>OX335796.1:5000-5117000 GCA_946896805.1 Scutellaria galericulata | reverse complement strand
GTAGCATTAACTCTTTAGAAGATGTATCAAGTACAATAAACTATTTACTTGGTCAACAAGTTTTCAGTAATCGTTTCACTTAGAGTTACAAATTAGTTTTATGTTCAGTTGAAAGACTAATCGAGTACCATTAACTTTTTAGAAGATGAATCAAGAACAATTAACTCTTTTCTTGGTCAACAAGTTTTCAATAATCGTTACACTTAGAGTTAAAGATTAGTTTTAGTTGAGTTAGAAGATTAATCGAGTACCATTAACTGTTTAGAAGATAAATGGAGTACAATTAACTCTTTACTTGGTCAACATGTTTTCAATAATCGTTAACTTAGAGTTACAAATTAGTTTTATGTTCAGTTGAAAGACTAATCTAGTACCATTAACTCTTTAGAAGATGAATCAATAACAATTAACTCTTTACTTGGTCAACATGTTTTCAATAATCGTTACACTTAGAGTTATAGATTAGTTTTAGTTGAGTTAGAAGATTAATCGAGTACCATTAACTCTTTCGAAGATAAATGGAATACAATTAACTATTTACTTGGTCAACAAGTTTTCAGTAATCGTTATACTTAATGTTAAGGATTAGTTTCATGTTCAGTTAGAAGAGTAATAGAGTACCATTAACTCTTTAGAAGATGTATCAAGTACAGTAAACTATTTACTTGGTCAACAAGTTTTCAGTAATCGTTTCACTTAGAGTTACAAATTAGTTTTATGTTCAGTTGAAAGACTAATCGAGTACCATTAACTTTTTAGAAGATGAATCAAGAACAATTAACTCTTTTCTTGGTCAACAAGTTTTCAATAATCGTTACACTTAGAGTTAAAGATTAGTTTTAGTTGAGTTAGAAGATTAATCGAGTACCATTAACTGTTTAGAAGATAAATGGAGTACAATTAACTCTTTACTTGGTCAACAAGTTTTCAATAATCGTGACACTTAGAGATAAAGACTAGTTTTAGTTGAGTTAGAAGATTAATAGAGTACCATTAACTCTTTAGAAGATAAATGGAGTACAATTAAATCTTTACTTGGTCAACAAGTTTTCAATAATCGTTACACTTAGAGTTAAGGATTAGTTTCGCGTTGAGTTAAAAGATTAATCGAGTACCATTAACTCTTTAGAAGATGAATCGAGTACAATAAACTATTTACTTGGACAACAAGTTTTTAATAATCGTTAAACTTAGAGTTACAAATTAGTTTTATGTTGAGTTAATAGACTAATCGAGTACCATTAACTCTTGAGAAGATGAATCTAGAACAATTAACTCTTTACTTGGTCAACAATTTTTCAATAATCGTTACACTTAGAGTATCAAATTAGTTTTATGTTGAGTTAAAAGATTAATCGAGTACCGTTAACTGTTTAGAAGATAAATCGAGTACAATTAACTCTTTAATATTGTATTTTTTAGAAATAACATTTATCATACTTTCTGTTGTAGGGGAAGTAGGTAAAGATACATTCTGAAAATCATTTTGTGGTTCTGGAATAGGTGTAGTAAACCTATATCTTTGACTCATATCAGAAAAATTTGAAAAGGATTGTCTAGTATTAGCATAACTTTGTTTAGAACTGGATAACTCAGGTCTTTCTTTAAGTGAATTAAATCTTAAAAGAATTTTTCCATCTTCTCTTTCTGAAATACTAGTAGCTTCATTTCTTTCAAAAGATCTAATCGGATCTGGTTCTTCAATAAGAAGTTCATCTGGTTTTGTTATTTGATTCCATTTTAATAATTTAGGCGTAAACACATTTGGTCTATCGGCATCAATTTGTAAAAGTATGGTTTCATCTTTTGCCATAGGTGCTCTATTAAACTTAGAATTAACTTGTGTAGTCATGACTCTAAAATAAACTCTGTATATTAAAACAAAATTTGTATGATCTTTGTGAAATTTATCTCCTTGTAAATGAACATCCAATTGTAAAGAATTAACAGTATTTTTATTTAATAAATTGTAAGCTATATTTGGTGCACTATTAAAATATATTGGTCCATTACAGATATTGGTTTGTACTAAGGATAAAATTGTATCAGCATAACCTTTAGGTCTTTTGTCTCTTAAAGCAAGATAAATAGGTGAATCAATACCTAATCTTACTAAAGGTTTAACAGCAATTTGTACTAGTCCAACATGTAAATATCTGTATCCTCTTTGTATATATTTATTTATAGCTTTTTGTGTTAAGAGTTTTATACTTTGTGGTTCATTATGTAAAGATAAAGTTTCTTCATGTGTTTTAATAGATAAAGCAGTTTTGTAATCAAATAAGCCTATCTTGTAAATATTCTCTAGTCTTTCTTGTGGAATAGTCCAATTAGAATAATCAATAGGTATCATAGTTTCTTGACTTTGCACTATGTCATTGGAACTAGAACTATCTCCTAGATAGAATAGCTTCTTTAATTTCAAATTTATCATTTTTTAAGGTTTTTGTTTAACAGGTTGTCATCTTTAACTTAGCGGGGTCGTACGAATACTTAAGCGTGGAACACCTATGCGGACACACTTCCTACGGCTTACCAACCGACTTACTAAGCAAGAGCGTAAATCCAAACCTCTAAGGTGAGAGACAACAAGTAAAACTCAAACTTAAATAAATTATAAACTCAAAATCTTAGTTACTATTTTGTCTAGTAAATGGCTCTGATACCATTAACACAACGGAAGGCTGGTAAAACTAAAGGATACCATGATGATTATGAAAAATACAAAATTTGTAAAACACTCTTATATAAATAAAACAAACTTACAATTTTGTTACAAATTGAAGCAAAGGTCTGCTTCGTAGAAAACACTTGTAAAAACAGGTACAGGTTTGATAGGAAAGGTTGCAGGATATGAAAGATTACAATCTAGAGAGAGAAATATCAGAGGCTTATATCTGAATGAGTTCTATCTCTTATAACAAAAACACACAATATATATAGACATAAAAAGTAAATTGCATTTGCATTTCATATGCATTTGCATTACATGTGTGAAATGGCCGACACTCCTTTTATGTAAAGAACGGTCCTCCTTTGTGGAAAGCAAACTCCATTTGTCTTCTTGTAAGATGGCCGACAAACTTAAAAGAGAACATTATCATAAAGATAAGATTCCTTTCAATCATGTCTTCTTTTGTTATCTTTGAATTCTTCATCTGGTACATCTTCTTGTGCTGTACACCTGTAACTTGATGGATACTTATCCATGCATGTCTGAAATTTGTCATTTAAAATTCTTACTGACTTTTTGTATTTCTTCTGGATAGAAGATGCCTTGTAAATAAGCTTCATGTCTCTGGAAAAATTGTCTTGTAGAAGAACATTATTGAGATACTTCCTCCCCTCTTCAATAATTTTTCTCTTATTATTTCTGTATTGAATGTAGGAGAAACATCTAGGGCATGTGTGAATGTGACTTGTCCTTGAATTGTTAGAATAACTTGGAGCATTTCTTCTTATGTTTCTGGTAGCAACAGATGTAAAGTCTGGTCTTGTAGTATCAATTTGTTGACTTCCTTCCATTATAAATCAAATGGATCCTGTCCAAAAGGTTCATTAGGATAAGAAGTAGATTCCTCTGATTTAACTGATGTTGTTTTTTGTGATAAAAACTCAAAGAATTGATCTTGTAGATCAGGATTGTTAGAAAAGGCTTCAAAGAAGGCTTTAGCTTTGTCATTATTGGAACTGGTACTGGGTTTTGTATTGGGCTTTTTTACTTGGGCTTCTGGTTTTTTGTAACGAATCTTTTCTCCTGTAGAGAAAAATTGTTTAACAGCTTTGGTATCACAAACAGAGAAGTCAAACTTTGCCCACCATTTGACTTTAAAGGTTCTAATTAAAGAATAAGGTGTAGGTTCAACAAAACACTTCTTAAGGTTAAATTCCCACATGAATATCCATGGTACACGAAATTCAATATGGAAAAGAAGGGATTTTTGGTAACACTTTGTGGGAGAAGCAATAGAATAGGAGTTTAATCCTTCTTGTACTTCCATGGGTAAACTTGTAACTTCAGGGCCGAACTTCTTCCACCATTCATAGAACCATATTGGTATCTTTTGTGAAACTTCTTCTTCAAAATAGAAGAACCATGAATGTGTATCTGGTCTGATGAAAAAGCATCTAAACCAAGCATTTTTGTAATCCCCGTAATTGAAATTTCGAGGGTTGAATTTTCCGGAAAAGGTTTTGTCTTTGTTCAAATCACCCCAATCAGCTGGTGAAAGGATTTTGTTAATAAAACACTTTGAATGAGAGATATACCCATCCTTATCTTCATAATGGGTAAAAGAAACAGACTTTGTATCGCTCAAAATGTACTCATAAAAATATCTCGTTTTTAAAAGATTGTCTGTATCCCAAGGGATAGCTTACCAGATTTTCTTACAAGAGAGTTTTTACAAGGAAAATAATTTATTTTCAGATGGATAACAAATTCAAGCCAAGATCGTCATTTGATTATTCCACAAAGTCAAAACAGATTGTTACTACACAACCTGTACTAAGTCAAGCCCTTGCATACAATACGCCCAGACCAAATCGATACTCTCCTATTCAGAATTTTCCTGAATTACCATACAAAACCGTTCTAGCTTCTAGTCCTCAACCAAGATCTCTTACTCCACCAAACACCAACACAAAGAAACCTGCTCTGAAACAAGAAGATTTCAAATATGTGGTTAAACCATGGTTTGATCATATTTGTCTTACAGAAATTAATGAGTTACCTTTTGATCTCACAAACTAACATTTATCATACTTTCTGTTGTAGGGGAAGTAGGTAAAGATACATTCTGAAAATCATTTTGTGGTTCTGGAATAGGTGTAGTAAACCTATATCTTTGACTCATATCAGAAAAATTTGAAAAAGATTGTCTAGTATTAGCATAACTTTGTTTAGAACTGGATAACTCAGGTCTTTCTTTAAGTGAATTAAATCTTAAAAGGATTTTTCCATCTTCTCTTTCTGAAATACTAGTAGCTTCATTTCTTTCAAAAGATCTAATCGGATCTGGTTCTTCAATAAGAAGTTCATCTGGTTTTGTTATTTGATTCCATTTTAATAATTTAGGCGTAAACACATTTGGTCTATCGGCATCAATTTGTAAAAGTATGGTTTCATCTTTTGCCATAGGTGCTCTATTAAACTTAGAATTAACTTGTGTAGTCATGACTCTAAAATAAACTCTGTATATTAAAACAAAATATAAATTGTTTAGAAACTATAAAAGAAGAAAGTGATGAAGAAGAAGATTCTGGTTCGATAAGTTCTGATAATAGTAATGATAGTGAAACCAATGATATAGAAAGAAATTTCAATAGTGACAATGAAATTAAAGATAGTTATCACTTGATAAAAATAATGTGGTATAAAAAATTAAGTAGAGACATAAGGAAAAGATTGAAGGAAGAATGGATAAACAAGATGAACAGATTAGGTACTAATATACCTTTCTATTCCTTTTTAACAAATTATTTATCTGAGTTTGGATTTAGTAATTTTATGAAAGAATCCGCTATACAAGTAAATACAACTTTACATAAAAAATGGAACATACATAATAAAGATGATGTTATTGTTTCTGTACATCCCCCTTTACAAGCTCTTAACTTACAAACAAATAAAGGAGAAGTAATAGCTGACCCTTTTAAAAATACTAAGACCAAAGATGAAGATATAAGTAGGATTATCCAACAAAATAATTTCTCTAATCAAATATTACATACTATAGCAAACCAAGTGGATCACATATCTAATAAGTTAGATGAAAAACCAAAAATTCTAAATGATGTGTCTAAACCATATTTTCAGATGAACAAAAATATAGATGAGAAAAACATAAGTTTTAATCCTAAGACAGAAAAAATACTAAACAAGATATCTAATAAATTATCTGAAATAGGATCATCTTCAAAACAAAATATAAATTGTTTAGAAACTATAAAAGAAGAAAGTGATGAAGAAGAAGATTCTGGTTCGATAAGTTCTGATAATAGTAATGATAGTGAAACCAATGATATAGAAAGAAATTTCAATAGTGACAATGAAATTAATAAAATCTACAGAAAACCTAGAAATTTTAATAATAGAGGCACTACAAGAAATTATTATGAAAGACCAACCCCAGTAGATATTCAATATGAAGAAAGAAACCAATTCACAAAATCTAAATATGATGGACAAAGTATTGTTCAGTGGAATATAGATGGAATGTCTGAGTATGAAATAATAAACATATTACAAGAAATGGGAATGGCACGAACTGCTTTTATTTTACAAAATCAAACAGAAGAAATAGCATGTATGCTTATAACACAATGTTTCACAGGATGGTTAAAAAATTGGTGGGACAATACCTTAACTAATCAAACAAAAATAGAAATTTTAAACCATAAGACCCTTGTGTACGTAGAAGGTTCTGACAATGAATATAGAGAAGTACCAGATGCATGCGAGTACTTGATAGTAACCATATCTATGTACTTTATTGGAAACCCTAAAGAGGAACTAAATTCAAACAAGATAATCTTAACAAATTTAGAATGCTCATCTTTAAGTAATTATAGATGGTACAAAGATGTTTTCTTAACACAAGTTTTAAGGAGGACAGACTGTAATGCGTCCTTTTGGAAAGAGAGATTTATTATGGGTTTACCTAAGTTATTTGCTGAGAGAATAATACAAAAACTTAAGAGTGAAATAGGTGTTGATGATATACCTTTTGATGAATTTACATTTGGACAATTATTTGCTTTTATTAAAAAAGAAGGTTTAAATTTATGTTCTGAAATGAAATTACAAAGTAAATTTAGAAAAGATAAAAGAAATGCTAAATCTGAATTAGGTTGTTTCTGTGAAACATTTGGTATGAAAAATAATCAACCACCTTCAAAGATTAAGAATAAAAAATACAAAAGATATGAACAATCTCAACCAAGAAATTTTAGGAGAAAATATAGACCTCAAAGGAAAAAAGAATATTCTAAAGAGAAATCAAAAAACAAATCTAACAAAGAAATAGTCTGTTGGAATTGCCATAAACCAGGACATACAGCAGATAAGTGTTTTTTAAAAGAAAAAACAAAGTTAGAGAGTTAAAATATGAATTAAACAAAATATTTAGTAAGTTAGAATCTGATAGTGAGTCTGAATCTGATATTATAGAACATAGTAGTAGTACCTCACCAGAATATAGTGATCACAATAACGGTTTATGTCATATTAATGTTATATCAAAAGACAAAGAGATAATATATGATTTAATAAATGAGATACCTGATCAAGATATTAAGAAAGATTACATGAATAAATTAAAAGAATTTTTATTACAAAATAATCAGAATGATTATAAGGAACCAAAGAAAATACAAATTAATGAAACCTTTAGTTTAAATAAAGTCTTTGATAAATATCCTACAAAAGATATTAGAAGAAGCATAACCACTAAAGATTTACAAACTGAGATAAATTCTCTTAAAAAACAAGTTAATAAATTAGAACAAGATATGTTTGAAACTAAAGAAGAATTAATGGTATCAGAGCCATTTACTAGACAAAATAGTAACTAAGATTTTGAGTTTATAATTTATTTAAGTTTGAGTTTTACTTGTTGTCTCTCACCTTAGAGGTTTGGATTTACGCTCTTGCTTAGTAAGTCGGTTGGTAAGCCGTAGGAAGTGTGTCCGCAAAGGTGTTCCACGCTTAAGTATTCGTACGACCCCGCTAAGTTAAAGATGACAACCTGTTAAACAAAAACCTTAAAAAATGATAAATTCGAAATTAAAGAAGCTATTCTATCTAGGAGATAGTTCTAGTTCCAATGACATAGTGCAAAGTCAAGAAACTATGATACCTATTGATTATTCTAATTGGACTATTCCACAAGAAAGACTAGAGAATATTTACAAGATAGGCTTATTTGATTACAAAACTGCTTTATCTATTAAAACACATGAAGAAACTTTATCTTTACATAATGAACCACAAAGTATAAAACTCTTAACACAAAAAGCTATAAATAAATATATACAAAGAGGATACAGATATTTACATGTTGGACTAGTACAAATTGCTGTTAAACCTTTAGTAAGATTAGGTATTGATTCACCTATTTATCTTGCTTTAAGAGACAAAAGACCTAAAGGTTATGCTGATATAATTTTATCCTTAGTACAAACCAATATCTGTAATGGACCAATATATTTTAATAGTGCACCAAATATAGCTTACAATTTATTAAATAAAAATACTGTTAATTCTTTACAATTGGATGTTCATTTACAAGGAGATAAATTTCACAAAGATCATACAAATTATCTAATGCACATGTTTGTTGTGAAGGATATTGCATTAAAAACATATTTACATTAGTAAAAGATATTTCACAAGATGTTATATTAGGAACACCCTTCTTAACACAAATCTACCCTTTTAATGTTGATAACAAAGGTATTAGTACAAACATACATGGTAAGATAATTAAATTCCCCTTTATCAATCCTGTAGAACAAAGAGATATTAATATGTTAAAAGACAATTCTATATATAAACAAATTAATATAATAGAAAACAAGAAAAAACATATTAATTTTCTTAAGGAGGAGATATCTTACTTAAAAATTGAAGAACAACTAAAAGAAACAAATATTATTAATAAAATTAAAAGTTTACAAGAAAATTTTATAAAAAATTTATGCAGTAACATACCAAATGCTTTTTGGCAAAGAAAACAACACATTGTTGATTTACCTTATGAGAAAGAATTTAATGACAAAAATATTCCAACAAAGGCCAGACCTATACAAATGAACCAAGAATTTCTTGAACATTGTAAAAAAGAAATACAAGATCTTTTACAAAAGAAACTTATAAGACAATCTAAGTCACCTTGGAGCTGTTCAGCCTTCTATGTAGTTAAACAAGCTGAACTTGAAAGAGGAGTCCCAAGATTAGTTATAAATTATAAACCTTTAAACAAAGTTCTACAATGGATTAGGTATCCTATTCCCAACAAAAGAGACCTTATAAATAGATTACATTCTGCTAAAATATACTCTAAGTTTGATCTAAAATCAGGGTTTTGGCAAATACAAATATCTGAACAAGATAGGTACAAAACAGCCTTTACTGTCCCTTTTGGACATTACGAATGGAATGTAATGCCCTTTGGTTTAAAGAATGCACCTTCAGAATTTCAACGTATAATGAATGACATTTTTAACAAATATAGTGAATTCTGTATTGTTTACATAGATGATATATTAGTATATTCTGAAAACATAGATCAACATTTTAAACATTTAGAGACTTTATTCTACATAATTAAAAAGAATGGTTTAGTTCTTTCCGACACAAAAATGAAGTTATTTCAAACTTCTATCAGATTTTTAGGACATGACATATACAAAGGTCTAATTAAACCAATTAATAGATCTATAGAATTTACCAATAAGTTCCCTGACCAGATAAAAGACAAAAATCAGTTACAAAGATTTTTAGGTTGTTTAAACTACATTGCAGACTTCTTTCCAGATCTTAGGACATATTGTCAACCCTTATACCAAAGACTAAGAAAGAATCCACCAAATTGGACAGAAATTCATACTAAGATAATTATAGATCTAAAACAAAAAATCAAGAGTCTCCCATGTTTAGGAATACCTCATCCTCATGCATTCATGATTGTTGAAACAGATGCATCAAATATAGGATATGGAGGAATTTTAAAACAAAAAATGCATAACAAAGAACAATTAGTCAGATTCCATTCAGGTATCTGGTTAGGATCTCAAACAAATTATTCTACTATAAAAAAGGAAATACTTTCTATAGTTTTGTGTATTTCCAAATTCCAAGATGATTTATACAATAAAAAATTTCTTTTGAAAATAGACTGTAAATCAGCTAAAGAAGTTTTAACCAAAGATGTACAAAACATTGTTTCAAAACAAATATTTGCCAGATGGCAAGCCATTCTAAGTGTTTTTGATTTTGACATTGAATTCATAAAAGGAGAAAACAATAGCTTACCAGATTTTCTTACAAGAGAGTTTTTACAAGGAAAATAATTTATTTTCAGATGGATAACAAATTCAAGCCAAGATCGTCATTTGATTATTCCACAAAGTCAAAACAGATTGTAACTACACAACCTGTACCAAGTCAAGCCCTTGCATACAATACGCCCAGACCAAATCGATACTCTCCTATTCAGAATTTTCCTGAATTACCATACAAAACCGTTCTAGCTTCTAGTCCTCAACCAAGATCTCTTACTCTACCAAACACCAACACAAAGAAACCTGCTCTGAAACAAGAAGATTTCAAATATGTGGTTAAACCATGGTTTGATCATATTTGTCTTACAGAAATTAATGAGTTACCTTTTGATCTCACAAACTTCTTACAAAGAAAATTCTGTCAAGATATCCCTTGGGATACAGACAATCTTTTAAAAACGAGATATTTTTATGAGTACATTTTGAGCGATACAAAGTCTGTTTCTTTTACCCATTATGAAGATAAGGATGGGTATATCTCTCATTCAAAGTGTTTTATTAACAAAATCCTTTCACCAGCTGATTGGGGTGATTTGAACAAACACAAAACCTTTTCCGGAAAATTCAACCCTCGAAATTTCAATTACGGGGATTACAAAAATGCTTGGTTTAGATGCTTTTTCATCAGACCAGATACACATTCATGGTTCTTCTATTTTGAAGAAGAAGTTTCACAAAAGATACCAATATGGTTCTATGAATGGTGGAAGAAGTTCGGCCCTGAAGTTACAAGTTTACCCATGGAAGTACAAGAAGGATTAAACTCCTATTCTATTGCTTCTCCCACAAAGTGTTACCAAAAATCCCTTCTTTTCCATATTGAATTTCGTGTACCATGGATATTCATGTGGGAATTTAACCTTAAGAAGTGTTTTGTTGAACCTACACCTTATTCTTTAATTAGAACCTTTAAAGTCAAATGGTGGGCAAAGTTTGACTTCTCTGTTTGTGATACCAAAGCTGTTAAACAATTTTTCTCTACAGGAGAAAAGATTCGTTACAAAAAACCAGAAGCCCAAGTAAAAAAGCCCAATACAAAACCCAGTACCAGTTCCAATAATGACAAAGCTAAAGCCTTCTTTGAAGCCTTTTCTAACAATCCTGATCTACAAGATCAATTCTTTGAGTTTTTATCACAAAAAACAACATCAGTTAAATCAGAGGAATCTACTTCTTATCCTAATGAACCTTTTGGACAGGATCCATTTGATTTATAATGGAAGGAAGTCAACAAATTGATACTACAAGACCAGACTTTACATCTGTTGCTACCAGAAACATAAGAAGAAATGCTCCAAGTTATTCTAACAATTCAAGGACAAGTCACATTCACACATGCCCTAGATGTTTCTCCTACATTCAATACAGAAATAATAAGAGAAAAATTATTGAAGAGGGGAGGAAGTATCTCAATAATGTTCTTCTACAAGACAATTTTTCCAGAGACATGAAGCTTATTTACAAGGCATCTTCTATCCAGAAGAAATACAAAAAGTCAGTAAGAATTTTAAATGACAAATTTCAGACATGCATGGATAAGTATCCATCAAGTTACAGGTGTACAGCACAAGAAGATATACCAGATGAAGAATTCAAAGATAACAAAAGAAGACATGATTGAAAGGAATCTTATCTTTATGATAATGTTCTCTTTTAAGTTTGTCGGCCATCTTACAAGAAGACAAATGGAGTTTGCTTTCCACAAAGGAGGACCGTTCTTTACATAAAAGGAGTGTCGGCCATTTCACACATGTAATGCAAATGCATATGAAATGCAAATGCAATTTACTTTTTATGTCTATATATATTGTGTGTTTTTGTTATAAGAGATAGAACTCATTCAGATATAAGCCTCTGATATTTCTCTCTCTAGATTGTAATCTTTCATATCCTGCAACCTTTCCTATCAAACCTGTACCTGTTTTTACAAGTGTTTTCTACGAAGCAGACCTTTGCTTCAATTTGTAACAAAATCGTAAGTTTGTTTTATTTATATAAGAGTGTTTTACAAATTTTGTATTTTTCATAATCATCATGGTATCCTTTAGTTTTACCAGCCTTCCGTTGTGTCAATAATCGTTAACTTAGAGTTACAAATTAGTTTTATGTTCAGTTGAAAGACTAATCTAGTACCATTAACTCTTTAGAAGATGAATCAAGAACAATTAACTCTTTACTTGGTCAACCAGTTTTCAATAATCGTTACACTTAGAGTTATAGATTAGTTTTAGTTGAGTTAGAAGATTAATCGAGTACCATTAACTCTTTCGAAGATAAATGGAATACAATTAACTATTTACTTGGTCAACAAGTTTTCAGTAATCGTTATACTTAATGTTAAGGATTAGTTTCATGTTCAGTTAGAAGAGTAATAGAGTACCATTAACTCTTTAGAAGATGTATCAAGTACAATAAACTATTTACTTGGTCAACAAGTTTTCAGTAATCGTTTCACTTAGAGTTACAAATTAGTTTTATGTTCAGTTGAAAGACTAATCGAGTACCATTAACTTTTTAGAAGATGAATCAAGAACAATTAACTCTTTTCTTGGTCAACAAGTTTTCAATAATCGTTACACTTAGAGTTAAAGATTAGTTTTAGTTGAGTTAGAAGATTAATCGAGTACCATTAACTGTTTAGAAGATAAATGGAGTACAATTAACTCTTTACTTGGTCAACAAGTTTTCAATAATCGTGACACTTAGAGATAAAGACTAGTTTTAGTTGAGTTAGAAGATTAATAGAGTACCATTAACTCTTTAGAAGATAAATGGAGTACAATTAAATCTTTACTTGGTCAACAAGTTTTCAATAATCGTTACACTTAGAGTTAAGGATTAGTTTCGCGTTGAGTTAAAAGATTAATCGAGTACCATTAACTCTTTAGAAGATGAATCGAGTACAATAAACTATTTACTTGGACAACAAGTTTTTAATAATCGTTAAACTTAGAGTTACAAATTAGTTTTATGTTGAGTTAATAGACTAATCGAGTACCATTAACTCTTGAGAAGATGAATCTAGAATAATTAACTCTTTACTTGGTCAACAATTTTTCAATAATCATTACACTTAGAGTATCAAATTAGTTTTATGTTGAGTTAAAAGATTAATCGAGTACCGTTAACTGTTTAGAAGATAAATCGAGTACAATTAACTCTTTATTTGGTCAAGTAGTTTTCAATAGTCGTTACACTTAGAGTTAAAGATTAGTTTTAGTTGAGTTAGAAGATTAATCGAGTACCATTAACTCTTTCGAAGATAAATGGAGTACAATTAACTATTTACTTGGTCAACAAGTTTTCAGTAATCGTTATACTTAATGTTAAGGATTAGTTTCATGTTGACTTAGAAGAGTAATAGAGTAGCATTAACTCTTTAGAAGATGTATCAAGTACAATAAACTATTTACTTGGTCAACAAGTTTTCAGTAATCGTTTCACTTAGAGTTACAAATTAGTTTTATGTTCAGTTGAAAGACTAATCGAGTACCATTAACTTTTTAGAAGATGAATCAAGAACAATTAACTCTTTTCTTGGTCAACAAGTTTTCAATAATCGTTACACTTAGAGTTAAAGATTAGTTTTAGTTGAGTTAGAAGATTAATCGAGTACCATTAACTGTTTAGAAGATAAATGGAGTACAATTAACTCTTTACTTGGTCAACATGTTTTCAATAATCGTTAACATAGAGTTACAAATTAGTTTTATGTTCAGTTGAAAGACTAATCTAGTACCATTAACTCTTTAGAAGATGAATCAATAACAATTAACTCTTTACTTGGTCAACATGTTTTCAATAATCGTTACACTTAGAGTTATAGATTAGTTTTAGTTGAGTTAGAAGATTAATCGAGTACCATTAACTCTTTCGAAGATAAATGGAATACAATTAACTATTTACTTGGTCAACAAGTTTTCAGTAATCGTTATACTTAATGTTAAGGATTAGTTTCATGTTCAGTTAGAAGAGTAATAGAGTACCATTAACTCTTTAGAAGATGTATCAAGTACAGTAAACTATTTACTTGGTCAACAAGTTTTCAGTAATCGTTTCACTTAGAGTTACAAATTAGTTTTATGTTCAGTTGAAAGACTAATCGAGTACCATTAACTTTTTAGAAGATGAATCAAGAACAATTAACTCTTTTCTTGGTCAACAAGTTTTCAATAATCGTTAAACTTAGAGTTAAAGATTAGTTTTAGTTGAGTTAGAAGTTTAATCGAGTACCATTAACTGTTTAGAAGATAAATGAAGTACAATTAACTCTTTACTTGGTCAACAAGTTTTCAATAATCGTGACACTTAGAGATAAAGATTAGTTTTAGTTGAGTTAGAAGATTAATAGAGTACCATTAACTCTTTAGAAGATAAATGGAGTACAATTAAATCTTTACTTGGTCAACAAGTTTTCAATAATCGTTACACTTAGAGTATCAAATTAGTTTTATGTTGAGTTAAAAGATTAATCGAGTACCGTTAACTGTTTAGAAGATAAATCGAGTACAATTAACTCTTTATTTGGTCAAGTAGTTTTCAATAATTGTTACACTTAGAGTTAAAGATTAGTTTTAGTTGAGTTAGAAGATTAATCGAGTACCATTAACTCTTTCGAAGATAAATGGAGTACAATTAACTATTTACTTGGTCAACAAGTTTTCAGTAATCGTTATACTTAATGTTAAGGATTAGTTTCATGTTGACTTAGAAGAGTAATAGAGTAGCATTAACTCTTTAGAAGATGTATCAAGTACAATAAACTATTTACTTGGTCAACAAGTTTTCAGTAATCGTTTCACTTAGAGTTACAAATTAGTTTTATGTTCAGTTGAAAGACTAATCGAGTACCATTAACTTTTTAGAAGATGAATCAAGAACAATTAACTCTTTTCTTGGTCAACAAGTTTTCAATAATCGTTACACTTAGAGTTAAAGATTAGTTTTAGTTGAGTTAGAAGATTAATCGAGTACCATTAACTGTTTAGAAGATAAATGGAGTACAATTAACTCTTTACTTGGTCAACATATTTTCAATAATCGTTAAGTTAGAGTTACAAATTAGTTTTATGTTCAGTTGAAAGACTAATCTAGTACCATTAACTCTTTAGAAGATGAATCAAGAACAATTAACTCTTTACTTTGTCAACAAGTTTTCAATAATCGTTACACTTAGAGTTAAAGATTAGTTTTAGTTGAGTTAGAAGATTAATCGAGTACCATTAACTCTTTCGAAGATAAATGGAATACAATTAACTATTTACTGGTCAACAAGTTTTCAGTAATCGTTATACTTAATGTTAAGGATTAGTTTCATGTTCAGTTAGAAGAGTAATAGAGTACCATTAACTCTTTAGAAGATGTATCAAGTACAATAAACTATTTACTTGGTCAACAAGTTTTCAGTAATCGTTTCACTTAGAGTTACAAATTAGTTTTATGTTCAGTTGAAAGACTAATCGAGTACCATTAACTTTTTAGAAGATGAATCAAGAACAATTAACTCTTTTCTTGGTCAACAAGTTTTCAATAATCGTTACACTTAGAGTTAAAGATTAGTTTTAGTTGAGTTAGAAGATTAATCGAGTACCATTAACTGTTTAGAAGATAAATGGAGTACAATTAACTCTTTACTTGGTCAACATGTTTTCAATAATCGTTAAGTTAGAGTTACAAATTAGTTTTATGTTCAGTTGAAAGACTAATCTAGTACCATTAACTCTTTAGAAGATGAATCAAGAACAATTAACTCTTTACTTGGTCAACAAGTTTTCAATAATCGTTACACTTAGAGTTAAAGATTAGTTTTAGTTGAGTTAGAAGATTAATCGAGTACCATTAACTCTTTCGAAGATAAATGGAGTACAATTAACTATTTACTTGGTCAACAAGTTTTCAGTAATCGTTATACTTAATGTTAAGGATTAGTTTCATGTTGACTTAGAAGAGTAATAGAGTAGCATTAACTCTTTAGAAGATGTATCAAGTACAATAAACTATTTACTTGGTCAACAAGTTTTCAGTAATCGTTTCACTTAGAGTTACAAATTAGTTTTATGTTCAGTTGACAGACTAATCGAGTACCATTAACTTTTTAGAAGATGAATCAAGAACAATTAACTCTTTTCTTGGTCAACAAGTTTTCAATAATCGTTACACTTAGAGTTAAAGATTAGTTTTAGTTGAGTTAGAAGATTAATCGAGTACCATTAACTGTTTAGAAGATAAATGGAGTACAATTAACTCTTTACTTGGTCAACAAGTTTTCAATAATCGTGACACTTAGAGATAAAGACTAGTTTTAGTTGAGTTAGAAGATTAATAGAGTACCATTAACTCTTTAGAAGATAAATGGAGTACAATTAAATCTTTACTTGGTCAACAAGTTTTCAATAATCGTTACACTTAGAGTTAAGGATTAGTTTCGCGTTGAGTTAGAAGATTAATCGAGTACCATTAACTCTTTAGAAGATGAATCGAGTACAATAAACTATTTACTTGGACAACAAGTTTTTAATAATCGTTAAACTTAGAGTTACAAATTAGTTTTATGTTGAGTTAATAGACTAATCGAGTACCGTTAACTCTTGAGAAGATGAATCTAGAACAATTAACTCTTTACTTGGTCAACAATTTTTCAATAATCGTTACACTTAGAGTATCAAATTAGTTTTATGTTGAGTTAAAAGATTAATCGAGTACCGTTAACTGTTTAGAAGATAAATCGAGTACAATTAACTCTTTATTTGGTCAAGTAGTTTTCAATAATCGTTACACTTAGAGTTAAAGATTAGTTTTAGTTGAGTTAGAAGATTAATCGAGTACCATTAACTCTTTCGAAGATAAATGGAGTACAATTAACTATTTACTTGGTCAACAAGTTTTCAGTAATCGTTATACTTAATGTTAAGGATTAGTTTCATGTTGACTTAGAAGAGTAATAGAGTAGCATTAACTCTTTAGAAGATGTATCAAGTACAATAAACTATTTGCTTGGTCAACAAGTTTTCAGTAATCGTTTCACTTAGAGTTACAAATTAGTTTTATGTTCAGTTGAAAGACTAATCGAGTACCATTAACTTTTTAGAAGATGAATCAAGAACAATTAACTCTTTTCTTGGTCAACAAGTTTTCAATAATCGTTACACTTAGAGTTAAAGATTAGTTTTAGTTGAGTTAGAAGATTAATCGAGTACCATTAACTGTTTAGAAGATAAATGGAGTACAATTAACTCTTTACTTGGTCAACATGTTTTCAATAATCGTTAAGTTAGAGTTACAAATTAGTTTTATGTTCAGTTGAAAGACTAATCTAGTACCATTAACTCTTTAGAAGATGAATCAAGAACAATTAACTCTTTACTTGGTCAACAAGTTTTCAATAATCGTTACACTTAGAGTTAAAGATTAGTTTTAGTTGAGTTAGAAGATTAATCGAGTACCATTAACTCTTTCGAAGATAAATGGAGTACAATTAACTATTTACTTGGTCAACAAGTTTTCAGTAATCGTTATACTTAATGTTAAGGATTAGTTTCATGTTGACTTAGAAGAGTAATAGAGTAGCATTAACTCTTTAGAAGATGTATCAAGTACAATAAACTATTTACTTGGTCAACAAGTTTTCAGTAATCGTTTCACTTAGAGTTACAAATTAGTTTTATGTTCAGTTGAAAGACTAATCGAGTACCATTAACTTTTTAGAAGATGAATCAAGAACAATTAACTCTTTTCTTGGTCAACAAGTTTTCAATAATCGTTACACTTAGAGTTAAATATTAGTTTTAGTTGAGTTAGAAGATTAATCGAGTACCATTAACTGTTTAGAAGATAAATGGAGTACAATTAACTCTTTACTTGGTCAACAAGTTTTCAATAATCATGACACTTAGAGATAAAGACTAGTTTTAGTTGAGTTAGAAGATTAATAGAGTACCATTAACTCTTTAGAAGATAAATGGAGTACAATTAAATCTTTACTTGGTCAACAAGTTTTCAATAATCGTTACACTTAGAGTTAAGGATTAGTTTCCCGTTGAGTTAGAAGATTAATCGAGTACCATTAACTCTTTAGAAGATGAATCGAGTACAATAAACTATTTACTTGGACAACAAGTTTTTAATAATCGTTAAACTTAGAGTTACAAATTAGTTTTATGTTGAGTTAATAGACTAATCGAGTACCATTAACTCTTGAGAAGATGAATCTAGAACAATTAACTCTTTACTTGGTCAACAATTTTTCAATAATCGTTACACTTAGAGTATCAAATTAGTTTTATGTTGAGTTAAAAGATTAATCGAGTACCGTTAACTGTTTAGAAGATAAATCGAGTACAATTAACTCTTTATTTGGTCAAGTAGTTTTCAATAATCGTTACACTTAGAGTTAAAGATTAGTTTTAGTTGAGTTAGAAGATTAATCGAGTACCATTAACTCTTTCGAAGATAAATGGAGTACAATTAACTATTTACTTGGTCAACAAGTTTTCAGTAATCGTTATACTTAATGTTAAGGATTAGTTTCATGTTGACTTAGAAGAGTAATAGAGTAGCATTAACTCTTTAGAAGATGTATCAAGTACAATAAACTATTTACTTGGTCAACAAGTTTTCAGTAATCGTTTCACTTAGAGTTACAAATTAGTTTTATGTTCAGTTGAAAGACTAATCGAGTACCATTAACTTTTTAGAAGATGAATCAAGAACAATTAACTCTTTTCTTGGTCAACAAGTTTTCAATAATCGTTACACTTAGAGTTAAAGATTAGTTTTAGTTGAGTTAGAAGATTAATCGAGTACCATTAACTGTTTAGAAGATAAATGGAGTACAATTAACTCTTTACTTGGTCAACATGTTTTCAATAATCGTTAAGTTAGAGTTACAAATTAGTTTTATGTTCAGTTGAAAGACTAATCTAGTACCATTAACTCTTTAGAAGATGAATCAAGAACAATTAACTCTTTACTTGGTCAACAAGTTTTCAATAATCGTTACACTTAGAGTTAAAGATTAGTTTTAGTTGAGTTAGAAGATTAATCGAGTACCATTAACTCTTTCGAAGATAAATGGAATACAATTAACTATTTACTTGGTCAACAAGTTTTCAGTAATCGTTATACTTAATGTTAAGGATTAGTTTCATGTTCAGTTAGAAGAGTAATAGAGTACCATTAACTCTTTAGAAGATGTATCAAGTACAATAAACTATTTACTTGGTCAACAAGTTTTCAGTAATCGTTTCACTTAGAGTTACAAATTAGTTTTATGTTCAGTTGAAAGACTAATCGAGTACCATTAACTTTTTAGAAGATGAATCAAGAACAATTAACTCTTTTCTTGGTCAACAAGTTTTCAATAATCGTTACACTTAGAGTTAAAGATTAGTTTTAGTTGAGTTAGAAGATTAATCGAGTACCATTAACTGTTTAGAAGATAAATGGAGTACAATTAACTCTTTACTTGGTCAACAAGTTTTCAATAATCGTGACACTTAGAGATAAAGACTAGTTTTAGTTGAGTTAGAAGATTAATAGAGTACCATTAACTCTTTAGAAGATAAATGGAGTACAATTAAATCTTTACTTGGTCAACAAGTTTTCAATAATCGTTACACTTAGAGTTAAGGATTAGTTTCGCGTTGAGTTAGAAGATTAATCGAGTACCATTAACTCTTTAGAAGATGAATCGAGTACAATAAACTATTTACTTGGACAACAAGTTTTTAATAATCGTTAAACTTAGAGTTACAAATTAGTTTTATGTTGAGTTAATAGACTAATCGAGTACCATTAACTCTTGAGAAGATGAATCTAGAACAATTAACTCTTTACTTGGTCAACAATTTTTCAATAATCGTTACACTTAGAGTATCAAATTAGTTTTATGTTGAGTTAAAAGATTAATCGAGTACCGTTAACTGTTTAGAAGATAAATCGAGTACAATTAACTCTTTATTTGGTCAAGTAGTTTTCAATAATCGTTACACTTAGAGTTAAAGATTAGTTTTAGTTGAGTTAGAAGATTAATCGAGTACCATTAACTCTTTCGAAGATAAATGGAGTACAATTAACTATTTACTTGGTCAACAAGTTTTCAGTAATCGTTATACTTAATGTTAAGGATTAGTTTCATGTTGACTTAGAAGAGTAATAGAGTAGCATTAACTCTTTAGAAGATGTATCAAGTACAATAAACTATTTACTTGGTCAACAAGTTTTCAGTAATCGTTTCACTTAGAGTTACAAATTAGTTTTATGTTCAGTTGAAAGACTAATCGAGTACCATTAACTTTTTAGAAGATGAATCAAGAACAATTAACTCTTTTCTTGGTCAACAAGTTTTCAATAATCGTTACACTTAGAGTTAAAGATTAGTTTTAGTTGAGTTAGAAGATTAATCGAGTACCATTAACTGTTTAGAAGATAAATGGAGTACAATTAACTCTTTACTTGGTCAACATGTTTTCAATAATCGTTAAGTTAGAGTTACAAATTAGTTTTATGTTCAGTTGAAAGACTAATCTAGTACCATTAACTCTTTAGAAGATGAATCAAGAACAATTAACTCTTTACTTGGTCAACAAGTTTTCAATAATCGTTACACTTAGAGTTAAAGATTAGTTTTAGTTGAGTTAGAAGATTAATCGAGTACCATTAACTCTTTCGAAGATAAATGGAATACAATTAACTATTTACTTGGTCAACAAGTTTTCAGTAATCGTTATACTTAATGTTAAGGATTAGTTTCATGTTCAGTTAGAAGAGTAATAGAGTACCATTAACTCTTTAGAAGATGTATCAAGTACAATAAACTATTTACTTGGTCAACAAGTTTTCAGTAATCGTTTCACTTAGAGTTACAAATTAGTTTTATGTTCAGTTGAAAGACTAATCGAGTACCATTAACTTTTTAGAAGATGAATCAAGAACAATTAACTCTTTTCTTGGTCAACAAGTTTTCAATAATCGTTACACTTAGAGTTAAAGATTAGTTTTAGTTGAGTTAGAAGATTAATCGAGTACCATTAACTGTTTAGAAGATAAATGGAGTACAATTAACTCTTTACTTGGTCAACAAGTTTTCAATAATCGTGACACTTAGAGATAAAGACTAGTTTTAGTTGAGTTAGAAGATTAATAGAGTACCATTAACTCTTTAGAAGATAAATGGAGTACAATTAAATCTTTACTTGGTCAACAAGTTTTCAATAATCGTTACACTTAGAGTTAAGGATTAGTTTCGCGTTGAGTTAGAAGATTAATCGAGTACCATTAACTCTTTAGAAGATGAATCGAGTACAATAAACTATTTACTTGGACAACAAGTTTTTAATAATCGTTAAACTTAGAGTTACAAATTAGTTTTATGTTGAGTTAATAGACTAATCGAGTACCATTAACTCTTGAGAAGATGAATCTAGAACAATTAACTCTTTACTTGGTCAACAATTTTTCAATAATCGTTACACTTAGAGTATCAAATTAGTTTTATGTTGAGTTAAAAGATTAATCGAGTACCGTTAACTGTTTAGAAGATAAATCGAGTACAATTAACTCTTTATTTGGTCAAGTAGTTTTCAATAATCGTTACACTTAGAGTTAAAGATTAGTTTTAGTTGAGTTAGAAGATTAATCGAGTACCATTAACTCTTTCGAAGATAAATGGAGTACAATTAACTATTTACTTGGTCAACAAGTTTTCAGTAATCGTTATACTTAATGTTAAGGATTAGTTTCATGTTGAGTTAGAAGAGTAATAGAGTAGCATTAACTCTTTAGAAGATGTATCAAGTACAATAAACTATTTACTTGGTCAACAAGTTTTCAGTAATCGTTTCACTTAGAGTTACAAATTAGTTTTATGTTCAGTTGAAAGACTAATCGAGTACCATTAACTTTTTAGAAGATGAATCAAGAACAATTAACTCTTTTCTTGGTCAACAAGTTTTCAATAATCGTTACACTTAGAGTTAAAGATTAGTTTTAGTTGAGTTAGAAGATTAATCGAGTACCATTAACTGTTTAGAAGATAAATGGAGTACAATTAACTCTTTACTTGGTCAACAAGTTTTCAATAATCGTGACACTTAGAGATAAAGACTAGTTTTAGTTGAGTTAGAAGATTAATAGAGTACCATTAACTCTTTAGAAGATAAATGGAGTACAATTAAATTTTTACTTGGTCAACAAGTTTTCAATAATCGTTACACTTAGAGTTAAGGATTAGTTTCGCGTTGAGTTAGAAGATTAATCGAGTACCATTAACTCTTTAGAAGATGAATCGAGTACAATAAACTATTTACTTGGACAACAAGTTTTTAATAATCGTTAACTTAGAGTTACAAATTAGTTTTATGTTGAGTTAATAGACTAATCGAGTACCATTAACTCTTGAGAAGATGAAAGAGTTACAAATTAGTTTTATGTTGAGTTGAAAGACTAATCGAGTACAATTAACTCTTTATTTGGTCAATAAGTTTTCAATAATCGTTATACTTAGATTTAAGGATAAATTTCATGTTCAGTTAGAAGATTAATCGAGTACCATTAACTGTTTAGAAGATAAATTGAGTACAATTCACTCTTTACTTGGTCGACAAGTTTTCAATAATCGTTATAGTTAATGTTAAGGATTAGTTTCATGTTGAGTTAGAAGATTAATCAAGTACCGTTAACTCTTTAGAAGATGTATCAAGTACAATAAACTATTTACTTGGTCAACAAGTTTTAGATAATCGTTACACTTAGAGTTACAAATTAGTTTTATGTTGAGTTGAAAGACTAATCGAGTACCATTAACTCTTTAGAAGATGAATCAAGAACAATTAACTCTTTACTTGGTTAACAACGTTTTAATAATCGTTGCACTTAGAGTTGCAAATTAGATTTATGTTGAGTTAAAAGATTAATCGAGTACTATTAACTGTTTAGAAGATAAATCAAGTACAATTAACTCTTTACTTGGTCAACAAGTTTTCAATAATCGTTACACTTAGAGTTAAAGATTAGTTTTAGTTGAGTTAGAAGATTAATCGAATACCATTAACTCTTTAGAAGATAAATGGAGTACAATTAACTCTTTACATGGTCAACAAGTTTTCAATAATCGTTATACTTAATGTTAAGGATTAGTTTCATGTTGAGTTAGAAGATTAATCGAGTACCATTAACTCTTTAGAAGATGTATCAAGTACAATAAACTATTTACTTGGTTAACTAGTTTTCAATAATCGTTACACTTAGAGTTAAAGATTAGTGTTAGTTGAATTAGAAGATTAATCGAGTATCATTAACTCTTTAGAAGATAAATGGAGTACTATTAACTCTTTACTTGGTCAACAAGTTTTCAATAATCGTTATACTTAATGTTAAGGATTAGTTTCATGTTGAGTTAGAAGATTAATTGAGTACCATTAATTCTTTAGAAGATGTATCAAGTACAACAAACTATATACTTGGTCAACTAGTTCTCAATAATCGTTACACTTAGAGTTAAGGATTAGTTTCACGTTGAGTTAGAAGATTAATCGAGTACCATTAATTCTTTAGAATATGAATCGAGTACAATAAACTATTTACTTGGAAAACAAGTTTTTAATAATCGTTACACTTAGAGTTACAAATTAGTTTTATGTTGAGTTGAAAGACTAATCGAGTACCATTAAATCTTTAGAAGATGAATCGATAACAATTAACTCTTTACTTGGTCAACAAGTTTTCAATAATCGTTACATTTAGAGTTACAAATTAGTTCTATGTTGTGTTAAAAGACTAATGGAGTACCATTAACTGTTTAGAAGATAAATCGAGTACAATTAACTCTTTACTTGGTCAACAAGTTTTCAATAATCGTTATACTTAGAGTTAAGGATTAGATTCATGTTGAGTTAGAAGATTAATCGAGTACCATTAACTCTTTAGAAGACGAATCGAGTACAATAAACTATTTACTTGGTCAACAAGTTTTCAATAATCGTTATACGTAGTGTTATGGATTAATTTCATGTTCAGTTAGAAGATTAATCGAGTATCATTAACTGTTTAGAAGATAAATCGAGTACAATTAACTCTTTATTTGGTCAATAAGTTTTCAATAATCGTTATACTTAGAGTTAAGGATAAATTTCATGTTCAGTTAGAAGATTAATCGAGTACCATTAACTGTTTAGAAGATAAATTGAGTACAATTCACTCTTTACTTGGTCGACAAGTTTTCAATAATCGTTATACTTAATGTTAAGGATTAGTTTCATGTTGAGTTAGAAGATTAATCAAGTACCGTTAACTCTTTAGAAGATGTATCAAGTACAATAGACTATTTACTTGGTCAACAAGTTTTCAATAATCGTTACACTTAGAGTTACAAATTAGTTTTATGTTGAGTTGAAAGACTAATCGAGTACCATTTACTCTTTAGAAGATGAATCAAGAACAATTAACTCTTTACTTGGTTAACAAGGTTTCAATAATCGTTGCACTTAGAGTTTCAAATTAGATTTATGTTGAGTTAAAAGATTAATCGAGTACCATTAACTGTTTAGAAGATAAATCAAGTACAATTAACTCTTTACTTGGTCATCAAGTTTTCAATAATCGTTACACTTAGAGTTAAAGATTAGTTTTAGTTGAGTTAGAAGATTAATCGAGTACCATTAACTCTTTAGAAGATAAATGGAGTACAATTAACTCTTTAGAAGATAAATGGAGTACAATTAACTCTTTACATGGTCAACAAGTTTTCAATAATCGTTATACTTAATGTTAAGGATTAGTTTCATGTTGAGTTAGAAGATTAATCGAGTACCATTAACTCTTTAGAAGATGTATCAAGTACAATAAACTATTTACTTGGTCAACTAGTTTTCAATAATTGTTACACTTAGAGTTAAAGATTAGTGTTAGTTGAATTAGAAGATTAATCGAGTATCATTAACTCTTTAGAAGATAAATGGAGTACAATTAACTCTTTACATGGTCAACAAGTTTTCAATAATCGTTATACTTAATGTTAAGGATTAGTTTCATGTTGAGTTAGAAGATTAATCGAGTACCATTAACTCTTTAGAAGATGTATCAAGTACAATAAACTATTTACTTGGTTAACTAGTTTTCAATAATCGTTACACTTAGAGTTAATGATTAGTGTTAGTTGAATTAGAAGATTAATCGAGTATCATTAACTCTTTAGAAGATAAATGGAGTACTATTAACTCTTTACTTGGTCAACAAGTTTTCAATAATCGTTATACTTAATGTTAAGGATTAGTTTCATGTTGAGTTAGAAGATTAATTGAGTACCATTAACTCTTTAGAAGATGTATCAAGTACAATAAACTATATACTTGGTCAACTAGTTCTCAATAATCGTTACACTTAGAGTTAAGGATTAGTTTCACGTTGAGTTAGAAGATTAATCGAGTACCATTAACTCTTTAGAAGATGAATCGAGTACAATAAACTATTTACTTGGACAACAAGTTTTTAATAATCGTTACACTTAGAGTTACAAATTAGTTTTATGTTGAGTTGAAAGACTAATCGAGTACCATTAAATCTTTAGAAGATGAATCGATAACAATTAACTCTTTACTTGGTCAACAAGTTTTCAATAATCGTTACATTTAGAGTTACAAATTAGTTCTATGTTGTGTTAAAAGACTAATGGAGTACCATTAACTGTTTAGAAGATAAATCGAGTACAATTAACTCTTTACTTGGTCAACAAGTTTTCAATAATCGTTATACTTAGAGTTAAGGATTAGATTCATGTTGAGTTAGAAGATTAATCGAGTACCATTAACTCTTTAGAAGACGAATCGAGTATAATAAACTATTTACTTGGTCAACAAGTTTTCAATAATCGTTATACTTAGTGTTATGGATTAATTTCATGTTCAGTTAGAAGATTAATCGAGTATAATTATCTGTTTAGAAGATAAATCGAGTACTATTAACTCTTTATTTGGTCAATAAGTTTTCAATAATCGTTATACTTAGAGTTAAGGATAAATTTCATGTTCAGTTAGAAGATTAATCGAGTACCATTAACTGTTTAGAAGATAAATTGAGTACAATTCACTCTTTACTTGGTCGACAAGTTTTCAATAATCGTTATACTTAATGTTAAGGATTAGTTTCATGTTGAGTTAGAAGATTATTCAAGTACCATTAACTCTTTAGAAGATGTATCAAGTACAATAAACTATTTACTTGGTCAACAAGTTTTCAATAATCGTTACACTTAGAGTTACAAATTAGTTTTATGTTGAGTTGAAAGACTAATCGAGTACCATTAACTCTTTAGAAGATGAATCAAGAACAATTAACTCTTTACTTGGTTAACAAGGTTTCAATAATCGTTGCACTGAGAGTTTCAAATTAGATTTATGTTGAGTTAAAAGATTAATCGAGTACCATTAACTGTTTAGAAGATAAATCAAGTGCAATTAACTCTTTACTTGGTCAACAAGTTTTCAATAATCGTTACACTTAGAGTTAAAGATTAGTTTTAGTTGAGTTAGAAGATTAATCGAGTACCATTAACTCTTTAGAAGATAAATGGAGTACAATTAACTCTTTACATGGTCAACAAGTTTTCAATAATCGTTATACTTAATGTTAAGGATTAGTTTCATGTTGAGTTAGAAGATTAATCGAGTACCATTAACTCTTTAGAAGATGTATCAAGTACAATAAACTATTTACTTGGTCAACTAGTTTTCAATAATTGTTACACTTAGAGTTAAAGATTAGTGTTAGTTGAATTAGAAGATTAATCGAGTATCATTAACTCTTTAGAAGATAAATGGAGTACAATTAACTCTTTACATGGTCAACAAGTTTTCAATAATCGTTATACTTAATGTTAAGGATTAGTTTCATGTTGAGTTAGAAGATTAATCGAGTACCATTAACTCTTTAGAAGATGTATCAAGTACAATAAACTATTTACTTGGTTAACTAGTTTTCAATAATCGTTACACTTAGAGTTAATGATTAGTGTTAGTTGAATTAGAAGATTAATCGAGTATCATTAACTCTTTAGAAGATAAATGGAGTACTATTAACTCTTTACTTGGTCAACAAGTTTTCAATAATCGTTATACTTAATGTTAAGGATTAGTTTCATGTTGAGTTAGAAGATTAATTGAGTACCATTAACTCTTTAGAAGATGTATCAAGTACAATAAACTATATACTTGGTCAACTAGTTCTCAATAATCGTTACACTTAGAGTTAAGGATTAGTTTCACGTTGAGTTAGAAGATTAATCGAGTACCATTAACTCTTTAGAAGATGAATCGAGTACAATAAACTATTTACTTGGACAACAAGTTTTTAATAATCGTTACACTTAGAGTTACAAATTAGTTTTATGTTGAGTTGAAAGACTAATCGAGTACCATTAAATCTTTAGAAGATGAATCGATAACAATTAACTCTTTACTTGGTCAACAAGTTTTCAATAATCGTTACATTTAGAGTTACAAATTAGTTCTATGTTGTGTTAAAAGACTAATGGAGTACCATTAACTGTTTAGAAGATAAATCGAGTACAATTAACTCTTTACTTGGTCAACAAGTTTTCAATAATCGTTATACTTAGAGTTAAGGATTAGATTCATGTTGAGTTAGAAGATTAATCGAGTACCATTAACTCTTTAGAAGACGAATCGAGTATAATAAACTATTTACTTGGTCAACAAGTTTTCAATAATCGTTATACTTAGTGTTATGGATTAATTTCATGTTCAGTTAGAAGATTAATCGAGTATAATTATCTGTTTAGAAGATAAATCGAGTACTATTAACTCTTTATTTGGTCAATAAGTTTTCAATAATCGTTATACTTAGAGTTAAGGATAAATTTCATGTTCAGTTAGAAGATTAATCGAGTACCATTAACTGTTTAGAAGATAAATTGAGTACAATTCACTCTTTACTTGGTCGACAAGTTTTCAATAATCGTTATACTTAATGTTAAGGATTAGTTTCATGTTGAGTTAGAAGATTATTCAAGTACCATTAACTCTTTAGAAGATGTATCAAGTACAATAAACTATTTACTTGGTCAACAAGTTTTCAATAATCGTTACACTTAGAGTTACAAATTAGTTTTATGTTGAGTTGAAAGACTAATCGAGTACCATTAACTCTTTAGAAGATGAATCAAGAACAATTAACTCTTTACTTGGTTAACAAGGTTTCAATAATCGTTGCACTGAGAGTTTCAAATTAGATTTATGTTGAGTTAAAAGATTAATCGAGTACCATTAACTGTTTAGAAGATAAATCAAGTGCAATTAACTCTTTACTTGGTCAACAAGTTTTCAATAATCGTTACACTTAGAGTTAAAGATTAGTTTTAGTTGAGTTAGAAGATTAATCGAGTACCATTAACTCTTTAGAAGATAAATGGAGTACAATTAACTCTTTACATGGTCAACAAGTTTTCAATAATCGTTATACTTAATGTTAAGGATTAGTTTCATGTTGAGTTAGAAGATTAATCGAGTACCATTAACTCTTTAGAAGATGTATCAAGTACAATAAACTATTTACTTGGTCAACTAGTTTTCAATAATTGTTACACTTAGAGTTAAAGATTAGTGTTAGTTGAATTAGAAGATTAATCGAGTATCATTAACTCTTTAGAAGATAAATGGAGTACAATTAACTCTTTACTTGGTCAACAAGTTTTCAATAATCGTTATACATAATGTTAAGGATTAGTTTCATGTTGAGTTAGAAGATTAATCGAGTACCATTAACTCTTTAGAAGATGTATCAAGTACAATAAACTATTTACTTGGTCAACTAGTTTTCAATAATCGTTACACTTAGAGTTAAAAGGATTAGTGTTAGTTGAATTAGAAGATTAATCGAGTATCATTAACTCTTTAGAAGATAAATGGAGTACTATTAACTCTTTACTTGGTCAACAAGTTTTCAATAATCGCTATACTTAATGTTAAGGATTAGTTTCATGTTGAGTTAGAAGATTAATCGAGTACCATTAACTCTTTAGAAGATGTATCAAGTACAATAAACTATATACTTGGTCAACTAGTTTTCAATAATCGTTACACTTAGAGTTAAGGATTAGTTTCACGTTGAGTTAGAAGATTAATCGAGTACCATTAACTCTTTAGAAGATGAATCGAGTACAATAAACTATTTACTTGTACAACAAGTTTTTAATAATCGTTACACTTAGAGTTACAAATTAGTTTTATGTTGAGTTGAAAGACTAATCGAGTACCATTAAATCTTTAGAAGATGAATCGATAACAATTAACTCTTTACTTGGTCAACAAGTTTTCAATAATCGTTACATTTAGAGTTACAAATTAGTTCTATGTTGTGTTAAAAGACTAATGGAGTACCATTAACTGTTTAGAAGATAAATCGAGTACAATTAACTCTTTACTTGGTCAACAAGTTTTCAATAATCGTTATACTTAGAGTTAAGGATTAGATTCATGTTGTGTTAGAAGATTAATCGAGTACCATTAACTCTTTAGAAGACGAATCGAGTACAATAAACTATTTACTTGGTCAACAAGTTTTCAATAATCGTTATACTTAGTGTTATGGATTAATTTCATGTTCAGTTAGAAGATTAATCGAGTATCATTAACTGTTTAGAAGATAAATCGAGTACAATTAACTCTTTATTTGGTCAATAAGTTTTCAATAATCGTTATACTTAGAGTTAAGGATAAATTTCATGTTCAGTTAGAAGATTAATCGAGTACCATTAACTGTTTAGAAGATAAATTGAGTACAATTCACTCTTTACTTGGTCGACAAGTTTTCAATAATCGTTATACTTAATGTTAAGGATTAGTTTCATGTTGAGTTAGAAGATTAATTGAGTACCATTAATTCTTTAGAAGATGTATCAAGTACAACAAACTATATACTTGGTCAACTAGTTCTCAATAATCGTTACACTTAGAGTTAAGGATTAGTTTCACGTTGAGTTAGAAGATTAATCGAGTACCATTAATTCTTTAGAATATGAATCGAGTACAATAAACTATTTACTTGGAAAACAAGTTTTTAATAATCGTTACACTTAGAGTTACAAATTAGTTTTATGTTGAGTTGAAAGACTAATCGAGTACCATTAAATCTTTAGAAGATGAATCGATAACAATTAACTCTTTACTTGGTCAACAAGTTTTCAATAATCGTTACATTTAGAGTTACAAATTAGTTCTATGTTGTGTTAAAAGACTAATGGAGTACCATTAACTGTTTAGAAGATAAATCGAGTACAATTAACTCTTTACTTGGTCAACAAGTTTTCAATAATCGTTATACTTAGAGTTAAGGATTAGATTCATGTTGAGTTAGAAGATTAATCGAGTACCATTAACTCTTTAGAAGACGAATCGAGTACAATAAACTATTTACTTGGTCAACAAGTTTTCAATAATCGTTATACGTAGTGTTATGGATTAATTTCATGTTCAGTTAGAAGATTAATCGAGTATCATTAACTGTTTAGAAGATAAATCGAGTACAATTAACTCTTTATTTGGTCAATAAGTTTTCAATAATCGTTATACTTAGAGTTAAGGATAAATTTCATGTTCAGTTAGAAGATTAATCGAGTACCATTAACTGTTTAGAAGATAAATTGAGTACAATTCACTCTTTACTTGGTCGACAAGTTTTCAATAATCGTTATACTTAATGTTAAGGATTAGTTTCATGTTGAGTTAGAAGATTAATCAAGTACCGTTAACTCTTTAGAAGATGTATCAAGTACAATAGACTATTTACTTGGTCAACAAGTTTTCAATAATCGTTACACTTAGAGTTACAAATTAGTTTTATGTTGAGTTGAAAGACTAATCGAGTACCATTTACTCTTTAGAAGATGAATCAAGAACAATTAACTCTTTACTTGGTTAACAAGGTTTCAATAATCGTTGCACTTAGAGTTTCAAATTAGATTTATGTTGAGTTAAAAGATTAATCGAGTACCATTAACTGTTTAGAAGATAAATCAAGTACAATTAACTCTTTACTTGGTCATCAAGTTTTCAATAATCGTTACACTTAGAGTTAAAGATTAGTTTTAGTTGAGTTAGAAGATTAATCGAGTACCATTAACTCTTTAGAAGATAAATGGAGTACAATTAACTCTTTAGAAGATAAATGGAGTACAATTAACTCTTTACATGGTCAACAAGTTTTCAATAATCGTTATACTTAATGTTAAAGATTAGTTTCATGTTGAGTTAGAAGATTAATCGAGTACCATTAACTCTTTAGAAGATGTATCAAGTACAATAAACTATTTACTTGGTCAACTAGTTTTCAATAATTGTTACACTTAGAGTTAAAGATTAGTGTTAGTTGAATTAGAAGATTAATCGAGTATCATTAACTCTTTAGAAGATAAATGGAGTACAATTAACTCTTTACATGGTCAACAAGTTTTCAATAATCGTTATACTTAATGTTAAGGATTAGTTTCATGTTGAGTTAGAAGATTAATCGAGTACCATTAACTCTTTAGAAGATGTATCAAGTACAATAAACTATTTACTTGGTTAACTAGTTTTCAATAATCGTTACACTTAGAGTTAATGATTAGTGTTAGTTGAATTAGAAGATTAATCGAGTATCATTAACTCTTTAGAAGATAAATGGAGTACTATTAACTCTTTACTTGGTCAACAAGTTTTCAATAATCGTTATACTTAATGTTAAGGATTAGTTTCATGTTGAGTTAGAAGATTAATTGAGTACCATTAACTCTTTAGAAGATGTATCAAGTACAATAAACTATATACTTGGTCAACTAGTTCTCAATAATCGTTACACTTAGAGTTAAGGATTAGTTTCACGTTGAGTTAGAAGATTAATCGAGTACCATTAACTCTTTAGAAGATGAATCGAGTACAATAAACTATTTACTTGGACAACAAGTTTTTAATAATCGTTACACTTAGAGTTACAAATTAGTTTTATGTTGAGTTGAAAGACTAATCGAGTACCATTAAATCTTTAGAAGATGAATCGATAACAATTAACTCTTTACTTGGTCAACAAGTTTTCAATAATCGTTACATTTAGAGTTACAAATTAGTTCTATGTTGTGTTAAAAGACTAATGGAGTACCATTAACTGTTTAGAAGATAAATCGAGTACAATTAACTCTTTACTTGGTCAACAAGTTTTCAATAATCGTTATACTTAGAGTTAAGGATTAGATTCATGTTGAGTTAGAAGATTAATCGAGTACCATTAACTCTTTAGAAGACGAATCGAGTAGAATAAACTATTTACTTGGTCAACAAGTTTTCAATAATCGTTATACTTAGTGTTATGGATTAATTTCATGTTCAGTTAGAAGATTAATCGAGTATAATTATCTGTTTAGAAGATAAATCGAGTACTATTAACTCTTTATTTGGTCAATAAGTTTTCAATAATCGTTATACTTAGAGTTAAGGATAAATTTCATGTTCAGTTAGAAGATTAATCGAGTACCATTAACTGTTTAGAAGATAAATTGAGTACAATTCACTCTTTACTTGGTCGACAAGTTTTCAATAATCGTTATACTTAATGTTAAGGATTAGTTTCATGTTGAGTTAGAAGATTATTCAAGTACCATTAACTCTTTAGAAGATGTATCAAGTACAATAAACTATTTACTTGGTCAACAAGTTTTCAATAATCGTTACACTTAGAGTTACAAATTAGTTTTATGTTGAGTTGAAAGACTAATCGAGTACCATTAACTCTTTAGAAGATGAATCAAGAACAATTAACTCTTTACTTGGTTAACAAGGTTTCAATAATCGTTGCACTGAGAGTTTCAAATTAGATTTATGTTGAGTTAAAAGATTAATCGAGTACCATTAACTGTTTAGAAGATAAATCAAGTGCAATTAACTCTTTACTTGGTCAACAAGTTTTCAATAATCGTTACACTTAGAGTTAAAGATTAGTTTTAGTTGAGTTAGAAGATTAATCGAGTACCATTAACTCTTTAGAAGATAAATGGAGTACAATTAACTCTTTACATGGTCAACAAGTTTTCAATAATCGTTATACTTAATGTTAAGGATTAGTTTCATGTTGAGTTAGAAGATTAATCGAGTACCATTAACTCTTTAGAAGATGTATCAAGTACAATAAACTATTTACTTGGTCAACTAGTTTTCAATAATTGTTACACTTAGAGTTAAAGATTAGTGTTAGTTGAATTAGAAGATTAATCGAGTATCATTAACTCTTTAGAAGATAAATGGAGTACAATTAACTCTTTACTTGGTCAACAAGTTTTCAATAATCGTTATACATAATGTTAAGGATTAGTTTCATGTTGAGTTAGAAGATTAATCGAGTACCATTAACTCTTTAGAAGATGTATCAAGTACAATAAACTATTTACTTGGTCAACTAGTTTTCAATAATCGTTACACTTAGAGTTAAAAAGATTAGTGTTAGTTGAATTAGAAGATTAATCGAGTATCATTAACTCTTTAGAAGATAAATGGAGTACTATTAACTCTTTACTTGGTCAACAAGTTTTCAATAATCGCTATACTTAATGTTAAGGATTAGTTTCATGTTGAGTTAGAAGATTAATCGAGTACCATTAACTCTTTAGAAGATGTATCAAGTACAATAAACTATATACTTGGTCAACTAGTTTTCAATAATCGTTACACTTAGAGTTAAGGATTAGTTTCACGTTGAGTTAGAAGATTAATCGAGTACCATTAACTCTTTAGAAGATGAATCGAGTACAATAAACTATTTACTTGTACAACAAGTTTTTAATAATCGTTACACTTAGAGTTACAAATTAGTTTTATGTTGAGTTGAAAGACTAATCGAGTACCATTAAATCTTTAGAAGATGAATCGATAACAATTAACTCTTTACTTGGTCAACAAGTTTTCAATAATCGTTACATTTAGAGTTACAAATTAGTTCTATGTTGTGTTAAAAGACTAATGGAGTACCATTAACTGTTTAGAAGATAAATCGAGTACAATTAACTCTTTACTTGGTCAACAAGTTTTCAATAATCGTTATACTTAGAGTTAAGGATTAGATTCATGTTGTGTTAGAAGATTAATCGAGTACCATTAACTCTTTAGAAGACGAATCGAGTACAATAAACTATTTACTTGGTCAACAAGTTTTCAATAATCGTTATACTTAGTGTTATGGATTAATTTCATGTTCAGTTAGAAGATTAATCGAGTATCATTAACTGTTTAGAAGATAAATCGAGTACAATTAACTCTTTATTTGGTCAATAAGTTTTCAATAATCGTTATACTTAGAGTTAAGGATAAATTTCATGTTCAGTTAGAAGATTAATCGAGTACCATTAACTGTTTAGAAGATAAATTGAGTACAATTCACTCTTTACTTGGTCGACAAGTTTTCAATAATCGTTATACTTAATGTTAAGGATTAGTTTCATGTTGAGTTAGAAGATTAATCAAGTACCGTTAACTCTTTAGAAGATGTATCAAGTACAATAAACTATTTACTTGGTCAACTAGTTTTCAATAATCGTTACACTTAGAGTTAAGGATTAGTTTCACGTTAAGTTAGAAGATTAATCGAGTACCATTAACTCTTTAGAAGATGAATCAAGAACAATTAACTCTTTACTTGGTTAACAAGGTTTCAATAATCGTTGCACTTAGAGTTTCAAATTAGATTTATGTTGAGTTCAAAGATTAATCGAGTACCATTAACTGTTTAGAAGATATATCAAGTACAATTAACTCTTTACTTGGTCAACTAGTTTTCAATAATCGTTACACTTAGAGTTAAGGATTAGTTTCACGTTGAGTTAGAAGATTAATAGAGTACCATTAACTCTTTAGAAGATGAATCAAGAACAATTAACTCTTTACTTGGTTAACAAGGTTTCAATAATCGTTGCACTTAGAGTTTCAAATTAGATTTATGTTGAGTTCAAAGATTAATCGAGTACCATTAACTGTTTAGAAGATAAATCAAGTACAATTAACTCTTTACTTGGTCAACTAGTTTTCAATAATCGTTACACTTAGAGTTAAGGATTAGTTTCACGTTGAGTTAGAAGATTAATCGAGTACCATTAACTCTTTAGAAGATGAATCGAGTACAATAAACTATTTACTTGGACAACAAGTTTTTAATAATCGTTACACGTAGAGTTACAAATTAGTTTTATGTTGAGTTGAAAGACTAATCGAGTACCATTAACTCTTTAGAAGATGAATCGATAACAATTAACTCTTTACTTGGTCAACAAGTTTTCAATAATCGTTACATTTAGAGTTACAAATTAGTTCTATGTTGTGTTAAAAGACTAATGGAGTACCATTAACTGTTTAGAAGATAAATCGAGTACAATTAACTCTTTACTTGGTCAACAAGTTTTCAATAATCGTTATACTTAGAGTTAAGGATTAGATTCATGTTGAGTTAGAAGATTAATCGAGTACCATTAACTCTTTAGTAGACGAATCGAGTACAATAAACTATTTACTTGGTCAACAAGTTTTCAATAATCGTTATACTTAGTGTTATGGATTAATTTCATGTTCAGTTAGAAGATTAATCGAGTATCATTAACGGTTTAGAAGATAAATCGAGTACAATTAACTCTTTATTTGGTTAATAAGTTTTCAATAATCGTTATACTTAGAGTTAAGGATAAATTTCATGTTCAGTTAGAAGATTAATCGAGTACCATTAACTGTTTAGAAGATAAATTGAGTACAATTCACTCTTTACTTGGTCGACAAGTTTCCAATAATCGTTATACTTAATGATAAGGATTAGTTTCATGTTGAGTTAGAAGATTAATCATGTACCGTTAACTCTTTAGAAGATGTATCAAGTACAATAAACTATTTACTTGGTCAACTAGTTTTCAATAATCGTTACACTTAGAGTTAAGGATTAGTTTCACGTTGAGTTAGAAGATTAATCGAGTACCATTAACTCTTTAGAAGATGAATCAAGAACAATTAACTCTTTACTTGGTTAACAAGGTTTCAATAATCGTTGCACTTAGAGTTTCAAATTAGATTTATGTTGAGTTAAAAGATTAATCGAGTACCGTTAACTGTTTAGAAGATAAATCAAGTACAATTAACTCTTTACTTGGTCAACAAGTTTTCAATAATCGTTACACTTAGAGTTAAAGATTAGTTTTAGTTGAGTTAGAAGATTAATCGAGTACCATTAACTCTTTAGAAGCTAAATGGAGTACAATTGACTCTTTACATGGTCAACAAGTTTTCAATAATCGTTATACTTAATGTTAAGGATTAGTTTCATGTTGAGTTAGAAGATTAATCAAGTACCGTTAACTCTTTAGAAGATGTATCAAGTACAATAAACTATTTACTTGGTCAACAAGTTTTCAATAATCGTTACACTTAGAGTTAAAGATTAGTGTTAGTTGAATTAGAAGATTAATCGAGTATCATTAACTCTTTAGAAGATAAATGGAGTACAATTAACTCTTTACTTGGTCAACAAGTTTTCAATAATCGTTATACTTAATGTTAAGGATTAGTTTCATGTTGAGTTAGAAGATTAATCGAGTACCATTAACTCTTTAGAAGATGTATCAAGTACAATAAACTATTTACTTGGTCAACTAGTTTTCAATAATCGTTACACTTAGAGTTAAGGATTAGTTTCACGTTGAGTTAGAAGATTAATCGAGTACCATTAACTCTTTAGAAGATGAATCGAGTACAATAAACTATTTACTTGGACAACAAGTTTTTAATAATCGTTACACTTAGAGTTACAAATTAGTTTTATGTTGAGTTGAAAGACTAATCGAGTACCATTAAATCTTTAGAAGATGAATCGATAACAATTAACTCTTTACTTGGTCAACAAGTTTTCAATAATCGTTACATTTAGAGTTACAAATTAGTTCTATGTTGTGTTAAAAGACTAATGGAGTACCATTAACTGTTTAGAAGATAAATCGAGTACAATTAACTCTTTACTTGGTCAACAAGTTTTCAATAATCGTTATACTTAGAGTTAAGGATTAGATTCATGTTGAGTTAGAAGATTAATCGAGTACCATTAACTCTTTAGAAGACGAATCGAGTACAATAACCTATTTACTAGGTCAACAACTTTTCAATAATCGTTATACTTAGTGTTATGGATTAATTTCATGTTCAGTTAGAAGATTAATCGAGTATCATTAACTGTTTAGAAGATAAATCGAGTACAATTAACTCTTTATTTGGTCAATAAGTTTTCAATAATCGTTATACTTAGAGTTAAAGATAAATTTCATGTTCAGTTAGAAGATTAATCGAGTACCATTAACTGTTTAGAAGATAAATTGAGTACAATTCACTCTTTACTTGGTCGACAAGTTTCCAATAATCGTTATACTTAATGATAAGGATTAGTTTCATGTTGAGTTAGAAGATTAATCATGTACCGTTAACTCTTTAGAAGATGTATCAAGTACAATAAACTATTTACTTGGTCAACTAGTTTTCAATAATCGTTACACTTAGAGTTAAGGATTAGTTTCACGTTGAGTTAGAAGATTAATCGAGTACCATTAACTCTTTAGAAGATGAATCAAGAACAATTAACTCTTTACTTGGTTAACAAGGTTTCAATAATCGTTGCACTTAGACTTTCAAATTAGATTTATGTTGAGTTAAAAGAATGCTCGAGTACCGTTAACTGTTTAGAAGATAAATCAAGTACAATTAACTCTTTACTTGGTCAACAAGTTTTCAATAATCGTTACACTTAGAGTTAAAGATTAGATTTAGTTGAGTTAGAAGATTAATCGAGTACCATTAACTCTTTAGAAGATAAATGGAGTACAATTGACTCTTTACATGGTCAACAAGATATCAATAATCGTTATACTTAATGTTAAGGATTAGTTTCATGTTGAGTTAGAAGATTAATCGAGTACCATTAACTCTTTAGAAGATGTATAAAGTACAATAAACTATTTACTTGGTCAACTAGTTTTCAATAATCGTTACACTTAGAGTTAAGGATTAGTTTCACGTTGAGTTAGAAGATTAATCGAGTACCATTGACTCTTTAGAAGATGAATCGAGTACAATAAACTATTTACTTGGACAACAAGTTTTTAATAATCGTTACACTTAGAGTTACAAATTAGTTTTATGTTGAGTTGAAAGACTAATCGAGTACCATTAACTCTTTAGAAGATGAATCGATAACAATTAACTCTTTACTTGGTCAACAAGTTTTCAATAATCGTTACATTTAGAGTTACAAATTAGTTCTATGTTGTGTTAAAAGACTAATGGAGTACCATTAACTGTTTAGAAGATAAATCGAGTACAATTAACTCTTTACTTGGTCAACAAGTTTTCAATAATCGTTATACTTAGAGTTAAGGATTAGATTCATGTTGAGTTAGAAGATTAATCGAGTACCATTAACTCTTTAGAAGACGAATCGAGTACAATAAACTATTTACTTGGTCAACAAGTTTTCAATAATCGTTATACTTAGTGTTATGGATTAATTTCATGTTCAGTTAGAAGATTAATCGAGTATCATTAACTGTTTAGAAGATAAATCGAGTACAATTAACTCTTTATTTGGTCAATAAGTTTTCAATAATCGTTATACTTAGAGTTAAGGATAAATTTCATGTTCAGTTAGAAGATTAATCGAGTACCATTAACTGTTTAGAAGATAAATTGAGTACAATTCACTCTTTACTTGGTCGACAAGTTTTCAATAATCGTTATACATAATGTTAAGGATTAGTTTCATGTTGAGTTCGAAGATTAATCGAGTACCATTAACTCTTTAGAAGATGTATCAAGTACAATAAACTATTTACTTGGTCAACTAGTTTCAATAATCGTTACACTTAGAGTTAAGGATTAGTTTCACGTTGAGTTAGAAGATTAATCGAGTACCATTAACTCTTTAGAAGATGAATCGAGTACAATAAACTATTTACTTGGACAACAAGTTTTTAATAATCGTTACACTTAGAGTTACAAATTAGTTTTATGTTGAGTTGAAAGACTAATCGAGTACCATTAACTCTTTAGAAGCTAAATGGAGTACAATTGACTCTTTACATGGTCAACAAGTTTTCAATAATCGTTATACTTAATGTTAAGGATTAGTTTCATGTTGAGTTAGAAGATTAATCAAGTACCGTTAACTCTTTAGAAGATGTATCAAGTACAATAAACTATTTACTTGGTCAACAAGTTTTCAATAATCGTTACACTTAGAGTTAAAGATTAGTGTTAGTTGAATTAGAAGATTAATCGAGTATCATTAACTCTTTAGAAGATAAATGGAGTACAATTAACTCTTTACTTGGTCAACAAGTTTTCAATAATCGTTATACTTAATGTTAAGGATTAGTTTCATGTTGAGTTAGAAGATTAATCGAGTACCATTAACTCTTTAGAAGATGTATCAAGTACAATAAACTATTTACTTGGTCAACTAGTTTTCAATAATCGTTACACTTAGAGTTAAGGATTAGTTTCACGTTGAGTTAGAAGATTAATCGAGTACCATTAACTCTTTAGAAGATGAATCGAGTACAATAAACTATTTACTTGGACAACAAGTTTTTAATAATCGTTACACTTAGAGTTACAAATTAGTTTTATGTTGAGTTGAAAGACTAATCGAGTACCATTAAATCTTTAGAAGATGAATCGATAACAATTAACTCTTTACTTGGTCAACAAGTTTTCAATAATCGTTACATTTAGAGTTACAAATTAGTTCTATGTTGTGTTAAAAGACTAATGGAGTACCATTAACTGTTTAGAAGATAAATCGAGTACAATTAACTCTTTACTTGGTCAACAAGTTTTCAATAATCGTTATACTTAGAGTTAAGGATTAGATTCATGTTGAGTTAGAAGATTAATCGAGTACCATTAACTCTTTAGAAGACGAATCGAGTACAATAACCTATTTACTTGGTCAACAACTTTTCCATAATCGTTATACTTAGTGTTATGGATTAATTTCATGTTCAGTTAGAAGATTAATCGAGTATCATTAACTGTTTAGAAGATAAATCGAGTACAATTAACTCTTTATTTGGTCAATAAGTTTTCAATAATCGTTATACTTAGAGTTAAAGATAAATTTCATGTTCAGTTAGAAGATTAATCGAGTACCATTAACTGTTTAGAAGATAAATTGAGTACAATTCACTCTTTACTTGGTCGACAAGTTTCCAATAATCGTTATACTTAATGATAAGGATTAGTTTCATGTTGAGTTAGAAGATTAATCATGTACCGTTAACTCTTTAGAAGATGTATCAAGTACAATAAACTATTTACTTGGTCAACTAGTTTTCAATAATCGTTACACTTAGAGTTAAGGATTAGTTTCACGTTGAGTTAGAAGATTAATCGAGTACCATTAACTCTTTAGAAGATGAATCAAGAACAATTAACTCTTTACTTGGTTAACAAGGTTTCAATAATCGTTGCACTTAGAGTTTCAAATTAGATTTATGTTGAGTTAAAAGATTGCTCGAGTACCGTTAACTGTTTAGAAGATAAATCAAGTACAATTAACTCTTTACTTGGTCAACAAGTTTTCAATAATCGTTACACTTAGAGTTAAAGATTAGATTTAGTTGAGTTAGAAGATTAATCGAGTACCATTAACTCTTTAGAAGATAAATGGAGTACAATTGACTCTTTACATGGTCAACAAGATTTCAATAATCGTTATACTTAATGTTAAGGATTAGTTTCATGTTGAGTTAGAAGATTAATCGAGTACCATTAACTCTTTAGAAGATGTATCAAGTACAATAAACTATTTACTTGGTCAACTAGTTTTCAATAATCGTTACACTTAGAGTTAAGGATTAGTTTCACGTTGAGTTAGAAGATTAATCGAGTACCATTAACTCTTTAGAAGATGAATCGAGTACAATAAACTATTTACTTGGACAACAAGTTTTTAATAATCGTTACACTTAGAGTTACAAATTAGTTTTATGTTGAGTTGAAAGACTAATCGAGTACCATTAACTCTTTAGAAGATGAATCGATAACAATTAACTCTTTACTTGGTCAACAAGTTTTCAATAATCGTTACATTTAGAGTTACAAATTAGTTCTATGTTGTGTTAAAAGACTAATGGAGTACCATTAACTGTTTAGAAGATAAATCGAGTACAATTAACTCTTTACTTGGTCAACAAGTTTTCAATAATCGTTATACTTAGAGTTAAGGATTAGATTCATGTTGAGTTAGAAGATTAATCGAGTACCATTAACTCTTTAGAAGACGAATCGAGTACAATAACCTATTTACTTGGTCAACAAGTTTTCAATAATCGTTATACTTAGTGTTATGGATTAATTTCATGTTCAGTTAGAATATTAATCGAGTATCATTAACTGTTAAGAAGATAAATCGAGTACAATTAACTCTTTATTTGGTCAATAAGTTTTCAATAATCGTTATACTTAGAGTTAAGGATAAATTTCATGTTCAGTTAGAAGATTAATCGAGTACCATTAACTGTTTAGAAGATAAATTGAGTACAATTCACTCTTTACTTGGTCGACAAGTTTTCAATAATCGTTATACTTAATGTTAAGGATTAGTTTCATGTTGAGTTAGAAGATTAATCGAGTACCATTAACTCTTTAGAAGATGTATCAAGTACAATAAACTATTTACTTGGTCAACAAGTTTTCAATAATCGTTATACTTAGTGTTATGGATTAATTTCATGTTCAGTTAGAAGATTAATCGAGTATCATTAACTGTTTAGAAGATAAATCGAGTACAATTAACTCTTTATTTGGTCAATAAGTTTTCAATAATCGTTATACTTAGAGTTAAGGATAAATTTCATGTTCAGTTAGAAGATTAATCGAGTACCATTAACTGTTTAGAAGATAAATTGAGTACAATTCACTCTTTACTTGGTCGACAAGTTTTCAATAATCGTTATACATAATGTTAAGGATTAGTTTCATGTTGAGTTCGAAGATTAATCGAGTACCATTAACTCTTTAGAAGATGTATCAAGTACAATAAACTATTTACTTGGTCAACTAGTTTTCAATAATCGTTACACTTAGAGTTAAGGATTAGTTTCACGTTGAGTTAGAAGATTAATCGAGTACCATTAACTCTTTAGAAGATGAATCGAGTACAATAAACTATTTACTTGGACAACAAGTTTTTAATAATCGTTACACTTAGAGTTACAAATTAGTTTTATGTTGAGTTGAAAGACTAATCGAGTACCATTAACTCTTTAGAAGATGAATCGATAACAATTAACTCTTTACTTGGTCAACAAGTTTTCAATAATCGTTACATTTAGAGTTACAAATTAGTTCTATGTTGTGTTAAAAGACTAATGGAGTACCATTAACTGTTTAGAAGATAAATCGAGTACAATTAACTCTTTACTTGGTCAACAAGTTTTCAATAATCGTTATACTTAGAGTTAAGGATTACTTTCATGTTGAGTTAGAAGATTAATCGAGTACCATTAACTCTTTAGAAGACGAATCGAGTACAATAAACTATTTACTTGGTCAACAAGTTTTCAATAATCGTTATACTTAGTTTTATGGATTAATTTCATGTTCAGTTAGAAGATTAATCGAGTATAATTAACTGTTTAGAAGATAAATCGAGTACAATTAACTCTTTATTTGGTCAATAAGTTTTCAATAATCGTTATACTTAGAGTTAAGGATAAATTTCATGTTCAGTTAGAAGATTAATCGAGTACCATTAACTGTTTAGAAGATAAATTGAGTACAATTCACTCTTTACTTGGTCGACAAGTTTTCAATAATCGTTATACTTAATGTTAAGGATTAGTTTCATGTTGAGTTAGAAGATTAATCAAGTACCGTTAACTCTTTAGAAGATGTATCAAGTACAATAAACTATTTACTTGGTCAACAAGTTTTCAATAATCGTTATACTTAGTGTTATGGATTAATTTCATGTTCAGTTAGAAGATTAATCGAGTATCATTAACTGTTTAGAAGATAAATCGAGTACAATTAACTCTTTATTTGGTCAATAAGTTTTCAATAATCGTTATACTTAGAGTTAAGGATAAATTTCATGTTCAGTTAGAAGATTAATCGAGTACCATTAACTGTTTAGAAGATAAATTGAGTACAATTCACTCTTTACTTGGTCGACAAGTTTTCAATAATCGTTATACTTAATGTTAAGGATTAGTTTCATGTTGAGTTAGAAGATTAATCGAGTACCATTAACTCTTTAGAAGATGTATCAAGTACAATAAACTATTTACTTGGTCAACAAGTTTTCAATAATCGTTATACTTAGTGTTATGGATTAATTTCATGTTCAGTTAGAAGATTAATCGAGTATCATTAACTGTTTAGAAGATAAATCGAGTACAATTAACTCTTTATTTGGTCAATAAGTTTTCAATAATCGTTATACTTAGAGTTAAGGATAAATTTCATGTTCAGTTAGAAGATTAATCGAGTACCATTAACTGTTTAGAAGATAAATTGAGTACAATTCACTCTTTACTTGGTCGACAAGTTTTCAATAATCGTTATACATAATGTTAAGGATTAGTTTCATGTTGAGTTCGAAGATTAATCGAGTACCATTAACTCTTTAGAAGATGTATCAAGTACAATAAACTATTTACTTGGTCAACTAGTTTTCAATAATCGTTACACTTAGAGTTAAGGATTAGTTTCACGTTGAGTTAGAAGATTAATCGAGTACCATTAACTCTTTAGAAGATGAATCGAGTACAATAAACTATTTACTTGGACAACAAGTTTTTAATAATCGTTACACTTAGAGTTACAAATTAGTTTTATGTTGAGTTGAAAGACTAATCGAGTACCATTAACTCTTTAGAAGATGAATCGATAACAATTAACTCTTTACTTGGTCAACAAGTTTTCAATAATCGTTACATTTAGAGTTACAAATTAGTTCTATGTTGTGTTAAAAGACTAATGGAGTACCATTAACTGTTTAGAAGATAAATCGAGTACAATTAACTCTTTACTTGGTCAACAAGTTTTCAATAATCGTTATACTTAGAGTTAAGGATTACTTTCATGTTGAGTTAGAAGATTAATCGAGTACCATTAACTCTTTAGAAGACGAATCGAGTACAATAAACTATTTACTTGGTCAACAAGTTTTCAATAATCGTTATACTTAGTTTTATGGATTAATTTCATGTTCAGTTAGAAGATTAATCGAGTATAATTAACTGTTTAGAAGATAAATCGAGTACAATTAACTCTTTATTTGGTCAATAAGTTTTCAATAATCGTTATACTTAGAGTTAAGGATAAATTTCATGTTCAGTTAGAAGATTAATCGAGTACCATTAACTGTTTAGAAGATAAATTGAGTACAATTCACTCTTTACTTGGTCGACAAGTTTTCAATAATCGTTATACTTAATGTTAAGGATTAGTTTCATGTTGAGTTAGAAGATTAATCAAGTACCGTTAACTCTTTAGAAGATGTATCAAGTACAATAAACTATTTACTTGGTCAACTAGTTTTCAATAATCGTTACACTTAGAGTTAAGGATTAGTTTCACGTTAAGTTAGAAGATTAATCGAGTACCATTAACTCTTTAGAAGATGAATCAAGAACAATTAACTCTTTACTTGGTTAACAAGGTTTCAATAATCGTTGCACTTAGAGTTTCAAATTAGATTTATGTTGAGTTCAAAGATTAATCGAGTACCATTAACTGTTTAGAAGATAAATCAAGTACAATTAACTCTTTACTTGGTCAACTAGTTTTCAATAATCGTTACACTTAGAGTTAAGGATTAGTTTCACGTTGAGTTAGAAGATTAATCGAGTACCATTAACTCTTTAGAAGATGAATCAAGAACAATTAACTCTTTACTTGGTTAACAAGGTTTCAATAATCGTTGCACTTAGAGTTTCAAATTAGATTTATGTTGAGTTCAAAGATTAATCGAGTACCATTAACTGTTTAGAAGATAAATCAAGTACAATTAACTCTTTACTTGGTCAACTAGTTTTCAATAATCGTTACACTTAGAGTTAAGGATTAGTTTCACGTTGAGTTAGAAGATTAATCGAGTACCATTAACTCTTTAGAAGATGTATCAAGTACAATAAACTATTTACTTGGTCAACTAGTTTTCAATAATCGTTACACTTAGAGTTAAGGATTAGTTTCACGTTGAGTTAGAAGATTAATCGAGTACCATTAACTTTTTAGAAGAAGAATCGAGTACAATAAACTATTTACTTGGACAACAAGTTTTTAATAATCGTTACACTTAGAGTTACAAATTAGTTTTATGTTGAGTTGAAAGACTAATCGAGTACCATTAACTCATTAGAAGATGAATCGATAACAATTAACTCTTTACTTGGTCAACAAGTTTTCAATAATAGTTACATTTAGAGTTACAAATTAGTTCTATGTTGTGTTAAAAGACTAATGGAGTACCATTAACTGTTTAGAAGATAAATCGAGTACAATTAACTCTTTACTTGGTCAACAAGTTTTCAATAATCGTTATACTTAGAGTTAAGGATTAGATTCATGTTGAGTTAGAAGATTAATCGAGTACCATTAACTCTTTAGAAGATGAATCGAGTACAATAAACTATTTACTTGGTCAACAAGTTTTCAATAATCGTTATACTTAGTGTTATGGATTAATTTCATGTTCAGTTAGAAGATTAATCGAGTATCATTAACTGTTTAGAAGATAAATCGAGTACAATTAACTCTTTATTTGGTCAATAAGTTTTCAATAATCGTTATACTTAGAGTTAAGGATAAATTTCATGTTCAGTTAGAAGATTAATCGAGTACCATTAACTGTTTAGAAGATAAATTGAGTACAATTCACTCTTTACTTGGTCGACAAGTTTCCAATAATCGTTATACTTAATGTTAAGGATTAGTTTCATGTTGAGTTAGAAGATTAATCATGTACCGTTAACTCTTTAGAAGATGTATCAAGTACAATAAACTATTTACTTGGTCAACTAGTTTTCAATAATCGTTACACTTAGAGTTAAGGATTAGTTTCACGTTGAGTTAGAAGATTAATCGAGTACCATTAACTCTTTAGAAGATGAATCAAGAACAATTAACTCTTTACTTGGTTAACAAGGTTTCAATAATCGTTGCACTTAGAGTTTCAAATTAGATTTATGTTGAGTTAAAAGATTTCTCGAGTACCGTTAACTGTTTAGAAGATAAATCAAGTACAATTAACTCTTTACTTGGTCAACAAGTTTTCAATAATCGTTACACTTAGAGTTAAAGATTAGTTTTAGTTGAGTTAGAAGATTAATCGAGTACCATTAACTCTTTAGAAGATAAATGGAGTACAATTGACTCTTTACATGGTCAACAAGATTTCAATAATCGTTATACTTAATGTTAAGGATTAGTTTCATGTTGAGTTAGAAGATTAATCGAGTACCATTAACTCTTTAAAAGATGTATCAAGTACAATAAACTATTTACTTGGTCAACTAGTTTTCAATAATCGTTACACTTAGAGTTAAAGATTAGTGTTAGTTGAATTAGAAGATTAATCGAGTATCATTAACTCTTTAGAAGATAAATGGAGTAAGATTAACTCTTTTCTTGGTCAACAAGTTTTCAATAATCGTTATACTTAATGTTAAGGATTAGTTTCATGTTGAGTTAGAAGATTAATCGAGTACCATTAACTCTTTAGAAGATGAATCGAGTACAATAAACTATTTACTTGGACAACAAGTTTTTAATAATCGTTACACGTAGAGTTACAAATTAGTTTTATGTTGAGTTGAAAGACTAATCGAGTACCATTAACTCTTTAGAAGATGAATCGATAACAATTAACTCTTTACTTGGTCAACAAGTTTTCAATAATCGTTACATTTAGAGTTACAAATTAGTTCTATGTTGTGTTAAAAGACTAATGGAGTACCATTAACTGTTTAGAAGATAAATCGAGTACAATTAACTCTTTACTTGGTCAACAAGTTTTCAATAATCGTTATACTTAGAGTTAAGGATTAGATTCATGTTGAGTTAGAAGATTAATCGAGTACCATTAACTCTTTAGTAGACGAATCGAGTACAATAAACTATTTACTTGGTCAACAAGTTTTCAATAATCGTTATACTTAGTGTTATGGATTAATTTCATGTTCAGTTAGAAGATTAATCGAGTATCATTAACGGTTTAGAAGATTAATCGAGTACCATTAACTGTTTAGAAGATAAATTGAGTACAATTCACTCTTTACTTGGTCGACAAGTTTTCAATAATCGTTATACTTAATGTTAAGGATTAGTTTCATGTTGAGTTAGAAGATTAATCAAGTACCGTTAACTCTTTAGAAGATGTATCAAGTACAATAAACTATTTAATTGGTCAACTAGTTTTCAATAATCGTTACACTTAGAGTTAAGGATTAGTTTCACGTTGAGTTAGAAGATTAATCGAGTACCATTAACTCTTTAGAAGATGAATCAAGAACAATTAACTCTTTACTTGGTTAACAAGGTTTCAATAATCGTTGCACTTAGAGTTTCAAATTAGATTTATGTTAAGTTAAAAGATTAATCGAGTACCGTTAACTGTTTAGAAGATAAATCAAGTACAATTAACTCTTTACTTGGTCAACAAGTTTTCAATAATCGTTACACTTAGAGTTAAAGATTAGTTTTAGTTGAGTTAGAAGATTAATCGAGTACCATTAACTCTTTAGAAGATAAATGGAGTACAATTGACTCTTTACATGGTCAACAAGTTTTCAATAATCGTTATACTTAATGTTAAGGATTAGTTTCATGTTGAGTTAGAAGATTAATCAAGTACCGTTAACTCTTTAGAAGATGTATCAAGTACAATAAACTATTTACTTGGTCAACAAGTTTTCAATAATCGTTACACTTAGAGTTAAAGATTAGTGTTAGTTGAATTAGAAGATTAATCGAGTATCATTAACTCTTTAGAAGATAAATGGAGTACAATTAACTCTTTACTTGGTCAACAAGTTTTCAATAATCGTTATACTTAATGTTAAGGATAAGTTTCATGTTGAGTTAGAAGATTAATCGAGTACCATTAACTCTTTAGAAGATGTATCAAGTACAATAAACTATTTACTTGGTCAACTAGTTTTCAATAATCGTTACACTTAGAGTTAAGGATTAGTTTCACGTTGAGTTAGAAGATTAATCGAGTACCATTAACTCTTTAGAAGATGAATCGAGTACAATAAACTATTTACTTGGACAACAAGTTTTTAATAATCGTTACACTTAGAGTTACAAATTAGTTTTATGTTGAGTTGAAAGACTAATCGAGTACCATTAAATCTTTAGAAGATGAATCGATAACAATTAACTCTTTACTTGGTCAACAAGTTTTCAATAATTGTTACATTTAGAGTTACAAATTAGTTCTATGTTGTGTTAAAAGACTAATGGAGTTCCATTAACTGTTTAGAAGATAAATCGAGTACAATTAACTCTTTACTTGGTCAACAAGTTTTCAATAATCGTTATACTTAGAGTTAAGGATTAGATTCATGTTGAGTTAGAAGATTAATCGAGTACCATTAACTCTTTAGAAGACAAATCGAGTATAATAAACTATTTACTTGGTCAACAAATTTTCAATAATCGTTATACTTAGTGTTATGGATTAATTTCATGTTCAGTTAGAAGATTAATCGAGTATCATTAACTGTTTAGAAGATAAATCGAGTACAATTAACTCTTTATTTGGTCAATAAGTTTTCAATAATCGTTATACTTAGAGTTAAGGATAAATTTCATGTTCAGTTAGAAGATTAATCGAGTACCATTAACTGTTTAGAAGATAAATCGAGTACAATTAACTCTTTACTTGGTCCACAAGTTTTCAATAATCGTTATACTTAGAGTTAAGGATTAGATTCATGTTGAGTTAGAAGATTGAACGAGTACCATTAACTCTTTAGAAGACGAATCGAGTATAATAAACTATTTACTTGGTCAACAAATTTTCAATAATCGTTATACTTAGTGTTATGGATTAATTTCATGTTCAGTTAGAAGATTAATCGAGTATCATTAACTGTTTAGAAGATAAATCGAGTACAATTAACTCTTTATTTGGTCAATAAGTTTTCAATAATCGTTATACTTAGAGTTAAGGATAAATTTCATGTTCAGTTAGAAGATTAATCGATTACCATTAACTGTTTAGAAGATAAATTGAGTACAATTCACTCTTTACTTGGTCGACAAGTTTTCAATAATCGTTATACTTAATGTTAAGGATTAGTTTCATGTTGAGTTAGAAGATTAATCAAGTACCGTTAGCTCTTTAGAAGATGTATCAAGTACAATAAACTATTTATTTGGTCAACAAGTTTTAGATAATCGTTACAGTGAGAGTTACAAATTAGTTTTCTGTTGAGTTGAAAGACTAATGGAGTACCATTAACTCTTTAGAAGATGAATCAAGAACAATTAACTCTTTACTTGGTTAACAAGGTTTCAATAATCGTTGCACTTAGAGTTTCAAATTAGATTTATGTTGAGTTAAAAGATTAATCGAGTACCGTTAACTGTTTAGAAGATAAATCAAGTACAATTAACTCTTTACTTGGTCAACAAGTTTTCAATAATCGTTACACTTAGAGTTAAAGATTAGTTTTAGTTGAGTTAGAAGATTAATCGAGTACCATTAACTCTTTAGAAGATAAATGGAGTACAATTAACTCTTTACATGGTCAACAAGTTTTCAATAATCGTTATACTTAATGTTAAGGATTAGTTTCATGTTGAGTTAGAAGATTAATCGAGTACCATTAACTCTTTAGAAGATGTATCAAGTACAATAAACTATTTACTTGGTCAACTTGTTTTCAATAATCGTTACACTTAGAGTTAAAGATTAGTGTTAGTTGAATTAGAAGATTAATCGATTATCATTAACTGTTTAGAAGATAAATCGAGTACAATTAACTCTTTACTTGGTCAACAAGTTTTCAATAATCGTTATACTTAATGTTAAGGATTAGTTTCATGTTGAGTTAGAAGATTAATCGAGTACCATTAACTCTTTAGAAGATGTATCAAGTACAATAAACAATATACTTGGTCAACTAGTTTTCAATAATCGTTACACTTAGAGTTAAGGATTAGTTTCACGTTGAGTTAGAAGATTAATCGAGTACCATTAACTCTTTCGAAGATGAATCGAGTACAATAAACTATTTACTTGGACAACAAGTTTTTAATAATCGTTACACTTAGAGTTACAAATTAGTTTTATGTTGAGTTGAAAGACTAATCGAGTACCATTAAATCTTTAGAAGATGAAACGATAACAATTAACTCTTTACTTGGTCAACAAGTTTTCAATAATCGTTACATTTAGAGTTACAAATTAGTTCTATGTTGTGTTAAAAGACTAATGCAGTACCATTAACTGTTTAGAAGATAAATCGAGTACAATTAACTCTTTACTTGGTCAACAAGTTTTCAATAATCGTTATACTTAATGTTAAGGATTAGTTTCATGTTGAGTTAGAAGATTAATCAAGTACCGTTAACTCTTTAGAAGATGTATTAAGTACAATAAACTATTTACTTGGTCAACAAGTTTTCAATAATCGTTACACTTAGAGTTACAAATTAGTTTTATGTTGAGTTGAAAGACTAATCGAGTACCATTAACTCTTTAGAAGATGAATCAAGAACAATTAACTCTTTACTTGGTTAACAAGGTTTCAATAATCGTTGCACTTAGAGTTTCAAATTAGATTTATGTTGAGTTAAAAGATTAATCGAGTACCATTAACTGTTTAGAAGATAAATCAAGTACAATTAACTCTTTACTTGGTCAACAAGTTTTCAATAATCGTTACACTTAGAGTCAAAGATTAGTTTTAGTTGAGTTAGAAGATTAATCGAGTACCATTAACTCTTTAGAAGATAAATGGAGTACAATTAACTCTTTACATGGTCAACAAGTTTTCAATAATCGTTATACTTAATGTTAAGGATTAGTTTCATGTTGAGTTAGAAGATTAATCGAGTACCATTAACTCTTGAGAAGATGTATCAAGTACAATAAACTATTTACTTGGTCAACTTGTTTTCAATAATCGTTACACTTAGAGTTAAAGATTAGTGTTAGTTGAATTAGAAGATTAATCGAGTACCATTAACTCTTTAGAAGATGTATCAAGTACAATAAACTATTTACTTGGTCAACTAGTTTTCAATAATCGTTACACTTAGAGTTAAGGATTAGTTTCACGTTGAGTTAGAAGATTAATCGAGTACCATTAACTCTTTAGAAGATGAATCAAGTATAATAAACTATTTACTTGGACAACAAGTTTTTAATAATCGTTACACTAAGAGTTACAAATTAGTTTTATGTTGAGTTTAACGACTAATCGAGTACCATTAACTCTTTAGAAGATGAATCGATAACAATTACCTCTTTACTTGGTCAACAAGTTTTCAATAATCGTTACATTTAGAGTTACAAATTAGTTCTATGTTGTGTTAAAAGACTAATGGAGTACCATTAACTGTTTAGAAGATAAATCGAGTACAATTAACTCTTTACTTGGTCAACAAGTTTTCAATAATCGTTATAATTAGAGTTAAGGATTAGATTCATGTTGAGTTAGAAGATTAATCGAGTACCATTAACTCTTTAGAAGACGAATCGAGTACAATAAACTATTTACTTGGTCAACAAGTTTTCAATAATCGTTATACTTAGTGTTATGGATTAATTTCATGTTCAGTTAGAAGATTAATCGAGTACCATTAACTCTTTAGAAGACGAATCGAGTATAATAAACTATTTACTTGGTCAACAAATTTTCAATAATCGTTATACTTAGTGTTATGGATTAATTTCATGTTCAGTTAGAAGATTAATCGAGTATCATTAACTGTTTAGAAGATAAATCGAGTACAATTAACTCTTTATTTGGTCAATAAGTTTTCAATAATCGTTATACTTAGAGTTAAGGATAAATTTCATGTTCAGTTAGAAGATTAATCGATTACCATTAACTGTTTAGAAGATAAATTGAGTACAATTCACTCTTTACTTGGTCGACAAGTTTTCAATAATCGTTATACTTAATGTTAAGGATTAGTTTCATGTTGAGTTAGAAGATTAATCAAGTACCGTTAACTCTTTAGAAGATGTATCAAGTACAATAAACTATTTACTTGGTCAACAAGTTTTCAATAATCGTTACAGTTAGAGTTACAAATTAGTTTTCTGTTGAGTTGAAAGACTAATCGAGTACCATTAACTCTTTAGAAGATAAATGGAGTACAATTGACTCTTTACATGGTCAACAAGTTTTCAATAATCGTTATACTTAGAGTTTCAAATTAGATTTATGTTGAGTTAAAAGATTAATCGAGTACCATTAACTGTTTAGAAGATAAATCAAGTACAATTAACTCTTTACTTGGTCAACAAGTTTTCAATAATCGTTACACTTAGAGTTAAAGATTAGTTTTAGTTGAGTTAGAAGATTAATCGAGTACCATTAACTCTTTAGAAGATAAATGGAGTACAATTAACTCTTTACATGGTCAACAAGTTTTCAATAATCGTTATACTTAATGTTAAGGATTAGTTTCATGTTGAGTTAGAAGATTAATCGAGTACCATTAACTCTTTAGAAGATGTATCAAGTACAATAAACTATTTACTTGGTCAACTTGTTTTCAATAATCGTTACACTTAGAGTTAAAGATTAGTGTTAGTTGAATTAGAAGATTAATCGATTATCATTAACTGTTTAGAAGATAAATCGAGTACAATTAACTCTTTACTTGGTCAACAAGTTTTCAATAATCGTTATACTTAATGTTAAGGATTAGTTTCATGTTGAGTTAGAAGATTAATCGAGTACCATTAACTCTTTAGAAGATGTATCAAGTACAATAAACAATATACTTGGTCAACTAGTTTTCAATAATCGTTACACTTAGAGTTAAGGATTAGTTTCACGTTGAGTTAGAAGATTAATCGAGTACCATTAACTCTTTCGAAGATGAATCGAGTACAATAAACTATTTACTTGGACAACAAGTTTTTAATAATCGTTACACTTAGAGTTACAAATTAGTTTTATGTTGAGTTGAAAGACTAATCGAGTACCATTAAATCTTTAGAAGATGAAACGATAACAATTAACTCTTTACTTGGTCAACAAGTTTTCAATAATCGTTACATTTAGAGTTACAAATTAGTTCTATGTTGTGTTAAAAGACTAATGCAGTACCATTAACTGTTTAGAAGATAAATCGAGTACAATTAACTCTTTACTTGGTCAACAAGTTTTCAATAATCGTTATACTTAATGTTAAGGATTAGTTTCATGTTGAGTTAGAAGATTAATCAAGTACCGTTAACTCTTTAGAAGATGTATTAAGTACAATAAACTATTTACTTGGTCAACAAGTTTTCAATAATCGTTACACTTAGAGTTACAAATTAGTTTTATGTTGAGTTGAAAGACTAATCGAGTACCATTAACTCTTTAGAAGATGAATCAAGAACAATTAACTCTTTACTTGGTTAACAAGGTTTCAATAATCGTTGCACTTAGAGTTTCAAATTAGATTTATGTTGAGTTAAAAGATTAATCGAGTACCATTAACTGTTTAGAAGATAAATCAAGTACAATTAACTCTTTACTTGGTCAACAAGTTTTCAATAATCGTTACACTTAGAGTCAAAGATTAGTTTTAGTTGAGTTAGAAGATTAATCGAGTACCATTAACTCTTTAGAAGATAAATGGAGTACAATTAACTCTTTACATGGTCAACAAGTTTTCAATAATCGTTATACTTAATGTTAAGGATTAGTTTCATGTTGAGTTAGAAGATTAATCGAGTACCATTAACTCTTGAGAAGATGTATCAAGTACAATAAACTATTTACTTGGTCAACTTGTTTTCAATAATCGTTACACTTAGAGTTAAAGATTAGTGTTAGTTGAATTAGAAGATTAATCGAGTACCATTAACTCTTTAGAAGATGTATCAAGTACAATAAACTATTTACTTGGTCAACTAGTTTTCAATAATCGTTACACTTAGAGTTAAGGATTAGTTTCACGTTGAGTTAGAAGATTAATCGAGTACCATTAACTCTTTAGAAGATGAATCAAGTATAATAAACTATTTACTTGGACAACAAGTTTTTAATAATCGTTACACTAAGAGTTACAAATTAGTTTTATGTTGAGTTTAACGACTAATCGAGTACCATTAACTCTTTAGAAGATGAATCGATAACAATTACCTCTTTACTTGGTCAACAAGTTTTCAATAATCGTTACATTTAGAGTTACAAATTAGTTCTATGTTGTGTTAAAAGACTAATGGAGTACCATTAACTGTTTAGAAGATAAATCGAGTACAATTAACTCTTTACTTGGTCAACAAGTTTTCAATAATCGTTATAATTAGAGTTAAGGATTAGATTCATGTTGAGTTAGAAGATTAATCGAGTACCATTAACTCTTTAGAAGACGAATCGAGTACAATAAACTATTTACTTGGTCAACAAGTTTTCAATAATCGTTATACTTAGTGTTATGGATTAATTTCATGTTCAGTTAGAAGAATAATCGAGTATCATTAACTGTTAAGAAGATAAATCGAGTACAATTAACTCTTTATTTGGTCAATAAGTTTTCAATAATCGTTATACTTAGAGTTAAGGATTAATTTCATGTTCAGTTAGAAGATTAATCGAGTACCATTAACTGTTTAGAAGATAAATTGAGTACAATTCACTCTTTACTTGGTCGGCAAGTTTTCAATAATCGTTATACTTAATGTTAAGGATTAGTTTCATGTTGAGTTAGAAGATTAATCAAGTACCATTAACTCTTGAGAAGATGTATCCAGTACAATAAACTATTTACTTGGTCAACTAGTTTTCAATAATCGTTACACTTAGAGTTAAAGATTAGTGTTAGTTGAATTAGAAGATTAATCGAGTACCATTAACTCTCTAGAAGATGTATCAAGTACAACAAACTATTTACTTGGTCAACAAGTTTTCAATAATCGTTACACTGAGAGTTACAAATTAGTTTTATGTTGAGTTGAAAGACTAATCGAGTACCATTAACTCTTTAGAAGATGAATCAAGAACAATTAACTCTTTACTTGGTTAACAAGGTTTCAATAATCGTTGCACTTAGAGTTTCAAATTAGATTCATGTTGAGTTAAAAGATTAATCGAGTACCATTAACTGTTTAGAAGATAAATCAATTACAATTAACTCTTTACTTGGTCAACAAGTTTTCAATAATCGTTACACTTAGAGTTAAAGATTAGTTTTAGTTGAGTTAGAAGATTAATCGAGTACCATTAACTCTTTAGAAGATAAATGGAGTACAATTAACTCTTTACATGGTCAACAAGTTTTCAATAATCGTTATACTTAATGTTAAGGATTAGGTTCATGTTGAGTTAGAAGATTAATCGAGTACCATTAACTCTTTAGAAGATGTATCAAGTACAATAAACTATTTACTTGGTCAACTAGTTTTCAATAATCGTTACACTTAGAGTTAAGGATTAGTTTCACGTTGAGTTAGAAGATTAATCGAGTACCATTAACTCTTTAGAAGATGAATCGAGTACAATAAACTATTTACTTGGACAACAAGTTTTTAATAATCGTTACACTTAGAGTTACAAATTAGTTTTATGTTGAGTTGAAAGACTAATCGAGTACCATTAAATCTTTAGAAGATGAATCGATAACAATTAACTCTTTACTTGGTCAACAAGTTTTCAATAATCGTTACATTTAGAGTTACAAATTAGTTCTATGTTGTGTTAAAAGACTAATGGAGTACCATTAACTGTTTAGAAGATAAATCGAGTACAATTAACTCTTTACTTGGTCAACAAGTTTTCAATAATCGTTATACTTAGAGTTAAGGATTAGATTCATGTTGAGTTAGAAGATTAATCGAGTACCATTAACTCTTTAGAAGACGAATCGAGTACAATAACCTATTTACTTGGTCAACAAGTTTTCAATAATCGTTATACTTAGTGTTATGGATTAATTTCATGTTCAGTTAGAATATTAATCGAGTATCATTAACTGTTAAGAAGATAAATCGAGTACAATTAACTCTTTATTTGGTCAATAAGTTTTCAATAATCGTTATACTTAGAGTTAATGATTAATTTCATGTTCAGTTAGAAGATTAATCGAGTACCATTAACTGTTTAGAAGATAAATTGAGTACAATTCACTCTTTACTTGGTCGACAAGTTTTTAATAATCGTTATACTTAATGTTAAGGATTAGTTTCATGTTGAGTTAGAAGATTAATCAAGTACCGTTAACTCTTTAGAAGATGTATTAAGTACAATAAACTATTTACTTGGTCAACAAGTTTTCAATAATCGTTACACTTAGAGTTACAAATTAGTTTTATGTTGAGTTGAAAGACTAATCGAGTACCATTAACTCTTTAGAAGATGAATCAAGAACAATTAACTCTTTACTTGGTTAACAAGGTTTCAATAATCGTTGCACTTAGAGTTTCAAATTAGATTTATGTTGAGTTAAAAGATTAATCGTGTACCATTAACTGTTTAGAAGATAAATCAAGTACAATTAACTCTTTACTTGGTCAACAAGTTTTCAATAATCGTTACACTTAGAGTCAAAGATTAGTTTTAGTTGAGTTAGAAGATTAATCGAGTACCATTAACTCTTTAGAAGATAAATGGAGTACAATTAACTCTTTACATGGTCAACAAGTTTTCAATAATCGTTATACTTAATGTTAAGGATTAGTTTCATGTTGAGTTAGAAGATTAATCGAGTACCATTAACTCTTGAGAAGATGTATCAAGTACAATAAACTATTTACTTGGTCAACTAGTTTTCAATAATCGTTACACTTAGAGTTAAAGATTAGTGTTAGTTGAATTAGAAGATTAATCGAGTACCATTAACTCTTTAGAAGATGTATCAAGTACAATAAACTATTTACTTGGTCAACTAGTTTTCAATAATCGTTACACTTAGAGTTAAGGATTAGTTTCACGTTGAGTTAGAAGATTAATCGAGTACCATTAACTCTTTAGAAGATGAATCGAGTATAATAAACTATTTACTTGGACAACAAGTTTTTAATAATCGTTACACTAAGAGTCACAAATTAGTTTTATGTTGAGTTTAAAGACTAATCGAGTACCATTAACTCTTTAGAAGATGAATCGATAACAATTACCTCTTTACTTGGTCAACAAGTTTTCAATAATCGTTACATTTAGAGTTACAAATTAGTTCTATGTTGTGTTAAAAGACTAATGGAGTACCATTAACTGTTTAGAAGATAAATCGAGTACAATTAACTCTTTACTTGGTCAACAAGTTTTCAATAATCGTTATACTTAGAGTTAAGGATTAGATTCATGTTGAGTTAGAAGATTAATCGAGTACCATTAACTCTTTAGAAGACGAATCGAGTACAATAAACTATTTACTTGGTCAACAAGTTTTCAATAATCGTTATACTTAGTGTTATGGATTAATTTCATGTTCAGTTAGAAGAATAATCGAGTATCATTAACTGTTAAGAAGATAAATCGAGTACAATTAACTCTTTATTTGGTCAATAAGTTTTCAATAATCGTTATACTTAGAGTTAAGGATTAATTTCATGTTCAGTTAGAAGATTAATTGAGTACCATTAACTGTTTAGAAGATAAATTGAGTACAATTCACTCTTTACTTGGTCGACAAGTTTTCAATAATCGTTATACTTAATGTTAAGGATTAGTTTCATGTTGAGTTAGATGATTAATCAAGTACCATTAACTCTTGAGAAGATGTATCAAGTACAATAAACTATTTACTTGGTCAACTAGTTTTCAATAATCGTTACACTTAGAGTTAAAGATTAGTGTTAGTTGAATTAGAAGATTAATCGAGTACCATTAACTCTTTAGAAGATGTATCAAGTACAACAAACTATTTACTTGGTCAACAAGTTTTCAATAATCGTTACACTTAGAGTTACAAATTAGTTTTATGTTGAGTTGAAAGACTAATCGAGTACCATTAACTCTTTAGAAGATGAATCAAGAACAATTAACTCTTTACTTGGTTAACAAGGTTTCAATAATCGTTGCACTTAGAGTTTCAAATTAGATTCATGTTGAGTTAAAAGATTAATCGAGTACCATTAACTGTTTAGAAGATAAATCAAGTACAATTGACTCTTTACTTGGTCAACAAGTTTTCAATAATCGTTACACTTAGAGTTAAAGATTAGTTTTAGTTGAGTCAGAAGATTAATCGAGTACCATTAACTCTTTAGAAGATAAATGGAGTACAATTAACTCTTTACATGGTCAACAAGTTTTCAATAATCGTTATACTTAATGTTAAGGATTAGGTTCATGTTGAGTTAGAAGATTAATCGAGTACCATTAACTCTTTAGAAGATGTATCAAGTACAATAAACTATTTACTTGGTCAACTAGTTTTCAATAATCGTTACACTTAGAGTTAAGGATTAGTTTCACGTTGAGTTAGAAGATTAATCGAGTACCATTAACTCTTTAGAAGATGAATCGAGTACAATAAACTATTTACTTGGACAACAAGTTTTTAATAATCGTTACACTTAGAGTTACAAATTAGTTTTATGTTGAGTTGAAAGACTAATCGAGTACCATTAAATCTTTAGAAGATGAATCGATAACAATTAACTCTTTACTTGGTCAACAAGTTTTCAATAATCGTTACATTTAGAGTTACAAATTAGTTCTATGTTGTGTTAAAAGACTAATGGAGTACCATTAACTGTTTAGAAGATAAATCGAGTACAATTAACTCTTTACTTGGTCAACAAGTTTTCAATAATCGTTATACTTAGAGTTAAGGATTAGATTCATGTTGAGTTAGAAGATTAATCGAGTACCATTAACTCTTTAGAAGACGAATCGAGTACAATAACCTATTTACTTGGTCAACAAGTTTTCAATAATCGTTATACTTAGTGTTATGGATTAATTTCATGTTCAGTTAGAATATTAATCGAGTATCATTAACTGTTAAGAAGATAAATCGAGTACAATTAGCTCTTTATTTGGTCAATAAGTTTTCAATAATCGTTATACTTAGAGTTAATGATTAATTTCATGTTCAGTTAGAAGATTAATCGAGTACCATTAACTGTTTAGAAGATAAATTGAGTACAATTCACTCTTTACTTGGTCGACAGGTTTTTAATAATCGTTATACTTAATGTTAAGGATTAGTTTCATGTTGAGTTAGAAGATTAATCAAGTACCGTTAACTCTTTAGAAGATGTATTAAGTACAATAAACTATTTACTTGGTCAACAAGTTTTCAATAATCGTTACACTTAGAGTTACAAATTAGTTTTATGTTGAGTTGAAAGACTAATCGAGTACCATTAACTCTTTAGAAGATGAATCAAGAACAATTAACTCTTTACTTGGTTAACAAGGTTTCAATAATCGTTGCACTTAGAGTTTCAAATTAGATTTATGTTGAGTTAAAAGATTAATCGAGTACCATTAACTGTTTAGAAGATAAATCAAGTACAATTAACTCTTTACTTGGTCAACAAGTTTTCAATAATCGTTACACTTAGAGTCAAAGATTAGTTTTAGTTGAGTTAGAAGATTAATCGAGTACCATTAACTCTTTAGAAGATAAATGGAGTACAATTAACTCTTTACATGGTCAACAAGTTTTCAATAATCGTTATACTTAATGTTAAGGATTAGTTTCATGTTGAGTTAGAAGATTAATCGAGTACCATTAACTCTTGAGAAGATGTATCAAGTACAATAAACTATTTACTTGGTCAACTAGTTTTCAATAATCGTTACACTTAGAGTTAAAGATTAGTGTTAGTTGAATTAGAAGATTAATCGAGTACCATTAACTCTTTAGAAGATGTATCAAGTACAATAAACTATTTACTTGGTCAACTAGTTTTCAATAATCGTTACACTTAGAGTTAAGGATTAGTTTCACGTTGAGTTAGAAGATTAATCGAGTACCATTAACTCTTTAGAAGATGAATCGAGTATAATAAACTATTTACTTGGACAACAAGTTTTTAATAATCGTTACACTAAGAGTCACAAATTAGTTTTATGTTGAGTTTAAAGACTAATCGAGTACCATTAACTCTTTAGAAGATGAATCGATAACAATTACCTCTTTACTTGGTCAACAAGTTTTCAATAATCGTTACATTTAGAGTTACAAATTAGTTCTATGTTGTGTTAAAAGACTAATGGAGTACCATTAACTGTTTAGAAGATAAATCGAGTACAATTAACTCTTTACTTGGTCAACAAGTTTTCAATAATCGTTATACTTAGAGTTAAGGATTAGATTCATGTTGAGTTAGAAGATTAATCGAGTACCATTAACTCTTTAGAAGACGAATCGAGTACAATAAACTATTTACTTGGTCAACAAGTTTTCAATAATCGTTATACTTAGTGTTATGGATTAATTTCATGTTCAGTTAGAAGAATAATCGAGTATCATTAACTGTTAAGAAGATAAATCGAGTACAATTAACTCTTTATTTGGTCAATAAGTTTTCAATAATCGTTATACTTAGAGTTAAGGAATAATTTCATGTTCAGTTAGAAGATTAATTGAGTACCATTAACTGTTTAGAAGATAAATTGAGTACAATTCACTCTTTACTTGGTCGACAAGTTTTCAATAATCGTTATACTTAATGTTAAGGATTAGTTTCATGTTGAGTTAGATGATTAATCAAGTACCATTAACTCTTGAGAAGATGTATCAAGTACAATAAACTATTTACTTGGTCAACTAGTTTTCAATAATCGTTACACTTAGAGTTAAAGATTAGTGTTAGTTGAATTAGAAGATTAATCGAGTACCATTAACTCTTTAGAAGATGTATCAAGTACAACAAACTATTTACTTGGTCAACAAGTTTTCAATAATCGTTACACTTAGAGTTACAAATTAGTTTTATGTTGAGTTGAAAGACTAATCGAGTACCATTAACTCTTTAGAAGATGAATCAAGAACAATTAACTCTTTACTTGGTTAACAAGGTTTCAATAATCGTTGCACTTAGAGTTTCAAATTAGATTCATGTTGAGTTAAAAGATTAATCGAGTACCATTAACTGTTTAGAAGATAAATCAAGTACAATTGACTCTTTACTTGGTCAACAAGTTTTCAATAATCGTTACACTTAGAGTTAAAGATTAGTTTTAGTTGAGTCAGAAGATTAATCGAGTACCATTAACTCTTTAGAAGATAAATGGAGTACAATTAACTCTTTACATGGTCAACAAGTTTTCAATAATCGTTATACTTAATGTTAAGGATTAGGTTCATGTTGAGTTAGAAGATTAATCGAGTACCATTAACTCTTTAGAAGATGTATCAAGTACAATAAACTATTTACTTGGTCAACTAGTTTTCAATAATCGTTACACTTAGAGTTAAGGATTAGTTTCACGTTGAGTTAGAAGATTAATCGAGTACCATTAACTCTTTAGAAGATGAATCGAGTACAATAAACTATTTACTTGGACAACAAGTTTTTAATAATCGTTACACTTAGAGTTACAAATTAGTTTTATGTTGAGTTGAAAGACTAATCGAGTACCATTAACTCTTTAGAAGATGAATCGATAACAATTAACTCTTTACTTGGTCAACAAGTTTTCAATAATCGTTACATTTAGAGTTACAAATTAGTTCTATGTTGTGTTAAAAGACTAATGGAGTACCATTAACTGTTTAGAAGATAAATCGAGTACAATTAACTCTTTACTTGGTCAACAAGTTTTCAATAATCGTTATACTTAGAGTTAAGTATTAGATTCATGTTGAGTTCGAAGATTAATCGAGTACCATTAACTCTTTAGAAGACGAATCGAGTACAATAAACAATTTACTTGGTCAACAAGTTTTCAATAATCGTTATACTTAATGTTAAGGATTAGTTTCATGTTGAGTTAGAAGATTAATCAAGTACCGTTAACTCTTTAGAAGATGTATCAAGTACAACAAACTATTTACTTGGTCAACAAGTTTTCAATAATCGTTACACTTAGAGTTAATAATTAGTTTTATGTTGAGTTGAAAGACTAATCGAGTACCATTAACTCCTTAGAAGATGAATCAAGAACAATTAACTCTTTACTTGGTTAACAAGGTTTCAATAATCGTTGCACTTAGAGTTTCAAATTAGATTTATGTGGAGTTAAAAGATTAATCGAGTACCATTAACTGTTTAGAAGATAAATCAAGTACAATTAACTATTTACTTGGTCAACAAGTTTTCAATAATCGTTATACTTAGAGTTAAAGATTAGTTTTAGTTGAGTTAGAAGATTAATCGAGTACCATTAACTGTTTAGAAGATAAATTGAGTACAATTCACTCTTTACTTGGTCGACAAGTTTTCAATAATCGTTATACTTAATGTTAAGGATTAGTTTCATGTTGAGTTAGAAGATTAATCAAGTACCATTAACTCTTTAGAAGATGTATCAAGTAAAATAAACTATTTACTTGGTCAACTAGTTTTCAATAATCGTTACACTTAGAGTTACAAATTAGTTTTGTGTTGAGTTGAAAGACTAATCGAGTACCATTAACTCTTTAGAAGATGAATCAAGAACAATTAACTCTTTACTTGGTTAACAAGGTTTCAATAATCGTTGCACTTAGAGTTTCAAATTAGATTTATGTTCAGTTAAAATATTAATCGAGTACCATTAACTGTTTAGAAGATAAATCAAGTACAATTAACTCTTTACTTGGTCAACAAGTTTTCGATAATCGTTACACTTAGAGTTAAAGATTAGTTTTAGTTGAGTTAGAAGATTAATCGAGTACCATTAACTCTTTAGAAGATAAATGGAGTACAATTATCTCTTTACATGGTCAACAAGTTTTCAATAATCGTTATACTTAATGTTAAGGATTAGTTTCATGTTGAGTTAGAAGATTAATCGAGTACCATTAACTCTTTAGAAGATATATCAAGTACAATAAACTATTTACTTGGTCAACTAGTTTTCAATAATCGTTACACTTAGAGTTAAAGATTAGTGTTAGTTGAATAAGAAGATTAATCGAGTATCATTAACTCTTTAGAAGATAAATGGAGTACAATTAACTCTTTACTTGGTCAACAAGTTTTCAATAACGTTATACATAATGTTAAGGATTACTTTCATGTTGAGTTCGAAGATTAATCGAGTACCATTAACTCTTTAGAAGATGTATCAAGTACAATAAACTATTTACTTGGTCAACTAGTTTTCAATAATCATTACACTTAGAGTTAAGGATTAGTTTCACGTTGAGTTAGAAGATTAATCGAGTACCATTAACTCTTTAGAAGATGAATCGAGTACAATAAACTATTTACTTGGACAACAAGTTTTAAATAATCGTTACACTTAGAGTTACAAATTAGTTTTATGTTGAGTTGAAAGACTAATCGAGTACCTTTAACTCTTTAGAAGATGAATCGATAACAATTAACTCTTTACTTGGTCAACAAGTTTTCAATAATCGTTACATTTAGAGTTACAAATTAGTTCTATGTTGTGTTAAAAGACTAATGGAGTACCATTAACTATTTAGAAGATAAATTGAGTACAATTAAATCTTTACTTGGTCAACAAGTTTTCAATAATCGTTATACTTAGAGTTAAGGATTAGATTCACGTTGAGTTAGAAGATTAATCGAGTACCATTAAATCTTTAGAAGACGAATCGAGTACAATAAACTATTTACTTGGTCAACAAGTTTTCAATAATCGTTATACTTAGTGTTATGGTTTAATTTCATGTTCAGTTAGAAGATTAATCGAGTATCATTAACTGTTTAGAAGATAAATCGTGTACAATTAACTCTTTATTTGGTCAATAAGTTTTCAATAATCGTTATACTTAGAGTTAAGGATTAATTTCATGTTTAGTTAGAAGATTAATCGAGTACCATTAACTGTTTAGAAGATAAATTGAGTACAATAAACTCTTTACTTGGTCGACAAGTTTTCAATAATCGTTATACTTAATGTTAAGGATTAGTTTCATGTTGAGTTAGAAGATTAATCAAGTACCGTTAACTCTTTAGAAGATGTATCAAGTACAATAAACTATTTACTTGGTCAACAAGTTTTCAATAATCGATACACTTAGAGTTACAAATTAGTTTTATGTTGAGTTGAAAGACTAATTGAGTACCATTAACTCTTTAGAAGATGAATCAAGAACAATTAACTCTTTACTTGGTTAACAAGGTTTCAATAATCGTTGCACTTAGAATTTCAAATTAGATTTATGTTGAGTTAAAAGATTAATCGAGTACCATTAACTGTTTAGAAGATAAATCAAGTACAATTAACTCTTTACTTGGTCAACAAGTTTTCAATAATCGTTACACTTAGAGTTAAAGATTAGTTTTAGTTGAGTTAGAAGATTAATCGAGTACCATTAACTCTTTAGAAGATAAATGGAGTACAATTAACTCTTTACATGGTCAAAACGTTTTCAATAATCGTTATACTTAATGTTAAGGATTAGTTTCATGTTGAGTTAGAAGATTAATCGAGTACCATTAACTCTTTAGAAGATGTATCAAGTACAATAAACTATTTACTTGGTCAACTAGTTTTCAATAATCGTTACACTTAGATTTAAAGATTAGTTTTAGTTGAATTAGAAGATTAATCGAGTATCATTAACTCTTTAGAAGATAAATGGAGTACAATTAACTCTTTACTTGGTCAACAAGTTTTCAATAATCGTTATACTTAATGTTAAGGATTAGTTTCATGTTGAGTTAGAAGATTAATCGAGTACCATTAACTCTTTAGAAGATGTATCAAGTACAATAAACTATTTACTTGGTCAACTAGTTTTCAATAATCGTTACACTTAGAGTTAAGGATTAGTTTCACGTTGAGTTAGAAGATTAATCGAGTACCATTAACTCTTTAGAAGATGAATCGAGTACAATAAACTATTTACTTGGATAACAAGTTTTAAATAATCGTTACACTTAGAGTTACAAATTAGTTTTATGTTGAGTTGAAAGACTAATCGAGTACCATTAACTCTTTAGAAGATGAATCGATAACAATTAACTCTTTACTTGGTCAACAAGTTTTCAATAATTGTTACACTTAGAGTTACAAATTAGTTATATGTTGAGTTAAAATATTAATCGAGTACCATTAACTCTTTAGAAGATGAATCGAGAACAATTAACTCTTTACTTGGTCAACAAGTTTTCAATAGTCGTTATTCTTATAGTTAAGGATTAGTTTCATGTTGAGTTAGAAGATTAATCAAGTACTATTAACTCTTTAGAAGATGAATCGAGTACAATAAACTATTTACTTGGTCAACATGTTTTCAAAAATCGTTATACTTAATATTAAGGATTAGTTTCATGTTGAGTTAGAAGATTAATCAAGTACCGTTAACTCTTTAGAAGATGTATCAAGTACAATAAACTATTTACTTGGTCAACAAGTTTTCAATAATCGTTACACTTACAGTTACAAATTAGTTTTATGTTGAGTTAAAAGACTAATCGAGTACCATTAACTCTTTAGAAGATGAATCGAGAACAATTAACTTTTTACTTGGTCAACAAGTTTTCAATAATCGTTATACTTAATGTTAAGAATTAGTTTGATGTTGAGTTAGAAGATTAATCGAGTACCATTAACTCTTTACAAGATGTATCAAGTACAATAAACTATTTACTTGGTCTACTAGTTTTCAATAATCGTTACACTTAGAGTTAAGGATTAGTTTCACGTTGAGTTAGAAGATTAATCGAGTACCATTAACTCTTTAGAAGATGAATCGAGTACAATAAACTATTTACTTGGACAACAAGTTTTTAATAATCGTTACACTTAGAGTTACAAATTAGTTTTATGTTGATTTGAAAGTCTAATCGAGTACCATTAACTCTTTAGAAGAAGAATCGATAACAATTAACTCTTTACTTGGTCAACAAGTTTTCAATAATCGTTACATTTAGAGTTACATATTTGTTCTATATTGTGTTAAAAGACTAATGGAGTACCATTAACTGTTTAGAAGATAAATCGAGTACAATTAACTCTTTACTTGGTCAACAAGTTTTCAATAATCGTTATACTTAGAGTTAAGGATTAGTTTCATGTTGAGTTAGAAGATTAATCGAGTACCATTAACTCTTTAGAAGATGTATCAAGTACAATAAACTATTTACTTGGTCTACTAGTTTTCAATAATCGTTACACTTAGAGTTAAGGATTAGTTTCACGTTGAGTTAGAAGATTAATCGAGTACCATTAACTCTTTAGAAGATGAATCGAGTACAATAAACTATTTACTTGGACAACAAGTTTTTAATAATCGTTACACTTAGAGTTACAAATTAGTTTTATGTTGATTTGAAAGTCTAATCGAGTACCATTAACTCTTTAGAAGAAGAATCGATAACAATTAACTCTTTACTTGGTCAACAAGTTTTCAATAATCGTTACATTTAGAGTTACATATTTGTTCTATATTGTGTTAATAGACTAATGGAGTACCATTAACTGTTTAGAAGATAAATCGAGTACAATTAACTCTTTACTTGGTCAACAAGTTTTCAATAATCGTTATACTTAGAGTTAAGGATTAGATTCATGTTGAGTTAGAAGATTAATCGAGTACCATTAACTCTTTAGAAGACGAATCGAGTACAATAAACTATTTACTTGGTCAACATGTTTTCAATAATCGTTGTACTTAGTGTTATGGATTAATTTCATGTTCAGTTAGAAGATTAATCGAGTATCATTAACTGTTAAGAAGATAAATCGAGTACAATTAACTCTTTATTTGGTCAATAAGTTTTCAATAATCGTTATACTTAGAGTTAAGGATTAATTTCATGTTTAGTTAGAAGATTAATCGAGTACCATTAACTGTTTAGAAGATAAATTGAGTACAATAAACTCTTTACTTGGTCGACAAGTTTTCAATAATCGTTATACTTAATGTTAAGGATTAGTTTCACGTTGAGTTAGAAGATTAATCAAGTACCGTTAACTCTTTAGAAGATGTATCTAATACAATAAACTATTTACTTGGTCAACAAGTTTTCAATAATCGTTGCACTTAGAGTTACAAATTAGTTTTATGTTGAGTTAAAATATTAATCGAGTACCATTAACTCTTTAGAAGATGAATCGAGAACAATTAACTCTTTACTTGGTCAACAAGTTTTCAATAGTCGTTATTCTTATAGTTAAGGATTAGTTTCATGTTGAGTTAGAAGATTAATCAAGTACTATTAACTCTTTAGAAGATGAATCGAGTACAATAAACTATTTACTTGGTCAACATGTTTTCAATAATCGTTATACTTAATGATAAGGATTAGTTTCATGTTGAGTTAGAAGATGGTCAACATGTTTTCAATAATCGTTATACTTAATGATAAGGATTAGTTTCATGTTGAGTTAGAAGATTAATCAAGTACCGTTAACTCTTTAAAAGATGTATCAAGTACAATAAACTATTTACTTGGTCAACAAGTTTTCAATAATCGTTACACTTAGAGTTACAAATTAGTTTTATGTTGAGTTAAAAGACTAATCGAGTACCATTAACTCTTTAGAAGATGAATCGAGAACAATTAACTTTTTACTTGGTTAACAAGTTTTCAATAATCGTTATACTTAATGTTAAGGATTAGTTTCATGTTGAGTTAGAAGATTAATCGAGTACCATTAACTCTTTAGAAGATGTATCAAGTACAATAAACTATTTACTTGGTCTACTAGTTTTCAATAATCGTTACACTTAGAGTTAAGGATTAGTTTCACGATGAGTTAGAAGATTAATCGAGTACCATTAACTCTTTAGAAGATGAATCGAGTACAATAAACTATTTACTTGGACAACAAGTTTTTAATAATCGTTACACTTAGAGTTACAAATTAGTTTTATGTTGAGTTGAAAGTCTAATCGAGTACCATTAACTCTTTAGAAGAAGAATCGATAACAATTAACTCTTTACTTGGTCAACAAGTTTTCAATAATCGTTACATTTAGAGTTACATATTTGTTCTATGTTGTGTTAAAAGACTAATGGAGTACCATTAACTGTTTAGAAGATAAATCGAGTACAATTAACTCTTTACTTGGTCAACAAGTTTTCAATAATCGTTATACTTAGAGTTAAGGATTAGATTCATGTTGAGTTAGAAGATTAATCGAGTACCATTAACTCTTTAGAAGACGAATCGAGTACAATAAACTATTTACTTGGTCAACAAGTTTTCAATAATCGTTATACTTAGTGTTATGGATTAATTTCATGTTCAGTTAGAAGATTAATCGAGTACCATTAACTGTTTAGAAGATAAATTGAGTACAATTCACTCTTTACTTGGTCGACAAGTTTTCAATAATCGTTATACTTAATGTTAAGGATTAGTTTCATGTTGAGTTAGAAGATTAATCAAGTATCGTTAACTCTTTAGAAGATGTATCAAGTACAATAAACTATTTATTTGGTCGACAAGTTTTCAATAATCGTTACACTTAGAGTTACAAATTAGTTTTATGTTGAGTTGAAAGACTAATCGAGTACCATTAACTCTTTAGAAGATGAATCGATAACAATTAACTCTTTATTTGGTTAACAAGGTTTCAATAATCGTTTCACTTAGAGTTACAAATTAGTTTTGTCACGCCCCAAAATCTTTTCGTATTTTATCAGAGTTTTACTTGCGGGCGTGAAGAAAGAAGGGGAAAAAGACGTGCATGAAATAAAATAGAAATCTTTGGGAAAAAGAACATACGATTTTATGTATACAAATCCTCGGCGTCTAGCCGAAATAAAACCATTTTACATAACAGCGGAAAAACATCAGGATCCTTTACAAAGAAGAAGAAATATAGTTTTCTTTTACAAACGAACAACATATCCTTAAAAAGGTAAAAACGGATCGATAGATCAAGAGATTGAGGTCGATGAGACAAGGGAGAAAAGATCAGTTCAGCAACTGATATGATAGAGGAAAGGATTAGGGTCGCTACGGAAAAAGAATGAGCTCGATCGGAGTTGAAACGAGCTCGAACGGAGAGTTTTAATATCGAAGGGTATTTTGGTAATTTTGGTCAAAAGGTTGACTTTGACTGGGCCCCGACTCCCGGTCGACCCGACATACAAAAAGACTCGGTCGGGCGGGTACAAAAACTCGACGGTGCGCGCTCGGCGTGCACGACGGCACCCGACGCGCGCACAGGATCCCCGTCGCCCGCGCCCGCGCGCCCGTCGCGCGCTTGCTGCTCCCGTCGCCCGTGCGCGCTGGATCCCCGGCGCCCGCGCCCGCGCGTGCACTGATTCCCCGTCGCCCGCGCCCGCGCGCCCGTCGCGCGCTTGCTGCTCCCGTCGCCCGTGCGCGCTGGATCCCCGGCGCCCGCGCCCGCGCGTGCACTGATTCCCCGTCGCCCGCGCCCGCGCGCCCGTCGCGCGCTTGCTGCTCCCGTCGCCCGTGCGCGCTGGATCCCCGGCGCCCGCGCCCGTGCGCCCGTTGCCCGGCGCCTCCCGGCGTGCACACCCGACGTCCGGCATGCGCACCCGGCGCGCCCAGCAGCACCAGCCACCACCACCGGCGGCGGCGGCTCCGGCGACGGCAGCGGCGGCTCCGGCGACTTTTCCGGCGGCGGCGGCGGCGGCGACGGCGGTTTCCGGCGGCGCTCCGGCGGCGGCGGAAAATAAAAACGTAAAGGAAAAGAAAAGAAAGAGAACTTACGTGTTCGCGTCGCGAGCGTCGCTCGGGTCGTCGGCTTTGAAAACGTACAAGTTTTGAAAATTATGAGCCCCTATTTATAGATTTTGGAAATTACCTTTTTACCGTTGAAAAGTTACCATTTACCAAAAATATCTTCATTTACCTTTCATTAAAATATTATTTTTATTTTTACCTTTTATTGTAATTTTACCCTTTCCTTCGTCAGTTGAGCTACGGGTCTCCGATTGACCCCTAGTTTGTTTCTATTTTCTCTTATTTCTGATACGAATCTCTTGGTAAAATCGTATTCTAGGTTCCATGTCACGAAAAAAATACCCATCTAAAACTAAAACCGGCGTTAGCCAAGTATCTGTAACGCATGTACTCAATTAAACAGTCAAAACATACGCACATAATTATTAAGTCGGGGTTCAAATATTTAATTATTCAATTATGCTCATTTTGACCCTGGGTGCTACATCCCTTACCCCTTAAAATAATTTCGTCCTCGAAATTGAGCGCGTACTTAGAAAGATAAACAAACGTATACCTAGGATCGGTATGTCGGGGTATTTTCTCAAAATCTCATCCTCTAATTCCCAGGTTGCCTCTTCCTTTCCGTGACGGCTCCACTGGACCTTCACTATAGCTATCTCTCGATTCCTAAGTTGTCGTTTGTTTCTGTCCAAGATGGCTATCGGGACTTCCTCATATGTCAGATTCTTTTCCAGTTCGATGCATTCTCGATCGATTATATGATTTGGATCAAAAATATATTTCCGTAGCATAGACACATGGAAGACATTGTGCACCCCAACAAAGTCCGGTGGTAGAGCTAGTCGGTACGCGACCTCCCCAACTTGATCCAAGATTTCGAACGGTCCCACGTACCTTGGTTTCAGTTTTCCCTTCTTTCCAAAACGGTGAACTCCTTTAGAAACATGTTCAGGTATTTCTTGATCACCTACACTTCCTCGATAGTAGTCGGTTCTCTCTCGGAGTTCTCCATGTTGACCAACCAAGCTTCGCAATTCCTTTTGATAAGCATTTCGGTTGTTTTCGTGGCCGGTATAATCCTTGAGTTGCCTTTAACTCATGTCCCATGGACCTCGAACTCCGGTTCTCCCGATGCTTGCAAGACGATCTCTCTCGCACGACACTTGATTATTGCGTGATTGGGCTCTAGCTAGTCCATCCTTGAGATTATGTCAAAATCTTTTATCTCCAATGCGTGGAGATCAGCTAGAAGGATCTTATCCTCAAAAGCAATCTTCAGGTGACGGTATAAGTGTTTTGTTTTCACCGTCTTCCCTGACGGAATGCTAACCTCTAGGGTTTTAGCGACTATCCTACCATCTTCATATTTCAACAGATCCACCGTCATATCAGCATTATAGGTAAAGAAATTAAACACGAAATGCGAGGACAGAAGAAAACGTAGATTCCATTGATTAGCAAAAGTCGAACTGGTATCTTATACGCATGAGCAAAAGATGGGTCGCTCGTACATTATACAAAAGGATTATGTACACTACTACAAGGTGGTAAAGCCTCTACATATCTTTGTACTAAAGGTTCATTGTTCGTAACCTATCTCTTAATATCCTCTGTATGGGTGAGAGCAAAAGCCCAAGCCTAGCCTGCCCCTGGCCTTAGCCTCTGTGCTGCAGCTACTTGATTCTCGAACTTCTGGCAGTCGCGCGCTATATGTCCCGGTTCCCCACACTTATAGCAATTTCGGGTTCCATGGAGGCAGGGCCCCGCATGCGACTTCCCACACTTGGGACATGTGATTGTTGGCCTAGCAGTAGGTAGAAGCGGTGTATCGTTATTCCTTGGGAATTTGTTTTTATTAAAGCTCTGGCTTGGTTCGGTCCACTTTCTCTTCCCGATTATCTCATCAACCTCCTTGGGTGGTAAAACGTCCGAGTGCAGACAAGAGGAGATCTCTTGGGCTCTCTCCATGACGTTAGCATAGGTCATTGTCCCCTGCCCAGCCAAGATGGATCCAATCTCTGGACAAAGCCCCTTTCTAAATCGTCGGGCCTTTTTGTCATCAGTGTCAACCAGGTGAGTGGCATATCTGCTCAGATGGTTAAACCTTCGCTCGTACTCTCCTACCGTCGCGGTTCCTTGACGGAGATGTAGAAACTCTGTTTCCTTTCTATCTTGGTAAGATTGAGGGATGAAGTGATGAGAAACCACTTCCTTAAACTTCTCCCAAGTCATTCCCTGTCTTTGAGCTGGCAGCAGAGTTCTTTCATATGAATCCCACCAGTGACTCGCTTCGTCTGTGAGCTGGAAAATTGAACAGGAGACCTTCTGTTCCTGGGTACACGTCAGATGTCCAAACAACCGGTCGAGTGACCTTAGCCACTCTTCCGCGTCTGTCGGTTCCCCTTTCCCGTCAAAAGTCGGCGGGTTAAATCGCCGGAACTGTTCATAGATGAGATTCGGATCGGTTCTTGCCGGTGGGGGTATGGCTCGAGTTACCTCAAAGTGTTGTGTCAGTCCCCGTAGAACAGATACTAAATCTCCCATGCTTGCATCTACTTCCCGTTCTGGTTGATTGACCGTTGGTGTTTGCTTTCTTCGGGGCCGTCCTTTAGGCATAACTCTTAAAGCAACAAACGAAAACTAACTTTTTATCATCTACCCCACATAACTCATCAATACATATCACAACAGATTAACAAATAGCAGATATCATGGTACCGATAAACGTTACTCCATAAATCATATAATATTCTCAATAGATTCTCTGTCATTCATTTATAAACCCTTCATAATCTTGTCATGTAGGATAGCGTATATCCAACTTGCATATACCAACCAGAACAGTACATCATAGCAATACATCTCGAAACATATCACTGACATCCTCACATGGTCCCCCTAGACCTCATGCATCTAAAGCGATTTTACATATCGTAACCACGAACTGTGAAAACCCACTCATTAGCACACTTGTTGTGAACAAGGGCCCATGGTAGTTTCAACTATCAGTCACACAACATCAACTCCCGCGAACGGCCATACTCGCACACTAGCTCACGCTGCTGCAGTCAGCGGCTTTGTGGCGGTGACTCAGAGCAGTGTGTCGATTGTAGTGACATCTAGAGGTTTTTAAAAGATCTTTTTATCGTGGCACAATATCCTTAACACCCCATCAAACCTAAACCGTATATCCTTAACACTTCATCAAACCCTAACTGTATATCCTTAACGCTTCATCAAACCTAAACCGTATGTATCATGCAAACAAGATAACATATAACAGATGAACACTCTTTATATCCAGTCCATTTTCAGAGAGAGATACTCATAGAGAGAGGATGGTGCTTATCCATTTCTTTTAGAAAAGATTTTCTCATTTTCAAAACACATTTTTTTTTCTCATTTTCACTTTATCAAACAAGTTCGAGCAAAGTCCTACAAAGGGTAGAACTAGGCTCTGATACCATCTGTCACGCCCCAAAATCTTTTCGTATTTTATCAGAGTTTTACTTGCGGGCGTGAAGAAAGAAGGAGAAAAAGACGTGCATGAAATAAAATAGAAATCTTTGGGAAAAAGAACATACGATTTTATGTATACAAATCCTCGGCGTCTAGCCGAAATAAAACCATTTTACATAACAGCGGAAAAACATCAGGATCCTTTACAAAGAAGAAGAAATATAGTTTTCTTTTACAAACGAACAACATATCCTTAAAAAGGTAAAACCGGAAGATGGACTCGGCTGATAGGGCACCCCTCTCTCTACGCGTCAAGATTCTCTTCTTCTCCTGTAGTGTGAGTACAGGTGGGGGGGTGAGTGCGTTGAATACACTCGTGGAATTAATCACCAAGTTTGTAACATTATTAAGCAGATACACAGATCCAACATATATAATAGTTCAGCAATGAGACACAGCACATATAATGCATTGCACATATAATACGGACACATAACTCTAAGAGTACTCATCTAACATATGGTGCTTTTATGGGCCACCAGTCCATTGGTGCTTTTTACGGGCCACCAGTCCATCCAGAACGAGATCATAGACCTCCATTCCGTTGGTGCTTTTTACGGGCCACCAGTCCATCCCAGAACGAGATCATGGACCTCCGTTCTGCTAGTGCTTTTTACGGGCCACCAGTCCATCCCTAACGTATGGTGCTTTTATGGGCCACCAGTCCATCTTAACATATGGTCCGGCGGCGGCGGCGGCGGCTCCGGCGACTTTTCCGGCGGCGGCGGCGGCTCCGGCGACTTTTCCGGCGGCGGCGGCGGCTCCGACGACGGCGGTTTCCGGCGGCGCTCCGGCGGCACTCCGGCGGCGGCGGAAAATAAAAACGTAAAGGAAAAGAAAAGAAAGAGAACTTACGTGTTCGCGTCGCGAGCGTCGCTCGGGTCGTCGGCTTTGAAAACGTATAAGTTTTGAAAATTATGAGCCCCTATTTATAGATTTTGGAAATTACCTTTTTACCGTTGAAAAGTTACCATTTACCAAAAATATCTTCATTTACCTTTCATTAAAATATTATTTTTATTTTTACCTTTTATTGTAATTTTACCCTTTCCTTCGTCAGTTGAGCTACGGGTCTCTGATTGACCCCTAGTTTGTTTCTATTTTCTCTTATTTCTGATACGAATCTCTTGGTAAAATCGTATTCTAGGTTCCATGTCACGAAAAAAATACCCATCTAAAACTAAAACCGGCGTTAGCCAAGTATCTGTAACGCATGTACTCAATTAAACAGTCAAAACATACGCACATAATTATTAAGTCGGGGTTCAAATATTTAATTATTCAATTATGCTCATTTTGACCCGGGGTGCTACAAGTTTTATGTTGAGTTAAAAGATTAATCGAGTACCATTAACTCTTTAGAAGATGAATCGAGAACAATTAACTCTTTACTTGGTCAACAAGTTTTCAATAATCGTTACACTTAGAGTTAAAGATTAGTTTTATTTGAGTTAGAAGATTAATCGAGTACCATTAACTCTTTAGAAGATAAATGGAGTACAATTAACTCTTTACTTGGTCAACAAGTTTTCAATAATCGTTATACATAATGTTAAGGATTAGTTTCATGTTGAGTTAGAAGATTAATCGAGTACCATTAACTCTTTAGAAGATGTATCAAGTACAATAAACTATTTACTTGGTCAACTAGTTTTCAATAATCGTTACACTTAGAGTTAAGGATTAGTTTCACGTTGAGTTGGAAGATTAATCGAGTACCATTAACTCTTTAGAAGATGAATCGAGTACAATAAACTATTTACTTGGACAACAAGTTTTTAATAATCGTTACACTTAGAGTTACAAATTAGTTTTATGTTGAGTTGAAAGACTAATCGAGTACCATTAACTCTTTAGAAGATGAATCGATAACAATTAACTCTTTACTTGCTCAACAAGTTTTCAATAATCGTTACATTTAGAGTTACAAATTAGTTCTATGTTGTGTTGAAAGACTAATGGAGTACAATTAACTCTTTAGAAGATAAATTGAGTAAAATTAACTCTTTACTTGGTCAACAAGTTTCAATAATCGTTATACTTAGAGTTAAGGATTAGATTCATGTTGAGTTAGAAGATTAATCGAGTACCATTAACTCTTTAGAAGACGAATCGAGTATAATAAACTATTTACTTGGTCAACAAGTTTTCAATAATCGTTATACTTAGTGTTATGGTTTAATTTCATGTTCAGTTAGAAGATTAATCGAGTATCATTAACTGTTTAGAAGATAAATCGTGTACAATTAACTCTTTATTTGGTCAATAAGTTTTCAATAATCGTTATACTTAGAGTTAAGGATTAATTTCATGTTCAGTTAGATGATTAATCGAGTACCATTAACTGTTTAGAAGATAAATTGAGTACAATAAACTCTTTACTTGGTCGACAAGTTTTCAATAATCGTTATACTTAATGTTAAGGATTAGTTTCATGTTGAGTTAGAAGATTAATCAAGTACCGTTAACTCTTTAGAAGATGTATCAAGTACAATAAACTATTTACTTGGTCAACAAGTTTTCAATAATCGTTACACATAGAGTTACAAATTAGTTTTATGTTGAGTTGAAAGACTAATCGAGTACCATTAACTCTTTACAAGATGAATCAAGAACAATTAACTCTTTACTTGGTTGACAAGGTTTCAATAATCGTTGCACTTAGAGTTTCAAATTAGATTTATGTTGAGTTGAAAGATTAATCGAGTACCATTAACTGTTTAGAAGATGAATCGAGTACAATTAACTCTTTACTTGGTCAACAAGTTATCAATAATCGTTACACTTAGAGTTAAAGATTAGTTTTAGTTGAGTTAGAAGATTAATCGAGTACCATTAACTCTTTAGAAGATAAATGGAGTACAATTAACTCTTTACATGGTCAACAAGTTTTCAATAATCGTTATACTTAATGTTAAGGATTAGTTTCAAGTTGAGTTAGAAGATTAATCGAGTACCATTAACTCTTTAGAAGATGTATCAAGTACAATAAACTATTTACTTGGTCAACTAGTTTTCAATAATCGTTACACTTAGAGTTAAAGATTAGTTTTAGTTCAATTAGAAGATTAATCGAGTATCATTAACTCTTTAGAAGATAAATGGAGTACAATTAACTCTTTACTTGGTCAACAAGTTTTCAATAATCGTTATACTTAATGTTAAGGATTAGTTTCATGTTGAGTTAGAAGATTAATCGAGTACCATTAACTCTTTAGAAGATGTATCAAGTACAATAAACTATTTACTTGGTCAACTAGTTTTCAATAATCGTTACACTTAGAGTTAAGGATTAGTTTCACGTTGAGTTAGAAGATTAATCGAGTACCATTAACTCTTTAGAAGATGAATCGAGTACAATAAACTATTTACTTGGACAACAAGTTTTAAATAATCGTTACACTTAGAGTTACAAATTAGTTTTATGTTGAGTTGAAAGACTAATCGAGTACCATTAACTCTTAAGAAGATGAATCGATAACAATTAACTCTTTATTTGGTTAACAAGGTTTCAATAATCGTTTCACTTAGAGTTACAAATTAGTTTTATGTTGAGTTAAAAGATTAATCGAGTACCATTAACTCTTTAGAAGATGAATCGAGAACAATTAACTCTTTACTTGGTCAACAAGTTTTCAATAATCGTTACACTTAGAGTTAAAGATTAGTTTTATTTGAGTTAGAAGATTAATCGAGTACCATTAACTCTTTAGAAGATAAATGGAGTACAATTAACTCTTTACTTGGTCAACAAGTTTTCAATAATCGTTATACATAATGTCAAGGATTAGTTTCATGTTGAGTTAGAAGATTAATCAAGTACCATTAACTCTTTAGAAGATGTATCAAGTACAATAAACTATTTACTTGGTCAACTAGTTTTCAATAATCGTTAAACTTAGAGTTAAGGATTAGTTTCACGTTGAGTTGGAAGATTAATCGAGTACCATTAACTCTTTAGAAGATGAATCGAGTACAATAAACTATTTACTTGGACAACAAGTTTTTAATAATCGTTACACTTAGAGTTACAAATTAGTTTTATGTTGAGTTGAAAGACTAATCGAGTACCATTAACTCTTTAGAAGATGAATCGATAACAATTAACTCTTTACTTGCTCAACAAGTTTTCAATAATCGTTACATTTAGAGTTACAAATTAGTTCTATGTTGTGTTGAAAGACTAATGGAGTACAATTAACTCTTTAGAAGATAAATTGAGTACAATTAACTCTTTACTTGGTCAACAAGTTTCAATAATCGTTATACTTAGAGTTAAGGATTAGATTCATGTTGAGTTAGAAGATTAATCGAGTACCATTAACTCTTTAGAAGACGAATCGAGTATAATAAACTATTTACTTGGTCAACAAGTTTTCAATAATCGTTATACTTAGTGTTATGGTTTAATTTCATGTTCAGTTAGAAGATTAATCGAGTATCATTAACTGTTTAGAAGATAAATCATGTACAATTAACTCTTTATTTGGTCAATAAGTTTTCAATAATCGTTATACTTAGAGTTAAGGATTAATTTCATGTTCAATTAGATGATTAATCGAGTACCATTAACTGTTTAGAAGATAAATTGAGTACAATAAACTCTTTACTTGGTCGACAAGTTTTCAATAATCGTTATACTTAATGTTAAGGATTAGTTTCATGTTGAGTTAGAAGATTAATCAAGTACCGTTAACTCTTTAGAAGATGTATCAAGTACAATAAACTATTTACTTGGTCAACAAGTTTTCAATAATCGTTACACTTAGAGTTACAAATTAGTTTTATGTTGAGTTAAAAGACTAATCGAGTACCATTAACTCTTTAGAAGATGAATCGATAACAATTAACTCTTTACTTGGTTAACAAGGTTTCAATAATCGTTTCACTTAGAGTTACAAATTAGTTTTATGTTGAGTTAAAAGATTAATCGAGTACCATTAACTCTTTAGAAGATGAATCGAGAACAATTAACTCTTTACTTGGTCAACAAGTTTTCAATAATCGTTACACTTAGAGTTAAAGATTAGTTTTAGTTGAGTTAGAAGATTAATCGAGTACCATTAACTCTTTAGAAGATAAATGGAGTACAATTAACTCTTTACTTGGTCAACAAGTTTTCAATAATCGTTATATATAATGTTAAGAATTAGTTTCATGTTGAGTTAGAAGATTAATCGAGTACCATTAACTCTTTAGAAGATGTATCAAGTACAATAAACTATTTACTTGGTCAACTAGTTTTCAATAATCGTTACACTTAGAGTTAAGGATTAGTTTCTCGTTGAGTTGGAAGATTAATCGAGTACCATTAACTCTTTAGAAGATGAATCGAGTACAATAAACTATTTACTTGGACAACAAGTTTTTAATAATCGTTACACTTAGAGTTACAAATTAGTTTTATGTTGAGTTGAAAGACTAATCGAGTACCATTAACTCTTTAGAAGATGAATCGATAACAATTAACTCTTTACTTGCTCAACAAGTTTTCAATAATCGTTACATTTAGAGTTACAAATTAGTTCTATGTTGTGTTAAAAGACTAATGGAGTACAATTAACTCTTTAGAAGATAAATTGAGTACAATTAACTCTTTACTTGGTCAACAAGTTTCAATAATCGTTATACTTAGAGTTAAGGATTAGATTCATGTTGAGTTAGAAGATTAATCGAGTACCATTAACTCTTTAGAAGACGAATCGAGTACAATAAACTATTTACTTGGTCAACAAGTTTTCAATAATCGTTATACTTAGTGTTATGGTTTAATTTCATGTTCAGTTAGAAGATTAATCGAGTATCATTAACTGTTAAGAAGATAAATCGAGTACAATTAACTCTTTATTTGGTCAATAAGTTTTCAATAATCGTTATACTTAGAGTTAAGGATTAATTTCATGTTCAGTTAGATGATTAATCGAGTACCATTAACTGTTTAGAAGATAAATTGAGTACAATAAACTCTTTACTTGGTCGACAAGTTTTCAATAATCGTTATACTTAATGTTAAGGATTAGTTTCATGTTGAGTTAGAAGAGTAATCAAGTACCGTTAACTCTTTAGAAGATGTATCAAGTACAATAAACTATTTACTTGGTCAACAAGTTTTCAATAATCGTTACACATTGAGTTACAAATTAGTTTTATGTTGAGTTGAAAGACTAATCGAGTACCATTAACTCTTTACAAGATGAATCAAGAACAATTAACTCTTTACTTGGTTAACAAGGTTTCAATAATCGTTGCACTTAGAGTTTCAAATTAGTTTTATGTTGAGTTGAAAGACTAATCGAGTACCATTAACTCTTTACAAGATGAATCAAGAACAATTAACTCTTTACTTGGTTAACAAGGTTTCAATAATCGTTGCACTTAGAGTTTCAAATTAGATTTATGTTGAGTTGAAAGATTAATCGAGTACCATTAACTGTTTAGAAGATAAATCAAGTACAATTAACTCTTTACTTGGTCAACAAGTTTTCAATAATCGTTATACTTAATGTTAAGGATTAGTTTCATGTTGAGTTAGAAGATTAATCGAGTACCATTAACTCTTTAGAAGATGTATCAAGTACAATAAACTATTTACTTGGTCAACTAGTTTTCAATAATCGTTACACTTAGAGTTAAAGATTAGTTTTAGTTGAGTTAGAAGATTAATCGAGTACCATTAACTCTTTAGAAGATAAATGGAGTACAATTAACTCTTTACTTGGTCAACAAGTTTTCAATAATCGTTATATATAATGTTAAGGATTAGTTTCATGTTGAGTTAGAAGATTAATCGAGTACCATTAACTCTTTAGAAGATGTATCAAGTACAATAAACTATTTACTTGGTCAACTAGTTTTCAATAATCGTTACACTTAGAGTTAAGGATTAGTTTCACGTTGAGTTGGAAGATTAATCGAGTACCATTAACTCTTTAGAAGATGAATCGAGTACAATAAACTATTTACTTGGACAACAAGTTTTTAATAATCGTTACACTTAAAGTTACAAATTAGTTTTATGTTGAGTTGAAAGACTAATCGAGTACCATTAACTCTTTAGAAGATGAATCGATAACAATTAACTCTTTACTTGCTCAACAAGTTTTCAATAATCGTTACATTTAGAGTTACAAATTAGTTCTATGTTGTGTTAAAAGACTAATGGAGTACAATTAACTCTTTAGAAGATAAATTGAGTATAATTAACTCTTTACTTGGTCAACAAGTTTCAATAATCGTTATATTTAGTGTTAAGGATTAGATTCATGTTGAGTTAGAAGATTAATCGAGTACCATTAACTCTTTAGAAGACGAATCGAGTACAATAAACTATTTACTTGGTCAACAAGTTTTCAATAATCGTTATACTTAGTGTTGTGGTTTAATTTCATGTTCAGTTAGAAGATTAATCGAGTATCATTAACTGTTAAGAAGATAAATCGAGTACAATTAACTCTTTATTTGGTCAATAAGTTTTCAATAATCGTTATACTTAGAGTTAAGGATTAATTTCATGTTCAGTTAGATGATTAATCGAGTACCATTAACTGTTTAGAAGATAAATTGAGTACAATAAACTCTTTACTTGGTCGACAAGTTTTCAATAATCGTTATACTTAATGTTAAGGATTAGTTTCATGTTGAGTTAGAAGATTAATCAAGTACCGTTAACTCTTTAGAAGATGTATCAAGTACAATAAACTATTTACTTGGTCAACAAGTTTTCAATAATCGTTACACATAGAGTTACAAATTAGTTTTATGTTGAGTTGAAAGACTAATCGAGTACCATTAACTCTTTAGAAGATGAATCAAGAACAATTAACTCTACTTGGTTAACAAGGTTTCAATAATCGTTGCACTTAGAGTTTCAAATTAGATTTATGTTGAGTTGAAAGATTAATCGAGTACCATTAACTGTTTAGAAGATAAATCAAGTACAATTAACTCTTTACTTGGTCAACAAGTTTTCAATAATCGTTACACTTAGAGTTAAAGATTAGTTTTAGTTGAGTTAGAAGATTAATCGAGTACCATTAACTCTTTAGAAGATAAATGGAGTACATTAACTCTTTACATGGTCAACAAGTTTTCAATAATCGTTATACTTAATGTTGAGGATTAGTTTCATGTTGAGTTAGAAGATTAATCGAGTACCATTAACTCTTTAGAAGATGTATCAAGTACAATAAACTATTTACTTGGTCAACTAGTTTTCAATAATCGTTACACTTAGAGTTAAAGATTAGTTTTAGTTCAATTAGAAGATTAATCGAGTATCATTAACTCTTTAGAAGATAAATGGAGTACAATTAACTCTTTACTTGGTCAACAAGTTTTCAATAATCGTTATACTTAATGTTAAGGATTAGTTTCATGTTGAGTTAGAAGATTAATCGAGTACCATTAACTCTTTAGAAGACGAATCGAGTACAATAAACTATTTACTTGGTCAACAAGTTTTCAATAATCGTTATACTTAGTGTGATGGATTAATTTCATGTTCAGTTAGAAGATTAATCGAGTATCATTAATTGTTTAGAAGATAAATCGAGTACAATTAACACTTTATTTGGTCAATAAGTTTTCAATAATCGTTATACTTAGAGTTAAGGATTAATTTCATGTTCAGTTAGAAGATTAATCGAGTACCATTAAATGTTTAGAAGATAAATTGAGTACAATTCACTCTTTACTTGGTCGACAAGTTTTCAATAATCGTTATACTTAATGTTAAGGATTAGTTTCATGTTGAGTTAGAAGATTAATCAAGTACCGTTAACTCTTTAGAAGATGTATCAAGTACAATAAACTATTTACTTGGTCAACAAGTTTTCAATAATCGTTACACTTAGAGTTACAAATTAGTTTTATGTTGAGTTGAAAGACTAATCGAGTACCATTAACTCTTTAGAAGATGAATCGATAACAATTAACTCTTTACTTGGTTAACAAGGTTTCAATAATCGTTTCACTTAGAGTTACAAATTAGTTTTATGTTGAGTTAAAAGATTAATCGAGTACCATTAACTCTTTAGAAGATGAATCGAGAACAATTAACTCTTTACTTGGTCAACAAGTTTTCAATAATCGTTACACTTAGAGTTAAAGATTAGTTTTATTTGAGTTAGAAGATTAATCGAGTACCATTAACTCTTTAGAAGATAAATGGAGTACAATTAACTCTTTACTTGGTCAACAAGTTTTCAATAATCGTTATACATAATGTTAACGATTAGTTTCATGTTGAGTTAGAAGATTAATCGAGTACCATGAACTCTTTAGAAGATGTATCAAGTACAATAAACTATTTACTTGGTCAACTAGTTTTCAATAATCGTTACACTTAGAGTTAAGGATTAGTTTCACGTTGAGTTGGAAGATTAATCGAGTACCATTAACTCTTTAGAAGATGAATCGAGTACAATAAACTATTTACTTGGACAACAAGTTTTTAATAATCGTTACACTTAGAGTTACAAATTAGTTTTATGTTGAGTTGAAAGACTAATCGAGTACCATTAACTCTTTAGAAGATGAATCGATAACAATTAACTCTTTACTTGCTCAACAAGTTTTCAATAATCGTTACATTTAGAGTTACAAATTAGTTCTATGTTGTGTTGAAAGACTAATGGAGTACAATTAACTCTTTAGAAGATAAATTGAGTACAATTAACTCTTTACTTGGTCAACAAGTTTCAATAATCGTTATACTTAGAGTTAAGGATTAGATTCATGTTGAGTTAGAAGATTAATCGAGTACCATTAACTCTTTAGAAGACGAATCGAGTATAATAAACTATTTACTTGGTCAACAAGTTTTCAATTATCGTTATACTTAGTGTTATGGTTTAATTTCATGTTCAGTTAGAAGATTAATCGAGTATCATTAACTGTTTAGAAGATAAATCGTGTACAATTAACTCTTTATTTGGTCAATAAGTTTTCAATAATCGTTATACTTAGAGTTAAGGATTAATTTCATGTTCAGTTAGATGATTAATCGAGTACCATTAACTGTTTAGAAGATAAATTGAGTACAATAAACTCTTTACTTGGTCGACAAGTTTTCAATAATCGTTATACTTAATGTTAAGGATTAGTTTCATGTTGAGTTAGAAGATTAATCAAGTACCGTTAACTCTTTAGAAGATGTATCAAGTACAATAAACTATTTACTTGGTCAACAAGTTTTCAATAATCGTTACACATAGAGTTACAAATTAGTTTTATGTTGAGTTGAAAGACTAATCGAGTACCATTAACTCTTTACAAGATGAATCAAGAACAATTAACTCTTTACTTGGTTGACAAGGTTTCAATAATCGTTGCACTTAGAGTTTCAAATTAGATTTATGTTGAGTTGAAAGATTAATCGAGTACCATTAACTGTTTAGAAGATAAATCAAGTACAATTAACTCTTTACTTGGTCAACAAGTTTTCAATAATCGTTACACTTAGAGTTAAAGATTAGTTTTAGTTGAGTTAGAAGATTAATCGAGTACCATTAACTCTTTAGAAGATAAATGGAGTACAATTAACTCTTTACATGGTCAACAAGTTTTCAATAATCGTTATACTTAATGTTAAGGATTAGTTTCAAGTTGAGTTAGAAGATTAATCGAGTACCATTAACTCTTTAGAAGATGTATCAAGTACAATAAACTATTTACTTGGTCAACTAGTTTTCAATAATCGTTACACTTAGAGTTAAAGATTAGTTTTAGTTCAATTAGAAGATTAATCGAGTATCATTAACTCTTTAGAAGATAAATGGAGTACAATTAACTCTTTACTTGGTCAACAAGTTTTCAATAATCGTTATACTTAATGTTAAGGATTAGTTTCATGTTGAGTTAGAAGATTAATCGAGTACCATTAACTCTTTAGAAGATGTATCAAGTACAATAAACTATTTACTTGGTCAACTAGTTTTCAATAATCGTTACACTTAGAGTTAAGGATTAGTTTCACGTTGAGTTAGAAGATTAATCGAGTACCATTAACTCTTTAGAAAATGAATCGAGTACAATAAACTATTTACTTGGACAACAAGTTTTAAATAATCGTTACACTTAGAGTTACAAATTAGTTTTATGTTGAGTTGAAAGACTAATCGAGTACCATTAACTCTTTAGAAGATGAATCGATAACAATTAACTCTTTATTTGGTTAACAAGGTTTCAATAATCGTTTCACTTAGAGTTACAAATTAGTTTTATGTTGAGTTAAAAGATTAATCGAGTACCATTAACTCTTTAGAAGATGAATCGAGAACAATTAACTCTTTACTTGGTCAACAAGTTTTCAATAATCGTTACACTTAGAGTTAAAGATTAGTTTTATTTGAGTTAGAAGATTAATCGAGTACCATTAACTCTTTAGAAGATAAATGGAGTACAATTAACTCTTTACTTGGTCAACAAGTTTTCAATAATCGTTATACTTAATGTTAAGGATTAGTTTCATGTTGAGTTAGAAGATTAATCAAGTACCGTTAACTCTTTAGAAGATGTATCAAGTACAATAAACTATTTATTTGGTCAACAAGTTTTCAATAATCGTTACACTTAGAGTTACAAATTAGTTTTATGTTGAGTTGAAAGACTAATCGAGTACCATTAACTCTTTAGAAGATGAATCGATAACAATTAACTCTTTATTTGGTTAACAAGGTTTCAATAATCGTTTCACTTAGAGTTACAAATTAGTTTTATGTTGAGTTAAAAGATTAATCGAGTACCATTAACTCTTTAGAAGATGAATCGAGAACAATTAACTCTTTACTTGGTCAACAAGTTTTCAATAATCGTTACACTTAGAGTTAAAGATTAGTTTTATTTGAGTTAGAAGATTAATCGAGTACCATTAACTCTTTAGAAGATAAATGGAGTACAATTAACTCTTTACTTGGTCAACAAGTTTTCAATAATCGTTATACATAATGTTAAGGATTAGTTTCATGTTGAGTTAGAAGATTAATCGAGTACCATTAACTCTTTAGAAGATGTATCAAGTACAATAAACTATTTACTTGGTCAACTAGTTTTCAATAATCGTTACACTTAGAGTTAAGGATTAGTTTCACGTTGAGTTGGAAGATTAATCGAGTACCATTAACTCTTTAGAAGATGAATCGAGTACAATAAACTATTTACTTGGACAACAAGTTTTTAATAATCGTTACACTTAGAGTTACAAATTAGTTTTATGTTGAGTTGAAAGACTAATCGAGTACCATTAACTCTTTAGAAGATGAATCGATAACAATTAACTCTTTACTTGCTCAACAAGTTTTCAATAATCGTTACATTTAGAGTTACAAATTAGTTCTATGTTGTGTTGAAAGACTAATGGAGTACAATTAACTCTTTAGAAGATAAATTGAGTACAATTAACTCTTTACTTGGTCAACAAGTTTCAATAATCGTTATACTTAGAGTTAAGGATTAGATTCATGTTGAGTTAGAAGATTAATCGAGTACCATTAACTCTTTAGAAGACGAGTCGAGTATAATAAACTATTTACTTGGTCAACAAGTTTTCAATAATCGTTATACTTAGTGTTATGGTTTAATTTCATGTTCAGTTAGAAGATTAATCGAGTATCATTAACTGTTTAGAAGATAAATCGTGTACAATTAACTCTTTATTTGGTCAATAAGTTTTCAATAATCGTTATACTTAGAGTTAAGGATTAATTTCATGTTCAGTTAGATGATTAATCGAGTACCATTAACTGTTTAGAAGATAAATTGAGTACAATAAACTCTTTACTTGGTCGACAAGTTTTCAATAATCGTTATACTTAATGTTAAGGATTAGTTTCATGTTGAGTTAGAAGATTAATCAAGTACCGTTAACTCTTTAGAAGATGTATCAAGTACAATAAACTATTTACTTGGTCAACAAGTTTTCAATAATCGTTACACATAGAGTTACAAATTAGTTTTATGTTGAGTTGAAAGACTAATCGAGTACCATTAACTCTTTACAAGATGAATCAAGAACAATTAACTCTTTACTTGGTTGACAAGGTTTCAATAATCGTTGCACTTAGAGTTTCAAATTAGATTTATGTTGAGTTGAAAGATTAATCGAGTACCATTAACTGTTTAGAAGATAAATCAAGTACAATTAACTCTTTACTTGGTCAACAAGTTTTCAATAATCGTTACACTTAGAGTTAAAGATTAGTTTTAGTTGAGTTAGAAGATTAATCGAGTACCATTAACTCTTTAGAAGATAAATGGAGTACAATTAACTCTTTACATGGTCAACAAGTTTTCAATAATCGTTATACTTAATGTTAAGGATTAGTTTCAAGTTGAGTTAGAAGATTAATCGAGTACCATTAACTCTTTAGAAGATGTATCAAGTACAATAAACTATTTACTTGGTCAACTAGTTTTCAATAATCGTTACACTTAGAGTTAAAGATTAGTTTTAGTTCAATTAGAAGATTAATCGAGTATCATTAACTCTTTAGAAGATAAATGGAGTACAATTAACTCTTTACTTGGTCAACAAGTTTTCAATAATCGTTATACTTAATGTTAAGGATTAGTTTCATGTTGAGTTAGAAGATTAATCGAGTACCATTAACTCTTTAGAAGATGTATCAAGTACAATAAACTATTTACTTGGTCAACTAGTTTTCAATAATCGTTACACTTAGAGTTAAGGATTAGTTTCACGTTGAGTTAGAAGATTAATCGAGTACCATTAACTCTTTAGAAAATGAATCGAGTACAATAAACTATTTACTTGGACAACAAGTTTTAAATAATCGTTACACTTAGAGTTACAAATTAGTTTTATGTTGAGTTGAAAGACTAATCGAGTACCATTAACTCTTTAGAAGATGAATCGATAACAATTAACTCTTTATTTGGTTAACAAGGTTTCAATAATCGTTTCACTTAGAGTTACAAATTAGTTTTATGTTGAGTTAAAAGATTAATCGAGTACCATTAACTCTTTAGAAGATGAATCGAGAACAATTAACTCTTTACTTGGTCAACAAGTTTTCAATAATCGTTACACTTAGAGTTAAAGATTAGTTTTATTTGAGTTAGAAGATTAATCGAGTACCATTAACTCTTTAGAAGATAAATGGAGTACAATTAACTCTTTACTTGGTCAACAAGTTTTCAATAATCGTTATACTTAATGTTAAGGATTAGTTTCATGTTGAGTTAGAAGATTAATCAAGTACCGTTAACTCTTTAGAAGATGTATCAAGTACAATAAACTATTTATTTGGTCAACAAGTTTTCAATAATCGTTACACTTAGAGTTACAAATTAGATTTATGTTGAGTTGAAAGACTAATCGAGTACCATTAACTCTTTAGAAGATGAATCGATAACAATTAACTCTTTATTTGGTTAACAAGGTTTCAATAATCGTTTCACTTAGAGTTACAAATTAGTTTTATGTTGAGTTAAAAGATTAATCGAGTACCATTAACTCTTTAGAAGATGAATCGAGAACAATTAACTCTTTACTTGGTCAACAAGTTTTCAATAATCGTTACACTTAGAGTTAAAGATTAGTTTTATTTGAGTTAGAAGATTAATCGAGTACCATTAACTCTTTAGAAGATAAATGGAGTACAATTAACTCTTTACTTGGTCAACAAGTTTTCAATAATCGTTATACATAAAGTTAAGGATTAGTTTCATGTTGAGTTAGAAGATTAATCGAGTACCATTAACTCTTTAGAAGATGTATCAAGTACAATAAACTATTTACTTGGTCAACTAGTTTTCAATAATCGTTACACTTAGAGTTAAGGATTAGTTTCACGTTGAGTTGGAAGATTAATCGAGTACCACTAACTCTTTAGAAGATGAATCGAGTACAATAAACTATTTACTTGGACAACAAGTTTTTAATAATCGTTACACTTAGAGTTACAAATTAGTTTTATGTTGAGTTGAAAGACTAATCGAGTACCATTAACTCTTTAGAAGATGAATCGATAACAATTAACTCTTTACTTGCTCAACAAGTTTTCAATAATCGTTACATTTAGAGTTACAAATTAGTTCTATGTTGTGTTGAAAGACTAATGGAGTACAATTAACTCTTTAGAAGATAAATTGAGTACAATTAACTCTTTACTTGGTCAACAAGTTTCAATAATCGTTATACTTAGAGTTAAGGATTAGATTCATGTTGAGTTAGAAGATTAATCGAGTACCATTATCTCTTTAGAAGACGAATCGAGTATAATAAACTATTTACTTGGTCAACAAGTTTTCAATAATCGTTATACTTAGTGTTATGGTTTAATTTCATGTTCAGTTAGAAGATTAATCGAGTATCATTAACTGTTTAGAAGATAAATCGTGTACAATTAACTCTTTATTTGGTCAATAAGTTTTCAATAATCGTTATACTTAGAGTTAAGGATTAATTTCATGTTCAGTTAGATGATTAATCGAGTACCATTAACTGTTTAGAAGATAAATTGAGTACAATAAACTCTTTACTTGGTCGACAAGTTTTCAATAATCGTTATACTTAATGTTAAGGATTAGTTTCATGTTGAGTTAGAAGATTAATCAAGTACCGTTAACTCTTTAGAAGATGTATCAAGTACAATAAACTATTTACTTGGTCAACAAGTTTTCAATAATCGTTACACATAGAGTTACAAATTAGTTTTATGTTGAGTTGAAAGACTAATCGAGTACCATTAACTCTTTACAAGATGAATCAAGAACAATTAACTCTTTACTTGGTTGACAAGGTTTCAATAATCGTTGCACTTAGAGTTTCAAATTAGATTTATGTTGAGTTGAAAGATTAATCGAGTACCATTAACTGTTTAGAAGATAAATCAAGTACAATTAACTCTTTACTTGGTCAACAAGTTTTCAATAATCGTTACACTTAGAGTTAAAGATTAGTTTTAGTTGAGTTAGAAGATTAATCGAGTACCATTAACTCTTTAGAAGATAAATGGAGTACAATTAACTCTTTACATGGTCAACAAGTTTTCAATAATCGTTATACTTAATGTTAAGGATTAGTTTCAAGTTGAGTTAGAAGATTAATCGAGTACCATTAACTCTTTAGAAGATGTATCAAGTACAATAAACTATTTACTTGGTCAACTAGTTTTCAATAATCGTTACACTTAGAGTTAAAGATTAGTTTTAGTTCAATTAGAAGATTAATCGAGTATCATTAACTCTTTAGAAGATAAATGGAGTACAATTAACTCTTTACTTGGTCAACAAGTTTTCAATAATCGTTATACTTAATGTTAAGGATTAGTTTCATGTTGAGTTAGAAGATTAATCGAGTACCATTAACTCTTTAGAAGATGTATCAAGTACAATAAACTATTTACTTGGTCAACTAGTTTTCAATAATCGTTACACTTAGAGTTAAGGATTAGTTTCACGTTGAGTTAGAAGATTAATCGAGTACCATTAACTCTTTAGAAAATGAATCGAGTACAATAAACTATTTACTTGGACAACAAGTTTTAAATAATCGTTACACTTAGAGTTACAAATTAGTTTTATGTTGAGTTGAAAGACTAATCGAGTACCATTAACTCTTTAGAAGATGAATCGATAACAATTAACTCTTTATTTGGTTAACAAGGTTTCAATAATCGTTTCACTTAGAGTTACAAATTAGTTTTATGTTGAGTTAAAAGATTAATCGAGTACCATTAACTCTTTAGAAGATGAATCGAGAACAATTAACTATTTACTTGGTCAACTAGTTTTCAATAATCGTTACACTTAGAGTTAAAGATTAGTTTTAGTTCAATTAGAAGATTAATCGAGTATCATTAACTCTTTAAAAGATAAATGGAGTACAATTAACTCTTTACTTGGTCAACAAGTTTTCAATAATCGTTATACTTAATGTTAAGGATTAGTTTCATGTTGAGTTAGAAGATTAATCGAGTACCATTAACTCTTTAGAAGATGTATCAAGTACAATAAACTATTTACTTGGTCAACTAGTTTTCAATAATCGTTACACTTAGAGTTACAAATTAGTTTTATGTTGAGTTGAAAGACTAATCGAGTACCATTAACTCTTTAGAAGATGAATCGATAACAATTAACTCTTTATTTGGTTAACAAGGTTTCAATAATCGTTTCACTTAGAGTTACAAATTAGTTTTATGTTGAGTTAAAAGATTAATCGAGTACCATTAACTCTTTAGAAGATGAATCGAGAACAATTAACTCTTTACTTGGTCAACAAGTTTTCAATAATCGTTACACTTAGAGTTAAAGATTAGTTTTATTTGAGTTAGAAGATTAATCGAGTACCATTAACTCTTTAGAAGATAAATGGAGTACAATTAACTCTTTACTTGGTCAACAAGTTTTCAATAATCGTTATACATAATGTTAAGGATTAGTTTCATGTTGAGTTAGAAGATTAATCGAGTACCATTAACTCTTTAGAAGATGTATCAAGTACAATAAACTATTTACTTGGTCAACTAGTTTTCAATAATCGTTACACTTAGAGTTAAGGATTAGTTTCACGTTGAGTTGGAAGATTAATCGAGTACCATTAACTCTTTAGAAGATGAATCGAGTACAATAAACTATTTACTTGGACAACAAGTTTTTAATAATCGTTACACTTAGAGTTACAAATTAGTTTTATGTTGAGTTGAAAGACTAATCGAGTACCATTAACTCTTTAGAAGATGAATCGATAACAATTAACTCTTTACTTGCTCAACAAGTTTTCAATAATCGTTACATTTAGAGTTACAAATTAGTTCTATGTTGTGTTGAAAGACTAATGGAGTACAATTAACTCTTTAGAAGATAAATTGAGTACAATTAACTCTTTACTTGGTCAACAAGTTTCAATAATCGTTATACTTAGAGTTAAGGATTAGATTCATGTTGAGTTAGAAGATTAATCGAGTACCATTAACTCTTTAGAAGACGAATCGAGTATAATAAACTATTTACTTGGTCAACAAGTTTTCAATAATCGTTATACTTAGTGTTATGGTTTAATTTCATGTTCAGTTAGAAGATTAATCGAGTATCATTAACTGTTTAGAAGATAAATCGTGTACAATTAACTCTTTATTTGGTCAATAAGTTTTCAATAATCGTTATACTTAGAGTTAAGGATTAATTTCATGTTCAGTTAGATGATTAATCGAGTACCATTAACTGTTTAGAAGATAAATTGAGTACAATAAACTCTTTACTTGGTCGACAAGTTTTCAATAATCGTTATACTTAATGTTAAGGATTAGTTTCATGTTGAGTTAGAAGATTAATCAAGTACCGTTAACTCTTTAGAAGATGTATCAAGTACAATAAACTATTTACTTGGTCAACAAGTTTTCAATAATCGTTACACATAGAGTTACAAATTAGTTTTATGTTGAGTTGAAAGACTAATCGAGTACCATTAACTCTTTACAAGATGAATCAAGAACAATTAACTCTTTAATTGGTTGACAAGGTTTCAATAATCGTTGCACTTAGAGTTTCAAATTAGATTTATGTTGAGTTGAAAGATTAATCGAGTACCATTAACTGTTTAGAAGATAAATCAAGTACAATTAACTCTTTACTTGGTCAACAAGTTTTCAATAATCGTTACACTTAGAGTTAAAGATTAGTTTTAGTTGAGTTAGAAGATTAATCGAGTACCATTAACTCTTTAGAAGATAAATGGAGTACAATTAACTCTTTACATGATCAACAAGTTTTCAATAATCGTTATACTTAATGTTAAGGATTACTTTCAAGTTGAGTTAGAAGAATAATCGAGTACCATTAACTCTTTAGAAGATGTATCAAGTACAATAAACTATTTACTTGGTCAACTAGTTTTCAATAATCGTTACACTTAGAGTTAAAGATTAGTTTTAGTTCAATTAGAAGATTAATCGAGTATCATTAACTCTTTAGAAGATAAATGGAGTACAATTAACTCTTTACTTGGTCAACAAGTTTTCAATAATCGTTATACTTAATGTTAATGATTAGTTTCATGTTGAGTTAGAAGATTAATCGAGTACCATTAACTCTTTAGAAGATGTATCAAGTACAATAAACTATTTACTTGGTCAACTAGTTTTCAATAATCGTTACACTTAGAGTTAAGGATTAGTTTCACGTTGAGTTAGAAGATTAATCGAGTACCATTAACTCTTTAGAAGATGAATCGAGTACAATAAACTATTTACTTGGACAACAAGTTTTAAATAATCGTTACACTTAGAGTTACAAATTAGTTTTATGTTGAGTTGAAAGACTAATCGAGTACCATTAACTCTTTAGAAGATGAATCGATAACAATTAACTCTTTATTTGGTTAACAAGGTTTCAATAATCGTTTCACTTAGAGTTACAAATTAGTTTTATGTTGAGTTAAAAGATTAATCGAGTACCATTAACTCTTTAGAAGATGAATCGAGAACAATTAACTCTTTACTTGGTCAACAAGTTTTCAATAATCGTTACACTTAGAGTTAAAGATTAGTTTTATTTGAGTTAGAAGATTAATCGAGTACCATTAACTCTTTAGAAGATAAATGGAGTACAATTAACTCTTTACTTGGTCAACAAGTTTTCAATAATCGTTATACATAATGTTAAGGATTAGTTTCATGTTGAGTTAGAAGATTAATCGAGTACCATTAACTCTTTAGAAGATGTATCAAGTACAATAAACTATTTACTTGGTCAACTAGTTTTAAATAATCGTTACACTTAGAGTTAAGGATTAGTTTCACGTTGAGTTGGAAGATTAATCGAGTACCATTAACTCTTTAGAAGATGAATCGAGTACAATAAACTATTTACTTGGATAACAAGTTTTTAATAATCGTTACACTTAGAGTTACAAATTAGTTTTATGTTGAGTTGAAAGACTAATCGAGTACCTTTAACTCTTTAGAAGATGAATCGATAACAATTAACTCTTTACTTGCTCAACAAGTTTTCAATAATCGTTACATTTAGAGTTACAAATTAGTTCTATGTTGTGTTGAAAGACTAATGGAGTACAATTAACTCTTTAGAAGATAAATTGAGTACAATTAACTCTTTACTTGGTCAACAAGTTTCAGTAATCGTTATACTTAGAGTTAAGGATTAGATTCATGTTGAGTTAGAAGATTAATCGAGTACCATTAACTCTTTAGAAAACGAATCGAGTATAATAAACTATTTACTTGGTCAACAAGTTTTCAATTATCGTTATACTTAGTGTTATGGTTTAATTTCATGTTCAGTTAGAAGATTAATCGAGTATCATTAACTGTTTAGAAGATAAATCGTGTACAATTAACTCTTTATTTGGTCAATAAGTTTTCAATAATCGTTATACTTAGAGTTAAGCATTAATTTCATGTTCAGTTAGATGATTAATCGAGTACCATTAACTGTTTAGAAGATAAATTGAGTACAATAAACTCTTTACTTGGTCGACAAGTTTTCAATAATCGTTATACTTAATGTTAAGGATTAGTTTCATGTTGAGTTAGAAGATTAATCAAGTACCGTTAACTCTTTAGAAGATGTATCAAGTACAATAAACTATTTACTTGGTCAACAAGTTTTCAATAATCGTTACATATAGAGTTACAAATTAGTTTTATGTTGAGTTGAAAGACTAATCGAGTACCATTAACTCTTTACAAGATGAATCAAGAACAATTAACTCTTTACTTGGTTGACAAGGTTTCAATAATCGTTGCACTTAGAGTTTCAAATTAGATTTATGTTGAGTTGAAAGATTAATCGAGTACCATTAACTGTTTAGAAGATAAATCAAGTACAATTAACTCTTTACTTGGTCAACAAGTTTTCAAAAATCGTTACACTTAGAGTTAAAGATTAGTTTTAGTTGAGTTAGAAGATTAATCGAGTACCATTAACTCTTTAGAAGATAAATGGAGTACAATTAACTCTTTACATGGTCAACAAGTTTTCAATAATCGTTATACTTAATGTTAAGGATTAGTTTCAAGTTGAGTTAGAAGATTAATCGAGTACCATTAACTCTTTAGAAGATGTATCAAGTACAATAAACTATTTACTTGGTCAACTAGTTTTCAATAATCGTTACACTTAGAGTTAAAGATTAGTTTTAGTTCAATTAGAAGATTAATCGAGTATCATTAACTCTTTAGAAGATAAATGGAGTACAATTAACTCTTTACTTGGTCAACAAGTTTTCAATAATCGTTATACTTAATGTTAAGGATTAGTTTCATGTTGAGTTAGAAGATTAATCGAGTACCATTAACTCTTTAGAAGATGTATCAAGTACAATAAACTATTTACTTGGTCAACTAGTTTTCAATAATCGTTACACTTAGAGTTAAGGATTAGTTTCACGTTGAGTTAGAAGATTAATCGAGTACCATTAACTCTTTAGAAAATGAATCGAGTACAATAAACTATTTACTTGGACAACAAGTTTTAAATAATCGTTACACTTAGAGTTACAAATTAGTTTTATGTTGAGTTGAAAGACTAATCGAGTACCATTAACTCTTTAGAAGATGAATCGATAACAATTAACTCTTTATTTGGTTAACAAGGTTTCAATAATCGTTTCACTTAGAGTTACAAATTAGTTTTATGTTGAGTTAAAAGATTAATCGAGTACCATTAACTCTTTAGAAGATGAATCGAGAACAATTAACTCTTTACTTGGTCAACAAGTTTTCAATAATCGTTACACTTAGAGTTAAAGATTAGTTTTATTTGAGTTAGAAGATTAATCGAGTACTATTAACTCTTTAGAAGATAAATGGAGTACAATTAACTCTTTACTTGGTCAACAAGTTTTCAATAATCGTTATACTTAATGTTAAGGATTAGTTTCAAGTTGAGTTAGAAGATTAATCGAGTACCATTAACTCTTTAGAAGATGTATCAAGTACAATAAACTATTTACTTGGTCAACTAGTTTTCAATAATCGTTACACTTAGAGTTAAGGATTAGTTTCACGTTGAGTTGGAAGATTAATCGAGTACCATTAACTCTTTAGAAGATGAATCGAGTACAATAAACTATTTACTTGGACAACAAGTTTTTAATAATCGTTACACTTAGAGTTACAAATTAGTTTTATGTTGAGTTGAAAGACTAATCGAGTACCATTAACTCTTTAGAAGATGAATCGATAACAATTAACTCTTTACTTGCTCAACAAGTTTTCAATAATCGTTACATTTAGAGTTACAAATTAGTTCTATGTTGTGTTGAAAGACTAATGGAGTACAATTAACTCTTTAGAAGATAAATTGAGTACAATTAACTCTTTACTTGGTCAACAAGTTTCAATAATCGTTATACTTAGAGTTAAGGATTAGATTCATGTTGAGTTAGAAGATTAATCGAGTACCATTAACTCTTTAGAAGACGAATCGAGTATAATAAACTATTTACTTGGTCAACAAGTTTTCAATTATCGTTATACTTAGTGTTATGGTTTAATTTCATGTTCAGTTAGAAGATTAATCGAGTATCATTAACTGTTTAGAAGATAAATCGTGTACAATTAACTCTTTATTTGGTCAATAAGTTTTCAATAATCGTTATACTTAGAGTTAAGGATTAATTTCATGTTCAGTTAGATGATTAATCGAGTACCATTAACTGTTTAGAAGATAAATTGAGTACAATAAACTCTTTACTTGGTCGACAAGTTTTCAATAATCGTTATACTTAATGTTAAGGATTAGTTTCATGTTGAGTTAGAAGATTAATCAAGTACCGTTAACTCTTTAGAAGATGTATCAAGTACAATAAACTATTTACTTGGTCAACAAGTTTTCAATAATCGTTACACATAGAGTTACAAATTAGTTTTATGTTGAGTTGAAAGACTAATCGAGTACCATTAACTCTTTACAAGATGAATCAAGAACAATTAACTCTTTACTTGGTTGACAAGGTTTCAATAATCGTTGCACTTAGAGTTTCAAATTAGATTTATGTTGAGTTGAAAGATTAATCGAGTACCATTAACTGTTTAGAAGATAAATCAAGTACAATTAACTCTTTACTTGGTCAACAAGTTTTCAATAATCGTTACACTTAGAGTTAAAGATTAGTTTTAGTTGAGTTAGAAGATTAATCGAGTACCATTAACTCTTTAGAAGATAAATGGAGTACAATTAACTCTTTACATGGTCAACAAGTTTTCAATAATCGTTATACTTAATGTTAAGGATTAGTTTCAAGTTGAGTTAGAAGATTAATCGAGTACCATTAACTCTTTAGAAGATGTATCAAGTACAATAAACTATTTACTTGGTCAACTAGTTTTCAATAATCGTTACACTTAGAGTTAAAGATTAGTTTTAGTTCAATTAGAAGATTAATCGAGTATCATTAACTCTTTAGAAGATAAATGGAGTACAATTAACTCTTTACTTGGTCAACAAGTTTTCAATAATCGTTATACTTAATGTTAAGGATTAGTTTCATGTTGAGTTAGAAGATTAATCGAGTACCATTAACTCTTTAGAAGATGTATCAAGTACAATAAACTATTTACTTGGTCAACTAGTTTTCAATAATCGTTACACTTAGAGTTAAGGATTAGTTTCACGTTGAGTTAGAAGATTAATCGAGTACCATTAACTCTTTAGAAAATGAATCGAGTACAATAAACTATTTACTTGGACAACAAGTTTTAAATAATCGTTACACTTAGAGTTACAAATTAGTTTTATGTTGAGTTGAAAGACTAATCGAGTACCATTAACTCTTTAGAAGATGAATCGATAACAATTAACTCTTTATTTGGTTAACAAGGTTTCAATAATCGTTTCACTTAGAGTTACAAATTAGTTTTATGTTGAGTTAAAAGATTAATCGAGTACCATTAACTCTTTAGAAGATGAATCGAGAACAATTAACTCTTTACATGGTCAACAAGTTTTCAATAATCGTTACACTTAGAGTTAAAGATTAGTTTTATTTGAGTTAGAAGATTAATCGAGTACCATTAACTCTTTAGAAGATAAATGGAGTACAATTAACTCTTTACTTGGTCAATAAGTTTTCAATAATCGTTATACTTAATGTTAAGGATTAGTTTCAAGTTGAGTTAGAAGATTAATCGAGTACCATTAACTCTTTAGAAGATGTATCAAGTACAATAAACTATTTACTTGGTCAACTAGTTTTCAATAATCGTTACACTTAGAGTTAAAGATTAGTTTTAGTTCAATTAGAAGATTAATCGAGTATCATTAACTCTTTAGAAGATAAATGGAGTACAATTAACTCTTTACTTGGTCAACAAGTTTTCAATAATCGTTATACTTAATGTTAAGGATTAGTTTCATGTTGAGTTAGAAGATTAATCGAGTACCATTAACTCTTTAGAAGATGTATCAAGTACAATAAACTATTTACTTGGTCAACTAGTTTTCAATAATCGTTACACTTAGAGTTACAAATTAGTTTTATGTTGAGTTGAAAGACTAATCGAGTACCATTAACTCTTTAGAAGATGAATCGATAACAATTAACTCTTTATTTGGTTAACAAGTTTTCAATAATCGTTACACTTAGAGTTACAAATTAGTTTTATATTGTGTTGAAAGACTAATCGAGTACCATTAACTCATTAGAAGATGAATCGATAACAATTAACTCTTTACTTGGTCAACCAGTTTTCAATAATCGTTACACTTAGAGTTAAAGATTAGTTTTAGTTGAGTTAGAAGATTAATCGAGTACCATTAACTCTTTAGAAGATAAATGGAGTACAATTAACTCTTTACTTGGTCAACAAGTTTTCAATAATCGTTATATATAATGTTAAGGATTAGTTTCATGTTGAGTTAGAAGATTAATCGAGTACCATTAACTCTTTAGAAGATGTATCAAGTACAATAAACTATTTACTTGGTCAACTAGTTTTCAATAATCGTTACACTTAGAGTTACAAATTAGTTTTATGTTGAGTTGAAAGACTAATCGAGTACCATTAACTCTTTAGAAGATGAATCGATAACAATTAGCTCTTTATTTGGTTAACAAGTTTTCAATAATCGTTACACTTAGAGTTACAAATTAGTTTTATATTGTGTTGAAAGACTAATCGAGTACCATTAACTCATTAGAAGATGAATCGATAACAATTAACTCTTTACTTGGTCAACCAGTTTTCAATAATCGTTACACTTAGAGTTACAAATCAGTTTTATGTTGAGTTAAAAGATTAATCGAGTACCATTAACTCTTTAGAAGACGAATCGAGAACAATTAACTCTTTACTTGGTCAACAAGTTTTCAGTAGTCGTTATTCTTATAGTTAAGGATTAGTTTCATGTTGAGTTAGAAGATTAATCAAGTACTATTAACTCTTTAGAAGATGAATCGAGTACAATAATCTATTTACTTGGTCAAAATGTTTTCAATAATCGTTATACTTAATGTTAAGGATTAGTTTCATGTTGAGTTAGAAGATTAATCAAGTATCGTTAACACTTTAGAAGATGTATCAAGCACAATAAACTATTTACTTGGTCAACAAGTTTTCAATAATCGTTACACTTAGAGCTACAAATTAGTTTTATGTTGAGTTAAAAGACTAATCGAGTACCATTAACTCTTTAGAAGATGAATCGAGAACAATTAACTTTTTACTTGGTCAACAAGTTTTCAATAATCATTATACTTAATGTTAAGGATTAGTTTCATGTTGAGTTAGAAGATTAATCGAGTACCATTAACTCTTTAGAAGATGTATCAAGTACAATAAACTATTTACTTGGTCTACTAGTTTTCAATAATCGTTACACTTAGAGTTAAGGATTAGTTTCACGTTGAGTTAGAAGATTAATCGAGTACCATTAACTCTTTAGAAGATGAATCGAGTACAATAAACTATTTACTTGGACAACAAGTTTTTAATAATCGTTACACTTAGAGTTACAAATTAGTTTTATGTTGTGTTGAAAGTCTAATCGAGTACCATTAACTCTTTAGAAGAAGAATCGATAACAATTAACTCTTTACTTGGTCAACAAGTTTTCAATAATCGTTACATTTAGAGTTACATATTTGTTCTATGTTGTGTTAAAAGACTAATGGAGTACCATTAACTGTTTAGAAGATAAATCGAGTACAATTAACTCTTTACTTGGTCAACAAGTTTTCAATAATCGTTATACTTAGAGTTAAGGATTAGATTCATGTTGAGTTAGAAGATTAATCGAGTACCATTAACTCTTTAGAAGACGAATCGAGTACAATAAACTATTTACTTGGTCAACAAGTTTTCAATAATCGTTATACTTAGTGTGATGGATTAATTTCATGTTCAGGTAGAAGATTAATCGAGTATCATTAATTGTTTAGAAGATAAATCGAGTACAATTAACACTTTATTTGGTCAATAAGTTTTCAATAATCGTTATACTTAGAGTTAAGGATTAATTTCATGTTCAGTTAGAAGATTAATCGAGTACCATTAAATGTTTAGAAGATAAATTGAGTACAATTCACTCTTTACTTGGTCGACAAGTTTTCAATAATCGTTATACTTAATGTTAAGGATTAGTTTCATGTTGAGTTAGAAGATTAATCAAGTACCGTTAACTCTTTAGAAGATGTATCAAGTACAATAAACTATTTACTTGGTCAACAAGTTTTCAATAATCATTACACTTAGAGTTACAAATTAGTTTTATGTTGAGTTGAAAGACTAATCGAGTACCATTAACTCTTTAGAAGATGAATCGATAACAATTAACTCTTTACTTGGTTAACAAGGTTTCAATAATCGTTTCACTTAGAGTTACAAATTAGTTTTATGTTGAGTTAAAAGATTAATCGAGTACCATTAACTCTTTAGAAGATGAATCGAGAACAATTAACTCTTTACTTGGTCAACAAGTTTTCAATAATCGTTACACTTAGAGTTAAAGATTAGTTTTAGTTGAGTTAGAAGATTAATCGAGTACCATTAACTCTTTAGAAGATAAATGGAGTACAATTAACTCTTTACTTGGTCAACAAGTTTTCAATAATCGTTATATATAATGTTAAGGATTAGTTTCAGGTTGAGTTAGAAGATTAATCGAGTACCATTAACTCTTTAGAAGATGTATCAAGTACAATAAACTATTTACTTGGTTAACTAGTTTTCAATAATCGTTACACTTAGAGTTAAGGATTAGTTTCACGTTGAGTTGGAAGATTAATCGAGTACCATTAACTCTTTAGAAGATGAATCGAGTACAATAAACTATTTACTTGGACAACAAGTTATTAATAATCGTTACACTTAGAGTTACAAAATAGTTTTATGTTGAGTTGAAAGACTAATCGAGTACCATTAACTCTTTAGAAGATGAATCGATAACAATTAACTCTTTACTTGCTCAACAAGTTTTCAATAATCGTTACATTTAGAGTTACAAATTAGTTCTATGTTGTGTTAAAAGACTAATGGAGTACAATTAACTCTTTAGAAGATAAATTGAGTACAATTAACTCTTTACTTGGTCAACAAGTTTCAATAATCGTTATACTTAGAGTTAAGGATTAGATTCATGTTGAGTTAGAAGATTAATCGAGTACCATTAACTCTTTAGAAGACGAATCGAGTACAATAAACTATTTACTTGGTCAACAAATTTTCAATAATCGTTATACTTAGTGTTATGGTTTAATTTCATGTTCAGTTAGAAGATTAATCGAGTATCATTAACTGTTAAGAAGATAAATCGAGTACAATTAACTCTTTATTTGGTCAATAAGTTTTCAATAATCGTTATACTTAGAGTTAAGGATTAATTTCATGTTCAGTTAGATGATTAATCGAGTACCATTAACTGTTTAGAAGATAAATTGAGTACAATAAACTCTTTACTTGGTCGACAAGTTTTCAATAATCGTTATACTTAATGTTAAGGATTAGTTTCATGTTGAGTTAGAAGATTAATCAAGTACCGTTAACTCTTTAGAAGATGTATCAAGTACAATAAACTATTTACTTGGTCAACAAGTTTTCAATAATCGTTACACATAGAGTTACAAATTAGTTTTATGTTGAGTTGAAAGACTAATCGAGTACCATTAACTCTTTACAAGATGAATCAAGAACAATTAACTCTTTACTTGGTTAACAAGGTTTCAATAATCGTTGCACTTAGAGTTTCAAATTAGATTTATGTTGAGTTGAAAGATTAATCGAGTACCATTAACTGTTTAGAAGATAAATCAAGTACAATTAACTCTTTACTTGGTCAACAAGTTTTCAATAATCGTTACACTTAGAGTTAAAGATTAGTTTTAGTTGAGTTAGAAGATTAATCGAGTACCATTAACTCTTTAGAAGATAAATGGAGTACAATTAACTCTTTACATGGTCAACAAGTTTTCAATAATCGTTATACTTAATGTTAAGGATTAGTTTCATGTTGAGTTCGAAGATTAATCGAGTACCATTAACTCTTTAGAAGATGTATCAAGTACAATAAACTATTTACTTGGTCAACTAGTTTTCGATAATCGTTACACTTAGAGTTAAAGATTAGTTTTAGTTCAATTAGAAGATTAATCGAGTATCATTAACTCTTTAGAAGATAAATGGAGTACAATTAACTCTTTACTTGGTCAACAAGTTTTCAATAATCGTTATACTTAATGTTAAGGATTAGTTTCATGTTGAGTTAGAAGATTAATCGAGTACCATTAACTCTTTAGAAGATGTATCAAGTACAATAAACTATTTACTTGGTCAACTAGTTTTCAATAATCGTTACACTTAGAGTTAAGGATTAGTTTCACGTTGAGTTAGAAGATTAATCGAGTACCATTAACTCTTTAGAAGATAAATCGAGTACAATAAACTATTTACTTGGACAACAAGTTTTTAATAATCGTTACACTTAGAGTTATGGATTAATTTCATGTTCAGTTAGAAGATTAATCGAGTATCATTAATTGTTTAAAAGATAAATCGAGTACAATTAACACTTTATTTGGTCAATAAGTTTTCAATAATCGTTATACTTAGAGTTAAGGATTAATTTCATGTTCAGTTAGAAGATTAATCGAGTACCATTAACTGTTGAGAAGATAAATTGAGTACAATTCACTCTTTACTTGGTCGACAAGTTTTCAATAATCGTTATACTTAATGTTAAGGATTAGTTTCACGTTGAGTTAGAAGATTAATCAAGTACCGTTAACTCTTTAGAAGATGTATCAAGGACAATAAACTATTTACTTGGTCAACAAGTTTTCAATAATCGTTACACTTAGAGTTACAAATTAGTTTTATGTTGAGTTGAAAGACTAATCGAGTACCATTAACTCTTTAGAAGATGAATCGATAACAATTAACTCTTTACTTGCTCAACAAGTTTTCAATAATCGTTACATTTAGAGTTACAAATTAGTTCTATGTTGTGTTAAAAGACTAATGGAGTACAATTAACTCTTTAGAAGATAAATTGAGTACAATTAACTCTTTACTTGGTCAACAAGTTTCAATAATCGTTATACTTAGAGTTAAGGATTAGATTCATGTTGAGTTAGAAGATTAATCGAGTACCATTAACTCTTTAGAAGACGAATCGAGTACAATAAACTATTTACTTGGTCAACAAATTTTCAATAATCGTTATACTTAGTGTTATGGTTTAATTTCATGTTCAGTTAGAAGATTAATCGAGTATCATTAACTGTTAAGAAGATAAATCGAGTACAATTAACTCTTTATTTGGTCAATAAGTTTTCAATAATCGTTATACTTAGAGTTAAGGATTAATTTCATGTTCAGTTAGATGATTAATCGAGTACCATTAACTGTTTAGAAGATAAATTGAGTACAATAAACTCTTTACTTGGTCGACAAGTTTTCAATAATCGTTATACTTAATGTTAAGGATTAGTTTCATGTTGAGTTAGAAGATTAATCAAGTACCGTTAACTCTTTAGAAGATGTATCAAGTACAATAAACTATTTACTTGGTCAACAAGTTTTCAATAATCGTTACACATAGAGTTACAAATTAGTTTTATGTTGAGTTGAAAGACTAATCGAGTACCATTAACTCTTTACAAGATGAATCAAGAACAATTAACTCTTTACTTGGTTAACAAGGTTTCAATAATCGTTGCACTTAGAGTTTCAAATTAGATTTATGTTGAGTTGAAAGATTAATCGAGTACCATTAACTGTTTAGAAGATAAATCAAGTACAATTAACTCTTTACTTGGTCAACAAGTTTTCAATAATCGTTACACTTAGAGTTAAAGATTAGTTTTAGTTGAGTTAGAAGATTAATCGAGTACCATTAACTCTTTAGAAGATAAATGGAGTACAATTAACTCTTTACATGGTCAACAAGTTTTCAATAATCGTTATACTTAATGTTAAGGATTAGTTTCATGTTGAGTTAGAAGATTAATCGAGTACCATTAACTCTTTAGAAGATGTATCAAGTACAATAAACTATTTACTTGGTCAACTAGTTTTCAATAATCGTTACACTTAGAGTTAAAGATTAGTTTTAGTTCAATTAGAAGATTAATCGAGTATCATTAACTCTTTAGAAGATAAATGGAGTACAATTAACTCTTTACTTGGTCAACAAGTTTTCAATAATCGTTATACTTAATGTTAAGGATTAGTTTCATGTTGAGTTAGAAGATTAATCGAGTACCATTAACTCTTTAGAAGATGTATCAAGTACAATAAACTATTTACTTGGTCAACTAGTTTTCAATAATCGTTACACTTAGAGTTAAGGATTAGTTTCACGTTGAGTTAGAAGATTAATCGAGTACCATTAACTCTTTAGAAGATAAATCGAGTACAATAAACTATTTACTTGGACAACATGTTTTTAATAATCGTTACACTTAGAGTTATGGATTAATTTCATGTTCAGTTAGAAGGTTAATCGAGTATCATTAATTGTTTAAAAGATAAATCGAGTACAATTAACACTTTATTTGGTCAATAAGTTTTCAATAATCGTTATACTTAGAGTTAAGGATTAATTTCATGTTCAGTTAGAAGATTAATCGAGTACCATTAACTGTTGAGAAGATAAATAGAGTACAATTCACTCTTTACTTGGTCGACAAGTTTTCAATAATCGTTATACTTAATGTTAAGGATTAGTTTCACGTTGAGTTAGAAGATTAATCAAGTACCGTTAACTCTTTAGAAGATGTATCAAGCACAATAAACTATTTACTTGGTCAACAAGTTTTCAATAATCGTTACACTTAGAGTTACAAATTAGTTTTATGTTGAGTTGAAAGACTAATCGAGTACCATTAACTCTTTAGAAGATGAATCGATAACAATTAACTTTTTACTTGCTCAACAAGTTTTCAATAATCGTTACATTTAGAGTTACAAATTAGTTCTATGTTGTGTTAAAAGACTAATGGAGTACAATTAACTCTTTAGAAGATAAATTGAGTACAATTAACTCTTTACTTGGTCAACAAGTTTCAATAATCGTTATACTTAGTGTTAAGGATTAGATTCATGTTGAGTTAGAAGATTAATCGAGTACCATTAACTCTTTAGAAGACGAATCGAGTACAATAAACTATTTACTTGGTCAACAAATTTTCAATAATCGTTATACTTAGTGTTATGGTTTAATTTCATGTTCAGTTAGAAGATTAATCGAGTATCATTAACTGTTAAGAAGATAAATCGAGTACAATTAACTCTTTATTTGGTCAATAAGTTTTCAATAATCGTTATACTTAGAGTTAAGGATTAATTTCATGTTCAGTTAGATGATTAATCGAGTACCATTAACTGTTTAGAAGATAAATTGAGTACAATAAACTCTTTACTTGGTCGACAAGTTTTCAATAATCGTTATACTCAATGTTAAGGATTAGTTTCATGTTGAGTTAGAAGATTAATCAAGTACCGTTAACTCTTTAGAAGATGTATCAAGTACAATAAACTATTTACTTGGTCAACAAGTTTTCAATAATCGTTACACATAGAGTTACAAATTTGTTTTATGTTGAGTTGAAAGACTAATCGAGTACCATTAACTCTTTACAAGATGAATCAAGAACAATTAACTCTTTACTTGGTTAACAAGGTTTCAATAATCGTTGCACTTAGAGTTTCAAATTAGATTTATGTTGAGTTGAAAGATTAATCGTGTACCATTAACTGTTTAGAAGATAAATCAAGTACAATTAACTCTTTACTTGGTCAACAAGTTTTCAATAATCGTTACACTTAGAGTTAAAGATTAGTTTTAGTTGAGTTAGAAGATTAATCGAGTACCATTAACTCTTTAGAAGATAAATGGAGTACAATTAACTCTTTACATGGTCAACAAGTTTTCAATAATCGTTATACTTAATGTTAAGGATTAGTTTCATGTTGAGTTAGAAGATTAATCGAGTACCATTAACTCTTTAGAAGATGTATCAAGTACAATAAACTATTTACTTGGTCAACTAGTTTTCAATAATCGTTACACTTAGAGTTAAAGATTAGTTTTAGTTCAATTAGAAGATTAATCGAGTATCATTAACTCTTTAGAAGATAAATGGAGTACAATTAACTCTTTACTTGGTCAACAAGTTTTCAATAATCGTTATACTTAATGTTAAGGATTAGTTTCATGTTGAGTTAGAAGATTAATCGAGTACCATTAACTCTTTAGAAGATGTATCAAGTACAATAAACTATTTACTTGGTCAACTAGTTTTCAATAATCGTTACACTTAGAGTTAAGGATTAGTTTCACGTTGAGTTGGAAGATTAATCGAGTACCATTAACTCTTTAGAAGATGAATCGACTACAATAAACTATTTACTTGGACAACAAGTTTTTAATAATCGTTACACTTAGAGTTACAAATTAGTTTTATGTTGAGTTGAAAGACTGATCGAGTACCATTAACTCTTTAGAAGATGAATCGATAACAATTAACTCTTTACTTGCTCAACAAGTTTTCAATAATCGTTACATTTAGAGTTACAAATTAGTTCTATGTTGTGTTAAAAGACTAATGGAGTACAATTAACTCTTTAGAAGATAAATTGAGTACAATTAACTCTTTACTTGGTCAACAAGTTTCAATAATCGTTATACTTAGAGTTAAGGATTAGATTCATGTTGAGTTAGAAGATTAATCGAGTACCATTAACTCTTTAGAAGACGAATCGAGTACAATAAACTATTTACTTGGTCAACAAGTTTTCAATAATCGTTATACTTAGTGTTATGGTTTAATTTCATGTTCAGTTAGAAGATTAATCGAGTATCATTAACTGTTAAGAAGATAAATCGAGTACAATTAACTCTTTATTTGGTCAATAAGTTTTCAATAATCGTTATACTTAGAGTTAAGGATTAATTTCATGTTCAGTTAGATGATTAATCGAGTACCATTAACTGTTTAGAAGATAAATTGAGTACAGTAAACTCTTTACTTGGTCGACAAGTTTTCAATAATCGTTATACTTAATGTTAAGGATTAGTTTCATGTTGAGTTAGAAGATTAATCAAGTACCGTTAACTCTTTAGAAGATGTATCAAGTACAATAAACTATTTACTTGGTCAACAAGTTTTCAATAATCGTTACACATAGAGTTACAAATTAGTTTTATGTTGAGTTGAAAGACTAATCGATTACCATTAATTCTTTACAAGATGAATCAAGAACAATTAACTCTTTACTTGGTTAACAAGGTTTCAATAATCGTTGCACTTAGAGTTTCAAATTAGATTTATGTTGAGTTGAAAGATTAATCGAGTACCATTAACTGTTTAGAAGATAAATCAAGTACAATTAACTCTTTACTTGGTCAACAAGTTTTCAATAATCGTTACACTTAGAGTTACAAATTAGTTTTATGTTGAGTTGAAAGACTAATCGAGTACCATTAACTCTTTAGAAGATGAATCGATAACAATTAACTCTTTACTTGCTCAACAAGTTTTCAATAATCGTTACATTTAGAGTTACAAATTAGTTCTATGTTGTGTTAAAAGACTAATGGAGTACAATTAACTCTTTAGAAGATAAATTGAGTACAATTAACTCTTTACTTGGTCAACAAGTTTCAATAATCGTTATACTTAGTGTTAAGGATTAGATTCATGTTGAGTTAGAAGATTAATCGAGTACCATTAACTCTTTAGAAGACGAATCGAGTACAATAAACTATTTACTTGGTCAACAAATTTTCAATAATCGTTATACTTAGTGTTATGGTTTAATTTCATGTTCAGTTAGAAGATTAATCGAGTATCATTAACTGTTAAGAAGATAAATCGAGTACAATTAACTCTTTATTTGGTCAATAAGTTTTCAATAATCGTTATACTTAGAGTTAAGGATTAATTTCATGTTCAGTTAGATGATTAATCGAGTACCATTAACTGTTTAAAAGATAAATTGAGTACAATAAACTCTTTACTTGGTCGACAAGTTTTCAATAATCGTTATACTCAATGTTAAGGATTAGTTTCATGTTGAGTTAGAAGATTAATCAAGTACCGTTAACTCTTTAGAAGATGTATCAAGTACAATAAACTATTTACTTGGTCAACAAGTTTTCAATAATCGTTACACATAGAGTTACAAATTTGTTTTATGTTGAGTTGAAAGACTAATCGAGTACCATTAACTCTTTACAAGATGAATCAAGAACAATTAACTCTTTACTTGGTTAACAAGGTTTCAATAATCGTTGCACTTAGAGTTTCAAATTAGATTTATGTTGAGTTGAAAGATTAATCGTGTACCATTAACTGTTTAGAAGATAAATCAAGTATAATTAACTCTTTACTTGGTCAACAAGTTTTCAATAATCGTTACACTTAGAGTTAAAGATTAGTTTTAGTTGAGTTAGAAGATTAATCGAGTACCATTAACTCTTTAGAAGATAAATGGAGTACAATTAACTCTTTACATGGTCAACAAGTTTTCAATAATCGTTATACTTAATGTTAAGGATTAGTTTCATGTTGAGTTAGAAGATTAATCGAGTACCATTAACTCTTTAGAAGATGTATCAAGTACAATAAACTATTTACTTGGTCAACTAGTTTTCAATAATCGTTACACTTAGAGTTAAAGATTAGTTTTAGTTCAATTAGAAGATTAATCGAGTATCATTAACTCTTTAGAAGATAAATGGAGTACAATTAACTCTTTACTTGGTCAACAAGTTTTCAATAATCGTTATACTTAATGTTAAGGATTAGTTTCATGTTGAGTTAGAAGATTAATCGAGTACCATTAACTCTTTAGAAGATGTATCAAGTACAATAAACTATTTACTTGGTCAACTAGTTTTCAATAATCGTTACACTTAGAGTTAAGGATTAGTTTCACGTTGAGTTGGAAGATTAATCGAGTACCATTAACTCTTTAGAAGATGAATCGACTACAATAAACTATTTACTTGGACAACAAGTTTTTAATAATCGTTACACTTAGAGTTACAAATTAGTTTTATGTTGAGTTGAAAGACTGATCGAGTACCATTAACTCTTTAGAAGATGAATCGATAACAATTAACTCTTTACTTGCTCAACAAGTTTTCAATAATCGTTACATTTAGAGTTACAAATTAGTTCTATGTTGTGTTAAAAGACTAATGGAGTACAATTAACTCTTTAGAAGATAAATTGAGTACAATTAGCTCTTTACTTGGTCAACAAGTTTCAATAATCGTTATACTTAGAGTTAAGGATTAGATTCATGTTGAGTTAGAAGATTAATCGAGTACCATTAACTCTTTAGAAGACGAATCGAGTACAATAAACTATTTACTTGGTCAACAAGTTTTCAATAATCGTTATACTTAGTGTTATGGTTTAATTTCATGTTCAGTTAGAAGATTAATCGAGTATCATTAACTGTTAAGAAGATAAATCGAGTACAATTAACTCTTTATTTGGTCAATAAGTTTTCAATAATCGTTATACTTAGAGTTAAGGATTAATTTCATGTTCAGTTAGATGATTAATCGAGTACCATTAACTGTTTAGAAGATAAATTGAGTACAGTAAACTCTTTACTTGGTCGACAAGTTTTCAATAATCGTTATACTTAATGTTAAGGATTAGTTTCATGTTGAGTTAGAAGATTAATCAAGTACCGTTAACTCTTTAGAAGATGTATCAAGTACAATAAACTATTTACTTGGTCAACAAGTTTTCAATAATCGTTACACATAGAGTTACAAATTTGTTTTATGTTGAGTTGAAAGACTAATCGAGTACCATTAACTCTTTACAAGATGAATCAAGAACAATTAACTCTTTACTTGGTTAACAAGGTTTCAATAATCGTTGCACTTAGAGTTTCAAATTAGATTTATGTTGAGTTGAAAGATTAATCGTGTACCATTAACTGTTTAGAAGATAAATCAAGTATAATTAACTCTTTACTTGGTCAACAAGTTTTCAATAATCGTTACACTTAGAGTTAAAGATTAGTTTTAGTTGAGTTAGAAGATTAATCGAGTACCATTAACTCTTTAGAAGATAAATGGAGTACAATTAACTCTTTACATGGTCAACAAGTTTTCAATAATCGTTATACTTAATGTTAAGGATTAGTTTCATGTTGAGTTAGAAGATTAATCGAGTACCATTAACTCTTTAGAAGATGTATCAAGTACAATAAACTATTTACTTGGTCAACTAGTTTTCAATAATCGTTACACTTAGAGTTAAAGATTAGTTTTAGTTCAATTAGAAGATTAATCGAGTATCATTAACTCTTTAGAAGATAAATGGAGTACAATTAACTCTTTACTTGGTCAACAAGTTTTCAATAATCGTTATACTTAATGTTAAGGATTAGTTTCATGTTGAGTTAGAAGATTAATCGAGTACCATTAACTCTTTAGAAGATGTATCAAGTACAATAAACTATTTACTTGGTCAACTAGTTTTCAATAATCGTTACACTTAGAGTTAAGGATTAGTTTCACGTTGAGTTGGAAGATTAATCGAGTACCATTAACTCTTTAGAAGATGAATCGACTACAATAAACTATTTACTTGGACAACAAGTTTTTAATAATCGTTACACTTAGAGTTACAAATTAGTTTTATGTTGAGTTGAAAGACTGATCGAGTACCATTAACTCTTTAGAAGATGAATCGATAACAATTAACTCTTTACTTGCTCAACAAGTTTTCAATAATCGTTACATTTAGAGTTACAAATTAGTTCTATGTTGTGTTAAAAGACTAATGGAGTACAATTAACTCTTTAGAAGATAAATTGAGTACAATTAGCTCTTTACTTGGTCAACAAGTTTCAATAATCGTTATACTTAGAGTTAAGGATTAGATTCATGTTGAGTTAGAAGATTAATCGAGTACCATTAACTCTTTAGAAGACGAATCGAGTACAATAAACTATTTACTTGGTCAACAAGTTTTCAATAATCGTTATACTTAGTGTTATGGTTTAATTTCATGTTCAGTTAGAAGATTAATCGAGTATCATTAACTGTTAAGAAGATAAATCGAGTACAATTAACTCTTTATTTGGTCAATAAGTTTTCAATAATCGTTATACTTAGAGTTAAGGATTAATTTCATGTTCAGTTAGATGATTAATCGAGTACCATTAACTGTTTAGAAGATAAATTGAGTACAGTAAACTCTTTACTTGGTCGACAAGTTTTCAATAATCGTTATACTTAATGTTAAGGATTAGTTTCATGTTGAGTTAGAAGATTAATCAAGTACCGTTAACTCTTTAGAAGATGTATCAAGTACAATAAACTATTTACTTGGTCAACAAGTTTTCAATAATCGTTACACATAGAGTTACAAATTAGTTTTATGTTGAGTTGAAAGACTAATCGAGTACCATTAATTCTTTACAAGATGAATCAAGAACAATTAACTCTTTACTTGGTTAACAAGGTTTCAATAATCGTTGCACTTAGAGTTTCAAATTAGATTTATGTTGAGTTGAAAGATTAATCGAGTACCATTAACTGTTTAGAAGATAAATCAAGTACAATTAACTCTTTACTTGGTCAACAAGTTTTCAATAATCGTTACACTTAGAGTTAAAGATTAGTTTTAGTTGAGTTAGAAGATTAATCGAGTACCATTAACTCTTTAGAAGATAAATGGAGTACAATTAACTCTTTACATGGTCAACAAGTTTTCAATAATCGTTATACTTAATGTTAAGGATTAGTTTCATGTTGAGTTAGAAGATTAATCGAGTACCATTAACTCTTTAGAAGATGTATCAAGTACAATAAACTATTTACTTGGTCAACTAGTTTTCAATAATCGTTACACTTAGAGTTAAAGATTAGTTTTAGTTCAATTAGAAGATTAATCGAGTATCATTAACTCTTTAGAAGATAAATGGAGTACAATTAACTCTTTACTTGGTCAACAAGTTTTCAATAATCGTTATACTTAATGTTAAGGATTAGTTTCATGTTGAGTTAGAAGATTAATCGAGTACCATTAACTCTTTAGAAGATGTATCAAGTACAATAAACTATTTACTTGGTCAACTAGTTTTCAATAATCGTTACACTTAGAGTTAAAGATTAGTTTTAGTTGAGTTAGAAGATTAATCGAGTACCATTAACTCTTTAGAAGATAAATGGAGTACAATTAACTCTTTACTTGGTCAACAAGTTTTCAATAATCGTTGTACAAAATGTTAAGGATTAGTTTCATGTTGAGTTAGAAGATTAATCGAGTACCATTAACTCTTTAGAAGATGTATCAAGTACAATAAACTATTTACTTGGTCAACTAGTTTTCACTAATCGTTACACTTAGAGTTAAGAATTAGTTTCACGTTGAGTTGGAAGATTAATCGAGTACCATTAACTCTTTAGAAGATGAATCGAGTACAATAAACTATTTACTTGGACAACAAGTTTTTAATAATCGTTACACTTAGAGTTACAAATTAGTTTTATGTTGAGTTGAAAGACTAATCGAGTACCATTAACTCTTTAGAAGATGAATCGATAACAATTAACTCTTTACTTGCTCAACAAGTTTTCAATAATCGTTACATTTAGAGTTACAAATTAGTTCTATGTTGTGTTAAAAGACTAATGGAGTACAATTAACTCTTTAGAAGATAAATTGAGTACAATTAACTCTTTACTTGGTCAACAAGTTTCAATAATCGTTATACTTAGAGTTAAGGATTAGATTCATGTTGAGTTAGAAGATTAATCGAGTACCATTAACTCTTTAGAAGACGAATCGAGTACAATAAACTATTTACTTGGTCAACAAGTTTTCAATAATCGTTATACTTAGTGTTATGGATTAATTTCATGTTCAGTTAGAAGATTAATCGAGTATCATTAATTGTTTAAAAGATAAATCGAGTACAATTAACATTTTATTTGGTCAATAAGTTTTCAATAATCGTTATACTTAGAGTTAAGGATTAATTTCATGTTCAGTTAGATGATTAATCGAGTACCATTAACTGTTTAGAAGATAAATTGAGTACAATAAACTCTTTACTTGGTCGACAAGTTTTCAATAATCGTTATACTTAATGTTAAGGATTAGTTTCATGTTGAGTTAGAAGATTAATCAAGTACCGTTAACTCTTTAGAAGATGTATCAAGTACAATAAACTATTTACTTGGTCAACAAGTTTTCAATAATCGTTACACATAGAGTTACAAATTAGTTTTATGTTGAGTTGAAAGACTAATCGAGTACCATTAATTCTTTACAAGATGAATCAAGAACAATTAACTCTTTACTTGGTTAACAAGGTTTCAATAATCGTTGCACTTAGAGTTTCAAATTAGATTTATGTTGAGTTGAAAGATTAATCGAGTACCACTAACTGTTTAGAAGATAAATCAAGTACAATTAACTCTTTACTTGGTCAACAAGTTTTCAATAATCGTTACACTTAGAGTTAAAGATTAGTTTTAGTTGAGTTAGAAGATTAATCGAGTACCATTAACTCTTTAGAAGATAAATGGAGTACAATTAACTCTTTACATGGTCAACAAGTTTTCAATAATCGTTATACTTAATGTTAAGGATTAGTTTCATGTTGAGTTAGAAGATTAATCGAGTACCATTAACTCTTTAGAAGATGTATCAAGTACAATAAACTATTTACTTGGTCAACTAGTTTTCAATAATCGTTACACTTAGAGTTAAAGATTAGTTTTAGTTCAATTAGAAGATTAATCGAGTATCATTAACTCTTTAGAAGATAAATGGAGTACAATTAACTCTTTACTTGGTCAACAAGTTTTCAATAATCGTTATACTTAATGTTAAGGATTAGTTTCATGTTGAGTTAGAAGATTAATCGAGTACCATTAACTCTTTAGAAGATGTATCAAGTACAATAAACTATTTACTTGGTCAACTAGTTTTCAATAATCGTTACACTTAGAGTTAAAGATTAGTTTTAGTTCAGTTAGAAGATTAATCGTGTACCATTAACTCTTTAGAAGATAAATGGAGTACAATTAACTCTTTACTTGGTCAACAAGTTTTCAATAATCGTTGTACATAATGTTAAGGATTAGTTTCATGTTGAGTTAGAAGATTAATCGAGTACCATTAACTCTTTAGAAGATGTATCAAGTACAATAAACTATTTACTTGGTCAACTAGTTTTCAATAATCGTTACACTTAGAGTTAAGAATTAGTTTCACGTTGAGTTGGAAGATTAATCGAGTACCATTAACTCTTTAGAAGATGAATCGAGTACAATAAACTATTTACTTGGACAACAAGTTTTTAATAATCGTTACACTTAGAGTTACAAATTAGTTTTATGTTGAGTTGAAAGACTAATCGAGTACCATTAACTCTTTAGAAGATGAATCGATAACAATTAACTCTTTACTTGCTCAACAAGTTTTCAATAATCGTTACATTTAGAGTTACAAATTAGTTCTATGTTGTGTTAAAAGACTAATGGAGTACAATTAACTCTTTAGAAGATAAATTGAGTACAATTAACTCTTTACTTGGTCAACAAGTTTCAATAATCGTTATACTTAGAGTTAAGGATTAGATTCATGTTGAGTTAGAAGATTAATCGAGTACCATTAACTCTTTAGAAGACGAATCGAGTACAATAAACTATTTACTTGGTCAACAAGTTTTCAATAATCGTTATACTTAGTGTTATGGTTTAATTTCATGTTCAGTTAGAAGATTAATCGAGTATCATTAACTGTTAAGAAGATAAATCGAGTACAATTAACTCTTTATTTGGTCAATAAGTTTTCAATAATCGTTATACTTAGAGTTAAGGATTAATTTCATGTTCAGTTAGATGATTAATCGAGTACCATTAACTGTTTAGAAGATAAATTGAGTACAATAAACTCTTTACTTGGTCGACAAGTTTTCAATAATCGTTATACTTAATGTTAAGGATTAGTTTCATGTTGAGTTAGAAGATTAATCAAGTACCGTTAACTCTTTAGAAGATGTATCAAGTACAATAAACTATTTACTTGGTCAACAAGTTTTCAATAATCGTTACACATAGAGTTACAAATTAGTTTTATGTTGAGTTGAAAGACTAATCGAGTACCATTAATTCTTTACAAGATGAATCAAGAACAATTAACTCTTTACTTGGTTAACAAGGTTTCAATAATCGTTGCACTTAGAGTTTCAAATTAGATTTATGTTGAGTTGAAAGATTAATCGAGTACCATTAACTATTTAGAAGATAAATCAAGTACAATTAACTCTTTACTTGGTCAACAAGTTTTCAATAATCGTTACACTTAGAGTTAAAGATTAGTTTTAGTTGAGTTAGAAGATTAATCGAGTACCATTAACTCTTTAGAAGATAAATGGAGTACAATTAACTCTTTACATGGTCAACAAGTTTTCAATAATCGTTATACTTAATGTTAAGGATTAGTTTCATGTTGAGTTAGAAGATTAATCGAGTACCATTAACTCTTTAGAAGATGTATCAAGTACAATAAACTATTTACTTGGTCAAGTAGTTTTCAATAATCGTTACACTTAGAGTTAAAGATTAGTTTTAGTTCAATTAGAAGATTAATCGAGTATCATTAACTCTTTAGAAGATAAATGGAGTACAATTAACTCTTTACTTGGTCAACAAGTTTTCAATAATCGTTATACTTAATGTTAAGGATTAGTTTCATGTTGAGTTAGAAGATTAATCGAGTACCATTAACTCTTTAGAAGATGTATCAAGTACAATAAACTATTTACTTGGTCAACTAGTTTTCAATAATCGTTACACTTAGAGTTAAAGATTAGTTTTAGTTGAGTTAGAAGATTAATCGAGTACCATTAACTCTTTAGAAGATAAATGGAGTACAATTAACTCTTTACTTGGTCAACAAGTTTTCAATAATCGTTGTACATAATGTTAAGGATTAGTTTCATGTTGAGTTAGAAGATTAATCGAGTACCATTAACTCTTTAGAAGATGTATCAAGTACAATAAACTATTTACTTGGTCAACTAGTTTTCAATAATCATTACACTTAGAGTTAAGAATTAGTTTCACGTTGAGTTGGAAGATTAATCGAGTACCATTAACTCTTTAGAAGATGAATCGAGTACAATAAACTATTTACTTGGACAACAAGTTTTTAATAATCGTTACACTTAGAGTTACAAATTAGTTTTATGTTGAGTTGAAAGACTAATCGAGTACCATTAACTCTTTAGAAGATGAATCGATAACAATTAACTCTTTACTTGCTCAACAAGTTTTCAATAATCGTTACATTTAGAGTTACAAATTAGTTCTATGTTGTGTTAAAAGACTAATGGAGTACAATTAACTCTTTAGAAGATAAATTGAGTACAATTAACTCTTTACTTGGTCAACAAGTTTCAATAATCGTTATACTTAGAGTTAAGGATTAGATTCATGTTGAGTTAGAAGATTAATCGAGTACCATTAACTCTTTAGAAGACGAATCGAGTACAATATACTATTTACTTGGTCAACAAGTTTTCAATAATCGTTATACTTAGTGTTATGGTTTAATTTCATGTTCAGTTAGAAGATTAATCGAGTATCATTAACTGTTAAGAAGATAAATCGAGTACAATTAACTCTTTATTTGGTCAATAAGTTTTCAATAATCGTTATACTTAGAGTTAAGGATTAATTTCATGTTCAGTTAGATGATTAATCGAGTACCATTAACTGTTTAGAAGATAAATTGAGTACAATAAACTCTTTACTTGGTCGACAAGTTTTCAATAATCGTTATACTCAATGTTAAGGATTAGTTTCATGTTGAGTTAGAAGATTAATCAAGTACCGTTAACTCTTTAGAAGATGTATCAAGTACAATAAACTATTTACTTGGTCAACAAGTTTTCAATAATCGTTACACATAGAGTTACAAATTTGTTTTATGTTGAGTTGAAAGACTAATCGAGTACCATTAACTCTTTACAAGATGAATCAAGAACAATTAACTCTTTACTTGGTTAACAAGGTTTCAATAATCGTTGCACTTAGAGTTTCAAATTAGATTTATGTTGAGTTGAAAGATTAATCGAGTACCATTAACTGTTTAGAAGATAAATCAAGTACAATTAACTCTTTACTTGGTCAACAAATTTTCAATAATCGTTACACTTAGAGTTAAAGATTAGTTTTAGTTGAGTTAGAAGATTAATCGAGTACCATTAACTCTTTAGAAGATAAATGGAGTACAATTAACTCTTTACTTGGTCAACAAGTTTTCAATAATCGTTATACTTAATGTTAAGGATTAGTTTCATGTTGAGTTAGAAGATTAATCGAGTACCATTAACTCTTTAGAAGATGTATCAAGTACAATAAACTATTTACTTGGTCAACTAGTTTTCAATAATCGTTACACTTAGAGTTAAGGATTAGTTTCACGTTGAGTTAGAAGATTAATCGAGTACCATTAACTCTTTAGAAGATAAATCGAGTACAATAAACTATTTACTTGGACAACAAGTTTTTAATAATTGTTACACTTAGAGTTATGGATTAATTTCATGTTCAGTTAGAAGATTAATCGAGTATCATTAATTGTTTAAAAGATAAATCGAGTACAATTAACACTTTATTTGGTCAATAAGTTTTCAATAATCGTTATACTTAGAGTTAAGGATTAATTTCATGTTCAGTTAGAAGATTAATCGAGTACCATTAACTGTTGAGAAGATAAATTGAGTACAATTGACTCTTTACTTGGTCGACAAGTTTTCAATAATCGTTATACTTAATGTTAAGGATTAGTTTCATGTTGAGTTAGAAGATTAATCAAGTACCGTTAACTCTTTAGAAGATGTATCAAGCACAATAAACTATTTACTTGGTCAACAAGTTTTCAATAATCGTTACACTTAGAGTTACAAATTAGTTTTATGTTGAGTTAAAAGACTAATCGAGTACCATTAACTCTTTAGAAGATGAATCGAGAACAATTAACTTTTTACTTGGTCAACAAGTTTTCAATAATCGTTATACTTAATGTTAAGGATTAGTTTCATGTTGAGTTAGAAGATTAATCGAGTACCATTAACTCTTTAGAAGATGTATCAAGTACAATAAACTATTTACTTGGTCAACTAGTTTTCAATAATCGTTACACTTAGAGTTAAGGATTAGTTTCACGTTGAGTTAGAAGATTAATCGAGTACCATTAACTCTGTAGAAGATAAATCGAGTACAATAAACTATTTAGTTGGACAACAAGTTTTTAATAATCGTTACACTTAGAGTTACAAATTAGTTTTATGTTGAGTTGAAAGTCTAATCGAGTACCATTAACTCTTTAGAAGAAGAATTGATAATAATTAACTCTTTACTTGGTTGAACAAGTTTTCAATAATCGTTACATTTAGAGTTACATATTTGTTCTATGTTGTGTTAAAAGACTAATGGAGTACCATTAACTGTTTAGAAGATAAATCGAGTACAATTAACTCTTTACTTGGTCAACAAGTTTTCAATAATCGTTATACTTAGAGTTAAGGATTAGATTCATGTTGAGTTAGAATATTAATCGAGTACCATTAACTCTTTAGAAGACGAATCGAGTACAATAAACTATTTACTTGGTCAACAAGTTTTCAATAATCGTTATACTTAGTGTTATGGATTAATTTCATGTTCAGTTAGAAGATTAATCGAGTATCATTAATTGTTTAAAAGATAAATCGAGTACAATTAACATTTTATTTGGTCAATAAGTTTTCAATAATCGTTATACTTAGAGTTAAGGATTAATTTCATGTTCAGTTAGAAGATTAATCGAGTACCATTAACTGTTGAGAAGATAAATTGAGTACAATTCACTCTTTACTTGGTCGACAAATTTTCAATAATCGTTATACTTAATGTTAAGGATTAGTTTCATGTTGAGTTAGAAGATTAATCAAGTACCGTTAACTCTTTAGAAGATGTATCAAGTACAATAAACTATTTACTTGGTCAACAAGTTTTCAATAATCGTTACACATAGAGTTACAAATTAGTTTTATGTTGAGTTGAAAGACTAATCGAGTACCATTAACTCTTTACAAGATGAATCAAGAACAATTAACTCTTTACTTGGTTAACAAGGTTTCAATAATCGTTGCACTTAGAGTTTCAAATTAGATTTATGTTGAGTTGAAAGATTAATCGAGTACCATTAACTGTTTAGAAGATAAATCAAGTACAATTAACTCTTTACTTGGTCAACAAATTTTCAATAATCGTTACACTTAGAGTTAAAGATTAGTTTTAATTGAGTTAGAAGATTAATCGAGTACCATTAACTCTTTAGAAGTTGTATCAAGTACAATAAACTATTTACTTGGTCAACAAGTTTTCAATAATCGTTATACTTAATGTTAAGGATTAGTTTCATGTTGAGTTAGAAGATTAATCGAGTACCATTAACTCTTTAGAAGATGTATCAAGTACAATAAACTATTTACTTGGTCAACTAGTTTTCAATAATCGTTACACTTAGAGTTAAAGATTAGTTTTAGTTCAATTAGAAGATTAATCGAGTATCATTAACTCTTTAGAAGATAAATGGAGTACAATTAACTCTTTACTTGGTCAACAAGTTTTCAATAATCGTTATACTTAATGTTAAGGATCAGTTTCATGTTGAGTTAGAAGATTAATCGAGTACCATTAACTCTTTAGAAGATGTATCAAGTACAATAAACTATTTACTTGGTCAACTAGTTTTCAATAATCGTTACACTTAGAGTTAAGGATTAGTTTCACGTTGAGTTAGAAGATTAATCGAGTACCATTAACTCTTTAGAAGATAAATCGAGTACAATAAACTATTTACTTGGACAACAAGTTTTTAATAATCGTTACACTTAGAGTTATGGATTAATTTCATGTTCAGTTAGAAGATTAATCGAGTATCATTAATTGTTTAAAAGATAAATCGAGTACAATTAACACTTTATTGTGTCAATAAGTTTTCAATAATCGTTATACTTAGAGTTAAGGATTAATTTCATGTTCAGTTAGAAGATTAATCGAGTACCATTAACTGTTGAGAAGATAAATTGAGTACAATTGACTCTTTACTTGGTCGACAAGTTTTCAATAATCGTTATACTTAATGTTAAGGATTAGTTTCATGTTGAGTTAGAAGATTAATCAAGTACCGTTAACTCTTTAGAAGATGTATCAAGCACAATAAACTATTTACTTTGTCAACAAGTTTTCAATAATCGTTACACTTAGAGTTACAAATTAGTTTTATGTTGAGTTAAAAGACTAATCGAGTACCATTAACTCTTTAGAAGATGAATCGAGAACAATTAACTTTTTACTTGGTCAACAAGTTTTCAATAATCGTTATACTTAATGTTAAGGATTAGTTTCATGTTGAGTTAGAAGATTAATCGAGTACCATTAACTCTTTAGAAGATGTATCAAGTACAATAAACTATTTACTTGGTCAACTAGTTTTCAATAATCGTTACACTTAGAGTTAAGGATTAGTTTCACGTTGAGTTAGAAGATTAATCGAGTACCATTAACTCTGTAGAAGATAAATCGAGTACAATAAACTATTTAGTTGGACAACAAGTTTTTAATAATCGTTACACTTAGAGTTACAAATTAGTTTTATGTTGAGTTGAAAGTCTAATCGAGTACCATTAACTCTTTAGAAGAAGAATTGATAATAATTAACTCTTTACTTGGTTGAACAAGTTTTCAATAATCGTTACATTTAGAGTTACATATTTGTTCTATGTTGTGTTAAAAGACTAATGGAGTACCATTAACTGTTTAGAAGATAAATCGAGTACAATTAACTCTTTACTTGGTCAACAAGTTTTCAATAATCGTTATACTTAGAGTTAAGGATTAGATTCATGTTGAGTTAGAATATTAATCGAGTACCATTAACTCTTTAGAAGACGAATCGAGTACAATAAACTATTTACTTGGTCAACAAGTTTTCAATAATCGTTATACTTAGTGTTATGGATTAATTTCATGTTCAGTTAGAAGATTAATCGAGTATCATTAATTGTTTAAAAGATAAATCGAGTACAATTAACATTTTATTTGGTCAATAAGTTTTCAATAATCGTTATACTTAGAGTTAAGGATTAATTTCATGTTCAGTTAGAAGATTAATCGAGTACCATTAACTGTTGAGAAGATAAATTGAGTACAATTCACTCTTTACTTGGTCGACAAATTTTCAATAATCGTTATACTTAATGTTAAGGATTAGTTTCATGTTGAGTTAGAAGATTAATCAAGTACCGTTAACTCTTTAGAAGATGTATCAAGTACAATAAACTATTTACTTGGTCAACAAGTTTTCAATAATCGTTACACATAGAGTTACAAATTAGTTTTATGTTGAGTTGAAAGACTAATCGAGTACCATTAACTCTTTACAAGATGAATCAAGAACAATTAACTCTTTACTTGGTTAACAAGGTTTCAATAATCGTTACACTTAGAGTTTCAAATTAGATTTATGTTGAGTTGAAAGATTAATCGAGTACCATTAACTGTTTAGAAGATAAATCAAGTACAATTAACTCTTTACTTGGTCAACAAATTTTCAATAATCGTTACACTTAGAGTTAAAGATTAGTTTTAGTTGAGTTAGAAGATTAATCGAGTACCATTAACTCTTTAGAAGATAAATGGAGTACAATTAACTCTTTACATGGTCAACAAGTTTTCAATAATCGTTATACTTAATGTTAAGGATTAGTTTCATGTTGAGTTAGAAGATTAATCGAGTACCATTAACTCTTTAGAAGATGTATCAAGTACAATAAACTATTTACTTGGTCAACTAGTTTTCAATAATCGTTACACTTAGAGTTAAAGATTAGTTTTAGTTCAATTAGAAGATTAATCGAGTATCATTAACTCTTTAGAAGATAAATGGAGTACAATTAACTCTTTACTTGGTCAACAAGTTTTCAATAATCGTTATACTTAATGTTAAGGATTAGTTTCATGTTGAGTTAGAAGATTAATCGAGTACCATTAACTCTTTAGAAGATGTATCAAGTACAATAAACTATTTACTTGGTCAACTAGTTTTCAATAATCGTTACACTTAGAGTTAAGGATTAGTTTCATGTTGAGTTAGAAGATTAATCAAGTACCGTTAACTCTTTAGAAGATGTATCAAGTACAATAAACTATTTACTTGGTCAACAAGGTTTCAATAATCGTTACACTTAGAGTTACAAATTAGTTTTATGTTGAGTTGAAAGACTAATAGAGTATCATTAACTCTTTAGAAGATGAATCAAGAACAATTAACTCTTTACTTGGTTAACAAGGTTTCAATAATCTTTGCACTTAGAGTTTCAAATTAGATTTATGTTGAGTTAAAAGATTAATCGAGTACCCTTAACTGTTTAGAAGATAAATCAAGTACAATTAACTTTTTACTTGGTCAACAAGTTTTCAATAATCATTACACTTAGAGTTAAAGATTAGTTTTAGTTGAGTTAGAAGATTAATCGAGTACCATTAACTCTTTAGAAGATAAATGGAGTACAATTAACTCTTTACATGGTCAACAAGTTTTCAATAATCGTTATACTTAATGTTAAGGATTAGTTTCATGTTGAGTTAGAAGATTAATCGAGTACCATTAACTCTTTAGAAGATGTATCAAGTACAATAAACTATTTACTTGGTCAACTAGTTTTCAATAATCGTTACACTTAGAGTTAAAGATTAGTTTTAGTTGAATTAGAAGATTAATCGAGTACCATTAACTCTTTAGAAGATGAATCGAGTACAATAAACTATTTACTTGGTCAACAAGTTTTCAATAATCGTTATACTTAGTGTTATGGATTAATTTCATGTTCAGTTAGAAGATTAATCGAGTATCATTAATTGTTTAAAAGATAAATCGAGTACAATTAACTCTTTATTTGGTCAATAAGTTTTCAATAATCGTTATACTTAGAGTTAAGGATTAATTTCATGTTCAGTTAGAAGATTAATCGAGTACCATTAACTGTTGAGAAGATAAATTGAGTACAATTCACTCTTTACTTGGTCGACAAGTTTTCAATAATCGTTATACTTAATGTTAAGGATTAGTTTCATGTTGAGTTACAAGATTAATCAAGTACCGTTAACTCTTTAGAACATGTATCAAGTACAATAAACTATTTACTTGGTCAACAAGTTTTCAATAATCGTTACACTTAGAGTTACAAATTAGTTTTATGTTGAGTTGAAAGACTAATAGAGTACCATTAACTCTTTAGAAGATGAATCAAGAACAATTAACTCTTTACTTGGTTAACAAGGTTTCGATAATCGTTGCACTTAGAGTTTCAAATTAGATTTATGTTGAGTTAAAAGATTAATCGAGTACCCTTAACTGTTTAGAAGATAAATCAAGTACAATTAACTCTTTACTTGGTCAACAAGTTTTCAATAATCATTACACTTAGAGTTAAAGATTAGTTTTAGTTGAGTTAGAAGATTAATCGAGTACCATTAACTCTTTAGAAGATAAATGGAGTACAATTAACTCTTTACATGGTCAACAAGTTTTCAATAATCGTTATACTTAATGTTAAGGATTAGTTTCATGTTGAGTTAGAAGATTAATCGAGTACCATTAACTCTTTAGAAGACGAATCGAGTACAATAAACTATTTACTTGGTCAACTAGTTTTCAATAATCGTTACACTTAGAGTTAAAGATTAGTGTTAGTTGAATTAGAAGATTAATCGAGTATCATTAACTCTTTAGAAGATAAATGGAGTACAATTAACTCTTTACTTGGTCAACAAGTTTTCAATAATCGTTATACTTAGTGTTATGAATTAATTTCATGTTCAGTTAGAAGATTAATCGAGTATCATTAATTGTTTAAAAGATAAATCGAGTACAATTAACTCTTTATTTGGTCAATAAGTTTTCAATAATCGTTATACTTAGAGTTAAGGATTAATTTCATGTTCAGTTAGAAGATTAATCGAGTACCATTAACTGTTTAGAAGATAAATTGAGTACAATTCACTCTTTACTTGGTCGACAAGTTTTCAATAATCGTTATACTTAATGTTAAGGATTAGTTTCATGTTGAGTTAGAAGATTAATCAAGTACCGTTAACTCTTTAGAAGATGTATCAAGTACAATAAACTATTTACTTGGTCAACAAGTTTTCAATAATCGTTGCACTTAGAGTTTCAAATTAGATTTATGTTGAGTTAAAAGATTAATCGAGTACCCTTAACTGTTTAGAAGATAAATCAAGTAGAATTAACTCTTTACTTGGTCAACAAGTTTTCAATAATCATTACACTTAGAGTTAAAGATTAGTTTTAGTTGAGTTAGAAGATTAATCGAGTACCATTAAATCTTTAGAAGATAAATGGAGTACAATTAACTCTTTACATGGTCAACAAGTTTTCAATAATCGTTATACTTAATGTTAAGGATTAGTTTCATGTTGAGTTAGAAGATTAATCGAGTACCATTAACTCTTTAGAAGACGAATCGAGTACAATAAACTATTTACTTGGTCAACTAGTTTTCAATAATCGTTACACTTAGAGTTAAAGACTAGTGTTAGTTGAATTAGAAGATTAATCGAGTATCATTAACTCTTTAGAAGATAAATGGAGTACAATTAACTCTTTACTTGGTCAACAAGTTTTCAATAATCGTTATACTTAATGTTAAGGATTAGTTTCATGTTGAGTTAGAAGATTAATCGAGTACCATTAACTCTTTAGAAGATGTATCAAGTACAATAAACTATTTACTTGGTCAACTAGTTTTCAATAATCGTTACACTTAGAGTTAAGGATTAGTTTCACGTTGAGTTAGAAGATTAATCGAGTACCATTAACTCTTTAGAAGATGAATCGAGTACAATAAACTATTTACTTAGACAACAAGTTTTAAATAACCGTTACACTTAGAGTTACAAATTAGTTTTATGTTGTGTTGAAAGACTAATCGAGTACCATTAACTCTTTAGAAGATGAATCGAGAACAATTAACTCTTTACTTGGTCAACAAGTTTTCAATAGTCGTTATTCTTATAGTTAAGGATTAGTTTCATGTTGAGTTAGAAGATTAATCAAGTACTATTAACTCTTTAGAAGATGAAACGAGTACAATAAACTATTTACTTGGTCAACATGTTTTCAATAATTGTTATACTTAATGTTAAGGATTAGTTTCATGTTGAGTTAGAAGATTAATCAAGTACCGTTAACTCTATAGAGATGTATCAAGTATAATAAACTATTTACTTGGTCAACAAGTTTTCAATAATCGTTACACTTAGAGTTACAAATTAGTTTTATGTTGAGTTAAAAGACTAATCGAGTACCATTAACTCTTTAGAAGATGAATCGAGAACAATTAACTTTTTACTTGGTCAACAAGTTTTCAATAATCGTTATACTTAATGTTAAGGATTAGTTTCATGTTGAGTTAGAAGATTAATCGAGTACCATTAACTCTTTAGAAGATGTATCAAGTACAATAAACTATTTACTTGGTCAACTAGTTTTCAATAATCGTTACACTTAGAGTTAAGGATTAGTTTCACGTTGAGTTAGAAGATTAATCGAGTACCATTAACTCTTTAGAAGATGAATCGAGTACAATAAACTATTTACTTGGACAACAAGTTTTTAATAATCGTTACACTTAGAGTTACAAATTAGTTTTATATTGAGTTGAAAGTCTAATCGAGTACCATTAACTCTTTAGAAGAAGAATCGATAACAATTAACTCTTTACTTGGTCAACAAGTTTTCAATAATCGTTACATTTAAAGTTACATATTTGTTCTATGTTGTGTTAAAAGACTAATGGAGTACCATTAACTGTTTAGAAGATAAATCGAGTACAATTAACTCTTTACTTGGTCAACAAGTTTTCAATAATCGTTATACTTAGAGTTAAGGATTAGATTCATGTTGAGTTAGAAGATTAATCGAGTACCATTAACTCTTTAGAAGACGAATCGAGTACAATAAACTATTTACTTGGTCAACAAGTTTTCAATAATCGGTATACTTAGTGTTATGGATTAATTTCATGTTCAGTTAGAAGATTAATCGAGTATCATTAATTGTTTAAAAGATAAATCGAGTACAATTAACTCTTTATTTGGTCAATAAGTTTTCAATAATCGTTATACTTAGAGTTAAGGATTAATTTCATGTTCAGTTAGAAGATTAATCGAGTACCATTAACTGTTTAGAAGATATATTGAGTACAATTCACTCTTTACTTGGTCGACAAGTTTTCAATAATCGTTATACTTAATGTTAAGGATTAGTTTCATGTTGAGTTAGAAGATTAATCAAGTACCGTTAACTCTTTAGAAGATGTATCAAGTACAATAAACTATTTACTTGGTCAACAAGTTTTCAATAATCGTTACACTTAGAGTTAGAAATTAGTTTTATGTTGAGTTGAAAGACTAATAGAGTATCATTAACTCTTTAGAAGATGAATCAAGAACAATTAACTCTTTACTTGGTTAACAAGGTTTCGATAATCGTTGCACTTAGAGTTTCAAATTAGATTTATGTTGAGTTAAAAGATTAATCGAGTACCCTTAACTGTTTAGAAGATAAATCAAGTACAATTAACTCTTTACTTGGTCAACAAGTTTTCAATAATCATTACACTTAGAGTTAAAGATTAGTTTTAGTTGAGTTAGAAGATTAATCGAGTACCATTAACTCTTTAGAAGATAAATGGAGTACAATTAACTCTTTACATGGTCAACAAGTTTTCAATAATCGTTATACTTAATGTTAAGGATTAGTTTCATGTTGAGTTAGAAGATTAATCGAGTACCATTAACTCTTTAGAAGACGAATCGAGTACAATAAACTATTTACTTGGTCAACTAGTTTTCAATAATCGTTACACTTAGAGTTAAAGATTAGTGTTAGTTGAATTAGAAGATTAATCGAGTATCATTAACTCTTTAGAAGATAAATGGAGTACAATTAACTCTTTACTTGGTCAACAAGTTTTCAATAATCGTTATACTTAGTGTTATGAATTAATTTCATGTTCAGTTAGAAGATTAATCGAGTATCATTAATTGTTTAAAAGATAAATCGAGTACAATTAACTCTTTATTTGGTCAATAAGTTTTCAATAATCGTTATACTTAGAGTTAAGGATTAATTTCATGTTCAGTTAGAAGATTAATCGAGTACCATTAACTGTTTAGAAGATAAATTGAGTACAATTCACTCTTTACTTGGTCGACAAGTTTTCAATAATCGTTATACTTAATGTTAAGGATTAGTTTCATGTTGAGTTAGAAGATTAATCAAGTACCGTTAACTCTTTAGAAGATGTATCAAGTACAATAAACTATTTACTTGGTCAACAAGTTTTCAATAATCGTTACACTTAGAGTTACAAATTAGTTTTATGTTGAGTTGAAAGACTAATAGAGTACCATTAACTCTTTAGAAGATGCATCAAGAACAATTAACTCTTTACTTGGTTAACAAGGTATCAATAATCGTTGCACTTAGAGTTTCAAATTAGATTTATGTTGAGTTAAAAGATTAATCGAGTACCCTTAACTGTTTAGAAGATAAATCAAGTAGAATTAACTCTTTACTTGGTCAACAAGTTTTCAATAATCATTACACTTAGAGTTAAAGATTAGTTTTAGTTGAGTTAGAAGATTAATCGAGTACCATTAACTCTTTAGAAGATAAATGGAGTACAATTAACTCTTTACATGGTCAACAAGTTTTCAATAATCGTTATACTTAATGTTAAGGATTAGTTTCATGTTGAGTTAGAAGATTAATCGAGTACCATTAACTCTTTAGAAGACGAATCGAGTACAATAAACTATTTACTTGGTCAACTAGTTTTCAATAATCGTTACACTTAGAGTTAAAGACTAGTGTTAGTTGAATTAGAAGATTAATCGAGTATCATTAACTCTTTAGAAGATAAATGGAGTACAATTAACTCTTTACTTGGTCAACAAGTTTTCAATAATCGTTATACTTAGTGTTATGAATTAATTTCATGTTCAGTTAGAAGATTAATCGAGTATCATTAATTGTTTAAAAGATAAATCGAGTACAATTAACTCTTTATTTGGTCAATAAGTTTTCAATAATCGTTATACTTAGAGTTAAGGATTAATTTCATGTTCAGTTAGAAGATTAATCGAGTACCATTAACTGTTTAGAAGATAAATTGAGTACAATTCACTCTTTACTTGGTCGACAAGTTTTCAATAATCGTTATACTTAATGTTAAGGATTAGTTTCATGTTGAGTTAGAAGATTAATCAAGTACCGTTAACTCTTTAGAAGATGTATCAAGTACAATAAACTATTTACTTGGTCAACAAGTTTTCAATAATCGTTACACTTAGAGTTACAAATTAGTTTTATGTTGAGTTGAAAGACTAATAGAGTACCATTAACTCTTTAGAAGATGCATCAAGAACAATTAACTCTTTACTTGGTTAACAAGGTATCAATAATCGTTGCACTTAGAGTTTCAAATTAGATTTATGTTGAGTTAAAAGATTAATCGAGTACCCTTAACTGTTTAGAAGATAAATCAAGTAGAATTAACTCTTTACTTGGTCAACAAGTTTTCAATAATCATTACACTTAGAGTTAAAGATTAGTTTTAGTTGAGTTAGAAGATTAATCGAGTACCATTAACTCTTTAGAAGATAAATGGAGTACAATTAACTCTTTACATGGTCAACAAGTTTTCAATAATCGTTATACTTAATGTTAAGGATTAGTTTCATGTTGAGTTAGAAGATTAATCGAGTACCATTAACTCTTTAGAAGACGAATCGAGTACAATAAACTATTTACTTGGTCAACTAGTTTTCAATAATCGTTACACTTAGAGTTAAAGACTAGTGTTAGTTGAATTAGAAGATTAATCGAGTATCATTAACTCTTTAGAAGATAAATGGAGTACAATTAACTCTTTACTTGGTCAACAAGTTTTCAATAATCGTTATACTTAGTGTTATGAATTAATTTCATGTTCAGTTAGAAGATTAATCGAGTATCATTAATTGTTTAAAAGATAAATCGAGTACAATTAACTCTTTATTTGGTCAATAAGTTTTCAATAATCGTTATACTTAGAGTTAAGGATTAATTTCATGTTCAGTTAGAAGATTAATCGAGTACCATTAACTGTTTAGAAGATAAATTGAGTACAATTCACTCTTTACTTGGTCGACAAGTTTTCAATAATCGTTATACTTAATGTTAAGGATTAGTTTCATGTTGAGTTAGAAGATTAATCAAGTACCGTTAACTCTTTAGAAGATGTATCAAGTACAATAAACTATTTACTTGGTCAACAAGTTTTCAATAATCGTTACACTTAGAGTTACAAATTAGTTTTATGTTGAGTTGAAAGACTAATAGAGTACCATTAACTCTTTAGAAGATGCATCAAGAACAATTAACTCTTTACTTGGTTAACAAGGTATCAATAATCGTTGCACTTAGAGTTTCAAATTAGATTTATGTTGAGTTAAAAGATTAATCGAGTACCCTTAACTGTTTAGAAGATAAATCAAGTAGAATTAACTCTTTACTTGGTCAACAAGTTTTCAATAATCATTACACTTAGAGTTAAAGATTAGTTTTAGTTGAGTTAGAAGATTAATCGAGTACCATTAAATCTTTAGAAGATAAATGGAGTACAATTAACTCTTTACATGGTCAACAAGTTTTCAATAATCGTTATACTTAATGTTAAGGATTAGTTTCATGTTGAGTTAGAAGATTAATCGAGTACCATTAACTCTTTAGAAGACGAATCGAGTACAATAAACTATTTACTTGGTCAACTAGTTTTCAATAATCGTTACACTTAGAGTTAAAGACTAGTGTTAGTTGAATTAGAAGATTAATCGAGTATCATTAACTCTTTAGAAGATAAATGGAGTACAATTAACTCTTTACTTGGTCAACAAGTTTTCAATAATCGTTATACTTAGTGTTATGAATTAATTTCATGTTCAGTTAGAAGATTAATCGAGTATCATTAATTGTTTAAAAGATAAATCGAGTACAATTAACTCTTTATTTGGTCAATAAGTTTTCAATAATCGTTATACTTAGAGTTAAGGATTAATTTCATGTTCAGTTAGAAGATTAATCGAGTACCATTAACTGTTTAGAAGATAAATTGAGTACAATTCACTCTTTACTTGGTCGACAAGTTTTCAATAATCGTTATACTTAATGTTAAGGATTAGTTTCATGTTGAGTTAGAAGATTAATCAAGTACCGTTAACTCTTTAGAAGATGTATCAAGTACAATAAACTATTTACTTGGTCAACAAGTTTTCAATAATCGTTACACTTAGAGTTACAAATTAGTTTTATGTTGAGTTGAAAGACTAATAGAGTACCATTAACTCTTTAGAAGATGCATCAAGAACAATTAACTCTTTACTTGGTTAACAAGGTTTCAATAATCGTTGCACTTAGAGTTTCAAATTAGATTTATGTTGAGTTAAAAGATTAATCGAGTACCCTTAACTGTTTAGAAGATAAATCAAGTAGAATTAACTCTTTACTTGGTCAACAAGTTTTCAATAATCATTACACTTAGAGTTAAAGATTAGTTTTAGTTGAGTTAGAAGATTAATCGAGTACCATTAAATCTTTAGAAGATAAATGGAGTACAATTAACTCTTTACATGGTCAACAAGTTTTCAATAATCGTTATACTTAATGTTAAGGATTAGTTTCATGTTGAGTTAGAAGATTAATCGAGTACCATTAACTCTTTAGAAGACGAATCGAGTACAATAAACTATTTACTTGGTCAACTAGTTTTCAATAATCGTTACACTTAGAGTTAAAGACTAGTGTTAGTTGAATTAGAAGATTAATCGAGTATCATTAACTCTTTAGAAGATAAATGGAGTACAATTAACTCTTTACTTGGTCAACAAGTTTTCAATAATAGTTATACTTAATGTTAAGGATTAGTTTCATGTTGAGTTAGAAGATTAATCGAGTACCATTAACTCTTTAGAAGATGTATCAAGTACAATAAACTATTTACTTGGTCAACTAGTTTTCAATAATCGTTACACTTAGAGTTAAGGATTAGTTTCACGTTGAGTTAGAAGATTAATCGAGTACCATTAACTCTTTAGAAGATGAATCGAGTACAATAAACTATTTACTTAGACAACAAGTTTTAAATAACCGTTACACTTAGAGTTACAAATTAGTTTTATGTTGTGTTGAAAGACTAATCGAGTACCATTAACTCTTTAGAAGATGAATCGATAACAATTAACTCTTTACTTGGTCAACAAGTTTTCAATAATCTTTACACTTAGAGTTACAAATTAGTTTTATGTTGAGTTAAAAGATTAATCGAGTACCATTAACTCTTTAGAAGATGAATCGAGAACAATTAACTCTTTACTTGGTCAACAAGTTTTCAATAGCCGTTATTCTTATAGTTAAGGATTAGTTTCTTGTTGAGTTAGAAGATTAATCAAGTACTATTAACTCTTTAGAAGATGAAACGAGTACAATAAACTATTTACTTGGTCAACATGTTTTCAATAATTGTTATACTTAATGTTAAGGATTAGTTTCATGTTGAGTTAGAAGATTAATCAAGTACCGTTAACTCTTTAGAGATGTATCAAGTATAATAAACTATTTACTTGGTCAACAAGTTTTCAATAATCATTACACTTAGAGTTACAAATTAGTTTTATGTTGAGTTAAAAGACTAATCGAGTACCATTAACTCTTTAGAAGATGAATCGAGAACAATTAACTTTTTACTTGGTCAACAAGTTTTCAATAATCGTTATACTTAATGTTAAGGATTAGTTTCATGTTGAGTTAGAAGATTAATCGAGTACCATTAACTCTTTAGAAGATGTATCAAGTACAATTAACTCTTTACTTGGTCAACAAGTTTTCAATAATCGTTATACTTAGAGTTAAGGATTAGATTCATGTTGAGTTAGAAGATTAATCGAGTACCATTAACTCTTTAGAAGACGAATCGAGTACAATAAACTATTTACTTGGTCAACAAGTTTTCAATAATCGGTATACTTAGTGTTATGGATTAATTTCATGTTCAGTTAGAAGATTAATCGAGTATCATTAATTGTTTAAAAGATAAATCGAGTACAATTAACTCTTTATTTGGTCAATAAGTTTTCAATAATCGTTATACTTAGAGTTAAGGATTAATTTCATGTTCAGTTAGAAGATTAATCGAGTACCATTAACTGTTTAGAAGATATATTGAGTACAATTCACTCTTTACTTGGTCGACAAGTTTTCAATAATCGTTATACTTAATGTTAAGGATTAGTTTCATGTTGAGTTAGAAGATTAATCAAGTACCGTTAACTCTTTAGAAGATGTATCAAGTACAATAAACTATTTACTTGGTCAACAAGGTTTCAATAATCGTTACACTTAGAGTTACAAATTAGTTTTATGTTGAGTTGAAAGACTAATAGAGTATCATTAACTCTTTAGAAGATGAATCAAGAACAATTAACTCTTTACTTGGTTAACAAGGTTTCAATAATCTTTGCACTTAGAGTTTCAAATTAGATTTATGTTGAGTTAAAAGATTAATCGAGTACCCTTAACTGTTTAGAAGATAAATCAAGTACAATTAACTCTTTACTTGGTCAACAAGTTTTCAATAATCATTACACTTAGAGTTAAAGATTAGTTTTAGTTGAGTTAGAAGATTAATCGAGTACCATTAACTCTTTAGAAGATAAATGGAGTACAATTAATTCTTTACATGGTCAACAAGTTTTCAATAATCGTTGTACTTAATGTTAAGGATTAGTTTCATGTTGAGTTAGAAGATTAATCGAGTACCATTAACTCTTTAGAAGATGTATCAAGTACAATAAACTATTTACTTGGTCAACTAGTTTTCAATAATCGTTACACTTAAAGTTAAAGATTAGTTTTAGTTCAATTAGAAGATTAATCGAGTATCATTAACTCTTTAGAAGATAAATGGAGTACAATTAACTCTTTACTTGGTCAACAAGTTTTCAATAATCGTTATACTTAATGTTAAGGATTAGTTTCATGTTGAGTTAGAAGATTGATCGAGTACCATTAACTCTTTAGAAGATGTATCAAGTACAATAAACTATTTACTTGGTCAACTAGTTTTCAATAATCGTTACACTTAAAGTTAAAGATTAGTTTTAGTTCAATTAGAAGATTAATCGAGTATCATTAACTCTTTAGAAGATAAATGGAGTACAATTAACTCTTTACTCTGTCAACAAGTTTTCAATAATCGTTATACTTAATGTTATGGATTAGTTTCATGTTGAGTTAGAAGATTAATCGAGTACCATTAACTCTTTAGAAGATGTATCAAGTACAATAAACTATTTACTTGGTCAACTAGTTTTCAATAATCGTTACACTTAGAGTTAAGGATTAGTTTCACGTTGAGTTAGAAGATTAATCGAGTACCATTAACTCTTTAGAAGATGAATCGAGTACAATAAACTATTTACTTGGACAACAAGTTTTAAATAATCGTTACACTTAGAGTTACAAATTAGTTTTATGTTGAGTTGAAAGACTAATCGAGTACCATTAACTCTTTAGAAGATGAATCGAGAACAATTAACTCTTTACTTGGTCAACAAGTTTTCAATAGTCGTTATTCTTATAGTTAAGGATTAGTTTCATGTTGAGTTAGAAGATTAATCAAGTACTATTAACTCTTTAGAAGATGACTCGAGTACAATAAACTATTTACTTGGTCAACATGTTTTCAATAATCTTTATACTTAATGTTAAGGATTAGTTTCATGTTGAGTTAGAAGATTAATCAAGTACCGTTAACTCTTTAGAAGATGTATCAAGTACAATAAACTATTTACTTGGTCAACAAGTTTTCAATAATCGTTACACTTAGAGTTACAAATTAGTTTTATGTTGAGTTGAAAGACTAATCGAGTACCATTAACTCTTTAGAAGATGAATCAAGAACAATTAACTCTTTACTTGGTTAACAAGGTTTCAATAATCGTTGCACTTAGAGTTTTAAATTAGATTTATGTTGAGTTAAAAGATTAATCGAGTACCATTAACTGTTTAGAAGATAAATCAAGTACAATTAACTCTTTACTTGGTCAACAAGTTTTCAATAATCGTTAGACTACGATTTAAAGATTAGTTTTAGTTGAGTTAGAAGATTAATCGAGTACCATTAACTCTTTAGAAGATAAATGGAGTACAATTAACTCTTTAAATGGTCAACAAGTTTTCAATAATCGTTATACTTAATGTTAAGGATTAGTTTCATGTTGAGTTAGAAGATTAATCGAGTACCATTAACTCTTTAGAATATGTATCAAGTACAATAAACTATTTACTTGGTCAACTAGTTTTCAATAATCGTTACACTTAGAGTTAAAGATTAGTTTTAGTTGAATTAGAAGATTAATCGAGTATCATTAACTCTTTAGAAGATAAATGGAGTACAATTAACTCTTTACTTGGTCAACAAGTTTTCAATAATCGTTATACTTAATGTTAAGGATTAGTTTCATGTTGAGTTAGAAGATTGATCGAGTACCATTAACTCTTTAGAAGATGTATCAAGTACAATAAACAATTTACTTGGTCAACTAGTTTTCAATAATCGTTACACTTAGAGTTAAGGATTAGTTTCACGTTGAGTTAGAAGATTAATCGAGTACCATTAACTCTTTAGAAGAGGTATCGAGTACAATAAACTATTTACTTGGACAACAAGTTTTTAATAATCGTTACACTTAGAGTTACAAATTAGTTTTATGGTTAGTTGAAAGACTAATCGAGTACCATTAACACTTTAGAAGATGAATCGATAACAATTAACTCTTTACTTGGTCAACAAGTTTTCAATAATCGTTACATTTAGAGTTACAAATTAGTTCTATGTTGTGTTAAAAGACTAATGGAGTACCATTAACTATTTAGAAGATAAATTGAGTACAATTAACTCTTTACTTGGTCAACAAGTTTTCAATAATCGTTATACTTAGAGTTAAGGATTAGATTCATGTTGAGTTAGAAGATTAATCGAGTACCATTAACTCTTTAGAAGACGAATCGAGTACAATAAACTATTTACTTGGTCAACAAGTTTTCAATAATCGTTATACTTAGTGTTATGGTTTAATTTCATGTTCAGTTAGAAGATTAATCGAGTATCATTAACTGTTTAGAAGATAAATCGTGTACAATTAACTCTTTATTTGGTCAATAAGTTTTCAATAATCGTTATACTTAGAGTTAAGGATTAATTTCATGTTTAGTTAGAAGATTAATCGAGTACCATTAACTGTTTAGAAGATAAATTGAGTACAATAAACTCTTTACTTGGTCGACAAGTTTTCAATAATCGTTATACTTAATGTAAAGGATTAGTTTCATGTTGAGTTAGAAGATTAATCAAGTACCGTTAACTCTTTAGAAGATGTATTTAGTACAATAAACAATTTACTTGGTCAACAAGTTTTCAATAATCGTTACACTTAGAGTTACAAATTAGTTTTATGTTGAGTTGAAAGACTAATCGAGTACCATTAACTCTTTAGAAGATGAATCAAGAACAATTAACTCTTTACTTGGTTAACAAGGTTTCAATAATCGTTGCACTTAGAGTTTTAAATTAGATTTATGTTGAGTTAAAAGATTAATCGAGTACCATTAACTGTTTAGAAGATAAATCAAGTACAATTAACTCTTTACTTGGTCAACAAGTTTTCAATAATCGTTACACTTAGATTTAAAGATTAGTTTTAGTTGAGTTAGAAGATTAATCGAGTACCATTAACTCTTTAGAAGATAAATGGAGTACAATTAACTCTTTACATGGTCAACAAGTTTTCAATAATCGTTATACTTAATGTTAAGGATTAGTTTCACGTTGAGTTAGAAGATTAATCGAGTACCATTAACTCTTTAGAAGATGTATCAAGTACAATAAACTATTTACTTGGTCAACTAGTTTTCAATAATCGTTACACTTAGAGTTAAGGATTAGTTTCACGTTGAGTTAGAAGATTAATCGAGTACCATTAACTCTTTAGAAGATGAATCGAGTACAATAAACTATTTACTTGGACAACAAGTTTTAAATAATCGTTACACTTAGAGTTACAAATTAGTTTTATGTTGAGTTGAAAGACTAATCGAGTACCATTAACTCTTTAGAAGATGAATCGAGAACAATTAACTCTTTACTTGGTCAACAAGTTTTCAATAGTCGTTATTCTTATAGTTAAGGATTAGTTTCATGTTGAGTTAGAAGATTAATCAAGTACTATTAACTCTTTAGAAGATGACTCGAGTACAATAAACTATTTACTTGGTCAACATGTTTTCAATAATCTTTATACTTAATGTTAAGGATTAGTTTCATGTTGAGTTAGAAGATTAATCAAGTACCGTTAACTCTTTAGAAGATGTATCAAGTACAATAAACTATTTACTTGGTCAACAAGTTTTCAATAATCGTTACACTTAGAGTTACAAATTAGTTTTATGTTGAGTTGAAAGACTAATCGAGTACCATTAACTCTTTAGAAGATGAATCAAGAACAATTAACTCTTTACTTGGTTAACAAGGTTTCAATAATCGTTGCACTTAGAGTTTTAAATTAGATTTATGTTGAGTTAAAAGATTAATCGAGTACCATTAACTGTTTAGAAGATAAATCAAGTACAATTAACTCTTTACTTGGTCAACAAGTTTTCAATAATCGTTAGACTACGATTTAAAGATTAGTTTTAGTTGAGTTAGAAGATTAATCGAGTACCATTAACTCTTTAGAAGATAAATGGAGTACAATTAACTCTTTAAATGGTCAACAAGTTTTCAATAATCGTTATACTTAATGTTAAGGATTAGTTTCATGTTGAGTTAGAAGATTAATCGAGTACCATTAACTCTTTAGAATATGTATCAAGTACAATAAACTATTTACTTGGTCAACTAGTTTTCAATAATCGTTACACTTAGAGTTAAAGATTAGTTTTAGTTGAATTAGAAGATTAATCGAGTATCATTAACTCTTTAGAAGATAAATGGAGTACAATTAACTCTTTACTTGGTCAACAAGTTTTCAATAATCGTTATACTTAATGTTAAGGATTAGTTTCATGTTGAGTTAGAAGATTGATCGAGTACCATTAACTCTTTAGAAGATGTATCAAGTACAATAAACAATTTACTTGGTCAACTAGTTTTCAATAATCGTTACACTTAGAGTTAAGGATTAGTTTCACGTTGAGTTAGAAGATTAATCGAGTACCATTAACTCTTTAGAAGAGGTATCGAGTACAATAAACTATTTACTTGGACAACAAGTTTTTAATAATCGTTACACTTAGAGTTACAAATTAGTTTTATGGTTAGTTGAAAGACTAATCGAGTACCATTAACACTTTAGAAGATGAATCGATAACAATTAACTCTTTACTTGGTCAACAAGTTTTCAATAATCGTTACATTTAGAGTTACAAATTAGTTCTATGTTGTGTTAAAAGACTAATGGAGTACCATTAACTATTTAGAAGATAAATTGAGTACAATTAACTCTTTACTTGGTCAACAAGTTTTCAATAATCGTTATACTTAGAGTTAAGGATTAGATTCATGTTGAGTTAGAAGATTAATCGAGTACCATTAACTCTTTAGAAGACGAATCGAGTACAATAAACTATTTACTTGGTCAACAAGTTTTCAATAATCGTTATACTTAGTGTTATGGTTTAATTTCATGTTCAGTTAGAAGATTAATCGAGTATCATTAACTGTTTAGAAGATAAATCGTGTACAATTAACTCTTTATTTGGTCAATAAGTTTTCAATAATCGTTATACTTAGAGTTAAGGATTAATTTCATGTTTAGTTAGAAGATTAATCGAGTACCATTAACTGTTTAGAAGATAAATTGAGTACAATAAACTCTTTACTTGGTCGACAAGTTTTCAATAATCGTTATACTTAATGTAAAGGATTAGTTTCATGTTGAGTTAGAAGATTAATCAAGTACCGTTAACTCTTTAGAAGATGTATTTAGTACAATAAACAATTTACTTGGTCAACAAGTTTTTAATAATCGTTACACTTAGAGTTACAAATTAGTTTTATGTTGAGTTGAAAGACTAATCGAGTACCATTAACTCTTTAGAAGATGAATCAAGAACAATTAACTCTTTACTTGGTTAACAAGGTTTCAATAATCGTTGCACTTAGAGTTTTAAATTAGATTTATGTTGAGTTAAAAGATTAATCGAGTACCATTAACTGTTTAGAAGATAAATCAAGTACAATTAACTCTTTACTTGGTCAACAAGTTTTCAATAATCGTTACACTTAGATTTAAAGATTAGTTTTAGTTGAGTTAGAAGATTAATCGAGTACCATTAACTCTTGAGAAGATAAATGGAGTACAATTAACTCTTTACATGGTCAACAAGTTTTCAATAATCGTTATACTTAATGTTAAGGATTAGTTTCACGTTGAGTTAGAAGATTAATCGAGTACCATTAACTCTTTAGAAGATGTATCAAGTACAATAAACTATTTACTTGGTCAACTAGTTTTCAATAATCGTTACACTTAGAGTTAAGGATTAGTTTCACGTTGAGTTAGAAGATTAATCGAGTACCATTAACTCTTTAGAAGATGAATCGAGTACAATAAACTATTTACTTGGACAACAAGTTTTAAATAATCGTTACACTTAGAGTTACAAATTAGTTTTATGTTGAGTTGAAAGACTAATCGAGTACCATTAACTCTTTAGAAGATGAATCGAGAACAATTAACTCTTTACTTGGTCAACAAGTTTTCAATAGTCGTTATTCTTATAGTTAAGGATTAGTTTCATGTTGAGTTAGAAGATTAATCAAGTACTATTAACTCTTTAGAAGATGACTCGAGTACAATAAACTATTTACTTGGTCAACATGTTTTCAATAATCTTTATACTTAATGTTAAGGATTAGTTTCATGTTGAGTTAGAAGATTAATCAAGTACCGTTAACTCTTTAGAAGATGTATCAAGTACAATAAACTATTTACTTGGTCAACAAGTTTTCAATAATCGTTACACTTAGAGTTACAAATTAGTTTTATGTTGAGTTGAAAGACTAATCGAGTACCATTAACTCTTTAGAAGATGAATCAAGAACAATTAACTCTTTACTTGGTTAACAAGGTTTCAATAATCGTTGCACTTAGAGTTTTAAATTAGATTTATGTTGAGTTAAAAGATTAATCGAGTACCATTAACTGTTTAGAAGATAAATCAAGTACAATTAACTCTTTACTTGGTCAACAAGTTTTCAATAATCGTTAGACTACGATTTAAAGATTAGTTTTAGTTGAGTTAGAAGATTAATCGAGTACCATTAACTCTTTAGAAGATAAATGGAGTACAATTAACTCTTTAAATGGTCAACAAGTTTTCAATAATCGTTATACTTAATGTTAAGGATTAGTTTCATGTTGAGTTAGAAGATTAATCGAGTACCATTAACTCTTTAGAATATGTATCAAGTACAATAAACTATTTACTTGGTCAACTAGTTTTCAATAATCGTTACACTTAGAGTTAAAGATTAGTTTTAGTTGAATTAGAAGATTAATCGAGTATCATTAACTCTTTAGAAGATAAATGGAGTACAATTAACTCTTTACTTGGTCAACAAGTTTTCAATAATCGTTATACTTAATGTTAAGGATTAGTTTCATGTTGAGTTAGAAGATTGATCGAGTACCATTAACTCTTTAGAAGATGTATCAAGTACAATAAACAATTTACTTGGTCAACTAGTTTTCAATAATCGTTACACTTAGAGTTAAGGATTAGTTTCACGTTGAGTTAGAAGATTAATCGAGTACCATTAACTCTTTAGAAGAGGTATCGAGTACAATAAACTATTTACTTGGACAACAAGTTTTTAATAATCGTTACACTTAGAGTTACAAATTAGTTTTATGGTTAGTTGAAAGACTAATCGAGTACCATTAACACTTTAGAAGATGAATCGATAACAATTAACTCTTTACTTGGTCAACAAGTTTTCAATAATCGTTACATTTAGAGTTACAAATTAGTTCTATGTTGTGTTAAAAGACTAATGGAGTACCATTAACTATTTAGAAGATAAATTGAGTACAATTAACTCTTTACTTGGTCAACAAGTTTTCAATAATCGTTATACTTAGAGTTAAGGATTAGATTCATGTTGAGTTAGAAGATTAATCGAGTACCATTAACTCTTTAGAAGACGAATCGAGTACAATAAACTATTTACTTGGTCAACAAGTTTTCAATAATCGTTATACTTAGTGTTATGGTTTAATTTCATGTTCAGTTAGAAGATTAATCGAGTATCATTAACTGTTTAGAAGATAAATCGTGTACAATTAACTCTTTATTTGGTCAATAAGTTTTCAATAATCGTTATACTTAGAGTTAAGGATTAATTTCATGTTTAGTTAGAAGATTAATCGAGTACCATTAACTGTTTAGAAGATAAATTGAGTACAATAAACTCTTTACTTGGTCGACAAGTTTTCAATAATCGTTATACTTAATGTAAAGGATTAGTTTCATGTTGAGTTAGAAGATTAATCAAGTACCGTTAACTCTTTAGAAGATGTATTTAGTACAATAAACAATTTACTTGGTCAACAAGTTTTCAATAATCGTTACACTTAGAGTTACAAATTAGTTTTATGTTGAGTTGAAAGACTAATCGAGTACCATTAACTCTTTAGAAGATGAATCAAGAACAATTAACTCTTTACTTGGTTAACAAGGTTTCAATAATCGTTGCACTTAGAGTTTTAAATTAGATTTATGTTGAGTTAAAAGATTAATCGAGTACCATTAACTGTTTAGAAGATAAATCAAGTACAATTAACTCTTTACTTGGTCAACAAGTTTTCAATAATCGTTACACTTAGATTTAAAGATTAGTTTTAGTTGAGTTAGAAGATTAATCGAGTACCATTAACTCTTTAGAAGATAAATGGAGTACAATTAACTCTTTACATGGTCAACAAGTTTTCAATAATCGTTATACTTAATGTTAAGGATTAGTTTCACGTTGAGTTAGAAGATTAATCGAGTACCATTAACTCTTTAGAAGATGTATCAAGTACAATAAACTATTTACTTGGTCAACTAGTTTTCAATAATCGTTACACTTAAAGTTAAAGATTAGTTTTAGTTCAATTAGAAGATTAATCGAGTATCATTAACTCTTTAGAAGATAAATGGAGTACAATTAACTCTTTACTCTGTCAACAAGTTTTCAATAATCGTTATACTTAATGTTATGGATTAGTTTCATGTTGAGTTAGAAGATTAATCGAGTACCATTAACTCTTTAGAAGATGTATCAAGTACAATAAACTATTTACTTGGTCAACTAGTTTTCAATAATCGTTACACTTAGAGTTAAGGATTAGTTTCACGTTGAGTTAGAAGATTAATCGAGTACCATTAACTCTTTAGAAGATGAATCGAGTACAATAAACTATTTACTTGGTCAACAAGTTTTCAATAATCGTTATACTTAGTGTGAAGGATTAGTTTCATGTTGAGTTAGAAGATTAATCAAGTACCGTTAACTCTTTAGAAGATGTATCAAGTACAATAAACTATTTACTTGGTCAACAAGTTTTCAATAATCGTTACACTTAGAGTTACAAATTAGTTTTATGTTGAGTTGAAAGACTAATCGAGTACCATTAACTCTTTAGAAGATGAATCAAGAACAATTAACTCTTTACTTGGTTAACAAGGTTTCAATAATCGTTGCACTTAGAGTTTTAAATTAGATTTATGTTGAGTTAAAAGATTAATCGAGTACCATTAACTGTTTAGAAGATAAATCAAGTACAATTAACTCTTTACTTGGTCAACAAGTTTTCAATAATCGTTACACTTAGATTTAAAGATTAGTTTTAGTTGAGTTAGAAGATTAATCGAGTACCATTAACTCTTTAGAAGATAAATGGAGTACAATTAACTCTTTACATGGTCAACAAGTTTTCAATAATCGTTATACTTAATGTTAAGGATTAGTTTCATGTTGAGTTAGAAGATTAATCGAGTACCATTAACTCTTTAGAAGATGTATCAAGTACAATAAACTATTTACTTGGTCAACTAGTTTTCAATAATCGTTACACTTAAAGTTAAAGATTAGTTTTAGTTCAATTAGAAGATTAATCGAGTATCATTAACTCTTTAGAAGATAAATGGAGTACAATTAACTCTTTACTCTGTCAACAAGTTTTCAATAATCGTTATACTTAATGTTATGGATTAGTTTCATGTTGAGTTAGAAGATTAATCGAGTACCATTAACTCTTTAGAAGATGTATCAAGTACAATAAACTATTTACTTGGTCAACTAGTTTTCAATAATCATTACACTTAGAGTTAAGGATTAGTTTCACGTTGAGTTAGAAGATTAATCGAGTACCATTAACTCTTTAGAAGATGAATCGAGTACAATAAACTATTTACTTGGACAACAAGTTTTAAATAATCGTTACACTTAGAGTTACAAATTAGTTTTATGTTGAGTTGAAAGACTAATCGAGTACCATTAACTCTTTAGAAGATGAATCGAGAACAATTAACTCTTTACTTGGTCAACAAGTTTTCAATAGTCGTTATTCTTATAGTTAAGGATTAGTTTCATGTTGAGTTAGAAGATTAATCAAGTACTATTAACTCTTTAGAAGATGACTCGAGTACAATAAACTATTTACTTGGTCAACATGTTTTCAATAATCTTTATACTTAATGTTAAGGATTAGTTTCATGTTGAGTTAGAAGATTAATCAAGTACCGTTAACTCTTTAGAAGATGTATCAAGTACAATAAACTATTTACTTGGTCAACAAGTTTTCAATAATCGTTACACTTAGAGTTACAAATTAGTTTTATGTTGAGTTGAAAGACTAATCGAGTACCATTAACTCTTTAGAAGATGAATCAAGAACAATTAACTCTTTACTTGGTTAACAAGGTTTCAATAATTGTTGCACTTAGAGTTTTAAATTAGATTTATGTTGAGTTAAAAGATTAATCGAGTACCATTAACTGTTTAGAAGATAAATCAAGTACAATTAACTCTTTACTTGGTCAACAAGTTTTCAATAATCGTTAGACTTAGATTTAAAGATTAGTTTTAGTTGAGTTAGAAGATTAATCGAGTACCATTAACTCTTTAGAAGATAAATGGAGTACAATTAACTCTTTAAATGGTCAACAAGTTTTCAATAATCGTTATACTTAATGTTAAGGATTAGTTTCATGTTGAGTTAGAAGATTAATCGAGTACCATTAACTCTTTAGAAGATGTATCAAGTACAATAAACTATTTACTTGGTCAACTAGTTTTCAATAATCGTTACACTTAAAGTTAAAGATTAGTTTTAGTTCAATTAGAAGATTAATCGAGTATCATTAACTCTTTAGAAGATAAATGGAGTACAATTAACTCTTTACTCTGTCAACAAGTTTTCAATAATCGTTATACTTAATGTTATGGATTAGTTTCATGTTGAGTTAGAATATTAATCGAGTACCATTAACTCTTTAGAAGATGTATCAAGTACAATAAACTATTTACTTGGTCAACTAGTTTTCAATAATCGTTACACTTAGAGTTAAGGATTAGTTTCACGTTGAGTTAGAAGATTAATCGAGTACCATTAACTCTTTAGAAGATGAATCGAGTACAATAAACTATTTACTTGGACAACAAGTTTCAAATAATCGTTACACTTAGAGTTACAAATTAGTTTTATGTTGAGTTGAAAGACTAATCGAGTACCATTAACTCTTTAGAAGATGAATCGAGAACAATTAACTCTTTACTTGGTCAACAAGTTTTCAATAGTCGTTATTCTTATAGTTAAGGATTAGTTTCATGTTGAGTTAGAAGATTAATCAAGTACTATTAACTCTTTAGAAGATGACTCGAGTACAATAAACTATTTACTTGGTCAACATGTTTTCAATAATCTTTATACTTAATGTTAAGGATTAGTTTCATGTTGAGTTAGAAGATTAATCAAGTACCGTTAACTCTTTAGAAGATGTATCAAGTACAATAAACGATTTACTTGGTCAACAAGTTTTCAATAATCGTTACACTTAGAGTTACAAATTAGTTTTATGTTGAGTTGAAAGACTAATCGAGTACCATTAACTCTTTAGAAGATGAATCAAGAACAATTAACTCTTTACTTGGTTAACAAGGTTTCAATAATTGTTGCACTTAGAGTTTTAAATTAGATTTATGTTGAGTTAAAAGATTAATCGAGTACCATTAACTGTTTAGAAGATAAATCAAGTACAATTAACTCTTTACTTGGTCAACAAGTTTTCAATAATCGTTAGACTTAGATTTAAAGATTAGTTTTAGTTGAGTTAGAAGATTAATCGAGTACCATTAACTCTTTAGAAGATAAATGGAGTACAATTAACTCTTTAAATGGTCAACAAGTTTTCAATAATCGTTATACTTAATGTTAAGGATTAGTTTCATGTTGAGTTAGAAGATTAATCGAGTACCATTAACTCTTTAGAAGATGTATCAAGTACAATAAACTATTTACTTGGTCAACTAGTTTTCAATAATCGTTACACTTAAAGTTAAAGATTAGTTTTAGTTCAATTAGAAGATTAATCGAGTATCATTAACTCTTTAGAAGATAAATGGAGTACAATTAACTCTTTACTCTGTCAACAAGTTTTCAATAATCGTTATACTTAATGTTATGGATTAGTTTCATGTTGAGTTAGAATATTAATCGAGTACCATTAACTCTTTAGAAGATGTATCAAGTACAATAAACTATTTACTTGGTCAACTAGTTTTCAATAATCGTTACACTTAGAGTTAAGGATTAGTTTCACGTTGAGTTAGAAGATTAATCGAGTACCATTAACTCTTTAGAAGATGAATCGAGTACAATAAACTATTTACTTGGACAACAAGTTTTAAATAATCGTTACACTTAGAGTTACAAATTAGTTTTATGTTGAGTTGAAAGACTAATCGAGTACCATTAACTCTTTAGAAGATGAATCGAGAACAATTAACTCTTTACTTGGTCAACAAGTTTTCAATAGTCGTTATTCTTATAGTTAAGGATTAGTTTCATGTTGAGTTAGAAGATTAATCAAGTACTATTAACTCTTTAGAAGATGACTCGAGTACAATAAACTATTTACTTGGTCAACATGTTTTCAATAATCTTTATACTTAATGTTAAGGATTAGTTTCATGTTGAGTTAGAAGATTAATCAAGTACCGTTAACTCTTTAGAAGATGTATCAAGTACAATAAACTATTTACTTGGTCAACAAGTTTTCAATAATCGTTACACTTAGAGTTACAAATTAGTTTTATGTTGAGTTGAAAGACTAATCGAGTACCATTAACTCTTTAGAAGATGAATCAAGAACAATTAACTCTTTACTTGGTTAACAAGGTTTCAATAATTGTTGCACTTAGAGTTTTAAATTAGATTTATGTTGAGTTAAAAGATTAATCGAGTACCATTAACTGTTTAGAAGATAAATCAAGTACAATTAACTCTTTACTTGGTCAACAAGTTTTCAATAATCGTTAGACTTAGATTTAAAGATTAGTTTTAGTTGAGTTAGAAGATTAATCGAGTACCATTAACTCTTTAGAAGATAAATGGAGTACAATTAACTCTTTAAATGGTCAACAAGTTTTCAATAATCGTTATACTTAATGTTAAGGATTAGTTTCATGTTGAGTTAGAAGATTAATCGAGTACCATTAACTCTTTAGAAGATGTATCAAGTACAATAAACTATTTACTTGGTCAACTAGTTTTCAATAATCGTTACACTTAAAGTTAAAGATTAGTTTTAGTTCAATTAGAAGATTAATCGAGTATCATTAACTCTTTAGAAGATAAATGGAGTACAATTAACTCTTTACTCTGTCAACAAGTTTTCAATAATCGTTATACTTAATGTTATGGATTAGTTTCATGTTGAGTTAGAATATTAATCGAGTACCATTAACTCTTTAGAAGATGTATCAAGTACAATAAACTATTTACTTGGTCAACTAGTTTTCAATAATCGTTACACTTAGAGTTAAGGATTAGTTTCACGTTGAGTTAGAAGATTAATCGAGTACCATTAACTCTTTAGAAGATGAATCGAGTACAATAAACTATTTACTTGGACAACAAGTTTCAAATAATCGTTACACTTAGAGTTACAAATTAGTTTTATGTTGAGTTGAAAGACTAATCGAGTACCATTAACTCTTTAGAAGATGAATCGAGAACAATTAACTCTTTACTTGGTCAACAAGTTTTCAATAGTCGTTATTCTTATAGTTAAGGATTAGTTTCATGTTGAGTTAGAAGATTAATCAAGTACTATTAACTCTTTAGAAGATGACTCGAGTACAATAAACTATTTACTTGGTCAACATGTTTTCAATAATCTTTATACTTAATGTTAAGGATTAGTTTCATGTTGAGTTAGAAGATTAATCAAGTACCGTTAACTCTTTAGAAGATGTATCAAGTACAATAAACTATTTACTTGGTCAACAAGTTTTCAATAATCGTTACACTTAGAGTTACAAATTAGTTTTATGTTGAGTTGAAAGACTAATCGAGTACCATTAACTCTTTAGAAGATGAATCAAGAACAATTAACTCTTTACTTGGTTAACAAGGTTTCAATAATCGTTGCACTTAGAGTTTTAAATTAGATTTATGTTGAGTTAAAAGATTAATCGAGTACCATTAACTGTTTAGAAGATAAATCAAGTACAATTAACTCTTTACTTGGTCAACAAGTTTTCAATAATCGTTAGACTTAGATTTAAAGATTAGTTTTAGTTGAGTTAGAAGATTAATCGAGTACCATTAACTCTTTAGAAGATAAATGGAGTACAATTAACTCTTTAAATGGTCAACAAGTTTTCAATAATCGTTATACTTAATGTTAAGGATTAGTTTCATGTTGAGTTAGAAGATTAATCGAGTACCATTAACTCTTTAGAAGATGTATCAAGTACAATAAACTATTTACTTGGTCAACTAGTTTTCAATAATCGTTACACTTAAAGTTAAAGATTAGTTTTAGTTCAATTAGAAGATTAATCGAGTATCATTAACTCTTTAGAAGATAAATGGAGTACAATTAACTCTTTACTCTGTCAACAAGTTTTCAATAATCGTTATACTTAATGTTATGGATTAGTTTCATGTTGAGTTAGAAGATTAATCGAGTACCATTAACTCTTTAGAAGATGTATCAAGTACAATAAACTATTTACTTGGTCAACTAGTTTTCAATAATCGTTACACTTAGAGTTAAGGATTAGTTTCACGTTGAGTTAGAAGATTAATCGAGTACCATTAACTCTTTAGAAGATGAATCGAGTACAATAAACTATTTACTTGGACAACAAGTTTCAAATAATCGTTACACTTAGAGTTACAAATTAGTTTTATGTTGAGTTGAAAGACTAATCGAGTACCATTAACTCTTTAGAAGATGAATCGAGAACAATTAACTCTTTACTTGGTCAACAAGTTTTCAATAGTCGTTATTCTTATAGTTAAGGATTAGTTTCATGTTGAGTTAGAAGATTAATCAAGTACTATTAACTCTTTAGAAGATGACTCGAGTACAATAAACTATTTACTTGGTCAACATGTTTTCAATAATCTTTATACTTAATGTTAAGGATTAGTTTCATGTTGAGTTAGAAGATTAATCAAGTACCGTTAACTCTTTAGAAGATGTATCAAGTACAATAAACTATTTACTTGGTCAACAAGTTTTCAATAATCGTTACACTTAGAGTTACAAATTAGTTTTATGTTGAGTTGAAAGACTAATCGAGTACCATTAACTCTTTAGAAGATGAATCAAGAACAATTAACTCTTTACTTGGTTAACAAGGTTTCAATAATCGTTGCACTTAGAGTTTTAAATTAGATTTATGTTGAGTTAAAAGATTAATCGAGTACCATTAACTGTTTAGAAGATAAATCAAGTACAATTAACTCTTTACTTGGTCAACAAGTTTTCAATAATCGTTAGACTTAGATTTAAAGATTAGTTTTAGTTGAGTTAGAAGATTAATCGAGTACCATTAACTCTTTAGAAGATAAATGGAGTACAATTAACTCTTTAAATGGTCAACAAGTTTTCAATAATCGTTATACTTAATGTTAAGGATTAGTTTCATGTTGAGTTAGAAGATTAATCGAGTACCATTAACTCTTTAGAAGATGTATCAAGTACAATAAACTATTTACTTGGTTAACTAGTTTTCAATAATCGTTACACTTAAAGTTAAAGATTAGTTTTAGTTCAATTAGAAAATTAATCGAGTATCATTAACTCTTTAGAAGATAAATGGAGTACTATTAACTCTTTACTCTGTCAACAAGTTTTCAATAATCGTTATACTTAATGTTATGGATTAGTTTCATGTTGAGTTAGAATATTAATCGAGTACCATTAACTCTTTAGAAGATGTAACAAGTACAATAAACTATTTACTTGGTCAACTAGTTTTCAATAATCGTTACACTTAGAGTTAAGGATTAGTTTCACGTTGAGTTAGAAGATTAATCGAGTACCATTAACTCTTTAGAAGATGAATCGAGTACAATAAACTATTTACTTGGACAACAAGTTTTAAATAATCGTTACACTTAGAGTTACAAATTAGTTTTATGTTGAGTTGAAAGACTAATCGAGTACCATTAACTCTTTAGAAGATGAATCGAGAACAATTAACTCTTTACTTGGTCAACAAGTTTTCAATAGTCGTTATTCTTATAGTTAAGGATTAGTTTCATGTTGAGTTAGAAGATTAATCAAGTACTATTACCTCTTTAGAAGATGAATCGAGTACAATAAACTATTTACTTGGTCAACATGTTTTCAATAATCGTTATACTTAATGTTAAGGATTAGTTTCATGTTGAGTTAGAAGATTAATCAAGTACCGTTAACTCTTTAGAAGATGTATCAAGTACAATAAACTATTTACTTGGTCAACAAGTTTTCAATAATCGTTACACTTAGAGTTACAAATTAGTTTTATGTTGAGTTGAAAGACTAATCGAGTACCATTAACTCTTTAGAAGATGAATCAAGAACAATTAACTCTTTACTTGGTTAACAAGGTTTCAATAATCGTTGCACTTAAAGTTTCAAATTAGATTTATATTGAGTTAAAAGATTAATCGAGTACCCTTAACTGTTTAGAAGATAAATCAAGTACAATTAACTCTTTACTTGGTCAACAAGTTTTCAATAATCGTTACACTTAGAGTTAAAGATTAGTTTTAGTTGAGTTAGAAGATTAATCGAGTACCATTAACTCTTTAGAAGATAAATGGAGTACAATTAACTCTTTACATGGTCAAAAAGTTTTCAATAATCGTTATACTTAATGTTAAGGATTAGTTTCATGTTGAGTTAGAAGATTAATCGAGTACCATTAACTCTTTAGAAGATGAATCGAGTACAATAAACTATTTACTTGGACAACAAGTTTTTAATAATCGTTACACTTAGAGTTACAAATTAGTTTTATGTTGAGTTGAAAGTCTAATCGAGTACCATTAACTCTTTAGAAGAAGAATCGATAACAGTTAACTCTTTACGTGGTCAACAAGTTTTCAATAATCGTTACATTTAGAGTTACATATTTGTTCTATGTTGTGTTAAAAGACTAATGGAGTACCATTAACTGTTTAGAAGATAAATCGAGTACAATAAACTCTTTACTTGGTCTACAAGTTTTCAATAATCGTTATACTTAATGTTAAGGATTAGTTTCATGTTGAGTTAGAAGATTAATCAAGTACCGTTAACTCTTTAGAAGATGTATCAAGTACAATAAACTATTTACTTGGTCAACAAGTTTTCAATAATCGTTACACTTAGAGTTACAAATTAGTTTTATGTTGAGTTGAAAGACTAATCGAGTACCATTAACTCTTTAGAAGATGAATCAAGAACAATTAACTCTTTACTTGGTTAACAAGGTTTCAATAATCGTTGCACTTAGAGTTTCAAATTAGATTTATGTTGAGTTAAAAGATTAATCGAGTACCCTTAACTGTTTAGAAGATAAATCAAGTACAATTAACTCTTTACTTGGTCAACAAGTTTTCAATAATCGTTACACTTAGAGTTAAAGATTAGTTTTAGTTGAGTTAGAAGATTAATCGAGTACCATTAACTCTTTAGAAGATAAATGGAGTACAATTAACTCTTTACATGATCAAAAAGTTTTCAATAATCGTTCTACTTAATGTTAAGGATTAGTTTCATGTTGAGTTAGAAGATTAATCGAGTACCATTAACTCTTTAGAAGATGTATCAAGTACATTAAACTATTTACTTGGTCAACTAGTTTTCAATAATCGTTACACTTAGAGTTAAGGATTAGTTTCACGTTGAGTTAGAAGATTAATCGAGTACCATTAACTCTTTAGAAGATGAATCGAGTACAATAAACTATTTACTTGGACAACAAGTTTTTAATAATCGTTACACTTAGAGTTACAAATTAGTTTTATGTTGAGTTGAAAGTCTAATCGAGTACCATTAACTCTTTAGAAGAAGAATAGATAACAGTTAACTCTTTACGTGGTCAACAAGTTTTCAATAATCGTTACATTTAGAGTTACATATTTGTTCTATGTTGTGTTAAAAGACTAATGGAGTACCATTAACTGTTTAGAAGATAAATAGAGTACAATAAACTCTTTACTTGGTCGACAAGTTTTCAATAATCGTTATACTTAATGTTAAGGATTAGTTTCATGTTGAGTTAGAAGATTAATCAAGTACCGTTAACTCTTTAGAAGATGTATCAAGTACAATAAACTATTTACTTGGTCAACAAGTTTTCAATAATCGTTACACTTAGTGTTATGGTTTAATTTCATGTTCAGTTAGAAGATTAATCGAGTATCATTAACTGTTTAGAAGATAAATCGTGTACAATTAACTCTTTGTTTGGTCAATAAGTTTTCAATAATCGTTATACTTAGAGTTAAGGATTAATTTCATGTTCAGTTAGAAGATTAATCGAGTACCATTAACTGTTTAGAAGATAAATTGAGTACAATAAACTCTTTACTTGGTCGACAAGTTTTCAATAATCGTTATACTTAATGTTAAGGATTAGTTTCATGTTGAGTTAGAAGATTAATCAAGTACCGTTAACTCTTTAGAACATGTATCAAGTACAATAAACTATTTACTTGGTCAACAAGTTTTCAATAATCGTTACACTTAGAGTTACAAATTAGTTTTATGTTGAGTTGAAAGACTAATCGAGTACCATTAACTCTTTAGAAGATGAATCAAGAACAATTAACTCTTTACTTGGTTAACAAGGTTTCAATAATCGTTGCACTTAAAGTTTCAAATTAGATTTATGTTGAGTTAAAAGATTAATCGAGTACCCTTAACTGTTTAGAAGATAAATCAAGTACAATTAACTCTTTACTTGGTCAACAAGTTTTCAATAATCGTTACACTTAGAGTTAAAGATTAGTTTTAGTTGAGTTAGAAGATTAATCGAGTACCATTAACTCTTTAGAAGATAAATGGAGTACAATTAACTCTTTACATGGTCAAAAAGTTTTCAATAATCGTTATACTTAATGTTAAGGATTAGTTTCATGTTGAGTTAGAAGATTAATCGAGTACCATTAACTCTTTAGAAGATGTATCAAGTACAATAAACTATTTACTTGGTCAACTAGTTTTCAATAATCGTTACACTTAGAGTTAAAGATTAGTTTTAGTTGAGTTAGAAGATTAATCGAGTACCATTAACTCTTTAGAAGATAAATGGAGTACAATTAACTCTTTACATGGTCAAAAAGTTTTCAATAATCGTTATACTTAATGTTGAGGATTAGTTTCATGTTGAGTTAGAAGATCAATCAAGTACTATTAACTCTTTAGAAGATGAATCGAGTACAATAAACTATTTACTTGGTCAACATGTTTTCAATAATCGTTACATTTAGAGATACAAATTAGTTTATGTTGTGTTAAAAGACTAATGGAGTACCATTAACTGTTTAGAAGATAAATCAAGTACAATTAACTCTTTACTTGGTCAATAAGTTTTCAATAATCGTTATACTTAGAGTTAAGGATTAATTTCATGTTCAGTTAGAAGATTAATCGAGTACCATTTACTGTTTAGAAGAAAAATTGAGTACAATTCACTCTTTACTTGGTCAACAAGTTTTCAATAATCGTTATACTTAATGTTAAGGATTAGTTTCTGTTGAGTTAGAAGATTAATCAAGTACCGTTAACTCTTTAGAAGATGTATCAAGTACAATAAACTATTTACTTGGTCAACAAGTTTTCAATAATCGTTACACTTAGAGTTACAAATTAGTTTTATGTTGAATTGAAAAACCAATCCAGTACCATTAACTCTTTGGAAGATGAATCAAGAACAATTAACTCTTTACTTGGTTAACAAGTTTTCAATAATCGTTGCACTTAGAGTTTCAAATTAGATTTATGTTGAGTTAAAAGATTAATCAAGTACCATTAACTGTTTAGAAGATAAATCAAGTACAATTAACTCTTTACTTGGTCAACAAGTTTTCAATAATCGTTACACTTAATGTTAAGGATTAGTTTCATGTTGAGTTAGAAGAATAATCGAATACCATTAACTCTTTAGAAGATGTATTAAGTACAATAAACTATTTACTTGGTCAACAAGTTTTTATAATCGTTACACTTAGAGTTAAGTATTAGTTTCACGTTGAGTTAGAAGATTAATCGAGTACCATTAACTCTTTAGAAGATGAATCGAGTATAATAAACTATTTACTTAGACAACAAATTTTTAATAATCGTTACACTTAGAGTTACAAATTAGTTTTATGTTGAGTTAAAAGATTAATCGAGTACCATTAAGTCTTTAGAAGATGAATCGAGAACAATTAACTCTTTACTTGGTCAACAAGTTTTCAATAGTCGTTATTCTTATAGTTAAGGATTAGTTTCATGTTGAGTTAGAAGATTAATCAAGTACTATTAACTCTTTAGAAGATGAATCGAGTACAATAAACTATTTACTTGGTCAACAAGTTTTCAATAATCGTTACATTTAGAGTTACAAATTAGTTTTATGTTGTGTTAAAAGACTAATAGAGTACCATTAACTGTTTAGAAGATAAATCGAGTACAATTAACTCTTTACTTGGTCAACAAGTTTTCAATAATCGTTATACTTAGAGTCAAGGATTATATTCATGTTGAGTTAGAAGATTAATCGTGTACCATTAACTCTTTAGAAGACGAATCGAGTACAATAAACTATTTACTTGGTCGACAAGTTTTCAATAATCGTTATACTTAGAGTTACAAATTAGTTTTATGTTGAATTGAAAGACTAATCCAGTAACATTAACTCTTTAGAAGATGAATCAAAAACAATTAACTCTTTACTTGGTTAACAAGTTTTCAATAATCATTGCACTTAGAGTTTCAAATTTGATTTATGTTGAGTTAAAAGATTAATCGAGTATCATTAACTGTTTAGAAGATAAATCAAGTACAATAAACTATTTACTTGGTCAACTAGTTTTCAATAATCGTTACACTTAGAGTTAAGTATTAGTTTCACGTTGAGTTAGAAGATTAATCTAGTACCATTAACTCTTTAGAAGATGAATCGAGTACAATAAACTATTTACTTGGTCAACAAGTTTTCAATAATTATTATACTTAGTGTTATGGATTAATTTCATGTTCAGTTAGAAGATTGATCGAGTATCATTAACTGTTTAGAAGATAAATCGAGTACAATTAACTCTTTACTTGGTCAACAAGTTTTCAATAATCGTTATACTTAGAGTTAATGATTACATTCATGTTGAGTTAGAAGATTAATCGAGTACCATTAACTCTTTAGAAGATGAATCGAGTACAATAAACTATTTACTTGGTCAACAAGTTTTCAATAATCGTTATACTTAGTGTTATGGATTAATTTCAAGTTCAGTTAGAACATTAATCGAGTACCATTAACTGTTTAGAAGATAAATCGAGTAGAATTAACTCTTTACTTGGTCAATAAGTTTTCAATAATTGTTATACTTAGAGTTAAGGATTAATTTCATGTTGAGTTAGAAGATTAATCAAGTACCATAAACTCTTTAGAAGATGTATCAAGTACAATAAACTATTTACTTGGTCAACAAGTTTTCAATAATCGTTATACTTAGAGTTACAAATTAGTTTTATGTTGAATTGAAAGACTAATCCAGTACCATTAACTCTTTAGAAGATGAATCAAAAACAATGAACTCTTTACTTGGTTAACAAGTTTTCAATAATCATTGCACTTAGAGTTTCAAATTTGATTTATGTTGAGTTAAAAGATTAATCGAGTATCATTAACTGTTTAGAAGATAAATCAAGTACAATAAACTATTTACTTGGTCAACTAGTTTTCAATAATCGTTACACTTAGAGTTAAGTATTAGTTTCACGTTGAGTTAGAAGATTAATCTAGTACCATTAACTCTTTAGAAGATGAATCGAGTACAATAAACTATTTACTTGGTCAACAAGTTTTCAATAATCGTTATACTTAATGTTAAGGATTAGTTTCATGTTGAGTTAGAAGATTAATCGAGTACCATTAACTCTTTAGAAGAGGTATCGAGTACAATAAACTATTTACTTGGACAACAAGTTTTTAATAATCGTTACACTTAGAGTTACAAATTAGTTCTATGTTGTGTTAAAAGACTAATGGAGTACCATTAACTATTTAGAAGATAAATTGAGTACAATTAACTCTTTACTTGGTCAACAAGTTTTCAATAATCGTTATACTTAGAGTTAAGGATTAGATTCATATTGAGTTAGAAGATTAATCGAGTACCATTAACTCTTTAGAAGACGAATCGAGTACAATAAACTATTTACTTGGTCAACAAGTTTTCAATAATCGTTATACTTAGTGTTATGGTTTAATTTCATGTTCAGTTAGAAGATTAATCGAGTATCATTAACTGTTTAGAAGATAAATCGTGTACAATTAACTCTTTATTTGGTCAATAAGTTTTCAATAATCGTTATACTTAGAGTTAAGGATTAATTTCATGTTTAGTTAGAAGATTAATCGAGTACCATTAACTGTTTAGAAGATAAATTGAGTACAATAAACTCTTTACTTGGTCGACAAGTTTTCAATAATCGTTATACTTAATGTTAAGGATTAGTTTCATGTTGAGTTAGAAGATTAATCAAGTACCGTTAACTCTTTAGAAGATGTATCAAGTACAATAAACTATTTACTTGGTCAACAAGTTTTCAATAATCGTTACACTTAGAGTTACAAATTAGTTTTATGTTAAGTTGAAAGACTAATCGAGTACCATTAACTCTTTAGAAGATGAATCAAGAACAATTAACTCTTTACTTGGTTAACAAGGTTTCAATAATCGTTGCACTTAGAGTTTTAAATTAGATTTATGTTGAGTTAAAAGATTAATCGAGTACCATTAACTGTTTAGAAGATAAATCAAGTACAATTAACTCTTTACTTGGTCAACAAGTTTTCAATAATCGTTACACTTAGAGTTAAAGATTAGTTTTAGTTGAGTTAGAAGATTAATCGAGTACCATTAACTCTTTAGAAGATAAATGGAGTACAATTAACTCTTTAAATGGTCAACAAGTTTTCAATAATCGTTATACTTAATGTTAAGGATTAGTTTCATGTTGAGTTAGAAGATTAATCGAGTATCATTAACTCTTTAGAAGATGTATCAAGTACAATAAACTATTTACTTGGTCAACTAGTTTTCAATAATCGTTACACTTAAAGTTAAAGATCAGTTTTAGTTCAATTAGAAGATTAATCGAGTATCATTAACTCTTTAGAAGATAAATGGAGTACAATTAACTCTTTACTCTGTCAACAAGTTTTCAATAATCGTTATACTTAATGTTATGGATTAGTTTCATGTTGAGTTAGAATATTAATCGAGTACCATTAACTCTTTAGAAGATGTATCAAGTACAATAAACTATTTACTTGGTCAACTAGTTTTCAATAATCGTTACACTTAGAGTTAAGGATTAGTTTCACGTTGAGTTAGAAGATTAATCGAGTACCATTAACTCTTTAGAAGATGAATCGAGTACAATAAACTATTTACTTGGACAACAAGTTTTAAATAATCGTTACACTTAGAGTTACAAATTTGTTTTATGTTGAGTTGAAAGACTAATCGAGTACCATTAACTCTTTAGAAGATGAATCGAGAACAATTAACTCTTTACTTGGTCAACAAGTTTTCAATAGTCGTTATTCTTATAGTTAAGGATTAGTTTCATGTTGAGTTAGAAGATTAATCAAGTACTATTACCTCTTTAGAAGATGAATCGAGTACAATAAACTATTTACTTGGTCAACATGTTTTCAATAATCGTTATACTTAATGTTAAGGATTAGTTTCATGTTGAGTTAGAAGATTAATCAAGTACCGTTAACTCTTTAGAAGATGTATCAAGTACAATAAACTATTTACTTGGTCAACAAGTTTTCAATAATCGTTACACTTAGAGTTACAAATTAGTTTTATGTTGAGTTGAAAGACTAATCGAGTACCATTAACTCTTTAGAAGATGAATCAAGAACAATTAACTCTTTACTTGGTTAACAAGGTTTCAATAATCGTTGCACTTAGAGTTTCAAATTAGATTTATATTGAGTTAAAAGATTAATCGAGTACCCTTAACTGTTTAGAAGATAAATCAAGTACAATTAACTCTTTACTTGGTCAACAAGTTTTCAATAATCGTTACACTTAGAGTTAAAGATTAGTTTTAGTTGAGTTAGAAGATTAATCGAGTACCATTAACTCTTTAGAAGATAAATGGAGTACAATTAACTCTTTACATGGTCAAAAAGTTTTCAATAATCGTTATACTTAATGTTAAGGATTAGTTTCATGTTGAGTTAGAAGATTAATCGAGTACCATTAACTCTTTAGAAGATGAATCGAGTACAATAAACTATTTACTTGGACAACAAGTTTTTAATAATCGTTACACTTAGAGTTACAAATTAGTTTTATGTTGAGTTGAAAGTCTAATCGAGTACCATTAACTCTTTAGAAGAAGAATCGATAACAGTTAACTCTTTACGTGGTCAACAAGTTTTCAATAATCGTTACATTTAGAGTTACATATTTGTTCTATGTTGTGTTAAAAGACTAATGGAGTACCATTAACTGTTTAGAAGATAAATCGAGTACAATAAACTCTTTACTTGGTCTACAAGTTTTCAATAATCGTTATACTTAATGTTAAGGATTAGTTTCATGTTGAGTTAGAAGATTAATCAAGTACCGTTAACTCTTTAGAAGATGTATCAAGTACAATAAACTATTTACTTGGTCAACAAGTTTTCAATAATCGTTACACTTAGAGTTACAAATTAGTTTTATGTTGAGTTGAAAGACTAATCGAGTACCATTAACTCTTTAGAAGATGAATCAAGAACAATTAACTCTTTACTTGGTTAACAAGGTTTCAATAATCGTTGCACTTAGAGTTTCAAATTAGATTTATGTTGAGTTAAAAGATTAATCGAGTACCCTTAACTGTTTAGAAGATAAATCAAGTACAATTAACTCTTTACTTGGTCAACAAGTTTTCAATAATCGTTACACTTAGAGTTAAAGATTAGTTTTAATTGAGTTAGAAGATTAATCGAGTACCATTAACTCTTTAGAAGATAAATGGAGTACAATTAACTCTTTACATGATCAAAAAGTTTTCAATAATCGTTATACTTAATGTTAAGGATTAGTTTCATGTTGAGTTAGAAGATTAATCGAGTACCATTAACTCTTTAGAAGATGTATCAAGTACATTAAACTATTTACTTGGTCAACTAGTTTTCAATAATCGTTACACTTAGAGTTAAGGATTAGTTTCACGTTGAGTTAGAAGATTAATCGAGTACCATTAACTCTTTAGAAGATGAATCGAGTACAATAAACTATTTACTTGGACAACAAGTTTTTAATAATCGTTACACTTAGAGTTACAAATTAGTTTTATGTTGAGTTGAAAGTCTAATCGAGTACCATTAACTCTTTAGAAGAAGAATCGATAACAGTTAACTCTTTATGTGGTCAACAAGTTTTCAATAATCGTTACATTTAGAGTTACATATTTGTTCTATGTTGTGTTAAAAGACTAATGGAGTACCATTAACTGTTTAGAAGATAAATCGAGTACAATAAACTCTTTACTTGGTCGACAAGTTTTCAATAATCGTTATACTTAATGTTAAGGATTAGTTTCATGTTGAGTTAGAAGATTAATCAAGTACCGTTAACTCTTTAGAAGATGTATCAAGTACAATAAACTATTTACTTGGTCAACAAGTTTTCAATAATCGTTACACTTAGTGTTATGGTTTAATTTCATGTTCAGTTAGAAGATTAATCGAGTATCATTAACTGTTTAGAAGATAAATCGTGTACAATTAACTCTTTGTTTGGTCAATAAGTTTTCAATAATCGTTATACTTAGAGTTAAGGATTAATTTCATGTTCAGTTAGAAGATTAATCGAGTACCATTAACTGTTTAGAAGATAAATTGAGTACAATAAACTCTTTACTTGGTCGACAAGTTTTCAATAATCGTTATACTTAATGTTAAGGATTAGTTTCATGTTGAGTTAGAAGATTAATCAAGTACCGTTAACTCTTTAGAACATGTATCTAGTACAATAAACTATTTACTTGGTCAACAAGTTTTCAATAATCGTTACACTTAGAGTTACAAATTAGTTTTATGTTGAGTTGAAAGACTAATCGAGTACCATTAACTCTTTAGAAGATGAATCAAGAACAATTAACTCTTTACTTGGTTAACAAGGTTTCAATAATCGTTGCACTTAAAGTTTCAAATTAGATTTATGTTGAGTTAAAAGATTAATCGAGTACCCTTAACTGTTTAGAAGATAAATCAAGTACAATTAACTCTTTACTTGGTCAACAAGTTTTCAATAATCGTTACACTTAGAGTTAAAGATTAGTTTTAGTTGAGTTAGAAGATTAATCGAGTACCATTAACTCTTTAGAAGATAAATGGAGTACAATTAACTCTTTACATGGTCAAAAAGTTTTCAATAATCGTTATACTTAATGTTAAGGATTAGTTTCATGTTGAGTTAGAAGATTAATCGAGTACCATTAACTCTTTAGAAGATGTATCAAGTACAATAAACTATTTACTTGGTCAACTAGTTTTCAATAATCGTTACACTTAGAGTTAAAGATTAGTTTTAGTTGAGTTAGAAGATTAATCGAGTACCATTAACTCTTTAGAAGATAAATGGAGTACAATTAACTCTTTACATGGTCAAAAAGTTTTCAATAATCGTTATACTTAATGTTGAGGATTAGTTTCATGTTGAGTTAGAAGATTAATCAAGTACTATTAACTCTTTAGAAGGTGAATCGAGTACAATAAACTATTTACTTGGTCAACATGTTTTCAATAATCGTTACATTTAGAGTTACAAATTAGTTTATGTTGTGTTAAAAGACTAATGGAGTACCATTAACTGTTTAGAAGATAAATCGAGTACAATTAACTCTTTACTTGGTCAATAAGTTTTCAATAATCGTTATACTTAGAGTTAAGGATTAATTTCATGTTCAGTTAGAAGATTAATCGAGTACCATTTACTGTTTAGAAGAAAAATTGAGTACAATTCACTCTTTACTTGGTCAACAAGTTTTCAATAATCGTTATACTTAATGTTAAGGATTAGTTTCTGTTGAGTTAGAAGATTAATCAAGTACCGTTAACTCTTTAGAAGATGTATCAAGTACAATAAACTATTTACTTGGTCAACAAGTTTTCAATAATCGTTACACTTAGAGTTACAAATTAGTTTTATGTTGAATTGAAAAACCAATCCAGTACCATTAACTCTTTGGAAGATGAATCAAGAACAATTAACTCTTTACTTGGTTAACAAGTTTTCAATAATCGTTGCACTTAGAGTTTCAAATTAGATTTATGTTGAGTTAAAAGATTAATCAAGTACCATTAACTGTTTAGAAGATAAATCAAGTACAATTAACTCTTTACTTGGTCAACAAGTTTTCAATAATCGTTACACTTAATGTTAAGGATTAGTTTCATGTTGAGTTAGAAGAATAATCGAATACCATTAACTCTTTAGAAGATGTATTAAGTACAATAAACTATTTACTTGGTCAACAAGTTTTTGATAATCGTTACACTTAGAGTTAAGTATTAGTTTCACGTTGAGTTAGAAGATTAATCGAGTACCATTAACTCTTTAGAAGATGAATCGAGTATAATAAACTATTTACTTGGACAACAAATTTTTAATAATCGTTACACTTAGAGTTACAAATTAGTTTTATGTTGAGTTAAAAGATTAATCGAGTACCATTAAGTCTTTAGAAGATGAATCGAGAACAATTAACTCTTTACTTGGTCAACAAGTTTTCAATAGTCGTTATTCTTATAGTTAAGGATTAGTTTCATGTTGAGTTAGAAGATTAATCAAGTACTATTAACTCTTTAGAAGATGAATCGAGTACAATAAACTATTTACTTGGTCAACAAGTTTTCAATAATCGTTACATTTAGAGTTACAAATTAGTTTTATGTTGTGTTAAAAGACTAATGGAGTACCATTAACTGTTTAGAAGATAAATCGAGTACAATTAACTCTTTACTTGGTCAACAAGTTTTCAATAATCGTTATACTTAGAGTCAAGGATTATATTCATGTTGAGTTAGAAGATTAATCGTGTACCATTAACTCTTTAGAAGACGAATCGAGTACAATAAACTATTTACTTGGTCGACAAGTTTTCAATAATCGTTATACTTAGAGTTACAAATTAGTTTTATGTTGAATTGAAAGACTAATCCAGTAACATTAACTCTTTAGAAGATGAATCAAAAACAATTAACTCTTTACTTGGTTAACAAGTTTTCAATAATCATTGCACTTAGAGTTTCAAATTTGATTTATGTTGAGTTAAAAGATTAATCGAGTATCATTAACTGTTTAGAAGATAAATCAAGTACAATAAACTATTTACTTGGTCAACTAGTTTTCAATAATCGTTACACTTAGAGTTAAGTATTAGTTTCACGTTGAGTTAGAAGATTAATCTAGTACCATTAACTCTTTAGAAGATGAATCGAGTACAATAAACTATTTACTTGGTCAACAAGTTTTCAATAATTATTATACTTAGTGTTATGGATTAATTTCATGTTCAGTTAGAAGATTGATCGAGTATCATTAACTGTTTAGAAGATAAATCGAGTACAATTAACTCTTTACTTGGTCAACAAGTTTTCAATAATCGTTATACTTAGAGTTAATGATTACATTCATGTTGAGTTAGAAGATTAATCGAGTACCATTAACTCTTTAGAAGATGAATCGAGTACAATAAACTATTTACTTGGTCAACAAGTTTTCAATAATCGTTATACTTAGTGTTATGGATTAATTTCAAGTTCAATTAGAACATTAATCGAGTACCATTAACTGTTTAGAAGATAAATCGAGTAGAATTAACTCTTTACTTGGTCAATAAGTTTTCAATAATTGTTATACTTAGAGTTAAGGATTAATTTCATGTTGAGTTAGAAGATTAATCAAGTACCATAAACTCTTTAGAAGATGTATCAAGTACAATAAACTATTTACTTGGTCAACAAGTTTTCAATAATCGTTATACTTAGAGTTACAAATTAGTTTTATGTTGAATTGAAAGACTAATCCAGTACCATTAACTCTTTAGAAGATGAATCAAAAACAATTAACTCTTTACTTGGTTAACAAGTTTTCAATAATCATTGCACTTAGAGTTTCAAATTTGATTTATGTTGAGTTAAAAGATTAATCGAGTATCATTAACTGTTTAGAAGATAAATCAAGTACAATAAACTATTTACTTGGTCAACTAGTTTTCAATAATCGTTACACTTAGAGTTAAGTATTAGTTTCACGTTGAGTTAGAAGATTAATCTAGTACCATTAACTCTTTAGAAGATGAATCGAGTACAATAAACTATTTACTTGGTCAACAAGTTTTCAATAATTATTATACTTAGTGTTATGGATTAATTTCATGTTGAGTTAGAAGATTAATCGTGTACCATTAACTGTTTAGAAGATAAATCGAGTACAATTAACTCTTTACTTGGTCAACAAGTTTTCAATAATCGTTACACTTAGAGTTAAGTATTAGTTTCACGTTGAGTTAGAAGATTAATCTAGTACCATTAACTCTTTAGAAGATGAATCGAGTACAATAAACTATTTACTTGGTCAACAAGTTTTCAATAATTATTATACTTAGTGTTATGGATTAATTTCATGTTCAGTTAGAAGATTGATCGAGTATCATTAACTGTTTAGAAGATAAATCGAGTACAATTAACTCTTTACTTGGTCAACAAGTTTTCAATAATCGTTATACTTAGAGTTAAGGATTACATTCATGTTGAGTTAGAAGATTAATCGAGTACCATTAACTCTTTAGAAGATGAATCGAGTACAATAAACTATTTACTTGGTCAACAAGTTTTCAATAATCGTTATACTTAGTGTTATGGATTAATTTCAAGTTCAGTTAGAAGATTAATCGAGTACCATTAACTGTTTAGAAGATAAATCGAGTAGAATTAACTCTTTACTTGGTCAATAAGTTTTCAATAATTGTTATACTTAGAGTTAAGGATTAATTTCATGTTCAGTTAGAAGATTAATCGAGTACCATTAACTGTTTAGAAGATAAATTGAGTACAATTAACTCTTTACTTAGTCGACAAGTTTTCAATAATCGTTATACTTAATGTTAAGGATTAGTTTCATGTTGAGTTAGAAGATTAATCAAGTACCATAAACTCTTTAGAAGATGTATCAAGTACAATAAACTATTTACTTGGTCAACAAGTTTTCAATAATCGTTATACTTAATGTTAAGGATTAGTTTCATGTTGAGTTAGAAGATTAATCGAGTACCATTAACTCTTTAGAAGATGTATCAAGTACAATAAACTATTTACTTGGTCAACTAGTTTCCAATAATCGTTACACTTAGAGTTAAGGATTAGTTTCACGTTGAGTTAGAAGATTAATCAAGTACCATAACCTCTTTAGAAGATGAATCGAGTACAATAAACTATTTACTTGGACAACAAGTTTTTAATAATCGTTACACTTAGAGTTACAAATTAGTTTTATGTTGAACTGAAAGACTAATCCAGTACCATTAACTCTTTAGAAGATGAATCAAAAACAATTAACTCTTTACTTGGTTAACAAGTTTGCAATAATCATTGCACTTAGAGTTTCAAATTTGATTTATGTTGAGTTAAATGATTAATCGAGTATCATTAACTGTTTAGAAGATAAATCAAGTACAATTAACTCTTTACTTGGTCAACAAGTTTTAAATAATCGTTACACTTAGAGTTAATGATTAGTTTTAGTTGAGTTAGAAGATTAATCGAGTACCATTAACTCTTTAAAAGATAAATGGAGTACAATTAACTCTTTACATGGTCAACAAGTTTTCAATAATCGTTATACTTAATGTTAAGGATTAGTTTGATGTTGAGTTAGAAGATTAATCGTGTACCATTAACTCTTTAGAAGATGTATCAAGTACAATAAACTATTTACTTGGTCAACTAGTTTTCAATAATCGTTACACTTAGAGTTAAGTATTAGTTTCACGTTGAGTTAGAAGATTAATCTAGTACCATTAACTCTTTAGAAGATGAATCGAGTACAATAAACTATTTACTTGGTCAACAAGTTTTCAATAATCGTTACATTTAGAGTTACAAATTAGTTTTATGTTGTGTTAAAAGACTAATGGAGTACCATTAACTGTTTAGAAGATAAATCGAGTACAATTAACTCTTTACTTGGTCAACAAGTTTTCAATAATCGTTATACTTAGAGTTAAGGATTATATTCATGTTGAGTTAGAAGATTAATCGTGTACCATTAAATCTTTAGAAGACGAATCGAGTACAATAAACTATTTACTTGGTCGACAAGTTTTCAATAATCGTTATACTTAATGTTATGGATTAATTTCATGTTCAGTTAGAAGATGAATCGAGTATCATTAACTATTTAGAAGATAAATCGAGTACAATTAACTCTTTATTTGCTCAACAAGTTGTCAATAATCGTTATACTTAGAGTTAAGGATTAATTTCATGTTCAGTTAGAAGATTAATCGAGTACCATTAACTGTTTAGGAGAAAAATTGAGTACAATTCACTCTTTACTTGGTCAACAAGTTTTCAATAATCGTTATACTTAATGTTAAGGATTAGTTTCATGTTGAGTTAGAAGATTAATCAAGTACCGTTAACTCTTTAGAAGATGTATCAAGTACAATAAACTATTTACTTGGTCAACAAGTTTTCAATAATCGTTACACTTAGAGTTACAAATTAGTTTTATGTTGAATTGAAAGACTAATCCAGTACCATTAACTCTTTAGAAGATGAATCAAAAACAATTAACTCTTTACTTGGTTAACAAGTTTTCAATAATCATTGCACTTAGAGTTTCAAATTTGATTTATGTTGAGTTAAAAGATTAATCGAGTATCATTAACTGTTTAGAAGATAAATCAAGTACAATAAACTATTTACTTGGTCAACTAGTTTTCAATAATCGTTACACTTAGAGTTAAGTATTAGTTTCACGTTGAGTTAGAAGATTAATCTAGTACCATTAACTCTTTAGAAGATGAATCGAGTACAATAAACTATTTACTTGGTCAACAAGTTTTCAATAATTATTATACTTAGTGTTATGGATTAATTTCATGTTCAGTTAGAAGATTGATCGAGTATCATTAACTGTTTAGAAGATAAATCGAGTATAATTAACTCTTTACTTGGTCAACAAGTTTTCAATAATCGTTATACTTAGAGTTAATGATTACATTCATGTTGAGTTAGAAGATTAATCGAGTACCATTAACTCTTTAGAAGATGAATCGAGTACAATAAACTATTTACTTGGTCAACAAGTTTTCAATAATCGTTATACTTAGTGTTATGGATTAATTTCAAGTTCAGTTAGAACATTAATCGAGTACCATTAACTGTTTAGAAGATAAATCGAGTAGAATTAACTCTTTACTTGGTCAATAAGTTTTCAATAATTGTTATACTTAGAGTTAAGGATTAATTTCATGTTCAGTTAGAAGATTAATCGAGTACCATTAACTGTTTAGAAGATAAATTGAGTACAATTAACTCTTTACTTAGTCGACAAGTTTTCAATAATCGTTATACTTAATGTTAAGGATTAGTTTCATGTTGAGTTAGAAGATTAATCAAGTACCATAAACTCTTTAGAAGATGTATCAAGTACAATAAACTATTTACTTGGTCAACAAGTTTTCAATAATCGTTATACTTAATGTTAACGATTAGTTTCATGTTGAGTTAGAAGATTAATCGAGTACCATTAACTCTTTAGAAGATGTATCAAGTACAATAAACTATTTACTTGGTCAACTAGTTTTCAATAATCGTTACACTTAGAGTTAAGGATTAGTTTCACGTTGAGTTAGAAGATTAATCAAGTACCATAACCTCTTTAGAAGATGAATCGAGTACAATAAACTATTTACTTGGACAACAAGTTTTTAATAATCGTTACACTTAGAGTTACAAATTAGTTTTATGTTGAATTGAAAGACTAATCCAGTACCATTAACTCTTTAGAAGATGAATCAAAAACAATTAACTCTTTACTTGGTTAACAAGTTTTCAATAATCATTGCACTTAGAGTTTCAATTTTGATTTATGTTGAGTTAAAAGATTAATCGAGTATCATTAACTGTTTAGAAGGTAAATCAAGTACAATTAACTCTTTACTTGGTCAACAAGTTTTCAATAATCGTTACACTTAGAGTTAATGATTAGTTTTAGTTGAGTTAGAAGATTAATCGAGTACCATTAACTCTTTAAAAGATAAATGGAGTACAATTAACTCTTTACATGGTCAACAAGTTTTCAATAATCGTTATACTTAATGTTAAGGATTAGTTTGATGTTGAGTTAGAAGATTAATAGTGTACCATTAACTCTTTAGAAGATGTATCAAGTACAATAAACTATTTACTTGGTCAACTAGTTTTCAATAATCGTTACACTTAGAGTTAAGTATTAGTTTCACGTTGAGTTAGAAGATTAATCTAATACCATTAACTCTTTAGAAGATGAATCGAGTACAATAAACTATTTACTTGGTCAACAAGTTTTCAATAATTATTATACTTAGTGTTATGGATTAATTTCATGTTCAGTTAGAAGATTGATCGAGTATCATTAACTGTTTAGAAGATAAATCGAGTACAATTAACTCTTTACTTGGTCAACAAGTTTTCAATAATCGTTATACTTAGAGTTAAGGATTACATTCATGTTGAGTTAGAAGATTAATCGAGTACCATTAACTCTTTAGAAGATGAATCGAGTACAATAAACTATTTACTTGGTCAACAAGTTTTCAATAATCGTTATACTTAGTGTTATGGATTAATTTCAAGTTCAGTTAGAAGATTAATCGAGTACCATTAACTGTTTAGAAGATAAATCGAGTAGAATTAACTCTTTACTTGGTCAATTAGTTTTCAATAATTGTTATACTTAGAGTTAAGGATTAATTTCATGTTCAGTTAGAAGATTAATCGAGTACCATTAACTGTTTAGAAGATAAATTGAGTACAATTAACTCTTTACTTAGTCGACAAGTTTTCAATAATCGTTATACTTAATGTTAAGGATTAGTTTCATGTTGAGTTAGAAGATTAATCAAGTACCATAAACTCTTTAGAAGATGTATCAAGTACAATAAACTATTTACTTGGTCAACAAGTTTTCAATAATCGTTATACTTAATGTTAAGGATTAGTTTCATGTTGAGTTAGAAGATTAATCGAGTACCATTAACTCTTTAGAAGATGTATCAAGTACAATAAACTATTTACTTGGTCAACTAGTTTCCAATAATCGTTACACTTAGAGTTAAGGATTAGTTTCACGTTGAGTTAGAAGATTAATCAAGTACCATAACCTCTTTAGAAGATGAATCGAGTACAATAAACTATTTACTTGGACAACAAGTTTTTAATAATCGTTACACTTAGAGTTACAAATTAGTTTTATGTTGAATTGAAAGACTAATCCAGTACCATTAACTCTTTAGAAGATGAATCAAAAACAATTAACTCTTTACTTGGTTAACAAGTTTTCAATAATCATTGCACTTAGAGTTTCAAATTTGATTTATGTTGAGTTAAAAGATTAATCGAGTATCATTAACTGTTTAGAAGATAAATCAAGTACAATTAACTCTTTACTTGGTCAACAAGTTTTCAATAATCGTTACACTTAGAGTTAATGATTAGTTTTAGTTGAGTTAGAAGATTAATCGAGTACCATTAACTCTTTAAAAGATAAATGGAGTACAATTAACTCTTTACATGGTCAACAAGTTTTCAATAATCGTTATACTTAATGTTAAGGATTAGTTTGATGTTGAGTTAGAAGATTAATCGTGTACCATTAACTCTTTAGAAGATGTATCAAGTACAATAAACTATTTACTTGGTCAACTAGTTTTCAATAATCGTTACACTTAGAGTTAAGTATTAGTTTCACGTTGAGTTAGAAGATTAATCTAGTACCATTAACTCTTTAGAAGATGAATCGAGTACAATAAACTATTTACTTGGTCAACAAGTTTTCAATAATTATTATACTTAGTGTTATGGATTAATTTCATGTTCAGTTAGAAGATTGATCGAGTATCATTAACTGTTTAGAAGATAAATCGAGTACAATTAACTCTTTACTTGGTCAACAAGTTTTCAATAATCGTTATACTTAGAGTTAAGGATTACATTCATGTTGAGTTAGAAGATTAATCGAGTACCATTAACTCTTTAGAAGATGAATCGAGTACAATAAACTATTTACTTGGTCAACAAGTTTTCAATAATCGTTATACTTAGTGTTATGGATTAATTTCAAGTTCAGTTAGAACATTAATCGAGTACCATTAACTGTTTAGAAGATAAATCGAGTAGAATTAACTCTTTACTTGGTCAATAAGTTTTCAATAATTGTTATACTTAGAGTTAAGGATTAATTTCATGTTCAGTTAGAAGATTAATCGAGTACCATTAACTGTTTAGAAGATAAATTGAGTACAATTAACTCTTTACTTAGTCGACAAGTTTTCAATAATCGTTATACTTAATGTTAAGGATTAGTTTCATGTTGAGTTAGAAAATTAATCAAGTACCATAAACTCTTTAGAAGATGTATCAAGTACAATAAACTATTTACTTGGTCAACAAGTTTTCAATAATCGTTATACTTAATGTTAAGGATTAGTTTCATGTTGAGTTAGAAGATTAATCGAGTACCATTAACTCTTTAGAAGATGTATCAAGTACAATAAACTATTTACTTGGTCAACTAGTTTTCAATAATCGTTACACTTAGAGTTAAGGATTAGTTTCACGTTGAGTTAGAAGATTAATCAAGTACCATAACCTCTTTAGAAGATGAATCGAGTACAATAAACTATTTACTTGGACAACAAGTTTTTAATAATCGTTACACTTAGAGTTACAAATTAGTTTTATGTTGAATTGAAAGACTAATCCAGTACCATTAACTCTTTAGAAGATGAATCAAAAACAATTAACTCTTTACTTGGTTAACAAGTTTTCAATAATCATTGCACTTAGAGTTTCAAATTTGATTTATGTTGAGTTAAATGATTAATCGAGTATCATTAACTGTTTAGAAGATAAATCAAGTACAATTAACTCTTTACTTGGTCAACAAGTTTTCAATAATCGTTACACTTAGAGTTAATGATTAGTTTTAGTTGAGTTAGAAGATTAATCGAGTACCATTAACTCTTTAAAAGATAAATGGAGTACAATTAACTCTTTACATGGTCAACAAGTTTTCAATAATCGTTATACTTAATGTTAAGGATTAGTTTGATGTTGAGTTAGAAGATTAATCGTGTACCATTAACTCTTTAGAAGATGTATCAAGTACAATAAACTATTTACTTGGTCAACTAGTTTTCAATAATCGTTACACTTAGAGTTAAGTATTAGTTTCACGTTGAGTTAGAAGATTAATCTAGTACCATTAACTCTTTAGAAGATGAATCGAGTACAATAAACTATTTACTTGGTCAACAAGTTTTCAATAATTATTATACTTAGTGTTATGGATTAATTTCATGTTCAGTTAGAAGATTGATCGAGTATCATTAACTGTTTAGAAGATAAATCGAGTACAATTAACTCTTTACTTGGTCAACAAGTTTTCAATAATCGTTATACTTAGAGTAAAGGATTACATTCATGTTGAGTTAGAAGATTAATCGAGTACCATTAACTCTTTAGAAGATGAATCGAGTACAATAAACTATTTACTTGGTCAACAAGTTTTCAATAATCGTTATACTTAGTGTTATGGATTAATTTCAAGTTCAGTTAGAAGATTAATCGAGTACCATTAACTGTTTAGAAGATAAATCGAGTAGAATTAACTCTTTACTTGGTCAATAAGTTTTCAATAATTGTTATACTTAGAGTTAAGGATTAATTTCATGTTCAGTTAGAAGATTAATCGAGTACCATTAACTGTTTAGAAGATAAATTGAGTACAATTAACTCTTTACTTAGTCGACAAGTTTTCAATAATCGTTCTACTTAATGTTAAGGATTAGTTTCATGTTGAGTTAGAAGATTAATCAAGTACCATAAACTCTTTAGAAGATGTATCAAGTACAATAAACTATTTACTTGGTCAACAAGTTTTCAATAATCGTTATACTTAATGTTAAGGATTAGTTTCATGTTGAGTTAGAAGATTAATCGAGTACCATTAACTCTTTAGAAGATGTATCAAGTACAATAAACTATTTACTTGGTCAACTAGTTTTCAATAATCGTTACACTTAGAGTTAAGGATTAGTTTCACGTTGAGTTAGAAGATTAATCAAGTACCATAACCTCTTTAGAAGATGAATCGAGTACAATAAACTATTTACTTGGACAACAAGTTTTTAATAATCGTTACACTTAGAGTTACAAATTAGTTTTATGTTGAATTGAAAGACTAATCCAGTACCATTAACTCTTTAGAAGATGAATCAAAAACAATTAACTCTTTACTTGGTTAACAAGTTTTCAATAATCATTGCACTTAGAGTTTCAAATTTGATTTATGTTGAGTTAAAAGATTAATCGAGTATCATTAACTGTTTAGAAGATAAATCAAGTACAATTAACTCTTTACTTGGTCAACAAGTTTTCAATAATCGTTACACTTAGATTTAATGATTAGTTTTAGTTGAGTTAGAAGATTAATCGAGTACCATTAACTCTTTAAAAGATAAATGGAGTACAATTAACTCTTTACATGGTCAATAAGTTTTCAATAATCGTTATACTTAATGTTAAGGATTAGTTTTCATGTTGAGTTAGAAGATTAATCGTGTACCATTAACTCTTTAGAAGATGTATCAAGTACAATAAACTATTTACTTGGTCAACTAGTTTTCAATAATCGTTACACTTAGAGTTAAGCATTACTTTCACTTTGAGTTAGAAGATTAATCTAGTACCATTAACTCTTTAGAAGATGAATCGAGTACAATAAACTATTTACTTGGTCAACAAGTTTTCAATAATTATTATACTTAGTGTTATGGATTAATTTCATGTTCAGTTAGAAGATGAATCGAGTATCATTAACTGTTTAGAAGATAAATCGAGTACAATTAACTCTTTACTTGGTCAACAAGTTTTCAATAATCGTTATACTTAGAGTTAAGGATTAGATTCATGTTGAGTTAGAAGATTTATCGAGTACCATTAACTCTTTAGAAGATGAATTGAGTACAATAAACTATTTACTTGGTCAACAAGTTTTCAATAATCGTTATACTTAGTGTTATGGATTAATTTCAAGTTCAGTTAGAAGATTAATCGAGTACCATTAACTGTTTAGAAGATAAATCGAGTAGAATTAACTCTTTACTTAGTCGACAAGTTTTCAATAATCGTTATACTTAATGTTAAGGATTAGTTTCATGTTGAGTTAGAAGATTAATCAAGTACCATAAACTCTTTAGAAGATGTATCAAGTACAATAAACTATTTACTTGGTCAACAAGTTTTCAATAATCGTTATACTTAATGTTAAGGATTAGTTTCATGTTGAGTTAGAAGATTAATCGAGTACCATTAACTCTTTAGAAGATGTATCAAGTACAATAAACTATTTACTTGGTCAACTAGTTTTCAATAATCGTTACACTTAGAGTTAAGGATTAGTTTCACGTTGAGTTAGAAGATTAATCATGTACCATAACCTCTTTAGAAGATGAATCGAGTACAATAAACTATTTACTTGGACAACAAGGTTTTAATAATCGTTACACTTAGAGTTACAAATTAGTTTTATGTTGAGTTGAAAGACTAATCGAGTACCATTAACTCTTTAAAAGATTAATCGAAAACAATTAACTCTTTACTTGGTCAACAAGTTTTCAATAATCGTTACACTTAGAGTTACAAATTAGTTTTATGTTGAGTTAAAAGACTAATCGAGTACCATTAACTCTTTAGAAGATGAATCGAGAACAATTAACTCTTTACATGGTCAACATGTTTTCAATAATCGATATACTTAATGTTAAGGATTATATTCATGTTGAGTTAGAAGATTAATCGAGTACCATTAACTCTTTAGAAGACGAATCGAGTACAATAAACTATTTACTTGATCGACAAGTTTTCAATAATCGTTATACTTAGTGTTATGGATTAATTTCATGTTCAGTTAGAAGATGAATCGAGTATCATTAACTGTTTAGAAGATAAATCGAGTACAATTAACTCTTTACTTGGTCAACAAGTTTTCAATAATCGTTATACTTAGAGTTAAGGATTAGATTCATGTTGAGTTAGAAGATTTATCGAGTACCATTAACTCTTTAGAAGATGAATCGAGTACAATAAACTATTTACTTGGTCAACAAGTTTTCAATAATCGTTATACTTAGTGTTATGGATTAATTTCAAGTTCAGTTAGAAGATTAATCGAGTACCATTAACTGTTTAGAAGATAAATCAAGTAGAATTAACTCTTTACTTGGTCAATAAGTTTTCAATAATTGTTATACTTAGAGTTAAGGATTAATTTCATATTCAGTTAGAAGATTAATCGAGTACCATTAACTGTTTAGAAGATAAATTGAGTACAATTAACTCTTTACTTAGTCGACAAGTTTTCAATAATCGTTATACTTAATGTTAAGGATTAGTTTCATGTTGAGTTAGAAGATTAATCAAGTACCATAAACTCTTTAGAAGATGTATCAAGTACAATAAACTATTTACTTGGTCAACAAGTTTTCAATAATCGTTATACTTAATGTTAAGGATTAGTTTCATGTTGAGTTAGAAAATTAATCGAGTACCATTAACTCTTTAGAAGATGTATCAAGTACAATAAACTATTTACTTGGTCAACTAGTTTTCAATAATCGTTCCACTTAGAGTTAAGGATTAGTTTCACGTTGAGTTAGAAGATTAATCATGTACCATGACCTCTTTAGAAGATGAATCGAGTACAATAAACTATTTACTTGGACAACAAGTTTTTAATAATCGTTACACTTAGAGTTACAAATTAGTTTTATGTTGAGTTGAAAGACTAATCGAGTACTATTAACTCTTTAAAAGATTAATCGAAAACAATTAACTCTTTACTTGGTCAACAAGTTTTCAATAATCGTTACACTTAGAGTTACAAATTAGTTTTATGTTGAGTTAAAAGACTAATCGAGTACCATTAACTCTTTAGAAGATGAATCGAGAACAATTAACTCTTTACATGGTCAACATGTTTTCAATAATCGATATACTTAATGTTAAGGATTAGTTTCATGTTGAGTTAGAAGATTAATCGAGTACCATTAACTCTTTAGAAGATGTATAAAGTACAATAAACTATTTACTTGGTCAACTAGTTTTTAATAATCGTTACACTTAGACTTAAGTATTAGTTTCACGTTGAGTTAGAAGATTAATCGAGTACCATTAACTCTTTAGAAGATGAATCGAGTATAATAAACTATTTACTTGGACAACAAGTTTTTAATAATCGTTACACTTAGAGTTACAAATTAGTTTTATGTTGAGTTAAAAGATTAAACGAGTACCATTAACTCTTTAGAAGATGAATCGAGAACAATTAACTCTTTACTTGGTCAACAAGTTTTCAATAGTCGTTATTCTTATAGTTAAGGATTAGTTTCGTGTTGAGTTAGAAGATTAATCAAGTACTATTAACTCTTTAGAAGATGAATCGAGTACAATAAACTATTTACTTGGTCAACAAGTTTTCAATAATCGTTACATTTAGAGTTACAAATTAGTTTTATGTTGTGTTAAAAGACTAATGGAGTACCATTAACTGTTTAGAAGATAAATCGAGTACAATTAACTCTTTACTTGGTCAACAAGTTTTCAATAATCGTTATACTTACAGTTAAGGATTATATTCATGTTGAGTTAGAAGATTAATCGAGTACCATTAACTCTTTAGAAGACGAATCGAGTACAATAAACTATTTACTTGATCGACAAGTTTTCAATAATCGTTATACTTAGTGTTATGGATTAATTTCATGTTCAGTTAGAAGATGAATCGAGTATCATTAACTGTTTAGAAGATAAATCGAGTACAATTAACTCTTTACTTGGTCAACAAGTTTTCAATAATCGTTATACTTAGAGTTAAGGATTAGATTCATGTTGAGTTAGAAGATTTATCGAGTACCATTAACTCTTTAGAAGATGAATCGAGTACAATAAACTATTTACTTGGTCAACAAGTTTTCAATAATCGTTATACTTAGTGTTATGGATTAATTTCAAGTTCAGTTAGAAGATTAAACGAGTACCATTAACTGTTTAGAAGATAAATCGAGTAGAATTAACTCTTTACTTGGTCAATAAGTTTTCAATAATTGTTATACTTAGAGTTAAGGATTAATTTCATATTCAGTTAGAAGATTAATCGTGTACCATTAACTGTTTAGAAGATAAATTGAGTACAATTAACTCTTTACTTAGTCGACAAGTTTTCAATAATCGTTATACTTAATGTTAAGGATTAGTTTCATGTTGAGTTAGAAGATTAATCAAGTACTGTTAACTCTTTAGAAGATGTATCAAGTACAATAAACTATTTACTTGGTCAACAAGTTTTCAATAATCGTTACACTTAGAGTTACAAATTAGTTTTATGTTGAATTGAAAGACTAATCCAGTACCATTAACTCTTTAGAAGATGAATCAAGAACAATTAACTCTTTACTTGGTTAACAAGTTTTCAATAATCATTGCACTTAGAGTTTCAAATTTGATTTATGTTGAGTTAAAAGATTAATCGAGTACCATTAACTGTTTAGAAGATAAATCAAGTACCATTAACTCTTTACATGGTCAACAAGTTTTCAATAATTGTTACACTTAGTGTTATGGATTAATTTCATGTTCAGTTACAAGATTAATCGAGTATCATTAACTGTTTAGAAGATAAATTGAGTACAATTAACTCTTTACTTGGTCAACAAGTTTTCAATAATCGTTATACTTAGAGTTAAGGATTAGATTCATGTTGAGTTAGAAGATTTATCGAGTACCATTAACTCTTTAGAAGATGAATCGAGTACAATAAACTATTTACTTGGTCAACAAGTTTTCAATAATCGTTATACTTAGTGTTATGGATTAATTTCAAGTTCAGTTAGAAGATTAATCGAGTACCATTAACTGTTTAGAAGATAAATCGAGTAGAATTAACTCTTTACTTGGTCAATAAGTTTTCAATAATTGTTATACTTAGAGTTAAGGATTAATTTCATATTCAGTTAGAAGATTAATCGAGTACCATTAACAGTTTAGAAGATAAATTGAGTACAATTAACTCTTTACTTAGTCGACAAGTTTTCAATAATCGTTATACTTAATGTTAAGGATTAGTTTCATGTTGAGTTAGAAGATTAATCAAGTACCATAAACTCTTTAGAAGATGTATCAAGTACAATAAACTATTTACTTGGTCAACAAGTTTTCAATAATCGTTATACTTAATGTTAAGGATTAGTTTCACGTTGAGTTAGAAGATTAATCATGTACCATAACCTCTTTAGAAGATGAATCGAGTACAATAAACTATTTACTTGGACAACAAGTTTTTAATAATCGTTACACTTAGAGTTACAAATTAGTTTTATGTTGAGTTGAAAGACTAATCGAGTACCATTAACTCTTTAAAAGATTAATCGAAAACAATTAACTCTTTACTTGGTCAACAAGTTTTCAATAATCGTTACACTTAGAGTTACAAATTAGTTTTATGTTGAGTTAAAAGACTAATCGAGTACCATTAACTCTTTAGAAGATGAATCGAGAACAATTAACTCTTTACATGGTCAACATGTTTTCAATAATCGATATACTTAATGTTAAGGATTAGTTTCATGTTGAGTTAGAAGATTAATCGAGTACCATTAACTCTTTAGAAGATGTATAAAGTACAATAAACTATTTACTTGGTCAACTAGTTTTTAATAATCGTTACACTTAGACTTAAGTATTAGTTTCACGTTGAGTTAGAAGATTAATCGAGTACCATTAACTCTTTAGAAGATGAATCGAGTATAATAAACTATTTACTTGGACAACAAGTTTTTAATAATCGTTACACTTAGAGTTACAAATTAGTTTTATGTTGAGTTAACAGATTAATCGAGTACCATTAACTCTTTAGAAGATGAATCGAGAACAATTAACTCTTTACTTGGTCAACAAGTTTTCAATAGTCGTTATTCTTATAGTTAAGGATTCGTTTCGTGTTGAGTTAGAAGATTAATCAAGTACTATTAACTCTTTAGAAGATGAATCGAGTACAATAAACTATTTACTTGGTCAACAAGTTTTCAATAATCGTTACATTTAGAGTTACAAATTAGTTTTATGTTGTGTTAAAAGACTAATGGAGTACCATTAACTGTTTAGAAGATAAATCGAGTACAATTAACTCTTTACTTGGTCAACAAGTTTTCAATAATCGTTATACTTACAGTTAAGGATTATATTCATGTTGAGTTAGAAGATTAATCGAGTACCATTAACTCTTTAGAAGACGAATCGAGTACAATAAACTATTTACTTGATCGACAAGTTTTCAATAATCGTTATACTTAGTGTTATGGATTAATTTCATGTTCAGTTAGAAGATGAATCGAGTATCATTAACTATTTAGAAGATAAATCGAGTACAATTAACTCTTTATTTGGTCAATAAATTTTCAATAATCGTTATACTTAGAGTTAAGGATTAATTTCATGTTCAGTTAGAAGATTAATCGAGTACCATTAACTGTTTAGGAGAAAAATTGAGTACAATTCACTCTTTACTTGGTCAACAAGTTTTCAATAATCGTTATACTTAATGTTAAGGATTAGTTTCATGTTGAGTTAGAAGATTAATCAAGTACTGTTAACTCTTTAGAAGATGTATCAAGTACAATAAACTATTTACTTGGTCAACAAGTTTTCAATAATCGTTACACTTAGAGTTACAAATTAGTTTTATGTTGAATTGAAAGACTAATCCAGTACCATTAACTCTTTAGAAGATGAATCAAGAACAATTAACTCTTTACTTGGTTAACAAGTTTTCAATAATCATTGCACTTAGAGTTTCAAATTTGATTTATGTTGAGTTAAAAGATTAATCGAGTACCATTAACTGTTTAGAAGATAAATCAAGTACCATTAACTCTTTACATGGTCAACAAGTTTTCAATAATTGTTACACTTAGAGTTAATGATTAGTTTTGGTTTAGTTAGAAGATTAATCGAGTACCATTAACTCTTTAAAAGATAAATGGAGTACAATTAACTCTTTACATGGTCAACAAGTTTTCAATAATCGTTATACTTAATGTTAAGGATTAGTTTCATGTTGAGTTAGAAGATTTATCGAGTACCATTAACTCTTTAGAAGATGCATCAAGTACAATAAACTATTTACTTGGTCAACTAGTTTTCAATAATCGTTACACTTAGAGTTAAGGATTAGTTTCACGTTGAGTTAGAAGATTAATCTAGTACCATTAACTCTTTAGAAGATTAATCGAGTACAATAAACTATTTACTTGGTCAACAAGTTTTCAATAATTATTATACTTAGTGTTATGGATTAATTTCATGTTGAGTTAGAAGATTAATCAAGTATTATTAACTCTTTAGAAGATGAATCGAGTACAATAAACTATTTACCTGGTCAACAAGTTTTCAATAATAGTTACATTTATAGTTACAAATTAGTTCTATGTTGTGTTAAAAGACTAATGTAGTACCATTAACTGTTTAGAAGATAAATCGAGTACAATTAACTCTTTACTTGGTCAACAAGTTTTCAATAATCGTTATACTTATTGTTAAGGATTAGTTTTACGTTGAGTTAAAAGATTAATCGAGTATCATTAACTGTTTAGAAGATAAATCGTGTACAATTAACTCTTTATGTGGTCAACAAGTTTTCAATAATCGTTACACTTAGAGTTAAAGATTAGTTTTAGTTGAGTTAGAAGATTAATCGAGTACCATTAACTCTTTAGAAGATAAATGGAGTACAATTAACTCTTTACATGGTCAACAAGTTTTCAATAATCGTTATACTTAATGTTAAGGATTAGTTTCATGTTGAGTTAGAAGATTAATCGAGTACCATTAAGTCTTTAGAAGATGTATCAAGTACAGTAAACTATTTTCTTGGTCAACTAGTTTTCAATAATCGTTACACTTAGAGTTAAGGATTAGTTTCACGTTGAGTTAGAAGATTAATCGAGTACCATTAACTCTTTAGAAGATGAATCGAGTACAATTAACTCTTTACTTGGTCAACAAGTTTTCAATAATCGTTATACTTAGAGTTAAGGATTAGATTCATGTTGAGTTAGAAGATTAATCGAGTACCATTAACTCTTTAGAATACAAATCGAGTACAATAAACTATTTACTTGGTCGACAAGTTTTCAATAAACGTTATACTTAGTGTTATGGATTAATTTCATATTCAGTTAGAAGAGGAATCGAGTATCATTAACTATTTAGAAGATAAATCGAGTACAATTAACTCTTTATTTGGTCAATAAGTTTTCAATAATCGTTATACTTAGAGTTAAGGATTAATTTCATGTTCAGTTAGAAGATTAATCGAGTACCATTAACTGTTTAGATGAAAAATTGAGTACAATTCACTCTTTACTTGGTCAACAAGTTTTCAATAATCGTTATACTTAATGTTAAGGATTAGTTTCATGTTGAGTTAGAAGATTAATCAAGTACCGTTAACTCTTTAGAAGATGTATCAAGTACAATAAACTATTTACTTGGTCAACAAGTTTTCAATAATCGTTACACTTAGAGTTAAAAATTAGTTTTATGTTGAGTTGAAAGACAAATCGAGTACCATTAACTCTTTAGAAGATGAATCGAGTACAATAAACTATTTGCTTGGTCAACAAGTTTTCAATAATCGTTACATTTAGAGTTAGAAATTAGTTTTATGTTGAGTTAAAAGACTAATCGAGTACCATAAACTCTTTAGAAGATGAATCGAGAACAATTAACTCTTTACTTGGTCAAAAAGTTTTCAATAGTCGTTATTCTTATAGTTAAGGATTAGTTTCATGTTGAGTTAGAAGATTAATCAAGTACTATTAACTCTTTAGAAGATGAATCGAGAACAATAAACTATTTACATGGTCAACAAGTTTTCAATAATCGTTACATTTAGAGTTACAAATTAGTTTTATGTTGTGTTAAAAGACTAATGGAGTACTATTAACTGTTTAGAAGATAAATCGAGTACAATTAACTCTTTATTTGGTCAATAAGTTTTCAATAATCGTTATACTTAGAGTTAAGGATTAATTTCATGTTCAGTTAGAAGATTAATCGAGTACCATTAACTGTTTAGATGAAAAATTGAGTACAATTCACTCTTTACTTGGTCAACAAGTTTTCAATAATCGTTATACTTAATGTTAAGGATTAGTTTCATGTTGAGTTAGAAGATTAATCAAGTACCGTTAACTCTTTAGAAGATGTATCAAGTACAATAAACTATTTACTTGGTCAACAAGTTTTCAATAATCGTTACACTTAGAGTTAAAAATTAGTTTTATGTTGAATTGAAAGACTAATCCAGTACCATTAACTCTTTAGAAGATGAATCAAGAACAATTAACTCTTTACTTGGTTAACAAGTTTTCAATAATCGTTGCACTTAGAGTTTCAAATTAGATTTATGTTGAGTTAAAAGATTAATCGAGTACCATTAACTGTTTAGAAGATAAATCAAGTACAATTAACTCTTTACTTGGTCAACAAGTTTTCAATAATTATTATACTTAGTGTTATGGATTAATTTCATGTTCAGTTACAAGATTAATCGAGTATCATTAACTGTTTAGAAGATAAATTGAGTACAATTAACTCTTTACTTGGTCAACAAGTTTTCAATAATCGTTATACTTAGAGTTAAGGATTAGATTCATGTTGAGTTAGAAGATTTATCGAGTACCATTAACTCTTTAGAAGATGAATCGAGTACAATAAACTATTTACTTGGTCAACAAGTTTTCAATAATCGTTATACTTAGTGTTATGGATTAATTTCAAGTTCAGTTAGAAGATTAATCGAGTACCATTAACTGTTTAGAAGATAAATCGAGTAGAATTAACTCTTTACTTGGTCAATAAGTTTTCAATAATTGTTATACTTAGAGTTAAGGATTAATTTCATATTCAGTTAGAAGATTAATCGAGTACCATTAACAGTTTAGAAGATAAATTGAGTACAATTAACTCTTTACTTAGTCGACAAGTTTTCAATAATCGTTATACTTAATGTTAAGGATTAGTTTCATGTTGAGTTAGAAGATTAATCAAGTACCATAAACTCTTTAGAAGATGTATCAAGTACAATAAACTATTTACTTGGTCAACAAGTTTTCAATAATCGTTATACTTAATGTTAAGGATTAGTTTCACGTTGAGTTAGAAGATTAATCATGTACCATAACCTCTTTAGAAGATGAATCGAGTACAATAAACTATTTACTTGGACAACAAGTTTTTAATAATCGTTACACTTAGAGTTACAAATTAGTTTTATGTTGAGTTGAAAGACTAATCGAGTACCATTAACTCTTTAAAAGATTAATCGAAAACAATTAACTCTTTACTTGGTCAACAAGTTTTCAATAATCGTTACACTTAGAGTTACAAATTAGTTTTATGTTGAGTTAAAAGACTAATCGAGTACCATTAACTCTTTAGAAGATGAATCGAGAACAATTAACTCTTTACATGGTCAACATGTTTTCAATAATCGATATACTTAATGTTAAGGATTAGTTTCATGTTGAGTTAGAAGATTAATCGAGTACCATTAACTCTTTAGAAGATGTATAAAGTACAATAAACTATTTACTTGGTCAACTAGTTTTTAATAATCGTTACACTTAGACTTAAGTATTAGTTTCACGTTGAGTTAGAAGATTAATCGAGTACCATTAACTCTTTAGAAGATGAATCGAGTATAATAAACTATTTACTTGGACAACAAGTTTTTAATAATCGTTACACTTAGAGTTACAAATTAGTTTTATGTTGAGTTAACAGATTAATCGAGTACCATTAACTCTTTAGAAGATGAATCGAGAACAATTAACTCTTTACTTGGTCAACAAGTTTTCAATAGTCGTTATTCTTATAGTTAAGGATTCGTTTCGTGTTGAGTTAGAAGATTAATCAAGTACTATTAACTCTTTAGAAGATGAATCGAGTACAATAAACTATTTACTTGGTCAACAAGTTTTCAATAATCGTTACATTTAGAGTTACAAATTAGTTTTATGTTGTGTTAAAAGACTAATGGAGTACCATTAACTGTTTAGAAGATAAATCGAGTACAATTAACTCTTTACTTGGTCAACAAGTTTTCAATAATCGTTATACTTACAGTTAAGGATTATATTCATGTTGAGTTAGAAGATTAATCGAGTACCATTAACTCTTTAGAAGACGAATCGAGTACAATAAACTATTTACTTGATCGACAAGTTTTCAATAATCGTTATACTTAGTGTTATGGATTAATTTCATGTTCAGTTAGAAGATGAATCGAGTATCATTAACTATTTAGAAGATAAATCGAGTACAATTAACTCTTTATTTGGTCAATAAATTTTCAATAATCGTTATACTTAGAGTTAAGGATTAATTTCATGTTCAGTTAGAAGATTAATCGAGTACCATTAACTGTTTAGGAGAAAAATTGAGTACAATTCACTCTTTACTTGGTCAACAAGTTTTCAATAATCGTTATACTTAATGTTAAGGATTAGTTTCATGTTGAGTTAGAAGATTAATCAAGTACTGTTAACTCTTTAGAAGATGTATCAAGTACAATAAACTATTTACTTGGTCAACAAGTTTTCAATAATCGTTACACTTAGAGTTACAAATTAGTTTTATGTTGAATTGAAAGACTAATCCAGTACCATTAACTCTTTAGAAGATGAATCAAGAACAATTAACTCTTTACTTGGTTAACAAGTTTTCAATAATCATTGCACTTAGAGTTTCAAATTTGATTTATGTTGAGTTAAAAGATTAATCGAGTACCATTAACTGTTTAGAAGATAAATCAAGTACCATTAACTCTTTACATGGTCAACAAGTTTTCAATAATTGTTACACTTAGAGTTAATGATTAGTTTTGGTTTAGTTAGAAGATTAATCGAGTACCATTAACTCTTTAAAAGATAAATGGAGTACAATTAACTCTTTACATGGTCAACAAGTTTTCAATAATCGTTATACTTAATGTTAAGGATTAGTTTCATGTTGAGTTAGAAGATTTATCGAGTACCATTAACTCTTTAGAAGATGCATCAAGTACAATAAACTATTTACTTGGTCAACTAGTTTTCAATAATCGTTACACTTAGAGTTAAGGATTAGTTTCACGTTGAGTTAGAAGATTAATCTAGTACCATTAACTCTTTAGAAGATTAATCGAGTACAATAAACTATTTACTTGGTCAACAAGTTTTCAATAATTATTATACTTAGTGTTATGGATTAATTTCATGTTGAGTTAGAAGATTAATCAAGTATTATTAACTCTTTAGAAGATGAATCGAGTACAATAAACTATTTACCTGGTCAACAAGTTTTCAATAATAGTTACATTTATAGTTACAAATTAGTTCTATGTTGTGTTAAAAGACTAATGTAGTACCATTAACTGTTTAGAAGATAAATCGAGTACAATTAACTCTTTACTTGGTCAACAAGTTTTCAATAATCGTTATACTTATTGTTAAGGATTAGTTTTACGTTGAGTTAAAAGATTAATCGAGTATCATTAACTGTTTAGAAGATAAATCGTGTACAATTAACTCTTTATGTGGTCAACAAGTTTTCAATAATCGTTACACTTAGAGTTAAAGATTAGTTTTAGTTGAGTTAGAAGATTAATCGAGTACCATTAACTCTTTAGAAGATAAATGGAGTACAATTAACTCTTTACATGGTCAACAAGTTTTCAATAATCGTTATACTTAATGTTAAGGATTAGTTTCATGTTGAGTTAGAAGATTAATCGAGTACCATTAAGTCTTTAGAAGATGTATCAAGTACAGTAAACTATTTTCTTGGTCAACTAGTTTTCAATAATCGTTACACTTAGAGTTAAGGATTAGTTTCACGTTGAGTTAGAAGATTAATCGAGTACCATTAACTCTTTAGAAGATGAATCGAGTACAATTAACTCTTTACTTGGTCAACAAGTTTTCAATAATCGTTATACTTAGAGTTAAGGATTAGATTCATGTTGAGTTAGAAGATTAATCGAGTACCATTAACTCTTTAGAATACAAATCGAGTACAATAAACTATTTACTTGGTCGACAAGTTTTCAATAAACGTTATACTTAGTGTTATGGATTAATTTCATATTCAGTTAGAAGAGGAATCGAGTATCATTAACTATTTAGAAGATAAATCGAGTACAATTAACTCTTTATTTGGTCAATAAGTTTTCAATAATCGTTATACTTAGAGTTAAGGATTAATTTCATGTTCAGTTAGAAGATTAATCGAGTACCATTAACTGTTTAGATGAAAAATTGAGTACAATTCACTCTTTACTTGGTCAACAAGTTTTCAATAATCGTTATACTTAATGTTAAGGATTAGTTTCATGTTGAGTTAGAAGATTAATCAAGTACCGTTAACTCTTTAGAAGATGTATCAAGTACAATAAACTATTTACTTGGTCAACAAGTTTTCAATAATCGTTACACTTAGAGTTAAAAATTAGTTTTATGTTGAGTTGAAAGACAAATCGAGTACCATTAACTCTTTAGAAGATGAATCGAGTACAATAAACTATTTGCTTGGTCAACAAGTTTTCAATAATCGTTACATTTAGAGTTAGAAATTAGTTTTATGTTGAGTTAAAAGACTAATCGAGTACCATAAACTCTTTAGAAGATGAATCGAGAACAATTAACTCTTTACTTGGTCAAAAAGTTTTCAATAGTCGTTATTCTTATAGTTAAGGATTAGTTTCATGTTGAGTTAGAAGATTAATCAAGTACTATTAACTCTTTAGAAGATGAATCGAGAACAATAAACTATTTACATGGTCAACAAGTTTTCAATAATCGTTACATTTAGAGTTACAAATTAGTTTTATGTTGTGTTAAAAGACTAATGGAGTACTATTAACTGTTTAGAAGATAAATCGAGTACAATTAACTCTTTATTTGGTCAATAAGTTTTCAATAATCGTTATACTTAGAGTTAAGGATTAATTTCATGTTCAGTTAGAAGATTAATCGAGTACCATTAACTGTTTAGATGAAAAATTGAGTACAATTCACTCTTTACTTGGTCAACAAGTTTTCAATAATCGTTATACTTAATGTTAAGGATTAGTTTCATGTTGAGTTAGAAGATTAATCAAGTACCGTTAACTCTTTAGAAGATGTATCAAGTACAATAAACTATTTACTTGGTCAACAAGTTTTCAATAATCGTTACACTTAGAGTTAAAAATTAGTTTTATGTTGAATTGAAAGACTAATCCAGTACCATTAACTCTTTAGAAGATGAATCAAGAACAATTAACTCTTTACTTGGTTAACAAGTTTTCAATAATCGTTGCACTTAGAGTTTCAAATTAGATTTATGTTGAGTTAAAAGATTAATCGAGTACCATTAACTGTTTAGAAGATAAATCAAGTACAATTAACTCTTTACTTGGTCAACAAGTTTTCAATAATTATTATACTTAGTGTTATGGATTAATTTCATGTTCAGTTACAAGATTAATCGAGTATCATTAACTGTTTAGAAGATAAATTGAGTACAATTAACTCTTTACTTGGTCAACAAGTTTTCAATAATCGTTATACTTAGAGTTAAGGATTAGATTCATGTTGAGTTAGAAGATTTATCGAGTACCATTAACTCTTTAGAAGATGAATCGAGTACAATAAACTATTTACTTGGTCAACAAGTTTTCAATAATCGTTATACTTAGTGTTATGGATTAATTTCAAGTTCAGTTAGAAGATTAATCGAGTACCATTAACTGTTTAGAAGATAAATCGAGTAGAATTAACTCTTTACTTGGTCAATAAGTTTTCAATAATTGTTATACTTAGAGTTAAGGATTAATTTCATATTCAGTTAGAAGATTAATCGAGTACCATTAACTGTTTAGAAGATAAATTGAGTACAATTAACTCTTTACTTAGTCGACAAGTTTTCAATAATCTTTATACTTAATGTTAAGGATTAGTTTCATGTTGAGTTAGAAGATTAATCAAGTACCATAAACTCTTTAGAAGATGTATCAAGTACAATAAACTATTTACTTGGTCAACAAGTTTTCAATAATCGTTACACTTAGAGTTAAAGATTAGTTTTAGTTGAGTTAGAAGATTAATCGAGTACCATTAACTCTTTAGAAGATAAATGGAGTACAATTAACTCTTTACATGGTCAACAAGTTTTCAATAATCGTTATACTTAATGTTAAGGATTAGTTTCATGTTGAGTTAGAAGATTAATCGAGTACCATTAAGTCTTTAGAAGATGTATCAAGTACAATAAACTATTTTCTTGGTCAACTAGTTTTCAATAATCGTTACACTTAGAGTTAAGGATTAGTTTCACGTTGAGTTAGAAGATTAATCGAGTACCATTAACTCTTTAGAAGATGAATCGAGTACAATTAACTCTTTACTTGGTCAACAAGTTTTCAATAATCGTTATACTTAGAGTTAAGGATTAGATTCATGTTGAGTTAGAAGATTAATCGAGTACCATTAACTCTTTAGAATACAAATCGAGTACAATAAACTATTTACTTGGTCGACAAGTTTTCAATAAACGTTATACTTAGTGTTATGGATTAATTTCATATTCAGTTAGAAGAGGAATCGAGTATCATTAACTATTTAGAAGATAAATCGAGTACAATTAACTCTTTATTTGGTCAATAAGTTTTCAATAATCGTTATACTTAGAGTTAAGGATTAATTTTATATTCAGTTAGAAGATTAATCGAGTACCATTAACTGTTTAGATGAAAAATTGAGTACAATTCACTCTTTACTTGGTCAACAAGTTTTCAATAATCGTTATACTTAATGTTATGGATTAGTTTCATGTTGAGTTAGAAGATTAATCAAGTACCGTTAACTCTTTAGAAGATGTATCAAGTACAATAAACTATTTACTTGGTCAACAAGTTTTCAATAATCGTTACACTTAGAGTTAAAAATTAGTTTTATGTTGAGTTGAAAGACAAATCGAGTACCATTAACTCTTTAGAAGATGAATCGAGTACAATAAACTATTTGCTTGGTCAACAAGTTTTCAATAATCGTTACATTTAGAGTTAGAAATTAGTTTTATGTTGAGTTAAAAGACTAATCGAGTACCATAAACTCTTTAGAAGATGAATCGAGAACAATTAACTCTTTACTTGGTCAAAAAGTTTTCAATAGTCGTTATTCTTATAGTTAAGGATTAGTTTCATGTTGAGTTAGAAGATTAATCAAGTACTATTAACTCTTTAGAAGATGAATCGAGAACAATAAACTATTTACATGGTCAACAAGTTTTCAATAATCGTTACATTTAGAGTTACAAATTAGTTTTATGTTGTGTTAAAAGACTAATGGAGTACTATTAACTGTTTAGAAGATAAATCGAGTACAATTAACTCTTTATTTGGTCAATAAGTTTTCAATAATCGTTATACTTAGAGTTAAGGATTAATTTCATGTTCAGTTAGAAGATTAATCGAGTACCATTAACTGTTTAGATGAAAAATTGAGTACAATTCACTCTTTACTTGGTCAACAAGTTTTCAATAATCGTTATACTTAATGTTAAGGATTAGTTTCATGTTGAGTTAGAAGATTAATCAAGTACCGTTAACTCTTTAGAAGATGTATCAAGTACAATAAACTATTTACTTGGTTAACAAGTTTTCAATAATCGTTACACTTAGAGTTAAAAATTAGTTTTATGTTGAATTGAAAGACTAATCCAGTACCATGAACTCTTTAGAAGATGAATCAAGAATAATTAACTCTTTACTTGGTTAACAAGTTTTCAATAATCGTTGCACTTAGAGTTTCAAATTAGATTTATGTTGAGTTAAAAGATTAATCGAGTACCATTAACTGTTTAGAAGATAAATCAAGTACAATTAACTCTTTACTTGGTCAACAAGTTTTCAATAGTCGTTATTCTTATAGTTAAGGATTAGTTTCATGTTGAGTTAGAAGATTAATCAAGTACTATTAACTCTTTAGAAGATGAATCGAGAATAATAAACTATTTACATGGTCAACAAGTTTTCAATAATCGTTACATTTAGAGTTACAAATTAGTTTTATGTTGTGTTAAAAGACTAATGGAGTACTATTAACTGTTTAGAAGATAAATCGAGTACAATTAACTCTTTATTTGGTCAATAAGTTTTCAATAATCGTTATACTTAGAGTTAAGGATTAATTTCATGTTCAGTTAGAAGATTAATCGAGTACCATTAACTGTTTAGATGAAAAATTGAGTACAATTCACTCTTTACTTGGTCAACAAGTTTTCAATAATCGTTATACTTAATGTTAAGGATTAGTTTCATGTTGAGTTAGAAGATTAATCAAGTACCGTTAACTCTTTAGAAGATGTATCAAGTACAATAAACTATTTACTTGGTCAACAAGTTTTCAATAATCGTTACACTTAGAGTTAAAAATTAGTTTTATGTTGAATTGAAAGACTAATCCAGTACCATTAACTCTTTAGAAGATGAATCAAGAACAATTAACTCTTTACTTGGTTAACAAGTTTTCAATAATCGTTGCACTTAGAGTTTCAAATTAGATTTATGTTGAGTTAAAAGATTAATCGAGTACCATTAACTGTTTAGAAGATAAATCAAGTACAATTAACTCTTTACTTGGTCAACAAGTTTTCAATAATTATTATACTTAGTGTTATGGATTAATTTCATGTTCAGTTACAAGATTAATCGAGTATCATTAACTGTTTAGAAGATAAATTGAGTACAATTAACTCTTTACTTGGTCAACAAGTTTTCAATAATCGTTATACTTAGAGTTAAGGATTAGATTCATGTTGTGTTAGAAGATTTATCGAGTACCATTAACTCTTTAGAAGATGAATCGAGTACAATAAACTATTTACTTGGTCAACAAGTTTTCAATAATCATTATACTTAGTGTTATGGATTAATTTCAAGTTCAGTTAGAAGATTAATCGAGTACCATTAACTGTTTAGAAGATAAATCGAGTAGAATTAACTCTTTACTTGGTCAATAAGTTTTCAATAATTGTTATACTTAGAGTTAAGGATTAATTTCATATTCAGTTAGAAGATTAATCGAGTACCATTAACTGTTTAGAAGATAAATTGAGTACAATTAACTCTTTACTTAGTCGACAAGTTTTCAATAATCGTTATACTTAATGTTAAGGATTAGTTTCATGTTGAGTTAGAAGATTAATCAAGTACCATAAACTCTTTAGAAGATGTATCAAGTACAATAAACTATTTACTTGGTCAACAAGTTTTCAATAATCGTTATACTTAATGTTAAGGATTAGTTTCACGTTGAGTTAGAAGATTAATCATGTACCATAACCTCTTTAGAAGATGAATCGAGTACAATAAACTATTTACTTGGACAACAAGTTTTTAATAATCGTTACACTTAGAGTTACAAATTAGTTTTATGTTGAGTTGAAAGACTAATCGAGTACCATTAACTCTTTAAAAGATTAATCGAAAACAATTAACTCTTTACTTGGTCAACAAGTTTTCAATAATCGTTACACTTAGAGTTACAAATTAGTTTTATGTTGAGTTAAAAGACTAATCGAGTACCATTAACTCTTTAGAAGATGAATCGAGAACAATTAACTCTTTACATGGTCAACATGTTTTCAATAATCGATATACTTAATGTTAAGGATTAGTTTCATGTTGAGTTAGAAGATTAATCGAGTACCATTAACTCTTTAGAAGATGTATAAAGTACAATAAACTATTTACTTGGTCAACTAGTTTTTAATAATCGTTACACTTAGACTTAAGTATTAGTTTCACGTTGAGTTAGAAGATTAATCGAGTACCATTAACTCTTTAGAAGATGAATCGAGTATAATAAACTATTTACTTGGACAACAAGTTTTTAATAATCGTTACACTTAGAGTTACAAATTAGTTTTATGTTGAGTTAACAGATTAATCGAGTACCATTAACTCTTTAGAAGATGAATCGAGAACAATTAACTCTTTACTTGGTCAACAAGTTTTCAATAGTCGTTATTCTTATAGTTAAGGATTCGTTTCGTGTTGAGTTAGAAGATTAATCAAGTACTATTAACTCTTTAGAAGATGAATCGAGTACAATAAACTATTTACTTGGTCAACAAGTTTTCAATAATCGTTACATTTAGAGTTACAAATTAGTTTTATGTTGTGTTAAAAGACTAATGGAGTACCATTAACTGTTTAGAAGATAAATCGAGTACAATTAACTCTTTACTTGGTCAACAAGTTTTCAATAATCGTTATACTTACAGTTAAGGATTATATTCATGTTGAGTTAGAAGATTAATCGAGTACCATTAACTCTTTAGAAGACGAATCGAGTACAATAAACTATTTACTTGATCGACAAGTTTTCAATAATCGTTATACTTAGTGTTATGGATTAATTTCATGTTCAGTTAGAAGATGAATCGAGTATCATTAACTATTTAGAAAATAAATCGAGTACAATTAACTCTTTATTTGGTCAATAAATTTTCAATAATCGTTATACTTAGAGTTAAGGATTAATTTCATGTTCAGTTAGAAGATTAATCGAGTACCATTAACTGTTTAGGAGAAAAATTGAGTACAATTCACTCTTTACTTGGTCAACAAGTTTTCAATAATCGTTATACTTAATGTTAAGGATTAGTTTCATGTTGAGTTAGAAGATTAATCAAGTACTGTTAACTCTTTAGAAGATGTATCAAGTACAATAAACTATTTACTTGGTCAACAAGTTTTCAATAATCGTTACACTTAGAGTTACAAATTAGTTTTATGTTGAATTGAAAGACTAATCCAGTACCATTAACTCTTTAGAAGATATATCAAGAACAATTAACTCTTTACTTGGTTAACAAGTTTTCAATAATCATTGCACTTAGAGTTTCAAATTTGATTTATGTTGAGTTAAAAGATTAATCGAGTACCATTAACTGTTTAGAAGATAAATCAAGTACCATTAACTCTTTACATGGTCAACAAGTTTTCAATAATTGTTACACTTAGAGTTAATGATTAGTTTTGGTTTAGTTAGAAGATTAATCAAGTACCGTTAACTCTTTAGAAGATGTATCAAGTACAATAAACTATTTACTTGGTCAACAAGTTTTCAATAATCGTTACACTTAGAGTTAAAAATTAGTTTTATGTTGAATTGAAAGACTAATCCAGTACCATTAACTCTTTAGAAGATGAATCAAGAACAATTAACTCTTTACTTGGTTAACAAGTTTTCAATAATCGTTGCACTTAGAGTTTCAAATTAGATTTATGTTGAGTTAAAAGATTAATCGAGTACCATTAACTGTTTAGAAGATAAATCAAGTACAATTAACTCTTTACTTGGTCAACAAGTTTTCAATAATTATTATACTTAGTGTTATGGATTAATTTCATGTTCAGTTACAAGATTAATCGAGTATCATTAACTGTTTAGAAGATAAATTGAGTACAATTAACTCTTTACTTGGTCAACAAGTTTTCAATAATCGTTATACTTAGAGTTAAGGATTAGATTCATGTTGAGTTAGAAGATTTATCGAGTACCATTAACTCTTTAGAAGATGAATCGAGTACCATTAAATGTTTAGAAGATAAATCGAGTAGAATTAACTCTTTACTTGGTCAATAAGTTTTCAATAATTGTTATACTTAGAGTTAAGGATTAATTTCATGTTCAGTTATAAGATTAATCGAGTACCATTAACTCTTTAGAAGATAAATTGAGTACAATTAACTCTTTACTTGGTCGACAAGTTTTCAATAATCGTTATACTTAATGTTAAGGATTAGTTTCATGTTGAGTTAGAAGATTAATCGAGTACCATTAACTCTTTAGAAGATGTATCAAGTACAATAAACTATTTACTTGGTCAACTAGTTTTCAATAATCGTTACACTTAGAGTTAAGGATTAGTTTCACGTTGAGTTAGAAGATTAATCGAGTACCATAACCTCTTTAGAAGATGAATCGAGTACAATAAACTATTTACTTGGACAACTACTTGGTCAATAATCGTTACACTTAGAGTTACAAATTAGTTTTATGTTGAGTTGAAAGACAAATCGAGTACTATTAACTCTTTAGAAGATGAATCGAGAACAATTAACTCTTTACTTGGTCAACAAGTTTTCAATAATCGTTACACTTAGAGTTACAAATTAGTTTTATGTTGAGTTAAAAGACTAATCGAGTACCATTAACTCTTTAGAAGATGAATCGAGAACAATTAACTCTTTACTTGGTCAACAAGTTTTCAATAGTCGTTATTCTTATAGTTCAGGATTAGTTTCATGTTGAGTTAGAAGATTAATCAAGTATTATTAACTCTTTAGAAGATGAATCGAGTACAATAAACTATTTACCTGGTCAACAAGTTTTCAATAATCGTTACATTTAGAGTTACAAATTAGTTCTATGTTGTGTTAAAAGACTAATGTAGTACCATTAACTGTTTAGAAGATAAATCGAGTACAATTAACTCTTTACTTGGTCAACAAGTTTTCAATAATCGTTATACTTAGTGTGAAGGATTAGTTTTACGTTGAGTTAAAAGATTAATCGAGTATCATTAACTGTTTAGAAGATAAATCGTGTACAATTAACTCTTTATGTGGTCAACAAGTTTTCAATAATCGTTACACTTAGAGTTAAAGATTAGTTTTAGTTGAGTTAGAAGATTAATCGAGTACCATTAACTCTTTAGAAGATAAATGGAGTACAATTAACTCTTTACATGGTCAACAAGTTTTCAACAATCGTTATACTTAATGTTAAGGATTAGTTTCATGTTGAGTTAGAAGATTAATCGAGTACCATTAAGTCTTTAGAAGATGTATCAAGTACAATAAACTATTTTCTTGGTCAACAAGTTTTCAATAATCGTTACACTTAGAGTTAAAAATTAGTTTTATGTTGAGTTGAAAGACAAATCGAGTACCATTAACTCTTTAGAAGATGAATCGAGTACAATAAACTATTTGCTTGGTCAACAAGTTTTCAATAATCGTTACATTTAGAGTTAGAAATTAGTTTTATGTTGAGTTAAAAGACTAATCGAGTACCATAAACTCTTTAGAAGATGAATCGAGAACAATTAACTCTTTACTTGGTCAAAAAGTTTTCAATAGTCGTTATTCTTATAGTTAAGGATTAGTTTCATGTTGAGTTAGAAGATTAATCAAGTACTATTAACTCTTTAGAAGATGAATCGAGTACAATAAACTATTTACATGGTCAACAAGTATTCAATAATCGTTACATTTAGAGTTACAAATTAGTTTTATGTTGTGTTAAAAGACTAATGGAGTACTATTAACTGTTTAGAAGATAAATCGAGTACAATTAACTCTTTATTTGGTCAATAAGTTTTCAATAATCGTTATACTTAGAGTTAAGGATTAATTTCATGTTCAGTTAGAAGATTAATCGAGTACCATTAACTGTTTAGATGAAAAATTGAGTACAATTCACTCTTTACTTGGTCAACAAGTTTTCAATAATCGTTATACTTAATGTTAAGGATTAGTTTCATGTTGAGTTAGAAGATTAATCAAGTACCGTTAACTCTTTAGAAGATGTATCAAGTACAATAAACTATTTACTTGGTCAACAAGTTTTCAATAATCGTTACACTTAGAGTTAAAAATTAGTTTTATGTTGAATTGAAAGACTAATCCAGTACCATTAACTCTTTAGAAGATGAATCAAGAACAATTAACTCTTTACTTGGTTAACAAGTTTTCAATAATCGTTGCACTTAGAGTTTCAAATTAGATTTATGTTGAGTTAAAAGATTAATCGAGTACCATTAACTGTTTGGAAGATAAATCAAGTACAATTAACTCTTTACTTGGTCAACAAGTTTTCAATAATTATTATACTTAGTGTTATGGATTAATTTCATGTTCAGTTACAAGATTAATCGAGTATCATTAACTGTTTAGAAGATAAATTGAGTACAATTAACTCTTTACTTGGTCAACAAGTTTTCAATAATCGTTATACTTAGAGTTAAGGATTAGATTCATGTTGAGTTAGAAGATTTATCGAGTACCATTAACTCTTTAGAAGATGAATCGAGTACAATAAACTATTTACTTGGTCAACAAGTTTTCAATAATCGTTATACTTAGTGTTATGGATTAATTTCAAGTTCAGTTAGAAGATTAATCGAGTACCATTAACTGTTCAGAAGATAAATCGAGTAGAATTAACTCTTTACTTGGTCAATAAGTTTTCAATAATTGTTATACTTAGAGTTAAGGATTAATTTCATATTCAGTTAGAAGATTAATCGAGTACCATTAACTGTTTAGAAGATAAATTGAGTACAATTAACTCTTTACTTAGTCGACAAGTTTTCAATAATCGTTATACTTAATGTTAAGGATTAGTTTCATGTTGAGTTAGAAGATTAATCAAGTACCATAAACTCTTTAGAAGATGTATCAAGTACAATAAACTATTTACTTGGTCAACAAGTTTTCAATAATCGTTATACTTAATGTTAAGGATTAGTTTCATGTTGAGTTAGAAGATTAATCGAGTACCATTAATTCTTTAGAAGATGTATCAAGTACAATAAACTATTTACTTGGTCAACTAGTTTTCAATAATCGTTACACTTAGAGTTAAGGATTAGTTTCACGTTGAGTTAGAAGATTAATCATGTACCATAACCTCTTCAGAAGATGAATCGAGTACAATAAACTATTTACTTGGACAACAAGTTTTTAATAATCGTTACACTTAGAGTTACAAATTAGTTTTATGTTGAGTTGAAAGACTAATCGAGTACCATTAACTCTTTAAAAGATTAATCGAAAACAATTAACTCTTTACTTGGTCAACAAGTTTTCAATAATCGTTACACTTAGAGTTACAAATTAGTTTTATGTTGAGTTAAAAGACTAATCGAGTACCATTAACTCTTTAGAAGATGAATCGAGAACAATTAACTCTTTACATGGTCAACATGTTTTCAATAATCGATATACTTAATGTTAAGGATTAGTTTCATGTTGAGTTAGAAGATTAATCGAGTACCATTAACTCTTTAGAAGATGTATAAAGTACAATAAACTATTTACTTGGTCAACTAGTTTTTAATAATCGTTACACTTAGACTTAAGTATTAGTTTCATGTTGAGTTAGAAGATTAATCGAGTACCATTAACTCTTTAGAAGATGAATCGAGTATAATAAACTATTTACTTGGACAACAAGTTTTTAATAATCGTTACACTTAGAGTTACAAATTAGTTTTATGTTGAGTTAAAAGATTAATCGAGTACCATTAACTCTTTAGAAGATGAATCGAGAACAATTAAATCTTTACTTGGTCAACAAGTTTTCAATAGTCGTTATTCTTATAGTTAAGGATTAGTTTCGTGTTGAGTTAGAAGATTAATCAAGTACTATTAACTCTTTAGAAGATGAATCGAGTACAATAAACTATTTACTTGGTCTACAAGTTTTCAATAATCGTTACATTTAGAGTTACAAATTAGTTTTATGTTGTGTTAAAAGACTAATGGAGTACCATTAACTGTTTAGAAGATAAATCGAGTACAATTAACTCTTTACTTGGTCAACAAGTTTTCAATAATCGTTATACTTACAGTTAAGGATTATATTCATGTTGAGTTAGAAGATTAATCGAGTACCATTAACTCTTTAGAAGACGAATCGAGTACAATAAACTATTTACTTGATCGACAAATTTTCAATAATCGTTATACTTAGTGTTATGGATTAATTTCATGTTCAGTTAGAAGATGAATCGAGTATCATTAACTATTTAGAAGATAAATCGAGTACAATTAACTCTTTATTTGGTCAATAAATTTTCAATAATCGTTATACTTAGAGTTAAGGATTAATTTCATGTTCAGTTAGAAGATTAATCGAGTACCATTAACTGTTTAGGAGAAAAATTGAGTACAATTCACTCTTTACTTGGTCAACAAGTTTTCAATAATCGTTATACTTAATGTTAAGGATTAGTTTCATGTTGAGTTAGAAGATTAATCAAGTACTGTTAACTCTTTAGAAGATGTATCAAGTACAATAAACTATTTACTTGGTCAACAAGTTTTCAATAATCGTTACACTTAGAGTTACAAATTAGTTTTATTTTGAATTGAAAGACTAATCCAGTACCATTAACTCTTTAGAAGATGAATCAAGAACAATTAACTCTTTACTTGGTTAACAAGTTTTCAATAATCATTGCACTTAGAGTTTCAAATTTGATTTATGTTGAGTTAAAAGATTAATCGAGTACCATTAACTGTTTAGAAGATAAATCAAGTACCATTAACTCTTTACATGGTCAACAAGTTTTCAATAATTGTTACACTTAGAGTTAATGATTAGTTTTGGTTTAGTTAGAAGATTAATCGAGTACCATTAACTCTTTAAAAGATAAATGGAGTACAATTAACTCTTTACATGGTCAACAAGTTTTCAATAATCGTTATACTTAATGTTAAGGATTAGTTTCATGTTGAGTTAGAAGATTAATCGAGTACCATTAACTCTTTAGAAGATGCATCAAGTACAAAAAACTATTTACTTGGTCAACTAGTGTTCAATAATCGTTACACTTAGAGTTAAGGATTAGTTTCACGTTGAGTTAGAAGATTAATCTAGTACCATTAACTCTTTAGAAGATTAATCGAGTACAATAAACTATTTACTTGGTCAACAAGTTTTCAATAATTATTATACTTAGTGTTATGGATTAATTTCATGTTGAGTTAGAAGATTAATCAAGTATTATTAACTCTTTAGAAGATGAATCGAGTACAATAAACTATTTACCTGGTCAACAAGTTTTCAATAATAGTTACATTTATAGTTACAAATTAGTTCTATGTTGTGTTAAAAGACTAATGTAGTACCATTAACTGTTTAGAAGATAAATCGAGTACAATTAACTCTTTACTTGGTCAACAAGTTTTCAATAATCGTTATACTTATTGTTAAGGATTAGTTTTACGTTGAGTTAAAAGATTAATCGAGTATCATTAACTGTTTAGAAGATAAATCGTGTACAATTAACTCTTTATGTGGTCAACAAGTTTTCAATAATCGTTACACTTAGAGTTAAAGATTAGTTTTAGTTGAGTTAGAAGATTAATCGAGTACCATTAACTCTTTAGAAGATAAATGGAGTACAATTAACTCTTTACATGGTCAACAAGTTTTCAATAATCGTTATACTTAATGTTAAGGATTAGTTTCATGTTGAGTTAGAAGATTAATCGAGTACCATTAAGTCTTTAGAAGATGTATCAAGTAAAATAAACTATTTTCTTGGTCAACTAGTTTTCAATAATCGTTACACTTAGGGTTAAGGATTAGTTTCACGTTGAGTTAGAAGATTAATCGAGTACCATTAACTCTTTAGAAGATGAATCGAGTACAATTAACTCTTTACTTGGTCAACAAGTTTTCAATAATCGTTACACTTAGAGTTAAGGATTAGATTCATGTTGAGTTAGAAGATTAATCGAGTACCATTAACTCTTTAGAATACAAATCGAGTACAATAAACTATTTACTTGGTCGACAAGTTTTCAATAAACGTTATACTTAGTGTTATGGATTAATTTCATATTCAGTTAGAAGAGGAATCGAGTATCATTAACTATTTAGAAGATAAATCGAGTACAATTAACTCTTTATTTGGTCAATAAGTTTTCAATAATCGTTATACTTAGAGTTAAGGATTAATTTCATGTTCAGTTAGAAGATTAATCGAGTACCATTAACTGTTTAGATGAAAAATTGATTACAATTCACTCTTTACTTGGTCAACAAGTTTTCAATAATCGTTATACTTAATGTTAAGGATTAGTTTCATGTTGAGTTAGAAGATTAATCAAGTACCGTTAACTCTTTAGAAGATGTATCAAGTACAATAAACTATTTACTTGGTCAACAAGTTTTCAATAATCGTTACACTTAGAGTTAAAAATTAGTTTTATGTTGAGTTGAAAGACAAATCGAGTACCATTAACTCTTTAGAAGATGAATCGAGTACAATAAACTATTTGCTTGGTCAACAAGTTTTCAATAATCGTTACATTTAGAGTTAGAAATTAGTTTTATGTTGAGTTAAAAGACTAATCGAGTACCATAAACTCTTTAGAAGATGAATCGAGAACAATTAACTCTTTACTTGGTCAAAAAGTTTTCAATAGTCGTTATTCTTATAGTTAAGGATTAGTTTCATGTTGAGTTAGAAGATTAATCAAGTACTATTAACTCTTTAGAAGATGAATCGAGTACAATAAACTATTTACATGGTCAACAAGTTTTCAATAATCGTTACATTTAGAGTTACAAATTAGTTTTATGTTAACAGACTAATGGAGTACTATTAACTGTTTAGAAGATAAATCGAGTACAATTAACTCTTTATTTGGTCAATAAGTTTTCAATAATCGTTATACTTAGAGTTAAGGATTAATTTCATGTTCAGTTAGAAGATTAATCGAGTACCATTAACTGTTTAGATGAAAAATTGAGTACAATTCACTCTTTACTTGGTCAACAAGTTTTCAATAATCGTTATACTTAATGTTAAGGATTAGTTTCATGTTGAGTTAGAAGATTAATCAAGTACCGTTAACTCTTTAGAAGATGTATCAAGTACAATAAACTATTTACTTGGTCAACAAGTTTTCAATAATCGTTACACTTAGAGTTAAAAATTAGTTTTATGTTGAATTGAAAGACTAATCCAGTACCATTAACTCTTTAGAAGATGAATCAAGAACAATTAACTCTTTACTTGGTTAACAAGTTTTCAATAATCGTTGCACTTAGAGTTTCAAATTAGATTTATGTTGAGTTAAAAGATTAATCGAGTACCATTAACTGTTTAGAAGATAAATCAAGTACAATTAACTCTTTACTTGGTCAACAAGTTTTCAATAATTATTATACTTAGTGTTATGGATTAATTTCATGTTCAGTTACAAGATTAATCGAGTATCATTAACTGTTTAGAAGATAAATTGAGTACAATTAACTCTTTACTTGGTCAACAAGTTTTCAATAATCGTTATACTTAGAGTTAAGGATTAGATTCATGTTGAGTTAGAAGATTAATCGAGTACCATTAACTCTTTAGAAGATGAATCGAGTACAATAAACTATTTACTTGGTCAACATGTTTTCAATAATCGTTATACTTAGTGTTATGGATTAATTTCCTGTTCAGTTAGAAGATTAATCGAGTACCATTAAATGTTTAGAAGATAAATCGAGTAGAATTAACTCTTTACTTGGTCAATAAGTTTTCAATAATTGTTATACTTAGAGTTAAGGATTAATTTCATGTTCAGTTATAAGATTAATCGAGTACCATTAACTCTTTAGAAGATAAATTGAGTACAATTAACTCTTTACTTGGTCGACAAGTTTTCAATAATCGTTATACTTAATGTTAAGGATTAGTTTCATGTTGAGTTAGAAGATTAATCGAGTACCATTAACTCTTTAGAAGATGTATCAAGTACAATAAACTATTTACTTGGTCAACTAGTTTTCAATAATCATTACACTTAGAGTTAAGGATTAGTTTCACGTTGAGTTAGAAGATTAATCGAGTACCATAACCTCTTTAGAAGATGAATCGAGTACAATAAACTATTTACTTGGACAACTACTTGGTCAATAATCGTTACACTTAGAGTTACAAATTAGTTTTATGTTGAGTTGAAAGACAAATCGAGTACTATTAACTCTTTAGAAGATGAATCGAGAACAATTAACTCTTTACTTGGTCAACAAGTTTTCAATAATCGTTACACTTAGAGTTACAAATTAGTTTTATGTTGAGTTAAAAGACTAATCGAGTACCATTAACTCTTTAGAAGATGAATCGAGAACAATTAACTCTTTACTTGGTCAACAAGTTTTCAATAGTTGTTATTCTTATAGTTCAGGATTAGTTTCATGTTGAGTTAGAAGATTAATCAAGTATTATTAACTCTTTAGAAGATGAATCGAGTACAATAAACTATTTACCTGGTCAACAAGTTTTCAATAATCGTTACATTTAGAGTTACAAATTAGTTCTATGTTGTGTTAAAAGACTAATGTAGTACCATTAACTGTTTAGAAGATAAATCGAGTACAATTAACTCTTTACTTGGTCAACAAGTTTTCAATAATCGTTATACTTAGTGTTAAGGATTAGTTTTACGTTGAGTTAGAAGATTAATCGAGTACCATTAACTCTTTAGAAGATAAATGGAGTACAATTAACTCTTTATGTGGTCAACAAGTTTTCAATAATCGTTACACTTAATGTTAAGGATTAGTTTCATGTTGAGTTAGAAGATTAATCGAGTACCATTAAGTCTTTAGAAGATGTATCAAGTACAATAAACTATTTTCTTGGTCAACTAGTTTTCAATAATCGTTACACTTAGAGTTAAGGATTAGTTTCACGTTGAGTTAAAAGATTAATCGAGTACCATTAACTCTTTAGAAGATGAATCGAGTACAATAAACTATTTACTTGGTCAACAAGTTTTCAATAATCGTTATACTTAATGTTAAGGATTAGTTTCATGTTGAGTTAGAAGATTAATCGAGTACCATTAACTCTTTAGAAGATGTATCAAGTACAATAAACTATTTACTTGGTCAACTAGTTTTCAATAATCGTTACACTTAGAGTTAAGGATTAGTTTCACGTTGAGTTAGAAGATTAATCGAGTACCATTAACTCTTTAGAAGATAAATCGAGTACAATAAACTATTTACTTGGTCAACAAGTTTTCAATAATTTTTATACTTATTGTTATGGATTAATTTCATGTTCAGTTAGAAGATTAATCGAGTATCATTAACTGTTTAGATGAAAAATTGAGTACAATTCACTCTTTACTTGGTCAACAAGTTTTCAATAATCGTTATACTTAATGTTAAGGATTAGTTTCATGTTGAGTTAGAAGATTAATCAAGTACCGTTAACTCTTTAGAAGATGTATCAAGTACAATAAACTATTTACTTGGTCAACAAGTTTTCAATAATCGTTATACTTAGTGTTATGGATTAATTTCATGTTCAGTTAGAAGATTAATCGAGTACCATTAACTGTTTAGAAGATAAATCGAGTAGAATTAACTCTTTACTTGGTCAATAAGTTTTCAATAATCGTTATACTTAGAGTTAAGGATTAATTTCATGTTCAGTTAGAAGATTAATCGAGTACCATTAACTCTTTAGAAGATGTATCAAGTACAATAAACTATTTACTTGGTCAACAAGTTTTAAATAATCGTTATACTTAATGTTAAGGATTAGTTTCATGTTGAGTTAGAAGATTAATCGAGTACCATTAACTCTTTAGAAGATGAATCAAGTACAATAAACTATTTACTTGGTCATCTAGTTTTCAATAATCGTTACACTTAGAGTTAAGGATTAGTTTCTCGTTGAGTTAGAAGATTTATCGAGTACCATAAACTCTTTAGAAGATGAATCGAGTACAATAAACTATTTACATGGACAACAAGTTTTTAATAATCGATATACTTAGAGTTAAGGATTAGATTCATGTTGAGTTAGAAGATTAATCGAGTACCATTAACTCTTTAGAAGATGAATCGAGTATAATAAACTATTTACTTGGTCAACAAGTTTTCAATAATCGTTATACTTAGTGTTATGGATTAATTTCATGTTCAGTTAGAAGATTAATCCGTACCATTAACTGTTTAGAAGATAAATCGAGTAGAATTAACTCTTTACTTGGTCAATAAGTTTTCAATAATCGTTATACTTAGATTTAAAGATTAATTTCATGTTCAGTTAGAAGATTAATCGAGTACCATTAACTATTTAGAAGATGTATCAAGTACAATAAACTATTTACTTGGTCAACAAGTTTTAAATAATCGTTATACTTAATGTTAAGGATTAGTTTCATGTTGAGTTAGAAGATTAATCGAGTACCATTAACTCTTTAGAAGATGAATCGAGTACAATAAACTATTTACTTGGTCAACTAGTTTTCAATAATCGTTACACTTAGAGTTAAGGATTAGTTTCTCGTTCAGTTAGAAGATTTATCGAGTACCATAAACTCTTTAGAAGATAAATCGAGTACAATTAACTCTTTACTTGGTCAACAAGTTTTCAATAATCGTTATACTTAGAGATAAGGATTAGATTCATGTTGTGTTAGAAGATTAATTGAATACCATTAACTCTTTAGAATATGAATCGAGTACAATAAACTATTTACTTGGTCAACAAGTTTTCAATAATCGTTATACTTAGTGTTATGGATTAATTTCATGTTCAGTTAGAAGATTAATCGAGTACCATTAACTCTTTAGAAGATGAATCGAGTACAATAAACTATTTACTTGGTCAACAAGTTTTCAATAATCGTTATACTTAGTGGTATGGATTAATTTCATGTTCAGTTAGAAGATTAATCGAGTACCATTAACTGTTTAGAAGATAAATCGAGTAGAATTAACTCTTTACTTGGTCAATAAGTTTTCAATAATCGTTATACTTAGAGTTAAGGATTAATTTCATGTTCAGTTAGAAGATTAATCGAGTACCATTAACTCTTTAGAAGATAAATTGGGTACAATTAACTCATTACTTGGTCAACAAGTTTTCAACAATCGTTATACTTAATGTTAAGGATTAGTTTCATGTTGAGTTAGAAGATTAATCAAGTACCATAAACTCCTTAGAAGATGTATCAAGTACAATAAACTATTTACTTGGTCAACAAGTTTTAAATAATCGTTATACTTAATGTTAAGGATTAGTTTCATGTTGAGTTAGAAGATTAATCGAGTACCATTAACTCTTTAGAAGATGAATCAAGTACAATAAACTATTTACTTGGTCAACTAGTTTTCAATAATCGTTACACTTAGAGTTAAGGATTAGTTTCTCGTTGAGTTAGAAGATTTATCGAGTACCATTAACTCTTTAGAAGATAAATCGAGTACAATAAACTCTTTACTTGGTCAACAAGTTTTCAATAATTATTATACTTAGTGTTATGAATTAATTTCATGTTCAGTTAGAAGATTAATCGAGTATCATTAACTGTTTAGAAGATAAATCGAGTACAATTAACTCTTTACTTGGTCAACAGGTTTTCAATAATCGTTATACTTAGAGTTAAGGATTAGATTCATGTTGAGTTAGAAGATTAATCGAGTACCATTAACTCTTTAGAAGATGAATCGAGTACAATAAACAATTTACTTGGTCAACAAGTTTTCAATAATCGTTATACTTAGTGTTATGGATTAATTTCATGTTCAGTTAGAAGATTAATCGAGTACCATTAACTGTTTAGAAGATAAATCGAGTAGAATTAACTCTTTACTTGGTCAATAAGTTTTCAATAATCGTTATACTTAGAGTTAAGGATTAATTTCATGTTCAGTTAGAAGATTAATCGAGTACCATTAACTCTTTAGAAGATAAATTGGGTACAATTAACTCTTTACTTGGTCGACAAGTTTTCAATAATCGTTATACTTAATGTTAAGGATTAGTTTCATGTTGAGTTAGAAGATTAATCAAGTACCATAAACTCCTTAGAAGATGTATCAAGTACAATAAACTATTTACTTGGTCAACAAGTTTTAAATAATCGTTATACTTAATGTTAAGGATTAGTTTCATGTTGAGTTAGAAGATTAATCGAGTACCATTAGCTCTTTAGAAGATGAATCAAGTACAATAAACTATTTACTTGGTCAACTAGTTTTCAATAATCGTTACACTTAGAGTTAAGGATTAGTTTCTCGTTGAGTTAGAAGATTTATCGAGTACCATTAACTCTTTAGAAGATGAATCAAGTACAATAAACTATTTACTTGTTCAACTAGTTTTCAATAATCGTTACACTTAGAGTTAAGGATTAGTTTCACGTTGAGTTAGAAGATTAATCGAGTACCATAACCTCCTTAGAAGATGTATCAAGTACAATAAACTATTTACTTGGTCAACAAGTTTTAAATAATCGTTATACTTAATGTTAAGGATTAATTTCATGTTCAGTTAGAAGATTAATCGAGTACCATTAACTGTTTAGAAGATAAATCGAGTAGAATTAACTCTTTACTTGGTCAATAAGTTTTCAATAATCGTTATACTTAATGTGAAGGATTAGTTTCATGTTGAGTTAGAAGATTAATCAAGTACCATAAACTCCTTAGAAGATGTATCAAGTACAATAAACTATTTACTTGGTCAACAAGTTTTAAATAATCGTTATACTTAATGTTAAGGATTAGTTTCATGTTCAGTTAGAAGATTAATCGAGTACCATTAACTCTTTAGAAGATGAATCAAGTACAATAAACTATTTACTTGTTCAACTAGTTTTCAATAATCGTTACACTTAGAGTTAAGGATTAGTTTCACGTTGAGTTAGAAGATTAATCGAGTACCATAACCTCTTTAGAAGATGAATCGAGTACAATAAACTATTTACTTGGACAACAAGTTTTTAATAATCGTTACACTTAGAGTTACAAATTAGTTTTATGTTGAGTTGAAAGACTAATCGAGTACCATTAACTCTTTAGAAGATGAATCGAGAACAATTAACTCTTTACCTGGTCAACAAGTTTTCAATAATCGTTACACTTAGAGTTACAAATTAGATTCATGTTGAGTTAGAAGATTAATCGAGTACCATTAACTCTTTAGAAGATGAATCGAGTACAATAAACTATTTACTTGGTCAACAAGTTTTCAATAATCGTTATACTTAGTGTTATGGATTAATTTCATGTTCAGTTAGAAGATTAATCGAGTACCATTAACTGTTTAGAAGATAAATCGAGTAGAATTAACTCTTTACTTGGTCAATAAGTTTTCAATAATCGTTATACTTAATGTGAAGGATTAGTTTCATGTTGAGTTAGAAGATTAATCAAGTACCATAAACTCCTTAGAAGATGTATCAAGTACAATAAACTATTTACTTGGTCAACAAGTTTTAAATAATCGTTATACTTAATGTTAAGGATTAGTTTCATGTTGAGTTAGAAGATTAATCGAGTACCATTAACTCTTTAGAAGATGAATCAAGTACAATAAACTATTTACTTGGTCAACTAGTTTTCAATAATCGTTACACTTAGAGTTAAGGATTAGTTTCACGTTGAGTTAGAAGATTAATCGAGTACCATAAACTCTTTAGAAGATGAATCGAGTACAATAAACTATTTACTTGGACAACAAGTTTTTAATAATCGTTACACTTAGAGTTACAAATTAGTTTTATGTTGAGTTGAAAGACTAATCGAGTACCATTAACTCTTTAGAAGATGAATCGAGAACAATTAACTCTTTACTTGGTCAACAAGTTTTCAATAATCGTTACACTTAGAGTTACAAATTAGTTTTATGTTGAGTTAAAAGACTAATCGAGTACCATTAACTCTTTAGAAGATGAATCGAGAACAATTAACTCTTTACTTGGTCAACAAGTTTTCAATAATCGTTATACTTAATATTAAGGATTAGTTTCATGTTGAGTTAGAAGATTAATCGAGTACCATGCATTAACTCTTTAGAAGATGTATCAAGTACAATAAACTATTTACTTGGTCAACTAGTTTTCAATAATCGTTACACTTAGAGTTAAGGATTAGTTTCACGTTGAGTTAGTAGATTAATCGAGTACCATTAACTCTTTAGAAGATAAATCGAGTACAATAAACTCTGTACTTGGTCAACAAGTTTTCAATAATTATTATACTTAGTGTTATGGATTAATTTCATGTTCAGTTAGAAGATTAATCGAGTATCATTAACTGTATAGAAGATAAATCGAGTACAATTAACTCTTTACTTGGTCAACAGGTTTTCAATAATCGTTATACTTAGAGTTAAGGATTAGATTCATGTTGAGTTAGAAGATTAATCGAGTACCATTAACTCTTTAGAAGATGAATCGAGTACAATAAACTATTTACTTGGTCAACAAGATTTCAATAATCGTTATGCTTAGTGTTATGGATTAATTTCATGTTCAGTTAGAAGATTAATCGAGTACCATTAACTGTTTAAAAGATAAATCGAGTAGAATTAACTCTTTACTTGGTCAATAAGTTTTCAATAATCGTTATACTTAGAGTTAAGGATTAATTTCATGTTCAGTTAGAAGATTAATCGAGTACCATTAACTCTTTAGAAGATGTATCAAGTACAATAAACTATTTACTTGGTCAACAAGTTTTAAATAATCGTTATACTTAATGTTAAGGATTAGTTTCATGTTGAGTTAGAAGATTAATCGAGTACCATTAACTCTTTAGAAGATGAATCAAGTACAATAAACTATTTACTTGGTCAACTAGTTTTCAATAATCGTTACACTTAGAGTTAAGGATTAGTTTCTCGTTGAGTTAGAAGATTTATCGAGTACCATTAACTCTTTAGAAGATAAATCGAGTACAATAAACTCTTTACTTGGTCAACAAGTTTTCAATAATTATTATACTTAGTGTTATGAATTAATTTCATGTTCAGTTAGAAGATTAATCGAGTATCATTAACTGTTTAGAAGATAAATCGAGTACAATTAACTCTTTACTTGGTCAACAGGTTTTCAATAATCGTTATACTTAGAGTTAAGGATTAGATTCATGTTGAGTTAGAAGATTAATCGAGTACCATTAACTCTTTAGAAGATGAATCGAGTACAATAAACTATTTACTTGGTCAACAAATTTTCAATAATCGTTATACTTAGTGTTATGGATTAATTTCATGTTCAGTTAGAAGATTAATCGAGTACCATTAACTGTTTAGAAGATAAATTGAGTAGAATTAACTCTTTACTTGGTCAATAAGTTTTCAATAATCGTTATACTTAGAGTTAAGGATTAATTTCATGTTCAGTTAGAAGATTAATCGAGTACCATTAACTCTTTAGAAGATAAATTGGGTACAATTAACTCTTTACTTGGTCGACAAGTTTTCAATAATCGTTATACTTAATGTTAAGGATTAGTTTCATGTTGAGTTAGAAGATTAATCAAGTACCATAAACTCCTTAGAAGATGTATCAAGTACAATAAACTATTTACTTAGTCAACAAGTTTTAAATAATCGTTATACTTAATGTTAAGGATTAGTTTCATGTTGAGTTAGAAGATTAATCGAGTACCATTAGCTCTTTAGAAGATGAATCAAGTACAATAAACTATTTACTTGGTCAACTAGTTTTCAATAATCGTTACACTTAGAGTTAAGGATTAGTTTCTCGTTGAGTTAGAAGATTTATCGAGTACCATTAACTCTTTAGAAGATGAATCAAGTACAATAAACTATTTACTTGTTCAACTAGTTTTCAATAATCGTTACACTTAGAGTTAAGGATTAGTTTCACGTTGAGTTAGAAGATTAATCGAGTACCATAACCTCTTTAGAAGATGAATCGAGTACAATAAACTATTTACTTGGACAACAAGTTTTTAATAATCGTTACACTTAGAGTTACAAATTAGTTTTATGTTGAGTTGAAAGACTAATCGAGTACCATTAACTCTTTAGAAGATGAATCGAGAACAATTAACTCTTTACCTGGTCAACAAGTTTTCAATAATCGTTACACTTAGAGTTACAAATTAGATTCATGTTGAGTTAGAAGATTAATCGAGTACCATTAACTCTTTAGAAGATGAATCGAGTACAATAAACTATTTACTTGGTCAACAAGTTTTCAATAATCGTTATACTTAGTGTTATGGATTAATTTCATGTTCAGTTAGAAGATTAATCGAGTACCATTAACTGTTTAGAAGATAAATCGAGTAGAATTAACTCTTTACTTGGTCAATAAGTTTTCAATAATCGTTATACTTAATGTGAAGGATTAGTTTCATGTTGAGTTAGAAGATTAATCAAGTACCATAAACTCCTTAGAAGATGTATCAAGTACAATAAACTATTTACTTGGTCAACAAGTTTTAAATAATCGTTATACTTAATGTTAAGGATTAGTTTCATGTTGAGTTAGAAGATTAATCGAGTACCATTAACTCTTTAGAAGATGAATCAAGTACAATAAACTATTTACTTGGTCAACTAGTTTTCAATAATCGTTACACTTAGAGTTAAGGATTAGTTTCACGTTGAGTTAGAAGATTAATCGAGTACCATAAACTCTTTAGAAGATGAATCGAGTACAATAAACTATTTACTTGGACAACAAGTTTTTAATAATCGTTACACTTAGAGTTACAAATTAGTTTTATGTTGAGTTGAAAGACTAATCGAGTACCATTAACTCTTTAGAAGATGAATCGAGAACAATTAACTCTTTACTTGGTCAACAAGTTTTCAATAATCGTTACACTTAGAGTTACAAATTAGTTTTATGTTGAGTTAAAAGACTAATCGAGTACCATTAACTCTTTAGAAGATGAATCGAGAACAATTAACTCTTTACTTGGTCAACAAGTTTTCAATAATCGTTATACTTAATATTAAGGATTAGTTTCATGTTGAGTTAGAAGATTAATCGAGTACCATGCATTAACTCTTTAGAAGATGTATCAAGTACAATAAACTATTTACTTGGTCAACTAGTTTTCAATAATCGTTACACTTAGAGTTAAGGATTAGTTTCACGTTGAGTTAGTAGATTAATCGAGTACCATTAACTCTTTAGAAGATAAATCGAGTACAATAAACTCTGTACTTGGTCAACAAGTTTTCAATAATTATTATACTTAGTGTTATGGATTAATTTCATGTTCAGTTAGAAGATTAATCGAGTATCATTAACTGTATAGAAGATAAATCGAGTACAATTAACTCTTTACTTGGTCAACAGGTTTTCAATAATCGTTATACTTAGAGTTAAGGATTAGATTCATGTTGAGTTAGAAGATTAATCGAGTACCATTAACTCTTTAGAAGATGAATCGAGTACAATAAACTATTTACTTGGTCAACAAGATTTCAATAATCGTTATGCTTAGTGTTATGGATTAATTTCATGTTCAGTTAGAAGATTAATCGAGTACCATTAACTGTTTAAAAGATAAATCGAGTAGAATTAACTCTTTACTTGGTCAATAAGTTTTCAATAATCGTTATACTTAGAGTTAAGGATTAATTTCATGTTCAGTTAGAAGATTAATCGAGTACCATTAACTCTTTAGAAGATGTATCAAGTACAATAAACTATTTACTTGGTCAACAAGTTTTAAATAATCGTTATACTTAATGTTAAGGATTAGTTTCATGTTGAGTTAGAAGATTAATCGAGTACCATTAACTCTTTAGAAGATGAATCAAGTACAATAAACTATTTACTTGGTCAACTAGTTTTCAATAATCGTTACACTTAGAGTTAAGGATTAGTTTCTCGTTGAGTTAGAAGATTTATCGAGTACCATTAACTCTTTAGAAGATAAATCGAGTACAATAAACTCTTTACTTGGTCAACAAGTTTTCAATAATTATTATACTTAGTGTTATGAATTAATTTCATGTTCAGTTAGAAGATTAATCGAGTATCATTAACTGTTTAGAAGATAAATCGAGTACAATTAACTCTTTACTTGGTCAACAGGTTTTCAATAATCGTTATACTTAGAGTTAAGGATTAGATTCATGTTGAGTTAGAAGATTAATCGAGTACCATTAACTCTTTAGAAGATGAATCGAGTACAATAAACTATTTACTTGGTCAACAAATTTTCAATAATCGTTATACTTAGTGTTATGGATTAATTTCATGTTCAGTTAGAAGATTAATCGAGTACCATTAACTGTTTAGAAGATAAATTGAGTAGAATTAACTCTTTACTTGGTCAATAAGTTTTCAATAATCGTTATACTTAGAGTTAAGGATTAATTTCATGTTCAGTTAGAAGATTAATCGAGTACCATTAACTCTTTAGAAGATAAATTGGGTACAATTAACTCTTTACTTGGTCGACAAGTTTTCAATAATCGTTATACTTAATGTTAAGGATTAGTTTCATGTTGAGTTAGAAGATTAATCAAGTACCATAAACTCCTTAGAAGATGTATCAAGTACAATAAACTATTTACTTAGTCAACAAGTTTTAAATAATCGTTATACTTAATGTTAAGGATTAGTTTCATGTTGAGTTAGAAGATTAATCGAGTACCATTAGCTCTTTAGAAGATGAATCAAGTACAATAAACTATTTACTTGGTCAACTAGTTTTCAATAATCGTTACACTTAGAGTTAAGGATTAGTTTCTCGTTGAGTTAGAAGATTTATCGAGTACCATTAACTCTTTAGAAGATGAATCAAGTACAATAAACTATTTACTTGTTCAACTAGTTTTCAATAATCGTTACACTTAGAGTTAAGGATTAGTTTCACGTTGAGTTAGAAGATTAATCGAGTACCATAACCTCTTTAGAAGATGAATCGAGTACAATAAACTATTTACTTGGACAACAAGTTTTTAATAATCGTTACACTTAGAGTTACAAATTAGTTTTATGTTGAGTTGAAAGACTAATCGAGTACCATTAACTCTTTAGAAGATGAATCGAGAACAATTAACTCTTTACCTGGTCAACAAGTTTTCAATAATCGTTACACTTAGAGTTACAAATTAGATTCATGTTGAGTTAGAAGATTAATCGAGTACCATTAACTCTTTAGAAGATGAATCGAGTACAATAAACTATTTACTTGGTCAACAAGTTTTCAATAATCGTTATACTTAGTGTTATGGATTAATTTCATGTTCAGTTAGAAGATTAATCGAGTACCATTAACTGTTTAGAAGATAAATCGAGTAGAATTAACTCTTTACTTGGTCAATAAGTTTTCAATAATCGTTATACTTAATGTGAAGGATTAGTTTCATGTTGAGTTAGAAGATTAATCAAGTACCATAAACTCCTTAGAAGATGTATCAAGTACAATAAACTATTTACTTGGTCAACAAGTTTTAAATAATCGTTATACTTAATGTTAAGGATTAGTTTCATGTTCAGTTAGAAGATTAATCGAGTACCATTAACTCTTTAGAAGATGAATCAAGTACAATAAACTATTTACTTGGTCAACTAGTTTTCAATAATCGTTACACTTAGAGTTAAGGATTAGTTTCACGTTGAGTTAGAAGATTAATCGAGTACCATAAACTCTTTAGAAGATGAATCGAGTACAATAAACTATTTACTTGGACAACAAGTTTTTAATAATCGTTACACTTAGAGTTACAAATTAGTTTTATGTTGAGTTGAAAGACTAATCGAGTACCATTAACTCTTTAGAAGATGAATCGACAACAATTAACTCTTTACTTGTCCAACAAGTTTTCGATAGTAGTTATTCTTATAGTTAAGGATTAGTTTCATGTTGAGTTAGAAGATTAATCAAGTATTATTAACTCTTTAGAAGATGAATCGAGTACAATAAACTATTTACCTGGTCAACAAGTTTTCAATAATCGTTACATTTAGAGTTACAAATTAGTTCTATGTTGTGTTAAAAGACTAATGGAGTACCATTAACTGTTTAGAAGATAAATCGAGTACAATTAACTCTTTACTTGGTCAACAGGTTTTCAATAATCGTTATACTTAGAGTTAAGGATTAGATTCATGTTGAGTTAGAAGATTAATCGAGTACCATTTTCTCTTTAGAAGATGAATCGAGTACAATAAACTATTTACTTGGTCAACAAGTTTTCAATAATCGTTATACTTAGTGTTATGGATTAATTTCATGTTCAGTTAGAAGATTAATCGAGTACCATTAACTGTTTAGAAGATAAATCGAGTAGAATTAACTCTTTACTTGGTCAATAAGTTTTCAATAATCGTTATACTTAATGTGAAGGATTAGTTTCATGTTGAGTTAGAAGATTAATCAAGTACCATAAACTCCTTAGAAGATGTATCAAGTACAATAAACTATTTACTTGGTCAACAAGTTTTAAATAATCGTTATACTTAATGTTAAGGATTAGTTTCATGTTCAGTTAGAAGATTAATCGAGTACCATTAACTCTTTAGAAGATGAATCAAGTACAATAAACTATTTACTTGGTCAACTAGTTTTCAATAATCGTTACACTTAGAGTTAAGGATTAGTTTCACGTTGAGTTAGAAGATTAATCGAGTACCATAAACTCTTTAGAAGATGAATCGAGTACAATAAACTATTTACTTGGACAACAAGTTTTTAATAATCGTTACACTTAGAGTTACAAATTAGTTTTATGTTGAGTTGAAAGACTAATCGAGTACCATTAACTCTTTAGAAGATGAATCGAGAACAATTAACTCTTTACTTAGTCAACAAGTTTTCAATAGTCGTTATTCTTATAGTTAAGGATTAGTTTCATGTTGAGTTAGAAGATTAATCAAGTATTATTAACTCTTTAGAAGATGAATCGAGTACAATAAACTATTTACCTGGTCAACAAGTTTTCAATAATCGTTACATTTAGAGTTACAAATTAGTTCTATGTTGTGTTAAAAGACTAATGGAGTACCATTAACTGTTTAGAAGATAAATCGAGTACAATTAACTCTTTACTTGGTCAACAGGTTTTCAATAATCGTTGTACTTAGAGTTAAGGATTAGATTCATGTTGAGTTAGAAGATTAATCGAGTACCATTAACTCTTTAGAAGATGAATCGAGTACAATAAACTATTTACTTGGTCAACAAGTTTTCAATAATCGTTATACTTAGTGTTATGGATTAATTTCATGTTCAGTTAGAAGATTAATCGAGTACCATTAACTGTTTAGAAGATAAATCGAGTAGAATTAACTCTTTACTTGGTCAATAAGTTTTCAATAATCGTTATACTTAGAGTTAAGGATTAATTTCATGTTCAGTTAGAAGATTAATCGAGTACCATTAACTCTTTAGAAGATAAATTGGGTACAATTAACTCTTTACTTGGTCGACAAGTTTTCAATAATCGTTATACTTAATGTTAAGGATTAGTTTCATGTTGAGTTAGAAGATTAATCAAGTACCATAAATTCCTTAGAAGATGTATCAAGTACAATAAACTATTTACTTGGTCAACAAGTTTTAAATAATCGTTATACTTAATGTTAAGGATTAGTTTCATGTTGAGTTAGAAGATTAATCGAGTACCATTAACTCTTTAGAAGATGAATCAAGTACAATAAACTATTTACTTGGTCAACTAGTTTTCAATAATCGTTACACTTAGAGTTAAGGATTAGTTTCTCGTTGAGTTAGAAGATTTATCGAGTACCATAAACTCTTTAGAAGATGAATCGAGTACAATAAACTATTTACTTGGACAACAAGTTTTTAATAATCGTTACACTTAGAGTTACAAATTAGTTTTATGTTGAGTTGAAAGACTAATCGAGTACCATTAACTCTTTAGAAGATGAATCGAGAACAATTAACTCTTTACTTAGTCAACAAGTTTTCAATAGTCGTTATTCTTATAGTTAAGGATTAGTTTCATGTTGAGTTAGAAGATTAATCAAGTATTATTAACTCTTTAGAAGATGAATCGAGTACAATAAACTATTTACCTGGTCAACAAGTTTTCAATAATCGTTACATTTAGAGTTACAAATTAGTTCTATGTTGTGTTAAAAGACTAATGGAGTACCATTAACTGTTTAGAAGATAAATCGAGTACAATTAACTCTTTACTTGGTCAACAGGTTTTCAATAATCGTTGTACTTAGAGTTAAGGATTAGATTCATGTTGAGTTAGAAGATTAATCGAGTACCATTAACTCTTTAGAAGATGAATCGAGTACAATAAACTATTTACTTGGTCAACAAGTTTTCAATAATCGTTATACTTAGTGTTATGGATTAATTTCATGTTCAGTTAGAAGATTAATCGAGTACCATTAACTGTTTAGAAGATAAATCGAGTAGAATTAACTCTTTACTTGGTCAATAAGTTTTCAATAATCGTTATACTTAGAGTTAAGGATTAATTTCATGTTCAGTTAGAAGATTAATCGAGTACCATTAACTCTTTAGAAGATAAATTGGGTACAATTAACTCTTTACTTGGTCGACAAGTTTTCAATAATCGTTATACTTAATGTTAAGGATTAGTTTCATGTTGAGTTAGAAGATTAATCAAGTACCATAAATTCCTTAGAAGATGTATCAAGTACAATAAACTATTTACTTGGTCAACAAGTTTTAAATAATCGTTATACTTAATGTTAAGGATTAGTTTCATGTTGAGTTAGAAGATTAATCGAGTACCATTAACTCTTTAGAAGATGAATCAAGTACAATAAACTATTTACTTGGTCAACTAGTTTTCAATAATCGTTACACTTAGAGTTAAGGATTAGTTTCTCGTTGAGTTAGAAGATTTATCGAGTACCATAAACTCTTTAGAAGATGAATCGAGTACAATAAACTATTTACTTGGACAACAAGTTTTTAATAATCGTTACACTTAGAGTTACAAATTAGTTTTATGTTGAGTTGAAAGACTAATCGGGTACCATTAACTCTTTAGAAGATGAATCGACAACAATTAACTCTTTACTTGTCCAACAAGTTTTCGATAGTAGTTATTCTTATAGTTAAGGATTAGTTTCATGTTGAGTTAGAAGATTAATCAAGTATTATTAACTCTTTAGAAGATGAATCGAGTACAATAAACTATTTACCTGGTCAACAAGTTTTCAATAATCGTTACATTTAGAGTTACAAATTAGTTCTATGTTGTGTTAAAAGACTAATGGAGTACCATTAACTGTTTAGAAGATAAATCGAGTACAATTAACTCTTTACTTGGTCAACAGGTTTTCAATAATCGTTATACTTAGAGTTAAGGATTAGATTCATGTTGAGTTAGAAGATTAATCGAGTACCATTTTCTCTTTAGAAGATGAATCGAGTACAATAAACTATTTACTTGGTCAACAAGTTTTCAATAATCGTTATACTTAGTGTTATGGATTAATTTCATGTTCAGTTAGAAGATTAATCGAGTACCATTAACTGTTTAGAAGATAAATCGAGTAGAATTAACTCTTTACTTGATCAATAAGTTTTCAATAATCGTTATACTTAGAGTTAAGGATTAATTTCATGTTCAGTTAGAAGATTTATCGAGTACCATTAACTCTTTAGAAGATAAATTGGGTACAATTAACTCTTTACTTGGTCGACAAGTTTTCAATAATCGTTATACTTAATGCTAAGGATTAGTTTCATGTTGAGTTAGAAGATTAATCAAGTACCATAAACTCCTTAGAAGATGTATCAAGTACAATAAACTATTTACTTGGTCAACAAGTTTTAAATAATCGTTATACTTAATGTTAAGGATTAGTTTCATGTTGAGTTAGAAGATTAATCGAGTACCATTAACTCTTTAGAAAATGAATCAAGTACAATAAACTATTTACTTGGTCAACTAGTTTTCAATAATCGTTACACTTAGAGTTAAGGATTAGTTTCTCGTTGAGTTAAAAGATTTATCGAGTACCATAAACTCTTTAGAAGATGAATCGAGTACAATAAACTATTTACTTGGACAACAAGTTTTTAATAATCGTTACACTTAGAGTTACAAATTAGTTTTATGTTGAGTTGAAAGACAAATCGAGTACCATTAACTCTTTAGAAGATGAATCGAGTACAATAAACTATTTGCTTGGTCAACAAGTTTTCAATAATCGTTACATTTAGAGTTAGAAATTAGTTTTATGTTGAGTTAAAAGACTAATCGAGTACCATAAACTCTTTAAAAGATGAATCGAGAACAATTAACTCTTTACTTGGTCAAAAAGTTTTCAATAGTCGTTATTCTTATAGTTAAGGATTAGTTTCATGTTGAGTTAGAAGATTAATCAAGTACTATTAACTCTTTAGAAGATGAATCGAGTACAATAAACTATTTACATGGTCAACAAGTTTTCAATAATCGTTACATTTAGAGTTACAAATTAGTTTTATGTTGTGTTAAAAGACTAATGGAGTACTATTAACTGTTTAGAAGATAAATCGAGTACAATTAACTCTTTATTTGGTCAATAAGTTTTCAATAATCGTTATACTTAGAGTTAATGATTAATTTCATGTTCAGTTAGAAGATTAATCGAGTACCATTAACTGTTTAGAAGATAAATTTAGTACAATTCACTCTTTACTTGGTCGACAAGTTTTCAATAATCGTTATACTTAATGTTAAGGATTAGTTTCATGTTGAGTTAGAAGATTAATCAAGTACCGTTAACTCTTTAGAAGATGAATCAAGTACATTAAACTATTTACTTGGTCAACAAGTTTTCAATAATCGTTACACTTAGAGTTACAAATTAGTTTTATGTTGAGTTGAAAGACTAATCGAGTACCATTAACTCTTTAGAAGATGAATCAAGAACAATTAACTCTTTACTTGGTTAACAAGTTTTCAATAATCGTTGCACTTAGAGTTTCAAATTAGATTTATGTTGAGTTAAAAGATTAATCGAGTACCATTAACAGTTTAGAAGATAAATCAAGTACAATTAACTCTTTACTTGGTCAACAAGTTTTCAATAATCGTTACACTTAGAGTTAAAGATTAGTTTTAGTTGAGTTAGAAGATTAATCGAGTACCATTAACTGTTTCGAAGATAAATGGAGTACAATTAACTCTTTACATGGTCAACAAGTTTTCAATAATCGTTATACTTAATGTTAAGGATTAGTTTCATGTTGTGTTAGAAGATTAATCAAGTACCATAAACTCTTTAGAAGATGTATCAAGTACAATAAACAATTTACTTGGTCAACAAGTTTTCAATAATCGTTACACTTAGAGTTAAGGATTAGTTTCACGTTGAGTTAGAAGATTAATCGAGTACCATTAACTCTTTAGAAGATGAATCGAGTACAATTAACTCTTTACTTGGTCAACAAGTTTTCAATAATCGTTACACTTAGAGTGACAAATTAGTTTTATGTTGAGTTAAAAGATTAATCGAGTACCATTAAATCTTTAGAAGATGAATCGAGAACAATTAACTCTTTACTTGGTCAACAAGTTTTCAATAGTCGTTATTCTTGTAGTTAAGGATTAGTTTCATATTGAGTTAGAAGATTAATCAAGTACTATTAACTCTTTAGAAGATGAATCGAGTACAATAAACTATTTACTTGGTCAACAAGTTTTCAATAATCGTTACATTTAGAGTTACAAATTAGTTTTATGTTGTGTTAAAATACTAATGGAGTACCATTAACTGTTTAGAAGATAAATCGAGTACAATTAACTCTTTACTTAGTCAACAAGTTTTCAATAATCGTTATACTTAGAGTTAAGGATTAGATTCATGTTGAGTTAGAAGATTAATCGAGTACCATTAACTCTTTAGAAGACGAATCGAGTACAATAAACTATTTACTTGGTCAACAAGTTTTCAATAATCGTTACATTTAGAGTTACAAATTAGTTTTATGTTGTGTTAAAAGACTAATGGAGTACCATTAACTGTTTAGAAGATAAATCGAGTACAATTAACTCTTTACTTGGTCAACAAGTTTTCAATAATCGTTATACTTAGAGTTAAGGATTAGATTCATGTTGAGTTAGAAGATTAATCGAGTACCATTAACTCTTTAGAAGACGAATCGAGTACAATAAACTATTTACTTGGTCAACAAGTTTTCAATAATCGTTATACTTAGTGTTATGGATTAATTTCATGTTCAGTTAGAAGATGAATCGAGTATCATTAACTATTTAGAAGATAAATCGAGTACAATTAACTCTTTATTTGGTCAATAAGTTTTCAATAATCGTTATACTTAGAGTCTCAAGAAATACTAAATTTTAATCAATATTCAAGAAATTTTCAAAATAATCATAAAAATTAAAATATGAATTGAGTAACAAAGAGAATAAATTCTCAACAAATCCTCAGAATCTACAAATCATATCCTCAAACTCAATCATCAATTATCAAGAATTCACAAATCAATCCTCAAATTCTCAAATCAACCAATCATATTGTCACGCCCCGTTTTTATACCTTTTTTTAAAAATAAATATCAGAGTTAACCTATTGGCGTGCAGGAAAAGAAAGAGAAAGGGAAAGAAAGCATACATAAGTACGACATACGAGTCAGGATTTACAATGATATTAAAGAAACAAGGTCTTCGATAAAACAGTTTAGGAATACAACCATTACACTCCAGTAAACCATCGGCGACAAGCCGGAAGAAAGCATTCAAAACCTTACAGTGGAACATTTCAGGATCCATCCAAAGACACAACAGTTTTACAAAATACATAAGTAGTTATAAAGTATCGTTTAACATCAACATAAAGTAAACAGAAGAGACACTGGATACGGCACCCCTCTCGCTGCATGTCTTAGTTTTCATCGTTTCCTGTAGTGTGAGTACAGATAGGGATGAGTGCGTTTGTATACACTCGTGGGAGTAATTTCCGTTTTCAGGATTATATAAACATAAAAATTACATAAACAATTATCATCAAGTCAAGTAATCACAACATTTAAAATGCATTGCACATAACCTCTTCAGGCGTGGGTATTTCCCATCTTACCCGGTATAAACCTCTTCAGGCACGGGTATTTCCCGTCTTGCCCAGTATAATCCTCTTCAGGCGTGGGTATTTCTCGTCTTGCCCGGTAATGGTATAAAAACTGTGGGTGCTTCGTGATAAACGTGGACTTCCGTCCTCGCATGACATATATCTTTATATGCATGAACATATAATAACATATCATGTAAGTTCAATCAGTTCATAGCATGCATATGTATATAATAACATTGATTCATGTTTAAGCAATTCACTGGCATATCAAATATAATAAATACAGAAACGTAAAAGTCGTTAAAGTTCAGAAGTTACCCCCACCTGATTAGGTGGTGTTTGACTTCGTGAGATGCAAGCTTTAAACAAAAATACGAACGATCCTATATGCGATTACCTACACATGCAAACGTAATCTATTAGTTTTCTTATCATGATCATTAATTAATCGTTTAAAGAACTCTCTCAGAAAGAAACGATGACGGAAGGAAAAACGATTCAGAAAGATTAGAACTTGATCACATATTGAAGAGGGTTCGATTACGGTTCTATAAGCGAAAGAATGAGTTAAAACAGATAAGAAACGAGTTAAAACGGAGCGTTTTAGGGTTTAGGGGTAAAAACGTAAATTCTGGTAAAGGTTGACTTTGATCAGGGGTAAAACTGTAATTATAGAGAAGTTTACGGGTCAAAGTGCAAAATCAGAAAGTTCTGGGGATGAAAATCAAAGACTTGAAAACTTCAGGGGTGGAAATATAATTTTCAAAAGTTTGGGGGCTAAAGCGAGGAAACCAAAAGTTGAGGGACCAAAAAGCAAGGATCATTAAGTTTCTAGGGTTTGCGGATGAGCCCTTGGAAGTTTCGAATTTGCAAGGAGGCCCCTGCCTCCTCACACCCATCCCCTTGACTGTCCCTGTCCCCCGCCGCCGCTGCAACACACCGCCGGCGACACCACATCGCCGGCCAACACCCGAAATCACCACCACACGCCGATGCTCCTAGTGCCGGTTACCACCGCACATGACGACGCTGGATGCACCGCCCACAACTCACACACGCAACATGCACACACGACGCACACACACGCAGCCGCGGCGGCACCCCGCCAACCGCGGCAACTCCGACGCACGGCGGCGCATCAGGTGCTGCCCCAACCACACCTCGACGACAACCAAACAGTGGTGGCAGCAGGCGGACTCCAACAATGAAGAGAGAGAGAGAGAGAGAAAAACACGAGAGAGGAGAGGGAGAGAGAAATGGGAAGAAACTTTGATCGGCGATTGTCGGAGAAGAAGTAGGCCGATCGGCAATCTGAGCCTGTATTTGTGATGGGCTCGGTGAGAGCTTCAAATGCATGTGTGAATGACTCAATCGGAGAAGAAACGAGGTGGATACGAAAGAGAGAAAAAGGGGAGGAGAGAGAGAGGCCGCGTCTTTGCCGGCCATTTTTCAGCGGAGGCGGCGGCGGCTCGGTGAACCGAGCCTAGATCCGTGACGGGCTCGGCGAGGGCTACGTTTGGTGCAAAAATGGGCGAAAATTGGGAGGAGAAGCGGCGCCGCCACCTCCGACACGACGGCGACGCGGCGGCGCTCCGTCCGCCGGAAAACAGAGCAAGGGAGAGAGAGTAAATCCATATTTTTTACCTTAGGTGATTTTTAGCAAGGATGGGTAAAATGTTCTCAACCCATGTGTTTTATCCACACTTCCACTTTCATTGACTTGGGCCTATCTTGGGACTCGGAACTCCGATCGGCCCGATATTTGTTTCGTTCTCTTTGTTTTTCAATTGCCATCATTCGCATAACATGCATACTTCATTTTCAATTAAATTGAACTTCCGATAAATATACACATAGGCTCTCCAAATTAATTACGTTTTCGATAGTTATAATTGTACGTTCAATAAATTAAAACATGCACTTCTCGATTAATCTGAAACGCACATAAATTAAATCACATAATTAAGGTTGAATTATTTAATCGTCAAATTATGCGTCGTTTTTTTTCCTAGGCGCTACACATATCCTCAAACTCAATCATCAATTATCAAGAAGTAATAAATCAATCCTCAAATTCTAAAAATCAACCCTATTGTAGCCACAATTAAAGAAAATAAGGAAAAATATTCAATTAATGAATTAAAAGAAATAACGAAAAATATTCAATTAATCAATTAAAGAAAACAATAAATATTATTCAATTAATCAATTCTCAAGAAATCCTCAAAATTAATTGAAAATTTAAAATATGAATGTAGTAACAAAGAGAATAAATTCTCAATAAATTCTGAAAATCAACAAATTCTGAAAATCAACAAATCATATCTTGAAACCCAATTATCAAAAAGTCACAAATCAATCATCAAATTCTCAAATCAACCAATCATATCCTCAAATCCAATCATTCCCAAACCCAATCATCAATTATCAAGAAGTCACAAATTAATCCTCAAATTCTCAAAATCAGTCATATTGTACAAGTCCGATTGGTACCCAACAATGGCGAAGACTCTCATCGGACAATCACATGTTCTCATCAGACAATCCCAGGTTTTTATCAGTCATATGCGCCATCATTATCTGAACAATACATCTGAGACAGCCTCTTGATCGGTACCTCGCGTGGGGATGAGACAGTCCTCTTGATCGGTACCTCGCGTGGGAATATTTGTATTTGAATCCAACAACCAATGTTATGGCTCCACGCAAAGTCACCAATGTTATCGCTCTACGCAAAGTCACCAACTTCTGTGATTCAACAGCCATGGATTTCACGATCGCCGTGGGAACTGAGGGCGTTGTAATTTTTTGACTCTTTAAATAGTGATTAGTTAAACATTTGAATCTTGTTAATTTTTTGGTTTCATTCATTTCGAACTATGTTTGTTTACACTGCAGATTCAACAGGTTCCTCCGCGCCGCAACCGCCGCCGCTGGCGCTGAAATTTTTTTGACACTTTTTAAATTCGTTAAATGTATATAGTGATTTGTTAAACATTGAATCTTGTTAATCTTTGGTTTGATTCCATTTCGAAGTATGTTTGTTTAAATGAGTTTGACTTCTAACGATTATTTTTGAGAAACACTGGTGAATCACCAATATGATATATGGTGTTAGAGATAGAATTAGTATAGTTTAGGGAAAAATGATGCAGGTCTCGTAGCAGTGAAGCCCCCTTGAGAACCTCCATAGTTGGAGTTTCTGCCCAGCAGACTCAAGAAGAACAAAACAGTCTTTAATTTTGTTAAGGTACTCTCTCATTGACATGGCTCCTTTTCTCATTGTTTGAAGTCTATACTTGTATTGCATCATCTTGGCAGAAGATTGGCTGGCATAGTTGGTCTATAACCTTTTTCATCGTTGACTTGTTTATGTGTCTCTAATTGTGTATGGAGTTCGTGGATCTAGGGATTCTGGTGGTTTAGACGATAAATTTTATATAATTAGGTGTTTTTTCATAGCAGGTGTTCTATTTTTGAATTATGCAATTAAATGCTGCTTGTTGTTTGGTATAAAGAATTGAATTCGTGGAATTTGAAATTGAATTGCTTGTCAAATTGAATAGTTCGTGTGTTATAGTGCAATCAGTTGGGTGTTAACTGTGTATTGGTGATCTAAGAGAAAACAGGGTGTTCTTTGGTTGATTATAGGCGGTGAAGATGTCAACGCCGGTGAGGAAGCGATTAATGAGGGATTTCAACCGGTTACAACACGACCCTCCTGCTGGCATCAGTGGAACGCCGTATGATAATAGCATTATGATGTGGAATGCTGTTATATTCAGGTATGTGATGTGAACTAATCGATGTTGTGGTATACGAATGGATTGAGTTTTGTTTTTGCTGATTTTTTTGTGTGTTTTTGCTCTTCAGTTTGCAGCCCTGATGATACTCCTTGGGATGGAGGTGAGAAGATTTTTCAATCTATATATAGTTTTACCAATGGTTCTTGTTGCCAATGCTCAGCCACGATAAGTTTTTTCGAAATGGATTTCATCTTTCTGTTTGCACTCTTTCAGACTTGGTTGGAAGAAATATGGATTTTTTAAAATAAATTTTTGGAAATGATTGAAGATTAAAATGTTAAATCAGCATGAACATCTCTTGTAATTATTACTCCCTCCGTCCCACCTAAACTTGCCTACTTGTCATTTCGGTTTGTCCCAACTGAACTTACCAACCCATAAATAATAAAAAAAAAGTGAGCAAAAAACACTAATTCAAACCCTAAATAAAGCCTTAAAAGCAAAAAGTGAGCATATCCAATTGAGTCAACTGCATTTTCTTAACCTCCGTGCCCGGTCAACGTAGGCAAGTTGAGTCGGGACGGAGGGAGTATATCATTAGCATTTTTTTATTTCTTGCTGTAAAATTTAACCTAAGGCAATGCTATCACCAATGTTTGTTCGTCTAAAATGTTTTGCATTAAGGAATGTGAGTTTGGTTTTCTCATATTTTTCAATGCATTTCTGGTTGTAGATTGCTGAAGTTATTGCTATGTGCTTCTAGGCATGTTTAAGTTGACACTTCAATTCTCTGAGGATTACCCCAACAAGCCTCCAACTGTGCGGTTTATATCCAGGATGTTCCACCCCAACAGTAAGTTAATTTCAGACGTTTATGCATGTGATTTGATCATCACTAGTTCATTATGCCATCAATGGTTTTATGATCATCATTATATGTTGAAGCTCACTAGTTTTTAGCACTCATCAATTCTATCCCTTTATCAACTGAACTAGTGATGTGCCCCCTAAAATACAGGGTGGATGCTCTTTTTTGTGTCTTTATTCCACAACTAGTTTGCCACCCAATCTGCACATATATATGTATGTTGTATTATTCACTTTACATATGAGAAATGACGATATTTTTTAATAGACTTAGTGGGTGTTTGATTGAGTTATGAGTTCTTTAGAACATTTAATAAATATTTAATAGTTCATAACTTTCTTAAAAATGTTTGGTAAATATTAATAAAAATCATTTCAAAATAAGATGTTGAGATTTGAGAAGTTAAAAACCATTGTTTAGAAAATAAGATCTCATTTTATTATTATTGCTGTTGTTTTTGTTGTTCACTTGCTTTTGACACTCATCTATTTGTTTCCCTTTGTCAGGTAAACTAGTGATTGATTATGTGCTTCCAAATCCAGTTTTGTTGGACACAAATTATAATTATGTCAATGCTGTTCTGATGTCTTTTTGTTTAAACAGTTTATGCAGATGGAAGCATTTGGAGTCCCATATATGATGTAGCTGCTATACTTATAGTTTATGCTATACTTAAACAGTTTATGCTTGACCAGTTTAGTTTTTTAAATAATTTTTGGACACATATCCAAAACTTGCTAATTCTATTGCACTTTCCAAGCGAGTTTGTTGGATTTGTCATACGTTCAGTATGATATAGGAATCATGTGATCAGAGTCAATTAGTTTGGTGATAGTTTCTTGTTAGTTAAACAATGTGCATTGGCTGCACCATCAAAAGAAAGAACAAAAATTACCAATCGCGTTAACTTATTCATTCTAAATTTACAGTCGTTGCTGTCAGTGGCGGATCCAGAAATTTTAATTTGGGGGTACGAACAAATAAATAATAGATAATAGGAAAAAAAAATTATGCATAAACATTGTTTCATATATAAAGTTTACAATCAAGATAATCAAATACATAAGATATTACAAAAGATTCAAGTTATAAGCTACAATTTGATTCTTCGACTCTTCATTTTTTGGAAATGATCTATGACATCATCATCAGGAATTTGCAATACTACGTCATTCTCAATGAAAGTGACCAAACAATCATTTAATAATTGATCACTCATGTTATTCCTCAATTTATTTTTGACACAACTCATTCCTGAAAACACTCTTTCAACACCTGCAGTAGCGACCGGGAGAATCAACACCAACTTGATAAACAAAAAAATGACCGGATAAGTAACATGTTTGTTCGTTTCTTAAACATAAATTGTCCGAAGATCGGGTTGCTTTTCCATTGTCTTTATTTTCTTTGATTTAGGAGTATTCTTCATCCTAATACAATTGATAGTAAATAATAAGAATAAAATCAATTTTATAGTAAATTAACAATTACAATTACAACCCATAAAAAAATAACAACACATTTTGTCACAAAATCAATAAATTTCATCCATAAATATGAAAAACACACAAACCCTAAATTATGAATAAAAACAACATCAAATTTACTAAATAATAATCTACATCATATAATAAATAAGAATACATATAAAATATGAAGATAAAATAAGTAAATAAATGTAAAAAAAGAATACCTCAAAAAAAGTCCAAGAATGACTTCCTCTCTGACTCTCTGTTTGCTCGAGCAATAACAAAATGGAAATGGGAAAGATTCTCTATCAATTTCTTTTAATATAGGTTTAATGACAGTTTTGTAATTACCATATCTACTAAGGTTATTATAGGAATTACTTAAATATATATATATATATATATATATATATATATATAAATCAATTTGGGGTACAGCTGTACCCTTGTCCCCTTATAGATACGCCACTGGCTGCTGTGTGATCCAAATCCAAATTCACCAGCAAATTCTGAAGCTGCAAGGTTGTTTAGTGAGAACAAACGTGAATACAATAGGAAGGTTCGTGAAATTGTCGAGCAGAGTTGGACAGCAGACTAACAGAGACATCTCGAGTTGTTTGCATCACATGAGAATGCAGCTGATGAGGAGCTCAATCTGCAAGATCCTTTTCTCCTGGTAAATGGTTCCACTTTCTGTGAAATGTCTGTTTTGTTATAATTGCTATTATGTTTGTGACTTTTGTAGTTTTAAATTTAAGAAAAAATAAAATAAAAAGGGAACATTGTTAATTTGTTATGAATGTCTTATACATACCTATTTTCAGGGAGTATGATATGTCTTTATCTTGATAAATTATGATGCTCATGTGGCATGAGTACGTAACCGAATCTTGTACTGGATTGTGTGATATATGGTACGGAATTATAAGTTTATCCATCTATATTTCGAGATTGCCTTAATGATATTAGTGAAAGTAATATTATAATGATCACTTATATTAGTGAAAGTATATTATCTTCACTTATAATGATCACTTCAATACCATTTTAGTAATTCAGCAATGTATAGGACTTGAGGTAAATGCACAGACCCTTATGTGCATTATTCCCCCTTCTCTCTAATTTTGCTAGGCAGTCTTATTGTCAATAATTCAAATTCATTTATCACGCGACATTTTTGTTCATATATGAATTATGAATTCTGTTGATTTTTCTTATATTTGTGCGTTAGAAATATTAATCTCATTATTATTAAAGAAAGTGCAAATGATTGTTCGTTCACCTTTGAAACAGAAAGTAAATTTCTATGAAAACTATGCATCAAATATGAAAATAAATTTAGTTTGAATGTGTTTTATGAATATAACAAAATAAACGAAACAACTACAGCAGTTTTTTTTTTTTTTAAATATTTTTAGAAACTGAAAAGTGTTTTACAGTACTTACCCATTTACTTAGAATTCTTGATATTTTTTTTTGTCATATTTAGTATATTTCTATTGTTAAGAACAATTTTTTTTTTCTGACTGTATATTTTCTTTTTAATTTTTAAAATGTTTTCAGATTTAATTATAACATTTATATTATTCAGTAATTCTAAAATTAGTTTGTTGATTTTTAGTATTTACTGATAATCAGTTTTTACATTTTATTTGTCAATCTTTTAGATTGTTAATAATTATCACTTATTGAACTATTGCTCTATATATACATTTATATATATATATATATATATATATATATAATATTCCTATATATTTTTCACATTTCTTAGAATAATTTTTGGATTTTGATCATTTGTGACGTTTTAATTCCTTCCAAATAAAGGACACAAAGACTAAGGATTGAAAAGAACTGATCAACAAAAATATTGTCACATCAGCAATTATGGGTTGAGTTACGATCTATAACCTGTAGCGGGACATTTTCATCAACTTTGTAAACATTAAAAAAAGACATTATTATAAAAATTTAAAGTAATTCTCATCAATAATTTAAAGTTATTTTCTACATTTTTGTCAATTTCTCAAAAGAAAATTAAAGAACTTTAATATTAGCAGACACAACAAAGTATATCATTATAGTTCAACTACTAATTCAATCAAATTGCAATATCAACATCACATCACAACCACGCTAGTAGCTAGTTTTAATTAATCATCAAATACAAATTTCGTTATCTATTTTAAATACTCTTACGTGAAATATAATCTATCTGGTCGCATCTATACTGTCCATTATTTTATACATATGTTCAAGATCGATGTACATATATTCGATTGATTGTATGTAAATCGAAAATGAATGTTGCATCTAATATTCTCAACTCGACATAACAACTACATCAATATTAAATATTTTAAAGTCCTTTTTTTTAAATTTATTACATGATTAATTAGATCAAAGTCCTCATAATTGCAGCCTCAAGGCTGTCAGCATCTATGGTAAAGAGAAGGTGGGATAGTCTTGCACTCAAATCATCCATCTCTTTTTGTAAGTTTCTGATATAGTTGCAAGTTTCTTGAAGCACTTTGTTTGCTGATGCCTGTTCATCAACTACTTGGTTAGCCCATAATTCATTCTTTATTAATTCTTTATGATATAATATGGTCTCACGGATATAAATTTATGGATGGTACCCATTACTTTTAAACCTGATATGGTCGAACTAAGTCAAACCGAGTCCTCTTAGAAACCGAACTTAGTCGAACCAAGTCGAACCGAGTCCTTCTCTTATAAACTGAACTGAGGTCAAAGTCAATGCATTTGAAGTATGGAGAAACAAGCTGTTCGGCCGCCTCCGGATCGAACTAAGGAAGCGCAAGCCAGTGCAGTTGGGAAGTACGATGACGAACTAAATTAGTTATAAGATACGATGATAAACTGGAATGCGGCGAAGCTAAACGAACTGATTTACAGCCCTATGATCAAACTAACGAAAGAGGAACTGATTTAGTTCGGAGTCATAACAGCGAACTGATTAACAGGGAAAGTGACGAACAGACTTTGAACCTAACTAACCGCTATTTCAGCGGAACTATTGGTCCATATTCCATATTTTGTGGGATGAATCTCAACCAACTCGTATTCCAGGGAGTCTATATATACCTCTTGTGTTCATTCTTTATTTTTTCCTTATGCACACTTATATTCAAAATACACACACGCACAATTGCAAAAAAGAACACCAAGACATTCTCTTCTTTTCTCTGACTTGAGCGTCGGAGTCCCATCGCCGGGAACCCCTCCCGGCGTTTGTTTTGCAGGTTTTCAGGTTCAAGATTATCGGTTTTTGGATCGGGAAATCAGAGAATCGAATCGGAGCGACATCAAGGTTCAAGATCTCGAGTTTTTGGGTTGATGAACCGAAGTTTTGGATTGGAGCAATATCAATTGGCGCCGTCTGTGGGAAACAATCTGAGTTTTTAAGGCGTTGAGATAACAACCATGGTGAATACCAGAGGATCAAGGAGAAGGATGGAAATCGGTGATTTATCCAGAAGACCTGAAAATCGAGAGGGTGACCGGAGTCCTACCCCGGTGGATCCCCCTCGTACTATTACTTTAACGCCAGAGGAACTGGCAGATTTGATGGAAGCAGCTGTCCAAAAGGCTATATGGGGAAACAAAGAGTTGAGTCACAGCAAGATAACGTGGATACCCACCGGGAGAAGGAGGCAAGTGATTATAGGTCACGAATGGATGAGAGGGAAAGTCAGTTTGATCACTCTCGGGGGCAGAAACGAGGCCATGATGAATTATTAGAAAGGGTTGACGAGCTGAAAAGAGAATTGAAAGAAGTCCAGCGTAATATCCGACGAGTTCCGAAAGGTTCAAGGGGGAATCCCTTTTCGGAGGAAGTGATGGAAGACAAACTACCGGTATCTTTTCGACCGGTGAATTTTGATTACGATGGTACTGCTGATCCGTGGGATCAATAGTGCCGATTTGAAAATACCGCTCTCTTACATCGGTATTCAGATGGCATCAAGTGCAGGGTGTTTGCTACTGTCACCAAGGCTGCTCAGACCTGGTTCAGCCAACTAATTGATGGAACTATTCATGACTTCGAACAATTATCAGAGTTATTCTTACACCAGTTCGTCAGTGCCAGAAGACAACAGCAATCTACTCAAACTCTGTTCGGGGTAAAACAGAAAGGGGATGAGATGTTGAGAGAATACATTGGAAGGTTTACAGATGCGGCCCGGGAAGCTCCTGAGGCTTCAGATGACTTAATAGTCAACGCCTTTATACAGGGTTTGAAAGAGGGTGATCTTCATACCTCTCTGGTTAAGAAGATGCCGAAGAATTTTGATGATTTATTGCAGAGATCCACCAAGTATATCAACCTGGAAGAGGCAGTTCGGATTAAGAAATGTGAGAGCTCCGGCCAAGCTAATAAGTCCCAGGAACAGGAGTCTATAAGGAGGAAGGAGATGGGAGAATCTCGAGCAAGGTTCGCACCCCCGCCGTTGCGAGATAACAAGGTTGGTAGGAGGTATGACCAATATACTCCATTGACTATTTCTCCCGGGTAAGTATTGATGGAGATCTGGAATCTGCCCCAACTGAAATGGCCGGTGACCTGGAGTCCGACTCCCAAGAAGCCATCCACCTTCGGGAATGGCAAGCTTTGTCGGTTTCATAACGAGTATGGACACGGTACTGATGAATGCTTGCACCTCAGAGACGAACTGGAAAGATTAGTTCGGGAAAACAGGCTCACTCGGTATGTTCGCCCTCGCCGACAAGATAACAAAGAACAGAGGGGAAGAACCCAGAAGGGAAATGAGACAAGAGCGACCTGAACTACCTCCCCCTCCGCCACTTCCGCTACGAAACAGGCCTGAGAAGGAGGAAAGACCCACTATACACATGATCATAGGAGGACCAACGGATGAAGATTCAAACAGAGCTCGCAAGGCGAGACTGAATTCAGTTCGACAGAAGTAGGACGAGGTTCAGACGATTTTTGATGAAGTAGTAGTACAGTTTGGGGCTCAGGACAAAGTAGCCCTTCAAAGTCCACAGTTCGATGCTATGGTGATTGCGGCTGAGATTGGAGGTTTTAACGTCGAGAGAATATTCGTTGATATAGGCAGTTCGGTGGACATCATGTTCATGGACTGTTTTAGAAAGATGAGATCTGCAGTTGAAGTGAAGTCGGTGGAGACTTCTCTTTATGGGTTTTTAGGAGAAGCTGTGACAGTGTTTGGCAAGATACAGTTGCCTATGGTTTTAGGAGAAAGCGAATGGAGGCAGAACAAGACAATAACTTTTCTATTGGTGGACGCACCCTCGCAATACAACGTGATATTAGGACGTCCTTCATTGAGCACTTATGCAGCTGTTATCTCACCTGCTCATTTGATGATGAAATTCCCAGTAGAAAATGAGGAAGGACGAACTGTGGGAGTGGGAGTAGTCCATGGCAATCAACAGACAGCTCGGCGCTGCTATGTTGCCGCTGTTCGCCAGTTTGAATCCCAAAAACGAAAAGCCGAACAAAAAACTGAGGTTGATAGAGAAAGAGATCATAGTCGAAAGAAAGGGCGAGAGACAAACACAGCGGAGTTTGAAGAAGGGGAATTGATGAGCATCGAGTTGATTTCAGAGCAACCTGGGCATGTAGTTCGCATTGGCAGTCATTTGGCCGAACCAAACCGTAATGAGATTGTGCAGGTATTGAAGGAGAATGTGGATTTGTTTGCATGGAAGCCGGAAGATATGAAGGGTATAGACCCAGATATAGCAGTTCATCAACTGGATACTAAGCCAGAGGCTCGACCAATCAAACAAAAGCTAAGGCACTTTGGTAACGAGCAAAATGAGATAATAGAAAGGGAAGTTCAGAAGTTGCTGGAAATAGGGCATATTGAGAAGATACAATACCCTCAGTGGCTGGCAAACGTGGTGTTAGTACCTAAACCTGGAAACAAATGGTGGATGTGTATCGATTTCCGTGATCTGAACAAAACATGCCCAAAGGATCATTACCCGCTCCCACGAATTGATAAGCTGGTGGACTCAACTGCTGGTTGCGAACTGCTCAACATGATGGATGCTGCACAAGGATATCATCAGATCCTGTTACATCCGAATGATAAGCCCAAAGTTGCTTTCATCACCTCGTCAGGAACATACTGTTACACGGTGATGTCGTTTGGATTAAAGAACGCGGGAGCTACTTATCAAAGGATGGTGGATAAGATGTTCAAGCACCAGTTAGGTCGTAATGTGGAAGCTTATGTGGATGACATGTTGGTGAAAAATGTTCAGGCGAACACTCATGTGGCGGACTTAAGAGAAATAATGACAACTATTCGAAGGCATGGGATGCGGTTGAATCCATCAAAGTGCTCGTTCGGAGTAAAGGCAGGGAAATTTCTGGGATATATGGTTACTGAGAGGGGAATCAAAGTTAATCCAAGCAAGATCCGAGCTATCCAAGATATGGCTCCTCCGCGAACCATAAAAGAGGTACAGGTTTTAACTGGTCGAGTTGTTGCTCTAAGCAGGTTTATATCAAGATTAACGGATAAAGGATTGCCTTTCTTCAAAGTCCTTAGAAAGAGTAGTCAGTTTGGCTGAAACGAACAATGTCAGAAGGCTTTTGACGATCTAAAAGTTTTCCTTTCCTCGCTTCCGTTGCTGAAGCAACCGATTCAAGGAGGAGCACTGCTGATATACTTGGCGATTGGTGAAGAGTCTGTTAGTTCGGTTCTTGTGCAAGAAGAAAGAAAAGACCAGTTCTCTGTCTACTTTGTCGGTAAAGTTCTTCAAAGGGCCGAAGTACGATATACTGAGATCGAAAATGTGGCCTATGCATTAGTTACTGCTGCCAGGAGATTACGGCCATAATTTTTGGGTTATGCGATCACGGTGCGAACAGATCATCCGTTGAGCACCATTCTGGGAAAGCCTGAAGCATCAGGGAGATTAGTCAAATGGGCCATCGAACTGGGTCAATTTGACATCAAGTATGAACTTCGAACAGCTATTAAAGATCAGGCCTTGGCGGACTTCATTCAAGAGACAACCAGAGCATAAGAAAAGAAGGAGTGGGAGTTGTTTGTAGATGGATCCTCGTCTCGTCAAGGAGCTGGAGCCGGAATCTTATTAATCAGTCCGGAAAAAGATGAGTTACAGTTTGCCATAAAATTCTTGTTCAAAGCATCTAACAATGAAGCAGAATATGAAGCCTTTTTGCAGGGTTTGAAGATAGCCGAACAGGCTGGAGCACGCCACTTAATAGTGAAATCAGATTCACAGTTGGTAACACAACAACTTCGAATTGAGTGTGAAGTCAAAGAAGATAGGATGATTTCCTACGTTGACAAAATCAAAGATATGGAGAACAGGTTTGAGAAACTTCAGATTGAACAGATTCCCAGAAGTGAAAATGAAAAGACGGACTTTTTATCAAAGATAGGCAGTTCGTTGCGAGACTGTTCGCAGAGAAGTATAACTGTGATGGATGTTGGAAGAGAAGTGAAGTTATGAATATTGACAAGGCAGAGCCCGATTGGAGAACTCCTTTTTTGCATTTTTTGGAAGGCAGAAGGGAAGGAACAACGACGGAATTGGAAAGGTTAGAGAGGCAAGTTCATTTTTACTATGTCCTTAACGGATTATTATACAGGAAAACCTTTTTACCAACGAATGCAAGATGCTTATCTCAAGAAGAAGGGATCAAGGTGTTGAAAGAAGCTTATGAAGGAGGATGTGCCGAACACTCTGGGGCAAGAGCTTTAGCTCGGAAGGTGGTACGAGCTGGTTTTTATTGGCCCACATTGAAGAATGATGCCGAGGAGCTAGTCAGAAAGTGTGAATCTTGTCAGAAGCATGGATGGCGGATCCACGCGCCAGCCACAGATATGCTAACTACTTTTTCGCCTTGTCCCTTCGCTAGATGGGGAATCGACATAGTTGGTCCGTTTGTGAAAACCAGGGGAAGCAAACAATTTTTGGTAGTAGCAGTGGATTACTTCACTAAGTGGGTCGAAGCCGAACCTTTAATTAAAATTATAGAAGCCGACATGATCCACTTTGTTTGGAAGAATATTTGTTGTAGATTTGGTCTGCCAAGAATTTTGGTGTCGGACAACGGAGCTCAGTTCCGAGGAAAGAAAATCACGGGATGGTGCGAAGAAATGAAAATTATGCAAGTATTTACTGCAGTTGCACATCCGCAAGCAAATGGCCAAGTTGAAGTAGTAAACCGGATCATAGTGGATGGACTCAAAAAGCGGCTCGAGTCTGAGAAGTCGAACTGGGTAGATGAACTACCATCATTATTGTGGGCTTATCGAACAATAGCTAGGTCGACGACGGGAGAAAGTCCTTTTAGTTTGGCGTTCGGGATGGAAGCAGTAGTTCCAACAGAAATTCAAGGAGAAGCTTTGCGGATCACCAATTTTGAACCACAAAAAAATGAAGAGTTGATTAGAACTGATCTAATGTTTTTGGACGAACTGAGGGACGAAGCCCGAGTTCGACATGAACTCTATAAAAGACGCATTCAAGCAGCGTTTCACAAAAGAGTTCGGAAAAGGGAATTCCAATTGGGAGATATGGTGTTAAGGCAAGCAGACGCCTTGGTTGAAATTGGAAAGTTGGATGCTACTTGGGAAGGGCAGTATATTGTTTCCAAGATTCTTTCGGGAGGATCTTACGAACTGACGGATGAAGATGGTAAAAGGTTGCCAAGACCATGGCATGTGAGTCATTTGAAGAAGTTTTATGTTTGAAGTATCACCTTTCTGTAGGTTATTTATTACTTTTTCAATTTCTGTTGCTTAATAAAATGAGTAACATTTACTCTCCGTGGACGTAGGTCAATTTAACTGAACCATGTTACGTCGTTGTGTCGCTCTTTTTCTGCTTTATTTCATACTACTATTATACTTGATGGTTAAGCGAACTAACGCATTCCCTCGGAATGTAAACACTCCCTCGGAGTGTCCTGATTAAACGAACTGCAACATTCCCTCGGAATGTAAACACTCCCTCGAAGTGTCCTGATTAAGCGAACTAACGCATTCCCTCGGAATGCAAACACTCCCTCTGAGTGTCCTGATTAAGCGAACCAACACATTCCCTCGGAATGACCTGATTAAGCGAACTACAACATTCCCTCGGAATGTAACCACTCCCTCGGATTGTCCTGATTAGGCAAACTAACGCATTCCCTCAGAATGTAAATACTCCCTCGGAGTGTTCTGACTAAGCGAACCAACACATTCCCTCGAAATGTCCAGATTAAACGAACTAACACCCCGTCGAAACATACCGACCAAGCGGAATGAAATATTCCTTGGAAAGTATTGATTATTCGAACTAATGCTTGCATATCTTACAGTTCATTCGCCTATTAATAAAGTTTTAATGATGTAAGTACCTTGTACTTATAAACAAACAGACGAAAGATCAATATATGAGTAGAAAAAGTTGCAATAGGAAATTCGATAGATTGTTCGTTGGAGATATAGAATAGTTGTAGACAAAAAATATGAAAAAATTTACAAAGTATCATCAGATGATTTTTTAGAAGAAGAAGGGAGAACTGATAGATAGGCAGCGGAGGTTGGCGGTACAGAAGGATCGAACATCTCTTCAGGAAGATCCACCATTAGATTCGAGGTTGTTTCCTCAAGTTGAATAGTCGAACTGGCACTTGGAAGAACTTCAGAAATGGCTTGCTGCAGAAATCCTGCCCATCATTTGGCATCAACATCTTCGTTCGGATCCCCTTGCCAACCGGGAGGAATCGGGAAGGATTGCTGCAACTTTTTACCAAGCGAAGAGAGACGGAATCGGAGCTGGGACCGGGCTGAGCTTCTTTCACCTCTTCTTGGCATAGTCGAACACCTTTCTTGAAATAGGCTTCGGCCATGGGAGCAGCCTTAGAGAGAAAAAAGACTGAATTCCACAAGCGACTAAAGAGCCTCTCGCGAAACTCTTCAGCTATTAGTTCCATCTCCGAGCTCTGAGCGAATTGATGGAAGCCTTCTGTAATTCCAGCTCGGAATCCCTCCATCCTCATATCCTTCGCGAACCGAATTCGCGCACTCTGCTCCCGCTCCAAATCCTCCCTCAGTTTTCGAACCTCCGCTTCGACTGTAAGGAACTCTTTCTGTTTTTCCGTAGCGAACTTTTCCTTCTCCAACAGCAATTCATCCCTTTTAGACACCTCTGACCGAGCAATTGCAAGCTCAACCTGGCACTGCTCCAATTGAGCGGACAACTTGTTCGTCTTGTCAGAATGGATCGCTAGGTCGCTCTCCAGGGCCTTCTTCTCATCTTCATTCTCTTCCGCTACATGGCGGTATTCCAAAGGTTTGTCCCATCGGTGAAGAGCTCTCTTGCTTAAGCCTTCAAAAAACTTCCTCGCGTTCGCCAGACGAGCAAGATTTAACCTTATGTCTCTTTCCTCAGCATCCTCCTCAACCTCTGCTGCTTTCCCCTTCTGAACGGCTACATCCCTTGAGACCTCCGAACTAACTAGGGGCCCCTCAACTGTTTTCTGCTTCTTGTCTGCGGACTTCCGCAAGCTAGTGGACCCCCTTTTCTTCCTCTGGAGGGAAGACGTAGTCTCCGCCACCTCCTCGGCGATCTCCTCGCTCAAATCGACAAGTTCAGACGGACGAGTAGGAGGCGGAGCCGAACTGGAGGGAACTTCAGCAGTTGGCAGCGTGATCAGCAAAGCAGATTCTGATCTCTCGGGGAGAACACCCTCTTTCTCCTGAATCATGTGTTCAGTTGAGATTGGAGTCCTCTGGGCTAGCTCAGCAAGACAAGTTTCCTCCGCTTATTTGAAGGACGTAGCCAAGTCAGTGTTCACGCAATGCTGGGAAGGTGAGTAGGGAGTCCTCTCCTCATCAGGGACCTCATATGCGAAGCTGAAGAATCGGTTCATTTTCCTATCTGTAAAAAGAAAGCGTGGGTAAGCCAATATGCACCCAAGCAGTTCGTATTAGCACGATAAATGGCAGGAATTAAAAAGATTGACCTAGATTGAATCGAGAAGGAACGTGGCTGTTCGGGTAGAACCACGATTGACCTAGATTGAATCGAGAAGCAACGATTCACAAGAACTTAGCTGGACAATATCGAACCACCCCTTGTCGAAAATCTTATTCAAAACGGAGATTTGGTAATCAGGGGATGGAGAAGGATCAAATTGAGTAGAGGTTTAGACCCAGGAAAGAGAATTGAAGGGTTGGTTCGCTGGTCCGCGAATGAAAAAATAGTATTTCTCCCAGGAACTGACCTTTTCATCCCCAGGAGATAGAAATGTAGCTCGTATTTCCCCCCTGCGAGGGCTCAAGTAGAAACAGAAAGGATTCACGTTTTTTAAAACAAAGCAAGACCGAAATCGGTCGAAAGTAGGTTCGACCCCCATCCATTTACATATCATATAAAATGATACTATATAACTTATAGAATTCGGGTGTAATTGGTTCGGACATACGCCAAAACCCGAACCGATTTCTAAAAAGAAGGGGTGAACAGGGGGAACTAAGCCCAGGGTGACATGTTTAAGAAACCACGTCTGATGACCACTGGGAGCTCGATGGGGTCGGTCTTCTGGACTAGGAATGGCCATAGAATAACCGCCCACTAAAAGTGAGCTTAGCAAAGTTAGATGGGTTTGGGTGGTTTTTGTGGAAGAAAACACTGTATCTACGGTTTTTCGTCTAGATTTTTTAGGAACATTAATCACTGGACTGGAGGCGGCCATTTGAAAAAAATGATAAGGGAAGAGAAGAAGATGGGTACCTGGACAAATTGAAGAAACTTAGAGATCGGAGAAGAAAACCCTTGATGGATGAGAGAAAATTTGGAGAAGAGAAGCTACAGTGATTTGTGGCGTAAAGATTTTATAACCTAATGAAGGGCATATATATAGAGAGAGATTTCATCGGTTTTTGGGGGGAAAAGGTGAAAAGTCGCGAACTCCCAGCCGTTAGATGCGATGAAATCCAACAGTGGAAGACAAAAAGGCACTGGGCGGGAATCCTATCTGGCCACGTGTCGATTAGATGGGACAGAAGCGGCTGAAGAGACGTTTCACCTTGGAAAGGCATGTTAAGTGTTCGGCTAATTTGCTAGCGGACTACGTTAGTGCGTGTAAACACGCACTTCGAAGGGAGGGGAGTACTTGATATGGTCAAACTAAGTCGAACCGAGTCCTCTTAGAAACCGAACTTAGTCGAACCAAGTCGAACCGAGTCCTTCTCTTATAAACCGAACTGAGGTCAAAGTCAATGCATCTGAAGTATGGAGAAACAAGCTGTTTGGCCGCTTCCGGATCAAACTAAGGAAGCGCAAGCCAGTGCAGTTGGGAAGTACGATGACGAACTAAATTAGTTATAAGATACGATGATAAACTGGAATATGACGAAGCTAAACGAACTGATTTACAACCCTATGATCGAACTAACGAAAGAGGAACTGATTTAGTTCGGAGTCATAACATCGAACTGATTAACAGGGAAAGTGATGAACAGACTTTGAACCTAACTAACCGCTATTTCAGCGGAACTGTTGGTCCATTTCCCATATTTTGTGGGATGAATCTCAACCAACTTGTATTCCAGGGAGTCTATATATACCTCTTGTGTTCATTCTTTATTTTTTCCTTATGCACACTTATATTCAAAATACACACACGCACAATTGCAAAAAAGAACACCAAGACATTCTCTTCTTTTCTCTGACTTGAGCGTCGGAGTCCCATCGCCGGGAACCCCTCCCGGCGTTTGTTTTGCAGGTTTTCAGGTTCAAGATTATCGGTTTTTGGATCGGGAAATCAGAGAATCGAATCGGAGCGACATCAAGGTTCAAGATCTCGAGTTTTTGGGTTGAAGAACCGAAGTTTTGGATTGAAGCAATATCAAAACCAAATCATTTTTCATAAACTTAAATGTGGACTGTAAGTTGTGGATTGATATACACACCTCACAGAATTGGAATCATGAAACGGATTCAATTCTACACTCATATATTCGATCGCACACAAAAGTTGTTTCCATTATAAGACGAGTTGAGGATGCTAGGTGTAGTTTTGATAAATACAAAGACAAATTAATGAATGATAGATGAGATTGAGTGAAATAGAGATAGAATGATGATAAAAAGTGACATACAAACTAATAATAGGTACATTAGTATTCGATTAGTAAAGAATTAGCGACTAATATTAGAGATGAGCATTATCTAACTATAATAATTATGTTGGTAATTCGACCTTCGATATTATGTTAGGTTGGAAAATTTTCACTAAATTTAGAAAAATAATAATTAATGATTGAATTTCAAATTTGTCATACTTGAGACGAATATTTTGTAAGAAGATTTAAATGTTGAATAATTAGTAGAGCCTCTGAAATGCAAACTAGCTAGCTGCTAATATAGAAATGCACAACATAAAGACGTGAAAATGTAACACAAATTCCACATTAATATATATTTAGTAGATAACCACAAGAGGTGTATATATAGAGTAACGTTACATATGCATGTACTATGAATATTATATCTCACATATAAAGAATTCATGTTGTGTACATACAAATTTGTTGAGTAAATATTGGAAGTAGATGGCTTAATTAACTAAGGCAAATTACACTAATCAAGAGAGAAAACACACACACACAAGGCTATATATATAATGTGATCAAATTAAACCATGGTTGCATGCACATAATATTTAATTTCAATATGCGTGCATTGTTGGTCATAATATTATTTTTAAAACGACGTCGCTTATATACATAATACAATATTAATGCATGTAAATATGTATATGTACGTACGTGTGTGTATATATATTAAGATTCTTAATACATAGATGCAAATACCATTTTGTGCAGGTATTTAAGTATTAATAAATTAAATGTACCTTATTGGAACGGCTAGACTTGCGAATTTCAGGCAGGGGCGGAGCTAGACTAAAAATCCCGAGGGGGCTGAACGATTTTGGGGGGCTAGATTACTATAAAATCTGTATTTTAACACTAAAAATCAAAAAAATTCCTAAAAGTATATATAGGTAATTAATTTTTTAAAATTTTTTGGGGCTAAAGCACCCCTCACCCACCATGAGGCTCCGCCCCTGATTTCAGGGAGGAGTTGGTACAATTTAGAGAGAAGTTGAATGATCTGATCATCACTAATTTCTTGAACTACTACTACTAATTGATTGCCTTGACCTTCTTCCAGACATCCTTCTAAATATATATATTTTTTATATATCAACTTTTTACTAATATATTCTCTCACTATTTACTACAAAACCAGACACAGAGAGAGAGAGAGAGAGAGAGAGAGAGAGAGAGAGAATTGTGTATAAGTAGATATGTGAAAACTAAAATGTGTGAATGTGTGTATATATAGAGAGAAGGAAGTAGCTAAGTGGAAAGTAAGAAAATGACAACTATATATTATGAGAGAGAGAGAGACTAGGGTTTCTATTTTTAAAGATTGGAGAGTTGGGAAATAGGACATGGATTAACCTTTTTATTTTATGTTATTTCTGTGTTCCAAATATGGGGTACATATTTACACTCATACTAATATTTTTATTTTTATTCTTATCTTAATTCCTTACAAGTTACAAGAAGGTAATATTAAGACAAAAAGCCAAGTACATATTTGGAAATCATTTTCCTTTAAGTTGATTTGTTTTAATGAAGATTATTCAATCATCATCATATTATTATCACTATCTCGAGTTTCGAAATCAGGTATCTCCAACTAATAGAAATCTTTTTATTTTTATTTTTTATGAATTGACATGAAACATATTTTTTATTGGACGAATATAAAACATTTTCTTTTATGTATATGAAAAATATTTTTACACATTAAGAGTTAAAATATATATTAACTTGGTTTCACTGGTCAATTTTATTGATGTGTTTAGTAAGTACTAAGGATAACGAAGTGGACCTTCTTGTGCAAGACCATGTGATCATTGTACACTTATCAATCATTATTAACCATCTACCACTGCTATTTGTTTCTTTCACTATTCTATGTCTTTCTTACCCTTTATTTCCACCTAATTTACTCATTTGGGTATATGTTATTTTTATATTTTTAAATGATTGGTACATTTCATTTTTTGTGTACTACTTTGCTTTATAGGGCTTTTTGGAATCATACATATAGCGCATATATATATATATATATATATATATATATATATAAGATACATGCTAAAGAATTGAAATTATAAATAGATGGCCAATACCTCTATTAATTTGTAACTATTTGATGAATTTCAAAGGTTTATAGCTAAAATATCAAACAAACAATGCATATCTTCAACATCAAATAATCATATTGTAATACATACTGATGTTGATCATTCGATAAAATTATAAAAAAGATCGATAAATCTGATTTTGTAAGAATAAAAATGTTAATAATCTATTTATACAAATTACAATATGGATCGAGATGATTACACCATCTTGAACTTATGATACCATTCACAATAAGAAATGATAAAATAATTTATTTATATACGTTTTTAAATTTTTTAATTGAACTTTCAAATCAATCCCAAATATTGTATATATAGTAGACAAATACAAAGAAAAGAATCTAACACCATAGCTCCTAAACTCATACTCCAACACGTACGTTGTCTTCAGCTGCGTTTAGAAATGTTAGATTGGCCAGATCAAATCAGTCCTAAAATGTTTTGGGTTAAACGAGATAAATGAACGAAAAATATAATTTTCATCATAAATGAATATATTCAATTTTAAAACTTTCAGTGTCAATATATTTCGCAATTATATGTATGCGTACAAGGCAAAAACTTCTGTGCACCAGTTGCACCACACCTTTATGTTATAAATGTAGTACCTTTATGTTATAAATGTAACACATTTATGCATGTTCATTTTAAAAGGTACAAATATTTGTACATAAAGGTACTACATTTATAACATAAAGGTCTTCCATGCAACTCTGTGCACTAGTTGCACGGAAGTGTTACTCATGCGTACAAATAGGCGTTCACTTATTTCACAAGACATAGTATTTGTAATATTCATGCTATAAATAAATAAATAAATAAAATTGAATACATAAATAATTGAATACATTTTAGTAAGCTATTATGTTTCAAATAGATTAGGTGACACGAAATAATGTTATGAAATATTATCCCCCAACGAGATGTACAAGAAAAATTACGAATTAATTTTATTGAAATACAAGATTTAACTTATTCTCATAAAAGAAGATCAGATTGAATCCGGAAGAGAACTTCGATTTGCCCGACCAGTAGGCGGACGACGTGCAACTTCTAATCGAATTTTTTTTTTCCAAATTATTTTAGTAAGTCATATTATTTTTAATAAATTGAGTGACAAGAAATAATGTTTCAAAATATATATACGTTCCCAACGAGAGGTAGAAAAAGATAATGAAATTAATTTCATCGAAATACTTAACCATATGTTTTGTTCAATATTGAAAGATTTTAAAAATAACTATAGAAGATAAGAATAATTTTAGAAAAAAAAAAAACCATACCATCACCCACTTTGACAACAATTTATCAAATATTATTTTCAAAAATTACAAAATACAAAAGAATTACAATTTTTTATTAAAATATATGTATATAAAAATATGGTTGGATCCCTCTAGTGTTGACAAGTGGCACTCTTAAAGAATGCCACCTTTCATTTTAGAGAAATATAAAGTAACCACGTGTTTATCCCTCTCAAGAAAGAGTGAAACCGCTTCAAATGTAAACCCAGCATCTCTTCTTCCCACGACCAAGAATGCCAAAGGGTGTAGGTTGTAACCGTTATTCATAGCAGTGGACAGCCGTTCACAAAATGACAATGAATTAAGCTCACTCTCTCGATAACCTTTGATGCAAAGAAAGCAATGAGCCCCTCCATCTGTCGCCATTGGAGACCAAGTTCAGGTGTTGATTTATGTTTTTTTTTTTTTAAATTTAAGTCACACAACTATTCTGACAAAAAAATTTCGATTGAGTTAAAACGGAAGTAATTGATAGAAGAAGTTTAAAGAGTTTCACATCTAATTTCAGATTCTGTGCATAAAAGTCTGTTATGTTACACACATACAACAATTAACGAATCGATGGTTTGGTGAAGGAGAAGAATTTCCACAACAGTGGGGATGACGAGATCGACTGTTATGTCATCAACGAAGACCTGGTAAGTTCTTTACCTACCACACGGCTTGATGAACGAGTGGTCGTTGAACTGCGGATTTTATTTAGAGCAAAAAATTTATCAGAGAGAAACTTAATTTAATTTGTGAAATAGATTTGAGGATGTCAGAGAGTTTTCTAGAATCACAATTGATTAGTTAAAGCAATTTAATAGAATATAAATGTATTTTGAGGGGAATAACTTTCAGAGTTGGCAAATAGGCTACATGGTTTCTTAATGCACCTCACCCATCCCTTATCATGTGGTGACAAACTTAAATGCCAACGAACTTTCAAATGTTGGATAAAATTTATAAAGTGGGTCACTATTATTAATTAAATGTGTTTAGCTATCTAAAATTAAAGTCCAATTAAAGTGATCTAATTTAGATTGGACTGATGGGTATTGGGTTATATAAGTTATGGGTTTATATATGTGTAGAGATAATTATGTGATTTATTATTGGTTGATGGGGCTCAATAATAAATATAGGGTTTAGTTGATTTATCTCAACTATATAAAGGGTCGTGGTCCCCAAAGGTACGTTACGTTCTTCTTTTCTCTGAGACCATCATCAGAAAGAAACCAAATAAGAACATCGTAACCTTTGGAAGGCTCTCGCCCGATTCAAGTAAAACTAAAGTACGAATACGAATCAAGAATTCTAGAAAGAATGATGGATTCAGGTACGCTTCCGCTTTATGGTTATTGTCTTTTCTCTATTTCAGTTTATCATCGTAGATCTTAGGTTTGGGGATTATGTGCTGATGCATGTTTATGTGCGTTTAATACATGCTTATTGTTTGACATGATTCCTACATCAAATTCCTTGAGGAGGTGCATTATATACTTTTCTTGACATTATGAATGTTCCAAGTGACTGTTAGCTTCTGTATAATTTTATCCATATGTAGAATAGTCTGGCAGAGAATAAACATTTAATGTTGATAGGCTTTGAGAGAAGGCTAGCTCATTAGTTTTGGCCTAAGTGGCAGCTTTGTTTTCATATGGAAATAGATTGGGAAGAACTTGGAATCTAAGGAACATAGCAACCACTCTCGAAAGTCGTCCCAATAATTCATAGCATTAACTTCTTCTGAGTTTAAATCATAGTTGGTAGTTCAACACATTTATTCTACTTTTACTGTTTTAATTTGTTGTTTTTTTCTTAAAGATATTTGACATTATCCCTAAACATTAATAAGCTTTAAAGAACAACTAATTTTGGGTGATGCTTTGTGGTGTTGGATAAGTTTAAAAATGTGTATTCTATTAATTGTTAGCATTACTTAAAAAAAAAAATGCATCTCACATATTTTTTTTCTAATTGAGAGTTAATTCAAATTGTATCAATTTGCAAAGAGGTTCTAGAAGTAATTTTATAAATGTGTATCAGACTTGGATAGTGAGAACTGCTTTAACGATTCATTTATAATTTTTGAACATGGATTTCTTTATGGTTATTTGCTACTGCATCCAAGAACTTAAAAGATAAAAATATTCTGCCATTTTGTAACCTACAAATGTATGAATATCTTGAGCAGATGAGCAGGTTGCAGTTGAAACCCTTTATTGTTGTTGTTGAAATTCTCAAATGGAGTCCCTTCCCCCTCCACCCCTAAACCACCTTCGGTTGCCACCACCCCTGTGCCACCAGTTCTGTTGTGTCGTCGGCGACACATACACTATTTGAAGTTCAACAACGAGTTGGCGAAGTAGCTTATAGACTGACCCTACTGCCGGACTTCGCAGGAATACATAACGTCTTTCATATGTCCATGCTACGAAAGTACGTATTTGACTCGAGCCACATCATCAATCGACAAGATATCGGATTCGAGAAAGACTTCACGTACGAGAAGATTCCAGTGGCTATCCTGGACAAAAGATTTCAAAAATTGAGTAATCGAGAACTCATCTTAATCAAGGTCCTTTGGAGCCGCCAAGACATGAAGGAGGCGACTTGGGAAAAAGAAGAAGAGATTTTGGCGAATACCCAAATTTGTCATATTACGGTACGTATCCAAATTTCGAGGATGAAATTTCTTTGGAGGAAAGGATATAACACCCTATTAATTAATTAAGATGTAATGTTTTAATTTTTGGTTATTAAGATAAATTGCATAAGTAATAAACTAAGTTTGCAAGTCATGTGTATCTATCACCTAAGATGCATAGACAACACACCTAGTCTAATATAGGTCTCACATTGCAAAGTGGAAAAGATAAAGCAAGAGTCAACTCTCCATCTCTCCCTCTCCAGCTTTCTCTCTCTCGACATCTCTCTTTCTCTCTCCCCCACATTCTCTCTGTCACTGTTTGCTGTCGTATGTAGGTTGCGGGTGCAAGGTTGCACCAGCGTGTGAAGTTTTTACCGCCGTCGGGGACAGCGGTGGGTGCTAGGAGCGCGGCGGGTGCTAGGAGCACGGCGGGTACCGTGCGCACTATGGCCAGTGCTGGAGTGCGCTTGGTCCTGTCCTTCTGCTGTGTGTGCGTGTGTATTCTACTATGTGTGCGTGTGTATGCTGATGTGTGTGTGTTTAAGTATGTGTACGTGTGTGATGGCTAGAGTATGTTAGTCGCCGGTAGCGACGAGAGCGGTGGCGGAGAGGGCTGGTGGTGGTTGGGTTAGATAGGAGTAAGGGTTTTCTTTTATAAATTTGATTAAGTGTAGGTCCTTGATTGCAAATCCCCTAAGTTTTAAACAATTAGGTCAGACTTTTGGAAATAAGAGTCTGGAATTATTAATTATTCTTTCTGAAGTCATGTGTTTATGCAGACAATTTTTTGTTTTATTTGCCCATATTGTTAGCAATTGTGTAATTGCTTTTGATTCAGATTGATATGCACAATGTGTTGGCGAATTATGTTCTGCCCTTTTGCTGTCAAACTATTAAATTAATTAAATTAATTTGGCCTGGATTCAAATTAATCTTTATATTTTAATTTCTTCAATAATAATTGGGTACGTCTATGATTTAATTTAAATTGTCTGACATTTTATAGAACCGATTGAAACATGATGTTGCCAAAGTGACCTCTCTGCGTAGATTGGCTTATTGAGAATGTCAAGATGTTTGTGTGTATACGGGTACATGTGAATATTTACCGGCCCATAGGAAGGTTGATATTTGGCCGAACCATATAAACACCTGTGGTAATGAGTGTGATAATTTTATGGTTTCCATGTGAATAGTGAACGCCATCCAAAGATGAGTTCATTATTTGACAGGATTTATTGTCAACATTTGATTACTACAACAAGAGTGCCATTTACAATTGATATTACTATCCAAAGACTTGATATTAATGGTGTGCTAGACATCTTGAGATGTATTCCATGTTTATTTGAGAATTTAAAAGTTGGTATAAGGATTTATGTGAGTATGAAAATTTATATGTTTTTTTTATGTTCTCTGTTCAGCTGTGTTATCTGCTGCTACTATATCTGCAAACACTAGCAACATTCCCATTCTGAATGAGACAAACTTCAAGGATTGGAAAGAGAATATGCTTATTATTCTTGGCTGCATGGATCTGGACCTTGCTCTAAGGGTAGAGAAACCTGCTTCTCTTACGGCTGAAAGTTCCTCTGATGATCAGAGGAATTTTGAGAAGTGGGAACGCTCTAATCGCATAAGTCTGATGATCATTAAGTGCGGCGTTCCAAAAGCCTTTCGGGGCACAATATCTAATGAGGTGACTTCAGCTAAGGATCTCCTTGCCGAAATTGAGAAATGTTTTTCTAAACACGATAATGCGGAGGCAAGTACGCTTTTAGCTAACTTGATCTCCATGAGGTATAAAGGCAAAGGAAATATAAGGGAGTACATTATGGAGATGTCAAACATTGCTTCAAAACTTAAGGCACTTACGCTCGATTTGTCTGATGACTTACTCGTGCATTTGGTTTTGATTTCCCTTCCTGCACACTTCAGTCAATTCAAGGTCAGTTATAACTGCCAAAAGGAAAAATGGAATCTTAATGAACTGATTTCATACTGTGTGCAAGAAGAGGAAAGGTTGAAGCATGACAAATTAGAAAGTGCTCATTTTACAAGTACCTCAAATGATACGAGCAAGAAAAGAAAATTGGATAATGCTGTTAAAGGTTCTGAGAAAAATAAACAAGAGAAGCCTAAGGAAAAGAAAGGTTGCTTCTTTTGTCATAAGCTAGAACACAAAAAGAAGAACTGTCAAAAATATAAAGCATGGCGTGCTAAGAAAGGTACGGTCCTTACTTTGGTCTGTTCTGAAGTTAATTTGGCTTCAGTACCTAGAAACACTTGGTGGTTAGATTCTGGTGCTACTACTCACATAAGTGTTTCTATGCAGGGTTGCCTGAACTACCGAAAACCAAGTGATGGTGAAAGATACATCTTCGTGGGCGATGGAAAGTCAGTAGAAGTTGAAGAAATTGGGAATTTTAGATTGTTGTTAGGAACTGGTTGTTATTTGGATTTGAAAGACACTTTTGTTGTTCCGTCTTTTAGGCGGAATTTGGTTTCTATTTCCTTGTTGGACAAATTTGGTTACTTATGTTCATTTGGAAATAATCAGTTCAGTCTTTCTTTAAATTCGAATATTGTTGGTACTGGTTCATTAAGTATTTATGACAATCTTTATCTTCTTGACACTGTTGCTTCATATAATGAAACTCTGCATGTACAATCACATGGTACTAAGCGCAAATTTAATAACGAAAATTCGGCTAATTTGTGGCATAAGCGTTTGGGTCATATATCCAAATCAAGAATTGAACGACTTGTGTCATAAGGTGTTATTAATTCACTTGACTTTTCAGACTTAAATACGTGTGTTGAGTGTATCAAGGGAAAACAGACCAAACATAAGAAATTAGGTGCCTACAGGTCTATGAGTGTTTTGGATTTAATACATACTGATATATGTGGGCCATTCCCTACGGCTTCTTGGAATGGTCAACGGTATTTTATATCATTCATAGATGATTATTCACGTTTTGGGTACCTATATCTTATTCATGAAAAATCAGAGGCACTGGACATGTTCAAAATTTTCAAAGCTGAAGTTGAAAATCAACTTAGCAAGAAAATCAAGTGCGTCAAATCTGACCGTGGAGGTGAATACTACGGTAGATATGATGGTTCAGGTGAACAACGTCCAAGGCCATTTGCTATTTTTCTGGAGGAATGTGGAATTGTCCCTCAGTACACTATGCCAGGTTCTCCTAGCATGAATGGTGTTGCTGAAAGAAGAAATAGGACACTTAAGGATATGGTAAGAAGTATGATTAGTCATTCTACCTTGCCAGAATCCCTCTGGGGAGAAGCAATAAAGACAACAGCATATATCCTAAATAGAGTACCAACTAAAGAAACTGCCAAAACACCTTACGAGCTTTGGACGGGCCGAAAGCCTAGTCTGAAGCACCTTCATGTCTGGGGATGTCCATCTGAGGCTCGGCCTTATAAACCTAATGAAAAGAAATTGGACTCCAGAACAGTAAGCAGCTATTTTATTGGTTACTCTAAGCGATCTAGGGGTTTTATGATCCCACTATGAGGTCTATTTTTGAGACGGGAAATGCAGTATTTTTTTAGGATGTTGAGTTTGGGGGGAGAAATAAGGTTAGAGACATTGTCTTTGAGGAGGAATCAGTTACAATTCCTACTACTATTTCTCACAGCGTATAAGTTCCTATACCTGTCGTTGTTCGAGAAATGGATTTAGAACCTCGACAAGACAATGTTGAACAACTTCCCAACCAAGTTGAGGAAATAGTTCCTGAAGAACAAACTCAACAACCTCAAGAACAAGTGCCAGCAAGAAGATCCACAAGAGAGGAGAAACGCTATTCCGAATGATTATATAGTATATCTCCAAGAACATGAGGACACTGTAGGATTGTTGGGAGATGATCCAATCAGCTTCCAACAAGCCATGCAGGATTCTAAATCTCAAAAGTGGATCGATGCCATGAATGAGGAGTATAAGTCTATGCAAGACAATCAAGTTTGGGATCTTGTCCCATTACCCGAAGGAAAGAAACCGATTGGTTGCAAATGGATATTTAAGACCAAACGGGATTCAGAAGGAAATGTGAAAAGGTATAAGGCTCGTCTTGTAGCTAAAGGCTTTACCCAAAAGGAAGACATTGATTTTACAGAGACTTTCTCTTCGGTTTCATCGAAAGATTCTCTAAGGGTAATAATGGCTCTTGTTGCACATTTGGACCTTGAGTTACATCAGATGGATGTTAAGACAACGTTTCTAAATGGTGACATTGAAGTTTTTACCGCCGTCGGGGACGGCGGCGGGTGCTAGGAGCACGGCAGGTACCGCGCGCACTGTGGCCAGTGCTGGATTGCGCTTGGCCCTGTCCTTCTGCTGTGTGTACGTGTGTATTATGCTATGTGTGCGTGTGTATGTTGCTGTGTGTTTGTGTTTAAGTATGTGTACGTGTGTGATGGCTAGAGTATGTTAGTCGCCGGTAGCGACGAGAGCGGTGGCGGAGAGGGTTGGTGGTGGTTAGGTTGGATAGGAGTAAGGGTTTTCTTTTATAAATTTGATTAAGTGTAGGTCCTTGATTGCAAATCCCCTAAGTTTTAAACAATTAGGCATTTCACCCATAATTTTAGGAAATTCTGATTTAGCCCCTAAAATTAATAATGACATAATGGCTATGAAAATGATATATATGTTACATGTTCACCCATAGGTTTGATATAAATTCCAGAATTTTGCGATTTAGTCTTTTCTCTCTCTAAGCTTGAGTATGAAACTCTAGTTTCAATCCTTGGGCTATATAAGCCCTAGTCACAAAAGTCGAACCCTCAAACGTTATATTTAGAACTCTCATTTTTCCCCTTATAAGCCATTACCCGTTACCAACGCTCCTTTTTCCAAACGATATGAGCTATTATAACACCCCACTATTTAATCAAGATGTAGTATTTTTAATTGTGTGGTTATTAGTTAGTTATGCATAAGTAATTAGTATATAAGGTTGCAATGTGGAGGCATAGTCATCACCAAATTTTGACACCTCAAGCTTTGACCTTCTCAAAACTCAACTCTCTCTCTCTCTCTCTCTCTCTCTCCATATTAGCTTGACAACTCACTATGCTAAACACATGCCACATATCTATGCCAAGCCATGACTCATCACCTCTCAATGTGTAAGGAGTACATGGAGTAAGGAAAAATCAACACCCTCAAGTCGCACCATCTCTCTCGATCTCTCTCTCACTAAAGAACCACCACCAAAACTAGAGAGTTGCCGCCGTCGCCCGAATTCGGTAGGTAAGCGAGGCAAAACATAGCTCTCATCGAAGCCGTCTCGGATACGGGCTCAAGTCGGTTATTAGACGACATCGTCGCCGCGAATAGGTGGCACAAGAAACTGACGTCTTACTCTTGTCTCCGTCGTGTGTTGCGTGCGCTGGGGACCCGGTGCCGGCCGGGGGGGAGATAGTGAGAACTTATATGCGTGTGCATGTGGCTGATCAGAGGGACTCCGACAGTGACGGGAGCAGCAACGGGAGAGCAAAGAATGGCAGCGGGTGCTAGGAGTGCCGACGACTGTGCGCAGGCAAAGCTCGACACGCCTTTTGAGACACTTACGAGGATGAGACTGAAAAACTGTTTTTATAGTAAATACTAGAGAGTATGGGGAAGCTCTCCACGAAGTTTGATAGCCATCTGAGGTCGGAAGACGGAGAAAGAACTTTGCAAAGTTGAAGCTGCGTTTCTGCACCCGACTGGAGAAAGTTGCGGAGCAGAAGGTCTAAAAAAAAGTATTTCCAAGAATTGTTAATATGGGGTGTTCTTCAATGAGTCGAGAATGTTTCCACCAAGTATCGCCTTGAGGCGAGTCTGTTTAAATGGTATACGGCATGCCGAGGCCAAGAGTTAGCATTAGATGATGGATTATAATATAAAAGAAACACGAGAGTTCTAAATATATCATTTGAAGGTTCGACTTTTATGGCAAAGAAAGAAAGCTTAAACTTGCACGGAAATTTAAGTATGCAAAGAACATTTAAACTTGCAAAGAAGTTATTAAGCTTGAAAAATTAAACTTGCAAACTTGCAAAGAAGATTAAACTTGCAAAGTTGCAAAGAGAAATTAAACTTGAATTAAGTAGTTAAACTTGCAAAGAACATTAATCTTGCAATGGAAACAAATCTTGCAAAGTGAACCCATCTTGCAAAGGTAAATTAATCTCGCCAAATAAACTCCTCTCACATTCTATCAAACTCGCAAAGAAAACCCCTTGTATAACTAATTAAACTTGCAAAGAAATTCCTTACATACTTAGCCCAAATTTGATGCAACTAGACTGCCACTCTTGGCCTCGGCATGTTGTGTACCACTTAAACGGACTCGTCTCAAGACGATACTTGGTGGGAACATTCTCGACTCATTGAAGAACACCCCATATGAACAGTTCTAGGAAATACTTTTGTTTAGACCTTCTGCTCCGCAACTTTCTCCAGGACGGGTGCAGAAACGAAGTTTCGACTTTACGAAATTTCTCCTCGGTCCTCCAACCTCAGATGGCTACCAAAATTCATGGAGAGCTTCCTCATTCTCTCTAGTATTTTTCACATAAACAATTTTTCAGTCCCATTCTCATAAGTGTCTCAAAAGGCGTGTCGAGCGCTGCCTGTGTACAGTCGTCGGCACAACTAGCACCGGCTGTCGTCCCTTGCTCTCCTGTTGTTGCTCCTATCACTGCCGGAGTCTCTCTGATCAGTCACACGCACACGTACATAAGTACCCACAGATACCAAGTAGCACAGGAGCCTTAATTAATCACCACACCCTCGAGACGATCCTAATCATGACTTTGCATACTCTACCATAATCAACCCCAAATAGTTCGTTTTGGCACTCTTGGTCACGAAACCTTGAGCATTAATTACATCAAGTAGCATAATTTAGATCATCGTGTGGATTATAAGGACCGTTTGTCTGCCAGATATCATCTACTACATAGTTCTGATATACAAGATCCTCAAAGAGAGGCGAGTATAGAGCGTACTTTATGCAGTAAATATATAAGAAGGAGAATAGTTGTAAGCTATAATCTAAGGGTTTTGGAGGAAGCACAAAAGGGTTTAGCAACTCATATATGAGACTTGAAAGAAGGGTTTTATTTTTTTTATCATGATTTTTACAATGGATAGCAGACCCTTTTATAGGGTTATAGGCATGCCTAGGATAGCCATGTGGAGTGCATGCACTTGGACACATGGAAGCTTAAGGTTTTGCATGAGAGAACTTATCTATCCTCTACACAAGTGGATAGATTTCCTATTACAAGTCAAAAGCATGAATGACTCACCTCTTTAAGGAAGGAGGAGGTGTCATGCTAAAACAACATATCTATCTTCTATACAAATGGATAGATTCCTTATTACAAGCCAAAACGTGGATGACTCACCCCCTCAAGGAAGGAGGAGGTGTCCTACTATAAGAGTGACTCACTCTTTTGGGATAAAATGGTATTTTATTACATGATTTATCTTTACACTTGGGTCATGGGTCCCTCTTAAGTTGAAGTTGTTTCGGATTGAATTCAGATTCATATTCAACTTGGCTAGTTCCCGCTTTGTCTGGTTGTGGGTCCTCCTCAATCGGGTCCATAACAAATGAGGTGTACACCATGTTTTCTTTGGAGTCTTTTGGATGAGTTTTGTTGGCAAAACATAGATGAACTGAGAATTGTCTTTATCTTTCCTTATCATATTGGATTAGTTCTTGGATAGTTTTCCATTTGTAGTGTAGGGTAATTGGGCGCAAATTTCCTTATGGTCTAGTAGAATATGGTCTATGACAAAGAAGTATGACGTGGGGGTCCCCCTCATCTTGGTATTCTTCTTGGTGCAATTTTATCCATTCTTCTATGGTGGAGTACCACATTAGAAATGTCCACCAGAGTGTGGAGTCATTTTCTGAATCCTAGGAAGATAATCATATCGCCAACAGGTATTTCAACAAGATGCAAATAGAGAACGAATAAACACCATAAGTACCAAAATCCATTAAGTGGGAGGTCCTAATCAAGGTTGATATAGGTTGGAATTGATAAGCAAGATAGAATAATATTGGAATTGATTAGGACCTCCCACTTAATGGATTTTGGTACTTATGGTGTTCATTCGTTCTCTACTTTCATCCTGTTGAAATACCTGTCGGCGATATGATCATCTTCCTCCAGGATTCAGAAAATGACTCCACACTCTGGTGGATATTTCTAATGTGGTACTCCACCGTAGAAGAATGGATAAAATTTCTCCAAGAAGAATATCAAGACGATGGGGACCCCCACATCATACTTCTCTATCATAGACCATATCCTACTGGACCACAAGGAAATTTGCGCCCAATTCCCCTACACTACAAATGGAAAACTATCCAAGGACCAATACAATATGATAAGGAAGCACAAAGAGAAGTCTCAGTTCATCTATGTTTTGCCAACAAAACTCATCCAGAAGACTCCAAAGAAAACCTAGTGTACACCTCCTTTGTTGTAGACCCAATTGAGGAGGACCCACAACCAGACAAAGCGGGAACTAGCCAAGTTGAATATGAATCCGAATTTAATCCGAAACAACTTCAGCTGAAGATGGACCCATGACCCATGTGCAAAGATAAATCATGTATTAAAATAACTTTTTATCCCAAAAGGGTGAGCCACTCTTATAGTAGGACACTGGTGAGTCATCCATGTAATAAAGAATCTATCCATTTGTATAGAGGATAGATATGTTGTTTTAGCATGACACCTCTTCCTTCCTTAAAGAGGTGAGTCATTCATGCTTTTGGCTTGTAATAGTGAATCTATCCACTTGTATAGAGGATATATAAGTTCTTTCATGCAAAATCTTAAGCTTCAATGTGTCCAAGTGCATGAAATCCACATAGCTATCCTAGGCATGCCTCTAACCCTATAAAATGGGTTGTTATCCATTGTAAAAATCACGATGAAAAAAATAAAAAACTCTCTTTCAAGTCTCATATATGAGTTGCTAAACCCTTTGTGCTTCCTCCAAAACCCTTAGATTATAGCTTGCAACTATTCTCCTCTTTATATATTTATTGCATAAAGTATGCTCTATACTCGCCTCTCTTTGAGGATCTTATATATCACAACTATGCAATAGATGATATCTGGCAGACAAACGATCCTTATAATCCACACGATGATCTAAATTATGCTACTTGATGTAATTAATGCCCAAGGTTTCGTGACCAAGAGTGCCAAAACGAACTATTTGGGGTTGATTATGGCAGAGTATGCAAAGTCATGATTAGGATCGTCTCGAGGGTGTGGTGATTAATTAAGGCTCCCGTGGTACTTGGTATCAGTGGGTACTTATGTGCGTGTGCGTGTGGCTGATCAGAGAGACTCCGACAGCAACAGGAACAACAACGGGAGAGCAAGAGACGACAGCCGGTACTAGTTGTGCCGACGACTGTACACAGGCAGCGCTCGACACGCCTTTTGAGACATTTATGAGGATGGGACTGAAAAATTGTTTATGTGAAAAATACTAAAGAGAATGAGGAAGCTCTCCATGAATTTTGGTAGCCATCTGAGGTTGGAGGACCGAGGAGGAATTTCGTAAAGTCGAAACTTCGTTTCTGCACCCGTCCTGGAGAAAGTTGCAGAGCAGAAGGTGTAAACAAAAGTATTTCCTAGAACTGTTCATATGGGGTGTTCTTCAATGAGTCGAGAATGTTCCCACCAAGTATCGTCTTGAGACGAGTCCGTTTAAGTGGTACACAACATGCCGAGGCCAAGAGTGGCAGTGTAGTTGCATCAAATTTGGGCTAAGTATGTAAGGAATTTCTTTGCAAGTTTAATTAGTTATGCAAGGGGTTTTCTTTGCGAGTTTGATAGAATGTGAGAGGAGTTTATTTGGCGAGATTAATTTACCTTTGCAAGATGGGTTCACTTTGCAAGATTTGTTTCCATTGCAAGATTAATGTTCTATGCAAGTTTAACTACTTAATTTGCAAGTTTGCAAGTTTAATTTCTCTTTGCAACTTTGCAAGTTTAATCTTCTTTGCAAGTTTGAAAGTTTAATTTCTCTTTGCAACTTTGCAAGTTTAATCTTCTTTGCAAGTTTGCAAGTTTAATTTTTCAAGCTTAATAACTTCTTTGCAAGTTTGCAAGTTTAAATGTTCTTTGCATACTTAAATTTCCGTGCAAGTTTAAGCTTTCTTTCTTTGCCATAAAAGTCGAACCTTCAAATGATATATTTAGAACTCTCGTGTTTCTTTTCCATTATAAGCCATCATCTGATGCTAACACTCGTTTTTTTTCCAAAAGATATGAGTTATCTTTCCTAACATTCAAGAGTTCTTTCTATGGAACTTTTTCCATCGATCCCTGATTAAGAATTGTTTTAGTTTGAGTTATAAATAGTTTTGTTAGTTGCTAAGACGAGTTTTGCATATATTGTAGGAAATGCAGACGAAGGAATCCATTAGTCCTTTGAAACGTAACAGTTCTCCCAAGACACCACTTCATTGAGATGAAGAAACAAACTTGGGATTTAGAGAATTGAGCTTCACGAGGATTACCACCAAATGAGGTGGGGTAAATTCTTGCTTCCCCGTTTATGTGTCCAAGTGCTTTAACGTGAATTTATTTGCTGATGTGAAACGTATATAATTATTTTATAAACGTTGCATTATATGTCTTACTACGTGATGAAGATGAATGTGCAATATTTGCAAAGTGAAAAAACTTGTTTATGTGAATGGAATGTTTTCCACTGGGGTTAAAAACCGCACCAGGATGGCTAAGAACCGTACCAAGACGGCTAAGAACCGCACCACGGTGGCTAAGAACCACACAAATGTTTTCTATGGCGGTTCATAACCATATTTTTCAAAGGCTGCTCAAACCCGCAATTATGTGCTAATGAATTATGTCTATGTTTCCCTCAATCTATTACTTGATCACAAGTCCCTACCCGCTGAGTGTTTTCATGCACTCATCCCTTTAAGTGATGTCATTTTTTCTGCCATGCTATTTTGTTTATATGAAAGACCATTATTTTTTGAAAACTTTGGAAAGCTTGGAAATGCAAAATTGTACGATTTTTATTATGTAATGGCAAGTAAAATATTTTCTTTCGCTGCTTATAAATTACATTCTGTGAAAACAGAAATGTTTCTTCTGCTGTGACGATTTATATTTTATTTTACGAGGATTTTGAGACGTGTTTTTTTTTTAGGTTTTGCAAAATTTTGTTCAACTTCTAATCCAAGGTTTAAAATGAGTTGCTAGACACCCAAAATAAGTTTTGTTAAAAAAAATTTATTCTGCAGTAACGTAAAATGGGTTGTGACAGCTATATTCCCTTACATTCAAAAGTTCTTTCTACAGACCTTTTTCCATCGACCCCTGTTTGAGAATATTTTCTATTTGAATTCTAATTCGAGCTATAAATAGTTTTATTTAGCCTTTAAGGCGAGTTTTATGTATCTTGTAGGAGACGTAAACGAAGGACCTCACTAATTCCTTTAAATGTAGCAATTTTCCCAAGACACTACTTGACTGAGGTGGGGGTAATTTTCTTGTTTTCACATTTGAGTTTCCAAATGAATTTGAAGTGAACTTATGCACTTACGTGAAACATATGTGTTTATTCGATGAACATTGCATTATACGCTTTACTACGACATGCAAACAAATGTGTGATATTTGCAAAAAGAATGAATGTGTTTATATTAAAGAAATGTCTCCAAGACGGCTTAGAACGGCACCACGGTGGCTTAGAACCACAACAATGTTTTCCAAGGCGGCTCAGACCCGCAACTATGTGCTTGATGAATTATATATTTATGTTTCCTTGTTTGTTTTAACTGTTCACAAGTCCTACACACTGAGTGTCCTTATGCACTCACCCCCTTAAGTAATTTTATTTTACAGGTTGCAGTCGTTAGGAAGGGAAGTGAAAGAGGTGTCATATTATTTTGTTTGTATAGAAGATGTTATCTTGAAATCTTTTGGAAAACTTATTTTGCAAAGTTGAATAGTTTTAGTGATGTAACTACAAAGTAAAATACATCTCTTCTGTTGTGTATGATTTACGTTTCATAAAATAGAGATGTTGGAAATGACTTACCTTTAATTGCAAATTTAAGTTTACCTTTGGATATCCATATTTTAACGAGTTGCTAGACGCCCAAAAGAAAATTTATTAAACTATGTTATTCTGTAATAATGTAAAAAGGGGCGTGACAGTTTTGGTATCAGAGCCTGACACTACCTTTTGTAGAGCTTGTTCAATTTTACATTTTTACGAAAACTTGTTATTCTAAATGTTATTATATTTCATAATTAGATAAGCATCTTTCTTCACTCTCCCTTTGAAAGGTTGCTGAAAGGTATATGAATGTTACGTGTTGTACTATGCTTTTATGTTTGAATTTTATTATCGCTTATTTGTTTAAAATTTATATTTGAAATGGTATTCTAGAAAGGGTTTCACTATAAAACTTACATAAAAAGTGTATAACAGATGGCTAGGCTTAGGTTTACCGCTAGGAAGAGGGTGCGAGAGCCAGAGACTTTAGCAATGAGACTTAGGCGATGATTCTATGACAGTCGGGTGATGGGGATGTATCTTTAGGGGAGCATATAGCTCAAATGTACCACTGTTGGAAGGAAGGTGAGGGTAGCATTAGATGCGTGGAGGGTTGTACACGTTTGATTCAGACCTTGCAGATAAGTGGGCGGCGAGGATGCATCGGGTTTTTAGGGATAAGATCGTATATGATATAGTGGATGGTACCCCGATCGTGGATTTTGGGAGGATGACTAGACACATGCGGAGTTATGGGGCCATCGTGGCCTCCCGACCACCCCACCCCTGAGCCAAGTCCCTATGATGTGTCCAGCGATGAGGATGAGCCAGAGGAAGAGGAGTACCCTGATGAGGGTGCTCCGATACAGCAGACGTCGAGGTTCCGAACCCCCATCACCTCCAGCAGCGGCTGCTTAGATGATAGGAATTTGGGTTATCGTATGTAAGAATGATGGATGACGAACCTTAGATATGTATATATATATATATGTGTGTATAAAGTAACTCTTGACAAGTAGTAGTATGTGTAGTCCTTAATAGAATGTACGAATGGCCATTTTTGCTATATGTATATATATGATGCTCATGGAATGTTGATCTTTTCCTCATGCTTCGCATTTACTCTCTGCTAAATGTGACGTCGTAGTACCTGATCGCCGAAATTTTGTATGGATCATGACAGAAACATGTCTTCTCGAGGCCGACCCCGCATGAGCTTACAACTAGTCGGGAAGCCCCCCAGTTCGACAGGCAAGCTGAGGAACCCTACAGGCAAACTAAGGAGCCCCATAGGCCAATCGAGGAGCCCTATGAACGTGGAGATGACGGAATGATAGATAATTTAATCATTGTATTGAAGGGGCTAGCAGAACAATTAGATACAACACGAACGACACTACCTCCATCGACATCTAGAACTGAGGTGAACCAAATAATTGAACAATTCCGATGTTTTAATCCACCAATTTTCAACGGAAGAGGGGAACCTGCAGATGCTGAGGAATGGCTGAGAAGCTTAGACAGACTTTTTGCACACCTACTTTTTTCGACGCATAGAAGATTTCTTGTGCCATTTTTCAGTTTTCAGAGGAAGCAAGCTTTTGGTGGGAATCGTATGAGAGGACCCTAACAGCTGAAAGAAGGGATGCTATGACTTTGATAGATTTCATGGAAATAATCATGCAAAACTATCCGCCCCAGTCCTATCGGGACAAGGAAATAGAATTCTTATATCTTCGCTAGGGGCAAATAACAGTTGGCGAATATGAAAGAAAATTCAATCAGTTAAGTCGATAGCCACACATTTGGTTAATACTGATGCAAAGAAAATGAGACGATTTAGTCGGGGCTTACGCCAAGAAATTGGTGTCATCCCAGCAGGACAGAGATGGATGACATATGTGGAGATCGTAGAGAGGGCCCAAGAGGTAGCCTCACGCATACACCTAGATTTTACAGTTCCTAAAAAGATGCTAGTATTGCCAGAAAAGAGAAAATGAGAGGGTCCGAGTATAAATCGAAATCCGATATTCAACCAACCCAGAAGACAGACAATGAGTGGAACTTCAAATATCTCCACTCCCCAAGATCGTATTCCCTGTTCTAGGTGTGGAAAGACCAATTTATACTCGGACCCTTCAATTTCCTCTTTTCTGGCAGTACTAGCATCTTTTTGGGAACAACATAATCCAGGCGCATACGTGAGGCAACCTCTTGGGCCCTCTCTACGATCTCTGCATATGTCATCCCTCTATGTCCTACTAGGATGACACCAATTTCTTGGCATAAGCCCCGACTGAATCGCTTCACTTTCTTTGCATCAGTATCAACCAAATGTATGACGTATCTACTTAACAGATTGAATTTTCTTTCATATTCACCAAATATCATTTGCCCCTGGCAAAGATGTTGGAATTCTGTTTCCTTCCTGTCCCGATAGGATTGGGGCAGATAGTTTTGCATGATTATTTTCTTGAAATCTATCCAAGTCATCGCATCTCTTCTTTCAACTGTTAGGGTCCTCTCTACGATTCCTACCAAAAGCTTGCTTCCTCCATAAACTAAAAAATGGCACACGAATCTTCTATGCGTCGGAACAAAGTAGGTGTGCAAAAAGTTTGTCTAAGCTTCTCAGCTATTTCTCAGCATCGCGGGTTCCCATCTTCCGTTGAAAATCACTGGATTAAAACATTGGAATTGTTCAATTATTTGGTTCATCTCGCTTCTAGATGTCGATGGAGGTGGTGTCGTTCGTATTGTATCAAATTGTTCTACTAGCCCCTTCAATACAGTTATTAAATTATCAATCTTTCCACCGTCTCCATGTTCGTAGGGCTCCTCAGCTAGCCTATGGGGCTCCTCAACTTGCCTGTCGGGTTTCTCAGCTTGCTTGTCGAGCTGGGTGCTCCCCGACTGGTTGTAAGCTCTTGTGGGGTTGGCCTTAAGGAAACATGTTTCTATTATGATCCATACAAAATTTCGACGATCAGGTATTACGATGTTACATTTAGCAAAGAAAATAAATGTGAAGCATGAGGAAAAGATAAACATTCCATGAAATTGTAAAAACCACGCTGGCATCATATATATACATATTGCAAAAGTGGCCATTCGTTCATTCTATCAAGGACTACACATACCACTATCTTTCAAGAGTTACTTTATACATATATATACACATATCTAAGGTTCGTCATCCATCATTCTTACATACAACAACCCAAATTCCTATCATCTAAGCAGCCGCTGTCGGAGGTGATGGGGGTCCCTAGAACCTCGGTGCCTGGTCCATCAGAGCACCCTCATCAAGGTACTCCTTAGGGTCCTCCTCTTCCTTGGGCTCATCCTCATCGTTGGACACATCATAGGGACTCGGCTCAGGGGTGGTCGGGAGGCCATGACGGCCCCATAACTCCAGTATGTGTCTGGCCATCCTCCCAAAATTCATGATCGGGGTATCATCCACTATATCATATACGATCTCATCCCTAAAAACCCGACGTGTCCTCACTGACCACTCATTGGGCAGGGTCTGGATCAAACGTGTACAAGCCTCCATGCATCTAATGCTACCATCAGCTTCCCTCCAATAGTGGTACATCCAAGCTATATGCTCCCCAAAAGATACATCCCCCATCATCTGACTGTCATAGAATCGTCACCTAGGTCTCATTGCTAAAGTCTCTGGCTCTCGCACCCTCTTTCCAGCGATAAACCTACACCCAGCCATCTATGATACACTATTTTATGTAAGTTTTATAATGAAACCCTTTCTAGAATACCATTCGAAACTTAAATTTTAAACAAATAAGCGACAATAAAATTCAAACATAAAAGCATAGTACAACACGTAACATTCATATACCTTTCAGCAACCTTTCAGATGGAGAGTGGAGAGAGATGCTTATCCAATTATGACATATAATAATATTTGGAATAACAAGTTTTCATAAAAATGTAAAATTGAACAAGTTCTACAAAAGGTAATGTTAGGCTCTAATACCAAAATTGTCACGCCCCTTTTTCACAATATTGCAGAATAACAGAATTTAGTAAATTTTCTTTTGGGCGTCCAGCAACTCGTTAAAATATGGATTTCCAAAGGTAAACTTAAATTTGTAATTAAAGGTAAGTCATTTCCAACATCCTTGTCTTATAAAATGCAAATCGTACACAGCGGAAGAAATGTATTTTACTTTGTAGTTACATCACTAAAATTATACAACTTTTCAAACTAAGCTTTCCAAAAGATTTCAAGATAACATCTTCTATACAAAAAAAATAATATGACACCTCTTTCACTTTCTTTCCGATCGACTGCAACCGGTAAAATAAATTTACTTAAGGGGGTGAGTGCATAAAGACACTCAGTGGGGTGGGACTTGTGAGAAGTTAAAACAAATAAGGAAACATAGATATATAATTCATCAAGCACATAGTTGCGGGTCTGAGCCGCCTTGAAAAATATTGTTGTGGTTCTAAGCCAGCGTGGTGCGGTTCTTAGCCGCCTTGGAGACATTTTTTTAATATAAACACATTCATTCACTTTGCAAGTAACACACATTTGTTTGCATCTCGTAGTAAAGCATATAATGCAACGTTCATCAAATAAACACATATGATTCATGTAGGCACATAACTTCACTTCAAATTCATTTGGAAACTCAAACGTGAAAATAATAAAATTACCCCCATCTCAGTGAAGTAGTATCTTGGGAAAATTGCTACGTTTCAGGAAATTAGTGGGGTCTTTCGTCTGCATTTCCTACAAGATATATAAAACTCATCTTAGCGGCTAAATAAAACTATTTATAACTTGAATTAGAATTCAAATAGAAAATATTCTCAAACAGGGGACGATCGAAAAAGGTATGTGGAAAGAACTTTGGAATGTAAGGGAATATAGCTCGTATCATTTGGAAAAACGAGCGTTGGTAACAGGTAATGGCTTATAAGGGGAAAAACGAGAGTTCTAAATATAACGTTTGAGGGTTCGACTTTGTGACTAGGGCTTATATAGCCGAAGGGTTGAAACTAGGGTTTCATACTCAAGCTTAGAGAGAAAAATGGCTAAATCGCAAAATTCCAAAATTTATATCAAACCTTAGGGGTGAACATTTAACATATATTTCATTTTTGTAGCCATTATGTCATATTATTAATTTTATGGGCTAAATCAGAATTTCCTAAAATTATGGGTGAAGTGCCTAATTGTTTAAAACTTAGGGAATTTGCAATCAAGGGCCTACACTTAATCAAATTTAGGAAAAAAACCCTCACTCCTTCTATCCAACCCAGCTACCACTAACCCTCTCCGCCCACGCTCCCGTCGCTGCTGGCGACTCACATACTCCGGCCATCACACACGCACACATACTTAAACACACACATAACAGCATAAACACGCACACATATTAGCATATACACGCATACACAACAGAAATATACACACTCACAGCAGAAAACACACGCACACACAGCAGCATACACATGCACACACAGCAGAAAGACAGGGCCAGACGTACCCGACGCCAGTCTTAGTGCGTGCGCGGCACCCGCCGCCACCCCCGGCGGTGATCAAAACTTCACACGCTAGCGCAACCTTGCGTCGGTAACCCACAAGCGGCAACAAACAGTGACGGAGAGAAGATGGGGTAGAGAGAGAGAGCGCGATCATGAGGTGTCAAATGAGAGATATGCATCTTAGGTGATAGATACATATGGCTTGCAAACTTGGTTTATTACTTATGCAATATTATCTTAATAACCAAAAATTAAAACATTACAACTTAATTAATTAATGGGGTGTTATACCCTTCCCTCATTCAAAGAAATTTTGTCCTCGAAATTTGGATACGTACCATAATATGGCAAATTTGGGTATTTCGCCAAAATCTCTTCTTCTTTTTTCCAAGTCGCCTCATTGATATCGTGGCGGCTCCAAAGGACCTTGATTAAGACGACTTCTCGATTCTTATATTTGTGAATTCTTTTATCCAGGATAGCCACTGGAATCTACTCGTACGTCAAGTCTTTCTCGAATCTGATATCTTGTCGATTGATGACATGGCTTGAGTTAAATACGTACTTTCGTAGCATGGACACATGAGAGACGCTATATATTCCTGCAAACTTCGATGGTAGGGCCAGTCTATAAGCCACTTCACTTTTGTTCTTTCAACTGAGAGCATCGGCGACCACATTCGTCTTTCCTGGGTGGTAGAGAATTGTACAATCATAGTTCTTCACTAACTCTAACCATCTTCTCTGGCACATGTTGAGGTTTTTGTGTTCGAAGAAATACTTTAAACTTTTGTGGTCGGTGTAGATTTCACACTTTTCACTGTACAGATAGTGTCGTCAAATCTTAAGTGCGTACACCATAGCAGCTAGCTCCAAATTGTGAGTTGGGTAGTTCTGTTCGTGCGTTCTCTGCTTTCTTGAGGCGTAGGCTACCACTCTTCCTTATTGTATCAGCACACATCCCATACCCTACTTAGACGCATCACTATAGTGCGTTCTCAGCTTTCTTGAGGCGTAGGCTACCACTCTTTCTTGTTGTATCAGCACACATCTCAAACCTTACTTAAATGCATCACTATAGACAACGAACCCTTTCGTTCCATCTGGGACAACTAGAACTTGTGCAGTAGTTAACCTTTTCTTTAATTCTTGAATACTCCTTTCGCATTGTTCCGTCCATTGAAACTTCACCTCTTTACGAGTCAGTCGAGTCATCGAGATGGCAATCTTTGAAAATCCCTCAATGAATCTTCTATATTATTCTGCTAAACCCAGAAAACTCTCTAGTTCATTCACGTTGGTTGGTGTCTTCCAATTACTGATCGCTTCTACTTTTGCTGGATCCACCTCGATTCCCTTTGAAGAAACTATGTGTCCGAGAAAAGCAACTCTATCTAGCCAAAACTCGTACTTTATAACTTTGCATATAGCTTGTCTTTTCGCAAAGTATCCAACAAAATACTCAAGTGTTCTTGATGTTGGGTCTTGTCATGTGAATACACCATAATATCATTGATGAATACTATCACGAAGTGGTCAAGATACAGATGAATAACAATTACACATTTCACCCATAATTTTAGGAAATTCTGATTTAGCCCCTAAAATTAATAATATGACATAATGGCTATGAAAATGATATATATGTTACATCTTCACCCCTAGGGTTTGATATAAATTCCGGAATTTTGCAATTTAGCCCATTTTCTCTCTAAGCTTGAGTATGAAACCCTATTTTCAACCCTTGGGCTATATAAGCCCTAGTTACAAAAGTCGAACCCTCAAACGTTATATTTAGAACTCTCATTTTTCCCCTTATAAGCCATTACCTGTTACCAATGCTCGTTTTTCCAAACGATACGAGCTATATTCTCTTACATTCAAAAGTTCTTTCTACAGACCTTTTTCCACCGACCCCTGTTTGAGAATATTTTCTATTTGAATTCTAATTCGAGTTATAAATAGTTTTATTTAGCCGCTTAGATGAGTTTTGTATTTCTTGTAGGAGACGCAGACGAAAGACCCCATTAATTCCCTGAAACGTAGCAGTTTTCCCAAGACACTACTTGACTGAGGTGAGGGTGATTTTCTTGTTTTCACGTTTGAGTTTCCAAATAAATTTGAAGTGAAGTTATGCGCCTACGTGAAACATATGTGTTTATTCGGTGAACGTTGCATTTTATGCTTTACTACGAGATGCACACAAATGTGTGTTATTTGAAAAGTGAAAGAATGTGTTTATATTAAAGGAATGTCTCAAAGGCGGCTCAGAACCGCACCATGGTGGCTAAGAACCACAACAATAGTTTGCAAGGCGGCTCAGAATCGCACTACGGTGGCTCAAAACCAAAACAATGTTTTCCAAGACGGCTCAGACCCCCAACTATGTGCTTGATGAATTATATGTCTATGTTTCCTTGTATGTTTTAACTGCTCACAAGTCCTACCCCATTGAGTGTCATTATGCACTCACCCCTTTAAGTAATTTTATTTTACAGGTTGCAACCGTTCAGAAGGGAAGTGAAAGAAGTGTCGTATTATTTTGTTTGTATAGAAGATGTTATCTTGAAATCTTTTGGAAAGCTTAGTTTGCAAAGTTGTACAGTTTTAGTGATGTAACTACAAAGTAAAAAATACAATTCTTCCGTTGTATACGATTTACGTTTTATAAAACAGAGATGTTGGAAATGACTTACCTTTAATTGCAAATTTAAGTTTACCTTTGGAAATCCATATTTTAACGAGTTGTTGGATGCCCAAAAGAAAATTTATTAAACTCTGTTATTCTGCAATAATGTAAAAAAGGGGCGTGATAGTTTTTTTCGATGTGAGATTTTGATGACGACATAAGATTGATGAGGTTCATTGATTGTTTTAAATGTTTAGGTTATTGAGGTCTAACTACGTTGGTGTCACGCCCCAAAATCTTTTCATATTTTATCAGAGTTTTACCGTTGGGCGTGAAGAGAGAAATAGTAAGAGACGCATACACAACAAAAAGAATAAGTAAGAGACGCCAGAAGAAAGAGGTAAAGGACGATGTGAATCTTTCACATATCAACAACGGCCTCGGCCGGTAACATTCGGTCTCAATACCGTTATATAAACAACATAATAAAGCAGCGGAAATCAAACCATCAGGATCTCACGACTATCATATGTATCAAAACTTATTACAAAACGTGATTTAAATAAAACATTGTTTGAAAATGTTTGTGCGACAAAAACTTAAAAAGACAAGTTCAGAAACAGCACCACCTCTCTCCATCTAGGGTTCAACATGCTCATCAGCTCCTGTAGTGTGAGTACAGAATAAGGGGATGAGTGCGTTGAATACACTCGTGGGGATAAAGTCCGCATCTTATAACATGCAACAGTTATATCGTACAGGAAAGTAACATTCAATCACAGCAGGTAAAATGCATAGCAGATATTAGAAATGGTAAGGATAGGTGCGGGAACAGCCCGTCTTACCCTATAAAACGGTCTCAATACCGCTGGTGCATTTCAAGAGGACCACCAAACCTCAACAGAGTAGTAGAAATGGGGGAGACGGCTTTTTACAGTCCATTGGACTCTCCGAACATGCAATGTGAACCGAAGTTCTTTCACAGTATATAGTATGGCACAGCACGTATATTCACAGCATTTAGTATTCCTCATTCATGCTTCGTAATAGGGAAAACAGTAAACACATTAAGAGTTAGAAATTACCCCCACCTTGTTCGGTGGTTTACCACGTGACGTACGGCGGAAAAAACGGGATTCGGATGGAAAACACGGCATTGCGTGCGCGTGGTCACCCGACGGGACGCGCGTGTGTGCGTGTGGCACCCGGCGTCTCGACAGCGGGCGCGCACCACTCGACGGCTAGCCGAGTTTTCTCGGCAGCCTCGGCCAGCTCGTGCCCAGGTCACCCGGCGTCGCCCTTGCTCACCAGCCCACTTCCCGGCGCCACCTTCCCGACTCCCCGTCACCGGCCACCTTTTCCCGGCCAGCCCAAACCCTAGCAACAACCAAACTCACCCACGCTCAACTCACACATTCGAACGTATGTACACACACACACTCACTGACTTAGCCGGTGGCCACCTGACACCGGCGACCACCACCACTCACCGGAACTCTGGCCGGCGACCTCCAGTCGCCGGCCACCCCCTACCAGCCGCGCAACACACACCACAGCCACCTACACACTCACACACACTATTACACACTCAACACACACACACATGCACGCTACATACGTATACCCACTGTTCCGACCAGGCGCCGCCACCCACGGCGGCGCCACCAACCCAGCAGCTCCCCACAACTCTCAGGTGGCTTCGCCGGCCACCGTTCCGGGAAGAAATAGTAGAGAGAGAAAGAGAAACGAAGAGAGAGAAAGGGTGGTGCAAGGGTTAGGGTTAGGGTTTGGGCTACTATTTTTCGCCGTTTTCCGGTGAACGGTAAGTCGGAATTGAATTCCGGAAGATGTCCTAGACTCGTCTCGATGAGACCTATATCGTGTGCGAAAATCGGCCAAAACCGAGAAGTTTCAGATTTTCCGACCACCACCGGCGGCGGCGCCACCACTCCGGCGGTGGCTCCGGCGGCGGCGCGCCGGAGGCCGAAAACAGAGGAGAGAGGGAGAGGAGGGAGGAAAGAGAACTTACGTGTTTTCGTCGCGCTCGCCTCGTTCGGCTCGCTCGGAAAAACGGTAAGAAATGAATTGAGTGAGCCTCCTATTTATAGATTTCCAAAAGTTACTATTCATCAAAATATTCCTTGGAATATTCTTTTTACTATTCATCAATAATATCTCGTATATTATACTCTTCGTATACGTCGTATTCTTCGTTTTCGCTGTTTTCTTCATTACTTGAGCCACGTAACTCCGATTGACCTCTAGTTCGTTTCTATCTTCTCGTATTTTAATTACGCATCGCGTGGTATAAAAATCATCTAGGTTCTACGTCTATAAAAATTATCGATCTAAATCGTGCATTAAACACATATCTGAAACGCACGAAATTAATTAAACAGTCAAAGTATACGCATATAAGTATTAAATTATAGGTTTAAATATTTAATTAATCAATTATGCTCGTTTTGATCCGGGGCGCTACAGTCGGATTTAAAGACTCCGCAAATACGTCGAACTTAAGGACTTTTAATTACGCCGGACTTAATGAATCCGGGTTACGTCGAGCTTAAAGACTCGAGAGGGGTTTGATTAAACCCCTAGTTCATGTGTTATTTTTCCTCTGAATGTTAAATGTTATGAAATGTTAACGTTTTTACCTCTACTGAGTGTCTTCATATACTCACCTCATTTATGCCAAAATGTTTTCAGTTTAAGAAATACTTGAGAGTGGTACGTGAGCAGTGGATGTTGGTAACCGATATTTTAAAGATGGCTGAAGAACATGTTTTATTTCATGAATTTCAGAAATTTATATTTCAGAATTATTTCCGATTTTAATTATCTTTATTATTGTAAAATGGGTGAATTTTATACGTAACGCCTTAGCTAAATAATGGTGTTGGTGGCTGCAGAGGGTATTATTTTCATGAAAAATGAGTTTTGATATGTGATGAAGGTGGAAATATTATGCATCACCACAATTGTGACTTTTTTCCTTAATGTTGGTTTGATAATGTAGTAACACTTCCAATTTCCAATTGTGCCACTGATTATTTTTCCTTTCTACATTTTTGTAGAAAATTGAAGAGAAAGTATAAGAGCGGAAGCCTAAGAGGGAATGGTAAGTGGAATAAATGTTTAAATATGTCGACTTCTTGCAAACTTGATGATATATGTCGGTGAAGTATCTCGATCTGTTAGTCCTGCTCTTCAACAAAACAGCTTCGGGCACTAGGTACTTCAGTTATTATCATTTTACCTTTCGTGGTTAGTATTCTCAATTTTAAGAAATGTTGATTTCTATTTGAATCTTTGGGTGTATAGAAGGGTTCTGTTTTACTGAATGTAAGACTGAAAATCGGCCAGCATGTTTCCAACGCCAATAAATGTCGTTGGTTTCTTAGGTTAGGGGCTTAGGCCCTGAATTTCGTGTTTTCACTGAGGTACGTCTCGCCATCTCACCCATGCCTACATTCTGTGAACTTGCTAGTCAGGCTCGCGACCACGAACTCCGTGAGAAAGCTATGGAAGTTGTTGACTCGGCACCACCATCGGCGGTGTTTTATGCCAATCGCTCATCTCAGTAGGGTCATGGTTCGAACAATTTTAAGGGTGCAGCTATCCGCACCCCAAAAATTACTAAACACCCCACATTTCTATACAAATGAAAAATATAATTACACTAAAAATGGGGTGTGTTTAGCAATTTTTGGGGTGCGGCTAATGGTGTAGGTCATGGTTCTGGTGGTCGAGGTTCAGGTTCTCACGACGGACGCAAGTCATCTAGTCGTGGTTCAACAAATCAGCAAGGCCATGCTGATGGTACAAAGAAACCCTATACATCACATTGTCAAATTTGCAGGGATCCTCACAATGCCAATCACTGCCCTGATCGTTATACACGTGATTCAGCTGCTCGTATTGCTCAAGCCTTCGAGGCTTAGTGTGTGGTAAATCTTTCATCTCAAGCTAAGTCAGATTGGTACGTGGACACTAGTGCATCTGCGCACATAACTTCATCCACCTCCAACTTGGACTCCTTTGAGCCTTATACTGGTAATGGTAGCGTCATTGTTGGTAATGGTGATGCTCTTTCCATTTCTCATTTAGGCTCTCGTATTGTCAATAATAAACTTCCATTATTAGATGTTTTAGTTGTTCCGCATATTAATAAAAATCTTTTATCAATTAGCAAACTCACCACTGATCTACCTGTTGATGTTCTATTTTCTAATCAATCCTTTTTTATTCGGACTCAAATGACAAAAAAGATACTAGCAAAGGGCAGGTGTAAAGATGGCCTTTACATTTTGGATCAAGGAACTTCCGCTTTAATTACAGCTTTAAAATCTAAAGTTTTTAAGTCGTCTTTTGAGTTCTGGCACTCCCGTTTGGGACATGCACCCTTTTCTATTATTCATATGTTAAATAAATTAGGTTGTTTGGAAGTCATTTCACTTTTACCAAACCTTCTCTTTGTTCATTCTGTCAAATGGTAAAGAGCAAGAAATTGTCTTTTTTCCTTAAATGAAAAACGTGCTTCATGTGTTTTGGATTTAGTACATTGTGATCTATGGGGTCCTTCTCCTATTGTTTCTGTTGATGGTTTTTGATACTATGCTATATTTGTGGATGATTTTTCACGTTTCACTTGGTTATATCCTATGCATGCTAAATGTGAGTTTTTTATGTGCTTAAACGTTTCACAAATTTGGTATGCAATCAATTTAACTCTAAAATTAAAAAAATTCAAAGTGATGGAGGAACTGAGTTCACTAATAACCGAGTGCGTGAATTTTTTGAATCTCGTGGTGTCTTGCATCATTTTTTTATCCATATAGACCTCAGCAAAATGAACGAGCAGAACGTAAGCATCGACATATAACCAAAACTGGGCTTTCCTTACTTTTTCATTCACATGCCCCCATTCCCTATTGGATTGATGCATTTTCTACTGCCGTTTATATTATAAACTGACTGCCAACTCCTGTTTTGGACAACAAGTCTCCCTTTGAGTTATTGTTCAATTATTTGCCTAACTATGGAAATTTTAAAGTTTTTGGATGCCGTATTTTTCCTTATTTACGTGATTATGCTTCACATAAATTGACACCTCGTAGCCAACCGTGTATTTTTCTGGGTTATAGTAGTCTTCATAAGGGTTTTCGGTGTTATGATCATGTCGCTTCCCGCACATACATCACTCGTCATGCTCAATTTGATGGGTCTTCTTTTCCCTTCTCTAACATTGATGCAAATACTCCCAATACTGACTTGGATATTTCTCAATATATTGACTTTCAGGAACAAATTCACAAGTCTACTTCACAACATGCACCTATCTCAACGGTTCCATTGTCACATGCATGCACTCAACAGCCAATGTTACACTCACACAAAAGCTTATGCCCCTTTTGTCCTTCAGAACTCTCGGTTCCATCCGACGTAGATGTGAATGGTGCACCCAACATTGTCGTGCATGGCTAACTACCGAATAATGTGCATGGTTCTGACATTGAGCCTGATCTGGATATGGTCAATATCGATCAACCCGTGCCCAGTGTCGATCTTGATCAGCCTCCATCTCCGCTAGCCCAGCCGGTTGTACCCACACATTCCATGCAAACTTGTTCTAAGTCTGATATTTTTAAAATAAGATACCCTATTGATATTGCATCTACTACGTTACTTTCTTCTTTGTCTTTGTCTACAGAACTAAAGGGCTTCAAATCTACTCTCAAAATTCCTCATTTGCTCACTGCTATGCATGAGGAAATGGACGCTCTACATTCCAATAACACATGGGATCTTGTTCCACGTCTACATAATGAGAACATCATTGGTTCAAAGTGGGTATTCCGGACCAAGTATAAGTCCAACGGCTCAATCAAGCGCTATAAAGCTCAATTAGTTGCTCAAGGTTTTACTTAAGTACCGGGTTTTGATTTCTCCCATACATTCAGCCCAGTCGTTTAGGCTGCCACAGTTCGTGTGATCATAGCTCTTGCTGAATAGTGATGCTGGCCATTACATCAACTTGATGTTAAAAATGCCTTTTTACATGGCATTCTTGAAAAACCAGTTTTCATGTCGCAGCCTCCAGGTTTTACTGACCCACGTTTTCCAAATCATGTCTGCAAACTAAAGAAGTCACTTTACGGTCTTCGTCAGGCGCCCCGTGCCTGGTTTGATCGCTTTGATAATTTTGTCACTTTTTTGGGTTTTAATCATAGTAGATTTGATACATCTCTTTTTTATCTACATCATCCAGATTTTACTATATACTTACTTCTCTATGTTGATGACATAATTGTTACAAGGAGTAATTATTTTTTTCCTACAGAGGTTCATTGATCATATCAACAAGGAGTTTGCTGTCAAAGATCTAGGGAAAATAAATTATTTTCTTGGTCTCGAGATTACTCACACTGATTCTGGTCTGTTCTTGGGACAAGCTAAATACGCTAATGATATTCTCACTAGAGCTGAATTGCTCGATTCAAAACCTATTTCAACTCCATTAGTTGCAGGTGATTGTTTAGTCAAATCTGGCGACCCATTCAAGGAACCTACACTTTACAGGTCACTTGTGGGTGCTCTTCAGAACCTCACTATTACTCACCCTGACCTGTCCTATGCTATGAATCATGTCAGCCAATTCTTGCAGAATCCTACATATGATCATTTCTTGGCTGTTAAGAGGATCCTTCGATATGTGAAAGGAACTATTCATTTTGGTCTAACCTTCACACGCACTTTGGACTACAACATTCTTGGTTACTCTGATACTGACTGGGCCCGTTGTGTTGACACTCGACGCTCCACATACGACTATGCTGTATTTTGGGGCGGCAACTTAGTTTCATGAAATGCAAAGAAACAACCAACTGTTGCTCATTTAGTTGTGAGTTAGAATACCGTGCACTTGCAAATACAACTCAAGAAATGGTTTGGTTAACTCATTTACTAAAGGAGCTGCGTGAACTACCCCTTCTCGCCCGCTACTACTCTGTGACAACAAGAGTGCACTATTTTTGAGTCAAAATCCAATTGCTCACAAACGTGCCAAGCACATCGACATAGATTGTCACTTTGTACGAGAACTTGTTGCAAACAAGTGTTTGGAGACACAATTTGTCCCTTTCAATTTCCAACTAGTGGATATTTTCACAAAGAGCTTACCTCATCCACTTTTTGAGTTTCTACGGTCCAAGCTCCGTGTTGATCAAAATTCCACACTTCGCTTGAGTTGGGTAATAGGGAATATATGACCGACCAAATCAAATAAAGATATGGCCAGATTTAAACATTCAAATTCAAATATTGTACATACTGTTGTAGATATTGTATCTATCCTTTCCATGTAAATAGGATCATTACTTGTACATCAAGTTGTAATCCATCTATTTATAATGAGAATATCAATCACCCAATTTATACGGTGATCAAATCATCTGTTTTACAGCTATAATACAAGAACAAGTGATCGAAGGACTCATTATTGTTCATGCAGATAGACGGGCATGTGAATCCCCGCCTACGGAGAAGGTCAACAATAGCGATTCTATCATATATTTAATTGATTGTTAACGTGTATTTATTATTTTATTTTAATTAACTTTTAGATTTTAATTTCAACTTTTCCAATTCCCAATTCAAATATTAATTTCAACTTTAAAATACCCAAGTCAGTAAATCTTTTAGTTAAGTAAACAAATAAGTAGGGTTAAAAATTTTGTTATGTTTTTTAGTGAATTAAGTTAAAAATTAAATCACCGAAAAAATGGAATGATTTTTTTGTTGATTTAATTTGCTTTTAACTCGATATTTTGTAATATCAAATTTTTATGTTATTATTATAGACATTTCTATTTCTATATATAGATGTCGATTTGGTTGTTTTTTAAATTATCAAGTATGACGTTCTTAAACCTTTAATATAATAAATTTTAAAATCCAATTATAAAGAGTACGTCTCTTGTGTAGCTCGTTCTTGGTTGTCAAAAAATGTAAAAGACCTTATTATAGGACCAAAATTGAAATTAATTCTAAAATTTATTAATTTAAAATTTCTTTTCAATACATGACATATCGAATTTATCATTTTTATGATTTAATTTTTTATTACGCTGCGCATGCACACACACATATATATAAGAAAAACATTTTGAAAAAGTTACAATTTTCTCATTTTTTCGTCTGATATTCTATAATAAAATATTATCTATATATATCTATATAATAACAATTACCACCTCAAAATAAAAATGATAATATTTTTCCGCCCATTTCCACCTCTCAAAAGTAGAAATACAATATTTATTATTTCATAATTTATAATTAAAAAAATCATTGTATTAAACATGATTAAATATATATGGTAATAATATCATCTATGATATTGACAAAATCTTAGAATTTATAATCTATATATGGTATATGAATATTAATATGATCTCATCTAATAAATGCTTAATTATTGATATAATAAAGATTAAATATATATATTTTAAATAAATTAAAATAATACAAATGAATGAATTTCAATAGAGTTTTAAACCATCAAAGTAAAAAAAAAATTATAAAAAATTATCACTAATGTTGTAAAACAAAACCCCCCCCCCCCAAATTTTGTCTATATATGGAAGAAGATTTATAACAAAAGCGAAAAAAAAAATTCAAATTTAAGTTGATTTACTGTAATTTCACCAATATGTAAAAATGTGATTCAAATAATTTTATAATTTTTGTTATATATATAATTATAAATAGATTTATAAAATTCATAATTTTGATCTATATATATATATATATATATGATTTTTTTTATATGTGATCTTAATTATTATTCATCTATAAATACATGTCAACTACAAGTTTGTACATCATTGACTTCACTTCACCTTTTCAAGATAAATGATCATTTTGTTTTTCATTACAATAACCATTATTTTGACGAATATAACTCATGTTTTTTATATTGTCAATGGTATCAATACCTTCCGTAATTTTGTGGGCACTAAAATTTTTTTTTGTTAGATCACATGACATAATTCCATACATAAATAAAAAAATATGTTTATAGTTATGAAAACGTCTTCAAAGACCAAGAGGTAATTATGAGATATCGTTTTGTTCAATATATATATATATATATATATATATATATATATATTTATATCACCTTAACAAATATATAATAACCAAGTAACTTAGCATAAATAACATAACATAAATTATCTATTTCTATAACTATATTGCAAATATGTTGAAAAACTATAATAAAAATCACATAATTTTTATTTGACAAATATTTCATTTATAATACTCCAGTTTAATATACCTTTCATGTAACAATACTATTAATATGACACAATTTTAACATAATTTAATTATATTAAGTAGAAAATTATTGTATAATCTTATAAAAATAATATAATAATAGAAATGATGATAACTTTGAAGCATTTACCTTATCTATGCTATGTTAATTCTTTTTAAAAAATCATAAAGATTATTTATTGTATAAAGATTTTTAATATATACATACATATATATATATCTTGAATATAATAAAAGAATATATATATATATATATATATATATAATATGATACATTATTGCATATAATTAATATTATAAATAGGAAGTGTAAAACTTATGAACTTATGTATTTTCTATTAAAATCTACAAACTAATTATATGAAAATATCATTTATAAAAAAATAATATAAAACTATATCATTTATACTTATAAAAAATTAATAAAACTCACTTTTTATATCCATTTGCCGGATTATATAAATAAATCTTCAATAGTCATTGCTATTTATAAGAGTGATAATATGTCAATGCTTTTTTTTCCATATATCTTTTAAATATTTTGAATTTTTAATTATGAAATTTCTTTGTCATCTATATAAAACCAACTAATCTTATTTCCACTTTCTAAACTAGAAATACACATATTTATTTTTTAATAATTTATAAATTATAAATATTCGGATTTTCACAATTTATGTATATCCACAAATCATTTTATGGTATGAAAATCATTTTGTATATACATGAAAATTGAGAGAGAGAGAAAAAAACATGATCATATTTGATATGTTATAAATTTATCATGATTTGTGTAAATAATATACTACTATCATGCTAAATGTTCATAAAAATTGTGAATAACAATTTGTACCTAAATTTAAATCATTATATATATCCACGAAAAAATTAGAAACATATATCTTTTTTAATGTAAGAATAAATAATGTTTCATCCATGATTAAAAAATAATTATAAATCTGAAATTTCATTATAATGGTAGCATGAAGTTTCTAATTATATGAACAATGATAAAATATTTTACTTTTTTGTTGTTATATAGTTTCATGGTTTTAGTTTTATCAGATTTTGAAATGTTTATTATCAAATATGATTTCTAAGAGATAAATTTTAATTTTAGAGCATCTAGAAAAAAAATTATATACAATAATATCATTATTTTTATACTCATTATGAATAAGTTATTGAACATATATTTGCATAAGTTTTTTTCCAGGTCAATTGTGACAAAAACAAATATTAAAGTAGCCAAACAACGTATGATGAAAATAAGAAATATTCAAAATTATTAAATTATATGAGTAGTAGATTAAATAGAAATAATTTAAAAGAACTATATTGTTTTTCATGATCACCATTTTTATATCAAAAAATTACTAACACTTGAAACTTATTTGCTACATCACACAGGTACCGAATGAGGTTGAAATATTATTGAGAATTGATTATAATATTTAATAATATCATCATTTTACACTCATTATAATGAATAAGCTATTAGCATATATTAGCATAAGTTTTTTCCAAACTAATTGTGACAAAAATAATTAGTTATAAAATAGTCAGATAATGTATGATGAAAATAAGAAATATTTAGAATTCATAATTTATATGATTAGTAGATTAAATTGAAATAACTTTGAAGAAGTGTATTATTTTTCATAATTAACATTTTTATATCAAAAATTTATTGACACTTGAAAAATATTTGTCTATGCATCACACGGATACAAAATGAGATTGAAATATGATCGAGAACTTGAATTTTTTTCATAAATTAAAGTTTTCACATCAAATCGAAATATTTCAATTTAATGATTGTATATCACACAAGTAATAAATTAGACCGGAATTCTTCCAATAAATTTATTATTTTTTGTGTTCTACATTTTCTTATCTAAATATATAAATTGTAAAATTTATATGCACGTGCATCGCACGAGACTTATACTAGTTATAAAAAATAGAAAAGAAAAGGCTAGCAAAAGTTGAGGATGTGTGAAGCACGACGTGGGAGCAGGTGGGGGTGGTGTGGGGCCAGATTGTTTTTTCTTTTTTAATTATAAATTATGTTAAATAACTTATTAATTTAAATTTTGTGAAATTAAATGATATCAAAATTATAAACTTTTTTTGTTTATAGTTTTTAGTATTTTATTTATAGTTTATGTAGAAAATTATAAAATATTTTTCAATAGTTTTTTATTAAATAAATTGCAAGTAATGTTGTGATATTTGATATGTTTTTTTTTTCCTAGATTTGAAATAATTGAGTTTTTTGTACTCATGAACTAGAGATTCCAAAAAAAGATATTATATGTCTATTTATAGCTATGAAATTAATAAAATTTTCGTTCACTATTTGTAATAGTCATATATGAAATGTAAAGATAATACAGAAATATAATATTTATTAATCTTGATACTTAAATTTATATAGACCCCAATACACATAACATACATTTAGGAGTTAAAATATTTTTGTGGTATTAAGTTAAATTTATATGGATTTTTATATAATTAATCAATGTACAATTGAAATTTATTGTTTGTAACAAATATGAAAATAGAGTAGTTCAACTAAAAGTATTGTACATATGGAAGTCTATCATAATTTATAAAGTTGATTGATAAAATAGGTCACTTCTATCTAACTCATATTTTTTAATAGCAAGACATAACCCAAATATTAAATTTACAAAAAGATAAATCCTTTAAAAAATAACATTGTCCAATTATTTATTGAATCTTTTAATTCATTTTTTTTTTGTTTATTCTTTTATATATGCATCAATTATATTTGTATTTACTATTATTATTTTTTAGTTATTATAATTATAAACAATTTTAAACTTTTATATATTCTGATTTTTCTTAATTTATAAAATATGAATTTGTAATTTTTAATATAATAATTTTTAAAATCTAACTATAGATATCATAATCTGTGCAACACATGAGAGAAATGCTAGTTTAATAAATAATCAAAACTAAAATATTTATCTTGATGTATGAAATTTATTATTCTTATTTGTAGTTTTGTATATTGTCAATTTGTTTTTCTGTATTTGTAATTTTTTAAGGAGGTTTTACAGTTTTTAAAACAAATCATTATTTGAAATGAAAATCTATTAATTTAAAGTTTGTTTCAATGTATGACATATCAAATTTATCATTTTTTTTATTTTTAATTAGTTATTCGCATTGCATATATACAAATGAAATATCAAAACAAAAATATTTTAATTTTGGTGCATTTGATTTTTTTTTTCTTAATATACAATAGTTTTAACATAGTAGTAAACTAAAAAATTGGAGTTAAAAAAATGTATGTTCAAAGTAAAAATTAATTACAAATATGAAATAAAATGACAATAATTAAACTTATAAATAGAAAAATAATAAAATAAATTTTCTAAATATAAAATTTAAGTTATTATAGAAAAAAATCATAAACAGATTTTTGATATATATAATGGTTAAAATATAACTACAAATAAAACAACTCGTGCAACGCACTGGAGAGAAATACTAGTTTTAGAATCAAATTGACTCCAAAATACAAGTTTTTAAAAGTTTAGGACCAATATTGCAAGTATTTTAGTCAAAAATTACATTGTCACATTTTGGACTAAATCTTTAATTTTTTCTATTGGAAAACATTAAGACCGGACTACTTTTGCAAAGTTTCGTTCTAACGAGACTACTTTTGCAACATATGGGACCAAATCAAAATGATATTGTGACCTATGGAATTTAATATGCAATTTCCTCTTAACATAACTAAAATGTACATAATACATTTTGTGTAATATAATGTAAGGTAATACTCATATAACATAAATGTATTACTATCATTAATATAACTAAAAGGTATTACATGTTTATTAGGACACAAACATGGTTACATGTGTGAGAGAGTATGGGTGCAGACACAAACATGGTTACATGCAAAAACCCCATGTAGAACAAGTACCAATTCGAGGAAAATGTATCTAACTATTTCACAAACTAATATTCATTTCACAATTATTTATGTGCACCAGTTGCACGATCATGACCCATGCAATTTAGGTCATACGATTCAAAGGGTGATTTTCACGCTCCAGACATGTGCTCACTCGTCCACACGCGCTATCACACGCCCCCATGTCCGCTCTCACACTTTTGTCCCGCGCGCATAACCTTTTTGTTATGTTCGTGTAACATTTTAGTTATGTTCGCATAACCTTTATATTATGCTAGTTTAACTTTTACATTATATTACACACATATGATATCTTTTAAACCTTTATGTTATAATAATTTAATTTTTATGTTATAGCAATATTATAACTTTATATAGTACTTTAAAACATAAAGATTATTATATTTGTAGATAAAGGTTGTACTAATATAACATAAATGTTAGATATTACAATATAAAAGTACAACTATACTACATGAATTTTTATACTGATCAAAAAAGTCTAAAACTATCACTTAAAGGTTATGTTATTTGTACATAAAGGTTATACTAATATAACATAAAGGTTACCACATAAATTGAAAAAAAAAATTAATTTGAGCGTGAATCCGAATTGGATCGGACACGATCTGAACCATACACGACCCATGACATGGTGCAATTGGTGCACATAAACACTACTCTATTCATATTACATAATACTAGTACATGCAAAACTAAGGAATCAATAACAGAACAAAACTTTATCTTGGACATATCTGTATGTGCATTATTTAGTGGTACCACTCAAACTTTATCAGATATTCATATTCGTATCCACCCTTTTCCTTGTCTCATTTTATAAAAGCTGAAATTTAAAAGAAAGTTTTGTGAGAGACCATTTCACGCGTGATGGAATTATGCACGATCATATTTTGGAACACGGTCGATTGTGCACAACAATAATTAAAACGCATGTTAGTACGTTTTATGTGAGACAATTTCACGTGTGATGAAATTGCGTACGGTTATGTTAACGTATATTTATAGTTGAAAAACAGATAATTACACATTGTTGTTGCGCACGATCGACCATGTCCCGGAACATAACGGTTTGCCAAACACGTGTTGTTTTGTTGTCGTGCACGGTCGGAGCTTGTTCGAGATACGATCGTGCGCGAGAATAATAAAAACATATAATTATAACTAAATAATGTATATTTATAGGTGAAAAATGCATACTTATATATTACTATCGTACATGATTGACCATATTTTGAAACACAACCATACACGATGCCGTCACATGAACGGTCTCATTTGTGAAAACCTAATTCTAAATATTCTCCTGTAACCGCTTCCTCTACTTTTTCCTCTATCTAGGTAGATAACCTCCAGCCTAGAAAAAGCAAAAAAGACTAGAAGCTTCAATTCCAATAGACCGGAAAAAAAAAACATCTTAATTTGACACGGAATATCTTGTCTATATCCAATAGTAAATTAGATATGATCAGTGACTAAAATATTGTTTACTAAAACTTAGTAACTGAAATTTCACGTCTAATAGATATTGAATTTGTCACGCCCCAAAATCTTTTCGTATTATATCAGAGTTTTATCTTTGGGCGTGAAGAAAGAAGGGGAAAAAGACATGCATGAAATAAAATAGAAATCTTTGAAAGAGATAGGGGAAGATTTTACAAATACAAGTCCTCAACATCTAGTCGAAATAAAACATTTTACAACAGCAGCGGAAAAACATCAGGATCCATAAAGGAAGAGAGAAGGGTTTATCTTTTACAAACATGAAGTTTTGAAAAGTAAAAAGACAAATCTGGATATGGCACCGCCCTCTCTACGCATCTCGACTTCCTTTGCCTCCTGTAGTGTAAGTACAGGTGGGGGGTGAGTGCGTTGAATACACTCGTGGTAATACTTTCCAAATTCGAACAATTATTAAGCAGTCACACAAAACAATCATATATAATGCATAGCACATAACTCGGTTCATTAATGGACACCCAGTCTAATGAGCACAAAGCCCATGACTTATTAAAGGACATACCACACAGCCTGATGAGCACCAAGCCCATAACTTACTAGTGAACACACCACACAGCCTAATCAGCACAAAGCCCATGACTTACTAGTGAACACACCACACAGTCTAATGAGCACATAGCCCATGACCCACTAAGGTACATATAATCACAACACACAACCCAAGACACATAAGGTTCAACCAATTCATAACGATCAATAGCATTCGAATAATATCTAGTTTACATGCATACGTCAATTGAAATATAAAGAGTTGGGTTCAAAGTTTACCCCCACCGAACACATCATATAATCACAACATTTATCTCAACACACTTAAGTTCACAATTCATATCGTTCATATATCGTCATTCATGCATTCGTTAATGGAAACACAAAGATTAGGGTTTAGAAGTTACCCCCACCTTGTTCGGTGGTTACCACGTGAGTCGCAAGTATCACAGACTTGATATCTTGATTCCCAATCCAACTGATATCAACCCAATGGATAGCCTACACAGTTTTATAATATTTCTTAGATCATTAATACGCTTAAAACTTATATTTAAAATGTATAAAGATGGCCGTAGAGAAGAATCGTTCGATAGAGACGAGACAGATCGATAGATCGAGAGATTGAGGTTGAAGAGACGAGGGAGGAAAGATCAGTTCAGCAACTGATATGATAGAGGAAAGGATTATGGTCGCTACGGAAAAAGAATTAGCTCGATCGGAGTTGAAACGAGCTCGAACGGAGCGTTTTAATATCGAAGGGTATTTTGGTAATTTTGGTCAAAGGGTTGACTTTGACCAGGCCCTGACTCTCGGTCGACCCGACGTACACAAAGACTCGGTTCAACGTGTGAAAATACTCGACGGTGCGCGCTCGGCGTGCACGACGGCACCCGACGCTCGCATAGGATCCCCGTCGCCCGCGCGCGCGCGCTGGATCCCCGGCGACCGCGCCCGCGCGCCCGTCGCGCGCTTGCAGCTCCCGTCGTCCGTTGCCCGGTACCTCCCGGCGTGCACACCCGGCGTCCGGCATGCGCACCCGGCGCGCACACCCGGGACCCGGCGCACCCAGCAGCACCAGCCACCACCACCGGCAGCGGCTCCGGCGACTTTTCCGGCGACGGCGCGCACCCCGCGCGCGGCACCCCTCGGCGGACTCGGCGGCTGCGCCCACCCGCGCCCCCGCGCGCGCGCTTCTCCGGTCGTCCGTGCGCGCTGGATCCCCGGCGCCCGCGCCCGTGCACCCGTAGCGCGCTTGCAGCTCCCGTCGCCGTTGCCCGGCGCCTCCCGGCGTGCACACCCGGCGTCCGGCATGCGCACCCGGCGCGCACACCCGGGACCCGGCGCGCCCAGCAACACCAACCACCACCACCAGCAACCACCACCGGCGGCGGCGGCTCCGGCGACTTTTCCGGCGACAGCGACGGCGGCTCCTGCGACGGCGGCGGTTTCCGACGGCGCTCCGGGGCGGTTTCCGACGGCGCTCCGGCGGCGGCGGAAAATAAAAACGTAAAGGAAAAGAAAAGAAAGAGAGCTTACGTGTTCGCGTCGCGAGCGTCGTTCGGGTCGTCGGCTTTGAAAACGTATAAGTTTTGAAAATTATGAGCCCCTATTTATAGATTTTGGAATTTACATTTTTACCGTTGAAAAGTTACTATTTACCAAAAATATCTCAATTTAACTTTCATTAAAATATTATTTTTATTTTTACCTTTTATCAAAATTTTACCATTTCTTTCGTCAGTCGAGTTACGGGTCTCCGATTGACCCCTAGTTTGTTTCTATTTTCTCGTATTTCTGATACGAATCTCGTGGTAAAATAATATCCTAGGTTCCATGTCACGAAAAATATACCCATCTAAAACTAAAACTGGCGTTAACCAAGTATCTGAAACGCACGTACTAAATTAAACAGTCAAAACATACGCTCATAATTATTAAGTCGGGGTTCAATTATTTAATTATTCAATTATGCTCATTTTGATTTGGGGTGCTACAGAATTACTTATAAATTTGAGACATATAATGTTTGTCTTTGATATCCAATCACTATTTTGTTACCAATTAATCAGTTGGGAAAATTGTAATTTTGGTTCGACAAGAATTTTCTTAAATTAGTTTTTGTCCCTATATTTTGTACCAATTTCAATATTAACTCAGATGGTCGCATCCGTTGAACATAGGATGTGAAGCTGCCAATATATATATATACACACACATTTTTGCCACATATTTATTCTTTCCTTTTTTTGGAAAATGACTTAAAAGATACTACTCTCTTTCATGTCAAAATAAGCACCAAAACTTTCATACACCCGGTGTATGGATCTAATTAGATCCATTCATTTGGGTCCGCCACGTGTGTTGATGTCCGCGCACAAACTCGCTCTCATCTATTATATTATTATTTTATGTTAATCATACATTTACGTTAAATCATACTTTTATGTTATGTTAGTATACCTTTAGTAATAATGTTAGTTGAACATTAACATTTTTTTCAACAGACATTAATATCTTTCATATATTTTGGTTATGTTAGTTGTACATTTTAGTTATGATAGTTGTATCTTTATATATTACATAAATGCATGACTATGTTGATATAAATGTATAAGTAATATCACATAAATTACACATAAAGATATGAGTAATATCACATAAAGGTATATATGTATAAATTATGCCGAAATTGATTGTTTTTAAAGTTAAAGTATTACATAACGGTTATAATATTTAATTATCCTAAATCTAAAATAAATAAATGAAATAAAAAAATCAAACAAATAAGTATCAAGAAATATCAAGATTCAAACAAGGATGCTAAGACTACGATTCCATTCTACTTCAATCAAGTTTACTAATCTAGCAAAATCAAATTCAAATTCAAATTATCTTATGTGAGCAATCACAATTATAGATTAACCTCTCTCTTGAGAAACTTAACTCGTAGATTGATTATTAATGTTTGTATCTCTACCTCATAGTCAATAACCAACTCTCAAAAGCTCCTAAGATCGTTTTCTCACCTCAATTATTACCAATCTCTCTATCAACAATTAATCAAGTCATACATTCTGAAATCTATAATTAGACTTCATCTCTCGATCTCAATCCAATTAATTAAAGCATGCATAAATTTAATTAGGATTCATACATGGAATAAACACAAAGAAGCATGACTAAAATACTACGGAATTTGAGTAAAAATTTAAACTAGAAATTCAACAAAATATTCATAGAACTATTCTCATGCCCCTAAGATCACAAGATTTCTAGCCAACAATCATGTTTGTAAAGCAAAATAAATTACATGAAAAAAACTAGAAATTAAAATCAAAGAAAATTTAATGAATTCATGTTTGATTGCTTCCTCTTTGATCTTGAATCATCAATTTCTTGCTTTTTGTTTGTTCTCAAAATGTATTTCGTGGATATGCATGTTCAAAAGTTGTTTATTTCAAGTGCCAAAGTCTCAATTTATATTGAGGACGGATATAATTTGATTAGGAGAAGAGTTCTAGTCGAAAAAAGGATCTAAAATGGGCAAAAACACGCGATCAGAGTTAGGTCAGGGGCAACCCAGACCGTGTCAGAAAGCTAAGCAAAAATTTTGGTGGAAAAACACGCTACCTGGCCGGGTCACGGGAGACCCGGACCAGGTCGAACCTACGCACTTTGTTGCTCCTTCAACTCATGCACTGGGACCCGACCTCACTTGGGTCATGACTTCCAGCCTTATTTTGAATCATTTATGTTTCGAATTTGACTTTGGTTTTTCATGAAAATTGTAGCCCTTGAAGTTGACTATCCAATGCCACTAATTTTAGTCCAATTTCAATTTCCTACACCAAGTTATGCCCAAAATACTCAAACCATGTCAAGACGAAAAATTGGACGATTTAGCACAACTTCCACTTTCATACAATTTTCTGCTCTTTTGGATACAAAATTTGGAAAAGTGTTGAACATGAAAGTTGTAGAATGCCTTCTTAGCTTTTCAAGAAGATAAAAATCATATAATATGGACTTCTAGAGTTTGAGATATCATTTTCTCCAAAAATTGTACATTTTTGACTACATATCTCGACTCCAACTTGGCTTTTCAATCGATTGACCTTTCACTTTGTGCTAAAATTTATCAAATTCCTCTCAAATCATGAAAATTTGTGAAATTTTAAAAAGATAATAAAATATATAGAGTTTATTATTTTTTTGCCTTATAAATAGGGGGTCTAAAAATTTCGAACTTTAAGTTTTCGAGCCGGCAATTTAGGACAATAACTTTCCAACTTCGTGAATTTTGCCCAATTTCAGCCCCATTCACTCAATTGGGCCGAAAATCGCACGTGTATTGCACGTGAGCCCTTAATTTTCAGGCTTTTTGGTTCAATTTCACTCAATTTCCTGATGTGGAATTCATTTTATATTTATGTGGGACATACTTGCATATGTGGTGGTCCCTTTTGAAGAAAAATGATTTATGTGGATTAAGTACGTTACAAAAATACAAAGAAATAAAATAAAACTAAACAAAAAATGTTCTCTTTCCCATCTCCTTCCCCTGTTCTCTGCAACTTGGGGCAAATTTGGTTAATTTGTGTGAAGAGAAAAAAGCTCTGTTTTACCAAAATTGAATCATAAAAGTGATTTGTGTGGAGAGAAGAATAATATTACTCCAAAATCTCGACAAGGAAGGAGGTCTCCATGGGGTTTTCAGATGTTGAAGTTCAGGTCGGAGATGTGAAGGTGAGAGAGCGGAGAGGGGCGGCGTCGCCGGAGGTCGGGAATGAAGGGAGTTGAGGCTGGCGTTTTATCATATGCAAAATTCGCTTCTCTTCTGAAATGTGGCGTTTTATCCTTTTCTCCTCTTCCTCCTCGCCGTCGCTGCCACTTCAACCGCCGCCTCGCAAAAAAAATAATAAACTCAAAATCTATATAAGATATCACGATTCACGAATGCATCTTTTTTTAATATAAAATGATATGAAATTGAGCCCAAAATGTATAAAATAACGCAAGTTATTAAACAATCAAATAGACAAATCTCTAAACCAAAGGAAAACAAATTATATATAAATTGAAATCATATTTTTGAATAGTAAAAACTTTGAAATTTTGATAGATTATAATTTATGGACCAAAAGTGTGAGGATTTAACAGAAAAATTTATGGAATGTTACCTTAAATTAATTTTAATGGAGTCGAACAAAAAATGATTTTGGTGAAACTATAATCTTAGGGATCGAAATTGAAAATTTCCCGAAATTGGATGTTAATGTTGAAATAAACTTTTAATGTCTATCCTGAATTAATTCCATCTTTAATCTGTAATTTCTTGTATAGTGATTATATGAGCTTGTTTCTTTTTTTTTTTGTTCTCTGAAAATGAAATCTTCTTGAATGAGATGTAATTGCCTTTTACAATGAGGAATCCTAAAAGCAAAGCCCCATTTGCATGAAAGGAAGATTCCTTATCTTGTTGAAAAAATCTGCTATATATATGAACCCCACATTTGCATCAGTTCAGTGCAACAACAAGTTATTAGAAAAAATTATGGCTCAGTTAGCAAAGATTGAGGCAAAAGCCGAGATAAAATGTGCTCCTGCTAAGATCTTTGATTTCTTCAAATATAACATAACTGAGTTGACCAATATGTTTCCTCAGGTTTTCAAAAGTGCGAAAATAATTGAAGGAGAGCAAGGTCAGCCTGGAAATGTCATGATCTTTGAGTATGTAATTGGTAAGTATTTGGAATGTAATTATATTTATTGTTTTCCAATTTGGATCACATCACAAAATAATAATGCTTTACAATTTATTGTTTCAATTATAACAAAAAATAAGCTAGTAATCGGCATTAAGATTGCTCCACCAGTAACCCATAGGATTTTATATCAAAATACTAAGAAAACTGATGTCTAGCTAGTTTATTATATAGCCAACTTTGATGTAAATTACTAATATTTTGCTAATTATTACTTCCTCTTACGTATCTATATATATGCATATGAGATAATATAGCTTGTTAGCTATTCATGATCGACTTGAAAATAAATCCAATTCAACTTTAAGATATTCGAGTCGAACTCGAGCTCCTCAGGTATATAACTCAAGCACATTAATATTGACTTGACAGGCTCCCAAGCTGTGTTTTGCCTTAAAAGTTTATCTTATTAAGAAATATAATTTTATAATTTTCCCATTTTTATGGATATTTTTTGGATTTAAAACTATTTTATAAATATTATTCAGTTATTGAGTTGAGTCGAACTCAAGCTTGTCAAATTATCTATTGAGTCAATATCGAGCATTAAAGGAATAAGTTCAGTCGAGCTGGATCCTGATACCACTCAGCTCCATTCAACTGCTTTACACTGCTACTTTAGATGTATATTTAAAGAAACACTTATGCTATATCTATATTTAATGTTGATCCAAATATAAGAATCGATATTTTTTGAGATACTGTTTCAGAGTATAGGAAATTATAATTCGTTCCGTAACTTGGTCCAATTTTTTTACAACCAATTTTATGTATTTCAATTTTGATTTTCGAACTGTCATTTTTTTAGTAGTTTGTCCTAAATTAAAATATTTATATACAACCACCTCCAAAAGTTAAAATGAGAATTTATAAATTATTGTTAATCTACTTCTCCAAGAACAAACAAAAAGATTGTGGGGACCGATTAAAATATATTTAAACTTTTCATATATGTGTTAACCCTCCAAACACTAAATCCAGAATCTGCCACTGAATAAATTGTTGTAAATAACTGAATATGCATGATATAGGTAAGCCAATGACTATGAAGTTCATGGTTGAAGAAATAAATGATGAGAAGAAATCCATAACGTTCAAAGCCCTTGAAGGAGAGATAGTGCAATTGTACTCAAGTTTCAAAGCCAATGTAACTGTCAATGATGGCTCTGTGAAGTGGTGCTTGGAGTTTGAGAAAGCTAATGAATCAGCTCCAAATCCAGATGATTATGCTAAAGTTGCCGTTGAAGTCACCAAAGGCATGGATCTTTACTTTCTCAACCATTGAGAATCAACCATCTATGCTTTAGTACTTAATCGAAAAAGAATACTATGCAATAATGGCAATGTTTCTTGCCTCTGCAAACTATTTCATGTGTAGCAGATATGGTGTGTATTTTTATGTGCCAGTGTGTTGAAGATAGGGTTGCTTTGGTTGAAGGGCCCGGCTATCCGCACCCCACTATTTACTAAACACACCCCACTTCAAGTGTTACTGTTCACTTGTGATGTGAACAGTAACACTTGAAGTGGGGTGTGTTTAGTGCTTCTTGGGATGCGGATAGCCACACCCTTAGTTGAATGCATGAATAGTACTTTCTTACATGTTCTCATTTTTCCTTTCTTGTTATTTTTTATAATTAACTATCTATATACAAATGGCTGAAATCAAATTGTATATAAAGGTAAAGTTGGGAAAATTATTCCCTAAGTAATGTCGATATTATCCTCTATATATGGTTACCCATTTTAAAAGAAACCCATATTTTTACAAACATTTCCTTGTACAGGTTAGTAATAACAAAACTGCTAAACCCACTAGTCTTGTAGCTGAGTGGTATCACCTTTTAGAAAAGTGCAAATCGTGATGATTGGGAGCGAACTGAGAAGCATTAGAGCTTTATCTTCTTCTTCAAGCTTGACATCAATGTTCTCAAGGTCATCTAAGATCTTAGCGAACTCTTCCAGTTGATTAGGCAGCGATTGATCTTCCAAAACCTTGAACGCATACAATCTTTTCTTCAGAAATAACCTGTTGGCCAGCGATCTAACCATATACAAACTTTCAAGCTTTTCCCAAACACCATTTCGATCTTGGAGACCTCACGAAGAACCTTATTCTCCAGACTGAGAATAATCAAACTGTGTGCCATTTCCATAAGAGTAGCTTTCTGGTCGGCCCTCATACCCTCTGGAAAGGCATCGATACCCTACAAGGCAGCGACAGCACCATGTTGAACCAACACGGCCCTCATCTTGATTCTCCATAAGCCAAAATCGCCAGAACCATTGAACTTCTCCATATCAAACTTGATTGAACCCATATCTCGATCTCAGCCTTCCCACAGACGGCACCACTTGTTATAATTCGGGATCAAGAATGCTCAATCAAGAAAAGAAAACAGAAGAACACACAAACGAAGAAGAAGAAGAACACCCAATTTAACGTGGTTCGGCTTAACAAATGCCTACATCCATGGATCTTCACTAAATCTTTATTGTAATCATCGTTTTACAACAAGAGAATACAACTAGAAATCTCTCACTAACTCTCTGAAATGAAACTTTCTCTCACTAGAAAACTTAAGCCTTTTCAGAACTATATGTGTGTGTGAAGAATGCGATCTATATATATAGACAGCTGTAGCCTGAAATTTTCCCGCCCAAGACTAGTTCGACCGCTTAACCGTCCACCTACCGAACGTCACCGAGCTGTTCCTGGAAAACAGACTCAACAGAAAACCGTTAAACCGTTAGTCGAACTAAACGTGCCTATACAAATAAACCGCGACTTCTCTTCTTTGTCCGAACTCGAACTTCTAGCGAACTGACTTTGCTAGCGAGTTCCGCGAACTCCTATGTGCACATCGAACTGAAATAAGTTCCTCTCCTGTTTTAGTTCGCTCGTTTATGATCCATGCTTATATTTTATCACATATATATATATATATATCATTACATCTTAATTAATTAATTAGGGTGTTATATGTTTCGCATTTTAGATCTCACTAAAGGGAGTATTGATTTCGGCCCTTACTTTAAAAAAAAAAAAACAAAGAAATTTTAGTTTTTCTCGGAAATTTAAGGATGCTTGTGAGCTTTGCTGATGTGGTGAAACGGTGCTGAGTGGCTCCAAAAATGTTGCTGATTTGGAATTAAATAATTAAAATAAAAAAAATTACATAAAATTCTGAATATGAACGTTAATGTACCTGCACTTCTTTAAATTGGGTGAGAGATTTTTATCCCTAGGATACATGAATATTTACGTACATTTAAATTTCATCAACATCATCACCTTACCCCCAAAACCATGCACCCGAAACTCAACCAAAATTTAATCTCTAAAAACTGAACCAAAATGGATATTTTCTACGTCAAAAGACTTCTCTAATGAAGTTACAGGAAAGTCTCAAACCAATTTAGTGAATTCAGTTTGATTCAAACTCGATTTGAGTGATAATTACGTGAGATTTGTTCCAAAATTTTGGGATTTCGGACTAATTTGTCGTAAATTGATCCAAATTTAAAAGTTTAGTGTCTTAATTTCAGAGCCAAAATAATGTGTATGCACCGTCTCTAAATGATGAATGATGAAAAGTTATAATCCTAAATTTATAATTTCCTCATTTAGTATTGGTCCCGGAGGTCATGAATACCTTTGAGAAGTTAAATGATGATATTGGTTGCTCATACCATATTTTTCAGTTCCAACAAAAATGGTACGTGGAACTACTTTTTCAGAGAAGTGAGTGGTGGTTACCGAATAAGGGCGTGAAAGACAACACAGCTAAAAGTGAAGGTTGGAAGGCATACAGATGTGTAAAACTTGCCTATCTACCATATTCAAAACCCATGAACCGAAAGAGCAGATAAGGTAGATGATACATTAATTAATTCTTGCCCCTTCTCAACACGTGCTTCAATTCTATGAACTTATTATTTAAGAATAATAATATTCTAGCTTCCAAAACATGTAAAGTACACACTAACATAATGGAGAAGAATCTTGTGAGGAAAGGCATTTGGACCCCAGAAGAAGATATTCTCCTCAGAAAATGCATTGAGAATTATGGAGAAGGAAAATGGCATCTCGTCCCTTTAAGAGCAGGTCATGATTTAAATATAAATATAAATATTTTGATGATTTATAATTGTGTGTGGACAAGAAATGAAATAGACAATTTGTATATTATTGCAGGGTTGAATCGATGCAGAAAGAGTTGTAGGTTGAGATGGTTGAACTATTTGAAGCCCAATATAAGAAGAGGCCAATTTAGCAAAGACGAAGTGGATCTCATTATTCGCCTTCATAAGCTACTTGGAAACAGGCAAGTTCATTATATATATATATATATATATATCGACTCGTATTCATGATTATATTGACCACTTTGACCCAGTTGACTGGGTTGATCCCGTATTGACTGGTCTTTGACTGACTATATGAAATTCTATCACATATAAGGAGATCCGTAAACAGTTTGACATAAAACTTATTCTTAAAATTTAGGGTTCTTAATTAGTTTAGATGTTGAATTGTTTATTTCAGTTCTTATTTTCTTTTATTTGATCTAATCTAATCACTAAACAATTTCGGATAAGCTTGATTGTTTTTTTTTTCCTTATTTGTCCTAATATAATCACTACTACTCTATAAACATACAGAGCACTGGTGATTTCACTGAGAAATGTGATGTTATGTCACGCAATCTGTACGTAGTTTCAAATAGTCATACCAATATTTGAATAAAAAAAAGGAAAAAATAAAAAGGAAGAAGCAGTAGGCACATTTCAACCTCAAGCGTACTTGGAACAAATTATATACTCTAGCTCATACTCAATTAATTATGGACCCATCTCATAAACTCTAGTTTTATAATTGGCAATCATTTTATCACTTGTGTGCTCTTCATTCGACATACATGGGGTTAACTCTTGTAAAAAATATTGAGGTTTACTAATATTATTTAGAGGCATTATTTTGTAATCAGTCAGATGGAATGTCGTACAGAAAATATGAATGTAATGACTAATTAATTTTAACATAATAATAGATTTGCAAAATTGTCTTAAAAAATAAAAAATTTAAAATTCAAAAGCTCTTGAAAGTATAAATCTGTATTATAGTATCTGCAAATAAACTATAATTTTTCTATTTAATAACCATGATCTCATTTCAATATATAATGCAGGAAAAAAATATTTTCCCACCTCAATTATACAGACATATTTTTGTACAAAATTTAAAAAGTTCTATTTTGATGATGAAATTTATATTTAATGCATTCTATCATATCTAACGATTTCTATTCATATACATGGTGGAAATCAATGGTTAGAGTTTATTCGATATAGTAAATTGTCTCAAATTTAGAATTCATACAAATATAATGGAACTTTTCAAAATTTATATAAATGAAAGTCAAATCATACATAGTTCTAATGGAAAATGTTTTAAACACAATAACACGAATGTAAACTTATGAAACGACTTTACAAGAAATAAAATCAGCTTTTTAGTCATTTATGGAAAACTTGGGAACCCAACAAATATCTTTCGCTTTCGAGAGGAAGAAAATATAATTTGAGAGTAAGTTGATTAGAATATAATTTTCTTTTTTTTGGTGATAAATCATGAATGCATGTTTGTTCAAGATAGTGAAAGGTTAGGTAAATAATATAAGAGTCATTTGGATAGGTGGAGGGATTTAAAATCCATGATATCATTTTGATCTAATATTTGAGTCATATGGATGGATTTTAAATCCACTCCAATTTAGGCGGATTTGAAATCTTGTATTTCAAATCAATTTATTTAAACACAGCCTAAAATATTTCTTGCATGTAGTGAACTAACATTAGTATTCAATTGAAATTAATTTAGGATGATAAAAGTTGTTTTTCCATACTTTTGAAATAACGACCTACACGAGTGAACAACATTGAAGTAAGAGTCAAATTGTTTAATAATCTGAGCAAATTGGGGTTCTACGTCTAGCTAATTAACCAGTAATGTAGGAAATAACTGGGCCATTATCCTCTATCGGATGTAAATTGTGGGTTAAATTTAAAATATCTTATGATCTACGAAACCAAGTTTATTTAAAAGATGTGAATATAAAATATTTATATATTTATTTAATAATAAGATGAATCTAATTGTGTGGGATTGTAAAATTATAAAACAATCTAATCCAAGTTTGTAATACAACCTTATCATCTCACGAAATATGGTTTATAAGACAATCTAATCCAAGTTTGTTTATCAATTTAAACACAACTAATAAAAAAATTAAAAATTAAAATTGACATTAATATTATGTTTTTTTTTTTATTATCACACACATTACTCTATAGTATACGTTGAATCTTAAGATTTGAAGTAAATTAAAGAGGCCAAATTCTAACTTGTAAGATGTAATTTTCATTGAAGAATCTCAAATACTCAGGTATTTAAAGGATGCAAATCAAATTAAACTTAGTGACGAGGACAAAAATTGATCGAGAATCATATTCCTCTGAAATCCAATTAATAATCTCTTAAAAGCATTAAATCTTAATGACACTAATATTTGAAATTCAAAAGTATATCTGTGTATTAATATCATTAGTGACAATATTACTAATGAACTAAAATATATATATTTTTTATTACACAATCAACTTCTGGTATATAATTTGTAATATCACCATGAATGTTACTTGTATATACCTCGATGTGGCTGTTTCAAATCTATCATTAGAGTTGTTATATATCAAGGATGGAAGACAGGACAAGTCATAATTCCGTCCCTGATTCACAGTGATAGGGTGAGATTCAAAATATGTCATGGATGTGAGATAGCTTCATCAAAATACATTTAGTAATGTTATAATTAGGTGTCAAAGAATAATGTCAATATTTTAATTAAAATACTTTTCATAATTCGCAACCAATTTTATTAATGATTTTTGAAGTTCTATTACAATTAAATATGGACTCACAGTTCATCAATTTTTCTTTTTAAGTACTCAAAATTTAAAAAGACCTAGCTAAATGACTGATACATGCAAAATTTTTAAACTAATTGTTTAATTTCAACAAAATTTATCCATTCAGGTGTTCTTTTTTTCCTTTTTCTTTTTGCATGGGACCTTTTTCTGCAATTTATCCCCAAAAGTGGAATTGATAATTACATTTCAAAATCTATAACGACTTAAAATAAGCAATCCAAATACAAGTATATACATTTCATTATAAACTAGTAATTCTCCTGAGAGTTGCACAAATTGTAATATTTGTAAATAAATTATAAAAAATATTCTTTTAAGAGATTAACATTTTAATTTTGATATAAAATAAATTAATATAAATAAAAATATAAAAAAAAAGTCTATACTAATAACTAAAAATTAATAATTACAAACTCTTAAGAACTTCTTCATATTCAACATTGATTGATATTTATCTATGGTTTTATTGTTACATGTGTGTTTGCAGCGTGATTTTATTAAAAAGGAGAAAATGCTTTATAGTTTTCATAACTATAGATAACTATATAGTTTTTTATTTTGGTCGTCCAACCAATAGAAATAACTTAATCATTCCAAATCAAAGCAAGCAAAATTGAAGATAACAAACCATCAAATACCTCAAATATGCATTATCAATTTAAAAATAATAATTAACTCAGTATTCAATCGACTTGAACTTATACAAATAGACAAAAATAATATATCAAAGGTTTGTTTATTTTTAATTTTCTTAAATAATATAAAAAATATTTATTAATTTTCTAATTTAAAATTTTATTTAGCGGTATTTATAATTTTGTTGATATAAGAAGCACCACATTTTAGTGAATAAGTTAATAAAAAATACCTATATGCACCAAAAATTAAGGATTTTAAATTTGATATTTTGCCTTTTCTACATGCAATGTAAATAAAAAAAATTAAATCATAAAATTAATTTGAAAATATGATTTACTTGATAATATTATCACCTACCCACCAAAATTATGAATATCAAATAAAAATGACAATAAATAAACTACAAATAATAATAATGATAGATTTGATGCTAAAAATGAAATCTAAACAAATACATCCCCACCTCCATCCTCTCGACATTTCAAATACCAAATAAAAATGATAATTAACATAATTATATATAAGAAAGACATCATGCATCAAAAACAATTTTAAATGAAAAAATATATTTCATTTAAAATTATATGATTTATATGATAAAATCTTCTATAACAACCAACACCACCCTTCCCTCTTCCCCTAATCCTACACCAGCCACCCCCTCTCCCTCTAATAGTGCAACTTTTGCAAACCTCAAAGACAATAATTATGAATAATGATGTTTCTCCGCTTTTTATGCTCTCTATTTGTGCAATTTTATTGTTTTTCTTTTTTTATTTTTTCTCCTAAAATTTAATTTCCAAAAATACTCCTACCATTTGGACGGGAAAATGACACTTTTGTAAATTTTTCCAAAGGTTCTATTGTTATATATATATATATATATATATATATATATATATATAGATGTAAATTTAGTTAAAAAAAAAACCGAATGTGAAAAACTATGATCTATGAATTATTACGAGTAAAATTTACATATTTTTCAAATTATTTTATTTATTTTAGGTTTATTACTGACGTTTCCCATTTTATACAATTAAAATCATAACATATATATATATATATATATATATATATTCATTTCTATTTCATATATTTTAGATTTATTGTACTTACTCTCTATAATATTTATTCCACATAATAGTATTCTACAACCGTCCTTTATTTATTCAACATAGTAGGATTTTTTAAGTGCATTATTTGTACAAGTTTAATTATTACTTAAGGGAAATTCAAAATTATGGTCCTGTACGTAGTTTACGGCTTGTCCATTTATTTAACCACTAATTTTATATATTTCGGTTTCAATTCTCTAATAATAATAACTATTCTATAGTACAATTGGTTCGATTTTAATTTGCTCTGAATATCAATTAATATGTACAGGGACGTTAGAATTGAAAAATCCATCAACAATTCCAGCGTCAACTAGACATGAATCAAAATTTCGAGCAAATTAAATCTGATGAAATTTGGGAAAAAAAAGTAATAGTTACATGATAAAAATTGGTGATATAAAAAAGAGTAGTGTTTTTGTGCACCAGTTGCATCATGCAATTGGTTGCGTGCGGGTCGGATCGGGTCGGATCCAATTCGGATCCACGCTCAAATTAATTTTTTTTTTTCAATATCTATGCAGTAACTTTTATGTTATATTAGTATAAAATGTATGTACAAATATCATAACCTTTAAGTGATGGTACATAGACTTTTTCAGTATAAAAATTCATATATTAGTACAGTTGTAGCTTTATATTATAATAATTTAACGTTTATATTATATTAGTATAACTTTTATGTAAAAATATAATAATATTTATGTTGTTAAGTACCACATAAAACATTATATTATTATAACATAGAAGTTAAATTATCACATAAAGTTTAAAAGGTATTATATGTCTGTAATATAATGTAAAGGTTAACTAGCATAACATAAAGATTACGACAACATAACAGAAAGATTACGCAAACATAACAGAAAGGTTACGTGAACATAACAGAAAGATTAAGCACATGGGATCATAAGAGTGTGGATGCGGACATGAGACGCGTGAGGGCGAATGAGAGCCTTTTGGAGCGTAAAAATCACCTTTTGGTCATATGACCGGATTGCATGGGTCATGACTCATGCAGCTGGTGCATATAAATATTTTAAAAAAGTGGATAAAGCCCTAGGTTAGAAGACGAAAATTTCCCCTTGCTTAATTCATGATAAAATTTCCAAACCGACTCTTAAATGGAATCGAAGTTAGTACAAAACTTGATATCAAACTGGAAAAAGAATGAAAGAAAAACGCTAATAAGAGTATTTTTGGACGCAGATGGTCCCTGATCGCCGGTAGACTCCCCGGAAGAACAGCAAACAATGTGAAGAACTTTTGGAATAGTCACATTGAAAAGAAGCTAGCAGTAGGCGCATCACCCGCAACATTAACGGGTCAGGTCAAACCCCCAAAACCCATCACCCAAAGCAACATCCTACGGCCCCGACCCCGAACCTTTTCCGAAATTTACTCATGTCGTCCTCAAGAAACGACTTTCGCCATTGAAGACTCAAATAAGAACAACCACATCCAGCTTCCATCTTCATCCCATGAAGGAGATGAATGCATAAGGTGGTGGAGCAACTTGCTTCAAATGTCGACCAACATTGAGCAGCAGAATGTCGATGAGGATCCTCAATTACCGGATCATATGTTGTCGGAGAGATTGGTTGATTGTGATCAAAACCCTAACCCACAAGGACAAGGAGAAGATGTTGATGATGGGGTCGATGATTTCTCCATTGGTTTGAATATTTGGGAACTTCTCCGGTTTGAAGACGATAGAGGTGATTGGGTTGGCTAGAGCTTCCACTCTCATCATCGTTTTTACCTTATATTTACTATTTAGGTTCATCTTATTTGTCTCTGTATCAAATAATATTTAGTACTAGTTTGTTTTTGATGTGTTAGGAATTCAAGAAATAAAGTCATCATCCTTTTATAAAGATAAACATACAATGATTTAATAACATTAATGAAAACTTATATTTTCTTTGTGGTCGAATAAACCAATCAAATAGAATTAACTGGCACTACACGAACAATTAATGGTGTTTAACAACACAAAATTTTTTAATTCACAACACTTGTTTGTGTTGTTAAAAAAAGTCCTGAAATTTGAAAGTGTCATCAATTGCGTTCATAAATTTACCTTCATGTGTGTCATGAAAATATTAAAATGGTCACGCTAAGACGCTTTTCACTAAAGTGTCACAAACTTTACTCATGTTATTTTTTTTTAATTGTATCACCATCATTAGTAATGATGACATTAATTTTGTTAACATGTCATAATTAATTTAGGGGAAAAATTGTAAATTTAGGACAATAATTTATGGGTTTTCATCATTTAGAGATATTATCTTTTCAGTTTTTGAAATTAGGACAAAATCTTTCAAAAATGGGTGAATTTAGGTCAAATCAGTCAGAATCGACGAATTTTGGGCTAATTCACACGAGAAAGTCACGTGTATCTGCTTATTCGGGATTCTCGCCGATATGGCTTTGGATTCATAAATTAATTCGATTTATAAATTCTACTTCACTAAATTAAAAACCACACAATTAAATTAAATGCCACATGTCAAACAAAACCATGATAAAAATCCAAATCACCATTTGAAATATAAAGAAAATTAGAAAATTCACTAAACAAACCCTAAACTAAATGCAGAATTCTCATATCACTTTCTCTCAAATATTGATAACTTGTAAACACCTGAGCTTGGGAATTTGCCAAGAGGGGTGGCTCTCGTCGGTGAAGAAGATGGAGATCTGGAGATGGAGTCAAGAGACTGCTGGTTGCGCGGCGGTGCCATGGTGGTGCTGGTTGTTGCCCACGCGGTGGTGGTGCTAGACGGTGGTGGCCAGTGTTGAAGGTGAGAGGTGGCGGTGGTCGAGGTGTTCCTTGGCTTGCCACGGCAGAAGAACAATAGTAGGCTGCTTGCGGTGGAAGAAAGATCAGCGGTGCTGTGCGATGGTGGAGATGATGCAACTATGGCCGGTGAACTGGAACTGCGGCGACGATTGGTCGAGAAACTACTGAGCTAGAACTATTTTATTCTCGCTCTCTGATATTTGATTCGAGAAGGAAGAGAATGAACAGTAAAGGTCACCATTTTTTTCATAATTTTTTTGTTTTTTTTTGATTTTTTTTCCAGTGTACTTAATCACACTCTCCAAAAAAATAATTCTTCATGAGTTATATTATGAAATCACTCATTTAATCTCTACTCTTTTATTAATTTAATATTTTGGTTTTTGATTTTTTGTTGTACAATTATATATTATTGATAATATTTGTATTAAAAAATATAATTTATTAAGTTATTATAGTAAAAATTAATTACAAGACAAATTTTCAGATTTTTAAAAATGAATTTATAAATTTTTTATAATTATTTTAATTTCCAATTTTCAATTTATAAATTTCCAATTCCCAATTTCGAATTTATAAAATTTTTCCCGTTTCCTATTTATTTTTGTAAAGACAATTACAAGAGAATTTTTTTCAGATTTTTAAAAATGAATTTATAAATTTTTAATATTTATTATAATTATTAATGTTCGATAATTATATCTTAAAAATATTTTCGAATATTTTAGAAATAATTTTTGACATGAACTTGTATTATATAATTTAAAATGCATTATTTTATTTTAACAAATAAAGTTGTTGACTTATATTATTTAATATAATTATGTGGCTTTTTTTTTTACTGAGGTGACATTTAAAAATCGTATTATTTTATTAATAGTGAGCCACATCAATGAGAAGCCCAAATAAGCATAGACATGTGACTTTCTCGTACAAATTAGCCTGAAATTTGTTGATTCAGGCTGATTCTCGTGTGAATTAGCCCAAAAAGGCAATGTCTCTAAATGGAGGATGGTCATAAGTTCCTATCCTAAATTTACAATTTCTTATTGTGGGAGAAATATATTGTATATTCATCAATTAAAAAGGGTACGTATAAATACATAAGACTCTAGACTATACAAGGAAAGGAATAAAACCTAAAATCTATACCATATATACATATGATTCTAACACTCCCCCTCAAGCTGAAGCATAGATATCAATCATGCCTAGCTTGTTACAAAGATAGTCTATTCTAACTCTATTAAGAGACTTTGTAAAGATGTCTCCTAGTTGGTCTTTTATCCTCATATAACCTGTCGAAATCAGCCCTCGTTGAATTTTCTCACGAACAAAGTGACAATCAATCTCAATGTGTTTAGTGCATTCGTGAAAGACAAAATTAGAAGCAATGTGAAGTGCAGCTTGATTATCACACCACAACTTGACTGGTATTGACACCTTCAACGCCACTTCATATAAAAACTCATGTACCCATACTATCTCTAACACACATTTGGCCATAACTCTAGATTCAAACTTTGCACTCGAGCGCGAGACTACTTTCTGTTTCTTACTTTGCCAAGAAATCAAGTTTCCCCCAAAGAAAACACAATATCCCGAAGTAGATCTCCGATCTTCCTTTGACCCTGTCCAATCAGCATCGGAAAAACATTCGATCTTATTATGACCATGGTCACTATACACAATTCCACGACCAGGAGCTCCCTTCAAGTAACACAAAATCTACTCAACCGTTTTCCAGTGATCAACATTAGCGATGACATATATTGACTCACTACACTTACGAGATATGCAATAGCAGGACGTGTCACCCTAAGATAATTTAACTTTCCAACCAACCTCCTGTATCTTCCAGGATTATCAAACAACAGACCTCTTTTTGTAAGCTGTAAATTAGGAACCATCAGAGAGCTACATGGTTTGACTCCCAAGTTTCCTATTTCAGAAAGTAAATCAAGCACGTACTTTCTTTAAGACAAGAAAATTCATTTCTTACTCCTGCTCACTTCAACATCAGGGAAATATCTATGGGTCCCCAAATCCTTGGTAGTAAATTGAGTAGGAAGGAAAGCTTTCAATGAGGCAATATGTTGGTCCCAAGTGGTCAGAGGTTCAAAAGGGGGGTGAATGAACCTCTATCGATTTTGAACTTTTAAAATCTTTTCTGTATAACAGGTTTCTGATTCATTGATGAATGCAGTAACCTGTCTCAAATCAGCAACCTGGCTAAAGGCTGATTCAGGTTCCTGACTCGGTATCAGATTACAACGGAATAAACAACGATAGGGTTTCTCTTGGAAAAACAGTTTTCTTTTCAAGTATGTTCTTTTCAAATTCTTTTATGCAGAATGCTTATGATATGCAATATGATAGATATAACAAGATAAAAGCAATGCAATAAATAACTCAAAGCAATGAACACTTATAGTTTATAGTGGTTCGAAGGTGGTGTAATTCTTCTACGTCCACTCTACTCCTTCCTAGAAGAGGAACTTCGTTAGGTCAGTTCGAATTACAATCCCAACTTTACAAACATCTTCCTAACAAGCTATACCTACAAAATCTCAGATTCTTAGGTCACAAACCCACACAGGGTACACAATCCTATACAGGGCAAGTAGCCTACTTCTAGACTACACACTTAGCAAGGATGCAATCCTCTCAACTAAGTTACACCAAAAACAACCTAGCGCACATAGTACAGTGGTTAAGAGATACAGGGTTTCTTCAACTGGTGCAAAACAGTCTTGATCTCTAAAAGCTTCAATGCTATGGTAGACTGCTCCTGGAAGGTTGAGTGGCTGAACATATATAAGCTTGAGAAGCTTTGGAATATATCTGAGTTTCCTCTCGACTCTATTCAGCAATGTCTTCAGTCAGCCACATCTTTTATTTATAGATCTTGAGAGTATATCCGTTGGGAAAGTATCTGTTGAAGGGGAACACTTCTCCATTTTAAATTCAAGCTTTGATCTCCAAGATCTTTCTATGTGGCCGCATTAAATGCTTCTGAGTTGCTCCTGACATGTGCATTTAATGTGCCCACCATTTGCTTCTGGATCTCTCTGATATTCTTGCTGACTTGTCAAGTCAGTATGGGTCTATGGCTGAAGTTCATGCAACGGCTACTTGATGTCACTTAGTTTTGCTCTTCTTCATACTGCATGATCTTCCTGGTGTTGCTTCTTGCTGCCTTTGGCTTGCTGTCTTCATCATTTTGCTGTTTCCTTCAGCTTGTTGCTTCTTGTAATCTACTGGCAGCTTTCTGCTTGTAGCATTTTGCTTCCTTCGTGCAGCTTTCAGCATGCTATTTCCTGCAGCTTGTTGTTTCCTTCTTGCAGCATCATATCCGCTCCAAATGCAGATACTCCCTTCAGCTGTTGTTTCCTACAGCTTGCTGACTCTTAGAAGATGTAATCCTATTTCTTCTAAGGTTGGTTTTCCTTGACACTTGGAAAACCATTACATGATCTTTTAACTTAAGATCATGTAGACAGTATGGAAACTAGACGCTGACATCCCTAAGCAAATTTTTTTTGTCTCATCAATATAACTACTGAAATATCCCAACAATTTCTCCCTTTATATCAGATGACAAAACATAATAAAGATAAGAGTCATTTAAAAAAATGAGTGCTCTTTATTGAAACTGAGTATATGTACAAATACAAGTTCGTCCAAGAACAAATGTAAATGTAAGTAAGCTATTTCATCTTCATCAAGCTTTAGCTTCCTTCTTCAGTTTCTGACAGTTTGCTGTTTCCATACTTTTCCACCTGGAGAGTACTTTCTCTCTCTTTATCATCTCTGATCTGTGTGATGCGTCTTCTTTCAATCAGACAGCTTGTTGCATCTTCTTGGTCGATCAGCTTGCTGCATCAGAGATGATAGGTGTTTCCTGATTGCCATAGTATCATCTTCTGCTTCCCCCTTGCTATAAGGCTTCAACAGTGACTCTTGACTGGTAACTCTTTCCCATTTTTGTCATCATCCTCAAGCTCGATGTTTAGGGATGGAGTCACAACGCCAAATATGGCAATCCAGGTTCCTCCTGTATGACAATTGCTGCTTAAAACCAAAACAACAACCTGTCTCTTTCGAGGTTCCTCCTTCTTATTCCTACCCAATGGAATAAGACCTCGAGAGAGAGAGAGAGAGGTGTCAGGAGGTCAGGTACCTGATTGGTGGATGATCAGTTACCTCTGCAGCTTCGTCAATGTCCAGGGCACGTTCACCTTGGATCTTTGATCCGCTGGTTTGGCTTCGCCTTCACCTTCTGATAACATCCATTTCATAGAGGATGTCCTTCATTCGTATGAGAGCCGCGGGGTTGACGGGATAAGTTTCAACACCCGTGATGACCTCTTCATCATTCCTTGAAGGCTTCCTTTTCTTCCTGGTCATCAGAGACTTCTCGTCTTCTTTTTCTTTTCCCCCATCTTCATCATCTTTTCCTCCTGTTTCTGGAATCTTCATCACAATACAAGTTGATGTAACTTTGTTATATGGGGGCTCATGCTTTAATGAAAAGCATTTGAGGAAGAGTGATGAATGCCTTTGGTATAAATAGACGGATGTGAGCAATTCATTCAATCGACGATTAGGAGATTAAACACACGATCTGACGGTTGGTTCTAAAAGGTTGAGGGGCCTTTTTGTAAAATGTTGATCTTTTGAGATAGACTTAAATAACCACATTTCTAACTTCTGAAAAGTTAGATTTTGCTCTATTGTGATTTGATTGACAGTCGTGTCTATAGATCTTCCGCATATGGCTATATCTCTTGGATCGATGTCGTAGAATCCTGATACCACTTGATGGTACCACTTGATGGCAGCACTTGTTGATAGTTGATACCACTTGCTATTCTTAAGATAAATGATATAGTATCCTGTTTCAGTATGTCATATGTCCAGGTTCTTGGATTGTTTGAATCCTGAGTGTATCCTGTAGGAGTCAGTCGGTATGTACTTTTCTGGATTCTTCTGAAGAGGCTTGTCTTAGCATTCTATCTTGTCTCATCAGGTTCATTAGCTATTTCTTTTAGAAAACTGATTTCCCCCGGTAGATTCGGCAACCTGTTCAGGCATAGTGATTACTTCTTTTGGTCTTCCAACAACCTGTTTCAGTAGTTGCTTCCTCAGTGACTTCAGCTATTATAAAAGGTGTAGCTTTAGTTACTTCAACAACCTCTTTAATTGCTTCCTTAGCGACTTCAGCTACTATAAAAGGTGTAGCTTTAGTTACTTCAGCAACCTCCTTAGTTGTTTCCTTAATGACTTCAGCTACTATAAAATGTATAACTTTAGTTACTTCAGCAATTTGTTCAGTTGCCTTATTAGCAACCTAACCATTATGACTGTTTGTTGATGATATGCCTACTTGAGATCTTGATACAACTTGTTATTTTGCTTGAGTTCTGTGTATATTGTCTGAATTAGTGGGATCTATTGTATTATTCCATACTTTGTGATAGACAGTATTTCCCTCTAAGTTCATGTATTCTTCTCTCTGATGAGGTTTCCAAAAAAAATTCATGGAAGTCATTGGGCTTCCTTCTGTTGAGGTGTTGTCTCTCCTTTCTAGCATCCTTAACCACAGCTTGTTGATCTGATCAGTTTTCTGTTTGAGAGTCCTATTCCTAAATCAGAACAACTTCTTGTAAATCTCAAAATAGATATGTCAGAAGATTTTGGATAATGAGATATATGAAGTGTGTTTATGCTCGTGCTATAGAATCAGTTTTGGTTTTAGAAAGAAAAGTTTTTCCAATGTAAAAACGGGTGGATCTTGGTAGGGTTACCAGTCAAGTTGGCGTTTAACCCAACTTGCTCTGATACCACTTTGTTGGTCCCAAGTGGTCAGAGGTTTAGAGGGGGAATGAACCTCTATTGATTTTGAACTTTTAAAATCTTTTCTGTATAACAGGTTCTTGATTCACTGATGAATGCAATAACCTGTCTCGAATCCGCAACCTGGCCAAAGGCTGATTCAGGTTCCTGACTCGGTATCAGATTACAGCGGAATAAACAACAATAGGGTTTCTCTTGGAAAAATAGTTTTCTTTTCAAGTATGCCCTTTACAAAGTCTTTTATGCAGGATGCTTATGATATGCAGTAAGATAGATATAACAAGATAAGAATAATACAATAACTAAATCAAAGTAATGAACACTTATGGTTTATAGTGGTTCGAAGGTGGTGTAAGCCTTTTACGTCAACTCTACTCCTTCCTAGAGGAGGAACTTTGTTAGGTCAGTTCGAATTACAAGCCTAGCTTTAAAAACATCTTCCTAACAAGCTATACCCACAGAATCCCAAATTCTTAGGTCACAAACCCACACAGGGTACACAATCCCACATAGCACAAGTAGCCTACTTCTAGACTACACACTTCGCAAGGATACAATCCTCTTAACTAAGTTACACCAAAAACAACCTAGCGCACACAGCACAGTGGTTAAGAGATACAGGGTTACTTCAACTGGTCCGAAGTAGTCTTGATCTCTTAAAGCTTCAATGCTATGGTAGACTGCTCTTAAAAGGTTGAGTGGCTGAACATGTATAAGCTTGAGAAGCTTTGGAATATATCTAAGTTTCATCTCGACTCTGTTCAGCAATGTCTTTAGTCAGCCACACCCTTTATTTATAGATCTTGAGAGTATATCTGTTGGGAAAGTATCTGTTGAAGGGGAACACTTCTCCATTTTGAATTCAAGCTTTGATCTCCAAGATCTTTCTATGTGGCCGCATTAAATGCTTCTGAGTTGCTCATGACATGTGCATTTAATGTGCCCACCATTTGCTTCTGGACCTCTCTAACATTCTTGCTGACCTGTCAAGTCAGTATGGGTCCATGGCTGAAGTTCATGTAACGACTACTTGATGTCAGTTAGCTTTGCTCTTCTTCACACTGCATGATCTTCCTGGTGCTACTTCTTGCTGTCTTTGGCTTGCTGCTTCCTTCAGCTTGCTGTTAATTGTAATCTGCTGGCAGCTTTCTACTTCATTCGTGTAGCTTTCAACATGTTGTTTCCTGCAACTTGTTATCTCCTTCTTACAACATTCTATCTACTCCAAATGCAGATACTCCCTTCAGCTTGCTGACTTTTAGAAGATGTAATCCTATTTCTTCTAAGGTTGGTTTTCCTTGACACTTAGAAAACCATTACATGATCTTTTCACTTAAGATCATGTAGACAGTATGGAAACTAGGTACTGACATCCCTAAGAAAAATATTTTTGTCTCATCAATACAACTACTGAAATATCCCAACATAATACCCTTAAAATCACTTCCAGTAATCACAATATCATCCACATACACAACCATCAAAATAATACCACCCTCAGAATGTATATAGAAAACAGAATCACTAGATTTACTTTGTTTCATACCAAACTTCTCACAACGCAAGTAAATGTGCCAAACTATGCACGGAGACTCTGTTTCAAGCCATACAAAGACTTACAAAGATGATACACCTTATGAGTCTCCTCTTGAACAACAAAGTCGGGCGGTTGCTCCACGTAAATAATATCAACAAGATCACCATGGAGAAAAACATTCTTGATGTCCAACTGATGTAAAGGCCAATGATTAGTAGCTACCAATAAAATCAAGAGTCGCTTCAAGGTAAGCTTGGCAACAAGATAAAAAGTGTCAGAGTAATCAACACCATATGTCTAAGCATAGCCTTTGGCAACAAGATGAGCTTTCAACTGAGCTATAAAACCATCAAACTTAACTTTGACTGTAAACACCCATTTACACCCTATAGGCCGTTTACCCTCAGGAAGATCCACCAAAACCCAAGCACCAGTAGCATCCAATGCATGTATTTCCTCAATCATATCATTTCGTCAACCAAGGTGGGCCAAAGTTTTATGAACAGTTTTGGGAACAGTATCGAGAGATGCAACAAAATCTCGAGAAGAAGAGGACAAATGATTATATGAAACAAAAGACGAAATAGGATAAGTGTTTAGTGTTTACCTTTCCGAAGAGCAATGAGAAGATCATCACTTGGAGAAGGATCTGTTGAGGAAGATATTGGCTCATCAGAACATGAATCCAATGTATCTGGAACTAAATCAGCAGTAGCATGAAAGGAAGGTTGTGGACGTCGAGAGTATGCTTGGGTGATAGGAGGTCTAGTAGAGGCAGATAGATGGTCAACAAAAAGAGGAACATTGTATATGAGGAAGTATGTATCCTTTTCCTCAGTGGGAGGAGGAGAAGTATGAGAGAAAATGTATGTTCAAAAAAGACAACATTAATAAATACAAGATAACTGTTGAGACTAGGACATAAATACCATACCCTTTTTGTACCCTATAATAACCCAAGAAAATGCATCTCAAAGATTTCTAATCCAGTTTTGTAACCTGAGGCCGAACATCTCTAACAAAACAAGTACAACCAAATATTTTGGGCTCAACTGAAAACTGAGACTGAGAGGGAAATAGAACATGAAATGGTGACTCCCCACAAAGAACATAATAAGGCATGTGATTGACGAGAAAGTAAGCAATAGAAATAACATCAGCCCAAAAAATCTTAGGAACATGCATGGCCAATAACAAGGCTCTAGTAGTTTCAAGAAGATGTCTATTTTTTCTTTCAACCATACTATTTTGAGACGATGTGTCAACACAAGATGATTGATGGAGAATGCCATTGTGCATCATATAATGACGAAATGTCTCAGATAGATATTCCTTAGTATTATCACTTTGCCAAGTTTTCACAGGCACACCAAACTAAGTTTTAATTTCAGCACAAAAGGCAGAAAAATGTATAAACAACTCAGATAAATTTTTCATTAAATATAACCATATCATACGAGAATGATCATCAACGAAAGTGACAAAATAATGAAATCCAAGCTTTGATGTAATGGGACATGGACCCCAAACATGAGAATCTACTAACTCAAATGGAGCATTAGCTCGTTTATTGACTCGTGGACTCAAAGATGTTGGGGATCTTCATGGATCTATTCAGGTGTAATTTAAATAAGAATTATCATAAATCTAACCTTATGAATTAAAGCAATTAAATCAAAATAATTCATGCTTTGAATAAACAATGAATTATACAAAGCCCTAAACATGCGGAACTAAGGGATATGTATTTACCTCTTGATCGGAGAGACGCCTTTGAGAAGATTAATTGCTTCAACCCAAACACCTTCTTGAGTATTCCCCAAGTCCAAACTCGTAAATTCGGTGGGGATCAAACGAACTCTTTTTAACTCTTGTAGGAAGAATTAATTTCTCACTTTTGTTGCTCTAAAAAATCAGCACTCTTGTATATCTCTTGGGGATGAAAAATCAGCCCCTATTTTATGGATAAAGTGCACGAAAATTTGAGCCTTGGAGGAGAAGAAATATATCCCTTGGAGGAAAATAAATATATCCTTAAGATTTGATCTCCTCATAGCTTGTATCAATATATGGAAATATTTGATCTCCTAATAATTAAGCAACAATCTATCGAAAGATTTGATATCCTCATAATTAAGCAACAATAATTAATTCTTATATTTAACCACCTTAGTTAAATGAGCTTTTATTGGGCTACTCAAGGGGCCTTTAGGAGAATTACGATTGGACCTTCTAATGGGCCTAGAAACCAATATTAGCCACAATATTATTCTAGCCCATTAATATTAATTTATTCCACTGTAGAATTAATATTGCACTATCCATCCTAACCCATATTATGTATTATGGCTCCCGGTTATTATTTCCCGTGTTTAAGATCCAATATCTGGTGGGAGTCGAAACCAACAAATAATTAAACCTACTAAAATACTACTTGTGATAGTGGTAAGTAGGATCGTATCCACAGAGACCGGTAAAACAGATTAACTTAGTGCAAATTATGAAACAAAAGGGGGAAAGATAGAATTTTTCTCTTAAACTAAATTTGTAGCAGATTAAAAATGAAGTGATTTGATGAAATAAAATATCTAGCCAAGACAATCTTCGAAATGATTCAACTCATATGCTCACGGATGCAAGGATGACTCTTTCACTTTAACATCAAATTGGTTATAGTTGTTGGTACCACCTAACAACCTAATCTTTCCATAATTAGTCGATAATTAGGATACCATCTCTAATTATTTCCCTAGCCAAATAAACAACCCTAGATACCATCGTAGGATTTAATTTACCGATTGCATTCAACCTAGAAAGATCCAATTCTAGCTAACAAACACACATGTAGATTCATTTAGACTAGGTTGCATATCCCCTATAGCAATAATCGAAAGTGGGGTGCGATCAATTATGCTACTTGCCACAATTATTAGAAACAATTAAACAATTACAGATTTAATGATCTAATTGGCACATATCATTTTCTCAAATTGATTAAGTGATCAAGTTAAACAATCCGCCAAACAATATAATTGAGCACAGGGATTATACAAATGATGGAAAAATGAAAGAGTGGAAAAACTAGTTAAATCTCACATATTGCGTTGAACTATGCCTCTAATTATCCGGCTAGACAATCAATTTAGCAATCCATAATAATACGTAGATCAAAGCAAAGATAATTCTCCATGGGAGTTTTTCTTCCTTCCCTCTCAAAAACTAAAAAACTAGAAACTCCAAAGATAAAAATTCACAATAAAAATAAGCATGTCTAAAAAATCAGTTCATGGGGATAATGGTTCCTAAAATATAGGAGGAAATTAGATTTGAATGTGAGAGGTGAGATTTGGGCGCCAAAGTTAAGTTTTTCCGTCTGGATCCTTAGGCGTGCCCACGCCTTAGCAAAGGATTCACCTCTGTATCTTTTCTTCACTTCGAAATTTCTACCAATAGTTAGGCGTGACCACGCCTTATGGAGAATTCACTCTTCTGCCCATTTTCTTGAAGTTCCAAATCAACATCTTCAAAAATCATTTCAAATGGTCCATTGCATCAATTAAATCCTTCTCATATCTGAAACATATAAGACTTGATCAAAACAAACATTTAAGGATAAATGACATCCAAACATGGGAAACTTATGACCTTAAAGTGTGACATTTTTGCAACTTATCAATATCCAATAAATTAATTTAAGGTACTGAATGCTTTAATTAATTTATATCTTTTATTGCTTGGGAAAAACAGCTCAACTTTATTATCATACCAGAAATTAATCCACTGGCCAGATTTGATATGATAAACATTCTGAGCCTACGAAGGGGACATTATCAATTTGACGTATCAAGATATGATTTTTTGTATTAATTTAGCAATCTGTTATATAATTAATAATATTGCCCAAAATACAAAGTATTGAATCCTTTTTTATCATTTACCCATAATAAATCAAAGCAACATTAATTAATTATATACAACCCCAATTAAGTGACAGAAATTAAGAAATCAATAACTACTGAGATCTAATTCTTCTTTCCAAGTCAGTTTAGAAGAATTATCTCACTGTAGGTCTTATTTAGCATATCAAATGCACTAATGTAATATCTTGGTGAAGACAAACCAATCCGAGCCTTACATCTCAACTTCTACCAATGGATTGTTCAATTTCATCTAAGTTGTGAATTTTACTATACTTATTACAAAGAATTGGCAATATGACCTTATGTGATCTTCTACACACCACATTGTCTACAATGTAAAGTATATTGAACATTTTTGCAATAAATAAATAGCATTCATAATATTTAATTCAAACAGTGATAAAAGATTTATTCTCATAAAATTCAAGAATCAGTTTATATACAAAGTAGCACTAAAAGCATACTTTTCAGTATATCCCTAACAATCTCCCACTTATACTCAAAGTCTGCTTTTAAGTATACTACATCATGTCCTAATAATTCTCCCACTTATACTCAAAGCAGCTTGGCGACACACTTAACTCCCATTCCTTCCATATGTCTCTCGAATGTAATTTGAGGTAGACTCTTTGTGAAAGGATCAGCTAGGTTGTCCGCTGATGCTATCTTTGCCACCACTATATCTCATCTCTTAACGATTTCTCGTATAAGATGGTATTTCATTTCAATGTGCTTGCTCGCTTTGTAGGATCCTAGTTCCCTTGAATTTGTAACTGCTCCAGCATTATCACAATAGATTGTAATACTGCCAGGCAAATTCGGAACTATATCTAAGTCCACCAAGAAGTTCTTGAGCCAAACCGCTTTTTTCGCTGCTTCACAAGTAGCGACATACTCAGCTTCCATGGTTGAATCAGCGATGCATTTCTGTTTCACACTCATCCATGTCATGGCCCCACCTCTCAAGCAAAACACACTACCCGGGGTACATTTTCTAGAGTCTATGTCTGATTGGAAATCTGAGTCCGTATAACCCACGGGACATAGACTATCCGATTGATAAACTAACATTCTATCCCTAGTTCTTTTCAGATACTTCAGAATGTTTTTAACCGCAGTCCAATGTTCATTCCCTGGGTTACTTTGATATCTTGCTACCATGCCTACTACATAGCATATATCCGGTCTCGTGCACAACATTGCATACATGAGGCTTCCAACTGCCGAAGCATATGGAACTTTCCTCATCTCATCTATTTCTATTTGTGTCTTAGGACACATGTCTTTTGATAGATGAATTTCATGCCTGAAAGGTACAAAAACTTTCTTGAAATCTTGCATGCTGAACCGTTTCAAAACAGTATCGATGTATGATGCTTGAGATAAGCATATCATCATTTTATAGCGATCTCAAGTAATCTTGATCCCAAGGATATGACCAGCTTCTCCTAAGTCCTTCATATCGAACTGTGTTGACAACCATACCCTTACGTCTGACAAAACCTTTTTATTATTTCCATTAACCAGAATGTCATCTACGTATAGTACTGAGAATACTAAGACATTTTCGACACACTTCCTATAAACACAACTCTCAAATTCATTTTGAACAAATCCATATGTTGGATTACTTGATCAAAAAAACATTGATTCCAAGCTTGCGATGCTTGCTTAAGGCCATAAATTGCCTTCTTAAGCTTGCATACAAGGTTTTCTTAGCCTTTTTCAATGAAGCCTTCGGGTTGATGCATGTAGATGTTTTCTTCAAGACTTTCATTTAGGAAAACTGTCTTGACATCCATTTGCCATATGTCGAAGTCTTGGTGCGCAGCTATCAACAAGGGAATATGGATAGACAACAAGAGAATATGGATAGACTTAAGCATGATTACAGATGAAAAGGTTTCCTCATAATCGATCCCCTTTTTCTGAGTTTATCCTTTTTCCACAAGCCAAGCCTTGAAAGTCTCAACCTTCCCGTCAGATCCTCTCTTTCTTTTGTAGACCCACTTGCACCCAATAGGTTTTACACCTTTGGGTGGTTCAACAAGCTCCCACACTTTGTTGTGATCCATAGAGCCCATTTCTGCTTCCATTGCAGTTTGCCAAGAATTTGCATCCTTATCTTGGATTGCCTCGTTGTAAGTCCAGGGATCGGATTCATCCTCTCCGAGGACCAAGTCCGAAGACTCTTCCACGAACATGAATCGCTCAGGTTGTCAAACAACTCTCCCACTACAACGAGGTTTTATTTGTGTTTGTGTATCGCTTGGTATATGAGCTGGCCCCCTCATTTCATCTAAGGTAATCTCACTCTTGGGCTTTCTATTACTCATATAGTCATCTTCTAAGAATCTAGAATGCGTGCTTACCATGATCCGCTGATCCTTAGGGCTATAGAATAATCCTCATTTCGTTCCTTTGAGGTATCCTACAAACAACCTTAATTCCGAACGAGGTTTTAACTTATCAGCTTCCTTGTCCAACACGTATGCGGGACACCCCTAGATTCTCATGTGTCTCAGACTGGATTTTTGTCTAATCCACAATTCTGAAGGGGTTTTGGGAACTGATTTGGAAGGTACCAAGTTAAAAATATAAGTTGTTTCCAAAGCATATCCCCAGAACGACTTGGGTATATCTGAATAACTCATCATAGATTTGACCATTTCCAAAAAAGTTCTGTTTTTTTCTCTACGACCCCGTTTTGTTGAGGGGTTCCTAGTGTAGTCAATTGGGATACAATCCCTTGCCTTGACAAGTAGTCTAAAAACTTGTTGCTGAGGTATTCACCTCCACAATCAGATCATAGAAACTTGATACTTTTTCCTCTATGTTTTTCTACTTCAGTCTTAAATTCTTTGAACTTATCAAACACTTCAGACTTATGCCGCATTAGGAAAATGTATCCATATCTCGAGTAATCATCGATAAATGTAACGAAATACTCAAAAACACCTTTTGCTTGCATCGGCATTGGACCATATACATCAGAATGAACAAGTTCTAACACTTCACTGGTTCTATTCCCCTTAGCTGCAAAAGCTCTCTTAGTCATTTTACCTTTTAAACATGATTTGCATGTTGGAAACAGCTCAACATGGAGTGATTCCAACGAGCCGTCACTCACCAACCTTTGAATCCTTTTTAACTCAAAAACACCTTTTGCCTGCATCGGCATTGGACCATATACATCAGAATGAACAAGTTCTAACACTTCACTGGTTCTATTCCCCTTAGCTGCAAAAGCTCTCTTAGTCATTTTACCTTTTAAACATGATTTGCATGTTGGAAACAGCTCAACATGGAGTGATTCCAACGAGCCGTCACTCACCAACCTTTGAATCCTTTTTAACTCAAAAACACCTTTTGCCTGCATCGGCATTGGACCATATACATCAGAATGAACAAGTTCTAACACTTCACTGGCTCTATTCCCCTTAGCTGCAAAAGCTCTCTTAGTCATTTTACCTTCTAAACATGATTTGTATGTTGGAAACAGCTCAACATGGAGTGATTCCAACGAGCCGTCACTCACCAACCTTTGAATCCTTTTTAGATTAATATGACCAAGTCTAAGATGTCATAGAAGTGTTTTGTTCATACTTGAAGAATGCTTTCTTTTCTTATAAATAGACGATGTGTTATATGATTCATTTTGCATGTGTGTGGGTTGTGCACAGTTAATAATATAAAGATTGTTCATTAATGTTCCTGAACAGATAACTTCGTTATTATGAGAAATAATGACATTCTGATTAAAAGAAATTGAATATCCATCCATAAACAATTTAGAAACTGAAATTAAATTCTTTCTAAAACTTGGAACAAAAAAAAACATCTGTTAAAACTAAAACTTTATCACTAAAAGATAGGTGCACATCTCCCATTACAACAGCTGCCACTTTCGTAGTATCACCCATGGTGATGATGATCTCACTCCCACTAAGTTGTTGGGTTAGCTAGAACCCCTGCATATTGAAACAAACATGATCAATGGCTCTTGTATCCACCACCCATGAATGGGAAGAATACACCGCTAAACACGTTTCAATTACTAGTGTGTGAGAATTACCTTATTTTCCAGCCTTCTTAGGCTGAGGACAGGTCGTCCTCCAATGTCATTTCAGACCGCAGTTAAAACACTTTCCTTTGGTTATCTTTTTCTTAACACCACCCTCATTGGGCGTTTTTTCCTTTCCAATTTTGTCAGCCTGTTTCTGACCATTTGTCTTCTTCTTCTTCTTCTTCTTCCCAACTTTAGGTCCAGAAGAGGAAGATGGACCATTTGTCAACAGGGTTTGACTCTCTCTTAGTCCTTTTAGCATCTCAGCTGATACCAAAGCTTGCATGAGCTGAGCCAATGTATACATGGTATAGTTCAGTTGGAATTGCTCAAAACTTTTCGGTAGAGAATGGAGTATGAAATCGACCTGGGTTTCCCCATCGAATTCGGCACCAAGAATCTCAAGTGTGTTAAGGAAACCCATCATTTTAAGAATGTGATGCCTCACGGGCATCGCTTCAACCATTTTCAACGACAACATATCTCGCATGGCCATCTGCCTTGTCGTACGATTCTGGCGAGCGAAGAGTTCCTTAGGATTTAACATAATATCTGTAGCGGTTTCCATGTATTGGTGTTGGTGTTGCAATACATCTGACATTGAAGCCAAGATGGTACACCTAGTCATTTCATCGGATTTCAACCACTGTTTATGATATTCCTTATCCTCCTCACTAGTTTCATCTATAGGTTCAGCGGGTTTAGGTTTGTGACAAGGATGAAAATATCGATATCGCAAGTGATATCGCAATCTTAATTTTACAGATATATCGATGGATATATCGATATCACAAAAAATTTGAAAAAATGACGGATATCTTATTAAAATTTTGGAAATTTAATATAAAATTTTAGGGATTATTTTAACACATCATTATACATATATTCCACCCAAAATCACAATAAAATAATATATTTAAAACTAACATATAGATAATAAGCTTTATAAATATAATACTTCATAAAAAAACTGACAATATATTACATAATACAATACAAAATTACTAAAATTACATGATACAATACACTAGAACCAAAAAGTTGACCTATGAGGTTCAAACATAGTAGATGGAATGTCATCTTTGTCCAGACAGTACTGATACCAACTCATCACATTAGAGTACTCATGGATATAGTTATGCACATGTCATTCATAAGTTTCTCTATCTCGCCCAACTACTTCACCATGAATTGGATAGTGTATACTAATCCAATCATATTGTTGATACTCATTTTGATCTCCATACGACATTTCTTGAGGAGGTGGGTGATGAAAAATATCCTAAGTACTCCAACCAAATTGTGAACTTTCAAAGGTGTCAGGAACATATGAATATATTTCTTCTACTATCAAACAAAATACACAATACAAAGTAAAAAAAATCACATTTTTCAAATTTTTGAATCAAAATCATGAATTTTGATATATATGCGATAATTTGTGATATATCCATGATATTTCCCGATTTTCATCCAATTTTGTACTACACTAAACCAATATCGATACCGATAATGATAATTTATGATATTTTGCGATATACCGCGATACCCAGGAAGAAATATATTAACACCCAATATCCATATCGCAATATCCGTATTCGCAATATATCCGCGATATTTCACGATATTTTCATCCTTGGGTTCGTTAAGGACAAACTTATGCTATTGTGCAGTCAAGACTATGAGTAAGTGTCTTTTCCAATCTACATAGTTTTCTCCCTCTACTTTGTTATTTTTAAGTATATGAAATAATGGATTAAAAGGTGACGACATATTGAATTGAGAATAAAACATACAATTTGTATTAATATTCAATCAACACAAAATTATCACATAATTTGATCACATGTGCTATAAAACAAAATATATATAAACATGTCATCAGCCAACATCTCAAAACAATTCAAGTAAGTCACGTTGAGTGTGAACATTTACTCAAACACATTTGAGCAGGTTACAAACAAAGACAGTTACAAACCTTTAATTCAAAAATTAATAGTTAGCTCCCACTTGACCATATAAAACTGATAGGGACTCCGTTTGGGAGTTAATATATCAATTTTATACCTAAGTAATAACCATAATTTAATACAGGATTATTATTTTGTTTTGAATAAGTCATTCGTTGGGAAGGTCATATCGCCACTAATAATAATCCACAATTATTCAAAGAAATTTATTCAAGTGAACTTGTCTTTGGCCTATCTGTTATGGAGAGAGGCATTTGCCAATGCGTAGCCAAAGACTTCACAAATAAATCAATTATGGAGGCCAATTACTTAATTTATTATCCAGAATAAATTCATTAAATTACATACTTAGTAATTTTAAAATGATACGATTTTTCATGGATATACATGCATAATTAATCAAATTAATAACAACAATAAACCCAAATTAAACACATAAATAATTCCAATTATCATGGTTTAATTTCCCGTTTTGAAAACAAGAACCCGGATATTCCAAAAATCCAGACAGTAGTCGCAACGACTTGGGCAGCCTGGACAGTGGCTCAATCCATCTACATACGACGTAACGATCGTACGTCCGTCGTAGTCTCCGATCCTTTTAATCTGTCTCTTCGATCTTCGTTTTTAATTCATTACAATTTATTTACAAAAACAAATCTAACATCTAGATCCTAATCTACCCGTGGATTTTCTCATGGGAAAAACGAATCTAAACGAATCAGATTAAAAAAAATATCATTCAAACAACATGAATTAAAAACATACATTAAAAACCATTATAATTGGGTACCTGTAAAAAAGATCTAACAATTCTACTATCCTATTTCAATTCAATGTAAATAAATTTAAATAACAAAGCCCGAAACCATGGCTCTGATACCACCTGTTGGGGATCTTCATGGATCTATTTGGGTGTAATTTAAATAAGAATTATCATGAATCTAACCTTATGAATTAAAGCAATTAAATCAAAATAATTCATGCTTTGAATAAATGATGAATTATACAAAGCCCTAAACATGCGGAACTAAGGGATATGTATTTACCTTTGATCGGAGAGATACCGTTGAGAAGATTAATTGCTTCAACCCAAACACCTTCTTGAGTATTCCCCAAGTCCAAACTTGTAAATTCGGTGGGGAATCAAATGAACTCTTTTTAACTCTGGTAGGAAGAATTAATTTCTCACTTTTGTTGCTTTAAAAAATCAGCACTCTTGTATATCTCTTGGAGCTGAAAAATAAGCCCCTATTTATGGATAAAGTGCACGAAAATTTAAGTCTTGGCAGAGAAGAAATATATCCCTTGAAGGAAAAGAAATATATCCTTAAGATTTGATCTCCTCATATCTTGCATCAATATGTTGAAATATTTGATCTCCTAATAATTAAGCAACAATATATTGAAAGATTTGATCTCCTAATAATTAAGCAACAATATATTGAAAGATTTGATTTCCTCATAATTAAGCAACAATAATTAATTCTTATCTATAATCACCTTGGTTAAATGGGCTTTTATTGGGCTACTCAAGGGGCCTTTAGGAGAATTAGGATTGGACCTTCTAATGGGCCTAGAAACCAATATTGAGCCACAATATTATTCTAGCCCATTAATATTAATTCATTCCACTATAGAATTAGTATTGCACTATCCATCCTAACCCATATTATGAAATATGGCTCCTGATTATTATTTCCCGTGTTTAAGATCCAAAGTCCAATAATTAATTTATACTAGTGAATGCTTTAATTAATTCATATCTTTTATTCCTTGGGAAAAAACAGCTCAATTTTATTATCATACCGGAAATTAATCCACTGACTAGATTTGATATGATAAATGTTCTGAGCCCACCAAGGGGACATTATCAACTTGACGTATCAAGACACGATTTTCTGTATTAATTTAGCAATCTGTCAAATAATTAATAATATTACCCAAAATACAAAGTATTGAATCCTTTTTTTATCATTTACCCATAATAAATCAAAGCAACATTAATTAATTATATACAACCCTAATTAAGTGACATAAATTAAGAAATCAATAACCATTGAGATCTAATTCTTCTTTCCAAGTCCGTCTAGAAGAATTATTTCACTATAGGTCCTATTCAGCACATCAAATGCACTAATGTAATCTCTTGGTGAAGACAAACCAATCCGAGCCTTACATCTCATCTTCTACCAATGGATTGTTCAATTACATCTAAGTTGTGAATTTTACTATACTTATTACAAGGAATTGGCAATGTGACCTTCTGTGATCTTCTACACACCACATTGTCTACAATGTAAAGTATATTGAATATTTATGCAATAAATAAATAACATTCATAATATTTAATGCAAACAGTGATAAAAGATTTATTCTCATAAAATGCAAGAATCAGTTTATATACAAAGTAGTACTAAAAGCATACTTTTCAGTATATCCCTAACAAAAGAAACACGATGATGCTTAGAAAATGACAAGACTCACAATCTAAAGAGGACAAATTAGAAAACTTCGAACATAGTTTCTTCAACAAAGAGAGTGAGGGGTGAACCAATGGATAATGTGTGTTAATGGTAGTGATTGTTCCTATACATGCTACTAATTTAGGTTGTTGTGTATCATGGATGTAGAGGCCGCTCGATTCATGTCCTCTACCAATAATCCTCTTCATCGTAAGCTCCTAAAACAAGCAGTAATCAGGAAAAAATAAGACATGTACAACAATTAAGGTTGCAAGTATGTTTAATCACAAAAATAAAATTAAATGAGATTTGAAAAATATCAAGAACAGATGACAATGATATGGATGGCGTCGGATTGCCAGTTCCCGAGCTAATAACATGAGATTTTGAACCATAAGCTAAAGTAACAAGAAAGGCAATATTATGTGGGTTAAAGTTACAGAACAAGTTTGAATGACCTATCATATGATCTGTGGCACAAGAATAAATTACCCACTTAGAGAATGACGAAACAAGACATGCATTAGATTTACCTGACTCAACAATCGAAGTGACATAACTTGCTTGTGACTTATTCATTTCCAAAAGCTGTAACAACTTTGAATATTCTTCAGTAGAAATAGTGATTGATGAAATCTATGAATCAGATAGGATTTGTGACTTAGCAGTCTCAAATTTAGTTGGAAGACCTACTAAGAAACTTAGCACAACCATTTTCTCCCGCTGAACATGTTGAACATTGATATCAGTACTAAATGGAAGCAGCACATTAAGTTCTTCAAAAGTTTTCTTGAACTGCATGAAGTAATCTGTTATTGATCTATCTCCTTTGTCTAGCCTATAAAAAGCTTGACACACATCATAAATTCGAGAGATATTTCCTGAATAAAAAAATTTAAGATATGCCATGAGGGCTTTAATGAAGAGTGATGCATTTTCTAGAAGTATCTAAATACCTACCTAAGTAAGTATCTAAATAATGTAGTAGAGTTTAGAGAAATCTAGAAAAGTATAGAACTATCATATGTAATATCTAGAAAATATTACCTAGATATTTGTTAAGAAAAATCTTGAATCTTAGATTAAACAAGGATCTAGAGAGATCCTCCAACACCTATAAATAGGTGTGTTGTGAAACCATTGTAATAACTAAGTAAAGAAAACATCAACTCAATCAATAATAAAACTATTCTTAGGAGAGAAGTGTTCCACTCTAAAATCCATACACATCTTTCATACACACACTCACTAAATACTCAATACCTTCATCTAATCTCTATACTAAAATAACTTCATACTATCTACAAATACTAAATATCTACTACCATTTTCTAACAAGTGGCATCAGAGTCTATCGATCGTAAGCGGGTGCTATGACATCATCAAGTTTCTCCGTTTCAATACCAATATTCAATGGAGAAAACTATGACCATTGGAGTATTCGCATGAAGACTTGCCTTGAATCACATGATCTTTGGGATGTTGTGGAAGAAGAGGGTCACTATACCAAAAGGAGATGAGGTACGTAAGATGTTAAAGCAACAAAATGCTAAAGCTTTTTATCTTCTTCAAAAATCAGTTTGTAATACTATTTTTTTAAGAATTATTTGTACTACACTGCAAAGGAAGCTTGGAATATCCTCAAGGAGGAATTTCAAGGAAATGCGAAAGTTCGAACCATTAAACTACAAATTTTAAGAAGAGAACTAGAAAATTTAAAAATGAAAGACTCTGAAGTCGCGAAAGATTATTTCTCAAGAATTATGGAAATAATCAACCAAATTAGATCTCTTGGAGAAAAGATATCTGATGAGAATTATTGAGAAGGTCTTGATAACTCTTATGGAGAAATACGATCTAGTAGTAGCGGCCATCGAACAAACACAAGATTTGTCGAAAATGTCTATGGCTGAGTTGATCGAATCTCTAGAAGTACACGAGCAAAGACTAAGTAGGTGACATGAAAGTTCACTTGAAAGTTCCTTCCAGTCTAAGCTCAATGTCAAAAGTAATAAACCAAGAAATGGAAATTTTAAAAACAATTACAAGGAAAGAAGCTCCAACAATACAGAAAGTCGAGGGAACTTTCCACCATGTGGCACATGCAAGAAGACAAATCACTTGGAGAAGGATTGCTATCACCAAGGAAAGCCACAATAAAAAATTGTAAAAGGTTTGGGCATGTAGAAAAGGATTGTCGGTTCAAAAAGAATCATCAAGCCAACTATTCTGAAGATCAAAAGGATAATGAGTATCTATTCTATGCATGCTACTCGGCAAGAGAAGCAAAAGAGGAAGAGTGGTACATCGACAGTGGATGTAGCAACCACATGACATCCAACGAACACATCTTCCATGATCTAGATACTTCAGTCAAAACAAAGGTCAAGATGGGCAACAGAGAGCTGGTGGAGACTAAAGGAAAATGTACCATTACCATAGAAACTAAGAAAGGTACGCGTTTTATCAAAGATGTTCTTCTTGTACCATGTCTTGCACATAATCTACATAGTGTTGGCCAGATAATGGAAAGTGGATATCCACCTAATGTCATGGTAGCTTAACTCGATCATACAAGTCTATGGCATCGAAGGTTCGGACATTTCAATCTCAACGCATTAAGACTACTTCATCAGAAAAATATGATGAGGGATTTCCCTCTCATAAATGAAAAAGAAAATGTCTATGAAGGATGCATGACCAGGAAACAACACAGACAACCATTTCCAATGAAAAAAACATGGCGGGCTAAGGAGATTCTAGAACTTATCCACACTGACGTTTGCGAGCCAATGCGAACACCTTCACTAAATCAAAACAGGTACTTCATACTCTTTATTGATGACTATTCTAGAATGACTTGGGTATATTTCCTTAAAGAAAAGTCGGAAGTCCTTGGAATATTCAAGAGATTCAAGAACTTTGTGGAGAAACAAAGTGGTCATAAAATAAAGAAGTTGAGAATTGATCAAGGTACCGAATACAACTCTAAATAATTTGACAAATTCTGCGAAGATGAAGGTGTGGAGCATCAACTAACCGTGGCCTACACTCCACAACAAAATGGAGTGTCAAAAAGAAAGAATCGAACCGTCATGGAGATGGCAAGATCAATGTTAGCTGAGAAGGGAGTGCCGAAGAAGTTTTGAGCGGAAGCAGTGAACACTTCAGTCTACCTCATCAACCGATGTCCAACAAAGGTCGTTTTAAACAAGACACCAATTGAAGCTTGGTCTAGACAGAAGCCCTCAGCCAAACACTTAAAGGTCTTCGGAAGTATTTGCTACATTCACGTCCCTTCACTCAAAAGGCACAAATTAGAAGACAAGATGGAGAAATGAGTCTTTCTCGGCTACAACTCTAAATCCAAGGGATATAGAATCTACAATCTCGAGTCAAAGAAACTAATCACAAGTCGAGATGTGGAAATCGATGAACAATCTTCTTGGAATTGGGAGATAGAAAATGTAAAAAAAAGGATAACAACAACAAAGCTCGAAGCAACCCCAAGACATGAAGCACAAGAAGGAAGTCCTATATCTACGCTAAGATCCTCACATATGACAACATCAAATGGATCTGTCTCTTCACCAGAATCTCCACCTTTAAAAGTAAGAACCTTAGCTGACTTATATGAATCAACTGAGATTTATGAAACATGCAACTTTTGTTCATTCGAACCATAAAATTATGAAGCTGCGTCAAAAGAAAAGGTTTGGATTAAAGCAATGGAGGAGGAGGTAAAAATGATTGAAAAAAATGATACTTGGGAGTTAGTGGATCTTCCAAGTAACAAGGAAGTTATTGGATTTAAATGGGTATTCAAGATAAAGATAAATCCCGATGGTTCGATCTAAAAGTATAAAGCAAGGCTTGTCGCAAAGGGTTATGCTCAAATACCTGGAGTCGACTACACTGAGACGTTTGTCCCAGTTGCTCGAATTGACACAATCAAAGCACTCATAGCCCTGACAGCTCAAAAGAGATGGAAAATCTATCAACTTAATGTCAAGTCAGCCTTTCTTAATGGAGATCTAAGAGAAGAAGTATATGTGCAACAACTGGAAGGATTCGTGAAAGAAAAAGACAAAGTTTTCCGTTTAAAGAAAGCACTTTATGGGCTCAAACAAGCACCACGGGCTTGGTACAATAAGATTGACGTATACTTTACCCATCAAGGATTCAGGAGAAGCAAGAACGAGGGTACACTATACATCAAATCTCAAGGTAATGACGATATTCTTATTATCACTACAAGAAAAATGCACATAGACAACGCCCCTAAGACAAGTGTTTTTGTAAAAAACCATTGTCGTAGTCTAAAAAACTGTTGTCGTAGACAAAACCGTTGTCGTAGCCTAAAAAATTCTCTCATAGACAATGGTTTTAACCTACCGTTGTCATAGAGGTTTGAAACCGTTGTCGTAGCCCGAAAAATTCTCTTATAGACAACGGTTTTAAACTACCGTTGTCGTAGACGTTTGAAACCGTTGTCATAGCCCGAAAATTCTCTCATAGACAACGGTTTTAACCATTGTCGTAGCCCGAAAAATTCTCTCATAGACAACGGTTTTAAACTACCGTTGTCGTAGACATTTGAAACTGTTGTCGTAGCCCGAAAATTTTCTCATAGACAACAGTTTTAACCGTTGTCGTAGACGTTTGAAACCGTTGTCGTAGCCCGAAAAATTCTCTCATAGACAACGGTTTTAACCTACCGTTGTCGTAGCCCAAAAATTCTCTCATAGACAACGGTTTTAACCGTTGTCGTAGCTCGAAAAATTCTCTCATAGACAACGATTTTAACCGTTGTCGTAGACGTTTGAAACCATTGTAGTAGCCCAAAAATTTCTCTCATAATCGTTGTCGTAGACGTTTGAAACCGTTGTCGTAGCTCGAAAAATTCTCTCATAGACAACGGTTTTAACCGTTGTCGTAGACGTTTGAAACCATTGTAGTAGCCCAAAAAATTCTCTCATAACTGTTGTCGTAGACGTTTGAAACCATTATCGTAGCCCGAAAAATTCTCTCATAGACAACGGTTTTAACCTACCGTTGTCGTATCCCGAAAATTCATATATTAATTTCAAAAATATATTAATTTTATACATATATTCATTATATATATAAATTGAAAATTATATTAATTATTATTAATATAGTCATTAATCATTCAATTATTTATATATATATATATATACATATATTAATATATCAAAATTGGAAATCAATTACTTATATTAATAAGTAATGGTACGTACTTTATAAAAGTTAACAAAAAATATGTAATAATAGAAATTAAATTGAAAAATATCAAAAATATATTATAAAATAAATATATGTAAGACATTGACACATGAGTTGTTTTCTAACATTGTCGTAACCTCGTAGAATAGTTGTCGTAGACTAATATTTAAAAAAAAAAGTCAAATATTACAATTTTTTTAAATGAAAGAAGAAATGCTATATATTGTTGAATTAAATTGATGAAATAAACTAATTTTGAGAATTAAATTTTATTTCATTATAAACAAATTTTAGAAAATATGTACAATTAATAGATTATTAATTTTATAATTAAATATATTAATTTGAAAAATACATTAATGTTATAAATATATTAATTATACATATAATTTGAAATATATATTAATTTTATAAATATATTCATTATATATATAATTTGAAAAATATATTTATTATATATATATAATTTGAAAATTATATTAATTATTATTAATATAGTCATTAATCATTCAATTATTTATATATATATATATATATTAATATATCAAAATTGGAAATCAATTACTTATTAATGTAATGGTACTTTATAAAAGTTAACAAACAAATATGTAATAATAGAAAATTGAAAAATATCAAAAATATATTATAAAAGAAATATATGCAAGACATTATCACATGAGGCATCAATGGTCTAGTGGTTAGAGTACCACCAGGCCTCCCGGGTTCGAATCTCACGCAACACATAATATTGATTATGATGATGTCATACTTATGATGATGTGTCATCCCTAGGATGACTTGTGTGATGATGTGTGTGATGATGTGGCAAGTTTACGTGGCAAAATAATGTTTTATTTATTTTACTGAATACGACAACGGTTATTAGATAGAAACACAACGGTTTCGAACCGTTGTTGTTTTACTCAAAGACAACGGTTAAAAACCGTTGTCGTAGGATCTACGACAACGGTTAATTACAACACTACGCTCTACGACAACGGTTATTAGATAGAAAACACAACGGTTTAAAACTGTTGTCGTAGATAGCTAAGACAACGGTTAAAAACCATTGTCGTAGGCTCTACGGCAACGGTTAATAACAACACTACGTTCTATGACAACGGTTATTTGATAGAAAAGACAACGGCGACAACGGTTATTAGATAGAAACACAACGGTTTCGAACCGTTGTTGTTTTACTCAACGACAACGGTTAAAAACCGTTGTCGTAGGATCTACGACAACGGTTAATTACAACACTACGCTCTACAACAACGGTTATTAGATAGAAAACACAACGGTTTAAAACTGTTGTCGTAGATAGCTAAGACAACGGTTAAAAACCATTGTCGTAGGCTCTACGGCAACGGTTAATAACAACACTACGTTCTATGACAACGGTTATTTGATAGAAAAGACAACGGTTTAAAACCGTTGTCGTAGATAGCTACGACAACGGTTAAAAACCGTTGTCTATGAGCAAAATTTTCAGGACCTACGACAACACTAGCTACGACAACGGTTCAAATATAGGTACGACAACGGTTAAAAACCGTTGTCTATGTGCATTTTTCTTGTAGTGTATCTCTCTTTATGTTGATGACTTAATAGTCACCGGGAAGTAACACAAAACTAATCGAAGAATTCAAGAGAGACATGATGAACACTTTTGAAATGAGTGACTTAGGATTGATGCACTACTTTCTGGGAATGGAGATAATTCTAGAAGAAGAATGTATCTTCCTATCACAGAAAAAGTACATTGAAGATATGCTTAAAAAGTTCAAGATGCAAGATTGCAAGCCGGTTGTAACTCCTCTCATTCCAAATGAAAAATTGAAGAAAGAAGATGGGTCGAAGCCCTCAGATGCTACGAATTACCGAAGTTTGATCGGGAGTCTTCTTTACTTAACAACAACAAGTCCAGACATTATCTATACCACGAGCCTACTATCAAGATTCATGGAAAGCCGAAGTGAAACACATTATGGAGCAGCGAAAAGACTCCTTAGATATCTACAAGGCACACTCAACCACGGTATTTGGTACATACCAAGTTTTGACTTGAAGATGATTGGATATAACGATAGTGATTAGATCGGATCTCAAGACGACATGAAAAGTACTTCTGGCTATGTATTCAAACTTGGTTCAAGTGTTTTCTCATGGGGGTCGAAAAAGCAAGACTCAGTTGCACTATCATCGACAGAAGCTGAGTATGTTGCAGCCACTGGAGCAGCATGCTAAGCTATATGGCTGAAAAGAATATTGGAAGCACTACAAGAAAAATAGGATACAACAACCCCCAAAAGACAACGTTTTTTATGAATTTGTGTAGTCTTTTCGAAATTTACAACCCTTTTTTCCGAAAAGCGTTGTCTTTGTTTAAAAAATTCGACCAAAGACAACGTTTTTTTTGGATAAGACAACGCTTTTTTCATAGGGTTGTTAAATAGCGATTTTTTTTAAAAATAGACAACAGTTTTTTTGGATAAGACAACTCTTTTTCCTAGGGTTGTTAAATAGCGTGTTTTTTTAATTAGACAACGCTTTTGTGCAACGCTTCTTTCAAAGTGTTGTCAAATAGCTTATTTTTTTTAAAATAGACAACCCTTGTATGCAATGCTTTTATGCGTTGTCTTTTCATAATACTTTTTCACCAATAGACAACCCATTGTGCAACGCTTTTTTTGTGTTGTGTTAATTATAAATTAATTCATTTTTTATTTAATAAAATTTAAAAAATGTAACAAATTTATAATGTTATCTTATATTATTTGCATTAATATTATCTTATATGAAAAAACTCATAATTTTAAAAAATAGTATTTTTATAAAATACTATTTTGAATTAATTAAGAAACTACACCTAAAATATTACTCTCACCCTTTTATATAATAATACAAAATTTATATATTATTTTAAACTCTAATTCGAAAATTATGTTTTATAATTCATAAATTATGAATGTTTCTCTAAAATAAAAATAAAGATAAAATGAGTTTGGTTTTAAAATTAATACAAAAAATATAAATTATTTTATAAAACAAAAAAAAAATTATATAAATCATATATATCATTTAAAATAAAAAATTGAGTATTAATTAAAGCTAGGGGTTGAACCATAGACCTCAAGTGGGAGAGCATCACCAATTTTACCAAACACATGTTTGCCTATTATTTTCCAACATTTAATATTAATACGCAAATGATAAATTCTTATACACAATTTGCACTTGGGTTACCCAAACCTCTCTATCGATTCCTTTCCACCCCACCAAAATCCCAAATCCTTGCCGCCCAATTCTCCACCACTTTCCACCACCAAGACCCACTGTCTCGCCGCTCAACCCACCGTCGGCGCTTAGTCGTCGCCGCCCTATCTACCGACTGTATTTTCTCTTCGTCTCGCCGCCGCCCAGAATCTGCCGTCGTCCCGTCTCCGCTGCCGCCCAGTAGAATCACTACGTCTCTCTCTTCTTCTTTTCTAATCGACCCGCCGTAGGTTCGCCGCTAATACCTCTCTCTCTCTCTCTCTCACACATATAGAGAACTATCTTCTCAATTAACTATTCAAGGCCCTAATTTATAAATTTCAAATTTTAGGTCACAAGTCTTATACAATTTATTAGGGAAACTTCAGTCCGGTTTGAACTCTGCGATTATTAGGAAAAAACCTAATGTTAAGTGAAATGATGTTGCTGGATTGGAAAGCATGAAGCAGGCACTGCAGGAGGCCGTTATTCTCCCTGTGAAGTTCCCACAGTCCTTTACTGGTATATTATTTTTTTTTACATTTTTGGTCTGTGTTTTTTATTTGAATTTTATGTTCTTTTGTGCTTATGGTGCGTCCGATGTATGGAAAGTAGTTGTTGATGTGTAGTGGTCTTTTGGTGTTGTCTGGTTAGCCGTCCTATTTTGACACAATAAGCTTTTATTTGTGTGTTTGAATTCATGCATATTTTTAAGAAAAAAATGGTGAAGTATGATTTTGGGGCTTGCAGATACGGATAAGGATAAGCGGTGGAGAACAAAAATAAAAAAAGGGGCCAAGAATGTCTCCATTGCATTGCTTTCTTTTGTGTGAAATTGTAACTCATGTCAGGTTCCTGGCCAATTGATTTCTGACCATGCATTAAGTTATTTGTTAGATGTCTGCTACTTATATAAGATGATTCGGATCATGAGTGCAACTATATCCCTGTGAAGGAGACCCTTGTTTCCGATGTTAATACTTTATACAATCTGTACAAGTGTGAAATTATCAATTTTTATGTTGTTTATCATATGAGCTTAGTGAAGATATTCAACTACACACATAGTTTTCCATTAATATCAAGATTATGTGGCGTTCAATGTACTCTAATACATTTAGATTGGGAATTGAGCTTGCTGCTACATCACTTGAAAGTTTAATTATGATAAGAGTTCCATGAGTGAGGAATAAGCAGAGAACAAATACTACTTTAGATTCTTAGAACTGTGGAAAGATAGAGTATTTAGTCAGTAATGCCATTTGTATTCTCTAATTCATATCTAGAAGCTAAATTTCTACTTTCCATGTAATCCCTTTATTACTTATGTTGGGGTGTATAATCTAGCTTGTCATTGTGAACCAATGAGACTCGACCTCTTAGCTTTGACTGATAACTCATCATGTCTGTCTTTTATTTGGCATCACTGATAATGTTTCATGCCAACTAGACACTGTATATACTCACATTTAATATTTCTATCTGGATAAGCAATTAAAACAGTTGCACTATTGTACCAATTGGTATAGAAGAGGAGTGTTCTTCTGTTTGGAGGTTGGGTGACAAGTTTATGTATCTCAGCTTGTTACATGCATTGATCTGTTTTGTTCAGGTAAGAGGCCTGTGGAGAGCTTTTATTTTGTATGGTCCACCTGGAACAGGAAAGTCATACTTGGCCAAGGCTGTTGCCACTGAAGCTGACTCAACGTTCTTTGGGTACCTTATCTTCCTCAATCATGTGTCTGCTTCTGCATTTTCTGTTTGTGGTTAATAGATAAAATATTAGGTTGTGAAACATATCATTGATTAACAAATTTGTTGTCGGATTTTCATCTGTACACTTCATGCATCTTTTCCTACTTTCCGTTTCAATGATCAAGTTCTTAGGCTGTAAAGCTGGTCATTACCAACTGATGTTTTCTTTCAGTGTTTCTTCTTCAGACTTGGTTTCGAAATGGATGGGTGAAAGTGAAAAACTAGAGTCTAATCTCTTCCAAATGACACGTGAATGAATATATGTTTCAATGAATACTGTTTTAAATGAATAAAATAGAATAAACTTAGTTATGTTCTTATCTGAAATGTATACGTACATTCACCCAATTAATCTTTAGATGTTTTAATATAGTTTGTAATCAGATTAGGAGAATTCTTCCATGAATTGATCATCTCTAAGAAATAAAAATGAATGTTTATTTATCTCCAACAGGTATGTAATTACTTAAAGAAATTTCCACCTTAATTACCCAAAGAATCAAGGACTAATAACAACTTGTTGGGTTTGTGACGGAGATGATAGCTTGACTTACTGATGTTCTACTTCTGTTTTGTTATAACTGGTTAACCACTGAATGCTCAATTATACATTAACTAACTATGCTGAATTAATGTACTTAATTTATCAATGGTTGCTGAAATGTGATTATTTGTTAATTAGTTTATTTCCTACTTGAGATGGATAAGGAATGGATGTTGAAGGTAGGCTCTCAGATGAATACAAGGCTGTGGTTGAGTCTTTTATGCATTTTGCATTGCAAAATATAGGTGATGTCAATGCAATGTCTTGTCCATGTTCAGATTGTGGTAATCTTAGGAAATGGAAATATGTCATTATTAGGTTGCATTTGTTGACTAAGGGAATTGATAAAACATATCATACATGGATGTGGCATGGAGAGAGATCTAAGCCAGGAATGTCTAAGTATGATGGTGATCAGTTTAGGGGAAATGAATATAATTTTGGGAAGGAATAACCTATTGACATGGTACATGCTGGATATGAATACACTAATCAAAATCCAAATGAATTTGGTAAATTGTTTGAGGATGCAGAGAAACCTCTATATCCTGGATGTACTTTTTTCACAAAGTTGTCTACCATTGTGAAATTGTATAACTTAAAGACAAAATTCAGTTGGAGTGATAAAAGTTTTAATGAGCTGCTTAGTTTGTTTAGGCAAATGCTTCCTCCCCAAAATGAATTACCTTCATCTTTGTATGATGCAAAGAAAACCTTAGTTGCATTGGGGATGGAGTATGAGAAAATTCATGCATGTTCAAATGACTGTGTCCTGTATCGTAAGGAGTAGAAGGACCTTACTAGTTGTCCTAGGTGTGGTGTCTCAAGATGGAAAGTGGGCAAAAATTCTTGAAGTATTTGGACGTGAGTTCAATGTACAGATAGAGGTTGATCATGAAGTATTTGGACGTGAGTTCAACATCTTTGTTAACATTGAAGATATAGTTCCATTCTGTCAATTGGAGCCAATCTCATACGTATGTGTGGTTGTTTATATGTGGTAAGTAAGAGTTCAATTATTATTGTTATCATTAGTATTACCAATATTATTATTATTATTATTATTATTATTATTATTATTATTATTATTATTATTATTATACAATTTAATAGTGTGGTGTTTTCCATTTTAAAAAATGATGGTTAGAAATATATACAAAACGTTGGTAAACGAAAACAAGCTTCAAAATTTCAGATTTGTGGATCCATATGAAATAGGACATTTGCCATCAACAAAAGGTGATCAAGATTTTCGTGAGATTGAGATGGAACGAAGGGCATGTGCTCTAGCAAAAAGGTTGAGTGGTACATTGCCTAGCCAATTAGTTTTGGCACTTTGTAATGTTGGGTAAGCTTTCATTTGCTTTATTGTAGTCCATATTATGATAACTTACGTTTTCCTCAAACTATTTGTTTGTGAGAAATTGTACTTCAAAGATGTTATAATTGTATGAGTGAAGATGGAAAATGAGTCAAGGTAAGTAGTAAACTGCATGATAGATAGTTTCCTATTGATATTATGTGCTTATTAACAAGATAATTATAGTAAATATGACTTCGAGTGGCTGATTTTGGAGAGTTTCAGTTTTGATAATTATAGTAACTGTTAACAAGGTTTTGCAGCCTTTTGTTTTGTTGACTTAAAGTTTGAAGTTGTGACTGATTTGTTATTTCTATTAATTTCATAGATTTCATTGGATTCTAACTGTCATCAACCCCCACAAGCAGACTTGTCATTTGTTGGACCCTCTTTATCATCGCTTGCATGATCAAACTTGGAAAAAAATTGTTGATTTGTAAGTTTCAATTTAAAAAGTTTAGTACATTTCTGTTCGCTTATTTTATGTTGCATGTACGATGATTAATACTTTGTTTTGTCATGAAGGGCGTTGAGAATGTTCAACACAGAAATTGGAAAGAATGGGAAAAAATCCTAAATGGGAAGTAGTCAAGGTATGTATGGTGAAAATGTGAATAATACGTTGATACTCATGTATATATTTATTTTATCATCACCAAGCATATCTGTAAGTTGATACAAATAGTTAATTGTAATGTAGGCTCATTTGCAACCTGACACCAAACAATGTGGTTTTGTTGTCTTGTGGTACATGAGACGACTTGTTGAAAAGGATGCAACTGACATGGTTTCATTACGTTCAATCGTGAGTAACTAATTTCTATTTAGTTTGCATATTGTATATTTCACCAAAATGAAATGAAGTTGATTATTGACTATATTCTTTTTTCAAAGTTCACGCATGTTAAGTGCACTAGTGCTGATATTGATGAAGTTCATGTTGAATGGGCTGATTGTGTTCAAGAACATATAAATGGGTAGAACAAGGTGACTACTATATTTTAACTTGCAATGCTTTCTTTTGAGTATTTAATATGATCACGTTATGATTTTTAAGTGTTCATGTTAACTTTGTTCTTACATTTGACAGATTGTGGGGACGTAGGGAGTACCTGTGAAGTTCGTGATCCTCATTTTTGTGAAGGTCTTGATGTTATTCAAATAAATATGAACATTTTGTTATTGTTGGAGTTTAAATTTATAGACGTAATGTTTTGTGATTTCAAGTGTTAGGATGAGACATATTGTTGGGAGGATTTATGAATGTTACGTTTGATATTGACGATATTTATATGTTCTTCTAATGCATTTTTTAGTTTAAATAATTAAATTATATTATTATATATTTCCAGCAAATAGTATGAAATTAATTGTAAAAAATGTGAATAAACAAAAAAGACAACACAAAAAAGGGTTGTCATAAAGAAATGACTACATCGTAAAAAGCGTTGCATTTGCGTTGTTATTCTAAAAAACGACAACGCTAAAAAAGCGTTGCACAAATTCTGGATGTCAATAGAGATAACAGTAATAAGCGTTGCATATATTCGTGTTGATGTGCTTCAAAAAGATAAAGTGTTGCATATATTCGTGTTGTTGTGCTTAAAAAAGACAACACTTTTAAATGTTGCATAGATTCATGTTGTTGTGCTTCGAAAAGATAGCGTTTTTCAAGCGCTGCATATATAGTTGCACAAAATCAGAAAAGACAACGCTTTCGTGCAACGGTATAAAGCGTTGTCGTATCTAAATAAGACAATGCTTTTTACCGTTGTCAAATAGCGAAATTTTTTTTTGCAACGCTGGATACAACAACGGTCAAAAATATGATTTAACAATGGGTAAAACCCGTTGTTATATAGCGAAATTTTTGTAGTGAAGACATGGGAGAACTGCAAAACTCAGCAACGGAGATCTACTGCGATAACAAGTTAGCTATCGCAATGGCAAAGAAACCAGTTCATCATAATCGTACCAAACACATCAATATCAAGTATCACTTCTTGAGAGATGTCTAAGCAAAAGGTCAAATCGAGATGAAGTATTGCCCAACAGAGGAACAACTTGCTGACATCTTCACTAAGGCACTACTAAGAGACAAATTCCAATTTTTGCGAAGAATGCTTGAAGTCACCGACAAATGCATCAAGGAGGAGTATTGAAGAGTGATGCATTTTCTAGAAGTATCTAAAAACCTACCTAAGTAAGTATCTAAATAATGTAGTAGAGTTTAGAGAAATCTAGAAAAGTATAGAACTATTATATGTAATATCTAGAAAATATTACCTAGATACTACCTCCGTCCCGGCTCAACTTGCCTACGTTGACCGGGCACGGAGATTAAGAAAATGCAGTTGACTCAAGTGGATATGCACTTTTTGATGGTATTTTTGTAATAATATGTACATCAAATCAAGTGGATATGCACTTTTTGATGGCATTGTTGTAATAATGTTGAAATATAGGGATATTAAGGTAAAATTTTTTTGCCATTTATGGGCTGGCAAGTTGAGTTGGGACAAACCAAAATGACAAGTAGACAAGTTGAGCTGGGACGGAGGGAGTATTTGTTAAGAAAAATCTAAAATTTATATTAAACAAGAATCTAGAGAGATCCTCCAACACCTATAAATAGGTGTGTTGTGAAACCATTGTAATAACTAAGCAAAGAAAACATCAACTCAATCAATAATAAAACTATTCTTAGGAGAGAAGTGCTCCACTCTAAAATCCATACACATCTTTCATACACACACTCACTAAATACTTAATACCTTCAGCTAACCTCTATACTAAAATAACTTCATACTATATACAAACACTAAATATCTACTACCATTTTCTATCCATACACATCTTTCATACACACACTCACTAAATACTTAATACCTTCATCTAATCTCTATACTAAAATAACTTCATACTATATACAAACACTAAATATCTACTACCATTTTCTAACATTTAACCGTTCTATAATGACACTAAATACTCAATACCTTCATCTAATCTCTATACTAAAATAACTTCATACTATATACAAACACTAAATATCTACTACAATTTTCTAACATTTAACCGTTCTATAATGAGTAACCATCCCAATCACCGCACTACTGATATAATTACGTATATGTAAGAACAAATGAGCATCCTCTGTAGCCAAGAAAGTTGTGAAGTATCAGAAGATGGATCATCAGTCATATGACTATCCATGGATATACTCAATAGATAAAGTTCAATGGTTTGCCGCTAATCTAAATTATTTGTAGAATTGAGTTTATGCTCTATGATTTTTTTCATCATGGGCACTACATCCGCAACAAACCTTTTTCTCATCAAACATATTGAACCACAAACACCACAAACTAGAAGAGAATTAAAGTGAAACTCAAATAGAAAACTCTACATATGTACCAAACCTGCAAAACAAACAGATCCCACATCACTCAGATGTTAATCCAAATAGGTATACAAATGTAAAGGGACGGTGGGACAAGTTGAACGACACCGGTCGGAGAATTTTTCGACGCTACACGCGCATTCACGCGCGGAGAATAGAAACAGGAGAAAAATATGTCATTGGCGCATGTGATTCACACGCATGGATTCCGATGACCGTACTTTAGGCGAAGGTTTGCCGGTTGATGGCGCACCTCCCTATGCCGGTGGTGTCGACCGATGAGCAGTGGAAATACAGATAGGTGTTCAACTCTTTTTTGTGTCAAAAACCTTAATTTCTCAAATTGTGATTTGCAAAAATTTGAACCTAGATCGTACCGCTCTAGTACCATGTTATTGTTGGAGAAATATATTGTGTATTCATCAATTAGAAAGGGTATATATAAATAAATAAGACTCGACTATACAAGGAAAGCCTAAAAATCTATACCATATATACATATGATTTTAACACAATTTTCCCTTAATTTAAGTAACACCTTTTGTTGAATGTGTCACTACTCTATCGACACTTTTTTTAATTGTGTCACTAAAGATAGTGACGTTTTTTTTAATTTCACAAATTTTAGTGATACTTTTTGTTGAATGCATCACTAACTTTACAAACCTTTTTTCATGAATACATAGTAAATATCAACTTTAAAATTTAAGACGCACATTAACCAAAAATATCAAAATAGTTGTAATGAATTACTACCTCTGTCAAATAAAGATATAAATAAAGATAGACTTGTTATTATATTAATATATTTTTTTATTAACAATTCAATATATGCCCTTAATTAATGTACATTGATATTACCCCACTTCAACTTTTTATATTACTTTTTGAAAAAATATTTCATTCAATGTGTGTCTCAATGAATGAAATTTAACGATATAAATGGAACTTCAAATATTTTAACTATATAAACTAAACTCTCTTAATTTATGTAAAAATAACTATAGACCTATGTTTATGGAATGTAGGTAGTATATAGTAAGTGTCTCTAAATTAGTGACTCAATTTATTTTGTGCATCTTTAATTAGTTCACTTCATTATTTATAATTCTATTTCTTGAAATTAGTACACATTCTAGAATTTTTGTCAAAACATATAAATCATAAATCCATAAAAAAACAATTAAAATAATTATATTTTTATATAAACATAACTTATCTCTTATCATTCATTAATAAAAATAAGTTAATTAAATTTAAACAAAGCTGTCCTCTTAAAACATTAACTAGAAAGGCAAAAACTTTTGTGTACAAGGTGCACAGAAATCTGTGCACAACAATACTATTATATTATATTGAGTAATACTGTTATATTATATGAGTGATACTGTTATATTATATATATTTTTAACAGTATTACTCATATAATATAACAGTATTACCTCATATAATATAACAATATTTGTTGTGCACAAATCTGGATTTGTGCACCTTGTGCACAAGAGTGTCACTCAACTAGAAAACAATAAAATTTTCATTCACATATGAGTTTATGTGTATCTTGTTTCACTGTACATCCATATATGAACCCTTGTTTCAATCCATGAAGAAAAAATGGCTAGTATATTATAGTATGTGAATCAATATTAAACAAGTGAAAAATATCCATAAAAAAATTAATCAAATAATTTGAAAGTTATTGTTAAAGTTCAACTTACAGTTAGTCAAATTCCTTGACTACTTTCAAATTCTGTAAAACTTGAAATCTTTTACAAAAACAAAAAATTTATAAGGAATATTTATCACAAAATTTATTATTGTATGAAACTAAGTAATCTAATATACGTATTTGCAAAGAGTTAATCTTCAAACACTACATTTTCAATGTCTTCCCAATGGATGATTATCTCTCCACCAGTACTTAAAAAATTGTAATGTAATATAAAATAAACTACATAGCACCAAAAGAATTGAGACGTACACATGAATTGGGAGGAGCAGTGTCAAATTACATAATCGATGGAAAAGAAAGAGAAACTATCCTAAGGAAAGAGGGAGACAATGTGAGAGATATAGTGGAAAAAAAATAAAAATAAAAATTGGAAAAGAGAGAGAAGGGGAGGAGATGGAGATATTTGAGTGAAAAAAAGAGAGAGATTAGAGTAAAAAGTGAGATATGTGAGTGAAATATATTAAAAATTTGAAAATGATTGTGACATGGGTCAACCCACACAATCCACAACCTACAATACACATAAGTTTGTGAATTTTTTATTTTGGTTGATGGGTAATGGACAAAATATATCCGTAAGATCGTTTCATATAAATTTTTATAAAATTTTTAAATAATATTGTATTAAATTTATTTTTTTATGTAGAATATTTAGATAATATTGGGATCCTACGTACTAATGCATGCATTGTTCAACATTTTTTTAATTATGAAGAGATATTACGATCTAATGTTTATACAACAAACTCAAAGTATTCGGATGATGTATGCATGATTTAAAAATCATCTTCCTCAAATGAGGAGGCCACTATAGTTGTTGTATGAATTATTTCTTAGTTAGAGTAACTGAAAGTACACAATTTCCAAACAATATTAGATCATACAATGAAAGGTGTAAGCATGCATAAGCTAAGGTTTTTTGAAGCATGAGAAGAAAAAACGTGTTTTTGATTTAGAAAGGAATAATCGCATTTTTTACTTAAAGAGTCGCAAGTTGGAAGTGCGATTTCAGACGGTTTTTTCTGGTAACTTCAAAGTCGAGCTTCAGCACACGGTTTCAATGGCTCATCTTGCGGGCTCGTTTTCTCCGTTGATTCTCAACCATTTTCGAAGCGGTTTTCAGCATTCTTCTCCTTATATAATGTAGTCTCTTTCTTTAGTTAGAGTGAGAGTGAGATCTGTTCTAGAGAGAGAGTTATTTCGTCTGCAAGATAGCTCGTTTCTTTAGGGTTTACTGTGTATTGTAAACTTGTATTTTCTTTGAGTGAAATCAATAAAATCTCCCTCCCCTCTTTCCCGTGGACGTAGGCCTTTTAGCCAAACCACGTAATCTCTGTGTGGTGTTTTTCGTTTGAATTGTTGATCGGTTTCGTTTTGTGTATTGTTGGATCTTTTATTCTTGCATGCAATTGTAGTATTGTTGTGTTCTTGAAGCCTTAGTTTCCTGTCATACAACAATATATATAGTATGCTTTACATCAATAGGAGGAACAGTATATATAGTATGCTTTACATCAATAGGAGGAAACATCGATTCGAGTTTAAGTACATGCAATTCTCCTCGTGTATTTCAACTATGTGGTCAAAATTAATTTCATTTTAATGTTAGTTTGATTCTTGTTTAAGGATCAACACCTAAATATTTCACATGGTTGCATATTTACAATACATGAAATGAAGTTAAAAATCGATGAAAATCTATTAGGTTTGTTTTTTTTTTTTTTTTTCAATTTTTAAATAATCCATTTCTACAAAGATAAAAATCATTGATATTATAAACATCAAATAAGTATTTGAAATTTAAAAAAAATTATATTTACTTTGTATTTAACATGCAGAATAATAAGGTAAATAATCTTTATTTAGAAATTGTGCTGAATTGAAATCTTTTTTGGATGAAAAAAATGTATTAGTGAGGACATTCAAAATGACTAGGGAAAATTTTCAATAAGAAAATATTTCAAATTTCAGATTAAAACTTCTTGGTCAACGATGAGATGTAAGAAAGTACAAGCTTACGATTTCTGAAGTTGTTGTCTTAATTGTTCGAGATTTGGATGAATCTTTGGGAGATAGAGATATATAATTGTGGAGACACAAGCTAGAGAATTGAAGCATTTTTATGATATTAGAATACAAAAACAAGTTAGAGGTTCTAACTCTTGTCAAGAGTTAGATTCATATTTAGGTGTTACTAAATTTTATTTGAAAATCCTTTGAATCTATTAAAGTGGTGATAAAGAAGAACTACCATTTATCCTATTTTAACAATTATTGCAAAAGAGATATTTGCAAGTCCCACCTCAACCATTGTCATAGAACATGCATTTAGCAAAGGAGGTCATATGTTGAATCCAAGAAGATAAAAATTGACGAAAGAGAATGTACAAAACATAACTCTTCTTGAAGATTAGGTGAGAACAAATAACTGTTAACGACATTTTGATTTCTCATATTTAGACGACGATATGGAGATGTGTATGGATACGATTCAAACGCATCCTCCTCCGTCGGAACCAATATTGACGAATGAAGGTAAGTTTAGGTAAGAGAACTAAGCGAGCTTTGATTCCTTCATTTTGACAAAGTTACGTAGACAATTTCATTCTTAAGTTTGGAAGTGTAACTTCCAAACTTAAAATGAAACTCAACTTCTTTCAATTTTTTTTTTCAAGTTTCAATTTATTTTATACAAAGATGAAAAAGTTGTAATTTTTTAACTTCAAGTCGTCAATATTGTTGTACTTATAGACTTGTAGTATGATTCATAATTGTAATATATTGAGTTGTAATTTTTTTTAATTCATCATTGTAATTTTCACTCATTTTAATTTTGCAGACTCAAGTTGTATTATATTTTATTGTAATTTTTTGAAAATCTTAACTTGTAATGTTGTACTTGTTATAATTGTATTTTTTTCCAATTAATTTAAAAATTATTTTACTTAGTTTAGACTTAAAACTTTATTAGAAATCTAAAATTATTGCACAAAAATTTATTTATGAAAAAAAAAAAAAAAATTCTGCCCGGGCCGGGTCCCCAACTTCCAGGCCGGGTCACCAAACACAGAAACTTCGGTCCGGGCTGTGTCAAAAAAAAAAACCTTTGAAACCGCCGGTTCCGATTAAACTGGCGGTTTCTGAATCGGAACGGAACCGTGACCCAAGGTTCGATTCCGGTTCCACCTCAACCGATTCCTCAAATCGACGGTTCGCACCGATAAGTTGATGATATTGTATTATTTTAATTTAAAAACTTAACATCTTTATGAAAATTACAGAAAAGTAGATAAAATTATAAAATAATAAAATTAAGTTAAGATTTATAAAATTTTGTAAATCCCATTAAAAACATGACTAAGACTTTCCAAACGGGGATGAACACATCCAATGTAACTAATTTAAAGTTAGATTCGGGTTTTTGTCAATTCCCTAATTAGAAGTTCTCCCGCCACACATTTACACATATGTGGGTTCAGATGAGCCATTCACAACAATATATTATAGAAAAACAAAAAAAAGAAACAAAAGAAAAAAAAAAGGTATACAACAATTATGGCGATTTCAACTAACTTTATTATTAAACCAAGTTTCCCAACTGCGTGCACATTTCTTCTTTCACAAAAATCCCTATTTCCTCCTCAATTGCTTGCGATTTCAAACAAGTCCATTGTCAAACGTCCGTTCTCTGCAAAGCGAAGTAGTAGTGGACCATTGCTTATGGGGGCGTATTCTTCCACCGCCGCCCCCGTTATCGCCGATGACATTGCTGATGTGCTCGGAGAAGTCAACATCTTCACCGCCGCAGGTGACCCTGTCAAATTCAAGGATCTATGGGATCAGCGGGAGGTATTTTCCCTCTTTTCGAGAGTATCGTGGAATTGTGTTTTCAATTTCAAACCTAGTTACATAAACTCGCTCCCTCAATACTTTAGTTTCAGATTTTCTGAAACCTAATTGTCACATCTTCACATGGTTTTTCAATTCAGGATGGGATTTGAATTTTATTGCTATAAATATTGTGGTATTTCGTTGGTGGAATTTGTTTTTTTATTAGTCCAGGTGAGTTGTTGCTTTACAATTTCGAGATTAAATTGCAATAACCGATTCCTTTGGTAGGTTTAGATGAGCTTTTAATTGCAGTTATTTTCTATGTGATATCATATAAGACGATGTTTAGTCAGTGAAGCATCATTATATGACTGAATTTATTCAATTAAAATTTTGGGAAAACATTGAAAGTTAAATATGTTTCCCCAATATTTTAATGGTTTTAGAGTTTGTGTTCTTGATTATCTTAAGTATTCAGATGTTGGATTACACAGCACTGAAGTTGGTTAAATGTTAACTTCTTTAGCTTTTTGAATGCAGCACAGTGATTGAATGTGATTAAGCAGTGATACACCAGATTACAGAGTAGTATACAGTTTTATGAATTCATGGAACTGACATTTATTTTATCATAATTACAAAACTTGGTGCAGAAGGACAGAATCAATTACTCGGGTGTTTTTTCTATAGTTCAGTTGCGAAGCATTTCTTCTGTTTTTAAGTTAGCTCATTTACCTATTTAAGGACAATTATATAAACAACTAGTTGGATACTATAGAAGTAAATGCTAAAACATCATTTTACATGGTTCACTTAGTTAGACCCGAATTAAAACTCAGATTTTGAAGTTCAGCTCACTAAATATTCTAAGATGGGCTGATTGTACAGTACCTTTCTTGACCGAAACTGCAACTTAAAATACTAAGATTACGTTTGAGGACTTATTTAAGTGAAGTATGTTTACTAAAGTCCTAGCTGGTCAAATTAAGTTAAACGATCAGGATCCACATAAAACGTGCATTTCCAAATCATTTCTTAGGTATCTTAGTTTGATTTTGGACTTTTAAGTTCTGTTTTGCATGTATGAGATCAATGTCACCAATTTCTTGCCATGTAATATACACAGTCAACCTTTTATCAGTTGTGATGTTTTAAATTTCTAGGCCTAGTAATCACCATTACCTTTGATGTAAAACATGTGTAACTTCAAGACCTCAACTCCAAGGCTCACTTGAAATTTTATTGAAAACCTTTCCTTCCAGGGAATCGCGGTCGTTGCACTCATGAGACATTTTGGATGTTTTTGTAGGTAAATTACTGACTCCACCCAGGAGTTTTCTATTTAGAAATTTGGTGAGAATTTTTGTCTCTTGCTATCTCAACTTGTGATTTCTTTTTGTCTCATAGCTGGGAGCTTGCTGCAGCACTTAAAGAAGCAAAGGAGAAATTTGACTCGGCTGGTGTGAAGCTGATTGCCATTGGTGTTGGCACTCCTGATAAAGCTCAACTTTTTGCTGAGAGAGTAATTGATTTATCATTGTGTTTCATTTACCTATGAGTCTAACTATTCATATGAAAATTGATTTGACTGGATTTATTTGGAGACTTCATTTATTTTGTAAAATTTAGGTTAGTCATTTGAGTAAGCAGCCTCACTCTGCAATGTAGATTGTTTATTTCTTACTGATTTATTCAAGCCTAGTTTTACAATCAAACCATCATATATTGAACCTTTTATCCATCAGCTCAAAGGTTTCATAATTGGCATATTATATTAACTAAATCGAAATCATTTGGTGTACACCTCTGCTAGTTAATTTTTATGTTGCATGTGGCGTGACTGTTGCTCTCATGTAAGCCGGTATTAAGATATGTATATATCCGATGATTACTCCTAACTCCTTATGAAAATAATATCCCAAGTTGGAACTCACTCTCTTTTTATGGCTTTTAGTGAACTGATTCTCTAATGCCAATTATGTTGTCACCAGGTACCATTTCCCTTGGATTCTCTCTATGCAGACCCTGATCGTAAGGTATCTTCTACGTGCAAGTTGAGTTGACTTTGTTCGTTGCAGATTTAATTTCCAACCCCTTTAATTTCAGGCATATAACATTTTGGGCTTGTATTATGGTTTTGGCCGCACATTTCTCAACCCAGCGAGTGTACTTCTCAGTCTCTAATATACTTTCCAAGATTTCTTGTTATGCATGTTATGTATTTGCAATTTTGCTCTACTTTAGACTTCCCTACCATGCAAATATTTTGCAGACCAATATGATTTCAAGATATCGGGAAGTGAAAAAGGCTATGAACTACACCATCACAGCCACTCCAAAGGATAAAAGTGGAGTTCTGCAACAGGTTTTGATTCACTTTCCTCAATCTCCAAGCTTTACAAAATAAACTCATTTTAGCTAGTTGAATCCATATCTTGTTATTATTAGGGAGGGATGTTTGTATTTAAAGGAAAACAATTACTATATGCAAGAAAGGATGAAGGATCAGGTGACCATGCTCCCTTGGATGATATCATCAATATCTGCTGCAAAGTCCCAAGTCCATGAAGCTTTATGTCCTTACATTGTCATTCAGCTGTGCATTGCAATTAAGGTACAATCTGTTGTTCTGTTATTAGACATGAATCCGTAGTGTTAGCTGCGCAATAAAATCTGTGAATATATGCTTTATAGTTGTTTCTGTTTTGGATATGGATATATATATGTCGAGCATTATGAATACTTAGACGTTTTGTTGTAAGTTCGTGTAGATTGTAAAATGTTTTTAACTATCCTTGTGATCTTTTTTCTTGTTTATGTGTGTTTTTTTCCAGTTAATAGTTGCATGAATATTTATGTGAAATATTGGCTGAGGCAAGAGTTACACATGGGCAAAAATGTTTTTTCTTCCTCTCAGGTTTGTTTCATTTGATTTTTTATTTTGAACAATAATTTGTCAAAGGAAGCATAGTTCATATATATTCAACTATAACCGTTGATAACCCACTCCATCTTTAAATCTCAACCCTTAAAAAAAGGCTGGAAAACCAAAGATTTTAAGAAAACACAATTGATGTGTTTTCAACTATAACTGTTGATAACTCAATCTATCTTTAAATCTCAACCCTTCAAAAAAATTGGAAAAACAAAGAATTTAAGAAAACACAATCCATGTGTTTTCCAACTATAACCACTAATAACTTACTCTGTCTTTAAATCCTAGCTCTTCAACAATAATTGGAAAACTAAGACTTTAAGAAAGCATAATCCATGTATTGTTAAATTCTAGCAGTTGATAACTTACTTTAATCTTTTAATTACAACGGTTAGGTCCTTATCATATTTTATACTAGTATAGGGCCCGTGTAATACACGGGATTTAATAAAATTTTTTTTTTAGTGAAATTAAAAAAACTGAAATATCATTTACACAACAAAATTAAATTTATGATTTGTGCAATATATATCGTCTAATTTAACATTAAATATAAAAAATATGAAAAAATAATTATTTAATTTAAAAAATATGTGTTGCATTTGTAGATGATCATTTAAAAAAACTATTATTATTTTGAAAAATAATATACATTGCTATACCTATTATATTACTCAACACAACCACCATTTTTTTAGTTTGCTCTTTGTTTACATTTGTAACAATCCTCAACTTTTATTTTCAAATAAACAATAAAAAATGAAAGTCAAAATTTCACAAATAAATTCCATAATTTATTTTAAAGCATATATTCAAAAAATTATTTGATTTCCAAAATTAAAAGTTTGAATAATAATTTTCAAACTGCCCAACTTTATTTTAGTATTTTTTTTCTTTTGTAATTATTTATATTTTTTCTTTACATTTTTAAATTTAACAAATTTCAAATATATAATAATATTTATCATTAAACTCTAGCATATATTATTTAGATAAATCTAATTAATATTTCTATATTATTTATTAATAATAATATTTCTTATGAATATTAAATCTGTAGCAATTAATTAGCATATTTAATATGAAAATATCATAGGCTTGTCATGTGCCACTTTGGTCTTACTTTTATATATATAAAAATAAAAATAATTATTTAATTGTCAAAATATGAGTTGCATTTGTAGATGATCATTTAAAAAAATTATTATTATTTTGAAAAAAATATACATTGCTATACCTATTATATTATTCAATCCACCCACCATTTTATTTTAGTTTGCTCTTTATTGTTTACATTTGTAATAACACTCAACTTTTATTTTCAATTAAATGATACAAAATGAAAGTCAAAATTTCACAAATAAATTCCATAATTTATTTTAAAACATATATTCAAAAAATTCTTTGATTTCAATAATTAATAAGTTTGAATAATAATTTTCAAGCTACCCACTTTTATTTAATTTTTTTTTTCTTTTGAATCTATTTATATTTTTAAATTTAAAAAATTTGAAATATATAATAATTCCTATCATTGAACTTTAGCATATGTTAATTAGATAAATCTAATCAATATTTCTATATTATGTATTATCTAGTAATAATAATATTTCTTATCAACATTAAATTTGTAGCAATTAATTAGCATATTTAATATAAAAAAATTGTAGGCTTGTCATGTGGCAGTTTGTCTTACTTTTATATATATAAAGATAATTATTTAATTTTCAAAATATGTGTTGCATTTGTAGACGATCATTTAAAAAATTATTATTTAAAAAAAATACATTGCTATACCTATTATAGTATTCAACCCACCCTACCATATTTTTTAATTTGCTTTTTATTGTTCACATTTGTAACAACCCTAAACTTTTATTTTCAATTAAATGAGACAAAATGAAAGTTAAAATTTCACAAATAAATTTCATAGTTTATTTTAAAGCACATATTCAAAAAATTATTTGATTTCAATAATTATTAAATTTGAATAATAATTTTCAAGCTGCCCACTTTTGTTTTAATTTTTTTTCTTTTGTATCTATTTATATTTTTAAATTTAACAAATTTCAAATATATAATAATATCTATCATTGAACTTTAGCATATTTTAATTATATAAATCTAATCAATATTTCTATATTATTTATTATTGAGTAATAATAATATTTCTTATCAATATTAAATTTGTAGCAATTAATTAGCATATTTAATATGAAAACATTGTAGGCTTGACATGAGAGACTTTAGTCCTTCTATATATAATTATTTAATTTTGAAAATGTGTGTTGCATTTGTAGACGATCATTAAAAAAAAAATTAAAAAAAAATACATTGCTATACCTATTATAGTATTCAACCTACCCTACACCATATCTTTTAGTTTGCTTTTTATTGTTTACATTTGTAACAACCCTAAACTTTTATTTTCAATTAAATGAGACAAAATGAAAGTCAAAATTTCACAAATAAATTTCATGGTTTATTTTATAGCATATATTCAAAAAATTATTTGATTTCAATAATTATTAAGTTTGAATAATAATTTTCAAGCTGCCCACTTTTATTTTAGTTTTTTTTTTCTTTTGTATCTATTTATATTATTATTTGTATTTTTAAATTTAACAAATTTCAAATATATGATAATTCCTATCATTGAACTTTAGCATATGTTAATTACATAAATCTAATCAATATTTCTATATTATTTAGTAATAATAATATTTCTTATCAACATTAAATTTGTAGCAATTAATTAGCATATTTAATATGAAATCATTGTAGGCTTGACATGTGGTACTTTGGTCCTTCCTATATATATATAAAGATAAAGATTTTCTATAAAGAGATGTAAAACACATATTTTAGAGCACACTTCTCTCGACTCTCTTCATTTATATCATAATAATGAGTGTGATATTGAGGTGCAAAAGCATAAAGTTGTTGCTAACAATTACAAATTTTATATGACTAGAGAATATAACACACTAATCAGGAATTTGCTCATGGTTGTTGATCTGTACAACGTGAATACTTCCGAGAATATCTAATTTTGTTGAAAAAAAAGAAAATCTGAAGTACCAAAATCTACTAAGAGCAACCGCAATAGTGCGGCACTCCAACGCCCAACACTACTTTCTCTCTCCCAACAAGGCGCCAGGTTGGGCGCTATTCTGTGAATTGGAACAATAGGGCACCTCATTGGAAGCGCTACTTTCTCTCTCCCAACAAGGTGCCAGGTTGGGCGCTATTTTGTGAATTGGAACAATAGGGCACCTCATTGGAAGCGCTACTTTCTCTCCTAACAAGGTGCCAGGTTGGGCGCTATTCTGTGAATTGGAACAGTAGAACATCTCATTGGAACAGTAGAACGCCTCATCTAGTGCCAGCAAGTTTAGTGCTATTTTTTGTTTTTTAATATTTGTTAGTTTTATCAATTTGATATAATACAAGTGTTAATTTTTCAACATAGATGGTAATATAAAAAGTTTAATGTAACACGAGTTTTTAATTTGAACGATAAATATAAAACTTTATAATTAATAAGAGTGATTATTTCTCAACATGGATAGTAAAATTACTGAAAATTGATTAAAATACATGAAATAAACATAAAATTACTGAAAATTAGAGTATCAGAAATATTACATAAAATTACGAAAAATAGATTAAAATACATGAAAATACATATAAATAAAAAATACATTAAAATTACTGAAAATAGATTAAAATACATGACAATAAAAAATAAAATAACTGAAAACTAATTAAAATACATTAAATTACTGAAAATAGCAATAAACCTAATAATTAGAGAGACCAACCCTAGACCCTGATCCTTGAAAATCTGAAAATTGTCCAAACATATCAAACATATTAGTGGGTTTTGGTACTTGAGATTGTCTCCTCTTCTGCATAATTATTTGTTTTTGGAAGTACTCACGTTTTACCGGATCAACAATCGTGTCCAAATCGATGAGTATGTTATCTTCTCTAATTATTTCTTTTTGTGCAACTTTTTGCCTTTGCACCTCAATATCTCGCTCTCTATTTGCGGACGAAGATGACATTAATTCTCGTAATTTCTTATTTTCCTCTTTTATAACGTTTAAAAAAGCAGACATATCTTCACTTTGTTTTCTTTTAAATTTAGATTTTTTTACCCCTTATGGCCGCAATGATGAAGAACACCACTTATGTTTTGATCGCTTAAATCGATTGAAAATGAAGGTGCAGAAGGGTCAGGAGAAATAGGAGACTCATTAACAAGTTCTTTTGGAAATGATACTGAAACTTTGCTTGTGTTTTCAACCTGCACATATTCTTTCAAAATAGACCACACATGGTCGAATTTAAACATTTATTTATTATCTTTTTGCTGCAGAAACAACTCGTTTGCTTGTCGTATCTGCAAACAGTATTGAAATTTAATGAGAAAATATTTATAGCACATAAAATAGTAAAATATATAGATGATTACTTACGATATTGAGTTCATTTGCACCACTTGGATGCATATACTCAACCTGACGCAAACAACCATTGAACTTTCTAGTATCTTTGAGAATTGTTTGCATACGACATTGTATTGATTTTTGGTTACGCCCATTTATGTTAGAGCTTGGCACATCAGAATTGAACTTTTCTGTAACGAGTTTCCAAAATTGATCTCTGGATTTGTTTATACCAACGATTGGATCTTGTGAAATTTCAAGATAGACACCGCAAAGATGTTGATCTTTAGCATTTGTATAATTAGTACTGCGTGGCTTCGACATTTTAGAGAGAAGATGAATATAATGTAAATAAAAAGATTTGAGAGATGTGTGCTTTAAAATGTGTGATATATCTTCATTATTTTTAGAAGATCTGGTATAAAATATCACAATAATTTAATTGATAGGATTAAAAGAAAAAGATTGATATATATCTTCACTTTTTTTGAAGGGTTGAGATGAAAAGATTGAATGAGTTATCAACGATTATAATTGAATGCACGTGGATTGTGCTTTGTTAAAGATTTTGCTTTTTCAACTTTTTTTTGAAGGGTTGAGATTCAAAAATTGAATGAGTTATCAATGGCTACAATTGAAAGTACATGGATTGTGTTTTCTTAAAATCTTTGCTTTTCAACTTTTTTTTTGAAGGGTTGAGATTTAAAAATTGAGTTATCAACGGTTATAGTTGAAAGCACATGTATTGTGCTTTCTTTATTAAATTATTATTGGTTATATAATTGCATATGCTAGAATGAATTTCTTTATTATCTTCTACCTCATTTTCTTATTGATTACACATTTCTTTTCGAATCCATTATTTTTTTTATCCTACTAATCTCACAATCGAAAAATGGATTTCAATCACGTTGGTTCTTTTGCAACATCTTATTCTTTAAGTTCATCTGATGAATAGTTTCAACAACGAATGTCTAGTTACGATATGGAGCAAGAAGGATGAAAGAATTTATTAGGCTTCAAAATATCAATTCTACGAGTGGAGGCTCAGTTCTAGGCCGTAGAACAATTTATCGTTATCGAGAAGGAGCAGCACAAAACCTTGTTGGTCCCAAGTGGTGTCCGAGGTTTAGGGGGTGTGAATGAACCTTGGTCGATTTTGAAAACTCGTTAAAACTTACTATTCTGTAAGTTACTTGAACTTACAGCGCCAGCCAGTTACTGCTTACAACACTAGGATGCAGTGCTGCACGCTGTAACTTAGAATTTTATATGCATCGGAAATTATATCTTTGTGACACAAGGCTAGCTGGTTTTCTCAAAGATGATCTTTTTCAAAACCGTTTTAAACTTATGATATATGAAGATATGAAATGTAAAGCGCAGATAAGAAAGCAATAAAACACTTATGGCTTATAGTGGTTCGAAGGTGGTGTAAGCCTTTTACATCCACTCTACTGCTACCTCGAGCGGGAACTTTGTTAAGCAAGATTGATTTACAGGACCCTCCTAACAATCTATCAACTTACAAAGTAACCACCTACTAGAGTCCAGAGATCACACAACACTGCAAACTCTAAAGGCTAACCCACACAGGGTTCCACACTCCCACACAGGGAAGCTGCCTAAAACTTAGATATTATACAAACAGCAAAGATTTCTCCTGTCAACTGTTCGACACCTAAAACTACCTAACCACACAGGACAGAGGTTAAAAGAAAAATAAAATCTTCAACTGGTGATGTCATGCCCCGTTTTCTTTTCATAAAATATCAGAGTTTTCCATTGGGCGTGAAGAAAGAAGGGGAAAAGACGTGCATGAAATTAAAACAGAAATCCTTTGGAAGAGATAAGGGGTGATTTTACAAATATAAATCCTCGGCATTTAGCCGAAATAAAACATTTAAAACAGCAGCGGAAAAATACATCAGGATCCTTTACAAAGAAAATGAACAGTTTAAATTTTACAAATGACCAACTGAGATTTTAAAAGACACAACCGGAATAAGACACAGCTGATAAGGCATCCCTCTCTCTACGCATCCTGAGTCTCTTCATTTCCTGTAATGTGAGTACAGGTGGGGGGTGAGTGCGTTGAATACACTCGTGGAAATAATCTCCAAGTTTTTAATATTATTAAGCAGATACACAGATCCAACATATATAATAGTTCAACAATTAGACACAGCACATATAATGCATTGCACATAAAAAAATACGAACACATAACTCTAAGAGTACTCATCTAACATATGGTGCTTTTATGGGCCACCAGTCCATTGGTGCTTTTTACGGGCCACCAGTCCATCCAGAACGAGATCATAGACCTCCGTTCCGTTGGTGCTTTTTACGGGCCACCAGTCCATCCCAGAACGAGATCATGGACCTCCGTTCTGCCAGTGCTTTTTATGGGCTACCAGTCCATCCCTAACGTATGGTGCTTTTTATGGGCCACCAGTCCATTCTTAACATGATTTTGGACTTCCGTCCACATATATCATATTCATAATGTATGCATGTACATAGTAATCATAGCAAATAATCACAGCACGTAGAGTTCAACAGTTCATATATCAAATATGGAAAACATTAAATAAATAGAGTTATTAGGGTTCAGAAGTTACCCCCACCTTGTTCGGTGGTTACCACGTGAGTAGCAAGGTCCGATGATCTGACAACTCAGAGCTCGAGTAGCGAGTATCAAAGGTCAGATAACTCAACGCCAATCCAACAAGTAGCCTACATAAGTTATGACGTTTCTTAGATCCTTAATAAACATAATTAAAGATATAAATGACTTCGGAGGAAGTGTGATCGTTAAAGACGCGACGAATCGAGAGACCTAAAGATCGGAGTCGAAGAAACGAGAGGGGCAGATCAGTTTCAAAGGCTGATATGATAGAGGATTGAATTTGGATCACAACGGAAAAAGAATGAGCTTGATCGGAGTTGAAACGAGCTCGAACGGAGCATTTTAAGATTAGGGGTAAAATGGTAATTTTGGTCAAAGGGTTGACTTTGATCGGGCCCACGACCCTCGGTCAACGACATCTCGTCGGCGACGACTCGATGTTGACGTACGGCGGAGAAAACGGGATTCGGATCGAAAACACGGCGTCACGTGCGCGTCGTTACCCGACGGGATGCGCTTGTGCGCGTGCGGCACCCGGCGTCTCGGCAGCATGGGCGTCCTCTCTCGGCAGCTGCTGAGTTTTCTCGGCAGCGAGTCAGCTCCACTCGGCAAGGGCCGAGATTTCTCGGCAGGCGTGCGTGGCTCGACTAGGCTGGTCAAGTTTTCTCGGCCAGCTCCTTCCCAGGTCTCCGGCGCCCAGGCTTCTTGATGCGCCACCTTCCCGGCGTCACCGAGCGTGGTGGCGCTGTCCTCTACCGCCGCCTCCAGGTTCGCCGGAAACCTCGCACCGCCGGCTACCTCCTCCGGCCATCCCTCGCCCGATTCCGGCGGTGAATAGTGCATGTAATCCCACCGCAAAATCCTTCGATGCTCAGTTTTTCGAACTCACACCCAAACTTCAAAACTCCGGTCGGCGTCTTCCCGTCGCCGGCGATGACTCCCAACACCTCCGCCGGCGACCCCTCGTCGCCGGCTAGGGGTGATCATACAAACCGATAAATCGCACCAACCGGCCGCACCACACCACACCAAATCGTTTTAGCTAAAATTTTTAAAAACCCGCAATTTAAAAAATTATTTAAAATTGCACCGCATATATGGTTTGGTTATAGTTTTTGATTGATATCGGACCGCACCAAACCGCCTTTAATTATGTATATAAATATATATATATATATATATGTATATTATAGACTTGTAATAATAAATTTTATATTTTAATTATATTGTTATTGTATAGTATATTTAATTTGTTTTTTAAGCTTATATTAATTTGTTTGTGTCTATATTTTAATATCTGCAATGGTCATCAACTATTTCACAATTTTTTTTTTGTCTTTTATTAATATTAAACTAAAAAATATATATTCTTACTTTTAGGTTATATCATTTTAATACATATGATTTAGAAGTGTTTGATTCTAATTATTAAAAACCAAAGAATCAATTCATAATTAAATAGCCTCATATGAGCATTTGAAATCATATTTTATGAAGTTAACAATTATTATTCAATTAGTAGTTTACTTCTAAATTTTTTAATTAATTAATTTATCATATAATATAATTTTGAAGGTATCTATTTTAAATTTTGATAAAACTATATATATATATATAACATAATAATATAATTTTAAAACATTTAAACTATCATAGGACATTAAAGTTATTTCTGATATGAAACAAATTAAGTTAAAAACCGCAAAAACCACACCAAACCGAACCAAACCGCATAAAACCGCATATTCAATTTTTGTATGAAAACTGCAGTTTTAAATTTACTTATAAATCAAACCGCACATAACAATGTGGTTTGAAATAAAGGAAAAAACCGCTAAAATCGCACCATGATCACCCCTATCGCCGGCAACCTTTCCAGACCAACCAAACAGACACACACACCCTATATACACACACACTTACACTCAACCACACACACACTCACTGTCAAGCCTGGCCGGCGGCCACCAGCCGCCGGCTGCCTCCTCCTCCACCTCGCCGGCGACCTCCCGTCGCCGGCCGTTCCTTCCCCCACGGCGGTGCCCCCCGACGTCGCTTCCAACAGCATGCACGAACACACACTCATACACCATACAACACACACACATGCATACATACATATATATAGCCACTGTCCTTCTCTGGTGCCGCCACCCACGGTGGCGCCGGCACTCCAGCGTCGGGCCACGACCTCCGGCGGCCTCCGGCAGCAGCTCCGGCACGGTGGAGAGAGAAAACTCAGAGGAGAGAGAAATGGTGATCAAGGGTTAGGGTGAGGGTTTGAAGGTTGTTTTTTGCCGTTTTCCGGCGAACGAGAAATCGGAATTGAATTTCGGAAGCTGTCTAGACTCGTCTCGTCGAGAGCTACGTCGTGTGCGAAAATCGGCCGAAACCGACAACTTTGAGATTTTTCGGCCACCACCGGCGGCAGCGCCACCGCGCAGGCGGCTGCTCCGGCGGCGGCGCGCCGGAGGTAGAAAAGAGAGGAGAGAGGGAGAGGAGGGAGGAGAGAGAACTTACGTGTTTTCGTCGCGCTCGGCTCGCTCGAGAAAACGGTGAAAAATGAATTGGGGGAGGCCTTATTTATAGATTTTGAGAAGTTACTATTCATCCAAAATATCTTGGCACTATTCATCCGTTGACTTTTCCCTTGTTACTATTCATCGGAAATATCTTCCGATTTTCCGACCGAAACTCCGTGATTTGCCCTTTTCATCGCCGTTTGAGCTACGGGTCTCCGATTGACCTCTAGTTCGTTTCTATCTTCTCGTCTTCTCGATACGCATCTAATGGTATAGAAATATTCTATATACCATGTCCAAGAAAAATATCCGTCTAAACTTCACATTAGACACGTATCTGAAACACACATATTAAATTAAACAGTCAAAATATACGCACATAATTATTAAGTCATGTGTTTAAATATTTAATAAAAAAATTATGCTTCGTTTTGGTCAGGGGTGCTACAGGTGAGAAGCAGTCTTGATCTTGGGTAGCTCTATTGTTGTTGTAGACTGCTTCTAGAAGGTTGAGTGGCTGAACATGTGAAAGCTGAAGAAGCTTTTGGATGATCTGTGAATTTCCTCTCAACTTTGTTCAACAATTTTTTCAATCAGCCACACCTTCTATTTATACTTGTAGAGAAGATATCCGTTGAAGGAGACATCTTTCATTTTGAATTTGAGCGTTGATCAACGACATGAACCACATTTAATGTGATTTGACTAGTATTAAATGCGGTGGTTGAAGATCGCAGCTTTCTATGACACGTCAATCCACGTGGCGTTTTGGTATTGGCTCCGTGTCTGCAACTTTGACTCTCCTCTGGAACGGCTCTATTTATTCTTGCTTGAGTCTTCGTTTCTCGTACTGCATCTATCCTTTCTTCGGCTGTCTGAGCAGTGTACTTAGTGCTGTATCCTAGGTCTACTTGCAGCTGATTGTTCTTTGTAGTGCTGCTGTAACAGAGACCTTTTTGCAGTATCTTCTTACAGTGCTGTTGTATCTTACAGTACTGCTGCATCTTCTCTTGCAGTGTCTTCTGTAGTCGTTTCTTGCAGCAACTCTGCATGCCGTTTCTTCTTCCTTTGTTGTAATGCTGCTATTGCTTTCTTGCAGTACCCAGCATACTCAGCTTCCATAGTAATCTATCCAAGTTGTTGTAACCTGGATAGATTCGTTTGAGCTTGCAGCAGCAGCATCAACCTCCTCTCGAGGTATCTCTAGCTGCTTTAGTGGTTACCTCAGCTTCTCCTCGATTATCCTCTAAGGGTACTGTCTCAACAGTCGCCCCTTCAGAGGTCTTCTTCTCCTCCTCTCCTCAGGAAGTGTTGTCAGAACAACAGCCTTGCCTGAGGTCTTCAGCAGGGACCTCGTTCCCTTGGCCAGTCCTGTAACCTTGATAGTCTCTGCAAGAATGAGTTCTTGCAGCTATCGTTGGTTTCTTGCAGCAGTTACTTGCTTTCTGAATTCTTCTTTCAGAACAGCTCTCTCAACTTGCTGACTTCTTTTTTCGCGCTGTATCCTATCCCCTTCTTCCTAAGGATACTTCTTCTAGCTTGTTGTTCCCTACAGTAAGCTTTTCCTTAGAAGTGTTTAAACTTCTTATAAGGTTGGTTTCCTTATATCTTGTAAAACCATTACATGATCTTTTCTTCAATGTCAATACGCTTGAGATCATGTAATGTGGAAACTAGGTATCAATACCTTAGGCAAAATGTTCTTCACCTATTGTGTCATATGTGCTTTGTCTTATCAAGATAACTACTGAAATATCCCAACAATTTCCCCCTTTATCTTGATGATGACAAAACACAATAAGACAAGAGTCAATAAAATAGAACATTCTTTATTGAAGCTAAAAAAATACACATACAGATTCTGTTAAGTACAAAAGTAAGTAAGCTACTACTCCTCCAGCTAGCTTCACTTCTTTCTTCAGCTTCAATCAGTTTGCCGTTTCCACGTTTTTCCACCAGGGAGTTCTTCTCCCTTTCTACCATCTCTGATCTCTGCATGCCTTTTTCAGCATGTTTTCATCAGCCTTCATCTCTGATCTGCTTCATATGGTGGAGGACTCCTGATCGCCATTATTAACTGCTTCCCCCTTGCTATAAGGCTTCAGCATCTTTTGGACTCTTGGCTTTGTAACCCTTCCCTATTTTTGTCATCTTCTTTCACATGGTTACTCAGGGGTGGAGTTACAACGCCAAATATGGCAAGTCAGGGTCTTCTCTTACCCATCAGTTACTGCCCAAGGCCATATAACAGTAACCTGTTTGCACTTCCCACCAAGCATCCTCCTTCTTATTCCTACCCAAGGGAATAAGCTGCTCAGTTTCGGTACGCGACAAGAGATTAGGAAACTGACCGGTGGATGATCAGTTTACCTGTGTAGCTTCATTAATATCTAGGCACGTTCACCTTGGATCCTAGATGACTGCTGGTCTGGGTTGTGATTTGTCTTTTACTTTGCCCAGACACCAGCTTGAAGCTGCTTGACACTGGATCCTTGGATATCTTGTGAAGCACCTGCTGTTTGTATTTTATCTCCATGAATGGCAGCAGGCGACTTCTCTATCCAAGGATTGGTCTTTGACGGCTTTTCTCGGTCCCATATCTTCATCTGGGTTGAGAAAGTCGGACCAGTGTCATCTGAATGGAGGATAGACGCATTCTCCTTGGCATCTATCTCGTGGAGGCTGTCTCATTTTCTGAAGATCTTCTCTATTTCTAGGAAAGCAGATCCTCCACACTCCATTCTTCTGAAGACCTTCTCTGCTTCGAGGTTAATAGAGAAGTATCTTCATCGTCGACTTCATCTCCATCTCATTCTCCACCTTCTTGGCTCTCCATCTTCTTCTTTATGAGAGAGAATACTCACATGGGAAATGATGCCACTTGATGGGTTTTTGGTGAGTAATCAAGTGTAGAAAGATGGTGAGGGGTCGAGTGTATAAATAGGCGTTTGAGAGGTTACGTGATCAACGGTTAGAAGATGAAACGCACGATCTGACGGTTGATATTAAAAGGATGGATGAATTTTCCTTTTATTTCTCAAGGCAGTTACCGCCACTTGCCGGTTCCTTTGGATAGATCTACTTTTTTGCCCCTTCGTCTTCTGGAAAATAGATTTGCCTTTTTGTTGATGTGATAGGTCCGTCGCCTATCTAAATCTTCTGCTCGGGCTAAGATCTTTTGCTACTTCTTCGTTGGCCCCACTTGTTGGTTCTTTTAGGGTTGCAGCAATTTGGATACGAGGTTGTAGAACATTGAATATTCTTTGAAATAGCTGTTGTAACCTAGTGCTGCTTACACTCCCTCTTCTTGCTGTACTGTAAGTAAATGATGCAGCGCTGTATGCAGGTGTAGCTTACAACACTATACTTGCACCTTCTCACAAGCATACATATATTCCCCCTGGACTTCTGCGTCTTTCTTTTTCTTCAATCCCATAGTCTCTCAGTTGTTGCTGTATCCACCTGCTTGGTTAAGCAACCTTTGATTTCCCTGCATGATCGTGCTATTTCTCTGGTTAACTCTTGATGATTCTGAACCTGTAGAGCACTTGTCAGAGAATCCTGTTTCAAATAAAGAGTAGTATCCTGTTTTGAGGAGTTGACTGAGCATTAGAGTATATTTAACATAGTTTGTTTGAAGAAACTTGTCCTGATTAGATTTAGTATTCTGCTTCAGTAATCTGAGTATCCTTGAATGAACATATACAGAATAAGATGAGTTCCCCCTTACTTAGGAACCTCATAACTCCCTTTTTTTTGTTCTTTAGGTAGATTTCTGAGCTTTCTGATGTCCTCTTTGAATTGTTTTGATCTTGCTTAGGATTTTGTCTGGTCTCATCAGATCAATACCACATGCTGTCTCATTTGGTAGATACTTCATGTTGTTGACACTACTTTGATGATGATACCACTAATTGGTGGTGCTTGCTTCTTTTCTTTCCACAATCTTCGTAGTTGTCTTCTTAGTAACTTTAGCCACTTTAAAAGGCGTAGCTTAGATTACTCCAGTAACTTCCATAGTTGCTTCCTTAGAGATCTTGGCTATCCAAATAAAAGATGTAGCTTTGATTTCTGCTGCAACTTTCTTGGTATCTTGTAGTGAGACTTCATGTGTGGTGACTTTGTGCTTTTAGAATCCTCAGCCCTACGATCATGGATACTCTTGCTTCCTCAATCTTCCTTCGACAGTTTACTTTTCTTCTTCTTGACTTCTTGTATGATCGGAAAGATAGACGTTAATCTCCTCAGATGTTTGTTCCTCGCATAAACATGATACATTGATTAAGAATGAGAGCTTAGATACGAGAGATATGTATGACAGGAAAACATGATATGCTTATAAAGATGAGATATGAATGTAGAGAGAAATAAAAAGAGACAAAGATGGATCTGGGTAGGTAGCCAGAAAAGTTGGCTTTTAACCCAACTTGCTTTGATACCACTTGTTGGTCCCAAGTGGTGTCCGAGGTTCAGAGGGGGGGTGAATGAACCTTGGTCGATTTTGAAAACTTGTTAAAACTTACTGTTCTGTAAGTTACTTGAACTTACAGCGCCAACCAGTTACTGCTTATAGCACTAGGATGCAGTGCCGCACACTGTAACTTAGAGTTTTATACGCAGCGGAAATTATATCTTTGTGACACAAGGCTGGCTAGTTTTCTCAAAGATGATCTTTTTCAAAATCGTTTTAAGCTTATGATATATGAATATATGAAATGTAAAGCGCAGATAAAAAAACAATAAAACACTTATGGCTTATAGTGGTTCGAAGGTGGTGTAAGCCTTCTACATCCACTCTACTGTTACCTCGAGCAGGAACTTTGTTAGGTAAGATTGATTTACAGGACCCTCCTAATAATCTATCAACTTACAAAGTGACCACCTACTAGAGTCCAGAGATCACACCGCACTGCAAACTCTAAAGGCTAACCCACACAGGGTTCCACACTCCCACACAGGGAAGCTGCCTAAAACTTAGACAACTATACAAACAACAAGGATTTCTCTTGTCAACTGTTCGACACCTAAAACAACCTAACCACACAGGACAGAGGTTAAAAGAAAAATAAAATCTTCAACTGGTGAGAAGCAGTCTTGATCTTGGGTAACTCTATTGTTGTTGTAAACTGCTCTTAGAAGGTTGAGTGGCTGAACATGTGAAAGCTTAAGAAGCTTTTGGATGATTTATGAATTTCCTCTCAACTTTGTTCAACAATTTTTTCAATCAGCCACACCTTCTATTTATACTTGTAGAGAAGATATCCGTTGAAGGAGACATCTTTCATTTTGAATTTGAGCGTTGATCAACAGCATGAACCATATTTAATGTGATTTGACTAGTATTAAATGCGGTGGTTGAAGATCGCAACTTTCTATGACACGTCAGTCCACGTGGCGTCTTGGTATTGGCTCCGTGTCTACAACTTTCTCTCCTCTGGAACGGCTCTATTTATTCTTGCTTGAGTCTTCGTTCCTCGTACTGCATCTATCATTTCTTCGGATAGCAGGATACTTATGCTGTTTGTTGTTGGTGTTGTTGGCTGTCTGAGCAGTGTACTTAGCGCTGTAACCTAGGTCTGCTTGCAGCTGATTGTTCTTTGTAGTGCTGCTGTAACAGAGACCTTTTTGCAGTACTTCTTACAGTGCTGTTGTATCTTACAGTACTGCTATATCTTCTCTTGCAGTGTCTTCTGTAGTCGTTTCTTGCAGCAACTCTGCATGCCGTTTCTTCTTCCTTTATTGTAATGCTGCTATTGCTTTCTTGCAGTACCCAGCATACTCAACTTCCTTAGTAACCTCTGCTGCTGTAACCTAGATAGATTCATTTGAGTTTGCAGCAGCAGCAGCATCAACCTCCTCTCGAGGTATCTCTAGCTGCTTTAGTGGTACCTCAGCTTCTCCTCGATTATCCTCTAAGGGTACTGTCTCAACAGTCGCCCCTTCAGAGGTCTTCTTCTCCTCCTCTCCTCAGGAAGTGTTGTCAGAACAACAGCCTTGCCTGAGGTCTTCAGCAGGGACCCCGTTCCCTTGGCCAGTCCTGTAACCTTGATAGTCTCTGCAAGAATGAGTTCTTGCAGCTATCGTTGGTTTCTTGCAGCAGTTACTTGCTTTCTGAATTCTTCTTTCAGAACAGCTCTCTCAACTTGCTGACTTCTTTTTTCGCGCTGTATCCTATCCCCTTCTTCCTAAGGATACTTCTTCTAGCTTGTTGTTCCCTACAGTAAGCTTTTCCTTAGAAGTGTTTAAACTTCTTATAAGGTTGGTTTCCTTATATCTTGTAAAACCATTACATGATCTTTTCTTCAATGTCAATACGCTTGAGATCATGTAATGTGGAAACTAGGTATCAATACCTTAGGCAAAATGTTCTTCTCCTATTGTGTTATATGTGCTTTGTCTTATCAAGATAACTATTGAAATAGCCCAACAAACCTCTTCAACGACTACTTCTCTGAAAATCCAACATTCAATGAAAAAAAATTTCATCGACGATTTAGAATGTCCCGAAATTTATTTCTTTGTATTGTTGGTGATGCTTCTAATCATGATCATTACTTTGTGCAGTGAAGAAATGCAGCTGGAAAACTTAGTTTGTCTACACTCCAAAAAGTAACAGCTGCATTTTGACAACTAGCATATGCAATTCTAGCAGATGTAATTGATGAATACATCAAAATTGGAGAGTCTACATCACTTGAATACGTTAAGAGATTTTGTCGTGCTATTGTGGAGATGTATAGAGTGCAATATCTGAGATCACCCACTTCTAATGATGTTGCTAGACTACTTTATATCGGTAAGCAACGTGGCTTTCCAGGAATGTTAGGTAGTCTTGATTATATGCACTGGAAGTGGAAAAATTATCCAACAGTTTGGGTATGACAATATGGCGGGCGAAGTGGATCTCCAACAATTATTCTTGAAGTTGTAGCTGATTATGATCTGTGGATATGACATGCATATTTTGGGATGCTAGGATCCAATAATGACATTAATGTGTTGGAGACATCCTATCTTTTCTCTAACCTTGCTACAGGTGTTGCTCCTCCAGCACATTATGTCATTCAAGGAAAGGAATACAATATGAGATATTATTTAACCGATAATATTTATCCCAAATGGGCGACTCTTGTGCAAACTATCCATTTACCAAATGGTCTCAAAAGACAATATTTTGCGAAAAAATAAAAAACATGTAGAAAGGATGTGGAACGTGCATTTGGAGTTCTTCAAACCAGATTTACAATTGTGACGAATCCAACATGTTTTTGGTTGAAACGTGATTTGCAAGATATCATGATTGCATGCATAATAATGCATAATATGATAATAGAGGATGAACGAGATCTTAATGCTCCAATTGAAGAAAGCTTGGAAGTGCCACCCCCGGACATCGAATTTGCCGAGAATGAACACACTCGTTTTCAAGATTTTTTTGGTCGATTTAGATAAATTAGAGATTCAGATGCTCATTTTGCACTTCGAAATGCACTAATAATGCACTTCCACGCTTTCAAGTGATGTGAACAGTAACACTAGGAATGAGGTGTGTTTAGTAATTCATGGGGTGTGGATAGTTGCACCCTTAAAAAATAACTTATTTTTAGTAATGGAGTGTGTTTAGTAATTCATGGGGTGTGGATAGCCGGACCCTTCAATTAATTAATGATATTAATTTTTATTTATTAAATTTAAAATACAAAAAGTTAAAACTATATTAAATAATGTTTATATGTGTAAATATGTTATCCAATTATAACAAAATTTAAAAAATATGATTAAATAAATTATTAATTAGAAATAATATGAAATATTTCTTTTTTGTTTAAAATATAGTACAGACTGCTGGAAATGAAATACTATTTTTGCACTAGAGTAGTGCAAACTGCTGCAGATGCTCTAATATATTAGATATGTTTGGACAATTTCCAAATCTTGGAGGGTAAAGGTCTCTGGCTGGTCTCTCAGATTATTAAGTTTTATTGCTGTTTTTTTAGTAATTTTATGATTTATTTTCATATATTTTAATTTATTTAGTAATTTTTTGTAATGGTTTATCATTTTTATCATATTTTTTTTCATGGTGAGAAATGATCACTCATGCCAATTTTTAGTTTTTATATTACCATCCATATTGTTCAAATTACCACTCATGTTAATTTAACCTTTTATATTGCCACCCATATCGAAAATTTAACACTCATGTTTTTCTATTTTTTATCATATTTAATAGAATATTCATAATATAAAATGTATTAAAAAATGAAAAAAATAATAAAAAGAGAAAAACGTAGCTCTGAAAATAATGCAATGCAGAACGACACGTCGCATTGTGCATCCCACCTAAATAGCGCTGACATTAATGCATTGTTGGAAAGAAATTTAAGTACCCATCGGTAGTTACCTTGTTGGGCTCGCTCTAAATAAAACTATTGTATTTACTTTCTTAAAAAACTACACTTTGAGCAAGCCCACCATTAAGTTAAACTAGCGATGTATGCTTAAATTTCATCTAAGCAATGAACCAATCGGTGCTATTTAAACATCATGCACAGTGCAGTCATTCCGCGCTACATTGTTTTAGTGCTACAATTTCTTGTTTTTTGTCATTTTTTAATACTTTTAATATTTTGAATATTCTATTAAATATGATAAAATTTTGAAATAACATGAGTGTTAATTTTTCGACATGAATGACGTGTAGTAATTTGAGCAATGTGAATGTTAATATGGAAGTTTAAAATTAACAGGGGGTAATTTCTCTACATGAAAAGTGAAAATATGAAAAAAATTATCAACATTTAAAAAAAACTTACTAAATAAATTAAAATACATGAAAATAAAGTATTAAATTACTGAAAATAGTAATAAAACCTAATAATCCGAGAGACCAGCCACAAATTTAGACCTTCCAAGATCTAAAAAGTGTCAAAACATAAAAAAACATATTAATAGGTTTTGGTACTTGAGATTGTCACATTTTTACATAATTCGTTGTTCTCGAAAGTACTCATGTATAAGATCAACATCTGTGGTCAAATTAATGATTAGTATGTTATCTTCTCTAGTCATATCAAAATTTTAATTTGTTGCTGCAATTTTTAGCTTTTGCACCTCAATATTATGCTCTTTATTTGCAGTTGAATTTGATAATAATTCATGAAATTTCTCATTTTCCTCTTTCGTAATGTTTAAAAAAGTAGACATATATCTTTACTTTGTTTTTGTTTTTTTTTATTTGGACATTTTCCATCACTTTGTGGCCGTTGTGGTGAAGAACCACCACTTATCTTTTCATCCCTTATTGATTGAAAATGAAGGTGGAGAAACATCAGAAAAAATAGGAGACTTATAAAAAATATCTTGTGGACATGTTTTGAGACTTCGCTTGTGGTTTCAACCTATACATATTCTTTCAAAGACAGACTACACATGGTTGAATTTAAAAAAGTTTTTATATACTTTTTGTTGCATCAACAATTCATTTTCATACTCTATTTGCAAAGAATGTTGAAATATATTGAGAAATTATTTATGATGCATAAACAAAAATAGTAAAATTTATAAAAATTTCCGTATGATGTAGAGTTCATTTGCACCCTTGGATTCACATACTCAATTTGTCACAAACAAACATTGAACTTTCTAGCATCTTTGAGAATTGTTTGCATGCAACATTGTAGTGGTCTTTTGTTATGCTCTTTTATGTTAGAGCTTAGCATTTTAGAATTGAATTAATTATCCGTTATGCATTTCCGAAATTGATTTCTAGATTGGTTTACACTAACAATTGGATTGGGTGAAATTTCAAGAAAGACACCACAGCGATGTCGATCTTCAGCAATTGAATAATTTGTACTACGTGACTTTGAAATTTTAGAAGGAAGATATATTAATATGAATATGATATAAATGAAGAAATTAGGAGAAATGTGTTTTAGAATATAGACATCTATTTATAGAAAATCTTTATATAAAAATATGATAAGAATCTAATGGTTAGAATTAAAACATTAGGTAGGTTATCAACGACTAGAATTTATCAATACATGGATTCTGCATTTTTGAAGTGTTTGTTTTTCCGACTATTGTTGAAGGGTTGTGATTTCAAGATGAAGTGAGTTATTAACGGTTATAGTTAGAAACATATGGATCATGTTTTCTTAAAGTCTTTGCCTTTTCAACTTTTTTGAAGTGTTGAAATTTAAAGATGAGTGAGTTATCAAAGGTTATATAGTTGAAAATACATTGGTTGTGTTTTCTTAACGTCTTAGCTTTTCCTATTTTTTTGAAGAGTCATTAAATATAGAGTGAGTCTTGTATGAGACTGTCTTATAGATCTCATTACGTGAGATGGGTCAACCCGATGCGACCAACAGTTAAAGTCGGCGGTCAATGATCGTTGATAAAAAATTATTATATGATAGACATAAAAGTATTAATGATAATACTTTTATTCTCATAACATAATATTTTTATGTGATCATGTGATACTTTCAACAATACTACGTGGTACACATAAAAGTATGTAATACTTTTATGTGCATAGTGTAAATACATGATACTTTCAAAAGTATTACATTATGATAATAAAAAAGGTAAATACATGATACTTTCAAAAATATTACATTATAATTAAAAGTAATACTTTATATGCACAATGTAAATACATGATACTTTCAAATTACAATTTCCAAATTAACCATTGTTTTTTTTAAATAAACACGATATTAGTATTAATAAAGCCCTATAAAGAGAAAGAGTACAAAACAGATGACCTAAAAGTGGCCCAAAACAAAATAACCCACAAAGGGAAAAAAGGTAAAAAAAAAAAAAAAAGCCTAAAGGCTAAACAAATGACCCACTATCTAACTCATAAGCAAAAAATTAAAAAAGGCCACACATGGGCCCAAATGGATCAACAACCACCTCCATTCCAACACCAAACTAAGTTTTTGTCTTTTCTTTGCTAGATTCAGACGTATTCAAGAATCCTAAGGGCTATTGCACTAATGAAGACCAAGATACATTATTTGCCTTCTTTGGACAAATAAAAATATTTCGTTGAATATGTGACCGAGCACTTAAAAGATTCCAATTCATAGGCCTCCTTATCATAGACACTGAATTTAGCCAATTCATCATCTACCATATTCGAAAAAGATTTATTATACTCATGAAAATATTCAAATTCGTCAAGTTCCTCCTAGTTTCATGAAGTTGGTGGATAGATGATTTTTAATGGTCTAGGCACCAAGTGAAGAGACATACAAGACTGCATCAAATATCTGTCATGCTTCTTTTTTTATGAGCATCTTTTTTTTTTAATTTGTGCAACCTTAAAAGGTCCACCAATTTTTAGCTCAACATATTTATTTGTTAACATTGCATTCCTTCTCAACCCATCTTGCTGATTAAACCCATTCTCCTTGCAAGCTGAGCTCAAGCTCAAAGTAAATAATTATTTCTTCCATTTCACCTTCTTAGGCTTCTCTAAGCAACCTAACTCAGAAATACCTTGAACTGAAATATGAAGGCCTATATCCACTTCCTTATATCCACATTGATCATCCACTCGGCGAACAACCAAGTCTTCATTTTCTCGACCCATCTTAGACTATCCAGCACAACTTACTAGGTCGTTATGGTTCTGATTTTCGAAGCCCATACAATTATCATTGATATTAGATGCCTAACCCAAATTCACCTCCTTCTTGTCATACTCAAACATCCCAAGAACATGTCAATCATCAACCAAAATCTCATCTTCTCATCCTAAATATTTTTCTTCTCGGCCCAAAGAAGATTGATACATAACATCAGAATTTTGGCCCAAATATTAGTCAGCCAAAATCATTGCTTGCTCTAATAGGTCATCCTCATAACAATCCAAGGCCAAAGCTTGCCAATACTACCGGTCATACAATCGTTCTCATCATCATCTTTCAAAGCTGACTCATTAGACCAACCAAGTGGATTCAATCATTAGTTTAACCACCCCTTTGAGGCGATAAAATTTCTTTAGCCTTTTTTAAGGAAGTTTAACAAGTATTTAATACATCCCCAACCTCTCCTCAAGTTTAGCCAAAGTAACAACACTTACATCAAGAACTAAGGATACAACTACTGCAAGCAGCAGTAAGCATAAAGAGAAGCAGAAAGAAGTAGTTGTTGAAGATGCTGAGGAAGAAATGGCGTTCCTCCTCAAGAAGTTCGAGAAATTCTTGAAAACGAACAAGAGCGAAAATGACTTTAGAAAGAAGCCTCAGACCTCAAACAGAAATCCCCAAGTAAGACTAACATCACAGTCAAATACTGGTTTCTCTGACTTGTGTTATAATTGCAGGAAGCCTGGACACTTTGCCAGAAACTGCCCTTACCCTCAAGTACATAAGTATCCTGAGGATGAGAGGAAGCAAAGAAAAGAAAAGAGGAGGGATGAGAAGCAGAAACTCTGGGTTCTTCTAAGTGAAGTTGATCGAGGCTTAGAAAACAGCAAACAACAACAAAGAAGAAGAAGCCAAGGACAACTGTTCATCTAAGAGCGATAGTGACAACTCTACCTCCGATGAGGAAGCACTATTGTGCCTCATGGCAAAAGACTATGAAGAAGAAGATGATGATGAGGTAACTTCTCAATCTCATGATGTTTCAAGTTCTGAAAAGCTGTACATGACTTAGTTGTTTAGACAGATCATGAGTGACTTTGAGCAGATAAATTCAGCTCATGAAGAACTAAGGAAAGAAAACCCGATGCTCAAGAGTGAGCAAACTGTACTGAAGGAAAAGGTTTCCGACCTTGAGTACTACAATACAAAATGCAACAATCTCTGAGCAGAGGTTTCCAAGTTCAAGCTGCTAGTCACTAAGCTAGAAGCTGAGAAAACTACTTGCAAAACACAATTGATGTGTATAGCAAATCAGCTAGGAAAGCACATGAATGTATCCTGGAGACCCAACATGCCTATAAAGGAAATGGTCTCAGATATTGTGCAGGAAGCTCTTAGAAAGCAGTAAACACATCCAATGCTGGAAAGTTTGTTCAAGCCTGAGTTTCTTATGCTCAGGAACTCCTTCCAGTCAATGGAATTTGAACAAAGCTAGTATAGTGGATAAGGGAAAAAAGCTCATGCTGCAGACAGTAGACAGTAAGTCTGCATAGGAACTTAGAAATCAGCACAATCAGTAAGAGGAGAATGCTGCAAGTAAGAGGAGAATGCAACAGTCTCCCAGGTTACAGCAAAAGTTCTACCCCTACTATACCAAAGCATACTTGTTTAAATCCAAAGGAGTTCATACTCTGGAGAGGTATAAGGGAGTACATTCCTCAAACAGGAAAGGTAACACCTAGAAATCTCCAGCACACACACATCACAAACAGTATCCTGCAAAGCGTACTTACAGAAAGAGAACCACCAAGGCTAATGGTAAACTAATTATCATTAAGTAGGTGTGGGTCCCAAAGAAGACTAACCCCCCAGGACCCGTACTTGTATAGGTACCTAAATCTGCCTGATTCACTTACAGGCACAGTTGCCAGGAAGTAGCGGAGATGTATGGTATATCGATAGCGGCTGCTTTAGACATATGACTGGTAACAAAGCTGGATTAAGGGACTTCCAACCATGTAAATGACCTAAGGTTGTTTTCGGGGATGATTCCAAAAGAAGCACCAAGGGTACAAAAAGCTTGATCAGAGGTAATACAAGTATCAGTGACGTTTCATATATCAAAGGGCTAAAGTATAACCTCATGAGTATCAGTCAATTCTGTGACAAAGGATGTTCAGTGGAGTTCAACCTCAACAAGTGTCTGATAAGAGACAATAAGAGGAACTAGGTAAAGCTTACTGGAACCAGGAGAGACAATATCTATCTTGTTGATTGGAGTTCAACAGTGCAACCAACATGCTTTATTGCTAAGAGCACCCCTGAACTAAGCTAGTTATGGAATAAGAGGATGAGGGACCTGAACTTCAAAATGATCAACAAACTAGCAAGAAAGAACCTAGTGAGAGGTCTACCGGATGTTGCTTACAAGAAGGAGAATGTTTGTGGAGCCTATCAGAAAAGTAAATAAGTAATAATCTCATTTAAGGAGAAAGTACAGAGATCATCTCACAAGATTCTGGATCTCCTACATATGGATCTGTTCGGCCCAATTGAACCTGTTAGTGTAAGTGGGAAGAAGTGTTCTCTATTGATAGTGGATGACTACTCTAGATTTACTTGGACCATCTTTTTAGCCAAGAAATTAGAAACTCAGAACAGGCTGCCAGAATTCATGAAGAGGATACAGAATGAGAAAAGCTTGAGCATTGTGAAGATAAGGTCTGACAGAGGAACAAAATTCACCAACAGATTCATAGAGAAAAATTGTTTAGAGAATGGAATTTATCATGAGTATTCTGCAGCAAGAACTCTCCAGTAGAAAGGAGTTGCAGAACGAAGGAACATGACTTTGAAAGAAGCAGCAAGGACTATGATTGTTGATGCTGGTATACCAAAGAGATTTTGGGCTGAAGCAACCATTACAACATGCTACACTCAGAATAAATGCTTAATCAACAAGGACCATGATAAGACTTCTTATGAAGTTTGGCATGGCAATACACCAAACATCTCATACATGCACATCTTCGGATGCAGATGCTACAGTCTGAACAATGGAAAAGAGCACCTGAAGACCTTTGATGAACAATCTGATGAATGAATATTTTTAGGATACTCATCAGTAAGAAAAACATTCAGGATTTTGAACAAAAGAAGCTTGGTCGTAGAAAAATCTATACATGTGGTGTTTGATGAACCACATTGTGATACTGCTGAGTTGGACAAACTTAATGAAGATGTATCAAAGATGAATATCAAGAATAAAAAAGTAAGATACATTGATGAAGTTCCAGTACATGCTGAAGTGGTTATTGAAAACATCACACAGGTTACTGCATCTGGAAATATAGTAACGTAGGATACTGAACAACAAGCAGATAGGATACTGCAGTCCAACAGTAACCGCAGAGAGAATGTTAATCAACAGGTTACTGCTCAGTAACCAGCTTATAGCTTAAACACCCAAGGAGCTTGTGATTGGGGATATTAATGAAGGTGTCAAAACAAGAAGATTAAGACCTCAAGAATCACTGTTCACATGCTTCATATCTCAAGTTGAACCCAAGAGTGTAGAAAAATCTCTTGAAGACAGTAACTGGATATAGGCCATGCATGAAAAACTGAATGAATTTGAAATGAATCGTGTATGGAGATTCGTTCCAAGGCCTAATCACCAAGGACTTATTAGAACGAAGTGGGTGTTAAAAAACAAGCTAGATGAAACCGGTACTGTTGTCAGAAAAAAAGTAAGACTAGTGGCTAAAGGATACTGCCAGGAAGAAGACATAGATTTTGATCAGACCTTCACTCCTGTTGGGAGGCTTGAGAAAATAAGGATATTTCTAGCCTATGTTGCCCACAAGAATTTCAATATATATCAGATGGATGTGAAGAGTGCATTTCTGAATGGACTCCTATCTGAAGAAGTATATGTGGAACAACCACCAGGTTTTGAAGAACAAACAGAAGACAAGGTATTCAGATTAGAGAAAGCTTTATATGGTTTAAAGCACCCAGAGCTTGGTATGATACATTGTCCCTATATCTCTTGGAGAATGGCTTTCAGAAAAGGACAGTAGACAAAAATCTCTTCAGAATACAGGATAGAGACAGTATACTGCTTGTGCAGATTTATGTGGACGACATCATCTTTGGATCCACTAACAAAGATTTATGTGAAAAATTATCAACCCTCATGCAGAAAAAGTTTGAGATGAGCATGGGAGAATTAAGTTTCTTCCTTGGCCTACAAGTCAAACAGCTAGACAATGGGATCTTTATAAATCAAGCTAAGTACACCAAGGAACTCATTAAGAAGTTTTGAATGGAGAATGGATCTTCAATTAGCATTCATATGGCCACATCTATTAGTCTGGACAAGGATGAAAGTGGAAAGGATGTGGAGATCACTAAATACAGCAAGCTTATTGGATCCTTACTTTATCTTATAGTAAGTAGGTCGGATATAGTGTTTGCAGTAGGAGTTTGTGCAAGATTCCAAACAGCACCAAAAGAGTCTCATCTTGCAGCAGTGAAAATGATTATCAAGTATCTGAAGGGTGCTCAAGATGTTGACCTATGGTATCCTAAGGAAGGAGGATTCAGCCTCAAAGGATATTCAGATTCAGACTTTGCAGGATGTAAATTGACAGGAAGAGTACTAGTGGTATATGTCAATTCCTAGGAGAAAGGTTAGTTTCTTGGTTCTGCAAGAAGCAAACATCTATACCAACGTCGACTGCTGAAGCAGAGTATATTGCTGCAGGAAGCTGTTGTGCTCTGATTTTGTGGATACAACAACAGTTAAAGGATTATGGGATAACACACAGAGAGAGGGAGACTCCCATTCTATGTGATAATAATAGTGTCATTGCTATAACACACAATCTAAATTTTTACTCAAGGATAAAACACATTGATGTGAGACATCATTTCATAAGAGATCATGTAGAGAAAAGGGATATTGTGCTTGAGAAAGTGCATACTGACATGCAGCTAACAGATATATTCAACAAACCATTATGTGAATCAAGGTTTTCTATATTAAGGAATGAGCTTGGTATAATCAAGCTATATAGTGTGGAAGGACTTAAGTATCTCAGGAAGGGTTCAGGAAGTAAGAGGGAATATATGCAGTGTTTCAGTGTTCGACACTTGGCTTTTCAGTATTTAAGGATACAACTGAACAATATTCAGATAATCAGTATTCTGTTACAGGATACAGCAGCATACAAAATACATCATCAGACAGGTTACTGCAACAGGTTACTAGAAGAAGAGAATAACATTTATTAGAGACAACATTTAAGAAGCCCTGCAACCTCGTATCAAGAACAATAACCTTATCCCTAATCATTTCAAATGACAAAATGGCGTCTGCATTAAATGCAAAACTTCTTTATTAGAGAAGTTGAAAGGGCGCGGTTTATCTTCTAACACAGTTAGGTTCTGATATTACGGATTTTCCCTTCCACATTTTTATCTCAATCGTCAGATCGCATGCCTCTCTCTTACATCATTTGATCCGGACTGTTGATCAAATTTAAGCACATGTTTGAATTTATAACTAATCAAAAACTCTCTCTCTTGTCTATAATTCACTTTTATTATTTTTGAGATTTGCTAACTGGCTATTTGCATTCAAGAACACTCTTTCTCTATCTATAAGTTACAGATCTTACAGAATCATCAATAACTATTGCAGGAGAGACAAAGGTTTTGTAAGGAAGGCTAGTCAACACTAACGTGTTGCTGAGGTCTGAGTCACTATATGACAGGGATCTCATTTCTGAGGCCTGGAATCATGTGTGCAAGAGCAGGGTTTCTGGGCTCTTCACCACCACCTACATCGGGTTCTTTGCCTGGTCTGTACAGAAGTTCTACGTATATGCTGTGTGGTCTAAGGATTCGGAAACGATCATCTTCAAGATGGATATTGATGATGAAGTTTGGTACACCCTAACGGCCAGAGACATTGCTGAGACCTTTGAAATCTCAGATGAAGGTATGAAGTTCTTTGACCTGGAAACCTATGGTTCAGGTTACTTGGAGGAAAGCTAGAACCTGTTCAAACAGGATTCCGTTAAGAAGATGGTGAGTTTAAGTTTCTGCATGACATCTGTGTCTACACCATCGAGGGTAGATGTGGAAGTTTTGACAAGTGCACCGATCTTCGGATGCGGTTAATGACTACTATTGTTCGTGAAGAAGTAGTCAACTGGTCATAGTTTCTTCTTCGGAGGATATGGGATGAGGCCTCCATGAAGACGATCAGGAGAAACTTTGGGATTGTCATAACCTCCATCCTCTACAAGAAAGACATCCCAGTAGAAAGACCAGTGCCAATCGTCCCTGGCTGGTATCTAGGAGTGAATAAAGGGTACAATAAGAAAAAGGTTGAGGAGAAGGCTCAACAACCAAATAAGAAGAAGGTTGGTACAAAACGTAAGATTGCAGAAAGTGACTCAGATGATACAGCACAAGGAGCTGCTGACTCGGCTTCTTCTGGCGATGAGGATGATGATAGCGATAAGCCCGCCAGGAAGCCGATTATAGAGGCTCTCAAGAGAGCTCTATTGAAGAAGAACCCATTGAAGAATGTGATGTTACAGTTGAATCCTTATGCTAAGGCTGCTAAGAAGATGGCTCAGAATCTCAATATGGTTGAAGATGTGCAAGCATGATCTCTTGAGAATCCAGCCCACGAGCAAGCACAAGTGGGGCGCAATGTGGTAGAATCTGCTAAGGTTGCTGCAGTAGAATCTCCTAAGGTTGCCAAAAAACAACTACAGATGCTGCTTTGGGAGATCCTGCTGATGATATGTTAGTCTCAGCATATCTTATCCCTGATCAAAGATTTGATGAAGATCAGGAAGCTGCAATTCAGGATGTTGTACCTGAAAACAGAGATGCATAACAGGTTACTAAACAGGATGCTGTTCAGAAAGCAGAAGAGGTTCCAGCCCCAGAATCTGAACCTGAATTAAAATAGCTCGCTTTGCTACAAGAGAGAAAGCAGAAAATGAAGAAGTTGATGCTTGCTAGAGAAGGTAAGGGGACACGCTTCAATAGGACCGAGGGATGCTCTCAGGGAGATTGAAATGTTAAATAAAGTTGAGAGCTCCATTGATGATATCGATTAAGATGAAGTACATGATGCCATTGTAGAAACCGCTGAATCGATATGGAGAAGGTTTGCCACTGTCTATGACTACTAGAGATGGATGTGACTCTCTTGAGTAAGAGACTTGCTGGGATGGGAAGACTGGCTGATAGTTGAGGACATTGTTCTCAAATGGACTGTCAATTTCACTGATACTGAAAGTCTTCTACCTCTTTTCCAAGAAGAATTCATTAACACTTGCCTTGATGAAATGGTTGCCAAGATCATTGAGAGATAATAAAAGCTTAAGGAGGACAGGAAAGCCAAAGGTAAGTCTACCTTTGAAGAGCCAGAGGGTGAGCTGTCGATGAAGTCTAGGGAAAACAACACATTGATGATCCCCACCACTGAGACTATTAGGACCCTGACAGAATTAGAGCCTGTTGAAGCTCAGTTAGCTACCCTCGATCTTGAGGAAGCTAACAAAAGAATACTGCAGCTGGGGATTGAAGCAAGCAGAGCAGAATCCTTCAGGCAACCCCCCAAAATGCTGCAACCAGGAGAAGAAAGTAGTGCTACTGCTGAAGTACATGATTCACCAATCTTCAAGGGTATTGCAGCATTGTCTCCAATTGTGAGCTTGGATGCGATGGAGACCGACGAGCAACCGTTGGTCGATTATACCAGTTCCCCAACTTATCATGTTCTATCATTTGAGGGGGATATCGCCTAAGATCCAATGAGTCCTAAAATATCTCAATCAGAAATATACCAATGAAGCAACCATGGAGGAAGTTGCAGAGACATGACTCCCTGTACTGGCTACTGTAGAAGTATAGAATGCTGATGAGTTACAGGAAGCAATAGTAGCAGTTGAGCAACAAGAAACAACAGTGGCTGATATCGAGCAGGATGCAGGTGCAGATGCTGATGATGCTGCAATTCTGACAGCTCTTGATGAAGATATCTTCTTGGTGTTGTTACAGGAGTTGGTTGAGCACACTTTTCTTAATGCTCAAAATCTTGATCTTTTAAATGTTGTTGTCACCAGAGTTGTTGCAGTAATTGAAGTTGTTGTTGTTGAAGTTGCTGAAGTTGCAGATGCTAAGAATGTTGTTGAGATAACTTCTTTTGAGAAGACCTCGGGCGCAGATACTGTTGAGACATACCGGTGGAGGATAAAGAAGGGAATGCTGAGAAAAAGGAAGTGCCAAAGGGAGGCAAGTAAACTATTGTTACTGCTCCTGCACCGAATCCTGATGATGGAGATGACTCATCAAGTGATGATGATGAGGATCCTGAAGGTGTCAGTCCTCCTTATGAAGAACCATTCAAGGTGAAGGAAACTACTCAAGAAAGAAGAAGGAGACTCATGCAGGAAGCTAATGATGCTCAGCAACTATATATTGACCAGAGTTAGGCTATGGTTATCTATACTCATCAGGAAGCAGAACCAAGTATAGCTAGGATTGAGACCCTTTCTGGCTCTCAAGAACAATTTCTTCAAGGGATTATAGATGCCATCTAAGGTCTGATTCGAGCCATGCAAATATATGATATAAATATGACAATAGGCATCCATCTAAGTGAAAAGGTACACTTATCATCGATGGAAGATTTGAGGAAGAAGTTGTCTGAACTTCCCTCCAGGATACAGAGAATGATGAATGATGAGTGGAATGCTTAGTACCGTGAGCATAAGAAAGTTGAGCATGAGCAGCAAGCTGTATCTGATGCAAGGGATAAAACAATTGATGAGATTAGAAGCACACTTGCAGAAAACATCAGATCAGTTGATGAGATGAGAAACAATCAGTTGCATAGAACATAGTGCTCAACTCATTGCAAGAGAATGCCACAACACAAGCTGGTGTTGTTCAAAGTATAAACGTCATGATTTCTAACTTAGAGCTATTTTTTGGCAAGATGTGTGCCATCTTGCATTGGGCTTTTCCACAACATGTACCCACTGACTCAGTTGCCCTAGGTGTTGACCCAGTTGATGATGCCAAAAAGGGGAAAAGCAAGAAGAAAGCAGATGCGGAATTCGAAGCTGCAGTGGATGATACAGTAAGAGAGTTGGATGAGGATGATGAAGATGATAACCTTCCTTTGACCATTAGCAGGAAGCGAAAGCGTTCTAATTCTGGACATGGTCAGAACATCTAACCAAAGAAGATAAAGTCGATGAAGGTGAAGGAGGTGCAGGTGCTGGGGATACTACATCCCAAGCAGTAAACAACACTGTAACTCAGCAAGGAGCTTAAGTTTCAGCTGCAACAACTCGTCAGAGGAGTTCAAGACAGCAATCACAACGAGGCAGATAGAGATAGCAGCAAACAGGTCAGAATGTTCATGTTAAACCATATATGGGTATTGTTGTAGGTAGAAGACTTGATGAGAACAGGTGGAAAGAACTGAAGGAAGCTGATGAGAAGAGGAGAATGGAGAAATCAGCCTTAATTCATTTTCCACCTCAGGATGTTCCTTATTTTGATTGAGACAAAGTCTCTGCTGAAGTTGAAGTCTTACTAGATCAAAAACTTGAGAAGGTAAATATGGCATGGGAATTTGAGATGTTTAATTAGAGATGCTTGATAAAGAATAGGAATCCAACATATGACGAAATAGCACTCTTCTAGAGAACTGAATACCTGAGGTATTTCAGACACTTATGCCAATATGATTTCTTCTTGAATTATCCAACATGTCTTGAGGCCTTGATAAAATATGAGAAACTGGCGAGAAATGGTGAGTTGGATATTCAGAAATCCTTGTTGGAAAGGATGAAGAAAAGAGAGCAGATTCAGTTCTATCAAGACTACTAGCTTCAATGGATTCAAATTCCTAACATAAAGAAACTGGAAGAAACCTATCAAGAGTCATTGTTGAATTGGTGAAAGGGAACGAAGTATGATAAGGTTTCTAATCTATCTAGAACCGATGCTGAACATGACTTTGTAAAAAGAAGGTTGTTTGAAGGATCAAAAACTTAAGGAAGTGGCGCTTACTTCAATTTCTCAGAAGATGGTTTGAATAAGCACTTCCCCGTAAATGATTTCTTTATTCCTTTATTTCTTCATTTTATTTATTTGTTTGGGAAAAAACTCATAAATCTCTTATAAATCAAGTTCAAATTAATTGTCATAAATCATCTATGACTACATATTATAACTAATCTTATTAAATTAAGTTAATGACCAATCAAATAAAAATCAATATTTATAAATCTTTTTTTAAGTATATTCTGTCATCTGTAATTTGAGTCAATATCTTCAAGACTAATTACATGATTATTAGCTATTAAGTATCTCTAGTTAGTATGCCCAAATGATTTAGGCCCTTTTTAATTTATTTAAAAAGTAACTTCCTTTTTCTATAATCAAAGTATCTAGTTAGTATCTTCTTATTTTAATTTTTTTTATATCACCATTTTTTTTTTTCATAATCAAAGTCATATGCTATTCACTTACCTCATGATAGTAAAACATAATTTTTATCTTCAATTTAAATTCTCATAACTATTGTATTTATGGGTGTTACTATATATTAGAACAAAATCTAATATGTGTAATGGATACTTGCGCTAGTTAATATATTTTGGAAGTTTAAATAAACTTGTCATTTATGAAATCAAAATATTATCGCATTCTCGTAGATTAACTCTAACTCATATATTTTATTCATTTTTTTCATTATTAGTCTTGCATGACAAATGATAAAGTTTCCTAGTCAAATCATATAGTTATTATTGTTATTATTATTATTATTATTATTATTATTATTATTATTATTATTATTATTATTATTATTATTATTATTATTTTGATTAATTTAATGAATACTAATTTATTAACTTAAGATCAAACTCTTTTAAATTTCTGTGTATATTTATTATATGTTATATAAACTATGATTTTATCCCATTTAGAATTTTTTTTTTCCTTTTCTCTATTCTAGTCATTGTAAAATTCATTAGGCATTTTTCCTAAGTACCACTATTATGAGCTTCCATTATCTAGTGATTATTACTAATGTATTCGAACATCTAATGCTATTTAGTGTGTATGGTTTTGTTTGAAGTTTTTGATAGTATAATTTAACATGTCACTATTGAAATAATTTAATTAGTCCCATGAAATGACATTATGTACTCTTAATATGTTTGATATTTATTCACAATCAAAGTGTTTTACTCTTTAAGAATTAAATTTTATTACTTCAAATCATTCATGACCGATTTGAATGTAAATTTTATATTAATTTCCTAGACTCAACAAAATTTTCTAATACATTCACATTAACATATCACTAAGTGTAAGGTAGAGATTAATATATTAAAATATTCGAATATATACATTATTAAATAAGTTTATCTCACATTTACATGCTTATAAATACTTCTTTAGCTAATGCTCATAAACTTATGGATTGTCTCAACAACACATTGAAGAGTTTTGTTATGCCTTCAGTCTATAGATAAGATTAATTGTATCAATTATATAGACATTAACGGATCCCATATCATGAAATTTATTACTCTTATATAGTTTCTTTTAAGATTTGCGGATACTAAATTCTTCTCGTTGGGTAAAACAAGATTTATCAGAACTTTCTTATAATTATTTTGAACAAATAACCATAACAATCCGCTTGAGATCTTTAAAGCCCCCTACTTAACATACTTATCAATAAAACTCGTATAAGATCACTCTAAAAAGTACGAGACACTCATCATTTATTCGAATTTTTAATAAAGTTCAAGTATACATTTTATTTTAATTATAAGCCCATCAATTAATAATAAATTAACATTGTTCATTTTTTTTTCATTCTTCTTAATTTAAGCATTTATACATACAAGAGTAAGTATTTATAAAAGAACTCATATTCGATTACAATCCTTTTATTTTAGTGTTACTGATTGTGTTAGAACCTATCAATTTAACTTGTATTAATTGAGTGTATTTACACACACGTAAATAAGAAACGTAATTCGTTGTATTTCCAAACATAATTATTTTTCTTTTTACTCATTTAAAATTTCTTGCTTTGATTTGGATTGGCTGAGGAATACATTAATCTAACCATTCATACTCTAACAAGTTTTATAATAAATTATAGAATATAAAGATCGAAAAAAAAAACTAAATGCATTTTATCAACGTCTAATAGGCTATATCATTCGTCTTTCAATGATATCTCTTGGATATGTTGGTTTTCTCTCATTAAGTGAGTTAATAGACATTCTATGGCCCCGCCTTTATCATTTGTATCAATCTCAAGGTCATCTACTTAGTAATCATTATTTCTAAGCATTATTATTTTTCTCCTCTTTTACTGATTTGAAGTTCATTTATTTGATAGTTAGGTCAGATGAGAAATACATTAACTCAATTAGTTATGCTCTAACAAGTTTATATTAATTAGAGAATATTAGATATCTAAAAGTCAAACTTTTTTTTTTCATCAGCACCTAATAGGCTACATTGTCTACCTTTCTATGATATTTCTTAGACATGTTTGTTTTCTCTTAATGCGTGGTTTACTAAATATTTTATAACATCACCTTTATTTACTATATCAATCTTAAGGTCATCTAACTCATTAATCGTTATCTCAATCTCGATCCTTATTCATTGCTCTTGAATTTAAAGTCATCACAACACTTTTTTTTTCATATTTGACATACAAAAGGTTTGCACATCAATTCATGATAAAACACATACATATCAAGTTACATATACAACAATTGAATTTAAACAATATACTGATAGAAATTCATATAAGAAAATTAAATAATGCACAAAATGAAACTTTTGCTTCAGAATACACTTTATACTAATTAACAGAAGAAATAAATTATCTTACTTGGAAGGCGGCAGAGCTGAAGTTTGGTGATGGTATGACGGAAGTACAAAAATTGGCTCTAATACCATATCGTAACACCCCTTTCTAGTAGGGTAATTACTTCTTCTAAGTTATGCTTAACTTTCCAACTAATAAAAGTATGTCATAAGGATTCATATATTGTAACACCCCCTCCTAGTAGGGTAATTACTTCTGTTGGGATTTCAGTGTTTAGATTTTGATGAGACAAACCAAGAATGTAATAGGAAGTTTGAGTACCCCATTTTTCACAATGTTTAAGTGAAAACATAGACTAGGATTGAGTCTAGTTATAGAAGCTGAAAGATGGAGGTACACATGCATACTATGCTGCATCGAAGATTTCAGAACGAAGCTGCTGCAAGAAAGCAGATACGGCAACACTGCAAGAAGACAATTACAACATTGCAGCAAAATTAGTAAGAACAGCATGCAGCATCGCTGCAAGAAAAGGTTACATGAATACTGAAAGAAAAGATACAGCAGTACTGTACGAAGATACTGTAAGAAGGTCTAAGTTACAGCAGCACTGTAAAGGACAAGCAGCTGCAGGCAGACCTAGGATACAGTGCGAACCGTACTACTCAAACAGTCAACAACGCCAATGACAAACAAAATAAGTATCCTGCAATCCGAGGAAGGGTAAATGCAGTATGAGGAACGAAGATCCAAGCAAAAATAAATAGAGCCGTTCCAGAGAAGATCAAGGTTGCAGACACGGAGCCAGTGCCAAGACGCCACGTGGACTGACGCGCTGCAGAAAGCTACAAGCCGCAACCACCACATTAAATGCTCCAGAAAGAAAAGTCAAGACGCATTAAATGCTAGCCATTCCTTTGATCAAGTACACTAAAATTCAAAATGGGAGATATCTCCTTCAACGGATATCTTCTCTACAAGTATAAATAGAGGATGAGCAACCCTGAAGCTAAGAACTGAAACATTTGCACAAAAACTCTCAAGCATTCAAGCAATACTCTTTCGAGTCTACTATCAGTTTCAGTCACTAAACCTCTGTGAAGTGAAGCAAGTTCAAAGCTGAAAGATCCTTTGAAGGATTCACAAGCTCACTTCACCGCACTAGTTGAAGAACAGATCTATATACTTTTTAACCTTGTTGCTGTGTGCTTAGGTTGTTTTAGGTGTCGAACAGTTGATAGGAGAGATCCTTGTTGTTTGTATAGTTGTCTAGGATATAGGCAGCTTCCCTGTGTAGGAGTTTGAAACCTTGTGTGGGTTTGCCTTTAGAGTTTGCAGTTGTTGTGTGTACGCTGGACTCTAGTAGGTAGTTTAGCTTTGTAAGTTGATAGATTGTTAGGAGTGTCCTGTAAATCAATCTTGCTTAACAAAGTTCCTGCTCGAGGAAGCAGTAGAGTGGACGTAGAAGGATTATACCACCTTCGAACCACTATAAGCCATAAGTGTTTTATTGCTTTCTTATCTGTGTTATATCTTTTATATCTATCTCTGTCATAAAGCATAAAACGTTTTGAAAACGATCATATTTGAGAAAATCAGTCTTGTGTCTTAAAACTTTTTTTTCCGCTGCGTACAAAACTCTAAGTTACAGCGAGTAGCACTGTATCCTAATGCTGTAAGCAGTAACTGACTGGCGCTACAAGTTCAAGTAACTTGCAGAACAATAAGTTTTAATCAGATTTTCAAAATCGACCAAGGTTCATTCACCCCCCTCTGAACCTCGGACACCACTTGAGACCAACAACTTCTATTTAATTATGCTTAACTTTCCAACTAATAAAAATATGTCCTAAGGATTTATAGAATTTTTTTTTTAAATAGCGAAAATAATTTTTTTAAGAAAAATATCCGAGTTTTAAAATGGTCTAAAACATCCAAAAAGAATTAAATCGTTTATGTAAAACTTTCGTAAAACAAATCAAATTAAAAGTCTTCTTAACATGCAAATTTAGAAACTCAAAAAAAAAAAAAAAAATCTTAAACTAATTCCAAGGCCATCACCACCAATCATGCTTCAGCGTTGCTACCTCCCTGCATCACATCTTAATGGATGTCCATGTTAATTTTATTTATTTGGATTATAACACCTAATCTAACTATATAACTTGGAATAAAAGAATTTCTAAACAAAACCATTTGCTTAACAAGTTATTCTTTACCGTAATAATCAACTATTTAGTTGGTTGAACACAATAACCAAGTCTCAATTATAATAATGAATAAACTTGCTAATTAATCCCCTTTTACTTTTACATCAAAAGAAAATGGTTTTCAAATCAATGCAAAAACAACTCACTTAATTAATCATAATCTATGCTGGTGTCATCAATCATACTAACAAAATTATTAAAAAATCCAAAAGTACGTATAGAATCTGGAAGGAAACATTATGATTAATTCTAATCAAATAATTAATTAATAAATACAAAACCATCTAAAAAAATTTACTCACATGCACAATACCTGGCTCTCTGTTTCGACTGAAGGATTTGCCGCCTTTTTTTTCCGACTCTAAGGTTGCGGTTGTTTTCTGTCCTTTTCTTTTTTTTTTTAAACGCTGCGGTTTCTTCTTGCTTTCTCACCGTCCTTTCTCTTTCTCGTTTCTTTAGTTATGTTTTTATTTTGTCGGTTTTACCCAATATTTATTTACCTAGGGTTTGAGATTTCTTATCATTTAAGAGTTTAAAAGTACGTGGGCTCCTATATCTTCTCAACTAATTATTTTAAATTTTAAAATTCTACACTAATGTAATATGATCTTTAATCTACTAATTATTTAAGAATTCTGAACACCTCACACAACTAATTCAATATAATTTAGTATGTGGCGATGATAAAAATACAAATAAAAATCTATTATTCATAAAAGAGATTTAATTAGAAATTTGGGGTATTACAATCTCATAAATATTATTAATATTACATGCAATATTTAAAATTGGATGATAAAATAATTAAACTTAAACATACGGTACCTTTCATAGTAAAAAGAAAGTCCATGAATGTATATCATAATTGAATTGGATATCGATATATGTTTAATATTTACATATAAATATCTATTAGATATCGATAGGTTGTGGATACAAATAGATATCGATAATGATATCCCTAAGTTCTGGATGTGAATATTTATATATTGTATATCATGTCTTACATTCAAATATTTTATAAAAAAAACTGATCCACTTGTACCAATATTACATATCCTAAAAAAATAATATGTAACACAAATATATTTCATCCCATAAAAAAGATTATATATGAGACATATTTCATCCTTCTTAATATATGACAAGTAAAAAATAAAAATACTGATAATAATAATAAGGAATATTATGTTTAGTGCGAAAAAATAGTGCAGATTGGTAGAGATGAACAATGGTCACTATAAGAAAAAAAGGCTACGACAAGTGTTTTAACCCTTGTCGTAGCCATATTCAAACCGTTGTCGTAGTTGGTGTTGTCGTAGACCTAGAAAGAATGCGCTCATAGACAACGGTTTTTAACCGTTGTCGTAGACTCTACGACAACGGTTAAAAACCGTTGTCGTCGCCTTATAAAAACCATTGTCGTAGCCTTATAATAACCGTTGTCGTAGATCGTAATATATTAAAAACCGTCGTCGTAGTGTCTATGACAACGGTTAATAACCGTGTCGTAGATTGTTGTAAACCGTTGTCGTAGCCATATAATAACCGTTGTCGTAGTACACAGTGTTTCGAAAAACCGATGTCGTAGACTCTACGACAACAGTTATTAACCGTTGTCGTAGATTCTACGACAACGGTTTTTAAAAACCATGTTTCTGTCTAACAAGCGTTGTCATAGAAACTACGACAACGGTTTTTAACCGTTGTCATTTATTACAACGACAACGGTTCAAAACCCATGTGTTTATATGTAATAACCGTTGTCGTAGACTCTATGACAATGGTTTTAAACCTTTTTTTTCAACCGTTGTGTTGTCGTATTGTTTACAACTGTTGTGGTAGCTAGCAAGGACAACAGTTTTTTGTTAATTTAAAAATCGTTGTCGTAGATTTTTTTATTTGAAATTTGCTTAATTAATAGTGAAATTAAATTATTAAAATTAAATAATACTAAAAATAAAACAATATTAACATTGAATACCCAAAATATAAATTACAATAATTAAAATATTATCTTAAATCACAAATATTCAAGCAACAAAGTATTTATCAAAGTAATCAAACACAACACTTGAAACTAGATATCCATCGACTTGTACCACAACAAAACTCGATCAAATACTCCCACCACCAACCAAACATGATGATCCTGCAACAAATAAATTCCACATTTTATTTGTATATCTCGAATAACCGTACAAAAATCAAAAGCCATCAATAACAAGTTGAATATAACACAATTAATTAATTGAAACACATCTTTCAAAAATCAACATGCAAGCAGCAAAAACACTTACCAAGGACCTTACTTCCACTTGAAACTTAACCAATAAAGCCAATTTCTCTAACCCCAACAGGCCTTATGTAGCATAGACAACCTCAATGGATTGGAGCATAGAAAATTTCAATCAAATCATCAACTAAAAACCATTGAAACACAATTCACCAAAAGCCGACCTAAAACATACATTTAATGTTCAACACCAACAGCAATTATAATAGCATTCATCACCAAACATCTATTCAAAGCAACCTAACCCGAGTGTTTGACGCATAATTCACCCAAAGTCAAAAAATACCAATCAACAACCAACTCAAAAACAAATATATTTCGTTACCTAAAAGTCATATATATGTTCTTGTACACGTTCCGCCCACTCCTTACACACTTCATTAATATCCATGTCAGTGTAGTTGTCTCTAGTAAACTGTGAAAAACACTTTATATAAATATACCATGATAAGATTCAAATATAACATTTAAAGATATGATTCACATTACCAGGGTGTGTAGGGAACGAATCTCCAGTGTAGTATCACACTCAACTACTTGCTTCATGTACTTCATCACATAATAACCACATTGGAATGCGTCCGGTTGTTTAGGACCCTACATATATTTGATACCAATTGTTAATGACTTAAACTTATTAAAAATCTTTACTTATGATTTAATTACACACCTTAACTAGTATCCATGTAGGTTTTTTTCTTCCTTTGCACCCGTTCTCCGCACTAAACATCTTTAAGGCCCTTCACAGGTGATATGATTAGCATAATTCAGTTAAAGAATCATATAGAAAAATAATAAAATAAAGAACTTAAACAAACCAAAACTTACAACTCAACAACTTGTTTCCAAACTCCATCATGAATACCATTGTAAAGTGGATCCAACATTCCAACTTCCTCCTTGTGAGGATCGATAACAGTAAGGATCCATTGTGCACTACATATGCAGCCTTACAAGATCTACTTTTTTCCTCACAAGATTTCCACATGCTGAGCATGGACATGACATTAGATCCCTATTTGCTACATTCTCCAAAGCAAAGTGAATGAAAGAATCTACTCCATTTTTATACTCACGTGATAATCTATCCTTGGATATCCATGATTTGTCCATTATCTATCCTTGGCAAAAGCTTATAATGATCTACATCCTAAAACAGGATAAGTTGTAAGAAACAGAACATTTTGTTTCATGACTATGATGTCCATTGAATGACATCAGAACAAAACCCAATACCAAAAAGTAAATAAACAAAAATATTTATGCAAGTTCAATAAGAACTCGAGATCACCAAAAAAGCAAGCAATGAATAAAGACACTTCAACGAAGTATTTATGCCAAAAGGACACAACTTATATTAAACCTTACTAACCTTGGTTGCTGGCCAAAACCAGGATCAGATTCACCGCACTAGCGACGATAAAATGCACAACATATCAGTAAGATTCCAACCTCAAGATCGGTAGTTTTGCAGTTTAGCTCCTACACCTCACGAATATGGGAAAACTTTAGGATTGTTTCAGATGTTGATACGAATTCTCTTAACAAGAATAGGTTATGAAATATGAAGAAAAACATAGACACCAATTTCTCTAAAATGCTTGTTTTTTTTTGTATAGAGCAAGTCAACAAGGGATTATCATCCATCCATGTGGAGCTAACATTATTTCTTGTTGAGCTCATTCTGAACATTCATGGAAGAAAATTTAAGGAGTAACAGATAATAGAGTGTGTGATTTTAATTATGTAAAGTAGTAGTGAAAGAAGTGATAATTCCGATTTGATCACTATATATCATCCAGATACGCTCAATAAGGCTTATACATACTGATATTTCGTTTATATATTGTTGCGATCAGTGATATATAATGTGATACGTATATTTTTTATGCCGAATAAATGTGATAATTCTATGTGATGTGTACTAATAAGCTCATTTTTTTATTAATGAAATGCTACTGTAATAATGAGGTAAGGTGCTTGGTTGTAGCAGGGAGAGTTACGATTTCATGAGGTAAGCCACTGAATCCAAAAAAAAGGTGGTAACAAGATCACATTACTGATTTATAAAGAGCAAGTTCAATTCAAATCGTCCACTATACTGCAGTTATTTTAATTAAGAAAATGTAAGCATAGCCACTTATTCTCCTTTTATCAAGTCAGGGCATTCTTTTTGTAAGTATATAATCAAAGGAATATTAATATATTATCAGCTAGCATTTGATTTTCGATATCTGCTTACCTTCTCTGTCCCTGGAAGAAGGACTAGGTTCTCATAAAAAGGCCAGTTCATTTCCTTAGCCAATTCCAAAGCCTTAAAGTTCAATCTCTGTGACTGGTTCAGACAGGAAAAACATGAAAAACTGACAACCAAAGCAAGAATTTTCATACCCAATCTGACAGGATACAAAATTTAAGTATTGGAATAAATGGAACCTTAGGCCGAAGTAAAAGTAAAGGGAAGATTGATGTTGCAAATGTTTCTACATATTGTTCCTGATCCTTGAAATTTGTGATAACATGTTCCAAGCATAATAAAGCAGCATTACTGAAAGATGCTTTTGTTGATGAACCTGCAGTACAAGTAGCCAATGAGAACAAATTGATATTAGCATCTTCAAGATGAAATTCATAGGAAAACTCAACAATTTCAAGTCGGACTAAATGGATATATTCCAAGTGAAAATCAGTGCTTCCCAAACAGATAAGTCTTTTCCTAATCAGTTCCCATTCTGTGTGCCCTCAAGTGTGAGATGATCAAATGGGTAAATCTTGGAGTTCAATAAAAGTAAGTACACAGGATCTTATTATTATAAATTGATTAATAAAAAAGTGAACTGTGGAGTTAATTTTTTAAAAATAAAAAACTGCCTAATGATATTTTCAACTTTCTCAAGAATCCAGCACCATTTAAAAAGTATAGAAGAGCACAATTAATACAAGAAAGAGTGGTTAATAACATTCTCACTTGGCAACAAAATCTGAATGCACCTGTGAAGCATATATTGCAATGCTTCAATAAGAAGTGGTGAACTTAATATTTCAGTCAAATTCTTCAAATTCAGAACTGCCAGTACAACATTTAGATCATCATCATAAAGTCGGCGAAGTAGTGCATCCTGAATGGCATCAAATTTCTGGACAAATAGAAGAAAATATATATTACAAATTAAACTAAGAAAACAAAAAATACTAACTGGAATTTGGTCGCAGAGGTCAAAATAGTGAACAACATACATAAGCGAACATGAAGATCAGATGAAGGTTCTCTTGTTTATTTTTAACTTGAAGGATTAAAATCAAATGCAGTTACAATGTTCTAAGTATTTGTACGGAAATCAATATATGACCCAACCCAATGATGCTCTTTTCCATCAATGAACTCATAATTTTTTTTTATTTTTCAGGTGGAAAAAAAATTTGTTAGGTGAAGTATAGCTAAATTACAATGAGAATTTGTCCAAACATGAACCACTAGAAGAAATGAGACAGCCATCAGCAGTTCCAGTGCCAAACAACCACTGTGGCATATATGGTAATGTCATCACGCAACAGGAAAATATTTCTAGAAAGACAAGCATACATCTTCACCAAAAAAAATATCCCAAGAAGTCGGCTACATCACAACAGCTGGTTTGTAGCATATACTATCAATAGATTTAATACAAAAGAGGACAAAGACAACTAAGCATTACCTTTGACCCAGCAGTTTTCTCTCTCAGAATGTGGACTACATCCAAGCCCAAGACCACTGACCTTCGAATTTCTGCCTGTAAAATTTACTCAAACAGAAGTAATTAAGGAGTCGAATCTTCACAACCAAGAACCTGCGACGGCGGCGAACTTGCGGCGGCGGCGGCGGTGGCGATGAGCTCGAATTGATTTCGAATGAGGAAAATCGCTACTTCTCTCAGGAGCCGCTTGGTATGATGGTGAGGAATGGGAAAAAGAATGGTAATTATAGTAGTGAGGAATGGAATGAATAGTCTCTTTAAATTTGTGTTGTTTGGTTTACTAAAATTCTTTAGAATTGGAATCAACTTAATAATAATAATAATAATAATAATAATAATAATAATAATAATGATTTATAATAATAATAATAATTATTAATTTATTATTATTATTATTATTAGTATTATAATAATTATTATTAATTTATTATTATTATTATTAGAATTAGTATTATTATTATTATTAGTATAATAATAATAATAATAATAATACTAATTATTATTATTATTATTATTATATTGTTAGTATTATTATTATTATTAGTATTAGTATTATTATTATTATTATTAGTATTATTATAATAATAATAATTATTATTTTTATTATTATTATTATTATTTGTATTATTATTATTATTATTATTATTATTATTATTATTATTTGTATTATCATTATTATTATTATTATTATCATTTTATTATAATTATTATTATTTTATTTATAATTAATTTTAAGTAATCCAGCTTTTATTTGTGTTAAGTAATCAACATTTTTTGTTTAATTTAAGCTTATAATTTGTGGTTTATAATTTGTTGTAAATAAAAACAAAATTTTATTTATAATGAAATAAAATTTAATTGTTAAAATTAATTTATTTCATTCATTTAATTCAACAATATATATCATTTTTATATATCATTTAATTAAGAAAAACAATTAAAATAATTGTCTTTTTTTTTTAAATTTCAGTCTACGACAACGGTTTTTAAATGGCTACGATAACGTTTTTTAACTCTTGTCTAAGGGGTCCTAGGACAACACGTCTACGACAACGGTAGGTTAATACCATTGTCTAGGAGAGAAGTTTTCGGGCTACGACAACGGTTTAAAAATGTCTACGACAACGGTAGGCTAAAACTGTTGTCTATGAGAGAATTTTTGGGGCTACGACAACGGTTTCGACAACGGTTGCTAAAAAACCCTTGTCTATGAGAGAAGTTTTTGAGCTACGACAACGGTTTTATCTACGACAACGGAATTTTAGGCTACGACAAGGGTTTTTAGCAAAAACACATGTCGTAAGGGTGTTGTCTATGAGAGAATTTCTTATAGTGGGTTTTTATATTAAAATAGTGCAAAAGTTACAATATTTTTTTATGCATTGTTGGAGATGCCCTTATGGAATCATTATAAAACCTATGTAACTTAGAAGTACATTAAAACATGTCCAATGAATCTTTGCCTAATCAATTCACATGGAGTCTCTTTGGCTATCAAATCATCAAAGTCTTAAATGCTTAATCCATGGGCAAGCAAGGAAATTGATGGCCTATGGTCATAAAAATGTGTCTTCAAGCCCAATTTAGCTTCAGTCCAACTCATTAAGTGATCTCTACCCCAATAATGTTCACCATTGAGCATCCCTTGGACTCCTCTTAGACATTTTGTTTTATTTCAGCAACAAGGACCATCAATGACTCTTTTAACTTCTCAACCCTTGACTTGTAATTAGACCTTCTTGGAATGACCAAAAGATCCATCTTCTTTACATGGTTTTACATGGATGGATTTCCATCAACTATACTAGGGATTTAAACGAGCTACACCAAATCTAATATCAGTGCGCTGGAGTTCGATTGAAATCAAATATGGATTTCAAGCTTGGCTCGACTTAAAAATTTCGAGTTTTATATTTGTTAAAATTCGGCTTGAACAAAGTTTGATAACAAACTAAACAAACTCAACTCGAGTTTGACTTGACAAAAGTTGGTTAAAAGTTTGTAATGAACTGAAATACAAGCTCCATAAATATATATTTGAGCTTGAGTTAAGCTCGTTAATCTTATAGCTCGAGCTACAAAACTTGTTAACACATTAATATTTGCTCTTTATTTCAAAATTTAAATGGAAGCATACACATACAACATTTGCTGTTCAACAATAAAAAAAGAATATAAGATAAAACCACAAGTCTCATAAAATAAAGGATCAAAATACCAAACGAAAAAAATTGTCAAATCTTAATTCCTTATAATATCCTAAACATTTAATTTCTTGATCCTAAGTCCTTGATGCCAAATATGAGATAAAGTAGAGAAGTCAACTGAATAATGAGTTGCAAACTCTCGTCTCCTACAATGTCCAAAACAACAAATTATGAATGTTTACTAATTTCTTTTAGCTACTCCCGTAAGTGTACGGTGTAGGGTGTAGAAGCGGTGAGCAAAGTCGATCCCACAGAAACTGTCTATCTAGGTACTAACTAACTACTTAAATTTAGTTCTCAATTTTATCTAGGAAAATCAAATTTCATCAATTTCAGATTAATTCAATAGAAAAGTAACTACGCAAGTAAATTTACTCAAGAATAACAGATATCTAAGACAGGTTCCAGGACATGCTTTCATCTAATTCTCATCAAAACATCACTTTAACCAATTCAAGTTCATTAATCAATCATCCTATATGAGCAATCACATATGTCGAATTAACAGCTCTCCCGAGTCAGTTAACCAGTTGATTATTATGCCACCAGAGGTATCCCTACTCAATCTGATTGAAACATAACAACTCCCAAAAGTACCTAGGATTGATTTCCCATCACATAAATTCCTTAATCTCCCTATCTAACTAAGTCTTTTATGTGTCATGTGTTTATTCTTCCATAATTAAATCTCATCTCCCAAATTTTGATCTAATTACTAAAACATGCTCAGTTACCGGCCACATAACCAAACAAGCAATCAACTCATAAACACACAAATAGGATAAACGATCATGAACATTGAATTGAAATTAAAGATCCATCTCGATTTGAATTAAATTACTAACAAGCCCTAGAAACCATAGAAACTTAGCTAGACATGATTATAAACAAACTCATAGACACGATTGGAAATATCATATCTACTAATATTCAACAAAGGAAGAAAAGATAAAAACTCTAGTAGATGATCTCGCGATCCCTCGATCTCTTGAATTCTTCTTCAAATCCTCTCAATGCTTCTCAGAATATCGTGTTTTTCTCTTATCAATCTCTCTCTCCTTTAATTTCTTCTCCTTCATGTTGAGTATTTATATTGTGTTGGGAATCTTCCAAGTGAAGTAAGAGGTGGAGATCATCCAAGAAAACTAAATCTTGGTGAATTCCTGTTCACCCGGGCACGGTCGTGCTATACGGCACGGTTGACCGTGCCCTGCCAAGAGGTCACTGGCGATCACACGGAGCTGATCGTGCTGTGGGGCACGGTCGTGCCCAGTAATCATGCACTTCTCTACATACCGTACGCCACCAACTCTTCCACGCGATCTCGTATTTCTATTTTTCCTTCCTTGGTTATCAATTACACTTGAAACTTGCATTTTTCTCATCAAAATCATGAAACTAAGCACAAACCCGTCAAATGCAACTTATACATTATAATACCATAAATCACCATAAAAACGTATCTAAACATATCCAAATGAATATATAAACATACGCAAAAATACGTTGAAAACGACACTTATCAATGAAAATAAGATATTTTTAACAATTAATAAAAATAAAACAAATACTTCAATTTTCTATGTAAATAACCTACCTATTGATGAGAATAAAACATTTGTAGAGGTCTTAAAACTTGAATAGAAAGCCTTTAAGACAAATGTATCTCCTAAATCTCCACAATAGCCTTTTACATACAAATATATATAAAAGATCAAATTATAATGTATAAATTACATAAATATTGCACGAAAGACATACCACACTCAATTGATTAAATATTCAATTAAATACGTTGTTTTACTTTTTCTTTTTTCTTCATACCATAATGGGCACGCATCCAATCTTCTCCACAAAGTAGAGCTTGAAATGTTCCCACTGCCAAATTAGCATGATATGGATCAATAACCCTACCACCCACAGTGAAAGCTGATTAAAAAACCACCATTGTTATTGGAATTGCTAGTACATCACAAACTATTTTTGACAATATTCTAAATTTCTAGTTAAGTCCTCCACCATGACAATACATTAAAATCAACATCTTTGTCACATATAACAATTCCTTCAAACAAGTTTACTTTAAGCTCGACTTCACATTCTCAAGGCTATTAATCTTCTTAATATAACTAGAAAATTTAGCCCAAACTTTATCTTTTTCTTTTCCACTAACATTACTCATACTACTAAAACTACTCTGAGTATCACCTTGAACATTATTTTCAACACCAATTTTGTGAGACTCAATGTATTCATTATACAACGTTCACAATGTCTCATGAACATTGATAATATGTTTAATGCATCAACTTCTGAATAAATCTATGGGAAACACTATTCAATAAACTTAAATTTACACTGTGGATCTAAAATTGCTTTGATGGAAATTACCACGTTACAATAACCCCAATAGTTCTCAATTTAACCTTTATCTTCTCAATTAGTCATGAAACTATTGTCTCCAACATCATATCCACTTAACAACTTTTTGATGTTATAGAATTCGGCAAAAAAAACTTTAAAGTCGAGTATTTTGTACCTGAAAGAAACATTTTAAGTAACTTCATTAAATTCTTGAAGAAATGAACAATTTACGAAGTTCAAAATTAGATATGTGAATACCTGAAATGACTTTTAGTGACTTTATTGAATTATTCAAGAAATGAGCAAACCACACGAACCATCTCTCAATCTCCTCACTTAGCAAATAAATATAAGAAAGCTCCATTTGTTGGTATCTTTGAAAGACATCTTTAAATTCTAATGATGTTGACAACATAAAATATGTGGCGTTCCACCATAAGCAACAATCCAATACAACTTATTCGAAGATAATTGCAATTGCTTTGCAATTTCACTAAACATATTAAGATGCAGTATTGGTCCCAAGTGGCACAGAGGTTCAGAAGGGGGAGGTGAATGAATCTCTATCGATTTTCAAAATTCTTTCGAACTTACATCATTGTATTCTATCGCAGAATACAGCACATAGTGCATTACAGTTTATTGGGCTAATATGTAGCGCAACTTACTGTACCAGAGTTCTTATGCAGCGGAAACTTAAGCTTTTTTATAGAGTTTCTTTTGAATACATTTTCAAGAATATAATTTTCAACAAGCATTGAGATCTAAATGAAAATGATGTAAAATGCAGCACAAAAAGATCACAAAGATGGTATAAATAAAAAGATAAACATACAAGGCTTATAGTGGTTCGAAGGTGGTGTAACCCTTCTACGTCCACTCTACTCCTTCACTAAGGAGGAACTTTGTTAAGAAAGATTGTTTTATAGGACTCGACCTTACAATCAATCAACCTAACAAGTTTTCACCTACTAAGATTCAGCTTCCACACAGGTTGCTTGAATCGAATAGGCTGACCCACACAGGATCCTAAACTCACATAGAGTTATAGCTTTAAACTGCTAAAGTGACAATGATCTAAATCCTATCAACTAAGGACACTACTAAAACAACCTAAGCACATAGCACAAAGGTTAAAATTATATCTATTTTTCTTCATCTTGTGCTTAAAGCAGCCTTGATGATTCTTGAGCTCAAATACTTTTAAGGCTCGATTGCTTCTCTTAGAGATTGAGTGACTGAAAACTTAGAATGTTGAGAACTTGAAAGCTTGTTCTTCCCTCTAGATTGATTGACTACTGAATCTTCGAAATACTCCATTCTTCCGCTTCGACTTTTAGACTCAAAACTATTCTAAGCTTCACTTAAATAGAGTGAAAAATGGGGTACTCTAAATCCCTATTACAATGTTATTTTATCTTATCAAAATCTAAACATAAATTTCCTAACATGCATCTTCAAAGTTGCTATGTGTTTTACATTTTCATGAATATTGCGAACCACATCTTAATCTTAGATAGTCCATTTTGCACCAAAATATTCAATACATGCACACATTTTATATTAAACAACCTCCCATTAAGAGGAATATTGGTTTTGTATGGGAGATTCTCCTTAAACATCTGAATAACATTATTATTGTACATTGTATTATCAACTGTAATTATCCACACCCAAGTTGTTAAAAATTGTTTTTTTAACTAGGATCAGTAAAGGGTTCATAGAATCGGAATGTAACATCAAATTGTAAAATCGTAAGATTTAGAATTTGTGAAATTAATAATGTATGTATATTAATATTTGTGTGTGTGTGTTTTATAACTTTTGAATCGATAATTTAATCTTAGACATATTATATTCAAATTATATATATTTTTACAAACTACAATTTATTACATTAAAGAATCAACATAAAGAAAATGCAAAATGAAAAATAATGTCATAAATGGAAAATAAAATTATAGAAAAAAATGTCAAGTCTTAATAATACAAACAAGTGAACAACCTAATAAAGTAGTAATAAGCAAGTAATATAACAATAAGAATCATTCAAATCTAGACATAATTTTAAAATAAATCACCAATATATATATTTATGTCCCCATTTAAACCACTTGATTCATCATTATCACCACCACTAACATCTTCAGTTACGTCAAGAAGATCATTGCTATTTATCTCCAATTCTCTTGAGTTTGAGGGTTGTGTTTGAATATGGACATTTTCTTCATCATTTGTATTCTTAAGCGGCATGTTGGTTCCACCTTGACGACTCTCAAATTCTTCTCCGCCTATTTTTTTCTCACTCTCATATCCTCCATTTTCTTAATCAGTAAATTCATCAACACCTCAAGATACCTCAATTATCTACTCATCATCGGAAGAGAGTTCTTCAAATTCACATGGGCATTCATCATTCTTAGATTTTTTATCCTTCATCTTCATACTATACATCACAAAGACCAAGTCATTCATTTTCTTTTGGAGTAAACGATTTATTTTCTTTGTGTGTATCTAAAACACATTATAAAAAAGTGAGATATTATGTTATTAACAAGCAATAATTAAACAACCTAGACAATGAACTATATCATCAAAGAGAGAAACATGAACATATACATTCTGATTCTAACCAAAAGAAATATACCACATCCTTTTCATATACATAAATCAAAATTTAGTTAAAAACTTAAAATTACTTGTTCGTTCAAAGGCACTCCAATTGCGTTCATACCTGGAAGAGCTATGAATTTAGCTTAGAATATGAATAACGAATATTCACAAATCCAAACACTCATCTCCATAAGAATTCTACCACTTTGCGGGTGCCTTTTTCTCCCTTACAAATCTAGCAATGCCAATTCACACAACTCTTTTGCATTCTTAAACCTTTCACTTTGCATGTTTATCTTACTTCATTCATTTGCATCATAAACCATCCTCTCTAAGCATTTGTATATAGTCCAATTTTATTTTTAGCTCTCACTTTGATGTTTGGACTATAATGATAATGAGGATTCAAGTAACAAGCTACAACATGGAAGAGCATATGGAGTTGGAATTCCCACCTCTAATTAACAATATTTAGTATAGGCGTATAACTGTAAATCAATAAAAAAAATTAAATAACTAACAATAATTTGATTTCACACTTGAAGTAAATTTAGTTAATAGTTAATAAAAGAAATAACTCTATCAAATAGAAATAGATAATCAAATAGGATAAAGAAAGAAATTATAATCTATTTAATGGAATACATAACTTACTCATTTTCCACTGCATTAAAATTGTTGATAATTTTCTCTCTAGCACGACTCATCTCTTGATAGATAAACCACATTGTTGGTTTTTCATCTAATTCCACCATCTGCAACACTTTAATAATAGGATATGCAACCTTAAGACATGTTATGATGCTTTTAAAAAATCGGCTATCCAAAATAGTTTCTTAGACTCGTTTTCCATTAATCATAGAGGCAAACCTACTAGATTTCCATGATCTTAATTGAGGTAAACATTAGCATTAATGCACCCTTATTCTCGCTAAGAGAACCCAGAGTTAAGTAAGCAGTAGCAAATCGAGTCACAGTTTAATCAAGTCTATTTGTTTGGTATAATGCCTTATCATTGAAATTAAAGAGTTCTTCTATAGATGTAGGTTGTGATGCTTCTTTCTTTTACTCTGATGGAATTGTGGACTTTTAATTTATTTGAAAAATCTTCCAACATGAAATCAATATAATGGTCTGCATAGGCGTCCAATACAAATGCTCCCTCTTTTCCATTAACATATCACTAGTCGGTTTAAAATTAGCCACATTGTCTATAACAATTTGGACTACACTTTCTTTTCCAACTTTCTCTACAACTTTATTTAATGTTTCATTTATCTTCTATTTTGCTTTGGAGATATTAGATGTATCAGTGCAAGATAAGAAAATTGTTCATTTTGGACTATTCACTAAGAAATTACATAATGATCACCTATTTGTATTCGTCCATCCATCTGATATAATGGAACAACTTATTTTCTTCCATTTTGATTTATGATCCACAAGTGTTTCTTCAAATGTTTCTTTAATAGGAGCAACTTATTTTATCAAGTATTTCTCCCTAATGTCATAATAAGAAGGGGGCATTAATCCAACCTCGAACTTACCAATCAACTCAACATCCTTTTAAATTCAACATGTTTAACACATGTATAGAAAAACCTAGCAATCTGTTAATAGACATCCTTGTTTAATTTATTTTTCAACATTTGGTTTAGGTTGTTTGAGTGCTCGTCGTGTTGCTCTCTTCCATACAAAAGAATCCATGACAAATTTCTTTTTATTCTTTGATAGGATTCTTTTGCATCTCATTTTTCTCATCATTCTCAGAATCATTTCATCTAGAACACTAACACATGGTTTCACATCATTTCTAGTACCACCCAAATTATTTTTGAATCGATAAATTCCACCAGTGAAAGTTTTATAGCAAATCTTATATTGAACTTGTTTTGCTTTGGTATCCACAATAATACCATACTTCCATCCTATGTCAATCCTACTCCCAAACATCATATTTCCTTGTAGTCTTAACCCCCCCCAGTGTGCAAAGCCCAACAATCCCCCTTCTAGCACTTGTCGGGGTTCGACTTGATCTGCTCTGATACTAATTGTTGGACCTCTAGCATTTACCACCACACCAAAAAGCAATTGCTTGTGGGTGAGGTGCTACTTTTATTCCTTGTAACATAACAGTCAACACTATAATTTTGAACTCTGCTTGTGGGTGAGGTGCTACTTTTATTCCTTATAACATAGCAATCAACACTATAATTTTGAACTCCGCGGATCATCTCAGCTATGTTATCCATTTGATCACCCTACTGGTGCCAATCCACTTTCGTGGTTTCAAGACTAACATTCTACTAAGACCGGCATACTGACCAAACAAGATGTTGTCTCTCAAACTCTCTCCCACGGTGCAGAGCCCAACATCTTGGACATTGAAGAACTGAGATTGACATCTTAAAGAGCAAGTGGACAACAATAAAAATCAATAAAAAAAATATTATAATGCAGATAAAGCTAAATGCCTATATCTATCTTTATTCTTTACAATTGAAGCCTTGAAGGAAATTAAAAATCTAAAATTGATACTAACATCATCATTAGGAGATGGAATTTTTATTTTTGATTCCTTATGTCAAGAATAAGAAAATGAAACTGAGTTTTAAGAATGGTAAGAAGAATTTTGTGCAATCATCAAAGATAAAGAAATATGCAATCAACTTTATCCATTCAAGTTAGAATTCTACAATCTATTAAGTATCAATCAAACATTACTAGTAGGATGTATGATGTATGTACAAAAAAAGCCCAAAAAATTGAACATATTTTCACCAAGATAATAAAAATAAGCAATAAACAACAAGAGAGCCTCAACTCACTTGTTCAACTCACGAAATGGGTAGAAGTAGCACAAAGATCAAACTCTTGATTCTTGAGGTGGATTTGTCTGAGTCTCTCAAATTCAACTCTCAATTGAACGCAACGTACTCAAAAGTTCGAACGAATCAAAACCATAGATTTAGGTCTTGTAATTTTGTGTTGAATAATTCTTAGTCTCTCTCTGAATCTCACGTTTTTCTTTTCTTTTTTTTCTTTTTTTATTTTTTCTAATTTGGGGTTTGGGGCTATTGGGCTAATGAGCTTTTTAATATTTAAGGTTTGGGACCTTTGGGTAAATGGGCTTTTTTAATTGAGAATGGGCTTCAGAGAAGATTTTTAGATTTGGGCCAAAATTCATGTAAAATAACCAAAACAATAACCTGAAACTAGAATCGTTAGAATCATTCATAAAATCGTGATTCTACCGTGATTTATCAAAACTTGATTATGTGAACATGTTGAATAGTTTGGTGCTAAAAAATATAAAATCGTATGATTCAAATCACAATTTTAACATTGATTCTCACCTTATTTTTGATCTTTCATTCAACCAAAAAATTATGTAGCACTTATCAAATAACAACACCAGAATGAGGTGGTGAAACATCACAAAAATTCAAATTTCTCTTTTGCAAATTGTAATTCAAGTCAATATAGTGGCAAGTGACAACCATATTCGAGACCTTTGGATTGGAATTCCATAAACCAATAGTCACACTAACTCTAATCTAGTTATAACTAAGAAGTTAAAACATGATTCACTTTGTTCTCTCCTCCCTAGAGAAAATTCTTCTAAGTAATTTCTAGGGTTTTTTCTTTGAATTTATCATCTCTATGAATTGACTAGGGATCTGAGTTTTAATAAGTTATGTGTTGGGATATTTTAGTAGTTATTTTGATGAGACAAAACAATATGTGTAATAAGATAAAAACAGTTTGCTTAGGGTATCAGTACCTAGTTTCCATATTGTATATGTGATCTTTAGTTCTTCATCTATAAGAGATCACGTAATGGTTTCCAAGTTATAAGGAAAATCAATCTAAGAAGAAATAGGAAGATATCTTCTAAGAGCAGCAAGTTAGCAGAAACAGTAAGCTGAAGGATGTTGGAAGCAAGAAACAGGAAGCAGCATAGAGAAAGCAGCAAGCTGAAGTATGCAGAAAGCTGGAGGAAGCAGCATGCAGGAAGTAGCAGGAAGGAAGCAACACGTTAAGAGCTTAGCAGCTTGCTGAGATCAGAAAGTAGCCAACGGATCTTTTGCAGAAAGATAAGTGTTACTCTCATTCATGCAGCACGAGGAAGACCATGCAACTCAAGGGAAAACAAAGCTATCTGTCAACTAGAGTAGCTACCCGTTGCATGAAGGACAGAGATGTCAGGCGCATTAAATGCTCATGTTAGGAGCAACTCAGATGCATTTAATGCGGCCACAAAGAAGATCTTTGGAGATCAGAGCTCAAATTCAAAATGGAGAAGTACCTCTTCAACGGATACTTTTCCTAACTCTATAAATAGAAGGTGTGAGTGACTGAGAAAAATTGTTGAGCATAGCCAAGTAGAAAATCAGAAATACTCCAAAGCTTATTCTAAGTTTTCCTTTGTTCAGCCACTCAACCTTCGAAGCAGTCTATCTTTCAAGTGTTCGAGCTCTCAAGTTCAAGATTGACTTCACCATAACAGTTGATTAAACCTTTTATCATTTTAACCATTTGTGATGTGTGCGCTAGGTTGTTTTAGTTTGGTGTAACTTAGTTGATAGGATTGAGATCCTTGCTAAGTATATAGTCTTGTGTAGGCTATTTGCCCTGTGTGGGTTGTGGCCTAGGAATCTGGGATTCTGTAGGTATAACTTGTTAGGAAGAAGTTTGTAAAGTTAAGACTTGTAAATCAAACTAACTTAACGAAGTTCCTCCTTTGGGAAGGAGTAGAGTGGATGTAGAAGGATTACACCACCTTCGAACCACTATAAGCCATAAGCGTTTACTTGTTTTTATCTTTGTGCTTTGCATTGATATACTTGTTACATACATCACAAGCATTCTGCTAAAACTCTTTATCAAACATCATACTTGCGAAAGAAAATGTTTTCCAAAACAGAAACTCTATCGAGTATTTTCCACTGCATATTGTGATACCGAGTCAGGATACCTGAAATAGCATACTGCCAGGTTTCTGAATCGAGTCAGGTTACTGCATTCCTCCTTGAATCAGTAACCTGTTCACCAAAGTTTTTAAAACTTCAAAAATCGATAGAGATTCATTCACCCCCCTCTGAACCTCTGACCACTTGGGACCAACATTATTTCCATGGCTGAAAAACTACCTTGATAAGCCCTTATACGAGGGTTCTTCTTCTGATAGGGTTTTGTTGTTAAAAGGACTTAAGGAATCGAAAATTATAAAATTTAGCATATTAAGGGATGATGGGAAGATGGATGCTAATAGGATTCTGCAAGGAGTGCTAGATACGCTGGTGTCACTGGATGTTAGGGCTATCTTGTAAACCCTAATGTGGATGGAACGGACTTTACCAAAAACCTTAATTTTGCGTACACGCTACCAAAATAGTATGCAACTGCATTGAAAGATCAATATGTTCTGTAGACAGATGATGTGCACGACTCGACGATAGCTCCTGTGTAGAAGTGTGGCTATTATTCTATTACGATCGATGAGGATATATATCAAAGAAGAGTTCATGAATGCTCCAATTCATTCATTGGACACGTTATTCTTTTCAAAATGGATAAACCCTATTCAGTGGTCTCTCTAAGAGATGCCCTTGTATCTCTTTGGAAAACTAAAACAGGATTACGTGTGGTATCACTTGGAAAAGGGTACTTGTAACACCCCCTTCTAATAGGGTAGTTATTTCTACTAAATTATATTTAACTTTCCAACTAATAAAAATATCATAAGGATTCACAGAATTTTTTTTAAACAGCAGAAATAATTTTGTTAAGAAACATAATAGAGTTTAAGAATGGTCTAAAGGATTCAAAATGTCACGACCACATTTCTAATATAGCTAGACATGTAATAGATTTTTATATTAAAAGACCTGTAAGTAAGTGTGTGACTTTTTTTTTAATATAATAACATAAATAACTTTTCTTGCACGTAAAAACCCGATAAGACTATAATACGTTTTGTAGTGGATACCATAAAGTCAAACCACACTCACTTCTATATTTTGCATAGTTATATATATATATATATATATATATATATATATATATATCAGAGAATCAAACAAAAGAAGTCCATGCACTTTATCAAAACATTGTTTAAAGCAAAATAGGCCCCTAGTATAGTCCAACAGGTCATCATCTATATACACCATCTCCGAACCCGTAGGAACTCAACAACACAGTCAGTAAGTCCATGAACTTATACATTAGCAGATTCACCTACAATGCATGAACTTTATGAGCTAATAAGCTCAGTAAGCAGAAATCATGCATGCACTGTCATACAAATGACTGCAAGGACTTTAAGAATATCGTGAATGCATGACTTTGATATCTTTTACTATGTTGGGTCCTTGACCCATCTACATAACATCGAAAAGGAGCTAGCTCAATAATCTCTGTACTTTACTTTACTTTGCTTTAAAGTCATGTTTATGACGCAATATCTTCGAACCATAACCATGGCTGGCATGCCATAGGCACACTTTAACTTTTAAGCCATATCCATGTCACATGCCATCGACGGAATACATCCAGTCTATCCATGTCTCACATGCCACCGGCCTTGATGCACTAGTAGTGGTCAACTTTGCTTTAACTTTGTTTTTTTTGTATGATTATGATGTGTACACAGACTCAACCTGTCTTTTATGTATACACCTATCTATGCTCATGAATGATATGTACAAAATTCAATGACAACGCATCATCTTTAATCACACATAAAAAGTAATCACCAATATCAAGAAACACAAATTCACTATTATCATATAATACAAGTAAACACATAAAATACTATGTTTATGCATTGTAGTTGCAAATAAATTTCTACTTACCTTTACTCGTTGTCACCCTTTAAATCATTTACGTTGTCCCTTGAGATCTTAATGGCTAATGATCTGTGATGTATATTATATCATTACCATTAATCTTGTATGACAAATAAAATAATATTTTTGAAACTTATTCCAAATATTCATAATCAATGATACTACAGTGCATGATAAGAATAAGCAATTTCATTTATTATCTCATACTTCCATTACATATTTCTTAATTATTTGGCATTTTAATCATTTACTTTTATATCTTATGAAACTTATTATGCATGTAAATTAAGATAGTTACACCATATAAGACCAATAAATTATGAGCTAAAACTTATTGACTTTGTTACAACAATAATATATATATTAAAACTTATCTCTTGACAATCATATTTTCTTTTATATTTTATGTGCCTAAAAGTCCAATTAATAAAATTTCTGTTTATTAGAAATCTATAAAATAACCCTACAAATTTTTTATTTCATGTTATTTAAAATTCTAACTACAAAATTTCGAATCAAAAGAATTGGTTTTAAAGTTTGTTTAATTAAGTTTCTAATTTATTTGCTTTTAATTAGTTGACAAATACCTTAAAATCCTCCAAATTAATTAAGGGATCTTTTTCTATAATGAAACTTATGTATAATGATTAACCTAATCATTTAATGAATGTTAATTTCCTTCATTACGTAAATATATAAGGGAAAATGTATGTGGCTATTTATAAATAATTCACATCCTTCTGTATAGTTCTAAAACCTAACTTGCATGCATATCTGTTGATTAAATAGGTTAAATGATTAATTGATATTAAATATCTTAGCTAAAAATATAAACATATAAAGAGTCATTCATCTGATCATGTCGTTCAAACTTTAGCAAATCTAATTTAGGTAATTTATGAATTAGTAAACTATTATATCCAAGTACATGTTAACCCATATGATAATTTAATTATATGTTAACTAAGAAATCCGATTCCATCAAATTAATTAACAAGCATGTATGTAATATTTAAGCTCGAAAGAAATGAAGGAAAACTTGAATTCTTCACTTTGGAATTGTAAAATTCACACCTTCGTTTTCTTCTCTCTCTCGTGTTCTTATCTCCCCCCCCCCCCCTTTTTTTTGTTTTCTTGCTTTTACTCTAATGTTCTACAATTAAAAAGTTTAAAAAAATGACTCTTCATCATGGAAGGGGCACACGTCCTCTTCCCCTTTAATATTACGAGGACTGAAATATGCAACACTATATATAATAAACACATGCCTATTCATATTATTATATAGATGTGTGTGAATGAATATAAATAACATTCTTAATGTATTTTCCTTATATTAATTAATATATTAGTACACTATTTGAAAAGGAAATCTATAATGTCATAACTTTGGGCCTATCAAATATATCATCATCCTAAGCACAATTTTTTGTGCAAAAATAAATGTAACTTTTATTGATAAGAGAAATTGATACAATGTTTATAAATTTTACAATCAAAATGAAAATTTGTTGTTCCTCTGAAGAAAGAGATACGATGGAGAAGTCAATCAAACCAATTCGAGAGCAGCAACAAAATAATAATAATAATAAATAAAAGATATGATTGATCTCGAAAGTCAAAGTTCAACCAATAACTTTACCATGAACATGAAAAATTGTGATTCTCCAAAGAAACATAGCAAAATAAAAATCAAGAGCAATACTAACTCATTAAACTTTAGGATCATGGTTATCAAAATTGGGAGGAACGTGCTTCATCAGATCATATGTAAAAGTCTAATTCTGCTTGCAAGTTATAAATGAATATGAAAAGAATCATAATTAAATGGAGATTGAATTTCAAACTTGATTAAGAGAAAAACTCACAAACACAAACTAATATATGCAGGGAAATCAATTAAATATTTAAAAGAAAAGGCAAGATAATATTTTGTCTAGAAAGACTAAAAATTCAATGCCAAATAATATGATTTAAGTTTTCCAATATATTTAATATAATATTCATAGTATATTTTATAGAGAGAGAGAGAGAGAATTCGAGCTAATATAATGAAGAGAGAGAGAGAGAATTCGAGCTAATATAATTAAGATATATGGATTTTACTTTTTTCTAATTTCCAGTTTTATAGTTCTCTTGACGCAATTTTATAATGAAATCTAGACGACACGTGGCAGATTTTGGTTCATTTGAAATGGACACTTGACACAAGCTGGAGAGTCTCAACCCAACTTTTATAGATATAGATTTTGAGTCATCATCCCATTAAATTCTTCCACTTTCTTTTGTTCTTTTATTTTTATTTTTATTTTTTATTTTTATTACTCATTATCATGGTATTATTTGTTAAAGTGATACTAATTGTTATCCTTATACACGTATGCTTATATATCTATACATTTATATTGATGAACTTTATTATTATTATATAATACTAATAAAACACTCTATATATACATTTATATAATAATACACGGCTTGCCATACATCATAATACTAATAAACTTTATTGTGTATATATATATACATATATATTAAATTTAAAACTCATTATTCATCCATAATTTCTACCATCATTAATCAATAATTTACATTATTATCATTTAGGCCTTATTTTAACTATTTAAAAAAAATTCTCGTTATATTTTACATAGTCAAAGTTTAATTTGGGGTAATTTGGGGTGTTACACAAAAAGAATTAAATCATTTGTGTAAAATTTTACGTCAAAAGAACTAAAAATTAAAGTTTACTTTACATGAAATTTAGAAAACTCTTTAAAGCAATTTTGAGGCCGCTGCCACCAATCACACTTCAGCGTTGCTACCTCCTTACATCACATCTTACCTTTGCCTTTATCTGCAATATGAGGTAATACAATAAGCAAAAAAAAAAAGTTTAGCAAGTACATCACTTATCTCACAAAACATTTTTCTTTGCAACTTAATAGAAAACAAGAACATCACTAATAAAACAATAATATACTCTTGTACTTGAAAATAATATAATATGGGCCCAGACATGGTACCAATGTGCGCAACTCCGAAGAATCCGGGGTAACGAAGCAACTCAATACTCATAGGGCGGTCTCGGAGCTCTTAACTTCTCTAGTGGGCGGTCTTGGTGCCTAATACCAGTCTCTTAAAAATATAGAAAATAAAACTATATATATATACTCTATCTCAAAATACTTTTCTCACTTTTCGTAAAACAAAATACTTGCATCTTGTACCAAATCAAACATTTGAAATCACCACACTTAACAAAGCATCTCTTCACATTCACATAAATCATAAATAAAACTCAGGAATCGTTTAACTTATCAACTCATTAAGGCATACTCACATAAAACATAAATAGGCACTCACATAATTTTGCATAATCATTAAACAATCAAAACAAAACTACTCATACTGCAAGTGAGAGATGTACTTACCTGAAGCTTCCAAAAAAAATATCTCAAGACTCTTAAATGCGTTCTAAGTTTTATCAATCAAATCTAAAACATAATTTATTTATGATATCAGAATTTATCACATACAAAATCTAGTCTTATACATATTAAATCTATAATCTTATAACTACTTGTAATTATAATGCGATAGTCCTAAACGAGCCAGTTAACAACATAATTAAAGATTAGGCCACCAACTTAAATAGACCCAAAACTGGATAGTTAATTTTATTTAGGGAATTCTTGTACAATTCTATATCAACAATGTTACATTGTTAATTTAAGGTTTAAGGATTATATTATCTACTGGAGAATCACTATGCACCTCTATTGTAGGTCTCTCTCTCTCTCTCTATATATATATATATATATATATATATATATATATATATATATATATATATATATATTGCATTTGTTAACTCTTACAAATTATTATACCTAACTAATGTCGTATTAGGCCTTGAAAAACATATTTGAAATTCGATCAATCAATAGCTAAATTACTATAGTCAACTTAATTTGATTAATTAACTAACTATCCTTTTAACACCAGATAAAAATAAAAGAATTAATTAATAATTTCCTTAAAGCAAAGTATATATTTTGTTGAGGTTACTGACACATAACCAAGATAATTAAGTTACTAAAACTTCAAGATTATTTTTTAAGAATTTCCAGTTCCCACAACTTGTTGGCCATAAAACTATGAACCAATTATTCAAACTACATTAGTTTATCTCTCTTCCAAATTAAATCATAACACCTTAAAATAATATATAATTCATCAACACCATATTTCACACAGAAACAAAATTCATAAGAGTTAACTAAATGAATTTATAAATTAAAATAAAAACATTGAAATCCTGAATTCATATAAACAAAGATGGCCGATCCACGATTATATACTAATTAATGCAAGACTTTATATAAAACTTCTTCAGCTCAATTTAATTATTTTTGTTTCCATCAACAAGAACGAAACTGTAGGCCCAATTTCTTCTAATTCTTCCTAAGATTTATAACTTGTTTTCTCCCATAATTGTTTATCACAAATAATAACAAATTATAAAGGCAAAAGAAACAGATTAATTAAGAATAATACCAGATGGCGACTGCTTCAATTTTCAGGCTTCAAATAAGGCTTCTGATTTCACTTCTCACTTCTCTCTGCTCTCCAAATTTTCTATTTCTGGTTCTTTAATTCTCATATTTATTTTAGAGTTTTAACCCCTATTTATACATCTATGGCATGATTGGTATGCATGAATGGAATTGAAGATGAATGGAATGAATTAAGGAATAGATTGAGGATGGGAATGGAATAACACAAGAATAATAATTCCTATGATTGGTATTGATAAGGAATGTAATAGTAATTCCTTAATTGATTCCAATCTCATGATTGGTATATTAAAATAAAAGATGGGTATAGATTTGAATTCATCTTAAATAACCAAAATGTCCTTACATATATTTCATTATAATTTTTTTGTTTGATATAGTCAATATATTATTATTATACAATTAATTTGTAAAATTTTATTTTTACAATTTTATTTTATATTATCATGAAATCAAAATTTAATCATTACATTATTTGTGGGACATTGTACGACATAGTTCATTTTATTTTTTATAAAATTATTCTTTAATCTAATTTTTAAGATATTATATAATTTTTCATTTATTTCTTTGGGTAAAAACAAAGATTAAAAAAGCATTAAAAAGAAAATATGATACAAGAAATATAAAATATGATATAAAATTAATTAATATACCAAAAAAAATTCATTATTTAAATGATGCACATGAACATTTGCATAACATCATTCATAGCGAAGTTGGGTTAATAAATAATTAATAACAACAAAAATTGTTTAATTAAAATTCAAAATAACCAACATATGTTCTCTAACATCACCACTTAGAATAGCTCTAACCAACTCTTCTCTGCCCAATTCAGTCATGCTAAAGAAGACGTCAATCAACTCATGGTGGCTTGCTATATGACACACAACTTTGATAATTTCTCCAGTAGTAAGATTAGAGATCTTCCTTATCTCCAAATCAATTTTTTGTCTCTTTTCTGAAATTTCAGCATCAACTCCAATTGCTTTACTAAAAACTTGACTAGCTTTAGCAATTTCACTTCCAATAATCGAAGCAGCTTCTTTGATATCCATGATCATGCTCGAATTGTCAGAATTTACACTTCTTCTTCTCTTCTTCTGTCTATGAACCCCCTCATTTCTTGGAGATCGTAAAGGAGATAATGAAACATTAAAGTCTTCAATATCATTTCCCATGGTGGCTTCAACATTATTATTCTCATCACTATTGGTATTTTCTCTTTGTATTTCTTCCATCATATCAGCGGGACTTTCAACATTGGCTCCTGTTGCCCTATCTTTTCCAAAAACAATGAGCAAGTCATCATAAAATGGGAAAGTTCTGTTTTGCCATGTTGAATGAGACGGATGACTCTGTAAAAGAACATAAACATAATAAAAAAAGATGTATTTTAACATTTTTAACCAAATATTATTATTTAAAGATACAAACCTCAAGATATGAGTCCCATACAGGCTTTTCTGCTGTGATACATTTTTTAATTGGATCCATTCCAAAACCACTTGTTTTAGGGCCATTCAACATGTCATAAACAATATGAAAATCTTTCTTCAATGTCTTAATTCTTGATTCAATATGTGGTCTCGCCTTCAAACCTAAGTTAGGCAAAGAAACTTGCAACTTCTCCTCGACATAGTTAAGATAACCAGGTTTGAACCCATTTTGAGCTTTATATGCTCTAAGATTAACCATATCAAGAAGTGCCTCGATTAGTTTGGCATCTTCATCATACTTCCATTTTCTTTTGTTCTTACCACGACCTCTTGTATCTTGAAATTGTGAATTCATTCCTTATAAAATATAAATTAAAAAAATAAAATTCTAACCACATCCAACATTATTATAATTAAGAAATATGTAAACTCATCAACACCACACAAAAAATAAATGCTAGCACCACGTACATATAAAAAATGTCAATTAATAAAATATATTTCAAACAAAAATATATCACACCTAATATTAAACAACTTGAAACAAATAGTTCAAAACATTATAAAATGATTGTACTAATTTAAGTCTTCTAGTATAAAGTCATGTAGTATTTCTTTGTGATCTCCAAGTATTAAACATGTTAACTGTAAGATCTTTTCTAAAATTCGTCCATGCATCAGAAGGCTCTACTGAAGTAACAAGTTCCTCACCTCCATTATCTTCACTATTATCTACTTCTTCATCTTCAAGATAGTTATCAGTTTCCAACTGATAACCACCCATTTCTAGCTTTATGAAATTATGGAGCAAACAACATACCATGATGATGTGATTTTGAAGTTTTATTGGATAATATGAAGGACTTCTAAGGATGCCCCAACGGGTCTTTAACAGGCCAAACAACCTTTCAATTACATTTCTAACAGAAGAGTGTTTCATATTAAAAAATTCTTCAGCTGTGGTAGGGTTGTGTCTTTCACTCCAATCATTCAAATGATATCTCTGACCTCTATATAGTGCAAGAAATCCCTCACCGTTGGTATATCCAGCATCCACAAGATAATATGAACCTTAGAATATATATATATATATAACCTTGTGTGAGTTTCAACAATCAAATTTGATGTATAATTTACTTTTTATTCTACAATGATTTTGAAATTTAAATCGAGGAACCACTAAACCGTTTCTCCTAGAAATTACATCTCTCAACACTCTACCATCAGCAGTTGACCCCTCTTATCCCGGTAAAACATATATAAACTACATATCTTGGGAGCACTGTCACGCCCCATTTTCTTTTCATTAAAATATCAGAGTTTTCTTTGCGGGCGTGAAGAAAGAAGGGTAAAAAGATGTGCATGATATAAAATAGAAACCTTTGGAAGGGATAGGAGATGATTTTCTCGGCAGCCTCGGCAGCATCGTGCGCAGCACCCGCGTCCTCGGCAGGGCTCGGCCAGGTTTAGCAGTGTGCGCCCAGCAAGCGCACCCGCACGCGCGCCCAACGCCCAACAGCCCTCCAGCCACCACCTGGTGCGGCGATGGCGGCTCCGGCGGTGGTTCCAACGGCGATTCCGGCGATGGCAAAACTTAAAAGAGAGAGAGAGGAGAGAGAAACTTACTTGTTTTCGTTGCTTCGTTTCGTTCGGAAAAACGTTAATTTTGAATTGAATGAGCCCCTATTTATAGATTTTGGAAAGTTACTATTTACCATTGGAAAGTTACTATTTACCAAAAATATCTAAGTTACCGTTCATTAAAATATTCTTTTTATTTTTTACCGTTCATCAAGATTTTACCCTTTTCTTCGCCAATTGAGCTACGGGTCTCCGATTGACCTCTAGTTCGTTTCTATCTTCTCGTTTTTCCATTACGCATCTCATGGTAAAATAATATCTTTTGTTCCGTAACTAAATTATTCTTCCATCTAAAACATGTTTTAAACATATTTCTGAAACGCACGTGATTAATTAAACAATCAAGAATTAACGCACATAAAATATTCAATTAAAGGTTTAATATTCAAGTAATCAATTATGCTTCGTTTTTGATCCGTGGTGCTACATCCCTTACCTCTTAAAAGAATTTCATCCTCGAAATTAAACGTGTACCTAAGAACGACAAGATTGACTACTTTGCCAAAATGTCATCCTCTTATTCTCGTGCTGTTTCATTTTTTCCATTTTTCGTCAAGGAACTTGTAGGCCTCGATTATTTGGCTAAGCTCAATGTTTAGAACTTTTGTCAGTCCTGAGCTTCTCCAAGGTGACACGCTTGGTCTGATGAAATCTTTGTTCAAAAGTTCTTGTAATTCCTTTGGTGCCATCCGATATGGAGCTTTCGACACTGGTGCTGATCCGAGTGCGAGATCAATCTCGAAAGTGACTTGTTAATTTGGCCGAGGACCGGGTAAATCCTCTAGGGAGACGCTCAAGAATTCCCTTATTACCGGCACGTCCTCGATAGATATCGATCCCTGTTCGGGATTTACCATGTTGACCAACTAAGCTTCACAATTTCTTTTGCTAAGCATCTCGATTACCTTCACGGCCGATATAATTCGGGAGTTAATTTTAACTCACGTCCCATGAAAGATGAACTCTGGTTCTCCCGGTGCTTGAAAGATAATCTCCCTTGCACGACACTTGATCACAGCGTGATTGGACTCAAGCTAGTCCATTCCTAGGATTATATCGAAATCCTTCATCTCCAAAGCATAAAGATCAGCTAGAAGAATCTTATCTTCAAAAGCGATCTTTAGGTGACGGTATAGGTATTTTGTCTTCACCGTCTTCCCTAACGGAATACTAACCTCTAAGGTTTTAGCGACTATCCTACCGTCTTCATGCTTCAGCAAGTCCGGTGCCACAACAATACTATAAGTGAAGAAATTAAACGGGAAACGTGAGGAGAGAAGTAAACGTAGATTCCATCGATTAGCAAAAGTCTAACGGGTATCCTATATATATAAGCAAAAGATGGGTAGCTCAAACCTTATACAAAAGGATCAAGTACACTACTACAAGGTAAGAGCCACTACATATCTATCTACATATATAATACTAACAGTTCATCATCCGTAATCTATTTCTCGGCAGCCTCTGAGTTTCCAAACTTCTAACAGTTTATCACGATGTGTCCCGGTTCTCTACATCTATAGCCTTTTTGAATTCCCCCTGGCCTCGATCTCGGGTTGCAGCTACTAAATTTCCAATCTTCTGGCAGTTTATCGTAATGTGTCATGGTTTTCCACATCTGTAGCATTTCCGAATTCCATGCGGACATGGTCCCACATGATTCCCTCCACATCCGGTACATGGATTTCCCGACCTGGGAGTGGGGAGAAATGGAGCATTGTTAGTCCTTGGAATTTCATTTTGATTGAAGCTCTGACTTGGATCGGTCCACTTCCTCTTTCCAAGTATCTCATTAACCTTCTCAAAAGGTACACCATCCAAACGTAGATGAGAGGAAATCTCTTGGGCTCTCTCTACGACGTTGGCATAGGTCAAGGTTCCCTGACCTGGTAGGATTGAACTGATCTTCGGGCGAAGACCCCTCTCGAAACGTCGGGCCTTCTTGTCATCAGTGTCAACCAAGTGAGTTGTGTATCTGCTCAATTGATTAAACCTCCGCTCGTACTCTCCTATAGTCGCAGTTCTTTGACGGAGACGTAAAAACTCCGTTTCTTTTTCATCTTGGTAGGATCGAGGTATAAAATAATGATTGACCACTTCCTTGAAATCTTCCCATGTCATCTCATCTCTTTGATTAGGCAATAGGATCCTCTCGTATGAGTCCCACCAATGACTTGCCTCCTCAGTGAGCTGAAAGATCGCACATGAAACCTTTTGCTCCTTCGTACATGTCAGATGTGTAAACAATCGATCTAGTGACCTTAGCCACTCTTCTGCTTTGGCTGGTTCGCTCTTTCCATTGAACGTTGGCAGATTAAAATGCTGAAATTGTTCGTATGTTATCTATACCAATCCCCTTAGCACAGATACCAAATCTCCCACGTTTGCATTTTTATCTCGTTCTGGCTGATTGGCCGATGGTGTTTGTTCTCTTCCGGGACGTCCTCTAGACATAATTTTAGAAGCGACAAACGAAAACTAACCCTTATTATCTACCCCAATAGCAGCGGAAATACATCAGGATCCATAAGAAAAGAAGAAGAACTGTTTAACTTTTACAAATGAGTAATTAAATAAAATATTGTTTGATCATTAAGTCTTGAAAGCAAAAAGGAAAAGCTTGATATGGCATCGCCCTCTCTACGCATCTTGACTTTCTTCATCTCCTATAGTGTGAGTACAGGTAGGGGTGAGTGCGTTGAATACACTCGTGGGGATACTTTCCATATTCTAACAAGTATTAAGCAGATACACAAATCAATCATATATAATTGCAGTTCATATATAATGCATGACACATAATTCAGTTCATTAACGGATTCCCAACCCATGACTCACCAAAAGACGCACAACCTAATGGAGATAAATCCCATGACTCACTAATGGACACAAAGCCCTATGGACACAAAGCCCATAACACGACACCCAACCTAATAGACACAAAGCCCATAACATGACACACAGCCTAATGGACACAAAGCCCTATTGACACAAAGCCCATAATAGTACGGACCCTAGTTACCCCGTAATGTGAAAGTAAACCCTTTGTCTCTTCCCATGAATGTGGACTTTCGTCCTCCCATAATATGATAGAATGAATACCATATTCGCAACATATAATCACAGTATATGAGTTTCAACAGTCCATATATCACATACGGAAAGCAATAGACACATAGAGGTTTAGAAGTTATCCCCCACAAATCAAACATATATAAGTTCATAAGCATGCGTTCATTCATCATCATAATATGTTAAATACAGAAGCATAAAGAGTTTTAAGGTTTAGAAGTTACCCCACCACACGTAGGATTCAACAATTCACATGCACACATCAAGTTTTCATGCATGCGATTATTATCATTATCATGTGCTAAATATAGAAAACATAAAGTTATTAGGGATTAGAGGTTACCCCACCTTGTTCGGTGGTTACCACGTGAGTCGCAAGTATCAGACACTTGATACCTCAATTCTCAATCCAACTGATATTAATCTAGCTGATAGCCTACACAATTTATGGTGATTCTTAGATCCTTAATACGCTTAAAAATTATATTTAAAAATGTATAAAAATAGCCGCGGAGAAGAATCGTTCGATATAGATGAGATGAATCGGGAGATCGAGAGATTGAGGTTGAGAAAAACGAGAGGTAAAGATCAGTTTATAAGGCTAAGATGAAAGAGGGCGAGATTTGGGTCGCAACGGAAAAAGAATGAGCTCGATCGGAGTTGAAACGAGCTCAAACGGAGCGTTTTAAGGTTGAGGGGTATTTTAATAATTTTGGTCAAGGGTTGACTTTGACCGGGACCCCCGACTCCCGACGACTTGATGAAAACATCCGAAACGGAACGACGGGTGAAAACACTCATCGGCGTGCACCCGGCACGCATGGTGGCTCCTAGTGCGCGCACAACCCCCAGCGCATGCCCAGCGCGATGCATCCTCGGCAGCATCGCGCGCAGCGCCTGCGCGCGCCCTATTACAAGATTAAAATTAGTTCAATAATATATGAAATATAATCTAATTTTAAAACAAATCAAATATCATACCTTAAACCATTTCCATCTCTCATCTGTAGAGTCATCAGGTACTGGCTCAGGTTTTTTAAGTAATTCTCCTTGAAGCATAACAATAGAACTTATTACCCATCTAAAATGTCTACTAATTGTTTCCCCCGATCATTCAAAATTAATATTTATGGTTCTTTGCTTTTGGTGATGAGCCAAAATGTGCATAGTCATTGCCACTTGTTCATCTATAAGCATATTTTTTGTTGAGAATACCATACCAGTGGCTTCAAGTTTGGAACATCCTAGTTATATTTTTACATGCACTATCACTGATATAAACTATTTTTTGTATGTATTTTCTCCTCTCATAATAGTTATACTGATATATTGGCCTTAAGTTGATGGACTTAATACGATATTCTAAATATCTAATACTAACAACCCAAAACCAATTTACTAGTTGCATTATATTCAACCAAAACATTATCATTGCAGAGTTATTCTTTCTCCTTGTCAAACTCAATCTTGCCATAATTGCAATTATAATGATAGAGTAAGATAAACCAACTTGCAAACATGTACTTAAATAGAAATGCTTCTAGGAAAAATTAAAGAATGTTATATATATGCGTATGTAAAATATAATAGATGATCAAATTACCCATCTAAAAATATTACACATAAATATAATAAATATTACATATAAAAATATTAGTTCAGAATTAGGAAAAAATTAAAACATAATAATTGCCTAAGGTCAATAGATATCTGAAGGTGCAATCGCAAAATTGCTCTCACCCACACTTGTGATGTTCTCAAGGTACATACAATTTAATTTTGTGGTCTAAAATTTGACAGAGTTTCTGAATTATTGTTTTTTTGTATGAATTTATATCCTATCTAATCAATCATTTGGAAACGGATTAAAAAATCACTCATGACAAAAGACAGAATGGTGAGTAGGGCATCACATTTAAATTATATCCAATCTGAGTAATTGCATTTAACCAAAATGAACTGTATGTCAAATTCAGACTTCCTTCAAGCAACAACTCATAAAAGAGTACGAATCATTCAAGCATCAATTTCAAAAAACATATATGTTTATTCAAAAATAGCCGATGCTAACCAGAGAAAAACACATTCGAATCAGAGTTTAGGAAAAATTGGAATGTTTGAAAAGAGTTTGGTACTGTGAGTGTGTGTTTCTGAAAGGAATTTGCTAGCAGACGATTGAGTAAAAAAAGAGTAACCATTCAAACATTAAAAAAGAGTAACAAAACTAATTCATGGAGATAGATAATAATAATCGATTGATCTTCACCAAGAAGAAACGAGTTGATTAAGAAGTAAAGTAAACATACCCGTGAGAATTGAAGAACACGTGAAAATGGATTTCACAGATTCAGATTTTTGAGAAAAGGATTGGGTAGGATAATGATGTCAAAATAAAAATAAGTATGGATAGTTTTGTCAAAAATTAATAATAATTTGATTCCATCAAGATTAGGAATAGATAATACTAGGGGGGAGAGATGGAATGATCATTCATATATTTTTGGGAATAGCCATTCCCAAGGTAATTAGTATTCTCATTCCTAAAATATACCAATCATAGGATTTGGAATGGATTTGGGAATAATCATTCCATTCCTAATCTATTCATGCATACCAATCATGTCACTAGAGTTTGGACTCGTTTTTTTTAGGAGTTAAAGAAAACATGGATTTCTAGTACTTCTCAACCACCTAGTTTATTATTATTGTTATTTTCATTTGAGGAAAAAAAAATGTGGTCCCCAATTATATCTCAACAACTAAATTCTTATCTCCACAATTAAATTTAAATTCTAAAATTCTATATCTAATTTAATATGATTATAAGTCCACTAGTTATTTAAGAGTTCCAAACACCTCACATAACTAATTCACTATAATCTAGTATGAGGCCATGATAAAAAAAATCTATAATTCATAAAAGAGATTTAATTAGAAATTTGGGGTATTACAATCCCTTATACCTTATAAAAGTTTCATCCTCGAAACTTAGAATGACTCGGGATATTTGTCTCATATGTTATTCATGCTCCCAAGTTGCCTCTTCAAAATGATGATTCTGCTAAATCACCTTTACTAGTTGTATTTCTTTGTTTCTCAACCTCTTGATCTCTGTTGCTATCTTAACAAGTTTATTTTCATAGGTCAAGTCTTCATGAATTTGCACTGTCTATGGTTGAATTATATGACTCGGGTCAGGAACATATTTCTTCAACATCGAGACATGGAAAACATTATGAATAGCCGATATCTCTTCAGGTAGATCTAGCTCGTAAGCTACTTTACCAATTCTCTTTGTGATCACATAAGGTCTAACATATCGAGGACTAAGTTTCCCTTTCTTATCAAACCTCATCACTCCTTTCATATGAGCTACTTTAATGAACACATCATCTCCAACTTCAAACTCAAGTGGTATCCGGCGGACATCTGCATTACTTTTTTGTCGATTTTGAGTTGTTTCAATCCTTTAACGAATGGTTCTGATAACCTCAGTCATCTCATCAATGATATTCGTTCTTTGTCCTATCCCCGACTCCAACTCTTTCTTCTCTCCTAGATCATGCCAACATATTAGTGATCTACATTTCCTCCCATATAAAGCCTCGTAAGGTGTCATTCTAATTGTAGACTGATAGCTATTATTGTATGCAAACTCTGCCAAACACACGTATTTTCACCAACTCCCTTTAAAATCCAGTGCACAAGCTCGTAGCATATCTTCCAAGATTTGATTTGTTCGCTATGTTTGTCCATCTATCTGAGGATGAAAAGCTGTACTGAATCGTAACTTAGTTCCAAGAGCTATTTGGATGCAATCCAAAAAATGTGAAGTAAATCTACTATCTCGATCAGAAATAATTGTCTTGGGAACTCCATGCAATCTCATAATCTCCTTTATATAAAGCCAAGATAGTTGTTCTATAGAGTGTGTCATTTTAATCGCCAAGAAATGTGCAGACTTTGTCAATCTATCAATAATCACCCAAATCACATCATAACTGTTTGTTGTTCTTGGTAACCCAACAATGAAATCCATGGCTATGTCCTCCTATTTCCATTCTGGTATTTGAATAGGTTGCAAAACTCCTTCAGGTCTTTGATGTTCTACTTTAACTCTTTGACATGTAAGATATGCACTCTCTACGTCTCTCTTCATTCCAAACCACCAAAAATGATCTTTCAGGTCGTGGTACATCTTAGTAGAACCAGGATGCATTGAGTACGGTACACTATGAGCTTCCTTAAGTATTTTCTTCTTTAATTCCTCATCATTTGGGACACATAAACAATTCCCAAAGTAGAGTACCCCACTGTCAGACACTCTAAAATCCTCATTTTTCCCTTCCTGTACTTCCTGCTTGATCCTTTAGATACTTGAGTCTTCATCTTATTTCTTTTATATGTCATCAAATAGTGTCGACACCAACGTCAAAGTAGAGAGTTGTCCAGATATTATCTCAATCCCGAATTCGAGCACTTCTTTTCGTAATGGTTGAGATAGTTCAGACAAAGACATCAATGTGGCACAAAACTTTCTACTCAAAGCATCAGCTACTTATTTGCTTTCCCCGGATGGTAAAGGATCTCACAATCATAATCTTTAACTAGCTCGAGCCACCTACATTGCCTTATATTCAAATATTTTTGGGTAAAGAAGTACTTCAAGCTCTTATGGTCGGTGTAAATCTTACATTGAACTCCATACAGATAATTCCTCCAAATCTTTAGTGCAAAGACAACCGCTGCCAACTCTAGGTCATGAGTAGGGTAGTTCTTCTCATAATCCTTGAGTTGTCTTAATGCATATGTGATCAATTTTCCCTTTTGCATAAGTACAGCTCTAAGACCCATCTTTGATGTATCACTATATATATCAAAGCCCTCATCTCCTTGCAGAATAGTCAGAATTGGTGCGCTTGTCAATCTCCTCTGAAGCTCAACAAAACTCTTCTCACACTCATCAGACCACTCATACTTTTTCTCTTTTCTAGTTAGTGATATTAAAGGCGAGGCAATTTTCGAAAAGTCCTCCAAAAACCTCCTATAATACCTTGCTAATCCCAGAAAACTTCAAATTTCACCAACATTTTGTGGTCGCTTCTAATTACTAACTGCTTCAATCTTTGCAGGATCCACCATGATTTCATCTTTCGATACAATGTGACCTAGAAAACCCACTCGATCAAGCTAAAATTCACACTTTTTGAACTTGGTATACAACTGCTGTTTCTGAAGGGTCTGTAAAATAATATCTAAGTGTTTAGCATGCTCTTCCTGAGACTTCGAGTAAATAAGTATATCATCAATAAACACAACGATGAATTTATCAAGAAATTTCTTGAACACTCGATTCATCATATCCATAAATGTTGTTGGGGCATTTGTCAGTCCAAAAGGCATGACCACAAACTCATAATGCCCATATCTTGTCCGAAAAGTTGTTTTAGGTATATCGTCCTTCTTAACTCTTAGTTGATGATAACCCGACCGTAAGTTAATCTTAGAGAAAATAGTTGCTCCTTTTAACTGATCAAATATATCGTCAATCCTTAGTAAAGGATACCTATTCTTGATAGTCAACTTGTTCAGGTCCCGGTTGTCAATACAAATCCTCATAGACCCATTCTTCTACTTGACAAAAAGAATCGGTGCTCCATACAATGAGTGACTAGGCCGAATGAATCCCTTCTCCAAGAGTTCTTGCAATTGTTCTTGTAATTCCTTTAACTCAGCTGGAGCCATACGATACGGTGCCTTCGAGATCGGATTTGTACTCGGAATAAGTTCAATCTCAAACTCAATCTCTCTGTTAGGTGGTAACCCTGTAAGTCTTCAGGAAATACTTTAGGAAAGTTGCAAACAACTGGAACTTCTTCAATACTTCGTCCTTCTTCTTTTTTCTTATCTACTAGATAAGTTAGAAAACTGAAACACCCACTAGGTAGCATCTTCTGAGACTTTAAGGCTGATAGAAATTTCTTAGTTTTTCTCTTCGGTTCACCGATGACTTCGAAACGAGGCTCACCTTTAGGTTCAAACACAACTTTCCGCTTACGACATTCAATGGATGCTTCATACTTACTCAAGAAATCCATCCCTAAAATGAGGTCATAATCATGCATATAAAGTACTACTAAGTCACTAAAGAGTTCTCTTTTAGCAATGTGTATTAGTACAATACGTAAGCAATGTGTAGACGTCATCACTTCTCCAGAAGGTAATGCCATCAAGAAATTATTATCTAACTCTTTCAAAGATACATCTAACTTCTTTACGAATAGACTAGATATGAAAGAATGCGTAGCTCTAGTGTCAAACAATATAGTAGCAAGATGATCAAGGATAAGTATATGACTTGTGACTGTTGTAGAACTCTCAGTTTCTTGCTCTTTTGTAAGTGAGAAAACACGAGCATCGGCTGTCATTTGTGGGACCCCAAGTCTCATTTGGCTGAAGTGGGTTGGTGGGGCCTCAAGTCTACCCTGACTGAAGTATGGCCCTTCAAGTGCAGCTTGCATCTGGTGTAGTTGAGTTGGTTTGTTCTGATGCTGACTAGGATGTTGCAATCCATTGTCTCTGATAGGGTAATTTTTGGACATATGCCCCTCCATCCCACAAGTGTAACATCCACTCTGTTGGGATATTTCTAGAGTTATCTTAAGAAGACATAACAGGTTGCATAATAAGAAAGCATAGTTTGCTGAAGTAAGTTTCCACGTATTACATGATCAGAAAAATAGATAAGATCATGTAATGGTTTTCCCAATTATAAGGAAAACCAACCTTAGAAGAAACAAGAAGTTATCTTCTAAGAAGTAGCAAGCTAGAGAAGCTAGCAAGTCAAAATGACTAAAAGGCTTCCAGAACAGGAAGCTGTGCTGAACAACAAGCATGGAAGAAACAACAAGATATTGTAGCAGAAAAGATGGATTGAAAAGAAACATGATGCTGAAACAGAATCCTAGCAGCAAACAGAAAGCAGAGTAGAACTGCATCCTGAAATAAACAAGCAAGAAAGAGCTACAACACTTTACGAAGAAAATAGGAAGTAGCCAACAGATCTATTACAAAAAAATAAGTGCTACGTCCATCCATGCAGTGCGAAGAAGAGCATGCAACTCAAACGGGAAGAAAGCTATCTTGCAACCTGATTAGCTAACTGTTGCATAAAAAGTCAAAGAGTGTAGGTGCATTAAATACACATGTCAGGAATATTTCAGAAGCATTTAATGTACACACAAAGAAGATCTTGGAGAACAGAAGCTTTGACTCAGAACGGGAAAGTGTTCACCTTCAACGGATACATTTCCAACGGATATATTCTCAAGATCTATAAATTGAAGGTGTGGTTGAACTAACAAAGATGCTGAACAATGTTGAGAGGAAAATCAGAAATACTCCAGAGCCCCTCAAAGCTCATGTTTGTTCAAGCCACACAACCTTCAAGAGCAACATACAACAATTATAGGACTTCATAGATCAAGATTGCTCCAAACCTGTTGAAGAACCTTTTATTTTCTTTTAACCATTTGTGATGTGTGTGCTAGGTTGTGTTTGGTGTACTTAGTTGATAGGATTAGATCCTTGCTAAGTTTCCCTGTGTGGGAGTTTGTTCCCTGTGTGGGAGTCTAGGAATCAGAGGATTCTAGTAGACGTCTTTGTTGAGGAAGTAGTTTGTAAGACTCGGCCTGTAATTCGATCTCTTCTAACAAAGTTCCTCCTGTGTGGAGTAGAGTGGACGTAGAAGGATTACACCACCTTCGAACCACTATAAGCCATAAGTGTTTATTTGATTTAACTGCATGCATAGTTCTGTTTATCGCATATCTATCTTGTTGCATCTGTTATATGCATACTGGTCAAAACAACTTTGCTAAAATCATATTGCGAAAAGAAAACGTGTTTGTAAAACAGGAAACTCTATCATAATTTAATCCGATGCGTACTGTGATTCGAGATAGGAACCTGATCAGCATCGTGCCAGGTTACTAACTCGAGTCGGGTTGTTGTTTCTCTTTGGAATCAGGAACCTATTTGTAAAAAGAGTTTTGAAAATATTTTGTGAAAATCGACAGAGGTTCATTCACCCCCCTTTGAACCTCTGACCACCACTTGGGACCCAACACACTCATTCTCTGTCAGCAAACTCCTAAATGCATCCTTCCACATTTAGAACACGAAAGAGATTTTACTTTCTTGTGTGATGAACCTCATTCTATCTTTGACTCCTCAAGTTCTTTGATCCTAGTGCTTCCTTTTGTTGTTATTATTTCCCCTCCAAATCTGGTTGCTTGCATGAGGTCTTTGGCTTCCAAAACTTCCACGGTTTCGATTTTCACTCACTGGCTACTTTTGTTGCAACTTTTTCATTCCATTAAGATAATGCTCCATGGTTAGGGCATTGCTGATCAGGTCATCTGTTGTTTGTGGATGATTAACTCCACTAGTCACATTAAGAGCTATCTCTGGCCACAACATCTTCAACATTAAACAAAATTTCTCCTTTTCAGTGCTGACTAGCTCTGGGCACAAATGAGCTAGCCTATTAAACTTTCTCACTGCCTCCTCAACTAACAATTCTCACTGGTGAAACTCAGTGAACTCATCATAGTGCTTGTTGGTAACTTTCATGTGGAAGAACTCCTCAAAGAACTCAGCTTCAAAGTCTGCCCATATCATTTCATTAACGTTCCTCTTCGCCATTATTCTTTCCCACCACATCCTAGCATCTCTAGTAAGAAAAAATGATGCACACTTTACTTTCTCATTCTCAGGCCAGTCTAACAATTCTAGTATGTTTTCCAAAGTCTTAAACCATGCTTGCACATCCCATGGTTCACTTGTTCCAGAGAAGTTCTCTGGTTTCAACTTCTACCACTGAATTAAGTTTGACTCTTGTCTTACCGCCGCTGCAGGGGAAACTAGTGGGATAGGGATAACTGGTGGAATTTGTTGATCATTATTAGGAGCTGGTGATGCATCATTATTAGTATGTTGATTAATCAGAGTATTGATTAGCTGTTGTTGTAATTGAACTAGTATTTCTTACACATTAGGTTGGGGTGTGGCTTCGTTTTGATCATTTGCAGCAGCCGGTCTATGTCCTCTAGCCATTTTCCTTTATAATTATCAAATCGTAACATTATAAGAATGTACTTTTAGTGTAAGAATATTATTCTCACCATTCACTATTTCTAAGACATACACATATAAATCATCATGTTATAACAATGCTTCAATTTCATGAGTAACAACAAAAGTAAATAAACTTTCTTACTTGGAAGGCGGCAGAGCTGAAGTTTAATGGTGGTATGACGGAAGGCCAGAAATTGGCCGTGATACCATATTGTAACACCCCCTTCTAGTAGGATAGTTATTTCTACTAAATTATGCTCAACTTTCCAACTAATAAAAATATGTCATAAGGATTCATAGAATTTTCTCTTTTTTTTTAAAACAGCGGAAATAATTTTATTAAGAAACATATCAAAGTTTTAAAATGGTGTAAATCATCCAAAAAGAATTAAATTATTTGTGTAAAACTTTACGTCAAAAGAACACAAAATTAAAGTTTACTTAGCATGAAACTTAGAAAACTCTTAAAACCAATTTCGAGGCCGCCGCCACCAATCACGCTTTAGCGTTGCTACCTAATTGCATCACATCTTACTTTTACCTTTATCTGCGGTATGAGGTAATACTATAAGCAAAAAGAAAATGCTTAGCAAGTGCATCACCTATCTCACAAAAAAAATTTCTTTACAACTTCATAGAAAACAAGAACATCATTAATAAAGCAATAATCTACTCTTGTACTTGAAAATAATATACTATAGGCCCAAATATGGTACCAATGCCACAACTCCGAAGAATCTGTGGTAGCTAGCCACCGAATCCAAACGGAGCAACTCAATACTCATAAGGCGGTCTCGGAGCCCTTAACTTCTCTAGTGGGCGGTCTCGGTGCCTAGTACCAGTCTCTTAAAAATATAGAAAATAAAACCATGCATATATATATATATACTTTATCTCAAAATACTTTTATCACTTTTCATAAAACAAAATACTTGCATCTTGTACCAAATCAAACATATGAAATCACCACACTTAAAAAAGCATCTCTTCATATTCACATAAATAATAAATAAAACTCACGAAACATTTAACTTAGCAACTCATTAAGGCATACTCACATAAAACATAAATAGACACTCACATAATTTTGTAAAATTATTAAACAATCATAACAAAGCTACTCATACTGCAGGTGAGAGATGTACTTACCTGAAGCTTCCAAAAAAATATCTCAAGACTCTTAAACTTGTTCTAAGTCTTCTCAACCAAATCTAAAACATAATTTAATTGATGATGTCAGAATTTATCACATACAAAATCTAGTCTTATACATGTCACGCGCCGTTTTCTTTTCATTAAAATATCAGAGTTTTCTCATTTTTTGGCGTGAAGAGAGAAAGGGGAAGAAGACGTGCATGATATAAAATAGAAATAAAAAAGAGAGGACAATAAGTGATACACTTGAAACATCGGATACAGCCGATAAAAGAAAGTTTAAAACCTTACGCAGCGGAAAAAAAACATTAGGATCTATTACAAAGAAGGAGAAAATACAATTTTCTTTTACAAACGAACCACATAACATTAAATGACAAAACCAGAAGATGGACACAGCTGATAGGGCACCCCTCCCTCTACGCGTTGAGATTCTCTTCTTCTCCTGTAGTGTGAGTACAGGTGGGGGGTGAGTGCGTTGAATACACTCGTGGGAGAAAATTCCATGTTTTAAATTTTATTAAGCAGATACACAAATCAAACATATATAATAGATCAGCAATTAGCCGTATCACATAAATACACAACACATAAGTCAGTTCATTAACGGACACACAACCCATGACTCACTAAAAGGACTCGCAGCCCAATGGACACTAAGCCCAATGGACACTCTGTCGACTCACTAATGGACACGCAGCCCAATGGACACTAAGCCCAAAGGACACTCCGACGACTCACTAATGGACACGCAGCCCAATGGACACTAAGCCCACTGGACACTCAGCCCAAACCTACCACACTATAGTAAAATAAACACAGAATATAAACACAACACGTAGAGTTCAAAAATTCATATATCACATAGGGAAAACTGTAAACAGATAAAGGTTTAGAATGTACCCCCACACACAACATATAATCACAGCATTTAGTATTCCTCAATCATGCTCATAAATAGGGAAAACAATAGACAGATAAAGGTTTAGAGGTTACCCCCACCTTGTTTGGTGGTTACCACGTGAGTCGAAAGTATCAAAGACTTGATATCTCAATTCTCAATCCAACTGATATCAACCCAAATGGATAGCCTACATAATTTATGGTGATTCTTAGATTCTTAATGCGTTTAAAACTTATATTTAAAATGTATAAAGATAGCCACAGAGAAGAATCGTTCGATAGAGACGAGACGGATCGATAGATCGAAAGATTGAGGTTGAGAAAATGAGAGAGAAAGATTATTTTATAAGGTTAAGATTAAATAGGGTGAGATTTGGGTCGCAACGGAAAAAGAATGAGCTCGATCGGAGTTGAAACGAGCTCGAACGGAGCGTTTTAAGGTTGAGGGGTATTTTGGTAATTTTGATCAAGGGTTGACTTTGACCGGCATCCCCGACTCTCGACGACTCGACGAAAAACATCAGAAACGAACTGACGTGTGAAAACGCTCGCCGGCATGCACACGGCGCGCACGGTGCTCGCCCGCGCGCGCACCACTTCTCGGCAGTTGCCGAGTTTTCTCAGCAGCCTCGGCACCCGCGCACGTCCAGTGCACGCCCTATGTACCCAGCGAGAGCCACCCGCGCCCAGCTCGCCTGCATGGACTCGCCACCTAAATAGCCTTCCAGCCGCCGCCGGCCGGTGAACTACCGGTCGCCGGCCACACCCCCGGATTCCCCCCACTTCCGGCCACCAACTACGGCCACCGGAGACCACGGAGGTGCCGCTTAGCTCCGGTAAAACACTTGCAAAAATAGCCCGTCGCCCATGAAAAACACACACACACACATGCACACCTTAACCTTTCCAGCTCCGGCCGGTGACTTCCAGTCGCCGGCGACCAACCATCGCCGGCAACCTTTTCTGACCACTCCTTCATCGGAAACCGGCGGTGAACAGTAGCAGCAGCCTCCAAACACACACAAAAACACACACTCCAACACCTCTAAAAACTACTCCGGCCGGTGACTTTCCGGCGCCGGTCACCACCCCAAAACCGACCCAACCTCTTCTTCAACACCCCGACTTGCCCTAGTAAAAGAAAAGAACCAAAACCACCAAGAAACGAGAGAGAAACGGGAGAGAGAAAAAGGTTGAAAAATAAGGGTTTAGGGTTTTGGAGGCGGTTTTTTGCCGTTTTCTAGCGAACAAGACATCGGATTGGAATTTCGGAAGCTGTCCTAGACTCGTCTCGTCGAGGGCTACGATCTGTGCGATAACCGACGAGATTGAATTTTTCCGGCGAACTCCTGTGGTGGCTGCGGCGGTCCGGCGGAGGTCCGGCAGTGGAAAACAGTAAAGAAAGAAAGAGAAGGGAGAAGAAGAACTTACGTGTTTTCGTCGCTTTCGGCTCGTTCGGAGAAACGTTAAGTTTTGAATTGAATGAGCCCCTATTTATAGATTTTGATAACTTACTTTTTACTGTTGGAAAATTACTATTTACCAAAAATATCTTAATTTACCTTCCATTAAAATATTCTTTTTATTTTTTTACCGTTCATCAAAATTTTAACCTTTTCTTCGCCGATTGAGCTACGGGTCTCCGATTGACCTCTAGTTCGTTTCTATGTTCTCGTATTTTCGATACGAATCTCATGGTGAAATAATATTCTAGGTTTCATATCTAGAAAAATATACCCATCTAAAACCGGGGTTAAACATGTATTTGAAACGCACGTAATTAATTAAACAATTAATGCACATACAATATTTCAATTAAGGGTTTAATATTTAATTATCCCATTATGTTTCATTTTTGGTCCGGGTGCTACAATACATATTAAGCCTATAATCTTATAACTACTTGTAATTATAATGCGACAGTCCTAAACGAGCCAGTTAACAACATAATTAAAGATTAGGCCACCAACTTGACTAGACCCAAATCTGGATAGTAAATTTTATTTAGGGAATTCTTGTACAATTCTATATCAACAATGTTACATTGTTAACTTAAGAGTATGTTTATTTCGGGTTTGACAAGTCCGGATTTGAGATTTTAAAATCGCAAATCCTTATTTGTTTAAAGACTTTTGTCAAGAATTATCAAATCTACCGAAAACCTATTCTATTTAAAAAAACATTATAATTAACCCTATACTGTAACCTATTAATGCACAAATACCAATACATAATAAATACATTATTACTCCTTAGTTATCATTGTTTATATATATATATATATAAACCCTATAACAAAAGTAAAAAAATGAATGGGCCCTACAAATTTTTTCTACCTACTCTATCTTCTCTCCCCTTTCCACCCTCAGATTTTCTCTCTCTACCCCAACCCTCTTTCTCTTTCTCATATGTACCGTCTTTTCCCCTGCTCTATCTTCTCTCCCCTTCTCTTCTCTTTCTCACTTTTCCACCATCTTTATTGCAAACTGCAAATTTTTTGTACCCTGCAAACTGCAATTTTTGTCCACCCTCTTTATTGCATGCGTTGAATATTTTTGGTGTTAAGGCACAAACCTGCTTTTGGTGCAGAGATTCCTCTCGATTACTTGAAAAATGTGTTCTGTGCATTGTTTGGACATGATTTTTTTCTATATTTAAGTAGATCCGTGAGATCTGGCTATTCTGCTCCTAGACTGCTTAGTATTTGAATGTATGTACTTTTATTTTATTTTATTTTTATATATGAGGTTAGAGTTTCTTTGAAGAACTAGTTTTGTTTATATATAGTCTTTGAGTTGTAAAATGGAACCTATCACAACCCACAGACTACGCACTAATACTATCGGGGCACTGAAATTGCGGAGAACGAAGAAGAATAAGTGGAAGAGGAACGATCCACAAGTGCAAGAGAGAGGGTGGTTGGTTGAGATCTCATCAGAGCAAATTTCAGTGGGTAGCAACTGTGTACCCTGTCCAAAATGTCAAAAGAAGGTTGGTTTTTACTAATGTGAATTTTTGAGATTTTTTTGTTGATATGCTTGTTATTTGACTTTTATTTGCAGTTGAGATTTGTTTTACTCTGAGTTTATTTATTTTATGATTTGTAAATATTTTCTGATTTTAGTTGATTGTTTTGAGCAGATTTGTTTTATGATTTACGGATATGTTTTTCTATTTTTTTTAAAATTGGTTTCATATTATAGTTTATATTTTCTTAAAGTAGCTAGCTAATTAATTAGTAGCCAATCCTCTATTTTTGTATAGTCAGAAATTTTTATTTTATTAATTATTAAATGGCAAACTGATGATAAAAGATTTCGTTGCTTTGTATATTTTAACCGACCAAATTGGTTTAAAGACAAATAACACAATATACTTGTTGATTTGTGTTGATATGTTTTTTTATATATAGACAATATATATATATATATATACACACACAAGTACAAACTTTTTTTAAGCTTACCGACTATGTAAAAGTTAAACTATTGAATGTGAAAAGTTTGGTATGAAAATATATTTGTAATTTGATGCCTTAAATTTACCAAATTGTAATTTTTTTTTGCAAATTAATTATAATTTTTGAAAAAACATTTTTTTTTACCTTAAATGTGATTTTCTTTTTTAGAAATGGAGCACGAACACTAATATATGTCATCAGTTTATAATAATACCAATTTTCTTTGTGTTTAATGAATGTAAAGATTATGTGTATCTATCCTTGATTATTATAAAATTTGTTGGTTGTTGTATATGAAACCACTACTTGGTTATTATATATAAAACTACTACTTGCTATTTTATATGACAAACACCTATTCATGTTTCTGTGATATGCTATTGGTATGTTGTGTTGGAAAGAATTGGTTTAAATGATGACATTATAATAAAATGATTGTTTATATTTTGGGGTCAATCAAATTTATTGTTTGATGCCAAATAGAACAATCCTACATTATTTCAAAAACAATAGTTAGCTTTACCTCTATAGAGAATCAAATTGAAATGGAGGCACCAATGTTGTATAGATGTGCTTTCTTAATCTAGTATTTAGTGGTAATTTGGCCACTTGTATATGTAATGGTTAATGAATAAATTGAACACTTGTGTATTTTTTAATATCTTACATGTTATTTAATTGCTTCAAATTTCTACGCAGTAGCAGTAGTAGTCTCCTTTTTTAAATAATAATAATAATAATATTAATAATGTGACTATTAAAATAAAGCGTGTTAATTGTTATTAATTTATGCCAAAACTTCAATTTTTGATCTAACTTTACGTGGTGGATTTTGAATACACACAAGAAATTTTTGTTAAAATCATGGTTGTCATTTTATATTTTGTTTTGATGCACACTTTGAACCTTTTTAATAGATGAGGAACATATGAAGAATAGATGAAGGTAGTCAATCATGAATAGATGATACATATGTCTAATCGTTTTAAAAAATATATGACATATTTTTCTAAGAATTTTCATATTAATATGATTCACTTATATAGGAATGTGAGGTAAAGGTTGTGAACTAAGAACTAATCTCGAGAAGTTAAAAGAACATATTTTATTAAGTAGAGTACGGGTCCAGTTTGTTAAAATCTACGATATGATCTGTCATCATATTTTGGGGGTGTGCAAAAAATTCTCACAGCTTAAATAAGCTGTCAAAAGCTGAAAAAGTAACTAGGAGACGTCTTTTGACAGCTTATTTAAGCTGTGGAAAGCTTTTGCAAACACCCCCTTAGAGTTCGAATCTATACCCGCCTCTATTGGATCTGTTCAACCTATTAAGCATATTTATAATTTTAAAAGCCATCTTTTCATACATGATATTACTAGTTATTTGAAAAATATAAATTTATTACTTTATTGTAACACAATTATAGAAATAAAATATAGTGTAAACAAAATAGTCAAACTTTAGACAACATAATGAATATTAGAAGTGGTCTATTATAAGAGACGAAACAAACCTTTCAAAACGTATACCTAATAAATTTACTCATTAGTGGAAGTATACGTGTATATTATAGGAGCATCGGGATAATCGTGCGATCATCGGACGTGGTCTTCCCCACTTCGACCTATGTACAGAGATGTTCAAGAAGAAGATGGCCACCGGTAACTTTGCTCGTTCTTCTAGACAACCTCCTTCCCAATCAGAGAGTTCTTTTGATGATGATGACATTCCTCCACCCCCACCACCTGGCTATGGAGATAATGATGGATCACCTCGTGTTGTTCCATCATTCAATTTACTCCAGAATTTAACTCTATAGACAATGGAGGATATTCCAGATCAACGGGGAAAAAAAGATCAAGCAGAGCCTCTGAGCAGATGTTATCCTTGTTCAAGCCCTGACTAACATCGAGGGTTACTTTGGTGATAAGAGGACAAAGACATCGGAAGCTAAGAAAATGTGTGATGAGTACCACACATGCATCCGTCTGATGAGAGAAATAGAGGATATCCCACTGGACTCTTGTGTCATCGCCGCTGAGTGCCTTCGCAAGGCCACTACAAGGATTATGTTCTTATCCTTTAGTGAGGACAAGCGTCGTCGATGGTTGATTCGCGTACTGGGTTGATGAGGGTGTGAAATGGTTGAAGACTACTTAATATTATGTTATCTTCATTATTATGGGTAGTATTAAGACAATTTTTATTTGCGTATTCTGACATTTTTAGTTTTTATGCATGTTTATGTGATCTTTAGGCTCAAATATAATGAACAAGACTTAAAAATAATTTGGGTATTCTATGTTATATTGTATGCCCTATTTTGGTATTTTATTTGTGGTTGCAAGTTTATTCCTATATTTATATTTTTTATCTTCTATTAATTCATTCTAATGATCATACGACACTGAATGAGTAAATTGTTGTTTGATCATGTAAAGACCATGTCGCAATTGTCGCAATCACCTTCATGCGATGAACAAGAATTGGATGATTCCAATTCTGGGAAAAGTAATTCATCCGACACAGAGAGATATTCATCAGCTGATGAAAGTATTGCAGTCGTGCTAACTGGAATTGTAATTCCAATTGTCACAACTCCAAATCGTGTGCCAAGAAATACATCGAGACTTCAAGAAAATGATTGGGTCGGTGAAATCCTTATGGGGACAGAGGGTCGATTCTACGATATAGTACGAATGAGCAGACCAAGTTTTTATGCCCTTGTGGAGCTCTTGATGGATAGAGGATTACTCATTCAGGGCCCGTTTGCACGGGTATCAGTAGTTGAAGAGGTTATGATGTTTCTGCGTACTATTTTTTCACATGTGTGAAATCGAGAGTGTATGGAACGCTTTCAACATTCACTTGAGACTATACACCGCTACTTCCACCGTGTACTTGATGTTATAGTTGAGTTAGCCCCAATATATATATTGTCCCCAAACTATAATGAGACCCCACCACAAGTGTCGAACAATACCGATTTCTTTCCATATCTCCAAGTATAATTTATTTCAAATTATTCCACATATATATGTCTTATTATGAAATTAGTCAATGCATTTTCCAATAATTTTAGGGAGCAATTGGAGCTATGGATGGGACATTAATCTCGACATGGGTGCCACAGTCTAGACGGAATGCCTTTCGATCTCGCAAGGCAACTATCTCCCAAAATGTCCTTACAATTGTTGATTTCATTATGATGTTCACGTACGTATATGCCGGTTAGGAGGACAGTTCTAGTGATGCGAATGTTATGTTCAATGTCATTCAAAACAACCCCAACTTTCATTGGCGTCCAGAAGGTATTATATATAATTAACCTACATATTTAATTGCTATCTAATTTAAGGAAAAAAATGAAAGAACTAAAAAAAGTCGTTCGTATTTAGGAAAGTACTATCTCGTCGATGCTGGGTATACCAATTATGGGCCTTTCCTCGCATCATACAGGGGGACTCGTTACCATATTAATGAGTTTAGACAGAGCGGAGCAGTTGCCAATACGCCAATGGAGCTTTTCAATCATCGACATTCACGTTTGAGGAATGTGATCGAGCGGTGTTTTGGATTGTTAAAGAGTCGATTTCCCATTCTAAGATGGGGGATGCCTTCTTATAAGATGCGGACACAAGTGAAAATTGTTATTGCATGTTGCGTGATCCACAATTTCATACGTTATAGCGGGTTACCAGATGCTCTATTTGAGGGGACTTTAGAGCAGTTGATGGATGACGCTGAGATTATATCTCATCGCTACCATCCCATAATTGTGCACATTGAGCAACGATCTGAGTTTCGTGACTCTGTGGCGAATGCAATATGGTATAACAGAAACCCCTAAGATGACATCTTTACGTCTCAGATACTTATTATATTTTATATTAAGCTATTTGTTGTCTTATAACTGTGTTCAAACAATGTTTTAAATTATGTTTAATTTTCCTGGTAAAACATGATTGTGTTTATCTACTTCCTATGTATTTGAACAACTTCATGATCTATTTTATGATAAGACTATGAGTTTATTATGGTCAACATTCTCTACTTTAAATGTTCTTCTATCAATAATTGATCTCATTCATTTCCATACAAACAGATGTTTCAGGAGCATCCGAATTGTTCATGTGGGGCAGGACCTATGATTTTATTGCAGTGTAAGAATACTGTGAACAGGGGTCGCTACTTTTACGCATGTCCATGTGGTGTTAGACATGCTGGATCATTTATGTGGTTGGACACGTGGACTACTTATAAATGTTCGTCTTCTACTATATCTAGGAGTCAGGCTAGCCTAATGCAAAACAACACTTTGAACTATAGCTGCACTGAGCTACATAGTTAGCCATCCAATGTTGAGGGTGACGAGGTTGCAAGTTCATCGGGCAGTGGTTCTTATCGTGCATCAAACAACAAGAGTGGGGCTATATTCTGGCTTGTAATACCAATCTACGTGCTCGTACTCGCTCTATTAGTGAAAATGGTGTTTTCTTGAGTATTTTCAATTTCTTTAAAATGTTGTTTTCTTGGATATGCTTTATTGTCGTTTGAAGTTTTTGTGATGTCCAAAACTATGATAATAATGTGTTTGATGACATTTTATATATTTGACTTTGTGTATGAACCGTAGTATGATTATGGTGACAATTATTGTATTTAACTTTATATATATACATAATATATATAAGTTAAATTATATATATACATACATATACGATTTTAATAATTATATATATATATATATAAATTTGGATATTACTGACATAATTAATTAATTGACTAGTGATTAAGTAGTCAATTTATACATATATGATTATGATTATATATAATCATTTTATTTTGAATATAATAATATATGAATATAATTACATAGAATAAATAGTATTAATTAAAATTTTAAAACGTATTAAAAAATTTATAGTATAGTATAGTATAGTATATGTATATGTGTGTGTTTTTACATAGTATAAATATTATATTCATAGGTAAACATGGATTTTTTAAATAGTAGTCTATGATATATATATATATATATATATATTATATTATTATATGTATAAATAATTTTTTTGTTTGTAAATATTAGGAAAAAAAACCAAAGTTAGAAATATAATATAAACTTTTCCAAGTGATTTCAACATACCAAATTAATCATTACCATTACATCAACTAACAATATAATATTACACATACATACTTTTTTCAGCATTGATTTGACATCTACAGTAATAATCCTACCTATAAAATTTCATACCAAACACAGATTTTAACTATTCACCTTTATTTACAAATCTCTGGATGAGAATCACTATGCACCTCTATTGTAGGTCTATATATATATATATATATATATATATATATATCGAATTAATATTGCATTAGTTAACTCTTACAAAATATTATACCTAACTAATGTCGTATTAGGCCTTGAAAAGCATATTTGAAATTCAATCAATCAATAGCTAAATTACTATAGTCAACTTAATTTGATTAATTAACTAACAATCCTTTTAACACCAGATACATAATTCTTAAAGATAAATAAAAGAATTAATTGATAATTTTCTTAAAGCAAAGTATATATTTTGTTGAGGTTACTGTCACATAACCATGATAATTAAGTTACTAAAGCTTCAACATTATTTCTTAAGAGTTTCCAGTTCCCACAACTTGTTGGCCATAAAACTATGAATCAATTATTCAAACTACATTAGCTTATCGCTCTTCCAAATTAAATCATAAAACGTTAAAATAATATATAATCTTCATCAACACCATATTTCACACAGAAACAAAATTTATAAGAGTTGACTAAATGAATTTATAAATTAAAATAAAAACATTAAAATCCTGAATTCATATAACATGGACGAAAACTAATTAATAAAACTAATTAATGCAAGACTATATATAAAACTTCTTCCACTCAATTTAATTATTTTCGTTTCCATTAACAAGAACGAAATTGTAGGCCCAAATTCTTCTAATTCTTCCTTAGATTTATAACTTGTTTTCCCCCATAATTGTTTATCACAAATAATAACATAATTATAAAGGCAAAATAACCAGATTAATTAAGAATAATACCAGATGGTGACTGCTTCAAATTTCAGGCTTCAAATAAGGCTTCAGATTTCACTTCTCACTTCTCTCTGTTCTCAAAATTTTCTATTTCTCGTTCTTTAATTCTCATATTTATTTTAGAGTTTTAACCCCTATTTATACATCTAGGGTTTGGATTCTTCTTTTTTTTTTTTTAGAATTTAAAGAAAATGTGGATTTTTAGTATTTCTCAACCACCTAGTTTATTATTATTGTTATTTTCCTTTGAGGAAAAAAAAATGTGGCCCCCTATTATATCTCAACAACTAAATTCTTATCTCCACAAACAAATTTAAATTCTAAAATTCTATATCTAATTTAATATGATTATAAGTTTACTAGTTATTTAAGAGTTCTAAACACCTCACATAACTAATTCACTATAATCTAGTATGAGGCCATGATAAAAAAAAATCTATAATTCATAAAATAGATTTAATTATCAAATTTTCATTTTATAGGGTTTTAGGGCTATACGGACTCGAACCGTAGACTTTCTCGGTGGGGTATTACAGTACTATAACATCTATATCCCTTCATTGGATTGGTGCTAGATCCACGTAGAACCTTAGTTTGGGACTATTAAGGCTGTCTAGATGGGTACCGAATTTCAATTCGTATAAGCTAGCCACTTCCATAGCTTAGGTTTGGGTCGTATTTACGAAGTGAGTTATGAGTACTAGCACCCTTCCATCATCATGGGGAGGATTGCTCGTCTTGTTGGGAGACCGATAAAGATTGATGTTAAGTCCATGGATGGTATGGTTGGGCACTACGTACGTGTGCTTGTGTAAGTGGATCTAAATTTGCCTCTTCAAGAAAGTGTCATGGTGGAGAGATGAGACTTCTGTACATTCATTTCGCTATACTATGAGCAGCTACCGTCCTTCTGTTCAAATTGTAAAATTGTAGGGCATGCATCTAATGCTTGTTAAAAATCTTATTCGCGATACAAGAAAGAAAAGGTTGTTGTTCTAGAAGCGGATAATGAGGGTCAAAACAAAATCGACACTCAAGATCTAGACGTGGTCAATCTTAGAGACGACAGAGTCGTGTTGAATGATGTGCAACTTCAAAAAATAAAGATAAGCATGACAAAGAAAAGATCGAGTCTTATAGAAATAATAAGACTAATGCATCTACCTCCATGGAATTATTATATCAACAACCTCTGATCTCTACTTCTAATGCCTTTTTTTGTCCTTGAGGATCGCAAAAATAAGTAATGAAGGAGGGTGTCGAAGAGGTGAATCAAGGTAATTCTGATTGCATTGTGAGTTCCTTAAAAAGGCTTGATCAGTTGGTATAGGGTACAATCATGTCAACAACACATGAAGAGAGTTCGGGGTGTGATTTTATTATCCGTACTGGGATGGAATTAGAAGCATTGAAAGTTATATCGCTAGCCTCTTCAAAGTGTTGTTCTGACATGGTAGATGATGGTGAGCCTGGTCATAATGCTCATCATTAGGAGCCTTTAAATACTGTTAACAAATGATATTCATTTAGTGGAATATTAGGGGAGTGGGTTGTGATAATATACATTTTATTAATGGAATGATTTTTCGTCAAGAGCCCTATCTTTATTTCCTGTTGTGATAATATGGCTTAAGGGCCTATACCTTATTACTTTTGCATGATGGTTTTATATGTATAGTTAAGGATTCCTAGTCTATGGAATGCAATGCGCTTGATCGGTTTTTAGGGCTTTTCTTTCAGAAGTGTTGGGACATTGTCAGTGAGGACGTGTATGCAGCGGTCTCTTATTTCTTTAAATCGGGTAAAATGGAGCCAAGTTTAAGAAGTTCTTAGTCGTCTATTGATAGACGCAATGAATGAATCGAAGATTGTTTCTTTTAGCTCGACTAATGGTCTGAAGTTCCCCATTGGAATCTTTTAAACTGATGACATTTTGCTTTTATATAGGGCAAAATCTGAGGAGACAAGGGCAGTTAGGGAGGTCTTGGACTATTATAGTCGTATCTCTGGGCAGTTTTACAACCCTAACAAATCAAGAGCTTTATTTGGTAGATTGGTTTCTCATGCTACGAAGTAGAATGTGTTGCGATGTTTGGAGTTTTCTTATGGTTCTTTGCCAACAACGTATCTCGGGGTTACTATCTTAAAATGCATGTCGTGTCGTGCTCATTTTGGGGTTATTGCTGGCAAATTTATCAAAATTTGCTCATTGAAAAGGTTGAAATCTCTCAATGGTTGGGCGAGTGTGTTTGCTTAATTCATTTTTGACTAGCTCATTGATTCATTTCATGATGATATACAAATGGTCGGCAAGTGTGCTCAAAGAATTGGATGCGGCCATTCAAAACTTTATATGGATGAGTTATACGGATGTTTGTGTTGCTTGGAATAAATGGTATATGTCGCTTGATGAGGGCGGATTGGAGATTAGATCTATCTTCCTAGCGAATTCAGCTTTTTCGGCTAACTTGGCTTAGAAAGTTCTAAACATTTCCAATATGGGTTTCGGCATTTTTTGTGGCAAAATTTTCAAAGATAATTGATAAGTTCTATTTTATTTATATTGATTATGATGTTTTCCCCCTCATTTTAGATGCCAATTAATCTTTTCTTATTGATTTTGATCAAGTTTTGTGTTTTGTAGGACAAGATAAGGATTTAATTGACATTGGAGGCATTTTGGATTCATTTGGAAGAAATTTAGTGAAGTCCTCAAAGCTGACAAATAATGCAACAATTTTAGCTTTAAGCGTGGGCATGCCTAAGCATTCGAGCCTGATTCTCAAAGATCAATTCTCAAATACTTCAAAAGTGTCAACAATAGGCATTGGCACGCTTAACACTTGAAAATTGCAAAAAGTAGAAGATGTGGATAAAAATTGCAAAAGTTATATTATTGATAAGTAGAAAATAAGTGCATTTTATTGTGAATTAATTTGGGATTTTTATGCTCGTTGATGTGATTAAAATGCACTATTTTCATACCTATATGTGTTTCGATCACCAAATATTTCACAAATTACTTTCTTGATTATTGAGGAATTTTTTGAATGTTAATTTTTGGATCAAAGATTGTGATCATGAGCCAAGGAGAATTTGGGTACTTGAAGATGTTGAGCCCACTAAAAATGAAAGAAAGGCTCATGTGCTTTAAAGAAAAAAAAGATGGAAAGTAGATTGGACTGGTGATTAAAAGGAATTAAATGGGAAAAGCCCATATCTTAGAAGGGCTTAAAAAAAGGGTGTTATACACACTCACGTGAGAATGACATTCTATGACTTTTCTTTCAAGACACAATTAACGCCTCCATCACACACACTATGACAATTTAATTTCTTTAGCTTTCTTCTCCCCCAAGTCATGCCAAAAGCGGGAGAGAGTATTGAAGATACAATTTTTAGATTAGTTTTACACATGGATTTTTACACAACTCTTGAGGATTCGATTTAAAGGATGCTAGATTAATTTTCTATTTCTGATTAGCAGGGATGTTTAAACTCGTTTATCTCTTATATTTTAATTAATCTCATATCCTCTTCTCGATGTTTGATTAGAATTGATTGTGCTATCTGTTTATCTCGATTTCGATTATTTGATGCTCGATTTGGATTGACCACCTATGTTAGAAAATTTTATAATTGATTGCTAGAATTTTAGATCATGAATCCTAATTATTGTGATTTACTTTTCATTGGTAGTAAACTAGAGGTTGTGCATCTCTAGGGTAGCATAATCCTAAATTATCAAATCGAGCTTCTGAATTTGGGGTCTAGTTCATCCTATCGTCATGGTGATTAATGCATTTAATGCATTAAATCTAACGAGCTTATTCTAGGTTATTCAATTAAATAGGATTAATTAGTAATCTTATCCTAATTTAACTAATCTTAAGAGATAATTCGGTTTAACAGAGCTTGTTGTTAGACTACGGATGATAATTTCATGATAATTTGAGAGAGGGGTGTTACACTAATTAGGGTATAACTGATATTGGTGGATAATTGAGATGTTAACTGGGATACCTTCTTCTATTAATTTATGATATTCAACTTGTGTTCTAGATTAGTTAGTTTATTTAGTGATAGTTAACATATTCAAAACCCCATATCCTTTCTTATTTAATTGAATTGAATATAGGTGACACAGTTAATTCTTCACTTTTCATGGAATCGATTCTAACTTACACTATCTACTGGTTAGTAAGGTTAGGAAGAAAAATAATTGATTTTATTTCATCACAACAGCGCGGTCAAATTTTGGAGTAGTGACTTTTATTTTATTGTGTCATCTTGTTTCTCTTCTTCTTTATTTCAATTTAATTAAAAAAAATAAAAAAATCAAAAAACAAATTATAAAAAAAATCAAAAAAGTGTATGTTGTTCAAATTTCGTTGGTCTGCTCTGTTTCTGCCTGTTGTGCGTTCTGCTTCGTCTGCTATTTTATTTTGTTTTGCTCTATTTTTCACATTAGCAGATCCAACGTGAATTAAGAGATCCAGTGTCAAATTCTGCAAACTGTTTTTATGCAAATTTTTAGTGTTTTAACATACACTACTACAAATTCGCTGAACAACAACACTGGAAAGACAACGCCTTTTGTTGTCTTTGAACATTTTACAACACTTTTTGAAAAGCGTTGTCTTTTTGTGTTGTCTTTCAAAAGCGTTGACTTTATTAAAAATTTTTTATTAAATTAATTGTTTTTTAATTAAATTATATTTGAAAAGTTTAATTATTTTTGATGTTATCTTATATTAGAATATTATTTAACAAATTAGAATATTATTTAAATAATAATAATAATAGGAATTCTGAAAAACTATATTTTAACATTTAAAATATTATTTAATTAAATATAAAAAGATATTAAAATTAGAAATTTTATTTACAAATAACATAAATCATATTAAATATCTAACAATCAAAAAATAAAGACAAAAAAAAATTCTTGTTATTTAAGATTAAAAATTCTAATTAAAATTTTTTTTTATTAATATTTCTATTTTTTTAAGAATTTTAAAGATTTTATTAATTATTTTACTTTTCACCATTTAATCGATTTTTTTTTCGATATTAAGAGATAATTTTCCAATTACAAATATCTATCATGCTAAATTTTTTAATTGTTGCTTTATAAATATTTCAAAATACTATAAAAAAAATTAATAACTATAATAAATAATTTATGTGTTATTATGAAAGTTTATGTCATTAGTTAATACAATAAACATAAGTTACTATTATTATTATTATTATTAAACATAGGTTTTAGTACGTAGTTGAAGATAAGTTATGATTTTTGAAATATTTATTTTAAACTTATTATATTTACTTAATAAGTATTGTAAATTTTATTTGTTAAATTTAAAATTTGAAAATTAATTTTAATAATTTCATAATAAGATTATTGTTGCGTTATTTTAACATTTTCTTTCTAGATTTCTTATGTGTATTTAGATAATTTAAAATATTTTTCTAATTATTGAAATGAAATTTCAGATTTTATATATTATATTAAATAATATTTTTAATTTTTTTTACTTTTCAATTTCTAAAAATAATTTTTTTTCTTTATTTGTTGATTTTTAGATATTTAATATAATTTATGTGTTTTTATCAATTTTCCCTATTTTAGGTATTTAATACAATATATGGGGTATTTTTACCAATTTTCTCTATTTTAGGTATTGAATAAATCTATATACGTAAAAATATATGTATTTAATTGAGTCACATTTTATATCAAAATTGAAAATCAATGAATTATATTAATAAGTATTAATGGTACTTTATAAAAATTAATAAAAAAATATGTGATAATAGAAAAGTGAAAATTATCAAAAATTGATATAATATAAAAATGTCATGTTGTGATGACGTGGCATGTTGACGTGTCAACTCTACGATGACATGTCATGATGATGTCAGCTGTATGGTGACATGACAATTATATGATGACGTGCTGATGTGTCATGATGATGTCAGCGGTATGCTGACGTGACATGCTGATGTGTCGGCTCTATGATGACGGCATCGTCCTATTTAATAGTTTGTTAAAAAAGACAACACTTTTCTGCAACGGTTTTTATGCGTTGTCGTATCGGAAAAAGACAACGTTTTTTAGTACGTTGTCTATCAGCGCCCACCTACGACAAAGCTGGATACGACAACGCTTTTTTTTCTGGAAAGACAACGGACAAAAGCGAATTTGTTGTACTGATAGTTTTTGAGGATCTATTGTAGTTTGGGATTGGAATCTAAATCAATAAATGGTTGCAAATAAAACGTTGAAGGAGCTTTCCTATACAGGATTCATTCAACAATCGTTTTGCATTAATTTTGCTAATTTTGATGACAATACAACTTTTGAGCTTAACTATGAGTTTATATGCTTATTACTTTTGTTTTATGACTATACAGATAAGGACACGTATAACTTCTTGAAAGAATTCCACATGGTTTTCTCAAGCATAAGTTGAGGGCTTTCATATTCTTACTAAAAGACTTGACGAAAGATTAGTTGTATTCTCTGTCAAAGTCTGTGTTGGGATTTCAGTGTTTAGATTTTGATGAGACAAACCAAGAATGTTATAGGAAGTTTGAGTACCCCATTTTTCACAATGTTGAAATGAAAACATAGACTAGGATTGAGTCTAGTTATAGAAGCTGAAAGATGGAGGTATACATGCATACAATGCTGCATCGAAGATTTCAGAACGAAGCTGCTGAAAGCAGATACGGCAACATGCAAGAAGGCAGTTACAACATTGCAGCAAAGTAAGTAAGAACGACATGCAACATCGCTGTAAGAAAAAGTTACAGGAATACTGCAAGAAACGATACATCAGTACTGTACGAAAATACTACAAGAAGGTCTAAGTTACAACAGCGCTGTAAAGAACAAACAGCTGCAAGCAGACCTAGGATACAACACGAAGCTTACTACTCAAATAGTCAGCAGCGCCAATGACAAACAAAATAAGTATCGTGCAATCCGAGGAAGGGTAAATACAGTACGAGGAACAAAGATCCAGACAGGAATAAATAGAGCCGTTCCAGAAAAGATCAAAGTTGCAGACATTGAGCCAATGCCAAGACGCCACGTGGACTGACGCACTGCAGAAAACTGTGAGCCGCAACCACCGCATTAAATGCTCCAGAAAGAAAAGTCAAGATGCATTAAATGTAAGCCATGCCTTTGATCAAGTACACTTAAATTCAAAACGAGAGATATCTCCTTCAACAGATATTTTCTCTACAAGTATAAATAGAGGATGAGCAACCCTGAAGCTGACTACTGAAACATTTGCACAAAAACTCTCAAGCATTCAAGCTATACTCTTTCAAGTCTACTCTCAGTTTCAGTCACTCAACCTTTGTGAAGTGAAACAAGTTCAAAGCAGAAAGATCTTTTGAAGGATTCAGAAGCTCACTTCACCGCACCAGTTGAAGAATAAATTTATATACTTTTTAACCATGTTGCTGTGTGCTTAGGAGGTTGTTTTAGGTGTCGAACAGTTGATAGAAGAGATCCTTGCTGTTTGTATAGTTGTCTAGTATATAGGCAGCTTCCCCGTGTGGGAGTTTGAAACCCTGTGTGGGGTTGCCTTTAGAGTTTGCAGTTGTTGTGTGTATGCTAGACTCTAGTAAGTGTTTAGCTTTGTAAGTTGATATACTGTTAGGAGTGTCCTGTAAATCAATCTTTCTTAACAAAGTTCGTGCTCAAGGTAGTAGTAGAGTGGACGAGAAGGATTACACCACATTCGAACCACTATAAACCATAAGTGTTTTATTGATATCTTATATGTACTTTATCTTTTATATCTATCTCTGTCATAAAGCATAAAACGTTTTGATAAGGATCATATTTAAGAAAACCAGCCTTGTGTCTTAAAACCTTTTATTTTTCGCTGCGCATAAAACTCTAAGTTACAGCGTGTAGCACTGCATCCTAGTGTTGTAAGCAGTAACTGACTGGCGCTGCAAGTTCAAGTAACTTGCAGAACAGTAAGTTTTAATCTGATTTTCAAAATCGACCAAGGTTCATTCACCCCCCTCTGAACCTCGGACACCACTTGGGACCAACAAGTGGTATCAGAGCAAGTTGGGTTAAAAGCCAACTTATCTGGTCACCTACCCAGATCCATCTTAGTCTCGTTGTTTTCTCTACATCCGTAAAATCTCATCTTACATCATATCATGGATTCCTCTAATCATAAGTTACACATGTTTTCCATAGAGGAATATGACGATTGGAAGATAAGAATACAGGCACATCTTACAACGATGAATGATGAGATGTGGACGATCATCACCGAAGGACCGATTATCCCTACAAAGGTAAACCCCATGCTCGGTAGATAGATAGAAGAAGAAGCACAGCCACCACCCAACTTCCTGGTCAAACCAAGATAAGAATGGAACAATTAAGACAGGAAGAGAGCCAACCTAGACAACATGGACAAGAATGCTCTATTCATCACCTTGGATAAAGACACATTCAGCAAAGTCAAAACTTGCAGAACGTCCAAGGAAATTTGGGAAAATTTGGAACAAATATGTGAGGGGATAGAGCTCACTAAAGATAATAAGATCTCCAACGCCACCCAACTATTTGAGATGAAGAATGAAGAGATTCTTGAGCAACTAGATTTAAGATTCACATCCATTGTGAATGAACTAAAGCTCTAGGCAAACACTACACTCGAAAAGAGAAGAATATGAAAGTGCTTAGAGCCATGCCTGCGGAGTGGGATAGCAAGACCACTGCCACGAGAGTGTCCATGGATTTGAAATACATGAGTACATTTGATATATTCTCCGACCTCAAACCATTCGAATACAATATCAACAGACGGAGAAAGGAGATAGAAGAATCGAGCTCCAAAGTTATAGCACTAACTGCCAGAGGATCTAAAGATACAACCACCACCAGTTGCAACAAGCAATCAGAGATTGCAGCAGAAGACGCTGAAGAGGATATGGCTCTTCTTCTAAAGAAATTTAGAAGATTCATGAAGAGCAACAACAACAACAACACCAACCTCAATAAGAGGAATGACTTCAGAAGAAGTCATCCACCTCCTCAAGTATCCCTCTCTCCTCGCTCAAATACGACTGATCTTGATTTGTGTTATAACTGCAGGAAGCCTAGACATTATGCCAAAAGCTGTCCACACCCAACGGTGCACAAATACCCAGAAGGAGAGAGAGAACATAGGAGAGAAAAGAGAAGAGAGGACAGGCACAAGCTTCAAGCTCTCATTGGAGAGATGAAGAAGGCCAAAGATACATCAGTCTCAAACGAGATACTGAAAGCTACAGAATCCTCTGACAGCGACACCGAAACCTCATCTTCTGATGAAGAAGCACTGATATGCCTGATGGCAAACAACTACGAGGACAATGATGAAGAAGAGGTAACCTATCAACCGATGTCTATACCAGAAAAAGAGGAGCTGAACATGATCCACTCTTTAAAGAAGATCATGAGTGATTTCGAGCAGATTAACTCAACTCATGAGGAGCTGAATGTCACGACCACTTTTCTAATAGAGCTAGACATGTAATAGATTTTCATATTAAAAGACCTGTTAGTGATTGTGTGATTTTTTTTTTAAAATATAAAACATAATAACATAAATAACTTTTCTTGCACATGAGAACCCAGTAAAACTATAACACGTTTTGTAGTGTGTACCAAGAAGTTAAGCCACACTCACTTCTATATTTTACATATTTATATACATTAAATGATCAAACAACAGAATTTCAAGTACTTTATCAAAACATTGTTTAAAGCAAAATAAACTCATAGCATAGCCCAACAGGTCGTCATCCATGTACACCATCTCCGAACCCGTAGGAACTCAACAACACAGTCAGTAAGTCCATGAGCTTATACATCAGCAGGTTTACCTACAATGCATGCACTATATGAGCTAATAAGCTCAGTAAGCAGAAATTATGCATGCACTGTCATACAAATGGCTGTAAGGACTTTAAGCATGTCGTGAATGCATGGCTTTGATATCTTTTACTATGTTGGGCCCTTGACTCATCTACAGTACATCGGAAAGGAGCTAGCTCAATAATCTCTGTACTTTGCTTTGCTTTAAAGTCATGTTTATGGCCCAATATCTTCGAACCATAACCACGGCTCGCATGCCATAGGCACACTTTTACTATGAAAGCCGTTACCGACCTCGATGTACTAGTAGTGGTCAACTTTGCTTTAACTTTGCTCTTTGTATGATATGATGTGCACACAGACTCAACATGTCTTCTATGCATACACCTATCTATGCTCATGAATGATATGTACAAAATTCAATGCCAATGCATCATCTTTAATCACACATAAAAAGTAATCACCAATATCAAGAAACGCAAATTCACTATTATCATATAATACAAGTAAACACATAAAATACTATGTTCATGCATTGTAGTTGCAAATGAATTTCTACTTACCTTTACTCGTTGTCACCCTTTAAATTGTCTACGTTGTCCCTTGAGATCTTAATGGCTAACGATCTCGTTCGGTGGTAACCCTCGTGAAGCTCAACTCTTTGAATCCTAAGTTTGTTTCGTCGCCTCAATAAAGTGGTCTCTTGGAAAAACTACTACGTTTCAGGGAACTTGTGTGGTCCTTTGTCTACGTTTCCTACAAGGAAAGAATCAAACTTGCAAGACAAACTAATCTTGCAAATTAAACTATCTTGCAAATGTAAAATCCCTTGCCAACTGAAAGAAAATTGTCGTTGCTTATCTTCCTCGTCTGAGCTCCGATTTATGATCCAGAAAGCTCATGATGAAGCTCTCGGTGTGCATACTACCTCCATGAAATCTCAAGCCCATCCGACTTTCGATCGTCTGGGAATTGCCCTTGCAAAAGGCTGAAATCACCATTGCATACTGCACTGCCACTCTGTGCCCCGATGCATCTTAGGCCCCTCAAACGGACTCGTTTTAAGGTGAAACTTGGTAGGATTTCTCTCAACACATTGAAGAATACCTCATACGAACAGTTTTAGGAAATTCCTTCGTTAAGACCTTCTGCTCCGTGACTATTTCCAGTTCGGGTGCAGAAACGCAGCCCCAACTTCGTAAAATTATTCCTCAGTTGTCCGACCTCAAACGGCCACCAAACTTGGTGGAGACCTTCCCCATACACCCTAGTATATGCCATAAAAACAGTTTCCCGATCCCATCCCCGAAAGTGCCTGAAACGGCATCTCGAACGCTGCCTGCGTGCAGTCTTCGGTGCAGGGCCGGTCACCCAAAATCTGCTGCAACTAGCTCCTTTCCGTCACTGCTACCACGGATTCCGGCGACCCGCGTCGCCGGCGACTCACCCCCGACTGACCACCATACTATCATCTACCAAGACAACCCACCCAAACTCACAACGCAACTCTACAACTCAAGTAAATACAACATGAAAGACAGCTGCTGACCAGCCCCAAAACAGACTCGGCGCGTGCACCAGCGCTCCCGGCGCACTCGCAGCACCCCAAGCCCTATTCCCGATGAGCCTGACAACAGCCCCCGACCCACGGTGCTCTCCGTCGTATGCCCAGCGATTGCTGCCTTGTCGTCCCCCGGCGTGCAGCACCAACACCTAGAAAACACATCCATACACACACCCGATACATGGCGCCTCCGCTCACGGCGTCGATCTACTGTTCACCCCGGTGCGACTACTGCGCCGCAACCAACAGCCCGAAAAACCCCGACTCCCTAACCGATCCCCAACAGCCCCAAACAATACACACGCCTGCCCAAATTGCCGCCTTTGGTGGCGACGTAACACAACCCTCACACCCGCACACTACATCCCCCACACACACCACCCCCACTGCCGGCGCCCTCCTCGGCGCCGGTTTCTGCACACTCACCGCTGCTCACGGCGGTGGCACTTCTCCAGTCCACTCGCCGGCGCAACCTTGCGCCAGTAACTCCAAATAAAACACAGCAGCCACGTCGACCAAGGGAGCAGGGGAGGGAGGGAGAAGGAGATATATTTTCCTACCTTTTCTTTTCCAATTTCTTTCCTTCACTGCACACATCTCTTTTCTTGTTGCAACATGTGGGTACGGTGGTGACTTTTGGGGAGGGTGGAGTGTTTTGGCGTGCTAGGTGTCAAGAGTTGATAGAGAGAGAGAGAGATACTGAGAGAGAGACTGTGGGAGAGAAAGAATCGAGAGAGAAGGAGCTGTGGAGAAGCTGTACTGTTCTTTCCCTTATTCCCCTTTCCTTTCTCTTCTTTCTAGCTTGCAACCAAGGTGAGGAGTCACTTGGTGTGTTGTCCAGTTTTGGTGGTGAGAGAGAGAGTGCTAGGTGGCGTGGAAGTGGTGAGGAGAGAGAGAGATTAATCCCCTTTTTCTTTATTTATTTATTTCTAGTTAGTATTATTATTATTATTCAAATGTAAATGTTTGGGTGCATGCACGTTTATATACTAATGTTAATCTTATACATTCTTATTTATTTTGATAATTGCTTATCTAGTTTATCTTTCATTCTATTATTATTTTTATTTAAATTTCATTTTCAACTCTTGAGAATTCTTGTTATATTTTATGTAGTCAAATTTTAATTTGGGTGTTACACTGAAGGTTGAGAATGAAAATCTAAGAATCGACAATGAGATCCTCAGAGGTAAAAATATTGATATTGCTAAAATGCTCACTGCATGTGAATCTGATAACTCAAGGTGCAGTAAGCTACAAAATGAGGTCTCAAGGCTAAGTCTGCTGGTCACTAAGCTAGAAACTAAGAAAGAGAACTTGCAGTCCACGATCAGAACATTTAGTAAATCAGCTAAGGACGCAAGGGAGTGCATAAGTCAAAGCAGAAGCCCATTTGAAAAATCGGGCATAAGTTACAACACTCACACCTCTCAGGATACAGCAAATTCATCCAAGACTGTAAAATTTGTTCAAGCTGAAACTTCAATGAAGAATGAGTTACCCTGTAACTTAGAAAAAAATCTTGAACAAACCAGCATTGATGGATAAGAGGAAGAAACCCCAATGCTCAGCTGCAGGAAGTAAGCCTGCATCTAAGAACTGGCTGCAGTAGAAGCTATTTGCTGTAAGCAGCAAGAAGATGGAGCAACCCACAAAGTTGCAGTACAAGAGGAAGTTCCCCACCTACACTAAGACTTATATGTCTAAACCTCAAAGAGGATATACTCAAGGGAAGTATGGTGGAAGACCGTACCACAAGGGTGTTGGTAACACATATTTAGTTTCTGCACACACAGCTATTAAGCAGTTTAAAAACAAAACGACATACATTCAGAGAACCAACAAATCTTACAGCAAAACATTGACTGTTAAGAAAGTATGGATTCCCAAAGTAACTAACCCCAAAGGACCCTTACAGAAATGGGTATCTAAATCTGCTTGAATTTGTTGCAGGTTTCAATGCCAGGTTGCAGCAGCGATGTATGGTATATAGACAGTGGCTGCTCAATGCACATGATAGGCAATAAAGAAGCTCTGAAAGACTTCCAAGAATACAAAGGACCAAAGGTCATCTTTGGAGATGATTCCAAATGAAGCACAAAAGGAAGTGGATGTCTAGTCAAAGGAAACGTAAAGATCAAAGATGTATCCTATGTGAAAGGCCTCAGATACAATCTTCTGAGCATTAGTCAATTTTGTGACAAAAGATACACAGTGGAGTTCAACCTCAACAAGTGCTTAATCAAGGATAGTACATCAAATGAAGGCAAGCTTACAGGAACAAGAAGAAGAAACATATATCTTGCAGACTGGAACTCTTCTATTCATCCAACATGCTTCATTGTGAAAAGTCCACTAGAGCTGAGCTGGCTATGGCACAAGAGATTAAGCCATCTGAACTTCAAGACAATCAACAAGCTAGCAAGAAAAGGTCTTGTAAGAGGATTGCCGAATATGGCATACAAAAAAGGAAAATATATGTGGAGCTTGCCAGAAGGGAAAGCAAGTGAAAAGCTCATTCAAGGACAAGTTGCAGAAGTCATCTCACAGGATTCTAGACCTTCTACATATGGACCTCTTTGGACCAGTAGAACCAGTAAGTATAAGTGGGAAAAAGTACTCACTTGTGGTAGTAAATGACTACTCCAAATACACATAGACCATATTCCTTGCTAAGAAATCAGAAACACAAAGCAAGATACTTGACCTAATGAAGAAAATTCAAAATGAAAAGAGCTTGAGCATTGTGAAGATCAGATCAGACAGAAGAACTGAGTTCACAAACAAATTCATTGAGAAATTCTGTTCTGACAATGGTATTCATCATGAATACTCTGCTGCAAGAACACCTCAACAGAATGGTGTAGCTGAAAGAAGGAATAGAACCCTCAAGGAAACAGCAAGGACAATGATAGCAGAGACAGAGATACCCAAGAGATTTTGGGTTGAAGCAACCAACACCGCATGCTATACACAGAACTGATGTCTAATCAACAAGGATCTAGACAAAACCCCTTATGAAGTCTGGAATGGATATACACCAAATATGTCATATCTGCATATCTTTGGATGCAGGTGCTATATCCTCAACAATGGAAAGGAGCATCTAAAAACCTTTGATGCAAAATCAGACGAAGGAGTATGCTTAGGATACTCTGCTGTAAGTAGAGCCTTCAGAGTCTTTAACAAAAGAACCTTAGTGGTTGAAGAGTCAATCCATGTGGTGTTTGATGAACCACATTGTGACACAAAGAAACTAGAAGAACCTGCTGAGGATACAACTCCAAGGAAAGAAAGTGATGTTCCATATGTTGAAGGAGTTCTGCATACATGAGAAGACAAAGAAGAAGAAGCTGCACCTCTGGATGCAGCAGAACATCCAATCTTACAGCAACATGAGGAGCAACCTAGACCTGTACATGTTTTTGAGCCTGACAGGACATGGTTGAGGATTCATCCTAGGGATCTTATCATTGGAGATCCATCCATAGGAGTAAGGACAAGAAGGTCCATTCCTCATGAAGCAATGCTTGCATACTACATATCTCAAACAGAGGCCCAAAATGTCGAAGAAGCCCTACAAGATAGCAACTAGGTATAAGCCATGCAAAAAGAGCTAAATGGATTTGAAAGAAATCAAGTTTGTCAAATAGTTGCAAGACCAACTCATCAAAGAGTTATTGTAACAAAATGGGTCTTCAAGAACAAGCTAGATGAATCTGGACTCGTTGTGAGGAACAAAGCAAGATTAGTTGCTAAAGGATATTGCTAGGAAGAAGGAATTGATTTTGATAAAACTTTTGCTCCAGTAGCAAGACTGGAAGCCATAAGGATTTTTCTGGCATATGTAGCTCACATGAATTTCAATGTATACAAGTAAAGCAGCTGGTTGCAGGAACCTTCATCAGCCAGGTCAAATACACAAAGGAACTTATCAAGAAGTTTGGCATGGAGAATGGGTCAGCAACATCTGTTCCTATGTCTACATCCATAAGTCTTGACAAAGATGGAGATGGTAAAAATATAGATATCATGAAGTACAGACGGCTCATAGGATCCTTGTTTTATCTTACAGCAAGCAGGTCAGACATCATGTTTGCAGTTGGAGTCTGTGCAAGATTCCAAACAGCACCAAAGGAGTCACATCTTTCAGCTGTCAAAAGGATTATCAAGTATCTGAAAGGAACTCGGGAAGTAGGCCTATGGTATACCAAGGAATGAGGATTCAAGCTCAAAGGGTACTCTGACTCAAATTATGCAGGCTGCAAGATTAATAGAAAGAGCACTAGTGGGACTTACCAATTTCTGGGAAATAGACTTGTTTCATGGTTCTGCAGGAAGCAAACATCGATTGTAACATCTACAGCAGAAGCAGAATATGTTGCAGTAGGAAGTTGCTGTGCGCAAATTCTCTGGATACAGCAGCAACTAAGAGATTATGGTATTGAAGAAAAAGAGACTTCAATTCTCTGTGATAATACGAGTGCAATTGCAATTACCCATAATCTTGTATTTCACTCAAGAACAAAGCATATCGATATACGACATCACTTTATTAGAGATCACGTGGAAAAGAAAGATGTCGTGCTTGAGAAAGTTCGTATGGATCTCCAGCTTGCAGATATATTCACTAAATCGCTAAGTGAATCGAGGTATTCTATGCTTAGAAACGAGCTGGGAATTCTGAAATTATGAGTGAAAAAAAAATGTAGAAGCCTAGGGGGAATATCTGCATGCTTGCGAGAAGCTGCAAATATAGTGTTGTAAGCTGCGTCTGCATACAGCGCTGAGTTCAAACAGCGCTGCATCTTTTATCCTTACAACACAGCAAGAAAATGGGAGAGTAAGCAGCACTTGGTTACAACATTTATTTCAAAGAGTATTTAATACTCTGCAACCTCGTACCTAGCCTACTGCAACCTTAAAAGGACAATAAATTCGGCAGCAAATCGCATGTCTTTCAGCATTTAATGCAAATCTGCTCTGTCAGAAGTCGGAGAGGCGCGGTCAGGGCCCACGTCTGCGCAAGTGATGATTATTTACGATTTGACCCCTCCGTCTTTTTCTAAGGACCGTAAGATCATTTACATCCTTTTAATCTTAATCGTCAATCTTACTACACGTCCTTTGATATTCTCCACAACCCATAACCTTCTCTTTTCAAATTTATTTCGCCTTCATCACAAAGAGAAGTTTCATTTCTTCGCAAAATTCCCTAAGTCCCAAATATCTCAAATGTCTCTCAAATCTTCATTAATGGCGGCTCGACAAACCACAGTCTTGGAAGGACGCTTGATTAACCAGAAGCACGTTTTTACTTCTGGGTTGTACGACAACTCCGTTATCCACAGGATATTTGACACGCTTGAACGGACCCAAATCCTAGGGCTGTTAACCACTATCTATACTGGATTCTCTGTAAAATCAGTTCAAAGGTTCTACGCCTTTGCCAGGACTCCTGAGGAGAGGAAATGCATCCTGTTCAAGATGGATGCAGATGAAGAAGAAAGGTCTCTAACCATCAGAGACATAGCCACCACCTTCAGCATCTCGTCTGGAGGCTTGAACCCCGGTCAGCTTGCGACATATGGGGAAAGCAACGTCAAGAGATGTGGGATCTCTTTAGAATTAGAGATGCAGAGGCAGAGATCAAGAGAAGTGCCCCGAAGAAACTCTTCAAACCGGAGTTTGAATTGCTCCATCATATTTGTGCGTACTCCATTGAAGGCAGAACAGGGAGTTACGATAAATACACAGATCTCCGGTTCCGGATCATGTCTGCGATCATGGCCGGAGAAAAGGTGAACTGGGCAAGGTTCATCTTGAAGAGAATATGGGAGGAAGTAGAGAAAAGCACAGTGAGGAGGAGCTATGGAATCACCATTTGCTCTCTGCTCAGCAAGCTAGGCCTTGAGCTTGCAGCTCCCATCCCTATTCCCATTGGGAAGTATCTCGGAGATAAGAAGAAGGGTAAGACCCAACCGAAGACAGTTGCTGCTGGGGTTGCACGGAAGAAAACCAAAGACAAAAGGAATGCAACCCTGACACTGCAGGATGGAGTTGCAGGCAGCGGGGGTGAAGATGATAATGATGATGATGAAAGTCCTCTTCCCGTCATCAAGGGGACACCAAGGAGGGCAGAACCTGAACCTGAGTCCTCGTCTTCAGATGATGACGCACCCCTGGCCAAGAGGGCCCCGTGCAGCAAGAAAAAGGCTGCTGCTGCTAATTCCCAACTCTCTACTGCAATTTTGTCAGTAGTTGCTGTTGAGGATGAGTCATATCAGCAAAGGGTTCAGCCAGATGAAGAAGCTCGTCTACAAGGGGCTGCTAATTTAGCCTTTTTGTGCGATCCTGAAGATGTTCAGTCTGTGCTCGATCCCACCTTCCTAGCTGCTGGAAATATGGAGCAGAAGTACGGTCTCTGAAGAGAGATGAGATAGTCCAAGGGGGAAATCTTGCTGCAATTGAAGGATTTTCTTTCCATGGAGCAAGCAGTCCTAGAGTGGGCCAATTCCGGAGATATTCTGGCGCTCCTATAACCTGAGTATGTAGTAGATGTGCAAGATCGATTAAGAAACATTGCTTCTCAGGGAGCACTGGATAAAGGGAAGGGTAAAGCTCTTGCAGAATCCCACTCTGCAGAGCTGCCGATGAAAGCAGCAACGGAGGATGCTCAAATCTTCCTAGCCCCGGCTGCAAAGGCTGTAAGAAGGGTCGATGACGTCACATTTACGTAAGAGGAAATCGACACCCTGGGAGTGGAGCAGGCTGAGGAGGCCATGCTGCAACAGGCACTGCAAACAAGTGTCAAGGAGACAAGGATGCAACACACTCCTAGGAGGATGCGGGGAGAATGAAGCTCAAGTCATCACAATTCAAACCCCCCGCATATGAGCAAATGGTTGAAGGCCTCTCCAATATAGTCACGCTTGATTCTTTGGAGGAGGAGAGGACTCAACTCGTGGACTACGGTGATTTCCCGGTGCACACCGTTCCTGATACTGCTGCAGACACTCAGGGGGAACCAACCACCATCATCAGAGATGTTCTCTCTAACATTACTGAGATGGCCGATGACGCGACCATGGAGGAAGTTGCAGAGGCGGTACTCCCTGTACTAGTAAAGACAGCAGTACAACAAGCAGCCACCCTATCAGAAGCTGCAGAAGAAACATGAAGGGTGGAGGCTGAGATTCTTGCAACAGTCGAGCTTTCAGTGCTGCATATAGTGGAAGCTGCAAGAAACCAACAAGAGCTGTAGGAACTCATTCTTGCAGCAGAGACTGTCGAAGATACAAGACCAGCCGAGAAGACGGGGTCCTTACTGAAGATCTTAGGCGAGGCTGTTGTTCAGACAACATTCTCTAATGGTGAGAAGATCTCTGAAGGGGTGGCTGTTGAGACAGTACCCTTAGAGGATGTTCGAGGAGAAACTGAGGTAACCATTAAATAGCTAGAGACACCTCATGAGGAGGTTGATGCTGCTGCTGCTGCATGCTCAAAAGAACCTATCCAGGTTACAGCAGAAGATGTTACTGAGGAAGCTAAGTATGCTAAATTCCTCCGGATAATGGCTGACCGCAACAGAGCTAAATATGGAAATATTGGTGACGTGGCAGTCACGATATCATCCGATGAGAAGGAAGAAGTCGTTGAAGAAAATCCCACCTCAGGCTGCTCAAGTCCCTTATCAAGCCTTCATGAGGACAAGGATGAAGAAATTGAACCAGAGGCTCCAAGGTAGGATGCAACACAGCCCCCAAGATCTTTAGTTCCCTATGCTGTATCGGCTGCTGCCTCTCAAAGACGGAATGCAGGCCTGACTCCTGATGAATCGATTGACATGGTAGTTGCTGCTGTTAGACACCTGCTTCATGCTCTTTAGGATCATGAGTCTAACATACAGAACATCATGATGGTCGGTGCCAAGTTCCACGCTGAAACCATGTATTGCTTCAAGAAAGATATTGAAGCACTGCCTGAATGATCAAGCGAACTCTGAATGATAATGCTCACAGGCTGTACATGGTCAGGGTTAGAATGGAGGGAGAACTGAAAAGAAAAGCTGCAAGCACCCGAGCTGAAGTCAAACTCTGCAAGCAACATGCAGAAACAATATCGGAAAGGCTGCACACTCACTCCATGGTGCTAGAGACACTTCTGGACCAAGTAACCGATTAATCCAGAAGAACCAAAAGTATCGACGATCGATTGGGGAACCTGCAGATGATCGTAGGAGAACTGAGGGACATTATGGTGAATGCATTCCCTTAGTATGTCCAATGATCCAAGAAAGCCCCAACACCTGCAAGAAGACCACGTTCTAAAGTGGTTCCAAATGCCCCTGCTCTACCCCCGACTTTTGATGATGCCAAAAAGGGGGAAGGATTTCAAGATAGATATCAGAGCTTTTGGGAGAAAAAAGGTGAGGACGAAGATGATGAGCAGCCTCTAAGCAGGGGGAGGAAGAGATCTGGACCAGCTGCTGCTGCTGACGCCCCTTCTCCAAAAAGATGGAGAAAAGATGATGAAGGAGAAGTTAATGGTGCAGCTGCTGCAAGCAGATAAGCAGTAGGCGCTGCATATAGGAGTGTTGCAAGCAAAGATGCAGCACCTCCCTCTTCTCATCATACAAAGAGAGGGAGATAGAGCCAGCAGCAAGGCCCAAGAAAGAAGGTGGGTAGAGCTGAGGCTGAAAGGCATTACAATGAGAAAATGGCTGCTCAGAGGGTGGAGAGAACCAGAGCTGAAAAAGAAGAATATGCCTGGATGTAAAAGCTTGGAGTGATTGGTGAGAGGAGAATCTTTGACAAAGACCTTTACCAATATCCCCCTCAAGAAATTCCACGTCTCGACACGGACAACATATCTGCTGAAGTATCAGTGTTGATAGATCAGAGGCCCGATAGAGAGAACATGGCCTGGAGCTTAAACATCTTCAAGGCTGTCAAGTTGTCTACAGATAGGAATCCATCCTTCGAATCAATCATGTTGTACAAGAGATACAAGTATCTCAGAAACTTCAGATTTCTGTGCAGAAAGGGCAAATTCAGTAGATTTCAAACCTGTGAAACTGCACTAGGAAGATATGAAGAGCATACTAGGGCTGGAGAGCTTGAAGTCCAGAATTATTACATAGACCTAGTGAAGCAAGGCTATAAAGTGCCAAAGATTCAGGAGATACTTGAAGAATCCTATCAGGAGTCCATTCGAGACTGGTGGAAAGGATCAAGAGAAAGAGCAGAGCAAGAAGGAAGGACTATTGAAAGAAGACTAGATGAAACATCTACAAGGAGGTCCCTATTTCAGCAATAATCAATATATTTGATAAATGAGTAGACAAGATACATCTCTGATGAATCCAGGATTAGACTTTATTTTTCAAAGCTTATCAAATATGTAATCCTAATGTAAAATGATATAATGCAAAGTAAAAGCCTTTTTCATGAATGAAATAATGTAATGGTTTTGTCATCATAAAAAAAAGGGAAATTGTTGGGATTTCAGTATTTAGATTTTGATGAGACAAACCAAGAATATTATAGGAAGTTTGAGTACCCCATTTTTCACAATGTTGAAATGAAAACATAGACTAGGATTGAGTCTAGTTATAGAAGCTAAAAGATGGAGGTACACATGCATACAATGCTGCTTCGAAGATTTTAGAACGAAGCTGCTAAAAGCAGATACAACAACACTGCAAGAAGACAGTTACAACATTGCAGCAAAGTAAGTAAGAACGGCATGCAGCATCGCTGCAAGAAAAAGGTATAGGAATACTGCAAGAAAATATACAACAGTACTGTACGAAGATACTGCAAGAAGGTCTAAGTTACAACAACACTGTAAAGGACAAACAGCTGCAAGCAAACCTAGGATACAACGCGAAGCTTACTACTCAAACAGTCAATAGTGCCAATAACAAATAGAATAAGTATCCTGCAATCCGAGGAAGGGTAAATGCAGTATAAGGAACGAAGATCTAGACAGGAATAAATAGAGCCGTTACAGATAAGATCAAAGTTGCAGACACTGAGCCAATGCCAAGACGCCACGTGGACTGACGCGCTGCCGAAAGCTACGAGCCACAACCATCGCATTAAATGCTCTAAAAAGAAAAGTCAAGATGCATATCTTCTCTACAAGTACATTTAAATTCAAGTACACTTAAATTCAAAATGGGAGATATCTTCTTCAACGGATATCTTCTCTACAAGTATAAATAGAGGATGAGCAATACTGAAGCTGACTATTGAAACATTTACACAAAAACTCTCAAGCATTCAAGCTATACTCTTTCAAGTCTACTCTCAGTTTCAGTCACTCAACCTCTGTGAAGTGAAGCAAGTTCAAAGCTGAAAGATCCTTTGAAGGATTCAGAAGCTCACTTCACCGCACAAGTTGAAGAACAAATCTATATACTTTTTAACCTTGTTGCTGTGTGCTTAGGTTTTTTAGGTGTCGAACAATTGATAGGAGAGATCCTTGCTGTTTGTATAGTTGTCTAGGATATAGACAGCTTCCCTGTGTGGGAGTTTGAAACCCTGTGTGGGTTTGCCTTTAGAGTTTACAGTTGCTGTGTGTACGTTGGACTCTAGTAGGTGTTTAGCTTTGTAAGTTGATAGATTGTTAGGAGTGTCCTATAAATCAATCTTGCTTAACAAAGTTCCTGCTCGAGGTAGCAGTAGAGTGGACGTAGAAGGATTACACCACCTGCGAACCACTATAAACCATAAGTGTTTTATTGCTTTCTTATTTGTGCTTTATCTTTTATATCTATTTCTGTCATAAAGCATAAAACGTTTTGATAAGGATCATATTTGAGAAAACCAGCCTTGTATCTTAAAACCTTTTTTTTCCACTGCGTATGAAACTCTAAGTTACAGCGTGTAGCACTGCATCTTAGTGTTGTAAGCAGTAATTGACTGGCGCTGCAAGTTCAAGTAACTTGCAGAACAGTAAGTTTTAATCTGATTTTCAAAATCGACTAAGGTTCATTCACCCCCCTCTGAACCTCGGACACCACTTGGGACCAATAGTCGGTCACCACATGGACCAAGATGAAGAGTTTATTCTTAAAAAGATATTTTTCTCCATCTCAAGTAGTTGGTAAGCCAAAGTAGATTTTTGGTATAGTGCAATTGCATTAAGAGTTTCTTTCTGAGTATTGGGAGCATTTCAAGATACTTGTGGTAAGTTTTCTACAATATCAGATATTAGAAGCACTTCTAATCCAATACTTTTATGATGAGTTATCGTCGATGGATAGAAATATGATTGATGCAGCTAGTGGAGGATTGTTGGTTAATATGACTCCGGAAGTAGCAAAAGGCTTATTTCGAAGATGGCTATGAATTCGCAGCAATTTGACACCTATGAAGTACCATAGAAATTTGTGTAAGAGGTAAGTGATTATTCTTTTAACAAAAAATTAAATGCATTAACCTCTTTTATTTGTCAACTTGCGGCAGGTGTTCCACAAGTGAAAACATCTTCAGAGTTGGGTAATTTTCCATGGGAAAAACATCATGAAACACAATATAAGGAGAATCATAATCCACCACATCAATCGAGAGAATTCGTTAATATGATTGATTTCAACTTTATATGGGATTTTGGGGTTCTAAGAATGAAGAAAGGAAAATGAGATGAGGGTTGGTCGTTTTTAGGGCTAAGATGATTAAATGAAAGCATAAAATTCAATTTCTACAACTTTTGACCATTAAAATGAGGATCACTTGTTTTGTTCTTATTGGCTGAACTTGTGTAGGTGTTAAATGGATTGCATATAATGGTTTTAGTCTTGGGAATGGTTTAGTGGTTGATAAAAGATACCAAAAATCAAGTGCGACACCTTACAATTGCTTTTAGTGCAACTTAGTAAATTAACTAATCAAATTGCACTATTTGGCTTACTTAAGAATTATAATAAGTAAATTTAATAAAATTCATAAATTAGAAGTGCAAACAAGTTAATCTAGGAATGTCAGTTTTGAGATATTGTGTATTTAGTGTATCTATAACCATTTTCAACACATCCATCTTCTCTTCCCAAGCCAAACATTTCCACTGTAAAGAAGAAGCACTTAAAAGAGTATATTAGATGATGAAGTTGATAACGATGCTTAGAAATATAATTTTAATGCTTATGAATGCATTTCAATGTAAGATGCAAGTGATTAGAGAATTGAGCATTTAGGATAAGTGTGCACGAAATCCCTAAAAGTGTTAAACTTAACGAGAGTGTACTACACTCATCTCTTCTACGAATTATGGTGGCTTTCGATCACTTTTTAACTTGTGTATTTACAATTGTACCATTTGCATTGTTTATAAAATAGCATATAAACCCCTTTCACACTAAATTTTTTTTTACCTTTACTATATCTATTATTTAATTTTATTTTTATAGTTTCCTTAAATATATAAATTTTGTTTATTTGTATGCTATGTTAGTGTGCAATTGTAATACATCGAATTAGAATTAAATGACGAGATGATAATTTGAATTAAAATGGTCAAATTAGGTTATTAGGAATACATTTTATTCAATTTGACCATAAACTGTTGGGATATTTCTAGAGTTATCTTAATAAGACAGAACAAGTCGCATAATAAGAAAACATAAGTTTGCTGAAGTAAGTTTCCACGTATTACATGATCAGTATGCTAGAAGAGATCATATAATGGTTTTCCAAAAGCTAAGGAAAACCAACCTTAGAAGAATTTAGAAGACATTCTCTAAGGGTCAGCAAGTTGTAGGAAACAGCGAAGCTGAATGAAGTATCTGCATAAAAGGCAGATAGAATGCTACAAGGAGTAGACAGCAAGTTGGAAGAGCGATAAAGAAAATAAAGTCTACAAACAGAAAGCTGTCAACAAGGAAATAGGAAGCTGGTCAGCAGACTACAAGGACAGAAAAACTACAAACAGAAAGCTGACAGCAGATGAAAGAAACCAGCAAGCTAGAAGAGAAGTAGCAAGCTGAGGACAGTATGAAGCATCATCAGGAAGCACATGGAACAATGAGAAGAAGTTAATCAGCTGACATCAAGCAACAACTGCATGAACATCAGCCATGGACCCATACCCACTTGACAGGTCAGCAGGAATGACAGAAGAGGTCCAGGAGCAAATTTTAGGCGCATTAAATGCACTTGTCAGGAACTACTCAGAAGCATTTAATGCGACCACAGAAAAGGTCTTGGGAGATCTAAGCCTATGTTCAAAATAGGGAAGTGTCTTCCTTCACGGATACTTTCCACCAACGGATATATTCTCAAGATCTACAAATAGAAGATGTGGTTGATTGAAGAAAAGAGCTGAATAGAGTCGAGAGGAAAATCAGATATATTCCAAAGCTTCTAAAGCTTATCCATGTTCAGCCACTCAACCTTCTAGGAGCAGCATACAATAGAGATATGTCTACAAAGATCAAGACTGCTCCGCACCAGTTGAAGAACCTTTTATTTCTTTTAACCATTGTGCTGTGTGCGCTAGGTTGTTTTATGGTGTACCTTAGTTGAGAGGATTATATCCTTCCTAAGTGTGTAGTCTATAGAGATAGATTACTTGCCCTTTGTGTAGTGCCCCGGATCAAAACGAGCAAAATTGATTAATTAAATATTTAAACCTATAATTTAATAATTATGTGTGTATGCTTTGACTGTTTAATTAATTTCGTGTGTTTCAGATATGTGTTTAATGTATGATTTAGATCGATAATTTTTTTAGATATCGAACATAGAATATTTTTACAACATTAGATGCATAACGGAAAAACGAGAAGATAGACACTAATTAGAGGTCAATCGGAGATCTGTAGATCAAGTTACGCTAAAAAGGGCAAACTACGAAGTTTCGGAAAAGCCGGAAGATATTTACGGTGAATAGTAATGAAGATATTTACGTGAATAGTAATGTGGAAAAATCAACAAATGAACAGTAAAAAGAATATTCTAAAGAATATTTCTATGAATAGTGTCTTCGGATATTCTATAAATAGGGGCTCTCCCGTTTCATTTTTTCCACCGTTTTTCGAACGAGCCGAAAAGCGACGAACACACGTAAGTCTCTCTCTCCTCTCTTTTCTGCCTCCGGCCCGACGGCGCGGCACCGCCGCCGTCGGTGGTGGTCGGAAAATCTAAAAGTTGTCGATTTCGGTCGATTTTCGCACACGACATAGCTCTTGACGAGACGAGTCTAGGACATCTTTCAGAATTCAATTCCGATTTACTGTTCACCGGAAAACAGTGAAAGAATGTCTCCAAACCCTAAACCCTAGGTTTTCTGCCACCTTCTCTCTCTCCTCTGTTTTCTCTCTCTCCTTCTTCTATAGCCGGAAGCAGTTGCCGAAGGTCCTCTTGGTGGTGTAATGGAGGTGCTGGAAGGCCGGAGCCGCCGTAGGTGGCGGCGCCGGAGCGGTACAGTTGATGTGTGTGTGTGTGTGTGATTTAGGGTGTGTATGCATGGCCTGCAGGTGGCGGCCAGTGGTTCCGGTGGCTGGGGGTGGTGGCTGGCCAAGTCTGGTGGTATATAGGGTGTGTTTACGCATGTGTGTGTATGAGCTTGTTACACTCAGTATAGTTAACATACATGTTTACTATTACAAGGTTTAAAAAAAGCATAACAAGAAGCAGAAACAAGGATGAGAAAGCACCGGGTCAGATCCACAAAGGATTAGAGCGAGAGTTGAGATCCAACTCTGAAACGGGCTTGGTTCAGTCCCCCTTTTGTCCAGCACCTCAGCAAACACCAAAACTTGCGATAACACCAAAAGGAGCCCACTAAACTCTCAGATCAAAGCCCCCAAACCCGAAGAAATCCTATCAGTTTATCAACACATGTAACTGATAGGAGTGCAGCTCAAGAAACCCCTTCTATTCTCACCCTAAGCACAAGGATATCACTAAGAACATAACCCACTCTCTCTACTCACAGAAACGAAAAGGAACAATATATATAGGGTGAGCCACATCGCTCTCTCTCTACCCAAACCCCAGGACAAAAGATAAACGGTGAAAAACCGACCAAAAAGCCAGAGAATGACAGCCTGAGATCGAGAAGGACCGTCGGGCACAAGGACAGCCGGAGGTCCATGGTTTGTATGAAGATCAGAGGAGAGAGAGGGAGGATGTGGCGCCGCAGATGAGAGAGAGAAGAGGGTTAGGGTTTTGAGAGCAAGAAGGGGGGAAGGAGCATATATATATCCAGGATCAACGGGCAAGATCGAGGGGCAGATGATCGATGGCTAGGATTAGAAGCCACCAACTAAAGGGGACAAGGGGCCTAGGCCTGAGGAGTGGGCTACTACTTCGGGCTGCCAAGATTAGGGCTGGGCCCAATACACATAATATAAGGCCCAAATCCTCACAATCTCCACCTTGGGCCAAATTATGGGTCGGAGGTCTTTTTTTAGGGACAGGGGTCATCATTACCAATTTTTACTCACCTGCAAACACATAGTAACAAAACACAGAGTTAAGGCAGGTTGAGTATCACACAGCACATCAATCACAAAGAAAGCACAGGGGAATGGAGTCACAAAGACCCAAGCAAATATCACAATTATTGTCTTGAAACAATGTTCAAGATTCTCAAACAAGATTGGAACTTTTCACAAGGTAGGCACTTAGTGCCTATATCAGATGGATTGAACTCAGATGATATCTTATCAAGATCAATAATGCCTTTTTCAACAACATCTCTTATGAAGTGGAACTTGACATCAATGTGTTTAGTTCTGTCATGAAACACAGGGTTCTTACACAATTGAATACCAGATTGACTGTCTGAAAAAACAGTCACATTCTTTTTAAGGAACACCAATCTCAGACAGCATGCCTTTCAACCAAATAGCTTCAGTAGTAGCAACATATTCAGATTCAGTGGTGGATAAGGCAACAACATGCTGGAGTTGGGATTTCCAGCTCACACAAGAACCATTCAAGGTAAACACATAAGATGTTGAAGATTTTCTATTGTCCCTATCATTGGCAAAATTAGAGTCAACATATCCACATAATTCGACACCTTTGGAACACTTAGTAAATAGCAAACCAGTATCGATAGAACCTTTAAGGTATCTCAACAACCATTTAAGTGCTTCCCAATGTGGAGCACCAGGATTTGACATATATCTACTCAAGAAACTGACAGAGTAAGCAATATCTGGCCTTGTACTGACCATCAAGTACATCACAGATCCTATGACATTAGCATAGGGTACATTCTTCATCACAAAGATTTCAGAATCAGTCTTGGGGGACTGATCCTTACTTAGCACAAAATGAGCAGCAAGAGGCACACAAACAGACTTAGCAGATGTCATAGAGAACTTTTCAAGGATCTTTTCAATATAAGCTGATTGATTTAGAAACAAGGAACACTCAGACCTATCCCTAACAATATTCATACTAAGGATTTTCTTTGCATCACCAAGTAGTTTCATGTCAAACTCATCACTTAGGCATTTTATAACATCATTGACAGATTGGGTACAAGGACTAGCAAGAAACATATCATCTACATATAGGAGCAAGAACACAGGAGTTTGAGCAGCATTTTTGAAATACATGCATGGGTTATAGGCACTTCTTTTAAAATTCAAAGATAGCATGCAGGCATCAAATTTTTGGTTCCACTGCCTAGGTGACTACTTCAAGCCATAGAGAGATTTCCTCAGCAAGCATACATGATTAGGGTGTTTCTTATCAATAAAAGCTTCAGGCTGTTTCATGTAGATATTTTCATTTAAATCACCATGCAGAAAAGCAGTTTTTACATCCATTTTGTTTTAATTCCCAATTATAATGTGCAACTAATGCAAGCATTATTCTAACAGTAGTAAACTTAACAACAGGTGCAAAGATTTCTGTATAGTCAATTCCTTCCTTTTGTGTAAATCCTTTTGCAACAAGTCTGGCTTTATACCTAACATAATCACCCTCATTTTTAACTTTAAATAACCATTTATCAACAACAGAGCATGTATCAGGTTTAGGAATAATAGTCCAGGTTTGGTTGTCATGCAAGGATTTAATCTCATCATTCATAGCATTTAACTAAACAGTAGATTCTTTAGATTTCATAGCCTCATTAACAGATTTAGGTTCATTGTCATCCAAGGATTCAAACACATTATACACAAAGGAAGCAAGTTGGTAATCATCAAAGTGTTGTGGCCTTTTAATCTGTCTTCTAGTTCTATCTCTAGCCAATTGATAATCACTTAAATCATCACACATAGGTTCAATAGATTCATTAACACATTGATCAAAAGCAGGCATATCATGCATATCAGTAGAATTAGACATGGGAATATCATGAATATCAACAGAATCAGACATAGGAGCAGGTTGCTCCACCTCATTTGGAGCAGCATATGGAATAACAGGCACAAAAACAAATAAACAAGGAAAATCGGTTTCATCAAAGATAACATCTCTGCTAATTATGGTTTTAAAGCCATATTCACCTTTTAGCCAACATCTGTAACCTTTAACACCTTCAGGATAACCAAGGAAAACACATTTTATGGATCTGGGTTCTAACTTATCAGTTTTCTGATGCACATAGACAGAACATCCAAATATTCTTAAGTTAGATAGATTCACAGGCTTTCCAGACCACATAGTTTCAGGCAGTTCACCACATAGAGGAACAGAGGGAGATCTATTAATCACATAGGTTGTAGTCAAAACAGCTTCACCCCAAAACAATTTAGGTAAACCAGAAGCACATAGCATAGATCTTACTCTTTCAAGGAGAGTTCTATTCATTCTCTCAGCAATTCCATTTTTTGTGGTGTATAGGTTACAGTTCTATGTCTTTTAACTCCATACTCAGCACAGAAAGCATTGAATTCATTATTACAAAACAAAGTTCCATTGTCTGTTCTTAAAGCCTTAATCCTTTTTCCAGTTTGGTTTTCAATTAGCACTTTCCAAGTTTTGAACTTATCAATAATATCAGATTTTTGCTTAAGAAGTAACACAAACTCTTTTTTGGAATAATCATCAATCACAGACAGAAAATATTTATTTCCAGCAGGAGTAGCAACAGATGCAGGTCCCCACACATCAGCATGAATGTACTCAAGGATTTCAGAACACTTAGATGGATTGGGGAAGGGGGAAACAAGGAATGCAGATCTTGTTTGCTTACTTAGAATGCATGTTTCACATATAGGCACATCAGACACAAGATCACCACATAGATACTTGTTTTTATGCAAGATTCCTAGTCCCTTACTACTTATATGATACAGTCTTTTATGCTAAAGATCAGTTTGATCATGTTTAACAGTATTAGCAGCAGGTGTTTACAAACAACATACATATTATGTATTCTAGCAGCAGTAAACACAACAACATTATCTTTAATCATGTTCATTTTTCCTCTTCCCCATTCTCCTATGAAACCAGAGTCTTCAAGCATAGCACAAGACATGAGATTGTTACTCAGATTTGGAACATGCCTTACATTCTTCAGATTAATCACATTTCTATTTTCAAGTTTTAAGCAAACAGAGCCAACACCTAGCACATTACTTTTGCTGTTATCAGCCATAGAGACAGAACCTTTTTCCGATTTCACATAGGATGAAAACATGTTTAGATGAGGGGTCATATGATTTGATCATGAAGAATCAAGAAGCCAGTGATTTTCACTTAGATTATCAAGCACAGAGTTAGGATGACTAGAAACAAATTCATCAGAAATCATAAACACATCACCCATGTTTTCAGAAACATTGTTAGCCTGTTCATTAGGTTTTTCCTTCTTAGGTTCAGTACATCTATTAGCATAATGGCCAGGTTTTCCATAGTTATAGCATTTTCTGTTTTTAAACTTTGGCTTAAAACCATCATTTTTCTGATTTTGACCTTGAGGTTGATTCTGATTCTGATTAGATTTACCTTGGTTACTGGTGGAGGGTCTATTTTGAGAGTTGTTTTTAGGCTTTCCTTTCATAAAATTAACATCACCAAGAGACCTACTGGTTTTAGATGTTTTTAAATCCAACTCTTTGCTTTTTAGCCCATTAATAACAGTGTCCAAAGTAACCTTATCCCTACCATATTGATAGCAGATTTAACATCATTATAGGAATCAGGAATAGCATTCAAGAGCACAATGGGAGTATATTCATCAATATTCTTATCACCAGTCAACTTTATGTCTTGAACAAGCTTAGTGACAACATCAAGATTAGCATCAATATCTTTGCTTAAATCAAGTTTGAATCTGAAAAAATTTTCAAGCAAAAACATTTTAGATTGCAGAGATGTTTGAGTATAGAATTCCTCCAATTTATCCCATAGAGATTTAGCTGAATCATGCTTTCCTAACTTCCTTATCACAGAATCAGACAGATTAAGTATGATCAAAGAATAGGCCAGTTGATCAAGTTCATTTTTCACATCATCAGTGGTATTATCATCATAAGTTAAAGTTATAGCTTTAAAACACTTTTGTTGCACAAGAACCCCCTTCATCTTTTGTTGCCAAATAGAGAAGTCACCATTCCCATCAAAATAAGCAACTGGATAAGCATTCATGATCACAGAGAGCAGGAAAACCAGACAAGGGTCACACAAAAAGACAGCAACAAGATGAAACAGGATATCAAACAAGATAACACACAGAGCCTGGTTAACCCCCTCAGCCCAGATTCCAGGGTCACTAGATGGACCGGACAAGGTGAGTTTAGTGGGGAACCAGAAAGATAGGCAGCGGAAACAAGATAGGCAGATCACAAACACATAAGAGGGATCAACACTCAAGCAGCAGATCAAACACAAAGAAAAGACCTAAGCATACTGACACTATACCAGAAGTCAGACCTCCAAGAAACTCATCCACATGATCTAACCAACATAAATATAAAAGAGGAGAGTTACAGCCTTGATACCTGACCACCACAGCACCTACTGGACCGATTTTATCAACAACAAGGCTCTGATGCCACTGTTGGGCATTGGTCCAGTTTCACAAAGCTAATCAAGCTATTACACTCAGTATAGCTAACATACATGTTTGCTATTACAAGGTTTAAAAGAAGCATAACAAGAAGCATAACAAGAAGCAGAAACAAGGATGAGAAAGCACCGGGTCAGATCCACAAAGGATCAGAGCGAGAGTTGAGATCCAACTCTGAAACGGGCTTGGTTCAGTCCCCCTTTTGTCCAGCACCTCAGCAAACACCAAAACTGGCGGTAGCACCAAAAGGAGCCCACTAAACTCTCAGATCAAAGCCCCCAAACCCGAAGAAATCCTATCAGTTTATCAACACATGTAACTGATAGGAGTGCAGCTCAAGAAACCCCTTCTTTTCTCACCCTAAGCACAAGGATATCACTAAGAACATAACCCACTCTATCTACTCACAGAAACGAAAAGGAACAATATATATAGGTTGAGCCACATCGTTCTCTCTCTCTCTACCCAAACCCCAGGACAAAAGATAAACGGTGAAAAACCGACCAAAAAGCCAGAGAAGGACAGCCTGAGGTCGAGAAGGACCGTCGGGCACAAGGACAGCCAGAGGTCCATGGTTTGTACGAAGATCAGAGGAGAGAGAAGAAGGATGTGGCGCCACAGATGAAAGAGAGAAGAGGGTTAGGGTTCTGAGAGCAAGAAGGGGGGAAGGAGCATATATATATCCAGGATCAACGGGCAAGTTCGAGGGGCAGATGATTGATGGCTAGGATTAGAAGCCACCAACTAAAGGGGATAAGGGGCCTGGGCCTAGGCCTGAGGAGTGGGATACTACTTCGGGATGCCAAGATTGGGGCTGGGCCCAATACACATAATATAAGGCTCAAATCCTCACATCGCCGGCGACTAGAAGTCGCCGACCGGAGTTTTGGAGTTGGGGTTGGGTTTCAAAAATCTGGGTATCGAAGAGTTTTGCGGTGAGGTTTCGAGCACTATTCACCATCGGAATCCAGCAAGTGATGGCCGGAAGTGGTAGCCGGCGGTACGAGATATCTGGTGAACTAAGTGGTGGCGGCGGAGGGCGGCACCACCCCGCCGGGTGGCGCGTCGACCAGGCCAGATGCCGGGAACCTGGGAAGGATCTGGCCGAGAAAACTCGACCATGCGCGCGCTTGAAAAAGAAGCTGCCGAGAAAACTCGGCAGCTGGTCGAGTGTCGGGGAATGCCGCCAAGAAAACTCGGCCCTTACCGAGACGGGATGCCGTGCCTGCCGAGAAATACCACCCACTGCCGAGCCTGTGCCACGATGCTGCCGAGCCATGGCCGAGACCGCCGGGTTTTTCCACCCGGTGCCGGGTTCGCGCGTGACGACGCGCACGCAACGTCGCATTTTCTATCTGAATCCTGTTTTTTCTATCGTACGTCAATATTGAGTCGTCACCGACAAGATGTCGTTGACCGAGGGTCGTGGATCCGGTCAAATTCAACCCTTTGACCAAAATTACCATTTTACCCCTAAACCTAAAATGCTCCGTTCGAGCTCGTTTCAACTTCGATCGAGCTCATTCTTTTTCCGTTGCGATCTAAATTACTTCCTCTATCATATCAGAGGCTGAACTGATTCTTTTACCTTCGTTTCTTTGAATCCAATTTTAGATCTACCGATCCGTCTCGTCTCGATCGATCGAATCTTATTCGATATCATCTAATCTTTAATTAAATATATTTAGGAACTAAGAAATGGTATAACCTGTGTAGGCTACCAGTTGGATTGAGCATTGAGATATTTGATCTCTGGTCCTTGCGACTCACGTGGTAAACTACCGAATAAGGTGGGGGTAATTTCTAACTCTTAATGTGTTTACAGTTTTCCCTATTACGAAGCATGAATGAGGAATACTAAATGCTGTGAATATACGTGATGTGCCATACTATATACTGTGAAAGAACTTCGGTTCACATTGCATGTTCGGAGAGTCCTATGGGACTGTAAAAAATCTGTCTCTCTCCCTTCTACTACTCTATTGAGGTTTGGTGGTCCTCTTGAAATGCACCAGCGGTATTGAGACCGTTTTATAGGGTAAGACGGGCTATTCCCGTACCTATCCTTCTTACCATTTCTAATATCTGCTATGCGTTTTACCTGCTATGATTGAATGTTACTTTCCTGTACGATATAATTGTTGCATGTTATAAGATGTGGACTTTATCCCCACGAGTGTATTTAACGCACTCACCCCCTTATTCTGTACTCATACTACAGGAGCTGATGAGCATGTTGAACCCTAGATGGAGAGAGGCGGTGCTGTTTCTAAATGTGTGTTTTTAAGATGTTGTCGCACAAACAGTTTCAAAACAATGTTTTATTTAAATCACGTTTTGTAATAATATTTGATATATGTTTCGGATGTGAGATCCTGATGGTTTATTCCGCTGCTTTGTTATGATGTATATATATCGGTATTGAGACCGAATATTGTCGGTAGTGAGACCGACTGTTGAAATGTGAATGATCCATATCATCCTTTACTTCTTTCTTCTGTCGTCTCTAATCCCCTTCTTCTGTTGTCTCTTGCTATTTCTTCTTCACGCCCAATGGAAAACTCTGATATTTTATAAAAATAAAACGGGGCGTGACACTTTATGGGCTGTGTCTTTCGACTGGAGTCCGGGACTCTAGTAGGCGTAGCTTGTTAGGAAAAGGTTTGTAAAGCAAGGTTTGTAATTCGAACTGACCTAACGAAGTTCCTCCTTGAGTAGGAGTAGAGTGGACGTAGAAGGCTTACACCACCTTCGAACCACTATAAATAAAAGTGTTTATATGTTTTGTTTGTATGTTGTACTTAACTTACTGCAAATCCTTAACTGTTGCATACATCATAAGCATCCTGTGAAAAGAAGACTTCAAATCATGTCTAAAAAGAAACGGTTTTCCATAAATAACTCTGTCAAATTTATTCCGCTGCGTTACATTCTGATACCAGTCAGGAACCTGATCAAACTTTAAGCCAGGTTGCTGATTCGAGATAGGTTACTGCCCTAGGTCAGGAACCTGTTATAACAGAAAAGTTTTTCGAAAAGAGTTTACAAAATCGATAAAATCGTTAGAGGTTCATTCACCCCCATCTGAACCTCTGAACACTTGAGACCAACATAAACCTTATCATGAAATTTGTTTAGATTGGAAAAAAAATATAATAAATAATCTTTTAATCATAAAATATAACATTTACCAATACATCGAATATAGTTAATATATTTCTAAATACATCGAATATACTTAAGGACACTTATCATATGCATGTACTTTAAGCTAATTTTTATAAAATAAAATAAAAAAGATATTTTCGTTATTTTATCAAAAAATTATAAATTAGATAAAATGAATTTTAAATTAATCAAGTATTTTATGCTTAGGTAATTTACATTTTATTTTTAAATTTTTTGAATTTCCCATTTACTACATCATCTTCATCTCCTCTTTTTCTGGCCATTGCACCATCACTGTGTTGTCGCTGGCAAACACTAAAATCTCTCTTTTATCTTGTCCCACTTCAAGAGAATGAATCCAATTCATCCCACAACCATTTTTTCCTTACTAATTTTAAAAAAGGAAAAAACATTGCTAAAAACAACCCAAAGTAAACATCATCGCCACTCAAAAAAAACATGAAATTTATAATAAAATGATCCTCAACTCAAGCCCAAACATAACCCCATATAAATTTACAGAAAATCATTCAATTTTGAGTTAAATAGATCCAAATGCGATCTAAATTTCAAACCAAAATACATTTTCTTGAGTTTTCGTTTTATCTTACATTTTCACAAATTGCTTTAGAGGTTTTAAATCCCATGATATCTGTTTTCTTACCATATCTTTATTTATGATTTTCATTCAATTTAAGCCCTTCAATTTTCACTTCTTTATTTCAAAATTTTTGATTTGGACAGGAACAAATTTGGTAGGAAAAAAAAATATTTTTGGAGGTTGATGGATTCAAATTTCTGAAGAATTAAAGAGATATTAGTGATAGTTGAGGTTGGATTGAAGGAATAGATGATGGTGGAAATGGAGGTTGCCAGCCCCGTTGTGTTGCTGGAAAAGAGTTTCATTCTCTATTTTTTCCCTCTTCAAATTTATTTTTATTTTTAAATATAAATTCTTATTTTTAATTAAAGTATAATCATATTTAAGGGTATAATGAACAAAATAATGCAAAAACTAATAGTGTTTGATCCAATTCAAAAAAATGGAGCGTGTGTCGAGTTTTTGATATCCCACATGTAAATGTTCATTCTTTTAATAAAGGGGGATCGATGTCGAATTTTCAAAACACGAGGGGATTTCACGCATTTAACCTGGATATAAAAGGATTCCAACCTCTCCTTTCATCTCTAAATTTCATTCTACGCTTCAAACATTAGGTTTTCTATTTGGTGATCTCAATTCTCCATTGAGGGCTACTCTATTTTCTATCCAAGAGATAATCAAGACTTAGTTATATTATTGTTTTGAGATCCAATTTAATTTTCTCGTTCTTTATTTCTTATTATTCGTATATCTTTTATGCATGCTGCTTATTATTGTTTTGGTGTATTGTTCAAATGGGATCCTTTGTCAATTTATCAAAATAATATATCTCCAATTAGAATGTTAAATATGTAATTGTTTAATTAATTGTTCTGATTCTTGAGGCAATTAGCATAATCGATTACATAAAATTTTCAATTCTCTACTTTGAAGATTTATGATCTAGTCTAAATGAAAATATATGTGTGTTTGTTGGCTAGAATTGGGTCATTCTAAGTCTTAATGCAATTGGTAAATTAATTTCTAAGATAGTATCTAGGATTGTTTACTAATTAGGGTAGTAATCAAAGATCGTATCCTAGTTACCGAACCCTAATGAAATATTAGGTCGTTAGGTTATACCAGCGACTATAACAAATTTAACATTGAAAGAAATATAAAATTATTGCATTTAAACATTTGAACCATTCTTGAATTTATTTCTTGGCTAGATATTTTTATTTCATTGAATTCATCTTAGTCAATTTAAGTTCTTCTAATTTAGTTTATTAGTTATATAAATCTCAAAAAACCCCCAATCATTTATTTTTAACAAGTTCGCAAAAGAAATTTTTTTTTACCAATCTCTACGGATTCGACCTTACTCACTGCTATCTCAAATTTTATATCTTTAGAGTAAGTTTTATTATTTGTAGGATTCGACACCCATCAAATTTTTTGCGCTTTTGTCGAGGATTGGTGTCAAAATAGGTTTGTTCTTTTTGTTTATTTGTTTTTATATTTTCTTTTATTCTTATGCCTCAATCTATTCATATAGGTGAACTCAAATTTGATCCTGAAATTGTAAAGACAACTCATAGATTGAGAAAAGAAGCTAAATTGTGAAATCAAGCATCTGTGTCATCACCTAGTCTAAATTTAGCTCTTGACTTGACAGACTCATCAAGTGATTCTGATTTTGAAGCTAAAGTAACAATGGCCCTAGAAGAAATTACCTTAAAAGAATTGAGTGCACCAGATTTTAATCAGCAACCACTACTTTGTATTCAATATCCTGAAATGGAAGTTGATTTTGAGTTGAAGTCTGGATTGATCCAATTGTTGCCCAAGTTTCATGGTCTAGAGAGTAAAGATCAATATAAGCATTTGAAGGAATTTCATGTAGTATGTTCAAGTGTAAAACCACATGGATTTTCCGAAGGGAAAGTCAAGTTGCATGCTTTTCCATTCTCATTGGTTGATAGAGCAAATGATTGGTTATTCTACTTACCTCTAGGCTCTATTACCACATGGACTGCATTGGTGAGATTGTTCCCCGATAAATATATTTCCAAGCTTTAAAGGCCGCAGGAATTCGAAGGGAAATATATAGGATTTAATCAAAGAGATTCAGAGACCTCACATGAGTATTGGAAGAGATTTAAGCAACTTTGTGCAAGTTGCCCTCAACATGGTATGGATAGGAGAATGATGGATGTTGCTAGTAGAGGTGCTATAGTGAATAAGACTCCTTGAGAGGCCAGGGATTTGATGACTACCATGGTAGCTAACTCTCAACAATTTGGAATCCAACAAGATACATCTCACAAATAAGTGAATGAGGTAACCATTTCTTCTCTTGAAGATTGCATTTCTAATGTGTGATCATTTTTACCAATTTTCTCTCTTTCTCTATATATATATGTATGTATATAGTTTATTACTTTTTTCACCCATTATGTAAGGAGGCTAGCACTTTTGCCCTTTTTATTTCGGGATTGCAATTTAGGACTTTCTGTTTCACGGGCTGTCAATTTAGGACTTTATGCTTTTAATTTTAGCAATTATTGCCTAATTTCACCCCCGAATTGCTTATTTGGGCTAAAATTGTACGTTTTTCGGGCTTAATTTGATGAGGTGGCTAGTAATTATATGACGTAGAATTTTGCAATTAATTACGAGATGCCATGTGTATTTTATGTGGGGCTCACTTATTAAAAATTAATATATTCAAAATTAATTAATTAAAAAAAAACTCATTTCTTCTCCACCATCGTAGAAAAAAAAGGCAGAGTTGGGCATTTCATCTGGCGCTTTGCATCTCATCATCGAAGCTAGCACCACCCTGCAAAGATCGTATCAAATCCCAAGTTGGATCAAATTTTTAGTTAAAGAGAGTGTGATCTATTCTCATAGAAGTAGAAGAAATAGCTATCTAACTATGAAATTAGGGCAATAAGAGGGAAAAAGAAGCACTTGTGGGAGAGTTGGATGTAGCACCCCGGATCAAAAAGAGCATGATTGAATAATTAAAATTTGAACCCTGACTTAATAATTATGTGCGTATGTTTTGACTGTTTAATTTAGTACTTGCGTTTCAGATACTTGGCTAACGCTGGTTTTAGTTTTAGATGGGTATATTTTTCGTGACATGGAACCTAGAATATGATTTTACCAAGAGATTCGTATCGGAAATACAAGAAAACAGAAACAAACTAGAGGTTAATCGGAGACCCGTAGTTCAACTGACGAAGGAAAGGGTAAAATTTTAATAAAAGGTAAAAATAAAAATAATATTTTAATGAAAGGTAAATTAAGATATTTTTGGTAAATGGTAACTTTTACACGGTAAAAAGGTAAATTCCAAAATCTATAAATAGGGGCTTATAATTTTCAAAACTTATACGTTTTCAAAGCCGACGACCCGAGCGACGCTCGCGACGCGAACACGTAAGTTCTTTTTCTTTTCTTTTCCTTTACGTTTTTAATTATCGCCATCGCCAAAGCGCCGCCGCCGGACCACCACCGGACCGCCGCCGGACCACCGCCGGACCGCCGCCGGACCGCTGCCGCCACCACCGGAGCCGCCGTGCCGCTGCTGGAAAAGTCACCGGAGCCGCGGCCGCCGGTGGTGGTTGCTGGGCGCGCCGGGTGCGCATGCCGGACGCCGGGTGTGCACGCCGGGAGGCGACGGGAGCTGCAAGTGCGCGACGGGCGTGCGGGCGCGGGCACCGGGGATCCAGCGCGCACGGGCGACGAGAGCAGCGCGCGCGGGGGCGCGGGTGCGCACAGCCGCCGAGTCCGCCGAGGGGTGCCGCGCGCGGGGTGCGCGCCGGGAGACGCCGCGCGCGCGGGCGCGGGCGACGGGGAATCAGTGCACGCGCGGGCGACAAGGATCCTGTGCGCGCGTCGGGTGCCGTCATGCACGCCAAACGCGCACCGTCGAGTATTTTCACACGTTGAACCGAGTCTTTGTGTACGTCGGGTCGATCGGGAGTCGGGGCTCGGTCAAAGTCAACCATTTGACTGAAATTACCAAAATACCCTTCGATATTAAAACGCTCCGTTCGAGCTCGTTTCAACTCCGATCGAGCTCATTCTTTTTCCGTAGCGACCCTAATCCTTTCCTCTATCATATCAGTTGCTGAACTGATCTTTTCTCCCTTGTCTCATCGACCTCAATCTCTTGATCTATCGATCCGTCTCGTCTCTATCGAACGATTCTTCTCTACGGCTATCTTTATACATTTTAAATATAAATTTTAAGCGTATTAATGATGTAGGAAATATTGTAAATTTGTGTAGGCCATCCATTGGGTTGGTATCAGTTGGAGTGGGAATCAAGATACCAAGTCTTTGATACTAGCGACTCACGTGGTAACCACCGAACAAGGTGGGGGTAACCTCTAAACCTTATATGATTACAGTTTTCCCTAATTCTGTGTTATTGCTGAACTTATTGTGCTTATGTGTTGTAGGGGATAATTGTTAAACCATAAATGCTGTGTTCATATGCTTTTGGTTAGTGTGTGTTTTGGGTTGTGTGTCTGTGGGAGAGTGCTGGTCTTTGTGTCCATCGGATACCTGAGCTTCTGTAGGGTCGAGTGATGCCCGTACCTGAGATTATGTAGGGTCAGGTGATACCCGTACCTGAGATTCTGTACCTAAGATTATGTAGGGTCGGGTGATACCCGTACCTGAGATTCTGTAGGGTATCTTTTGGATTTCGTGTCCACTAGTGAGTTATGGGCTTGTGCCCATTAGGCTGCGAGTCCTTTTGTGTACCTGCTTAAACTAAGAAATTATTTCACCACGAGTGTATTCAACGCACTCACCCCCACCTGTACTCACACTACAGGAGATGAAGAAATTCAGGATGCGTGAAGAGAGGGGTGCCTTATCAGCTGTGTCTTATTCCCGTTTTATCTTTTAAAATCTTTATTGGTCGTTTGTAAAATTAAACTGTTGTTCTTCTTTGTAAAGGATCCTGATGTTTTTCCGTTGCTATGTAAAATGGTTTTATTTCGGCTAGACGCCGAGGATTTGTATTTATAAAATCGTCTGTTCTTCTTTCCCAAAGATTTCTATTTTATTTCATGCACGTCTTTTTCCCCTTCTTTCTTCACGCCCAAAGAGAAAACTCTGATAATTTGTATGAAAGATTTTGGGGCGTGACATACACGCTGTAACTTAGAGTTTTATACGCAGTGGAAAAAAAGGTTTTAAGACACAAGGCTGGTTTTCTCAAATATGATCCTTATCAAAATGTTTTATGCTTTATGACAGAGATAGATATAAAAGATAAACCACAGATAAGAAAGCAATAAAACACTTATGGTTTATAGTGGTTCGAAGGTGGTGTAATCCTTCTACGTCCACTCTACTGCTACCTCGAGCAGGAACTATGTTAAACAAGATTGATTTGCAGGACACTCCAAACAATCTATTAACTTACAAAGCTAAACAACTACTAGAGTCCAGCGTACACACAACAACTACAAACTCTAAAGGCAAACCCACACAGGGTTTCAAACTCCCACACAGGGAAGCTGCCTATATCCTAGACAACTATACAAACAACAAAGATCTCTCCTATCAACTGTTCGACACCTAAAGCAACCTAAGCACACATCAACGAGGTTAAAAAGTATATAGATTTGTTCTACAACTGGTGCGATGAAGTGAGCTTCTGAATCCTTCAATGGATCTTTCAGCTTTGAACTTGCTTCACTTCATAGAGGTTGAGTCACTGAAACTGAAAGAGTATAGCATGAATGCTTGAGAGTTTTCGTGCAAATGTTTTAGTTGTCAGCTTCAGGGTTGCTCATCCTCTATTTATACTTGTAGAGAAGATATCTGTTGAAGGAGATATCTCTCATTTTGATTTTAAGTGTACTTGATCAAAGGCATGGCTTGCATTTAATGCGTCTTGACTTTTCTTTCTGAAGCATTTAATGCGGTGGTTGCGGCTCGTAGCTTTCTGCAGCACGTCAGTCCACGTGGCATCTTAGCATTGGCTCCGTGTCTGTAACTTTGATCTTCTCTGGAACGGCTCTATTTATTCTTGCTTGGATCTTCGTTCTTCATACTGCATTTACCCTTCCTCGGATTGCAGGATACTTATTCTGTTTGTCATTGGCGCTGTTGACTGTTTGAATAGTAAGCTTTGCGTTGTATCCTAGGTCTGCTTGCAGCTGTTTGTCCTTTACAGCGCTGTTGTAACTTAGACCTTCTTGCAGTATCTTCATACAGTACGGTTGTATCTTTTCTTGCAGTATTCCTGTAACTTTTTCTTGCAGCGATGATGCATGACATTCTTACTTACTTTGTTGCAATGCTGTAACTGTCTTCTTGCAGGGTTGCCGTATCTGCTTTTAGCAGCTTCGTTCTGAAATCTTCGATACAACATTGTATACATGTGTACCTCCATCTTTCAGCTTCTATAACTAGACTCAATCCTGGTCTATGTTTTTATTTCAATATTGTGAAAAATAGGGTACTCAAACTTCCTATTACATTCTTGGTTTGTCCCATCAAAACCTAAACACTGAAATCCCAACAATTTCCCTTTTTTTGATGATGACAAAACCATTACATTATTTCGTTCATGAAGAAGGCTTTTACTTTGCATTATATCATTTTTCATCAGGATTACATATTTCATAAGCTTTGAGAAATAAAGTCTAATTCTGGATTCATCTGAGATGTATCTTGTCTACTCTTTTATCAAATATATTGATTATTGCTGAAACAGAGACCTCTTAGTAGACGTTTCATCTGGTCTTCTTTCAGCAGTCCTTCCTTCTTGCTCTGCTCTTTCTCTTGATCCTTTCCACTAGTCTCGAATGGACTCTTGATAGGATTGTTCAAGTATCTCCTGAAGTTTTAGGATCTCAATCCATCTCAGCCAGAAGTCCTCACAGTAAGGCACTATATAGCCTTGCTTCATTAGGTCTATGTAGTAATTCTGGACTTCAAGCTCTCCAGCCCTAGTAAGCTCTTCATATCTTCTCAGTGTAGTTTGGCAGGTTGGAAATCTACTGAATTTGCCCTTTCTGCACAGAAATCTGAAGTTTCTGAGATACTCGGATCTCTTGTACAACATGATTGATTCGAAGGATGAATTTCTATCTATAGGCAACTTGACTACCTTGAAGATGTTTAAGCTCCAGGCCATGTTCTCTCCATCGGGCCTCTGATCCACCAACACTAACACTTCAGCAGATATGTTGTCCGTGTCAAGATGTGGAATTTCTTGAGGGGGATATTGGTAGAGGTCTTTGTCAAAGATTCTCCTCTCACCAATCACTCCAAGCCTTTGTATCTAGGCATATTCTTCTTTTTCAGCTCTGGTTCTCTCCGCCATCTAAGCAGCCATTTTCTCGTTGTAATGTCTTTCAGCCTCGGCCTTGCTCACTCTCTTTCTTGAGCCTTGTTGCTGGCTCTCTCTCCCTCTCTTTGTATGATGAGAAGAGGGAGGTGATGCATCTTTGCTTGCAGCACTGCTGTATGCAGCGCCTGCTGCTGATCTGCTTGCAGTAGCTACACCACTAGCTCATCCTACATCATCTTTTCTACATCTTTTTGGAAAAGGAGTGTCAGCAGCAGCAGATGATCCAGACCTCTTCCCCCTTGCTTTTAGAGGCTGGTCATCATCTTCTTCCTCACCTTCTTTCTCCCTAAAGCTCCAGTATCTATCTTAAAATCCTTCCCCCTTTTTGGCATCATCAAAAGCCGGGGGTAGAGTAGGGGCATTTGGAACCACTTTAAAACGTGGTCTTCTTGCAGGTGTTGGGGCTTCACTGGATCCTTGGGCATACTGAGGGAATGCATTCACCATAATGTCCCTCAGTTCTCCTACGATCATCTCCAGGTTCCCCAATCGATCGTCGACACTTCTGGTTCTTCTGGATTGATCGGTTACTTGGTCCAGAAGTGTCTCTAGCACCATGGAGTGAGTGTGCAGCCTTTTCGATGCTGTTTCTGCATGTCGCTTGCAGAGTTTGACTTCAGCTCGGGTGCTTGCAGCTTTTCTTTTCAGTTCTCCTTCCATTGTAACCCTGTCCATGTACAGCCTGTGAGCATTATCATTCAGAGTTTGCTTGATCATTTCAAGTAGTGCTTCAATATCTTTCTTGAAGTAGGACATGGTTTCAGCGTGGAACTTGGCGCCGACCATCATGTTGTTCTGCATGTTAAACTCATGATCCTAAAGAGCATGAAACATGTGTCTAACAGCAGCAACTACCCTGTCAATCGATTCATTTGGGGTCAGGCCTGTTTTCCGTCTTTGAGAGGCAGCAGCCGATGCAGCATATGGAACTAAAGATCTTGGGGGCTGTGCTGCATCTTGCCTTGGAGCCTCTAGTTCAATTTCTTCATCCTCGTCCTCATGAAGGCTTGATAAGGGACTTGAGCAGCCTGAGGTGGGATTTTCTTCAGCGACTTCTTCCTCCTCATCAGATGATATCGTGACTGCCACATCACCAATATTTCCATATTTAGCTCTGTTGCGGTCAACCATTATCCGGAGGAATTCAGCATACTCAGCTTCCTCAGTAACCTTTGCTGCTGTAACCTGGATAGGTTCTTTTGAGTGTGCAGTAGCAGCAGCATCAACCTCCTCATGAGGTGTTTCTAGCTGTTTAGCAGTTACCTCAGCTTCTCCTTGAACATCCTCTAAGGGTATTTCTCAACAGCCGCCCCTTCAGAGATCTTCTCACCCTCAGAGAGTGTTGTCTGAACAATAGCCTCACAAGAGGTCTTCAATAAAGACCCCATCTTCTCGGCTGGTCTTGTATCTTCGACAGTCTCTACTACAAGAATGGGTTCCTGCAGCTCTTATTAGTTTCTTGCAGCTTCCACTATATGCAGCACAGAAAGCTCGATGCTGCAAGAATCGCAACCTCCACCCTTCATGTTTCTTCTGCAGCTTGCGATTTGCTCTTGCGCAAATGCGACGTCATCGTCCCTTCCTACTGTCTCTGCAGCCAGGACTAGGAAGATTTGAGCATCCTCCGTTGCTGCTTTCATCGGCAACTCTGCAGAGTGGGATTCTGCAAGAGCTTTGCCCTTCCCTTTATCCAGTGCTCCCTGAGCAGCAGTGCTTCTTGATCGATCTTGCATCTTTGCTGCATACTCAGGTTGCAGGAGTGCCAGAATATCTTCTGAATTGGCAGCAAGATTTCCCTCTTGGATAATCTCATCTTCTTCCAGAGACTGTACTGCTGCTCCATATTTCTAGTAGCTAGGAAGGTAGGATCGAGCACAAACTCAACAGCTTCAGGATCGTGCGAAGAGGCTAAATCAGCAGCCCCTTGTAGATGAGCCTCTTCATCTGGCTGAACCCTTTGCTGATATGACTCATCCTCAACAGCAACTACTAACAAACTTGCAGTAGAGAGTTGGGAATTAGCAGTTGCAGCAGCCTTCTTCTTGCTGCGCGGGGCCCTCCTGGCCAGGCATGCCTCATAGTTTGAGGACGAGGACTCAGGTTCAGGTTCTACCCTCCTTGGTGTCCCCTTGATGACGAGAAGAGGACTTTCATCATCATCATCATCTTCACCTCCGCTGCCTGTAACTTCATCCTGCAGTGTCAAAGTTATATTCTTTTTGTCTTTAGTTTTCTTCCGTGTAACCCCAGCAACAGCTATCTTCGGTTGGGTCTTACCCTTCTTCTTCTCTCCGAGATACTTCCCAACGGGAATGGGGATGGGAGCTACAAGCTGAAGGCCTAGCTTGTAGAGCAGAGAGCAAATGGTGATTCCATAACTCCTCCTCACTGTGCTTTTCTCTACTTCCTCACATATTCTCTTCAAGATGAACCTTGCCCAATTCACCTTTTTTTCCGGCCATGATGATAGACATGATCCGGAACTGGAGATCTGTGCATTTGTCGTAACTCCCCGTTCTGCCTTCAATGGAGTACGCATAGATATCATGGAGCAATTCAAACTCCAGTTTGAAGAGTTTCTTCAGGGCGCTTCTATTGATCTCTGCCCCTGTATCTCTAATTCTAAAGAGATCCCACATCTCTTGAGCGTTGCTTTCCCCATATGTCGCCAGCTGACTAGGGGTCAGGCTTCCAGACGAGATGCTGAAGGTGGTGGCTATGTCTCTGATGGTTAGAGACCTTTCTTCTTCATCTGCATCCGTCATGAACAGGATGCAGTTTCTCTCCTCAGGAGTCCTGGCAAAGGTGTAGAATCTTTGAACTGATTCTATAGAGAATCCAGTGTAGATGGTGGTTAACAGCCCTAGGATTTGGGTCTATTCAAGCGCGTCAAATATCCTGCGGATAACGGAGTTGCCGCACAACCCAGAAATATAAACGTGCTCTTGGTTGATCAAGCATACTTCCAAGACTGTGGTTTGTCGAGCCGTCATTGATGAAGATTTGACAGAGATTATAGATATTTGGGACTTAGGGAATTTTACGAAGAAATGAAACTTTTCTTTGTGATGAAGGTGGAATAAATTTGAAAAGAGAAGGTTATGGGTTTATGGAGAATATCAAAGGATGTGTAGTAAGATCGACGGTTGAGATTAAAAGAATGGAAATGATCTTACGATCCTTAGAAAAAGATGGAGGGGTCAAATCGTAAATAATCATGACTTACGCAGACGTGGGCTCTGACCGCGTCTCTCCGACAGAGCAGACTTGCATTAAATGCTGAAAGACATGCGATTTGCTGCCTAATTTATTGTCCTTTTAAGGTTGCAGCAGCCTGAGTACGAGATTGCAGAGTATTAAATACTCTTTGAAATAAATGTTGTAACCAAGTGCTGCTTACTCTGCCATTTTCTTGTTGTGTTGTAAGGATAAAAGATGCAGACGCAATGTATGCAGACGCAGCTTACAGCACTATAGTTGCAGCTTCTCGCAAGCATGCAGATATTCCCCTTAGGCTTCTGCATTTTCTTTTTCACTCATAATTTCAGAATTCCCAGCTCGTTTATAAGAATAGAATACCTCGATTCACTCAGCGGTTTAGTGAATATATCTGCAAGCTGGAGATCCGTATGAACTTTCTCAAGCACAACATCTTTCTTTTCCACGTGATCTCTAATAAAGTGATGTCGTATATCGATATGTTTTGTTCTTGAGTGAAATACAGGATTATGGGTAATTGCAATTACACTCGTATTATCACAGAGAATTGGAGTCTCTTTTTCTTCAATCCCATAATCTCTTAATTGTTTTTGTATCCAGAGAATTTGCACATAGCAACTTCTTACTGCAACATATTCTGCTTCTGTTGTAGTTGTTACAATCGATGTTTGCTTCCTGCAGAACCATGAAACAAGTTTATTTCCCAGAAATTGATAAGTCCCATTGGTGCTCTTTCTATCAATCTTACAGCCTGCAAAATCTGAGTCAAAGTACCCTTTCAGCTTGAATCCTCATTCCTTGGGATACCATAGGCCTACTTCCTGAGTTCCTTTCAGATACTTGATAATCCTTTTGATAGCTGAAAGATGTGACTCCTTTGGTGCTGCTTGAAATCTTTCACAGACTCCAACTGCAAACATGATGTCTGGCCTGCTTGTTGTAAGATACAGCAAGGATCCTATGAGCCATCTGTACTTCGTGATATCTATATCTTTACCATTTTTATCTTTGTCAAGGCTTATGGATGTAGACATAGGAACAGATGTTGCTAACCCATTCTCTATGCCAAACTTCTTGATAAGTTCCTTTGTGTATTTGACCTGGCTGATGAAGGTTCCTGCAACCAGCTGCTTCACTTGCAGCCTTAAAAAGAAACTTAATTCTCCCATCATACTCATCTCTAATTTCGATTGTATCAGATTGGAGAACTTCTCACATAACTCTTTTTTGGGGGATCCGAAGATGATATCATCCACATATATCTGTACAAGAAGTATACAATCTCCATCCTGTATCCTGAACAGAGTTTTGTCCACTGTTCCTTTCTTGAAGCCATTTTCCAGCAGATAGAGAGATAAGGTATCATACCAAGCTCTTGGTGCTTGCTTGAGTCCATACAGGGCTTTGTGTAACCTAAACACCTTTTCTTCTGCTTGATCTTCAAAACCTGGAGGTTGCTCTACATACACTTCCTCTATAAGAATGCCATTAAGGAATGCACTCTTCACATCCATTTGATAAACTTTGAAGTTCATGTGAGCTGCATATGCCAGAAAAATCCTTATTGCTTCCAACCTTGCTACTGGAGCGAAGGTTTTATCAAAATCTATTCCTTCTTCCTAGCAATATCCTTTAGCAACTAATCTTGCTTTGTTCCTCACAACGAGTCCAGATTCATCTAGCTTGGTCTTGCAACTACTTGCAAAACTTCATTTCTTTCAAATCCATTTAGCTCTTCTTGTATGGCTTGTACCCAATTGCTATCTTGTAGGGCTTTTTCAACATTTTGGGCCTCTATTTGAGATATGAAGCATGCAAACATTGCTTCATGAGGAATGGACCTTCTTGTCCTTACTCCTATGGATGGATCTCCAATGATAAGATCCCTAGGATGATTCTTCAACCGTGTCCTGTCAGGCTAAAAAATATGTACAGGTCTAGGTTGCTCCTCATGTTGCTGTAAGATTGGAAATTCTGCTGCTGTAAGATTATTTGTTGCATCCAGAGGTGCAGCTTCTTCTTCTTTGTCTTCTCCTGTATGCAGAACTCCTTCAACATATGGAACATCACTTTCTTTCCTTGGAGCTGTATCCTCAGCAGCTTCTTCTAGTTTCTTTGTGTCATAATGTGGTTCATCAAACACCACATGGATTGACTCTTCAACCACTAAGGTTCTCTTGTTAAAGACTCTGACGACTCTACTTACAGCAGAGTATCCTAAGAATACTCCTTCGTCTGATTTTACATCAAAGGATTTTAGATGCTCATTTCCATTGTTGAGGATATAGCACCTGCATCCAAAGATATACAGATATGAGACATTCGGTATATATCCATTCCAGACTTTATAAGGGGTTTTGTCTAGATCCTTGTTGATTAGACATATGTTCTGTGTATAGCATGCAGTGTTAGTTGCTTCAGCCCAAAATCTCTTGGGTATCTCTGCCCATGCTATCATTGTCCTTGTTGCTTCCTTGAGGGTTCTATTCCTCCTTTCAGCTACACCATTCTGTTGAGGTGTTCTTGCAGCAGAGTATTCATGACGAATACCATTGTCAGAACATAATTTCTCAATGAATTTGTTTGTGAACTCGGTTCCTCTATCTGATCTGATCTTCACAATGCTCAAGCTCTTTTCATTTTGAATTTTCTTCATTTGGTCAGGTAGCTTGCTTTGTGTTTCTGATTTCTTAGCAAGGAATATGGTCCATGTGTATCTGGAGTAGTCATCTACTACCACAAGTGAGTATTTCTTCCCACTTATGCTTACTGGTTCTACTGGTCCAAAGAGGTCCATATATAGAAGGTCTAGAATCCTGTGAGATGACTTTTGCAACTTGTCCTTGAATGAGCTTTTCACTTGTTTTCCCTTCTGACAAGCTCCACATATATTTTCCTTTTTGTATGCAACATTCGGCAATCCTCTTACAAGACCTTTTCTTGCTAGCTTGTTGATTATTTTGAAGTTCAGGTGGCTTAATCTCTTGTGCCATACCCAACTCAGCTCTGGTGGACTTTTCACAATGAAGCATGTTGGATGAAAAGAAGAGTTCCAGTCTGCAAGATATATGTTTCCTCTTCTTATTCCTGTAAGCTTGCCTTCATTTGATGTACTATCCTTGATTAAGCACTTGTTGAGGTTGAACTCCACTATGTATCCTTTGTCACAAAATTGACTAATGCTCAGAAGATTGTATCCGAGGCCTTTCACATAGGATACGTCTTTGATCTTTACGTTTCCTTTGACTAGGCATCCACTTTCTTTTGTGCTTTATTTGGAATCATCTCCAAAGATGACCTTTGGTCCTTTGCATTCTTGGAAGTCTTTCAGAGCTTCTTTACTGCCTATCATGTGCAGCCACTGTCTATGTACCATACATCGCTGCTGCAACCTGGCACTGAAACCTTCAACAAATTCAAGCAGATTTATGTACCCATTTCTGTAGGGGTCCTTTGGGGTTAGTTACTTTGGGAATCCATACTTTCTTAACAGTCGATGTTTTGCTATAAGATTTATTGTTTCTCTTAATGTATGTTGTTTTGTTTTTAAACTGCTTAATAGTTGTGTGTCTAGAAACTAAATATGTGTTACCAACACCATTGTGGTTCGGTCTTCCACCATACTTCCCTTGAGTATATCCTCTTTGAGGTTTAGACATATAAGTCTTAATGTAAGTGGGGAACTTCCTCTTGTGCTGCAACTTTGTGGGTTGCTGCATCTTCTTGCTGCTTACAACAGATAGCTTCTGCTGTAGCCAGTTCTTATATGCATGCTTACTTCCTGCAGCTAAGCATTGGGGTTTCTTCTCCTTATCCATCAATGCTGGTTTATTCAAGATTTTTCTGAGTTACAGGGTAACTCATTCTTCATTGAAGTTTCAGCTTGAACAAATTTTACAGCTTTGGATGAATTTGTTGTATCCTGAGAGGTGTGAGTGTTGTAACCTTGCGTCCTTAGCTGATTTGCTAAATGTTCTGATCGTGGACTGCAAGTTCTCCTTCTCTGTTTCTAGCTTAGTGACCAGCAGACTTAACCTTGAGACCTTCTTTTATAGCTTACTGCACCTTGAGTTATCAGACTCACATACATCAAGCATTTCAGTAATATCAATATTTTTACCTCTGAGGATCTCATTGTTGATTCTTAGATTTTCATTCTCACCCTTCAGCTCCTCATGAGTTGAGTTAATCTGCTCAAAATCACTCATGATCCTCTTTAAAGAGTGGATCATGTTCAGCTCCTTTTTTTCTGGTATAGACAGCGGTTGGTAGGTTACCTCTTCTTCATCATTGTCCTCGCAGTTGTTTGCCATCAGGCATATCAGTGCTTCTTCATCAGAAGATGAGTTTCAGTGTCGCTGTCAGAGGATTCTACAGCTTTCAGTATCTCATTTGAGACTGTTGTAACCTTGGCCTTCTCCATCTCTCCAATGAGAGCTCGAAGCTTGTGCCTATCATCTCTTCTCTTTTCTCTCATCTGTTCTCTCTCTCCTTCTAGGTATTTGTGCATCGTTGGGTGTGGACAGGTTCTGGCATAATGTCCAGGCTTCCTGCAGTTATAGCTCAAATCAAGATCAGTCGTATTTGAGCGAGGATGGGGGATACCTGAGGAGGTGGATGACTTCTTCTGAAGTCATTCCTCTTATTAAGGTTGGTGTTGTTGTTGCTATTGTTGCTCTTCATGAATCTTCTAAATTTCTTTTGAAGAAGAGTCATATCCTCTTCAGCGTGTTTTGCTGCAACCTCTGATTGATTGCTGCAATTGGTGGTTGCTGTATCTTTAAGTCCTCTGGTAGTTAGCGTTGTAACTTTGGAGCTCGATTCTTCTGTCTCCTTTCTCCATCTGTTGATATCGTATTCGAATGCTTTGAGGTGGGATAATAGATCAAATGTACTCATGGATTTCAAATCCATGGACACTCTCATGGCAGTGGTCTTGCTATGCCACTCCGCGGGCAGGGCTCTAAGCACTTTCATGTTCTTCTCCTTTTGAGTGTAGTGCTTGCCCAGAGCTTCTAGTTCATTCACAGTGGATGTGAATCTTAAATCTAGTTGCTCAAGAGTCTCTTCATTCTTCATCTCGAAGAGCTCAAATAGTTGGGTGGCGTTGGAGATCTTATTATCTTTAGTGAGCTCTGTCCCCTCACATATTTGTTCCAACTTTTCCCAAATTTCCTTGGACGTTCTGCAAGTTTTGACTTTGCTGAATGTGTCTTTATCCAAGGTGATGAATAGAGCATTCTTACCCACGTTGTCTAGGTTGGCTCTCTTCTTGTCTTCATTGTTCCATTCTTGTCTTGGTTTGACTAGAAAGTTGTGTGGTGGTTGTGCTCCTTCTTCCATCTCTCTACTGAGCATGGGGCTTACCTTCGTAGGGATAATCGGTCCTTCGGTGATGACCGTCCACATCTCATCATTCATCGTTGAAAGATGTGCCTGCATTCTTATCTTCCAATCGTCATATTCCTCTATGGAAAACATGGGTAACTTATGATTAGAGGAATCCATGATATGCTGTAAGAATGAGATTTTACGGATGCAGAGAAAACAGCGAGACTAAGGTGGATCTGGGTAGGTGACCAGATAAGTTGGCTTTTAACCCAACTCAGACTGATACCACTTGTTGGTCCCAAGTGTTGTCCGAGGTTCAGAGGAGGGGTGAATGAACCTTTGTCGATTTTGAAAATCAGATTAAAACTTACTGTTCTATAAGTTATTTGAACTTACAGTGCCAGTCAGTTACTGCTTACACCACTAGGATGCAGTGCTACACGTTGTAACTTAGAGTTTTATACGCAGCGGAAAAAAAGGTTTTAAGACATAAGACTGGTTTTCTCAAATATGATCCTTATCAAAACATTTTATGCTTTATGACAGAGTAGATATAAAAGATAAAGCACAGATAAGAAAGCAATAAAACACTTATGGTTTATAGTGGTTCGAAGGTGGTGTAATCCTTCTTCGTCCACTCTACTGCTACCTCGAGTAGGAACTTAGTTAAGCAAGATTGATTTACAGGACACTCCTAACAATCTATCAATTTACAAAGCTAAACACCTACTAGAGTCCAGCGTACATACAACAACTGCAAACTCTAAAGGTAAACCGACATAGGGTTTCAAACTCCCACACAGGGAAGTTGCATATATCCTAGACAACTATACAAACAACAAGGATCTCTCCTATCAATTGTTCGACACCTAAAACAACCTAAGCACACAGCAACAAGGTTAAAAAGTATATAGATTTGTTCTTCAACGGGTGCGGTAAATTGAGCTTCTGAATCCTTCAAAGGATCTTTCAGCTTTGAACTAGTTTCACTTCATAGAGGTTGAGTGACTGAAACTGACAATCTTTCAGTTGTCAGCTTCAGGGTTGCTCATCCTCTATTTATACTTGTAGAGAAGATATTTGTTGAAGGAGATATCTCCCATTTTGAATTTAATTGTACTTGATCAAAGGCATGACTTGCATTTAATGCGTCTTGACTTTTCTTTTTGGAGTATTTAATGCGGTGGTTGCGGCTCGCAAGTTTCTGCAGCGTGTCAGTCCACGTGGCGTCTTGGCATTGGCTCCGTATCTGCAACTTTGATCTTCTCTAGAACGGCTCTATTTATTCTTGCTTGGATCTTCGTTCCTCATACTGCATTTACCATTCCTCGGATTGCAGGATACTTATTTTGTTTGTCATTGACGATGTTGACTGTTTGAATAGTAAGCTTTGTGTTGTATCCTAGGTCTGCTTGCAGTTGTTTGTCCTTTACAGCGCTGTTGTAACTTAGACCTTCTTGCAGTATCTTCGTACAGTACTGCTGTATCTTTTCTTGCAGTATTCCTGTAAATTTTTCTTACAGTGATGCTGCATGCCGTTCTTACTTACTTTGTTGCAATGTTGTAACTGCCTTCTGCAGTGTTGCCGTATCTGCTTTCAGCAGCTTCGTTCTGAAATCTTCGATGCATCATTGTATGCATGTGTACCTCCATCTTTCAGCTTCTATAACTAGACTCAATCCTAGTCTATGTTTTCATTTCAACATTGTGAAAAATGGGGTACTCAAACTTTCTATTACATTCTTGGTTTGTCTCATCAAAATCTAAACACTGAAATCCCAACATATTTATTGTATGAAGGTAAAAGAATATGAATTTCCCTTATAGATCAACCTATTAACCTCAACAATCTCATGTTATTCATCATCAAAGTACGGAAACATTATTGGCCCGATCTATACCTGTGAGACTCTAGTATAGTTTGAAAAAATTCACGATTTACCGTTCGAACATGAAGTGTGACTCAACTAATAGGAGACATCCCAAAAAATCTCCTTGCTACTACTAATTTAGCAACGTCTTCTGGTTGTCGTGGCAACTACAATCTTAATCGCCAAAATAATGGGGACCTTGGTAATCATATGTAGTGGCAATAGTTTTAATGGCCTAAACTCTCAACTAAGTCATGGCAATAACCTCAATAACTCTAGGCAGAATCCGGGTGGAAACAAACCTCCAGGGTTTTGTCAACTTTGTGATGGTAATGAGCACCCAACTATTACATGTAGAAGATGTATATTACGTTTCCCGTCAAGCTCATTTATTTTGTTTGATGTTTTAAATGTTCTACCTACATATCATAATCTATTTTCAGTTAGCAAGTTTATTGTTGCAAATAATGTTTCTATGGAATTTATCCCGTCTTATTTAGACAAATATCTTTGTCATGATGATGTTTATGATATTGATGTTTCTCTTTTGAAGTTGATGTTTTAAAGTTTACACGTTGGGAGTTCGTACTACATCATCTCATTAGCATGCTTGACTCAGACCCTATCAGTTTGATACTAGTATTTTTGTTATAAATAAACATAATTTGTAAATATTGAATAAGTCTCAGGTTTTGGGCAATGACTATATGTCTTTCCAACTGAGCTAATCTCACAAATTACCATTTTACGAATCATCTTTTACTTTTACTCATCTATTGTATTATTTATTTACTGGAGTTTGGGGATCATTTTTTTACTCTATTAGATGGTTCTAAATACGTTGTACTATTTGTGGATTTTTTTATTCAGTATTTTTGGTTTTTCCCTATTAATGCCAAGTCATAGGGAACAATGAAGCACCAATGAGGCGATTCTTTTAGAAATCTTTCTTCATATCTTACCAATAATTCTTCCATCATTATGGCAGAATTCCACACTAAAGACATCATTATTTCAAAGTTTTGTGGAGATCTTCTATGGTTAAAAGACTATTTTGAATCTAAAATATGTTAAGGAACATACTTACGAGGCTTCTTCATTGACAGGGAATTCACTCAATATTGTGAATTCTGAAAACCTTAGTTTGAAATCTTTGCACTAAGGCACAAGAAAAGGTTTAAGGGTTTCTAGTAGAAATCCTAGTTTGAAATTGGAGAACGCAGTGACTGATTATAACCTTACGATACGAAACCCTAGTTTGTGTTTGAATGAGGGTTCGATTAAGGAAACTAGGGTTTCTGGCCAAAACCATAATAGTAGGTTGTTTTCTCTTAGCATGATCAACAAATAATCAAAAGTGTTACGGTAATATTTTAACTGGTGAAACTTAGACTCTTGTATGAGAGCTGAGTTTGATGAGGTCCATAATCCTAGTTAAAAATGGGATATTTTTTTGGTCCACGTGGATGAGGAGATCTATAAGTGGGTGTGAAGGAATGTGCAGATTCATTTATTGGGTGGATGTTATGTCAAAATGGGAGCATCCATATATATCAGTGTCCTTGTATGAGAAGTTGTGTACTTGCTAGATGGTGGATGATTTTCTTATAAGTTGGCTTTATCTACTGCGCAGGTTTGGGTCTGAATATACAAGCTAAGCTATGACTACTAGCACCCTACTATCATCATAGGATTGCTAAAGTAGTTGGTACTCCCATTAAGGTGGATGATAAATTGCTAGATGGAATAGTGGGCCATTTTGTTCATTTGTCTCTCTACATACGAAAGATTACCATTCAACTTGTAAGATTGTAGGCCATTCAGCAATAATCTTGAAGACTTGAAGAATCTATTGAAGAGATGAAGGCCAAGATTAGTAGCTTACCGTACTTTATCTATTTTTCATCACTGTAAGCTACATTTTATGTCATTTTATTATGCTCTAATGTAACCTGTAAACCCTTAACTCCATTTATAACCAAGTTACTCTCTGATGGAACAAGTTCACAACTTATGAACTTTGTATGTCCTTATCTTCTGTTATAGGAAAGCATGCTAAAGATATTTGTTTGAGCTATGTATTGATAATATATAAGATAGGTTGATAGAGTGTGTTCTGATAGCAGTAATAATAGTGCTCTTATAGTATAGTTGTTCTGATACATGCCTTATGTATCTTAAGATTTAAAAGTCATGCTCTGTTACATTTTCTTAGAGATCGTTTAGTTTAGAATACCTCTTTATTCTTTTTATATAGTGAATATGATTCATTTTATATATACACCTTATAATCTATAAAAATCTTTGTATAAAGTTGAAAGAAAATTCTATAATGCTTTGATACTCCGCAATGAACTACATAATGTAAAGGTTTAGTCATCAGCAAAAACAAGGAAATTGTTAGGAATTTATTATTTAGATTTTGATGAGACAAAACACCTCTGTAATAGGAAAATAGAGTACTCCATTTTTCATAATGTTGAAGTGAAATTAAACTAGATTGAATCTATATTATTAGGATGAAGAATGGAGGGTTCAAGACTCATTAACTAAAGAATTAAAGAGAAGAAATGTTGTAAGCAGTAAGAAGCCAAACTCTACGAAAGTAGAAAGAATGTTAATGAAGAAATAGTATTCTGGCAGAGCAGTAGGTTTAGTTACTACAAAATAGTAAAATTAGTTACTACAAGTAATAAGCTCTAACAGAAGACTAGTAAGCTGCAATACTAGTACAAGAGAAAACTTAGTTGCAGAAAAAAAGTGATGCCAGATAAGAGGACAAGAAGAATTTATTAATTCTTACCCAATATAGACGTGAGAACGGTTCGGTTTCGTTCCGGTTCACTTTTGGAATCGTCGGTTCCCGGTTCTACATTTAGGGGAACCAAAATCGAACCGTATAATATACAGTTTCGGTTCTGGTTCCGAATCTAGCGGTTCAGTTGTAGAACCAGTGATTCCACGGTTCCAAATATTTTTTCTTTTTTACTTTCTAATTTTTTAAATGAGGAATGAAATCAAATTATTATGAATTACTCTTTTGTATTCAACAACAAAAAATTATGAACTTATAAAAATACAACTTACAACAAACAAATCAAATTACAAGTTTAAAAATCACAAATTACATTAAACAAAAAAGTAAACTTAAATATTACAACTTACATGAAACCTTAAATAAAGAAAAAGACATCATTACAAATTATAATTAAAAAATTACAAATTACAACTTAAGTAATTTATAAGACAAAATGACAGCTCACAAAAATGGGCTACGTATCCTCATGGTCGAGGAATCAAAGCCCCACGTAGTTCTCCTACCTTCTAACTTACCTTTGAGAATTTGGTTGAAGAGAGGTGATGTTTATTCACTTTCGATTGTTGTGTACTCACTTGCCTTGTCGTCCTCATCTTCATCTTCAAAATTCATTTCTTGTTTCCTTAATTCGGCATTTAGCTAATCATGAAGTACTGACTGACATTCTAGATTTTCAACGTTCATTCTAGATCTTCGTTCATCCAAAATGTACCCCCTTCACTAAATGCTTGTTCAATGATACGGTTGAGGTGGGACATGCAAATACTTCTTTTTCAAGTATGCATAAAATAGGAAATTTTTTTGCCCTCTTCGACCACCATCATAGAAGCTCGTTTGGGGTACTAAAATTAAGTCCCTCAAAAGTAATAGAAAAAAAATAATCTACTTCATGATAAGGATTGTTGTTTCTTACCATTTTCAATTTTCTCATATCATAAAAGTTATTAAAACCATTAAGTGCTTGATCTGTAGCGCCTAGGACAAAAACGAAGCATATTTGGTTAATTAAACAATTAAACCCTTAATTGAAATATCTTATGTGTGTTAATTCTTGAATGTTTAATTAATTACGTGCGTTTTAGATACTTGTTTAAAACATGTTTTAGATGAAAGAATAATTTAGTCAAAGAACATAGAATATTATTTTACCATAAGATGCGTAATGGAAAAATGAGAAGATAGAAAAGAATTAGAGGTCATTCGGAGACCTATAGCTCAAGTTGCGACAAAAAGGGAAAAATACGAAGTTTTGGAAAAACAAGGGGTGGAATCTTGATAAACAGTAAAAAGAATATTCCGATGAATAGTAACCAAGATATTTTCATGAACAGTAACCTACCAACAAGAATAGTAACCTACCAAAAATCTATAAATAGGGGCTCATTCGATTCGAAAATTTGTCATTTTTCCGAACGAGCCGAAAGCGACGAAAACACATAAGCCTTACTCTCCTCTCTCTCCTCTGTCTTTAGTCTCCGGCGCATCGCCGCCGTTGATGGCTGGAATTTTCAAACTTATCGGTTTCGGTTTATTTTCTCACAGATCGTAGGTCTCTTCGAGATGAGTCCAGGACAGTTTCCGGATTTTGAATCCGATATCTCATTCACCGAAAAACGGTGAAAAACCCACTACAAACCCTAACCGGAGCTGCTGCCAGAAGTCGTCTGGGTGTTTGGGGGTGATGATGGAGGGTCGGCGCCGCCTGGGTGGCGGTGCCGATGCAGTAGTGAGTTGGTGTGTGTGTGTGTTGCATGTGTGTGAATCGTGTGTGTGTGTGTGTTAGTGTGTATGCGTTTTGCTTGCTATTGAGAGGCGGTGCAGGTGGCGCCGCCGTGGGGAAACTGTTGGCCGGTGCTGGTGATACGCCAGCGAGGTCTGGATGGTGGTGGCCGCCGGCCAAAACTGGAAACAGGGTATGTATAAGTATATGTATATGTGTGTGTGTTTATGTTGTTTTGTGTATAGGCGGCTGAGCCGGTGGTTGCCGGTGACTGGAAGTCGCTGACCAGTGTTTCACATGGCTAGGGAGAGTCGCCGGTGATTGGAAGTCGCCAGCCGGAGCTGAGCAAGGAGGAAGAGAGATGTGGAGAGCGTGTGGTTTAGGAGGGTTTTGGTGGCTGTTTTGGGGCACTGTTCATGCCGGAATCCGGCGAAGGGTGGCTGGAGGTGGTGGTCGCCGGAGCAGGGCGCGCAGTGCGCGTGCTGGGAGCGAGTGCGAGCGCCGGGAGCCGCCATGCGCACCGTGTGCGAACCAGTGAGTGTTTTCATTTGTCAGACCGTTTTAGATGTTTTTGTCGAGTCGTCGGGAGTCGGGGGTCCCGGTCAAAGTCAACCCTTGACCAAAATTACCAAAATACCCCTCAATCTTAAAACGCTTCGTTCGAGCTCGTTTCAACTCCGATCGAGCTCATTCTTTTTTCGTTGCGACCCAAATTTTATCCTCTTTCATCTCACTCTTATAAACTGATATTTTCCTATTTTTTCTTCAACCTCAGTCTTTAGATCTACCGATCCATCTCGTCCCTAACGATCGTATCTTCTCCTTTATCGCTTACATCTTTAATTATATTTTTTAAGGATCTAAGAAATACCGTAACTTGTGTAGGCTATCAGTTGGATTGAGCTTTGAGATACTCGTTAATTGATACTCAGTACACACTGTAACTAATGTCTGCTATGCATTTTACGTGTTGTGACTTCTTGCTAGTTGCTACGTTTTACCATATATATAACTATCGAATGTTAAGATGCGGATTTTATTCCCACGAGTGTATTCCACGCACTCACCCCTATTCTATACTCACCCTACAGGAGATGATGAGCATGTTGAACCTTAGAGGGAGAGACGGTGGTGCTCTATCCGGATTTGTGTATGTAAGTTTGATGTTCTACTACAATTAAACAATGATTTTACAAGTCTCGTTTTGTAAAGTATAATCACGTACATATTATGGATGATGGATCCTGATGATATATTTTTCCGCTGTGAATGTTTTGTCAATCGATTGAATCCGATTGTTGATATGTAAATGATTCTGTTCATTTCCTTCTTTATTCTTCTGATAACTGTCTCCTACCTCTTTCTTCTGTTTATAAAATGTCTTTTACCATTTCTTTTTTCATACCCGCAAGGAAAACTCTGATAATTTTATATAAGAAACCGGGGCCTGATGATATATTTTTCTACTGTGAATGTTTTGTCAATCGGTTGAATCTGATTGTTCATATGTAAATGATTCTGTTTGTCTCCTTCCTTATTCTTCTGATAACTGTCTCCTACCTCTTTCTTCTGTTTATAAAATGTCTTTTACCATTTCTTCTTGCACGCCCACAAGGAAAACTCTGATAATTTTTTGTAAGAAATCGGGGCGTGAAAGTTTGGTATCAGAACAATGTTCTATCATTTTCGAACATGCTCAAACCTATTTTAAAAGAGAATATGAGAAAAACATGTCTTTAAAACGTAAAAAATTTTTTGAAAAGAAATAAGATAAGTATTATCTTCTCTCTATAGGTGTCTTTCCTTGATTATAGGACTTGCGAAAAAGAGTGCTTATCTGTTATATGAAACCGTGTTGGCATGATAGAAATTGTTAGGGTTTAGAGTGGGGAGTTTACGGGTATAGACTGATGATAAAACTCGTGTAAATTCTATATGCTAGATGAATAAGATATATGTTAACGCTAGGATGCGAGTACCGGTTGTAAAGACACGTGAAGAGAAACTCCGATGCCGTTTTTACAAGAGTAGAGTGACGGACGAGTTGTCGATGGGTGAGCACGTCGCCAAACTTCTACATTGTTGGGGAGAGCTAGGGGTACTGGAGGTAGGATCAGTGGGGTTCAGGCTTCTTTGCACCTGATCCATACCCTACTGTGCTAGTGGGAGACTAGGGCGCGGTTAGTCTATCGTGATGAGCTGGTACACTCGTCGGTGGATCTTGTACCCATTACCGACTTCGAGAATGTGGTATGGAAGATGCTGGAGCTGTGGGGCCGACACAGCCTTCTGACTGCTCCTAAGCCAGGACCCTACGATTCGTCTAGCAGTCGTTCTGAGTCGGAGGATGACGATCCGAAGGAGGATCCTAAAGAGAACCCTGAGGAGTACGACCCCGAGGCTGGTGACCCGAGGGACTTGGCATGGGGACTACAGGGGCCTCCGCCGCCTCCTGCCGCAGTCGTGTAGACTAGGGATATGACTTTTGTGATATGTATATATGCTACAACGTTATATTTTTCTATATGTATATGGTAGCTTTTATTTCATGTAGATAGTGTACATAATCCTTTTGGCATGATGTAAGGGCTACCCTATTTTGCTTATATGTATATATTAAACACGTGTAATTTATTTCTATCTTATGTTATCCATGTTTATATCTCCTCATATATGTCGGGTTTAATTTCTTTATCTTTATATTATTTTGGAACCTAAACTATATATATATACATCATAACAGAACTATGTCAAGAGGAAGACCGCGAAGAGAACCAACCCCAATGGCTGATCAACCCGAACGGGAGGAAAATGCGAACGTAGGAGATCTCGTATCTGTTCTGAGGGGATTGGCCCAAAATTTTGAGGCAACTCGAGCCATACCCCCGACAATAAAATCTGATCCAAACCTTATATACGAAGGAATAGAAGGTCTCCTACGCGATTTTCCAGCTTACAGATGAGGCAAGTCACTGGTGGGACTCGTATGAATGAATTCTGCTGCCCACTCAAAGAGAGGGGATGACTTGGGAAGAATTTAAGGAAGTGGTTTCTCATCACTTCATCCCTCAATCCTACCGGGACAAAAAGGAAATGGAGTTTCTACATCTCCGTCAGGAAAGCACAACGGTGGGAGAATATGAGCGACGATTCAATCACCTAAGCCGTTATGCCACACACTTGGTGGATACCGACCTCAAGAAGGCCCGAAGATTTGAAAAAGGCCTTCGTCCAAAGATTGGATCCATCCTTGCTGGGCAGGGGGAGATGTCATACGTAAGTATTATCGGGAGAGCTCAGGAGATTGCCTCTTGTTTGAGTTTGGATGTGGTGCCACCCAAGAAAGTGTTCTTGACTCCTGTTAAGAGGAAATGGGCTGGCATGAGCCAGGGTTTTGCCCAGAACAAGTTCTCGAGAGCAAGCAATGCTCCAATTCTTCATTTTTCCAGACTCGGAAACACGTGTGCTAGATGTGGGAAAATACACTCGGGACCGTGTCAACAAGGAACGCGGAAGTGCTACACCTGTGGGGCACTAGGGCATATAGCAGCCAACTGTTGGAGGACGAGAAACTCGCTAGCTACAGCCCCAAACTCGAGGCCAGTGGCAGGAAAAGCACGAGTTTTCGCTCTTACCCGCCCGGAAGCTACTGATGGAGCAGAGATGATGACAGGTATGTTATCAGTAAGTGATATACCTGCTCTTATCCTTTTTTATACTGGAGCGACACACTCATTTATATTTGTCAACTTCTGTAACTTGTTGAAACATGAAGATGGTAGGATAGTCGCTCAAACCTTGGAAGTTAGTATCCCTTCAGGGAAGACGATAAGTACAAAATACCTATATCGTCACCTTAAGATCGCTTTTGAAGATAAGATTCTTCTATCCGATCTTCATGCTCTGGAATGAAGGATTACGATATAATCCTAGGGATGGACTGGTTAGAGTCCAATCATGCAGTGATCAAGTGTCGTGCAATGGAGATTATCTATCAGACCCCTGGAGAACCGGAGTTCAACTTCCATGGGACACGAGTCAAAGTTGACTCAAGGATTATATCGGCCACGAAGGCAACCGAGATGCTTAGCAAAAGAAATTCCGATGCTTGGTTGGTCAACATGATAAATCCAAGGTAGGGGTCGATATCTATCGGGGATGTGCCAGTAATAAATGAATTCTTGGACGTCTTCCTAGAGGATTTACCCGGCCCTCCGCCAGATAGACAAGTGACCTTCGAGATTGATCTCGTACCCGGATCAGCACCAATATTGAAAGCTCCTTATCGGATGGCACCGAAAGAATTACAAGAACTAAAGGTCCAAATACAAGAACTTTTGGATAAAGGTTTCATCAGACCAAGCGTGTCGCATTGGGGAGCTCCAGTGCTTTTTGTGAAGAAGAAGGATGGTAGCTTTCGGATGTGTATTGATTACCGAGAGCTGAACAAGCGGACTATAAAGAACAAGTATCCATTGCCTCGAATTGAAGATCTTTTTGATCAATTAAAATGTGCCAGTGTGTTCTCGAAGATTGACTTAAGATCTGGCTATCACCAGATGAAAGTCAAAGATACGGATATATCCAAGACAGCGTTCAGGATGAGATATGGCCACTACGAGTTTGTAGTAATGCCATTTGGACTTAGCGATTCTCCAACTGTCTTTATGGACTTGATGAATCGCGTCTTCCATCCGTATCTCGATCTCTTTGTCATTGTGTTCATTGATGACATTCTCATCTATTCGTGCGATAGAACGCACCATGAACAACATCTCAGAATCGCACTGGAAGTTTTAAGAAATGAGAAACTCTATGCAAAATTCAAGAAGTGTGAATTCTGGATGGACAAAGTGGGCTTCCTAGGCCATATTGTCTCTTCGTAGGGGATCGAAGTAGATCCTGAAAAGGTGGAAGCAGTTAGTAAGTGGGAGATCCCAACAAACGTCAAGGAAGTACGAAGCTTTATTGGTTTGGCTGGCTACTACCGAAGATTCATATAAGGATTTTTGAAGATTGCTACTCCTATGACTCGTTTGACAAGGAAGGACGTAAAGTTTCAATGGAATGAGCAATGTGAGCATAGCTTTCAGGAATTAAAGAAGAGACTGATAGAGGCACCAGTCTTAATAGTTCCGGACGTAACTAAGGAGTTCGTGATTTACAGCAATGCATCCAAACAAGGTTTGGGGTGTGTTTTAATGCAACAAGAGAAGGTAGTGGCTTATGCATCACATCAATTGAAGATTCACGAATAGAACTACCCAATGCACGATCTGGAACTAGCAGTTGTGGCACACGCTCTTAAGATATGGAGACACTATCTCTATGGCGTGAAGTGTGAGATCTACACCAACCATAAGAGCCTGAAATACTTCTTTGAATAGAAGGAACTCAATATGAGACAAAGAAGATGGCTGGGGTTGGTGAAGGATTATGATATTACGATCCACTATTATCCTGGAAAAGCAAATGTGGTGACAAACGCCCTTGACAGAAAATGAAAGGGAGTGGTGACGGCTATGATCACCAGTCAGCACCAGTTGATCGAGGAGATGTCAAAGCTAAATCTGGAGATAGTCATGTCCCCGAACAACATCGAAGCTAGGATGGCAAAGCTATTCGTGAAACCCACACTACGTGATCGAATTGTTAAAGCTCAGAAGGAAGATAGTTTTCTAATGAAGATGAAAACTTGTATGGACAATGGAAGAGCCGAAGGTTTCTCTTTGGCTACAGATGGAGCTCTGATCTTCAGAGGAAGAATATGCGTGCCCAAGGATGAGAAATTGAGGGAAGAAATTCTCGGAGAGGCACATTGCACACCAATGTCTACACACCCTGGAGGTACAAAGATGTACCAGGATTTAAGGGAAACTTTTTAGTGGAAAAACATGAAGAGAAGCATAGGGTTGTTCGTTAAGAAGTGTCTTATTTGTCAACAAGTGAAAGCGGAGCATCAACGGCCAGCTGGGATGCTAACTCCTTTGGAGATACCAGAATGGAAGTGGGAACACATTGCCATGGATTTCGTGGTTGGTCTGCCAACAACCAAACGAGAAAACCACACCGTATGGGTAATCGTTGATAAATTAACGAAGTCTACCCATTTCTTGCCAATCAAGATGACTTTCAGACTGGATAAGTTGCACGAATATATCTCGAGGAGATTGTTCGACTACATGGTGTACCGATTTCTATCGTGTCGGATGGAGATCCTCGCTTTACCTCCAGATTCTGGCAAAGTCTACAAAAGGAGTTAGGAACCAAACTAGCCTTCAGTACAGCTTTCCACCCACAAACTGACGGACAATCAGAAAAGACCATACAAATACTGGAGGATATGTTGAGGGCATGCGTCTTGGATTTTCCCGTGAGCTGGGAGGACCACCTATGCTTTGTAAAGTTTGCCTACAACAACAGCTACCAATCGACAATTGGTATGGCGCCCTATGAAGCTCTCTATAGAAGGAAATGCCGCTCACCTATCTGATGGGATGAAGTGGGCAATAAGAAAATCATAGGACCTGAATTGGTGGATCAAACGGTCGAGGTAATAAGGAAAATTCAGGAAAGAATACGAGTGGCCCAAGATCGACAAAAAGCGTATGCAGACAAAAGACGGAGAGAGCTGAAATTTGAAGTGGGGGATAAGGTTTTCCTTAAAGTGTCACCCACTAAGGGGTTCATCGTTTTGGGAAGAGGGGAAGGCTGAAGCCGAGGTACGTGGGACCATTCGAAATTTTAGATCAAGTTGGGAAGGTTGCGTATTGTCTAGCTCTACCGCCGGACTTTGTTGGAGTACACAACATTTTTCATGTGTCTATGCTACGAAAGTACATATTTGATCTGAACCACATAATCGAACAAGAAGACATAGAACTTGAGAAAGATCTGACTTATGAAGAAGTTCCGGTAGCCATCTTGGATAGAAATAATTGACGACTAAGAAATTGGGAGATGGCTATAGTGAAGGTTCAATGGAGTCGTCATAGAAAGGAAGAGGCGAATTGGGGACTAGAAGGTGAGATCCTGAAGAAGTATCCCGACTTACCTTTTCTAGGTACACGTTTAATTTTGAGGATGAAATTTTTTTAAGGGGTAAGGGATGTAGCGCCCAAGACAAAAACGAAGCATAATTAGTTAATTAAATAATTAAACCCTTAATTGAAATATCTTATGAGTGTTAATTCTTGAGTGTTTAATTAATTACGTGCATTTCAGATACGTGTTTAAAACATGTTTTAGATGAAAGAATAATTTAGTCACGGAACATAGAATATTATTTTACCATAAGATGCGTAACGGAAAAACGAGAAGATAGAAATGAATTAGAGGTCAATCGGCGACCTGTAGCTCAAGTTGCGGCAAAAAGGGTAAAATACAAAGTTTCGGAAAAATGATGGGTGGAATCTTGATGAACAGTAAAAAGAATATTTCGATGAACAATAACCAAGATCTTTTCATGAATAATAACCTACCAAAAATCTAAAAATAAGGGCTCATTCTATTAGAAAATTTACCGTTTTTCCGAAAGAGACAAAAATATGTAAGTACTTCTCTACTCTCTCTCTCTCTCTCCTCTGTCTTCTATCTCTGGCGCGCTGCTGGCGGTGGCCGGAATTTTCAAACTTATTGGTTTCGGCCGATTTTCACACAGATCATAGGTCTCATCGAGATGAGTCTAGGACAGTTTCCGGATTTTCAATCCGATGTCTCGTTCGCCGAGAAACAGCGAAAAACCCTATCCAAACCCTAAACCATAATTCTTACCAACTTTTCTCTCTCTCTCCTGTTTTCTCTCTCCTTCTTGCCGGAGCTGCTGTCGGAAGTCACCTAGGTGTTTGGGGGTGATGATGGAGAGGCGACGCCACCGTGTGTGGCGGCGCCGGTGCAGCAGTGAGCTGGTGTATGTGTGTGTTGCATGTGTGTGAATCGTGTGTGTGTGTTAGTGTGTGTGCGTTTTGCTTGTTGTTGAGAGGCGGTGCAGGTGGCGCCGCTGTGGGGAAACTATTGGCCGGCGCTGGTGATGCGCCGACGAGGTCTGGGTGGTGGTGGCCGGCGGTAAGTGGCCGCCGACCAAGACTGGAAACGGGGTATGTATAAGTATATGTATATGCGTGTGTTTGTTTGGGTTGCTTTGTGTGTAGGCGGTTGAGCTAGTGGTTACCGGCGACTGGAAGTCGCCGGCCAGTGTTTCAGATGGCTGGGAAGAGTCGCTAGCCGGAGCTGAGAAATGAGGAAGAGAGAGGTGGAGAGCGTGGGGTTTAGGGGGTTTTGGTGGCTATTTTGGGACATTGATCATGCCGGAATCCGGCAAAGGGTAGCCGGAGGTGGTGGTCGTCGGAGCAGGGTTGCCGGTGGACCAGGTGGTGGCGGTGTTGGGCGGTGCCGCCGCAGTAGACGGTAGCTGGAAGTTGCTGTGTTGATGCAGGTGTTGGGCGCGCTGAGCCCGACGGGGCACTGGGAGCGCACGCGGGCGTGCGAGCGTAGGGCGACGGGCGCCGAGTAGTGCGCGCTAGGCGCATGAGCTGCCGAATCCGCCGTGTGCGCACCGGCGAGTGTTTTCGTTCGTTGGACTGTTTCGCATATTTTTGTCGAGTCGTCGGGAGTCGGGGCTCCCGATCAAAGTCAACCCTTGACCAAAATTACCAAAATACCCCTCAATCTTAAAACGCTTCGTTTGAGCTCGTTTCAACTCCGATCGAGCTCATTCTTTTTCCACTGTGACCCAAATTTCATCCTATTTTATCCCAGCCTTATAAACTAATCTTTTCCTATTTTTTCTTCAACCTCAATCTTTAGATCTATCAATCTGTCTCGTCCCTAACGATCATATCTTCTCCTTTATCGCTTAAATCTATAATTATATTTATTAAGGATCTAAGAAACACCGTAACTTGTGTACGCTATCAATTGGATTGATACTCACTACACACGCGGATACCACCGAACAAGGTAGGGGTAATTTCTAACTCTTTATCTGTTCACCGTTTTCCCTATCTGATGCATGTCTTATGTCTTACTAAATGATGTGATTATAAGTGATGTGTCATACTTTATACTGTGAAAGGACTGATGTCCACATTGCATTTCTGAGGGGACTTGTGGTCCGACGAAAAAACTGTCTCTTACCATTTCTAGTGCTCTGAGAGGTTTGGTGGTCCTTGAAATGCACCAACGGTAAATGATACCATTTTATAGGGTAAGACGGGGATACCCGCACCTATTCATCCCTTACCATTTCTAATGTCGGGTATGCTTTTTACGTGATGTGATTTCTTGTTAATTGCTACGTTTTACCGTATATATAACTGTCGAATGTTAAGATGTGGATTTTATTCCCACGTGTGTATTCCACGCACTCACCCCCTATTTTGTACTCACCCTACAGTAGATGATGAGCATGTTGAACCTTAGAGGGAGAGACGGTTGTGCTCTATCCGGATTTATGTATTTAAGTTTGATGTTCCACAACAATTAAACAATGATTTTACAAGTCACGCTTTGTAAAGTATAATCACGTACATGTTATGGATGATGGATCCTGATGATATATTTTTCCGCTGTGAATGTTTTGTCAATCGGATGAATCCGATTGCTGATATGTAAATGATACTGTTTGTCTCCTTCCTTATTTTTCTGATAACTGTCTCATACCTCTTTCTTCTGTTTATAAAATGTCTTTTACCATTTCTTCTTGCACGCCCGCAAAGAAAACTCTCATAATTTTATGTAAGAAACCGGGGTGTGACATGATCAACATCAATGTTATAGTCACTTTGTTGAGTAAAAGAACCACTACATTCAAGGTTTGAAACATCACTATCTTCTTGACCAAAAGCCATTTTATATTCTATAAATTTTTTATATAAGATAGATTTTTTCTTAGCTACAATTGTATAAGGGGAAGCATTTTCTCCATCATTAAGAGGAAATAATACATCATAATACATTTTTAACAATTCTTCTAAACCATCTTCTCTAAGTCTAGGATCTAATAGTTTTGCAAATAAAAATAAATCAAGAATTTCATAAAAATATTATAACCATTTTGTTCTCATTTCAAACAATTTTTTTATAAATGAGGTTTACAAGAATATTTATGAAAAGTAAGTGCAATTTTAACACAATGATGCAAAACTAAATGAGATGTAGGGTAGTAACAAACCGATAGTTCTACGGTTGCATCTTTAAAAACTTTCAAAAGTGCAATTAAGTCCACACATGTACCCCATGAATTTGGAAATAAAACAATATCACTATGTTGATCTTCTGTAAAAAAAAAAAAAAAGTAAATAATGCATGCCTAACTTCATATGATTCATTTAACATTTTATATGTTGAATTCCAACAGTTAGCCATATCAAGTAATATTTTTTTAGGGGCACTCATACCAAATGCTTTACAAAATCTTCTCCATCTTTTTGTAACACTCACATGTCTAGCTAATGTTGATAGTGCATCTCTAATAGGTTTGATATGATCTTTAAAAGTAGTTAAACCATCTTGAACACACAAATTCAAACAATGACACATACATCTAATGTGAAAAAATTTACCATTTAAGGATGGTTTACAATATTGAATAAGTGATGGTAAACTAGCATTATTAGCACTAGCATTGTCAAATGAAACGGAAAAAAATTTTGTTAACAAATTATATTCTTGTAAAATAGTATGTAGTTTATGATAAATATTTATAGCCAAGTGTTCTTGATCAAATTACCTATATGCAATTAATCATGTTTACATTAACCATGAATCATCCATCCAATGACATGTAACTCCTAAATAAGAATGATTTCGCCAATGATCACTCCATATATCTGCACAAATTGAAACTTTTTGAATAAGAGAACTAAATGTAGCCCCTGTATTTAATTTAAATTCACCTACAATGGTAGTAATATCACGAACCATTATTCTATGTGAAACTGAATTTGATTGAGGGTTTAGTGAAAGTCCTGCATATTTAAGATATAATTCATGTTCTCCAAAGTTGAAAGGTAGAGACATACCAACTACCGTTTTTGCTAAATTTGTACGCATTTTTTTATCGGTATATTTAAATAGAGTAGAGTTAGAAGAGGTACCTTATGAAGAGGCGGTGAATCCTCGATGTGGTATTTTTGTTTGGCCTCCGGCTCTATGGATCGCCATTTTGTCCGAATGAGAATTTTCCAAATGCTTTCGTAAAGAGCCATATCCTCATCCTTTACAAAATACATATTGTTTTGGACAATAATTGCAAAATGCAAGCTCTTTATCCAAGTCTCTCTTGAAGTGAAGGGTAAAAATATCGGAATCTTAACTCTTTTTTTATCCCCCTCCACCTTGATGATGTCGGTCTTGTACTCCCACTCTATTAAGTGGGTCGATGATCCTCCTCTTCATCGGCTTCGTCAAAATGGTGTGCGGCATTTTCACCTATTATGTTGGAGAATAAATAAATTATTACAAGTTTAAAAATATAAAATATAAACAATTATATATTTATCTTTTATACCTAAAAAATGTTGGACATCGAAGAAAAAAATTTTAAGTACCTAAAGCATCTTGAATATCTTGTCCCAATCTACCGGAATTTGAATATTTTCACCATCAACTTCAATATAGCTGAGTCCTCTTGAATTTGAAACAAGAGATGGAGGTGGTAACTTGGGTATTGTTTGTGGCATGGCCCTCTTTCCTTTGTCGGATCTACGAAGACGAGATGATGAATTGGATCCTCTTCGGCTCAACATTTTTTTAAGAGAAATAATGTAAAATCTAACTTGAAATTGAGAATTTGAGAGAGATTGAGAGAAATAACTTAATTAATATGACAAGAAGAATGAAAATCAGATTTCAGAGAGATTGAGAGAGGTTTGGTGCATGAAAATGGGATAGGGAAGGGTATTTATAGGAAAAAATAAGAAACTAGCCGTTGGAACCGGTGATTCTGGTTCTAACCGTCAGTTCCATGGCAACAGTAACTTTTTTTTTTAAATATGAGCCATCGATCTCCAACGGTAACTTGATCAGAGCCGTCCATTTTAAAAAATACGAGAACCACCGATTCTAACCAGTTTGGAATAATTGGTTCTAACTGTCGGTTAAAACCGAACAATGACACCTCTAGCCAAAACTGAACCGTATAAAATTTGGTTTTGATTCGGTTCCGGAACTAGAATCGGGTCAACGGTTAAACCGAACTGTTGACCACAGTTCCGAACCAGCGGTTCCGGTTCTGAACCAGAATCGTGCCCATGTCTCCCCTAATGCAATACGAGGAAGATCGGTATCGTCCAAGGAAATGTTTCTTCCAAACTAGTCAATAGAGACAAACTATCTGAAGCAGAACCTAGGGCCAGTAAGCAGTGAATGTGTCCTGACACACTACGCATCTCTACAACCTAGTACAACGACATTTAATTTCCTGGAGTGTAAAACAAGAAACATTTCATACAAAACTGAGAGACATTAAATGCGAGCTTAACGACATTTGAAGAAGATTCAAATTCTAAAGAGTGTGTCTCTCTTCAATGGGTATATTCCTTCACCTATAAATATAGGAAAAATTGATTAAAACGACTACTTAAATTCTCAACACTCAAGCTCTAAGCAAGAAAGCATTCAAGTACAAAAAAGCTTCAAACTCAAAATTTTCAGTCACTCAACCTCGAAAGAAGCAGTCAAACCTAAGATATATCGAGCTCAACACTCTCAAGGTTGCTTGAAGCACTAGTTGAAGAACCCTATATACTTTTAACCTTTGTGTTGTGTGTTTAGGTTGTTTTAGGTTTCCTCAGTTGATAAGAAGATTGATTTCTTGTTAAGTATTTAGCCTTAGGAGAAAAGACACTAACTCTATGTGAGTTCTAAGATCTTGTATTGGTCAGCCTTTAGAATTCAAGCAACCTGTGTAGAAGCTGAATCTTAGTAGGTGTAACTTGTTAGGTTGATAGTTGTAAAGGTTTGAGTCTTGTAAAACAACTTGCTTAACGAAATTCCTCAATAGAGAAGGAGTAGAGTGGAAGTAGAAGGATTACACCACCTTCGAACCACTAAAAGCCTTTGTGTGTTTATTTTTTGTCTTAACATTTCTCTTATTTCTTGTTGTATTTATATTGTCTATCATACTGCATTAAGACTTTGATAAAACTCACATTTCTGAAAAGTTTTAGTTCTCGTTGTGCAAAGAACTCTTGTTGTAGTAAGCAGCAATTTATCTTAGCAATGTAAGTTCAGCAGTAACCTGCATTGTAAGCTTTCTAGGTTATAGTACAAAGAGTTTGAAAAAGTTTTTTAAATCGATAGAGGTTCATTTATCCCCCTTTGAACCTCCGTGCCACTTTGGACCAACAATTATCATATTTTTTTAATTTCTATACTATTTAAAACTTAAAAAAAGATAGTTCGTGTTGTCGCCAGCACGATAAAATTAAATATATTTCTCTACTAAAGCCACTACAAAGACGTAGAAGTGATGAGAAAAGGTCAAACCCACGGAGAGCGGATAAAACTAATTATTTTGTATTTAGAGTTCAATTAAGAAGATGGGGGGGTTTTTGGATTTTTAATAATCTAGAGAAAACTACAAGAAATAAGCGAGCAATTAAAATGGAATTTAATCAATTAAGAAAGTACTCAGTTCTCAGTTTCGTTTCCACCCTCACTCAACTATGTAAAATTGATTGTAACAATATTCTCTTCTTTCCTCATGAATTACTAACCCTCAAATAACAAGTACGATGAGTTATTCGGATTTTCCCTTAAGTATATCTAATTAAGATACGATCGTTAATTAGACCTAATCGTTGGACAACCTAATTAATTAGATTTAATGTAACGACAACTTTGGGATCAAGAAAAATAGGTTAGTCTAAGCAACAAACACGTACGACGATTCATTTAACTTAGGTCATGTTATCCCTAGCGATGCTCGACTACTAGTTCACTACTACAAATCAAGAATAACAACAATTACGGATTGCAATCTCAACTCTAGCAATAAACATATGCAAATTCAATAAAGTTGATCAGGCTTAATCAAAGTCACACAAATCATAAACTTTCATCACAGAATAACACAATCAATTCATGAGAATAAATTAGAGAATATGTTACTAGAATCAATCAAAGTATAAAAGAGGTTTTGGGTTTCAACTTCCTTTTGAACCAAGCAAAAGTAATCTAGCCTTGCATATCGGCTTCAAAAACTCCAAAAGAAAAGATGATAAAAACTTGTTCTTGCATCCCCATTCTATATCTATCCCCTCATGACAAATCTTCCTTAAATACGTCTAAAATATGTCTCAATATGTCCTGGCCGTGACCTACGGTCTTGGACCGAAACTTGGCCTCCAAGAAATTCTAAACAGCTTCAGCGAAATGGCCCAACACGGATGTGTCAGTCAACACAGACACAACTTGTGTCAATATACTGTTCAGCATTTTCAACTCCAAAATCCAGCAACTTCATTCCTTGCTCTCTTATGCCTCACTCTAACACTTGCACTTAAAATTCATCCTCGGAACAGCTCCATTAAGCCCCTAAAATACACAAAAACAAGGAATCGAAGAGATCTACCAAGAAGAATTAATAAGTAGGAAAATATAACAAAATAGCATGAATATGCAACTAAAACCAAACGCCTAAACTTATAAAAAAGGCGCAACTTTCCTACTTATCAATAGTGTTTTTAGGGAAAATGTCATTTGTTTCCATTATTTTAAAATGTAGATCTATTTAATTCTCAAATTTCTTTCTATAGTAAAATTCATCAATAAAATTTAAAATTAATTTAGAATATTTCAATACAAATGATTAACTATTTCACATGATATAGTACATAATAAGAAAATATAATAAGCTTGCACTAGAAGAACGTGAATAAAATATCCATACAAAGAAGAATATGGTCAATTTGCTCTCACATTGAAACGTTGGGAGTATATTTGCACTCAAAAAAAGAATGATGACATATTTGGCCCTCAACAAAAATATTAGCTGTATTTTTGCACTTTTGCCGAAAGAAAAAGGGAAAGAAAATGGAATTTTGTCTTGAATTGAGAACTCAATTTAATTTTCAAGTCTTAAATTAAGAAAGAAATTAAATTGAGTACCATATTGAGAAACTTTCAAATTTGGGTGTAGATTTGAGAACTAATCTATAAATTGGGGTTTATTATGAAATTCATCTATTTGAATAATTAGAAGTCTATGAAAATATTTTTGGTTTTTTGTTTAGTTCTAAGGAGTGGTTTTTATTTGATGTTAAGAGATTGCATGAATAGTGTATTAATTTTCAAGCTGCTCTTACACATAATGATAAGTCTGATATTGATGTTGATGGTTTATTTTTTGAATTTTAAGTGCTACAAACATGGTTGCTAATAGAAACAAAAATAAGCTATTAATGTTCTTTATTTTGTAAAGACTTTAGATTTTTTTTCTAATATTTTGTTAACTATATCAGTTACTGTAGCATCAACAGAACGAATTTTTTCAAAACTACAATTGATAAAATCTTATTTGCATTTAACTATGACTTTAGAAAGATTAAATGGATTAAATATTTTATGCAAAGAACACAAGATGTTGGAAAAAGTTGATCTTGAAAACTTTATTGGTGATTTTTCTTCTCAAGATGAGAGAAGATCAAGATATTTTCAATGATAATTTGAAACTTATTTTGCTTTTATGTTTATAGGTGTTAACATTTTTTGAACATTATAGATGGACAAAGGAACGTATCAAAATTTGATGTATGTACACAACTTTTTGAATGAGAGAGTTATTTTCTTCGTATTTTTAAGTTTTTAAGTAAAAGTATTAATTTTTCTCTATAAGGCTCATTTTCTTATTTCTCCATGAGCTCCCAAAATGTAAGGGCCGGTCCTGATCTCCGTTTCCCTTGGCTCCACCCATATCAGCTAGAGAAATTACCACCCCCAAAGCGTTTGATCTTCATCTCTAGCCATGTACAATTTTTGGAAACACATTTTCCTAATTATCCTTTTAGCTCAACCATTGCCTCCTCTGAGTCACCTAACTACATTATGTACCCATGCCTATCGCCCCAGTTTCGACACCAAGTGTTTTCACAAATTTATAAAATAATTAATGAACAAATTTCTAAAATAATTAAAAAATATCATTGGTAAATAAAATATTTTAATTCTCTAGTAAAAAAAGAAACGGAGTCTCATATTATTTTTAAACATTTTTTATTTTATAAAATAAAATTAATAAAATAGAAAACTATAATATTGTAATTATTACTATTATCATAAGTTTTATATTTCTAAAATTATTCAAAATTTCAAATAGGCACTATATATATAATGTGAATACATAAGTTTCGATGTGAAAGTATAGGTCACTATAACTTATAATAGTAGATCTGTTGTAAATAATTACGATAACTATAAAATAAACTAGAAGTAGAACGTACAAAAGCAAACAAAAATGATGCGTAAAATAAAAGACGAGACAAGAATATAAAAGTAGATGAGAGAAGAGAGAATTTGTGGTATTTTTCATTCCATACATTACATGTATTTATGAAGGAAAAAATCCATATAACTTGATCACCAAGTTTAGCTTGATCTCCAAGTTTACTTAATAACTAAGTTTATATTCAATATTATAATACTTCCCCTTGAATTTAACTTTGTTATGTCATGTGCATAAGCTGTCTCGTTAAAAACCTCAAACCAGAAAAACACATTGGGATAAAAACTGGGATAAGGGAAAAAGAGTACAGCACACACTACATTGTTTCCGCTTCCCCTGAAACGAGCAATATGAGTCTTGGAGTAAGATGTCAGTCTTGCTTCTCGTTGGATCTTCTCATACCAATGTCGCATACCAATTTCTCAAATGTAGATGTAGGTAGGGATTTTGTCAATAAATCAGCAAGATTGTGACATGAACGAATTTGCTGAACATTTATTTCTCCATTTTTCTGAAGCTCGTGAGTATGGAAAAATTTTGGTGATATATGCTTAGTCCTGTCACCTTTTTATATACCCGTCTTTAATTTGTGCTATACAAGCAACATTATCCTCATAAATGATAGTAGGCATAGTGGTAGTCGGTTTTAACTCACATGAATTCCTTATATGAGCCTATAACTGATCTTAACCAAACACACTCTCTACCTGCCTCATAAAGGGCAATAAGTTCAGAGTGGTTGGAAGATGTGGCAACCAATGTCTGTTTAGTAGACCGCCATGAAATGGCTGTGCCATTATAACAAAATAAATATCCAGTTTGTGATCGAGCTTTGTGCGGATCAGATCTATATCCGGCATCAGCATAACCAACTAACCCGAGTTAGTTGTATTATTTGAATATAACAATCCCAAATTTATAGTACCACGGAGATAACAGAAAATATGTTTAATTCCATTCCAGTGTCTCCGGGTTGGCTCAGAACTATATCGAGCAAGCACATTGACCGCAAATATGATATCTGGTCTTGTACATTGTGCTAGATACATCAATGCTCCAATAGCATTAAGATACGGCATTTCTGGGCCAAGTATCTCTTCATCAGACTCTTTAGGTCAAAAAGGATCTTTATCAGAGTCTAAGCAACGTACAACCATAGGGGTGCTTAAAGAGTGAGCACTCTCCATATTAAACCTTTTGAGCAGTCGCTCAGTGTACGCAGATTGATGAATAAAAATGTCATTTGCTCTATGCTCTAGCTGAAGACCGAGATAGAGTTTGGTTTTCTCAAGGTCTTTTAGTCCCACCAAGGGTGAATGTGGACCTTAGTCCTTTCACAGTATAAAGTATGACACAACACATATAATCACAACATTTAGTATTCCGCAATTCATACATCAAATAGGGAAAACAGTAAACACATAAAGATTTAGAAATTACCCCCACGTAACCCAACAATATATATAACAACAGATAAACAAATAACAAGTATCATGGTACCGATAAACGTTACTCTATAAAACATTTTGTAACCTTCTCTGATAAGGTATTCACTTAGTCTGTGATACCATATGCGACCAAACTGCTTTAATCCATACAATGACCTTTTTCATGGACAACCATACTAATGAGAAAACGGAAAGTGATCGTATCCATTACCGGTGAATACGTCTCATCATAATCAATCTCAGGTCTCTGAGAGAAACCTTGGGCAACAAGTCGGGCCTTATATCTTACAATTTCATTATTCTCATTTCTCTTACGGACAAATACCCATTTATACCCAACAGGCTTTATATTGTCCGAAGTTTGAGTGATAGACCCGAATACATTCCGTTTATTTAGTGAAGTTAATTCAGATTTGATTGCTTCCTCCCATTTAGGCCAGTCATCCCTTTGACGGCATTCTATTATGGAACGTGGTTCACTGTTACAATCATCGCTCAAAATCTCTTGAGCAACCGAGAATGCAAAAATATCATCAATAATGATCTCATTTCTATCCCATACATAATTTTAGTAGCTTATGGAATTCTCGGTATTTTCTGGATTTGATATCATCATGATTGTTTTACTAGGCTCTACAGATTCATCTGGAGCTTGCTCATTAGAACTCACTTGATTAATGGGCTCATAAACCCCTTTCTTGGTTTTTCGAGGAACAGAGTCCTTTGAGCCAATGGGTCGACCCCGTTTTTGTCTTGGTCCATCAGAATTCATTTTCACATGTTCATTAGGAACATCGATCCTAGCTGGAGTGTTCACAGTTGGAATATGAGACTTCATGACTTTACTAGCATCATTAAATGCGTCAGGGAGTCTATTAGAAATATTATGTAAATGTATGATTCTATTGACCTCATTTTCACATTCAAGTGTGCCTGAGTCTAGATGAGACAAATTCTGCTCACATCATGTGAGATTCTCAACATGCATAGGTTTATTATTATCAAGGATTGTCTTATCGATTGATGGAAATGTCGTTTCATCAAAATGGCAATTTACAAACCTAGTAGAGAATAAATCACCTGTCATTGGTTCCAAAAACCTAATGATCGATGGTGAATCAAAACCAACATTTATGCCGAGATGGCGTTGGGGACCCATTTTTGTCCTCTGTGGAGATGGGATTGACACATGTACAGCACACCCAAATGTGCGAAATGTCTGGCTCAAAGCCCAAGGTTAATTGCAATTATTGTCATAAGATTTCTCCGTGGGCATCTTGCCTTTGTCACCATTCCACTGAAATCGGTTCCCTTGATTGACCGGATTATTATTTGGACGAGAATAACCACGTCTACGTCGGTTATCATGACGTCCGCCTCGGTCATCTTTATTAATATCATGATGGGGACTACCACGTCCACCTCCTCTCCAGGCACCAGGCCCGGATCTTTGTCCACGGCCTCTAGATCGGCCCATAGATTTGTTAGCATGTGCTTCTGGCACTGCTTGGGACCCACAAGGTCGCAAATCATGATTTTTCAATAACAGCTCATTTGTTTTTTCTGTTGTTAGTAGTACAGAGATCAACTCTGAATATGTTTGAAATTGGCGTTGTCTGTACTGTTGTTGTAGTACCAGATTTGAAGCATGCATGGTGGAGAATGTTTTCTCTAATTTGTCATATTTTGATAATTTTACACCACACAGAGCCAAACGAGACTCAATCTTAAGAAAAGCCGAATTATAATCGGAGACTGATTTAAAGTCTTGCAGTCTTATATGCTGCCAATCATACTGCGCCCGTGGCAGGATCACAGTCTTTGTGTGATCAAATCTTTCTTTCAGTTTTTGCCATATCTTCGATGGCCTTTCAAACTGTATGTACTCATCTTTCAAATCCTCCGATAAATGGTGGCGTATAAAGATCATGGCATTAGCCTCATCTTTCCTGTTGGCCTCATCGATATTTACACATTCAAGAGTTTTCACGAGATCCAACCCTTGTAAGTGTAGTTTAATATCTAGGCACCAGGACAAATAGTTTACGCCAGAAACATCGAGAATTTGAAATTTTTGATTTTCAATTCTAGCCATAATAAAACACAGAATATAAAAATAACGATATAAATTTACAAACCTATTTTTTTTTTTCGAGCAAACACTCGTGCTGATAACGTGTTGTAAATAATTACGATAACTATAAAATAAACTAGAAGTAGAACGTACGAAAGCAAACGAAAATGATGCGTAAAATAAAAGACGAGACGAGAATATAAAAGTAGATGAGAGAAGAGAGAATTTGTTGTATTTTTCATTCCATACATTACATGTATTTATAGAAGGAAAAAATCCATATAACTTGATCACCAAGTTTAGCTTGATCTCCAAGTTTACTTAATAACTAAGTTTATATTCAATATTATAAGATCATTAAAAAAAGGTCTCGTGTATTGAAATTTTTGTTGATTCAAAGGTGTCCATATTTTCAACATCAGATTCATTTTCATACACCAAACAAGTCTTAAATGGGAAATAATACCCTTGATCAGTTTTGATGTTCTAAATAAAATAGTAGTGCAATTATATCCTAACTCTCCATTACATAACTTTTTTATGGGCCTATGCACAGCCTAGTTTCGCGCCACACCTAAAGAAAGTCAGGAAATTAAAATATTACGGCCCAATTACGCGTCAAACTTCATGGACTTTACTTTTGACTTCACTTACTTTATATATTTTGTCTAAAATAATAAATGCCCAAAATAAGCCTAGTAGTAATAGGAAAAAGTAAAAAACATGACATTCACATTAGCAGAATGGCTTTCATTGGCCTTACACGTTGGCTCTTAAAAGTTAAAACTTTGTTTTTTTTATTTTTTATTTTTACTTTTTTGATGAACATGGGTGGGAAAGCAGTGGCCCATTTGTTGGGTTATTTGGGTGTCATCTGAAATTTGAAATGATATGATTAATTAGTTATGCAATTGCATGTGGCAATTTTTAGGTGGCAATTGGCGGCTAGCTACTATACAACTGGATATATTTTATAAGCACTGGCAACTTCAATGGCAGAAGCTGCATCATGCTTCCTTAGTGACAGCACTAATAAACATATGGTTACTAGACTAGGATGCCCTAATCATATTTAAAGTGTTTTTGGAATCCTACATGATAAATTATGGGGATTATTTTGAGTTTTTATGAATTTTTTGCACAAGCTCATTCATGCAGGCTTAGAGTTAAATTTTATGACATTAAATCAGTATTCTGACTCAAATTATTTGTGTCATGTATTTTTAAATAAATCTGGACTTTTTAGAGTAATTTGAGAAATAATATTATTGTGATGCATTCATGTTGCTAAAATAAAGTGTCATCATATTTTGAGGAAAGTGAATAATTAAAAAAAAATACAATGGTAGAAGATATTTTGATTTATTAATTGAAATAAAAAAATAAAAAATTAAATAATAAGTTTTTAGCGGGAAAATGGATACATCTTAGCGTGACACATGTCCTTAAATGGTTATTCTATTAGTATGTATGAAAGATTAGATTTTTTTTTTTTATGCAAAACAAATTCATAACGTTAACTTATGAATATCACTAATCAAACTATACATTCAAAGTTATTCAATATCACTTTTATGCCCAAAATAGATTTTGTGTAGTGTGTGAGATTGAAGTCATTACCTCGTTGAAAATTAACTTCATATGAATAACTTGGTTCTGTTGAAGCAAATATAGTAATACATTTTCTTGTAAGTATCGAAAATGTTGTTGCAAAATTAGTCAATCAATGAGAGTGGGGGGAAAAGAAAAAGGAAAGGAGAAGAATACTAAATAAATTGGCTCAATCATTTGGCAAAAAAATATTGTTCCTCTTTCTTTGGTACGAATATATTCCTCTTCCAAGACAAGAAATCATGCTATTTCTATAGTTATCTCATCAATTGGCCCATAATGTCCGTCAAGAGTGTCATGTCCAACGGCACAAAGAAAAGTAGAAAAGTGTTAAAATCACAACCATTTCTCTAGCTCTTGATTTTTCTTGCATAAACAAATAAATATATGCTCATATATATTTAAGTTAAGGGTTACTAGCCAAAAGAATTATTAACTTTATACAACACATTTATATGTTTTGCCAATTTAATATGAACTTTCTAATTATTGTTTGATGGACCAAATAAATGAATAAATAAAAACAAACTATGTGTTTTGTTGTATTTTAGAACAACTATGAGTAATCTAAAGAGAGTATAAATTATGCATATCCAATCATGATTAAAAAACAATGTCACTTATAACTTTTCATCTACATGAAAGAATTATTGCAATTCTTTCTATTGTTCTTTGAATTGCAGTAAAATATAAAATTTTGTTTTTTTATTTCCTCCCAAAACTTGAATATACTTGTCAAATTTCTACATTATTGCAAGTAAATTTTTTTTTTTTTGTTTTTTTTTTTTTTTGCATTTTACCTTAAACTAATAGTGAAGCATGCGGATCCATATGAAATTAAGCTCCCTCTCCCATAATAGATATTGGGAATGATAAAATATATAATATCAACCAAATTCTTAGATCGAGCTGAAACAAATATATTCTTTAAATTATGGGTAGAATACTGATAGTGAAAGTATCAAATAAATGTGATGAGCATTAAAGTGTATTCAAACAAAATGATCAACATCAAGCTCAGCTGGAATAGTCTCATCTAATAAGAATACAAACTAAGTTTGAAATAGAATATGGGTATATCATAAATAATCTCTATAACTTGGATCCTTTGACATGAGACTTTGCTACACAACATGCTCCATTGTTACCATTGACAACCTATTTCAGATATATATGGACAAAGTATTTGCTATGAAAGAAACACTCAAGACTATAACAAGCTTGCATGGGGCCTTAATTCATAAATGAATTAATTAATTTCTAACTACTTGATGAGCTTTAACAATGTCAAATGGGTTGGCTTTTCTTGATATATAAAATTTATCCATTTAAGGTGTTATCTCTCTAGCTAGTTATTTTAGTCCGTTAAATACATAGGATTTTTGCTTTGTCATGATTTCCTTTAATTGAGGTAGCATTGATATCTTGCTAGACCTTTTTTTAAGTTAATAGAATGCTAAATTCTTATTTTAAGAGATTAATTCTAAATTCTTTAAATAAAACAAAATATATACAGTATTACGCGTACATTGGTCTATTATGAAACAAGTTAAATAATTAAGTTAATTATCTAGAATCTTAACAAATAAATTGAATATATTAATTGTATGCAACAAAACATAGAATTTGCCATATTTCTTTTAATATCTATCAATAAGAAGTCTGAATGATAAAATAGTTTTTCCTATAGTAGAAAATTGAAAATATAATATATATATATATATATATATATATATATATATATATATTCCAATACTAGTTTATACGTAATTTATTTTGAAAAATAGATGGAAACGTGTATAAACTGTGTATACGTTCACTACTCAATTTTTTTTTTTTTTGATAATTATGGAATTTCTTACAAAATCATTATTTAAATTTTGATAAGGCAAAATAAAAATGTAATAACACTTTAGTGACCTCTACTTTTCACAGAGTTTTTGGGAAGTTAGATGGGATTCATAGTTTTGTTAAGATAGCTTGTGTTGAAGACAGAAGAAGGCAAGTCAAGAGCAGCAAGATGAAGACCTTATTGCATGTTGTAGGATGTAGCTATTGTAAGTTACTGTAAGAAGACTGTCATGCCCCGTTTTTTTACTAAAAAAAAAAAGTTTTTCTTTGTTGGCATGCAGGAAAAGAGGAAAGAGAAACATACATTTTGAAACTTATAGATATAACAGACGATAAAAGGTTTAAACAACATTCATAACAAAAAACTTCGGAAACTTTTAAACTTTCAAATCTACATGTTAGCCGGAAGGAAACATTGAAAACATAGCAGTGGAAATACATACATGATCCATAACAGAAAAACATTTTAACTTTTACAAACGATTAACATTGTTCAGAAAACCTAAAACCGAAAAGGAAAAAGACACAACTGGATATGACACCCATCACGCTACGCTTCTTTACTTCCATCGTTTCCTGTAGCGTGAATACACGTGGGGTGAGTACGTTTGAATACACTCGTGAGAATAATTTCCATGTTTTAAAGTTCATTAAAACAGTTAAGCTAATCAAACATGTATCAGTACAGCAATTAAACACAACACGTAATATTCATTGCACATAACATAAGACAGGTACGGGTACCCCCGTCTTACCCTATGAATGGTTTTTATACCGTTAGTGCTTTTTACGGACCACCAATCCCTCCGTAGCGTTTTTTACAAACCATTAGTCCCTCCGTAGCATGAATGCGGACTTTCGTCCTTATATAACATATTCATAATGCATGCATGAACATAGTAATCACAACACGTATTCACGACACATAAAGTTCAACATTTTATAGCGATCAATAAGCATTTCATTAATATTAAGTTCACATGCATGCGTTCATTCATCATCATTTTACATCAATTGCAGAAACGTATAGTTTTTAGGGATTAGAAGTTACCTCCACCTCATTCAGTGGTGATTCCTCGTGATTTGTGAATCCTAAGCCTTAAGATCTTTCCTTAACTCGAAAGCCTACAAATGAAAATAAGGGTTCTTAGATTCCTTATTACGTTAATTATACATACTTTAATTTAGAAACTCTCTCGAAGAAGAAGCGTTAAAGACAAGAATACAAAACGAAAGCTTGAATCTTAATCATACGGTTTAAAGGAATCGATTAGAGCTTTAAAGGAGGAAAAACAGGCTTAAAGAGTGGAAAAACGAGCTTAAACAGAGCTTTTAAAAGCGCAGGGGCATTTTCATAAATTTTGGAAAAAGGTTGACTTTGACCAAGGGTAATTTTGTAAAATTAAAAAAAAAATTGGGGCTTTTTTGATATTTTTAAAACCTTTGGGGTCAACATACAATTTTTAGAAGATATGGGGGTCAAAAACTAAAGCTTGGAAACTTTTGAGGGTTAAAATATAATTTTTGAAAGTTTGAGGGCTAAAATGATATTTTAGAAGGCGCAAGGACCAAAACGTAAATAAACTTAAAATCTAAGGTTTGCAAGGAGGTCCCAGAACTCTTCAAATTTCCAAAGAAGACCGATCCCTTTCCCCAACCCTCCCCGTCACTACAGAGCCTACTCCCCACCCCAACAACACATGACGGCACTACCCAGCACCGCCCCCGACACATGCACCCAACACGGCGGCGTAACCCAGCGCTAACCCCGACACAGCTCCACCCCGATGCCGCGCCAACATAGCACCGCCCCACGGCAGCGCGAACCCATGCACACGATTAGCCGACACGACACCGCACGCCGGCGACACCACCACCCCAAATTGAGATGCAACGACGGAACCTCGATGGGAAAGAGACAGGAAAGAGGTGAGAAAGAAGGAGGAATGAGAGAAAGAGGAAAGGAGATGAGAGAGGAAAAGGGGGTCGCGCCTTCGTCGGTCGATTCCCGATGGAGGCTGAGGCGGCAGCGGTTCCGCGATCCGAGTCCGGATCCGAAACGGGCTCGATGAGGGCTACGTTTCGGAATAAGAATCCATTGAAATGGAGGAGAGGGAGGGCGGCGCCAGCGGTGGCCGGAAAGAGACAGAGAGATCGGCGTAAGAATCGGCTGAAACGCAGGAGAGGGAGGGCGGCGCCGGCTGGCTGAAAAGAGAGAGAGACCTCTTTTCAAAATGTGTTCCAAATTATTACTTTGTTGTTATATATTTTAACTTTATAAGCTTCGATTTTGGGCCACGGGCCCTTAATGGGCCGCTCATTAACATGTTTACCTTTGTGTTTCGACTACAATATCTTTATTAATTTATAACTTATGTTTTTTCGATTAAATTATAGATCGATAAACAAATCATGTATTATTCCATTTTTTTAAACGCACATAATTAAATCAAACAATTAGGGTTAAATTATTTAATTAACCAATTATGCATTGTTTTATCCTAGGCATTACATCCCTTCCACCTTAGAAAAATTTCATCCTATAAATTTAGAAACGTACCTAAAATCGATAAATTTGGATATTTAGATAGGATCTCATCTTCGTGTTCCCATGTTGTTTATTTCCTTCAATGGTGGCTCCATTGAACTTTCACTAGGGCATTTCTCGATTCCTTAGTTTGCGAGTCTTTCTGTTCAAGATGACCACTAGGACTTCTTCATAGGTCAAATCCTTTTCAATTCCAATACTTTCTTGGTCGATCACGTGGCTCGGATCGAAGAAGTACTTCCGCAGCATGGATATATGGAAAACATTATATATTCCTGCGAAGTCCGGCGACAAAGCTAGCCGGTACACGACCTTCCTAACTCGATCCAAGATCTCGAATGGTCCCACATACCTCAGCCTCAACTTTCCTCTTTTTCCAAAATGATAAACTCCTTTAGTGGGCGACACTTTTACAAAAACTTTATCTCTCACGTCGAACTTCAGCTCTCAGCGTCTCTTATCTGCATATGACTTATGTTTGTCCTGAGCCACTCTGATCCTTTCTCAGATCCTCTTTATCACTTCAAATATCTGTTCAACCAATTCGGGTCCTAAAATTTTCTTCTCGCCCACCTCGTCCCAATATAGAGGTGAACGACACTTCATTCCATACAAAGTTTCATATGGTGCCATCCCGATCATTGATTAGTAACTGTTGTTATAAGCAAAATCCACAAGGCATGAATGATCCTCCTAGCTCCCGTGGAAATCTAGGGCGCATGCCCTCAACATGTCCTCCAGAATCTGTATAGTTCTTTCTGACTGTCCATCTTTTTAAGGGTGAAAAGCGTACTAAAAGCCAATTTGGTCCCCAGCTCCTTTTGCAAGCTTTGCCAGAATCTGGATGTGAAATGTGGATCTCTGTCTGATACATTGTCTAGGTAGATTCGAGCCAACTTATCCAAACCGAAGGTCATCTTGATCGGCAAGAAATGAGCCGACTTGGTTAACCTATCCACAATCACCCATACAACGTGGTTTCTTTGCTTGGTTCTCGGCAATCCAACAACGAAATCCACGGTGATGTATTCTCATTTCCACTCCGATATCTCTAATGGAGTTAACATCTCAGCTAGTCGTTGGTGTTTGGCTTTCACCTGTTGGCAAACCAGACACTTCTTAATGAAGAGTCCAATGCTTCCCTTCATAATCCTCCACCAAAAACTTTCATTCAAATCCTTATACATCTTCGGACCTCCAGGGTGTGCCGACAGTGGTATGCAATGAGCTTTTTCTAGGATTTTCTTCCTCAATTCTTCATTCTTTGGCACACACAACCTTCCCCTGAAGATCAGGGTTCCATCTGTTGACAAAGCAAACCCCTCTGTTTTTCCTTTATCCATACGAGCCTTCATCTTCGTCAGAAACTTATCTTTTCCTTATGCCTCGATTACTCGCTCAAGGAGAGTGGGCTTCACGAACAAAACTGCAACTTTAGCCTTGATACTACTCGGAGGTGTAACCACTTCCAAACTCAATCTCGACATTTTTTCAATAAGCTGGTTTTGGTTTGTGATCTACGTCACGACTTCTTTCCCTTTTCTGCTAAGGGCATCAGCAACCACATTCGCTTTCCTTGGGTGATAGAGGATCGTACAATCGTAATCTTTCACTAATTCCAACCATCTTCTCTGTCTCATGTTGAGCTTTTTTTGTTCAAAAAAATACTTCAAACTCTTATGGTCGGTGTAGATCTCACACTTTCCGCCATAGAGATAATGTCTCCAAATCTTAAGAGCATGCACAACGGTGGCCAACTTTAGATCATATGTTGGGTAATTCTGCTCGTGAGTCTTAAACTGTCTTGATACGTAGGCAACCACTTTCCCTTGTTACATCAAAACACACCTCAAGCCTTGTTTGGATGTGTCACTATAAATCACGAACTCTTTCGTTACATTCGGAACCGTTAGAACTAGTGCATATGTCAATCTCTTCTTCAACTCTTGGAAGCTACGTTCACACTGCTCAGTCCACTGAAACTTCACATCTTTCTATGTCAAACGGGTCATGGGAGTGGCAATCTTTGAAAATCCCTCGATGAACCGTCTGTAATATCCATCTAATCCATGAAAACTTCATATTTCGTTAACATTCATTGGAGCTTTCCAATTGTTGACAGCTTTTACCTTGTTAGGGTCCACCCAATCCCCTTGTAAGATACAATATGTCCAAGAAAGGCTACCTTATCGAGCCAAAAACTCACACTTCTTAAACTTCCCAAAAAGCTTCTCTTTTCGCAGAGTCTCTAACGCGAACCTAAGATACTGTTCGTGGTGTACCTTATCACACGAGTAGACCAGAATGTCAACGATGAACACTATGATTAAACAATCGAGGTACGGATGGAAAATGTGACTCATCAGATCCATAAAAACAACTGGTGCATTGTTGAGCCCAAAAGGCATCACTACAAACTCATAGTGGTCATACCTCATTGTGAAAGCTGTTTTAGGTATATCAGCATCATTAACCTTCACCTGATGGTATCTAGACCTCAAGTTGATCTTCGAAAACACACTTGTACCTCTCAACTAATAAAATAAATCTTCAATTCGAGGCAAATGATACTTGTTCTTGATGGTTCACTTATTCAGCTCCTGATAAATGATGTACATTTGAAAACTTCCATTTTTTTTTCATAAAGAGCACTGGAGCTCTCCAAGGCGATACACTTGGATGAAAGAATCCTTTATCCAGGATTTCTTGTACCTGAACCTTCAATTCCTGCAGCTCCTTAAATTTCATCCGATATAGCACTTTCAACACTGGTGCTGATCCTGGTATGAGATCAATCTTAAAAGAAATATGTTGATCCAGTGGAGGACCGGGTAGATCTTCTGGAAAAATATCCATATACTCCCTTACGTCAGGCATCTTCTCAACAGGACTCGCTTCTTGTTCGAAATTCACCTTGTTCACCAACCAAGCCTCACAATCTCCTTTGTTGAGCATCTTGGTTGCCTACATAACCGATATGATCGTCAGTTACTCCAACTCGCGTTCCATAGAATGTGAACTCCTCATCTCCTAGTATTTAAAAAATGATCTCTCTTGCATGGCACTTGATCATTGCATGATTCACCTTAAGCCAGTCCATTCCCAAAATTACATCAAAGTCCTTGATCTCTAGTGCATGGAGATCGGCTAAAAGAATTTTATTCCTGAATATGACCCTCAGACCTTAACAAAGGTGTTTCGTTCTTACTGTCCTTCCTTATAGGGTACTAACTTTTAGGGTTTCAACGACTACCCTACCGTTCTCATGCTTCAATAGATCACAAAACTCGATAGAGATGAAAGAGTGGGTTGCCCCAGTATCAAACAAGATGAGAGTAGAGATATCGTATATTGTTAACATACCTGTCATGGTCTCCGATCCCTTAGTAGCCTCTGTGCGAGTGAGAGCAAAAGCTCGAGCCTTGCCTACTCCTGGCCTCGGTCTAGGTGCTATAGCTACTGGGTTCCTAAACTTCTGACAGTTGTTCGTCATGTGTCCTGGTTCTTCACACCTGAAGCAGTTTTGGATTCCTTAGAGGATGGTCCCATATGAGCCCTTCCACACTTGATACATAAGTTCCCTAGCTTGGGAGTAGGGAGAAGCGGAGCATTGTTGGCCCTTGGAAACCTATTCTGATTGAAATTCCGACTCAGACCAGTCCATTTCATCTTTCCTGACATTACTTCCATCTTCTTGGGCGGTGCCACATCCAAATGTAGACGAGAAGCAATCTCCTGAGCTCTCTCAACAGTTGTAGCATATGATATGGTACCCTGGCTAGCTAAAATGGAACTGATTTCCGGGTGAAGGCCTCTTTCAAAACGTTGGGCCTTCTTGTCATCTGTGTCCACCAAATGGGTTGCGTATTTGTTTAGCTGGTTGAATTTTCTCTCGTATTCACCCACGGTGGTGGCTCCTTGTCGTAAATGCAGGAACTCTGTTTCCTTCCGATTACTGTACGACTGCGGTATAAAATTCTGCATAACCGCCTCCTTGAAGGTTTTCCAAGTCATAGCACCTTCTGTTCCGGTGATGCGGTTCTCATGTATGATTCCAACTAATAGTTAGCTTCATCGGTGAGCTGGAACATCGCACACGAGATCTTCTGTTCCTCCGTACATGTCAGGTGTCCAAAGAGGTAGTCTAACGATCTTAGCCACTCTTCAGCCTCGACAGGTTCTCCTCTTCCATTGAAGGTTGGTGGACTGAAGCATCGGAACTGTAAGATGATCAGGTTGGCATCGCTCCTTGATAGCGGTGGCGACACAACTTGTGTGGTCTCAAAACTTCGGGCTAAGCCCCTCAGCACGGATACCATGTCCCTCATCATGGCATCCACATCATGTTCAAGTTGATTTTTCATTACTGGTTGGTTCCTACGTGGTTGACCTCGGGGCATACCTTTCTAGAAAAACGATATATACGTCATATAACGATACTATGTAAAGATCCCAAAATAACGTTTCACAAAAGAAACATAGCACATCGTAGAAAAAAGAGGGAAGAGGAAGATAAGCATTAACATAAATTGCATGAATAAACATAGATCCCGATTAAAAGGTTATACATCCCGTCCTACAAACCGATCATATGGTCTTATAGGCCTTATACACAACATGCCTACACTACGCCTACACTATTACTGCGGCGGCTCTGGCTGCTGGTGGCGGCGGTGGTCCCTTGTGCCCAAGGAAGGGAGAGCCCTATCTCTCATCGTCCGGAACCTCCTCCGGGTCCTCCTTAGAGTCCTCATCTCCACTCGAGGGGTCGAACGGCCCAGGTTTCGAAAACGTGGGCTGCCCTTCTCGCACCCACGAGTCGAGGAGGATACCAATGAAACGTACGAATAAAATAATGGGTAGATCATCGTGAATGGAGTATACCATCTCCGTCTGGAACATTCTGTGGGTGATGATCGACCAGTCACCGGGCACCACCTGCACGACATGCTGACTTGCTCGTACATCTGATATCCCCCCGTTAGAGCATCCTGCCCGCCTCCATAAACTGAACAGCGGAGCCAGGAACTCTCCCACGGACTCATTAGGCAATATGCGGCTCGCAAAGAACCTCCTCATCTAGTTCGTCGTGATCATGGGGTTTCCCCCTATGCCCTTCCGTCCATAAGCCGTGTTCTCACCATCTATACCGGTAAAAAGAGTAACTACTTGAACTAACCCCCCCACACATCATACAAACAACAAGGGTATAACAAGCGATAAATAACTATATAACACAAACATTTCTTTTTATTAAGTTCTGTGATTAGGAAGAAAGTGCATAGGGAGAGAGATGCTTATCCTTCATTTTTAAAAGATTTTTCTCGGTAAAACATATTGGAAAAAAAAAATGAGCTTGAGCAGGGCACTACAAAAGGTAGGACCTTGGTCTGATACCAAAACTATCACGCCTCGTTTTCATACTAAAAAAATCAAAGTTTTTCTTTTTGGGCATATAGGAAAAGAGAAAAGAGAAACATACATTTTGAAACTTAAAAATATAACAGACGATAAAAAGTTTAAACAACATTCATAATAGAAAACTTCGGAAACTTTTAAACTTTCGAATCTACATGTTCAAACCCTCGATGTATAGCCGAAAAGAAACATTGAAAACATAACAACGGAAGTACATACAGGATCCATAACAGAAAAACATTTTAACTTTTACAAACGATTAACATTGTTTAGAAAACCTAAAATCGAAAAGAAAAAAGATAACTAGATATGGCACCTCTCTCGTTACGTTTCTTTTCTTCCATCGTTTCCTGTAGCGTGAATACACGCGGGGTGAGTGCGTTTGAATATACTCGTGGGGATGATTTTCATGTTTTAAAGTTCATTAAAAAAGTTAAGCTAATCAAACATGTATCAGTACAGCAATTAAACACAACACGTAATATGCACTACACATACCATAAGATAAGTGCGGGTACTCCCCGTCTTACCCTATGAATGGTTTTTATACCGTTGGTGCTTTTTACAGACCACCAATCCCTCGGTAGCATTTTTACGGACCATTAGTCCCTTTGTAGCATGAATGCGGACTTTGTCCTTATATACCATATTCATAATGCATGCATAAACATAGTAATCACAGTACGTATTCACGGCACATAAAGTTCAACATTTAATAGCGATCAATAAGCATTTCATTAACATTAAGTTCACATGCATATGTTCATTCATCATCATTATACATCAATTACAGAAACATAAAGTTATTAGAGATTAGAAGTTACCACCACTTCGTTCGGTGGTGATCCATCGTGATTCGTGAATCCTAATCCTTAAGACCTTTCCTTAACTCGAAAGCATACACATGCAAACAAGGTGGTTTTTAGATTGCTTATTACGTTAATTATACATACTTAAATATAGAAACTCTCGAAGAAGAAGAAGCGTTATAGAGAAGAATATAAAATGAAACCTTGAATCTTTATCATAAGGTTTAAAGGGATCGATTAGAGCTTTAATAGAGAAAAAATGGGCTCAAACGAAGGAAAAACGATCTTAAATGGAGCTTTTAAAAGTGTAGGGGCGTTTTCATAAATTTTGAAAAAAGTTTGACTTTGACCTAGGGATAATTTTGTAAAATCATAAAAGATTTTAGGCCTTTTTGAAAATTTTAAAACCTTTGGGGTCAGAATATAATTTTAAGAAGATTTGGGGGTCAAAACTTAAAGTTTGGAAACTTTTGGGGGTTAATATATAATTTTCAAAAGCTTGAGAGCTACACAACCTACTCTCCACCCCGACAACGCACGATGGCACTGCCCAGTGCCACCCCCGACACACACCCAACACGGTGGCATAACCTAGCGCCGCTCCCAACACAGCTCTACACCGACGCCACGCCACCCGCACAAAAGACAACCAAACACAGCGTTGCCCCACGGTGGCGCGTACCGCACGCCGGCAACACCACCACCCCAAACCGAGACGCGACGATGAAACCTTGACGGGAAAGAGATAGGAAAAGAGATGAGAAGAAAGGAGGAAGGAGAGAGAAAGAAGGGGGTCGTGCTTTCGCCGGCCGATTCTCGATAGAGGCGGTGGTGGTTCAGCGATCCAAGTCCGGATCCAGAATGGGCTCGGTGAGGGCTATGTTTCGGCGTAAGAAATGGCTGAAATAGATGAGAGAGAGGACGGTGGCCGGCCGACCGGAAAGAGAGAGAGAGGGAGAAAGAGACCTTTTTTCAAAATGTGTTCTAAATTATTATTTTGTTGTTATATCTTTTAACTTTATACACTTCGATTTCGGGCCACGGGCCCTTAATAGGCCACCCATTAACGTGTTAACCTTTAGGTTTCAACTACGATATCTTTATTAAATTATAATCTATGTTTTTTCAATTAAATTATAGCTCGATAAACAAATTATGTATTATTCCATTTTTTTGAAACGCACATAATAAAATCAAACAATTAGGGGTTAAATTATTTAATTAACCAATTATGCATCGTTTTATTCTAGGCATTTCAAAGACCTAATGTTGTAGGAAATCAAAGATACAGTAAGACCAATCTCATTATTTATACAGTTGCATGTTGATAAGACCATCACCGCATGATCAATTAAATATTTACATCAATTTAACTAACACGCAAGGAAGATTAAAATCAAAAGAATGAGATGGCAACCATGTCCTTGGAATTCAAAATATGACTAATAAAGAAAAAAAAATTATGAATAAGACAATTGGACAAACTATATGAAGAAGACAATTGGAATCACATTCTACAAAAACCTACAATCTCTTGTAAAAAGCAATGGTAATTAGTACTTCGAAGTGTAATTAGCTAGAAAATGTAATTAGTACTTCGAAGTGGTATATATGTGTTGCGCCACAATAGAAAATTCTTTTCCAATATGTCATTGCTTTCGGTTGATGATAAATCTGGTTGCGTTTGAGCAATCTCATCGAAGAATATACTTTACAAGAAGAAACATATTTGTTATTATATATATATATATATAATTATTTCAGAAATGAAAGGAAATTATAATAATTATAATGTGATCACTTATGCAGTGTATGGTTGTACTTCGTTACAATTAAACTAAACATACGTATGTGCTTCTATCTGCTCTTGTTCGGTTAGAAATCTTCTTTCTCCTCTTCCAAGTGCTCAACCTGGATACTTGAATATATATAGATTACTAGGAAGATCATCCGAACAATCAACCCGAGCATCATCATTTCAAGGCATATTGGTACGTCTTGTCAGAACATGATCTGGAAAGTAGAAAGAACAGAATGTGGTGACTTTTTGTACCAATTATGCATTACATATTGATCCTTCCACTCTTACTTTATTTCTAACATTGTTTTTCAACTTGCAGAGATATCGTTCAAATGGACACATCCACCTATATTGAACCGGTCCAACAATCTTTTCTTCATATGCCAAATAAATCAATAAATGTTCCATAGAGTCAAAGAAGCTTGATGGAAATACACGTTCATGTTTGAACAATATCACTGGAATTTCTCTATCAAGATGGGCTATGTCTTCAGTTTGAATGGACATAGAAGTCAAATATTTGAAGAACAAATTGAGTTTAGTGATGGGCTTCCATACATGATATGGGGGCATATCTTGGGAATATAAACACTTTCGAACACATTTTTTCTTTACCATGGAAAATCCAATCTTCATAATTAGGTTGAAATCCATATCTACAAAAATGATATCTCACATCACCCGGTATGAGAAATATCTTACTTTGGCATTTTTTCTTATTACATGGACACCTAATTTTTTCCTCCATTCATCCACATATGTTTTGAAGTTTGCAAATTGGATGAACTCTTAGAGACTATTATAAAATCCGTGACTCATATATCCATCGGTCACTCTATTGTAAATCCACTCACGATTCGACGACATTGTGTTTTTTAAGTTTGTATAGGCTATTGAAATTAAATTAAATGGGTTCTCAACATGCAATTGTCAAAATTCAATGATAATATAAATCAATAACTAAGTTATATGTGTGTAAAAAGGGTTTAAGTAAATACTATAGGGATGCATGTATAAACATATCTACAGTTTAAATAAATGACCGATTGTAGATAAAAAATTTAAAGAGCAAAAGTAAATGGGATGAGTTTTACAGTAATCAGTATAGTGAGTTGAAAAGGTAGAGTCAATGAAGAAAGTGTTGGCAATGTCCGAAAACGGAAGCATTTTAGAAATGTTGATGATGCTAAATATTTTGAGAATAAACTGAGAATCAGCAACATTTCTAAACAGCATCCTTTTCTCGAGCATTGCCAACACTTTCTTCATTCTTCTACCTTTTCAATTCATTGTACTGATTAATGTAAAATTCATCTCATTTACTTCTGTTTCTAATCATTTTACCTATAGTAACATTTACAGAAACTCTAAATCATACTCATATATCCACATATATATACTTACTTTTAAAATTAGTCTTTCACAAGGAAGAAAATCCCCTTATTAATTACATACACGGGAACATTGTATATTCTTCAGACAGCCAATTTTCAGCAAAAAAATATACAACTAATTATGAAAATGATTAAAGAAAAATAAATAAAACAATAGCAAATCCTAAGTTTTCGCTCTTTCCGTCTTTATACAAGATTAGCATGAAATTCTCAACATTCAATGATGATTCAATATTTATTAACAATCTCCAATTATTCAATACCAACAAAACATTTAACAATCTCCAATTCAACACCAACAAAAACATTCAACAATCCCCGATTCAATATCGAATTCAACATTCAACAATGTTCCAATTATTCAATGTCAACTTCAACATTAAACGATTGATAATTCATGCCAGCTTCAATAAAATTCGTCAACTTCATGTTTTTACTTCAACATTCTTGCTAAGTATGGTGTTTATATTATTCTAATCAAAACATCACTCACATGCAAAATATGATAACTTGATGAATTAATTAATTATAATTATAGTGTTTATACTTTACATCAATGAAACGACCGACACAAAAGATGCTGGGAGTATATGGGATGACAACCCTACCCGTCAACAAATTGAGTTCGTGTAAATTTGGGGATGGGGGGCTATTGAGGTTGGGGAACATGATGGGATCTGTTGGGGTGGGGAAGGCGGGTGGGGGGCCGCCAGTGAGAGCAGACGGCAACGGTGGCAGAATGAGAGACAAAGAGATGGAAAGAACGGTGGGGCCGACCGGCGGTGGTGTTCGGGACGGTAGTGCGGCGGTGGCGGAAGGGGAGAGAGAGAGAGATCGCGGCTGGGAGAAGAAAGGGAGACCTAATTAAAGACGATTTTACCAACGACATTACCGATGAAATTTTCTGTTGGTAATTCTGCCGAATACGGCATCGTTCTTTCTCAGTGCGGGTAAAACCAATGTCATTTTTACTTAGATGAAATTTTTGGGGGGAAAGAATACGACGTTGTTCGCTTCAAAAATTACCGACAGACATATATTCCATCGGTAATTACTTATTTTTTTATTTAAATAAAGGGCAAATATTTTGTGAGACCCGAGCCCCTTGTTATGCATAGACTAATATAGTTCATACATCCATGCATTTTATGAATTGCACGTTGTTTATTATGTGACATTTGAGTTTACATTGATATCATATAATGTGTTTGTTCTATTTATTTAATTAAACTTGTTAAATTTCGGGTTTGTTTGTTATTATCAGTAATTGATTGCCCCTAATTTATGTGCTAAAGAATATATTAGGAATGAGAAAGTATATGTGAATATTTTTTTACACTCAATATTGGTTGATTGGAAAATAAAATTTAAAGGTAGTTATATATTTATGGACATGTGTATTCTAATATATGTGTATGTGTATATATATATATATATATATATATATATGTAAGTGTGTGTGAGTATAAGATCTATATATTAATTTATGTAACTAAAATAAGAGAACTATATACCATATTAACAAAGAAAATAAAGTAAATTAATAATGTGATAAGCTATAAGAGGATGAGTCATGTTTAGAGCAAAAGATAATTGGACGTGTGACCATTTTCTCAATATTAATGACTCATACTACATGTATTGAAATGGAACAAAGGAGGTAACAAGAAGAACAAAAAAAAAAAAGGAAAGAGACGATGGCAGATAACTACATATTTTTCCATGGTATTATTTCATTAAAGTAGATCAATTCCAAGTTTCCAACATCTTCTTGTTTTTTTTGATAGTTTTAAATTATTTTATTGGATTAAGAGGGTGCAGTAGTGGAGTGAAATAATTATTGGATTTTATAGTTATAATAATTTAATATTGATCACAAAGAGTTTACAAGTTTCATATTCTATATAGCTATCCATACATGCGTAATTACATATTACATTAGAATCTTAATTAGTGGTGGATATAATTAATCCGAAAATTTAGTTAATTACTTAATATATGCAATTGTTAATAAATATGACTAATCAGAATGATAAACACATGCTAAGTTTATATATATATATATATATATATATATATATTTGAATTAGGCTAATTAGTTGTTGTATATTAGATGATTGAACGAATTAAGGGTTATTAAGTTTAATAATAATAACAATAATGAAAATTTATTAATCTTTATCACTGTTTACAAGTGTTAATCATGTAGATAAAGAAAAAAAAATGGGGTTTATGATTATTATAGTCTTAGTTTTTACATATTACGTACACATTTTCATTTCATATATTAACGAAATTCAAATTGTACTTAAGATTAGGTTTCATATATTAATGAAATTCAAGTTGTACTTAAGATTAGGTTTATTTATAAGGTTCATTACATACCAATATTAAATGAGTATTCTTTATTCTAATTGATAAAAGTTAAATTACATGATAATTACATAGATGTGTATTTATATAATTCAAGGGTCTACTCTTTAATCTAATGATTTTATAATTTGAGAAATGCAGTTTTGTTAGTTTAGGTTCACTGTTGCATGAAAATGATTATTTAGTTATGCCTTCAATTAATTTATATACTTGATTAATTAACTTGTATGAATTGTCTAATTTTAAAATGAGAAGTTCTTAGAACCTTTTAAAGTTACTTAATCAGAATATTATTGTAATTATTCTAGTAATAATATTTGACTTATAATTTTAGATTAGTGGTGGCACAAGAGATAAAGAGGTTTCAGAATAATCATTTTGGGAGACAGGAAAAGTATAAATTTATTTGCAACTACAATGTATGAACATTTTTCATGTTCTATATTGATTTAGTTACATTATGTGACTTTAAGTCTCCTTGAGAATTGGACGTGTTTGAGTGATGTTATGTGAAAATATATAATTAGTTACATTAAGAATTTCGGTCACGAGCATCAACACATGTATATATATATATATATAAATGATGAAATTGATTGCATTCTACATGCAAGAAATGATTTCAAGAAAAAAAGTATTTTATTGACCACTACTAGTGCACTGAGGCATGTAAATCATGTTTATGATATATATTATATGGGTAGCCGGTGGCATGTGAGACATGGATATGACTTGATTTGTTCAGCCGGTGACATGTGAGACATGAATATGGCTACCAATACTATATGTATAGCCGATGGTATGTGAGACATGGATATGGCTTGATTCATTCAGTCCGTGGCATGTGAGACGTGGATATGGCTATTAATGATATATGCTTAGTCAGTGGCATATGAGACATGGATATGGCTTGATTCGTTCAGTCGGTGGCGTGTGAAACATGGATATGACTATATTGAATGATGTTATGTTGAGCTCAATCTGGTGTCTAGTAGATGGTGGTCAAGAGCCCAATGAAGGAAAATAGTTTTTGAATAAATGTTTTCATTTATTAGCATGCATCATTGACATCATTTCTTATTATTCATGTTATGTGCACAATTTCTACTTACTGAGCTTTTTAGCTCACATGGTTCATGCATTGTAGGTGAACCTACTGATGTATAAGCTCATATACTTACTAACCATGTTGTTGAGTACCTACGGGTTTCGAGATGGTGTACATGGATTTCGACCTATTGGGCTACGTTATGGGCTTATTTTGCTTTAAACAATGTTTTGATAAAGTATATGGATTTTCGTTTTATTCTCATACTTTGATGTGTATAAGTATGTAAATATATAAGTGGATGTGGTTTGACACTACGATACATGCTACGACGCATGCTATATATATGTATATCTTTATGTGTTTTCAAGTAAAAGAAAAGGTTATATATATTATTACTTCGAAAAAAATGTGCATACTCATTAACAGGTTTTTTAATATGAAAATCTTTTACAAGTCTAGCTATATTAGAAATATGGGTATAACATATTTACCGATGGAACTTTCATCAGTAAAACATCAATACGATGTCGTTTTATATTTTCCCGACAACATTACAAATGGAATTTCCATCGGTAAACTCATCGTCCTGTTTCCTCTCGATTTTGTGAGATTTTTTCTGTCATGTTTCTTCCAATAACATATTTTCAGCTATATTTGCAATTTTATATGAATAATTCATTTTATAAATGTGTTTAATTTAATCAAAACACAATAAACTTGTTAAATCAGTTGATGAGATATAAGTATATATGTTAGAATATACTCAAATATGTGAAATCAATTGTTTATGAATGACATAAATAATAAAATTATATTATTTAACTATATGATTATATATTATCATTATTAATACATTGTATAATAATTAAATTAAGATTATTGGAGATAAATCATCAAAAGAAGGTTTCGTTTTAAAAATACCCTAAATTTAGGGTTTTCCAACGAATTACTAACGGATATTAATTTTCAAATTGTTGATGGAATATCCATCAGTAATGTGGAATAAAACGGTACCATTTAATTCTGACACGATTTAGCGACTGGCATTTTTCCGGTAATCTTAGCAAAAACAATTCGTTCTGTCTTGGGAATCGATGGCACGGAAACAACTTTTCACCTAAAGTTTTCAATGGAATTTTCCATCGTTAAGTTTTTGTCGCATTTCCGTTGGAAAACTTGTCAGAAAATGTAATTTTCCGATGATTTCTCCACCGTCGGGAATTACCAATGGACTTCCATCGGAGTTTTGTCGATAAACTATATGTTTTTTAATAATATGTATTTTGCTTCTGTTGACAAACTTCCGTTGTTATTCCATTGGTAATCACCAATGGAAATCATCCATCAGTAAATTTCGTTGGTATATCGCCTGTTTTTTTGTAGTGTTAAAACATAGAAAATTTGTATATAAATTGGACAAATTTAGGATAAATTAGCTTGGATCGATGAATTTCGAGTTAATTTGCACACGCAAGTCACGTGACCTACCTAACTCAGGCTTTTTGCAAAGGTGAACTTATATTAAATTAATTCGTATTTGAAATTCCACCTCATTAAATAAGACTCCACATAATTAAATAAAATTCCACATCATTTATAATATATAAAAACAAAAAATTCCTTAAACAAAACCCTAAACTCAAAAACAAAGATGAACCAAGAAACAAGCACAATTGCACACCCACCGTCATGGATACCCACCTCCATAGATGAAAATTTTAAGAATAACAACAAAATCGGTGCCGCCTTTTTATCACCGTCACCACCACCACTATGCATGTCCTTTCCATCAAAATATCTTCAAAATAATAAATTAATAGAGTTGTCATAATGAGGGAGAAGGGAATCAAAAATGGTGGCGGAGGAAAAGAGGGGCGACTCTTTTTGGTGAAGAAGATAAGATCTAGAGATGGAGTCAGGAGGCTGGTATTACGTGTAGCGGCATCCACACAGTCGTGGTGCTAGGCGGCGGATTCTTCACAGGTAACTCTCCTCCCTTCTGGAGGAGACGGACCTCGAGGCCTGTAAATCTAATGTTGCTTTATTCGATAACCTCTCCCATGGACTCTCTCTACTAACATCAATAACATAGAGCTTACTACAAACACTACCCATTTTACCTCAGAAGAAACACAATTCCTCAAAAATCCACCTCCAAAATCAGATTTTTTTTTATCACTCAAGAACTCCTTTTCTTCCATTGCTCAACAACTACAGATTCTCCCTATTGGAGATACTTATGAAGATATCATTGACTCCGCAAAATCATAGGAGTTATTTTAAATTGATTTTGTTGTATCTTTATTGAGTTGTTTCCTTTTGTAAATCTTGTAATGATACTGTTGTATCTCTATTTATTTCCGTTCAATAAAATCATACAACTAAGCCGATATTTCTCATCTCTCTACATGGTATCAGCCTAACATATATGCAAAAACCCTAAAAATTCATCCGCCCCCATCTCCTTCCTATGGCATCCATGGCGTCCACCTCAACCAATGACATCTGCCTTTCGTCACTCTCCTTCATATTGTCACTAATAAGTTGACCTCCACAAGTTACTTGGTGTGGTGCAAGTAGATGATGTCCATCTTTGAATGCCAAAATGTCATGGGCCATGTCAATGGCACCAACCCACAGTCGGATCCCCTAACCAAGGATAGTGATGGTAAGGATATTGCAAATCCTGATTTTCTTACCTGGCGTACGACTGATCGGCATCTTCTCACTCTTTTTCTTTCATCTCTCATGGAGGAATCCATGAGAGAGGTTCTCTATTGCGATACCTCTCGTACTGCTTGGATGGCGTTGGAATCGACATTCAGCCATTCTTCAAGCTCCAGAGAACTCGAAATCAATGATGGCCTTCAAACCATAAAGAAATGATCCATGTCTGTCGCTGAATATGATCATAAATTTCAGACCCAGTGTGATCAATTGGTGTCCATTGGTCGACCAATTGACGAAACGGATAAAACACATTGGTTTCTTTGTGGTCTCGGCCCCTCTTTAACAAGTTTTTCTGCAACTCAAATGGGGATCTCGTCATTACCGATGTTCAGTGATCTTTTGTCCAACGCCAAGAGCTTCTATCAATTCACTCAGTCCATGGAGAATTCAAGTACCTCATATGTAGCCTTTGTGGCATCTCTCAGCCGCGCAAGGCTGGTCCTCCAGTGAAAAGTTGGCGTAGCCAATATTCTGGCCAAAATCATCCTCCACAGAATCTGTCTGGACCTCAATCATATTCTGGAGCTAACGGTGGTAAAGGGCAGCGTCCCAAACGCATACCCCATTGTCAGATTTGTCGTACGCCTGGTCATTATACGGATAAGTGTCCTTCACATTATGACCCAAACCAACTACTTCTACAGCCCATCTTGCTGAGGCTTTTCAGTCTAGGTGCTCTCTCGGAAATCCAACAGCATCCGACTGGTATCTGGATATAGGTGCAACTACCCATATGACTTCTTTATCGGATTTGTTGTCTGATCATCACGCTTATTCCGGTAATGATCGAGTAATTGTTGGTAACAGTGCTCATCTCCCTATTTCTCACATTGGCAAATTGAATTTTGATTCACAAATTGCTTTATTGAATGTATTGGTGGTTCCCCACATTACTAAAAATTTATTCTCTATTAGCAAGTTAACAATAGATTTTCCAATTGATGTTCTATTTACTGATAGCAGTTTTGTTATTCAGAATCGCAAAACCAGGCAACCCATAGCCACAGGTCAGCGTGATAATGGAACGTGGGCATTCTGCTTTGATTATTGCCTTAAGAAATAAAAAGTTACATGCTTCCTATGAACTTTGGCATGATAGATTAGGACATGTAAAATTTGATGCCATCAGTTTATTGAATAAATTAGGACATCTATTTGTTACTTCTTTATTGTTGAAGCATTCTCTTTGTACATCTTGTCAACTTGCTAAAGTAAACGATTGAGTTTTTTGTTGAATGATAAGCATTCAGTTAATGTCTTAGATTTAATACATTGTGATTTATGGAGGCCTTCACCTATTACTTCACCTGTTGGATATCATTATTATGTTATCTTTATTGATGATTATTCATGATTTACATGGATGTTTCATCTGGCTGCCAAATCGGATTTCTATGTGAATCTTATTCAGTTTATTAATTTGGCAGAAAATTAGTTTAACAGAAAAATTAAAGTCTTTCAAAGCAATGGTGGTAAGGAGTTCACGAATAATACTGTCAAATCTTTGTTTCGGGATAAAGGAATTCATCATTCTATTTCTTGTCCTCATACACCTGAGTAGAATGGGAGAGCTGAACGAAAACATCGCCATGTCACTAAAACGGGCCTTGCAATGTTATTTCATGCTCATGTTCCCTCCTCACTATGGGTTGAAGCTTTTTCAGCCGCAGTTTACACGATAAATTGCCTCTCATCCTCAATCTTACAAAGGAAGTCACCATTCGAATTATTATTTAAAACTATGCCTAACTACAGTAATTTTCACCTCTTTGGATGTCAGGTTTTCCCTTGTTTGCGCAGTTACGCAAAAAACAAGTTCTCTACTCGAAGCAAGCCTTGTATATTTATTGGATATAGTCCTCATCATAAGGGTTTTTTGTGTCTCGATCCTGTGACATCTCGGGTTTATACTTCCCGCCATGCTCAATTTGATGAAGCTTGTTTTCCATACTCCACTGATAATGCAACATCTTAGCTCATAGATATCACATAATTTTTTGAGCCCGTGCCTCTAAACATGAAAAATCCATCACCACCAGTCGAGGTACAGTCCACGTCTGTCTCCAGTAGTTCTGGGTAACCTTGTCAATTGTGCCTGCATGGGCTTGCTCCTATTTTGGGCCTCTAGCCGAATGTGCCCCCACTTGTTGTACATCCGACTCCACCCAATGTACAGCATATTCCAGCAGAAGACATTGGGCATCCAGCTGTGAATCCAGTGCCTGTAGTCCATCCTCCTTAGTCCACTTCTTCCCATCACATGCAGACTCGTGCACGTTCTGGAATTTTTAAGTCACGACATATTGCTGATGTAGTTACCACTCTATTATTTCAGGCTCTTCAAGTCTCTACTGTTCCTAAAGGCTTCAAGAGTGTTGTTAAACATCCTCACTAGATCACTGCAATGGATGAGGAAATGGACACTCTTCGGACGAATTCAACTTGGGTTCTTGTTCCTCGACCCAATAACACTAATATTGTTGGCTCCAAATGGGTTTTTTTAACAAAATTCTTATCTGACAGGTCAATTGATCGCCACAAAGCTCAGCTTGTGGCTTAAGGTTACACACAGCTTCTTGGTTTTGACTACTCACACACCTTCAGTCCAGTCATTAAGGTTTCCACAGTTGGTATTATACTCTCTCTTGCTGTCATGAATCACTGGCCTTTACATCAGCTTGTTGTCAACGTCTTTTTGAACAGTGTTTTATCCAAACCCATTTATATGGAGCAACCACATGGATATGTTGATTCCTCACTACCTGATCATGTTTGCCTATTAAAGAAGTCTCTTTATGGTCTTAAACAAGCATCTCGTGCTTGGTACCTGTTGTACCCCGTTCGATAAACCCGAGCTGATGTTGAGAATACAGCGAGCCAAAGCAGAATAAAACGTTGGTCGGTCAACCGAGTCGGAGCCGATCCGACCAGAGTAATTAATCTGGAAATCAGCATCAGGCATTCACCAATCCGATCAGGAATTTGGTATAGCCGACCAGTAAAAATAGGCCGAGACCCCGCAAAACCCGAGATGTCTGACCCGACCAATATGACTCATCCAGTAGACCCGATCAGATGATCCGCGTAAGAAGAGCAGACAAGACTTGCTTCGAGAAATCTTCAAGAAAGGAAACAAATCAAGGCCAAATCTTATCCCATTTAGATAGGATTCAATATTTTCTTCCCTTGTATACGCCCTAAGATCAAGGGATTTAATTCTTATTTTCCAAGTTTCATATCTTGAAATTAGTCTATAAATAGGGCCAGAAACCTCGTAAAAGGGGTTCGAAAATCATTGTATTCAAGCAATTAGAGAGTGATTTACTCTTAATACTTATATAAAATCGTTCTGGCCGGCCAAAACTGACCGACCAGAATCAGCCTATCAAATTTGCCCGAATAGGCACCGGGCCATTCTTTCTCTTATTTGATTCGATTCTCATATTTCTTACTCGATTCAATTTCCTTAATCCGGATCGATATTTCTTGGTGTTAAGCTAGGATTTTGTGCTCTACAAAATCTAACGTCAACAGTACCAACAGTTATATGACTTTTTTCTTCGAATTGGCTTTACAGATAGTCGTGCAAACACCTCTTTATTTATATTTCGAAAAAATTCCTCTGTTTTATTTCTATTGGTATATGTTGATGACATTATCCTTACAGGGAATTCTTCTAATCAGCTGACACGGTTTATCTCTCGTCTCCATCGAGAGTTCGTGATCAAAGACCTTGAGAAGCTCACTTGTTTCCTTGGCCTGGAAGTTACTTACACCTCAGATGGCCTCTTTCTAAGTCGGGCCAAGTATGCTTAGGATATTCTAGCTCACTTCGACATGATTGACTGCAAGCCTATCTCAACTCCTTTGCCTCTAGGGGAGTCTTTCACACGTGATGGTCCCTCATTCTCAGACATCACTAAATATCGGTCTTTACTTGGGGCTCGTCAGTATCTCAAGATTACTCGCCCTGATCTTAGTTTTGTAGTTAATCACTTGAGCTAATTCCTTCAGGCGCCCACAACTGATCATTATCAGGCAGTCAAGCGTATTCTTCGATACGTTAAAGGAACCATTTCCTTTGGTATCTCTTTCACACGAGGTGCTAATTCTGCTCTCATTGGTTAATCTGATGCTGACTGGGCTCAATGCTTAGATAGTCGTCGCTCGACTTATGGCTACTCGATCTTCCTAGGAGGTAACTTAATTTCTTAGAGTGCACGAAGCAACCTACAGTTGCTCATTCTAGTTGTGAATCCGAGTATCGTCCAATGGCCACTACGGTATCGGAAATAATATGGGTTACTCACTTACTCAAGGATCTCGGTGTCTCCTTACCTTCGCCACCTGCTCTTTTGTGTGACAATAACAATGCTCTATTTTTTAGTCAGAATCTAGTTGCACACAAACGAGCAAAGCATATCGACATCAATCACCATTTTGTTAGAGAGCTTGTTACTTCAAGAAAGCTCCAAACTCGGTTTGTACCGTCTTCACTGCAAATAACGGATATTTTCACCAAGAGTTTACCTCACCCGCAATTCATGTTATTACGATCCAAGCTTCGTGTAGGTGCACACCTCACGTCGCGCTTGAAGGGGGTATTGGAGATACTTATGAAGATATCGTTGACTCCGCAAAATCATAGGATTTATTTTAAATTGATTTTGTTGTATCTTTATTGATTTGTTTCCTTTTGTAAATCTTATAAAGATACTGTTGTATCTCTATTTATTTCCATTCAATGAAATCATACAACTAAGCCGATATTTCTCATCTCTCTACACTCCCAATATATCAAATTTAAACCCAAGATTTAACTCAAGCAAACTGAAAAGGCAAAATTCCAACTATTTTCCTCCGCTACCATCTTCGGTCCCCTTCTCTCCCTCCATCATAACTTTATTAATTTTGATCCCCTTCTCCCTCTCCATCATAGCTTTATTAATCTACTGTTTTAATTTTTGATTTTTTGTTGTACAATTATATATTGATGATAGTATTTATATTAACAAATATAATTTATTAAGTGTTCATAGTTGAAATTAACAATACAATTTTTCAGATTAAAAAAAAATGAATTTATAAATTTATAAAACTTTTAATAATTAAATAATTATTTTAATTATTACTTTGTTGAATAATAATATTTGAAAGACATTAATTTAAGATTTTAGAAGTAATTTTGATTTATAAAAAAATAGTTACAATTATAAGACAACTTTTAAAAAATTTAAAAATATATTTATTTATTTTTTAATTTATTATAAATATTATAATTAATATTGATATTATTATTTAATAATAATATTTTAAAACTATTATTATAAGATTTTAGAAATAATTTTTGATTAATAAAAAAATAATTTCAATTATAAGACAAATTTTCAAAATTTAAATAATATATTTATTATGATTTTTTAAAGATTTAACACAATTTTTCAGATTTTTAAAATAAATTAATGATTTTTGTAAAGATTTATTATAATTATCTTAATATTTATTATTATAATTATTTTAATTGAATGATGTGGCATTTTATTTCATCAAAAATCAAATTAATTTATTCACCGCCACATCAGCGAGAAGTCCGAATTAAGTGAGACACCTGACTTAAGCATGCCAATTAGCCCAAAATTCATCGATTTGGGCTGATTTGTCCTAAATTTGTCGTCTCAATTTCAAAGTCAGAAAAGATAGTGTCCTTGAATGGTGAATGGTCTTAAGTTACTGTCCTAAATATGCAATTTTCCCATTAAAACATTCTGCCTATACTATATATAAGGAGGAAAAGAGTGTGTTTGTGAGAGAGAAAAAGAGAGAGAATAGTAGGCAGAGGCGAGTTGCAATCTACAGAGAGATGAAAGAAAAATAAATAGATACTTATATGCTATAAATAAAAATGTGTAATTTGATTTAAGAATTAAATCAATGATCAACTAATATCTCACTATTGGTATAATTTTCTAGTACATAACCGTGTATCTTAATTATTTATTTATTTTTATATTTGACCGAATAATATATATATATATATATATATTTATATTTATATAGTTTATTATCTAAATTGCTCAGTAAATAGGAGGTTTTGCAATTTAAGACAATAAGTTTTTGAGCTAATAATCTAGAACTTCAACTTTTTTAAATTCGGAAAATTTTCTCATCATTTATGGAGATTTGTTCTTTGCCTAAAATGTTTACCATTTCTTCACATATTCTGCATTTGTGTTTCAGATTTTTGTATCACTGTGAAGTAGTGTGGAAAGTAGGGGAGCAAATGGATGAAAGGAAGATGGCTCTCGGCTTGAAGTTCAACTTGTGTCTTTACGTGCCCAAAACGGTTGAGGATTTTCGTTCAGCTTTTTTAAAAATCGAAGGTCAATTCGAATATGAGTATTTAATCCACATAAGTCATTTCATTCAAAAGGGATGACCACGTGTTTTTAATATTATTTAATGGCAAAAACTTTTGTGCACAAGGTGCACGGATCCAAATCTGTGCACAACAATACTGTTATATTATATGAAGTAATACTGTTATATTAATATATTATATGAGTGATACTGTTATATTATATGAAGTAATACTGTTATATTATATGAAGTGATACTGTTATATTAATATAACTTAATATTATCACTTAATATAACAGTATCACTTCATATAATATAACAGTATTGTTGCACCTTGTGCACAGGAGTGTCACTCTTATTTAATTCACATAAGTCATTTCATTCAAAAGGGATGACCATGTGTACAAACATGTCCCATATAAGTGTAAATACATTCCAAATCTGCCATTTGGCCGAGAAGTCCGAAATTAAGAGTTCATGTGTGATTTTGGCCCAATTGAACGATTTGGGTAAATTGGACAAAATTTCTGAATTTTAAAAAGTTAAAATTTGAAATTATGATCTCGAAAACTGATAAAATATAAGCATGGATCATAACGAGCGAACTAAAACTGAAGGAGGAACTTGTTTTTAGTTCGCAGTACACATAGGAGTTCGCGGAACTCGCTAGCGAAGTTAGTTCGCTGGAAGTTCGAGTTCGGACAAATAAGAGAAGTCGCAGTTTACTTATATAGGCATGTAACGGTTTATCTATTTAACTGTTATTCTGTTGTGAGTCTGTTTTGCAGGAGCAATTCAATGAGTTCGGAAGACAAGACGGGTGGGCGGTCGAACTGGTCTTGGGCGGGAAATACCAGGCTTCAGCTATCTATATATATTAGATCACGTTCTTCACACAGAGACTTACATATTCAGTTTTAAGAGCATTAGTTTTAGAGAGAGAAAGTCTGTCTTACAGAGAGTTAGCTAGGAATTGTTTTTGTTCTTTTTCGTTTGTAAACTCAGTTTTTAATAAAAGTATGGTGGTGTGATTCCGTGGAAGTAGGCATTTGTTAAGCCGAACCACGTTAAATCCTGGGTTGATTTCTTTTTCATTTGTTCTTTGATTTCTTTGTGTTTTCTGTTCTTGATTGAGGATCTAACAAAAACTTATTGTCCTAAACTGCTGGACTTACTAAACTCTTTTAATAATAAACTATAAAATATATACACATTCACTGTCAACCTCACCTATTGACTTAATAAAGAGAAGATTAGAACATTATAAAGTCTCATAGACAAACTAAATTCTTGCACGGCTACTTCTACATAAGTCAGCTTAGATAGCCAAGTTGATATGTGTAATTTTCGTTGACTTTCCTTCATGCATGATCCGCAGCTTTCAATGTTGCACACTTGCACAGCTAGTTGTTTTTAAAGTATTTAAGGTACAAAATAAAAGATCATATCTATAAGATCATCAGATGAGTAAACAGTACCACCACTCTATGATCAGATATAATTTATAATTATTTGGTTATGTGAGACTCACTTAAAATTCTAGGAAATAGCTACATCAACTACTATAAAAAACCAAATTAGAGACAATTTTTTTATCCCTATTGATAAAATATTCATCGTTAAAGTATACAAGTAACAGATTTGAAATGAAATCATAGTCACAAAAATGTTGCTAAAATTTAGGAACATATGTTTTCTTTTCATAGAATACTTTAGCAACCATTAGAGATTGAATATTAAAAATTAGTTACTAAATTTAAGGACATTTTTTTGAGTTATCTAGATTTAGAGGGTGTTTGGGTGAGCTTATAAACTCCTTAAAAGAGCTTATAAGATGTTAAGAGTTTGTAAGCTCCTCAAAAGTGTTTGGCTAAATTTTAAAAATAAGATATTATTTTATGAGCTTATAAGATGTAAGGAGAAATTCTATATCATTGATATTATTTTTCTTTCTTCACAATTACATCTTATAAGCTCATTTTTTAAAAGTAAAGGATTCCCGACTTATTTCTAAAATAAGAGCTTATTTTTTAAAACACCTTCAAATTTAATCATTGAAATTACACTAATGTCATTACTAACATCTTATAAGTTTCACTATCTTATTTATCCAATCACTTAAACAACTTATTTTAAACTTTAAAAATATCTTATAAAATACAAGAACTTATAAGCTCTAAAAATGAGTTTAGCCCAACACCCCTTAGTGACCTAAATTCTCTCTCTCTCTCTCTCTCTCTCATATGTAAAATTAAAGACCGTACTACATATAGAATTAATTAGAGATCGATAATGTGCATCAATTTCCGTCTCTAATTTGACGCTAATTGTATGTTATTATTGTAACGAAAATGATAAAATGTCCACCATAAGCAACTCTTAATATGTCCAACAATGATGTGTAATGATCACATCCCCTTATTATTTGGAAAATGAAATTAATAGATGTACTAGATTTTGACACATTAGCAGTGGGCACATCTTAACATGCCTACAGTGGGTAGGGTAACAGTACTTATTATTGTAATAGGTTTATCATTATTTTGTTTTATTTTGTTTCTATATTAAATGATGGATTCCTAAATTATATTTCAACTGAAATTTTTCTTTATTTTCGTGTTATTCTTCACAAATGTTTTTTTCAGAAACATGTGTTTATATGTACTCTCGATCTAGTCAAATGAAAGCAACAAAAATGAAATAATATAATTATGAAATTGAAAATAGGTAGGAATTGGGGAGGGGCCATGGAAATTGAATAGAGGGAGGAAATGGTCCATAGGAGTGTCTCCTGGGAAGTGTGGGTAAGGGATGGACTTATTGAGGGAGTCATGTTAGCTGTCACCCTAACCAGGGGGGGGGGGGGGGGGGGTGGGGTGGGGGGTGCGTTTCACATGACCAAATCACCTCTCTTTTAAAACAAACCACGTGGCCCCTCTTCTCATCATTTCATTATTCCTACGAACTAAGAAACCCATTTGGTTTATATTAATTGACCTACGGATTAAGGCAACCAATTTATTTCTATGTACTATCTAGTTTAGTTTATCAAATTTTCACAATTGTAGATTATTGAATTCTTAAACTTTATGGTAGGAGCTAATTATAATGTTTAAAGAAAACACATAAAAGTAAAAAGAACACGTTTTTTTTTTAAATAAGATTTTATTTTAACACGTATTTTTTATTATAACATCGACATTTCTCATGTTATAAATTAAAATCTTAGACTCTTATTCTCTGTTCTGTTAGAGTTTTTACAATCGATGTTTCATATAGATCTGTTTTTCAAGAGGATGATATGAGCGTTATAAAAATTGGAATATATATATATATATATATATATATATATATATATATATATATATATATATATAACGTGGAAGGCCTAATAATAGTGAAGGAACATTCCTTCAGATTTTTAGAACCTAAATTTTAAACAAAACCATGAGATACTGGTCCAATGGAAAGTAGAAATATATCAACAAACTAATATAAGTCCCGTCCGATATACTAGCATATAAATTTTATCATTAATATATTTTTATATGAAAATATTTAACACGAAAAATAATAATTTTTTAGGGAGAATTCCGAGTAACGTACAAATTTAAATAATTTGAGTTTGATATGAAAATGTTAGTTTGAAAATATCAAGTTCTCGATAATATTTCAATCTCATTTGTTATCCATGATCCATGGACAAATAAATTTCAAGTGATGGTAATTTATTAATATAAAAATGTTGATGATGAAAAACAATATAGTACTTCAAAGTTATTTGAATTTAATATACTACCCATATAATTATATATTTTTTATTTTCATCATAAGTTGTCTGACTATTTTACTAATTGTTTTCTTCACAACTGACCTAAAAAAATAATGTAAATATATGTTCAATAACTTATTTATAAAGAGAGTTTAGAATGGTGATATTATTGGTTATATATATTGTGTTATTATATTCAAGATATATTAAAAAATCTTTATGATTTTTTATAAAAATTAATGTAGCATAGATGAGGTAAATAATTCAAAGCTATCATCATTTTTATTATTATATTATTTTATAAGATTATATAATAAATTTCTACTCAATATAATTAAATTATATGAATGATATATTATATTATTAGTATTGTTACATGGAAGATATATTAAACTGGAGTATTGTATACGACATACTTGTTAAATAATTTTTTTTAATTTTTATTATAGTTTTTCAATACATATTTCGAATATGGTAAATTGATAGTTAATTTGTTTTGTGTTATTTATGTTGATTAACTTGATTATTATATATTTATTGAGATAATATGTGTGTGGGGTACAACATTAAAGATATTTTTTTATAATGATCTTTTTTTTTAATGATTTAGAATTGTTTAAATTTGAACATTGTATTATTTCAATTTACTCAACAAACATATATTTAATTTTGATTAAATAATTATTTGATGGGATCATATTAACATATATGATTATAATTTTCAAAATTTTGTTAATATCATAAATAATATCATATATGATATTATTACCATTTATTACAATATTACTAATTTTAATTTATAAATTATGAAATAATAAATAATTATATTTTTACTTTTGAAAGGTGGAAATGGGCGGAATTTTTTTAGCATTTTGGGTAATTGTTATATATATATATATCGAGATATGAAATGTCTGTATATCTGTATAGATTAGGAAGCTCACAAGATTTACAAATTAAAGATTATGTTTATAGAAAAATATATAATAGATTATAATATTCTAAAATATTAATAAATCTAGCTAACTATCCTCTTAAATAAGTAGTATAATATGTTATTAATCGTATATTAGTATATATATATATATATATATATATATATGCTCTATTATATTAATTAGTATATATTGGTTAAGTGGATAGGCGCATGTGCTTTGGGTATGCTTGTACATGTGAAGAGATCATTCAAGTAGCATATATATCTGCATATATGTCCACTCTACTCTACTACCCTAGTCAGTATTTATATATATATATTGACAAATAGTCAACTTATATTTAAAGCGTCTTATTTATGACCTGCTCACTCTAAAATACAATGTGACAAATTTAACTTTTTAAATCATCTAATTATAAATTTATCTTTTCTATATTGTCCGAAACATATTATAATACAAGTAAAAGAAGGTAATAATTTGTGTTTTCCTTTTTTTTTTTTAACTAAATGATGTGAAATATTATTAAGGAAAGAAAAACAGCATCCATGAGACTTTATGAAGAAAAACTCAATGAGAAAAACCTATATAAGGAAAAAAAAAAGTATCCTGCTCGAAGTAAGTAAAATCATAAGAAACAAGACCAAAGAAATCCGTAAACATAATATTCCCTCTATTCCATCTTAACTTGCCTACTTATCATTTCTATTTGTTCCAACTTAACTTGCCAGTCCATAAATGACAATTTTTTTTTTTTACATTAATATCCCTATATTTCAAAATTATTACAAAAATGTCATCCAAAAGTGAATAAAATTTGATTTGATGTGCATATTATTACAAAAATGTCATCCAAAAGTGCATATCCACTTGAGTCAACTGCATTTTCTTAACCTTTGTGCCCGATCAAAGTAGACAAGTTAAGCCGGGACGGGGGTAGTATAATTTAAAGAAGTCGGTGGAACATTCCACCATCGAAACTCCACGTTTAGCTTTGAAAGGAGATCCGCAACCTGATTACCCTCACGAAAATTATGAGAAACTCTGAAGCACATGCGGTCAACCATACCCAGGACCTTCAACCAGTGATTCTTGTTATACCAAGGCACCGTTGCCGATTTATTTGCTAGGAGCCCAACCACATAGGCCAAATCCGATTCTAACAAAAAAATCATCCATCCCTTGGTAAAAGCTGTTTCAATAGCAAACATTGCAATAATGAGTTCCAAATCAAAAGCGTAGCCAACACCACAAGAAAAAGAGAAGTAACCACAGCAGAAACCTCTGAAGTTTCGAAAAATACCAGCCGCTTGCAACTAGCCCATCGTCCTTTTAGCACACCCATCAGTATTGACCTTAATCCAATCAAACAAGGGAGGGTACCATCTAACCGACACCATGTGAGAACCACAACCAAGTCTACTCGAGAGTTGAAGACGTGAAAGCTCATAAGATCCGACTAAGTATTATTCATCATACCTTGGCTGAGCATATTCACCTCCTTTATGAACGTCATGATCATCGTCATGGTAGCATAATGGGAGACCTTTTTTGTCTTCGAAAGTAATGTTATTCATCACGTACCAAATGGTTCATACCGTAGATAAGTTAATTGGTAAACAAGATACTCTATTTCAATGTATATACATCTCATATTTTAAAATACACATTGCATACAATGTGTATAAATAAATCATTAATTAACATATATCATGTTTTAAGAGATAATAAAATGAGTACTATTCTTGTGAGTCAGGTGCACGGATCTAGACACATGCGAATCAAGTCGGTCCGGTCCGACCCGAATCCTTGACCAGATTAATATTTTTCTTAATTTTTACAGTAACCTTTATGTTATACGATCTTTATGTATAACCTTTATATATATCATAACCTTTAAGTGATATTATTTAGAATTTTTTCAGTATAAAAATTTATGTAGTATAGTTGAACCTTTATGTTATAATAATTTAAGTTTTATGTTATATTAGTATAATTTTTACGTACAAATATCATAAACTTTATAACTATTAAAGAATAACATAAATGCTATATTAGTATAACATAAAAGTTTAAAAGGTATTATAGATCTATAATTGACTGTAAAAGGTTAAACTAGCATAAATATAAAGGTTATGCAAATATAACTAAAATGTTAGATGAACATAACTAAAGGTTAGGTGCGCGGGACTACGGTTTGAACATGAACTTGGGGCGCATGGATGTGTGTATGGGTGTGTGAAGCACGCGTGGGACGTGTGAAAAGCACCACTTGATCAGATTGACCCAATTGTACAGTTTCCAACCTGTGCACCTGGTGCACCTAAATAATTGTGTAATAAAATATATAGGATGGATTACGAATAAGAACAAATTTACTAAAGTAGCTCTGTTTTCATTATTTATGTATCACGTGCATACACTCATTCAGTTCATGGTGTTGCAAAATAAATGTAACCTCTAACATTAATTTTTAAAGTAAGTCTCCTGTGCAACTGATTCATGCACTCAAATCGGGTCTGGTTCGGTCCAGCTTGGATCCGTTCATTTTTTTTTACAACTGACATTTATGTTAAGTACATTTATGTTATATTAGTTATACATTTATATCATATTAGGCACACATTTATGTAATATTTTAACTTAAAAAAAAGGTTAATTTTGGTATAATTTATACATATATACCTTTTATGTAGTATTACTCATACCTTTATGTGATATTAGTCATACCTTTATATCAAGGTAGTCATACCTTTATATAATATATAAAGGTACAACTAACATAATTAAAAGGTATGACTAACATAACTAAAAGGTATGAAAGGTATTAATCATTGTTTTAAAAAATGTTAACGTACAACTAAGCCCTAAGAAGTATGACTAATATTACATAAATATATGACTAACATAACATAAATGTAGAGCACTTGGGAGCGATTTTGGGTGGGTTTGAGCTCACACACCCAGGCGCGTGGGAGCACGTGGCGGTTCGGATTATATTATGTGGGAACTTGTACATACAACTTTGAATAATTATATTAGAGTAGGAATTCACCCTATTTTAATGTATAAATAAACACAAATATTTATCTGCATCAGGTGCATAGGTCATGACCCATGCAATCCGGGTTATATGACTTGGAAGATGATTTTCACACTTCAGACGGGCGCTCACGCTCCCACACACGCTCCCATGTGCCCCCATGTGCGCATCCACACTCTTATCCCACGCGCTTAACCTTTTAATTATGTTCGCTAACCTTTCTGTTATGTTTGCATAATTTTTATGTTATGCTAGTTTAACCTTTACATTATATTACATAAATATAATATATTTTAAGCCTTTAGTTATAATATTTTAACCTTTACATTATAATAATTTAACTTTTATGTTATAATAATATAATTTTTATGTAGTACTTTAAAACATAAATGTTATACTAGTATAACATCAACGTTACTGTGGAAACTGAAAAAATAATAATAATTTAAGTGCGGATCCAGGTCGGATCCCATCCAATCCGACCCGCACGCCTAGTTATATGGTGCAATTGGTGCACATAAACACTACTCATAAATAAATAAAGAAGGCAAAGAGGGAGAAAAGAATAACAAAAGGACTTTTGAATATCTTTTGCAAATATTATTTATAGTTGATATATGTCATTTCTTGTCTCTTAAATAACGTCAATAATTAACAAACGGAGTTGGAGCAGTCAATGAAGTCATGTTAACTATTATAAAGAGGCAACCTCTATTGCATGCATATGATTGGGTATGATTAGACAATCCTGAGAACCAGACTAAGAATTAATCCTAGTCATTATATCTAATATTCAGGTCATGTCATACATTATAAATCATTCACAAACACATGCATCTCATTACCTTAACATAACAATTATTTTGCTTATAATTATGTCGGAATCAGAAGTTGTAATCATATGTCATTTTCAAATAATTCAAAACCTTTAATTTTCATTTAGCAATTTTGATGAGAATAGGTCAATTAAAAATGACATAATTATTTAATTATTAAATATGAGAATTAGATCCAGTCTAACATAATAAGTAGTAGGAACTACTCTAAATTGCTTCATGCACACATCTAGCTAATTTCATGAGATGTCAGTAAACCCATAAAACAGACTTTCACTTATAAAATTTAGTTTGGACTGTGCATTATGGTAATGAGATTTCATCTCACGAAACTATATTTATGAAACCGTCTCATATAAATTTCACAACATAGTAAGCACCTTGTTATGTTAGCATGAAATTCTTGATTTTATAATTTAGTTTGGAAATACCCTTTAAAAATAATTAGTTTTCACAAAAAGACATCAATCACTAAAAAAATACAGTGATATACCGACAGAATGTTTTCGTTGGTAATAACCAACAAACTACTGACTACATTCCTTTGATAAACTTTTTTTTTCCAAAACACCGAAAATATGCCAATGGAATGTCGTCGATAATTTTCGATGGATAAATTTCCATCGGTAATAATTTGTTGTCAATAGGTTTACTAGCGGAATTCTATCGATAACTTACCAATGAAATTTTCCATTGCCAATTGTAACCAATATATGATGTTGTATTGCTCTTAGCCGATAATTATCGATGGAATCTCCATCATTACAATCAAAATCTTAAATATGTCAGTAATATTGTCGGTAATTTCATCGCTAAACCCTAAATTAAAGACGGCTATATTATAATAATCATCCCAACATACCATTTGCATAATATTATTGTATTATAATAATTACATATGTGAAGTATATATATATATATATATACGTCATACGACATATCTAATATTTTAATTAGTCGACGTTCGTCTAGCTAGCTTTATCTTAATCGTAATTAATATATAATTTATCGATCATATATAAATAAGAAGTTTAGATAGTTCCACGATTAGTAGATGAAACTGTTATCAAATTATATGGCTCAAACGATTTTACATATTTGTTTTTCATTTTCGAACATATTATCGATGGATATAGTAAGTTCAATATGTTAATTGAATTAAATTTATTTATAAAATTTAATTCTTCATATAATGTAATAAATTATTAGAACAATACTTGATATCAAATATTAGAAAAAAGGGCTAAAATCGATCAAGAAGTTTATTGACGGAATATTTCATCGTGAATTCCATTAGTGAACTTACACAACTATGTCGGTAAGTTTTTTCCAGTTTTCCACAATTTATTTTATAATTACTTATTTCGATTTACCAAAGGATCTTGCGTAGGGAAATATTTTAATTTTCATGATTTTTTTAAAATATAAATTAATTGAATATTGCATACGAAACTTATTCTCATCAGTAAATCCATCGATAAATTAAGTTCAAAAATGTGGTGCGCACCTCGTTCTTCCTCCCCCAGCTACTACTCTATAAGTTATTATTCATGCTTAATGTCTCTTTGGCAGAAACAGTGCATTTGGAATTCATCATTAGACAACAAAATCCAACGGTTGTACCCGGAGAAGGCCGATACCCGCTACCGCAATATGATCAACCATTGGAATTAGATGTGGGTGAAAAAGGGGAAGCAGCTAGAGTGTGTGGCTAACACCACCTGGAAGGATTTAAGGACTACTAGACTGAACTCAAGGTCAACGCCAAGTTCGAGCAGGCCTTAAAAATTTGTTTGAGTGAACCACTCAAACCGAATGCAAGATCCTCCAGATATAAAGGAGGGTCCCGATCAGTAGTAGAGCATCTGAATGAGATCATAAGTATTCCCCTTTCAAATTATGATTTATTGTTACTTATAATAATTAACTTTATTTCTTATATTTGGAGCTCTTCCTCAAATTCGACGGTCCCGCTGAAGATGGATCGTACGCCAACGACAAGTCCAAGAAACTTATCATTAGTATTTTTTTAACTTTCTAGTTAACTTCATATATTTTAAATTGATATCGCCTGATTTTTTTAAAATTTGTCAATGCCTTTCAGAAGGAACTCAAGAAGAGGAGTACCCATCTCAATCAGCCTGAGGATGGGTCATCGCAGTCCCGTCTCGTGGACATAGTGATGTGTCTTTATTTCTATATATTTTTTCATCATAATTACTGTTGGGATATTTCTGGCTAGGTTTTGATGAGACAATGTAATATTAGATGATCTTTTAGAGTACCCATTTTCCATGTTTTATAAGTGGAATTCTGTTTACTTTGCTAACCTTTCATGAGTATGTTTTGAGTAGATGATCATATCAGATAGATGGGTGAAACTTGAGTCAACAGAATTTTGGAATAGGAAGCTGTTCAGAATCAGGAAGCAGTCAACGGGATTCTGGAACAGGAAGCTGTTCAGAATCAGGAAGCAAATCAGAAAGGATATGTAAGTCAGGAAGCTGACTGCAGGTTTCAAGAACAAGAAGCTATTCTGAGACAGTATCCTGGCGCACAACAGGAAACAACTACTGCACTTAGAACAGTCTGCAGTAAGTCCCCTATAGCCTATTCAATGCAGTACGAGGAATACACTAAATACTATACGAGGTGTGGATCCTAACAAGTTACCAGTAGATAGAAGTTCGTGAAGAGCCAATGAGGTGTTGCCACCTGGTCTATGGCTCTGCAAAAGTACTGTAGCTAGAGTATGGCGCCATTAATGCAAATCAGAGTAGGACATGCTTTGAAGCTCTGATTTTTCATGTCACATTAAATGCAAAGATTTGTAGATCTATTTGATTTACAACTTGAACCGTACCTTCCTTCAACGGGCATTTTCCAAAAGGCTATAAATAGAAGGTAACGAGGACTGTGAAGACTACTGAACAACTGAACATTTTGAGCTCTTTATATCTCCAAGTTATCTTGCTATCATACATACTCTCAAGTCTTAGAGTTCAATCACTCAACCTTCAGAAGCAGTCAAGTCAAGCATTCGAGCTTTCTAGTTCAAGACTGTCTCCATGCTGTACCAGTTGAAGAAACAACATATACTTTTTAACCATTTGTTGTGTGCTAGGTTGTTTAAGTTAGGTGTACTTAGTTGATAGGATTTGATCATTGCTAAGTTTGTTAGTCTTGTGTAGGCTATCTTCCCTGTGTGGGACAGTAAACCCTGTGTGGGATTTGACCTAGGAATCTTAGATTCTAGTAGGTTAACTTGTTTGGAAGAGGTTTGTAAAGACGAGTCTTGTAAAACAAACTGACCATAACGAAGTTCCTCCTATGAGAAGGAGTAGAAGTTCCTCCTATGAGAAGGAGTAGAGTGGACGTAAAAGGATTACACCACCTTCGAACCACTATAAACCATAAGTATTTTATTGTTTATCTTACTTGCTGCATTGCATTGTTGCATATATGTTGTTGTATTTATCATAAGCATCATTTTCAAACCTTGTGTTAAAATCATATTTGGAAGAGAAAACGGGTTTTCATAAAGAAACCCTATCGTTACTTATTCCGCTGCATACTGTGATATCGAATCAGAAACCTAAAACAACATTCTGCCAGGTTTCTGAAGCGAGTCAGGTTATTGTCTTCTCTGTAGAACAAGAACATGTTCATATAGAAACATTTTAAAACACAAAATCGATAGAGGTTCATTCACCCCCTCTGAACCTCTGACCACTTGGGACCAACAAGTGGTATCAGAGCAAGTTAGGTTAACAACCAACTTATCTGGTAACCTACCCAAATCCACCCATTTCTGTTGGATAAACCATTTTTCTTTTATAGACCAAAACACATTGTTTTAGCATCAGTATGGATTTCTCACATCACAAGCTACCCATATTTTCCATAGATGAATATGACGATTGGAAAATATGCATGGAAGCCCATTTGTCAGCCATGCATGACGAGATGTGGTACATCATCACAGAAGGACCTCCAGTAATTTACAAGCTAAACCCTACTTATGTAGCTTAGCTTCACGAACACAGACGAGCTGAAGAAGCTGCAACAGCAGCAGGTGGAAAGGTAGAAGGAGCAACAATCATCGACGATGATGCCGGAGTACCTCTAGGATTCGATCCACAAGAAGCTGCACTAGGCTACAGGAGAATTCCTCCACCACAGGAATATATTGTCAAGGAAAGATATGAATATACTCCTGAAGAAAGGAAAAGAGCCAACCTTGATAATGTAGCTAAGAATGCTCTATTTCTTACACTGGATAAGGGAACATTCAACAAAGTTAAAAGCTGCAAAATGGCTAAAGAAATATGTAGCAAACTAGGGTTAATCTATGAAGGCAATGAACTTGCCAAAGAAAATAGGATTTCAAAAGCTACACAACTCTACGAGCAGTTCACCATGAATCTTGGAGAAACCCTAGAAGAGCTTGACCTAAGATTCACAACAATCATTAGTGAGCTGGAATCTCTGGGAAAAACCTACAAAAAAATGAGAAAATCTAAAGGTTTTGAGAGCTCTACCCTTGGAATGGCATAGCAAGGAAACCGCAATGAGAGTCTCATTTGACCTTAAAACGATGAGCACCTTTGACTTATTTTCAGACCTCAAAGCTTTTGAATTCGACATTGAATGAACGAAAAAGAAGGCTGAAGGTTCAGCATCCAAGGTGACAGCACTTGCTGCTAGGGCACAGGATATTATCACTACAAGCAGCGGTAAGCTGAAGAGCAAGTAGAAATAAGTGCTTGCTGATGATGCTAAGGAAGAGATGACACTTCTTTTAAAGAAATTCAAGAGGTTCCTAAAGAACAATCACATAGTGAATGACTACAGAAAGAAGTCTCAAACATCAGAAAGAAGTCCCCAGGTAAGACCACATCAACAAGCAAACACAGGTTCCTCTGACTTGTGTTATAACCGCAGGAAACCTGGTCACTTCACCAGAAACTGCCCCCACCCTCAAGTTCACAAGTATACGGAGGATGAAAGGGTGCAGAGAAGAGAAAGAAGGAGAGATGACAAACAAAAGTTCAGAGCCCTTCTTAGTGAAACTGAAGCTCTAAAGGCAGTAAGTAGCTCCAAAGAAGAAGCCAAGGATGATTATACATTAGAGAGCGATTCTGACAGCTCTACCTCCGATAAAGAGGCTCTAATGTGCTTAATGGCTAAGGATTGTGTAGACTGTGAAGAAGATGAGGTAACTTCATAATCTCTTGATGATCCTCATTCTGAAAAGCTTAACATGATCCAGTCTTTTAGACAGATCATGAGTAACTTTGAGTAGATAAATTTAGCCCATGAAGAACTAAAAGAGGAAAACCTCCAACTCAAAAGTGAGCATACTGTACTGAATGAACATGTTACTGACCTGGAGTACTATAGTACAGAATGCAACAATCTTAGAGTTGAGGTCTCTAAGTTCAAACAGCTAGTCACTGAGCTAGAAACTAAGAAAGCTGAACTGCAAAACACAATTGATGTGTATAGCAAGTCAGCAAGAAAGATACAAGAATGTATCCAAGAAACCCAAAATGCCTATACAAGAAATGGTATAAGATACTGTGCCAACATCTCTCAGAAACCTACCAACAAATCCAATATTGGAAAGTTTGTTCAAGCTAAAGTTTCCTATGTCCAGGAACTTCTTCCAAACAATGGAAGTTTGAATAAAACCAGTACTCTGGATAAGGGTAAGAAACCCCTGCTGCAGGAAGACAACAGTAAGACTGCTCAAACTTTAAGGAGACATCATAATCAGTATGCTGCTCAAAGGAGAAGAAAGCAGCAAACTTCTAGAGAACAACAAAAACTCTATCCCTCATATACCAAGGCCTACATGCCAATATGTCAAAGAGTTTATGCTCAGGACAGGTATAAGGGAGACCTTCCTCGAACAGGAAGTACAAAACCTGGAAACATCCAGTACACACACATCACGAACAGTATTCTGGTAAGAATACTAATAGGAAGAGAACCACCAATGCTTATGGTAAACCAATTATCATTAAGCAAGTGTGGGTCCCAAAGAAGACTAACCTCCAAGGACCCGTACTTGTATGGGTACCTAAATCAACCTGATTTACTTGCAGGAACAGTTTCCAGAAAGCAGCAGTGATGTATGGTATATAGATAGTGGCTGCTCCAGACATATGACTAGCAACAAAACTGGATTAAGAGACTTCAAATCATGTAAAGGACCTAAGGTTGTCTTTGGAGATGATTCCAAATGAAGCACCAAAGGCACAAGAAGCTTGATTAGAGGCAATGCAAGTATCAGTGATGTATCATATGTCAAAGGACTGAAATACAATCTCCTAAGTATAAGTCAGTTCTGTAACAAAGGATGCTCAGTAGAGTTCAACCTCAACAGGTGTCTAATCAAAGACAACAAAACTAATGAGGTTAAGCTTACTAGCACCAGGAGAGGCAACATCTATCTTGCTGATTGGAGTTCAACAGTGCAACCAACATGCTTTATTTCAAAACACACTCCTGAATTAAGTTGGTTATGGCACAAGAGAATGAGTCATTTGAACTTCAAGACAATCAACAAACTGGCAAGAAAGAACCTGGTGAGAGGACTACCTGATGTTGCTTATAAGAAGGAAAATATTTGTGGAGCCTATCAGAAGGGCAAACAAGTAAGAAGCTCATTCAAGGATAAGATTCAGAGATCCTCACACAGGATACTGGACCTACTGCATATGGATTTATTTAGACCAGTGGAGCCTGTTAGTGTAAGTGGGAAGAAATACTCCCTAGTTATTGTGGATGATTACTCTAAATTTACCTGAACCATCTTCCTGGCTAAGAAATCAGAAACTCAAAACAGGCTGCCAGAATTCATGAAGAGAATGCAGAATGAGAAAAGCTTAAGTATTGTGAAAATAAGATTAGACAAAGGAACTGAGTTCACAAACAAGTTTATAGAGAAGTATTGTTCAGAAAATGGGATAAATCATGCGTATTCTGCAACAAGAACTCCTCAACAGAATGGTGTTGCAGAAAGGAGGAACAAAACTCTGAAGGAAGCTGCAAGGACTATGATTGCTGATGCTGGAATTCCTAAAAGGTTTTGGGTAGAAGCAACTAACACAACATGTTATACTCAGAACAAATGCTTAATCAACAAAGACCATAACAAGACTCCCTATAAGGTATGGTATGGTATAACACCTAACATTTCATATTTGCACATCTTTGGATGCAGGTGTTACATATTGAACAATGGAAAGGAGCATCTGAAGACCTTTGATGAAAAATCAGATGAGGGAGTATTCTTAGGATACTCTTCAGTAAGTAAGGCTTTTAGAATCTTCAACAAAAGAAGTTTGGTTGTGGAAGAATCAATACATGTGGTGTTTGATGAACCATATTGTGATACTGCTGAGTTGGACAAGCTAAAAGAAGATGTATCCAGAATAAAGATCAATGATCAAACAGTAAGATACATCGATGGAATTCCTATGATTGCGGAAGAGTTTACTGATAGTAGTTCACAGGTTACTGAACATCAGAATACAGTAACAGGATGATGAACAACAAGCATACATAATTTAACAGACCAACAGTAACCTCGTACAGGATACTAATAATCAACAGGTTACTGATCAACAACCTACTTATACTTTCGAGCCTGACAAGACATGGCTCAAGGATCACCCAAGAGAACTTGTGAAAGGAAATATCAATTAAGGTGTTAGAACAAGAAGAACAAGACCTCAAGAATCACTGTTCACATGCTTCATATCACAAGTAGAGCCCAAGAGTGTGGAGAAAGCTCTTGAAGACAGTAACTGGATTCAGGCTATGTAGGAAGAACTGAATAGATTCAAAAAGAACGAAGTATGGAACCTAGTTCCAAGGCCTGATCACCAAGGAGTTATTGGAACTAAGTGGGTGTTAAAAAACAAGCTAGATGAATCTAGTATAGTGGTCAGAAACAAGGCAAGACTAGTAGTAAAAGGATACTGCCAGGAAGAAGGCATAGATTTTGATGAGACCTTTGCTCCAGTTGCTAGACTGGAAGCAATAAGAATATTTCTGGTCTACGCTGCTCACAATGATTTCAAGGTCTATCAGATGGATGTAAATAGTACATTTCTAAATGGACTTCTATCTGAAGAAGTATATGTGGAACAGCCACCAGGTTTTGAAGAACAAGCAGATGAAAAAGTATTCAGATTAGAGAAAGCGTTGCATGGGTTAAAGCAAGCTCCTAGAGCTTGGTATGATACACTGTCCCTGTATCTCTTGGAGAATGGTTTTCAGAAGGGGACAGTAAATAAAACTCTTTTCAGGATACTGGATGGAGACAATATACTGCTCGTTCAAATTTATATAGATGACATAATCTTCGGATCCACTAATAAGGATCTATGTGATAAATTATCTTCCTTCATGCAAAGTAAGTTTGAGATGAGCATGATGGGAGAACTAAGCTTCTTTCTTGGTTTACAAGTCAAGCAGATAGAACATGGGACTTTCATAAGCCAAGTCAAATATACCAAGGAATTAATCAAGAAGTTTGGAATGGAAAGTGGATCATCTGTCAGCATACCAATGGCCACATCTATCAACTTGGATAAAGATGAAAGTGGAAAGGATGTGGAGATTACTAAGTATAGAAGACTCATTGGATCCCTACTATATCTAACAGCAAGTAGACTAGATATAGTATTTGCAGTTAGAGTCTGTGCAAGATTCCAAACAGCCCCAAATGAGTCACATCTTTCAGCAGTAAAGAGAATCATTAAGTACTTGAAAGGCACCCAAGATGTTGGATTATGGTATCCAAAGGATGGAGGATTTAATCTTAAAGGTTATTCAGACTCTGACTTTATAGGATGCAAAATTGACAGAAAAAGTACCAGTGGTACTTGTCAATTCTTGGGACACAGATTAGTTTCTTGCTTTTGCAGGAAGCAGACATGCATTGCAACATCAACCGCGGAAGCTGAATATGTAGCTGCAGGAAGTTGTTGTGCATAGATTTTGTGGATACAGCAGCAGCTAAAGGATTATGGGATAATAGAAAGAGAGACTCTCATTCTGTGACAACACAAGTGCTATTGCCATAACTCACAATCCTGTATTCCACTCAAGAACTAAACACATTGATATCAGACATCACTTTATAAGAGATCATGGGGAGAAGAAGGACATTGTACTAAACAAAGTACATACTGATATGCAACTTGCTGACATATTCACAAAGCCATTCAATGAATCAAGATTCTCTATGTTGAGAACTGAGCTTGGGATCATCAAGCTCTAATGTGTAAGATTGTAAAGGTTCCTTAAGTAAGAGGGAACTTAAGTTGTATTTTCTATGTTTTCATATAATCAGCTTACTGAAATAGGATACTGTCCTTTATCAAGTCAGATTTCTCTAACAGTATTCAGTTTCAGGATACAACATAAACCAGCAGGATACTGCAATAGGTTGCTGGAACAGCAATCAGAAACAGGTTACTCCAACAGGTTTCTGTTGCATGTTTTCGAAACAGGTTCCTGAAGGTTGCAAACAACATTTATTAAGATCGGCATTCATTGAGCCTTGCAACCTCGTACCAGGAAAAGTAACCGGACTCGTAATGATTATGAGAGATAGTTTTTACACTCACATTTAATGCGAAAAATCGCTTTTTCAATAGAGGCGAAAAAGGTGTGGTTTAACCGTCTGACACGTCCTTAGCAATTTACAGATTTGCCCTTCCGTTATTGTATCTCAACCACTAGATCTTGCACGTCCTCTATACTTAAATTTGGACCGTTGATATTTTTGGAACTCGAATTCAAAAATAAACTGATCAAGTCCATCATCTTCTACTCTACGCTTTCATTTTCTTACTCTAAAATTTTCTACTAACTATCTGCAAGCAAGTTCTCTCTTTTTCTTCGTGTTTCAAGCATTTTACAAGACTTTCAAATGGAAGGAGGAATGATTACCAACAAAGTGCTAGAGGGAAGACTGATTGACACAAGTGTACTACTGGGAGACAAATCACCATACGATGACAAGGACCTTATCTCTGAAGTCTGGGATCATGTGTGCAACAACAAGCTGGATGGGCTGTTCACAACGACCTACGAAGGATTCTCTAAAACTGAAAGTAGACTTAAAGCAAGAAGAGACATTCACGCACAACAATACAGTACGAAGAAGATCACTACTATCCGAGAATACATCTTGTCAAATATAGCCAGTAGAGACAAAGTGATCGAGTAGTACTAAGAACTAGTGATCTGCTGACACATGAACCGACAGACTGCAATAACCCCACAGTATAATACAGTCATATTAAATGAGTTGAAGAACAAGACAAGAAAATTGTCCTCAGAATTTCAGAGAAATTTAATGCAAGCTCAAGGACGATTGAATAGAATTCAAATTCAAATGAAGTGTGTCTCTTCAACGAACACATTTCTTACATCTATAAATAGAGGAAGGGTTGATTGAAGCAGGTACTGAAAAACTGATAATCTGAACTAATACACTCTCGCAAGAACAAGTTCTCAAATTTTCTACTCTTTAAGTTTTCAGTTACTCAACCTCAAAGTGAAGCAGTCAAGCCTTCGAATCATCAAGCCCCAAAGTCATCAAGGCTGCTTCAAGCACCAGTTGAAGAAATCTTATATACTTTTATCCTTTGTGTTGTGTGCTTAGGTTGTTTTAGTGGTGTCCTCAGTTGATAGGGTTTAGATCCTTACTGAGTGTTTTTGTCTTAAGTTGTTAAGGCAATAATTCTGTGTGAGTTAGTAGGATCCTATGTGGATTAGCCTGTTTGATTCAAGTAACTTATGTGGGAGTTCAATCCTTATAGATGAAAAACTTGTTAGACTGATAGATTGTAAGGTCGAATCCTGTAAATCAATCTTAACAAAATTCTTCCTCAAAGTAAGAGTAGAGTGGACGTAGAAGGATTACACCACATTCGAACTACTATAAACCTTGTGTGTTTATTTTCTACTCTTAGCATTTATGTGTTAGTTATGTGCTGCATTTCATACCCTTTTTTATCCTACTTTCAAAGTCTTGAAAAAACATATTTTAGAAAACATTTTCAAAAGAAACTCTATCAAAGTTTTGTTTCCACTGCATTTAAGAACTCAAATATACTAAGCTGAGTTTCATTCTCGGCCAGCATACTGTATTGCACTGCATTTTGTGCTATATACTACGATAGAATACAGTGCCAAAAGTTCGAACATATTTTAAAAAGAAAAATCGATAGAGGTTTATTAACCCCCTCTGAACCTCTAAACCACTTAGGACCAACACTTAGTTTATGTAAGGGTATTACTTTATTTTAGTGAATAATATATTACTTATTTAACTAAAAGTATTACTTGTTATATGTAGAGGTATTACTTATTTATCACAAAGGTTTAAAGGTGTTACTTATATATCTAAAAAGTATTACTTTGTTTATTTATAAGGTATTAGCTGCTTACTCATAAAGTATACTTAAGGTATTAGTTACTTAGTGTGAAAGATATTATTTAAAGTCTTACTTGTTTAATGTAAAAGAATTAATGGTATAATTTAAAGATATTACTCATATACTTAGAAGTATTACTTGTTTATCATAAAAGTTTAAGGGTATTTTCTTATATATCTAAAAGGTATTACTTAATTTATTAATAAGGTATTAGTTGTATATTCATAAGATATTACTTAACATAATAATTAATTTGTTTTACTTACTAAAAGTATTACTCGTATAACTTACAGGTATTACTCATATATACTCCAAAGGTATTAGTGTACTGTACCATGTATGTTTAAAATCTTAAATCAAATATGTGATTTTCATCTTCTTTTTCTCTAATATCATTTTGAACACTTCATTGCAAATTATTCCATATTTTGAAATAATTGATTCTTCAATGTCTAAGATTAATGAAATAAAATAATCATCAATTTAATGGAATTATTATTTTTTAGATTTAAAATCAAACATAATCTATGAAGAAGAAGAAGAAGAAATCGATTGAATTGAGTGAGTTGCGAGCTAACATATGAAATCAAGATGAATAAGAAGAAGAAGAAGAAGAGGAGAAGAAGAAAATAAATACAACCATGGTGAAGATGAGAAGGACATCAATGCAGATGAAGATAAGAGATGGTAGTGAAGAGAAGAAGAGCGGTGGTGAAGAGCAAAAGTAGGGCACGATGAAGAGAAGAGGGCGAGAGAAGAACGCTAGAAAAAAAGAAAAAAAAGACAAGAGAAGAACACTACTTTTAGAAAAAGGAAAATAAATAGGTTTAAGGAATTCAACGGGCATGTGGGCCAAGTCGGGTTGGGCGGGCAATTAGGATCCATACCCTGGATACATAAGTGTTTCTCCTTATTAAATTGTTTCTCAGTGTTGATGACATGCAAATCATCTAAGTATATTAGATAAGTTACTTTTCAAGTCAAGACAGGGTATATGTGTACAAGTTAGCACATCAACTCAATATTTATGGTTCGGTAACTCAAATAACATACCATACTATTTACACAAAATTTTTTGTACACTTGGTTGTATGGATCTTACATCCATGTATTTGGATCAAACCCGATCTGGAATCACCTCTAACGCGCTCTCACGCACCTCTCACACCTAGGTATTTGTGCTCAACTCGCTCCAGCGTGTTATACCTTTTAGTTATTTTAGTCATATATTTTAGTAATGTTAGTTGTATCTTTTTATTATGTTAGTCATACCTTTAATAATATTAGATGTACCTTAACATTTTCTAGATAGACATTAATATTTTTCATACATTTTAGTTATGTTAGTTGTACCTTTATAATATATTACATAATGTATGACTATCTTGATATAAAATATAAGTAATATCATATAAATCAATGAATAATATCACATAAAGGTATATGTACAAATTATGACGAAATTGTCATAAAAGTATTTGTACATAAAAGTCATACTAATATAACTTAAATGTCACGCTAACATAATATAAAGGTCAACACCTGAATCGAAAAAGAAAAAAAGGTACTCAGATCTAGGTCGAATTCAGGCTGACTCGAGTACACCATGCACCAGGTGCACAGGAGACCTACTCTATTATTTATCATTTCAATTGCATCTAATTAAAATGCATTTGCATGATATTAACTTTTGATTGATTAATTATGATATAAACTGACATATAACATTTAATAACACTCAATGACAAATATAAATAAAAAAAAATTAAAGAAAAGAAATAAATGATAAATAAAAGAAAAAATTGAATAAAATAAAAGAAAAATAAAATAAAAGAGAATATTGATCAGGTTTGTTTTGACTTGTGCTATATTTGACGCAAATAGAGCGATTGAGAAGATTTAACGCAAACTTCTGACTCAGTACTAGAGTAGAAAAAACACTAATCACGAATTTGAAAGAAGTAATATAATACAGTGTTATAAAGACATAATGATATTTGACAATAAATATTGAGTAAAAAAAAAAAAAAAATGACCCGAAAGAAGTAATATAACACAGTATTATAGATGAACTAATGATATTTGATAACAAATTAAATGTCGAGTGCTGAAACTTCTAAGCTTAGTTGTAATTTTCAAAATATTAGTATATGTGATGTAGCTTTCATCCATATCCAAACATGTTTACTGAGTTACAGTTTGCAAATTCTTTCGTGTTTAGGTTAATATATAAAATAGCGTTGGCCAGCTAATGAGTGCATTTTAAGCATGGGACACATGGCTCAATACATGGTGTGCATATGCTGATAACTACTTCCTCAACTGTCGCTTTACACATTAAAATATTAAATATAATTTCTATGCTAGTATTTTGTGGTTTTTAATTGTAAGGAAGAAATAATGTTTTTCTTCCAACTTTATATACAAGATAAATTTTATGTTAGACTGTCTCAAAATTTTCATTACCAAGCTTTAAATAATTTAATTAAGCCTGACAAACATCTATCAACGTTAGTCAACACGGGTCAACATTTAAAATTAAGATTTCATAAAACTATTAGTAATAATACATGTATAGTAATACTTTTATATACTTGAAAATGAATACAATCTCTTAATATTCTGTCAGCTTGTAATTATTAAAAAAAAAACTTACAATTTATTGAGGGATAAACATAATACTTTTAATTCTAAAATTAATACTATATATATATTATTAATATTATGAAATTGCAAATAAATATAATCTCAACATTTATAAGGCTGCAGTTATTATAAAAATTGACAATTCATTAACGTATGAAAGTCATATTTTTAATTATAAAATTAATAATATACATGTACTATTAATATTTGTATCAACTTACAAATGAATATAATCTCAACACTCAGCTTGTAGTTTTTAAAAACCGATAATTCAATGATAGATAAGCAAAATATTTTTAACTATAAAACTAATATTTATACATATATTACTAGAACTGGCATTTCGGGTCGCCCAATCCGATCCGACCCAACCCAACGGGCCAAATGATATAGTCGGACCAGGCTGTCCCATCTGTTGATCGGACCTATGAAATTGAAGCCCGGTCCAATCTCACTCGGGCCAAATTGGTCCAAATCCCTAATTATTTTTTATAATTAAAAAATTGGTAGTTAATTAAATTTTTAAACCAATTTGTATGTAGAAAGAACTTCAAAATACGATAATTTAACACTTACAATTTAGATTATAGTATTCAATTTATCTAATTGAAGATAATTTATTTAATATAATTAAATTATTAATGAGGGAATGTCTAAACTTGTTTTACTTTCTTTTGTTCATTTAAAAACAGTTCAATTCAATTGACATAATTTGCAAATTGATTCTAATAATTTACAATCTTAATTTAAATTAGTTAATGATAGTTAAATTAGTTAATTTATAATTATATATATATATATAAAGAAATAAACAAAGAATAAATATGGAATCTGAAATTGAAAATCAAGATTCCTATCAATATCATTTAATTTCAATAAGTGGTTAACTTCAAATTGTTGAGCTGTTACTTGCTTGCATCATGAAACAAAATTAAATTAATTGTGTGTCCTCATTTGTATAAATAAATAAAATATACATTGAATATATTTCTCCACTAAAACTATAAATGAATTGACAATTATTTGTGAATTTTGAAATATTTCAATTTTTTTTATAAATTTTAAAAAATATGTCTTAACATGAGACGATCTCACATTAAACCTTATGTAGTTAATATTAATCAATAACAGCAGGTCAATTCATTTAACATGGTCAAAATCGAGAGATAGTCTCACATAAGTTTTTGCGAATTTTAAATTTTGTTTAGTTTATCATATCAGAAAAATCCTAATTGTACACATCAGAATTCAGAGGCTTAGTATTTATTTAATACTATAAAATACATTAAATTTAATATTTGTATAATGAAAGTGATACTATCAGAATTTATATATGAAAGTATCAAATCACGTGTAGTTCAGAGGGGAGGAGAGAGTAATTTAATCCTAAAACATAACAAAAGATAGAGAGAGAGAAAGAGTGGTCGACATATAAGTAGGAGATGGGCCCATTTAGTCGGGTGAGATATGGACCAAAGCACGGTTGCAGGTCCATTTATATATGGGCTTTGTTCCACTTTCCAACTCCACTCTTTACTACTCCGATTTGCTCTGTCGGTACACTTCTACTATTTTTTCAACATAGGTGGGGCATTTAAAATTTTCGAATTATTTTCTGTACTAAATACAAATCAAGCTTTTTTAAAGGAATTTTTTTATTTGTTTTTTCTTCCTAATTTTCCATTAAAAAATCTAAATTTTATATAGATCATGTGGCGTTTAAATGTATGTAAATTCAATTAATAAAAATATATTGATATTGGCATAAATGGTGGTGAATACCTATTAATTAATGTAAGAAAATTACTTATTATTCGCTTATATCGAAAACCAAAAGAATTTAAAATTTTATTGTCAGATTTTTACTATATATGTATTTTCTGTAGGTAAGTTATATAAAAAAATTTTATGACGTATCTCAATATCAATTACATCTTTTCATAGTATGCAATCGAGCCCAAATATTTTGGCGGTAACTAAAAAATATATATTATATATTATTCAGATCGAGTAACTAAAATATATTTATAAACGATCATTCGAATTAATGAAATCTAATTCCACATACTGTGTACATTGTATGATGTGCTTACTGCTTTTTTTTGGAGTGACCATGATGAGATTTTATACCTAATCAACATAATTTTTCATTAACTCATGTATGCCATATGAACAACGGATACTTTAAATTTTGAATAAAGTGATGAGGAAAAAGAGGTAATCCTTAATTACTGAAAACTGCAATAATGTTAAATGCATTGACCTTAATAGTAATTCTTACCGAAAGGAAAGGATAAAAATCTTTAATTCGATACAAATAAATTAAGTATCAAACAGTATGTAATTTATTATGTTGATTAATAAATAGCATATATAAATTTAATTATACTTCTAACATTGGTAGTATTGAATAAAAACAAAATAACAAAAAAAGTAATGAAAATTTGAAATAAACCAAGCGCGCAAATAACAAAACTTACGCTTAAATAACAAGGCGTAATTAAAAAGCGCGTGGCCCTTGATTATTATTTTAATTAAAATGAAAATTCAAACAAATATAAATTTCCATAATTGTTCAGTCAAACAACATATCACGTCATTTCCTTACTAGCCAACGCCTATATATACCCACTCGGATTTCCCCAGATAGCAACATACCTTCTCACTTCAGAATCTCTCTCTCTCTCTCTCTCTCTCTCTCTCTCAACATACCTTCTCACTTCAGAATCTCTCTCTCTCTCTCTAACACACAACACAACACAGCTTCAGAATTTTGATTTTGGCTCATTTGTTGGCAAAACATAGCCACAAGTTTGATAAGAAAAATGGCGTTGTCGAAGAAAGCTACATGCAATTCTCATGGGCAAGATTCTTCCTACTTCCTAGGATGGGAAGAGTACGAGAAGAACCCCTACGACGAGGCCACCAATCCCAACGGAATTATTCAGATGGGCCTCGCTGAGAATCAGGTACATATATCATCTTCATCATATAAAACCCGATATATATATATATAGTCTAATTAATTGTTTTTTGACTTTATTTCACTGCAGCTCTCATTCGATCTAATTGAGTCATGGCTGTCGGAAAACCCTGATGCAGCTGGATTCAAGAGAGATGGAGAATCCATTTTCAGAGAGCTTGCTCTCTTTCAAGATTATCATGGCCTCCCAGCTTTCAAGAATGTAAGCATGCACCATAATTAAAAATCTCCCTTTCTTTTGAAAAAATAAAACAAGACCTTCTATTCCAACTCGATCTTTCATCTATGTTCAAAAATAATAAATTAAATGAAACACCAAAATGGAATAGAGTATCCAGTCCCTTAAAAAGATCTCATACATGGTAATTGTGCATTCAGGCACTGGCAGAATTCATGTCAGAAATACGAGGAAACAGAGTGAGTTTCGACCCAAACAACCTAGTCCTCACCGCGGGCGCCACATCAGCAAACGAAACTCTCATATTTTGCCTCGCTGACCCCGGTGACGCTTTTCTCCTCCCCACTCCCTACTATCCTGGGTACGTACATCTTTCTCATGCTCATATTCACTTCACGTCACATCGCCTATTTACAAAATAATCAAATTATTTTTCTTAAATATTTCTAAAATTTTGGATATACTCAGGTTTGATAGAGACCTGAAGTGGCGGACTGGGGTGGAAATTGTACCCATACATTGCACGAGCTTAAACGGGTTTAGAATCACTGCACCCGCTATTGAAGAGGCTTATCAAGAGGCTCAGAAGCGTAATCTCAAAGTCAAAGGCGTGTTAGTGACTAATCCCTCTAATCCACTCGGGATCAGCTTAACCCAATCCGAACTCAACAGCCTCCTAGATTTCGTCGACGCTAAAGGCATCCACCTCATCAGCGACGAGATATATTCCGGCACGGTCTTCAACTCCCCCAATTTCACCAGCATCATGGAACTCCTCCCGAACCGGACCGGCGACCTATCGAACCGGGTCCACGTGGTCTACAGCCTGTCCAAGGACCTCGGCCTGCCCGGCTTCCGGGTCGGGTCGATATACTCCAGCGATGCCCGGGTCGTGGCTGCAGCTACCAAAATGTCGAGCTTCGGGCTCATCTCGTCGCAGACTCAGTATCTTCTGTCGGCCATGCTTTCCGACAAGAAGTTTGCGAAGAGTTACATTGTCGAGAACCAGACGAGGCTGAAGAATCGACATTCTATGCTGGTCCAAGGCTTGTACAAGGCTGGAATCTCGAGCTTGGATAGCAATGGGGGTTTATTCTGTTGGGTGGATATGAGGCATCTTTTGAGCTCCAATTCTTTCGAGGCGGAGATGGAACTGTGGAAGAAGATTGTGTACGACGTCGGATTGAACATCTCGCCCGGTTCGTCTTGCCATTGCGTCGAACCCGGTTGGTTCCGAGTGTGTTTCGCTAACATGTCGGAGGATACGCTAAACCTAGCAATCCGACGTATTGAATCCTTCGTGAATTCGGTTTCGGCTAAAGCAATTAGCGATATTAATATTTTGTCGAATAATTCGAGCAGAAATTCGAGAAGAAAGTCGCTTTCGAAATGGGTTTTTCGGCTGTCGTTTCATAATGAACGTGAACGATAGTGCATGTAATTGCATCCCATTAATTTCTGATTTTTTTTCTCAATATCTTAGTGTTGAGTTGGATATTTTCGTGGAATTTTTTTTTTTGCTTAATGCATGTAGAGTGACAAAAAAAGAAAGCGCACTCTCTCCATGCGGACGTGAAGTGATTTGGGCTTTTATAGACTCTTTTCTCTTTTGTAGTTGTTTATGAGATCTTCTCGAAATGGTAATTGTGACTATATATAGCTTGTCTTTATTCTCATTGCCTCTGTGTCACTTCATATCTTTTATTTCAATCCTCTATATATATAATATATGTATATATATTAATGATAAAGAACTCACTCTTGGGAAATCAAATTTAAAAAAAAAAAAATCATAATGAATTCAAATAACTTGGAGCATGTCTATTTGTCGTTTTTGGCCATAAAAAAAAAAAAAGAATAAAATACATCAAATGTTAAAATAAATAAAAGAAAAAAATATATATATAAAATGTCTAAGATAAATAAAAGAAAAACATACCATAATGAAGTCATAACTTGAAACATGTCTATTTTAAAAACTTCGGAATAATGGTAAGAACCTAAGGAAATGCAAACCAAGGAAAAAAAACCATATTGAGGTCAAATAACTTGAGACTTGTCTATTTGATATTTTCAGAATACTCCGTACTTATGCAATGTTGTTAAAACCTATACAAATTTATAAAAATTAGTTAGTAAAAAGAAGAAATAATATAATAGAAAAATCATTATACAACACAACGGTGTCTACATTGTTGGAGGAATATTGTATAATGGTTTTTCTATTATAACATTTCTTCTTTATTGCTAAATAATTTTCATGATTTTTTATAGGTTTTAACAACATTGTACAAGTAAAGAGTATTTTGAAATTTTTAAATAGACAAGTGTTAAGTTATTTAACTATAGTTTGTTTTTCCTTATGTTTTAACAAAAATGCACAAGACTATTCCAAATTTGTACAACAGACAAGTTTTATTTCACTTCATTATGATTTTTTATTTATTTTTTTATTTTTACACATTTAATATGTTCATTTATTTTTATGCATGCATAGAATAAAAGAAATGTTGGGATTGTTTGTTTGGATTTGAATGTTTTACAAACATTCTTGTCATTTCCCTATACATTGTGAAGATTATTCTAAATTTCTAAAAACAGTTCTGAATTTATCTATAATATTAAAAAATAGATGGTTGAGATTACTCCATAAGGATCTAGTAGATAGAATTTTAGACAATTTCTAAAGCTATGTACAATTAAAATAATATGTCTTAGAAAATACTTTACAAAAAATGGAGGTAGAATTAGATGAGTAATATTAAAAAAAAAAAGGTGTTTGAGATTACTCCATATAGTTTAGTGGATGAAATTTTAGACCATTTCTAAAGCTATGTACAATAAAACAAATATGTCTTAGAAAATACTTTACAGAAAATGGGGTAGAATGAGATGAGTTTGCAAAAGAATAAGATAAAAATTGAGATAAAATAAGAAAAAGATTCATTTAATTACATTAAGAAAAAAAAATGGGATGAAATAAATTGAATTAAAAAAAAAAGAGTAGAATGAGATGAGAAATTGACAAAAAAAAATATTGCAAATGAAATTACTTAAGAAAATAAAGAAAATTGGATAAGATAAGAAATATTGATTATTAAATTAAACAATGGAAAAGAAAAAAAAAGAAAATTTAAATTGAATACGTAGGAAAAGAAAAAAAAGAAAAAAAATAATTACGTAGGAAAAGAAAGAACAAGAAACGAATTGCCACATCAGCCAAATTGGCTCTATAAAGAACCCAACGATGGATTCTTTGTCATTACTATATATGTATATATATATACACACACAACCAAAAAAAAATTTGTATAAGGGTTGGTGTGACCTTGGGTTCAGTATGCCCCCAACCCCAACTCTAATACCTTTAAATTATACGATTAATATTTTTACATGTAACAAATAATACTTTAAATAATGTCTTTTACTAAAATGTATATTTCAGTTATACAAGTAAATACCTTATGAGTAAGCAAATACCTTATGAATTTACATTTAATATGTTTCACTAAAACATATATATATATATACATATATATATATATATATCATCATAAAAGTAATACTTTAAGAGTAAGCAACATTAGTCTTATGAATATTGATGGGTCCCAAGTGGTGTTCGAGGTTCAGAGGGGGGTGAATGAACCTTGGTCGATTTTAAAAATCTGTTAAAACTTAACTGTTCTGTAAGTTACTTGAACTTACAGCTCCAGTCAGTTACTGCTTACAGCACTAGGATGCAGTGCTGCACGCTGTAACTTTAGAGTTTTATGCACAGCGAAAAATACGATTTTGTGACACAAGGCTGGTTTTCTCAAATGTGTTATTTTGTAAAACGTTTTATGCTTATGATAGAGATAGATATGAAATGTAAAGCGTAGATAAGAAAGCGATAAAACACTTATGGCTTATAGTGGTTCGAAGGTGGTGTAAGTCTTCAACGTCTACTCTACTGCTACCTCGAGCAGGAACTTCGTTAAGCAAGATTGATTTACAAGACCCTCCTAACAATCTATCAACTTACAAAGTTAACCACCTACTAGAGTCCAGTGTTCACACAGCTCCTGCGAACTCTAAAGGCTAACCCACACAGGGTTCACACTCCCATACAGGGAAGTTGCCTAACACTTAGACAACTATACAAACAGCAAGGATTTCTCCTATCAACTGTTCGACACCTAAAACAACCTAAACACACAGGACAGAGGTTAAAAGAAAAACAAATCTTCAACTGGTGAGAAGCAGTCTTGATCTTGGGTAGCTCCATTGTTGTTGTAGACTGCTCCTAGAAGGTTGAATGGCTGAACATGTGCAAGCTTAAAAGCTTTGGATGATATGTGAGTTTCCTCTCGACTTTGTTCACCAATTTCCTCAATCAGTCACTCCTTCTATTTATACATCTTGAGAGTATATCCGTTGGGGAAAGTATCCGTTGAAGGAAGACACTTCCCATTTTTGAATGTGAACTACGATCTCTCAAGAATTAAAGTATACTTGATCAACGGCATGGCTCGCATTAAATGAGACTAGACTTTCCCTTTTTGGGGCATTTAATGCGATGGTTGCGTCTCGCAGCTTTCTACGGCGCGTCAGTCCATGTGGCGTATTGCCATTGGCTCCGTGTCTGCCACTTGATCTTCTCTGGAACGGCTCTATTTGTTCTTGCTTGAATCTTCGTTCCTCGTACTGCGTTTATCCTTTTCTGGATTGCAGGATACTTCTTCAGCTGTCTTGCTTGAGTGGAAAGCTTAGCGCTATATCCTAGGTTTGCTTGCAGCTGTTTGTTCCTTACAGTGCTGCTGTAACTTAGACCTTTTTGCAGTAGCTTCGTACACTTCTGCTGTATCTTTACTTACAGTATACTCAGTTTCCTCAGTAACCTTTGTTGTTGTAACCTGGATAGGTTCTTTTGAGCTTGCAGCAGCAACAACATCAACCTCCTTATGAGGTGTCTCTAGTTGCTTAGTGGTTACCTCAGCTTTCTCAGCTTCTCTTCGAGCATCCTCTAAGGGTTCTGTCCCACCAGCCGCCCCTTCAGAGGTCTTCTAATCCTCAGATAGTGTTGTCTGAACAACAGCCTCACCTGAGGTCTTCAGAAAGGACCCCGTCTCCTTGGCCAGTCCTGTAACCTAGACAGTCTCTACAAGAATGAATTCTTGCAACAGTTACTTGCTTACTGAGTTCTTCTTTCAGAACATCTTTTGCTGTTGTAACCTGCCGTGTTCTCCCTTCAGTATCCTTTTCTCCCATTAAGGATACTTCTTCTAGCTTGCTGTTCCCTACAACATGCTGATCCTTAGAAGTATACTACTTCTTCTATGGTTGATTTTCCTTGGCCTTTGAAAAACCACTACATGATATTTTCCTTTAGAAACGATAAGCTTGTGATCATGTAATGTGGAAACTAGGTATCAATACCTTAAGCAAACTATTCTTATCTTGCTGTGTTGTTGTGTTTTGTCTTATCAAGATAACTACTGAAATATCCCAAAACTTTCCCCCTTTATCTTGATGATGACAAAACACAATAAGACAAGAGTCAACAAGAACGAATACTTTTTATTGAAGCTAAGATATTGTACAAGTACAAATTCTATTAGATACAAAAGTAAGTAAGCTACTACTCCTCCTTCTAGCTTCACTTCTTTCTTCAGCTTCAACCAGTTTGTTGTTTCCACGTTTTTCCACTAGGGAGTTCTTCTTCTCCCTTCCCACCATTTCTGATCTCTGCATGACTTTTTCAGCACGATTTCATCAGCCAGTAGCTCAGATGTACTTCAGATGGTGGAGGACTCCTGATCGCCATTATTATCTACTTCCCCCTTGCTATAAGGCTTCAGCATCTTTTGGACTCTTGGCTTGCAACTCTTCCCACTTTTTCGTCATCATCTTTCACATGATTACCCAGGGATGGAGTTACAACACCAAATATGGCGAGTCAAGGTCTTCTCTTACCCATCAGTTATTGCCCAAGGCCATAGAACAGTAACTTGTTCGTACTTCCCACCAAACATCCTCCTTCTTATTCCTACCCTAGGAAATAAGCTGCTCAGCTTCAGCACGCGACAAGAGATCAGGAAACTGACCGGTGGATGATTAGTTTACCTGTGCAGCTTCGTCAACATCCAGACACGTTCACCTTGGATCCTAGATGACTGCTGGTCTGGGTTGTGATTTTGTCTTTTACTTTGCCCAGGCTCCAGCTTGAAGCTGCTTGACATTGGATCCTTGGATATCTTGTGAAGCACCTGCTGTTTTATTTTATCTCCATGAATTGCAGCAGGTGTCTTCTTTGTCCAAGAATTGGTTTTTGATGGCTTCTCTCGGTCCCATATCTTCATCTGGATTGAGAGGGCCGGACCAGTATCGTCTTGAATGGAGGATGGATGCATGCTCCTTGGCATCCATCTCGTAGAGGCCGTCTTCTTTCTGAAAACCTTCTATACTTCTAGGAAAACAGATCCTCTACACTCCATTCTTCTGAAGACCTTCTCTGCTTCGAGGTTAACAGAGAAGTATCTTCATTGTCGTCTTCATCTCCATCTCCATCTTCTTGGCTCTCCATCTTCTTCTTTCTGAGAGTGTAACTCATATGGAAAATAGGTTTCTCTTTATGGGATTTGGTGAGTAATGAATGTGTAAAAGAATGGTGAGGAGTCGGGTGTATATATAGGCGTTTGACTGGTTTCTTGATCAATGGTTGGAAGATGAAACGCATGATCTAACGGTTGAATCTGAAAGGATGGAGGGGTTCCCTTTTATTTTTTAAGGCAGTAACCGCCATTTGCCGGTTCCTTTGGATAGATCTTTGATATCGCCTTTTTATCTTCTGAAAAGGTGGATCTCGCATTTTTGTCTCCTGAAAAGGTAGATCTTGACTTGTTGTCGATGTGATTGGTCAGCCGCCAGTCTAGATCTTCTGCTCATGCTAAGATCTCACATCACTTCTTAAGTTGAGATGACCACTTGTTGATATACCACTGTTGATACCACTTGATGGTCTTGTTGTTCCTTTTAAGGTTGCAGCATCTCCCTCATTTTCTTGTTGTGCTGCAAGAGTAAAAGATGCAGCGCAGTTTGAACCTAGCGCTGTATACAGACGCAGCTTGCAGCACTATACTTGCAGCTTTTCACAAATGTGCAGTTATTCCCCCTGAACTTCTGCATCTCCCTGCATATTCTTGTCCTTCTTCCGATGATGCTTGATGATCCTGAACTTAGGGACCTCATAACTCTCTTTCTTTCTCTTGGTATAGGTTTCTGAGCTGTCTGATCTTTGATCACTCCACTGATACCACTTGTTTGGTTCACTCCACTGATACCACTTGTTGAAGATGCTTGCTTCATCTCTTTTCGCAGCCTTCGTAGTTACCTTCTTAGTAACTCCAACTACTTAAAAAAGTGTAGCTTAGATTACTCCAGCAGCTTCCCCAGTTGCTTCCTTAGAGGTCTCAGCTACTATAAAAGGTGTAGCATAGATTTCTTCTGCAACTTTCTCAGTATCTTGTGGTGAGAGTTTCATGTGTGGTGACTTCGTGCGTTTGGAAACCTCAGCTTCTTTGATAACAGACATTCTTGCTTTTCTTAACTTCTTTGTAGATTGGATTGATATCTCTGTTAGATAGTCGTTATCTCCTTAGATGTTTGTTCCTCGTAAAAAACATGTATCGATTAGGAATGAGAGCTTGGATCTGACTGAATGTTATGCATGATACGAGGACATGATATGAGATGAGAAAACATGATAAGCTCGTTTAGAAATAGCAGAAAACTGATGGATCTGGGTAGGTAGCCAAACAAGTTGGCTTTTAACCCAACCTGCTTTGATACCACTTGATGGGTCCCAAGTGGTGTCCGAGGTTCAGAGGGGGTGAATGAACCTTTGTCGATTTTAAAAATCTGTTAAAACTTAACTATTCAGTAAGTTACTTGAACTTACAGCTCCAGTCAGTTACTACTTACAGCACTAGGATGCAGTACTGCATGCTGTAACTTTAGAGTTTTATGCGCAATAGAAAATACGATTTTGTGAAACAAGGCTGGTTTTCTCAAATGTGCTCCTTCGCAAAATGTTTTATGCTTATGATAAAAATAGATATGAAATGTAAAACCCAGATAAGAAAGTGATAAAAACACTTATAGCTTATAGTGGTTCGAAGGTGGTGTAAGCCTTCTACGTCCACTCTACTGCTACCTCGAGCAGGAACTTCATTAAGCAAGATTGATTTACATGACCCTCCTAACAATCTATCAACTTACAAAGTTAACCACCTACTAGAGTCCAGTGTTCACACAGTTCCTGCGAACTCTAAAGGCTAACCCACACAGGGTTCACACTCCCACACATGGAAGTTGCCTAACACTTAGACAACTATACAAACAGCAAGGATTTCTTCTATCAACTGTTCGACACCTAAAACAACCTAACCACACAGGACAGAGGTTAAAAGAAAAACAAATCTTCAACTGATGAGAAGCAATCTTGATCTTGGGTAGCTCCATTGTTGTTGTAGACTGCTCCTAGAAGGTTGAGTGACTGAACATGTGCAAGCTTAAAGGCTTTGGATGATATGTGAGTTTCCTCTCGACTTTGTTCAGCAATTTCCTCAATCAGCCACTCATTCTATTTATACATCTTGAGAGTATATCCGTTGGGGAAAGTATCCGTTGAAAGAAGACACTTCCCATTTTTGAATGTGAACAACGATCTCTCATGAATTAAAGTGTACTTGATCAACCGTATGGCTTGCATTAAATGCGACTAGACTTTCCCTTTTTGGGGCATTTAATGCGATTGTTGCGTCTCGCAGCTTTCTACGGTGCGTCAGTCCACGTGGCGTCTTGTCATTGGCTCCGTGTCTGCCACTTGATCTTCTCTGGAACGGCTCTATTTGTTCTTGCTTGGATCTTCGTTTCTCGTACTGCATTTATCATTTTCTGGATTGCAGGATACTTCTTCAATTGTCTTGCTTGAGTGGAAAGCTTCACGCTGTATCCTAGGTCTGCTTGCAGCTGTTTGTTCCTTGCAGCGCTGCTGTAACTTGGACCTTCTTGCAGTAGATTCGTACACTTCTGATGTATCTTTACTTACAGCATACTCAGCTTCCTCAGTAACCTTTGCTGCTGTAACCTGGATAGGTTCTTTTGAGCTTGCAGCAGCAGCAACATCAACCTCCTCCTGAGGTGTCTCTAGCTGCTTAGTGGTTACCTCAGCTTTCTCATCTTCTTCTCGAGCATCCTCTAAGGGTACTGTCCCACCAGCCGCCCCTTCAGAGGTCTTCTAATCCTCAGATAGTGTTGTCTGAACAACAGCCTCACCTGAGGTCTTCAGAAAGGACCCCGTCTCCTTGGCCAGTCCTGTAACCTAGACAGTCTCTGCAAGAATGGATTCTTGCAGCTACTGTTGGTTTCTTGCAGCAGTTACTTGCTTACTGAGTTCTTCTTTCAGAACATCTTTTGCTATTGTAACCTGCCGTCTTCTCCCTTTAAGCATACTTTTTCTAGCTCGCTGTTCCCTACAGCATGCTGATCCTTAGAAGTATACTACTTCTTATAAGGTTGGTTTTCCTTGGCCTTTGGAAAACCACTACATGATCTTTTCCTTTAGAAACGATAAGCTTGTGATCATGTAATGTGGAAACTCGGTATCAATACCTTAAGCAAACTGTTCTTATCTTGCTGTGTTGTTGTGTTTTGTCTTATCAAGATAACTACTGAAATATCCCAACAAATATACAACTAATATTTTTCACTAATATCTTTCATTAAAACTTATATTTCAATTATACAAGTAATATCTTATAAGTAAACAATTAATATCTTTTGAATATACAACTAATACCTTTCACTAAATAAGTAAAATGTAAACATATATGTTTGTTATATAAGTAATACCATATAAGTATGCAACTAATACTTTATGAGTATAGAAATAATACCTTTAGGGATACACCACTAATACCTTATAAGTATACAACTAATGCCAAATAAATATACATTTTGGGAATACATAGCCGGGGTATATAAGTTTTTGTCTTTCTTTTATTTTGTATTTTGATCTTCCATCTATTGATGTTTTTTTCTTCATTTATTGGTATTTAGTTTTTGTGAAGTGAATTACACCTAAGTGTAATACCATGTAAAATACAAATAAACCAAGAATCATTAAAAAATAGGGAAAATATTTTCATTAGATTAAAAAATTTGGGTTTATCTATTAGCAAATCAAAATCTAGAAAAAAAATGAAATAATAAAAAGAATAATAAGCTTCGAAATTCTAAAGTGGAAGATAAAAATTTTAGAGTCCATTTGGATAAGTATCTTGAGGACGGGTTTGAAATTTATAGTAGCAAATTTATTGGTGGTGTTCGGATAGATTAAATGAGATTTGAAATAAAGCAATTTCATTTTGAACTAATTTTTGAGTAATTGGGTGAAATTTAAATCACTCTATCCAAACAAAACTTTAGTTGATTGTGTTATTTAGGGGTGGATCCATGATTTAATAGTGGGATGAGTTGAAAAGTAAATGTTTTGACACATTAAAAAATTTATATATTACAAAATCTTTTGATGTTCACATAAGTTGTCTACAAATCTTCAAAATAAAAAATTCATCAATAATTGAGTCTTTGTCTATATCTTTAACAAAATCTCTCTCCATATAAATGTTAGTCCCAAGTTGTCACGCCCCATTTTCTTTCTTAAAATTTATCAGAGTTTTCCTCGTGGGCGTGAAGAAAGAAAAGGGAACGAGATGTGCATGATGTAAAATAGAAAACTTTTGAAAGAGATAATATACGATTTTACGTATACAAATCCTCGGCGTCTAGCCGAAATAAAACATTTGACATAGCAGCGGAAAAACATCAGGATCCCTAAAGAAAAGAAGAAGAGTTTATCTTTTACAAACGTGAATTATTAAAACAACGTTTCAACATGAAGTTTTGAAAAGTAAAAAGGGAAATCTTGATATGGCACAACCCTCTCTATGCATCTTGACTTTCTTCATCTCTTTGTTCGGTGGTTACCACGTGAGTAACGAGTATCAAGTATCACAACGTTCCACAATATACCACAACGTACGATCTGATTGATATTAATCCAGCTGATAGCCTACACAATTTACGGTGATTCTTAGATCCTTAATACGCTTAAAACTTATATTTAAAATGTATAAAGATAGCCGAGGAAAATAATAGTTCGATAGAGACGAGATGGATCAAAATATCAAGAGATTGAGGTTGAGAAAACGAGAGGCAAAGATCAATTTACAAGACTGAGATGAAAGAGAGCGAGATTTGGGTCGCAACGGAAAAAGAATGAGCTCGATCGGAGTTGAAACGAGCTCGAACGGAGCGTTTTAAGGTTGAGGGGTATTATGGTAATTTTGGTCAAGGGTTGACTTTGACCGGGACCCCCGACTCCCGACGACTCGATAAAAACATCTGAAACAGAACGATGGGTCAAAACGCTCGCCGGTGCGCATCCGACGCACACGGCGGCTCCCAGCGTGCGCCCAGCACCCGGCGCGCTGCATCCTCGGCAGCTACCGAGTTTTCTTGGCAGCATCGCGTGCAGCACCCGCGCGCCCATCCGCGCACAGCCCGTGCGCCCACCCGTGCGCAAGTTCTCGGCCGGGCTCGGCAGCGCGCGCCCAGAACGTGCTCCCGCGCGCACAACACCCTCCAGCCACCACCTAGCGCGGCGGCGCTGCCTAGCTTCGGCTCAAGCTCCGGCGGCTCCGGTGACGGCGGTGGCTTCGCCGGAAAATTGTAAAGAAATAGAAAAGAGAGAGAAACTTACTTGTTTTCGTCGTCTTCGTCTTGTTTTTGAAAAACGATAACTTTTGAATTGAATGAGCCCCTATTTATAGATTTTGGAAAGTTACTGTTTACCATTGGGAAGTTACTATTTACTAAAAATATCTAAGTTACCGTTTATTAAAATATTCTTTTTATTTTTTACTGTTCATCAAGATTTTACCATTTTCTTCGCCATTTGAGCCACGAGTCTCCGATTGACCTCTAGTTCATTTCTATCTTCTCATATTTCCGATACGCATCTTATGGTGAAATAAAATTCTATGTTCCGTGAATAAATTATCCTTCCGTCTAAAATATACATTATCCACATATCTAAAACCCACATAATTAAATTAAACAGTCAAGATTAACGCATATAGTAATTCAATTAAGGGTTTGTTGGGTCCTAAGTGGTGTCCGAGGTTCAGAGGGGGGTGAATGAACCTTGGTCAATTTTGAAAAGTTGTTAAAAACTTAACTGTTCTGTAAGTTACTTGAACTTACAGCTCCAGTCAGTTACTGCTTATAGCACTAGGATGCAGTGCTGCACGCTGTAACTATAGAGTTTTATGCGCAGCGGAAAATATGATTTTGTGACACAAGGCTGGTTTTCTCAAGTATGTTGTTTTGCGAAACGTTTTATGCTTATGATAGAGATAGATATGAAATGTAAAGCGTAGAAAAGAAAGCGATAAAACACTTATGGCTTATAGTGATTCGAAGGTGGTGTAAGCCTTCTACGTCCACTCTACTGCTACCTCGAGCAGGAACTTCGTTAAGCAAGATTGATTTACAGGACCCTCCTAACAATCTATCAACTTACAAAGTTAACCACCTACTAGAGTCCAGTGTTCACACAGCTCCTGCGAACTCTGAAGGCTAACCCACACAGGGTTCACACTTCCACATAGAGAAGTTGCCTAACACTTAGACAACTATACAAACAACAAGGATTTCTCCTATCAACTGTTCGACACCTAAAACAACCTAACCACACAGGACAGAGGTTAAAAGAAAAACAAATCTTCAACTGGTGAGAAGCAGTCTTGATCTTGGGTAGCTCTATTGTTGTTGTAGAAAACTCCTAGAAGGTTGAGTGGCTGAACATGTGCAAGCTTAAAAGCTTTGGATGATATGTGAGTTTCCTCTCGACTTTGTTCAGCAATTTCCTCACTCAGCCACACCTTCTATTTATACTTGTGGAGAAGATATCCGTTGAAGAAGATATCTCTCATTTGAATTCAAGTGTATTTTGATCAACGACATGGTTTGCATTTAATGCGACTTGACTTATCTTTCCGGAGTCATTTAATGCGATGGTTGCGTCTCGCAGCTTTTTGCGGCGCGTCAGTCCACATGGCATCTTGGCATTGGCTCCGTGTCTACAAGTTGATCTTTTCTGGAACGGCTCTATTTGTTCTTGCTTGGACCTTCGTTCCTCGTACTGCATTTATCCTTTTCTGGATTGCAGGATACTTCTTCAGCTGACTTGCTTGAGTAGAGAGCTTAGGGTTGTATCCTAGGTCTGCTTGCAACTGTATGTTCTTTGCAGCGCTGCTGTAACTTAGACCTTCTTGCAGTAGCTTCGTACACTTCTGCTGTATCTTTACTTATAGCATACTCGGCTTCCTCAGTAACCTTTGATGTAGTAACCTGGATAGGTTCTTTTGAGCTTGCAGCAGCAACAGCATCAACCTCCTCATGAGGTGTCTATAGCTGCTTAGTGGTTACCTCAGCTTTCTCAGCTTCTTCTCGAGTATCCTCTAAGGGTACTGTCCCACCAACCGCCCCTTCAGAGGTCTTCTAATCCTCAGATAGTGTTGTCTGAATAACAGCCTCACCTGAGGTCTTCAGAAAGGACCCCGTCTCCTTGGCCAGTCCTGTAACCTAGATAGTCTGCAAGAATGGATTCTTGCAGCTACTGTTGGTTTCTTGCAGCAGTTACTTGTTTACTGAGTTCTTCTTTCAGAACATCTTTTGCTGCTATAACCTGCCGTGTTCTCCCTTCAGTATCCTTTCTCCCTTTAAGGATACTTCTTTTAGCTTGATGTTCCCTACAGCATGCTGATCCTTAGAAGTATACTACTTCTTCTAAGGTTGGTTTTCCTTGGCCTTTGGAAAACCACTACATGATCTTTTCCTTTAGAAACGATAAGCTTGTGATCATGTAATGTGGAAACTAGGTATCAATACCTTAAGCAAACTGTTCTTATCTTGCTGTGTTGTTGTGTTTTGTCTTATCAAGATAACTACTGAAATATCCCAACAGGGTTTGATTATTTAATTAATCAATTATGTGTCGTTTTTGGTCCGGGGCGCTACACAAGTGGCACAGAGGTTCAGAGGGATGTAATAAACATCTATCGAGTTTTGAAAATCTTTTCGAACTTGCTACACTATATCCTAAACAGTTTACGGCGCATGATGCGATTCAGCTTATAGCACTATTAAGCTGTGATGCTTACTGTAACTTAGAGTTCTTGCAACGAAAATGTAAATTTGATAGATAGGGTCCTTTCAAAAACCTTTTAAGATGTGAATTTTAGCAATTTTTTATGCAGTATGACAAGATATAAAATGCAGCAAATAGATGGGCAGAAATGTAAAAACAACAAAACAATACGCAAAAACCTTATAGTGGTTCGAAGGTGGTGTAATCCTTCTATGTCCACAGTACTCCTTCTAAAAGAGAAACTTCGTTAAGTATGTTTGTTTTACAGGACTCGACCTTACAAATTTCAAACCTAACAAAGTTACACCAACTAAAACTTAGCTTCCACACATGTTACTCAAGTTTTAAAGGTTGACCCACACATGATCCTATAACTCACATAGAGTTATTGTCAAAACACTTTGACTAAAACACTCAGCAAGGAACTAACTTCCTATCAACTAAGGACACCTAAAATAACTTAAGTACTATATGAGGTTTCTTCAACTGGTTTTGGAAGTAGCCTTTGAGATTTCAGAATCTTGATAGAATGTTAATTGCTTCTATAGGTTGAGTGACTGAAACTTATAGCTTTGAGATTACTTTAAACTTTGAGAGTTTTCTTACTTGAGTTTAAAGAGTAGTAGGTTCGGTAGTAATTTCAGTCCACTCTTCATCTATTTATAGGTGAAGATTATGTTCGTTGAAGAAAGGCCCTTTGAATCATCTTCTTAGTTGTAAAGCTTGCATTAATTGCCTCCTTAGACTTGTATTAAATTTTTCTTATCTTGCACTTCAGGTCATTAAATGCGGTTGTACTAGGTTGCAGCTTTCTACAATCTATCAAGCCACGTGTTTGCTTTTTACTAGCTCTCTGAACTGCATCAATCAGCTTGTCTCTACTGGCTTGTTTTTTATTCATTGAATTGATCAATTATCAGACTATTGTTGATCTTTCTCATACTGCATTGTTGTTAAAACCTTAGCACTTTATTCTTCTTGTCTTTTCAATCTTGAAGAATATAGTACATGATTCCTGCAACCTTGTCTTCATGTTGTAACTTAGCTTACGATTCTTCTGCTAGCTATAACTATACTGCTAACAACTCTTCTTTGTTGTACCTTCTTCTAGCTTACAGTAGTTGTTTTCTTACTGTTTGCAACATTCTTCACTTGAGCTTTCAGCTACTATATTTTAATTTCCTCCATTCTTCAACCTATTCTATAGACTCAAATTCTAGTCTAATTTCATTTAAACATTGTGAAAAATGAGATACTCTAATTTCTTATTACAATTGTGTTTGTCTCAACAAAATCAAAACAATAGATTCTTAACAATGAAGCATTGAAGAATCTCCAAGTAAATCATCCCCCGTCATGTTACATATAATCGTCTTTACATGTTTCATCGCTGAATATTCCCTTTCAGTTGTAGCAGTAGAAACAAGTAGGGTAAAAAATAGACAGATAGTTAACATAACGTAGATCTTCGACCTTCTACTCTTAGTAAACAATTGACTCAACTCAACTAGTGTAGAAACTTGAAACTCTTACTTCATTTTGTTATCATGTTTATAATGTGTCAATTTATACACTAATGAAATAATATTTTGATCTGTGAAATTTTCTGGATAGAATCTAAGAGAAAATAATTTAAAAAGTATTTAACTCCATCAAAATGTAATCTATTACTCCATTGAAAACACCACAAGTATAATGATGTTCAATTGTGGTTTCCCCATGAGAATGACTAACCTTATATGGATAATCCAAATTGGGGAAATCAATATCGTTCTTCAAATAAAAAACTTTGACTTCTTGAAGAAATCCTTCTTAACCATATTCTCACAATTCTTGAAGAATAATTTTAATAATAGAGACAAAAACAATAACAGCCAAAATATCTTGAACTTTCATTTGAAAATTTTGGCAAAGAGAATTTGTAACTCTTATAATTTTGTGCATCAGGTGTGAAGTAAACACGAAGTCAAAGCTTGCTATATTTTTATGAGTAGGTCTTTTGCAAGACCATCTTACATATCGCATTTCATGAGACAGAGCAGGTCGGGTCAGACATAATAAATTATTAATATTTTTGTGTGTATTAGGTGATATTTTTTTGTATATGAGGTAATACTTTTGTATTGTATCATGTAGTATATGTACATAATAAAAAGTACTACCTGATATATAGAAAAATATTTCCTAATATACACAAAAGTATTACATGTTGCACAAGAGAGAAGAGCGCCTGGACAACCTAGGATCCGTACTTTTTTAGTGACCCGGCCCGATCCAATTTGGGTCATGTATCTTATAATATAAAATTATTATCTGATATACAGAAAAGTATTACCTGATACATATAAAAACATTACATATTTTTTTATGTCCAACTTAACTCAAAACACATATTATAATACAAAGTATTACCTAATATACAGAAAAGTACTACCTAATACACACAAAAGTATTACATAATTTCTATGTTTGACCCATCCTGACCCGTCTCACGGAAAGAGATTCATAAGACTATCTCACCCAAGACTTTGCCTATTTTTATAAACCTCTCGAACTTCAGTCTTAGATCTTCCATTTTGAGAATGTTCAATAAGACATTAAAACACTTTGCAAGTTGTAGCATACATATCTATTAAACCTTTCATAAAGTTATAATATGAACTCTACTGAATAGCTCTAACTCACTGAAAATTACCAATTTGATTGGCACCACGTCCTGAATCAAGCTCATATGCAACCAATAAACTTTAAAATTGCATGACTTTGAGCAACTTTTAGTTGAGAGATTTGTTTTGGTGAAGAAGTTATAAGATTAACAACATTATCCAAGTGAGATATGACTCCCAAGAAAATTATATTATTAACAACATTATCCAAATGAGATATAAATTATCAAACAAGTTATAATATTAACAATATTATCCAAGTAAGATATGAATTCCCAAACAACACAGATATCTTAACCTACAAAAACTAATGTCGATTGTAGACCATGTGTAAAACAATGATATAATAGGCATATGAACATCTCGACGAAATAATGTTTGAAGCGCATTCCATGAACCACGTATATTACTGGCACCATCATACCCTTGACCTCTCATTTTTTTAACTCAAAGATCATGATGAAAAAGAGCACCGCATCTTATTTTTTCAAATTTAATGAAGTCGTATCACAACATTTTTTATTGCAAAAGAAGAAAAAAATTTAGTCAAAATCTCATGATCACTCACAAATCTCAAGATAATAGCCATTTGTTCTTGCTTGGAGATATTTTATGCTTCATCAACAAGAATATAAAAACATTTATCTCCAACATCTTCACAAATCATTTGACGTACTCTATAGACCATAATATTCAAAATCTTTATTTGGATTTTTGGAGCAATGTATTGGGCATTTTTCAAAGCATTATCAAGAACAACTTAATTAACTTCTTTATTCGTATTTGTAAAAGCCTTCACTAATTCAATAAAATCCCACAATTGGATGAAGATGAAGACTCGTCATGACCTCTAAAAGCACAATCTTGAAGTGCAAGTCATCGATGACTTATTGTCACGCCCCGTTTTCATTCTTAAAATATCAGAGTTTCCTCTTTGGGCGTGAAGAAAGAAGGGGAAAAAGACGTGCATGAAATAAAACAGAAACCTTTGGAAAAGATAACATACAAATTTACGTATACAAATCCTCGATGTTTAGCCGAATTAAAACGTTTAACATAGCAGCGGAAGATACATCAGGATCCATCTATAGAAAATGACGATATACTTTTTACAAAACGTGAAATTATATAAAACATCGTTTGAACATTAAGTTTTAAAAGAAAAAAGGGAAAGCTTGATATGGCACCGCCCTCTCTACGCATCTTGACTTTCTTCATCTCCTGTAGTGTGAGTACAGGTGGGGGTGAGTGCGTTGAATACACTCGTGGGAGAAAATTCCATGTTTTAACAATTATTAAGCAATTATACAAATCAAACATATATAAGTTCGGCAGATAGACACAACACATAAAATGCATAGCACATAAAATACGGGCAACAACTCTAAGAGTACTCAACTAACATATGGTGCTTTTATGGGCCACCAGTCCATTGGTGCTTTTTACGGGCCACCAGTCCATCCCAGAACAAGATCATGGACCTCCATTCTACTAGTGCTTTTTACGGGCCACTAGTCCATCCCTAACGTATTGATGCTTTTTATGGGTCACCAGTCCATTCTTAACATGGTTTTGGACTTCTGTCCTCATTTATCATAATCATAACGTATACATGTACATAGTAATCACATGTAATCACCGAACGTAGAGTTCAACAGTTCATATAGAAAAATAAGGAAAACAGTAAACAGATAGAGTTTAGAAGTTACCCCACACACAACATATAATCACAACATTTATCTCAAAACACATAAGTTCACAATTCATAGCGTTAAATACAGAAAACATAGAGTTATTAGGGATTAGAGGTTACCCCCACACACAGCATATAATCACAATATTTATCTCAAAACACATAAGTTCACAACTCATAGCGTTAATTAATCTAATCATCATTGTGCGTTCATACAGAAGCATAAAGTTATTAGGGTTTAGAAGTTACCCCTACAAATCAAACATATATAAGTTCATAAGCATGCGTTCATTCATCATCATAATATGTTGAATACAGAAACATATAGTTAATAGGGTTTAGAGGTTACCCCCACCTTGTTCGGTAGTTACCACGTGAGTCGCAAGTATCAAAGACTTGATATCTCTATTCTCAATCCAACTGATATTAATCCAACTGATAGCCTACACAAATAACGGTGATTCTTAGATCCTTAATACGCTTCAAACTTATATTTAAAATGTATAAAGATAGCCATAGAGAAAAATCGTTCGATAGAGACGAGACAGATTGATAGATCTAAAGATTGAGGTTGAGAAAGCAAGGGTGGAAGTTCAGTTTATAAGGCGAAGATGAAAGAGGATGAAATTTGGGTCGCAACGGAAAAAGAATAAGCTCGATCGGAGTTGAAATGAGCTCGAACGGAGCGTTTTAAGGTTGAGGGGTATTTTGGTAATTTCGGTCAAGGGTTGACTTTGACCGGGACCCCCGACTCCCAACGACTCGATAAAAACATGCGAAACAGAACGACGGTTGAAAATGCTAGCCGGCGCGCACAGCGGCTCCCGGCACACGCACCGCGCGCGCGCCCAGCACCCGGCGCCGCGCGCCTAGCGCACTGCGTCCTCGACAGCTGCCGAGTTTTCTCGGCAACCACGGCAGCATTACGCGCCCGCCCACGCGCTCAGCCGCGCCCACCCCCGCGCGCCCAGCACACTACTACCACTAGTAGCCACTTGCTAGTGCGGCGGCGCTAGTGGCGGTTCCGGCGGCGATGGCCGGCGAAAAAACTTAAAAGAGAAAGATAGGAGAGAGAAACTTACTTATTTTCGCCGCTTTCGGCTCGTTCGGGAAAACGATAATTTTTGAATCCAATGAGCCCCTATTTATAGATTTTGGAAAGTTACTATTTATCAAAAATATCTAAGTTACCATTCATTAAAATATTCTTTTTATTTTTTACCGTTCATCAAGATTTTACCCTTTTCTTCACCATTTGAACTACGGGTCTCCGATTGACCTCTAGTTCGTTTCTATGTTATCATATTTTCGATACGCATTTTATGGTGAAATAAAATTCTATGTTCTACGAATAAATTATCCTTCCGTCTAAAACATGCATTATCCACGTATCTGAAACGCACATAATTAAATTAAACCGTCAAGATTAATGAACATAATAATTCAATTAAGGGTTTAATTATTTAATTAATCAATTATGCATCATTTTTGGTTCGGGGTGCTACACTTATGATTGAGGTTTCTAAGTGCAAATGATTTTTAGCCGTAAAACCACATGAGTAAGAAATGCATATTTATTTCTTTGGCTTATTCTTTTCCAATTGTTAAATCCTTCCTTGATTAATGCAGAAAAATTAGGCATTTCAACATCATGCATGAAAAAAAATAATAAAACAATATGGTTTGTCTGTGAAAGGCTCCAACCAATGGAAAAATAACAAACCATCATTTTTGAAAACTACGATTTTGAGTGCCGAACTTTGTAATAGGATACCCTTCCACTTTTTGTTGATAAGGCCTAACTGTTAAATATGCCTGTCTTATATCATCTTGTGCATTGACAAAATATCAATTTTACCAAAGCACGATCTGTCACGCCCCGTTTTCATTCTTAAAAATATTAGAGTTTTCTTGTGGGCGTGCAGGAAAAGAGGGAAAAGAAACATATATTTTAAAAATCTTACAGATACAACAAGCGAATAAAGGTTTAAACAACATTCACAACAGAAAAAACTTCGGAAAACATTTAAACTTTCAATCTACACGTTCAGACCCTTGGCATATAGCCGGAAGAAAACATTAAAACAAAGTAGAGAAAATCAAACATGATCCATAACAAGGGAAATAGTTTGACTTTACAAACGATCGATAACATTGTTTAGAAAAAATCGAAATACTAAAAAGGAAAAAGACACTACTGGATATGACATCCCTCTCGCTACGCTTCTCTGCCTTCATTGTCTACTGTAGTGTGAATACACATAGGGTGAGTGCGTTTGAATACACTCGTGGAGATAATTTTCATATTTTAAAAAGTTCGTTAAACAGTTAAACCAATCAAACATGCATAAGCACAACAATTAAACACAACACATAATATGCATTGCATATAACATAAGATATGTGCGGATACTCCCCGTCTTACCCTATGAACAGTTTTATACCGTTTGGTGATGTTTACGGACCACCAGTCCTTCCGTAGTGTTTTTTTTACAGACCATTAGTCCCTCCGTAGCATGAAAGTGGACTTTCGTCCTTACATAGCATTTTCATAATGCATGCATGAACATAGAAATTACAACACGTATCTCAAGACACATAAGTTCACAATTCATAGCATTAAAGGATCGTTTTCCTAAATTTTAGATTCACATAGCATAATGATTAGGGTTCGTTTCATAAGTATAAGTTCACATAACATGCGTTCATTTATCATCATTCATGAATTTTTTAAGGGAAATATAAAGATTAGGATTTGGAAGTTACCCCTACCTCGTTCGATGGTAACCCTCGTGAACTCAGAATCCTAAGCCTAAGATCTTTCTTCAACGTGAAAGCCTACACACGTAAATGAGGGTTCTTTAGATTTCATATTACGTTAATTATGCGTAAATTAATATAGAATCTCTCTCGAAGAAGGAACATTAAAGGGAAGAATACGAAACGAAAGCTTGAAACTTGATCATAGGGTTTAAAGGGATCGATTAGAGCTTTAATCAAGGAAAAACGGGCTTAAATGGAGGAAAAGCGAGCTTAAATGGAGCTTTTAAAAATGCATGGGCATTTTCGTAAATTTTGGAAAAAGGTTGACTTTGACCCAGGGGTAATTTTATAAAATCAGAAAAGATTTGGGGCCTTTTAATATTTTTAAAACCTTTGGGGTCAAAATGCAATTTTCAGAAGATTTGGGGGTCAAAACCTAAAGTTTGAAAACTTTTGGAGGTTAAAATATAATTTTCGAAAGTTTGAGGACTTAAACGATATTGTAGAAATTTCAGGGACCAAAACGTAAAATCACTAAAAACCTAGGGTTTGCAAATCGATCCCAAAAATCTTCAAATTTTCGGAGGAAGCCCCTACCCCAAACCCTCCACCTCCAATCGTCTTGCCCCGTTCCCGCCACCCACACGCCACAGCCAGCGACACCGCATCACCGATGACCTCCTCCCTCACTCACGCACATGCCGGTGTGGCTCTGCGTGCTAGTAAACACACACACACCACACAACAACACACATACCGACGACATATACACTCATACCCCGACATGACAACACTACCCAGCACTGCCCCCGACACCACATACACCACGACACGACACGGCGGTAATGGCAGTAGGGAGAGAACCGGCGAGAGAGAGAGAAATGGGGGAAGAAGAGAGAAATAAGAGAAGAAGAGGGAGAAAAGAGAGGGAGCCGCGCTTTGCCGGCCGATTCCCGGGGGCGGCGGTGGTTCGACGATCTAAGCTCGGATCCAGGACGGGCTTGGCGAGGGCTACATTCCGACGTAAGGATCAACCGTAACGGAGGAGGTGAAGGGTGGCGCCGGCGACAGCACGACGGCGGCACGGTGGCCGGCCGGCCGGAAACCTATTGAGAGGAGAGATATATATACCCTTTACAAATGTGTCAAAATTTTGATCCTATGTGTTCCAATTTTCGATTTTATACACTGTAATTTTGGGCCACGGGCCCTTATTTGGGCCGCCCATTAACGCTTTAACTTTTGGGCTTCATTTTACGATATCTTTATTAAATTATAGCCTATGCATTTCGATTAAATTTTTGCTCGATAAATTAATCATGCATTAATTCGTTTTTCTAAAACGCACATACTGTAATTAACTCAAAAAATTAGGGGTTATATTATTTAATTAACCAATTATGCGTCCTTTTATCCTAGGCGTTACACGATCAATACATATATTTGATTGTAAATCTAGAACTGAGGTATTTTGCTCAATAGGAGTTGAAGGAGATTGATTTGTTTGATTTTGTATGACAATGGATATAGGTTCTGAGCTACCTTAAGTATCTTGACGATTGTGTTGTGTAAAGAAAGATGATATAAATCCTTTTTTTTCTTTACAATAGGTTGGTGCTCTATTTAAAATTCGAAAATAACAACATGACAATAAAATGTTATACATTGGATAAATACGGACGAACTCTTATCAATTAAAAATTTAAATAGAATAATAATATGATATAATTTTATATAAAGAGGAAACTTTGAAAATTCTAAAATGGGTGATTACATGTCTAGCGTCCCTATAAATTTGTGTATGCTCTAATATAAATAAATAAAAGTACTAGGAACCAAAAATTAGTGCAGATTAAATATTGAACTCATGAATATTTATGAAAAGATAAGAATATAAAGATCAAATATTAATACTTTATTTATACTTATTTCATAAAAACACTAAATGAATTACGTAATGCATTGCCTTTAATAATGGGGTAAAATGCGCGAAACCCCCTTGTGATTTGGAAATCTTGCGTCGGTCCCCCCTCTGTTAAAAGAATGGCAACATTTACATGTGTGATATGATTAAACATGCACACTCTCCATTTTTTTAAACTGTAGCTAACGGTGTTAATTTTATACGTGAATGCTCCGTTATGCCCTTATTGTAAAATGAGGAATTACTAACAGTGAAAATTAATTCACCATACGTGAGGGAGGAAAGGGAAAAATTAGGGCTCATCCAAAATTAGGGTAAAAATTTATCGTTTTCCACTTTATTAATCGACTGAAATTACAGAAATACAGTGAGGAATTGGTGGGTTTAGGGTCTTTCAGAGGTCGCGAGTGAAAAAGTGTGAGAAATTTTAGGGTTTAGGGTTCCTTGGCGGTGGCGCAGTTGGTGTGTTCGCGATTCTTCATAATTATTCGGTAAGTTCGATTCTCATCTCATCCAACAATGTTGTTCGCTTTTCAGCCAAAAAATGTTCAAGTCATGCTTTTAAACAGTCTATAGTGCTAGAACTCTTTGTTTGTTGGATTTACTGTTAACTTGGATAGGGTTTGAATGTTGGGGTGTTTGCAATTTCTATGGTGAATGAAACATATCATTTTTGTTTGCTGGATTTATTGTTAACTTGGAGCTACTCTTTTGAAGTTATATTCATTGGAATTTGGTTATTTCTTGTTGGATGGTTCTGTTTTACATATGCTGCAGTAAAAATTAATTCATTCGATTTTGTTTGTTGGATGGTTCTGTTAGCTTTTTTTGTCCACACTCGATGAATTACATATTGATGCAATAAAAATTAATTCAGTCTGATATGATGCATTTTGTGTGTGATTTAGTATGCTACATTTTGTGTAATATAGTATGATTTAGTGTGCTGTGTTGAGTCCATAGATGATTGGCTTCTACACATAATCACATTCCCTCTCTTAATCTGCTGTGTTTACATGGATAACTACTTGTCTAATGTTATGTTTGGATTGACATATTTGATGATAGTCTCACATTCCCTCTCTTAATCTGTTGTCATTTGTTTCCATCATTATTCTGTCTATTTAAGTTGATTTTTAATTTGGATTTTGTCCTTTATAATTTCAGATTATGGATGATGATGGAATTCCTTTGTATTTTGAGGATAACTCTGGTGCTGAGGGTGGGGAGGGTGCTGCAGAGGGTGGGGCTGAGGGTGTTGGGATGGGTAGTGAAGGAGGAGTTAGATTGGATGGAGAAGAGACTAGTTATGATGATGAATCAGATGAGTCTTATAGGCTTGGTAGTGATGTTGATTCAGAGTCTTCATGTCCCTCTTGGATGATAGAGGATTTAAAGGGTCCAGATGATGAAGACATATTTGCAAACTACTCTCCAGATCATGCTAGAAGTGTAATGAGACAGTGTAGAGAAGAAATGAGGGAAAAAAGAAAGAAAATGAGGGTTGAAGAGCAAGCACAAGAACAGGCTGAATTGGGAAGAGATGGGGAAGGGTGGTATAGTGACATTGAGGGGGAGGGTAACCCATTAGGGGGAAAATGATGAGTGGGCAGAAGAGGCTAATATGGGGGGATTTGAATTGAGGGTTGGGATGAAATTTCCCAATAGACAGGTCTTTAAGGAGGTGTTACAGGATTGGTCAATTAGAAAGGGTTTTGAGTTGAAGTTCATTAAAAATGAGAGTAGGGTGGTGACTGCAACATGTAAGGGTGGGTGTGAGTGGAAGTTGAGGGCCTCAGTAGTTCAAAAGACTACTACTTTTCAGGTGAAGACTTTAAAAGGTACTCATACGTGCGCTTATAGGACTGAAAATAATCAAGCAGACTACAAATACCTAGCCAAGAGAATTCTGGAGACTGTGAAAGATAATCCAAATGAATCAATTCATGGCTTGAAAAATAAAATTAAAAGAGACTGTGGTATTGAGTGTAGCTTGCATAAGGTGTATGGGGCCAAGAGACATGCATTGACTCTGTTAACAGTGGATATAGTTGAGCAATTCAATAGGCTTTATGACTACTGTGCCACAGTAGTTAAGCATGATCCTGGTAGTTCTCTAGTGGTGAAAGTTAACAGGACCTTAACCCCCCCTAAGTTTCAAAGAATGTACTGTTGTTTGTGTCCAATTAAGGAGGGGTTTTGGCTGGGTGTAGACCTATAATTGGGCTAGATGGGTGTTTCTTAAAAGGCTTGTATAGTGGTCAGTTGCTGTCAGCTGTGGGGAGGGATGGAAATGACAACATGTACCCAATTGTCATTGCTTATGTGGAGGTTGAGAAGCAAGATAGCTGGGAATGGTTTTTGAAGCTGCTATTGAAGGACATTGGATCAGCCGAGGAGATGAACTGGACATTTGTCAGTGACAGACAAAAGGGGCTGATAGAGGCTGTGAATGAGCTAGCACCTAACAATGAACACAGGTCAGTTTTCAGTTTTTTTCAGTTCTGTTTTCTAATTTCTGTTTTTTCATTTATGTACTGCATTTCTATTTTTTTCATGTTGGTTTAAACTTGTGTACAGTTCTGATTGTGATATTAATTTACTTGATGCTTAATTTTAGGTTTTGTTTGAAGCACATGTACAATAACTTCAAGGTGAAATTTAGGGGTTTGGAACTGAAGAAACTGTTCTGGAAAGCTGCAAGTACTTATAATGTGAAGGCTCATCATAGGATTATGAAAGAGATTGAAAGGTTATCTCCTAAGGTACGTGACGAGGTAACTGCATATGAGTGGTTAACAGGGGTAGACTCCAAACATTGGGCTAGATGTTTCTTTTCCTCTCTACCTAAATGTGATGTCATAGTTAACAACATTTCAGAGTCATTTAACAGCTTCATATTACCAGCCAGAGATCTTCCTATTATTGACATGTTTGAGTGGATTAGGAAAAGATGCATGACAAGAATACAAGTTAAGAGGGAAGGGATGATGAATTATATGGAGAGTATATGTCCAAACATTGTCAAAAAAATAGAACAACAAAGGACATATAGTAGGAACTGTTTTGCAAGTTGGGTAGGGGATGACAAGTATGAGGTGATGCATTACCTAGAAAATCACATAGTGAGGTTGAAGGAAGGGTACTGTAGTTGTGGGTTTTTTCAGTTGTGTGGGTACCCTTGTTGTCATGCTATGTCCTGCATAGGCTATCATAGGCTAGAAATTGGTGAGTATGTGCATGATTTCTTCAAAAAGGACATGTATATGAAAGTGTACAGCTTCAGCATCAATCCTGTTCCTGGGATGCATGAGTTCGAAGAGTCCACATTTAGCCCGGTGGCACCCCCTGATGTCAGATTGAGAAGGGGTAGGCCAAAGAAAATGAGGAGGCCAGATGGAAATGATCAAGAAAAAGACTCACTCACACCTGTGGGCTTTGCAAGCAATTGGGCCATAACAAAAGAAGCTGCCCAAATAAACAAAGGGTTGGAAATGAACAGGTTGCCCAAGAACAAGAACATCTTCATGAACAGGTTTTACACCTAACTTTATTTCATTTGTTTGGATGTGTACAACCGTGTAGCTTTACATTTTCTGAATGTTGGTTTATTAATGTGGTGAGCAGGGTGAAGGAGAGCAAGAATAAGGACAAGAGAATCAATATGAGCAGGGTGAAGGAGAGCCACAAGATACACCTAGCCTAGATTTGATAGAGCAATTTGGTTGGGCTCTACATGAAGATCAAGTACCCCCTACTCTCATTTCAGATTTGTATTTGTTTGCAATCTGTAAGACATGTATTAGATAACTGCATAACAAGATCTTTTTTTGCAGCCACCATCTCACCTCACTCAACAAACTACTCAAGCATCAACTGTCCAAAATCCTACACAATAATCTAGGAATGAAGCTGTAGCAGCAGGCCCCCCATGAAAGAGACCTAGAAAACAAAAGAAGCCAACTCAAAGATCAAGAAGAGGTTGATATTTTGGGATAGCTGTATGTCTATTTTTGGGATAGCTACTTGGGTACATATTTTGCTAACTGTGAATGATTGATTTTGTTGGTAAAACTGCATAGATGGTACATGATGAATTAGGTTGTGAATGGTATGAAAGTTTGTAGGTTTTATATCCTTTTGTGCATGATGAAACATCTATAGTTGCCATTTGGGGTACATGATGTAAGAGTGGAATTTTTGGCTTTGATCAGTCATGTTGTAGGATCAAACAATTACTTTTGCTATATGGAAGTCCATTATTTTTACTAGTTGAGATCTATCTTTTGTATTCATTCTTTATCTACAATTTTACTAAGAGTTTGATGATTGTTTTGTAGTGTGCAAATAGTATAATTGAATGTAATGTATGGACAGGTTATTGTAATGTGAAAATGAAGATAATTGAAGTAGAATATGATTGGCTACCATAGTTCACAAAATAAAGTGCAGGTTGCAAATAGCTACAAAATATTTTGCAAATAATTATACTTGAGCATTACAATAATGAGAAGGACCAACATAACAAGAGTGAACAATTTGAGCTGAGCTTGATTTTTGTTGAGTTTTTCCATCTTCAATGATAGATCATTGTATTTCGAGAGCATCAATGTAGTATTATTGTCTCCTACAGCAGACGAGTCAACTTCTTCTTCCAAATTTGGCATTTGCATTTCACTCGTACAATTCTTCCATGAAACCGATGTGGGTTCTAGCCATGCAAAGTATTCACAATTGAGTAGACGGCAAGTGCAAAATAATTTACTAACTGTTGCCTTCGATGGACTGACAACTTTAATCTCAGCATTTTTCCGGCAGTAGCACTTCAAGATACTATACCTTAGATCTAAATTTTCTTCATTTTTCGTCATTGATTTCTTAAATGAAGAAGACATTTCCCTATACAAATTATCATAAAATGAGCACAATGTATATAAAATAATTAGCACAATAAATAAATAAGGTTTTAATATAAAGAATATAAATAAAATATTACATACAACCTAGCATGCAAATAAAAAAATTAACTATTTTTATTAATTAAATTAATTAAACAGGAAAGAAAAAACGTCTGGGGGACTTACAGTGAATAAGAGTGGAGTAGCAACTTCTTTGTATACTATAATTCATGTACAAATCAAATGTCTTTGCTTTTATATACAATGGAAGGGTATAAATGTCAAAACACAAGTGAAAAAGTAAGAAAACTCAACAACAATTCGCACAATCAGCGAGTGAAACACACTCTCATCAAGTAAGACGAAATTGGGGATTTCGCGCATGTTTAATCATATCACACGTGTAAATGTTACCATTCTTTTAACAGAGGGGGGACCGACACAAGATTTCCAAATCACAAGGGGGTTTCGAGCATTTTACCCTTTAATAATGTGCTGGGAAATTTCAAGAAGCCCACATCTAAAATTTCAAGAAAGTTGATCTTTGTTGTTGATGAAAATTCTTGTTGAGTAGTCTCTTAATCCTATAATTTTTGTATTTTATATATGGGAAAGACAAAAGAAAATAAAAAATAAAGGAAGAAAAGGGAACCGTGTTCACTATTTTCTTTTAGCTACTTCCGCAAGTATATAGTGTAGGGTGTAGAAGTGGTGAGCAAGGTCGATCCCACAAAGACTGGCTATCTAGGAACTAACTAACTACTGAAATTCAGTTTTCAGTTTTATCTAGAAAAATCAAATCACACCGATTACAGATTAATTCAATAGAAAAGTAAATATGCAAATAAATTCACTCAAGAATAACAGATATTTAAGATAGGTTCTAAGACATGCTTTCATCTAATTCTCATCAAAACATCACTTTGACCAATTCAAGTTCATTAATCAATCATCCTATATGAGCAATCACATATGTCGAATTAACAGCTCTCCCCAGTCAGTTAACCGGTTGATTATTATGCCACTAGAGGTATCCCTACTCAATCTGATTGAAACATAACAACTCCCAAAAGTAACTAGGATTGATTTCTCATCACATAAATTTCTTAATCTCCCGATCTAAGTCTTTTTTATGTATCATGTGTTTATTTTTCCATAATTAAATTTCATCTCCCAAATTTTGATCTAATTACTAAAACATGCTCAATTACTGGCCACATAACCAAACAAGCAATCAACTCATAAACACACAAATAGGATAAACGATCATGAACTTTGAATTGAAATTAAAGATCCATCTAGATTCGAATCAAATTACTAACAAGCCCTAAATACCTTAGAAAATTAGCTAGACATGATGATAAACAAACTCATGGACAAGATTGGAAATATCATATCTACTAGTATTCAACAAAGGAAGAAAATTTTAAAAACTCTATTAGACGATGATCTCGTGATTCCTCGATCTCTTGAATTATTTTTCAAATCCTCTCAATGCTTCTCAAAATATCGTGTTTTCCTCTATGAATTTATCTTCTCCCTCTTTCTCTTTCTTCATGTTGAGTATTTATATTGTGTTGGGAATCTTTCAAGTGAAGTAAGAGGTGAAAACACTCCAAGAAAACTGAAACTCTGTGAATTCCTGATTATCCGGGCATGGTCGTGCTGTACGGCACGGTCGTGCCCCATCATCAAGCACTTATCTGTACACTGGCACACTGTCGTGCTTCACGGCACGGTCGTGCCCCACCAACTCTTCCATGCGATCTCGTATTTCAACTTCTATTCTTCCTCATTTTTCTATGATTCCTTCCTTGATCATCAATTACACTTGAAACTTGCACTTTTCTCATCAAAATCATGAAACTAAACACAAACCCGTCAAATGCAACTTATACAATATAATATCAGAAATCACCATAAAAACGTATCTAAACATATTCAAATGAATACATAAACATATGCAAAAATATGTGAAAAACGACACTTATCAAACCGCACACAGCTTTGTGAGTAGGAAGGATTTGCTATATTGTCAAGAATTTGGGAGGGTAAGATTTTAAATTTTGGGACGTGGGCTGGTTTCAAAAAAGCAAAATTAAGGGATGTGAGCTTTTGCATTTTATTGTATTGGTTCAGAATATAAATTTTGAGCAATATATATATATATATATATATATATATATATAATTTTCAGAATTAATTTTATTTGATGTGTAGATAAATTCTTCAAAATATAATTTTGCTAAATATGTATTTAATTTTCTAAAAATTATTACAATGTGTCAATAGTAATTATATAGTCCCCACCTATCATAATCAACATACAATTATTTTAATTATCTTATCTCGAACTACATAGTTTTACAATATATATAAAAAAAAATTTACATATTATTTAAGAATACATATCCACAATATTCATCAATTTATAGGTATCTATATAAATATTTGACTATGTATCTATATATATATATAGATATATACATATCCACAATATATATATATATATATATATATATATATATATATATATATATATGCGCGCGCAAGTGTGTATTGTATTTTGATTCCATTGTTTAAATTAAAGGTATCTATATTGGAATTTGGTTTATAATATTTTAAATTTTCATATTAAATTTCGGTTAAATATAATTAAAATTTGAAAAATAAAACATGTTTTAGAATATTTAATTTAATATTTCTATAGTAAATTTTTTTTTTTTTTTTGTTAAAGTTACTTTTAATAACCTATTGAAAATGTTCACAAAGTTAAAATTGTTCAAGGTCAAAACATAAATAACTTCTTTCGTTAAAGCTAAATAACAAAATTTATATCCTCTTCAACTTAATACTAATCATGTTTAAGTGTTCCAAGTAAAATATATATCATATAAGAAATCAATCCTAATTGATTTATTCATAAAATATATATCATATAAGAAATTGATCCTAATTGATTTAGAAATCATAATCATATTAATAATAATCACAAAATTATTAGATCATGATGTTTTTGTACACTCAACAATTAAAAGTTAGGTGACTCGTTTGAACTATGTTTTTTTTGGAAATTTAAATTATATTCAAATGAAATTTTATAAAAAAAAGGATATTTTAATCCACATGAAACATGAAAAAACAACTAAATTATACTTATCAAATCCATATTTAAAAGTTGAAAATGAATTATGAATATTAATCTCAAAACAATCTTCAGAAACAGCAATAAAATTTCTAATCTTAATAATTTTGGCATTTTACCACATCATTCCCGCAACGTCTTGGATTGATGTGTTAGAGATATCTTAGCGTCAAAATATACTCACAAAAAAGAGAATTTAATTGAACACAAATATTTTCAGACTTGTTGTGAAATACTTCACTCTTTACGCCAGCTACCCAAGCGATTGAAGTACAATATGTATTTAATCAATCGGAAAACTATACGATACAACATAATTTAATGAATTCAATAAAACCAAATTAAATTGATAGTACATATACCTTAACACTTCTCATATTTCACTACTTGATCCGAAAATTTAATGTAACAAAATTTTGCAACTTTGTTTGATGTTTGTATCATAAAATTTTGCATTATATAGAATCTATAATTCTGATTTTATAGTGTTCTACACTAATATATAGTTGGTTAGAAATTTACAATTAAAATACTGGTTTTATATATTTTCCCAAAATACTACATTACAGTTCATCACTTAAGTTAGTAAATTAATATTGTCAAAAATGATTTGGGTGATATAATAGGAAACTGATATATAATATCAGCTAAATCTAAACATGATTTGGGTGGGGAAAAAAAAATCAAATCTACATGTTTTCCTTATTTTTTGTTTCTTTTCCATAAAAACCATACAAAACAATTCCTAGAGAATATCCATAAAATCCAAGAATATCTTTTTTTTAGATAATACATTAAAATTCTTGATTTTTATTGATATAACAACATGATTATTTTTAATATCTTGATATGCACGAATTTTTTTCTAAACTAAAAAACAAAAATATAAAGTTGAATTGTTGACTTTTGTTGGGATATTACTATTTTGGGAAAAAAAAGTAAGAAACGATTTTGTAAAAACTATCAAATTTTAGCTTATAGAAAAATAATTTTGGACAACTTGAATTCCCGATTGGGAATCCATTCCCCAAACGAGGAATTCCTGTCCCCAATTCTCAAAATGATGATGGTATTTGATGTAATGTTTTGGTATGTGTATGATGTTGTCGATATCATCCTTGAAACCATCTATTATCATCCATAGAATACTCTGTGTACCAAAAGATGAAGAATCATGAAATGAAATTAAGAGAGAAACTTATATCTATCTATATATAATAATAGAATCATCTATAAATATATGCTAACAATTTTTTCCGCCCATGAATTGTTACTATATTTGGAAACCTGGAATTGACTACCTTTGGAATCTCAAGGTTGTGCGTTTTGAGAAAAATTAAATGGAAAGATCAAAAATTTAAATTTTTGTCTTTTCAAAGCAAAAAGTTATTTCTTTTTTCTTGGGTGAGGGGCGTGTCTTAGGAGATGGGTCGGTTGTAAGAATTAAAAATGAATGATAATGTTTTTATTTAAATTAAATTTCTTCATTTAAGTATGTTCTTAATGTAGTATGATGTATTAGTTTTATCCTTTTTTATTTTTAATTATAATTATAATTTAAATTTAATTTTATATTGGTAAGTTTGATAAGAGGTAAGATAGAGTGTCACATGGTTTTCTAAACAAATTAAAACTTCAATCAAATAATTTTTATTTTAAATTCAATTTTAATGTATGGTATAACAATTTAATCATTTTTATTTGTAATTTTGTTTTATGCCGTTTTTATTTCATATTTGTAAATTTGATAAAGGTGGGTTGTAGGGATGGGGTGTGAGATTTTTTTTTTTTTTAACAAATAATGCTTTTAAATTAGATAACCTTTTCGTTTAAAATTTGATTATAATGTATGAAAGAACTTTTCCCTTTTTATTTGTAATTTTGGCTATCATAAATTTTATTTTTCTTTTGTAATTTTTTAGATTAGGTAGGGAGATATGAGGTGTTTTTACATAAATTATAATTTCAAATAAAATATTTTTTTCTTTTAGTTCTTTTTGATGCATGATATATCAAATTTATAAAAAGAAATTAACAAATTATATACATTCAAAATAGAAAAGGTAAATTATCAAATCTAATGTTTAAAGGGATAATTGCCAAAAAAATCAAAACTTTTACTCGAATTGTCATTTTAACCAAACTTTTCACTATTGGTCAAAATAACATAACCTATATATATATATATATATATATAGTATGTTTTATGACGAAAATCAATTTTTGAAAAGTTGTATTTTTTTAATAAGTTTTGGGGAGTGGACAGGAGTGTGAAAGACAAAAAATACTAGAAAACTTGGGTAAAAAATTGTATATTAATAGATAATGAATTTATTTTCAATATCTTAGTTAAAAAACATAGTACATATTTAAGGTTATATTATTTTGACCAATAATGAAAAGTTTGGTTAGAATGACAGTCTCAATAAAAGTTGTGATTTTTCTTGCGATTAACCCATATTTAAATTTTGGTGTATTTAAGTTTTATCTATTGATTTATTGTAGTCTCGACTATAGTAGTAGTCTAAAATGTGGGAGGTAAATATGTTTTAAGTTAAAAGTATACTTAACAAAATTATAATAATACGAAAATTAGTAAATATTATTTCAAAATTTAAAAAAAGAGTGAGATCTTTTGAGAAAATAATTTACAAACTAACACTTCGATAGAATTGTTTGCTCTGTATTTCTTAGTTCAAGTAGATTGAATGCAAGGTTACGTCTATTTTCTAATTATTTTATTTAAAATATAGATAGAAAGAGATTTCAGGTATTTGATAAGCATATATGTTTTTACTTGAATTTGAGATAATTAAGTTATTTATGCCGTCATGGACAAAAAATTTATATATGTATCTATAGTTATGAGTACCAATAAAATACTTACTCATTAATTTTTTTATTGATAAATTACATATTATATATAATGATAATAACCTTACAAAAATATTTTATTTATTAATCTTAGTACTTAAATCTATATCGATTTCAATACACTTAACATATTTTTAGGACTTGAAATATTTAAAAAAAAAATGCTACTATTTAATATTATGATACAATTAGTTTTTTATGGTACTAAATTTAATTTCTGATGTTTTTTTTATATAACTAAAGGGTGTACACAATTGTAAAATTGATCACTTCTATTGACCTCATATTTGAAAATTATAATATTATCAAATTCAATTATTTAGAATGATATAGATATAAAATTAAAATATCTTAATAATTTAAATATTTAAAATATTATAAATTCATGTTATTACATTATGTTATCAAAAAATTTGAAATACTAAATTTCATATAAAAAATTGTGCAATGCATAGGAGAACTACTAGGATATTACAAAATACAATTGCACATTCATTAGAAACTAAGATATATAAAGATTTGAAACCTTCTTTTTTTGTTGGAAAGGGATGAAAAGAACAATAGCTTAGTTCGTGAACCAGAGCATGTGAACATGCTCATTTATATGTTTGCTATCATGTGGTTCGAACTCAAATTTAATAATATTTTATTCGTTATCATATAAACATGCTAATTTATATGTTCGTAAGCTTGTTCATATGTTTAAGCTTAGAAAGGGATCTTTTTAGAGAATTCAGCTTCTAACTCTGGAATATTTACATATACAATTAATACTTTTAAAATAAACAAGTAATACCAGCTTTCATGTAAACAAATACTATCTTTTGATAAGCAAATAATATTATTTAGCTTAACAACTAACAACTTTCAGATAAACAAATATTTCAGTTATATATACAAGTAATAACTTTTGAGTATACAAGTAATATCCTATACAACCAATACCTTTCGTGACGAACAACTAATGGCTTTTAGGTAGACATATATTTCATTTATACAATTAATATTTTTTTGAATATAGAAGTAGTACCTTAATTATGAGTGTACTACTATACCTTTCGATCCTTACGAATGCACACAGAACCATTTAAGGTGTGGGAGCGCGTGGATGCGGCCCACGCATCAGGTTGGGTTGGTGATCCGTACCTCCGAGGTATACAAACAACGTGCATCAATTAATTATATATAATATGATCATGTATTTGTAATTTATAAGTATATAAATAATTTCAAAGATCGTATAGTTTAAATTGTTCAAAACTATATGTTATATATGAACTCGCACAATCTTCTAATGCATTTTAGTTTGTAACAATTAATATAAAAGCAAACAACGACGCACATCAGAATGTGGAATTAATGTAGTGAAGAAGTGGAGGCTCAGGCACACAACATTGACGTGAATTTTAATTGAAGGTATGGAGGTTCATGTGGGTTTCGCATGAATGGCACCACGCAATCACATGGAAAGAAGCAGAGAACTCCTGCATAATCTAGAGAGAGAGAGAGAAGGAACGGGTCGGGTATCCGGATTAGGACCCGTGTTTCATTCAAAGAAAGCAAACTGGTAGTAGATTTCCTGTCTGATGCAGACAAGGATGATCGAATGAAGATATATGACACCTTTGTCTCACACTATTAAATGTTATAGGCATCACTATATATGAGCCCACTTCCCATACCATGATATTCAATACCTTATGGCCCGAGAAGAAATTGGACCATCGTTACAAAGATTGATTAGCTTTGCTAATTAAGGTATTAGAACAATAATTTTTGGTTATTCAATATTTTGGAATATTATGAGTCAATTTAGAATAAATTAGTCAAAAATCTGAAACTTCGGACCTGAAAACATGTGAAGTTCTCAATCTTTCCATATAAAGATTGTTGTGTTGGCCACTTAGATATAGTTTCTAGACATTGTGTCCATAATTAAACTCATAATCTTTGTATTAACCTATCAGATTGTTAATAAATTAATGTCCAAAGACTAGAGTCAACTCTTTCTATCTTGTTGCGTCCAATATTACAAATATAGCATCTACGGTTTTTAAGTGGGAAATGAAAGACACTAAAAATTAGAACACTTGTCTATTACATATTCGAATCCTAAACATCCCAATTTGTACTTTTATAAAGATGTATGGGGATACCACTTATACTACGAGACTCGTAGTATAGATTGTTACCATCTATAGTTTAAGATTGTTTTATAAAAGTTAAAAAATTGTTTATAAGTATAATTATATATATATATATAAATGATTATGTGGAGAATGTTTTCTCTCCGGCTACTTTGGATATGTTAATGTATTAATTGTTGATGTCACACATTTGCATGTTATTATACTTATCATCAATGATAGAAGCATTAACTTTATTTTAACATATGACCACACTGACTAATTGAGCGACCAGTTAACTATACATATTATTACCCTCTTATATAGTTGAACTTATAATCTACTCAAAGACAACTGCCTCAAAGATTAAGATATGTGTACGAAATACATTATTTGAAATAAATATATTTTAGACTCATCACAATTAGAGTACATTAAAAAATTATCTAAGTTTTTTAAAAATAAAAGTCATAAATGTTGATATATATCAATCTGAACATCACTAATGAATTTCTACCGGGAACTTCAAGTGGTTTCTCGAACTCTTCAATCTAAAAACCCCACATAAGGTTTTTCTGAAATAATCATTCTTTTTAACCTTTTATTTTATACGTTACCTTTTAATTTATAATGAATTTAAATAAAACCCGCCATATAAATATTTTTGTCACGAATCATCTCTTGAATCGATTTCATTCCTAGAGCTGCCCTTCAAGAACAATTATTATAAATATGTAGACAAAAATGTTTTATTATGGTTTGGAAGTATGTACATCCCTAATATAATGCTTCAATTAGTTTTATTTTCTCTCACATCACATGTTATATTTATTCAATCGCAAGAGTGTTGACTACAATATTTTCTTATTCTTCAAGTCTTAAATGCATTTTGTACAATTGGGCCCCCTTTACCGACCAAATGAGAAGAAAATACTTTGTAGCTTTCTTTAAGGCTTCGTACCAAGTGGTGAGAATATCCCATGTAATGCGCAACACAAAATTATGGGTTCTCTGACATCTTAATAAATAACAATTGTGATCTTTGTCTCTTTTTTCATCTCTCTCTCTCTCTCTCTCTCTCTCTCTCTCTCTCTCCCTCTCCCTCTTCTCTTCAAATTTGTTTTTCCAAAATTTAACGGACAAAGTATATTTGCCTTCTTCTGGAATCTAGTGACATTTGAGATACATGGAGGTTTGATTTTCATTTCAAAATAAATGTTTTTTTTTAATTTCTATATCATTTAAGATATATTAGTTTGGTTATAAAAAAAAGATAATGTAGAATTCACAATTTGAATATTTTGATTTTAAATAATATGTTATTATAAATAGAAGTAGATAAGTGGATCGACTGAATTTTATTTGAAATATTTATTATATTATATGAATATTATATTAGGAGTCTCATAGGATGATTTATTAAAATTTATTGGTTTATATTTAATTTTCGTGCAGTTACTGATTTGAAATATATGTAAGTGAAAATAGCTAAACAATCAAATATTGGAAAGAATAAAAAATTAACTACCCTTACCAATTTAATTTTTTATGGAAAGGAAAAGATTACAAGAATAATACAAATTACAATTGAGTATTGTTTCTCCGAATTAGATACATGGATTTAGATTTGAGCAATTGGGCGCATGTGAGTTGGGTTGGGTCCGATCTGGTTCGAATCCGCGCCCAAATTAATGTTTTTTTCAATTTATGCGGTAACCTTGATGTTGTATGAGTATAACCATTATATTACATTAATATAAACTTTAAGTACAAATATCATAACCTTTAAGTAATATTACTTTGACTTTTTTTAGTATAAAAATTCATGTAGTATAGCTGAACATTTATGTTATACTAATTTAACCTTTATGTTATATTAGTATAACTTTTATATACAAATATCATAACATTTATGTATTTAATGAATAACATAAATGTTAAATTATTATAATATAAATGTTATATTATTATAACATAAAAGTTTAAAAGGTATTACAAGTCTGTAATACATTGTAAAAAAGGTTAAACTAGCATAAATATAAAGGTTATGCGAACATAACAAAAAAGTTAAATGACCATAACCAAAAGGTTAGGCGTGCGATATTAGAGTTTGGGTGCGGACCTTGGACGCGTGGGCACACATGGGGCACATAAAGCACGTGTGGGGAGTGTGAAAAACACTACCGAATCAGATTAATCTAATTGTACGATTCCCAACCCATAAATCTGATGCACATAAATAGTGATTGCAATTTTATCAATTTTCCAATTCGAAGACCATCTCAGATTAATAGTCCAATTAATCTAGTTCAAGTCAGTCTGAGTCACATATTATAAGGCTTATATGAGAATGGCCTATTGAATTGACAACATGGTCATGGCCCAGAAAATAGCTATACTTTGGGCCGAATCCAACATATAGAATAGGCTTTAGATAAAGTTGAGCTCAATATTTGGGCTTGATCTAGACATTGACCCTTGTACAAACTTCATCTTTAGTACCTATGGTTTTCTAGTTATAGTAATTGCAGTATGTAAAGTTTAATTTTTTTTTATATTTTTTTACGATTTTATAAGAACTAGTATAAGTCTCATGCGATGTACGTATATATAAATTTCACTATTTATATATTTTAATATGAAAATGTTGAACACGAAAAATAATAATTTTTTTTGGAGAATTTCAGTCTGATTTGTTACTTATGTGACTCACGACCATAAAATCTAAATATTTCGAGTTTGATGTCAAAATTTTAATTTACAAAAAAAAAGGTTATCATAATATTTCAATCTCATTTGGTATATCTGTGTCTGTGTGATGTATGAACAAATAAATTTGAAGTGTTGGTAATTTTTTGATATAAAAATGTTGTTCATGAAAAATAGGGTAAAAAACGATAACTCATCCCAACTATGCCCGATTTTACACTTTCTGGTAAAAACTTTTAAAATTTGCACCGTACTGACTAAACTTTGCACGATTTACAATGTACGGTAAAATTCGAAAATCCGGTCACTTTTTCCGGCAAACACAAACACGTGCTTGTCACGTGATTTCATCAAGGGCAATTTTGTCATTTTACTTTGTTTGGGCAGGTTTTTTTTTCAGGATCAACAACTTCCTTGTGGACCCCACGAATAAGAGTTGCAATTAGATAACCTTGAAGCAAAGATAATCCAACAGTCATAACTCGACACTCCAGAATCAAAAAGAAAAACTCGGTAAAATCCTTCCAAAAAGCGAAGACGACTGAGAGAAGTATTTGCGTGATGATGTGGAAAGTGAGGGACCAGGACAATCCCTATGGTGCTGGTGGACTCATTTGCCCCAATTATGGTAAGTGTCCTCATTTCCTAATATTTTCCTATGATTTTTTGGTGCAATGAAGTGGAATCGTTTAGGGTTTTGATTTGGGTAAGAGAATCGTGTATAGTTTTTTGAATACAGCTTTAGGGTTGAGGGTATTGATTCAGTTTAGGGTCTCGTTATGTATTTTTGTATTTTAGGGTTCTGTGTTTTGCAATTAGGGTTTGGTGAATTAGGGTTTGATGAATTAGGGTTTTTGTTAATTTTGATTTAAGGGTTTAAGGGTTTCAATGTGTTATTCGATTTGGGCGTTTTGGATTTCTGTGTTTTTCAATTTGGGGATTTAAGGTTTTTGTTAATTTTCATTTAGGTGTTTAGGGGTTTAGGGTTTCAATGTGTTATTCGATTTGGGAATTTTGGATTAGTCATTGTTTTTCAATGTAAGGATTTAGGGTTTTCCGGGGATATTTTGATTTAGGGGTTTGGGGGTTTAGGGTTTCAATGTGTTTCATATCAATTTAGCATGTCTCTGTATGCCTGGATTTGTAAATTGTATGTCTTTTTTTATGGTAGGAATTGTAATGATTTGGGATAGTTGTAATTTTACTAATTAAACGTCTATGAGTGTGTATTTGTATACTGATTATGTTAATTGGATCTGTGAGTAATGTGTGTTTGACAAGTATGGACTGTGTCTGGGGAAATTAATTTTAACAAGTATGTTGTGTATATTGAGCAAAATTTTAATTGTAATTTGTTCTTTTTTTATGACAGGCAATAATTTTGAGTTTTTCACTATTAGATTTCATTACTCAGGAATGTGTCTAGACTTAGGCAAAAAGAAATATCTGGTGGTCAAATTGGTCATATTGATTGCTGTAATTCTGATGAGATTTCTCTTCTTTTTGCATAGGTTTTGGGAAAGGTTTTCATAGGCCTTTCTGCACAGCTATTGGGTTGGTTTTGTGAAGTGTTTTGCACAGTTTTTGGTTAAGGTTTTGTGAAGTGTATATTGCACAGCTTTTGGGATGCATTTTGTGAATTGTTGGAATGAAATCTTTTGGGAATGGTATATTGCACAGCTTTTGGGATGCATTTTGTGAATTGATGGGATGAAATCTTTTGGGAAGGGTATTGATATTTGTGACTTTGGGATGTCTTTTGTAAACAAAGTCTCACATATTGTAACACTCATTATCCAGTTAATGTCTAATGTTATTAATTAGTTATTTCATTTTGCAGTTTACTTTGTAAATTTATTCATTCTACAAGGTTCAATATTGATTTTGTGCACTTAATTTATTGTGAACACACACTTTCATCCATTCATAACATAACATACTTGATTAGTTATGTTGATAACATAACACACTAGGTTCAATTAACTCATTCACTTTCAAATTGCAACTAAATTCAATCTCATTAAACATTCCACACTCATTCACTAACAAATTGCAATCTCATTAAACATTCCAAACTTAAACATTCCATACTCATTAACTAACAAATTGCAACCAAATTCAATTAACAAGATTCATCATTTCACAGAATACATCCAAACTCATTAACTAAACTTCAAAATACGAATTTGGACAAATTTTTTGATCCTAACACATCAAATTTGAACTTAACTTAATGCATAACAAGATACATCATTTCAAAAAATATATCACAACAGATCCAATTAGTGCCAACCACAACCACTTCTCCCTCTTCTCTCTTCTTTTTTTCATCTGCAATTCATCTTCAAGCTTATTCACACGTCTCAACAATCCCAAAATAAATTGACATGCTCTTTCACACATTGGTGGATCTATCCACACGAAAAGTTGCAATCTCCTTCTTTCTACAACATATAATGCATCATATAAACTAATCATTCACAATCATATAAAGAAATCCCAATAATTTGCATTTTGGCAAAGAAAAAATATTACACTCAAAATTGGGGATTAGGGCATAGCTGTGAACTGTGCAATTTACTTTTTGCCAATAATTCAAAAAATTAACACTGTGTTAATTAAGATCACTAATCTAACATTACAATTGGAGATTAGGGTTTTATTTTGGGATTGTGGTTTCACAAAAAATTCCTATCCTAACACCGTGCAACTAGGGATTTCATTCCCAAAGTGAATCATCAAAACCATGGCTACTACATTGTCCAAATATACAATTGAATAATACTGTAATGAGAATTGAAAATTTCAGGCTTTGTTCATGAAATTAGGATAATTTTTTCAATTCGGGAACAAGAATACTTACACGAAATTTCTCGCATTTGGAATACCTTCTCCCGGGTTCAAGTCTGTCCAAGAAGTTATCCTCTTCGATAACTCCCACAGTGACTAAATTCGTCCATGGCAACAAATTTTTTTTTCGAGTTGGGAGTTTTTACATCCACAGTGCTACCAGCTTGTCTTTAATGGAGGAAGAGAAGAATTGGAGGGAGGGAGTTGTTGATCCTGAAACCCGCCCAAACGAAGTAAAATGACAAAATTGCCCTTAATGAAATCACATGACAAGCACGAGTTTGTGTTCACCTGAAAAAGTGATCGGATTTTTGAATTTTACCGTATATTGTAAATCGCGCAAAGTTTAGTCAGTACGGTGCAAATTTTAAAAGTTTTTACCAGAAAGTGTAAAATCAGGCATAGTTGGGATGAGTTATCATTTTTTACCTTGAAAAATAATATAATTCTTCAAAGTGTTTTCAATTTAATCTACTACCTATATAATTTACGAATTTAAATATTTTTTATTTTCATCATATGTTGTCATCACTATTGGTTTGAAACAAACTTATGCAAATTTATGTTCAATAATTTATTCATAATGAGTATAAAATGGTGATATTATTGAGCATTATAATCAAGTCTTGATAATATTTCAACCTCATTTGGTATTCGTGTAATGTAGTGAATAAATTTCATGTGTTAATAATTTCTTGATATAAAAATGATGATCATGAAAAATCATATAGGTTTTCAAAGTTATTTCAATTTAATTTACTACTCATGTAATTCATCTAAATATTTATTATTTTCATCATATGTTGTTTAACTATTTTATTAGTTGTTTTTGTCACATTTGGCATAGAAAATACTTGTGCAAATATATGTTCAACAACTTATTCATAATGAGCTTAAAATATTGATATTATTGTATATTACCCCAAAATAAAATTTCTAAATTTATCATACCATCAAAAAATCTGTATAATTACTTTTTTCAGATATCTTAAAATCAAAATTTATCAATTAGAAAAATTATATTGGATGGTAAACATTTCAAAATTTGATAAATCTAAAACCATGAAACTATATTACAACAAAAACTAAATACTTCCTCCGTCCCGTGATAAGTGTCACATTTACTGTTCGGCCCTGTTTTTAAGAATTATTGTATTTAAATGTGAGTGGGGGGAGAGAGGTAGTGAGATATATTATTATAATGTAAGTGAGAGGAGAGAGAGGTAGTGAGATATATTATTATAATGTAAGTGAGAGGAGAGAGAGGTAGTGTGATATATTATTATTATAATGTCCATTTTTAGTAAGTGTAAAGTGTGACATTTATTTTGGGATGTCCAAAAATGGAAAGTGTGACACTTATCACGGGACGGAGGAAATATATTTTATCATTGTTCTGTGAACTTCATGCTACCATGATAGTGAAATTTCAGATTTTTATTTACTTTTTAATCAAGGAGGAAACATTATTTATTCTTACAACAAAAAAAAAATGATAAATTCGCTAATTTTTTCGTGGATAAATAAAATGATTTAGATTAAGGTACAAATTTTTATTTACAACTTTTCATGACATGATATTATTACCATATATACACAAATCATACTAACTTTATAACATATCAAATACGATCATATTTTTGTCCTCAATTTTCATATATATACAAAATGATTTTCATACCATGAATATACATAAATTATGAAAAACTAAATATTTACAATTTATAAATTTATAAAATAATAAATATTTGTATTTCTACTTTAAAAAGTAGAAATGAGGTTAATTGGTTTTTATATAGATGACAATGAAATTTCATAATAAAAAATTCAAAGTATTTAAACTATATATATAAAAATTCTTCATCTACGTATTATCACTCTTATAAAATAGCATCGACTATCTATTCTTCATGATTAATAATGAAGATATATCTATATAATTTATCATTATGAAATAGAACATATTTTTTATTATTTTTTATAAGTATAAGTATAAATGATATGTTTTTTTTAATCATTTTTATACTTAATTTGTAGTTTTTAATAGAAAGTATATGAATTCATAAATTTTATACTTTCTAAATATTATTGTGTGCAAAAATATATCATATGTATATTTTTTATTATATTCAAGATATATTACAAATCTTTATGATTTTTAATAAGAATTAATATAGTATAATAAAATAAAATTATATAAACACTATGTTATATTATTAACACTGTTAGATAGAAAATATATAAAAATTGAAGTATTGTATACGACATATTTGTCAAATAAAATTGTGTGATGTTTATAATAATTTTACAATACATATTTCGAATATAGTAAATAATAATAGTTAATTTGCGTTATTTTATATATGTTGGTTGACTTGATTAATAACTCACTTCTTGGTCTTCGACCCCCTCAGTCACTACGAATGTCTCGATCAATGCAATGATATATTTATTGAGGTGGTATATGTGTATGTGGGGTACAACATTAGATATAAAAAAATACTTTGATGATCTATTGTTCTTGAAATCCAATCATTATGTTATTTTAATTTATTCAACAAATATATATTTAATCTTTGATTATATCAACAATTAAAAAAGTTATTAGATGAGATCATATTAACATTCATATACCATGTATAGATAATAATTTTCAAAGTTTTGTCAATATTATAAATGATATTATTACCATATCTATAAATCATGTTTAATACAATAAAATTTATAATTTATAAATTATGAAATAATATGTATTTCTATTTTTGGGAGGTGGAAATGGACGAGAAAATTTTAGCATTTCTATTTTGAGGGGTAATTGTTATTATATATATATATATATATATATATATATTATACTACATGGTCCTTCTAATAGACACCAGTATATGTACACAAAAATAGATGAAATCGTGACTATCAATCTTATCTAATTTATATTCCCCTCTCTTATCACAGTAAAAATTAAGATTTCCCTACATTTGGTCTAAAAACACTTGAAATGTTGTCCAATTTAATCATTTACATCAGTTTCTGAAACCATTGATTTGTATTAGCTTCTGCAAACAATATATATTTAATGTTATTGCTTTGTTCATCTTACGATGACGATCTCATTAAGATTCATTGCTGATATGTTTTGTTATGTGATTCATGAATTAGTCGCCTTCATCACCCATACATTCGTAACTTGTCTAGTGTTCTACCCAAACTGAATTTTCATTCACAAAATCTCAAGTGATCAGACGATCTCACGGAAAGTTATCGTGAGACGGAACCTCATCACCTACAACATGTGAATTGTAGGGTTTGAGTTGTAGGTAATTGGGTAATGGGTCAACCCGTCTCACGCAATACAATAGAAATTCATGAGATGGTCTCACAAGACTCATGCCATTTGCGATGGTTTGCTAACACAAGTTGGAACTTCAATTTTTACTAGCATGTTCATCTCAATCATTCTTGTTCTTATTATACTTTCAAGCAATGGTTACATATTTCACCTCACATGTTACGCCCAGTTCTTTTTAAAGGTAATTTTTGGTTAAGGCGTTACGTACAAAATTCACTCTTTTAAGAATAATAAAGATAAATAAACTTACGAATAATTCTGAAATACACGTTTCTAAAATTTATAAATTTAAAACACTTTAAATAAGTTCTTCTACAATCTTTTGAATACCGACTACCAACATTCACCGCTCACGTACTGTGTCCATCGTTCTTTAAGCTGAAAATATTTTTAACATAGATGAGTAAGTGTTTGACATACACTCATTGGGGGATCCTGGGACAACACTAAATGCATTTAAATAAATAAATAACATACACATGGAACTATAGCTTCACAAAGATTGAGGTTCTTAGCCACCATGGATCATAGTATCACATACACATATATACTCTACCACTGATAACACATTTAATCATAAATTTCTTCTTATTTGTATTGATAATCTCATAGTACAACATTTGGAATTTAGTAACGATGAGATTGCATATAATAAGAGCAATCTCATTTCACATAATCATAAAGATCACATATTCAAGAGTACGAAATTCATAAATGTAAATTAAGAGGTCATCCCTACTTTAGGAAAAGCTTGAGTGGACATTCGTAAGTTGTCGAACAAGCCTAAATGATTTAACTTTTCATGTTTCCTGAATTTTCTAAAATTTTGGTTGTATGAGCTTCTAATTCACCTCTCGAATATTCGTGATGCTAAATCTGATAATCCTTATTCGATTAATCACTAGAGTTAACCAAATTTTTTCTTCTGCACCGACTAAACCAACACTCTCAGAATTATAGAGGTCTGCCTCTTTGTTTTTTCTTTATGAACAAAAGAAATTGAGTTATATGGTATGCAATCCTAACCCATCACCTTTCATTTACTTCACTTGTAAGTTTTATTATTATCATTTGCTTCACTTGTAAGTTTTATTATTATTATTATTATTATTATTATTATTATTATTATTATTATAGAAGTCGCAGCCAAGTGCCAACATTTAAGGTTTTATATGCCACCCACACATATATTATATTAAGAGTTTAATATGAAATAACTTCTTTTATATTTGTATATATATGTACACAATTGTGTTAACACACACACGCATATATATATCGTATACTAAAATGAATATTAGATTTATTATTATTATTATTATTATTATTATTATTATTATTATTATTATTATTATTATTATTTAAGTCTCCTTTCAACTATAGAAAATTCTCGTAATATTTTTCATAATTAAATTTTAATTTGTGATATTATATCACATTACGTTGTTCTCCATGAAATGAAGAGGCAATGCATATAAGGTATGCAACTATACAATGCATAATGCTTAGAATAAATGTACATATAACTAATAATAAACATTCCATAGATGGAAACAATCAACTAGTGTATACTACAGTGCATAAAATAAGATATTCTGGATTTTATAGTGCATGATATACTTAATTTGATAAATATTTTGTTGCTTTAATTTATTTGTTAAATCTTGTTCGTAAATGCTATTGAAAAAGATGCGTCACTACAGCTTATAGCATACACATTAATGCAAAGATTTTATCATGAAAAGCTTGGAAAATCATGAAATTGAAATTTAACTATATAAAAAAAATGATAAATTTTTTATTTCTAAATTGATGTTTAAATTTCTTAATACATTGAATTTTTGGAGGTTAACTTTCAATATAAGAGGAAAACCTAAACTTCGAGTAACAACTCTCTTGCATTTGAATTGATATGCAATTTCCAAATTTGACACAAAAAAAGGAGGATCCTCCACAATGGTTGTACCCTCAATCAAATTTTACAAAAAAATATGATTTGTAACAAAAAAATATTGTTTCACATTGTTGAAAACAAAATACATTAGTTGAAGATTTAATTTCTAGACAACCCATATATCACTATAAAAGATTGCAGTTTTACTAACAGAATAATCCGTAGGTAATCTTGAACTTTCAGTTGGTAAATAGTTTACCGACGGAATATCGATGGAAAAAATCACCGAAATTTTCCGTCAGTAAAAAATTTCCACAAAAATTACCAATGGAAAAGAAAAAATGTTATTGACGGAAAATTTCGTCAATAATGTGCAATTAAAAAATTAATTTTTATATTAAATTATATTAACCAAACCAATTAAGTTAATTTAAATAATTAAACGAGTAAACTAGTTAAACAACTAAACCAATTAAGCTAATTAAACAACGAAATTAATTTACTATCGATTATCACAACAATTACAACTGTATTATCATTACATTAAACCTAAAATAACCTAATTATATTAGAATTAACATTACATTAATAACAAATCCGTACTAACATAATTGCATAAAAACCAAGATTAATAAAACTAACATTAATATCACAACTATGCTAAAATAATTAAACATAAGCTAACATTTTCAAAACTATACTAATATAACGTGATTAAACCTAAATTGACCTAATTAAATTAAAACTAAAATTACATTAACATAAAACATAAAATTAACACTATTAAACCTAATTTAACATAATTACATAAAAACCAACATTAACATAAAAAAGACATAAATTTAACAAATTAAACCCAGACTACCCTAATTACATTAAAGCTAATTTACACAATATATATATATATATATATATATATATATATATATATATATATATATATATAAACTAAAATTTTAAAAAGAAGTAGATGAGGGCTTACCCTAGTGGCGTGGTGACAGGGAGCTTGATGGTGCCGGGGGAGCTGTCAGGGGGGATACTCTTAATACGAAAATATGATTCGAACGCTTCTGGTAAGGTTTTCAATTTTTTTAATTTGTATGGATAATTTACCTATGTTATTTTCGTTTGTATAATTACGATTATTTATTAAAAAAATTAAAAACAAAGATTTTAAATAATACCAAGGGTATTTCCGTCGGTATATTTATTGTATAGAATTACCAACAGAAATTCTATCGATACATGTCATGTTTGATGTACTACGTTTCTTGTGATATTTTATTTTTCGAACTTTGTTCCAATAACACATTTTGAGTTCCATTTACAATCTTATATGAAAAATTCCATTTTATAAATGAATTCATTTCAATCGAACACGATGAACTTGTTAAATCCATTAATAATAAGTTTGAAAATGAAAAACAAATATGTAAAATCGTTTGAACGACATAAATAATAAAATTATATCTTGTTGCTCGATAACATTGTCATTTACTAATCACGAATAATCATTAAATGATAAGTTATGTATAAATTAGATTAAGATAAAGTTAACTAGTCGAACGTGAACTTATTAATTATATATACATATGTATGTCTCATACATAATTATTATAATATAACAACATTATTCAAATGGTATGTTATGTTTAATACTGATACAATATAACATTCAATAATTTTAGATTATTGGAAAAAATTATCTAAGTAAAGTAAAAAACACAAAACCTCAAATTTGTGATTTACGACGGATTAATTTACAGACGAATTAGTCATATTTTATTGGTAAATTTGCGAAAAGAATTAACAAAAAATAATTCTTTATAATTTTAATTAATTATTATCAATGGAAATGTTTATCAACAAATTAGCTATGAAATTTCTATTGGCAAAACCTTCGATAAACCTAATTTACCAACTAAATTTTTTATATCACTAATATCGATAGAATTTCCATCAATAATCTGTCAGTATTTTTGTTTTTCAAAACAATTCATTACATGTGGAAATCCATCAATATTTACTGATGAAACTTGTCCGTCAATAAATTTTATCGGTACTATCTTAGTGTATTAGGTTTTCCATGCCTATCATACTATCTTAGTGTTAATTATTTTGAAAAATGAAAAGGTTGTATCTTATAAAAAAAAAAAATTACCAAACATGGTATTAGAATTTCATATAAATATATATGTATAACCACATTTTACGTATTTTGAATCTCCTATTTTACATTTCGCTATGTATGCAACCGATTAAGTTTAACGACTACAATACATTAAGTGATTCAAATATTATCAATCTGAAAATAAATTAAATTAATTTTTCCAAAAAGAACAAAAAATTCTTCATTTGAAGAGAAATATTTCAAAACAACCAATCCACTCTATTTGTCCACCCACCTATTATTTCAAGTTCTATTTTTTAATGTAGTATATCTTATAAATAAATGAAGCAACACAATATTTGTATTGTTTTACATGATGCGACCGCCCTACAATCCACTATCATAAAATAAATTGTTTTTCATGATAAGTACAACAAAGCATATAGATGGTAATCCGTATGCAGTGAAAATAATTAATAGCACAATGAATTGATATGAAATTACCACCATGCACTTACCATATTGCACTGAATAAATATAGGAATCTATTGGTTCTAAGTGGTACAGAAATTTAGAGGGTTGAATGAACCTCTAAAGATTTTTTATATATTTGAACTTTACTGCATAATTGTAATCTATCAAGTAGCCAAAAAATATATTTGAGAAAAAAATTTCAAAAGAAACTCTATCAAGTTTATTTCCGCTGCATATAGAACTCCGATACAGTAAGTTGAACAACAATCTTGCCCAACTTACTGTACTGCATTCAGTGTTGTATTATGCGTTAGAATATAGCTCCAAAATTTCAAACAAGTTTAAAAAGAAAAATCGATAGAGGTTCATTCGCCCCCCTGAACCTCTAAACCACCTGGGACCAACACTAATTCTGTCCAACTTGCAGCAATGTTCACTCTAAGCAACTTGCAACAGTTGTTTTCCTTATAGCTTGCAGAAAGGTTTTGACTTGCTACCTTCATTCTTCAACCTATTCTAAGGACTCAATCCTATTCTAACTTCACTTAAACATTGTGAAAAATAGAGTGCTCTACTTTCCTATTACATGCGTGTTTTATCTCATCAAAATCTAAACATTAATCTCTTAACAATTTCCCCCTTTTTGTTGGTCCCAAGTGTTCAGAGGTTCAAAAGGGGGGGGGGGGTGTTTTGAATGAACCTCTATCAATTTTTTCGATTTTGCAAACTCTTTTTGTAAACTTTTATGTTGTAACAGGTTTCTGACCTAGGGACAGCAACCTGGCCTGAGGCTTAATCAGGTTCCTGACCCGGTATCAGAATGTTACGCATCGGAATAAACTTGATAGAGTTCTTTTTGGAAAACCGTTTCTTTTGAAGTCTTTTCTTAGGATGCTTATGTTTGTATGCAACAATATAGATAAACAATAAGTAAAATGCAATATACAATCAAAGCGTATAAACACATTTGTTTATAGTGGTTCGAAGGTGGTGTAAGCCTTCTACATCCACTCTACTCCTACTCAAGGAGGAACTTCGTTAGGTCAGTTCGATTTACAAGCCTCGCTTTACAAACCTCTTCCTAACAAGCTATGCCTACTAGAGTCCCTGACTCCAGTCGAAGGCCACAGTCCACAAAGGGCAAGTAATCTATCTCTATAGATTACACACTTAGCAAGGATCTAATCCTCTCAACTAAGGTACACCATTAAAACAACCTAGCGCACACAACACAATGGTTAAAAGAAACCATTAGAGAATGTCTTCTTAATTCTTCTAAGGTTGGTTTTCCTTAACATTTGGAAAACCATTACATGATCTCATCTTAGCATCCTGATCATGTAATACGTGGAAACTTACTTCAGCAAACTTATGTTTTCTTATTATTTAACCTATTCTGTCTTATTAAGATAACTCTAGAAATATCCCAACACTTTTTAATGATGACAAAACCTTTACATTATGCAATTCATTGCAGAAGGAAAGAGAATAAGGACATACTTTTAATTCAAGAGAAATAAAAATAAAGTATTAGAGTTATCAGAATTGAAAAATCTAGACTCTAATCGAAATAAGATAACATAGCTTAATCTCATAATAAAGAATAAGAACTTCTTCTAAGCATGTTTAAGATCACATATAGTGAATTTTTCTAAGTAAAAAGGTAATTTGTTTTATTAAAATCAGAAAGTAGAGAGACTACAAGTTATAATGATATGTTTGAAGTGAAAATAAGACATTAGATAAGCGTACATAAAAGATGCTAGTTCATGCAGCATTGTAAGCTTCTTTTCTTATATCCTCCAATCTTCAATCTTCTTCTCCTCACAACCTAGGTTGATGGTGGAAAGAGAGACCTCTTGTTGGTTCCAAGTGGTCAGAGGTTCAGAGGGGGTGGGTGAATGGACCTCTATTGATTTTTGAACTTTTCAAAACTTTTATGTATAACAGGTTCCTGATTCAAGGATGAATGTAGTAATCTATCTCGATTCACCAACCTGGCCAAAGGCTTACTCAGGTTTCTGACTCGATATCACAGTATGCAGCGGAATAAACTTGATAGAGTTTATGTTTAGGAAAACGTTTTCTTTCTTGCAATATGCTGTTTGACAAAGGGTTTTAGGAGAATACTTGTGATGTATACAGCAGGTTAGATATCCAGTAAGTAAAGTACAGTAAATAAATCGAAACAATAAACACTTATGGCTTATAGTGGTTCGAAGGTGGTGTAAGCCTTCTACGTCCACTCTATTTGTCACACCCCAAAATCTTTTAGTCAAAAATATCAGAGTTTTACTTACGGGCGTGAAGAAAGAAGGGGAAAAAGACGTGCATGAAATAAAATAGAAATCCTTCGAAAGAGATGGGAGACGATTTTACAAATACAAAGCCCTCGGCGTCTAGCCGAAATAAAATCATTTTACATAGCTGCGGAAAAACATCAGGATCCTTTACAAAGAAAAAGAACAGTTTTCTTTTACAAACGTGGATTATTAAAACAACGCTTCAACATGAAGTTTTGAAAGCACAAAGGGAAAACTGGATATGCCACCGTCCCTCTCTATGCATCTTGACTACCTTCATCTCCTGTAGTGTGAGTACAGGTGGGGGGGTGAGTGCGTTGAATACACTCGTGGAAATAAAATTCAAGTCTTATCACATGTTAAGCAGTTTAAATAAACAAAACATATACAAGTTCAGCAATTAAACCCAACACTTAATTTCCAATAGGTGCGGGTGTATCCCGTCTTACCCTATATGCATGAAGAAAGGTGGTAAGAGACAGTTATTATAGAATAAAGGAGGTAAGAGACAATTATCATAGAAGAAAGGAGGTAAGAGACAGTTTATAGAAGAATTGAGATAAGAGACAGTTTATAGAAGATATGAGGTAAGAGACAGTTTATAGAAGATGAGGTAAGAGACAGTTTATAGAAGATGAGGTGAAAGATAGTTTATAATATGACACGTCATTTAGTATTCCACAAAACATGTATCAGATAGGGAAAACTGTAATCAGATACAGAGTTAGAAATTACCCCACCGAACACATCATATAATCACAGCACATAACCCAAGACACATAAGCCTCGACCAATTCATAACGATCAATAGCATTCTAATAATATCTACTTTACATGCATACGTTCGTTACCCTCATCATGTGTTAAATACAGAAAACATAGAGTCATTAGGGTTTAGAAGTAACCCCCACCTCGTATAGTGGTTACCGCGTGAGTAGATAGAACAGTACGTCCAACAACCCAACACTTCCAAGATTAGTCCAACAAGTAGCGTGTTCGCGTCGCGAGCGTCGCTCGGGTCGTCGGCTTTGAAAACGTATAAGTTTTGAAAATTATGAGCCCCTATTTATAGATTTTCGAATTTACCTTTTTACCGTTGAAAAGTTACCATTTACCAAAAATATTTTAATTTACCTTTCATTAAAATATTATTTTCATTTTTACCTTTTATCATAATTTTACCCTTTCCTTCGTCAGTTGAGCTACGGGTCTCCGATTGACCTCTAGTTTGTTTCTATTTTCTCATATTTTCGATACAAATCTCTTGGTAAAATTGTATTCTAGGTTCCATGTCACAAAAAATATACCATCTAAAACCGGCGTTAACCATGTATCTGAAACGCACGTACTAAATTAAACAGTCAAAATATACGCACATAATTATTAAGTCAGAGTTCAAATATTTAATTAATCAATTATGCATGTTTTGATCCGGGGCGCTACATCCCTTACCCCTTAAAATAATTTCGTCCTCGAAATTGAGCGCGTACTTAAGAAACGATAAGACTAGCTGTGTTGCCAGAATCTCATCCTCTTATTCCCGTGTCGCGTCGTTCTTTCCGTTTCTTGTCAAGGAAATAACTCGGCTTGCAAGTTCCTTGATGTTCTGAACTTTTGTCAATCCTGAGCCTCTCCAATTCCTTCTCGAACCTTCCTAACCGGATCACACTTCTGTTTCTCATGTTACTCAACCAACACTCGTTTTATCTTGACAACCATTATCAACTTCAATTTCTCTTTCTTTCCTCATTCTTCTTCTTCTTCAACTCATAATATGATTGTTGTAATAATCATCCTATCGTGGTATCTGCATCTTCTTCGGGCAGATTAGCCGTTGGTGGCTGATTCCTTCATGGTCGGCCTCCAGACATAATTCTAGAAGCGATAAACAAAACTAACCCTTATCATCTACCCCACATAACCAAACAATACAAATAACAACAGATAAACAAATAACAGGTACATGGTTCTGATCAACATTCGTTTTATTAAATTTCACGGCCTGGGAGAGAAACGTATAGAGAGAGGTGGTGCTTATCCATTTTTTTACAAAAATCCGACCACGTTTTAAAATCACACTTTTGAAATAACGTTTTCTCTTTTTAAATCAAGTTTGAGCAAAGCCCTACAAAGGGTAGAACTAGGCTCTGATACCACTGTCACGTCCCAAAATCTTTTAGTCAAAATATCAGAGTTTTACTTGCGGGCGTGAAGAAAGAAGGGCAAAAAGACGTGCATGAAATAAAATAGAAATCCTTTGAAAGAGATGGGAGACGATTTTACAAATACAAAGCCCTCGACGTCTAGCCGAAATAAAACCATTTTACATGGCAGCGGAAAAACATCAGGATCCTTTACAAAGAAGAAGAACAGTTTTCTTTTACAAACGTGGATTATTAAAACAACGCTTCAACATGAAATTTTGAAAGAATAAAAGGAAAACTTGATATGCCACCGTCCCTCTCTATGCATCTTGACTTCCTTCATCTCCTGTAGTGTGAGTACAGGTGGGGGGGGTGAGTGCGTTGAATACACTCGTGGAAATAAAATTCAAGTCTTATCACATGTTATGCAATTTAAATAAACAACACATATACAAGTTCAGCAATTAAACCCAACACTTAATTTCCAATAGGTGCGGGTGTATCCCGTCTTACCCTATATGCATGAAGAAAGGTGGTAAGAGACAGTTATTATAGAATAAAGGAGGTAAGAGACAGTTATCATAGAAGAAAGGAGGTAAGAGACAGTTTATAGAAGAATTGAGGTAAGAGACAGTTTATAGAAGATATGAGGTAAGAGACAGTTTATAGAAGATGAGGTAAAAGACAGTTTATAATATGACACGTCATTTAGTATTCCACAAAACATGTATCAGATAGGGAAAACTTTAATCAGATACAAAGTTAGAAATTACCCCACCAAACACATCATATAATCAGAGCACATAACCCAAGACACATAAGCCTCGACCTATTCATAACGATCAATAGCATTCTAATAATATCCAGTTTACATGCATACGTTCGTTACCCTCATCATGTGTTAAATACAGAAAACATAGAGTCATTAGGGTTTAGAAGTTACCCCCACCTCGTATAGTGGTTACCGCGTGAGTAGATAGAACAGTACGTCCAACAACCCAACACTTCCAAGATTAGTCCAACAAGTAGCGTGTTCGCGTCGCGAGCGTCGCTCGGGTCGTCGGCTTTGAAAACGTATAAGTTTTGAAAATTATGAGCCCCTATTTATAGATTTTGGAATTTACCTTTTTACCGTTGAAAAGTTACCATTTACCAAAAATATCTTAATTTACCTTTCATTAAAATATTATTTTTATTTTTACCTTTTATCATAATTTTACCCTTTCCTTCGTCAGTTGAGGTACGGGTCTCCGATTGACCTCTAGTTTGTTTCTATTTTCTCGTATTTTCGATACGAATCTCTTGGTAAAATCGTATTCTAGGTTCCATGTCACGAAAAATATACCCATCTAAAACTGGCGTTAACCATGTATCTGAAACGCACGTACTAAATTAAACAGTCAAAATATACGCACATAATTATTAAGTCAGGGTTCAAATATTTAATTAAACAATTATGCACGTTTTGATCCGGGGTGCTACAACCCTTACCCCTTAAAATAATTTCGTCCTCGAAATTGAGCACGTACTTAAGAAACGACAAGACTGGCTGTGTTGCCAGAATCTCACCCTCTTATTCCCGTGTCGCGTCGTTCTTTCCGTTTCTTGTCAAGGAAATAACTCGGCTTACAAGTTCCTTGATGTTCTGAACTTTTGTCAATCCTTAGCCTCTCCAATTCCTTCTCGAACCTTCTTAACCGGATCACACTTCTGTTTCTCATGTTTCTCAACCAACACTCGTTTTATCTTGACAACCATTATCAGCTTCAATTTCTCTTTCTTTCCTCATTCTTCTTCTTTAACTCATAATATGATTGTTGTAATAATCATCCTATCATGGTATCTGCATCTTCTTCAGGCGGATTAGAAGTTGGTGGCTGATTCCTTCATGGTCGGCCTCTAGACATAATTCTAGAAGCGATAAACGAAAACTAACCCTTATCATCTACCCCACATAACCAAACAATACAAATAACAACAGATAAACAAATAACAGGTACATGGTTCTGATCAACATTCGTTTTATTAAATTTCACGGCCTGGGAGAGAACCGTATAGAGAGAGGTGGTGCTCATCCGTTTCTTTACAAAAATCCGACCACGTTTTAAAATCACACTTTTGAAATCACGTTTTCTCTTTTTAAATCAAGTTTGAGCAAAGCCCTACAAAGGGTAGAACTAGGTTCTGATACGATCTGTAACGCCCCAAAATATTTTAGTCAAAAATATCAGAGTTTTACTTGCGGGCGTGAAGAAAGAAGGGGAAAAAGACGTGCATGAAATAAAATAGAAATCCTTTGAAAGAGATGGGAGACGATTTTACAAATACAAAGCCCTCGGCGTCTAGCCGAAATAAAACCATTTTACATAGCAGCGGAAAAACATCAGGATCCTTTACAAATAAGAAGAACAGTTTTCTTTTACAAACGTGGATTATTAAAACAACGCTTCAACATGAAGTTTTGAAAGCACAAAGGGAAAACTGGATATGCCACCGTCCCTCTCTACGCATCTTGACTTCCTTCATCTCCTGTAGTGTGAGTACAGGTGGGCGGGTGAGTGCGTTGAATACACTCGTGGAAATAAAATTCAAGTTTATCACATGTTAAGCAGTTTAAATAAACAACACATATACAAGTTCAGCAATTAAACCCAACACTTAATTTCCAATAGGTGCGGGTGTATCCCGTCTTACCCTATATGCATGAAGAAAGGTGGTAAGATACAGTTATTATAGAATAAAAGAGGTAAGAGACAGTTATCATAGAAGAAAGGAGGTAAGAGACAGTTTATAGAAGAATTGAGGTAAGAGACAGTTTATAGAAGATATGAGGTAAGAGACAGTTTATAGAAGATGAGATAAGATATAGTTTATAGAAGATGAGGTAAGAGACAGTTTATAGAAGATGAGGTAAAAGACAGTTTATAATATGACACGTCATTTAGTATTCCACAAAACATGTATCAGATAGGGAAAACTGTAATCAGATACAGAGTTAGAAATTACCCCACCGAACACATCATATAATCACAGCACATAACCCAAGACACATAAGCCTCGACCAATTCATAACGATCAATAGCATTCTAATAATATCTAGTTTACATGCATACGTTCGTTACCCTCATCATGTGTTAAATACAGAAAACATAGAGTCATTAGGGTTTAGAAGTTACCCCCACCTCGTATAGTGGTTATCGCGTGAGTAAATAGAACAGTACGTCCAACAACCGAACACTTCCAAGATTAGTCCAACATGTAGCGTGTTCGCGTCGCGAGCGTCGCTCGGGTCGTCGGCTTTGAAAACGTATAAGTTTTGAAAATTATGAGCCCCTATTTATAGATTTTGGAATTTACCTTTTTACCGTTGAAAAGTTACCATTTACCAAAAATATCTTAATTTACCTTTCATTAAAATATTATTTTTAGTTTTACCTTTTATCATAATTTTACACTTTCCTTCGTCAGTTGAGCTACGGGTCTCCGATTGACCTCTAGTTTGTTTCTATTTTCTCGTATTTTCGATACCAATCTCTTGGTAAAATCGTATTCTAGGTTCCATGTCATGAAAAATATACCCATCTAAAACCGGCGTTAACCATGTATCTTAAACGCACGTACTAAATTAAACAGTCAAAATATAAGCACATAATTATTAAGTCAGGGTTCAAATATTTAATCAAACAATTATGCACGTTTTGATCCGGGGCGCTACATCCCTTACCCTTAAATAATTTCGTCCTCGAAATTGAGCGCGTACTTAAGAAACGACAAGACTGGCTGTGTTGCCAGAATCTCATCCTCTTATTCCCGTGTCGCGTCGTTCATTCCGTTTCTTGTCAAGGAAATAACTCGGCTTGCAAGTTCCTTGATGTTCTGAACTTTTGTCAATCCTTAGCCTCTCCAATTCCTTCTCGAACCTTCCTAACCGGATCACACTTCTGTTTCTCATGTTTCTCAAACAACACTCGTTTTATCTTGACAACCATTATCAACTTCAATTTCTCTTTCTTTCCTCATTCTTCTTCTTTAACTCATAATATGATTGTTGTAATAATCATCCTATCGTGGTATCTGCATCTTCTTCGGGTGGATTAGCCGTTGGTGGATGATTCCTTCATGGTCGGCCTCTAGATATAATTCTAGAAGCGATAAACGAAAACTAGCCCTTATCATCTACCCCACATAACCAAACAATACAAATAACAACAGATAAACAAATAACAGGTACATGGTTCTGATCAACATTCGTTTTATTAAATTTCACGGCCTGGGAGAGAACCGTATAGAGAGAGGTGGTGCTTATCCGTTTCTTTACAAAAATCCGACCACGTTTTAAAATCACACTTTTGAAATCACGTTTTCTCTTTTTAAATCAAGTTTGAGCAAAGCCCTACAAAGGGTAGAACTAGGCTCTGATACCATCTGTAACGCCCCAAAATATTTTAGTCAAAAATATCAGAGTTTTACTTGCGGGCGTGAAGAAAGAAGGGGAAAAAGAAGTGCATGACATAAAATAGAAATCCTTTGAAAGAGATGGGAGACGATTTTACAAATACAAAGCCCTCGGCGTCTAGCCGAAATAAAACCATTTTACATAGCAGCGGAAAAACATCAGGATCCTTTACAAAGAAGAAGAACAGTTTTCTTTTACAAACGTGGATTATTAAAACAACGCTTCAACATGAAGTTTTGAAAGCATAATGGGAAAACTGGATATGCCACCGTCCCTCTCTATGCATCTTGACTTCCTTCATCTCCTGTAGTGTGAGTACAGGTGGGGGGGTGAGTGCGTTGAATACACTCGTGGAAATAAAATTCAAGTCTTATCACATGTTAAGCAGTTTAAATAAACAACACATATACAAGTTCACCAATTAAACCCAACACTTAATTTCCAATAGGTGCGGGTGTATCCCGTCTTACCCTATATGCATGAAGAAAGGTGGTAAGAGACAGTTATTAGAGAATAAAGGAGGTAAGAGACAGTTATCATAGAAGAAAGGAGGTAAGAGACAGTTTATAGAAGAATTGAGGTAAGAGACAGTTTATAGAAGATATGAGGTAAGAGACAGTTTATAGAAGATGAGGTAAGATATAGTTTATAGAAGATGAGGTAAGAGACAGTTTATAGAAGATGAGGTAAAAGACAGTTTATAATATGACACGTCATTTAGTATTCCACAAAACATGTATCAGATAGGGAAACTGTAATCAGATACAGAGTTAGAAATTACCCCACCGAACACATCATATAATCACAGCACATAACCCAAGACACATAAGCCTCGACCAATTCATAATGATCAATAGCATTCTAATAATATCTAGTTTACATGCATACGTTCGTTACCCTCATCATGTGTTAAATACAGAAAACATAGAGTCATTAGGGTTTAGAAGTTACCCCCACCTCGTATAGTGGTTATCGCGTGAGTAGATAGAACAGTACGTCCAACAACCGAACACTTCCAAGATTAGTCCAACAAGTAGCGTGTTCGCGTCGCGAGCGTCGCTCGGGTTGTCGGCTTTGAAAACGTATAAGTTTTGAAAATTATGAGCCCCTATATATAGATTTTGGAATTTACCTTTTTACCGTTGAAAAGTTACCATTTACCAAAAATATCTTAATTTACCTTTCATTAAAATATTATTTTTATTTTTACCTTTTATCATAATTTTACCCTTTCCTTCGTCAGTTGAGCTACGGGTCTCCGATTGACCTCTAGTTTGTTTCTATTTTCTCGTATTTTCGATACGAATCTCTTGGTAAAATCGTATTCTGGGTTCCATGTCACGAAAAATATACCCATCTAAAACCGGCGTTAACCATGTATCTGAAACGCACGTACTAAATTAAACAGTCAAAATATACGCACATAATTATTAAGTCAGGGTTCAAATATTTAATTAATAAATTATACACGTTTTGATCCGGGGCGCTACACTATTACTTCCCAGAGGAGGAACTTCGTTAAGTTAGTTCGATTTACAAGCCTCACCTTTACAATCCTCTTCCTAACAAGTTATACCTACAGAATCCCAAATTCTTAGGTCACAAACCAACACAGGGTACACAATCCCACAAAGGCCAAATAACCTTTACAAAGACTATAAACTTAGCAAGGATCTAATCCTATCAACTAAGTACACCGATTAAAACAACCTAGCACACACATCACAAATGGTTAAAAGATAAAAAAATTTCTTCAACTGTGGTGAAGTCAGTCTTGAACTTAAGAGCTTAAACACTTGAATGGTAGAGTGCTTTGAAGATTGAGTGGCTTGAACAAAAAAAAGCTTGGAATAAGTTTTGGAGTATTTCTGATTTTCCACTTGGCTATGTTCAACAATTTTCTCAGTCACTCCCACCTTCTATTTATAGAGATAGGAAAAGTTCCATTGAAGAGAGATACTTCTCCATTTTTGAATTTGAGCTCTGATCTTCAAAGATCTTCTCTGTGGCCGCATTAGATGCATCTGAGCTGCTCTTGACATGAGCATTTAATGTGTCTGACATCTTTGACCTTCATGCAACGGGTAACTATTCTAGCTGTCAGATAGCTCTGCTCCTCCTTGAGTTGCATGGTCTTCCTCGTGCTACATGGGTGAGAGTAGCACTTATCTTCCTACAAAAGATCCATTGGCTACTTTCTACTATCTTTGTAGACTATTGTAGCTCTTCCTTGTTTGCTGCTCAGGATGCTGTTCCATGCTGCTTCCTTCAGCTTTTTGCTACAACAACTTTTGCTTCTTCCATGCTGCTTCCAGCAACCTTCAGCTTGCTGCTCTTAGAAGAATTTTCCTATTTCTTCTAAGGTTGGTTTTCCTTATTACTTGGAAAACCATTACATGATCTCTTATAGATTCATCTATACAATATGGAAACTAGGTACTTATACCCTAAGCAAACTGTTCTTGTCTTATTACACATATTGTTTTATCTTATCAAGATAACTACTTAAATATCCAAACAATTTCCCCTTTATCTTGATGATGACAAAACACAATAAGAAAATAGTCATTTAAAAGAGAATGCTCTTTACTGAAATTGAATGATTGTACAAGTACAAATACATTTCAGAACAAATGTGAAGGGAAGTAAGTTGCTACATCTTCAACTAGTTTTACTTCCTTCTTCAGTTTCAGACAGTTTGCTATTTCCATCTTTTCCACCAGAGAGTTCTTCTTCTTTCTCTCCACCATATCTAATCTGCGTGCTGCATCTTTCAATCAAATCTTATTGAATGATCAGCTTGCTGTACCAGCTTGTAGCTGCAGATGGTAGGTGCTTCCTGACTACCATAGCTTCTTCATCCGCTTCCTCCTTAGAAGAAGGTTTGGTCTTCACAGTGACTCTTAACTTGAAACTCTTCCTCCTTTTTGTCATCATCTCCAGGATGTTGGAGAAGGGTGGAGTTATAATGCCAAGAGTAGGCAGTGCATGTTTCTCTTGTCCGATAGTTGCTGCTTGAGGTGGTGCAGCAATCTGTCGTACTTCTTCCTGAGCATCCTCCTTCTTATTCCTAACCAAGGGAATAAGCTGCTCAGCCTCAATACGTGACAAGAGATCAGTAAATTGATCGGTGGATAGATCAGTTACCTTTTCAGTTTCCTTCAAATCCTAAGACACGTTCACCTTGGATCTTTGACTGTTGGTTTGACGTCTCCTTCACCGCATCCTATGTGTATTGCTGGTGAGGATTCGTCTCCGAGCCCTTAGACCAGGTGGAAGCTGCTGACACAGTATCTTCGTACAGGTAGCCATCACTTCTCTCCCTATTTTGGGTTTTGGCTCCATGAATGGCAGTAGATGTTGTCATTGTCCAAATAGGGGCCTCATGAAATAATAACTTCCATCTCGTTTTGCGAGTTTGAAAGCTTTCTCATGAAACTCGGTCCCCCATCTCTCATATTAAGATGAAGTTTACCCTGTGTCTAGTGAATGGAGGAGGATGGATGCATGCAGCTTTCTGATAGCATCCATTTCGTAGAGGTCCATCTTTTCTTCTGAAGACCTTCTCTACTTCTTGGTAAGCAGAGCCTCTATTCCCTCATTCTTTTGAAGACCTTCTTTGTTTATACTAATACATACCCCTATTTCGGAAGTTTTAGTTGTTGTAATTTTTCCTATTCATATAATTGACGTCTTCTACTTCCTCTTGTTGGGTGAAACCACATCCTCGACTCCCTACACTTCCTACATTTTGAGTTTGAACCTTTGCTAGCTCAGATACTTGATTTGTGAGAGCTGCTATTTGTGAGGATAAAGCGGACAATTGATCTTGACTTTAAATCTCCGCCACTTTCCTATATGTGTTTCTTTCAGACGGCCATTGATAGTTGTTTGTTGTCATTTCCTCCAAAATATAAATCACATCCTCCGGACTTTTGGCTAACAACGCTCCTCCTGCCGTTGTATCTATTATAACTCTCGTTGATCTAAACAGTCCATTGTAGAAGAAACCGACCTGTTGATCTTCCGAAAATCCATGATTTTTAATGGTTAATGCAAGTCCAAATCATAATATAACTTTAAATCATTTAATTTTGGGCCAAACTTTTTGAGTATGGCCTATTTTGAGACTCATTCGTCCTTATTCATGGGCTATGATACATGTTGAGAGAGACCCCTTACTCTCTAAGACATCTTTGACCCTTCTTTTGGATCCTAATATGGCAAGACTTTCTCTCTCTACATTCTCTCTCGTTCTCTCTTTACCTCTCCTCTCATCTCCTCTTTTCTCCCTCTCATTTCCAACTCCCTTCAGCGCTGCCACTCTCCGGCCGCTGCCGTGGGCACCCCTCTCTCTCTCTCTTCACTCTCAATCCATTTCCTCCTTTCCCTCTCTTTTTTTAGTTCTTTCGTAAGTATTTCCGGCGAGCTCAATTGTCGACCATGATGATAATAGTATGAATGGTACGAAGGTGTGAGGTTGTAAGTGTTGGGTTGGTGTTAGTTTGAGCTATTTTTCTAAGGTTTAAAAGGCTTTCATAAATATTATGATATTTGGTGAATTTTCGATTTCATGTCACTTTTTAGCAAAAATTGAGTTGCAAAACTAGTTTTAGAAAAACATTTCTAAGTACCAAGAGTTTAGAATCTTTAGTATACAATACTTATAGATAATACGTGCACATAGAAGTATTTCCATTATGTTAGGACACTCACAAGAATTATAAAAATTATTAGGATGGAATGTGCCTTTTAACGTAGGAATGACTAGTGTTATTATATAAGTTTTACCTAAATTAATTATTAAACTTATAAGACATGTGAATCTTACCTAAATAGTGAGATGATAATACACGAGTGTATGACACACAATTTTACCTTTCATATTTTTAAAATGATTTAAGTATCCAAAAATAAATATTTAAATCTTCAATTTAATCCTCTTGCCCAAATTAACTTTCAATTTCCTTCAATCGAGTCTATTTTCTCAAATTAGACTTCATGCTTAGGTCATTTAATCCCTAATTACCTTTTTAGCTTTCATTAAATCATTTTAAAGTCTCCAAAATTCTAAATTTGAGCCCAAAATTTCGTAATGAGCTTTCCTATGATTGTTTCAAGTTCTAGAATATTTATTTTTGCCCTAAACTTTATAGTTAGTTATTCTAAACCATTTCATGTTCCCAAAAGATCTAAATTAAACTTTAATTTCCTTTTTAACCTTTCAAAAGTTATTTTCTAGCCTTCAATATTTTATTTAATTTTTGATTCATATTTAGCTTTTCTATGATTATTTACAAGCCTTTCAAGATCTAAATTAAGTCCTAATTTTACAATTAGCTTTCCTAAACCTAAATTCGATACTTCCAAAAGTCCAATTTAAAATATGAATAAGTATTCTTTAAAAATCTATATTTATCTTAAAATTTGTTTTTTCTTTTCTTTATTTTCGAGGCTAACGAAAGTCCCTTCTATTGATTGGGCGTCCAAGAACAACATTAAAGGTCATACTTTAATTACTAGTAGTTTTAACTTACGAACTTATAATTAGATGAGATGCTAAGACCTGTTCCGTGATCGATGTAGGATATGAGGAAAGATGGTCTATTTAGGATTTGTTCGGCAATTTACGAATACACGCTAGGCACCACCGAACAAGCTGGGGGTAACTTCTAAGCTTGTGTCTTTAATTTCCATTCTCTACGTGATTGTTAAGCATACTTGTTAGATCGATGATTCAATTCTATGTGATCATATGGCCTATGATATACTTTGCTAATGATATAAAGTGCTAGTTTTTGGTGTGATGTGTTTGTGTGTTGTGATATGTTTGTGTGCATTGAACAACATTATATGACCAAGGCAGCTAAGACCCGTAATCTATTGTCATGTGGGATTATGATCTCATAGCTACTCTAACGGAATATGAACCATATTTTAGGATAAGTCGAGAAGAACCCCACACCTATCAACAGTCACATGTCTACGAGTTATGTTCTTTGTTAATCCTTGTTAGTGTGTGTTTGTTTGGTTTGCTATGCTATGTTTGATTTCTTGTCGTGTGTGTTTGTTTGGTTTTCTATGCTATGTGAAAGTACTATGCTACGACGGTTAAGATCCGTAAACTATTCTACGATGGTTAATATTCATAAATTATGCTACAATGCTTAAGATCCGTAAACTATGCTACGACGCTTAAGTACCGTAAACAATACTATGACGGTAAAGATCCGTAAGCTTTGCTACAAGGTTAAGATCCATATTCCATATGGTTTTTTGTTATGTTTTATTCCTTAGACTTTTATTTGATGTTGTCCCGACATCCCCTCCCGTGAGTGTATTTTAAGCACTCACCTCTTCCATAATTATTTACTTTCTGATAATAGGTTTTTTTCGCATGGTGGGTGAGCGATGAATGCTAGTAGCCAATTATCTAAGAGATTATAAAGAAACATTAAAGTGTTTTATTGCATGAACTTAGAGATATGTATTTACGAAAACGTTCATTTACTTCACTCTTTGTATAATCCAAAATTTAGTTTGAGAAAATATGGAATTTTCAAGAGAAGGCTTCCATTGCAATCTTTAAAATAATGTTTAGATTTTTGTTTCTAGTCTCTTTACCTATTTTATTTCCGATAATACAAATTTTTGTACGTGAGTAACGCTTAGCCAAAAATGACCTTTTACGATTTTGGGGCATGACAAAAAGGCTTTGTCTTGCTCAATTGTCCAGTCGAGCCATCTATTTGCAAGGTGTGCCAAATGAGCCTTCATGATATACAAACAAGAGAAAAACTTAGGTACAAAGAAGAGAAATAGTTTTTGTGGAGTACAAGATTTAACAGTGGTTAGAATGAGAGATGATGGAGGAGGAAATTGGTATAAATAAAGGGAGTAGATAGCCTCAACAAGAAGAGACGCGAATTTAAGGAGTTGTCAACGCTTGGACACCCCTCCAAGAAAAGTGAAATGATTAGGTTAATGCATGTCTGATGCCTGCACTAATGGAAAATGAGAGTCGCCATATCGTTTACAGATGAAATAGTGCGTACATGAATGTTCAAATTCGTTCAGTTTTTTCTTCATTACACATAATATTGCTTGTTTATATATTTTCCAAATTCAAATAATAATAAATTATGTCTAAATTCGTTATTTGTGTACTTTGAAACTCTAGCTGTAGAATTATTAAACAATGCATTTTTTACAACTTTTACCCATTAATTTTTTTTTATAAATAAATAAATCAAAACAAATATACAGTAAATCAAATAAAAATGATTAATATAATATGTACATTTTAAAAAGTGTATAATTGAGTCCTAAGTTATATTCGATTATATATATAATATTTATGTATGATTATATATTTAATCTATATTTATTCCACCCACAAGTTTTATTGGTTCTCATGAAATTAATTTAGTCGATGATTAACGGGTGGGGTTGATGATTCTATGTTTAGATATTATAGGATGGTATGGGGATTGTATATATGTTTCTTACACAATCCCGACTGATAGGAAATTTATGTATAGATTTTGATGAGACAAAATAATAATGTAATAGGAAATCAAAGTACCCCATTTTTCACACTATTTGAGTAAAGTTTAGAATAGTTTTGAGTCTAAAAGACAAGTTGAAGAATGAAGGGTTTCGAAATTCAGTGGCGATTTGCTCAAGAAGAAAGTTTATGTTCGAAGTCGGAAGTAGCAGGAAAGATTGCTACTGAATGCAGCAATAAAACATAGTATTCAGATATTGTAAGTGGAATAATGCAGCAATACTGAAATTAGAACATATACAATAATACAACAATGACAGAAAGCTGCATTACTGCAATGGTTGCAGAAAGCCTGTACTGCATTCTAAAGTCAAAAGAAGACATAATGAATGAATGGACATTCACACACAATAATGCAGTACGAGAAAGATCAATGTTGTTCGTGCAAACATCTTTACAAAACTAGCCAGTAGAGATAAACTGATCAAGCAGTACCGAGAACTAGTAATCTGCCAACACGTGGACTGACAAACTACAACAAGCCTGCAACCTACTATAGCCGTATTAAAAAACTTGGAGTGCAAGACAAGAAAATTAAATGCAATCCATCAAATGCAACCCATCAAATGCAATTAATGTGAGCTAAAGAACATTTGAAGAGGATTCAAATTCAAAAGAGATGTGTCTCTCTTCAACGGACATATCTCTTTATCTATAAATAGATTAAGATTTGACTAAAACAACTACTGAACAACTGAAACATTGAACACTGGCTCTCAAGCAAGAACTATCTTTTAGCTCTCAACACTTTAAGTTTTCAGTTACTCAACCTCTAAGAGAAGCAGGTAAGCCTTAGAAACATTCAAGCTCAAGATTCATCAAGGCTGCTTCAAGCACCAGTTAAAGAAAACTCATATACTTCAATCTTTGTGTTGTGTGCTTAGGTTATTTTAGTAATGTCCTCAGTTCACAGGATTTAGATCTTTGATGAGTGTTTTAGTCTTAGGAATTTAAGGCGATAACTCTATATGAGTTAAGGATCCTATGTGGGTCAGCCTGTTTGATTCGAGTGACCTATGTGGAAGCTGAATCTTAGTAGGTGAAAACTGGTTAGGTTGATAGATTGTAAGGTCGAGTCCTGTAAAACAATCTTGCTTTAACAAAGTTCCTCCTTAGAGAAGAAGTACAATGAACGTAGAAGGATTACACCACCTTCAAACCACTATAAGCCTTGTGTGTTTATCTTTTTGTTGTAGCATTTCCGTGATTATATCTTGTTGCATTCCACATCATATCATATATGATTCAAAGGTTAATAAAACTCATATTTTAGACAAGATTTTAAAAAGAAACTCTATCAAAATTTTATAGTTTCTGTAGCAAAGAACTATAGTTCAGCAAGCTACGCTGCATTCCAGCCTAGCAAGCAGCGCTACATTCTGTACTGTATTCTGTTATAGAATATTATGCTGCAAGTTTGAAAGATTTTCAAAAATTGATAGAGGTTCATTCACCCCCCTCTGAACCTCTATGCCACTTGGGACCACCACCGACCATAAATCCGACCTTGTTTATATGGAACGGGGATTCCCCGCTTCCCATTTTTTATTTATTATTTATTAATATATATATATATATATATTAATAAATATACCTAAAAATTTTCCATAAGAACTCTTCATACTCTCAGTCCTCATGGCTCAAGCCTCAAAATTTTTCCAATTAATTAATTATTTAAAATGCTAAATTGAGACTTTGAACTCAAACAGTTAAACTCGTAATATTGGTGTCATTTTTATTACGAATTTCATACTTTTGTTTTAAAAACTACATTTATAATTTCATAATATTTGATGTTAGATTGGTATTGTTTTAGAGTTGTTTTAATTGTTTTGATATTGATTTATTGAAAATTATTTTAGAAAAATGATAAATTTTATCTTGTAGCTAAATTTGGGGGAGAGTTCTTGAAACCTAGTAATACTTAGGTTTTTTCTTTTTTCTTTTTTGTAAAAGAAGGTTCGATAGATTTCACTCCTACCCTCCGCGATGACTCGAACCCAAGACCTATGCCTAGGTAGCAGATGCTTTTTCCACTGGGCTATCAATGCTTATCTCGTGTCTTTCCCACATTTCCAAGTCAAAACCATATTCACATCTATTATAATAAATATTTACTCAAAGGGCCAAGTAGAAAATATTTACTCAAATATACACTTTCATTTCTATTATAAAACATGTACACTGCATCATTTAAAACTCTATTATTACTTGTCACACATATTTATTTCGCTACATTGTTCATTAGTACTCATATTATTATTATTATAATCTTATAAAAAGACAGTGAAAGTCTGTCTTAGCCGGCTGCACATCCGATCCGACGTCATCGTAACCTGAAAAGTATTTTAAATATCATCATTAGACTCCTCCAAAAAGGAAGCCCAGTGGGATAACAGTACTCTCTAATACATTGAGGAAGTTAAACAATTAAGCACATACTACATGTCCTTCGAATATACTCACCCTAGACCATACTATAACATAAAAGAATGTGAGAGTCGCTCACCCACTAGACCTCGCATTCATAGACCAGACACTCTCGCCCTTATGGTCGTCGTCTGGTACGGAGCTGCATACCGGTTATAGCTATGGCGTTTCTAGCCGTAGGTTGTCATCCATAACTTACTAATTCAATTATCCATACATAGTAGAGAGTAGAAGTTACCCACTTTAGAAAGATGGCTTGAAATACAAGGATAGCTCCAGGGATCTCTGATTCTTTCATACTGCACTCAGCCCGTCTGATTCCTTAGTTTTATCGTTTATTAACTTTATTTAATACATACTTAACTCATATATTAAATTTTAGACATGATCATGTCATACCTAATTCATTTAAACCACATTAGCATATAAGATAAATGAATATACTCATGATATAACTTTTAGACTCTTAAACTAGCAATTTTAGACCTAAAATAACACATAAAGTCACAACAATTTTAATAACTCATATATAATTCCTAAAATCACAAGAATATTTATGTGATCATATATTATTATCAGATATCATATTGGGAAAATACACAATTTTTCACAGTGTATAGAAGTAAATAAAAATATAATCCTAAACAAGGTTTTCAGTTGAATTTCATCTAAAAACCTGTCTATATTGCAAAATCTACAAAACGTTATAGAATTTATGAAAATATTTCACCTCCTTACAGAAGATAGATAACATATTGAATTTTAATATATAAAAATATCAACTAAAATAAATTTTCATATAATGAGTTATGAATTTTCTAATTTGGCAGAAAACAAGGGATTTAATTAACTAAAAACAGGCTATGTTGTAAAATTCGAAATAAATTGTACAATACTTCAAAATTTTCATAGTATATTACTACATGTCTCTAAGAACCTATACTAAAACATCGTTGAATATCATATATTATTTGGAAGAATGTAATTAAGGATTTCATTCAGACTTAAAACATGGTAAATTTATCTCTAAACTGCATCTCTTTAGAAAAATCATGGTAAATCGAATTTATGTCCAAATATTCTGAAATTTAAAGGATATGCTCTTAATTTTATATATTAGAATATGGTTAAAAATTTAGGCAAAATCAATTTCTACAAGCCTACAAAAGTTACAGAACAGACCTGCAAATATCAACTTACAAACATACACTACTTTGCACATTCTAGCAAATTATAAACATAAAATTCTCAACTTAATGGCAAATAACTTCTTTTGGCTTTCTAAACTATGCTACTATTCATAGAACATCAGAATTTCAAGAATGAATTAAGATAGATTCAGCAAAATACCTTTAATCTTCAATAGAGAATAAGGTGTGTTTCCTTTTCTTTATTTGCATGCTCAAGTATATGGCTAGACATTATCTACTTTTTCATTATACTATGATGCATGATAAGATATCATAATATGTAGTAGGATGTGTAGGAGGAGGTTTAGGAAGTGAAGTAGGAGGTGTATGTGTAAATAGCATCAAGTTGCATGCAAAATATTTGTATAAATTATACTTAATCTATATAGTATTTTATTTCCCTTTTTATTCTTTCTTCTTATTTTTTCTCTTTATTTGATATATTATATGTAAATATTATACCTATATATATGTGTGTGTTGTGTTTATAATCACAAAAAGAGAGTTAAATTTATACTACATAACATAGTTTATACAAAATTATTTACTAGATAAATTTCATTATAAAAGAAGATACAATTTTAATTTTATGGATGTAGAAATTTACATACTATGTCTTAAAGTTTTATTTTAAAAGATATATTGATATACATTATAATACATAAATGCATATTCAAATAAAATATTTTATCACATAGAATGACATATAAAGATCATAATTAAAATTTCATAAACAAGAGCATTCATGGCACAAACATGTAAAGTTAGTATCAAAATTTAATATCATTTTACTTAATTTAAACTTATCTATCATCTTGTCTTTTAATTTCATCCATACTTGTTGAGTGCGATGTGATGAAGCTGAAATTCCCTGTATGTTATCCATGCAAAACTCTTTAAAATCTCAAAAGAGACATTATGACAAAATCTTTACTATCATCATGCAAAACTCTTTAAAATCTCAAAAGAAACATTAGGACAAAATCTTTACAATCATCACTCGTAACTTAATTCGCAAATCGTAACCTTAAGTAATATAAAAGCTCACAATTAAATAATTTGTAATTTCATACTAAAGAAATTTATTAATATGCAAATACAAGGTGTTTTTGGAACCAATGTGTTACAAACCCCCCACGTTTTAAAAATTTAATCCTCGAATTTTTAAAATGCATTATATTTTCTTAAGACACATTCCATAATACTAGCCGTACACGTTAACAATGTTGTAATATAAAATGTAATATTTTATCAAAAGCGTTTAAAAAGAAACAAAGGTCATCGTACTTTACATATCAATTCATACCCTATCTTCATACTTTCATATTATACATACATATGTGCGTACATGCTTATTACCATATCTGATGGTAAACAGTCATATCTTTCAATCATTCACTTTCATGCACCTCATAAAATTAGTTTCTTAAAGAAATTTTTTCATAAAACATAGGTCATATACTTACTTGAAAAAACGGTTCGGATGCATAGCTAGCTGCAGACTTCTACATTTGATTACTTTTACTTAATCTTTTATCTTGAATTCTTAAAAACTAAATATATAAAAACTTTCAAAGACATTTTTGACTCAAAGTCCAAGGAGAAAAACCCTAGCCTCAACTCCGATACCACGCTATGGTGCCCCATTCCGATTAGTCTGAGTAGAGCCGCCCTTGACATACATTTGTTCCTTAAATCCTTTTTTATAATGCAGTGGAAAGCTAAATAAGATCACGAGTCATTTTTTATTTAAAATGTGAGTTCTCGAAACCTAGTCATACTTAGCTTATCTCTTGTCGTTCCCACATTTCCAAGTCAAAACCATATTCACATCTATTATAATAAATACTATAACACCCATTTTGTGATGAACAGGTTCTAATAATATTTCACATAATAAATTATATTACCCAATATGTAATGAATAAAAAAATTAGAGAACACATTAAATATATTATATAAAATATATAAAAAAAGAATGATTTTTTAAAAAGAAGCTGGTTTTTCTCACTATTTACAAAACTTACATTAAAAAAATATTAGCTTTTTATTTTTAGTAAGAAAAATTTAACGTGAAAGATTGGTTACCATATTTAGAATGACTTCTGCTATTGTATACCTATTGGTCCCAAGTGGTGTCCGAGGTTCAAAGAGGGGTGAATGAACCTTGGTCAATTTTGAAAATCTGATTAAAACTTACTATTCTGCAAGTTACTTGAACTTGCAGCACCAGTCAGTTACTGCTTACAGCACTAGGATGCAGTGCTACACGCTGTAACTTAGACTTTTATACGCAACGGAGAAAAGGTTTTAAGACACAAGGCTGGTTTTTTCAAATATGATCCTTATCAAAATGTTTTATGCTTTATGACAGAGATAGATATAAAAGATAAAGCACAGATAAGAAAGCAATAAAACACTTATGGCTTATAGTGGTTCGAATGTGATGTAACCCTTCTACGTCCACTCTACTGCTACGTCGAGCAGGAACTTTGTTAAGCAAGATTGATTTACAGGACACTCCTAACAATCTATCAACTTACAAAGCTAACACCTACTAGAGTCCAACATACACAAAACAACTGCAAACTCTAAAGGCAAACCCACACAGGGTTTCAAAGTCCCACACAGGGAAGCTGTCTATATCCTAGACAACTATACAAACATCAAAGATCTCTCCTATCAACTGTTCGACACCTAAAACAACCTAAGTACACAGCAACAAGGTTAAAAAGTATAAAGATTTGTTCTTCAATTGGTGCAGTGAAGTGAGCTTCTGAATCCTTCAAAGAATCTTTCAGCTTTGAACTTGCTTCACTTTACAGAGGTTGAGTGACTGAAACTGAGAGTAGACTTGAAAGAGTATAGCTTGAATGCTTGAGAGTTTTTGTGCAAATGTTTCGGTAGTCAGCTTCAGGGTTGCTCATCCTCTATTTATACTTGTATAGAAGATATCCGTTGAAGGAGATATCTCTCATTTTCAATTTAAGTGTACTTAATCAAAGACATGGCCTGTATTTAATGCGTCTTGACTTTTCTTTCTAGAGTATTTAATGCGGTGGTTGCGGCTCACAGCTTTCTATAGCGCGTCAGTCCACGTGGCGTCTTGGCATTGGCTCCGTGTCTGCAATTTTGATCTTCTCTGGAACGGCTCTATATATTCTTGCTTGGATCTTCGTTCATCATACTGCATTTACCCTTCCTCGGATTGTAGGATACTTATTCTGTTTGTTATTGGCATTGTTGACTGTTTGAGTAGTAAGCTTCGCGCTGTATACTAGGTCTGCTTGCTGCTGTTTGTCCTTTACAGCGCTGTTGTAACTTAGACCTTCTTGCAGTATCTTCGTACAGTACTACTGTATATTTTCTTGCAGTATTCCTGTAACTTTTTCTTACAGCAATGCTGCATGCCATTCTTACTTACTTTGCTGCAATACTGTAACTGCCTTCTTGCAGTGTTGCCGTATCTGCTTTCAGCAGCTTCGTTCTGAAATCTTCGATGCAGCATTGTATGTATGTGTACCTCCATCTTTTAGCTTCTATAACTAGACTCAATCCTAGTCTATGTTTTCATTTCAACATTGTGAAAAATGGGGTACTCAAACTTCCTATTACATTCTTGGTTTGTCTCATCAAAATCTAAACACTGAAATCCCAACAATTTCCCGGTTTTTTATGATGACAAAACCATTACATTATTTCGTTTATGAAGAAGGCTTTTACTTTGCATTATATCATTTTTCATCAGGATTACATATTTGATAAGTTTTGAGAAATAAAGTCTAATCCTGGATTCATCAGAGATGTATCTTGTCTACTCTTTTATCAAATATATTGATTATTGCTGAAACAGGGACCTCATTGTAGACATTTCATCTGGTCTTCTTTCAGCAGTCCTTCCTTCTTGCTCTGCTCTTTCTCTTGATCCTTTCCACTAGTCTCGAATGGACTCCTGATAGGATTCTTCAAGTATCTCCTGAATCTTTGGGTTCTAAATCCATCTCAGCCAGAAGTCCTCACAGTAAGACACTATATAGCCTTGCTTCACTAGGTCTATGTAGTAATTCTGGACTTCAAGCTCTCCAGCCCTAGTAAGCTCTTCATATCTTCTCAGTGTAGTTTAGCAGGTTTGAAATCTACTGAATTTACCCTTTCTGCACATAAATCTGAAGTTTTTGAGATACTCGGATCTCTTGTACAGCATGATTGATTCGAATGATGGATTCCTATCTGTAGGCAACTTGACTGCCTTGAAGATGTTTAAGCTTCAGGCCATGTTCTCTCCATCGGGCCTCTGATCCATCAACACTGATACTTTAACAGATATGTTGTTCGTTTCGAGACATGGAATTTCTTGAGGAGGATATTGGTAAAGGTCTTTGTCAAAGATTCTCCTCTCACCAATCACTCCAAGTCTTTGCATCTAGACATATTCTTCTTTTTCAGCTCTGGTTCTCTCCGCCCTTTGAGCAGCCATTTTCTCGTTGTAATGTCTTTCAGCCTCAGCTCTGCTCCCATCTTTCTTGAGCCTTGCTGCTGGCTCTCTCTCCCTCTCTTTGTATGATGAGAAGAGGGAGGTGTTGCATCTTTGCTTGCAGTACTGTTGTATGTAGCGTCTGCTGCTGATCTGCTTGCAGCAGCTGCACCACCAGCTCCTTCTTCATCATCTTTTCTCCATCTTTTTGGAGAAGGAGCGTCAGCAGCAGCAGATGATCCAGACCTCTTCCTCCTCCTACTTAGAGGCTGGTCATCATCTTCTTCCTCACCTTCTTTCTCCCAGAGCTCTGGTATCTATCTTGAAATCCTTCCCCCTTTTTGGCATCATCAAAATTCGGGAGTGGAGCAGGGGTATTTGGAACCACTTTAGAACGTGGTCTTCTTGCAGGTGCTGGGGCTTCCCTGGATCCTTGGGCATACTGAGGGAATGCATTCACCATAATGTTCCTCAGTTCTCCTACGATCAACTCCAGGTTCCCCAATCGATCATCGACACTTCTGGTTCTTCTGGATTGATCGGTTACATGGTCCAGAAGTGTCTCTAACACCATGGAGTGAGTGTGCAGCCTTTGTGATGTTGTTTCTGCATGTCGCTTGAAGAGTTTGACTTCAGCTCGGGTGCTTGCAGCTTCTCTTTTCAGTTCTCCCTCCATTCTAACCATGTCCATGTACAGCCTGTGAGCATTATCATTCAGAGTTCGCTTGATCATTTCAGGCAGTGCTTCAATATCTTTCTTGAAGCAGGACATGGTTTCAGCGTGGAACTTGGCGCCGACCATCATGTTGTTTTGCATGTTAGACTCATGATCCTAAAGAGCATTAAACAGGTGTCTAACAACAGCAACTACCCTGTCAATCGATTCATCAGGGGTCAGGCCTGCATTCCGTCTTTGAGAGACAACAACCGATGCAGCATAAGAAACTAAAGATCTTGGGGATTGTGTTGCATCCTGCCTTGGAGCCTCTTGTTCAATTTCTTCATCATCATCCTCATGAAGGCTTGATTAGACTTGAGCAGCCTGAGGTGGGATTTTCTTCAACGACTTCTTCCTTCTCATCGGATGATATCGTAACTGCCATGTCACCAATATTTTCATATTTAGCTCTGTTGCGGTCAGCCATTATCCGGAGGAATTCAACATAGTCAACTTCCTCAGTAACCTCTGCTGCTGTATCCTGGATAGGTTTTTTTAAGCGTGCAGCAGTAGCAGCATCAACCTCCTCATGAGGTGTCTCTAGCTATTTAGCGGTTACCTCAGCTTCTCCTCGAACATCCTCTAAGGGTACTGTCTCAACAGTCGCCCCTTTATTGATCTTCTCACCCTGAGAGAGTGTTGTCTGAACAACAGCCTCGCCTGAGGTCTTCAGTAAGGACCCCGTCTCCTCGGCTGGTCTTGTATCTTCGACAGTTTCTACTGCAAGAATGGGTTCTTGCAGCTCTTATTGGTTTCTTGCAGCTTTCACTATATGCATCACTGAAAGCTCGACTGCTGCAAGAATCTCAGCCTCCACCCTTCCTATTTCTTCTGCAGCTTCTGATAGGGTGGCTGCTTGCTGTACTGATGTCTTTGCTAGTATAGGGAGTACCGCCTCTGCAACTTCCTCTGTGGTCGCGTCATCGGCAATCTCAGCAATGTCAGAGAGAACGTCTCTGATGATGGCGGTTGGTTCTCCCGAGTGTCTGCAATAGCATTAGGAACGGTGTGCACCGGGGAATTGTCGTAGTCCATCAGTTCAGGGTCCTCCTCCTCCAAAGAATCAGGCGTGACTATATTGGAGAGGCCTTCAACCATTTGCTTATATACGGGGGAGTTTGAATTGTGATGACTTGAGCTTCCTTCTCCCCGCATCCTCTTAGGAGTGTGCTGCATCCTTGTCTCCTTGACACTTGCTTGCAGCGCCTATTGCAGCATGGCCTCCTCAGCCTGCTCCACTCCTAGGGTGTCGATTTGCTCTTGCGTAAATGCGACGTCATCGCCCCTTCTTACAGCCTCTACAGTCAAGGCTAGGAAGATTTGAGCATCCTTCGTTGCTGCTTTCATCGGCAGCTCTGCAGAGTGGGATTCTATAAGAGCTTTGCCCTTCCCTTTGTCCAGTGCTCCCTGAGCAGCAGTGCTTCTTGATTAATCTTGCACCTTTGCTGTATACTCAGGTTGCAGGAGCGCTAGAATATCTTCTGAATTGGCCCATTCCAGGACTGCTGCTCCACAGTAAGGAAATCCTTTCATTGCATCAAATTTCCCCCTTGGACAGTCTCATCTCCCTCCAAAGACTGTACTGCTGCTCCATATTTTTAGCAACTGAGAAGATGGGATCGAGCACAGACTGAACAGCTTCAGGATCGCGTGAAAAGGCTAAATCAGCAGCCCCTTGTAGACGAGCTTCTGGCTGAACCCTTTGCTGATATGACTCATCCTCAACAGCAACTACTGACAAACTTGCAATAGAGAGTTTGGAATTAGCAGCTGCAACAGCCTTCTTCTTGCTGCGCGGGGCCCTCCTAGCCAGGGGTGCGTCATCATCTGAAGACGAGGACTTAGGTTCAGGTTCTGCCCTCATTGGTGTCCCCTTGATGACGGGAAGAGGACTTTCATCATCATCATCATCATCATCTTCACCCCTGCTGCCTGCAACTTCATCCTGCAGTGCCAGGGTTGCATTCTTTTTATCTTTGGTTTTCTTCTGTGCAACCCCAGCAGCAGCTGTCTTCGGTTGGGTCTTACCCTTCTTCTTCTCTCCGAGATGCTTCCCAACAGGAATGGGGATGGGAGCTGCAAGCTGAAGGCCTAGCTTGCAGAGCAGAGAGCAAATGGTGATTCCATAGCTCCTCCTCACTATGCTCTTCTCTGCTTCCTCCCATATTCTCTTCAAGATGAACCTTGCCCAATTCACCTTTTTTCCGGCCATGATGGCAGACATGATCCGGAACCGGAGATCTGTGTATTTGTCGTAACTCCCTGTTCTACCTTCAATGGAGTACGCACAGATATCATGGAGTAATTCAAACTCCGGTTTGAAGAGTTTCTTCAGGGCGCTTCTCTTGATCTCTGCCCCTACATCTCTAATTCTAAAGAGATCCCACATCTCTTGAGCATTACTTTCCCTATATGTCACAAGTTGACTGGGGGTCAGGTCTCCAGACCTTTCTTCTTCATCTACATCCATCTTGAACAGGATGCAGTTCATCTCCTCAGGAGTCCTGGCAAAGGCGTAGAACCTTTGAACTTATTCTACAGAGAATCCAGCGTAGATGGTGGTTAACAGCCAAAGGATTTGGGTCCGTTCAAGCACATCAAATATCCTATAGATGATGGAGTTGTCGTACAACCCAGAAGTATAAACGTGTTCCTGGTTGATCAAGCGTCCTTCCAAGACTATGGTTTGTCGAGCCGCCATCGATGAAGATTTGAGAGAGATTTGAGATATCAGGGACTTAGGGAATTTTGTGAAGAAAAGAAACTTCTCTTTGTGATGAAGGCGAAATAAATTTGAAAATAGAAGGTTATGGGTTTATGGAGAATATAAAAGGACGTTTAGTAAGATTGACGGTTGAGATTAAAAGGATGGAAATGATCTTACAGTCCTTAGAAAAAGACGGAGGGGTCAAATCGTAAATAATCATGACTTATGCAGACGTGGGCTCTGACCACGCCTCTCCGACTTGTGACAGAGGAGTCTTGCATTAAATGCTGAAAGACATGCGATTTGCCGCCTAATTTATTGTCCTTTTAAGGTTGCAGCAGTCTGGGTACGAGGTTGTAGAGTATTAAATACTCTTTGAAATAAATGTTGTAACCAAGTGCTGCTTACTCTCTCATTTTCTTGCTGTGTTGTACGGATAAAAGATGCAACGCTGTTTGAACCCAACGCTGTATGCAGACGCAGCTTACAGCACTATACTTGCAGCTTCTCGTAAGCATGCAGATATTCCCCCTAGGCTTCTGCATTTTCTTTTTCACTCATAATTTCAGAATTCCCAACTCGTTTCTAAGCATAGAATACCTCGATTCACTCAGTGGTTTAGTGAATATATCTGCAGCTGGAGATCCGTATGAACTTTCTCAAGCACAACATCTTTCTTTTCCACATGATCTCTAATAAAGTGATGTCGTATATCGATATGCTTTGTTCTTGAGTGAAATACAGGATTATGGGTAATTGCAATTGCACTCATATTGTCACAGAGAATTGGAGTCTCTTTTTCTTCAATCCCATAATCTCTTAGTTGCTGCTGTATCAAGAGAATTTGCACACAGCAACTTCCTGCTGCAACATATTCTGCTTCTGCTGTAGATGTTGCAATCGATCTTTGCTTCCTGCAGAACCATGAAACAAGTCTATTTCCCAGAAATTGACAAGTCCCACTGGTGCTCTTTCTATCAATCTTGCAGCCTGCATAATCTGAGTCAGAGTACCCTTTGAGCTTGAATCCTCCTTCCTTGGGATACCATAGGCCTACTTCCTGAGTTCCTTTCAGATACTTGATAATCCTTTTGACAGCTGAAAGATGTGACTCATTTGGTGCTGCTTGGAATCTTACACAGACTCGAACTGCAAACATGATGTCTGGTCTGCTTGCTGTAAGATACAGCAAGGATCCTATGAGCCGTCTGTACTTAGTGATATCTATATCTTTATCATCTTCATCGTTGTCAAGGCTTATGGATGTAGACATAGGAACAGATGTTGCTGACCCATTCTCCATGTCAAACTTCTTAATAAGTTCCTTTGTGTATTTGACTTGGTTGATGAAGGTTCCTGCAACCAGCTGCTTTACTTGCAGCCCTAGAAAGAAACTTAATTCTCCCATCATACTCATCTCGAATTTCGATTGCATCAGATTGGAGAACTTCTCACATAACTCTTTGTTGGAGGATCTGAAGATGATATCATCCACATATATTTGTACAAGAAGTATACTATCTCCATCCTGTATCCTGAATAGAGTTTTGTCCATTGTTCCTTTCTTGAAGCCATTTTCTAGCAGATAGAGAGATAAGGTGTCATACCAAGCTCTTGGTGCTTGCTTGAGTCCATACAGGGCTTTGTGTAACCTGAACACCTTCTCTTCTACTTGATCTTCAAAACCTAAAGGTTGCTCTACATACACTTCCTCTGTAAGAATACCATTAAGGAATGCACTCTTCACATCTATTTGATATACATTGAAATTCATGTGAGTTGCATATGCCAGAAAAATCCTTATGGCTTCCAGCCTTGCTACTGGAGCAAAAGTTTCATCAAAATCAATTCATTCTTCCTGGCAATATCCTTTAGCAACTAATCTTGCTTTGTTCCTCACAACGAGTCCAGATTCATCTAACTTGTTCTTGAAGACCCATTTTGTTCTAATTACTCTTTGATGAGTTGGTCTTACAACTATTTACCAAACTTGATTTCTTTCAAATCCATTTAGCTTTTCTTGCATGGCTTGTACCCAGTTGCTATCTTGTAGGGCTTCTTCAATATTTTGGGCCTCTGTTTGAGATATGAAGCATGCAAACATTGCTTCATGAAGAATGGACCTTCTTATCCATACTCCTATAGATGGATCTCCAATGATAAGATCCCTAGGATGATTCCTCAGCCATGTCCTGTCAGGCTAAAAAACATGTACAGGTCTAGGTTGCTCCTCATGTTGCTGTAAGATTAGAAGTTCTGCTGCTGTAAGATTATCTGATGCATCCAGAGGTGCAGCTTTTTCTTCTTTGTCTTCTCTTGTATGCAGAACTCCTTCAACATATGGAACATCACTTTCTTTCCTTGGAGCTGTATCCTCAGCAGGTTCTTCTAGTTTCTTTGTGTCACCATTGTCAGAACAGAATTTCTCAATGAATTTGTTTGTGAACTCAGTTCCACTATCTGATCTGATCTTCACAATGCTCAAGCTCTTTTCATTTTGAATTTTCTTCATTAGGTCAGGTAGCTTGCTTTGTGTTTCTGATTTCTTAGCAAGGAATATGGTCCATGTGTATCTGGAGTAGTCATCTACTACCACAAGTGAGTACTTCTTCCCACTTATGCTTACTGGTTCTACTGGTCCAAAGAGGTCCATATATAGAAGGTCTAGAATCCTGTGAGATGACTTCTGCAACTTGTCCTTGAATTAGCTTTTCACTTGTTTTCCCTTCTGACAAGCTCCACATATATTTTCCTTTTTGTATGCCACATTCGGCAATCCTCTTACAAGACCTTTTCTTGCTAGCTTGTTGATTGTCTTGAAATTCAGGTGGCTTAATCTCTTATGCCATAGCCAACTCAGCTCTGGTGGACTTTTCACAATAAAGCATGTTGGATGAATAAAAGAGTTCCAATCTACAAGATATATGTTTCTTCTTCTTGTTCCTGTAAGCTTGACTTCATTTGATGTATTATCCTTGATGAAGCACTTGTTGAGGTTGAACTCCACTGTGTATCATTTGTCACAAAATTGACTAATGCTCAAAAGATTGTATCTGAGGCCTTTCACATAGGATACATCTTTGATCTTTACATTTCATTTGACTAGGCATCCATTTCCTTTTGTGCTTCCTTTGGAATCATCTCCAAAAATGACCTTTGGTCCTTTGCATTCTTGGAAGTCTTTCAGAGCTTCTTTACTATCTATCATGTGCCTTGAGCAGCCACTGTCTATTTACCATACATCGTTGTTGCAACCTGGCACTGAAACCTGCAACAAATTCAAGCAGATTTAGGTACCCATTTCTGTAAGGGTCCTTTGGGGTTAGTTACTTTGGGAATCCATACTTTCTTAACAGTCAATGTTTTGCTGTAAGATTTGTTGGTTCTCTGAATGTATGCCGTTTTGTTTTTAAACTACTTAAAAGTTGTGTGTGCAGAAACTAAATATGTGTTACCAACACCCTTGTGGTGCGGTCTTCCACCATACTTCCCTTGAGTATATCCTCTTTGAGGTTTAGACATATAAGTCTTAGTGTAGGTGGGGAACTTCTTCTTGTGCTGCAACTTTGTGGGTTGCTGCATCTTCTTGCTGCTTACAGCAGATAGCTTATGTTGCAGCCAGTTCTTAGATGCAGGCTTACTTCTTGCAGCTAAGCATTGGGGTTTCTTCCCCTTATCCATCAATGCTGGTTTGTTCAAGATTTTTTCTGAGTTACAGGGTAACTCATTCTTCATTGAAGTTTCTGCTTGAGCAAATTTTACAGCCTTGGATGAATTTGTTGTATCCTAAGAGGTGTGAGTACTGTAATCTATGCACGATTTTTCAAATGGGTTTCTGCTTTGACTTATGCACTCTCTTGCGTCCTTAGCAGCTGATTTGCTAAATGTTCTGATTATGGACTGCAAGTTCTCCTTCTCAGTTTCTAGCTTAGTGACTAACAGACTTAGTCTTGAGACCTCCTTTTGTAGATTACTGCACCTTGAGTTATTAGACTCACATGTAGCGAGCATTTCAACAATATCAATATTTTTTCCCCTGAGGATCTCATTGTCGATTCTTAGATTTTTATTCTCAACCTTCAGCTCCTCATGAGTTGAGTTAATATGCTCGAAATCACTCATGATCCTTTTTAAAGAGTGGATCATGTTCAGCTCCTTTTTTCTGGTATAGACAACGGTTGGTAGGTTACCTCTTCTTCATCATTGTCCTCTCAGTTGTTTGCCATCAGACATATCAGTGCATCTTCATCAGAAGATGAGGTTTCAGTGTCGCTGTCAGAGGATTTTGCAGCTTTCAGTATCTCTTTTGAGACTGTTGTATCCTTGGCTTTCTTCATCTCTCCAATGGGAGCTCGAAGCTTGTGTCTATCCTCTCTTCTCTTTTCTCTCCTCTATTCTCTCTCTCTCCTTCTGGGTATTTGTGTACTGTTGGGTGTGGACATCTTCTGGCATAATGTCCAGGCTTTTTGTAGTTATAGCACAAATCAAGATCAGTCGTATTTGAGCGAAGAGGGGGGATACCTAAGGAGGTAAATGACTTCTTCTGAAGTCATTCCTCTTATTGAGGTTGTTGTTGTTGTTGTTGTTGCTCTTCATGAATCTTCTAAATTTCTTTAGAAAAAGAGTCATATTCTCTTCAGCGTCTTTTGCTTCAACCTCTGATTGCTTGTTGCAACTGGTGGTTGCTGTATCTTTAGGTCCTCTAGCAGTTAGCATTGTAACTTTGAAGCTCGATTCTTTTGTCTCCTTTCTCCGTCTGTTGATATCGTATTCGAATGCTTTGAGGTCGGAGAATAGATCAAATATACTCATGGATTTCAAATCCATGGACACTCTCATGGTAGTGGTCTTGCTATCCCACTCCACGGGCAGGGCTCTAAGCACTTTCATGTTCTTCTCCTTTTGAGTGTAGTACTTGCCCAGAGCTTCTAGTTCATTCACAATAGATGTGAATCTTAAATCTAGTTGCTCAAGAGTCTCTTCATTCTTCATCTCGAAGAGCTCAAATAGTTGGGTGGCATTGGAGATCTTATTATCTTTACTGAGCTCTGTCCCCTCACATATTTGTTCCAACTTTTCCCAAATTTCCTTGGACGTTCTGCAAGTTTTGACTTTACTGAATGTGCCTTTATCCAAGGTGATGAATAGAGCATTCTTGGACACGTTGTCTAGGTTGGCTCTCTTCCTATCTTCATTGTTCCATTCTTGTCTTAGTTTAACCAGGAAGTTGGGTGGTGGTTGTGCTCCTTCTTCCATCTCCCTACCGAGCATGGGGTTTACCTTCGTAGGGATAATGGGTCCTTCGGTGATGACCGTCCACATCTCATCATTCATCGCTGAAAGATGTACCTGCATTCTTATCTTCCAATCATCATATTCCTCTATGGAAAATATGGGTAACTTATGATTGGAGGAATCCATGATATGTTGTAAGAATGAGATTTTACGGATGCAGAGAAAACAACGAGACTAAGGTGGATTTGGGTAGGTGACCAGATAAGTTGATCCTTATATGATCCTTATGATTCTCAAATATGATCCTTATATGATTCAAGGTGACCAAATAAGTTGATCCTTACATGATTCTCAAATATGATCCTTATCAAAACGTTTTATGCTTTATGACAGAGATAGATATAAAAGATAAAGCACAGTTAAGAAAACAATAAAACACTTATGGCTTATAGTGGTTCGAAGGTGGTGTAACCCTTCTACGTACACTCTACTTCTACCTCGAGCAGGAACTTTGTTAAGCAAGATTGATTTATAGGACACTTCTAACAATCTATCAACTTACAAAGCTAAACACTTACTAAAGTCCAGTGTACACACAACAACTGCAAACTCTAAAGGCAAAATCACACAGGGTTTCAAACTCCCACACAGGGAAGCTGTCTATATCCTAGACAACTATACAAACAGCAAGGATCTCTCCTATCAACTGTTCGACACCTAAAACAACCTAAGTACACAACAACAAGGTTAAAAAGTATAAATATTTGTTCTTCAACTGGTGCGGTGAAGTGAGCTTCTGAATCCTTCAAAGGATCTTTCAGCTTTGAACTTGTTTCACTTCACAGAGGTTGAGTGACTGAAACTGCGAGTAGACTTGAAAGAGTATAGCTTGAATGCTTGAGAGTCTTTGTGCAAATGTTTCAGTAGTTAGCTTCAGGGTTGCTCATCCTCTATTTATACTTGTAGAGAAGATATCTGTTGAAGGAGATATCTCTCATTTTGAATTTAAGTGTACTTGATCAAAGGTATGGCTTGCATTTAATGCGTCTTGACATTTCTTTTTGGAGCATTTAATGCGGTGGTTGCGGCTCACAGCTTTCTGCAGCGTGTCAGTCCACGTGGCGTCTTGGCATTGGCTCCGTGTCTGCAACTTTGATCTTCTCTGGAATGGCTCTATATATTCTTGCTTGGATCTTCGTTCCTCGTACTGCATTTACCCTTCCTCGGATTGCAGGATACTTATTCTGTTTGTTATTGGCGTTGTTGACTGTTTGAGTAGTAAGCTTCGCGCTGTATCCTAGGTCTGCTTGCAGCTGTTTGTCCTTTACAGCACTGCTGTAACTTAGACCTTCTTGCAGTATCTTCGTACAGTACTACTGTATCTTTTCTTGCAGTATTCTTGTAACTTTTTCTTGCAGCAATGTTGCATGCCATTCTTACTTACTTTGTTGCAATGATGTAACTGTCTTCTTGCAGTGTTGCCGTATCTGCTTTCAGCAGCTTCGTTCTGAAATCTTCGATGCAGCATTGTATGCATGTGTACCTCCATCTTTCAGCTTCTATAACTAGACTCAATCCTAGTCTATGTTTTCATTTCAACATTGTGAAAAATGGGGTACTCAAACTTCCTATTTCATTCTTGGTTTGTCTCATCAAAATCTAAACACTGAAATCCCAACAATACCTATAGATATAGATTATATCAATTATCGTAAAAATGAATTGCGTCTAAGTATTCAATAAATGTAACTCAAATTACTTCACAAAAAAAATATTTCATAAACTCAACTCAAATGACTTCAATATATGTAATCAAAAGAAACTAATTATATCAATCCGATAACTTCAAGAATCTAATCTAAATCATGTAAGAAACTAATTGTATCATTCTAATGACTGAAGTTAAATGACTTAAAAAAAGAAAGCTCAATCAATATAATGTATGTTTATAATATTAAGGAGACACAATCTCTAGAATCTTCTTATATATATTTTTTTAGTAATTAGTGAGATTTGTATTGATATTTTCCATATATTCTCCTATTGTATTTTTGTATTTATACGAGTTCAACCATAATAGAGAATTATCACTTTCACAATATCTCATTTTCTATATGGTATCATTCCCCAATTAATCCTTTTTCCACGTTCTTCAACTGAAATGCTAATTTCTCATCGATGTCATTGTTGAACCATGTCCCATGACTCCAACTTTTCCACCAACAACACAACTATCACTGTTACTCAAACCACTCCACCTACTACACCAATTGTCACCATCCTAACCTCCATGCAACATATCCAAAAACTCACCCGTCATAATTTTGCACAGTGGAGATCCACCTTCTTGCCATTTTCAATGGCCTCGACCTTCAAGGCTATGTAACTGGTGAAGTTATTCCCCTTGAACGCTCAGCCCCTGAGTATAAACATTGGTTTTCATAAGATCAATTACTTATTGCGACGATTATGAGCTCACTCTCTGAAGAAGTTTCGTCATTTGCATCAACTGCCACTACCTCCTACATGGCTTAGACGACTCTGCACCAGATTTTTGCAAGTCGTTCTCATTTACGCATGATCCAACTAAAATTTGACCTTAGCAAGGCTCAGATTGGAACCGGAACAATGACTGAATTCCTTCATTCCTTGAAGGCGAAGAATGATGAACTAGCGCTTATTGATTCCCTGATGTCAGATGATGATTTCACTATTTGTGTAATCAACTGTCTTGGTCCCAAATTCCATGACATAGCGGCATCGATCCATGCACAACCTAATTATATTCTATCTTCCACACTACTTGATATGTTTGTGGCATAGGAGGCCTTTATCGATGGCCTAGATGATAATAACACTCAACTTGTGGTCTCTGTAAATGCAACTCAGACCTCTAATTATGGCCATCAATCATCGAACAATTCATCCAAACAATAACAATCGAACAAGGAATGGAATCAGTATATAGGGGGTTTTCGTGGAGGCTATAATAATGGAGGTCGGTCAAACAATTAAAGGTATTTCAATAACTCTAATAATAATAACTCTAATCGACTACTTGTTGTTTGTTAGATCTATCAATATCTTGGGCATGTTTCTCTTAATCGTTGAAAGTTGCAACCCATGGCCAACATAGCTCAATCACCAGGTCCACCTACTACTCAAACTTCTTGGATGATGGATTCTGGGGCTTTATACAATTTGACATTTGAGCTTGGTAATCTCTCTCCACTCAGAATATAATAGCACTGAGGAGATGGATCATCATTACCTATATCTAACACCGGTACATCTCTTATTCCCTTTCCTACACGAACTTTTAAATTGAATAATGTACTTTGTGTTCCGCAAGCTCAACAAAATCTTTTATCGGTATATCAGTTTACTAGAGTGAATAATGTATCTGTAGAGTTCTTTCCTACTTTTTTTGTTGTGAAGGATCGAGTTACGGGGGCACACCTAGCTCTCAGTGATTACAGTTATGGGGTCTATCACCTACGTCCTCCAGCTTATTTTTTTAAGTCTGCCGCATATTTTGCCACTTTGGGGTTGCATACAGTTCTTCAGACATGGCACGCATGGTTGAGACATCCATCATGTAGGACAAGAACTTTTATTATTGTTCATAATAAACTTCATTTATCAAATAAATCCGGCATGTCGAATAGTAAGTGTGATTCATGTTTTTGCTGCAAGACTCGTAAACTCTTTTTTGGAGCATCTACTTTAACTGCTTTGTATCCTTTACATTATTTGTATGCCGATGTTTGAAGGCCTACCTTGGTTTCGATTGATGGTAGTCGTTATTATTTATTGATTGTTGATTCATATATAAAGTATTGTTGGATATTTCCTATAAGGTGCAAGTCTCAGGTACCAAATATTGTTGAGAAATTTTATCCATTAGTTGAACGCCAATTTGGTCATTCTATATAAAATGTTTACAGCGATAATGGTGGTGAATTTGCTGCTCTCAAATCATATTTGTCTTCACATAGAATTAATTGGTTAACCACTACTCCACACACGCCGTAACAAAATGGGTTGGTTGAACATTGTGATCGACATATAGTTGAGACTGGTAAAGTTTTAATTCATTATGCAAAATTATCTTCTATATATTGGTCATTTACCTTCCAAACTGTTATGTACTTGATGAATCGCTTGTCATCCTCAGTCTTGGCGAATATCAGTCCTTTTGAGACCCTTTTTCAATGGGCTATACAAAGCTTCAGACATTTGGTTGCATTTGCTATCTGTGGCTTCATCCATATGTCTCAAGTAAAATTGAACCAACGTCACGACCTTGCATCTTTGTTGGTTGTTCAACAACACAGAGTGCGTACAAATGTCTTGATACTACTACAGGGTTTATTTATATATCTCGCCATGTACAGTTCAAGGAATATGCATTCCCTAATTTCACCACTTTGAAGTCGTCTCATGTTCCAGCAAAATCAAATGAATTTCCACTATCACTGTTGGACTTGTCTAGATCTCAATCTATGCTGCAACAGTCAGTGCCCATGTCTTATTCATCATCTGGAATAGTGTCACACCAGTCTCGGCCCAACAGTCCATAGTCATCCAGCTTCAGCCCGACTCCAGGATCTTCTACATCAGGTCATGACTTCCTACCCACCCCTCTTGTGCTTGATGTACCAACTGCTCCAACCCATACACACACAATTGTCACACAAAGTCAAAATAGAATATTCAAGCCTAAAGCTTATCAGTCTACCAAACATCCCCTTCAATCTGAAGTTGTTCCTACTACTGACACAGGCCATTCGAGACCCACGATGGTGGGATGCTATGGATGAAAAGTTCACAACCTTAGCAAAGCATGGTACCTGGGAACTTGTATTACCACCACCACACTCGAACATCATTGGATGTAAATGGGTGTTTGTTATTAAATGTCATCCAGATGGCTCAATTGATCGTTTTAAAGCACGATTAGTGGCAAAGAGGTTTCATGAACGACCAGGATTAGATTATCATGAGACAATTAGTCCAGTGGTCAAGCCTATCACAATCCGAACCATTCTAACTTTAGTGTTTTTTTTATAAATGGGAGCTTCGACAACTGGATATCAGTAAGCATTTTTATACGGGAATCTTGATAAACCAGTGTACATGATGCAACCACTGGGATTTGTGGATTTATGGGCTTTGTCAAGCTCCTCGGGTTTGGTATCAAGTTCTTAGTACTGCACTTATCTCATTTGGTTTTACTTAATCGAAGGCTGATACCTCTATCTTTATATATTGTTAGTGTTGACTTTGTCAACTTAATAATTTTTCTTTTTTCATTAAATTAAATCAAGATTTACTCAAGATTTGTTTTGCATGGATTTAGGAGTTTGTTAGGATTTGTTATCTTTTATATCACATGTTGAAATTGCAGGATCTAAGTTGAATTATTCAAAGTAACAAATTCCTATTTTTGTGGGATTGGTTTGTGAAGCAACTTGAGCCTTAATTTGAGAAGAAACGTGATTCTTTGTCCACAAGACTTACGTTCTAAAGAGAATGAGAAGAGGACTGAGTCAACATGAAGAGAAGACCGTGTCTTCCAAGAACAAGAAAGGAAGACCATATCAAAACCATGTGAAGAATTTGATGAGAGTGGAGGATGAAGAAAGAACTTGATGAGCAAGTAAAAGAACAAGTCCATGGAGTGTGAACATGATGAGCAAGGAACAAGATAGTGGAAGAAGTGGAGAAGTGCTCGATCATGGAATTAAGAGCGTCTATAAATATGAGACAATCTGCAGAGATTGGAATAGACTTCCACCTTTGAAATCAAGAGAGTACAAGCAAGTCTTTCGTATTATTCTTCTCTCTTGCTTTCTGTTTAGTCGATCACGTTTTACCAACATTCCTACTTATTTTCCGTAGATCTATTCTCCAATAGGTCTCTAGCAAAGTAGGTCTTGTTGATTAATCAATAGGTTTTTTGTGTAAACGTCCATATAAGTCATTAATTAGATTGGATGTATAGAGTGTCATTTTAGAGGATTTCACAAAGTCCTCGTATTGTGTTGTACTACAAAGATATACTGAATAAGACACTTTTTGCCCTGTTGGCATTCCACGAGTATCATTATATACTCATGGATAAATTTCTTGTCTTGATTATTTTATATCTTTGTTCATTCTATTGTGTGTTAACTCTGGTGTTGACAACATTATACACAACACAAACTCACTATTACTGTTTTTATCTTGCATTTGAGCGTTGGGACAATTACATATATAATCAATCGTCTGAATATATGTTTCGTCTTGTCTATGTTGACAACATGATTTTAACAGGTTCGAACCCCTCTATTTTTGGGCATCTGACAACTCATTTATATAGTCGATTTGTTGTTAAAGATCTTGGACAACTTACATATTTTCTTGGGGTAGAAATTATTCATTATCAAGAAGGTTTATTATTTTCCCAACATAAGTATATGGCTGATTTCCTTCATCGATTCAACATGGATTGGTGTAAACCTATAAACACATCTATGACACCTTCCTCGACACTTATTGTTTATGGTTCTATTGATCCTTCCGAATATCGGAGTGTAATTGGTGGTCTTCATATTTACTGTTAATCGGTTAGCCCAAGCCATGACAGCACCATCTTATAATGATTGGTTTGCTGTTAAATGACTTTTTGGTTACTTGAAGGGGTCAATCCATCATGCTCTTTTGTTGCAATTTCCATCTAGTATGTCACTAACAACATACTCAGATTCAGATTTTGGGGGAAATTTGTTAGATGGAAAGCCTATGTGATTTTCTTTGGTCCTAATTTGATTTCATCGCGGTCACGATGATATAATGGGGTAGCTCGATCTTCTACATAGGTATAATATTGTGCTCTTGCAACCACATTAGCTGAAGTATATTGGATCTCACATCTCTTTCGAGAACTTGGTATTTCTTTTCATTCCCCACCTCGTCTCTTGTGTGATAATTTGGGTGCAGCATGTTTGGTATTACATCCTATTATGCATTCTCTCGTGAAGCACATTGCTTTGGACTTATATTTCGTACGAGACTTATCCGCGAAGGTTGTCTTCTCAGTTGCGTATGCTAACATCCTGGATCTACTTGCTAATGTATTAACAAAGCCTCTCTCTCGATCACGGTTCACTTTGTTACGTTCCAAAATCTTAGTGGTTGTGGCACGTCAATTTTGCGGGGGCGTATTAAGGAGATACAATCTCTAGAATCATCTAAGATATATTTGTTTAGTAATTAGTGAGATTTGTATTGATCTTTTCCATATATTCTTCTATTGTATTTTTGTATTTATACAGGTTCAACCACAATATAGAATTATCACTTTCACAATATCTCATTTTCTATATATAAATATTTTATAAACTCAATTCAAATCACTTGAATATTGTGCAGTTATTTTATGACAATTAACAATTAAATTGAGTTTAAATATTCTAAAAAATAAACTCGAATAACTCCAATATCTTCAATAAACTAAATAGAGTAATTATAACAATATGATAATTTAATACAATTCAACTCAGATAACTTTTATATATCTTTGATGAATTGAATAGACTAATTATATCAATATGATGATTGAATACAACTCAACTCAGATAACTCCTACTCCCTCCGTCCCGGGATAATTTACACACTTTCCTTTTCGGGATGTCCCGGGATAATTTGCACACCCCCGAAAAGGAAAGTAACTTGCACACTTTCCTTTCATTTTTGTCGACTGTTCAACTCAAAAAGCAAAAAACAACACATTTTCTTATTTCACGTGCCGAGATGGGTGTGCAAATTATCCCGGAACGGAGGGAGTATATTATATATCTTCGATCTACAATATATCTCCAATAAACTAAATAGACTAATTATATCAATATGATGATTTAATATAACTCAACTCTGATAACTCATATATTATATATCTTCGATCTGTAATATATCTCCGATAAACTGAATAGACTAATTATATTAATATGATGCTTTAATACAACACAACTCAGATAACTCCTATATATCTTTGATAAACTTAATAAACTAATTATATCAATCTGATAACATGAGTGGTTCCTATAATTACGCTCTAACAAAAAAAGAAAATAGAGAAAAAAAATCAATGTGATTGAGAGATCCATCGAAATGGATGTTACTGCAATTAGAAATCTAATAGTACACACCCAACAACTCCTATATATCTTTGATAAACTGAATAGACTAATTGTATCAATCTGATAACATGATTAGTTCCCATAATTATGCACCAACAAAAAAATAGAGAACAAAAATCAATGTGATCGAGAGATCCGTCGAAATATGTTATTGCAATTGGAAATCTGATAGTACTCATCCAAAATCACGCTCCAACAAAAAATAGAAAAAAAAATAAAGAATCAGTGTGATCGAGAGAGAAATTATCATTGAAATGGCTGATTGCAACTGCAACTTGAAATCTGATAGTACTCACCGACAAACTCCAACAATAAAAATAGAGAAGAAAATAGATATAGAAAATAAAGAATCGGTATGATTAAGAAAGAAATCCAAGAGAGAGATTGTCGTTGAAACACATGTAACTGCATTGGAAATCTGATAGTACAGGCGAAAGGAAAATTCTTCAAGATTAAAAAATCATAAATAATTAGTGTGATCAAGAGAGAGATTGTCATCATAACGGACGTGACTTTTTTTTAATCTTTTAGAGAATTTAGAAATTTGTGGAAGAAAATGAGTTGGAATTGATAACTGAAAATTAGAGAGATTTAGAGAGAGAGTTTCATATAATGAAAACTGAATTTAAACGGGACAGTTTTTTCTATAAAATACATTTTAAAAAATATTTTGTTTTTAGATTTTTTTAAGTAGTGGTTATCAAGTGACTTCTGTTATTATATATTTATATATATATATATTGTTGGGTCCCAAGTGGTGTCCGAGGTTCAAAGGGAGGGGTGAATGAACCTTGGTCGATTTTGAATATCTGTTAAAACTTAATTGTTCTGTAAGTTTCTTGAACTTATAGCTCCAGTCAGTTACTGCTTACAGCACTAGGATGCAGTGTTGCACGCTGTAACTTTAGAGTTTTATGCGCAGCGGAAAATACGATTTTGTGACACAAGGCTGGTTTTCTCAAGTATGCTCTTTTGCAAAACATTTTATGCTTATGATAGAGATAGATATGAAATGTAAAGCGTAGATAAGAAAGCGATAAAACACTTATGGTTTATAGTGGTTCGAAGGTGGTGTAAGCCTTCTACGTCCACTCTACTGCTACCTCAAGCAGGAACTTCGTTAAGCAAGATTGATTTACAGGACCCTCCTAACAATCTATCAACTTACAAAGTTAACCACCTACTAGAGTCTAGTGTTCACACAGCAACTGCAAACTATAAAGGCTAACCCACACAAGGTTCACACTCCCACACAGGGAAGTTGTCTAACACTTAGACAACTATACAAACAACAATGATTTTGCATATCAACTGTTCGACACCTAAAACAACCTAACCACACAGGATAGAGGTTAAAAGTATATAGATCTGTTCTTCAACTAGTGCGGTGAAGTGAGCTTTTGAATCCTTCAGAGGATCTTTCGGCTTGAACTTGCTTCACTTCTCAGAGGTTGAGTGACTGGAACTGAGAGACTTCTTGAGAGAATATAGCTTGTAAGCTTGAGAGTTTTGTGCAAATATTTCAATTGTTCAGTTTTTCCAGTGCTGCTCCAGGGTTACTCATCCTCTATTTATACTTGTAGAGTAGATATCCGTTGAAGGAGATATCTCTCATTTGAATTTAAGCGTACTTGATCAAAGGCATGGCTTGTATTTAATGCGATTAGACTTTCCCTTTTGGGGCATTTAATGCGATGGTTGCGTCTCGCAGCTTTCTGCGGCGCGTCAGTCCACGTGGTGTCTTGCCATTGGTTTCGTGTCTGCAACTTTGATCTTCTCTCGAACGGCTCTATTTAGAAATTCTGGATCTTTGTTCCTCGTACTGCATTTATCCTTTCCTGGATTACAGAATACTTCTTCAGCTGACTTGCTTGAACAGAAAGCTTAGTGTTGTATCCTAGGTCTGCTTGCAGCTGTTTGTTCCTTGCAGCGCTGCTGTAACTTAGACCTTCTTGCAGTATCCTTGTAGTTTTTTCTTGCAGCGATGCTGCATGCCGTTCTTGCTTACTTTGCTGCACTGCTGTAATTGCCTTCTTACAGTGTTGTCGTTTCTGTTTTCTTGTAGCAGCTTCATTCTGAATTCTTTGATGCAGCATTGTATGCATGTGTACTTCCATCTTTCAGTTTCTATAACAAGACTCAATCCTAGTCTATGTTTTCATTTAAACAACATGAAAAATGAGGTACTCAAATTTCCTATTGCTTTCTTGGTTTGTCTCATCAAAATCTAAACATTGAAATCACAACATATATATATGTATATATATATATATTTATATTTGACAACATAAAAAGGCCAAGTAGAAAATATTTACTCAAAACACACTTTCATGCTTTCATTTCTATTATAAAACATGTACAATGCATCATTCAAAACTCTACTATTACTTGCCACACAAACTTATTTCTCTACATAGTTCATTAGTACTCGTATTATTAATACTATAATCTTCTAAAAAGATAGTGGAAGTTTGTTCCAACCGGCTGCACGTCTGATCCGATGTCATCGTAACCTGAAAAACATTTTAAATATCATCATGAGACTTCTCCAAAAATGAAGCCCAATGGCATAACTATATTCTCTAATACATTCACTACAAAAATTGCATGAATTACCGATAGAAATTTCCTTCGGTAAACAATTGGATTTGGTCGGTAATTATTTTATTGATGAAAATTATGTCGGTACAATGTGTCGCTATAATCCTCATCGGTAATATATTTCTGATGAAATTATAATTCCATCGGTGTATTTCTGATGAAAATATTTGTCATACCTCTTTTACCAACGGAAAACAATAAAGAAAATATGGAAAACCCATAATTTTTTTCCGCAGTTTTACCGACAAAAGTTCCAACAGAATTCTGGTAAAAGATAACAAGATATCCACCGCAACATAGTTATTTGAGTTATTCAAAATGAAGGCTGAAGAATCCCTAAAAGAGCTGGACTTAAGGTTCACATCCATTGTGAATGAGTTCGAATCTGTGGGGAAACACTACAGCCAAAATGAGATAAATCTCAAAGTTCTTAAAGCATTACCTACTGAATGGGATAATAAGACCACAACCAAAAGAATATTCATGAATCTGAATACGATGAGTACCTTTGACCTATTCTCAGACCCCAAAACATTCAAGTTTGACATCAACAGAAGGAGGTTGGAGGTTGAAGAGTCTTTCACCAAGGTCACTGCACTTACTGCAAGATCCAAGGATACAACAACTGCAAGCAGCAGCAAGCAGAAAGAACTGCATGAAGAAGATGCTGAAGAAAAAATGACACTACTCTTGAAGAAATTCAAGAAGTTTCTAAAGACCAACAAAAGAGGAAGATATTTCTAGAAAAAAACTTCTACCCAACAAGTAAATAAAAGCCCACAACCAAATACAGTTTCCTCTGATTTGTGTTACAACTACAGGAAACCAGGCCAATATGCAAGGAATTGCCCACATCCTCAAGTGCATAAGTACCCTGAAGAGAAAATGAAACAAATAAGAGAAAAGAGAAGAGATAAGAAACAAAAGCTAAGAGCACTTCTTGGAGAAGTTAAAGCATTGAAAGCAACTAGCTCATCCAAAGAAGAAACAAGAGAACAGAGCTCATCTAAGAGTGATAGTGATAGCTCTACCTCTGATGAAGAAGCATTGCTATGCCTGATGGCCAAGGACTGTGAAGATGAAGATGACAATGAGGTATCTTCTCAATCTTTTATTGATTCTAATAGAGAAAAGTTGAACATGATTCAGTCCTTTAGACAAATCATGAGTGACTTTGAGCAGATAAACTCAACTCATGAGAAGCTTAAATAGGAAAATCTTATACTCAAGAGTGAGCAAACTACATTGAAAGGTAAACTTTCAGACTATGAGTATTACAGTGCAGAATGCAACAATCTTAGAGCAGAAGTCTCTAAGCTTAAGTTGCTGGTAACTAAACTAAACTGAGAAAGTGAGTCTGCAAAATACAATTGATGTATATAGCAGATCAACAAGGATGTCACAAGAATGTATCATAGAGACCCAAAATGTCTATAAAGGAAATGGTCTAGGATACAATGCTGAAACTTCTCAGGTTACAGCACGCACATCCAAAGCAAAGAATTTTATTCAAGTAAAAACTCCCTTCTTTGAAGAGTTCTATCAATCAAGAGAAGTTTTAAACAAACCAAGCGTAGTTGATAAGGGAAAGAAACTCATGCTGGAAACTGTAAAAAGTAAGACTATATAGACTCACAAGATACAGTAGATCTGCAGTAACCAAAGTTAGGATGCAGCAACCTTACAAGTTACAGCAAAAGAACTATTATTCCTCTTATACCAAGACCTACAGGTTTGAAAGAACGTAAATCAGAATAACAGTTTCATTCAGACCTAAAACATGGTAAATTTGTCTTTAAACAACATCTCTTTAGAAAAATCATAGTAAATCGAATTCATGTCCAAATATTCTGAATTTTACAAATATGCTCTTGACTTTATATATTAGAACTTGTAAAAGGGTTTAGGCAAAATCAATTTCTACAAGCCTACGAAACTTACATAACAGACCTGTAAATATCAACTTACAACGCATGCACTACTTTGCACATTTTAGAAAATTATAAACATAAAATTCTCAACTTAATGCCAAAGAACGTCTTTGGATTTTCTAAACTATGCTACTATTCATAGAACATCAAAATTTGACCAAAGAATTAAAATAGATTCAACAAAATACCTTCAATTTTCAATAGAGAAATAAGGTGTGTTTTCTTTTCTTTATTTGCATGCTTAGGTATATGGCTAGACATTCTCTTTTATTTTTTAATTATACTATTATGTATGATAATCTAGCATAATATGTAGTAGGAGGTGTAGGTGGAGGTTGAAGAAGTGAAGTAGGAGGTATGTGTAAATAGCATCAAGTTGCATGCAAGATATTTGTATAAATTATACTTAATCTATATAGTATTTTATTTCCCTTTTTATTCTTTCTTCTTTTTTTTTCTTTTTTTGATATATTTTTATGTAAATATTACACTTATATATATATATATGTGTGTGTGTGTGCGCGTGTGTTAAGTTTATAATCACAAAAGGATAATCAAATTTATGCTACATAACATAGTTTATACAAAATTATATTTACTAGATAAATTTCATTATAAAAGAAGATACAATTTGAAATTTATGGATGTTGAAAATTACATACTATGTTTTAAAGTTTTATTTTAAAAGATATATTGATACACATTATGATACATAAATGCATATTCAAATAAAACATTTTATCACATAGAATGAAATATAAAGATCATAATTAAAATTTCATAAAACAGGATCATTCATGACACAAACAAGTAAGGTTAGTATCAAAACCTAATATTTGTTTACTTAATTTAAACGTATCTATCATCTCATCTTTTGTCTTCATCGATACTTGTCGAGTGCTATGTGATCAAGCTCGAATTCCCTGTATGTTATCCCTACAAAACTCTTTAAAATCTCAAAAAAAACATTATGACATAAAATCTTTAAAATCATCACTCGTAACTTAATTCGCAAATCGTAACCTTAAATAATATAAAAGCTCACAATTAAATAATTTATAAAACAAATTTCTTCAATATGCAAATACAAGGTGTTTTTTGAACCAGTGTTAGACTTATACATGGCAGATGGCAATGGTAGGGTCGCATTTTTCCGCGGCATCTCCAATAAAAACTTTTCTCTTCTTTTCAGACAAGTGATGTACATAGTGATCATTGGCTGCCTGGTACATGATAAGGAGATCTCTTCTAATGTTAGATTTGCCTTTGATATCTTCCTGATTTGCAGTCTTCTTATCCCCAGCCTGTAGTGTAGTTTTCTCACAACTTGGAGATTATGACGAGCAAAAGAAAACTTTCAGCCTCAATTGCGCCAAGGTTTGGGTCACTGATGAAGAGCGGCTCAAGATATTCTCGGGGTGGTCCTATCACCTTTGATCCATCATACTATGTGAAGATTGAATCGGTTAAATCCATTAATGATGCCAATGATCAATTTTTGAATAGAAGATATGTTTAGACTTACAACGGATTTTCAGTTAGCTTTAGTTGGGTTATTTACAATTCATGTTCCTTCTTCAAAGGAGACTAATTCAGGGTTGAGTAAATTAAAGCTTACAAGTTCGTTTTCTTAGAGTGTTTTAGTATCCTCATTATATTAATCAAATTGTAGAGTCAAGAAGTTATACCAAGTTGAAAAAGATTCTTTTATCCAAAAAATTTCTCATGAGGTTCAAATAATTAATTGGGAGCCAAGTTGTACACCGAGGATTAAAGCCTTGATCATGCCTGTTTGGATTCATTTACCAGGTTTGTCAAATCATTTATATGATCATGATACTTTTTTTTCAGGAAAGCTAAAAAAACAAGGAAATCAGAACAGCATAAAAAGGACTGACCTCGCACAGCAAAAAGAACTAAGATGAAAGAAGATAGAAGACTGGCCCGGGTAAATGCTTCCTCAGTAAGGACCTTGAACTGAAAGTGGTTGGATAAGGTATTCTCTTTCAGAAAACTATTCCTCCTTGTGAACTCAAGGCCAATTACGAGCCTTTGAGAAGGGATTTCTACAAGAAAACATAACATTAAAGAATTAGCAGAGCATAACTGAATTAAGAAAATAAAAGTAATATCATAAGAGACCCTAAAAGTAGGGCAGAAAAGTATGAGGGCGACCATCGAAACTTGGGGTTGGGCTCATCCATCTCCTCTGACCTAAAACTACTTCAGTCGCCAGTTCTTGATAAAATGGAGAAGCCCTAAGATGAGCTGGAGACGATGCATCTTAACCGACAAATAATAGAAGTGATTCTTAACACCAGGGGTCATCTTTATATTATAAATCTAACTCACCTCAGCTCGAGTCAAAAACCCAAAATTATAGTTATGAAATAAGATTAAAGTGCCGAGCACAATTGCCCAACCATTGAGATGGACCTAAATTGGGGTAATCCCCTAGTTCCTCAAATAATGGGTAAGGATTGGAGCTAAAGAAAATTGAAGGCCAGATTCGAGTGCCTTCATGCTGATAGCAGTGCAACCCGTCGGAAGAGCATCAATCGTCGAGAAAGTATCAAGAATGTTGATCAAAGCATACCAGCAATCGATCTCCCTTATGGAGATGTTAGAAGTCTAAATTAGGACCTTAGAGTCAGTGAAAGGAACAGTTATCCTACAAAACCGGCTAGAAGAATTGCCTAATAAAATGGCCTCAAGAATATATTCCTGAGTAACTCCAGAGATCTCAACCTCCTTGATAAATTCTACCCTACCGCAAAACTGTTTCGAGGTTGAACTCGGGGGGTTAAACCTTTACGGGGCTGGGGGCAAATCTGTGGATTTGGAGGACGACGTAAGACCAAGGTCAAGCTCCTCTAAGTCGTATTCTTTCTCAGCCCCTTAATACTAGTCGTCATACCCCATGTCCTCTAACGACAACGATGAAGATATAATTAAAAAATAGAGAGATTGGGAATTACCTAATGAGAAAATGTGAGGGCTCGAAGAAGTCTGGATGGTTGGATTTGCTCTAGACAGTCAGATCTGCTCACCAAATTCTCTGGTCATCTTTGAGAGAGAATATAACAAGAGTTTCAAGATGGTAGAGAAAAAGTGAAAATCAAAATGGAAGCATTCCTTTATTTATAGGTAAATAGAAGAGATTCTTCAACTTCGAAGCAACGGGATGGAGCCATATGTAAATCGGGTGGTCCATGAATGCCATGTGTCACTAGTATGGGAGCAATTACTTCATTCTTAACACGGCCTAAGGGGCTATTGTTAGACCCAATCCAAGGTGAGCTCAGTTTGACCGAACCCATAACTGAGTTGAGCCAAGTGTTGATCAGGACAGACGAACCAAAATGAAATTTTTTGAGGAATCAATCCTACATTCGAATGAGCTGAAGAAGCCGAGTCGACCAAAGACCCATTAATCAATATAAATGTCTGTAAAATAAATGAAGTGCAAATGACTAGAGAATACTTGAAATCTCATCCATAGAAGAGCCTAATTGCCTTAGAAGTGTACTTTATGACTATGTGTACTCAAATGCACAAAGCAATAATCTAAATACGCCGCTTAATATGTCTCTCTTCTTTCATTTTCTTTGATGCAAATGGTCGAAAATGATGTTATCTCCGCAGAAGTCCATGCCTTGTACCTTTCTTTTTTGCCTCTTGGCGAATGCTTCTTGTTTTGGCGAGGAGGAGGTCGATGAGGTATTATACCCTTCTTTGATCAAAAGTTGATCCATGATTCAATTGAAACTCCACGATTAGTGCGTTTGGAAAGCAGGTGGTAGGCGTGAAGTAGAAGACTACAGGAACGACCCACATTGTTGTTGCTGATATCCGTGAGCTCTTTCGCACTAGGCACAACTTCATCAAAAAAGGATCCGGTCATTGGAAGACCCGCTAAGCAATGAAGATCCCACAACGATCGAGATGGAAAGTTCTCCAAATGATGTTAGCAATGTATTGGTTGATGGGCACCAAACTTCACAAAAGACCTTCATCACTTCAAGATTGCAATCGTATGTGAAAAACGAGGCATAGACGGGCCACGAATGGTTACTTCTTCAAGACGGTCCTCATATCGGCTAAGAATGTCCTCCATCCACTCCCAATAGCCCTTGGAGTATTGAAATTATCCAGAAAATCGGATGTCATCTCCCCCCTTGGCATTGCTTTTGATAATGTTGCATTCCAACGTTGGCAAGAAACTTGGTTCGTTTGATGAGTGATGATGAGCCGGTTGTAAAACACGAACATTGGTAACCTTGTTGAGGATTAGTATTTGAGACCATTCTCCTTTGTGAAGAGGATTCATCAACGCGGCCCTTTTCTTTGCATACTCGCCCATGAGAGGCTCATGAACCACCAAACTAGTGCCCTTCTTCGAAGGACTATTTTCATCATCAAGAATTATCAAATGTTTCCCTCCCAAAGTCGAGGAAATATCTTTGAAACACACCATGACAATCTTTAAAAAAAAAAAAAGAGAAATCAGCTACGTAATAAAATAAAATAAAAAGATGACTTAACTGTGTGTACTCAAGAAAAAAAAAATTATTGTAGAATTGGAAGTGGAGAGATTGATACCTCTTTATATAGGGTTTTACTCTCCAAACAATTATGGAAAATACTTGTAGAATTGGAAAAGAAAAATGGAATGTTTCCATGGTGAAAATGATGCTCTCATCAAAGAAAAAAGTGAAATTTGTTCTCTTCAACTGCAAGGTCTTCTCAAATCTGATAAAAAATAAAATTAAAAAAAAAAAAAAAAAAGGAAAGGTAGCGACGCAGTGTAGCAATTTGGGGAGGATGAAGCTTTTGTTCAGAATTTTCATTTATTAAAAATATGTGTCAAATGCATGTGGGCCAAAATCAAAAAAAAAAAAAAAGTAATAATAACTTTTAAGAAATCTCCAAGGCCCAAAGCCTTCTGCAAAGAATTTCTAATGGACCACTCCAATATCACACAAAGAAGTCAACATAAAATATGAGCTATTAAAGAAACTTGGGCCTATAATTTGGTGGAGCATGATAAATTTCAAATAAAGAGTTTCGTGATTTATTTACTTAACAAAATTAGTGAAATAAATCACAAGGGAGCATTTGTAGACATATGTAATTTATGTGCAATCAAATAATTTAAAATAATATATTAAATAAATCAATTTTCTATTTTCTTTAGGAATTTAAATTAAATTAATTCCTAAAGTAAATAGATAAATAATTGATATTTTAATATATATATATATATATATATATTCTTGACCAATAAAATGTTGCCAAGTGTCCAAATCATATAACTTGGCAATTAATATTAAATCTTACAAATATGAAAGTGATGTACAGATAAATTTGGTAATAAAATCACTTCTTTTGATTAAGGGAAAGATATCATCAAATCGTGGATGACCAATCAAATTGCATCCTTCATCAACTATACATGAAAATAATTCATATTCTACACCTATAAATAGGGGTCTCTTTTCATAATTCAAAGCACACAAGACAAGAATCAAGATTCCAAGACTCAAGAATTTCTCTCCAAGATTCAAGGCGTTCTTCGTAGAAATTCACTACAAACGGCATTCGATCAGAGATCAAGATGCTAAACTCCTCTTATCGGCGGTTTTCAAGTCAAAATTCAAGGCGTTCTTCGTGGATGTTTCCATAATCATTTTGGAAATTTGATCGAAGATTCATATCAATTTAGAGGAATTCGTAGAGATTTGCATCCACTTTATTTTGATTCAAGAAATATTTAATTTGTATCGAGTTTGTGACACAAAATTTGTTGTTACACTTGTATCTAATGGAAGAGACCATTTGCTAATAATTCATATACCCAGAGAGCAATAGTTGATTTAGCAACTCAAGTGTGTCTGCATGGTGCAGAATAACATCAATATGGAAGTGCATGTCATCTAAATCGAATGTTTTCCATGCCAACAATTAACAAAGAAAAAAATGGCATGTATACAACTTATCACTGTACTTACAATAAGTCATGAAGGGAAAAAAATAAAAGGAAAGTGCCATTATAGGATGCTTTCTTTACTAAAACCTAACAAGTTGTGGCCAAAACGTCAAACCACCTTTTCAGTCCAGCTACCTTTTAATACTTCCACTGATTTTCATGGAGGCTCCTCCCATATGAAACTAGTGCACACTATTTGACCATTTTCATCTCAATTACAAAATATAGGGGAATATATATATTTTTTCAATTCTAACTTTGTCTTCTCAGAATTTTATTCTTTTATCCTTTTATATATATACACACACACACACATACATATGTTGTTGTTTACTTAATATTATGTTGACAAATTTATAATATATATCTGGATCTCAAGTAATAAAAAACAATACATCACCTTTAACTTTTGTTATTGCATTTATCCAGACTAAATATGAAAGCTCTTAAAATTATATGAGTAAAATAACATTTGATGGATAAAGAAACTAAATATTTAATAAAGTAAAATTAGAGGGTTAAAAGTTATGTCTCCCCACAAAATAACCTACATACATATGACTCGAAAAGTAGAGGAAGGATTATTGAATACTGAAGCATAATTTCAGTGATGAAATCATCTAGAACTTCTTCCGATTTTTTTAGGAAGCTAATTAAGATTTCAAATTGATAATTTGAAGAAAAAAACAATTTTTCCTTCTGATCCTCTCCAAATATTTTAGTTTCTACAGCAACTAAGAGCTCAATCCAGAATTGATAAAACAACAAAAAAAAGCATTAAAAAACTACTATAAATGTAATCTCAGTTGATGATAGTGATAGTACACGAACAACCAAATCTCCTCTCCAAAAAAAAAAAAAAACAAAAGGAAATTAATAATAATTAAATAAAAGTACAGAACTGCACTCATGATATGAAAATCCACTCACCATGTAAGAAATGGTATTTGTTGTTAATTAAGAGCATTCTAGTAACCTTGGCTGATCAAAAACGAGAAGTCATGTGGCATTTTTATCTGGCAAAGTTGATAACTGGAGAGAGCAGAAGGGTGAAGAAGAAGATCAGTCGTAGCGCCCCAGCTCCCAGCGTTTTCAGGCAAAACTGCACAGCAATTAACCATATCAACCGCAGAGAAATTCTCTACTCCATACAATTGTCCCACACGATACATTACATGATCTTGTTGGATCTCATCGAAAGCTTGAAGATCGTTAGCTGGTACAGTAGTACCACAGCTCATGCCTTTGAAATCGAGATGTTGATGATGATCGTGATCAGTGGTATTGTAGATGCTTGTTTGGGGATGGTCATAACCAAATCTTGATTCAAAAGAAGGCATCATCATTGAAACGCTATTAATATCTGGCTGTGTTTGTGTTACCTCATTATTATTGTATAAACTCAGATTCATATTATTAAATGAATGGTAGTCTTGAACTGATCTCTTAGACGACGCCGTTTCTCTTTGCTCTCTACGTTGCCTTCCTAAGAGCTTCTTCTTCAGCTTCGTGTTCCAGTAGTTCTTTATGTCATTATCTGTTCTTCCAGGCAATTGTGCTGCGATTATAGACCATCTGTACGTGCAAATCACTTCATTTATTCATATACAATTTGATTTTTATTTATTTGATCAATTCGATTAAATACCTGCTTCCAATACTGACATAGAGGCTACAGATCAAGTTATCTTCATCCTCAGTAAACCCTCCATGCTTGATGTTAGGGCGGAGATAGTTGAGCCATCTAAGACGGCAACTCTTTCCGCATCTCTTCAGACCTAAATTACCCACATACTTAGGATTGAATGATTTTAAGGATCGATCGATGAATTTCATATTATATATCCATCGATCACCCCTCGTAATTTTATTCTTTCAAGATTTGAAATTCAGTACTCTGTATCAGATGAATTCGAAATTCAGACTTGAATCAAATTCCTCGATATATCCAAACACACAGAAATTGTGTATGGAATGGAGATGATAGTAAGAAACATATATTTGAAGAAATAAAAGATGTATACATGGTAAATAATGTAAATTAATTAATACCAATTTTGTGAGGTAAGGTGATCCAGTTGCCTCCAGTTCCATGCTTTTCGATATAGGATTTAAGAGTGGTATCCTCTTCAGGAGACCATGGCCCTCTCTTAACGTTGGCTTTGTCACAGCAAGGAGCTCTCCCCATCTCTATTTGCTAAGCTACTAATTGTATTCAAGTTGGTGTTTCTTTCTCTTTGCTTTCACCTGCTCATCATTATATTGTATCGAAACAGATATACGTACATGAAGACATGTATATGTATAGAGAGAGAGAGAGAGAGAGAGAGAGAGAGAGAGGGAGAAACATGGGATGGAAGATAAATGATAATTATCTAGTTAGTAAATTAATTTCAAAAAGTGGAGTGGAAATTTAAAAAGATAGACATCTTTATGTATTAAACTAATGCAGCAATTTGAATGCCAGAAAGTACACCAAGCTTTTTCTCATTGTCCTTTAATTCTCACCCCCAGAATCTAGATTTTTAAATAGTAGTTTATATCATATCATCAATCATATATATCTGCTTTATATTATTGTGCTAAAATTAACCTGTTTTCAGGGAGAAAATATGTATTTAATTAATTAAACTCCACTTCCTCCTGCCGAAGGATTAGTGTGTTATAAATAGTATTTCATTTTTTTGTATTAATAATTTTGATAAATACATGATACTCTGTACCCAAGTGATGTGATGTGTCTTTATTAATATTCATATTTTTATGATTTTATTTTCGTTGAGTTTAGTCAATTCGCCCTTAATAAATAGATTTTATGAATTTTTATTGTAGCTATGAATGAACTTTTGTGAGTTTGAAACAAAATTGAGACTTAAAATCATTTTTTGTCTAATAATTATAGTGTCTTTTGATTTTGGTCTTATAAATATTACGATTTTCAATTTAATCTTATTCTTATATATTCGATCTAAGCGCAATTTTGACACTAATATCTATCCTTCATTGAATATAATGTGACAAATGGGAGTCTCAAAATCCTTTTACACTTATCACTGTTTTTCACTAATGAGAGCCTAAGGTTATTCCCTCTTTTCTGAAAGGCTTTGATTAAAAAATCTTTCTTTGGTTTCTTTGTAGTCACCACAAGAATAAAGATGTTTAACGACACAAAAAAATTAACCTGGTGACACTTATTTGCATCATTAAAAAGGGTATCGATGCTTTCAAAGCGTTAGTTACATCCTTAAGTTTGTCATCACGAAATTATGACAATTTCATCTTATGCATCATGAAATTAAAAAGGTGACCTTATATTGTGTTACCAATTCTTGAAAACTTAATGTATTCTATATACAAATGTACTTATACTTTAAGAAAACTTTCCGATAATGATAGGAAAATCTGTTACTAAAATCAAAATTACCATCATTAACATGTATTACTAACAGATTTGTGATGGAAAAATTGTATCAAAAAGAACTGTCACTAAATTTTAGTGACAAAATTTCCATTACAAGATGGAAATACGGAGGATGCTATTTACCAACTACTTCACACACACACATAGAAAAATCAATATTCTGAGAAGCATCCAGAAGAAGAAGTGAGCACTATAGACCATATTTTGATGCACTTTGGATGAGAAGATCTAGAACCAAAGAATTGGAGAATTGGGAGATCATCTTTCCTAAGAGTTTTTATCTCTTTCTCTTAGTTAGATTTTAGGTTTAGATATGATGTTATTCAATTTGTCTATGAATATTTTAATAATCATGTCTATCTAATTTTCTAGGGTTTCTAAGATTTGTAGATTTCATCAAATTTATTTATCCTGTTTGTTGCCAACAATATACTATTGAGTATTGAGGGTTTCCATTTTAATTTATCAAAAAATTCAGTGATTTAAGATAATTTCTTTGAGTTTGATAAGGTTTTTCAATTGATATTGTGTAAGCATTTCAGTATTAAGAATAAATTAGAAAATGTAGATATGTGTTCTTCGTTTTCATCTTTTTTTTTTCTTTCACAGAGCCTACACAAGTCTAATTTTAAGGATCTCTTTAACATTATTTACCTCTATTCTCTCTCTCTCTCTCTCTCTCTCTCTCTCTCTCTCTCTCTCTCTCTCTCAATTCATTCTTCATCTAATTCCAATGTATACTTTGTTAGCAATGAAAATATCATACACCAATTTCAAAACACGAAAAATATAAGAAAAATGTTGTAATGTGTTAGTTTAATTAATTTTTGTTTTACCTTGATGTTGTCATGTTGGGATGTAATTAAATTACTAATTTGGATGTTATTATAATTTTATAAAATAATATATTAACTCTATCAAATTTTGATAAATTTATATTCTTAATTTAAAATTATTATATTCTTTTTATTAGTCGATTCCCCCCCCCCCTAGATTCACTACTTGTGGGAGTTATTTTGTTTATCAGATTAAGTAGGGATACCTCTATTGACATATAATCAATCAATTAACTGCTCGGAAGAGTGACTAATTTGATATTTGTGACTAGTCATATTGGAAAATAATTAATGAACTTGGTTGATCATAGTGATATTTTGATAAGAATTAGATGAATGCATATCCTAGAACCTGCCTTCGCAATTATATTGATTTATCGTGTTCATTCATTGTTTTATTTTGTTTTAACTATTTATCTAAGATCTTAATATTCGATTGTCTAGATAAAATTAGGTGTAGAACTTGAGTGGTTGATCAAGCTCTAATTCTATACTTTATGTGGCATCAACTTTACTCACCAATTCTACAATATATACAGTACACTTGCAGGAGTACACTTGCAGGAGTAGCTATATAAAAGAATTTAGTGAACAGTATTCAACCATACCTTCATTTGTTTTAGTTGAATTTTATTCTTATTAAAATTTTCAGATAAACACATATTCAAAAATATTATTAAATTTGATAAACTACTAAGTTTGAAAATTTTGAAAAATAATTTTTACTTAGTCCATCTTTATTTTAACTTTTTTTATTCATATTTTGTCCTAATATTTTCGATTTTAAACTATCAAATAATTTATATATGTGAAGATTAGCATATATATATATATATATATATATATATATATATATATATATATATGCTAATTTAGTAAAGTTTTTCATCAATTTTAAATTTGAAGTCATTAATTAGTTATATTAATAGTTATTGAATTCTTAAAATTTAATTTCTTATAGATTTTCTTTGTAAATAAAAAATTTAATATGAAAAATTGTAGGCTTGCCACAGGCAAGGATATTTCGGCAAAATATCGCCGAAATATCTTCAAAATAAAGCCACCAAAATAATAATGAGCTGATAATTTATTTTGGTCAAAATATCACGATATTTCGCCGAAATATCGTGAATATATCGATTTCGGTCAAAATATTACGATATATCGTGATATATCGCGAAACTATCGGTGCTGTAGTTGCACGCGCTGAGAGTTTTTTTTTCTTTTTTTCACCCTGATATTTGCACGCGCTGTATTGTAATTCTTTTTTCTTTTTTTTTCCCTTTATTCCCTTCCTAAAATATACTTATTTCTTTTTTTATTATGAATCTTTTTATAGTGTTTTTGAAGGATATCTATTAAAAATGAGTTATTTATCTTTCTCTTTTTATATATCTATATTTTTTTCTATAAGTGGAACAAACAATTACTGTATATAAATTTAGTTAAATTGTTTAAAATAAATTAGTACTCTAGCATTTGGGCTCCTCTCATAATTTAATTAAGTTTAGTTAAATTTTTTGAAATTGAAAAAAAGGATTATGATGAATATAATATTAGTGTATCTCTATAATTATTGTAAATATATCATTCTATTTGTAATTTTAAGTTAAATATATGTATTAATGTTAGTTATAATATTTTGTATATTACTACACATATTTTCCAAATTTTATACAAAATTTTCATATTTTTAAAAAAATGTCCGATATTTCCACCGAAATCGATATATCTACCGATATTTCCGTAAAGTCAAGGTACCGATATATTTACCGAAACCGATATTTTGGTCCTTGGCAACAGGATACAAATGATAATTCATTTAATTTATATAAAAGATAGACGTACCAATTTAGGTACTCATGTGGTTTTCCTAAATTAATCTTCTGAATTAGTGTGTTTTATTTATGTTTTAACATTTAATTCAAAATTTTAATACATATATCAACATCCCAGAAAAAAAAAATTAAAATTCTTCCATGAAATCCCTATACGTCAAGTTTTCATTTCAACAAACACACCTTTTATGCTACTTTAGACTAATCACACCATTTAGATATAAGTCAAGTTCTATGGATAGCTTTCTAGAATTTTAATATCTAAAGATCGACAGCTACAGCCAAGATGTAAAGGTAAATTAATTATTAATTAATACTATGATTGATCAAGTCAGGTATATAATGTTTGTGGTGAATTATATTGACTATCATGCACTAACATTTGTATTATATGTTCCACTTTTGACATTCATCATTAACTAATGTGAACTGTTATTTACGTCAAATGTATCATAAAGGACCCAACTATCCGCACCCCCATAATTACTAAACACACCCCAACTCAAGTGTTACTGTTCACAAGTGAAGTGAACAATAACACTTGAGTTAGGGTGTGTTTAGTAGTTCTTGGGGTGCGATCCGCACCCTATCATAAAAGCAAGACGAAAAAAGTGCTTAGAACATTGTTTGCTGAGGGTCTACGTGAGTGTTTGTCTTAATTTGCTTAGTTAAACCCTTTCGTTCTTTTGCTTAATTTGAGATTTAAAAAAGCTTTTTGTGAAGATAATCTTTTGTTGAAATTAAAGCAACTTGAAAGCTAAATGCATGAACGGGGTGCGGAATTTTCAGTCTACCTGAAATTGGTAAATAAAATAAAACATTTGCAAAATCAAATTTATGACCAACATCGAATCTTGATCAAAGATGAGTCAATTAACACTTTGATATGAATCAGAAAAATCCTCATCACGTATTAATAAATTACCTAAGAGAATGGAATAGATTAAGAAATAGAAAAGTAAAATGTTACCACCTCCATCCCAAATTAATTATCATTTTAGCATTTCAGATTTATCCCAAAATATTTGTCATTATGGGAATTCAAAAAATATTTTCCTCAATTCTTCCAAAATTTCCCCCATTTATTCCTCCTTATTAAATGCATTTTTATCTCAAGTAAATATAAAAAGGAAACAAAAAATTTATTGGTAGATCGGTCATTTTGTAGGTCTTTTTAATTTATGTGAAAAATGCTAAAACGTCAATTAATTTGGGACAGAGTGAGTATAGAATGAGATATTATTTGTTCAAGAGTTCATAAGGTAGGGATAAAAAAAAACAATTTATTTTCTAATACAAAAGCCCTAATTACAAAAGACACTCAAACCCACTCAGCCCTTGTTTTTTTAGGCCAAATCCATCTAAAAAATATCAACATCAACTACTCCCCTGATGTGATCAGATAGATTTGATAATAGAGTTGATTAATCATAACACACGTGTTCTGAACTAATAGTGCACATCATCCACTCCTTCTAATATGATCAAACAGGGTCTAATGGCAGTGTTGATTGGTCACACCATAAGAACGAACACTCATCTCACTAAACTAATTTTTTTAACTTTGCCTCGACGTCCTCTTATTGCAAACCAAAAAGGAAAAGAATTATGCACCTGAAATTTGATTTGATATTACAATCAATGGTCAAGTTAGGACCCACAATAAATAGGGAGAAATAATTGGAATACTATTCAAAAACAGTAGTACTATTGAAAGAAGCATAGAACGTGTGAGAAAATTAACGAGTATTGAATAGTTTATTTTATTCTATTGATGCTTTAATATAATTGTTATGCATAAATCAGAGTAGAAGAATCCAAGTCGCATTTGGATGAATTGCATGTCCCTCTCCCTTTACCATCTGGATAACACTGAGAGTGTGTTGTGCGTGTGTGAACAATTATTATAGTTATAAAAGTTTAGAAGCTAGCTAGGCGTCTGTTTTATTTTGCAAATTGAGAAGCGACTGCATATAGGTTGAGTCTATGTTAAAATAACTTTCAAAATTTTATTTGTTGATTTTCGATTTTCAAATTTAAAATTGTAACATTAATATTATTATTATTAAGAGATCGTATTTATTATAGTTGATTTCTAGATTATTGAAAAAACTTTAAGATTTTTTAAAATTTGTTATCAGATTTCAGTTTGTATTTTTATTATTACTGTAGCGTATAGGACAAAACGACGCATAATTGATTAATTAAATATTTAAAACCTTAATCGATTAATTTTATTATGTGCGTTAATCCTTGAATGTTTATTTTAATTATATGCGTTTCAGAAAAACGATAAAAGCATGTTTAATTAAATGATGACACGATTTAATCAAGAAACATAGATTATAATTTTATCATCAGATGCATATTTGAAAAACGAGAAGATAGAAACGAATTTGAGGTCAATTGGAGACTCGTAGCTCAAATGACGATGAAAACGGCGAATACGAAGAATACGAAGTATACGAAAGATCAAAAAGTAAATATATTTGGATGAATAGTAAAATCCAAGATATTTTGGTGAATAGTAAATCTAAGATATTTCGGTGAATAGTGAAAGTAAGATTTTTCGATGAATAGTAAGATTTTCAAAAAATAGTATATATAATGCGAAACGAGTCGTAAAAATCATTATTTTCGAACGAGGAAAAAATCGAGAAAAAGTAAGTTATCTCTCTCCCGTCTCTCTCTTCTGAGTTTTCCGATCGACCGGCTGCCGTCGTCGGTGCCAGAAACTTTTTCTCGATTTCAGCCGATTTTTGCACAGTTTGTAAGTCTCGCCGAGACGATTCTAGATCAGGTCTTGGATTTCCATTCCGATATATCCTTCGCTGGAAAACGGCAAAACATCACTGGAAAAGCCCCAACCCTTTTCCTTCCACCCTCTCTCTCTCCTCCTTTGTCGGAACAGTGACTGACCTTCTCGGGGTGTTAGGCTGTCGGCTGGGGGTGGTGGCGCCGCCGGGGCTGGAACTGGTGGTGGAAAAGTGGTGGTGCATGGTGTGTGTGTATGAATGTGTGTGAGTGCGTTGTTGTTTGGGGCTGTTTGGGGGTACTGTTCACGCCACCGAAGCTGGTGGTGGGCGGAGCAGGTGATGGCCGGCGCTGGTGGTGCCGGTAAGTCAGGAGGGGGCGGCGCCAGGCAATGCTGCCGCAGCTGGAAGCTCCTGTATATGTTGCAGGCACGCTGGGCGTGTGCGCCGGGAGACGCTGGGTACTGGGCGCGCATCGTGCGCGCGCGCGGCGCAGGGTTTGTAGTGCGAGTCGTGCTTTTTCCGTTGTATGTTTTCGTCGAGTCGCCGACAATGAGATGTCGTCAGCTTGGAGTTGGGGGTTCCGATCAAAGTCAACCTTTTACCAAAATTATGAAAACGCCCCTATATCTTAAAACGCTCCGTTTGAGCTTGTTTCAATTCCGATTAAGCCCGTTCTTTTTCTGTTGCAACCCTAATCTTTCTCTCTTCATCTTGAGATAACTTGTTTAACCTTCCACACTCGTTTCTTCATCCTTAATCTTTAGATCTTTCATTTCGTCTCGTTTTCCCTATCTTTCTTCTTCGAGAGGGTTTATATAATTATATATACGTATTTAACGTATTATGGATCTAAGAAACCCACGTTTATATGTGTAGGCTTACAAACGGATCGATACCCTTAGGATTTGATACTTTGACAACTCACATGGTTACCACCGAACAAAGTGGGGGTAATTTCTAAATCTTTATGTGTTTACTGTTTTTCCTATTTAATGTATGAATTGCGGAATACTAAATGCTGTTATTATATGTTGTGAATAATGTGTGATACTTTATACTGTGAAAGGACTAAGGTCCACATACATCCTTCGGAGGGACTTATGGTCCGTAAAAAACTGTCTCCCTCCCCTTCTACTATCATAGGTTTGGTGGTCCTGGAAATGCACCAGCGGTATTTAAGACAGTTTATAGGGTAAGACGGGAAATACCCGCACCTAAAGAAGAGTTATGAGTTATGTGCTATGCATTTTACGTGTTGTGTCTGATTGCCAAACTAATATATGTTTGATTTGCGAACTGCTTAATAAACTTATGCATATTCGAATTGTTTAACTGTCATAACTTGTTAAGATACGTTGTTTATCCCCACGAGTGTATTCAACGCACTCACCCCCATGTATATTCACATTACAGGAAGTGACGAGAATCAAGACGTATAGAGAGAGTGGTGTCCTTCAAATTTTCCTCCTTTTGCTTTCTTAAACTTAATGTTGAAACAATGTTTTATTTAATTTCACGTTTTGTAAAAAAAAAAAGTATATCGTCCTTTTCTGATGATGGATCCTGTAAAAGTTTATTTCCGTTGCTTGAAGTTTTAAACTGTAAGATTCGGTTGTATCCGAAGTTTCATATGTAACGTTTCTGATCGTCTCTTATCTCCTTCTTCTTTAAAGTAAACGTCTTTTCCCTTTCTTCTTGCACGCCCGCAAGGAAAACTTTGATATTTTTAAGTAAGAAAAGTAAGAAAACGGGGCGTGACAATTACATTTTATCTATGATTAAAAAATTATAATCAAGCTTTTTTTTTCTTTTTTTTATTATATTAAAGTCATTTATAGTTCATCATTTTCATAATTATTGTATTTTCTAAATATAAATTTCTTAATTTTATTCTATAAAAGCAAAAAAAAAAAAATTAAATTAAATGTGAAATTATTGTGGATTCATTTATATATAAAAAATCATATATGATTGGGCAATAGTTCGAGACTTGTCACGTTTAACTTGCCTTTCCTCGACCGATCAATTAGACCATCCCTGGCGCCTGGCGGCTAGAAATGTTTATTATCTTTCTTCATTCTTTGGTGAACTTCAATGGCAATCAAAGAGAGAGAAAATGAGAGGGTTAATTTCATTTATCAAATGATATGTTTTTTAATTTTTTTTTAATCACAATATATACTATATATTTTGTTTATTTTTCTACCTCCGATTAATATTTTCCAACGAAAAAACATTCATGTGATTTTCACATGCTAACTGATGGTTATTTTCATTATTTGCACTTCCAAGATATGGATAAATTCGGTTCTTTAACAATTTTCAATGGTAAAGAGATCTTATTTTTGTTTCAACATCACCACTACCACCATTCATTTACTCAAACAATTGCAGAAGAAATGAGGAAAAATTAGAACTAAATTCGATTTTGGAAGGAGAATTAGTTAATAATCTAGAAAAAGATGTAAATAACCTCTGTTGCCATGCAAAAATTACGTGGATCTTTTCTCATAAAAAAATGTTGCCGAAGGTTGCCAAAATGAACAAAATGTATAATATATGTGGTGATGGAAACGAAAAAATAGTTTAGGATGTAAAATTTAAAAAAAAACGTACATAATATAGATTAACAAATAAAATGAACCCAAAATAAAATACAACCATATTATGAGTTACCAAATTAGATCTGATAAAGTTGGTGGCTTAATTTTTGGCCCTAGCTCTTAAACTTAAATAATTTGACAACCCCTTGTATCACTAAAACGACGTTTTAGTAATTAATACTTTAAGTAATACTTTATGAATGTGCAACTAAAATTTTATGAGTATACAATTAATATTTTTTACTGAACAAGTAAAACGTAAACATATATTTCAGTTATACAAGTAATACATTATGAGTACACAACTAATACATTATGAATATACAACTAATACCTTTCACTGAACTAGTAAAATGTGAACATATATTTCAATTATACAATTAATACTTTGAGTATGCAATTAAATAGCTTATGAATATACAACTAATACATTCACTCAAGAATTTATGTAGATTCAGGTGACGAATGGGCCACACCATCTAAGGTGTGGCCGCGTGTGAGGCACATGGATGCACGTGGAGGCGGTCCATGCACCGGGTTGGGTCGGGGTACGGACCGTGCTCTGGGTATATAAGTTTTCGTCAAAATGAATACATTCAAATGAATTGAATCTATTAGTATGAATTTCAAAATTCTTAAATTCAAATCTTTCTAGAACAACTTTAATTCATGAAAATTAACATCAAATGCATAAATTTGCTTCAACACAATTCCTACTTGAAATCCTCGATTTCCTATGTTGTTTTATGTATGGATGTTGCATATGTACAAAAAGGTATGTTGGAATAATAGCTTGAGTACGCTCTGTAATTTTAGCGAAATCTAACTACAGAATGTTCACTTCTAGACTTCATGATATATAATAAATTAAAAAAGAGATGAGTGTATGAACAAAGAATGATGTTCTAAAAGAGCCTGCAGAAAGTTGTGATGATTCATAAGGTTCCCTACAAAAGACATTCTATTGGTTTTGAACTTTTGAAGTCTTTACCATTTCCTTTATACAAATCCCATTAAATTTTCCGGTAAACGAATAAAATACAGCATATCAAATAGAACTACTTAACACCCATAGATAGATAAAGTGATAAGAAAAGTCACAAAATCCACAACCCTTGACTTACGGAAAAAGTGTTTTTCATCTCAATTTGTAAAGGGAGAATTCTTCTAGGGTTCATACGCCTTTTTGGGAAAATACAAATTATCAATTATATTTTTGTCTTTTTGTTTGATATAATTAATATGTAATATATTGTGTGGATAAGTTAAGCGCGATTAATATCTCACTAAAATAACAATAACAAAAAGTCTATTTTTTGTGACAAAGTGCAGTCGTAAAAAACGATAACATAATTGATAAAAAGTTGTCATATAAAGAAATTAAAAAAAAAAACATATTTATATGATGTCCCATATATATTAGTAACAACATTTACGTTATTTATAAAAAGACTTTTGAGATAATAATCATACGACAAAATGTTGTCGTAATATATTTTACGACAATTATTCATATTTTTCTGATAACATTTTAATATGTCGCCTCTAATATGTCTTTTTATTGTAGTGTCTTAACACATATAGATGGATACAATCATAAGCTAGAGTCCGCCAAAAGGAAATTTATTGACGAAAGGCATTAGTGATGATTGATGACATAAAATGATATTTAACTTTATACACATGAATATATAACGCAATAGAATGATTAGTAACAGACAATTCATCTTCAGTGTCCAATTTTATACTAGAGGCATAGCAACCAACAATATAATGATTAATTATGATTTCTTTTCGAAATTGTTACTAATATTACTTTGAGACAAATACTTAGTTGGACACAAAATATATTTTGTCTCTAATTAATTGCAGACATTTCTAAAATTGTTGGACGATATATGACTACTAAAATTTATAAAGTAGTAATTACGTGAATTTGATATAGGGTGCGGCTATCCGCACCCAAAACTTACTAAACACACCTCATTTCTATACAAATGAAAAATATAAAAACACTAAAAATTAGATGTGCTTAGTAAATTTTGGGGTGTGGATAGCCACACCCTTTGATATATGGGTTTAAATTTTTCTATCCATATATTATTGTGAAGCCTAGTCCCCAGGGGCTTTTGAAAGAGTCTTTTGACTGAGTCGCAAAAGGATTACAGCTAAATTTCCATGGTGTTTCCTCTCCAGGCATTTTTCTTCAACCCTTTGAAAATATCCTATATAATATTATAATATATAATAGTAGTTGGAGCTAATTAAATTCTTTCAGAGGGAAAATAGTGATGTCCACTGATCTCCATGATTTCTGCTCTTTCACACTTTCTACTTTCTGGTTTAATTAGCACAAAGAATTGTTCTCCTGAATAAAATTGGAAAAATCTTAAATTTGATCCTATAATTTACGTCTGGTTTATTTATTAACCATTAATTTTACGTATTATAATCTTGGTTGTATAACTATCACTTTTTTCAATTCTAATTTAATTTTGCTCATAATATATATATATATATATATATATATATATATATATATATATCAATTTCTATCTATATCAAAATTGAAAAATTCATATCAACAACTTGGATGCTTATATAGGCAAAAATTAAAATTTCGAATAAAATCGAATAAAACTTTGAAAAGAATGATAGTTAGATGACCAAAACCAGAATATGTAAAAGTGTTGTTAAAGAAATTTAATAAAACCTAAATTAGAAGATGAAAATTGTAATTTTTTCAATAAAATTTATTATTTTGGTTATTTTGAAGAAGATCAATTAAATAAACCATCCATTCCTACGGATATCCCTCAATTTATTTGTTGAATGAATTTAACTTTTGACTATAAAACCTAAATTAGAAGATGAAAATTGTAATTTTTTCAATAAAATTTATTATTTTGGTTATTTTGAAGAAGATCAATTAAATAAACCATCCATTCCTACGGATATCCCTCAATTTATTTGTTGAATGAATTTAACTTTTGACTTGTCCTGTTCCATCGGTGTGTTAAAACTCACATGTCTTTCTTCACCATCATCTCTGAGTCATCATTTCACTAACTATAAGGGCATTTACAATGATAGTTGTAATTTTGAGTAATAGTTATAACATCTCTCCTCCACTTGTCATTCACTTCATCATTCTATCAACTATAATTTACATTTTTTAATTCCTACAATCATGTCATTGATTAGACACTTTTTGGAAATTCACAGTCAAATCACTTTTTTTTTTATCAAAATATCTTTTAATTTGATATTTTTAAATTTTGGGAATATTATTATTATATTTATTTTGTGAATTTTTATTATCTAAAATAATTTCATATTTACGATAATGTGAATAAAGTAAATTTCAATTTCTTAAAATTTTGATTTTTTCAATATGTTGTAAAAAATTTCATATTAATTTTTTTTCGTTTTGTTTTGACAAATTATGAAGAAAAGGCAATTTGTTTTCTATATTTGGAAAAATATATAGTTGTAAACATTTATTACAAATTTAAAAAAGTAGTACATTAAATTAATCAACAATTTAAAGACAATCAATTGAAAATACATACTAATACAAATTTTGGGAACAAAATAGATAACAAATTAATGTCAATCTTTGTTGGTACGTTCCCAAATATGCTCAACTAAATCCACACGGAGTTGGTGATGAACTATGTTCGAACATAGCTCAAAATTCATCTGTATAAAATTGACAAAATCTTATGTAGGCCCTTGTATTGGTTGTGCGGGCTTATTAACTTCATCGGAATTCCAATCATCTATCCCTCATTTTTGACAATAATGTTGTGTAAAATAGTACACGATAACATTATCAACTTCAATTTTTTTCTATAGAAAAAATAAACAGAACCCCTTACAATAGTCCATCATGCTTATAACACTCCAAATGCTCGTTTGATGTCCTTTCTTGTAGCTTATCATCTTTTCTTAAATAATCGTCTTTTTAGATCTTGTGGGCATGGAAAAGTCTTGAAGAAAGTCGACCATTACAGATAGATTTCATCTGTTAGATAGTATCCATGATTATAGTACTGTATCATTCACACTATAGTGCATCGTCGGTTCTTTCTAAATTAAAACATTGTTGAACAAAGTATATTCATTCAACATGTTGATATCGTTGCGAGAACCTACAACCCAAAAAAAGGAAAGTCATATCCACAAGTCAAAGATCTCTTGAGCTCAAGATCTCTTTAAGTTTCTCTGAGTACCAGTTGATGAACCCCATATACTTTTAACCTTTGTATTGTGTACTTACGTTATTTTAGGTGTCCTCACTTAATAGGATTCTGATCCTTGCTGAGTGTTTAGCCTTAGGAGAAAAGGCACCAACTCTGTGAGTTTTAGGATCCTATGTGGGCCAGCCTTTAGGATTCGAGCAACCTACGTGGAAGCTGAATCTTAGTAGGTGCAACTTGTTAGGTTATAGTTGTTAGGTCTGAAGTCCTGTAAAACAACTTTCTTAACGAAGTTCCTCTTTAGAGAAGGAATAGAGTGGATGTAAAAGGATTACACAACCTTCGAACCACGATAAGCCTTTGTGTGTTTATTTTATGTTTTAGCATTTCTGTTGATATATTTTACTGCATTTATATTGCTATCATGCTGCATTAATGTTTTGCTAAAACTCATATCTTATAAAAGGTTTTCAAAAGATACTCTGTCTTAAAAGTTTAAGTTTCCGTTGTGCAAAGAACTCTTGTTGTAGTAAGCACCACTGTAAGCTGAGCAATAACTTGCACTGTAAACTCTCTAGGTTATAGAGTAGTAAGTTCAAAAGATTTTGAAAAATCAATAGAGGTTCATTCAATACTCCAACTCTCTAGGTTACCTTTATGCCACCTAGGACCAACATTAATTCTGGAAGAGTCTAACATGTCCCTCTTCACGATTTCTTTCTATGAACTTTCTCCTAGTGTTGTTTTGCATCTGATTTTTGAGATGTTGAATAATTGTTCGCATCATTTGTTCGCCAGGTGAACTATTTGATCGTAGGTCTCATCGTTGGTGTTGGATTCAACAGAACTTTGAGAATTAGACATTATTGTGTAATAGATGAAAGCTCTAAGTGATATCTTTGTTTCAAATGTTTGTTGTTAATAACAAAGTAATATAACCTTACATTTATACAGTTTGAATATATGTGGTTGCAATTGTATCACACTTTTCAATAATTTGGAAAACACTACATGTGAAAAAACATGTTTGTCATAATGTATATTTGTACTCTAGCCTATGACCATTTGTTGATATTAAGAAAGATTCTTAAATTATGTGGTTGAAATTGTATAACATTTTTCAGTAATTTTGGAAACCCATGTGAAAAAACATGCTTGTCATAATGTATATTTGGACCTAGCCTATGACCATTTTTAACCATATTTTGGAAGATTTTTATATTATGTGTTGCAATTGTATCACACTTTTCAATAACTTTGAAAACACTACATGTGACATGTTTACCATAATGTATATTTAGACTCTAGCCTATAACCATTTTTTGATATCGAGAAAGATTCTCAAATTATGATCTATTTGAGAAAAGTGTACGTGATATATTTATGGTTCAGATTAAATTAAATGATGAAATTACATTAACATAAAATGAAAATTACACTAATATAATTAAAATTAAATAAATAACATTTAAACACGTTAACATAATTAACATTAACGTAATTAAAATGAAAATTACATTAGCATAATTAATATTAAATAAATTACATGTAAACATATAGTGAAAATTACATTAACATATTAAACATAAAATATTACAAATAAGAAAAATTACAGTGAAACATAAAATACAAAAAAAAAAAAGGACACAATATTTAATGCTAGTTTGATATAATCCTAGCACACATTTATAATGCCCCTTGATATAAACACATACTTACTCAACTCAAAGTTCATGTTCTTTGAGATATTTTGTTCTCCTACTGCATGTATAATGTCCCTTTGAGAATATTTTGAGAAAAATTACAGTGAAACATAAAATACAAAAAAAATGACAACATTTAGAGCCACATTGATTTTATCCTACCACACATTTATAATGTCCCTTGATATAATCGCATACTTACTCAACTCGAATTCATGTTCTTTGAGAATATTTTGTTCTCCTACTGCATCAACCATATTTTGTCTATGAACCGATTACTCCTTGAATTGGCTATTGACTTTTTCAACAACCTCAACATTAATTTGGGTTGTTGCCTTTTCCTTGCCTGTAAATTTTCTCTTAGCATCTTTCTATCCAATTGAACGCGTTTCATCGATGTTTAGATTAAAATCCAAACATCTTCCTCATGGAGTTGGCGTGTTGCTCGTATCTGACTCCGATATTTGCCTTTTTTAAGGAATTTTGATAGTTGTCATATTGTGGAGAACAAAGTGCTTGACCCTTTATAATTCCATACGTGTTCAAAATTGAAAGCAACATTTTGTTTTCAGAAAAGTATTTGGCATAGGCCATTCTCCCTAAATCTTCATCATTATGCCCGCTTTTGTAAGCACTTTCAATGTTGTAGCACAGATTGAAATTGTTCACCTTCTTCTGAATGGTGTTACACCAGCATGATGTCATCGCATTGCAAATTCTTTCTGACCAGCCTTATGATTATCATTGTAGTATGTTGCAATTCTTCCCTTAAAGGTATCCCTTTCTTGATCATTACCGATTATGAGATCTTCACTTACCATGACGAATGAGTTTGCTTGCAGTTTGATTACCGTTAATCATTCTTTTTCCGAACTTTTCAAATCAGTTGGAAATGAATATTGTGATGATTGTTTCTCCAGCACGAAAGATGGTATTTCAAATTATTGTCAATAATTGGGTAAATTTGAGTTTGGTGGAATTTGTGTAGTTGAAGACAATTGTGAATAATCAAAGTTTTGTGCAAATGATAAATTTTGCCCATCAACATTTTATTCCAAAAATTTGGGATAACAAATTTTTGAAGAAATCTCGATTATTTTCTGCCTATTTGGAGAAGTTGATTGAAAAAGATTATGAAAAATAAAAAAACCAACAAAAAAATTGGATAATTATAGTTGAAAAATGATTTTGTAATATGAATAAATGAAAATTGACTTGGTATATTTGTAGGAAAAAAATAGAATTGTTTATTAACGACTATAAACGACTCTATTTTTAACAACAGTAATATCAATTTTTGTTTGGATAAACTTCATAACAAGACCCAATTTATAGTTTATTTCTTAATTCTACACCAATTTTGTCACTCCCCATTTTTGTACTTAAAAATATCAAAGTTTTCTTTGTGGGCATGCAAGAAGAAAGGGAAAGAGACGTACATTTTAAAACAGAAATCTTGGAAAACGACAACATATGATTTTACATATACAAATCCTCGGCATCTAACCGAAATAAAATATTTAAACATAACAGGGGAACATCATATAGGATCCATAAAGAAAAGAAGAAGAAGAGTTTATCTTTTACAAACGTGAAATATTAAAATATCGTTTCAACAACAAGTTTTGAAAAGCAAAAAGAGAAATCTTGATATAGCACCACCCTCTCTACATATCTTGATTCTCGTCATTTCCTGTATAGTAAATACACATGGGGTAAGTGCGTTGAATAAACTCGTGGGGATAATTTCCGTATTTTAAGTTCATTAAATCGATAACAGACAAATTAAATTAATCATGAATCAGAACAACAGTTAAACACGTCACATATATTGCACAACACATAAATCAGTTCCTTAATAGACGACCCAATCCTTCCCCCAACACATGAATGGAATATAGGTACCTTTACGGACGACCTAGTCCATCCCTATCACACTATCAGAATATAGGTACCTTTACGGACAACCCAATCCATCTCTATCATACTATCAAAATATAGGTACCTTTTACGGACGACCTAGTCCATCCTATTAGGATATTTCAGTAGTTATCTTGAGAAGACAAAACAATATGCGTAATAAGATAAGAACAATTTGCTTAAGGTATCAGTACCTAGTTTCCATAGTATATACATGAATCTACAAGAGATCATGTAATGGTTTTCTAAGTTAAAGAAAATCAACCTTAGAAGAAACAGAGATATATCTTCTAAGAGCAGCAAGTTGGCAAGAAGCTGCAAGCAGTAAGCTGAAAGAAAAAGTAAGCTTAAGGAAGCAGCAAGCAGCATGCTGAAAACATGAAGCATCATGGAAGATGCAACAAGCAGCATGCTGAAAACATGAAGCAACATGGAAGACGCAACAAGCAGCGAGTAGCAATCTGGAAGCAGCATGTGGAAAGTAAGTTGAAAGGAGAAGTAAGCTGAAAGATGCAGCACGCCAGAAGCAGCAAGCAAGGAAGAGCTACATTAGCTTGCTGAGATGACAAAATACAACCAACAGATCTTTCACAAGAAGCATAAGTGACATCCTCATCCATGCAGAACGAAAAAGATCATGCAATACGATGAAGAACAGCAAAGAACAGCTAGATCAAGTAGACATTGCATGAACTTCAGCGGTGGACCCATACCGCCTTGCCATATCAGCAAGTGTGTAAGAAAGGCCAAAAAACCAATGATATGCGCATTAAATGCTTAATGTTAGAAGCAGATCAAATGCATTTAATGCAGCCATAGAGAAAGATCTTTGGAGATCAAGCTTCAATTCAAAATGGAGAAATATCTCTCTTCAACGGATACTTTTCCTACCTCTATATATAGAAGGTGGAGTGACTGAAGAAACTGTCGAGCATAGCCAAGTCGAAAATTAGAAATACTCCAAAGCTTATTCTAAGCTTTCCTTTGCTCAACCACTCAACCTTCAAGAAGCAGTCTACATTTCAAGAGTTCAAGCTTCCACGTTCAAGACTAACTTCACCGCAACAGTTGAAGAAATCTTTTATCTCTTAACCATTGTGCTGTGTGCGCTAGGTTGTTTTATTTGGTGTAACTTAGTTGATAGGATTTGATCCTTGCTAAGTGTATAGTCTTTGTATAGGCTATTTGCCCTATGTAGGATTGTGTACCCTGTGTGGGTTTGTGACCTAAAAATCTGGGATTCTGTAGGTTAGCTTGTTAGAAAGATGTTTGTAAAGTTTGGCTTGTAATTCGAACTGATCTAACGAAGTTCCTCCTCTAGGAAGGAGTAGAGTGGACGCAGAAGACTTACACCACTTTCGAACCACTATAAGCCATACGTGTTTATCTGCTTTGTTTTGTATGCTGCACTTTACTTACTGCATATTTATCCTGCTGCATACATCATAAGCATCCTGTGAAAAGACTTTGCTAAAATCATATTTGAAAAGGAAACTGGTTTGCAAAACAGAAACTCTATCTAAATTTATTCCGTTGCAATCTGATACCGAATCAGGAACCTGAATCAGCCTTTGGCTAGGTTGCTGAGTCGAGACATGTTACTGCATTCTCTGTTGAATTAGGAACTTGTTCTACAGAAAAGTTTTTAAAAGTTCAAAATCGATAGAGGTTCATTCACATTCCCTCTAAACCTCTGACCACTTGGGACCAGCACATCCCTATCACACTATCAGAATATAGGTAGCTTTACGGACGACCCCATCCATCTCTATCACACTATCAAAATATAGGTACATTTACGGATGACCCAGTCCATCCCTATCACACTATCAGAATATAGGTACCTTTACGGATGACCCAGCCCATCCCCAACATACTAACGTGATGCAACAAGCGCATAACATCATGGTAATTAAATACAATATATAGTTCACAACGCACCACATTTGAAGGTCATATCATTATCATGTGTTCGTACGACATAGCAAACATGGTTCGTTTCAACATGCCAAGACTGACATTAAAGTATTCGTTTATCATTATGAAATACGGAAAATCCTAAGCGTATACAGATTAGAAGTTACCCCCACCTTATTCGGTTGTAACCATGTGTATATTAAAGATCAAGTTCTATATTGTTTGTTCTGATTGAGAGTCTACACAGGTAAAGAGGTTTCTTAGTTTTATATTACGTTAATTTACGTATACTTTAATAGAACTCTCGAAGAAGAAGAAGCGTCGAAGGGAAGAATATGAAGAGAAAGCTTGAAACTTGATCATAAGATATAGAGGGATCGATTAGGGTTCCAACGGAAGAAAAATAGGCTTAAATGGAGGAAAAACGAGCTTAAACGGAGCGTTTAAAGGTGCATGGGCATTTTCGTAAATTCTGATAAAGTGTTGACTATGACCAGAAAAGTTTTGGGGTCATATAGAAATATCCAAAACCTTTGGGGTCAGAGTGAGATGCACAAAAGTTTTGGGGGTGAAAATAAGATATCAAAGAGTTCAAGGATTAAAATTTAAAGAAACTAAAATAGGGGCTTTGCAAAAAGGTCTTGGGACTTTATCTAATTCTCAAAAATACCCCCAACCACCAAACCCCCCCGCCCGTCACCTCCCCTGTTTCCCACACCATACCACGGCTCCGGTTGGTGACCTCTCATCACTGGCCACCCTACTCAACACATACATGCCGACTCACCTCGCGCCGGTGACACCGAGCACGGTGGCGCTGTAAAGCGCCGCCCACCACACACACCCACCAACATGAACACACATACACATGCTCACTCGTCGTTGGTGACCCCTCACACCCCCACACACACTGCGGCGCAACGAGGTGCCGTCCCAACACCATCACGGTGACGGGTAGAGACAAGACATGAGAGAGAAAGAGTCAGTAAGGGAGAGAGAGAACCAAAAGAGAGAGAAATGAAGAGAGGAGAAAGAGTTTGCCTGATCTTTGACCATCCGTAGCCATCGGAGGTGGTGGCCGATCGAAATTCCAAGCCCGGATTCATGACGGGCTCGACGAGAGCTTCGATTTGGTGTATAGATCGAGCGAAAACGGGGAAGAATGGATGAAGATAGGAAGAGAGAGAAAAAAAGAGAGGGAGAAGAGAGAGAAAGGGTTTGGCCGGATCTTCTCCGGCCGATTCCCGGCGGAGCCGACGTCGGTTGGACGATCTGAGTTTGGATTTGGAACGGGCTCGGTGAGGAGAGAAAAATATCAGAAAATAAAATCTTACCTTTTCGGTTTTGACGAATTATTACATTTACAATTCGTTTCGTATTATTTATACTCTTTTTCAAAATATCATACTATTCATCGAAAATATCTTACTATTCATGAAAATATCTTAATTTTTACTATTCATCAAAAATATCTCGTTTTTGATTCTTTGTATTCGTCGTATTCTGCGTGATTTGAGCTACGGTTCTTCGATTGACCTCAAATTTGTTTCTATCTTCTCGTTTTTCGATTATGAACCTTATGATAAAATTATAATCTATGTTTTTGATTAAATTATACCTCCGATTAATTAAACATGCATTTTATCATTTTTCTGTAACGCACATAATTAAATCAAACAATTAAGGGTTTAATTATTTAATTAATTAGTTATGCGTCGTTTTTGTCCTAGGCACTAAATTTTCTCAATAAGGGGCTGAATTTAATCTTTTTTCTCAATTTAAGGTTTGAAATTTAGATTCAGTTATCAATTTAAGACAAAATTTCATTTTCATTTTCTTTTATCTTTTTAATTATTTATAAATTTATTTATATTTTAATCTGTATTTATATTTTAGATAAAATAAGACAAGTTAGCGCAATTTTGAAACGATTGATCTTCATTTCGACTTATATTAATTTATATAACAAAATAGAAAAATATAATTAATTCAATTCGTATAATATAATTTATATTAAATATATTAATATTAAAATTGGGTTTCTATACTTTTATTCAGAAAATTAAGAAAATAATAAGAATCTTAATTTTATTAAATGCGTTAATTATATATATAAATTAATATAAGTCAGATGCAAATTGTTTCAAAATTACACTAACTTGTTATAATTTATCTAAACTATAAATACATATTGAAATATTAATAAATCTATAAATATAATTAAATAGAAAAAAGGAAAAGAAAATGAAATTTTGTCTGGAATTGAGAACTCAATCTAAATTTCAAGCCTTAAATTGACAAAAAAAATTAAATTGAGCCCCTTATTGAGAAATTTTAAAAATTGGGTTTAGAATTGAGAACTACACTATAAATTAGGTCTTGTTATGAAATTTTTTTGATAACAATCATATTTTCACTAATTTTTACAAATTCATTAAATACTTTTTTGTATATTCTAAAATTTAACCATTTGGGAAAACATTAAAAAAAAAGATTGTGACTCAACAATTCTAAGCGCACTCATTTTTCCGTTCTGAGCGCGTTCTGATCACGCGCTGGATGAGAGCGCTGCATTGTTTCACGCATTCAATTTTTCTTTTTCTAATTTTTTCTAGAAAATACCTTTTTTGTATATTCTAGAATTTAACCCATAGGGAAAAAAGAAAGAAATAAAAAACATTGCGATTCAATAATTGTAGATGTGCTCCTTCAACCAGATATCGTCTAGATAAGAGCGTTGTATTGCTTTACTGGTTCAAGTTTTCTTTTTCAATTTTTTTTGGTGCCTGGGGTAACCAATTAACAAGCCATTGTGCCATGAGTTATACACTTATACTTAACTAAGGCTATCTTCATCAACCACCATTTTGACATGTCGTGAGCAAATTGACAAAAAAATTGGAAAAATAGAAAAAGAAAAAATAGCATAAAATCCACAATCGATTATGGTATGGGTTGGTCAACTAACCCAAGTCACAACCACTTTTATGCTAGGTTGTCTTAAAATCATTTGTGGTATTAAATTTTTATCGATATAATTTAAATTCTTGATAAATGATATAGTTTTTTTTTTTAAATTATCAAAATTCATATATATATTTTTCTATAAGTAGAGTCTAATGTTGACATAATTAAATATATAATTTGTATCTTCTATATTTATAATTTAATATTTCATGCATTTTTTTTCGATTTTCGTATTCCAACTATTGTAATTTTAATTTAGTTATTGTGTTATTATGTTATTTTAAGTGTATGGTAAAAACATTTCCTAAATATAATTGCGGAATTAAAAAAAATCTATCCAATTATTATATTTGTTGGTCCCGTGAGTCCCAAGTGATCAGAGGTTCAGAGAGTGGGTGAATGAACCTCTATCTATTTTGCAAACTCTTTTGAAAATTTTTTCTATCTAACATGTTCCTGACCAAAAGGTAGTAACCTGTCTCGAATCTGCAACCTGGATCTAAGCTCAATCAGGTTACTAATCCGGTATCAGAATGTAACGCAACAGAATAAACTTGATAGAGTTCTTTTGGAAACCAGTTTTCTTTTACAAGTATGCTCTTTGCCAATACGTTAATGCACGATGCTTATGATGTAACTGCAAGATATATGATGATGTAAGATGCAGAGCAGTAAGTAAATCAAAGCATATAAACACACAAGGTTTATAGTGGTTCGAAGGTGGTGTAAGCCTTCTATGTCCACTCTACTCCTACTCAAGGAGGAACTTTGTTAGGTCAGTTCGAATTACAAGCCTCGTTTTACAAACATCTTCCTAACAAACTACGCCTACTAGAATCCCAAACTCTAGTCGGAGGCCACAACTCACAAAGGGTACAATCCCACAAAGGCAAGACTTAGCAAGGATCTAATCCTCTCAACTAAGTTACACCATAAAACAACCTAGCGCACACAACACAATGGTTAAAAGAAAATAAAAGGTTCTTCTGTTGGTGTGGAGCAGTCTTGATCTTTGTAGTCCTAAAACTGTTGTATGCTGCTCCTAGAAGGTTGAGTGGCTGAACATGGATAAGCTTGAGAAGCATTGGAATATGTCTGATTTTCCTCTCGACTCTGTTCAACAATTTTCTTCAGTTAGCCACACCTTCTATTTATAGATCTTGAGAATGAATCCGTTGGAGGAAAGTATCCGTTGAAGGAAGACACTTCCCCAGTTTGAATGTGAACTCCAATTTCTAAAAATCTTCTTCTGTGGTCGCATTAAATGTTTCTGAGTTGATCTTGACGTGTGCATCTAATGCACCTACAATTTGCTCCTGGACCTCTCTGTCATTCCTGTAGACCTGTCAAGTCGGTATGGGTTCAAGGCTGAAGTTCATGCAGCGGCTGCTTGAAGTCAACTAGTGTTTTTCTTCTTCTTACTGCATGATCTTCCTGATGCTGCTTCTTGCTGTCCTCAACTTGCTTCTTCTCTCCAGCTTGCTAGCTTCTATAATCTGCTGACAGCTTCCTATTTCCTCAACTTGCTGCTTCTTTCCAGCTTGCTAGCTTCCTGTTTCCTCAGCTTGCTGCTTCTTTCCAGCTTGCTAGATTCTGTAATCTGCTGACAGCAGCTTGCTAGCTTTTGTAATCTGTTGACAGCTTCCTGTTTCCTTTGTCGACGGCTTTTTGTTCGAAGCTTTCTTCTTGTTTTTCAGCATGATGTTCCTTACAGCTTGATGTGTACTCCTTGCAGCATCCTATCTATCTGCTTCTTATGCAGATACTTCTTCTCAACTTGCTGTTTCCTACAACTTGCTGACCCTTAGAGAATGTCTTCTTAATTCTTCTAAGGTTGGTTTTCCTTATCATTTGGAAAACCATTACATGATCTTATTCATAGAGAAATAAACTTATGATCATGTAATCAGTGGAAACTTTCTTTTAGCAAACTCCATTATCTTATTACGCATACTGTTCTGTCTTATGAAGATAACTACTGAAATATCCCAACAATATTTTTAAATATAGTTAAAAAAACTCCCAAAATTATATGCAATTATTATATAATGAGAAATGAATATTTTATTAAAAGGTTGGATTGAGTTGAGTTGTTGATAAAATATAAAAAAATTGAAATCAAGTTGATTGTAGATCGTATGTGTAGATGAGAGAGAAATTAATATTTTATTAAAGAGTTGGATTCAACTGTTAGATAAAAATAGTCTAGCTATAACTAAGAATTTGAGCCCATTAAAATTGGTCTAACTAATCTTACATAATTCATATATTTATTCATTTTGGTTATAACCCGCTTTTTTTTTAGACTCACTATTCAATCACTTATTTTATCCATTTTTTACACAGTAAATATATACGTCCATTAATATCATACTATAAAGTTTTTGAGGCAGAAAATAATTTGTTGATTCTAAGAATACTTATTTATTAAATTATTTGGTATTATTATTTTTCAGTTAATGTTAATAAATTAAAATTTTATTTCTTAAAATTTCGATCTGTTTAGTAAATTATATTAAATTTCTAATAATTTCTTGCACTTATTAACTGGTAATTTTGAATTTGAATTTAATTTTTCAATATTTGGGACGAAACATTTTAGAAAATTCCTTATAAATTTTAATCTGTAGTATAAATACATTAAAAAAAATTGATTCTTTTTTTTTTAATTACAGCTGATTAAATTTACAATTCAATTTAATAGAAAAATCAAGATTTGTCTGGGCCATGCACACATCAGGATGATATATATATATATATATATATATATATATATATATATATATATAAATGTGTGTGTGTGTATATGCATAACAAATTAAGATTTTCAATTAAAACTCATGCATAACACAAGACATCATCTAGCTCTATAGAAACTAATACATATATAGAGTAGAATTAATGTTTGAATTAGAACCACACAAGATGAAAATATCCCGATACACGTGCGATATATCCGTGATATATCCGTATTTTGAAGGTTGCGATATGGATATGGGGGGTAAAAAAATTTTTCCGGGATATCCCGGATATATCGCGGATATATCGCAAATATCCATATCCGTATCCATATCCGTCCATCTCAGTGTAAAATTGGAAAAATATCGGGAAATATCGTGGATATATCGCAAAATATCGGGATATATCCAAAATATCGCAAATTTTTTAAATTGATCTAACTTTAAATTATGGAAGATTTTAAATTGTCCTAACAAACCTTGGTTTATAACACTTACATCTTTGATAGAAAATTATTGTTTTTAAGGAAAATGCATTTTCCCTTTACATTTCCTTTTTCTTTGTTCTCTTTTACTCTTACACTTCAATTTATATTTTTTTTTTATCAAATACACTTTCAATCTTTTTTTGTTGATGAAGGGGTAAAACAAAAATAAAAGTGTGTGAGGAAAAATTTGAAAATAAAGTCTCATTTGTTTTTAATGGAAGACACAAAGTTAACAAAAATAAAAGTGTACAATAAAAAAAATGTAAGCGGTAAAAGCAAAAAAAAAATTTATAATAAGGCTTAAAGGAGGAAAAATGTAAAAAATTTTAGTACATGAACAAAAAAATATTTTTTCCGTTTCTAAAGTTTGGTTCATAATGACATTTTCTTATTATATTTAGTTATTTTTAGCCATTTACTCTTATAACACGAAATAGAATACAATTATCTTCCAAAGATATATGTTTATTTTAGGTATCCTTAATTATGAAAATCATATCTTATGTATGTTCTTTTGGAATGACTTTATTATCTCACTTTTATTTTTCATAGCAGTAGATAAAATACTCCATACTAATATTTTATTTAGTTTTTAAAATTCAAACTTAAAAAAATAAGTTTTCACTCAAGGGGTTATTATTATTATTTTTTACAAATCATAATTGAAAATTAAATTATTTTTTATTTAAAATTTGTTTTTACCCTAATAGTTGTTTTGATTTATTATCATAAATTTTAACTCTTTTATTTCAAAAATGTAAATATGATAAACTTTTCAAGAGGTGCTTAAAAAGAAAATGGCTAGTGGAAGTGATAGTGTTGGTGAAACTATTGAAAGAGATAGAGTAACGTACCAACAACCTATGCATAATTATATTCATAATTACTCAAATGTGATGAGTTGGTATCAATATTGTTTGGACAAAGATAACATTACACCTGTTATTTTTGAACCTCATAGATTATCTAGTGATTTGGTTGTATCAATCAGTTTTGAATAAATCTCAATTTTCGTAACGCTTTTGTATGTTTATTATTTATATGTATGTTGTAAACATCTCATTTTGTTGAGATTTCAAATAAAATATATGCATTTTTGGATGTTATAATAGTGTGTAAAATCTTATGTAAAATTTCCAATTTTTAATAGAGTTTCCATAATTTTTTTAAATTTTTTGCGATATCGATATGCGATATCGATATATCCATCGATATATCCGTAAAATCAAGGTTGCGATACGACACGCAGATATTTTCATCCTTGGAACCACAGATGAACAAAGAGTTCAATGGGCTACACAGAGAATGGGCCACATGATTAGTATCAAGGCTAGGCCCATAATACTTGAGATGCATACATAACCCAAATAAGAATCCAAAATAAGCTACTTTAAACTCGAACCCCAGTATAGTTCAAACTTCAAACTAAAGACAAACAGTCGTGTGATACAGTTTCATCCAAACAATACAAGACTGTAGCGCTGCATTTTTTTTTTCAACTCCAATCATTTTCTTTCATTCCCTTTTTTGGGATTGCAAATTTTATAATTTTTTTTTTTACTTTTTTTATTCAATGAATTTCATCTGAGATAATGTAATCGGACAGATTGTATTATAAAAAACTTGCCCAAAACAGAAGGCTTTGTAAAATTTTAATATGGTACTATTTTCTTCATAAATAGGAGAATGGATATTTATCATGTACTTTTTTTTTTTAAGTAGCACTTGTATGCATCAGTTGTACTGAATGCGGGTCGGATTCGATTCAGATCTGCACTAAAATTATATATAATTTTCTTTAATTCATACAGTAACTTTTATATTATATTAATATAACTTTTATATTATGTTAGTATAACTTTTATGTAAAAATATCATTAAGATGTGATCAGCCTACAAATGAAACTTATATGAACATAATATAAAATTATGCATGTGGGATAAGAATGTGGGCACGGACGTGGGGTACGTTGGAGCGCCAAATGAGCGTGTGGAATGCGTGAAACTCACTTCTGAGTCGAATGACCCGCATTACACGAATCCCTGACCCTGTGCACATGGTTCATGTGCATACATGTTTTTACGTTTTTTTAAATGGACTCACCATCTAATTTCATTTGTAAAAAGTATTTTATGTCATAAAATACTAATATAGAGACCCAAATTTTAATGCAAGTAGAAGTAGAATGACCCAAATTTAACAAATAAAAATATAAGAACTCATTCAGAATAATTGATAGTGCAAGAGCCAAAACAAACAGAAAGGAAGTTAGAGATAAAACTCAACTAAAAAAATAAAATTGATCAAAATTTAAACTTTTCCACCATAAATATAACCAGCTACAAGAAAACTGGAATTTAGCAGTGAAAATTTTCGTCGCTAACCACATAATTTTCGTCACTAATATGATTTAGTGACCATTTATTTTCGATGTCAGGCTCGTCGCTATGGCAGCGTCACTAACCATATTTGCGACAAAATATTAGTACTTCATCGTGAAGTTATAAACAAAAAAATTTCGTCGCAAACCTTGCAAATTTCATCACTAAAACTAGAATTAGTGATGAAAGTCATACATGCTTTTCGTTGCTAAGTTATCAACAAAATATTATTACTTCGCCACAAATTTAGTGTAACACCCCAAATTAAAATTTGACTACATTAAATATAGCAAGAATTCTCAAGAATTGAAAATGAAATTTAAATAAAAATAAAAATAGAATGAAAGATAAACTAGATAAGCAATTATCAAAATAAATAAGAATGTATAAGATTAACATTAGTATATACACGTGCATGTACCCAAACATTTACATTTGAATAACAATAATAATACTAACTAGAAATAAATAAATAAAGAAAAAGGGGATTAATCTAGGGATGGCAACGGGGCCGGGGCGGGGCGGGTAGTTGACTACCCAGGCCCGCCCCGTGCACAGACCCGTGGACCCGTCCTCGCCCCGCCCCGCCCCGCATTGTATTTTTTTCAAATACACATAAGTTTTTTATGTTTTGTTTTTCAAATCAATTAGTTATTCAATAATCAAAATAAAATTTACAAGCTATCTTTTTCAAAATCAATATTATTGATCATGATATAATAATTATATAATTAATATATATATATATATACACACACATATAAATATAGAGTATATCATATATAATATATTGATATATACCTATTTGAGTTTGTAAATATATGTAGAGTATATCATTAAATTTTTTCTAATTATATTTCATATAAATACATGATATTTTGGTATATACATACATTATTCTTATATAAAGATTTTGAATTTTGATACATATGTAGATTTGCACATGTTTAAATTTTATACTCATTATGAATATATTATTAAGCATATATTTGTATACTTATAACTTATTTTCAAGACCAAAAGAATAATATAATAAATAGTAAACCCTAGGCAGGTCGGGTCGGGGCTTATGTGATACCCGGACCCGCCCCACCCCATTTCTAGCACGGGGCGGGTTTTACCCGCCCCAAATATAACGGGTCAGGTCGGGTACCTGCGGGTCGGGTCGAAATTGACATCCCTAGATTAATCTCTCTCTCCTCACCACTTCCACGCCACCTAGCACCCTCTCTCTCTCACCACCAAAGCTGGACAACACACCAAGTGACTCCTCACCTTGGTTGCAAGTTGGAAAGAAGAGAAAGGAAAGGGAAATAAGGGAAAGAACAGTACAGCTTCTCCACAGCTCCTTCTCTCTCGATTCTTTCTCTCCCACAGTCTCTCTCTATCCCTGTCCTGCTATGTATCTCTGGCCTGCTGTGCGCGTGAGTTTTTGATGTGTGTGTATGTTTTGAAGTGTGGATGTGAGTGTGATCTTGGGTGCGGGTATGAGGTGTGAGGGGCATGAATCATCGGCGACGGGGGTCGCCGGCGGCAGTAGAAGGGCAGTGGAAGAGGGCTGTGTTGACGGGATGGTTTGGTTGGAGGAACGGGGCTGCGGATGTGCAGGGCGCTAGGTGCGATGTGCAGGACGCTGGGGCGCTAGCCGAGCGCTGGGGGCGCACCGAGTCTGCACGGGGGGCTGGCCGATGGGCACCTTTCGTGTTGCTTTTGGTTGAGTTGTAGAGTAGCTATGTGAGTTTGTGTGGGTTGTCTTAATAGGTGGTAGTATGGTGGTCAATCGGGCATGAATCATCGGCGACGCGGGTCGCCGGAGTCGGTGGTAGCAGCAACGGAAAGGAGTTAGTTGCAGCAGATTTTGGATGACGGGCCTGCGCCGAAGACTGCGCGCAGGGAGCATTCGACACGCCGTTTCAGGAACTTCCGATGAAGGGATCGAAAAACTGTTTTTATGGCATATACTAGGGTGCATGGGGAAGGTCTCCACCAAGTTTGGTGGCCATCCGAGGTCGGACGACTAAGGAATAATTTTACGAAGTTGGGGTTGTGTTTCTGCACCCGAACCGGAAATAGTGGCGGAGCAGAAGGTCTTAATGAAGGATTTTTCTAAAACTGTTTTTATGGGGTGTTCTTTAGGGTGTTGAGAGCTATCCTACCAAGTTTTACTTTAAGGCGAGTCCGTTTGAGGGGTCTAAGGTGCATCGGGGCACAAAGTGGCAGTGCAGTGTGCAATGGTGAAGTTCAGCCTATTACAAGGGTAGTTTCTAGACGATCGAATATCGGATGGGCTTGAGATTTCACGGAGTTAATATTCACACCGAGAGCTTCATTCCAAGCTTTACGGATTATAAATCGGAGCTCAGACGAGGAAGATAAGCAACGACGATTTTCTTCCAGTTGGCAAGGGATTTTACATTTGCAATTTACTTTGCGAGATGGTTTAATTTGCAAGATTAGTTTGCCTTGCAAGTTTGATTCTTTCCTTGTAGGAAACATAGACGAAGGACCACACTAGTTCCCTGAAACGTAGTAGTTTTTCCAAGAGATAACTTGATTGAGCTAAAGGAACGATCTTAGGATTTAAAGGGGTCGAGCTTCACGAGGATTACCACCGAACAAGGTGGGGGTAAACTCTAATTCTTTATGTGTTTACTGTTTTCCCTACTTTGATGCATGAATTGTGAAATACTAAATGCTGTGATTATATGCTGTGAAGAATGTGTCACACTTTATACTGTAAAGGGCCTAAGGTCCACCTAAAAAACGCACGGAGGGAGTGGTGATCCGTAAATTACACCAGCGGTATGAGGAACCGCTTTTATCACGGAGGGAGTGGTGATCCGTAAATTACACCAGCGGTATGAGGAACCGCTTTTATTAGGGTAAGACGGTGAAAGAGCCGCACCTAAATGAAAAGGTATGTGCTGTGCATTTTATGTGCTGTGCCTACGTGTTAATTGTTATGTATTTTTTCTGAGTTATATACCTGTCACATGCTATAAGATGCGGAGTTTGTTACCACGAGTGTATTCAACGCACTCACCCCCCACCTGTACTCACACTACAGGAAATTACGAGAGTCGAGATGCGTAGAGAGGTTGGTGCCATATCAAGTCTTCTCCCTTGGTTTCTTCTTCAAAACTGGTCGGAACAATGTTTTATAAAAATTCACGTTTGTAATGTATGTCGCCCTTTTCTATAAATGGATCCTGATGTATTTTCCGCTGCAAATGTTAAAGTTTTATTTATTTCTGCTAGATGTCGAGGATTTGTATTTGTAAAATCTTCTCCTATTTCTTCCAAAGTTTTCTATTTTATTTTATGCACGTCTTTTCCTCTTTCTTTCTTCACGCCCACAAGAAAAACTCTGATAATTTGTACGAAAGAAAACGGGGCGTGACATTTAGTGGCAATGTATATAACTTCGTTGCTAAAATTGGTTTGCGACAATAATATTATAAATTTGTCACTAACATTTGCGACGAATTGTATAAATTTTGTCGGTAATGGAAAATTTTATTTTATTTATTAGCGACGACTTTTATGCATTTCGTTGCTAAAATAAAAAATTATTGCACCTTTATTTCTTTTGATTTTTGGTTATTTTTACCTATAAATATTCAATATCAAGCTACAATATGCAATATTTAATAATAAAATAAAATCAAAGATGTCGATGAATTTTATAAAGGCTAAGTGAAAATAAGTAAATCCAATCCAACACAATTCATCAACAACAACAAAAATGTTGCAACGAAATGTTATTTAAATGTTCACCAATCTTCATGGATCTTGAGAAGTTATCAGTGGCTCCTTCGATCTCATTTATCGTGTATTTTTTGCATCAATCATCGTTGTTTGACTACACATCCAATGCTCTATTTTTTTCTTCTGCTTCTCTCCTTAACTTCATCTCAACATACCTTCTTCTCTGTATTTCCTTCTCAACTATTTTCTGTGCTTTCTCTGCTGCCTCAATGGTAGCTCTACATTTTACTTTCTCCGTCTCTATCAGAGTAGGCCGCTTCTTCAGCAAGACGGGCCTGCTCAAATTTGTTAATTTCCCCATCTTCTCTTGTTCCAGTTCATTCATCTATAAATCAAACAAATAATGTTCAAAGATGTAGGCTGATGATGATATGCATCTTTATTAATTGTCTTTTATTATTATTGTTAGTCTTTAATTTATGTTGAATCTTTTAATTAGTCTAAATTAAATAAATAGCCATGGGCCTTATGACTTGGGGGTTTAAGTTAGAGTTTAGGTTTGAGTCTATTTAAGTATGAGTCTCATTAGTATCTTTTGATCATTATTGTTGGGCAACTTTGGTTGTGACAAAGATTTATTTCCTATGGCATCATTTCGAGGATTTATCTATATATTTCCATTAACCCTATTTTCTTCACTCTATCAATTGGTCCGACCTGTCAGATCACTTTCATGATGATTTCTGCGAATGAGAGATGTGACCAGATGGAGAAGACGATAGACGAGTTTCAAGGGGCGTTCGCTGAATCCAAGGCTTCTGTGGATAAGCATTTCACTGAACACGACACCATGCTTAGCACCATCATGGCGAAACTAGAGGCACTATCCATCTCCGTCAACGCAGCTCTTGGCCAGGTTCAACCACCCGCCGTGCCGCCTGCAGCGACGCCTGTCATGGCCTCTAAGGCGTCAGACGCATCCGTTGGTTCCTCCAACTCCGCCAACGCGGACGTGTCATAGAATCCCAAGCCCCCAGCAGTTGGCTTTCAGCTGCTACTATCGGGCACAATTCCTCTACCTCCGGGAATCCATGTGGGCATCCTGCCTACGTTGCCTTGGATGGAGCTTCTCTTATTCGACGACACGGACCCAATTGCTTGGTTGGCCCATGTTGAGCAATACTTCCTGTTACACCACACCCCGGTCGACAAACGAGTTCAATTAGCCCTGATAGCTATGTCCGGTCGGGGTATGTTTTGGGCATAGTGGGTTCTTCGTCGTGTAGCTGATATTTCTTGGGAGTAGTTTACATGTGAACTGATTGAGTGTTTCAGTGATTATTCTGCTATTAACGCTTACGAAGCAATGCATGCCACTCGCCAAACGGGATCTTTAGAGAAATATTTGGCACTCTCCGAGGAGCGAGTGACCCAATTACCATTGCTTCCTTTAGAACAATATTTGGGAATGTTTTTAGGGGGCTTACAGGCTTCAATTCGGGATTGAATCCCTGACTCCGAGATGACAGTTGTATTCGTAGCAATCAAGGCTGCTCAGCGGATTGCGTAGGCCCTCAGCAGCCCTGCCCCGCTCCACATTTAGCCAGGGATCTTATTCTCGACCCCCGACATCTCAGTTTAAGGGTGGTTTGTCTTAAGAGACGAGCCGTACCCAAACATCTCAGGCCCGGGACACTCTCAAAATTCTTCGGCAGGGTTGTCGGGCCCATCGCCTAACCGTAACATCTGCCATCTCACGGTGGAAGAGGCTCGAGATTATCGGGCAAAGGGAAAGTGCTGCAGGTGTAGTCAGCCCTATGGGCCCCTGCATAAATGTCCATCTAAGTCCTTGGCAGTAATTTTGGAGTGCAACCGAGAAGAACCCGATAGCATGGACGTTCAAGAGGATATGTATGATCCATTACTCCAGCCTTGAGGACAAGGCTGTTTGGACAACGGGAGAATTGATACGCATCTTTATTAATTGTCTTTTATTATTATTGTTAATCTTTAATTTATGTTGAGTCTTTTAATTAGTCTAGATTAAATAAATAGCCATGGGCCTTATGATTTGGGGGTTAAGTTAGGGTTTAACTTGGGGCTTATGTTAGAATTTAGGTTTGAGTCTATTTAAGTATGAGTCTCATTAGAGTTAGGGATATCTTTTGATCATTATTTTTGGGTAACTTTGGTTGTGATGGAGATTTATTCCTTATGGCCTCATTTCGAGGATTTATCTATATATTTCCGTTAACCCTATCATCTTCACTCTATGAGATGATATCAACATTCATAAAATTTTACTTGCTTTTTCGCAGTAACTGCTTTTTTGCAAGTTGTGTTATACATGTTCATGGTTTGCTTCACCTCTTGCTTTAGTCTTCGAATCTCACACTGCCATTTCCAGATGAAATCTAGTGACAAAAATTGTATCAAACCCAAAATTCTCTAGCAATTTCTTTACATGGTACTTACTGAAGACAAGGACTTAATTGGAAGATCAGCTATTTCTCCGATATTAGAATCAGCATTCTTCCCGTCAACCCTCACAAGATCAGTCGAATACCTGTTTCCATCTTCCGATTCAGAATGATTAAACCTGACGGATGGTTATGCATTCGACTGCCTAGGATAAGGTGAGCCATCTGCTTTTCTTGCTGCTGCCTAGGATAAGGTGAGTCATCACACAAACAGAACAAAAATCCGGAGCAACTTTGTTTACCAAGGTTGGCAGATTAGGGGTCCAAAACCATTATATTTTTCTTGGAACTTCCAGCTAAATACTTAGAATATAAATTCGTAACATATTCTGAAACTTAAAATTTCACCCCTGCTGGAACGATTGAAACACCCAAAATATGTCAGATTATACTCATTGAGTTGATAACTAGACAGAGAATTAAAGAATTTGATGCGAAAACCCCAAAATTGACCAACAAAAAACTGAGAAAATAACATTTCAAGCTGAATTTATAAGAATCCATCACACCATACCTAAAATGCAAACATCTTTGATGAACAAACAAAAATGCAAAATCAAACCATACCTAAAATGTATTGACGGTGAATAGAAAAAAAGAGGATGATGGAGAGGGGATGAAACATCAGCTTTCTTTTCTCAGCTTTGTAAACCACTGCCGGCTTCCCTTAATCGGAAACTCTCCTCAATATCACTTCTCTTAATCTCAGTTTTCTGCTCCGACCAGTTAATAGAAATACAGTAAATCCTTCAATCTGATGCTCGGAGTCAGCGGCGGCACCACCACAGAGTTCACCACCAGATCTGGTGGATATCTCGCTCTGGAACTCAAAACAAATTACACAAATTATGTGTGTAACGCTATAATTCATTAGATTGATTGTTGTTGCAGAGATTTCGAAGATCAGAAACGGTGAGATCCAAAGTGTATAAAGATGACAGAATTACCTTTAAGTTCTCCTTCACGATCAACTCCTCCAATCACCGATCAGCTGCAGGCACTAACGAACGGTAGAGCAGATACCGGAGAGTGAATTGACAGCCCTATGAGGAGGGGCAGTGAATTTACGAGGGAATAATTGGCGCTGTGGTTTTCGTTGAAGATGGCAGAAGAATTAAAGATATTTTTGTAATTTAAAACTTTAGTGACAAACTATATAAAGTCGATCGCAGCTAAGTTAGTGACGAAACTAAATCACTTTGTCGCTAATATTTATCTTTTATATTAATATAAAGACATAATTTTGCGACCAAATATACATATTCGTTGCTATGTTAGTGACGAAAGAAAATACATTTAATCCATTATATTGAAATATAAATACATAATTTAGTGACGAAAGCTCAATATTCGTTGCTAAGTTAGTGATGAAAGAAAATACATTTCGTCACTAACCTTGTATCTAATTTATTTAAATACAAATATGTAATTTAGCGACGAAACGTTACTACTCGTCGATAAGTTGGTGACGAAAGAAAATACATTTCGTCGCTAAAATTTTATCCATTTTATTTAAATATAAATATGTAACTTAGCAACGAAACGTCACTACTCATCGCTAATTTAATGACAAAAGTAAATACATTTCATCGCTAACCTTTTATCCATTTTATTTAAATATAAATGCATAGTTTAGTGACGGCTCTTTCACCGTTTGTTGGCAACTTAGCAACAAATTTTAGATTTTCGTCACTAATATTATTTTTAGCGACGAATTGATTTTTCGTCACTAAATGTCGCTATTTTCAAATTTTCTTGTTGTGAGCTTGTATACATACATATTAAAGAAATGTATATCTGAGAATTGTAATTGGCAACATAACCTACTTGAGCTCAGTAATCCAACCCATTTTATCCTCTGTAAGTTCCATTTGTAGGCTGGTAAGCACAAAATACATTAATTGTTGTGATATTCTACCAACTCCTCCATAACAAACACGTTTCATCGTGAACAAATGAATTCTTGTGTGTGTATTATTTGTTTGGATTCAAGAATAAACAATTAATACTTTTTTGTGATTGTAATTTTTAGAAAAAATTAAAGTAGGAGATATATTTTACATACAGGAGATCATGTTATAGAAGAACCTCAAACAAAATAGATATTTAATTTCAAATATACACGCACTTATAATTGATTAAAAATGGTTGAACCTTTCTATCCAATAAGCATAACAAAAATGAATTTTATCCACTTTATAAGAAAATAAGTTTTTTACCTAAACTTGAGACAAAATACCATAAATGTCCTTACTACATTAATGATTCCACCCACCACCTCTATCACCCGTACTACATTAAGATACAATTGTACTTTATTTAATCACGCTGAATGAATCATTCAGTATTGAGACAATATTTCTCAACTCTCTACGTGGTATCAGACTCACCTAGGCACAAAACCCCAATAATAACCGTTCCCTACCTTCTCCATCTCTCACGTCAGCCATGGCTTCCACCACTGATGGTCTTCCCTTCGCCACTCTTCTACACATGGTCACTATTAAGTTGACCTCAAGCAATTACCTCCTATGGCTTAAACAGATGATCTCAATCCTTGAGTGTCAAAATTATCTCCGCCATGTCGCGGCACCATGTCTCAACCAAACCCCCTTGTCTAAGACAGTGTAGGCAAAGACGTTGCCAATCCTGAATTTCTTGCTTAGCTCACGATCGATCAACACCTTCTCACTACTTTTATCTTCCCTTATGGAAGAATCCATGGGTGTGGTCCTAGGATGCACCTCTACCCATGCCATTTGAACATCACTTGAGTCGGCTTACAGTCACTTAAGGATGATCTCCAACTTATATTAAAAGGGGATCGATGACATAGGGATGACAACAGGGTGGGATGGGATCGGGAGAGAAATTCCCATCCCCATCACCAGTTCGCCCCACCCTTTCCTGCGAGGATTACCCTCCCCATCTTGTTTTTTTGTTTTCTTTTTTATAATCTTTTGTATCTAATTAATACATAAAAATAATCCATACAATTACATATAACTAAAATATAAAAAAACATAAAAAAAGTCCATAATCCAAATAAAAGGTGAAAACCCAATTTAATAAAGCTAACTAAAAAAAAAATTATCCAAATACGTTTTCATTAATTTTCATCATTCTTCAATACTTCAATGCACTCAACTCTTCAATCTCCATATAATTTATTTTTTAGATTAACATAATTATATTATTTTAAAAATATATTTATATTTAAAATATACACACATATATATATATTATATGTATAAAATTCTCGCGGCCCCGTGCGGGAACATTTCGGGGAATCCCAATCCCGTTCGGGGCGGATCCCTATGAGGAACAAGGAATCCCCACCCCACTGCCATCCCTAGATGATAGTTACTGAATATGGTCATAATTTCAAGTCTTTGTGTGAAATATTGACAACGATTCACCATCTTGTTGATGAAATAGACAAGTCACATTGGTTTCTTATGGACTTAGACCGTTTTCATGAGTTTCTCGACTACTCGTATGACTATCTCCCCTCTGTCTAGCTTCAACGATCCTCTGTTTGATGCAGAAAGTTTCTTCATGTTCTAGTAATCTATAGTTTGTAGGCAAATAAATTTTATGTCCAATTTTATATTTTCTATTTATATTTTGGGAATTTAATTAAATTAAGAGTTTATGACTTTTTTCGTCCAATAAGTTAGGGGGTCTGGACATTCTGTCTTTTTTTTTCGAGCTGGCAATTTAGGACCTTTTGTTTTCAATTGTATCAATTACTGCCAAATTTCAGTGTGAATTGCTTATTTGGGCTGAAATTGCACGTTTTTTACACGTGACACCCCTACTTAGGCTCAATTGTTGAGGTAGCGCGGTATTTAACGAGGTGGATTTTCAGATTTAATTTGTAGACTGTCATGTGTATTATTAAATGGTCCTCCACCTGTAACACATCGCTCACACAAATTTAAAAAAAGGGACTTTGTAAAAGGGGGGAATCAGTTCCCTCAATTCACGAACCCTAATTTCCTCAAATTGAACCCTTCAACCTCTAAACTCTCATTCATCAACACCTAGAAAATGGGAATTCTGCAGAGTCTGAAGGGTTTATTTGGAACATTATATTGATTTTAATGGTGTTAATAGGAGAAGAGAAGAAAAGAGCTCAATGAAGTGGAATTCTTGGCAGCCATTGCAACAGGTAATAATTCTTAGCTCATGGTCATGGCTTCCACCAGTGGCGGCTCCGCCACCGCCACCACCGCCTCCGCCTTGGCTCTAGTCTGTACGTCGTGGCAGACCGGTGGCCGGGGCGTCTGCATCCTCGGCAGCGTGGAGGAGCTGGCTGTATTGAGAAAAGCTCTTGGCTGCTATGCGAATTTCGTTGAGTTTGCTATAGGGGATGTTTGGAAGTTGCTGTCTAGTGACTATAAGACTGCAGATTTCGTGCTTATTGACTACAAGTTTGATGGTACTAAAGAAATGGTGGATTTTCCGATGGATCAAGGTAGTGGGAGACATGGGGTCGTCAAACTCTCCTTCATCAACATCTAAAGTCTCCTTCATCAACATCTAGAGGTTGAAGGGTTCAATTTGGGAAAATTAGGGTTCGCGAATTGAGGGAACTGATTTGGGGATGAATTTTCCCCACTTTGACAAAGTTCATTTTTTAAAATTTGTGTGAGGGATGTGTCACAGGTGGGGCCCATATAATAATACACATGGCAGATTACAAATTAAATCTGAAAATCCACCTCGCTAAATACTACGCTACCTCAACAAATTAAGCCCGATTAGGGGTGTCACATGCAAAAAACATGCAATTTCAGCCGAAATAAGCAATTCGGGCTGAAATTGGGCAGTAATTGCTAAAATTGAAAACAAATCGTCTTAAATTGCTAATCCGAAAAAAAATGATAGAATGTCCAGACCCCCTAACTTATTGGGCCAAAAAGTAATAAACTCTTAAATTAATTTCTAATATAAATAGACAACTAATTGATATTTTAATATATATATATATATATATATATTCTTGATCAATCAAATGTTGTCAGTGTCCAAATCACATTGCTTGGCAGTCAAGATCAAATCTTGCAAATATGGAAGTGATATACCAATAAATTTGATAATAAAATCACGACATCTTTTGATTAAAGGAAAATATTTTTAAATCATGGATGACCAATCAAATTGCGTCTTTCATCAACTATATATAGAAATAGTTCATATCCTGCACTTATAAATAAGGATGTTTTTTCATAATTCAAGACACAAGATAAAAAATCAAGTTTTCAAGACTCAAAAACCTCTCTTCAATATTCAAAGTGTTCTTCAAGGCATTCTTCGTGTTCTTCGTAGAAAGTTACCGCAAACGGCATTCGATCAGAGATCAAGATGCTAAACCCTTCTTGTCTGTATTTTTAAAATCAAAGTTCAAGACGTTCTTCACGGAGGTTTCCAAAATTTTTGTTGAAAATCTGATTGAAGATCCAACTTCAAGATTCATATTAATATGAGGAGAAGAATTAGAGAAATTTGTAGAGATTTGTATCTGTTTTATTTTGATTCAAGAAATATTTAATTTGTATCATTTTTGTGTTTAGATATTGCAGACACAAAAATTATTATTTAATTTTTTTGGCACTTCTTGTAGGACATTTGTACCTCACCAAGTGTTTGATGATAACACGTAAGAATGACAAGTCGACTGTTGCAATATCTTCTATAGCCCCAGTTAAAATTATTGGTGTTACCACTCGAAGCATGTCCAAGAAAGAGCAATTGTTGCTTGATAAAGATCAAGAAAAATGAGTTGTTGCTACAAAATCACCTGATATAACACATGTTACTCTATATTCGGAAACAAGCTACTCATTAGCGACATCTGTTATGAAAACAAACACTACAACTTTAGAAAAACAAATTGCAAATCTTACAAAAGCAATTGAAGGACTTAGCAAGCATGTCCAAGAGCAAGATGCCCGAATCAATACACTACTAAGTCAAAATGAGGATCACAATGAAGTTGAAACTTCCTTAAGGCAACAAACAATGACAGAGTAAAAAAAAAAGCCAATCACTGAGGTACAAGTTTTGACTGATAGATTCATTCAGTCACCCAACTAAGAGAATTTGTTATGGGGTATATCCAAGATAAGTTGGATGGAGGCTCTAAGTCGTCAATGACTTACTTGAAACCATACCCTTCAAGAATCGACAACCTAAGAATGCTGATAGGTTATCAACCTTCAAAATTCAACAATTGATGGAAATGGCAATCCAAAGCCATATGTAGCCAATTTTGTTAAAACTTGCAATGATTCTGGAACATATGGAGATGACATGGTGCAATAATTTGTTTGTTCATTGAAAGACAAGACTTTTGACTGATACATTGATTTGGAGGAAGATTTAATTGATAGTTGGGAACATCTAGACCAAGAATTCCTTAACCATTTCAACATCACTCGACGCACAGTTAGCATGTTGGGACATACAAAAATACGTCAAGAATAACCTATCCCTAACTATATCAACCGTTGGAGAAACTTAAGTTTAAATTGTAAGGATCGACTTTCAGTGGCTTCAACAATCGAAATGTGTACCTAAGAAATGGATTGGAGCATCTACTACATCTTGCAAGCAATTCAACCAAAGTCATTTGAAGAGTTGGCTACTAAAGGCCACTACATCTTTTTCCCTTGACTAAGTTTTTTTCGACATGGTTTTCTTAATTAAAGGTTTTTAACGAGGTAGCTAGTGCAACTTATTAGAACATATATGTCATGTACTCTTTTCTCGTCTAGTTTTTCCCACTGGGTTTTTAACAAGTTTTTGACGAGGCATGTACATCAAATCGTAATGTCCAAGGGGGAGTGTTATAAATTAATAATATGTGGACACTCTTAGGGGTCTCTTCATGTACCAAGACCTTTGATTTTCAATTGCCCCTTTGAATTCAAGTTTATGTATATATATGGGAGCCCAGCACACTGTACCACAATTGACATAATAAATAAAAATTTTACCACAAAATATAGTGATTTGACCGAAATATCACAAAATATAACAAAGTTACAAAAATACCATAATTTTTAACCGGCCCTAATGTGAATAGTGAGCTGATGGGATTGAAAATTAATTGGGCCAACTAACAATCAAATCACACTGAGGGTAATGAAATCTTTTCGTTTAAATGCCAATGCCTACCACTATTAAACGCAAATTTGCACTATTAAATGAAAATTTAAAAATTTCGTTTAATAGTGCAAATGCCTACCACTATTAAACAAAAATTTGCACTATTAAATGAAAATTTGAAAATTTCATTTAATAGGGCAAATGCCTACCACTATTAAATGAATTCATGTTGCACTATGAAACAAAAATTTTCAAATTTCGTTTAATAGTGCAAATGATTACCACTATTAAACGAAAATTTGCACTATGAAACAAAAATTTACACTATTAAATGAAATTTGCAAATTTTCGTTTAATAGTGCAACATGAATTCGTTTAATTGCACATGAATTCATTTAATAGTACGACTTTGGTATTTCATTTAAGATACCCCTCTCCCCTCTTTAACTCATTTTTGGCTACTATTCTTAACCCTAGGAACATACAACACAGCCGCCTTTCATTTCGTGTATGATGAATAAGCAGATTTTTCGTTTAAACACAATCTCCATTTACAGTGTTATACTTTTTTTTTTCAACTCAAGCCACAACATTTTTTGAGGGAGGGGTGGAATTCGTGGAAAGAAGGGGAAAATTGGGTTACTCGTGGAAAGAAGAACCATAAATTTTCATTTACTCGATCGGGCAGATTTTCGTGGAAGAAGAACAATCCATGGAGAACCAGGTTAATTTTCTAAATCCATGGATTTCGTTGAAGCATGTTTCATTTTGTCGAAATCTGGGTTATGTATGCATTTGAGTATGAAATTTGGCTTCGATTTATTAAGCTTTTGCATGAAAATTTGTGTTTAATTTAGGTTATCTTCTTCTTCGTGTTATCAACTGTTAAACGAAAATGTGATATTTTGGATTTATCAATTATTCGTTGAATTGTTAAATTGAGTTTGTATAATACTGTTTCTTTGGGTTTATGAATTTTTCGTTTAATTGTTTAATTTTTCATATTGTTAAATTAAATTTGCCATAGTTGGGTTAAACGAATTGTTAAACAAAATTTGTCGTAGTTGGGTTTGTATAGTTAAATGAAAATTGGGTTGGGTTTGTATAGTTATACGAAAATCTTGATTTGTATAGTTAAACGAAAATCCGGTGATTGTATAGTTAAACGAATTGTTTAACGAAAATTTGGACTACACTTACACGTAAAAGTTAAATGAATTGTTCTTCTGTTAAACAAAAATTTTAGTGGACATTGTTAAACGAAAAATGGTAAACGAAATTTTTTGTTTTAACTATTAAACGAAAATTGTTAAAAAGAAAATGTTGGTTTGAATTGTTAAACGAAAATGTTGGGCAAGAGTTTATAAACGAAAATTTTGTCATGAATAGTTAAACGAATATTTTGGTAGAACTTTTGGGTTTGTTAAACGAGAATTTTGGTAAGAATAGCTACACGAAAATTAATATATACTGTTTGTTTTTTTGTACTATACACGAAAATAGAGTTTTGTAATTTATTTATTTGTTTTTATTTTATTTTTTATGCTGAACCTTCTATTATTTATTTTTTCTTTGTTTACATTTTGTTAATATATTTGGGAATTAGTTAATATTATTTTAACAATAAATATATTATAAATAAATCATACATAGTTATATATATTAATTTACAATTCTTGTACATATTTTAGTTGGATCGTGTATGGGTCCGAAGGGATTTTCAAGGTCGGTCAGCTTATATTAACAGATACACACGTCTTAGTATATTGGATGACATAAGAATAGAGTTAAACAAAGTTGGTATGGACTGCTTGAGGCAATTTAGAGCATCATGTTTTGGGCATTTCATTTTGTGGTTCACTGATCACGAGTCATGCAAGGCCTTTCTACATATTCTCATGTCTCGTGAGGTTTCTTAGCTGAGTTGTGATGAGGCATACGAGAGATAGTTTTCCATCGGGCGAGACCGTCTTTGTCTGTTCTTGAGGAGGGAGTTTGCTCTCTTCACAGGTGTAGCACCCCGGATCAAAATGAGCATAATTGAATAATTAAATATTTGAACCCCGACTTAATAATTATGTGCGTATGTTTTGACTGTTTAATTTAGTACGTGCGTTTCAGATACTTGGCTAACGCCGGTTTTAGTTTTAGATGGGTATATTTTTCGTGACATGGAACCTAGAATATGATTTTACCAAGAGATTCGTATCGGAAATACGAGAAAATAGAAACAAACTAGAGGTTAATCGGAGACCCGTAGTTCAACTAACGAATGAAAGGGTAAAATTTTGATAAAAGGTAAAAATAAAAATAATATTTTAATGAAAGGTAAATTGAGATATTTTTGGTAAATAGTAAGTTTTCAACGGTAAAAAGGTAAATTCCAAAATCTATAAATAGGGGCTCATAATTTTCAAAACTTATACGTTTTCAAAGCCGACGACCCGAGCGACGCTCGCGACGCGAACACGTAAGTTCTCTTTCTTTTCTTTTCCTTTACGTTTTTAATTTCCGCCGTCGCCGGAGCGCCGCCGCCGCCGCCAGCAGTGGTGCTGGTGGTGGTGTGCCGGGCGTCGGGTGCGCGCCGGGTTGTGCGTCGGGTCGGGCGTCGGGTGCGCGCCGGGTTGTGCGTCGTGCCGGGTGCCGGGTTGTGTGTCGGGTCGGGCGTCGGGTGCGCGCCGGGTGCCGGGTGTGCGTCGGGTGCGTGCCGGGTGTGCGCCGGGTGCCGGGTGCCAGATGTGTGCCGGGTGCGCGCGGGTGCCAGCGCCGGGGGTCCAGCGTGCGCGGGCGACGGGGACCGGGTGGCTGAGGAAACTCAGCAGCTGCCGGGTGATGCGCGAGCCGTCGGGTTCGTTTTCGCCCGACGCCGGGTGCTCGCGAGCCCCGGAGCACGTAATGCCGTATTTTCGACCCGTCGTATCGTTAACAAACGTTTTTCCGCCGGAACCCTTTACAACTTTAATTATACGTTATTAAGGATCTAAGAAACGATATAACTTATGGAGGCTACTTGTTGGACTAAGCTGTGAGGTGTTGGGTTATCAGACTTTCGGTTTTAGCTACTCACGTGGTAACCACCGAACAAGGTGGGGGTAATTTCTATCTCTTTATCTGTTACAGTTTTCCCTACTTACTGCATGATTGGCGGAATACTAAATGCTGTGATTATATGCTATGATTACATGTACATGTCATACTGTGAAAGGACGTGGGTCCACATTCATTCCTATGTAGGGTCGGGAGATGCCCGCACCTGAGATTCCGTAGGGTCGGGAGATACCCGTACCCGAGATTGTGTAGGGTCAGGTGATGCCTGTACCTGAGATTCCGTAGGGTCGGGCGATGTTCGTACCTGAGATATGTAGGGTCGGGTGATTCCCGTACCTGAGATATGTAGGGTCGGGTGATTCCTGTACCTGAGCTGAGTAGGGTCGGGTGATTCTCGTACCTGAGATATGTAGGGTCGAGTGATTCCCGTACCTGAGATTTGTAGAGGTAAGTCGGGGAATACCCGCACCTGAGGTTGGGTTATGAATTACGTGCTGTGCATTTTACGTGTTGTGACTAGGTGCCAATTTGGTATATACTGTTTCATTTATCCATCAAATGTTATAAGAGGTGGATTTCATCCCCACGAGTGTATTCCACGCACTCACCCCCTATTCTGTAACTCACGTTACAGGTGATGGCGAGCAGGGTGATCCTTAGAGAGAGGGATGATGGTGCTCTATTTAGGCAGTTGTATTTTAAGTTTGTTGGGTCATAACAATTAAATAATGATTCTGTAAAACTCGTTTTGTAAAGTACAATCTTGTGTTGATTTTGGGATGATGGATCCGCTGGTATGTTAAATGTTTTATTTCGGCTTAATGTCGGGGATTTATATTTTGTAAAATCGTCTCCTTTCTATTTTCAAATGTTTCTATTTTATTTCATGCACGTCTTTTTCCCCTTCTTTCTTCACGCCAAATAGAAAACTCTGATAATTTGTATGAAAGATTTTGGGGCGTGATAGATGGTATCAGAGCCTAGTTCTACCCTTTGTAGGACTTTGCTCAAACAGGTTTTATAAAAAGAAAATGTTTAAAAACGTGAAAATGATTTCGAAAAGATATAGGTAGGCACCATCCTCTCTCTATAGGAGCCTCTCCCTGACTGTAAAACATGCGGAAAAAGTGTTTATTTGTTATGTGATACCTTGTAAACATGGTATAAACGGTTAAGGTTTGAAGAGGTGTTGATCTGTTTTGTGCTTCTTGTTTGCATGAGATAAACTGTATATGTTTGATAGGGTGTTACCGATATTGTTCCACGATAAAAAGATCTTTTAAAAACCTCTTGATGTCACTACACTCGACATACTGCACTGAGTCACCGCCACAAAGCCGCTGACTGCAGCAGCGTGAGCTAGTGTGCGAGTATGACCGTTCGCAGGGGTTGATGTCTTGTGACAGATAGTTGAATCTACCATGGGCCCTTGATGATAACAAGGTGTACCAATGAGTGGGTTTTCCCAGTTCGTGGTTACGATATGTAGCACCGCTGTCAATACTCGAGGTCTATGAAGACCATGTGGGGAAGTTGATGATATGTTCCGTGATGTATTCTTGCGAATAGTGTATACAGGCTGGATATACGCTATCTTACACGACAGAGAATCTATTGAGATTATAAATGATTTATGGAATAAAGTTTGTCGGTGCCATGTTACCTGTTGTTTGGTTATCTGCTGTTATATATATTGTTGAGTTGTGTGAGGTAGATTATAAGGGTTAGCTTTCGTGTGTAATCCTTGGAACGATAACGATAAGTCACGAGGTCGATCGCGTAAAGACCAACGGTCAATGAAGAATCCAGTTGAACATGATGTGGACGCCGCGAGAAGAGACTCGGTGCCAGAGTCCATCAAGAGTGACTTGACTCGACATTTAGAGATCATCCATGATGTGCTGCCGTCATCATCGATGGAATCCGCGTTTTCTTCTCCCCTCGCGTTTCGTGTTTAATTTCTTCACCTATAGTATTGTTGTGACACCAGAATTACTGAAGCATGTTGGCGGTAGGATAGTCGCTCGAACACTAGAAGTTAGTATCCCCTCGGGGAAGACGGTATGGACAAAACACCTTTACCGTCATCTTAAGATTGCCTTCGAGGATAAGACGCTTCAAGCAGATCTCCACGCTCTGGAGATGAAAGATTTCGATGTGATTTTGGGAATGGACTGGCTAGAGTCCAACCACGCGGTAATCAAGTGCCGTGAAAGGGAGATAATCTTCCAAGCACCGGGAGAGCCGGAGTTTACCTTCCACGGGACACAAGTTAAAGTCGACTCAAGGATTGTCTCGGCCATGAAAGCAACCCAGATGCTGAGTAAAGGAGAATGCGAAGCATGGTTGGTTAATATGGTAAACTCCGAGAAGAAACCAATTGCTATCGAGGAGGTACCGGTGATAAAGAATTCACAGATGTGTTTCCAGAGGACTTACCAGGTCCTCCACCAGATCGACAAGTAACCTTCGAGATAGATCTCATCCCTGGATCAGCGCCAGTGTCAAAGGCTCCTTATCGGATGGCGCCGAAAGAATTGCAGGAATTGAAGGTTCAGCTTCAGGAGCTGTTAGATAAGGGCTTCATCAGACCGAGTGTGTCACCTTGGGGAGCACCGGTACTGATCGTAAAGAAGAAGGATGGTAGCTTCCGGATGTGTATTGACTACCGAGAGTTGAACAAGAAAAAAATAAAGAACAAGTATCCACTGCCTCGGATTGAAGATCTCTTCGATCAATTAAGAGGTGCTAGTGTGTTCTCGAAGATTGACTTAAGATCGGGATATCACCAGATGAAAGTTAAAGACGCTGATATATCCAAGACAACATTCAGAACGAGATATGGTCACTACGAGTTTGTAGTAATGCCATTCGGGTTGAGTAATGCTTCGGCTGTCTTCATGGATTTAATGAATCGCGTCTTCCATCCTTATCTTGACCTTTTTGTTACAGTGTTCATTGATGATATTCTCATCTACTCGTGCGACAGAGTGCACCATGAACAACATCTCAAAATCGCACTAGAAGTACTGAGGAAGGAAAGGCTTTATGCCAAATTTAAGAAGTGCGAATTCTGGATGGACAAAGTTGGTTTTCTGGGCCACATCGTTTCTCCGCAAGGGATCGAGGTAGACCCTGAAAAAGTGGCAACTGTCAGCAATTGGGAAACTCCAACGAATGTGAAGGAAGTTCGGAGTTTTATCGGCCTAGCTGGATATTACCGAAGATTCATAGAAGGGTTTTCGAGAATCGCCACTCCGATGACACGCTTGATGAGAAAAGATGTGAAGTTTCAGTGGAATGAGCGGTGTGAGCGTAGTTTCCAGGAACTAAAGAAAAGGTTGACAGAAGCACCAGTCTTAGTAGTTCCGGATGTGTCCAAGGAGTTCGTAATCTACAGTGACGCATCCAAAGAAGGTTTGGGGTGTGTACTGATGCAGGAAGGAAAAGTGGTGGCATATGCATCACGCCAGCTGAAGGTCCACGAACAGAATTATCCGACTCATGATCTGGAGCTGGCAGCAGTGGTACACGCCCTAAAGATCTGGAGACATTATCTCTACGGCGTGAAGTGTGCAATCTACACCGACCACAAAAGCCTGAAGTACTTCTTTGAACAGAAGGAGCTCAACATGAGACAAAGGAGATGGCTAGAGTTGGTGAAGGATTACGATATCATAATCCACTATCATCCCGGAAAGACGAATGTGGTGGCTGACGCCCTTAGCAGAAAAGGGAAAGGAGTGGTAACATCGATAATCACCAATCAACACCAACTAGTCGAGGAGATGTCGAAACTTAATTTGGAAATACTCTCGCCTCCGATCAGTATTGAATCCAGAATGACAGCGTTATTTGTAACACCCACGCTGCGGGACCGAATTGTGGAGGCTCAGAAGAAGGATAGGTTTCTAAAGAAGATGAAAGCTCTGATGGACAACGGAAAAGCTGAAGACTTCTCTTTGGCTACGGATGGAGCTCTAACCTTTAGAGGAAGGTTGTGCGTGCCTAAGAACGAGGAATTAAAAGAGAAAATACTCAAAGAGGCGCATTGCACACCTATGGCTGCACACCCAGGAGGTACAAAGATGTATCGAGACTTGAGGGTGAATTTCTGGTGGAGGAAATGAAGCGAGGCATAGGATTGTTCGTCAAGAAGTGTCTAATTTGCCAACAAGTGAAAGCAGAGCATCAACGACCGGCTGGGATGCTAACTCCATTAGAGATACTGGAATGGAAATTGGAACATATAACCATGGACTTTGTGGTTGGTCTGCCGACAACCCGACGGGGAAACCACGCCGTGTGGGTGATCGTGGACAGATTGACGAAATCCACCCATTTCTTGCCGATCAAGATGACTTTTGGACTAGACAGATTGTCACGGATATACCTGGAAGAGATAGTCCGACTACACGGTGTACCGGTTTCTATCACATCTGACAGGGATCCACGGTTCACTTCCCGATTCTGGCAGAGTCTACAGAAGGAGTTAGGGACCAAGCTGTCTTTCAGTACAACTTTTCACCCACATACCGACGGACAATCAGAAAGAACCATACAAATCTTAGAGGATATGTTGCGGGCCTGTGTTCTAGATTTTCACGGAAATTGGGAAGATCACCTGTGCTTAGTAGAATTTGCCTACAACAATAGCTAGCAATCAACTATTGGTATGACACCTTACGAGGCCCTCTACGGAAGGAAATGTCGATCACCAATATGCTGGGACGAAGTTGGTGAAAAGAAAATTCTGGGACCCGAATTGGTAGAGCAAACAGTAGAAGTAATAAAGAAGATTCGGGACCGGATACGAGTGGCCCAAGATCGATAAAAATCATGTGCAGATAAGAGACGAAGAGAGCTGAGGTTTGAAGTTGGGGACAAAGTTTTCCTCAAAGTGTCTCCCACTAAAGGAGTTCACCGTTTTGGAAAGAAGGGAAAACTGAAACCAAGGTACGTGGGACCGTTCGAAATCTTGGATCAAGTTGGGGAGGTCGCGTACCGACTAGCTCTACCACCGGACTTTGCTGGGGTGCACAATGTCTTCCATGTGTCTATGCTACGGAAATATATTTTTGATCCAAATCATATAATCGATCGAGAAGGCATCGAACTGGAAAGGGATCTGACATATGAGGAAGTCCCGATAGCCATCTTGGACAGAAAGAAACGACAACTTAGGAACTGAGAGATGGCTATAGTGAAGGTCCAGTGGAGCCGTCACGGAAGGGAAGAGGCAACCTGGGAATTGGAGGATGAGATTTTGAGAAAGTACCCCGACATACCGATCCTAGGTATACGTTTGTTTATCTTTCTAAGTATGTGCTCAATTTCGAGGACGGAATTATTTTAAGGGGTAAGGGATGTAGCACCCCGGATCAAAATGAGCATAATTGAATAATTAAATATTTGAACCCCGACTTAATAATTATGTGCGTATGTTTTGACTGTTTAATTTAGTACGTGCGTTTCAGATACTTGGCTAACGCCGGTTTTAGTTTTAGATGGGTATATTTTTCGTGACATGGAACCTAGAATATGATTTTACCAAGAGATTCGTATCGGAAATATGAGAAAATAGAAACAAACTAGAGGTTAATCGGAGACCCGTAGTTCAACTAACGAATGAAAGGGTAAAATTTTGATAAAAGGTAAAAATAAAAATAATATTTTAATGAAAGGTAAATTGAGATATTTTTGGTAAATAGTAAGTTTTCAACGGTAAAAAGGTAAATTCCAAAATCTATAAATAGGGGCTCATAATTTTCAAAACTTATACGTTTTCAAAGCCGACGACCCGAGCGACGCTCGCGACGCGAACACGTAAGTTCTCTTTCTTTTCTTTTCCTTTACGTTTTTAATTTTCGCCGTCGCCGGAGCGCCGCCGCCGCCGCCAGCAGTGGTGCTGGTGGTGGTGTGCCGGGCGTCGGGTGGACGCCGGGTCGGGCGTCGGGTGCGCGCCGGGTTGTGCGTCGGGTCGGGTGTTTGGTGCGCGCCGGGTGCCGGGTGTGCGTCGGGTGCGTGCCGGGTGTGCGCCGGGTGCCGGGTGCCAGATGTGCGCCGGGTGCGAGCGCCGGGGGTCCAGCGTGCGCGGGCGACGGGGACCGGGTGGCTGAGGAAACTCGGCAGCTGCCGGGTGATGCGCGAGCCGTCGGGTTCGTTTTCGCCCGATGCCGGGTGCTCGCGAGCCCCGGAGCACGTAATGCCGTATTTTCGACCCGTCGTATCGTTAACGAACGTTTTTCCGCCGGAACCCTTTACAGCTTTAATTATACGTTATTAAGGATCTAAGAAACGATATAACTTATGTAGGCTACTTGTTGGACTAAGCTGTGAGGTGTTGGGTTATCAGACTTTCGGTTTTAGCTACTCACGTGGTAACCACCGAACAAGGTGGGGGTAATTTCTATCTCTTTATCTGTTACAGTTTTCCCTACTTACTGCATGATTGGCGGAATACTAAATGTTGTGATTATATGCTATGATTACATGTACATGTCATACTGTGAAAGGACGTGGGTCCACATTCATTCCTATGTAGGGTCGGGAGATGCCCGCACCTGAGATTCCGTAGGGTCGGGAGATTCCCGTACCCGAGATTGTGTAGGGTCAGGTGATGCCTGTACCTGAGATTCCGTAGGGTCGGGCGATGTTCGTACCTGAGATATGTAGGGTCGGGTGATTCCCGTACCTGAGATATGTAGGGTCGGGTGATTCCTGTACCTGAGCTGAGTAGGGTCGGGTGATTCTCGTACCTGAGATATGTAGGGTCGGGTGATTCCCGTACCTGAGATTTGTAGGGGTAAGTCGGGGAATACCCGCACCTGAGGTTGGGTTATGAATTACGTGCTGTGCATTTTACGTGTTGTGACTAGGTGCCAATTTGGTATATACTGTTTCATTTATCCATCAAATGTTATAAGAGGTGGATTTCATCCCCACGAGTGTATTCCACGCACTCACCCCCTATTCTGTAACTCACGTTACAGGTGATGGCGAGCAGGGTGATCCTTAGAGAGAGGGATGATGGTGCTCTATCTAGGCAGTTGTATTTTAAATTTGTTGGGTCATAACAATTAAATAATGATTCTGTAAAACTCGTTTTGTAAAGTACAATCTTGTGTTGATTTTGGGATGATGGATCCTGATGTTTCTTCCGCTGGTATGTTAAATGTTTTATTTCGGCTTAACGTCGGGGATTTATATTTTGTAAAATCGTCTCCTTTCTATTTTCAAATGTTTCTATTTTATTTCATGCACGTCTTTTTCCCCTTCTTTCTTCACGCCAAAGAGAAAACTCTGATAATTTGTATGAAAGATTTTGGGGCGTGACAACAGGTCTGCGTTTTGGTGACTCATACTTCGATCCTCATGGCCAACATGCACCACTGGAAGGTGGATTATACCACAAAGTGGTTGCCGGACATCCATCTATAACTGTTTTGCATATACATCACCGACTTGTTGCTGGGGAGTGGCATCATAGTATCGAGGATACAATTAAGATTGCTAAGATTTTTATTCTCTATGGTATTCTACTAGGAGTCGACGTCGGAAAGATTAAAGTAGAGAAGTGGGTCTGGGTTTTAGTAGATTAGGAGGAGCTTTGGGAAAGCTTTCCATGGGGAAAGTTCTCATATCTCAACCTATTGCAACATATGGACAAACTCCCCACCACTATGCCACATTTGGGTGTCCGACCAACCACTTACCACTTCTATGGTTTCTTAGCTGCTCTACTAGTCAGTATCTTTTAAGTAATATAGATCCAACGTGTATTAACTTATTTGTAAGCTTCAATACTAACATTATAACTTCATGTTCTAGATATGGGCTTACAAGGTTATTCTTGTGATTAAAACAATTGTTGGTCGTCCACTGGTTGGCCCATAATGATTACCTAGATGTTTGAAGTGGTCTACTAAGAGGGTCATATTTGATATCACTGGTATACTTAGCGAGCATGTATGAAATTTGTTCTTTTTTTAGTTTCAATATAGAAAACCGGATGATTTGCTTTATGTACTGTTCCTAACCTTAATCCATTTGACTGCTTTGTGTAGGTTGAAGTACATGAGACTCTTGAGCCGAGTCCCGAGGAGGCAAGACAGATTTATTGGCAGAGAATAGATCACGACCACTCATCTGAAGTTCAGCCTCGTGGGACTAGTTGTGGTGGGAGAACGACTACGGATCCAGGTCCGTCGACTCGTGTTTCCACTTCTTGGTCCACCTGATTGACTACACATCAGTCGACACGTGGGATGAGCCACCCAAGCATACCAACAAGTGAGCCTGATTTGAGAGCTGATTACACTAGCGTGCATGAGCGTGCATCTCCAGTTCACATGCCCGATTAGGATTGTGCATACCAGCATTGTTCGCCGGCCCAACATGCATTTGATAGCACGAAGAGCTTAGGAGGCTACAGACCCTACCCCTTAAGTAGGTATTACCACATGTGTTAGAGCATGTTGGACATTTGACAAGTTAGACTATCATCAATTTTGCCCAGCGATGTTTTCCCTCAAGTCCACGGAGCCACGCATTTGTTATAAGCAGGACGATCCTACTTCTTGTGCCATTTACGCACTAAAGGTGATTGAGAGTTGTATCAGTTGCATTTTTCCCACACCGGATATCACTCTTGGTATCTTCGAGATGAGACGACAAGCGACATTGGCCTTGTACAAGTACTCCGCAGATGGTAACACCATTCAACCGGATGATTTGGACTGATTATGTATTGTTAATTCATAATTATGAACACGCATTAGGTTTTATTATAATGGATGATCTTTGATTCTTGTGCGAAATTGTGATTTATGGTAAATGGGTTTATTTTGGATTTATGAGTGATTGTTTAATTTATATTTTCCGTATAAATGTTTTGTATAGTTCAACAAAATTGGGACTTAGCATGTATCAATACTTAAACGAAAAAATGGATTTCTTAAAGGTTTAACGAAAAGTTTAACATTTTAAGTTTAACATTAAACGAAACTTAAGTTTAAAATTTTCGTTTTAAGTTTAATTCATAAGTTCTATTATAATACTTAAATTTTCATTTTAAAACTTTCTTAAATAAGTTTAAAATAGAACTTATAATTAAGTTTAAAATTTTAATACTTATAGTTTAAAATAGAATTTATAAATAAGTTTAAAATTTTAGTTTTAAAATAGAACTAAATTTTCGTTTAATATTTGAAACGAAGTATCATTACTTTCTTAAACATTTTAAAATGGTTAATATTCTTAAACATTTTCGTTTAATATTTTCATTTAAATTGCACTTCTTTTAACATCGTCATTTAACATTATTGTTTAAATGTTAAAACTTTTCGTTTAATATTTTAAGTTTCGTTTAAACATTAATACTTTTCATTTAAACATTAAGAATATTAAACATTTTAAGAATATTTCCATTCAACATCTTCGTTTAAACATTAAAATTTAAGAATTACACGAATTAAATTTTCATTTAAATAATGTCTCAAAACATTAATATTTTCATTTAAACATTGTTATTTTCGTTTAATAATTTAGATTTTCTTGATTTCATTTAAACATTAATATTTTCATTTAATAATTCATATGTCTCAAAACACTATTACAGTGTTTCAACACTATTAACATTTTTGTTTAGTAGTGCATATTTGCAAATTTATCTTGCACATGTCATAAATTGTATGATGGGATGGAAGCCTATTACTTTATTCAGTCATTCATAAATCGTTTAAGCCTTGCACATGTCATAAATTGCAGTGTTTCACAAGTGAAGATGGGATGGAAGCTTGCATAACTTTACTTTAATTTGATAGAGAATGGTAGTTTGGTAATTTGGCTATTTCCTCCTCTATTTAAAGACACCAACATACACGAATATATATACATTCCCCTTTCATTTTTTTAGTTGATAAGAAATACTAAGAAGTAGAGGCGGGGAGCTTGAGGTGAATAATTTTTCCACGAATAAGGTATGTATATCATTTTCAAGTGTAGTGAAACAATGTCAATTTGTCGTGTAAATGTGTATATTATATGCTATGCAATTCTCATTTTATGCTAATATTCATTTAACTTATTGTTGAGTAATTTAATTCATGTATGTATGTAACATTTTCATTATTTTAGTATGTGTATTCCTTAATTTTCGTTTAACTATATATATACATCAAAGACAATGACAATGTGAAAGGTATGACCTTATATTAATAAAGGATTAAATGAAAAAAAGGACTTACATTGGTTTAATAAGTTGTTAAACGAAAAAAATTGTGCACTTTTAGGCTTTAATTTTGTAAACAGTATTATACGTGTTTTTGTAAAATACTTACTGAATTTTTGTGGCTTAAACGAAAAAAATGTGCAGTGTTAATAAGGGCTTATATTTGTTTATGAAGGGGTTAGACGAAAACAAAATGTGCACTGTTAACGAAAATAAATTGTACACTGTTAAACGAATATAAAATATATGGATTGTTAAAACGATTTTTTTAGACAATGTTAAACACAAAGATGGAATTTAAATATATAGGCATTGTTAAATGAATTTTTAATAAGGGATTTAAACGAATTTTTCATATAGGTTAAACGAATAAAATTGTAAGCGAATTTTTAATGCCCTTAGTATAGTAAACAAATTTGTAAGGCCGTTTATTAAACAATTTTTTTATGCTATATAGGTTAAACGAATTTAATATCATTAATATAGGTTAAATGAATTTTTTTATGCTATATAGGTTAAACGAAGATTAATGCCATTAATATAGGTTAAATGCATTTTTAACACTATATAGGTTTAACGAATTTTTGAAATCGGTTAATTATTATTGTTCACTGTTTTACACCTAATTGTTCACTGTTTTACACCTAATATCAATTGAATATTATTGTTCAATGTTTTACACCTTATTATTGTTAAACGAAGATAGACTTTAATATCATTGTTCACTGTTTTACACCTTATAAAAATTGAATATGATAACATTTGGACTCACTTTACATGAAAATTAGACATGTAACATTCATCTATATTTTCATTTTATATATAATACTTAAGTGTTTTAAATTGATAATATTGTTCGTTTTGGTTTAAATATTCTGTTTTTTGATAGTGACACGAAAAGATGAGTTTTATCTCCGTAATGGTTTGGTTTGGAGGGTATTGGGAAGGGTTAGAGTACAAAAATGGTTCACATGAGCGGCTTCACCTTCAAAGAATCGGATATCACGATTTACTCGACTCAATTCATGGACTTGTGCGTGCTGATATGAATTTTTGGGGATATGTGATCCATGCATTAATTGAGACAAACGACTTTATGCAAAAGAAGAAAATAAAGAATGATTCTGATCTGAACCGATTATTCCAAATGGGAAATGAAGAGGTCATCGTTTTTGTTTTCCTTAAAATGATGGATGTTGGGTCAACTTGTACTCGGAAGGAAGAAACGTGTCGGATGATATTCCAAATGTTCATCCTTCTACGTGTGCTGTAGATATGACAAATTGGAATGATTATTTTGTTAATAATTTGGATAATCCAAATGTTCCATATGGACTACAAAATGATGAATCATTTTATGCAAAATTTGGTTTATCGAATGAGGATCATATGAGACAGGTTGGGACATCCTCAAGTGCTCAACGAGAATCTTGGTCATCGTCAGTTAGTCGTGTAGACTACGTCACAGTGACTTCGGGACTTGACATGTTTGACTTGAATAGGTCTCCGACTGCGTCTACACAACATAATGAATTACCACTTTCAATGTTCGAAGACTTTGGACTACAATAGAGACATGATGATGGAAATGGTAATAATTTTTATTTCATTTTTTTAAAAACCCAATCAAGTTACTTCATTTGAAAATTTATTTTGTTTAACTTGCGTCTACCTTGTGTATAGATTCGAACAATGAGGAAGATGGATTGAGATCAACCTCTGTCAATGTACAAGATGACCTTGAGTTGGATGAAGAGGATTAGACTACTTTGGATGTAGACCAACGAATCACTCTTGAGGAATTTATGACATACATTGAAAGACGAAATTGGTTTATCCCGGATATTCCAACCTTCGAGGAGCCCCGTATAGCATATTTCGATGAAAACGAGTCGTCTACAAATGGTCTACGGAAAGGATCCACATTTTGCAATACTGTGTTGACTATTCTGACAAACACAAATGGTTTGTGAAATGCAAATTAAGGGACTGCCCATTCATCCTCCACGCATCGAAGAAATATGGAATTTGGAAAATAACCAAAAGTGTCTAGCTTACCACATGAATGTTCAATTCAACTCAACTCGAGTGCTCAACGTCGACTTCCATCTACTTTGATAGGTAAGTATTATGTCGAAACAATTCGAAAAGAGAACTCAAGACTCATTCCCAGGACCATCATTGAAAACATGAACCAGCATCACGGTTTGAAGCTCAGTTATAGGGTTGCATTGAGTGCGAAATTTCATGCGATGCGGGAGGCATACGGAGATCCCAAACAATCATTTGCAATGCTGCCACTGTACTTGTCAGCATTGAAAGATGCAACTCTCGTTACGTATACAACATTGGAAACACATGAATCCGGAAAATTTAAATATGTGTTTTTTTCTTCAAGTGCATCTATTCACGGATTCCGGCGGTATTCACATCCGGTGATAGTGTTAGATGGTTGTCACTTGAAAGGTCAATACAAAATAATCGGATTTGTCACTGTGACGAAAGATGGAAATGATCAAATCTTTTCTCTAGCAATTGGGATAGGAGATGTTGAAAACGATGATTCGTGGACTTGGTTTTTGAAACATGTTCGTGAAGCATTTGGATGCCCAGATCAACTACTTCTCATGTTCGATCAACACATTAGCATCAGTAATGCTATCACTATGGTGTACTTAGAAGCCAATCAAGGTCTATGTTGTTTTCATCTGCAACAAAATTTAGCCAAACATGGGTCATGTTTCGTTGGACTATTCCACAAAGTAACCTATTCTTATCAGCTTCGTGAATTCGAATGGTAATTTTGTTCGATTTAAGATATATGTTGTTGAAACATTTTAGAAGAGCATATTCACTTTTGTTTGATAGGTACGCCACCGCCATCGAAGAAACAAATATAGAAGGTGCACTTGATACCTTAAGAAAAACAGGCACGATTAAGTGGTCCCGTATTAAATGTTCCATTTGAAGATTCAATTTCATGACATCAAATGCTGCCAAGACATGGAATGCTCACCTTCTTTGGGCCAGAAAGCTACCAGCTTGTTCTTTTTTGGAGTGTGTTTGGTGGATTATTGAAAGCTGGTTTTACAAGAGGAAGACAACTGCACTACAGAGACAAAATATCTTGACACAGTCAGCGCATGAGAGATTGTTAGAATACACCAAGCTTGGATGGTGTATGCAAGTTGAGCCACTCTCACGATTCAAATACAAAGTCATAGATGACAGTAAGATTTTTCTCATTGATCTCTCCCAATAGGAGTGCTCTTGTTGTATTTATCAAGCTGAGTTGATACCATGTTCACATGCATGTGTAACAATAAGGTAATCTCGGTCAATACTCGATGACGATTAACAATTCAGAATATGCAATGAAAATATAAAAGCTAACATTTTATTTCCCTCTGTTACTGCTTCCACTTTTGCAAACGAAACAGTCACTTCTTACGTTGGTGCATATTACACGACAGAATGGTTGAGGGGGATGTGGGCAGGTAATGTTAATCCTGTGCCTGATCGTAAGATTGGGATGTGTCTGACGATGTGAAGAAGATACGATGTATTCCGCCAGACAAACCAAAACAAGCAGGTCGTCTGAAATCAAGACGTATTCTCTCAACTGGTGAGCATGCCATTCCTTCACGCAAACCCGCTACATGTAGTCGTTGTGGCAAAACCGGTCATAATAAGTCTAGATGTACCGAAGTCTTGCCTTTCGAGTATCAAGTACTCGATGACAAGCATGTTGAGGGTCAAGCCAGGTGAAGGAAGCAGAAACATTGCTCTGTTTGTGGGTTGATAGAGCATACCAAAAGAAAATGTCCAATTTATTTAGCATCGAATGTGGAAAATGAATGATAGATTCGACATGTATGTTTGAAGTTTAAACATTTTTAACAATTCATAAGTTCCACTATTTATATGGCAAATTTTCGTTTAAGTATTGATAAATGCTTAATTAGATAAAATTTCGTTTAACTATACAAACCAAAAAGAAATCCAATTTTTTCGTTTAAATAAAACAATTAATGTGGTCCAAATTTCATTTAACAAAAAATTGTAGTGTTTTGAGACATATGAATTATTAAATTAAAATATTAATATTTAAACGAAATTAAGAAAATATTAATTATTAAACGAAAATAACAATGTTTAAATGAAAATATTAATATTTTGAGACATTGTTTAAACGAAAATTTAAGAAGTGTAATTCTTTAATTTTAATGTTTAAATGAAAATGTTGAATGAAAAAATGAAAAGAAAATTTTATAAGTTTTAAACGAAACTTAAAATGTTAAACGAAAGTTTAATTTTCTTAAAATAATTAATATTCTTAATGTTTAACATTTTAAAATGTTTAATATTTAACATTCTTAAAATTTTTAATATTCTTAATGTTTAAACGAAACTTAAAATATTAAACACTTCGTTTAACATTTTCATTTAATATTTTCGTTTAAACGTTAAAACTTTTCGTTTAATATTTTATAAGTTCTATTATAAGTTTTAAATAGTTTAACATTAAAACTTTTCTTTTAATAGTTCATAACTTCTGCGTACATTTTTCATTCAATAGTTCATAACTTCTACATATATTTTTCGTTTAACAGCCTGTATTTTCAATTCGTTTAACAAATGCAATTTTATCTTATTTTATTAGTGTGATTTGAGTGTTAGTTGACCTCAGTTACTTTTCAATCCCATAAAAAATTTTCAAATCAAGACCGGTAAAAAATTGTGGTATTTTGGTATCTTTTTTATATTTTGTGGTACAAAAGTAAGTTGACTATTTTGTGGTAAAATTGTCACTTGTTATGTTAAAAATGGTACAGTTAGCTATTTTCCCTATATATACTGTACTTTATTGAATTAATAAAAAGGTTGTTGAAAGATCATCTCCTCACTCATCATCTCTTGTCTTATTTATTTTATCGTTTTATATTATTTGCATTGATCCATAGAAGATTGTGCATGACACATATTTTCTAAAAATTTTGAGTTTTGTTTACAGAAATTAAAAGGGCTTACATAAATTACCAAAGAGCCAATTATGAAGCCCAACAATTTGAGGATTCTATTAATAAGGCCACATTTGTGAATTTAATCTAATTAACTATGGCTGTAAAAAAAAAACTAATTTACTATCAATTCATTTAAATTGCAATTCCAATTCAAAAACCTAGTGCATCCTACAATACCCTTAAGCCGCCGTCATTCGCCATCACCACCTACTACTACCCTTACCATCGCTTCCCTTACCCGCCTGTAAGATCCACCCTCAATAGCCTGTTCAGACTTCATTTTTCGTAGTTCGTGTTCCCATTGAATCCAAAATCTTCCTACGTCTACACATCCTCCATCCATTGAATGCGAAATCTTTCCAATGAAGCCACTACTTCCCGAAACCTTTTTTACACCACCGTTCAATCTTCTTCGTCGACTTTTCTCCCTTCTTTTACATCTTCTTCTCCATATTTTTCAAACACAAACTTAAAAAATACTTTAACAAATCTTGAGTAATGAAAAAAAAAATCAAGTTTTTCAAACCCTAACTTAAAATATACTTCAACAAATCTTGATTTATGATAAAAAAAAAAATCAAATTGATAGATGAAAAATATATTTGGAATGTAGAATTCAAGATTTTCATATATTTTTATAATTATATATAGTGTAGTTAAATATTTCATAAATAGAGATGTTAATAACAAAAGTTTCGCTGAAAACAAGTCATTCGATCTGTACAGGTCGAACATTACACTATGTGTTCAACCTTTACAGATCGTACACTCTTAAAGATGTTCGACCATAGGTAGAACATTGCATTGTGTGTTCAACCACATATAGAACAGTAGATTGTATGTTCTACCACTAGTGGTCGAACACATTGCTATGTGCTCGACCAACTAGGATCGAATGATGATCATAAAACTTCGATTTTCTAGACTTTTTTTACGATATTTTCATACAAAACTCATTGATCTAGCTTCAAAAACTGCATAAAACATAGAGTTGTGATGTATGGACATATATCTAATATATTCATGAACAATTTCAAAAAAAAAAGACGTGAGTTCGAGGAGAGAGATGTGGAGGAGGGGTTATTTCTTTGGATTTTTAATTTTATTTTAATGTAGAGGGTATAATTGTAATGTGGTAGGGTGTGTTTAGAAGTTTTGTGTTTAGTAAGTGGTTGTGTGTATAGCCCTACTCTTGAGGAAAACATAATTTCTTTTTCTATTCTCATTAGTTTTATGACATCTCTAAGGAAAATATAATTTGTTTTTCTATTCTCCAATCCTATATATTAGTCCGATATAATGTGCAGAATCTTATGAAAGAAGATTTGTTTCTAAATCCTATATATTAGTCTGATATAATGTGCAAAATCTTATGAAAGAAGATTTGTTTCTAATCTGTAGAAACCATTTTAGATTTTAAAGAATCACACATCGTAATTAATTGATTGCAAAAAGCTATCCTAGAGAGCAGAGACACTGAAAACATATGTTAACGAAAGTGCCCTTAAAATTTTGACATCTTTCTATTTACCAATGGTCCTTGTTCACTATTTTCTTTTAGCTACTCCCGTAAGTGTGCGGTGTAGAGTGTAGAAGTGGTGAGCAAGGTCGATCCCACAGAGACTGGTTATCTAGGCACTAACTAATTACTTAAATTCAGTTTTCAGCTTTATCTAGGAAAATCAAATCACACCAATTGCAAATTAATTCAATAGAAAAGTAACTACGCTGATAAATTCACTCAAGAATAACAGATATCTAAGATAGGTTCTAAGACATGCTTTCATCTAATTCTCATCAAAACATCACTTTAACCAATTCAAGTTCATTAATCAATCATCATATATGAGCAATCACATATGTCGAATTAACAACTCTCCCGAGTCAGTTAACCGGTTGATTATTATGCCACCAGAGGTATCCCTACTCAATCTGATTGAAACATAACAACTCCCAAAAGTATCTAGGATTGATTTCTCATCACATAAATTCCTTAATCTCTCGATCTAAGTCTTTTTATGTATCATGTGATTATTCTTCCATAATTAAATCTCATCTCCCGAATTTTGATCTAATTACTAAAACATGCTCAATTATTGGCCGAATAACCAAACCAACAATCAACTCATAAACACACAAATAGGATAAACGATCATGAACATTGAATTGAATTTAAAGATCCATCTAGATTCGAATCAAATTACTAACAAGCCCTAGAAACCCTAGAAAATTAGCTAGACATGATGATAAACAAACTCATAAACAAGATTGGAAATATCATATCACTAATATTCAACAAAGGAAGAAAAGATTAAAACTCTATTAGACGACGATCTCGCGATTTCTCGATCTCTTGAATTCTTCTTCAAATCCTCTCAATGCTCTCAAACTATCGTGTTTTTCTCTATGAATCTCCCTTCTTAATTTCTTTCATTCCCCTTTACTTCTCTTCATGTTGAGTATTTATATTGTTTTGGGAGTCTTCCAAGTGAAGTAAGAGGTGAAAATACTTCAAGAAAACCAAAACTCTTTGAATTTCTATTCACCCGGGCACGGTCGTGCTGTACGGCACGGTCGACCGTGCCCTGCCAAGAGGTCATTGCCTTTTGCACGGAGTTGATCGTGTTGTGGGGCACGGTCGTGCCCTATCATCAAGCACTCGATGTACACTGGCGCACAGTCGTACTGCATGGCACGACCAAATCGTGCGCCATCAACTCTGCCACGCGATATTTCAACTTCTATTCTTCCTCGTTTTTCTATGATTCCTTCATTGTCATCAATTACACTTGAAACTTGCACTTTTTCTCATCAAAATCATGAAACTAAACACAAACCCGTCAAATGCAACTTATACAATATAATATCAGAAATCACCATAAAAACGTATCTAAACATATTCAAATGAATACATAAACATACGCAAAAATACGTGAAAAATGACACTTATCAGTCCTCTTTATATATATATATATGAGTATTGTTTTTTTCTTCTATAACTTCAAATCAATAATTAATTTAAGAAATAGTAGTTTGATAAGTAATATTTTTATCATCATATTGTAATACTTTTATATGTATTATGCAACATTTTTGAAAATATCACATGATATACATAATTACATAATACACATAAACGTATTACAATATGAGAATAAAATACCATGCAATACTTTTCGAAAGTATCACATGTACTCATGAAAGTATTACATTATGAGAAATAAAGCACCAAATAATATTTTTATGTATATAACACTTGGGACGAAACAATGCATAATTGGCTAATTAAATAATTTAACCCCTAATTATGTGATTTAATTATGTGCGTTACAGATTAATCGGAGTGATGCATGATTTAATTAATCGAATGTACGATTGAATTTATTGAAAAACATAACTAATTCAAAGTGCATATGTTTATAATTATCGAAAGTTTGATTGTATCGAAAACATGGAATACATGTCATGAGAATGATCGCAATCGAAAAATGAAGGACATGAAACGAGAATCTGGCCGATCGGGGTTCCGAGGCCCAAACTAGGCCCAACTCAATGAAAGTAAAAATTGATAAAAACACTAGTAATGAAGATATTCTACCAGACTTTGCACCAAAGTTACCAAGGTAAAAAGTTTAACCCTCTCATCTCTCTCTGGTTTTTTGACGATCGGAGTGTCGCCGCGTCGCCATCGTGCCGGAGGTGGCGCCGCCGCAGGAGCAGCCACCTCTTACCCCGTTTTCGCTTGTTTATATCAAAACGAAGCCCTCGTCGAGTCCGTCACGGATCCGGGCTCGGATCGTTGAGCCGCCGCCGTCTTCACTGGAAATCGGCCGACAAAGGCATGGTCTTTCTCTCTCCTCCCCCTTTTTTCTCTCTCTTTGTATCCTCTCCGATTCTTCTCCGTTTGGGCCGATTCTTACCTCAAATCGAAGCCCACGTTGTGCCCATCGTGTATCAAGGCTCAGCTTGTCGAATCTCGGTCATCGTCGCCATCGCCAGAAATCAGCTGATGAAGCGGCTGCTCTTTTCTTTCTCTTTCCTCACTTGCGAATCTCTCTCTCTCTCTCCCCAATTCTCTCTCTTTTCTCTCCGTTGTTGTTTTTTCACCGTTGCCGTTAGGGTGTGTTTGTGTGTGTTAGTTGGGGTGGTGCCTCGTTGCGCCGCCGTGGTTGGAGTCACCGTGGCCGGCGGGGTGCCGCTGCGGCGGTGTTTGTTTGTGTGCGTGTGTAAGTGTATGCGTGGGCGGCGCTTCTAGCGCTGCTGTGTGTCGTGGCCAGCGCGAGGTGCGTCGGTGGGTGTGTTTATGTTGGGGTTTTGGCCGGCGATGTGGTGTCGCTGGCGGTGGTCTATGGCGGCGGCGAAGGGGGGCAGTAGGGGTGGGGGTGTGTTAGGGAGGTAGGGTCCTCCCTACAATTTTCAAACTCCCAAGGACCTTTTTGCAAACCATAGAAAGTTTAGGATCTTTACAATTTGGTCCCCCAACTTTCGAATTTTACGTTTTGGTCCTCCAACTTTTGGAAACTATATTTTCACCCCAAAAGTTTCCAAATCTTTGTTTTTCACCCCCAAACCTTTTGGATATTGCATTTCGACCCCCCAAAGTTCCAGAAATTTCACTTTCATCTCTGGACTTCTCTGATATTACAGATATGTCCTTGGTTAAAGTCAACCTTGACCAAAATTTATGAAAGTGCCCCTGAACCTTAAAACACTCCGTTTTAACTTGTTTCTTGTTCGTTTAAGCTCATTCTTTCGTCTATCGAACCATAATTGAACCCTCTTTGTTATGTGATTAAGTTCTAAGCTCTTTGAATCATTTTTCCTTCCATCATCGTTTCTTTCCGAGAGAGTTCTTTAAAAGATTAAGTAACGATCATAACACGAAACTAATAGATTACGTTTGCATGTGTAGGTTATCGCGACTAGTAGCGATCGTGCATTTCTTTAAAGCTTGCATCACACGAAGAGAAACACCACATTTTTAGATGGGGATAACTTCTAAACTTTAAATGCCTTTACGATTATGTGTTTAATATATGATGATAATGATGCATGTAAATTGATTCAAATGATATGCCTGAGATCGTTATGAATTTATTGAACTTTATGTGCCTTAGATTACGTGTTGTGTTATAGATGTTCATGCATATGTTATGTAAATGTCATATGAGGACGGAAGTCCACGTTCATCACGGAGGGACTGGTCATCCGTAAAAAGCACCCGCGGTCTTGGAGCCGTTTGCATGGTAAGACGGGAAATACCCGCACCCAAGGATACGGGATAAGACGACAAATACCCGCACCTAAGGATTGATATGTACAATGCATTTTTATGTGTTGTGATTACTTGTTGTGCTGATTTATATGTTATAATTCGTTTAACTATTGATATAATTTGAATATGGAAATTACTCCCACGAGTGTATTCAAATGCACTCATCCTTATCTGTACTCACTGTCACGACCACATTTCTAATATAGCTAGACATGTAATATATTTTTATATTAAAGACCTGTAAGTGAGCGTGAGATTTTTTTTTTTAAATGTTGTGACAAATAACTTTTCTTGCACCCAAAACAAGATAAGAAAATATATAGCATGCTTCTTAGTATTTATCATAAAGTCAAGTCACACCCACTCCTATATTTTACATATTTATTCCCAAAAGAAAATGAAGATAAAACAGAAATCCATATTCTTTATCAAAACATTGTTTAAACCAAAATAAGCTCATAACGTAGCCCAACAGGTCGTCATCCATGTACACCATCTCCGAACCCGTAGGAACTCAACAACACAGTCAGTAAGTCCATGAGCTTATACATCGGCAGGTTCACCTACAATGCATGAACTATATGAGCTAATAAGCTCAGTAAGCAAAAATTATGCACATAATATTAATGATATGAAATGATGTCAATGATGCATGCTAATGAATGAAAACATCTCCTTACAAAATCTTTTTTTTTTCTTTCATTGGGCCCTTAACCACCTCGCTACTAAGCACCGGATAGAGCTCAATATAACATCATTCATCACTATAGCCATATTCATGTCTCACATGCCACCGGCTGAGCGAATCAGGCCGTATTCATGTCTCACATGCCACCGGCTAAGCATATAGTAATGGTAGCCATATTCATGTCTCACATGCCACCGGCTGAGCGAATCAAGTCGTATTCATGTCTCACATGCCACCAGCTACCCATATAATATATCGTAAGCATGATTACATGCCTCGGTGCTAGTAGTGGTCAATAAAATCCTTTTCATCTTGAAATCATGTCTTGCATGTTGGATGCAATAACTTTCATCATCTACGTATGCACGTGTTGATGCTCGTAATTGATATTCATAATGCATCACATATATCTTCACATAACATCACTCAAACACGTCATTCTCAAGAATACGTAAAATCACGTAATATCACTTAAGCAATATATAATCATGACGTACTACGTTCATGCATTGTAGTTGCAAATGAATTTCTACTTACCTTGTCTCCAAGAGTGATTATTCTGAAATCTCTTTATCTCTTGTGCTAACACAATTAATCTAAAATTATAAATAAAATATCATTATTATATTAATAGCAATAATATCCTGATTAAATAACTTTAGAAGAATCTAGGATAAACTTAAACAATTCATATTAATTAATATATAAAATTTATTGCTTAATAAATTAACCATTTTTATCCAACAATGAACGTCTTAGACTAATCAAACTGAATTTCTCAAATTATAAAGTAGGCCTTGTAGACAAATAAGATATTTAATCCTTGAATTATAGAAATACATGCATCGTTTTAGTATTCCAACAAAATTATTACTCCTATATAATTAAATTATATAAACATAATGATAACAGTACTTACCGTATTAATTTAATTCCTCATAATAACATAACTAAGCATTCTTTATAAACTCACTTTATTTTGATTAATATTACACCTCCTGCATGTTTATTAATAATTATCATTTTACAAGATATTTTAAGAAAATTAAACTCATATAAAAAGGAAACACTAATATTTCTGATATAGTTTAGTAAAACTCATGTTTAGTATTTCATAACCTTTCAAGTACTAATAGTTAATTAACATAAGAATTCATGAAATTACTACTATTGTAATTAGATGTTTAATATTTGTGATCCATATAAATTATGAAAAACGAACATAAATTTATTCTTTTAATTAAAGGTATCTAATTCATGATTATATAAGCACACACATCCTAATTAATGATTAACCCTACTAAATCAAAATATGTACCTTCTCAGTTTCCTGAAAAACATCAAAATGAGATCAAATTCTTATGAAAGAAAGTATCCAGGCCATTACCTATATTCACCAGTAGCTCTTTCTCTTAGTTAATCTTTTACTTTCTTCTTCTTCTTGTAGTTGTTCCTAAGTTTTTATTTTGCATATATGAGTGAAAGAAAATGGGGTCTCCTCTTTTTTTTTCCGTCCCCACATAGAGGTGTATATGTATATATATATGCAGCCGCCTTTCATATCTTTCCTTATAAGCTTGTTTGTATTTTATTATTATTATTTGTTTTTATCATTGTTATGTTATTAATGTCATGGCATGTGTAATGCGACTCTTCCATCCACTGACACGTATAATCATATATATATATATATATATATATATATATATATATTAATATCTATCAAATAAGCTTCTTATATATATATAAACATAGCACTAATATACAAATATATATTATATTATTATTCAAACTTCCTTTCTAATAAATACACACTTTAGGTTGACACTTGCTGTCAAAACACATTATATATATATATATATATATATATATATATATATATATGCATACATGTACCAATATATATAATTAATTTGACATATATTTTCTTTCTATAATTTATACTACTATTAATCAAATATTTTACAAAATACACTCAAATATTACTAGTATTTTCTCAACACCACTTACGTAAGAGCATATAAATAATTTTATCTAAACGCAAATTATAACAATGCAAGATCACAATTAACACATAAATAACATGAGATTTAACAAGTTTAAATAAATAAATAAATAGAACAAACACACTCGATGATATCAATATAAACTCAAACGTCACATAATAAACAACACATAACTCATAAAATGCATGGATGCATGAACTACATCGGTTAACGAGTAACGAGGGGCTCGGGTCTCACACTCACACTACAGGAAACGATGAAAGTTAAGACATGCAGCAAGAAGAGTGCTATATCCAGTGTCTCTTCTGTTTTAAATTAAAAATGGATTGTTAAACAATACTTTATAACTGTTTTGGTTCTTAAAAAAAACTATTTATATCTTATGTTGGATCCTGTTTTGGTCCGCTGTTAGTTTAAAACGTTTTCTTCCGGCGATGTGCCGACGTTTTGGGAAAATGTAAAAAGAATCGTATATTTTAAATGTTTTCCACTGTTTTTAATTTATAGTTCAAGCCTTTGTTGTCTTTGAACTGTTTGACGTTCTTAAAAGATTTTTCTGTTCACTAGCTGATTTTATTTTAAGTTTATTCTTCTATCTTTCTTTTTCCTACACGCCCAAAAGCAAACTCTGATATTCGAAATTATGAAAACGGGGCATGACAGATATGGTATCAGAACAAGGTCCTACCTTTTGTAAGGCCCTGCTTAATCTTGTTTTTCTTAACAAACGTGTTTACAACAAGAAAAACGTTTTAAAAGATAATGGTTAAGCACCTTTCCTTTTACGCATCTCTCCATAATCACGAAACTTAATAAGAAATGAGTAGTTATGTGTTGTACGCTTGTTTGTATTTTATCTATCTTTTCTTGTGTATCTGTTTTTGTATCTCTGTTTCTCATCTATCTTATATGTTGTTGGGATACGTGGGGTAGTTCGGGTAGTCACGTTCTTAATCGGTACAGATGGCGAGGTCAGGTCTGACGGCACGGAAGAGCATGGCTAATAGGATCCCTCCAGTGGACTAGACACTGACTTTCTTTGCGACCCGTCACACGGTTGGTGAGTCCGCCAGGAAGTTTATGGCTCGACTACTTATCCTATGGAGGAGGACAGACGGTAGGGTATCACACGATCAGGTATGCTGGCACGTCATGGAGGTGTTGTTTGACCCTAGTCAGCACTTGCACGCAGGACATACTGCGACGAGGTGGTGTACTCAATCTTCACCGGCTTGCCGATCATCTCGTTTATTCGTTACATGGGCATCCTCCTAGATGCGTGGGTACACGAGGGACAACCCACGATGCCAGAGCCGGGGCCCTATGACCCCTCAAGTAGTGATGGGGGTTCAGAGGAGGATCTTGAGGAGGATCCGGAGGAGGAGCCGGAACCTCTCCGTCGCAGGCACCAGGGACCACCACCACCATCGCCAGCAACTGGAGCTGCCGTCATAGTTGTGTAGGCATAGTGTTTTGAGACCCTTAGGGCTATGTGAGCGGTGTAGGATGTTTGTATGGCGATGTTTTTCTTGAACTCGTGATCTTTTTATGGATCTATATTTACGTTTATCTTCTTTATCTCTCGTTATTCTAAGATATCTTTATCTTCTTTCTTTCTCTCTTTCTACGTGGTGCCCAGTATCTTTACGAGTTTCTTTTGCGGATCGTTGATTCGAGATCTTTTATAGTATCTTTTTTATAACGTGTATATCATGTTTTTACCAGAAGAGTATGCCACATGGCCGCCCAAGAAGAGACCAACCACCCATGGACAACCAACCAACCACGGGAAACTAGCCACTAGTGGGAAACCCACCAGAGCACGTGGACATCATGATGGGGGATCTGGTGTCGGTATTGAGAGGCCTGGCCCAACATTTTGTGATACCATAGCCAGCACCACCAGCTCAGTGAGAAACGATACGAACTTGGTGATCGAACAATTCTGGCGGTTCAATCCGCCAACCTTCAATGGGAGGAGAGAGCCCTCCAAGGCAGAGGAATGGCTAAGGGCATTGGATCGTTTATTCGGACATTAATCTTGCATTGAGGAGTAGAAGATTTCTTGTGCCGTTTTCCAACTTACGGATGAAGCCAGCCATTGGTGGGAATCGGTGTACGAACGATGACACTAGAACATATATGTGCCTTGAACTGGGAGGCCTTCAAGGAGGTAGTCATGCACAGCTATGTACCCCAATCTTATCGCGATGAAAAGAAGATGGAGTTCCTGCACCTCCGACAAGGACCATCTACTATAGGTGAATATGAGAGAAGGTTCAATCAGCTAAGCCGATATGCACCCCACCTGGTGGACACGGACACGGACACTAAAAGGGCCTGAAGCTTTGAGAGGGGCCTACGTCTAGAGATCAGTTCTATCCTAGCTAGACAAGGTGTCATGACCTATGCTACAGTTGTAGAAAAGGCTCAAGAGATTGCATCTCGGCTACATTTGGAAGTGGCACCGCTTAAGAGAGTAGAGGTGGCGATAGGAAAGAGGAAGTGGAACGGGCCCAGTCGGAACTTCAACCAAAACAGAACCCAGCGAACCAACATTTTGCTTCTCCCAACTCCAAGGCTTGGGAACTTCTGCACCAAATGCGGGAAGACGTATATGGGGCCCTGCTTACAAGGAACCAGAAACTGCTACCGATGTGGAGAGCCGGGACACATAGCAAACCACTGCCAGAAGCCCCGAAATCCAGGAGCTGCTGTCCCAAGACCAAGGCTAGGGGCAGGTCAAGCCTGAGCCATCACCCTCACTCATTCGCAAGCTACGGAAGGATCAAAGACCATGGTAGGTATGCTGACAGTATCTGATATCCATGCTCTCGTCTTGTTTGATACCGGGACAACCCACTCTTTCGTTCTCTATTGGATTTTGTGATTTGTTGAAACCTGAGAATGGTAGGGTAGTCGCTGAAACCCTAGAAGTTAGTATTCCATTGGGGAGAACAGTAAGAACGAAACACCTTCATCGAGGTTTGAGTGTCGTGTTCGGGGATAAAACTCTTTTAGCCGACCTGCATATGCTAGAGATGAAAGATTTCGACGTGATACTAGGTATGAACTGGCTTAAGGCGAACCATGCAATATCAAGTGTCACGCCAGGGAGGTCGCGTTTTACGGAACTCGAGTTGGAGTTAACCCAATGGTCGTATCAGCTATGGAGGCAAGCAAGATACTCAATAAAGGGGACTGCCAAGCTTGGCTGGTGAACATGGTGAACCTGGTGAACCTCGAATAAGAAGTGAACCCTTTTGAGAAGGTGCATGTTGTAAGGGAGTACACGGATGTTTTTCCAGAAGATCTACCCGGTCCTCCACGAGACCGGCAGATTGCTTTCGAGATCGATCTCTTACCGGGATCGGCATTGGTATCGAAGGCGTCATACCGGATGGCACTAAAGGAGCTATAGGAGTTGAAGGTCCAACTTTAGGAACTTCTGGACAAGGGTTTTATCCGTCCAAGTGTATCATCGCCTTGGGGAGCTCCAGTGCTCTTCGTAAAGAAAAATAACGGAAGCTTTCGGATGTGCATTGATTATCGGGAGCTGAATAAGAGAACCATCAAGAACAAGTACCTGTTGCCTCGGACTGAAGATTTGTTTGATCAGTTAAGAGGAGCAAGTGTGTTTTCGAAGATCGACTTGAGGTCCGGATATCACCAAGTGAAGGTCAATGATGCAGATATACCAAAGATGGCCTTCAGGACAAGATATGGCCACTATGAGTTTGTAGTAATGCCATTTGGACTCAGCAATACACCAGCAGTTTTCATGGATCTGATGAACCGAGTCTTCCACCCGTACCTTGATAGTTTTGTCATAGTATTCATCAATGACATCCTGATCTATTTGTGTGACAAGGCACACCACGAGCAACATCTACAGATTACGTTGGAAACCTTGTAAAATGAGAAGTTGTATGCGAAGTTTAAGAAGTGTGAGTTCTGACTTGACAAAGTAGCTTTCCTCGGGCACATTGTATCGTCAAAAGGGATTGAGGTGGACCTTGTCAAGGTGGAAACTGTCAGCAGTTGGAACATCCCGACAAATATCAATGAAGTACGAAGTTTCCTTGGTTTGGCCAGATATTACAGGAGATTCATCGAAAGGTTCTCGAAGATTGCCACCCCCATAACTCGTCTGACCAGAAAGGATGTGAAATTTCAATGGACGGACCAGTGCGAGCGAAGTTTTCAAGAGCTAAATAAGAGATTGACAGAGGCTCTCGTTCTCACAATGCCGGACGTGACAAAAGAGTTTGTGATCTATACTGACGCATCCAAACTACGCGTTAAGACAACTGAAGACTCACGAGCAGAACTACCCAACACACGACCTAGAGTTGGCCGCAGTCGTTCACGCCCTCAAAATATGGAGACACTACCTCTATGGCAGAAATTGTGAGATCTTCACCAATCACAAGAGTCTGAAGTATTTCTTCGAACAGAAGGAACTTAATATGAGGCAAAGAAGGTGGTTAGAACTGTTGAAAGACTACAATTGTATGATCCAATATCACCCAGGGAAGACGAACGAGGTTGCTGACGCACTGAGTAGGAAGGGAAAAGGGCTCGCGACGTACATGATCACAGACCAGAACCAGCTAATAGAGGAGATGTCGAGGTTGAGTTTGGAAGTGGTAGCACCCCTAAGCAGCATCAAGGCTAGGGTCGCAGCCCTATTCGTGAAGCCCACCCTCCGAGAGTGTATAATCGAGGCACAAGTAAGAGACAGGTTTTCGGCAAAGATGACGGCTCTCATGGAAAAGGGGAAAGCGGAAGGATTCGTTTTATCAGCAGATGGAGCCCTAACATTCAGATGTAGGTTGTGCGTACCTAAGGACAAAGAGCTGAGAAGAGAGATTCTAGAAGAAGCCCATTGTTCGCCGTTATTTGCACACCCTGGCGGAACGAAGATGTATAAGGACCTGAAAGAGAGTTTTTGGTGGAGAAACGTGAAAGGAAGCATTGGACTCTTCATCAAAAGGTGTCTGATCTGTTAAAGAGTAAAGGCTGAACATCAACGACCTGCTGGGATGTGGGAGCACGTTGCCATGGACTTCGTCGTGGGATTGCCGAGAACTAAACGAGGAAATCATGCCGTATGGGTGATCGTGGACAGATTGACTAAGTCGGCTCACAGGACAGACATAAGTCTTATGTAGACAGGAGACGCAGAGAGCTGAAGTTCGAGGTGGGCGACAAAGTTTTTCTAAAGGTGTCACCCACTAAAGGAGTTCATCATTTCAGAAGGAGAGAAAAGCTGAGGCCGAGATACGTGGGACCGTTTGATATCTTGGATCCAGTTGGAGAGGTCGTGTACCGTCTAGCCTTACTGCCAAATTTCGCTGGAGTACACGACGTTTTTCATATATCCATGTTGCGGAAGTACATCTTAGATCCGAGCCATGTAAACGACCATGAAGGAATCAAGGTTGAGAAAGACCTAACTTACGAAGAAGTCCCTATTGCTATCCTGGACAGAAAGACTCACCAACTCAGGAATCGAGAGGTGGCCCTGGTAAAACTCGAATAGATCCGTCATGGAAGAGATGAAGCGACGTGGGAACAAGAAGATGTGATTCTAACAAAGTCTCCTGACTTGCCGTTTTTAAGTACGCTTCTGAAATTTCAAGGATGAAATTTTTCTTAAAGGGATAGGGATGTAACGTCTGGGATGAAACGATGCATAATTGGCTAATTAAATAATTTAACCCCTAATTATGTGATTTAATTATATACGTTTCATATTAATCGGAATGATGCATGATTTAATTAATCGAACGTATGATTGAATTTATTAAAAAATATAATTAATTCAAAGAGCATATTTTTATAATTATTGAAAGTTTGATTGAATCGAAAATGTGGAATACACGTCATGAGAATGATCGTAATCGAAAAACAAAAGAAATGAAACGAGAATCGGGCCGATTGGAGTTCCGAGGCCCAAACTAGGCCCAATTCAATGAAAATAAAAATTGATAAAAACACTAGTGATGAAGATATTCTACCACACTTTGCACCAAAGTTACAAAGGTAAAAAGATATTCTACTCTCTCTTTGGTTTTTCGACGGCGGTGCTCCGGAGGTGGTGCCGCCGCCGGAGCAGCCACCTCTTCTACCATTTTCACTCGTTTTATATCAAAATGAAGCCCTCATCGAGCCCGTCACGGATCCGGGCTCGGATCGCCGAGCCGCCGCCGCCTTCGCCGGAAATTGGCCGACAAAGGTGCGGTCTTTCTCTCTCCTCCCCTCTTTTTTCTCTCTCTTCGTATCCTCTCCGATTCTTCTCCATTTGGGCCAATTCTTACCTCAAATTGAAGCCCACGCTGAGCCCATCGCGAATCTAGTCTCGGCTTGTCGAATCTCTGCTATCGTCACCGGAAATCGGCCGACAAAACGGCTGTCCTTTTCTTTCTCTCTCCTCTCTCGCGAATCTCTATCTCTCCCCGATTCTCTCTCGTTTCTCTCAATCGCCGCTATTTCGCTATCGCCGTTGGGGTGTGTGTATATGGTTGGGACGGCGCCTCGTTGTGCCGCTGTGGTCGGAGTCGCCACGGTCGGTGGGATGCCACCCCGGCTGTGTTTTCTTGTGCGCGTGTGAGTGTATGAGTGGGTGACGCTTCCAGCGCCGCTGTGTGTTGTCGTTGTCGGCGCGAGGTGCGCCGGCGGGTGTGTTTGTGTGTTGGGGTTTTAGCCGGCGATGTGGTGTCGCCGGTAGTGGTTTGTGGCGGCAGCGAAGGGGGCAGTGGTAGTGGGGTGTGTTGGGAGGCAGGGACCTTCCTGCAATTTTCAAACTCCCAGGGACCTTTTCGCAAATCCTAGAAAGTTTAGGATCTTTACAGTTTGGTCCCCCAACTTTCGAATTTTACGTTTTGGTCCTCCAACTTTTGGAAACTATATTTTCACCCCAGAAGTTTCCAAGTCTTTGTTTTTCACCCCCAAACCTTTTGGATATTACATTTCGAACCCCCAAAGTTCTAGAAATTTCACTTTCACCCATGGACTTCTCTGATATTACAAATATGTCCCTGGTCAAAGTCAACCTTGATAAGAATTTATGAAATTGCCCTTGAACCCTAAAACACTCCATTTTAACTCGTTTCTCATCCGTTTAAGCTCATTCTTTCACCTATCGAACCGTAATCGAACCATCTTCATTAGGTGATTAAGTTCTAAGCTCTTTGAATCGGTTTTTCTTCCATCATCGTTTCTTTCCGAGAGAGTTCTTTAAAAGATTAAGTAACGATCATAACACGAAACTAATAGATTACGTTTGCATGTGTAGGTTATTGCAACTAGGAGCGATCGTGCATTTCTTTAAATCTTGCATCACACGAAAAGAAACACCACCTTTTTAGGTGGGGGTAACTTTTAAACTTTAAATGCCTTTACGATTATGTGTTTAATATATGATGATAATGATGCATGTAAATTGATGCAAATGATATGCCTGAGATCGTTATGAATTGATTGAACTTTATGTGCCTTGGATTACGTGCTGTGTTATTGATGTTCATGCATATGTTATGTAAATGTCATACGAGGACGGAAGTCCACGTTCATCACGGAGGGACTGGTCATCCGTAAAAAGCACCTACGGTCTTGGAACCGTTTGTGGGGTAAGACGGGAAATACCCGCACCTAAGGATATGGGGTAAGATGGCAAATACCCGCACCTAAGGATTGATATGTGCAATGCATTTTTATGTGCTGTGATTACTTGTTGTGCTGATTTATATGTTATAATTCGTTTAACTATTGATATAATTTGAATATGGAAATTACTTCCACGAGTTTATTCAAACGCACTCACCCCTATCTGTACTCACACTATAGGAAACGATGAAAGTTAAGACAAGCAGCGAGAGGGGTGTTGTATCTAGTGTCTCTTCTATTTTAAATTAAAAATGGATTGTTGAACAATACTTTATAACTGTTTTGGTTCGTAAAAAAACTGTTTGTATCTTATGATGGATCCTGTTTTGCTCCGCTGTTAGTTTAAAACGTTTTCTTCCAACGATGTGCCGACGTTTTGGGAAAATGTAAAAAGAATCGTATGCTTTAACTGTTTTCCGCTATTTTTAACTTATAGTTCAAGCCTTTGTTGTCTTTGAACTGTTTGACGTTCTTAAAAGATTTTTCTGTTCACTAGCTGATTTTATTTTAAGTGTAAGCTTCTATCTTTCTTTTTCCTGCACACCCAAAAGCAAACTCTTATATTTAAAAATACGAAAATGGGGCGTGACAATGTATATCATGTAATACTTTTTAAAAGTATCACATGATACACAAAAACATGATGTAATATCTTTATGTTCTAGTTTTAGATCACGTGCGTTGCACGTGGAGATAATTTCAAATTAAGGAAAAATATAATACAAATACCTCATATATTAGAGTTCTAAATATAATAGGATTGTATAGGATTTTGAATTAGGATTCTAATATAAAAATACTAAATTACTATTATAACCTTAAATAATAATTTTTGAGTAAGAGGATTAGATGTCAAATAATTTTTTTGTTCATATTGTATCGATCTCATCAAATTATTATTGTTGACATAAAGACACAATTAAAAAAATTGAGAAATATAAATAAAAAATAATTTGGTAATTTGTTCATATACGTACAAATATAACTTACATGTGATGGTGTATTATGCCAAAACAAAGTGAAACAATGATATATTCTTCTTCCAGATTGACTCAAATTGCTGCTATATATTTACACTTTAGATAAAGATTACATCTTAAAATGTAACAGAGGAGCTGAGAAGAATTATAATGATCAAAGTTGTGGTAGAAGATGAGTTGCTTCACTCCTTGGAATACACACAGCCTGAAGAGGCTTCACCTTATGCAGTGTAACTTGTAAATGAGCATTAAGATCTATCTCCACATCTTCTAATGGCTTCTCCCACTCAAAGCACTGAACAAGTACACCCAATCCCAACGAAACCGTTCGCAACGCCATAGCTGCTCCAGGGCAAGCTCTTCTTCCTATTCCGAATGGCAAATACTTATGCCCTTCTTTTTCCATTTCACCAGACACGAATCTCTGCGGATTAAACCTATCCGGGTCGTCCCAGAGAGTGGGGTCCCTGTGCACAGCCCAAGCATTCACTAACAATATTGTACCTTTGGGAATGTTGTATCCACTCACCATGCAATCTTGTGACGAACAGTGAGGCAAAAGAAGTGGAGTTGCGGGATGCAATCTTAGAGTCTCGTTGACAATGCAACGAAGATAAGGGAGCTTGGAAAGATCGGCCTCGTTTAGCAAATGATCATGCCCTATTTTCTCATCAATCTCTTGTCTCAGTTTTTGCAGTTCGTGTGGGTTAGAAAGCAGGAGCGACATGGCCCATTCTAGTGTCAATGCAGACGTATCCGTTCCAGCAACAAGCAGTAACTAAGTCATAAGAATTTCAAATCAATTCAATCAAGATATATAAGTTGAGGACTTGAGGCAAAAGAATCTCCGTTCAGAGTAGTCATCATTTTCTAATGTTAAAGCTTTTTTGACTTGGAAAGTTCATTAAGATGAAAGTCCTTCGTGTGGATTTCAAATGAGTTAATTATTGAAAATCACCATCTTGAAAACAGTATGTTCCAAAAATTCTTGGTAATCAACCCATTTCCAAAACAATTTAATTGAAAAATAGTCGGAATAAGATTTCATGGATTTAAAATCTATTATAGATGAACTTATCTAAACAACTATAAAGATCTATTAAATTGCATTTCAAATTCGTCAAACTTTCGAATCCAAAAGCATAATATATCTATCTGTTGTCTTCGGACACAAAATAAAAAAAATCAGAATATAATGACTTGTCCCAAAATTATCAAAGAGGACTTGCAGGTGAAATAGATCATAAACAATACTCCCTCCATTTCTAAATTTTGTTTCAAATTAAATATCGGTAGAATTTTATGCAATTTTATTCCCAAATTATTCCTAATAATTTTTCTTAATATGTAAATTTTAAGGATTTAATACGATATTTTTGAAAGAATTAATTTGATTATCTTTCCAGTTTAAAATTCTTTATTCCTTGATTATTTAAGGGTATACTTGTCCAATCTCTATGTTGTTTAATATATTACAAAAATCTCCTAAATAACGTTTATTTTGAAACAAGGGAGTAAATAATAAAAGCAATCAAAATGTTTGCAGTCTTGCAGATAATGTGAAAATTTACCTGTGGAATAGTTTTAATGACATGATCGTTGTAGAATTGAGGTTCATCAAGTTGAAGAGATAACAGAGTTTCAACAAAACAAGTCTTGTTTTTCCCACCAATCAAATCGCTTTTCCCTCGCACCTCATCAATCAACCTCTGCACAAACTCATCCCTCTTCTTCTGCAACGACATCAAATTCTTCTCCACCCCTTTGTACCCAATCCACCTCAACACCGGAAAATAATCACACGTTTCGAAAGACAATCGAGGCGGAAAGATAGCCCTAATTCGTTTCACAGTTTCCTTTCCGATCTCACTCCCGATATCTTCCTCCTCAACCCATCTTTTTCCGGCGAGAGCTCTCATCACCGTGTTGAAAACGTAGGTTGAGATCAAATTATTCAAATCGACTTTCTCCGCACCGTTCCTGCAAACTCTGTGCAGTACGCGGACGATATTAACCATCTCTTCTTCGCGTAATTTGGCAGAATTTTGCAGGCTGTGCGATGAGAACATCTCGACGACGGTGACGCGACGGAGGACCCTCCAATGGTGGCCGTACGGTGACCAGAGAAAGGAAGCATAGTTGTGTGTCAGGTGGTCTGCGGCGACGGTTTTGGGGCGGTTGGCGAAAACTACGTCGTTTTTGATGAAGCATTCTTCAATGGCGGACGGAGAGGAAACGACAAGGAAAGATCGGCAGCCTAATTGGAGAGAAATTATGGGGCCGTAATGGGATGATAAGGAAGCTAGTGATAGATGGAGGGGATGTTTGAGAAGATGAAGATGGCCGATTAGAGGAAGGGATGGTGGAGATGGTGGTGAGTTGGGGTTCCGATGAGATGAGTAGCGTTTGAGAAGGATGAAGAAAAGCAAGGGTAGAACCAGCAGAAGATAAAAGCTCAGATTCTCCATGGATGTGGTAGATAGAGTGAGCTCGGTTGTTGAAATGTGTGGTATTTTTGGCTTCTAATAATTGATGCAACAAAATTAAGAAATTACGTCTATGTGTATTGTGTAGGCATTCAAAGGAATCACGAAAGTCTTAGCACACGTACTAAACGTTATCTAAATTCTACGAGTGGAATTTTTGTGATAGATCTAATACATGAAATTGTAGATTCGTACGGAGTGAGATAATTTTCTATTTCACTTTATATTTTTTATTTTAAATTAATTACCACACGTCATATGCATAAATATTATTATTAATTAATTTTTTGTATATATTAAATGTTATTTAATAAAAAATGTAATACCAAATGTAATAGAAAATCTGAACTCTACTAGTGAAGGCTCAAGTTTTTTTTATCCATTTTTATAAAAGATATTTATTTTTCTATCCATATTTATAATAAATGACTTTTATCCATTTGAGGGTTAAATCATTATTCTCTTTTAAAAAACATCCTTATAAAAAATTTATAAAATAGATAGATAAATTATATATTATAACAACTAGTTGTACACCCGAATAATGCATATTTTATTGTTTATTGTGGTAATATATGTAATTTGGAATAATATAATTATGTTGTATCTACACCACAATAATCTTGAGAAGATGGTGATTTCAAGAAAAACAAAATCTGGATGACGACTGCATTAACAAAAGTAAAAGAGATTATGGAAAGGAGGCGGCGGTGAATTCAAGGGAAAGAGGGATGGGGAAGAATGAAGAGATCTAAGATTTATGAGAAGACAACCTTGGAATTTCAGGGGGATGGGGATAAAGAAGACAACGATGGGAATTGGGAAAGTGGTTTTACATTGATTTGAGTAATTTATAGAGATATAATAGGTAATTTAATACTCCCTTCGTCCCAAATTATTTGTCATTCTAGAACTTTTCACACAAATTAAGAAAACCAACAAAAAGACTGATTTATCCCTATTTAATACTTGTATATTGTGTATTTAATACATATTCCCAATGCCTATTTTGAAATAATAGATCATTTAATAAAGAATAATAAATAGGGGTAAATTTGGAAGAATTTGAGAAAATATGCCTTGAATTCCTAAAATGACAACTAATTTGGGACAAATCTCAAGTGCTAGAATGACAAATAATTTGGGATGGAGGGAGTATATAGAGATATAATAGGTAATTTAGGGGTGTACCAAGTAAAAAAGAGATTAAAAAAATATTAAAGTGGGTGCATTTAGTAGAGGGATTGTATTAATAAATAATGGGCTGTTAATAGTCCCACTCCCATCCTTATATTATTTAAAAACATGTTTAATATACAAATATATTTTCCATATTTCAATTATTTTTTTAAGTTATCTTTTATAATTTTAAAAAATCATTTTATAAATTAGAGTTATGACTAAAAAAATAATAGAATTTTGATTGAATTAAGTTTTACATTACTTGTACGTGTGTTGGGTATGTTGTGTAGATGATGATGATTATGATAGTAATCATAATATTAATAATAATAATAATAACAATTATAATACTTATAATATTAATATATAGTTTATTAATAATTTTTATGTAAAGTAATGTCATTTAATTTATATGTTTATTAATTATAATATCAATATCAATAATAATAATAATAATAATAATTATTATTATTATTAATGTTGTTGTTGCTTCCACTACTACTCCATCTAATTAAATGACATTACAAAAATATTGTTAAAATGTATAATTTATAGTTTATTTTAAATTAATTTTTAATATATTATTCTATTGATATAATTAAAATGTAGCATGCATGATCATAAAGTAATCGCCCAAAAAAAACTTTATGTTGTCAGTTCAAATTAAGATGTAACAATGTATAAATAGGTCCAAATATAAATATATTAATTATTATCCATACTAATAAAATGATGGTAGTAATATTTTGCCAAAAAAAAAAAAAATCAATGATATTAGTAATAATAATATTAATAAATATCCTATATAAATATCAAATAGAGTACCAAATTCCAATTAGCCATCATTTATACATATATAAAAAAAAAAAATTTCTTTATTTTATAATGTATTCCTTATCATGAAAGTCATGTTTTTTTTTCTTTTATTTTATATATATTTTATTATAATACTTTATAACTTATTAAAAAATTCATGTTTTTTTTCTTTTATTTTATATATTTTTTTATTATAATACTTAATAATTTATCAAAAAAGTCATGTATCTTTTCTTTATTTATATTTTTCTTAATATTTTTAGGAGGAAAATTGACAAATTAGTAACTATTGATCAATTTTTTTATTTTTATATTAGTATAAATGAATAGGAAAGTAAATCTCTTTAAGTAGTGTTCTTAAGAACCAGTTGCACGAATCATGATCCGTGCAAGTAAACGCACGCGGGGCGGGTTGGGTTTGGTCCGACCCAAATCCGCACCCAGGTATTTTTATTTCTTTTATGCTGTAATATTTATGTTATACGAGTACAACTTTTATGTTATATTAATATAACTTTTATGTACAAATATCATAAGTTTTAACTAGTGATATTACTTAGACGATATTTCAGTATAAAAATTCATGTATTATAGATGAACTTTTATGTTATAATAATTTAACATTTATATTATATTAGAATAATCTTATGTACAAATATCCTAAGTACTTTTATATACTTAAAGAATAACATAAAGATTATATTATTATAATATAAAAGTTAAATTATTATACATAAATATTATATTATTACAACATAAAAGTTTAAAAGGTACATACGGGCTAGGGTTTGAACGTGAACCTGGATTGCGTGTGGGCGCATGAAGTGCGCATGCGGCGCGTGAAAAGCACCACCAAGTTGATTAACCCAGTTGCACAGTTCTCAACCCGTGCACCTTGTGCATATAGATAATTGTGATATAGTTATATAAATATTTGTGAATATGTAGATACTTTATGCATTCTCATTATGTAACAAATATCTAGTCACAATATATATGTATTCCAAATAGCGTTTTATATTTTATTCTAATCCTATGATAATATTACTCTGAAATATATTGATTTTGTAAATATGTGCGTGTATATGTGTGGTTGGAATGCAGCAGGAGATAGATTATGCAAGACCATCAAAATATAACATCAAATTGTGACAAATTTTTACATGTTTCGGAAATATGATTTTTTCTCACTAAACGCAAAAATATTTGTACAAAATGTTTAAATGTAAATTTTTATGTTCAATAACATAATAATTTAAGTAAAAATGGATAGTACTTTTTAATTAAAATTTCTACTTATCAAGTAAGATATAATACTTTGAACTTTTTAAATAAATATTAAGTAATAGTTTTTTAGTAAAAAATAATATTTTTTCAAAACAATATAAAATTTTAAATTAGATTTCATAAAAATAGTAAGTAATACTTTTATAAATGATTTATTTACAAAGTATAAAAGTAATTGTTTTTTCAAAGTATAAAAATTCTAAGTAATATTTTTTATTTAAAATTACTACTTTTTAAATTTAAAAAAAGTAATATCTTACATTTATTTTGAAAGAAATAGTAGGAACAAAAGTTTAGGTTGCATTAACAACTTTCTAAATTTCTTGTTGCAATTGGATAAAAAAAGTTTAGGTTGCAAATTAAAACACAACCATATATGTTGATTTCTTAATGAATACAACTTTAGTTTTTATGTGGTTAGGTCCAATATTTTCTTAATCCTATGATATTCTTTTATTCTTTGAGAATCAGGTTTGGATGATTGCTCATGCTTAATGTTAAAACCGTTACGGTTTTTGCATGCATTTGAGACTTCACAAAATTTCTTCCAAATATTGACAAAATATCTCAAAACATCAAAAAGTTCTTCTAAATCAATCCAAAATGTCGCAAAACATCAATTAAATCCTTATTTTGCCCTATAAAATATAAAACTTGATCAAAATAAAAAATAAATAATTAATTGACATCTAAAATTAAGGAAAAACATTACAAACAATATATAGATTTCATCAGTCCCCGCCAAGTCATCAATATATAGGTTTAGATGGGACACGTCATCATTGTTGATTGGAATTTAGCAAAATGCCCAAATATTTCTGGTCATTCACCTCTCACATATAGTCAAATTTTGGTAAAATTTGGACTAAATAAAGATTCATTAATAGAAAGATTGTTTAATTGTCAATTAACTAATATGAAATAACAGAAGTAGCAACTAATATTGCAGCAGAAGTAGCAACTAATATGAAATAACAAACTGGTATTTTTAAGTTGCACTCTTAGTAAATCGCGAAGTAAGTTTGAAGATCCAAAATCTTCAAGCTGTATTTCATTGATCAACGTTCTAAACATCGGGACCTAACCACACCAATTCTTCGGGTCGGGTCGGGACGTGTCAGATCCGACCTAGATCCGCATTTTTTTTCTAACATTTATGTTATGTTAGTCATACATTTGTGTTATTTTAGTCATACTTTTATACAGTGACGGACCCAAGATTTTTACCGAGAGGGCCCAACTAATAAAAGAATAACAATAGTTTTAAGAATAACATCATAAAATTATGATAGTGTATCACATTATAAAATAACATCTAAAATCAATATCTTTATAACATTTCAACATGACAAATAAAAAAAAAAAACTATTACAATATTTATGTTGTATTTTTTCCTATTTTGAAATCATTGCAAGATACATTCGTTGCTAACATTTCCAAATACATCATTTTCTGATATATTATTAAATAATTATTCAATAGTATATCACTCATTGAATTCAAAAGTGAACTTTGAATGTTGTTCATTTTGAAACACTCTTTAATATTAGTACTGATATCTTTCTATAATACTTTTTCATTATTTATGAAAGATAAGATAAAATTAGAATTATTAAATATCATTAAATTAACATTACTATTATACAAACTATAAATCAACATCTAACTTATCAACAATGCTAACTCAAAGCTAACAATTCATAAAATAATAATCAATGATAATAATTCTTTACAATCACTTCATATTTTATTAAGCCAAAATAATAAATATATTATATATTCTATAACAATTGATAATCAAATAAATTAAAATAATATCATTACTCAATGAAGAAAAATAAATAATGAGTTTAGATATATGAACAATTTACTTTAAAAATCTTAAAAATTGATATTTTTAACAAGAATTTGATAATATGCAAGTAAAATTAATTAATATACATATTTTTTGAATAAAAATATAAAAATACCTAAAATATTATTAATTTTTTAAAAATCTCAGTGGGCCAGTGCCCCCGACTTCAATGTAGGTCCGTCGCTGCTTTTATATCCATATTTCATAACCTTAGTGCAATACTTTAACGTAAAAACAAAAATTCGCTAACCTTTATACTATGTTAGTCATGCTTTTATGTTATATTAGTCATACATTTATGTTATATTAGTCACATCTTTATATACAAATATCATATTTTATGTAATACTTCAACTCCAAAAAAAACCCTAATTTCAACACAAGTTGTACATGTTTACCTTTATGTGATAATACTCATATATTTATGTTATATTATTTATATATTTATATCAATATAAACATACCTTTATGTAATATATAAAAGTATATCTAACATAACTAAAATGTATGAAAAGTATTAATAGTTGTCTAAAATTATGTTAAGGTACAGGTAAAAATCTAAAATATATGTTTAACACTACGTAAGGGTATGCTTAACACTTCATAAAGATACGACACTTGGGATCAAATTTGGACGAATCTATGTGCGACCTTAGAGCGCGTACGAGCGCGTGGCCATGCGTGGAAGAGGGAGTGGATGGTTCTAAATCTGTTCATTAGGTGCACAATTTTTTTTTGTATTTGGATATTTTAAGCTTCAAGTGGTCGTAGATAAGATTAGACAAAATTATTTGATATTAGGAGGGCTTGAATTGAAAAATGCCCTCATATATTTATTTGGAACACATTTATTTAATTTTCTTTTAAACCAAGAGCCTTATAATTCAAGTGGTATCTCATTTTTATAAAAATATAGATTGTGATGATCAATATTCGAATTTAAATTACACAAGTTTTCTAATTCTAATTGTTTCCCTTCATTCCACCCCTCCAAAATCCTTAAAAAAAAGTTGTAGGTGGGGCTACGTAGAGTTAGTAGGTTAGATGTTAAATATTTTTTTGCTCTTATTATATTTTATCAAATTATTATTATTGAGATAAAGACACAAAATAAAAAAATAAAAAATTTAAGAAATACAAATAAAAAATAATTTGGTAATCTATGAATGCCATATACAAATATAACCCACATGAGATGGGTGTATTATGCCAAAATTCAAAATAAGTACTAGAACTCAAATCAAACTAAAACAACGATATGCTCTTCTTCCATATTGACTCAAATTGCTGATATCCTCCTATTTACTTTAGATAAAGATTACAATATGTTTAAAATGTAACAGAGGAGCTGATAAGAATTTGAATGATCAAAGTTGTGAGAAAAGATGAGTTGCTTCACTCCTTGGAATACACACAGCCTCCAGAGTCCAGAGGCTTCACTTTTTGCAATGTAACATGTAAATAAGCATTAAGATCTATCTCAACATCTTGTAATGGCTTCTCCCACTCAAAGCATTGAACAAGTACACCCAATCCCAACGAAACCGTTCGCAATGCCATAGCTCCAGGGCAAGCTCTTCTTCCTATTCCGAATGGCAAATATTTATGCCCTTCTTTTTCTATTTCACCAGGCTCGAATCTCTGCGGATTAAACCTATTCGGGTCGTCCCAGAGAGTCGGATCCCTGTGCACAACCCAAGCATTCACTAACAATATTGTACCTTTGGGAATGCTGTATCCACTCACCGTGCAATCTTGAAACGAACAGTGAGGTAAAAGAAGTGGATTTGGAGAACGCAATCTTAGAGTCTCGTTGACAATGCAACGAAGATGAGGAAGCTTGGAGAGATCGGCATCGTTTACCAAATGATCATGTCCTATTTTCTCATCAATCTCTTGTCTCAGTTTTCGCAATTCATGTGGGTGAGAAAGCAGAAGCGACATGGCCCATTCTAGTGTCGATGCAGACGTATCCGTTGCAGCAATAAGCAGTAACTAAGTCATGAGAATTTCTACTCAATTCAATCAAGATACGTATGTTGAGGTAGAAGAATCTACATTCACGGTGATCCATCTATCTTATCTAAACCAGGATATACTTTTTCATTTTCTAATGTTAAAGCTCTTATAACTTGGAAAGTTCATTAAGATTAAAGTGCTTCAAGTGGATTCAAATGAGTACATTATCGAAAACTGCCAACTTGAGTTCCTAAAATTCTTGGTAATTAACCCATTTTAACAACAATTCAGTAGCTAAAAAATAGTTCAGAATAAGATGTCATGGATTTAGAATCCATTATGGATGAACTTATCTAAACAACTATAAAAGATCTATTAAATTGCATTTCAAATTCAACCTCAAAATCTTCGAATCCAAAAGCATAGTTTAACTAGCATGAAAGGAAATTTGCAAATTTAGTACACTATTCTTAGGTCATTCATTATTGAAGAACACTAACTTTTCGAGCCCTGACATTTGGGCACTAACTTTTGAATTTGGGCAGTATCAGGATAAAAAATCCGAGATTAAGAATTTTGAGCCTGATCACACCAGCAAAAAACCCAAATAATAATCAAAATTGAATAGTCAGTGTTTCAATGTCAGACTCCAAAAGTTATTTTTGGTGAATGGTCTGAAAGTAATATACTAAATTTGTAATTTTTCCTAACATGAATTATCTAACTGTTGTCCTCGGCCACAAAATAAAATTAAAAACTAAATCTGAATATAACGAAAATTGCATACCCAAAATTAACAAAGAGGACTTGCAGGTGAAATAGATCATAAAGAATACCTTGTAAAGCAATCAAAATATTTGCATATAATGTGAAAATTTACCTGTGGAATAGTTTTAATGACATGATGGTTGTAGAATTGAGGTTCATAAAGTTGAAGAGATTACAGAGTTTCAACTAAACAAGTCTTGTTTTTCCCACCAATCAACCTCTGGACAAAGTCATCCCTCTTCTTCTGCAACGACATCAAATCCTTCTCCACCCCTTTGTACCCAATCCACCTCAACACTGCAAAATAATCACTCATTTCGAAAGACAATCGAGGTGGAAAGATAGCCCAGTTTCCTTTCCGATCTCACTCCCGATATCTTCCTCCTCAACCAACCTTTTTCCGGCAAGAGCTCTCATCACCGTGTTAAAAACGTAGGTTAAGATCAAATTAGCAGAATTTTGCAGGCTGTGTGAAGATAGCATCTCGACGGCAGTGAGGCGGCGGAGGATCCTCCAGTGATGGCCGTAGGGTGACCAGATATAGGAAGCGTAGTTGTGTGTGTCAGGTGGTCTGCTGCGACGGTATTGGGTCTGTTGGCGAAAACGACGTCGTTTTGGATAAAGCATTCTTCGATAGCGGACGGAGAGAAACGACAATGAAAGATCAACAGCCTAATTGGAGAGAGAGTATGGGGCCGTAGAGGGATGATAAGGAGGCTAGAGAAGGAGGGGATGGTTGATGAGATGAAGATGGCCGATTAGAGGAAGGGATGGTGATGAGTTAGATGAGTAGCGTTTGAGAAGGATGAAGAAAAGAAAGGGTAGAACCAGTAGAAGATAAAAGCTCAGATTCTCCATGGATATAGTCGAGTGAGCTAGGTTGTTCAAATAATTGTTGCTATATTTGGCTTTTTCATCAAGGTTGCTAATAATTGAGGAAGTTTATTACTTTTTTCGCTTTTTTTTTTCGAGCTGACAATTTAGAACTGTTTATTTTCAATTTTAGCAATTATTGCTCAATTACACCCCGAATTGCTTATTTGAGCTGAAATTGTATGTTTTTTTTCATGTGACACCCCTAATCGGGCTCAATTTGCTGAGGTGGCGCGTGATTTACCAAGGTGGAATTTCAAATTTAATTTGTGGACTGCCATGTGTATTATTAAATGGGCCCACCACTGACACATCACACAAATTTAAAAAAAAACGATAAATCTAAAATTAAATCTGAAGAATTATTTTCCAGAATATCATAACAACGTCGTAATTATTTCAGATTATCAATAATCTGAAACGGATATCATAATTATTTTCCCGAACAATTGTTGCTGAATTTTGAAAGTAGAAACAAAATCAAAACGACGTCGTAAATGACTCTTAAACTCCATTGAAGGTACAATCTCGGCGCTCTTCTTCCTCGTACGTATTGCACAAAGTCTTCCCCCTAGTTTCCGGCAAACACAAAACCGGCAACGCGCACACCGAAATCGCCACCCCGAACACGCCATAAGACAGTAGCCCATTCTTTCTCCCTACCACGACCAGCACTGGCTGGGAGCGCCGCCCAAAACCATCGCCTGCCGCACCATCGACACCGCTAAGTTTCTCACGCACGTTGGAAACAACTCCAACGTGTAAATCAGGACCACGTCAACCACCGTGCATGCGCAGAAGAACGACACTAACTCAAGCACGATTTCCATCCTCTTCCAACTCGCCAACACACACACTCAACATCGATAATCCTAGTAGGAAACCCTTTCTGTCCAGTTTTCCGATTAGTAGAAACGTGATGAACGATGCCGAAAATTCTAACGGTTCGTTTAATTTCACGTTTTCTGTTGAAGGGAATGGGGTGTTCTTGATTTATAGAAAACAAGAAATTAGGGTTTGCGATTTGGGGATGAATTTTCCCCCCGGACATTTATCCATTTTTTTTAATTTGTGTGATGTGTCAGTGGTGGGCCCATTTAATAATACACATGGCAGTCCACAAATTAAATTTGAAATTCCACCTCGCTAAATCACGTGCCACCTCAGCAAATTGAGCCCGATTAGGGGTGTCACGTGCAAAAAACGTGTAATTTCAGCCCAAATAAGCAATTCGGACTGAAATCGGGCAATAATTGTTAAAATTGAAAACAAAAAGTCCTAAATTGCCAACCCGAAAAAAAAAGTAGAATGTCCAGACCCCCTAACTTATTGGGTGAAAAAAGTAATAAACTCTAATTGATGCAAGAAAACCTTATCTGAATTCTACAAGTAGAATTTTTATTTGAGATCTAATTTTGTGAATTGTGATAATACATGAAATTGTATATTTATCCTTAATTTGTGAAGGCTCAAGTTTTTTTATCCATTTTTTAAACATATTTATTTTTCTATCCATATTTATGATAAATGACTTTCAATTTATTTTAGGGGAAAATCACTGTTTACTTACACAAAATGTTATTATAACCTTCTTACCCCTACTATCAGTGTCTTCCTTTGGAGAATTCTTAGAAATAGGCTTCCTTTAGATTCTAAGCTCCAGGCCCGTGGTGTACACCTTACTTCTAGTTGTTATTGTTGTCCGCATACATACTCTTAGATCGAGTCGATTCCACATCTTTTCTTCTTGAATGATGCAGTGTGATCTGTATGGATTTATTTTGCTTCTTAGTTTCACTGCACACTATCTGACACCAATGATGATATTACACAGGTCTTGAGCTTCAAGAGACATGCGGTACCACATGCACACACTTCACATATTTGCTTTATCATTCCTTGTTTGATTCTTTGGTTCTCATGGACGGAGGGGAATAGTCACAACCATCGTGATATTTCTTTTCGAGCTTCTCATGTGATTTGGCAGGTTACACATCATCTTTTTCTCCTTGTGAGGCCAAAGAAGCTGTTGTCCATTCATTGGCAATGAGCACATCCAATGGTTGATTTTATGCCCATTTCTTTGATCACACCTCATCCGATCATTTCTCGTCCAGTTAAATGGCTTTTTCCACTAGAACCTTGGATCAAGCTCAATGCAAATGGTCCATTTGATAGAAAAACTAGTGCTGCAGTGGGGGTGGCCTCATTCGAAATCATTGTCGTGGTCTTCTGATGGCTTTGCATACTCCGTGTCATGCTTTGTCCAGTTTTGATGTAGAGATATAGGTTGTTTTACAGGGCTTGCAGTTGGCTCATCAATTTGATCTTTCAGTTTGGTTAAAGTTAGATGTTGCTGTATTGGTATCACTTCTACAGTACGACCATTTGGGTCCTTAACAAATTCAACATCCTCTTATTCGTATTAGGAGCTTGATTTCTCAGATGCAGATACATATTTCTCACATCTTTTGAAAGGTAATCGGCTTGCAGATTATCTTGCTCGTCTTGGTATGTCTTCGCACGGATTATAGATTCTTCATCAGCACTCTGCTCCTAGACCTTTACTCATATTGGTTCACATGGACCAACTTGGATATTCGAGCTTCAGGATCCGTTACTACATGTCTTTGTTGATGTGGGTTTTGAGTTACGTTGTTAGCTCTTTCTTGGCTTGAGATTGCACGACTTGTCGTGCTCAATATTTTTTTCCTTGTTATGATGGATTTTGTATCTTGATTTATGATTTATATACAGGGTGGGGATGATGCCTTAATCCCCACCTGTGATGGGTTTTTGATTAAAAAACAATGAATAGAAAAGACAATTTTCTTGTGAAAATGGATAATGGAAGACATTTTCACATTTAGAAATATAGTTATAAATCTTTGTGAATATATGATGGGTGTTAAACCAACAAAAATAAATTTCTATTCCGAAATATATAAATGAGTATAATAGTGAGTATGATTGATCCGTAGGGAACAAGATTTAATTCTTTCAAGAGAGAAAATGAATCAAGTGGAAATTTTAATTATCTAACTAATCTAAATATATAAAAGAAGACTTTGAATCTCTCAAGTCACGCCACATCAGCTATTTGGAGGAATCTAGAGCCGACACATCAGCATCAATCTTGGAGAAATATGGAGCAGCCATGTGTCCTCCTCCCCCCTCCCTCATTCTTTAACCCACAACCGTTACAAACTCTATTTTGTAACCTGTCTCTTTCTCTTCCATCTCATAGTCATTGAAAATTCATATGTAATGTAACTCCTCTACAATGTACAAATGCCATAACATGTTACTTCCTACCATAGAGAAATGATGGCAACAATTATTCTTTCTACTTCATGCTCCAATTATTCTGACTGCAACTTCACTCATAAGGTAATAGATATTTTCTATTTTTGGGTGCCCAACGTTTGGTATCCCTATTTGCAACGAATTTGATGCAGGTTATACCCGGAAGGATGTAAGATTGTTCATTCTTTTGCAAGGGTATGGGATAATCATCTTATATAATTGTGTGAGATCAATTTCAATGATCGAATATCTCTTTATTTTTCTTATTTTTTTACAGCATCATGCTCTATTGAGATCGAATTGTCCTTATGTATGTAAATGTCAATCCTAATTCGATCGACACTTTATGAAAGTTTCCTCAAATGTATTATTTGTCTTTGTTTCCAATGTTTACACATTTATGCTCAATTGTGAAGCACCGATATTTACTTTATCTTAGCAATATGGGTTCCCAAGAAATTTTATTTTATAATGCTTCTTATAATCAGGTCTTATCATTTACCCTGATCAAATGTCTATTTTATATTTGCAGTTCCCTATTTTAAAATTGTTTAGATCATAATTGCACAGTAAGATTATGAACACAATCTGCAACTCTGTTGTTCCCTCCTACTACGAGTGATGGTTGGGTGTCTAAAATGACCAATTTTGATCCAAAGTTGAGACTACTTCATTATGTTTGCAAAAAAGAACATAGACATAAATAATGGCCAATTTTGCTCCAAAGTTGAGACTATTTCATTATGTTTGCGAAAAAAAACATAGACATAAATGGCGTAAGTAAATTCATGAGTATGTAAAAGAGTCGACATCTTATATAATTAAATTATCTAAGAAACCTCTATTACGACATTACCTCTTCCTGTTGAGAGATTCTACAGTAAACGAAGCAAAGTGTTTTTCTGAGTACAATGACGTCTACTAATGGACAAACCGTTTAGGTATGTGAATTCAAACTATTTTCACTCATTTGTGGTTAAAGATTTAATTCTAATTTTAAAATAGAGTAAAGTTTAAATTCTTTTGGTAGATTTCTGGTCACAACTCTATCTATAATGGGTTTAATTTATAGTTTTGTTGTGATCATCTAAAATTGGATATTTTTGTGGGATTTTGTTTTGCAATTGGGTATTGAGTATTAGTGGAATAGTTTCATAATTTGGTTTGGTTATGGTAAAACTCATAGAATCTAGTAGGTTTTGACGGAAGATAAATTATCAGAGAGCATGAGTTTTACATTGAACAGAACTAAGCAACTCTGCAGTTTCAGAAACAATGACATGTGTTGAGACTATCATTGGCTACTCCAAGACATCATATAGTGAAACATGTTGTGTGAATCTAGGATGATGGTTCTTGATTGCTACAAACGGAGCTGCTCTAACCGAACTTAAAGACACTTTGGTGAGTGATGTTTAAACAACTCTGTAGTTCTTCTACTAATGAATTTTATTACAAGCCTTCTTCTTCTCCTCAAAATCATTTGGTTTATACAATGCAATGCAAAGTAAGTACATCCCACTATTATATATTCACTACGTACCCATTCTTCTATTGTACCCAACACATTCCCACACACTTTTTTTTAAATTGCCCATTTGTATCATGATTAGAACAACTGATTTGATGTTAAAACTCTCTTAATTTAATGTGCATCTCTCTACCTATCACAATGCATGTTTTGAGTCATTTCATAATATTGAGGGAACACTTCTTTTATGGTTATGATAAGTTTTTGAAGGAAAAGTTGAGTTTGATTGGGGATGTGAAGGCAAAGTAGTACAATGAGAAGACTAAGCTAAAGTATAAGATGTTAAGATTGATGGCAGAACATGTTAAAATGTCCTTGAACCAGTGATAGCTAATTAACATTTTTTTTCTTAATTCTGATAAACCTTTTGTCTAATCTATCTAACAATTAATAAAGGTTTGTTTATGTAGTTAAACAATAATAACTTGATGGGATTTATTTATATTTTAAAACTATTTTTAAATGATTCTTGATTCTATAATAATGTGAAAAAACCTATTCTATAATGTCCTCTTTTGAATGATGGGGTTCAGATGGTTATCTGACAACCCACGTGTCTACTCCTCTTGAAGGTAACATCATCTTCACTAATTTTAGTAGAGTACATATTGTGATATGATTAATATTTTGAAAAGTAACAAAATTTTAAGATATTAACTGAGTATTCCTTGCTTTTGCTATGACTTGCATAATTGGTTGTTTTTTAATACCTATCAGAAACAAGGTCACAATAACTCCCTTACCCCAGTATGATTGTGTTCTGGATGTAATTCAGGGTGTACACTCTTTGTGGTGCTTTTGTTCACCATTTTTTTTAATTTTGGTAAACTTAGAACTCTTATAAGTAAAATTATTTCTAGGATATCTCTACAACACCTCTCACGGGACTTATCAAAGGGTAAAATTAGGTAAAATAGTACTAACTCATGAAAGCCTTTCCAAGGAATTCATAATGCTACAAAGAAACTTTATTTTGGTTTATTTTTTCACTTTGTGTTCATTTTTTCCTCTTTGTTATCTTAAGTTTTCCTCTACTGTTGTATTAGAGATGTTTCTATGTTGATAATGGGCCTTTTCTGGCTATAATATGCTTGAATGTGAATCTTCGATCATGTCAGATAGTGATTCTCATTATATTTTTTCTACATATTTTTTCTCATTTAAGTGTATTACTATTTTTCTTATGGTTGGTGATATAGCTTTATCACATTTCATGTTTATATTTAACATCTCAATGAGGTTCATTTTTCAACTTTAATCATTTCATTAATTACATAAAACATGTTTGATTACAAATGCTCAATTTTTCCTCTTTGCAGTTTTACACCACACATTTCAAAAGGTATACTTCCAATACATATATTGTTATTGTTATTGTTATTGTAATTGTAAAACTTTTACATTTCTTAGATCTTTGAGAGCATGAAAAAAGTGTATTAGAAGAAAACCTAGAATGGAGCATTATGCTTGCATGGTTGATCTCTTAAGAAGTGTAGGAAGTTTGAACCAACCATTTGAATTTATAATGCATATGCTTGAAAAGCCTAATTCTGATGTTTTAGCATCTTTGCTGAGTTCATATAGTGTTGAGCTTGCTAAAATAGCTGCAGATGAGTTGTTTAAAGTAAACACAAAGAGCAGGACGAAAGTCAATAGTCTCGTGCAGAAGATAAAGGTGGAGTTTTTTTTCATTTTGTATAATGATAGATCTTAAATATAGTTATAAATATATCAAGTAGAACATAAAACTTTAGCAGTTGTTATTTATTAATTATTTCTACATTACCATATTTACTTTCTATAAATGAAAATTATATTATTATGATCTGTAAATATAACACATAACAATATACTAGACTATTGTAATGTCACAGACACAATAAGACATTCTAAAATTAAAAGAGTTTGATGAAAAGATATACCATAAACATCCGACAGTGTAGCCCGTGCATCGCACGGGTCTACAGCTAGCCCTGAAAGTTTCATCATAATTGAAAAAAACAATTTCCCATGCTGGAGACTTTCAACGGATCATAATATATACTCCAAAAATACCAATACTTGGCAAAAAGACAATTGCATAATATATGAACACAGAAAAAAATTACAGTCATCAACCTGTTATAAGCTGAAAGCCTAATATTTTATCATAGCACGATGTATCATTTATATGAAAGTGTTGTAGACTGATGTGGTCAAACCATAAGAAGTATGAATTTCATACGTCACTTGAAAGACTTTATGTTATAGACTCAGTGTTCACTTAAAACATTTTCACAAAAGAATAAAAACAAAAAAAAAATTAGTTGTTTCAATATTTAATTGAGGAAATCATGATTTTAAAATAATACTTAACTACTACATCATTACATTCAAAGTAATTCAAATTCAAAAATCAAAATTATAACTACAATATTAAATGTATGGATGAGAGAAAAATCTTGAAATAATAATTAGGTGTAAAAATGGCTATGCATAATAATAATCTCCTTTAAATATATAGATGAAAGAAAAAACTTCAAATACTCACTTTATCAACCAACTTCATTCATCAACTTCTTAGGAAACCAAGTGAAATAGGTAATCAAAATAGTCTCTTCTTCACTGAGAATCAAACCTATTGATAAAATTATTGTCAACTTCACTTTGTTATCTAATTGTTCTACAGGTGATATAAGCAATCAATGAGCATGGAAAAAGAGTCTTCTAAAGATAACCAAATTAAGCCTACATTCAAATCCTTAGCTGAGCTTAATTGGAAAAGTGGTGCATGCTATGTTAGGGTGTATTTGCTACGTTCAAGGGAAGCATGGAACTTCAAACAAGATCGACAATTGATGAGTGTTGATCTCTTACTCTTGGATGACAAGGTATATTTATATTTGTTTTATAATTGCAATGATTATCATGAAATTATTTATGAGTTTCTAAATTTAAAATACATTCGAGTGATTTGGTTTTGGAAAATGGAAATGATTTTTTTTTAAATTCAGGAGACACTTATACAAGGATCTATCCACTATCAGCGAGTAGATCAATTTAAAAATTCTATAATTAAGGGAAGGGTGTTCGACATTAGTCAATTTGATGTAACTAAGAGTAGCAATCGATACAAGTTAATAGATCACATGTTCATGATCCGCTTCACGGATAAAACCACAATGGTTCCGGTTGAAGATGATGACAATTCTATACCTCAATAGAAATTCCGAATAGAAAATTATAAAAAAATTTGGAGTCTTGTAGATAGGAATGAAGAATTACCAGGTTTCACTTTCATGAGTTTTATTAAACATTTTCACTATATTTTCTAACATACCCTACTTCTTATTTATATGAAATATTGCTATAGATTTCACATGTGTAATTTCTTATATAGATATTATAAAAGGATTAAAAGTTTATAAAATTTAGTGCTTCTAATCCTTTATCATATAATAATGAGCTCTCTAACATCCGCCATCGGTACTCATTCTTAATTCAAGATGCAATTGGAATGTTATGTAAAATTGAGAGACCCGAATTAGAAAAAGAATCAAGTAATAAGATTCATCTTCGCCTGATGATGGAAGAGTAAGTGTTCTCCATAACTACATTTTCATTTAACATTTTTTTGTTAATTTTCAAATGCTAATGTTGTTTGCTTTTTGGCGAAGAAACAAAGGTAACTGTTTGGGATGATTTAGCTGACATTTTCTTTGAAGAATACGCAAAGGAGAGGTCTAAAAATATTATTGTGATTTTAACAAGTCTTAATCCAAGGAAATTTGGAAGTAAGCTCTCAAAATTTTATAAATATATATATATACACACACACTTTAATTTCAATTAGTACCATTAGAAATAATCTCAATGTTATGCTGCATTTTCTTATTTTAATTTACTGAACACCTCATCCTTAGCACAACATCAACAACTAAGTTCTATCTAAATCCTACATTTGATATTGTTCAAGACTTTTGAAAAAGGTATGAGTATGAAATATTCATCGTTTATAATGACTAAGAAATATATGCATCTAATATTAAGTATTTTAATAATTTTTGGATAATATTCATATGCTCACAGGATGAAGATTGAAAAACAAGTCGAAGAGATAAACGTGGGCTCATATGAAAACATTGAACACCAGAAATGCCATCGAATTTTGGAAATCAAAGAATTCATATCTAATAACAAAGAACAGGTCAAATATTTAACCATAATACATAGTTAATCCAATAATGTTTTTTTTTATTTTAACCTCCATATGTGTAATACTTTTTAGGAAAAAGACTTCACTTGCATAGTTAAAGTAACCAACATTGTGCTTCAAAGAGGATGGAGTTATATATCATGTTCAAAGAAATTGACCAAGATAGATACTTTTCTCTCCTGCAACAATTGCAATGACCCCAAAGCTATTGGGATACTCATGTAAATAAATGCAATAGTTATCATAGGTCTTGGAAAAAGATGTTCTATATTATATTTAAAAGTTTGTTTAATTTTTGCATTTTCCAGATTTCGAATTGAAGTTATTAGGGACGACGAAGAGGATTCCACCACATTTGTGTCTTTGATAGAGAAGCCAAAAACTTGACAAACATGACTGTATCAAAATTAACCTCTGAGAGTGTAAGACTTCAAAACATGTAATCTCAAACCTTGTCGTTTCACTTTAAAAAATAAAAAATCTAATACTATTCAACAAAATAGCATCACTTTAAATCATTCGTCATTTCTACTCATACGTTGTTTCATATAAGTTGAGTTTACCACCGTTAATATCTTCAACTTTATGTGTCTTTTTTGAATATTGTTAGCCAACTATCGATATTATTGTTTCAAATCTATGTAGATAATATATATTTTATAACATATTCTATTTTAATGTCAGGGTGTCTGATTGTATCCTATGTGTATTTCATATTTGATCTATTTAAACATACACAAACCTTTTAACATAATCTAGGTGGCAACACAACAAGAAAAAAGATCACTATTTAAAACTACTTTGAGTCATGTTTATATTAATGAAGAGGTTTTCTATGTATTTCTTCCAATTGGTTAAAGAATATGCAATAACCCATACTATGTTGCTTTTATATTATGGAGTGTTCTTAGTATCTACTAAAAAGTTGGCTGTGATGTGGGCGATGTTTATTGGTTGATCAATTCAATTTTTGTGGTTAGCTATTGACATCTTAAGTTCCTCATTTTATGCATTACTTCATTATTATCTTATATTCTTTTTAATTTGTATTTTATTCTATGATAGAAACTCATTTGGTATAATTTGAGGAAGCAAATAAATTCATTAAAATTTGGCAGGAAGACAATGCATCAGAAAAGGATAAGGAGAAAGTCGCCCCAAAATGCATTTAATCTATTGTGGGTAGGACATTTAGATTCAAAATCAAAATCACACCCTACAATTTCAGGGCTAGGTATGAAAGTTTCACCGTTACTTGCATCTTGGAAGAAGACAACAACAAAAACACCAAACAAATGGTGCAAAAGGTAAAAATGTTAACCCTTATTTGTTTTTTCTATATCCAAATGATAAAGTGTTGTAGACAACCTGAAAAAAAATACCAACAAGCATTACATAAAGATGAGCTTTTGAAGGTGGAATTCACTGGAAATGATAACAAGATGAAGACCATTTCACCAAATAAAGAATCAACAAATAAGGAAATCATCGAGGTTGAGGTCCTAGAAGACAAAACAATAGAAAAGGTAACATTCATGACAATGTTTATTTCCTAGAGTAAAATCATGTCACCCAAATCATATTTCAAATCCAAATTTGATAATTCTTTCATTGTAATTTCAATGTACTTAATCTAAATTGGCTTGCTATACAATTGTTTTGCAGAATGAAGAAGAGGAAAATGAGTGTGGTAACTCATCAGCCAAAGAAGTAAAGAAGGAAGACACAAGTATAGATCATACATATGTCGGTTTGAAGAGGGAAAACAACAAAAGACGTAGGCTACAATCTTCTCAACCCATTTGATGCCACCAAAAGTTTCGAATGCCAAAAAATGGATGTACCAGGGCCTCAAATTTCCATCACTATGGAGGATTCAAATTTCCCAATTTAGCACCCGCAACACTTTTGACTCTTAATAAAAATGATAGTTTGTGGAAACAATTTATTTGGTAATATTGTGGCCTTTAACAATAAGTGTTGCCTCTTATATAAATTGAGACTTTGCAAAATAACGTTTTGACTTTGAGATATAATACTGATCTTCATTTTAGAATAAAGATAATGTGTTGGGATACAATTGACCATTCATCCATGAAGCATTTACGACATCAGCAATTTTTTATAAACTTGATAATTTTGATATACAATATAAAATGCTTTACCAGAAAAATATCTGCATCTTCTTGATCAGAGGCATATTTAATAGAAGTCTATACCTCCAAGTCAGGAGACAATCAAATAAAACAAAAGATATAAAACAAGGGTATGATGCCTAGCTTTGCAAGATCATCACCAAGACATTTTAGTTGTCTAGTAAGAGAAGAGACCAGTCTCTGAAGACTGGGAATGAGTTGTTTATTACTTTAGTTCTGATCCATGGTTATCCAAAATGACATTAAATTTTGAATTCATGACATTTGGGAAAAAAACCATATTTTTTAGCAACATACTTAATCACAGGGGGGGAGAGAGAGAGAGAGAATACTTTCAGAGTTGAAAACAAGACCAACAAAAAATCAATAAACACCAAGTCAAATAAGGGAACAATTTAGAACAATTACGTAGGCCATGAACATAGAAGCCAACCCCTACTTCAATTTGCATAGCAGGTGGCAATAACTGAAGCCCATAATAGAGAAAATAATGCAAGCAATATATTATAAAGAAAACTACACATTACTGACCGTTCGCTCAGATATCATTTTTTCAGTTCTACCTCTCCATGGTGATTTGTGGGAGTTCCACCCATGTTATAATGGACAATTGGTAAAATAGGGATTGGTTATTTTATAACATCAACAAAAAAAAAATGGATGCGGTTTCAAAAACACCAGCAAGTCTCTACTTATAGTACTACAAAAAGGAAAACATTATGGGAACAATTCTAGATGTAATTTAACTTACATAGACAATAATCTAACATAGTATGCATGTTTTTTTATAAATGATGTAAGAATGTACGTGTATGATGAAACAAGAGAGTTCTTTCATAATTTTATCTGGATATGAAGATCAAAAGTATACAAAGATTGTGTTGTGAATGAATCACGTTCATATTCAATTTAACTTCAATTTAATATTCCAAATTCTAACAACAATTCACTCAAATCCTTACCAGCCATAATTATTATTGGAAAATGAGTTGTTATCATTCAATATGGCCAAAGATTACAAATATGATGCAAATTAAACACAAGCTTTTCACCAAATGTTTTTCATATTTCAGTTGCTATACAGAAAAAAAACTTTACATACAATACAAAATCATATTGCACCAACAAAAAAACATGGAGGCAGAAAGAATCAACACAAAAAGTCAAAACCGTTTAACATCATAATCAATCGGAGGTAAGTCAATAAGTTGCTCAATCTGAGAAACAAAAACTTTTACATAGATATTATAAATGTTCATAGGCTCTTTCAAAACTAAAAAGACCTCATTTGAAAAAACAAAATTAAATTGTTATAAAGATATGGTTGATTTAGGACTCAAGAATAATAACATACAAAAATAGAATTATATGAAATTCATGATAGAAAATAGTTATAGAGAAGAATTGCTACATATACTGTTACAATTAAAATTGGAAACTACTCATAAAGCCCTCATAATACACTTACGGATCATTCAACATTAGCTAATCCACATCAGAAAAAAAGATGGATTCAGGAACAAGATAATAAAACAACCTACTAATTCTGCAAATAACGAATTAAATGAAAGGAAAATGCTGCAATATTATTTTAATATGATACATTGTTAAGTGGATTTCAGCTGCTTTAACATAACTGAATTACAAGGAGAATAACTAAAAAATATAAAGATTTTGATAACATGAACCAAATGACAGCAGTTGAATGACATTATAAGTTATATAGACTAGATCAACAAAGTCTGAAATGTAGTTCTCATTTCTCAGACCACAAATATCCCAAAAAAACAGAGTAAACAAATGATAGTTTCAGGGCCAAAAATCAATTAAATCTCAAACGTTATGAACTTAAACAAATTTGTGGAGTTTCACGGTTGACCTAATAACAAAGAACGATAATGATTTTCAAAAATGACAATGCCAGCTCAATTCAAAGCAGCACGAAACAAAAGACAAGAACTGCTAAGGTCTAAATGAACATGTATGATTTAACATGATTTGATTTAATGCAAATATAACAAGCATAACCAAGGTGGAACAAACATTAAGTTAGTTTTCATATTTTAATGACATTTTGTTTAGGTTTCACACAGATGCTATGAAGAATATAAATATGAAGGATCACCAAAATGTGGTTGTGGAACAATGCAAACAAGTAAGAGACGGAGGATGGGAAACAATGAAAAGAAAATTTCCAAGCGCGTTACAACAAGGTACAATTCTTTAATTGCAGTGAAGAAGTCCAAGATAGATGGAGCCAAATATTTTGATGTTGATCTGTAGCGCCCCGAACCAAAACGAATCATAATTGATTAATTAAATATTTAAACCTGTAATTTAATAATTATGTGCGTATGTTTTGACTGTTTAATTAATTACGTGTGTTTCAGATACGTATTTAACGCCGGTTTTAGATGGATATAATTTCTAGACATGGAACCTAAAAGATTTTTATACCATTAAATGCGTAATGGAAAAACGAGAAGATAGACACGAACTAGAGGTCAATCGGAGACCCGTAGCTCAAGTTGCGACAAAAAGGGCAAAACTCGAAGTTTCGGAAAAAGGAGGGGTAGATCTTTGCATGAACAATAACCCTACCCTATGAACAGTAACCAACCATAGGATGAACAGTAATTTTCCATTTCTATAAATAGGGGCTCTCCCGATTCATTTTTCATCATTTTTCCGAACGAGCCGAACGTGACGAAAACACGTAAGTTCTCTCTCCTCCTTCTTCTCCTCTCTTTTCTGCCTTCGGCGCGCCGCCGCCGGAGGTCGCCGGAAAATTTCAAAATTCTCGGTTTCAGCCGATTTTTGCACACAACGTAGGTCTCATTGAGACGAGTTTATAACATCTTCCGGAATTCAATTCTGATTTCTCGTTCGCCGGAAAACGATGAAAAACAGCCTCTTAAACCCTAACCCTAACCTTGCACCAACCTTTCTCTCTCCAGTGTTTTTCTATCTCCACCTCACCGGAGCTGCTGCCGGAGGACCACCGGAGGTGAGGGGCGTCGCTGGAGGGCTGGCGCCGCCGTAGGTGGCGGCGCCGGAGCTGAACAGTAGTATATATGTGTATGTCGTGCATGTGTGTGTGTTTAGGGTGTGTGATAGTATGTGTGTTGGTGTTGTTTGTTGTTGGGGGCGGCGGAGGTGGCGTCGTCATATGGGAAGTGATGGCCGGCGCTGGTGATGCGCCGGTGAGGTGTTCCGGTGGGTGGTGGGGTGTGTGGGTGTTTATGCGTGTGTGTGTATGAGCGTGAGTGTATATGTATGTATAAGGGTGTTGGGCTAGTCGGGAAAGGTGGCCGGTGACGGGGGGTCGCCGGCGTAGGGGTTGGGAGTGGTCGCCAGCGATTGGAAGTTGCCGGCTAGAGTTTTGAAAGTTGGGGTTGGGTTCGAAAAACAGGGTATCGAAGGTTTTTGCGGTGTAATTTTAGGTACTATTCACCCCCGGAATCTGGCGAGGGATGGCCGAAGGTGGTAGCCGGCGGTGCGAACTTTCCGGCGGACGTGGTGGTGGCTGCATAAGGTAGCGCCGCCGTGGCTGGTGGCGCCGGGAAGTGGCCTGGTCGAGCAGGCCAACGTCGGGGATGCTGGGCGCCGGACTGCCGAGAAAACTCAGCAGCCGCCGAGTGGTGCGTGCCCGTTACCGAGAAAACTCGGCGGCTTGCCGAGCCGGGAACCCCAGCTGCCAAGACCGCCGGGTGTCGCGCATGCCCGTACGCACCCGTCGGGTGCTGATGTGCACCCGACGCCGTGTTTTCGTTTCGAACCTCATTTTTTCCATCGTTCGTCCAAATCTAGTCGTCGTTGACCGAGGGTCGTGGTCCCGGTCAAAGTCAACCCTTTAACTAAAATTACCAAAATACCCCTAAACTTAAAATGCTCTGTTCGGGCTCGTTTCAACTCCGATCGAGCTCATTCTTTTTCCGTCGTGACCCAAATTTCATTCCCTATAATCTCAGACTCTTAGACTGATCTGTCCCTCTCATTTCTTTGGCTCCAATCTTTAGATTTCTCGATCTGTCTTGTCTTAATGATCATTTTTTAGCCGGAAACGTTTATATCTTTAATTATACATATTAAGGATCTAAGAGATATCGTAAACTTGTGTAGGCTACTTGTTGGATTGAGCTTTGAATTATCCGAGCTTTGGTACTCGTTACTCGAGCTCTGAGTTATCGGATCTTTGGTACTCGCTACTCACGTGGTAACAACTGAACAAGGTGGGGGTAACTTCTAAACCTTATATGTTTACCGTTTTCCCTATTTAATGCATGATTGGCGGATTACTAAATGCTGTGATTATATGCTATGATTATGTGTCCTGTAAATGCTCTAGCGGTATATCAAACCATTTGTAGAGTTGGGAGATTCCCGTACCTGAGATTTATACGGTCGGGAGATTCCCATACCTGAGATTTGTAAGGTCGGGTGATACCCGCACCTGAGATTTGTAGGGTCGGGAGATTCCCGTACCTGAGATTTGTAGGGTCGGGTGATACCCGTACCTGAGATTTGTAGGGTCGGGAGATTCCCGTACCTGAGATTTGTAGGGGTAAGTCGGGTAATACCCGCACCTGAGATTCGTAGGGGTAAGTCGGAAATACCCACACCTGAGTTTGGACTATAAATATGTGTTATGCATTATACGTGTTGTGACTAAATGAGTATCTTGTTCTTATATCTATCGAAACTTATAAGGTGAAAAGTTTATTCCCACAAGTGTATTCCACGTACTCACCCATATTCTGTACTCACAGTACAGGAGATGATGAGCATGACGAACGTTAGAGAGAGAGATGATGGTGCCCTGTCCGGACCGGTGTATTTAAGTCTGTTATCACACAACAATTAAACAATTATTTTATAATTTCACGTTTTGTAAGTATAACATCGTTTTACATAGGATGATGAGATCCTGATGGTTTATTTCCACTGCAAATGTTTTTAATTCGGCTAGATGCCGAGGGTTTTGTATTTGTAAAATCGTCTCCTATCTGTTTCCAAAGAGTTCTATTTTTTATAATGCACGACTTTTTCCCTTTCTTTCTTCACGCCCGCAAAGAAAACTCTAATAAATTTTACAAAAGAAAATAGGGCGTGACAGATGGTATCAGAGCTTAGTTCTACCCTTTGTAGGGCTATGATCAAGCTCGTTTTGCTTTTCAAACATGTTTGAAACGTGAAAATCTTTTCAAAAAGAAACGGATAAGCACCACCACTTTCTATACGCTTCTCTCTCTAATCGCGGAATTTAATAAGATGATGTTGATCTACACCAGGTACTTGTTGTTGTTATATTTTTGTTATTTATATTGATGGGTTACTTGGGGTTGATGTTATGGGTTATCTTTCGCATGTTATCTTAAGAATTATGTTTAGAGTCCGACCACGAAGGAATCAGCCCACCAATGGCTAATCCGCTGGAAGAAGATGCGGATACCACGATGGGATGATTATTACAACAATCAGTACTACGAGATAAAGAATAAGGAGAATGAGAACCCAAAAGTGTGATCCGGTTAGGAAGGTTAGAGAAAGAATTAGAGAGGCTCAGGACTGACACAAGTTCTGAACATCGAGCGTAGCCAGATAATCGAGGCCTGTAAGTTCCTTGACGAGAAATGGAAAGAATGAAACAACACGAGTTTAAGAGGATGAGATTCTGGCAAAGTAGCCAATCGTGTCGTTTCTTAGTACCCGTTCAATTTCGAGGACAAAATTCTTTTAAGGGGTAAGTGATGTAGTGCTCTGAACCAAAATGAATCATAATTGATTAATTAAATATTTAAACATATAATTTAATAATTATGTGCGTATGTTTTGACTGTTTAATTAATTACGTGTGTTTCAAATACGTGTTTAACGTCGGTTTTAGATGGATATAATTTCTAGACATGGAACCTATAAGATTTTTATACCATTAGATGTGTAATGGAAAAACAAGAATATAGACATGAACTAGAGGTCAATCGGAGACCTGTAGCTCAAGTTACGACAAAAGGGCAAAACCCGAAGTTTCGGAAAAATGAGGGGTAGATCTTTGCATGAACAGTAATCCTACCCTATGAACAGTAACCTACCCTATGATGAAGAGTAATTTTCCATTTCTATAAATAGGGGCTCTCTCGATTCATTTTACATCGTTTTTCCGAACGAGCTGAACGCGACGAAAACACGGCGAAAAACAGCCTCTTAAATCCTAACCCTAACCTTGCACCAACCTTTCTCTCTCCTCTGTTTTTCTCTCTCCACCTCGCTGGAGCTGCTAGCGGAGGACCACCGGAGGTGAGGGGGCTTCGCTGGAGGGCCGGCGCCGCCGGAGCTAAACAGTAGTATATATGTGTATGTCATACATGTGTGTGTTTTTAGGGTGTGTGATAGTGTGTGTGTTGGTGTTGTTTGTTGTTGGGGGCGGCGCAGGGGGCGCCGCCGTGTGGGAAGTGATGGCCGACGAGGTGTTCCGGTGGGTTCGCCAGCCAAGCTTGTGTAGGGTGTGTGTGTATGAGCGTGAGTGTATATGTATGTATAAGGGTGTTGGGCTAGCCGGGAAAGGTGGCCGGGGACGGGGGGTCGCCGGCCAGAGTTTTGAAAGTTGGGGTTGGGTTCAAAAAACAAGGTATCGAAGGTTTTTACGGTGGAATTTCAGGTACTATTCACCACCGGAATCCTGCGAGGGATGGCCGGAGGTGGTAGCCAGTGGTCCGAGCTTTCCGATGAACGTGGTGGTAGCGGCACAAGGCGGCCCCGCCGCGGCTGGTGGCGCCGGGAAGTGGCCTGGTCGAGCAGGCCAACATCGGGGATGCTGGGCGCCGGGCTGTCGAGAAAACTCGGCAGCCTGCCGAGTCGGGAACCCAAGCTGCCGAGAAAACTCGGCAGTTGCCGAGACCACGCTCGCCCGTCGGATGCCAACGTGCACCCGATGCCGTGTTTTGGTTTCGAACCTCATTTTTCCATCGTTCATCCGAATCGAGTCGTTGTTGACGAGATGTCGTTGACCAAGGGTCGTGGGCTCGGTCAAAGTCAACCATTTTGACTAAAATTACTAAAATACCCCTAAACTTAAAATGCTCCGTTCTGGCTCGTTTCAACTCCGATCGAGCTCATTCTTTTTCCGTCGTGACCCAAATTTCATTCCTTATTATCTCAGCCTCTTAGACTGATTTGTCCCTCTTGTTTCTTCGGCCCCAATCTTTAGATTTCTCGATCCGTCGCGTCTTAACGATTGTTTTTTCGTCGGAAACGTTTATAGCTTTAATTATACATATTAAGGATCTAAGATATATCGTAAACTTGTGTAGGCTACTTGTGGGATTGAGCTTTCAATTATCTGAGCTTTGGTACTCGTTACTCGAGCTCTGAGCTATCGGATCTTTGGTACTCGCTACTCACGTGGTAACCACCGAACAAGGTTGGGGTAACTTCTAAACCTTATATGTTTACCGTTTTCCCTATTTAATGCATGATTGGTGGAATACTAAATGATGTGATTATATGCTATGATTATGTGTCCTGTAAATGCTCTGGCGGTATATCAAACCATTTGTAGGGTCGAGAGACTCCCGTACCTGAGATTTGTAAGGTCGGGAGATTCCCGTACCTAAAATTTGTAGGGTCGGGTGATACCCACACCTGAGATTTATAGGGTCGGGAGATTCCCGTACCTGAGATTTGTAGGGTTGGGAGATTCCCGTACCTGAGATTTGTAGGGGTAAGTCGGGTAATACCCGCACCTGAGATTCGTAGGGGTAAGTCGGGAAATAACCGCACCTGAGTTTGGACTATAAATACGTGCTATGCATTATACGTGCTGTGACTAAATGAGTATCATGTTCTTATATCTATCGAAACTTATAAGGTGAAGAGTTTATTCCCACGAGTGTATTCTACGCACTCACCCATATTCTATACTCACACTACAAGAGATGACGAGCATGACGAACCTTAGAGAGAGAGATGATGGTGCCCTGTCCGGACTGGTGTATTTAAGTCTGTTATCACACAACAATTAAACAATGATTTTATAATTTCACGTTTTGTAAGTATAACATCGTTTTACGTAGGATAATGAGATCCTGATGGTTTATTTCCGCTACAAATGTTTTTAATTCGGCTAGACGCCGAGGGTTTTGTATTTGTAAAATCGTCTCCTATCTGTTTCCAAAGAGTTCTATTTTTTATTATGCACGTCTTTTACCCCTTCTTTCTTCACACCCGCAAAAAAAACTCTGATAAATTTTACGAAAGAAAACGGGATGTGACATGATCAATGCAAACAAACAAGAGTTATAAGACAAGAGATTCTGAAACGAAAAAGAGCTGTCACATTTCAACAAGGTATGATCCCAAAATAAATTCAATGAAAAAGATTTAATCTCATGGTATCTTTGTTGTTTTTAGGAACACAAGAAGGAGAAAGCTCTAAAACAGGATCTTCATCAATTAAATAAATAGAAAAATTAACAACACAAGGTGAGTAAACAAACTACGAACATAATCTTTGTAATTAAAATCATTTAAAAATGATAGGATCTCACACATTCTTTCTTCAGGATCAAAAAAAAGAACCAATAAAGATGCAACAGTATTCACCGATAAAGATTTGAAATGCTTGAAAACCAAAGGTCGGCCAACTTTCAACTTTCTATTACAAAATAATACAACTACACAACAATAACTAACTTTTTTTAGGACTTCAAAAACAAATACAGATAACCACAGACTAAAGCTACCAAAAGATAACAACTTGCTTAAATGTCCATTTTGCGATGCATTAGTTTGGACGACTGAAGGCTAAAAAAAGATACTACAACTAGAAACCTCATATTCACAATATGTTACCAAAAATGTAGATCTCTGATAGAGGAAGGAGCCGCCACAGATTTTTAAAAATCTAATAATACAATCAGTTTCATTTTGCAGGAATATAAGATCTTACAACTCAATATTAGCATTTACATCATGGGAGCTAAGATAGACAATTCTATATCCTTAACAAATGGACTGTACACATTCAGAGTTCACAAACAAAATCATCATAATATGGGATCATTACTGCCAATGAAAGGGCAAATGCCACGTTTTGCACAACTATACATATATGATTCAGAAAATTAAGTACAAAACAGTATCAAGATACTTCCGCAGAGACAAGTTGTAGAAGAAGTAGATGAAAATATAGTGCAAACATTGATTGAGATGATGGACTCTAATAATGAATTAGCAAAGATATTCAGAATAGTAAGGGATAGGTACGAATCAGGGGAAGTAGAAGAATTTTCGATACAACTTATTGTGCAAAATCAAAGAGGAAGACAATACAACTTACCAACCACTAATAAGCTTGCAGGTTTGATTGTTGTAGACATATCTTTGATAAATAGGGAAAGAGATGTTATTGTTCAACATCAAACAACCCGCCTTCAAAGAATAAGTAGTTTGCACCCCTTACTTATGGCGTTACAATATCCAATATTATTCCCTTATGGTGAGAGAGGATTCCATGAACAAATTCCATATAGAAATTCAACAATAAACAGATCATGTGTCACTATGCGGGAGTTCTATGCACATCAAATACAAACAAGGCTATCCAAATGAACTACATTCATTAGGTCTAGACGTCTACTACATCAATATGTAGTCGATGCCTACACTACGATTGAACAACAACAACTGTGATGGATTAGAAATAACCAAAAGACTTTAAGAGCATATGTGTACAATAATGCGGTTGCAAGAGACGACAATGATGCAAAGTTAATAGGAAAAAGAGTTCTACTACTATTGACATTCACTGGGGGTCCAAGATATATGGTAGAAATTTTCCATAACACAATGGCAATATGTAGATGGTTCGGAAACCCACAGTTTTTTATTACTAGATAACAACAAATCCAAATTGGCAAGAAATAACAAACCATATACAACAATCAGACAACAACACAGCGAATGACAGACTGGATATTGAATGTCATGTATTCAAGATGAAGTTTGAAGAACTTCTTACAGATATTCAACAAGGATTTTTTGAAAGTACACCCCAAGCAGGTAACAGTACACTTACTAGCTATTATTCATATGTCTAAAATTAAATGCAATGCAAAAAATTACACAGAAAAATTATTTACAAAAAACTTGTTTTCATACTTAATATAAATCATGATATTTTTTATGCAGTTGTCTACACTATCGAATTCCAAAAACGCGGCCTCCCGCATGCACATATATTACTCTGGCTACAAGAAAGCTCAACAATTCCGACTCCTGCACTTATTGATTCATTTATTTTAGCAGAAATTCTAGATATAAGAACGGACCATCAGACATATAGATTTGTCGAACAATTTATGATACATGGCCCATGCGGAATGGAATGACCTCAATCACCATGCATGCATAATGACAAGTGTACCAAAAATTTTCCAAGGGCTTATCATGAAAGAAAAATAGTAGATGAAGACAGATGTATACTATATTGTAGAAGAAACAATGAGAAAATGTTTGTCATGAAAGACAACACAAAATTAGACAACAGTTTAGTGGTACCACACAACCTTTCTTTGCTAAGGAAATACAGAGCACCATATAAACGTAGTGGTGCAACAAGTCCAGAGTAATAAAATATCTATTCAAATATATTACGAATGGAATGGATAAAGAAACAATGTTGGTGGAAAAATCACCCTTGGGAAAAAAATAGATGGGAACAGAAAACCATCAGAAACAGCAAGTGGATGAAATAGACAATTACCTCGAATGTCATTATCTTTCAACATGTGAAGCAATGTGGAGAATTTTTTCCTTTGACATTCACTATCGTAAAACAACAGTACAAAGGTTGAGCTTACATCTACCAAACCAATAGAATCTCATATACGATGAGTTTGAAAATCTAGGAAATGTACTATCACGAGAAAATGCACAAAAGACAATGCTCACTGAATGGATGAAAGCAAATAAACAAAACGATGAAGTAAGGAACCTAACATCAGGATGGAAAAACTAAGGTGTAGTTCCCCAAAAAATTTGTATGGGATGGAAAAACTAAGGTGTAGACCAGATGCAAACAGGGACGAACAATTGCCAAGATTGTCAATATACATCTAACATTAGGAGAACTCTACTATCTGAAGAGGCTAATTGAAATAGTAAAAAGACCGACATGTTTTGAGGATATTCTTACTGCTGGGGATGTCGTCCACCAAACATTCAAAAGTGCATGCTACGTTAGAGGATTGCTCGATAGAGATAAAGAATGACATGACGCAATGGACGAAACAGCAAATGGGCTTTCACCAAACCAATTATGCAACCTTTTTGTAACTATCTTGATTTACTGTGAAGTAGGTAGCCCAGTAGCTCTATAGAACTACTGTTGGAGGTCACTTACAGAAGACATACCACTCAAACAACAAAAAACATTTAGTTTTACAGAGATGAAATTCACATATGAGGAGCTTCGAAACTACACTTTAATGGAAGTAGAAAAAATATTGATTCAGAGTGATAGATCATTGGCATACTTCATTGACATGCCAACATCAGACCAGAGACAACTTTGAGAACTAAAAAACTCGCTCCTAAGAGATGAAACAAATTACATCATTGAGGAACAACATGAAGAACACAATACAGTAATTGAAAGCCTAAATGACGAACAAAAAAATGTGCTCGAAAAGGACCTTTAGATTGGTAGAGGATGGAGAAGGGAAACTTTTTTTCTTATATGGCCCTGGCGGAACTGGGAAAACATACTTATATAGAACAATTATTTCAAAACTAAGGGCGGAAAAAAGAATCATCATCCCAGTAGCATCTTTTGGTATAACATCATTGTTACTGTTGGGAGGAAGGACAACTCACTCATGTTTTAAGATCCCGGTGGGTATAACAGAAAATTGAATGTGTGACATCAAACCAGGATCAAACCTCGCTGAGCTACTTATTCAAACAGACTTAATCATATGGGATGAAGCCCCAATGGCCCATCATCACACATTCGAAGCAATAGACTAAATTATGAGGGATTTGATATCTATGAAAGACAACGACATAGTGAACAAAACATTTGGAGGAAAGACGATGCTTCTTGGTGGGGATTTTAGGCAAATTCTTCCAGTGATACCATAAGGAAGTAGACAGGACACAGTACTAGTAACAATAAATCGCTCATACTTATAGGATACGTGTTATGTGCTCAAACTCACGAAGAATATGAGGCTTCAAAAATCGGAACAAGAATTTGTAAAATGGGTTCTAAATGTTGGTGATGGAAAATCGAGGAAAAACTATACAAAGGAGAATGCATGCGACGAGATAGAAATTATTGACATCAACAATGATACTTCACATCAATGGACAACCAGTGGAGGAAATTGCAAAATACACGTACTCCAAAATTTTAGAAACACATGACCTTCGGAAATATCTAATGGAGAGAGCAATCCTAACACCAACAAATGAAACAGTCGATGAAATAAATAATTACATACTCTCCATAGTGCCTGAAAAGATAGAAGAATACTACAGTTCAGACAATGTTGAGCACAAAGCAGACGACGTTGACAATCAACAAACATTATACCCAACTGAATTCCTAAATACACTCAAATTCTCTGGGTTGCCAAACCACCACTTGCAACTAATTAAAGACAAAAATACCAATAATGTTGTTGAGAAATTTAAATCAAAATGAAGGTCTGTGCTATGGGACAAGATTGCTGGTAACACGTTTGGGACAGAGAGTTATTGAAGCTGAGATATTGACGGGAACACATATAGTAAACAAGGTGTTGATTCCACGAATTATTCTATCTCCTATAGATACAAAATGGCCATATTCCACGAATTATTCTATCTCCTATAGATACAAAATGGCCAGTCAAGGTCAAAGCTTAAAAAAGGTTGGACTCTACCTTCCACGACCAGTGTTTAGCCATGGTCAACTCTACGTAGCAATTTCAAGAGTAACATGAATAGAAGGCCTAAAGGCATTGAACGTAAAAACCAAAGAAAATGAAGAAGACGATGTAGCCAATATCATTTATAGAGAGGTTTTCAACAACCTACCAAAGAACGCTCAAACATGAAAGGTAAGTCAACAACTCATATCATTCGTTTATTTAACATTACTATAAACAATAAATAATGATACATAGCCTCTTAAATATTAAATGATGTATTATACTTAATGTTGTCGAAATTCTCTTCACCAGTTTCAGGTGCACATGCATGGCACCAAAGATGAGTGCTTGGAACATAAAAAAAACATCCTATCTGAGATTCGAAGATTTATACACAGACTAGATGTTTTATATCTACCTTATACAACAAGTGTTCGACCAAGATCAACTTGACTTTATAATTTTAGGAGAACTATCCATGAAAGAACTAAAGGTACGGAAAATACAAACCACTACATAGCAAAAATTATTTATGGAGGTTATCAATTATCAAGAAAAGAACACTAAAAAATTAAAGTGTACTAAAAAACCCAACTGATAGAAAAAGTCCAGAAAGAGAAGAAGAGACAGCAAAAACGAGGTATATTCAAAGAATTACAAAAAAATTAACACACAAAGATGACATGAGGAGAAAATACTTCGAAAAAAGATAAGTCGACTCATTTGAATTTTAATAATGCTCGATGAGAATAAAACAACATTTTTAATTAAACTTGAAAATATTATCTACTACAAGTGTGGAGAACCAGCGAACGACAATTGAAACATGAAGCCAACAACATCACAAACTTTAAAAACACTTCTCAAATAACAAAAATTGGAGAATTGGATGAAACACTACAGGAAATAAAAAGAGCACAAAATGACAAATGATGAACAAACTGGTTGATGCAACATAGCAAGTCAAATAGACTTCAGATGAACAATTCGGATTCCTCACCCACAACTTCCAACTCCTCACTCTTCAAATCATGATGTCCATAAAAAAAGAATGCAATAGACAAGCTACGTAATCCAACATTGCAAACAACAACTACTCAAATCAAAATTCTTTTCTAAATATAATTCAAACTGAATTGTCAAATCAACCCAAACTATATCTCACTATATGGAATTAAATCATGAATTAATGAAAATTTGAAAAAATCAAGAAATCGAATCAAGCACAAAGTCTCACAGTAATAGAAATTGAATTAAATGACCCTTAAATTAGAGAAACGAACTAATAAAATAGAAAAATTGTATTAAGAATCATCGTTGATTGGCGTTTGAGAGATGAGAGAGAAAAGATGTATGTATCTGTCTATCGTGTATTGAAATATGACGTATTTATAATACTCTCTTTCCTACTCCTAATAAAACTGATAAAACTAAATTCTAACCCTAAAAGATATCTATTACAACATGGAAAATAAGATCTTAATTTGACATAAACACTTCTTGGGCCTTCTTTTTCCAACAAGTCATCTAAGCCCAATTGATAAAATCTCCACCAAACCTATCTAAGCCAAACTTCATAATTAGAGTCCAAAAATCCACTTTTATTTAAGCCCAATGTTACTTCCGACCACGAGCTTGTAGCTCAAGTGGTATCTCACCTTTATAAAGGTGTAGATTGTGTGATGACCAGGGTTCAAATTTGGATCACACAAGTTTTTTTAATCTTTATTCCCTCCCTTCCACTCCCTCTAGTTCATTAAAAAAACCTAATGTTACTTCAAAACCCACCAAAATTCATTCCTACAACAAGAATAATAAAATCCATCAATTAATCAAAATAGGTAATTATGATGATAAATATAAAATATAAACAAATAACGACAAATCAATATCTACTTAATTTATACACTTTTATGATGTAACAAATGTCTACTCACAATATATACGTACTAGATTGGCTAGGAATTTGGCGAATTGGGTCCTCTGTACCGCCAGACATGTACTACTCCCTGTCCCAGGTGTTTCATCTTTTTTTTCTCGTTTTATTCTTTCTACTCTCTTTTTCTACTCCCCTTGTTCAACTCCATAAGGGTGTAATCAAACTCTCTAATACAAGAAGATTTAAACAGGATTTCACTGACTTCTAATCTTCTTACAATTGTATAATATACTACTCAAACTGCAATTACAAAACTTTAAAATACAACTTGAAGGAAAAAAAATTCCTTCTCTTTCTATACGGAAGAGAGAGAATATATTACCTACGGAAAAATTCAGAAGCCTGCAAACTTTTTGTTTCATGATTGGAATTGATTGGTCCTTTAATTAGGGTTTTTTGTGTGATTTTTGTTTTCATAATTACAAACAATCAAAAGCTTGATAATATATGTTGGTAACAAGTGGTTTGAGGTTCAGAGGGGGGTGAATGAACCTCTATCGATTTTAAAAATCTTTTTGTTATAACAGGTTCCTGATTCACTTATGAATGCAGTAACCTGTCTCGAATCAGCAACTTAGCCAAAGGCTGATTCAGGTTCCTGACTCGGTATCAGATTGCAGTGGAATAAACTTAGATAAAATTTCTGTTTTGCAAACCAGTTTTCTTTTCAAATATGATTTTAGCAAAGTCTTTTCACAGGATGCTTATGATGTATGTAACAGGACAGATATACATTAAGTAAAGTGTAGTATACAAAATAAAACAGATAAACATTTATAGCTTATAATGGTTGGAAGGTGGTGTAAGCGTTCTAATTTTCCTAGAGAATGAACTCTTCTCCTTCCTAGAGGAGGAAATTCGTTAGGTCAGTTCGAATTACAAGCCCTACTTTACAAACGTCTTCCTAACAAGCTATACCTACAGAATCCCAGATTCTTAGATCTCAAACCCAAACAGGGTACACAATCCTACACAGGGCAAATAGCCTATACAAAGACAATACACTTAGCAAGGATCCAATCCTATCAACTAAGTTACACCAAAACAACCTAGTGTGTTGGGATATTTCAGTAGTTATCTTGATAAGACAGAACAATATGCATAATAAGACAATAAAGTTTGCTAAAAACGGGTTTCCAAAAAGAACTTTATCAAGTTTATTCTGTTGCACTGCATTCTGATACCGAGTCAGTAACCTGATTGAGCTTAGAGCCAGGTTGCTAATTTGAGATAAGTTACTGCCCTTGGGTCAGGAACCTGTTATACAAATTTTTTTTTAAAGAGTTTGCAAAATTGATAGAGTTTCATTCACCCCCCTCTGAACCTCTGACCACTTGGGACGTTTGGGACCAACATAGCGCACACAACACAATGGTTAAAAGATAAAAAATGGTTTCTTCAACTGTTGTGGTCAAGTCAGTCTTGAACTTGATGAGCTTGAACACTTGAATGGTAGACTGCTTCGAAGGTTGAGTGACTGGACTTGATATGTTTTAAGAAAAACTTGATTGATATGAAGTTCAAAGCTTTAGCTATGCATTTTTCCAGTCCTCTCTTTTCATGGTCACTCTTACCCTCTATTTATATTAGTGGAAAATGCCCGTTGAAGAGAGGCATTGTCCTTTTTCAATTTTGAAATGATCTTGCAAATATTTGTAATTAATGCGCCAGGGACAAATTAGATTGAGAGTCATGTCTTCCTCTGATTTGCATTAATGACGCCACTTCTTGGCTATAAACTATGCAGAGCCGTAGGTCTAGGTGGCATTGAAGTATTAGCTTGGCATATACTTCTGTCTAACGGGTCCTCAACAGGAGCCATCCTCGTACAACATTCAATATTCATTCCTCGTACTGTCTTAAATGAGTAAATCAAACTTACAGCTTCCTGATATGTGCATTTAATACTTGCTTACTGTAAGTGCCAACTTTCTGATTCTACGTCAGCTTTCTGATTCTAAGTCAGCTTTCTTAGTTAGAGAATCTTCCAGGCTTTAGTTGACTTTCTGCTCCATCTGCTTGCTGATCCTTCTTCCTCTTTCTAAGTCCAGAGAACTGTTTCGAATAGTTTCCTCTTTCTCTCCAGAATGTATTATTCCAAAACTTAGACTATTATATTATAGTTCCATTCATAAAACATGGAAAAATGGGTATTCTAACTTTCTCTCTAAAGTTACATTGTCTCATCAAAACCTAAGTAGAAATATCCCAACAATATAATAACATAGATCAATAAGAGAAGAGGTCTGAGTTTGTGAGTGTTTGTCGGTATGAGACTGATATATGTTGTGAAAAGATAACAATAAATTGAGTATGGACAATGTCAGGGATTGTTTGACTAAATGATTTTAACCTTATAATTGACAATTTTGTCCAATTGCAATCTTTATTTCACCAAAATTTATATTTTCTGGTCAATCTCCAATGAGTGAAACACATTTAGTGGAACACATTTCTGGGCACAGGGGGCCACCACCACCACCACCAGCCGGAGCCACTGCGATAGTAGTATAGAAGTAGTTATGCATGATGTGTATAAGGCCCTTAAGGCCATAGGATCTGTATATATGATGGGATGTATAACATTTATTCAAGGACCTATGTTCATTTATAAAATCTATGTTGACGCTTATCTTCTCCTTCTCTTTTTTTTCTACGATGTGATATGTTCCTTTCACAAATCATTATTTTGGGTCTTTTCAAAGTATCATTATATGACGTGTATATCATTTTTCTAAAAGGGTATGCCATGAGGTCAACCGTGTAGAGACCAACCGCCAATGGAGAATCCGTCTGAACACGATATGGACGTCATAATGGGGGACTTGGTGTCCGTGCTAAGAGGCTTGGCCTGATATTTCAAGACTGTACAAGTTGCGCCATCACCGTCATCGAGGAGCGATACAAACCTGATCATCGAATAGTTCCAATGCTTCAATCCACCGACCTTCAATGGAAGAAGAGAACCTACTGAGGTTGAAGAATGGCTAAGGTCGTTGGATCATATTTTTGGACATCTATCTTGCACAGAAGAGTAGAAGATCTCATGTGTCATGTTCCAGCTTATCGAGAAAGCCAGCTAATAGTGGGAATGATACGAAAGGACCATATCACCGGAATAGAAGAGTGTTATGACTTGGTAAACCTTTAAGGAGGTGGTAGTGCATAATAATTCGTACCTCAGTCGTACCATGATCGGAATGAAACAAAGTTCCTATATCTGAGACAAGGAGCCACCACTGTGGGTGAATACGAGAGGAAGTTCAATCAGTTGAGCAGATATACAACCCATTTGGTAGACACCGACACTAAGAAGGCCCGAAATATTGAAAGAGGCCTTGGCCCAAAGATTATTTCCATTTTGGTTGGTTAGGGTACCATGTCATATGCTGCAGTTGTTGAGAGATCTCAGGAGATTGCTTCTCATCTACGCTTAGACGTGGCACTGCCTAAGAAGGTTGTTGTGATGCTCGGAAAGAGAAAATGGACCGGTCCGAGTCAAAATTTCAATCAGAACAAGCTTCCAAGGGCTAACAGTGCTCCGCTTCTCCCTATTTCCAGGCCAGGAAACTCGTGTACCAAGCGTGGAAGAGCTCATATGGGACCATGCCTCCAAATAACCCAAAAATTCTTTAGTTGTGGAGAACCAGGACACATGACGAAAAATTGTTAAAAGTTCAGAAAACTAATAACGGCAGCACCGAGGCTAAGGCCAGGAGCAGGCAAGGCTCGAGCTTTCACTCTCACTCGCGCAGAAGCTGCTGAGGGATCGGAGACCATGACAGGTATGTTAACAGTATACGATATCCCTGCTCTCATCTTGTTTGATAATGGGACAACCTACTCTTTCATCTCTGTAGAGTTTTGTGATCTGTTGAGGCATGAGAACGGTAGGGTAGTCACTGAAACCCTAAAAGTTAGTATACCATTGGGAAGGACGGTAAGAATGAAACACATTTGTCGAGGTCTGAGAGTCGCATTTAGGAATAGAATTCTTTTAGCCGATTTGCATGAGTAGAGATGAAGGACTTCGATGTGATTTTGGGAATAGATTGGCTTAAGACGAATCACGTAGTGATCAAGTGCCACGTAAGAGAGATGATTTTGGGAGTTCACGTTTTGTGGAATGCGAGTTTGAGTCAACCCGAGGGTCATATTGGTTATAAAGGCAACTAAGATTCTCAGTAAAGGAGACTTTAAGTCTTGGTTGATGAACATGGTGAATTTCGAACAAGAAACGAGTCCCATTGAGAAGGTGTCTATCGTCAGGGAGTAAATGGATGTTTTTCCGGAAGATCTACCCGGTCCTCCATCGGATCGGCAGATTGCTTTTGAGATCGATCTCATACTAGGATCAGCACTAGTGTCGAAAGTGCTATATCGGATGACACCAAATGAGCTACAGGAATTGAAGGTTCTGCTACAAGAACTTCTAGACAAAGGTGTTGGTCCCAAGTGGTGTCCGAGGTTCAGAGGGGGGTGAATGAACCTTGGTCGATTTTGAAAATCTGTTAAAACTTTACTGTTCTGCAAGTTACTTGAACTTGCAGCGCCAGTCAGTTACTGCTTACAGCACTAGGATGCAGTGCTGCACGCTGTAACTTAGAGTTTTATGCGCAGCGGAAAAATAAAGGTTTTAAGACACAAGACTGGTTTTCTCAAATATGATCCTTTTCAAAACGTTTTATGCTTATGACAGAGATAGATATAAAAGGTAAAGCGCAGATAAAAAAGCAATAAAACACTTATGGCTTATAGTGGTTCGAAGGTAGTGTAACCCTTCTACGTCCACTCTACTGCTACCTCGAGCAGGAACTTCGTTAAGCAAGATTGATTTACAGGACACTCCTAACAATCTATCAACTTACAAAGTTAACCACCTACTAGAGTCCAGAGATCACACAGCAACTGCAAACTCTAAAGGCTAACCCACACAGGGTTCCGCACTCCCACATAGGGAAGCTGCCTAACACTTAGACAACTATACAAACAGTAAGGATTTCTCCTATCAACTGTTTGACACCTAAAACAACCTACGCACACAGCAACAAGGTTAAAAAGAAAATAAATCTTCAACTGGTGAGAAGTAGTCTTGATCTTGGGTAGCTCATTTGTTGTTGTAGACTGCTCCTAGAAGGTTGAGTGGCTGAACATGTGAAAGCTTAAAAGCTTTGGTTGATATGTGAGTTTCCTCTCGACTTTGTCCAGCAATTTCTTCAATCAGCCACACCTTCTATTTATAGATCATGAGAGTATATCCGTTGGAGGAAAGTATCCATTGAAGGAAGACATTTCCCTATTTTGAATGTGAACTACGATCTCTCAAGATCTCCTCTGTGTCCGCATTAAATGCTTCTTGACTTTTTCTCTTTGGAGCATTTAATGCGATTGTTGCGGCTTGCAGCTTTCTGCGGCACGTCAGTCCACGTGGCGTCTTGGCATTGGCTCCATGTCTGCAACTTTGACCTTCTCTGGAACGGTTCTATTTATCCTTGATTGGATCTTCGTTTCATCGTACTGCATGTATCCTTCCTCGGATTGCAGGATACTTCTTCAGTTGACTGTTTGTCATTGGCGTTGTATCCTAGGTCTGCTTGCAGCTGTTTGTTCTTTACCGCGCTGCTGTAACTTAGACCTTCTTGTAGTATCTTCGTACAGTACTGCTGTATCTTCTTTCTTGCAGTATGTTGTAACTTTTTCTCACAACCTGTTGACTTCTTCTTTCAGTATCCTATCTCCTTTTTACTAAGGATACTTCTTCTAGCTTGTTGTTCCCTACAGCATGCTGATCCTCAGAAGTGTTCTTACTTCTTCTAAGGTTGGTTTTCCTTGTATCTTGGAAAACCTTTACATGATCTTTCCTTCAGTATCGATAAGCTTGTGATCATGTAATGTGGAAACTAGGTATCAATACCTTAAGCAAACTATTCTTCTCTTATTGTGTTATTTGTGTTTTGTCTTATCAAGATAACTACTGGAATATCCCAACAAAAGGATTTATTCATCCAAGTGTATCGTCGTGGGGAGCTCCAATGCTCTTTATGAAAAAAAATGATGGAATTTTTGGATGTGCATCGATTATCAGGAGCTGAATAAGCAAACCATCAAGAATAAGTATCATCTGCCTCGGATTGAAGATTTGTTTGATCAATTGAGAGGCGCAAGTGTGTTTTCAATGATCGACTTATGGTCTGGATACCATCAGGTGAAAGTCAAGGATGCTGATATACCTAAGACAACCTTCAGGATGAGGTATTGCCACTACGAGTTTGTAGTGATGCCTTTTGGGATCAGTAATGCACCGGCTGTTTTTATGGATCTGATGAATCATGTTTTCCATTCGTACCTCGATCGTTTGATCATCGTGTTCATCGATGACATTCTGGTCTACTCATGTGATAAGGTACACCACGAACAGCATCTTAGGGTCATGTTGGAGACTCTGCGAAATGAGAAGTTTTTTGCAAAGTTTAAGAAGTGTGAGTTTTGGCTCGACAAGGTAGCCTTTCTTGGACATATCATATCCTCCAAGGGGATTGAAGTGGACCCTGACAAATTTGAAGCTATCAACAATTGGAAAGATCCAACGAATGTTAACGAAGTGTGAAGTTTTCTTGGATTAGCTGGATATTACAGGAGGTTCATCAAAGGATTTTTTAAGATTGCCACTCCCATGACCCGTTTGACGAGGAAAGATGTGAAGTTTTAGTGGACTGAAGAGTGTGAACGTAGCTTCCAAGAGTTGAAGAAGAGGTTAACAAAGACACCAGTTCTAACAGTTCCAGATGTAACGAAAGAGTTCGTGATTTATAGTAACACATCCAAACAAGGCTTGGGGGTGTGTTCTGATACAACAAGGGAATGTGGTAGCCTACACATCAAGACAGCTGAAGACTCACGAGAAGAATTACCCAACACACGATCTTGAGCTGGCCGCCGTTGTGCACGCTCTTAAGATTTGGCGACATTATCTCTATGACGGGAAATGTGAGATCTACAAGGATCACAAGAGCTTGAAGTATTTCTTCGAGCAGAAGGAGCTCAACATAAGACAAAGAAGATGGTTGGAATTGGTGAAGGATTACGATTGTATGATTCTCTATCACCTAGGGAAAACGAATGTGATTGCTGACACCTTTAGTAGAAAATGGAAGTGAACTGTGACGTTCATGATCACAAACCAGAACCAGCTAATTGAAGAGATGTCGAGATTGAGTTTGGAAGTGGTTACGTCTCCGAGCAGCATCAACGCTAAAGTTGCAGCTTTATTCATGAAGCCCACTCTCTGTGAGCGAATAAGTGAGGCACAAGTAAGGGATAAGTTTCTGACGAAGATAAAGGCTCGCATGGATAAAGGAAAAGCAGAAGGGTTCGCTTTGTCAACAGATGGAGTCCTGATCTTGAGGAGAAGGTTGTGTGTGCCAAAGGACAAAGAATTTAGAATAGAAATTCTAGAAAAAGCTCATTGCTCGCCATTATTGGCATACCCTGGAGATGCGAGGATGTATAAGGATTTGAAGGAAAGTTTTTGGTGGAAAAACATGAGGAAGCATTAGACTCTTCATCAAGAAGTGTCTGGTTTGCCAACAGGTAAAAACCGAATACTAATGACCAGCTAGGATTTTAACTCCGTTAGAGATATCAGAGTGCAAATGGGAACACATTGCCGTGGATTTTGTTATTGGATTGCCGAGAATCAAGTGAGGAAACCACGTTGTATGGGTGATTGTGGATAGGTTAACCAAGTCAACTCATTTCTTACCGGTCAAGATAGCCTTCGGTTTGGATAAGTTAGCTCGAATCTACCTAGAAGAGATCGTCAGGTTGCACGGAGTATCGGTTTCCATCATATTAGATAGAGATCTGCATTTTACATCTAGATTCTGGCAGAGCTTGCAAAAGGAGTTAGGGACCAAGTTAGCTTTTAGTACCGTTTTTCACCCCAAACAGATAGACATTCGAAAAGGACTATACAAATTTTGGAGGACATGTTGAGGGCAGGCACCCTAGATCTCCATGGAAGTTGGGAATATCATTTATGCCTTGTCAAGTTCGCTTATAACAACATCTATCAGTCAACGATCGAGATGGCACCGTATGAAACTTTGTATAGAAGAAAGTGTCGTTCACCTCTATGTTGGGACGAGGTGGGCGAGAAGAAAATTTTGGGACCTGAATTGGTTGAACAGACAATTGAAGTGATTAAGAGGATCTAAGAAAGAATTAGGATGGCTCAGGACAGACATAAGTCATATGCAAATAAGCGACACAGAGAGTTGAAGTTCGAGGTGGGAGACAAAGTTTTTCTGAAAGTGTCACCCACTAAAGGAGTTTATTGTTTCGGAAGAAGAAGAAAGTTGAGGTCGAGGTATGTTGGACCATTTGAGATCTTAGATCGAGTTGGGGAAGTCGGGTACTGTCTAGCTTTGCCGCCGGACTTCGTAGGAATATACAACGTCTTCCATGTATCCATGCTGCAGAAGTACATGTTCAATTCGAGTCACGTGATCGACAAAGAAAGCATTGGAATTGAGAAGGATTTAACCTATAAAGAAGTTCAAGTGGCCATCTTGGACAGAAAGACTCGCAAGTTAAGAAATCGAGAAATGACCTTAGTGAAAATTCAATGGAGTCGCTATAGAAGGGAAGAAGCAACATGGGAACAAGAAGATTAGATCTTAGCAAAGTATCCAATTTTGCCGGTCATAGGTACGAATCTAAATTTCGAGGATAAAATTTTCTAAGCAGGAAGGGATGTAACGTCTAGGATAAAATGATGCATAATTGGATTAATTAAATAATTTAACCTCTAATTGTTTGATTTTATTATGTGCATTTCAGAAAAGCGAAATAATGCATAAGTAATTTATCGAGCTATAATTTAATCAAACCATAGGTTATAATATAATTAACGATATCGTAAGATTAAAGCCCAAGGTTGACGTATGCATGGGTGGCCCAATAGAGGGCCTGTGGCCCAATCGAAACACATATAAAGGTAAAAGATGGAACATGCAATGGATAATTTTTGGATCATTTTTTGAAAATGAGTATCCTCTTTCTCTCTTTTCTCTCTCTCTGTTTTCGGCCGGCCAGCTCTCGTGCTGCCGCCGCCCTTTCTCTCCCTATTCCGGCTAATTTTCACACAGAGCATAGCCCTCACCGAGCCCATTCAAGATCCAAGCTCGGATCATCGAACCGCCGCCGCCTTCGTCGGGAATCGATCGGCGAAGATGCGGCCCCTCATTTCTCTCTCCTCTCTCTCTCCCTTTCCCTCTCATTTCTCCCTTCTCTTCTCATTTTCTCTCTCCTTCCCATCTGTTGTCCCTCTCTCTTTGCCGTTTCTGTGGTTCGCCGTTGTCGTGTGGGTGTTTGGGTATCAGCGTGGGGTTCGTCAGGGTATCGGGGTGGTGGTCACCGCTAGGGGCGATTTATGTTTTAACCCCCAGATCTTCTAAAAATTATATTTTGACCCCAAAGGTTTTTTAAAAGTATCAAGAAAGCCCCAAATATTTTCTAATTTTACAAAATGACCCCTGGGTCAAAGTCAATATTTTCAGAATTTCCGAAAATACCCCTACACTTTTAAAAAAACTCAGTGTAAGCTCGTTTTTCCTCCGTTAAAGCACTAATTGATCCCTTTAAACCCTATGATCAAGATTTAAGCTTTCCATGATCGTTTCAACGCCTCTTATGACCTCAAAATCTTTCGTTTCATTTCCTTTCCTCTAATGCTTCTTCTTTGAGAAATTTGCTATATTATTTTATGCATAATTAACGTAATAAGGAATCTAAGAACCCTCGTTAGCATGTGTAGGCTTTCAAGTTAAGGAAAAATCTTAAGGCTTAGGATTCAAAGTATCACGAGGGATCACCACCGAACGAGATTAGGGTAACTTCTAATCCCTAAAAGTTTTATGTTTCAGTATATAATGTATGAATGATGATGAACAAACGTATGCATGTGAACCTAATATTAATGAAACACTTATTGATCGCTATGAATTTTTGAACCCTATGTGTCGTGAATACTTGTTGTGATTACTGTGTTCATGCATGCATATTTTATATTATGAAAGGATAAAAGTCCACATTCATGCTACGGAGGGATTGGTGGTCCGTAAAAAGCACCAATGGTATATAAATAGTTCATAGGGTAAGATGGCATTTTACCCGCATCTATCTATAGTTATGTGCAATGCATTTTACGTGTTGTGTCTAATTGTTGTATTTATAAATGTTTGATCACTTTAATTGCTTAATGAATTGAAAAAAATATGAAAATTATCCCCACGAGTATATTCAACGCACTCACCACGCGTGTATTCACGCTACATGGAATGATGAAAGCAGGAAAGCATAGAGAGAGGGGTGTCGTATCAAGATGTGTCATTTCCATTTCGGATTTTGGTTTTGTAAACAATGTTGTTAACCATTTGTAAAGTTAAATCGTTTTTCTGTTTATGGATCCCGTATAAATTTCCACTGCTTAGATTTCAATGTTTTCTTCTGGCTATATGCTGAGGGTTTTGAACATGTAAAATCGCTAGTTTAAAAGTTCTCGAAGCTTCTGTTATGAATGTTATTTGAATCTTTTATCGTTTGTTAATCTATAAAGTTTTAAAATGTATGTTTCTCTTTCCTCTTTTATTGCATGTCCACAAAGAAAACTTTGATATTTTTAAGTTTGAAAATGGGACATGACAAAAAGGGTTGGGCCTGTTGGGCCAGCCCGCCCCACACTGTCAAAATGGAGGTTAAGTATTTAGAAACCCGCTAAAAGACGGGTCTAGGCAGGTTGACCCCCGGCAAGGCGGGCTTTTAGCGGGCCAAATGGGTGGCTCGCCTTTAAAAAAACATATTTTTTTATTTTTTATTTTTCACACATGTATGAAATATGTATAATTTATACAAATTACCATCTAATTGTAAGTAATGATGTTTAATATATTACATTTGGACACTTATTTATATTAATAAAAAAATTTAAAGAAATTTGTACTTTTCATAATGTTTTTTTTTATTTTACATGTAATTCAATGCATATAAGGTTGAGTAAAGAGTAAAAAAAAATTATAAATATTATATGTTTCCTTTTAAAACAGAAAAATTAAAATTTAAAAAGATAAAAAATAAAAAATTCAAGTGGGCTGGCACGTGGCCCGCGGCATGCCGGTGCATTGCGCTAGGTTGGGGTTTTTTCTAGCCCACCTAAATGGTGGGCCGGCCCGCTCTACCGACCTATTGTGACAAGTCTAATTGAGGTACACGATTAATATATTTAAATAATACGATTAATATCTTTACATGTAACAAGTAATATTGTAAGTAATATCTTTCTCTAAAGCATGTATTTCATTTATATAAATAACATGTTATAAGTAAGCAACTAATACCTTATGAATATACAACTAATATCTTTCATTAAAACATAATTTCAACTATACAAGTAATACCTTATGAGTTAACAACTAATACTTTATAAATATACAACTAATACCTTATAAATATACAACTAATATATTTCACTAAAACAAGTAAGAGTAAATGTAATATCTTATGAGTATGTACCTAATACCCTATGAGATTGAATATACAATTAATACCTTTGAAAATATGGATCTAAGAATCTGTATTCCGGGATATATAAGTTTTTCTGATATTTAAATGACTTGAAAGGATTTCACCATGTCATTTAAACTAAATTATTAATAATAACAACAATAACTAATCTTAATAATAACAATACAATTATTTATGTGCATCAAGTGCACGGATCCTATATCCGTGCAATTGGGTTGACCCGATTCAGGAGTGTACGCACACTTCAAGCGCCCACACGCTCGCCCACGCGCCCTAAATCCGCATCCAAACCTTAGCCCAAACTCTAGTTTCGTAGTTATGTTCGCCTAACCTTTTAATTTGGCGAACCTAACATTTTAGTTATGTTCACGCGCATAACCTTTATGTTCTGTTCACATAACATTTTTTGTTATTTATACTAAAAAAATCTAAGTAAAATCAATTAAAAGTTATATTAATGTAACATTAAGGTTATACTCGTATAAGATAAAGGTTACATAACTTTTATGTTATTTATACTGAAAATAATCTAAGTAATTTTACTTAAAGGTTATGATATATTTACATAAATGTTATACTAATATAACATAAAGGTCATACTTATACTGAGAAAAATTTAAGTAATTTTACTAAAAGGTTATGATATTTGTACATAAAGGTTATACTAATATAATATAAATGTTATGACATAAAAAAAACTTGGGTGCAGATCCGAGACGTACCCGACCCAACCAAACCCACGCACGCCTAGATGTACGGATCATGATCTGTGTATCTAATTCACACAAACATTACTCTAATAACAATAGTTAAAAATTAAATATTATGATGAGGATTGAATGGATTTTTTTACAATAAGAGAGACAGGTCAGCATTGGTTACTTCTTTTTTGTTAGGCAAAGTTGCAGAAAAAATCACCACTTTTTCAAAAGTTGCAAATTTATCCCTACTTTTCAATAAATTGCAAAAAGAATCATGACTTTTCTTCACTATTGTAGTTTAGACCATATTTATAATTTTCGACGACCGAAATCCAGGTGTCTGGCAAACTGCCACGTCATATGTCATGTCAAATGTCACGTCATTCCCAACAAAAATAAATTCAAAAATAAAATTGTAAAATAAAATCACCACCTTTCCAAAATTGCAATTTAATCCTAAATTTTTATATAATTAGCAAAAAATTCCACAATGTTCATTCATTGTTGCAATTCGAATTTATTATTTGGTGTCTAAGTTCATGTGTCCAATTAAATTTTCATGTGAGGTTAAATATTTGAATACTTGAATAAAGAACAATGATACAATTTTTTTAAGATATATGATTTATTTATCGGCAAATTAAAGAAAGATGTTTAAATTAAGATATACTTGAAATAACATTGTTTTGATGTGAATTCATTATTTTTTAAGATTGTGTGGCTTATGTGGCATCTCACATGAAAATTTATTTGGACACATGAATTTTTTTCATTATTGAAATCAATATATTTAATTTTTTTATTAACTTAAGTAAACAAACATTTGATAAAATAGAAAATTTAAAGGATAAAAATTAAGAATATTCTAAGAGAATATTCCAATTGAGTTAAAATTTGAGTTTAATGATTGGAAATGATTTTGATATTTGTAGCAGATTTAGTGGCAAATCCAAGTTTTGGTGGCAAATTTGCCACCAAGGATTGGGGATGCTAGTGTCTATGCTATTTAGGCTATAGCTATTAAAATGAGAGACCCATCAAACGGATCCATTTGATTAAGCAAAATTCTGATCTAGCTATTTTATAGAACTTAAATTTGCCATTGAAACAAAATGTTCAACGTAAACAAATGATATGCGGTGCACCATAGTGTTTGTGGTTAGATTGAAGATATTGATGTAGAAATAGGTTATCTATGCCTGCTAAACCACTCCTAATGAATATTTAATTGCTGAAAAAATTCTAGAATCTGTTGATCTGTCAAATGCTCAAGCCCTTGAGAAACTGCTTTTACACAATTCTTTTACATTGTGAACGATAGACACATCATTCAGAGACTGCATTTATATCAGATCCACTTGGAATTAGTTTAATAGATAAAGAGATATTCACATATCGAAAACTCTAGTCTTTCTCTCAAAGTAGTCATCCAACCAGCCTTTGATCAACTTGACTTCAGCTGCCCTTTGATCCACCAGCCATTCTGGATCCTCAGCCGTTGATGGACGCAAATCTAAGTGATGAGCTCCTGATAACCAATCCAATAAACCATGTTCATCCACATCAAACTTGTAGTATAGTAATGAGTGATGATAGTTCTTACCTTTTTCTGTAACAAGAGCTACAATAGTTTCTGATATATCTTCCAAAACTCTGCAACAAACCATTCATTATTGTTAATAATGAATTAGCACTGATTTGGCGCGAAGTAAACATATAAATATAGATAAGATGTTACCCTCCACCACTCCAAGGATCCAATAGCCCGTTTGAGAATATGATGTTGCTTCCAAAGGTTTTCAATGCATGCTTAAATCCCTTTTGTAATGCAAATTTCAAAGAAAATTCAGTAAACCCACCAATATATTACCAATTGATTCTACTATATAGTAATATGTTGAGCAGAGGTTTCAATTCATACATGTCCTCCAAATTCAGTAGTTATCCAAGTTGGCCTCGGCTTGACATTGTAATTCTCCAAACACCACTCTTCTTCAGAAGTGTAATTATAATCATATGCTGGAAACATGCTAGCGTTGCTAGTAGAAGTTGGCATGGCCATCTCAGTGCATGCCTTTAAATACACACACAACATTAACAAAGAGAGATGATAACCAAGAGAGAGAGAGAGAGAGAGCAAAACAATGATATTGTAACAAAATCAATTTTGCACCTGCCAGTTCCATCCATTCATACCATGAGGATCATCATCCAGATCAAAGCAGTCAACCGTTCCTGTGTAATTGTAATAAACACTCACACCTTCGAATATTCGCTGTAAGATGGTGGTCCCATCTGGACAGCTGTCAATCATTCGACATACCTGATCAAGAAGGCTATATTGATAAGCATTGCAAATGAGTAACCAAGTAAAGAAGCTGTTCAATAATTACTACGTAGCTCTAAAACAACTAAGAACTATAGCTTTAATAATTTGTAGCAAAACAAACCTCCCTAATCGGGTTTGCAGGCATTGGCATGAGAAAGTCGGCAGGGTATGGGTAATCTGCCATTGCCAAATAACTATAAGCGGAAGATAGCCAGTCAGAAAGATCACCAGTGCTCTCGAGGTTCCTGTTAATTCAACTTCAACATTAGACTCTGCAAATGCTACAACAATACAACATAGTAACTTAAAAAATAAAAAAATAAAAAATACATAAAAAATAAAAAGAGGAGTTTCAATTGAAAACTTGTAGTTGTGGTCTAACCTGCAAAAGCGGAAGGTTTGTGTGAGATATGAAAGTCCATTAGTTTTCTGTCCCTCAGATTCAATTGCATTCCAAGAGTCTTTTATAGTATTGAAGCAGCTAATACTCTCACGCTGTGAAGGGAATGAAGGAACATGGTAAGGACAGTGCAGAAGATACTCTCCCAAGGTTATCAACTATAATTAGTAACATACTTTAAAATCGTTGGAAACAATATCATAAAATGTTTGTGGAGGCACAACATCCTCAAACTGAAGAAGGGGAGCTGAAGAAGCAAGTGCCCCAATTGCAATGTGGGGATATTTTAGCCGCATCCATGCTGCCAACACTGTTCAATCATCGCACAATGAACCAAAAGCTTGTCAGATTTTATAACAAAAAAATAAAAATAATAAAACAGAATATGTAGAAAGAAGAAAGGAACGAATGAATGTCTCACTTCCCCCATAGGATCCACCAAACAAAACAACAGGAGAAGCCTGAGCAGACAGATTTCTTTTGAGCTCAGTGATTAACACAGCAAAATCAGCAAGGGCTTGCTCAGCTGTTAAGTGTGCTAATGTAGTTGCATTCTTATAAGCTTCATCCCAACTCCCATATGGCATTGACTCTCCATAGTACCTATGCTGCCAACTAAATCACTTATCATAATAATACCACAATTATCACTTTCAATCCAAGAACTTGAAATCCAGGTCGAAAAGGTTCATTCCGCTGACTGTTAAAAATCCATAGACGAGCCCTCATAACACGAATTACAAAGACAATGGCACGATAAAACAAGGCAAAATAAGTACACAACATGATATCACAGCAGGATTCATAATATGAAACACAGAGATAAAATGACACAATAAGACACACACAACAGGGCATGAAAACATGAATTTTTAAGTTTAAATAAATTCACACATATAACACTAAACTCTAAAGCATGATAGTACAATACCAAGACTACATCATAGTACCATTTGCCTCTTCCCTATCTCGACCTTGTATCAATCTACTTTGGAAAGCAATACCAATTTAGTTTACTTTTCATTGCACAACTATAGCAACACACCAATCGCATTATCTCATAACATCAAACTATGAGATAAAATAACACAATAAGAAACTCACACAACGGATATGAAAACATGAATTTTTAAGCTTAAATAAATTCACACATGTTTATATAGTTGTAAGGAAATAAAACGTATAACACTAAACTCTAAAGCATGATAGTACAACACGAACACTACATCATAGAAATCTACTTTGAAAAGCAACAACTCAACTTAGTTTATTTTTTATTGCAGCAGCACAGCAATCGCATTATCTCAGGAACACAATCATAGCACGGAAAGTTAAAAATCCATTCATGAGCTATAACAGCAATTGACTTAGCAACACATAGTCTCAATTAAATTATAATTAACTTAGAACAAATGAATCCGAGATGGATTACCTCGGGGAAAAGGATCATGGCGCGGAAACGAGGAGCGATCTCCCAGATGAAGCCGGTGTTAGCGGCGAACCACTCGATGTCCCCTTCATTGCCACAGTAGACGAAGATGGGGCCCGACTCCGCCCAATGTTCGGTGTTGATAAGGTAGCGTTGTCGGAATTTGGGGAGGTCCAAAAAGCTGAAATGGTCGAGATTCTGTTCGAAGTAACGGGTCTCGTAACGGTAAACCGGAGCTCCGAGAGGAGTTGAGCGCGAGAATTTGGGCAGAAATCGGGGGATTAGAGGAGAAGAGAGTGTTGGTGGGAAGGAGAGGAGAGCAATAAGAGTAATTAGGAGAGAGAGTGTAGCACTAGGAAAATCGGCCATTTCTGAGTGGAGAGACTCAGAGAGAGATGCTAAGCTTGCACTAGTGAACTGTATTCTAACTTATATGTTGCATTATTTAACGCATATTAAAATTTTAATTTTGCTCCTTCTGTATCTTTATATATAAAAGAAAACCCACTAATGTAATTGTAACGTATCATCTTCTCAAAAGCTCAAAATATAATATTAATTAATATAATTTTATGACAAATACAATTTTTCTAATCTTACCTTAAAAATTTGTTACTATTTCAAAATCATATCAATCTAATTACTAGATGGAATGTAACTCAATAATTTGTTATCATTTCAAATTCATATCAATCTAATTACTTGGAATGTATTGGTATATATAGAAAAAGAATGTATTAAAAATATATTTCAAATATATTTATTATTAATAAAAAAAGAATTACCAATTTCATGAAAATCAATCATGCATTTCGCTTAATTCTTTATATAATTTTAGTTTATTTTATTTAAAAAAATTAAAGAAAAAATCATTCAAATAAAAGTGTGTTTATTTAAAAGATTAGTGAAACTTCTAAATTTATTAATTAATGAAACTAAAATAGTTTTTGCATTAAATCATAGAAACTATTTAGAATTTTTGATTTGAGTTATTTATATTATAATGGGTAAATTACGTAATAGAAGCTAAACTATGGTCACTTTTCCACTTTATTACCCGAACTTTCAAAGTTCACTGTAAAACAGCTCAACTTTGTTTTTTACTAAACGGCCGCCAGAAGTCACCGCCGGTGGAATATTTCGGGAATATTACGTCCCAAATTTTCAAAATTAACTGTAAAACAACTCAACTTTGCGGATTTACCAAACAACAGCTAGAATTAAATTAAATAAAAAATAACTAAAAAAATACAAATCAAATTAAATTCAAAAAAATACAAATCAAATTAAATTAAATAAAAAATACAAATCAAATTAAATTAAATTAAATTAAATGACTAAAACCCCCAAATCGGCCCCCCAAAATTGGCCGATTTAATTTGATAAATAAAAAATACAAATCAAATTAAATTAAATAACTAAAACCCCCAAATTGGCCCCCAAAATTGGCCGATTTAATTTGATAAATAAAAAATACAAATCAAATCAAATTAAATTAAATAACTAAAACCCCCAAATCGGCCCCCCAAAATTGGCCGATTTAATTTTATTTGATTAAATTAAATAACTAAAACCCCCAAATTGGCACCCCAAAATCAGCCGATTTAATTTGATTTGATTAAATTAAATTAAATAACTAAAACCCCCAAATCGGCACCCCCAAAATTGGCCGATTTAATTTGATTTGATTAAATTAAATAACTAAAACCCCCAAATCGGCACCCCAAAATCGGTCGATTTAATTTGATTTGATTAAATTAAATTAAATAACTAAAACCCCCAAATCGGCCCCCCAAAATCGACCGATTTAATTTGATTTGATTAAATAAATTAAATAACTAAAACCCCCAAATCGGCCGATTTAATTTGATTTGATTAAATTAAATTAAATAACTAAAACCCCCAAATCGGCCCCCAAAATCGGCCTAGTTAATTTAGTTATTTAATTTAATTTGTATTTTTTATTTTATTTAATTTTTTAGTTATTTTTTATTTAATTTAATTCTGGCGGTCGTTTGGTAAATCTGCAAAGTTGAGCAGTTTTACAATTAATTTTGAAAGTTCAGGACGGAATATTCCGCGGCGGTGACTTCTAACGGTCGTTTAGTAAAAAAACAAAGTTGTGAACTTTGAAAGTTCGGGTAACAAAGTGGAAAAGTGACCATAGTTTGGCTTTTATTATGTAATTTACCCTATTATAATTTAAATGAAAATTTAAGGATCTTTATAATCTTTGATTGTCACGTCCCGTTTTCATACTGTTTTTTAAAATATCAGAGTTCGTCTATGGATGTGCAGGAAAAGAGAAAGAAGCTTACTTTTTAAAGTTTACGAATAGGATAGACAGGTAACGATTTAAAACGATAACTGAAAAAAAGAAACAACGAAATTCGGATAAAGCGTACAAGTCTTTTACATTTTTCAAAATATCGGCACATCGCTGGAAGAAAGCGTTTTAAAACAACAGCGGAAATAAATAGGATCCGTCATAAATTATAATAGTTTTACAAAACATAGGTAGTTATAAAGAAATTAAAACAGGGAAGACACTGGATACGGCACCCCTCTCGCTGCATGTCTTAGTTTTCGTTGTTTCCTGTAGTGTGAGTACAAATAGGGGTGAGTGCGTTTGAATACACTCGTGGGAGTAATTTCCGTATTCTAATTACATCAAAAGTTAAGTGAATTACGACATATAAATCGGCACTTCAAGTAATCACAGCACGTAAAATGCATTGCACATATAATCGTTCGGCGTGGGTATTCCCCGTCTTACCCGGTAATCCTTCGGTGCGGGTATTTCCCGTCTTATCCGGTAATCGGTTCGAGGACCGTGGGTGCTTTTTACAGACCACCAGTCCCTCCGTGATGAACGTGGACTTATGTCCTCTAATGACATATATCATTGTATGAATGAACATATAATATCACAGCACGTAATCCTAAGGCACGTAGGTTCAACAAATTCATAGCATGTGAACATATATATATATATACATAATAACATTGATTCACGTATAAGCATATCATCAACATATCAAGGCATATCATATACAGAAACATAAAAGTCGTTAAAGTTCAGAAGTTACCCCCACCTGAAAATGTGTTGTTTGACTTCATGAGATGCAAGCTTTAAAACACGTATGCTCCTAATCGTGAAAGCCTACACATGCAAACGTAACTTATTAGTGTCGTGTTATGATCGTTACGTATATTAATTAAAGAACTCCCTCGGAAAGAAACAATGATGGAGGGAAAAATGATCAACAAGCTTGGAATGTGATCACACAATGAAGAGGGTTCGATTACGGTTCTATGGTGAATGAATGAGCTTAAACAGATAAGAAATGAGTTAAAATGGAGCGTTTTAGGGTTTAGGGGTAAAAACGTAAATTCGATAAAGGTTGACTTTGACTAGGGGTAAAACTGTAATTATAGAGAAGTTTAGGGGTTAAAGTGCGAAATCAGAAAGTTCTGGGGATGAAAATCAAAGACTTGAAAACTTTTGGGGGTGGAAATATAATTTCCAAAAGTTTCGGGGCTAAAGTGAGGAAACTGAAAGTTGAGGGACCAAAAAGCAAGGATCCTAAAGTTTCAAGGGTTTACGGATAAGCCCCTGGAAGTTTCGAATTTGCAAGGAGGCCCTTGCCACCTCACCCCTTCTCCCACCACTACCCCCTCGCCAGAGAGTGAGAGAGAGAGATCGCGATAGAGGAGAGAGAGAGAGATCGCGATAGAGGAGAGAGAGGGAGAGAAAGACAGAAACTTTGACTGGCGATTGCCAGAGAAAGAGAAAGTTGATCGACGATCCGAGCCCAGATTCGTGACGGGCTCGGTGAGGGCTATGTTTGGTGCAAATACGGGCGAAAACGGGGAGGAGAAGTGGTGGCGCCACCTCCGGCACGGCGGTGATGCGACGGCGCTCCGGCCGCCGGCCGCCGGAAAATAAAGAGAGAGTGAGAGAGTAAATTCAGTTTTTACCTTAGTTATTTTGATCAAAGTGTGGTGAAAGTCTTTTAGTTCATATGTTTTATCAACTTCTTTCTTTCAATGAATTGGGCCTCGGAATTCTGATTGGCCCGATTTTCATTTCATTTTCTTTATTTTTCGATTACGATCATTCTCATGACATGTACTCTACGTTTTTCAATTCAATCAAGCTTTCGATAATTATAAACTTAGGTGTTCCGAATTAATTATGTTTATGATACATATCAATCAAACGTATGATAAATTATTTTATGCACTATTTCGATTAATCTAAAATGCACCCCAATAAATCACATAATTACGGTTAAATTATTTAGTCGTCAAATTATGCATCGTTTTGTCCCGGGCATTACATCCCTTCCCTCTTAAAAGAAATTTTGTCTTCGAAATTCCAGAAGCGTACCTAAAAACGGCAAGTCAAGATACTTCACCAGGATCTCGTCTTCTTGCTCCCATGTCGCTTCTTCTTTTCCGTGGCGGCTCCATTGGACTTTTATCAGGGGCACCTCTCGATTCCTGAGTTGGCGAGTCTTTCTGTTCAAGATAGCTATAAGGACCTCTTCATAAGTTAAATCCTCCTCAACCTCAATTCCTTCGTGGTCGATTACGTGGCTCGGATCAAAAATGTACTTCCACAGCATGGCTATACGAAAAACGCCGTGCATTCTAGCAGAGTCCGACGACAAAGCTAGGCGGTACGCGACCTCTCCAACTCGATCCAAGATCTCAATCACTTCAACTGCTTGTTCAACCCAGTCGGATCCCAAATTCTTCTTCTCGCCCATCTCGCTTCTACTGCGCCACTCTGATTGTCGGCTGGTAACCGTTGTAGTATGATAGCTCCACTAAGCATATATGATCTTCCCAGCTTCCATGGCAATCCAGGACGCATGCCCTCGATAAGTCTTCTAGAATTTGAATTGTCCTTTTTGATTATCCATCGTTTTGGGCGTAGGGGGACGGTGCTGAAAGATAGCTTGGTCCCTAGCTCCTTCTGTAAGCTCTGCCAGAATTTGGATGTGAAACGCGGATCTCTGTCTGATTCAATGGAACTGGTACGTCATGCAATCTGACAATCTTGTCACGCCCCAAAATCTTTCGTTAAAATATCAGAGTTTTCCATTGGGTGTGAAGAAAGAAAGGGGAAAAAGACGTGCATGAAATAAAACAGAAATCCTTTGGAAGAGATAGAAGATGATTTTACAAATACAAACCCTCGGCGTCTAGCCGAATAAAATATTTTACAACATAGCAGCGGAAAAACATCAGGATCCATAAAGAAAATGAGAAAAGTTTAACTTTTACAAACGTTTAAAATTAAAACAACGTTCCAACAAGCTTTGAAAGAGAGACCAAATGAGGAGACTTGATATGGCACCATCCTCTCTATGCATCTTGTATCTCGTAATTTCCTGTAGTGTGAGTATAGGTGGGGGGTGAGTGCGTTGAATACACTCATGGAAATAAAATCCAAGTTTTATCACATATTAAGCAGTTTAAATAAACAACACATATACAAGTTCAACAATTAAACCCAACACTTAATTACCAATAGGTGCGGGTGTAACCCGTCTTACCCTATATGCATGAATAAAAGTGGTAAGAGATAGCTGTTAAAGAAGAAAGGTGGTAAGAGACAGTTGTTAGAAAAGAAAGGAGGTAAGAGACAGTTTATAGAAGAAATGAGGTAAGAGACAGTTGTTAGAGAAGAAATGAGGTAAGAGACAGTTTACAGAAGAAATGAGGTAAGAGACAGTTTATAGATGAAATGAGGTAAGAGACAGTTTATCGAATAAATGAGGTAAGAGACAGTTTATAGAAGAAATTAGGTAAAAGACAGTTTATATAACATAGCAAATATGATTCATTCTATCATGCTTAGAATAGGAAAAACTGTAAACAGATAAAGGTTTAGAATGTACCCCCACACACAACATATAATTACAACATTTAGTATTTCTCAATCATGCTTGGAATAGGGAAAACTGTAAACAGATAAAGGTTTAGAATGTACCCCCACCACACGTAGGATTCAACAATTCATGCATTTGATCAACATTAGCAATACACATTAGAAGCTGAAACGTAAAGGCGATTAAGGTTTAGAGTTTACCCCCACCTTGTTCGGTGGTTACCACGTGAGTAGCAAGTACCAGATCAAGGCTCAATCCAACGAGCAGTGTGTTTTCGTCGTGTTCGGCTCGCTCGGAAAAACGATGAAAAATGAATAGGGAGAGCCCCTATTTATAGAAAATCCGAAAAACACTATTCATCCAAAATATCTAGGTTACTATTCATCGATTATGACTTGAGTTACTGTTCATCAAGAATATCTCGTATATTCTACTCTTCGTATACGTCGTATTCTTTGTTTTCACTATTTTCTTCACTACTAGAGCTACGTAACTCCGATTGACCTCTAGTTCGTTTCTATCTTCTCGTCTTCTCGATATGCATCTAATGGTATAGAAATATTCTATATACCATGTCCAAGAAAATTATCCATCTAGAACGTGCATTAAACATGTATCTGAAACGCACGTAATAAATTAAACAGTCAAAACATACGCACATAATTATTAAATTATAGGTTTAAATATTTCATTAATCAATTATGCTCGTTTTGATCCGGGGGCTACAGATCTCCTCTAGATAGATTCGAGCTAGCTTATCTAAACCGTAGGTCCTCTTGATCGGCATAGAGTGAGCTGACTTAATCAAATTGTCCATGATCACCCACACGACATAGTTTCTACGTTTATATCTCGACAATCCAGCAATGATGTCCATGGCGAGGCGTTCTCATTTCTACTCTGGTAAGGTACACATCAATCCCTTTCGAGGATACATGTTCGAGAAAGGTTACCTTGTCGAGCCAGAACTCACATTTCTTGAATTTTACAAAAAACTTCTCCTTTCGTAAAATCTCTAATGCGATCCGTAGATGCTGCTCGTAGTGCGCCTTATCACATGAATAGATCAGGATATCGTCGATGAACACTATGATAAAACTGTCGAGGTACGGGTGGAAGACTTGGTTTATCAGATCCATGAAAACTGATGGTGCGTTGCTGAGTCTAAACAACATTACAACAAACTCATAGTGGTTGTACCTTGTCCTAAAAGCTCTCTTCGGTATGTCTGCATCCTTGACCTTCACATGGTGGTATCCGGACCTCAAGTCGATTTTTGAAAATACGCTCGTGTCTCTTGGCTGGTCAAGCAGATCTTCTATCCGAGGTGAAGGATGCTTGTTCTTGATGGTTCACTTGTTCAGCTCCCGATAATCGATGCACATCTAAAAGCTTCACACGAGTACTAGGGCTCCTGAGGCGATACACTTGGAAGATTGAATTCTCTACCCAGAAGTCCTTGCAGTCGAACCTTAAATCCTTGTAGTTCTCTTAGTGTCATCCGATATGTCGCTTTCGATACTGGTGCTAATCTTGGTATGAGATCGATCTCGAAAGCAATCTACCGATCGGGTGGAGGACCGGGTAGGTCTTTTGGGAAAACATCTGCGTACACCCTTACGACAGACATCTTCTCAATAGGGTTCGCTTCTTGTTTGAGGTCCACCATGTTCACCAACCAAGTCTGGCAATCTCCTCTACTGAGCATCTTGTTTGCCTTAATAGCTGACACGACCCTCGAGTTAACTTCGACTTGTGTCCCATAAATCGTGAACTCCTTGTCGCCAGGAATCTGAAAAGTGACCTCCTTCCCTTGACACTTGTTTACTGCAAGATTCGCCTTAAGCCAGTTCATCCCCAGTTCACGTCAAAGTCCTTCATCTTTAGCGCATGTGGATTAACTAAAAGAATTCTATTCCCAAACGCGATTCTTAGACCTCGACAAAGGTGCTTCGTTTTTATCATCCTTCCTGAAGGGATACTAACTCCTAGGGTTTCAATGACTACCCTACCGTCTTCAGGTTTCAACAAATCACAAAAATCAACAAAGACGAAAGAAAGGGTTGCCCCGGTATCAAACGAGACGATAGCAGGGATATAAGAAACTGTTAGCATACCTGGCATGGTTCCCGATCCTTCGGCAGCCTCTGAGCGAGTGAGGGCGAAAGCCCAGGCCTGGCCTGCTCCTGGTCTCGATCTTGGTGCTGCAGCCACCGGATTTCTAAACTTCTGGCAGTCGCGTACTATATGGCTAAGTTCTCCACATCTATAGCAGTTTCGGGTCTTGCTCGTTTGTGACCTCGATTTCTCCGTTGTTGCTGAGTTTTTATCTTTCTGACAGTCACGTACAACGTGTCCTGGTTCTCTGCACCTAAAGCAAACCTCGGTCCCTAGAAGGCATGGTTCTGCATGAGTCTTTCCACACTTGGCACACGCGTTTCCCGGCTTAGGAGTAGGGAGGGGCGGAACACTGTTGGTCCTTGGGTGTTTGTTCTGATTGATGCTCTAGTTCGGACCAGTCCATTTCCTTTTTTCGGACGTTACTACGTCCTTCTCGAGCGGTGCAACACCCAAACGTAGATGAGATGTAACTTCTTAGGCTCTCTCGATGACTTCAGCATACGTCATGGTCCTCCGACCAGTCAGAATGGAACTGATCTCTAGGCGAAGACCTTCTTTGAAACGTCGGGCCTTCTTAGCATCGGTGTCCACCAGATGAGGCGTATATCTGCTTAAAAGATTGAATTTCTTCTCGTACTTTTCTACGAAGGTGGTTCCTTGACGAATGTGTAGGAAGTCTGCTACATTGCGGTCACGATACGACTAAGGCAGGAAATTCTGTCTAACCACCTCTTTGAAGACTCCCCAAGACATAACACTCATATATTCCGGTGACATAGTCCTTTCGTATGACTTCCACCAATAGCTAGCCCCTTCGGCAAGTTGAAGCACGGCGCAAGAGATCTTTTGTTCGTCTGTGCACGATAGATGTTTAAAAATTCGATCCAGCAACCTCAGTCATTCTTCAGCTTCGATTGGCACTACAAAAAAATGGTTTCCAGTGACAATTATTTTAGTGACAATAGAAATGTCGTCACTAATTGTGTATATATAGTGATATCATTGTTTTTTGTCACAATTAAGTGGAAGTCTTGAACACTAGTGATAAAATTTTGTTTTGTTACTGAGACTTGTCACTACATATTTACCTCCAATATTTCATTGTTGGCGGGAAACTGGAGTTGTCCCTATTGTTATTTTTAATTAGTGACAATATTTTATATTTATGACTAATTATAAGAAGAAATTTTTTGTTACAATAAATAATCATCACAAAAAATTTGTTCTATTAGTGGCTCTTAAGAGTTGTCACTATTAAATAAATTAGTTTTTTGTGACCACAATATACTAGCAACAACAATAGGATCATCACTAATAATCATCAATATAGTGACCTTTTTTTCCCATATCATAAATGGTTGTAATTTAAATCAATAGTGACAATTCTAACCTAGGTTACAATTTTTCATCACTAAACTTTTAGTATAAATTTATTATGCTTTTTATGACATAGAATGATCATTAATACAATATTAAATAGTGACAGTAAATAGATTAATAGGTAAATGACTAATTTGACCTTTAAAATATTTTTACTAAAAGTACTATGGTAATATTATTTAGTGATACTTATATGTTAATAATAATAAAATAATTTCTTAATTAAAAAAAAAGAATAAAACACCACTTGTATATATGTAATGAGAATATATTATTATATATAACACGTTTTCTTCTCACTTTTAATAACTAAACAATTATTATCTATTAGTTAATTTTGTGTTAATTAAGTATTAGGAATATTTAAATTACTAGATTAATTTACAAAATAGAGCTCTTTTTGGTTATGTATAGGTCAACTGTTATTTGGGAATATCAACAGTACTGTAAACCATCTTCATCTTCTCCCGCCATTTGCCGTCACCTCCTGTCATCTCCCCTTGCTTTCCACCGCCTCCCACCATCTCTTGCTGCCATCTCCCACTACCTTCCATCATAGTAACATCAAATTAAGAATCCTGCAAACCAATCTGATTGAGAATCTAGAAGAGAATTGGTTGATTTCAAATCTGTGGTTAACCAAATCCTTTCTAGTTGTCCTGGTAGAGGAGGATTTCCAAAGAGAAAAAGTAAAAGTGGCCATCGATGCTCAGTAACGACCATTCCTGTCTCGACTCAATAACGTAATTCCTGCAATCAAACTAAAGCCCTAACACCACCCTATCTATAGGGTGTAGGTTGGAGCTTCTCAATTCCCACCACCTTCTGTCGTCGTTTGGGTTTTAAAGTAACAACAACTATAAGGTTAGTGAGAATACCAACTGATGTTGCTCCGATCCAAAACTCCGGTTCTTCAACCCAAAACTCGAAATCTTGAACCCTGGATGTTGCTCCGATTCGATTCCCCAACTTCTCGATCCAAAAACTGATGATCTTGAACACGAAAACCTACAAAAAACACCGGGAGGGGTTCCCGGCGATGGGACTCCGACGCTCAAGTCAGAAAAAAGGAAGAAGATCCTTGCGCAAGTGTACGTGTGTGTATTTTGAATTTAAGTGTGCATAAGAAAAAATAAAGAATGAGAACAAGAGCATATATAGATTCCCTGGGATATGAGTTGGTTAGGATTCATCCCACAAAATATGGGATACGGACTAACAGATCCGCTGAAATAGCGGTTAGTTAGGCTCAAAGTCTGTCCGCCACATTCCATGTTAATCAGTCCGCTGTTATGACATCGAACTAAATCAGTTCCTTTTTCATTAGTTCGATCATAGGGCTGTAACTCAGTTCGCTTAGCTTCGCCGCATACCAGTTTTCCCTCGTATCTTATAACTAAGTTAGTACGTCATCGTATTTCCCACACTAGCTCGAGCTTCTTTAGTTCGATCAGAAGATGGCCGAACAGCTTGTTTCTCAATACTTCAGCAGCCTTGATTTTGGTCTCAGTTCGGCTTCTAGGACAAGGACTCGGTTCGACTTGGTTCGACTAGGTTCGGTCTTTTAAGAGAAAGAATCGGTTCTTCTTAGTTCGACCATATCAAGTACTCCCCCCCTTCGAAGTGCGTGTTTACACGCACTATCGGAGTTCGACAACTTATTAGCCGAACACTTAGCGCGCCTTCCCAAGACGAAACGTCTCTTCAGCCGCTTCTGTCCCATCTTTGCGACACGTGGCCCGATTGGATTCCCACCCAGCGCCTTTTTGTCTTCCACCGTTGGATTTCGTCGCATCTAACGGCTGGAAGTGCGCGACTTTTCACCTTTTCCCCCCAAAAACCGATAAAATCTCTCTATAAATACGCCCTTCATTAGGTTGAAAAACCTTTACGCCACAAATCACTGTAGCTTATCTTCTTCAAGTTTTCTTTCTTTCATCAAGGGTTTTCGTCTCCGATCTCTAGGTTTCTTCGATTGTTACAGGTACCCATCTTCTCCTCTTCCCTTGTCGTTATTTTTCAAATGGCCACCTCCAGTTCAATGGTACAGGCTTCTAAAAACTCAAGACGAAAAACCGTAGATACAGTATTTTCTTCCACAAAAACCACCCAGACCCATCTAACCTTACTAAGCTCACTCTTGGTGGGCGGTTATTCTGTGGCAATTCCTAGCCCAGAAGACCGACCCCATCGAGCTCCAATCGGTCATCAGACGTGGTTCCTTAAACATGTCTCCCTCGGCTTAGTTCCCCCTGTTCATCCCTTCTTTTTAGAAATTGGTTCGGGTTTCGGCGTATGTCCGAACCAATTACATCCCAATTCAATAAGTTATATTGTATCGTTTTATATGGTATGTAAATGGATGGGGGTCGATCCTACTTTCGAACGATTTCGGTCTTGCTTTGTTTTGAAAAACGCAAATCCTTTCCGTTTTTACTTGAGCCCTCGCAGGGGGGAAAGGCGAGCTACTTTTCTATCTCCTGGGGACGAAAAGGTCAGTTCTTGGGAGAGGTATTATTTTTTCATTCGCGGACCAGCGAACCAACCTTTCAATTCTCTTCCCTGGGTCCAAACTTCTACCCAATCTGATCCTCCTCCATTTCCTGATTATCAAATCTCTGTTTTGAATAAAATTTTTGACAAAGGGTGGTTCGACGTGGTCCAACTAAGTTCTTGTGAATCGTTGCTGGCATTCTGGGGGTTCTACCCGAACAGCCACGTTCCTTCTTGATTTAATCTAGGTCAATCCTTTTAATTCCTGTCATTTATCGTGCTAATACGAACTGCTTGGGTGCATATTGGCTTACCCACGCCTTTTTGCAGATAGGAAAATGAATCGATTTTTCAGCTTCGCCGATGAGGTCCCTGAGGAGGAGAAGACTCCCTATTCGCCTTCTCAGAGTTGCATGAATACTGTCTTAACTGCGTCCTTCAAACAGGCGGAAGAAACTCACCTCGCCGAGCTAGCCAAAAGGACTCCAGGCCCAACTGATCATGTGATGCAAGAGGGCGTTCTCCCCGAGAGATCAGAATCTGTTTCGCTAGTCACACTGCCCACTGCTGAAGCCCCTTTCAGTTCGACTCCGCCCACTGTTCCCTCGTCTGATCATGTCGATCTGACCGAGGAGGTCGCAGAAGACGTGGCGAAGGCTACGCCTTCTCTCCAAAGGAAGAAGAGGGGGCCTACTAGTTCGCAGAAATCCACGGACAAGAAGCAGAAAACAGCTGAGGCGCCTCCCGTTAGTTCGGAGGTCTCGAGGGATGTGGTCGTTCAGAAGGGGAAAGCGGCGGAGGTTGAGGAGGATGCTGAGGCCAGAGACATAAGGTTAAATCTTGCTCGTCTGGCGAGCGCGGGGAAGTTTTTTGAAGGGTTAAGCAAGAGGGCTCTTCGTCACCGGGACAAAGCTTTAGAATACCGCCATGTAGCGGAAGAAAAGGATGAGGAGAAAAAGGCGCTGGAGAGCGACCTGGCGATCCATTCTGACCAGACGAACAAGTTGTCCGCTGAATTGGAGCAGTGCCAGGTCGAACTCGCAATGGCTCGGTCGGAGGTATCGAAAAGGGATGACTTGCTGTTGGAGAAGGAGAAGTTCGCCACGGAAAAACAGGAGCAGCTCCTGACTGTTGAAGCGGAGGTTCGGAAGCTGCGGGAGGATTTAGAGCGGGAGCAGAGTGCGTGGAAAATTCGAGGATAGAGGGATTCCGAGCTGGGATTATGGAAGGCTTCCATCAATTCGCTCAAAGCTCGGAGATGGAGCTAATAGCTGAAGAGTTTCGCGAGAGACTCTTTAGTCGCTTGTGGAATTCCATGCTTTTCCTCTCCAAGGCTGCTCCCATGGCCGAAGCCTATTTCAGGGAAGGTGTTCGGCTGTGTCAAGAAGAGGTGAAGGAAGCTCAGCCCGAGTCCCAGCTCCGATTCCATCTTCCTTCGCTTGGTAAGAAATTGGAGCAGTCCTTCCCGATTCCTCCCGGTTGGCAAGGGGATCCGAACGAGGATGTTGATGCCAGATGGTGGGCTGGATTTCTTCAGCAAGCCATTTCTGAAGTCCTTCCAAGTACCAGTTCAACTATTCAACTCGAGGAAGATACTTCGAATCTTATGGTGGATCTTCCTGATGAGATGTTCGATCCTTCTGCACCACCGACCTCCGTTGCTGAACCTTCTTCCAAAAAGCTTTCTGATGATACTTTGTAAAAAAATTTCACATTTTTTTATCTAGAACTATTCTGTATCTTTTATGATCAATCTATCGAATTTCCTATTATAATTTTGTCCATTCCTATTACAAGTTATTCACGTCACAAACTTTATTAATAAGCGAATGGACCATAAGATATGCAAGCCTTAGTTCGAATAATCAACACTTTGTAAGTTCGGTTAATCGGGGCACTCAGAGGGAGTGTTTACATTCCGAGGGAATGTTGAAGTTCGCTTAATCGGGACACTCCGAGGGAGTGTTTACATTCCGAGGGAATGTTGAAGTTCGCTTAATCGTCAAGCATGATAGTAGTAAAGCAGAAAAATGACACAATGATATAACGTGGTTCGGTCAAATCGACCTACGTCCACGGGGTAAATGTTTCTTATTTCATAAAATAGCAGGAATTTAAAAAGTAATAAACAACCTATATATACATGAATCTTCAAGCATAGAACTTCTTCAAATGACTCACATGCCAAGGTCTAGGTAACCTCTTACCATCTTCATCCGTTAGTTCGTAAGATCCTCCCGAAAGAATCTTGGAAACTATGTACGGACCTTCCCAAGTAGCATCCAACTTTCCAATTTCAACCAGGGCGTCAGCTTGCCTTAGTACCAGATCTCCTACTTGGAATTCCCTTCTTCGAACTCTTTTGTGAAACGCAGCTTGAATGCGTCTTTTATAGAGCTCGTGTCGAACTCGGGCTTCATCCCTCAATTCGTCCAGAAACATTAGGTCAGTTCTAATCAACTTCTCGTTTTCTTGCGGTTCAAAATTGGTGATCCGCAAAGCTTCTCCTTGAATTTCTGTTGGAACTACTGCTTCCATCCCAAACGCCAAACTGAAAGGACTCTCTCCCGTCGTCGTCCTAGTCGTTGTTCGATATGCCCACAATACTGATGGTAGTTCATCCACCCAGTTCGACTTCTCAGATTCGAGCCGCTTTTTGAGTCCATCCACTATGATTCGGTTTACTACTTCGACTTGGCCATTTGCTTGTGGATGTGCAACTGCGGTAAACACTTGCACAATTTTCATCTCTTCGCACCATCCCGTGATTTTCTTTCCTCGAAACTGAGCTCCGTTGTCTGACACCAAAACTCTTGGCAAACCAAATCGGCAACAAATATTCTTCCAAACAAAGTGTATCATGTCAGCTTCTGTAATTTTGACTAGAGGTTCGGCTTCGACCCACTTAGTGAAGTAATCTACTGCTACTACCAAAAATTGTTTGCTTCCCCTGGTTTTCACAAACGGACCAACTATGTCGATTCCCCATCTAGCGAAGGGACAAGGCGAACAAGTAGTTAGCATATCTGCGGCTGGCGTGTGGATCCGCCATCCATGTTTCTGACAAGATTCACACTTTCTAACAAGCTCCTCAGCATCATTCTTCAACGTGGGCCAATAAAACCCAGCTCGTACCACCTTCCGAGCTAAAGCTCTTGCTCCAGAATGTTCGGCACATCCTCCTTCATGAGCTTCTTTTAACACCTTAATCCCTTCTTCTTGAGATAAGCATCTTGCATCCGTTGGTAAAAAGGTTTTCCTGTATAATAATCCGTCAATAACATAGTAGAAACGAACTTGCCTTTCTAACCTCTCTAACTCCTTCGCTGTTCCTTCCCTTTTGCCCTCCAAAAAGTGTAAGAAAGGGGTTCTCCAATCGGTCTCTGCCTCGTCGATATTCATAACTTCACTTTCTCTTCCAACGCCCATCATAGTAATACTTCTCTGCGAACAGTCTTGCAACGAACTGCCTATCTTCGATAGAAAGTCCGCCTTTTCATTTTCACTTCTGGGGATCTGTTCAATTTGAAGCTTTTCAAATCTGTTCTCCATATCTTTGATTTTGTCCACATAGGAAATCATCCTATCTTCTTTGACTTCACACTCATTTCGGAGTTGTTGTGTTACCAACTGTGAATCTGATTTCACTGTTAAGTGGCGCGCTCCAGCCTGTTCGGCTATCTTCAAACCCTGCAAAAAGGCTTCATATTCTGCTTCATTGTTAGATGCTTTGAACAAGAATTTTATGGCAAACTGTAATTCATCCTTTTCTGGACTAATCAGCAATATTCCAGCTCCGGCTCCTCGATGAGATGAGGATCCATCTACAAACAACTCCCACTCCTTCTTTTCTTGTGCTCTGGTTATTTCTTGGATGAAGTCCGCCAAGGCCTGACCTTTGATAGCTGTTCGAGGTTCGTACTTGATGTCAAACTGACCCAGTTCGATGGCCCATTTGACCAATCTCCCTAATGCCTCAGGCTTTCCCAGAATGGTGCTCAACGGATGATCTGTTCGCACTGTTATCTCATAACTCAAAAAGTATGGCCGTAATCTCCTGGCAGCAGTAACCAAAGCATATGCCACCTTTTCGATCTCAGTATATCGCACTTCGGCTCCTTGAAGAACTTTACTGACGAAGTAGACAGGGAACTGGTCCTTCCCTTCTTCTCGCACAAGAACCGAACTAACAGATTCTTCACCAATCGCCAAATATACCAGCAGCGCTCCTCCTTGAATTGGTTGCTTCAATAATGGAAGTGAAGAAAGGAACACTTTTAAGTCGTCAAAAGCCTTCTGACATTGTTCGTTCTATTCGAACTGACTATTCTTTCTAAGGACTTTGAAGAAAGGCAATCCTTTATCCGCCAATCTTGATATAAACCTGCTTAGAGCAACAACTCGACCAGTTAGAACTTGTACCTCTTTTATGGTTCGCGGGGGAGCAATATCTTGGATAGCACGAATCTTGCTTGGATTAACTTCGATTCCCCTCTCAGTAACCATATATCCCAGAAATTTCCCCGCTTTTACTCCGAATGAGCACTTGGATGGATTCAACCGCATCTCATATCTTCGAATAGTTGTCATTGTTTCTCTCAAATCTGCCGCATGAGTGTTCGCCTGAATACTCTTCACCAACATGTCATCCACATAAGCTTCCATATTACGACCTAACTGGTGCTTGAACATCTTATCCACCATCCTCTGGTAAGTAGCTCCCGCATTCTTTAATCCAAATGGCATCACAGTGTAACAATAGGTACCTGACGAAGTGATGAAAGAAACTTTGGGTTTGTCCTTCGGATGTAGCAGGATCTGATGATACCCTTGTGCAGCATCCATCATGCTGAGCAGTTCGCAGCCGGCCGTTGAGTCTACCAATTTATCGATTCGAGGGAGTGGGTAATGATCCTTTGGAGAAACTTTGTTCAAATCTCGGAAATCGATACACATTCGCCATTTGTTTCCAGGTTTAGGCACCAACACTACATTAGCCAGCCACTGAGGGTATTGGATCTTCTCAATATGCCCTATCTCCAACAACTTCTGAACTTCCCTTTCTATTATCTCGTTTTGTTCGTCACCAAAGTGCCTCAATTTCTGCTTGATCGGTCGAACCTCGGGCTTAGTATCCAACTGATGAACTGCTAAGTCCGGGTTTATACCCTTCATATCTTCCGGCTTCCATGCGAACAAATCCACATTCTCTCTCAATACCTGCACAATCTCACTACGGTTCGGTTCGGCCAAATGACTGCCAATGCGAACTACATGTCCCGGTTGTTCGGAGATCAACTCAATGCTCATCAATTCTCCCTCTTCAAACTCTGCTGTGTTCGCCTCTCGTCCTTTCTTTCGACTCTGATCTCTTTCTCTATCAATCTCAGTTTTCTGTTCGGCCTTCCGTTTTTGGGATTCGGACTGGCGAACTGCAGCTACGTAACAGCGTCGAGCTGTCTGCTGATTGCCGTGGACTACTCCCACTCCCACAGTTCGTCCTTCCTCATCTTCCACTGGAAATTTCATCATCAAATGAGCAGGTGAGATAACAGCTGCATAAGTACTCAACGAAGGACGCCCTAAAATCACGTTGTACTGCGAAGGCGCGTCCACCAATAGGAAAGTTATTGTCTTATTTTGCCTCCATTCCTTTTCTCCCAGAACCATGGGTAACTGGACCTTGCCAAACATTGTCACGGCCTCTCCAGAAAACCCATAAAGAGAAGTCTCCACCGACTTCACTTCGACTGTCGATCTCATCTTCCGAAAACAGTCCATGAACATAATGTCCACCGAACTGCCGGTATCAACGAATATCCTTTCTACGTTGAAACCCCCAATCTCGGCCGCAATCACCATAGCATCGAACTGCGGACTCTGGAGAGCTACTTTATCTTGAGCCCCAAACTGCACTACTACCTCGTCGAAAATCGTTTGAACCTCATCGCCTTTCTGTCGAACTGAATTCAATCTCGCCTTGCGAGCTCTATTCGAATCTCCATCTGTTGGTCCTCCTATAATCATGTGTATAGTGGGCCTTTCCTCCCTCTCAGGCCTATTTTGCGGCGGAAGCGGCGGAGAGGGAGGTAGTTCAGGACGATGTTGTCCCCTTTCTCTTCTAGACTCCTCCCGAGCATTCCTCTGCTCTCTGTTATCTTGTCGGCGAGGACGAACATACCGAGCAAGCCTATTTTCCCGAACTAATCTCTCTAGTTCGTCTCTAAGGTGCAGGCATTCATCAGTGCCGTGTTCATATTCGTTATGAAACCGACAAAGCTTGCCATTCCCGAAGGTGGATGGCTTTTTGGGATTCGGGCTCCAGGTCGCCGGCCATTTCAGTTAGGGCAGATTCCAAATCTCCATCAATACCTGTCCAGGAGAAATATTCAGGAGGGTATATTGGTCATACCTCCTACCAGCTTTGTTCTCTCGCAACGGCGGGGGCGCGAACCTCACTCGAGATTCTCCCGTCTCCTTTCTTCTTGTAGGCTCCTGTTCCTGTGACTTACTAGCTCGGTTAGAGCCCTCACCCTTCTTAATCCGCACTGCCTCTTCCAGGTTGATGTACTTGGTGGATCTCTGCAATAAATCATCAAAATTCCTCGGCATCTTCTTAACCAAAGAAGTATGAAGATCACCCTCTTTCAGACCCTGTATGAAGGCATTGACTATTAAGTCATCCGAAGCCCCAGGAGCTTCCCGAGCTGCATCTGTAAACCTTCCAACGTACTCTCTCAACATCTCATCCCCTTTCTATTTTACCCCGAACAGAGTTTGAGTAGACCGCCGCTGTCTTCTGGCACTGACGAACTGGTGTAGGAATAACTCTGATAATTGTTTGAAGTCATGAATAGTTTCATCAGTCAATTGGCTGAACCAGGTCTGAGCAGCCTTGGTGAGGGTAGTAGCAAACACCCTACACTTGATGCCATCTGAATACCGGTGTAAGAGAGCGGTATTTTCAAATCGACAAAAGTGATCCCACGGATCAGCAGTACCATCGTAATCAAAATTCACCGGTCGAAAAGATGCCGGTAATTCATCTTCCATCACTTCCTCCGAAAAGGGATTCCCCCTTGAACCCTTTGGGACTCGTCGAATATTATGCTGAACTTCTTTCATCTCTCTTTTCAGTTCATCAACCCTATCCGATAACTCATCGCGGCCTCGTTTCTGTCCCCGAGAGCAATCAAACTGGCTTTCCCTCTCATCCGTTTGTGACCTATAATCACTGGCTTCTTTCTCCCAATGAGTGTCCATATTATCCTGATGTGACTCAGCTCTTTGTTTCCCCATAACTTTCTAGACAGCTGTTTCCATCAAGTCTGCCAATTCCTCTGCCGTTAAAGTAATGGTACGGGGGGGATCCACCGGGGTAGGACTCTGGTCACCCTCTCGATTTTCAGGCCTCCTGGATGAATCACCGACTTCCATCCTTCTTTTTGATCCCCTGGTATTCACCATGCTTGTTATCTCAACGCCTTAAAACTCAGATTGTTTTTCCCACAGACGGCGCCAATTGATGTTGCTCCGATCCAAAACTCCGGTTCTTCAACCCAAAACTCGAAATCTTGAACCCTGGATGTTGCTCCGATTCGATTCTCCAACTTCTCGATCCAAAAACTGATGATCTTGAACACGAAAACCTACAAAAAACACCGGGAGGGGTTCCCAGCGATAGGACTCCGACGCTCAAGTCAGAAAAAAGGAAGAAGATCCTTGCACAAGTGTACGTGTGTGTATTTTGAATTTAAGTGTGCATAAGAAAAAATAAAGAATGAGAACAAGAGCATATATAGACTCCCTGGGATATGAGTTGGTTAGGATTCATCCCACAAAATATGGGATACGGACTAACAGATCCGCTGAAATAGCGGTTAGTTAGGCTCAAAGTCTGTCCGCCACATTCCATGTTAATCAGTCCGCTGTTATGACATCGAACTAAATCAGTTCCTTTTTCATTAGTTCGATCATAGGGCTGTAACTCAGTTCGCTTAGCTTCGCCGCATACCAGTTTTCCCTCGTATCTTATAACTAAGTTAGTACGTCATCGTATTTCCCACACTAGCTCGAGCTTCCTTAGTTTGATCAGAAGATGGCCGAACAGCTTGTTTCTCAATACTTCAGCAGCCTTGATTTTGGTCTCAGTTCGGCTTCTAGGACAAGGACTCGGTTCGACTTGGTTCGACTAGGTTCGGTCTTTTAAGAGAAAGAATCGGTTCGTCTTAGTTCGACCATATCACCAACCTTCTATTAACTCGAATTCCATAATTTCTTTTTATTTCTACTATTTGGGAATAACTCTGGCACCCCATCAATATCACGGGTAATTCTACTCTCAGTTTTATGGTGGTTATGTTCTATTTGGACAATTTGTGGTCATATTTTTGTTTCCTTTTGATTTCTATTTAACTAATTCATGTTGTAATATTGTATCTAGGATGAATGAACTTCTTATAGTGTATAAAAATTATCGTTGAGTTTAGCTAGTAATTTGGCTTATATGAGAGTAGGATTGAGATACGATTGCTGAAAAATTGATAGATTTATCAAAACAATTCTAAAATATAAATGAATCAACTGATATTGTTTTGTTGAATATTCCAACAACTCTTTCAGGTTTAGCTAGTAATTTGGCTTATAGGAGAGTAGGATCGAGATATGATTGTTGAGAAATTGATAGATTTATTAGAACAATTCTAAAATATAAATGAATCAACTGATCTTGTTTTATTGAATATTCCAGCAACTCTTTTAGGTACAATATGTGAAGTATGCACTTATTTAGAATAAATTATGATGTGCTCGCCTAATACATTTATGTTTCAAATCTTTACTTGTTTCCATTGCTAGTGAATAATTTATATTGCTCAAATTATTTAAATTGCTTAGTGTTATGTGCTATCGACTGGGAGAAAAATAATTGTATTCATAAAGTACTATTGAAATAATGCTTAATGTTCATATCTTTGTTATTTTTTTGGGATAAATTATTATATTAAGAAAATAACTACAAAAATATTAAAAAAAGTTGATGTGCTTTGAAGAAATTATGTGTTCAGTATTCAAGTTAGACATAATAATTGATAATATTTATGTTGGTTTATGAAATTTCTTAAGATAAAGGTAATCATATTAACAAATATTTTAATTTCAATTCTTAAATATTTTCTCAAAAAATGTCTTATATTATATTCTTAGGAGTTTGTAATGGATAAAAGTTAGATGAAGCTTGAGAACAGAGCACTTCCTGAGTATCAAAATGGAGTTCAACAGTTTCTAAACTTTGCATATTCTTCATTAGAGACATGGAAAAAGATTAGGTGTCCTTGTAAGAAATGCAACAATGTTTATTTTCAAAAACGAGATGATGTTGAGGCTGATTTATTTCAGTATGGAATACTTCAGAGTTATGTTACATGGGTGCTTCATGGTGAGGAGCTAGATGATTCTTGTGATGAAGAATTTTATTCTGATGAAGAAAATGATCAATTTGAGTTAGATGAAACTATTGAAAGTGATAATCAAGGGCATCAAAGTAATCATGATGGCATGCAAGATATGTTGCAAGACTGTTATGTAGCAGCAACAACAAATGCTTGGAGTGGAGATGATCAATCTATAAGAACTGAAAATGCAGTACCAAATTGGGAATCTGATAAATTCATGAGATTATTGAAAGATGTTGATAAAGAATTATATCCTGGTTGCAAACAATTCACTAAGCTTTCTTTCATCGTAACTTTAATGCATTTGAAGATTCTTAATAGATGGAGCAATAAATCTTTCACAATGTTACTTGAGGTATTAAAGAAAGCACTTCCCAATGGTGACACACTCTCTTGCTCTTATTACGAGGCTAAGAAGATTATTCAAGATCTTGGTTTAGATTACAAGAAAATTCATGCATGTGTCAATGATTGTGTGTTATTTAGAAACGACTATGAAAATAAAGAAGAGTGTCCGAAATGCTCAACACCTAGATATAAATTTGCTGAAGTCAATGGAGGAAAGAAGCATAAGAAGATCCCTAAAAAAGTTCTACGTTATTTCCCGTTAAAGCCGAGATTGCAAAGATTGTATATATCTAAGAAAACAGCAAAAGATATGAGATGGCATGAAGAAAAACGTACAAATGATTGAGTGTTGAGACACCCGGCTGATGCTCAAGAATGGAAAGAATTTGATGAGATGCACAAATCATTCTCGAAGGATTCCCGTAATGTTAGACTTGGCTTGGCAACTGATGGTTTCAATCCTTTCTCAAATATGAGCCTATCTCATAGCACATGGCCTGTGATTCTTTTGCCATATAATCTACCACCTTGGAAGTGTTTGAAGGCTCCTTTCTTCATTCTTTCAATGCTGATTCCAAGTCCGAAATCTCTCGGAAATGACATAGATGTATTTTTGGAGCCACTAGTTGATGAACTGAAAGAGTTATGGGACCATGGTATTGAGACTTATGATGCATCAAGTGGTGTTAAGTTTATGTTACGTGCAGCAATATTGTGGACCATAAATGATTTTCCAGCATATGGTAACTTATCATGATGGAGTACAAAAGGGTATTTGGCATGTCCAGTATGTAATAAGGAAACTAGTAGTATTTGGCTCAAGAATGGAAAAAAAGTTTGTTACATGGGTCATTGTCGTTTTCTACCTCAAAATCATAAGTGGCGAGATCTCAAAAGTGCTTTTGATAGTACAAAAGAATCTAGAGGTAAGCCAATTCCTCTAACAGGTGATGATATTCTTGAACAATTGAATGGTATCAATCAGACTATATTTGGGAAAGCACAACCAAAGAAGAGAAAACGTGATGAGGATTTGAATTGGACGAAATTTAGCATTTTCTTTAAGTTACCGTATTGGAGAACTCTTAAGTTGCGACACAATTTAGATGTTATGCACATAGAAAAGAATGTATGTGATAATATTTTGGGTACATTGCTAGACATTGATGGAAAAACAAAGGATAATATTAAAGCTAGACTTGATTTGCAAGATTTGCGTATAAGACATCCATTACATCCAAAAATCTCAGGAAATTCTTACTTGGTGCCTCCGGCCTCTTATACATTATCCACAATAGAAAAAAGAAAGTTGTGTGAATTCTTAGCTTCAGTAAAATACCCAGATGCATATGCTGCAAGTTTATCAAATCGTGTTAACACTAAAGAGTTTCGAATTATGGGTATGAAAACTCATGACAGTCACATTATCTTGCAACAGTTGCTACCGATATCAGTACGTGGGTTGTTAGATAATAACGTGTGTGATGCATTATATGAAATCAGTCATTTTTTCAAGAAAATATGTTCGAGATCATTGGATAGAGTGGAGTTAAAACGTCTTGAAGATCAAATAGCTTTAGCATTGTGTAAGCTGGAAAGAATTTTCCCTCCAACTTTTTTTGATATCATGATGCATTTGCCTATTCATCTTGCACGAGAGGCAACATTAGGAGGACCTGTACAATACCGTTGGATGTATCCAATTGAAAGGTAATATTTATTATTTACTTATTGATATATAGATACATAAATAGTGTGATATATGTCTTATTGGATGAATTTTATTTATAGGTATCTGTACAAATTAAAGCAATATGTTAATAATAAAGCTTTTCCAGAAGGATCAATAGTTGAGGGTTATATTGCTGAAGAATGTTTAACCTTCTGCTCAATGTACTTGGATGATATTGAGACACAATTTAATAAAGTAGAAAGAAACTATGAGAGGTGCAAAGACAATTCAAAACAAAGTTTGTCTGTGTTCTCTAGTGGCTCACGTTTGATCGGCAAAGGTGTATATGACTTCCTTGCTGAAGAATCACTAAAACAAATTCATTCATATATTTTGAAGAATTGTGATGAAGTGTTGTCGTTTATGAGGTACCTTATTATTCGTGTTTGTGTTCTCTAAGTAGTGTGTTATTTAACTTTTAATATTGCCAATTCTCTATGAAAAGTAGTTAAAATCATATGAAATTAATTTAAGTTAAAATCACATGAAATTAGAAAAACGAAACAGTAATAAATTAGTATTTGGGAAACTAACAAATAAATTAGGGTGACTGGATTTTGATTTAATTTGCATCAGCTCATAGGTAGAGATATAAGTTGTTGCTCTGTTTCCATGCTACTAATTTGAAAGTTGAATAACTTGGTGACTAAATTTTAATTTAATTTGCATCAGCTGATAGATAGAGATATAAGTTGGTGTCCTGTTTTTATACTATTAATTTGAAAGTTAAATAACTTGGTGACTGAATTTTGATTTAATTTCCATCAACTCATATAAAGATATAAGTTGTTGCCCTGTTTCTATGCTTCTAATTGAAAGTTAAATAACCGGGTGAATGAATTTTGATTTAATTTGCATCAACTCATAGATAGAAATATAAGTTGTTGTCATGTTTCTATGTTGCTAATCTGAAAGTTGAATAACTTGGTGACTAGATTTTGATTTAATTTGAACTTGTTTCTTTCATAATGTTTTGCTTATTTTTATAATTTTGATGTGTATTTTGCAGATAAACATATAGACGTGGTTAGATTAATTTTCTTTTAACTATCTTATATGTAAAATTTATTTGATTTCTCACATTTTAACCTTAAAATTGATTGTCGATTTTGAATTTAGTGAACACAAGGAACAGTTGAAACGTGATGGTTGTCGGAACGTGGAAAAGGAACTTGGAGAGCATTTTTCTAAATGGTTTGAACTGGTAAGAAACTTTATTCTTAAATTAGTTTTTAAAAATTCATTTTGCATATTATTAATCAACTAAATTTCAATTTATAGATATCTTCGACTAAAGAAACTCAACTAATTGTTGATGAGGATCTTAAGTGTTTGGCATATGGTCCAGATAAACGAGTGACTCATTATGATGCTTGCATTGTGAATGGGATACGATTTCATACTAAACAACGTGAGTTGAGTAAAAAAACTCAAAATTCTGGTGTCGTTGTAAAGGTTGAGGAAAATTCTGGATTTCGAGATTATTACGGTGTGTTAACTGATATAGTTCAAGTGGATTATTTGGGAAACCATCAAGTAGTGTTATTTAAATGTGATTGGTATGATGGTAAGTCGGTTCAAAGAGATAAGTATAGTTATACGAGCATTAATATGTCAAAGCCATGGAAAACTAGTGAACCTTATGTATTAGCATTTCAAGCACAACAAGTGTTTTATGTTAATGATATCAAGTTGGGAAATAATTGGAAAGTTGTGATTGAGGCACACACTCGAAACTCGTGGAATGTACTTGCGAATAGAGATGATGAATTTATATTAATTGAAGAATCAGACCAACTAAGTGCACCACATATTACAGATGATGACATGTTTAATCATCCAAGTGATTTTATAGAATTGTGTAGAAATGACATCTCGGCAGCATCTATAGTGGCGGATAAAGAAGATACACAAGCGACAAAGCATGTGGACATGTTCATTAGTGAAGAGGAGGTGGAAGAGGAAGAAGAAGATGAAGAAGAAGGTAGCGTTAATGAAAGTGAGGATGATTATGATATTTGATTAGATGAATAAGCATTACTTAATGTTGCATATTTGAATTTCTAATTTTTATTAGTTTGTTAATCATTCTTTGAAACAGGCTCCTTTTTTTAAGTTTAAAAATTCTTGAGAGAACTTAGATCACTTCATCTTGTCTGTAAAGTATTTTAGATTTGATGAATTAATTGATTGTGAATTATGGAACATTGTTATTGTTTGGAGATGTATAAGACATATCATTATGGTCTTAGTTTTATTTATATAAAATATTATGTTTATAATTTTCTTTCATTAATTATCATATTGTATAAGAATTTTGAAATTTTCACTGTATTAACTAGTGTTGTACAAATTTATTGAAAATAAATTCTTTTATTTAAATTACATATAAATATCACAGTAATTCATATATTATAAAAACAAATTGAGTTAATAATTTGATAAAAATTAAAAATTAGATATTAGTACATTTGCAAGTTATAACAATACAAAATTACAACTTACAAGTTATATACAACTTTAAAAATTAGATATTATAATTTAAATACAACAAAATACAAACTACAAACCAAAAAAAAAATACAACTTATCATACAAATTAAAAATAGTAATCAATAAAACTTAAAATTATAGAGTAGATTAACATAATATATTTTAATATAATATAAAATTTATTAAGAAATTAGGGAAATTGATGGTTCAAATTGCCGGTTCACGGTTTTGATTTTGAATCGAAACCAGGTTAATAGTTTTCCAAACTATTGACCACGTTTGATTCCTGGGAAAACTGTTGACCACGTTCGATTCCTGTTTGTCGAACCAGTTAGGCACTTTATCTACCACCATCCAACTTTGCCAATAGGGCAATGGGGACTTAAGTTGGAGGGTTTTGAGTCCGGCCACTTCGCTCTAACGATCCCGCTCACCTTAAACCCCTCAATTTACATGAATATATTATTTATATATTTTGAGTAAATATATTGTTATTATATATTATATTATATATAAGTGTTTCTAATATATTTTAAGAATAATAAATCTACTACTCAATTGTTAGAGTATTATAGTTAATATAATTATAGATAACACTTAACATATATATACACACAAATATATAATATTTTATTGAAATAAAAAAAATTAAATCAAACTACATTTAAAGTATGAAATAACACAATATTGACATATTAATCAGCCATACCAATACTCCAAATCAAATTAACTCCTTCAACTATATATTAGAGCAATGAATTTAAATGGAAAGATGAATAATTAAAATCTTATAAAGTGAAATATCATTTTCTTACACTAGTTATTATTTTCAAACCGAAAGTATGCTGAACTTTTTTAACAAAAAACAAACAAGCTAAATTTTATATTAATATCTTAATGAAATATTATTAATAAAAAATGCAATTACAATATGATAATAGTTTTAATTAGAGCCATAGTGGGTGATTGTTTTTTAAAGGAAAGAAAAATTGCAGAGATATATTATCAAGGAAATTTCACACAAATACAAAGGATAAGAAGGAACAAAAAGTTATGAAAAAAGAGGAGGGAAATTTCTGGCGCTAATAAGATAATTAGCACATGAGAGAATCAATTACTCCCAAAAAATATGGAGTTTCCCCACTCATTTATCGACTTTCCGTTCAGAATTTCTGTGTGTATATATACATATATTCATTTAAAACACATCTACAAGATATCTGTAAGTTTTTTGTTCATTCTTCTCAATGTCCATGGCTGGAGGCAGAATTCATCCTTGTAGTAAGTTTCATTCAAATTTCTTTCAAAAATTAGTCATGATTTTTTTGTTTTCATATGTATGTGATGAAATGTGATGAGATAAAAGTAGACTTTTGTGTTCATAGTAGATATCAAGTAATATGAGTTACTTTGTTATTCTGTGATCTGATTATCTCAATAGATTCAATAAATTTGCAGTGATGATATCACAGTTTAAGTGGTTAAATTTGCATACTACTTGTTTGAATAAATGCCTAAACTATTTTTTTATTTTTAAAGATTGCTAATTTTTACATCTCATCGTCAAGTGGTTACATCTCATCTCATCTGATTCTATTGTAAAGTAGTTGGCATAGTTACAGATTTGGAACCTTGTTATATATACAGTTTCATGACTATTTTTCTGTTGTATGCTTAATGATCAAACTGTTACTCGTGAAATCATTTTGGTATATTGATATAGATCAACATGCATTAGTCTACTTGGAACACTTTGATCGAATGAAGCATCATTAACTCTTTATCTCAACTTTAGTTGCAATTCTGGATTTTGACCTTTAGTTTTGGTTTTATAATTATTTGACTTTCGTCATTTCTTTTATCTCCAAGGATTAATTTTCTAAATATTAGTTCATAGCCTTTTATACAAGTTGAGGGGTAGGGTCTGCTGTTTTATTTGCTTTTAAGATGATTTGAGAGTCTTTCTTGTTGTTTGTAGCTACTTTGTGTATCATATACTTTACTCATATGTTTAAATTTCAGACTTGGTTGTCAGTGATGAGCATGGAAGACAACACACTCAACAACAACATGACTCTGAAGAAGGAATTAATATGGAGCTGAGCAATAACAACAATGATATAGGTTTAAGTATATTTACACACACACACACATATATATATATAACTATCTCATTTGTTTTTTAGGACATTACTAACATCTTTATAATTAATGCAGGGATATCTGAAAGAAAACGAAGAGGAATAACTAAAGGCATCTCTGTTGAAAAGAGAAGACGTAGAAGTGAAAAACTACAGATCATCATTCATCCACGTCGACGTCGAATAGTTGGTACAAATGCAGCTGATTTTAAGACTGAGGCATGTGTTATTCTTAAACAACATGCATCCCTAAGATGTCCTCGTTGGAAAGATATTCCTATAGATAGCAAAAGAAAGATGTGGCTTGCAATGAAGGTAATAATTTCAAAATGATAAGTTTTATTATATATGTTTGCTTAATCTTTTTTATCTGAATTGAACATCGTAGCAAAAATTTGATCTCCAAGAGGATCGCCAAGTTAAGGAGGTGGTGTTTGAGCAATTAAATCGTCAGTATAGGAGTTACAGACACAAGTTGCACATTTATTATGATAAGAATAAGGATGATGAGAATATCTTCGAGCATCCTCCTAATGGAATAAGTTTGGAGGATTGGGAGACATTAATCAACTACTTTGAGAGTGAGGATTTTAAGGTATTAAACTACATTTTTTATTACATATTTTGGTGACTTGTATAAATGTTTGGTAATAAAATTCATCTTGAATGCTTATTTTAGTGACTTGTATATATGTTCAGAGAATGAGTGAACGGAACAAGAGTAATCGGAAGAAGCTTAAGATGGCTCATCTTTGTGGGACGAAATCAATAGCGCAATATTGCTTTGAAGATGTAAGTGCATTTACTGTATATTGTTATTAACACAAAAGATAGTCTTTATAAAAGTTGTATATCATGATGCCAGCGTGATCCTGAGACTGGAGAAGAGCCAACACGGACAACAACATGGTTTAAGATGCACTACAACAATAAGAAAAAAGAATGGGTTGATGAAGCTTCAAAGAAAGTTTATGTAAGTTTTTAATATGAGTTTTCAAGTAATTATACATTATTGGCTATCAATTATTCAGCACTTAAAGAGCTTTGCAGGATGAGCTTGTTAGATTACAAACTGAAACAAGTGAAGATGGACAAGATGTTATGGATGAAGATCAAGCTTTTATTGAGGTATTTGGGCAAGAGAAACCTAATCGATTATGTGGTTGTGGAGATGGATTGAAGCCACCTACTAAAAGGGGAGAAAGAGTTAATCTTGAACTTCAAAAAGAGAATGAAGATTTAAAGAAGAAAAATGAAGAGATGGCCTCACGATTGGAGTCATTAGAAGCTCAAGTTAGCAAACAAGAAAATCAAGTACAATCTCAAGTGGAAGCTCTTTTGAAAGTTCAACTTCCTGCTATGCTTCAAAGCTTAACCCAAGCTAGTCATCTTCAAAGCTGATGATCATGTCTTTTACTTTACCGAATATTTTGGGTTTAGCTTGTTTAATATTATTATGTTTTAATGGTTAATTTTATTGAGTCATTTAGTTTTAGTTTGTCAAAAGTAATCATATTATTATGTTGACTATAGCTTTATTGAACAATTTGTCTTCAGTCTAATAAAATTTCTTCGTTTTAATATATCTTAGAATGATGCATGTGTGATGGATTCTAATTTTTTAAATATTTATTAAAATGAAATATAAATCTATATTAAAATGAAGCTATAACTATAATTATTATCAATACAATATTTTATAAAAATATTTAATTAATGGGAAAATTATTTAAAATAATGATATAATTGTGACAACTTATATAACATGTATTATAACAATAAATCATTACCTTTTAATGACAGTAGTAATTGTGGCTAAAGAATAGTTTTTAATGACAAAACATTGCATTTTAGTTATTAAAGTTTTACGTGACTAAAAATTTTGATTTTAGTGACATAAAATTTTTATGGCAAAATATTGAATTTTGTGACAATATTTGTATGTGGCTAAAGTCTATAATTTTTGTGACAATAATTATATGTCACTAAATTCTTTAAGTTTAGTGATAACTATTACCTGTCACTAAAATTGATGGTTGCAGTGACAACAATAGCCCGTGACAAAAATATCAAGATTTAGTGAAGACTATTGTACGTAGCTAATATCTTAGCCATTAGTGACAACAATTATATGTGACTAAATATAGGAACTATAGTCAAGACTATGAAATGTCATCACTATACCATTTAGCTACAGTTACAATAGTGACGACATAGTAACGATGTTGATTATGGTCACTAATATGATATAGTGACAACATTTGTATATATAGTGACATCAAAAAATGCCACTAAAAATCTTTTTTTTTGTAGTGTGGGTCCCCTCTTCCACTGAAAGTCGATGGATTTAAACGTCAGAACTGCTCGATAACTAGGTTTGCATCATTCCTTAATGATGCTGGTAGTACAGGTTGTGCTGCCTCAAAATATCGAGCCCAGCCCCTCAAAACCGACACTAGGTTCCCCATCGTGGTGTCCACGCCATGTTCTGGTTGGTTCTCTATTGTCGGTTGGTTCCTACGCAATCATCTTCACGGCATCCTCGTCCTTGTTTTGTTCTTGTTCGAAAAATCATGAGGCAGGCATCACATATAATATACTATGGAGAGATCCCAACACAACAGATCACAAAAGAAACTGAGCTCATCGTAGATATGGGGAGAGAAAAGAAGATAAACACGTTGCAGGAATGAGAGAGAGAAGAAGAAGAAGGTAAACATAAACATAAATCCGTAAAAGAACATAAGTTCAGATAAGCATCGTCATACGTCACGTCCTACATCGATCATATAGTCCTAAGGGCCTCAAAACACGGCCTATCCAAACTACGTCTATAAAACTATGGCGGCAGCTCCAGCTGTTGGCGGTGGTGGTGGTGGTCCCCGATGCCTGCGACGGGAAGGCTCTGAATCCTCCTTAGAATCCTCATCACTGCTCGAGGGATCATACAGTCTCAAAACGGGTGAACGAGATGATGGGTCGGCCGGTGAAGGGGAAGAATATCACCTATGTCTGATACGTCTAGTGAGTGATGACCAACCAATCGTCGGACATCACCTCCGCAACATGCTGGCATGCCCGATCGTGCAATATCCCACCTTCTGTCCTCCTCCATAAGGTGAGTAGTCTGGTCAGGAACTACCCTATGGATTCATCTAGCGCTATGCGGGCCGCGTAAAAGCTCTGCAACACTGCAGCCGGGATAACCCGCCCACTAGAACTCTTCCGTGCTGTCAGACACATCATTGCCATTTATACCGGTAGAGAACGTGACTACCCGAACTACCCCACGCAACCCAACAACATACAAGATAGACGAGGAACAAAGAGGTGAGAAACAGATACACAAGAAAAGATAGATAAATATAAACAAGCGTATAACACATAAACACTCATTTCTTATTAAGCTTCATGATTAGAAAGGGAGACGCATCGAGAGAGATGTTTATCCATTCTTTTTAAAAGGAGTTCCTCGTTAAAACATGTTGAAATGAAAAATGACTTAGAACACGGCCCTACAAAGGGTAGGACCTTGCTTTGATACAATATATGTCACGCCCCGTTTTCATACTTTTTTTAAAATATCAGAGTTCGTCTATGGGCGTGCAGGAAAAGAGAAAGAAGCTTACTTTTTAAATATTATGAATAGAATAGATAGGTAACGATTTAAAATGATAATCGAAAAAAAGAAACAACGAAATTCGGATAAAGCGTACAAGTCTTTTACATTTTTCACAATATCGACACATCACCGGAAGAAAATGTTTTAAAATAACAGTTAAAATAAACAGGATCCGTTATAAATTACAAAGTTTTACAAAACATAAGTAGTTATAAAGAAATTAAAATAGGGAAGACACTGGATATAGCACCCCTCTCGCTGCATGTCTTAGTTTTCATTGTTTCCTGTAGTGTGAGTACAGATAGGGGTGAATGCGTTTGAATACACTCGTGGGAGTAATTTCCGTATTCCAATTACATCAAAAGTTAAGTGAATTACGACATATAAATCGGCACTTCAAGTAATCACAACACGTAAAATGCATTGCATATATAATCCTTTAGCACGGGTATCCCCATCTTACCCGGTAATCCTTCGGTGCGGGTATTCCCCGTCTTACCCGGTAATCAGTTTGAGGACCATGGGTGCTTTTTACAGACCACTAGTCCCTCCGTGATGAATGTGGACTTATGTCCTCGTATGACATATATCATTGTATGAATGAACATATAATATCACAGCACGTAATCCCAAGGCACGTAGGTTCAACCAATTCATAGCATGTGAACACACACATATATATATACATAATAACATTGATTCATGTATAAGCATATCATCAACATATCAAGGCATATCATATACAGAAACGTAAAAGTCGTTAAAGTTCAAAAGTTACCCCCACCTGAAAATATGGTGTTTGACTTCATGAGATGCAAGCTTTAAAATACGTATGCTCCTAATCGTGATAGCCTACACATGCAAACGTAACTTATTAGTGTCGTGTTATGATCGTTATGCATATTAATTAAAGAACTCCCTTAGAAAGAAACAATGATAGAGGGAAAAACGATCAACAAGCTTGGGACGTGATCACACAACGAAGAGGGTTCGATTACGGTTCTATAGATGAAAGAATGAGCTTAAACGGATAAGAAACGAGTTAAAACAGAGCGTTTTAGGGTTTAGGGGTAAAAACGTAAATTCCGGTAAAGGTTGACTTTGACTAGGGGTAAAATTGTAATTACAGAGAAGTTTAGGGGTCAAAGTGAGAAATTAGAAAGTTTTGGGGATGAAAATCAAAGACTTGAAAACTTTTGGGGTGGAAATATAATTTCCAAAAGTTTGGGGGCTAAAGTGAGGAAACCGAAAGTTGAGGGACCAAAAAGCAAGGATCCTAAAGTTTCAAGGGTTTGTGGATAAGCCCCTGGATGTTTCGAATTTACAAGGAGGCCCTTGCCTCCTCACCCCCTTCTCCCGTCATTGCCCCCTCGTCATCGCCGTCTGGAGCTCACCGTCGACGACACCATGTCGCCGACCAACACCAAACACCACCACCACTCGCCGGCGCTCTTCGCACCAGCCACCACAACACACGCCGATGCTGATGCGCCGCCCAACAACACACAAACACAGCTCATGCAACACACACACGCACAGCACACTGCCGCAGTGGCGCACCACCGGCCGCAGCGACTCCGACGCACGGCGGCGCTCAAGGCGCCACCCCCAACCAACACACACACACCCTAACTCCGGTGACGGCAGACAGAGAGAGAGAGAGAGATCGCGAGAGAGGAGAGAGAGAGAGAAAGGTAGAAACTTTGACCGGTGATTGCCGGAAAAAGAGAAAGCCGATCGACGATCGAAGTTCGGATTCATGACGGGCTAGGTGAGAGCTTCAAATGCATGTGTGAATCGACTTGATCGGAGGAGAAACGAGATGGATACGAAGAGAGAGAAAAGAGGAAGGAGAGAGAGAGGGAGGTCGTGCATTTGCCGGCCGATTTCCGGCGGAGGCGGCTACGGCTCGGTGAACCGAGCCCAGATCCGTGACGGGCTCGACAAGGGCTATGTTTGGTGCAAAAATAGGGAGAAGAAGCGGCGGCGCCACCTCCGGCACGGCGGCGACGCGGCGGCACTCCGGCCGTCGGAAAATAGAGAGAGAGGGAGAGTAAATTCAGTTTTTACCTTAGTTATTTTGATCAAAGTGTGGTAAAAGTTTTTCACTTCATGTGTTTTATCAACTTCTTTCTTTCAATGAATTGGGCCTCGTTTGGGCCTTGCAATTCCGATTGGCCCGATTTTTGTTTCATTTTCTTCGTTTTTTGATTACGATCATTCTCATGACATGTATTCTACAATTATAAAGCTTTCAATTCAATCAAGCTTTCGATAATTATAAACTTAGGTGTTCCGAATTAATTACGTTTATGATACATATCAATCAAACGTACGATAAATTATTTTATGCACTATTTCGATTAATCTGAAACAAACCCCAATAAATCACATAATTACGGTTAAATTATTTAGTCATAAAATTATGCGTCGTTTTGTCCCGAGCGTTACATTGATATTAAAAAAACACGATAAAAAAAGCTAGAATATTGGTGAGAAAGTTGAATAATAAGACAGAAATAATAACATCATGCTAAATAGAAAATATTGGTATTCTCTTACGAATGCAACATATATAATCAAATTATATTATAGTTTATACTAAAATTGATGATAGATATAACACAATCATAATTTTTAATATAAATAATATTTAAAATGATCTATTATTATATTTTCTTAAAACCCGTGTATTACACGGGCCCTATACTAGTAGATATAAAATGGATGCCCCACTCCTAGACATGCTCAAACTGTTTCTAAAACCGTTTTGAAATCAAATCGAGGTCAGTGGTCAGGAAAACCATGGATCTAATTTTTGTTTGAAATCGAAACCATGAATTGTGTTTATACGGTTCGGCTTCAGTTTGGGGTAATTTTAAACTGGGAAACCGACGGTTCCAAACTGGTGGTTCGAACAGATGATTAAACCGTCGGTTTATGTATTTTTATAAAATAAAAAAATTATATTATATATATAATATTATGTATTTATGTTATTTCACACTTTCACTTTAAGTTATATTGATTATTATCTTTAATTTGTCTTATAAGTTGTAATTATTTTTGGTATATGGTTTGTATTTTATTGTATTTGAATTGTAATTTCTAATTTTTGAAGTTGTAATGTTGTGTTGTTGTAACTTGTAAATGCAAGTTCTAATTTTTAACTTATATCAAATTATTAACTCAAACAAAATTGTTATCTTGTAATAAATGAATAATTGTAATATTTATATGCCAATTTAATAAAATAAAATTTAAAAAATAAAAAAATGAAAGTGCCAAACTGACAATTCGAACCATGTGAGCACCTCTACCCATACTCCACCATTTTCTAATCACATCCAAATTTTTAATATTTTAAATTAAAATATAATAAAAAATGAGGCATGTTTAAAAAAGCCTGGAATGTGGATAATTTCAGTGATAAGTGTGGTTTTTCACGTATTTTTGCATATGTTTATGTATTTATTTGAATATGTTTAGATACGTTTTTATGGTGATTTCTGATGTTATATTGTATAATTTGCATTTGACGAGTTTGTGCTTAGTTTCATGATTTTGATGAGAAAAGTGCAAGTTTCAAGTGTAATTGATGACCAAGGAAGGAAGAATGGAAATACGAGATCGCATGGAAGATTTGGTGGCGTACGATCTGGTCATGCCATATAGCACGACCGTGGGCCATTGTGCAGAGAGTACTGGATGGTGGGGCACGACCGTGGGGCACGACCGTGCTCGGGTGACAGGAATTCAAAGAGTTTTGGTTTTCTTGGAGTGTTTTCACCTCTTACTTCACTTGGAAGATTCTCAATACAATAGAAATACTCAACATGAAGAGAAGTAAAGAAGGATGAGAGAAATAAAAAGAAGAGAGATTCATAGAGAAAAACACGATAGTCTGAGAAGCATCGAGAGGATTTGAAGAAGAATTCAAGAGATCGAGGAATCATGAGATCATCGTCTAATAGAGTTTTTAATCTTTTCTTCCCTTGTTGAATATTAGTAGATATGATATTTCCAATCTTATCTATGAGTTTGTTTATCATCATGTCTAGCTAATTTTCTAAGGTTTCTAGGGCTTGTTAGTAATTTGATTCGAATCTAGATGGATCTTTAATTTCAATTCAAAGTTCATGATCGTTTATCCTATTTGTGCGTTTATGAATTGATTGCTTGTTTGGTTATGTGGCCAATAATTGAGCATGTTTTAGTAATTAGATCAAAATTCAGGAGATGAGATTTAATTATGGAAGGATAAACACATGACACATAAAAAGACTTAGATTGAGAGATTAATGAATTTATGTGATGGGAAATCAATCCTAGGTACTTTTGGGAGTTGTTATGTTTCAATCAGATTGAGTAGGGATACCTCTGGTGGCATAATAATCAACCGGTTAACTGACTCGGGAGAGTTGTTAATTTGACATATGTGATTGCTCATATAGGATGATTGATTAATGAACTTGAATTGGTTAAAGTGATGTTTTGATGAGAATTGGATGAAAGCATGTCCTAGAACCTATCTTAGATATCTGTTATTCTTGAGTTAATTTATCTGGATAGTTATTTTTCTATTGAATTAATCTGCAATCGATGTGATTTGATTTTCCTAGATAAAAACTGAAAACTGAATTTGAGTAGTTAGTTAGTTCCTAGATAGCCAGTCTCTGTGGAATCGACCTTGCTCACCACTTTTACATCCTACATCGTATACTTGTGGGAGTAGCTAAAAGAAATTACTGAACACTCAGCCATATATAATAGCATTGAACTTGATATGTTTTAGTAAAGTAGCTTTTGCTCGAGACGAGGTGGATTGAATTGATCAATGTCAATCAACCCTCGGTCAATGTTTGGTTAACTTACCCCGACCTCAATTACTATGGTAAGTAATTTTGTGTCTATCATGTAATATATATATATATATATATATATATATATATTTATATACAGTGACGGAGTCAGGGGGGACTGAGGGTGGCCACCCCCCAAAATTCTGAAAAAATTGCATATATATAGGGTAAAAAACGATTTCCCATCCGAACTATGCCCGATTTTACATTTTCTGGTAAAAAATTTAAAATGCGGCACCGTATTGACTGAACTTTGCGCGATTTACAATCTTCGGTATTCCGATCATTTTTTCCGGCCAACACACACGTGTCAGCACATGATTTCATTAAGGACATTTATCTCGTTTTTAAAGTTTATACCAGAAAGTGTAAAATCGGGCATAATTCGGATGGGAAATCGTTTTTTACCCTTTTATTTATTATACATTTTTTTTTTGAATTAGGTTAAATATATGTAATGTGTACTACATGATTTATTTGAAAGGGAAGAAATGAATTAATATACTAATATATGATATTCATAACGATATTCTAGCTTGTAAAAATTATAAAAATGTAATATATTTGGGCCCAAATCTTAACTCACAAGTTTGGTTTCTCAATTCTGAGCTCACATTGGGTGGCCTAACTAGTGTTCGATGAGTTTTCTAATGTTGATCCATCTTATAAAAGTATATTCAATCAGCGATTCAATTCATTTATTTTATCCAAATTCATCTCATATTCTATGAATTCATATTGAATATAATAAGTTTGAAATAAATACAAAATACAAATAATAAACAAAAAAATACATATTATATGAATTCATAGTGATCAATATAATAAGTTTGAAATAAACACAAAATACATATAATATGTATTTTTTTTATTATTTGTATTTTGTGTTTATTTCAAACTTATTGTGTTTATTTCAAACTTATTATATTTAATATGAATTCATAGAATATGGGATGAATTTGAACAAATTAAATGAATTGAATCGCTGATTGAATATAATTTTATAAGATGGATCAACATTAGAAAACTCATCTGAAGAATGAAGAAAATTAAAATGTTTACGTGGAAATGCAAGTATGGTGACGTGGAGAGATAGCCGGACAGTTATACATATCATATTGGAGTGTAACAAATCGAAACAGACGAGATCAATCACAAGAATCAGTTGCAAACTAACTCAACCTGAGAAAACTGAAACTAAGGTTTCTTGAGCATGAGCAGTTGCAATTAGCTAAAGTCGTGAAGATCCGTTGAAGTTCTGTTAAAATTGATAGAGGGCTTTTGATCAGCACACTTCCATGCATATTTGATTGTAGTTTCAGTTTATTTCGAAGTTGGATTTAGGAGTTATAAATAGTAGGGTTCATGAGCTAAAAAACCCTAGTCTGCGCTATATTTCTTCTGTAATTCTCTCTCGATTCTTTGAGTAATAAAAGATCTGGTTCTGTGCTGTGGATGTAGACTCAGTGGGGAGTCGAACCATGTAAAATCCTGTGTGATTCGTTCTCGTTTTTCGTCTGCATCGGAATAGGTTAATCTGAGAAGTGTGTGCGTTTTTCGTTTTTTTAAAGCTTGGATTGTTCTTGATTAATCGAGCGAGGTTGTGGGCTTTGATTAGTGTCTACATAATCAACATCATCGAACACTAGTTAGGCCACCCAATGTGAGCTCAGAATTGGGAAACCAAACTTGTGAGTTAAGATTTGGGCCCAAATATATTACATTTTTATAGTTTTTACAAGCCAGAATATCGTTATGAATATCATATATTAGTATATTAATTCATTTCTTCCCTTTCAAATAAATCATGTAGTACACATTACATATATTTAACCTAATTCAAAAAAAATTAATATAAAATGTATAATAAATAAAAGGGTAAAAACGATTTCTCATCCGAACTATACCCGATTTTACACTTTCTGGTATAAACTTTAAAAACGAGATAAATGTCCTTAATGAAATCATGTGCTGACACGTGTGTGTTGGCCGGAAAAAATGATCGGAATACCGAAGATTGTAAATCGTGCAAAGTTCAGTCAGTACGGTGCCACATTTTAAAGTTTTTACCAGAAATTGTAAAATCGGGCATAGTTCGGATGGGAAATCATTTTTTACCCATATATATATGTAATATAATATATAAATAGATTAATGTGTGGTTGTGCCCATATGGGCCATATGTGAATATTAAAGTCAACCCAACTTGGATTTGAGAGCTTATGATGGGCCGCCCCCAAGTGAATAAAAAAAATTGAAATGATGGGCCAGGTCCACTAACAACTTACTGCAACCAAGAAATTATTTAGTTATATTTTATTTGTTTTTATCTTTTTTTCCAATAAACCAATAAAGTGTCGAAAAGCAGCAGCAGAGCAGAGCTTCATTTTCTTCATTTTTTTATCATTCAAAATTCACCTTTCTTGATGAATATAAGGTAATATACTAACATTAATGCTCTTATTTTTATAGTTTACTTTAATCTTATTATGCTTTATATTTTTAATTTTTGAGTTATTTGTTTTAAACCCTAATAAGATTTTTTATGTACAGTGACGGAGTTAGGGGAGGACTGAGGGCGGCGGCCGCCCCCCAAATTCTGAAAAAATTGCATATATATATATATATGTAATATAATATATAAATAGATTAATGTGTGGTTGTGCCCATATGGGCCATATGTGAATATTAAAGTCAACCCAACTTGGATTTGTATTTAACCCAGTACCCAACCCGGCCCAAAACAAAACCCAACCCAAAAAATAATATTCAACCCAATATATCATCCACCAAGCCCAATACACTATCCACCAAGTCCAATATACCATTTGCCAAGCCCAACAATTCACGTTCTCACACACGTCGCATGTTGCTTTCTCAGGCACGCCTCACTCACCGTCTCACGCACACCTTCGCACGTCGCACGTCCGTCGCACACCAGAGTAAACCTGATAATTTTTGCTAATTTCCCCCAATTTGATTGTGCTAATTTTTTACCTCAATTTCGTGAAACTGATGTGCTAATTTTAGGGATTTTGATGATTTTAAGGATTTTTTATTTACTTGTATGTTATCGTGACTATTTTATTTAGAGATATTGAAATTTAGACCGAAACCTTCTCGAAATTTGTCAAGTCAAATTATTGCCTCGTCGAGAAGTATTCATTATTAGTAGTCCAATTAAGTCAAATTGCACATTTATCATTTAATAAGGTTGACTTTATATCTTTGCAAAGCTTATGTTAAAAGAGTTGTTTCCAACTTAGCAAAATTTGCTTGAATTTGATCTGAGAGAATTAAAGAGATGGCTTATGCTGCTGTGAGTTCTGTTTTGCAAACAATTAGACGTCTTATGTACTCTTCTGAATTCTGATGTTTCATATGTTAGACTGTATGTTACTAGTTTACTATATGTTACATTTGATTTCACTTATAGGCTTAGCAACTTCATTTGTGACGGTGGTATGGAAATTTCTTATGATGGTGATGACATGCTTAACATGTTTTGATCTGATAAATCTTGTGAAGTTGAAGATCAGATTATATATTTTGAGTATGTGGATTTCCATGTTGTCCAGCTTGTTAGGATGGCAGGCGTTATTTGTGTAACAAAGAGGATGGGAAGAACTAATTTTTCCATCATTTGTTGATCTTTAAATTTTTATGTTTTTGAACCAAATGTATTTTCTACTTGTTGAAGTAACGTGTTTCTTTGTTTCGATGTTTTTTTATCGGGTAATCTTTTCAATTATGGTGAATGAAAAGACAATTCTTGAGTATTCACCTCGACAATCAAAGCAAAAAGGATATAACATTGTGGCTGCAGGAAAGAAACCACAACAAAAAGAAATTAAGACAAAAGTTTCAAAAGAAGAAAAGAAAGAGGAAGAGGAAGAGAAGAAAATGAGAAAAAAAAAATCAAGTTAAGTGGATAAAAAGATGAAAAGGAGATTGCCAATGAAGAAAATAATTGGTAATTATTTATATTTTCTCACCGATTTTAAATATAAGTATGTGTTTTGCTCTCATAAGTATGTGGTTCTTGGATTTAAGTATGTGATTTTATAATTGAATGTAAGCATAAGTTAATGTATGCCTTTTACAATATTAAGTATATGATGTCTGCATATAAGTATGTGATTTTATCACTGAATTTAAGTATAAGTTAAAGTATGTCTCTTACATCATTAAGTGTGTGATTTCTTGACATAAGTATGTGATTCTTGAACATGAGTATGTGAATTTTTGACTGAATTTGAGTACAAGTATAAATATTCCTCTTACATCATTTAAGTATGAGATTTATGCCTACAAGTATGTGAATGTTTGATTGAATTGAAGTATAAGTTAAAGTATGCCTCTTACATCTTTAAGTATGTAATTTCTGCCTACAAGTATATGAATGTTTTAGTGAATTTAAGTACAAGTATGTGATTTCTGCACATAAATATGTGATTCCTGAACATAAGTATGTGATTTGTATTTTTGATTTCTGCATATGTTATCTTTATTTGTAGAGACTTTATAACTCACTATAGACCTCAAGGTCTTTGTCATGTTGTTAAGAACCTTAATGAGAAGCAAAGGGGAGATGTAGTGAGTATAGGTTTTGGTGGTTTGCTAAAGTTGAAGCTTGATAGTTATATTCCTGGTCATATCATGAAGTGTCTTACAAATAATTTCAATAAAACCAGTAGAATGCTATCAATAAGCATAGAAGTTTTGTATTCACATCGAACGATATATGTGATATATTTCTTTTACCTAGAAAGGCTAAAAAATAATAGAACTTGGAAGAAATCACAAGAGTGTTGAGGTAGGTACGTTGAAAGAGAGATTTGATATTGATATGAAGACACCTCTTAGTAGGTTGAATAAGCTGATGTTAGAGGATTTGAAAGAGGGGGGTGAGGATTTCAAATGTATGTTTACGTTGTATAACCTGTCAACATTTCTTACTCTTACGACAAACAAGCTTGTCGATTTGAATGCGTATAATTCAATTAGGGATGTGGATAAAATATGTGATTTTGATTGGTGTGACTACGTTCTAAAGAAGTCTTGTGTCGTTGTTGACAGTTACAATTGAAATCGTTGTCAAACGAACATAAGTGGTTGTGTGTTAGCCCTTCACATTATTTATTTCCATAGAATGAAGTGGCAAGGAAAGATTGAGCCCTGCACATTACCATTGATCCAACATTGGGACAATGAGAAGTTGAGGAAAAGAATGAAAGAGGAAGTAAAGGCAAGTAGTTATGGATAAGGTGAATGAGTAGACTGCTACCCAATAAGTGGGAAGGAGAGAAATGAATAAGCAACGATTGAGAAAGAGGGGATTAGTGGTGATAAGAAAGAGGAGACTCATGTTGAGGAGAAAGTTGGTGAGGAAGAGATCCCTGAAGGAAGAAATTTCATTAAATTTTTTATACCGGGGAGGGGGGGAATTAGATGATAAAACAATTCACGACATGGCCCAAAGATGTAAGTTATTTATATATTTGTTAAAGTATTCCATTTTGTTTCCATTTATATATCATAACGTAATTATGTTTCCATTGTAGGATGTTGTCCATGAGACTTTGCTTCTCCTAAAGAGAGACATTTCTATTGTTTCAAACTTCCATATGACAAAGTTGATGAAAGCTAGAAGTGAGGATTTGATGCACAAATTTGTTTCAACTTCTTCCGATTAGCCTACTAAATTGTTTGGAACTCAAGAATTTTGGACAAAAAATGAAGATATGTAGAAAAATATCAAGTACAAACATATAAAATGCATTAGAACTACATTCTAAACAAATTAAAATATACACATTTTCCTAGACAAATGTCATTTAACCCAACCCACCCTATTTAAAAACTGCTAAATCTCCATAATTTTTTCTTTTTCAAAAGTGTTACTCCATATATTTTTATATCGTCCTACCTTCAATTTAGCAAAATTAGTGTTGCGCTAAGTTAAGTGTATAATTGAATTAATGACTACATATATGACTAGTCTTGCAAAGATGAGTGACAATTAGGGTTACACATAGGATTGTGCATATGGTTAGCTTATTATGAAAATAGGTGGTTATAAAAATATAATGATCAATGACTTTTTGAAAAAAATATTATAAGATACACATATTTAAAGCTCTGATCACTATGCATTCATTTATTAATTTTATTATTATTTTTTTAAATTGATAATGCGCCACGTGTACGCACGAGATGATAGAGTCGTTGATGATCAACGATTCTAAGTTACTAGCTGTTGGACAAACCGACGGTTCGAACCGCCAGTTCGAAATTCAAATTTCATCAACGGTCGTGATTAAACGACTGTTGATGATGGACGGTTGAGATCATTCGAACCGGCCCATTTTTATTTTTTTTGAACTTTCATTGAAATCTATAAATACCCTCATTCCATTTGTGATTTGCACACCAATTTCATCATTCTTGATTCAATCTCTTTCAATTCAACTCTCTCAAGCTCACACTTTCCATCTTTGATCAATTTCAATTCATACTTTATTTTTTTGTTGTTCTTCAATTCTATTTCATTTCTATTCCAAAAAAAAAAATTTCTAGAAGAGGTTCTTCTTCCGCTGGTTCATCTCGTGGAAAAGGAAAGAGTCCGATGTTAATGCCGCCACCACAATCTTTGTATGATGATGATGATGTCGACTCAATATAATCAAGATGATTTGGAGGCCAATTAGACCCTAATACTGCCGCCGCCTTTGCCGAAGAAGAAGTGGAGGTGTCTAGGTGAGAAACACAAGAAAGTGGCAATACAACACACAACACTACTCCTAGAGCATCTTCTACGCTTCGAAGTGATATTTTCTCCTTTCATTTTAAGGAGAAAGTATCGAATAACAACGTTGATTACATAGTCATGTGCAACTATTGTGCAAAAATGTACAAATTCAAGCATGGAAAGGGCTATGGGACATTCAACAATCATGTGTTGAAAAAACATCCCGACAAGATGGGCATTGATCGAGCTCAAAAGCAACTTTGGGGATATACCGCTTCTTCTCAAGGTGGAGTTATGGATTCTCTTACTTTTAAATTTAGTCAATTGAACCATAGGAGAGGTGTAGTCAAATTAATTGTCGAAAAACATCTTCCATTTCAATTTCCTTGTGATGATAGTTTTGAAAAATATACTAGCACTTACTTACAACCTAGTAGTAGAAAAATATCTAGAAACACCGTTACACGGGATATAGAAAAAATAGTAGGAGAGTATAAATTTAAATTATTTGAAGAATTTAAAATTTTAAAACAAAAACTTTCTATATGTAGTGATATTTGGAAGGATCCTTATAATATGCATTATGATTATATGGGTATTACTTGTCATTGGATAGATGATGCATGGAACATACAAAAATATTTAATTGCATATATTGATTTTGATGAAAAACATTCGACTATACACATTGCACAAAAAATTAGACATGTTTTAAATGATTATGGTATACTAAGAAAAATATTTTCCATGGGATTTGATAATGCTAGTGGTAATACGACTAGTTTACCTTCACTTATTGAGTTTTATCGACCTCCGATTGGAGGTAAATTTTTTCATATTCGTTGTATGTGTCATTGTTTAAACTTATGTGTTCAAGATGACTTAGAATCATTATACGAAAATATTGAACCTATTAAAGAGACAGTTTATGAAATTGCTAGATCTACGACATATCATAAAAAATGGGCAAAGTTTCGTAAGAAAAACGGAATGGAAATTAAAAAATTTGTAGTTGATGTGCAACATCGTTGGAATTCTACATATTATATGCTTCAAGATTCTTATGATTATAGACACATGTTTTGTGAATTTTATCAAGAAAATCCACATGATAACATTGTTTTATTTGAAAATTCATGGGATGTATGTCTTAATTTAATTCAACTTTTAAAATTTTTTGAAGAGGCAATTAGAGAATTATCCGATTGTTATTATCCTACTTCTCCATTGACTTTAGATCATTATGCTTCTTTTGTATGAGTATTCAACATGTCATATTTTAAGTAACACAATTATAATCATGAAAGTGAAATGGTTAAAATATTTTCAAGAGATGCCAGATTTATTTTTATGTGCTAAATTATTAGATCCTAAAACTAGAGAAGATGGCTTAGAAGAATTATTAAAAATATATTATAATGCATTGTTCCCAGATATGCTATTGGGAGAATATGATGAAGTAGATTATGTTTCTAATCCTATTGAAGTTGTTGGTAGAGCTAAACATAACTTATATGAATTGTTTAGAGAATATAAAGTAATGTTTGGTGATTCTAGTGATGATGTAGGTAATCAAAATGTAGGAGGGAGTAGTCATTCGACATCTTCATCTAGTTTTGTTGCGGCTCCGGCTCTTAGTCAATTTTACAATTTTTATGATATTAGAACACAAAAACGAGTTAGAGGTTCTAACCCTTGTCAAGAATTAAATTCATATTTAGGTGCTACTTTTGAACAAATTTTATTTGAAAATCCTATGGATTGAAGTGGTGGTCAAGAAGGACTACCATTTATCGTATTCTAATAATTATTGCAAAAGAGATTTTTGCAGTCCCGCCTCAACCGTTGTCGTAGAACATGCATTTAGCAAATGAGGTCATATGTTGAATCCAAGAAGATTCAAATTGACGAACGAGAATGTACAAAACATAACTCTTCTTGAAGATTGGGTGAGAGCAAAATAACTGTCAACAACATCTTGATTTATCGTATTTAGATGACGATGGAGAAGACACGTATGGATACGATTCAAACACATCCTCCTCCGCGGGAACCAACGTTGACGAATGAAGATAAGTTTAGGTAAGAGTTAGAGAACTACATGAGTTTTGATTCCTTCGTTTTGACAAGGATACGTAGGCAATTTCATTCTAAGTTTGGAAGTTACACTTTCAATATTAGAATGAAACTCTTTCAATTTTTTTTTTCCTCTTCTTCAATTTATTTTATACAAAGATGAAAAGTTGTAATTTTTTAACTTCTAAGTCTTCAATATTGTAGTATGATTCATCATTTATGATTGTAATATATTGAGTTGTAATATTTTTTTATTTCATAATTGTAATTTGTAATATGTTTTATTGCAATTTTTTGAAAATTTTAAGTTTGTAATGTTGTGCCTGTACTTGTAATGATTGTATTTTATTCAATATATAAATTGTATTTTATTAATGTAAAAATTATTTTACATAGTTTAGACTTAATAATTTATTAGAAATCTAAAATTATTGCACAAAAATTCAAAAATTAAAAAAAAAAGTCAACTCGGCCGCCTGGCCCGTGTCCTAGGAACCCGACCGGGTCGCACAAGTGTTCCAACCAGAAGGTTCGGCCCGAGTTGTGTCCTTGGGCACCCGAATCGTGCAACTAAAAAAAAATCGGTTTGAACCGGCAGTTTTCGAACCAGAACCGACTTTCCGCCAGTTTGGAATCGAAACCGACGGTTCCAACCGAATGAACACCTCTATGTACATCGATGAACAAGCAAAAAAATGTTAACACCTAAAAAAGACAGTCCACCTTACATTGACTTGATGATATTCAGTTTTATTAGTTTCTGATAAACTAATGCTAATCATACAAAGTTACAACTATTCAAATATACAATTTACTTCAAATTAGTATTAAATATTAATATATTGCAAAATGGGAATTAACCTATTTATTTTGTATTAAATTGAATATTATATATTAATTCAGTTGAGATTGATCGTTCTGTTCGAAAAGAAGGCTTTTTTTTTTACAAACAAAAATTAAATAGAACCAAATACAATGAAACCAATACCCAAAACAAATAATTACATCACATGGAAAGCACTAAAGTAAAAAAAAATTATATACGTATTAATATAGTCTTTGAATTTTAACAAAATGTGTAATTAGACGTTAGTTAATATCAAAGTATAAACAGAATATATATTTGTATATTGAAATTTTTTTCTATAAAATCCATTTTAATTTTGATTATTTGATTGACTTGGTTTTAGTAATAATGGTAGTATCCATAAGGACCATAACCATACTTTAAAATAATTAATTTGCAAACAATTTGGTACAGAAAAGGTTAAACAATAAACCAAATCTTTGATTTCAGATATTTAAAATGCGACGTGCAGAGTACTAATTGGTTGACATTTTCTAAAAGTTTGGAAACTAAAAATCACATTAATTTCATCTCCAAAGTCAAATGTTGGGAATCTATACTTTTTTTTTTTTTTTAATAAAGGAAACCACATCTTATATTTGAAATAAAAGTTTATTTTGACAAATTACTTCAAACTTACCCAAAGTCTTAAGTTCTAGTCTTCTCATTCCCATTTATAATTAAAAAATGAAGTGAAATTTAACATATTGTATTTTATCAAACTTGTCAATAAATTTTTTTTTTTTAAAAGACATAATAAAATAGTTAAAATAAGTTGGGGGAAACACAAAAAAAATTCAATTGAGTAGTTAGTATTAGGTGGGCACACACAGGAATCACATAATTTTGGAGAGAGATTCCTTATGTGTTGTCTGACTCAAAAAACCAACTTAGCCAATCAGCTTTTACTCTTCATAACAAAGGGACCCATTACGTATCGTATTATTTGTATACAATAGAAGCCAACGACCAAATCACTCCATACTTCATCATCAACACAGTCTGTGAGAGAGAGAGAGAGATGAAGCAAGAGGGATTAGAAGCTTCTCTGTCGGGAAGTAATAGGAATTCAATTAGCAGAAGGATGAGAGTTGTGTGGCTCCTTTTCTTTGCACTTACCACTGCACTTGTGGCATGTGAGTCTCACAGAATTAATTTGATTGCAAATGAATTAAGGTGTATAAGAGTTGAAAATTGAATTGCAGGCCTTTTTGTGAAGGGAAACAGCTTCAGCTTTTTGGAAGCAGGAGATGGTAACGGCAACGGCAGGAGCAGTAACGCTGTTATAGAGTCAGAGGAAGGCGTTGTTGCCGCTGATAACGGCCGTTGCTCGGAAATCGGGGCGTGGATGCTGAGAAAAGGCGGACACGCTGTTGATGCCGCCGTTGCAACAGCTGTGTGTCTAGGAGTTGTATGTCCGATGTCGAGTGGAATCGGAGGCGGGGCATTTATGCTACTTCGATCATCATCAGAGTCAGCTGCTGTTGCAATTGACATGAGGGAAACTGCTCCTTTAGCTGCCTCTCAGGTTCTCTCTTTTTCTGATATACAGGATTCAGATTGCACTTTGAATAGTAACTCGATGTGAAATCACTATTATATAATCACTATTCGGATTCTTCCATTGTTTTGCTCGCGTAGAACATGTATGAGGAGAACGCAGGTGCTAAGTCTCGAGGTGCTTTGTCAGTGGGAGTTCCGGGTGAGATAGCCGGGCTTCATGTTGCTTGGTTGAAACACGGGCGATTGCCATGGAAGACGTTGTTTGAACCCGCCATTGAACTTGCCAAGAATGGATTCATAGTGAGTCCATATCTTGGAAATACCATTCTTAAACAAGAGAAGAAGATAATGTCTGATCCTGGCTTACAACAAGTCTTTGCACCAAAGGGCAAATTGGTAAAACCAGGTGACATGTGCTATAACATGGAACTTGGGAACACCTTAGGGGTCATAGCAGAACTAGGCCCTGAAGCTTTCTACAATGGAGAAATTGGTAAAAAACTGATTGAAGATGTGAAAAAAGCTGGTGGGATTTTGACAATGGAGGATTTAAGAAACTATAGAGTAAGAATCACGGATGCTGTCTCGGTTAATGCAATGGGATACACGATATATGGAATGCCGCCTCCTTCTAGTGGAACACTAGGGCTTTCTCTCGTACGTTCTGCTTTGTCTGAACTTATCAACATAGCATTCATTCATATCTCTCGACTTAGCGTAAAACACAGTTGAGTTTGCTTTTGATACAGGTTCTAAAAGTCATAGAAAGTTATGGAACTGCAGATGCTGCCAAGGGTCCATTAGGCCTGCATCGTCTGATCGAAGCTCTGAAACATATGTTTGCCATTCGAATGAATCTTGGAGACCCTGATTTTGTTGACATAAGTAAAACTATCTCCGAAATGCTTTCACCTTCTTTTGCTGAAAGCATTCGAGAAAAGATATTCGACAACACTACATTCCCTTCCGAGTATTATCTGCCTAGGTTTAATCCTCGTTCATATAACCAAATTGGTTAACTAAATGTTGTGTTCGGATAGAGGGATTTCAAATTCATAGTAGTGAATCAATTGGTCGTGTTTGGATTGACATGAATTTGAAATTCTGACTAGTGGATTTTCAAATCTCTCAATTCAAACACAACCAAAGTGTAATTGTATATATATTGTATATTGTGTTATGTTTTATTGTTCTTGCAGATGGAGTCAACTTAGAGACCATGGGACGAGCCATTTTTGTGTGGTGGATGCAGAGCGAAATGTTGTATCAATGACAACGACAGTGAACTACGCATTCGGAAGTGGTGTGCTTTCTCCATCCACCGGAATCATCCTTAACAACGAAATGGATGATTTCTCGACACCTACTGATATATCACCAGACAATCTCCCTCCGGCCCCAACTAACTTTATAAGACCGAATAAGAGACCATTATCTTCAATGACTCCAATCATTGTCCTCAAGGTGAAGTGCCTTAGTCAATAGACTTCATTCTATTACCAATTGTACGATGGTGAATGATGGTTCATGTCTTTGCCAGGGGGATGAGCTAGCCGGGGTTATTGGTGGTGCTGGTGGTACAGATATCATCCCTGGAGTGATCCAGGTTTTCATCAACCATTTTATATTGGGCATGAAGCCTTTGGAAGCTGTTGAGAGCCCAAGAGTGTACCATAAGGTAAGGTGGGGGTAAGTTCATGATCTTAACAGCTTTAGGATGGATATGGAAATGATTCATCTTGTTTTATTACATGTGTGCAGCTGATTCCAAACGTGGTCTCGTACGAGAACTGGACAGTTGTTGGAGGCGAACATATCGAGCTTTCTAGAGAGAGAGTACGATTCTTGAGAGAGAGAAGGCATCAACTGCAGGGGAAAGCAGGGGGGGCAATCTGTCAGCTGGTGGTTCAAAATCCGAAGACAGTGAAGGGGGAGGAGTTGGGGGTAAAATTGGAAAATGAGAAACATGGGTTGCTAACTGGTGTGTGTGATCCTAGGAAAGGTGGCTGGCCAGCAGCTACTGATGCTCCATTTCTTGAATTGGAGGTTTCATAATATTTGTGATGTATATATATTTGGTCAAGAAGATTGTTGATTTTTTTCTATTTTAGGGGCAAATTTTTTTTTTTTTTTTTTTTAATTACAATTGAGGGTGTGAGGATTCAATCTGAGACCTTACTCATGGTGAGAGATGTATATGTCGTTAGCTTAAGCCTATGGTTATATGTATATATATTTGTTGGGAGGGAGAAGATTGTTGATGGATCCTAATTGTTTGTCCTCTATTTCAATTTTAATAGTACCATTCCAAGTTGATACGCGAAGTCATTGAGTTTCTATAAAATCTAATTCTACACCCAATGTATTCCACTGGACGTAAAATCCACTACAAATTCAGACATAATAACACATTGTGAATTCGTAGTGGATTATTGCACATCATAATAAGAAAAAAGCAGTATCTACTTGTTATGCTGAAGTGATAAATTAAAGCACAAGTAAGACAAGGTTTCAAAACCTACAAACTTAACATCCTATGATGCTCTGTCCATTAGTTGTATTGGAGAGAGGATGTTGGCCTTGCTGGTTTCAACAATACAACCATTCATCACCATTTCCTCCAGCATGAAGTGTGCTTTCTCCGAATGAAACATGATATCCAGCTCACACACATTGCCAAAATGACGATCCATTGTCTCGACTAGCAGGTGTATAAATTCCAACATAGCAAGCTCATTCTGCATACATGGACAAAAGGAAAGCTGAGAATTTAATTGAAATGTAACTAAAAATCACATTACTCAAAGAGTTCTCATTTCATTATTTTGCTTGTAATTATGAGTTGAAAATAATTTAGTTAAGAAGGGTTACTTCAGCTGGACATAGTGAAGCTTCATGGTCTAATTGTTCATCAAAGATATATGTGAACAGTTAATCCAAGATGAATAAATAATGAATTAAATTTGTGAGACTAATATTTTCTGAACGCGCAAAATACATCCCCACTGTTCACCGGAGTAACATAAACAAGAAAATCTAGCTAACATATGCGATGAATGATCTTTTTATAAAGAGACTAATCACACTTTTGGATGACTATTCCATATGGTCTTTTCTGCATCGCTATTAAATAAACATAACGAACATCATTTCCAACACCCGAATGAAAGTTTTGACCTTATTTGCAATTTTTTTGTAACCTTTCTTCATCTTTAACTTTCTTTTTGTGGAAATCGTGTCTTAAGAACAAATATAGTGAAAGACAATCAAAATAGTGGACTTCATTAAGTGCTTCAGCAATGATAATGAAACAAAATTTGTCAAGTTCTTTTACACACACAACATTTAATCCTTCAGACTGTAAGGGGAAGACCAATTACAAAAACAAGCAATTAAAGCCATGAACAAACTTCCACCAAGACAGAGTATGACTTACTTCCTTGTCTATTCCAACCAGGAAAAACAATGATGCATATCGCCTATACACCACTTTGTAGTTTCGATGCTCAACAAATGAACACTGTTGATCACAGAACCAAAGTGATAAGCACACAACTATCAAATTCAAGTGTACCAAAAACAAAAAAAAACAACACACACACACACTAACAAGAAAAAAGATGTATTGCACAGGGGAATTCAAAGATGAGTAAATTGCTTTTGTTTATACCTCAGTTTAGATATACCAATTAACTGCCCCAATCCTTGCTGCATTAAGGTCGATTGTTTCATCCCAAACACAATTAAGACGGCCTCAAAGCGCAGCCTCAGGCAGATCAAACCTCGAGCTATTGTGTAGGTGAAGATTTCAAAATTCAGATTTATCGATATCATCTACATATCTCAAACAATTTAATCACCTCAAACCACAACAAACTACCATTGGCTTCCAACTTTTTATTTACATTCCTTTTCTCATCTAAATTATGATTAAATCACAATCCCTTCATTAAATTCTAACCACCAGTCAATATCCAGTGCCAACTCAATTCAACAACAACTAAGACAAAATCAAGCTTTGGTTTTGTTTCCTAGGTAAACAATTCTGTTTAAATAAACCAATCAATGATCAGTAACTAGAAATCACAGCAGCACATATACAATATACAGAGAGAGAGAGAGAGAGAGAGAGAGAGAGAGAGAGAGAGACCTGGTGTTCGGTGCGGCCGAGGCATTTGCGAACAATCTCACCTTCGAGAGTTCGTCGTTCTTGGAGGGTTAGGTATTCATAGTACTGTGCTAGACGGGTCTGCCCTTGCTTGTTCACCATTAATACGAATCGTATCCCCATTTTTATTCTACTTCTTCCTCCAATCTCCTGTGCAGATCTACCGATGTGAAGAAGAAATTGCATGCAACACTCCTCCCTATTTCCCTTTTTCTTTCTTTTCGCAGGCTACTAACACCCCTCGTTTTAGTGAATACACTCCTATGCTAAATGCATCCTCTTAATGATTTTTTTAAAAAAAATTATTTTTTATTTAATATATCCCTTAAGGTTGTGAAATTAGAAAATTAACTAATAAAAAACACAAAAACTCATTGCACTTATATTAGAAATAAACATACTTATAACTATAAAATGCATACTTGAATAACTCATGTTTATACTATAAAAAACATATTTATAAAATACATACTTATAGTTGAAAAACGTATATTTATACTTGTAAAAGACATTCTTTTAATTCAGCCAATTTAAAATACTCTATCCGTCCCAAAATATATGTCATTTTAGGTGTTTTCATACAAATTAAGAAAGATGATATAAAGACTGATCTGTACAGTTATTGTGGAAGTTTTACTATTTTCCTCTTAACAACCTTCTGTAATTTGGTAGGAGTAAATTAGGTATTTTTAGTAGATTATTGATAAAAATATCTTGAAGACCCAAAATGATACTTATTTTGAGATAAATTTCATTTGCTAAATGGCACACATTAATGATTAATATCCAAATTTAATAACTAATTCAGATATTTGCGAAAATATGAGTTTAGATTCAGAGATGAAGAATATTAATTAGTAAATAATATGATATTAAATGATATAATTTGGTGACAGTTTTGCAATTAACCAAAATCTCGCCGAATCATTTATTTGTTAAAAGATGAACAAGTATTGATCCATTATTTTTTGGAAGGGCCCGGTTATACGCACCCCAACAATTACTAAACACACCCTACAAAATTAAATAGAAAAAAAATGATTTATTTAAAAACATTTATACCCTTACTATTAATTTTATAAACAATTATCAATAAATTAAAACTATACTATACACACCCCTCAATTAAAACACACCCCATTTGCAACACACTTTCTTTTTCTTCCTCACTTCTTTTTTCTTGCAAAACCTCAAAAAAAAAAACTCTAATCTTCCGAACCCTCACCTCATACTTTGTTTGTACTAAAAAAACATCATGTTTCAAGAAAAAACACATGAGATAGACAATGTAAGTTGTTTAGATGTTTTTTACCATTCATTTTTGTGTATTTTGAGGTTAAAAAAACCTGCGAATTTTGCGATCGGCCATTACAAGCCGAACAAATCGAAGTGTGTTCGACCTACAATGGCCGAACATATTGTAGTGTGTTTGAACACTAGTCGAACACCAACCACACTGTTCGAACACTAGTCGAACACTACTCAATCAACTCGACGAACCGGGATCGACGACCCCACCCACAAAACAAAAATTCAACATCGCGATTTCGTTTTTCAAACCTAAATCTACAACAACTACACATGTTTTCAACTACAATACATCATAAACATGATTCCTAAAAAATGTTGCTCAATTTCAAACAATAAAACAACAAATTTCACCCAAATGGAGGAAAAAACTTTGGAAAAACAAAAATTGCAAATTTATTTGAAACTTCATCTTCGTTGTAATGATCCATTGTACGAAGATGCTTTGTTGAATGTGATAACACAAAAACTTATTCAAACTTAGACCGAACGATTTCGTCGAATAAATTCGGATTGAGAGGATAGGGTTCTTGGATTGAAATCGGTTAGGATTTTGATTTGGGGGTGAATGAATTGTGCGTTGTATTTGGGTATGTTGTGGTGTGTTTAGTATATGTGTGTAATATATAATCAAAGGGTATTATTATAATGTGTTGGGTGTATTTAGAAATTATTTAATGAAATTGATTTAAATATGTGTGTTTAATAATGGGGTGTGTTTAGAAGATCCGGAGGTGCGGATAGGTGGACCCTTTTTGGAATTCAAGTCCGCATCTCGGAAGGATTCATCCGGCACATTGAGGTTGCATGCAAATAAGGAAAAATCATAAATAGAACGATTAATTTCAATTTGTGCCGTGTTAGAGTGCCCTTTTTTTTTTTCTTTTTTTTTTTTATTGTACAATCTAACAAAAAATTAACTGAAGATTGCGATTTGAAAAAAAAAAAAAAAAAAAAAATTCTAAACTATAAATTGCAAATTGGAAAAAGAAAACATGGGTTATGATTGGCAAAAAAATACAAATTAAAACCTTTAAAATCGAAATCCGATAAAAAATAAAAATACGTGGATTAAGTTGTAATAAAAAAAAAAATTTAAGAACGTGCAAAACTCGTTTTGATACATGTTGCACATTGAAATTAACCGTGAACAAAAAAAAGAAAGAAATGCAATGAAAGTAGAGTTTCACGACAGTATTAACCTTGAGAGTTAAAACTTAAAGAAGGGCTGTTTCCAAGAGTTTATTTCTTCTGTTTTATGAAGAAAACGAAAATTACACTAAGCATTATTACATGTCAAAAAGTCTAAGGAAACATGATGGTTCTTAGTCTTACTGCTACATCTTGAGAAATTCCTTTATGATTCCCATCATTCCACTTCCTGCAAACCTCCCAAGAAGCCCTCTTGCTGCTGCCAACTCATTGAACTCAAAAACGCTGTCGCCTTTGAACGCTCGACCCTGTTTCCCTTGTTTCACTTCTAGACTCATACAAGCATCTGTGAAATCCTCACCAGGTTCAACGGTTGGAAGTGGAAACGGGTCGAGGGAAGTTTCTAGAAGACGGGATTCCCCACCTACGGCACCAACAAAGTCTTTCAAACGGCACAGTGTAAAAGGGACTGGTTCAAAGCTGTGATCACCGTATTCAACTGGTGTAGAGTGATCTCCGGTCACAGAAATGTAATACTGAAACGCCCCAGTTGACTCTGCTTGCAATAGCAGCTTAACTAGCTGTCCTATAGCTTTGTCAACAGCTTCTAATCCTTTGGCTTTGAACACACTCGCTTTATCATGACCCGCGTCATCTATTGCCTGCGATTCCACCAGTGACAAGTTTGATAACAATTTAAAACAACATATCTCAACCAGATTAGTTATAATGATACTTCGAACAGAATCATACATGCAAAGCGCAATCATGTAACTAACAAATTGAACAGATGGAATTTTTGCAATATCACCACCTTAATATGGAGGAACCCAAAGTCATATCCATCGATTGGGCCAGGTTTATGTTCGTCTTCACCAGGTACAAAGACACTGGGGCATGAGTTCGAAGGAGCTGAGAGTGCTTTGGCTATGGCTGTTGCTTTGGATGTTAAAAGGGTTCTGTAATCTCCTGTTGCTCCTGGAGCTTCTAGAATGTCAATACCAAGGGATAAGCCCAAACCAGCGATAATTTTGGTTGGAGCAACCATGCATGGCCGTAAACCATGTATCGTTTCAAACTGAGGGACCTGGGTTATGTAATCATCAATTATGAAATCAGTAGGATATATAATCAAATAAACAGATGTTTGCATTCAAGAAATGGCGCAAATGATTATATTCGTCAAAGGAGAGGGGAAGGGAAAATACCTAAGTTACATTAGGATTACCTCAATTCGAATCCCACAACCTCGTTAAAGGACGAGGTTAGCAATATTTTTTCCTTCTGCAGCCCTTCTTGCATTCACAGGATGAGAAACCAAAATGCGAGATATCTCCTTCGATAACTTGTTTACCACTGCAGCTGTGTTCTTTGCTTCATCAGAATCATCGAGTGGTTGAGCTTGCAATAGCAGCCGATTATCCTTCAATGGGTCCGTTCCTGATATGTTTCCGCTTAATTTTGGTCCTTTCACAACCACCCCACATCTATGCTCTGTTGCATACCTAAAGCAATGATTTTATCACTTTAGTTCAACCTGGTAACAGTAAGGAATCATCATTGTTACCACTTGAAGCAATTAACAAACTTGAGAGCGTAGATGTCACAACACAACTTAGATATATGCAGTGTATAAGTTAGCCTGCATGGAGGAAAAGAGACTGTGATTACAAGAATCCATGCACCTGACTCTAACTTCATATTCAGGAAAAGAGGGCAGCTTCATTCCATCCAATGCAGCACAAAGAATAGGCCCTTCTTCTTCAAAATGCCTATCTGCCCTCCTGCTGGTAACTACTCCAGTACTTTCATCCAGCGTTGCAAAGTTTGACTGACATAAAACAAAAAAAGGCCGACATTGAGCACAAGAAAATTCACCAAAATATAATGAAAAGAATAGAAAGTATGGGAAATGAGCACAACTTAAAGAATAAAATACTTTGTGAAAGGGCATGAAATTTAGACAGTTTCAGGCTATTCGACTTAAAGCTAGTTGTAATGAGGCATCAGAATCTTCTTAGATTAAGATAAATGAAAATGTAAACTAATAAAGACTTCTCAACCTTGTAATTATGCCCTCCATTTGAGTTGAAACAAAAATAGTTCAGAAGACAATAATCAGTGAAAACTACCTAAAATATATCCAAAGCAATCATAGTCATTAACCCAATATAAATCCTCGGTTCACCTGATAACACTTAAAGATACAATATACTAAGTAATCAATCTACAATATTGGTAGTTAATAAAACAAAAAAAGAGAACAAAAAACGAGCCATATAATGATATAAAGCATCACAAACATTAAAGCCATGTTCTTCTTAAATTCAGTAGATTGGAAAACCACCACACTAAACTTCAACATCAATAATTATTCTGAATACTCAGATATCTAATATACTAATCACAAGATGGACTTGAAAAGCAAAAAATGTCATGGCAAAATTGAATGAGCAATATCAGATGGCAGGACCTCGGATGGTGAAAAAGATAAAAGCACGTACTTTAAACGAAATATCTCCCGGTGACATCGCCAAACCTGCACCCATCGATTCAAATGCACCTCGACCATGATAATAAACTCTAGGATCATATCCCAACAGAGATAGAATCACTTCCACAAGCTAATCCTACTTCAACAGGATCCATTAGACCATTGATGCCAGCCGATGCAATGGCATCCAAGTTAGGTATATTGGCTACTTGCAAAGGAGTCTTATGACCAAATCTTGGCAGTCATACATCTCCCAGACCATCAATTAACACAAAAGCTACCCTTCTCTTTGGCTTCTCCGAGTTAACCATTTTCTTTCGTTATTGAGCTATTTTTTCTGCCTCAGCAATTGGTTAGAAATGGTATCTGCAATAGAGACAAATCAAATCATTTTGTTCCGAGCATCTTTCAACAATCAAACAACAGAGTTTATTGGAAAAAAATTAAAAAATTGCATCTCAAGTAAAAACAAATATATGGGGAAACCAAATAAATATCTATACACAGAAATTATTGTTACGTTCATCTCAATTTATCATCAAACTTTATCAAATCATAAAATCTGCTGATTTCAGACATCAAGCTATTAATGTCTCTACTCTACGGAAAAAGCAACATTCTGCTCAATTTTTTGTAGCAATAACACAAACTAAATATTTTCTTATAAAGGAAAAATCATAATTGAAGAAACAGTGTTATCTACTAAATAAATACTGAATTTCAACCAAAAAGAGGGAAAAAACTAAGAAGGGTTTCGATCTCTTCCATTGGAATGAATGAAATTCTATACTAATGAAATAAGTTCACTCGAAAAAAACCTCATAATACAATTCACTATCCAAATACTGAGAACACTTCGATCAATCACCATTCTTACCACACTACCAGCGAACAATCTGAAATCTTGATGCTCTGAAAATGAGATTGCTGTTTCATTAATATGGCAGAAGGTTTTGAAAAGCCTGAAATATTCTGCAGAAAATTCACGCTGAAGAGTGAGGAGAGGTTTGTCCTTTGTTGCTCTCATGTCGTTTTTATTCATTTCATTTTTTCGTCCCCAGAGATTCTTGTAATTTCTATTTTGATCCCATAAATTTCTGAGTATTTTTCTTTTATCCTTTTTTATGGAAGTTTTTTTTTTTTTTTTTGGGTTGGGTTTGACAAATTTAATAGTGTTAAAAAACATGCTTGTATTTCTCTTTATTCTGTAGTTTTTTGAAAATATTGAATTTGGATAAGAAATAAAAAGAATGGAAGAAAAATGAATGGAATCGAATATATACAATATATGATCCAAATTTGAATTTTTTATAATATTGGTTTCTTGTTTCCGGCTAAAAATCTCGGGTACTTAAATTTCGTCTATTTTGATGGATTTTCATTAGTAGGACCAAATTTAATGAAAAATGATAATTATATGACTAATTATGATAAGGTTAATACGTCTGATACTAAACCTAGGTCTAATTTAGAAACCAAACCTAATATTTTTTTCCATTTTGGATAATGATGTAATGTCTACTCCTAACAATAAATATTTCTAACATATTATAACAAATAATATTTCAACATATAATATTTTAATTGACAAATAATATTTTAAAGGACACTGAGTAATATTTTAACATATGATATTCAAAGTGTTATTTTAATGTATAATAAATAATATTTCAATATATACTAAGTAATACTTTGATGCATATTAAGTGACATTTTAGCATATTAAGTGATATATTAAAACAATAATACTTTTCGCAATGATTTTTATAATAGTATCTAGAATTGCAACTACTAATACACTACTAAGTGTGATTCTGAAGTTGATATGGTGATACATCAAGTAGATCAAGATTATTATTTTTTATTTTTAGTTTACCTTATATCTAAATTTTATAGGATGGATTTCAACTCAACTTATTGTCATCTGAACCGTTTATCTTTCTCTTTTAATTTATCAAAGTTATATATAACATTGAGTAAATACCCCCAAATACCCAATTTAATAAAAGAGATGAACAATTCTACCCACATATATAAACTATTACCCCCAAATACCCACTAATAAAACATATTATCCCCAAATACCCAATTTTGGTTTTTCTAATTATTTTATCTTTTTTTTCTTTTACTATTCATCTACTTACTTTGATATCAAATAAATATATTTAATATACATATATACCGTATAATATACATGAATGCATATTTTCGTTAAACCCCAAAAAAGTAAGGGTTTAACGAAATTAAAACCTAATTTTCGTTAAACCCTACTTTTTGGGCTTTAACGAAAATTAAGTATAATTTTCATTAAACCCTTATTTTTTAGGGTTTAACGAAAATTAGTTTTCTAGGTTTAATTTTCTCTTTTCCTTTTACTATTCATTTATTACCTTGTGACAATTTTTTTAACTTTTTGTGTTTTACTTTTTTCAGTGATTTGATCATTCATTCACGAGCAACAATTGATGCAATAAATATCAATTTTGAAAAATTTACGATTCCATTCATTAAACAAAATTCACCATTCAACAAGATTCTCTAAAATTTTTGAAGTTTTTGAAGATTCATCCGACCCTAAATTTAGAGTATTCATCGAGCTTGAAATCAAGTAAGCGTTTAACAATTCAGTAGTTTAGTTATTTTAGTTATTGTAGAGAATATTTTAGTTTATTTAAAGTTTAATTTGTTTAGTTATTGTAGAGAATAGTTTAGTTAATGTTGGACAAGTAATTTTTCTTTCTAGTTTTGACGAAATAAATTGATTGTTATTTCATGAACAAAATGTAATTTTTCACGAAACAACGGGAAGAATTAGTATTTAATAATCATATCATGAAACTAACCCTAAATTTTTAGGTTTTACGAATAATTATAGAATTTTAGAATGTTTAAATTTGAACCCTAAAAAGTATTAATCCCTAAAATAAGGAATTAACAAAAATTATCCATAAAAAGTAGGGTTAACGAAAAGAGTTAGGGTTTTTCGTTAATTATTTAACAAAAATGAAACCATAATTTTCGTTAAACACTAATAAATTAGGATTAACGAAAATTATGGTTTCATTTTCGTTAAACCCTTATTTTTTAGGGTTTAACGAAAATTAAACCATAATTTTCGTTAATCCCTAATTTATTAGTGTTTAACGAAAATTATTGTTTAATTTTCGTTAAACCCTAAAAAATAAGGGTTTAACGAAAATTATGGTTAACACGAAAATTATGAATTTATATTTATATTTATATTTCTCTAGTATATTTATATTTATGAAAATTAACGAAAATTTATATGGCTAATCGTTCGAATGAATAATTCTAGTAAACTTGTACTTTGTTTCTCTTCTAGTATTGTTTCATAACACATCACATCCTTTGTTTATATTTTTCAGTTTTATTATAGAGATGACTTTCAAAGTGACACTATGGTATGGAGGTTACTGGCAAAGTTTAGAGTATATAAATGGTATTCAAGCAGTGATTAATCTTGAAAGATTTACATATCAAGATTTATTGAGCTCAGTTCATGGGGTCGTTCTTGCCGATTTGAATTGTTGGGAGTATTCGCTCCATTCTCTCGTGGAAACGAATGGAAGATTGAAGAAGAAAAAAATCAAAAATGATTTTGATTTGCAAGATTCTTTTTCAGAGCAGTATGGACTATTGGTTCTTTTCGTTTCGTTGAAAAAAATGGACGTCGGAGTATCGGGTGGATCTTTTTATCATAAACAACAATGTTCAGCAGATGAAGTGACACATGTAGGTGGCCAAAGTTTTAATCCATTCAGTGAGGACGTTCTAAATTTGAATTTGTCACGTGTTCCGGTAGGGCTACAAGACGACCAAGATTTTTATCGCAGATGGGATATAGAACTAACGTATTCAAATGAACCGTGGCAACCTTGGCTGCCCTCACCTGAACGTGTTGTGTACAATGATTTAAACTTTCAAGACCTGAATGTGGCCCCAACTGAAGAAATTGAAGAACCGGCACCTGAAGATAGAGCCCAACAAGAAGACCATGATCATCGAACAGGTAATCAAGTATTACAGGACTTATCGTATGTAAATTTGTGTATACGATTAACAAAAGTTGATATATATCTTTTTTTGGTAGATCCAAACTGTGAAGAAGATGACTTTGTACTGGACGAAGATGTTGAGGCAAACTTGGATGAGGAGCAACGAGCGGCATATGAGCAATTCTACAATGACACAATGAGAGCTCAGTGGCACATCTCGGACATACCTGAATTCGAGGACCCTACTCCAGAGATTGAGCATGCTCCAACTGGTATGCAAAAAGGAGTGATGTTTGGCAGTAAGGTTGAACTAAAGAATGTATTTAGGTATTATCATCTGGAGAATCAAGTCCAATTCCATGTGGACCACTTTGACAAACACCGATGGGCCGTGAAGTGCAATCAAAATAATTGTCAGTTCGTACTCACGGCATCAGAAAATCACGGTATTTGGAAAATCGCCAAAGTTGTCTTGCCCCACACCTATTCATATCAGTTGAATGTTAGTGGTTCTCGCAGACTTCTGTCCACTTTGATTGGTGATTATTTCGTCTGGAGGCTCCGAAAAGATAAGTCTAATATCACTCCTAAGGACATCATGCGAGAGATGAACGAGCGACATGGACTGAATTTGAGCTACAAGCATGCTTAGAGTGCAAAACGTCATGCAATGAGAGATGCATACGGTGATCTGGAGACATCATTCAACATGCTGCCAACGTACTTACAGGTCTTGAAGGAATGCAATTCGGGTACATATACCGCATTAGACACTCAGAGTAATGGGAAATTCAAGTATGCATTTTTTACACTCGATGCATCCATTGCCGAATTTAAGGCATATTCCAGACCTGTTATAGTGGTGGACGGTTGCCATTTGAAGGAGCAGTATAAGGGGATAGGATTCGTTGCTGTGACAAAGATAGAAATGATCAAGTTTTTCCCCTCGCAATTGGGATATGGAGTGTCAAGAACGATGAATCTTGGACATGGTTTTTGTGTAATGTTCGAAAAGCCTTCGGTTGCCCAGATTGCTTAGTTATCGTATCTGATCAACACGTTAGCATCGGTAATGTAATAGAAGATGCATATCCCGAAGCAACCCATTGTCTTTGTTGTTTCCATCTTCAGCAAAACATAGCCAAGTATGGATCACGTTTGGTTGGGCAGTTCCATACGACGACATACTGTTATGATGAAGATACATTTAATAGGTATGTTGAACTTCATGTTTTAAAAATTACTCACGATTAGGATCACATATCTATCTTATATCTCTAATTACCCTTTTTGTATAATCAGGTACATGTCAATGATTAACGAGAGTGGTTTCCAGGGTGCGATTAACAGCTTGGAAAAAGTCGACGCTTCTAGGTGGTCTCGTGTCAAATGCCCTGTTTGAAGATTCAACTTCATAACCTCCAATGCTGCTGAGGTTTGGAATGCTCGTCTCGTGTGGGCAAGAAAGTTACTCGTTTATTCCTTTTTGGAAGCTACCCGAAGGGTTATTGAAAAATTGTTTGCTGAGAGAAGGTTGGCTGCTGATGAAAGAGGTCTCACTTTCACCAAGTTTGTGCACGATAAATTATCCGAATTCATGCAGCAAGGGCGATCGATGGAGGTCCAAAGGATGGGACGAGCGAATTTCAAAGCGATTGATGGTCGAAAAATATATTTGGTGGGCCTCAGTGACGATGTGTGCAGCTGTATGTTCTTCCAAACCGAGCATATTCTATGCACGCACGCATATGCAGCCATCGGGTACTGAAAAATACTGTTTCACTGACCCTTTTTTTTCTTATTACAGTATTAAAGAGTGTTCGTAAAAATTAAGTTAATCTTTGTAAATTGTAGTGTTGTTAATGAGGAGATTACCTCGCACGTGGCCCTTTATTATACGACCCACTGGTTGAGAGGAATATGGTCTTGTGAAGTTCTACATGTGCCCGATCCGATAGAGTGGGTTGTCATTGATGAGATGCGAAAAACAATTTATCGAGCACCGGATCAACCAAAACAGGCCGGTCGACCGAGAGGCAAGTGAATACTTTCTACTGGTGAACATTCAGGAGTGCACCGACAGTCATGTACTCATTGTGATAAACCTGGGCATAACTATACTACCTGTTCTGAATACATTCCCCCGTCCACTCAGTGCCCCAACGACCAAATCGACGACCAATGTGGTAAGAAGTCAATAAGAAAGAAAAGATGTTCTATTTGTGGTCAGAAACACACAATAAAAGAACGTACCCTATATACTTGGCTCGGTAACAATTAGAAGATGGAAACTATTCAAAACTTTATTCTTATTATTGGCAATTATTGTTTAAAATATTTTTTGGACATTATTGTTTAAAATAATTGAACTCATTATTGTTTACAAGTATAATCTAATTAGTTTACTAATATAATGCTCAATTACATTAAACTAATCTCTAAGCATGAGATATGTACACTACATATCAACCATAGTACTAACAATAGGTTTTATTCAACTGAGCACTGCATTCCAAATAAATCCTTATAACACATCAATGTATGGCAATTATGCTACAGTAGTCGCATAATTTTCAAGACTTAAAAAGAAAAAAATATGCATTGGATCCATTGCTCTAGTAATCAAAAAAATCAAGAGGTATGGTGTCACCGGTAGTGGAGTTTCTGTACACAATATAGGCCATCTTCTTTCTGATGCCACTAATCCCTTTCGATGTCTTAAGTGTCTGTCGTGGCCACTCCTGTAACATCCCACTCTCAACTGAGAGTAACGACAAAGCCCCACATGAGGTGTTGTCCACCTGCTTGTAGCACAAGTCCACTTGTAATAGGGCCAATTGGAACTCAGCTGCACCCTGTGGGATTCATCGCCCCTGAACCAATGCCTTCTCATAAAAGCCACAGTACTCCAACAATCGTGGCATAATGCAACAGAGTGGACGATCTCTTTAGTGTACCAATGCCTAAAGCTGTTGGCCAAGCAGATCCTCGATTGCTCGAGATCTATAGAACATGCAACCCAATGACCGTCCAGGTTCAGTATCGTCCATACCTGTCATTTTGACAAAAAACAATTAGAATCATGTACCGATTTTGAAAAAAATAAAAAGAATACTAACTCGTTAGTATTAAATACTTACTACTACTATGTCCTCCCAGCATGGCTTCATAAAATTCCACTTTGGCCTCGACCCTCGCACATAGGGTGCAAGTAGCTTCATTTGTTCCGGCGTGAACATCTCTTTGGTGTCCGACAAGTATTTGTAATCGTCTTCCTCACCAGCATGTTTTATCAACCAAATTTCTTCACATATTTCATGAGATTTACGACAATTGCTAATCAGTGGCAATATCACTAAAAATGAGATAATATTATAAAAATGTGATTTAAAAATGAGATAATACTATAAAAGATTGATTGGAACTTACGAATAGATGGGTATCCACCAACTGGATCTTCCCCTCGATTTGGTACCTAGAATGTATGTTGGCTGCTTCTGGACAGCTCTGTAGTACGCCAAGATACACATCAATGACCTGTATTAGATAGGAATGATGTTCAAAATACAAATTTTTCCAAATTAACTCTGGTAAAAAAGTAAAAGACTGCTTAATACCTCGAAATCCATTTCCAACTTGGGATCAATGAAATTCTGGAAGAAACTTGGCCCGACTGCCACACTAACACCGATGTTGTGTCTGTAACGATAAGAAGACAAAAACGTAATCAAGTATTAAGCACTAAACATGAAACAAACAATAGTTAAATAAAAAATTGTAACTGAAGAATCTTAAAGAACATGAATGCTTACGATTCCACTTTCTCGTTGTCACTCATGTAGTAGGCCTTGAAGTCGCCAGCCGCGAGCCCCATCCTTCTAGAAGGCTCATCCGGTAAAAAGGGACTGCACACAACTGCAGATGCAACTCTGCATCGCGCTGCAGGTCCAACGGGACCGATATCTTGGACGGCATGAGGTGGGACTGATCTCGACTCATGAACGGCACTCAAATCAATAGATAGCTCCGAGGGTGTGCTCGTGTCCTCTGGAAAGGCCCTATCAGCTGGTGCTGGTGTCTGGAACGACTGTTGTCATGGTCCCTGGCCCATCGTGCTGAAGTACGACCTAAAATGATCCTCGATCATACTAGACATGATTTCAGCCACGCGGCGCCCCAGATCCTGAGTGACGTGCTGTCGTAGACTGGAGTACTCCTACTTGAATCGAGTCCCCATCCATCCCGTCAATCGAGTGAACAGGTCGTCAGTCGTCCCTGAACTTTGTCCGTGACCAATAGGAGCTTCATCGAATGACGGGATGGATGGTCCCCTATCGTCAGCCTCATCTGCAGTGGTATCTACATGCACACTTGAAGGGCCTGTCCGAACAGCAGAGGCCCGTCCTCAGCCTCTTCGTACCGTACGTGTTCTAGATGGACCGGCAGCTGTAGGATCAGTAGTGGATGTGGAAGGTGCCCTACGAGCAGACGAATTAGCCCGACGGCCACGTCGTTGCTGGATGACCTGGACCCCATCGTCGATATCGTTCTCAATATTCTCCCAGTATGTCTGAAGTCTTTCATCATTTGTGGGTACAAGCGTCAAATAACACTCGACCTGCAATGAATCGTACAAATATCAGAAGTAACACATAAACGAATTGTAATAGGCATTTAATTGCAATTTATGGTAATAAATAAATAAATACAAAATACCTGGCCCTGTAGCAAAGGTGCAACGTCGTCATCAGATCTCTTCAAACCCCACTTCAGACACCGAGGCGTATGTAATGGCGTGTTCAATCTCTTCCCGGCATATGAGGAGGTAATAGGGATCGCCTCAAAAGCCCATATCTGAAGAGGACATATTTGTAAACTTTTTTAGCAAACAACATTAAAAAACTAAATTAAATGAATGTAAGTTAGTACGTCCATACTAGCAGGGCTATCGAGAATCCATAAAAATGGTAGTGATATCTATAGTACCGAACGAGAACAGTGGTCGGTAATCTATCCATGTACCGCAGAAGGGTGAGGAAGCTGATCTTCTGTAGCGCCCAGGAAAAACGATGCATAATTTGACAAATAAATAATTCAACCTTAATTATGTGATTTAATTTATGTGCGTTTTAGATTAATCGAAAGATGCATGATTTAATTATCGAACGTACGATTGACTTTATCGAAAATGTAATTAATTGAAAGAACTACGTTTATGTTTATCGAAGGTTTAAATTACTTGAAAAAGGTTCATACACGCCATGGGAATGATCGTAATCGAAAGACGAAGAAAATAAAATGAGAAACGGCCCAATCGGAGGCTCGAGGCCCAAGATAGGCCCAATTGAAATGAATAGGGATGGGTATAATACACATATGTTAAGTTTTTCATCACACTTTGGATAAAATATTGCACAAGGTAAAAATAAATGCTTTCCACTCTCTCCCTGTTTTTCCGGCGGCCGGCGGCCGGAGCGCCGCCGCGTCGCCGCCGTGCCGGAGGCGGCGCCACAACCGGCGTCGCTGCGTCTCCTCACCGTTTCGTTCAAACCTTACACCAAATCGAAGCCCTCGCCGAGCCCGTTCCATTTCCGGGCTCGGATTCTCCCACCGCCGCCGGAGCCGTCGTGAATTGGCCGGAAACCGCCAACAAAACCCTCTCTCCACCCCTTTTTCTCTCTCTTCGATCTCCTCTGTTTCTTCTCCGATCGAGCCGATTTATACATGCAATGAAAGCTCTCTCCGAGCCCGTCACGATGCCGGGCTCGGATCGTCGATCGGATGGCTCGATCTCCGGCAATCGCCGCCCAAAGTTTCTATTTTTCTCTCTCTCTCCCCTCCTCTCGCGATCTCTCTCTCTCTCTCACATCGGCTTCTCTGTTCGTTCGCCGCTGCCGCCGCGGTGGGTTGCTGTGTGTTGGTTGGGCCGTGGTGAGGTGGTTGGTGTCGCCGGCGACGCGGTGGTCGCCGGCTAGCGTGGGTGTGTGCGTGTATTTCTCGGTATTTGTGTGTGTCGAGTTTGGTGGTGGAGGAGGCGGCGCAACTAGCGCTGCCGTGTGCAGGGGTGGCCGGCGCGAGGAGCGCCGGCGAGTGGTGGTGGTGCTAGGTGGTGGCCGGCGACGAGGTGTCACCGGCGGAGCTCTGTAGCGCGGCTATGGGGGTGCAGCGGCGGAGGAGGTGGGTTTGGGGGAGGAGGGGTTAGGTTGCAATTTCCATAACCCCAGGGACCTCTTTGTAAATACCCAGAAGTATAGGATTCTTTCAATTCAGTCCCCCAACTTTTGTTTTGTGTGTTTTAGTCCTCGAACTTTTGGAAATTATATTTTCACCCCCAAGAGTTTTCAAGCTTTTGACTTTCACCCCCAGAACATTCCAAACCTTTGATTTTCACCCCCAAGAGTTTTGTATATTACATTTCGACCCCCAGAATTTTCAGAAATCTCACTTTGACCCCAAAACTTCTCTGTAATTACAGAAACACCCCTGGTCAAAGTCAACTCTTACCAGAAATTACGAAAATGCCCCTGAACCCTAAAATGCTCCGTTTAAGCTCGTTCCTTATCCGTTTTAACTCATTCTTTCGCCTATAGAACCGTAATCGAATCCCCTTCGATGTGAGATCAAGTTCTAAGTCTTTCTAATCGTTTTTCTTTCCATCATCGTTTCCTTCCGAGAGAGTTTCTTTAATTAATATACGTAACGATCATAAAACGAAACTAATAGATTACGTTTGCATTGTAGGCTATCGCGTTTAGGAGTGTTCATGTTTATCTTTAAAGCTTGCATCTCTCGAAGTCAAAACACCACCTAATCAGGTGGGGGTAACTTTTGAACCTAAATGAATTTTACGATTATGTACTTTATATGCTTTGATATGTTGATGATCTGTTATTGCATAAATCAATGTCGATATGAGTATGCTAATATGTTATGCTTCGCTGAACATTACGTGTCTTGGATTATGTGTTGTGTTTAAGATGATCATGTAATCGATATCATAGTTTATATCGGGCAAGACGGGGAATACCCGTGCCTGAAGAGGTTTATACCGGGCAAAATAGGGAATACCCGTGCCTGAAGAGATTTATACCGGGCAAAACGGGGAATACCCGTGCCTGAAGAGGTTTATACCGGGCAAGACGGGGAATACCCGTGCCTGAAGAGGTTTATACCGGGCTAGACGGGGAACACCCGCGCCTGAAGAGGTTATGTGCAATGCATTTAAGTGTTGTGTTTATTTGTGTTGTTCTAGACGTTTTAATCTGTTTAACTACTGATATAAATTGTTTATGGAAATTACTCCCACGAGTGTATTCAAACGCACTCACCCCTATCTGTACTCACACTACAGGAAACAATGAAAGTTAGGACACGCAGCGAGAGGGGTGCTGTATCCAGTGTCTCTCCTGTTTTAGTTTGAAAATGGATTATCGAACTTTACTTTAAAACTATTCTTGTTTTGTAAACTGTTGTAAATTATGATGGATCCTGTTTATTTCCGCTGTTGGTTTAAAATATTTTCTTTCGGCAATGTGCCGATGTTTTAAAAAATGTAAAAGATTTGTACGCTGTATCTGAACTTAACTATTTCTAAACTCGTATTTCAGGCCTTGATGTTTTGACCCGTTTGACGATCTTTAAGAACATTTTTGTTTACTCGCTTTATATTATTTAAAAGTATGTCTCTTTCTTTCTTTTTCCTACACGCCCAAAAGCAAACTCTGATATTTTTAAATGTATGAAAACGAGGCGTGACATCTTCCCCCATAGATAGCTCTTCCACATATCTTCTAGCTCCACCAGTATCCAATAATACTTGTCGACAATTGACTTGCCGGCGTCCACCTCGAGCAATATGAGGTGGAGGATCAAGATCTTAGCAATCTTCACCGTATCCTCCGCACTATTATCAAACTCACCGGAGGTGAATCGATCACGGAGCTCAGACACGGTGACCCGACTCATCTCGGCGTGCACCATCCAGTACACTGCCCCTTGTGGTGGGGTGTGATCCTCACTCGGGTTGAAAGCCGAGTCACCGAACTTCAAGCCAGTCACAAGGGTAACTCTTTCATCTCGAACCGACAAATACGCCGGTCCTGCTCTATAGTAAACCACCTCTCGTCGAAAGGTCTCGCCTGCCCACGCACCTCATATGACATAAGGATGTGTAAAAAAGCCTTGCAAGACTCTATTTCCGTCTTCCACAGCAAAAAATGTCCGAAACAAGTCTTCCAGAAGTCACGTAGACACTGTCGGCCGATCGCTTGAAGTCGTGTCTTGATCTCATCGAGTACCGTCAGACGAACATAACCATTGATGTAGGCGACCGTACCCTGACATACCCCATGAACGTACTCCAACTATACATTTTACAAACACTGAAATAAGCCAACTATTTAAATAAATCAACATATGAACAAGAATTCAAAAAATAAAGCTTAGCAGCAAAAATCTAAAAAATTGGCTTTTAAAGGGTTTGACGATATTGCTCTATTATTTTTGTTAATTATGCACGATATATATCATTATTTAACGAACAATATCAAATGATTAAAAAAGAATGAATAATTATGCATGATATTTTTTATTATTTAACAAACAATACCTATTAATTAAAAAAATGAATAATTAATTAGAAAAGGAATAATTATGCAAGATGTTTTTAATTATTTAACGAACAATACCTCTTGATTAAAAAAGAATGAAAAATTAATTAAAAAAGAATGAATTATGCACGATATTTTTAGTTATTTAACGAACAATACCTTTAATTAAAAAATGAATAATTAATTAAAAAAGAATGAAAAATTATTTAATTATGCACAAATATTTTTAATTATTTAACAAAAATAGTTTAATGAACAATAGGTTATTGTTCGTGAAACCTTTGAAATCAAGGCTTAACGAACAATACCCTATTGTTCGTTAAACCCTATAAATTATAGGATTTAACGAACAATCTTGTTCTTAATCCATATAATTTGATCCTAACTAACTAAATTAAATACATTCAATCCTAATTCACAAACATATATATCCTAATTCATATATTCTCAATATATAACTCGTTCATATATATCCTAATTAATGAACAATAATATATCACAAAGCCTATAATTCATTCATATATATCCTAATTAATGAACAATAATATATCACAAACCCTATAATTCATTCATATATATCCTAATTAATGAACAATAATATATCACAAACCCTATAAGAACATATATAGAAAAGATTCAATCCATAAATTCAACAAAAAAACAACAATCATATAATAAACCAACATGTATTTGCAAACATAAATTCTAAATTACAACATCAATAATAATAAAGTATATTGGTTGAGATTCTAACCTCAACTTCGGCCATTTCACGAACTTTTCCGGCAATGGACTTCACGAACTTTTCCGGCAATGAACTTCACGAAATTTTTCACAACAAAAGAAGCCAAAAAAAAAAAATTTCCAAACAAGAGAGGAGAGGAGCCGTGAGAGAGGTAGGGGAGAAGGAGATGAAATTTTCAAAATTTTTCGTTTAAGTCCTAAGAATCAAAATTTTTGTCCTATACATATTAAAGTAGAATAGTGATAGGTGGTTGTGGGGTTGGGTGGGGGGCCATAATATTCCTTTTATAAGTATGGTCAAATATAAGGATATTTGACCATGAAAAATGATATAATGTATGACAAAAAAAAATATATGATATCAAAATCAAAGACTAAAATAAAATTAGGGTAGGAATTGAAGTAGGGGTTTAATTTTGTTAAACCCTTAAAAATAAGGGTTTAACGAAAATTAAACCTAGGGACAATATTTTCGTTAAACACTAATTTTTTAGGGTTTAACGAAAATTATGGTATAATTTATAATTTTCGTTAAACCCCTACTTTTAGGGGTTCAACGAATAAGTGTAATTTTAGAAGGCGTTAAACCCTTATTTTTTTTAGGGTTTAACGAACAATAAGTATACTTTTCGAATACCTCATTTTGGATATTTTCGTTAACCCCACAAAATAAGGGTTTAACAAAAATTAGGTTTAATTTTCGTTAAATCCTCATTTTTTGGGGTTTAACGAAAATATGTTTTCATACGAGTATAAGTATAATACGGTATATGATATAGAGTCTATCAAATATATTTATTAATAAAAGAAAAAAAAAGATAAAATAATTAGTAAAATCAAAATTGGGTATTTGAGGATAATATATTTTATTAGTGGTTATTTGAGGGTAATTGTTTATATATGTGGGTAGAATTGTTTATATGTTTTTATCAAATTGGGTATTTGGGGCAGCGAACTCTATAACATTTAAGCCATAAGAATCTCTTGTATAGTTGTATTGGCACTTTATTCTAAGAAATAAAGGAAAAACACGCAAGTTGATGATCATGTGTGCTTCTCCTTTTTACTTTATATTTTTTCGCTCCCTCTCTTATCTCTCTATAGAAGGTCTCTTGTACTGCGTGCCCCAACCCAACCGGTCCAGATCCAGACCCATATATATATATAATTTTTTTTTACTGCCATGATTATCTATCTTCTCTTAACACCATCTCGTTCGGCTTCATAGAACCGTGCCAACACCATCCTGATGTGCTTCACCGGAGAAGGCAGTGGAAACGACCGCTTGAAAAACCTTTCAGCGCTGGAGATCTCGGCGAAACTTCTTAGAGAAATCCGAACTTAGACTATAAAAGGGGAAAAACTGAGACTTTTTACCTACTTCCTGATTCTCTTTGCTCTTTTTCTTCAAACATCTATCAAGAAAATTGATTGAAGCAGCTTAGATCAAGGATGAAAATATCGGTATCAGTAAAAATATCGGTACCTTCATTTTATAGAAATATCGACGGATATATCGATTTCGGTGGAAATATCAGACTTTTTTTTTAAAAATATGGAAACTTTGTAAAAAGATTGAAAAATATATCTAGTAGTTTACAGAATATTATAACTAACATTAATACATATATTAAACTTAAATTCCAAATAAAATGATATGTTTACAACAAATATAGAGATAAACTATTATATACACGTTGTCTGTTATGATAACATGACAAATTTTGTACAAAATTAATACATGGATTAGTAATAGCTTGAACTCCTATGAGGTTCAAATGAATAAGATGGCATACCATCTTGATTCAAACAATATTGATGAATAAAAATAATTTTGTAAATTATATTGTTTAACTTCAAATTCTTTTTTTTTAATTCATAATTTGTATTGTATGTTGTAAGTCGTAACTTTTTTTGTAGCTTGCTTATATTTTATATTTTATATTTTATACTTTGAAATTTGTATTATTTTATACTTTGAAATTTGTATTATAAATATTTTAATTTCTAAAGTTGCAACTTGTAAATTATAAGTTCTAATATTTAATTCATATTAATTTATATTTTTTAATTCTAACACTTATTTTGATTTGCTAACTCTAACAAATGTTATGTACATTATACAATTTAAATCAAAAAATTTATTTTAATTATATTACAATTAAAAAATCCATGAAATGACTAATTTTTGGATAAGAAATCTTATCTCCATTTTAATAAATGATGTGTTTAAGTGGTCGATATACCAATATTTGCAAAAACCAATATATCACCGATATACCGTAATTTTATAAAGACTCTCACCGATATTGACATTTTACCGATATTTTGACGAAAAAAAAACTAAGTATTATAATTTCGGTATATGAATTTTAGCGAAATTTCGTGATTTTTTAAAACTGCATATTTTCCTGATACCTCTCTGGTTCTTGTCTTCATTTCACTTTCTATATTTCTCAGTATGTATGTATATGCTTTTGGGTAAGTTGATTCTTGTATCTATTGAAACAATCTTGTCGCTATCGTGAATTTGTGAATTGTGATGGTTCATCAAACATATCATACATTTTAGAAAAATGAAAAATATATATTAATCATTATTTATGATACATTTTGAAAAAATGTTGGTTCATAAAAAATATCATACATTTTAGAAAAATAAAAAATATATACTAATCATTATTTATGATACATTTTGAAAAAAAAAAGTAATGTTCATCAAACATATCATACATTTTAGGAAAATAAAAAAATATTCATCATTATTTATAATACATTTTGAAAAAAATAAAAATATTAATCATTTTTTGTTTAAGATAATGTTACAATCACACATTATAATTAAATATTATAGTAATACTCATCTGAGGTGTTAAAGAGTAATTGTAACATGTATTAATCTTGTTTAGACGTTGGTTGTTGTATCTGGTACAACTTGTACCCACAATTGCTTCTTAATAAATTCATTTTTTTATTAATAAAAAATAAATAAATAATCTGAGTAGAGTCTTTATATCTATTGGATTTTAATTGAAGCTTGGACAAAGAAGGGATGTAGGCGTTTGAATTAGAAAACTTATTCCATCAGACAATTTTGGGCTTGGGCCTTGGCCCTTAATTTTGGAGGATTTTTTATTTTTAACATAATTTCTAATAATAATATACTTTAATAAAAAAAATTAAATTTATAGTATAATTTTTTTTAAATATGCTTATAATATATCATTGAAAATCTATTTAAATATATATTAATATAAGACTAATTTTAGTTTAAGATTCAAAATGTTCAAGATTATAAAAGAAAAATAATCAAAACATGTAAGTTTTCAAGAAGAGTTTGAAATATAAAGGACTCTTGTTTTTTTATAATTAAATAGAAAAATAAAATAAATATTAAATTACGTTAATATCCCTAATAAAAAGTTTTCTTTAATTAGAACTCTAATTTAATTTTATTTGATTTAATTATGTAGGAGGGTTAAAACAACCATTATGAAAAATGGACGAAACATTCATACTTATATAGTGTAAAATATATATATATATATATATATATATATATATATATTATTCATGAAAGCTGTTAACTTCAGAATTTATAGAGCATAAATTCCTAGCTAAACACCCAATAACTCGAGCCAGACTTAGATGAATCGATCCGAAAAAATAATAATTTGAGTAGTAAATATGAACAAAAACGATATCCAGTGCCTACTCGGACAAATTAGCTAGGCTTATTTTGATCGATCAAGGCTGGCTGGCCAGAACGTTTTTCTATATCAAAATGAGAGTAAAATGCTCTCTATATATTCAATGATTTCAAAATCAATTTTTGATCATTTTGAATGATAATTGAGGCACTATTTATAATTTTTTTTCTTAACATTTTTTTTGTTTTTTGTTTTTCTCTTTACATGTTTTTTTTTTAAGTCAGATTTTGTATAGTATAAAATCCTAGTCGAACGCCAAAGTAATTTGAACGCCAAAAAAATTGAATCAAGCATGAAAGAAACTGTTTTTTTATCAGTTTTTAAGAAGTGTGAAATTACAAAGGTGAAATTTTATCCATATAAAATAAGTGACAATAATTTTTAAAAAGACTATTTTGTTCAGACTTCTTTGTTATTAAATAAGTAAAGCTTTGACACAAATAGAATCAGAATAAAGTGAACCTATTTTGGTGTCATCAACTGTTCGATGAAATGCCTCAATGAGAAGACACTCATGACTTTAATGTATGAAGAAATATATTCCTAGTCCTATCATTTGTAATGCAAACATAGCTCGGTGATGTAGTGGCAAGATATCAGGTTGCTTATGTTTAAAATACATCACACTTAGGCAAGCAAAAGCATAATTTCTGCGAAGGAAAATATTGTTGCCTATTATCTGCTAATCATATTTAAAATGCAGATGAACAATCAACAAAGGAATTGGTTTGAATTGTTACCATTACCGAAAAATTTACCATGCATTTCATATGTTACAGAAAACTGTTGTGGGGGAATAGACGGGAATTGAAGTTATTCTAATTTAGCTTTTAACTTTGAAAAAATTCGAGAGAGAGTGGGAGAATGGTATCTGATTATATAAAAAGGAAAGTGAGAGAGGCAAAGAACATCTGAAATTTAAGTTTTTTGTTTGTTCTGTCAATTTTAGATAGAATTTTGACAGACAGGATGAGATTCGATGAAAAAGTAGCTTTGTGACTTTTTATTTTTTGATGGCACGTAAACAGTTGATACCAATAATTTTTTGTTGTCGTCTTGTAATCACCATTGGTGCTTTCTACTTTTCAGCACTTGTTTTTGCGTTTCTCCTTTTCAATAAGTGTTGTATTCATCAAAGAAAAAAATAAGTATCCTATACTTGATTGCAAATTAATCACTTTGAAAATGGCTGAGGCAGTGACCTCCATGGCTCTGGAAACCCTTAGGGATTTATTGTTAGAAGAAGGCAGGTTGTTATTTGGTGTGGGCAGTGAAGTGAAGTCTCTTGAAAGTCAGATGAAAGAGATGAGATGTCTCCTTGAAGATGCTGACAAACAACGACACAAGAGCAAAACGTTGAAGTTTCTTGAAAGAGAACATCCGAAGATTTTGTTGTATCTCACTCCACCAAATAGGTTCGGAGATCTCTGAAATTAAATCTCGAAGTGTACAATCACATCGAGATCAAACGTTCCTTTGAATCATTCGCATGGGTTTGCGTAACTCAGCAATGTCAGATCAGATCAGTTTTGGAGGATGTTCTGAAGCAGTTAAACCCACGGGTTATAAATAATATTTCAAGTGTGGGCAATACAGAGTTGATCATACAACTATGTCAAATCCAAAAGGAGAGAAGGTGCATGATTGTTCTTGATGATGTATGGAAGATTGATGTTTGAAGCATGGCTTTCTGGGTCAAGGTTCGAAAAGCAAGATCTTGTTAACCACCCGAAACCGAAATGTTGCCAACATGGCACATGCAATTGAGGTTGGCCTTCTAAGCGCTGATGATGGTTGGGAGTTACTCAAGAAGAAAGCATTCCAACACGACAATATTCCAGGTTAGCAAGTACCTCTATGTATTCATATGAATTCGATGACAATAATAATTGATTATTGTCAAACACCCTTCATGTGGCACTATTATAAAATCTTGGAACTTTTGAAAATACCCAATATGTGCATAAGGTAAATTGCTTTTCAGACTTTTGTGATCAATAGATTTTGAAGCTCAGATTGATCTTAAGATTACTCAATCTTAAAAAAATAATAACTATTTGAATGTTTCATTTCATTTGTGAGTCATTTAATACAATTGCATTTTATGACTCAAATACTAAATGTAAATAACATTGACCAATGTAATTATCATTATACTTATTATTTTTATTGATAATTTTTTTTATATTTTATTTGTTGATATTTACAAGTAATTTTATAATTCTTAAATAAACATTTTTGATTTATTATATTTGTATATATATTCACTTCAATAATATTTCAAATTTAATTTTTTTATTTTAAAATTTCAAACATAAACAATTTTCCTTCTTCTTCTTCTTCTTTAGACAATTGTTGTAAAGATTAAAAAACTTAATGAAATTATGACTTCAAGACTAAGAAAATTGTTATCTTTAGGAAGTAGCATAGATAATCAAAACATGGTGATGGGGTCTTGAAGATAATCAAATTATCTGAGCTACTTCCTAAAGATAACAATTTTCTTAGTCTTGAAGTCATAATTTCATTAATTTTTTTAATTTTTACAGCAATTATCTAAGTTCAAAGGGGTCATAGGGGATACAAGGAGTGGAACACTAACACATAGGCTTACCAACCGTCTTACAAGGATACTATAAGATGTACTGCGGGAAAATATTGTGTTATTCCACTATAGGGATGAACCCCAATATATACAATTGAAGAGAGAAATACAAATATGGATACACTGATAATACAAGGAAAGTATCCCTATAATTGTGCTAACTTATTTCATCCCTAATACGCCCCCGCAAAATGGACGTGCCATCCGCCACGGAGATTTTGGAGCGAAGAGTGGAAAACTGAGTCCTCGACAAGGGCTTCGTCAGCAGGTCCGCTAACTGATCAATGGTACTTACATAAGCGACATTAAAGATGCCCTTCGTTGATAGATCCCGTACAAAATGAAGATCAAGTGCAATGTGTTTCATCCGCGAATGCATCACCAGGTTGAGGGCTAATCGTGTTGCCCCCAAGTTATCGCACAGCAACTTCGGCGCTACGGGTAGAGATAGGCCAAGCTCCCGAAACGGGTGATAAATCCAACACACTTCCACAGCAGTCGAGGCAAGAGCACGATACTCGGCCTCAGTGGATGAACGCACGACCCCCTGTTGTTTTTGCGACCTCCATGAGATAGGAGACTGATCTAGAAAGATAATGTATGCCGAAGTAGACTTGCCATCCGAGACACTGCCCCCAAAATCGGAATCCGAGTACGCCGATAAGGTTAAGGTCTTAGGCTGTTGCAGTAATAGCCCATGATGTAGCGACCCCTGGAGATATCGGAAAATTCTCTTGACACCAAGACAGTCTAGAGCAGTTGGATGCGCCATGTGTTGGGCAAGTTTGTTCACGGCAAAAGCAATGTCCGGGCGAGTCAAGGTCAAATATTGCAGGGCACCAATCGCACTTCTATATTCTGTAGCATCAGCATCACTAGAGACAGAAAGGGCGGTAGAGGTGGCAATGGGAGTAGTGACGGGTTTCGCCCATCCATATTAAACCATCTCAATAAATCCACTATGTACTTGTGTTGTGAGAGAAGTAAGCCTTCACGACATCGAGTAACCTCAACTCCGAGAAAGTAAGTAAGTGGGCCGAGATCCTTCAACACAAATGTAGACCAGAGGTGATTCACCAAGGATGTGATAATAGAGTTTGACGATCCCGTAACAATAATATCATCCACGTAAACAAGGACCATCAAGCAGGCATCCGGTCTTCTAGAATAAACAAGCTGTGATCGGCTCTAGACTGCTGAAATCCAAAACGGAGGAGGGCCGAGCTGAGCGTTTGGTACCACGCCCTAGGGGCCTGTCGAAGGCCATATAAAGACTTCTTGAGACGGCAAACATGGTGTGGATAGGCAGGGTCAACAAACCCCTGAGGCTGCTGCATAAACACCGGTTTGGTCAAGGTACCATGCAAGAATGCGTTACTGACGTCAAGTTGTCGCATATCCCAGTTATGATATAGTGCCAAAGTTAAAATAACACGAATCGTAACAGGTTTCACTACAGGGCTGAAGGTTTCGTGGAAGTCCAAGCCGGGACGCTGATGGAAGCCCTTTGCCACAAGACGGGCCTTGTAGTACTCAATCGTGCCGTCAGGTTTTCGTTTAAGTGTAAACACCCACTTGCACCCGACAAGATTACAGTTGGCCGGAGGCGGGACAAGATCCCATGTGCCATGGGCCGATAAAGCAGTAATCTCCTCATCCATAGCCTTGCGCCATTGATCATGCTTGAGTGCCTGTGTCACTGTGGTGGGTATAACATCCGTAGGGAGTGGATGTCGGGTCGCTGCATTGGCCTTAGGATGCGCAAGAGATGCTGGCAGATTGGTGTCGTAATCTGCCAGCCGAGAAGGTTGCTGCGACGGGGTAGAGGGTCCGGCTGTGAGGAGGACGGACCAACAGGTTCCGAGTCCATAATGTGATCAGGTCTGCTGGGAGAAGGCGACGGACTTTGCGGCTGCTCAACCACGGGCTGCTGTGTTGGTGCAGAGGAATTGAGCACATATAACGGTAATGTAGCAGCAGTGGAATTATCAGTGTTGCGCACAGGGGGAGTGAGATCAGCGTCTGTATTTTCAAGAAACCGGACATGGCGGGAAACAAACACCTTTCCCGTGAGAGGATCAAAGCATTTATACGCACTTTGAGATAATGAGTACCCAACAAAAACACACGGTCGGGAGGTTGGCTCAAGCTTAGTCGAGGCATAAGGCCTCAGCCACGGGTAGCACACGCACCCAAAAGACCGAAGCTTGGAGTAATTCGGTGTCCGGCGAAAAAGGGCTTTATACGGATTGAGTAGATGAAGCACTGGAGTCGGCATTCTGTTGATTAGGTAGACACTGGTTTGAAATGCAAATGACCAGAAAGTGGGAGAAAGTCGCGCATGATGTAAGAGTGCCTTCCCAGTTTCCACTATGTGTCGATGTCTACGCTCAACAAGTCCGTTTTGCTCTGGAGTATGAGGAGCAGTAGACAACCATTGGATACCATGCGACTGGAAAAAAGATTTAAGTGCAATGAACTCGCCCCCATTATCACTGTAAAAGTTACGGATCCTGCAGCTAAATTGTCGTTCTGCCATAGGAATAAATTTCTCCACAACATCATGCACATCAGATTTGCGAAACAGCGAAAAAAACCATGAATAACGAGTAAACGAGTCAACTATCAACAGATAAAATTTAAACCCCTCCATCGATATTTGGGTAGGACCCCACACATCAGCGTATATATAATGCAACAGATGTTCAGCAATTAACGACGATTCAGAAAAAGGTAACTTATGAGTCTTGCAACATAAGCATGAATCACAATTAGTATTAACCAAAACAGACTTATCCAAAGGCAGTTTATGCTGCGAAATAATAAGGCTACAAAATCTTTCGCGAGGGGTGTCTCAAACGGGAGTGCCAAACAGAAAAATTGGTACGCAGACCAAATGAATTCAAATTTGCAGAAATTAAAGGAGAACTCTTCAACTTGTAAACTCCATCCTCACACTGTCCTTGCGCCAGAACCGCCCCCGTAACTCGATCCTTCACCATAAATAAGTGTGGAAAGAATTCCACAGTCACATTATTATTTGTAGTTAGACGATGGACAGATAACAGGTTCTTCTCAGCAGAAGGTACACAAAGCACATCACGTAATAATAAGTTGCGAGAAGGAAAGTGTAGAGAAGTTATACCCGTGTGGGAGATAGGCATAGTTGAGCCATCAGTGAGATGGACCTCTTCCGTGCCATCATAGTCTGAGTGGTGGGAGAGGTTGCCAAGATCATTTGTCAGATGATGAGAGGCGCCGGAGTCCATCAGCCACGAATTCTGGACCGGAGCATGTGGTGATCTGGCGTTATGGACCGAGGGGGCTGGAGCAGACGTTGGAAATTTCCAACATGTTTTGGCCGAATGGCCTGTCCTATCGCAGAGTTGGCACACAACCGGGAAAGACGAAGGAGGCGGAAACTGATTGGGATAGTAGGTCGGGGCTGGCGAACCCCGAGAATTGTTCCGCCCTCTGCCGCGACCCCCTCGCTGATTGGACTGCTGGCCAAAGCGTCTACCACCAGATCGTGATTGCTTGGACTGAGCAGCATTTGCCGTGACAGCAAGGTCCGGCTTTGGTGAATCCAGGTTGTCGACAAACTTTTCCTGAGCCACAAGGAGATCGAGCAACTGGGGAAAGGAAATGGACGTCGGCTGTGCTCGAATAGAAGCCGCGATATCGCGAAATTTGGGACTAAGACCTTCGAGCACATAGATGGTGAATTCATCGTCGGAGAGGGGGGTATCAATCAGCGAAAGCTCATCCGCCTTCGCTTTGAGATCGTGCATGAATTCTGCAACACCCCGAGCACCCATCTTCGTAGCTTGAAGATCACTCCGCAACTGCATAATACGAGTGCGAGACTTACTCGCAAAGATCGAGTGAAGGCCCTGTCAAGCCGAGGCCGAAGTCTTGTAAGATGTGATGTACGGCGAAACCTCATCAGTGAGCGAGCCTTGGAGGAAGGCGTAAACAAGCTGATCCTGTCGAAACCAAGGTTTATAGGAGGCGTCCGACATTGATGGGGTGGGGATTGATCCATCAACATAGCCGAGTAGATCATGGCCGTTCAAAATTGCAGTGACAAGGGAGAGCCACTGCGGAAAATTGCTCCGCGTTAGTTTATGAGATGTGGGGAAAGGGGCGGTGATGACAATAACAGATGGAGGCGTGTGGGATTGAGCAACCGTGGTGGTGCTGTCAGAGGTGTTATTGGAGGCCATAAGAGCGGCGGAGCAACAACAAAGAGAAAATAGGGTTAAGGAAGCGTGGAAAACGGATCAAACTGATACCATATAAGATGTACTGCGGGAAAATATTGTGTTATTCCACTATAGGGATGAACCCCAATATATACAATTGAAGAGAGAAATACAAATATGGATACACTGATAATACAAGGAAAGTATCCCTATAATTGTGCTAACTTATTTCATCCCTAATAGATACAACCCTAAAGTTCAGACCTCTAAACAAGATAATATGATGTTAAGAATTAAAAACCTAATTAAATTAATCTTTCTTAACTATGTTAACTATTATCCTTATGAAATGGCCCTGATACCATAAAAGGACGGATCGGGATACACTAAATATGTATGAATTAAAACATGCATGTTTGTATGTAAAGTAATAAAATCAGAGTTGTAAAAAGACATGTTTATTGAAAATAACAAACTTACAATTTATAATACTAATGTAGAAAAGGTCTGCTACGTAGAAACTGGATTTGTAAAAGAAATCTTAAACACACTGAAGATAGGAAGGATAGGTAGAAAGAGAAAATCTTAAGAGGATCTCCGAACAAGTGATGATCCATTACATCTGAAAACAATCTATTTATAGGAAAACTTAAATTACATTTGTCACTCATTTGTCTTAAATTTCATCTGCATTTGAATTTCACAACAATCATGGCCGACATCAACTGTATAACTTTTGACTTTGGAGACTTTGTCAGGTCATCTTATCTTATCTTCTGGGTGGAGTAGAGCATCTTGAAAAGAAAAGCACACACTTAAATATGTCGGAAATCTACTATTACTTTGTTGAAATCTTGACTTATTAATTTTGTCGTCATCTCCGAAGCATCTGGAATTCATCATCTGGTATCTCTTCTTGGGAAGTACACAAATATGTTTGTGGGTATTTGTCCATACAGGTACGAAACTTGGTATTTATGATTTGTATTTCTTTTCTGTATTTCTTCTGAATCTTTGTTGCTTTGTAAACAAATTGCATATTTCTTGAAAACTCTTCATGCAAAAGAACATCTTTAAGTAAATTTCTTCCTTCATAAATTTTCTTTGTCTTATTGTTTCGATAACAAATATAGGAATAACATCTTAGATAGTCTTGGATATGTTTTCGTCCATGAGTAATTCCTTCCATCTGTAAAAATTTGTAATTATAAATCAAATGGATCTTGAGCACAAGGACCTCCAAAAGGATCATAAGAGGTTGATTCATCTGATTTTTCTGACTTTGTTTTCTGGGATAAAAACTCAAAAAATTGATTCTTTAAATCTGAATTGTCATTGAAGATATCAAAAAAGGATTTGTCTGAGGATGAAGGGTTCTTGTCTTTGGTTTCGTTTTGTTATGGTAATTTTTCTTGAGTAGGATTTTTGTATCTAATCTTTTCTCCAGTGGAAAGAAAATGTCTGATAGCTGATTCAGCACAAACTGTTTGATCAAACTTTCCCCACCACTTGACTTTGTATGTAGCACCCTGGACAAAAAACGAAGCATAATTGATTAATTAAATATTATGTGTGTTAATTTTAAATGTTTAATTTAATTATGTGCATTTTAGATACGTGTTTAACGCCGGTTTTAGATGGATATAATTTCTAGACATGGAACCTAGAAGATTTTTATACCTTTAGATGCGTAACAGAAAAATGAGAAGATAAACACGAACTAGAGGTCAATCGGAGACCCGCAGCTCAAGTTGCGACAAAAAGGGCGAAATATGACGTTTCGGAAAAACGAGAGGTGGAATCTTGATGAATAGTGAAAGGAATATTCTACATGAACAGTAACCTAGTCCAGATGAACAATAATTTTTCCAATTCTATAAATAGGGGCGTTTTCGATTCAAAATCTTACCGTTTTTCCGAACGAGTCGAAAGCGCCGAAAACACATAAGTCTATCCTCTCCCTCTCTCTCCCCTCTATATTTTGTCTCTAGCGCATTGCCGTGCCGTCGCCGGAGTTCGCCGAAAAATTCCAACTTCGTCGGTTTCAGCCGATTTTCGCACACGACGTAGCTTTCGACGAGACGAGTCTAGGATAGGTTTCGGATTTTGATTCTGATTTCTCATTCACCGGAAAACAGCAAAAAACGGGCTCCAAACCCTTAACCCTAGCTTTGCACCACCTTCTCTCTCTCATCTGATTTCTTTCTCTCTCTACCTCCTCTTGCCAGAGCAGTGGCCGGTGAAGCTACCTGAGTGTGAGGGGGAGCTACCGGGATGGTGGGGCCGTCGTGGGTGGTGGCGCCGGCCTAAACAGTGTGTGTGTATGTGAGATTGTGTATGTGTGTGTTATGAAAGTGTGTTAGTGTGTGTGTGCTTGTGTGATCTGATTGGGAGCGGCGCAGGTGGCGCCGCCATGTGGGAACAGTGAGCCGGCACTGGTGATGCGCAGGTGGCGCCGCCGTGTGGGAATAGTGAGCCGGCACTGGTGATGCGCCGGCGAGGTCAGGTGGTGGTGGCCAGTGGCTGGTGGCCGCTGGCCAGGTTGTGTTTTGGTGTGTATGTGTGTAAGCTTGTGCGTGTGTGTGTGTTGTTGCTGTTGGTGTTGGTGGCTGAGTTTGGATGGTCGCCGGTGATGGGAAGTCGCCGACCGGTGTTTTTAGGAGTGAAAGGGTGGTCGCCGGTGATTGGAAGTCGCCGGCCAAGCTGGGATGATGTGTGTGTGTATTTTTCTCATACGTGTGTGTGTATGGATGTATGTGTGTATGTGTGGCTGCTGGGTGGTTGCCGGCGACGGGAAGTCGCTGGCCAGTGTGCTAGGAGGTCCGGGGAAGGGTTGCCGGCGACTGGAAGTCACCAACCGGAGCTGGAAAGGTAGGGTGTGAGTTTTGGGTATGTGTGTGTCGAAGGGTTTTGCGGTGAAGTTTTAGGTACTATTCACGGCCGGATTCCGGTGAGGGATGGCCGGAGGTGGTAGCTGGTGATGCAGGCTTGCCGGAGGAGAAGGTGGTGGTGGCGCAGGGCGGCGTCACCGCAGCTAGTGGCACCGGGAATGTGGCTGGTCGAGCAGGGCGACGCCGAGAGTGCTGGGCGCCGAGCTGCCAAGAAAACTCGGTAGCTGCCCGAGATGGCTGCCGATGCTACCGAGAGAAGCTGACCCGTTGCTGAGAAAACTCGGCAGCCGCCGAGACACGTTGCCCACGCTGCCGAGAAAACTCGGGCGCTGGTGCGCGAGCGCGCACGTGGGGGCACGCGATGCGCGCGCCGAGAGCGAGTGCACGCGCGTGTGAGCGTCGTGTGCGTGCCGGCGAGCGTTTTCATTCGTTGGTTCGTTTCGGATGTTTTCATCGAGTCACCGGGAGTCGGGGGTCCCAGTATAGGCCAATCTTTGACCAAAATTACCAAAATACCCCTCAATCTTAAAACGCTCCGTTCGAGCTCGTTTCAACTCCAATCGATCTCATTCTTTTTCCATTGTGACCCAAATTCCATTCTCTATCATCTCAGCCATATGGACTGATTATCTATCCTCGTTTCTTCAACTCCAATCTTTAGATCTCTCGATATGTTATGTATTTAAGGATCGTTTTTCCACTGGGATCTTTTATAGCTTTAGTTATACATTATTAAGGATCTAAGAAACGTCATAACATGTGTAGGCTATCAGTTGGAAGGGGCTTGTGATACTTGATCTTTGATACTCACTACTCACGTGGTAACCACCGAACAAGGTGGGGGTAAACTCTAAACCTTACATTTATGTTATATCAAAATGAGTGGAAATGATTATGTATGATGCTCGAATATGAATTTAAGCACGATGGAATGAATCATATTTGCTATGTTATATGAACACATGATGAATTTGCGACCTTAAGATAAAATGCCTTGTGAACTATATGTTGTGTTTATATTACGATAGTGTGATAGGGATGAGTCATGGGCTGGGTGTCCATTGGGCCGTGTGTCCATAAATTAGGGATGGGCTGTGTGTCCATTAGTGAGTCATGGACTGAGTGTCCATTGGGCTGTGTGTCCACTTCCAACCCCTCCGCCGGCGACCTCCTGTCGCCGGCCACCTTTCCCGGCCAGCCCAACACCCTTACACATGCATATACACTCACGCTCATACACACACATGCATAAACACACACACACACCATCGGCTTTGCTTGGCCGGCGACTTTGGCCACCCACCGAACCACCTCGCCGGCGCATCACCAGCGCCGACCATCACTTCCCACATGGCGACGCTGCACAGCGCCGCCTCCACAGCATGCATACACAACACACACATATCACGCATATATACACACACGCTCACTGCTGCACCGGCGCCGCCACCCACAGCGGCACCACCCCTCCATCAACACCCCCAGACCTCCAGGCGGTGCTCCGGCCATCAGCTCCGGCGAGAAAGAGGAAGAAACAGAAGAGAGAGAAAAGATGGTGCAAGGGTTAGGGTTAGGGTTTAAGAGGCTGTTTTTCGACACTGCCAAGAAAACTCGGTAGCTGCCCGAGATGGCTGCCGATGCTACCGAGAGAAGCTGACCCGTTGCTGAGAAAACTCGGCAGCCGCCGAGACACGTTGCCCACGCTGCCGAGAAAACTCGGGCGCTGGTGCGCGAGCGCGCACGTGGGGGCACGCGATGCGCGCGCCGAGAGCGAGTGCACGCGCGTGTGAGCGTCGTGTGCATGCCGGCGAGCGTTTTCATTCGTTGGTTCGTTTCGGATGTTTTCATCGAGTCACCGGGAGTCGGGGGTCCCAGTATAGGCCAATCTTTGACCAAAATTACCAAAATACCCCTCAATCTTAAAACGCTCCGTTCGAGCTCGTTTCAACTCCAATCGATCTCATTCTTTTTCCATTGTGACCCAAATTCCATTCTCTATCATCTCAGCCATATGGACTGATTATCTATCCTCGTTTCTTCAACTCCAATCTTTAGATCTCTCGATATGTTATGTATTTAAGGATCGTTTTTCCACTGGGATCTTTTATAGCTTTAGTTATACATTATTAAGGATCTAAGAAACGTCATAACATGTGTAGGCTATCAGTTGGAAGGGGCTTGTGATACTTGATCTTTGATACTCACTACTCACGTGGTAACCACCGAACAAGGTGGGGGTAAACTCTAAACCTTACATTTATGTTATATCAAAATGAGTGGAAATGATTATGTATGATGCTCGAATATGAATTTAAGCACGATGGAATGAATCATATTTGCTATGTTATATGAACACATGATGAATTTGCGACCTTAAGATAAAATACCTTGTGAACTATATGTTGTGTTTATATTACGATAGTATGATAGGGATGAGTCATGGGCTGGGTGTCCATTGGGCCGTGTGTCCATAAATTAGGGATGGGTTGTGTGTCCATTAGTGAGTCATGGGCTGAGTGTCCATTGGGCTGTGTGTCCACTTCCAACCCCTCCACCGGCGACCTCCTGTCGCCGGCCACCTTTCCCGGCCAGCCCAACACCCTTACACATGCATATACACTCACGCTCATACACACACATGCATAAACACACACACACACCATCGGCTTTGCTTGGCCGGCGACTTTGGCCACCCACCGAACCACCTCGCCGGCGCATCACCAGCGCCGACCATCACTTCCCACATGGCGACGCTGCACAGCGCCGCCTCCACAGCATGCATACACAACACACACATATCACGCATATATACACACACGCTCACTGCTGCACCGGCGCCGCCACCCACAGCGGCACCACCCCTCCATCAACACCCCCAGACCTCCAGGCGGTGCTCCGGCCATCAGCTCCGGCGAGAAAGAGGAAGAAACAGAAGAGAGAGAAAAGATGGTGCAAGGGTTAGGGTTAGGGTTTAAGAGGCTGTTTTTCGACATTTTTCGGTGAACGAAAAATCGGAATTGAATTCCGGAAGATGTCCTAGACTCATCTCGTCGAGAGCTATGTTGTGTGCGAAAATCAGCCGAAACCGAGAAGTTTCAGATTTTCCGGCCACCATCGGCGGCGGCGGCGCCGCGCCAGAGGCAGAAAAGAGATGAGAGAGGGAGAAGAGGGAGGAGAGAGAACTTACGTGTTTTCGTCGCGCTCGGCTCGCTAGGGAAAACGGTAAATTTTTGAAGTGAATGAGCCTCTATTTATAGAATTGGAAAAGTTACTATTCACCCAAAATATCTTGCGTTACTATTCACCCAAAATATCTTCCTCTCGTTTTTTCGAAACTTCGTACTTTGCCCTTCTCGTCGTAACTTGAGCTACGGAACTCCGATTGACCTCTTTTATTTCTATCTTCTCGTTTTTCTGTTACGCATCTAATAGTATAAAAATATCTAGGTTCCACGTCTATAAAAATTATCTAAATCGTGCATTAAACACATATCTAAAACGCACGAAATTAATTAAACAGTCAAAGCATACATACATAATTATTAAATTATAGGTTTAAATATTTAAATTAATCAATTATGCTCGTTTTGATCCGAGGCGCTACATTATTCCACTAATTTTTTAGCCATCCTGTAAATCCCTGTATTAATAACATACATGTTATCTCTTCTGCTTGATTTTGTAATATATATGCAGTTCTAGCCATTCCCATTTCTTGTAAAGTATTTATTATTTCATATTCAGACTTACCATCTATATTCCATTCTGTTATATTTTGTCCATCATATTTAGATTTTGTAAATTGATTTCTTTCTTCATATTGTATATCTACAGGAGTTGGTCTTCTATAGTAATTTCTTGTATTATTATTACTATTATTACTATAATTTCTTCGTTTTCTATATATTCTATTTATTCATTATCACTATCTTGAAAATTCTTTGTCATTTCCTCTATAGTGTCTTCTGAAGATTCTGATATAGTACTTTTATCACTACTATCTTCCGATACATATGATTCATTAACTTCTTGTATAGTGTCTACAAAATTTACATTTTTACTTGTATTTCCTATTTCTGTTAATTTATTTGAAATCTTTGATACAATTGTCTGTTTTTGGATTAAAACTAACTTTTTCTTTATCTAACTTATTGTCAATCTGGAAGTAAGGTTTTGACACATTATCTATAGGAGTCTTTGTTTTTTCTCTATTATCATCTATCTTATTAGATATATGATCTATCTGATCTGCTATAGTATGTAATATTTGATTAGAATAATTGTTCTGTTGGATAATTTTACTTAAATCTTCATCTTTTGTTTTATCAATGGATTTAAATGGATCGGCAATTATTTCTCTTTTTTGGTTTTGTATTTTAGTAGCTTGTAAAGGAGGATGAACAGACACAATAATCTCATTATCATATAAATTCTATTTTTTATGTAATGTTTGATTGACTTCTATTGCTGATTTGTTTTCAAAATTATTAAATCCTTCTTGAGATAAAAAAACATATTAAAAATTCATAAAAAAGGTAAATTTGTTCTTAATTTTTTCATTTCTTTAATCCATTCTTCTTTAAGTTTTTTACGAATCTCTTTATCTAAGGTTTTATACCATTCTATTTTTCTTTTATAAAATCTGTCTTTTCTTTCTTTATTGAAATGTTCTAGATCGGGTTCAAATTCTTTAGCTGTTGTTATAACATTAATCATACTTTCTATAGTAGGTGATGTAGGTAAAGAATAATTCTCAAGTTCTGGAATAAGTGCTTTAAACCTATATTTTTTGGCTTAATTCAGAAAAGTTTGAAAAAGATTGTCTTGCATTAGAAAAATATTGTCTAGAACTAGAAGGTTCTGGTCTATCTTCCTTAAAAGAATTAAATCTTAATAAAATCTTTCCATTTCCATCTTCTATTATTTGTTTTATATTAGTTTTTTCCATATTTCTAATTGGTTGAGGTTCTTCAATTATAAATTCATCTGGAACTTCAATTTCATTCCATTTTAAAACTTTAGGTACAAAAACATTTGGTTTTTCAGCATCTATTTGTAATAAAATAGTTTCTTCTTTAGAATCAGGTAATCTATTAAATCTTGTATTTATTTGTGATGTCATAAGTCTAAAATATACACGATATATTAAAGAAAAATTGGTAGAGTCTTTATGAAAACTATTACCTTGTAAATGTACATCAAGTTTTAAAGATTCTAAAATCATTTTGTCATTTAAATCTAAAGCAATATCTGGAGCACTGTTCAAATAAATGGGTGTCCATTACAAATATTAGTTTGTACTAGAGATATTAATGAACCTTCATATCTAATAGCTCTTTTGTCTCTTAAAGCTAAATATATGGGAGTATTAATTCCTCTTCTCATTAAAGGTTTTACAGCAATTTGTAGTAATCCTATATGTATATATCTATATCTTTTTTTCAGATATTTGTTTATAGTATATTTAGATAAAAGTTGTACACTTTGTGCTTCTTGTTGAATAGAGATTGTTTCTTCATGTGTTTTAACTGTAAAAGCAATTTTGTAATCAGTTAAACCTATCTTATATATATTTTCTATTTTTTCCCTTGGTATAGTCCATGTTGTATAATCTATAGGCATATAAGTTTCATGACTTTGTACCATGTTTTGATTATCTGAGCTACTTCCTAAAGATAACAATTTTCTTAGTCTTGAAGTCATAATTTCATTAAGTTTTTTAATTCCATTAGCTACTTCCCTAGAGAAAGAATTTAAAATATATATAAAATAGGATTAATAGATTATAAAATTGCTTTTACTGTTAAAACTCATGAGGAAACTATTTCTATACAACAAGAAGCACAGAGTGTACAATTATTATCAAAATATACTATAAACAAATACCTTAAGAAAGGATATAGATATATACATATAGGTTTAGTACAAATAGCGGTAAAACCATTAATGAGAAGAGGTATTAATACACCTATATATTTAGCTTTAAGAGACAAAAGAGCTATCAAATATGAAGATTCATTAATATCTTTAGTACAGACAAATATATGTAATGGACCAATTTATTTTAATAGTGCACCAGATATTGATTTAGATTTAAATGAAAAAATGATTTTAGAAGCTTTAAAATTAGATGTTCATTTACAAGGTAATAAGTTTCATAAAGATTCAACAAATTTTGCTTTAATATATCGTATATATTTTAGATTAATGACTTCACAAATAAATACAAGATTTAATCGATTACCAGATTCTAGAGAAGAAACTATATTATTACAAGTAGATGCAGAAAAACCAAATATTTTTATACCTAAGACTTTAAAATGGAATGAAATAGATGTCCCAGATGAATTTATAATAGAAGAACCTGAACCTATAAGAGATATAGAAAAAACAAAAATAAAACAAATTATAGAAGATGGTAGTTGAAAGATATTATTAAGATTAAACTCTTATCAAGAAAATAGAGTTGAATCATCTAATTCAAGACACCGTTTTTCTAATGCAAGACAATCATTTTCAAATTCATCATAATTAAGTCATAAATATAGATTTAAAGCACCAATCCCAGAACCTGAAAATTATTCTTTACCAACATCACCTACTACAGAAAGTATGATTAATGTTATTACAAGTGCTAAAGAATTTGAACCAGATTTAGAACATTTTAATAATGAAAGAAAAGATAAATTTTATAAGAAAAAGATACAATGGTATAAAAATTTAGACAAAGATATCCGTAACAAACTAAAAGAAGAATGGATAAAGAAAATGAAGAATTTAAGAACAAATATACCCTTTTATGAATTTTTATTATGTTTCTTATCACAAGAAGGATTTAATAATTTTGATAACAAACCAGCTATTGAAGTAAACCAATCATTACATAAAAATGAAATTATAGTAGTTGTACATCCACCTTTACAATCTATTAAAATACAACATCATAAAAGAGAATTTATTGATGATCCTTTTAAACCAATAGATAAAACAAAGGATGAAGATATAAGTAGAATAATTCCACAAAATAATTTCTCTAATCAGATATTACATACTATAGCAGAACAAGTAGACCATATATAAAATAAGATTGATAATACAAATGAAAAAGCTAAAAATCCTATAGACAATATTTCGAAACCTTATTTCCAAATAGATAATAAATTACAAAATGAAAGAATAAGTTTTAATCCCAAAACAGAAAATATTCTAAATAAGATTTCTAATAGATTATCAGAAATAGGTAATTCAAGTAGAAATATTAATTGTTTAGATACTATACAAGAAGGAAATGAATCAGAAGAATCAAAATCTTCAGAAAATATAGTTGAACATATAACAAAAGAATTTCAAGATAGTGATAATGAAATTAATAGAATATTTAGAAGAAAAAATTATAATAGAAATTATAATAATAATACTACAAGAAATTATTATAGTAGACCAACCCCTGTAGATATACAATATGAAGAAAAAAGTCAATTTACAAAAGCTAAATATGATGGACAAAGTATAACAACATGGAATATAGATGGAAAATCAGAATATGAAATAGTTAATACATTACAAGAAATGGGAATGGCAAGAACAGCTTATTTATTACAACAACAATCAGAAGAGGCAGTTTGTATGTTATTAATACAAGGATTTACAAGTTGGCTTAAAAATTGGTGGGATAATGTATTAAAATATGAAGAAAAGGTTGATATTTTAAATCATAAATATTTAAGTTTAGTTGAAGGATCTACAAACACTTATGTTGAAAAATCTGATGCTTGTGAATTTTTAATAATTACTATATCAATGCATTTTATAGGAAATACTAAAGAAGAATTAAATGCTAACAAAATTGTTTTAACAAATTTAAGATGTCCTAGTCTAACAGATTATAGATGGTATAAAGATTCTTTTTTAACACAAGTTTTAAGAAGAGAAGACTGTAATGCATCTTTTTGGAAAGAACGTTTTATAATGGGATTACCTAAACTTTTTGCTGAAAGAATAATACAAAAATTAAAAGATGAAATAGGAATTGAAGACATACCATTTAGTCAATTTACTTTTGGACAATTATTTACTTTTATTAAGAAAGAAGGTTTGAATTTATGTTCAGAATTAAAATTACAAAATAAATATAGAAAAGACAAGAAGAATGCTAAGAGTGAATTAGGATGTTTTTGTGAGAATTTTGGAATTATGAAAATAGAACCTCCTTTTATAATAAATAAAAGAAAATTAAAGAAATATAAGAATAAATCTTATGATAGACCACAAGAATATAGGAATGATAATTATAAGAGGAAAAAGAAATTTAAAAGATATCCAAAACAAAAAGATAATAATAATAATAGAGATAAAAAAACCAATAATATGTTGGAATTGTAATCAACTAGGACATACAGCTGACAAATGTTATAAAAAGAAAAATAAGGTTAGAGAATTAAGACATGAATTAAATAATTTATTTAATAAGTTAGATAGCAGTGATTCAAAATCAGATATTGTAGAACAAGAATCAGATTCATCAGAACATGAGGATAATATTAATAATATTGAACAAAGTAATGGATTATGTCATATAAATGTTATTACAAAAGATAATAAAGAAGCTATTTTTGATCTTTTACAAGAATTACCTGATAAAGACATAAAAAAGGATTATTTTGACAAATTAAAAAATATATTTTTAGAAGAAGATAATTCGAAAAAGAAAATGACTTTAAAAGATGATTTTAGTTTAACTAAGGTTTTTGATAAATATCCTAATAAGAATATTCTTAGAAACATAACGACTAAAGATTTACAAATAGAAGTAAATGATTTAAAAAAAACAAGTTAATAATTTAGAAAGAGAAGTTTTCGAATTAAAATAAGAAATTATAGACATAAAAATGATATCTTTACAAAACAAAGAAACTATAGATATTCCTAGTACAAGTCAAAATAATATTGAAAATGAAGAAGATTTTGATAATAACAAATTTATAAACTTTATACAAAAAAATAGAATTTCAAAAATGGTACATAAAAGTGAAAATAGTTATAGGAAATTTTGAATTAAATGTCATAGCCCTTTTTGATTCAGGAGCTGACCATAATGTTATAAGAGAAGGGTTAATACCTTCAAAATACTATGAAAAAACAAATGAACAATTATATACTGCTAATTCAAAACCTTTAAGAATAAATTACAAATTATCAAATGCACATATTTGTTGTAATGGATATTGTTTAAAAAATGTATTTACTTTAGTTAAAGACATATCTCAAAATGTAATATTAGGAACACCTTTTTTAACACAATTATATCCCTTTAAAGTAGACAATGATGGAATAAGTACAAATATACATGGTAGAATAATAAGTTTTCCATTTATTAATCCTATACAACAAAGAGAAATTAATACTTTAAAAGATAATTCTATATATAGACAAATAAATTTGATAGATTATAAAAGAAAACACATTAATTTTTTAAAAGAAGAAATAACTTATTTAAAAATAGAAGAACAATTAAAAGAAGTAAATATTCAAAACAAAATAAAAGAAATACAAGAAAAAATCATAAAAGAATTATGCAGTACAATACCCAATGCTTTTTGGGAAAGAAAACAACATATAGTAGATTTACCATATGAGAAAGATTTTAATGATAGAAATATACCAACAAAAGCAAGACCTATAAAAATGAATCAAGAATATTTAACAATATGTCAAAAAGAAATTGAAGATTTAATACAAAAGAAACTAATTAGAAAATCTAAATCACCTTGGAGTTGTTCAGCTTTCTATGTAGTTAAACAAGCAGAATTAGAAAGAGGAGTACCTAAATTAGTTATTAATTATAAACCTTTAAACAAAGATTTACAATGGATTATATATCCTATACCTAACAAGAGAGATTTAATTAATAGACTACATTCTGCTAAGATATTTTCTAAATTTGATTTAAAATCAAGATTTTGGCAAATACAAATTAGTGAAAAAGATAGATATAAGACTGCTTTTACTGTTCCTTTTGGACATTATGAGTGGAATGTTATGCCTTTTGGATTAAAGAATGCACCGTCAGAATTTCAAGGGATAATGAATGACATATTTAATAATTACAACAGTTTTACAATAGTTTATATTGATGACATATTAGTATATTCACCAACTGTAACGCCCCAAAATCTTTCGGTCAAAATATCAAAGTTTTTTTTCGTTTTTGGGCGTTAAGAGAGAAAGGGGAAAGAGACGTACATGATATAAAATAGAAAGAAACATGAGAGGATAAGAAGCAGTACAATTAAAACATCGGATATAACTGATAAAAGAAGTTTGAAAACCATGCACAGCGGAAAAACATCAGGATCCTTTACAAAGAAGAATACAGTTTACATTTTACAAAAACGTGGAACATCGTTTTACAAATGAATCAACATAGGTTTAAAGACAAAACCGGAAGATGGACAAAGCTGATAGGGCACCCCTCTCTCTACGCGTCAAGGTTCTATTCTTCTCCTGTAGTGTGAGTACAGGTGGGGGGTGAGTGCGTTGAATACACTTGTGGAATTAATTTCTTCTTTTAACATCATTACGCAGTTAAATAAAATAACATATACAAGCTCAATAATTAAACACCGCATATATAAGATGCATATCACATAACTTAAGAGTACCCAGCTCTAAGTAGCACTCAGCTCTAATTAGCTCACAGCTCTAGATAACACTCAGCTCTCACTAGCACACAGCTCTACCTAGCACACAACTCTTAATATAGCACACAGCTCTATCTAGCACACAGCTCTTAATATAGCACACAACTCTATCTAGCACACAACTTTACCTAGCACTCAGCTCAATGGGCACCCAACCCCCGACTTATCATACTATCATAATGTAAACACAGTATTCATAACATATAATCATCTCATGTAGATTCAACAGTTCATCCAACGACAAGTTTACACGCATGCGATAATTATCATAATCATGCTTTGAATACAGAAAACTGTAAACCAATAAAGGTTTAGAATGTACCCCCATCGAACACATCATATAATCACAGCACAAAACCCAAGGCACATAAGCTTCAACCAAGTTATAACGATCAATAGCATTCTAATAATATCCAGTTTACACGCATACGTCAATTGAAATATAAAGAGTTGGGTTCAGAGTTTACCCCCACCTACATCATATAATCACAACATTTAGTTATGGAAACATAAGGGTTTTGAGTTTAGAAGTTACCCCCACCTACATCATATAATCACAACATTTGGTATTCCTCAATCATGCTCATAAATAGGGAAAACTGTAAACAAATAAAGGTTAAGAGGTTACCCCCACCTTATTCGGTGGTTTACCACGTGAGTCGCAAAGACCAGAGATCAAATATCTCAATGCTCAATCCAACTGGTAGCCTACACAAGTTATAACATTTCTTAATTCCTAAATATATATAATTAAAGCTATAAACGCTTCTGGCGGAAAAACGATTGTTAAAGACGCGACGGATCGAGAGATCTAAAGATTGAGATCAAAGAAACGAGAAGGGCAGATCAGTATAAGAGGCTGAGATGATAGAGAATGAAATAAGGATCGCAACGCAAAAAGAATGAGCTCAATCGGAGTTGAAACGAGCTCGAACGAAGCGTTTTAAGATTGAGGGGTAAAACAGTAATTTTGGTCTAAGGGTTGACTTTGACCGGGCCCACGACCCTCAGTCAACGACATCACGTCGGCAACGACTCGATGATAACGAACGACGGAAAGAAACGAGATTCGTATCGGAAACACGGTGTCACGCGCGCAGCGCACCCGTCGCTCGCTCGCCGCGCGCGCGCGGCTCCCGTCGCCGTGTGCCCAGCGCGCCCAGCTCGCCTGCGCGGACTTGCCACCTACACGGCCTTCCAACCGCCGCCGGTCGGCGAACCACCGGTCGCCGGCAACACCCTCGGATTCCCCCCACTTCCGGCTACCAACTCCGGCCAACGGCGACCACGGTGGTGCCGCCTAGCTCCGGAAAAACACCTGCAAAAACAGCCCATCGCCCAGTTTCCGATGGTGGCCTGATCGACCAGGCCACTTCCCGGCGCCACCCGGAGCGGTGGCGCCGCCTCCTGCCGCGTCCACCTACCTCGTCGGATACCTTGCACCGCCGGCTACCACCTCCGGCCATCCCTCTCCGGATTCCGGCATGAATAGTACCTGAAAAATACGCCGCAAAACTCTTCGATGCACTGATTTTCCAAAAATTCCAACTCCAACCAAAACTCCGGCCGGCGACGTCGCCGGCGACCACTCCCAGCACCTCCACCGGCGACGCCTCGTTGCCGGAAACCTTTCCCGGCCAGCCCAACACCCTTAACCATACATATACTCCCAATCCTATACACACACAAACACACGAATATACACACACACCCACTGCCTCGCCGGCGGCCACCTGCCGCCGGCCACCACCACCTGAGCCCTCGCCGGCGACCTCCCGTCGCCGGCCCACCGATCACACACGGCGGCGCCACCATGCGCCGCCCCAACAGCAAGCAACAAGCGCACACACACTATCGCACCACACAACACACACACGCACAATCCATATATACACGCACTGTACAACTCCGGCGCCGCCACCCACGGCGGCGCCGGCCCTCCGGCATCTCCACCACACCACCAGCCATGTCTCCGGCGACTGCTCCGGTGAGAAGAGGAGGAGAGAGAGAGAAAACAGAGGAGAGAGAAGGTGGCAAGGTTAGGGTTTCAAGGCTGTTTTTCGCCGTTTTCCGGCGAACCGTAAGTCGGAATTGAATTCCGGAAGTTGTCCTAGACTCGTCTCGTTGAGACGAACGTCGTGTGCGAAAATCGTCCGATTCCAACAACGTTGAAATTTTTCCGGCGACCGGCCGGCGTCGGCGCCGGTGGCGCCGCCGACCAGAAAACAGAAAGGAGAGAGAGAGAGAGGAGGGATGAGAGAGAACTTACTCGTTTTCGGCTCGTTCGAGACATTGGTGAAAAATGAATCGACTGAGCCCCTATTTATAGAATTTCCGAAAACACTATTTACGAAAATATCCAAGTTACTGTTCCGGATAAGATCTTGGTTAAAAAATATCTCGTATATTATACTCTTCGTATAGGTCTCGTATACGTCTCGTATACGTCGTATTCTTCGTTTTCGCTGTTTTCTTCATTACTGGAGCTACGTAACTCCGATTGACCTCTAGTTCGTTTCTATGTTCTCATAATTTAAATACGCATCGCGGGGTAAAATAAAATACTATGTTCCATGTCTAGGAGAATTATCGATCTCTAACGTGCCGTAAACACTTATCTAAAACGCACGTATTAAATTAAACAGTCAAAATATACGCACAAATTATTAAGTCATGTGTTTAAATATTTAATTAATAAATTATGATTCGTTTTAGTCCGGGGCCCTACACCAACAATAGAGAAATATATAAAACACTTAGATACTTTATTTTATATAATAAAAAAGAATGGGTTAGTTTTAAGTGAATCTAAGATGAAGTTATTTCAAACAAATATATGGTTTTTAGGACATGATATAAATAAAGGATTAATTAAACCTATTGATAGATCTATTAGTTTTACTGAAAAATTCCCAGATCAGATTAAAGATAAAACCCAGTTACAAAGATTTTTAGGATGTTTAAATTATATTGCAGACTTTTTCCCAGATCTAAGAACTTTCTGTAAACCCTTATACCAAAGACTTAAGAAAAACCCTCCTAGTTGGACAGATGAACATACTAATATTGTTAAAAACATTAAACAAAAAATAAAGACTTTACCATGTTAGGAATTCCAAATCCTAATGCTTTTATGATAGTTGAGACTGACGCATCTAATATAGGATATGGAGGAATACTTAAACAAAGGTTAGGAAATAAAGAACAATTGATTAGGTTTCATTCAGGCATCTGGTTAGGATCACAACAAAATTATTCTACAATTAAAAAAGAAATTCTTTCTATTGTTTTATGCATTTTAAAGTTTCAAGATGATCTTTATAACAAGAAATTTCTTTTAAAAATTGATTGCAAATCTGCTAAAGAGGTTTTAACAAAAGATGTTCAAAACATAGTGTCAAAACAAATATTTGCTAGATGGCAAGCTATTTTGAGTGTTTTTGATTTTGAAATAGAATTTATTAAAGGAGAAAATAATTCTTTACCAGATGTTTTATCAAGAGAGTTTTTACAAGGAAATTAATTTTATTTTCAGATGAATCCAAAACCTCAGACACCTGATGATTACTCAACAAGTTATGACAAACAAACTCCTTCTACAAATCAGTCCTTGTCACTCAGACCAAACCGTTACTCTCTCTTACAAAATTTTCCTGAACTACCTTACAAAACTGTTTTAGCCAATCCTACACCTGTTTCTGTTTCAAACAATTTTGCTCCCAGAACACTTACCCCTCTCAAAACAAATATTCCTCCCAAAGACCAAAAAACCAAACAAGATTCTCAATACATATATAAGTCATGGTATGACCATATCTGTATGACAAATTTCTCCAGAGAACCAGTTGATACAAGAGATTTTTTCCAAAAGAAGTTTAACCCAGAAATCATGTGGGAAACAGATGATCTTACAAAGACAAGACGTTTTTATGAATATATCTTAGTAGATACAAATTCTGTTAAGATTATTCATCACCGAGACAAAGACAATAGTTACATTACACATTCAAAATGCCAGATTTTACAAGTTCTTACTCCAAAGACTTGGGGTGATCATATTTCAGTTGACAAATCCTTTTCCAAGAAATTTTCTGTTGATAAACCTTTCAATAACAAGCCTTTCTTATATACATATTCTTATGGTGATTACAAACAAGCTTGGTATAGGTTTCTCTTTCTTTGACCTGGTACCCATTCATGGGTTTTTCATTTTCATGACAATATTTCCCTTGAATTTCCAATTTGGTTCTATGAGTGGTTTAAAGTCATAGGATCGGACTTTATGAATTACCCAGAAGCTGTTACTAAAGGATTAGAGACTTTTGACAAATTTTCCAAGATTAAACAATTTCAGAAACTCTTAGTTTTCCAAGCTGAGTTCAAGGTTCCATGGATCTTTGCTTGGGAATTTCACTTTAAGAAATGTTTTCCAGAACCAACTTTTTTTCCTGGATCAGAAAATACAAAACCAAATGGTGGGACAAATTTAACCAGACTATATGTACTGAACCAGCCATAAGACATTTTTATTCTACTGGTGAGAAAATCTGATACCAGTTTACAAACCCAGAACAAAGTCGAAAACCACAAAAGACCCAAGACAAAGCTTCTTCCTCAGACAAAACTTTCTTTGACATCTTTAATGATAACCCAGATTTGAAAAACTAATTCTTTGAGTTCTTTTCACAAAAAACAAAATCTGAGAAATCTGATGAATCAACCTCCTATGATCCATTTGGAGGTCCATGTGCACAAGACCCTTTTGACATATGATATTTTTACAGATGGATACAAATCCTTTTGGAAGCAGACACATTCATACTTGTCCTAGATGTTACTCTTATGTTTGCTACAAGAAAAACAAGACCAAGAAGATCCTTGAAGGAAGAGTACTCCTTAAAGAAGTACTTTTACATGAACAATTTCCTAGTAATATGAAGTATGTCTACAAAGCTGCAAAAATACAAAAAAGATACAGAAAAGAGATTGAGATACTGAATACAAAATATCATACCTGTATGGACAAATATCCACAAACATATCTTTGCACTGCCCAAGAAGATATCTCTGATGAAGAATTCAAAGTACTTTTTAGAAGACGACAAAGTTAAAGTGATGTTTTCAACAAAGCAAAAGGAGATTCCCTGATAAAGTACCAAAAGATAAGGTGATAGCCAGCTATTTCCTTGTCGGCCATTACAAATGAAGATTCAGATGAAATTCAAATTTATGACAAATGTTTGAACAAATGTAGTTTATTTTGCCTATATATAGGTTGTGTGTTTTTAGTTGGGATCATCACTTGTTTAGAGATCCTTTCATATTTTCCCTTTCTCTACCTATCCTTCCAAGCTTTCCTATCTTCAAGAGTGTTTAAGTTTTCAAGCTTTCTTCTACAAGTTTGTATCTCCATAGAAGTCCTGTGCTACTTTTGTATAACAATATTGTAAGTTTGTTTGTTTTATAAAATGTCTTTTACAACTTTGATTTCTATTAACAAAATGCATATTTTTGTTTTCATTCATACATACATATATATTAGAAAAACAACATACATGTACATTAGAAGATCTTTTACCAGACAATCTACTCTTAAGTTTACATGCATGTTTGAATTAAAAAACTTAATGAAATTATGACTTCAAGACTAAGAAAATTGTTATCTTTAGGAAGTAGCTCAGATAATCAAACCATGGTACAAAGTCATGAAACTTATATGCCTATAGATTATACAACATGGACTATACCAAGGGAATTAATAGAAAATATATATAAGATAGGTTTAACTGATTACAAAATTGCTTTTACAGTTAAAACACATGAAGAAACAATCTCTATTCAACAAGAAGCACAAAGTGTACAACTTTTATCTAAATATACTATAAACAAATATTTGAAAAAAGGATATAGATATATACATATAGGATTACTACAAATTGCTGTAAAACCTTTAATGAGAAGAGGAATTAATACTCCCATATATTTAGCTTTAAGAGACAAAAGAGCTATTAGATATGAAGGTTCATTAATATCTCTAGTACAAACTAATATTTGTAATGGACCCATTTATTTGAACAGTGCTCCAGATATTGCTTTAGATTTAAATGACAAAATGATTTTAGAATCTTTAAAACTTGATGTACATTTACAAGGTAATAGTTTTCATAAAGACTCTACAAATTTTTCTTTAATATATCGTGTATATTTTAGACTTATGACATCACAAATAAATACAAGATTTAATAGATTACCTGATTCTAAAGAAGAAACTATTTTATTACAAATAGATGCTGAAAAACCAAATGTTTTTGTACCTAAAGTTTTAAAATGGAATGAAATTGAAGTTCCAGATGAATTTATAATTGAAGAACCTCAACCAATTAGAAATATGGAAAAAACTAATATAAAACAAATAATAGAAGATGGAAATGGAAAGATTTTATTAAGATTTAATTCTTTTAAGGAAGATAGACCAGAACCTTCTAGTTCTAGACAATATTTTTCTAATGCAAGACAATCTTTTTCAAACTTTTCTGAATTAAGCCAAAAATATAGGTTTAAAGCACCTATTCCAGAACGTGAGAATTATTCTTTACCTACATCACCTACTATAGAAAGTATGATTAATGTTATAACAACAGCTAAAGAATTTGAACCCGATATAGAACATTTCAATAAAGAAAGAAAAGACAGATTTTATAAAAGAAAAATAGAATGGTATAAAACCTTAGATAAAGAGATTTGTAAAAAACTTAAAGAAGAATGGATTAAAGAAATGAAAAAATTAAGAACAAATTTACCTTTTTATGAATTTTTAATATGTTTTTTTTATCTCAAGAAGGATTTAATAATTTTGAAAACAAATCAGCAATAGAAGTCAATCAAACATTACATAAAAATGGAATTTATATGATAATGAGATTATTGTGTCTGTTCATCCTCCTTTACAAGCTACTAAAATACAAAACCAAAAAAGAGAAATAATTGCCGATCCATTTAAATCCATTGATAAAACAAAAGATGAAGATTTAAGTAGAATTATCCAACAGAACAATTATTCTAATCAAATATTACATACTATAGCAGATCAGATAGATCATATATCTAATAAGATAGATGATAATAGAGAAAAAACAAAGACTCCTATAGATAATGTGTCAAAACCTTACTTCCAGATTGACAATAAGTTAGATAAAGAAAAAGTTAGTTTTAATCCAAAAACAGACAAAATTGTATCAAAGATTTCAAATAAATTAACAGAAATAGGAAATACAAGTAAAAATGTAAATTTTTTAGACACTATACAAGAAGTTAATGAATCAGATGTATCAGAAGATAGTAGTGATAAAAGTACTATATCAGAATCTTCAGAAGACACTACAGAAGAAATGACAAAGAATTTTCAAGATAGTGATAATGAATAAATAGAATATATAGAAAACGAAGAAATTATAGTAATAATAGTAATAATAATAGAAGAAATTACTATAGAAGCCCAACTCCTGTAGATATACAATATGAAGAAAGAAATCAATTTACAAAATCTAAATATGATGGACAAAATATAACAGAATGGAATATAGATGGTAAGTCTGAAAATCTAATAATAAATATTTTACAAGAAATGGGAATGGCTAGAACTGCATATATATTACAAAATCAAGCAGAAGAGATAGCCTGTACGTTATTAATACAAGGATTTACAGAATGGCTAAAAAATTGGTGGAATAATGTATTAGAAAATGAAACAAAACTTGAAATATTAAATCATAAATCTTTAAGTTTAGTAGAAGGAACTAACAATGAATATGTTGAAAAACCAGATGCTTGTTAATACTTAATTATTACTATATCTATGCATTTTATAGGGAATCCTAAAGAAGAATTAAATTCAACAAAATTTTTTTTAACAAACTTAAGATGTCCTACTTTAACAGATTATAGATGGTATAAAGATATATTTTTAACTCAAGTTTTAGGAAGAACAGATTGTCAAGCTTCCTTTTGGAAAAAAAAACGTTTTATAATGGTTTACCTAAGTTATTTGCAGAAAGAATTATACAAAAGTTAAAAGATGAAATAGGAATACAAGACATACCTTTTAGTGAATTTACTTTTGGACAATTATTTGCTTTTGTTAAGAAAGAAGGATTAAATTTATGTTCAGAATTAAAATTACAAAATAAATATAGAAATGATAAGAAAAATACTAGAAATGAATTAGGATGCTTTTGTCAGACTTTTGGTATGATGAAAATAGAACCTCCTTCATTAGCTAATAAAAGAAAATTTAAAAAACATAAAACTAAATTATATGATAGCCAACCACAAGAATATAGAAGAAATAAATTTAAAAAGAAAAAGAAATTTTCAAAAACAAAACAATAATAATAAAGACAAAAAACCTATAATATGTTGGAACTGTCACCAGCCAGGACATACTGCAGATAAGTGTTATAAAAAGAAAAATAAAGTTAGAGAATTAAGATATGAATTAAACAACTTATTTAATAAATTAGATAATAGTGATTCAGAATCAGATATAGTAGAACAAGAATCAGATTCTTCAGAACAAAAAGAAAATAATGAAAATGGTTTATGTCATATAAATGTAATAATAAAAGACAATAAAGAAACTATATTTGATTTATTACAAGAATTACCTAATAAAGAAGTAAAGAAAGATTATTTTGATAAATTAAAAAATTTATTATTAGAAGAAGATAATACAAAGAAGAAAATAACAATAAAGGATAATTTTAGTTTAAATAAGATTCTTGATAAATATCCTAATAAAAATATTTTAAGAAACATAACAACTAAGGATTTACAAACAGAAGTTAATAATTTAAAAAGACAAGTAAATACTTTAGAAAAAGAAGTTTTTGAATTAAGAGAAGAAAATGTAGACATAAAAATGATGTTTTTACAAAAGAAAGATAATGATGTAACAAACATACCAAGTACTAGTCAAATACATATGGATGAAGAAGAAGAAGAATTTGACAATGGTAAGTTTATAAATTTTATACAAAAAATAGAATTTCAAAAATGGTACATAGTAAAAATTGTAATAGGAAAATTTAATTTAAATGTTATAGCCTTATTTGATTCAGGAGCAGATCATAATGTAATAAGAGAAGGTTTAATACCATCAAAATATTATGAAAAGACAAATGAACAATTATACACTGCTAATTCTAAACCTTTAAATATAAATTACAAATTATCTAATGCACATATATGTTGTGATGGATATTGTTTTAAGAATGTTTTTACTTTAGTAAAAGATATATCACAAAATGTTATTTTAGGAACGCCTTTTTTAACACAAATATATCCTTTTAAAGTAGATAACAATGGATTAAGTACTAATGTACATGGTAGAATTATAAATTTTCCTTTTATTAACCCGGTTCAACAAAGAGAAATTAATATTGTAGAGCCCCGGATCAAAACGTGCATAATTGATTAATTAAATATTTAAACCTATAATTTAATAATTATGTGCATATTCTTTGACTGTTTAATTAATTTCGTGCGTTTCAGATATGTGTTTAATGCACGATTTAGATCGATAATTTTCCTAGACGTGGAACATAGGATTTTATTTTACCACGCGATGCGTATTTGAAAAACGAGAAGATAGAAACGAACTAGAGGTCAATCGGAGTTACGTAGCTCAAGTAATGAAGAAAACAACGAAAACGAAGAATACGACGTATACGAAGAGTATAATATACGAGATATTCTTGATGAATAGTAAAAAGAATATTTCAAAGAATATTCCGATGAATAGTAACTTTTGGAAATCTATAAATAGAGGGATCAGTTAGTTCATTTTTCATCGTTTTTCCGAACGAGCCAAACGCGCCGAAAACGAGTAAGTTCTCTCACCTCCCTCCTCTCCCTCTCTCCTCTATTTTCTGCCTCCGGCGCGCCGCCGCCGGCTGATGGTCGGAAAATCGGACGTTGTCGGTTTTGGCCGATTTTCGCACACGACGTTCGTCTCGACGAGACGAATCTAGGACAGGTCTCGGAATTCAATTCCGACTTCTCATTCGCCGGAAAACGACAAAAACAGCCTTAAAACCCTAACCCTTGATCACCCTTTCTCTCTCCTCTGAGTTTTCTCTCTCCATCACGCCGGAGCTGCTGCCAGAGGCCGCCGGAGGTCGTGGCCAGTCGTTGGAGTGCCGGCGCCGCCGTGGGTGGCGGCGCCAGAGACGGACAAAGTGTATATATATGGATCGTGCATGTGTGTGTGTTGTGTGGTGTATGAGTGTGTGTGGATGTGCATGCTGTTGGAGGCGACGCCGGGGGGCGCCGCCGTGGGGAAGGAACGGCCGGCGACAGGAGGTCGCCGGCGAGGTGGTCTGGTGGGTGGCCGGTGGCTGGTGTCCGCTGGCCAAGGTTATCCGGTTGTGTGTGTGTGTAAACACACCATGCGATGTGTGTGCGTGTATGCTACTCTGTGTGTGTTTGTGCGGTGGTGGTGGTGGTGGCCGGCGACTGGTGGTCGCCGGCCAAGGTCGCGGCGAGTGGAGGTGGTTTCCGACCGGAGATGGAAAATCAGTGTGTGTGTGTATGGAAACGGGTGTGTGTGTGTGTGCTCATGCATATGTGTATAGGAGGTGTTGGTGGTAGGGGGTTGGCCGGAATAGGTGGTCGGCGACGGGGAGTCGCTGGCCCATGCTCAGGGTAGGGTCGCCGGCGACGGGAAGTCGCCGGCCGGAGTTTTGAAAATTTGAGTTGGTGTTCAAAAAACTGAGCATCGAAGGATTTTGTGGCGAGATTTCAGGTACTATTCACCGCCGGAATCCGACGAGTGATAGCCGGCGGTGCGAGGTATCCGGCGAACTAGGTGGAGGCGACGGACGGCGGTGCCGCCGCGCCGGGTGGTACCGGGAAGAAGGCTGGTCGAGTAGGCCGGCGTCGGGTGGCCTGGGCGCGACGCACGCGCGCCGTGTAGTAGACCCGCCGAGAGGAGTTATCCGTGGTCGAGTTTTCTCGACCACCCGCCGAGACCGTCACCCGTGCTGCCGAGAAATCTCGGCAGCTGCCAGGACCGAGAGCCCCGCTGCCGAGCCGCCGGGTGCCGGGCGCGCCCGTGGGCTCCCTCAGCGTGCCGACGCGCACGCGACGCCGTGTTTTCGATCCGAACCCCGTTTCTTCCGCCGTTCATCTCTTTCGAGTCATCACCAACGAGACGTCGTTGAACCGGGTCCTTGGGCCCGATCAAAGTCAACCCTTTGACTAAAATTACCAGTTTACCCCTAAACTTAAAATGCTCCGTCCGAGCTCGTTTCAACTCCGATCGAACTTATTCTTTTTTCTTCGCGACCCAAATTCCATTCTCTATCATCTCAGCCTTTGAAACTGATCATCCTCTCTCGTTTCTTCGACCTCAATCTTTAGGTCTCTCGATCCGGTGCGGCTTTTACGATCATTTCTTTCACCAGGAGTTTTTATAGCTTTAATTATGTTTATTAAGGATCTAAGAAATATCGTAACTTATGTAGGCTACTTGTTGGATTGATGTTGAGTTATCTGACCTTTGACACTCGCTACTCGAGCTTAGAGTTGTCAGATCATCGGACCTTGCTACTCACATGGTAACCACCGAATAAGGTGGGGGTACATTCTAAACCCTATTAACTCTATGTTTTCTGTATTAAACGCACGACGATGATAAATGAACGCATGCTTGCTGTGATGTATGTTGTGTGTGGGGGGTAAACTCTAAATCCAAATCTTTAAATTTCAATTGACGTATGCATGTAAACTGGATATTATTAGAATGCTATTGATCGTTATGAATTGGTCGAGGCTTATGTGTCTTGGGTTATGTGCTGTGATTATATGATGTGTTCGGTGGGGGTAACTTCTAAACCCTAATAACTTTATGTTTCTGTATGAACGCACACTGATGATTTGTGAACTTATGTGTTTTGAGATAAACATTGTGATTATATTGTGTGGGGGGAATAATTACTAAACCTATGTGTGTTCACTGTTTTCCCTACTGGATATGTGAACTGTTGAGAATATTGTGTGCATATTTATATCTTGGGGAGGGATTTGATGGTCCGTAATACATCGGGATTTGATGGTCCGTAATACATCGGGATTTGGTGGTCCGTAATACACCGGGATTTGATGGTCCGTAATACACCGGGATTTGATGGTCCATAATACATCGGGATTTGATGGTCCGTAATACATCGGGATTTGGTGGTCCGTAATACACCGGGATTTGGTGGTCCGTAAATATACCGGGACGTGTTGTGCCGTATTTGTGATGTGTCTAATTGCTGAACTATTATATATGTTTGATTTGTATATCTGCTTAATAATAATAAAACATGGAACCATGAGTGTATTTAACGCACTCACCCCCACCTGTACTCACACTACAGGAGATGCAGAAAGTCAAGATGCGTGGAGAGGATGGTGCCATATCCAGACTTCCCTTTTGCTTTTCAAAACTTCATGTTCAAACGATGTTTTATTTAACTTCACATTTTGTAAAAGTATATTGTCCTTTTCTGTAAACAGATCCTGATGTATTTTCCGCTGCTATTGTAAAATGTTTTTATTTCGGCTAGACACCGAAGATTTGTATTTGTAAAATCGTCTCTCATCTCTTCTAAAGGATTTCTGTTTTATTTCATGCGCGTCTTTTTCCCCTTTCTTTCTTCACGCCCAATGGAAAACTCTGATATTTTATAAAAAGAAAACGGGGCGTGACAAATATGCTAAAAACCAATTCTATATATAGATAAATAAATATAATAGAAAATAAAAAAGAAACATATTAATTTTTTAAAAGAAGAAATACCTTATTTAAAAATAGAAGAACAATTAAAAGAGATAAGTACCCAAAACAAAATAAAAGAAATTCAAGAAAAAATTATAAGAGAATTATGTAGTACAATTCGTAATGCTTTTTGGGAAAGAAAACAACATAGTAGATTTACCCTATGAAAAAGATTTTAATGATAAGAATATACCAACTAAAGCAAGACCAATACAAATGAACCAATAATTTTTAAAAATATGTCAGAAAGAAATTGAAGATCTTTTACAAAAGAAACTTATAAGAAAATCTAAATCTCCTTGGAGTTGTTCAGCATTTTATGTAGTAAAACAAGCAGAATTAGAAAGAGGTGTACCTAGATTAGTTATAAATTACAAACCTTTAAACAAAGTTCTACAATGGATTAGCTATCCCGTACCAAATAAGAGAGATTTAATTAATAGATTACATTCAGCTAGAGTATTTTCTAAGTTTGATTTAAAATCAGGATTTTGGCAGATACAAATTAATGAAAAAGATAGATATAAGACGGCTTTTATTGTCCCTTTTGGACACTATGAATGGAATGCTGTGTCTTTTAGTTTAAAGAATGCGCCCTCAGAATTCCAAAAAATTATGTATGACATATTTAACAATTATAACAATTTCTGTATAGTTTATTTTGATGATATATTAGTTTATTCACCAAGTATAGAACAATATATAAAACATTTAGATACTTTATTTTATATAATAAAAAAGAATGGTTTAGTTTTAAGTGAATATAAAATGAAATTATTTCAAACTGCTATAAGATTTTTAGGACATGATATAAACAAAGGATTAATTAAACCAATTAATAGATCTATAAGTTTTACAAAAAATTTTCCAGATCAAATTAAAGATAAAACCCAATTACAAAGATTTTTAGGATGTTTAAATTACATAGCAGATTTTTTCCCAAATCTTAGAACATTTTACAAACCTTTATATCAAAGATTACAAAAAAAATCCTCCTACATGGTCAGAAGAACATACAAAAATAGTTAAAGATATTAAACAAAAAATTAAGACTTTACCATGCTTAGGTATTCCACATCCACATGCATTCATGATAGTAGAAACAGATGCATCCAATGTAGGATATGGAGATATTCTTAAACAAAGATTGCATAATAAAGAACAATTAGTTAGGTTTCATTCAGGCATTTGGATAGGATCACAACAAAATTACTCTACAATTAAAAAAGAAATTCTTTCAATAGTTTTATGCATCTCAAAGTTTCAAGACGATCTTTATAATAAAAAAATTCTTTTAAAAATAGACTGTAAATCAGCCAAAGAGGTTTTAACAAAAGATGTACAAAATATCATTTCAAAACAAATCTTTGCCAGATGGCAAGCCATTTTAAGTGTTTTTTATTTTGATATAGAATTTATAAAAGGTGAAAATAATTCTTTACCAGACTTTTTGACAAGGGAATTTTTACAAGGAAATTGATTTTTTTTCAGATGAATTCAAAACCACAGACTCCTGATGATTATTCTACAAAATACAACAGACATATGTCTCAAAGAACACCTCATCCAAACCAATCCCTGTCCCTTAGACCAAACAGATATTCTCCTCTTCAGAATTTCCCAGAACTACCTTACAACACTGTTTTAACCACACAGACAAAATCAACCATTCCAAACAATCCTCTTCCTAGAGCTCTTACACCTCTCAACCCAAATACACCAAAAGAGCAAAAGAATGATGATGAACATCAATATGTTTACAAAAGTTAGTATGATCATATTTATTTGACAAATTTTACCAAAGAACCTGTTGATACAAAAGACTTCTTTACAACTAAATTCAATCCAGACATTTTGTGGGAGACAGATAATCTTTCAAAGACAAGATGGTTTTATGAGTATATCTTAGTTGATACTAATTTTGTTAAGATTATTCATCATAGAGACAAAGATACTGGTTACATTACCCATTCCAAATGTTCCATTTTACAAGTTCTTTCTCCTAAGACTTGGGGTGACCATATTTCTGTTGACAAATCCTTTTCTAAGCATTTCTTTCCTCAGACTTTTTCTTATGGAGATTACAAACTTGCTTGGTACAAGTTTCTTTTCTTCAGACCTGGTACCCATTCTTGGTTTTTCCTTTTTTATGATGACATATCTTTAGATTTTCCAATATGGTTTTATGAATGGTTTAAGATCATAGGTTCAAACATTCTTAATTTACCAAATGATGTGATCAAATGACTTGATGTTTTTGACCTTTCCTCTAAGATTGAACAATTCCAAAAACTGCTCATTTTTCATGCGGAGTTTAAGGTCCCGTGGATCTTTGCTTGGGAATTCCATTTTAAGAAGTGTTTTCCAAAACCTACTTCGTACTCTCTTATCAAAAAATACAAAGTCAAGTGGTGAGGAAAGTTTGATCAAAAAGTTTGTGCTGAATCAGCTATCAGACATTTTCTTTCCACTAGAGAAAAGATTAGATACAAAAATCCTACTCAAGAACAATTACCAAAACAAAAAGAAACCAAAGACAAGAACCCTTCATCCTTAGACAAATCCTTTTTTTGATATCTTCAATGACAATCCAAATTTAAAGAATCAATTTTTTGAGTTTTCATCCCAGTAAACAAAGTCAGAAAAATCAGATGAATCAACCTTTTATGATCCTTTTGGAGGTCCTTGTGCTCAAGATCCATTTGATTTATAAGTTACAAATTTTGACAGATGAAAGGAATTAATCATGGACGAAGACATATCCAAGACTGTCCAAGTTGTTATTCCTATATTTGTTATCGGAACAATAAGACAAAGAAAATTTATGAAGGAAGAAATTTACTTAGAGATGTTCTTTTGCATGAAAAGTTTCCAAGAAATATGCAATTTGTTTACAAAGCAGCAAAGATTCAGAAGAAATACAGAAAAGAAATACAAATCATAAATACCAAGTTTCGTACCTGTATGCACAAATATCCACAAACATATTTGTGTACTTCCCAAGAAGAGATACCAGATGATGAATTCCAGATGCTTCAAAGAAGACGACAAAATTAATAAGTCAAGATTTCAACAAAGTAAAAGTAGATTTCCGACATATTTAAGTGTGTTCTTTTCTTTTCAAGATGTTCTACTCCACCTAGAAGATAAGATAAGATGACCTGACAAAGTCTCCAAAGTCAAAAGTTATACAGTTGCTGTCAGCCATGATTGTTGTGAAATTCAGATGCAGATGAAATTTAAGACAAATGAGTGACAAATGAAATTTAAGTTTTCCTATAAATAGATTGTTTTCAGATGTAAAAGATCATCACTTGTTCGGAGATCCTCTTAAGATTTTCTCTTTCTACATATCCTTCCTGCCTTCCTATCTTCAGTGTGTGTAGCGCCCCGGATCAAAACGAGTATAATTGATTAATTAAATATTTAAACCTATAATTTAATAATTATGTGCGTATGCTTTGACTGTTTAATTAATTACATGCGTTTCAGATAAGTGTTTAATGCACGATTTAGATCGATAATTTTATTAGACATGGAACATAGGATATTTTTGTACCATGAGATGCGTAACGGAAAAATGAGAAGATAGAAATGAACTAGAGGCCAATCGGAGTTACGTAGCTCTAGTAGTGAAGAAAATAGTGAAACGAAATATACGACGTATACAAGACGTATACGAGGGGTAGAATACGAGATATTTTTATGGCAAATAGTAGCCTTTTTGGAGGGCTATATATACGTGATTTTAAGTTGAGAAATCACACGAGCTCATAATCGAAACACGTAAATTTCTTCTTCTTCTTCTTTCATTTTCCGGTCGCCGGTGCCGGCGCCGCCGGTGGCCGAAAGAGTCAACTTGCTCGGTTTCGAGCGGTTTTCGCATAGGTTGTAGCTCTCGTTGACACGAGTCTAGTGTTAGTCTCGTTTTTCCATTCCGACGGCTAGATCGCCGGTCAACCGCCGAAAAACCCCATGTTGGAGTCAACCAACCTTTCTCTATCCTCGTTTCTTGCTTTCTCTCTCTCGTCTCCCTTGCCGGAATGGTAGATAGCCATCCCGGAGTGTAGGGCCACATGTTGGGGGTGGTGGCGCTGCCGGAGGGACGGCGTTGCCGGAGTTGTGTGTGTTTGAGTTTTGGTGAAAAACATGTTTTTATGTGTTTTTAGTGTGTGTGTTTTCTTGCTTGGGTTTGTTGTTTTTGGATGTTGCCGGTGACGGGAGGTCGCCGGCCATGGTGGCAAAGGTGTCGCCGGCGATGGGAGGTCGCCGGCCGGAGTTAGAGGGTTTTGGGAAGGTGGTGGTGGTTGTTGGTGTGTGTTTGGGGTTTTGAAAAATCTGGAAAAATGGGGAAAATTACTGTTCACGCCGGAAAGTCATCGGAGATGGCGGCCGTCGGAGCTGGGTAGCCGGCGAGACCGGTGGGGGCGGCGGCGCTGTAGCAGGGGCGGTTTGTGCGTGCGGGACCGTGCGCGGACGGGCGTGCGGCCGTGCGCAGTACTGGATACTCGCGCACGGGCGTAGGTGGGCACGCACGGTCGTGCGCGGGTTGCATGCGGAGATGCGCACCGGGTGCGAGTGCTGCCGAGAAAACTCGGCAGCTGTCGGGAAACGCTGCGCACTAGGTGCTGGCGCGCACGCGCGTCGTGATCGCACCGGGATCCACCGTGCGCGCCGTGTGCACGCGGCAAGCGTTTTCACCTGTCTTTCCGTTTCACTTGTTTCCGTCGAGTTGTCGAGAGTCGGGGGTCTCGGTCAAAGTCAACCTTTTACCAATATTACCGTTTTACCCCTCAATCTTGAAACGCTCCATTTGGGCTCGTTTCAACTCCGATCGAGCTCATTCTTTAACGATCGTTCTTTCTCCGAGATCATTTATATCTTTATTTATACGTTATTAAGGATCTAAGATATATCATAAACTTGTGTAGGCTACTTGTTGGATTGAGCTTTAAATTATCCGACTTTTGGTACTCGCTACTCGAGCTCTAAGCTATCGGATCTTTGGTCCTTGCTACTCACGTGGTAACCACCGAACAAGGTGGGGGTAATTTCTAACTCTTAAATTGTCTACAGTTTTCCCTATTATGAGGTATGATTGAGAAATACTAAATGATGTGATCACATGCTATGATTACGTGTTTATGTTATACTATGACAACGTGACTGAGTGTTATATTTCCGGTATTTTATATCTGTGGACTGTTATAAGAGGGGGATTTCATCCCCACGAGTGTATTCAACGCACTCACCCCCACCTGTACTCACACTACAGGAGAAGAAGAGAATATTGACGCGTAGAGAGAGGGGTGCCCTATCAGCTGTGTCCATCTTCTGGTTTTGTCTTTTAAAGATATGTTGTTTGTTTGTAAAAGAAAATTGTATTTCTCCTTTTTTGTAATGGATCCTGATGTTTTTCCGTTGCGTAAGGTTTCAAATTCTAATTTATCGGTTGTATCCGATGTTGCAAGTGTACCACTTCTTGTCTTTTCCTTTTTCTTTCTATTTTATATCATGTACGCCTTCTTCCCCCTTCTTTCTTCACACCCAAAGAGAAAACTCTGATATTTTTAACGAAAGATTTTGGGGTGTGACAGTGTGTTTAAGCTTTCTTTTACAAATTCAGTTTCTATATAGCAGACCTTTGCTACATTAGTATTACAAATTGTAAGTTTGTTATTTTCAATAAACATGTCTTTTTACAAATCTGATTTTATTACTTTACATACAAACATGCATGTTTTAATTCATACATATTTAGTGTATCCCGATCCGTCCTTTTATGGTATCAGAGCCATTTCATAAGGATAATAGTTAACATAGTTAAGAAAGATTAATTTAATTAGGTTTTTAATTCTTAACATCATATTATCTTGTTTATTAAATAAGTTGTTTAATTCATATCTTAATTCTCTAACTTTATTTTTCTTTTTATAACACTTATCTGCAGTATGTCCTGGCTGGTTCTTCTTCATCATCATCATTATTAATTCTTTTATTGTTAATTTGTATGTTATTGTTTGTATTTCAATTTGGTAATATTATTGAATGCACAAATTTAGAATAATACATAGTGAATTTAAAATATATAAATTTCTATTAATATAAATACTAATAGTATTATTATATATAAATTAAGATAATATACTATTACATTATGTTATCAAAACTATACAATTATTAGATGTTGTCTAACAAGCCATGCAATGGACTGAAGTACTACTATTAGTTGTAATGGATTAACACTAGGTAAAGGTATCATTTCAAGAATTTTGTTAGACATGACACAATATAATAAAATTTGAGAAAAATATTATTAAATTTCTTTTAATCGGTCGAACCTCCCGATGGTACTGGTCCTATTGGTTGAACCTTGAACTGATAACTAGAGGGGTTTGATGATCGGTCTAGTTCCACAAACACTACCCCATTTTAAAAAAAAATGAAGGACATATAAGAATACAATTTTTGGGATGTATATAGCCCTACCCGCTAATCAAAAATCATATTAAACATATGTTTGTTTTTAATTTTATGAGTTTTGGAATTTAAAAAATCCCAAATCCCGTTGTTTAATGTTTAGAGGAAGGATTATTAAATCTACCAAAATCCTACTTTATTTAAAAAAAATTATAATTAACTCTACACTCTAATATATTAATAATACATAACTCTCAATACACACCTAAATTTTTACTATTATAATTTTTCAATCATTACCATTATTATAACAACTAACAATATAATATTACACAATAACATTTTTTTCAACATTGATTTGACATCTACAGTACTAATTATATCCTATAAAATCTTTAAATAAATACAGAATTTAACTATTCATCTTATTTTATGAATAGAGAATCTCAATCTTATGCTATTTAACAACCATGCCCTTTTCTCTCACTCTCACGTTCTCTTTGCCCACCTATTTCTCTGTTTACCATCATACTCCCTCCGTCCCACAAAGATAGGCCTAGTTCTATCTTCACACAAATTAAGAAAATTTTTGAAGTTCCAATTATACCCTTATCATACATTAATTATTCAAAGAATTAATTCTACTCCAATTTTGAAGTTTCATTAATTGAAACAAAAATTATTTTCACACTTGTTATATTGCATTAATAATATTGTTTGTCTCAAGATACATTTTTCTACTTTTGAGAAAGAAAGACAATTTAATCATTAATGAAAATTTGGAAATATGAAATGATTATGGGAATTTGTCAAAAATGAACAAATGAAGACCACACATTCAATGCAACTTTTTTTTTTCCTAAAAAATAAATAAGGGCATATATGGAATTACAAGTTAAAAACTACACTAATATAGTAACAAGCCTATCTTTGTGGGACGGACGGAAATAGTATACATGTCTATTTTTGTGGTACAGAGGGAGTATGTAATATCGAACTGAGGGAATCTTTGTTGTTTCACAAACACACAATAAAAAGAGGTGATTTTTTGTAAGAGAACATAGAAGGGTACAAAAGTCATTAGCTTAGGTCACAAGTTTTTTAGTTTCCAAAATTCCCCCCCAAAAAAATTATTATTTGCAAGATGCGATTTGCAGCCTATCTTCATACATGTAACAACAGACTTATCAAAAAGATCAAAGCCAATACACAACAAATTCATGTAGGCTCCATTTGGATGGATGGATTTGAAATTCATAGTATCAAATCCACCGATAGTGTTTGCATGGATGTGGATTCGAATTTCATGGCTTTCATTTTAAATTAATTTTGGAGTCATTTTAGTAGATTTCAAATCCACTCCAACTTGAGTGGATTCGGAATCCATTCATTTCAAATTCGAAATTTCAAATCACTCCATCCAAATGGTGTCGTAAATGTTTTCATTGTTCATCAATTGATGTTTAAGGTTTTTGTTGTAAGTAGTTGTAACAAAAAATATTCAATACTATTTAATAAAAAAATAAAAAATTTCATTTAAAACATATTAGGGAAACATGTTTGGAATTAATAAAAATATAATACAACTATAAAATTTAATATTTTTTCTTATTTTTTTATTTTAAGATATTATAAATAAATTTTTGTTTTTTATATAAAATTTGTATTTTTCATTATAGTTTTATATTTACTAAATAATATTTTAAATTTTATTTCATAATTAAAAAAATTCAAACATAGTTATTTAGAATAATTATAATTATTATATTATTGTTAAAGAAATTTAAATTTTATTTGTTGATTTTAAGGTATTTTAAAATAATTTTCCAATTTTAAAAAATAGTAGATTCTCATTTATTTTATTTTTGTACATACTTACATAATATTTTAAATTTTATTTGTCGGACTTTTGGCTTGTTTTCAATGATTTTATAGTTAAATTTAATGAAATTTGTTGCATTTTTCTCTTTTCGAGTGATGACTGTAGGAGAAAGAATAATGCAAAAAAAAAATTTCACATGTATAATAATCGACCACATTAGCATGTTAGTTATTGTAAATGAATATTTTTGACAACAACATGTGAGGCATTTTTAAAACCCGAAAAATTAAAAGGTAGGGTTGACATTACAATAACATACGAGATATTTTCTCCAATTTATTTTGGCAATCGTGGATGGTGTTGGTGAAGAAGAAGAGAAAGAAAAAGAGTTATATTTTAACATATCATTTAAAATCTTGTAGGTTAAGTGTCTAAAAAAAAAAATTAATATTAACTTTTAAGACATTTCGATAGTAATCATTAATCTCCTTATTATATAAAGTAATAACCGTTGTGCCACATGATGCTCTACGAATAAAAGTTATCGACACAATACATGATGCAGCCTCTAGGAATAAAAGTTTTTGTGTCCAAACTCTTTATATATTACTTATTGTTATTAACTATTTATTTTGAAAATATAAGGTAAATTACTAATTTACTAAATAATTTAAGCATAACTATCTTTAGTCTTGCAATCAATTTACTAATAATCAAAATAATTAAAAAAAAACATACAATAGCACTAGATTAAATTAGAATTATTTAATATTTTAATTTATTCTAAAGTAGTTAGTTATTTCCTTTTCTTTTTCTTCTTTCAAGTGTTTTAGCAAAAACTAACAATATATAATACACACATACATACATATATATATATTTCATACATATTATTAAGAAAGAATACGTGTAAGAATCTTTATATTGATTCTACTTAATTAGGAGTTTGAAAATTACAATAGTAACTTTAAAATATTCAATATAATAATTAAAAATTATTCATGTTCGTCTATATATGAATGTAATATATATAATTAAATAATAAATTAATTAAACTATATTATCGGTAATGCTATACTAGATGATATATAAAACACACATAATCATAAATATTTTTGATACATAATATTTAAAATTACAATTCTGCAACGTTTAGTTTTTTTAAAACCCGGACCCTATGCTAGTCTATATATATATATATAACTACAAGTAAAAATTGTATAACTAAGCTAATTTTCCCACCTAAAAATAGTTGCTATAAATGAAAAGGAAAAGGAAAAAAATGGGAAATTGCAGCAAAAATGTCTTGTGCAGTGTGCCAAAGAGGGGGAAGGTGAGCAGTCGGCTGGGCTGGGGTGTTTAGGGATCCATAGGTTTATTTATTTATTTCACTAGTATTTTTCCCCACGGATTATAATATCTATATTAATTAGATTTTAAAAGTTATTCTATTAATTGATTAAATATTTCATATTTATAAATTAAAAGTAAAAAGATTTAACAATATCTTTTACCTTAAAAGGATTCATTTTAAGAATTAAAATGTGTTAGATCATTACTACTTTCTTTTTTAACATGACTCTGATACCATTTCACACCCAAAATACATGAATACTAAAGACCAAATGATATTTTTACCAGACATTTAAACTCTTAGGATTTTACTGAACATGTAAAACCTTGATGTTTATAAATTCCCCTTCAACCCACAAACGCCTAAACGCCTTCCTGGCTAAAACGGCTAAAAGGGTGAACATTAGGACTTTATAACCCATCTTAGTCGTAGAACTCAAACCTGAGTGTCTTAACCTTTCATTAGTTTTCATGTTTCCATTTTCAAAAGAAACTTGTTCGTGACATTGTTAAACATTTCAGACCACTGTTATTTAGACAGTATTAGCACGAGGAAAGTATTCCAGTCTATAAACTTGTTTCAGAAGGAAATTCATTTTATACAGACATGTTAAAAGAACCAGTAGCTATGATCTAACACATATAGATCTAGCCTACCATTGGCAGACCTTTAGATAACATAAAAAAATATAGAAAACTAAATACTTACAGACTTGAAGAACACCAAGATCAACAATATATTAAAACACACAAGGGAGGTTTTTACAATGGGTTGAGAGTGTGGAGAGAGAAGAGAAGAGGCGAGTACTTTACTCAAGCATGAGATTTACCAATGAGAACTAAGCTTATAAATAGAAGAAAAACTATACTATTACAAAAATTGTTTTATAAAAGCAAATAGTAAAGATTCTTTATATATTGGACATTATTGTCCACCATCTATTACAAGGGTCCACTGAAATAAGTGGATCTTATCTTCTTATCTTCAATTGTGGGCCATTTGCTTTTGTCTTTATCCTGCAATGATAGAGCTTTGATTTTTCAATGCTTTCAAATATTCTTGAAGTCTCCATACCTCGACCAGTCTTTCTGTATTTTCACTGGATTGAAAATACGGATCATCAATAAGAAGTCTTTTTACTTCTTTAATTCTTTGTCGAATAATTTGGATTTTGTGTTTAATCGTGAAGACTTTGTTCATACATCCGCTGCCTTCATATATAATTGGATCATAATATGGTTTCCACAGAGAATGTGTAAAGTTTCTGTCCATAAAGAAAAGAATCATTTTTTAATCTTTAAACTTCTCTATAAAAGATTCTTTTAAGATATCAAAAGACACACTCAAGTCTGGATTTTCTTCTTCTTGATCTTGAGCTTCCTGATCAGAGAAAATATTCTCCATTTCTTCCCTGTTGCTGGAACCAGAAATCATGGAAGTATCAAATTTTGAACCCGAACCTGTATTTTGGAGATTTCTAAAGAGATCACTCTAGATTTTTTCAATATAGATTTCAATCATCTTTTGTTTGGAGAATGTTCCAGAATATTTTTGAGAGATTCTTTTAAAAGGACTATTTGAATCCTTTTCCTCTTCATATTTACTTTGCTTTTGAAGTTTATAAAACTTGACCTTCTCATTAAGATCATCAATAGTAAGTTGAGAATATAATTCTCCTGTATTGGGATCTATTCTTGTCATCTTATCCCACATCCTAGTATGACCAATTCTCCATAAACAAGGAGTACCATTTTCGGTATAACCGAATTCTGGTGTCCATTTCCATATCCATGGAATGCCAGATTCTATGAAGAATTGACAAGGGGTTTGACCCTATATAGAATTCTTTTCAACAGAAGGTGAAACTAATGTCCATTCCTCAATTAAATTCCTGAAATTATCTGGTAGAATATCTACCGTAGTTCCAAATATTTTCGACCAATCATAAAACCAGTTATTAACTGGATGATGTGAGCAATTGCTACATATCTTGATAAGCCAAGTATGTTTTCTTTTTTTATTTTCAAAGAAAAGGGTTTTATAAAAACCTTCAACATAATCCCAAAAATTGAATTTATAGGTATGTTTGTGAGTAGGATGCATAGCTTCCTTTTCAATGAGTGGAGATATTCCCCATTCTTCAAGAGATATAATCTTCTTGATGGTAAATTTTGAGTAAGCATACTCACTTGCTGGTTATTTCCAGAATTAAAGTGTTCGATATCAACACATTTGTTCAAAAAATCCTCTTGGTTTATATGATCCATATGTAAAAGTCCCACTTGGAATATATCTATCCATAATGGTCCATGAATTATATATCTTTCCATTGAATATCTTTTTCTTCTATAAGAAGAATTAGATCTCTGTAATCATTTCTTTTAAAGAGTATATTACTCTTTTCTTCTGTTAGCATATGAAGTTTTTGAAGAATCTGGAATATTATCCATCTCTTTTATTTTCTTTTTAAGAAAATCTTGAAACTCTCCATATAATGGATGATTCTTATTAGGGATATATCCAGAGGTAATTCCAGAAATATTATGGGCAATAAGCTTTTGGATACATATAACAACGTGAAAATTTCATCACTAAAGTTTAACTCTTTGGTAACGAATTATATAAAATATGATGAATTAGTTAATCAAATTGTGACTAAAATTGTGTCACCAAAATTTGACAAAGTTGGTAGTAAATGGATAATCGTCACTAAAAATTAATATTTTAGTGACAATAAATTAAATTCATCATGTAAAGTTACACTTTTAGTGACGAAACACTATAATTAGTGACGAAATTTGATGTCAAATGCGACGCTTTATTTGTCACTATAGATGAGATGATATAGTGCCAATGACCTTTAGCGTCATCAAAAGATGACTTTAGATGACGAATTCAAATAGCATCCCATTTACCTAATACGACGCACTTACAACGACGTTTTTTACGACGAAAAAATTTCATCACCAAACACCTTTTGTGACGAAAAATGGTGTTTTTATGATGAATTTTGTCGTTGCAAATTCTCAAATTTCTTGTAGTGAATATAGACAATTATGAAATTACTATAAGGGATAAAAATATCACTCATAATTTGTTGAAATTTTGATGGAGCATGTTTTTACCCAAAAGGTAAAATTGTCCATTCATAATGTCCTATTGGAACATTAAAAGTTGTTTTATTGGAGGTAGCTGGAAAATTCCAATGTTGTCGGTTTCGGCCGATTTTCGCACATGACGTAGCCCTCGACGAGACGAGTCTAGGATAGGTTTCAGATTTTGATTCAAATTTCTCGTTCTCCGGAAAACGTTGAAAAATGAGCTCCAAACCCTAAACCCTAGCTTTGCACCACCTTCTCTCTCTCTCTTTCTCTTCTCGCCGGAGCAGTTGCCGGAGTAGTTGCTGGGTGTGAGGGTGAGCTGTCGGGGTGGTGGCGCCGCCGTGGGTGGCAACGCCGGAGCAGCAGGTTGTGTATATATTTAGATCGTGCATGTGTGTGTGTTTTGTGTGATATTTTGAGTATGTATGCGCGGTCTGTAGGTGATGGCCGGCGACTGGAGGTCACCGGCCAGTGTTTCCGGTGGCTGGGGGTAGTGGCCGGCGGTAGGTGGCCACCGGCCAAGGCTGGTTGTGTATGTGTGTGTTTAAGCGTGTGTGTATATTGCTATGTGTGTGTGTTGGGTTGGCTGGGAAGGTAGCCGGCGACGGGAGGTCGCCGACCGGGGGTCTGTTCATGGCTGGAATCCGGCGAGGGATGGCCGGAGGTGGTAGCCGGCGGTTCAGACTTTCCGACGGACATGGTGGCGACGGTGATGGGCGGTGCCGCCGCAGCTGGTGGTGCTGGGAAGGTGGCTGGTCGAGCAGGCTCGACACCGGGAGGCTTGTGCACGAGCTAGCCGAGCCTGTCGAGAAAACTCGGCAGCTGCCGAGATGGGTGCCGAGCTGTTGAGAAGTGCCAATGCTTGCTGCAAAAAAAACTCGGCAGTTGCCGAGCTGTTGAGAAGTGCCAATGCTTGCTGCCAAAAAAACTCGGCAGTTGCCGAGCTGTTGAGAAGTGCCGATGCTCACTGCCGAGCCACGATACCGATGCTGCCGAGACGCCGGGTGCCGCGCGTGCACAAGCGCGCCCCGTCGGATGACGACGTACACGTAATGTCGTGTTTTCGATCCGAATCCCGTTTTTTTCTGCTATACGTCAACATTGAGTCGTCACCGATGAGATGTCGTTGACCGAGGGTCGTGGGCCCAGTCAAAGTCAACCCTTTGACTAAAATTACCAAAATACCCCTTAATCTTAAAATGCTCCATTCGAGCTCGTTTCAACTCCGATCGAGCTCATTCGTTTTCCGTTGTGACCTAAATCTCACCCTCGTCCATCTCAGCCTTATAAACTGATCTTTCCCTCTGGTTTCTTCAACCTCAATCTTTAGATCTCTCGATCTATCGCGTCTTTAATGATCGTTCTTTCTCCGAGATCATTTATATCATTAATTATTTTTATTAAGGATCTAAGAAACACCGTAACATGTGTAGGGTATCAGTTGGATTGAGCTTTGAGGTTCTCATTATTTGGTACTTTGTACTCACGTGGTAACCATCGAATAAGGTGGGGGTAACTTCTAAAGCTTATATGTTTACCGTTTTCCCTATTTAATGCATGATTGGCGGAATACTAAATGTTGTAATTATATGCTATGATTATGTGTCCTGTAAATGCACTGGCAGTATATCAAACCGTTTGTAGGGTCGGGGGATACCCGTACCTAAGATTTGTAGGGGTAAGTCGGGTAATACCCGCACCTGAGTTTTGTAGGTGTAAGTCGGGTAATACCTGAACCTGAGATTTGTAGGGTCGGGGGATACCCGTACCTGAGATTTGTAGGGGTAAGTCGGGTAATACCCGCACCTGAGTTTTGTAGGGGTAAGTCGAGTAATAGCGGCACCTGAGATTTGTAGGGGTAAGTCGGGTAATACCCGTACCTGAGATTCGTAGGGGTAAGTCGGGAAATACCCACACCTGAGTTTGGATTACGAAATACGTGCTATGCATTATACGTGTTGTGACTAAATGAGTATACTGTTCTTATATATATCGAAACTTATGAGGTGAAGAGTTTTATCCCCACGAGTGTATTCCACACACTCACGCCTATTTTGTACTCACACTACAGGAGATGACGAGCATGACGAACCTTAGTGAGAGAGATGATGGTGCCCTATCCGGATCTGTGTATTTAGGTCTGTTATCACACAACAATTAAACAATGATTTTATAATTTCACGTTTTGTAAGTATAACATCGTTTTACGTTGGATGATGAGATCCTGATGGTTTATTTCCGCTGCAAATGTTTTATTTGGCTAGACGTCGAGGATTTGTATTTGTAAAATCGTCTCCTATCTCTTCTAAAGGTTTCTATTTTATATCACGCACATCTTTTTTCCCTTCTTTTTCACGCCCACAAAGAAATCTCTGATAATTTTTTTATGAAAGAAAACGGGGCGTGACAGATGATATCAGAGCCTAGTTCTACCCTTTGTAGGACTTTGCTCGAACTGGTTTGATAAAAAGAAATGAGAAAAACATGTCTTCAAAACGTGAAAATGTTTTCGAAAAGAAACAAGATAAGCAACATTCTCTCTCTATAGGTGTCTCTCCCTGATAATAGAACTTGATAAAAAAAGTGTTTCTCTGTTATGTGTTATCTTGTTTGTGTGATATAAACTGTATAAGTTTGATGGGGTGTTACCGATATTGTTCCACGATAAAAAGATCTTTTAAAAACCTCTTGATGTCACTACAATCGACACACTACACTGAGTCACCGCCATAAAGCCGTTGACTGCAGCAGCGTGAGCTCGTGTGCGAGTATGGCCGTTCGCAGGAGTTGATGTCGTGTGGCTGATAGTTGAATCTACCATGGGCCCTTCTTTATAACAGGGTGTACCAATGAGTGGGTTTTCCCAGTTCGTGGTTACAATACGTAATGCCGCTGTTAATACTCGAGGTCTATGAAGACCATTTGGGGAAGTTGATGACATGTTCCATGATGTATTCTTGTGGATAGTGTATACAGGCTGGATATACACTATCCTACATGATAAGATCATGAAGTGTTTATAAACGAATGACAGAGAATCTATTGAGATTATAAATGATTTATGGAATAAAGTTTGTCGGTGCCATGTTACCTGTTGTTTGGCTATCTATTGTTATTATCTATTGTTATATATATTGTGGAGTTACATGGGGTAGATTATAAGGGTTAGGTTTTGTATCTTGTCCTTAGAATGATATGTCAAGAGGAAGACCGCGAAGAGATCAAACCCCAATGGCTGATCAACCCGAACGAGAAAGTGCGAACGTAGGAGATCTGGTATCGGTTCTGAGGGGTTTAGTACAGCACTTCGAGACAACTAGAGCCAACCCACAGCCAGCACAGTCCGATCCAAACCTCATTTACGAACAGTTTCAGTGATTTAACCCGCCAACGTTCGACGGGAAGGGTGAACCTGCTGATGCGGAAAAGTGGCTGAGGTCACTCGACCGATTATTTGGGCACTTGATGTGTACCCAGGAACAGAAGGTCTCCTGTGTGATCTTCCAGCTTATGGACGAAGCGAGTCACTGGTGGGACTCGTATGAGAGGACTCTGTTGCCCGCTCAAAGAGAGGGAATGGTGTGGGCGGAATTCAAGGAAGTGGTTTCTCGTCACTTCATACCGCAATCCTACCGTGACAGAAAGAAAACGGAGTTTCTGTATCTCGATCAGGAAAGCTCGACGGTAGGAGAATATGAGCGGCGGTTCAATCACCTGAGCGGGTATGCCACGCACTTGGTAGATACTGACCTCAAAAAAGCCCGAAGATTTGAAAAAGGCCTTCGTCCAAAGATTGGATCCATTCTGGCTGGGTAGGAAAAGATGACACACGCAAGTATTATCGAGAGAGCTTAGGAGATTGCCTCTCGTTTGTGTTTGGATGTGATGCCTCCCAAGAAAGATTCTCCGACTCCTGTAAAAAGAAAGTGGACTGACCCGAGCCAGGGTTTTGCTCAGAATAAATTTCTAAGGGCAACCAACGCGCCACTTCTACCCACTCCCAAACCCGAAAACCCATGTGCTAGATGTGGAATGATACACATGGGACCGTGCCATCCAGTGACACGAAGTTGCCATCGGTGTGGTACCAGGACACATCTCCACTAACTGTTCAAGGTCTCGAAACCCACTAGCTACAACCCCAAGAATGATACACACGGGACCGTGCCAGCTAGAGACACGAAGTTACTATCGGTGTGGGGTACCAGGACACATCTCCACTAACTGTCCGAGGTCTAGAAACTCACCAGTTGTAGCCCCAAACTCGAGGCCAGTGGCAAGCAAAGCCCGGGCTTTCGCTCTCAATCATACGGAAGCTGCCAATAAATAGGCTATGAACGATGAACCTTTAGTATTATATATGTAAATAGATATGTGGTGGCTTTTACCTTGTAGTGGGGAACGTAACCCTTTTGTATAATATACGAGTGACCCATCTTCTGCTGATGCGTATAATATACCAGTTTGTCTTTTGCTATTCGATGGAATCCACGTTTACTTCTCTCCTCGCGTTTCGTGTTTAATTTCTTCACCTATAGTATTGTTGTGACGCCGGATCTGTTGAAGCATGAGGATGGTAGGATAGTCGCCAAAACCCTAGAAGTTAGTATTCCTTTATGGAAAACGGTAAGGACAAAACACCTATACCGTCACCTTAAGATCGTTTTTGAAGATAAGATTCTTCTAGCTGATCTCCATGCTTTGGAGATGAGGATTTTGGATATAATCCTAGGGATGGACTAGCTGGAGTCCAATCACGCAGTAATCAAATGTCGTGCAAGAGAGATTATCTTTTAGGCCCTTGGAGAACCGGAGTTCACCTTTCATGGGACACGAGTTAAAGTTAACTCAAGGATTATATCGACCATGAAGGCAACCGAGATGCTTAGCAAAATAAATTGTGAAGCTTGGTTGGTCAACATGGTAAATCCTGAGCAGGGATCGATATTTATCGAGGATGTGCCGGTGATAAAGGAATTCTTGGACGTCTTCCCAGAGGATTTACCCGGCCCTCCGTCAGATAGACAAGTGACCTTCAAGATTGATCTCGTACCCAGATCAGCACTAGTGTTGGAAGCTCCAAATAGGATGACACCAGAGGAATTACAAAAACTCTTGGATAAAGGTTTCAACAGACCAAGCGTGCCGTCTTGGAGAGCACTAGTGTTCTTTATGCAGAAGAAAGACGGAAGCTTTAAGATGAATATTGATTATCGAGAGTTAAACAAGCAAACCAGAGAGAACAAGTATCCACTGCCTCGGATTGAAGATCTTTTCGTTCAATTAAGAGGTGCCAGTGTGTTCTCGAAAATTGACTTAAGGTCTGGATATCACCAGATGAAAGTCAAAGTTACGAATATATCTAAGACAACATTCAGGACAGGATATGGCCACTACGAGTTTGTAGTAATGCCAATTGGACTAAGCAATGCTCCAACTGTCTTTATGGATTTGACGAATCGCGTCCTCCATCCGTCACTCGATCTTTTCATCATCATGTTATTGATGATATACTCATCTATTTGTGTGATAGAACGCACCACGAATAACATCTTAGGAACGCGTTAGAGATTCTGTGAAATGATAGAAATTCTACGAAAGGAGTTACGCATGCAGCTAATTCCTCCTGTAGGATGCGACAACTTTTTCCCCGTCTCTTCGACTCCCTTTCTCTCTCTCTGTTCCTTACCTTTATCAAAAATGTACTTATTTTCTTAGACCGAGATATACGACTCTCTAGCGCCAACTACTCCTCACTCTACTCCACAAATAAAATGGTGAAAACAAGAAGTATATAGGATTATTATTATAACAATCAATACTAAGAGTTGAAGAAGGAGAAAGAATGAGAGCAGCTCGGGACTAACCAAAGTTCTGAACATCGAGCTTAGCCAGATAGTCGAGGCCTGCAAGTTCCTTGACGAGAAATGAAAGGAACGAAAGGATACGGGAATAAGAGGATGAGATTCTGACGAAGTAGCTAATCATGTCGTTTCTTAGTACGCGTTTAATTTCGAGGATGGAATTCTTTTAAGGGGTAAGAGATGTAGCAGCCTGGATAAAAAACGAAGCATAATTGATTAATTAAATATTAAACACTTAATTGAATTATTATGTGTGTTAATTTTGAATGTTTAATTTAATTATGTGTGTTTCAGATACGTGTTTTATGCCGGCTTTAGATGGATATAATTTCTAGACATGGAACCTAGAAGATTTTTATACCATTAGATGCGTAATGGAAAAACGAGCAGATAGACACGAACTAGAGGTCAATCGGAGACCCGTAGCTCAAGTTGTGACAAAAAAGGCAAAATACGAAGGTTTGGAAAAACGAGGTGTGGAATCTTGATGAATAGTGAAAGGAACATTCCACATGAACAGTAACCATACACTAGTGAACAGTAACCTACCCTAATGAATAATATTTTTCCAATTCTACAAATAGAGGGCTCATTCAGTTCATATTTCACCGTTTTCTCGAGCGAGCTGAACGCGACGAAAACAAGTAAGTCTCTCTCTCTCTCCCCTCTCTGATTTCTGACTCCGGTGGGCCGGCGCTGGCGCCGCCGCACCGTTGTCGGAGGTAGCTGGAAAATTCCAACATTGTCGGTTTCGGCCGATTTTCACACACGATGTAGCCCTCAACGAGACGAGTCTAGGATAAGTTTCGGATTTTGATTCCGATTTCTAGTTTGCCGGAAAACGGTGAAAAACAAGCTCTAAACCCTAAACCCTAGCTTTGCACCACCTTCTCTCTCTCCTCCTTTTCTCGCCGGAGCAGTTACCGGAGTAGTTGCTGGGTATAAGGGTGAGCTGTCGGGATGGTGGCGCCGTCGTGGGTGGTGGCATCGAGCAGCAGGTTGTGTATATATTTAGATAGTGCATGTGTGTGTGTTTTGTGTGATGTTTTAAGTGTGTATGCGCGGCCTGCAGGTGTAATATACCATTCTTCGGCGAACGAGAAATCGGAATGGAATTCCGAGAACTGTCCTAAACTCGTCTCGACGAGACCTAAGTTCTGTGCGAAAATCGGCCGAAACCGGTAGCATTGAATTTTTCCGGCCACCGGCACGCCGAAGGCAAAAATGAGATGAGAGAGAGACTTTCGTGTTTTCGTCGCTTTAGGCTCGTTCGGAAAAATGGTGAAAAAAATGAATCGAATGAGCCCCTATTTATAGATTTTCCGAAAATCACTATTCATCCAAAAAATCTAAGTTACTGTTCGTGGTAAAAATCTCGGGTTACTTTCACCGTAAATATCTTTCGTTTCCTCGAATCTTCATATTTTGCCCTTTTCTTTGCCGTTTGAGCTACGGGTCTCCAATTGACCTCTAATTCATTTCTATCTTCTCGTTTTTCCATTACGCATCTAATGGTAAAATAATAATCTATGTTCCGCGACTAGAAAATATTTCCATCTAAATCATGCATTAAACACGTATCTGAAATGCACGTAATTAAATTAAACAGTCAATATTAACGCACATAATAATTCAATTAAGGGTTTAATTATTTAATTAACCAATTATGCTTCGTTTTTTATCCATTGAGGAAGTTTTCATCAATAAAAACCATATATCCATTGAGGAAGTTTTTATTGATAGATATAATATTGTTAGGGATTTTAACTATGGAAATATCCATAAAGAAAGTGACACTATGTCAGATGCCCCATTTAATCTTCAATGATTAATACAAAAATTGATTTTTCTAAGGGATCACCTGCTAGACAGGAAATTAATAAAGAATTTAAAAATTCTGAATGGATACTTTTCAGAAAATGTTTTTTTGAAAATTTCTCTGTTTAACTTGAACAAATTCAAGAAGAATTTTATGAATATTGTAAAGAAAACAATTTAATAATATATTTTGTTCTTTGGTTCATAAAAACTTATATTATAAACCATATTTCGGTTTTAGAAAGAACATATAAGTGAACAACAGGACAAGAACAAAAATCTTTGTATCCTCCTAGTACTTCATTTCAAATGGAGAAAAATAATAAGATAATGAATTTTGCAGCTTTTTCAAAATTAATTGAAAATGATACTTTACAAGTTACCATAAAACATTTAAATGTTTTAATGGAAAAAAAAATTATACTAATTTATATCTTAATATAATAGGAGAAGAATTAATTTCTTTACATAACAAAGTAGAAACAATAATTTCTACTATTAAAAAAATTAAACCAAATGTTCATATAGATATTAAAAAAGAAATAGATATAGTTTCTATTGCTTCTTCATCTATACAACCACCTCTAGATGCCAAGGATTTGTATTTGTAAAATTATCTCCTATCTATTTTCAAAGGTTTCTATTTTATATCATGTACGTCTTTTTCCCTTTCTTTCTTCACGCCCAACAAGGAAACTCTGATATTTTAAGAAAGAAAACGGGGCGTGACAAGGACACTTTCCTTTCTAGAGTTTTTGAACTCCATGACTGTAATAATAGTCATTGGAAAGCTAAATTTATTGATGGTCTTCCAAGTCTTTTTGCTAAAAGAATTAAAATAATTCTAAGAAAAGATAATCTTAATATTCCTTATGATAATTATACATATGGAAATTTAATAAGTGTATGCGTTCAAGAAGGCTTAGCCCTTTGTAATGAATTAAAGCTTAATAAGAAAATTAAAAGACAAAGTCTTAATGAAAGAAAACAATTAGGATATTTCTATGACCAATTTGGTATGGAAACATCTAAAAAATATAAAGATGAAAAGTATCCTAAGAATAAAAACCACTCTAGAAATTCTGGAGATAAAAATGAAAAATATTACAAGAAAAGACGTCATTTTTCTGAAAAATATAAAGAGAAAAAGAAAAGACGAAAAGAAACCTGCAATATTAATAAAGGAAAATCTGATAAAAAACATATTGTTTGTCATAAATGTCATAAGCCAGGTCATTATGCAAATGAATGTTGGACCAAAACAAAAATAAATGAATTAAAAATTGATGATAATATCAAACAGGCTTTATTACAAATTATGATAGAATCTGATTCAGATAATAAATCAGAAGAAGAATCATCTTACTATTCTGAAGATATAAAAGATTTATATAATGATAGTCTTTCCTCAGAAAATGATGAATGTGATAATTGTTTACAAGGACAACATTAAATAAATCATATCAGTAATACTTATGAAAAAAGAGATGAGTTTGATAAACTTTTATCCTAATTTCAGGATTTAAATATTAATGTTATAGAAAATAATTCTTTTATAGAATTACTTAAAAATATTAAAGATCCTGATTTAAGATCAAAAAATAGAAAACACACCATCTACAAGTAATATTAAAAAAGAAGAATTCAATATTTCTAGTCCAAATCAAACATATTTTATGAAAGAAGTCCATAGAATTTTAAAATAAAAATATGGAAATAAAAATCCTACAACTATTGAAGATTTATTAATAGAAATTGATAATCTTAAAAATGAAATAAAAAATCTTCATAAATATAATATTAATTGTTCGGTCCCAAGTGGTGTCCGAGGTTTAGAGGGGGGTGAATGAACCTTGGTCGATATTGAAAATCTCGTTTAAAATAGATTGTTCTGCAAGTTACTTGAACTTGCGGCACCAGCCAGTTACTGTTTACAGCACTAGGATGCAGTGCTGCACGCTGTAGCTTAGAGTTTTATACGCAGCGGAAAAATAAAGGTTTTAAGACACAAGGCTGGTTTTCTCAAATATGATCCTTTACAAAACGTTTTTTGCTTATGACAGAGATGGATATAAAATATAAAGCGCAAATAAAAAAGCGATAAAACACTTATGGCTTATAGTGGTTCGAAGGTGGTATAAGTACCCTTCTATGTCCACTCTACTGCTACCTCGAGCAGGAATTTCGTTAAGCAATATTGATTTACAGGACACTCCTAACAATCTATCAACTTACAAAGTCAAACACCTACTAGAGTCCAACGTCCACACAATAACTGCAAACTCTAAAGGCAAACCCACACAAGGTTTCACACTCCCACATAGGGAAGCTGCCTAAAACTTAGACAACTATACAAACAACAAAGATCTCTCCTATCAACTGTTCGACACCTAAAACAACCTACGCACACAGCAACAAGGTTAAAAGTATATTGAGTTGTTCTTCAACTGGTGCGATGAAGTGAGCTTCTGAATCCTTCAAAGGATCTTTCAGCTTTGAACTTGCTTCACTTCACAGAGGTTGAGTGACTGAAACTGAGAGTCGGCTTATGACTTGAATGCTTGAGAGTTTTTGCACAAATGTTTTTAGTTCTTCAACTATTCAGTAGTCAGCTTCAGGGTTACTCATCCTCTATTTATACTTGTAGAGAAGATATCCGTTGAAGGAGATATCTCTCATTTTGAATTTTAAGAGTACTTGGTCAAAGGCATGGCTTGCATTTAATGCGATTTGACTCTTCTTTTTGGAGCATTTAATGCGACTTGACTTTTCTTTCTGGAGCATTTAATGCGGTGGTTGCGGCTTGCAGCTTTCTGCGATGCATCAGTCCACGTGGCGTCTTGACATTGGCTACGTGTCTGCAACTTTGATCTTCTCTGGAACGGCTCTATTTATCCTTGATTGGATCGTCGTTTCTCGTACTATATTTATCTTTTCTCGGATTGCAGGATACTTATTTTGTTTGTCATTGGCGCTGTTAACTGATAGAGTAGTAAGTTTCGCGTTGTATCCTAGGTCTGCTTGCAGCTGTTTGTCCTTTACTGCGCTGCTGTAGCTTAGACCTTCTTGCAGTATTCTTGTATCTTTTTCTTGCAGCGATGCTGCATGTATTTTTTACTTACTTTGCTGTAATGCTGAAACTGCCTGCTTGCAGTGTTGCTGTATCTGCTTTCTTGCAGCAGCTTCGTTCTGAAATCTTCAATATAGCATTGTATGCATGTGTACTTCCATCTTTCTGTAATAAGACTCAATCCTAGTCTGTTTTTTCACTTAAACATTGTGAAAAATGGGGTACTCAAATTTCCTGTTACATTCTTGGTTTGTCTCATCAAAATCTAAACACTGAAATCCCAACAATTTCGCCATTTTTTATGATGACAAAACCATTATATTATTTCATTCATGAAGAAGGATTTTATATGCATTATCTCATTTTTCAATAGGATTACATATATTGATAACCTTTGAGAAATAAAGTCTAATCCTGGATTACATACAATGATTAATGCTAAAACAGGGACCTTCTTGTATACGTTTCATTTGGTCTTCTTTCAGCAGTCCTTCCTTCTTGCTCTGCTCTTTCTCTTGATCCTTTCCACCAGTCTCGAATGGACTCCTGATAGGATTCTTCAAGTATCTCTTTAATCTTTGGGATCTCAATCCATCTCAGAAAAAAATCCTCACAGTAGGGCACTATATGACCTTGCTTCACTTAGTCTATGTAGTAATTCTGGATTTCAAGCTCTCCAGCCCTAATAAGCTCTTCATATCTTCTCAGTGCAATTTGGTAGGTTTGAAATCTACTGAATTTGCCCTTTTTGCACAGAAATCTGATGTTTCTAAGATACTCGGAATAGCGTGATTGCTTCAAAAGATGGATTCCTATCTATAGGCAACTTGATTGCCCTGCAGATGTTCAAGCTCCAGGCCATGTTTTCTCCATCGGGCCTTTGATCCATTAACACTGAAACTTCAGCAGATATGTTTTCCGTATCGAGACGTGGAATTTCTTGAGGGGGATATTGATAGAGGTCTTTGTCAAAGATCCTTCTCTCACCAATCACTCCAAGCCTTTGCATCCAGGTACATTCTTTTTTTTCAACTCTGGCTCTCTCCGCCCTTTGAGCAGCCATTTTCTTGTTGTAATGTCTTTCAGCCTCGGCTCTGCTCACCCTCTTTCTTGAGTCATGCTGCTGACTTTCTCTCCCTCTCTTTGTATGATGAGAAGAGGGAGGTGCTGCATCTTTGCTTACAACACTGCTGTATGCAGCGTTTGCTGCTGATCTACTTGCAGCAGCTGCACCACCAACTCCTCCTTCATCATCTTTTCTCCATCTTTTTGGAGAAGAAGCAACAACAGCAGCAGATGATCCAGACCTCTTCATCCTCCTACTTAGAGGCTGATCATCTTCTTCTTCATCTTCATTGTCCCAACAGCTCCTGTATCTGTCTGGAAACTCTTCCCCTTTTTTGGCATCATCAAAAGTCGGGGGTGGAGTAGGGGCATTTGAAACCACTTTAGACCGTGGTCTCTTTGAAGGTGCTGGGGTCTCCTTGGAACCTTGGGTAAATTGGGGAAATGCATTCATCAGAATCGTCTCCAGGTTCCCTAATCGATCGTCGATGGTTCTGGATCTTCTAGATTGATCGACTACGTGGTCCAGAAGTGTCTCTAGCACCATGGAGTGAGTTTGCAGTCTTTTCGATACTGATTCTGCATGTTGCTTGCAGAGTTTGACTTCAGCTCGGGTGCTTGCAGCTTCTTTCTTCAGTTCTCTTTCCATTCTCACCCTGTCTATGTAAAGCCTGTGAGCATTGTCATTCAACGTATGCTTGATCATCCCAGGCAGTGCTTCAATATCTTTCTTGAAGTTGGACATGGTTTCAGCGTGGAACTTGGCGCCGGCCATCATGCTATTCTACATATTAGACTCATGATCTTGAAGAGCATGAACCAGGTGTCTAACAACATCAACTATCTTGTTAATCGATTCATCAGGGGTAAGCCTATATTCCACCTTTGAGAGGCACCATCCGATGTAGCATAAGGGACTAAAGATCTTGAGGGTTGTGTTGTATCCTGCCTTGGAACCTCTTGTTCAGTTTCTTTATCCTCACCCTCATAAAGGCTTGATAAGGGACTTGGGCAGCCTGAGGTGGGATTTTCTTCCTCATCGGATGATGCTACCACTTCACTAATGTTTCCATATTTGGCTCTATTGCGGTCAACCATCCTCCGTTGGAATTCAGCATACTCAGCTTCCTTAGTAACCTCTACTGCTGTAACCTGGGAAGGTTCTTTTGAGCAAGCAGCAGCAGCAGTATCAACCTCCTCATGAGGTGTCTCTAGCTATACAGTGGTTACCTCAGCTTCTTTGCTAATATTCTCTAAGGGTGCTGTTTCAACAGTCTCCCCTTGAGAGTTTTTCTCACCCTTAGAGAGTGTTGTCTGAACAACAGTCTCGTCTGAGGTCTTCAGCAAGGACCCCGTCTCCTCTGCCGGTCATGTATCCTCGACAGTCTTTACAAGAATGGGTTCTTGCAGCTCTTGTTGGTTTCTTGCAGCTTCTACTGTATGCAACACTAAAAGCTCGATTGCTGTAAGAATCTCAACCTCCACCCTTTCTATATCTACTGCAGCTTCTGATAGGGTGGCTACTTGCTGTACTGCTGTCTCTTCCAGTACAGGGAGTACCGCCTCTACAACTTCCTCCGCGGTTGCATCATCAGTAATCTCAGCAACGTCAGAGATAACATCTCTGATGATGGTGGTCGGTTCCCCCTGAGTGTTTGCATCAGTATCAGGAACGGTGTGCACTAGGGAATCGCCATAATCCACCAGTTGAGGATCTTCCTCCTCCACCGAACAATCAAGCGTAATAATATTGGAGAGGCCTTTAACCATTTGCTCATATGCAGGGGAGTCTGAGTTGTGACAACTTGTGCTTTCTTCTCCCTGCACCATCCTTGTCTCCTTGACACTTGTTTGCAGTGCCTGTTGCAGCATGGCTTCCTCAGCCTGCTCCACTCCCAAGGTGTTGATTTGCTCTTATGTAAATGCAACATCATCGCCCCTTCTTACAGCCTCTACAGTCGAGGCTAGGAAGATATGAGCATCTTCCATTGCTGCTTTCATCGACAGCTCTACAGAGTGGGATTCTGCATGAGCTTTACCCTTTCCTTTGTCCAGTGCTCCCTAAGTGCTTCTTGATTGATCTTGCACTTTTGTTGCATACTCAGGTTGCAGGAGTGCCAGAATATCATCTGAGTTGGCCCACTCCAGGACTGCTTGTTCCACAGAAAGGAAATCCTTCCATTGCATCAAGATTTTCCTCTTGGACAGTCTCATCTTCCTCCAGAGATTGTACTGCTGCTCCATATCTCTAACAGCTGGGAAGGTTGGATCGAGCACTGACTGAATAGCTTCAGGGTCATGCGAAGAGGCTAAATCAGCAGCCTCTTGTGTACAAGCTTCTTCATCTGGCTGAATCCTTTGCAGATGTGACTCATCCACAACAATATCTATTGACAAACTTGCAGTAGAGAGTTGAGAATTAGCAGTTGTAGCAACCTTCTTCTTACTGCGTAGGTCCCTCTTGGCCAGGGGTGCGTCATCATTTGAGGACGAGGACTCAGGTTCAGGATCTGCCCTCCTTGGTGTCCCCTTGATGACGGGAAGAGGATTTTCATCATCATCATCATCTTCACCCCCACTGCCTGTCACTTCATCCTGCAGTGCTAGGGTTGCATTCTTTTTATCTTTGGTTTTCTTTCGTGCAACCCCAGCAGCAGCTGTCTTCAGTTGGGTCTTACCTTTCTTCTTCTCTCCAAGATACTTTCCAACGTGAATGGGGATAGGAGCTACAAGCTGAAGGCCTAGCTTGCAGAGCAGAGAGCAAATGGTTATTCCATAGCTTCTCATTGGTGTGCTCTTCTCTACTTCCTCTAATATTCTCCTCAAGATGAACCTTGCCCAGTTCACCTTTTCTCCGGCCATGATGGCAGACATAATCCGAAACTGGAGATCTGTGCATTTGTCATAACTTTCTGTCTTGCCTTCAATGGAGTACGCATAGATATCATGGAGTAATTCAAACTCCAGTTTGAAGAGTTTCTTTAGGGCACTTCTCTTGATCTCTGCCTCTGCATCTTTAATTCTAAAGAGATCCCACATCTCTTGAGCGTTGTTTCCCCATATGTCGCAAGCTGGCTTGGGGTAAGACCTCCAGACGAGATGCTGAAGGTGGTGGCTATGTCTCTGACGGTTAGACTTTTCTTCTTCATCTGCATCCATCCTGAACAGGATGCATTTTTTTTCCTCCGAAGTCCTCGCAAAGGCGTAGAACCTTTGTACTGATTCTACAAAAAATCTAGCGTAGATGGTGGTTAACAACCCTAGAATCTGGGTCCGTTCAAGCGCGTCAAAAATCTGATGGATGACGGAGTTGTCGTACAACCTAGAGGCATAGACGTGCTCTTGGTTGATCAAGCGACCTTCCAAGACTATGGTTTGTCGAGCCGCCATGGATGAAGATTTGATAGGAGAGATTTGAGATTTTTGGTACTTTGGGATTTTTGCGATGAAAGGGAATTTCTTTGTGATGAAAGCGGTATGAATATGAAAATGGGAGGTTATGAAGTTTTAAGGAATATCAAAGTACGTGTAGTAAGATCGATGGTTGAGATTAAATAGATGAGAATGATCTTACGGTCCTTAGAAAAAGGCGGAGGGGTCAAATCGTAAATAATCATGACTTGCGCAGACGTGGGCTCTGACCGCGCCTCTTCGTCTTCTGACAGTGTAGACTTGCATTAAATGCTAAAATACATGCGATTTGCCGCCAATTTTATTGTCCTTTTAAGGTTGCAGCATCCTGGGTACGAGGTTGCAAAGTGTTGAATACCCTTTGAAATAAATGTTGTAACCAAGTGTTGCTTACTCTCCCATTTTCTTGCTGTGCTGTAAGAATAAAAGATGCAGCGCCGTTTGAACCCAGCGCTGCATGCAGATCCAACTTACAGATCCCCTGGGCTTCTGCATCTCCTTTTCCCTCATAAGTTCAGAATTCCCAGCTCGTTTCTAAGCGTAGAAAACCTCAATTCGCTCAATGATTTGGTGAATATATCTGCAAGCTGGAGATCTGTATGAACTTTCTCAGCACGACATCTTTCCTTTCCACATGGTCTCTAATAAAATGATGTCGTATATCAATGTGCTTTGTTCTTGAGTGAAATACAAGATTATGAGTGATTGCTATTGCACTCGTATTATCACAGAGAATTGGAGTCTTTTTTTCTTCAATTCCATAATCTCTTAATTGCTGTTGTATCCAGAGAATTTGCGCACAACAACTTCCTGCTGCAACATATTCTGCTTTTGCTGTAGATGTTGTAATCGATGTTTGCTTTATGCAGAACCATGAAACAAGTATGTTTCCCAGAAATTGGCAAGTTCCACTGGTGCTCTTTCTGTCAATCTTGCAGCCTGCATAATCTGTGTTAAAGTATCCTTTGAGCTTGAATCCTCCTTCCTTGGGATATCATAGGCCTACTTCTCGAGTTCCTTTCAGATACTTGATAATCCTTTTGACAGCTGAAAGATGTGACTCATTTGGTGCTGCTTGGAATCTTGCACAGACCCCAACTGCAAACATGATATCTGGCCTGCTTGTTGTAAGATACAACAAGGATCCTATGAGTCGTCTGTATTTCGTGATATCTACATTTCTTCTATCTTCATCTTTGTCAAGGCTTATGGATGTAGACATAGGAACAGATGTTGCTGACCCGTTCTCCATGCCAAACTTCTTGATAAGTTCCTTTGTGTATTTGACCTGGCTGTTGAAGGTTCCTGCAACTAGTTGCTTTACTCGTAGTCCTAGAAAGAAGCTTAATTCTCCCATCATACTCATCTCGAATTTCGATTGCATCAAATTGGAGAACTTCTCACATAACTCTTTGTTGGAAGATCCAAAGATGATATCATCCACATATATCTGTACAAGAAGTATACTATCTCCATCCTGTATCCTGAACAAAGTTTTGTCCACTGTTCCTTTCTTGAAACTATTTTCAAGCAGACAGAGAGATAAGGTGTCATACCAAGCTCTTGGTGCTTGCTTGAGTCCATAAATGGCTTTGTGTAGCCTGAACACCTTCTCTTCTGCTCGATCTTCAAAACCTAGAGGTTGCTCTACATACGCTTCCTCTGTAAGAATTCCATTAAGGAATGCACTCTTCGCATCCATTTGATATACTTTAAAATTCATGTGAGCTGCATATGCCAGAAAAATCCTTATAGCTTCCAGTCTTGCTACTGGAGCAAAAGTTTCATCAAAATCAATTCCTTCTTCCTGGCAATATCCTTTAGCAACTAATCTTGCTTTGTTTCTCACATCGAGTCCAGATTCATCTAGCTTGTTCTTGAAGACCCATGTTCTAATAACTCCTTGATGAGTTGGTCTTGCAACTGTTTGTCAAACTTGATTTCTTTCAAATCCATTTAGCTCTTCCTGCATGGCTTGTACCCAGTTGCTATCTTATAGGGCTTCTTCAACATTTTGAGGATCTGTTTGAGATATGAAGCATGAAAACATTGCTTCATGAGGAATGAACCTTCTTGTCCTTACTCCTATGGATGGATCTCCAATGATAAAATCCCTAGGATGATTTCTCAGCCATGTCCTGTCAGGCTAAAAAACATGTACAGGTCTAAGTTGCTCTTCATGTTGCTGTAGAATTGGAAGTTCTGCTGCTGTAAGATCATCTGCTGCATCCTGAGGTGCAGCTTCTTCTTCTTTGTCTTCACCTGTATGCAAAACTCCTTCAACATACGGAACATCACTTTCTTTCCATGGAGCTGTATCTTCAGCAGGTTCTTCTGGTTTCTTTGTGTCATAATGTGGTTCATCAAACACCACATGGATTGATTCTTCAACCAATAAGGTTCTCTTGTTAAAGATTCGGTAGGCTCTACTTACAGCAGAGTATCCTAAGAATACTCCTTCGTCTACTTTTGCATCAAAGGTTTTAGATGCTCCTTTCCATTGTTGAGGATATAACACTTACATCCAAAGATATACAGGTATGGGACATTTGGTGTATATCCATTCCAGACTTCATAAGGGATTTTGTCTAGATCCTTGTTGATTAGACATCTATTCTGTGTATAGCATGTAGTGTTGGTTGCTTCAGCCCAAAATCTCTTGGGTATCTCTACCTTGGCTATCATTGTCCTTGCTGTTTCCTTGAGGGTTCTATTCCTCCTTTCAACTACACCATTCTGTTGAGGTGTTCTAGCAGCAGAGTATTCATGATGAATACCATTGTCAGAACAGAATTTCTCAATGAATTTGTTTGTGAACTCAGTTCCTCTGTCTGATCTAATCTTCACAATGCTCATTCTTTTTTCATTTTGAATCTTTTTCATTAGATTAGGTAGCTTGTTTTGTGTTTCTGATTTCTTAGCAAGAAATATGATCCATGTGTATCTGGAGTAGTCATCTACTACCACAAGTGAGTACTTCTTCCCACTTATGCTCATAGGTTCTACTGGTCTAAAAAGGTCCATATGTAGAAGGTTTAGAATCCTGTGAGATGATTTCTGCAACTTGTCCTTGAATGAGCTTTTCACTTGTTTTCCTTTCTGATAAGCTCCACATATATTTGTCTTTTTGTATGCCACATCCGGCAATCCTCTTACAAGACCTTTTCTTGCTAGCTTGTTGATTATCTTGAAGTTCAGATGGCTTAATCTTTTGTGCCATAGCCAGCTCAACTCTGGTGCACTTTTCACAATGAAGCATGTTGGATGAATAGAAGAGTTCCAGTCTGCAAGATATATGTTTCCTCTTCTTATTCTTGTAAGCTTGACTTCATTTGATGTAATTTCCTTGATTAAGCACTTGTTGAGGTTGAATTCCACTGTGTATCCTTTGTCACAAAACTGACTGATGCTCAAAAGATTGTATCTGAGGCCTTTCACATAGGATACATCTTTGATCTTTATGTTTCCTTTGACTAGGCATCCACTTCCTTTTGTCCTTCCTTTGGAATCATCTCCAAAGATGACCTTTGGTCCTTTACTTTCTTGGAATTCTTTCAGAACTTCTTTACTGCATGTCATGTGCCTTGAGCAGCCACTGTCTATGTACCATACATCGCTGCTGCAACTTGACACTGAAACCTACAACAAATTCAAGCAGATTTAGGTACCCATTTCTGTATAGGTCTTTTGGGGTTAGTTACTTTAGGAACCCACACTTTCCTAACAGTTAATATTTTGTTGTAAGATTTGTTGGTTCTCTGAATGTATGCAGTTTTGTTTTTAAACTGCTTAAAAGTTGTGTGTGCATAAACTAAATGTGTGTTACCAACACCCTTGTGATGCGGTCTTCCACCACACTTCCCTTGAGTATATCCTCTTTGTGGTTTAGACACATAAGTCTTAGTGTTGGTGGGGAACTTCTTTTTATGCTGCAACTTTGTGGGTTGCTGCATCTTCTTGCTGCTTACAGCAGATAGCTTCTGCTGCAGCTAGTTCTTAGATGCAGGCTTACTTTCTACAGCTGAGCATTGGGGTTTCTTCCCCTTATCCATCAATGCTAGTTTGTTCAAGATCTTTTCTGAGTTACAGGGTAACTCATTCTCCATTGAAGTTTCAGCTTGAACAAATTTTACAGCCTTGGGTGAACTTGTTGTATCCTAAGAGGTGTGAGTGTTGTAACCTATGCCCAATTTTTCAAATGGACTTCTACTTTGACTTATGCACTCCCCTGCGTCCTTAGCTGATTTACTAAATGTTCTGATCGTGGACTGTAAGTTCTCCTTCTCAGTTTCTAGCTTAGTGACCAGCAGACTTAGCCTTGAGACCTCTTTTTGTAGCTTACTGCACCTTGAGTTATCAGACTCACATACAACGAGCATTTTAGCAATATCAATATGTTTGCCTCTGAGAATCTCATTGTCGATTCTTAGATCATGACTTGAGTTAATCTGCTCGAAATCACTCATGATCCTCTTCAGAGAGTGGATCATGTTCAGCACCTATTTTTCCGGTATTGACAGTGGTTGGTAGGTTACCTCTTCTTTATCATTATCCTCATAGCTATTTGCCATTAGAAATATCAGTGCTTCTTTATCAGAAGATGAGGTTTCAGTGTCACTGTCAGAGGATTCTGCAGCTTTCAGTATCTCTTTTGAGACTGTTGTATTCTTGGTCTTTTCCATCTCTCCAATGAGAGCTCGAAGCTTGTGCCTATCCTCTCTTCTCTTTTCTCTCTCTCCCTCTGGATATTTATGCACTGTTGGGTGTGGACAGTTTCTGGCGTAATGTCCAGGCTTCCTACAGTTATAGCACAAATCAAGGTCAGTTGTATTTGAGCGTGGAGAGGGGGATACCTGAGGAGGTGGATGACTTCTTCTGAAGTCATTCCTCTTATTGAGGTTGGTGTTGTTGTTGCTGATGTTGCTCTTCATGAATCTTCTAGATTTCTTTAGAAGAAGAGCCATATCCTCTTCAGTGTCTTCTGCTGCAACCTCTGATTGCTTGCTGCAACTGGTGGTTGTTGTATCTTTAGGTCCTCTGGCAGTTAGCGCTGTAACTTTGGAGCTCGATTCTTCTGTCTCCTTTCTCCGTCTGTTGATATCGTATTCGAATGCTTTGAGGTTGGAGAATAGATCAAATGTACTCATGGATTTCAAATCCATGGACACTCTCATGGCAGTGGTCTTGCAATCCCACTTCGCGGGCAGGGCTCTAAGCACTTTCATGTTCTTTTCCTTTTGAGTGTAGTGCTTGCCCAAAGCTTTTAGTTCACTCACAATGGATGTGAATCTTAAATCTAGTTGCTCAAAAGTCTCTTCATTCTTCATCTCGAAGAGCTCAAATAGTTGGGTGGCGTTGGAGATCTTATTATCCTTAGTGAGCTCTGTCCCCTCACATATTTGTCCAAACTTTTCCCAAATTTCCTTGGACGTTCTTCAAGTTTTGACTTTGCTGAATGTGTCTTTATCCAAGGTAATGAATAGAGCATTCTTGGCCACGTTGTCTATGTTAGCTCTCTGTCTATCTTCATTATTCCATTCTTGTCTTGGTTAAACCAGGAAGTTGGGTGGTGGTTGTGCTTCTTCTTCCATCTCTCTACCGAGCATGGGGTTTACCTTTATAGGGATAATCGCTCCTTCGGTGATGACCGTCCATATCTCATCATTCATCGCTAAAAGATGTGCCTACATTCTTATCTTCCAATCGTCATATTCCTCTATGGAAAATATGGGTAACTTATGATTAGAGGAATCCATGATATGTTATAAGAATGAGATTTTACGAATGCAGAGAAAACAGCGAGACTAAGGTGGATCTGGGAATGTGACCAGATAAGTTGGCTTTTAACCCAACTCACTCTGATACCACTTGTTGGTCCCAAGTGGTATCTGAGGTTCAAATGGGAGTGAATCAACCTTGGTCGATTTTGAAAATCAGATTAAAACTTACTGTTCTGCAAGTTACTTGAACTTGCAGCACCAGTCAGTTACTGCTTACAGCACTAGGATGGAGTGCTACACGTTGTAACTTAGAGTTTTATACGTAGCGGAAAAATAAAGGTTTTAAGACACAAGGCTGCTTTTCCCAAATATGAACATTTTCAAAACGTTTTATGTTTATGACAAAAATGGATATAAAATATAAAGCGCACATAAGAAAGTGATAAAACACTTATGGCTTATAATGGTTCGAAGGTGGTGTAACCCTTCTACGTCCACTCTACTACTACCTCGAGCAGGAACTTCGTTAAGCAATATTGATTTACAGGACACTCCTAACAATCAATCAACTTACAAAGTCAAACACCTACTAGAGTCCAGCGTCCACACAGCAACTGCAAACTCTAAAGGCAAACCCACACAGGGTTTCACACTCCCATACAGGGAAGCTGCCTAAAACTTAGACAACTATACAAATAGCAAGGATCTCTCCTATCAACTGTTCGACACCTAAAACAACCTACGCACACAGCAACAAGGTTAAAAGTATATTGATTTGTTCTTCAACTGGTGTGATGAAGTAGCTTCTGAATCCTTCAAAGGAACTTTCAGCTTTGAACTTGCTTCACTTCACAGAGGTTGAGTGACTGAAACTGAGAGTCGGCTTATGACTTGAATGCTTGAGAGTTTTTGCACAAATGATTTTAGTTCTTCAGTTGTTCAGTAGTCAGCTTCAGGGTTACTCATCCTCTATTTATACTTGTAGAGAAGATATCCGTTGAAGGAGATATCTCTCATTTTGAATTTTAAGAGTACTTGATCAAAGACATGGCTTGCATTTAATGCGATTTGACTCTTCTTTCTGGAGCATTTAATGCGACTTGACTTTTCTTTCTGGAGCATTTAATGCGGTGGTTGCGGCTTGCAGCTTTCTGTGGCGCGTCACTCCACGTGGCGTCTTGACATTGGCTCCGTGTCTGCAACTTTGATCTTCTTTGGAACGGCTCTATTTATCCTTGATTGGATCTTCGTTCCTCGTACTATATTATCTTTCCTCAGATTGTAGGATACTTATTTTTTTTGTCATTGGTGCTGTTAACTGATAAAGTAGTAAGTTTCGCGTTGTATCCTAGGTCTGCTTGCAGCTGTTTGTCCTTTACTGTGCTGCTGTAGCTTGGACCTTCTTGCAGTATTCTTGTATCTTTTTCTTGCAGCGATTCTGCATGCAGTTTTTACTTACTTTGCTGTAATGCTGAAACTGCATGCTTGCAGTGTTGCGATATCTGTTTTCTTGCAACAGCTTCGTTCTGAAATCTTCAATATAGCATTGTATGCATGTGTACTTCCATCTTTCTGTAACAAGACTCAATCCTAGTCTATGTTTTCACTTAAACATTGTGAAAAATGGGGTACTTAAACTTCCTGTTACATTCTTGATTTGTCTCATCAAAATCTAAACATTGAAATCCCAACATTAATCTTCATAATAGAATATTTATTATAGAAAATAAAGATTCTATAAAAAATAAAGATTTTGAAGAACTAGAACAAGAAAATTTATTGTCTTTAATAAATAAAGAAAAATCTTCAAAAGAAATTATTCAAATAATGAATATGTTTACATCATAGAAATGGTATACAAAATTACTCTTTTAATTGATAATAATTATCAAAAAGAATTTATTGTCATGATTGATAGTGGTGCTGATTTAAATGTTATATAAGAAGGATTAATTCCTTCAATATTTTTTCATAAAACAACACATTCTCTCTCACACACAGGAGGAGGTTCTCTGGATATTAGTTATAAACACCAGAAACTTTAATTTGCAAAAATGGAAGTTGTATTCCTACCTTCTTTCTTCTTGCAAAAGATATTTCAAGTCAACTTATTCTTGTCTTACCTTTTATACATAGTATATATCCTTTAACCCGTGTTGATGAAAAAGGTATAATTGGTACTTATAAAAATAAATCAATTATTTTTCAATTTATTAATAAACCTATTCAAAAGGTTCTTAATGAAATAAAAGAACAAATGGATAGAAAATTATTTCATATTAATTCTTTAAAAGAAGAAATTAATTCTCTTACTATTGAAGAAAAATTAAAAAATCCAATATTACAAGATAAAATTAAGCTTATTTATAATAAGTTTTCTCTTGAAATATGTGATGATCACCCAAATGCTTTTTGGGATAGGAAAAAAACATGTTATTTCTCTTCCTTATGAAGAAGATTTTAATGAGAAAAATATTCCTACTAAGTTTAGACCATGTCAGATGAATGCTGAATATTGAGAATTATGTAAACAAGAGATAAAATCTCTTCTTGATAAAAGGTTAATAACCCCTTCTAAATCTTCATGGTCTTGTACTGCCTTTTATGTTAATAAACATTCAGAATAAGAAAAAAGTGTACCTAGACTGGTTATAAATTATAAACCTCTTAATAAGGTTTTAAAATGGATTAAACATCCTATACCTAATAAAAAAGATCTTATAGATAGACTTTTTGGAGTCTTGAGTTTTTTCAAATTTTGATTTAAAATCAGGATATTGGCAAATGCAAATAGAAGAAGTTGATAGATATAAAACAACTTTTAATGTTCCAATAGGACATTATGAATGGACAGTTTTACCTTTTGGGTTAAAAAATGCTCCATCAGAATTTCAACAAATTATGAGTGATAGTTTTATGCCTTATAGTAATTTCATAATTGTCTATATTCACTACAAGAAATTTGAGAATTCACGACAACAAAATTCGTCATAAAAACACCATTTTTCATCATAAAACGTGTTTGGTGACGAAATTTTTTCATCGCAAAGAACGTCGTTGTAAGTGCATCGTATTAGGTAAATGGGATGTTATTTGAATTCGTCATCTAAAGTCATCTTTTGATGACGCTAAAGGTCATTGGCACTATATCATCTCATCTACAGTGACAAATAAAGCGTCGCATTTGACATCAAATTTCGTCACTAATTATAGTGTTTCGTCACTAAAAGTGTAACTTTACATGACGAATTTAATTTATTGTCACTAAAATATTAATTTTTAGTGACGATTATCCATTTACTACCAACTTTGTCAAATTTTGGTGACACAATTTTAGTCACAATTTGATTAACTAATTCGTCATATTTTATATAATTCATCACCAAAGAGTTAAACTTTAGTGACGAAATTTTGACGTTGTTATATGTATCCAAAAGCTTATTGCCCAGAATATGTCTTGAATTACCTCGCGATATATCCCTGATAAGAATCATCCATTATATGGAGAGTTTCAAGATTTTCTTAAAAAGAAAACAAAAGAGATGGATAATATTCCAGATTCTTCAGAAACTTCGTATGCTAATAGAAGAAAAGAGTAATATACTCTTTAAAAGAAATGATTACAGAGATCTAATTCTTCTTATAGAAGAAAAAGATATTCAATGAAAAGATAATTCATGGACAATTATGGATAGATATATTCCAAGTGGGACTTTTACATATGGATCATATAAACCAAGAGGATTTTTTTGAACAAATGCTTAAAGTATTAGAAAGTGTTGATATCGAACACTTTAATTTTGGAAATAACCAGCAAAGTGAGTATGCTTATTCAAAATTTACCATCAAGAAGATTATATCTCTTGAAGAATGGGGAATATCTCCACTCATTGAAAAGGAAGCTATGCATCCTACTCAGAAACATACCTATAAATTCAATTTTTGGGATTATGTTGAAGGTTTTTATAAAACCCTTTTCTTTGAAAATAAAAAAAGAAAACATACTTGGCTTATCAAGATATGTAGCAATTGCTCACATCATCCAGTTAATAACTGGTTTTATGATTGGTGGAAAATATTTGGAACTACGGTAGATATTCTACCAGACAATTTCAGGAATTTAATGGAGGAATGGACATTAGTTTCACCTTCTGTTGAAAAGAATTCTATAAAGGGTCAAACCCCTTGTCAATTCTTCATAGAATCTGGCATTCCATGGATATGGAAATGGACACCAGAATTCGGTTATACCGAAAATGGTACTCCTTGTTTATGGAGAATTGGTCATACCAGGATGTGGGATAAGATGACAAGAATACATCCCAGTACAGGAGAATTATATTCTCAACTTACTATTGATGATCTTAATGAGAAGATCAAGTTTTATAAACTTCAAAAGCAAAGTAAATATGAAGAGGAAAAGGATTCAAATAGTCCTTTTAAAAGAATCTCTCAAAAATATTATGGAACATTCTCCAAACAAAAGATGATTGAAATCTATATTGAAGAAATGAAGAGTGATCTCTTTAGAAATCTCCAAAATACACGTTCAGGTTCAAAATTTGATACTTCCATGATTTCTGGTTCCAGCAACAAGGAAGAAATGAAGAATATTTTCTCTGATGAGGAAGCTCAAGATCAAGAAGAAGAAAATCCAGACTTGAGTGTGTCTTTTGATATCTTAAAAGAATCTTTTATAGAGAAGTTTAAAGATTAAAAAATGATTCTTTTCTTTATGGACAGAAACTTTACACATTCTCTGTGGAAACCATATTATGATCCAATTATATATGAAGACAGCGGATGTATGAACAAAGTCTTCACGATTAAACACAAAATCCAAATTATTCGACAAAGAATTAAAGAAGTAAAAAGACTTCTTATTGATGATTTGTATTTTCATCCAGTGAAAATACAGAAAGACTGGTCGAGCTATGGAGACTTCAAGAATCTTTGAAAGCATTGAAAAATCAAAGCTCTATATGACCGACAATTGAAGATAAGAAGATAAGATCCACTTATTTCAGTGGACCCTTGTAATAGATGGTGGACAATAATGTCCAATATATAAAGAATCTTTACTATTTGCTTTTATAAAGCAATGTTTGTAATAGTATAGTTTTTCTTCTATTTATAGGCTTAGTTTCTCATTTGTAAATCTCATGCTTGAGTAAATTACTCGTCTCTTCTCTTCTCTCTCTACACTCTCAACCCATTGTAAAAACCTCCCTTGTGAGTTTTAATATATTGTTGATCTTGGTGTTCTTCAAGTCTATCTTGGTGTTCTTCAAGTCTGTAAGTATTTAATTTTCTGTACTTTTTTTATGTTATCTAAAGGTCTGCCAATGGTAGGCTAGATCTATATGTTAACTCATAGCTCCTGGTTCTTTTAACATGTCTGTATAAAATGAATTTCCTTCAGAAACAAGTTTATAGGGTGGAATACTTTCCTCGTGCTAATAATGTCTAAATAACAATGGTCTGGAATGTTTAACAATGCCACGAACAAGTTTCTTTGGAAAATGGAAACATGAAAACTAATGAAAGGTTAAGACACTCAGGTTTGAGTTCTACGACCAAGATGGGTTATAAAGTCCTAATTTACACCCTTTTAGCCGTTTTAGCCAGGTAGGCGTTTAGGCGTTTGTGGGTTGAAGGGGAATTTATAAACATCAAGGTTTTACATGCTCAGTAAAATCCTAAGAGTTTAAATGTCTAGTAAAAATATCCTTTGGTCTTTAGTATTCATGTATCCTGGGTGTGAAATGGTATTAATTGATTAAAAATTTCATATTTATAAATTAAAAATAAAAAGAATCAATATATATAAATGTTAAAATTTCTTTTAATAATAATTACAAATATAATAAAGTGTATGGATACAAACGTAAAAAAAACTAAATACTAATAATTAAATGAATCAAAATATTTGAGATATAATTAGGCAATGAAATTTTATAGGGATTTATTTTTTCATAAATTTAACTTTGGGGCTCTGTTAGTATTTATTACTCAAAAACAATACCATACACGTTTACATAAAATTTAAACGTGGAGTTCGAAAGTTCTTATTAAAAATATTAGCTATTTAGAAGTGATCAATTTGGCCATCAACTTTATAAATCATGAAAGACTTCCTTATATGCTATGCTTATAGTTGAACTACTTTATTGATTAAATTTGTTTCAAATAATAATTTCTATCTATTGTTGTACATCGATTAATTATATAAAACATGATAATTAAATTTAGCACCACAAAGATCTTTTAACCCCTAATTGCATGTTATGATCGAGTATTGGAATTAATATAAATTTAAGTATGAAGATTAATCAATATTATATTTTTTGTATAATATTATAATTTTTATACTTGATATATGAATCGTATTTAAAATAGTGAGTAAAACTTATATTACTTTCATAACTATAAATAGACTTATAAATTTTATTGAAGTCTTTAATTCAATGAATGCAAAAAACTCAATTATCCAAAAAAAGTGTGTGACGACTAGGACTTATCGACGCGTAATTTGACAACTAAATATTTAAATCTGTAACTACTTGATTTATTTTATGTGCGTCTCAGAAAATTAATTATATGTATGCTTCAATCTAAGTTCAATGCTCTTGGATTTTTTTCATAAAAAGAAAAGTTGATGAGATAATTTATAGGTGGGACGAGATTAACGAGAACGAAAAATCGGACGAAATCGGAGTTCGTTTGATACCTCAAATTAATTAATATCATAAGGATGTTTAATATAAAGTTTAAGATTATGATATAAGTTAATTATAAGATTAATAAACATATAAGTAACATTTTCCTAAAATGGAAAGAACCATATTGTAAAGTTCTAATATAAGGTCATTATCTTCTCTCCCTTCTTTCCTGATTTTCGGCGGCTGGCCGGCCGAAGCGCTGCCGCCGTCGCAGAATTTTCTTCCAACTGAAACCTATCGAAACTTATACCATCTTGAAGCTCTCGCTGAGCTCGTTCCGATTCCGATCTTGGAATCGCCAACCGTCACCGCATTCACCGGCAATTGGCCGACGAAGTTACGGTTTTCTCTCTCTAGAAACCCACTTTTTCTCTCTCTTCGTTCTCGGCCATCCGGCCACCGATCGGGGTGATTCTTGAGCCTAAGTTGAAGTTCTTGACGAGCCCATTACGATTCCGAGCTCGGATCGTGGATCGGACGGCCAATCTCCGGTGGCAGCCGGTCAAAGATTCTGCATGTGGAGTTTTCTCTCTCCCCGAACCCCCCTCTCTTTTCTCTCTCTCGATCTCTCTGCTCCTTCTCGTCTCACTTCCACTGGTTTGGGTGGTCGTGGCAGTGCATGCAGCACTGCCATGTGAGTGGGTGGCCGGCATAAGGAGCGCCGACAGTGCATGTGTTTGGTTGTGTTTGGATGGTGTTTTGGGGTGGTGTTTGCGGCACCACCGTGAACGGAGGGGGTCGGCGCTCAGTACGCCGGGCGAGGGTGGTTTTGGAGGTGGAATCAGCCAGCGGCATGGGCCGCCGGCGTCGGACTTTGGTGGTCGCAGCGATGGGAACAAGGGGTTTGGGGGTGGGTTTGGTTTTGAGAATTTGATTAAGTGTAAGGACCTCTTTGCAATCTAGAAAAGTTTTGGGTCTTTTCAATTTGGTCCCCCATATTTTGTTTGGTACAGTTTAGTCCTAAAACTCCTGGAAACTACTCTTTGACTCCAAAACTTCTCGGTAATTACAGTTTTACCCCCAAACCTTAAAACGCTCAGTTTGGCTTCGTTTCTCACTCGTTTTAACCCGCTTTCATTTCTAAAGCTTTCTTATTGAATTCTCTATCTCTTGACCTAGTTGGTTTTCATTCCTCTTTCCTTATTCGAGAGTTTAATTATAAACGTTTAATTAATCTAATAATTTACGATGTATGTTTGTAGGCCCGAACGCTCATAACTCATCTCAAAGCTAAGAAGTAAGAAACGTGAAAGTTGCACAGCCCAATCTTAGGTGGGGGTAAACTCTAAACCTTATGGTTATGTTATATCAAAATGAGTAGAAATAATGATGTATGATGCTCGAAAATGAATTTAAGCATGATGAAATGAATCATATTTGTTATGTTATACGAATGCATGATGATAATATGACCTTCAGATGAAATGCCTTGTGAACTATATGTTGTGTTTAATTGTTGTGATCATATGAGCTTGTTGGGTAATTTTAATATGTTATGAATGGACTGGGTCGTCCCTAAAGGTACTGATTTCACCAATGGACTGGGCCGTCCCTTAAGGTACCGACATTATGTAAGGACTGGCTCGTCCGTAAAGGTACCGATGGGAGAAAATCCTATATTGAAGGGATAAGACGGGCTGTACCCGCAGCTTCTGGACTAGGTCGTCCGTTAATGTACCGAATTGTCTGTTGTGCATTCATATGTGTTGTGTTTAACTGTTGTTTTTTATTTGTGATTGGTCAACCTATTTGTTAATTAATTGAAGAACTTAATTATACGATTTTATCTCCACGAGTGTATTCAAACGCACTCACCCCTATCTGTACTCACACTACAGGAGAAGATCAGAATTAAGACAGATGCTGAGAGGCGTGAAGAGAGTGGTTCCCTATCTTCTGTGTCTTTTACAACCTATGCTTTCTGGACAACTTTTAATCAATGTTTGAAACTTTTGTATATTTAAAACTGTTTCACTTTTGATGGATCCTGAACTGTTCCGCTGCATGTTTACCTTTGAACATTTTTCTCCGAGCTTGTCGCCGATGGATTACAAATATGTAAAGGATCGTATTTTCTTTTCTGAATCATTTAATCAACTCTCTTGTTTTGAGATAACGTTTTATATCTTGGTTCGTGTATCGTATTTGTACGTATTTGAGAGTCTTATTTTATTTTTCTTTCTTTTTCTGCACGTCACAGGATTACTCTGATTTATAAAATATGAAAAATGGGGCGTGACAGATAGGGTATCAGAGCAAGGTCCTACCCTTTGTAGGATTCTACTTACGCTCATTTTTCTTTTCCAACGTGTTTTAACGAGAAAGTCTTTTAAAGTATGATGGATAAGCACCTCTCCCTATACGCTTCTCTCTCTAATCATGGGGCTTAATAAAACGAATGTTTATCTGTACCATGTAGCCTGTTGTTTGTTTATCTGTTTTTATTTATGTTGATGGGTTATGCGAGGGTAATTTATTTGCTTTTACGTTTAAAGTTTGTATATGAAGGTGCATGAGTATTTTCTTGTTTAGTTACTCTTATGGATGATGATATGGTTGTCCTTTTGGTGTCACTACAATCGACCCACTGTTTTGGCCACCGCTACAGGGCCGCTGACTGCAGCAGCGTGAGCTCGTGTGTGTAAATGGTCGTTAGTGAAAGTTGATGCAGTGATGTAGAAGGTTGAGGCTACCGTGAGCCCTTGTTTATAACAGGGTGAGCTAATGGGTGTATTTCCCAGTTCGTGGGTGTGAAACACAAAGTTGTGGCTAATGTTTGAGGTCTATGGGGACCATGTGTAGATGTTCATAGCATGTTTCATGATGTTTTCGATTACAGTGTTCTTCCATAATTAGTATATGCAGGTTGGGTATATGTTATCTTACTTGACGGATGAACACCTTTTTCTATGCGTTTTCCCCCAGATCACGAAAATTAATAGAATGAATGTCTATTTGTCCTTGCTACCTGCTATTTGTTTATCTGTTGTTATATATATTGTTAGATTATAAGGGTTATTCTTCATATGTTCTTAGAACGTTATGCCACGTGGTAGCCTAAGAAGGAACCAACCACCAATGGATAACCAACCGCCAATGGGAAACCCACCAGAGCATGGCACGGACACCACGATGAGGGATCTGGTGTCTGTATTGAGGGGTCTGGCCCGACATTTTGAGACACCACAGCCAGCACTATCAACCTCTGCGAGAGACGATATATATTTGGTGATCGAACAATTCTGACGGTTCAATCCGCCAATTTTCAACGGAAGGGGAGAGCCCACTGAGGCGGAAGAATGGCTGAGGGCGTTGGATCGTCTTTTCGGACATCTGACCTGCACTGAGGAGCAGAAGATTTCTTGTGCCGTATTCCAACTTACGGATGAAGCCGGTCATTGGTGGGAGTCGCGTGTAAGAACGATGACACTGGAACAGATAGGCGCCTTGAACTGGGAAGCCTTCAAGGAGGTAATCATGCATAACTTTGTACCCCAATCTTATCGCGATCGAAAGGAGACAGAGTTCCTACATCTCCGACAAGGGTCATCTATAGTAGGCGAGTATGAAAGAAGATTCAATCAGTTAAGCCAATACGCGTCCCACCTGGTGGACACAGACGCCAAGAGAGCCGACGATTCGAAAGAGGCCTTCGTCCGGAAATCAATTCTATCTTAGCTGGTCAAGGTACTGTGACCTATGTCGCGGTCGTTGAAAAGGCTCAAGAAATCGCTTCCCAGCTTCGCTTGGACGTGGCATCACCCAAGAGAGTGGAGGAGACGATAGGAAAGAAGAAGTGGAACGGACCTAGTCAGGATTTCAACCAAAACAAGTCCCCTCGGACTAATAATGCTCCACTACTCCCTACGCCCAGGCCAGGAAATGTCTGTCCTAAGTGTAGAAGGATGCACGTGAGACCTTGTCTCCAAGAAATTCGAAACTGCAATAGATGTGGTAAACCTGGACATATAGTGCGCGATTGCCAGAAGTTTAGGAACCCGGTGACTGCAGTACCGAGACCATGGCCAGGAACAGGCCAGACACGAGCGTTCGCCCTCACTCGCTCAGAAGCTGCCGAAGGATCGAAGACCATGACAGGTATGTTAACAGTCTACGATACCCCTGCTCTCATTTTTTTTGATACTGGGGCAACCTACTTTTTCGTCTCTATCGGATTTTATGATTTGTTGAAACATGAGAATGATAGGATAGTCGCTGAAACCCTAGAAATTAGTATCCTATGAAGTTTGTGGTAACGTTGTTTAGACTCAGCAACGCATCAGCAGTTTTCATGAATCTGATGAACGAGTCTTCCACTCGTATCTCGATCATTTCATTATAGTGTTCATCGTCGACATCCTGATCTACTCGTGTGACAGGTGCATCACGAGCAGCACCTCCGGATCGCGTTGAAGACCTGGCGAAAGGAGAAGCTTTATGCAAAGTTTAAGAAGTGTGAATTATGGTTTTTCTCGGACACATTGTTTCAGCAAAAGGGATTGAGGTAGATCCTACCAAAGTGGAAGCTGTCAACAGTTGGAAAACCCTAACGAACGTCAATGAAGTACGGAGTTTCCTTAGTTTGGCCGGATACTACAGGAAATTCATATAAGGGTTCTCGAAGATAGCCACTCCCATGACCCGTCTAACCAGAAAGGATGTGAAGTTTCAGTGGATAGAATAGTGCGATCGAAGCTTCCTGGAGTTGAAAAAGAGGTTAATAGAGGATCCCTTCCTCACAGTACTAAAGTGACCAAAGAGTTTGTGAACTATATGACGCTTCCAAGCTAAGCTTGGGATGTGTATTGATGCAACAAGGAAGGATGATAGCATATGCGTCAAGACAGCTGAAGACTCACGAATAGAACTACCCAACGCACGACTTGGAGTTGGCTGCAGTTGTATATGCTCTCAAGATATGGAGACACTACCTTTACAGCGGGAAATGCGAGATCTATACCGACTACAAGAGTTTGAAGTACTTCTTCAAACAGAAAGAGCTCAACATGAGACAGAGAAGTTGGTTAGAATTGGTGAAGGACTACGACTGCACGATCCTCTATCACCTAGGCGAGGCAAACGTGGTAGCAGACGCTCTGAGCAGAAAATGAAAGAGACTTGTGGCGACCATGATCACCGAGTAGAACCAGCTAATAGAAGAAATGTCGAAGCTGAGTTTGGAAGTGGTAACGCCCCCAAATAGTATCAAGACCCAAGTCACAGCTTGTTTCGTAAAGCCCACTCTTCGAGAGCGTATTATCGAGGCATAGGGAAAGGACAAGTTTCTGACTAGAATGGAAAGAGGAAAACTGAAGCCGAGGTACGTAGGGTCGTCTGAGATCTTGGACCGAATCGGAGCTGTTGCATACCTCCTAGCCTTAACGCTAGACTTCGCATGAGTACACGACGTCTTCCACGTATCCATGCTGCGAAGATACATCTTTGATCCGAGCCGCATCATCGATTAGAAGGGCATCGAGATTGAGTAAGATCTGACTTATGAGAAAGTCCTAGTAGCCATCCTGGACAGAAAGACTCGAAAACTCCGGAATCGGGAGATGGCCCTAGTGAAAGTCCAATTGAGCCGTCATGGAAAAGAAGAAGCGATGTGAGAACAAGAAGACGAGATCCTGGCAAAGTATCCTAACTCGCCGTTTTTAGATACGCTTTTGAATTTCAAGGATGAAATTCTTTTAAGGGGTAAGGGGTGTGACGACTAGGACTTATCGACGCATAATTTGACAACTAAATATTTAAACCTGTAACTACTTGATTTATTTTATGTGCATTTCAGAAAATTAATTATATGTATGCTTCAATCTAAGTTCGATGCTATTGGATTTTTTTCATAAAAAGAAAAGTTGATGAGATAATTTATAGGTGGGATGAGATGAACGAGAACGAAAAATCAAATGAAACGCCAAAAGAATGAACCAAATCGGAGTTCGTTTGATACCTCAAATTAATTAATATCATAAGGATGTTTAATATAAAGTTTAAGCTTATAATATAAGTTAATTATAAGATTAATAAACATATAAGTAACATTTTCCGAAAATGGAAAGAACCATATTGTAAAGTTATAACATAAGGTAATTATCTTCTCTCCTGATTTCCGGCGGCTGGCCGGCCGGAGCGCTGCCGCCATCGCCGGATTTTCTTCCAACTGAAATCTATCGAAACTTATACCATCTTTAAGCTCTCGCTGAGCCCGTCCGATTCCAGGCTCAGAATCCCCAACCGTCGCCGCATTTGCCGGCAATCGGCTGACGAAATTACGGTTTTCTCTCTCTACAAACCCACTTTTTCTCTCTCTTCGTTCTCGGCTATCCGGCCACCGATCGAGGTGATTCTTGAGCCTCAGTCGAAGTTCTTGACGAGCCCGTCACGATTTCGAGCTCGGATGGTTGATCGGACTGGCTAATCTCCGGTGGCGGCCGGTCAAAGATTCTGCATGTGGAGCTTTCTCTCTCATCTCCCTTGCTTTCTCTCTCCCCAAACCCCCTCTCTTTTCTCTCTCTCGATCTCTCTGCTCCCTCTCGTCTCTCATCCGCTGGTTTGGGGGGTCGGGGCGGCGCATGCAGCGCCGCCGTGTGAGTGGGTGGCCGGCACAAGGAGCGCCGGCAGTGCATGTGTTTGGTTGAGTTTGGTTGTGTTTGGATGGTGTTTTGGAGTGGTGTTTCCAGCACCACCGTGAACGGAGGGGGCCGGCGCTCGGTGCGCCGGGTGAGGGTGGTGTTGGAGGTGGAATCAGCCAGCGGCACGGGTCGCCGGCGCCGGACTTTTGTGGTAGCAGCGATGGGAAAAGGGGGTTTGTGGGTGCGTTTGGTTTTGAGAATTTGATTAAGTGTAAGGACCTCTTTGCAATCTAGAAAAGTTTTGGGTCTTTTCAATTTGGTCCCCCATCTTTTGTTTGGTACAGTTTAGTCCTAAAACTCTTGGAAACTACTCTTTGACCCCAAAACTTCTCTGTAATTACAGTTTTACCCCCAAACCTTAAAACGCTCAGTTTGGCTTCGTTTCTCATTCGTTTTAACCCGCTCTCGTTTCTGAAGCTTTCTTATCGAATTCTATATCTCTTGACCTAGTTGGTTTTCATTCCTCTTTCCTTATTCGAGAGTTTAATTATAAACATTTAATTAATCTAATAATTTACGATGTATGTTTGTAGGCCCGAACGCTCATAACTCATCTCAAAGCTAAGAAGTAAGAAGCGTGAAAGTTGCACAGCCCAATCTTAGGTGGGGGTAAACTCTAAACCTTATGTTTATGTTATATCAAAATGAGTAGAAATAATGATGTATGATGCTCGAAAATGAATTTAAGCATGATGAAATGAATCATATTTGTTATGTTATACGAATGCATGATGATAATATGACCTTCAGATGAAATGCCTTGTGAACTATATGTTGTGTTTAATTGTTGTGATTATATGAGCTTGTTGGGTAATTTTAATATGTTATGAATGGACTGGGTCGTCCCTAAAGGTACCGATTTCACCAATGGACTGGGCCGTTCCTTAAGGTACCGACATTATGTAAGGACTTGGTCGTCCGTAAAGGTACCGATGGGAGAAAATCCTATATTGAAGGGATAAGACGGGTTGTACCCACAGCTTCTGGACTAGGTCATCCGTTAATGTACCGAATTGCCTGTTGTGCATTCATGTGTGTTGTGTTTAACTGTTGTTTTTGATTTGTGATTGTTCAACCTATTTGTTAATTAATTGAAGAACTTAATTATACAATTTTATCTCCACGAGTGTATTCAAACGCACTCACCCCTATCTGTACTCACACTACAGGAGAAGATCAAAATTAAGACAGATGTTGAGAGGCGTGAAGAGAGTGGTGCCCTATCTTCTGTGTCTTTTACAACCTATGCTTTCTGGACAACTTTTAATCTATGTTTGAAACTTTTGTATATTTAAAACTGTTTCGCTTTTGATGGATCCTGAACTATTTCGCTGCATGTTTACCTTTGAACGTTTTTCTCCCAGCTTGTCGCCGATGGATTACAAATATGTAAAGGATCGTATTTTCTTTTCTGAATCATTTAATCAACTCTCTTGTTTTGAGATAACGTTTTATATCGTGGTGCGTGTATCGTATTTGTACGTATGTGAGAGTATGTCTTCTTTTCTTTTTCTTTCTTTTTCTGCACGCCACAGGATTACTTTGATTTATAAAATATGAAAAACGGGGCGTGACAAAGTGTGTGTATATATATATCAACAAATACTTCAAAATCACTTGTTATTTATCTAATAAAATTATTGGAATTTAACTTAACAAAATACTTAATCCATTTGAACCAAGATAAATAGACCTAACCATTATCCCAAAAGTTTGTTTTATAAATTTTGTACCAAATAATTTAATATTTTTTATATTTAAAGAAATATTTTGTTAAATGTTTTACTTGTAATTTTATTTATTGTTAACTTTATTTCGTATTTCTAATTTGTTTTAAATATTTTTTGTAGCACCCCGAACAAAAAACGAAGCATAATTGATTAATTAAATATTAAACCCTTAATTAAATTATTATGTGCACTAATCTTAACTGTTTAATTTAATTACGTACATTTTAGATACATGTTTAATGCCGGTTTTAAATGGATATAACTTCTAGACATGGAACCTAGAATATTTTTATATCATTAGATGCATAACGGAAAAAAGAGAAGATAGACATGAACTAGAGGTCAATCGGAGACCCCTAGCTCTAGTTGCGACAAAAAGGGTAGAATACGAAGTTTCGGAAAAACGAGGGGTGGAATCTTGATGAATAGTGAAAGGAATATTCCACTGAACAGTAACCTAGTCTAGATGAACAGTAACCTACCCCTAGTGAACAGTAACTTTTCCAATTCTATAAAGGGTAAATTACAAAATGATTGCCAAACTATGGTCACTTTTCCACTTTTTTACCCGAACTTTCAAAGTTTACTGTAAAATAACTCAACTTTATTTTTCTTACCAAACAATAGCCAGAACTTTCAAAAATTACTGTAAAATTACTCCGGCGGAATATTCCAAGAATATTCCGTTCGACCTTTCAAAAATTACTGTACAATAGCTGAACTTTATTTTTTTTATACCAAATAATAGCTGAACTTTTTTTAATAACTAATTAATTAAATTAACTAATTAGAAATAACAATATTATTAATAACTATAAAAATAATTAGAATAACTAACAAACAATAAACATAATATTAATAAGTCTAAAAACAATCATAATAACAATAATTATAAGAACAAAAATTAATTACCAACAATAATATTACCAATAGTAATAATAAAATTAAGAATACTAAAAATATTTATTAAAATACCTAAAATATGAATTACAACAACAATAATACTAATAATAATAATAAAAATAATAATTTACATACAACAAGTCAACAACATCAATAATAATAAATAATAATTATTAAAATAATAATAACATTTATTATTATTGTTGTTGTTGTTTAATTATTATTGTTATTATTATTATATTTTTTTTTTGTTGTTGTTATAAATATCCATAGAATAATTGATCTTCTTCGAACGAAAGTGAAAAAATTTCATGTAGTTTCTATGGTTTACATATAACTTTTCTTTTTTTATAATTGATCATAGTTCGTTTCTATATATTTTAATAAATATTTTTAGTATTCTTAATTTTATTATTACTATTGGTAATATTATTGTTGGTAATTAATTTTTGTTCTTATAATTATTGTTATTATGATTGTTTTTAGACTTATTAATATTATTTTTATTGTTTGTTAGTTATTCTAATTATTTTTATAGTTATTAATAATATTGTTATTTCTAATTAGTTAATTTAATTAATTAGTTATTAAAAAAAAGTTCAGCTATTATTTGGTATAAAAAAAATAAAGTTCAGCTATTGTACAGTAATTTTTGAAAGGTCGAACGGAATATTCTCGGAATATTCCGCCGGAGTAATTTTACAGTAATTTTTGAAAGTTCTGGCTATTGTTTGGTAAGAAAAATAAAGTTGAGTTATTTTACAGTAAACTTTGAAAGTTCGGGTAAAAAAGTGGAAAAGTGACCATAGTTTGGCAATCATTATGTAATTTACCCTTCTATAAATAGAGGGCTCATTCAGTTCATTTTTGCACCATTTTTCCGAGCGAGCCGAACGCGACGAAAACACGTAAGTCTCTCTCTCTTCCCTCTCTGATTTCTGACTCGGGTGCGCCGCTGCCGCCGGAGGTCGCCGGAATATTCCAATCTTGTCGGTTTCAGCCGATTTTCACACACAACGTAGGCCTCGTCGAGACGAGTCTAGGATAACTTTCGGAATTCAATTCCGATTTTCCGTTCGTGGGAAAACGGCGAAATACGATCTCCAAACCCTAAACCCTAGTTCTTGACACCTTTCTCTCTTGTTTCTTGGTGGTTTTAGTTATTTTCTTTTGCCGGGGTAAGTTGGGGTGTTGGGGAAGAGTTTGGGATGGTTTTGGGGTGGTGACCGGAGCCGGAAAGTCGCCGACCGGAGTGGTTTTGGGTGGTGGTTGAGTGTGTATTTTTGTATGCATGTGTGTATGTTTGGGGCTGCCGGAGTTACTGTTCACGGCCGTCGGAATCCAACGAAGGGTGGCTGGAGGTGGTGGTCGTCGGAGCAAGGTCACCAGCGGGCCAGGTGGCGGTGGCGTTGGGCGGCGCCGCCGCAATAGGCGGTGACATTAGGTTCCCAGGCGAGCTGGGCGCGGTAGCGCGCACTGGGCGCGGTAGCGTGCCAAGGTTGCCGAGAAAACTCAGTAGCTGCCGAGACCCGCTACCGAAGCTGTCGAGCCTGGCCGAGTCCGCTGAGTGCTGGGCGCGCAGGCCTGCCGAGTCCGCCGAGTGCTGGGCACGCAGGCCTGCCGAGGCCGCCGAGCCGGGCCGAGTCCGCGTGAGTGCTAGGGCGCGTGCTGCCGAGACCCGTTACCGAAGCTGCCGAGACGCACTACCCACACTGCCGAGAATACTCAACAGCTGCCGAGGGACACACGCCAAGCTGCCGAGAAAACTCTACACCCACCGAGACCTGCCGAGACGCGCGTGCGCTGGGCGCGCGAGGTCACCGAGTTTTTCACCCGACGCCGGGTGCGCATGCCCCGACGCCAGGTGCGCGCGCGACGCCGTGTTTTCGATCCGAATCCCATTTTTTCTGCCGTACATCATCACCGAGTCGTCGCCGATGAGATGTTGTTGACCGAGGGTCGTGGGCCCAGTCAAAGTCAACTCTTTGACCAAAATTACCAAAATACCCATCAACCTTAAAATGCTCCGTTTGAGCTCGTTTCAACTCCGATCGAGCTCATTCTTTTTCCGTTGCGACCCAAATTTCATCCTCTTTCATGTCGGCTACTGAGCTGATATTTCCACTCTCATTTTCTCAGCCTCGATCTTTAGATCTATCGATCCACCTCGTCTTTAACGATCGTACATTCTCCGAAAACATTTATATTTTTAATTATGTTTAATAAGGATATAAGAAACACCATAACTTGTGTAGGCTATCAGTTGGAGTGAGCATTGAGATACTTGATCTTTGGTACTTGCTACTCACGTGGTAACCACCGAATAAGGTGGGGGTAACTTCTAATCCCTAGTAACTATATGTTTATGTATTTAACATACTATGATGATGAATGAATGCATGCCGCATGATAATGATAATGATTGCATGCATGTAAACTTGATGTTATATGAATTGCTGAATCATACGTGTATGGGGTAATTTCTAAACCTCTATGTGTCTATTGTTTTTTGTATGTGATATATGGACTGTTGAAACTTATATACTGTGATTATATGTTACGAATACTGTATTCATCCTATCATATTGTGCAAAAACGAAAGTCCACATTGATGAGAAGAGTCAAAGAATTTACTTTCACATTACGGGGTAATTAGGGTCCGTACTGTCATGGACTTTGTGTCCATTAGGTTGTGTGTCCATTGGTGAGTCATGGGTTGGGAGTCCATTAATGAACCAAATTATGTGTTATGCATTATATATGATTGTTTTGAGTGACTGCTTAATAATTGTTTGAATATGGTAAGTATCTCCCACGAGTGTATTCAACGCACTCACCCCCCACCTGTACTCACACTACAAGTGATGAAGAAAGTCAAGATGAGTAGAGAGGATGGTGCCGTATCAAGAATTCTCTTTTGCTTTCGAAACATGATGTCAAAACGTTATTTTAAAAATTCACGTTTGTAAAAGATAAATTGTCTTTCTTTTCATTTTTGATCCTGATGTATTTTCTGCTGCTATGTTAAACGTTTTATTTCGGCTAGACGCCGAGGATTTGAATTTGTAAAATCGTCTCCTATCTCTTCCAAAGGTTTCTGTTTTATATCATTTACGTCTTTTTCCCCTTCTTTCTTCACGCCCGCAAAGAAAACTCTGATAAATTTTAAGAAAGAAAACGGGGCCTGATATTTTTTAACTTAAATTTTTTTAATATATACAACAAATAAAAAAATAAAAAATTGTAAACAAAAGAATTTGGTAAAAATGATATACCATGTATTAAAAAAAATAAAATAAAAGTTAGTTAATATAAATTTATAATAAAAAAATAAAAAAATAAGTCCCACCCCTCCTCGTGCTCCGAACTGTTGCAACTTTTTTCTTTTGTGCAAAGAGTTGGTCTTGTGTGCACTTGATGTACATGCAATCCGGGTCGACCCAGTTTTTGACCTGGATCCGCGTGTTTTGAATTTTACTTTTTTTTTTTGCTTCAAGTTGTGACCTTTATGTTGTAAATGTGTGACCTTTATGTACAACTATCATGACCTTTATGTACTATAACTTAGAAAAAAATGAAGATTTTCAACATAATTTGAACTGTATATCTTTATGTGAAATCAATGAGACATTTATGTTATATCATGTCACATTTATGTACAAATATTCTGACCTTTATGCACTTTTATATATTACATAAATGTCAGAATATTTGTACATAAAAGTGACATAATATAACATAAAGGTCATATTGATATCACATAAAGGTATACAATACAAAATTGTGTTGAAAATCCTCATTTTTTTCTAAGTTACAAACATAAAGGTACGGATGTTTGTACATAAAGGTATGAAAGTTATAACATAAAGGTATGAAAGTTATAACTAAAAGGTATACATATTTTCCAGAAAAATGCAGAAAATAAACTAAGTGTGTTGCGCCTCTTTCCCGGCGCGTGGGGGCGCGTGCTGGCGCGTGAATGACTGTTCCGGCGAGTGGATGACCGTGCCGGGTCGGATTGACTCGGATTGCACGGATCTAAGATCCGTGCACCTGGTGCACAGGAGTCTTTGCCTTGTGCAAAAGTTGTCTTTTTTTTTTTTCCTTTTTTTTATTATAATAATATTTTATTGTGGGAACTTTGAGCGGAAAAATGATCTTATACTAATTTCTTCCGAAGGTCTACTTTTTATATATACTAGTAGTACTCCTGTGCAATGCGCGGTTTATTATTTATTATGATAATATATACAATTTGTAATAATATAATTAAATTGTTATATTAAAAGGCTATTCATGGGATTTTATTATTTCGAAATTTATTTATTATTTATTTAGGATACATCAATATTCAACAATTAAATCTAAAAATAAAATTGAACATAATAATAATAAAATAAAAAAATACTTTTGTGTTTGTGAGTTTTAGTTACTGAATAATTAAGAAGTGATTAATTATACTTACTAATATGTTTTATTCATATTTTTAATCCTTTATATCTTATAATTATTTTTAGAATTTGTAAATAATTTTCTGCATTATTTTTAGATGGATTTGTTCAAAAAAACATTATATTTATTCCAAAATTTATCTTATATTTAAAAAATTTAGGTTTCCAATTAATTTTACATTAAAAAAATATATTTTTTTAGATTTTTGAAACTATTTTTCAGATTTTTTAAGAACATATTATAGTTTTTAAAAAAAATAGATTAATTGTATCTATTTATTTGAAATAATTTTGAATAAATTACCAAAAAATTTTATTATTTTTATTAAAAAAATTATTCAATTTATTGATTTTTATATCTTACACAATTAATATTACATATATAATTGATTTAAGTTTTATATTTTATTTTTGATTTTAGATTGTTAGTCTTAAGGCTTAATCTCACAACCTTATTATTATTATTATTATTATTATTATTATTATTATTATTATTATTATTATTATTATTATTATTATTAATTTCAGATTTCATTATTATTTTAATATTTGTATAATAGTTTTCAAACTTTTAAACATTTTACAACCCTTCGTAAAATGAAATTTAGATTTTAAAACTATTTTCCCCATTTATATATTAAAATTATAAACTAATTTTGAAATTTTTTTATTTTTGATAATGTTTAAATTTAATTATTTTCAAAATATAATCATATCATTAAAATATAATCATATAATTTAAGATAGCTTCTTTTGTTTCATATGTATTCCTATATATAAATTATAAGATAGCTTATTATGTAAAATATATGTGAACCTTATTGTATATGATACTTAAAAGTTATTTAGTTTTTTTTTTTAATTTTTTTTTCTATTGGTTGATAGTTTGGGAAGGAAAATGGTAAATTAGTAATATTTGTCAACTTTCCCTATTTTATATATAGTATAGATATAGATTTATATATTACATAATTCTAAATTAATTATCTTCTTCCTCTAAAATTATTTTATGTATCATATTATAATTTTTATATATAAATTTGGTTACTACAATTATCATTTTATATTTTTAATTTTATGTTGTGAAGGTTCATTTTTTTAATAATTTTAAATTCTAATTAAATAATTTCTTAAGTTCAAATTTGTTTTAATGCATGATGTATCAAATATTTTATCATTTTTATTTATAATTTTGTTCATTGTTATTTTAATTTCATGTTTGTAATTTTGATGGAGGTGGATGTGTAATAATTTATTTTTTAAACAAACATAATTTCATATTAGTTAACTTCTTCATTTAAAATAATTTTCTATTAGAAGATATATCAATTTTTAACCATTTTTATGATTTTCAATGTTTTTTTGAATTTTAAAAATAAAAACAAAATATCAAATTCTTTTAGATTTTGGTGTTTAAGTTTTTATTTTTTATTGGTTTGTAGTAGTTTCAACAATACTAATAGACAAAAATGTGATAATAAAAAAATGTTCAAAGTAAAAAATAAACTTGAAAAAACAAAAAATACAGAATAAAAATGACAATACATAAAAAATTGAAAATTAGAAATTTAATAAAAATATTAAAATAAAAAATAAGATTATTTGAGAAAAAAAATTACTAACAAACTTTTGATATAATGTTTTGAACTATTTGTCTTAGTCCACATGGATGAAATATTTAATTTCATCCAATTTTGAATATTTTTTTAATGGATAGAAATAGATTTTGGGTATTTTATTGGCTCATATATATAACTTTTCTTGAATTTTAAATATTTGAGTTAATTAATTTGTGAGAGAGAGAGTATATATATTGTGACATTTATTTTAGAAACATATTAGACACAAACATTTGGTACAATAGTTAAAATTTCACTATAAATATTACACCTCGTGCAACATACATGAGTAATACTTGTATATAATAAAGGAGAATCTAAAATTGACATATGCCAATTTGTGGTTCACTCTATTCCCTCCTAAAAAATAATTTAAGTCTAACCATACATGTGACCCTTATTTACATATATATATATATATATATATATATATATAAATATATATATATATAAATATATATATATATATATATAATTACACTAATTTAAATTTTAATTAAGATACAGTTTCGTTTTCTAACCAGCTCCACCATTTCATAGTAATAATAATAATTAGAAATTAAAATCTATAGATACATGTACTAATATCATGCAAGTATTACAATTATTCATGAAATTCATGTATCAGCTCTATTAATTAAATCCGATCAATTTAATTCTTCTCCAAATTACAATTTCAACCAAACTTTTCAAATTTCTTAAAAAATTAGTAGCATTGGATGAAAACTATTACATTGTCATCTCTAGTCTCTAGATTTGCTGAAATCTAAGAACATCCCAAATTTTTGAAGAAATTGAGGGATTAATTAAGGACTAAATTGACAAAATACTCATATATATATATATATATATATATATATATATGGCTAAATTACCAGCTTCAAAATGAAGGAAACCAATTTTGTCAAATCCCTAAAGTACTGGACCAATTTTTTATTTTTATATGTCCGGTTGTCTTTCCATCTTCATCTGATGTCAAGAAATAAGTATAAGTAAAATTTTGAGTTTGACCAATTATTCATGTAATTTAGGCTTAATTTTATTAGTACTATTAATGATTGGTTTTAATTTTTTGTTTTACAGATTTTGTGTTGGAACAAAAACGCATCGAGCAAATGGGGAAAGAAATGGTGCACAAATGTGGATATTTGCTACTAGTGATTTCTTTACTTGGTGGGGTGCTGAGTAATACAAAATCTATGAGGCATTGGGAGGTTGTGAATGAAGATATCAATGTATATCTATATGATCTGGGTGATACAGAAAAAGAAACAGAGATACATGGAGTACTCAACCTAAGTTATGAAGATTTGCCTTATTATTTGAAACCATGTTTTCTAATTATGGGACTATATAGAGAGGATGAACTCATATCCATAAGTGATCTTTATGCGATGTGGATAGCACAAGGCATGATTTCACATGAGAATCAAAGAAATGAGGAGAGTTCATGGGAAATCGCAGAGACCTGCTTAAGTGAGTTGGTCTCAAGGTGTCTTGTCCAAGCTGAAGTTGAGGATTTCTCACCAAAATTGAAATATATAACCTGCAAACTTCATGATGTAGTACGAGAGTTGTGTTTGTCTATTGGGAAAAAAGGAGGATTTTGGAGTTGAGATTTTTGATTATCAAGGTGGAAAACTTGGTACCTTATTGAGTGAATCTTTGTCAAGTGGTAAGACACGACATTTGGTCATTTGTTTTGAAGGCGAAATGGATGAAGTGAATGATGAGATAACTACCATTGATGAAGATAAGAGCAAACATGTTCAATCTCTGATGTTCCGCAATGATGCAAATAAGAAGATACGTAGAGAACACATGACTATAGCTGGTTTTCAAAAATTCAAGTTTGTTAGATTTCTATGTTTTTGGAGATTTGATTTTGGCGGAAGAAAGTTACTCAAAGGGATCGGTAATCTGATTCTCCTTAAAAGTTTAAGTTTGATTGAGTGTGTGGGATTGAGTGAGTTACCATCGTCCATAAGCAATTTGGCTTACCTGAATGGGTTTAGATGGTTCACCAAACATTCAAGTGTCAAATGTTTTGAAAAAGTTGTCCCGATTAAAGCACTTGTTGTAGGATTTTGATGCTACGCAGCGGAATAGAAGAAAACAATTTTCTTAAGCATCAAAATAGAAGAGGATCTCATGCACAATTTAAATAACGATTTACCTCTTGATGCATGTCCTTTGATGACGAAGACCAAGAATCACATATGTAATTCCTCTACTCGAGACACACAAGCTCTTCTTAGACCTCCTCCAAAGCGTTTGCTAGAACGCAGAGAAAACTTATTTTCTTTCTGAAGGAACCACGTTTCCTATTCAGTGAGTGGGGAACGTGTTTTTTCTGTGTATGGAGAATTATGTTTTCACGATGTATTCATTAGGTTTGGGCTCATCTATTTATACCAATAAAAAGCAAAAGCCCATAACCTATGTCTAATCATATTAGGCCCAACACATATCCTAATCATATTAGGCCCACAACTTATATTCAACTGGTTTATTGATCTAGTTCAAATTTAACGTGTGTAACCCTCGTAGGACCCAATTATTGTTAGTAGCAAGCCCAACAATTGAAATGCAGATCGTAGTTGGTTTCTAGCTAAACACTATGACCACCTAAAATAACTGAATTAATAATCTTCATTAATTAAAATCCTTAACTATTTATTATATTGACATCTTATTAAAAGACATCTCCTTCAATCTCCCACTTGTCCTTAACAAGTGTGCAATAATAAATTCCCTTGTCATTTTAATGTCTTAATCTGAACATCATGTAAGATAGTTCGTCATTCTATCGTATTCAGACTTTTTCTTGAATTCCAAATTTAAACTGTCAAAACAAATGATTAACTCTTAATCCATTTGAGCATGGCCATGAATTTCAGTTTTCATTTTTCAAGAGGCCGAAGACAACATTCCTATTAAATAGGAAGACAATTCCATTCTTGTACACCCACACTTCTCCATAAAATTCATGTCAATTCTGATTCTCGACTTTATAGCCTCCTTTTACGGCACGACGTTTGACGAAATCAAGAATATCCAATCCTTATATAAGAAATAAGTGGTATACTTATGGTTTAGGAACTTATTTAATAGTTACTGAAAATTCTATGACGTTTTATACAATTTTATTCAGGTTAATCCAATATTTATTCTCCAACAAATATCCTTGTAATTGATTAGACATCAAATGTCTCTATAGCCCATGAAATTGCGCTATCAACCAACTTACAAACTAGTCTTCATAAGTCATTATTGTCCAATTTAACGACTTAGACTAGGGACAATGATAAATATAACTTCAAGTTCGCATGATAGGGTTTCACTCATCAAATCACGTATTTGACAATCCTATTTGAAATTATAAATTATTTTGGACATATTAATTCAACAAAATAATGAATCAACATTGAAAATCTATTTCAAAACAAACATATCATTTTTCTCAAGTCTATGAACAAGTTTCATAAAATTAGAAAATTACATGATTTAAAACCAATCTCTAGAACGCTTAATCCCTATGGCCCTAGTATGACCTTCATGCTTGGGTTGAGGTAGTGGCTTAGTCAATGGATCTGCAACATTGTCATCCATATGAATTTTGTAAATTTTCACATCTTTTCTCTCAATGATATCTCGTATCACGTGAAACTTCCTCATAATGTGTTTGGACTTCTGGTGTGATCTAGGTTTCTTAGCTTGGGCAATGGCTCCATTATTATCACAATAAAGATTTACACCATTGTCTATGTTAGAAACCACACCAAGTTCAGTAATGAACTTTTTAATCCAAACTCCTTCCTTTGCTACTTCTGAAGCTGCAAGGTATTCTGCTTCAGTTGTAGAATCTGCAACAGTGCTTTGCTTTGAACTTTTCCAACTCACTGCTCCTCCATTAAGACAGAAGATGAAACCGGATTGGGACTGAAAATCATCTCTATCCGTTTGGAAGCTTGCATCAACATAACCTTCAACAACAAGTTCATTCTCACCTCCTATACTAAGAAACAATCCTTAGTTCTTCTCAAGTACTTGAGGATGTTCTTAGCCGCAATCCAGTGTGCTTCACCTGGATTCGATTGGAATCTGCTACACATGCTCAAAGCATATGAGATGTCTGGACGAGTACAAATCATGACATACATGATAGATCCTATTGCTGAGGCATAAGGAATCTTACTCATGCGCTTTTGCTCATCAAGTTTTGAAGGACACTGATTCTTGCTAAGCATTATACCATGTGACATAGGTAGAAATCCTCTCTTAGTCTTTCATATTGAACCTTTCAAGAATTTTATCAATATAAGTTTCCTGACTTAGTCCAATCATTCTTTTAGATCTATCTCTATAGATCTTGATGCCCAAAATGTACTCTGCGTCTCCAAGATCCTTCATTGAAAAACATTTCCCTAGCCAAATCTTTACAGAGTTAAGTATCGGAATGTCATTTCCAATGAGCAGTATGTCATCTACATATAGGATCAAGAAGGCCACACTACTCCCACTAATTTTCTTGTAAACACAGGACTCTTCTTCATTTTCGAGAAAACCAAACTGTTTGATTGCCTCATTAAAACGAAAATTCCAACTCTAAGATGCTTGCTTCAATCCATAAATGGATTTTTAAAGTTTACATACTTTCCCAGCATTTTTAGAATCTACAAAACCTTCCGGTTGTGTCATATACACAACCTCTTACAAATTTCCATTAAGGAAGACAGTTTTGACATCCATTTGCCAAATCTCATAATCATAATGAGCTGCAATTGCTAGGAGTATCCGAATGGATTTAAGCATAGCAACTGGTGAAAAGGTCTCATCATAGTTTATACCATGAATTTGTTTATATCCCTTAGCCACCAATCTAGCTTTGAAAACACTCACGTTTCCTTCCTTGTCTGTTTTCAACTTGAAAACTCATTTGCATCTTATGGGTGTTACCCCATCTAGCAAATCAACTAAGTTCCAAACTTGATTTTCAGACATGGACTCTATTTCAGATTTCATGGCTTCTAGCCATTTATCAGAGTCTGGACTCGTCATAGCTTCCTTGTAGCTGTTACGTTCCTCATCTACTAAAATTAAGACTTCACGGTTTTCTGTCAAAAGAAAATCCACAAATCTCTTTGGTCTAGATCTAGGCCTATCAGTTCTACGAGGGGCTAGAGCAACAGGAGAAATGTTCACAACAGATTGTGAACTTTCTTGTGTATCTAATTCGAGTGGGACATCATTCAATACTGTAGCGCCCCAAATCAAAATGAGCATAATTGAGTAATTAAATATTTGAACCCTGACTTAATATTATGTGCGTATATTTTGACTATTTAATTTATTACGTGCGTTTCAGATATGTGTTTAATGCACGTTTTAGATTGATAATTTTCTTGGACATGGTATATAGAATGTTTTTATACCATGAGATACGTATTGATGAAACGAGAAGATAGAAACGAACTAGGGTCAAACGGAGACCCATAGCTCAAACGACAATGAAAAGGGCAAACCATGGAGTTTCGGAAAAGAAAATCGGAAGATATTTCTGAGGAATAGTAACGTGGAAAAGTCAACAAATGAACAGTAAAAAGAATATTCCGATGAATAGTAACTTTTGGAAATCTATAAATAGGGCTCCTCCAGTTCATTTGTTCACCGTTTCTTCAAACGAGCCTAACAAGCTGAAAACGAGTAAGTCTCTCTCTCTCCCCTCTGTTTTCTACCTCCGGCGCGCCGCCGTCGCCGGTCGGTGGCCGGAAAATCCGACGTTATCGGTTTCGGCCGATTTTCGCACACGACATTCGTCTCGACGAGATGAATCTAGGACAAGTCTCGGAATTCAATTCCTAGTTCTCGTTCGCCAAAAAACGGTAAAAAACCATCTCCAAAACCTAAACCCTAGTCTTGGCACCACCCTCTCTCTCTCCTCTGTTTTCTCTCTCTCTCCTCCTCCTCTCGCCGGAGCAGTCGCCGGAGAAGCTGCTGGGGTTGCTGGTGAGCCGCCAGAGGGGTGGCGCCGCCGTGAGTGGCGGCGCCAGAGCTGCAGCAGGCTGTGTATGTATGATCGTGCATGTGTGTATGTTTTAGTGTGTGTTTTGTGTGTGCGTGTGTTGTAAGCTAGGGAGGGCGGCGCTGGTGGCACTGCCGTGTGGGAGCAGTGAGCCGGCGCTGGTGAAGCGCCGGTGAGGCCTGGCGGTGGTGGCCGGTGGCTGGTGGCCGCCGGCCAAGTTTGGAAAGTATGTGTGTGTTTGAACGTGTGTGTGTATTTCATGCGTGAGTGTATATGACTGTGTTGGTGGTTTGGGTTGGCCGGAATAGGTGGCCGGAGACGGGGGGTCGCCGGCCAAGGGTTAGGGAAGGGTCGCCGGCGACTGGAAGAACACTGTAACGTATGTAGGCTATCAGTTGGATTGAACATCGAGATACGAGATTTGAGACACGAGTTTTGAGACTCGAGCTTTGAGATATCCGATCTCTGGTACTCGCTACTCACGTGGTAACCACCGAACGAGGTGGGGGTAACTTCTAAACCCTAATAACTCTATGTTTTCTGTATTTAACGCATGACGATGGTAACGAACGTATGCATGTAAACTGGATATTATTAGAATGCTATTGATCGTTATGATTTGGTTGAAGCTTATGTATCTTGGGTTTTGTATTGTGATTATATGATGTGTTCGGTGGGGGTAACTTCTAAACTTTATATGTTTACTATTTTCCATATTCGATCGCTATGAAATTGATATTCTATTGATTGTTATCAGTTATAAACGTATATGAGTGGACTTGATGATTTTGCTATGATATTGTACGATAAACGTCTGTATGACCGATATTTGTCTGTGTGATCGATAAACGTCTTTGTGACCGATATTTGTCTGTGTGACCGATAAATGTCTGTGTGACCAATATTTGTCTGTGTGACCGATAAACGTCTTTGTGACCAATAATTGGGCTGTGTGTCCATTTGGAAGTCTTGGGTTGTGTGTCTGTTATGGACCGGATTATGTGTTGTGTATATTATGTGATGTGTTCAATTGTTGAGATATTATATATGTTTGATTTGTTATTCTCGTCTAATAACTTGTTTGAAAGTTGGAAAGTATCCCCACGAGTGTATTCAACGCACTTACCCCTATTCTGTACTCACACTACAGGAGAAGAAGAGAACCTTGACGCGTAGAGAGAGGGGTGCCCTATCAGCTGTGTCCATCTTCCGGTTTTATCTTTAAAAGTTGTTGCTCGTTTGTAAAAGAAAACTGTATTTCTCTATCTTTGTAAAAGATCCTGATGTTTTTCCGCTGCGTATGATTTCAAACTTTCTTTTATCGGTTGTATCCGATGTTTTAAGTATACCGCTTCTTATCCTCTCTTGTTTCTTTCTATTTTATATCATGTACGTCTCTTTCCCCTTTCTCTCTTAACGCCCAAAAAACGAAAAACTCTGATATTTTGACCAAAAGATTTTGGGGCGTTACAAATACCCCTGTCGGGATTATGAGTTCACGTTTTTCTACCTCTGGCACATGGGGTGCCATATCTAACATGTCTAACATGTCATTAAACATAGAGGTCTCCACCTCTAATGGAGGTTGAATTTCATCCATTTGTTGCTCTTCACGAATTTCTTCGAGAAGTACATTACTCCCACTTGTCATCTTTGAAATAAACTCTTTTTCCAAGAAGACACCATCTCGAGCAACAAACACTTTGTTCTCAGTTTGGTTGTAGAAGTAATAACCCCTTGTTTCTTTTGGATAACCCACAAAGAAACATTTGTCTGATTTGGGTGCAAGCTTATCAGAAAGTAAACGTTTTACATAAGCTTCACATCCCCAAACTTTATCAAAGATAACTTTGGAACTTTTCCACTCCATATCTCATATGGTGTCTTTTCTACAACTTTTGACGGAGTTCTGTTTAGTGTAAAAGTAGCAGTTTCGAGAGCATATCCCCAAAAGGATAGTGGAAGATTAACATTACTCATCATAGATCGAACCATGTCTAACAATGTTCGATTTCTCCTTTCGGACACACCATTCCATTGGGGTGTTCCTGGTGGAGTTAATTGCGAAAGAATTCCACAATTTTTAAGATGATTATCAAATTCTTAACTCAAATATTCACCACCATGATCAAATCGTAATGTTTTAATTTTCTTGCCAAGCTGATTCTCTACTTCATTTTGAAATTGTTTGAACTTTTCAAACAATTCAGATTTGTGCCTCATCAAGTAAATATACCCATATCTACTTAAATCATCTGTGAATGTTATGAAGTAGCTAAAATTACCCCTGGCTTTTGAACTCATTGGTTCACATACATCAGTATGTATTAGTTCCAATAGTTCACTAGTTCTTTCTCCATTTCCAGTAAAAGGTGACTTCGTCATTTTTCCTTTTAAACAAGATTCACATGCATCATATGATTCAAAATCAAATGATTGCAAAAGACCTTCTTTTTGCATCTTATGTATGCGTTTCAAGTTAATATGGCCTAAACGACAATGCCAAAGGTAAGTGGGATTTGAATCATTTGATTTATGCTTTTTGGTATTTATGTTATAGACATGGTTATCTATATCAAATATATAGAGACCATTCATTAAGTTAGCATTGGCATAAAACAATTCATCCTTATAAATAGAACAACATTTATTCTTAATAATGAATAAAAATCCTTCAATATCCAAAACGGAAGCTGAAATAATGTTTCTAGTAATAAAGAGAATGTAATAACAATTATTCAACTCTAAAACTAAACCAGAGGGTAGAGATAGACTATAAGATCCTACAGCTAAAGCAGCAACTTTTGCTCCATTTCCAACGCGTAGGTCTACCTCTCCCTTTTCCAGTCTTCTAACTCTTTTTAGTCCCTGCATATTCGCAATAATATGAGAACTACGTCCGATATCAAATACCCAAGAAGAAGAGTCTGCTGAATTTGCTAAATTTATTTCAATAACAAATATACCTGAATTGGAAACTATATTTCCATTCTTCTTATCCTCCAAGTACTTCGGGCAATTTCTCTTCCAATGGCCCTTGTCATGGCAATGGAAACACTTTGTATCAGAAGAAGCACCTTTGGGTTTAGGTTTAGGTTCAACAACTTTCTTGTTTTCACCCTTTTTTCCTTGCTTATTCTTGTCAGTGCCCTTTTTCTTGAACCTTTTTCCCTTATTAACCATTAGAACATCCTTCTTTGGTGTTAGGGTCTCAATGTTCTTCTCAGCTGTTTTGAGCATTCCAAGAAGCTCTTCTAAGGTCTTATCAATACCATTCATATTGTAGTTTAACCTGAATTGGTTGTACTTATCATGAAGAGAGTGAAGAATGATATCCGTAGCCAACTTTTGACTATAAGGAAATCCAAGTCTTGCCATGTTTTCAAAAAGACCAATCATTTTGAAGACATGCAAACCAACCGGTTTACCTTTCTCAAGACGACTCTCGAGAATTGCCTTAGAGGTCTCATACCTCTCCATCCTTAATTGTAACTGGAACATGTTTCTCAGTTGTTGAATGATGGTGTAGGCATCCATATCCACAAACCTCTTTTGGAGGCTTGTTTCCATAGTTGCCAACATAAGACATGTGACAGTCACAGACCTTTCACGAATAGCTTTTTCCTTAAGTCTATCCCCAACTGTTGAGGTGTCGTCAAGTTTTGGGATTGGGGTGTCAAGGACATCCTTTCTATTTTCAGACCTGAGAACAATTCTCAAGTTTCTCTCCCAATCGAGGAAGTTATTTCCATTCAACTTATCCTTCTCAAGGATTGAACGGAGATTGAAAATTGTGTTGTTGTTGTTAGTCACTTATCTACATATGAAAGAAAAAATACACCATTCAATCATGTATAAAAGAAAATAGCTCATAATTTAAACAAATTTAAACAGGCTATGCACACTGTATTCATTACAAATCCTCCCTAGTTGAATAAACTGTTTCCAAGATCCTATTTCACAAAATTTTGAGCGGACTTGGGCCCTTCCCCAAAACTAAGTGATCAAGGTAAGTAAACTCTTTTACTAATTATAACATTTATAATTCTTGGTTGATATGTTAACATCTCATGTTAAATCATATCCTTTTACCTCGAAGTCCAAAACTTTGTCTTTTGATAACTTCGTTGAGTTTAACCAAATCATACATGTAAATCCCTTTAATGAATTTACCCATATTATCCCAAGATAAAAAATGACACTTTGCTTAGGCATAACCTATCATAAATTATCAAGGGCTTCATAGGCGTATATTTTGGAAAGGCATATTACTCAATATTTCTTTAGGGACTTTTGATTTATTATGCAGGTTTATATAGCGAACTCATAACATAAACCATAAACATACAATGCATAATAAAATGCATAAAATAAATGTGATCTTAGTATGGCCCTTATATATATGTACATACAAATGATCAAATCTTCAGTTGCTCTATCTTGAACCGTCATGGATCTCCATCCTTGATCATCCAATCAATGCTTACAAGATTTTTATTCTAATTACAATAACTAAAATAATAAAAATAAATATTTACAACGATCGATATACAAAGCGTATTCAAAACTCTACAACTACATAAAATTATATATGGGTCATACTTTGATCACAACATACATTCTAAACATCACATATAAAGAATAATAAGCATACATTCATTCAAAACATCGTATATTAAGAATTATAGGAATGCATACACAATATCAAATATTAAACATACATTCATTTACATTAAATAAATGACAAGAATCTATCAATCAAATTAATAGACAAAATAAACTTCATAATTCAATTTAATTCAACTAAATTTAATGTGGAAATTATTTATCAAAATTGTAATTGAATCAAAATATTTATTATGGCCTAAAATTTATCCAAAATAAGTCCAGGCCCAAAAATATGGAGGTCCAACAGTTGCAGCCTAGCTAGGCCCATAAAGCAGAAGCCCAAGGGTCAGCCCAGCTACCATGGCCCATCAGATGGGCCCATCGGGCCAGCAGGCGAAGCCCAAAATCCTCAGCCCAACACTTGTTCAAAAAGAATGCGGCTGAGGGATTCGAGCACGCAGCCTACATTACAACAATTACCAATTAGACTCAAAATCTCTCTGCATCAAATATGGGAACAATTAACATTAAACTGATTCTCCCTTATTTTCGCTAAATAAAACAAATTTTCCGAGAAACATGGGATTCGATCCCGAGATTCAAGCCACATCTTCAACCACTTGACCAGTAAAATCTAATGGCTATAAATTCGTGTAACTTAAATTTATCTTAAACAAAAAATCCGCAACAATTGGCATATACACGCTTTGATTAAGATTTGAACCCGGGTGGCCAGCGCAAAACACGCACAATGCAACCAACCCGGCTACACGATGAGTTGTTGAAAAATCAGAGAAAAACTTATCCAAATCAGTTGAGCAATTCATGAAAATAAGGAAAATTCGCGTGGATAAGGGGTCGAACTCACAACCCACTGAATTTGCTCACTCCAACCATTGGGACACATGCTAAATCCAGAAAATTATATATCAAATATATATAAAACCAGATTCTAAACAACATCATGTTCCCAAACGATTTTTAGGGTTTTGTTATGTCAAATACATCAAATTAAGATCCAACTAATCAGAATCAAATTCTAATTAAACAACTTTAATCCACATATCAATCTCATCTTTTGAATTAAAATCATGAAGAACATGGATCAAATTGAAATATAATAAAAACAATCATTATTAATTTGTGCAAGAGGCTCTGATACCACTGTAGGATTTTGATGTTACACAGCGGAATAGAAGAAAACAATTTTCTTAAGCATCAAAACAGAAGAGGATCTCATGCACAATTTAAATAACGATTTACCTCTTGATGCGTGTCCTTTGATGACGAAGACCAAGAATCACATATGTAATTCCTCTACTCGAGACACACAAGCTCTTCTTAGACCTCCTCCAAAGCGTTTGCTAGAATGCAGAGAAAACTTATTTTCTTTCTAAAGTAACCACGTTTCCTATTCAGTGAGTGGGGAACGTGTTTTTTCTGTGTATGGAGAATTATGTTTTCACGATGTATTCATTAGGTTTGGGCTCATCTATTTATACCAATAAAAAGCAAAAGCCCATAACCTATGTCTAATCATATTAGGCCCAACACATATCCTAATCATATTAGGCCCACAACTTATATTCAACGGGTTTATTGATTTAGTTCAAACTTAATGTGTATAACCCTCGTAGGACCCAATTATTGTTAGTAGTAAGCCCAAAAATTGGAATGCAGATCGTAGTTGGTTTCTAGCTAAACACTACGACCACCTAAAATAACTGAATTAATAATCTTCATTAATTAAAATCCTTAACTATTTATTATATTGACATCTTATTAAAGGACATCTCCTTCACTTGTTTCTTCCTTATTATGACAAGGAAGTAGTAGGAAATTATTGATTAAGATTGGATGAAGGCCTCCAGCAGTTGGAGATTTTGATTGGGTTTGACAGTTGGGTGCATGAATTAAAATATTTTTCGAGAATGAAGAATCTTCAGCAATTTATAGGAAGAGTATATGACAATGAAAGCTTGCCAACAGTTGTGAATGTCATTTCTACAAATTGGAAGAATTTACGACGTAGTGCAATTCACATCCAACAGGGTTGCGAGTTTATTGGGAGTGAGAAAGGGTTAATGGATTTAAAGAAAGTGTTGGCATGTATGAAATCTTAATGTCTTGTGGATATTTGTTCAATTAGGAAGAGTACTAGAGGAGTGTGAAAACAAAATAATAACCTCAAGAATTGTTACGTTGGTGTTGTGTAAATGTGAAATTAAGGTTAACCGAATGAGGATACTGGGAAAGTTGCCTTTCTTACAATCCATGCATTTATCATTCGGATCCTTTGTGGGAGAAGAGATGACATGTCATGCATTGAGTTTTCCTCGTCTTAAGAAGCTCCAACTAGCAGGTTTACCAAACCTAAGGCAATGGAGAGTGGAGCAAGGGGCCATGCCCATTATTTCTGGATTACAAATCCATGATTGTCCTTGTTTGGAAATGATTCCAGATGGACTCAAATTCATTGTTACTCTCCGAAAATTAGAAATTGGAGGAATGCAAGAGATACAAAAACGGGTGTCTGAAGGAGGTGAGGATTTCGACAAAGTTGGCCATATACATTCCCTTATCACCTACTAGCTACTCTCAACTCAATCAATTAACTACCCTTCAATCTCTATATTAATTATTTTGAATTTTCTAATTTATGACAAGTATTGCCTAATATTATGTTATTTTCTCTAGCCTATCTTATAAACTCTTGCATCTGCCTAATTTTTTATTTTTAAATTTAAATTTGTTTATTTGAACTTTTTAAGAAGATCTTGTAAACTTTGATGAACCTACACTTATAACACACGAATTAGAAATTGACTTATGAAAATGAGTTTCCTTGTAATGGGGGGTTTCCTACAAAATTATTTTCATGACACGGTCTTATATAAGTTTGTGTGAAGTGATGTTTTCATATGCAATTCATAATTTTCATTCTCTTCTTTTATTGTTGATTTACAGGTCATGTAAGTTTTTTTTTGTGAAAAATGATGTTTCTATATGTAATTCACAATTTTCCTTCTCTTCTTTTATTGTTGGTTTACAGGTTGTGCAATCACTTGTGAAGTGGAACCGGTTATCATAGCTTTTCACTTCTGTGGTCGATAAACATATAATGTGGATTTCATTTTCCTTTTAACTTGTAACTTATTGAATTGTTTGTGTTGTGTATTATCAAGTGTGAATCCTTTTATATATGCTTATTTGCTAAGAACATTTCTGTAAAAAAATTCACTGCGGTTATAAAGTTCAAAAGCTTTTATGTTTGAATGAAAATCATGACCTCGAAGGCTCTAATTCTTTTCTACTTTTCTCTTTAAATGAAACCGTGCTCTCTTTGGATGGTATTATCTATTTCAAAATTTTGTTTCATGGTCTCTTTTTTTTTTTTGAATACTAAGTACTTATATTTCAAAAATTCAAAGTAGTTATGATGACTGGTTATTTAGTCCCAAATTTTATAATTATCATCATCATCATTTATTATTATTGTTAAACACCCACATTTTCTTTGATTTTAAGCTTGAAAACATTTTTAAAAAAAAACTTAAATAATTTTTTTCAGATTATATAATTAAGCTTTAAGTTTATTCAAATGATTTATCATGTCAAGCCAATAGTAAAAGTAAATGGTTTATCAGGTGTTGGAAGAAAGATATTCCTACCACCATAATAGGAAATCAGGCATTTATAAGGTATAGCAGATCGCATAGCATCTTTGCAGAAATTTTGAATACAACAAAAATATGTGAAAAGAATCACCAAGACATTAACTTAATTAATAATGTCAAACATTTTTTAATATGACACAAACGTGAAACTAGTTTACTATCTGAAATTGGTTATTTAAATTTTAGACTGATAATTAACTTTATGACTTTATGAAAGCAAAAGAATCACTAATAAGACATTGAATTGTTTAGTAACATAATCCCATAATTGTGTTGGGAACTTGTATATAACTTTATGGATTATTATTGAGCCTCAGTAAGGCCGATATGATGTTCTGAACTTCTGATCTATATCCAGGGTTTTTTCAAATTCGAGAATCTCTATATTTCAATCATAATTTAAATGAACAAAAATATATTATGTATTGATGTCCAACTCCTTTTCAAAACCTACAATGAATAAATTTTCATGAACTTTGAAAATAAAAGAAAACAAAAGATAATATTTTGGGAAAATGTTAGATTTGGTCTTCTAAAGTTGGCTTATTTCAAATTTAGTATCCATAAATTCCACATCATAAAAAATAGTCCAATAATTATTCAACTTTCATCACATTCGGTTTCGTTGGTAAGAAACTGTCTAACTTGATGAAATTGACTGAAATGAGGCTTTTGAATGGAATCTAACTAATAATTGTGAATCATTTTATACCTACTAGTAGTACATCCGTGTGATGTACGGATTATCATATTACGTATTATAAATTAATTTTATTATATGATAAGATGAGATTTTGATAAATCTTGATGTTATATGTTGGAAAATTGGTTGTTGAAAGTGGTGGGTGGCACCATTTTGACCAATAGTTAAGTGGCTAATAGTTAGTCCTTTTAAGAATTGGATGCCAAAAGATTAATCTACATTTGGAGTAGATAATCGAGATATTTTGAATCGCTCAAAACCAATTTTTGGTGAGCGAGAAATTAAGCATCAAAGTTGGCCACTTGAAATGAGAATGAAAGGTCTTGAATGTGGGAGGTGTGCTTAACTATCCAACATATGAAAATAGACCTTGAAAATGCAAGTGTAAGAAAAGTCATGTGAAGAGGCTTAGTAATTAGTATAGTATTGGAATAGTATGCTTGTGCAACATACACGCACGCACGCGGCTCGGTACGGCACAGTCTGGCCCGGCCCGACCTTAGCCGTGGTCCTTGGCAATTGGACGTTGGGCTGGACTTGGGTGGATGGGGCTCGGGTTTTACCCGATCTGGGTTTATATTTTGGATAAAATTTGCGACTTCGTTAACGGCGCCAGGTAATGTGCGTTCGCGCCGGAATGCAGCGGGAACAGTACTTGCTATTGGTGTTTGCTGCAACAGGAGCAGCATGTTGTTGGTGCTTGCTGTAGTGGGTACTGTTTGCTGCAGAATGCTGATACGTCGGGCATGCTGTTGGTGCTTGCTGCAGCGGGTACTATTTGCTGTAAAATGCTGATGCATCGGGAGCAGTATGCTGATGCGCCGTGTGCAATATGTTGAACGCCGTGCACAGCAACGTGTCTAGAATGCTGAAAACACTGGGTTGTAGGATACAATGTTGTGAGCGTTTTTTGACTGTTTCTTATTTTTGAACGGGGCATTAACTTGCATTAAAAGACCCATTTTTGGGTAGTAAATTCTCATCAACTTCAGGTGTAACCTCCCATGTTTGAGACCTATATATAGGGGTCATCATGCATCATTTTTTAGCATCCAGATCAAAATCGAAAATCTTGCATTGTTTTCCATCTTTGAATCAGCTCAATTCTCAAAGTACTAAAGTTCACCGGAGCTCTCCAGTTTGTGGTGCTACTACTCTAGAGACGAAGTTGTTTTATCTTTGGGAGATAATACACATAGTTCCAGTGAGCACTACCCTGGGCGTATCTCGTCTTAAGGAGAGATGACCTCCTCGACTCGGCTAACTGTTTTGTTTCTTCTCGTTTCTGTTTCTGTTTAACATTTCTTTTGTAGTGTGTTATTTCTCAACAATCTTAAGACGAGATAACATGTCGAACAATGGTGGAAACGAGAATCCTCATACTGAGGTTCCTCCTACTGGTGATGGGAACCAAGTTCCTCCTTCTGTCACCACCAATGCAGCAACTACGCCTACTGTTGTTGCATCTTCCACTTATGTTGCTGCTACAACCATGAGTGCAGCATTGCGCCCTTCAATTTTGCCTACTTTTGAGAAGCCCGAGAGGTTTATGGGCGAGAATTTCAAAAGGTGGCAACAGAAGATGCTGTTCTACCTCATCACTGTTGGAGTGGCCATGTACCTGAAGTAGGATCCTCCTACCGTTGCTAAAAATGACACAAACATGGAAACGCATATTGCGCTAGATACATGGTTGCATAGTTACTTTCTATGCAAGAACTATATCCTGAATGGGATGAGAAACTCGTTGTATAGCATGTACATGGGCTGCAAGACGGCTAAAGAGTTGTGGGATGCTCTTGAAAAGAAATACAAGACCGAGGATACCGGTGTGAAGAAATTCATGGTGGCTCGGTTCTTGGAGTATCAAATGATGGACTCAGGTCCTGTGATGGACCAAGTGCAAGACTTCTAATTAGTTGTGCATGAGGTTCAAGTCGAGGGCATAAACTTACCCAAACCTTTTACTGTTGCTTATGTGATCGAGAAGCTCCCACCTAGTTGGAGGGACTTCAAGAATTACTTGAAGCACAAACGAAATGAGATGACCCTTGAGGACTTGATTGTCAAGCTTCGAATCGAGAAGGACAATAGGAAGGTAGATCCTAGGCCTCGTATGTCAATGGATGCTAAGGCCAACCTATTGGAGGGCAACAAAAGAAAGCACCCTAACCCCAGTCAAAACGAGAAAAAGGAAGAAGCTGACAAAGAGATTCAATGGAAATTGTTATAATTGTGGTAAGCCTAACCACATGGCTAAAGATTATAGGTTGTCTAAGAAGAACAAAGACAAGCAAGCAAATTTGGCCGAGCACAAGAAAGACTTGGATGACAATGATATTTGTGATGTGGTGTTTGAAGCCACCATAGTGAATAACCCAAGAGAATGGTTCGTGGACACGGGAGCCACTTGTCATGTGTGCTCGAATAAGAAGGTCTTTTCCTCCTATAAAGCCGTGAGTGGAAGAAAGCTCCACATGGGCAACTAAGACTCATCCGAGGTGGTTGATGTGGGAAATGTGGTTCTAAAGCTCACTTGGGACAAAGAGCTCACGTTGAAGGATGTGCTGCATGTCCCGAACATCCGTAAGAACCTAGTTAGTGGGTCACTACTTGTAAACCATGGCTTCAAGCTCGTTTTCAAGGCCGAAAAGTTTATTCTTACAAAGCATGGTGTTTTTTGGGTAGAGGTTATTTGGCCAATGACCTATTTAAATTAAATCTAATGGCCAAGCTCCAAGTTGTACCCAAAAAGATTAATGAAAATGCAATAACTTCTTCTTATATTGTTGCGTGTTGTCATTTATGGTATAATAGATTAGGACATATAAATCTAAATGCTATAAAAAGGTTAGTAACCTTGGACTTGCTAAAAGTTAATGAAATTAACATAAAAAAATAAATGTGAAGTGTGTGTTGAAGCCAAAATGGCCAAGCTACATTTTCATAATGTTGAAAGAAGTACAAAACCTATAGAATTAATTCACATCGATGTGTGTGATTTGAAGTTTGTGCAAACTAGAGGTGGGAAAAAGTATTTTATTACTTTTATAGATGATTGCACAAAGTATTGTTATGTCTATCTCTTGAAAAGTAAAGACGAAGTTATAGAAGCTTTCAAGAATTACAAGAATGAGATAGAGAATCAATTAAATAACAAGATCAAAGCTATAAAAAGTGATGGAGGTAGAGAGTACGTGGCACAATTTGAGGAGTTGTGTTCACAAAGTGGCATAATTCATCAAACGACGACTCCCTACTCGCCTGAATCAAATGACGTGGTCGAACGTAAAAATCATACTCTAAAAGAGATGATGAATGACATGTTTATTAGTTTGGGGTTACCACAGAACTTGTGGGGGGGAAGTTGTTCTAACGGCGAATTACATTCTTAATAAGATTCATTTGAATGGAAAGAATGAAACCCTCTACGAAATGTGGAAAGGCCATAAACCGTCGTATAAATACCTCAAAGTGTCGGGGTGTTTGGCTAAAGTGGAGGTACCACCTCCTAAGCAAATAAAAATCGGTCATAAGACAATCGATTGCATATTTGTGGGTTATGCACTAAATAGTAGTGCTTATCGTTTCCTAATCCATAAGTCGGAAATACCCGACATGACGGAGGGAATAGTGACAAAATCAATGAATGCCATATTCTTTGAAAATGTGTATCCTTGTAAAGAAAGGATAGAAACGAGCTCTAATAAAAGAGCGTTAGATCAAGCTACAAGTAGCTCGTTGTAGATCCAAAAGTGCAAAAATATATAGATGATATATATAGTAGAGAATTTTCTGGCGATGAAGATACAAAAGTTCCCAGATGATATATTAGGGTTTCGAAATCTCATCTCATTCCATCCAATTTCACTAAAAATACTTCAAATTTCTTCGATTGAAATCGAGTTTATATACTAAGAGAATGATACCCACTGCATTTAGGATTCAAGAAGGTCGTGTTGCTGCTTTTTCGTGAAGGTGATATTCAAGAAGGTCGCGTTGCTGGTAAGTTCGATCTCTTTAAGTTAGGTTAGATTTGAAAATTACTGGGTTTTTATGGGGTTTTTAAATTACTGCGTTTTTATGGGGTTTGGATTCGATTTGGGGATTTTTCCCAGACAGATGGATCTAGTTACCATAATGATGATGATGTGTATGAGGACAGTTTCATTGATGATGATGATAAGATAAAAGTTTCTAGCTTAGTTTATGTCTTGTTTGTTTTCATATGAGCAAAACTGGTTTATTTTCCACTACTTCAATTATTGTATATTGGATTTGTTACTACAATTAGAAGATCTTCTTGACCTTGATTCTCTTTATAGGATCCACTGAGTTCTATGGTCATTCATTGTGATGTGAAGCTTCAGGAGCTTATAGGGTGTGAAAGCATTTCTGCTTTGGGAATTCAGGAGATGCTTGTTCACCATCATTTATTGAAGCAATGATAATGTTTTCTTGTGTGAATGGTAAGAAATTTGCCTTGAATGATCCTATCATGGACACAAATTTGGTAACCTGCTATCAATGATCATATCTGGTGTTTCTCACTGTTAGCAACTATGATCAGTATGATCTAGTAGTAGTATCTTGGCCGTGGGCAGCCTATAATTGTTTTGTAATTACGTTGCGATGGTCATAGTTTGGGTGTCTTTAATCTCTTTGGCTTTCTTCTCATGACTGATGTTATAATTGACAGAAAACTCAAGACACATGATAAGACACTATGAAACCTTATGATCGGTGTACATATGCCATTGCTATCATGAATTAATTTTCCAGCTGTTTACTACATATGGTATCTGTTTTTGTATGCTTTGTCTACCTGATTGAAATTGAACTCATCATCCCTTATATGTATTTTCTAACCATTCATAGTTTGATGGACTTGAAATCAGTCTTTGCGCTATTACCAAAATAATGGAGATGATGTACTGATTCAGCAGTTGATAATTGTTGAATCGTGTCTGTGAAATTGAAACCTCTGATTGGTTGCTACTTCTCCTTCAAATCCTCAGCAATCAGAGGTTTATGGTTTATGTTTGTGTCCTGTATTTGAGCAAGTATAGGAAGAGAAGAATGAAGAAAAGGACAATGTCTCCCCTTGTCTTGTTCTTGAACATAGCCTTAGGATTAAGCTTTTCCATTGCAGTCATTAGGTGGGAGATCATTTTCTGCAAGAGATTGAATACAAACATGGTGTTCAAGTGAGAATTCTTTCATGAAAACAAACAACTTATACTTTACCTTTGTCTGAATGCTCACCAGTCTTAGTTCAATGTGAAGAATTGGCTCCAAGAAAATCTCCACATTCCTACATCATGATCCAAAGCAGATATATAGTAAACAACCAATCAAATTCAATTACTTGTAACCAATAATTAAATAATAAATAAAATTAAATAATAATTAAAATAAAATAAAAACTGTTAATTAAATTAGCTCAAGATACAGTAAAATGAACTTAAAAAAATTTACCTTGCTTTGTTGTGAAAGGGGGTTTACATGCAATTTTTACAATGGAAACATAGGATATACAAGGAAGTGATTTATAGCCAAAAGGTAAGGTTATTTTAGTTTTCTTACACTTAAAAAGTGATCAAATAGCAACAAAATTTGCACTACAGGCGCGTGCATTGCACTCCTGTTATGTTTATCGATTTTGGGGAAAATGCACTGACTTTTTGTTAACGCAAGTTCAATCCTTGTTATTTTGAAAACAGGGGGGAATGACGCCGACTTTCCAAAACACATGAAGGTTTCATGTATTTAACCCAATTATATAGGGACGTATCTAATACTTACAAATCAATTGTTATAATTCTTTGCAAATGTTTTCACTGAGTTTTATATGCATGACTTACTTTACTATTTTCATACTAAGCATACATACAAATCAATTAGTATAATTGCCTGCAGATGTTCCCACTGAATTCTATATTCATATCTTACTTTACTATTTTCAGACCAAGGAGTAGACCTGCAGACTCACGATGCGGTTAGAATCCCACATACCGTTTCACCCTAAAGCTAATAATTTTTCACATCAATATGTATAAGTTAATTAAGATCATGAGATACACTTGATAACTCTTTTTGTGTAATCTAATTTTTTTTCTGTAGTGGGCCCCACTTGATTTTAATTAACAAAGTTGTATAAAATTCTAAAAAGATAAATAATTGAACATAATAATTGACCTCTAAAGGTTTAATTGCAAATATCAGTTTGAAGTATGACTGATTTTTATTTTGCAATCATATTTTTTATCCAATTGCAACCTGAAGTTCAGAAGTTTTCAAAGTGCAACCTCAATTTTTTTTCAGAAAAATCAAAGTGCAACCTCAATTTTTTTTCAGAAAAATACACAAGGCGTGACTTGCATATGACTTTCATATGAGTAAATATGTCTTTAAAAAAAATAATAAACTGCAAATTGAAAAACAATCACTAACCCCCTTATGAAAGTCACGTTTTGTGTATTTTGTCGGAAAAGTTTTCAAAAAATATTTAGGTTGCATTTTGAAAAACTCCTAAATTTTAGGTTGTAATCGGATAAAAAAAGTTTAGCTTGTAAATTGAAGTATTTTCATATTATTGGGTTGATTATTGCATTTAACTCTCTTCAAAAATAAGAATGTGCATCGGTCAGTCCGATACTCATATCGAACAGATCTGAAAATACCAAAAATCATATTATAAAAAGAGGTATAGATCAATATCAATCGAACCGAAAATTAATCGAAATTTTTGGGTTGGACCCTTTATGCAATAATCTTTAGGCCAAATCTTAATTTTAAAGCCCATATTGATAGTATTTGCACTTTAAACTTCAACCCATAAAGGCAAACTATTTTTTGTTTAATTCAGTAACTTCCGTATTTCTTCTGTCAAAATCGACCCAATCGAATTAATTAAAATAAAATTGAAATTCTCGTGTTGGTTTGCTTCGAATCGGTTTTCTCAGTTATAATCGAAGAATTCTCAACCTTATTAAAAAAGACACTTAAATGTGATTGGGATGAGTATTTAAAAGTGAAAATCAACCTGAAGTATGAACATCTTTCAATTTGCAAGCTAAATGTTTTACACAAATTTTTTTAAACATTTGGTATATAGATCCTAGATCCATACACTCAGTTCTGACGTGCCGCCACACACCTAGGTGTCCACACACAAACTCGCACAAATTTGCTCTCGGGTGTCATACATTTATGCTATGTTAGTCATATTTTTAGTAATTTTAGTTGTACCTTAATATTTTAGATAAAAATATGATATTTGTACATAAATATATGACTAATATAATATAAAGGTATACTAACATAGTATAAAAGTCAGTGATTTTTTTAAATTAAAATATTGCATTAAGATTATGATACCTGAACATAAATTAATGGTATGACTAATATAACATAAAGATTAGAAAAAAAAAAAGGAAAATGCACGGATCCGGGTTGGATCGGTCCGACTCAACCCGAATGTATATATCTAAAATTCATGCATCAAATTAGATTCATGCACCAATTGCATATGAGACTTATTCAATTTTTTTATTATGCGATTGTAATAACAGGGGATGACAATAAATAAGGTTATTTCCCATCCCACATTTCAACACTAAAAGCCATAGATAAGTAGTCAAATTTGTGTATATGAATATCTCACTCAATCAAATTTTATTTTGAAACGTTTAACATATTAGGATATCTACTAAAAACACAAAATAATCCTACAAATTTTAGTTCCTTGAAAATCAAACTTATAGCCGGGGCCAAATATGAGTTCACACTCACTTCAATAAATCAGACATATAACACACGCTATCAATGGATGACATTTTTCCATAAATATGATGATGAATAACATTTTTACACACATAATATCTCGATGGCTTTTTGTAAAACTTTCACATATTAAAGCAATTTAAAACTAAAAAGTAAAAAGTAAACATTCTCTTCTAAGATGTACGGATTTTGATTTTTTAGATCGAACTCAATTTGAAAATATGTAAATAATTCGATTTGATTCATAAAATGAAATGAATTAAATGAAATTTCATCTCAGAAAACTCTAATGGGTAAAACAATTTACCAAAACTTTTTTTCCAAATAAAATAGAGTAAAGCTTGTGTGTCCCTGAGGTATGGTGTGACCCCAACTCCAACTCTAATACCTTTAAATAACACGACTAAACTTTAACATGTAATAAGTTATATTTTAAGTGATATTTTTCACTAAACCATATATTTCAATTATATAAGTAAATAACTTGTGAGTAAACAACTAATATCTTATAAATATACAACTAATACATTATGAATGTACAATAATATATGTTACTAAAATATACATTTCAGTTATACAAATAATATTTTATAAATATACAACTAATAATTTATAAATGTATAATTAATACCAAACTAATAACACATTTGATGTACGTACATCGAGGTATATAAATGTTTGCCAATAAAAATAAAATACTATTTGAGCAAATAATCATGAGTAGAAACGTTGTTGCCTGTTGGCGTTGTGTCATCGCCAACTTGAACCGAATCAAGTGACAATCTTACCAAATCATTGGTTGCTCATCACTTTTGTATAACTATCATCCCACCTCTCCCCGCAACACACGTTTCTTATCCTTCGTCATAATCACTTTACTTTTTCTTCCTCTTAATTAGTTTTATTCATATATTTTATTATATATATAAAAATTTCGTCTCATTCACACGTCAATTGGGAGATTAATTTCACTTACATAATAAGTAGTATGTAAAAAGTGTTTATTTTATAATTGATAAAATACAAAGTACAAATGAATTTTTGTTCTTTATCGATGAGGTTTCACCAAATGCACATAGATCACTAAACATTATTTAATTTTTTAAGGGCAAATGACTAATGTTACAGTACTTTTGTGCTCACGAGGGACAAAAGGGTAGTGCTGATATAAATATTATATCCACTTGTTTCTTGTATTTAATTATCTTCTTAATTGGGTGAGATTAGAGGCTTTATTAGACTATCCATTACTCATTAGTTAGTGTAAAACTTTTGTGAAACATCTAGAGATAAATTATATATTGTTCTAACTCTCCTGAGATCAATTAATTAATCCACAATCTCAATTAACAAAATAAAAATTAAAAGAGTGTTCGGCTAAGCTTATTTTAAGAGCTTATATATCTTATAAGCTATTTTTAGAGCTTAATTATAAAATGTTTAATTTTAGTTTAAAAATAAGTTGTTGAAATGTTTGAACAAATAAGATGATGGAGTTTTAAGATGATATTAATGACAATTATGTAATTTAAATGATCATATTTGAAAGTATTAAAAAAGTAAGATCTTATTTTATAAATAAATTGAGATTCTTTTACTTTTCAAAAAAAAGAGCTTATAAGCTCCAAACATCTTATTTTTATATGAAATACGATTTTATTTTTAAAAGTTAGTCAAACACTTTTAGAGAGCTTTTAAACTCTTAATCATCTTACAAGATGTTTTAAGGAGCTTATAAGCTCACTTAAACATCCTCTTACTTGTGAAAATATATATGTAGATTGCAGGTAGTGGAGCTAGATCATCTCTCACGAAATTATACCCATAAGATGGTCTCATATTAATTTTTGTGCATTATTTATTATCATGAAAAATTCATGTGTATTCCCTATCATCCTTATAGAACACAAATTTGATATTCATTATTATAATTATTGGAATTTCCATTATGTTTTTTTGGTACAGCAATTTTGCTGAGCACTGCTAATCGGCCGGTTACATTTTACTTAATCTTGTTGATCATCAATTACCAAGTTGTAATTTCTAGTTGAATTCGATCAAAACTTATTTATATATTAAAATACTTTAATTCATCCAAACTAACAACCATACTAGTGAAAATACCACTAATTAAAATAAACTATTAATGCAGACTGTTAAAAATCATATTTACCATGGACTTGAAGGTGGCAAATTCCTCTCAAATGTCATTCAAAGATGAATGAAATAGTAACTATCACCTGCTATATGTCTATATATCACGTAAAAGAAATGACATGTAGTAAACTTTTTTGACTTAGTTTCTTCAATAGGAGATCGAGTTTGACACCAAAAAAATATCAAATTTATGACTATAGATAAATTTGCTAGAAAACATGTACATCAACGAGAATAAATACGTGCAACCATTGATACATCAAAGAGGGTTAATAAAAAACTACATTAAAAAGCAATATACATATTCCAGCCAGTCCTATGTGGACACTTTGTTACTTTGTGAAATCAATAATCAGCATTCAGTAAGAGACAAAAAGCTTTGTTCATTTTGCACTGAACACAATAGTACTGATTTGAAATAATCATGTGTCTTGCACTATAGTACTGCCACTAATATTAAAACATGCACCAAAATTTACCAAGCTTTCAAGGGATAATATTCCTTTTACCACAATATATATAATAAAATTCTTATCAACCATTCATTATAACAAATATCCTACCATATCACTTTCTTTATATTTTTATCTCTTTCTACCATAAATCAATCATTACTCAATTTTGACTTTCACAAAAATCCAAATTCCAAATATCTTTCTTTATTTATTTAATTCTTCCGGTCCAAATAGTAATTATATCCGAATTAAGAATAAACTGATCAATATCAAGTCCAACATGTTTTCGTATTTAATTTCATACTCTGTTTAATACATACCTTTGCCTTTGTCTCTGATCCTCTCGATTTCGGCCGGTTTTTACGGATCAGTGATCCAACCACAAGCCCGCAATCGGTGGTTCCGCTCCGTCTTCAAACTGAGAACCCAGATCACAATCCTTACTCTCACCATCTTGTAGAGTTTTCAAGGAGATCACAGGAAGACGCACTGCCGGTATTAATTTTACAGAGTATTTAAGAACTTCCCAATAGTACGAAGGAAAGCAAAAGTCTTTCTTTTATTGAAGGAATAAAACACAGATTTATATTACAATACTATTTCTCCGCCATTGGAGGAGAATACTTGGTTAGCCGATCATGGCTTAACTCTTAGGGGAAGCCCCCATAAACTTGAAAATTTAAAATTTAAACTCCAAAACTCTTGAGAGAGAAGTGCTCAAGAAATGGTTAATTTCTGATGCCCTTCTCAAATGGTCGAAGCCCTCTTTTATAGCTGAGTTTCCAGATTTCAAATGCGGACTTCAACTTCCTTTTCTTAGTTGTCCTTGTACCAGCTCCATTCCACCATCTCATGTCTGGTAAGTGGCCATGTGATCCTCCATTCCTTGTCGGCTGGTGACCCCTCCACTATCTTTTATTGGAGATGCTCATTATCTCCAGTTGGTGGCCTGTCAATTTTGGAGGTAGGACCTCCCACTACACCGTGTTGGGTGCAGTCATGAAGTCATCTTATCTTCGCACATGGTAGGGACACACCACTTCACTTTGTTTGATGAAGTGTAGTGCTTGGTAGGACCTTACACGAAAGCCAAAAAGGCTTACATGAACAAAAAGCTTTAAATGAAAACCTAATCCTACCCTCTACACGAAAATCCATTATTCTGGATTTTCTTGCACGAAAATTAATTCTTACATGAGAATTAAATCCTAGCTTACACGAGAATTTCTTTTACACGAGAATTTCTCTAATACGAAATTCATAGCTTACACGAATTTTTATCGAGTCTAATTAGACTCGCTTTCTTTTATTACATCTTTGGCTCAATTTTCTTTCTAAAAACCCTTCTTCAAACCCTTCATTTTTGTTATGGATTGGGTAGATTGTTTTTGATCTTGAAGCCTTATCCAAACAATAGCTTCTCATGTGATTGACAGAAAGAACAAATTATTTCTTCCCATCGTCCGATATGTATCATGTTATATACATTCTTCCTCGTATTTTCCATTGCCGAAATCTTATTTTGCCAGATAAGTTTTTTCTTATTTTCGTAGAGATTTTCAACAAATCCAGTAGTGTTTCCTGTCATTGAGTTTAACAGGAAGGATCCATTCACAGAATTTTGGAAAATCTTGAATGAATATTTTACCTTGTCCATCTATGTGAGACATACCCACATTCCTCATGCTCGCCTTGTAGATATTTCATCTTCAGTGAGGGCGACTTCTAGAAGACTGCTTGTTGGTGGTGCTTTTGCTCTGTTGAAAGCCACCATATCCGGTCTCTGTAATTTGATAAAATGGAAGACTGAATGAGAACATTTCCCTATGATTTCTGGAGCCACTGAAATTAATTTCAACTCCAGGATATCTCCTCGACCTAAATGTGGGTTGTTTTGCCATGAGTCGTGAATGACCGTGGCAATCCATTCCGGTAACTTGGAGATTTCCAGAAAGCTTGGTGCAGTGGTAAGAATTGAAGCAATAGCTCCAAAGTCATACCATTCTCGTACGTCCCGTGGGTTTGCACCCACAAGCATCCACGGTTGTGGATACTTTCCAGATCAATTAGCAATCATCTTGCTGGGATTGATCTCGATCCTTGTAACCAATTTCTCCCAAGTCTTTCGATAAACCTGCAATGGAAAAAAATATTCATTAGTGTTAACCTTTCTTAGGCCTATCGGTGGCCTAAGGTTCACCTCTCCCTCTTTTACCCCAGAGGTGTTGGGTAGACTTGAATAAATTCCTAACTTTCCAAATTAATATCCTTATCGGAGTCCAATAGTTCACCTGTTTCGGCATTAACTATCTTTATACCAAAATCTGATATATAACATGTATCTGCAGGATGACCTGCTACGAGGTTTGGAAATACCTGTTGTGTTCATCGATGATGAACTTTTCTCGAAAATTTCTTTTTGGGTCACTGATGGTGAACCCACTTTGAGAAGGGGTTTCTCAAATGCATCCCAAAGGTGGGCATGCGCAGCTTGTATAGCCTGTATGGTCTTTTGGACAGAGTCCAAATATACCATTTGAACATAGGCAGCTAATTCGACACGGATCCTTAACAATCCATATCTCTTGTTCAATTCCTCGAGGTTTACCCTAAGGTGTCTTGAACGCACCGTGATGGAATCTGTTTCAGTGATGTCCATCTCTCGTTAGTAAATCTGTAAGAACATTCTCATTAGATTTCACAATGACAATATCAAATAAATAATATTGGCATTCTCATACGGTTCTTCGTCTGTAGATGTCTTTCGCATGAGCACTACTGCCCATCGAAAATCATTAGTGTCTGTATAGACAACTAACTGATCTTCATCATGTGGTATTGTGAGTTTCGGCAAATTACTACAAATCTATTTAAGCTCGTGAACTCTTTGGGAATGTATATATTCTCATTTCCATTTCGTCTTTTCATCATTTTTTAATAGAAGATAAAAATCATTTCTATATTTTGCTAGGTCTTTAATAAAACTACTTGCAAAATTAACAACACCCAAGAAGCTTTGAAGATGCTTCTTATCATTCAGAACATCAGAGAAATTGCATATTTTTTCCACAATATGTTTCTGAAGTTCCATACCTGCTTGGTCAATAATAACATCGAGAAACTCGATTCTATTAACTGCGATTATTGCCTTCTTTTCAAATATCACTAATCATTCTTTATGACATGTTTCATAAAATATTTCAAGATTTTTATTTGGTGAGTGTAATGAGTATCGAGAGGCACCATTGCTCGATTGTGAGTGAAGTACCGGTGGTACAAGAGTATTCAGAGGTATTTCCAGAGGATCTTTCAGAATTACCACCAGATCGTGAAATTGAATTTGTGATTGATCTACACCCAAGAGTTTCCCCTATATCTAAATCACTGTATAGAATGGCACCAGGTGAGTTGAAAGAACTAAGACACAATTACATGAACTACTGGACAAAGGTTTTATTTGGCCTAGTTTTTCACCGTGGGGAGCACCTATTTTGTTTGTTCGAAAGAAAGATGGTACCATGAGAATGTGTATAGATTATTGAGAGCTGAACAAAATCACAATCAAGAATAAGTATCCTTTACCTCGAATTGATGATTTATTTGATCAATTGCAAGGTGCATCCATCTTTTCAAAGATCGACTTGCGATCAGGTTACCATCAACTGAAAATAAAAGAGGAAACTATTCCTAAAACCGTATTTAGTATGAGGTATGGACACTATGAGTTTCTAATAATGCCATTTGGACTGACAAATGCTCTAGTAGCATTCATGGACTTGATGAACAAGGTATTTAAAGACTTTCTGGACAAATTTGTTATCATTTTTATTGACGATATCTTGATTTATTCCAAGAATAAAGAAGATCATGCGGTGCATTTGAGGCTCGTGTTAGAAATCTTGAAAGAAAAGCAATTAATTGCAAAATTCAAGAAATGTGAATTCTGGTTAGATCGAGTTGTCTTCTTGGGACATGTAATATAAGGAGTAGGGATTTCAGTCGATCTAAGTAAAGTTGAAGCTATTGATAACTGGCCTCAACTAGGGTTGTAAAAGAATCGAATATTTTTGATTCGATTCGATATTCGAATTGGAATATAGTGATTCGAATTTGAAAAATACGAATAAGAATTCTCTTTTATATTCATATATTATCTGAATACGAATAAGAATATGTTGAAATTCGATTTAAGTATTCACGAATATATTCAAATAATTATATATATATATATATAATTTCTTTATTTTAATTATATATATATATATATATATCCAACAGAAATTCTAAACCACATCTTAAATTTCTTTAACAACCGGTTCATGTCATATTGCAAGAATGATTGTTGGATGGTAGTCGAAATTTTTGTTGTGGTACTTGTTTGATGGATTTGACAATGTAATTATATTTATGTATTTAGAACCTTGGATGTTAACTTGCAAGTAGATTTTTTGTTGTGGTACTTGTTTGATGGATTTGACAATGAATTTATATTTATGTATTTTGAATCTTGAATGTTAATTTGCAATTGGTTTATGAATTATTGCACTAGAGTTGATGAATTTTATTGTTTATTAATTACTATATAGGTATTGTATCATGTTTGCATATGCTATATATTTGAAATATGATATTATTAATTTGGAAATAAATATATTTTTGGAAAAAAATTGAAATTTCAATTCAAATTTTTCAAATACGAATATTCGAATATTCTCGAATATATTCAAATATTTCATTTGAATCGAATATGATTTACTTTTGTTATTTGAATAATAAACGAATACGAATATGAATATTAGAATAATTAAACGAATACGAATAGAATATCATGATATTCAAATCGATTCGTTTCGTTTACAACCCTAGCCTCAACCAAGAAATTCATTAGAGGTGCACAATTTTCTTAGTTTAGCAGGATATTATCGAAGATTTGTAGAAGGATTCTCCAAAATTGCTTCTCCATTGACGTAATTAACCAGGAAGAATGTGGCTTATACATGGGCGGAGACATGTGAACGAAGTTTTCAAGAACTGAAGAAGCGATTAACATCAGCTCCTATCTTAGCGATTCCAACAGGAACTGGAGGCTTCAAAGTATACAGCGATGCTTCGAAGAATGATCTTGGTTGTGTGCTAATGCAAAATGGTAAGGTGATTGCATATGCATCCTGACAACTGAAAGAATATGAGAAGAACTACCCCACTCATGATCTAGAGCTCGCTGCGGTGGTATTTGCACTGAAATTTGGAAACATTATTTATATGGGGAACATTGCAAGATCTACACTGATCATAGGAGCCTGAAATATATTTTCACCCAAAAAGAGTTGAATATGAGGGAAGAATGTGGTTAGAACTTGTAAAGGATTACGATTGTGTCATCAATTATCACCCAGGCAAAGCTAATGTTGTAGCTGATGCATTAAGCCGAAAATTAGTAGAAAAACTAGCAGCTATGACCTTAATTCAGAAACCCGAGCTGCTTGACTTGTGTAGAATGAATGTGGAAATTGTTAATCATGAGCTAGTGGCAGCAAAACTTGTAGCACTAACCCTCAAACCTACTTTGATGGATAGAATTTATGAAGGGCAACAAATTGATGAATATTTTGCTAAAGTGAAGAGAGACATCATTTCGGGAGAATCATCTGACTTTTAGTTAGCAGAGAATGGTGTACTTTGATTCAGAAATCGATTATATGTGCCTAATGTGGATAAGATTCATGAAAATATTATGATAGAGGCACATTTGACACCATATTCAGTCCATCCAGGAGCCACTAAAATGTATAGAAACTTTAAATTGCATTACTGGTGGCCGGGTATGAAAAAAGATATTGCACGGTATGTAGAACAGTGTTTTACTTGTCAACAAATCAAGACAGAACACCAAAGACCTGCATGCAGGAATGTTGCAACCCCTGTTCATTCCTGAGTGGAAATGGGAGAATATAACTATGGATTTTGTCACAGGTTTACCCAAGACAGTTAAATAATGTTCCCCATACAAATAATGTGGTTTCAAGAGAGGATGCATGGGAAGGGATTGTGAAGAATCCTATTATCGTGCATAATTTCTGTTTGCTGAGTTTTATCTCAAGTAATTTATGTTTTGTAGGTAATTTTGATGATGTGTGACGTTATGGACGTACTGGGCAAGCTGCGGAGCTCCTACAGGGTTATGAGCACTTGTGTACATAGATGACGACCAGTTGGACATAATTTTGGTTTATGTTGCTTTTGCTTTTGGATATTAAGTCTCCTTTGAATGTGTTAAATATTATATAATACAATGCATACTAATGGATTAACATGAAACTTGTTTGTGAATTTCTAGTTGTTGAAGTTTCTTTTATAAGAATATGAACAGGGTATTACTGGATGTGATATGATGTTATGTTCACAAAAAAATAATTTCGTTTTATGTTGAGTTAAGTGTGGTCGTGACAATATAGACAAACATGAACTCGAAATAATCTTTAAACAGATTATCCATTTTTCATTGGTATATCTAGGATGCATTTTGCAAGTCCCATTGGAAGTACATTCCAGATATACTAACCTTGTGGAATAGAAAAAACTGTATATTTTCTAAACTCCTTTTCCATTTTAATCTGGTAAAAACCAGACTTATAATCAAATTTTGAAAACACTTTTAACCCTTTAATGTAGTCAATTAAATGTTCTCCACTTGGAATGTAATAACCAACAAAATCAAGTATCTTATTAATAACTTGATAGTTAATTACTAACCTCGTTTTACCTCATTTTATTTCACCGTGGTTTCTTACCAAAAAACCTGGGTGATTGTAAGAGGAGACTCCAGCTTTAATCAATTTAGATTGATATGCTCTTTGATAATTTTTCGCATATCTTTCTTATCGATCATGTTCATCTGGATTGGCTTGTATTGAACCAACTCGAATCAGAATTGTTCCTTTACTTTCAGAGTTGCTTCAATCTTATTTATGTTCCACCAAGCCAGAGAATCCAGTCAAAGCTTATTAAAACGTTGTAAGAAAGATCGTTATCAACTTTTTAAGAGTTAATTGTACTCGAATCATCTTCTAAAAAGTTAATTGTACTCGAATAATCTTCTAACTCAACATAAAACTAATATGTACCCTTAAGTGTATTGATTAATTGAAAACTTGTTGACCAAGTAAAGCTTGTTAAAACTCTTAATGATGTGTTTTATAATATTAATTGACCAAGTTATAACTAGATTGAATAACTTTAGTTATGAATTCATTTACTATAGTCTTGTCTTTGTGTTGAGCCGTAAGTTCTATTAGATTTGATTTATAATATATGTTTAAGGTGCTAAACTTCTAAGTTTAAACGTTAAGTCAAAAGTCAAACAGTTCGGTTAAAGCTTATTAAATTTTTGTAAGAAGCATCGTTTTCAACTTCTTAAGAGTTAAATGTACTAGAATCATCTTCTAAAAAGTTAATTATACTCAATTAATCTTCTAACTCAACATAAAACTAATCTGTAACTATAAGTGTATCGATTATTGAAAACTTGTTGACCAAGTAAAGATTGTTAGAACTCTTAATGATGTGTTTTATAACATTAATTAACTAAGTTATAACTAGATTGAATAACTTTAGTTAATCGTTTACTATAATCTTGTCTTTGTGTTGAGCCGTAAGTTCTTTTAGATTTGATTTATAATATATGTTTAAGGTGCTAAACTTCTAAGTTTAAACGTTAAATCAAAAGTCAAACAGTTCGGTAAAAGTTTATTAAAGCTTTGTAAGAAGCATCGTTTTCAACTTCTTGAGAGTTAATTGTACTCGAATCATCTTCTAAAAAGTGTATTAGTGCTAGGAGTCAAAATCATGAGAAAGGGAAAAATGAGTTGGCAACAAACCAAGGATCCTTGGACTAAAGCTATTAATACACTATCTTAGTATTTATTTTGGGGTGCTATAGCCCATCAATTTGTGGATGTAACGATGTATTGAATGCAAGCTGCGTACCCATTGCACTACGCAAACTCTTCCAAAATATAGATGTGAGTTTGGGATCCCGATCTGAAACTATAGAAACATGTATCCCATGCAATCTGACTATCTCTCTGATATAAATTTCAACATATTGATTCATGTTATATGTAGACTTCACCATAAGAAAATGAGCTGATTTTGTTAGTCTGTCAACAACCACCCAGATTGAGTTATACCCTCTTTGAGTTCTTGGTATTCCAAGCACAAAGTCCATTATAATGTGCTCCCATTTCCATGCAGGTATGAGCAATGGTTGCAATAAACCTACTGGCCTTTGATGCTCAATTTTAACCTGTTGACAAGTTAGGCATTCTGCTACAAATTTGGCGACATCCTTCTTCATGTTAGGCCACCGGTAATGTAGTTGTAAATCTTTATACATCTTAGTACTATCTGGATGTACTGAGTAGGGAGTGGCATGAGCTTCTTTCAAAATGTCCTCTTTTATGGACTTATCAAATAGAACACATAGACGCCCCTTATAATGAATGACTTCATCATCATTAACAGAAAATTCTAATATTTTTCTTGTATCAACTTCTCTTCTCAATTTGCATAGATAGTCATTTGTCTTTTGACCCTCCTTGATTCTATCTTGAAGAACTGGTTTCAATGTTAAGGCTGATAGTGAGCAAACCTTACTTTTCGGCACGATTTCAAGCTCTAATTTTTGCAAATCAAGTAATATAGGCTTTTGTATGGCAAAAAGAGAGGATGAAGATTTTCGACTCAAAGCATCTGCAACGACGTTAGCTTTTCCTGGATGATAGTTGATCACACAATCATAATCCTTCACAAGTTCTAGCCACCTTCATTGTCTTATGTTTAGTCCATTCTGTGTAAAAAAAGTACTTCAAACTTTTATGATCTGTATATATCTCACATTTCTCACCATAAAAGTAGTGTCTCCAAATCTTCAAGGCAAAAACAACAACAACAAGCTCCAAGTCATGAGTTGGGTAGTTCTTCTCGTATTCTTTCAATTATCTCGAAGCATATGCAATCACCTTTCCATTCTGCATTAAAACACAACTCAAACCATTCTTCGAAGCATCACTATAAACTACAAACCCTCCAGTAGTAGATGGAATGGCAAGACCAGGAGCTGTGGTCAACTTATGTTTCAGCTCTTGAAAACTGTTTTCACAAGCTTCGATCCATTGAAATTTCACATTCTTCCTTGTTAATGTTGTCAAGGGCGTAGCTATCTTTGAAAATCCTTATACAAATCTTCTATAGTAGCCTGCTAGCCCCAAGAAACTCCTAACTTCCGACACACTAATTAGCGTTAGCCACTTAGTGATAGCCTCTATCTTTGCTGGATCAACAGTAATCCCATCCTTAGAAATCACATGTTCTAGGAACACTTTTTCAATCCAAAATTCACACTTCTTAAATTTGGCAAATAATTGTTTCTCCTTCAGTAATTGTAACACAACTCTCAAGTGTTCTCTATGTTCTTCTTTATAACGGGAGTAGATTAGAATGTCATCAATGAAGACAATCACAAATTTATCAATATATTCTTAGAACACACGATTCATTAAATCCATAAAAGTTGTCAGAGCATTCGTCAAACCAAATAGCATCACAAGAAATTCATAATGTTCGTACCTGGTCATTATTGCGGTCTTGGAAAGGTCATTTTTCCTTATCTTCAATTGATGGTATCTAGAACGCAAATCAATCTTGGAAAATATTGAGGCTCCTTGATGTTGATTAAACAAATAATCTATTCTTGGAAGTGGATATTTGTTCTTGATTGTGACTTTGTTCAACTCTCTATAATCAATACACAATCGTAGCGTACCTTCCTTCTTTTTCACAAATAACACCGGTGCACCCCATGGAGAATAACTTAGGCGAATGAAACCTTCGTTCAGCAAATCTTGCAATTGAATCTTTAACTCCTTCAACTCTGATGGTGTCATGCGATATGGCTGTTTTGATATAGGTGTAGTTCCTGGTACAACATCAATAATAAACTCAATCTCAAGATCTGGTGGTAATCCAGGCAAGTCATTTGGGAATACTTCAAGATAATCACGAACTATCTCCACATCTTCTGGCTTTAATTGTGATTCCACTGATACATCCATAGTACTCACCAAGTACCCAGTACAATCCTTGTTTAGCATCTTTTGAGCTTTCAAAGCAATGATACTGGGTATGCAACATGTAGAAGACTTACCACTAAACACAAACGGTTCTTCTCTAGGTGGTTGGAAAATAACAATTTTCTTATTACAATCAATAGTAGCATGATACCTTGTAAGCCAATCCATACCCAAAATAACGTCAAAGTGTAGTATAGGCAGAACAATAAGGTCTGCATGAAGTATCTTAACACCGATTTTGATAGTAATACCCCTTAATAGTTTGTTAGACTCTAGTTCTTTCCCGGATGGAATCAACACACTATACATTTCTTTTAAAGTTTCTGGTGTAATGCCCAATTTTCTTACAAATGCATTTGATGCAAATGAATGTATAGATCCTAAATCTATCAACGTAACTTCAAGAAATCCACAAACAAAAATAGTACCTGAAACTATAGAGGGGTCTACATCCGCCTGTTGTTGATTCATTGCGAACATCCTGCCTTGAACTCTTCTCTGTGGTTTAGTACAATACTTTGAAATGTGTCCAGGTTCATGAAAATTGAAGCAACGACCCATACATTTAAAGCATTATCCAAAATGACTTTTACCACAATTTACACATTTAGGTCTCTCAACAGTATTAGATGTCTGCCCTACTTTTTGACGTTTTTCATTTCCTTACCCTGACTTTTGCTCTATATTCTTCCATTGATTTGAGTTTCTTTATGTGAATACTTACCTTCTTTGTTGTCTTGATCTGTCGATCACTTCTCATCAAGGTCTGCCATCAAAGCCTTATCTACTATCTCTCTGAACTCAATAGTTGAAGACATTCGAACATCTCTTCTTATTTCTGGATTAAGGCCTCTGAGAAAGTGGTCAATCTTCTCATTATTATCTCTAGCAATATATAAAAACATATTTGCAGCTAGCTTCAAACTTGTGGACATATTCACACACGAACATACCTCCTTATCTCAACTCCAAGTACTCTTTTACCTTAAGTGATCGTGTATCTCTGGTAAAATATTTATCGAAGAGAATGGTTTTGAATCTTTCTTATGTCAACTCTTCCATATTGATAGCAAGTTTAGCTTCTTCCCACCAAGTTCTAGCATCTTTCTTTAATTGGAAAATTGCACAAATCACTTTCTCTCCATCATCAATATGCATGTAGTCAAAGATAATTTCCAATGATTTCACCCATTCTTCTGCCACTAAAGGATCAAGTCCACCATCAAAATTTGAGGGGTTCATCTTTCGGAATCTTTCATAAACAGTTGATACAATATCTGGTATGTTTTTTTTTTTTTTCTTTTTAAAAGAGGATCAACAGATTTCACTCTTACCCTCCGCAGTGACTCGAACCCAGGACCTATGCCTAGGTAGCAGACACCTTTTACCACTAGGCTATCAATGCTTCGTCTATCTGGTATGTTCAGTGGTGGAGGTTGTTGATGGTTTAGTTTCTACGCTCTTTGTTGCATATCCAACAATTGTTGTATATGTTCACCATGTGTTCTAGTTTGTTGCTGAATTAAATAGGACAAGTTATCAACTAGATGACTAGTCTCATTGTCTGTTCTTCAATTTCTTCTCGATGTCATGATTTCCTATGCAATGCCCATCTCTTATGATGAATATGTAAAATAATGAATGTTTAATGATGCAGACATAAGACATGATCAACATACATGATATATGCAATACAATATGAATAAACAAGTAAATAGAAATCGAGTACCCTAGGCCGCCATGTACATTCATATGCCATTCTTTGTCTTTATAGACAATTAAACTATTGCTCTGATACCAACTGTAATACTCCCAATCTTTACTATTTTGAAATACTTTTAAGAAACACATGTATGAGAATGTTAGATTTCTGACTTAACTTCAAAATGAAGCAAGCCATCTAATAGGTCCCAGAATGTTAAACTTTGTGAAAGAACTCCAAAATACTTTAAAGGAACTTTGTCGATTGAAATATACCATCATTTTTACATAAGATCCAAAATATCTATTTACAATAAATGACATCTCAACGGTTTAATTGTCCAAAAGATGAGTATCTGAACAAGCTTCAAAAGTTCATCTCGAGCATGGCATATGAACAAACTAACTGGCCATTTAGGAGACCAACTATCTTTGCACATCATTACTTGCATTACAAAAACTTATTAATGAGCAATAGGCTCGGTAAGTTGAAATTTATGTACACAATCACGTATAATGAATCATATCATGCAATATGCAATGAAGTTTCTCTGGATTAGTCTCTTGACATTCTCAAGGGAAAGTAAACTTTCCTCGTCAATGTCCTCAACATGTGTTCTCTCTTTTAATGCATTCTTTAGAAGTTGGATGTCTTCTTCGGATGCCTTTTCGAAATCCTATTGCCTTAAAGACAAAAGAGCTTTACCAAATTTTCTTTAATTGGTATATCCCCGAACACATCTTTGAAACGTTCATTCATAGATCTACTAGATCCTTTTGGTAACTTCTTTTTTCAAATCTATTATTTCTTTTTTCAAATCTAAAACTTCTTGTTGGATCTCGAAGAGAGATCTGAATATAGACTCCATCTGACCTCCATAAAACTAGATGGTTTTCTAGATTTCTCTAAGATCCTGTGAGATCTTAAATGTATCAGGAATTATTTTGTTCTAATCCTGATTGGACGTCATCAAATTGATAGTCCTAAAACTTGTGTTATCTCGAAAATATTTTCGGATACATAATTTCTTGATTTTCTCCTCTGTTCGGCATAAAATCAATAACATAAATATAAATCGTAAATTATTTCTTCAATAAACCTAGGCTCTGATTACCATTTTGAGGCCCGGATCAAATGAATATTTGGAGTTGGAATTATAAATAAAATTTGGAAAAATATGGATTGGAAATTGTAAAAGGTGCTTGGATGTAGTATTTTTTAATGATTGCAAAAGTGGGGTCAAAAGGTTCTTTTGCCATTTGACCATTTTTTTAGTATTTTGGGAAGTTTGTTATATTGTGTGGTATTTTTGGATTTAGTTATATATTTTGTGGTAGTATGGGGCTATGCCCCAACTTTCAAGGCCATCAATCATGGAACTTATTTGGTACTTCCATATTAATTGGTTCAAATATTTTTGAACATATATAATTCTATTCAATACTACAAGAAATCACACATTTTGTGACGAATATTTTTGCGACGATAAAAAAATCGTCACAATTTGTTACTTAAAGGCGACAAATGTTATTTTCGTCATTAAAATACTAGAAATTGTGATAAAATTTTATTTTGTCACCATTGATAATTTTATTTGTCACTAATTTATAAACTCCATGACGACATAAATTATGTCGTCACAATAATAATAGGTGACGATTTTAATAATAATTGGTGACGAAATTCGATGTCATAAAAATATATATTTTCATTACGATGTTATTTTTCGTCATTAATTATTCTAAATAATTATTGACAAAATTATTTCGTCACAATAATAATTTGTTACGATTTTAATTATAATTGGTGACGATATTCGATGTCGTAAAAAATAAATTTTTGTGACGGTGCTATTTTTTGTCATTAATTATTTGAATTAATTAGTGACAAAATTCGACGTCATAAAAAATATATTTTTATGACGATGCTATTTTTTGTCATTAATTATTTGAACTTATTACTAACAAAATTGTATCGTGAGTGCATTAACATTTTGGGTTTTGAACATTCATATGTTGGCCATTGAAATCGAGTTAATATATCAAAATTGGAAATCAATGACTTATATATTAATAAGTAATGGCACTTTATAAAAAATAACAAAAATTATGTGATAATAAAAAATTGAAAAATATCAAAAATTGAAATAAAAGAGTACCAGTGGTCTAGTGGTTAGAGTACCACCTTGGGCACCCGGGTTCAATTCTCATACAACGCACAATATTGGCGTTGGTGATGTCAGCGCTGACGTCATTGTTGTGATGCGTGTGCGCTAACATCAGCATTGTGATGACATGTCATGACCCATGATGTGTGCGCTGACGTCAGCACTGTGATGACGTGTCATGACCTATGGCGTGTCATGCTGATGTGTCAGTGTCTTATGACGACGTGTCACGACAACACTCAAAATCTAGGAAGTCCGTTGTCTTTCAACGAAATTCTTGTTGTGTTTCGTCACTAAAGTTTAACTCTTTAGTGACGAATTATATAAAATATGACGAATTAGTTAATCAAATTGTGACTAAAATTGTGTCACCAAAATTTGACAAAGTTGGTAGTAAATGGATAAGTTACTAAAAATTAATATTTTAGTGACAATAAATTAAATTCGTCGTGTAAAGTTACACTTTTAGTGACGAAACACCATAATTAGTGACGAAATTTGATGCCAAATACGACGCTTTATTTGTCACTATAGATAAGATGATATAACGACGATGACCTTTAGCGTCATCAAAAGATGACTTTAGATGACGAATTCAAATAACATCACATTTACCTAATATGACGCACTTACAGCGACGTTCTTTGCGACGAAAATATTTCATCACCAAACACCTTTTGTGACGAAAAATGGTGTTTTTATGACTCTAGAGTACTCATTCTTATTGTAGCACAATATAACCTTGATTAGATACACCAAAAGGATGTATATAAATTGAGATTTGGAAGAGAGGATTATATGCAACAACCTGAAGGGTCATTAGACCTGGACAAACTTGTCAATTCATTATATGGAGCACTCAAGCAATGATACGAAAATTTGACAAAACAATGATATCCAAAGGTTTTCATCATATCATCCAATGTGATAAATGTGGAGATAAAGTCTTACTTGGTCTCACAACTATTCGGTTTTTCAATCTAGTCTCATATTTAAGTAATTGCTTGATTTTGGACCATTTTTCATCGGAAAAAAATTGCATGCGTTACATGTGACATAAAAATTTGGGCTTTTGGGCCAGTAAATCTAGCGTGGCACCACATGGCATTCTACCATTGGTTTTTGAAATTGTTTTTTTTTTAATTGAATTATATTTACACATCATTTTATTGTGTCACCTGATAGAAAAAGAAAAATATAAATTGCTTCACCTTCTTCATTGCTTCATCGGATCCACTGTTGGCCACAACTCCACACCAAAGTCTCCCAAATCATATGTTTCCTACTCAATCATCACATTTTAGGTAGAAATAAACCGATAACACTTTCTCATCATTGTTTTAGAAAAATCGTGGCCAACAACTCACTAAATCACCAATAACTACCGATTTATTTGTCGTAAAGCTATCATAGTCACCACTTCAAGCTCAAAATTCAATTTTCCCTAATTCATAACTAAAATGCATGAAATTAGTCTCAAAATACTCCTCATACCACATTCTTTCAAAGTGTCGATCTTAAGAAAATATTTAGAATCGTACTAGATTTTACAAAAATGCATTTTGTGTTTCAACTTTAAAACCATTTTCTCGATGCCCAAAATTTGTGCATGAAATTAGAAAATTGAATGAGGAAATTTGATATCCATGTAATGGATAACTCTCCTATGTAATTAAATTTCATTTTCTGAAATATAAATTTGCTAATATTACAATGGGTAATTTGCTTTGAGGTTAGTATTTGGGATTTTTTATCCCCCTTTTCTTGAACTGTTGTTTTCAATTTTAGTTTTTATTTTTATTTTTTGTGATGAAGTTTTTTTTTCAATTTCAATGTTTCAATTTTCTAATTTATTTAAATAATTAATCAATGAGACGAATACATCTCATGTCATGTCAGATTTGCTTATCTAAAACCCTCAAACTAAAAGTCATTTGTAATGCATGTGACTTTTTTCCGATATAAATGGAAGTCTCTTGTGAAGAAGATATCAAAATCGAGTAATTATTTAAATTATAAGATTAAATTGAAAAAAATATGTAGTTGTGGGACTAATTGTGAAAAAAAGTCAAAGTTGTGGGATCATGTAAGATTTTATCCCTCAAATATGTAAACATTAAAGGACACATATAATGAATATGTAATCATAGTTGTATGTATGTAGATGATATATGTATGCTAATCACATGCAACAATCATTATTGAATCTTGAAAACTAAGAATATGTTGAAGAAATTTTTCGACATCATGGGTATGAGTCTTAGATGTCATAGTAGAGAAAGATCTCTAGAACTTCCAATAGAATTGTCTTGTCAAAATTTTACTATCTTGAGAATGTACTCAAGAATTTAAAAGCTTTCAACCTAGCTTCGGATAAGACTAAGTAAACTTAATTCTACATATAGCCAAAAATAGAGGAGATCTAGTACCTTAACTGAAGTATGCAAGGATTATTAATGTACCTCACCAACTATACATGTGCTGACATTGCATATTTAGTTAGCAATTTTAGTAGAATCACGAGTAATCCAAGTAATGATCAATATATTGTATTTAAGTAAAAGAGAAATTGTAGCTACAGATGAAAAGTCGTAGCTATTTTCCAAATGCCTACATTGCTTACAAAATATTTCTACGATACTAGTTTCAGTAGCGAGGGAAAAAAGTTTTACAAAATCGAAGCTTATTAAAACTTTTCTTCGGTCAAACTTGTCAAAACTTGAAAGAAAGTGTGAATGAATTAGTTAGTCTATATTATCAATTGAGAAAAAATATTAATGAACAACTTGATTTATATGGACTTGATAAAACTTTTGCCTTTAAAACAGTGAGACAAACTATATTTTAAGTAAATATTTAAAAAACATGTTTGCCATAATATGACTATGTTTATGAATGCATCAAAATTTTATATTTTTAATTAAGTTTATACATTTGAAATTAGAAGCTTATTTTAAAATATATACTCATGCCAAAAAAAGCTTGATAGGCACAACCCTTAGCGCCTCAGTACCGCTTAAAAAGCTTGATCTCTAGTGCTCATATTATAGCAATTTGAGGCGGACAAAACATATCATCCTCCACGTTGCATTGGTTGGAAAAGAGGGGGAAAAATTAGACAAAAAAGTAAGATAATACACTTATCTAACAAATTAATGGAAGCATGGTGTATGAGACAAGACATGTGGACTGCTACAAAGTAGTCGAATTACCTACTAAATTGTGTACATCCCATGAAACACCTTTTTCTAGAAAAGAGATTACATATTATTGATTCCCATATCACATTATTGATGGATTGAAATCTATCACTATATTCTCATATTACTAGAGAGAAAATGAATTTGGACCACCCACCTGATTCAACGAATATAACTTTAGTGTTTGAAGAGATAGATGTGAGTAAAGATATGAAAATCGTGCTTAAATAATAAATTTTGAGTGATGTTTGGATGGATATGACTTCGAAACTCATGATTTTTATTTCAATTCTATATTTCAAATGCCTCTATTCAAATACGATCTTAGACAATTAATTTAACTAATTTTTTTTTTTCATAAAAAATCATTTCAGATGATCTTATAATGTATATAAATTTGTCAGAACATAAACACGCGGGAGCAAGTGTAGGCATGGACGTGAGAGTACGAGTGAGCGTGTGGAAACATATAAAAAGTGGTCTCGGATCGAATCGATTCGACTTACATTGATCTAAAATTCATACATCAAGTGTATAATTTTTTTTGTGTGTATTATATATGTAACTAGTATAGGGCCCATGTAATACATGGGATTTAAAAAAATTAAATTTTTTGAAATTAAAAATATTTAATAAGAAAACAAATTATGATTTTGTATAATACACAAAGATTAATTTAACATTTAATATAACACAATCTGATGATATATCATTTAATTGTTTAAACATATGTTACATTTGTTATGTTTATTATATTATTCAACCATCCCACCATTGTTTTAGTTTGATTTTATAGTCAAAAATTAGAATCTCGGAATTTTCTTTTTAACTAAATGATAAAAAGATGAAAGCCAAATTTCCCTAGAAATTTCATAATTCATTTTAAAATCAGTAATTGTAAAAATATTAAATTACATTAATTAATATGTTTCATAGGATTGAAAGTTTGAATAATCCTTTTAAATCAGGCTACTTTTATTTTAGTTAATTCTTTTTTTGTTTATATTTTTCTCTAATTTTTTTAAATATATAAAATGGTTTCTATATTTGAAGTCTAGCATGTATTGTTTTAATAATTGTAGATAAAATTCTTATATTATTTAGTATTATTTATTATCAACATTAAATTTAATATAATTAATTAGCTATATTAATTAGCTTGAAAATTATATTTATATATTATAGATGTAATTTGTAAAAAAATAAATTAATATGAAAAAAATATAGGTTTGTCATGTGTTAAATGTGGTCATTCTTTTATATATATATATATATATATATATATATATATATATATATAGATAGATAGATATATAAATAAAAATATATATACATATATATTACAGATTTAATTTGGAATGAAAATGAATTTGCAAACAATGTAGGCTTGCCATGTGGCACATGTGGTCATTTTTATATAATATTAATGATGATGATGATAATAATAATAATATTATTATTATTATTATTATTATTATTATTATTATTATTGTGTTGTTGTTGTTATTGTTGTTGTTATTATTATTATTATAGTAAAATTTTATGGTTTGTATTGAGAAAATTATCAACTAAACTTATTAAATAAAATGCCAATAAAATATCTATTCATTATTTTAATTATTTTGTTATCTATATTTTAGAATAAAACAATTCAAATGAATAAAATATATCTTTCAATATTGAAAGCCTTTTACTTATTTAGGGGAAATTTCATTTTTGGCCCTGTAGGAAATGCGACGGGCCATTTTTGGCACCTAGTATCAAAAGTGACCCAAAAATCATCAAGTTTAGCCCTATCCGTTAGTTTGGTTAACGGAAACCGTCAAAACACACAAACAATGTTGACGGTCATGTGCGTCGCACGTGTTATTTCCGATAGATTTTTGACGGAATTGTGAGGGTGGGGCAAAAAGGCTTGAAAATACGTGTTATTTCCGTTAGATTTTTGACGGAATTGTGAGAGTGGGCCAAAAATGCCTGAAAATGGGTCAAAATCGGCCCGCGCCCATTCCAACAGGGCCACAATTGATTTTTTCCCACTTATTTAATTAGTAACATCAATATTTATAATAGCATCTATTCACTATTTTAAGCCTTTTTTTTTATCTATATTTTAGAAAGAATTTTCAAATGAATAAATTATCTCTTTCAATATTTAAAGCATTTTGCTTATTTATTTTGTAACATCAATACTAATAAGAGTATTTAATAAACAATAATTGTATGAATGTTATGGGTCGTAGATGGATTTACTTTTATATATATAAACATTGATGTAAAAACTAACCCAACAATTCATAAGGAATCTTTAATTTAATTAATGCAAATTAAAGCATTATATACTTTTGCGAGTTATTTTACTATTACAATATAAAGTAATAGATGGCTTAATTACAGGATAGATAGTCACCTATATAATTTATATATATATATATATAGACACACACACATAGTTAGCTTTTTTGTGAATTGCACTATTTATTTATATGTACCTATATTTGAGTTTTGAACTCGATGTATACATTACTCCATGAACATAACCTAGGATAATGAAGGTGATGCTCTCAAGATTAAATAAATTGATTGGAGATAATTACACCATTGTTCATTCGATCAAGAGTTACTCTTGTGAGACCGTCTCACAGAATTTTAATGTATTGCGTGAGATGGATCAACCCATAACCCAATTATCCACCACCCAAACCCTACAATTCACATGTTGTTTGTGGGTGATGGGACTCCGTCTCATGGAAACTATCCGTGAAACCGTCTCACATGAATTTTTGTGTTCGATCAAATTGTTATACTTGATCAATGGCTAAATCCGTGAGATTTCACATTCCTAATTAATAAGCTATAAATTCTAGTAATAGTTATTAAGTATTTTAAAGTAATCAAACATTTGCACTGGCAGTTACGTTTTTGGTCCGAAAATAGAATAATCATGTTTGGTTCAATATAAAATTTTACTTGGCAATATTTTTATCTTGGCACTTTTAGTTTGAACTCCACTAAAACTTAACCATTTTGATTGTGCTATGGGATTAAAAGTGCAATATCTTAGAAAGTATATAAATTGTTTCAGTAAACAAACATGTTATCAAAACAATATAAGACATGTTTTAAAAAACAACTAAATAAATTAATCCAAAAGAGATTTAATTAAAGGGGAAATCCCCCATTGTACACAATTTTAAAATTCATAGAAAAAAAATACATCAAAATATAAGTGATTGTTTGACTGTGCACTTAAATATAATGATTGTTACAAAAATACCACAATTGTTGACCAGTCTTATTATAAATAGTTAAAAGTGTCATTTATAGTCAAATCATGTTAGTGAGTGTCATAAGCTATTATTTATTATTTTATTACCCCAGAAAGTCTGAGCTATTAAACGGAATTAATTGCCTTATTAAACGGAATTAAAATCCTAAAACCTAAACAAAATTAATTGCACTAATGTTTACACGGACAATTAATGTTTACCATGAACGAAATTAATTTTATTACTTTAATGTTTACACGGACAATTGCTCATGAAAGTTTTGAGCTATTAAACGGAATTAATTGTCTTATTAAACGGAAGTAAAACCCTAAATCCGTAAAAGAAATTAATTGCACTAATAAACAAAAATATTTTACTAATAAACGAAATAATTGAACTACTAAACGAAATATTATGAACTGTTACACGAATATTTTTGACCTGATGAACGAATTTCTTGGCTTCGAAAATATGCACTATTGAACGAAAATGTTGTACTATTAAATAAAATATTTGAATTATTAAACGACATGTGTTAACTATTACACGAAAATATTTGACTTCTTCTCCGATTTTTTTGGCTTCGAAAATAGATACTGTAACACGAATTTTGGCCACGAAAATAACAACTATTAAACGAAAACAACCAACTTTTGACTTTTAACAATTGAGTTTTGAATACCAATTAACTATCAACTATTACACGATATTTGAACAAGGTCTAGTTTTTGAATATAAACCCTATTAAACCAATTTGTAAAAATTATTTGTTAAATTTTGACATTTTAAGAATATTTTAAATTCCAATTAAATCATATCTATTAAACGATTTTGTTACAATTAAATAAAAAAATTACAATTTACTTTTAAAAAAAATTAAAATGTACCTTTAAAATTACAATTTATTATTTGTTTCATAATTTTATTAAACAAATTATTAATAAAATTAGTTTACAATATTAACTTGTAATTTTTTTTAACAAATCTTATAAGAATTCCTTTACAATAAATGAGTCTCAACTAACATATCAAGTCTAACTTTAATGAAATATGATTTATTTTCTTAAAAAATTCTCAAATAAAGACAAGAGTCAAACGTTGCCCTATTTATCATTTCATCCGCCGATTTCACCCACCTTCTTTCATCCAAGTTTCAGATTTTTACAATTCACCGAACTAAATCCTTGCAATTTTTCGTGGGGGGCAGATTTGTGGATACACTCATCAACAAATTTGGGCAAATTCGTGGAAAGACACCAACACTTCATTCAATCCATGGATTCTCAATCATTCAGCCAGGTTAGTTTCCGTTTGCAAATGAATGTCGTGTAAACTTGAATTGTTTTTTTCGTTCAAGGTGCTTGAATTTTGTTGAAGCACTTCTATTTTTGATGAATTTCGTTGAAGCCAATGTTGTATTGAAGGATGATTATGAATGTTGAATTTCGTTTATGAAGTATTTGTCGAAGCATATGTAGAATGTAGAATGTTGAATGTTGAATGTCGAAGCATATGTAGGTACCCAAAAACTATGGGATTTATGTACTGTTAAACGATGTTTTTGTGCTATTACACGAAATTTATGTGATGTTAAACGAATAATTCAGTGAAATTTGTATAATTACACGATTATTTGTGGTTTTATGTGTTGTTGACTTGTTACACGAAAAATTACATTGTTAAACGAAAAATTTGAACTATTAAACAAAACAATGGTTAAGTTAAACGAAAATTTTGAATATTTACACGAAAATTCTGTGCAGCTAGATGAACATGGACATTCGACTTATGTATGTATAAATCCAACTGCGTTCTTTAGCTCACTTTTGCTTGAAAAAGTAGCTCCTCTATACAGATTGTTTGTAGAGCCGCACAAATGTATGGAATCTGTACTTCGTGGTTCCTCGAATGGTGGGATTTCTGGAATAAACCAATTCCGTCTCTCAATGTATGTCTCAAATTCCTCAAGAGCGGCTAGTTGGTCTACATCCAAAGTCGTCTTGTCCTCCTCATTCAATTCAAAGTTATCTTGCACCTCGTTTGCGTCTGATCCACGTCCATCCTCCTCATAGTTCGAATCTACAAAACCAGGTACACATAATTAATTCAAACGAATAATCTATAAAAACAATTTGATTCAATTTAAAGACTTTACTGAATTATTACCACGTTCATCGTCATGTATCTGTTCACACCTCCCAATGTCTGGCCCCATTGGTTGCTGACGCACAACGTAATGTGTTTCTTCCGGCTCCGTCCACACTCTTGGAGATCTATTCAAGTCGAACATGTCAAGACCCAAAGACAAACTAGGGTAATCTACATGACCAACTGACGATGGTAAATTCTCCGGATGAGCACTTGACCCTGATGTCCCAGTTTGTCTAATTCCATTCTCAAACGAGCCGATCCCATATTTTGCATAGAAGGTTTCATTGTGTTGTAGCCCAATCGGAACATCAGGCATAACCAAATTGTTATCAAAATAAGTACTCCAGCTTGTGTAATCTATAGCACACGAAGAAGGATTAACATTTTGCATATCTGAGTAAAAGCTAACTCCAACAGTCATCCTTTTTAGGGAAACAAAAACCACCCGACTATTACTTTCCATGGACAATAATCGCATGACATCAGAATCATCCTTTATCTTTATCTTTTTCAAAAATCCATTGGTCTCAAATAACGTGTGGATCACATATCGCCAATCGTTTTGATCAGCACGCACAACTCTATGGATTGTGTCATTGAAATCGTCATATCCGATTGTTTCAAGTTGAAGCACCCCTCAGAGACCATTTTTGTATTCTAACTCCTCCCAAAAACCATGATACCAGACCACTACAGAGATAGATTCCATTTGTTCTTTTTCCTTCTCTGAAAAAAGAATAATTGTCAGTTAATCGTTAAAGCGTAATTAAATGAAAGCTCATTCGTGTAACAACCATCGGGACAATATTTAAATTCATTTAATAATTACAAAAATTCGTTTAATAGGTATTAAAATTCGTTTAATAAATAATGGTATAAATTTGTTTAATAATGGTACAAATTCATTTAATAATTAAAAATACTCGTTTAATAGTTAATAAAATTCGTTTAATAATTAAAAATACTTGTTTAATAGTTAATAAAATTCATAAAAAAAGTATTAACATTCGTTTAATATGTATTAACTCGTTTAACAATTACAAAAATACGTTTAATAATGACTCATTTAATCATTAGTAAATTTCGTTTAATAATGTCTGAACATGCTGTCGTTTAACAAGTTTATTTCACTAATTAATAGTAAACTATGAATACAAATGCATGAATTAAATTACTCAAAAAAAAAACTATCAGATTTTAGCATACAATTAACACTGCACAACATATCATATCATATATCATATATCATATCATATAATGTACATTCATAAATGAAAAAGTTGCATTCCTTCTGGTAATCTCTTAAAAAAATAATATACATACCTGATTGCAAGGAATGATTCACCTCACGCTCCCCTAGTTTACTGATCTTAACATTTCTTTCTTTTATCAAGTCTAAAAATGAAAAGGAATGCGGGGATATTCTTGTATTGGTGTCTTTAAATAGGAGGGAAATGTATTGGTGTCTTTAAACGAAGTTACCATGCCACGGTCATAAATTATCACATGTGAAAAAATGACATGAATAACATCAATGAATCAATGACATGTATCACTGAATCAATGACATTTATCAGCCTTCACTATTCACACTTTATTGAACATTATTCACATGAAGACCATTGTTAAATGAATGGTTAAACAATGTTTATTTCATGAAACCCAAATACCCAATTGAACAAATATTAAACGATTTCTTCAAAACAAAAATAACAACTATTAAACGATTTGATTGTTTTGTAATAATTGTTTTATTTCATTCGAATAACAATTGTTATTTTTTCAAAATGCAAACCCCATATTTTATCTTTTAAGTATTCGTTTATTATATGTTGTAACAAATTCGTTTAATATTCTTTAAAAATAAGCCAAAAATTCGTTGAGAAATAAAAAATTTCGTGTAATAGTTCAAACAAATTTGTTTAATAGTATAAAAATTATCGTTTAATAGTACAAAATTTTTCGTTTAATAGTATAGTGATTTTCGTTTAATAGCACAAAAAAAATTGTTTAATACTACACATTTCATAGTTTAATAGTACAATGATTTATCCGTTTAATAGTTCATAATTTCTTGTACTATTATACGTGTAAAAATTCAGGAAATAATATAATTAAACTAATATGACTCATTGACATGATTTGACATCACTAACCAAACAATCACATCTCTACACTATTCACATGAAGACTAGTCAAAAAATATGGTATTTTGGTAACATTCACTATATTTAAGTGTACTTTTTGAAATAACCTATATTTTAGTGTATTTTTTTTCAAACAATTTAAAAATTGTCTACAGTGGGCCGGGAACCCTTTAATTAAATCTGAACATTAGAAAATAAAATAAATTTTTTTTAAAAACAATTAAAAATCATGACGTAAGATCTAGTTATTATTAAAAATTATTTAATAAGTATGATAATCAGCAACGAAAAAAAATAGCCACACAATAATTGAAGTGAAAAAACCAAAAAGCTTCCAAGAATAAAGAGGGGGAAGTAGCATGTCAGAATTATCTTAGCATGTCAATCCACGTAATCGTTCAATACATTGATTCTTGACTTCTGAGTTGTACTAATTACGAGGCTGCTTTTACTACTTTCCATTTTTAATTTTTCATTAGAGAAATAAATAACTTACCCATTTGATTGTAAACCTCTCACTCGATTAAATTAATAAAACGAGGGATATGTTGGAGTAACAAATATTTATAAAGAAAGTCAACATGATACAAATTTCAAAATAAATTTTTAGAATATTTCTACAAAAAATCTATTCCACACGGGATTTGAACCAATGTTGTTGTTGTTGTTCGTTACTACAAATAAGACATGATCTATTAAATGGTCAACCCATTTTTTCTAATTAATTCCAAATTTACGTCTAATTAATATATGAAATGATAATCCAATATTTTTGAATTATGGGAACTGAACCCTCTATATCATTTTGACGTTTTCTTATCTTATGTTTCAATATCTTTAATGTATAAATTTGTTAATTAGTGATGTCATTTATATATATCACATGTGGTGGTTATTTTAAAACAACTCATAAAACACTTTATAGAAAGAGTTAGTCTCTTGTGAGACCGTCTCAAAGATCCCCTTTCGTGAGACGGATCTATTTGACTCAATAAATAAATGAATACTTATAGCAGTAAAACGAATACTCATGATTGTAAAACATATACTTATAGCTTATTTCTATAACAACATAACTATTAAGAATAAAATGCATGTTTATAACTATAAAACACATACTTATAGCTGTAAAACACATACTTATATAGCAACATAACTATAAAAAATAAAACCCACACTTATAATTGTAAAACGTATACTTAAAATTGTAAAACACATAATTATATAGCAACATAACTATTAACAATAAAACACATTCTTATATTTATAGTCATAGAACACATACTTATATATAGTTGTACAACACATACTTATATAAATCACTTATATAGCAACATAACTATTAAAAATAAAACACATACTTATAGCTGTAAAACACATACTTATAGTTGTAAAACATATATTTATACATGTATCACTAATACTTTTATGAATCTGTAAGAAATATCATCTCAAATATTCTATATAATATTTTAAAAGATAAAAGAAATACTTTAAAAAATAAAAGTAATGCGTTTATACATTAATAAAAAAAATCAAATATCTTTCATTCATTGTATTGCTTTATCTTTTATACATTACTACATCAAATTGTTTCTTACATCGAATAAGACAATTTTATAAAAATATATCTTTATATTATTGTTAGAAAATAAAATACTAATAGTTGGGTTTAAGGTTGATTGTAAAACGAATTGAATAATAAGACATTGACTTTGAGCTAATGGCCATTTATACCCATTTTCATATAAGAGAAACTCATTTTACCCCTAAATATAACAATTGATCCCAAAATACTCATTTTGAGTCAAGTCAACTGTCCAATGGCCCCCACGAGTCCAATCAATCTCATATTTGAAGGTTATACGAAAATTTCCTTAATTATTGGCTTACACGAAAATTTCTTTAATCATGAGCTTACACGAAATTTAATTATTTAGTATCTTACACGAAAATTTAATTATTTGAAGGATACACGAAAATTTTCTTAATTATTGGCTTACACGAAAATTTCATTCATTTTGAGCTTACACAAAATTTAATTATTTAGTGTCTTACACGAGAATTTCCTTTATTTTAAACAAAAAAAATATTGGCTTACGTAAATATTTCATTAATTATAAGCTTACACGAGAATTACATTATTTAGAAGGCTTACACGAACATTTCTTTATGTGAAGGCTTATACGAACATTTCATTATTTTAAAACTTACACGAATATTTTATAAGTTTACTCGTCATTATTTCATAAGTTTGTAAGCTTACACGAACATTTTAGGCTTCATGAACATTTTTAAGGATAGAGTTACACAAACTTTATTTAAGATAGGATTATAGAAACTTTAAAAACTTGGGTTACACGAACATTAGAAAAACTAAAGTTACATGAGAAAAAAAAATTATTTTACACGAAAATTAAAATACACAATAATATGTTAAGATTTATTGTAATGTTCGTGTAAGCATATTGTGGACGAAGATTTTTTTATTAATACATGAAGATTTATATACACAAACATTTATTAAATTGTTAACTTTTACTAAATGTTCGTGTAATATTTTTTTTTTGGAGATAATGATATAGGTTTGGTATTGCTATGCTCTTGACTCTTTTTATGGATAAGTAACTACTGGGTTCATACTAAATGTTCGTGCATACTAAATAATTATTAAAGGCTAAATAACTCATACTAAATACAATTATATACATGGACACAATAGCCTGTACTAAATGTTCGTATAAGCCTATTGTGGGCGAAGATTTTTTTATTAATACATTAAGATTTGTAACTAATTATTTATACTAATTATAATACATATTAATAAATGTTTGTGTAGAAATATATATGTGTTAATAATACACAATAGAGAAATTAATAAACACTAATTATTAATAATTGTAGAATTGGTTCGATTTTCTAAAACTACACAATAGCCTTTAAACGAACATTTTAACTAATTATTCTAATTATTTAAAATATGATTAAAACAGTGAAAACATATATCATGTCTTAACTAATTAATTTGCTAATATATCATGCCTTAACAGTGAAAACATTAATGTTCGTGTAATTTGCTAATAATTAATTTGATGAAGAATTATACTGGAGGCTAATTCGCTTAACTAATTATAATGTTCGTGTAATTTGCTAATATATTCATTATAAATCCACTGGAGGCTTAGGCTTGGTCAAATGTTCGTGTAAGCTTAAAACTAGTTATATTCAAACTATATTATAGAATAATAAATAATTAGTGTAAGCTTGATCATTAATAAGTAATGTTCAAACTATATTATAGAATAATTAATAATTGATCACTAAATATTCGTGTAAGCTTGATCACTATATTATAGAATTAATATTCAAACTAATTATTAATAATTAATATAAAAAACTTATGAAAAAGTTAGTTGTTTGTGTAAGCTTGAAATAATGAAATATTCGTGTAAGCTTAAACACTTATGACATAATGAAATGTTCGTGTAAGCTTACAAACTTATGAAATAATGACGAGTAAACTTATAAAATAGTCGTGTAAGTCTTAAAATAATGAAATGTTTGTATAAGCCTTCACATAAAGAAATGTTCGTGTAAGCCTTCTAAATAATGTAATTCTCGTGTAAGCTTATAATTAATGAAATATTTACGTAAGCCAATATTTTTTTTGTTTAAAATAAAGGAAATTCTCATGTAAGACACTAAATAATTAAATTTTGTGTAAGCTCATAATGAATGAAATTTTCGTGTAAGCCAATAATTAAGAAAATTTTCGTGTATCCTTCAAATAATTAAATTTTCGTGTAAGATACTAAATAATTAAATTTCGTGTAAGCTCATGATTAAAGAAATTTTCGTGTAAGCCAATAATTAAGGAAATTTTCGTATAACCTTCAAATATGGGATTGATTGGACTCGTGGGGGCTATTGGACAATTGACTTGACTCAAAATGAGTATTTTGGGATCAATTGTTATATTTAGGGGTAAAATGAGTTTCTCTTATGTGAAAATGGGTATAAATAGCCACTAGCTCCAAGGACTAAAATATCGCCGATATTCGCCGATATATCGGAAAAATCAAGGTACCGATACGAAATTCTAGTGTTATCAAAATTCGTTGGAATATCGGCGATATATCGACGATATATCGGCGATATTTGAATATCGGGAAGGCTGTGTACAAATTTGTCATTTTATCTCGATATATCGGCGATATATCGGTCAGTTTCTCATTTTCTGTATTTTTTTTAAATTTTTTTACATGTTTTACATATTATTTGGTTGTTGTATAAATGTTTAAATAGTAGCTTGTTTCCTTGGGAATTCAAGTTTTGGGAATTTGGGGTTCGAATCTCAACCATTGCATTTATTTAATTTTTATCCTACATTTCATTTTAGTTGTCTTGATAAAATTTTAATAGTCAATTCTTTATTTTTTGGTCCATATTATAAGTTCCAAACCATTATTATCCTACATTTCATTTTAGGTAAATTTTAATAGTCAATTCTTTATTTTTTGGTCCATATTATAAGTTCCAAACCATTATTATCCTACATTTCATTTTAGTTGTCTTGATAAAATTTTAATAGCCAATTCTTTATTTTTTGGTTCATATTATAAGTTCCAAACCATTATTCTTTATTTAGTTGATTAATTATTCTTATAATTTATTATCATAAATAATTTTTTTTTCCATATCTTTAAAATTGAAGATGAATTCATTTAATTTTTTTAAAGTAATTAAATACTAGTTCTTGTTGTAATTTTTTTGAAGATTTTTTTTAAAAGTAATTCTTTAAAGTAATTCATTTAATTTTTTTTAAATTTTTTTAGATTATTTATTTAGTTTATCTCTAAATTTGTTGTAAACATATTTTTTTATTTGAAATTTAAGTTCAATATATGTATTAATATTATTTATAATATTATATAAAGTACTAGATATTTTTTTCAATTTTTTTTTACAATTTTTTCAATTTTTTTTGCGTAAAAACCGATATATCCACCGATATCGATATATCCGTCGATATATCCTTAAAATCAAGGTATCGATATATCCATCGATACCGATATTTTAGTCCTTGACTAGCTCTTGTGTTTTACACCAAAAATTAATATTGCCATATATAAATTCGGGATATACTTGAATAATCGGATTAATATCCCTATCCCAGAGGACAGACTACACTATAGGGGGTGTGAAAGAGAAGTGACTTGTCATCATTTTCCAACGCAAATTCTTTTCCTTTCATTGATTATTATTGCATTAATCATATAGATACATCCACCCCCACCCCACCCCACCCCCGAACCAACACATCATCGCTTACAAAAGCCTCCTCAATTGCTTTGAACTCTTCATTTATTTCCCACATAATATAGGAAATCAACATAATATCTTTGTATCTTCTTTTTCAAACGTTAATTTACTCTGAAAACAGAGATGGGTATGGAAGATTTATACCATACGGGGCTGGTTTTAGGGTTGGGACTTTCATCCATGGGAGAAGACAAATCACCATCATTGACTCTCACCCTTTCTCACCAAACCTTGGATCAGAATATTCATCCTCCTGTGAAAATGGTGGATTTTGATATTGGTGAGTTGTACGGACAAGACAGTGGTGTGTCTTCTCTCTCTAACGTGAGCGTGAAAAGGGAGAGAGAGATAGGCAGTGAAGATGATGATGGATCCAATGGGAGAAAGAAACTTCGCCTCACTAAACCCCAATCTGCTCTTTTGGAGCTAAGCTTCAACAAGCATACCACACTTAATCCTGTAACTCTCTCTTTCTCTCTCTCTCTCTCTCTCTCTCTCTCTCTCTCTCTCTCCATTCTTCACTCATTAATTCATTTGATATCAGAAACAAAAGCAAGAGTTGGCAAGGGAGTTGAAGCTTAGGCCTAGACAGGTTGAAGTTTGGTTCCAGAACAGAAGAGCCAGGTTCCCATCCTTTCTCCATCAAAAACTAAAATCTTTTATTTTTATAGTGAAAAGATAATCCCTTTTTTATTGGAGGAAAATAATTTTTAATTATGCAAGAATAAAATGTATATTTCATCAAGATAAGATTTTATTTTTCTGTCTTGTGGCAAAAACCAACGAGAAAAGGAGTTTTGGAAAATTTACCATTTTGGCCCTCTTGAAACGAGCTTATTCGTTTTCAGTACCTTAATTATATTCACTAAAATATGTTGGAGATTGTTGGTGTAAAGGCTAAAATCTGACCATTTAAGTCAGTAATTTTCATGGCTTACATCAACCGCAGTCATTGTTGAGTCACTAAAAGACCAAATGTACACAAAGTTGAAATTAAGTATATTATTTTCAGGGTTAATTTCATCTTTTCTCTTTTATATAACAATTTTCATTTTTTGACAATCAAATATATGTTTTTCAATTTTGATTTTATATGTTTCAATATTTTTCAATTTTAGTTCAATTTTTCAATTTTGGTCCTATAGTTTTCAATGGTTTCCAATTTCAATCCAATTTTAGTCAGAATTCTCAAAATCGCTGACACGTGAAATTTTCCAACGTCATTCCAATCAAAATTGGAAAAAAATGAAACATATATGACTAAAATTGGAAAAAATTGAAACATATATGATCAAAATTGGAAAACATATACTTGGTTGTTAAAAAAAGAGTCTTACATATGGTAACAAAATTGAAATTATCCCTTATTTTTACAATTGGTGCAATAAAAAATATTCAGGACATTTTAGGGGATCAAAATCACAAATATTTTCCCAATAAATATTACTCTCTTTTGTTCTCGAAAAGGCAGTAAAGATGTGTATATACTTTTTGTGATCAATAGAAAAACATATAAGCTTCTGTTTTGAAGATCATGCTAAAAGATATTAACGGGTCCCGTGCTTCAACTTTTACCTATTTGCCAAAATTATCCGAGCACTTTTTAAATTTTTTTCTAGAAAGAAGTTGTTTTTATTGCATTAAACAAAATATATGCTTGTTCAGAAAAGGTAATACCCTTATCTCGAAATATTTTTTAGAAAAAGGTAACACCCTGTATACAACTACTTATAATAAAAGACTATCTAGCTTGTCATATAATATTTATGAGACGGAGATCTGATTATGATTTATGCTATCATAGTATTATAATAAATGTCGTTGTGGAGTGTTAACTTATTCTAACTTAAAAATTGTTTTAGATTTATATGTAATTTTATTCCAAAATTATCTCTATTAATATTTTTCAGCTATAATTAAAGGATTTAATACAATATTTTCTATGCAATTAATTTGATTCAGTTTTCAATACGATATTTCATATTTAAGGGTATATTTGTCCAATTTATATGTTCCTTAATCTACGACTTTAAAACGACATTTATTATTAAATGAAGGTAGTTTATATCTTATACTTATTTTCACATGTCAATATTCAATTTATTGGTCATGAATCTAACTCGTCTCACGAAATTAGTTCGATTGGACGATTAATAAGGAGTCTCACCCAACCCTCAAAACTGCTTTAAATAAAAAATTGGTCTAATTTAAATTTTCCGCAGGACAAAGCTGAAGCAAACAGAAGTGGACTGTGAGGTGTTGAAGAAATGCTGCGAGACACTGAGAGAGGAGAATCGGCGGCTTCAGAAGGAGCTGCGAGAGCTGAAGTCGCTGAAATTAGCCGAGCCGCTTTACATGCAGCTACCGGCTGCAACACTCACCATGTGTCCTTCCTGTGAGAGGATCGGCACCGCCGGCTCAGATAACGCGGCTAAGCCGTATCTCTACAATCCCTTCGCCAATCAATCAGCAGCTTCTTAAAATTTTAATTATATTAAATATATTATTATTGTAGAAAATATGGTATAGTCCCATCCCACGACCCAGTTTTTGTTCGGTTAAGGGCCTCTAGTGAAAGGATACGTGCAGTGCAGCTAATTTATAGAAATTAGATTTTTTTTTATAAATTAATTTTTTAATGTCAAATGAATGTAAATCTAGATGGATTATTGTTTTTATTTTTATTGTACATGTCATGTTATTTTGGTGAGTTCTTTTAAAAAGTTAGTAATTTAATCATAGTTATGCTATTATTGAAGTGTCGATTGATTTGTGAAATAAAAGTAAAATCAAATAACATGTGCATAGTTACATAGAAACATATAAATTTAAATTTAAATTATTTTGGCTTCTCACTAAATTAATATTAAAAAATCAAAATAGCAAAGTTTTCCCAGGTATTTGGATTATTTTTTGGCGATTAATTATGCATAATACTCATATTTTTTGGCGATATAATACCCATGTTAAGAACACATAAAAATTTCCGGTTTTAAAAAAATAAAAATGAAAATTAGAAATTGGATAACATATTGTAACTACCGCTCTAAATAATGACCCACCACTGTCTTAGATTCATTTGAATTAAACCTATAGATCAGTCAAATCAATGGTTTTCAGATTATCCTTTATATGAAATTTCAATAAATGTAAATAATAGTGTAGTAGATACAATAATTGAGTTCTAATCTGGACAAAGTCTATAAAATTTGATTTTGCTCTGAAATTTACACTAGCTGCCTGATTTGATATTTTTGAAACAGTATACTCTTCCTGAAATAAATGCTATATATATATGCGGGTACTTTATTTCATTATAAATTTCCTTCATATAAGATATTATATATATATATATATATATATATATATATATGATAAAAATTTATATGTACCTGGTATATGAATCTTATCCGTCCAATCCAATCCAAATTCATTTTTTATATGCACCTCACACGTCAGCGGTCCGCGCTCATACTCTTTCAAGCACGTTTGTGTTCTGACAAACATATAATAACTTTTAGTTATGTGAGTAATATCATTGAATTATTCTAGTGATACATTTATGTTATGTTAGTAATACCCTTACATTGTATCCATGTTCTTGTTCAGACAAACATGTATTTTAATTATGCTAGCGATACATTTTATTTATGCTAATGACACATTTATGTTATTTTTATAGTACCCTTACATTATATTACATAAATGAAGTAAAACTTTTACGCAAATGAAGTAATACATTTATGTGATATAACTAATATCTTTATGTGGTACACTTATTACATTTATGTATACACTAATATATTCGGTAAAATAACAAAAATCATTTTTAAGTAAAATCAAGCAATACCTTTAAGTAGATATTTTAATACATTTATGTGATATAAATGATATATACTTACATTGTATTTCAATTAAATGAGGTAATATTTTTATGTAAATAAAATAAAACTTTTATGTGATACAAATAATACATTTATATATGTAATACAACTAATATATTTATGTGATGCAATTAATATATTTGAGTGAAATAACAAAATCATTTTTCAAGTAATACCTTTAATTAAATGGAGTACTATCTTCATATATTTATGTGATACAAGTAACACAATTACGTTATATTTCAGTAAAACTAACAAATACCAAATATCGTGACATTCGATTTATACACATTTAGATTAGGGCAAGAATCGATCTTGCAACAGTTGAACTTCGAAGAAGGTTAGGGCAAGAATTCACAACAGCGGAATAAGGTAACATATCATCCAAGAAGTAGCTTGAATAATATATCTGACTATTTTATGCTCATTTATTTTTTGACTCCCGTATTTTGGCCTAATTAATTAGCTCTCTTCTTTCGAAGAAAAATATATGTTGAGAGATTTTCTGTACAATGAATTTATAGCCCAAAAAGAAATTCCTTTTGTGATTTTCTGTTTCTTGAGGATCAACATACATGAATCTAAATTTTCTCTTTAATAGTTTTTCGAATTCTAGTTTGTTTTTCCTGTTTTTTCTTTTTGGTTGGAACAATTCATCTGGATAGCAATGAATTTCTCAGGAATTGTTGATTTGTGCGAGATATATTTTTTCTCTTAATTTAATCAATTCACGTTGTGGATAGTAAAATGTTGGTCCCAAGTGGTGTCCGAGGTTCAGAGAGGGGTGAATGAACCTAGGTCGATTTTGAAAATCTGATTAAAACTTACTGTTCTGCAAGTTACTTGAACTTGCAGCGCCAGTCAGTTACTGCTTACAGCACTAGGATGCAGTGCTACACGCTGTAACTTAGAGTGTTATACGCAGCGGAAAAAAACAGTTTTAAGACACAAGGTTGGTTTTCTCAAATATGATCCTTTTCAAAACGTTTTATGTTTTATGACAGAGATAGATATAAAAGATAAAGCGCAGATAAGAAAGTAATAAAACACTTATGGCTTATAGTGGTTCGAAGGTGGTGTAATCCTTCTACATCCACTCTACTGCTTCCTCGAGCAGGAACTTTGTTAAGCAAGATTGATTTACAGGACACTCCTAACAATCTATCAACTTACAAAGCTAAACACCTACTAGAGTCCAGCGTACATACAACAACTGCAAGCTTTCTGCAGCATGTCAGTCCACGTGGCGTCTTGGCATTGGCTCCATGTCTGCCACTTTGATCTTCTCTAGAACGGCTCTATTTATTCTTGCTTCGATCTTCGTTCCTCGTACTGCATTTACCCTTCCTTGGATTGCAGGATACTTATTCTGTTTGTCATTGGCGCTGTTGACTGTTTGAGTAGTAAGCTTCGTGCTATATCCTAGGTCTGCTTGCAGCTGTTTGTCCTTTACAGTGCTGCTGTAACTTAGATCTTCTTGCAGTATCTTCGTATAGTACTGTTGTATCTTTTCTTGCAGTATTCCTGTAACTTTTTCTTGCAGCGATGTTGTATGTCGTTCTTACTTACTTTGCTGCAATGATGTAACTGTTTTCTTACAGTGTTGCTGTATTTGCTTTCTTGCAGCAGCTTCGTTCAGAAATCTTCGATGCAGCATTGTAAGCATGTGTACTTCCATCTTTCAGCTTCTATAACTAGACTCAATCCTAATCTATGTTTTCACTTAAACATTTGTGAAAAATGGGGTACTCAAACTTCCTATTACATTCTCGGTTTGTCTCATCAAAATCTAAACATTGAAATCCCAACAATTTCCCCCTTTTTGATGATGACAAAACCATTACATTATTTCATTCATGAAGAAGGCTTTTACATAGCATAAAATCATATTTCATAAGGATTACATATTTGATAAGCTTTGAGAAATAAAGTCTAATCCTGGATTCATCAGAGATGCATCTTGTCTACTCCTTTATCAAATATAAAGATTATTGCTGAAACAAGGACCTCCTTGTAGACGTTTCATTTGGTCTTCTTTCAGCGGTCCTTCCTTCTTGCTCTGCTCTTTCTCTTGATCCTTTCCACCAGTCTCGAATGGACTCCTGATAGGATTCTTCAAGTATCTCCTGAAACTTTGGGATCTGAATCCATCTCAGCCAGAAGTCCTCACAGTAAGGCACTATATGGCCTTGCTTCACTAGGTCTATATAGTAATTCTGGATTTCAAGCTCTCCAGCCTTAGTAAGCTCTTCATATCTTCTCAGTGCAGTTTGACAGGTTTGAAATCTACTGAATTTGCCCTTTCTACACAGAAATTTGAAGTTTCTGAGATACTCGGATCTCTTATACACCGTGATTGCTTCGAAGGATGGATTCCTATCTGTAGGAAACTTGACTGCTTTGAAGATGTTTAAGCTCCAGGCCATGTTCTCTCATTCAGGCCTCTGATCCATCAACACTGATACTTCAGCAGATATGTTGTCCGTGTCGAGACGTGGAATTTCTTGAGGGGGATATTGGTAGAGGTCTTTGTCGAAGATTCTCCTCTCACCAATCACTCCACGCTTTTGCATCCAGGCATATTCTTCTTTTTCAGCTCTGGTTCTCTCCGCCCTCTGAGCAGCCATTTTCTCGTTGTAATGTCTTTCGGCCTCGGCTCTGCTCACCCTCTTTCTTGAGTCTTGCTGCTGGCTCTCTCTCCCTCTCTTTGTATGATGAGAAGAGAGAGATATTGCATCTTTGCTTGCAGCACTATTGTATGCAGCGCCTGCTGCTGATCTGCTTGCAGCAGCTGCACCACCAACTCCTCCTTCATCATCTTTTCTCTATGTTTTTGGAGAAAGAGCGTCAGTAGTAGCAGATGATCCAGACCTCTTCCTCCTCCTGCTTAGAGGCTGGTCATCATCTTCTTCTTCACCTTCTTTCTCCCTAGAGCTCCGGTATCTATCTTGAAATCCTTCCCCTTTTTTAGCATCATCAAAAGCCGGGGGTGGAGCAGGGGCATTTGGAACCACTTTAGAGCGTGGTCTTTTTGCAAGTGCTCCTTCCCTGGATCCTTGGGCATACTGAGGGAATGCATTCACCATAATGTTCCTCAGTTCTCCTACGATCAACTCCAGGTTCCCCAATCAATCGTCGACACTTCTGGTTCTTCTGGATTGATCGGTTACATGGTCTAGAAATGTCTCTATCACCATGGAGTGAGTGTGCAACCTATCCGATGTTGTTTCTACCTGTTGCTTGCAGCTTCTCTTTTCAGTTCTCCCTCTATTCTAACCTTGTCCATGTACAACCTGTGAGCATTATCATTCAGAGTTCGCTTGATCATTTCAGGCAGTGCTTCAATATCTTTCTTGAAGCAGGACATGGTTTCAGTGTGGAACTTGACACCGACCATCACGTTGTTCTGCATGTTAGACTCATGATCCTGAAGAGCATGAAACAGGTGTCTAACAGCAACAACTACCCTATCAATCGATTCATATGCAGCAGCCGATGTAGCACAAGGAACTAAAGATCTTGGGGGCTGTGCTACATCCTGCCTTGGAGCCTCTGGTTCAATTTCTTCATCCTCATGAAGGCTTGATAAGGGACTTGGGCAGCCTGAGGTGGGATTTTCTTCAACAACTTCTTCCTCTTCATCGGATGATATCGTGACTGACACATCACCAATATTTCCATATTTAGCTCTGTTGCGGTCAGCCATTATCCGGAGGAATTCAGCATACTCAGCTTCCTCAGTAACCTTTGCTACTGTAACTTGGATAGGTTCTTTTGAGCGTGCAGCAGCAACAACATCAACCTCCTCATAAGGTGTCTCTAACTGTTTAGCGGTTACCTTAGCTTCTCCTCGAACATCCTCTAAGAATACTGTCTCAACAGCCGCCCCTCAAAGATCTTCTCACCCCCAGAGAGTGTTGTCTGAACAACAGCCTCACCTGAGGTCTTCGGTAAGGACCCCGTCTCCTCGGCTGGTCCTGTATCCTCGACAGTCTTTGTTGCAAGAATGAGTTCTTGCAGCTTCTACTGTATGCAGCACTGAAAGCTCGACTACTGCAAGAATCTTAGCCTCCACCCTTCCTCTTTCTTCTACAGCTTTTGATAGGGTGGCTGCTTGTTTTACTGTTGTCTTCGTCAGTACAAGGAGTACCGCCTCTGCAACTTCCTTCGTGGCCGCGTCATCAGAAATCTCAGCAATGTCAGAGAGAACGTCTCTGATGATGGCGGTTGGTTCCCCCTGAGTGTCTGCAACATCATCAGGAACGGTGTGCACTGGGGAATCGCTGTAGTCCACCAGTTGAGGCTCCTCCTCCTCCAAAGAATCAAGCGTGACTATATTGGAGAGACCTTCAACCATTTGTTCATATGCGGGGGAGTTTGAATTGTGATGACTTGAGCTTCCTTCTCCCCGCATCCTCTTAGGAGTGTGCTGCATCCTTGTCTCCTTAACACTTGCTTGCAGCGCCTGTTGCAGCATGGCCTCCTCAGCCTGCTCCACTCCTAGGGTGTCAATTTGCTCTTTCGCAAATGCAACGTCATCGCCCTTTCTTACAGCCTCTGCAGCCGGGGCTAGGAAGATTTGAGCATCCTCCGTTGCTGCTTTCATCGGCAGCTCTGCAGAGTGGGATTCTGCAGGAGCTTTACCCTTTCTTTTGTCCAGTGCTCCCTGAGCAGCAGTGCTTCTTGATCGATCATGCACCTTTGCTGCATACTCAGGTTGCAGGAGCGCCAAAATATCTTCTGAATTGGTCCACTCCAGGACTACTTGCTCCACAGAAAGGAAATCCTTCCATTGCATCAAGATTTCCCTATTGGACAGTCTCATCTCCCTTCAGAGACTGTACTGTTCCTCCATATTTCTAGCAGCTGGGAAGGTGGGATCGAGCACAGCCTGAACAGCTTCAGGATCGCGTGAAGAGGCTAAATCAACAACCCCTTGTAGACTAGCTTCTTCATCTGGCTGAACCATTTGCTGATGTGACTCATCCACAACAACAACTACTGACTGACTTGTAGTAGAGAATTGGGAATTAGCACCTGCAGCAACCTTCTTCTTGTTGTGCGGGGCCCTCCTGGCCTGGGGTGCATCATCATCTGAGGACGAGGATTCAGATTCAGGTTCTGCCCTCCTTGGTGTCCCCTTGATGATGTGAAGAGGATTTTCATCATCATTATCATCATCTTTACCCTCGCTGCCTGTAACTTCATCCTGCAGTGCCAGGGTTGTATTCTTTTTATCTTTGGTTTTCTTCCGTACAACCCCAGCAGCAGCTGTCTTCGGTTGGGTCTTATCCTTCTTCTTCTCTCCGAGATACTTCCCAACGGGAATAGAGATAGGAGCTGCAAGCTGAAGGCCTAGCTTGCAGAGCAGAGAACAAATGGTGATTCCATAGCTCCTCCTCACTGTGCTCTTCTCTGCTTCCTCCCATATTCTCTTCAAGATGAACCTTGCCCAGTTCACCTTTTCTCCGGCCATGATGGCAGACATGATCCAGAACCGGAGATCTGTGCATTTGTCGTAACTCCTCGTTCTGCCTTCAATGGAGTACGCATAGATATCATGGAGCAATTCAAACTCCGGTTTAAAGAGTTTCTTCGGGGTGCTTCTCTTGATCTCTGCCCCTGCATCTCTAACTCTAAAGAGATCCCACATCTCTTGAGCGATGCTTTCCCCATATGTCGCAAGCTGACTAGGGGTCAGACCACCAGACGAGATGCTGAAGGTGGTGGCTATGTCTCTGATGGTTAGAGACTTTTCTTCTTCATCTGCATCCATCTTGAACTGGATGCAGTTCCTCTCCTCAGTAGTCCTGACAAAGGCATAGAACCTTTGAACTGATTCTACAGAGAATCCGGCGTAGATGGTGGTTAACAGCCCTAGGATTTGGGTCCGTTCAAGCGCGTCAAATATCATACGGATGACGGAGTCGTCGTACAACCCAGAAGTATAAACATGCTCCTGGTTGATCAAGCGTACTTCCAAGACTGTGGTTTTTTGAGCCGCCATAGATGAAGATTTGAGAGAGATTTGAGATATTTGTGACTTAGGGATTTTTGTGAGGAAAGGAAACTTCTCTTTGTGATGAAGGTGAAAATAAATTTGAAAAAAGAAGTTTATGGGGTTATAGAGAATATTAAGGGACGTGTAATAAGATCGACAGTTGAGATTAAAATGATGGAAATGATCTTATGGTCCTTAGAAAAAGACGGAGGGGTCAAATCGTAAATAATCATGACTTGCGCAGACGTAGACTTTGACCGTGCCTCTCCGACTTCTGACAGAGCAGACTTTACATTAAATGCTGAAAAACATGCGATTTGCCGTCTAATTTATTGTCCTTTTAAGGTTGCAGCAGCCTGGGTACGAGGTTGCAGAGTATTAAATACTCTTTGAAATAAATGTCGTAACCAAGTGCTGCTTACTCTCCCACTTTCTTGTTGTGTTGTAAGGATAAAAGATGCAGTGCTGTTTGAACCCAACGCTGTATGCAAACACAGCTTACAACTCTATTCTTCCATCTTCTCGCAAGCATGCAGATATTCCCCCTGGGCTTTTGCATTTTCTTTTCACTCATAATTTCAGAATTCCCAGCTCGTTTCTAAGCATAGAATACCTCGATTCACTCAGCGGTTTAGTGAATATATCTGCCAGCTGGAGATCCGTATGAACTTTCTCAAGCATGACATCTTTCTTTTCCACGTGATCTCTAATAAAGTGATGTCGTATATCAATATGCTTTGTTCTTGAGTGAAATACAAGATTATTGGTAATTGCAATTGCACTCGTATTATCACAGAGAATTGGAGTCTCTATTTCTTCAATCCCATAATCTCTTAGTTGCTGTTGTATCCAGAGAATTTACGCACAACAACTTCCTGCTGCAACGTATTCTGCTTCTGTTGTAGATGTTGCAATCGATGTTTGCTTCCTGCAGAACCATGAAACAAGTCTATTTCCCAGAAATTGACAAGTCCCACTGGTGCTCTTTCTATCAATCTTGCAGCCTGCATAATTTGAGTCAGAGTATTCTTTGAGCTTGAATCCTCTTTCCTTGGGATACCATAGGCCTACTTCCTGAGTTCCTTTCAAATACTTGATAATCCTTTTGACAGCTGAAAGATGTGACTCATTTGGTGCTGTTTGAAATCTTGCACAGACTCCAACTGCAAACATGATGTCTGGCCTGCTTGTTGTAAGATACAACAAGGATCTTATGAGCCATCTGTACTTCGTGATATCTATATCTTTACCATCTTCATCTTTGTCAAGGCTTATGGATGTAGACATAGGAACAGATGTTGCTGACCCATTCTCTATGTCAAACTTCTTGATAAGTTCCTTTGTGAATTTGACCTGGCTGATGAAGGTTCCTGCAACCAGCTGCTTTACTTACAACCCTAGAAAGAAACTTAATTCTCCCATCATACTCATCTCTAATTTCGATTGCATCAGATTGGAGAACTTCTCACATAACTCTTTTTTGGAGGATCTGAAGATGATATCATCCACATATATCTGTACAAGAAGTATACTATCTCCATCCTGTATCCTGAATAGAGTTTTGTCCACTGTTCCTTTCTTGAAACAATTTTCCAGCAGATAGAGAGAGATAAGGTGTCATACCAAGCTCTTGGTGCTTGCTTGAGTCCATACAGAGCTTTGTGTAACCTGAACACCTTCTCTTTTGCTTGATCTTCAAAACCTGGAGGTTGCTCTACATACACTTCCTCTGTAAAAATACCATTAAAGAATGTACTCTTCTTATCTATTTGATATACATTGAAATTCATGTGAGCTGCATATGCCAGAAAAATCCTTATGGGTTCCAGCCTTGCTACTGGAGCAAAAGTTTCATCAAAATCAATTCATTCTTCTTGGTAATATCCTTTAACAACTAATCTTGCTTTGTTCCTCACAACGAGTCTAGATTCATCTAGCTTGTTCTTGAAGACCCATTTTGTTCCAATAACTCTGTGATGAGTTGGTCTTGCAACTATTTGCCAAACTTGATTTTTTTTCAAATCCATTTAGCTCTTCTTGCATGGCTTGTACCCAGTTGCTATCTTGTAGGGCTTCTTCAACATTTTGGGCCTCTGTTTGAGATATGAAACATGTAAACATTGCTTCATGATGAATGAACCTTCTTATCCTTACTCCTATGGATGGATCTCCAATGATAAGATCCCTAGGATGATTCCTCAGCCATGTCCTGTCAGGCTAAAAAACATGTACAGGTCTAGGTTGCTCCTCATGTTGCTGTAAGATTGGAGGTTCTGCTGCTCTAAGATTATCTGCTGCATCAGAGGTGCAGCTTCTTATTCTTTGTCTTCTCCTGTATGCAGAACTCCTTCAATATATGAAACATCACTTTCTTTCCTTGGAGCTGTATCCTCAACAGGTTCTTCTAATTTCTTTGTCACAATGTGGTTCATCAAACACCATATGGATTGACTCTTCAACCACTAAGTTTTTCTTGTTAAAGACTCTGAAGGCTCTACTTACAACAGAGTATCCTAAGCATACTCCTTCGTCTGATTTTGCATCAAAGGTTTTTAGATGCTCATTTCCATTGTTGAGGATATAACACCTGCATCTAAAGATATGCAGATATGAGACATTTGGTGTATATCCATTCCAGACTTCATAAGGGGTTTTGTCTAGATCCTTGTTGATTAGACATCTGTTCTGTGTATAGCATGCAATGCTGGTTGCTTCAACCCAAAATCTCTTGGGTATTTCTGCCTCTGCTATCATTGTTCTTGCTGCTTCCTTGAGGGTTCTATTCCTCCTTTCAGCTACACCATTCTATTGAGGTGTTCTTGCAGCAGAGTATTCATGACGAATACCATTGTCAAAACATAATTTCTCAATGAATTTGTTTGTGAACTTAGTTCCTCTGTTTGATCTGATCTTCACAATGCTCAAGCTCTTTTCATTTTGAATTTTCTTCATTAGGTCAGGTAGCTTGCTTTGAGTTTATGATTTATTAGCAAGGAATATGGTCCATGTGTATCTGGAGTAGTCATCTACTACCACAAGTGAGTACTTCTTCCCACTTATGCTTACTGGTTCTACTGGTCTAAAGAGGTCCATATGTAGAAGGTCTAGAATCCTATGAGTTGACTTCTGCATCCTATCCTTGAATGAGCTTTTCACTTGCTTTCCCTTCTGACAAGCTCCACATATATTTTTCTTTTTGTATGCCACATCCGACAATCCTCTTACAAGACATTTTCTTGCTAGCTTGTTGATTGTCTTGAAGTTCAGGTGACTTAATCTCTTATGCTATAGCCAGCTCAGCTCTGGTGGACTTTTCACAATGAAGCATGTTGGATGAATAGAAGAGTTCCAGTCTGCAAGATATATGTTTCCTCTTCTTGTTCCTGTAAGCTTGACTTCATTTGATGTACTATCCTTGATTAAGCACTTGTTGAGGTTGAACTCCACTGTGTATCATTTGTCACAAAATTGACTAATGCTCAGAAGATTGTATCTGAGGCCTTTCACATAGGATACATCTTTGATCTTTACATTTCCTTTGACTAGACATCCACTTCCTTTTGTGCTTCTTTTGGAATCATCTCCAAAGATGACCTTTGGTCCTTTGCATTCTTGGAAGTCTTTCAGAGCTTCTTTACTGTCTGTTATGTGCCTTGAGCAGCCACTGTCTATGTACCATACATCACTGCTGCAACCTGGCACTGAAACCTATAACAAATTCAAGCAGATTTAGGTACCCATTTCTGTAAGGGTCCTTTGGGGTTAGTTACTTTGGGAATCCATACTTTCTTAACAGTCAATGTTTTGCTGTAAGATTTGTTGGTTCTCTAAATGTATGCCGTTTTGTTTTTAAACTGCTTAAAGGATGTGTGTGCAGAAACTAAATATGTGTTACCAACACCCTTGTGGTGCAGTCTTCCATCATACTTCCCTTGAGTATATCCTCTTTGAGGTTTAGACATATAAGTCTTAGTATAGGTGGGGAACTTCTTCTTGTGCTGCAACTTTGTGGGTTGCTGTATCTTCTTGCTGCTTACAACAGATAGCTTCTGCTGCAGCCAGTTCTTAAATGCAGGCTTACTTCCTGCAGCTGAGCATTGGGGTCTCTTCCCCTTATCCATCAATACAGGGTAACTCATTCTCCAATGAAGTTTCAACTTGAACAAATTTTACAGCCTTGGATGAATTTGTTGTATCCTGAGAGGTGTGAGTGCTGTAACCTATGCCAGATTTTTCAAATGGGCTTCTGCTTTGACTTATGCACTCTCTTGCGTCCTTAGCTGATTTGCTAAATGTTCTGATCGTGGACTGCAAGTTCTCCTTTTCAGTTTCTAGCTTAGTGACCAGCAGACTTAACCTTGAGACCTCTTTTTGTAGCTTACTGCACCTTGAGTTATTAGATTCATATGCATCGAGCATTTTAGCAATATCAATATTTTTACCTCTGAGAATCTCATTATCGATTCTTAGATTTTCATTCTCAACCTTCAGCTCCTCATGAATTGAGTTAATCTGCTCGAAATCACTCATGATCCTCTTTAAAGAGTGGATCATGTTCAGCTCCTCTTTTTCTGGTATGGACAACGGTTGGTAGGTTACCTCTTCTTTATCATTGTCCTCGTAGTTGTTAGCCATCAGACATATCAGTGCTTCTTCATCAGAAGATGAGGTTTCAATGTCGCTGTCAGAGGATTCTGCAGCTTTTAGTTTCTCCTTTGAGACTGTTGTATCCTTGGCCTTTTCCATCTCTCAAATGAGAGCTCGAAGCTTGTGCCTATCCTCTCTTCTATTTTCTCTCCTCTGTTCTCTCTCCTTTTCTGGGTATTTGTGCACCGTTGGGTGTGGACAACTTCTGGCATAATGTCCAGACTTCCTACAGTTATAGCACAACTCAAGATCAGTCATATTTGATCGAGGAGAGGAGGATACCTGAGGAGGTGGATGACTTCTTCTGAAGTCATTCATCTTATTGAGGTTGGTGTTGTTGGTGTTGTTGCTCTTCATGAATCTTCTAAATTTCTTTAGATGAAGAGCCATATCCTCTTCAGCGTCTTCTGCTGCAACATCTGATTGCTTGCTGCAACTGGTGGTTGCTGTATCTTTAGGTCCTCTGGCAGTTAGCGCTGTAACTTTGGAGCTCTATTATTCTGTCTCCTTTCTCCGTCTGTTGATATCATATTCGAATGCTTTGAGGTCGGAGAATAGATCAAATGTACTCATGGATTTCAAATCTATGGACACTCTCATGGCAGTGGTCTTACTATCCCACTCCGCGGGCAGGACACTAAGCACTTTCATGTTCTTCTCATTTTGAGTGTAGTGCTTACCCAGAGCTTCTAGTTCATTCACAATGGATGTGAATCTTAAATCTAATTGCTCAAGAGTCTCTTCATTCTTCATCTCCAAGAGCTCAAATAGTTGGGTGGCGTTGGAGATCTTATTATCTTTAGTGAGCTCTATCCCCTCACATATTTGTTCCAACTTTTCCCAAATTTCCTTGGATATTCTGCAAGTTTTGACTTTGCAGAATGTGTCTTTATCCAAGGTGATGAATAGAGGATTCTTGGCCATGTTGTCTAGGTTGGCTCTTTTTCTGTCTTCATTGTTCCATTCTTGTCTTAGTTTGACCAGGAAGTTGAGTGGTGGCTGTGCTCCTTCTTCCAACTCTCTACCGAGCATGGGGTTCACCTTCGTAGGGATAATTGGTCCTTCGGTGATGACCATCCACATCTCATCATTCATCGCTGAAAGATGTGCCTGCATTCTTATCTTCCAATTGTCATATTCCTCTATGGAAAACATGGGTAACTTATGATTAAATGAATCCATGATATGCTGTAAGAATGAGATTTTAAGGATGCAGAGAAAACAGTGAGACAAAGGTGGATCTGGGTAGGTGACCAGATAAGTTGGCTTTTAACCCAACTCGATCTGATACCACTTGTTGGTCCCAAGTGGTGTCCGAGGTTCAAAGGGGGGTGAATGAACCTTAGTCGATTTTAAAAATATGATTAAAACTTACTATTCTGCAAGTTACTTGAACTTGCAGCGCCAGTCAGTTACTGCTTACAGCACTAAGATGCAGTGCTACACGCTGTAACTTAGAGTGTTATACGCAGCGGAAAAAAACAGTTTTAAGACACAAGGTTGGTTTTCTCAAATATGATCATTTTCAAAACGTTTTATGTTTTATGACAGAGATAGATATAAAAGATAAAGCGCAGATAAGAAAGCAATAAAACACTTATGGCTTATAGTGGTTCGAAGGTGGTGTAATCCTTCTACATCCACTCTACTGCTTCCTCGAGCAGGAACTTTGTTAAGCAAGATTGATTTACAGGACACTCCTAACAATCTATCAACATACAAAACTAAACACCTACTAGAGTCCAGCGTACACACAATAGCTGCAAACTCTAGAGGCAAACCCACACAGGGTTTCAAACTCCCACACAAGAAAGCTGCCTATATCCTAGACAACTATACAAACAGCAAAGATCTCTCCTATCAACCGTTCGACACCTAAAACAACCTAAGCACACATCAACAAGGTTAAAAAGTATATAGATTTATTCTTCAACTGGTACGGTGAAGTGAGCTTCTGAATCCTTCAAAGGATCTTTCAGCTTTGAACTTGCTTCACTTCACAGAGGTTGAGTGACTGAAACTGATAGTAGACTCGAAAGAGTATTGCTTGAATGCTTGAGAGTTTTTGTGCAAATGTTTCAGTTGTCAGCTTCAAGGTTGCTCATCCTCTATTTATACTTGTAGAGAAGATATCCGTTGAAGGAGATATCTCCCACTTTGAATTTAAGTATACTTGATCAAAGACATGGCTTGCATTTAATGCGTCTTGACTTTTCTTTCTGGAGCATTTAATGCGGTGGTTGCGGCTCGCAGCTTTCTACAGCACGTCAGTCCACGTGGCGTCTTGGCATTGGCTTCGTGTTTGCCACTTTGATCTTCTCTGGAACTCCTCTATTTATTCTTGCTTCGATCTTCGTTCCTCGTACTACATTTACCCTTCCTCGGATTGTTGGATACTTATTCTGTTTGTCATTGGCGCTATTGACTGTTTGAGTAGTAAGCTTCACGTTGTATAGGTCTGCTTGCAGCTGTTTGTCTTTTACAGTGCTGCTGTAACTTAGATCTTCTTGCAGTATCTTCGTACAGTACTGATGTATCTTTTCTTGCAGTATTCCTGTAACTTTTTCTTGCAGCGATGTTGTATGCCGTTTTTACTTACTTTGCTGCAATGCTGTAACTGCCTTCTTGTAGTGTTGCTGTATCTACTTTCTTGCAGCAGCTTCGTTCAGAAATCTTCGATGCAGCATTGTATGCATGTATACTTCCATCTTTCAGCTTCTATAACTAGACTCAATCTTAGTCTATGTTTTCACTTAAACATTTGTGAAAAATGGGGTACTCAAACTTCCTATTACATTCTTGGTTTGTCTCATCAAAATCTAAACACTGAAATCCCAACATAAAATTTGGGGGAAAAACATTTTTCTTCATTTGCTCTTAAATTAGGAAAACCACTACAAAAAATAGGCGATATACCGACGGACGTATTCCGATGGAAAGTAGTCGACAAGAGCATAATTAATATATTAAAAAAGTTGATGGTTTACCAACGGAAGTCCAATAGAATTTCCCGACGATGGTATACCCGTCGACAAACAAGCCTTTCTGATGACATTCCTGATGGAAATCCGTCGGTCATATATCAACAGAATAATCCATCGAAAAATGGAAGGAAACTGTTGTCGTTTCTGCAGCCATCGAAATTCATGAAAAATATGCTAGCAAACTTTATCTTAATCTAATTAAGGTATATTATTATCAATTAAATTGAATTAAACTCGTTTATAAATGTGAATTATTCGTATAAGACTGTAAAACTCAAACTATGATTTAGGAACAAAAGTCGGGGAAAATAAGTCACAACTAATGAGTTGAAAGTGGAATGAGACATTTACTGACGAAATTCCGTCGGTATTTCCATCACAAGAAAATGAAAACGACACCGCTTTAAATATTTATTTAAAAATATTCAAATACTTACCGATGGAAAATTCTGTCGATAAATTTCAAACAGTACGACGTCGTTTTTTTCCCCCAAAAATTTTGGGTAAGTTAAAACGACGTCGTATTGAACCATCAAAATTTACCGACGAAACTTCCGTCGGTACCTGTGACATAAATTAGGTTGCAAACCCCTCTCCCTTCCCCCCACTCTCACCTCTCTCTCTCTCGCCCCACCTCTAACCCAAGTCGCCGCCCCACCACCACCCCAAGCCGCCGCCGCCTTCACTCTCTCTCTTTCTCTCTCTCTCAACCTCTCTCCCTCTTAAGCCGCCGCCGCCACTCACCACCGCTCACTGCCGCTCACCCTCACCGTCCCCCAATCCCAGCCTCTACTCCCCCAGCCCCCGTCGTCACTTGTTGTCGTTCTTCTAGTGCTTAATTTTAGGTTTATTATCTTTACCTTTTTGAGTTGTTTTTAAACTCGGTTTTGTTTGAAGTTCTAATCTCATTTTGTTAATTATTGAAATTATGATCAGGTGAATTGTTAGTTTAGTTGATTTATTTATTGATTAATTTGCATAATTTAGAATTATGATTAGTTTATAATTGTTAGTTTATAATTGTTAGAATTTCCTATTTGAATGATAGTTTTGTAAATTCCCGTTAATTTTTAGTTTATATAAATTAGGTGAATTAATTTAGTTAGTTTACTGTTTAGTTTATAAGTATCATTTCACCAAATTAAATTGAATTTGTTGGGATTTGTTGAATTGTTGGGTATTGTATGTTGTTTTCTTATAGTGATGAAGAGTCGATAGGTTGGTAGATTATCGTATATGTTAAAATGCTGCCAAAATTACGTTAGAATTTAGCGTTAATTAATTATTAGAATTTAGATTAGTTTAAATTATGTTTAGTTAGTTTGCAAATTGGAAATTTAGTCTCTCTTACTCTTTCATACTTAGATGGTTGGTAGAGAACAAGTTCCCTGTGGACGAAGAAGGTCTCGACGATGTCGAGATGGAGGTCATCGCCAACGTGATGCAGAACCGGACCAGAATACTCTGGAGTGTAGTACACCACTGACCGGCTCTTTTGGTGGTTCGATTGGTGGAGTCCGCTCCATGTACAACGTACAGGGTACGTCCATCGGCACATGTGTCCCTACATCTAACCCACCCTCATCACAACTGACTGCGTCACAAGCGCCTACTGGTCACTCTCACCGGAGTCTTGTAGGTCGAGTCTGGAGCGTGAGTACACTTTAATTTCTAATTTTTGTTATTATTTAATAAATTTTGTTTATGACTAATTAAATTCAATTGTGTGGCATAATGTCGTCACATTAGAGCTCATCCCTAAGGGCTTCCGCTTGAAGCTGGTCTCGCTAGACACCAAGGCAGTGTATTAGAAGGTATTGTCGGTAAGTTTATGCTTTAATTGCCTTTAATTTTCTGATTATTATTCTAAATTTGTTAGTATGATTAATTAAATGTTTTTTTGTTTGTTTAAATTTTTGTTTTTTGCAGAAATGGTGCACTTGAGATCCGGCGTTGGACGAAGAAATCCATCATCTGTACTTGGAGAAAGCTGCGACCCACTACCGCGATCTCGTCAACAGCTGGAAGCGGAAATGATTTGAAAAAGGGAAGCAGTTGGAGTGTGTTCTAGAGTTAACCTGGAAGGTGTACTTAGAACTATTGGTTTTACCCTGCAGTAAAGGCGAAGTCCGAGCAGGCTTCGAAGAACCCTCTAAGCGAGCCTCTTGGATCAGGTAATGGATTCGCAAAATATAAAGGTGGCTCTCGGTCGGCTGTGGAGCACTTGGAAGATCTAGTAAGTATCTGTACTCTCCATCTTTCAATTTATTATTAATTATAATAAATATTGAAGTTGTCTTTAATTTATTTGTGCAGTCCAAGAAGAAGGGTGCACTGACCTTTAAGCACGAGCTCTATAAGAGGTTTTACGGGCCTTTCGAACATGGGACGTACACTGATGCTAGGGTCAGGGCCATTGATGTAGGTACTCATTTTTTATACTTTTTATTTAATTTCTCATTTTTATGTTCAATTATTTTTCTTCTAATTTTTTTAAAACTTGTATGAGACCCAGCTCAGTTAGCCAAAGGAGGGCTCATCGGAGTTCCGTCCCATTAATTTAGACAGGTTGTACATCGAGACAATCGATGTGAAGAAAGGACGGGTCTACGGGCTGGGATTATCCAACAAGAGACGAAGCTTGACAAGTTGTGCCACATCTCATGTCACGTCTCCTAATCTGGTGGACTATGAGTGGATGTTGCAAGATAACGAAGAGCAGTCAAGGGTGTGCGAAGAGAGAATGATGGAGATGGAGCGCAATCAGAAGGAGATGGAACACAAGCATGCAGAGGTCTTATGGCACCAGGAGGAGTTGAAGAAATTCATGCTGGACCAGGCTCAGATCATAGAGCGGCTCAGCAGAAATCAAACCGTACCTCCCCTACCGCCGATAACCTCCCTGCATCGACCGACGGGGATGAACGAGCTCTGGATGATGATGTTTAGTATGATGAGAGGATAGATTCATGAACAATTTCATTTTCAAAGAATTTTATTTTTAAACAATTTTATTTATAAACAATTTTATTTAAATATGTAATTAATTTGCTGAATTTTTTATTTTAATTTCATTTTAAAATTCATTAATTTTTTATATATTTAAAAATCTGAAAAACAAAAATATAATATAAAACATTACCAACAGAATACATTCTGTCAGTAAATAAACGACAAATAAGACTTTCTGACGGAAGAGAATCCATCGGTAATAACTACAATACTGACGGATTCTTTTTGTCGGAAAAATAAAATAATTCCGTGATTTTTCCACTGTTTTCTTATTTGTACTTATGTCGGAACATTCCTTGCGATGGAACTTGTCGTCGGTGATTTGCTGACGAACTATAAATTCCGTTGGTAAATCATTACCGACCTGGATTATAACGACGGATTTTCCCGACGGAATATCCGTCGGAAATATTTTATCGACGGAATATGATTGGATACCGACGGATATGTTCATCGGTAATCCGTATGATTTTTGTAGTGAACCAAAAGTTTCTCTCAATTCTTTCTTTTTTGTTCTACCTTAACTTTTCAATCCCTCAAATTTTCAATAGTTTAGGGTTAGATTCAGTGTAGAATGTGGGATACATCATTGTAAATGCTTATTATAAGGACACTTTATTTCATGTAGAAGTGAGAATAATGGAATTCGATAAACAAAGTGGTGCAGTTGAACAAAAAAAAAAAAAGAGCCTGGAAAGTATTCGTTTAAAGCCCTGGGATCCAGTTTGGATAATTAGGTATGTCTGCAATGTCTGTTGTATTATTAACCTCTGCACCCATCTTTTCATTTATATGAGTTTTGTAAATTAAGAAATATATTGTTGGGGCTTCTACTGCTTTTCAGAAAGTTGTAATTGGAATTTCAATTGAAAATTACAATGACTTGGGGTCATTAATTGTTCTTCAATAGGTCAACATTTGTAACTCTATGAAACTAGACCACTCTAGGCTTGGATTCGTATCTTATCTAAAGTTTCTTTAATACTTTGTTCCCTTTCTTGCTTTTTTTTTTTCCTTGGATTGTTACATTCGACCTATAGGTGTTCCCTTTTCTTCCTTTATTGCCAACTTGTTTTTTTTTTTTTTTTTTGTAATTTATGTAATTTTTTGGCATGGCATGATATGCTAGTTGGGAAGAAAGGCCACTTCTACAAAAATATAATGAAAAGAAAGAAAAAGTTTATTCTTGCTATTGACTAGTGAATTTTTAAATGCTTGTGGCGTTGTTTGCTCTCGTAATTGTAGCGAGGTTAAAATTCATTGGATACATCCTTTTATTTTTTATGCTACATTCATTTTGCTTATCAATTGGACTTTTAAGTTCCTTGAAAATCTACGACTTTGAGATGGAATCTAATGTACATGAAGTTGATATTTAAATAATTATATATTGGATAATTTCAAATTTGGTCATGTAGTAAGACATTTTTAATATTTTGCCAACTAAGTATTTGTTTTCCAATTTTGGTCCTCTATATTTTAATTTTTTCCAATTTAAGTCATTTTTGTAGGAACTTTCATATATAATTGCCGACGTGGCTGTCGGAAAATCTAACATGGCTAGGGATATGTAAATGAACCAAGTTGTTCATGAACTATTTGGAGCTCGATTCGATAAAATTTTGTTCAAGTTCGTTTATTGTGATTCGTTAAGGTAAACAAACAAATTCAAACTTGACGATATTCGACTCGTTATGTTAAATAAATAATATATATATATATATATCTAATTATAGATATTTTATAATTAAATTATAAATTTAGATAATATATTATATTTTTTCAGAATATATAATTTATTTTGATAATAAGTTGATGAATAATATAACTTATTAAGTTCGTTAAGGCTCGATTAAGCTTGTGAACCCCGAATGTATTCGTTAAATTAGGCTTGAGTTTGTTCGATAAATAAATAAATCAAACTTCAATACTAAATAGTTTGGTTCGGTTTGGCTCGGTTCAATTATATCCCTTGACGTGGCCGCTGGAAAATCTAACGTGACATCCAAATTCCAGCAGCCACGTAAAAAATTTTGAAAACATAGAAGACCAAAATTGGGAAATTGTTACTTAGGTTGTCAAATATGGAGTAGAACCTTTTTTACAGTATGCAAAGAAAAATGCAGCAGATCCTAATGTAATACCTTGCCCTTGTGCCAAATGTTGCAATCTAAGAAACAAAAGTATAGATGAGATTAGAGGGGATTTGTACCGTTGGGGTGTGGATCGAACTTATCATACCTGGATATGGCATGGGGAAAATTCAATAATCAAGAACTCAATGAATGATAATGATCAAGTTAGGAAGGGTGACCAGAATCTTTTGCATGAAGAAACTATAGATATGGTGCATGCTGCATATGATAACTATGCTGAGAAACCTTTATTCTCTAGGTGTACCAAATTTGCAAAAGTATCTGCAATTGTTAAATTGTATAACTTGAAGGCAAAATATAGTTGGAGCGATAAAAGTTTCACCGAACTACTTAGTTTGTTAGGAGAAATGTTACCAATTGATAATGAATTACCTTTATCCTTTTATGAGACAAAAAAATCCTTGTGTGCTTCAGGGATGAATTATGCGAAAATTCATGCTTGCCCTAATGATTGTATCTTATACTGGAAAGACTATAAGGATCTACAAAATTGTCCAGTATGTGGGATGTCAAGGTGGAAGTTGGGAAGCAATTCTGTGTTAATTAATGGAGTTTCAGCAAAGGTCCTATGGTACTTCCCACCTTTGCCAAGATTTCAGAAAATGTTTCAAAATAGAGAAATATCGAAGGATTTAACTTGGCATGCTGATGAAAGAGTTTCTGATGGTTCTTTGCGTCACCCAGCTGATTCCCTATGTTGGAAAGTCATGGACCACAATTGGCCTGATTTTGCTGCTGAACCTAGAAATCATAGATTGGCCATATTTGCAGACGGAATAAATCCATATAGTTTAATGAGTTCTAGTTATAGTTGTTGGCCAGTCGTAATGGTAACATATAATCTTCCACCCTGATAGTGTATGAAGAGAAAATTTATGATGTTAACTGATCTGTTGATTTCTGGTCTTAAGCTGTCGGGCAATGATATTGATGTTTACTTCGGGTCTTAAGAGAAAACCCAACCCCACTCCAAAACTCCGGCCAGCGACTTCCAGTCACCAGCGACCATTCCCTGACCCCCGACCGACGACCTCCCATCGCCGGCGACCTTCCAAACCCAGCCCCAAACCCCCAGCAACATGTATACACACCCACGCATGCTAACACACACACACACACTTGCCAACCCCAACCAACACAGCCCTCTGCCGGTGACTTCCAGTCGCCGGCGACTCTCCCCCACCACCTGGAACACTGGTCGGCGACGGGAAGTCGCCAGCCGCCACCTGCACAGCCTCACACACACACACCAGCAAAACAGCATACACACACGCTCATATATACACACACTGCCCTTACTTGGCCGGCGACTTCCAATCGCCGGCCACCACTCTACCACCCCTGCCGGCGCATCACAGGCGCCGGCTTCTAGTTCCCACACGGCGGCGCCACCTGCGCCGCCCCCAATCAGCGATCACACACACACACACTAACATAACTCAAAACGCACACACATGCACGCTACACAGAAACACACACTATTCCGGCCAAGCGCCGCCACCCACGGCGACGCCACCATCCCGGCAGTTCCCCCTCACACCCAGGTAGCTTCGCCGTCCACTGCTCCGGCAAGAGAAGGTAGAGAGAGAAAGAAAAACGAAGAGAGAGAAAGGGTGGTGCAAGGGTTAGGGTTAGGGTTTTGCTACTGTTTTTCGCCGTTTTCCGGTGAATGGTAAGTCGGAATTGAATTCCGGAAGATGTCCTAGACTCGTCTCGACGAGAGCTACGTTGTGTGCGAAAATCATCCGAAACCGAGAAGTTTCAGATTTTCTGGCCACCACCGGCAACGGCGCCGCCTCGCCGGCGGCTGCTCCGGCGGCGGTGCGCCGGAGGCAGAAAAGAGAGGAGAGAGGGAGAGGAGGGAGGAGAGATAACTTACGTGTTTTCGTCGCGCTTGGCTCGTTCGGCTTGCTCGAGAAAATGGTAAAAAATGAATCGAGAGAGCCCCTATTTATAGAATTTGAGAAGTTACTATTCACCCAAAATATCTCGTCACTATTCATAGGTTGACTTTTCCCACGTTACTATTCACCGAAAATATCTTCCTCTTGTTTTTCCGAAACTTCGTACTTTGCCCTTCTCGTCGTAACTTGAGCTATGGAACTCCGATTGACCTCTAGTTCATTTTTATCTTCTTGTTTTTCTGTTACTCATCTAATGGTATAAAAATATTCTATGTTCCACGTCTATGAAAATTATCGATCTAAATCGTGTCTTAAACACATATCTGAAACGCACGAAATTAATTAAACAGTCAAAGCATATGTACATAATTAGTAAATTATAGGTTTAAATATTTAAATTAATCAATTATGCTTGTTTTGATCCGAGGCGCTACACTCTCTGCAAGATCAGGCTCGTCTTTGGCTTACATCACTGGAGCCCCATTCCATCACTACATGGAATCAGCTCACACAACTCTTTATGACCACTTTTAGTTCACTTGCGAAGGAAGAAAAAATTCGGAACCAAATTCACACCTTTCTGCAGAATGATGGAGAAGAGTTATACGAGGCGTGGGAACGATACAAGATGCTGTTGAGAAGATACCCAAATCATGAAGTAGAGCAATGGCGTCAGATGCAATTGTTCTATATAGGGCTTAAAGAAAATGCTCAAACTGTGCTCGATGCTGCTGCGTATGAAAACTTTTTGGGCCTCAGTATTCCGAACGCTATGGTTTTGCTGGACAATCTCTCAAGGAACCGATATGCAAAGCTCTCTAGCCGAAACACAAGCGGCACAACAAAGGTTTCTGGGATGTTGGAGGTCGATCAGATGACGGCTGTGCAAGTGCAGATGGCACAACTAAATCAGCAAAATCAACTTCTCGCAAATCAATTCACATAATAGAATAAGCTGATTTTACAAAAGCTGGAGGAAGGGTCTCGAATACAGTAAGTTCAAGCTGTATACACTCCAATAGCTACTACAGCTTGCTGCGAGATTTGTGCTGGAAATCATTACGCCAATGAGTGCATCGCCGAGCCAGCAACCGTGAATTATGTGAACAGTGAAAATCGTTAGTTCTAGCAGAGGTTCACAGAGAACTAGCAGGGTTAGAATTACTATAGGCCACTGGGTCAATTTCAGCCACGTCCACCGCAAGGACAATATCAACCATGTCCACAACAAGGATTTCAGTAACAACAAGGATTCCAACCATCGAATATAGTGACACCAATCCTAGTTGAAGATTTAGGTTCGGTGTTAGCACAATTCATCACGACGATACAAGCCTCTTTCCGAAATTTGGAAACCCAAATAGGCTTGATTGTTGTAGAGAGGAGCAACAAGCCACCGGGATATCTATCATCCAATATAGAAGATCATAGGAAGAACGAGCAATGTCAAGCCATTAGTCTGAGGAACGGGAGACAATTGGAGGAGGTCCCTCGAAAAGGGAACACAACTAAAGGTAAAGATAAAATGGAAGCAAAGGAAGTTGTGAGAGAAGTGCACGCAGAACCGTCTAACTTGATAGGCGAGCCTAGTGAAAAAGGGGAACTTGCGCCTAAGCCTTCCCCACAGGTACCTTTTCCCCAACGTTTGAAAAAGGCTAAGCTTGATGCTTCGTATCAAAGTTTTTTGAAAAAGTTGAATGAACTGCATATTAATATTTCTCTTACTCAAGCTTTAGAACAAATGCCTAGTTAAGTTAAAGTCTTGAAAGTTATTTTATCCAAGAGAAGAAAACTAGGTGAATTTGAGATGGTTACGTTAACTGAACAGTATAGCTCAATTCTCACTCGTCCGCTTCCACCTGAGTTTAGGGACCCTGGAAAGTTCACTATTCCCGTAACTATTGGGGATAAACATTTTTAGAGGGCACTTATTGATTTGGGGACTAGTATAAATATCATGCCTTTGTTTGTCTATAAAAGATTAGGGTTAGAAAAAATTAAGCCTACATCTGTGACCCTTCAATTAGTAGATAGATCTCTTTCTTATCCTAAGGGAATTATAGAAGACGTTCTTGTGAAGGTTAATGAGTTTATATTTCCTGTAGATTTTGTAGTGCTTGATATGGAAGAGGATAAGGAGGTTCCTCTCATTTTAGGGAGACCGTTCTTAGCCACGGGGGGATGCTGATAGATGTTATAAAAAGGGAATTAACCATGTCTTTAGGAGATCAAAAAATTACTTTCAATGTGTACCAAAGCCTTAAGCATTAGAGTGATTCGCATGAAGTATTTACTGTTGATTATATTGAATCGTTATTTGATGATACTCTTTTGTTGGATCCCTTGGTAGCATCTCTTTTTGCAGGTGAAGAGTTTTTGGATAAGAAAATTCAAGAGCAAACAACCTACCAAGATTCGGTGAAGTCGAGACCTCGGCTGAAATTTGTAAGCTTGGAGGCGTCTTTAAAGCCCGAAAGTGCATTTAAACCATCAGAGGAGGAGCAACAGAGTGACGAGATAGTGGGAGACACCTCGCCACATGTTGGGTCCCAAGTGGTGTCCGAGGTTCAGAGGGGGGTGATAAGTGTCATTTTTCACATATTTTTGTGTATGTTTATATATTCATTTGGATATGTTTAGATACGTTTTTATGGTGATTTCTTATATTATATTGTATAAGTTGCATTTGACGTGTTTGTGCTTAGTTTCGTGATTTTGATGAGAAAAGTACAAGTTTCAAGTGTAATTGATGATCAAGGAAGGAATCATAGAGAAACGAGGAAGAATAGGAGATGAAATACGAGATCGCGTGGAAGAATTGGTGGCGCACGGTCTGGTCGTGCCATGTAGCATGACCGTGCGCCATTATGCAATGAGTCTGGACGACGGGGCACGACAGTACCCCACAACACGGTCAACACCGTGTAAAAGCCAGTGACTTCTAGGGAGGGCACGGTCGACCGTGCCATATAGCACGACCGTGCCCGGGTAACCAGCGATTCGAGAGAAGTTGGTTTCGTGGCGTATTTTAGTCTCTTACTTCACTTGGAAGACTCCCAAAGCCATATAAATACTCAACATGAAGAGAGAGAGAAAGGGGAGCGATATTCATATAGAGAAAAATACGAGAGTCTGAGAAGCATCGAGAGGAGTAGAAGAAGAATTCAATAGATCGAGGGACCGCGAGATCGTCGTCAATAGAGTTTTTATTCTTTTCTTCCCTTGTTGAATATTAGTAGATATGATATTTCCAATCTTGTCTATGAGTTTGTTTATCATCATGTCTAGCTAATTTTCTAGGGTTTCTAGGGCTTGTTAGTAATTTAATTCGAATCTTGATGGATCTTTAATTTCAATTCAATATTCATGATCGTTTCTCCTATTTGTGTGTTTATGATTTGATTGATTGTTTGATTATGTGGCCAGTAATTGAACATGTTTTAGTAATTAGATCAAAATTCGGGAGATGAGATTTAATTATGGAAGGATAAACACATGATACATAAAAAGATTTAGATCGGGAGATTAAGGAATTTATGTAATGGGAAATCAATCTTAGGTACTTTTGGGAGTTGTTATGTTTCTATCAGATTGAGTAGGGATACATCTGGTGACATAATAATCAACCGGTTAACTGACTCGGGAGAGCTGCTAATTCGACATATGTGATTGCTCATATAGGATGATTGATTAATGAACTTGAATTGGTTAAAGTGATGTTTTGATGAGAATTAGATGATAGCATGTCTTTGAACCTGTCTTAGATTATCTGTTATTCTTGAGTGAGTTTATGTGCATTGTTAGTTTTCTATTAAATTAATCTGCAATTGATGATATTTGATTTTCCTAGATAAAGTTGAGAATTGAATTTGGGTAGTTAGTTAGTTCCTAGATAGCCAGTCTCCGTGGAATCGATCTTGATCACCACTCCTACATCCTAAACCGTACACTTGTAGGATTAGCTAAAAGAAATTAGTGAACAAGTTTTTTGGCGCCGTTGCTAGGGACTAGAGTTTAGGATAATTAATATTCGAATTCTGTTTTCGCCTTTAGTCTAGGATTTATTTATTTTATTATTTTTATTTTTCTGATTTTTTTTGAGAATATCTGATACTTGTCTTTTAGGTGTTTTCAGCTTGTGCATGAACACTCGCTTTAAAAAGGCAAACTCGAGTGCACTAGATTTGGAGATTGAAGCAACTTGCAGACGTAGTAAATCATGAAGGCAACTGTGTGCTCTAACTCACATGGCTGAAGATAATCCAATAGAGCAAGTACTCAACAATCAAGAAGGAGTGAACCAAGCACCACCAGTTGGTGCTTATAGAGCCATCAGAGACTACTTTCAACCACAACAAAATGGAAGGAGGGTCGTGCGACCACCTATTCAAGCAAACAATTTCGAGTTGAAGCCGGCTCTGATCAACATAGTTCAACAGAATCAGTTTGGGGTAGCCCTTTAGATGACCCCAATGCGCATCTGACGCAGTTTCTTGAAGTATGTGATACGATCAAGTTGAATGGTGTCTCTGATGATGCTATAAGACTTAGATTATTCTCGTTATCTTTAAGAGATAAAGCGAAGCTGTGGTTCAACTCACTCCCTCAAGGCTCAATTACTACGTGGGATGGATTAAGTAGTAAGTTCCTATTTAAGTACTTTCCACCGAGTAAGACGTTGAAGTTGAAGAGTGAGATTACACAGTTCAAGAAATTTGATGAGGAGTCCTTGGGCGAAGCTTGGGAAAGATTCAGAGATATGTTGAGAAGATGTCCTCAGCATGGATTTCCTGAAGATCAACAAGTCTGTTTCTTATACAATGGACTGTTTGGATCGACGAGAGCAATGATAGATGCAGCGGCGGGAGGAGCGTTGTTAGCCAAAAGCCCGGAGGATGCAATCCATATTTTGGAGGAAATGGCAACAAACAGCTACCAATGTCCGTCTGAAAGAAACACATATAAGAAAGTGGCAGAGATTCAAAGACAAGATCAATTGTCCGTCTTATCCTCACAAATAATAGCTCTCATAAATCAAGTATTGGCACTGGCAAAGGTTCAAACTCAAAACGTAGGAAGCCGAGGATGTGATTTCACCCAACAAGAGGAAGTAGAAGAAGTCAACTACATGAATGGGCAGAATTACAACAACCAAAACTTCCGAAATAGGGGTATGTATCAGTATAAACACGGAGGGGCGAATCATGAAAATTCCTCTTATGCAAATAATAGGAATGTTCTACAACCCCATTCGGGTTTTTCTGTTACGAATAGAGTCATTGATGAACCAAAGAAGCCGGCGTTAGAAGATCTAGTAGGCGCATTTGTGAATGACTCACGTGATAGATTCACAAGGATTGAAGAAAGATTTGATTTCTGAGTACATAGAGAATCAACATAAAAAGGGTCAATATCCAAGCACCACTGAAGTGAATCCAAGGGAGTAGTGTTTGGCAATTTAATTGAGAAGTGGAACGGAATACGAGGGGCCAAGCATGTCAAAGACGGAGAAAGATGAAAAAGAGATGAATGAGGAAGAAGAAGTAGTGGAGAAAAAGGAAGATGAAGTCGAACAAAAAGGGGTTGAGAAGCCAAAATCAAATTCTAACACTTCACTTCCATTTTCAATTTCTTCTCTTCCTTTTCCTCAACGTTTTCAAAAGAAAACGCTAGATGCTCAATTCGCTAAATTTTTGGAAATTTTTAAGAAAATTCACATTAACATTCATTTTGCAGATGCTTTGGAACAGATGCCAAACTATGCGAAATTCTTGAAGGATGTAATGTCAAAAAAAAGGAAGATAGCGGATTATGAAAGAGTGCATCTCACGGAGGAGTGCAGTGCCATCTTGCAACAAAAGCTACCACAAAAGCTTAAGGACCCAGGGAGCTTCACAATTCCTTGTGAAATTGGAGGATCAAATTTTGATAAGGCGTTGTGTGACCTTGGAGCAAGTATAAACTTGATGCCGCTGTCCATCTTCGAGAAGCTTGGCATTGGTGACGTAAAATCGTCCATCATCTCATTGCAATTGGCAGATATGAAATAACTTACCCCAAGGGAATCATCGAGGATGTGCTAGTACAAGTTGGGCGATTCATCTTCCCGGTGGATTTTGTGGTTCTCGACATGGAGGAAGATCATGATGTGCCCCTGATTTTAGGACGGCCATTCTTAGCCACGGGATGAGCGTTGATCGACGTGCAAAAATGAGAGCTTACGTTGAGAGTAAATGATGAGCTTACGTTGTTCAACATTTACAAGGACATGCGATTCCATGATGGAAAGGAGAATTGAAGCTTTGTGGATGTAGTGGATGCCTGTGGAGAGGATCGAGAAGTGCCGATGAAGATGTACCACAGAAAGATGAGGAAACGTCAAGATGAAAGTCGAATCGAAGAGGAGAAAACTGGGCACGACCGTGCTATGGCGCACGGTCTGACCATGCCCAACAGGAAAAAGGTACTGGACATTGGGGCACGACCGTGCCCCGCAGTCTGATGGAATTTGATGTGGAGATCAAGGAGAAATTCCCTCCGTAAAAGGTACACTTTCATCTCGTTTGGCTGAAGACGTTAAACTTAGTGTTGTTTGGGAGGCAACCCAATTAGCCATTTCTTTCCAAGTTTTGAGTCTTCTTTAGAATTGTCGACTTTAAGTTTGGGGGGATGGTTTGCATCACATGAGTAGTTGCATTATAGGTTTATTGCTTTAGCATATTTATTTTGTTTTTAGGATGATGATCTTGTGATTAGGAGATATGAAGTGAATTCTTGAGTGATAAGAAATATGGATTGAGTAAAATGAACGTAGGGATATATTGCTTGATTGAAGTTGAAAGTTTGTTCTGAATTTTTTTGAATATATTTGAGCATGCAATGATTGTGTAGTTTTTAGGAGTATGAGAATAAGCTTGTGAGATTTGAGCATGGACTTGATATTACACCAAGTCTTATTTTGTTGATTGTGTGGTTATCGATATCTTGTATATACCTCTAGAACTTGCTTTGGTATCTCTTTCGAGACTACAAGTACGTGTGAATTTTTGAAAATGATATAAGGCCATCTTTGCTTTGATTAGTCACTTAGCCAAATAATTTCTCACCAAATTTGATATATTTCCTTTATTAGCCTTGTTGAGCCTTTGAGCCCTATTTTTTCGTAGTCAAATAATTGGGTAAATTACCAGCTTTTATTTTGAGCCTACCTATGATTTTGAAGCTCAATTGGGAAGTATATGTGGAGTTGGAGGAAGAATTTGGTAGATGATATCAAGAAAAAGAAAAAAAAAGAAAAAAAAAGAGAGAGACCAAGTGTGAAAGAAAAGAAAGAAAATAGATACTTGGGTTGAAGAGGTGATAGTAGGAAGAAAATTTTTGCATGAGTTGTGCCTAATTTTGATATGTTTTAGATTTTTGTTGAGTTGTGCCTTTTCTGGAACTCAATTGAATAATTATTTTTTAGTTGAGTTGTGCCTTTTCTGGAACTCAATTGGATAATTATTATTTTTGACATATCGCTGGAACTCATGTTTTGGGAGAAGTTGTCATTTGAAGAGATCTCATGAAGATATAAAAAGTCATGATTTGACTTGAAATTGTGGAGGAGCTTCAATTATCTATTTTGAGTAGTCACTTTTATCCATATTTTTCCTACCCTATCCAAAGAACCTCATTGCGTCCACATAAAGTCCTTTTTTATTCTTAATATTCACATGTACAAACGTGGTGGAGAAGTGAGACGATTTGCAAGCTTATGGTAGGTTTTACTTGATTTATCATTTTGAGCATATACAAGTCCTATTATTAAACACTTTTGAGCGTGAGTGATACACTTTTACCTTGTGAGGTTCATTACTCTTTGAAATTACATGGTTATGAATTGTTTGAAGTATTTATTAGAAGTTTGGATGAATTTTTTATAACAATTAGGTGTATATGACTATAGTTTGTGATACTCAATGTCATGGTTCATGCTTCTTCGAGTTGTGTGTTTAGTTTTCTTTAAGAATGTCAGTTGAGTAGTTGATGTTACTCGAGGACGAGCAACAGTTCAAGTTTGGGGGATTTTGATAACTGTCGTTTTTCACATATTTTTGCGTATGTTTATATATTCATTTGGATATGTTTAGATACGTTTTTATGGTGATTTCTTATATTATATTGTATAAGTTGCATTTGACGGGTTTATGCTTAGTTTCATGAGTTTGATGAGAAAAGTGCAAGTTTCAAGTGTAATTGATGATCAAGGAAGGAATCATAGAGAAACGAGGAAGAATAGGAGTTGAAATACGAGATCGCGTCGAAGAATTGGTGGCGCACGGTCTGGTCGTGCCATGTAGCATGACTGTGCGCCATTATGCAATGAGTCTGGACGACGGGGCACGACCGTACCCCACAACACGGTCAACACCGTGTAAAAGCCAGTGACTTCTAGGGAGGGCACGGTCGACCGTGCCATATAGCACGACCGTGCCCGGGTAACCAGCGATTCGAGAGAAGTTGGTTTCGTGGCGTATTTTAGTCTCTTACTTCACTTGGAAGACTCCCAAAGCCATATAAATACTCAACATGAAGAGAGAGAGAGAAAGGAGAGCGATATTCATATAGAGAAAAACACGAGAGTTTGAGAAGCATCGAGAGGAGTAGAAGAAGAATTCAAAAGATCAAGGGACCGCGAGATCGTCGTCAATAGAGTTTTTATTCTTTTCTTCCCTTGTTGAATATTAGTAGATATGATATTTCCAATCTTGTCTATGAGTTTGTTTATCATCATGTCTAGCTAATTTTCTAGGGTTTCTAGGGCTTGTTAGTAATTTAATTCGAATCTTGATGGATCTTTAATTTCAATTCAATGTTCATGATCGTTTCTCCTATTTGTGTGTTTATGATTTGATTGATTGTTTGATTATGTGGCTAGTAATTGAACATGTTTTAGTAATTAGATCAAAATTCGGGAGATGAGATTTAATTATGGAAGGATAAACACATGATACATAAAAAGACTTAGATCGGGAGATTAAGGAATTTATGTAATGGGAAATCAATCTTAGGTACTTTTGGGAGTTGTTATGTTTCTATCAGATTGAGTAGGGATACCTCTGGTGGCATAATAATCAACCGGTTAACTGACTCGGGAGAGCTGCTAATTCGACATATGTGATTGCTCATATAGGATGATTGATTAATGAACTTGAATTGGTTAAAGTGATGTTTTGATGAGAATTAGATGATAGCATGTCTTTGAACCTGTCTTAGATTATCTGTTATTCTTGAGTGAGTTTATGTGCATTGTTAGTTTTCTATTAAATTAATCTGCAATTGATGATATTTGATTTTCCTAGATAAAGTTGAGAATTGAATTTGGGTAGTTAGTTAGTTCCTAGATAGCCGGTCTCTGTGGGATCGACCTTGATCACCACTTCTACATCCTAAACCGTACACTTGGTCGAATGAACCTTGGTCGATTTTGAAAATCTATTAAAACTTTACTGTTCTGCAAGTTACTTTAACTTGCAGAGCCAGTTAGTTACTGCTTACAGCATTAGGATGTAGTGTTGCACGCTGTAACCTAAAGTTTTATACGCAGCGGAAAAATAATGGTTTTAAGACACAAGGCTGGTTTTCTCAAATATGTTCTTTTTCAAAATATTTTATGCTTATGACAAAGATAAATATAAACGATAAAGCGCAGATAAGAAAGCGATAAAACACTTATGGCTTATAGTGGTTCGAACGTGGTGTAACCCTTCTACATCCACTCTACTGCTACCTCGAGCAGGAGCTTCGTTAAGCAAGATTGATTTACAGGACACTCCTAACAATCTATCAACTTACAAAGTTAACCACCTACTAGAGTCCAGTGTTCACACAGCTCCTGCGAACTCTAAAAGCTAACCCACACAAGATTCACACTCCCACACAAGGAAGTTGTCTAACACCTATATAACTATACGAACAGTAAGGATTTCTCCTATCAACTGCTCGACACCTAAAACAACCTAACCACACAGGACAGAGGTTAAAAAGAAAATAAAACTTCAACTGGTGAGAAGCAGTCTTGATCTTGGGTAGCTGTTTTGTTGTTGTAGACTGGTCCTAGAAGGTTGAGTGGTTGAACATGTGAAAGCTTAAAAGCTTTGGATGATATGTGAGTTTCCCCTCAGCTTTGTCCAGCAAGTTATTCAATCAGCCACACCTTCTATTTATACATCTTGAGAGTATATCTGTTGGGGAAAGTATCCGTTGAAGGAAGAGACTTTCCTATATTGAGTGTGAACTACGATCTCTCAAGATTTCCTCTATGATTGCATTAAATGTTTTTTGACCTTTTTTATGTAGCATTTAATGCGATTGTTACGGCTTGCAGCTTTTCGCAGCACGTCAGTCCACGTGGCGTCTCGTCATTGGCTCTGTGTCTGCAACTTTGATATTTTCTGGAACAGCTCTATTTATTCTTGCTTGGATACTTCTTCAGTTGACTGTTTGAGTAGAAAGCTTCGCACTATATACTAGGTCTGCTTGCAGCAGTTTGTCATTCTCCATGCTGCTATAACTTTAAGCCTTTTTGCAGAGTCTTCATACAGTACTTTATCCTTTCTTGCAGTATGTTGTATGCTGTTCTTTCTTACTTTGCTGCAGTGCTGCAACTGCTTTCTTGCATCAGTTACTTGCCGCCCTTTCATATGCAGCTTCCTCAGTAACCTTTGCTGTTGTAACCTGGAAAGGTTGTTTTGAGCTTGCAGCAGCAGCAACATCAACCTCCTCATGAGGTGTCTCTAGCTGCTTAGTGGTTACCTCAGCATACCTCTGCTTCTCCTCAAGCATCCTATAAGGGTACTGTCCCAACAACCGCCCCTTCAGAGGTCTTCTAATCCTCAAAGAGTATTGTCTGAACAACAGCCTCGCCTGAGGTCTTCAGCAAGGACCCCGTCTCCTCGGCCGGTCCTGTAACCTCAACAGTCTTTGCTGCAAGTATAGGTTCTTGCAGCTGCTGTTGGTTTCTTACAGCAGTATTTTGCTTTCTGAGTTCTTCTATCAGAACAGCTTTCTTGCAGCCTGCTGACTACTTCTTTCAGTATCCTGTCTCCTTCTTACTCAGGATACTTCATCTAGCTTGTTGTTCCCTACAGCATGCTGATCATTAGAAGTGTACTTACTTCTTCTAAGGTTGGTTTTCCTTGAATCTTGGAAAACCATTACATGATATTTTCTTCAGTATCGTTAAGCTTGTGATCATGTAATGTGGAAACTAGGTATCAAGACCTTAAGCAAACTGTTCTTTTCTTATTGTGTTATTGTGTTTTGTCTTATCAAGATAACTACTGAAATATCCCAACACCACACGATACTTGATCAGGTGTATTCTATCCTCAAAACTCCGTTCTAATGACATTGAGGGCAATGTCACATTTAAGTTTGGGGGTGGGATTTTCTTATATTGCTTGTTTTTGTTATCATTATCGAGTCTTTAGTGCTGTGATATATAAAAAAATCAAATTTCCCTTTATTATATGCGTTGAGAGTCATGATATGAAGTGCTTAGCTTTGATTGCATAATTCGATGAATATGAACCCTTTTGCTTTAATTTACGACTTATGCATTGGATTTTATATCGTTAGCTATTTTGATTATTGAGCATTGAGGGTTGAGACTAGTTTGTTGCACCTGTGGGTTGAATTGATAAAGTCATAATGTTGTTGCTTGGGTGACTCGAATAAGTAAATCCTTAGAGGTATCTTTATGCCTAGCAACCTAAAGCCAAGAGGCTTGGGATTGTTGATTGAAAGTTCGTTACATGGGTCACTTGAGTAGTGTTGAGCGTTAACAATAGAAAAATAGATAAGTAAAACAATCTCTAGTTGAGGAAGTGTGATTCGAAGCCTTTTTGGTTCGAGCAAGTAAGCCCTTGGGGTGTTCTACACCTAATGCCTTAAAGCCATGTGGGTTGGAAGCCATTGGTCGAAAGTTCACTACATGGACCAATTATAAAGCCCAGTGGATTGCACTATATTCAACAACGAGATATTCATAGAAAAAAGGGAGAAAGTACCGAATAAAGGTGCCAATGAGCTTATGATGTTTATAATGAAAGATTGGTAAATGTGGCATTTGATTCTCTAAATTAATAAAAAACCCATGGTGTAGCGAATTGGTTGATTTCTTTTGATGTTTGAGAAGTTGAGATGTGCTAGTGGTATACGATTTAATGTTAAGTTCTTTAGTAAATCGGAGGAGAAATATTTGTGTTGAGTGTAATTTTTGCTAAGAGTTTTAGGTTGAGACTTGATGTGTATATAGTCGTGGGAATTTGAGTTTGTTTATGCTTTGTTGGATTGTTAGTTGTGTGCTTTGATGTCGTAAGATTGTCTTTATGCAAGAACGCGCAAATATTTAAGTTTGGGGGTGTGTTGAGTGTGTAAAATACACTCAGTACACATGGTCGTAAGTACGATTATTGTGTTATCTTGGTCAAAAATTGAGCTGTAATTGTAAAATATTGGCTGTTGTAGGTACCACAGGATGACGGAGACAAAAAATGTGAAAAAATGGAGAAAATTGAAGAAAAAGGTCAAGACTGCGGTACCCATTATGGACACCGCGGTGTTCGCATAAAATAAACAAAGGCTGGAATCTGCATCCCAGTACCCTGGTATCCAAATTTGGATACAGCGGTATCGACTTACAGAATGATCAACGTGTGTGTCTTAGTACCGCTGCATCATCTTGGAGACCACGGTACTCATATCGCGAGTTGTTAAACAGATACAATTTTTATGCTTTCAACGAAAAAAAGACTCCTCTTCCCGATGGTATCTATATAGACACATTGCCAAGACCTAGAAAAAGAGATTTTTTCACCCCACAAGAAAAAAAAAGACGATCGAATGAAGAAGAGAAGATCGACAACAATTCAAACATAATATTTCCTTCATTTTTTTATGAACTTGTTCGTTTTATGACAATGAGTAGTTAGAGTTTCTTATTCTAGGGTTTTATTCAAACCTTATGTGGTGGATTACAAATCCTTTATTTCGATTCTAATGCAAGTTTAATTTACGATTCTTTCTTTTACTTGTTTTTGATTAAGTGCATGAATCTGGCCAATTTGTGTATCTTTATATTATTGTCAAATTTATATCAGAAGATTGGTTTGATGATTAGAATTGTGGTAGAAGATCCTTCGAGTTAATTGAACATGATAGTGTTTAATTGCATGTGAAATCGTAGGAATATGGATATCACCTTAGGAAGTCATATTTGAGATTTATACTTAATGTTTATGTATTCATTTGAATATGTTTAGATACGTTTTTATGGTGATTTCTTATATTATATTGTATAAGTTGCATTTGACGGGTTTGTGCTTAATTTCATGACTTTGATGAGAAAAGTACAAGTTTCAAGTGTAATTGATGATCAAGGAATGAATCATAGAAAAACGAGGAAGAATAGAAGTTGAAATACGAGATTGTAGAGAATGCTGGATGGCAGACCACGACAGTGCCATGGGGCACGACCGTGCCATGTAGTATGACCGTGCACCAGTATACAGTGGCAAGGCACGGTTGACCGTGCCGTGTAGCATAACTATGCTCGGATGAACAGGAATTCGTGGAAAGTTGGTTTTCTTGGCGTATTTTCATCTTTTACATCATTTGGAAGACTCCCAAAGCCATATAAATACTCAACATGAAGAGAGAGAGAGATTCATAGGGAGAAAAACACGAGAGTTTGAGAGACATCGAGAGGATTTGAAGAAGAATTCAAGAGATCGAGGGATCGCGAGATCGTCGTCAATAGAGTTTTTATCTTTTCTTCCCTTGTTAGTTATTAGTAGATATGATATTCCCAATCTTGTCTATGAGTTTGTTTATAATCATGTCTAGCTAATTTTGTAGGATTTCTAGGGCTTGTTAGTAATCTGATTCGAATCTTGGTGGATCTTTAACTTCAATTCAATGTTCATGATCGTTTATCCTATTTGTGTGTTTATGATTTGATTGCTTGTTTGATTATGTGGCCGGTAATTGAACATGTTTTGGTAATTAGATCAAAATTCAGGAGATGAGATTTAATTATGGAAGAATAAACACACGACACATAAAAACACTTAGATCGGGAGATTAATGAATTTATGTGATGGGAAATCAATCTTAGGTACTTTTGGGAGTTGTTATGTTTCAATCAGATTGAGTGGAGATACCTCTGGTGGCATAATAATCAACCGGTTAACTGACTCGGGAGAGCTGTTAATTCAACATATGTGATTGCTCATATAGGATGATTGATTAATGAGCTTGAATTGGTTAAAGTGATGTTTTGATGAGAATTAGATGAAGCATGTCCTAGAACCTATCTTAGATATTCGTTATTCTTTAGTGAATTTACGTGCATAGTTATTTTTCTATTAAATTAATTTGCAATTGATGAGATTTGATTTTCCTAGATAAAGTTGAGAACTGAATTTGGGTAGTTAGTTAGTTCCTAGATAGCCAGTCTCTGTGGGATCGACCTTGCTCACTACTTCTACACCCTACACCGTACACTTGCGGGCAAGGATGAAAATATCGATATCGCAACCTTAATTTTACGGATATATCGATGGATATATCGATATCACATATCGATATCGCAAAAAATTTGAAAAAGTGACGGATATCTTATTAAATTTTTGGAAATTTAATATGAAATTTTAGGGACTATTTTAACACATCATTACACATATATTCCACCCAAAATCACAATAAAATAATATATTTAAAACTAACATATAGATAATAAACTTTATAAATATTGTACTGAATAGTAAAAAACTGACAATATATTACATAATACAATACAAAATTACTAAAATTACATGATAGAATACTCTAGAACAAAAATGATGACATATGAGGTTCAAACATAGTAGATGGAATGTCATCTTTGTCCAGACAATACTGATAACAACTCATCACGTTAGAGTACTCATGAATATAGTTATGCACATGTCATTCATAAGTTTCTTGATCTCTTTGATTTTTGAAATTTGAAATCTCAAATTACAACATTTCGATTAATGTTGGAACAAACATATATAAACATTTCTTCACATCTCAGAATTCCCTAATTGTAGCCTCAATGTAAAACTTAATTGGAAGTAATTAAGCCACAATTTATAAAATTTAATTCAAAGTAAGCCCAAATTATAGTCCCTAACTAGTGTTATATTTGTGCAGTGTCTATGAGTGGTTGCAAATTACCCAAATAATGTATATTTCTGATTTTATATGACGTTGGATTATACTAAGATGCATGTTTCTTATTATATTTTAATTCAATGTTTTAAGTCTTATTATATAAAAGTCATGTTTTCAATTATAGCTTCAATGTAAGACTTAATTGGAAGTAATTAAGCCACAATTTATAAAATTTAATTAAAATTAGTAAGCCCCAAATTGTAGTCTCTAGCTAATGTTATATTTGTGTAGCACCAAATAAATTTTCAATTTTATAAGATGTTGGTTAAATTTATATATGCTAAGATGCATGTTTTGAATTATATTTTAATTCAATATTTTATGCCCTGATATATAAAAGTCATGTTTTCAATTATCAAACAAATTTTTTTTTTAGATTTTCAATTACCCAATGACGTGTGTTGTCAGCTTTCTTATATTTCCTAAATTCAAAGATACCAAGACAAGACATATATATATATATATATATAAATTTTAATATGATTAGGGTGGTTGTAAAGATTTTCTTTTTATCAATATAGTTTAAAAAAAATTGTTAACAATTATTTTAACATAAGGAAATTTTTACAAAAACCTTTTTAAATTAAGGAAAATGCAAAACATTTTTCTAAAATTTTAAGTAATTTTTTTGAATACGTACACTTATTTAAAAAGCATCATTATGACCTTAACATAATTAATTGTAAAATTATTATTTTATAATAAACTTCTAAAAGTTAACTATTAATGCTTCACCCAACATATACATGATTAGCCCAATTAAGCAGATCAATTTACAATATACCAATAAAATGTTATTTTTATCAACTAAAATGAAAAAAAGAAAGATTGATGTGATAAGAGAATATATTCTTTCTACTATCAAACAAAATACATAATACAAAGTAAAAAAAAATCACATGTTTCAATTTTTTTGAATCAAAATCGCGAATTTTAATATATATGCGATAATTTGCGATATATCCACAATATTTCCCGATTTCCATCCAATTTTGTACTACACTGAACCGATATCGATATCGATAGTGATAATTTGTGATGTTTTGTGATATATCCGTGATACCCAAGAAGAAATACATTAACACCAATATTCATATCGCAATATCCGTATCCGTGATATTTCGCGATATTTTCATCCTTGCTTGCAGGAGTAGCTAAAAGAAATTAGTGAACAAGTTTTTGGCGCCGTTGCCGGGGACTGAAGTTTAGGATAATTAATATTCGAATTCTGTTTTTGTCTTTAGTCTAGGATTTTTTTTTCTGATTTTTAGAGAGTATCTGATATTTGTCTTTTAGGTGTTTTCAGATTGTGCATGAACACTCGCTCTAAAAAGACGAATTTGATTGCACTAGATTTGGAGATTGAAGCAACTTGCAGACGTAGTAAAACACGAAGACAACTATTTACTCCAATTCAGATGGCTGAAGATAATCCAGAAGAGCAAGTACTAAACAATCAAGAAAGAGCGAACCAAGTACCACTAGTTGGTACTCAAAGACCCATTAGAGACTACTTTCAACCACAACAAAATGGAAGGGGGGTTGTGCGACCACCTATTCTAGCGAATAATTTTGAGTTGAAATTGGGTCTGATTAGTATGGTTCAGCAGAATCAGTTTGGGGAGAGCCATTTAGATGACTCCAATGCGCATCTGGCGCAGTTTCTTGAAGTTTGTGATACAATCAAGTTGAATGGTGTTTTTGATGATGTCATAAGACTTAGATTGTTTTCTTTCTCTTTATGAGATAAAGTGATGCTGTGGTTCAACTCACTCTCTCCAGGCTCAATTACTACGTGGGATAGACTAAGTAATAAGTTTCTATTTAAGTACTTTCCACCAAGTAAGACGTTGAAGTTGAAGAGTGAGATTACACAGTTCAAACAATTTGATGGGGAGTCCTTAGGCGAAGCTTGGGAAAGATTCAGAGATATGTTAAGGAGATGTCCCCAACATGGATTTCCTGAAGATCAACAAGTCTGTTTCTTCTACAATGGACTGTTTGGATTAACGACAACAATGATAGATGAAGCGGAAATAGGAGCGTTGTTAGCCAAAAGCCCGGAGGATGCGATTTATATTTTGGAGGAAATGGCAACAAACAGCTACCAATGATCGTCTGAAAGAAACACATATAGGAAAGTGGCAGAGATTCAAAGTCAAGATCAATTGTCCGTTTTATCCTCACAAATAACAGCTCTCACAAATCAAGTATCTGCGCTGGTAAACTCAAAACGTGGGAAATGTAGGGAGTCGATGATGTGATTTCACCCAACAAGAGGAAGTAGAAGAGGTCAACTATGTGAATGGGCAAAATTACAACAATCAAAACTTCCGAAACAGGGGTATGTATCAGTATAAACACGGAGGGGCGACTCATGAAAATTTTTCTTATGCAAATAATAAGAATGTTTTGCAACCCCCTCCGGGTTTTTCTGTTACGAATGGAGTTATCGATGAACCAAAGAAGCCGGCACTAGAAGATTTGGTGGGTGCATTTGTGAACGAATCACGAGATAGATTCGCAAGGATTGAAGAAAGATTTGATGCACGGATGAAAGCTTTGGAGTTACAAGTCGGGTAGATTTCCGAGTACATAGGGAATCAACATAAAAAAGGTCAATATCCAAGTACCATTGAAGTGAATCCAAGGGAGCAGTGTATGACAATTAAATTGAGAAATTGAATGGAATACGAGGGGTCAAGCATGCTGGTGGCAGAGGAAGATGAAAAAGAGATGAAAGAGAAAAAAGAAGTGGTGGAGAAAAAGGAAGATGAAGCCGAACAAAAAGGGGCTGAGAAGCCAAAATCAAATTCTAAACCTTTACTTCCGTTTTCAATTTCTTCTCTTCATTTTCCTCAACGGTTTCAAAAGAAAAAGCTAGATGCTCAATTTGCTAAATTTCTGGAAATTTTCAAGAAAATTCACATTAACATTCCTTTTGCAGACGCTTTGGAACAAATGTCGAACTATGCAAGATTCTTGAAGGATGTAATGTCAAAGAAAAGAACGATATCGGATTATGAAAGAGTGAATCTTACGGAGGAGTGCAGCGCAATCTTGCAACAAAAGCTGCCACAAAAGCTTAAGGACCTGGGGAGTTTCACAATTCCTTACCTAATTGGACGATCGAGTTTTAATAAGGCTTTGTGTGATCTTGGGCAAGTATAAATTTGATGTCGTTGTCCATCTTCGAGAAGCTTGATATTGGTGAGGTGAAGCCTTCTAACATCACATTGCAATTAGCGGATAAGACAATAACTTATCCCAAGGGAATCATTGAGGATGTGCTAGTCAAAGTTGGTCAATTTATCTTCCCGGTGGATTTTGTGGTTCTCGATATGGAGGAAGATCATGATGTGCCCTTGATTTTAGGACGCCCATTCTTAGCCATGGGACGAGCGTTGATCGATGTACAAAAAGGAGAGCTCACCATGCGAGTAAATGATGAACACATCGTGTTCAATATTACAAGGATATGAGATTCCGTGATTAAAATGAGAATTGCAGCTTTGTTGATATGAGAGGATCGAGAAATGCCGATGAAGATGTACCACCGAAAGGTAAGAAAACGGCAAGACAAAAGATGAATCGAAGAGGAGAAAACCAGGCACGACCGTGCTGTGGTGCACGGTCAAACCGTGCCCGACAATAAAGAGGTTCTGGATAATGGAGCACGACTATGCTGTACAGCACGGTCGACCGTGCCCAGCTGGCTAATAAGATACGATATGGAGATTGAGGAAAAAATTCCTCCGTAAAAGGTACGTTTTCATCTCGTCTGGCTGAAGACGTTAAACTTAGCGTTGTTTGGGAGGCAACCCAATTAGCCATTCTTTCCAAGTTTTGAGTCTTTTTTGGAATTGTCGACTTTAAGTTTAGGGGGATGGTTTGCATCACATGAGTAGTTGCATTATAAGTTTATTGCTTTATCATGTTTTTTTTAAGGATGATAGATGATCTTGTGATTACGAGATATAAAGTGAATTCTTGGGTTATAAGAAACATGAACTGAGTAAAATGAACATAGGGATATATTTCTTTATTGAAGTTGAAAGTTTGTTCTGAATTTTTGGTGAATATATTTGAGCATGCAATGATTGTGTAGTTTTGAGGAGTATGAAAATAAACTTGTGAGATTTGAGTCTTTACTTGATATTACACCAAGTCTTATTTTCTTGATTGTGTAGTTATCGATTGTCTTCTATATACGTCTAGAACTTGCTTTGGTATCTCATTCGAGACTACAACTATGTGTGAATTTTTTAAAATGATATAAGGCCATTTTTGTTATGATTAGTCACTTATCCAAATAATTTCTCACCAAATTCGATATATTTCCTTAGTTAGCTCTGTTGAGCCTTTAAGCCTTATTCTTTGATGAGCCAAATAACTGGGTAAATTACCAGTGCATTTATTTCGAGCTTACCTACCTATGATTTTGAAGCTCAATTGGGAATTATATGTGAAGTTGGAGAAAGAATTTGGTAGAGGATATCAAAAAAAATTGATGAAAAAAGAAAAAAAAAAGAGAGACCAAGTGTGAAATGAAAAAAAATATATATATATATACTTGCATTGAAGAGGTGATTGTTGAAAGGAAAATTTTTGAATGAGTTATGCCTAATTTTGATATGTTTTAGATTTTTAGTTGAGTTGTGCCTTTTCTGGAACTCAATTGAATAATTATGATTTTTAACATATCACTGGATCTCATGTTTTGGGAGAAGTGGTCAATTGAAGAGACCTCATGAAGAGAGAAAAGTTCATGATTTGAGTTGGAATTTGTGGAGGAGCTTCAAATATCTATTTGAGTAGTCACTTTTCTCCAAATTTTTCCTACCATGTCCAAAGAGCCCCATTGCGTCCAAATAAAGTCCTTTTTTATTCTTAATATTCACATGTACAAACGTGGTGGAGAAGTGAGATGATTTGCAAGCTTATGGTAGATTTAACTTGATTTATCGATTTGAGTGTATACACGTCCTATCTTTAAACACTTTTGAGCATGAGTGATACACTTTTACCTTGTGAGGTTCATTACTCCTTGAAGGTACATGGTTATGAATTGTTTGAAGTATTCATTAGAAGTTTGGATGAATTTATGATATCAATTAGGTGTATATGGTCTATAGTTTGATTTGCTTAAATTCATGGTTCGTGTTTCTCTAGTGGCTTGCTTAGCTATCTTTATGAATATCAGTTGAGTAGTTGATGTTACTTGAGGACGAGCAACAATTCAAGTTTGGGGGATTTGATAAGTGTCGTTTTTCACATATTTTTGCGTATGTTTATGTATTCATTTGAATATGTTTAGATACGTTTTTATGGTGATTTCTTATATTATATTGTATAAGTTGCATTTGACGGGTTTATGCTTAGTTTCATGATTTTGATGAGAAAAGTACAAGTTTCAAGTGTAATTGATGATCAAGGAAGGAATCATAGAAAAACGAGGAAGAATAGAAGTTGAAATATGAGATTGCAGAGAGTGCTGGATGGTAGACCACGATAGTGCCATGGGGCACGACCGTGCCGTGTAACATGACCGTGCACCAGTATATAGTGGCAAGGCATGGTTGACTGTGCCGTGTAGCATGACCGTGCCCGGATGAACAGGAATTCGTGGAAAGTTGGTTTTCTTGGCGTATTTTCATCTTTTACTTCATTTGGAAGACTCCCGAAGCCATATAAATACTCAACATGAAGAGAGAGAGAGAGAGATTCATAGGGAGAAAAACACGAGAGTCTGAGAGACATCGAGAGGATTTGAAGAAGAATTTAAGAGATCGAGAGATCGCGAGATCGTCATCAATAGAGTTTTTATCTTTTCTTCCCTTGTTAGTTATTAGTAGATATGATATTTCCAATCTTGTCTATGAGTTTGTTTATAATCATGTCTAGCTAATTTTCTAGGGTTTCTAGGGCTTGTTATTAATCTGATTCGAATCTTGATGGATCTTTAACTTCAATTCAATGTTCATGATCGTTTATCCTATTTTTGTGTTTATGATTTGATTGCTTGTTTGATTATGTGGCCGGTAATTGAACATGTTTTGGTAATTAGATCAAAATTCAGGAGATGAGATTTAATTATGGAAGAATAAACACACGACACATAAAAACACTTAGATCGGGAGATTAATGAATTTACGTGATGGGAAATCAATCTTAGGTACTTTTGGGAGTTGTTATGTTTCAATCAGATTGAGTGGGGATACCTCTTGTGGCATAATAATCAATCGGTTAACTGACTCGGGAGAGCTGTTAATTCGACATATGTGATTGCTCATATAGGATGATTGATTAATGAACTTGAATTGGTTAAAGTGATGTTTTGATGAGAATTAGATGAAAGCATGTCCTAGAGCCTATCTTAGATATTCGTTATTCTTGAGTGAATTTACGTGCATAGTTATTTTTCTATTAAATTTATCTGCAATTGATGAGATTTGATTTTCCTAGATAAAGTTGAGAACTGAATTTGGGTAGTTAGTTAGTTCCGAGATAGTCAGTCTCTGTGGGATCGACCTTACTCACCACTTCTACACCCTACACCGTACACTTGCGGGAGTAGCTAAAAGAAATTAGTGAACAAGTTTTTGGCGCCGTTGCCGGGGACTAAAGTTTAGGATAATTAATATTCGAATTCTGTTTTTGTCTTTAGTCTAGAATTTAATTTTATTTTTATTTTTTTCTGATTTTTAGAGAGTATCTGATATTTTTCTTTTAGGTGTTTTCAGATTGTGCATGAACACTCGCTCTAAAAAGACGAATTTGATTGCACTAGATTTGGAGATTGAAGCAACTTGCAGACGTAATAAAACACGAAGACAACTATTTACTCCAATTCAGATGGCTGAAGATAATCCAGAAGAGCAAGTACTAAACAATCAAGAAAGAGCGAACCAAGTACCACTAGTTGGTGCTCAGAGACCCATTAGAGACTACTTTCAACTACCAAGCTTCTTTAGTTGAAGATCCTGAAAGTCTTGCTTGTTGAGGAGTATCCCAAGAATATTCCTTCGTCAGATTTTTCATCGAAGGTCTTGAGGTGTTCCTTTCCATTGTTCAAAATATAGCACCTACATCCAAAGATGTGGAAATATGAGATATTAGGTGTCTTCCCATACCATATTTCGTAGGGAGTTTTGTCATGATCTTTGTTGATTCGATATCTGTTCTGCGTGTAACATGCTGTGTTGGTTGCTTCAGCCCAAAATCTCTTAGGTATTCCAGCATCAACAATCATTGTTTTAGCAACTTCCTTTAGAGTCTTGTTTCTTCTTTCTGCAATACCGTTCTGTTGTGGAGTCCTTGCTGCAGAGTATTCATGACAAATTCCATTTTCTGAAAAGTAATCCTCGATGAACTTATTTGTGAACTCAGTTCCTCTATCAGATCTTATCTTTACAATGCTCAAGTTTTTCTCATTCTACACTCTCTTCATGAATTCTGGAAGCCTTATTTGAGTTTCAGATTTCTTGGCCAAGAAAATGGTCCAAGTGAATCTAGAGTAGTCATCCACGATCACGAGAGAATATTTCTTCCCACTCACACTGACAGGCTCCACTGGTCCAAAAAACTCCATATGAAGAAGGTCCAGTATCCTATTTGAGGATCTCTGAACTTTGTCTTTGAATGAGCTTCGAGCTTGCTTTCCTTTCTGACATGGTCCATAAACACCTTCTTTCTTATAAGAAACATCTGGTAGTCCTCTGACTAGGTTCTTCCTTGCTAGCTTGTTGATTGTCTTGAAGTTTAGGTGACTCATCCTTTTGTGCCACAACCTGCTTAGTTCAGGGGTGCTTTTTGCAATGAAGTAGGTTGGTTGTAATGTTGAGTTCCAATCAGCAAGGTAGATATTGTCTCTCCTGGTTCTAGTGAGCTTAACCTCTTTTGTTTTGATATCTTTGATCAGACATTTATCGAGGTTGAACTCTACTGAATATCCTTTGTCATAAAATTGATTGATACTCAGGAGGTTATATTTTAGTCCTTTGACATATGAAACATCACTGATACTTACGTTGCCTTTGATCAAGCTTCCTGTACCCTTTGTGCGTCTTTTGGAGTTATCGCCAAACACCACTTTAGGGCCTTTGTATGATTGGAAGTCTCTCAATCCGGCTTTGTTGCCAGTCATATATCTGGAGCAGCCACTATTAATGTACCATTCATCACTGCTGCTACCTGGCAACTGTACCTGTAAGTTTATCAGACGGTTTTAAATACCCATACAAGTACGGGTCCTAGGGGGTTAGTGTCTTATGGTAATTAATTTACCAGAGGCTATGTTGTTTCTCATCTTATAAGAATTCTGGGCAGGGATCTGTTTAGGAGCTTGCTGTCTCCAGGTCCTATGCTTTCTATTTGTGAAAGGTATTTCTTTATACCTTTCTTGAGCATAGACTTGGTGGAACCTTGACACGAATGTTTTGGTTCTTAGAGAGCAAAGCTCTTGATCCCATTTAGAAAACTTCTGTTTTCTTCTCTTACTGACAGCATCTTGATTATGCTGCCTTCTGAGATTCCTTCCAGGCTCACTGTTTTCCTCCTGCTGAAGGATTTTTTTCTTTTTATCTAGAATACTTATCTTGTTCAAGCTTTCATTAAAGAAGTTAGGCTCTTGAGCAAAAGAAATTTGGGCTTGAAGAAACTTTCCAGCTTTGGATGAGCTGGCTTTCATTCTGAGAAGAGCTAGCACAGTATCCTAAACCAACTCCTTGATTGGTGATCTGAGTTCTTTGAATACATTCATGTACTTTCTTTGCTGATTTGCTATACACACTAATTGTGTTTTGAAGCTCCATTTTCTCAGTTTCTAGCTTAGTGACTAGCAGTTTGAACTTAGAAACCTCAGCTCTTAGTTCATTATATTGAGTACTGAAATATTCCAGGTCAGCAACTTGTTCTTTCAGTACTGTCTGTTCACTTTTGAGCTGACAGTTCTCCTCTTTAAGTTCTTCGTGAGCTGAATTTATCTGCTCGAAGTCACTCATGATCTGTCTAAAAGATTGGATCATGTTAAGCTTTTCTTAATTTGAAGAGTCAAGAGATTGTGAGGTTACCTCTTCTTCTTCATTGTCCTTGTAGTCCTTGGCCATGAGGCAGATCAGTGTTTTTTCATCAGATGAGGAGTTGTAGGTGCTTTCAAATGAGAGATCATCTTTGTTTATAGTGTCGGAGACGTTTGTTGCTTTGAGTGCACTTTATTTTCAGTGAGGAGTGCCTTAAGCTTTTGTTTTCATTTCACCTTTTGTCGTTTCTCCTTTTCATCTCTTCCTCTGTATACTTCTGTACTTGTGGATGAGGGCAATTTCTGATGAAGTGGCCAGGCCTTCTGCAGTTATAACACAGATCATTGGATCCTGTGTTAGTTTGCTGATGTAATTTGACCTGAGGATTTATTTCTGATGAGTGTGAAGTTGTTCTCTTTGTGATTATTCTTTATAAACCTTAGGAATTTTTTTAGTAGGAGCGTCATTTCTTCTTCTACATCCTCAGTGGGTACTTCCTCCTTTTTCTCTTTCAGCTTGCTGCTACTTGTGTTAACAGCAACCTGACTACTTGCGACGAGTGCTGCAATCTTTGTGTTTGTTCCTTCCATCTCCTTTCTCCTTCTATCAATATCATATTTAAAGGATTTTAGATCAGATAAGAGATCAAATGTACTCATTGCATTGAGGTTCAACGACACTCTCATTGTGGTCTTCTTGTTGTGCCACTCATAAGGTAGGACTCTTAGCACCTTCATGTTTTTCTCCTTCTGGGTGTATGTTCTACTCAAGGATTCAAGCTCACACACAATGGCTGTGAATCTCTTATCAAGTTGTTCCAAGGTTTCCTTTGTCTTCATGTTGAACTGCTCAAACAGTTGGATGGCTTTGGGGATCCTGTTGTCTCGTGCAAGTTCATTGCCTTCACATATTATCCTTAGCATTACCCATATTTCTTTGGCTGTGGAACAATTTTTGACTTTGCTGAATGTTCCTTTGTCCAATGTGAGAAATAAGGCATTTTTTGCCACATTGTCAAGGTTTGATCTTTTTCTGTCTTCAGGGGTATACTCATGTTGTAACGCCCCGAAATCTTTCGGTCAAAATATCAGAGTTTTTCATTTTTTTTGGGCGTTAAGAGAGAAAGGGGAAAGAGGCGTACATGATATAAAATAGAAAGAAATAGGAGAGGATAAGAAGCGGTACACTTAAAACATCGGATACCACCGATAAAAGAATGTTTGAAACGATACGCAGCGGAAAAACATCAGGATCTTTTACAAAGATGGAGAAATACAGTTTTCTTTTACAAACGAGCAACATAACTTTAAAAGCCAAAACTAGAAGATGGATACAGCTGATAGGGCACCCCTCTCTCTACGCGTCTTCACTTTCTTCATTTCCCATAGTATGAGTACAGGTGGGGGGTGAGTGCGTTGAATACACTCGTGGGAGAAAATTCCATGTTTTAACATGTTATTAAACATATAAAATAACTCAGCAAATAACCACATCACATAAATACGCAACACATAAGTCAGTTCTTTAACGGACACACAACCCATGACTCACCAAAAGGAATCGCAGCCCAATGGACACTAAGCCCAAAGGACACTCCGTCGACTCACTAATGGACACGCAGTCCAATAGACACGAAGCCCAAAGGACACTCGCCCAAACCTACCACACTATCGTAAAACAAACACAGAATATAAACACAACACGTAGAGTTCAACAATTCATATATGACATAGGGAAAACTGTAAACAGATAAAGGTTAAGAGGTTACCCCCACTTTCAACATATAATCACAACATTTATCTCAAGCACATAAGTTCACAAACTCAAAACATAAAGTTATTAGGGTTTAGAGGTTACCCCCACACACAACATATAATCACAACATTTATCTCAAGCACATAAGTTCACAAACTGAAAACATAGAGTTATTAGGGTTTAGAGTTTACCTCCACCTTGTTCGGTGGTTACCACGTGAGTAGCGAGTACCAGAGATTGGATATCTCAAAGCTCGAGTCTCAAAACTCGTGTCTCAAATCCCGTATCTCAATGTTCAATCCAACTGATAGCCTACATATGTTACAGCGTTCTTAGATCCTTAATAAATATAATTAAAGCGATAACAGACTCCGGCGGAGAAACGATCGCTAACTACGCGACGGATCGAGAACTCTAAAGATCGGGGTCGAAGAAACGAGAAGGGCAGATCAGTATAAGAGGTTGAGATGATAGGGAATGAAATTTGGGTCACGATGGAAAAAAAATGAGCTCGATCAGAGTTGAAACGAGATCGAACGGAGCATTTTAGGTTTAGGGGTATTATGGTAATTTTGGTCAAAGGGTTGACTTTGACCGGGCCCACAACCCTCGGTCAATGACATCTTGTCGACGACGACTCGATGTTGACGTACGGCGGAGAAAACGGGATTCGGATCGAAAACACGGTGTCGCGTGCATGTCGGAACCCGACGAGCGCACGCGGAACCCGGCGGTCTCGGCAGCTGCCGAGTTTTCTCAGTAGCATGGGCGCGTGTCTCGGCGGCTGTCGAGTTTTCTCGGCAGCGGGTCAGCTTCTCTCGGTAGCCTCGTGTGCCAGCGCGCGTGCGTCTCGGCAGGACTCTGCAGCTGCCGAGTTTTTTCGGCAGCGGGCGCGCACCACTCGGCGGCTGGCCGAGTTTTCTCGGCAGCCTCGGCCAGCTCGTGCCTAGGTCACCCGGCATCGCCCTTACTCGTTAGCTCACTTCCCAGCGCCACCTGCTGCGGCTGCGCCGCTCATCTCCAGCCACCACCTGGTCCGCCGGTGAGTCAAGGCCTCCGACCACCACCTCCGACCACCCCTCGCCGGAATCCGACCGTGAATACTACCTGAAATCTCGCCGCAAAACCCTTTAACAACCTGATTTTTCGAAAGCCAACCCCAACCCAAAAACTCCGGCCGGCGATTTCCAGTCGCCGTCGACCACTCCCAACCCTTCCACCGGCGACCCCCCGTCGCCGGCCACCTTTCCCGACCTGCCCAACTCCTACACACAACCATATATACTCACGCATGCCACACACACACACACGCTCAAACACACACACCATCGGGTTCACCTGGCCGGTGACTTCTAGTCACCGGCCACCCACCGGAACACCTCGCCGGCGCATCACCAGCGCCGGCCAACCTTTCCCGCACGACGGCGCCACCCAGCGCCGCCCACAACAGCATGCAAACTCACACACACACTATCACACCTACATACACACACACATGCACGTATACATACATATGGCCACTGTCCGTCTCCGGCGCTGCCACCCACGGTGACGCCGGCCCTCCAGTGTCGTGCCCTTACCTCCGGTGGCCTCCAGCAGTAGCTCCGGTGCGGTGGAGAGAGAAAAACAGAGGAGAGATAAAGGTTGTGGCAAAGGTTAGGGTTAGGGTTTGGGCTACTTTTTTTCGCTGTTTTCTGGCGAACGAGAAATCGGAATTGAATTCCGGAAGCTGTTCTACACTCGTCTTGTTAAGAGCTACGTCGTGTGCGAAAATCGATCGAAACCGACAACGTTGAGATTTTCCAGCCACCAGCGGCGGCGCCGCACCGGCGGTTGCTCCAGCGGCGGCACGCCCGAAGCAGAAAAGAGAGGAGAGAGGGAGAGGAGGGAGGAGAGAGAACTTACATGTTTTCATCGCGCTCGGCTCGTTCGGCTCGCTCGAGAAAACGATGAAAAATGAATTGGAGGAGCCTCTATTTATAGAATTCGGAAAACACTATTCATCCAAAATATCTCGGCACTATTCACGGGTTGACTTTTCCAATTTACTATTCACGTAAATATCTTCGTTTCCATTCAACGTAAATATCTTCCGATTTGCCCTTTTCGTCGCCGTTCGAGCTACGGGTCTCCGATTGACCCCTAGTTCGTTTCTATCTTTTCGTCTTTCCAAGACGCATCTAATGGTATAAAAAAATATTCTATATACCATGTCCAAGAAAAATATCAATCCGAAATCACACATTAGACACGTATTTGAAACGCACGTAATTAATTAAACAGTCAAAGTAAACGCTCATACTTATTAAGTCATACGTTAAATATTTACTTAATAAATTATGCTCGTTTTGATCCGGGATGCTACACATGTCTTTCCTTGACAATATATTCCATTAGTGGTGGAGCTCTTCTGGGTCTTGGTGCAGCTTCCTATGGTCTTGCACCTGGTAGTGTGTCATCATGAACACCAGTTGCGCCTTCCACTTCACCACCTGCTGTCTCAGCTGCTTCTTCAGCTCGCCTATATTCACGGAGTTGCTTGATATATGCAGCGTTTGCTTTGTAGATCACTGGTAGTCCTTCAGTGATGACGAACCATATTTCATCATGTATAGCTGATAGATGAGCTTGCATGTGTATCCTCCAGTTGTCATATTCATCTATAGAGAACATATGAAGCTTATGATGTGAGGAATCCATGCTTATGCTAAGAGATGAGTTTTGGTCTCATGAAAGTGAAAACAGTTAATCCAAATGCAAAACGGTGGATCTGGGTTGGTTACCAGTCAAGTTGGCTTTTTACCCAACTTGTTCTGATACCACTTGTTGGTCCCATGGGTTCAAGTGTTCAGAGGTTCAAAAGGGGGTGAATGAACCTCTATTGATTTTGCAAACTCTTTCTAAAAACTTTTCTGTTATAACAGGTTCCTGACTAAGGGCAGTAACCTGTCTCGAATCAGTAATCTAGCTAAAAGCTTGATCAGGTTCCTGACCCAATATCAGAATGTAACGCAGCGGATTAAACTTGATAGAGTTCTTTTTGGAAAACCGTTTCTTTTTAATAGTATGCTCTTTGTTAAACTTTTATGCTTGGTGCTAAGGATGCATGCTACAGAATATGTGAGACTATAGGGAGCAGTGCAGTAAGTGAATTTAAAGCATGTAAGCACACAAGAATTATAGTGGTTCGAAGGTGGTGTAATCCTTCTACATCCACTCTGCTCCTTAACACAAGGAGGATCTTTGTTAGGTCAGTTCGATTTACAAGTCTCGCTTAACAAACCTCTTCCTAACAAACTATGCCTACTAGAATCCCAAACTCTAGTCGACGGCCACAACCCACAAAGGGCAAGTAAGCTATCTCTATAGACTACACACTTAGCAAGGATCAAATCCTCTCAACTAAGTTACACCATAAAACAACCTAGTGCACACAACACAATGGTTAAAGAAAATAAATAGTTCTTCAACTAGTGTGAAACAGTCTTGATCTTTGAAGGCTTAGATGTTGTTGTAGACTGCTTCTTAAAGGTTGAGTGGCTGAGCTCTATGGTAGCTTTGAATGAAAGACTTGTAAGAATATGTAGTGTTTTTCAAAGCTTTAGGAGGTTTTTTGTTCAGAGTTTCACACCTTCACGATTTCTCATTCCTTCTATTTATAGATCTTTGGAATATGCCCGTTGAAGAGAGGCATTGTTCCTGTTGTAGTTCAAATATGATCCTCCATATCTTTGCAATTAATGCGATTGACAACTTGAAGGAATAGGGCATGTCCTACTCAAATCCGCATTAATGGCGTCACGCCCTGGTTGTAGACCTTTTGCAGAGCCGCAGTTCCAAGTGGCATCTTCTCATTGGTTTGGCTCAAACTTCTGTCCAACGACTCTTTGTTAGCAATCTTCCTCGTACTGTATTTATTACACATTCCCTGTACTATGATAAATGAGTTGAGCGAAGATTGTCAGCTTGTTGTCTTTGTTCTTCAGTACTTGTTCTTAGGATGTTAGCTTCCTGATGTAGGTCAGCTTCCTGTCTTGACTTTCCTTTGTCAGCATCCTATCTTCGTGTAATTTCCTTGGTTTAGTCATTTGTTTGGCCTTCCTCTTTTCTTTCTGATCTTCAGTTTGCTTGATTCTCCTTTGATCATGAGTGTTCTTTGAAACTCCGTTTCAAGCATCTTTCTTTATTTTTCTTTAAGACCTATTTATAAATCCATGATCATAAGTTCATAGGTCTATGCTTCCACTTATAAGATGTGGAGAGTGGGTCATCTAATTTTCTATCAGATATTACATTGTCTCATCAAAACTCTCATGGAATTTTCCCAACAGTTATCATCAATGAGCAGAACAAAGAGCTAGGTGTGCATCTAGAAAAACTGGAGGTGTTTAAAAAATTTGTAAGAGGATAAATATAGATTGATGAGAAAGGCAGCTGCTCGGTTAAGAAACAAAATCCCATTAAAAATGACTTGGAAAGTTTGAAAAGCTTTTAAGAATATTTTGACAATGACCCGGTGCTAATAGAGAAAGATGATATTTTACAGGTATTTATTAAAATATGATGATATTAATAATGTTCTATCATTTTTAATACTTAAGAACTCAAGTGTTTGTGTTTTAGGGAAAACTTGTTGAACTAATGTTGGAGTCTAGCAATAACATTGTTGCATATGGTACTGTCATTGATGTGAGTATAATTGATGGTAAAATACACGGTGCTCAATTCCCCAAGAATTGTATACGGGTCTCTATTGATCAAGTGTTGGATGAATCAACCATTCTACCATTTCCAATCCTGGGTGAGTGTGAGAATATTAGTGATGCTTTAGGTACGAATGTGGCATGGCCTAGACACTTGGTGGCGACTACTCAAAAAGCTAATTGTGATTACATTTTTTATCTAGTTATCATAACATATATATATATATATATACATATACATTTGTAATATTTATGTGTGCTTGTGGAATTGGTAGAAACCTATAAAGATAAAAATGAATGATCACGACTTAAAGCCCAAGTGTTTAAGCAGTGTGCCTAAATGTTTAAAGGTGATGTATTGTTACATTAAGTGTGTTGGTGATAGTGGGTTGAATGTAACAGTGCCACCTGATGATGATGTTTTTTTGTGATGCATGCAATAAGGTTTATATAAACCTGGAAGATATTGTCCCTTTTTGTGACTTGCAACCAATTTCAGTCAGTTGTATAGTTGTTTATATATGCTAAGTTTCTATTTTGTACTAAATATTTATGTTGCTTCTATAAGTGGTATAACCTTCATTTATTACATTTCACAAAATTTACTCTATAAATGACAGACACCTTTATCAAAAAAATGAGAATTGAGCAAAATCTTTCAAGTTTTAGATTTGTGAATCCATCTACCATCTCATATCAGTATACTACAAAAAAGGATGATGATTGGATTCACAAATGGCTGAACAAAAGGGCTCGTGCGTTATCAGATAGACTAGTTGGATCATCACCTAATCAATTAGTTTTGGTTACATGTAATGTTGGGTAAGTAATAAACTACAATATTAATCTCAATTTAATTTTTATAATATTATATGTATTTTAAAACTTAATTATGTGCTTTTTCTTAGATACCACTGGATTTTCACTGTCATCAATCCTTACAAGAAAGTGGTCTTTCTATTGGATCCTCTTAATCATTGTATGCGTGATGAGGACTGGGAATATATTGTTAACACGTAAGTTATCATTCTTTCTATTAAACATTAATCTATGTTATTTCATAGTATTTGTTTAACTCATTTTCAATTATGAAGGGCAATACAATTATTCAATGCGAACATGGGGAGGAAGGGAAAAAAACAACCTAGTTAGGAAATAATACATGTACGTTTCTTTACATTAAGTTGTCGTTCATTTTGTTATGCTTGTCATTAATTATTTTCTAATATATATATATATAGGGTCCTCACCAACCAGATGATAAGCAATGTGGATATTATGTGATGAGATATATGAGAGATATCATTGGAGCTGCACCAAAAGATATTGTTACTCTACGATTCATTGTAATAAAATATATGTTTTGAATTTTTTATTTCTAAAAGTCTTTTGATATTGTGTATTTATAATTTTGAAGTTAACAATAATTGGGTTTTACTAACTTTGTTTCATGATTTTTTACAGTTTACACAAGATGAGTACTCTCAGACGGAAATCAATGAAGTGCAATCGGAATGGGAAGATTGTGTTCAAGATCATCTACATGACTAACATGATTTAGTAAGTGATTGGCTAATACCTTTCTCGTACATGTTAATGTAATGATAAAATTTGAATATTTGCTAGAATTTTGGACATGAACTGGAAATTTACATTGAGATGTTCGTGTTGTTGTGCATGCTGAATCTAGTGGTTTGTTTGATAAAAATTTAGAAAGTTTGTGGTTACATTGAAGCTTTGTGGTTGTACAAAGGAAATTTCGTGGTTGCATTATAGCTTTTACATTTAGCCACTAGGTAAGTTGTTATATTAATATGTAAATTGAAATGAAGTAGAGTTTCTTTTTTGCTTCATTGAATTGTGAACGAAGACTGTTCTTAAGCAACAAGATGATAGATTATAAGACTATTAATTTTCCTGCTTACATTGAATTGATTGGATTGAGAAATGCACTATAAGCATGAGATATAACCTAGTAGATTTGAGTTCATGGTAATTTGACTCTTAGATTAGGAGATTATATCATTGTTATGTTAAGTTCATTAAGATCAAATTGTCGGTCTCGTGTTTTAGGATTATATATTACACTAATTTTTTATCTTTCTTTTGATGTGCAGGTTTTTGGTTCTTTGAATCTTTTGGAGAGACGCCATCAACTAATCTAGTAAATACATGCTCATAATTTTTTCATTTCAAGCATTGGTTTTGATGTTTTGGAGAAATAGTACATGTTCATAACCTTTTTTAAGCATATACTTTTATGTTTTGGAAAAATAGTAATAGCCTTAGTTTTTGTCAAGAATTGTTATACGATGTAATATTCGCAGATATTTGTACATATACTTTATATTTGAAGATTTTATGTTTTGAGTATGAAATATTTTCAATTTATATATTCTAGAATTTTTTAATAACACTGATCAACAACAGTTTTAAGGAAAAAAAGAGTTGTCTTACACAATCAAAGACAATAATTACAAAATGTTGTGTATGAATATAAAGACAACACTTCTAAACTATTGTCTTCTTAGACAAAATGTTGTGTATTATTGGAAATTTCATGTACAAAGACAATAGTAATTTAAGGACAATATTTTAAAAGTGTTGTCAATAAACGGAACAACAACAGTTCGAAAGTGTTGTCTATGAGCAAACTATTTTATATAAATGATAATAGTTCGTATATCGAGGATAACATTTTAAAAGTGTTGTCTATGAGAAAACGACAATACTTTTTGAGTGTTGTCTTTGGGCGCCCCTCTACGACAACAATGGCATAGACTACAATTTTAAACTTACAACGACAACACTTTACAATTGTTATCTTTCAGCTTTTTTGTAGCGCCCCAGATCAAAACGTGCATAATTGATTAATTAAATATTTGAACCCTGACTTAATAATTATGTGCGTATATTTTGACAGTTTAATTTAATACATGCGTTTCAGATACATGTTTAATGCACGTTTTAGATCGATAATTTTTTATAGACGTGGAACCTAGATGATTTTTATACCACGCGATGCGTAATTAAAATACGAGAAGATAGAAACGAACTAGAGGTCAATCGGAGACTCGTAGCCCAACTGACGAAGGAAAGGGTAAAATTTTGATAAAAGGGTAAAAATAAAAATAATATTTTAATGAAAGGTAAATTAAGATATTTTTGGTAAATAGTAACTTTTCAACGGTGAAAAGGTAATTTCCAAAATCTATAAATAGGGGCTCATAATTTTCAAAACTTATACGTTTTCAAAGTCAACGACCCGAGCGACGCTCGCGACGCGAACACGTAAGTTTTCTTTCTTTTCTTTTACTTAACGTTTTTATTTTTCGCCGCCGCCGGAACCGCCGCCGCTGCCACCGCCACCGCTAGCCAGCAGTGGAGCTGGTGGTGGTGTGCCAGGCGTCGGGGTGTGCGTCGGGTTGGGTGCTGGGTTGTGCGTCGGGAATGGGATGTGCGCGTCGGGGTGTGCGTCGGGGCGGGTGCCGGGTGTGCGCGCCGGGGGCCGGGGGTGCGCACGCTGTGCGGGCACCGGGAATCTAGTGCGCGCGGGTGACGGGGACCGGGTGGCCGAGGAAACTCGGCAGCTGCCGGGTGATGCGTGAGCCGTCGGGCTCTTTTTCGCCCGACGCACGTGACGCCGTATTTTCAATCCGAACCCTGTCATGTACACCATACAGCAACATCGAGTCGTTTTTGGCAAGATGTCGTTGACCGAGGATCGTGGGCCCGGTCAAAAGTCAACCCTTTGACCAAAATTACCATTTTACCCCTCAAGCTTAAAATGCTTCGTTTGAGCTCGTTTTAACTCCGATCAAGCTCATTCCTTTTCCATCGTGACCCAAATTTCATTTCCTATCATATCAGCCTTTGAAACTGATCTGTCCCTCTCGTCTCTTCGATCTCAATCTTTAGGTCTCTCGATCCGACGTGGTTTTTACGATCATTTCCTTTACCGGGAACTTTTATGACTTTAATTATACATTATTAAGGATCTAAGAAACATCGTAACTTATGTCGGCTACATGTTGGATTGACGTTGAGTTATCTGACCTTTGACACTCGCTACTCGAGCTTTGAGTTGACAGATCATCGGACCTTGCTACTCACGTGGTAACCACCGAACAAGGTGGGGGTAAACTCTAAACCCTAATCTTTGTGTTTCCATTAACGAATGCATGTAAACTGGATATTATTAGAATGCTATTGATCATTATGAATTGGTCGAGGCTTATGTGTCTTGGGTTATGTGTTGTGATTATATTGTGTGGGGTGAATAATTACTAAACCTCTGTGTGTTCACTGTTTTCCCTACTGGATATGTGAACTGTTGAGAATATTGTGTGCATATTTATATCTTGGGGAGGGATTTGATGGTCCGTAATACATCGGGATTTGATGGTCTGGTCCATAATACATCGGGATTTGATGGTCCGTAATACATCGGGATTTGGTGGTCCGTAATACACTGGGATTTGGTGGTCCGTAATACATCAGGATTTGGTGGTCCGTAATACACTGGGATTTGGTGGTCTGTAAATACACCGGGACGTGTTGTGCCGTATTTGTGATGTGTCTAATTGCTGAACTATTATATATGTTTGATTTGTGTATCTGCTTAATAATATTAAAACATGGAACCATGAGTGTATTCAACGCACTCACCCCCCACCTGTACTCGCACTACAGGAGATGCAGAAAGTCAAGATGCGTGGAGAGGATGGTGTCATATCCAGACTTCCCTTTTACTTTTCAAAACTTCATGTTCAAACGATGTTTTATTTAACTTCACGTTTTGTAAAAGTATATTGTCCTTTTCTGTAAACAGATCCTGATGTATTTTCCGCTGCTATTGTAAAATGTTTTTATTTCGGCTAGACGCCGAAGATTTGTATTTGTAAAATCGTCTCTCATCTCTTCCAAAGGATTTCTGTTTTATTTCATGCGCGTCTTTTTCCTCTTTCTTTCTTCACGCCCAATGGAAAACTCTGATATAATACGAAAAGATTTTGGGGCGTGACATTTTTTGTTGTAGTGAGCTTCTTCCCACAACAGAGGTACAACACATACACATTTCTTCCCAATCATCCTGGAAAACACTCACAACACAGCTTCTTCCCAACAAACTTTGGAAATGCTCTTCACAACTCAATAGGGAAAATACTTTTTATCACTAAAGAGGATCAATCCTATATTTCAAGGATTTACAAAGGATTTGTAAGTGGAAAAGATATATCTCTTTTATTTTAACTATCAACTCATCATAATAAAAACTTGAGAAATACCGAGGTTTGGCTTTTGAAGACCTGGATGAATAACTTTGATGAGCTTTTTAAAAGTTAGGGATTCGACCATCATCAAAAGTAAGAGTAGACTTCTATTTATAAGAGAGTTCTGGATCCAGCTGTTAGAGAGAGCAAATTTGAATCTTGGACATACTCCTTGTTTTAGCTTTTTCCTTGTACATGTTGTCCATAATTTTCTTGGAAAGTGGTAGCTCTCTTGAAAAAAGGTGTTGTAGCATTTAAGGTCAATTATACTTGGTTGTCAGGAGACATTTATGGGATTTGATCTTATTCTTCATATGTCTAACAGCAACTTCAGTTCCTTCAACAACCTTTCATTTGGCACTTCACTTGTCTTCAATTCAGGTACTTTCTTTGATCAATACCAAGTTGATCTTCCACCATGATCTTGATGGGTGATAGCAATCTTTGATAGAGAATATGTCATAGACTTCTTTTCATGTGTCAGCTTAATGATTGAGACTTTATTTATTATCCTTCAAAAGTTGTCAAAGTTTTCTTGTCCTCATCTCATAAGAATTGTGCTAAAGTTCTTTTTATCTTCAATTGAGGCTTGGTGACTTGAGTAGACATAAGTGAGTTTTCTCTTTATAAGGTGTAGATAATGTATATCTTTAGGGATAAAATTTTGATTTTGCCTTTAACTTTTCTCCCTTTCAGGTTGCATCTACTCAGATAGTCTTGTGGTTAAGTCTTGTGTTGAGGACTTTTGCTTATATCTTGAAGGGTCTTCTAGTCCTATAGTCTTTGGTAGACATTCATCTTTAAGATATGCTTTTCTAAGATTCTTTCAGCAGTCTTCTTTTTCAGCTATTCAATCCTAAACAAATTTATACAAAGACGCGATATATACATGAGAAGATTTGAGAAAACATATCCTATAGAAGATGAGTTTTATCATCATTAAAATCAAATAAAATTCCTAACAATAGGCCATCCAAGTCATCCCCTATTGCCTTAGAAGGTAACACCACATCACATGGACATAGTATATGCTATTATTTTCCCTAATTTTTGAGATAAAATCAAAGTCTCAGAAATGTAAGAAATTGAAAAAATTGGACTTTCTCTATCTATCTCCCTTCTCTCAACCACTGACAGAACCGGCGTCTCCAGCCATTGATGTGGTTGTTACCTTTTTCGGTCGTCACCTCCGTCATGAATAGACGATGAAAAGGTGTGGCTCCTACCCCTCTTTATCTCTCATCTCTCTCTTTATCTTCCGGTCTCTCCTCTCCATTGGCTTCGCTACTATCATCTGTGCGATGTGAGACTCACATCGGCATGTCATGTGTGTGAGCTGCCGACATAGGAGGCAGCGTATGATTTGTGTATGTGTGTGGTCGTGAATCAGGGGTTCGATGTGGGTTAGCCGATGTTGGGGTCGCACTGATAGAGGGTGTCGTCGTGTATATGTGTTTACAGTTGTGTGTGTGATTGTGCAGTGTGGATGTGTATATGTGATGTGTGATGTTGGGTAGTGTCGTCAGCAGTTGTGAATCAGATGATGTGGATGAGGGTGGGCGGCAATTTGGGGCTAGGGTTCAGGTTAGGTTCATTCTGAAATTTTGATAAAGATCAAGGACTAAATTGCAAACCCTAATGTCTTTGAAATTAAACTTTAATCCTTATAATTTCTGGTATTTTGATTTTAGACCCTAAAACTTTTTGAAATTGCAGAATACACCTTAAATTTCCAAAAAAATCATGTGTAAACCCTAAACTTTGACAGAATGATAGAAATAACCTATAATGAATTGTAGTTTCAATTAAACCTTCAAGGTTAATGTAAAATTCTAAAAATGCCAATTTGACCACTCTAGGTCAAAGTCAGCCTTCTAAATGTACAATTTGCACCATTTGTTTACAAACTTGGGTACAAAACCCTAATTTCATTCTTTTTCAACCATGTAAGCCTAATTTCAAATCGAACTTTTTATGTATATATGTGTGTGTGTTTTAGAGCTCTCACCTCAATATTTTGTCCTTCTCCACCAAGCCTATTTAAACATTTCTCTTTACAAACGAAAACGTGTTTTCTCCCTTTACACCCTAAAACCGATCGTTAATCCCCTCAAGCATTCCTTTACCCGAGATAGTTTTAACTTAAGAATTTATTTTGATTTATGAATAGTTCAACTAGATGCTGAGATAAGCTTTATGTACCTTATAGGGTTCGCAAAAGAAGAATCACTTTAAGATCACATAAAACGTAGAAGCTTTACGAGCACCATTACTTAAGGTGGGGTAATTTCTTTAAATTTACATTTAATATTCTCATGTACTCTTGATTGTGTAATATTTATGCATATGTGGAACGAGACCTTTATGCATATGTGTAATCATTGAATCTACATTTATGATTCTCATGTACTCTTAAGTTGTTGGACAAGCGAATCAAATCATTTATGTTCTATAACTTTTTGAAATAGTGGCTTGACAGTTTTGCTATCAGAGTTTGGCTCTACCCTTTTATAGGGTCTTGCTCAATTTTAAAATCTTACAAAACTTATTTTTCAAATTGGACCACATATTTAAACATAGATTGTAAATCATCTCTCTTTGCTCTTTCTCCAACAGGATCCCAATGGAAGTTTATGCTTGTTTCAATGTTAGAATACAAATGTTCGGTGCTATTTTACATTTTTTTATGTTTGAATGTTTTGATATCTGCTTGAATACAAATGTTATGTGCCATTCATCGGGGGTTATTTTAGAAATGGTTTCAGTATGGAATTTATGTAATACTAAGTATGACAGATGGTTAGAACCAAGATGATCGCCTGGAAGATGATTGGCGGGAGACTAACATTAGTTATACAACTCAGACGTTATTTCTTTGACAATCGAGTGACAAGGTACCTTTTCCATGGACAAACACATTGCTCGATTATTCCACTACTGGAGATGGGCTGGGAGTGCAGTAGGTAGTATATGTCATGTCCCGTTTTCTTTTTTAAAATTTATCAAAGTTTTCTTTACGGGTGTGAAGAAAGAAGGGGAAAAAGATGTGCATGATATAAAAAGAAAATCTTTAGAAACAAATAGGAGACAACTTTACAAATATAAATCCTCGGCATCTAGCCAAAATAAAACATTTAAAATAGCAGCGAAAAATACATCAAGATCCTTTACAAAGAGAATGAACAGTTTAAACTTTACAAACGATAACCATAGTTTTAAAAGACAAAACCGGAAAAAAGACACAGCTGATAGGGTACCCCTCTCTCTATGCATCATGCTTTTCTTCATCTCTTGTAGTGTGAGTACAGAATAGGGGTGAGTGCATTAAATACACTCATGGGAGTAATTTCGTACATTAAAGTTCATTAAGCAATTATGTCATTTCAACATTTACGAATACAACAATTAAACATAGCAGATATAATGCAATGCACATAAAATACGGACACACAACTCTAAGAGTACTCAACTAACATATGGTGCTTTTTACGGGCCACCAGTCTATCTCTAACGTATTAGTGCTTTTTATGGGTCACCAGTCCATCCACAACGGGATCATAGATCTTCATCGTGTTGGTGCTTTTTACGGGCCACCAGTCCATCCCAGAATGAGATCATGGACCTTCGTTCTGTTGGTGCATTTTATGGGCCACCAGTCCATCCCTAACGTATGGTGCTTTTATGGGCAACCAGTCCATTCTTAACGTATGGTGCTTTTATGGGCCACCAGTCCATCTTAACATGATTTTGGACTTTCGTCCACATTTATCATATTCATAATGTATGCATGTACATAGTAATCACAACAAATAATCACAGCACGTAGAATTCAACAGATCATTTATCAAATATGGAAAATAATAAACAAAGAGAGTTTAGAAGTTACCTCCACCTTGTTCGGTGGTTACCACGTGAGTAGCGAGTACCAAAGGTCAAGAATCTCAAAGCTCAATCCAACTGGTAACCTACATAAGTTACGGTATTTCTTAGATCCTGAATAAGTATAACTAAAACTATAACAGATTTCAGAGAAAGAACGATCGTTAAAGACGTGATGGATCGGTAGATCTAAAGATTGAGGTTGAAGAAACAAGAGGTAAAGATCAGTCCAATAGGCTGATATGAAAGAGGGTATGATTTGGGTTGCAATGGAAAAAGAATGAGCTCAATCGGAGTTTAAACGAGCTCGAACGGAGTGTTTTAAGATTGAGGGGTATTTTGGTAATTTCGGTCAAGGGTTGACATTGACCGGGACCCCCGACTCCCGATCGATGACATCACATTGCCTACGACTCGATGATAATGTATGATGAAAAAAAAAAGATTCGCACCACGGACCCAGCGTCGCGTGCATCTACCCGTCGCTCGTTCCCGTCACCCGGCGCCGCGCGTAGTGCACGCCCAGTGTTCACTAATTTTTTTTAGCTACTCCCGCAAGTGTATGGTGTAGGGTGTAGAAGTGGTGGCAAGGTCGATCCCACAGAGACTGGCTATCTAGGAACTAACTAACTACCCAAATTCAGTTCTCAACTTTATCTAGGAAGCTCAAATCACATCAATTGCAGATTAATTTAATAGAAAAATAACTACGCACTTAAATTCACTCAAGAATAACAAATATGTAAGATAGGTTCGAGGACATGCTTTCATCTAATTCTCATCAAAACAACACTTTAACCAATTCAAGTTCATTAATCAATCATCATATATGAGCAATCACACATGTCGAATTAACAGCTCTCCCGAGTCAGTTAACCGGTTGATTATTATGCCACCAGAGGAATCCCTACTCAATCTGATTGAAACATAACAACTCCCATAAGTACCTAGATTGATTTCCCATCACATAAATTCCTTAATCTCCCGATCTAAGTCTTTTTATGTGTCATGTGTTTATTTTTCCATAATTAAATCTCATCTCCCGAATTTTAATCTAATTACCAAAACATGTTCAATTACTTGCCACATAATCAAACAAGCAATCAAATCATAAACAAACAAATAGGATAAACGATCATGAACATTGAATTGAAATTAAAGATCCATCAAGATTCGAATTAAATTACTAACAAGCCCTAGAAACCCTAGAAAATTAACTAGATATGATTATAAAAAAACTCATATACAAGATTGGAAATATCATATTCACTAATATTCAACAAGGGAAGAAAAGATTAAAAACTCTATTGACGATGATCTCGCGATCCCTCGATCTCTTGAATTCTTCTTCAAATCCTCTCGATGTTTCTCAGACTCTAGTGTTTTTCTCTCATAAATCTCTCTTTCTTTCATGTTGAGTATTTATATAGCTTTGGGAGTCTTCCTGATAAAGTAAGAGATGAAAATACTCCAAGAAATCCAAAACTTCGTGTTTCCTGTTTACCCGAGCACGATCGTGCCCCACGGCACTGGCCGGTTGTGCCACACAGCACGATCGTGCCCCACCATCCAGCACTCTCTGCACAATGGCGCACGGTCGTATCATGCACCACCAATTCTTCCACGAGATCTCGTATTTCTATTCTTCCTTCCTTGGTCATCAATTACAATTGAAACTTGCACTTTTTCTCATCAAAATCATGAAACTAAGCACAAACCCGTCAAATGCAACTTATACAATATAACATCATAAATCACCATAAAAACGTATCTAAACATATTCAAATGAATACATAAACATACATAAAAATATGTGAAAAACGACACTTATCACCCAGCTCCCGGCGTCTCCCGGTGCCTGTGCACCCAGCAGCCTCTCGGCGCGCCCAGCAGCATGACTCCCAAGCAACTTCCAGCAGCCACCAACTGCGGCGGTGCCACTCGGCGCCGCTGCCACCTAGTCCGTCGTCAACCCTACTCCGGCGAATACCACCTCCGACCGCCCTTCGCCGGATTCTGGCATGAACAGTACCCCAAAACAGCCCCCAAACTTCAATAAAACACACAAAACACCTTGCAACCACCACCTTTCCAACACCCGTTTTAGCTCCGGCGGCGCCGCCTCTCCAACTGCTTCCCCACACCTCCGGTAGCCTCTCCGGCATCTACTCCGACGAGAAGAAGAGAGAGAGAGAAATCAGAGGAGAGAGAAATGGTGATAAACTAGGGTTTAGGGTTTGGAGGTGGTTTTTCACCATTTCCCGGTGAACGAGACATCGGATTGGAGTTCCGGAAACTGTCCTAGACTCATCTCGACAAGACCTACGTTGTGTGCGAAAATTGGCTGAAACCGATAACTTTGAAATTTTTCGGCCACCCGTTGGAGACAGAAAACAGAGAAGAGAAGGGATGAGAGACTTACGTGTTTTCATCGCTTTCGGCTCGTTTGGAGAAATGATGAAAAATGAATTAAATGAGCCTCTATTTATAGATTTTGGAAAGTTACTATTTACCGTTGGAAATTTACTATTTACCAAAAATATCTAAGTTACCGTTCATTAAAATATTCTTTTTATTTTTTTACTGTTCATCAAGATTTTATCCTTTTCTTCACCATTTGAGCTACAGGTCTCCGATTAACCTCTAGTTCATTTCTATCTTCTCGTTTTTCCGTTACGCATTTTATGGTGAAATAATATTCTATATTTCGTGATGAAATTATCCTTCCATCTAAAACATGTATTAAACACGTATTTGTAACGCACATAATTAATTAAACAATCAAGAATTTATGCACATATAATATTTCAATTCAGGGTTTAATTATTTAATTAACCAATTATGCTTTGTTTTTTATCCGGGGCGTTACATCCCTTACCCCTTAAAAGAATTTAGTCCTCGAAATTAAACGGTACACCAAGAACAGAAAAACCAGATACTTAGCTAGGATCTTGTCTTTTCCTGGAGATTTCATCGAATAGCAAAAGACAAACTGGTATCTCATATGTATAAGCAAAAGATGAGTAGCTCATACATTATACAAAAGGATTATATACACTACTACAAGGTAAAAGTTACTACATATCTATTTACATATATAATATTTAGTGTTCATCGTCCATAACCTATCTCTCGGTAACCTCTGTACGTGTGAGAGCAAAAGCTCAAGCCTAGCCTGCTCCTGGCCTTAGCCTCTGTGCTGCAACTACTTGATTCTTGAACTTCTGACAGTCGCACTCTATATGTCCCAGTTCTCCACACTTATAACAATTTCGGGTTCTATGGAGGCAGGGTCCCGCCTGCGACTTTCCACACTTGGGACATGAGTTCATTAGCCTAGCAGTAGGTAGAAACGGTGTATCGTTAGTCCTTGGAAATTTATCTTGATCCAAACTTTGACTCAGCTCGATCCACTTCTTCTTTCCGAGTACCTCGTCAAACTTCTTGGGCGGCAACACATCCAAGTGCGAACAACAGTAGATCTCTTGAGCTCTCTCTACGACATTGGCATAGGTCATTTTTCCCTGACCTGCCAAAATTGAACTAATCTACGAGCGTAGACCCTTTTCAAAACGTCGGGCCTTCTTGTCATCGATATCAACCAAATGAGTTGCGTATCTGCTCAATTGATTAAACCTTCACTCGTACTCTCCCATTGATGCGATTCCTTGATAGAGATGTAAAAACTCTGTTTCTTTTTTATTGCGATAAAATTGTGGTATGAAGTGGTGTGCGACCACTTCCTTAAAAGTCTCCCACGTCATAGCTTCCCTTTGGTCTGGTATCATGGTCCTCTCGTACGAGTCCCACCAGTGACCAGCCTCTTCCATGAGTTGAAGCACCGCACACGAAATCTTTTGTTCTTTTGACAAGTCATATGTCCGAACAATCGATCAAGTGACTTTAGCCACTCTTCTGCATCGGCGGGTTCACCTCTTCCATTGAACGTTGGCGGATTGAAACGCTAAAACTGTTCATATATCAAGTTAGGATCGGATCTTGCTGGCTATGGGGTGGCTCGAGTTACCTCAAAGTGTTGTGCCAATCCTCGTAGAACAGATACTAAATCTCCCATGCTTGCATCTACTTCTCGTTCCGGTTGATTGGTCGTTGGTGTTTGCTCCCTTCAAGGTCGTCCTTTAGGCATAATTCTTAAAAGCTGCAAACGAAAACTAACCCTTATCATCTACCCCGCATAGTCCAACAATAATAAAAAAAATACAAACAGCTAAACAAACAACAAGTAATATGGCACTGACAAACCTTATTCCATAAATCATTTATAACCTCAATAGATTCCTTGTCATTCATTTATCATGTATGATAATGTATACTCAACTTGCATAAACCAACCAAAAAAAATACATCATATGCAATACATCTGGGAGCATATCACAAGCATCCTCACATGGTCTTCATAGACCTCGGGTATTAATAGCGACCCTTCGTATCATAGTCACGCACTGGGAAAACCCACTCATTAGCACACTTGTTATAAACAAGGGCCCATGGTAGTTTCAACTATCAGTCACACAACATCAACTCCTGCGAACGGCCATACTCACACACTAGCTCACGCTGTTGCAGTCAGTGGCTTTGTGGCGGTGACTCAGAGCAGTGTGTCAATTGTAGTGACATCCAGAGGTTTTTTAAAAGATCTTTTTATCGTGAAACTATATCCTTAACACCCCTTCAAACTTAAATGGTCTATATCATGCAAACAAGATAATACATAAAAGATAAACACTCTTTTTATCAAGCTCTATGATTAGGAAGAGATACGTATAAAGAGAGGATGATGCTTATCCATTTCCTTTTTGAAAAGTTTTTCACGTTTAAAGACACGTTTGAAAAGAAAAACAAGTTTGAGCAGAGTCCTACAAAGGGTAGAACTAAGCTCTGATACCATCCTGTCATGCCCCGTTTTCTTTTTTAAAATTTATCAAAGTTTTCTTTGCGAACGTGAAGAAAGAAGGGGAAAAAGACGTGCATGATATAAAAAGAAAATCTTTGGAAACAGATAGGAGACAACTTTACAAATACAAATCCTCGGAGTCTAGCCGAAATAAAACATTTAAAATAGCAGCGGAAAATGCATCAGGATCCTTTACAAAGAGAATGAACAATTTAAACTTTACAAATGATAACCATAGTTTTAAAAGACAAAACCGGAAAAAAGACAGCTAATAGGGCACCCCTCTCTCTACGCATCATGCTTTTCTTCATCTCCTGTAGTGTGAGTACAGAATAGGGGTGAGTGCGTTGAATACACTCGCGGGAGTAATTTCGTACATTAAAGTTCATTAAGCAATTATGTCATTTCAACATTTACGAATACAACAATTAAACATAGCAGATATAATGCAATGCACATAAAATACGGACACACAACTCTAAGAGTACTCAACTAACATATGGTGCTTTTTACGGGCCACCAGTCCATCTCTAATGTATTGGTGCTTTTTATGGGCCACCAGTCCATCCACAATGAGATCATAGATCTTCATCGCGTTGGTGCTTTTTACGGGCCACCAGTCCATCCCAGAACGAGATCATGGACCTCTGTTATGTTGGTACTTTTTACGGGCCACCAGTCCATCCCTAATGTATGGTGCTTTTATGGGCCACCAATCCATTCCTAACGTATGGTGATTTTAGACTTCCGTCCACATTTACCATATTCATAATGTATGCATGTACATAGTAATCACAACAAATAATCACAGCACGTAGAATTCAACAGTTTATTTATCAAATATGGAAAATAATAAACAAAGAGAGTTTAGAAGTTACCCCTACCTTGTTCAGTGGTTACCACGTGAGTAGCGAGTACCAAAGGTCAAGAATCTCAAAACTCAATCCAACTAGTAACCTACATAAGTTACGGTGTTTCTTAGATCCTTAATAAGTATAATTAAAGCTATAACTGATTTCGGAGAAAGAACGATCGTTAAAGACGCGATGGATCGGTAGATCTATATTATCAATTCATTCAGTTCATTTTTATCATTTTTAATCAATTCTTGTTACTTTGTTAGATGTTCATTTAGCCCATCTTCATTAATCACATTAATAGAATCTTCAATTGAAGAATTAAGCTTAAAAAATATATCAAGAGCACCTTTTTGTGATTTTCCTTTTTTTTTCTTTTCTGATATCCGAACATATGTTTTCCCATGATTATAAGAACTTAAAAATAAAAGCACAATAATCCTTTAGCAGGCTAACAAGTAACAACTAAAGAGTCAAAGTCACAAAGAATGGCAAAGACAAGCAGTAAAACAGGAGCAATATAACCTGATTTCAGTAAAAAAAAAATGGTTTAAAGACTAATTAAGGAGCAATTATCCATCTTCGACCAACATTCGACCAACAACCAAGCACTCAGTAGCAATAATCAAAGATGATGTGAGGATGGAGGAAATTAATGAGTGATTGGTGATTGGTGAGTGGTGATTGTTAAGAAACCGTTTGTTTATATATTAATCTTTCTTTTCCTTTAGTACTAAATAGCTATTAATTTGATGGGCTTGGAGTTGGAAAATATTATATATGGTGGGCTTACAACTTACAAGATATAACTATTATTTCCAATTATTGGGCCATTGTACATTAAGAAAAATAAAAAATATACTAATATATATATACTACATACCTAAAATTTTGGGGATCCCTAAAATCTAGGGCCCTAGGCCATCACCCTTCCGGCAAGGGCTTAGGGCCGGCCTTGGGATCAGTAGGCAAGAGACGATCCTTCACAAGTTGTGCCACCTCTCATGACACGTCAGCAAGTCAGATGGACATTGATCGGACCATACAATTAAAAAAATTATATAAAACATTACCGACGGAAAAAGATCCATCGACAAATATGCAATTTAACTTTACCAATGAAAATCCAATTGTTACCGACAGAAATGTCCGTCAGTATTCCGCATGATTTTTGTAGTGATAAAATCATGATTCTACCTCATAAATTCTGTAGAATCGTGTGTAAAATCAGCAATTTTATGATCTCACAAATGAAGTACTTTTCAATTTTTTGTTTTTTAAATCAAGATTTCAACTTCAAACAAAAAAAAAAACTTAAACAACTGGACCAAGTATATCCTATTTGAAGTAATGTAATGATGTAACTATTTTATCACATTTTTAAGTTAAAAATTCAAAAGAAGTTGTTTGTTGGTAAATTTCATCGGTATATCGCCTCATTTTTGTAGTGATTGATATTTTTTGGAATTACATTCTCTATCTGTGCCTTGTTGCTGATGGTTGCAGCTTATGACGTTACAATAGATTTTTGGACTGTACAATTTGGGTCCGGTCGAATCGTGTTAAAAGATCTTTCTCACAAAAATGAGATTTATGAGACGATCTCATATAAGACCAACTCTTAATAAATATGGAATTTAATTGTTTATTTGACCAGCAAAATATGTTTGGATGCTTTATTGATAAAAATAGTGATTATAGTTTTTTTTTTAGAAATCTCTTTTTATTGTAATTGTCTTCTTAGTGTTGAAACATAATCAATTTTAAAACTATATAAAACAAAATAAATATAGAATGGCACTAAAAAACAATTTGAAAATATAGGGACCTTATAAATCAGAATATATGTGATGTGTAAGGACTTAATGAAATAAACCGGAAATTAAAGTTTATAAGCAAAAAATTAATTTAGCCTCAAATATTTTTGAAAAAACCAAAACTCGGGTTAACTGGTAAGTACTAAGTAGTCATATGAGGGTCAAAATTGTCTTCCCTGATGGATATGGTTGTATTTTGAGATATTTGATTTCAGTGAAAAATGTAATTAATGTATTAACAAGAACAATGTATTGAGAATATAAACATGTCGGCTTGTATTTTGGGACAAAAAAATTAGGAATAGTTTTTTGGACAGAACAAAAGCAACAAATCTAGACTCAATTTAATTGTCACTTCAATAAATGATAAGGCAAAATTTATCAAACTTAGTGTTTTACTTTTTTTGTTTTGTTTTGTTTTTAATGAGCAAACTGTTCGTTAAAGGATTGAATTTTCAATGAATCCGGGCCTGAAAGCCTTGATATATAGTTGAGGCCGACCTTTCATTTAAAAAATTCATCAAATTTCATCTCTGTACTATAAGTAAATAGTACTCCCTCTGTTTCCATTCAATTACACACACATATATACATATATATGCGTGTGTATATATATATATATATATATATATATATATATATATCATTTAAAATTGTTTTACACAAATATTGAATTATTTGATAGCTATAATTATATGTATAAAATAACTATAATATCACAGTTTTCAACAAAAATTATGAGTAATACAATAAATGGATACATATTGAAAAGAAAAAAAAGAAAAAAAAAGATAATGACAAAAGTAGGGGAAAAAAAAAAAAGACAGATTCACTTAAACAAAATTGATCTTGTAAAGTGACAAAATTAGTTTGAAAGAGATGAAATATATATTGATTTGTAGGCAAATTATAACGTGCTACTTTATAAAAATTGATCGCTCAACAAATAACTAATTTGACCAATGAAGAAAATAAACAATTGAAGAAAGAAATAACAGCTCGCTTTAAATTTCACCATTAATTTTGACAATCATGCATAAACAATTATTGGCTCAAACTGTATGCAACAAATACAGACGCAACATTATAACAAAGAAAACGACATTGTACAACCCCCACCCCACCCTTGTGGTTAAGTGTATGTAACATTTAATTAATGTTTTCATCATATTCATACATGTTGAATTCCCCTTTTTACCCTTGGATGTGCATGGGCTATCTATACACACGTACGTACAAGCTTTTTAAAGCGACAGAATCGACCACTTGTCGATATAATTCCGAAAGACGGATCCCTCAGTATCCGGCATAACATTCCCGTGGGGGAACCGAGTTACGCGACTTGTCAGTGCAGTAATCGTAAACCATGTGGTTCGCGCGCACCCAGTGGTACATCCTTCCCTGTTGGGGGCTCAGCTGTTGGTACGCTGAGCCCTCCCACCAGTTGCCAGGGTTCGAAGCACAGCTTGCGGGCCCCGGCACTTGGCAACCCTCGATGTCGAAGTCCTTGTAATAAGCGTAGAATGGGGCTTTGCTCCAATCTATCTTCTCTAGACCACCTCTCGTGGCCCAATCATCGGCTTCCCAAAGAGTTGAGTACACTACCATTGGTTGGAATTTTGGGAATGGGATTCCTTTTGCTTCGTTGTTCTTGTACACCCTGATAGGGATGTTGTCCACGGAAAACCTAGAGAAAAAAATAATAATAATAACTCCTAAAGTCAATGCACATTTAATTAATTAATTAGCTAGCTAGCTACATGCAAAAAAAAAAATTACAAAATTGAAATTTATGAGGTGGGGGGTCGTATTAAATTGTAGCTATTTCAAAAAGAGTACAATCAATTAATTACCATAAGTCCCAATCATTTTTTTACCCAATTTATCATTTGCTTTTACTATTACGATTTGGGTCATTTCGTTTTAATTCATACTGATAGAAATAGACAGTTGTAGTTCACTAGCTCGTACTAATAAACCATCAAACTCAGAACTGTTCATGGTTAGCAATATTTTATTTTTCTTGATTAAAAAAGAAAATATTTTGCACTAGAAAATATTCCAACTGAAGCAATCCGTTGGAAATAGCGTTGGTGTTTTTCATACAAATAGTCATTCCAACAAAAAGATCGTTTGAATATTTTTTCCTTTGGAATTTCCAATTCCAACGGGTACTTTACTAACGCCTCGCTTTCCGTTGGAATCAAGAATTACAACGGAATTTTTCCTTTTGGAATTTGACTAATTTCTAGTAGTGTTAGAGTAGTTGTGACTACAATTAAGAAATAGTTAGATTTGGGGGTTTGGATTTAAGGAGCAATTAACTACTTACACAACATGGTGATGGTTCCACAAAATGGTGTAGGTGTGGAAATCAGCAGAAGGATCAAACCATAAGTTTACTCTTTGTTCTTTATCTCCTTTGCCATGAGCAAAAACATTGGTTTGAACTGAGTAAGGCTGTCCAGATCGATTGCCCAGAAACTCAAAATCCAGCTCGTCTCTTACATTGTCGGTGTCGGAATTCATCTGAAATTAACCATACAAATAAATAAATAATTAAATAATCCAAGAATTAAAAACCCATTTAAAATTAATTAATTAATTAGTTTTAATTGAAAGAAAAAAAAAATAACATACATAAAAGGCAGTGACTGTTCCTGCAGAGTCACCAGGGACAAGCTTGATCTTCATGCTCACACGTCCAAACAAGTACTTATATTTGGAAGCAAACCCACATCCTAAATCAAAATATGTTAAAATCATTTTTCGAAAAATTATATATAATTTTAGAAAATATTAATACTGTGCACAACAGATGACCCAAATTCGCGACAAACCTGAGTTCTGATCAAGAACGAGCTGAATGGCCTTTCCTCCCTCGATTTGTCGAATGTGAGATTCGGACCAAGTGACTTTGAAGTCCTGCAAGAATGTGGCCATTCGGCCATTAACGACAATGCATGAAGATAGTACAATAATACATAGGACGAGTCCTAAAAAGGACACAAATTTTGCCATATTCTTGGAAATATAGTAAGAAAATAATTGGATTGGATAATATGGGCGTGTGTGTGTTAGCTTAGGATATAAAAAGAGGATATAACATGGGCTTATTTATATAGGCATATAAGTAGAGAGAGAAAGAGAGAGAAGGATGGATGTATAATTAGTGCATTGAGATGTAACATGAAGAGATTGCAATTGAAGAGTCGGCTTTCGGTACAGCTAATAGAAAGCCGTCAATGGACCCGCCTATCTCTCTCTACCCAACCCTATTATTGTCATCTCTCATAAATCTTTCATTTAATTCATGCCTTTCCGACAATTATTTAATATTTTTTGCTTTGTTTTTTTATCCTATGTGTATTTTTGTTACTAGTACTAGTAGATCCATGTCATATATTAGTATGTTACATGTGTGTGTGTGTGTGTATGGAGATGGAAAAGCCGACATTTATTTTATGTTATCTGCTTCTCGGTTCTATATATATAGTTTTATTAGACTTTTTTTTGTAGAGATTGATTAAGAAAGTTAATGAAAAAATCAATTAAATTAGTCAAAATATGACATGTACAGATCTGTACCATTTGATGTTTAGTGCTTTATATATTTTCAATTATGACTGAAAAAGTTAAATTTAATAGAGGTATATTTTTAGTAAATGAGCTAAATAAATATTCGTTTTTCTGTAATTAGTTATATAAATGGGACATTAAAAAAAGAAAGAAAGAAAACAAGCATACATATAAGTTGTGGCATGCACTTCAGAATCTATAGATAATTCTATTAGTTTAAAAAATAACAATTTAAATCTTGTAGCTTATCAAATTTTAGTCTTTTTTTTTTTTGGTTAGAATTTAAAAATTCGTTGGAAAATTGACGTGTGAGAGTTGCATGCGGCCTAGAAGTTTAAGACTTTATGGGTACTTAATTATTGGACGTGGCATCATCATGCTAACGAGATTCCTATTTTGGATTTCCCTTTTATACAAAATTCTCATATATTTCACAACCTAAAAAAGAAACTCAAAATGTTGTCATTGATTTGTTAGGGCAAAAACTTTCCCTTGGGGGAGTACATAAAGTAGATTTACATGGCCCAAATTTAATAACCCTAACCATTGAAAAATGGTCATTCAATTTCTCCAAATATTATTAAAAAAAAAAAAGGACAAATTCCAAATAAGCCAAAGATGTTTGATGTTCATTAATCGTGTTAGATGGAAGACGTGCAATGCTGCGTAGGTGACAAATAAGAACTCAGGAAGAATATTTTGATAAGGGAAAAATATCAAAAAATTTGTTTGATGATTTAATTTTTCTATTTTTTTTTTAATACAATATATCAATTCTATGTTTTTCAATTTTGATTTTTTAACTATTACTTTTTTCCCAATTTTGGTACAATTTGGTTGTCATGTCAACTTGGACATTAGAATCAAAAAAATCATATCAACATTAATTACGTCATCCATATAGATAAGAATCTAAATCAAATGAATGATGAAACAAAATTGTAGTTAGATGATGAAAATTGAAATAAATAAAATTAATTGTCACGCCCCATTTTCATAATTAAAATATCAAAGTTTTCTTTGGTCGTGCAGGGAAAGAAGGAGAAGAAACAATTTTTTTTTTTGAAATACAGATAAGACAGACAAGTAAAGATTCAAGAAAAGAAATTAACGTTTAGATCAGATACAGTTTGAAAACGGTCAAAGTGTACTAATTCTTTACATATTCGAACCCATCGGCAACAAGCCGGAAGAAAACATAGAAATTGTAGCAGCGGAAAAATACATGATCCATATTAAAGAAACACAGTTTAAATTTACAAACGTTTCAAACATTGTTTAAAAGATATTCAGATTACGAAGATTGAAAGGACACAGGTGATAGGACACCACTCTCTTTACGCTTCTTTGCGTTCATCATTACCTGTAGTGTGAATACACACGGGGTGAGTGCGTTTGAATACACTCTTGGGAGTAATTTCCATATTTATGTTATGTCATCAGTTAAACGAATTAAACATGTATAAGCACAAAACATGTATAAAATGCACGGCACGTAAGGTGCACCTAACATCATAACTTTTGTCCGCAGAAGGGCACGGGTACTCCCCGGTAACCCTGGGTGCGGGTACTCCCTGTCTTACTTTACAGACCATTGGTCGCTCTATAGCGTATGTAGACTTACGTCTCTTCAGCATGAATATGGACTATCATCCCTTCAGTTGGAATGTGGACTTTCTTCCCTTCATAACATATCCATAACGTATGCATGAATAGATAATACACAACACGTAATCCAAGGCATATAAGGTTCAACGATTCATAGCAATCAATAGCATTTCATCATTATCAAGTTTACATACATGTGTTCGTTCATCATCATTTTGTGTTAAATACAGAAACGTAAAGTTATTAAGGATTAGAAGTTACCCCCACCTTGTTCGGTAATGTTTTCCTCGTGTAACGTGAGTGCTAAGCTTACAATCATCCTAAATGCGATAGCGTACACATGCAAATGATGTTTATTAGTTTCTTGTTACGCTAATTACGTATTATTAAAAGAACTCTCTCGGAACAAGGAGCGTTGAAGGAACGTAAATGAAAGCAAGACATAAAATTTGATCGTAAGATGTAGAGGGATCGATAAAGGTTCGATAGGTGCAAGAACGAGCTAAAACGGATGAGAAACGAGCTTAAACAGAGCGTTTAAAGGTACAGGGGCAGTTTTGTAAATTCTGGTAAAAGGGTTGACTTTGAACAGGGGCCTTTTTGTAAAAACAGAAGGGTTTTGGGGTCTTTTTGATATTTTCAAAACTTCAGGGACTGAAATGTAATTTTTGAAACTTTTGGGGGTCAAAGTCAAAAGTTTGAAAAATTTTAGGGGTCAAAACATAATTTTTAAAAGTTCGAGGACTAAAATGAAATTTTGAGGAAGTCCAAGGACCAAATCGTAAATACACCAAAAACCTAGGGTTTGCACCCCGGTCCCTGAACTTTCTGAAAATTGTAAAATGACCCTCGCCTCTTTCCCGCCATTGTCATCACCGGCGACACCTCGTCGCCGGCAAACACACGCATCGAAGAAAGAACGGAGAGGATACGAAGAGAGAGAAAACGGGGGAGATGAGAGAGAAAGGCCGCACCTTTGCCGATCAATTTCCGGCGGCGGCTCAGCGATCAAAGCCCGGATTCGTGATGGGCTAGGCGAGGGCTACGTTTTGACGTAGGTTAGAGCAAAAACGGGGGAGGAAAGGGTGGTGTCGACGGCGCTGCCGATGGATGGCGGCGGCGCTCCGGCCAGCCACGCCGGAGAACCAGAGAGAGAGATCAATATTTTTTTTCTTATCTTGGTGTAATTTTTGGCAAGTGTGGTTAATTTTTCTCCATCCCATGTGTTTTATCATTTCACCTTTAACCTTGTTTTGGGCCTAAATTGGGTGTCGGGCCTCCGATTTGCCCGATTCTCGTTTCTTTCTTTTCGTTTTTCGATTATGAACCTCTCTATCACGTCATAAACTATGTTTTTGATTTAATTATACTTTTGATAATATAAACATGTGCTCTTCAAATTAATTATGTTTTCGATAAACTAATCATACATATGATTAATTAAATCATGCAATTTTTGATTAATCTGGAACGCACGTAATTAAATTACACAATTAGGGGTTAAATTATTTAATTAACCAATTATGCCTCGTTTCGTCCTGGGCATCACATCCCTTCCCCCTTAAGAAAAATTTCATTCTCAAAATTTAGAAGCGTGACTAAAAACGCCAAGACCCGATACTTTGCTAGTATTTCATCTTCTGGTTCCCATGTTGCTTCCTCCTTTCCATGGCAGCTCCATTGGACTTTCACTAGGGCCATCTCTCGATTCCTTAACTGGCGAGTCTTCTTGTCCAAAATGGCCACTGGGACTTCTTCATAGGTTAGATCTTTCTCAATCTCGATGCCTTATTGGTTGATTATGTGGCTCGGATCGTAGATGTACTTTCGCTGCATAGATACATGAAAAAAAACATCGTGTATTCCAGTGAAGTCTGGCGGCAAAGCTGATGGTACGCGACCTCCCCAACTCGGTCCAAGATCTCAAACGATCCCACGTACCTCGGCCTCAGCTTTCCCCTCCTTCCGAAACGATGAACTCCTTTAGTGGGTGACACCTTCAGAAAAACTTTGTTGCCCACATCGAACTTCAGCTCTCTGCGTCATCTATCTGCATATGACTTATGTCGGTCCTAAGCCACTCTGATTCTTTCTCAGATCTTCTTGATCACATCAGCTACTTGTTCGACCAAGTTGGGTCCCAAAATTTCCTTCTCGCCCACCTCGTCCCAATATAAGGGCGAATGACATTTTCTTTCGTACAAGGCCTCGTACGATGCCATTTTGATCGTCAACTGGTAACTGTTGTTGTAAGCGGACTCCACCAGGCATAGATGATCTTCCAAGCATCCATCAAGATCTAGGGAGCATGTCTTCAACATGTCCACCAGAGTCTTGATGTGAAACACGGATCTCTATTTGATGCCATGGAAACCAATACTTCGTGTAATTTGACGATCTCTTCTAGATAGATTTGAGCTAGCTTATCCAAATCGTAGGTCATCTTGATCGGCAATAAGTGAGCAGACTTAGTCAGTCTGTCTACAAACACCCACACGACATGATTTCCTCACTTGGTTCTCGGCAAACCCACGGCAAAGTCCATAGCGATGTGTACCCACTTCCACTCTGGTATCTTCAACAGAGTTAACATCCTAGCAGGTCGTTGGTGTTCAGTTTTCACCTGTTGGCAGATCAGATAGTTTTGGATGAAGAGTCCAATGCTTCATTTCATGTTCCTCCGCCAGAAACTCTCATTCATGTCCTTGTACATCTTTGTACCCCTAGGTGTGCTAATAGCGGCGAGCAATGAGCTTCTTCGAGAATCTCCCTTCTCAGATCTTCATCTTTTGGTACGCACGACCTTCCTTTGAAGGTTAGGGCTTCATCTGCTGATAAAGCAAACCTTTTCATTTTCCTTTTTTCCATGAGAGCCCTCATCTTTGCCAGGAACTTGTCTCTTCCTTATGCCTCAATTATACGCTCTCGGAGGGTGGGCTTCATGAACAAAGTTGCGACCTTAGCCTTGATGCTGCTTAGGGGCGCTACTACTTCTTAACTCAACTTCGACATCTCTTCTATCAACTAATTCTAGTCTGTGATCATGTACGTTTCGACCCCTTTTCCCTTTCTACTCAAAGCATCTACAACCACATTCGTCTTCCCTGGGTGATAGAGAATCGTACAGATGTAATCTTTCACTAATTCCAACCATCTTCTCTGTCTCACGTTGAGCTCCTTCTGTTCGAGGAAATGTTTCAGGCTCTTGGGGTCGGTGTAGATCTCACACTTCCGCCGTAGAAATAGTGTCTCCAAATCTTGAGTGTGTACCTCTGCGGCCAGCTCCAGATCGTATGTTGGGTAATTCTGCTCATGAGTCTTTAGCTGCCTCGACGCGTAGGCTACCACTTTCCCTTGCTACATCAGAACACAACCCAAGCCTTGTTTGGACTCGTCGCTATAAATCACAAACTCTTTTTTTACGTCCGGAACTGTTAGAACTGGTGCCTCTGTTGACCCTTTTCTTTGGCTCTTGTAAGCTACATTCGCACTGCTCAGACCACTGGAGTTTCACATCCTTCTGTGTTAAATGGGTCATGGGAGAGACAATCTTCAAAAATCCTTCGATAAACCTTCTGTAATAACCATCTAATCCAAGGAAACTCCATACTTCGTTAACCTTCGTTGGAGCTTTCCAGTTTTTGACAGCTCCCATCTTGTCAGGGTCCACTTCGATCCCCTTGGAGGCTACAAAATATCCATTAAGGAATACTTGTTCTTGACAGTTCACTTGTTTTGCTCCCGATAGTCGATGCACATCCGAAAGCTTCCGTCCTTTCTTTTCACAAAGAGCACTGAGGCTCCCCAAGGCGATGCACTTGGACGAATGAATCTTTTTTCCAAAAGCTCTTGCAGCTGAACCTTCAGTCCCTGCAGCTCCTTTGGTGCCATTCGATATGGCGTCTTCGACACTGGTGCTGATCCTAGCATGAGATCGATTCCATTGTCAATTTATCAATCCGACAGAGGACCGGGTAGATCTTCTGGAAAAACATCCATGTATTCCCTCACGATAGGCACTTTCTCAATGGGACTCATTTCTTATTCTAAATATACCATGTTAACCAACTAAGTCTTGCAATCTTCTTTACTGAGCACTTTGGTTGCCTTCGAAGTCCATCATCTCCAGCGTACGTGGATCGACTAAAAGAATTCTATTCCCAAACATGGTACTTAGACCTCGACAAAGGTGTTTTATTTTCGTTGTCCTTTCCGATGGGATACTAACATCTAAGGTTTCAACGACTACCCTACCGTTCTCATGCTTCAATACGATTTGCTGTGTTTCTGAACTTCAGACATCTGATTGTGACGTGTCCTGGTTCTTGGCATCTAAAACAGATATTGGTCCTTTGAAGGTATGGTCCTGTATGAGCCTTTCCACACTTGGCACACGAGTTTCCCGGCTTAGGAGTAGGGAGCGGCGGAGCACTGTTAGTCCCTGGGTGCTTGTTCTGATTAGAGAGCTCTGACTCGAACCAGTCCATTTCCTCTTCCTAGACACCACTTTTGCTCTCTTGGGTGGTGCCACATCCAAGCGTAGACGAGAAGCAACTTTCTGAGCTCTCTCAACGACTTCAATATATGTCTTGTTACCCTGACCAGCCAAAAGGGAATTGATCTCCAAACGAAGGCCTCTTTCGAAACGTTGGGTCTTCTTAGCATCGGTGTCTACTAGGTATAACACCCCAAATTAAATTTTGACTACGTAATAAAATTAGATTTAAATAATAACAATAGTAATAAAACTAAAATTTATTATATGTATATATAAATACACGTACACACATATATATAGAGAGTTATTTACTTTTTATGTAACTAAGGAAAGTAAATAAATATATGCATACATATAAAATAAAATAAAAACGAAAAGAAGAAAATAAATAAATAAATAAGTAAATAAACAAATCAGAAGATAATGGATGGTATCATGGTAATGAGGTGACAACATTTTTTGGATGAGTGTTTCAACAATTTTACCACCATCCTCCACGTGTGCCTAAGTAAGCATAAAAAAAGAGTGAAAAACTAGAGTACATTATTTATAAGAGTAGATCAAATTAACTTTTAGAAAGAAAATAAAGAAAGCAAAAGCAAAGCGTCAGAGTAGACGAAAAACTTCTCAAGGGTAAGCACTTTACCATTTTAATCAATCTTAGTTGTGTAATTAATTTTGCTTCCATGACATAACCTATTTGATTAATTATTAATTTATGAAACTTTCGTTAATTAAGCTTAGAAACTGTAATGATTTTGATATGGAAATTTAGTGATATATTTATTTGTATCCTTGGCATTATTTTAGAGAACTTAAGAAATTGTAAAATTAATTATGAGTATATTAAATTTTAAACAATTTCTAAGTTAATTTGGTTACGTAATTACCTAAGATTAAGTAATCTTTGTTGTTGGTGTCAATTAACTGGCTCGCAGATTCAATTGCATATAAACACACTTGTTTTAAAAAGGGACTATTTATATACAAATAATTAACCAACTCCTTATACAAATTTTACAAGTTTTACCTTAATAATTCTCGAATTGATTACCACTGTTGGATGAAATATGTTTCAAAAGGCTAATTATTGGGGTAAAATGTTGTATGTTTGAATAAATAAAGTTTAACTTCACTAATTAAAGTTTCTACTTTATGTGCATAGATATGATTGCATGAGAATTATATTCTTACTTAAGATGTTTTCATTTAAAAGTATTTAAATTTGTACATATATTAATATTTTAAATCACTGAGATGGAAAATTTACTAACTCCTTAAATGGAACCATTAATTAGAAAATATATTAGTTGAGAAAAAATAGTAGAAGTTAATCAAACTGATACATTTTATAATGAATATTGTACTCAATAATTATATTATCATGCATGAAAAGTATTGGTTTAGATATAATGAATAAAAGGAATCTGAATGATGAATGAATTAATTTCCTTAAATTTTTGATTAGTAGTTTAAATTTATCGTCATCAGTTTAATAGAATAGTTTATTTTTGGTTTAGTTGTATTGGCACAAAGAGGCAAGAAGTTTCAGAATAACAATTTCAGAAGAAGAGAGAAATTCATTTGCAACTACAATGCATAAACATAGTATTTTATGTGTTTACTTGTATTATATGATAATAGTGAATTTGCATTTCTTGATATTGGTAATTACTTTTTATGTGTGATGAAAGATGATGTGTTGGCATTGAATTTTGTACATATCATTCATGAGCATAGATAGGTGTATGCATAGAAGATATGTTGAGTCTGTGTGCACATCATAATCATATAAAGAAACAAAGTTAAAGCAAAGTTGACCACTACTAGTACATCGAGGCCGGTGGCATGTGAGACATGGATAGGCTGGATGTATTCCGCCGGTGGCATGTGAGACATGAATATGGCTTAAAAGTAAAAGTGTGTCTATGGCATGCGAGCCATGGTTATGGTTCGAAGATATTGGGCCATAAACATGACTTTAAAGCAAAGTAAAGTACAGAGATTATTGAGCTAGCTCCTTTCCGATGTACTGTAGATAGGTCAAGGGCCCAACATAGTAAAAGATATCAAAGTCATGAATTCACGATATTCTTAAAGTCCTTACAGCCATTTGTATGACAGTGCATGCATGCTTTCTGCTTACTGAGCTTTAGCTCACCTAGTTTATGCATTGTAGGTGCTGATGTATAATCTCATAGATTTACTGACTGTGATGTTGAGTTCCTACGGGTTCGGGGATAGTGTACATGGATGACGACCTGTTGGGTTACGTTATGAGCTTATTTTGCTTTAAATAATGTTTCGATGAAAAATATGGATTTTTGTTTTATCTTCACTTTCTGTTGGGAATAAGTATGTAAAATATAAAAGTGGGTGTGGCTTGACTTTATGATAAATGCTTCGAAGCGTACTATATATTTTCTTATCTATTTTTGGGTGCAAGAAAAGTTATTTGTTACAGCGTTTAAAAAGAAAAAAATCACACACTCACTTACAGGTCTCTTAATATGAAAATCTATTACATGTCTAGCTATATTAGAAATGTGGTCGTGACACTAGGTGGGGCGCATACCTGCTTAGCTGATTGAATTTCCTCTCATACTCTCCTACGAAGGTGGTTCATTAACGAATATGTAGGAAATCCGCTTCTTTTCGGTCACGGTACGACTGAGGCAGGAAGTTCTATCTAACCAACTCCTTGAAGACTCCCCAAGATATAACACTCTTATGTTCCGGTGACATAGTCCTTTCGTATGACTTCCACCAGTAGCTGACTTCTTCGGTGAGCTGGAACACGACGCACAAGATCTTTTGCTCTTCAGTGCAAGATAGATGTCCAAAAAGGCGATCCAACGACCTTAGTCATTATTCGGCGTCGGCAGGTTCTCCTCTTCCATTGAAGGTCAGTGGGTTGAAGCGTCGGAACTGTTCAATGATCTGGTTCGCATCCCTCATCGACGACGGTAGCGACACAACTTGTGCGGTCTCATAATTTCGATCCAAGCCTCTCAGCACGGACACCAAGTCTCCCATCATGGTGTCCACATCGTGTTTAGGCGGATTCTCCATTGACGGTTGGTCTCTACACGGTTGACCTCTTGGCATATCATTCTATAGGCGACATACGAAAAACTACCCCATAGCGTCTACACCACGCAACCTAACAAATATAAAAAGCAATAACAAGATAAACAAGAAAGAAAAATGATATAAAATAGATAGAGATATAACGTATGAACATACTTCCTTATTAACTACCATGTTTAGGGAGAGAAACGCATAGGGAGATGTGCTTATCCGTCATTTATAAAAAGATTTTCCTCGTTGAAAACACGTATGAAAAGAGAAACGAGCTTTAACAGGGTCCTACAAAGGGTAGGACCTTGCTCTGATACCATAACTGTCACTCCCCATTTTCATAATTAAAATATCAGAGTTTTCTTTGGGCGTGCAGAGAAAGAAGGAGAAGAAACATATTTTTTTTTTGAAATACAGATAAGACAGACAAGTAAAGATTCAAGAAAAGAAATTAACGTTTAAATCAGATACATTTTGAAAACGGTCAAAGCGTACTAAGTCTTTATATATTCGAACCCATCGGCGACAAGCCGGAAGAAAACATAGAAATTGTAGCAGCGGAAAAATATATGATCCATATTAAAGAAACACAGTTTAAATTTACAAACGTCTCAAACATTGTTTAAAAGATATCTAGATTATAAAGATTGAAAGGACACAGCTGATAGGGCACCACTCTCTTTACGTTTCTCTGCGTTCATCATTACCTGTAGCGTGAATACACGTGGGGTGAGTGTGTTGAATACACTCGTGGGAGTAATTTCCATATTTATATTATGTCATCAGTTAAACGAATTAAACATCTATAAGCACAACAAGTAAACACAACACATAAAATGCACGGCACATAAGGTGCACCTAATATCATAACTTTTGTCCGAAGAAGGGCGCGAGTACTCCCCGGTAACCCTGGGTGTGGGTACTCCCCGTCTTACTTTACGGACCACTAATCCCTCCGTAACGTGAATGTAGACTTACGTCTGTTCAGCATGAATATGGACTAACGTCCCTTCAGCTAGAATGTGGACTTTCGTCCCTTCATAACATATCCATAACGTATGCATGAACAGATAATACACAACACGTAATCCAAGACACAAAAGGTTCAACGATTCATAGCAATCAATAGCATTTCATCATTATCAAGTTTATATGCATGCGTTCGTTCATCATCATTTTGCGTTAAATACAGAAACATAAAGTTATTAGGGATTAGAAGTTACCCCTACCTTGTTCGGTGGTGTTTTCCTCGTGTAATGTAAGTGTTAATCTTACAATCATCCTAAATGCGATAGCCTACACATGCAAACAATGTTTATTTGTTTCTTGTTATGCTAATTACGTATTATTAAAAGAACTCTCTTGGAACAAAGAGCGTTGAAGGAAGGTAAATTAAAGCAAGACATAAAACTTGATCATAAGATGTAGAGGGATCGATAAGGGTTTGATAGGTGCAACAACAAGCTAAAACGGATGAGAAATGAGCTTCAACGGAGCATTTGAAGGTACATGGGCAGTTTTGTCAATTCTAGTAAAAGGGTTAACATTGACCAGGGGCCCTTTTATAAAAACAGAAGGGTTTTGGGGTCTTTTTGATATTTTCAAAACTTCAAGGATCGAAATGTAATTTTTGAAAGTTTTGGGGGTCAAAGTCTAAAGTTTGAAAACTTTTAGGGGTCAAAACATAATTTTTAAAAGTTCGAGGACTAAAAGAAAATTTTAAGGAAGTTCAGGGACCAAATCGTAAATACACCAAAAACCTAGGGTTTGCACCCCGACCCCTGAACTTTACTAAAATTCCAAAACAACCTCTGCCTCTTTCCCGCCACTGCCATCACCGGAAACTCACGCCGGCAACACATCATCGCCGGCAAACACATGCACGCACGCCGGCGTATCCCGCGCCGGCCGCCACGCACACCCCGATGCACGGCGGCACGTCCAGCGCCGCCCACACGTGCACAACACACACACACAAACAACCACTATCGCAGCGGTACATAGTCGGCCGCGGGGACTCTAGCAACCCACGGCGGCGTTGGAAGCGCCGCCAACACACACATAGTACAACCCACATCGACGACGGCGAGGAAGATGACGAGAGAGAGGGAGTGAGAATCGGGGAGAGAGAGAAGAGGTTCGCCGGAACTTTGACCAGCCATTGTCGGATGAGGAGAAGACCGATTGGAAATCCGAGCCCAAATTCATGACGGGCTTGGTGAGAGCTTCAATTTGACGTATAAATCGATTAAATCGGATAAAGAACGGAGAGGATACAATGAGAGAAAATGGAGGAGAGGAGAGAGAAAGGCCGCACCTTTGTTGGCTGATTTCCGGCAGCGGCTCGGTGATCCGAGCCCGGATTCATGATAGGCTCGGCGAGGGCTATGTTTTGACGTAGGTTTGAGCGAAAACGGGGGAGGAAAGGGTGGTGCCGGCGGCGATGCCGTGGACGAACGACAGCGGCACGACGGAGCTCTGGCCAGCCACGCCGGAGAACTAGAGAGAGAGAACAATCTTTTTTTCTTACCTTGGTGTAATTTTTGGCAACTGTGGTTAATTTTTCTCTAGCCCATGTGTTTTATCATTTCACCTTTAATCTTGTTTTGGGATTAAATTGGGCCTCGGGCCTCATATTAGCCCGATTCTCGTTTCTTTCTTTTCATTTTTCGATTACGAGCCTCTCTATCACATCATAAACTATGTGTTCGATTTAATTATACTTTCGATAATATAAACATATGCTCTTCAAATTAATTATGTTTTTGATAAATTAATCATACATACGATTAATTAAATCATGCAATTTTCGATTAATCTGGAACACACGTAATTAAATCACACAATTAGGGGTTAAATTATTTAATTAACCAATTATGCCTTGTTTCATCCCGGGTGTCACATTAATGATAAAAAAATGAATACAAGACATAAACTACCTATAAGACACCATTTTTGACCTCATATCCTACTTTTAAAACTAGAAATATTGTGTCTAGTGACACTTTTTTTGTTATTTGCTGACACTAATTAGCGTTATGAGGTAAATTATCCACACTTACAAAAGCGTCATAAGTTGTGTTGGTAAATTTGTCGTCATGATTTTTTTCCTAATACAAAATTTTGGTGTGGGTAAACTTCATTTAGGGATGCTTTTGAAAATTGTGTCGCCAATATTAAAAAATGGTGACACAATTTTGTGTCACTATTTTAAAAGATGTGTAGTGTTTGTGGCACAAGTTTGCCAACACTATCATTCATATAATCACTAAAAGGACCACACATTCTATAATATGCGTTGTTAAATTTGTAAGGTTGTACAAAAAAGCGTTGTCCAATTAATAATGATGTTTTCAATTCAGATCATTTATTTAGCAACACAACTTGGAGTTAAAGTCATAATATTAACAACATTTTCTACAGAGAGCATCCTTAACTACCTAGATTCTTGAAATTGGAGACACTATTAAAACTATTGTGTAGTAAAATTAGCAACACTAGCTATCTATAATTTGTGTCATTAAATTAGTGTAACTCTATAATTAATTCATGCAACATTTCGATTAATGTTGGAACAAACATATATAAACATTTCTTCACATCTCAAAATTCCCTAATTGTAGTCTCAATGTAAAACTTAATTGCAAGTAATTAAGAAATTTAATTAAAAGTAAGCCCAAATTATAGTCCCTAACTAATGTTATATTTTTGCGGTGTCTATGAGTGGTTGCAAATTACCCAAATACTGTATATTTTCAATTTTATATGATGTTGGATTATGATAAGATGCATGTTTCCTATTAGATTTTAATTTAATGTTTTAAATATTATTATATAAAAGTCATGTTTTCAATTGTAGCTTCAATGTAAGACTTAATTGAAAGTAATTAAGCCACAATTTATAAAATTTAATTAAAATTAGTAAGCCCCATATTGTAGTCCCTAGCTAATGTTATATTTGTACAGTACCCAAATATATTTTCAATTTTATACAATGTTGGTTAAATTTATATATGATAAGATGCATGTTTTGAATTATATTTCAATTCAATATTTTATGCCCTAATATATAAAAGTCATGTTTTCAATTATCTCTTAAAATTAATTTCAGATTTTTAATTACCCAGTGACGTGTGTTGTCAACTTTCTTATATTTCCTAATTCAAAGATACCAAGACAAGACATATATATATATACACACACATATATATATATATATAAATATGTTCAGGGTTGTAAAGATTTTATTTTTATCAATATAGTGTCAAAAAAAATTGTTAACAATTATATTAATATAAGGAATTTTTTACAAAAATATTTTTAAATTAATGAAAATGCAAAACACTTTTCTAAATTTTGAAGTAATTTTTTTGAATAAGTACATTTATTTAAAAAGCGTCATCAAGATTTTTTTTTAATAACAATTTTCCATTTGTTGCTCTATTTACAACGCTTTATGTTCATTGTTGATGTATTAAAGACACAAGTAGTAAGTATGTTAATAAAATTTTCCCTCTTATAACACTTGTAAACAACATCAACAATTACATTCAAATTAATAATAACGCTCCTACTAAATTGTCTCTAAATTGATAAAAAGTGGAGATATTTTTATTAAGTATTATTAAATTTCATACACTGAAATACTTTTTTGAAAAATGCATAATTATTACATTCACAAACACATAAATAAAAGTGTAATAAATTTTATTACACATTTTGTTAAGCGTTATATTGTTAACGACACAAATAATGAAAGAGTTTCCAAACATCACAATTCTTTTATAAATAGGGTGTATAATTGTTTATTTTCAACACCCAACACTTTTGAATAGTGTTGTAACACTTTTTTTAAGCGTCAATATTGTTAACAACACAAAAAATAAAAGTGTTTGCAAGCATCCCTACACTTTTAAATAACATAAATAATTAAAGTTTCCGACAACTACACTTTTGAATTGCATTGTGAAATATATGTCAAGACAAAACAAATTTAATCAAATATAAACCCAAAAATATAAAGCAACATTAATTTAATGACACATTAAAATAAATGTTATTATATTAATGAGACAACCAGAAAAAACATCAGTAAAACTTTTCCTTATTGCAACACTTTTGAAAAATGTGACAACAATTGTATTAAATAAGGACGCTTTGACAAAACGTCTTTAAATTTATGAAAATGCACTTTTTTTGAACTGGTAGTAAAATTTATAAATTAATGACATTTTTTTAAAGCGACATTAAGGTCTTCTTTTTAATAACACTTTTTACAAGTGTTGAAATTTCAACTTCAATATTAGATTTTTGCGATTATTGAGCATAGAAAAATAGAGTGAGATTGAGAAGTTCTTTTTTTCTTTTTAAATTTTATTTTTTCCTGTTAATCGCGGTCAAAGAGATTTTACCTTTTATTTTATTTTATAATGTCCATTTTTAATAAGTGTAAAGTGTGACATTTATTTTGGGACGTCCAAAAATGGAAAGTGTGACACTTATCACGGGACGGAGGGAGTATAAGTTTTCCAAAAAGTTGCTCGGACGTCGGCACGTGGATTTCGGACTAAGATTCATGTCACGCCCCATTTTAAAAACTTATAAATATCAGAGTTTACATATGGGTGTGCAGTAGGAGGGAAACTAACTTACATTTCAGAACGAATTAGATAAACAAGCGATAAAAAGAGTTTGAAATAACATCTATAATAGAAACTTCAAGATTTTAAAATCTCGCGACATACAGACGAAATCTTCGGAATAAAGCAAAAACAGACTTTCAGAATCTAAGCTGTGGAAATCTCTTTACATGATCCTTGAAATAAACTGTTTAACTTTACAAAGCAAGAAACGAAACATTGTTTGGAAGGATCTAAGGATAGGAAGAATTAAAAATGTTTTCTAGATATGACATCTCTCTCTTTACGCCTTCTCATTTACGGTATTGCCTATAGTGTGAATATATAAGGGGTGAGTTTTTGGAATACACTCGTGGGATAATTTTGATAATTAACGTATATTAAGTATTAGCGATAAATAGCGTTCATAAACACAACACATAAACTCATAGCACATAACTGTAAATAGGTGCGAGTACTCCCTGTCTTACCCTATATAACAGTTTTTATCCCATTTGTGCTTTTTACGGACCACCAATCCCTCCGTAACGTTTTTTACGGACCATTAGTCCCTCCGTACTATAGCATGTTATCCATGCGCATACATAGAATTCATAGCACGTAAACACATCATGTAGGGTTCAATCATTTCATAGCATTGTGGAATCAATCTATTAAACATAGATTCATATAGCTTAACAATTTAGGTTTATTGCGTAATCATAGGGTCACGTTGCATGTGTTCGATCATTAGCATTCATGAAATTATGCATAGCTTAATCATGCGTATAATAGCAGAAATATAAAGCATTAGATTTAGAAGTTTCCCCCACATTGTTCAGTGGTAACCCTCGTGAAGCTCGTTTTTTCTAAATCCTAAGTTCATTCTTCCACCTCAAAGCCTATACATATAGGAGGTTTAGATCTCTAATTATGCTATATGATATACATATATTAAGATTAATTAAAAAATTCTCTCGATGAAGAAATGTTAGAGGAAAGGAAGCGAAACGAGAGCTTTCGAGGTCATAATAGGCGTTGAAACGATCATGGAAGCTTAAAACGCGATCATAGGATTTAAATGGATCAATTTGAGCTTTAAATGGAGGTAAAATGAGTTTAAAATGGAGTTTCAAGAGGCATAGGGGCATTTTCGTAAATTGTGGTATGTTGACTTTGACCAAAGGGATCATTTTGCAAAATCAAAAAAGATTTGGGGTCAAAACATAATTTTTAGAAGATCATGGGGTTAAAATATAAAGCTCATAAACTTTTGGGGTTGAAAAGGAATTTTCAGAAACCTTGAGGGCTTAAACAGGATTTTCAAAAGATGGAGGGCTAGATTGCAAAAGATCCTAAAAACTAGGCTTTGCGATTTGGTCCTTAAACTATTTTTAATTGCAGAAACACCCCTCCACCTCCACCACCCACCTAGCCGTGGCTCACCCCCGTTTCCACCGCCAAACACCACTGTAGGCGACACTGTATCGCCGGCAACCACCCACAACGCACACCCAACCCGATAGCGATGCAACAGCGGACCCGAGACAGAGAATGATCGAGAGAGAATGAGGCAAAGGAGACGAGAGGAGGGAGAGAAGAGGAGAGAGAAAAGAGGTGGCCAAGACTTCGTCGGCCGATTCACGACGGAGGCGACAACGGCTCGCGATTCCAAGCCCGGATTTGGAACGGGCTCGGTGAAGGCTTCGAAATGAGGTAGGGTTTGGGTGGAACGGAGGTGATGGAGACAGCGCAGGCGGCGGCACGACGACCAGCCGGAAGAGCATAAAAGAGAGAGAGGTAGAGAGAAATTTACTTTTTCAATTGTGATCCAAAACCTACCTCTAGATGTTCCAATTTTCCTTTTATATTTACCATTTTGGGCCACGGGTCCCTAATTGGGCTATCCATTAAACGTAACATCTTGAGCTTCGTCATATAACATTGTTCGATTATAAATTATAGCTCGATTAATGAATTATGTATTATTCGTTCTGAAACGCACATAATAAAAACAAACAATTAGGGGTTAAATTATTTAATTAATCCGATTATCCATAAAATTGTCCTGGGTGACACAATTCATGTATGAAGGTCACGCAAAGGGATGGATTTAAGGGGAGTGCGGGGTGCGTCCTCATGTATCGTAAAATATTATCTACTATATATCCTTAATTTTATCAAATATTGTTTTGATGAGAAAAAAATTTTGCCCCATTAAATCAAACTCTAGATATGTCCCTGATCGCGCATGAATACACAAGTTTTTTGGTTGAAAATTCAAATCGACCTTTGATTTGCACCCTTGTGTAGAGGCGTGTAAGAGAGCCTTATTGCTGCGTTTTTTTACAACCCACTACAGGGGAGCCCAATATATAATAGTGAAATCAGCAAGATTTTATTAATGTGGGGCAAGCTCTTAAGCCTCCCAACCCCTTTCAAATGTATTCAAACTTACTATTTTGGTCTTCAATTTTTCATTCATTCATTAACCATTTTGAATAAATAATATATCGATTCGAACCTATATCGAAGAGAGAACACGATTCAACTTTCAATTTTCTCATTTGAGTACGGGACCTATATACCCAAATGCAAAATTATCATAATTTTCCAACAACAGGTCTACATGCAATAGATAAGTTGAATTAATATGACTAGTTTCAAAACTTTACGTTTTGAATTAATAAAGTATCTTACCCCTTGAATTTTTTTTTTTTCAGTTAATATCATTTTTTAACATGTACTATCTGCATTTTTTTATTTAGAAATCTAAACTTTTTTTAATTTTTTCAATCACATCTTATACTATACGTTTTTTTTTTTTTTTCAAATTTGCAAACTCCAACAACAAATTACGACCAAAAAACACACGTGATTTGTACATGCGAGACTGAAGGATATTTTTGTCATATTAGAGTTAATGCCGATTTTATTGTTAGAGTTGTAAAATCATAAAGTATGACTGAGATCGGGAAAAATTAATTATTCAAATTTCAAAATCAAAATACATATATAATACACAGGTTGGAAAATGATACTGAGTTCTCTTTCATGATATCCTCAACTATTTTACACATGCAACTACCAGTGCCCAATTGTCGATAATCTACATGAATTTTTTTTTAATTAAAATTTAATTTTAACATAAAAAAGAAAGAAAAATTAATTGCAAGAACATTAAAAAAAATTTATATTTTTTGTTTAACGTGTCTAAATTAATATTAATAATTTAAAAATAAATTTTTTTAAGAATATGCCTATAAGTTAATAATTAATAACCTACGTATCAGGATGAAAAATAAAAATTATTAATTATTAATATTAATGTTAGATGAAGAATATAAATTTGTGATTAAAAATTTATTTAGTATTCTATCAATTACAAATATATATATATATATATATATATATATATATTGATGTTAAAATTAAATTATTAATTATTAGCAATATTTAGTACTTGTATTAATATGTAACGTGTTGTGCATATGTTGAAGTATGAGAATTTTACAATAAAAGAATGGGACTAGGCAAACCAACAAATATTGGATGCAACCAAATATTGATTAGGACTGAGTTCCAAATTAAATTTGGCAATTAGCAAGTAGGGGATTGTGTGGCAGAGAGGCTCAATATATATGAGTCCTACGAACTATATTGTATGTGCTTTTTAATTTGGAAATTTAGCTAATTGTCCCATATTATTATTGTCAAACCAAACTAAAAGCTGGAAAGGTGTGAAAGAGAGGCGTGTTTGGCTACCACATATTTTAGTAGTGGAATTGTCAAAAAACAAAATGGTGATTCATGTTGAATCAAACTAATAATGGAATTAGGAGCTCCACAGCCATGAGATAGGGGTTGTGGACCCTACATTTGGAGGGCCTAATCCTATACTAATCACCTTTCGAATGCACCATATAGAGAGTGGTATGAAGAGAGGCCACAATTTTAAATGATTGGTTTTCAAAATTTATTATGATTAATAATTTTATATTAATCTCATGCTTTGAATGAATTTTTGAATGATTTTGATTCAAATGCAAGTTGTTGCATCCAATATTGACGTGGTCTTAGGACATCCATTTGAAAACTGTATAAAGAACATTGCATTTTCAATTTTGATGTATATATATTAATGAGATATTTTCTATATCTGCTGGAATCTGCTGGCTAGCTAATAAAACTCAAGCATCGTAGCTTATGAGGGTGTTATCAATTAATTTCAAATATCGATCGAGTATCAACGGCTGTTGCTTTTCATCTTATTTTGTGCACATTTACTTATTTGGCATAAAGTTAAGTAGTATTAAAGTTTATGTATTTCAAAATCATGTAATATTAAGAGGGGAAAAATATATAAAAGCCTTTAGTTTCACAATTATCAGTGTGTATTTTAGTTTCAGATTGAAAAAATAATATAAAGAGTATGTGCTTTGTTTTATATATATATATATATATATATATATATATATATATATATAATATGAGTTTTTTGGACATACATCGTTAATTTGTCATGTATGATATAGCTGATATGTGATTTTTTGTTCAAAAAGTATATAATATCAAACGGATATTAATTAAAAAAAATGAAAAACCTAAAAGTCAATAAAACATAACAATTGTTCATCGTGTTTATGGTTTTTTTTATTAATATTGTCTTTTTAAGTACAAGACAAACGAATTACACATCAACTATTGCATAATAAATAAAAAAATAAAAAATTGAAGAACACAATATAAAATGTAACTATTTTGTTTTAATATATTTAAAATTTAAAAATAAACTAGTGTGGGGCTCACATTAGTTGACAAGTGGACGAAAAAATCACATAAAAATTACCACAAAGGACAAAATTAATGGTGTTGGACCAAAGATTTAATTTTGTTAAGAATTTATAAAAGCATATGCCTTTTATCTGAAAAGGAAAAAAGAAAAAAGAAAAACACACTTAAATTTGTCAAACTAGACCACAACTAAGGCAAGATTTATAATTTGGTCATAACTTGTTCGTTGAAATTCAGAAATTCTGGATTTTGATTAATTTAGAGCTTGTTAAAAAACAAAAGGTAGAGATTTATATGCAAGCTGATGCATGTCTTAGCGCCTTCTCTGCAAATATATACGGATTCGAGCATTAACGAAAATTGTAGTTAAAAAGCTGCAACTCATTGACATTAAAGCACTAAAATACTAAAAAGCTACCTCATTGAAAGCACTAAAATACAAAACATTTTACGGGTGAAAAATACTAGTCAATTTAACATTAAAAATTATTAATGCAAGGTAGAGAAATTAGGGATGGCAACGGGGCCGGGGGAGCAATCCCCATCCCCATCCCCGTCCCCGCGTTCGCGGGGAATCCCCATCCCCGCCAATGAATCGGGGAAAATTTCCCCCCCCCCCGCCCCGCCCCGCGGGGATCCCGTCTCCGTGGGGATTCCCCGCCCCGTCTTTTTTTTTTTTTTAATTTTTTTAATTTAATTAATATACAAAAATAATTCATACAACTCAAATATTAAAAAAAAAAAAGACTCAAAATCCAAATAAAAGATGAAAGTATAATTTAATAAAATTAGTTAAAACACAAAGATAAATTATCTTAATACATTTTCATTAATTTCCATCATTGTTCAATACTTTAATACACTCAACATTTCAATCTCTATATAATTAATTTTTTATATTCATTTAATTATATTATTTTAAAAATATATTAATATATAGTTTATATATATAATTAAAATAAAATTTATTTTTATAACAATTAATTATATTATATATATAAATAAATAAATAAATAAATATATATAATATTTTCGGGGCCCCGCGGGGAACGGGGCGGGGATCCCCGCAGGGCGGGGAATACAATCCCCGTCCCCGCCCCGCCCCGCCAATCGGGGAAAGTTTTTGCCCCGTCCCCGTCCCCGCGAGGGTGCATTTCGGGGATTCCCCGCCCCGTTCGGGGCGGATCACCGCGGGGAACGGGGAATCCTCGCCCCGTTGCCATCCCTAAGAGAAATGTAAGGTGAGGACTTGGAGTTAGCTTTTGACGGGTTAATTACAGATTTTGTCCTCGAAAGTACAACTTAATATTTAAGGATTGGTACTCCTAAATCACTAGTCATCATATGTAATCTTCAAGTTATATAAAACTCATCAAATTTCATCATCGCCATCAAACTTATATCCATTTGGACGGAAGTTAACTAACATATTCGAATTGGTGGGAAAAGAACCCTAATTTCTATTTCTACCCCAAAAATGCACCAAAAAATTCAATTTTTGTTTTTGGCTTTGAAATATCAATTCTTATTGCAGTTTACTCTTTTTTTATTCTTCTTCATTCACCTTCAATTTCTAGTAACTTCAAGTGTAAAAATGTTGAAAAACAGTGGGTCATCCTCAAATTCAAGCATGTCTTCAATGAGATATCAAAATAATATACTGCAAATGCGGAATTAAGTTACCCATGAAGACGGCTTAGTCAGCTTGGTCGAAAGAAAATTCAAGAAGGAAATATAGGTGTTGCCCAAAATATGGGGTAAGCAGAATCTTGTTGTTGTTCTTAAGTTTCCAATTTCGTAAGTAATCTATTTTATTTTTATTGTCTAACAGATAATGGATTGTGGAGTATTCAAATGTTTTGATGATGATACGTGCGTTAGGTCGAAAAAGCATCGTCCTTGATTTGCTGAAAAAATGTGACAGGCTTGAAGATGAAATAAATGAGGGGAAGATTTTTCAGAAGAAGTTAGAAGCAGAATCGAGGATGGCCAAGAGCAAGGAAAATGAATTGGTGGCTGGAGTCTTTACATTGGAGAAGAAACTGGAAGTAATGGAGAATAGTATGTATAAATTTGTAGTAAACCTCCTTATAATTGTCATTATTATAATGTATCTAGTGACAAATGGATATCTAATGTAATTGTCATCATTATTAGGGGCATATTTACCAATCAGGCTATTGAAACAATTTTCAGAATGTATCCCCTAGTTTTTCATGAATGTATCCCCTGTTTTTTAAAGTGATTTCATATGAAAGTGACCCTACTAATCACAATTTTAATGATGTATATCATGTTTAGCAATAAACTGGGTTAAATTTGACATATTTTGGCATTTGTTCCTCATCACTATTATGAATACTCTCTAATCCTCACCACTATTTGCAACTAACTAATTATCCAACTCAATCCTAGCATGTTGGAAAATTGGTTGTTGAAAGTGGTATGTGGCACCATTTTGACCGATAGTTAAGTGGCTAAAAGTTAATCATTTTAAGGATTGGATGAAAAAAGAGTAATTTACGTTTGGAGTAGATAATCGAGGCATTTTGAATCGCACAAAATCAATTTTGGTGAGTGAGAAATTAGACCTTGAAAATGAAAGATCTTGAATATGGGAGGAGTGATTAACTATCCCACATAGGAAAATAGACCTTGAAAATGCAAATATAAGATAATCCATGAGAAGAGCCTTAGTAATTAGTATACTATTATAGTAGTATGCTTGTACAACACACATGCGCGCCCGGCCTAGACCGGACCCGACCCGACCTGACCTCAGTCGTGGGCCTTGGGCCTTGGTCCTTGACAATTGGACGTTGGGCAAGACTTGGGTGGATCGGGCTCGGGTTTTACCAGACCCAAATTTATCTTTTTTGGTAAAGTTGCGGCACCGTTAACAGTGCCGAGTTTTAGCGCGCCCATGCTAGGATGCAGCGAGAGCAGAATGCTGTTGTTGTTTGCTAATTCTGAACAGCGGGTGTTGTTGCTCCTTGCTGATTTTGAACAGTGGGTGTTGTTCGCTTCCAAAATGCAGCGCCGGGAGCAGTGACGTGTCCAGAATGCAACACCGAGTGCAGTAATGTGCTGCAGAATACAATAACGTGTCCAGAATACTGCGCCGGGAGCAGTAATATATCTAGAATACTGCAAACGCCGTGTTGCAGCACCGTGAGCTTTTTTGACCATATTTTATTTTTGAATGGGGCATTAACTTCCATTGAAAGACCTGTTTTTGGACAGTAAATTCTCATCAATTTCAGGTGTAATCCCCCATGTTGGAGACCTATATATAGGGGTTATCATGCATCATTTTGAAAACATCAACAATTCAAACTCTTGTATTGTTTTCCATCTTTGCATCAGCTCAATTCTCAAAGTACTAAAGTTCATCGGAGCTCTTGAGTTTGTGGTGCTACTACTCTAGAGGTGAAGTCGTTTTATCTTTAGGAGACGATACGCACGGTTTCAGTGAGCACTACTCTAGATATATCTCAACTTAAGGAGAGAGGGTCTTCCTCAACTCGACTTACTATTTTGTTTAGTTTGTTTCTATTTTATGTTCGACATTCTTATTGCCCACTGTTGGGTACTATTTTCCAACAATCTTAAGATAAGATAACTATGTCGAACAATGGCGGAAACCAGATTTCTCCTACAGAGGTTCCTTCTACTAGTGATGAAAACCGAGTTCATGCAGCAACTACGACTACTGTTGTCACTCCCCTTTTTACAATGATAATAAATAAATTAAAATTTATTTAAATTTCGTATGGCGTCCAACAATTCGTTAAAACATAATGAAAAAGTTAAACTTGATTTTGCAAAAAAACAGAAAGGACGTCCGTCTCAAACAACCTTGTAAGATAAAACGTAAGTCGTAACAACGGAAGAAAGAAAAATATCGATGTTTGTTGCTACAAAAGATAGAATAATATCGATGTTTGTTGCTACAAAGTTAAAATAAACTATACATATTCTGTGAACTAAGTTTTCTAAAGAACTTCAGATAATTTTTTCTCTGTACAAACAAAAGATACGCCATCTCTAACATTTCCCTTCCGAACGGTTGCGTCCTGTAAAGTAAAATCACTTAAGGGGGTGAGTGCATAAAGCCACTCAATGGGGTTGGACACATGGATAGATAAAACGTGAAAGAAACGTAGAACTCAAGTCATTAAGCACGTATATGTGGTTCCTTAGCAACTTTGATATGGTTCTTTAGCCATCTTAGTACGGTTCTTTAGCCACTTTTTTGTGGTTCTTTAGCTACTTTGGTACGGTTTTTTAGCCGTCTTGGTGCGGTTCTTTAGCCGCTTTGGAATATATATCAATAACATAACCACGTACATTTATTTCACAAATAGCACACTTTGGATTTCGTCACGTAGTAAGCAGATAATTCGACTCATACATCACATAACATATATTTTTCAATTAAACACGGAATTTTACGTTGAAAATCTTTGGAAATATAAACGTGGACGTACGTAAATTAGCCCCATCTTAGGAAAAGTTGGAGCGTTTGTTCTAATGTTGTCGAGCAAGTTTAGATAATTCTTCTTTCCTTGTTCACAAGGGAGGTTGAAACGACTTTCTAATGACGTTGTGTTTAAATTAGATTTTTGCAAACTAGAAAAAATGATTTTAGAAAAACTAAACAAGGACTTAAATGATAAATTAATAACAATTATATATGCACATATGAATCTGCAAACTTGTTTTACTATAACGACTAAACTTAACTAATTTTAGATAATTACATAACTTAACATTCTGACTAAATTTTGATTAAACTTTAATATAAGTATAAAGAAATTAAGTTTTGTTAATTTTTACTAAATAATTCAAAAGATACATGTATATCTCTAAATTTTCATATCAAAATCAATATGATTACTAAGTTTAATTAAGGAAGATTTCGTAATTTGATTTATTTGTGTTCCCAACTCTTCCTGAACATATACTTTATCCAACACTAATTAAAGAGACTCTTGAAGTTAACAAAGATTTTAGTTTATTAATCAATAAGTATACAATTAATTAAATAATATAGGTAATGGAAGGATTAACAAACAAAAAAGAATTTTCTTCAATATTGATTTCCTTAGATTGAAACTTGAAAATTCATTATATTCTTAAATATTACTTATCCTAACTATTACTGGAAATACAAATCACTAATCCAAAAAAAATATCACTTATTTTAAGAATAAATATCATATACTAACATTCTGCAGATTTTCATCCCATTCCTTTCTTTCTTTTTATTATTTTTTTTCCTCTCCAAGATTCCTGACTACTTGTGTGTTTTCCTCTATTCTCTTCAATTGGAAAGGTCAAAAGCATATACTACCCTATGAATATGAGGTGTCCTATATAAAATCATGTGTCACTATCCAATGCAAGAGAGAAATAACTAGGCTAGCATGTGTATACATGTATAACATGTGTACTAGATATGTCATACTTATACATGTATGATGTGTGCATGTGATACATATTTATATATAATAAATTTTAGTTTTATTTTATTTTATTTCATTTCATTTTTATATTTTGTAATTAATTCATACTACCATTAATTAAATAATTTACATTTTTATTATTTAAGTCTTATTTTAACTATAGAAAATTCTCGTTATATTTCACATAGTCAAAGTTTAATTTGGGGTGTTACAACTGTTGCTGCTTCTTTCTCCTCTACTGCTGCTGCAACCTTGAGTGTAGCAATTCATCTTGTTGTTTTACCTACTGCCGAGAAGTCCGAGAGGTTTACGGGCGAGAACTTCAAAAGGTTGCAAAAGAAGATGTTCTACTTGACCACCGTCGGCGTGGCGATGTACCTGAAGTAAGATCCACCAACCGTTGCTGAAGGTGATACTAACATGGAAGCACGTACTATGCTTGATGCATGGTTGCATAGTGACTTCCTATGCAAGAATTACATCCTCAATGGGATGAGCAACTCACTATATAGCGTGTACGCAGGATGCAAGATGGCCAAAGAGCTATGGGATACTCTTGAAACGAAATACAAGACCGAGGATGCCGGTGTAAAGAAATTTGTAGTGGCTGGGTTCTTGGAGTATTAAATGGTGGACTCACGTCATGTGATGGACCAAGTGTAAGACTTCCAATTGGTTGTGCACGAGGTTCAAGCTGAGGGCATGAACTTGCTCGAACCTTTCACTGTTGCTTGTGTGATCGAGAAGCTCCCACTTAGTTGGGGGATTTCAAGAATTACTTAAAGCACAAATGAAAGGTGATGACCCTCGAGGACTTGATTGTCAAGCTCCGAATTGAGGAGGACAATAAGAAGGCTGATCCTAGGCATCGTATACCAATGGATGTTAAAGCCAACCTGTTGGAGGGCAACAAAAGAAAGCCCTCTAACCCCAATCAAAACGAGAAATGGAAGAAGCCGGTGAAGAGATTCAATAGAAATTATTACAATTGTGGTAAACCTAACCACATGGTTAAAAAGTGTAGGCTGTCTAAGAAAAACAAAGGCAGACAAGAAAATTTGTCCGAGCATAAGAAAGATTTGGATGACAATGATCTTTGTGTTGTGGTGTTTGAAACCAACATGGTGGATAACCCAAGAGAATAGTTTGTGGACACGGCCAAAGAAGATCTTGGGAGATCAAAGCTCATATTCAAATAAGAGAAGTATCTTCTTTCAACGGATACTTTCTTCCAATAGATATATTCTCAAGATTTATAAATAGAAGGTGTGGCTGACTGAAGACATTGCTGAACAGAGTCGAGAGGAAACTTAGATATATTCCAAAACTTCTCTAGCTTATCCATGTTCAGCCACTCAACCTTCAAAAAGCAGTCTACATTTCAAGCAATCAAGTTTTCACGTTCAAGACTGACTTCCCCACAACAGTTGAAGAACCTTATTTCTTTTTAACCATTGTGTTGTGTGCGCTAGATTGTTTATGGTGTAACTTAGTTGAGAGGATTATATCATTGCTAAGTGTGTAGTCTAGTAGTAGGCTACTTGCCCTTTGTGTGATTGTACCATTTGTGGGTTGAGGCCTTAGACTAGAGTCTAGGATTCTAGTAGGCGTAGTTTGTTATGATGAGGTTTGTAAAGCGAGGCTTGTAAATTGAACTGACCTAACAAAGTTCCTCCTTGTGAAGGAGTAGAGTGGACATAGAAGGCTTACACCACCTTCGAACCACTATAAACCTTGTGTGCTTATATATTTTCATTTGCTTACTGCATTGCACTTACTTGTCATATCTATCTTGCAGTATACATCACAAGTATCGTGCATAAAAGACTTTAACAAAAGGCATACTTGTAAAAGAAACGGGTTTCCAAAAAGAACTCTATCAAGTTTATTCTGTTGCGTACTTTGTGTAAACAGGTCAGGAACCTGATCAAGCATACTGCCAGGTTACTGATCTATGTTAGGTTGCTGCATTCATTACTGGATTAGGAACCTGCCTTACAGAAAAGTTTTAGAGTTTGTAAAAATCGATAGAGGTTCATTCACCCTCTCACTCTGAACCTCTGACCACTTGGGACCAACACTAAAAGTCGATGAAATTAACACACAAAATAAATGTGAAGTGTGTGTTAAAGCCATAATGGCTAAGCTACATTTTCATAATGTTGAAAGGAGTATAAAACCTCTAGAATTAATTCACACCGACGTGTGTGATTTGAAGTTTGTGCAAACTAGAGGTGGGAAAAAGTATTTTATTACTTTTATAGATGATTGCACAAAGTATTGCTATATCTATCTCTTGAAAAGTAAAGATGAAACTATAGAAGCTTTCAAGAATTACAAGAATGAAGTAGAGAATCAAGTAAATAACAAAATCAAAGCTATAAAAAGTGATAAAAGTGGAGAGTACGTGACATCGTTTGAGGAGTTTTGTTCACAACATGACATAATTCATCAAACAATGGCTCCCTACTCACCTCAATCAAATGGCGTAGCTAAACGTAAAAATCGTACTCTAAAAGAGATGATGAATATCATGCTTATTAGCTCGGGGTTACCACAGAACCTGTGGGGGGAAGCCGTTTTAACGGTAAATTACATACTTAACAAGATTTCTTTGAAAGGAAAGAATGAAACCCCCTACGAAATGTGGAAAGGACGTAAATTGTCGTATAAATATCTCAAAGTGTAGGGGTGTTTGGCTAAAGTGGAGGTACCACCTCCTAAGCAAATAAAAATCAGTCCTAAGACGATCAATTTCATATTTGTGGGTTATGCACTAAATAGTAGTGCTTATCGTTTCCTAATCCATAAGTCAGAGATACCCGACATGATGGAGGGAACAGTGATAGAATCACGGAATGTCATATTCTTTGAAAATGTGTATTTTTGTAAAGAGAGGATAGAAACGAGCTCTAATAAAAGAGCATTAGATCAAGTTACAAGTAGCTTTAGTCCTCTAGAAGAGGAACTTAGACGTAGTAAAAAAGGAAAAGTTGCTAAGAACTTTGGTCCTGATTTCATCACTTATATGTTGGATGATGAACCAAGGTCGATCAAGGAAGCTCTATCGAGCCCTGATGCTCCACTTTGGAAAGAAACGATCAATAGTGAGATCGATTCCATCATGCAAAATAACACATGAGAGTTAGTTGACCTTCCTCCCGGTTGTAAGCCCTTAGGATGCAAATGGATCCTAAAAAGAAAATATAAGGCTAATGGGAGCATAGACAAGTATAAAACTCGTCCAATAGCCAAAGGCTTTAGACAAAGAGAATGAGATGACTTCTTTGACACGTATTTGCTTGTGACGAGAATTACGTCGACACGTGTGCTTCTAGCGATTGTTGTTTTGTACAATCTTGAAATTCACCAAATGGATACGAAAATGGTATTTTTAAATGGTGAGCTAGAAGAAGAGATCTATATGGATCAACACAAATGGTGGTTCGTAGCACCTGGACAAGAAATGAAGGTGTGTAAACTTGTTCGGTCCTTATATGGACTTAAACAAGCGTCGAAGCAATGGCACATTAAAATTGATAACACTATGTTGTCAAATGGCTTCAAGATCAACGAGTGTGACAAATGTGTCTACATCAAGGGCACACCCGAGACTTATGTTATCGCGTGTCTTTACGTAGATGACATGTTGATCATGTGTAGTAACCATGAAGTCATAGTTGAAACGAAATGCATGTTGAAACGAAACTTCGACATGAAAGATATGGATGTGGCGAATGTGATTCTTGGAATCAAAATTTTAAAGACGTCTGAAGGAATAGCACTAATGCAATCTCACTACATTGAGAAAGCGCTAAGAAAATTCAATACTTATGACGATCCTATCGCCAAAATACCTTTGGAGCTCAACATACACTCAAGTAAAAACCGAGGTGAGCCTATAGCTCAAGTTGAATATGCAAGTGTTATAGGAAGCCTAATGTACATAATGAATTGTACGAGTCTCGACCTTGCATGCTTGGTGAACAAGTTGAGTAGATTTATGAGTAATACAAGTAACGAGCATTGGAAAGCTCTCATAACACTACAAGAAAAAAAGGCTACGACAAGTGTTTTTAACCCTTGTCGTAGCCATATTCAAACTGTTGTCGTAGCTGGTGTTGTCGTAGACCCAGAAAAATTGCGCTCATAGACAACGGTTTTTAACCGTTGTCGTAGACTCTACGACAACGGTTAAAAACCGTTGTCTTTGCCTTATAAAAAACCGTTGTCGTAGATCATAGTTTGTAAAAAACCGTTGTCGTAGCCTTATAATAACCGTTGTCGTAGATCGTAATATATTAAAAACCGTTGTCGTAGAGGCTACGACAACGGTTGAAAACTGTTGTCATATTCAGCCAAATAAATAAAACAACATTTTGCCACGTAAAGCTTACCACATCACCGCACATGTCATGCCACGTCATAGCACACCATCACACATCATCATCCTAAGGATGACACCAGCACTGACATCAACATAATTAATATTATGCGTTGCATGAGAATCGAACCAAGGAGGCCCGATGGTACTTTAACCACTAGACCATTGATGCCTCATGTGATAATGTCTTGCATATATTTCTTTTATAATATATTTTTGATATTTTTCAATTTTCTATTATTACATATTTTTTGTTAACTTTTATAAAGTACCATTACTTATTTTAATATAAGTAATTGATTTCCAATTTTGATATATTATAAATAATTGAATGATTAATGACTATATTAATAATAATTAATATAATTTTCAAATTATATATATAATGAATATATTTATAAAATTAATATATTTTTCAAATTATATATATAATTAATATATTAATAAAATTAATATATATTTCAAATTATATGTATAATTAATATATTTATAACATTAATGTATTTTTCAAATTAATATATTTATAAAATTAATAATCTATTGTACATATTTTCTAAAATTTCTTTATAATGAAATAAAATTTAATTCTCAAAATTAGTTTATTTCATCAATTTAATTCAACAATATATAGCATTTCTTCTTTCATTTAAAAAAAATTGTAATATTTGACATTTTTTTTAAATATTAGTCTACGACAACGCTTCTACGAGGCTACGACAACGTTAGAAAACAACTCATGTGACAATGTCTTACATATATTTCTTTTATAATATATTTTTGATATTTTTCAATTTAATTTCTATTTTTACATATTTTTTGTTAACTTTTATAAAGTACCATTACTTACTAATATAAGTAATTGATTTCCAATTTTGATATATTAATATATATATATATATAATTGAATGATTAATGACTATATTAATAATAATTAATATAATTTTAAAATTATATATATATATAATGAATATATTTATAAAATTAATATATTTTTCAAATTATATATATAATGAATATATTTATAAAATTAATATATATTTCAAATTATATGTATAATTAATATATTTATAACATTAATTTATTTTTCAAATTAATATATTTATAAAATTAATAATCTATTGTACATATTTTCTAAAATTTCTATATAATGAAATAAAATTTAATTCTCAAAATTAGTTTATTTCATCAATTTAATTCAACAATATATAGCATTTCTTCTTTCATTTAAAAAAAATTGTAATATTTGACATTTTTTTAAATATTATTCTACGACAACGCTTCTACGAGGCTTCGACAACGTTAGAAAACAACTCATGTGACAATGTCTTACATATATTTCTTTTATAATATATTTTTGATATTTTTCAATTTAATTTCTATTTTTACATTTTTTTGTTAACTTTTATAAAGTACCATTACTTATTAATATAAGTAATTGATTTCCAATTTTTATATATTAATATATATATATATATATAATTGAATGATTAATGACTATATTAATAATAATTAATATAATTTTTAAATTATATATATAATGAATATATTTATAAAATTAATATATATTCCAAATTATAAGTATAATTAATATATTTATAACATTAATGTATTGTTCAAATTAATATATTTATAAAATTAATAATCTATTGTACATATTTTCTAAAATTTCTTTATAATGAAATAAAATTTAATTTTCAAAATTAATTTATTTCATTCATTTTATTCAACAATATATATCATTTTTTATATCATTTAATTAAGAAAAAAATTAAAATAATTGTCTTTTTTTTTTTAAATTCCAGTCTACGACAACGGTTTTTAAATGGCTACAACAACGTTTTCTAACTCTTGTCTAAAGGGTCCTAGGACAACACGTCTACGACAACGGTAGGTTAATACCATTGTCTATGAGAGAAGTTTTCGGGCTACGACAACGGTTTAAAAATATCTACGACAACGGTAGGCTAAAACTGTTGTCTATGAGAGAAGTTTTCGGGCTACGACAACGGTTTAAAAATGTCTACGACAACGGTAGGCTAAAACCGTTGTCTATGAGAGAATTTTTGGGGCTACGACAACGATTTCAACAACGGTAGCTAAAAAACCCTTGTCTATGAGAGAAGTTTTTGAGCTACGACAACGGTTTTATCTACGACAACGGAATTTTAGGCTACGACAAGGGTTTTTAGCAAAAACACATGTCGTAAGGGTGTTGTCTATGAGAGAATTTCTTGTAGTGTGAGAGTCTTGAGATATTTAAAGTATACTCTCAACTAGGGTTTGCATTACTCTAGATACCCCACCGTGCTTGAAGGGTATAATGATGCAAACTGGATCTCGAACACGAAGGACTCTTTTTCTACTAGTGGATACATTTTCACTATAGGTGGTAGAGTCGTGTCATGGAAATCAACAAAACAAACGTGTATAGCACGTTCCACCATGGAATCTGAGTTTATAGCCTTGGATAAGAAGGAAGAAAAGGCTGAGTGGCTTTGTAACTTTCTCGAGGACATTCTATGTTGGAGTAAGTCGGTTCCGACCGTGATGATACATTGTGATTACCAAGCTACCATAGGTAGGGCAATGAATAAAATGTATAACGGTAAGTCGAGACATATACATCGTCGACATAATACCGTGAGACAATTGATCTCGACCGATATGATGTCGATTGACTACATGAAGTCTAAAGATAATTTGGCCGATCCTTTGACGAAAGGATTAAATTGAGATCAAATGAACAAGTTGCTAGGGGGAATGAGATTAAAATCCACGACTTAAAAACTTTCTAAATGGATACCTAACCATGTGGATTGGAGATCCCAAGAACATGGTTCAGTGGGAAAACTAAATTAAGAAAGTTAGTTGAGAACACTTAAACATGTAAAATTCTTCCCTTGAAAGTATATCAAGTGTTAAGCCTACCAACGTGGTGAGGTTAAGTCTTATGACTTTTAATGATTCCAAAACACCTCGAGGAGGTTGAGTATGGTAGGATACTCGTATGGATATCACCTATATAAATGAGAAGTGGTGGCCACTTCTAATGAACACTTATAAACTAAAGACGTGTCCATAGCCGAAAAGGACAAAAATGTGAGAACAAAGGTGCTTGAGGCTTTATTGTGCAAGCGTTGTTCACTCGGTGTACACGAAGGTGGAGTAGTTCAAGGCATAACATCCATTAAGCCGCCGGTGCACCCGACGATGTGAGATATAGAAGGTTCAAGGCCAAAAGTCACATATCCTTATACAACCAGGTCTCTTGATGATTGAGCTTTGAGTCTGCATTCATGCATTAATTTCCACTCATGTGGAGGATTGTTGGAAAATTGGTTGTTGAAAGTGGTAGGTGGCACCACTTAAACCAATAGTTAAGTGACTAAGAGTTAATCCTTTTAAGGATTGGATGCCAAAAGACTAATTTATGTTTGGAGTAGATAATCGAGATATTTTGAATCGCTCAAAACCAATTTTTGGTGAGTGAGAAATTAAGCATCAATGTTGGCCACTTGAAATGGGAATGAAAAGTCTTGAATATGGGAAGGTGGAGAGAAACCTTTTCAATTGTGATCCAAAATCTTGTTCCTTATTGTTCTATCTTTTAACTTTATACACTTCAATTTCGGCCTCGGACCCTTAATGGACGCCTATTAACGTGTTATCCTTTGGGTTTCGACTATGATTTCTTTTCTTAAATTATACCTATGCTTTTTTGATTAAATTATAGCTCGATAAACAAATTATGCATTAATCCATTTTTTTGAATCGCACATAATTAAATCAAACAATTAGGGGTTAAATTATTTAATTAACCAATTATGCTTCATTTTATCCTAGGCGTTACAGAAGGAGAACTGGACACTTTTGAGAAATCTTCTTCTTCATACTAAGCAACTTCTTATATAATAATTAGACAACATAAATAGCTCTTTTGAAGCAGAGAAAAGTTTCATCGATGTCCTGCAAAAAATAAAAAGGCTATCAGTTCAAATTTCATGACATAACACATAAATGACTCCTAAAACTAACATAAAGGTCAAACACATATAGAGTAAAGGTCGTACAGATATATTATAAAGGTATAACACCTTAACTGTACACAGTTCAAGACATAAAATATAAATGTTTCATAAATCTAACATAAATGTCAGACAAATAAAGAGAAAATGTCTCACTGATAGCATAAAAGTACAACAACTTAATAGTTCAAGTTCATGAAATAAAACATAAAGGTCTCATAAAATTAACATAAAAGTCAAATACATATAAAGTAAAGGTCACAAAGCTATAGCATAAAGGTATAACAATTTAACAGTTCATAGTTCATGACATAAAATTCATAAAATTATCTCTTCTTATAAACACGATTCGATTTTATCTTAGACATCTTCTCACTAACAACAATGCTCCTTTGTAAACTCAAATTAGGAGTCATTGCACTCAACAGATTATAGTCTTCGATTGCAAAAATAAAAATAAAAATAAATAAACAAATTAGAGAAACTAACAAATCAAAAAACACAAACAAAATCGACAAAACAACACCAACAACTACAAGAAATTGAATCAAAAACATTAGTTTAACAGATAAAAATAAAAAAAAGAAACTAAAAGAAAAATACCTTAAGCAACGACTAGGGTTTTGCAAACAAAGAAACACCAAGACAAACAAACCAACACATTACAACCCGACTAAGAGATGAAGAAAGTAATCTAGAAAAAGCAAGAAAAATCGAAAAAAAAAAAAAGGAAAGGAAGAAGGGAAGGAGAGAACGAGAAAAAAAACCGTTGAGTTCAAATGAAAGGAAAGTGTGGGAAAAAAAAGGAAAAACATTATTTATATTTTCGGTCCGGATCGGGTCGGGGATTGTATGGATTAATGGTGTATGGGAGAATTTGCGTATAAAAATTGGCAGGTGGTTATTTTAGACACGTTATTGTACCATTGACAATAATTATCTTATAATAATTCCACTAAAAAAGGAAACTTAGCATGCATGAATGATAAAGTGGGGTGTCGTATGTCAACGTTGTGTCAAAATAAATATTAACTAAGATTAGATCTTTAATAAACCAGTGACATGAATCGAAATAATTCGTGCAGTTGAGCTATATGACTCAATCCACATCTGGACACAAGATGTATTAGTTTTTAAATGCTAAAAAGAGAATTGAAAAAATTATGAAAGAATATTATTCTATTTTTGCACGATGGTTAGTTTAAGTAATTTGGATATTTGAATTTGTATGCATATTACTTCATATGATAAAAAAATGTTAGTTTGCATGATAATTCGGGTTCGATTGACCCACAAGTCGACTTGCTAGCCTTTTTTTTTTTTTTTTTTTCAATATACTAAGTTGAAGGTTAGATTTGTACATCAACATTCAGTGGATTAAATAATGGTAATTATTTGAGAGCTGTTAGTTTGTGAATTATGATTTTTTAAGCTTGTCCCATGTTTCTTCACTAATTTAAAAAGATCTTTTAAATTAAAGTGTTCTTAAATTTTGAAAATCTAAAAAGAATTATATTTTAAATTTTCATGTCAAACGGGTTAGGTCATGTCGACCTGTGAAGATTTCGGTTCATATTCAAGTCAAGTGTTCCGACATGAAATGAATACAGGTTCGGATTTAGGTTTGTGCCGAAACTGTAACTATCGTGTCTCAACCCAACCCGCCAACCCGAAATCCAACCTAATTGTCATCTCTAGGGTCAACCCACAACATACAACTCAAAACTACATAAGTTTGTGAAAATATATTTGGTTTGTGAATAGTAAATTACATTATGAAACTGTCTCATATAAATTTTTATTTTATTATTTTACAGTTAACATAATAATACAGGTATAACCAAATATAATAATCATTTGGTGAATAACATATTTTCAACAACAATATTTTATATAGATATTTTATAAAATACTTTCTCTTATCCCTTTAAATGCCAATTTTGTTTTGAATTATTTGGTTTCGTATACTTTTATACAACTTTATTATCTGATAATTCATATTACTCTTCTTAAAAAAAATCTATCAATTTTCATCTTAATACATAAGTTTTGTAATTAATTTTGTTATTAGTCAAAATTTATATTTTTCAATTTATAATAAAATTCTAAAACTAACATTTAAATGAAATCAAATTAAAACTATTTTGAAGATGATAAGCCAACAGCCATATTGGTTGATAACTACAAGAAGTGATTCCAATGACCAGCTAACAAAAATAATGAAAATGTATGTGATGTGAGGGTTTGCCGGCTTCCTTATCAGATGGGGACCACTTTTTGTGCATCATAAATTTTTGTCATTTTAATGATCCAAAAATGTATGGCATGCAAATTTTCAATGCAAAGAAATTTGATAAATAAATTGGAAGTGGATAAAGAGTTGTATAATTGAAAGTTATTCCCTTGAGGAAAATAAAAGGGTATATATAGTTGGGCCTACAGTATGGGCCAGGGCCCAATTGAAGTCGGTAGGTGACTGGGTGGTTAGGACAAAGAGATCGCTTTTCTTCCCTCTGTTTTGCAAATAGATTCCAGCTATTCATCAAATGCCACGTCAGGTCAACTCGGTAGCTCAGGAACCTATCACGTTTTCTTAGAATCTCTTGTCCTACTCATGGACACGTGTCCCTTACTTATTGGTTAGGTAGTATATCAAAATTATGTATTTTGAAGTAGCTTCTGGATTAGACCGCTAATGAGCTGACTCCTTAGAAATGGCGCCATATAAAAATAATTTAGACCAGATAACCAAAAAAAAAAAAAAGGTTAAATATAAGATTAATTTTTAAAATAAAACTTGATAAGTGTCGTTTTTCATATATTTTTGCGTATGTCTATGTATTCGTTTGAATATGTTTAGATACGTTTTTATGGTGATTTCTTATGTTATATTGTATAAGTTGCATTTGACGGGTTTGTGCTTAGTTTCATGATTTTGATGAGAAAAATACAAGTTTCAAGTGTAATTGATGATCAAGGAAGAAATCATAGAAAAACGAGGAAGAATAGAAGTTGAAATATGAGTGCAGGCCGCGACAGTGCAGTGGGACCCGACCGTGCCGTGGGACCCGATCGCGACAATGCCGTGGGGCACGACCGTGCACCAGAATACAGTGGCAGGGCACGGTCGACCGTGCCGTGTGGCACGACCGTGCCAGGATGAACAAGAAAACGCAATATTTTGGGTTTCTTGGCGTATTTTGACCTTTTACTTCACTTGGAAGACTCCCAAAGCACTATAAATACTCAACAAGATAGAGAGATGAGAGTTTTATGAGAGAGAAAAATACGAGAGTCTGAGAAGTATCGAGAGGATTTGAAAAAGAATTCAAGAGATCGAGGGATCGCGAGATCGTCATCAATAGAGTTTTTATTCTTTTCTTCCCTTGTTGAATATTAGTAGATATGATAATTCCAATATTGTCTATGAGTTTGTTTATAATCATGTCTAGCTAATTTTCTAGGGTTTCTAGGGCTTGTTAGTAATTTAATTCGAATCTTGATGGATCTTTAATTTCAATTCAATGTTCATGATCGTTTATCCTATTTGTGTGTTTATGAATTGATTGCTTGTTTGATTATGTGACCAATAATTGAACATGTTTTAGTAAGTAGATCAAAATTCCGGAGATGGGATTTAATTATGGAAGAATAAACACATGACACATAAATAGACTTAGATCAGGAGATTAAGGAATTTATATGATGGGAGATCAATCTTAGGTACTTTTGGGAGTTGTTATGTTTCAATCAGATTGAGTAGGGATACCTCTGGTGGCATAATAATCAACCGGTTAACTGACTCGGGAGAGCTGTTAATTCGATATATGTGATTGCTCATATAGGATGATTGATTAATGAACTTGAATTGATTAAAGTGATGTTTTGATGAGAATTAGATGAAACATGTCCTAGAACCTATCTTAGTTATTTGTTATTCTTGACTGAATGTATCTGCTTATTTACTTTTCCATTGAATTAATCTGAAATTGATGAGAGTTGATTTTCCTAGATAAATTTGAGAACTGAATTTGAGTAGTTAGTTAGTGCCTAGATATACAGTCTCTGTGGGATCAACCTTGATCACCACTTCTACACCCTACACCGTACACTTGCGGGAATAGCTAAAAGAATTTAGTTAACAAGTTTTTGGCGCCGTTGCCGGGGACTAGAGTTTAGGAATAACTAATATTCGAATTTTGTTTTTATTTTTAGTCTAGGATTTACTTTTACTTTTATTTTTCTGTTTTTTTAGAGAATATTTGATACTTGTCTTTTAGGTGTTTTCAGATTGTGCATGAACACTCGCTCTAAAAAGGCGAATTTGATTGTACTAGATTTGGAGATTGAAGCAACTTGCAGATGTAGTAAAACATGAAGGCAACTATTTGCTCTAATTCAGATGGCTGAAGATAATCCAGAAGAGCAAGTACTAAACAATCAAGAAAGAGCGAACCAAGTACCACCAGTTGGTGCTCAGAGACCCATTAGAGACTACTTTCAACCACAACAAAATGGAAGAGGGGTTGTGCGACCACTTATTCAAGTGAATAACTTTGATTTGAAGCCGGGTTTGATTAGTATGGTTCAGCAGAATCAGTTTGGGGGCAGCCATTTAGATGACCTGAATGCGCATTTGGCGCAGTTTCTTGAAGTTTGTGACACGATCAAGTTCAATGGCGTTTCTGATGATGCCATAAGACTTAGATTGTTTTCTTTCTCTTTACGAGATAACGCGAGGTTGTGGTTCAACTCACTCCCTCCAGGCTCAATTACTACGTGGGATGGATTAAGTAGTAAGTTTCTATTTAAGTACTTCCCACCAAGTAAGACGCTGAAGCTGAAAAGTGAGATTACACAGTTCAAACAATTTGATGGGGAGTCCTTGGGCGAAGCTTGGGAAAGATTCAGAGATATGTTAAGGAGATGTCCTCAACATAGATTTCCTGAAGATCAACATGTCTGTTTCTTCTACAATGGACTGTTTGGATCGACGAGAGCAATGATAGATGCAGCGGTAAGAGGAGCATTGTTAGCCAAAAGTCCGGAGGATGTGATTTATATTTTGGAGGAAATGACAACAAACAGTTACCAATGGCCGTCTGAAATAAACACATATAGGAAAGTGGCGGAGATCCAAAGTCAAGATCAGTTATCTATTCTATCCTCACAAATAGCTGCTCACATAAATCAAGTATCTGCGCTGGCAACGGTTTAATCCCAAAACGTAGGAAGCCGAGGATGCGATTTCACCCAACAAGAGGAAGTAGAAGATGTCAACTATGTGAATGGGTAAAATTACAACAACCAAAACTTTTGAAATAGGGGCATGTATCAGTACAAACACGGAGGGGCGAATCATGAAAATTTTTCTTATGCAAATAATAAGAATGTTCTGCAACCCCCTCCGGGTTTTTCTGTTACGAATGGAGTTATTGATGAACCAAAGAAGCTGGCACTAGAAGATCTAGTAGGTGCATTCGTGAACGAATCACGAGATAGATTCGCAAGGATTGAAGAAAGATTTGTTGCACGGATGAAGGCCTTGGAATTACAAGTCGGGCAGATTTCCGAGTGCATAGGGAATCAACATAAAAAGGGTCAATATCCAAGCACCACTGAAGTGAATCCAAGGGAGCAGTGTTTGGCAATTCAATTGTGAAGTGGAATGGAATACGAGGGGCCAAGCATGTCGGTGGCGGAGGAAGATGAAAACGAGAGGAAAGAAGAAGAAGAAATGGTGGAGAAAAAGGAAGATGAAGTCGAACAAAAAGGGGCTGAGAAGCCAAAATCGAATTCTAAACCTTCACTTCTGTTTTCAATTTCTTCTCTTCCTTTTCCTCAACGTTTTCAAAAGAAAAAGCTAGATGCTCAATTCGCTAAATTTTTTAAAATTTTCAAGAAAATTCACATTAACATTCCTTTTGTAAATACTTTGGAACAAATGCCGAACTATGCAAGATTCTTGAAGGATGTAATGTCAAAGAAAAGAAAGATAGCGGATTTTGAAAGAGTGAATCTTACGGAGGAGTGCAGCGCAATTTTGCAACAAAAGCTGCCACAAAAGCTTAAGGACCCAGGGAGTTTCACAATTCCTTGTGAAATTGGAGGATCACTTTTTGATAAGGCTTTGTATGACCTTGGAGCAAGTATAAATTTGATGCCACTGTCCATCTTCAAAAAGCTTGGTATTGGTCACGTGAAGCCTTCCACCATCTCATTGCAATTAGCGGATAGGACAATAACTTACCCCAGAGGAATCATCGAAGATGTGCTAGTAAAAGTGGATCGATTCATCTTCCCAATGGACTTTGTGGTTCTCGACATGGAAGAAGATCATGATGTGCCCTTGATTTTAGGATGACCATTCCTAGCCACGGGACGGGCATTGATTGATGTGTAAAAAGGAGAGCTTACGTTGAGAGTAAATGATGAACACCTTTTGTTCAAAATTTACAAGGACATGAGTTTCCATGAAGAGAGGGCGAACTGCAGTTTTGTTGATATGGTAGGTGCCTATGAAGAGGATCGAGAAATACCGATGAAGATGTACCACCGAAAGGTGAGGAAGAGGCAAGATGAAAGTCAAATCGATGAGGAAACGACCGGGCACGACCGTGTTGTGGCGCACGGTCTGACTATGCTCGGCATAAAAAGCTTCTGGATAATGGGGCACGACCGTGCCTAGCCGGCTGATGGAAATTGATGTGGAGATGAAGGAAAAATTCCCTCCATGACATGTACGTTTTCATCTCGTCTGGCTGAAGACGTTAAACTTAGCGCTGTTTGGGAGGCAACCCAATTAGCCATTTCTTTCCAAGTTTTGAGTCTTCTTTGGAATTGTCGACTTTAAGTTTGGGTTGCATGCATGAGTAGTTGCATTATAAGTTTATTACTTTAGCATATTTATTTTTTTAGGATGATTGATGATCTTGTGATTAGGAGATATGAAGTGAATTCTTGAGTTATAAAGAAACATGAATTGAGTAAAATGAACATAGAGATATATTGCTTGATTGAAGTTGAAAGTTTATTCTGAATTTTTTGGTGAATATATTTGAGCATGCAATGATTGTGTAGTTTTGAGGAGTATGAAAATAAGCTTGTGAGATTTGAGCCTTGACTTGATATTATACCAAGTCTTATTTTCTTGATTGTGTGGTTATCGATTGTCTTGTATATACCTCTAGAACTTGCTTTGGTATCTCCTTCGAGACTACAAGTACATGTGAATTTTTTAAAATGATCTAAGGCCATCTTTGTTATGATTAGTCATTTAGCCAAATAATTTCTCACCAAATTTGATATATTTCCGTAATTAGCCCTGTTGAGCCTCTGAGCCTTATTTTTTCGTAGCCAAATAATTGGGTAAATTACTAGCTTTTATTTTGAGCTTACCTACCTATGATTTTGAAGCTCAATTGGGAAATATATATGGAGTTGGAGAAAGAATTTGGTGGAGGATATCAAGGAAAATTGAAAAAAGAGAGACCAAGTGTGAGATGAAAGAAAGAAGATATACACTTGGGTTGAAGAGGTGATTGTTGAAAGGAAAATTTGTGCATGAGTTGTGCCTAATTTTGATATGTTTTAGATTTGTGTTGAGTTGTGCCTTTTCTGGAACTCAATTGAATAATTATTTTTTAGTTGAGTTGTGCCTTTTCTGGAACTCAATTGGATAATTATTATTTTTGACATATCGCGGGAACTCATGTTTTGGGAGAAGTGGTCATTTGAGGAGACCTCATGAAAATAGAAAAATTCATGATTTGAGTTGAAATTTGTGGAGGAGCTTCAAATATTTATTTGAGTAGTCACTTTTATCCAAATTTTTCCTACCCTATCCAAAGAGCCTCATTGCGTCCAAATAAAGTCTTTTTTGATTCTTAATATTCACATGTACAAACGTGGTGGAGAAGTGAGACGATTTACAAGCTTATGGTAGGTTTTACTTGATTATTCGTTTTGAGCGTATACACATCCTATTCTTAAACACTTTTGAGCGTGAGTGATACACTTTTACCTTGTGAGGTTCATTACTCCTTGAAAGTACATGGTTATGAATTGTTTGAAGTATTCATTAGAAGTTTGGATGAATTTTGATAGCAATTAGGTGTATATGATCTATAGTTTGTGATACTTAAATTCATGGTTCGTGTTTCTTCTAGTTGCGTGTTTAGTTTTCTTTATGAAGTGTCAGTTGAGTAGTTGATGTTGCTCGAGGACGAACAACAGTTCAAGTTTGGGGGATTTGATAAGTGTCGTTTTTCATATATTTTTGCGTATGTCTATGTATTCGTTTGAATATGTTTAGATACGTTTTATGGTGATTTCTTATGTTATATTGTATAAGTTGCATTTGACGGGTTTGTGCTTAGTTTCATGATTTTGATGAGAAAAGTACAAGTTTCAAGTGTAATTGATGATCAAGGAAGGAATCATAGAAAAACGAGTAAGAATAGAAGTTGAAATATGAGTGCAGGCCGCGACAGTGCCGTGGGACCCAATCGCGACAGTATCGTGGGGCACGACTGTGCCGTGTAGCATGACCGAGCACCAAAATACAGTGGCAGGGCACAGTCGACCGTGCCATGTAGCACGACCGTGCCCGGGTGAATAGGAAAACGCGATATTTTGGGTTTCTTGGCGTATTTTGACCTTTTACTTCACTTGGAAGACTCCAAAAGAACTATAAATACTCAACAAGATAGAGAGAGGAGAGTTTTATGAGAGAGAAAAACACGAGAGTCTGAGAAGCATCGAGAGGATTTGAAGAAGAATTCAAGAGATCGAGGGATCGCGAGATCGTCGTGAATAGAGTTTTTATTCTTTTCATCCCTTGTTGAATATTAGTAGATATGATAATTCCAATCTTGTCTATGAGTTTGTTTATAATCATGTCTAACTAATTTTCTAGGATTTCTAGGGCTTGTTAGTAATTTAATTCGAATCTTGATGGATCTTTAATTTCAATTCAATGTTCATGATCGTTTATCCTATTTGTGTGTTTATGAATTGATTGTTTGTGAGGTATCTGTGGATTGAAATTTTTTACTTCAATAAAAAAATCAAGCCTAGCTTGTTGATCAACCCTAACAACATTCACATTAGTTGTTTTAGTGGATGTGAATAACAAAAACAGCAAAAAAAATCCATGTGCACTAATTGCATGGATTTAGATCCATGCAATTAGGTCAATTCGAACCAAATTCGTGAGTTTTGAATTTTTTTTTTTTGGATTTTATGTGTTGACTACTTTTATGTTATAAATGTGTAACTTTATATTATATTAGTGTGACATTTATGTACAAATATCATTACCTTTTTATAATTCTGGAACTAAAAAAAATAATTTTCAACATATTTTTTGGATCAAAATACCTTTTATATGATATTACGCATAACTTTATATGACATATATATATATATATTACATAAAGGTATGACTATATTAATATAAGGGTATAAGTAATATCACATAAAGGTATATATGTACAAATTGTACATAAACTATTCTTGTTTTTGAAGTAAAAGTGGTACATAAAGGTTAGTATATGTGTACATAAAGGTTGAGTGCCCCGATCCGACTTGGTCAGAGCCGAGTCGTCCTTGATATACATTCCTTCTTTAAGTTCTTTTTATAATGCATCGGACGGCTAAACAAGACCACGAGTATTTTTTTCTTTAAAATGTGTTTTCTCAAAACCTCGTCATACGTATGCTTATCTCGTGTCTTTCCCCCATTTTCAAGTCAAAACTATACTCACTTATTAATAGTAAACAATTTAAAATATAAGAGGGCCAAGCAGAAAATATTTACTCAAAATATACTTTTATTACTATTACAAAATATGTACAATGCATTCTTCTAATTTTTAGTATTACTAATTACATAACTTATTTACCATATTTGTTTGTTAGTACTACTTATCCATACTATAATCTTCTAATAGTAGTGAAAGTCCGTCACAACTGGCTGCACATCATTTTCCATGTCATCGTACCCTGAAAAGCATTTGAAATAACATCACGAGACTCCTTCGAAAAGAATGCCAAGTGGGATAACTGTACTATCTAGAAATGTTGAATAAACTAGTTATTAAGTACGTGCTACATAACTATAACTATAACTGTAAAGGAATCTAAAGGGTACTCTCGCTCATAAGATCCTATTATAAAAGGAATTTGAATGGACTCTCACCCATAAAATCAAGCGAAATAGAGGAGGGAAGGGCGGCGCCACCGGCGGCATGACGGCGCTCCGGCCAGCCGACTGGAAACCTAGAGAGAGGGGAGAGAGAGAGGAAGAGAGAGAAAGACCTTTATCCAAAAATGTGTCCAAAAAGTAATCTTTTGTCTTTATTTTACGACTTTATACTCTTCGCGATTTGGGCCTCGAACCCTTATCGGGCCACCTTTTAACGTTTTAACTTTTGGGTTTCGATTTACGATATCCTTATTAAATTATAACCTATGTTTTTCGATTAAATTATATGTCGGATAAATTAATCATACATTATTTCATTTTTCTGAAACGCATGTAATTAAATCAAATAATTAGGGGTTTAATTATTTAATTAACCAACTATGCATCATTTTATCCTAGGCGTTACAGTTACCCACTTTAAAAAAACCACTTCAGCAGCAAGGATAGCTCCAGGGATCTCCGACTCTTTCACACTGCACTCGACACGTCTAATTCTTTAGTTTTATCATTCATTAACTTTATTTAATGCATACTTGACTCATATATTGAATTTTAAACATGGTCATATCATACTGTCACGCCCCGTTTTCTTTTCATAAAATATCAGAGTTTTCCATTGGGCGTGAAGAAGAAATAGCAAGAGGCATTGTTTTTTTTATATAACCAGAAGAAATAGATAAGAGTCGACAGAAGAATGAGGTAAGAGAATGATGTGAGTTAATCACATATCAACAAACGGCCTTAGCTGATAACAATTTGTCTCAATACCGATATATACAATATAACAAAACAGCGGAATAAACCATCAGGATCTCACATCCCAAATATATATCAAATATTATTACAAAACGTGAATTACTTAAAACATTGTTTGAAAAACATTTGAGAACATCACCATAAAATTACATATCCAAATATAGCCCTTCCACTCTCCTTCTAGGGTTCATCATGTTCACCATCACCTGTAGGGTGAGTACAGAATAAGGGGTGAATGCGTTGAATACACTCGTGGGAATATTTTCCATGTTTTAACGATTATTAAAGAGTTATAACAAATCGACCATTAACAGGTTCGATAATTAAACACAACATATAAATTGCACAACACATAATCTGGATCCATATCGGACACACGTGGTCCCATAGAGCTCATATTTGCAGCGAGGGCGGGTACTCGCCGTTGACCACATGTGCGAGTACTCCCCGACTTATTATACGGGTATCATTATTCTCCCGTAATATGAAAATAGACCTTCGTCCATTCATCACGAATGTGGACCTTTGTCTCTTCATATAAACATGGACTATCGTCCTTTCTTAATATCATCATAAATCATGTACGAACATATTAATCATAGGATGTAATCACAACACATAAAGTTCAACCACTCAATTAATGTCAAGTTCATAAGCATGCGTTTATTTATCATCATCGTGTTTTAAATATAGAAGCATGAAGTTATTAGGGTTTAGAAGTTAACCCCACCTTGTTCGGTGGTTACCACGTGAGTAGCAAGAACTAAAGATCCGATAGCTCAAAGCTCGAGTATCGAGTACCAAAGGTCGGATAATTTAAAGCTCAATCCAACAAGTAGCCTACACAAGTTTACGATATATCTTAGATCTTTAATATGTATAATTAAAGCTATAAACGTTTCCGGCGGAAAAACGATCGTTAACTACGCGACGCATCGAGAGATCTAAAGATTGGAGTCCAAGAAACGAGAGGATCAGATCTGTCCAAGTGGCTGAGATGATAGGAAATGAAATTTGGGTCACGACGGAAAAAGAATGAGCTCGATCGGAGTTAAAACGAGCTCAAACGGAGCATTTTAAGGTTTAGGGGTAAAATGATAATTTTGGTCAAAGGGTTGACTTTGACCGGGCCCACAACCCTCGGTCAACGACATCTCGTTGGTTATGACAAAAAGTGTTCACACGACTCGGACCTACTTGCGAAACGACCCGTCGGCGCGCCCCCGGCGCACATTACACTCGCTCGGCGCGCGGTGTTCTTAACAGCACGCGCAACGGGTCTCGGCGGCTGCCTAGTTTTCTCGGCAGCGGGTCAGCTTCTCTCGGCAGCCTCGCGCGCCAGCGCACGCGCATCTCGGCAGGTCTCGACGGCTGCCGAGTTTTCTCGGCAGTGGGTGTCGACGCTCAGCAGCCCAGCGCGCCCTGGCTCTCCAGCGTCGACCCTGCTCGTCCGCCGGAAACCTTGCACCGCCGGCTACCACCTTCGGCCACCCATCGCCGGAATCCGGCGGTGAACAGTACCCAAAACTTCGCCGCAAAAACCTTCGATACGCAAGTACGCAAACATACACCCTTCATCTCCCAGCTCCGGCCGGTGACTCCCAGTCGTTGGCGACACCCCCCAGCCACCTAGGACATCGGCCGGCGACTTCCAGTCGCCGTCAACCCTCCAATTCCGGCCACCATCACCACCGTCACCCTTATATATATACATGCATGCAAAACATATACACACACACATCCAACAGCCTTGGCCGACGGCCACCACCTCCCTCCTTCAGTAACCCTGGCCGGTGACCCCCAGTCGTCGGCCATCACTAGCCGTTGCACCCATACACACAAAAATGAGCACACACACACGCATGATAAACACGCACACAAACACACCTATCGGCTTTGCTTGGCCGGCGACTTCTAGTCGCCAGCCACCCATCGGAGCAACTCACCGGTGCATCACCAGCACCGGCCATCACTTCCCACATGGCGGCGCCACCTACGCCGCCCCCAAATAGCGAACACACATGCACACACACTAACACACCCTCACAACACACACACATGCACGTTTACATATATATACTCACTGTTCCGGCCAGGCGCCGCCATCCACGGCGGCGCCACCACCCCGGCAGCTCCCCCTCACACCCAGGTGGCTTTGCCGGCCACTGTTCCGGCCATAGAAGGTAGAGAAAGAAAGAAAAACGAAGAGAGAGGAAGGGTGGTGTAAGGGTTAGGGTTAGGGTTTTGCTACTGTTTTTCGCCGTTTTCCGGCTAACGGTAAGTCGGAATTGAATTCCGGAAGATATCCTAGACTTGTCTCGACGAGACCTACGTTGTGTGCGAAAATCGGCTGAAACCGAGAACGTTAGAATTTTCCGGCCACCGTCGGTGGCGGCGCCGCTGCGCCGGTGGCGTCACATCGGAGACAGAAATCTGGAGAGAGAGAGAGGAGGGTCGAGAGAGAACTTACGTGTTTTCGTCGCATTCGGGAAAACAGTGAAAAATGAATTGACTGAGCCTCTATTTATAGAATTCCTGGAAGTCACTATTCATCAAAATATCCGAAACACTGTTCATCGATTGAATTTTCCACGTTACTATTCATCAGAAATATCTCGTATATTCTACTCTTCGTATACGTCTCGTATACATCGTATTCTTCATTTTCACTGTTTTCTTCGTTACTTGAGCTACAAGTCTCTAATTGACCCCTAGTTAGTGTCTATCTTTTCGTTTTTCCGTTACACATTTAATAAAGTAAAAATATTCTATGTTCCACGTCTATAAAAATTATCAATCTAAATCGTGCATTAAACACATATCTGAAATGCACGAAATTAATTAAACAGTCAAAGCATACGCACATAATTATTAAATTATAGGTTTAAATATTTAATTAATCAATTATGCTCGTTTTGATCCGGGGTGCTACACATACCACAATCATTCAAGCATGATTATCGGGTAAAATTCATTTTTGGCCCTGTAGGAATTTTCGATTCTCAATTGTGGTCCCTATATTCAAAAGTGGCCCAAAAATTATCGAATTAAACCCTCTCTGTTAGTCAGTTAACAGAAAACGTTAGTTTTCAATTTTGGTATTGTACAATATCTTTAATTATAAAATTTAATTGTACACTATATTTAATTATTAATATCATAATACATTTTAATATAAAGTTTAATTATATCACTCAATCCTTCTCTCTTCATCTTCTCCGACGGACGGCCGAAGCGGCGCCACCGCCGCCGGATTTCCACCGACCCGAAACGTATCGTAACCTATGCCATTTCGAAGCCTTCACCAAGCCCGTTCCGATTCCGGGCTCGGAACAACCATCAGCAGCCGTATTTGCCGGCAATCGGCCGGAGAAGTTACGGTATTTTTCTCTCTAAAACCCTCAACTTTCTCTCTCTTAAATTCCGGCCATCCAGCCACCGATCGAAGCGATTCTTGAGCCTAGGTTGAAGTTCTAGCCGAGCCCGTCACGTATCTGAAGTTCTAGCCGGGCTCGAATCGTCGTTTGGACCATCCGATCTCCGGTAACGGTCGTTCAAAGTTTCTGAACTTTCTCTCTCTTTCTTCCCTCTCTCTTCGAACTTCCTTCCGCAGAACTCACTCGATACACAAAAATCAGCGATTTATCGAGGTGGCGAGCCTCAAGTAAACCTCTCCTTATCTGGGTTCATCAGCTTAGCCCAGAGACGATGATCATCATGGATTTATGAATCTCAAGCACCAGATCTGCCCTTTCTAATAACACCTGGAAATCCCCCAAAATGCCCAAGCCTGGTGAACCTGATTTTCTCTTCCCATGTTGGGAATCTTCGATTTAGGATTTAGGTTTGACAATTGGTGATTTGGGAATTTAGGGTTTCTTAGGATTCGATTTTTGTTGTGACTCCTTCTCTGGAACGCGTGAATGACAAAAGACACTTAACAACAACGTGCCTCGCACGTGGTATCCCCGTTAAAAATTAGACGGACTCATCGTCTGGGTAAAAAAGCCTGAAAATGATTTTTGCCCCATGATTATCATATAGGATAAATCAACATACTTAGGATATAATTTTTAGACACTTAAACTAGCAATTTTAGACCTTAAAAGACACATAAAGTCACACAATATTAATAATTCATAGATAATTTCTAAAATCACAAAAAATATTTATATAATCACATAATAGTGTTAGTGACCATACTGTGAAAATGCACAATTTTCCAGTTGAATTTCAAAAATAAATAAAAATAGAATTCTAAACAAGATTATCACTTGAATTTCGTCTCCAAAAACTGCCTATAATGCAAAATTCACACAACCTTATGGAATATATAAAAAATTTTGAAATTTTTACAGAACATATATAACATAATGAAGAATAACATGTTAAAATATCAACTTGAAATAATGTTTATATAATTAGTTATGAGTTTTGGAAGTTGCCATAAAATAGGGTATAAACTTTATTGAAAACATGTTAGCTTGTAAAATTTAGTATAAATAGTATATGACTTCAAAAATTTCATGATAAACGTCTATGTATCCATAAGAACCTATAATACAACATAGTAAAATATCATTTATGAATTTGAAATATACAATTAGGAAGAAGAGTTTTAATAAGACCTAAAAACAGGGTAAATTTGTCTCAGAACAACATCTCCTTAGAAAAATCATAGTAAATCGAGTATAAATTTAAATCTTAAAAAAATTTATACAAATATGTTCTTCACTTCATATTTGAACATGATAAAATATTTTAACTTAAATTAATTTCTAAAACATTCAGAAAATTCCAAAACAAAGAAGTAGAGCGTCGAATTGAATTCTAGCATAGAAGCAACCATTTATTTACATTCACCTGAACATTATAAACAAAAAATTCTCAACCTAATGCCAAAGAACATATTTTGACCTTCTAATCTATGCTAATAAGATGCAAGAAACTGAAATCTGCCACACATTTTGCTATCCACCAAAGCTCCTAATTCTTGGTCTTTAAGCTAACTCTAACACTTCATTCTTGTTGTTGGTCCCAAGTGGTCAGAGGTTTAGAGGGGGGGGGTGAATGAACCTCTATCGATTTTTCAACTTTTTAAAACTTTGGTGAACAGGTTCCTGATTCTACAAAGAATGCAGTAACCTGACTCGATTCAGAAACCTGGCAGTATGCTGTATCAGGTTCCTGACTCGGTATCACAGTATGCAGTGGAAAATACTCAATAGAGTTTCTGTTTTGGAAAACGTTTTCTTTCACAAGAATGTTGTTTGATAAAAGGTTTTAGCAGAATGCTTATGATGTATGCAGCAAGATAGATATGCAACAAATAAAACGAAGCAATAAACACATATGACTTATAGTGGTTCGAAGGTAGTGTAATCCTTCTACGTCCACTCTACTCATTCCCAGAGGAGGAACTTCGTTAAGTCAGTTTGATTTATAAGTCTCAACTTTACAAACCTCTTCCTAACAAGTTATACCTACTAGAATCCCAGATTCCTAGGCCACAACTCACACAGGGTACACAGGGCAAATAGTCTGTACAAGACTATATACTTAGCAAGGATCTCAATCCTATCAACTAAGTTACACCAAAAATAAAATAACCTAGCGCACACATCATAATGGTTAAACGATACTTATTTCTTCAACTGATGTGGTAAAGACAGTCTTTGAACTTGAGAGTTCAAACACTTGAAAGATAGACTGCTTCGAAGGTTGAGTGGCTTGAACAAAGGAAAGCTTAGAATAAGCTTTGGAGTGTTTCTAATTTTCCACTTGGCTATGTTCAGCAATTTTGTTAGTCACTCCCATATTTTATTTATAAAGGTAGGAAAAGTATCCGTTGAAGAGAGATACTTCTCCATTTTGAATTTGAGCTCTGATCTCCAAAGATCTTCTCTGTAGTCGCATTAAATGCATCTGAGCTGCTCCTAACATGAACATTTAATGCGTCTGACATCTTTGACCTTCATGCAACGGGTAGCTACTCTAGTTGTCAGATAGCTTTGCTCTTCCTTGAGTTGCATGGTCTTCCTCGTGCTACATGGATGAGAGTAGCACTTATCTTCCTACAAGAGATCTGTTGGCTACTTCCTACAATCTCTGTAGACTGCTGTAGTTCTTCCTTGCTTGCTGCTCAGGATGTTGTTCCATGTTGTTTCCTATTTCCAGCATCCTGTTTACTGTTTCCTTCATCTTTCTGCTACAACAGCTTGTTGTTTCCTTCCTACTTGCAACTTCCTTCAGCTTGCTGCTCTTAGAAGATATCTTTCTATTTCTTCTAAAGTTGATTTTCCTTATAACTTGGAAAACCATTACATGATCTCTTATAGATGAGGAACTAAAGATCATGTACAGTATGGAAACTAGGTACAAATACCCTAAGCAAATTGTTCTAGTCTTATTACGCATATTGTTTTGTCTCATCAAGATAACTACTGAAATTAAGTAGGAGATGTGAAGAAAGGCCTTAGTCATATAGTAGAAAGTGTCTTCAGCAAGCTTAGCCATCTAAAGGTATATTTGTATAAATTATACTTAATCTATAGTATTTTATTTCACTTTTCATTCTTTCTTTGTTTTTATATTATACACTTATATATATATATATATACATTTATGAGTGTGTGTGTGTTTATGATCATAAAAACGAATAAAATTAATACTACGTAACATAATTTATACAAAAGTATATTTACTAGATAAATTTCATTATAGCGGAAGGAAAATTAATTATATGATTTACTTGTATAAAAGAAGATATTTTAATACCCATTTTGATGCATAAATACATGTTCCAATAAAATATTTTTATCACATAAAGTCATATATATAGATCATACATAAAATTTCATTAAATAAACCATTCATAGGCACAAACGAGTAAACTTAGTATCTAAACCTAATATAATTTTAATTCATTTAAACTTATCTATTATCTTATCTTTTATTTTCATCCATGCTTGTCGAGTGCGATGTGATCAAGCTTTATTTACCATGTATGTTATCTCTGCAAAACACTTTAATATTTTTAAAAAAGCATTAGGTCATAAAATTTTTAAAATCACCACTCATAACTTAATTCGTAAATCATAACTTTAATTAATAAAAAAGCTCACAATTAAATAATTTATAATTCAATACTAAAAGAAATTTCTTAAATATGCAAATACAAGGTGTTTTTGGAAACTGGGTGTTACAAAGGTCATACTAATATATAACATAAACGTCACACTAATACAACATAAAGGTCAACACTTGAAGCCAAAAAAAAAAGACATGCAGAAATAGGTCGAGCTGGGCCGACCTAGATTGCACAATGCACCAGGTGCATAAGAGAGTCACTCCAAAAATAAAAGTCCCTTAACTAACGTGGGTGTATTTTTAGGTGTGTGTTTTAATGGTACACAAGTGTTGGAGAACACCAAAACCACTCATAGTGTGTGTGAGATAGAGAGAGTAGAGAGAAGAGAGAAGAGAGAGAAGATATTTTTTACTTTTGATGTTAATTGATGTAAGAATGTGTTTAAAAAAAGGTGATGATTTTAGATTGGGTATGTGGCATGTGAGGTGGATGTTATTAACAAAATTGATGTGGATGTTAACAAACTAATCATGCATGAGGTAAGATTTCATCTATCCACACCTAGTAAGATATCTAACAATTAATTCTCATAAACAAAGATAAACATATTTGTTTCGGTAAATATGCTCTTCAAGTACTTGAACCCATGTGGATCACATCTAGATAAATCGAAGCGAGTCGTCATTTCAGCATTGAAGCTTTTACTAATATAAGCTAATGGATGGTGATTTTATTATATATATATATATATTATAAGGAAATTTTTATAATTTTAGTGATGACAAAACATAGTATATATAATTGACTTTACGTTTAGCTGAGTCTTAAAAAGTTGAGTTATAGTTTAAGTCGAGAACATCTACTTAGAAGGAACTCTACTGGAAGAGTTTAGTACTTGAAGAACTAAAGTGTCAACAATTTAAAAATTTAATAAACTGAAGATTCTATAAATTATTTCACACGAAGAGTTGTGAACTTGAAGAAGATAAGACTTTACAAGTTGAAGACTATAGAAGCTGAGTATCAATCTTCCATAAAATGCAAGATCGGAAATCTCGACAAGATAAATCTCTCAAGATATCAGAATATCCGAAGATAAGTAAAGTCAACATATGCCAAAAGACCCAACTGTGTGAAAGGCTGAGAACAAAGATAGTTGACTACTTAAGATGAGAATGCCTATTTTGAACTTGAACGAAAACATTTCGTTCAGTAAGTGATTAACACCTTGAGAATTAAATAAGCCGGCAGTTATAAATAAAGAGTTAAATGTATGTCAACAAGAAATATTGATGACTAGTCAACAAAAATTGTAAAGACAACAATTGAAGTCAGCGTGATACAAATTGAAAAAATACTACATAGATTGACGAGCTATTATTGAAATCAATAGAAATACAAATATTGTCTCATCTATAATGTTGGGGAGAGATGAAGAATTAAGATTGCCAAGTTAGTGAAGTTAACATTAAATACGAGAGAATTAGGTCAAATCATTGATCTTCAAAATTGACAACCAAGTACAATTTGTGTCACGCCCCTTTTTACATTATTGTACAATATCAGAGTTTAATAAATTTTTTTAGGCGTCCAACAACTCGTTAAAACATGGATTTCCAAAGGGGACTTAAATTCACAAATAAAGATATATCCGCTCAAACATCCCTATTTTATAAAACGTAAATCATACACAGCGGAAGAAACATATTTTTCTTTGTAATTACATTATTAAAATTTTACAGCTTTGCAGTTGTGCTTTCCAAAAGATTTCAAGATCATCTTCTATACAAAAAATAATATGACACCTCTTTCACCTTCCTTCTGAGCGGCTGCAACTTGTAAAATAAAATCACTTAAGGGGTGAGTGCATAAGGACACTCAGTGGGGTGGGACTTGTGAGCAGTTAAAACATAAAATGAAACATAGACATATAATTCATCAAACACATAATTGCGGGTCTGAGCCATCTTGGAAAACATTTTTGTGGTTCTGAGCCACCGTAAACATTTTTGTGGTTCTGAGCCACCGTATTGCGGTTCTGAGCCGCCGTGAAAATATTATTGTGGTTCTTTAGCCACTTTGGTACAGTTCTTTAGTTATCTTGATGTGGTTCTTTAGCTGTATTGGTGTGGTTCTTTAGCCGTATTGGTGTGGTTCTTTAGCCACTGTAGTGCAGTTCTGAGCCGCCGTGTAAACACTTTTGTGATTTTGAGCCACCGTGTAAACATTTTTATTAATATAAACACATTCATTCACATCCAAATAACACACATTTATGTGCACCTCGTAGTAAAACATATAATGCAACCTTCATTAAATAAATACATATATTTCACGTAGGCACATAGTTTCACTTCAAACTCACTTGGAACTCAAACATCATACAAGAAAATTACCCCCACCTTAGGAAAAGGTGGAGCGTCTCTTCTTATGTTGTCGAGCAAGCATAGATAATTCATTTCTCCCTCGTTTCCTACATCGAACATTAAAAGGGTCTTAGTACCTCTTCTAGCTATAAGTTCATAGGTTAAGGTTACTAACTATTAAAATACAACCTTTAAGGTTTATGTTGTTGACGAAAGAAATTGAAAAAAATTTCAATGTCATTGAGGATAAACAAAGGAAAAGTAAGTAATTCCAAGTTTAAAAAATGGAATTTTAAAAGAATGTTTTCTAAAACTACAATCGTAAATAAATTTCAACTCAAAAACAATTTATAATGAAAAATTCACCAAATATTCTACAATTTATGAAAACTCCTCAAATTTTCACAGTAGCTCCATAACTTAAAATAATTCACCACATAAAAATTTCAGCTAAAATTTATTTTACAGAAGTACTAATGAATTACAGAAGTTTGCTGAAAAGTATTATCCTACAGAAAAACAGGTTGATTTGTAATATTTGTGGTAAATAGTATAATACTAGTAAATTTGCATGGTAAATCTTCACATGTCCTTAAGAGCTTGTACTATAAGCTAGTAAAATATCATATACACGTTTGAAGTTCACAGCTAAGGAGAGGGTTCTAATCAGACCCAAAAACAGATCGCGTTTGTTCAGAAAATCACATCTTCTTAGAAAATTTATAGTAAATCTAATTTAACTCTAAATCTTCTGAAATTTTACACACATAATCATGACTCAATGAAATTGATATTGGTAAAAGGGTTTAGGCTGATTCAACTTTTACAAGTCTACGAAAAGTTTCAAACAGCAGAGAAATACACACACAGCAGTAGGAAAAACGCACAACAACAACATACACACGCACACAGGGCAGCAGGACAGGGCCAGGCGCCCCCAATGCCAGCCCCGCACGCGCGTGCGCTCCCAGTCGTGCCTAGCACCTGCAGTAGGGTAGCAGGGCAGCATCAGTGGAGAGAGCAGGTGAGGGCAGGGAGAGAGAGAGAGAGAGATAGAGAGAGAGAGATTGTCGAGAGAGAGAGATGGAGAGGGAAAGTGTATTGTCTTCCTTTTTCCCTTCCTTCCACTTCCTAAAATAAGACATAGACATACGTAGGAGTTTTGTCCAAAAATGGTGAGGAGAGAGAGATTAACCATGAGAGGTTAAAATTTTAAGGTTTTAGAGTGATGAATTGTCATTTATCTTTTCCCACACACATGGCTTGCAACTTGATTTATTACTTATGCAATATTATTTGAATAACCAAAATTAAAACATTAAACCTTAATTAATTAATTTAGGTTATGATAATTACTTTGGTTATAATTAGCAAAATATCCCAAAAAAATATATATATTCTGAGTTGGGGTGTTATAGTTTGACTTTAACATGTTAGACATTTTTTTTCCGAAAAGTAGCTAACTCTACTACACTAATGGACAACAAGGACATATAAAGCCTTAAAGTAAGGAGTAAACTATTTCAAAATTTGGATCTCCTTCCCACAGTTGAATTCTTGAATTCCTCTTATAAATAAGAGATTTATCTAACAAAGAAGATAACCAACACTGACCCATCATTCGAAACCAAAAAGATATCAAGAATTCAAGATTGAATTCATACTACATTTCCAAAAAATCTACAAGAGAGAAAAAAGTTTGAGAGCTATAAGCTGAGAGCTGAAAAACATCATCGATATAAATTCTTGGGTTAAATGGAAAAAACAAACCAAACTATTGGTTTTTTTTCAATTTGCAACCTAAATCTTTTTTTAATCAGACTGCAGTCTGAAGTATTAAAATTTATCAAATTGCAACTTTTGAACCATTTTTCGATGAAAATGATAACACGTAACCCGCATGCCGAAAACATAAGGATATTCTTGTAATTTTTTAATTAAAGATGACCCTTATATGAAGTTAGGATGTGTGTTACTTGTTCACGATTTTGCCCATTTGTAAGATTACCCATTAGACAATTCTAAACTTATGTACAAATCAAACAAAATAGATTGTTGAGATTAAAAATTAAAAATTTCATATACTTGTAGATCTTTATGGAGTAATCTCAACCATCTATTTTGGATCTTTATGGAGTAATCTCAATCATCTATTTTATTTGAAAATTTTGTATCCTTGTAGATCTTTATGGAGTAATCTCAACCATCTATTTTGGATCTTTATGGAGTAATCTCAATTATCTATTTTGTTTGAATTGTACATAAGTTTAGAACTTGTCTAGAAAATTGTTTAAAAATTCGTGTTGATTTTATAGGGTAATCTCAACCATCTATTTTTTTTAATTTCATATAACTTTAGAACTTGTCTAGAAATCAACCATCTATTTTTTTAATTTTATATAATTTTAGAATTTGTCTAGAAATCAACCATCTATTTTTTTATATTATATTGTAGATTTTTATGGAGTAATCCCAACAATCTATTTGTTTGAATTGTACATAAATTTACAATTATCTAGAAAATCGTCTAATGGGTAATCTCACCAATCTATTTTTTTAATTTTGTATAACTTTATAACTTGATGATGGAGATGAAGCTGCAATTCAATTCATGGAGAAGTTTGAATCAGTTGGTGCCACATAAAGAGTATTTACGTGAAGTTAATTAATTTATGTTATTTTTGAGTTTATTTAATCTTGCATGGGCTTTTATTATTTTACTACTTTAAGCATTGTTATGGGCCTTTGTTTCCCTTAGCCCTAGTATTTATACTGTACGCTGGAGTTTGAGGAAGGATTGAGTGCATATGAATAATTATTGGGGTTTTCCCTGTTTTCCTATCATCTGCGGCATTGTTATTTTGAATCAACGTTTGATACAAGGTTTTCTCGGTTCACACGATACGCCTGCTGAATCAATTGGTATCCAGTTGCCATTCGTCGATCTCGTCATGCCTCCACGACTTGAACCAAACCGTGATGTTGCTATGGCACAATACCTAGACGAGTTAACATGGGAATTGGGGACGGTTGTTCAGTTGCTTACTGCTCAGGCTACTGCTGACCACGTCGCGCCGCCTGCTGTTCCGCACCTCCATCATGCCGAACACGCACCCCTGTTCCCGATATCCAACAGGATAATATTGTCTCTTCTGGTGACGAAGAAACTATTGACAACCCTTTTCCCGTCTCTCGTCGTTAGGGTTGCCCAACGACCAGATGATCTACGTTCATGGGAAGCGAGTTTCAAACTCGAACAGAATTTACTGGTGGAGTTCAACTGGAGGAATTTATCGATTGGCTAATTTCTGTTGAAGATATTTTGGACTTCAAAGAAGTCCCTCATGATCATAATGTCGCCCTTGTTGCCACGCATTTCCAGGGACGTGCGGCTTCCTGGTGGCATCAGTTAAGGCCCTTCGTCAGCATCGGGGTAAGGCAGAAATTGTTTCTTGGGACAAATTCAAGAAGCACTTGAAGCTTGAATTTCTTCAATTTAATTAGGGGATGACTCTTTACGAGAAATTACACACTTTGCGACAAGGCTCTAGAATTGTTGATGATTATATAGAGGAATTTTATCAACTCTTGTCTATAAATGAAATCAGTGAGACCCCAAAGCAGTTGGTGGCTCGTTATGTGGGCGGCCTCCACCTCCCATTTCAAGATATCATCACTCGTTTTGCCCCTGTTACTATCTCATAGGCACACCAACGCGCTCTCACCCTTAAGCGTCAATTTGCACGCCGCCAGCTAGGTCCATTCCCTCAAACCTCCACTCGGGTTCCTTTCTAGCCACCTGCTGCTACAGATTTTCAACCTTCTTTGGGTCGCGGCCAGACTTTGAGTGTCCCCCTTAAGCACGGTAGTGGCACCTTAAATTCGTCGGATCCCCACTCAAGACAATGTTTTTCATGCGGTGAGCATGGGCACCGCATGTCCACGTGCCCGAAACTGGGAAACACTCGTGGCTTTTTCCTAGATGACTGGGGTGAGGTTGCTTACTAGACCCTACCGTGTTCGATGAAGACAAGCCTCCTGCTGTCACAGAGGAATTTCTATCCGGCAACTCTGATTTAACTTTGATCTTACGACAAGCTTGTCTCATTCTGCATCGCCTGGACTTGGATACTCAGCGCCACACTATCTTTCAGTCCACTTGCACTATTAACAAGAAGGTATGTCAATTTATTATTAATTCTGGTGCGTGTGAAAATGTCGTTGCTTCTGATACGGTTGATAAATTAGCATTGTCTACTAAGTCTCATCCACACCCATATACTCTCTTTTAGTTGCAAAGTAGTACTAATTCTCTGTTGATCGTCGTGTCCTAGTTAAGTTCTCTATTGGTGGAAAATATATTGATTCGGTTTGGTGTGATGTTGTTCCGATTAATGCTTGTCATCATTTGTTGGGACGACTATGACAATTTGATCGTGGTGTGTTGCATGATGGTCGTCGCAACACGTACTCTTTTCTCTATGCGGACATCCACATCATATTATTACCAACTGCCCTTTTGAGCCATTGGCCACCTTTAGACCCTCCCATATTATTTCTCTCTCGACATGATTTTTTAATGGAGATGGAATCTGCCCCTATGACATTGCTTTTGTTGGCTCATGAATTAGAGCCCTCTTCAGCGCCGCCAACTATAGTTTCTTCTCTTCTAGAAGGGTTCTCGGATGTCTTTCCGTCCGACCTACCTTCGAGTTTGCCACCTCTTCGAGATATACAACATCAGATTGACTTGATTTCCGAGGCACCTTTACCTAATCGGCCTAATTATCGTATGAGTCTTATGGAACACGAAGAACTACAAGGGTCTTGTTCGTGAGAATCTGAGCCCTTGTGATGTGCCGGTTCTTCTTATTCCTAAGAAAACTAATGATTGCCGTATGTGTATTGACAGTCATGCAATCAACAAGATAACTGTACGGTATTGTTTTCCTATTCCTCAATTGGATGACCGTTTGGACCGATTGAGCGGAGCTGCTGTTTTTAGCAAATTGGATCTTAAGAGCGGCTATCATCAGATTCGCATTCGCCTAGGTGATGAGTGGAAGACTGCGTTTAAGACGTGAGGGGCTTTTTTAATGGTTAGTGATGTCATTCGGTCTTTCGAACGCCCTAAGCACTTTCATGCGGGTTATGAATCAGGCCTTACGTCCTCTTATTGGCACATGCATAATCGTTTATTTCGACGACATTTTGATTTATAGCAAGTCCAAGGTAGCCCATATTCAACATCTCTGTGCGGTTTTGCTTATCTTGCGAGAAGAAAAATTCTTTGTAGCCCCAACAAAGTGTTCTTTCTTTACAAGCTCGATTCTATTCCTCGGATATCATATCTCTTCAGAGGGATTGGAGTTGATAATGTTAAGATTGCGGCTATTAGGGATTGGCCGACTCCTACCTCTGTTACGGCCATTTAGAGCTTTCATGGTTTGACCTCTTTCTAAAGAAGATTTATTCCTCATTTTAGTTCTATTATAACACCTATTACCGATTGCATGCATGGGACATCTTTTTCTTGGTCCACTGTCGTTGATGCCATCTTTCGTTAGATTAAACATCGGCTCACGAATGCACCATTATTGATTTTACCAAACTTTTCTACTTTTTTTATACTTAATTGTGACGCTTCGAAAGTGGGTATTGGCGCGGTTTTAAGCCAAGGTAGCCATCTAGTTGCTTATTTAAATGAGAAATTATCGGGGGCTCATTCTCGGTACAATACTTATGATGTGGAATTTTATGCAGTGGTTCGTGCGGTACATCATTTGCGTCATTACTTATTCCATAATGAGTTTGTTCTCTATACCGATCATGAGACACTTAAACACCTAGTCAACCTAGACTCTCTTTCAGTGCATCATGCTAAATGGTCGTCGTTCCTCCAACAATTCTTGTTCGTGATTCGCCATCAGTCCGGTGTCACGAATCGAGTAGCTGATACATTGAGTTGGCGTCAATGCTTATTAACTGATATGAGGGTTGAGGTTCCCGGGTTTGACAGCTTCCGCAATGTCTATGAATCTGATGTTTTCTTCAAACCTGTTCTTCGCCATTTACTCGACGGCCCATGCCCAGACATCACTTTGGTTTATGGGTTTATTTTCAAAGGTGTCCAACTGTGTATTCCCTCATGCAGCTTGCGGTAAAAATTAATTCGGGAATTACATGGTTGGGCCACGTCGGCCGAGACCGATCAATTGAGCTACTTCTTCGTCGGTTTTTCTGGCCATCTGTTCGTCGTGATGTCACCCATTTTGTTGATCGATATCGCGTGTGCTAGGTTTCTAAGGGCGCCGTGACTAATGTTGGTCTTTATCTCCCCTTGCCCGTGCCGTCTCATCCGTGGGCCTCCATGAGTATGGATTTTGTCTTGGGATTGCCACGTACCCAACGAGGTAATGACTTAATTTTTGTAGTGGTCGATCGATTTTCAAAGATGGTTCACTTTATTCTTTGCAAGCGTAATGCGGATGTCGTGCATGTGGTGAATTTGTTCTTTCGAGAGGTGTTTCGTTTGCATGGCTTGTCCTTAGGCCATCTCCAACCCACAAACTCAAATTTGGACTCAAATCTTATTTTTGCCACCAAATTTGCCACCATCCCCAACCCTTCAAACTCAAATTGGAATATTTTCTATACTTTTAATTTGTTTTTTAATTTTCTTTAATATCAAATATTTGTGTATTAAGCTCATAAAAAAAATTAACTTAATTGATTTCAATTATAAATAGATATTTATAAACTATAAATCTTATTAAAAAATACCAAACTTATATTATAAAATTCATCACAAATACATATTAATATACTAATGAAAAGATCTAATCATACAATACAATGCAAATAAATTCCATAATGACAGAAAAATATAAATTATATAATGTTTATCACTAACATTCTGAATTAGACCATTTTTCCCAAAGATGTTTGATCAATGCATTTCATAGTTTGTAATGAGCATCTACATCTCTAATTTTTCTATGCCGACGAAGAAAATCTTGAAATGTAGAGTTTTCTTTACTTATCATTTCTACCTCTGGAGTTGCCACATCTCTCGTTTCTACAATCGGAGCATTGAGATCCCGTTCATCCTCGATTATCAAATGCAAGTTATTTGTCATCCAAAAGCGAGCAGGATTTGCTACAATTGCAAATCGACTCTGAAGAACTCCAAATGCATGTTCCACATCTTTTCTGCAAGCTTCTTGCATGGTTGCAAAATGTCTTTTCTTTGGACCATGTGGATCACGAATAATTTGAACAAGAGTCGACTATTTGGGGTATATACCATCTGCTAGATAATACCCCGTGTTGTATTCTTCTCCTTAGATAACATAATGTGCAGGAGGAACAATATCCCTAGCAAGATTTGAAAAAAGATGAGACCTCTCCAACAAATTGATATCATTATTAGATCCTGGCATACCAAAGTATGCATGCCATATCCAAAGATCGTAATCAGCAACAGTTTCAAGAATGATGGTTGGAGAACCACTACGGCCTGCATATTGTCCAGCCCACGCTGTAGGACAATTTTTCCACATCCAATGCATACAATCAAGGCTACCTAACATTCCGGGAAACCCACGTTGCTCACCTATAAGAAGTAGCCTAGCAATATCATCGGCAGTCGGTGATCTTAAATATTTCTCTGAAAATATCTCCACAATAGCACGACAAAATCGTTTTACATATTCAATTGCAGTAGACTCTCCAATTTTTATGTATTCATCAGTTGCATCGGCCGTTGCAGATGCTAGAACTCGAAATGCCGCTATAACCTTTTGAAGTGTAGACAAACCAAGTCTACCAAGTGCATCTCTTTTTTGTGTGAAATAATGATCATGATTCATAACAGCATCAGTAATTCGAAGAAATAAACTTTGAGACATGCGGAACCGACGACGAAACATCGATTTATTATACGTTGGATTTTCAGTAAAATAATCATCGAAAATATTTTTAGCTGCACCTTCTCGATCATGATGTACTACTCTATGCCCAACAATCGAGCCTCTATGAGAAGGCTCAACATTTGAATTTGTTAGCCACTCACAAAGTACCCTGTTATTGGCCATTGCTCTTTCACAAATCATTTGATTTTGCTTATGAAGATCGAGTATCATCGACTCATACTGACCTTCATCATCATCAGAAGAAGAAGAAAATAAACGAGGACTTGTAAAATTGGGATTCATCTTTGAAAAGTAAATGAAGTGAGAAATAACAAAGTAAGAAGATAAGACTTGGTGAGGTGATGAAGTGAGGAATGATTGCAAATAATGTTCATTATATAATTGTTCATGTAAAGCACAATCCAAGTGCCTTCATCCATAGCCGTTGATAATTGTTTTAATCTTTTGATCTCAACCGTTCATATCATTTGGAAAGTGGTGAGTGGGTAGAAAAGTACAATTCAAGTGCCTTCATTCGTAGCCGTTGATAGTTGTTTTAATCTTTTGATCTCAACTGTTCATATCATTTGGAAAGTGGTGAGTGGGTAGAAAAGCACAATCCAAGTGCCTTCATTCGTAGTCATTGATAGTTGTTTTAATCTTTTGATCTCAACCGTTGGATGTTGTTTTACACAAATGAGAATAAGAACTATCCCATCTATAAAATGACCATTCATTTCAACCAAAAATTCACACTTGAAGTAACTACATCTTTTGAATTCATTGTTTCTCAAATCTCATTTCGAGCCTATCAATTCTACAATGGCCTTTCGAAAAGCCTCTTATTCTGTTGATGAAGATATACATCTTTGTGATGTGTTTGTTGATGTCTCCCAAAATCTAATTGTAGGTGCAAATCAATCTGGAAATACTTTTTGGTCACGTGTAGAAACCAAATACAATTCTACACTACTAAACAATGTCACTGAATGTCGAAACACAAAGTCTGTACGTGATCGTGTTACTGTTATCAAAAGTGTAGTCGCAAAGTTGAATGGATGTGTGGCACAAATCCAACACTCGAATCCAAGTGGAGCTTCAAATGAAGATATTGTAAGTTGATGTTCTTATTTTATTTATTTATGTAAAGTCAAAAATAAAAACATTCAGTATTAACTTTCATATTCTAAATTATGCAAATGTGCAGAGCAAAGATCTTGCTGATGCAAGATCCAACATATAAGAAGGGATTTAAGTTTGATCATGTGTTCAACACTATGAAAAATTTTGTGGATTCAGGAAATAATCATAGTCGGAGACGCGTTAATTATTCATCACAATCAGAAGCATCAATGTCAGATTCTTCTGCTCTCTCTTCTCCAGGAATAACTCAATTCAATATAAACTTGAGTGATGAAAATGATAGTTCTCTATTATTGCAAATGCGACTAGAGGGAGTGAAAAAGGCTTAACTAAAAAGGAAAAAAAGAGAAGATTCATCTCGTGTTATGGAATCCATGGAAAAAGCAAATGAAAGGTATCTGAATTTAATGGCTGAATCAAACGCACGTCAAGAGCTTATTTTAGAAGAGTTGAAACGAAATAGGCAGATAAAATGCAAAAAATGGCAGATAAAATAATGAGCATGAATTTGGAGGACATTTCTGATCCGATTAGACGTTCATGGTGGGAGAATGAGCAACTCAAAATTATAAATCAATCTCAACCTGAAAATTCCTCCGATACTTATGCAGAATATTTTAATGATATTGGAGGGTCTGGAAGTAGTCTACCAGACTACTAAAATCCATATTATATATGGAGTTTAAAAATGCATTTCGTTTATGTTTTTGTTCTAGTAAATTTAGCATGACGTGTAATATTAGTTTAAATTTAACATATTGTAATGCTTATGTGTTTTAGTAACTTTCATTGTAATTTGCATTAAATATTGTATGATATTCCAATTATGTTTCTATTATTATTAATTCGTGCTTATATTTAATAATTACACTATTTTTCAAAAATATTCGATCAAGATATCTCAAAGTTCGTCTAATACGCATCTACATAGTAAAATATTATATAGTATATGTGTATTAATATCAAATGAGTGAAAATTATTATAAAAGAAAAAAAAATTGAGTTGTGAACAGTAAGTGGCAAATTTGCCACTTACTATTCACAGTGGCTAATTTGAGTTAACAATTGCGGCTGGGTTGGAGTTGTCAAAACTCAAAATTTGAGTTTGAGTTGGAGAGTTGCGTCTGCATTGAAGAAGGCCTTATCCATTGTCTCGGATAGGGAGTCACGGTTTCTTAGCCATTTTTGTCATTCCTCATGGCGTTTGGCGAACACACAACTCAACTTTAGTAGTGCCTATCACCTATAAACGGATGGGCAAACGGAAATAGTGAACTATTACTTGGGAAACTTATTGCGTTACTTGGTAGGAAACAACCTCAAATCTTGTGATTTAAAGCTTCCAGCAGCTGAGTTTGCTCACAACGGAGCTCTTAATCCGAGCATAGGTTATTGTCACCTGTGGACCTTTTGAACCTGTCTTCTACTGTTTTACCAGACCTTCGCGCAACTGATCTTATTCAGGACATTCAGCAGCTATACGCCCCAACTCAGTCTCGGTTGGAAGCTTTTAATGTCCATTACAAATCAATAGCGGATACGCGTCATCGGGAGGTTTAGTTTATAGTCGGTGATTATGTTTGAGTTGTGTTGATAAATGATCATTTCCCATACACGAGTATAATAAATTGGCGTCGCGCAAGATTGGCCCTCTCGAGATATTGGAAAAGATCAATTCTAATGCTTACCACCTCCGTCTTTCCAGCCACATACAGACGTCCGACGTGTTTAATGTCAAGCATTTGGTCCCTTTCCATATTGACAATTCTTCTGGAGATGAAGCAGCAATTCAATTCATGGAGAAGTTCGATCCAGTTGGTGCTGCATAAGGAGTATTTACGTGAAGTTAATTAATTTCTGCTATTTTTGAGTTTATTTAATTTTGCATGGGCTTTTATTATTTTACTACTTTAAGCATTGTTATGGGCCTTTGTTTCCCATAGCCTTAGTATTTATACTATACGCTGGAGTTTAAGGAAGGATTGATTGCATATGAATAATTATTGGGGTTTTCCCTGTTTTCCTATCATCTGCGGTATTCTTATTTTGAATCAACACTTGATAGAAGGTTTTCTCGGTTCACACGATATGCCCGCTGCATCACTTATCTAGAAATCAATCATCTAATTTTTTTAATTCAGGGTGACAAGAATATTTATAAATCATTCAAAGTAATCCAAACATTCTTATCAAAATATAGAAACATATTTCATATCACTTATTGTCACCCCCTTGTGAAGGTAGAAACATGATTCACATCACTTCTTGTCACCTCCCCCTAAACATTGTGCAGGTAGAAACATGATTCACATCACTTCTTATCACCTCTATATACATTGTGAAGATAATTTGAATGGTTTATAAGATGATTGAGATTACTCCATAAAGATCCATGGTTGATATTATCTACAAGTATATGAAATTTTTAGACAATTCTAAACTTATGTACAATTAGAAAAAATATTGATATTATCTACAAGTATATGAAATTTTTAGACAATTCTAAACTTATGTACAATTAAAAAAATCTTAAAATATTTTTTCTAAGTACTATTGATACTTATGTACAATTAAAAAAAATTAAAATATTTTTCCAAATGTTGTTGATGTTAATGGAAACTACGACAATTTCTAAACATATATATAAATTAAAAACCTCTTAAAATATTATTCCAAATACTCTTAAAATATTTTTTTCAAGTACTATTGATAATAATGGAAACTAAGAGAGAAAGAAAACAAATTGAAAATTAGTATTAATGTTAAATAGAGAGAGAAAAAAAAGGGAATAAAATGGGATGAGTTTGACAAAGATATCTGGAGATAGAATTTTAGATGAATAAGAAAAAAATATTTATTTAAAAATACAATAAAATAAAAAAGAATGATATGCGGTAATTGAAACGTAAGAAAAGAAAGAAGAAGGAAAATAAGCTGTGGATTGCAACATAAGCCAGATTGGCTCCATAAGAGCACCTCCAATGGTGCTATCCAATATTTAGGTATTTTTATGCCACATTACTACCACATCACTGTCACCTCAAAAGTAAAAAAAATTTCTACCTCTAATGTCTAAACAAATATCTCACCAATCATTCTACACAAAAAGTAATTATTCATGGTCCCATTATCAAATCACTCGTATATTTTGTACATCTTTATTAATTTACCATCTCTATTTATTATTTTATTTTATAATAAATAAATAATAATAATATTTCAATTGATGTAATTAATTTTTTAATTTTAATTATTTATGTAATTTAGTAAAACATGAAATAAAATTGGACAATATATTATTAAATTTATTGAAAACAAATATATGGAATAATACAATAAAAAAAAGACAATACATTTATAAAAAAATTGTAAAATAACAAAATATTCGTCGGAAGATAAATTGATATTTAGCTAATTATTACCGAATCTTATCGATACATGTTCAATCAAGTCGGCTCAAAGTTGATGATATTTCTCTCTATCACGTAGTTGAGAATTCCTCATGAGGTAGTCATTGAATGCTCTATCGGGTCCTGAAATTACTTATGGAGCACTACAGAGTTAGTAGGTTCGTATGACTAATCGGATGTTGTATCTCCTTCATTCTCAATTATCATATTGTGTAAAATAATGCAAGTGTACATGATATCATTCAAGTTATTCTTGTACCAGAAACGACTTGGACCTTTAATCATTGCCAGCGAGCTTGAAGCACTCCAAAGGCCCGTTCGACATCCTTTCTAGCAGCCTCTTGCATTTTCTTGAACTTCTTTCTCTTTGGATCTTGAGGACATTGAAAGCTCTTCACAAAAGTTGCCCACTCAAGATAGATTCCATATGTAAGATAGGATCCCTAATTATATTGCGTACCATTTATTGTAAAATAAGTAGGTGAACACGTCCTTGTAAAACGTCGTTGAATAAAGGAGACTGGTTGAGTACGTTGATATCGTTATTCGACCCTACAACTCCAAAGTAAGCATGTCATATCCACAAGTCTACAGACACGACCGCTTCAAGCATGATTGTTGGGACGCCGTGATCACATCTTGTAAATTGACCTTTCTAAGCGACGGGAAAATTCTTCCATGCCTAGTGCATACAATCAAGGCTTCCCAACATTTCGGAAAAGTCATGCCTCTATTCATGTATTTGTAACAAGCGTTGACAGTCAGTAGCACTAGGCTTTCTCAAGTAATATTCACGAATACTTCAATCACACATCGGGAAAAATTAAATAAACAATCAATAGCGGTTGTTAATAGAAAATTGTTGAATTAAATCATATATTTATAGTGGAAAGATTCTCAATTTAAAAAAAATTGATATATAGTCGTTTCTAAACGGCTATAAATGGGCATAATTTGTAAACAAATTGGCAGTACTGACTTGAGAATGGAAAGAAAGAAAATAAAATAAAATAAAAAATAATGGCTATAAGCTATAATAAACTTGCAACAATTAAAAAAACTATAATAACGCTACAATAAAAAAACCAATAAAATTTGTTTTTAATGGCACGGACCCCACGCCTACTCGCGCGTGGAGGTCACGCACCAGATCTGCTCTGTTTTTTTTGTGCGTGGAAACCACTCCCTCTCTCCCTCTCTCCCTCTCTCCTTTTTCCCTCCTTCTTTCCTTCTTCTCCCTAGGTAGCAATTCCTCTCCCCTGTCTTCTTCTTCTCCATCTACCTCATCTCCCCCGACCATCCACACCTTCTTCTCCCTAGGTAGCAAATTTTCCACATCACCAAATACCCAACCATTGATGATGCTCTAAGGAACCCAACAGTGGGTTCCTTATCATTATTATATATATATATATATATATATATTTATTTATTTATTTATTGCATATGTCATCTAATTGTGTGCACTTATTAAACTAATGGGCCAAAATGCGCTGAATTGACAAAATGAAGACTAAATCTATTATTCAAGAATTAGTCAAAATATCCACATATTATAACTGAGTTGATAAGGTTTGTGGTAATGTGGGAAGAAACAAACAGTAATACATGTTCAAATTTTGAATGAGACAATTTTTAATTGGAATATTATGGAGGTGTTTGTCCTGATTAGAATCATGTCGCTCTCTTCAATAGATGTTTGTCACTCAGGCACATCCCTCGATCTACATCTCACCCGACTGAGGAGCCTACAATCTGGGTGGATGAGTTCTTCATCTCTGACCTTATCAAAATAATAATCTTTCGTATTTAATCAATGGGGTTTTTTTTTCTATCTGACCTTATTGATATTTCTTAACTTATACTTCATCTGTTTCAAAATAATTGTCATTTTGGAATTTTTGTCATAGATTAGGAAAATAAAAATTGGAAAAACATACTCTTAACTAAATAAGGAATTTATGATTGAAGATTGGAAAAAGAATCAAATTAATTCCATAAAATGTATCATATTTAATCTCTAAATTTTAGTTAAGGAATATTAATAGAGTTAATTTGGGAATAAAATTGTATAAAAATCTAAAATGACACTTAAAATTTGAAATCAAATTTAAACTTTAGAACAATACTTATTAGAAAATGGAACGATTGACGTAATAAACGTGTTTCCAGATATAAATATATAAAATCTAGAATAACTCAAAATAAATTAAGATATGCTCTAATATCAAAATATTATATTCCACTGATAATCTGGAACATCAAAACTAATTGATAACATCGGTTAGATCAGTGTCGGTTTAATGTAATTTTCAACCTATTAATATGAGAGTTTGCATTATTCTTTTCGTTATATATTCACTTTAATTTGTAGGTCCTCTTTTATAGATTAGAGCCCCCTATGTCTTTGGTCTAAGAGGCCCAATCAACAAGTCGAACTGTTGGAACGATCAAAGCTTTTATAGAATAGTTTCTAAATTGTTTTATTTCGGTGGAGACTGGAGAGGCCCATAAATAAATTTGAAATAAGTAAATAAGCTTAAAAATAAATAATAGAGTTTTTAGTAGAAATTTTGATACCTCCTTGTGGAAATTGCATGACTCATATGAATAATCTTACACTATCAAAAGTTTGCTTTGCAACAGTGATATGGATGATTTGGAAATAAATAAAAAATTTGTTCTATGATTCATGTTTGGATGAGAAAATGGTTATTGTATAGGCGAAGACGGAAGAAGCCCTCTTTGGTTGACTTCATGCTTGTGGCTCAAACCGTCCTAACTCACGATCGACTTTGAGAGCTCTGGTACACTACAGGAAAATAGGTGTCTAGCTATACTAATTTAATGACGCTTGTAAAATGTGTTATTAAAAAGAAAATTTTAATAACACTTTAAAAAAAGGGTACTTAAGGTATGAATTTTACTAACATAAAAAAAATGTAAGCATTTTTAAAAATTTAGAGACGTTATTATAAAAGCGTCATAATTTTAAAACATTTTTGACATATTTTAAAAAGTGTCGCAATGAAAAAAAACTTTAGTGATGCTTTTTCCGCTTGTGTCATAAAAGTAGTAACATTTAATTTTATATGTCATTAAATCGATAACACTTTATATTTTGGGTTTAAAATTGTATAATTTAGTTTTGTCTTGACACATATTTCACAACACTATTCAAAAATGTTGTTTTTTAAAAATATAATTATCACGCTATTTAAGAGTGTTGCGATATTTGATGACACTTTTATTGTCTGTGTCGTCAACAATATGATGCTTAAAAAAATAATGTTGTAGAAAATTTAATTGGCACGCTATTTAAAGTGTTGTGATGCTTGCAAACACTTTTATTGTTTGTGTCGTTAACAAGTATGACGCTTAACAAAAAATTGTCACAACGCTATTCAAAAGTGTTATTGTCGAAAAATTTAATTATAACTCTATTTAAAATTGTTGCGATACTTGCAAACACTTTCAATGTTTGTGTTGCTACCTATATGACATTTAACAAAAAATGTTACAATGTTATTTAATAGTGTGACTATCAAAAAATTTCATTGTCACGCTAGTTAAAAGTGTTGCAATACTTGCAAACACTTTTTTTGTATATGTCATTAACAATATGACGCTTACGAAAAATTTCACAATGGAGAATTTCATATTTTCTTACTTTCTTGATTTTGAATTGGCTACTATATATCTCTAATCATTTTTTTCTTTAATATAATAGATAAAATAACATGATCAAAATTTAAAAATTAAAACAATTAAAGTCGTATAAGTTGCAATTAATGTAAACGTAAATTAATTAAGTTATTGGGTGCTAGCAATTGCTATGTGAACTAACTAATCAAATTATATATTGTACAACATTTTGATTAAAAGTCTTAAACCGTAGAACTAAAATTATTTAAATGCAAAAATCAATAAAAATATCCAATTATAAATTTAGATTTTCCCAACCCATTATTTAAAGATCTGGAATACAGTAACACCTGAACTCTTATAATTGCCAGCCCCCTAATATTTCCGTTGCCAGCCCCCTAATATTTTTATTGCTAGCCCATCTTGCCGTCGCCAGCCAGCATACCTGAGGTATTTTCCCTTCTCTGTTTTTTTTCTTAGTTTTGCCAATCAGGTTTGAAATTTCTTCAAAATTAGGTTTGAAATTACTAATTTTTGTTAATTGTTTTGGTAGAAATTGGAAATTTTATGATTCCAACGTGATTTTTCTTAATTTTTAAGATTAATTTCCATTATCATGACCTTCTTTGACCTAACAGCAGAGACTCATGTGGGGAGCCGAAGATTAGTGCAGATATCTGCTAGATTCATGTTATTCTTTTATGTTGTAGGTTAATTTGGAGAAGTCCTTGCTTCAATTCCAGCTACTTTATACTGTATCTTCTTAGGCTATTGTGGTGCGTATACACTTCTTAAAAATCCTCTTCTAGTTACAAATATTTGACTCATCCGTGATTTAGAACACATAATTGCTGCTGATTTAAGTTTCTAACAGTTTTGCTAGTTTCGTGTAATGATTGATTTCTAGTGGTTTTAGTGGTTTAAAGTGTGACGTGTGAGTTTTACTAATATCCCTTTTATTTAAGTCAGCTACAAATCAATGACCAACTATTTTTCATTGATGTGGTGGATCCTCAATATGGTATACGTTTTTCCATCGGTGTATTGCTCGATTGCTGAATCTTTCTTATTATCGTTAGCTCATTCAATTGGTGCACCTAACTTGGAACAACACAACACTGCTCACTTTAATTTTTATTCCTGATTTTAAACTTAATGTACCACCCTGTTTTTGCTATAGTGAATCTCTTGCTCACTTGTTTCTGGTATCGTTATCGTGGTGGTTGAGTTTGTGTTGTCATTTAAAAAGTCCACATTATGTTGATATGAGCATTCAAATGAATAATAGGTGCAGCACCATAAAGACATGTTTCTGAAACTTTGAGGTTTGTGGTGTTTGATGATTTACTCACCACTTGCTCTGTTCTCTTTATACTGTCCTATCATTTGTGTTAGTACAAAGACATTGCTTTAGATTATCAGTTGGATTGATTTTGCAGTAATGGACAAAAGTTGGATGCAAGAGCCTAGATCAAGTAAAGCATTTACAGATGGATTGTCAGATTTTATCAAATTTGCCGTTGATAAATCATCAATTAATGGAAAATTTTATTGTCCATGTCGAAGATGTTTTAATAGATTTGCGTTTGATACTAAGACTGTTCAAGAGCACTTGGTATGGGATGGTTTTCAAGCAGGTTATAATTGTTGGGTGTTCCATGGTGAAAATATTTGTTCTTCATTGGATAATCATTGCAATTCTAGTGAATCAATTTCAAGAAATAATGAAGAGAATCTTGATGGTGGTTATCACATGAGTGGACTACTTCGAGATGCACTTGGAGAAACACCTGAACATAATATGCAAGATGCAACCAAAGTTGCATATGAAAATTTGAATACACTGAATGAAAGATAAAATCCAACTGATCAGGCGCAACCTACCGGTGAAGAGCTTACTATAAATAATGAAAGAAACAGATATCCAACTTTTGAGAAAGAAAGAGATCAAGAATTGTATCCGGGATGTGTAAATTTCACTAGTCTATTTTGTATTGCGATTATTCCACCTAAAATGTCTATATGGTTGGTCAGCAAAGTCTTTCAGCATGCTTCTTGAGTTATTGATAGATGCATTTCCATCAGGTGTTTCACTACCGTCATCTTATTATGAAGCCAGAAAGATAATTAGGGAATTGGGTCTTGGATATCAGAAAATTGACTCTTGCCCTAATGATTGTATGTTGTTTTGGGGAGATAAAGTGAATGTTGAAACTTGTAATATCTGTTCATCTTCAAGGTGGGTAGTGAACAAAGAAGATGATGGTGTTACTATAGTTAAGGATGAAGATAAGCCAAGTAAGAAAAAGGCAGCTAAAGTTCTACGTTATTTTCCTTTAATCCCAAGACTAAAACGACTTTACTTGTCTTAAAAAACGGCATCTTCCATGCGATGACATATGGAAGGTCGTACAAAAGATGGAAAATTGAAGCATCCAGCTGATGGAAAAGCTTGGAACGAGTTTGATAATAGATTTCAAGAGTTTTCTTCTGATCCTCGCAGTGTAAGGTTAGCACTAGCAAGTGATGGGTTTAATCCATTCCGAATGATGAGCACTACATATATAGTACTTGGCTTGTTTTACTGATCCCATATAATTTGGAACCTTGGGTTTGTATGAAATAGTCATCATTGATACTCTCAATGGTTATTCCAGAAGAAAAAGATCCAGGAAATGATATTGATGTTTTCTTAGAACCATTAATTGAGGAATTAAAGCAACTATGGGAAGGTATAGATGCATTTGATGCTTCAAGTGGTCAAAATTTCAAACTACGAGCAACATTATTATGGACCATCAATGATTTCCCTGCTTATGCTAATTTATTGGGCAGGAGTACCAAGGGTCGTGTTGCGTGTCCTTGTTGTGGGAATTCAACTCATTCTCGATGGTTACAACACTGGGGAAAGTTTTGTTATATGGGACACCGTAGATGGCTACCACCGAATCATCATTTTCGCTTTCAAAGTGATGAATTTGATGGCACTGAAGAGTTACGGTCTGCTCCTTCTTTATCTTTTGGTAGTGACGTCTTAACACAACTATCTGGGGTAAGATTCATTTATGGGAAAGCTAAACAAGCATCAACCAAAAAAACAAGAGAAAAAATGGAAAAATCAATAGGTATGACCACCACTAGTGAGCAATCAGTTGTAGGTGTGTTTGATGATGATGATTTTTGTTGGGATTTCAGTGTTTAGATTTTGATGAGACAAACCAAGCTTATAATAGGAAGTTTTGAGTACCCCATTTTTCATATTGTTTACGTGATAACATAGACTAGAATTGAGTCTTGTGATAGAAGCTGAAAAGTGAAGGTACACATGCATACAAATGTTGCATCAAAGATTTAGAACAAAGCTGCTGCAAGGAAGCGGATACAGCATATGCAAGAAAGCAGTCACTGCAATGCAGCATAGTGAGAAAGAACGGCATGCAGAGTCGCTACAAGAAAGAGCTTACAGGGATACTGCTGTAAGATACTGCAGTGCTGTAAGAAGATACTGCAAGAAGGTCTCTGTCACAGCAGCACTACGAAGAACAATCAGCTGCAAACAGACCTAGGATAGAGCGCTAAGTAAACTGCTCAGACAGCCAACAACGCCAATGACAAACAACATAAGTATCCTGCTATCCGAAGAAAAGATAAATGCAGTACGAGGAACAAAGACTCATGCAGGAGGAAACAAGAGCCATTTGAGAGAAGATCAAAGTGGCAGATAAGGAGCCAATGCCAAGACGCCATGTGGACTGCTGCGACCATCCATCACCGCATTTAATGCTCCAGAAAGAGAAATCTAGTCGCATTAAATGCAAGTCATGCCTTTGATCAAGTACTTTTTGAAATTCAAAATGGAAGATGTCCCCTTCAACGGATATCTTTTCTACAAGTATAAATAGGAGGTGTGGCTGATTGAAGAAATCGCTGAACAAAGTTGAGAGGAAATTCACATATCATCCAAAAGTTTCTCAAGCTTTCACATGTTCAGCCACTCAACCTCCAAGGAAGCAGTCTACAACAATAGAGGAGCTCACGAAGATCAAGACTGTATCCCCACCAGTTGAAGAATTGTTTTATCTTTTAACCTCTGTCCTATGTGGTTAGGTTGTTTCGGCGTCGAACAGTTGACAAGAGAAATCCTTGTTGTTTGTATAGTTGTCTAGTTTTAGGCAACTTCCCTGTATGGGAGTGTGGAACCCTGTGTGGGTTAGCCTTTAGAGTTTGCAGTGCTGTGTGATCTCTGGACTCTAGTAGGTGGTCATTTTGTAAGTTGATAGATTGTTAGGAGGGTCCTGTAAATCAATCTTGCTTAACAAAGTTCCTGCTCGAGGTAGCAGTAGAGTGGACGTAGAAGGCTTACACCACCTTCGAACCACTATAAGCCATAAGTGTTTTATTGCTTTCTTATCTGCGCTTTACATTTCATATCTTCATATATCATAAGCATAAAATGTTTTACAAAAGAGCATGCTTGAGAAAACTAGCCAGCCTTGTGTCAAAATATATATCTTCCGCTGTGCATAAAACTCTAGGTTACAGCGTGCAGCACTGTATCCTAGTGCTGTAAGCAGTAACCGGCTGGCACTGTAAGTTCGAGTAACTTACAGAATAGTAAGTTTTAACAAGTTTTCAAAATCAACCAAGGTTCATTCACCCCCCTCTGAACCTCGGACACCACTTGGGACCAACAATTTCATCGAAGAAAATGCTAATGTTGATAGTATAGCCACTGGTTAGGGGATATCAGAACAAATGTCACAAGGAAACCGACATTGCATGTGGAAGAAAAAGAGTATTTTCTTTAACCTACCATATTGGGAGTTTAATCTTTTGTGTCATAACTTAGATGTAATGCACATAGAGAAGAATGTTTGTGATAACATCATCAACACTTTATTGAATGTTGAAGGTAAAAGTAAAAACAACTACAAGGCACGACTTGATTTGGTGGAAATGGGTATAAGACATGAGCTTCATCCTATTAATGGACCTAACAATGTGGCCCGCTTGCTTCATGCATGCTACTGTTTGAATGTAAAAGAAAAATTCTTATTCTTAATTGTGCTAAAAAATCTCAAGGTTCCTGATGGATACGCGTCTAATATATCAAGATGTGTAAATCTCAAAGAACGCAAGCTCACCAACCTCAAAAGTCATAATGCTCACATTTTGATGCAAGATATTCTTCCAATAGCTTTACGAGCTTCTGTGCCTCCTTATTTGGTAGCCGTCATTTCTGAATTGTCGTCATTCTTTAAGTTGTGCTCTAAAACTCTTGATCTGGAAGAGCTTAAACAATTACAAGAAAATGTGGTAGTAACATTATGTCGCCTAGAGAAGATTATCCCCCTGGTTTTTTTACTATTATGGTTCACTTGATTATACATCTAGCTGAAGAGGCTATGCTTTTTCAGCTATGCTTGGTGGTCCTGTACACTATAGATGGATGTATCCTATTGAGAGGTTAGATTTTAATATTATTTGAAGTTTCATAATGTATTTCACTTGAATGAATTCTCATGTGTAAATGTTGATCAACTTACATTTTGAAGGGACTTAGTGCTTTTAAAATCTCTTGTGCGAAATAGAGCTCAGCCTGAAGGATCCATTGCTGAAGGTTTTATTACAAACGAGTGTTTAACATTTTGCTCACGTTATCTTCAAGATGTGGAAACTACATTTTCTCGTACTCGAAGAAATTTCGATAATGTTGACAATGGAGATATTTTTCTTTTCTCAAGTGGTGGACGTATAATAGGGAAAGTTGAAAGTGTGGTTCTTGATGACATGACTTTGGCACAAGCCCATCGATATGTGCTACTTCATTATGAACAAATATCCTCCCATCGTAGGTATTTACTCTATTTTTTATAATTTGAGTGTTTTTGAATTTAATCTTTATAATTGTTTGGGGTAGTAATTATAGAGTGTAATTCAGTGAATTTTTGGCGTCCCAAAGGAGAGCTTATCGTCCAAATCGAGCAACCTAGAGAGTTGAATAAAAGTGGTTATTGGAAAAATTTCCAGAATGGCTTTTAAACCAAGTAAGAATCTAATCTAAAATATTTATTTCATTAGTATAGTTATGTAATATATATAAGTAAATTTCAAAAATTATAATTGTTGAATATATGATATGTCAGGTTCCAATCATGGTAAACAATAAATGTTCAGATGAATTAGTAGTCATTGCTCGACGGTTTAGTGGGTTTATTATTCATGGTTTTAGATACCATACAAAAGCTCGTGATAGATTAAGAAAAACAAAAAATAGTGGAGTAGTTGTTGTAGTGGATGGAAAATCTTATTACGGTGTGCTTAATGACATATTTGAGTTAGATTACTATAGAATGTTTAAGATTGCGATGTTTAGGTGTGATTGGGTTGATGTCAATACAACAAGAGGACTGAAAAGGGATTCAAATGGTTGTCTATTGTTGAAATTGTCTAGGCTAATACACACAGGAGACTCTCTTCAGGATGATCCGTTTGTATTCTCATCACAAGCAAAACAAGTATTTTATGTGCAAGATCCTAAAAATAATGAGTGGTCTCAAGTGATTTGTACAAAACCGAGGGATCTGTATGATATGGGATTGGGATCACAACAAGAGGATGATGATACGTACACGGAATGCATGCCTCACAATGTGAATGTAACTAACAATGAATCTGGTTGCAGCAATTGGGCTAGGCTCGATGGAGAAGATGAAGATGATAACATTGATTGTTAATACAATACAAGAACGTGTACCTAGCCACAGCTTAACTACTGCTGCCAGGATTGCATAGGAGAAATTGTTGAGGTAATCTTGAGTTGTTTCTGGTTACTGTAGTGTAGTTATCTTCATCTATTATACTGAGCTGCTCTTTCACTGTTTAGTTCGTTACCATTAAGCTTTGACAGAGACCTTTCCATTTTTAGCATCTTGTTAACATATACTGTGATATACATAATCCCAGAGGATTCTGCCGTAGATTTTCGATAAAATTGCCAATAGATAGCTGTTAATTCTCCATGTACTATGTAGATCTTGCTTTTGTGGCAAAAACAAATTGCTTCAATGGTTTATATATATCTTTCTCTAGTTACCTAAATGTCTCGATTGTATTATGAAAGCTTTCTGAATAGGCGATATACAGTTGCAGCCTATTTATCAATGTTAAAACATAGTCTTCAGTGTGTGTATGTGTGTGTGCCTTATCATCCTTCCTGTTTTGTAATTTTAACTTTGGGTTTGGGGAAGTTTTCCATGATCAAGTCTTACGATTGGCTTTAATGTAAATCAATTTAGTAGCAGAGATGTGATATCATTTCTCTGCAGGTAGTGTTGACATCTAGTGAGCTTGGTCAAATGTATTGACTGGATGCTTGATAATTTGCTTTTAGCACTTTGTGATTTTGCTGATGTAGGCATCTGTAATAAAGAATGCATACTGTAATTGAGCTTACAATTTCTCACTGGATGTAACATGTATAATATGTATTTGACATAATTCTAATGTCTGCCATCAAACTTTTTTTATTACCTATAGAAATCGTGTTAAGAGTAAGTTTATTTGATGTATTGTTGCAAGATAGATATTCTATTAGAAGTTTTTTTGCATAGTAATTTGGTTTAGTACACTTGCATAATTATGCAAGATACTTTTTTGCCACAAAGCCGGATATTAAAGCATGTTGGTGACTTGGCAGCAGCAGAAGCCATTAGGTATCATTTCTGTTTTTTCTCTATTGAGATATTATTATTTTTTCAATAAAGACTGTTCAACAATTGTTCTTGTATCTTAGGGTCCGTAGTACTACTATTTTCCTGCTGGCTTGCTGAACAATCAATAAACATGTTGGTTCTTTGTTTTTCTCTTTTGAATTTATGAAATAAATTGATATCCAGATGCTACTTAAAGCTTTATGATTCTCCTTCCAAGTCATCTCCAGAAGATGATGATGAGATGTGGCTCCTTCACAAAAGAAGAAGTTAAGGCAAAAACAAAGGAAAGCTGACGCCCGAACTAAGAAGGTAACCAAATTTGTTGCTTAGTTTTTCATTATCATTTTATTAAATAGTTATTTAGTGAATGTTTGGAATTGTGCAGGAAGATGAAGTAAAGGAAGAAACCAATGCTACTGCCTCGACAAAATCTGGAAAACACCAAATAAAACCACCAGTAGATTTGGATCCACATGGAGAAAAGTTATTACAGGTGCTTTGCAACATTTGCAATGGAATAGTTTCTCATTCATGATATGGGTTGTAACCACTTCCATAAAATTAAATCATGAATCAGTTAGGGGTTAACCATAGTTCATCATTTGTGTGAAGGAAATATAAATAATCCTGCATGAAGGAGCTGTATAGATATTAATATTATGGTTGAAGATAATATACTTGTACAAGAATGAGTTGGAGCTACTATTGACTCTATGATATGTATTTGTAGGTTGAAGATCCTTTGTTGGAAGATAGAAAGTATTTGAATCTACTTCAGAAACACTCATCTGATTCCTTGGAGACTCACTTGCTTTCTTTATTTTTCTTGTTTATTTATAAAGTTTCTGATGTGAATGTGACAGATATTCTTGCTCTTTACTTGTACAAGACCCTTGCTCTTGTACACAACAGTATGGCTTAGTTGGCCATCATCTATATCACTTGTCATTACTCATAATAAATAATGCTCACAAGTCAGCTGCACGTTGTTCATCTATTAACATGTTGGCTGTTGTATAAATAACTGTTATATTGCATTCAAAGTAATGTTTCTTAACTACAGTTCTAAAAGCATTTTAAGAGTACTTTCTTGGTTCAAGTCTTTCACTAGTTCTTTAGAATATCCCCTTTTGATCACCTTTTATATACACTACTCTTTCATGCTATCTTATAAATTATAGCATCAGTTTCAAACTAAATCAAAAAAGCTTCTTTAAATTTTCACGCTATTTAAAAGCGTTGCGATACTTGCAAACACTTTTATTGTATATGTCGTTAACAATATGACGCTTAAAAAATGTCACAACGCTATTCAAAAGTTTTTAATTTGAACATTTAATCGTCACGCTATTTAAAAGTATTGATTTGCTTGCAAACACTTTTATTGTTTTTGTCATTAAAAAGAATTAAAAATATGGTACACTTAAATATATCTATAGAGAAAATGAACTTGGAGTATATAATTCATATAGTCGATAAAGGTAGTAGAATAAAAATACTTAGTTTCTTATTGACAATTTTATTATGTGTTGTATACATTAAATTGTTGTATACAATTTTACTTTCTTATTGGCCGAGTATAAAATCCTTTTTTACTCTATTTATTTCATACCATCTTCTGATTTGAGCTTCCAATTAGGTATTCTTTTATGTAGGAAGAACAATCAAATCAGCGCCTATTTCAATTCGATGCTTAGTGGGGCTGGGATTTGGGGATTCTCTCTAATTAGATCTTAGATTAAGGCTTGGTTTCCAAATTGATTCTACACAATAGGACTACAATTTGGGGTTTTAGATATGGAAATCGGTTTTTTGGTATGTGTTGAAGCCTCGAATTCAGAGATTGCAGCTGATGCTTGGAATACACAATTTGAATCGCTGAGATTTGGGAATACAGATTTTACCTCAAATTTATATTCATTTTATTGTAAAGGCTTCAAATCTTTCATTTTTTGCAAATTCAGATTTGGGATTTCTGATTTCCTCCGTTCTTTACTGTCATTTCTCTCAGAAGAAACACTAAACTGGTAATCTTCTTACTTTCGGTTATGATGTTTTTGTGATTATGTTTTGTGCTACTGTTATTTCTCTATTTTGTAAGAGTAGCCTATAATTTCCTTATGGATTATGGATTTATGTGTGCATAGAAGTCAAATTGATGCATGGGTTTGGTGATTTTTTACATGTGAAAATGATGCATGTTTATGTAATAACTGTTTGATGTGCTTTCATAAAGTCCATGGTCCTCATTAGTTTCTGGTACACATATTATATATATATATATAATTCAGGTATAGCCCCCATGGAGGATAATATCAAATAGAGACGTTTAACATGGTTTGGTCATGTATAGAGAAAATTAGACACTGTTCCAATTCGAAAAATCTTATGTTGAGGGGTAGCCTGTTGGGAACTTGGATGAAGGTGGTTTAGGAAGATATATGTGTGTGTGTTGGGGATTGTGAAGTTGTGATAAGTGGTGGTGATGGGATGTGGGTGGAGGGTTTGTTGGGGGTAGGGTGAGCTAGTCTGGTTGTTAGGTTGCTTCCACCAGAGAATATAGGGTTGTTGGTTGTGAGAAAGAAGAACAGAAAGACAAGGAGAAGCAAGAAAAAAGAAGGTAAATGAGGAAGAGAATTTGATTGTAAATACTCCATTGCAAGATTATGTGATTATTTTGTGCAGATTATGGATTTATGTGTGCAGATTATGGATTCATATTGTGCAGATTTGCGGATTTATGTACAGATTTGCAAATTATATGTGCAGACTATGTGCAGATTTTGCGAATTTATGTGTGCAGATTTTAGTTTTACAACCTATTTAACATGATAACAATACAAGTGCAAACTATATCTATTTACACACGTATACAATTTCTGCGCAGATTGGTACACATAGGTGGCTAGATTCCTAGAATTAATTACTTATATGTGCATATTTTATGATTTTGAAGAAAGAACTAAGATTTATTTTCCTTGCAATTATTGACATAGTTATATCAATGACCTTTGTTTTTCAATTTCCATTGTACTCTGATTACGCACCCGTTGCACATTAGATTATATATATGCTATTTAAAGTTAGTTTCTCAGTTTGATCAACCTTTATAACACTCTATAGTTTGAATTAAATACTATTTATGAAGCTCTCTTATTTCGGTTCTCTCATTTTTCCTTTTCTTTTGTGTGCAGATGGATAGATTAACTCAATTCTTGAAAAAATAGGTTTAATCTTGACTTATTTGATAGGTTGGTTTTTGTTATTTTAAGTCTATTTTGACATGGAAAACGAACGTCGTCCATGGGATGTGATGACCACCGAAGAAATAAACAATGACAAAAGTATAGAAGCTATCCAACAAAGTTCTGATGAAAATGATGAGACTTAATCATGTGATGACGATGAGACCCAACCACCTGATAGTCTAGAGGATGAAAGTGATGAACTTGAAGATGATTCTATCGAGGAAGTTTTCTATGATATTGAAATAAGAGGTACTATCAATCCTTCAATTAAAACTAAATCTTGAAAGTATATGCATTTTTTTTAAATATTTTCGTTAACTATACATAACGATTTATTGATGACTATGCCAATCGAGTATATATTTGTTTATATTTAGATAGTCAAGGTAATGTGCGGAAAAAACGTGGGGCAACCCGTGCCAAAGACGTTTGGACTCTACCTAAAGGTGAATGTGTTGTTGTGGAGTTTAATAATTTGGGGCAACCAATTAAGAAAAGTGGTGGAATTTTGGGTGGTTGGCTTGGAACTATTGCTAGGAAAAAGGAGTTGTGTTCCGTTGAGTGGATAGATTGGAGGCTAATGCCTCGTGAGCAAAAAGAACATTTATGGAAGTTGACTAAGGTTATTTTAAATATATTAGATTCTTTTAATTGTCTTATAATATAATTTCAGTGTTTGTTATATGTTTTATAACTTTTTTGCTTAATTGGTTGATGTAGACGTATTTTGAGCTACCTGATAATGCTTATGTTAAAAGATGGACAATGAAATCACTTGGCAATAAGTGGAAGTGTCACAAACATGAGTTGAAATGTAAGCATTATAGTGGCGACAAGACTATGACAGATACAATAACTTCAATTCCAGCTGGAGTGCCACCAAATCAGTGGAAGAAATTGGTTGAATATTGGTATTCAGTGAAGGGGCAGGTATAAATAATATCATTTATTCTTACAAAATTCAAATATTTAAATAAATATTATACTAGTCTTTTTTTATTGCAGAAATTATCTGATAGAGGTAAGACCGCAAGGGCACACCACAAAACGCCTCATACTTGTGGTTCAAAGAGTTTTGCTCGACGTAAAGAAGAACATGTGAGTTAAAGTTTTAATTGTATTTCATTTTGTGAGCATGATCTTATCATTTTTACTTGTGATAATATTGTGGCATGATCTTATACTCTTGAAAGAACAAGATAGATAGTATGCTTCTGATTTCCTATCTAGATGATTGAGGAATTCATTTGAAAGTTTCAGCTATTTGATATTGTGTGGTAATGAATGTATAGGACTTGGGCATCTTGCTCTTGCAGGTTAAGCTCTAATAGATTATTGAGATAATGGCAGGGGAATAATTGAAGTTCAAATATGCTGAATTTCTTATAATTTCATTCACTTCCAATGATTATATATTGAGTGGGATATCGTAATGATCGATAAAATATTTTTTATCATTTTTTCGAGCATGATCTTATACTTGTGACTCATCAGTATAATATCAGTACTTGTTTTTAATTGTGGGAATATTGTGGCAGAAAGAGAAGTATGGAAAAGAGCCTGGACGATTAGAATTCTATGGAATTACACGTAAAAGAAAGAATGGAAAGTTTGTCAACAAAGAAGCAAAAAAAATTATGGTAAGCATTGTGCTTTCCTTTTTAATTTAAATATCAATGGATGTATGATTTAACTTTTCCATTGCTTAAATCATAAAGTTTATTTATTTTTGTGTAAATAGAGGACAGCTACGAATTTGGTTGCAGAACGTAGTGCGACAGTCGAGAATGTTGATTCCAAAGCTATAGAAGATGAAATATTCAATGAAATTGTAGGGGAAGATCAATATGGAAGGGTGAAAGGATATGGGACTTTAGGAGTAACACCAATACAAGTACATGGCCCAAAAATTAATTCAAGAGAAACGAAACAGAGTGAACTTGTAAATCTTCAAAAGGAACTTGCTGATATGGAGGTACATTATGAATCCAAGATTGCAGATTTGAAAGTTGAGTATGAAGAAAAAATAACTCAACTGAAAGAGGAGAACGAGAGAAAGATGTCAAAAATGAAATCTAATAATGAAAAAATGCAAGGAGACGTGAATAATCTTCGACTGGATTTCCTTCAGTTTAAGACTATGATGTCACAGGTTTGTATAGACATATTTACTTCTAATGATAAGTTTTTTTTTTTGTAATTCAATATTTGTTATATGTCTTCTGCAGAATATGCCGAACTTTTCAGAATTTACAAGTTTTGAAACTGAGTGAAGTTTCTTCATGGTTGTATTGAATGTAAGTTATATATTACACATGTTATATATATTCGATTAATTTATTTTATTATATTTTAATATAGTTATTTTATATTTCTAATGCTTTAAAAGAACTCTAATTTGTTTGGTTTTTTGTTTTTTTATACATATTTGACACAGGAATTTAAAGAGGATCAAATGAACCAGCTCAAGTACTTGTAATAAGGTCTTTGATTGATCAGTATTTTTTTTTGGTAATTCTATTTTTAGTTTATTTCCGCTTAAGAACAACTTATTAATTTGTAATAAGGTCTTTGATGAGCAGTTTGATTATTGGGATTGGAATTAGATTTAAAATTATTTGTTTTTTATTGAAATGAATAATTGATTTATTGTTGATTTTCGTATTTTTGATTAAATATTGTTTTGTGTAATGCAAATGTTGGGCCATTTAATATTAATGTATTTAATTTGTGATACAACTCTTAGAGAAAAATGTCACCAAACTAGCTACTAAATATTTAAAAGAATGTTACTAATTTGAGGACATTTGTTGAAGTCAACGTCACAATTTTTTTTTATACAATTTTGAAAATGTTAACGACGTTAAAAAGTGTTGCCATATTTAGAACAATAATTTTGTATACCGTCACTATTATAATGACACAACCTATAGTGTCCTATTATTTTAATAACACAAATTGTAGACAGATAGCATTGACAATTTTAGTACTTATCTTTTTAATAGCGTCACAAATTTTAAGAATGTTTATTTAAGATAGTTGCGGATTTAAGGACACTTTTTTGTATTTATAAACAGTTATTAATTTATGACTTTAGATATAAATTGTGTCACCAAATTAATGATGTTATTTGATCTAAACGTTGCTAAGTGGACTATATTAATTTTCTACAATGTTGTGAATTTAACCACGGATATTATAAAAAGTGTGGTTATTTTTTGTGACACAAATGATAAGTGTTGGCAAGATATTAAAAAAACACTATAGATCCTTTAAAATAGTGACACAAAATTAGTGTCGCCATTTTTTAAGTTAGTGACGTAATTATCAAAAACGTCTCTAATTGAAGTTTACCCACGCATAACTTTTGCGTCAGAAAAAAAATTCGTGACAGCAAATTTAACAATGCAATTCGCGACACTTTTACAAGTGTGGGTACTTTACTTCATGACGCTAATTAGTGTCATCAAGTGAACAAAAAAAGTGTAGTTAGCCATTCTGTTTGTTGTAGTGGTACGATGGTTTAAACCGAGGAATTGATTTCTTAAGTGTAACATTGATGTCGCTTTCTTTGGTGAGGATGGTATGGTCTTATTTTGAGGGATATAGAGAGATGAGATTATTGCATGTAAATCACTTTGGAGATATGATGTGGTGAAGTAGTAAAGGTTAAAGGAGAGACGATGGGTCTTTGACGGCAGTGTCTTAAATTCATGAGAGAGACTTGACAAATGTGTTATTTTAGATTGACTCTCTTGTTGTGATTAATGTAAATAACAAATGTGAGAATTGCTTGGAGTTAATTTGATATCTTGGTTGAAGAGGTGTTGACACAAAATGAAGCTTGTTTAGTTGTTTTATTGGAAGATTGGTAAATTAGAGATCTCACAAGTTAGCACAATCATCTTTGTTGCACTCTTCCCCTACTGAATAGTTTGGTACCTAGTTTATATCTGATGTAATCAAAAATGAGTTGGCTTTTGCTATCAATGAATGAGTTTCTTTTCATAAAAAAAAGGAGAATGATTAATTATATTGTATTTATGTGGGCATTACTTTGACATTATAGATTATGTGACATGTGACATATTTTGAAAAAAATCAATATTTAACTTTTTTTTTCAAAATCTAACGTATTATACATCATTTGGGTTATGGTATAATACCCACATCCATATAACGGACAAAGTTTTTAAAATTATCATTTAGCGTTAATTGTTTCTTATAGTGACGTTATATTAAATACAACAATATTGTTGTTCTCATCTATCCTGAACATATCTTAATAATATGTGTGTGCATGTTTAAAAGAATATTTTTCATGATCATTACTATTTAAAATTAACTACTTTATGGATTGCAATTAGGGTTGGGCAAAATACCGAAAATTTCAGTATACCGCACATACCGTGTCGAAAAATATCGAAAATGTCGAAAATTTCGGTATACCAAAATTTTCGGTACGGTAACGGCATGGCGATTTACAATTTTTCGGTATTTCGGTATATACCGAAATATATTAATATTAATAATATATATATATATATTAACCTAGGGCTTTCAATTTTTTGAATAAATTCACTCACCCCAGATCGCCTCCTCTATTTCTGACTTTCCATTTATCTTCCCAACAATCTCCCAACTCTCACAATATTTTGTATACAATATCCTCAATTATCAAGATCCTAATTTGGCTGCAGATTCTCCCTTCAATCCACCAAAATTTCGTATCTTCTTTTTCCCAGGTTCGAATTTCTTCTCGCTTTCGGATTATTCTTGTAACGCCCCAAAATCTTTCGGTCAAAAAATCAGAGTTTTTCTTCTTTGGGCGTTAAGAGAGAAAGGGGAAAGAGGCGTACATGATATAAAATAGAAAGAAACAGGAGAGGATAAGAAGCGGTACAATCAAAACATCGGATACAACCGATAAAAGAATGTTTGAAACCATATGCAGTGGAAAAACATCAGGATCTTTTACAAAGAAGGAGAAATACAGTTTTCTTTTACAAACGAGCAATATAACTTTAAAAGCCAAAACCAGAAGATGGATACAGCTGATAGGGCACCCCTCTCTCTACGCGTCTGCACTTTCTTCATTTCCTATAGGGTGAGTACAGGTGGGGGGTAAGTGCGTTGAATACACTCGTGTGGATACTTTCCATGTTTTAATATTAAGCCAATCACGTATTAAACAGATATAACAAAACAACAATTAAACACGTCACATATTATACAAAACACATAACTCGATTCATAAATGGACACACAACCCATGACTCACCAAAAGGACTCGCAGCCCAATGGACACTAAGCCCAAAGGACACTCCGTCGACTCGCTAATGGACACGCAGCCCAATGGACACTAAGCCCAAAGGACACTCCGTCCAAACCTACCACGCTATCATAAAATAAGCAAAGATTATAAACACAACACGTAGAGTTCAACAATTCATATATCACATAGGGAAAACTCTAAACAGATAAAGGTTAAGAGATTACCCCCACCGAACACAACATATATAATCACATCATTTATCTCAACACACTTAAGTTCACAATTCATATCGTTCATATATCGTCATTCATGCATTCGTTAATGGAAACACAAAGATTAGGGTTTAGAGTTTACCCCCACCTTGTTCGGTGGTTACCACGTGAGTAGCAAGGACCAAAGATCCCATGTCTCGATGTTCAATCCAACTGATAGCCTACATACGTTATGGTGTTCTTAGATCCTTAATAAATATAATTAAAGCTATAAACGATATCGGATAAGAGACGATCGATCGAGACGAGACGAATCGGTAGATCTAACGATTGGAGTCAAAGAAACGAGAATGGAAGGATCATTTCAGCCTTTGATATGAAAGAGAAAGGAATTTGGATCACATAGGAAAAAGAATGAGCTCGATCGGAGTCGAAACGAGCTCGAACGGAGCATTTTAAGCTTGAGGGGTAAAATGGTAAATTGGTCAAAGGGTTGACTTCGACCGGGCCCACGACCCTCGGTCAACGACATCTCGTCGGCGACGACTCGATGATAACGAACGACGGAAAAAAACAGGATTCGTATCGGAAACACGGCGTCACGCGCGCAGCGCACCCGTCGCTCGCTCGCCGCGCGCGCGGGGCTCCCGTCGCCGTGTGCCCAGCGCGCCCAGCAGCTTCCCGGCACGCCCAGCTCGCCTGCGCGGACTCGCCACCTAAACGGCCTTCCAGCCGCCGCCAGCCGACGAACCACCGGTCGCCGGCTACACCCTCGGATTCCCCCCACTTCCGGCTACTAACTCCGGCCACCTTCGACCACGGTGGCGCTGCCTAGCTCCGGCAAAACACCTGCAAAAACAGCCCGTCGCCCAACTTCCCCGACGGTGGCCTACTCGACCAGGCCACTTCCCGGCGCTACCTGCTGCGGCGGCACCGCTCAGATCCGGCCACCACCTGGTCCGCTGGCAAGCCTGCACCGCCGGCTACCACCTCCGGCCATCTCTGGCCGGATTTCGGCGGTGAATAGTACCTGAAATCTCACCGCAAAATCCTTCGAAGCCCTATTTTTCGAATAATCCAACACCAATCCAAAACTCCGGCGACCACTCTCAACCCCTCCACCGGCGACTCTCCATCACCGGCCACCTTTCCCGGCTAACCCAACACCCTTATACATAGATATACACTCAAGCATACACACACACTCACACATGGCTAAACACACACACATCTCCATAGCTTGGCCAGCGACCACCCGCCGCCGGCCACCACCTGCCGCCGGCCACCACCACCAGCTCACTCTCTCTGAACTCCGGCCGGCGACTCCCGGTCGCTGGCAACCACCCAAACCCAGCCACCAACACACCCAACCAAAGCAACACACACACGAACTAGCACACCTCAACACGCACACACATGCACACGACATACATATATACTACTGTTCCGGCCAGGCGCCGCCACCACTCCGGCATAACCACCACACCACCAACAGCTTCTCCGGCGGCTTCCCCAGCGAGAGGAAGAGGAGAGAGAGAGAAAGGGTGGTGCAAGGGTTAGAGTTTAGGTTTGGGCTACTGTTTTTCACCGTTTTCCGGCGAACGGTACGTCGGAATTGAATTCTGGAAGATGTCCTAGACTCGTCTCGACGAGACCTACATCGTGTGCGAAAATCGTCCGATTCCGACAATGTCGGAATTTTCCGGCTACCCTACGGCGGCGGCGGCACCGCACCGGCGGCTGCTCCGGCGGCGGCGCGCTGGAGGCAGAAAAGAGAGGAGAGGGGGAGAGGAGGGAGGAGAGAGAACTTACGTGTTTTCGTCGTGCTCGGCTCGTTCGGCTCGCTCGAGAAAACGGTAAGAAAATGAATCGACTGAACCTCTATTTATAGAATTCCCGAAAGTCACTATTCACCGAAAATATCCGGATCACTATTCATCCAAAATATCCCATTTCACTGTTCATCAAGAATATCTCGTATTTTCTACTCTTCGTATACGTCTCGTATACGTCGTATTCTTCGTTTTCACTGTTTTCTTCGTTACATGAGCTACGAGTCTCCGATTGACCTCTAGTTCGTTTCTATTTTCTCATCTTTCCAAGACGCATCTAATGGAATAAAAATATTCTATATACCATGTCCAAGAAAAATATCGATCCGAATCACACATTAGATACGTATTTGAAACGCACGTAATTAATTAAACAATCAAATTAAACGCTCATACTTATTAAGTCATACGTTAAATATTTAATTAATCAATTATGCTCGTTTTGATCCGGGGCACTACAATTCTAGTATAAAGTCTCTTTTGCACAACTGGGTTCTTCTTTTTCTTTCGTATATTTGGTTTTTGTAGACTTGATTATCTTTATGGTATCCTTGTTATTGAATTTAAACGATTTAATCGCAAAAAAGAAGAGTAGCTAACTTTTTTACTAGGTGATTGAGTTAGGCTAATTTGATAGGTGCGAATTATGTGTTTATAATAATGTCCAATGCTGCTTTAATGTGTGTTGAGGTTGAAGATTTGATGCCAATATTTAAGACAAATGGTTCATTTGATTGGATGTTTTTTCTTGCATTAGCCACAATTATACATCTAATTATTTGAAAATATATGGAATTTGGATGGAATGGAATTTGATTCTTCTCATGATTTACTTTTCAAAATTTGGAATGAAATCTGATTCTTCTCATACGCCACAATCAAGCTATAAGATAAGCTGCGGAGAATATAATAATATATTTCTAAGGAGATTAACCCCAATATAAAGATTACAGAGTAGAAGGATATGTAAGGAAAGATACACACATTAATATACATAATCAATCAATCCCTATAACGAAGGAAACAAATCATTCCTTAATACGCCCCCGCAAAATGGACGTGCCATCGGCCACGGAGATTTTGGACCGGAGTTGACAAAACCGTGTTCGAGACAGTGGCTTGGTTAAGAGATCTGTCAGTTGATCAATTGTACTAACATAAGCAACCTGAAATATCCCCTTGCTTGATAGGTCCCAGACGAAATGAAGATCCAATGTGATATGTTTCATGCGAGAGTGCATAACCGGATTCAATGCGAGTCGCGTAGCTCCAAGGTTATCACAAAGCAGTTTGGGCGAAACTGAGAGAGATAGTCCCAGCTCCCTAAACAACTGGAATATCCAACAAACTTCCGCAGCAGTTGAAGCTAAAGATTGATATTCAGCTTCGGTTGATGACCTAGCCACCCCATTTTGTTTGCGAGATCTCCAAGATATAGGCGCCTCATCAAGGAAAATGATATATGCGGAAGTGGACTTGCCATCGGAAATATTCCCTCCAAAGTTGGAATCAGAGTAGGCGGTAATTGTGAGAGAAGTCGGTGTATGAAGCAGTAAACCATGATGGAGGGTTCCCTTGAGGTAACGAAAAATACATTTAACTCCCAACCAATCATGAGCTGTTGGATTAGACATGGACTGCGCCAACTTATTAACTGCAAATGAAATATCAGGATGAGTCAAGGTGAGGTACTGTAACCCACCAATTGCACTTCGATAGTCGGTTGGATTTATTACTTCAGAAACGGAAAGAGGCATGGATCTGGTCATAGGAGTAGTGACCGGTTTGGATCCTTCCATGTGGTGCTTGCGAATGAGGTCAACTATATACTTATGTTGGGAAAGCAACATCCCTTCACGGCAACGAGACACTTCTATACCCAGGAAGTATGTCAAAGGGCCGAGATCTTTCAACACAAAATGAGATCGTAAATGAGCAATGAGTGTCGTGAGCTTGGTTGGATCAGAACTGGTGATGATTATGTCATCAACATAAACAAGAACCAAAAGATGAACAGTTTTGGTACGTAATATGAAGAGACTATGATCTGCCTTGGATTGATGAAAACCAAACTGAATTAGGACCGAGCTCAGAGTATGATACCAGGCTTTAGGAGCCTGACGAAGACCATATAGAGACTTTTTCAGCTTGCAGACATGTGACGGGTGTGATGGATCCATAAAACCTGGGGGTTGTTCCATAAAGACTGGTTTAGTTAGTGTACCATGAAGGAAAGCATTACTAACATCCAGTTGCCGAATATCCTATTTGTAAAAATTGGCCATTGTAAGGACAGTTTGAATTATCACCGATTTGATGACCGGGCTAAATGTTTCCAGAAAATCCACACCAGGGCGTTAGTGAAACCCTTTAGCGACAAGCCTAGCTTTGTAACACTCAATAGTGCCGTCCGGTCGTCGTTTGAGAGCAAACACCCATTTACACCCGACTAGATTACAGTCATTGGGTTTAGGAACCAAGTCCCATATGCCATGCAATGAAAGAGCAGTAATCTCATCTGTCATAGCTTGCCGCCATTGAGGAATTTTAAGAGCTTGTGAGGCAGTGGAAGGAATAACATCATCCGAAAGAGGATGCTTGGTAACAACGTTGGCTGTTATCCCATGTTGTAATGAGTCCGGTAGGTCAGCAGTAAAACCGTCCAAACGTCATGAAATTTGATGCTGACGAAGGCTTCTTCTCGGCTGTGGTACATCAAAAGATGCGTTGGAGTCAGTGGTCTCAGTGGTTACCATGTCAGAATGTGTAGGATTCGATACCGACGGTGTTGATTGTGACACTATAGGCAGTAGGATAGTCAATGACAAAGTGGCAGTGGAATCATCTCGGGCAGTAGGTGTGGATGTAACATCTGCAACAACATTCTCTTAAAACCGAACATGACGGAAAATGAAAAATTTCCCCGTAATAGGATCAAAACACTTGTACGCACTTTGAGTAAGTGAGTAGCCAACAAATATACATGCCCTAGAGGATGGTTCCAGTTTAGTAGTAGTATATGGTCGTAACCATAGATGACATATACACCCAAAGGTTCTCAAATTCAAATAGTTTGGTTTTCGACCAAACAATACTTCAAACGGGCTTAACAAATGAAGAATCGGAGTTGGCAGATGGTTAATTAAATACACAGCTGTTTGAAAAGCAAAAGACCAAACCGTGGTAGGCAACTTGGCATGATGTAAGAGAACCTTACCAGTTTCCATAATGTGTCTATGTCGTCGTTCAACGAGACCATTCTGTTCAAGTGTATGTGGTACAGATATAAGCCACTGAATACCATGTTTTTCAAATTAAGGTCGGAGTGCTAAGAATTCTCCCCCATTATCACTATAAAAATTCCTGATGGACACACCAAACTGTTTCTCAGCCACTGGTCTAAATTTTTCCAAAATTGTTTTGACATCAAACTTGTGAGTTAATGGAAATAGCCAACAATATTTAGTAAACGAATCCACCAACAACAAATAGAACCGATAGCCATCAACAGAAACATGTGTCGGACCCCAAACATCAGCATATAAGTACTCAAAAGGCATCTTGGCAATCAAGGAGGAATCCGTAAAAGGCAGTTTATGTGTTTTGCAACAACAACAAGAATCACAGTTCAAATCCGACATGCCAGACTTTTGCAAAGGTAAATTATTCTCAATAATAAGTAAATTACTAATACGACGAGATGGATGTCCCAATCTCGAGTGCCAAGTGTGGAAATTGGTGCGCAGACCAACAGAATTAAAATTCGCATAAAATGAGGGCAAGCATGTCACGCCCCGTTTTTTTTTTTTTTGTTTTTTTATATCAGAGTTTTCACACGGGCGTGAAGAAAGAAAAGATAAGAGACGAATAACAGATGAAAGAGGTAAGAGACAACAGAAAAAAAAGATAAGGGACGATGTGATTCAATCACATATCAAAATCGGTTTCAACCGGTCATCATAACATAGCAGCAGAATATCAACATCAGGATCCAACATTCAAAACATGTACAAGTTTATATGTTACAAAAACGTGAAATAATTTAAAACATTGTTTAAGTGTTGTGATACATCAGTTCTACATATGAAAGTCCAGTCAGAGCACCAACTTTCTTCATCTAAGGTTCAGCATACTCGTCATCTCCGGTAGTGTGAGTACAGAATAAGGGGTGAGTGCATGGAATACACTCGTGGGAGTAAAATCCGCCTCATGACACTCAACAGATATATAAATACAGCATGTGTATAATTTTAACACAGAACACAGCACGTAAAAGCACAGCAGATATTAGAAATGGTAAGGGACGAATAGGTGTAGGATTCCCCCGTCTTATCCTATAAAACGGTCTCAATACCGCTGGTGCATTTCAAGAGGACCACCAAACCTCAACAGAGTAGTAGAAAGGGATAAGGGACGAATGCATGAAAGAGGTGGACCGCAGCCCATGCACAGTATAAAGTATGACACAACAAATACAATCACAGCACTTAGTATTCCTCAATCATGTTTTGCATAGGGAAAACTGTAAACAGATACTAAGTTTAGAAATTACCCCCACCTTGTTCGGTGGTATCCGCGTGAGTAGCTAGGACCAAATATATCAAGGCTCAACCCAACGAGTAGCCTACATAAGTTATGATGTTCCTTAGTTCCTCAATAAATATAAATAAAGCTATAAAAGTTCCCGACGAAAGAAATGATCATAAAAGCCGTGACGGATCGAGAGACCTAAAGATCGAGACCCAAGAAACGAGAAGGACAGATCAGTTTCAAAGGCTGAGATGATAGAGTATTGAATTTGGGTCATGACGGAAAAAGAATGAGCTCGATCGGAGTTGAAACGAGCTCAAACGGAGCATTTTAGGTTTAGGGGTAAAATGGTAATTTTGGTCAAAGGGTTGACTTTGACCGGGCCCACGGACCCGGGTCAACGATGTCTCATCAGCGACGACTCGATTCGGATGAACGATGGAAAAAAATACGGGATTCGGATCGAAAACACGGAGTTGCGTGCGCATCGGCATGCGACGGGCGCGCACGGCGCGCACAGACGCGCGCGGCACCTCGACAGCTGCCGAGTTTTCTCAGCAGCACTCGGCGGTCTCGGCGGCGTGGCTCGGCAGCTGCCGAGTTTTCTCGGCAGCACTCAGCGGCTGCCGAGTTTTCTCGGCCAGCCCCTTCCCAGGTCGCCGGCGTCGCGGCTGACCATCAAGCCACCTTCCCGGCGTCGCCCGGCGTGGCGGCGTCGCCCGGCGTGGCGGCGCCGCCCTCTGCCGCGGCCGCCAGGTTCGCCGGAAACCTAGCACCTCCGGCTACCTTCTCCGGCCATTCTTCGCCGGATTCCGGCATAAATAGTGTCTGCAATCATCGCCGCAAAACCCTTCGATACACTGATTTTTCCAAAAATTCCAACTCCAACCAAAACTCCGGCCGTCAACTTCCAGTCGCCGGCGACCCTTCCCTGACCCTTGGCCGGCGACCCCCCATCGCCGGCCACCTATTCCGGCCAACCCAAAACACCAACACAGCCATATACACTCACGCATGAAACACACACACACACGTTCCAACACACACACATCGGATTCACTTGCCTTGGCCGGCGGCCATCACCACCACACTCATCGGCGCATCACCAGCGCCGGCCACCAGCAGTTCACGGCGGCGCCACCTGCGCCGCCTCCCAACAGCATGCAAACACAACACACACACTATCTCACTTACAAACACAAACATATGCACTACATACATATATATACCTACTGTTCCGGCCCGGCGCCGCCACCAGCAGCGGCTCCACCTCCTCCTCATCACCACCACACCACCACCAGCTTATCCGGCCACTGCTCCAGCAAGAGGGTGATGAGAGAGAGAGAAAACAGAGGAGAGAGAAAGGATGAGGGGTTAGGGTTTCAAGGCTGTTTTTCGTCGTTTTCCAGTGAACCGTAAGTCGGAATTGAATTCCGGAAGTTGTCCTAGACTCGTCTCGTCGAGACGAACATCGTGTGCGAAAATTGTCCTATTTCGACAACGTCGGAATTTTCCAGCGACCGCACCGGAGGCAGAAAAGAGAGGAGAGGAGAGAGAACTTACGTGTTTTCATCGTGCTCGGCTCGTTCGGCTCTCTCGGGAAAACGGTAAATTTTCGAATCAAAAACTCTCCTATTTATAGAATTTGAAAAATCACTATTCACTAGGGTTACTGTTCATATAGAGTAGGTCACTGTTCCGGATAAGATTTTTGGTTAGAAAATATCTCGTATTTTATACTCTTCGTATACATCTCGTATACGTCGTATTCTTCATTTTCGCTGTTTTGTTCATTACTTGAGCTACGTAACTCCGATTGACCTCTAGTTCATTTCTATCTTCTTGTTTTTCAAATATGCATCGCGGGGTAAAATAAAATTCTATGTTCCACGTCTAGGAAAAATATCGATCTAAAACGTGCAATAAACACTTATCTGAAACGCACGTATTAAATTGAACAGTCAACATATATGCACATAATTATTAAGTTAGGGTTCAAATATTTAATTATTAAATTATGCTTATTTTGATCCGGGGCCCTACAAAGCAGGACACTCCATTTTCACATTTGTCTTGAGCTAGCGGCACCCCCGTACTACAATCCTTCACAATAAACATATTCGGAAAGAATTCCACAAACACATCATTAGTCTGGGTGAACCGATGAACAGATAATAGGTTATGTTCGGTTGTGGGCACACATAAAACACCAGATAATTTAAAATCACGAGAGGCAAAATATAGAGAAGTGCTACCGATATGGGAAATAGGCATGGTGTGGCCGTCAGTTAGATGCACTTCCTCGGTTCCATCATACTCCGAGTGCAAGGACAGATTTCCCAAGTCATTCGTGATATGGTGGGACGCCCCAGAGTCCATAAGCCAAGAGTTGTGAGATGGAGCAGGTGGAGACTTTGTGTGATTGACCATCGGTTGTTGCTGACCATTCGAAGGGATCCGCCAGCAAGTTCTGGCTGAATGACCAGGTATGTCGCACCACTGACAGACAACACGTGTGGTCGATTGTGATTGATGCTGGGTGGAAGAAAAAACCTGATGTCCTTGAGATGTTGAACGACCACCCCAACCACGACCGCCACGTGGATATGGATTTCCATGGCCTCCACGAGTAGATTTCTATTGTGTAAGATTGGCCGAGACTGCTAGATCCTGTTTCGAATCATCAAGTCCTTCTAAGAATTTCTCCTAAGCAAGTAGGAGATCCATCAGTTGCGGGAATGAGAGTGACGTGGACTGAGCACGAACGAAGGTAGCAATGTCACGATATTTAGGACTCAGGCCACCAAGAACATAAAGGGTGAAGTCATCGTCAGAAACGGGGGAATCAATCATGGATAATTCGTTTACTTTAGCCTTGAGAGAATGCATAAATTCGGCGACACCGCGAGATCCCATTTTCGCGGATTGAAGATCACTCTTCAATTGCATTATGCGCGCCCTAGACTTGTTGGCAAAAATAGAATGGAGACCCTTCCAGGCTTCAGAAGAGGATTTATACGACGTTATATACGATGCGACTTCATCAGTAACGGACCCCTGGAGAAAAGCCAAGACCAGTTGATCTTGGTGGAACCATGGCTTGTAGGTGCTGGCATCGGCGGAGGGTTGAGGTGTGGAACCATCAACAAACCCTAGCAGATCATGTCCATTTAGGATGGTGGAAACGAGTGAAAGCCACTGAGGGAAATTGGTCCGCGTCAGTTTATGAGAGGAGGGAAAAGGGGCCGTGATGACGACGGGATTGGAGGAACCACCGCCAGATGTGATCTGATTGGTGGAGGAATTTTCTTCGGTAGACATGGCAAAGGAACGAGAATGTGATTCAAAAGCGTGTGAAGATGGATTGGAAGAATACTGATACCATACAAGATAAGCTGCGGAGAATATAATAATATATTTCTGAGGGGATTAACCCCAATATAAAGATTACAGAGTACAAGGATATGTAAGGAAAGATACACACAATAATATACATAATCAATCAATCCCTATAACGAATGAAACAAATCGTTCCTTAATACAAGCCAATCTGAAACATTAAATACGATGGAATTTGAAACACGTGATGAGTCTACGAGTAAAATACGAGCAAGAACAGATTCGACATCAAGACCTCCCGTAGCTCCTAAAAAACCTAGGAGTCAATATTGGATGCATTGTGAAAAAAAATGACAAAGTTGGATAATAGAAGTGTACAACAAATTGGAATATACAATTATTGTAAAGTTGAGATCCCAACGGCTTATGGAAGTACAAGTGGATTAAAGAATCACTTGGTGAATAGGTGCAAGGCAAGTCCACTATACAAAGCGAGTGGGAGTGAGAAAAATCAAGTTGTGTTGACGAATGAGACTATGGGACAAGGAAGTGCATTGGTTCCTCACACTTTTAATCAAAAACGGTGTGAATTAAAGGTTACAGAGTTTGTGATTATCGATGAAATGTCATTTCGGGCTGATGAAAGAAGAGGATTTGTAAGTTTTGTGCATGAGTTGCAACCGAGATTCAAAATCCCAAATCGAAAGAAAGTTGCAGGTATGATTTATGATTTATTCTTAGTTGAGAAGAGTAAGATAAAAAGTGTGCTTAGTAGCCAAAGGGTAAGTATCACAACCGATACTTGGACATCCATTCAAAATATAAATTACATGATTGTTACAGCTCACTTTTTGGATAATGATTGGGAGTTGCACAAAAAAATAATTAACTTCACAAAAATCACTAGTCATGTTGGGGAAGAAATTGGCAAGATGATTGAAGTTTGTTTGAGGGAGTGGGGGATAGAAAAAGTATTTTCAATGGTGGTAGATAATGCTTCTTCTAATGATACATCTATTGATTACTTGAAAAAATGAATGAAAAGTGAGAATGCATTGTTGTTTGAGGGGAAGTACTTGCATTTGAGTTGTGCATGTCATATACTTAACTTGATTGTTAAGGATGGTTTGAAGGAGCTTAATGTTTCGATTAAATTTATAAGGAATGAAATTGTTTTTATTCATTCTTCTCCTTCTAGATTGAATAAATTTAGGGAGTTTGCCGTGCTAGCCAAGTTTGCTAGCACATCAATTGTTCCTATGGATGTGAAAACCATGTGGAATGCAACCTATAAAATGCTTGAAGTTGCATTGAAGTATAGAAGAGTGTTTGAAAGGATGGCCGAAGAATGGTTGCCTTTTATGAATTATTTTCGTGAAAAAGATGAAAAGGGTAAAGAAAGAATAGGGCCTCCAACTATTGAAGATTGGGAGAATGCAAAAGCTTTTGTACACTTCTTGAAAGAATTCCATGATGCCACTTTAGAGCTAAGTGCATAAAAAACTCTACATCTTAATTGATATATCAATCAATGATTACACTGCAAATTAAGATTGAGAAAAAGAGAAATGAGGATTCCAATCCAACACTTGAAAAGGTTGAAAGTGCAATGAAGTTGAAATTTGTTAAGTATTGGGGAAATTGGAATAACTTAAATCATTTGATTTTTATTGCCAATGTTTTAGATTCGAGATTCAAGCTTCAAATGATCAAAGTTAGCATCAAGAAATTGGGAGGTACTCCTACAAAGGTTCAAGAGTTCATTGATGTGGTTAGATTAAATTTGGTAACTTTGTAGATGGAGTACAAGGGTATAAATGATATCTTACATAATGAAAAATAATGTACGCAAATAGAGTGTGATGATGGAGATGATACTACAAGTGGTGGTGGTGATGATGGTCTTTGGGATGAATTGTTCAATGATGTGGAAGCAAAAAATGAAGAAGAACAACTTCAAGAGATATCTAATGAGGTGGATAAATACCTAGCGGATGAAATTGAAAAACGATCGAATCAATCTTTCAATCTTTTGGAATAGTGGAAAGGAAGTGAAACTAGGTACCCAATCCTTTCAAGTATTGCCAAAGATATTTTTGTCATTCCAAGCTCAACTGTTGCTAGTGAGTTTGCTTTTAGTTTGGGCAAAAGAGTTATGGATCCTTTGAGGAGTAGTTTGAGTCCAAAAATGGTAGAGGCATTGGTCTGCACTCATGATTGGCTAAGAGGAAATGAGCTCAACTTTTATATGGATCCAACCGATGATGACCTTGATTTATACAAGGAAATTGAAGTAATTGAAAATAGTAACATTTTTTTTTATTTGGCATGTTTTTATTTATGTTAATCTAATATGAATTATTTTAATAATCTCTCATGATTATTTTATAGCTGTAAATGTCAATCAAGATCGTTCTCAAACTTTCTCTCCAGCCTCCACTTTATCTAAGGTACTGTTATTTTAAAGGTAAGATTATATTTTTATTTATTTCGATATAACTTTGAAAATAAGATCACATCTATATATTTTTCAACTTTAATATTTGTAACTAATTTACTTGGAACTTTTACAGGTCTCGTGCCTTGATTCTTGAGGTTTTTGAGTTTCAAACTCAATTGGATTTTTGTATTCAGACATGAATTTTATTATTATTATTATTGTCATAATTATTGCTACATGAATTGAACTTTTTCTGTATTATTTGATGTGTTGTGTTTGGACGTGAGCTTTAATTTTATGTTGTTTTTTAATGTTATGTCGTGAATAGGTTATCATTGACTTGTTCACATAATATGTACTTTTTTCCGTAAATTTTGATAATTTTGGTAAATTCGGTAAATTTTGGTAAGTTCAGTAATTTTTGGTATTTTCGGTAATATTCGATAGTTTCAGTAAATTTCGGTATGGTATGACGGTAAATTTCGATATACCGAAAAATTCGGTAATACGGTATCAAATGGTATAGGCTATCAATATACCAAAAATTTCGGTACGGTATCGGTAAGTTTTTTGGCATATCAAATATTTCATTACAATATACGGTATGGTATAAAATTTTCGGTATATCGTACCGAACTAGCCCTAATTGCAACACACCAATAAATATATTAAGATATGTTCATGATACATAATGAATTGATATGTACTATACTTATATCTCAGCAAAAAAGAGAACCACGCCTTCACGCTACAACAACACATTAAAAAGATTATCTCTCACCAATCGACGGAACAACTTGACGAGAAATTAACATGAAGTACGAACTGATACAACGAGACAAAAACACCAAAATGAAATTTGTTTTAAATCTAATTATCCATAATCAACATGTACCAAACACCAATCTGATAGGAATCACTAGAATTGTCACCTCAAAGCTCAAGTGTGGCTATCATCCCCAAATTGAATTCATCTAGATATACTTGCCTCGGAACATTCTGAAAAGGCATAATCAAGACATGATCACAACAACATTAATCCTACAAAAATACAAATCAATTGGCAATGTTGAGATGTACAATATTATAGTACAAGTATGCTGCAATATCTGTGGCTTCTTGCTGTCTTGGAATCTTGTCTTATTCCTATCTTCAACACATCTCCTATCATTTTCCTTCCCTCTTTTCCTCGTTTCTTCTGAATCACTAAATTCCCATTCTCCCATCTCTTCTCTCTTTCTTCTATTATGTGATATCCCCTCATTTATACTAAGTTGAAAGAGAAAATGAATGATATTAATGTGTTTATCATCATTGATATGTTAAAATCATAAAGTAGCTAGGAAAATCGATTCTCTTTATCTTTTGATTTGACCCATCATCGACCGGGTTTGTAGTAGCCAAATAGTTTACCATTTCCTAATAATAATAATAATAATAATTATTATTATTATTATTATTATTATTATTATTATTTTGTCACTTCTTCGAATCCCATTTTCTTTTTTTGCAATTTGCTTTTTAGATCTATACTACAATATTCCTTTGTCCTTCAACGTTCCATCACCTCAATGAAATAGATGAGAGAGAAAGCAATATATTTTTTTGTAAGTAAAGATTGACAAATGTGACAATTTTTGTAGCGTCCCACTCAATCACTGAGTTGCTCCCAATATTTTCATTTTCTTGGTTTCAGGAAAATAAATTAATTAGTATTATTATTATTTATTTACTTGGGGAATGGGATCTACTTATTCATCATATCCATCAATCACTCTCTTTTCTATCTAAGGTTACTTCTCCACTCTATTTCTCCTCTTTAATTATTAATTCCCATTTTTCAGAAATGGGATTCTCTCTTCACCAATTTACCATTTCTTTTCTCATTCTTGTGATTTCTTCCTCCATGGATTTCAGATTTTTCAGTGCTCAAGGTTTGTGGCTAATTCTCCTTTGCATGTAATATTTTTCAACTTTTCTTTTTGCAGATTAATTCTTAATAATTTTTTTCTTTATTTTTTCAGGTACCAAAATAGCAGATATAGCTGACAATTCCAAGGTTAGACTCTGTCCTCTCTCTCTCTCTCTCTCTCTCTCTCTCTCTCTCTCTCTCTAAATTGGAGTTGTTTTGATTGGGTAGACAATGAAAGAAGAGAAGGCAATGTTAAGAGCACAGATAGGTTCGAGGCCTCCACGGTGTGATCGGAGATGTGTTTCATGTGGCCATTGTGAAGCCATTCAAGTGCCCACTAATCCCCAAACAACCACCGCCGGCGGCGGCGGCGTTTCAGTCATTGCCTATGCTAGAGGTGATGGCAATTCCAATTACAAGCCCATGAGCTGGAAATGTAAATGTGGCAACTTCATTTTCAACCCATAATTTGTCACTAAAAAAAAAGTAATCCTTTATATATATGATTGATAAGTTCATACTTAAATAGGTGAGTTGCTATTATTGATCACCTCTTTTTGATTTTATTGTCCTCTGCCTTTTGCTTTTTTTGGTGGTCTTGTAATTAATCTTATTTATTATGACTCTTGTTTTGCTAATTTATACATTGAACTTTGGCACTATAATATAAATATTTACTCATTCTGTTCCATTCTATAACTTAATTAAGAAGGTTTAAATTTTGTCTTAAAATGCTAGCTTAGTATATTATTTAGAGTGAGACATGTCACACATACATTGGATATTAATATAGAGACAAAATAGAGCATGGGCATGCACCAAAACACATGAAGACAATCAATCATGTAATACAGTTGTGAGTTGTGAAACTGCTTTTGTGATATTGTAGCAGAGATTCTGGTTTGTACAGAATCAGTACATGCATTTAATACGCATTAATTATGAAATATATGGATTTGGGAGATCAAATATTTTCTTAAACAGTGAACAGATGACAAAACTCTGTGTTGTGCGCGTATTTCGCATGTAAGGCATTATTTTACCACACGACACCGTTTAGCTAAATTATTATTTTTCCTTGCAGTACATCATCTAATATGATTATGAAAATATAAGAGAGAATTATATCGATTTTATTATTATTATTATCATAATGGGTTTTCTTCAAATGCAAGACCTTGGGCCCTCAATTTAATATTTTTAATTTACCAATTTAGTGGTGGCAATAGATCAAACCTGCCAATCGACATGAATTTAATCATCCAGCATGTAGAACTGTACAGACGATTCGAACTGTCAGTTCAAAAAATTGTAAAGGGTCAAATCGAAATCGAATCTATAGGATTCAGGTTTCGATTTCTGTTTTGGTTTGTAAATTCAGCAGTTCGAGTTCGAAAACTGCCGGTTGGTTTCATTTTTTTCTTTGTTTTTGATTTTTTTAAAATTAAATTTGTATATATAAATATTACAATTATTCATATATTACAAAATAAAATTATTTGAGTTAATAATTTGATATAAATTAAAATGTATAACTATATTTATTCAACATTACAAATTACAAATTAAAATGTTAGAACTTACAATTTAAATACAACAAAATACAAACCATGAACCCAAAAAATTGACAAGTATTTATATAAATAAAAAATAATAATCATTATAACTTAAAATCAAATAGTAGAATAACATAATAATTTTTTCATATGATATAAAAAATTTAAATGTAGATAAACCAACAGTTAAATCTTAAATTTCGGATTTGAAAATACCATGAATTGAAACTAAACCATACAACCACGATTCATGATCGGATCAAAGGTGTTTTGAACCTTTGACCACTGCTTAGTTCCGATTGGGTTTTGGTTTTTTTTTGAACTGACTAGCACCTCTATGTGGTTTGAGTTGATTTTTTTTTAAAAATTAAATTGATGGGTTGAGTTGATGTTTAATGGATTTAAATTTATGTTCAACCAAAACATATATGATTTTAATTGTCTTTAAAAAAAAAAAAAAAGGTTCTTACTTATAAGTTCAACTTTTTTTAAATTAATTATGAGTTTCTATATAAAATAATTTAAGTTTGATATTCGATATTTGGACTGTTATCTTTAAAATATTCTTAAATAGTTTGTAATTGAATTTTTTTATATTATGTTTGAATTGGATTGGTATTAATTATAATGTTGTTTCTTTTTTGTTTTTTTTGATTAAAATATATGTTGAATTATTCCATTGAAATTAATAATTATATGTTAACATAATTTATTAAAGTTCAACTTATATAGATTAAACGAGTTGGAAGTTACCTACAAAAATTTAAAAGATTGGATTCAAATTCTAATTACTTACAGTAACAAATAGGCTGGGCTTGGCTTGGCATATTTTTGGTAATCAAAATGTTGATTAATACGTGGCCTTTTTGTCCTTTTTTTTCCGAATGACATACGTCATTATTAAATTGGAATTTTATCGGTTTAGATCTTGAAAGATAGATTAATTATCAATGCGGAATTTTAGAGATGAAATTTATCAATATAAGATGTGAAAGACATGAAACTTTCAAATTTTAATGACCTTAACATTCTCCCTAACAAAGATTGATATCGTTGACAAATGAGGTTAATGTGGTATAGAATAGAAGAAAAAACGAATGACAGTAGAAAATAACAAAATGAAGACTTTACACTCTCATCGTAATTCTCAATTTAATTATTGTTTTTCAGTTGGCTTTGTTACAAAAATACTATGACACCGTTGATTTAAAGTCTTGATTTAACAGTTTCAAATAATGTAATTATGGACTGATAAATTTCAATCTTTCAACTCACATATTAATAGTTTAATTGTATATTATGATTCCTATATTTTAAGTATAAACAGATCAAATCAACTAAATTGTAAATAATTTAATTGTATATGATGATTCGTATATTTTAATAAGTCTTGATTAAACAAAATCTTATCGATTGACCGAGGAAGCTGTTGAAAAGAAAAAACTACCCTATGGAGGAGACCCATCAATGAAATGATTACATAGTACAAATGATCTCGATTAGTGGCAAGGGATAAAGAAATGATTAGTAGCTTACAATTCCTATATTTCTGATATTATTTTATAGAGGTAATTAAAATTTGACTATCTAACCTTTTCATTTTAGATTTTGATTGGGAATCATTACATTCGAACCTATAACCATGCTTAGATTGAGAAAGTTTCTACCGTTAAAGCTAAATCAACTGATACAATTTTCTAACATTTTAACTCTCTAACTTTTTTTTTTCTTTATTATATAAATTTTTTACTTGTACTTCATCCATTTAATTTTACAACTTATTTAATTTCGGTCATCTTAAACAAATTTCACTCATTTATTGCTAAGAGTAAGCCCACCAGAGTGTGGCATTTTTTATTCTCTACTAGTAATTGTGGGCGCTGTTCTAAAGATTTGTACAGTGTGGTATTAGTACTACATGAGGTGAAACACTGTTTCGACGCTATCTTTTATATATATTACGATGTTTGTTAATGATATAAAATATAAAATAATACAAGTGTTAATTTTCCAATATGAATTGTAATTTAAAATATTTAAAATATTACGGGTGATAATTTGTATTATATGGATGATAATATACAAATTTAAAATTAACAGTACATGTGATAAATTCTCAACATAGATAGTAAAAATATGAGAATTGGGAAACAGATACATAAAATAACTAAAAATAGATTAAAATACATAAAAAATGAAACATAAAATTATTGAAAATAGATTAAAATACATTAAAATAAAATATAAAATTATTGAAAATAGCAATAAAACTTATTTCTCTTGCAATAAAAATAATTTATTGTTTTTTTACATTTTAAATTAAGGTTAATTCAATAAGTCATATGATTTTTATTTATTAAATTTAAAATATAAAGAGAGAAAAATTATATTAAATAATGTTTACCTTTGTAAATATGTTAATAAATTATATCAAAAGTTTTAAAATATGATTAAATAAATTAATAATTTAAAATATTATGTATTATTCATTTTTACTGTAAAATTTAGTACAAACCTTTGGAGATGAAAATATTATAGTACATATCCTGCATTGAAGCAGTGCAGACTGTTGTGGACACCCACGTCTTCCGAGATTGAATTACTAAAATGTATGAGACTTATATCTAATAAATTGTAAAATTTAAGCAAAATAGTTAGTGAACGAAGTGGAAGACACTGCTAAGTTCAAAAACAAAATAGAAGAGGAAATGACATTGATTACGCAAACCCATAAAATAATATGTGGTTGTTACACAATTTTTTATTTGAAAACTCCAATACTATACAATTTGAATTTAGAATTACCAAAATTACATATTTTGTATGTTTGAGTCAATAATTTTAACGGTGTATAGTGAATACTTTAGTCTGGTGTTTGAAAAAGTTCTGAAAAGTAACATGACATGACATAGGTTTGTTTTTTTGCTTCACATGAATACAATATTCTCGTGGATTACCATTATATAAAGAGGGTCACACACACATTGAAATGTCATGAAAAATTACGAGAAGGAAAAATTACTTTCAACTCTTTCGTTTGTTTGAGACAAATTTTGTGGAAGGGATATGAGTGTTGAATAATTTTGGTGTAGGGCTTATTGTGAGTGTTATGAATTTCGTGCGAGATTTTATTGTTAGAGGGAATTTCGTTGAATTTTCGTGGGTGGGGTGAACAATTTCCTGCAATTTTCGTGGGTAGTGAAGAATTTCCTATAACTTTCGTGGGAATTTCATGTATGGTTAAGAATTTCGTGCAATTTTCGTGGATGTATTGAAGAATTTCATGGAAAGATCATTCTATGGGAAAAATAATTCTAGGAAATTTCGTGTACTCGAAGACATTTTCGTGGAAAGGTATTTTATTTTCTTAAATTTTATTTATTAGAATTCGTTGTTATTTTTATAAAATTGTTGTATTAGAATCCGTTGTTATTTTCATGTCAGGTATTTAATTTGCGTTTCAACATAGATATGATAATATTAGTTTACCTTTACACATGAATTTATTTATTAGCGACCATTTTCAGGAATTCTTTATCGGTCTTTCAACCACAATTTTAACACCCAGTGATGTACATAAAAAAAATTACGAAATATCATTTCAAAAAAGGAAAAATCCTATGGACACATTTCTTTGTCCCAAGTTTTGTTTACAAAATGACATAAATAGCATAAACGAAACACATTTTTTAATTAAATAGACATACGAATTTTTTGATACTGCATTATTGAGCAATTCAACCCTAAATTACACGTATAGTTTACGTGTACGCTTAAACATGATCAGAAAATTACGTGTAATGCTAATTGAAAATTTTAACATTTTATGTACGAACATGATTTCAAATAAATTTCGTGTGCCCCGACTGTTTCGGATTTCCGTGTAAAAGATCACAGCCTAAATTTCCTAAGTTAGGTTACACTAGGAATAAATATGGTTTTTTTCCAAAGTTTTGTAACTTGTTCCATACAAGGCCTTAATTCCATGTGACCTTAAACGAAATAACACTACAATTTCGTGGAAATAGAAGATTAATTTCCAGGAATAATAAACTAATTGTGGGAATAATAAAACCAGTTTCGTGGAGGCCAAATATTAAACAAAATTTCCTATTTTTCATGGAAATGTTGGGTTCGTCTAATTTTCATGGAAGGACATACACGAAATTTCGTGGAATTTCGTGGAAATTTTTGACATACACGAAATTAGCCACAAATTTTGTGGAGATTTCGTGGCAATTTCATGGATAGGTTATTTAAAAGAAATTGCAGTCTAATTTCGTGGATGACTACTTTCGTGCAAATTTCATGGCAATTTCGTGGATGGGTTAACTAAATGAAATTCCACCTAATTTTGTGGACGACTACTTTCGTGCAAATTTCGTGGCAATTTCGTGGATGGGTTAACTAAATGAAATTCCACCTAATTTCGTGGATGACTAATTTCGTGCAAATTCCGTGGACACTTAATTAAACGAAATTACAGACTCAACTACAAATCCAATTTCGTGGAACAAGTTTTAGATCCAACCACATCCAATCGACAGATACAAAGCATAAATTAAACAAAATAACATACAAATCCGAATAAAATTCTTGATATTTTAACAACAAACCCAAAAAATTACTAAGGTTTAGAGAACTTACCTGTTCACCTAACTCCATTCGCGGCGGCTTGTCAAATTTCGTGGGCGGCGGCGACACCACTACAGCGGCGAGGTGTCAGCGATGGCGACAACAAATTTCATGTTCGACGGCGGGGGAGGCAAATTTTCAAGGCCTTTTTGCCGGCGGCAGAGGCAACAATTTCATGGCCTTCTCAAAATTTCGTGGGGCTGTGGAAATTTCTTGGTGGAGGGCAACCAAGGGAGCAGTCAATTTTGTGAAAAAATTGTGAAAGGGATGTAGAGTCAATTTTTTTTTTCAAAAATAAGAAAAATCCAATTCAAACCCTAATTCAAGCCCTTTTTTGAATTGTTAAAGGGGGTGGGTTGTGTTGCAAAGTGTGTGGGGTTTTTTTTTTTTTTTTGAATTGTGTAATTTTAGATATAAAAATATCTACGTGTGTAAAAATGTCAATCCAAATTACTAGTTTGTGTAATTTTGGTTTTGGTCCCAAAATAGAATTATATCATCTTTATATTATAATCATATATATGCTACATACGTTTATTAAATACCATATTTTATATTCAGTAGTAATCAATGCCTGATACCTAATTACCTAATTCAAACATACCACAAAGCTAAGAAAATATGTTTTGGATGATCCCCACTCTAGTCTAGAGTAGGAAAGGTAGAGTAGTCTGCAGGGTTTAGCTCAGTTGGTTTCAGAGGGGCAGATTTGCTCCAAGGTGCAAGGTTCAAACCTCATAACCTGCAGTGTGGGCCCAATGTGGGCTTTAAGGATGGGCTCCTTGTAGGCTTATGGGGAGCGTCTCCCCCTTAACGGGCCGCTGAGTACCTGATTTACAACTTCTCACAACTTATGTTCGACCGGAATGTGGGGTCCCTTGGGGTTGGGGATTCAACCTTTTGCTCCAAGGAAAGGTAGAGTAAGAGGATTGTTTTTAATGGTGTAGGGAGGAGTGTCACCAACCACTACACATTAAAGTTGGAGACATGACACCCAAATAACGATAGGTTTGTTATTCTATTATTTTCTATATATTTTTTTATTGATATGATGAGTATCAATTGAGGATATATAATAAATAATATTTCTATTTCAAAGTAGTTATTATTTAAAAAATGTTTTACAGAAATTAAGAAAATATTAAGTATGTACACAAATAAAATCCAGCACAGAAAAAAAAAAGATATGAGTAAAGTTTGAAATTTTTTATCAATTTTCTTATAATAATAAAGCGACATATGAATTGTAACAATCTATATCTTCCAAAATAATAATTTTTTCTACAAACATAAATTCTAAACGATGTGATTTAATAAGATCATTTACCTACGGACCATTCAAATAAAATATATTTAATGAGTATATTATATGAATCTTACCTAGGGATGGGTTTATTTAGAGATCGTCCCCTTAAACTCTTAAAATGTTATTTTCTTCATTTTTCATTTATATCATAAATTTGTTAGAGTCTACTTCACATCGTAGAAATATGCTCATCAATAATTTACAAATTAGCTTCAAACGTACTTTATGTTGTAATACATGAAAAACTTGATCACCTTCAAAACAAAATTTTAAATCCATTTCCAATCCTACCTATTCTATTTTTTCATACAAAACTTAATAATCCTCATAAAGGAATGCCAAAAATACTAATTTTTTTCTAATGCATGTAAGACAAATAATAAAGAGAAATACATTGTAAGACAACATACATTTTGAAAGCAAGAATAAAACAAACAATAAATAGGGTTGAGATAACATCCACAACGAGATCTTTACAACATTTTAAATTCATGTTTTTACATAACCGAAGCCATTGAAAATAAACAGAAAGACGTTAAAAACCAAATAGCGGAAGTCTATTACAGGATCCATAACACACGGTTAAGTTTTGCAAAATAGCAAACTGAAAGATGTCTAGAAAATCTAATTATAGAAAGCATTAAAACATTTCTTTGATATGGTATTTCTCTCTTCACGCCTCTTCGTTTTTATTTACATTTGAAGTGTGAATACATACGGGGTGAGTGTCTAGAATACACTCGTGGGAGTACTTCTAAAATTAACATTGAAAGGCAACAAAGATAAACAGACATTCATAAACATAGGTGTTAAACATAACACATCACGTGGTGCATGGCTATAGGTAGGTGCGGGTTTTCCTCGTCTTATCCTATAAACGATTTTTCTCCTCTTAGTGTAGCTACAAGATCAAAATCCCCATTCAGTAGTTTATGGCAGAGCCTCCATAGCAGTCGTTAGTCATTCATTGCATGTACACATATATACCACAACACATAAACACATCACACTTAGGGAAAATAAATGTAACTTAGCATTAAAGAAATATTTCATTGATCATGAGTTCACGTGACATTCATTCGTTCAATTGGGCATTCATGATATCTTTCATAACTTAAACATATGAAAGCATAAAGTAAAGAGGTAAATTCAGAAATTACCCCCACATTGTTTGGTGGTGACCGGTCATGCCCCATTTTGAAAGCATGTAAATATCAGAGTTCAACGTATTGGACGTGTAGTAAGAATGAAAAGAAACATACATTTGAAAGCGAGAATAAAAAATGATAAAAGGATTGAGATAACATCCACGATAAGATCTTTTCAGCATTTTAAATTCGTGTTATTACATAAACGAAACCATTGAAAATAAGCAGAAGAGGATGTTTGAAAACTAAGCAGCGAAAATCTATTACGAGATCCATAAATAAACGGTTTAGCTTTACAAAACAGAGAATCGAACATTGTTTGAAAAATCTAAATATAGAAAGAATTAAAACATTTCTTGATACTGCATCCCTCTCTTCATGCCTTCACGTTTTCATTTAAATAGGTATTGTGAATACACATGGGATGAGTATTTGAAATAGACTCGTGGGGATACTTTCTATAATTAACTTTTATTAAGTAATAGAGATAAACAAGCATTCATAAACATAGCAGTTAAGCACATCACATAAACTCGTGGCACATGGCTATAGATATGTGTGGGTTTTCCCCGTCTTATCCTATAAATGGTTCTTTATCCGTTATTGTAGCTATAGGATCAAAATCCCCATTCAGTAGTTTACGACAGAGCCGCCATAGCAGTCGTCAGTCGTTCATTGCATGCACACATATATATCACAACGCGTAAACACAACACACTCAGAGAACTTACACGTAACTTAGCATTTAAGAAACATTTCATTGATCATGAGTTCACACAACTTAGCAATTAAGAAACATTTCATTGATCATGGGTGCACATGGTATTCATTCGTTCAATCGGCACTCATAACATCTTTCATAGCTTAAGCATTCATATAAAAGTGGAAAGTAAAGCATTTAGTTTAGAAGTTACCCCCACCTTGTTCGGTGATAACCTATGTGAAGCTTGGTACTCTAAATCCTATATTCGCTCTTTTGTCTCAAAGCCTACACATAATGGAAGGAGCTTTAGATTTCTAATTATACTATAAGGTTCAAGATGAACTTAGAAATCGCTCGAGAGAAAAGAAATAATAGAGGAGAGAAATCAAAACAGAAGCTTTTGAAATCATAAAAGTGTTGAAACGATCATGGAAGCTTAAAACTCGATTATAGGGTTTAAATGGATCAATTTGGGCTCAAATAGAGGTAAAAACGAGCTTAAAACGGAGTTTTTAAAAGCATAAGTGTTTTTTCTTTAAATTCTGGAATGTTGACTTTGACCAAATGGGTCATTTTGCAAAATCAGAAAAGGTTTGGGCTCTTTTTGATATATTTGAAAACTTTTGAGGTCAAAACATAATTTTTAGAAGCTCTAGGGTTAAAACATAAAGTTTAGAAAGTTTTGGGGTTAAAAGGAATTTTCAGAAACTTTGAGGGCTTCAAAGAGATTTAAGAAAGTTTAGGGGCTAAAACGTAAATACACTAAAAATCTAGGGTTTGCACCCAAGTACCTGAATTCTTTCAAATTTTCAGATCAACCCTTTTCCATCCCCAACCCCTCACCCGACTGTTCCTCCCCCTGCAACCACCACCGACCACCGCTGTCAGCAACTCACCCGACACCATCCCGACCCGACAACACACACATACCCACGTACAAGTGCACCAACAACAACACACACACATACCCCCACACCCAAACACACACACACACGCACATGTTGTCGTGCCCGGTGGCAGCCCACACAGACGCACCGGTGCGACAACCTCGCTAGCCCACTCCACCAAACCTAGATAGTGGCACACGGGGGAGAGGAAGTGAGAATGACCGACAAAAGAGATGGAGGAAAGGAGAAGAGAGAATGAGAAAAAGGGGGAAGAAGAAAGGTTTGATTGTCCTTTTTGTGAGCTTTTCCCGATAGAGGCGGTGGTGGATGGCGGAGACGAGCCTAGATCCGGAACGGGCTCATCAAGATCTTCGTTTTGGTGTAAGATTCAGTCAAAACTCAGGTGAGAGGGGAAGACATCGGTGGTGGCACAACTGTGGTATGGCGGCGGCCGAAAGGCAGAAAACAGGAGGGAGAAAGGGAGAGAGATAGAGAGAGAACTCACTTTCCAAAATGGTGATAAAAAATCTTACCCTAGTGTGTTCTAGATTACTTCTTATGTATCTCATTTGTAGGCTCATGGGCCTCAAGGTCAGGCTATCTATTTAACGAAAACTTTGGGCTTCAACATATTATATCATTTAATCGTTATAACCTAAAGTTCGATTATAAATTCACGTATTCATTTTGTTTTGAAATGCACATAATAAAAACAAGCAATTAGGGGTAAAAATATGTAATTAATCTAATTATGCATAGATTCATCCTAGGTGTTACATGATCTACTTGAAACTCGATGCTCTAAAACTTATATCCTCTCGTTTGTCTTGAAGCCCACACATACAGAAGGAGTTTTAGATTTCAAATTATACTATAGGGTTCAAGATTATCTTAGAGATCTCTGAGAGAGAAAAGACGATAAAGAAAAATAAACGGGGCTTTTGAAATTATATATTTAAGCTTTAAAACGATCATGGAAGCTTAAATCTCAATCATTGGGTTTAAGGGAATCAATTTGGGCTTAAAATGGAGGTAAACCGAGCTTAAAATAGAGTTTTTAGAAGCATGAGATCAATTTTGTTAATTCTGAAATGTTGACTTTGACCAAATTGGTCAATTTGCAAGATTAGAATTGGTTTGGGGTCGTTTTGATATATTTGAAAATTTTTTGGGTCGAAACATAATTTTTAAAAGTTCTTGGCGTTAAAATATAAAGCTTAGAAAGTTTTGGGGGTTAAAAATGATTTTCCAGAAACTTCGAGGCTTAAACGTAGTTTTCAGAAAGTTCAGGGATTAAAACGTAAATAACCTAAAAACATAGGGTTTGCAAATAAGTCCCTAAATATTTTCAAATTTAAGAAAGGAGGCCCCTCTCTCCCACAACCCCCATCCGCCTCCTAGCCACCCACGCCACCGATCCGCCACGACCGGTGACGACGTCGCCGGCTACAACCCAAGCACGCCACCAACAGCAGCGGTGCACGACTACCATCCCAAAAACCCATACCCCGACGCAGCCCTCCCGCAATGTTGCGCTACCCGCACGCAAACAACCAAACACAGTGTTGCCATCTAGCTGTGGCACGCAACCCAAACCAGACTCACCGGCGCAAGCGCACACCGGCAACACACAACCCCGAGCAATACGCACGACTGCATGCATGTACACACAACACACGTCGGTGACACCACCAACCCAAATCGAGATGTGATGGCAGAACCTTGACGGGGAAGAGGACAGGGCGTAGATGGGAGAGAGAAAAGAAGGAGAAAATGCGAGAGAGATGGGGGAGATCCGCGCCTTTCGTCGGCGATTCCCAACAGAGGCGGTGACGGATGGCGTTGATGAGCCTAGATCCGGAACGGGCTCGTCGCGATCTACATTTTGATATAAAAATCGTTCGAGACGGAAAAGGTAAGGGCGACGCCGGCAGCGACGATTGGCCGGCTGGCTTGGAGAGAGAGAGAGAGTGTGTGTGTGCCTCTCCAAATTGTGTCCAAAGATACCTAGGTTTATCCAAAAAAATCACTATTTAAGTATTCCCACTTGGCTTATGGGACTCATGTTAATCCATTTATGAAATCTTTTGGGTCTTGACATATGATATCCTTTAGGGTGCGGCTATCCGCACCCCAAAAATTACTAAACACACCTCATTCCTAGTGTAATTATATTTTTCATTTGTATAGAAATAAGGTGTGTTTAGTAATTTTTGGGGTGCGGATAGCCGCACCCTATCCTTTAATTGTTATAACCTAAAGTTCAATTAAATATTCACATACTTATTTCGTTCTAAAGCGCATATAATAAAACAAGCAATTGAGGGTTAAATTATTTAATTAATTCAATTATGCATGGATTTATCCTAGGTGCTGATATCCTTTCCCCCTTAGAAAAAATTAGTCCTCGAAATTTAGATATATATCTATATATGGTAAATTTGGATACTTCGCTAAGATCTCGTCTTCTTATTCCCACGTCGTTTCTTCATTTCTATGGCGACTCCATTGAACTTTCTCTAGGGCCATTTCTTGATTCCTTAACTTGCGAGACTTCATTTCAAAGATAGCTATTGGAACTTCCTCGTATGTCAAGTCCTTCTCAACGTCGATGTTTACTTGGTTAATCACATGGCCAGGTCGAAAACGTACTTCCGTAACATGGATACATGAAAGGCATTGTGTATGCCGATGAAGTTCGGCGGTAAGGCTAGTCGGTACGCGACTTCTCAAACTCGATCCAAAATCTCAAACGGTCCCACGTATCTCAGTCTCAACTTTCCTCTCTTCTCAAAGCGACAGACTCCTTTAGTGGATGATACTTTTAGAAAAACTTTATCTCCCACCTCGAATTTCAGCTCTCTATGTCTCTTATCTATATATGACTTATATCTGTCCTGCGTCACTCTGATTCTTTCTCGAATCTTCTTTATCACTTCAACTGTCTGCTCAACCAATTCTGGTCCCAAAATTTTCTTCTTACCCACCTCATATAGTGCTTCGTACGGCGCCATTCCAATCATCGATTGATAGTTGTTGTTGTAAGCAAACTGTACTAAACACAAGTGCTCTTCCCAACTTCCGTGAAGGTCCAAAGCACAAGCTCTTAACATATCTTCTAGAATTTGTATAGTTCTTTCCGATTGTCCATTTGTCTAAGAGTGAAAAAGGATACTGAAAGCTAACTTGGTTCCTAACTCCTTTTACAAGCTCTGCCAGAATCTGGACGTGAAACGGGGATCTATATCTGATACGATAGAAACTGTACTCTGTGTAGCCTGACGATCTCTTCCATGTAGATTCGAGCCAACTTATCCAAACCGAAGGTCATCTTGATCGGCAAGAAATGAGCAGACTTGGTTAACATATCCACAATAACACATACGACTTGATTCCCTCGATTGGTCCTAGGTAAACCGACAACAAAATCCATAGCGATGTGTTGCAATTTCCATTCGGGTATTTCTAACGGAGTTAACATTCCTACTGGTCGTTGATGTTCAACTTTCACTTGTTCACAAACCAAACACTTCTTAACGAAAAGTCCAATACTCCCTTTCATGTTCCTCCACCAAAAGCTTTCCTTCAAATCCCTATACATCTTCGTACCTCTAGGGTGTACTGACAATAGCATGCAATGAGCTTCTTCCACAATTTGTTTTCTCAGTTCTTCATCTTTTGAAACGCACAACCTTCCCTTGAAGATTAGGGTTCTATCTGTTGTCAAAGCGAACCCTTTTACTTTTTCTTTATTCATACGAGTCTTCATCTTTATCAAAAACTTATCCCTTCTTTGGGCCTCGACTATAATAGAAAGAATATTATGTAATAACATATCCATACTTATCCCTTCATCTTTTTTGAGAAATTATAATTTCATAAGGAATAACGTGTAATACTCTTATGCATATTATGTAATACTTTTATACCTATTATGTAATACGAAGAATCTAAATTCATGAATACTTTAAGAAATTGTAATTTAACAAGTAATATGTTTATTAATTATCATGTAATACTTTTAAAAAATTATTTTTTTACAAGTAATACTTTATAATACTTTTGTTTATATATATATATATATCAGATAATACATTTATACACTTTCAAAAATATTATATAATACAAATTATAATTTAAGATTATACATACAAAAATATTAATTGTCATATCAGTTTGACTTTGATTTCACGTTGATCTGCATTGATCGAACGTTATGAGATGTTTTCATGAGACGATTTGATAGGAGAGCTAGTCATCACAGATAGTCACATCTAAATTTTTTGGCTGATATGTGCTCTCTAATGCGTTTCATTTTAAAGACTTCTAAGGGGTACAATCTCAACATAATTCTGAATCACAGTATCAAAATATATTTTTCTTAGAATATATGGTCTCAAAACAAAAAAGAGATTGTCAAATTTTATTTATTTTTCGATGAAGCTTGTATAATAATTTTATATTAAATATGCATAGATTATAATACTTCAGAAGGTCTTATCTGCTCTGAAAATAAACCTTTGAGAGTTTTCTTCGTTTTCAAAATTTCATTAGAAGAATTCCAAAATATACATCTAGAATATGCCAAGCTATTTATCAGAAATATTGCATACTGTTCCTATTGAAAAAGTATATTTTAAGTTTGTCGATATATTTCTGAAATTTGCAAACGAGATGTTTCGTCTACATTTATTAAATATATTTTTTTCCACTTTCTCTGCCTCAATTACAAACGATAATTTGTATATTGACTTTTTCTCAAAGATATTGCAAACATGTTTTTTCATTTGATGGGTGTATCTAATTAAAAATCGATTAAGTATTTAACCTAATCTACCTTTTAAATGTGCACAATTAAGTATTAATCTAATCTACCTTTGAAAAATCACCAAATTTCAGTTTTTTTTGGTTGACCAATACTGATACGTGGATTTATTAATTTCATACATTTTGTGTTGAATATCGATTCATATTGATATCATATCAATATCAGTTTTATCCTTATATAAATTCTATAAAATTAGGAAATTATCGGTATTCATATAAAATCAGAAATTTCATTTTTATTTTTCCCGTACAAATTAATTCAATGTTCCAACAACAAATTATATAAAAGATGTCATTTCATCTTCTATAATTGAACAACATATGATTTTATTTTAGTATTAACTAGTAATCATGTATTAGTTAATTTTCAACAAATTGTGGTGATCCAATGATCTTTATTATCATTTATATATTTATCATTAACATATCAATAAGCTGATATCTATGTCAATTGTATGTATAATTGTTTGCTATAATACTTCCTAAAGTACATGCTAAAATCTGAATTTTAATATAAACCCCATTATTTTTTCAATTTCTATGGATACGAACATTTTCTTCAATTCACAGTATGTTAAAATTTCTATCATTGATTAACTTACTTCTTGACATTAAGTAAACTCGGTGACTATAATATTTAACTCGACTTAAATCTATTATTATAAAAGGAGAGTTTGGATTCTGATCCATTTTTTTATTACGTCAGCATTTTAAAGTGACATTAAGTAAACTAACGTTGCAGTGACTCTGTAATATAATTTTGTTTATTATTATTATTTATTATTATTAAAAGGCAGGAGAAATCGTGCGTTTCGGACAAGAAATGGCAAAGGTCCATCTGCCTGTCAAAAACAGGTAAAATTTTGGGCAGATAAAAGAGCAGACATATGGGAGAAGTCATTTCCCATTTTCAATTAAACAATCAGTTGAGGGGACATTTCATTCATGATTGATTTCCATTTCCACAACCTTTTCTCTACCTAATTTAAATCAATATTGTGGGCGTTTGAAAAATAAACATATAAATATATCACATCAAGTATATATATATATATATATATATATATATATATATAGTCTATTAACACATTAACACATATTTACATTCATTTTAATATGAATATCTATTAATTATGGGATCCTATTATCCCCACAGTTTCATCTTTATTTAGATCTTACATCAAGTAAATATATTTAGTTTTTATTTATAATTTTAAATAATTAATTATTTGAATAACCCGTCATTGGATTGTGCCACTCAAATGGCTCATTTTCGAATTTCATTTTCTTTAAGTTAACATATCTTATTACGGATTAATGTCAGAATATGTCTCCAACATTAATAACTTTCAAATTATTATTTAATACTAATACTGCATTAATAACTCTATAGAAACAACTTGATTTAAATTATCATTTACTATTAATACTGCATTAATAACTCTATAAATACAACTTGATAGTTGCTCTTTGGTATGTGGACAATTTAAATTATAGTAAAATGAATGTAAATATGTGTTAATAGACTGTGGATGTTATTAACTATGTAAAAATTAATAATGTTAACAAAAATAGTACAATAACCTAGGTTGACATCAATTTCTCATCTCATTTGAGAGAAGCACGATCACTAATGAGACCCTCATCGATGTGAAGATTGATTATCGTTTTATACTTCATGATGTATGACCGCGAGCGGTAAAATTAATTAAATTTATTCCCTATCCTAACCAGCTAGTAGGTAGGGCAAGTAAGATGTCGATCCCACGAAAAGTGATGATTAACTATGTCACCTATGTTCAATTCAAATAAAATAACAAATTAGGGGGTTGAGATTAATCATCTGTCACTAAATTAAATAAAGTAAACCTAGAAAGCTAATTAAACAAGAGATCAATGGATGCAAATATTCCAGTTAACAGTTCAGTTATCCCCCAATCTCAATTATGCATTAACCAATGTAACACCCCTCTCTCAGATTATCATGGAATTATCACCCCTAGTCTAACAACAAGCTCTGTTAAACCGAATCATCTCTTAAGATTAGTTAAATTAGGATAAGATCACTAATTAACCCTATTTAATTGAATAACCTAGAACAAGCTCTCCAGATTTAATTCATTAAATGCATTAATCACCAAGACGATAGGATGAACTAGACTCTGAATACACAAGCTCGATTCGATAATCTAGGATTATGCTACCCTAAAGATGCACAACCTCTAGTTTACCACTTATGAAAATTAAATCACAACAATTAGGATTCATGATCTAAAATTCTAGCAGTCAATTATCAATTACTTAACCTAGGTGGTCAATCCAAATTAAGCATCAACAATTGAAAACGATATTCACAGATAGCATAATCAATTCCAATCAAATATCGAGAAGGGGAAACGAGATTAATTAAAACATAAAAGAAATATGGGTTCAAATATCTCTGTTAACCGGAATTGAAAGATTAGCCAAGCATCCTTAACATCGAATCCACCAAAACAATTGTTATCTTCATCCCAATTAATCTAGAAAGAAAATAATAAAAATAGGTTTTTCTCCCTTATCTAATCTCTCTAATCAACCAATTCTCTCTCTCCCAAGCCTGCGTGAATCGTCCAAATATGGACAAGAGAAGTTAAAAGGTTATTGTAGCTTGGGGAGCACTCCAAATTCTCTTATCCTAGTCATGTGGGCGAGTTTCAAACCCTAAGGAGATGGACTTTATTCATTTTTAGGCCCAAAAACTCGCTCAGGATTTCGCTGGGCCGCGATGGGCTTCACACTAGCAGACTGGGCTGACACTGGGTTTTCCAGTGTATTGGGCATTTGAGCCCAAATTGACCCAACTTTGTTCCGGCTTCATTTCTCGGCCCATGAACATATCTCTTAGTTCGAAAATACTCCAAAACTCCTGAAATAATATAGAAAATAATATATGAAGTAATTGAGGGCCGAAAACACATATAGGTATAAAAACGGTCATTCAATCATCTAAAAGATTATAAAATCACAAATATGCCCTCGATAAAATGCATATATTTCCTACTTCTCATCATTTGATCAGAATATTTTTATTTGCCTATATGCAAATTCCTTTCCCCAAGCTGATCATCAGACAATTTGTGTTCATCACAAAAATTCATGTGTTGAAATGGTGTTTCAATCCCAAATAATCCTCGCATGAGAACATCTCCATTAGTCTGCACTACTTGCAAAATTTGTACTAAAGTAGTGCAGAAATAGTGTTTCATCTCCAACAGATTGCACTAAATTTTATACAAAAAAAGGAATATTCCATATTTTTTCTAATTAATAATTTATTTAATAATATTTTTTTATTTTTGTTATAATTGGATAACATATTTACACACGTAAATATTATTTAATATAGTTTTTACTTTTTATATTTTAAATTTAATAAATAAAAATCATATCATTAATTGATTGAAACTCAAAATAAAATGAAACAAAAACAAAAACTATTTTTATTGAAATGTAAATAGATGTTACATAGTGATAATTTCTAATTTTTTGAATTAGAATATTCTTCCCACAAATGATCAATTAGTGCATTTCGAAGTGCAAAATGAGCATTTGAATATCTAATTTGTGAAATCGACCAAGAAAATCTTGAAAGCGAGTAGGCACTTCCTAGTTTTCTTCAATTGGAGCATTAAGATCTCGTTCATCCTCTATTATCATATTATACATTATCATGCATGTAGTCATGATATCTTGCAAATCACTTTTCAACCAAAAACGTGTTGGATTCGCCACAATTGCGAAATCTACTTTGAAGAACTCCAAATGCACATTCCACATCCTTTCTACATGCTTCTTGTTTTTTCGCAAAATATTATTTTTTGAGACCACTTGGTGAATGGGTAGTTTGCACAAGAGTCGTCAATTTGGGATAAATATTATCAGCTAAATAATATGCCATATTATATTTCTTTCCTTGAATGACATAATGTGTTGGGGGAGTAACACCTATAGCAAGGTTAGAGAAAATATGAGATGTCTCCAACACATTAATATCATTGTTGGATCCTGACATCCCAAAATATGCATGTCATATCCACAGATCAAAATCAGCTACAATTTCAAGACTAATTGTTGGAGATCCACTTCGCCCGACATATTGTCCTGCCCAAGCAGTTAGACAATTTTTCCACTTCTAGTGCATACAATCAAGACTATCTAACATTCCTAGAAAGCTACGTTGCTTACCAATATAAAGTAGTCTAGCAACATCATTAAGAGTGGTGATCTCAGATATTGCTCTCTAAATATCTCCACAATAGCATGACATAACCTCTTAACGCATTCAAGTGTCGTAGACTCTCCAATTTTGATGTATTCATCAGTTGCATCTGCTAGAACTGCATATGCTAGTTGTCAAAATGCAGCTGTTACTTTTTGAAGTGTAGACAAATCAAGTTTTCCAGCTGCATTCCTTTGCTGCACAAAGTAATGATCATGATTCGAAACATCACTAACAATACGAAGGAATAAATTTTGGGACATTCAAAATCGTCGACGAAATTGTTCTTCATTGAATGTTGGATTTTCAAATAAGTAGTTGTTGAAAAGGTTTTGTTCTTCTCTTTCTCGATCACGATAAATTATTCTACATCTTGGAACTAAGCCTCCACTCGTAGTATTGATATTTTGAAACCTAATAAATTCTTCCATCTTTTGATTGTTGTTGTATGTTCGTTAGATCAGTACTTCTTGCTCCATATCGTTACTAGACATCCGTTGTTGAAACTCTTAATCAGATGAACTTGAAGATGTTGCAAAAGGATCGACGTGATTGACATTCACTTTTCGATTGTGAGATTAGTAGAATAGAAGAATAATGGATTAGAAAAGAAATTTGTAATCAATAGGAAAATGAGGTAAAAGATAATGAAGAAATCCATTCTAGCATATGCCATTATATAACCAACAATAATTGAATAAAAAAAGCACAATTCATGTGCTTTCAACTATAACCGTTTATTACCAACTCAATCTTTAAATATCAACCCTTCAAAAAAAAGTTGAAAAAGTAAAGATTTTAAGAAATACAATCCACGTGCTTTTAATTATAACTGTTGATAACTCACTCAATCTTTGAATCTCAACCCTTCAAAAAAACGTTAGAAAAGCAAAGACTTTAAGAAAGCACAATCGACGTACATTCAATTATAACCATTGATAACTCATTCAATCTGTGAATCTCAACTCTTCAAAAAAAAAAAAGTGAAAACATATCTCAATCCTTTTCTTTTAATCCTATCCATTAGATTCTTATGATATTTTATACCAAATCTTCTATAAATAGTGAAGATATACCACACATTCTAAAACAAATATCTCTCAAATGTCTTCATTTACATTATATTCATCTTCTCTCTAAAATGTCGAAGCCACACAACATTAATTATACAAATGTTGAAGATCAACATCTTTGTAGTGCCTTCTTGAAATTTCACAAGATCCAATCTTTGGTATAAACCAATCCAGAGATCAATTTTGGAAACGTGTTACAGAAAAGATTAATTCTGATGTGCCAAGCTCTAACATAAATGGGCGTAACTAAAGATCAATACAATGTTGTATGCAAACAATTCTCAAAGATACTAGAAAGTTTCATGGTTGTTTGCTTCATATTGAGTATATGCATCCAAGCGGTGCAAATGAGCTCAATATCGTAAGTAATCATCTATATATTTTACTAGTTTATGTGTCCTAAATATTTTCTCAATAAATTTCAATATTGTTTGTAGATATGACGTGCAATCGAGTTGTTTTTGCAACAAAAAAGATAATAAAGAAATGTTTAAATTCGACTATGTGTGGTCTATTTTGAAAGAATATATGCAGGCTGAAAACACAAGCAGAGTCTCATCATTATTTCCACAAGAAGTTGTTAATGAGTCTCCTATTTCTCCTGACCTTTCTGCACCGTTATTTTCAATCGATTTAAGTAATGAAAACATAAGTGGTGGTTCTTCATCACAACGGCCACAAGGCTAGGGGTAAAAATGTTCAAATTTAAAAGGAAACAAAGTGAAAATATGTCTGCTTTTTTAAACACTACAAAAAAGGAAACTACGAAATTATGAGAATTACTGTCAACTTCGGCCGGAAATAGAGAGCGCGATATTGAGGTGCAAAGGCAAAAATTTGGAGCACAAAAGTAAAAAACTGCACAAAAAGAAATGATCAGAGAAGATAACATACTACTCATTGATTTGGACACAATTGTTGATCCCGTAAAACGTGAGTACTTCCAAAAACAACAACAAATAATTATGCAGAAGAGGAGACAATCTCAAGTACCAAAACCCACTAATATGTTTGATATGTTTGGACAATTTTCAGATTTTGGAGGGTCTAGATTTGGGGCTGGTCTCTCGGATTATTAGGTTTATTGCTATTTTCAGTAATTTTATGTTTTGTTTTCATGTATTTTAATCAATCTTCAGTTATTTTATATTTTATTGTCATGTATTTTAATCTATTTTAAGTAATTTTATATGTATTTTCATGTATTTTAATCTATTTTTAGTAATTTTATGTAATTTTTCTCATTCTCTAATTTTAACTTTCCATGTTGAAAAATGACCACCCATGTTAATTTTAATTTTTTATATTATCATCCACGTTGTTCAAATTACAACTCATGTTGCTTTAAATATTTTTATATTACAATTCATGTTGACAAATTAACAAACATCAAATATAAAATATCACCACATGTCCAAAAAAGAAAAGAAATAAAATCACAAAATATATAAAAAAGAAAAAGAAAAGGAGAGTAGCGCTGAAACAGTGCGGTGCCACATGTGTAGCACCCCGGACCAAAACGAACATAATTTATTAAATTAAATATTTAAACGCATAATTGAATAACTATGTGCGTATGTTTTAATTGTTTAATTAATTACGTGCGTTTCACATACCTGTTTAACGCACGATTTAGATCGATAATTTTCATAGACGTTGAACCTAGATGATTTTTATACCACGCGATGCGTAATTAAAATATGAGAAGATAGAAACGAACTAGAGGTCAATCGGAGACTCGTAGTTCACGTAACGAAGAAAACAGTGAAAACGAAGAATACGACGTATACAAGACGTATACGAAGAGTAGAAAATACGAGATATTCTTGATGAACAGTGAAATGGGATATTTTGAATGAATAGTGATCCGGATATTTTCGGTGAATAGTGACTTCTGGGAATTCTATAAATAGGGCTCTCTCGATTCATTTCTTACCGTTTTTCCGAGCGAGCCGAAACCGAGTAAGTTCTCTCTCCTCCCTCCTCTCTCTCTCTCTCTCTCTCCTTTCTGTTTTCTGTCGGCGGCGCCACCGCCGGCCGGTCGCCGGAAAATTTCAACGTTGTCGGAATCGGACGATTTTCGCACACGACGTTCGTCTCGACGAGACAAGTTTAGGACAACTTCCGGAATTCAATTCTGACTTATGGTTCGCCGGAAAACGGCGAAAAACAGCCTTGAAACCCTAACCTTGCCACCTTCTCTCTCTCCTCCTCTTCTCGCCGGAGCAGTCGCCGGAGACATGGCTGGTGGTGTGGTGGAGATGCCGGAGGGCCGGCTCCGCCATGGGTGGCGGCGCCGGAGTTGTACAGTGCGTGTATATATGGATTGTGCATGTGTGTGTGTTGTGTGGTGCGATAGTGTGTGTGTGCTTGTTGCTTGCTGTTGGGGCGGCGCATGGTGGCGCCGCCGTGTGTGATCGGTGGGCCGGCGACGGGAGGTCGCCGGAAAGGGCTCAGGTGGTGGTGGCCGCCGGCGAGGCAGTGGGTGTGTGTGTGTGTATTCGTGTGTTTGTGTGTGTATAGGATTGGGAGTATATGTATGGTTAAGGGTGTTGGGCTGGCCGGGAAAGGTTGCCGGCGACGAGGGGTCGCCGGTGGAGGTGCTGGGTCCGTCGCCGGCCGGAGTTTTGGTTGGAGTTGGAATTTCTGGAAAATCAGTGTATCGAAGGGTTTTGCGGCGTATTTTTGAGGCACTATTCATGCCGGAATCCGGAGATAGACGGTCGGAGGTTGTAGCCGGCGGTGCAAGGTATCCGGCGAGGTAAGTGGCGGCGGCGGAGGGCGGCACCACCGCGCCGGGTGGCGCCGGGAAGAAGGCTGGTCGAGCAGGCCGGCGTCGGGTGGCCTGGGCGCGACGCACGCGCGCCGGGTGGAGACCCGCCGAGAGGGGTTACCCGTGGTCGAGTTTTCTCGACCACCTACCGAGCCGGGAACCCGAGCTGCCGAGACCGCCGGGTGCCGCGCGCGCCCGTCGGGTGCCGACGTGCACCCGACGCCGTGTTTCCGATACGAATCTCGTTTCTTTCCGTCGTTCGTTATCATCGAGTCGTTGCCGACGAGATGTCGTTGACTGAGGGTCGTGGGCCCGGTCAAAGTCAACCCTTTGACCAAAATTACCGTTTTACCCCTCGATCTTAAAATGCTCCGTTCGAGTTCGTTTCAACTCCGATCGAGCTCATTCTTTCTCCATCATGACCCAAATTCCATCCTCTATCATCTCAGCTTCTGAAACTGATCATCCACACTGATTTCTTCGACCTCGATCTTTAGATCTCTCGATCTGTCGCGTCTTTAACGATCGCACTTCCTCCGAAGTCATTTATATCTTTAATTATGTTTATTAAGGATCTTAGAAATGTCATAACGTATGTAGGCAATCAGTTGGATTGAACTTTGAGACACGGGATTTGGAACACGAGATTTGGGATATGAGATCGTTGGTACTCGTTACTCGAGCTTTGAGACATTTGATCTCTGGTACTTGCGACTCACGTGGTAACCACCGAACAAGGTGGGGGTAAACTCTAAACCCTAATCTTTGTGCTTCCATTAACGAATGCATGAATGACGATATATGAACTTATATATGTTTGATCTGTGGGGGTAACTTCTAAACCCTAACCCTTATGTTTCCATTAATGGATGCATGTATGACTGTGGTATGTTATGTGAACTTATGAAATGATTCTTTAATGATATGAAATGTTGTGATTATATGTTGTGTGTGGGGGTAACCTCTTAACCTTTATCTGTTTACAGTTTTCCCTATGTGATATATGAATTGTTGAACTCTACGTGCTGTGTTTATATTCTGTGTTTGTTTCACGATAGTGTGGTAGGTTTGGGCTGAGTGTCCTTTGGGCTTAGTGACCATTGGGCTGCGCGTCCAGTAGTGAGTCGACGGAGTGTCCTTTGGGCTTCGCGTCCATTAGGCTACGAGTCTTTTTGTGAGTCATGGGTTGTGTGTCCGTTTATAAATCGAGTTATGTGTTTTGTATAATATGTGATGTGTTTAATTGCTGATTTGTTATATCTGTTTGATACGTGATCAGCTTAATAAATATTAAAACATGGAAAGTATCCCCACGAGTGTATTCAACGCACTCACCCCCCACCTGTACTCACACTACAGGAGAAGAAGAGAATCTTGACGCGTAGAGAGAGGGGTGCCCTATCAGCTGAGTCCATCTTCCGGTTTTACCATTTTTAAAGATATGTTGCTCGATTGTAAAAGAAAACTGTATTTCTCCTTCTTTGTAAAAGATCCTGATGTTTTTCCGCTGCATATGGTTTCAAACATTCTTTTATCGGTGGTAACCGATGTTTTAAGTGTACCGCTTCTTATCCTCTTTTGTTTCTTTCTATTTTATATCATGTATGCCTCTTTCCCCTTTCTCTCTTAACGCCCAAAGAAGAAAAACTCTGATATTTTTAACGAAAGATTTTGGGGCGTTACAACATGTAGCACCACACTTTGGATATCTCTACAATAGCGCTTCAAGTGGCGCCTTGCTAGAGGAAATAAATTAGCGGTGGATGCTAGAGTGAAACATTGTTGCGGTTGCTCTGATAGGATTACGCTCGATTCAATCCTCATTTACCTGAAAAGTTGTAAAATTGAAGGCACTCTTTGGCTAGAAACAATCCAACGTTCTCATTAAGCCATTTTTTTCTTGTCGAGATTAATGCACTATAGTTTAGCTCATGAAAAAAGCTTGGATTTTAAAGAGACTGACATTCTTAAAAATTGAAAAGGTTGAAGGAGAGGTTGAAAAGGTTGGGAGAGTGGAGGGTAGGCATTTAGAGTTCAACCATTTCCATAATTTCTAATCTCTGATTCAAATTCTTCTGTTATATTGTGTTTTTTTGCTAAAAAAATAAAATGAAATTCATGTTAGCTTAAGAAATTATAACACGCATTGTCAGTGTAAGAATAATCTGAAAAGCCTACATGTCACAACTTTAAGAGCTGCAACCTCAAATTTATTTAACAAAAAAAAAAAAAAAATTGTATTAATTATTAACAGTTAAAAGCATAAGAAGAGATATGTCACAAGCCAAGATAAAGTTCTCTCATTTGGAATTCCAAACTCTAAACTCCCAATTTCATTAGTCCTACCAAAAATATAAATAATATGAATAATTGTATTGTGTTAGGATTAGGTCTTTGTACAAGACAGTGTCACGAACTTCATTCAATGAGACGGGTTGGGTTGATTCGGTCAACGGTTGGTCAACACTGGCCAACGATCGTCCAACGTACGGTTAACACAAACCTGAAGTCCACTAATATGACAAGTATACTTTTATGTGTATCAACTATCATGTAATAAAAGTATTATATGATATAAATAAATAATATATGATAAATACAAAATTATTGAATGATACACACAAAAATATTACATTATGAAATAAAAATATCATTTGTCAAATTGTAATTTCTCAAATTAATAATTCATTTGAAATACTTATGGAACCAAAACTATTACTTGATATGAATAAAAATATTATCTTATACAAACAAAGGTATTACATATTATTACTTATCAAAATATAAATTTTTAAAAGTATTATATGATACACTAAAAAGAAGTATATGATTGATTGTGAAATAACAATTTTTCGAATTAATCATCGATTTAGAACCTTGGAACCAAAGGTATTACATGATGCACATAAAAATATTACACGATATGTATAAAAGTATTATCGGAGAAACACAAAAGTATAACACATTATTAATGTTAGGAATTTTCATTGTAATTTTAATAATGACAAAACTCATTTCTCTTAGAATGTATTTTTCACATGTATAGATTGAGTCTCATGTATAATTCCTTAGGGTTATCCAACTTTTTTTCATTATCCCAGGCTAAGGGATGAACCTCATTTTTTACATACAACAAAGTAAATATGGGATAAGTAGGATAATATTGTCCTATCCCAATTTATTCCATAAAGTAAACGTGACCTAACAGTTTCAAACAAGTTCTTTGAAAACTCATAGTTCTCAACTTTACTAGTGTAAAGATGGAAAAATAAACCAATCCACACATGATTATAGTTCCATCGCTAATATAAACTTCCATTACTTTCATCCGCTTATCCTTTAAAAGACAAGACAAAGTATTACAAATGATTGAAGACTCATACTTATTATCTGGAAAAACATGGCAAACACACCTTACAATCTCATAAAATATCTAGACATGCACTCTAGCATTCTCCCAATAAAGAAATTCATAAAGATGACTTCACTACAAACTTGACTCCCACTGGAATCTTGCTACAATCAATCCTCTTAAATCTTTGTATGTTAATTTGGATTCAAATTACTCCTAAAGTTTCAAATAAATCATATTTTCTAGTTTTAGCTCATACTAGCAAGATATCTCTATGTTATGTGATCTAACTTCAATAACAAACTATTCATAAAGTTTATTAACAAGTTTAATTTCACCATTATGAGTCTTAATATATCTAGCAACATGTAGTAACATACCGAAGTGTTATTTCTTTCATCCCAGTGTTCCTATGAGCTAAACAATCCAATACTCGAAATTATCAAACTATATTTGCTCATCTATTATTTTCAAATAACTCATCTGTCATATTGGAATAACGTGCTTTCTTCTTAAAAGCAAAAATTAGTGGCTCGTACACACTTAATCTTTGTTCAGTATGGAGAGCAGGAAATGGTAAAAATCCAAATGATATATCAAGTGAAGTTATGGTTTTATTTTAGAGAGAATGAGTGCAACTTTCTCTTTTTTCTTTTACTTTTTAATCTTTTTATTATATTATTTTAATATATTAATATTACACTACCATTATCTAATGCAGGTGCCATTATATATTAATTATTTTCGATTAGAATGGTTGAAGCGTTTTTTTTTTTTTTTTTTAATTGTTATAAGAATGAACTCCAAGAATGCAAAAATAGAAATCTTTTGTGCCCTATGCTCAAAATTGAAGTGCAGAAAATGAAGAAGCAGTGGTAGGGGATTTTTACTATTTCTTCAAAATTCCTCCACCGCCAGCGCATCCCCATCTCCGCCGACGCATCTTCTGTTTTATTTATCTTTTTTTTAATTTAATTATGTTTTTTTTAAATGAACTGTATAACTCCCCCATAATAATATAATCCTACATGGCACAATTATATGTAAATTTTAACGCCAACTGATATGCCACTTGTATAATCACATCACACATGGGCGAAATTTGGCGAAATTGAGCAGAAAAACCCAAAATTAAGGGCTCATGTGCAATTAATGTGTAAATTCGGTTCAATTGAGCGATTCGGCTGCAATTGGGCAAAATTCACAAAGCCCGAAAAGTTGAAGTCTCAAATTGCAAGTCCGAAAACTTAAAGTTCAAAATGTCAGACCTCTTAATTTACTTGGCAAAAAATATGATAAAAACTCTAAATTATATTTGTTAATATATATTATCATTAATATATAATTGTTAAAATAAAATAATGCACTTTACATTAAATAATACAAGTTCATGTCAAAAATTATTTCCAAAATATTAAAAAATATTTTAAAAATATTATTATCCAATAATAATAATTAAAATAATTATAACAAATATTAAAAAACTATGAATTCATTTTTAAAAATCTGAAAAATTGTCTTGTAATTAATTTTTACTATAAAAACTTAATAAATTATGTGTAAAAAAAATTGGAAAAAAAAACCCAACGCCACCTCCCGCCCTAGCTTCGACGTTGTCCCTCCCCCTCTCCCGCCACCTCCACCACCTAGCGCCGCAGTTGCACTTCCATGCTGGTCCAGGAGATGGCCACCCGTGAGCCCGTGGTTGCCCTCGACATTATGTGGAATTCGATGTTCGTGATTGTGTCAGTGGTTATCCTGATTTGCACGGAGAAGGAGAACCCCAAAGTGCCAATTAGAGTTTAGATCTATGTTGTTTTGTGGGCCTGTTTTGGGCCACCCACTCTGGCAGCCCAAAGCAACAACAACAGGCTGGTCTCCCCAGCCCAGGTCCAGGCCCATCACCCTTTAGCTGGCTCTTTGATCTGACCCACTCATTCAAACTTGTTTGATCTCGGCCCTCTATTTATCATATATATGCCTTCCTTGCGCCTCTCTCAGACCAAACCCTACCTCTCTCTCTCTCTCTCCCAAATGCAGCGCTCTTTTTTCTTCTCTCTTCTCTATCCTGATTCTGTATCCCGGCGTCTTCGCCGTTGACTGCTCTGATTTCCATATCTTCACCATATCTTGGTACTATAAGATGGGGGAATCGGAGCATTGTGAGATAAGAAAAATACTTGAGAGTTTTCTAGCCAAAAACCTTAACTCGTGTGTTCATCTCTCTATTAGATTCAAGGTGCTCCCTGAGATCTCTGGTTGGGTTCCTGTTTCCTACTGTGTGTCCGGCTTGGTGCTACCGCTAGTATTTGGGTGGTCTCTTACTGTGTGTGAACTTGGTTTTGTGTGGAGACTGAGTCTATCTTCTTCGAACACAGGCCTTTGTGTTCGGCTCCAAATTTCTGGTGATTCTGTTCTTTTTATATTTACTGCCTTTTTTTTTCACTTTTGGTTTGTATCCTTCTATTCTCAGTGTAATAGTTGGTTAGATCACTCTATGTACTCTAGATCCTAGCCCTACAGTGGTATCCGAGCACTGTGTGGGGGCGATCCAGAGCTTGGCTTGGTGAAGTCAGGTATCTTGGCTTATCCCTATCTCTTTATTTCTTTTGGTAAGATCATGTGAGATCTCTTTGTGAGTCTGTTGGGCTTCGTGCTAGCATAAGTCTAGGGTTCTCTGTGTAATCCTTGACCTTGATCCGTGTGATTTTCTCTTTCCGCTGCATACATCTTTCTGGTCCCCCACAACACTCACCTTGTCCGGTCCACTTAGTGACCCTGGAATCTGAGCTGAGGGGGTTGACTGGCATTTCTCTGTGATTTGTGTGTTATTCATCACTCTGTGTGATCTCTATACTCTCTGTGTTGTTTTTTATCTGTATGAACACTCAAATCCCTTTAAAGGACTCCTGACGACATTTGGGAAAATCCAAATTGGCGACTAAATCAATTAGGGCTATAAGGTTTGACAATGAAGTGGTCCTCCTATCGTAAAAAAGTAGCCCGAACGGATGGTAGCAAAATGTAGAAATGACAAATCACTCCCATCTCCATTATCGACATACAAAAAGCCTATAGATGAAGAAGATTCCATAAAGCATATCCAACAAGCAAAGTCCTCTTTGTGAATTCTCTTGTGAGCCTCTCGAGGTTTATAATATATTGTGCACCCTTCACCGGAATAAGCCACATCCTAGGGATCTACGTACCTCGTAATAGCTGGTAATGTGTCTTGAAATAATGAGCGAGCCAACCATAGATAAAGTGAATCAAGAAAGTCAAGCATGGGAAAGGTGGTATCAAGGAGTTTGCAATCTTGTTCAAGTCTTGGTAGATGCTTGTTAAAACTGGAACAACGAGATTCATTTTTCGTCTGCTCGTCATAACGCTTGCCATCTTGAAAGTAGTTGGACGAATGAGGTTGACATTATCACGTGGAAGTATGAATATACCTAGCCAACATGCTAAGTATGCTGCTAAGTAATTCTCTTTCATTACACTTTCTTCAACACCAAGTTTTGAAAAACAAGTATTTTCGACATAATTCAATACTATGTCTTGTGAAAGAACCCTTAGGGTTGTGAAGCTTTTGAGTTGGGGTCTTCTTCCCTAAAATTAAATCCACGCTTTGACATAAACTCTAGAAGATGAAAAACATGCAATAGATGGCTACAAGTATGCTATAGTGATCTGCTACCGGTATCATCAATATTGGTGAGTTCCATTACACTTGAAATCACCTCATCATAACGATACCCAACCATTAGAAAACTCGCCAAGCTGGGTAAGTCCCATAAGGGGATGGAAAGTTTGACAAAATATGTCAGCAAAGAGTTCATCAAAGGGCACCACGCTTCACAAAATGCTTTAATCACTTTATCATTGCAGTCATATGTAAAAACTGAGGCATGCACGAAATCACGAATCATTGCTACCTCGAAGATCTTCCCGCATCAGCTAAGGATGACTTCAGTCCATTTCCAATAACCTTCAATGTAGTGGAACTCGCACGGGAACTCAATGTTGTCTTCTCACTTAGCTTGACCTTCAATGATATAAGGTCCAATTGTAGGCAAATAATTTAGTTTGTTTCTGGGAGTTGATGATGAGCCAATTTCAAAGTCCAAGTTATGTTTGAGGGGACTTCCACGGACCACTCTCATTGATAAAGAGAGTTAGTTAGCTTTGAATTCGTTCTCGCATACTTGCCGTCAAGATGTACACGTACTACTAAACGCATTATCTTTTCCATGGATTGGTTCTCATCATGTCTGATGTACGTACTCCAAATTCACTTCTACATCCTCTCAACATTTGTGTGAACCAAAGATCAACCAGAAATGAAATTTGCATGGAAAAAAAGAATCAGAATATGAGGGAAATAAAAGAGAATAAGTACGTTGTTATCTTCTTGAGAATGGGTAAAAAAGATTTGTGAGGAAAGTGGGGTATTTATATTGGTTTGCAGGAAAGACAACAAGAAATAAAATTATACCGGAGAAGAACTCCTATCAGCGCCCATAATTTCGAAAGTGAAGGAAGTTGAGGCAAGTGGGTTTCCTTGGAACTTCAATTTTGGAGGAAAATCTTATCCCGAAAATTCGAATGGATAAATTGACAAAGAATTCAAATACTATAAATACTTTTAAATGATAGACATTCTCTGAGGATGTGAGCTAAAAAAAATTCGAAACAAAACTCTTTCTGAAAAAAGTCTGAGCACCGAAGGCTCTTCAAATTAATGTTCGATGAGGAAGAAGGCGTGTTGCTCCTCCACTTAAATACAATAATGGGCTTTTAAATTAATCTACATTGCTTAGGCATTAATGAGCTCAGAATTCAAAAAGTGTTTAGTATTGGTACTACACAAATAGTTGGGCTCAACACAAATGGCTCGATAAATGAAGACAAATTGAAATTGTGGATTCTCAAAATTACACAATTATTTTGAGACTTATTCACTCTTTGTAATTTAAGTGATATCCCACGTTTATAAATATGCATATTGTATGAAGATCATACAAGTTTTTTAGGATTTTCGGGATTAAGATTAAAATAATCATGTTTGCTTCAAGCAAATTAACGGAATGAAATTAGGAGAAAAATCAAGATCTTCACCTTCGGGGCAGAAGTGAAATAAAATCTATATATAACTATTTCACTTAAATGAGAGAAAGTGGCATGAATCTCAATCGTCAAAAGTTCCTAGTCAAACTATTATTGCCATCAAAAGCTTGAATTTTTTTTGTCCTCGTAATATCAGCCATTTTCCAATTTCAATCACTTTTATTAGAAAATGATGTCTGTGTGGGTAAAGACATGAAACAAGACATAATTCATAATTTGGTTTCTAGAAGATTAGATTTGATTATCAGATCATCAATATCCTAGTTGATTATGAGAGGTGATAATTTTTCAAAATCGATATATTCGTTAAAATTCACAGTAACTGTAAGTATACTTTTAAATTTGATCTCATTTATTGAATTAGCTTGTCTCAAAACACGTGTAGTAATTATTTATTCATGGAAGGCATACAAAAGTAGATACACTCTAAAGCCTTTTACATTTTCAATACATATATGTATTATTAAAGAGGAACCTTACTCAAAAAAAAATTCCATCAAGTATTGCAGAATTTATCTCACAACATGAACAATCAGTCTAAGGACGAGCAATGAAACTTTCCTCCCAGGACAGTGGGGGAGTGATGGTAGGATTATTTTCTCATAGACCGTAACCGTCATGGATTCTCCGGAAGCTTTGAAAGGAGCACTCAATTAAATAAAAACAAAATAATAAAACAAACATCTACGCTGCAAATCATTATTAAACAAACATTTGATAGTCAATTGGAGCTTATTGGATCCAAACTTTCTTCCATTCAAACTCATGATAAGATGAATGCTACTAAACAATTATTCAATAGTGTATCATCCATTTTATTGCGAAGAGAATTCTTAACGATCTTAGTTGTTGGAAAAACTCTTTCTACTATGGTAGTGGCAACTGGTAATATCAACTACAGCTTAATCAAAGATACACCAATAAAAAAACAATGTATTTTCTAGTAGAGACCATCTTTTGAGAGCAAGTCCTTCTACCCAATTTATTTCAGAGAAATTTTTATCCAAAGGCACATCAAAACAAAAGTTGTCGACTCTCACGTTTATATAGGGCTATTATAGAAAAAATTCAGATGAATAATATTTAACAAGATGGAATATATATATATATATATATATATATATATATATATATATAAACAAATTGTAGCATAATCTGATTAGAATAACATAAACTGGTTGTAGCATTCAATTGCTTTGTGAACAATATATAATCTTTACAATGACATTTAACCTTATTTCTTTATTTTGAGAAGTAAAAATAACATCTAATATGACTTAAATCATATATGCTAAATTTCCTTTTATGTTACCTTTTACAAAATTAGTTGTAATAATGTTTTTAAAATGGAGAGGTATTTGATAATAAATGACATGAATGTATTTGATAAATAAATTAGCAACAATGAAGAAAATAAAATAGTAAAATAAGATAAAATAAAGATAATATCTTAACATAAATTAGATAGAAACGAAATTGAGAGATGGAGAATAGGAGAAATAAAGAACACAACTTTAGAGATGGGGATGTTGTTATGAGAGAAGAGATAGACGTTGTTGTTGGTCCCAATTGGTTCAGAGGTTCAGAAGGGAGGTGAATGAATCTCTATCTTTTTTTTTTAAACTTTGTATGAACTATCGGCGCAGCATTCTAATGCAAAATACAACACTGAATGCAGTACAATAAGTTGGGCGAGAATGTTATTCGACTTACTGTATCGGAATTCTGTATGCAACGAAAATAATCTTTGATATAGTTTCTTTTGAAAACGTTTTCTTAAATATGCTTTTTGCTAAACTTTCAATGTAGAATGATAAGATATAAGATGCAACACTGAAATGTTAAGAACAGAATATGAACACACAAAGCTTATAATGGTTCGAAGGTGGTGTAATCCTTCTATATCCACTCTACTCCTACTTCGATGATGAACTTCGTTAAGCTAGATTGAATTATAGGACTCGACCTAACAATCTATCAATCAAACAAATTTTCACCTATAAGGATTTAGTTTCCACATAGGTTGCTCGAATCCACAGACTGACCCACACAGGATCCTACTAACTCATACAGAGTTACTGTCTTAACAACTTTAAGACAAATACACTCAGCAAGGGTCTAAATCCTATCAACTGAGGACACCACTAAAACAACCTAAGCACATAGCATAAAGGTTAAAAGTATAAAAAGTTTTTCTTCAACTGGTGCTTGAAGCAGTCTTAATTACTCTGGAGCTTGATGACTCAAAGGCTTGAATGCTTCACTAGGAGGTTGAGACTGAAAACTTAGAGAGTAGAAGGCTTGAGTACTTGCTCTTGCGAAAGTGAATTTGAATATCAGTTTTTAGTACTTGTTTCAGTCAACTCTTCCTCTATTTATAGATGTAAGAAATGTGCTCATCGAAGAGATACACACTTCATTTGAATTTAAATTTCTTAATCGTCCTTGATCTTGCATTCAATGTCTCTGAAATTTTGGGAATGAATTTATTGTCTTATTCTGCAGCTCATTTAATGCCATTGTACTATGCTTCAGGGTTGTTGCAGTCTGTCGGTCCACATGTCGGCAAGACATTGGTCCTTAGTGCAGTTCGATCACTTGTCTTTATTGACTATATTTGACAAGATGTATTCTCAGATAGCAGTGATCTTCCTCGTACAAAATTGTTGTGCGTGACTGTCTCTTCCTGCATTAAGTCTTCTTTCAGTTTTGGAGTGTTGTGCCAGCGTACTGCAACCTGAAACTGCAGTGAGACTTTCTATTCGCCTTACTGTATTCTTGCTTGTTGCTTATTGTCTCTTACTGTATGCAATATGCAGTATGATTTTTCTGATGTATTCGACTGCTACCAAATGCCTTCTTCTTACTTATATCCGAGTTCCTCCATTCTTCAGCTTCGACTTTTAAAACTCGAAAATTAATCTAAGTTTCCACTTAAACAGTATGGAAAAATGGGGTACTCTAATTTCCTATTACAAAACGGTTTTGTCTCATCAAAATCTAAACATAAATTTAGTAATAATTTCCCTTTTTTTGATGATGACAAAACCTTTACATTATGTAATTTATAGTAAGAATTCAGAGTGCCATGCATGTAACATCCCAAATTTAACGCTTACTATGTGAAATATAACGAGAATTTTCTATAGTTAAAATAAGATTTAAATAATAACAATGTAAATTATTTAATTAATGGTAGTATGAATTAATTACAAAATATAAAAGAAAAAAAATTAAAATTGATTATATATAAATATGTATTACACGCACACATCACATATATAAGTATGACATATTTAATACACATGTTATACATATATACACAAGCTAGCCTAGTCATCTGTCTCTTGCTTCGGATAGTGACACGTTGCCTTATATGGGACACCTCATGTTCATATGATAGTATATGCTATTGACCTTTTCAAATGAAGAGAATAGAGAAAAACACACATTAGACAAGTATGGAATCTTGGAGAGGAAAAGAAAAATAATAAAAATAAAGAAAGAAAGGGGACGAAAATCTACAGAAGGTTATTATATAATCTGTATTCTTAAATTAAGTGATATTTTATGGATTAGTGATTTGTATTTCAGATAATATAGTTAGGATAAGTAATAGTTAAGAATATAATGAATTTTCAAGTGTCAATCTAAGGAAATCTATATTGAAGAAAATTCTTCTTTGTTTGTTATTCTTATCTTTGGTCTATACTTTTTAAAATATAGTTTATAATAATAAGATTAGATTCAATAATTGAAGAATTTACTGTTTTTTTTTTATCTCACGCTATTATGATTTTGCCAATTAAATTTGAAGGGTTTAATTAAATATCTACTTGCTAATAAACAACGTGAAATCTTTATTAAATACAAAATTTTAATCGAATACCCTGCATGGAGTATATTACCAGAAAGAATGATCAACCCAAATGAATTAATTCATGAAACCTTTTTTTTATTTTATTTAAGCTTAATACCTATATTAGTTTTTGATATGAAGATTAGGTGAACTGCATGTATGATTGGTAATATTTATAGATTTTAACTAATATTCAGTTCATGCTTATATTTAAGTTTTAACAGATTTTATGATAATTCTCTGTTAGGTAAATACATGAATTTTATAAGTTAATTAACTGTTAATAAATTGGAAGGATATGAAATACCAACATGAGTTTTACTAAATTATATATGAAATTATATTATATGATTTTGTTTTAAATATCTTTTAAAATGATAAAGAAATTAAAGAGAATTAAATCAAATTAAGAATTTATATTATAATTATTCTTGATTTTAATTATCTTTATTATTCCTTCCATTACCTATATTATTTAATTAATTGTATACTTATTGATTAATAAACTAAAATCTTTGTTAACTTCAAGAGTCTCTTTAATTAGTGTTGGATTCAGGAAGAGTTGGGAACACAAATAAATCAATATACGAAATCTTCTTTAATTAAGCTTGGTAATCATATTGATTTTGATATGAAAATTTAGTGATATACATGTATCTTTTGAATTATTTAGTAGAAATTAACAAAAAAACTCAATTTCTTTATACTTATATTAAAGTTAAACAAAATTTAGTCAGAATGTTAAGTTATGTAATTATCTAAAATTAGTTAAGTTTAGTCGTTATTGTTAAACAAGTTTGCAGACTCATATGTGTATATATAATTGTTATTAATTAATCATTTAAGTCCTTGTTTAATTTTTCTAAAATCATTTTTCAAGTTTGCCAAAATCTAATTTAAGCCATGATTTTGTGATTAACACTTATAGTCAAAATTAAACCTCTATTCCTTTGATAATTTTTCAATAATTATTTTCAAAGCAACCTCCTAACATTTACTTTAAATCCTAATTTGGCTGATTAGGTTTTGTAAAATAAGTTTCAAGTTTAATACACAAAATATGATATAAATCTTAATTTCATAATTAGTCTTCTATAAATACTTTCAAGTATCCTAATATCTAACTTAAACCGTAAATTGCATAATTAGTTTTTCTAAGATTATTTTGAAGATCTCAAAGAATTATTGCAAGACGTAAACTTTACAATTAACTTTTCTAGAAATATAATAAAGTCTTCAAGATCTAACTAAAGTTATAATTTTATAATTAACTTTCCTAAAACTAAATTTAAATCTTTCAAGATCTAATTTAAGATATAATGTTATAGTTAACTTTTCTAAAATTAAGTTCTAAGTCTTTCAAGATTTAATTTACATTTTCATTATAATATCACCTAAACCCTATATTACCTTAAAACGTTTCTTTATTCTTTAAACCACAACGTCATTAGAAAGTCGCTTCAACCTCCCTCGTGAACAAGGAAAATCTTAAAGATCGTATTTTAGTTACTTGTGACCTTAAGTTACAAACTTATAGTTAGATAAGATACTCAGACCTTTTAATATTTGATATAGGAAACAAGGAAAGAGGAATTATCTAGGCTTGCTCGACAACACTAGAATAGACGCTCCAGCTTTTCCTAAGTTAGGGTAACTTGCTTCCGCATTTACGTTTCCCTAAAAGTTTTGATGTGAAATTCTATGTCTATGTGAATAATATATGCTTTACTATATGAGCATTGTACTGTGTGCTAAATGATGCAATATGAGTGGTGCAATCGAATGTGTGTTATATGCAAAGTGAATGAATATGTATATGTTAAGGAAATGATTACATGGCGGCTAAGACCTGCAATATGTTCAGGGTGGCTAACACCCGCAATATGTTCATGGCGGCTAAGACCCGCATTGTATTCATGACAGCTAAGAATCGTAACTTTGTGCTTGACGAATTCAAATGTTTATGTTTCTCTTATGTTCTATTTGGTTACGGGTTAACTTCTTGTAATTACGTGTTTATAAACAATGTGCTCTCTTATGTGCGAAATTTGTTGTATGCTACTGAATTTGAGATGAATGATCTATCGTGAATTTCGATGTGAGATTGTGATGACGACATAAGATTGTTGAGGTTCATTGATTGATTTAAATGTTGAGGTTATTGAGGTCTAACTACATCGGACTTAAAGATTCCAAAAATACATAGGACTTAAGGACTCCGAATTACTCCGGACTTAAAGAATCTGGGATATACCGGGCTTAAAGACCCGAGAGGGGTTTGATTAAACCCCTAATTCATGTGTTATTTTTCCTCTGAATGTTAAATGTTATGAAATGTTAACGTTTTTACCTCTACTGAGTGTCTCTATGCTCTCACCCCTTTATATTAAAATGTTTTCATTTTAAGGAATCCTTGAGCGTGGTACATGAACGGTGGATGCTGGTAGCAGATATTCTAAAGATTGCAGGAGAATATGTTTTATTTCATGAATTTCAGAATTATTCCTGATTTTATTTATCTTTATTATTATAAATGGGTGAATTTTGTACGTAATGTCTTAGCTAAAAATTACCTTTAAAAAGAAATAGGGCGTTACAATGTAGACTATCCTTTTCATACATTATATAAGAATGATTACACAGTACAATGATTTTTCATGCATTGATTCAACTGAGCTAGCATCCTATCTTATAAACTAACAACTCATATGTTCAAGTAGATATTTCTAGTATGTTGTCCTATATTAGATAGCAAAAGGCGTGAAGTACACAAAGTGTGAATTTGTTCCATCATCAGTAACTTGATTATATCAGAAAACAGAGTTTACAAGTTATAAGGAATAGCTTACAGATTGGTTTTACAGATAAGTGCAGTAAGTTGTTGATCTCATTCATACTTCTTCAGAATTACCGATGTCCGTAAAGCTTTCTTCTTACTGTATCATCTTTTGGTGGCTTCTTTTTCTCATACTTGATCCCTTTTCTACCAGTTGATAATTGATTCTTGGTACGTTTCTTCAAGCTTCTTCGTGATATCAGGAATTTGAATCCATCTGAGTCAGAAGTCTTCACAAAATGATATATGCGCTCCTTGCTTGATCTTTTTAATCAGCTCCTTTTTTATTTTCTAGCTCTCCATCTCTTACTAGTTGTTTGTACCTTTCAATGTAACAAGACACGTAGCATATCTTGCGAAGCAATTCAGCTGACACAGGTGTCTGAAATACCTCAAGTATTCTGATCTTTTGTAGAGATTTCTCTTCGAACGTGGGATTTTTATGCTTTGGAAGAATCACTTTGTCAAAAATTTTCAGATCCCAATCTTGACTTTCTTTTAGGGGCTTCTGATTCAGCATCATAGATACTTCAGCAGAGATGTGATCTAGATTAAAGCAGGGAATATCTTATGGAGGGTATTGGTATAGGGCTTCATCAACCTTCTTTGTAAAGTCTAAATTCTTCTCCCCTATCATACCAAGTCTAGACATATAGTCCTCCTTGTCCCTTTTTCTTTTCTCTTCAACTTCTTTCAGTTGTTCCCATTTTTCTTCATCAAGCGTTCTGATTGCAGCAACACTTAAAGGTTTGCACTTTTGAGGTTGTTGTTGCTGCTGTCTATTGCTCTTTCTCTGAGCCGGTGCAGTTTCTCTTCTTTCTGCTTGTTTGGATGCAGTGTTGCATACTGCTTTGGATGCAGCAACCCCAGCACCTGCACCTCTTTCATCTTTATCATTCTTTCTCTTTTTGTATTGAGGGCTCTGACCATGTCTAGAATCTAATCTCTTTCGCTTTTTGCTGGCCAGGGGCTCCTCGTCTTCATCGTCCTTATCTAAATTCTTCATAACATCCTCTACTGCAACATCCATCTCATTGTCTTCTAATATTTTACTACTTTCCCCTTTTTTGTAATCATTAATTGGGGTAAGCTTGAGAGATGTTGATTCTAGCACAATAGGGACGAATTGAGAAAAAGCGCGATGCAGGATTGTTCTCATTTCTCCAACAAATAGTTCAAGATTACTTATCATGTCATTTGTTCTTTGAGAGACACGAGCTTGAGTTGAAGCGCTTTCCTGTAGAGAGTTGAGTACTAAATTCTATACAACAAAGGTGTTTTTAAGTTACCATCCCTTGCTTCACTGGCAGCTTAGAGTGCTCTTTCAACTCTCTGTTGCTCGTGATGTTGTGCATTCCATTCAACATTGAGCCTTGTTTGTATTCTGGAGGGAAGATCAGCCTAGCTCCTTTCTTAGATTTTCCAAGGATGAAGAATGAGATTTATCGCTCATGTTGATGTTGTTGGCCATATTTATTTCATGGGTTTGCAATGCCCGAACCAGCCCATGTACAACATCAATGATTCTTTTGAGAGATTGCTCTTGAGCATCAGTAAGAGTCAAAGAGAGTCAAAGAGTCATCTCTGATTGTGTCTACTGCAGCATATTCATATGGACCTAGAGCTTGACATGTAACCCGAGCTTACTTCTGTACTACTTCCGCTAAGTGCTGCTCCATGTTCTTCCTGATAGTATCTACTGACTACACCTTACGAAAAGGTGAGCCAACTCCAGGTGGAGGACTATCACCTCCAAATCCTCATCATCGTCTGAAGAGTCTCCTCCATCATCTTCAGGATCTTGTGTAAGAACGACTATCTGAGCTCATTTTCCTCCTCGAGGTGTGCATGATTTCTTCCTTGTCTTTTTAGGATCCATTTGCATCCTAAGAGCTTACAACCGGGAGGAAGGTCAACTAACTCTCATGTGTTGTTTTGCATGATGGAATCGATCTCACTATTGAACGCTTCTTTCCAAAGTGGATCATCAGGGTTCGATAGAGCTTCCTTGATCGACCTCGGTTCATCATCCAACATATAAGTGATGAAATCCGAACCGAAGTTCTTAGCAACTTTTACTCTTTTGCTACGTCTAGGTTCCTCTTCTGGAGGACTAGAGCTACTTGTAGCTTGATTTAACACTCTTTTATTAGAGCTCGTTTCTCTCATTTCTTTACAAGAATACACATTTTCAAAGAATATGGCATTCCTTAATTCTATCACCGTTCTCTCCGTTATGTCGAGTATCTCCGACTTATGGATTAGGAAACAATAAGCACTACTATTTAGTGCATAACCCACAAATATGCAATCGATCATCCTAGGATCAATTTTTATTTGCTTAGGAAGTGGTACCTCCACTTTAGCCAAACACCCCCACACTTTGAGGTAATTATACAACGGTTTACGTCTTTTCTACATTTCATGGGGGGTTTCGCTTTTTCCTTTCAAATGAATCTTATAAAGAATGTAATTTGCCGTTAAAACGGCTTCCCCCCATGGGTTATGTGGTAACCCCGAGCTAATAAGCATGGCATTCATCATCTCTTATAGAGTATGATTTTTACATTCAGCCACGCCATTTGATTGAGGTGAGTAGGGAGCCGTCGTTTGATGAATTATACTACTTTGTGAACACAACTCCTCAAACAGTGCCACATACTCTCCACCTCTATCATTTCTTATAGCTTTGATCTTGCTATTTAATTGATTCTCTACCTCATTCTTGTAATTCTTGAAAGCTTCTACAGCTTCGTCTTTACTTTTCAAGAGATAGACATAGCAATACTTTCTGTAATCATCTATAAAAGTAATAAAATACTTTTTCCCACCTCTAGTTTGCACAAACATTAAATCACACACGTCAGTGTGAATTAATTCTAGAGGTTTTATACTCCTTTCAACATTATGAAAAAATAGCTTAGCCATTTTGGCTTCCACACACACTTCACATTTATTTTGTATGTTAATTTCATCGACTTTTAATGAGTCCAAAGTTACTAGCCTTTTTATAGCATTTAGATTTAGATGTCTTAATCTATTATGCCATAAATCACAACACTCAACAATATAAGAAGAAGTTGTAGCATTTTCATTAATCTTTTTGTGTACAACTTAGCGCCTGGCCATTACATTTAATTTAAATAGGCCAAATAACCTCTACCCAAAAACACACCATGTTTTGTAAAAATAAACTCTCCAACCTAAAAACGAGCTTGAAGTCATGTTTTACAAGTAGTAACCTACTAACTAGGTTGTTGCGAATGTCTGGGACATGCAGCACATCCTTCAACGTGAGCTCTTTGCCCGAAGTGAGCTTTAGAACCATGTTCCCCACTCCAATCACCTCGGATGAAGCTTGGTTGCCCATGTGGAGCTTTCTTCCACTCACGGCCTTGTAGGAGGAGAAGATCTCCCTATCCGAGCAAACATGGCAAGTGGCTCCCGTGTCCACGAACCATTCTCTTGGGTTATCCACTATATTGGCTTCAAACACCACAATACGAAGATCATTGTCATCCAAGTCTTTCTTGTGCTCGGCCAAATTTGCTTACTTGTCTTTATTCTTCTTAGGCAGCCTACAATCTTTAGCCATATGGTTAGGCTTACCATAATTGTAGCAATTGCCATTGAATCTCTTCACCAACTTCTTCCTCTTCTCGTTTTGATTGGGGATAGGGCGCTTTCTTTTATTGCCCTCCAATAGGTTGGCCTTAGCATCCAATGGCATACGAGGCCTAGGATCTGCCTTCCTATTGTCCTCCTTGATTCGGAGCTTGACAATCAAGTCCTTGAGGGACATCTCCTTTCGTTTGTGTTTCAAGTAATTCTTGAAGTCCCTCCAATTAGGTGGGAGCTTCTCGATCACATAAGCAACAGTGAAAGGTTCGGGCCATTTCATGCCCTCGGTTTGAACCTTGTACACAACCAATTGGAAGTCTTGCATTTGGTCCATCACAGGACGTGAGTCCACTATTTGATACTCCAAGAATCAAGCCACCATGAATTTCTTCACACCAGCATTCTCGGTCTTGTATTTATTTTCAACAACATCCCATAGCTCTTCGGCTGTCTTGCAGCCCACGTACACGCTATACAGCGAGTCGTTTATCCCATTCAGGATATAGTTCATACATAGAAAGTCACTATGCAACTATGCATCAAGCACAGTACGTGCTTCCATGTTAGTTTCACCTTCAGTAATGGTTAGAGGATATTGTTTCAGGTACATCGCCACGCTGACGGTGGTCAGGTAGAACATCATCTTCTATTGCCACCTCTTGATGTTCTCACCCGTAAACCTTTCAGGCTTCTTAGCAGTGGGAAAAACAGCAGGACGCATTGCTGCACTCAAGGTTGCAGCAATAGTAGAGGAGGAGGATGTAGCAACAGTAGTCGTAGTTGCTACATTGGTGGTGACAGTAGAAGGAACTTCGGTAGGAGGAATCTGGTTTCCACCGTTGTCCGACATTATTATCTCATCTTAAGATTGTTAGAAAATAGTACTCGATAGTGGGCAAAAGAATGTCGAATAGAAACCCGAAACAAACTAACAAAAGTAGCAAGTCCAGTTGAGGAATGTCCTCTCTCCTTAAGATGAGATATGCTTAGGGTAGTGCTCACTAAAACCGTGCGTACTGTCTCCCAAAGATAAAACAACTTCATCTCTAGAGTAGTAGTACCACAAACTTGAGAGCTATAGCGAACTTTAGTGCTTTGAGAATTGAGCTAGAGGAAGCAACAATATTTACAGAAACCAACAACAAGAAAACATAAAGCTGAGTCGATGAAGGCCCTCTCTTCTTAAGACGAGATATGCCTAGGGTAGTGCTCATTGGAATCGTGTGTATCGTCTTCCAAAGATAAAATGACTTCATCTCTAGAGTAGTAGTACTACAAACTCGAGAGCTCCTGTGAACTTTAGTGCTTTGAGAATTGAGCTGATGCAAGGATGAAAACAATGCATGGTTTTCGATTTCGATTTCGATATGGATCTTTAAAAAAGATGCATGATGACCCATATATATAGGTCTCTAACATGGGGGGTTACACCTGAAATTGATGAGAATTTACTGTCCAAAAATGGGTCTTTTAATGCAAGTTAATGCTCCGTTCAAAAATAAGAAACGGTAAAAAAACGCTCACGGTGCTATATTCTATAACACGACATTTTCAGCATTCTCGACACGTTACTACACATGGCACATCAGCATACTGCACACGGCGCGCATCAGCATACTACTCCTGGCGTTCAGCATTCTGCAGCAACAACACCCGTTGTTCAGCATTATGCCCGACAACAGCAAGCGCAAACAGCATGTTGTTCAGCAAGTACTGCTCCCGCTGCATCCTGCGTGGGGGCACATTTACCCGGCACCGTTATCGGCGTCGCAACTTTTACCCAAAAAGATAAACTAGGTCGGGTAAAATCCAAGCCCGATCGGCCCAAGTCTAGCCCAACGTCCAATTGCCAAGGACTAAGGCCCACGGGTGAGGTAAGGTCGGGCTGGGCCGAGCAGTGTTGAGCAGAGCCCCATGTGCGCATGTGTGTGTTGCATAAGCTTACTATTCCAATAGTATACTAATTACTAAGTCTCTTCACATGACTTTTCTTATACTTGCATTTTCAAGGTTTCTTTTCCTATGTGAGATAGTTAAGCACTCCTCCCATATTCAAGACCTTTTATTCTCATTTCCAGTGGTCAACTTTGATGTTTAATTTCTTACTCACCGAAAATTGGTTTTGAGCAATTCAAAATACCTTGATTACCTACTCAAAAACATAGATTAATCTTTTGACATCCAATCCTTAAAAGGATTAACTCTTAACCACTTAACTATTGGTATGAGTGGTGCCACCCACCACTTTCAACAACTAATTTTCCAACAGCTTGTGCAACACACACGCCCGGCTTGGCTCTGCTCGGCACGGCCCAATCCCGGACCTTACCCTACCTCGGCTTTGGTCTTTCGCAATTGGAGTGGATGGGGTTTGGGTTTAACCCGACCCGCTTTATCATTTTGGGTCGTAGTAAGTTGTGGAGTAAGCTAAGGACTAACCTGAATTGCAGCAAGCAAGCTGCAACTTACTCCAAGTAAACTTAAATGCAGCATGTAAGCTAGAATGCAGCATGTTACTCCAAGCAAGCTATGAATTGCTCCAAGTAAGTTAGAATGCAACATGTTACTCCAAGCAAGTTAGAATACAGCAAGCAAGATGCAAGTTACTCCAAGCAACCTAGAAAGTTTCTAATTTTTGAACGAGTCGTTAACTGTATTAAAAGACCTAATTTTTTGCAGTAAATTCCCATCAATTTCAGGTGTAACCCCTCATGTTAGAGACCTATATATAAGGGTCATCATGCATCATTTTTTGGATATGAAAAATTCAAACTCTTGCATTGATTTTTCATGTGCATTAAGCTTAATTCTCAAACACCTAAAGTTCACCAAAGCTCTCAAGGTTGGCGGTGCTGCTATTTCGAGAGACGAAGTCATTTTTTCTTTGAAACATGATATGCACGATCTAGTGAGCACTACCCTAGGTGTATCTTGTCTTAAGGAAAGAGGATCTTTCCTCGACTTGACTTGTAGTGTCATTGTAATGTGTAAGACTTTATATAAGTCACGTATTGTATGTTTCTTGTTTTGGTCTGTTTATTATTGTTCCACATGTCATTGTCCATTGTTGAGTGCTATTTTCTAACATCTTATACAAAAACATACTGATTTATATTTAAGATTAACTAGTATATCTTACGTGCGTTGCACGGAGTATACTATTTATAGTTGGATTATTAAACATATACAATATACATATGATTTTTCATTTTAATTGTTTTTGGAAATTATATTTTATAATCTTAAAAAATCATTGTATAAAATAAAGTTTTGACTTAGAAAAATGGAGTTTTGATTGAATTGAGTTTTACAGTATGTATAAGGGTTTGGTATGTGGTGTATAGATCATGATAGCTTGGTATGTGGTGTATATATATATATTACATATATATTTTATCTTATACACTTGTATTTTATAATATCAAAAAATTGAATACTTGTAATTATTTACTTTTATATAGAATTACTTCTTGCATTAAAAATTACAAATACATACTTTTTATGTAAAATATTTATGTATTAAATTTTAACTTTATAAAACTTTAAACATTTATCGAATCTTAAACATTTATGCAAGTACATAAATTTCAAAAAAAGTAATTTTCTTCCATTAAATTCTTTTATCACAAAATTTATATTAAAATAATAAAGACGATTTGAAAAAATAAAAATAAAAAGGACACATAAATATGAAATAGTAATTTTTCTATAATAAATTATATTATGTAGATGCATATAACTAAAAAACTTTTAGCTTCAATTTTGTAGAATGGTTAGCTATTTATAAAATTTAATAGTACAATCTATATATATATATATATAATACATGTTTTTTCTTTCTTTTGTAATAATGAAGATATGTTTTTCTTCCTTTTAGTTTTTTATATTTTTATTATAATTCTTGATAGTTTATCAAGAAAGTCAAGTATTTTTTATTTTATTTATATTTTTATGTGATAGTACATTTTATGAGGGAAAGTGACATTCTTGTAACTTTGGGCCAACTTTCCTACTTTAATATATAGTATAGATTAATTAATGTTTTTTCATGTTCGATACTCCAATTTTAAGAGTATGCTTGTGTCATTGCGTGAGACTCTCATGAATTTCATTCCATGAGAAGGTTTGACTCAAATCAGTCAATGTGAGTCGTCGTTGACTATCTCGTCAATCTCAACACAGTTGACTTAAAAATATTTCATGATATACATTTTGAGTTACAATTGGAGGTAGGGGGTGGGGAGACTTGGGTGGGGAGACTCGAACCTGAGACATTGCTCAAGGTGGGTGATGTATTTGCCGTTAGGCTAAGCTTGTGGGTACATATTTCATTATGTATATAAAAAAAATTAATAATACTTTTATATATATATATATGTGTGTGTGTGTGTATCATGTGATATTTTTATCTATATTATGAAAATAAAAATATTACTTGTCAATTTACAATTTCTCAAATTCATCATGAATTTAAAGTCATGGAACTAAATGAATTACTTGCTACCTATAAAAATATTAACTTATACAAACAAAAGTATTAAATATTAAATAATAATATTTATTAAATTAAAATTTTTCATAAGTATTACATGATGCACACGAAATTGTTACATAATGAGAATAAATGTTTTACCTGAGATTAAGTTTCCCATATTAATCATGAATTTAGAAAAAAGTATTAAATAGTACGCACAAAAGTATTACATTATATACACAAAAGTATTATACATTATTATTTGTCCAATTATAAATTTTCAAAAGTTTTACCTCAGACACAAAATATTTCCTAGTATACACAAAAATATTATCTTTGACTTTGTTGACCGGGCATTGAATGTGTCGACCATTGACTGAGATATTGACCCCGTGTTGATCAGGTTGTTGATCGGGTCAAACTCGTCCGGTCTCATGTAATGAGATCCATGACTCAGACTATGAGATGGTGTTCCCAAGAATTTGTTCAATTTTAAATACTAAAATATTTAATTAAAGAAGAGTAGACGTAGGAAATACTTTTTATGAATAACTATCTCTTAAATTCCTACAACGATATTTATTTTGAGACCATTTTTTATTAACACTTTTTTTTGTGTATCAAGTGAATTTCCTTGCTCCAGTTTCTGGTTCGAGTGGTAGTTTAGTTTTTGGTTATATACATCAAAAGTCATGTAAAGTAGTAGTGTAAAATAACTGCATTTTAATTTAGTTAAAATCATTTCCTTAATTAATACTATCAAGAATATGGGAAAGGGAATGACAGTTGAGAGAATGAGAGCAAATATATCATCACAAAAAATGAGATTGAAAATTCAGATTGGAACCACAAATCTGATCATAATGATGAAAGTATGTTATCTAAAAAAAAATTACTACAGTTTTTTTTTTTTTTTTTTTTTTTTTTTGTGATTGTTATGTCATATATTACTTATATTGAGTTGAAAGCACAAAAATGATAGAGGAAAGTATGCATTATACCATAAAAAATATAACTCAATACATTTTATACCATCAAATTTAGTTGTAGGACACTTTCTACCACAAAATATAATAGTTGGTCACTTTCTACCACATTTTTGGTCCAAGTCAAATAGGGGTGAGATTTGAAATGACAAGTGTTATTTTTTTATTATTGTGTTGATTTGATTTGTCCATGCAAGTAATAATTTGTGGACATGCAAATTTTTTGTTCGAAAATTAATTTTTTTGTGGACATGCAAATTAATTTGTACACCAAATTTTTTATTTTTTTGTTCGAAAATGTTACAGTGAGTTCGCCCATAATTTTTTGTTATTTTTTTGTCAGTATTTAATGTGAATTATTGTGAATTCACATGTAATTTTCTTGTTTATTCAATCAACACACATAATTTCAGTACGAAATTATCATACAGCATTTTGAGGTACAAATTCTCTCTAAAAATTTTAATAATTATTTCCTAATCCTCCGTTTAATAATTGTAATAATTTTAATAATCTCCATTTAATAATCCCCATTTAATAATTAAAACAACATAATTTAATAATCCACGGTTAATCCCCTTTTAATATTTTTATTAATCCCCTTTAATAATTAAAACTACATAGTTTTATTAATCCCCTTTAATAATCCCCCTTTAATAATTCCCCTTTAATAATTAAAACAATATAATTTAATAATCCTCATTTAATAATTTTAATAATCCCCTTTAATAATTTATTTATTATGTTAATAATTATTATTTTAAATAATTATTAAATGAGGATTATTAAAGGTGAATTATTATAATTATTAAATGGGGATTATTAAAATTATATAAGGAAGATTATTAAAATTAGTAAACGAGGATTAAATGGGGATTATTAAATTATGTTGTTTTAATTATTAAACGGGGATTATTAAAATTATTAAAGGGAGATTATTAAAATTAGTAAATGGTGATTAAACGTGGATTATTAAATTACGTTATTTTAATTATTAAATGGAGATTATTAAAATTATTAAACGGGGATTAGGAAATTATGTTGTTTTAATTATTAAACGGGGAATATTAAAGGGGGATTATTATAATTATTAAACGGGGATTATTAAAATTATTAAAGGGGTTATTAAAATTAGTAAACGAGGATTAAACGGGGATTATTAAATTATGTTGTTTTAATTATTAAACGGGGATTATTAAAGCAATTATTAAAATTATTAACCCTAAATTTCGAAACAAAATATGTCCATAGAAAATTTATTTATTTATTGTAGTGTTAAACACGATTTTTCGAAAAATCACGCGCGACGGGTGACGGGGGTGCGCGTGCGCGACGGGTGACGCGTGCGCCGGGTGACGGGTGATGGGGGCGCGCGCGACGGGTGACGGGTGATGGGGGTGCTCGCGTGCCCGAGCCTTACACGTGAATTTGTAAAATCACGTTTAACACTATAATTATAGGGTTAAACGTGAATTACTTGAAAAATCACGTTTAACCATATAATTATAGTGTTAAACTTGATTTTTCGAAAAATCGCACGCGACGGGTGACGGGGCGCTGCGCGCACGCACGACGGGTGACGGGGCGCTGCACGCATGCGCGACGGGTGACGGGGGCGCGCGTACGCGACGGGTGACGGGTGACGGAGGTGCTCGCGCGCCCGAGCCTTACACGTGAATTTGTAAAATCACGTTTAACACTATAATTATAGGGTTAAACGTGAATTACTTGAAAAATCACGTTTAACCCTATAATTATAGTGTTAAACTTGATTTTTCGAAAAATCGCGCGCGACGGGTGACGGGGGCACGCGCGTGCGCGACGGGTGACGGGGGCACGCGCGCGCGCGACGGGTGTCGGGGGCGCTCGCGACGGGTTATTTTTCTTTATAAAAGTAGATTAACAAAATAATAAATAATTAATAGTGGATTTTTCTTATTAACAAAATAAATTAACCCAATAAATAAATAAATAAATTTTCCTTATTAACATAATAAATAAATTATTAAAGGGGGATTATTAAAATTATTAAACGGGGATTATTAAACGGTGATTATTAAACGAAAATTATTAAATTATATTATTTTAATTATTAAAGGGGGATTATTAAAATTATGAAAGGGGATTAAACGGGGATTATTAAATTATGTTGTTCTAATTATTAAATGTAGATTATTAAACGAGGATTAAACGAGAATTATTAAATTATGTTGTTTTAATTATTAAATATTAAACGGGGATTATTAAACAGGGATTAAATGTGGAATATGAGGTGAATTTTTTTTTTTGTTCGAAAATATTACTGTGAGTTCGCCCATAATTTTTTGTTTTTTTTGTCAGTATTTAATGTGAACTATTGTGAATTCACATGTAATTTTCCTGTTTATTCAATCAAAACACACACACACACATATATATATATATATATAAGGTTGATAATTTCAGTACGAAATTATCATACAACATTTTGAGGAACAAATTCTCTCTAAAAATTTTAATAATTATTTCTTAATCCTCCGTGTAATAATTGTAATAATTTTAATAAAATATAGGTGAGAAAAATATTCCTTCTCTGACAGATTTGATTGGAGGTTGTTAGAGTTTGTTATGGAGCAATTAATGCCCCAATCAAAGTCAACAAAATTTTTGGTATTTTTTGCCCTACAATTATATTTCATGGTATAAAGTATCATACTTTTATTTTTTATGGTATAAAAATCCCAATTTTATTTTTTGTGGTATTTTTTATCATACTTTATATTTTTTGTGGTAAATTGGGTTGCTATCCCAAAATGATATAGCTGGATAGAAAGCAAGGCCTCAAATGTATTCACTTTTATTTTATAGTTGTAAGTACACAAAAAATGAAAGATGGAAAGCATCAACAGTGCATACCAATGAGTATTGTATTCATAGTTTGAGATATTGTCAACATTTACATGTTGAATTAATGAATTTCCAGGTGAATCTGGACAGCACAGGTTTAAATAATTAAAGAAACGAAATAAAGGTTCGATTATTCTTTTGCATTCGTACGGCCTCCGTAGAAGGATCAATGATGCTTAACCTCAAACAGACCATCTGGACCTGCACCAACAAAAGCCGAGGTTAATAAAAACACTCTTAAAAGGTAAAATCTCATGCAAGATAAATGGCTTCCATCAATGTTTCCAAGGCATTGCAATACTTTTATTCCAGGATTTTGTGCCTCAAGATATATCTAATAGACGTCAAGAAAATTCGGGAACACTCATGAACAGATCCTTTCTGATGAATGAAGGTGATTTTCGATGGACTTAAATTCATCTTACTCAACTACTAAACAAGTGCATGTAAAAGATATAAATCATTAGTTCTCTAACAGTTTCTCAAAGTTAGCAGCACAAATTGGAAAAATTCAATAGGAGCACCAAATTCATAAGCGAATACATGAAAGCTTCTACGTCAATTATAGAATATACGGGGGAAGGGCAAACCCAATAATTGCATTGTTGTACAACAATCACTCAAACACATGTTGCTCACAATTCTTGAGCTGCACCACTCTTTAGTCTTTATCCTTCAATTTCTTTCAGGTGTTTACTATAGATATGTAAAGTATCAATTATCAGACATGGCCACCACCCAAGTTTATGAAAGTGGTATCTCACCTTTATAAAGGTGCAGATTGTGTGGTCCAGGGTTTGAACCTGGGTAATGCAAGTTTTCTAATTTTTAATGTTCCCCTCCCTTCCACTCCCCCCAACTCATTATAAACAAAAAAAAAAAAAAAAAAAGACATGGCCACCCAAGTTTTTATTGTCTAACATCTATATCTTCACTCTAATCCCTGCTTACTCATGTTCTAGTGCAGTTTCTTATATTTTTTTATCTAAACATGCAACAGGAGACTAATTCCACAATTTCTTATGCCTCTACTCTCTTTATCTGATTCCTAAAAGAAAATATATCAGCCAGGTAGCAGGAAATTATCCTGTCAATAAGAACTCATTATGGGTTGCCAATGAGGATATGATTCGGTGGCAGAGGCTCCCCAGATCCTATATGATAAGTGCCTATAGGAGTAATATGTTTGAAATACTAACAGTATCATCTGTAAGGAAAATTTAATTCATTAGGTAAAAAGGCCAAGTCAATTTTACAACACACAACAACTTGAGTTTTTTATATCATCTCTTGGTATGTTATTTTTGCCCATAAAACTGCAGCGTTCCATGGTAACTTGCATCTAAAGAAAGTGTAAGCTTCATGAACTGGAAAAATAAGATAAGAGGCTTCTTGATTTAACATCACTACCAGTAAGCAATAAATATTTATATCATGAACTCAACACTGACACTGGAAAGAGAATTATGAAGTAGAACAAACTACTCTCATGTGAAAACTAGTCGTGCCTTTTCACAAAAAGCAAATGTCCAAGCATCCACAAGCAAACTCAAATTCTCACGAATCTCCTTTCTCCTCAAAGACCCATGAGGCACAAGATTATCAATAAATAACCTATAATCAAACAAAAATGACCACATTGTTATGTTTAATTTGTTAAAATTTTGAAAGTTCCAAAATCTTTAACTCAAAACTAGTTGTGCCTTTTCAACAAATCGACTATCCACAAATCCACAAGTAAGATTCAATCTCTCAGTAATCTCCTTTCTCCTCAAAGATATCCAAAGAGACACTAGATTATCAATAAATTCTACAATCAAACAGCAATAACCATGTTGCCTACTTGCCTTTACATATCTTATTATAATTTTGGAACTTACAAAGTCTAACTTAAAATTTATTAAAACAACATTCATTACCAGCAAGTAAGCACTCTGTAATAAATCTTTAAGCAATGATCATCTACAGGAGCATAAATTTCAAAGTACATTAACACATAATTATCCAAAGACAATAAATATCCACATATTGTGTTGCCAATCCAGTATAAAACACCAAACAAATCAAATTATTTGAAACAATCACATATCAAATTACACTAAAATTAAATCAAGAAAAAACAATAACATCATAAGAAACTAACCCCATGGAAATTCCTTGTTACGGATGTGCAAATACGGGTATGCCTGCATCAAGAAATTGAAATATATCAGAAACACTGACAAATTTCTATAAAATACAAAGTCCATTCATTTCTCTGTTGAAATGACATTTAGACACTGATTAGAAGACATTGAACAATAAAATTCGGAAAAATAAAAAACTGAAACCCTTACAGGAGGCTCTTCAGAGTGTGGATGACCCTTGGATAGGATCATGATAGCGAGAATAGTGCATGATGCTACTCCTGCATATGTTATCTTCTCCCACTTGGCAGCCTCAGCTACAATTCACACACACAAACACATAACTTTAAAAAAACAAAAAATTGAATCAGAATAATTCAGGATTTTCACTCACATCAAATCAGCCAATTAAAAATCGGAGTCAATGTAATAGGGCTTCGTAGCATCATAAAATATAAAATACAATGAAAACCCCAAATTGGAGATATGAATAATTTGCTTTATTTTTTAAATCCGTAATCGACTTTTTTTTTCTCACTTGATCGGCATTTTGAAAAAATATGCCCGCAAAATTAATTATTAGATCTCATACATTCTAATTTCGGATTAAATGTTTATATTCCAATGAACATCAGAACCGCGCATAGATATAATTAATAAAAAATTATGTACCAGCTTCATCATGATGAGCTGACGACGAGAATAAGCGCTTGGAGGCTGGGGAGGCGCGTGGAGCAGATGCGCCGCCGCGGAGGGCGGAGCGGAGGGCAGATCTCACAATCGCCGTCGCCATTTTGGTCTCGACTCTTTTCTATGTTGTGTATGCAGTTTTATTTGTTTACAGAAAAGGGTAACCACGCTTATAAGTGTAAAGTTGAAACCCACTGCAACTTAAAGTATGACGTGGAAATTTAATTTTAGTTTTTTATTTTTAAAATGATAAATTAATGGAAAAATGCTGGATGGTGTCATAATATTTATGGTTAATGAAAAATCCTAAATTTAATTTTACATAAACTCACAGGATATATTTTTGACAAAATTTGAATTTATTTGGTCAAAATTAGGCCTAAAATTAGGTCAAAATTGTTGTTGCGGTTGTGTCGCCGGCGAGTTCTACCTTTGATGTGCACCGCCGTTGTCGGCGGTACCTAGAGATGGGATTTGGGTGTATGGGAGAATGAGTTTGATGGAGGTTCGGCCACTGACCATGGACGTCGAGGAGCAGCGGTGTTCGGGTGTTTGTGGGTGAGCTTGAGGGTGTGATAATTGAGAGCGTGACGGAGAAAAAGGGGGCGACAGGGTAGGGGTAGAAAGGGGTGGTGATAAAGCTTGTGAGTTAGTTGCGTATGATGACGGACGGGTTAATGTTGGGGGCTGAGGTGTGCAGTTGTTGGCGACATGTGGTAACCGGCCGAATCGAAGCAGGTCGACGGACATGGGTGGGCGCAGTTGGAAGGCTAAGGTTTTGATTTAGGGTCCTTTTGCAAATTAAATAAGACCTATTGGTCTCCCTACAAATTGATAATTACAATCCCTCATAATTACAAATTGTTTATTTTCTAATAATTATAAATTAATCATGAATCAAGGACCTAAAAGTAAATTTTGAACTCATCAATTAAATCCCTCGTATTACAAAAGATAGCCTAAAGACCTAAATATAATGTTGAACTTAATTAATTTAATCCTAAAAAGGTTTGAAATGATATATTATTTGCCCAAAATAGTTGATGAGTGAATGATAATTGAAGACCAAAATAATAAGGTTTTGGAACGAGTTGGGAAGCTTGAGAGTGGGACATCGGAAAAATCATGTTGAATTCTCCATTACATATTGGGCTATCATTTAGTGGGTTATAAGAATGTGTAGCAATAAGACTCTCACGCATGCACGAATGTGGGTCTTTTTACTAATTTTCTTTTCGATCCACTGTCATTTTCACGTACCCAAACTAGTATGATGCTAAATCTTTCCCATCTTTTATTATCATGTTAAAAAGTTTCTAGAGAGAGTTTTGAGGCATAAATCAATCAATTTGATTAGAGAGAGATCAGAAGAAAGTTTACCAAGAATTTGGAAGACATTATTTTGGGGCTGAAGGGGTTCTCAAATACTAATAGGAGGTGAATATTGAAATATATATTGAATTGCATTTTCCTCAATGTAGTCTGAAAACCGAAAACTAATGTAGAAAATATTGTAAGTGTTCTAGTAAGTCTCGACTTTTTGTCAATATAAATTTATTACGAGTTACTGATATAACTAGTAACCACAATATTTGTTGGCAATGGATTTTCTGCATATTTCAAATATAACTCAAAGTGAAAAATATTGGTCGTGAAGTCAATGTTTAATTCCTGATAAAATTTCTCTAAGGTATATTGATTGAAAACATCAATATACTTGTCACGCCCCGTTTTCATACTTAAAAGTATCAGAGTTTTCTTTGTGGGCGTACAGCAAAAGATGAAATAGAAACATACAATTTAAAGCTTTTCAGAATATCAGGCGACAAAAGATTAAGTAACATTCATAACAGAAGCTTCGAGAACTTTCAAACTTGCAGTTTTACATATTCAAAACCCTCGGCGTATAGCCAGAAGAAAACATTGAAAACTAAGCAGCGGAATTTCATATAGGATCCATAACAAAAAAAGGGTTTAACTTTACAAACGGTTAACCACATTGTTCAGAAAACCTAAAACCGAAAGGGAAAGGACACATCTTGATATGGCACCCCTCTCGCTACGCTTCTCTACTTTCATCGTTTACTGTAGCATAAATACACGCGGGGTGAGTGTGTTTGAATACACTCGTGGGGATAATTTCCATAGTTTAAAGTTTATTAAGCAGTTAAGTTGATCGAACATTCATAAATATAGCAATTAAACACAGCACGTAAAATGCATTGCACATAACTATAGATAGGTGTGAGTACTCCCCGTCTTATCCTATGAACGGTTTTTATACCGTTGGTGCTTTTTACGAACCACCAGTCCCTCGGTAGTGTTTCTTATGGACATTAGTTCCTCCGTAGCATGAATGTGGACTTTTGTCCTTTCATAACATAATCATAATATGCATGTATGAACACAGTATTCACAGCACATAGGGTTCAACAATTCATAGCGATCAATAAGTGTTTCATTAACATTAAGTTAACATGCACACGTTCGTTCATCATCATTCATACATCATATACAAAAACGTAAAAATTTTAGGGATTAGAAGTTACCCCCACCTCGTTCGGTGGTGATCCCTCGTGATACTTTGAATCCTAAGCTTTAAGATCTTTCCTTAACTTGAAAGCCTACACATGCAAACGAGGGTTCTTAAATTCCTTATTACGTTCATTACACATACTTTAATATAGAAACTCTCGAAGAAGAAGAAGCGTTAAAAGAAAAGAAACGAAACGAAGGCTTGAATCTTGATCATATGGTTTAAAGGGATCGATTAGAGCTTTAACGGAGGGAAAACAGGCTTAAACGGAGCAAAAACAAGCTTAAACGGAGCTTTTAAAAGTTTAGGGGCATTTTCATAAATTCTGGAAAAGGTCGACTTTGACCCGGGGTAATTTTGTAAAATAAGAAAAGATTTGGGGCCTTTTTGATATTTTTAAAACCTTTGGAGTCAAAATGTAATTTTTAGAAGATCTGAGGGTTAAAACCTAAAGCTTGGAAACCTTTAGGGGGTTAAAATATAATTCTTGAAACTCTGAGGGTTGAAACGATATTTTAGAAGGCTTAGGGACCAAAACGTAAAATCACTAAAAACTTAGGGTTTGAAAAGAGGTCCCTGAACTTTATCCAATTTCCGGAAAGACCCCTCCCCTCCCAAACCTCCCACCCCTATCGCCCCCACCCCGATTTTTGTCGCCAACACACACGCCGGCGACACCACGTTGCCGGCAACCCCTCGATCCACGCACGCACACGGTGTTGCTACACCCAGCGCTGCCCGACACCATCCACCAACACAATGGCACTACATAGTGCTGCCCCGACACACACACGCATACACACACACATTGTCCACACAACACGCACATACACGATGACGCACCCCGCGCTAGCCACACACGCACACGATAGACGACGGCGACGGAGAAGGCCTGGAGGACGAGAAACGGCGAGACAGAGAGAGAGAGAAGGAGGGAAAAGAGAAGAGGGAGAGGAGAGAGAAAGAAGGGCCTTTGCCGGCCGATTCCCGGCGGTGGCGGTTCGGTGATCCGAGCCCAGATCTGGAACGGGCTCGGCGAGGGCTACATTTTGGTGTAAGAATCGGCTGAAACGATGGAGAGGGAGGGCGGTGCCGGCAACGGCACGGCGGCCGGCCGGCCGAAAACAGAGAGAGAAATATACTTGTCCAAATGTGTTCCAAAATTATCACTTTGATGTTCCATCTTTTACCCTTTATGCATTTCGATTTGGCCCACGGGCCCTTAATGTGCCACCCATTAACGCGTAAACCTTGGGTTTCAACTTACAATATCGTTATTTATTTTATAACCTATGATTCAACTAAATAAATTATGCATTATTTCGTTTTTCTAATACATAATAAAATCAAAAAAATATGGGTTAAATTATGTAATTAATCCAATTATGCATCGTTTTATTCTAAGCGTTACAATCCTATTGTTTCTTGACAAATTTTTTTGGTAGATGTTACAAACATACGTAACGTTACAACTAGATTCAGCAATTGCACTTTGTATTCTAAATAAGAGATGTGGTCATATTTTCTGTAGATTTTTTGATTTCTTATATAAATAAGAGATACACTTTTATTTCAACGATGAACAACAAGAATAACCAAACAGAAAATCTGAAAATCAAGAAAAACCACTCAAGTTAAAAGTGAAAAATATCATCGAAAGAATATTGTAAAAAATAGGTTGAGTGCCTTAAATCTCGATTGATTTACTCTTTAGGAGTTATTTCTGTGTTGGAGAGAAACCCTTCTTAAAAATCCACACCATGGGTCATCCTGTAAAACTTGTTTAAAACATAATGCACCTCAACATTTGAAAAGAAGATCGAAAACTTTTTATTTGAAAAGGAAAATAATGTCTCGTCAGCCCTCTCTACATGCACTTCTTATAAGACTATTTTTAGGACCTAAAAAACTTATTATTGTCTGATCTCAAGATCAGTGATATATATATATATATATATAAAGTCTCATATTCAAATTACAAATATAATCATAGTTGTTTATGTTGACTTTTTCAACATTAATTATTTTTCCTTTTTCATATTTAAATCAATTATTACGGGAGTTTTTTTTACATAAATCCTTGATTTAATGTTTTGAGCAGAAAAAGATAAAAAGGGGAAGATTGTTAGTGTTGCTGTTGACAACATCAGTTGCAACATTAATAGTTTTATCCTTTTTCCTTATAAATTAATTCAAGGGATTTATGGTTTTCACGTGACATGATATTATGAGATTTATTATTAATTAATCACGTGTGTTTTATTATGCAGATTGTGAATCAAGATTTGAATAAGTCAAAATAAACTAAATTCCTAGTTTCAAGGGATTTGTTTATTTGATTTATATTCTTGATATCTTTTTAAACTCAGATGTTTAATTGCAGGATTTTTGGACCAAGTAATTTAAGTCTTTCAAATTAAAACAAATTCCTATTCTTATGGGAGTTGTTTATTGAAAGATTAATATTACTTAATTAACGAAAGACGTGAGTTTTATTTATCTCCAAGCAGAGGCGCACGATCGCTTGATGGAGACTAATTCAAACCTGAAGATGAGAAGACCTTGTCCTCCAAGGTTTGAGAAAGAGACCTGGTCGAAGAGAGAGAAGAAGGCAAGCACGTGAAGAGTGTGCAAACCTTGTGCCATCATGGTGAAGTATGAAGAATGAGCGTGGAGAGCAAGTTGGAGAATGAGTCCACCATAGATCTTGGAGCGCAAGGAATGGAACTGAAGTTCACAACATGAAGTGTGGCTGATCAAGTCTATAAATAGAAGATCAATTCTAAGAAGAAGATACACTTCCACATTTGCATACAAGAGTCTTCAAGTAAGTTTCTAATCTTATACTCTTGTATTGTTTTAATCAACCACCTTTTAATATTTCATTGTTCTTACTTATTTTAGTAGATCTATTCTCGGATAGATCTCATAGCAAAGTAGGTTCAGTGTTTGGTTGATAGGATCATAGTTTACACGTCCATTTGTTCATTGTTTACGGACGTATATACGTAGAGTGTCATTTTGAGGATTTCACAAAGTTCTCTTATTTGTACTACAAAGATATATCAATAAGACACTTTTTGCCCTGAAGCAGTTCACGAGTATCATTATATACTCGTGGATAAATTTCGTGTGTTGTTATTTAATATCTTTGTTTATATTCCGCTGCATGTTAACTCTGGTGTTAACAACATTACATACAACATTTGGTTACTGTTACTTTTTATCTTGCATAGGGGCATTCGGACACCTTCAATAGTGATTGTGAAAAACAATGTAGTTCTTCAAACTTTTTTAATTTAATTTACTACTTGTATAAGTTACCAATTTAAAATATTTTTTATTTTCATCATATATTGTTTGACTACTTTACTTATTGTTTTTGTCACTATTTGTCAGAAAAAAGCTTGTACAAATATATGTTCAATAACTTACTCATAATGAACATTAACATATTGATATTAGTATATAATCACTCAGAAATAAATGAATTAATCTATGCAAATAAACTCATAATATACTTGGTCCGATTTTTGTGAATAAATCAATAGATATTTTTTAGTCAATTAAAACAAAATAGATAGATAATGTTGCATTTGCAAGATCTGTTTTCAAAGTATTGGTTTTCAAATAATCTAATATCAAACTGATTGCATTTATGATAAAACAAAAATTAATAAGTTTATCGTTATGATATTCGTTATGATATTTGTAAATTAAGGGCTCGATTGGTTCGGGGGTTGGGTTTGTTTAGGTTGGTTGGGCTTTTCGGGCTTTTACTGTTCATTGAAGACAAAATAGCACTTTTTGGTTGATTGGTATGTTGGTTTGGATTGGTAGGTTTTAGTTATAAAGGTGTTTGGTATGCATTGTTAGGGTGTTTGCAAGTGTGTGTTAAATTGTAAACGAGTGATTGGTATGTGGGTTTAAACTGATTAAATTCATGGAAAGACTATTTTGCCATTGTTTGAAAAAATAATAAAATATTAACAAATCATAAATACAAAAAATTCAAGATAACAAATTGTAAAATCATTAATAAATGGAAATGTAATTTAATATAAATTTGGACAGTAAAGTCAGCCTTGCTTTCTCCATTTTAGCTCTATTTTGCGATTTTGAGCTAAGTTCCAGATTTGGATGGTGAGAAAATCTACTCGATTGCAAAATCAAGTGGAGCACACAACAGAGTGTTCTTAGCCCGTTGAATTGACAGGTATTTTCCTCAGTTAATCTGGTCGATTAATGTGGTATTAGAAGTGGATCTAATTGTGGGTTCTTCAAATAATGGTACAAGCAATCGACATTTTTGTAGGGTATTCTAACACATTTGAGTTAGGGATTAGGAGGAGCCATTTTTCAGTCAGCGGATAACAATCGGGCTTTGAAAATACAAGATGAGTGATGTCTAGCAGGTATGTTTTATAGCATCGGTTCATCCTATGTAAGTACAGATATGACATTTCCTTCAATGAGGTTTGGTGCAGTTTTGTAGGCCGATCTCCCATCGTAGCTGTTAGGTTTTTCCTTAATCATCTATGTAATTGCTAATTTGTGGAGTTTACAGCTTAACATGTTTGCGTTTGGAAATGTTTGAGAATTAATCTTCGATATTTAAACCAGTTGCTATTGATTCAAGTTTGGTGTTTTTGATTACAAAAATTGTACTGGAAAACGCTACGATAATAAAACACATGATTGCACTGAGACGACATATTTTTAATAGAAGCCATCACTAGTATTTGTAATATAAATTTTGTGAATAAAGATACTCGTATTATAAAAATTTTCCCAATACCATGTGTGGTGATAATTGCTTTGACATTCTAAAACACGCATATTAATGATGTATATGTGAAGTTCACGTTTATATGACGACGAGGAAGGTCCAATGAATTATCAAAACAACTATGCGATCGTTCGTTGTCGACATAATATTCCAATGCAATTGCAAACATCCACTACCAAGAAGAATCCTATGCGACGATTTGTGAGTTGTCCTTTCCGAGGGGTATGATGAGTTTTATTTAATTTGATCACTTCTCACGTTGGGAAATATTGTTGTTAAGTTCACATATTTTGCGATTGTGAATTTAAGTTTTATGTAATACAATGCCTAACTTGTCATTTTGACTTAGATGGAATCGTGTGGGATGTTCATTTGGATGGAGCCGTCACTTGAGGGACGTGCTAGAGATGTAGCGATGGAAGCTGTGGAAAAAATTGGGCGAATGAAGGTCGAACTAGTTGAATCAAAAGCGCGTGAACAAAGATATAAAAAGACGTCCGTCATTGCCACCGTTGTGCTTATGTTCTTTTTGAGTCTCTTCATTTGGTGGACTCAAATGAAGAGATTAGATCACAAGAACGAGATTTGCAAGTTCTAATTGCTTTGCACCTATGACGACATAGTTGTATGTATTTGAAATTTTTTTCTATTAATTGGTCGAACGATCGGTTTGGTAGTTGTTTCTATAATCAATTAATATTGCGAATCCAACATTAGTATGTGTATTGACGCTTGCAAAGAACATTGTGGACATTCGGAATATCATGAAGTTTTGTTGTGGTTCACACTCACATGGTTTTGTTTTTTATTTTGTACTAGAGTTCTTTCAAAGCACATAAATCCGATATTTATTTTGGTTATGACCTTGATGTCATCGTGATGAAGTTTTGCATTCAAAATGATGTTTTGGCCCAGTATTTAATGTCATCAATTAAAGCATATATGACTAATGATAACATCCTTTATATATGTTGGTAAGAAGAACATTGTGTTTTGGTAGGGGTGGGTTAATTGTTGTACATGTTTGGGTTAAGAATTCATGAGGTTCAGTTTGTGAATGTCCCTGATACTAAAACATTATTATCTAACGTTCATTCGACATATATAATGCATTATTCCTTGAACTAAAATGAACTTCCAGATTTGAAATGTCTATGGGTTGAGTGTTTGACTCATTGATTGAGGCTTTTTGCAGAGTTACTAAACAACAACAACTGACGATACAATTGTGCCGAAAAATCATACATGGGTTACAAAATAAGACTGAAATGGGGAGCTAGTGAAGGACTTTCCAAGTTCACCCGCAATTGCATGTACAGAATGTTAGCAAATATTAAAATCCTATTATGGGAGATTGTTCACTGATAACACATTGTTCAATGGCTTTCAAAAGATGACTTGATGATATAGTCGACCTGACTTTCAAAATGAGTCCCTAAATACTAATATCCAAAAGAGTTGCCCTCGGATGCTTACAAGGTAAATAATTTTTCTTTTTTGATCAGTGGCGACTTGTTCTTGGCAGGGAAATGTCGATCCCAACTATCGACGGCTTCGAAGTCGAAAGGTTCTTCCTTGACAACAAATGGAGTATCAACCGAGCAACCAACCTGTCCGGGCAAGACTTCACCGGGCTGATGAGCCTCAATGATGGACTTCCACTGCTCATAGTTGGGAAACCCGAACTCTCGAAATAGCCTTTGCTCCTTAGTTTCCTGCATACATCAATAAATGTTCAGATTGGGAAAAAATAAACTGATGGGGCTGTTTGAGATTTATCAGTGAATGGTGGAGTGTGTATTTGGTAATGAAAAATAAATTATCACATGAGGGAACATGCAGGTTATTTTGAGTAGTATTTAATATCTACTGTTAGTTAAATATGGTGTAATGTCTCACTTTTTGATAGTATCCTAACCTTTGAAATGAAAGACCAGTACTCCACATTAACTTGGATCCGGTTCTTTTTCTCATTGTACATGACACCAACAGTGTTGTTGACATAATTCAGGAATGCCGTGTAGAGTTTCAGGTTGCTTCCGACGAAGTCCTTCACACGGCTATCGGTATAACGCTCGTTGCCTAATTGGAATCGCATTTGGTGAGCCATGACGGACAACGCCGTTGTGAGAACTTTGGAATCAGATACATTTCTTTCATGACATGTATCATAAAATCGGGAGATGATCTCATCGGCCTCCTCATAGCTGATATCCTGAAAGAAATGACGTAGCGATGCATTTCTTCGAGGCATCTTGTCTGCAACATAATATAACAAATATATGGCTCGTTAGATCCAACTAATAATTATTAATGGCATGCGATACAGTACAGATGTTTGGTATATAAAGATGATCTTTTCAATTGTGGTGAATGTTGTCAATTCATGCTCATTCACATTGTTAAACATATCCATGAAATTGAAATGTAACACCGTATAATTGAAATCATTCATAATTAATTCCAAGCTCGATATGTTAACCTCCATGATGCAAAGGTTTAGAGTGAGTACTGGTCAAATGAAAACATTTGTAATTTTGAATGAGCAAAAAAAATGGTTGCTGCGAAGCATATCCCAATAATACGAGAAATAACATATTTGCTTTAATTCAAATTCTATGGAAAATATGGCTAGTTAATGATGTTCATTCGCAGAAGCCTTTCACCATTTTGCTGGAATATTGTCAATAATATGGTCAGGTTGATTAATGATTTCAAGTTGGTAAAAATATGTTGTTTTATTAAAAGATAATTTGTCCTGTTGTGGTGAAGTCACTTCAAGTGACTGAAACAAGTCGGGCATTCCACTGCAAAGGTGTGGCATTCTTCAAACTATGTATTATTGATAGCAAGAAAATATTCAGTCATGCTATCTGTGGAACAGATGTAAAATCTACTATTTTGGTCAACAAAGTATTTATTGTAGGGTCCACACAACACAAACATTTCTACAAATGCATATGCAGACAAAATTTGCCTACAATCCCCTACACGTAGGGTTCCACCATGCAAATATGGCTTTATTCACATCCAGAATTATAAGCATGTGTGTATTTGTTAAACCACTGGGTTTGCTTATATATACCACATTTAATTCCCCCACACATCACACATTCAGAAGATAGTCATCTACACATAAAGTAATGGAAAACATTTATCATGGAAAGGATAACGGCCTAAGGCAGGAGGACTACATCTACGGCTTGGAATGGGATGCAACTGTGGTCCCGATCTTTGTCAAGGTTCTTGCTGATCAAGCTCGTATGGGTAAGTTTAACAACATGGGTAACAACAAAAACGCTATTCAGACTGCACAATACGTGGTGAACAAATTTTTTAGCAAAAACTTCAACCTCAAAGATTGTGTCACTCAAGTACGTTTGCTCCGGCAACGTCATTCCACTTTCTCGCGTATGATGCAAAGGGATGATCTCGGATGGTCTTTGGAGACCGGCTCAATTGATTGCATGCCCGAGACATGGGAGGACATTGTGAAGGTCTGTTCATATTTTGTTTGCTATTGAAATTGAAAAAACAATCTTAACATAGACAAGTGTGTTTGATCTATATGTAATTGTTTGGGAGGACATGGGCATGCAAGTGCCCGTGTTGACATTATGACATTCTTTTGTGTACTTATGTGTAGAACGATCCTTTCGCATGGGCCTACGTAAGAAAAGGTGACCCGAATTGGGAGGACTTACAGGTGATATTTGGAACTCCAAATGCTCATAACATGTCTCCTCCCCGTCCGGGTACCGACCAAGAGGTGATTGTTATCTCTAACAATACTTCCCAGCGTAATGTGGCTAATACCTACACCCCATTGGACCAAGTGATAAATATTTCAAGTGACAAGTCCGGGAGTATATCGACAAGCTTTTGGAATGAATTGGGACCCATTGGGAATTGTTCGGACGATGAGGGATCAATTCGATCACCCTCATTGAAGACGGAGATGAGCTCGTCCAAAACACCTATTAAACCAAGAGACCGAAATAAGGTGACCCGAGATGGCACTATCATGAGCTTCTATGGGAAATCTTACGTCTCGACTAGCAACCACGCCTCCCCGAAGGGTAAAAATTGATCGCGAATGAAGAACAAATCTTTGGTTTTGCTGGTTTGGATTTCCCGGTCTTGGTTTGGTGTTTAGATTTGGGACTTAGGTCCGTTGGTAGTTTGTGTCAGTATCAGGTGTTTTATCCCTTTGTTGTGTGTCTTTTAAACATGTTTAGTTATGTTTTATTTCAAGTTCTGCTATCTGTAGTTTGGTGTATCCATTTGTTGTATTTCCATTTGGTGATTATGTTTATGTCATGGTTAATTTGAAGCTGACGTTTGGCTATAATTTTTTGAGTTTTTCTGAAGCATTTAATTTAATGTCCTATAGAACATGCATAAAATAAGATGACTGACAATGTCCCCGGGAATTGTACCACATTTAAATGGAGGGCATAAAATTATGCATGCAAGTGTTTGATACATAATTAATCTCATCTGCAACACATACAAAGACGATTCTAATTCATATGATGGGGAAACCAACATTACATTTTGACAACAAAAAGACCACTGCAATGCACATTTACAATGCTACCAACAGGCATGGTCCATCAAAATGATAAGTTGTTGTCCTAAATAAGTCATTCTTTATAATATGTCCTAATTTACAAAAGGGACAGTCTTAGGCAACAGATTGATAATATGCAAAAACTTAAGTTGCTAGAGGCAGCAATGTGTTACATGTAATTTTCAGATTTTCTCCATGATGTCCTTAAGCAAGACATCGTGGGCATCCTCAAGTATGCTCATAAAGAGGTCCAAATCGGCTTCATTGTTGCATAGGTATCTGGCCACGTGCACACGAGTTTGTAACGACGGAAATTCGAACCCTTCGAGCATTTTGTATACGTTCATTCGTTTTTCGGTAGGATCCAACTTAGATTTCTTCCTTTTGGCAATGTCCCCGATGTTCATGGCAATGTCACCCATTTTCTTATCATTTTGTTTACAGTATTCACTTATCTTGGCCATATAAGGATCGTCGGTATCGTATTCTCCCCTTCTTTGCTTGGTCTTACCTGATGGTAAGCTTGTATTTGAACTTGTGGAATTTCCATGTGAAGTGAATGCGTGGGAGGACCCTTCATTAGGATTGGGAGTTTGAACGAAAGAACGTACAAGTGGTTCGGTGCTGCCGGTATTGAGAAAATCCTTCATCGCATTTGTAAATCCCTGGGCATGCTCTCCCGTTGCACGATCTTTACCAAATATCTCGATCCAATCATTGTAGTAGGGCCACGTCTTGTATCACATAGGATTTACAGTAGTGTCAACCTGACAATTGCATGTTGTGAGCATAATATTAACATGGTATGTCAATAACTTCGTAACATTAAAGTTTGGACCTCGAGTGCTTAATTCATTTATGATGATACTTGAGTTACCTTCAAGTAGGCTTCCCAGACTTTGTCCTCGACATCAATCATCATATTGGGTCCAAGTCCAATACCACTTTGGCCAAACATTAATGATAACGAAGTGTAACTTCTCTTCCAATTATGAATCTTGGAAGATATGTGTGGCTCAGCCTTAAGGTCGGTCCCGGGAAACCGTTGACTCAAGTATTGCTCTAGGAGATTAAGATACCCTGTCCGAAATCCGTTGTCGGACTTATATCCTCTAGCGACCATCTCCTTCAACCCTTCAATAAGCTGTTGCTCCTCGTGGGCATTCCAAGTCCTCCGCGATTGCGTGGGTCTCGATTTTTTGGTAGCCGGGCATTTGTTGCTCATGACTATCTGATCATTTAAATGGAAGCCGACAATATTATGAAACAATGATAAACATCGAGTGAATTAGCATTGAATATCAGAGTTGGTGCAATTGCAGTTGAGGACAATAAGAAAAGCTGATATTTATGCAATAAAATCTGAGTTGGGAATGACAAGAATATAGAGAACAATCACATAATACAGTGGTCTGATCCACTCCAGAAAATTATAATACATGGATGAAATATTTCAAGTTGACTGTTCTAAGGACAATACATTACTACAATTTAAGAATTCCTATCGTTCCACATTTCCATTGCTATGTTATCTCGCCATATTGTCCATCCCGATGAACACTCTACTTGGGCAATGTAATCCGTGTCTAGAGGAGGCTGAAAATTAGGATCACTACAGATGTCGGGTACTTCGTTCTCGATCGGGTCGATGGTGGCATTGGTGCGAATGAAGTTGTGAAGCAAACAACATGCAAGGATGATGTGATTTTGTGTCTTAATTGGGTAAAATGAGTTGCTCCTAAGGATGCCCCAACGTGCCTTCAAAACACCAAATGATCGCTCAATAACGTTCCGAGCTTGAGCATGCCTCAAATTAAAAATTTCTTTGTAACATTGTGGAGATTGGGACGCACTATTCCATTCTTGCAAGTGATATTTGACTCCCCTATACGGTGCTAGAAAACCATTCCCATTTGTGTATCCTCCGTCACATAAATAATAGTTGCCTGTGATAGAGAAACAAACAGACGGGAATGAGAAATTTGACATTATGTGTATGACCTATTACTTGAATTACCTATTAATTCAATTTAATTATAAAAGGGACAGTTTGCAAGATGAATATTATCTAATTTTCAGCATCTACCGTTTGGGACTTGCAACCCATTGGGTCGGGCAATGGCATTACGCAACACCCGGCCATCGGCAGCCGATCCTTCCCATCCCGCCAACACGTATACAAAGTTCATGTTGCGGTCGCAAACGCCCAAGACATTTACAGAAATGAAGCCTTTTCTGTTCCTATATCGTGGTTTATCAGCAAGAGGTGCATGCACTGGGATGTAGGTGCCATCCAGGGCACCTATACAACCCTACAATTATCACAAACAGATTGAGGTATTTGATATTCATGGGCGTTACGATAATTCTTTTCAAATTTGAAGATCATGTAAAATTTTTAAAAATGCTATTCTAAAACATGCTAGATCCTTCCAATTAGATTTTTTACCTTGAAGTATCTCCAACGATCTGTGGATTCATCGTCTTCAATAAGCTTGGGTTGGACGAGAAGAATAGTGTGTAGGCTTAACACACACTTAAGGACAGAATTGAAATGTTTGCTAATCGTGAATCCACTTCTACTGAAATCATCCTTGACGACTCTATGTTTCTTGTGGTGCGAAAGAACAGACAAAAATATTGCAACTTGTTCAAGTATTGAGACATGCCTAGTAGGTTGGAGACCCCCTAAATGCTCCAAAAGATAACATAGTCGACCAAATATATCACGGCTCATCCTTAGGTGGTTGATACATGTGTCATCGCTTAGGAGGGTGAGGTTACGCATGTGATCCAGTTGACGGGAAATTTTCATGGATAAATTATACTTTTTGGCTAACCTAGAAGATCTCCTCCTGGAAGTGGGGTTCTGGTTTTTCAACCTTAAATAGGCCAAAGCCATGAGCATCAAAAAAGTCCTAAAGGAAGAAGAAATGGCATGGACACCACCCATAATAACCTCGAGATCAGTATTGTCGCCCATTTCGTATGTTCTATGACAGTAAAAAGAAATTAGAACATGCGGGACATCTTAGATATTTATAAAATGACAACTTTTTAGGAGACATCATGCTGATTTTATAATAACATGAAAGAAAGAACAAACACTTTAAGTACAGATATTTTTTAGGTTTTTTAGTTAGTTGTCTCCCTTTGTTAAGGATTTGATACAATGCCTATATTCAGAATTCTCCTGTGCATCAGTTCTAGTTTGTTTTTACCTAATAATCATGTACGGAATGTCGGAAACAATTGGTATATACTTTTTGTTTAAAAATTATGCTGCACACAAGGTACATGTTAGTTCCTCCTACATTTCTCTAGCCATGTCTGGTAGATTAGGTTGAATTTGTTAGCTGGTGTTTATTGCAGATACAATAAACTTGCCTATTTAGAGTGGCAATCACTACGAAACTCATTTTAATGTCCATTTTGTATGGGTATGTTAGAATGTTTTATTTCTGGAGAAAAAAACTTAGTTTATCAATGGCTTAGGCCCTGATTGGTTCGGCTTAAAGTGATCACAACTGTCGGTCAACAAAGTTTTGGTGTTTTGAAATTGGAATGCTGATTCTTATTAATGGCATAGCAAATCTTATGACAACATTGTGGAGGGTGAATTAGATCAGATGAGTTATTCAGTGTTGAACAATAAATTTGGAATAGGTATTCCACTTCCACGTTGGGGTGTTGGGTTGGTTATCTATACTATATTGCTACCCTATAGTAGATACGTCGTATTATGGTAATTTTGGAATAAAGAAGTCCTAATGTATACATGAACACATTAATGCTATGCAACAAACATGGTGAATTCATATCAGTAAATAAATCAGTGGTGATATGCAACAAACATGCTGAATTCATATCAGTAAATAAATCAATGGTGATATGCAACAAACATGCTGAATTCATATCAGTACATAAATCAGTGGTGTGTCATCCAGTTAGGACCTCCTAAGCTAATTCTTTTTAGTTGATGTTCCTCATTTTAGCTCATATAGTGAATGTTTTGATTGCCACATTTTATACGTCCAGTTAGGACCTCCTACAACTATGTAATCACATGAATTCATATATGTAATTCGTCAACATTATATAATGCATTTGAATGCTCGTTGCACTTATGTCCTAAAACTACAGCACATAAACCCAAGCCTAAACTATATAAATAACATTAATGTGATCACAACTGAAGAAAAAACCCTACAAAGATACACTAACCTGATATAGCAAACAATAAAATTTCCAATTACAGCTGAATTACTGCCACAAATGCTTCCCTATAGCTCAGATCTGATTTGCATGAGTTCACAAAAGACAATGAATCAATATATATGACAATTGAAATTACATTATTTCAAAAAAACATGTAGGGAAACATTAAATTGGTTTGCAAAAGAAAATGCAAACCGTCATATTCTTAACATTATGAAACAACAGGACTATAACAATAATGTTAAACAACGTGGGTCTAAAAATGTTCAACTAGGAGGTAACTTCATTAGGAATATGAATTCAATATACCTTTTCAATGTGCCACAAATCAAACACGTTCGTTTATTCGTGGTATTGGTGGGCTTTTTGTGTTACACTAGTAATACATGTAACACCACGTATTATAAAATAACGCTCGTTGCAAATAATCTTCAAACGCTGTAGAAGGTAAACATATTTGTTGTGTATTATCAAAATCATGCATAGGCCTATAAGGTGCATTACTTACATTCCATCCTCCAGTTCTTATCTCCTTCATCAGCCAACTAAAATTAATGTCCCCCATTGAAATTGTAGTTTATATTCATGCTCAATACAAAATAGATTTAAGTTGTTTTGAAGGTTTATACTGATATTAAGCATTTTCCAGCAAACGAACGACCATTTTTTTTTGGAAAACTTTGACGACAATCATAATGGTAACATTAATACAGAAGTCCTTTACACATTGTGAATTATCAAAATCACTTATAAGCTTTTCATATAATCAGGTATTTTGCATGCAGCTTATGGCACATTGGCATTGTACAAACACATTAAACTACGTTGTTCTTGATTCAAATTAACTATATATACACAAGATATTTTAAAAAAACTTGAATACACTCCATTATACATGATTTTACCAATGAACATCGAGCACATATGACAAAAATCAAATAAACCTTGAAAATTGGAATCGATTACGAAAACCTTCTTTCTCGGCTCGATTGCTGAAATTTCACTAGTTGTAAAGGAGAGTCCCATTGTATACCAATTATTATGCAGTCGATGCTAAACTTAATTTCCTTTATCATGTTTAGTAAATTCACAGGTACACATCTACTTACGTCAATATGTTGAAATAAAATCTGAATTAGAAAAAATTACATGCCATTTTGGGGATGACTACCATATCACCAAAGCTCATAATAAATTGTATATTTCTTTGCCAGAATTAACGAGGAAAATGTTAAGGAAAAAAACTGCATATCATAAAAAAAGAAAAACATGATTCAAGCAGAAAGATTCGAAATTAACAGTTTACTCAATTTGGGGTTCTTAATATCCCATTTTAACCACATAACCGAAAGTTGGGCAAGTTCTTTCAAAGCGTGAAAATGTTTTTTTTAATCCTCACTGGAGGGCAGATAGCTCAACCCATTCAAGGCCAAACATCTGTTTCAATCCTATTGCATCATTAATACTTCCCTTATTTATTATAATGGGTCGTTTTTGCTAACCTATCTTGGTCCTCAAAATTCATCCACTCAAGTTATCACAGAAAAAATATTAAACCAGTTATATCATGGAAAAACATACAAGGGACTATGCAAGGCAAATGTGAGATGAAGTTTCAGTTAAGGCTATCTGCAATTGCTCATCAAAAAATTTCCATATCAATAGTTTATTTCTTTTACCAGAAACTTAAGAACCATAATTGCTCAATGTGTATTTTGGCATGATTGTAGACTTATTTGGATGACCCCTGTAATCTATGTTTTCCCAAAATTGAAGTACGCAGGCATTGAGTTGTGGCAGGTATGGTGTCTCAGTGGCCTCTGTTTTCTTTTTTTTTTTTCCCCCACTCACACGTTAAAGAGGATTTATCAGTTAAATAGCCTAACAATCAAAACTATTTTGCAGGTGAAATTTGGAACCTTGTTTGATAATATCTTGATAACTGATGACCCTAAGTATGATAAGCAACTAGTGGAAGAAACATGGGCAAAACAAAAGGATGTACGGATATTTGTTTCAGAAAATAATTTTCTAGGTTGGGCCGATTCAAGCATAACTCAAGACAACGGGTAGCATTGTTCAATCACATTTACCAACAACTTACCTCTCGACCGCTTTCAACTTTATACCTTTAGTTATTACTGTTTACCTTCTTCAAACAAGGCTCTGTAGAATCCTTCCTTTCGTCGATATAAATTGTGCCTGCTGTGACCTCCAACCTGCATTCAACGGGTTCGAAGCACTCTATTAGTTCATCTATGACTTGGGCGTGGTACAAAATTGAAAACGAGTTCACCTTCATACGACGATCGACGGCTTCAGTCGATCCTCCGTCGAAGGTCGCGATTCTTGTCTGAAAATTAGGGCTTCTGCTGTAAAGATGTGTCGGTGGACATGTATATATGAAATGACAGACTTGAAAATATGAAGAAAAGGAAGGACAAAATGGACTATGTGGGTTGCTACAGTAGGGGCATAATTGGGCGAAAAATACGGACACTGTTCGGCTAATTCTAAACCCTCCCCTCCGTGTGGGTTTAGAAACCCAGCTATAAGAAGGCTTAAACACATCAAAAGTAGCCCGGGCCCAATTTATAACCGGGCCTTAAAACCATTTACCAAGTGTAGGTTTAGGTTGGATACTAAACCAAATCCAACCTAAGCCTACCAACCAATCACACCCTAAGTAATAAAGCACTCAAATTCAATAAAAATAAATTATCATATTGGTCTATGTATTGTCGAGACAAAATCACATGGCAAACAATCAAATATTACTGTTAAATTTCAATTATGAAATAATATTCAGTATAGTAAAAGATATGATATATTTCATTAATATATTTTTAATTCATTAATAATATGTAGAAATATAAAGATTATTACCATGTAAGACTGAGTATTCCAAATTAATAAATGAAAGAAAATCATTTTAAATTGGAGATTATTGCATAACAAATCGGATAAGTTAAAATTATGTCTATGAAATTTCGTCTACTATATAAATGAATTGTATACCCACATATATAAATAATAAAAAATACTATTGGATATATATATATATATATATATATATATAATAACAAAATGATTTCTTAATGCTTTCTTAAGATAGTAATTTCCCGCCAAAAGTCAATATTTCAATATTTCTATTTTAATTTTATTTAATATTTTTTATTTTTTAATTCACAAATATTTTTTTTGCATATGGAAATTCCTTAAAATGTGGAATTATTGTTTTTCTTCGTCCTTCTTATTTTTCTAACTCTAATTAATCACACATACCATATTTTTAGGAGATTTGAAATAAACTATTTTTTTTATTTATGATTATAGTTATAAAAAAATATTGAATGTTTGTTTTATATATATCTTAATTTAAAGTTTTGAATCACGTCTACAATATTTTGTGGAGATTTCGATTGATCATTTTCTTCTATTTCTAATAAGTCATTATTATAGAAAAATGTTGAATGTAGTATCCATCATAATTCAAAATTTTCCTTTTTTTTTTTTTTTCTGTAATTTCCTCCTCATTTATGTTTTCATGAAAACAATTATCAATTATATCTATCAACTAAAATTTTCAAAATATTTACAAACATAGGCTCATTTATATAATTGCTCAAAAATGATTAAGGTATTTATTTATACACAAAAGTTTCTTGATTTTTTTTTTTTTTGTAAATGAAATATTTTATATCTTTTTTTTTTCCATTGAAAAGGGTTAACTTTTAAATGATTATAATCCTATTAATAACATTATTTGTCTACAGAGATACTAAAATAAAAATCTCTAAAATAGAAATCTTATTTTTCTCTCGCACTAAACCTCCTTTCTAAATATGTAATAGTAAATTTTTACTTTTCATAGTTGTCGGATATCATATCTTAAATAGTGTATAATCGATAAATATGAAATATTTATCACCTATCATAAATTTATTTTTTATTAATATAAAGTTAAATGATATGATTTTGTGCGATATTTGTAATAAATATATGATTATATCCATTATATATATGTTGCAATGGAATTGATGATAATTTTCATGCCAATAATATATTTTTATGTTGAATTCAATATAAAGTCATTCGTTGTGAATTAGTATTTTTTTTTTTTAGGAAGGTGGCCGATATTTGTCTACCTATCAATATCATTTCATTATTTGTTTTTATAGGATATACTAAATACATGTATTTTAATCTAAATATCCTCATGCATTGTTAATATAATTAATCATAAAAATCTACATCTATAAATATATATAACCACACAAAAAAAAATATAAGTATACCTTAAACGTAAATTTCCCGACCAAAACCCCACTTTTCATTTTTTTTTTTAAAGAAAATCTAACAATTTTTTAATCAGATTGATTATGTATTTATTTAGATATTATCATTTATTTTTACTTTCATCTATAAAGAGACATTTCGATTTTTAGTCATTATGTTGATAAATTTATTGAAGTTGTGCTCTTTCAATTAGATGCTAATGAAGATAATGGTGTCCATTTTATTCATAATGACATGAATTCATCAGACATTGTCATCATTAATGTTTGTCTCTATACCTATATATTTAGTGATATGCAAAATTAAAATCTTATTGTATGTGTTTTAAAGAATTTTTTTATCATTATATCTTTTCTACATACACACATAGTGTTTTCTAAAAATAATTTTTGGTGCTATTTTTTTTTTTTTTTATGTCCATATATTTTGGTGTCATGCCTTAATAACTATAAATTGGAGTATGTGATAGATATTGATGTTGTGGGAATTATATATCTCATTTTTCTTTATTTTTTTAGAGGTTTTAATAGTTAACTCATTTTTTGTGATTAGAAAATTCGCTCATTATTAAATAAGAAAAAAGTTCATCAAATCTTCTTTCCAAAATTTCTCACAATAATGAATATATCAAATTACTTTCAATTGCGAAACTGGATTCGAATAAAAGAAACATCTTAATTTAATTGGAAGAGAAGTTGTCAAAGATTATGAAACTGTGTACAAAAATTATGTTTCAAAAGAAATGACTTAGTTTAGTGATCATTGTGGTAGAATTATTCAATAATAAAAGTAGGAAGTGATTGATATAAGAAGTGAATATTTGTACAGACAGAGATGTTAAAGTTTGGTAAAAAAAAAGTCAAAAATCTCATGATATTTAAATCTTTAAATCTCATGTATAATATTTTATACATATTGTCATTATTAAATTGAATGTATAATGTACTAAGTTGCATAAATTAATAAATCTTTTAATCATTATGATTTATTCAGTAGAATAGTACATTTTTAATTGAAAGATATATATTAACATGTGGTAATGGTGAAGTGAGAAAATTAATCAACTACAGATGTTTTGTATATAGAAAATTTTCAAAATTTATAAATTGTATATTTGTTATACAATATATATTAATTTGGATTTATATGATTTTTTTTTTATTTCAATAGAATCTATACATTATATATGTGGAAATGTGTCTTTCTGACCAATATCATAATAAAATCATTTTTTTACCCACTTTGTAGAAAACAAGTATTTTACTCAATTTTTTCCAAATGTCTAAATGCCCTTGAGCTTTGTAATCTAATTTAGATTTCATGATCTAACCTTAGTTTTTGATTTAACATGAGTTTCGTAATCTAACTCCAACTTCGTGATTTAACACAAATTTCATGATTTAACTATCGCTACCTAACAATTGCAATACAACTCGAGTTTCGATATCTAATATGAGTTTGGTGATCTAAAATGTGAGATTCGTGATGTAATTAGGGTACCTTCATAATCTAACTATCGCTACCTAACAATGGTGATCTAATTAACTCGAGTTTTGAGATCTAATACGAGCTTTGTGTCAAACCTAAGTGTTTCATGATCTAATATATATATAAGTTTTGTGATTTAATTCGTGAGTTTTGTGATCTAAATTAGAAGGCAAAAACTCATGTGCACCAGGTGCACAGATATAAGATTTGTGCAATCCGGATTAACCCAACCCAAATCCACGAGTTTTGATGTTTTTTGGATTTTATGTATTGATCTTTATGTTATAAATATGTGACATTTATGTTCTATTAGTATGACATTTATGTATAAATATCATAACATTTATGCACTGTAACTTAGAAAAAAAATGAAGAATTTCAACGCTTTTTTGGATCAACATACCTTTATGTGATACTAGTAGTATCATACTACATCTGTCCCGCTCAAATTTGCACACTTTCCATTTTCGTCCGTCCAAATCAGATTTGCACACTCCAAAAATGACAAATAAAATCTACTAAAATTGTCATTTACTATTAAAAAATGTGCTTTTTACACTACAAAAACAACTTTTTCTTAATCTCCGTGTCCGTCCATACATGCAAATCTGAGCGGGACGGAGGGAGTATTACTCATACCTTTTAGTTATGTTAGTTACACCTTTATTATATAAATGTAAGAATATTTGTACATAAATGTGACATGAATATAACATAAATGAACATGAATACCACATAAAGGTATATATGTACAAATTGTGTTGAAAGTCTTTTTTTCCCCCTAAGTTACAGTACATAAAGATAAGAACATTTATACATAAATGTGACATAAATATAATATAAATGTAATATATAAATTTAAAAAAAAAACCTTCACAAACACACGAATCTAGATTGGGTAAACCCAGTTGCATGGATTCAAATCCATGCAACTAGTGTATAGGAGACCAACTCAACTTAGAGTATCTAACAATTGATACCTAATCATCGATATCTAACTTAAGATTCAAGGTGAGAACATTTTTCCTTAACTAAAATACACCGACTTAAGTTTAAGAATAGTTAAATAATTTGGTCACATGTTATAAAAAAAGATATTTTCAATTTTGTGTTATAGATTTTGGATAGAAACACTATCTGCCCTTGTTATGTTTATAATGATTATAAAAATTATTGACACTATAATTTGATAACGCCGTGCATCGCACGAGCCCACTGCTAGTTATGTATAAAATCAACAAAAAAATCAAAAACAATAATTAATGATATTTCTAATATTATATATATATATATAATTAGATATCCTCGAGAATGCTTGTTATCAATGTCAACTATATAAACTCAAATCACATGGAGAAATGAAAAAAAAAAAAAATGAAATTCGACAATTTCATCAAATTCTTGTTCTCCTTATAATGCTATTCAGTAACTACAAGTGTGATGATGAATGACTAAAAGAAAGATTGAATGCTAATGTTCCTTGAGCAATTCAACTACCCTTCTCATAGAAGGCCTACTGATTGGCAACTCAGCAGTGCAGGATAAGGCGACATTTAGAAGCTTCTTCAGCTCCTCATAATTGATGGTCGAAGCGTCCATCCGAGGGTCTAATAGTCGATCCAAACTGCTCATGATATCTATGTCGTTTCCACACTCAGATAACAATGCGATCTCTGTCACCCACTTGACGATGGTGTTGTTCTCTCCAAACGAGGGATCGTTGGGCCTTTTACCCGTCATTAGTTCCAGTAACACCACTCCAAAACTATACACATCGCTCTTCTCTGTCACTTTCACCGTGTAGGCATATTCTACAAGATTACAAAATTATAAACCAAAGTTCGTATAATAAAGTGCGAAAATGTACGCAATTGAATCTAAAGGAGACTCACCAGGTGCAATGTAGCCATAAGAACCAGCAATACGAGACATAACTTGATTATCGCCATCCTCCTTCGTATCCTTCCTCAATAGCTTTGCCAAGCCAAAATCGGCCACTTTTGGCCTCAACTCCTCATCCAAGAGTATATTGTTCGACTTAACATCTCTATGAAGGATCGGAGGAACACAATCGTGGTGTAAATACGAGAGCCCTTGAGCCGCCCCGATTGCTATCGCAAACCTTTTAGGCCAATCCAACCCTAACACTCCTCCCATCTCTCCATACAACACATCCCCTAAACTCCCATTCTCAACATACTTGTACACAAGCACCCTCAAGTCCCCACTAACACAACTAAACAACAATCTAACAATATTCCGGTGTCTAATTCTTCCCAATATCTCAATCTCCGATCTAAACACCTCCTCCGATCCCATCACTCCTTTACCCTCCCACAACCTCTTTGCGGCCACTGTCTCACCGCTCTTCAACTTGACCCGGTAAACCCGACCCGACCCGCCAGAACCAATAATATTCTCATCTCTCAATGAGGCCAACACTTGCTCTTCATCGAACTCAACCCGTTGGAATGCCCTGATTTTCCAATTCTTCCGGTTTTTACCACCTAATACGTTGAACTTCTTTGTCTTGAATACGAGCCAAACAAGAGACACCACAAGTATCAAAGCAAGAACAGATAGAACCACCACCATTACCAAGTTTACGGGTTTGGATTTGGAGCAAGGAGCAATCGGTCTAAGACCCAAATCCGAACTACACAAATCCGGGTTACCCGTTAAACTTGAGAGAAAAAACTTGCTATCAAAGCCAAGTGGCACTTTCCCTCGGAGCCTATTGTTCGAAACGTTGAACTCATTGAGCTTCAATTTCGTCAACTCCGTCGGAATTTCACCGGAAAGTAAATTATTCGATAGATTCAAGAAAGTCAACACAGGCAAATCCCCCAACTCCGACGGAATCTCGCCGGAAAAATAATTCTCCGATAAGTCCAGCTGTGTCAACTCTCCCCATGCAGCCAAACTCTTCGGAATTTCTCCGGCTAACCTATTTCCTTGAAAATGAATCTCCTGCAACTTTGTCAAGTTCGTAATGCAAGGAGGTAGCTCGCCGGAAATCTCGTTCCAGCTCGAATCGATCTTCCTCAACTCCTGCAAACCGCAGATTTCCGCCTGAAAGTCGCCGGAAAATTTATTCCCGGATATCAGTAACTGTTCCAACTGTTTAGCAGTGGAAATGGACGAAGGAATGGAGCCTTGTAATCTGTTGTTAGTGAGCTCAATATATCGAAGCTCACTGAAACTCCAAATCCCATGGGGTAATTCTCCAGATACATCATTATCTTGAATACGTATATACTTTAAACTGAAGCATTCACCGTATGAATACGGTATTTGCCCTGAAATTCTGTTTCCAAACAGTATGAGATTCTCAAGCTTCTTTCTGGAGCACAAATATGGAGGCAATGGGCCTTCCAAGTCGTTGTTAGAGACATCGATTTCTTCCAAATCTGAATTCTTGCCCAAGAATTCCGGTATTGGACCAGAAAGCTTGTTGTTGAATAGTCTTAGCTCTGTGAGATTAGGGTTTTCAGCAAGAATTTCGGGTATTTCACCTTCCAAGAAATTATCATTCAGATGCAGAGACTGCAGATGCAATTCGGATAGGCTTTTCGGAAAATTTCCGGTGAGGTTATTCTCGGAAGCATCGAATCGGAGTAGAGAAGTGATATCGGAAAATGTATCCGGCAATTCGCCGGAGAAATGGTTGGCATACAATTCAATCTGTTCCACGTTTCTTAGCTTTCCGATGCCATCGGGGATTTTTCCGGTGAGATTGTTCTGCGAAACGTCGAGATTTTTTAACGAGATGAGATCTCCGATGGAGTCTGGGAGTTCTCCGATGAGGTTTGTGTACGTGGAGAAGAGAGCTTCGAGTTTTCTGAGACGTCCGATTGTCGAAGGGAGTCGACTCGGGAGGAACGAGTTCACGGACAGCACCAGCTGAGTCAACTCAGTTAGATTCGACAGGAACTCGGGGACCGACCCATTGAGCAGGTTCGACCCGAGGATCAAAATCTGGAGCTTCGGAAGATTGACAAAGCTCGCCGGAATGTCGCCGGAGAAATTGTTGAAGGAGAAATCCAAGGCCGTGAGGTTCGTAAACTGGGAGGAGAACTCCGGCAAGGCGCCGACGAAGTTGTTGGAGGAGAGGTTGAGGGACACGAGGTGAGAACAGAGGGAAACTGAGTCGGAAGAGAGGGACCCACCGAGGCTGTTGTATGAGAGGTTGAGACTTCTCAGGGAAGAAATCCGGCAGAAGTCCGCCGGAAAGCTGCCGGAAATGTTGACTCCGGAGAGGTCGATCGAAACGACGGTTTGATTCAGAGGGTCGCAGGAGACGCCCAGCCAGTTGCATGGCGCAGTCGGGGGTGAGTAGACCCAGTTGGCGAGTTGACCCAGTGAGTCGTTGAGTTGGGAGTTCTTGACTCGGAGAAGGATGGTGGCGTCCCTGTTGGAAGAAATAGTGAGAGGAATGGAAGTGATGAAAAGAAGAGCTTTAATGAGAAGCAGAAGCTGATGCTGCTTGTAATACCTCATTCCTTTTGCTGTGTTAATTTGATGTTTGCATTCAAAGAAGCTGTGTTTTTGGTTAGGGAGTATAATGTGACAAAGTGAGTAAGAACTAAGAGAAGAATGGTTATTTTATTCCTAATATGTCAATTCTAAGACTGCAATTTTTATATATTTGTTGATTATTAGATAGATATTTGGAGTAAACATTGAAGTTGGTGATCTGCATTAAACCAGCTTTCTATTAATCTTCCTGTGTTTCATCTCTATAATTTTAAGAGGCCATCTATTGTGTACATGGTAAGCTAGTAATCCAGTTCACCTTCATTCTAAATCAACTTTTATTCTTCATATTTTCTTTTTAGTTGATGTTCAATTTTCCTCTAATTTCAACCAAATTACACCAAATTAATATCCATCTTTCAAAACCAAAATATAAAACCTAACATTAAATTTCATGGATCTTGTTCAATTCAAATTTGAATGAAACAAAAGACATGGAAAACCCTAAATGAAACTCATTTTATTGAAATCCATATCGTGTATGTAATTCCTCAAATTGTTTGAGGGAGTTAATATACATTGCAAAATCATTGTTTACATGTTCAAATTATTACAGTTAAGAGAAAATATAAATGAGACTAACTTAAGAGGTTACCAATTTATATTAACAGATCAACATGGTTGAAGTATCGATACATCAGATATACTATATAAGATTAACGAATTCTTACATTTTATCATTCATATAAATTGAAAATGATATTACATGATTGACGGTACAACAATTTATGCGAGTCAAATGCGTTTGTAGCAACACTTTTACAACAAATACATCTTAATTGCTGATAAATTTCAGGATTTGTTATTTCCTGTGGGGTTGGAAATAAAAGAATCTGGACTGGAAACGAGTCAAACAAGATTATTATACGATTAGTTTGAATATTGTGTAAAAGCACATGGGTCTCGAGGGCAGTATAGGAATTTCAAGAATTGTATTGTTTGACTTAAAGAGAGATGAATTTGGTGTGTAATAATTTTGTCCTCAATTGATTGTGGAATGAAAACTTAAAACAAGATATTGGTTATTTACTTAGTCACGTATAGGGGTGGAAATCGGACGGATCGAATCGGAAATAGGGTGTTTCGGAAAAATTCCAAAAAATTTCGGAAATGAAAAACCAATTCCAATTTCCATCCAAAAATTTTCGAAAATGTGAAATCCCATCCGGTTTCGGAAATTTCGGAATTTTCGGAATTTTCGGAAATTTCGGAATTCCGAAATTTCGGAATTTTCGGAAATTTTCGGAATTTTTCCGGAAATTTTCGGAATTTTTTCGGAATTTTTCGGAATTTTTTTCGGAAATTTTCGGAATTTTTTTCAGAAATTTCGGAAATTAAAAAATTCAGAAATTCAGAAATTTTCAGAATTAATTAGTTGGTCTTTTAGCTATATATAGCCTTTTCTAATATCCTAAGAAATAATACGACCTCGAATCTGATATTCTAAGCATTTAACATCAATATAATATCTACCAAAGACATGGGAGATTAATTATTCTGCTGATGTGCTATATAAATAGTTATAAAATAAAATTATAAAATAAATAGTTATAAAATAAAATTATAGTTATAGTTATAAAATAAAATTATAAATAGTATATAAATACTATATTAAATTTTTTTACTTTTTTCACTTTTAGTTTTTGAGTCATATTTTATATTTAATATATACTATAGTATATAGTATAAAATAAAACTATAAAATTTATATGAATAGTATATAGTATATAGTATAAAATAAAATTAAAAAATTTATATGAATAGTATATAATATATAATATAAAATAAAACTATAAAACTATATTATAAACTATTATCATTTTGTAAGTAATTATACTTATTAATTCATATTTATTAAGTTATTTTTCTTTTAGGAAGCTCAAATCAAATGAATATTTGAATCTATATTATGATTTATGATAATGCTTTGTTCGAAATCCTTCGATATTTAAAATACTTGTTTTATAATTTGTATAATTTTCTTTGTCATTATTCCTATTATATAAAATGTTATCATTTTTAATGAAATTTATGATATATTTACCTTTGAAATTAGATATTCACTTTATTTTATATAATATATAGTATATAGTGTTCTTATATAGCATATAATATATAGTATATAATATATAGTATATAGTATATAATATATGGTATATAGTATAAAGTATTCTATTATAGCATATAGTATATAGTATGTAGTATATAGTATGCAGTATATAATATAGTATAATTCTAAAACTACAGTATAAACTACAGTATATAGTATAAAATAAAACTATAGTATAAAATGTACTATATACATATAGTATATAGTATATATAGCATAAAGTATATAATATATAGTATATAGTATTCTTCTATAGCATATAGTATATAGTATGTAGTATATAATATAATATAATTAAAAAACTAAAGTATAAACTATAATATATAGTATATATTATAAAATAATATTAAACAACTATAGATACTACAATATAAACTATAGTATATAGTATATATTATAAAATAAAACTATAGTATAAACTATACTATATACATATAGTATATAATATATTTATATACTATCATATAGTATAAAGTATATAAAATATATTATATAGTATATAGTATTATAAAGTATATTATAATATGTATGTTTATATTTACACACAGTATAAAGTATATAAAATATATTATATAGTATATAGTATTATAGTATTCGATTCTCAAATGCCTCTACTAACTCTACATTTTATCATTTTGTAAGTAATTATACTTATTAATTCATATTTATTAAGTTATTTTTCTTTTAGGAAGCTCAAAACAAATGAATATTTAAATCTATATTATTATTTATGATAATGCTTTGTTTGAAATCCTTCAATATTTAAAATACTTGTTTTATAATTTGTATAATTTTCTTTGTCATTATTCCTATTATATATAATGTTATCATTTTTAATGAAATTTATGATATATTTACCTTTAAAATTAGATATTCACTTTTTATTTTATATAATATATTGTATTCTTATATAGCATATAATATATAGTATATAGTATATAATATATGGTATATAGTATATAGTATTCTTCTATAGCATATAGTATAAAGTATATAGTATATAGTATGTAGTATATAGTATGTAGTATGTAGTATGTAGTATATATTATGCAGTATATAATATAGTATAATTAAAAAACTACAGTATAAACTATAGTATATAGTATAAAATAAAACTATAGTATAAACTGTACTATATACATATAGTATATAGTATATAGCATAAAGTATATAATATTATTCTATAGCATATAGTATATAGTATAATTAAAAAACTATACTATAAACTATAATATATAGTATATATTATAAAATAATACTAAAAACTACAGTATAAACTATAGTATATAGTATATATTATAAAATAATACTAAAAAATTACAGTATAAACTATAGTATATAGTATATATTATAAAATAATACAAAAAAAACTACAATATAACTATAGTATATAGTATAAAATAAAACTATAGTATAAACTATACAATATACATATAGTATAAAGTATATAAAATATATTATATAGTATATAGTATTATAAAGTATACTATACTATGTATATTTATATTTACATATAGTAAATGTATATAAAATATATTATATAGTATATAGTATTATAAAGTATACTATAATATGTATATTAATATTTACATATAGTAAATGTATATAACATATATTATATAGTATAAAATGTTTGAATTATTTACAACAATTACTATTGGTTTGATGGTAAGTTTCGTGCTTTGAGTGTGAGAGGTCTCGTGTTCGATTCTCAAATGTCTCTACTCACTCTACATTTTATAATTTCGGAAATCGGAAATCGGAAATCGGATCGGAATTTCGGATCGGATCGGAAATCGGAATTTCCGAAAATAGCATTTCGGAAATATTTCGGATCGGATTTCGGAATTTCCAAAACTTTTAAAACTATTTCCGATTTCCATCCGAAAATTTTCGGAAAAATCGGATGTCGGAATTTCGGATTTCGGATTAAAAAAATTCGTTCCAAAATCGGAAAATTTCGGATCGAATTCGGCGGATATCGGATATTCCGTTCCAATTTCCACCCCTAGTCACGTACATCAACCGTTATATATATATATATATATATATATATATATATATATATTGATTATTTATTATATTTTATTTGAGTTGTTTTACTGATTAAAATGATGTTTGATTTATTGACTTATAAACCTTTTAAATCATCTTATATTTTTTTTAACGATTTTATAAGATAGTTCGAAGAGCTTGTAAGCTTGTTATATAAGTTTTTGATAATGTTTCAAGAAGAAAATCAAATTTCATCCCAAAAAAATGTAGGGAGCTTTTAAATTGTGGTCCTCAAAAAATTATAAATTGAAACCACATTTTATTGTACACAAAATTAAAATTTTTATGCATCAGTTGTATCATGCACCACATTCTCAGTCGCACTCACATGCTTCTACTCGTCCTATGCCTGCGCTCACATGCTATTGTGCATGTTTCTGTTTTGTAATAAATTTCCGTTATATGATTAATACATTTATGTTATATAAATAATACTCTTATGTTATATTTTAGTAAATCTTTTATGTGATACAACTAATACATTTTTATAATACAATTAATGTCTTTATTAATACAAGTAATGTATTTCAATAAAATAATAAAACTATATTTTTATGTACCATATGATAATATCTTTAAATAAACACAAATATTTATGTGCACCAGGTGCACGGGTCATGACTCATGTTAGCGACAGAACCAGGATTAGAAATTTAGGAGGGCCAATAATAATAAAAATAAATTTTACAATAAACAATATATATAAATTTATCATGAAAATATGTGAAGGGGTAATTTTTTTTTTTTTTAATAAATGGGGGAGTGCCACCTTGCACTAGCTAGGTTGTAGGTCCGTCCCTAACTCATGCAATTCGGGTCATATGACCCGAAAGGTGGTTTTCAAGCTCCAGATGCGCGCTCATGCGCCCACACACGCTCCCACGTGCCTCATGTCCGAGCCCACACTTTTATCTCGCGTGCTTAACATTTCTGTTATCTTTACATAATTTTTCTGTTATGTTGGCATAACTTGTATGTTATGTTCGCGTAACTTTTATGTTATGCTAGTTTAACATGAATATTATATTATAGACATATAATACCTTGTAAAATTTTATGTTATAATCATTTAACTTTTATGTTATAATAATATAATCTTTATTTAGTATTTTAAAATATAAAGGTTATTATATTTATGCATAAAAGTTATACTAATATAATATAAATGTTAAATTATTATAATATAAAGGAACATCTATATTATATGACTTTTTATACGGAAAAAAAGTCAAAGTACAATTACTTAAAGGTAATGATATTTGCACATAAAGATTATACTAATATAACAATACATACCAATATAACATAAAGGTTACCGCATAAATTGAAAAAAAAAATTAATTTGAGCATGGATCCGTGTTGAATCTGACTTAATCCAACCCCTACACGGCCAGTTGCATGGTACAACTGGTGCACTAAAACACTACTCTTAAATAAATGCACACAATAATCAAGTAGTACCATTTTATATTTTCAGGCAATACATTTATGTAGATAAGATAATACTTTTTGTTGGGTATAAAGGAATAGTTCAAATATTCACAATTGCAGTAAGAGTTAACGAAGGATTTTAAGTTTAGAGGATCAAATATTATTTTTCATTACTACCTGGGGATATTATGGTACTCATGTGTTAGGAATTTATTGTTTAAATTTTAATGAGAAAAAACACCACTGTAATAGAAAAATAGAGTACCTAATTTTTCATAATATTTAAGTAAAACTATATTAAGGTTTGAGTCTAGATTCTTAGGATGAAGAATGGAGGAGTTCAAGTTACAGTAACTAAAAATTCAAAGTGAAGAAATGCTGCAAACAATAAGAAGTCAATTACTGCACAACATTAAGTTACTAGAAACAGTAAACTCTGAAGATGTAGTAAGTTACTGCAGGCAGAAAGCTACAACAGAAGACCAGTAAGCTAGCTTATTGCCAAAACAGAAAGATTAGTTGCAGAAAATAAATGTTGCATTCTGACAAGTTAAAGAGATAAGAAGAACAAAGTAACATAATACATATTCTGATGTAGTACGAGAAAGATCAACATAAGTTCGAGATTCAATCACTTCAACAAGTCAAAACTAGATGAAGTGTTGACTAAAGCAACTACTGAAATACTGAACACTCAAGCTCAATCAAGAAGCTCTCAAATTCTCAAAGCATTCATTTCTAAAGTTTCAGTCACTCAATCTCGAAGGAAGCAGTCAAGTCTAAGATCGTTCGAGCTCAAGATTCTCAAGGTTACTTTAAGCACCAATTGAAGAAACCCTATGTATTTTTAACCTCTATGTTGTGTGCTTAGGTTGGTTTAGGTGTCCTCGGTTGATAGAAAGATTGATTCCTTGTTGAGTGTTAAACCTTAGGAGAAAAGACAATAACTTTGTGTGAATTCTTCAGATTCGGTGTGGGTCAACCTTTAAGATTTGTGCAACTTTAAGTTTCTACTGTGTAAAGAACTTCAATTTCTGCAAGCAGTGTTGCATCCCAGCGTTGTAAGTTGAAACAATAACCTACGTTGTAAGCTTTTTAGATTACAGTGTAATAAATTTGAAATAATTAGAGGTTCATTCATTCCGTCTAAACCTTTGTACCACTTGGGACCAACATTCAATTTGAATGTAAATGTTGGTTTTGGATAAGGATAATATAATGTAAGGTAATAACATAGTATAGTAAGTAGACGAGGGATTTACGGAACAAATTGAAATCACTCAAATAGTGCAAAGTGATGTCAGTCAAGTGATATCCTCGTACAAAAAGTAACACAGCCTTATGAATTACCCAGTGCAATAGATGCACAAGAGAGTAATTCTATAATGCAAATTTAATAATGATTAAAAATGCACTCTTGTTATTAATCATTTGAAAATTCAGCCCCAAAATTGTATTTTATCCAAATATTTATCGTTAAAATAAAATAAAACTTCTAGTAACTTTAAACTTCTAGTAGATTTATTTATAAAATATTTAAAAACCTAACTAAAACACCCTCTAATTTGTTTCTTGACAATTACATATTCCTATAAAAGGGGGAGAGGAAGAAAATAACTCAAAGGAAAAATCTTATTAAGTATATCAATATATAGTTCCTATCAATGTCAATTTTTGTTGAAAAATATCAGTTCCACTCATCGTTAAATACAAAATACATTAATCCAAAGTAGAAATAAACTATTGATAGTTTGACAACTTCATGGGTCCATACAATATTAACTAAACAAAAATGTCCTTTCAAAATTTGCTATTGATTAACAACTTTCCTGTCAATATCCTTATGGACATTTTTGTTAAATGTCCATTCAGCATTTTAAAATTTACAAACTTCTCTCGGTGCAGCCACGTTGTAAGCAAATTCAAATAGTATAGGCAACAAACGACATATATATCATTTAGAGCAAATTATTATATAACATCTTACAAATCATATTTTGTATAAGACACCAATAAACGTGGGTCCATATTCTGGTCAATGCCTGGTTAATGACTGATCAACACCTGATCAACCTAGTTAACACATGTAATGTAATACTTCTATATATATTGAGTAATAATATTTTTGTATTATGTAATATTTTATGTATATTAAGAATATTTTTGAGAAATTATAATTTGAAAAATATTTTTGTGTGTATTAGATAATATTTTTTTTATACATAATGTAATACTTTTATGTATATCATATAATATATTTTTAGTTTCCAATGATCAATTTGAAAAAGTTAAAATTTCACAAGTAATACTTTAATTCTCATCATGTACTACTTTTGTGTATATCAATTAACACGTAAAACTTTTGAAAAAGTATAGTTTGATAAGTAATAATATGTAATACTTTTTTTTTGTATATATTAAGTAATATTTTTGGTTCCATGTCTTCAAATCAATTATTAATTTGAGTAGGCAAAAACTTCTGTGCAACTGGTGCACCAGTTGCACGGAAGACCTTTATGTTATAAATGTAGTACCTTTATGTACAAATATTCGTACCTTTTAAAATGAACATGCATAAATGTATAACATTTATAATATAAATGTACTACATTTATAACATAAATGTCTGTGCAATTCTGTGCAACTGGTGCACAGAAGTGTTACTCATTTGAGTAAATGTAATTTGACAATTAATACTTTTATTTTTATAATGTAATATTTTTGTGTATCCTGTATTACTTTTAAAATACTTTTATGTGTGTTGACGTCAGATTTTGTAAAGCACAAAATCCTTGTCAAACACCAAAAATCTTGACCCGACTCAAGTAAATTGAATCAAATAAAGAGTGAAAAAAAACCAAATAAAGTAAGAAAGAGACTGTGCCCGGTGCCTACTCGGGCAAATTTTGCTAGGCTTGTTCTGGTCGGCTGATTCTGGCCGGACAGAACGTTTTTATATATGAATTGAGAGAAGATCTCTCTAATTGCCTGGATTACAGTAATTTCCGAACTAGAATCCCTCCCTTTGAATCAAATTAAGGCCCTATTTATAAACTAAATCTAAGATACAAAACTTGGGGAATAAGACTCAAATCCCCCGATTTTAGGGTCTAGATAAGGAAAAATCGGGTATGATTCGATCTTGATTTGTTTCATTCCTTGAAGACTCTTTCTTGAAATAAACTAAGTCTTTTGAGCTCTTGTGACGATGACCTTAATTTCTGGTCATCTACGTGATTTCCAGGAATGCCTTGAATGATAAAGCTTCTGGAACATACCTGCTACAATACATGGGCTCGGTCGAACATGAGCCACACCTAGCCACCGGATAGGCCTGGCCACGGGCTAAGCTCGGCTGGGTCAGGATCTTGTCTGGCCGGGTCAGCCCTCGACCATTCTGGTCAGTTGACCCCTCGGTCCTTCTGGTCGGGTCGGCCATTCTAGTTGGTCGGGTCATCCATTCTAGTCAGTCGGATCGGCCAATCTCTTGTCGATGCGACTAGTCTCTGGTCGGGTCGGTCCCTGGCCCAGGCCAACGGTCTGGTCTACTGGCCTCTTGGTCGGTTCTGGTCTTCCGACGTACTTGGTCTCTAAATTAGCCAATTCTGGCCTTCTGGTCTTCTCATGAGCAGGCCCTGACCTTCTGACCTTTTGGTCTTCCCTCGAGCCGGCTCTGGCCTTCTGACCTTTTGGTCTTCTGACCGGCCCGGCTCTGGTCTCCACTTGAGTCGGACCCTAGGTCGGGTCGGTTTGGTGGGGGCCCAACATTAGCCTCTTAGGCCGTGGCCAGAAATCATTCTGGTCGGGGCCTAACTCAATCAGCCTCCTACAAGCCGACCTCAACTCGAGTGATGATGTCAAATTCTCATATTGGTTGGGATGGATGACATGTGGCACCATCTGGCCCATACGATGCACACGTGGTAAAGTCCTGGTCGGCTCAGCTTGGGTCGATTCCCTGTTCGGTTCGGGTGCAGCTCGGGTCGGACCGCGGTAGCTCGAGGCCTGGCTCGGTAGGTTCAGGTCGAGTCGGACCTTGGTGGCTCGGAACTTACCCGGAACGGTCCTGGTCGGGTCCCATTAGTTCGGGTCGGACCCCACTGATTTGGGTTTAGACGGGTCGGTCCCAAACGGCTCGGGCCGAGTCCGGAACAGTCCTGGCCGGGTCGGGTCCCATCAATTCGGGTTGAATGAGCTAGGATGGGCTAGAGCCCTAAGTTCAGATCTTGAGCTCAAATGAGTTAGGATGAGGTCGAAGCCCCTGGTCAGATCCCTAGCTCAGATGAGTTAGGATGGGCCGGAGCCCTTAGTTCAGATCCTGAGCTCGGATGAGCTAGGATGGACCGGAGCCCTAAGTTCAGATCCTGAGCTCAAATGAGCTAGGATGAGGCTGGAGCCCTTGGTCAGATCCCAAGCTCAGATGAGCTAGGATGGGCCGGAGCCCTTAGTTCAGATCCTGAGCTCGGATGAGCTAGGATGAGGATGGGCCGGAGCCCTATTTAGATTCAGAGATCGGATGAACTTGGGGCCGGAGCCTCTGTTCAAAACCCGAGCTCGGTGATGAGCTCGAACCTGAGCCCTTTTCTTGGTCAGCTCGGTGAATGAGCTTGATGTGCTGGAGAGAAATGACCTTGGTTTTTTTCGTTGGCTTGGTAATTGAGCACAACATCTTGGAGAGCAAGCCCCTTGATCTTGTATTTTGCCTACTCAGTAGATGAGCTCGGCATATACTTTTTGGTCGGCTCGACAAATGAGCTCGACACCTCGGGAAACGATTCCCTTATTCTAGTCTCTGGTCGGTTCGATGGATGAGATCGACCTATAGACTCTCTAGTCAGCTCAGCAAATGTGTTCGACACCTCAGGAAGTGATTTTCTTGTTCTAGTCTCTAGTCGGCTAGATGGATGAGATCGACACCTAGGGGAACAAGTCCACCTTTATCTTTCAGTTCTTCCTCAACCCCATTAAATCGTTTTGGTAATAGGTTCTGGCCTTAGATATCAGGTGGGACATTCTGGTCTTCACTGTCATTTGATGTGTTGGTAGTCATTGAGCTATGTTCTGTTAGTAGTCCCTCCTTCTAGCGCCAAATGTTGACGTCAGATTTTGTAGAGCACAAAATCCTAGTCAAACACCAAAAATCTCGATCCGGCTCAAGTAAATCGAACCAAATAAAGAGTGAAAAAAAACTGAATAAAGTAAGAAAAAGACTGTGCTCGGTGCCTACTCGGGCAAATTTGCTAGGCTTGTTCTGATCGGTTGATTCTGGCCGGACAGAATATTTTAATATATGAATTGAGAGAGAAGATCTCTCTAATTGTCTGGATTACAGTAATTTCCGAACTAGAATCCCTCCATTTGAATGATAATTAAGGCCCTATTTATAGACTAAGTCTAAGATATAAAACTTGGGGAATAAGACTCAAATCCCTCGATTTTAGGGTCTAGATAAGGAAAAATCAGGTTAAAATCTCTCTAAAACGGGTATGATTCGATCTTGATTTGTTTCCTTCCTTGAAGACTATTTCTTTAAATAAACTAAGTCTTTTGAACTCTTGTGACGATGACCTTAATTTCTGGTCATCTACTTGATTTCCAAGAATGCCTTGAATGATAAAGCTTCTGGAACATACCTGCTACAATACCTGGGCTTAGTCGAACATGAACAACACCTAGCCACCGAATAAGCCTGGCCACGGGCTAAGCTCAGCTGGGTTAGGATCTTGTCTGGCCGGGTCGGCCCTCGGTCATTCTGGTCAGTTGACCCCTTGGTCCTTCTGGTCGGGTCGGCCATTCTGGTAAGTCGGGTCAGCCAATCTCTGGTAGGCACGACTAGTCTCTGGTCGGGTCGGTCCCTAGCCCAGGCCGGTGGTTTGGTCTACTGGCCTCCTGGCCGGTTCTGGTCTTTCGGCGGACTTGGTCTCTAACTTAGCCAATTCTGGCCTTTTGGTCTTCTCATGAGCATGCCCTGACCTTCTAGCCTTCTGACCTTTTGGCTTTCCCTCGAGCCGGCTCTAGTCTTCTGGTCTCCTGGTCGACTCGGCTCTGGTCTTCTAGCCTTCTGACCTTTTGGTCTTCTGGCCGGCCCGGCTCTGGTCTCCACTTGGGCCGGACCCTAGGTCGGGTCGGTTTGGTAGGGGCCCAACAATGTGTATCATGTAATCCTTTCAAAAATATTACATAATACACATAAAAGTATTACATAATATATATAAAAATATGATTTATTATTTTAACTGACTTTGGATCAACGTTTATCGAAAGTTGATCAACAATTAATTGGATTGACTCGATTGTCTCTCACATAATGAGATATAATCAACATTTTGATGTAAAATAAATTAGTTTATCTCAAAGAATTTTTACAATTTCTTACCAAACAATCTTATAAGATTTTTTTTGAACGTTTGTATTCCTTTCCTTTTATATTTTTAAAAAAAATCTTATAAATTAGCGTATCTTATTATGAGAATGTTAAGAAATAAATAAGATTGCGAAACTTCTAAAATGTTAGTATTACTAATTCTATAATAATAAATTTAAAGGAAGTAACACTTAGGTGCAACTGGTGCACAAAATTGCACGGATACTTTTATGTTATAAATGTAGTACCTTTTGTTAAGTGTGTGAAATACACTTAATATTCATGGTCGTAAGTGTGTTTATCGTACTATTTTGGTCTTAAATAAATCGTAACTGCGAGATATTGGTTGTTATAAGTACAAGAGGTGAAAACGATATTAATGAGATAAAGCGGGTGAAAAAACGGAAGAAATAGGGTCAGTACCACGGTATCCATATTGAGTACCGCGGTACCCGAAGTGAAGTTCCAAAGTTTAGAGTCCGCACCTCGGTACCGCGGTACCTGACTCCAGGAAGTTCACCACGTTGTCTCAATACCGCGGTACCCACATCTCAGTACCGCGGTACCCGTTGCGCAGTTTGTTAGAAAAGTGCGATTTTCATGCTTCCAACGAATTGAGGACTCCCTTTTCCTTTTGGCGTCTATCAAAACCATATAAAAGACCTAGAGAAACACAATCTTGGACACCAAGCTTAAGCAAGAAGAGAGAAGCAAGACGATCGAGCGAAGAAGCGAAGATCGGCATCAATTCCAGAGTTTATTTTCCTTTCATTGTTTTTATGAATTATTTTGTTAATCAAACCATGAGTAGCTAGAATCCTTCCTTTCTAGGGTTTTATTTGAACCCTATGTGTGATTTATGAACCCTTCATTTCGATTCTAGTGCAAGTTTGATTTTACGATTCCTTCTTCTTGTCCTTGATCAAGTGCATGAATTTGGCCAATTTGTGTATCTTTATATTATTGTCAAATTTAAATCGGAAGATTGGTTTGATAATTAGAATTGTGGTAGAAGATCCTTTGGGTTAATTGAACAGGATAATGTTTAATTGCATGTGAAATCTTAGAAATATAGATTTCACCTTAGGAAGCTATATTTGGGATATATGCTTAATGTTTTGTTATGAATTTAATTGCATAGTAATACAGTAAATTGTTCATAATATTAGATTCATGCATCACGTGGAAACGGGGTATGATTATATTAGCATCTCAGGTTAGGAATCGGGAATTGAATCTTGCATGAGAAGAGAATAAAAGGGGATTGAAACACGTAGAGGGAGATAAAATCCTAGGTTTGTTTATTTTGATAAATTTTAAATTGATTCTTCTTGCTTAATTGTAGTCACTATTTTATTACTTTTCGTAGGTTAACAATCACTCTTAAAGTTGGATTCGCTGGATAGGATCATAAGTTGCGAGAATCTAGTACTTAGGATACGTAGTTATTATTTTCCCTGTGGGTTCGATATCCGGACTTTTCAAGTCTACTATATTACTTATCACGATACGTGCACTTGCATGGTGTTAGTTTTCGCACAACAAGTTTTTGGCGTTGTTGCCGGTGAATATAATTAACTGTCTAGTTTTTCTTGATATTAGATTTGACCAACTTTTCTTAATCTAGCTAGTGTTTATTTGAATTTCAGGTAGGAGGTACAGTCTATGCGAAGAAGAGACGTACAAAATCTAATGTCGTTTGATCCCGAGATTGAATGAACACTCAGGCGAGTCAGAAGGAATCAAGTTGAGAACCAAGCAATGGACCAGCAAGTAGATAACAATGAGCTGAACGAGGTGAATAATGTTCCACCTCCGTCAGTTCCACCCAGTCCAGCTGCTCCACCTGTGGATAACAACACCCGACCCATCTAGGATTTTTATGTCCCAACTATGGACGGATTTAGGCCAAGCATCCTTTACCCATCCATCGATGCCAACAATTTCGAAATCAAGATAGGGTTACAGACAAAGATCCATTCATTCACCTGGTGAATTTTCTGGAAATCTGCAACTCCCACAAGCAAAATGGAGTCCCTCCTGAAGCACTCCAACTTCGTTTGTTCAAGCATTCTCTGTAAGGCTAAGCTCGTCTTTGGCTTACATCATTGGAGCCCCATTCCATCACTACATGGAATCAGCTTGCGCAGCTCTTTATGACCACCTTCAGTTCTCCTGCAAAGGAAGAGAAAATTCGGAATCAAATTCACACATTCCTGCAGGGGGATGGGGAAGAGTTATATGAGGCATGAGAACGATACAAGGCATTGTTGAGAAGATGCCCAAATCACGGAGTAGAGAAATGGCGTCAGATACAGTTGTTCTATACGGGGCTGAAAGAGAATGCTCAAACTGTGCTTGATGCTGCTGCATATGGAAATTTTTTGGACCTCAGTGTTCCGGATGCTACAATTTTGCCGGATAATCTCTCAAAGAACCGACATGCAAAGCTTTCTAGCCGAAACACAAGTGGCACAACAAAGGTTCCTTGGATGTTCGAGGTTGATCAGATGACAGTTGTGCAAGCGCAGATGGCACAACTAAATCTGTAAAATCAACTCCTCGCTAAGCAATTTGCAGAACAAAACAAGATAATTTTGCAAAAGTTGGAGGAGGAATCTCGAACACAACAAGTTCAAGCTATATACACTCCAGCAGCCACTACAGTGTGCTGCGAGATTTGTGCTGGAAATCACTATACCAACGAATGCGTCGCTGAGCCAGCAGCAGTGAATTATGTGAATAATGGAAATCGTCAATTCTAGCAGAGATTCACAGGGAACCAGAAGGGCCAGAATTACTATAGGCCACCAGGTCAGTTTCAGCCACGTCCACAACAAGGTCAGTATCAGTCACGTCCTCAACAAGGATTTCAGCAACAGCAAGGTTCTTAGCCATCGAATTCAGTGGCACCGATTCCAGCTGAAGATTTAGGTTCGATGTTAGCGCACTTCATCGCAACGACACAAGCCTCTTTCAGAAATTTGGAAAACCAAATAGGTCAGATCGCTGTTGAAAGAAGCAACAGGCCACCGGGATCTTTACCATCTAACACAGAAGATCCTAGGAAGAATGAGCAATGTCAAGCCATTAACCCGAGGAGTGGGAAACAGTTGGAGGAAGTTCCTCGGAGAGGCGACACAAGCAAGGGTAAGGATAAAATGCAAGTAGAGGAAACTGAGAAAGAAGTGCAATCAGAATCATCAAGCTTCATGGGTGACCCTACTAAAAAAGGGAATGTTGTGCCTAAGCCTTCCCCACAGGTACCTTTTCCCCAACGTTTGAAAAAAGCTAAACTTGATACTTCATATCAAAATTTTCTGAAAAAGTTGAATGAACTGCATATTAATATCCCTTTTACTCAAGCCTTAGAACAAATGCCTAGTTGGGTTAAGTTCTTGAAAGATATTTTATCCAAAAGAAGAAGACTAGGTGAATTTGAGATGGTTGCATTAACTGAACAGTGCAGCTCTATTCTCACTCGTCTACTTCCACCTAAGCTTAGGGATCCTGGAAAGTTCACTATTCCCGTCACTATAGGGGATAAACATTTTCAGAGGGCACTTATCGATTTGGGGGCTAGTATAAATCTCATGCCTTTGTCTGTCTACAAAAGTTTAGGTTTAGGAAAAATTAAGCCTACGTCTGTGACCCTTCAGCTAGCAGATAGATCTTTTTCTTATCCTAAGGGTATTGCAGAAGATGTTCTTGTGAAGGTTGAAGAATTTATATTTCCTGCAGATTTTGTAGTGCTTGATATGGAAGAGGATAGAGAAGTTCCTCTTATTTTAGGGAGACCATTCTTAGCTACGGGGGAACTCAAATAGATGTTACAAAAGGGGAGTTAACCATGTCTGTAGGAGATCAGAAAATTACCTTTAATGTGTATCAAAGCCTTAAGCATCAAAGTGATTCGCATGAAGTATTTTCTGTTGATGTTATTGACTTATTATTTGATGATACTCTGTTATTAGATCCCTTGGTAGCATCTCTTTTTGCAGGTGAAGAATTTTTGGATGAGAGGATCAAAGAGCAAGCAACATACCTAGATTCGGCGAAGTCAAGGCCTCGGCTGAAATTTGAAAGCTTGAAAGCACCTTTAAAGTCCAAAAGTGCATTCAAACCATCAGTGGAGGATCCGCTGAGACTTGAGCTCAAAGAGCTTCCTTCTCACTTGAAATATGTCTATCTTGGTGTTAACGACACTCTCCCGGTAATAATTTCTGCTTTTTTGAATCCTTTGCAGGAACAACAATTATTGGAGGTACTTCGTGAGCACAAGCTTGCAATAGGATGGACTATTTTAGACATTCGAGGTATAAGTCCAACATTTTGCATGCACAAGATCATCTTGGAAGAAGGACACAATTCATCAATTGAGCAGCAAAGAAGATTAAATCCCATCATGAAAGAAGTAGTAAAAAAAGAGGTCATCAAGTGGCTCGATGCAGGTATTATCTATCCTATTTCCGATAGTGCATGGGTAAGTCCCGTTCAATGTGTGCCTAAGAAATGGGGAATGACTGTGATAAAAAATGCAAATAATGAATTAATTCCCTCTAGAACAGTCACGGGTTGGCGAATATGCATGGATTATAGGAAGTTAAATAAAGCCACTAGGAAAGATCACTTCTCTTTGCCTTTTACTGATCAAATGCTTGATAGGTTAGTCGGGAAAGAATTTTACTACTTTCTTGATGGATATTCGGGGTATAATCAGATTGCTATTGCACCGGAAGATCAACACAAAACCACTTTTACTTGTCCTTATGGTACATTTACTTTTAGACGTATGTCTTTTGGTTTATGTAATGCTCCTGCTACTTTCCAAAGGTGTATGATGGCTATTTTCACGGACATGGTTGAATGTGGGTTAGAGGTGTTTATGAATGATTTCTCTATTTTTGGTGATACGTTTGACATTTGTCTCCATATGCTAGTTAAGGTTCTTCGCAGGTGTGAAAAGACAAATTTGGTGCTCAATTGGGAAAAGTGCCACTTCATGGTACGAGAAGGGATTGTGCTTGGACACAAGGTTTCAAAGATGGGACTTGAAGTTGATCAAGCAAAGATTGAGACAATTGAGTGTCTCCCACCACCGACCTCAATGAAAGGAATCAAAAGTTTTTTAGGGCATGCTGGATTTTATAGGCGGTTCATCAAGGATTTCTCCAAGATTGCCAAGCTTCTATACAACTTGCTTGAAAAGGACATCAAATTTGAGTTCAACGGTGAGTGTCTTAAAGCTTTCGACGAGCTTAAGAAAAAGTTAGTCACTGCTCCAATTATTATTGCACCACAATGGGAAGAACCTTTTGAGCTTATGTGTGATGCAAGTGATTATGCTGTGGGCGCCGTTTTGGGCCAACGAAAGAATAAAATTTTTCATTATATCTACTACGCAAGTAAAACCCTTAATGATGCACAATTGAATTACACCACTACAGAAAATGAGTTGCTTGCTGTGGTATTTACCTTTGAAAAATTTTGATCTTACTTAATTGGCACGAAAGTCATCGTCTACATTGATCACTCTACATTGAAATATTTAATTGCTAAGAAAGATGCTAAACCTAGGTTAATTAGATGGGTTTTGTTGTTGCAAGAATTTGATTTAGAAATTCGTGATAGGAAGGGCATGGAAAATCAAGTAGCGGATCACTTATCTAGGCTTGAAAATGAGTTCGTAGTGAAAAACAAACTTAGCATTAATGAAAATTTTCTTGATGAACAATTGCTCGCAATTGATAACGAAGTTCCGTGGTATGCTGATTATGTGAACTATGTAGTTAGCCGGGTACTCTCATCAAAATTTTCGTTTCATCAAAAGAAATTTTTTTTACATGATGTTAAGTTTTACTTTTGGGAAGAGCCGTTTCTGTTTAGACAATGTAGTGATCAGGTTATCAGGCATTGTGTCCCGGAAAATGAGCAAGACGACATTCTGCAACATTGTCATGCCTTAGATTATGGAGGACATTACGGAGGTGAGAGGACGACTCAAAAAGTTCTACAGTCAGGTTTCTTTTGGCCATCCTTCTTTCGTGATTCTTACATTTTTGTTTCAAAGTGTGATCGTTGTCAACGTGTTGGCAACATCTCAAAGCGCCATGAACTCCCACTAAACACTATGATCGAAGTCGAGCCCTTCGATGTATGAGGAATTGATTGTATGGGCCCCTTTGTCCCATCATTCAATAACCTATATATCTTGGTGGCAGTAGATTACGTGTCAAAGTGGGTGGAAGCGGCCGCATTCCCTACTAACGATTCTTCTATAGTTTGTGCCTTTTTGAAAAGACAGATCTTCACACATTTTGGCACACCAAGAGCAATTATTAGCGACGGAGGAACACACTTTTGCAACAAGAAATTTGAGACCTTATTAGCCAAGTACGGAGTCAAGCACAAGGTCGCTCTTGCCTATCATCCTCAAACGAATGGCCAAGCTGAAGTTTCGAATCGAGAGATGAAGAACATTTTGGAAAAGGTGGTGAGCCCAACTCGAAAGGATTGGTCTAGGAAGTTAGATGATGCATTATGGGCATATCGGACCGCATACAAGACTCAACTTGGAATGACTCCGTTTCGTCTTGTTTATGGAAAGACGTGTCATTTGCCGGTGGAATTGGAACATAATGCATATTGGGCGATCAAGAAGTTGAACTTTGATCTCGATGCATGCAAGGAGAAGCGAATGACTCAACTCCTTGAACTCGATGAATTACGCTTGAACATGTATGAGAGCAACCGCATCTATAAAGAAAAAACCAAGAGATGGCATGACAACAAGATCCTCTGCTGCGAGTTTCAAAAGGGGGAACTCGTTCTACTTTTCAATTCGAGACTGAAATTTTTCCCCAGAAAATTGAAGTCTCGATGGTCAGGACCCTTTACGGTTGCAGAGGTATATCCACATGGCGCTGTGGAAATAATGGATAACGACTCCGGAAGAACTTTCAAAGTCAATGGACAATGATTGAAACATTATTACGGTGGCAAAGTGGAGCGCCACCCAACTTCGATCGCTCTGACTTAGAAGAGTCGACATCAAGTCTGGCTGATGACTATAAACTTAGCGCTTCTTGGGAGGCAACCCAAGTTTTATTTATTTTTGTTTCTTTTGGAAGTTTTTAAAGGTTTTCGAGTACTCACATGCGTATAATTGACCAAGTGATGTACTTTTTGCAGATATTCGGAGAAATTGTGACTGGGTGTCAGTACCACGGTACCCGTATCTCGGTACCGTGGTATCCATGTGCAAAGAATTAAGGGTGTTTCGCCTGGAGGCCAGTACCGCGGTACCCAATATCGGATACCACGGTACCCGATCAAAGCTATTCCAAGGATGAGTCGACTGGAGCCCAGTACCACGGTACTGACCAACTTAAAGCCCAAAAACGGGAAATCCACCACATTTACCTCCAACACAAGTCATAACAGCTCCAACCCCTCCCCCCACACCACCATTCCTATCTCCCCATCAAATCTACTCTTCCATCTCATTTTCTCATCTTCTTCACACTCTTGTGTTTGTTTGTTAGGATTGGGGACGACTTCAAAGCCAAACATCCCACAACACCTAGTTCTTATCCCTACTCACAAGGTGTTCGATAAATTGCCTCAACCATTTGTTCGATAAAATCTTCATGGCTCCAAGAAAGAAACCATGTTTCGAGGGCCCTGAATCGTCCAAGGGTGCCGGTGCTAAGGGTAAAGGTAAATCCACCGCTCCTCTAGCGGCACTACAATTTTCTTCACCGACATTGCCGAAGAAGAGTACAACAAACGAAAGGTAAAAACGGTCCTCCCGAAGCGAGAATTCGACCTCTTTCCCGGTGAGTACGACGACGTCACCGCACAAATCCGAAGTCGCCAATGGTTTGCTCTTTCCGAAAGACCCACCGAGTACAACCTCTCGATTGTGCTCGAATTTTACGCAAACCATAACATCCCGACGGCCAAGTACACTCCAATAAGCCTTCGCAAGTCCCCAATGTCGATCGTTCAAGGAGTGACAGTCGGTTTCAATGACGACGACATTCACCGATTCTACGAGCTTTCGGGAGACCAAGCTCACCAACCAAATTGGGATGACATGAAAGGGGCAGTAACACCTGAAGAAGTCGGCGAATTCTTATGCCGAAACAAGCCGGTGTGGAAGATGAAAGATGAGGTGCTCCAATGGACAATTCCCAAGTCGGAATTCCACCTCGAGGCGAAGATATGGCTATACTTCGTGTGATATCACCTCATACCGCATTCGGCCATTACGAACGTGACGTTCGAGAGGTGCGCTCTCATTTACTACATCATGAAAGGAGATCGTATCCCAGTTGCACAGATCATTCGGTCACGACTTGTGCAGTTCGTCAGGGACGCGCACAAGTCGAACATGTTCCCGACACTTATCATGGGATTATGCGCGAGCAAGAATGTTCCAACAATGGAGTCCGATACGATCTTCCCAATTAAGAATCCACTCAACGCCACCGTGATCCGGTAAATGGACGGTGGAGCAGCTAGTGCACGTCTGCAAGGAGGGCGACGACCTAAAAAAACACCCACCTTGACACAGCTTTCCCAGGAGATCGGCGAGCTACGAGACACACAGTCCGATATGCGTGAGGCGATGAAGGCTTTCTTCTCGTGGATCCCGAAGGCACTCAAAGCCACAACAACCGCATATGGGTGTCAATCAATCCCACCGAAACTTGAGCCATCAGAATTCTTTCCGGAACGTCGTCTAAGGCACGGTCGCTCACCTTCGCTACTAGAGGTCCCAAACGAGGAGGGGCAGCAGAGCGATGAGGTAGGGGACTCCTCGTCTTGATCAGGTGTATTTTACCCTCTACACTTCGTTTTAATGACATTGAGGGCAATGTCACATTTAAGTTTGGGGGTGGGAGTTTCTTGTTTTGTTATCGTTATTGAGTCATTTCTGCTTTTTTGTTTAGTCTGTTTGTTTTGAGTTTCCATTGTTATATGCTTTGAGAGTCATGATATGAAATGCTTAGCGGTGATTGCATGATTCAATGAATTTGAACCTTGTTGCTTTACTTTACGATTTATGCATTGGATTTTATGTTGTGAACCATTTCGATTATTGAGCATAACTAGATGTTGCACTTGTGGGTGAATTGATCAAAAACTTAGCACATTGAGTTATTGCGAACTGAATATATGTTTTTGCTTTGAAATGTGTAAAATTCGGCTATGGCTAAAGGCACGTTTTTGTTGCTTGGGTGACTTGAATAAGTAAATCCTTAGGGGTATCTTTATGCCCAGCAACCTAAAGCCAATTGGCTTGGGATTGTTGATTGAAATGTCGGTACAAGGGCCACTTAAGTAATGTTAAACAGTAATGATAAAGAAAGTTGACATGTGAAATATCTATGTTGAGGAAGTGTGATTCGAAGCCTTTTTGGTTCGAACAAGTAAACCTTTAGGGTGTTTTACACCTAATGCCCTAAAACCGTCCGGTTTGGGAGCCATTGGTTGAAAGTTCGTTACATGGACCAATTAGAAAGCCCAGTGGATTGCATTAGATTCAACGAACGAGAAAGTCATATGAAAGGAAAAAAATGAAAAAAAAAAATGCTAATTACATCAATGTGTTGATGATGATTATGATGATATATTGGGTATGGTGATGCTTGACTAGCTAAGTTGATGAAAAACCCCACAATGTAATGATATGGTTAATTCCTTTGATGTTTAAGAAGTCGGGATGTGCTAGCTATATAAAATTTGATGTTGAGTCTTTTAGTGAGTCGAAAGAGAGATATTTGTGTTGAATGTGATTTTTGCTAAGTGTTTTAAAAGGTTGAGACTTGAAGTGTATATGGCGTTGGGGATTTGAGGTTGTTTTATGTTGTTGGTTTGATTGTTGGTTGTGTTGTTGATATCGTAAGATTGTCTTTGCGCGAGGACGCACAAATGTTTAAGTTTGGGGGTGTGTTAAGTGTGTGAAACACACTTAATATTCATGGTCGTAAGTGTGTTTATTGTACTATCTTGGTCTTAAATAAATCGTAACTGTGAGATATTGGTTGTTATAGGTACAAGAGGTGAAAACGGCATAAAGGAGACAAAGCGGGCGAAAAAATGGAAGAAATAGGGTCAGTACCGCGGTACCCGAAGTGAAGTTCCAAAGTTTAGAGTCTGCACCTCAGTACCGCGGTACCCATATCTCGGTACCGTGGTATCCGACTCCAGGAAGTTCACCACGTTGTCTCAATACCGCGGTACCCACATCTCAGTACCGCGGTACCCGTTGCACAGTTTGTTAGAAAAGTGCGATTTTCATGCTTCCAACGAATTGAGGACTCCCTTTCCTTTTGGCGTCTATCAAAACCATATAAAAGACCTAGAGAAACACAATCTTGGACACCAAGCTTAAGCAAGACGATCGAGCGAAGAAGCGAAGATCGGCATCAATTCCAGAGTTTATTTTCCTTTCGTTGTTTTTATGAATTCTTTTGTTAATCAAACCATGAGTAGCTAGAATCCTTCCTTTCTAGGGTTTTATTCGAACCCTATGTGTGATTTATGAACCCTTCATTTCGATTCTAGTGCAAGTTTGATTTTACGATTCCTTATTCTTCTTGTCCTTGATCAAGTGCATGAATTTGGCCAATTTGTGTATCTTTATATTATTGTCAAATTTAAATCGGAAGATTGGTTTGATAATTAGAATTGTGGTAGAAGATCCTTTGAGTTAATTGAACAGGATAATGTTTAATTGCATGTGAAATCGTAGGAATATAGATTTCACCTTAGGAAGCTATATTTGGGATTTATGCTTAATGTTTTGTTATGAATTTAATTGCGTAGGAATACAGTAAATTGTTCATAACATTAGATTCATGCATCACGTGGAAACGGGGTATGATTATGTTAGCATGTCAGGTTAGGAATCGGGAATTGAATCTTGCATGAGAAGAGAATAAAGGGGGATTGAAACACGTAAGGGGAGATAAAATCCTAGGTTTGTTTATTTTGATAAATCTTAAATTGATTCTTCTTGCTTAATTTTAGTCACTATTTTATTACTTTTCGTAGGTTAACAATCACTCTTAAAGTTGGATTTGCTGGATAGGATCATAAGTTGCGAGAATCTAGTACTTAGGATAGGTAGTTATTATTTTCCCTGTGGGTTTGATATCCGAACTTTTCAAGTCTACTATATTACTTGTCACGATACGTGCACTTGCGTGGTGTTAGTTTTCGCACAACACCATTATGTACAAATATCCGTAAATTTTAAAATGAACATGCATAAATGTATTACATTTATAACATAAAGGTACTACATTTATAACATAAAAGTATGGATTGCACGGTGCAACTGGTGCACAAAAGTTTTTGCCATTTAAAGGACTTTTGAAAAATTAGCTAGCAAGCTTCTAATATTCAAATAAGGTTTCTTTTATATTCTCCGAATACTTCTAAGAATTATAATTTATATTAAGTTTTTTCTTAAAATGAACATTACAACAAAAATGAGTTTTTACGATGAGTTTTTTTATGACAACTCAAGAAAAGTTTATTTTTTGCGACAACGTATTGTCTCAAATAATTGATAATGTAGACTGACAAAGTTGTCACAAAAAAAGAAAACAATTGAAAAGAACTACAAAATTATTTGCGACAACATGGTTCTAAGATAATAAAATTAATTGTCCCAAAAAATTATTTGCAAGTAGAAGACATTTAAGATAATAATTTAACGAAAACATTTTGTCACAAAATATATTTACGACAATTATTAATGTTTTTGAAATAATATTTTGTTGTTTCTAATAAACTTTTTTTATTATGGTGCGAAATTAAGTATAAGTTTTTTCACATCTTATAAATTATTTTAAAGAATATAGAAGCTGATATACATAATAATCAGAGTAGCTAATAAATAGATGAAAATGTGACCATAGTCCACAAAGAAGAATAACTAGTCTAAATTAATAATCACAAAAAATTATATGAGATTGTTCTATAGGTTTATTTTAAGGAGAGACGAAATTCATTATCCATAACTAAAATTTATTTTCATAAATAAGTTTTTATTTTATATAATTATATGGATTGAAATAATGTTATCCTACGTACCTATCGTGATCAAGTTCTAATATGTCAATCGCTGATATGTAAATATTTCATATGCTTTTAAACATGTGATTTGAAATTAATGATTTTATTGAATTTGTGACACATTAATAATGGACACATTAATATATGTAGACGATGGTATAATAACAAATATGTTATTGAATAGGATAACAGACATCATATAGCTGGATTGTGTTTAATTCATCTCCTAAAATAAGATAACTGGATACTACCAAAAATGATACCACTACCAACCGACAAACCATTCGACGTAGAGATTACGTTTGTCCATTATCCTTGATTGAATTATAATTAATAGTGCTATCAAACTTGATAACAATATTTCATGTCTATATATCCTAGGTTTAGTAACTGAGATTGATTACTTGGGGATAAAAATTTTAAATTGATAGCTGCATTGTTCTTTTAAAAGTTTGGAATTTATAATACATCCTCATTGTAATGTAATATTCCATCACTTTGGATTTCTCTTCTTAAAATTACAAAAGCTTATAATCATATACAGACATAGTCATTACCTATAAATTAAATTCATTTTCACAATTCAATATCTATGTTAAGGATGATTCACTCATCTCATAATATTAAATTTACAATATTGTCAATCTTATCGAGGTTGATGACTTGATACACTCTATGGAGAGTGAAAGATATACGAACAATAGTCAAAATTTCACTTGACTCATTTTTGGTTTCTTTTTTCATTGTTTTTTCTCTTTTTTTTTTTTTTTTTTTTTCTTAAAAAAGGCTTTAGGATCAGCAGTTGAATGTGTATTTAACAATCTGAGAATTGGGGTTGGAAACTATAATTTTTCAGATCTTAATAAAATGATAGAAATAAAAGGACTTGCAAACCTATTTTTTCAATCAAGTAATGTGAGGAGGAGAAGGAAAAATGAAAAGTAAATAAAAATGAAAGCAAAGAAAGGCCTGGAAACAGCAATCAAGACTTTTCTACTGCACTTTGATATTTTATTTGTTAATAAATGGTGTTATCATATATAATATCTGAGATGATTTTTTAGAATATGAAAAAAGTATATATCGAGTTAGTAGGAATCTCCAAAGTAATTTGTTCGTAGTCGTGTCTCTGACTTTGATAAGCAGAAAGTGCTGAATTAGCAGTCTAAATAAGGGGCCAACTCCATTAATTTAAGCACAAAATGCTGACTTTCGTTCAACTTATATTCCATTTTGGTACGTCTCTCCAAAGATTCAAAATAAATAAATAAACAATTACTTTCCTATCCCATTATATACTCCTGTGCAAAAGATGCACAAATCCAGATCGATGCACAATAATACTGTTATATTATATGAAGTAATATTATTATATTATATGAGTAATACTGTTAAACCTATATATAATATAACAGTATCACTCATATAATATAACAGTATTACATCATATAATATAATAGTATTGTTGTGTACAGATTTGGATCCGTGCACCTTGTGCACAAAAGTTTTTGCCTTGTATATTTCAGTCACTTTCTAAGTGATAATACCCTGTATACCAAAAATACATATATAATTAACCTTTTGATACAATATCTTCATTATATTTATATATATAAAAGAACAATCAAGATATTCCGTGACATCCTCTCAACAGCTCAAAAATCATTTTTATAATTATATTAATATGAAGTATATTAATTAGTTTTTTTATTGCAACACAATCTTTTTAATTCTACTTTAATCATTTATTGTCATTTGAAAATCTTGTCAATTCCACATCAATATATTATTTTGTAATTTTTCTAATCTCTTAATTATAATTAGATGGAATTGTTTTGACATACACGTATAGAAAATGAATGTATTAACAACATATTTCAAATCAATAAATTAAAATTAGTGTGAAATCAATTAGAATAAAAAAGAAGATTACAAAGTTGCCAATCAATAATTAAACTACGCATTTAATAAACAAACTTATATTGATTCCTAATTAATATTGAGATTTTACTCCCTTCAATTAACAAATTATATTGATTCCTAAATAATATCAGTCAATATGAATGATAATTAAGCTGAAAATCAACTGATTTTTAAAATAAAAAATATAAAAAATTATATAGTTAATATTTTTTGAAAATCAGCACGTCATTAAAAATAGTAGTCAAATGAATTAGTGAGATCCAATCCACAATCAGCACATTTCCATTAATAAATATAAAAGCCTAAGTATATTTTCATAGATGTTATACGATATGATGATATGTTTAATCTCATTATTTTTTCATAAGATTACACATTATAATTATATTGTGGTACCCTATTAAAAAACATATCGTGTAAGCCTTGTGTTTTTTTCATAAACTTACACGATATGATCATGTGGTGTACCCTATCAAAAACAATATTGTGTAACTCTAGTGTTTTTTATAGGGTTAAAATGATAATATCATATTGTATAACCCTAAATTATATTATGTAACTCAAATGTTTTTTATAGGATTGTACGATATAATCATATCCTGTAACTCTACGAATAATCATATTTTTATCAAAATTGTAACTTAAAAGACACATTTGTTAAATTTCCTAATTTGTGGTATAAAGGTATACTATATGAATTGTGCTAATATATCCATTTGATGATACTTTCTAATACTATATCACATTATCTGAGAATGTAAAACCATTTTTTAAATAGAAAAAAAAAGGTAATGTAAAGTGGGAATAATTATTTGTTGGGTAAAAAATAAAAATATACATCTCAAACATACCTTATTTAGCACTTTGATATATCATTTATAAATATTTTCAATTTACTATATGTTGTACATGAATTTTCTAGAATACAGTAAAATCAACTGTCGCATCATTTTTTTACTACTGGAGGTTGGTTACGTGCATGACATGTGCATTTTTATGGATAATTCTGTAATTTTAGTTTTCATTTATTTCATAATTTAAATTCTAAAAAATAGGCAAGGATAGTATTGTCTTTTACAATTCAAAATTAAGGACTAGAGGGGAAAATTAAAAGAGGTTAATGTCTTCAAAAGGTGAAATTGCTCCTAAGTAGTAATTTCAGAAGGTTTTTTTTTTGGGTATTTGGGAATTAGAGCTGTTATGATGAGGTGTTTGTAAGAATTTTGGGGGAATAAAAATTCCTTTCTTCAATCCTTTTTTTTTTTTTTTTTTTAGCATAAAGATAATTTATGTGGTTTAAACAATTGTTGAAGCTCAAAATCCATGACACAAACTTTGGAACTTCACCAATTCTTGAAGATACATGTTCGATCCCGAAAAATCTAGAAGCTTTAGATTAAAATGCATCCAAATAGCTTTTTAGCTTCTGATACTTTCAATTTGATTCAATGTGGAATTATTGGGAAAATTTGTACATTAGATTTAGTTGCAGGCTGCAGCACAGGCGTTGCCATGAGGATGAAGATGGTTTCAAAGGGTTTAGAATTAAAAACACGATACTAACCTGCCTATTAGTTGAAATTTAAATTCTGAAAGAAATGAAAATTGAAATTAGAAAATTACCCTTAAAAATGCACATGCCACGCACGTGACCAATCTTCGGTGGCTAAAAATGATGTGGCCGTCGATTTTATTTTATTCTGCAAAATCCGTGTAAACTTTAAACATTTATAAATGATATTCAAAGTGCTAAATGAAATATACTTGAGATTGTTTTTTTATTTTTTACCCTCATTTTTTTTGGAGAAAATATATTTGCTAAAATATGAAGTACTATTCGACAAAATACATAAATAAATAAACAAAAAAAAAGATTTTTTTGACAAATATAATTCTGTAAGACTTAAACATAATCTTCACAAATCAAAATTTGTTTTTATAAATTCATTTATCTCAAAAAATTAGATTTGTAAATTCATACTAAAAAATATATGAGATCATGTCAAAATGACTCATATATACGAAGAAATAATGAGTGAGTTTTGCGTGAGATCCTCTCAGGATCCCATTCCGTAAGAGGGGCTAACACAACCCAGTCAACTATGTTGACCAACCAATCAATAGTAAACGGTTAACGTCGGTCAATGATTAATGTTCAACGCCGTTCAACACTCGATCAACAGTTAGTTAATGTCGGTTAACACTTTTGACCCAAAAGTATGACGACATGATATGTATAAAAGTATTACTAATATTTTTATGTGTATCATGTGATACTTTCAAAAAGTATTACATCGTAAAAATATAAGTATGACATAATACTTTTATTCTCGTAATGATAATACTTTTATTTTCATAGCATAATATTTTTATATGTATCAAATAACATTTTCAAAAAGTATTACGTGATATACATGAAAGAAGCATTATATGATACTTTTATTTATATCATGTGATACATTCAAAAGTATTATATATCATACATAAAATATTACATTATGATAATAAAAATATTTTTTATCAAATTGTATTACCTAATACTAACAAAAATATTACGTTGTAGTATTTATCAAATTATAATGGAAAATAAATGTAAGTTATATTTAATAAAGTATCACTTCAATAATAATTAATCAAAATAATTTAAGTTCATATGTAATCAATCAATCATGCGTTTAAGAAAGAGTTCCAGTTCTTCCAAATACAACTGCACATGTTTTCTTTTATATATATATATATATATATATATATATATATATATGTAATAGTCAGTTAAAAATGTTAGAATTATATTTCCTGCCCAAGAAATATTTATATTTTTTAAAATAAGATTTAATGGCTTTTCAGCCATCCAAGAAATCTTACTATCTAATTTTTATTATATAGTGTTGGTCCCAAGTAGCAAAAAAAAGTGGGTGAATAAACCTCTTTAAATTTTTAAGGTTTTCTTAAAACATATATGAAACTTCTTTTGTATGATGTATGCTATCGAAGCTTATAAGATTGTACTTAATATGTAATTTACATATGAATTTATAATATATACATATATGAGATTAAAGAAATAAAAAAAATTAAGTAAAGAAAGAAAGAAAGGTTAGTACGAGCTGTCATTATTGTAGTAGGAGGTGTCATCAATATATGCTAGTCACCAAGGATCAAAATATATATATTAAGAGAGAGAGGTTCAGTAAACTTAGAAGAAAAGAAAACACCAAAAGAAAAGGAACACACCTTATTCTCTCTTGAGTTTGAAGGTATTTTCGCTAAAACCTTCTAATTTCTTCTTTAAATTCTGATATTTTTCTGACATGTAGTATATATTAGAAGTTCCAAAGATGTTCTTTGACAATTGGTTGAAGATTTTATTTTTATGATGTTACTTGAATGAAAAATATTTTGCTTCTGTGCTACAATTATGTTTTGTGTTCTGCTTATCTGTTCTGTAATTTTATGAAAGCTATATAAATTGATTTAGGCTAAAATATCTTACCATATTCAATTCATGAAGCGAAGAACATGTCTGTCAAATTTCAGGAGATTTAGACTTAAATTCAATTTACTATGATTTTTCAAATATGACCCTATTTTGTGATAGATTTACTATGTTTTTGGGTTTGAATGAAACCCTTCTCCTGATTTATACTCTTCGAAATACTAATTTTTTTTTTACTATGTTGTAGAACAGGTTCTTAGAGACATTTAGAAATTTACCATGAAATTATTGAAGGTTTTTAAAATTTATGATAATTTTTTCTAGAAAGCATATTTTAAGCATAGATTGTGCCCTATTTTCTGTCAATTTGTAAAAATCATAACTAATCATGTAAACCTTAGTTGTATTTGATATTTGTATATGTTATACTTAAGTATGTTTTCTGTCTTTTGTGAAAATTTGAAAAGGTTTCATAAATCCTATACATTTTGGTTAAATTTTCAATATGGATTGTTTTTTAGCTGAAATTCAAGTGAAAAACTTGTTTAGGATTTTATTTTTAATTATTTGTGTACATTGTAAAAAAATATGTATTTTTAAAATATGACCATTGAAACAAATATGTGATCACGTAAATATTCTTGTGATTTTAGGAATTATTTATAAATTATTAAAGTTGTTGTCACTATATGTATCATTTTATGCCTATAACTACTAGTTTAAATGTTGTAAGTATGACAGATTTATTTCACACGCTAAGTTAGCTTAAATATTTTAATTATAATATGATCATGTTTAGAATTCAAGTATATTTTTGGATGAAGTATGTTTATATATATACTTGATTAAAGTTTATAAGATTTAGTTAGTATATTTCTTGAAAATGATTCATTTTCATTGGATGACTAATTAATGACTATTTATTAGGTTAAGATAACCTAGATATAAGATACACATGAGTATATTATACGAGCTAATAGACTAAATAGTTAAATGTGTCAAGCGTAACTGAGACTATAATCTAGAAGTTATCCACGTACAATCAATTTACAAGTGGGTAGTTTCTACTCTACTATATATTGATAATTGAATTAGTAAGTTATGTATGAAAATCTACAACTTGAAGCTCCATAGCTATAACCGATATGAAGCTTCCCTACCGGGCGACAACCATAAGGGCAAGAACGTCTGGACTATGAAAGTAAGATCTAGAGGGCGAGTGACTCCCACATTTCTTTTATTGTATGTGGTCAAGGATGAGCGTACCCAAAAGGTATATAGTATGTGTTTAATAGTTTAATTGCCTCAAATTATCTCACTGGGATCCCTCTTTGAAGGTATCTCATGATGCTACTTTTAATATTTTCAAGCTCAATAAACGATGACGTGGATGTGTAGCGGGCTAGACTGACTTCTCTCTACCCCTTAAAAGTTATAGTACTAGAATAATATTTTCTTTTAGAGAACAATATTATGTTTAAATATGTAAGGTATGATAAATAACGGGCCCTAACTTATATTTTGTTATAATATATTTGTTTTGTAGTGTTATTTCATGTAGGTATATGTTTGAACATTTTATCTAGAAATGTGGGTGAGACACGAGTTAGGTACGATTATGTTTGGCTATATATGTAATTATGTTACGCTTTTAATGAAAAAAATATCACTCGTGTCTTCATTTTAGTCTTCCGTTGTAAATTAGAAGGTAATTATAATTTTTTTACTTTCTAAGTAAGGATTAACGACCTATGTCCAATTAATGGGGATTGGGGCGTCACATTGTGGTATTAGAGCCGAGGTTTAGGGATTTCCACCTTGGACTCAAGGTCTAATGTTTTCTTCTATTATTTGTTTCATAAAGTGTAAGTAAGTTTTCGTAATATAATGTTATATGTATGATTAGGATTAAGAATTAAGTATGCTAAGTGAGGGAAAGTCTATAGCCAGCCACCATCTGGATCGTCGTCGAGTAAGTATTTTAAGTTATGTTTTAAAGATATTTGATAAAGTATGATACATTTTATGAAAGAGTATTAGTTATGGTTTTATGCATTTAAGAGATCGTCAGAAACGGTCTAATAAAGATATGAAAAGTACGAATAAGCAGTATGCATTGGTAAATATTGCAATGGTCAGAATGATTTAATTATTTTATTCATGTTTAAACTAAATCGTTTTATTTCAAAATACATGTATTAATCTGTGGAGTATGAAACTTGAGGTTAACTTGTATGTAAATGTAACATAGATAATATAGTTTAAATGGACCGTGAAGCAGAGCGAACACAGTTATAGCAGGAGTAACGTGAGTGTCGTTAGCATGGTTGAGAGGATATACAGGAGTTTGTAGGGCGTATTGGGAATGCACGCATGATAGTTTTAGGTTTTGCAGACACCGACTTACAGGCCGTCGAGCATTTGCAAGCTCGAGTACTTCCAACATATCACACTATTGCTTGGTCAGTCTTTCAGCGACTGATCATCCTTGATTGTGCAAAAGGACCTCAGATTAAGTATAAAAGTTACGTCCTGAGCTTGTAAGAGGCTTTTTGTGGAGCATTATGAGATGCGCTTGATAGAGATAGCGCACGTGGAGAATGAAGCACCTTAGTACTCGATACAAGCCATGATGTGGGCCATGCGCCTACATACAATTGAGGATATTTTAGTGTATGCTTACACCAAGTATGAAAGGTTGTCTACTCACATTCATGATATGTTAGAGAGGGTGAGAGCTGCCAACATATCGCTTTAAGCAGGAGAGCGTTATGTTAGATGAGGTAATGAGAGATATCAGTTGATAGTAGGAGGCCAGAGTGTGATGTAGCGAGTCTTAGCCGACTACCAGCATCTGAGTATGGGCACCCCTCGAAGGGTCCCTATAGAAGTTCTGATGAAGAGAGCCAGGGCTCGTGTTGAGCCTAGAGATACTAGAGTATGTTGTTGTTTTCGTTTTGCTAGTATAATGTCTTAGACATTTGTATGGGCTTGCATGCCCTTCTTTTGTTGTACATATGTATAGTTGGTGGTTCTAGTACATGCCGATGTAGAAATGTACTTTCTTTATATTTGCTTTTGAAAGTGGAACTATATGATACTGAAAACTTCTACGATGTTCATAAAAGTTGTAATGAAAAAATAAAAAATATATATACATCTTCTATTGTGTCTAGTTCTCATTCATCGCATATTTCGTTATTGCATTCATCTCTTCACATCAGTTGATGTTTTGTAAATCGAGGTTTTTGTAAATCTTCAAAAATCCTCGGTTTACATAACATCAATCAATGTGAAGAGATAAATGCAAAAAACGAAGTATGCAATGAATCATAACTAAAAGTTGTAATAGAAGATGTATGTATATATATATATATTTTTTTTTTTAATTACAACTTTTATGACCATCGTAGAAGTTATTAGGTTTACACCGTCCTACTTTCAAAAGAAAGTACATTTCCATGTCAGCAAGTACTACAATCACCAACTATACATGTATACAACAAAAGAAGGGCATGCAAGCCCATAAAAGTGTCTGAGAAGATGTACTAGCAAAACCAAAACAACAATCTACTCTAGCATCCCTAGGCTCAACATGAGCCCAGGCTCTCCTCATTAGAACTTTTGTAGGGGCCCTTCGATGGATGTTCATACTCAAATGCAGGTGGTCGGCTAGGACCGCTCCATCACCCTCTAGCCTCATACCCTCAACTGATAGTCTCTCATTGCCTCATTTGGCCAGATGCTCTCCTACTCGAAACGAGATGCTGACAGCTCTTGCCTTCTCCAACATATTATGACTATGAGTAGACAGCCTCTCATACTCGGTGTAAGCATACGCCAAAATCTCTTCAATAGTCTGTAGACGCGTGGCCACAACATGGTTTATATTGAGTACTGGTTTGCTTCATTCTCTATTTGTGTTATCTCTGCCAAGAGTATCACTTAATGCTCCACAACCTCTTGCAAGCTCAGACAGTAGCCTCTATACTTAATCTGAGGTCTCTTTGTACCGTCAAGGATGATCAACTGTTGGAAGACTGACTAATCTATAGTCTGATATGCTGGATGTACTCAAGCTCACAATTGCTCGAATGCCTCTAAATCAATTTCTGCAAAACCTAAAACTAAGAGTCTCATGTGCACCTCCCTAATGTGCTTTTACAAACTCATGTATATCCTCCCAACCATGTTGACGACACTCGAGGTACTCCCATTCTAACTGTACTCGCTCTGCTTCACAGTTCATTTAAACTATACTATCTATGTCACATTCATATTCAAGTCAACCTCAAGTTTCATACTACATGGATTAATGCATGTATTTTGAAATAAAACAATTTAATTTAAACAACAATAAAATAATTATATCATTCTGACCATTGCAATACTTACTATTATATACTGATTATTCATATCATTAGACCATTTCTAACGAAGTGACGATCTCTTACATGCATAAAATCATAATTAAAACTCTTTCATAAAACATAACATACTTTAGCAGATATCTTTAAAATAATACTTAATATACTTACTCGGCAACGATCTAGACGTAGCTGACTGTAGACCATCCTTCAGTTAGAATACTTAATTCTTAATCCTAATCAGACATATAACTTTAGATTCCAAAAACACACTTACATTATACTCCCTCTGTCCCGGGATAATTTGCACACTTTCCTTTTCGGGGTGTTCCGGGATAATTTGCACACCCCCGAAAAGGAAAGTAATTTTTACCAAATTATCCCTATAACTTAACATATTTACCTAATTTTTGTTGACTTTTCAACTCAAAAAGCAAAAAATAATTTTTTCTTATTCCACGTGTCGGGATGAGTGTACAAATTATCCTAGAACGGAGGGAGTATAAAACAAATAATAGAGGGAAACTTTAGACCTAGAGTCTGAGACTAAAATCCCAAAACCTTAGCTCTGATACCACGCTGTGACGGCCCAATCCACATTAATTGGAAATAGGTTATCAACCCTTACTTAGAAACTAAAGAAATTATAATTACCTTCTAATATACAATTGAAGACTAAAATGAAGACACAAGTGATATTTTTTTTCACTTCATGAAATTAAATTTGGTAAAAGGTTTTAGCCAAAATCAATTTTTACAGATTTTAGAAAATTACAAAACACCGAACATAATTATAGCATATAGCAAACTCCTTTTCATTCAAATTCAAGTAACATCATAAACAAAAAATTCTCAACCAAATGCTAAAGAACATCTTGAACTTTCTAATCTATGCTACAAGTCAGAAAACATAAGAATTTAAAGAAGAAATTAGAAGGTTTTAGCCAAAATATCTTCAAACTCAAGAGAGAATAAGGTATCTTCTTTCTTTTGGTGTTTTCTTTTCTTCTAAGCTTGTTGTACCTTTCTCTTCTTCTTTATTTATTTATTTTATATTTTGATGCATTAATAGCATAATATGTATTAGGAGATGTAGGAGCTGTCATTATTGTAATAGAAGGTGTCATCAATATAAGTTAGTCTCCAAGGATCAAGATATATATATATATATATATATATATATATTTTTTTTTTGCTAACCCTTTCTTTCTTTCTTTACTTAATTTTCTTTTCTTTCTTTAATCTCATATATGTATATATTATAAATTCATATGTATATTAGTGTGTGTTTATGATCACAAAAAGAGACCAATATTAATAATACATGCATGGTTCATTTATAATATTATATTTACTAAATAACTTTCATTTTAAAAGAATATATACTTTTTATTTCATGTATGTTGAAATTTACATACTACATCTTAATGTTTTTGAAAAGATATTTTGATACACATTATGATTCATAAATTTATGTTCAAGTGAAATGTTTTATCACATAGAATGACATAAAAAGATTATACTTAAAATTTCATAAAACAAGAGCATATGACACAAACGAATAAGCTTAGAATCTAAACCTCTTATCATTTTAATTCATTTAAACTTCTCTAGTATCTTATCTTTTTACTTCCATTCATGTGCATTGAGTAAGTGAGGATCGAGCTCGGTTTCCTTCGTTAGCAATCCTTCAAAAACCTTTAAAATCTCATAAGAAATATGTCATAAAATTTTTAAAATCATCAAGTATAAAATAATATGCAAATCATAACTTTAAGTAATATAAGAGCTCACATTTAAATCATTTATAATTCAACACTAAGTGAAATTTCATAAAATATGCAAATGCAGATTTTCTTGAAAACGGGATGTTGCATATAAACATGGTATTTCAAATTTATTTGTAAATATATATACATCAATATTTTAATGTATAGATAAAATATATTCATTACATTTTTATCTTGTATGTAATCTTATATTTTTATCCATCTTTACTTGAATTGTACTAAGTTATGAATTTGTTTGGTTAATTGTGTAATATTTCCAACAATAATCTAGCTAATACAATTATAAATTTTTCTCTTATAATTCAATCCAATTCAATTAAGATATCCCTATTTAAAATATATTTATAGTAATTTATAAATATTTTTTGAACTTGAAAATACTCATTCAATTTGATTAATTATGTAGCTAAATTGTTATATATATGTTTAGAGGTTAATTAGTAGTCCAATAATGCATTTTAGAATGTCCATCCCAAGTCATTGAGCTAGTATGCCCGGTCCAGATATTTCTTTCATCTATACACCTCTTATGCCTAATCCACGGTCCTCTTCCGTTTTATTGTTGCACTCTATTTTATCATATTCAGAATTTCTTTTTAATTTGTTTCTCTTCCCCCTTCATTTTTGTTCTCTATTTTATCAGATTCAGGATTTTTTTTTTATTGATTATGTTTCGTAATTAGTTTGTTGAAGACTGATAATTCATTATGTTTATTATTTGATTAAACAATTTAGTGATGTAATTTTTTAAGGCATTTGTACTTAATTATGAGTTTAATAATTGAATTAAATGAATTCAATAGTTGAATTACACATGAGTTTCTGGAAAATAAAAATTAAACTCATAAGAAGGAATAATGTACATTTAAGTGTTAGTTTTTTTCTTTTTACAAATCTTATCATTCATAACTCAAAATTCAAATAATTAAAACATGGAACAAAATCATACATAACGTTGATCTTATTTATATGTCAGAAATCAGATAATTAGAATATGGAATAAATTCCAACAGAACAAAGTATGTTTTCTGGTCTTGTTGCTTGCACAGTATTTCTTAATAATTTCCTCATGTTTGTTGTTGTGGAATATCTTCTTCCAGTTGCTTGTTATTATGTTTGAATCACTTGTTGCCTCTATCGTATTTTTCAGATCTTCTTGTTTGTGTTGCAATGAAATGATCTGTTGAGCTTTTTTTGTGGTGATATTTCTTTCGTTGTTTGTGGAAAAAGAAAATGAAGAAGTAGATTTCTATAATTTGAAACTGTCATTTTTAGTTGGTTTCGATTTATCTGTCATATGTTTTTTTAAAGGAAGTAAATTAATTGCAATTGTAAAGAATATTGAGAAGGTCATCCACAAACACCGGAAGCTCGACCCAACAATAAGGATTGTCATAGAGATGAGAAGTCATAGAAAATGAGTGTGCCACGGTATTGGTATTATGAGAAACTAAATTAATTGAAAAAAGAGGATTTCCCCTCACCAGAGCAGAACTAATAAAATTACCAAAATTGTCTCTTCTACTAGAGTAGCATGCAAAACATCAATAATTCTCTCATACCCATGCATACTCACCCATTTGAGAGCTTCACAAAGTCCCCATGCCTCTCCTCGTCCACCTGCAAAAGCCTAGTTCTAGTGATTGTTCTACCAACCACAAAAGTTCTGGTATCATCTCTCAAAACCATACCTAACATCTGTCTCAAGGAAGTTTTCAAACAAACCTGCACCAACATTTAACTTACATTACTTAAGAGGTGGTTCTTTCCATTTACCACAACAAGTTGACGAATTCGATACAACGGCTTGAACTCGAACTAATCTCCATTCTTGCACAAAAGTATGAACAGTGTGAACGACTTGTACCGCCAAGGAATGATGCCCTTACCACATTACTTCATTCCTGCAACGTCAAAGTTGCCATGCAATAACCGTCAACCTAACTCCCCTTTCCTCATCAAGTCGCATAATAAATTTTAGCAAAAAGATCTTGAAAACACTCACTTGTCAAAGTCTCTTCTTCTATCTTTCTATTTAGTCCTACTTGTTCCCAACAAACATGCAAGAATGAACAATTCACAAAAAGATGTCGGAGTATTCATCAACCCCATTTCTCTGAAATGTATCATTGACAGCATACCATCTCTTGCAAATCCCCCCAAAACAAGATTTTATTCTTGGAGGTGTTGGATCAATCAATCAGAGGATATAATTTATTGATTTAATGCTTCAATAAATCCAATTTAATTAAGAGTGCAATCTTGTACTCATAGTGGAGTTGAACGAGTTTAATAAGTTCTTTTGACTAGTTAAGAGTTGATTAAGTCAGAATTAATTTATTAGAGCTTAATTTAATTGGGTCCGATTAGGTCCTTTCGATAGCTCCAAATTGAACTTAATATATTATAAAGAATATAATATATATTGCGATATATTTATGTTTGTTGGACTATCCAGATAAATATATCAATTAAAAGATATTTATGAGATAAATATATTTGATATGATTTTATCTAGATACTTTCCTATATAAAATAGGGGATTGAAGAGCAAGAAAATGAGTTCTTAAACTCCTAGGTTTCTACGCTATAAAACAGTCTACAATTGCAGAAGAGTTCTGGAGAGAACATCGGAGAAGGCTTGACGGTTATAGATGTGCAATTTACGTAGAGTTCTTGAAACTACGAAGAGGTTAAAGCACGCTGGTTATAGGTGTGCAATTTACGTAGAATTCTTGAAACTACGAAGAAGTTAAATCACGCTCCGAAAGGTATTTCTTTAACCTTCTTATACAAGATTAATTGTCATATACAATATACATTATAATCGATCCTATGACGAGATTTCTGATTTAATCATATGTAATTCTCGAGGGTTTTCCTAACAAGTGGTATAAGAGCCATAGGTTTTGATATTATTTTGTATATTTTGATCAATTAATTTTGTTGATGCATGTTTTAGTTTGAGTGGTGTTAGTTTATGTGATATGATTGTTATGAGATGAATGTTTTATTTTATAAATAATTTTATAAATAATTTATGGCCTAGTTTTGATACAAATTGTATTTTTTTTTTCGAGTCTATAAACAAGGGGTTGGATTACGTCTCCATAATTTTTCCTTGTTAGATACGAAATAAGATACAAGATAGATTTATTTGTATTTTTTTTTTGGTAAATCGACGATGACCTCTATGACGTGCGATTATCCACGAGGAAAGCAGAATTAAATTTATGGTGTGTGAATCGATGGTTACTGCTGCATGCTCATTTAAATTTTTTTTATTTTTATGAAGGACGTGAGCAGCTTCAGCGGAAGCAATTCATTGCTGTGGGTGGGAATTGGGCCATATGGGCCCTTTTTCTATTTAAGGATGGTCAATTATTTCATTTATGAGTTGGGCCAATGGGGCCCATTTCCATTAATGAAATGGATTATTATGTACTGTTGGACCAGAATGATTGTAAATGGACTTTGAAGAATTGGGCCGAGATGTGGCTCAATTGGTTTTTTCATTGTTTGTAATTTTGTATTTTGGATGGGCCATAAAATTTGTTTCTGGTTTAATTTTTTTCTTTTTTTGCATGAGATGCTTTAATTGAATTAAATGTCATTCATATAACATGTCGTGTAGAAATCGCATGAACACCGCTCTAGAATTCTAAATTGTCTTGCATTTTATGATTGATATTTGAACTATTTTAAGAGTTAAAATAGTTTGACTTATATTAATCTATTAAAACCCAATTTTAACAAAATATCAAGTGTGTCAGGGCTCATTTTATAAGTCGAAGGCCTCCCTTATTAGCCCATAAGTAAGAATATATGTATACCTTGTGCCAATTTATTTGGTCTCCCTAAAGAAGGGTTGCATTGTTTCGGTTACTTTATTGGGCCCGATTAATGGTAAATGAATTTTAATTTGATTAAGTGTGTTTATCCCATAGATTTCACACTTGATTAAACGATTTAAAAATTCATTAAAAGGAGGTTTATACACTTAAATCGAAACATTGAGAGGATTTCCTATAAAATATACAATTAATATAGTAGATGGCCAAAAGTATATGATACTAAGTCAATATTGCATGTGTCACACCTCGTTTTCGTACTTAAAAATATCAAAGTTTTTTTTGTGGGCGTGGAGAAAGAAGGGAAAAAGAGACGGTACGTTTTTAAAACAGAAACCTTGGAGTATCGTAAAACAAAATATGATTTTACATATTTAAAACCTTTGGCACATAGCCGAGATGATAGAAGATTTTCATATACAACCCTCGACATCTAGCCGAAACAAAAAATTTAAACATAGCAGCGGAAAATACATCAGGATCTATAACATAAAAGAAATACAGTTTTTCTTTACAAACATGCAACATCGTTCAGAAAGACAGATCCAGAAAAAGACAATAGGGAAAAACATCACAGCTGACATGGCACCCCTCTCTCTACACTTCTCCTCTTTCATAATTTCCTCTAGCGTGAATACACGTGGGGGTGAGTGCATGGAATACACTCGTGGGGATACTTTCCATGTTTTAACAGTTATTAAGTAGTTATAACAAATCAAACATATATAAGTTCGGTAAATAGACACAGCATATAGAATGCATAGCACATAAATCGGATCCTTAACGAACAAACAGTCCCATAGAGCTCATATCTGCAGCGAGGACGGGTACTCCTCATTGACCCCAGGTGCGGGTACTCCCCGACTTATTTTACGGGCCTCTTGTTACCCCGTAATATGAAAGTAGACCTTTGTCCATTCGACATGAATGTGGACCTTTGTCTCTTCATAGGAATGTGGACTTTCGTCCTTTCACAACATACTCATAATCCATACATGGACATAGTAATCACAACATATAATCACAGCACGTAAGTTTCAACGATTCAATTAACATTAAGTTCACATGCATGCATTCGTTCATCTTCATAGTACGTTAAATACAAAAACATATAGTTATTAAAGATTAGAAATTACACCCACCTTGTTCGGTGGTAACCGCGAGAGTTGTCAAAGTATCAAATTTTAAGAGTATTAATACGATTGTAAGCCTACACATGTAAACAGGTGTTTCTTAGATCCATAATACATTAATTACATATATATTAATTATAAAATTCTCTCGAAAAAGAAGCGATAGGGAAAAATGAGATGGAACGAAAGATCTAAAGATCAAGGATAAAGAAATGAGTGTGAATGATTAAACATTTGATCTCAAGATGAAGAGGGAAAGATTAGGGTTTGAATAGAAGAAGAACGAGATTAATCGAAGTTAAAACGAGCTCAAATGGGGCGTTTTAAGGTATATGGGTGTTTTCATAATTTTCAGAAAAGAGTTGACTTTGATCGGGACCCCCGACTCCCGGCCGACGACATTCCATCGCCGGTGACTCAACGCCCAAACACACACGACGACACGCACACAGCGTGCACAACAAACCCGGCGCTGCGTGCACAGCGCCCCCGTTACTCGCTCGCGTGCGCGCACCTGCCCCGATGCTCGACAGCACCCGTGCATTTCCCCCAGCATTCGGCAGCGCGCGCACACTCCCCGTCACTCACCCCCCGCGCACACCGCGCGCGTGCGCACGCCCGCGTGCATCCTCGCGCCCAGCAACCCCCAGTTGCCACCCAGCAGCAAACCATGTAAACACAGCCTCGGCCGGCGACCACCCGTCGCCGGCCACCACCCCACCTCCGACTTGCCGGCGCGACACCACGCACTGGCCACCAGCAAGCACGGGGGCGCTGTACAGCACCGCCTGCCACATAACCACACACACACACATAAAAACTCACGCACAGTCTCGGCCGACGACGTCCACTCACCGGCGACACTCCCCAACACCAGCGCCACTTCCCCGACCATCTTCCGACACGGTGCTGCCCTCCATGGTGGCGCCAAACTCACGCTCTTACACACACAACATCACACATGCTGCAAAATACACTCACCCAAACACACACACACACACAGACCCATCGCCGGTGCACCTCACGCCGGCCATCCTGACGCACGGCGGTGCTTCCAGTGCCCCCCAACACTACTTAATCAAACACAGACCTATGACAGAAAGGAGAGATCGACGAGAGAGAGCAGCAAGGAGAGAAGAGAGATGAGAGAGAAATAGGGTTTGCCGGAGTTTGACCGGCCATTTCCCGGCGAACGAGCCGTTGAAACGCAAAACCAAGCCTGGATTTGGAACGGGCTCGTCGAAAGCTATAAGAGGGATGAAAATCGGCCGAAGCCAAGAAGAAAAAAATTCCGGCACCGGCGGCGGCGCCGGCCGGAAAACCAGAAGAGAGAGGAGAGAGAGAAAAGAGAAAAGAGATATCTTACTTTTCAACTTTTCATTCGAATTGTTACTTTTTACGATTCATTTTGTATTATTTATACTCTTTTTCGAAATATCGTACTATTCATCGAAAATATCTTTTTTTTTACTATTCATCAAAATATCTTACTTTTACTATTCATCAAAAATATCTCGTTTCCAATTCTTCATATTAGTCATATTCTTCGTGATTTGAGCTACGGGTCTCCGACTGACCTCAAATTCGTTTCTATCTTCTCGTTTTTTGATTATGAACCTTATGATAAAAATTATAATCTATGTTTTTCGATTAAATTATACCACCGATTAATTAAACATACAATTTATCATTTTTTTTGAAACACACAAAATTAAATCATACAATTATGGGTTTAATTATTTAATTAACAAATTATGTGTCGTTTTTTCCTAGGCGGTATATCATGAGATGTGAGATGTTTGATTTAGTGAGAGAGTCCCAACCTAGCCATAAATCAACATTGACTTCTCCTATAGACATGCATGTTATGATTTTGGGGTTTTAGGTGGTCCATCACGTAAAGTAGTTTTGGGTCTACTTGTTTTGTTTTTTTTTTTTGTTTTTTGCTTAAATCTATATCATGCATGCTCATCAATTTCATTTATTTATATTTCAGAAAATGTCTGCAAATGTTTTGTCATTGATTTTGAATAAGAATCAATTAGTGAGAGAAAATTACATAGACTGGAAACAAAATCTTTTGATTGTTCTCATAGTAGAGAGGTTCAAATTTATGCTAGATGAACACTATCCTGCTATTCCCACTGCTGAGTACACTATTGCGGAAAGACATGCTTATGATAAATGGATTCATGTTGATGATATGGCTAGTTGTTATATTTTGGGTTCAATCTGAAATATGTTGCAACAAAAACATTAGTTTATAAAGACATCCACTGAAATCATGGAAAGCCTTCAAGAAATGTTTGCGCATCAAGGATGTCAAGCACGTCAGGCTGCTATTAGAAACATTATGAACTTACGTATGAAACCCGGGATGCCTGTAAGAGAGCATATACTTATGTTGATTGGTCAATTCAACGTGGCTGAGGTTTTAGGGGCTGAGATCAATGTGGAGACTCAAGTTGACATGGCTTTAGAGACTCTCCCTAATATGTTCTCACAGTTTTTGTTTTACCAAAGAAGCACCCTACGGGGTGAGGGGTTTAGGCAGACCCCCAACCTGTGCATAAAAACCCAAAGTCATAAAATACATCGTAAAGAAGATAAAAAACGAACAGAAACGACCTAAACAGGTGGCCAAAAACAACTGCCGACAGGAGGCAGGATAAACAAACCTAGAGTACTATAAACAATGTCTATAAAAGGAAAGAACAGAAACTGAAAAGGTACATCAAGTATGAGCACCTCCTCGATCCACTCGAAACGACGGCCATCCCAACTGATCAAATCTAGCCAACACTTGGACCCGTCGAGGCAACACATCCAGAGGAAAGGATCCAACTAACTCAGTCTGACACCCTAAGTTAGCCAGGAAATCTGCCACAGAGTTCCCTTCCCGAAGTATATGTGACACCCGAAACTCCATAGAAGCAAGGAGGTTCCGGATGGAAGTGAGAGAACCCTGCAATCTCCAATGCCCTGCATCCGAATGTGAAAGGAGCTGAACCACCAAGATCGCATCCAGCTCAATCCACACTCGTGAAAAACCAAGTCTCCTAACATGATAGAGACCCCTATGAAGCGCCTCCAGCTCCGCTGCCAAACTCTCAAGAACCGAACCTCGCTCGTGGAAAGCAAAGAGGACATCACCTGTATGATCTCGAATCACATCGCCAATCCCCGACACCATCGAAGCCGACCTATAAGCCCCATCAGTGTTCAGCTTCACCCAACCTAAGTCAGGCGGACGCCAAACAATCGGAGGAATGGGAGGCCGAGGGGGCCTGGAATGATAATAAAGGCCCAAATAAGAGGCCACATGAAGCACACCCCCAGCTCTCCCTGCTGAGAAGCCTGTTATGATGAAGAATACGAACCTGTCTCATGACTCGAAAGATGATCGAGTCTGCACGAACTGGTAACCGCCGGTGCTTGCCATCATTTCTTGCAGTCCAGAGGAACCACAAGATCAAGCAAGGGATCACTGTCGTGGTGTGTGTGCAACGTGTGTGCCTACCAGAGGAAAAATGCCTCCAGTAATGCAAGATATGGGGTGTGTGTACAGTGTGTGGGGGTGTTAAACCAAACATCCCATAGAAATGCTCCCAAACTCTCCTCGCAGTACGACTCGAGTAGAAAATATGCTCAATAGACTCAATATCAGAAGACTCGGAAGAAGACTGTCTCAGAAGAGAAAGATCCGGACAACAAAGGCACTTCGAAGCTAAAGAAATGCCACGAGACTAAAGCTTACGATCAACAGGGAGACGATCCTGGACAAGCCGCCAAAGGAAGATAGAAATGGTGGGGGTAAGGCAAGGGGACCAAACCATACTAAGGGTAGGACAAGGGGGTGCTGACGTCTGATCGACACCCAAACCGACGCAAAAGAGAACTTCCCATCGGAAGAGCTCTTCCACCGGATAAGGTCAGAAGAGGAAGCACGAATAGGAACCAAGCAGATCCGATCCGCCACCGCAGGAGAAACCACACGGAGAAGCTTTTCTCTGTCCCAAACACCATCACTCCAAAACCACTGCACCAAAGCACTAGTGTTTGAAAACATCCACAGAATCAGCCAGGGGACCATCCCCCATCCACTGGTCGTACCAAAAACTGATCTCCCCTGAACCCAACCTCCAGAAAATCTGAGACTGAACCAGAAGGCGAACCGAACACACCCTCTTCCAAACAGAGCTGGAATGAGGAGACACACCCACACTGCCAGAAAACTGATGCCGACTGTACTTCTGCAGAAGAAACCTAGCCCAAAGAGAGCCCTGCTCCCGAAACCTGAACCACAGCTTATGTGAGAAAGACTCAACCACATCCGTAAGACGTCGCAAGCCCAAACCACCCTCAGCTGTCGGCCGACAAACCGTCTCCCATGAGACCCAATGAGTATGCCTCTGACTCCCGTATGAGCCCCAGAAGAACCTCGCTAAACACTGCTCGATCCTCTGAATCATATACTGCGGCGGCTGAACCACCTGAACTAGATGAAGAGCCATCGAAGCCAGGGTGCTCCGAATCAGAGCCAGACGACCCCCAAAGGAGAGCGAAGTCCGAGCCCAACCAGCAACCCTATCAGCAATCCGATCCACCAAAGACTGAAACAAAACACCCTTCATATTCCTCTTATATAAGGGGGCTCCCAAGTAGATAATCGGAAGAAACTGTCTCGCATACCCCAAAATCCTCCCAATACGACCCACCACCACATCCGAACACCTCGATCCCACCACAAAGGTACTCTTGGAAGCACTCACCATCTGACCCAAAGTCTGACAGTACTCATCTAAAAAATCCCTCAGATGCCGGAGACCCTGTGCATAAGCAGTCGTGAAATGTCATCCGCATAAGCCAGATGAGAAACTGAGAAACCACCCCTAGTGTCGTACTGCATCGTCGGATATCTATTAAACAGAGCATCCAAACCCCGCGAAAGATAATCCGCCGCCAACACAAACAGAGTTGGAGAGAGCGGATCCCCCTGCCGGAGACCATGAGAAGCCTAGAAGAAGCCAGAAAGTTGCCCGTTCACCAATACTGAGAACCGACAGAAACTGACACATCTGCGAATCAAATCAATCAAAACCGGTGGAAAACCCCTCAGCTCCAACACCCTAAAGAGAAAACCCCACTGAACCCGATCATAAGCTTTCACCATGTCCAGCTTCAAAATCAGATTCGGATGCCTCCCCTGGGTCCCAATCTCATGAACCATCTCCTGAGCAAGCAGAATGTTATCACTGATCAACCGACCTCTAACAAACCCACTCTGAGAAGGAGCAAGCAACTCTGGCACCAAAGAAGCCAACCTGCAGGTGATAACCTTCGAAATGATCTTAACATGAATAAGGTTAACATATCCTTGACCGAACTGATGAAAGAGCTCCAAAACGCTGAGTGTTCTTAAGGTCTAAAGGGGTGATGCTTACATTGTTTCTTCTGCTGGACTATCCTTATCCAAACTGAAAAGTAAAGATGGTAAAAGAAAGAAGTCCAACAAGAACGGTCTACAACAACAAGCAAAGAAAGCTAAAATTCAAGAGAAATCTGAAGGGAAACCAAAAAGGAAATGTTTTGAATGTGGGGAAAATGGTCATTGGAAGAGAAATTTCCCGGTTTTCCTAGCTAAGAAACAAGGAAATGGTGAGTTATCTTTTATTAAGTAATGTTTAGTGGTTGATTCTACAGATACTTAGATAGTAGATTCTGGAGCCGCTAACCATGTTTGCAATACTTAGCAGAGGTTCCAAGTAACCAAAGAGTTTAATGAAGGGGATCACAACTTAAGGGTTGGCACAGGGGCTGTGGTGTTTGCAAAAGCTGTTGGAGATGTTTATCTTTATTTTTCAAATAAGAAACATTTGGTTTTTAATTGTTTTTATGTCCTAGACATTACCTGAAATTTGATTTCGGTTGCTTTGTTACTCAAACAAGGATATCATGTTTATTTTTCTTCTATGGTAGTTGATATTTCTTTTAATAAAGCTATAGTGTGTAGGGGACATTTGGATAACGATTAGTATATCTTAAAACCAACCGACAACTTCTTATACCACACCACAAAACACATAAAGTTATCTCCAACTAATGAGACTTACTTATGGCCTATGTTGCTCGGACTCGGGTGCAGGTGTCGTACACTGGTACGAGGATACATGTCGGACTCTTAGATTTTCAAAATTTAGGATCCGGAAACACGACAAAAAAGGATCATTTGAACCAATAACTTGCAAAAACTATCAAGCAACTAAGTAACTCTCCAATTCTGGATCATCAAGTGATAATTCTTCCAAATCCACAGCAACATTCTCCTCCACAGTAGCTTTATTAGCACCTATAAAATTCAAGATCAAATATTTTAAATTACTCTTATCATAAACATTTAAATTAAATTACCAAAAATTAAATAATTAAATATTACATACCCAATTCCCAAAAATTTGTTTCTCCTTCTTTATAATTATTTTTGCAGCATGACAACAATCTTAAATTGTAGTGCACGAACACAAGATCACCAGCTCTGCTTGGTGTCAGTTTATTCCTTTTTATATTTTGAATGAAAGAGTAGGTACTCCAATTTCTTTCACAACATGACGAAAAGGCCGGTTGCATAAGTAGCTTAAAAGCAAAACTTTGCAACAGTGGTGTCGATGCACCATGATTTGCCCACCACGACACCGGTTCTTCATACAATCTTGCATCAATCACATGAGGCTCATTGAAATACTCAGACCCGGTAGAGAAAGCCCTAAATTCATCATACACTTTTCTTAACTCACTTGGATTTTGAAACAACTTCTTAAAGGACTTACTTCTATTCAAAGACACTTCCATGTCCTCATGAGGTGCAACCCTTGGAATTCCATTCCCACTTTGAAGCCACGCGTCATGCAATGCAATTGCATATTACTTTTATTCCATCTAGTGTCCAATATTTGGTGAATGGCATCGAAAAATTCAGATGAACCAAAAATCATATCCTTTTGTTCATGTTTAAAAATAATTTTTTTTCATATTTTCTATCATTGAATCCCACACATCATAGATCAAATGCAAAACGGGAGTATCCATGTCAGCTTTTCTTAGCATATCAACCATAGGCTCGATAAATTTCAAAAAATAATCTAACTTATCCCGCCAATTATCGTTCATAATGCATTGCTTAACCTCCTGTGCTTTAACTTCATTATTCCCTTCCTTATAAACTCTCTAGTCTGCATCCATAACCATTTTTAATGCACTCCTAACTTCCCTCAATCATTTAGTCATGACGATACTAGATGCAAATCTAGTTTCAGCTACCCTCAATAGACTTAGATGAGAATAGTTATTAAAAATAGCAAATGCCATGGCATGATTAACAATAAAATTCCGAATACTCTGGATATCACCAATTAAATCAGAAATCCACTTACACTGAGCATATTAGGGTGATTTTTCAGTAGGATCACATATACTTTTCAATGCTAAATTCAGACTATGTACCACACAAGGAGTCCAAAATACCTGGATTCGATCATAGAACCAGCAGACTTGTAATTACTTGCATTATCTGTGATAATTTGCACAACATTTGATTCTCCAACCTCTATGATTGCTTCTACGAGCAAGATGCTAACATATTCACCATCCTTGATTATACCACTTGCATCAATAGCTTTAAGAAACATTGCTCCTCCGCCAAATGCAGCCATTAGATTGATTAATGGTCTTCTCTGTCGGTCTGACCATCCATCGGAAACAATAGAAACTCACTTCTTCCTCCATGAATCTCTGAAGGGCTGGAGTTTTCTATGTACATGCTCATTTTCTTGTGCAAGCAATGTTGTTCTTATTCTATTGTATGTTAGTGGAGTATATCCTACCAAACTGTTGTTAGCCAAAGTCCTTGAATACTCTATGAAGAATGGAGACTTTGCAAAGTTAAATGCTCGAGCACTTGTGTAGAACATCCTAGCACATTCTTTGTCTGTCTTTTCTCTTTGGCTAATGTTGAATGATTTCTTTAGTGCCCCAACCTCTTTCCCCTTCTGTTTCTTATGTTGCAACAAATCTGAACCTTCTGGTAGAGATAGATATTCTGTTTTTTGCTTATTCTGATACTCCTCATGTGATTTCTTTGTCTCAACCTGATCATGCTCTTGTTTGATTTGTTGAAGTATCTCATTTGTTATTGATTTGCAAGGTGCTATATCATAATTTAGAAGCTTCAACAGATAGGCTTTCACCTTTGAATAAGATCCAACAACTTTTTTGCTGCAATAGTTGCAGACCCAGGTTCGATTTCCTACACCTCCATCGGCAACACTGATGACATTAACATGACTCCACAATGGTTTATCATCGATTGTGAAACGAACGTTTGGACAACCAGCACCGTCTCTGTTCTCTTCTATTGCCATTGACGAAACTTTTTGATTGGATGAGTTTATTGCTCGTCCGTGTTAATTCCATGAGGATTGAAGAATAAGAACTTTTAAATAAATAAAAAATTGGAGGAAGAACTAACCATTGAGATTCCTGATATTTGTAGGATACAGGATACTTATCTGACTTTGATTCAATCAATTAATTTAATTTAATTTAATTGTAATCTATATATTCCTTAAGTAGATTTAATTTAAAAGATTTATATTTATTCTTATTTTCATATAATGTTTTGAATATTTAGAATAGTATAGACTAGGATCGAACTAACTCAATTAAGTTATTTCTCATATCAATTCGATTTGAGTTTCAACTTTGTAATATAATCTAAGACTCTAAGTATATTCTAATTAAGTTTTGGGTTCAAAGTTCTTAGGTTATGATTGGATTTAGTTATTTCTCATATAAATTCTATTTGATTTTCAAACTTATAATATAATCTAAGTGTAGTCTAATTAGGTGTAGGGTTTAGGGTTTAGGGTTTAGACTATGATTGAATTTAGTTATTTCTCATATCAATTCGATTTGAGTTTCAACTTTATAATTTAATCTAAGTATAGAATAGGATCGAATTAACTCAATTAAGTTATTTCTCATATCAATTCGATTTGAGTTTCAACTTTATAATATAATCTAGGACTCTAAGTATATTCTAATTAAGTTTTGGGTTCAGAGTTCTTAGGTTATGATTGGATGTTTTCAATTTTAATATTTTTTCTAAATTGTTTTTTAACATATCATAATAGTTTTTTTAGTTTTTCATTTTATAATTTTGGAACCTTACTCAATCGTGTGTACAATATTCAAAATTTCAAATTATTTTCAATATTTTAAAAAGAAAATAAAAATTAATGTAATCTCATATTTTTAGGCAGGAATAGTAGAACAATTAGTGTGGGAAGTGGGAACTAAAAATTTGGAACCTTGCTCAACCGAGTGTACATCATTCAAAATTTCAAATTATTTTCAATATTTTAAATAGAAAATAAAATAGTTGTTTCTACATGGCAAAAACCCACTGCCAGAAAAAAAAACCCAGAATGGATGACTTGCAAAAACACAGCCCTCTTCAACATTCAAACCCATACGCAACCCCCTTCTTCCTCTCGACATTCAAACCCATATGCTACCCCTTTTTTTTTTCTTCTTCTTCTTCTCAATATTGAACCTGAAAAAAAAATGCAGCCCCCATTTCGTTTCAGAAGGATGAGCAGAAAGCAGAAATCAAAGGGCTATTTTGAGACATGAATTCGGGATCTGCAGAATCGGAAGTAGGCAGCGCTGTCAGAAATTACCCATCTAGAAACTGCCGAGTCTAGCCACACGATGAAGAACCCAGTAGGAATTTCATATCCGGATCAGTGTCACACTCGGTGGACACCGGTATGACTCCATTTTAGGTGAGTCCGAGCAACATAGCTTATGGCACCTAAGACTTGGTCATATTAACCTTAATAGGATTCAAAAGCTAATAAATGATGGCCCTTTGATTGATTTAAAGGTGGAATCTTTGCTTATATGTGAATCCTATTTTGAGGGTAAAATGAGTTAGAGGTCTTTTAAGTTCAAAGGACTAAGAGCCAAAGAAGTTTTGGAATTATTACACTCTGATCTATGTGGTCTATTTAAAGTCCAAGCTAGAGGTTGATATGAGTATTTCATCACGTTCACTGATGACTACTCAAGATACAGTTATGTTTACCTAATGACTCGCAAGTCTGAAACACTTGAAAAATTCAAGGAATTCAAACTGGAAATAGAAAAACAATTAGGTAAGAACATAAAAATACTTCGATCTGATCGAGATGGAGAATATTTATCTAGTGACTTTAGAGCATACTTGACAGAAAATGAGATTTTATCTCAGTTGAGTGAATTAAGTACTCCACAACAAATGGTATCTCGAAATGGAAAAACAGGACCTTGTTAGACATGGTCAGATCCATGCTGAGTTTTTCTACTTTTAGTGCTTGTTTTTTAGGATATGCACTATAAACTGCTATGTATGTTCTGAATATGGTTCCGTTTAAGTCTGTACCTAAAATACCCCTCGAATTGTGGAATGGGCGTAAACTCAATCTAAGACATATTCGTGTATAGGGATGTCCTGCATATGTGCTTAAAGGTAAGACGGATAAGATAGAATCAAGATCCGAATTATGTGTGTTTGTAGGATATCCTAAAGGGACAAAAGGTTACTACTTCTATAGTCATCAAGACAAAAATGTATTTGTAAGTATAAATGTGACCTTCTTAAAGGACAAGTACATAAAAGAGAGTGAATCCAAGAACAAGGTTCTTTTGGAAAATGTGGGGGAAAATATTCTTAGTTCATCTAATCCAGAGATCCGTATTGAACCTATTCATCCTGAGTTAAAAAATCTACCACCATCAGTTATTGGATCCAGTGGGAGACACATTGAGGTTCCACCCATTGTGTCAACTAGTTCTCCAATTAAAGATGTAGTAGAAGAACATGATCCTATTGTTCATTCACCTCCGGGTGTAGAAATGGATGTGCAATGACATGGAGAACAAGAACAACCTCCAGTCATCCAGGAACATATAGCGACTAGACGAAGTAAGAGAGTCATTAAACGACCTTCTAGATTATTGCTTTATGAAGAGTCTTTTGAGGCATTCTCTGCTGAGCAAGAGGAAGATCCCACTTCGGTTAGAGAGGCTATAGAAGATGTAGACACTGATCATTGGAGGAGTGCCATGGACTTAGAAATGAACTCTGTGTACACTAACTCTGTCTAAGATCTTGTAGATAAGCCTGAAAGGGGTAAAACTCATTGGGTGCAAATGGATCTAGAAGAGAAAAAGAGGAATAAATGGAAAGGTAGAGACCTTTAAAGCTAGATTGGTTGTCAAGGGTTGTATCGAAATGAAAGAGATCGATTACGAAGAAACCTTCTCGATTATGAGCTATGCTGAAGTATATTCGAATTCTCTTATCCATAGCAGCTCATTTCGATTATGAGGTGTGGCAAATGGATGTCAAAACAACTTTCATCAATGGAAATCTTGACGAGAGCATTTATATGATGCAACTAGATGGTTTTATCCAAAATGGTCAAGAGCATAAAGTATGCATACTGAAAAGGTCCATTTATGGACTTAAGCAGACATCTAGGAATGGAATATTAAATTTGATTAAACAATTAAAACTTGTGGTTTTGATTAGAATCCTGAAAAGCCTTGTGTCTATAAAAAGATAGAGTGAAAGAATGTGGTTTTTCTCATGTTATATGTGGATAACATCCTACTGATTGGAAATGACGTTGGAATATTAACATCAACAAAACACTGGTTGGCACAACAATTTGATATGAAGGACTTGGGAAAAGAAAACTGTGTTTTAGGAATCCAAATCTTACGAGATAGGAAAAACAAGATGATTGCTTTATCCCAAGCTTCATACATCAACAAAATACTCGTGAGGTTTGCCATACAGAATTCCAAGAAAGGTTTGACACCTTTCAAACATGGAATCCACTTATCATAGGAGCAATCTCAAAAAACTTCTAATGAAGTGGAATACATGAAACAGGTTCCTTATACTTTTGCTGTAGGAAGTCTCATGTATGCAATGGTATGTACCCGACCAGATATTTGTTATATTGTTGGGATAGTCAGTAGATATCAGTCGAATCCAAGGCCTGAACACTGGATTGCTGTCAAACATATTCTCAAGTATCTTCGTAGAACAATAGATTGTATGTTGATATATTCAGCATTAGATTTAGTGCCAGTGGGATATAATGATTCTGATATTCAAGGTGATAGAGATTCTAAAAAATCTACATGAAGATCAGTATTCACTTTTGGTGGAGGAGCACTTGTTTAGAGAAGCGTAAAACAATCAGGTATTGTTGAATATGTTACTGCTTGCGAAGCAGCTAAAGAGGCTGTATGGCTAAGGAAATTTTTACTAAGCCTAGAGCCGGTTCCTTCTGCGTCACATTCCATTACACTATTTTGTGATAATAGTGGAGCCGTGGCAAATGCAAAAGAGCTAAAATAACCATAAGCGTGGAAAACATATTAAGCGAAAGTATCACCTTGTAAGGGATATAGTTCAACGAGAAGATGTGTCAATGTGCAAGATTGCATATGCAGATAATCTTGTTGACTCGTTTACAAAGAATCTATCCAGGGGTGTTTTTTAGGGTCATATTAGAACATGGGTATACTAGACATGTCCCATTTACTCTAGGGCAAGTGAGGGAGAATATGTTAGTATATATGCTTATGTGCCCTTGAGTAAACTTTTGTTTTTTTTCAAACATATTTGAATTTATATAAATTGTCCTTTTGAATGTTTGTTTGAGCTTTGCATGTGTCCATGGATTGTAGATATATTTTAAATCGAGTGTTTAAGTTTTAAGCATATAAAGATTCGATTTATTATTCGATCCATAAAATTCTTGTCCGTGATTAGTAAATAAATTGGGTAATTTATTTTGATAAGATCATCTTAATTTCATTGAAGTTTGTCTTTAACTTGGTAATGGAGTTGAGGATACAGATATGGTGGATTGGATGGGATCATATGAAATTAAATTGTGATTTGACCATATAATTTAAAATCATTGATTGACGTATATATTACCTTAATCTTGAGCAAGTAGTGTAACTTTGTTACTAACTTGAAGTTCTTTGAGATGCCAAAGAGTGAGATCATTTTGTTGATCAATATCTCGGTTTCTTGGGAATTAGAGTGAAATAATGGAGAACATATATTTGCAATATTAGACACCTTCACCTATTTAAAAGGCATGGTCATGATCTTATGGGGTTTTGTATTGACAGTAAATCTGAGCTCAGTATTCATATTTGTTGAATCAAATTATGTGATACAATCACACGGGGACTGTTAGATAGAAGTTAAGGTTTGAGATTGATGAATATTGGCAATAAGACATATTGGTCATGGTAGCCTATTCCAATTCTTTAATTGATTGAAGGGGGTAATATGTTGGATTGATCAATTAGATGATATAATTTATTGATTTAATGCTTCAATAAATCCAATTTAATTAAGAATACAATCTCGTACTTATAGTGGAGTTGAACGAGATTAATAAATTATTTTGACTAGTCAAGAGTTGATTAAGTCAGAATTAATTTATTGGAGCTTAATTTAATTGGGTTCGATTAGGTCCCTTCGGTGGCTCTAAATTGAACTTAATATATTATAAAGAATATAATATATACTACGGTATATTTATGTTTATTGGACTATTCAGATAAATATATCAATTAAGAGATATTTATGAGATAAATATATTTGATATGATTTTATCTAAGATCATTTCCTATATGGAATAGGAGACTTGGAGAGCAAGAAAAGGAGTTCTTAAACTCCTAGGTTTCTGTTGGTCCCAAATGGTCAGAGGTTCAGAGGGGTGAATGAATCTCTATCGATTTTTAAACTTTTAAGACTTCGGTGAACAGGTTCCTAATTCTACAAAGAATGCAGTAACCTGACTCGATTCAGAAATCTGGCAATAAGCTGATTCAGGTTCTTGGCTCGGTTGTCATAGTATGCAGTGAAAAATATAACGATAGAGTTTCTGTTTGAAAAACATTTTCTTTTGCAAGTATGTTTTTTATCAAAGGGTTTTAGCAGAATGCTTATGATGTATGCAACAAGATATATAAATGCAATGCAGCAAGTAATCAAAAGCAACAAACACTTATGGCTTATAGTGGTTTGAATGTGGTATAATCCTTCTACGTCCACTCTACTCCTTCCCAGAGGATGAACTTTTTTAAGTCAGTTCGTTTTACAAGCCTCAATTTTACAATCCTCTTCCTAAGACAAGTTTACCTATTAGAATCAACAGATTCATAGGCTCTATCCCACACAGGGTACAAAACTTACAGAGAGTTACAAAGCCTACACAAGACTAACACTTAGCAAGGATCTAATCCTGTCAACTAAGGACACCAAAAGATAAAACAACATAGCACACAACAAATGTTAAAAAGTATATAAGATTCTTCAACTGGTGCAATTGGAAGATAGCCTTGAACTTGAAAGCTCGAATGCTTGAATAGCTGCTTTTGAAGGTTGAGTGACTGAGCTCGAATAACTTGAAAAAGCTTGAGAGATTGAAGGCTTGAGAGTATAAGCAAGAGTTCAGTGTTTAGATTAAGCTTTAGTGGTCTTCACATTCACCTTCACCTCCTATTTATATCCGTAGGAAAATACCCGTTGAAGAGAGACATTGTCTTTATTGCATTTCAAAAATGATCTTCAAATCTTTACAATTATATAATGCATCTGGAAAACTCGGGTACTAGTCATCGTCCTTCTCTGATCCATATTAATGGCACCACTCCTCGGCTACAGTACGTTTGCAGAGCCGCGGGTCTAGGTGGCATCACCTCATTGGCCAGACACTAACTTCTATCTAACGGATGCTTGACAGGAGCCATTCCTCGTACATCATTCTATTATACCTCGTACTGTAATGAAAACATAGAAGGAACTTACAGCTTCTTGCTCAGGTTGTAGTGGCGGTTTACAGTTCTGTGCCAGCTTTCTGATCTGCGTCTGCTTCCTATTACAGAATAGCTTCCTGTTACAGAACAGCTTTCTGTTACTGAAACCTGCAGTCAGCTTCTTGTCTGCGATAGCTTCCTGTTCCAGAATCCTGCAGTCAGTTTCTTGTCTTCATATTGTTTGTTTTATGCTGCTTTACTGATCCAACTTCTTGATTCTGGTTCCTTCTATAGGTTATTGACTTTCCTCGATGAAAATCAGTCTTCAAGACTCCCTCATATCCAGAATCCCACTATGATCAGTATCCTATATCTTTCTGGTATATACAACTTTACAAAACACAACTCAGAAAGATAAACCTATAAATCTATAATCCACTTATAAAGCGTGAAAATGGGTACTCTAACTTTCTAACCAAAGTTACATTGTCTCATCAAAACTAAACAGAAATATCCCAACAGTTTCTATGCTATAAAACAGTCCACAATATTATACGGTGCCACAAAAAAAAATACTGCAAAAGAGTTCTGGAGAGAACACTATGGTTATAGGTGTACAATTTACGTAGAATTCTTGAAACTACGAAGATGTTAAAGCACACTTCGAAAGGTATTTCGTTAACCTTTTTATACAAGATTAATTGTTATATAGAATATAGATTAATTTAAGAAATTGGATTAATTAAGTAATTGGTGAGTGTGAATTTGGTCATCATGTTTTTCTTGGAGTTTTGGGTATTTGGAACAATAATATGTATATCAGACAACATAATTAACATAATTAGCTTACTCTTATATATCTATTAATTGATTAATTTGCAAACATATTTTACAATGGCTGATATAATAATAGCTAAGAAAAATATATGTAAGGTTTATCTATACATATATAGAAGCAGGATAATTAGAATAATTATAGGATTGTCATTTCCCGTCCAAACTCTCCTGCTATTTTCTAGCAATTTTTTTTTGTTGTCTTTTTTTTTTCTTGTTTATAGTGTTTTTGGCTTACTTAAGAAGTTTTTAATTATTTTTAGAACATTATAATTGTCATTAGTTGATCTCTTTTTTTTCGAAAGTTGATGAAGAAGTTGGCATGGTCATTATTTTAGTATAGGGTAGGACTATCCACACCCCACCATTTTCTAAACACACCCCATTATATTCCAAATGACAAGAATACCCTTAACAAAACTCCAAATCATTACTCATTTGTCTTTTTCCCAAATTCCAAAGATTTTTAATCTTTCCAATTTTATTAATTCTTCCACTCTAAATAGTAATTATATCCGGTTAAAACGAAAACTGATCTATATCAGGCCCAATATACTTCCATAAAATTAATTAATCCCTTAAAATTCATATATTTCTTTGACCGCAATAGCACCAGGTGAGATGGTTCGCAACACCACCAGTTGGAAAATCACTGCCCCAGACCGTTTTACGAACAACTCCTCATTGTTCAACTTCAACCCTCAGGGAAGATGATCTGCAAGTTATTCAACTCTTTCAGCAACTGCTCAGCACAATCTTGGTTCGTTTCCTACACCAGGTGTATAAGGTATTCCTTCTAAGGGATAAATCAAACTCACTAAGCACACATATTGAAAGCAAAAGTCTTTCTTTTATTAAGAATTTGAAAGAAATATTTATTACATAAGTAATCTCCTGTTGGGAGGAGAATACTTGTTTAGCCTCTCATCTGAGATGAGACCTGCACTCGTAAACACATAAACTAAACTATTACAATGATTTCTATTTAGAGAAAACTAAGGGAAATGTTCGATGTCCTCAACTTCCTTCAACTCTCGATATATATAGGCATGAATCCGGACTTGAAGTGAAAATTCCAAATCTTGTTTAACACCATCTGACCTACTCCCTTAGTGCTCCCATGTGAAGTTTGTTGGGGAGTCCCTTTCAGCTAGTTAGTGTTCTTTCTCTTTATTCCCCGTGACTCAGTCCATGTGATGGTTGTTGGGGAATCTTCTATCATTTCTCGTGACTCATCCCATGTTAGGTTATCGGGGTATATTTCTCTTAAAAATTAGGTCTGCGTGGTCCCCGCGGATAACGTTTCATGTCGGTCAGGTTTGGGTCGGAATCCTTTCCCAAACTCGGGTTCTTTCTGATCAGGGCATGCTTGACAGATCCGATCGATCCATTGGCTGACATGCGCCAAATTACAGAATTTCCGGTATGTTTCTTTGCTTACCGGAATCTTGTTTTCCCAGATGTTTCTTCTCTTTGTTTCAAAGAGTTCCTCTGCAAAGCCTGTTGTTGATCTTGTCATGGAATTCATGAGGAATGATCCGCTTATTGAATTTTGAAAGAATTTGAATGGATATTTGACTTTGTCCATTTCGGTTAGACAAATCCAAAGTCCTCATGCTTGCCTTGTAGAAGCTTCATCTTCTGAAATTGCTCCTACCAATAAAAGAATTTCTTCCGGTGAAGTTGTCTTTATATTTTTTAAGGTATTTCCATCTGGTCTCCTTAGTTTGATGAAATGAAAAGCTTCATTGAAGCCTTTCTTTGCCGGTTCTGGGGCTGCACTGATAAAATAGAGCTCCAAAATATCACCTCTTGACAAATGTGGATTATTTGCCCAAGTCTCGTGAACGGCTTCCCCAATCCATTTCGCTAACTTCGAAATTTCTGGGAATCATGGTGACACGGTATGGATTGAAGCTAACACTCCAAAAGTATACCATTCTTGAACTTCGTTTGGATAACTTCCTGGTATCATCCAAACTGTTGGGTACTTTCCTAAGATATCAACCATTGTTTTTTCTGGGTTGATTACATTTCTTGTTACCAACTTCTCCCATTGTCGCTGATAAACCTGCATAGGAGAAACTTTAATCTCGTCAGTTTGCCTGTTGGTGGCCTAAAATTCAACTCTCCAAAGGTGCTGGGTTGACTTGAAGACTCGGGTTGTGACACCGAAGCTTCAACCTTCGTTACAGGTGATGTATTCCTCGAGGATGTACACACCTTCGTTACAGTTTGTACATCATCGATGAATGCATCACCTGTAACACTCGTGATTATGGTATTTGAATCCATAACCTCCGGGTTAGAGTCCCGTTCTCGAATCACTCATTTTTACACCATGGGAGATGTAGCCCGAAGGAGAGGCTTGTGCAACGCTTGGAACAATTGTCCCTGAGCGTTTTGGCATGCTTGTATTAGACCAGAAACAGATTCTTGATCAACTCGTTGAAGTCATCCGGCGACTTCGGCATTGAGACATAACGTCCCAAATTCTCGTTCTAAACTCTTTAGGTTTTTCCTGAGATGTCTAACTCGTTTGAGGACCTCATCAGCAACACGTTATTCCATCTCGTGTTAAGAAATCTGCAAGAACATTCTCATGAGATTTCACAATAACAATATCATAATCATAATATTGGCATTTAGCTTGCCATCTAAGTAGTCTAGCCTTTTCTGATTTTGATTCTATTTTATTTTTCAGAAAAGCCTTGACACTTGAATTGACAATTTTTAAGGTAAACTTTTTAGCCAATAAGAAGAGAGACAATTTTTTGAAAGCCTTTATAGTCTTTAAAACTTTCATTAGCTCTTGTGTGAGCTCGCCTAAAAGTTCTCATTCCCATGGTTCTGCTGGTACTTCCTTAGTTTGATCCTGATGAAAAAGATCTACTCCTGCTGGGTGCTAGTCTTTGCCCTGACTTATAGCTTCAAACCTTTTGTTTTGACCACATCCTTCTAGGTCTCCATGAAGACCCACGACTACTTCTTTTGTTGCTGCTTCCACGACGGTATGGATGGCTTCTGTGTTCCTTCCTTTTATGCCTCCGTGGTTCAGCTCCAACAACTGTTGGGATGTCATCATCTTTGCAACATAGGGGAACCATTTTATTGATTCCTCATAGTCTCTTGTAATTCTTGTAGAGTGATGTCTAGTGGCACCATTCAGATAGTTTGGCCTTTAAGAAAGACATTATTCTGGCCACTGTCTATAAATCATCTGCACTCTTATACTCCTTGATAAACATTTCTCTCCAGGGACTTGGTATCTTCGCAAAGAAAAGTTGCGAAGCTTCTTTATCATCCACCTTAGACTTCCATCAGTATTTGGTGAATAACTTGATGTATTCGTCAATATGACAAATATCATGTAACTCAAAGCAGTAGAAGGCTTGTTTGTATCTTTTTCTTTTTTCCTCTTCCAATCCCTCAAAATAACTTATGCCGATAAAATGGATTTTGAATAACTTTACCATATTATTGACAATTTCTTTCAATGACTCACCAGCTGTAACATTATTCCTCATTTCTGGTGCTGTCATATCCCATGCGATCTTTACAGATCCTTCAAGACTCATTTCTAGAATTAAAATGAATCCTTCCTTTGTAAGATCAAGGGTTCCTACTGCAATCCTCATCGTCGATGCCCAATCATCAATAAGGACTTCTCGATTCTTGAAATTTGGAATATCCAAATTTAACATCAATCCATATGGATGTATTGGATCTAGCTGCAACTTTCCATGAGGTGTATTAAAGAGATTTGGCCTTCTAGAACATTGTCGAGTTCCCGAAATAACAGGATCTCCTCTTGTAGTAAAATCTCCAGCGTGCGGCATTGGTTCATCCATATGATGTGAACCTGAGCTTTCTGCGACGTTGGGATCTACTGGTGGTTGTGGAGATGGTCTTTGGTGTTGGTCACGTGTGACCAAAGCTGAACCATCCTCTGCGTTCATCTTTAGATCCACAATACCTAATCCTGCGAAGGACTCAACAAGTTCATGTAGATCTTCAAGATTAATCTTCTCCTTATCCATCACTTTTTAATTTGTAACAGATTTTCCTTTGATGATAGCAATGAGTTTTTCATCCCGAGTCATTTGTCGTATGACTTCGGTTGGTTTCCCATTTTGGTGTAAATATGGAACTGTTCCGAAATCTATACGTTTTCTTCCTCCGAAAAGACTTGGGTTGTCCTCCGGATTTTTGACTCTCTTTTGAATATCATGAAGGATTTCAAGAGTCCCCTTCTGATATTTCACAACTGTCTCCATCTGATTTTGGTCTCATGGACTTGCGATGGTAGATGATTATGGCGGTTGCTATAATTCTGCATCGTCTTCTAGATTTCTCTAAGATCTTGTGAGATCTTAGATGTATCTGGAAGTATCACGCTCCATTCAGGTTCTCTTTTTGTCATCAATGATTTTGATGAACTATTTTCTGAAGGTTTATCAGTTCGGTATATAGCATCTGGTTAACTGTAAGGAAACCCAGATGATAGGCCGCTTGTCTGTCACATTGTCTCAAGGTCTCCCTATTGGCTCCTGGATTTTCTTGTTCAACATATTGGTTATTCCAATATGTTACCTTGTCTTAGTGTTCTCGTTCATATATCGTCAAAATTTGACGATATCTCATGTATAGTATACATCTTGGAGATTCGTTCAGATCCATATTTCGTGAGAAATTCTCCTCACCAATGGTTAATTACATAAATATAATAAATATAACTTAAAAGTTCTTAATAAACCTAGACTCTGATACCATTTTCGGGGTGATCTGTTTACGTTCTTCTTTTTAGATTTAATTTTCAAAGGAATTTGTACGTGACATTTTTACTCATTCAGACCACTGTTTGTTAGACAATATTGACACGAGAAAAATATTTCAATCTATATACTTATTGCGCAAGAAAATCAATCTTTCAAAGATTCGGATCCAATCAATATTTAGAGTAAAAAAATGTGATAAGAAACATGGATTAGAATTAATAAAAAGGTACTTGGATATAATCAAAATGATTGGTAAAGTAGATTAAGGGTATAATTGGAAAATTTTGAGATCTAAAATGGTGTGGATAGTACCGCTCTTTATTGTATTGCATTGGTGGCTCTGGAACAGTAATTAATTGCATCTGACATAATCATTTCTTTTCTGCAAATAGGAAGGCACATGCATGACTGTTTGTTTATCTAAAATACATATTTCCAAAATTTTTATGATTACCTCTACAGCCTATTGCCCTGTTTAGCATGAGTTAACTGATAGCACCTTCTTTATCAACCAATGACAAATATAGTTTCCAATTTTCCTTTTTTTTTTTTTTTAATAGCTAATGAATTCACCCTATTACCAGGTGTCAAATAATAAGAAATATTTTTACTGACTCAAAACACACTCTATTTACTCTGTATTGCTTCGAGCCTTCGATTGATTCGATGTTAACAGGTTCCTGCATTTGGAAATCCAAATAGAATTCACAGCATTGAGTGTATTTTCCATGATTCTGAGTGTACTTATGAACTGATATTATTTATTTTTTTGTCTTTTATTTGTAAATATCTTACAAGTTACAATATATATGAAATAATAATATGTGAACCTAAAATTATATCAAGTCGATTTAAAATTGTATTGTAAGATACTTTTTGATATAATAATTAATTACTGTTTTAGAATTATTTTTTATGCATTAACCAATTATGCCCTTAATTAATGAATTAATTTAGCATTGAAAAACTAAATAGAGAATAAACTTAATTTTTTGATAATGATCATACAAATTTCTAAACTTTAGCTAAGAAATAAGTACATTGATAGATATATTGCAAATAAATTATTTAAATATGTAAAAGAATAGATATTTGGAAAGAAAATTTGATCTTATAATATTTATTTGTGATTGAAGAAAGTGTTTCTTATTGGATTAACTTCATTGGTTTGTTATATTTTGAATATTTTCATCCATTCATATTCATTTGTATGAATATGTTACACGAATTTTCGATTTGATAATTTCATACCTTATGTAATTATTTATATTAAGGAATCAGTAGTTTAAGTCAGTTTGTTGTGATCATACTTTATGTTGAATGCATATATATATATATATATATATATATATATATATATATATATATAATTTCTATATGTATTATATATGTATGTTTATAAGTTATTAAGTTAATTAATATGATGAGATTACTTAAATTAGTTAAAAATAATGCTAAAAAATATCACATTTGTGCAACACACATGCGAACTGCTAGTTTAGTTAATGGGATTATTGGTTTTGACAGTGTTTAAGTGCAGTAGCAAACTAATAACACTTGAACCATAATTATAATATATGTAACATTGTTATTAGTTAATTCTTTTAATTGGCTTTTAGGAATTTTCTGTTGTTTAAATGATTCATTTAGGAATGTCATGTTATAATTATAAGGGGTTATAAGACTAGATTTAGTATGTATTAGATTGTTAAATACTGATATCAAGTTATCGATTAATTTTGATTTAGATTTGGTTGATAAAGCTTAGAACGTGTTGAGATATTTTAACTTTTGAAAACTCCAATTAAGTACATCTCTCACTACATTATGAGTAGTTCTATTTTATGTGTTTCATATTAATACAAAATTTTGTGAGTTTTTATTTATGCTTACACATGAATATGAAGTGATGATTTTCTAAGTGATGTGCTTTCATGTGTTTTTGATCAAGTATAAGATTCTAGTTATTCTTGTTTCATGTAAAGTGAGAAAATTATTTTTAGATAGTTAATATATATAATTTTAGTTTCTTTATTTTAGAGACTGGTATTGGACTCCAAGATCGCCCACTAGAAGAAGTTGAGGTTTTCTAGATCGCCTTATTAGTATTTAGTGCTCCGTTTGGATTCGGAGTTGCATGCATTGATACCATGTTTAGACCCATAATATATTATTTTCAAGTATAAAAGTATATTTCTTTATTAGTTGATGTTTCTAATTTTTTTTTCAGTTGCAAAGAATAATGTTTGTGTGAGATTGAGTGATGTACTTGCTAAGTATTTGTCTTATAGTATTTACCTCATACTGCATATAGAGGTAAGAGTATGGTTTGATGCAAGGAAGTTGCAACACTGAAGTGTGATTAGTAGTGACGATGGAACCTTGAAATTAGTTTTAAGATTTTTCTAAGTTTTCATTTTAAGTAGACTTTAGCTTTTGGTTTCTTTTAATGCAAAATCTTAATCAAACTATTTAATCTTCTTGGATGGTTTAGACCATTTTAAAACTTTGGCATATTTCTTAACAAAATTGTTTCCGTTGCTTTAAAAAAATTCCATGAATCCTTACGAAAAATTTCATTAGTTGAAACGTTATGCTTGTTTTAGTAGAAGTAATAACCCAACTAGAAGGGGTGTTATAATATGGTATCAAAGCCAATTTCCCATCTTCCGATGTTCCATCACCAAAATTTAACCCTGCCACCTTCCAAGTAAGAAAATTTATTTAGCTTTGTTGCTATTGAATTTACTACCCTACTCATGACTTAAAGTTGGCAACGATTGTCTTTGTACAAAAGATTTAGAGGCATTACTTGTATGGAGTTCAATGTAAGATTTTCACTGATCACAAGAGCTTGAAGTACTTTTTTACCCAAAAATATTTGAATATGAGACAATGCAGATGGCTCAAGCTAGTTAAGGACTATGATTGTGAGATTCTTTATCATCCAAGGAAAGCAACTAAAGTAGTTGATGCTTTCAGTATGAAGTCTTGTGCCATATTGATGTCTTTGTCTGAACTATCTCAGCCACTATAAAAAGAAGTGTTAGAATTTGGGATCGAGATAATCTCTGAACAACTCTCTACCTTAATGTTTGTGCCAACATTGTTCGATGACATATGTAACATTCCCAAAATTTACCGGTTTGAAATACTTTTAAGAAATACATGTATGAGAATGTTAGATTCTTGACTTAACTTCAAAATGCAACAAGCCATTAAATAGGTCCAATATGTTAATTTTTTGTAAAAGAACTCCGAAATACTTGAAAGGAACTTTGTCAATTGAAATATACCATCATTTATACATAGGATCCAAAATATCTATTTACATCAAAAGACATCTCAACGGTTTAATTGTCCAAAAGATGAGTAACTGAACATAAGCTTCATAAGTTCATCTCGAGCATGACATATGAACAAACTGACTGACCATTTAGGAGACCAACTATCTCTACACATCATTACCTGCATTATAAAAACTTATTAATGAGCAATAGGCTCAGCAAGTTGATACTTATGCACACAATCACGTATAACATCATAACATGCAATATGCTTTTCCATATTCATTTATTCTGAAAATATCCTTCATAAGGTACCCAGAAGGCTGGTACTCAATCAATATCAGTAGGATGTATTAGCATTTCATTAAGATTAGTCAATCATCATATCATGATATCTACTCTCTGTTAGTTAAAGCACTATCATTAGTACTCAACCAACATCAGCAGACTGTACATGTATTATGTCTACTCTCCGATAGCCAAGCACCATTCCACTTATTATTTGGTACTCAACTATCATCTGTAGACTGTATTGTCATGTTGCCTACTCTTAATCAATCAAGTACCATACTTTCTCTTTCAAAACAACTTTTATATGCATCATGTATCACACCTCACATATAATTCAATCGTAGACATAGAACAATCATTCACATATCATTCAAATTACATAAATATCAATTAGTTCTTGCAATGCAGCAAACAAAAGCTTCAACTTACCTCGAATCCAAAGTAAGTACAATAGTGGAAGTGTTTGGCCCTTAGGGAAGATACGATGTGCTTATAAACCTAAAAGGATCAAGCATGCATATACATATGTTTAAATGCTCATTCACTGAAGAGACAATATCATTAAATTACACACATCAAGATTTATAATTCATACATCTTAATATCATTTCTTAATTCAATAAGTTAAGAATACTAATAGGGCAGCCCCTAACTTTGCAATACTAAGAACTCAAATTAACCAAACTAATTATGTTCTTGCATAAGTTAACCAAAATAACCAATTAAGTTACCTATCCTCTAACTCTTCAAGCATACTTCCAATCATTATAACAATACCAAACATCAATAGAATCAATATACAGCCACAACTTATCAGATTCACACGTTCAATTAAACTACTTCAAATAACTTAGTTATCTTCAATTCATCTTTATAATAACACATATAATATCAGATCAAATGACATATCACATAAACATAATTTTAAACATAAAACATAGGGATATGATCAGACCTAGCAATTAAGCTTAAGGACGCAACATTTTAACCAAAAGAGTTACCAATTAGCTTCAATTCATTTCATAGGTAACCTACATGATATTTTTCAGTTTTGTATGGTATTTTATTGTTCTAAGGATGAAGACAGAAAGAAGAGAAAAGGGTTGTTCATTTTTTAGGCTTAAGGTGATCAAATGAGAGCATAAAATCAATTTCCTACAACTTTCACTACAAGAAATCACACATTTTGTGACGAATATTTTTGCGACGATAAAAAAATCATCACAATTTTTTACTTAAATGCGACAAATGTTATTTTCATCATTAAAATACTAGAAATTGCGACAAAATTTTATTTTATCACCATAGATAATTTTATTCGTCACTAATTTGTAAATTTCATGACGACATAAATTATGTCGTCACAATAATAATAGGTGACAATTTTAATAATAATTGTTGACGAAATTCGATATCATAAAAATATATATTTTCATGACGATGCTATTTTTTGTCATTAATTATTCTAAATAATTATTGACAAAATTATTTCATCACCATAATAATTGGTTACGATTTTAATTATAATTGGTGACGATATTCGATGTCGTAAAAAATAAATTTTTGTGACGGTGCTATTTTTTGTCATTAATTATTTGAATTAATTAGTGACAAAATTCTTTTGTCACGATAATAATTGATGACGATTTTAATAATAATTGATGACAATATTCAATGTCATAAAAAATATAATTTTATGACGATGCTATTTTCTGTCATAACTTATTTGAACTTATTACTAACAAAATTATTTCATCGCAATATTATTTGGTGACGATTCTAATAATAATTGGTGACGATATTCGACGTCGTAAAAAATATACTTTTATAATGATATTTTTCGTCACAATGATAATAATTTTTCATTAATTAAATGGTTTAATAAGTTAAAAATTAGAAAAAAGAATATACACTTACAATCACTAGGATTCGAACTCCTGGCCTATAACTAACATACATACTACTACACCAACAATTTAATATTTATTTTAGTCCACACAAATATTTATATAATATAATCTAACAAAAACAATCCTCAAATTAAAAACACCAACAATTTAATATTTATTTTAGTCCACACAAATATTTATATAATATAATCTAACAAAAACAATCCTCAAATTAAAAACCCTAAACTGGTTTAATCTTACAATCACTGGAATTTGAACTCCTGACCTACAACTAAAATACATACCACTTTGCCAACCAGTTACTATTGTCTTCATTCCACACAAATATTTATATAATATAATGTAACAAACAAAATTCTCAAATTAAAAACCCTAGAATGGTTTAATCCTACAATCACTAGGATTCGAACTCCTAACCTAGGACTAACATACATACCACTATGCCAACCAGTTAAATTTAACTTTATTCCACACAAATATTTATATAATATAATCTAACAAACAAAATCCTCAAATTAAAAACCCTAAACTTAGTTCTTTCATCTCTTACATCTCTGGCATAATTCTCTATTCTCTTCTAACAAATTGTAGTGGCCCTGTGATTTTTCTCTACTTAATTAATTCTTCAAACAAAAATTCCAACAACCTCCATTGTTGCTAGTTTTTCATCTCCTGCAACGCGTAAGATCTTCTACACTTTCAATATTTTACATGAGAGATTCTTTAGATCAAGAAAGTCAACCCCACCAAATTGAAGGAGACAAGGGAAGATTGTATTTTCCCAGTGTGCAGAGTTGAAACATCTGTTGTTGCTTCCCTCAATTGCTTAGGCTTCAAGTTTCTTCCTAGTAAAAGGTTAGTGAATGTAGTTAGAAGTTTAGTTTGTATTAATAAATATTGAAACCACAAGCCTACATACCTCCCAAAATTTACATATTTTAAATATTGTGTGGCATGAATGGAAAATAAGTTGATATAATAAGTAAACTTTTAACAGATATGTCACGTAAAATATATACCACACCTACTCTGCCAAAAGTTTTAGAACTAAACTAGTACATGGAAGGGAGAAAACAGAAAATTTAGGTGTTTTATTAAATTCAAGAAGTAAAGAACATTATAACTTAAACTGCATGAGACATAATCATTAAATAAGTTGAAAAAAAAATTAATAGAGATAAAGAAACTAACCTGCTTATATATGTTCTAATAGATGACTTTGCTGATTAGAGAAAATGTCAATAAAAACACATCAACTCCTCTATAACTTGAATGCCATATCCTGTTGTAGTCTCGTGCCTTACAACATAAATAAAATCATCTTTACGTATTTTTTTGAGAATTGGTAAATAAAAATTAATATCTTGGATGGTGACTTCTTACATGACTATTTTCCTTTTCTTTGAGTTAATGGACATACATAATTTGTCTGGAGTTTTATATTTTTTATTTCAAGTGGGTTGTTGATTCAATATAGTTTGTTGCTTGAAAGAAAGGTTGCATTAACATTTCTTTATTAGGTGGAATAATGGACAAGAGTTGGATGCATGCCATTAAATGGTCCAAACCATATATAGATGGCGTGAATAGTTTTATAAAATTTGTTGAAACACACATGGGTCAAGAACAAGACATTCGATGCCTATGTAGAGATTGTTTGAACTTAGTAATAATTGATAAACTAATAGTCAAGAAACATATTTTGGAGCGGGGGATAGATCCAGGGTATATTACATGGTTTTATCATGGTGAACCAAGTATGAGTAATCATGAAAATCAACAAGCTGATGAAGATGAAAGAATTGATCGATTGTGATGCATTAGAAGAAAATGATGATGAAGATGATGGTATCGCTGACATGTTATTTGATCTTGGTGAGCAATACTGTCAAATGTAAACTAGTAACATGTCGGCTTGTGATAATACTAATACATGTGGTATTCCGGCATATCTTGAGGCACTCTTGACGAATGCTGAAAAAGAATTATACCCTAGATGTAAGAAGATATCAAAAATATCTTTTATTATCCAATTGCTCCATTTAAAAGTGTATAATAGATTGAGTAATAAAAGTATAGATATGATGTTGAAGTTGATGAAATCAGCTTTTCCTGATGGTGAGACACTTCTAAGTTCTTGTTGTGAAGCTAAACGGTTTTTGCGTGACCTTGGATTGGGATATCAATGTATTCATGCTTATAAGTTTGATTGTGTCTTATTTTGGAAGGAGAATAAAAACCTTGATGTTTGTCCTACCTGTGGGACTTCTCGTTGGAAAGTCAATGATGGAATGGGGAAGAAGATACCACAAAAGATCTTAAGGTATTTTCCACTAACACCCAGACTTCGTTGCCTATTTATGTCTTCAAAGACATCTAAAAAGATGGTCTGGCATCGAGAAAAACGGATTGATGATGATTATATGAGACATCCGGTAGATTCCATTGCATGGAAGAGCTTTGATAATGAATTCCCTTTGTTTGCTAATGATCCTAGAAATGTTCGACTAGCTTTGGCTGCAGATGGTTTTAACCCATTCGGAAACCTAAGTACAACTTATAGTATGTGGCCAGTAATTTTAGCACCGTTGAACCTCCCCCATTGGGATTGTATGAAACAACCTTTTTTATGTTATCTTTGCTTATTCCTGGTAAAAAGTCACCGGGAAAAGACATCGATGTGTACTTATGACCATTAATTGAAGAATTAATAGAATTGTGGGTAAACGGAGTAGAGACCTATGATGTTTCTTCTCAAAAAAATTTCCAATTGCATGCGGCTGTTTTGTGAACAATTAATGACTTTCCAGCATACGGTGATTTATCTGGATGGAGTACGAAAGGGTACATGGCTTGTCCAGTTTGTAATGATCAAATATGTTCTTTGAGGTTGCGGAACAAGATACCGTCGTTATTTACCAAAGAATCATCCATGGAGGAAAAGTAAGAAGTTTAATAATAAAAGAGAGGATGGAGAAACACCTAGAGGTTTATCTGGCGAGGATGTGTTAATGCAATTAGATCGACTAGAAGATTTAACACCGGGAAAGTATTCTAATAAGAAGAGGAAGCGCAGGCCTGTGGAGTTGAACTGGACTAAACGTAGTATTTTCTTTGATTTGCCTTATTGGAGTAAGTTGAAGTTGAGACACAATTTAGATGTAATGCACGTTGAAAAAAATATTTGTGAGAGTATATTAGGAACCTTGTTGGATATAGATGGGAAAACAAAGGTTACTATTAAGGCAAGACAAGACTTGGAGGATATGAGAATTCTTAAGGAGTTGCACTTAATTAAGAGAAGTGATGGAAAATATGTAATGCCTGTTGCATGTTATGTAATGAAAAAGAAAGAAAGAAAAGATTTTTGTGAATTTCTAAAATCTATTAAATTTCCAGATGGATATGCTTCTAACATCTCTCGTTGTGTTAGTATCAAAGATCAAAAGATATCAGGATTGAAAAGTCATGACTGTCATGTACTCTTACAACGAATACTTCCAGTTGGTGTTCGGGGATCTTTAAACAACGATATATCAAAGGTGTTGGCCGAGTTAGGTCATTTTTGTCAACGTTTGTGTTGTAAGAAGTTGAAGAGAGCTGAATTGGAGAAAATGAGTGAAGATATTTGTTTGATTTTATGCAAACTAGAACAAATATATCCTCCAACCTTTTTTGACATCATGATTCATCTTCCTATTCACTTACCACACGAGGCGTTGATTGGTGGACCGGTTCAATTTAGATGGATGTATCCAATTGAAAGGTGATATTTTAATGTTTCCTTATGTATATACTAGCATATAAGATACAACATCGATAATTAATTGCCTTTTTTTTCTTAGATTATTATGTGACTTGAAGAAAAGTGTGCGCAATAAAGCTCATCCAGAAGGTTCAATTGCAGAAGCTTACATTGCAAAAGAATGTTTAACATTTTGTTCAATGTACTTGCGAGGAATTGAGATTAGATTTAACAGAGATGAACGAAATAGCGATTCATGAATTGGTGATAGTTTATCAATCTTCTCACAAAAATGTCACCACTTTGGAGCAACAAAATATTTAGAATTATCTGAGGAGGAGTTCAATGTAATACAATGGTTTGTCTTCCAAAATTGTGAGGAGGTCGAACCATATTTTGAGTAAGAATATTTATTCTCTTTTACTAACAAAATCATTAAGTGGTTAAAAACTTAAATTACATGTTAATATTTTATTTTGCAGGAGGCATAAACAAGAGCTTATTTTGGAAGGTTGTAAAAATATAAATAAAGAACATAAGGAACAATTTCCTTCATGGTTCAAGAAACGTGTAAGATAATTAGGCAACACATTTTTTCTTGCATTTAATATAATATATTTGCATCCAATAATTGATATGTTTGATATCCTATACTTTATATTTTTTCAGATGACTCAACTATACCATGAAGAACAATCTAGTGCAAATGAATCTCTCTATGCACTTGCATGTGCACCGCAAAAGTGTGTAAGAAAGTACACTGGATGCATTGTAAATAGGATAAGATTTCTGACTACAGAACGAGATAGTCATCGTAAGAGTCAAAATAGTGGGATTGTAGTGGAAGGGAACCACGGTGATGATATCATAGATTTTTATGGTGTTTTGACTGATATAGTTCAGCTTGATTATGTGAAAGATAAGCATGTTACTTTATTTAAATGTGATTGGTTTGATCTTGGTAACCAAAAAAAACCTGGGATACAAAGGGATGGAAATATAGTAAGTGTCAAAATTAGTGGTAAATGGTATGAAAATGATTGTTATGTATTGGTTGATCAAGCAAAATAAGTTTTCTACACTAATGATCCCAAATTAGGACACGAATGGTGAGTAGTTCAACCATTCCAACATAGACATATATATGATGTTGATGAGATGCATGATGAAGCAATGGAAGATGATAGTTATTCATTAGTAGAAGATGAAGTGTATCAAGAGAACGAAATGGATGATGCATTTGAAGTTGGCCATTATGAATTACAAACACTCAATAGAGAGTATTTGGATCCGGAAGACTGTGATGCTTTAGTAATTTCTCAACTACCTGTGGATCTTGAAGACGATAATGCATATGTTTAAAAAGAAGACGAGTTGGATGAAACTTTAATCGATTATTGTAGTAGCGAAGAAGATTCACAAAACAATTCTAATTCTGATGACGAGAGTGATGCTGAAAATTGAAAAACTTGATTTTGCTATATGGAGGTTAGAGAATATAAACTTAAGTGCTTTTTACTTGTTATCAGCATCATTTATAGCATTTATTTCTGTAATATGTTTCTCCGCGTATAATTTTGTTTCCATATTATCTCCTACCTAAACATGCTCTTCTTTGCATATGGGATATTTTTTTATGCTTACACTACGAAGAGTTTGTTTGGATTATAATGGCTAAATGACGTACGCACCTCTATAATTTTGGTAAAGCTTCTTAAATGATTAAAAATTATATGGTTATATGAGCACTTGAACAATGACAAGTGTCTATGGATTTGATTTATGTTTGTATATCGAGAAGCTTTTGGTTACTTGATTGAGTTTTTTTTTTCTTTTGTTCCAGAATAAGTCTGAGTAGTTTATTTTTTTATTATTTTAATGTGGCCATGTTTGTTCTTTGTTATCAAAATTTCAGCATTTATTGATTTTCAGAATTTATTAATTAGCTGCAAAGTAGTGCAGAATAAAAAAGGACCTGAAGTCAGTTGATGGATCTTTTCCCTGTCATCCCATTTCTTTCCACTGATCAGATATCAAACTATATAGCTCCTTTCCAGGATATGTTGTAGACCATAAGGCCCTCAATGCTTCCTGTATTTTAAAACGTTATACAAGAACCAACAAAGCATATAGTTTTCAGAATCCTATCATTCATTCATACCTGATGCTCTAGTCTCGATGTATCAAAACAAACTTTATTGTAATTACTTTAAAATTTAGATCCCTGATTTTGAATCTATTTGATTTGGTTTGTTGCTGATCATTTTTTGGTTAAAAAAATGAACATCTGCTAAGGCCTAAGATATTGGAGTGGTTCTGTAACAGAATATCATTCCAATTAGGTACAGAAAGAAGAATCTTTACAATTTCTCTGAAACATGGAAATAATGTAACTAAGCTAGATATAGTATGAGATAAAATAGGAATTAGCTACTGGGAATGAAGAGGTGATCTTATAAGAGGTTTAGATGATGTGGATAAACTTGAACAATGAACTGCTGCTCTTTGGTTTGAGACCGATTCTTTTCTGAAGGAGTTTGGTTTCTCAGACTCGTCATTTTCATGTTTGATCCCTTCCAACATTGCTATTACATCACTGATACCTGATCCTAATAAATATATGGCACGCAACACACCCAACTCATCTAGCAATCTCCAGTCATTCAGTAACTTTTACAGTATAGTCCTGCAAATATAATCAGCCTGCATATGGAATCTAAAATTTGTAGCATTGTACCTCATTAATATTTTAACCCAGTAAATTAAATACTCGATCATCATGAACCTGTTTCTTAACATAGAAGATAAGGCATTCTTGAAGAATCACTGCAGGAAATGGAGTTCTTTTAGGCTCAACATTCTGAATCCAGCTGAGGTATTCATTTTGAAACTAATACTCTTTACAATTGAATTTATAAGACATATGTCTGATAACATATGATGATTAGTTAAAGCACATGAATATTGGACACTCAATTTATTTTTATTTTTTATATATGAATCTCTTGCTGTAATTTATAGTAACTTACTTATGTATCTATAATAACAATATCAATAGCCTTTAAATTTGCATTAAAGGTGATATAGTCTGCTTGCAATAATTTAATTTCTATTGAATTAATTATTCCATATGGTTAGATCTTTTGCTTCTTAATTCTTTACATATTTTAGGTTTGTGTTGAATTGTTTAAGAAATAGTTGTTGAACAGTTATGAAGCGATTGATAATGACTTTTTCGTTTGAGTTTGATATTTTATTGGTTTATGAAATAGAGAAAATATGAAGTTTGAGTTGTTATAGAAGGATGATTGAAATGAAACAAACTTTGAGCTTTCTTATAGTCATGCTGAATGGTTTTCCCTTTTATATGTTTTGTTGATTTTGTCAATGCTTTCTATGTGATTGCACTAGATTTATTCTTTTTTCGTTTATACTGATGCTCTAGATAAATTTAGCCTTTGTTTGAATTCAGATTCCAGTGATTAGAGGTTTTATATCCAATGTTTACATCTAGATTAATCCTGGATATTCTTTTACCATTTAAATTTTTCATTGACTCTCCTAACATGGTAATTATAATTCGCAATTTTTTGGAATGTTATATGGATATTTAACTTTTATTTTCTTTGTTAGGTGAAATCCTTGATGATTGGGAAGGCGCACCAAACATAAGTTCATACCGCTCTCTAGATCGCAACTTTGTTTTTTGCTGGTAGGTGCCCCCCACACACACAACATGTTTTATAGCTGGGCTTTAATAATTATGGTGTGTTTATGATACTTATCATGTTGGTTACTAAAACGTGGACTACAAGAACTTCCTTTGCATTATTGAATCTCTATTTCCCATTCTTGAAAAATATTGTTAAACAACTCTGGAAATCAGTATCTAGGGGTCTAACTCTGTTTTTTCATAACACTACTTATACAGACACTATTTCAAATTATTTTCACTATATTATCTGATTGGTCATAACTATGTAATAGTTAGCTGCTTGCTTGACAACCTGCATTTCCACCTATTTCTTAAGTCTTAGTTTTTTAATATTTGGCGTAGGATTGAGTTTAATATGAAGGGACCGATATGAACTATAGGCTAGTGGGTCATAATTATACGATAAGGTTAAAGGCATTTCCACCTATTTCTTCAGTCTTAGTTTATTTAACACTAAGTGTTCCAGTGGTTCTTGGTCTCATTTATCTATTGCTGATTCTAGAGGAAGTATATCCAAATTTTATTAGTTTATTGTAAGGCAACATAATTATTTTAATCCTTGTCTAGTAGGATTTGAAATGGCTCCTGGATTTCTATACAAACTGAAATCAAAAAACAACTCTAGCATGTTTTGGCAAGATCTCATGAATCAAACTACTAAATATATAATGACTAATTCTGATATCAGAGGGCTTCTAGACGAGACAAACTTATTTGGTGTCAAAACCAATACAAAAACTAAGGCTGCAGGTGTTGTTGAATCACAACATGGTTTAAAGACAAGAGTTGGAGTTACAACAACCAACCAAAGCTCAAAAGGAGGTAAACGTACCACAACAAATCCCACCACAGAATTTCAAAGTACTACGAGTCAAAATTCAGAAACCTTACAAAACATTGTAATTCCAACAACTAATACTCCTGAAGTACCTCCAATTGAAACCTTTGCAACTCCATCGAATGAGAGCCTTGAACATCCATCACCAAATGCTACTACCACTGGTATAATTTTTCTTTATGTGCATTTATATGTTTTTCTTTAGTACTTGAATTTCACAGCATTTCTGTGTGAAACAATAAAATATCACAACATACACTTTACATACACATGTAGATACTACTTCTAAGAAAAGAGGACGAGGACATACAATGGGCAAAGGCATTATGAAGTATTTTTCTTCCTCTGGGAATAAAATGAAGATAACTGTGGATTCTTCGATTGGAAGACCTTTAAATGGAGATGAATTTGCAAAACTTGCAAGCCAAATTGGTGTAGTAACTCGAGACATGCTTCCTGTTCCAAAGAGATGGAAAAAAGTGGATGAAAGAAATAGTTTGGAGCCAGGGCTTGATCATCTAAAGGTATGGATAAGAAAAATTTGCATGTCTATTAATATTATCACTTTGTACATCTTATGATAAACTGGTTATTTGCATGATATTTCAGATTCATATGGACATCAATATTGATGATCCAGGCGTAAGACAATGCCTGATTGATAGGTTGAAAATTAGTAGTCGTCAAAAGTGTCACAAGTTACATAAGTATTTCCAAAAGTTTGCAACTTTGCAAGAAGCCAAGAGTAACAAGCCAACTTTCTGTCCTAGCAAAGAACATTGGGAAGAAATGAGTGATTATTTTGCATCACCTAAATTCAAGGTACTAATCCTATTTATTTTTATGATTTATTGTCATAACAAAAATATGGTAATCTTTGTTATAATTTACTTTGTTTTTTCAAGCATACAAGTGGTGTGAATGCATTCAACAGAAGCAAGTTGCGATGTAAGCATATCTCAGGCAGAAAAGCTTTTACCGTTCGAAGTCATGAAATTGTGAGTATTTAAATATTTCTTTTACATGAAAGTTTTATGTATTGATATATAATTTTAGTTGAAGCAAGATAGTTGATATATACTATTTGAGTTTAGTTATTTATAAACTTTTTATATAACGTTTAGTGAACTATTTAACAAAAAATTATATAAAGCATATAAGAAGAATAATTTGAATTATCCAATATGTCATTGCCATGGTTAAATGGTTTTAAATATAGTTTCTCTAGGCATAAATTAGATTTTGACTTATCATATTTGTGATTTTTTGTTAAATTTGATATGTTCTTTCATTTCATTATGTTAGTCCCAACGGGAGTTGAATGGGGAACCTTGTGATAGAATTGAGTTGTATAAACGTACACATTGTTCGGAGAAAGATTGTTCAGTGAATGATGGCTGGAAATCCATTGAGGCAAAACAAAATTGGGTAAGTTACACATTTGTGAGAAATAATTTCAGTTAATGCAAAAGTTACCAATTTTCAAATTCTTTACATTCTTATGTTCAAATAGGAGTTGATGATAAAGAACCATGAAGAATATAGAGAACAAGGAATCGAGAAAAGTTTGAAAGAAATAGTAGATGAGGTGTTGGGCCCTGAAACTGGTTATATAAAGGGCCTTGGCTATGGTCCAAAACCTCCAAGTAGGCGCAACATATTGATTGATTCTACTAAACAACAACTACAAAAGGAACTTCAAGAGACTCAACAAAAGTTGCAACAGTGTAGCACCCCGAATCAAAATGAGCATAATTGAATAATTAAATATTTGAACCCTGACTTAATAATTACGTGCGTATGTTTTGACTGTTTAACTTGGTACGTGCGTTTCAGATACATGGTTAACGCCGGTTTTAGATGGGTATAATTTTCGTGACATGGAACCTAGAATATGATTTTACCATGAGATTCGTATCGGAAAAACGAGAAAATAGAAACAAACTAGAGGTCAATTGGAGACCCGTAGCTCAACTGACGAAGGAAAGGGTAAAATTTTGATAAAAGGTAAAAATAAAAATAATATTTTAATGAAAGGTAAATTGAGATATTTTTGGTAAATAGTAACTTTTTAACGGTAAAAAGATAAATTCCAAAATCTATAAATAGGGGCTCATAATTTTCAAAACTTATACGTTTTCAAAGCCGACGACCCGAGCGACGCTCGCGACGCGAACACGTAAGTTCTCTTTCTTTTCTTTTCCTTTACGTTTTTAATTTCCGCCGTCGCCGGAGCGCCGCCGCCGGAGCCACCGTCGCCGCCGCCGGCCAGCAGTGGTTCTGGTGGTGGTGTGCCGGGCGTCGGGTGCGCGCCGGGTTGTGCGTCGGGTCGGGCGTCGGGTGCGTGCCGGGTTGTGCGTCGTGTCGGGTGCCAGGTGGTGCGTCGGGTCGGGCGTCGGGTGCGCGCCGGGTTGTGCATCGGGTTGGGCGTTGGGTGCGCGCCGGGTGTGCGTCGGGTGCTTGCCGGGTGTGCGCCGGGTGCCGGGAGACGGGCGCGCGCGCAGGCGCAAGCGCCGGGGGTCTAGCGTATGCGGGCGACGGGGACCGGGTGGCTAAGGAAACTCGGCAACTGCCGGGTGATGCGCGAGCCGTCGGGTTCATTTTCGCCCGACGCCGGGTGCTGCGAGCCCCGGAGCACGTAATGCCATATTTTCGACCCGTCGTATCGTTAACGAACGTTTTTCCGCCGGAACCCTTTACAGCTTTAATTATACGTTATTAAGGATCTAAGAAACGATATAACTTATGTAGGCTACTTGTTGGACTAAGCTGTGAGGTGTTGGGTTATCAGACTTTCGGTTCTATCTACTCACGTGGTAACCACCGAACAAGGTGGGGGTAATTTCTATCTCTTTATCTGTTTACAGTTTTCCCTACTTACTGCATGATTGGCGGAATACTAAATGCTGTGATTATATGCCATGATTACATGTACATGTCATATTGTGAAAGGACGTGGGTCCATATTCATTCCTATGTAGGGTCGGGAGATGCCCGCACCTGAGATTCCGTAGGGTCGTGAGATACCCGTACCCGAGATGTTGTAGGGTCAGGTGATGCCTGTATCTGAGATTCCGTAGGGTCGGGAGATACCCGTACCCGAGATGTTGTAGGGTCAGGTGATGCCTGTACCTGAGATTCCGTAGGGTCGGGCGATGTTCGTACCTGAGATATGTAAGGTCGGGTGATTCCCGTACCTGAGATTCGTAGGGGTAAGTCGGGGAATACCCGCACCTGAGGTTGGGTTATGAATTACGTGTTGTGCATTTTACGTGTTGTGACTAGGTGCCGATTTGGTATATTCTGTTTCATTTATCCATCAAATGTTATAAGAGGTGGATTTCATCCCCACGAGTGTATTCCACGCACTCACCCCCTATTCTGTAACTCACGTTACAGGTGATGGCGAGCAGGGTGATCCTTAGAGAGAGGGATGATGGTGCTCTATCTAGGCTGTTGTATTTTAAGTTTGTTGGTTCATAACAATTAAATAATGATTCTGTAAAAATCGTTTTGTAAAGTACAATCTTGTGTTGATTTTGGGATGATGGATCCTGATGTATCTTCCGCTGGTATGTTAAATGTTTTATTTCGGCTTAACGTCGGGGATTTATATTTTGTAAAATCGTCTCCTTTCTATTTTCAAATGTTTCTATTTTATTTCATGTACGTCTTTTTCCTCTTCTTTCTTCACGCCCAAATAGAAAAATCTGATATTTTTGACTAAAAGATTTTGGGGCGTGACAGATGGTATCAGAGCCTAGTTCTACCCTTTGTAGAACTTTGCTCAAACTGGTTTTATAAAAAGAAAATGTTTAAAAACGTGAAAATGTTTTTGAAAAGATATAGGTAGGCACCATCCTCTCTCTATAGGAGCCTCTCCCTGACTGTAAAACATGCGGAAAAAGTGTTTATTTGTTATGTGATACCTTGTAAACATGGTATAAACTGTTAAGGTTTGAAGAGGTGTTGATCTGTTTTGTACTTCTTGTTTGCATGAGATAAACTGTATAAGTTTGATAGGGTGTTACTTTGATGGGGTGTTACATATATTGTTCCACGATAAAAAGATCTTTTAAAAACCTCTTGATGTCACTACACTCGACATACTGCACTGAGTCACCGCCAAAAATATTTAATTTAATGGTAGTAGTAGATATTTATTTATTGTAATTTAGAATTTAATTAGTTTATCATGATAATTATTTTTGTCAATTATAAATCTATTTAAATAGTATATGTGTATATAATTTAAATCCACAATAAAAATAATTATTTAATAATATTTAATTAATGACAAAAAATATCGTCACCGTAAGCTAATTAATAACGACGATATACGTTGTCACCTAAATTTTTCGTGATGATTACCAACTTCATCACTTAATAATATTTAATTATGACAAAAATATTTCATCACTATTTCTACATCATTTAGTGACAATAAAGGTTTGGTCATTAAAGTCCTACTTTTTGGTGACAAATTGTGTTGTCATTATATATATACATATACTAACGATAAATTTGGTCACAATAGTATAATTATTTCGTGACGAAATATATGATGTCACTGTATCTAAATATTTAACGACATTTATCATCTTCGTCACTAGATAATATTTATTGTGACAAAAATAATTCATCACCATTTTTACACTATTTAGTGACCACAATGTTTTTGTCACCGAATCTTACTTTTTCGTGACACATTGTGTCGTCATTATATGGATACATATAACAACGTCAAAATTTCATCACTAAAGTTTAACTCTTTGGTGATGAATTATATAAATTATGACGAATTAGTTAATCAAATTGTGACTAAAATTGTGTTACCAAAATTTGACAAAGTTTGTAGTAAATGGACAATCGTCACTAAAAATTAATATTTTAGTGACAATAAATTAAATTCATCATGTAAAGTTACACTTTTAGTGACGAAACACCATAATTAGTGACGAAATTCGATGTCAAATGCGACAATTTATTTGTCACTATAGATGAGATGATATAGTGACGATGATCTTTAACGTCATAAAAAAATGACTTTAGATTACGAATTCAAATAACGTCGCATTTACCTAATACGACGCACTTACAACGACGTTCTTTGCGATGAAAATATTTCGTCACCAAACACCTTTTGTGACGAAAAATGGTGTTTTTATGACGAATTTTGTCGTTGTGAATTCTCAAATTTCTTGTAGTGTTTTGACCATTCAAATGAGAAACACTTGTTTGGTTCTTATTGGCTGGACATGTATAGGTGATAAATGGAGAGCATGCCATATTTTTGGCCTTAAGAGAGGGTTAGTGTTGGATGAAAGATCATAATAATCAAGTGCAACACATTAACATTGCTTTTGGTGCACCCTAGTCAACTAACCAATCAAATTGTACTATTTTGCTTACTTTAGAATTATCAATAAATGCAATGAAATTCATAAATTAAAAGTGCAAACGTGTTCATCTAGGAATGTTGTTTTAGAGATATTATACATTTAGCATATTTATAACCATTTTTAGCACATCCATCTTCTCTTCCCAAGCCAAACCTTTCCACTTTAAAAGAAGAAGCACTAAATAGAGTATATTAGACTATACAGTTGAAATGCCATAATAATTTCATAGATAGATAAAGTAATCATGACTAATTAGATCATAAAAGAGATATATACTTGAGAATTCAGCGCATTTCGTAATAAGATGCTTAGAAATATAGCTTAAATGCTCATGAATGCATTTCAATGTAAGATGCAAATGATTAGAGAATTCGGCATTACAACATATGAAAGAAGCAAGAGGAAGACTTAAGTATCCAAAGAATAAAGCATGAAGTACAAGAAGGGAAAAATGAGGGTTTTATAGTATCTGACAATGGGGTACTCTACTTCGGTGATAGTGTATGTATTCCAAATGATGATGAATGAAAGAAGAAGATACTTGAAGAATTTCATAATGTACCATACTCAATGCATCCTGATTCTACTAAGATATACTAAGACCTGAAAGATCGCTTTTGGTGGTGTGGAATGAAGAGAGACGTAGCAAATTATGTTAGTGCATGTCTTACATGTCAAAGAGTCAAAACAAAACACCAACGACCTAGAGGAGTTTTTCAACTTATTCAGATACCCAAATGAAAATGGGAGGACATTGCCATAGATTTCATAGTTGGGTTACCCAGGACAATAAATGGATGTGATGCAATTTGGGTGATTATTGATAGATTAACAAAATCTGTTTCTTTGGAATCAAGATGACATACTTGATGGAGCAATTAGCTTAAATTTATGTTAAAGAGATTGTCAAACTGTATGGAGTTCCCAAGATAATTATTTGTGATCGAGATAACAAATTTACTTCACATTTTTTGGAGTGTATCTAAATGGCTCTTAGAACTAAGCTTCAATTCAGCACAACTTTTCATCCTCAAATATATGGGCAAACAGAACGATCAAATCAAATCTTAAAAGATATTCTACAAGCTTGTGCATTGGATTTTAAAGGGAGTAGGTGCGAATACTTATATTTAGTAGAGTTTGCATACAATAACTATTAGTCTACAATTGGAATGACATCTTACGAGGCTTTATATGGGAGGAAATGCATATGACCTATATGTTGACATGATCTAGGAGAGAAGAAATTAAGAATTGGAATCAGTGATAGGATAAAAGATGAGTATCATTAATGAGACAACTGAGTGTGAGGAATTTTAATTGTAATTTTAATGATGAAAAAACTACTCATCCTTTAGGACGTCTTCTCATATGTATAGATTGAGTCTATTTTTATAGTTTTTCCTAGGGTCTTATATATGGTTCGCTAGAAGACCATCTGATCGGATAGAAGACCAGCCAAATGAAAATGCTTCAGAAAGCATACATGAAGAAGGAACATATATCAGAAGATACACAATGAAGACTTAAAATTTTACTCATCTAGAAGACTATCCAAGATAAAAGTGATCTTAGGAGAGAAAGCTAAAGACATGAATGTGTCAAACTCAAAGGCACTTGTTTCTCTAACACCCTAAAGAAAGATGAGCCTACACAAGGTTTAGGAGGAATCATCTAAAACAGGAAATGAAAAGTTTTCAGACGATTTTCCTTCAAATAAGAAACTGGAAGACTTTAACAATCATTGGAGCACATTTATTGGAGTCTCAATCATTGAAGCAGTCACATTTAAGGAATCACACATTCTCCATCAAGTCAACCAAATGAGATCAACTTGGAATTAATTAAAAGCAGCACCTGATCTAAAGACAAAAAAAAAAAGATTTAAGTTATCGTTAAGGTTAAAATCCCTTAACAACCAAGTACAACAACCTTAAATGCTACAATAATTTATCATAAGAGTGTTGCCTCCGCAAATAAAGATGGACAGACAAGTACACTTAAAACCTAAACACAAGAAGCTTGTCTACCTTTCAAATCAATTCTCTCTAACGGTTGGAATCGTACTCTCCTATAAATAGCAATCTACTCTCACTCTTGAAGACCACTGAAGATACAAGAAACAAAACAAAATAACCTGTCAACCATCTTCAAGAATCTTCAAACTCTCAAAGTTCTTCTTCAAGCTCAGCACTCTCCATAATCCTTATCATTTCTAAGTGAGAATTAGATTAAAAGAGAGAAATGTGTTTACTCTAAATCTGTTGTAAATCCTTCGGATAGGTCCTCATTAGGATTAAAGAGTATTCCCTCTAGTGTGTTTGGGAAGAGCATTCCCTACAATAATTTTTTTTTTTTGTCATATGAATATGATAATTGGCAGGTTGTTTGACACAAAACATTTGAAGCTTCTAGTTTTGTTGATAAAGCCTAATTTGAGTAAAATAATTGTATATTGAAGATAATTTTTCATATTGAATGTGAAATAGTTGAATAAGATTTTTTTTTAGTTGAAACTTTTAATTAGTTAGTTCATTTTAGATATGTATTAATACAAAGTATCTTCATAATAATAAGTAATTTGATTTCTAAATCCGTTTGTTGATACTATCACTAAATAATCATTATGAAACAACATAACATAGTAGTTAAACTAATAAAGTCCTAAGAACATAATATTATGGAGTAGTGATTTTTTATATTGAATAAATAAATTTACACTAATATGCCTCTATTTACAAGATGTGGTCAATATAAAGATACAACAAATATTTTCAGAAAATTCAAAAGATATTATTTAATTGACTCATGTCTAATACGCCCCCACAAAATTGACGTGCCATCAGCCATTGATATTTTGGAGTGAAAAAGTTAAAATCAAGCTCGTATTAGAGGTTTCATTAACTGATCAACGAATTGATCTTATATGTTGACATACAAAACAGAAAGTCGACATTTAGATGCTAAGTCATGAACAAAATGTAAGTTAATTGCAATGTACTTTATACGCAAATATTGCACTAGGTTTCAAGACAAATAGGTTGGACCCATATTATCACATAAGATACGAGGTGGAGAGGGCTACTTTAGTCCGAGATTAGTAAAAAGATAATAAAGCCAACAAACTTTGGAGGTGGCTGTTGCCAATGCCTGTACTCGACCTCAATAGAAGATCGGGCCACACTCGTGAGTGCCAAGAGATGGGATTAAACTCGAGGAAAACAACATAGGGATATGTAGACATGTCATCAACCAAGTCACAACCAAAGTTGGAGTCAGTGAAAAATGTAATGGAAAGTAAAGTAGACCGTTTCAGTAGAAAGCCATGATGCAATACACCTTTAAAGTATCGAAATAAACGGTTAACAACATCTGATGTGAAGCAAATAGAGAAACAATATGCTAAGCTTATGTGTTCACCAAGAGCACAATATAAGGGTGAGTGAGTGTAAGATACTAGAGTCCATCAGTGGCACTACGAAACTCAGTCTCATCAGAAGAACTAGTGATAACATTTGGCTTGAAAGACATGGGCATGGAAACTAGTTTAACACCATCTAACTTGAAGCATCACAGTAAATCAACAGTAAACTCGTATTGTGATAGAAATAATCCTTCATTCACTACAAGAATTTCTCTCATAGACTACACCAAAAAGACAAGTGTTTTATCGAAAAACCGTTGTCGTAGGTCAAAATGCTGTTGTGGTAGATAAAACCGTTGTCTTTGCTAAAAAAATTCGCTCATAGACAACGGTTTTAACCTACTGTTGTCGTAGGCATGTATAACCGTTGTCGTATCCCAAAAAATTCTCTCATAGACAACGGTTTGAACTTACCGTTGTCGTAGACGTGAGAAACCGTTGTCGTAGCCCAAAAAATTCTCTCATAGACAACGGTTCGAACTTACCGTTGTCTTTGCTAGAAAAACTCTCTCATAGACAACGGTTTCAACGTACCATTGTCGTACACCTGTTGTCCTAGATCCCTAAGACAACAGTCGTTTTGTAATGTTGTCGTAGAAGTGTTGTCGTAGACTAATATTTTTTTAATAAAATTCAAATATTGTAATTTTTTTTTTCAATGATAGAAAAAATGGTATATATTGTGGAATTAAATTAATGAAATCAAGTAATTTTGATACATAAATTTTATACAATTATAAATAAATTTTAGAAAATATGTACAACAAATTATAAACCAAAAATTATTATGAAAATTAAACCAAAATGTTGATGAATTAATTAAGAAATAATGAAACATAAATAAAATTAAGCTGGATTAATTACTTAAAACTAATTATAATTAGAATAGAAATAAGAAATTAATTACTTTATGTATAAAACTAATTACTTAAAACACAAATTAGTTAGGAAACATAAAAAAGAGTGGAATTTGAATTAATTATATGAGAAACTAATTATCTGAGAAACTAATTATATGAGAATTGAGAAGTTTGACAAAGACAAAACAAGAAGTAGCCGTTCCTTCCTTCCAAGACAATTCCCGCTCATCACCGCCGCTGCTGCAGGTTCACCGCTGCTGCAGGTTCGCGTTCGCCACATTCTCGCCGCTGCAGGGGTGATTGAGTAGCCCTCACCCTAATTTAGGGAAATTCACGGTCGAAGCTTGGCTACAGCGAAGCGGTTACCAATCGCGAAGGACTGGTAAGAAGGCCTTCAACTCCACCACATTATCACCATTGATACTTAAACAGGTTTGCCCCTTGTTTATAGTTCTTAATGTATTCGAAATTGGTTTTGATTTAGGGTTTATCTGAATGAATTGGGGTTCTTAATTTAGTTCTTAATTTCCCGCTGATACATTTATGGTTTAGTTCTTAATGTCCCGCTGATACATTTAGGGTTTTGATTTGTTATCTGAATATGATATCCTCTTTAATATGAGAAAGATAAGTAGAATTGAGAAAGATATGAATTCATTGATTAAATTGAAAATCCTCTTTGTAAGTTCTAATTAGTATGATATTCCATTGTGTTATGAAGCCAAGGATCTTCCATTCATTCATCCATGAGGCAATGTGTTGTATCAACTTATACGCTTGCTATTTACTTTCTGTACTATTTGGTTATTGATTGGTAAATGTGTTTGACAATCAACTGAATTATGGTATACCCATTTACTAGCTAGCTGCATTATCATTGCATTTAGTTAATTCTACTATCATTTTGTTGATGATTAGTTTTGTTGTTTTGACAAATTGTCATCAGATTTTTGATTGAATGTCTCATCAATATTTGGATATCACAACAAATGGAGTGATAACTGATTGATTCGATAGGGCAGATATATATTTGCTACGCTTCGATCAGCATACAGATTATTGTTCTGTGAAAAAATTCACTGTACATTACAATTTTTTACTGGATATTGATGTTGCATTCTGGGTCTAGTATTTGGCTAAATTGGAAGCTTGCAAGATGAAGTCTGTCATTCTGGATACAATAAGCCTTTTTGTCTGGTTTATATATGTGTATTGATTACAATTTCTGGAATAATATATTTTTCCCTTTTTTTTTTGATATAATTTCTTATTACAATTTCTGATTACAATTACTAGTAGTGGATTTCAGTTTGAGGAAATTATGGGTCTTCTTAAGGAAACAGGAAGGTGAGAGTTCCAGTTAGCAGGACGAGGTTTTCTTACCTTTTCACATGATTTTGTCTGCAAACAGGATTGATGCTGAAGTTTCCACATTGAAGAAACAGCTTGAATTAAGAGCATCACATAACAGTGGTGGTGATGAGAACACTAAACAAAGTGGTGCTCCAATAATAGAGGTGAACATTGATGTACCTACCTGTACTTTCATAAGTTTTTAGTAAGGTTTTTGGGTATGATTTGTTACATCTTAAGTCAAATGCATGTTATACTGGTGTGGGAACATTGACAAGTGGAGCATGTAGATTTTTTATTTCATTGCTTCCAATTCTTATATCATCCTTGTTTCATTGTATTTCAACACTTTACATGGTCCTTGTTATGGGGTAGATAGTTGGAGCTTAGCTATCCTATCTATCTCTTTATGCTTGATTCTAAAAAATATAATTGATTTCTTACTTTACTAAATCCATTCCTATATCAGGTAGATAATTGGTTTCGTTGCAGGTTCGCCTCCACCGCAAGTTCGCCGCTGATACATATTTCTCTCTCAATAGAGGACTGGAGTCAACAGAGAAGTCGCCTCCACCAGAGGGTTCTCAACAGAGAAGTCGCCTCCACCAGAGGGTTCTCAACAGAGAAGTCGCCATTTTCGAAGTTGAAAATCAATTCGAGCCCATCGCCGCCGCCGCAGGTTCGCCGCTGATATCTCTCTCTCTCTCTCAACATGTTGAAAAGATCAAAATCCATGAACCAGTGCCCGAATTTGATGATTTCAAATTTTACTGTTAATATCTTATGCAATTTAGGCGAATGCAGTCTGATTTCTGTTTTTTTTGGATGTTTTGCTTTGTGGGTTTTCATAATTTTTGTGATTTTATTCATTGTTTTATTTGCGGAACTTTTGCATCTTTATCCAAAACCATTATTAGATATGTTGAGTATTGAATTGTTAGTGTTATATCGTTTGTCTTAGGTTTATGTGAATTGCATTGTTTAAAAGATTATGACGTGTTGTTAAATATCTATTTTGTACATTGCAGATTTCTTACATCAATGACTACACGAAGAAAAAAAACACTGTTAAATGAGTTACAAGAGAAAGGCAAAGAAGGGGTGGTTCATCAGATTGCTGATGAGTTGCAAGAGAAAGGCAAAGAATGGGTGGTTGATGAGATTGATCATGAACTTGAAGTAGATACATTGACATCAAGCACCCAATCTACAAGATCACTTAGAGGACGAACGGTGATGCATTGTCTGTCAATACAAAGGGTTCAAGGAGTAAAAAAACAGGTCGACTTTAATGATTTGGGGCAGCCGGTTGGAAAGATTGCATCTCAAATGCAAAGTTATATTGGGGTTCTTGCGAGGGAAAAAGTGAGAATTATTTATGACAGTTGGAAACATGTTCCAAATGATGTGAAAGAGCTTATTTGGGAGTCCGTAAATATAAGTAATAACGTTTTGACTTTTTGTAGTTTCATGCAACTTTCTGTTGTTATCTTATTTTTTAACTGTCATCTTTAATATTCTATAGTTATCCTTCAATGTGGACCCAAAATGGAAGGGAGGATGTCTTAATTCCGCCAACAGCAAATGGATTCAATTTAAGACCAAACTCACCAATGAGTTTGTTTATGAAAGGCTAGAGTCGTCTGATTTGAACACGCTACCGGCTGCATATCCTTATATTGAAGGAAAAGATTGGAGTACTTTTGTGATCAACCGTTTGTCTGATAACTTCAAGGTAACATGTGTCATTTAATACTTATGTATTTAATTTTGTCTAAGTTTTAAAACAATACAAGCTAATTGTTAAATGTTTGCATGTGTTTTCTAGAAATTGAGGGAACAACAACAAGAACGAAGAGCTCAATGTGAATATCCCTATCGTTTATCTCGAATGGGTTATGCACAGTATGCAAAAGATCATGTAAGTAACTTTAAATTAAATGTTATTAGCATATATTGAGAACAATATAATCCACATATTTGATCATAGATTTGTAATTTTTTATGTATGTAGCCTGAGATGTTGTGTGAAGATGGAGAAATTAATCAGGCTATACTTTGGGTTGAAGGACGAAAGACTAAAAAAGGGGTGCATGAAGGAGAGAGCCTTAAAGAAAAAGTTCAGAAGATTGTAAGCTGTTTTACCTTTTTTTAATTTCATTTGTAGCGTGTAATCTTATCTACTTATCATATTAATCATCCTATTGGATATTTACATACTAGGATGAGTTTATTACCCAGAAAAAGGCAGGAAATTTGATATTGGAGGGACAAACATCCACCCTACTGGCCAATGCACTTGGCTCTGAAGAACACCAAGGGCGTTTGAGAGGTGTTGGAGGTCATATCACTAAGACGGCTTATTACAAAGTTCTAAAGGGAAAGAAGTCTAAAAAGGACCATATTTATGAAATCCAATAACGTGAGTTGGATGAAGAAAGAAAGAAAAATGCCGAACGGGATGAACGTATTGCAAGATTGGAAGCTGCTTTACAGAAATACGTTGCACAAGAAGCTGACCCAGATGAGAAGGGTAGTTGCTCGGTGAAGTACAAGCCTCCTTCAACTGTACCGAAGGGTGTTGAACGTGAAAAAACTCCCATTCCATTTGAATTAGTGGATGACATGGTGAACTTAGATGCTGATGATGTGCAGCTGATTGATGATAATGCGGCATTACAGGTATCATATGTTTATAATTTGTCATTGTTATCAAATGATAGTAGTTGGTTGCAATAAATTTTTTTTTACTTATATTTTGTAGGGAAAACTTGTAGCATTAAGTTTGGGTCGGGCACCGACATTGCTGCATATGACACTATTGTGAAAGCTTATAGTCCAAATGAGCTTATTCATGGAATTCCATTGCCTGAAAATTGCATGCGTGTTTCCATTGATGAAGCAGTTTCACCTAATGTTGCTTTGCCAATTCCAACAGCAGAGTGTGAGAGCATTGGTGATGCAGTAGGATCTCATGTCGCTTGGCCAGTGCATCTTCTCAAGTTGCAAGATGAGGTAAGTACTTCAATAGTTAGTATATAATAAAATGAACTTGTTTGATGTTTCTAATGTGTGAAATTGTAATATTTAGAAGCCGAAAAAGAAAAAGAAGCTTCAAAAGAGTAAGCCTGAGATAAATTTCTCGACGGTACCAGCACTATTACGAATGGTGTATTCTTATTGCAAGGGTTCTCTCCAAGGTGAGGGCAACGTCATGATAAGTCTCGATGAGGGTGTTTTTGAAAAAGATCGCACCCTTTATGTACAATTCGAGGATGTTGATGCTTTTTGCAAGTTGTAGCCCATTTCGTACACGTGTATTGCTGTCTACATATGGTAAATTTATATTGAAATATTTGTAATCAAATATATTATGTTATTTTGAATGGTTGCTGTATATTAGAATCATATTTTTTAATCTATAAGCATTTATACAACAAGATTAGGAGCTCAAGCAGGTTGCAATCGTTTAAATTTGTTGACCCATCTAACATTGGCCATATTCCATACACGAGAAAGGATAAGAAAACTCTCAACGATGGAATGGAGCAAAGAGCGCGTCATTTGGCAAATGGGCTTAACGGTACCTTGGTCAATCAACTTGTTTTGGTTCCATGTAATGTGGGGTAAGTAAGAGTTTGAAGTCATTTAAATTGAGATGATCATTAAATTTACTTGAACATTACATGCATGGATCTTGTGTTTGTGTATATATGTAGTGCACATTGGATCCTTACTGTCATCGATCCTCACAAGGAGGAAGTTGGAATCTTGGATCCACTTTACAATGGTATTCGTGATGGAGTTTGGAAACAAGTTGTTGAGTTGTAAGTTTTCGTTTGTTTAATCACTTTTTTTTATATCTTTTTAAAGGTGTTTAACTGAATTATGCCACTCATATCACCTATGAAGGGCCTTAAAGATGTTTAGTGCGGAGAACGGCTGCAAAGGAAGAAAAAAACTTACATGGATAGTAATTAAGGTGTGTAATTTTATCATAAGTAAAGATTTTTAACAAGTTTGAGTCATTAACAATTGGATTCAAATATATGTAGGGTCCTAAACAACCGGATGCATTCCAATGTGGTTATTATGTGATGAAGTACATGAAACAAGTAGTTGAGTGTGATACTACACTGGAGATTTGTTCGCTGCAAAGCCTGGTAATGTGAATTGCATCTTTAAATGCTATATTTTAATGTTATCATGGTATATTTATATAAAGTGTTTTTCACAGTTTAATGGAAACAAGTACACTGACATGGAAATTAATGAAGTGCGTAAGGAGTGGGCGGAACGTGAACAAGAACATATATATGACTTTTAGGTAATGAATGATAATATATTCATTTTTGAGTTGGTTGTTAATTGGTATTTTTTGTTGTTTGGTGATGAATGCTATTATACTTGTTGGGGTTGAAACTTTAAATGTATGTAACATACAATCTTTTGGTAATTTGTGTTTCAATAGTTTTTAGTTGATGATTTGATTGAAATTTTATGTGCTCCAATCTATTGAGGTTTTCTATGCTACATAAGGCATGTTAGGGTTAGATAAATTGAGATTGCTGGTTAAGTTTTCTGTTGAAGTAATGTCAAGCCTGATTTTTGCTGTTTCAGGTTGTCCATGCATAAGGCATGTTTTTAGTAATGTCTTGGTAAGTGTTTTTGATGCTTCAAGATTTTTGAAGATGTGTTTCAATACATGTAATTGAGGTATATTCAACTTGCATAAAATGGCTTTTGATTTTTGTATGGTTATTCGAGATATTGAAATAAAATGTGGAATTTATTTGTTGCAGGATCATGATGTTTGGTTGGTGGTGGGAGTATTTGATCATTTTTTGCAATGGTAAAAGTCGATGGATATCTAGTTTGAAGCGATGTAATGAATACTTTGGATAAATATTTTATTTTATGAATATTTGTGATTTAAGATAATATCTAAGATTTATTGTGATTTATATTTTGGGGATTCAATGTTAATATTGTTTTATTTTTAGTATTATTTAATTTTAATAATTTAATTTTACTGTTAATTAGCAATTTCAAAGAAAAAAACGACAACGGTTTTTAAATTAACAAAAAACTGTTGTCTTTGCTAGCTACCACAACGGTTGTAAACAAATATGATACGACAACGGTTATTAAAAAAAATGGTTTAAAAGTGTTGTCGTATCATCTACGACAACGGTTATTAGATAGAAATATGGGTTCTGAACCGTTGTCGAAAAAAAGGCTACGACAATGGTTTTTAACACTTGTCGTAGGGGTATTCCAATTGTTGTCATAGGTGGTGTTGTCATAGGGTCAGAAAAAATACACTCATAGACAACGGTTATTAACCGTTGTCGTAGTCTCAACAACGGTTACAAAACGGTTATAAACCGTTGTCATTGTTATCTACGACAACGGTTATTAACCGTTGTCGTCGAATCTATGACAACGGTTATTAGATAAAACACATCGGTTCTAAACTCATCTAAGACAACGGTTAATAACCGTTGTCGTAGCTTCTACGACAACGGTTATTAGATAGTAACACGACGGTTTCGAACCGTTGTCGTAGCCTCTACGACAACGGTTATTAGATAGTAACACAACGGTTTCGAACCGTTGTCATATCTTTCTACGACAACGGTTATTAACCGTTGTCGTAGCCTCTACGACATTGGTTTTTTAACAACAATTACATCTACGACAACGGTTATTATATAGAAAAGACAACGGTTTATAACCGTTGTCGTAGACTCTACGACAACGGTTAATAACCGTTGTCTATGAACATTTTTTTCTGACCCTACGACAACACCACCTACGACAACAGTTGGAATACCCCTACGACAAGTGTTAAAAACACTTGTCGTAGCCTTTTTTTCTTGTAGTGCTTGCAATGCGCCACCTCCATACCAAGAAAGTACATAAGAAGGTCCAGATCCATGACAATGAAGGACTGCTTGAGATGATTAGAGATAGTTAGCTAAGATAACCTTATCACAAGAGTCAGTGATGAAAGATGAATAGAGATGAATCTGCACGAGACTGAACGAAGCCAAAAGATAGAAGAGCCAAACATAGAGAATTATACCACGCTTGAGGGGCTTGACAGAGGCCATACAATGTGCGATAGAGTAAACTCATATGAGAAGAAAATGCAGAATCCTTGAAGCCGGGGGGCTGCGACATATACATTGGCACATCCAATCTACCATGTAGAAAATGGTTGCTATCATCAAGTGGGTGAAGTGGCTAATTAAACTTAAGAGCGATAGTCAACACAGTGTGAATGGTTGTTGGTTTGACCATTGGGCTAAATGTCTCAAAAAAATCAATACCAGGACGTTGATGAAAACCCTTGGCAACTAAACGAGCCTTGTATTCATCAATCGATCCATTTGACTAATGTTTAAGCCGAAAGACCCACTTGTACCCAATAACATTACCATTTGATGTGAGCTCCTCAATCATAGCTACATGCTAGTGAGAACTTTCAACGGGTTTTTTCACAGTCAATTGCTCTTCATCGGGTGGAAAATGATGCTTAGATGCATCAAATAGATGTTTAGGCTTGAGGATATTATTGACACTGTGAGTGCACATATGATGAGTACGTTGCGGATTGAAAATGGGAGTCTCACTGGCGTGAATCAAACCAATTATGGATGTAATTCAGGCCCCAGACCATTGATGACAAAAAGTGTTAGATCATCCATGGTAATTGGCTCGTCAATCAAGATGAGGTCGTCTGTCTTCGCTTTCACATAATGGAGATATTATGTGATTATTTAATCCTTGATTTGCATCCTATACAACTCATTCTTTAACGAGTTCACACGTGAACATAACTTGCTCACACACATGTGCGTTAAAATATCCCAAACCTTACATGAAGAGGTGGCTAATGAGACCAATGGGAGGATTTCAAAAGATAAAGTGCCAAAGATGGCTGTTAATAACAGTTGATCTTGTCGGATCCAATGCGTAACGTCTTCCATATTGGAGTCTTCGGGAAACAATGATGGACAATTCGATGATCCATCAATATAGCCAAGAGCTTATGTGAAGATTTGGCTTAAATTATTTATCTTGTCATTGTGTTGTCTTGTATAAATAACTCACCAGAATCATGAATTAAAAAATCAATCTTAAATTAGAGTTTAAGAAAATTCAAAATAGATAGTAATTTTAGAATTTAATGCATCTAGTTCTTTAAAAGAATACTTCATATTTAGAAGTAATGGTTGGGTTTGTGATCAAGTCAACATAATTTGAATTGTGTCATTATATTGTATATCATAATTCTTTCTATAACATCCTGAATTAAAATTTGACTAAATAAAAATATAACGAATTTTTTTTTCTATAGTTGAAAGGAGACCTAAGTAGTAGTAGTAGTAATAATAATAATAATAATAATAGTAATAATAATAATAATAATAATAATAATAATAATTTTTACAATACTAATAAAAATGATGAAAAATATAGAATTTATTATATATAAATATATGTACACACGCATACAATATATATATATATAAATATAGGGATAGCAACCTAATTTACCACAAAAAATATATAGGAAGACAAAAAATACCACCAAAAATAAAATTGACATTTTTTTACCATAAAATATAAAAGTGGGATACTTTATACCATAAAATATAAAACCATGTCCAAAAATACCACATTTTTTGATTGACTTTGATGAGCACATTTATTACCCCATAACTACCTCCAATCACAATTAGTCAAAAGAATCTTGGTCAAAAAAGAATTTCTCTCACCTCCACCCCCAACCCCAACCCCACCCCGAAACCCTTCTTTTCGAAAACAGCCGCCGACTTGAGGAGGAGAAATTTTCCAAACAAAAAACTGAAAAATTCACTCCAAAATCTAGGTTTAATTCTTCGATTTTTTGCTGCAAATTCACGTTTAACATGAAGATTTCACACCAAGAAGGAGAGGTTAGTGATTTAATCCCTTGAATTTTTAGAAATTTCTTGCAATGAAGACTTCGAATTTGTTGAAATTTGGTTGAACTTGATGAAAATTGTCTTAATACTTCGAAATTGTTGAGTATTAGTTGAACAAACAGAGGGTTAAACGTCGATTTGAAATCCCGTTGAACCCTAAATTATTTAGGGATTAGCTTTTGTAGCGCTCCGGACCAAAAACGAAGCATAATTGATTACTTAAATATTAAACCCTTAATTATTTTATTATGAGCGTTAATCTAGAATGTCTAATTTAGTTACGTGTGTTTCAGATACGTGTTTAATGCATGATTTAGATCGACATAATTTTTAGACATGAAACATAGAATATTGTTATACCATTAGATGTGTATTGGAAAAACGAGAAGATAGAAACAAACTAGAGGTCAATTAGAGACCCGTAGCTCAAGTTGCGATGAAAAGGGCAAAATACGAAGTTTCGGAAAACCGGAAGATATTTACGTGAATAGTAATTGAGACTTTTCAACCGATGAACAGTAGATTGGATATTTTGGAGAATAGTGTTTTTGGATTTTCTATAAATAAGGGTGTTTTCGATTCAAAATCTAACCATTTTTCCGAACGAGCCGAAAGCGTCGAAAACAAGTAAGTCTCTCTTTCTCTCTTTTCGGTTTTCTACCTCCAGCGCACTGCCGCCGGCGGTGTCCGGAAAATTCCAACATTCTCGGTTTCGGCCGATTTTCGCACACGGCGTAGCCCTCGACGAGATGAGTCTAAGATAGGTTTCGGATTTTGATTCCAATTTCTCGTTCGCCGGAAAACGGCGAAAAACAGCCTCTTAAACCCTAACCCTGACCTTGCACAAACCTTCTCTCTCTTCTGTTTTCTCTCTCTTCTCGTAGGAGCTGAAGGTCGGAGCACCGCCTGGAGGCCTAGGGTGTTGATGGAGGGGAGACGCCGACGTGGGTGGCGGCGCCGGTGCAGCAGTGAGCTGTGTGTGTGTGTTAGTGTGTGTATTGTGTATACATGTTGTGGAGGCGGCGCTGTGCAGCGCCGCCGTGGGGGAACAGTGGGCCGGCGCTAGTGATGCGCCGACAAGATAGGAAGGGTGGTCACCGGCGACTGGAAGTCGCCTACCAAGCTGGAAAGAAGTGCGTGTGTGTATATATTCATGCGTGTGTGTGTGTTGAGCTTTGTGTGTGTATGCGCGACTGCTAGGTGGTGGTCGGCGACTGGAAGTTGCCGGCCGGAGCTGGGAGTGACGGAGTATGTTTTAGCATAGGTGTGTATCTAAGGGTTTTGCAGTGGAATTTCAAGTACTATTCACCACCGGAATCCGGCGAGGGATGGCCGGAGGTGGTAGTCGGCGGTGCGAGCTTTCCAGCGGACGTGATGGTGGTGGCCAGGATGGCGCCGCTGCAGCTGGTGGCGCCAGGAAGGTGGCTGGTCGAGCAGGGGGTGTAGGGCGCTGGTACGGGCACGCACGATCTTACGCGAGATACGTGCGCGCTGGTTCGCGCATTGGTGCGCGCAGCTACCGAGCGAAGCTGCCAACTACCGAGAAAACTCGGCAGCTGCCGAGACCTATGCCGATGCTGCCGATAAAATTAAATATAATTCTCTACTCAAACCACTACAAAGATATAGAAGTGATAAGCAAATATCGATCCCATGGAGAGCAGATAAAACTAATTATTTTGTATTTAGAGTTCAATCAAGAAAACAAGGGGGGTTTTTGGATTTAAAGATCTAGAGAAAACATCAAGAGTAAAGCAAGCAATAAGAATTGGAATTCAATCAATTAAGAAAGCACTTGGTTCTCAGTTCCGTTTCCACCCTCACTCAACTATGTAAGACTGATTGTAACAATATTCTCTTCTTTCCTCATGAATTACTAACACTCAAATAACAAGTACGACGAGTTATTCGGATTTTCCCTTAAGTATATCTAATCAAGATACGATCGTTAATTAGACCTAATCATTGGACAACCTAGTAAACTAGATTTAATGTAACGACAGCTTTGGGATCCAGGAAAATAGGTTAGTCTAAGCAACAAATACGTACGATGATTCATTTAACTTAGGTTGTGTTATCCCTAGCGATGCTCGACCACTAGTTTGCTACTACGAATCAAGAATTACAACAATTACGGATTGCAATCTCAATTCTAGCAATAGATATGTGCAAATTCAATAAACTTGATCAGGCTTAATCAAAGTCACACAAATCATAAACTTTCATCACAGAATAACACAATCAATTCACGAGAATAAATTAGAGAATATGTTACTTGAATCAATCAAAGCATAAAAGAGGTTTTGGGTTTCAACTTCCCTTCGAACCAAGCAAAAGTAGTCTAGCCTTGCATATCGGCTTCAAAAACTCCAAAAGAAAAGATGATACAAACTTGTTCTTCGTTATCTAGACTAAATTATCTTTCAAACCCTCACAAACTCCCTTAAATATGTCTAAGATAGGTCTCCATTATGTCCTGGCCGTGACCTACAAATCATGGGCCGAAATAATTAGGATTGGGATTCCAGCGAAATGGCCCAACACGGGCGTGTCGGTCAACACAGGCGCAACTTGTGTCAATGTATTTTTCAGCGTTTTCAGCTCCAAAATCCAGCAACTTTATTTCTTGCTCTCCTATGCCTCACTCCAACACTTGCACTTAGATTTCATCCTCGGAACAGCTCCATTAAGCCCCTAAAATACACAAAAACAAGGAATCGAAGAGATCTACCAAGAAGAACTAATAAGTAGGAAAGTATAACAAAATAGTATGAATATGCAACTAAAACCAAACGCCTAAACATATAAAAAAGGCATAACTTTCCTACTTATCAGCTATCAGTTGGATTGAATATCGAGATACGGGATTTGAGACACGAGGTTCGAGGTACGAGATTTGAGACATGGGATTTGAGACACGAGAACCGAGACACTGGATCTTTGGTACTCGCTACTCACGTGGTAACCACCGAACAAAGTGGGGGTATATTCTAAACCTTTATCTATTTACAGTTTTCCCTATTTATGAGCATGATTGAGAAATACTAAATGTTGTGATTATATGTTATGAATACCGTGTTTACATTATGATAGTATGATAAGTCAGGGGTTGGGTGCCCATTGAGCTGTGTGCTAGATAGAGTTGAGTGTTATTAAGAGTTGTGTGCTAGATAGAGCTGTGTGCTAGGTAAAGTTGTGTGGTAGATAGAGTTGTGTGCTATATTAAGAGTTGTGTGCTAGGTAAAGTTGTGTGCTATATTAAGAGTTGTGTGCTAGTTAAGAGCGGTGTGCTAGTTAGAGCTAAATGTTATCTAGAGCTGTGAGCTAATTAGAGCTGAGTGCTACTTAGAACTTGGTACTCTTAAGTTATGTGATATGCATTATATATATACGGTGTTTAATTGTTGAGCTTGTATATGTGATGTGTTTAATTGCTTAATGATCTTGAGATATGAAATTACTCCCACGAGTGTATTCAACGCACTCACCCCCACCTATACTCACACTACAGGAGATGAAGAAAGTTAAGATGCGTAGAGAGGGCGATGTCATATCAAGCTTTCCCATTTTTATCTTCAAAACTTAATGTTCAATCGACGTTTTATTAAATTACACATTTGTAAAATTTAAACAACTCTTCTTCTTTGTTAAGGATCCTGATGTATTTCCGCTGCTGTTGTAAAATGTTTTATTTCGGCTAGACACCGAGGATTTGTATACGTAAAATTGTATATTATCTCCTTCAAAGGTTTTCTATTTTATATCATGTACGTCTTTTTCCCTTTATTTCTTCACGCCCAAAAGAAAATTCTAATATTTTACAAAAAGAAAACGAGGTGTGACGGGTTTAATTTTTTTTAATATATGCTTGAATTAATGTTTAGAATGGTTAAACGGGTTTAATTTTTCAAATGATAGGGTTAACTTGCCTGAATATGTGCTTGAATTCATGTTTGAAAAGGTTAAACGGGCATCATCGATGTTTAGCACTATAAATGTCATATTTTGTAGTGTTAAACGTGATTATAGGAAATAATCACCTTTAACACTTTAATTATAGAGTTAAACGTTATTAAAATGAATAATCACGTTTAACACTATAAAATTCGAAATTTATAGTGTTAAACGTGATTATTCATTTTAATCACGTTTAACATAATAATTATAGTGTTAAACGTGAATATCATAATTGATGTTTAGGCCCGGGCACACACGCGCGCCGCTCCTCGTCGCCCGTCGCGCGCTCGCCGCGCGCCCCGTCATCCATCGCTCGTGACCCGTAATTACTAAATTTATTAATTCCCCTTTAATAATTTATTAATTACTAAATTTTTTTATTTATTGGTTTAATTAATTTGGTTATAGATTAAATTTCATTTTAAAATACAGATTAATTATTTTTAGAAGCAAAATCCACTATTAATTATTTATTTTGTAAATTAATTCTACCATGTGTACTTTCAATCTGTGTATTAATGTAGTAATTAATATGATCATTTTTTTTAGTTTTCAGGTCGCTTGGGTACGTGAGTTTCAGACAAAGCAGGCATACATTAACTCGTATACTCGAGTTAGAGTATTAGGCTATATTAGGGCAATATTACTGAGGACCGACACTGAATGCGTGGCTGATTTTGAGAGGAGCTGTTTCGGCCATTTCTTGCGTTGGGAGACCGATTGTGACAGTTGCAAGAGCTTTCAGCACGCTCTTATGTCACGTGAGGTATGTGAGCCCTATATCCCTGCGGGTAAGGTGTGGTTTCATATTGGGCGAGACTGTCGTCTATGTCGGTTCTCACGAAAGAAGTTCGCCCTTGTGACGGGTTTAAGATTTGGCGACTCTGATTTCAAGCCGACTACTCGGGGGACACCGCAACATTTGGATGGTGTGTTTTACCGAGTATGTGACGGCTCTGATAGGATTACGGTGGCCGCTCTTCTTAAGAGATTTAAAGCGGAGAAGTTCGTGGATCGACAGGATGACACGATGAAGATTGCTAAGATTATCCTCCTCTACAGCACTTTACTTGGAGTCGACCTAGACACCACTTCAGTTGACCCTTGGGTTTGGGACTTGGTGGAGGATGAGGAGCGATGTGAGGCCTTTCCATGGGGTAAGATTTCCTATCTTCACCTCCTGAACAAAATCAACCAACTACCCTCTGAGTTGCTAGAGCCAAATGTGAACAGGCCCTCGGCGTACCACTTATACGGATTCTCGTTAGCCTTAATGGTCAGTATTAACTGTCATTTTTTTATTTATATTTTGACGTAATAATTCAATTCATTTATAACATGATTGTGTCTTTAACTTTATAGATATGGGCTTTCGAGGTGATTCCATACATCGGTGTATATGCCGGACGATGTCTTTTGAAGTCTCACAAGGTGTTGCCAAGGCTATTGAGGTGGTCGATAAAGATTCCACTGGACGATGTCTCTAGGGAGCTAGATCAGGAGGTATGTTGATTTCAGAGTTACTTACACCCGTAGTCTCTTATTCTTTACATGTACTTATAATAAGACATATGTTTGATGAATTTCACTTTAACTTTCTCTGCTGCAGGGTGTGGAGTGTTATGAGAATCTCCGGGTCGAGCATCGGGAGACAAGACAGCCGTACTTGCAGAACATCGATCAGGATCTCGTAGACGGGGTTCAGTTGCTTGGGACGAGGCGGGGTCGTCCGAGGGGGTCAACCGCCATCTTGTCAGAAGCCATTAATGATGCCCTCGAGCACCGAGGACTTCGCGGTTGAGACGGTCGACATTATCTTCAGGGGAGAGTTCTCGGCGAGGTGGCCAGCAACACGTGTCGACCGTGGATCGTATTACCAATGTTGAGGTCTTGCAGCAGATAGATGAAGAGGATGAAGAACAAGCACATCAGTATGTTGAGGTCCCTGTATTGGATATGCATGACATTCCGAGATAAATGGATTATGAACTGTCTCCCTCCCCGACTAAGGGTTATCCAGCATATCAGGAGTAGTGTCACAATTTTGGTGGTCCTCAGTCGCCGAGAGATCCCCCACACACGAGACATAGAGATGAACAGAGCGTGGGTGCAATTTTCGAAGAGCTGAAGAACATGTTCAACATTGGCTTCAAATCAATTAACGCAAGCCTGATGGGCCTCAGAAATTATGTTGGGGACCAGTTCTCTGAGATGCGAACATATGTCGATGACAGGCTCAGTCACGTGGAGGATAGGGGATGTAAGGAGTTAGAGCGTTTGGAGTTGGAGATTCCAAACATGATCCAGTCTGGGATCGCGGAATACTAACCATGTGCCCTCCTACCATGAGCAGTTCTACCCACCGGGCGAGCAGTATTATCCGGCCCATCCTAGATCTGGATTTCATGAGTCATGTTATCCTCCTCCGGACCAGGATTTCGAGCAGGATTTGCCTACACATGCATGTGCACCCCCTGAGTTGACTCCCGTTGCACACCCTGCCACTGGTGACCCTCAGGGACACTTATCCCTGATTCATTTTGATTTGGGGACTTCTACAGGTGGAGGTGCCCTTGTACCCTACACACCGAGAGTTAGAGTAGGGGGTCAAAATATTCCAGCTCTTCATCGTGTATCCCTCGAACGAGTGTCGGCATCCGCAATGTTCGACAGAGAGCTCCGAGCAAATATGTCTTGAGCCCGTTTATAAGGGATGAAAGACGACCAAGAAAGGAGGCACAGGACGAGGAGTTCGAGAGATACATGGCCTCCGGACCTAATGTCGAACAGTTAGTCATCTTTTTCAAGATATCACTCGATAATAGTACATTTCTAATGAATCATATACTAATGTACATGTTCATATTTCAGGCTTAATGTGGGGACCAGCTACATAGTTAGTCCGAATTTTTTCCGTACATTCGTGGCCACGGATGTGGACGTCAACTATCAGGTGTGTATTCTTATTACAAAATCTTTGGTAGCATGTTTACATATTGTTATTGTTTCTGTTTCAAACGGTTTGAGTTTATTGACAATTGGTTTTGTACTACAGCCGATTGATGCATACCTAGGCATTTTCCAAATAAATGTGAAGTTCATTAGTGTTAAACGCGATCACGAGTTAGCTGGCAAGATTCTGATAGTCGACACATATTTTTTTGTAATGATCATTCATCTACTTATTGTAATACAATATTATCATCTTGAATGGTACTAACAATTAGTTGCAATGTTTGGAGCAGGAAAAATACAAGACAATTTTCGAACAAGCGCACGCTGGCGAACTAAAAAACAAAAAAAACGACATCAGCAAAAACTGGGAGAACTTCCCAGCTGTATCTCTGGAGCTATTGATGCCCTACGTATGAGGTACACATCCTAGATGGGGGAGCATCAGACCATGGTGGAGGGACGTGGACAGTGTAAGTGTAATTTAACATTATATACGTTATAGAATTATTTTTTTCATCCACACGTTGAAATTATTTGGCTACTGAAAATTTTATGTATTATATGTGGTGCAGATACTCACGGTGATAAACATTGGGGAACATTGGTTGGCCATTGAGATTCAGCTGAACCAAGGACGTGTCATAATGTTTGATAGTATGTCGCACACGTACACCAAAGGAAATGAACGACTCCGATTGGTTCAGACTTTGCCCGTGAGACACGTTCTCCCAGCACTATTTGAGTACGCAACCTTGAATGATAGAAGACGAGAGGAGGGCTATGCCGCTATCCCGATTCCCTTTGAGTATCAGTTGGTTGTAGGAGATGAGGCCAGGTGTTATGTACAGAAGGATAATAGTTCTTGCGCCATATTTGCCCTGATGTCCATCGAGTGTTCTCTGACTCGTATTTGGCCTAGATCCTATTTGACCGAGGGTATAGACAGGATTAGGTGACGGATGGGTCTTGACATCTACAGATGGAGTACTGATGGGGGCACAGTTTCGGCGGATTTTTTTGAGACTTAGTGTTGCACCGTTGACAGTTTGATTTTCCGGAGTCGGGACAAGTCACATGAACCAGTATTTGCATGTTTAATTCCATTGGGGACATATATATATATATATATATATATATGTAATACTAAATTGAGCAACATTTATTCTTTCGTCATTTTCTTTCGTTCTGTAACTCCAATGGAATAAAAAAAATACCGCATTATATGACGCATATCCAACCATGTTCATTATTTTACTCCAAATATCCAGTGAAATTGTACAAACAATTACAAAACATAATTATATATAAGTTCTGTGTTTAACATTTTTTGAAAATCAATCTCGAATTATGTGAACATCGTGAAGCAAAACAGAACAAAATTTCCAAACACTTTTTATTTTTGTTCCAATACATATGTGGGTATACAAAAAAATACTATCCATCGGCCTCAGGATTGCTTTGATAGAGAGGACACTTCCTTCTTGTATGTTCCTCTGAACGACACAAACTACATCTTTTGTGTCTTCTCGTCCTCACTTGTGGTTGCCCTGTTGTTGGATTTTCATCAGCTAATCCCTCATGGCCCTGATAATCGAATATGGGCACGATATTCGCGGGGCATCTAGATATGTTGTGACCGAAACCGCCGCAAAGACCATAAGGCCCTATCCCCCTTCTTCACCCTGAAAACTCACATGTTGATGGAATTCGTTTACCTTTGGGATGACCAGCTTGTTTTGGTTTGTCAGGGACCCGACATAATACATTTCGAACGTCATCGCACACATTCCAATCTTGTGCTTCGGGCACAGGGGTAACGACACCAACCCACATTCCCCTCAAGGACATTGTCGTGTAGTATGGAGAAACGTATTCAGTCACTGATTGGTTCATGAAATTGCAAGTAAAACAATTATTGGGAGTGTTTAGTGGTGCACGATAATGTCAGATTGAAACAATTAAGAGAAGAGAAAAAATTACTCTTAATAAATTACATACCTTATGGCGGCACAAGCATGCGAGCATGGTATCAAGTCCATTTGGAACATGGAGCATGTGCACTGCCTTGAATTGAGGTCAACGATGAAAATCCTCGAACGGTCCGTGACCACTTCATTTGTGGCGTCCAAGCTTATCCACATTCATATATCGGCCATGTTTTATGCATTCCATTACTCGATCGTGCACCACTTTAGTCAGGATTTCTTCTCTATCGTCAACCGTCGTTCTTCTTTCGTAAAACCACTTCTCAACTATCTTTCGTGCACCCTCCAAAAAGAACAAACAGGAAGCCTCCGCACCCAAAGGAGGCGAGCATTCCATGTCTCCGCTGCATTCGACGTCATGAAGTTAAATCTTCGAAAAGGGTAATGCACGCGCGACCATCTGCTCTGCCTTGCTTTGTTTAACGAATTGAGTTTACCTTGAAGCTGCAATGCATTCAGATTGTTGATGTACCTGTAAAAAAACAAAAAGAAGATTATGTCAAATTTTATTGGTGGATAACGGAATGCATTTATAATTGCAACTGAGTTGATTTGTAACGTACCTCTCGAACTCGTCACGATCATAACAATAGGCAGATCTCTTGAAAAGTCCAACCAGGTGTGCTCTATTCCTCGCTAAATTTTGTTGAAGATGAACGCAACACAACCCTTGAGTCGCCTCCGGGTAGACCTCCTTAATGGCATTTTCAATGCTAAGGTGTTAGTTAGACACAACATTTGGTCGTTTCCGTCTTGAGTAACAGCAACAAATCCAATTCTCTTATATAAACCTTTCAGGTGATACCCGTCCACCACAATTACCGGCCGTGAATATCCGACAAATCCCATAATTGAGGTGGCCAATGCATAAAACACGTATTTAAATTTTCCATTCGAATCGGTCTCCAAGTCTGTATAAGTACCAGGATTGGTGTCCTTCAACACTTGCAAGTAAGATGGAAGATTTCAAAATGATTTCTTCGGATCACTGTAGGTGAGGAACATTACATGACGTTTTGCCTTTAGAGCGGACTTATAACTGAGTGTCAAACCATGTCGCCGGTTCATTTCGTCAATGATCCCTTTGGGCACGATAGTCAATTTTTCCTTTCGAAGTGTGTCCGCGTAATATTCACCGACCAATTTAGCAGGAAGTCGAAGTTGAGACCTACGGTTTAGATCCGAAGAACAACTGTGTTGCAAAACACTCTTTGAGATCTTCCAAATACCATATTTCGCGGTTGCGTGGATCGTGAAAGGACAGTCTTGGTGCCGGCATCTAACAAACCATCTGTGTTTGTCAGAATGGTCCACACGATACTCTACCTGATTTTCAAGGTGGTGAAACCCAATAGCATTCTGCAGCTCATCCTTGCTGCACAAGGTGGATCCTTTTTGCAGAAGGTGTGTTACTTGCTCATACCCCTTTAATTATCCTGCATTGGGTAGCTCGATTTCCCACATATCTAGGATAGACCATTCCAGTCTTAATATGTATGTACAGAATTCCTCATACTCCCCTCGTTGTTTAGCATCCAAAGCATTCTCCTGATCAGTATTTAGTTTGAAGTCATTGCTTGCATGGTCCGAACCTACATATTGATAGATATTGTCACGCCCTAAAATCTTTCGTTAAAAATATCAGAGTTTTACCCGGGCGTGAAGATAGAAAAGCAAGGGACGCATAACAAATACAGAAAGAATTAAGCAAGGGACAACAGAAGAAAGAGATAAGGGACGACAAGAAACCATCTCATAACAACCTTCGGCCTCGGCCGATAACATTCGGTCTCACACCGATAATATACATCATATACAGCGGCAGCTAAACATCAGGATCTCCCATCCTCACAAGTACCCAAAAAAAAAATATACAGATCATTAACTGTTTGTAAACGTGTTTGGAAATGTTTAAACTAAGACATTTTAACAGAAAAACCAATAGCTAGCACTATCTCCCTCCGTCTAGGGTTCACCAGCTTCCTCATCTCCTGTAGTGTGAGTACAGATTAAGGGGTGAGTGCGTTGAATACACTCAGTGGGGATAACATCCACCTCATAAGACTCCAGACAGAATTTAAATACCGAAAAGCTAACTTACAGTCACGTTGTCACAGCACAGATATATGCAAAGCAGATATTAGAAATGGCAAGGGACGTATAGGTGCGGGATTCCCCCGTCTTACCCTATATAACAGTATCTCACCGTTAGTGCATTTCAAGAGGCTCACGACACCTCCACAGAGTAGTAGAAAATAGTAGGGGACGAACAGAATGCATGATCGGAGGACCTCGGTCCTTTCACAGATATAATATGGCACAGCAAGTATAAACACAGCACTCAGTAATTCTCAATCATATTTCATAAGTAGGAAAAGCTGTAAACAGTTTAAGAGTTAGAAATTACCCCGACCTCGTATAGTGGTTACCGCGTGAGTAGATAGAACAGTACGTCCAACAACCCAACACTTCCAAGATTAGTCCAACAAGTAGCCTACACGTTTACGGTGTTTCTTAGATTTTAAATACAGTATAATTAAAGTTGTAAAGGGTCCCGATGGAAAAACGTTTGTTAATGATACGATGGATCGAAAATACGGCATTACGTGCTCCGGGGCTCGTGAGCACCCGGCGTCGGGCGAAAACGAACCCGACGGCTCACACATCACCCGGCAGCTGCCGAGTTTCCTCAGCCACCCGGTCCCCGTCGCCCGCGCACGTTAGACCCCCGGCGCTCGCGCCTGCGCACACTCGGCACGCACCCGATGTCACGTCCCAAAATCTTTTCGTATTTTATCAGAGTTTTACTTGCGGGCGTGAAGAAAGAAGGGGAAAAAGACGTGCATGAAATAAAATAGAAATCTTTGGGAAAAAGAACATACGATTTTATGTATACAAATCCTCGGCGTCTAGCCGAAATAAAACCATTTTACATAACAGCGGAAAAACATCAGGATCCTTTACAAAGAAGAAGAAATATAGTTTTCTTTTACAAACGAACAACATATCTTTAAAAAGGTAAAACTGGAAGATGGACTCGGCTGATAGGGCACCCCTCTCTCTACGCGTCAAGATTCTCTTCTTCTCCTGTAGTGTGAGTACAGGTGGGGGGTGAGTGCGTTGAATACACTCGTGGAATTAATCACCAAGTTTTTAACATTATTAAGCAGATACACAAATCCAACATATATAATAGTTCAGCAATGAGACACAGCACATATAATGCATTCCACATATAATACGGACACATAACTCTAAGAGTACTCATCTAACATATGGTGCTTTTATGGGCCACCAGTCCATTGGTGCTTTTTACGGGCCACCAGTCCATCCAGAACGAGAACATAGACCTCCATTCCGTTGGTGCTTTTTACGGGCCACCAGTCCATCCCTAACGTATGGTGCTTTTATGGGCCACCAGTCCATCTTAACATATGGTGCTTTTATGGGCCACCAGTCCATCTTAACATATGGTGCTTTTATGGGCCACCAGTCCATCTTAACATGACTTTGGACTTCCGTCCACATATAACATATTCATAATGTATGCACGTACATAGTAATCATAGCAAATAATCACAGCACGTAGAGTTCAACAGTTCATATATCAAATATGAAAAACATTAAACAAATAGAGTTATTAGGGTTCAGAAGTTACCCCCACCTTGTTCGGTGGTTACCACGTGAGTCGCTAGTATCAAAGACTTGGTATCTTGATTCCCACTCCAACTGATACCAACCCAATGGATAGCCTACACAATTTTACAATATTTCTTACATCATTAATACGGTTAAAACTTATATTTAAAATGTATAAAGATAGCCGTAGAGAAGAATCGTTCGATAGAGACGAGACGGATCGATAGATCAAGAGATTGAGGTCGATGAGACAAGGGAGAAAAGATCAGTTCAGCAACTGATATGATAGAGGAAAGGATTAGGGTTGCTATGGAAAAAGAATGAGCTCGATCGGAGTTGAAACGAGCTCGAACGGAGAGTTTTAATATCGAAGGGTATTTTGGTAATTTTGGTCAAAAGGTTGACTTTGACTGGGCCCCGACTCCCGGTCGACCCGACGTACAAAAAGACTCGGTCGGGCGGGTACAAAAACTCGACGGTGCGCGCTCGGCGTGCACGACGGCACCCGACGCGCGCACAGGATCCCCGTCGCCCGCGCCCGCGCGTGCACTGATTCCCCGTCGCTCGCGCCCGCGCGCCCGTCGCGCGCTTGCTGCTCCCGTCGCCCGTGCGCGCTGGATCCCCGGCGCCCGTCGCGCGCTTGCAGCCCCCGTCTCCCGTTGCCCAGCGCCTCCCGGCGTGCACACCCGGCGTCCGGCATGCGCACCCGGCGCGCACACCCAAGACCCGGCGCGCCCAGCAGCACCAGCCACCACCACCGGCGGCGGCGGCTCCGGCGGCTTTTCCGGCGGCGGCGGCTCCGGCGACTTTTCCGGCGACGACGACTTTTCCGGCGGCGGCGGTTTCCGGCGGCGCTCCGGTGGCGGCGGAAAATAAAGACGTAAAGAAAAGAAAAGAAAAGAAAGAGAACTTACGTGTTCGCGTCGCGAGCGTCGCTCGGGTCGTCGGCTTTGAAAACGTATAAGTTTTGAGAATTATGAGCCCCTATTTATAGATTTTGGAAATTACCTTTTTACCGTTGAAAAGTTATCATTTACCAAAAATATCTTAATTTACCTTTCATTAAAATATTATTTTTATTTTTACCTTTTATTGTAATTTTACCCTTTCCTTCGTCAGTTGAGCTACGGGTCTCCGATTGACCCTTAGTTTGTTTCTATTTTCTCTTATTTCTGATACGAATCTCTTGGTAAAATCGTATTCTAGGTTCCATGTCACGAAAAAAATACCCATCTAAAACTAAAACCGGCGTTAACCAAGTATCTGAAACGCACGTACTAAATTAAACAGTCAAAACATACGCACATAATTATTAAGTCGGGGTTCAAATGTTTAATTATTCAATTATGCTCATTTTGACCCGGGATGCTACACCCGACGCACACTCGGCACCCGGCATTCGGCGCACACCCGACACGCACCCGACGCACAACCCAGCGCGCACCCGACGCACAACCCGGCGCGCACCCGACGCCCAGCACACCACCACCAGCACCACTGCTGGCCGGCGGCGGCAGCGACGGCGGCTCCGGCGGCGGCGGAAATTAGAAACGTAAAGGAAAAGAAAAGAAAGAGAACTTACGTGTTCGCGTCGCGAGCGTCGCTCGGGTCGTCGGCTTTGAAAACGTATAAGTTTTGAAAATTATGATCCTCTATTTATAGATTTTGGAATTTACCTTTTTACCGTTGAAAAATTACCATTTACCAAAAATATCTCAATTTACCTTTCATTAAAATATTATTTTTATTTTTACCTTTTATCAAAATTTTACCCTTTCCTTCGTCAGTTGAACTACGGGTCTCCGATTAACCTCTAGTTTGTTTCTGTTTTCTCGTATTTCCGATACGAATCTCTTGGTAAAATCATATTCTAGGTTCCATGTCATGAAAAATATACCCATCTAAAACTAAAACCGGCGTTAACCAAGTATCTGAAACACACGTACTAAATTAAACAGTCAAAACATACGCGTATAATTATTAAGTCAGAGTTCAAATATTTAATTATTCAATTATGCTCATTTTGATCCGGGGTGCTACACCCTTTACCCCTTAAAATAATTTCGTCCTCGAAATTGACCACATACTTAGAAAAATAAACAAACGTATACCTAGGATCGATATGTCGGGGTACTTTCTCAAAATCTCGTCCTCCAACTCCCAGGTTGCCTCTTCCCTTCCGTGACGGCTCCACTGGACCTTCACTATAGCCATCTCTTGGTTCCTAAGTTGTCATTTCTTTTCATCCAAGATGGCTATCGGGACTTCCTCATATGTCAGATCCTTCTCCAATTCGATGCCTTCTCGATCGATTATATGATTTGGATCAAAAATATATTTCCGTAGCATAGACACATGGAAGACATTGTGCACCCCAGCAAAGTCCGGTAGTAGAGCTAGTCGGTACGCGACCTCCCCAACTTTATCTAAGATTTCAAACAGTTCCACGTACCTTGGTTTCAGTTTTCCCTTTTTTCCAAAACGGTGAACTCCTTTAATGGGAGACACTTTGAGGAAAACTTTGTCCCCAACTTCAAACCTCAGCTCTCTTCGTCTCTTATCTGCATACGATTTATGTCGATCTTGGGCCACTCGTATCCGGTCCCGAATCTTCTTTATTACTTCTACTGTTTGCTCCACCAATTCGGGTCCCAAAATTTTCTTTTCACCAACTTCGTCCCAGCATATTGGTGATCGGCATTTCTTTCCGTAGAGGGCCTCATAAGGTGCCATACTAATGGTTGATTGATAGCTATTGTTGTAGGCGAATTCTACTAAGCACAGATGATCTTCCCAGTTTCCGGGAAAATCTAGAACACAGGCCCGCAACATATCCTCTAAGATCTGTATGGTCCTTTCTGATTGTCTATCGATTTGTGAGTGAAAAGCTGTACTGAAAGACAGCTTGGTCCCTAACTCCTTCTGTAGACTCTGCCAGAATCGGGAAGTGAACCGTGGATCCCTATCAGATGTGATAGAAACTGGTACACCGTGTAGTCGGACTATCTCTTCCAGGTATATCCGTGTCAATCTGTCCAGTCCAAAAGTCATCTTGATCGGCAAGAAATGGGTGGATTTCGTTAACCCGTCTACGATCACCTACACGGCATGGTTTTCCCGTCGGGTTGTCGGCAAACCAACCACAAAGTCCATGGTTATATGTTCCCATTTTCATTCCGGTATCTCTAATGGAGTTAGCATCCCAGCTAGTCGTTGATGCTCTGCTTTCACTTGTTGGCAGATGAGACACTTCTTGACGAACAATCCTATGCCTCGCTTCATGTTCTTCCACCAGAAATTCACCCTCAAGTCTCGGTACATCTTTGTACCTCCTAGGTGTGCAACCATAGGTGTAGATTCCACATTTTACGCCGTAAAGATAATGTCTCCAAATCTTTAGGGCGTGTACCACTGCTGCCAGTTCCAGATCATGAGTCGGATAATTCTGTTCGTGGACCTTCAGTTGGCGTGATGCATATGCCACCACTTTTCCTTCCTGCATCAGTACACACCCCAAACCTTCTTTAGATGCATCGCTGTAGATTACGAACTCCTTGGACATATCTGGAACTACTAAGACTGGTGCTTCTGTCAACCCTTTTTTTTAGTTCCTGGAAACTACGCTCGTATCGCTCATTCCACTGAAACTTTACATCTTTTCTTGTCAAGCGTGTCATTGGAGTGGCGATTCATTAGATCCATGAAGACAGCCGGAGCATTACTCAACCCGAATAGCATTACTGCAAACTCGTAGTGACCATATCTCGTTCTGAATGCTGTTTTGGGTATATCAGCATCTTTGACTTTCATCTGGTGATATCCCGATCGTAAGTCAATCTTCGAGAACACACTAGCACCTCTTAATTGATCGAAGAGATCTTCAATCCGAGGCAGTGGATACTTGTTCTTTATTGTTTTCTTGTTCAGCTCTCGATAGTCAATACACATCCGGAAGCTGCCATCCTTCTTCTTTACGAACAGTACCGGTGCTCCCCAGGGTGATACACTCGGTCTGATGAAGCCCTTATCCAACAGCTCCTGAAGCTGAACCTTCAATCCCTGTAACTCTTTTGGCGCCATCCGATAAGGAGCCTTTGACATTGGTGCGGATCCAGGGATGAGATCTATCTCGAAAGTTACTTGTCGATCCGGTGGAGGACCTGGTAAGTCCTCTGGGAATACATCTGTGAATTATTTTATCACCGGTACCTCCTCGATAGCAATTGGCCTCTTCTCGGAGTTTACCATATTAACCAACCATGCTTCGCATTTTCCTTTACTCAGCATCTGGGTTGCTTTCATGGCAGAGACAATCCTTGAGTCGACTTTAACTCGTGTCCCGTGGAAGGTAAACTCTGGCTCTTCTGGTGCTTGGAAGACTATCTCCCTTTCACGGCACTTGATTACCGCGTGGTTGGACTCTAGCCAGTCCATTCCCATAATCACATCGAAATCTTTCATCTCCAGAGCGTGGAGATCTGCTTGAAGCGTCTTATCCTCGAAGGCAATCTTAAGACGTTGGTACAAGTGTTTTATCTTCACCATCTTCCCTGAGGGGATACTAACTGCTAAAGTTTGAGCGACTATCCTACCGTCAACATGCTTCAGCAAATCCATTATCATATCAGCACTATAGGTAAAGAAATTAAACACGAAATGCGAGGAGAGAAGAAAACGTAGATTCCATCGATTAGCAAAAGTCGAACTGGAATCTTGTACGCATGAGTAAAAGATGGGTCGCTCGTACATTATACAAAAGGATTACGGGCGCTACTTCAAGGTACGAGCTATTACCTAACTATTACATATATAAAATTAAGAGTTCATCATCCTTAATCTATCTCTTGGTAGTCTCTAAGCTAGGGAGGGCGGGTGAATGTTCGTGCCTGGCCTGCTTCTGACCTTGGCCTTTGTGTTGCAGCTGTTGAGCTCCTGAACCTCTGACAATTAGCCGTAATATGTCCCGGTTCTCCACACCGGTAGCAACTTCGTGTATCTAGCGGTGAGTTTCGAGACCTCGGACAGTTAGTTGAGATGTGTCCTGGCTCTCTGCATCTGTAGCATCTCCGAATTCCCCCTGACCTTGGTCTCGATGTCGAAGCTGATGGATTTCTAAACTTCAGACAATCTCTCACAACATGTCCAGGTTTTCCGCACCTGAAACATGAGTTCCCTGACTTGGGTGTAGAAAGAAGCGGAGCATTATTAGCCCGTGGGACCTTGTGCTGATCGAAGTCTTGACTTAGACCGGTCAATTTCCTCTTTCCTGTCACTATTTCCGCTCTCTTGGATGGAGCCATGTCTAAGTGGTGACGAGAAATAATCTCTTTAGCTCTCTCAACCACTGCGGCATAAGGCATGTCACCCTAGCTAGCCAGGACAGAGCTGATCTCCAAACGAAGACCCTTCTCAAAGCATCTGACCTTTTTGGCATTCGTATCTACCAAATGGGGTGCATAACTACTCAGTCGGTTAAATCTTTTCTCGTATTCTTCCACGGAAGCATTTCCCTGATGAATATGTATAAACTTTGCTTCCTTTTGGTCACGGTATGACTGAGGCAGAAAATCCTGTCTAATCACCTCTTTAAAGACTCCCCAAGACATTGCACTCCTATGTTCTGATGCCATTGTCCTTTCGTATAACTTCCACCAGTGGCTGGCTTCTCCAGTGAGTTGTAACACAGCACAGGAGATCTTTTGCTCTTCGGTGAATGCCAAAAGTCCAAAGAGTCGATCCAACAATTTTAGCCACTCATCCGCTTTGATTGGTTCTCCTGTTCCATCGAAGGTCGGTGGATCGAAACGTCGGAACTGTACAAGGATTGGGCTCGCATTGTTTCCTAACAATGTTGGAGGTGCAGCTTGTGTGGTTTCGAAATATCGGGTCAAGCTTCTTAGTGCGGTCACCAAGTCTCCTCTCACGGTATCCATATCGTTCTAAAGACATCATACGAAAACTAACTCTTATAATCTACCCCTCGCAACTCAACAATACATATAGCCATAGATAATTAAATAACAGATAGCAGGGCACAATTAACTTTACTCCATAAATCATTTATAATCTCAATAAATTCTCTGTCATGTAGGATAGCGTATATCTAGCCTGTATACACTATCCACAAGAATACATCACGGAACATGTCATCAACTTTCCCACATGGTCTTCATAGACCTCTAGTATCCAAACCAACTGTATGCATCACGACTACGAGCGAGGAAAAACCCACCAACTGGCTCGTCTTGTCGTAAACAAGGGCCAATGGTAGATTCAACTATCTGTCACACGACATCAACTCCTGCGAACGGTCATACTCGCACACTAGCTCACGCTGCTGCAGTCAGCGGCTTTGTGGCGGTGACTCAGTGCAGTGTGTCGAGTGTAGTGACATCAAGAGGTTTTCAAAAGATCTTTTTGTCGTGATACATAGTCCTTGGTACTCCGCCAAACCCAAACAGTTTATATCAGATAAATAAGAAACACCAAGCAGATAAATAATCATCCAAACCCTAATGGTTTATATCTTACAAACCAGATAACACACAACAAGTAGACACTCTTATTCCGCAAGTCTCATGTTCAGGGAGAGTCACTAATAGAGAGAGAATGGTGCCTATCTGTGTATTTTCAAAAACCTTTTCACATGTTCAAATCACATCTTTCCCATTTTAAAAACAAAACACCTTTCTCACTTTAAAACCCGCTCTAAAAACCTTTCCCTCATTTCCAAATCACACTTTCCAAATCACGTTTTTCTCATTTTAAAACCAGTTCGAGCAAGTTCTAAATCTTAGAACTGCTCTGATACCACCTGTCACGCCCCAAAATCTTTCATTAAAAATATCAGAGTTTTACCCGGGCGTGAAGATAGAAAAGCAAGGGACGCATAACACATACAGAAAGAATTAAGCAAGGGACAACAGAAGAAAGAGATAAGGGACGACAAGAAACCATCTCATAACAACCTTCGGCCTCGGCCGATAACATTCGGTCTCACACCGATAATATACATCATATACAGCGGAAGCTAAACATCAGGATCTCCCATCCTCACAAGTACACAAAAAAAATATATACAGATCATTAACTGTTTGTAAACGTGTTTGGAAATGTTTAAACTAACACATTTTAAAAGAAAAACCAACAGCTACCACTATCTCCCTCCGTCTAGGGTTCACCAGCTTCTTCATCTCCTGTAGTGTGAGTACAGATTAAGGGGTGAGTGCGTTGAATACACTCAGTGGGGATAACATCCACCTCATAAGACTCCACACAGAATTTAAATACCGAAAAGCTAACTTACAGTCACGTTGTCACAGCACAGATATATGCAAAGCAGATATTAGAAATGGCAAGGGACGTATAGGTGCGGGATTCCCCCGTCTTACCCTATATAACGGTATCTCACTGTTAGTGCATTTCAAGAGGCTCACGACACCTCCACAGAGTAGTAGAAAATAGCAGAGGACGAACATAATGCATGATCGGAGGACCTCGGTCCTTTCACAGATATAATATGGCACAACAAGTATAAACACAGCACTCAGTAATCCTCAATCATATTTCATAAGTAGGGAAAGCTGTAAACAGTTTAAGAGTTAGAAATTACCCCCACCTCGTATAGTGGTTACCGCGTCAGTAGATAAAACAGTACGTCCAACAACCCAACACATCCAAGATTAGTCCAACAAGTAGCCTACACGTTTACGGTGTTTCTTAGATTTTAAATACAGTATAATTAAAGCTGTAAAGGGTCCCGGCGGAAAAACGTTTGTTAATGATACGACGGATCGAAAATACGGCATTACGTTCTCCGAGGCTCGCGAGCACCCGGCGTCGGGCGAAAATGAACCCGACAGCTCACACATCACCCGGCAGCTGCCGAGTTTCCTCAGCCACCCGGTCCCCGTCGCCTGCGCATGCTAGACCCCCGGCGCTCGCGCCCGCGCGCACCCGGCACCCGGCGCACACCCAGCACGCACCCGACGCACACTCGGCACCCAGCATTCGGCGCACACCCGGCATGCACCCGACGCACACTCGGCACCCAGCATTCGGCGCACACCCAGCACGCACTCGACGCACAACCCAGCGCGCACCCGACGCCCGACCCGACGCACAACCCGGCGCGCACCCGACGCCCGGCACACCACCACCAGCACCACTACTGGCCGGCGGCGGCAGCGGGGGTGCTCCGACGACGGCGGAAATTAAAAACGTAATGGAAAAGAAAAGAAAGAGAACTTACGTGTTCGCGTCGCGAGCGTCACTCGGGTCGTCGGCTTTGAAAACGTATAAGTTTTGAAAATTATGAGCCCGTATTTATAGATTTTGGAATTTACCTTTTTACTGTTGAAATATTACCATTTACTAAAAATATCTCAATTTACCTTTCATTAAAATATTATTTTTATTTTTACCTTTTATCAAAATTTTACCCTTTCCTTCGTCAGTTGAACTACGGGTCTCCGATTAACCTCTAGTTTGTTTCTGTTTTCTCATATTTCCGATACGAATCTCTTGGTAAAATCATATTCTAGGTTCCATGTCACGAAAAATATACCCATCTAAAACTAAAACCGGTGTTAACCAAGTATCTGAAACACACGTACTAAATTAAACAGTCAAAACATACGCGCATAATTATTAAGTCAGAGTTCAAATATTTAATTATTCAATTATGCTCATTTTGATCCGGGGTGCTACAGATATAATCACAAATAATGCAACCTCAAATTCACTAATTTCAAAATGAAATGAAATTCACAAGAGTTACTAATATACCACTTCGAACATCATCTTCATGATCTGGTGTTCTTTCACATGTCGTTTCAGCAAATTCTCCACGTGGTGGCACCGCTTCGTGTCCGATTGAGGCCGGTGCCCAGTTTAAGTCGAGTCTCCCACCGAAGTCATTTCGATCATGCTCTGGTGATGAAGGATCCCACTGCATTCCGGAAGCACTCCCAAAACGAGAAATGTCATTTTCATTGGGTATTCCTCATCTTGCTTGAAAACTCTCGTCGGATTGGAGTCCGAGGGGAACAGAACCAAAATATGGATCCGTATAGCTTGAAGAAAACGATACTCTAATTTCACCATACCGTTGACTTTGTTCATCCGTGGTCACATGCTGTTCCGGATGATCGGAATAAGACGATCCAACTCCAGGGGGTGTATTTTCCGGCTCCGGGGACACGACAACATCGGATTTTCCAATGTCCAACCTCGTCAGAGTAACAAACACAACAAGAACCCTATCGATAATTGACAATATTCGTTGAAAAACTTCTGTACTCTTTATTTTTATCTTCCTCAACCTTCCTCCAGAATCGATCAGTGAGTGAATCATATAACCCCACTACGTCATGTCCGCACCCACAACTTCATGAATGGAAGGCATTAAATCAAACAAGGTTCGTTCAAGAAGGTGAATGACCTCTTCAAAACCGTTGGTGTATTCTAAATCTTCCCAGTAGCCACCGTACCATGCAATAACATCAATAGTCATTTTTTTGTGGATACTGCAAAAAAACAAAAAAAATTGTGAGAATCAAGAAACACATAATAAGTAACAAATAAAATAAAAGAACAACTAAACTATATTTTCAACACGTAAAAGAATTAATTATTTAAATAATAAATCAAATATCAATAACGAATGTAGGTTTAACTTAGAAACTAAGGTCAACAAAATAAATAATCAATATTGGTTTTTCCTTCTAAAAAATGATAAATCATTTTTAAATAAAATTTAATCTATAACAAAATTAATTAACCCAATAAATAAAAATATTTCCTTATTAACAGAATTAATAAATTTTTAAAGGGGATTACTGAAATTATTAAATGGGGATTATTAAATAATGTTGTTTTAATTAATAAAGTCTGATTATTCAAATGTAAGCGCGCGGCTGGTGACGGGGCGCGCGCGCCGTCGACGGGTGATGGGGGCGCGGCGCGAGCGCGGCCGAGGCCTACACGTGAATTTATAAATTCACGTTAAACAATATAATTATAGTGTTAAACGTGATTAAATTGAATAATCACGTTTAACACTATAAATTTCAAGCAAATAATTAATTACAAGTGGATTTTCCTTGTAAAAATAATAAATCATTTTTAAATAAAATTAAATCTATAACAAAATTAATTAACCAATAAATTAAAATATTTCCTTATTAACAGAATTAATAAATTGTTAAAGGGGGATTACTAAAATTATTAAACTATAATTATTAAATTATGTTTTTTTAATTAATAAAGTCCGACTATTCAAATGTTGCGCGACGGGTGATGGGGGCGCGCGCGCGACGGGTGACGGGGGTGCGGCGCGCTCGACGCCTACACGTGAATTTTGAAATTCACGTTTAACACTAGAATTGTAGTGTTAAATGTGATTACATTGAATAATCATGTTTAACACTATAAATTTCGATTCACATAGTGTTAAACGTGATTATTCAATTTAATCATGTTTACCACTAAAATTATATTGTTAAACGTATTATTCACAATAATCACGTTAAACACTAAAAAAATCAAAATTTATAGTCTTCAACGTCGATTATGCCCCTTTAACCCTTTCAAACATGAATTCACACACATATTCAAACAAATTAACCCTATGAAATGTAAAATTAAACCCGATTAACCATTCCAAACGTGAATTCAAGCATATATGAAAACAAATTAAACCTAATCCCTCAAAAAATAGGGTTAAACGAGGATTATTAACTATTAAACATACCTTTCTTATTTGTGGCGAATAATTCTTCCAATGTTCTAAGAGCCAAAATGTCGAATTTTTTTTTTTCACAAAATTTGTTTTTCCAAAAGTTTGTATGATAATTTCTTACTGAAATTATCAACCTATATAGATGGAGAATGCAGAGGAAAATAACATGTGAATTCACAGTATAAAGTGAATTCATAGTAAATAATTGAGAGGAAAAAAACAAAACAATTGATTAGGGCAATAGTAACGCATAGTTGCAAATCAGTCTAATACACTTGCATATACAAATAAAATGAACAACAATAAATAATGAGAACAAAAAAACAACAAATTTGGTGTAATAGTTGCATGGTCAAATTAATTGTTGCAACCCCATTACTACACGTGCCCTCCTCTCTTATCCATTGTTCCCAAAAAAAAATTTAATGAGGAAATAAAATATACTACACGTGCCCTCCCCTCTTATCCATTGTACTACCACTTGACCAAAATAAATAAAATATATTAATTGTCATATCATCCAAGTTGACTTTGACAAAAATTGTGGTAGAAAGTGGCACACTATTATATTTTGTGGTATAAAAGTTCACACTATTATATATCATGGTAATTTGGATAAATGATTATATTTTTCATGGTAAATTGAATACTTTTCTCTATAAATATATATATGAAAGTACATAACATATACGTTGGGTATTGTGTTGTATATACACATGTAGGCATGAGATAACATAATAAATAACAATAATATAATGATAACAATAAAAGTAATAATCAATAAGAAAGAAAAATAAAAGGGAACTTATCATCAAGCTTGGGATGATGAAGCATAGAGTACATTTCATTTTCTCTCCTATCACCATCCCCAGGTCTCTCTCCCTCTTATCTCTTCAATTTCTTTTCTGCTAAAACTAATTGCACAACTCTATCTCCCCCACTCTCATAACTCTCTTTCTTTCTCCCTCATCTCAACTCACAGCTACCACACACAGACATCACCGACCATATTTATTTCCGGCCAATCTTCTCATTATCTCGAAGCTCTCCTTAAGGTCCTCACAAATCTGGGCTCGAATCTCCATTTTTCCATCACCTCCACCATGAAACGGCGACTAGAAGGCATGATTTCGCTCTATCCCTTTTCTCCCTATCTATTTTGCATCTCTCTTCATCTCTCTCTTTCTTGTTGCTATGCGGTTGTGTTACCGGCGCAAGCCCTCGCACAAGCGAGTTCTACCTTTGATGTGTGTCGCCGTTGTCGACGGTGCTTGGGTATGTGGGAGAATGAGTTTGATGGCGGTTTGGCCACTGACCATGGACACCCAGGAGCAGTGGTGTTGGGGCGTTTGTGGGTGAGCTTGAGGGTGTGATAATTGAGAGACTTGGTTGTCGCCTATGACGGACGGAGAAAAAGGGACGAGGACTGGGGACAACGATGACATAGGGGGTAGAAAGGGGTGGTGGTAAAGCTTGTGAGTTAGTAGCGTGTGATGACGGACGGGTTAATATTGGGGGCTGAGGTGTACAGTTGTCGGTGATATATGGTTGCCAGCCGGATTGGAGTAAGGCAGCGAACATGGGTGGGGTCAGCTGGGAGGCTAAGGTTTTGATTTGGGGTCCTTCAATTGCAAATTGATAATTACAATCCCTCATAATTACAAATTGATTATTTTCTAATAACTATAGATTAAGGGCCCGGCTATCCGCACCCCGGTCTTTACTAAACACACCCCACAAAATTAAATAGAAAATAAATGATTTACTTAAAGACATATATACCCTTACTATTAATTTTTTAAACTCATATCAATAAATCAAAACTATACTATACACACCCCACCAATTAAAACAAACCCCATTTGCAATACACCCATTTCACAATCTTCTTCTTCCTCAAAACAAAAATCTTGCAAAACCTCAACACAAAACCCTAATTCTCCCAACCCTCAACTCACTCTTTGTTTGTACTAAAAAAAGATCATGTCTCAAGAAAGAACACCAGAGAAGGACAATGTAAGTTGTTTAGATGTTTTTTACCGAACATTTTAAAGTATTTTGTGGGAAAAAAATCTAGATCTTGCGCGATCGACCATTACAGGCCGAACATAAGTGAGTGTGTTCGACCTGTAATGGCCGAACATGTTGTGGTGAGTTCGACCAACATTGGCCGAACATAGTTGAGTTTGTTCGACCTCTTCTGGCCGAACTGTTGTGTATTAGTTCGACTAGTGGTCGAACATTATACTATGTTTTCGGCCATGATTGGTCGAACAGGTTCGTTTTTAATAGTTCTTTTGTTTTTTTTCAATGTATTTACTCATCAATTTCATGCATTATAGGAAATCGATTCAAATGAATCTCTACTGAGCATTGTGAACGTAAACGTCATCAATCCCATGTATGAGCAGATTGATTTTTTTGAAGAATTTCAAACGAATGAATTATTTGACGATCGTCAAGCGTTGGTGAATTGGGCAACTAGGGTTGGAATTCATTTGAACATGGTTGTGTTGGTAAGAAGATCAGATAGTGGAGACAGTGGTAGGCGAGCTAGGGTATTTTTGGGGTGTGAGCGTGGTGGTAAATATCATCCATCGATATCAAAATGTAAAGTAGACACTTCTGTCGATGTTGAGAAGAAGTCGTTTAAAGGAGGAATACCGGCATGAAAAAATGTGATTGTCCTTTTATGCTGAAAGGAGTTGAGTTGAAAGAGACTGGCGAGTGGTGTTTGGTCGTTCTTTGCGGATCGCATAATCACCCAATGGGGGTGAACTTGGTCGGACACTCATTTACCGGACGACTAATAAGTGTTGAACATCAACTTGTTCGTAACTTGTCTATGAACAATACCAAATCGAAGGACATATTGAGTACTGTCAAACTTACATTTTCGGAGAATGAGTCGACCTTGAAGACCATTTATAATGCTCGACAGAAGTATAGAGTTATCGAGCATGGAGGTCGTAGTCAATTGCAATTTTTATTGGGAAAATTGGAGCAGGAGAACTACTACTACTTGACCAGGAGATGTGGTCAAACGGATAGTGTTACTGATCTGTTTTATGCTCATCCGACCTCCGTGGAGTTGTTACGTGCATTTTCTTGCGTTATATTGATGGATTGTACCTATAAAACGAATAGGTATAGTATGCCATTGTTGGAAGTAGTTGGTGTCACGTCTACAAACCTAACTTTCTCAGTTGCGTTTGTGTATCTATCCTACGAGCGTGAGGACAACTACAGCTGGGCTCTAACTACGTTGAAAGGATTAATGAACAAAGGATACACACCGAAGGTGGTTTTAACCGATCGAGAGCTTGCACTCATGAATGCTATCTCGGTTATTTTTTCCGACTCGAAGTCGTTGCTGTGTCGGTGGCATATCAACAAAAATGTCCTGAGCAATTGCAAGCGGATTTTCAGCCGGAATGAGAAGTGGGAACAATTCAACCATTCTTGGAATATGTTGGTATTAGCCGAGGATGCACACAGGTTCAATGAGTTGGCTAAGAGACTTGAAACTGACTACAGAGACTATCCTAAGACTGTTAACTATGTCATGAAGAATTAGATCCAGCCGTATAAAGAGAAGTTTGTCTCCTGCTGGACTGACAATATCATGCATTTTGATAACACCTCTACTAGCAGGTACAATCTTACATAGATGAATACCTACAGTTATTGAAGTTTTGTATTATAATTTATGTGACTTACGCATCCTTTTATTGATAGGGCCGAGAGTGCACACGCCAAACTGAAAAAACAATTGGGATCGAGTCAAGGAAACTTTGAGACGTCGTGGAAAAGAATCCATCATCTGCTCATCACGTCGCATACGAATGTGAAGGTCTCTTTCGAACAAAGTCTTCATGTGGCTCCACATAGGTATGCTTCTCTTTTGTTTAAAAATATTCGAGGATTGGTGTCTCATCATGCACTTAGTAAAATGTTTGAGGAGACAAGTGGCGTGGATAGTTGTGGTGTAGATCCCCTCATTTGTGGCTGTGTGTTGAAGAGGACGTCTGGCTTGCCTTGTGCCCACGAACTGGGGGAGTTGATTAGGGATGGACAAGTTGTCCAACTTGATATGATTGACTACTTTTGGAGAAAGTTGGATTGCGAACCTGCAATGTGTGAAGGCTCAGTGAATGTTGATGTTGCCAATCGTTGGGTAGAAACAGTCGGTGATATCAACGACATGTTCGGTTCGGCGTCGGAGTCTCAGAAATTGTTGATGCTTAAAAGACTTCACGAGATATTCATCCCGTCAACAAGTTCACTACAAGAACCCCAGAGGATCACACGTTCCCGTGGTAGGCCTAGCAAAACAAAGTTGAAGAAAGACTCGTCGACAAAACGTGATCCTAGTAAGTTTGAATACGTTGAATCGTTTCACGACAGTTGCCCCTCACCTGTCGAATCAAATACTTACATAGGTGACTCCGCAAAGGCCACGCCACTGTTCTCGACCTTGAAGAGGAAACTGCTTCCAATGAGGCGAAAATCTGTTCGCAAAGGTGGTGATGAAGTCTTCGTTGAACAACTGCCTCCTATCATGCGAGACCATGTCTTGGGAATAAAAAATCTATTGGGAGACGGCCATTGTGGTTTCAGGTGCATAGCCTACGGACTCGGATTGGGAGAGAACTCATGGGCACAAGTTCGTAGCGATCTAATCGAGGAGATAACAAATTTTGGATGGTTATACAAGAATATCATCGGTATGCACGACCGGCTTGATCAGATAACTACGAACCTGACTTGCTACGAGAAGCCTGTTTACGTGATCAATCATTGGTGGGCATTCCCCGAAATGACATACTTGGCCACCAATGCTTACAACATGGCCATTGTACACCTCTCCAGAAACCTATCGATAACTGTTCTACCCATGAGGACACAAATGCCAACCAAGCCTCGACTTATTTACATAGCCCTAGTTGCCAATAATCATTACGTTCAGGTGCGTTTTGATCGTTTTTTTGTTTTGTTTTACTTGATGATCAGTTTGAATGATTGTGCCTCTTACATAGAATGGTTTTTGTATTGTTTGTATATAAAATTGGCCCACGACGCACCATTACCACCAATTATTGATCGGTGGTTCGAAACTCGGCTACCAGCTGCAAACGGATGGTCGGAATTTTTTAAAAGACGAATCATGGACTATGCTCTTCAAAGTCGTAGTGGAAGCTCGTCGATGGGTATTGCGTCAATTGACATAGATGATGAGTAGACATTTGGAATTTTTTGTATGAAACAATATTCGATAACTCAATTTTTACTTACAATATTGATCGGTTAATATTGAACCATGGTTGATATATCTAGAAGTGGATACAGGTGTGCATCATATCTTATTGTTTTGGAATGTAGTGTGCAATATTATCCGTTAAAATGGGGGGATTTTCACCTGTTCGACAAGCACTGGTCGAACAGACAATGTTGAGTTCGACCAATGGCTGAACACATTGTGTTATGTTCGAATAGTTGTCGACATAATATGGCCTATTAAAATCCCAGTTTTCCTCATGTTCGACCATCCCTGGTCGAACTCTGATAATTTTGTTCAAACAGTGTTCGAACAATTTCAGAGTTGTTCGAATGAAGTTCGAACGTACGACCTAGTGTTCGATCTATGATGACCAAACACTGCATCGTATGTTCGATTATCATCGGTCGAACAGGCCACAAATCAGAGATAAGTTATCAATTTCGTGATGTTCAATTTATTTTTAATTGAGTATACAAATGCATATCATTTGAAATCATGAAAATATCATCCTAAGGTAATTGAATTTGAACCAATAAATTAATGATCGAAACAATAAAAGATGGTATATTGGAACCAATTTGAGACAAAGTATTCATAATCGAACAAGTTTTGTTAAGTAACAAATAACGATGCAACAAATTATTTTCTGAAATAGTTCACAACCCAACAAGTACGCGATATTTTAACTTCTACGACCCCGACGAGAAGTCCTAGACGAGGCCCGTCGTGATGACTCAGGTTGATCCTCATTATCGATCCTCAATGCATAATAGGCCTGAACAATATCCGGAATGTAGACGTTTGCATCGAGTGCCTCCCTGTTATTTAGCCACCGTTGGTAGAACGGCTCCAAATGTCCGACGGCCCTTCCAATCATCTCCCACGGTTGCGGCCCCCGAGGTTGAGGAGGTGGAGCACGTAGATCACCAATCAATTTTGGGTTCCCGATCCTCGGATGTGAGACCAAGTTGTACCATTCCATGTAGTCATCCGAGCACTCCCATGGTGGACTAGCACGTCTCCCTCGACTATCTGGTGCGAGGACATGGTTCCTCCAAACTCGAAAAAACGCTTCGAGGGCGTCCTAAGTAACTTTGTATTGTTTGTCATTCTTTCCCCATTGGGCAATCAAGGGCACGAGTGGTTCATCAGGAATGCGTTGGACGTAGCCAAATTAGCGAAGCACACGATCAGGATGATATGGCTCCACCGTCTCGAAGGATCGTATACACCCTTGATAGAAAGCGACTTCATCCAATGGATGGTGATTCCTCACGTCACTGTAGGGCATCCAATTAACCTACATATACCAACAAATATCATGACTATTTGGCTATTCATAACTCAAGGGAAAAAAATGAACTTCAACAAACTATCAAATACTCACGTCCGTTTCCGACATGTTGTCCAAAACCTCTCGAACAGACATCAACCGATCCAGATTTCTACCGGCGTGGGATCGCATTCTCCATTTATTGGCCAACGGCTCATGCGGTTGATAGTTCACGTTGTGTGTTGGCCTGAAGACTGGAAAGTACTCGAGAATGGACAAAATGCAACAAATTGCAAAGCATGAAATTAATTGTACCTCGAGAATGGTCAAGTAACCACTCATTTGTCGAACCCCACTTCGAGAGGCGAGTCCGAGTTGTCGATACAAATACGCCAAGGTAGCTACTCCCCACGCATATGTATAGATGCGGTCTGGACGGTCTAGAAGTCGAAGGATCTTCGTATCAGCCCTCGTTCCAGTCTTGTCAGAAAAGATCGTGCATCCCAGCACAAACCATAGATAAGCCCGAGCAGAAGAGGCCAATGTGTTTGGATCTTCTGAGGATGTCTGTCCTTCAAACCGAGACCAGAGCCACTCAAATTTGACACTGCTTCCTCTAAGACCAAAAAGGGCTTCCAATGTGACTATGTCCTCGATTCCTAACAACTTTCTCATCAAGACATGGGGTAGTTTAGGTCTATTCCTAGTCGTAGGTAACATGACCGAGTGCCCAGTCACTGGGAGGCCGGTGATACAACGTATATCATCCAAGGTGATGGTCATCTCACCCCATGGCATGTGAAACGTGTTGGTGTCCGGTTGCCAACGCTCCACGAAAGCACAAATGAGGTTCTTGTTCGACGTCTTATACGACAACCACCTCAGATTTGGAATTTTCGAACACCTAATCATTAACATCCTGAAATCCTCCGACACGATGTTGAAATTACATGTCTCCATCTTAGTCGTGTGACACCAATACTTGAGAATCGGCCTCTCATCCTCATGCCAAATATCATAGGCAACGTGTGTTTTGAAACTCGGTATGAGTGTCCAATCAACAGGCCCTCCAAGACATGCCTCTGTCAAAAGCTCACCCTCCTCCGATGCATCCCCTTGTGCATCCCCTTCAACCTCATCCCCATCCTCATCCCCTTCAGCCTCCCCACCTGCCTCCTCACCAGCCGACTCTTGTTCCTCAACTTTCAGTTCGACATATTCAATTATTTGAAGACCGGGTGCAGGTGCAATCGGTTAATGTTCAACAGGAGTATCTGTCTCATCGTTTCTACGCCTTCTGTTCGAGGCAGTAGGTCTCCTTCTTCCATAAACTCTACCTTGTGCTGCAATATTCATCAAATTTGAGTGAGTGAGTGAAAGATATAACAGAACAATACAAGACTTGATCAATACTAGGTCTGTTCGATCAATACAATTCAAACAACACGTTTATGTTCGACCATCAACCGAACAATGAAGAGGATGTTCGACCAGAGTTCGAACAAATCAAAATACGTTCGACTTGAAGTCGAACAATAAGAACAGAGTTCGATTACTAGTCGAACAATACACAACATGTTCGACTAGCAGTCGAACAAATCGAATGAACTTCGGCGCACCAAGGCCGAACCGTCGCGCACAGAAACTACTAAACTCGAAATCGCGATTTCATTTTTCGACCATAAATCTACAATAACTACACATGTTTTCAACTAAAATGCATCCTAAACTTGATTCCTAAACAATGTTGCTCAATATCAAACAATAAAACAACAAATTTCACCCAAATAGAGATTTAAACTTTGGAAAAACTAATTGCAAACTTACTTGGAACTTTATCTTGGTTATAAGGATCCATTCTACGAAGATGCTTGGTTGAATGTGATGAAACGTGTTCGAACTTAGATCGAATGATTTGGTCGAACAAATCCAGGTTGAGAGTTAGGGTTCTTGGATTGAAATGGGTTAGGGAGTTTGATTGGGGTGTGAGTTGATTTTTGGGGTTTGTTTGGTTAATGTGGGTGTGTTGAGTAAATTTGTTTAATTTAGGGTGAAAGGGTATTATTGTAAAGTGTTGGGGTGTGTTTAGAAATTTTTAAATGATATTGATTTAAATGTGTGTGTCTTTAGAATGTGGAGTGTGTTTAGTAAAGACCGGGGTGCGAATAGCCGGGCCCATAGATTAATCTCTCATAAAACAAAAGATAGCCTAAAGAACTAAATATAATGTTGAACATAATTAATTTAATCCCTCATAACCGTAAAAAAAATTTAAGAACATAAAAACAAAATAAATATTTACATTTCAATTAAGTCCTCCTATAAGTAAAAATGACACAATAACCTAAAATAGTTTGACTTTATTTCGCATATTATTGGGGCCCCTTAAGGAACGAGGCGATAAGCTCTAGGGGTAGGATATATGATCCCTATCCTCGCCCGCCTCGCCAGTCGGGGTAAAAATCCCCTGTTTCCATCCCCACAGGATACATTTTGGGGAATCCCCACCCCACTATCATCCCTAATAATATGGATTCAATGGATAAGCCATCAAGTGCAATAATGAGGTGTTTAGATTGTCTTTCATCTTGCATCAACAATCTCCAAAATTTGAACATAGTTTTTGGCATAATTACCTAGAGCAATTTTGATATCTTCCTTAGCTTGAAAATTTTCACAATACAAAAAGCTCATTGATGGCTTTTTATATGCATCAACAATACGAAGCACTCGTACCAAAGGTGCAAAACCATTCAAGCTCATTGATAGTGTGTGTAGCACATGATGTGTAAAACATAGTTGATCTTTTCTCTTACAATAACTTTGCAAACCCTATGTTATTCGAAGAATTATCAGCTACTATTTGAATGACATTCTTTGGCCAACTTGTTCAATAACTAATCAACATACTAAAAAATCATTGCACTTGTGTGCCACATTTGAAGATTCCTTAGAAGAATGAAAATTTGTGTCTGTTTTAGAACTGACACACAAGTTCATGATACTTCTCTTTTGATCGCTCCAAGCATCAATAATAATTGAGCAATCATTCTTTTTCCATTCATTTTAATGTGTTTTTACTTAACTTTGGTTCGTTTAACAACTTTTAAATTAACGTCTCTCTCAACTCATACTGACTAAGAGGTCTAATCCTTTTCTCATATGTACCAAGCGCATATATGAAAATGTTAAGGTAGCCAAATCAATAGCATTAAAGGTACACCAGCTTCATATATCTAATCAGCAAGGTTTCACAGCATTTGATTTCTTTTTCCATAAGATATCATGAAAATGTTAATCGTTTTGTTCTCGCATTGTTCTTGAAATATTCAGAGAAGTTTCATGACTTATGGTTGAGGCAAACTTGTCCATAAGGTCAAGAGAACGTGGTGGTTTTGTACCCTCAAAAGACTCTCTCAATTCAACTTCAGCGGAATTTGATTTTGAGCTAATACTTACAGTAGATCTCAATTCTTCGATCACTTTTTTTTACTTCTCTTCTTGTTCTTAGCCTCATTAATAGCACTCCTACGCTTTGCTTGGTCATCAGTTGAAGACATTGAACATGTAGAAATATTCCTGGGAATACAAGCGATATGCTCTTTAATCTTATAAGCACCTACAGACATATTATTCCCACACAACTTGCACTTTACCTTGTTGGGATTACATAGGTCAAACAACATCCCATGTTTCCAACCGTCATTTAATTTTTATTTGAGTAATGTCTCTTTTTCCGATGTAGCTTGAACTTGGGATGAAGCATTAAATGGGTCCGAAGCACATGAAGATGTCATTGAATTGATTAAAGTACCTACATTTAACATGTATAAGTAAAGGTTAAACATATGACAAATGACATGGTTAAAAGTTCAATTATTCAAAGAAGAAACAAAACTTAGCAAATCCAGTATAATAGATGTTAAAGCTCTTATCCAAGTATGTATTCAGCTAATTCACATATAATAGTTCACACAAAAATGCAAATTGATAAATAAAGAAGTAGCAATCACAACTTGTTGATGAGAATTTTAAGTTAATTAAACTTACAATATATAAGCCAATTAATTTGATTAAATCAACTATCAACACATTATATTAGCTAAAAAATATTAATGATAATTGATTCGAGTATTCAATTAAATCTAATATTATCAGCATAAAATAGAAATAAGAAAAATAGAGGATTAGTTTGATGCCCTACAACCCAAATCAAATTACCCATACAAATAATTTTAATTATCCAAAAATTAACTAGAGTATTTCCTGTACAAATAAGTTTTAGGAAAGTTAGTCACAAAATAAGAACTAAGAATTGGAGAAGTGTAAAAAAAAGATTCGAAAAAAAAACACTTAGAAGTTAGCAGGAACAATGTAGGTTGATGGAATTTAGTCAATTTCCACTTACCAAGGACGAAGAAAAAAGAAGAATGGGGAGGAAAATGAAAATACGTGTTTTGAATGAAGAAACAAATCTAATTAGGGCTTTCTTTTGAATGCTAAACTACATCATTTTGAGTTTGGACAAAAAAAATTATTTCTATGCAATTGTGTCGCACTGAGGCCGCCTAGGCGAAGAAATGCGACGACTACACATCAGGTCTATTTTTTGAGTGATTAGTAGTTTTTCTCTACGGCTTTGGGGCGCCTAGCACTTGCATTTTAGAACAATGTATAAACCTAACATTTAATATACGAATCAAACAAACAAATAACACCAAATCACATTTTGGTGATTGAAAGATAACTTACATTAACAAACCCAAATATCAAACCAAACAAACCTTAAATGGATATAGACATAATAAAATGGATATTTGTTGAAATATTGAGTGTTTATTTAGTGTTTTAAGTTATGATCAGATTACAAAATTATATTTATTCATGTCTGTTGTAATTTCAAATTGAACTAATATATTTTACCTCTTTATCTAGTTGTTCAATTGTTATTATAAATGGTAACATTACCACTGAAGATGTCATCATTTGTGTTTTATTTAGTTAATGAAACAACATTCATGGGACAATTCTCTTTATGGAATCTTTAAGAAAAACACATGAGAAATGTAAGTAAATATGTTGTTACATATATGTATAACCAATGAACTATATATAAGCATGTACATTGTAGCTCCTTTTGAAATCAGTTGTTACCTCACCATCGTCATTCAAAATCAACTTTGTGGCATAAAATGTATTAGTGTCACATGCCTTATTTAAACATTTTTTATGACCAAATATACATCATAAATATAAAATACTAATTAGTAAGTTATTTAAAAGATATTGATTGTTACCTCTATAACGCTTAGTACGACCGAATTGAAGTTTGACGATCACAATTAGGAATTTTATATTTAGATTTTGATGAGACAAAATAGTATTGTAATAGAAAATTAGAGTACCCCATTTTTCCATATTGTTTAAGTGAAAATTTAGATTAGCTTTCGAGTCTTAAAAGTCGAAGCTGAAGAATTGAGGAACTCGGAAATCAGTATGAAGAACATTTATGGTAGCAGTCGAATACAGCAGAAAAATCATATTGGATACTGCATACAATGAGCAGTTGATATAGCAAGTAACAAGCAAGAATACAGTAAGGCGAACAGAAAGTCTCATTATAAAATCAGGTTGTAGTAATCTGGCACAACAATCCAGAACTGAAAGAAGACTTAAAGTAGGAAGAGACAGTCACGCACAATAATGTTGTACGAGAAAGATCACTGTTATCTGAGAATACATCTTGTCGAAAATAGCCAGTAGAGACAAGTGATCGAACTGTACTAAGAACCAATATTTCACCGACACATGGACCGACAGTTTGCAACAACCCTGAAGCGTAGTACAGTCACATTAAATGAGCTATAGAATAAGATAAAGAATTCATTCCCATCATTTCTGAGACATTGAATGCAAAATCAAGGACGATCAAGGGAATTTAAATTCAAATGAAGTGTGTCCTCCTCAACAGACACATTTCTTACATTTATAAATAGAGAAAGAGTCGACTGGGGAGATTACTGAAAAACTGATATTCAAAATTCACTCTCGCAAGAACAAGTACTCAAGCTTTATACTATCTAAGTTTTCAGTCACTCAACCTCCTAGTGAAATAGTCAAGCCTTCAAGTCATGAAGCTCCAGAATCATCAAGGCTGCTTCAAGCACCAGTTGAAGAAAACCTATATACTTTTAACCTTTGTGTTGTATGCTTAGGTTATTTTTAGTGGTGTCCTCAGTTGATAGGATTTAGATCATTGCTGAGTCTTTTTGTCTTAAATTGTTAAGGCAATAACTCTGTGTAAATTAGTATGATCCTATGTGGGTCAGCCTGTGGATTCGAACAACCTGTGTGAAAGTTGAATCCTTGATAGATTGTAAGGTTAGGTCCTGTAATTCAATCTTGTTTAATGAAGTTCCTCCTTAAAGTATGAATAAAGTGGACGTAGAAGGATTACACCATTTTCGAACCACTATAAGTCTTGTGTGTTTATTTTCTGTTTTTAACATTTCTGTGTTGTATCTCAGATCTTATCATTCTGTATTCAAAGTTTAGCAAAAGCATATTTGAGAAAAAAAATTCAAAATAAACTCTATCAATATTTATTTCCACTGCATACAAAACTCTGATACAGTAAGCTGGGCAACATTCTCGCCCAGCTCTCTGTACTACATTCAGTGTTGTATTTTCTTATCGAATACATCGCCGAAAGTTCACACAAAGTTAAAAAAGAAAAATTGATAGATGTTCATTCACCCCCTCTGAACCACTTAGGATCAACAACTATTTCTGGTCCACCATTTTGTACACATTTGATTACTTCATCAGCATATTCTTCCCAAGAGGTGCTTGAAATTTGTCTTACCCTAGCAAAGATAATGATTAAAGTGGGAAAATTAATTTAAAGAATATTGAGAAAACTAGTTTGTATTTTCCCATTAACTTACTCTTTATCTTCCAGTATAATCTCAATTAGTCTTTTTTTTTTCTTCCGAATCTTTAGTTTTGGCAAATGAACTGATGAAAACTTGTCAATAACATATATATTCAATCATATTTTATGAGTATTTTAGAATTAAAATAAAATTGTAGACTTTAATAATAAGTAAATAATATAAAATTGTCTATTACAATATAGTTGGGAGTCATCAAGATTATCATAATTGGCCAGTGCATTAAACGATTTGAAATTTACATAGATAAAGGAAATAAATGCCAAACAACTTAGAGAGAGCAGTCTAATGGATAATCAACATTTTTAATATGTGTACATTTAAAAAATTTCTAACTGAATATAGTTTCATATGTTTTAGTTTTGTATTGTACTTTTTTCATCACACTAAATTGTGGCATGTATTCGAGCATCCTCAAAGATTTGTACAATGAGATTATATATAGTTGTGTTTAAGGCTGAAATATGTATTTATATTTTATACCTTTTTATCATGGAATACACATACTAAGTTGTTAGGAATATCTATTTTTCCATATATGGGCACTTGCATGATATGCTCAAAGAAAATGAAGCATCCAGACCCACTAAATTTTTAAAGGACTCATGTTATTCATCAAGTTATAAATATGAGTCACATCATAATTAAGCAAACGAAGAAGAAATAGTTTAAATTTTTTATTTTTTTAATGAGCTAGAAGGTGTGGAAGTAAGGAAATAAATACTAGAAAACTTATATGACAAAGGTTTGGACCCTGATAATCATTATTAAGTCTTTTATGAGAAAATGGTTAGTTTGTGGAAGGAGAAATTGTTTACATAGTTTTGAATAAAATCTTCTTTACATATGATGTACGTATATTGAGCAACGCTTAAAATTAGATGGATTGTACCTTTATTTATAGTTTTTAGGAATGTTGCAGATTTTAAAGACAATTTTGTATGTGTTAGTTTGTCTGGACTTTAAACCAAAATTGTGTCAATTTTGTGTCTTTTGAAATTGGTATAATTGTTTTTATCAAGTGTATATTAATATATTTAGATATGAAATAATATGACAAATATAAATGTCATGTACATTGGAAAACCCAGATGAAATTTTATGCGTGTAAAATATTTGTCATTAAGAGTGAAAAGACTACTTTTTTTAGACTTTTGTTATTAAATATGTATGAAGATGGATAATGTGTTAGGAAATCAATGTTTACATTTTGATGAGACAAAACTTTATAGGATCTAGGGACCCCCAATTTTCATACAATATGTAGTGAAACTAAATAAGACTAGATCAATAGGAAAACTTAGGTCAAAGCTGCAAACAAGATAACAAGTTTAGTTTTGCACATGTAGATTAAAGTTGCAAGCTGCAAAATAGAATTACTGTAAGAGGACTCAAATCTTCGAGAAGGTAAAGATCAAATAAGATTGTATTAATAAGTAATTCCTACATTCTAATAGAATCTCACAGGTGAATGCAGACAAGACGTTTGAAGCAAGATCAGGTAAATGATAACAGTGACTAATTGTATTATGAGGAGAACGAAAATTAAAAGGAAAGAAAGTCAAAAATATCTCTAAAGCTACAAAATTCAGTCAGTAGGTACAATTTGATAACTTATTTTATCAAGAAAGTAACAAAGAGACAACTAGACTGACATACTGCAACAAGTTGCAGCCTCCCATAAAATAATATTGATCTCGTCTATATTCCTGCAAAGTGTAAACAAAATGGCATATGCTGAGTCTGACCATTATCAGAAAATAATTTTTTTCCTATTTTCAATGGACAAATCCATTTATATGAATGGAGAGAGATTGCACTTGATAAAAGTTTCTTAGAATACTTACAAAAATTCAAAAGACTCAACTTTTCAAAGTAACATTTCAAACAAATTTTAAGTAAAAAATCCTCAAGAAGGAAACCCGAAATCTCATCCTTCAAATTCACAAATTATTTGAGGTAAATAAAATAAATTTATATCCTAAAGTTTATATGAGGTTGTTTTAGAGGTTCTTAGATTAAAAACTAGGTTTCTATCTGTAGCGCCCCAGATCAAAATGAGCATAATTGATTAATTAAATATTTAACGTATGACTTCATAACTATGAGCGTTTACTTTGACTGTTTAATTAATTATGTGCGTTTCAGATACGTGTCTAGTGTGTTTCGGATTGATATTTTTTTTGGACATGGTATATAGAATATTTTTATACCATTAGATGCGTCTTGGAAAGACGAGAAGATAGAAACGAACTAGGGGTCAATCGGAGACCCGTAGCTCGAACGGCGACGAAAAGGGCAAATCATGGAGTTTCGGAAAAATCGAAAGATATTTACGTTGAATGGAAACGAAGATATTTACGTGAATAGTAACTCGGAAAAGTCAACCGATGAATAGTAACGGAGATATTTCCGATGAATAGTGATTTCCGGATTTCTATAAATAGAGGCTCCTCCAATTCATTTTTCACCATTTTCTCGAGCGAGTCGAGCGCGACGAAAACACGTAAGTTCTCTCTCCTCCCTCCTCTCCCTCTCTCCTCTCTTTTCTGCCTCCGGCGCGCCGCTGGCGGTGGTGGCCGGAAAATCTGTAAGTTGTTGATTTCGGCCGATTTTCACACACGACATAGCTCTCGACGAGACAAGTCTAGGACAGCTTCCGGAATTCAATTCCGATTTCTCGTTCGCTGGAAAACGGCGAAAAACAGCCTTGAAACCCTAACCCTAACCTTTGCACCAACTTTTCTCTCTCTTCTGTTTCTTCCTCTTTCTCGCCAGAGCTGATGGCCGGAGCACCGCCTGGAGGTCTGGGGTGTTGATGGAGGGGCGGTGCCGCCGTGGGTGGCGGCGCCGGTGCAGCAGTGAGCGTGTGTGTATATATGCGTGATGTGTGTGTGTGTTAGTGTGTGTTGTGTATGCATGTTGTGGAGGCGGCGCTGTGCAGCGCCGCCATGTGGGGAGTGATGGTCGGCGCTGGTGATGCGCCGGTGAGGTGCTCCGATGGGTGGCCGGTGACTTCCAGCGATGGTGTGTGTGTGTTTATACGTGTGTGTGTATGAGCATGAGTGTATATACATGTGTAAGGGTGTTGGGCTGGCCGGGAAAGGTGGCCGGCGATGGGAGGTCGCCAGCGGAGGGGTTGGAAGTGGACGCCGGCGAATGGAAGTTGTCGGGCCGGAGTTGGGAAAGCTGGGTTTGTTTTTGGGTTATGATCTCAAAGATTAGGGTACTGTTCACAGCCGAAATCCGGCGATCGATGGCCGGAGTTGGTAGCCGGCGGTGCAGGCTTGCGGCGGACCAGGTGGTGGCCGGATATGAGCATCTCCGCCGCAGAAGGTGGCGCCGGGAAGTGGGCTGGCGAGCAGGGGCGACGCCGGGTGATCTGGGCACGAGCTACCGAGAAAACTCGGCAGCCGCCGAGACGATACTGCCGAGTTGCCGAGACGAGGTGACACGCTGTCGAGAAAACTCGACAGCCGACGAACCCGACGCCGAGTGCTGTCGAGAAAACTCGACAGCCGACGAGGATGCGCACCCAGCTGCCGAGAATACTCGGCAGCCGTCGAGTTTTTCCACCCGACGACGTGTACATGCGTGCCCCGTCGCACGCAACGTCGTTTTTCAATCTGATTCTCGAACCGAACCCCGTTATTCCACCGTACGTCAACATCGAGTCGTCGCCGACGAGATGTCGTTGACCGAGGGTCGTGGGCCCGGTCAAAGTCAACTCTTTGACCAAAATTACCATTTTACCCCTAAATCTTAAAACGCTTCGTTCGAGCTCGTTTCACTCCGATTGAGCTCATTCTTTTTGTGTTGCGATCCTTATTTCATTTCCTATCTTCTCAGCTACTTGGACATATCTGACCCTCTCGTTTCTTGGATTCCAATCTTTAGATCGTTCGATCCGTCGTGTCGTTAACGATCGTTTTGTCCGCCGGAGTCTGTTATCGCTTTAATTATATTTATTAAGGATCTAAGAACACTGTAACATATGTAGGCTATCAGTTGGATTGAACATCGAGATACGGGATTTGAGACACGAGTTTTGAGACTCGAGCTTTGAGATATCCGATCTCTGGTACTCGCTACTCATAACCACCGAACAAGGTGGGGATAATTTCTAAACTCAACATGTTTATTGTTTTCCATAATTGATATCTGAACTGTTGAGCTCTACGTGCTGTGAATACATGTTGTGATTATTATGTACATGCATACTTTATGATTACTGTTTCATGCAAAGTTTATGATACGATGAACGAGAACGGATGTCATAAGTCATGATAGGGATGAACTGATGGCCCGTAAAAAGCACCATACGTCATGTTAGGGATGGACTGGTGGCCCGTAAAAAGCACCATACATTAGAAATGCAATGAGTATAGTTGAGTGCTCTTAAAGCCGTGTGTTTCACATTGTGTGCTATGCATTTTATATGCTGTGACTACTTGCTGAATTATTATATCTGTTTAATATGTGATCGGCTTAAAAATATTAAAACATGGAAAGTATCCCCACGAGTGTATTCAACGCACTCACCCCCCACCTGTACTCACACTACAGGAAATGAAGAAAGTGTAGACGCGTAGAAAGAGGGGTGCTCTATCAGCTGTATCCATCTTCTGGTTTTGGCTTTTAAAGTTATGTTGCTCGTTTGTAAAAGAAAACTGTATTTCTCCTTCTTTGTAAAAGATCCTGATGTTTTTACGTTGCATATGGTTTCAAACATTCTTTTATCGGTGGTATCCGATGTTTTAAGTGTACCGCTTCTTATCCTCTCATGTTTCTTTCTATTTTATATCATGTACGCCTCTTTCCCCCTTTCTCTCTTAACGCCCAAAAAACGAAAAACTCTGATATTTTGACCGAAAGATTTCGTGGCGTTACACTATCCAAGTGTTGTAAAGTCATGATGAGTTGAGTTTAAGTGTGTTGAGCATCTTATTTGGAAGCTAACATGTCATATGCTTTGTTAGTTATAAGATTGGAGAGTTGCGCGTGTTGTAATCTTAAATCTTTTTTTTTTAAATTTAGAGGTAGAGAGGATTAGAGGAACTAAGGGAAGAATTGATTAAGATTACACATTTCTTATGTTGTTCAATGGGTAAGTCAGTTTATGCAAGTATCTCGAAACACCCATTTTGAAGTTATTTGATTTTTTGTTATCTTAAGGCAACTTTTTGTCATTGACTTATTTTTGCAGTTGGCTCTCCTATCCAAATTAACTGCATATATTGATCCAAACTAGGCCGGATGTGTTGATACTCGACGATCTACCACTGGTTGTTGCATGTTTCTAGTTCATTCTTTACTTTCTTGGAAAAGTAAGCAGCATGATCATATTTCCAAGTCCTCGGCTAAATTTGAATATCATGTAATGTGTACAATTTGTTCTGAAATAGTCTGGCTTCGTGGGTTATTAGTTGAACTTAGCTTTCCACAAAATACTCCTACATCCTTGTATGTGGATAATACCAGTGCTATACAAATTGTTGTCAATCCTGTATTTCATGAACACACAAAACATATTGAAGTAGATTGTCAATATAATAGCGAAATTTATACTAACAATGCAATTATTCTTCCTCATATTTCTACTAATAACAAAAGCTTGTTCGCGACAACGTCATTAGTTTCTTGTTAGAAAATTGATGCTTCGTGATCCTCCAGACATCAATTTGGGGGGATGTAAATAAGGATAATCGTATGTGCATTCTCTTACATAATTAGGTTTAAGTCAATCCCTGGTTATGAGGGATTTTATGTAATTATAACACATAACTTTGGTATATTGATACTATATATATATATAATCCCCAGAAAGGAAGAAGACACTGATTGTAAGAACTAATTGATGAGTATTCAAGAAATATTGATACAACTTATAGTTACTCGAAAGTTATTACTTATAGCGCTAATTGTAGCGTTGCTATAAGAAAACTTCCAATTATTTTAAGTTTTGAGTTATGTAATTAGAAATGTACTTATCGAGTTATTTTATTTTTTTACTTAAATATGATTTGTCAAATATGTTTGATGCTTAATTATGTACGAGAGAGTACATAGAAAAATAAGTAATCATCACACACAACTCTATGTCAGGCCTAGTGACAGTCAAATAATTCAAACTACTAACAAGTTGGCAATATGGACGGATCATCAAGCAAGTTTCCCTCATCTTGTAAAAGCTTCAAAATCAACTTAAGTGTGTCAACATCAAGTTCCCATCCTGAAGGCCAACTAATTTGAGGATTTATTACGTGTACCGATGCTGATAGAGGGTGGTATCAGAACTACTAGACTAGGCTACACCTCAAGTCCTAGAAAGTAATGTATATCACAAGGTCCTTCATATGAAAAGAGGACTGAAGATGTTGTCAATGAGAAATCTTATCCGAATTAGTACCCATGATGAAAATATCATCGACATATATTAATAGAACAACAATGTCATCTGTAGTCTTTTAAAAAAAAACAAGAAATCTAAGTGACTTTATTGAAAGTGAAAGTCAAGTAGGGTTGACCGAAACTTATCAAATCAAGCACATAGACACCCGAGAAAGATGTTCTGAACATACCTGAAGGAGGAACCATGTAAATTTCTACTTTGAGATTACCATGTATAAAGGTATTCCTTACATTTATTTGTTTCATAATATATCCCTAAGATGCAACATAACTAAGACAATGCGAATGGTAGTCATTTTAGCAACCGGTGAAAATGTCTTGTCATAATTGATCTCATATTCTTGACAGTTACTAAAAGCATCTAAGCGAGCTTTATAATGTTCCAATGACTAATCCGAGAGGCGTTTCACTGTGTAAACCCATTTGCAAGCAATTGGTTTAGTACTTAAAGGACCAAGAACAATGTCTCAGTCTCATGTATTCTTCATAGCATCCCGTTAACATTCTTGAGTAGTTATTTGCAAATAAGAAGGAACAACAAACCATCAACGATAGCTAACAGAGATAACTCAAGAAAATCATATATGTTGGATCTATTTACGAATAAAAAAAGAACAACAAAGCTCATGTTTTGAAGGAGTAGGAGGTGTATTAGATGAAGGGGCAGTGAACGAAGGCCATATCAACATTGATATACAAGACTAAGCTAGAAACGTTCTACAACTTAGGATTGAGCTTCAAATTGTGGCAACGAAGTAAAAACTTATGTAGTAACTTCATGTATTTGAAAGAATGATATATTCTCAAGAAAGCAACATTCATCGATACACGAATTCAATCCGCAATTGGATCGTAGCATACAAAATCCTTGTGAGGAGTTATATTTCAAGAAAGCACACTTAACCGATTGTGCACCAAGCTTATGATGCTTTGATGAAGGTAGATGCATAAAACCTACACATCAAAAAATGTGGAAACATTTGAACTCAGGGTGTTTGTTATGTAAACAGTAGGTGAACTATCATAGTCAATAGCTTGTATATGATGTCTATTGATCAAATATGCAATAGTAGATAAGGCTTCCGCTCAAAACTATGTCGGAGTAGATGACTCAAGAAATAGAGTGCGAATTACATCTAGTAAATGTTTATTATTGCATTCAGCTACCCTATTTTGTTAGGAGTATAAGAGCATGAACGCTCAAATATAATTCTCCTCATATGCAAAAATTTCTCCAAAGACATATTCACCACCCAAATCAGAGCATAACACTTCGATTGTACTTAAGAACTGAGTACTCAAATATGCAATGAACTTCTTAAATGCAGAAAATGATTCACTTTTGTTTTTTAAGAAACAAATCCAAGTGAATATGCTATAATCATCAATAAATATGGCAAAATATCGGAATTGTGCATGTGATACCATAGGACTAATTTCCCATACATTACAGTTATTATCAAGTAATTGACCAACAAATATGAGATTCGTAGATAAAGGTGCCACAAAAACAACAGAAAATGAAGTGATTAGACGACTAGTGTCAGTAATAGATAAAGTATTATCATTCACAATCTGAATGTGTTTTGTGCCTTCATACGATTTAATGTATACGAGTAGTTGTTGGTCTCAAGTGGCACAAGAGGTTCAAAGGAGGATGAATGAACCTTTATGGATTTTAAAACTTTTAAACTTTCTTCAGTATACGTTGTATGTTACTTGAGCTACAACGTTGTAGGCAATTTGCATGTTGCACTATATGTAGTATTGTAAGTAGTGTCTGAAAGAGTTTGTGCAGTGGAAATTATGTATGCCTTTTAAAGGATCTTTATGAAAAGCTTTTGCAAGTATGCGATTTTCACAAGTAAATTATGTTGTATTATATAATATAAGATACAGTAAAATAATATGCAAGATACAGTAAGGTAAATAAATACTCAAACGTTTATAATGGTTCAAAGGTTGAGTAATTCTTCTAACCCACTCTACTCCATCACATAGGAGGAACTTTGTTAAATAAAGTCTGGTTTACAGGACTCTTTTCCTAACAAACACTAGACTTAACAAACAACACCTACAAATGCTTACTTTCCACATAGGTTGATCAAAGTACTTAGGCTAGACCCACACAGAATCTCCTAAATCCTCACAAGATCGTTCTGACTCTTAGTAACTTACATTCAATAAGAACTTTTTTCTATGCTGAGGAGTACTCATATATGGTTTTCTTCAACTGGTAGAAAGCAACCACTTTAGACTTTAAAGAATAACCTCTTTGAGTTAAGGATATATGGTTTACTTTAACTGGTAGAAAACAGCCACTTTAGACTTTAAAGAATAGCTTCTTTGCTTGGCTTGCTTCTAAGGTCGAGTGACTTAAACTTGTATGCTTGAAAGTATAGTGAACTTGAATGTTTTGGCTTGCTTAAGATTTGAGAGTTGTAGTTTCATTAGTTGTTCTAGTCTTCATCACCTCTATTTATAGCATTAGGTTTCTTCCCATTAAAGAAAGATGAGACCATATATTAAATATGGTTCTAGTATAGTCCAAGGTTACATTAGTAGTGCCTCATCTTGTACTCAAAGAGTTATGAAGTCATTTTGTGTTTTCACTCTGAAAGTTATAACAACCTGCAGCCTATGGGTGTCAGCTTGCTACTGGCTAGCAGCTAGCTCTGCTTAACGACTTTGTCTCTGGTGGCTATATTTCAAATATGGACTTAACATTTCTTTCAACTGATGTTGATCTTACTCGTATATCAGGTAGTTACTTGTCTGCATGCAGCTTTCTGTTCTTTTGAGAAGTCAACTCTATTGTATGCATTTGTCATGCAACATGCAGCAGCTTTGTCGTTACCTTACCTCTTTGTACTGTAGATCTTCATGCAGTAAGCCTTCAGTGCTTGCTTGCAGTAATTGTTTCTTGCAGTACACAACAAGTTCTTCATCATGCAGCTTACTACAAGTGTATCCTACAGCTTGCAATAAGGTCTTGACTTGTCTTTTTCTTTTTTTTTTCATAGAATACTAAGGACTCAAAGCTAATCTATATTCACTTAAACAATGTGAAAAATGGGATACTCTAAAGTCCTATTACACTTATGTTTTGTCTCATCAAAATCTAAACATTAATATTCTAATAGTAGTAGTATTATCTATCATGTGATTAGATGCACCGAGTCAACAATCCAAGATTATGTAACTTTAGTAGATTCACCTTGGAGTCAAATGGTTGAGAGTGCTGCAACAATCATTTGTTGCACTCTCTTTGGAGTAAGAGAAGAGGATGTAGAAGAAGTTATCGATGCAAGTAAGAATGAATTCTTACAACATTGAACAAGAAAGTCTATCACTTGAAAAAAGTTTGAAATTTCAAGAGCTGCATTCACCACTTTTTCTAAACATCTTATAGAACTTAGACCATCAAGTGGCATCAGACCGTGTTGGGTTAACAACCTCTCTATTGATTCCATCCTCACAACTGCTCATTGAGTTACTTTGAGAAATCTGGAACCAAACCAGTGAACAAAATCAAACATAGTAGTGAAAAGAAGAGCTTGCTAAAGGATTGTGTGGTATGAATAGCAGACATGAAGACATCTTGAGTGGAAATGAAAGACTGTAAAGAGCCAAACAACCATATCCAAACCCCACTCTTTGGAAAAATTTGTTTTCTTTTCTTTTCTTACATAAAATCAAGTACTTAAAATGTTAGCTTTTGTTGTCATTGGAATTAAACTATTATTATTATTATATATTTTTGCCAATTATACTATTGGGCTTTACACTATCTGAAAGGGTTTGAGAGTCAACATCCTGCCTGGTCAGTAGGTTTGTCTAAGCAAAATGTTAGTCTCGAAATCACAAGAGTGGGTTGACATCAAGAAGGTGATGGAGACGGATAACACAACTGAGATGGCCTGTTGAGTTCGAAACCGTGGTACTAACTGCTACACTATAAGAAAAAAAAGTAGTACCTTACCCACAGACAATTGCTTTTGGCGTAGTGGTAAGTGCTAGAGGTCCAACAACTAATATCAGAGCAAGTCATGGGTTCGAACTCCGACAGGTGTTGGAAGAGGGATTGTTGGGCTATGCACCCTAGGAGAGAGTTTGAGAGTCAACATTCTGCCTTTAGTCTCAAAACCACTACACTAATTGTTGGGATATTTCAGTAGTTATCTTGATGAGACAAAACAGTATGCGCAATAAGACTAGAACAATTTACTTTGGGTATCTGTATCTAGTTTTCATACTATACGTGATCTTTAGTTCTTCATCTATAAGAGATCATGTAATGGTTTTCCAAGTTATAAGGAAAACCAACCTTAGAAGAAATATGAAGATATCTTCTAAGTGCAGCAAGCTTAAGGAAGCAGCAAGTTGGGAGCAGCAGGAAGAAAGCAACAAGCTAAGTGCTATAGCAGCTTGCTGAGGTCTGAAAGTAGCCAACGGATCTTTTGTAGAAAGATAAGTGCTACTCGCATCCATACAACATGAGGAAGACTATGCAACTCAAGGGAAAGCAAAGTTATCTGTCAACTAGAGTAGCCACCCGTTGCACGAAGGACAGAGATGCCAAGCGCATTAAATGTTCATGTCAGGAGTAGCTCAAATGCATTTAATGCGGCCACAGAGAAGATCTTTGGAGATCAGAGCTCATATTCAAAATGGAGAAGTACCTCTTCAACAGTTACTTTTCCTAACTCTATAAATAAAAGGTGTGAGTGATTGAGAAATGCAACTAAACATAGCCAAGTGGAAAATCAGAAATACTCCAAAGCTTATTCTAAGATTTCCTTTGTTCAAGCCACTCAACTTTCGAAGCAGTCTACCTTTCAAGTGTTTGAGCTATCAAGTTCAAGACTGACTTCACCGCAACAATTGAAGAAACAGTTTATCCTTTAACCATTTGTGCTGTGTGCACTAGGTTGTTTTAATTTAGTGTAACTTATTTGACAGGATTGAGATCCTTACTAAGTATATAGTCTTGTATATGATATTTGCCCTGTGTGGGATTGTGTACCCTGTGAGGGTTGTGGCCTAGGAATCTGGGATTCTGTAGGTATAACTTGTTAGGAAGAGGTTTGTAAAGCTGAAACTTGTAAATCGAACTGACCTAACGAAGTTCCTCCTCTGGGAAGGAGTAGAGTGGACGTAGAAGGATTACACCTGCTTCGAACCACTATAAGCCATAAGTGTTTTATTGTTTTGTTTTATTTGTAGCTCTTTATATTCATTGCATATCTACTTAGTGCATACATCACAAGCATTATGTTAAAACCCTTTGTCAAACAATGTACTTGCGAAAGAAAACGTTTTCCAAAACAGAAACTCTATCGAGTATTTTCTGCTGCATACTGTGATACCGAGTCAGGAATCTGAATCAGCATTCTGCCAGGTTTCTAAATCGAGTCAGGTTACTACATTCCTCCTTGAATCAATAACCTGTTCACCAAAGTTTTAAAAAGTTCAAAAATCGATAGAGATTCATTCACCCCCTCTGAACCTCTGACCACTTGGGACTAACACTAATTTTATCATATATATTCTACTACTCATAGATATGAAATAAACTATAATGTTCAAAATATTCTAATTGTTTAATTAATCATGTAAATAGTATAATATTCTATTTTTCAATAACATATCATCACATAATTGTTACCCTATATATTCTGTCAATGGATATGAATCAAATATATTGCAATCTATTCTAATGTTTTAATTCATCACAAAAATAAGCCAGATTAAATAATATACAATGAATGCTCTTAACAATCCAAAAACTGAAATATATATATATATATATATATATATATATATAAAAGATTGTTATGACACATGTGAAATAAACAAAATGATCCTCAAAATTATTTATATATTTTTAATTTATTTTAATTTGAAAAATATAGAGAGAAGATATAAAAAGAAAAAATTCAAAAATTAAACATGAGTTGATTTAATAAAAATTAGTGAAACTTCAATACACATTAATTAATGAAATTGAATATTTTTCGCAATGAAATATCATGTAAATCATTGGAAATTATAAATTATAATGAATTAAAGATCTCTGTAAAAGTAAATATTTAAAAAATTTATTAGAAACAATACATAATAAAAAACCTAGAAAATTGGTGGAAGGGTTGAGTGATATGATATAAACAATATATATAATAAATACAAAATATTGTTACTCCTCTACAAATGCAACGTAATACATTAATCAAAATTATATTATAATTGATACTAAACTTGATGAAAAGTAGAACACAAAATCATAAGTTTTTTCAATATAAATAATATTTATTTTTTCTAATTTAACTTTAAATTTTTTTAATAAAACTCATGGGGACCTATGCTAGTTATATGTAAAGAAAGGTAATCGTTAACATTGAGAAATAGAATTTATTTGATGATAGAAATATTCAATAATAGTCCATTTCTTTTTATCAAATAATAGTCTATTAATAATTTCAAGTGAGTTATTGTCATATAAATCCACCTGATTTGGGCTCCTAGGTTGCAGCCCAATAATCTATGGATTATAGGAGTTTGGGCTTTGGACTTTGGTGGAATACAGATTGCAGCATATAGTTAGCATGTTAAAACGTTCTTTTAAGTGCAAAACATAAAAAAATAAGGGTGCGGCTATCCGCAGCCAATTTTTACTAAACACACCCCAATTATTTTTTTTTTGATTTAAAAAATTTAAAAAATATTAAAAAGACAATTGTGCCCTTCTTAATTAAAAAAATAATTTAATTTCTCCTCTCTCTCTCCTCCCCTCCCTCTCCCTCCCATCGGCTTCTCTTATCTTCTCGTTTTTTTTTTCTTTTTTCATTCCTCAAACCTTAAATTCCCTTAGAAAAATCATTTTATGAGTTAACAAAGTATATAATAATCGTGTGAAATCGTGTAAAAAGAACGAAAAAATAACAAATCTGAGGACCCGTTCGACCCTGGTTTGTCGAACACAAAGAGGTAAACCAGGGTCGAACGGGTCCTCAGATTTGTTATTTTTTCGTTCTTTTTACACGATTTCACACGATTATTATATACTTTGTTAACTCATAAAATGATTTTTCTAAGGGAATTTAAGGTTTGAGGAATGAAAAAAGAAAAAAAAAGGAAGAAGGAGAAGAGAGGAGTTTTTTTAAGTAAGAAGGACAAAATTATCATTTTGCCTCTTTTGAATTTTTTAAATAATTAAAATTATAAATGGGGTGTGTTTAGTAAAAATTGGTGTGCGGATAGCCAGGCCAAAAAAATAATGAGCTGAGTATTGGGTGCAACTGTTGCACGTGCGATAGTGGGGTGGGTCGGGTCAGTGCATATTTCATCTGGAACAATGTGTGGGTTAACTTTTATTATGTAAAACTTTTTTTCTATATTAGGTAATATATTTTAGATAATATTTTTGTATCATTCATGAATAATAATAATAATAATAATAATAATAATAATAATAATAATAATAATAATAATAATAATATATTATTATTATTATTATTTTATTTTTATTTTTTTGAAAAATATTATTACTATCATTGTTATTAGTATATCAAAATATCAATACTTACACCTATTTGTAAATTAATACATGTTTGAACTTAAAATATAAACTCATTATATTATGGTAAATAATAAACCGCGCATTGCGCGGGAGTACTGTTAGTTATATGATACAAACAAAAGTATTATATGATCAAAATAAAAATATTACTTGTCAAATCATATTGTTTTAGATCGTAATCTGAAATAGATAACTTGATATAATACGTAAAAAAGTACTACATGTCATAATTTGACTCATACATTGATTCGACTTAAGTGTCGCATAGTGCGACAGTTGCATCCAAGAGTTTAAGAAAATAATAAGTTGCTAATTTCCGACAGTTGCATCCAAGAGTTTAAGAAAATAATAAGTTGCTAATTTCCTGAAAGTTGAGATAACAGCTTCATAAAATGTCTTTTATAATATATATATATATATATATATATATATATACGCATGTGTGTGTGTTTTTTTTTTATGTTTCAAGTGGTCCTTTTCAATTTTGCCCACTATTTTTTTAAATACTATGTTCATGCATAAAATAATTATGCTAGTAAAAATATTTATTTATAAATGTATGATATATAAAATTATACATTTTTTTCTAAAACAATTTTATAATAAGTTAATATAATTTTGGTTAAATAACTATAATTATGTAATAGAATAATTATTGTTTTTTATGTTAAATCAAAAGATTAAATAAATAGGTTTATTTGCTATAAAATATATATGCGGTCATAGTGGTGCCCAACGGTTCGGAAAAACCGGAACCGGGCCGGTTCGAACCGGCGGTCAACGGTTCCCCGAACCGTTGACCCGGTTCCGGTTCCAAACCGGAACCGTAAACCGATTTCAGCCGGTTCGGTTTCGGTTCGTGTTTTCTAAAACCGTGAACCGGTGGTTAAACCAGCGGTTCCGGTTTTTTTTTTTTTAATTTTTTGACCAATGAGATAGCGCCACGTGTCCGCCGGAGCTCCGGCGAAAAGTAGCCGTTGTGGCCGGAGTCCGACGAAAAAGAGCCGTTGCCGTCGGAACTGGCGGTTAACCGGCGATTCGAAACCGGTTCAAACCGGCCTGCCTTTTTTTAAAAAAAAAATGTTATCGTTGGACACGTGTCACGCCAGGATCACTCGATCGTTGGAGATCAACGGTCGAGATTTGAGAACCGTTGTGAACCGGCGGTTCCGGCGATTTTTTTTTTTTTAAATTTTCTATAAATACCCCCTCCCCCCATTCAATCCTCACACCATTCCAACACTTCTCTCTCAATTCTCAATTCTCAATTCTAAAGTTTCAATTCTCAAGTTTTTTTTTCAATTCTCAATTTACGATTCAATCGAAAATGTCTCGAACAGGTTCTTCTTCCGCCGGTTCTTCTCACCGAGGAAAGGCACCGATGCCTCCACCACGAGATGTTGAAGTCGATGATCTTATCGATCAATACATTCCCCACTCTCATTGGAGTGAGGAGTACGCCAATTTGGAGGAGGCTCTCGAACCTTCGACCGCCGCCGACTTTGCCGAAGTGGAGGAGTAGGAGCAGCTGGAGGCCCGTCCAACTCAAGAGAGTGACACACGTAGCCGAACCACTTCGACACTTCGAAGTGATATTTTCTCCATACATTTTAAAAAGGAGAAAGTATCAAATTCGAACGTGGACTTCACGGTGACGTGCAACTACTGTGGAAAGAGCTACAAATTCAAGGCCGGAGGGGGCTACGGAACGTTCAACAACCACATCATCAAGAAGCATCCGGATAAGATGGGTAATGACCGCTCTCAAACCCATCTTCCTCGACAAAATGCCGGTTCCAGTGGTGGAACCGGAGGTAACGACCCTAACTTCCTTCATAAATTTAGTCAATTAACTCATAGGAAAGGAATGGCCGAATTGATTGCTAAAAAACATCTTCCTTTTCAATTTCCAACTGACGATGATTATGAAGAATTTACTTGTGAAGTTTTTCAACCCGCTAGTAGAAGAATATCTAGGAATACCGTTACACGTGACATAGAAAAAATTGTAGGTGAATATAAATATGCTTTAATTGGAGAAATAAAAAATTTAACACAACGAGTATCTATTTGTTGTGATGTGTGGAAAGATCCTTACGGAAACCATGATTATTTAGGAGTAACGTGTCATTGGATAGATAATGCATGGAACGTGCAAAAACGATTAATTGCCTATGTCGAATTTGATGAAAAACATAGTTCCGTAGCAATTGCTAGAAAAATAATAAAAATTGTTAATGATTATGATATAGTTACAAAAATATTTTCGATTGGTTATGATAATGCCGCTCCTAACACCGCTAGTATACCCACATTAATGGAATTTTTTAAGCCTCCAATAGATGGTAAACTTTTTCATTTTCATTGTGTACCCCATTGTTTGAATTTGTGTGTACAAGATGGATTAACCGCTTTGCATGATAAAATCTCACCTATTACGGATGCAATTCATGAAATTGCTAAATCAACACAATGACATAAAAAATGGGCAAGATTTTGTAAAAATAATGGAATGGAAGTTAAGAAATTTATATTGGACGTAAAACATAGATGGAATTCAACTTATTATATGCTTCAAGATTCTTATAATTATAAAGAATTGCTAATTGAATTTTATAAAGAAAACCCACATGAATTGATATATTTGAATAGCAACTCTTGGGATGCATGCATTAATTTAATTCAACTTTTAAATTTTTTTTAAGAAGCCACTAGAGAATTAAGTGGCACTTATTATCCTACTTCTCCATTAGCCTTAGATCATTGTGTTAAAATTGCTTTAATTTTGAATGAATATTGTGCATGTCCTATTATAGGTGACACTATTATAGCAATTAAAGCAAAATGGTTAAAATATTTTCACGAACTTCCCGATATATTTTTAATAGCTAAATTATTAGATCCTAGGATTAGAGAAGATGGTCTAATGGAATTATTACGCATGTATTATAGTGCTTTGTTCCCCCATTTTTTGTTATCCGATTATGATGCAGTTGACTATGTTCCAAATTATGTAGAAGTTGCAGCTAGAGCTAAAAACTATTTGTATGATTTATTTAAAGAATATAAAACCTCATTAGGGGATGATTGTGGGGATAATTTAGGTGCTCAAAATGTAGGTGGTAGTAGTAGTTCTTCACATAATTCATATAATGTTAGTGGTCTTAATGCATTTTATGATTTTTATGATAACCGAACACAAAAACGAGCTAGGGGGTCTAATCCCACACAAGAATTAGATACATATTTAAGTTGTACATTTGAATTTATTTGTTTTGAAAACTCTGTGGATCTTTTGAAGTGGTGGTCAAAGAGGATCAACACTTATCCTATTTTAAGTCATATTGCAAAGGAGATTTTTGCAAGTCCCGCCTCCAACGTTTCCATCGAGTGCGCCTTCTCCAAAGGACGACATATGTTGAATCCAAAAAGGGCAAGATTGACCGTAGAGAGTGTTCAAAACATTACTCTACTTGAAGATTGGCTTCGAGCAAAGAAACGTCAACAACATCTAGATTTATCTGTCTTTGATGACGATGGCCCCGACGAGTATGGCTACGATTCCAACACATCCTCCTCCACCGGAACTAATGGGTAAGTTTGAGGTAAGAGAACTACGTGAGCTTTGATTCCCTAAGGCAATTTAGGGATACGTAGGCAATTTCATTCTAACTTTCAAACTTAGGATGAAACTCAAGCTCTTTCATTTTTTTTTTACTTCTCTTACTTGTAATGAGCAAAGAATATTGTGTAGTAGATGGTGTGTCTCAAAGAAAGGAGGAGATAATAAGATGTGTCTTAGATGCACGTCTTATTATGTCCTCCTTTCTTTGAGACACATCATCTACCACACAACATTCTTTGCTCATTACAATTAAAAGAAGTAAGAAATAAGAACTACGTGGGCTTTGATTCTCCAATTCAATTTAGGGATACGTAGGCAATTTTATTCTAAGTTTGATATTCACTTTCAAACTTAGAATGAAACTCAAGCTCTTTCATTTTTTCCTCTTTCAATTTGTAATTTGTAAGTTGTAATTTTTTTTTATTGTTTGTAAGTTGTAATTTTTTTAAATTCAAACTTAGAAGTTTGCTGTTTGTAAGTTGTAATTTTTTTTTAATTCAACCACCGATTAATCGTTATTTGTAAGTTGTGATTTTTTTAAATTCAAACTTAGTGTTTTATACTTTGTAAGTTGTAAATTTTGGATATTTATACAAAGTTGTGTATTTTTTAACATGTGAATACATTTTGTAAAAAAAAACAAAAAAAAAACCGGAAAACCGCCGGTTACAAACCGGAACCGGAACCGAACATCCCCCGGTTCAGTTCCGGTTAGACCCCGCCGGTTTTCCGAACCGCCGGTTCGGAACCGGAACCGGCGGTTTAACCGAACCGGGCACCACTATGCGGTCAGGTCCATAAATGATAAATCTGAAATATGTTAAAATAGATGTGAGCGTTTGTTAATAAAAAATTAAGATGTTACCTCATTAACATTACAGCCAAAAACGTTGTATTAATATTGCATTGGCATGAAAGTTTACTCTGCATAATAGAGTTAATGAAAAGAAAAACTAAATCTGCAGTCCAATGTTTTCAAATCAAAACATTTTTCTTTCCGACGTTATTGATAATTGATATTTCAGAGAATGTGACTATACACAATACATATATATACTAAACACACCTCAAATTTTATATTTTTATATCTTTCATTTTTAAAATAATGGGATGCATTTAATAAATTTTGGGTTGTGTATAATCTTGCTCTATTCAGATACCCAAATTAATGCATGCAATTCCCTTTCACTTTTTAGGATACAAATGATAGAAAAAGATTATTTATTTTCATTCATGGTATAAAGGCATTGACTTATATGTTTCATGGTATACGTGGCAATTTCCTCTATTTCAAAATTATATATATCAACAATATCTCTCTCTCTCTCTCTCTCTCTCTCTCTGCATGCACCTCACTGCACTGATTTGACAAGGCTAATATCTGATGAGTTGGCAAATCATTACAGCCATTGGATTCATCAACTTTGGATCTATTATGCCTGATTGATTGATTGATGGTAGATGGGATTTTGCTGTATAGATTAAGGGGACAAACATATGTAGTTGGATGGAGGATAGCTATTTGTATATTGTGCAGATATATGCTTTAAATGAGAGTATAATTATTCAATAGTACTTGCAGTTTCTGAAGGGTCGAAGCAGCTCTGTTGTAGTCAATGGATGTAATTAGTCATTTTGTTAGAAATTGAGAATGTTTGTTGTAAAATACTTGATTGTATTAGATTTTCAAAATAAAACACTAATAAATAATACTACCCTCATCCCACTTTTGCACTCTTATTTGTACACAGTTTTTAAGAAAAATCAAATGATTGTTTTATAAATGAGGGTATAAGGGTTAATTCTATTTTTTCTAATTGAGTGATTAGTTTGAATGTTTGTGAAAAAGTAATGGTATTGTGTGTAAATAAGTGTGTACTGTGAGGGTAAGAATTGTGATAAAATTTGTCATTTTGGGGTGTGCAAAATGTTTGGGGATAGACTAAAAAGGAAAATGTGCAAAATGTTAAATAACGGAGTGATTATATATACAACATGATCTGTATTACTAAGATTTAGTGGTACTAGATTATTATGATATTATTCTCTACATTTTGATGTGGTGGACTAGTATAATATTATAAAAGGTGATTATATTTACAATCTTCGAACATTAATAAGTAAAATTACGTCTATGATTGGGAAGGTTGTAAAAATTATAACTTTCGACGATTAAATATTCAATATGTGACATCCTTAAAATTAATAGGAAAAAATGTTTTTTAGTTCTCTAAATTCGCCTAATTATATTTCTAGTTTTTTGTCTTTCATTGTTTTTTAGTTTTCAATGTTTAAAAAATATTAATTTTTAATCCTTTTATCTACAATAATACGTAACATTTTTTTCTTTTTCTTTTTTTTACAATTTAATTTTAAAACAAAAAAAAATTTCATCTAACATATCTAAATTAATATTAATAAGTAAAAATTTTGTTTTTAATCTTGATACAAGTGAGTTAAAGTATTGTGACTACGAGAAATAAAACATTTTAGCATCAAATTGATATTAAGTAATTAACAGATTTTATTTTTTACAAATCATATACATTTCTTACTAGAAACAGATATCACAAAACTAAAAAAATGACATTAATTATATTCCGCCAGTTCTCAAATTACACCAAATGATCCTTGTAGTTAGTTGTAGTCAGTTAAATTCTCCAATAGATAAATTGATGTAATTTCAAAACTAGCAGAATATAGTAAATGCAATTTTTTTAGTTTGAGTTAACCATTTCTTGTACGAAATGTATATAATTTTTGAAAATTATAAATTTATTAATTATTTAATATCAAATTTGATGCTAAAATGTTTTATTTTTCATAGTCACAAAACTCTAACAACTCGTATCATGATGGAAAAATAGAATTTTTCATTATTAATATTAATTTAGACATAGTTGATGAAGAAAACCTTTTTTTGGTTTTAAGATTAAATTGTAATTAACTAAAAAAAAGTTACCTACTGTGTTGGGATTTCAGTGTTTAGATTTTAATGAGACAAATTAAGAATGCAATAGGAAGTTTGAGTACCCCATTTTTCACAATGTTTAAATGAAAACATAGACTAGGATTATGTCTAGTTATAGAAGTTGAAAGATGGAGGTAAACATGCATACAATGCTACATCGAAGATTTCAGAACGAAGCTGCTGCAAGAAAGCAGATACCATATGTAACGCCCCAAAATCTTTCGGTAAAAATATCAGAGTTTTTCTTCTTTGGGCGTTAAGAGAGAAAGGGGAAAGAGGCGTACATGATATAAAATAGAAAGAAACAGGAGAGGATAAGAATATATACACTTAAAACATCGGATACAACCGATAGAAGAATGTTTGAAACCATACGCAGCGGAAAAACATCAGGATCTTTTACAGAGATGAGAAATACAGTTAACATTTTACAAAACGTGGAACATCGTTTTACAAACGAATCAACACAGGTTTAAAGACAAAACCGGAATCATGGACAAAGCTGATAGGGCACCCCTCTCTCTACGCGTCTTCACTTTCTTCATTTCCTGTAGTGTGAGTACAGGTGGGGGTGAGTGCGTTGAATACACTCGTAGGGATACTTTCCAAGTTTTAAAATTAAGCCGATCACGTATTAAACAGATATAACAAATCAGCAATTAAACACGTCACATATTATACAACACACATAACTCGATTCATAAATGGACACACAACCCATGACTCACCAAAAAGACTCGCAGCCCAATGGACACTAAGCCCAAAGGACACTCCGTCGACTCACTACTGGACGCGCAGCCCAATGGACACTAAGCCCAAAGGACACTCCGTCGACTCACTACTGGACGCGCAGCCCAATGGACACTCAGCCCAAAGGACACTCAGCCCAAACCTACCACACTATCGTAAAACAAACACAGAATATAAACACAGCATGCAAATTTCAACAATTCATATATCACATAGGGAAAACTGTAAACAGATAAAGGTTAAGAGGTTACCCCCCACAGATCAAACATATATAAGTTCATATATCGTCATTCATGCATTCGTTAATGGAAGCACAAAGATTAGGGTTTAGAGTTTACCCCCACCTTGTTCGGTGGTTACCACGTGAGTAGCGAGTACCAAAGGTCAAGTATCGCAAGCTCCTTCCAACTGATAGCGTGTTTTCGTCGTGCCCGGCTCGTTCGGCTCGCTCGAGAAAACGGTAAGAAAATGAACTGACTGAGCCCTCTATTTATAGAAATCCAGAAAATACTATTCACCGAAAATATCTCGGCACTATTCACGGGTTGACTTTTCCAAGTTACTATTCATCAGATATATCTCGTATTTTATACTCTTCGTATACATCTCGTATACGTCGTATTCTTCGTTTTCGCTGTTTTCTTGATTACTTGAGCTACGTAACTTCGATAAACCTCTAGTTCGTTTCTATCTTCTCGTTTTTCCAAGACGCATCTAATGGTATAAAAATATTCTATATACCATGTCCAAGAAAAATATCGATCCGAATCACACATTAGATACGTATCTGAAACGCACGTAATTAATTAAACAGTCAAAGTAAACGCTCATACTTATTAAGTCATATGTTAAATATTTAATTAATTAATATGCTCGTTTTGATCCGGGCCACTACACGGCAACACTGCAAGAAGGAAGTTACAGCATTGCAGCAAAGTAAGTAAGAACGGCATGCAGCATCGCTGCAAGAAAAAGTTACAGGAATACTGCAAGAAAAGATACAGCAGTACTGTACGAAGACACTGCAAGAAGGTCTAAGTTACAGCAACGCTGTAAAGGACAAACAGCTGCAAGCAGACCTAGGATACAACGCGAAGCTTACTACTCAAACAGTCAACAACGCCAATGACAAATAGAATAAGTATCCTGCAATCCGAGGAAGGGTAAATGCAGTACGAGGAATGAAGATCCAAGCAAGAATAAATAGAACCATTCCAGAGAAGATGAAAGTTGCAGACAGGGAGCCAATGCCAAGACGCCACGTGGACTGACGCGCTGCAGAAAGCTGCGAGCCGCAACCACCGCATTAAATGCTCCAGAAAGAAAAGTCAAGACGCATTAAATGCAAGTCATGCCTTTGATCAAGTACACTTAAATTCAAAATGGGAGATATCTCCTTCAACGGATATCTTCTCTACAAGTATAAATAGAGGATGTGCAACCCTGAAGCTGACTACTGAAACATTTGCATAAAAACTCTCAAGCATTCAAGCTATACTCTTTCAAGTCTACTCTCAATTTCAGTCACTCAACCTCTGTGAAGTGAAGCAAGTTCAAAGTTGAAAGATCATTTGAAGGATTCAGAAGCTCACTTCACCGCACCAGTTGAAGAACAAATCTATATACTTTTTAACCTTATTGTTGTGTGCTTAGGTTGTTTTAGGTGTCGAACAGTTGATAGGAGAGATCCTTGTTGTTTGTATAGTTGTCTAGGATATAGATAGCTTCCCTGTGTGGGAGTTTGAAACCCTGTGTGGGTTTGCCTTTAGAGTTTGCAGGTGTTGTGTGTACGCTGGACTCTAGTAGGTGTTTAGCTTTGTAAGTTGATAGATTGTTAGGAGTGTCCTGTAAATCAATCTTGCTTAACAAAGTTCATGCTCGAGGTAGCAGTAGAGTGGACGTAGAAGGATTACACCACCTTCGAACCACTATAAACCATAAGTGTTTTATTGCTTTCTTATCTGTGTTTTATCTTTTATATCTATCTCTGTCATAAAACATAAAATGTTTTGATAAGGATCATATTTGAAAAAACCAGCCTTGTGTCTTAAAACCTTTTTTTTCCGCTGCGTATAAAACTCTAAGTTACAGCGTGAAACACTGCATCCTAGTGCTGTAAGCAGTAACTGACTAGCGCTGCAAGTTCAAGTAACTTGCAGAACAGTAAGTTTTAATCTGATTTTCAAAATCGACCAAGGTTCATTCATCCCCCTCTGAACCTCGGATACCACTTGGGACCAACATACTGTTATAGGTAAAAGGACTAAAAATGATATTTTGTAAACATAGAGGACTAAAAATCAAAAGTTGAAAGATAGAGAACTAAAAATCTAATGAGGCATACATAGATGACCAAAACACCTTTTTTTCCCAAACTTAATATATATATATATATATATATATATATATGTGTGTTTTTTTTTTTAATATGATATAAACAAAAATGAGCGATTTCAAATCAAATTAATAATAAAACTAGTTGTGCCAAATATTGAGTGAATTTCTTATTTTGTTCATCTTCAGGTATACTTGGTGATTTGACCAAATATTTGGAATGATAAATGTAACTCACCCAATAATAAAGGAAGTGTGTTTCAACCTTTATCTTTTACTACATTAGATTTTTGTCAAATGTCTTTTAAAATTTAATTTCATAAATAGTCATGATTATTAGCATGGTTTTAAGTTGAACCTTAACTTTAAATACAATTGAGTCCAGTCAAGTCATTTACAGCACTCCATTAATCTTTATAAGAAGGGAAAAATTTGGCAAAATTTACTAACACTCCCTAAAAGTGTGTAGTCAACAAAACATATAAAGAAAATGAAAAGTACATAACTTTTTTGATAAGCTATCAGGTATTATAACAGAAAACTATATAAAATAAAATGAAAAAAAAAACATATATTTCATGATAAGGAATACGTTATTACAATAAAGAAAAAAAAACATGTCTTTTATATATGTAATTATACTATTAAATTTTATTTAAATTACTATAAATAGAACAAAATCGAAGCTAAAACTTTCTTAATTATATGCATCTACATAATATAATTTATCATGTAAAATTACGTTTTCATATTGACCCACTCATGGGTCTTTTTTTTTTTTTAAATCATCTTTTTTATTTTCGTATAAATTTTGTGATAAAAGAATTTAATACAAGAAAATGCATACTTTTGAAATTTATGTATTTAAACATAAATGTTTAAGATAAAATAAATGCTTAAAGTTTTATAAAGTTAGAAATTTTATACATAAATATTTTACATTAGACGTCTGGATTTGAATTATGTAATGCAAGACATATTTCTCAATAAAAGTAAATAATTACAAGTATTTAATTTTTTAATATTACAAAATACAAGTGTATGAGATAAAATATACATGTAAAATATAACTATATAAATTCAGATTTTTTTTATAGTTAAATACTTTATATAATCTTCTTTTCAATTAAAAAATTGTTTAGTTAAATAACTATCTAAGATATAGCTATTAAAATCCTGTTTTGATAGCGATTCACTATTTTATATGATTTGTTTAGAATTTTTTAATTTTTTCACAATATGTTCACTATTTTATATCAAAATCTTCATTACAACCATATATAACATCAAGATTTATCAAAATCCCATCATATCGTATAATAAAATTTATAACGAGTAATATGGCAATTTGTGCCTCACATGGGTATATTCAGGGACGGGGGAGAGGGGGAACAAGGGGGGCATTGGGCCCCCTTCAAATTCTAAAAAACTATACTGTATAATATATATATATATATATATATATATATATATTTATATATAATAAGTGATAATTTTTAATGTTAAGGTGTAATTAAATTACAATAATTAGTGGATTGTAATTATATTTCATATCAAATCAAAAACCATATATAATATATATCATTTCTCTTAATTATATATAAGTATCATATATTCACACTTTTTCAACTTTTGATTTTTCTCAATCATTTTAGGTACCAAATTCATAATAATAGTGTGATGGTGTGAGCTTTTTAGATAATTGATATGAGTAAATTATATTTGTGGCTACCTATATTTGTATTAAAGTATCAAACATTTGAGTTTTATTAGTATCAAACCATTAATACAAATTTTTTAAAAGCATATTAAAAATTCAAAATTGAATACATGTTCACTGTGAAATGAAAAAGTACCTAAATGCATATATAATTTATACGTATTTCGAATTTTTATACATTGTGAGTGGATCCTCCTAAAAAAAAATTTCTAGTTTTGTCACCGGATGTATTGCTAGTTTCAATAAAAGATGAAACATAATTTAAAATAGATTCATGTTGTCCAATTTTCTATGGCGAAAAATCACCAACTATGAAATCCGAGACATATTTTACTCAGTAATATAGTCTCATATAAACATGCATGCAATTATGTACGAGTGTGAGTGGATGGATATATAGCACATGTAATAGAAATGCACGTAGATACCATGTGAGAATTTCAATTATTACATTTAATGATTCATTTTATATTTCAAAACAATCATATCATACCACATGTATTATATACATATATAAATTATGATATATATATATATATATATATATATATAACTAATATATAATTTGTACTAAATGAAATGAAATATCAAATGTAAATTAATCCACTTCACAGAAGCAGTAGCATGCACAACACAGGCTCCACTTTCTTACAATTTACTGCAAAATCTCTGATATTTTGAAACAAATGTACGTTTTGCTTTGATTGATAGTTCAGCTTTGTTTAGGTTGCCTGATATTTCTGAAAAGTTGCATGCTATTACATGAAAGAACATGATTTTTTTTTAATGAAAAGGCATATCACCAAAAATAGTAGACAAACTCATATTATGCATATTAATTTCTTTAAGATGTTTTTCTTCTATTTTAGATGTTAATTAATTATTTATTCTTAATTTAATCCAGTTTTGCCTTTTGTAGGAAAGAATGAATAAGGAATTGAAGTTGGAGGCATTTTAGATTAGAAGAAATTTAGTGATGTCTCCAATGCTCTCGTGGATGGTTTTAGCATCACGTCTAAGCACTTGAGTTCAATTCTCTAAGTTTGATGAGTAACAGCAATAGGCATAGACACACTTTAACATCCGAAGATTGCAAAGAATAGAACGCGGACAAGCGGACTTGGAGAAGTAATATCTTAAATTGATAATTAGTGCTTCATTTATTTCAAAATAACTACTACATTTTAGCTAGAGTCTACATTTTGTTTTAAATTAAATATCATTTTAGATTTTTATGCAATTTCATTCCCAAAGTATCCATATTAATAATCATCAATTAGCTAAAATTTAGGGATTTAGTATGATACTTTTTATTGAAATTTTTTTATTCTCTTTCCAATTTTGAATTCTAATTCCTTGATTAGTAAATGATATATTTGTCCAATTTTTATATTCCTTTATTTATGATAAAAACTCTAAAACGACACTTATTTTGAAACTAAGTGAGTATCACATTAGGAGTATTTGAGGTAAGTATATAAGGATTCTAACCCCCTTTTTCCATCTTCTCCGATCATCATTCCACTATTAAAACTCTAGAATTAAACTTTTATCATTTGTTATTTTCAATCTTCATGCAAAGTTAAACTGCTTCTATCTAAGAGATAACCAAGACTTGGTTCCTAATTCATTATTGTAAGATAAATTTAATTTCATCATTATTTCTTTCTTCATTGTCCATATATTTTTGTGCATGTTTATTATTATTATTTTGGTGAATTGTTCAAAAATGATCATTTATCAAATTTTCACGATATACTATGTTGCCAATTGAAACGTTAGATTTGTAATGGTTTATATATTAATTCTCTGCTATGAATCTAGATAAACCTCATTGTGTGTTTGTTAGCTAGAATTGGGTTTCTTTAGATTTAAATGCAATTAGTAAATTAAATTCTAAGCTTGTATTTTCCTTTTTTTAATAATTAGAATTGTAATTAGAGATCATATCTTAATTATCGAACATTAAAGTAAATTATGTTGTTAGGTTGTATAAATGATTATATCCAATTTAATGTTGAAGGAAAGATATAATATTTGCATCTATAATCAACACTTGAACCATTCTTAAATTTATTTCTTGGTTGGATATTTTACTTCATTGAACTCACTTTAGTTAATTGTTTTTGTTTTATTTTTATCAATTACAAAATTTCAAAACTCCCCAAATCATATACTTAAAATAAGTTTGCAAAAAAAATAAATCCTTATTGAATTCGACCTTAATTATTATTATCTTAAATTTATATTTTTAGAGAACTTATGTATTGAATTTGACACCATCACCGGAATTTTAAATGAGTCACATAGTTAATAAGGTGTTATTAATAACCAATGTTCTAAAATTTGTTAGGCGCTAGTCGGGCTCTTGACTGGCGCCTAGGATGCCTAGTCGAAGTCTAGGTGGCACCTAGACACTGTATCTAAATTAAATAATTTTTTTATTATTATTAGCACTTAATTGATTTTACTGCTCTTTATGGAATCGACTCCTGCTTGCCACTACTACAAACTAGTAGAAAGAAGAGATTTATTTTTTGATGCTTCAACAGCTGATAAGTGTCGCTTTTTACATGTTTTTGTGTACATTTATGTAAGCTTCTAGGTACATTTAGGTATGTTTTAATAGTGATTTCTATAATTATCATGTATAAGTACATTTGATGGCTTTTGTAGTTAGTTTAATTTTTTTTGGAAAAATCGTGAGTTTTGGCTTATACGCGTGGTTGTAGGAGAAATGGTATATCTATTGATCTAGAAGTCCAAATTAAAAGATCTCAATTTATTTTGGAAAGATAAGGAAGAGATCTACAACTTTCATGTTGAATATATTTCCTAATTCTCTCTCCAAGAAAGCAGAATATCAGAGAAGGTGAAAGTTGTGATGTTCGGTTTTGCGTCATAATAGGGCTCTAGTATTTTGGCCATAATTTCATTTCCAAAATTTTTATTGAGCTGAAACTTATGGCATTGGAAAGCTAACTTCAAGAGCTACAACTCTCATGAATAATATAAAGTCGAATTCTATCATTTTGACCGCACACAGTCCGTGCTATGGGGCATGTCCATGCTAAATCACGCAGAGAGCTTATTTAGTGGAGCACGGGTGACCGTGCCGTGGGGCACGACCATGCCCGAATAACTCAAATTGGCATGAAAACTCGATATTTGACATGTTTTATAGTTTTAATCCATTTAGAAGTTCCCCAAGATGTTATATTTCGACTTCCACTTGGTTTAGGAGAGATCAAAACTCTTATATAACCATGAAATTGGTGGAAAAGAAGAGGCATCAGAGAACACACACACATAGAAAGAGACAAATCATAATCTAAGAAGGATTCAAAGAAAGAGTCGAGCGCGATAGATCATATTTGGAGGCGCTTTGGAGGAGATCAAGTGGACCGAAGGATTGGAGAAATGGGAGATCACCTTTCCTAGAGTTTTTCTATCTCTTTCTTGTAGTTAAATTTTTTGTTTAGATATGATGTTTTACGATTTGTCTATGAGTTGTTTGATTATCATGTCTATCTAATTTTATAGGGTTTCTAGGATTTGTTAGTAATCTTATTTGAATCTTTATGAATCTTTGATTTTAATTCAAGTTCTTAATTTGTGAACTATATGTGTTTTTATGTTTTGATTGTTTGTTTGATTGTTTGGCCATTGATCAAGCATGTTTTAGTAATTAGATCAAAATTTGGTAGATGAGATTTTATTATGGAAGAATAAACACATGACACATAAATAGAATTAAATCGGGAGATTAATGAATTTATGTGATGAGAAATCAATCTTAGGAGTTTTTTGGAGTCATAATTTTTTAATTAGATTGAGTAAGGATACCTCTGGTGGTATAATAATCAAATGTTTAACTGAACTGAGAGAGTTGTTAATTCGATATTTGTGATTGCTCATATAGGGAGAATAATTAATGAATTTGGTTGGTCAAAGTGATATTTTGATGAGAATTAGATGAAAGCATATCCTAGAAGTTAACTTCGTTATATTGATTTATTGTGTTCATTCATTGTTCTATTTTTTTTTTGGTTATTTATTTGAAATCTTGATATTCGGTTGCCTAGATAAAATTAGGTGTTGAATTTGGGTAATTAATCAATTCTAATTCGATAGTCTCTGTGAGATCGAACTTGCTCACCACTTCTACAATCTACACTGTACACTTGCGGGAGTAGCTAAAAGAATGTAGTGAACAACAACATACCAATTTTGATATGAAAACTTATTAATATACATATTTTCTTGAAATTATTTTATAAAAACTAACAAACTTGCAATTTTATATATTTATATTTATATTAACGTTTAAGCAATTTCTAAGCTAATTTGATTATATGATTATCAAAGATTAATTAAGCTCACTTGTTGATGCTAAAAAACATTTCCCGACTCAATTATATATATACATATTTGTTTTAGAATAATTATACATATAAGTTGATTAATTAAATTTTATATGAGTTACTGTCCAATTTTAAAATGAGAATAGTACTTAATTTCGGTAAAACTACTTTAGTTAGAAATTTATTGTACTAATTAAGTAAAGCTGCTTTATATATGATTTTAGATTAATAATAGTAATTTTCTAAATTTTATTTGTGTTGATTAACTGAATACATTGAAAGGTTATGAAATGTCTAACATGAGTTTTACTAAATTTTATAAGAGAATAAATTGTTTCCTTATTATATGATTTGTTTTAAATATCTTGTAAAATGATAAAGAAAGAGAATTAAATTAAATTAAGATTTATATTTATAATTATTATCATTCAACATGTTAGTCATGTTGTGATCAACTAAGACATGTGATTTGATTAATAAGTTATTGTATTATAGGAATTGTGAATTATTTAGGCATGCTTGGCAATTTACAAATACACGATCACTACTTCTAAGGTGAGGGTAACCTCTTAATTTGTATATGATTTTTGTACTCTGTGATCTTTTATAAATATGTGAAATGAGATTGCTCTGATTATATGTTCATGTGATGTTATCGAAATGTGAACATTGTACTATGAGCTTATTAATGCAAATGTGAAGAATGATATGGTTAAATGTGTAACTGTTTGTGAAGTTAATACTTGCATATGTGATAAATGAAATGTAATTCACAGCGGTTAAGATCCCCGAATTCAAGATGGTTAAGATCTATAATTCACGACAGTTAAGCTCCGCGATTTCATGACGGTTAAGATTCGTAATTTACGACGATTAAGATCTGTATTTCATGATGGTTAAGATCTACAATGTATTCATGGTGGTTAAGATCCACAAATAAGTGTTGTGTTTGATTGTAATGCTTATGTGTATCTGCATCTACGATAAGTCAGGCTGAATCCCGCACCTATGCGATTGCGATTGTGAAGTGACGGTTCTATGTGTATGTTTGCTACGATTTATATATTTGAATTTATTTAGTGTTGTCCTAGGATCCCTCATTGGGTGTATTTCAAACACTCACCCCTCTATGAAAAATGTTTTTCGGCGCAAACAGTTTAAGGCATGGTGCGCAAGCGGTACCGATATTCTAAATGTTGAAGAAGAATTTAACTAAATTGTTTTATTTTCATGAATTTTAGAAATGCGTATTTTATAAATATTCTTGATTTTATTTATCTTTATTATTCTTAAAAGAGTGAATTTTGTACGTAAATAACGTTTTAGCCAAAAATTACCTTTAAAAAGAAACGAGGCGTTACACAATGATTATAAAATTAATTTTTATTTGTATTTTCCAATTCGTTAGTTTTCTATCAATATATAATTAAATTTAATAATTTGATAAAAACACTATAAGACATTAAGAAAGTCATTGTTATGCTAAAAAGTAGAAATAAAAAAAAGGAAAAAAACCAAAAAAAAATATTTGGCGCCTAGGACTGCCTAGGGCCGAATTGTTCCGTCTAACCCCGCCTACAGACACCTAACATCTAAGGTGATCTAAGGTGGCCGAATAGACAAAAAATGATGTGGCTAGGAGCCGCCTAGCACCTAGGCGGTCGTCTAGAACAATTTTAGAACACTTATAATAACACTGTATTAATGTTAAAATCATTTTCTTTAAGGGAAATTTTTTTTTATTAGTCATTTATGTTTGACTCATTTGATTTTTAGTCTTCTATCTTTCACCTTTTGATTTTTAGTCCTCCATGTTTACAAAGTATAAGTTTTTTAGTCCTCTATGTTTGACTCGTTAGATTTTTAGTCCTCTATCTTTCACATTTTGATTTTTGGTTCTCTATATTTACAAAATATCATTTTTTAGTCCTTTTACCTATAATAGCAGATAACTTTTTTTTCTTCTTAATTATATTCAATCTTAACACCAATTTTTTCCATTCATCTAACATGTCTAAATTAATATTAATAATTAAAAATTATATATTTCATCCTGATACGAGTGAGTTAGAGTTTTATGAGTTTGAGAAATAAAACATTTTATCATCAAAATTTATATTAAGCAATTAACAAATTTATTTTTCACAAATTATACATTTTGTGCCGAAAATAGATAACACGAAAGTAAAAAATGACATTAATCATATTCTGCTAGCTCTCAAATTACACCAAATGATTCATGGGGTTGTTGTTAGTTCAATTCTCCAATAGATAAATTGATGTAATTTAAGAACTACCAAAATATGATTAATGTTATTTTTTAAGTTTTGTATTATTCGTTTTCAGTAAGAAATGTATATAATTTATGAAAAATAAAATTTTAATTGCTTATTATTTATTTTGATGCTAAAATGCATTTTTTTCTCATAGTCACAAAACTCTAACTCATTCATCTCATAATGAAAAATAGAATTTTTAATTATTAATATTAATTTAGACATGTTAGTTGAATAAAAAAAATTTGGTTTTAAAATTAAATTGTAATTAAAAAAAAAAGTTACCTACTATTGCAGGTAAAATGACTAAAAATGATATTTTTTAAACATAGAGGACTAAAAATAAAAGGTGAAAGATAGAGGACTAAAAATGATATTCTTTAAACATAGAGAATTAAAAATAAAAATGTGAAAGATAGAGGACGAAAAATCTAATGAGCCAAACATAGAAGACTAAAAAAAAAAATTTCCCTTTCTTTAATGTTAACAATCATTAGACCTACCATATTCATTGCATTGCATTCAAAAAGAAAAGATTTCATAACAAATAAATTTATAAGTTTTTTGATAGACTTTAGGCCAGAATTATTCACAAAACATGTCAAACTCGGGCTAAAAAAAGTTTTTCATATACAATAGGTCATTGATTAAAAAAAAAAAAAGGTCATACTTAGGCCTAATATTTACAATTCAAGCTTAAACCGACCACCAAAAAGTCCTAGCGTAGTCTATTTCCATCCCAATTGTATGTATGATTTTATTCTCTTATCTTTGTGATTATATAAATTGAATTTTATTACATGATTTTAAAATTGATATTGTATTCACTTATAACAAAATCATGAATGCATTTTGATCATATCTAATAATATTTGTTTCAAGTTTTTAATTCTATTTTTATGTTAAACTAGCAATGTACCCGTGTGATACGCGTCTTGCCATATAACTCAATCATTGTAATATAATACAATTTTAATTTTAAATACATAACATATGAGCATTGAATATATAACTATATTTCGCAATAGTAAAATATAAAAAATAAACATAAAACAATTCCAAATTATACACCAAATCTATCAAAACATATTATGTCACAAATCTCACTAAATACTACTTAATTATATCTTTTCTTTTATTTGGACTAATTAGTTTGTTTAAGCAAATACACATTATAATTATTTTTAAACATTTTTCTAAATTTATTTGTTGAATTTTATACTTTTTTTCAAAATTAATTAATTAATTATATATATATATATATATATATATATATTTCAACTTAATTTTAAAATAATATTTTTGCTGATTTTAAAATTATCAAATTTAAGTTTGTCATCTTATTATCACAATTTTCGTTAGTGTTTATTATTCTATGAGATATGTAAACAAGTTTAATATGTTTTGGTCTCTCTTTTATTTTTTTCACTTTTTAAAATTAATCTCGAACTTTATAACTACTTTATAGATTTATTTCTTAGATTTTAAACTAATTTTCAAATTTTAATATATTTAATTTGAAATTTTCAAACATAATTTTAAGATTTATTATTATTAACTTTATTGTAAAAATTTTTATAAATTATTTGTTGGTGTTTAGATATTGTAAAAAAGAAAAATTGTTCTTTCATGATAATTTTTTTATTTTATTATACTATTATATATTTATTAATTTTTGTAAGTTATATTTGTTAATGATTTATTTTTTTTGCTTAAAGAAATTAAAAGGGCCTTCATAAAGAGTAGCACTCTTGTGCACCTTATGCATACATGCATGCGGGTCGGGTTTGAGTGTGGGTTGACCCGGATCCGTACACTTTTACTTATTTATCATTTTTTTTTTTTTTTGCTCTGACCTTTATATTATGTTAGTCACACATTTATGTTATATTGATCATATTTTTATGTCTAGATATCATACCTTTATTTAATACTTTTAACTTTAAAAAAACTCTAATTTTGCCACAATTTGTACATGTTTACCTTTATGTGATATTATTTATACATTTATATCAACATAGTTATATATTTATGTAATATATAAAGGTACAACTAACATAACTAAAAAGTATATCTAACATAACTAAAATGTATGATTATTATAACTGAAATGAATGAAAGGTTAATATGTTTGTCCAAAATAAAGGTTAAGGTATAGCTAACCTTACAAAAAATATGACTAACATAACTAAAATGTATAGTTAACATAACCTAGGAGAATATTTGGACGAATTTTGTCCGCGACCTGGTGGCACGTGCGAACGCATACAGACGCGTGGTGGGCTGTATCGACCCGAGTACACGGATATAGGATCCGTACACCAAGTGCACAAAAGTTTTTGTCCTTCATAAATTGTCAATGACCCAATTAAGAAGCTCATTAATTTGAGAAATCTATTATTAAGGCCACAGTTGTGAATTTAATCTAATTAACTTTCAATTTTGAGATTCCATTTTAAAACTCTATTAACGCCGCGTGTTCCCACTTTCATCTCCATTTCCCTATCCACAAGATGCGCCGCCGCCATCTTCGCATCTGCTTGCCTCGCTTTCCATCTTCACCACCGACTCCAGCGATTACTGAGAGCAGCCTCCATCCCATTTTCTATAGTTCCCGCTTCTCCAGCTCCATACTCCGGCAAAACCACCATTGCTTAATCTTCAGATCTACAACCGCCTTCCGCCAACCATCCTACAATTCCCTAAAACCGCCGCCATCAACCACCACACCATCTGAATCCCAAATCTTCCTAGTGAAGCCGCCGATATATACTCATTTAGTATATATTAAAAATTAACAATAGTAATGAACTTCATTTGTATTAATGTCACGGGAGAGGGTGATGTTAATAATTTTCTCATTGATTGTAATATTGTACATTATTATATATAGTATTATTAACACCACAATATTATTAGGGACGTAAAAAATTTTATGCACTTGGTGTTAGGATCCATGCACTCGGGTAGAGGTGCTCATCTGATTTGAAAAATCGGAATCAAACTGGAATCGAACTAGGGTCAATGGTTCAAAAAATTGTTGACCCGGTTTTGGTTCCAAACCGAAACTGTGAACTGTGGTTTGCCGGTTCAGTTTCGATCCATGCAAATTTCGAACCATGCAACAACAGGTTAAATCGGTGGTTCGCCTATTTTTTTTAATAGGAGCATGCCACGTGTACGACTGAGATTAACTAACCGTTTGTGTGATCAACGTCTAGAAGAACTAGCCATTGGCAAACCGACGGTTGAACCACTAGTTAAACTGGCAATTTAGATTGGATTTTCAATCAACGGTCTTAATTAAATGACCGTTGATGATGGACGGCCAAGATTGTCCAAACCGTCGGATTAACCGAACCGGAATTGGCGGTTCGAACTGATCCAAAATTTTTTTTTTTCATTTATATTTTGGTTGAAATCTATAAATACCCTCCATCCCCTTTGTGAATTACACACCAATTTTTTGTCAATTTCATCCATTCTTGAATCAATCTTTCTCTCTTTCTCAAGCTCACACTTTGATTCTTTCATCAATTTTTCAATTCATCATCACTTATTATATTTATTCTTACATTCTACTTCTAGTGCTATTCTTCTTCTACTTATACTATTTTGTACTTCTTCAATTGTATTTCATTTCTCTTTAAAAAAAATGTCTAGAAGAGGTACTTCTTCCGCTGGTTTATCTCGTGGAAAAAGAAAGAGTCATATGCCACCACCACAATCTTTGCATGATGATGATATTATTGATTCTTATTCTCAATGGAGTCAAGAAAATTTGGAGGCCACTTTAGGCCCTAATATCGTCATCGTCTTTGCCGAAAAAGAAGAAGAAGAGGTGCCTAGAAGAATAACACAAGAGAGTGATAATACGACACACACCACTATAGCACTTTCTACTGTTTGAAGTGATATTTTCTCAATTCATTTTCAGAAGAAGAAAGTACCGACTAGCAATATTGATTTTAATGTCACGTGCAACCATTTTGGAAAAAGCTACAAATTCAAGCATAGAGGGGGTTATGGGACGTTCAACAATCATATATTGAAGAAGCATCCCGACAAGGTAGGCAATGGTTGATCTCAAACATAAATTCGGGGATATACCGATTATTCTCAAGGTGGAGGTATTGATTCTCTTACTTTTAGATTTAGTCAATTGAATCATATGAAAGACATAGTCGAATTTATTACCGAAAAATATCTTCCATTTCAATTTTCTTGTGATGATAATTTTGAAAAATTTACTAGCACTTACTTGCAACCTAGTAGTAGAAAAATATTTAGAAATACCGTAACACATGATATAGAAAAATAGTGGAGAATATAAATATAAATTAATTGAAGAATTTAAAATTTTAAAACAAATTTTTTTTATATGTAGTGATATTTGGAAGGATCATTCTAAGATATATGATTATATGGGTATTACTTGTCATTTGATAGATGATGCATGGAACATACAAAAACATTTAATTTCATATATTGATTTTGATGAAAAAACATTCGGCTATACACATTGCACAAAAAATTATTCACTTTTTAAATGATTATGGTATAGTACAAAAAATATTTTCCATTGGATTTGATAATGCTAGTGGTAATACGGCTAGTTTACCTTCACTTATTGAATTTTGTAAACCTCCAATTCAAGGAAAAAATTTCCATATTTGTTGTATGTGTCATTTTTTAAACTTATGTGTTCAAGATGACTTAGAATCATTAAAAAATCATATTAAACCTATTAAAGATGCAATTTATTAAATTGCTAGATTTACGGCATATCATAAAAAATGGGCTAAGTTTTGTAAGAAAAACGAAATGGAAGTTAAAAAATTTATAATCGATGTGCAACATCGTTGGAATTCTACATATTACATGCTCCAAGATTATTATGATTATAGACACATGTTTTTTTCAAATTTATATGGAAAATCCATATGATGACATTATTTCATTTAACAATTCATGGGACACATGTCTTAATTTGATTCAACTTTTCAAAATATTTTAAGAGGTAACTAGGGAATTATCCAATTGTTATTATCCTATTTCTCCATTAGTTTTAGATCATTGTGTAAAATTTGCTCTTATTTTGAATGAATATTCAACATGTCCTATTTTAGGAGACACAATTATAGTGATGAAATCGAAATGATTAAAATATTTTCATGAGATATCCGATTTATTTTTATGTGCTAAATTATTAGAACCTAGAATTAGAGAAGATGACTTAGAAGAATTATAAAAAATGTATTATAATGCATTGTTCCCAAATTTGATATTGGGAGAATATGATGAAGTTGATTATGTTCCTAATTATATTGAAGTTGTTGGTAGAGCTAAACAATGGTTATACGAATTTTTTAAAGAATATAAAGTATTGTTTGGTGATTCTAGTGATGTAGGTGATCAAATTGTAGGAGGTAGTAATAGTTATTCCTCTTCTTCATCTAGTTTTGTTCCAGCTCCGACTCTTAGTCAATTTTATAATTTTTATGATATTAGAACACAAAAACGAGCTACAGGTTTTAACTCTTGCCAATAATTAGATTCATATTTAGGTGTTACTTTTGAACAAATTTCATTTGAAAATTCTTTGAATCTATTGAAGTGGTGGTCAAGAATGACTATCATTTATCCTAATTTAACTATTATTGCAAAAGAGATATTTGCAAGTCACACTTGCCGTAGAACATGCATTTAGCAAAATAGGTCATATGTTGAATCCAAGAAGATCAAAATTGACGAAAGAGAATGTACAAAACATAACTCTTCTTCAAGATTGGGTGAGAGCAAAAAACCGTCAACAACATCTTGATTTCTCCTATTTAGATGACGATGGAGATGACACGTATGAATATGATTCAAACACATCCTCCTCCGCCAGAACCAACGTTGACGAGTGAAGGTAAGTTAGGTAAGAGAACTACGTGAGCTTCGATTCCTTAATTTTGAAAAGGATACGTAGGCAAATTTATTCTAAGTTTGGAAGAGTTACACTTCCAAACTTAGAATGAAACTCAAGCTCTTTCAATATTTTTTTTACACCTCCTTTTTCAAGTTTCATTTTTTTTATACAAAGTTATAATTTTTTTAACTTCAATATTGTTGTAACTTGTATGATTGTAATATATTGAGTTGTAATATTTTTTTCATTCAAAATTGTAATTTTCACTCATTTTAATCTTGTAGACTTCAAGTTGTAATGTATTATTTTATTATGTCTTATTGTAATTTTTGTAAAACCTTAAGTTGTAAAATGTTCAATGTTGTATTATTTTATATACATTTAATTGATTGTATTTTATTTCATATCTAAATTTATAAATTATTTAAGTTAGTTTAGACTTTATTGGAAATCTAGAATTATGAAACATTAATTTAATAATGCAAAAAAAAAAATTACGACGCACGGGGTATATACTGTGTGCAAAACACAATGCAAACTAAACGATTGGGCATGACTGTGCCCTAGCGCACGGTCCGTGCTTGAGAAATAAAAAAAACACTATCTAAACCGTCGGTTCCAATTAAACAGCAGTTAGATGGAGTCCCAGTGTTCTTTAAGTCACAAAAGCAACACATTACACATAATGTAAGGAAAATAATTCAACTAGATGAAGAAATGTTGAAGGCCATACCATTTGAAAAAAGATCAACCATGAGAAGATTAGCCAAGGAGATGAAATGCAGCAAATCAACAATTGGTAGGTGGGTGAAAAATGGGGCAATCAGACCACACACAAATGCCATCAAGCCTGATCTTACAGCAGCAAATAAAATGGAAAGGCTAAAGTACTGTTTGAATTCCTTGCAAGTTGACAGGCTCAACAACAAAGTCAAATTTGGATCAATGCATAATGTCATTCACATTGATGAGAAATGGTTTTACATGACAAGAGCAAGTGAGAGATACTACATGTTGCTAGGGGAAACTGAACCACATAGGACATGCAAAAGCAAGAGGTTCATACCCAAAATTATGTTTATGTGTGCAGTTGCAAGACCTCAATATTCAAGTGATGGGGAACTTGTGTTTGATGGGAAAATAAGGATTTTTCCATTCACAAGGTAAGAACCAGCACAAAGGAACAATAAAAACAGAGTGAGGGTCGCTATGGTGACAAAGTCAATAGACTCAATTACTAAAGAGGTCATCAAGGAATGCCTAATTAATCAGGTAAAATTATTAGAACATTATCATCACATAGTTTTACACACATAAGTAAGTCTCCAAAACAGGAAATGTTATCATATCCCTATTGATGACATTACTTTTTACAGTTTCATCACATATAAGCAACTAATCATCATTTCTCATCAGATTATACCAGCAATTAAAGTAAAGCGGCCAACAAGTGCAAGCAAAAAAATTGTAATTCAACAAGATAATGCAAAACCACATATTAGCAACCATGATCCTGAGTTAAGGGCTGCAGCCTCATCAAATGAATTCAACATCCAATTGGTTTGCCAGCCACCAAACTCCCCTGACACTAATGTCAATGACTTAGGGTGGTTCAAGGCTATACAATCATTACAAGTACTGGACACAACTTCATATAATGTGGATGATTTGGTGAAAAATGTGATGTTATCCTTTGAAAACCTCACACACACTACACTTAACAATGTATTCTTAAGTCTATAAAATTGCATTATTGAAATCATGAAGGTAAAGGGAAACAACAACTACAAGTTGCCACACACATGAACAAAGACACTTTACTTAGGGAAAGAAGACTGCCATTAACACTAGAGGTGGAGGAAGACATGGTAAAAGAATGCATAGAGTACTTGGTGCAAGCTAGACAGATAGAAGATGCAACATATGACTTGGAAGAACTAATGACCAATCTAGGATATGATTAAAGCATAAGACATACCTTTTGACATCATTTTGAACTATCTCAAGGTAAAGATGGTAATGTTTACATCATAAACTAATGGTTATTTAAGTCATATAGGACATGCTTAGGTTGTAAACATTCTATATATACCTTTTGCAAGTATTGACTCTCATATATTGCAATTTTCAGCTATGGTGACATTTTTAGTACAAGGGTGACACATAATCACATTCTAACCATATACACACAATCTGAATGGTCAGCAGAATAAGAAATACTGAGCTAACTCAATCAAATGACCATCACATTAAACAATCAAATAAGAATTTGATTGATTAATTCCCTTAGAACGGTTTCATCACAGGGAAAAGGATACCCTAAATCAAGCCTCCTAACCTAGGTTTGGAACCCAAATGGTGGCATTAATCTAAGGCACATTGGGGACACCATAACCCAATCTATTACACAAATACAGTCTCCAAAATAAAGAAAGTTTTGCAATTTTCAGTTATAGTGACATTTTTTTAGTGTAAGGGTACCACATAATCACATTCTGATCATCACATCAATTCAATATAACAATATCATCATTTCACCACTTATATTTTACTCACCTACCAATAATCAACTTTGCACAATTTTACCAAAAAAATAGGGGCAACATGTATCACAGTATATATACTCAGCATAACTCACAGTATTCATCAAGTAAATGAGATATCAGAGTAACCTAAGCACGAGGGGAAACCATCTCCCCAGGCTCTCCAAGAAATATCGTTGCATGTCCTTGCTCCATCTCGAAGCCACCTCCCTCGTCTCTATCCCCTCCATTAGAGAACTCTCCGCTGCAGGAGTAGTATTAGAGGTTATATACTTGATGAATAAAAAAAATACTGTAAAAATACCTGTGTGGATTAGAGGACTCTCAGATACCCACAAATCTTCTGAGTCGGCAATGACGGCGTTCTCAATGTCAAAAATAGGGGAGTCCATTTCAGAGAAAGCTGACTCCATTAAAGGTGTCTTGTCCACAAAAGTTTCAGCTTCAAACAAAAGTTCTTTCAAACCCGACTCCATAATACAGATCGAAGAAAAACAGAGTGGGATCGAAGAAAAAGACCGATCGATCGAAGAAAAAAATAGATTAATCGAAGAAAAAGAGAGATCGATTAAAGATCTGCACAGTTTTAGATAGAGGCAAGATCGATCAAAGATCTCTTCATATATTTTTTACAGAGTCGATTTGGGGGAGGGGTAGAGACGACACATAGGGTTTCAGAAAGAGGCATAACATCAGAGTTTTCAGAGAGTGGGGTGGGGAAGACGATGGAAGAGAGAGAGAGAGATAACATTAGGGTTTTCAGAGAGTGAGGTGGGAAAGACGGTAAAGATAGGAAGAGAGAATGGGATTAGGGTTGGGAAGAACATTTGAGAATGAGTGTATAATGGGTGGGGGATTGGGTTTTTTATTTCAGAATTGGTGTAATGGGTAGGGTGATTTGGGTTGGGTTAGATTAAAAATTGAATTGGGTTGGGTTTTTAATGTATTGGGTTAATTGTGATTTGGATTTTTTAATTGTGTAATGGACTAATTAGTTCAATTAATTAGATGTAGTAGGTTAATTATGTGAGAAAAAGTAATGACATTGTGTGTAAATAAGTGTGTATTGTGAGTGTAAGAATTGTGATAAAATTTATCATTTTTTGGTGTGCAAAGTGTTTGGGGACAGACTAAAAAATAAAGTGTGTAAAGTGCTAATGGACGGATAGAATATGTATTTTCATTTTAATATCCTAATCTGAAACTTTTTACCTCATATATCTACTTATTTATAAATTTTATTCTCAAAAACTAATTTATCATGGATAATTAATATATTCTACATAATTATGTGCATTTATTATAACATTTGGAACATTTGTTTATTTGATTCTTTTTATGTTTGAATATTTTATTTTGAAAAATGAATGATAATCTTTTTTCTTTTAATCTATTTATAAATGGATCATTCATTACTTATTAATAGCATTAATTTTGCACATGTATGTAAATTGATATCTATGGAGTATTGATTATCAATAAATAGAGGATTCTGAGAGGTCAATGATTCAAGAGATTTAGTATTTATTAAAGTATTTAATGAAGAAAGAGCCATTTACTTCACTTCAAGGCAACTGCAGCACTCATTGACCACCTGCTTCACTTCTATTTATTTCTCTCGTTATTAATTCTCCATATGCCAGCCTGTCACTAACCTCAATTCTAGTTTTGAAGATTTAAGAATTTACGAAATCGAACAAGATTTATAAATTTTAAAAATCAATTTTTGGAGCCAAAATAAATTGTTAAATCTCCAAATTCGAATTAAACCAAAATTTTGATTCGATTCAGTTTGAATTTTGGAGGCTATCTGTCTGGCTTAATTAGGGAACGAGATGCAGAAAATGAAGATTGTATCTATTAAAATATATATATATATATATATATATATATATCATTTGAAATGAAGAAATCATATTATGAATTTGTTAATTTACTAGTCTAACATAAAAAAATAAAAATAAAAGTTTTCTTGAAAATAACCATTCAAATATAGTTAATTATTACTCCCTCACTCCCATAAATATAAATCTATAGTTATTTTCACACAACTTAAGAAAATATAGTTTATATAATTGAAATATTTGAAATTTCATTTGTACCCTTAAATTCATTAATTAAGATAACAATGTAACATTTGTTCAAATGGAGTTAAATGGAATTATATCAACATACATTAATTAAGGGCGTATACGAAATTGAAAATTGAAAAAATATATTAATATAGTAAAAAATATATATTGTGTGGACGGACGAAAATAGTAATCAGGTCTATTTTTGTGGGACGGTGTAGTATTAGTTATATCATTAATTATTAAAAAATTGAAGTTAAAATGTTTATGGCATTATACATTATTAGCTCACTTAAATATATAGTTAAATTAAAACTTAACTAAATATGTAATTGATTCAATATTAAGATATAAAATTGATTATTCAGTACAATACAATTTGGTTTGATTCTCGATGTGCATAATCGAAAAATGCATTTCAAGTCGAATCGATAGAAAGTTTTTGTTCCATTTGGTTTGGGAAAATTGTTCGCTTTCATACACCTCGATGCCAAACCTCATAGGTAATTTTGGATACCCAATTCTCTCAAAATCGTAATGAGATGGGTTCGGATAGTTTTAAATAGGTCTGAGAATAAATATGCATTAATATTGTAATATAAATTTTTATATTTGCATAAATATACATGTATACACCCTTTTGCATATTTATATGTACATAAATAATTGTGTATATATTATATAATATAAATTATATTTTGAAATGACAAAAAAATAGTAAAATAATAATTGTTTTATAGCATGAACGCTTTTAGCGAATTATGGTAGTTTGCAAGTATTACTAATCAAAATTTGTGAGTATTAGACGACCTGACCCGAGTGTATGGATCTTAAAGCGAATTATGGTAGTTTGCAAGTATTACTAATCAAAATTTGTGAGTATTAGACGACCTGACCCGAGTGTATGGATCTAAGATCCATACACCAGTTGCACAGAAGATCTACTTTTATATATTAACGAGCTTAAATACAAATAGTTTTTATTGCGCTATTTGATTGAGCGCGTATCTAGATGGTAATAACATTTCATCTTCTATTCTTCTACATATGGCTAAATATCATCACAAATATATATTTTGACAAGTATCACATAATTAAAATAAAAGATGAAAAACTATTTACATTTATTAAAAAAACAAAAAAAGAACTCATAAGTCGAAACACCCTATGCCCCTCCTTGGTACTTGAAAGGCAATGCACGGCACTCCATAGAGTCAATCCACTCTTCAAGGTTCAACTTTTTCTCATTTTAATAACAATCACTCTAAACAATAAACCAAACCCATTTCCTACCTAAAATATGCCACATATTCTGCCACATCAAACAAGGTAATAATTTATACTACTTTTAGCAAACCCATCTTATTGTACACAAACTTTGAAAGCATTAACATGATCACCACCATTAAAGTTAGAATCATAAACCCACCACTAAAATAACAAAAATAAACTGAAAACACCAAAACTAACTAGCAATCCAACTGCAAGAATCCATAACTCAGATCAAATGCTGAGGAGATCTTGTGGTGGGTCTTCTTCGAGAGGCTTGGGAAGATCGGTGAGTATTTGCAGCACTTCGCGCATGGTGGGCCGCTCCACTGCTTGTTCTTCTACACAAAGCATTGCTACGTAGAAAACGTGCATGACCTCGTGAAGGGGGATTGTCGAGAGCCTTGGATCGACAACCTTGAGCACTTCTTCCTTGTTCCCCTTTGTCATTTTCCTAACCCATTGGACTATGTCTACACCATCCCCGAATTCCCCCACCGGCTTTCTGCCCGTCACTAGTTCTAACAGAACTACTCCAAAGCTGTATACGTCACTCTTCTCATCCACCTTTAGTGTGTAGGCATATTCTATTGAGACAAGGGTGATCATCATTAATCCATCAAAATACACAAATGTATACTACTTGAACATAGTGAATTCCTTGATCAATTGTAGAATATCATAAAGTTAGCTCTGCTTTTCTATTCAAGAAAATAAAAACTTTGCACCTAAACCTACGGTTGAGTTTGGATAGAGTGATTTGAAATTCAGGATTTCAAATGAATGGATCCGAAATCCACCCAAATGACTTAAAAATGAGTTCAAAATGAAAGTGATGGATTTTAAAATTACTTCTTCAAATCCACCTATCCAAATGGACCTCAAGTGGTTTGATCAATATCAATCTCATGATGACCATTTCATTTAAAATTATTTGATCAAAGATTAATGATGTTGGATAGTAGTTAAATAGCAATGACATTTCAATCAAGGACTAGAAAGATTCAAGATTAGGATTAATACCTGGTGCAATATACCCATAAGAACCAGCAATAGCTGACATACACTCTGAAGTCCCAGAATCTTGCAAGAATTTCGCCAAACCAAAATCGGCAACGTGAGCTTCGAAACTGGAATCCAAGAGGATATTGTTCGATTTCACATCGCGATGAACAATCAAGGGAGAGCAATCATGATGGAGATAACCAAGCCCTTTGGCAGATTCCACAGCTATCTTATACCTAGTGTCCCAATGCAAATGGCCCCCTTTCTTCCCATGAAGCATCTCCCCCAAGCTACCATTAGGCATATACTCATAAACCAAAAGATTCGTTTCATGATTTGAACAAAACCCCAATAATCTAACAATGTGTCTGTGCCTAATCCTCCCTAAAGTCTGTATCTCAGCATTGAAGCCATGATCATGGGACGAGCCTTGGCTCATTGCAGGTAACCGTTTTACTGCCACCTCATCGCCGTTGGGCATGGTCCCCTTGTACACAATACCAGCTCCTCCTTTTCCGATGATATTATCCTCTTTAAGAGAATCAAGAACATCATCACATGTGAAATCCAGTCTCTGGAAAGCTGTGAGCTTCCAGGATCGAGCGTCACTGGCTTTCTTCAATGATCGGGCCTTTATTATCGCGGCCACAGCAAAGACAATCGAGCAAACGAGCAATCCTATCACGAGTAACAGCTTCATTGAAGGGGAGAAACCCCCACTGCCATGGTGCCTTTCAGCCCCATTGGCAAGGCCCGCTTTGCAGGGCCCCAAATACGGGCCGCAGAGATTCGGGTTGCCTAAAAACGAGGTGTAATTGAAGTAGCTGAACTGGCCCGTGCCCGGGACCAGGCCCGAAAAGTTATTGTATGAAAAATCTATGGAAGTTAAGCTCTGCATACTGGAAATTGAAGAGGGAATGCTACCAACTAAATGGTTTCTTGATAAATTCAAGTAGTTCAGAATCCTCATACCGGTGATCTCCGTCGGAATGTCACCGGAGAGATGATTCCGGCTGATGTCGACGAAGGTCAACAGCTTACAACGGCTGATCTCCGGAGGGATGAAGCCTGAGAACTCATTGTGGCTGAAATCCATCTTCGAGAGCTGCTGTAGCTTCCCAATTTCCGCCGGAATCCTGCCGGAAAACTTGTTTCCGTCGAGCAGGAACTTCTGAACACCCACGAAGTTCCCAATGCTGGGCGGCAATGGCCCCATGAGATGATTGTTGGACAGACTAATTTGGCCCAAAGTGGTGGAGACGCCATCGGTTTGAGGAAATGCGCCAGAGAGAAGATTGTCTTGAAGCTCAACTTGAATTAGCTTTGGCAATGCCAACAGCCCCTTGGGAATGGACCCATTTAGATAGTTCTCGCCCATCCGGACCCGACTCAGCGATTCGCATTGACCCAGTGAGTCGGGAATCGGGCCGAACAGGAAATTCCCGAGGGTGATCAATGTGTGAAGGTGATTGCCATTGCAGAGATTGGGAGGGAAGTTTCCGGTCAATTTGTTGGAGCTAAGGTCTACTTCACGCAGATTTCCGTTGTTGCCTAAATTTTGTGGAATGCTTCCAGTGAAGTTATTTTCCCACAACTGCAACACCTGCAACTCCGGCAACTCGCCTATGAACTCCGGTATCGAGCCGGTGAACTTGTTCCTAAAGAGATTTAAGAGTGTCATGTTTTTAAGCTGGGCAAACGACGGCGGGAATTCGCCGGAAAGCATGTTGTTGGATAGATCCATTGATTTCAAGCTCTTCAGGTTGCCGAGCTGCGGTGGCAAGCCACCGGAAAGGCCATTCACTTGGAGGAAGAGAGTGTCGAGATTCTGCAAATTCCCGAACTCGGCCGGAATCTCGCCGGAGAGGCCGCAGTTCGCCGCGTCGAGCCGTAGCAAGTTGGATAAATTCCCAATCTCCTTAGGTAGTCCACCGGAGAATGTGTTGTAGTACCCAATGTAAAGCTCCTTGAGTTGAGTTAAGTTCCCAATCTCCGGCGGAATAGCTCCGGTTATCTCATTGCCGGAAATAGCCAGGTACTCGAGGTGAGGGAACGAGCCGAACTCCGGTGGGATTTCTCCGCTGAAGAAGTTGCCCCCAAGGTGCAAATGGCGGAGGTTGGTGAGCAAATACAATCGCGAAGGAAAATCTCCGGTCATGTTGTTGTTGTAAAGGTCGAGAACCTGGAGGTTCCTGAGGCGGTACAGCTCAGTGGGGAAGCTCTGGTTGAAGACATTGTTGGAGAGATTGAGAAAGCGGAGGTTGGAGATGGCGGCGATTTGGGGAGGGACGGGGCCGGAGATGGAGTTAGCGGCGGCGGAGAGGTTGAGGAGGAAGCGGAGGTGGCCGACCTCCGGGGCGAGAGTGCCGGTGAGGCTGAGGTCGGAGATGTCGAGAGCGGTCACGTGACGGCCGGAGGAGTCGCACGTGATCCCCTTCCAAGTGCAGTGGTTGGTGGTGGTGTTCCAGTTCCAGGACACAAGGGCAGAGTGTGGGTCTTCGGTGATGGCGGCTTTGATGGAGAGCAAGGCCGTGTATTCCGGCAGCCGCGGCGGTCGTGCGACAGCGGCGTGGCGGAGGTGGAGGTGGAGAATGAGGAAGAGGAGGAGGAAGAAAGGCATTTTTCCTTTAACTATTTTGCCCCCAAATTCAGTGTGTGTGTGTGATATTTGGAAAGGAGTAGAGATGGAAATGAAGACGTTGAGGAGTGTGGGAATGTGTGAGCCTTTTCTAACTTTTTTACTTTCTCTTTTCTCTTTTCTATTTTTCCTCTTTTTCATATATATAATAAGGTTTTAGGAATGATCCATTTGGAGTTTGAATCCACTTGTAAGTTGTATCACTCAAAGTTATATTTCTAAAACAACAATTATTTTAGGATTAATTGTTGGAAAAATCACCAACTTCACTTAATTTATAATTTTAATGACCAATAAGAACATACAGTTTTTGGATATGATTGTTCTTAAATATATATTCTTCAATTTTGACGATTTCAGCCTTTTTTTCAACTTCAACATTTCTAATAATAGTTTCTCCATTACAATTTTACACTTCCGCATCAACATAATCATATCTGAAAACCACTCATTCATTAAAATTGCAAAAATATGAAAGTTCATATTATATTTACTAATATGAAAATATTTGGCTTAAATTTTTATACTTACTAATATGATAATATTTGGCTAAAATTGAAAATTTAAATAAAGTTCGTGATTTTTCCAAACATCGTACTATTATTTATTTATTTATTCAGAATATCTTGAATGTGGCAGCCCAAAATAATTTGTAATCATATTTTCTTTTTCCACTGCAAAATTGTTCTCATCTCTACTTCAATGCTTCATATTTAAAATAAATTCCCTCTATTATCTCATTAAGATGGATTTATTTAATTTTTTCATTTTGAAATTTAGAATATTAATTAATTTTCATTTGATTGAAATATCCCTGTTATATATATATATATATATATATATATACTTCATTATAAAATCGTAAGTCTCTCAAAAACTATTTAAATGATAATTTATTTATTTTTGGTTTTCAGTTTTGTGCAAAGTAGGAAAAAATTGTAATTAAACAATTTTTAAAATATGTATCACGAATGTTGAATATCATATTTAACATGATGTATCAAAGCAGGTTGAAAACGAAATTTTCATTCTAGACAATCTAAAAACATCAGCTAAAGTAGAATCAATGGTATTTATTAAACAATATTTCACCACCCAAAATAAATGTCGTTTTAATAAAAGAAATTTATTCTAAAATAAGTGTCATTTTAGGATTTCAAAACATATTTATCAATAATATATCAAAAATAACCTCAGTTACTCCTATCAAATTAAAGATGTCTATCACGAGAAAAGAAAAAAAAAACTCTCACAATAACTATACTTAAATAGGTGTATATCAGTCTTTATATCATTTTTTTAAATAAATGAAATGATATATATATAAAAAAACGAAAAAATTCTTACACTGAACAAAGATGAAAGAAAAGAACAAAGTGTAAGCCTCGTTAGAACCCCAGTATAACAAAACATAGTGGGAAAAAACTATATCAGGAAAAAAGAATACCATGCACTAATGAAACCTATAATAAGGTTGTTCCGAAAAATTTAAAAACCGCATGCAAGCCTTCTAAAATTTCTGAAGATGCCTCCAACTTGAATGCGAACAGGAGAACCCACCGCACTACCGTTCATATCATATTTGTATGAAATATCTAAAATGATATTTATTTTGCGAGGAAGAATGTAGCAAACAAAACAATTAAACGGACGAAGCATTTGAAACCAATAATAGGATTTTAGTTTTGAGGGTTGTTTAGGTATTGGAGTTTGGGAATCGAAAAAGAGGAAAAGGGATCCAAAAAAATTGAATATATGATAGTGAAAATGGATATATTATTTATCTTTACAAAGTATGTGAATAATCTTTTTCTTGTCTTAAAAGTTCCATATTTTTGTATATTCTGACAACATTCGATAGGGTTACTTTGCTTTTTTTTTCTGGTCGGGTTAAGAGAAAGTGTAGCACGGGAATCTCGTCCCCTTTACCTCTCCAAGTTCATCGCAACACTTAAAAGAGCTAAAAAATATTAGTTATTAATTTAGTATTTACTAGTATTGATCCCGTGTGATACACAGGATTTATTAAAATGAAATATTTTTTAGAAATTAATATAAAAATGTAATATATTTGAAGTAAGAAATATAACAGTTTGAAAATTAATTTTGATTTATATAAAAACATGTCTTTATGTTAATCAAAAATATTTTTAGAGTTTGTAATACATGGACTTTAATTATATGTTAAACTAAAATTAAATTTGAAATTCATGTACTAATTTTTTTCTTTTTAAATATTGGTTAAGTATAACCCTTTAAATAAATTATTGCAACTTTAGATGATTTTATACATTTTAAAAAATGCATGCTTAATTTTATCTTTAAATTTAGAATCATCAATTAATTGTGTCATGAAAGTTTAAAGTATTTAATTATTTATAATAAATTAAAAGCATTAAATGAATTATTTAAGATAAAAAAATTAAAAGAAAAATTAATTAAAACTTTTGGACGGAAAAAATGATTAACCAGAGTGCGAGACGTGTCCATTTTGATTATTCCTTTAATATATATTAAAGATAAAAGATGAATAAGTTATATCCATAGTATACCCACCCTTAACATGTTGAGCCTTTAATAAGTGTACAGTAATAATCATCTTGATTTTAAGTGATTTTATTATTGTCACATTAATAATAAACACATAAATGTATCTATGATTTTTTGCTCTCATATCCTACCATAGGCTTAGGATTAGCTTAAACATTTTTCAAAGTTTTTCAACTTAAACTTTTATTTTATTCGATTGCAACCCGAAGTTGTTCTTTAAAGTGTAACCTATATAAATTTTTTTATCGGAAATTTTTTCAACGAAATGCGCAATACGTGATTTTCATAAGGATAAATTTGTCGTTTCCAAAAAGTTTAGGTTTCTAATTGAAAAAAAAAATTTGTATTTCAGATTGCCAATTGAAAAATAGTCATGTATACTTAAGATTATTTTATCTTTTTGAAAGTCAAATGCAAGTCGCATGGCGTGCATTTCGCTAGAAAAGTTGCTGGAAAAAAAGGATAAATCTCTCTTGATCAAATTGATCCGGATCAATTGCGTTAAATTTGTCATATTAATAAAAATTAATATGTGATTTGTCAAATATATCCTTTCTTTAAAATTTAAGATTGAAGATTCATCTCTCTTCATTAATTTAGGATTGAAGATTCATCTCTCTTCATTAAAGATTTATTTAAAAAAAATGTATAGCTTGAATCATCATCTTTTCTTACACTCTCTAAATTAAATTCACTTTACTTAATATTACTTTCAATGTTCACAATTTAAGTTTGAACATCATATTTTATTCTTAAATTTTGAAACATGTATTTCATTTCTCTACATTTTTTTTTCAATACTTCTCTAAATTTCTAATTAGTGAATAAATTAGAATTGTTTTAAAGGAAAAATTATATGCCTCAACAAGTTTATTTGTTTACAGTAAATATTTTAATGACAAATGAAATAACACAATATATATATATATATATTTGAATTAACTTATGTATTTGTATTTGTATGTATAGTTAATAAAATCAAATCAAATCAAATCAAGGTCGAGCTTATGTTGATTTAGGATTAAAAAAAATTAATAAAAAATAATTATTTAATAAAATGAAAAAAAAACTTATGTTGGAAGAATGTTGAAAAAACAATTCATGAAAAGAAGATTATGACAAAATTGCATAATTAATATAAACATTAGAGATGTATTTGCACCATAACTTAAACCTTAAAAGTGTATTTGCTCCCACAAAAAGATTAGGATTGTATTTGCACCCCACCATAAATCTTATGTGTATATTTGCACCTTTGCCCTTTTTTAATTCTCAATGTAATTTTATTTTAGATATATTATATTTTTTTTCATATTTCCATTCTACTACTTTAATTTCTATATTTTTATTATTAATATATGATATTATAATATACACTCAGATAAATATGAAAAATTCACTTGATATAGTGAATCTCACGTGACAAAGAAAAAGAAAAAAGATATAATGAAAAGATGAAATGTAACGCCCCAAAATCTTTCGTTAAAAATATCAGAGTTTTTCTTCTTTGGGCGTTAAGAGAGAAATGGGAAAGAGGCGTACATGATATAAAATAGAAAGAAACAAAAGAGGATAAGAAGCGGTACACTTAAAACATCGGTTACCACCGATAAAAGAATGTTTGAAACCATATGCAGCGGAAAAACATCAGGATCTTTTACAAAGATGGAGAAATACAATTTTCTTTTACAACCGAACAACATATCTTTAAAAATGGTAAAACCGGAAGATGGACTCAGCTGATAGGGCATCCCTCTCTCTACGCGTCAAGATTCTCTTCTTCTCCTGTAGTGTGAGTATAGGTGGGGGTGAGTGCGTTGAATACACTCGTGGGGATACTTTCCATGTTTTAATATTTATTAAGCCGATCACGTATCAAACAAATATAACAAATCAGCAATTAAACACATCACATATTATAAAAAACACATAACTCGATTTATAAACGGACACACAACCCATGACTCACAAAAAGACTCGCAGCCCAATGGACACGAAGCCCAAAGGACACTCTGTCGACTTAAAACTAGACATGCAGCCCAATGGACACGAAGCCCAAAGGACACCCCGACGACTCACTAATGGACACGCAGCCCAATGGACACTGAGCCCACTGGACACTGAGCCCAACCCTACCACACTATCGTAAAATAAACACAGAATACAAACACAGCACAAAACCCAAGGCACATAAGCTTCAACCAATTCATAACGATCAATAGAATTCTAATAACATCCAGTTTACATGCATATGTTCGTTAGCATCATCATGCGTTAAGTACAAAAAACATAGAGTCATTAAGGTTTAGAAGTTACCCCCACAGATCAAACATATATAAGTTCATATATCGTCATTCATGCATTCGTTAATGGAAGCACAAAGATTAGGGTTTAGAGTTTAGCCCCACTTACATCATATAATCACAGTATTTATCTCAAGCACATAAGTTCACAAACAGAAATCATAGAGTTATTAGGGATTAGAGGTTACCCCCACCTTGTTCGGTGGTTACCACGTGAGTCGCAAGTATCAAATATCAAATGTCTCAAAGCTCGAGTAACGAGTACCAACGATCTCGTGTCCCAAATCTCGTGTTCCAAATCCCGTGTCTCAAATTTCAATCCAACTGATTGCCTACATACGTTATGACATTTCTTAGATCCTTAATAAACATAATTAAAGATATAAATGACTTCGGAGGAAGTGCGATCGTTAAAGACGCGACGGATCGAGAGATCTAAAGATCGAGGTCAAAGAAATCAGTGTGGATGATTAGTTTCAGAAGCTGAGATGATAGAGGATGCAATTTGGGTCACGATGGAAAAAGAATGAGCTCGATCGGAGTTGAAACGAGCTCGAACGGAGCATTTTAAGATCGAGGGGTAAAACGGTAATTTTGGTCAAAGGGTTGACTTTGACCGGACCCACGACCCTCGGTCAACGACATCTCGTCGGCGACGACTCGATGACAACGTATAACGGAATGAAAAAGGAATTCGTATCACGAACACGGCATCAGGCGCGCACCCGTCTCCCGGTGTCGCGCGCACGCGCGCTTCCCGTCCCCGGCTCCCGGCGCGCACACTGCGCGCGCCCAGCACCCGTCGTCGCGCCCGCGCACCTGCGCGAACATGCTACCTAAACGGGCTTCCAGCCGCCGCCAGCCGGCGAACCAACGGTCGCCGACCATACCCCCGTTTTCCCCCTACTTCAGGCTACCAACTCCAGCCAACGGCGGCCACGACGGCGCCGCCTAACTCCGGAAAAACACCTGCAAAAACAGCCCGTCGCCCAGCTTCCCCGACGGTGGCCTGCTCGACCAGGCCACTTCCCGGCGCCACCCGGCGCGGTGGCGCCGCCTCCACCTACCTCACCGGATACCTTGCACCACCGGCTACAACTTCCGGCCATCCCTCGCCGGATTCCGGCATGAATAGTGCCTGAAAAATATGCCGCAAAACTCTTCGATACACTGATTTTCCAAAAATTCCAACTCCAATCACAACTCCGGCCGACGACTTCCAGTCGCCGGCGACCCTTCCCTGACCCTTGGCCGGCAACCCCCCATCGCCGGCCACCTATTCCGGCCAAACCAACACACATATACCACCTATATATCTACTCCCTCACCACGCACACACATACGCACCCCATCGGATTCACTTGGCCGGCGACTTCCAGTCACCGGCCACCCACCGGAACACCTCGCCGGCGCATCACCAGCGCCGGCCAACCTTTCCCACACGGCGGCGCCACCCAGCGCCGCCCACAACAGCATGCAAACTCACACACACACTAACACACCTACATACACACACATGCACGTATACATACATATGGCCACTGTCCGTCTCCGGCGCCGCCACCCACGGCGGCGCCGGCCCTCCAGCGTCGTGCCCTTACCTCCGGCGGCCTCCAGCAGCAGCTCCGGCGCGGTGGAGAGAGAAAGCACAGAGGAGAGAGAAAGGGTGATCAAGGGTTAGGGTTAGGGTTTCAAGGCTGTTTTTCGCCGTTTTCCGGCGAACGAGAAATCGGAATTGAATTCCGGAAGCTGTCCTAGACTCGTCTCGTCGAGAGCTACGTCGTGTGCGAAAATATATAATTAATGTATTTGGTAAAATTTGTATTCCCTAAATATGATATTAATTAATATAGTCTTTTGGAATAAAAAAAAAGAGGATATAAAAGCCTTTTTATAATAATGTGAATTGTATTAAATGCAATTGATCCATTTAGCATTATCCAAAAAAAAAAAAAATTAGATTACACTTTAAGAAATTCTTGAGCTTCAGGTTGCAATTGATAAAACAAGAGTTTATATTGCAAATTAAAAAATAATCATACTTTAGGTTGACTTTTACATTTAGCCCACCTATAATCAAAAACTTTTATTACTGATTAGTATAAATGAATAGTTTTAGACTTTTCTTTTTAAGAAAGATGTATAATTTAGAGTTAAGGCATTAAGATGTGTCTACAGACGTTGGTGATCTATAAGGAAACATCTAATCGGTAGTACTTCATAGTTTTTTTCAAGGAGAATCAATTTATAGTCAATTAAAGTTATTACTCAAATCACTAAAAATAAGTAAAGAAATATTGTTTACTTATTGATTAGGTAAAGGAATTTATTAGATCCATTTAAAAATTTTGTACTCCCTTCCTTCCACAATAAATATTATTTTAGGATTTTCTACATAGACAAGGATGCTTGATAAAAAAATTGATCTACCAATATTTAAGTACAATCATTATATGTAAATTTTCAATAATTATTTTTATAGTTGACAAAAACTTTTGTGCACCTGGTATACGGACCCTAAATCCGTGCACTAGGGTCGACCTGACCCGCCACGCGCCTGCACACACCTCTAGGTCGCGGACAAAATCCGCCCAAACATGCTCCTAGGTGCCAGACATTTATGTTATGTTAGCTACATCTTTTAGTAGTATTAGTCATACATTTTAGTTATGTTAGTCATACCTTTTGTAAGGCTAGCTGTACCTTAACATTTTTTTTAAACTGACATATTAACCTTTCATTCCTTTTAGTTATAACAGTCATACATTTTAGTTATGTTAGATATACCTTTTAATTATGTTAGTTGTACCTATATATATTACATAAAAGTATGACTATGTTGATACCTTTATGTAGTATTAGACATACCTCTTTATGTAGTGTTAAGCATACATTTATGTTATGTTAGTCATACCTTTTAGATTTTTACATGTGTCTCAACATATTTTCAAACAACTATTAATATCTTTCATACATTTTAGTTATATTAGTCATACCTTTTAATTATGTTAGTTGTACATTTATATATATTACATAAATGTATGTTTATGTTGATATAAATGTATAAATAATATCACATAAATGTATGAGTAATATCACATAAATGTAAATATCTACAACTTGTGCCGAAATTAGGGTTTAGGGTTAAAGTATTATATAAAGGTATGATATCTGTATATAAAGGTATGACTAATATAATATAAAGGTATGACTAACATAGTATGAAGACCAGCGAATTTTTTTTAAGTTAAAGTATTGTACTAAGGGTATGAAATCTGGACATAAGGGTATCTGATAGATTACATAAAATACATATTTATTGTCATATTTTCTCTATGTTTTAGATGATAATAAATCCTTAAGTGTTTGTTTTGATGAAGTTTCATGGTTTGTAGGGACAATAAGGATTTAATTAATGTTCGAGACCATTTGGAGTGATTTTTGAAGATGTTGAATTGAAGTCTCCAAAGAAAGAAAACCAAAAGAAGTTTTCCCATAAGGCGTGGGCACGCCTTATATCACAGCTTGGCTCTAAAATGAATAGAAGAACTTTTCTCATAAGGCATGGGCACGCCTAAGGCCCAGACGAGAATTTACATATGTGGCGCCCAAATCTCTACTCCAAGATTCAAAATCAATTCTTCCCATCATTTTTGGAGTTACATATATCTGAAATTATTTTATATTTATTTTTTAATTAGGTAGTTATTATCCATGATTTTAAAAACTAACTAGAGAAGGATTAGACTCTCTTCTCTCTCCTCTCTGTAACTTTTTCATTTTAAGCATATTTTTGGATGGAACGAAGCATCACAATCTCTTTGATGGATTGCTAAATTCGTAATCTAGCCATTGATGAATGAAAATTTAGTTCTACACAATGTGAGATCTAATTAGTTTTCACTCTCTTTCACTCTACAGTATTCATTTATCTTTGTGATTATTTATATTGTTTGTCGAGTTGTTTAATGTGGCCAGTTATTCAATTCGTGAAAATGATATATGTCAATTAGAACGTTAAATCCGTAATTGTTTAATTGTTCTAATATCATTGGCAAAGTAGCATAATTGATTGTTATAGTAGATATATGATCTAGTCTAAATGAACCTACATGTGTGTTTGTTGGCTAGAATTGGGTCTTTGTAGATTGAATGCTACCGATAGATTAAATCCTACGATGGTATCTAGGGTTGTTTATTGGTAAGAGAAGTAATTAGAGATTGTATCCTAATTGTTGGGATACTTCAGTAGTTATCTTGATAAGACAAAACACAAATAACACAATAAGAGAAGAACAAATTGCTTAAGTTATTGATACCTAGTTTCCACATTACATGATCACAAACTTATCAATACTGAAGGAAAGATCATGTAATGGTTTTCCAAGATACAAGGAAAACCAACCTTAGAAGAAGTAAGAACACTTCTGAGGATCAGCATGTTATAGGGAACAACAAGCTAGAAGAAGTATCCTTAGTAAAAAGGAGATATGATACTGGAAAAGTAGTCAGCAGGTTGTGAGAAAGTTATTCTGAAAGAAGAACTCAGAAAGCAAGTAACTGCTGCAAGAAACCAACAGGAGCTGCAAGAACCCATTCTTGCAGCAGAGACTGTTGAGGATACAGGACTGGCTGAGGAGACGGGGTCCTTGTTGAAGACCTCAGACGAGTCTTTTGTTCAAACAACACTCTCTGAGGATGAGAAGACCTCTGAAGGGGCGGCTGTTGAGACAGTACCCTTAGAGGATGCTCGAAGATAAGCTAAGATAACCGCTAAGCAGCTAGAGACACCTCATGAGGAGGTTGATGTTGTTGCTGCTGCAAGCTCAAAAGAACCTATCCAGGTTACAGCAACAGAGGTTACTAAGGAAGCTGCATATGCTGAATTCCTCCGAAAGGGCGGCAAGTAGCTGTTGCAAGAAAGCAGTTGCTGCATTACAGCAAAGTAAGAAAGAACGACATGCAACATCGCTGCAAGAAAAAGTTACAACATACTGCAAGAAAAGATATAGCAGTAGTGTACGAAGATACTGCAAGAAGGTCTAACATACAGCAGCACAGTAAAGGACAAACAGTTGCAAGCAGATCTAGGATACAACGCGAAGCTTTCTACTCAAACAGTCAACTGAAGAAGTATCCTGCAATTCGAGGAAGGATAAATGCAATACGATGAACGAATATCCAAACAAGAATAAATAGAGCCATTCCAGAGAAGATCAAAGTTACAAACACAAAGCCAATGTCAATACGCCATGTGGACTGACGCGCTGCAGAAAGCTGCAAGCCGCAACCACAACATTAAATGCTCCAGAGAGAAAAAGTCAAGACGCATTAAATGCAAGCCATGACTTTGATCAAACACTCTTAATTTCAAAATGGGAGATATCTCTCAATGGATAAAACTCTCAAGATCTATAAATAGAAGGTGTGGCTGATTGAAGAAATTGCTAGACAAAGTCGATATGAAATTCATATATCATCCAAAGCTCTTCAAGCTTTCACATGTTCAACCACTCAACCTTCTAAGAGTAGTCTACAACAACAAAAGGAGCTCTCAAAGATCAAGACTGCTTCTCACCAGTTGAAGATTTATTTTCTTTTTAACCTTATTACTGTGTGCTTAGGTTGTTTTAGGTGTCGAACAATTGATATGAGAGATCCTTGTTGTTTGTATAGTTGTCTAAGTTTTAGGCAGCTTCCCTGTGTGGGAGTTTGGAACCCTGTGTGGGTTTGCCTTTAGAGTTTGCAGTTGTTGTGTGTACGCTGGACTCTAGTAGGTGTTTAACTTTGTAAGTTGATAGATTGTTAGCAGTGTCCTGTAAATCAATCTTGCTTAACGAAGTTCCTGCTCGAGGTAGCAGTAGAGTGGACGTAGAAGAGTTACACCACCTTCGAACCACTATAAGCCATAAGTGTTTTATTGCTTTCTTATCTGTGCTTTATCTTTTATATCTATCTCTGTCATAAGCATAAAACGTTTTGAAAATGATCATATTTGAGAAAACTAGCCTTGTGTCTTAAAACCTTTATTTTTCCGTTGTGTATAAGACTCTAAGTTACAACGTATAGCACTGCATCCTAGTGTTGTAAGCAGTAACTGACTGGCGCTGCAAGTTCAAGTAACTTGCAGAACAGTTTGTTTTAAACAAATTTTCAAAATCGACCAAGGTTCATTCACCCCCCTCTGAACCTCGGACACCACTTGGGACCAACACTAATTATCGAAAACTTAAGGAAAGATTGATGTTAGGTGGTACCAATAACTATAACCAATTTAGTGTTTGAGTGAAAGAGTAATTTTTGCATCGATGATCAAATGTGTTTGAACCAATTTTGAAGTTGTCTATGGCTAGATGTTTTTACTTCATTGAATTCTTCTCATTTCAATTTACTTGTTTATTTTAATTCAGTTAAATCACAAATCCAAACCCCCCTTAATCTTTAATATAATTGTTGTAATTTATTTTTGTGAAAAGAATAAAAATATTACCAATCTCTGTGGAATTGACTCTGCTTACTACTATTGCAATTAATCATTGTTTAAGCAGGTTATATAATTTGTTGGATTCGACAACCATCAGTATCACTAATATAACATAAATGTATGACTAATATAATATAAAAGTATGACTAACATAACATAAAAGTCAGGGCAAAAATAAAAAAATAAAAGGAAAATGCACGGATTCGGATCAAATTCGGCCCAACCCAACCCGAGTGCATGGATCTAAGATCCATGCACCAGTTGCACAGGAGATTGACTCTTTATAGATCATTTAATTTCAGAGTAGTAGATGAGGGCAATTTTGGTAGAATATGAACAAATTTTTTGAAATAAAAAATTACATTTATTATTTTTTTTTACTAAGGGGGTGTTTGACTAAGCTTATTTTTAGAGCTTATAAAATGTTTAATTTTAGTTTAGAAATAAGTTGTTAAAGCGTTTGGATCAATAAGATGTTGGAGTTCGTAAGATGTTAGTAATGACAATTATGTAATTTAAATGATCAAATTTGAAGGTGTTTTAAAGAATAAAATATGCTTTCAGAAATAAGTTTGATCTCCTAACATCTTGTTTTAGGATAAAATAAGATCTTCTTTTCTAAACTGAACACTTTTAAGAAGTTTATAAACTCTTAAGCACCTTATAAAATGTTTTAAGGAGCCTATAAGCTTATTCAAATACCCTCTAAAATGACATTTATTTTAAAACCGATGAAATATATTGAAAATTTCAAATCTAGGTTTGAAATTGAGATGGCTTATTTTTGGTAAATTGCGTTGTATGTATTCAATTACAAGAATATTAAGTAGGGATACTGAGTGAGTTTATTGATATTTAATAACTAATATATTGTCACGTCCCATTTTCATAACTTAAAATATTAGAGTTTTAGTTGTGGGCGTGCAGCAAGAGTGAAGAGAAAACATACATTTTATAGGGAAAGAGATAACATGCGATAAAAAATTCAAATAACATTCATAACAGAAGCTTCGAGAACTTTTAAACTTGTGATCTTTATATATTCAAAACCATTGGCGCATAGCCGGAATAAAACATTGAAATCTAAGCAGTGGAAATTCATACAGGATTCATAAATAGAAAAACGGTTTAACTTTACAAACAGATAACAACATTGTTCAGAAACTAAAATTCAAAAAAAGAAAAGGGCACTTCTTGATACGGCACCCCTCTCTCTATGATTTTCTGCTTTCATCATTTCCTGTAGCGTGAATACACGCGGGGTGAGTGCGTTGAATACACTTGTAGAGATAATTTCCATGTTTTAACGTTTATTAAGTAGTTAAACTGATCAAACATTTATAAATACAACAATTAGACACAACATGTAAAATGCATAGCACATAACTATAGATAGGTGCGGGTATTCCCCGTCTTACCTCATGAATAGTTTTTTTATACCGTTTGTGCTTTTTATGGACCACCAGTCCCTCCGTAGCATTTTTTACGGACCATTAGTCACTCCGTAGCATAAATGTGGATTTTTGTCCCTTCATAACATAATCATGATATGCATGCACAGTATTCATAGCACGTATTCACGACACATAAGGTTCAATGATTCATAGTGATCAATAAGTGTTTCATTAACATTAAGTTCACATGCATGCGTTCGTTCATCATCATTCATACATCAAATACAAAAACGTAAAACTTTTAGGGATTAAAAGTTACCCCCACCTCGTTCGGTGGTGATCCCTCATAATACTTTGAATCCTAAGTCTTAAGATCTTTCCTTAGCTTGAAAGTCTACACATGCAAACAAGTGTTTTTAGATTCCTTATTACGTTAATTATGCATAAAGTAATATAGAAACTCTCTCGAAGAAGGAGTGTTATAGGAAAGAAAACGAAATGAAAGTTTTCGAGGTCATAAGAGGCGTTGAAACTATCATAGAAGCTTAAAATGAGATCATATGGTTTAAAAGAATCGATTAGAGCTTTAACAGAGGAAAACAGGCTTAAACGGAGGAAAAATGAGCCTAAACAGAGTTTTTAAAAGCATAGGAGCATTTTCATAAATTCTGGAAATGTTGATTTTGACCCAGGGGTCATTTTGTAAAATCAGAAAAGATTTGAGACTTTTTTGATATTTTTAAAACCTTTGGGGTCAAAATACAATTTTCAGAAGATTTGGGGGCTAAAACATAAAACTTAGAAACTTTTGGGGGTAAAGATATAATTTTTAAAAATTTGAGGGCTAAAATGATATTTTAGAAAGATGAAGGGCTAGAATGCAAAAGATCCTAAAAATTAGGGTTTGCGATTTGGTCCCCAGGCTTTTCGAATTTACGGATCGACCTTCTTCCTTCCCCACCCATCCAGCCGTCGTCTCCCCGTTCACCGTCATTTTCGTCCCGGACAGCGACGCCACGTCGCCGGCAACCACCAAGCAACCCGACACCCACACACACAAACACCACACAACACACAAATACACGCACCCGACGAGCCACACGCACTGTTTGCGCACACACACACCCACGGCCGGACGTGCGCTGGCACCTGCCACCCCGAGCTCAAACACACACACACGCAAACCCAACTGGCGCACACAGTGCGCTAACGATGCGCACACAGCCGCGCACAGCGGCGGACCCGACGCAACCCTAACACGACGGCGGCGGACTTCGACGATGGCAGAGAAAGAGAGAGACAGTAGATGGGAAAAAGAGAGGGGGAGAGAGAAAAGAGAAAGGGAGAGAGAAAAATAGGGTTTTCCGAGACTTCGCCGGTTGATTCACGGCGGAGACGACGTTGTCTCGTGATTCCGAGCCCGAATTTGGAATGGTCTCGGCAAGAGCTTCAAAAAGACATAAGATTCGGGCCAAAACAGGGAGGAAGGAGGCGGTGCCGGCAACTTAGCGGTGGCCGTCGGCCGGAGCAGAAGAGAGAGAGAACTTTGTCCAAATGTGTTCCAAAATTATCACTTGAGTCTTGAGTGTTCCAAAATCGCCTTTATATGTTTCGATTGGGCCACGGGCCCTCTATTGGTCCACCCATGCATACGCCAATCTTGGGCTTTAACTTACGATATCGTTAATTATATTATAACCTACGGTTCGATTAAATTATAGCTCGATAAATTACTTAGGCATTATTTCGTTTTTTTGAAACGCACATAATAAAATCAAACAATTAGGAGTTAAATTATTTAATTAATCCAATTATATATCGTTTTATCCTAGGCGTTACATATATCATGAGTCAAATACAATTATCAATTTCACATTACATGAAAGATTTTTATACATTAATGATGGACATATCAAGACGTGATCCACATTAGGCACATGATATTTATTGACTAATGTTATTTTTGGGACCTGAAAATAACACTACCATTAATTGATTTTATATAATTCTTAAAAGTGTTACATAGACCATCTTTAGCGCTGCGGTATAATATTTGGATTCGGAAAATTTTCTTCTCCAATGGTGCAATAGATGATTGTTGTAAATCATCTCAACCTCTCTCATTGCGCAACATTTTCACATGTCAATTCTTGCACAGCTGAGCACTCTCTTTTGGTTTTGGTTTTCTTTTCTATTCATTTTTATTTATTTATTTTACTTTTATTCTTTTTCTTTTCTTATTTCCTTATATTGAGTGTTATTAAATGATATAACTCATTATATAATAGTTAATCTATTAGAAAATATATGTAATTAAAATGTTATTTTGGGATGAATATTGTTAATATTAAAATTATTTTAATTATATGTAATTAAAATCTGAAATTATAATATGATATGTTATTTGAACAATCATAATTATGATGATTATTTTGACTGAATCATAAAATTTAAAATACAATAAAAATCATACAGATTAATAAAATTACATGCAATATATATTTAAACATTAACTTACGATTGAAACAAAAAATTACTGATAAAGTAAAACGTGGCCTCGTTTGGATTGGGGGTTTAGGTTGGTTTCGGATTACTAACCAACCTAAACCCCGTTTGGTTTGGGGGTCTTTTTGTTGTTTTATAATTTGGGCCCGGTGTAATTCATGGGAAAAGCCCGGATAAAATGCATGTTTGTAAACCCACTTCCAAACCCAACAGTAACTTGACATAAAAAGACATTTTTGCCCTTACTATTCACAATAAAATGACAAAGATCCCTTACTGTTCATCATAATTACAGTTAGATGCCATTGTCATTTTTAATACCCCAATCGAGCAAACCTAATTGAAATAACTTGCAAGAATCCCAAATCCACGAATCTGCAAAAACATGTCTTATCGACCAAACCCTAGAACCTGCTTGGAAGCCCAAATCGACCAAACCTAACCCCTCGATCTTGCAAATATCCTCGCAAGAAAGAAATCCCAATGCAGACCCTCAAGCGTAATCACGAGATTGGGACTAGATATAATATTCACGGCTGTGTCGAAGTTTTGCTGCAGAACCTTGCTCTTAATACCTGTTGGACATAATGTTGGCAATCGAGCTGAAATCGGTTCTTTGTATAGTACTAATTTTCACTTCAATTGGGAGAATCGTACTTGGACTAGGAAAAACAAGAGCAACAGTTTATTTTCGCCCTCACTCCAATCACATCTCTTGTTTTCTTTGTCTGCAAAACGAGTTAGTGAGAATCCCTTTGGGTAACATTGGCTGTCTTCAAAACCTCTATTTCGCCCAATTCTTTGTTGCTCGGGTTTCGTCGATGAATTGTTCTCCTTTGTAGGTTTACTGGTGACTTCGCCCTAGCTATTCAAGCTTATAAGTAATATTAAAAAAATATATTATTGCATAAGTAATATAAATGAGGGGTAGTTTGGGTATTTCACGTTTTCCACCTAACTAACCTACAAAGCAAACAAAGGTTTATAAGCTAACCCACTTTATCCAAATATCTAACCATTCAAACCAAACACAAAATTTAACTCAAACCTAACCTAAACCAACAAACCAAACACCTAAAATAACACATTTTTTGTCTTCAATGAACAGTAATTAATCCCATTTTTAACCAATATGGAACAAACCCAACCTCCAAACCAAACGAGCCCTATATGTTTCTTAATAATTTGAAAGACCACCACCAGACCCTTCAACGTTTGGGAAATGTTGTCCACTAGACTCTCAACATCTGAAAACAATTGTCTAAACAAATAAAATTTATTACTTTGTTGTTGCTTTTGTGCTTGCTTTCGTAAAATTGTTTGTTACTCCAATTGGAAGAACTCAAGATTTTGAGGATCATCAATATTGTCCAAATTCATCATTAAAAAATTATATTATATACGATTTTTTTTTGAATAAATGAGATATTTAAAAAATATATATATATATATGTATATTTATGCAAGTTTACTTCGATTACGGCATCTGCAATAATTATTTTATATTTTACAAGAATAATATTAAAATAAGAGTTTATTATTATTACCACCCATTATGTTTGTCGTGTGGCAATTTTGCCCTTTTTGAATTCGAGCTTGCAATTTAGGACTTTATTTTTCAAAATTTAGCAATTACTGCTCAATTTCGGCCCGAATTGCTTAATTGGGCTGAAATCGTACGTTTTTTGCACGTGACTCCTCAATTCGGGCTAAAATGGCTTAGGTGGCTGATCATTTATTGACGTGGATTTTCTTTTTTATTTTTTTTACTGACATGTGTATTATTATTTATTTTAATAATTAAAAAAAATCAAAAAATCAAAAAAAAAAAAATTACAACCCTACCTCTTTCTCTCTCCTCACACTGCTCTCTCTGCAGATTCACTGTTCACCGCCGTTTTCTTCACCAGTCACCGCCTTCCACCACCGCTCCATCAACCACCATCAACAAATACACCGCCATCTTCTCCTGCTCCACCCCCTTCTCCCCTTCAATCTCGCCGCCGCCTTACTAGCGAAGCCATCTCCACCGCCAAGCTCGAGACCGCCATCTTCTTAATCATCCACACCGCCGCTTTGCGCAATTCCGATGAGTTCCACCACCAGACACCACCGTCTTCATCTTCTTCTCCGTAGCAGCCATTCTCCATCTCCGGTGGACTGTTTCTTCTTCTCCGTCCATTGCTCTACCACCGCTGCTACTCATCTTCTCCCTTTTCGCAGGCCAGCCGTTTCACACTTCACCACTTCTCTTCCGATCCTTCTCCAGCCGCCCATCTTCTCCATCTTCTTCTCTGCTTCTCACCGTTGCCGGGGAGCTGCTCAACCGTCGAGACCACCGCCGCCGATTGCTGCTTCTCCCTTTCACAGTCGCTCATTTCTCCGTCTCCATCACCATCTTCGCAGCTTCCCCTGTTTCACCTTGATTCCTAACCTCTGTCATCTCCGGCCGCCGCTCCTACTGCATCTGCAACAGCAGCTTCGCCAAGCTCCATCTTCACCATCATAGCTTCTCCCTCCAGAAAAACCGAGAGAAAAGGAAAGAGGGATCGAAGAGAGAGAGGGAAAGGCCGAGAGTTTGACCGGTCGTTGCCGGTGGAGATGATGACCGATCGACAATGGTGGAGAAGGGTGGAGAAGAAAGGTTTTTTTTTCTTTTTTTAATTAATTTTGAATTAGGTAGTGAGGCCCACTTAAAATACATATGGAGCTTGGCAATTAATTGCAAAATTCCACGTTAGATAATCACTCGCCACCTCATCAAATTAAGCCCACAAAACGTGCAATTTCAGCCCAAATAAACAATTCGGGCTGAAATTGGGCAATAATTGCTAATTTTGAAAACATAAAATCCTACATTGCCATTGATAAAAAATAAAGTCCTAAATTGTCAGCCCGTAAAACAGAAAGTCCTAAATTGCAAGCCCGAATTCAAAAAGGGCAAAATTGCCACACAACAAACATAATGGGCGGTAATAATAATAAACTCTTAAAATAATACCAAAAAGTGTGAAGAAAATAAATGACATTGATATTTCACTTTTTATTACAGATTTATTTAGTCATCTATGCAACAACACCACATAATATATATATATATATATATATATATATATATCACAAAAAATTCTGTGCCCTAGGGGCACGGATCCTGCCCTGCCTCGACCCGTCCCAAGCAGAATATGGGTCACTATATATATAGTTTTTTTTAAATTTCGCTCTCGTTTCTTCTTAGCTTCTTTTCGCGGGTTTCGTCGGCTTTTTTCACGATTTTGTTGCTTGATTTCAGTTTCTTCAACGGTTTTCTTCTGCTATTCTTAAGGTGTTCGACATTATCTATATTTTCGAAGAAGTTCTAGAGAATATCGCTTAAAATCGATAGTGGTAAGTGTTGTTGGTTTTATGGTCATTTTTTTATAGATTGTGTTTTTAGGTGTTGTAATGTTGTTATTTTTGTTTTCGTTTTGTTGTGTACTTGTTTTTTCATGTTTTTAATATGTGTTTTTTTTTTCTAGGGTTTTTATTTTCTGTAATTGTTTGTTTGTTTTTTTAGTTGTTTGCATGAATTCTTGTTTTACTGTGATTTTATATATTAGTTTGTTGTTTTGCTGTTTCATTTTGTTGAGTTTTAGGTGTTGTGTGTGTTTTTAGTTGTTGTTATGGTTTTGTGTTTGATGTTTGTGTTTTTGTTGATGTTGAAGAAGTGATGAAATCATTCATAATATTGTGTTGTAATTTTATTTTGTTATGTTAGTATTATGGAGAAAAGTAATTTTGTTGGAGGAAAGAGGAAGGCTATGGTGATCATGGATAAAACTAGGAAGCAGAGAAGAAGTAAGGATGAGATTTTGGTTGAAATGAAAAAAGAATTAGTTGCTGGAAAGAAGAGAAAGCAGAAGGAGAAGGTGGTGGAAGTTGCTGACAGGTATGTCATGCATATATTAATATTTTTTTTGAGGTATGAGATTGATACCTTTAAGGTATCTTGTATATTAACTTAAGGTATCATGTATATTAGCTTAAGGTATCATACAAACATGTTTGAAGTATTATATGTATGCAGTTAAGGTATCATATGTATATTGAAGTAAAAACATACTAATATTTTTGTTTTTTCTGTTTTGAAGTGAAAAGCAAATTGTTTCTATTGCTGGTGAACAAATTAAGGGGAATTCATTTTATGTTGCCATGTATTTAAGTTTATAATCTTAAATGTTTTGAATTTTTTAACATTTAAGTGAACAATTTATGTTTAATTTTTTTGCAGTCGTACAAGAGGTCAAAAGAAAGCTATTAAGAAGTATGAGGGTGATGAATGTGTTGATGGTGGGGTGGATTCTCAAAGGTATGTTTATATTATTAGACTGAAAGTGACAGATATATGGTATTTTTATTTTTTGTGTGTTATACCTATAAAATATATTAATAATACCTGAACCACTTAATCAGTTAAAATCAAATTGCATTACCTTTAATATTTGTATTTGTTGTTAATCCAAGTACATCAATGACCTCAGGCATGATATCTGGAAGAATAATATTGTAATACTATTAGACCAGTTTTGTAATACGTATAGAATAAATATAGAACACAATAATTACAAATCCGTTTATTCAAACTTTTAATTTTGTTGTACTTTTAAAACATATAAGTATTAGATTAAAAGTGTTTTTATAATAGCATAAAGATATTATATACATGCAGTTAAGGTATGTAATTGTGTATCACATGAGGATTGAATTTGTAATACCATTTTTTTATAAATATAATACCATTAGATAATTTTAATACCACCAGTTGAATAGTAATTGAAGCATAAAATTATGTAATTGTGTAATACCTGTAGAATATATTACTAATACCTGAATCATATTTTTATCAGATTTATATCTGACATGTCTGATATGTATGAGATATATTTATGCTAGTGTTTTAATATATGTTTTTTTATTTTTTTATTGGCAGTACTTTTATCAGTCAATGTAGGCCAAACGGTCTTGTTGAACTAGTTCAGTCATTGACTAAGAAACAGAAGGATGATGTCAAGAGTATAGGTTTTGGGGGTCTATTACATTTGAAGATAACCAAGTGTAATATGAAGATGTTGAATTGGTTGGTGAAAAATTTTAACAATTCAAGTAGGATGGTTAATGTAGATAAATTTCGTTGTTTTTCTGTTACAACTGATGATGTTTACGACGTGTTCATGATACCTAGGAATGAAGGTTGTATTGTACAAACTTTTACTAAGAGTGGTGAAGCTTCTCCTCTTTGTGATAGGCTTAGTGAGGAGTATGGAATTGCTTCTAGAGTTCCTCTTAGGGTGTTGGTGGATGTACTTAAAAAATTGGTTGATGGTGGGGATGATTTTAAGAGATTGTTTGTATTGTATGCTATGTGTTCCTTTTTGACACCTTCTTCAAATAGGCTTGTAAGTATGACTATTGTGAAGTCTCTTGATGATGTTCATATGATTTCTAGGTTAGATTGGTGCTCATTTATTTTAGATAGATTGTGTGAATTAGTGAGGGCTTTTAAGGGAAATAATTTGAAGAATGTTAGTGGCTGTGTAATTTTGTTGCAAATTTTATATTTGCAAAGAGTAATATGGCAAGGAATTGAGGAGCCCAGGAAATTGCCTCTTATAAAGCACTGGTCTGATGAGAAATTAGCAAAAAGATGTTCGGAGGAGGTTGCTGCTGGCATTTATGGAGATGGTGAGCTTGTTGTGAATGTTTACCCACTGTCAAGGATGGGTAAAGTTGGTGGAGAGATGGTAAGGAAAGATGTTGATGAAGAAATTGGAGAAGACGTTGCAATGTCTGAGGAGATTCCTAAAAAGGATGCTGAAGTACGAAAATGCATCAAATTTAATCTCCCAATAAGAGAGCCTGATGATGAAGAAATAAAGAAGATGGCAAAAGATGTAAGCATGATATTATATACTTAAAGTATTACATTTTTTTGAATGCATACATGTGATATCTGTGTGGTATTTATGAAACATCTTTTAAGGTATCAAATGTATTCTTTTCAGGTATCTAATACATATGTTTTAAGTATCATATATGTGATTTTAATGTATTATGTATATTATAACTGTCTGATATGTTTTTACAGGAATTACATCAAGTCTTTTTGTGTTATAAGAGAGATATTTCTATCGTTTCGAATTACCACATGGTGAAGATGTTGAATATGAAGGAGAAATTTGTGAATAAATCCACTGCTAGCTCAACATCAGAGATGACTGATTCACAAATTTTTTTTTCTAATGAGCAGCTTCATAGATATATTGATGAAGTGGTTGAGAATTTTAAAATGATGAAGAAATTGACATCAGAAATGCCATCATTTGAGCTGCTAACCCGAGACCCTCCTGAATGTGAAGAAAATTTTACTTCTCATAATCAAGATGATTTAGATGAGAATGTAAATTTATCTGATAAAGACATTCCTTTAAGCAAAGAGTTGGTTGATGCTTCATTGTCAGTTGGTTCAAAGAGTAAGCAGATGATGGAGGATGATGGTGTTGAGTTCTGGCAAATAGAGGATGAAGTAGGCTATGTTTCAGAGTTTGTTCTTCATTCCAAGAAGTTTATGAAAGAAATTGATCAACAACATAGAGAGGTTATTGATTACTGTTTCTATGATAATAAGACACCCGGCCACAAGGCGTAAGTTTAATCTGTGTTATTTAATATATTATATGTCAAAGTTTAAGAAGTTGCATATATACATTAAAGGTTTCATTTAGATACCTTTAAGGTATCATATGTGAAACTTTAAAGTATCATATGTATACCTGAAAGGTATTACATATATATGTAGCTTTAAGGTATCATATGTCAAACTTTAATGTATTATATGTACAACTAGGAAGTATCATTTAAATACCTTTAAGGTATGACATGTGTAACTTCATTTTTGTTTATTTTTTTAACAGAGAAGATTTGTTTCGAAAAGGATATCTTTATTTTGTGCCAAGGGAAGACATGATATCATTATATCCAAACATCATGATTTTTGGTAGTGTTATCAGTGCATGGTCTCTGATGCTGAATAATGATGTAGAGGATGAAGAGAAAAGAAGTCGTTTTATTATGAACATGGAACATAGTGTAAGTTATAAATAATTTATACTTTGTAATGTTTGTTTGTTTATCGAATGTTTGTGGTTTATTTAATATTTTTTTATTTCTAGGATTCATTGAGTAGGATAATGAAGAATATTGGTTCGTTGGAAGAGAATGAAAGAGCAATGAGATATAGTTGGAAGTTGTGGTTAGCTTCCAACAAGAGCAATCTTCTGAAATCTGTTGAAATGGTAACATGCTTTAGTAATTGATATGATTATTATATTGTAGTTGTCTATATATTTATAATATTAGTTTATATTGGTGGAAATTGCATATTTTTATCCCATTTGTTTATCGAAATCATTATGTTGTTGTTGTCTTTAATTTGGTTGATAAGAAGTTCCAATATCTAGATAACAGAAAGTATGAAGATGGTGATGATGAATTTTTTAAAGCTGCTGAAGTATTGGTAATTTTATTTAATATATGTATTTATAATAAGTAGGTATCAAGTGTAGCACCCCGGATCAAAATGAGCATAATTGAATAATTAAATATTTGAACCCCGACTTAATAATTATGTGCGTATGTTTTAACTGTTTAATTTAGTACATGCGTTTCAGATACTTGGCTAACACCGGTTTTAGTTTTAGATGGGTATATTTTTCGTGACATGGAACTTAGAATATGATTTTACCAAGAGATTCGTATCGGAAATACGAGAAAACAGAAACAAACTAGCGGTTAATCGGAGACCCGTAGTTCAACTAGCGAAGGAAAGGGTAAAATTTTGATAAAAGGTAAAAATAAAAATAATATTTTAATGAAAGGTAAATTGAGATATTTTTGGTAAATAGTAACTTTTCAACGGTAAAAAGGTAAATTCCAAAATCTATAAATAGGGGCTCATAATTTTCAAAACTTATACGTTTTCAAAGCCGACGACCCGAGCGACGCTCGCGACGCGAACACGTAAGTTCTCTTTCTTTTCTTTTCCTTTACGTTTTTATTTTCCGCCGCCGCCGGAGTGCCGTCGGAGCGCCGCCGCCGCCGGCCAGCAGTGGTGCTGGTGGTGGTGTGCCGGGCGTCGGGTGCGCGCCGGGATGTGCGTCGGGTCGGGCGTCGGGCGCCGGGATGTGCGTCGGGCGGGCGTTGGGTGCGCGCCGGGTGCCGGGTGCGCGCCAGGTGCCGGGTGGCGGGTGTGCGTCGGGTGCGTGCCGGGTGCCGGGTGCCAGGTGTGCGCCGGGTGCCGGGTGCGCGCGGGTGCGAGCGCCGGGGGTCCAGCGTGCGCGGGCGACGGGGACCGGGTGGCTGAGGAAAACTCGGCAGCTGCCGGGTGATGCGCGAGCCGTCGGGTTCGCTTTCGCCCGACGCCGGGTACGCGCGAGCCCCGGAGCACGTAATGCAGTATTTTCGATCTGCCGTGTCTTTAACAAACGTTTTTCCGACGGAACCCTTTTCAGCTTTAACTATACTGTATTTAAGACCTAAGAAACACCGTAAATTTGTAGGCTACTGTGGACTAAGCTTGAGGTGTTGAGTTGTCAGACGTACTGTCCTAGCTACTCACGCGGTAACCACTATACGAGGTGGGGGTAATTTCTAACTCTGGATCTGTTTACAGCTTTCCCTATTTGTGAAATATGATTGGGAATCTAAGTGTTGTGTTTATACTTGCTGTGCCATATTATATCTGTGAAAGGGCCGAGGTCCTCCGATCATGCATTATTTTCGTCCCATGCTATTTTCTACTACTCAGTGGAGGTGTCGTGAGCCTCTTTAAATGCACTAACGGTGAGATACCGTTATATAGGGTAAGACGGGGGAATCCCGCACCTATACGTCCCTTGCCATTTCTAATATCTGCTTTGCATATATCTGTGATGTGACAACGTGACTGTAAGTTAGCTTTTCGGTATTTAAATTATGTCTGGAGTCTTATGAGGTGGATGTTATCCCCACTGAGTGTATTCAACGCACTCACCCCTTAATCTGTACTCACACTACAGGAGATGAGGAAGCTGGTGAACCCTAGACGGAGGGAGTTAGTGCTAGCTGTTGGTTTTTCTGATACAATGGTTTAGTTAAAACATTTCCAAACACGTTTTCTAACAGTTTATGATCTGTATATATTTTTGGGTGCTTGTAAGGATGGGAGATCCTGATGTTTAGTTTCCGCTGCATATGATGTATATTATCGGTGTGAGACCGAATGTTATCGGCCGAGGCCGAAGGTTGTTGTGAGATGGTTTATTATCGTCCCTTATCTCCTTCTTCTGTTGTCCCTTGCTTAATTCTTTCTGTAAGTGTTATGCGTCCCTTGCTTTTCTATCTTCACGCCCGAGTAAAACTCTGATATTTTTAACGAAAGATTTTGGGGCGTGACATCAAGTTTATACCTTTAAAGTATATTATAGTTTTGACCTTAAGGTATTAACTGAGTACTTTATATATATTACATGTATATCTATTTCTGATTTTGCTTTTTAATGATGTTCAGAGAAGTGAAATGTTGAAATTCTTAGAAGAACAAAAACATGAGAAGGTAGCAGAGATGGCAGACTATAGATTTGAGAATGTGGAATTTAAGTGGCAAACATCAAATGAGGATTTGGACTGTGGTCTGTACATGATGCATCACATTAAGCATTTTGATGGTGTTGTTTATTCTTCTCCTGACTTGACAAAGGTATTTTGAATTTCTATTCTGTATTTCTGTTATATCATTATATGTGTTGATAATTTTTTTTTCTTTTTTTCATATTTTTCAGGCTGGTATATGACGAGTTATCAGAGCTAAATTATGTGCTTCTATTGTCTTATCTAATATTAATGAGATTAAGAACATTGTGTTGGATAAAGTATTTCAATTTTACCAGAAGAAGCCTGAGTTGAAGTTGAAGAGAGTTGAAAATAGGAAGAAGGAAACAGTAAAAAAAGCAGCTTTGAAGAAGAAAATATGTGCAGTTCAAAAGACGTACAAGGCGCGTACAAAGAAAGCAACAAACTGATGTAATAGGGATTGGATATCGACAACTTTTTTAGATTATATGTTCTGGTATATGGGTTTCATAACAATGTTATATGTTTTATATGTTTTGGTATTTTTAGGGTTGATAACAATGTTATATAGTTTATGTGTATGGTCATTTGGGGATGAGAACAATTTACTTTTTGATGTTATGTATATATCATATGTTGGATGCACAGTTTTGAAACTATTAAAGGTACTATGTTTTACTTGTATAGGTATTACATGAAGTCAATACAAGTATTACACATGAACAGTTATTTACAAAGTAATACATCTTAGGTATTACCTATGTTTCTTTCAGGTATTATAGAAATTCATTGTAAGTATTACGAATGGTTATCTCAGGTCAATACCATTTATAAAATGTTATCTCATTATATTCAGTAAATTATTTAAAGTAATAAATTTATATTTCACATGTTTGTGACAGAAGAAATTTCGTCAGGTATGACATCTGGAATAGAAGTATTGTAATACCATTAGCGCAGTATTATAATACCTAAAGAATAAATATATAATACCACAATCTTATTTCATATACTCAAACTTTTAATTTTGTAATACTTTTAGAACATATAACTAGTAGATGTAAAGTATTTTTATAATAGCATAAATGTATTATATATATAGACTTCAAGTATGTAAAAATGTAATACATGTGAATCTATATCTAATACCATTAATTCATATATGAGATACATGTAGATAAGTTTTATAATACCTGTCATTCAGATTACATTGTATATATCACATGTATATCTATTTCTGAATATTTAGTTGAAAATGGTGTGTAAGCTTGATAAAATTATATGACTAACATTTTTCATATATAAAATACTTGTAGTTCAATTTTGTAACACTTATAGAATACCTCAGAAATATTTTCAAAAAATTACATATCATTGAAGCATAAATTTCTGTAATACCATATAGGGAATATGTATAATACCTATAGAATATATTACTAATACTTACAGAACAAGTTTTTAAGTTAATAAATAAGTAAATATTTTACCTATATGGGTATCACATCATTTCAATACTAGTAGTACACATGATCAGAAAGTTTAAATTATTGTAAATGAATAGTATTCTGGAGTGACAATTATAGAATCAAATCAAAACAATCTAACATTAGGTGTCTTTGAGTCAAACTCCTTTGTTGATGTTGAATTTGAACTAGAATCTTTGGTCTTCTTATTCTTTTCAAAATGACCTTTGATTCTTGATCGTCGTCCCTTTGTAACTGAACGTGCTGGATCAAGAACAACATTTGATTGTGTTGATGCTTCAGATTGAGTTTTAGAAATTGGTGGAGATATCAGATTCTCTATTGCAAGAAGATCTCTTTTATAACTTTCTTCAAGAATTCTTTTTGCTTCCTCATTTCCTTGACATTTCAACATAAGGTTGTAATACTTCCGTGTCATATCATGTCGCCAAGGAATACTATCACTTGTCTTTGTCGATGTCAAACCTTTAAATCTATCCCAAATGTCAGATTTAGCAAGTTTTGTCCATCTCTTTTGTACATAAGTATTTGGTATACTTTGTATAGAATTCACATGTAGTACTCTTAGACAATGGTAACACAACATACCATATTTTTCGAATTTCTTGCATGTACATATTATTAGCTTCATCTCAGAATCAAATATAACTTGATGTATATGACCATTATCAATATCTGATGAAACATGATAGATCATTGTACTATTCTCAATCATAAACACTGTTGACGTAGTTGAAATGCATTTGATGAATTCATCTTCAAAATTTCTGAAAACTTGCAAAGTGTAGATATTTGAAGCATGTTTTAACATACCCGTCATTGGTAATGTGGATTCAGGATTTGTTCTTGATGACTGAAATTCATCATATTGCTCCTTTAGTCTCCAATTTTTGATTGTCTCCTTGAAAATTCTGTAAAAATCAGTCAAGCTTGTTGTTTTTTTCACATTGAACCCAATGGCAGAATTTGTACTTTCACTTCTTTGAGATGATAGCATTCCAACTGAGAAGAAGTCCTTATTTAATGATGTACACCATTTTTCTTTTAATCCATAGAGTCTTGTAAACCACGAATGGTTCTCCAAACCATATTGTGTTACCATAGTTTTCCAACAGATTTCAAACTCATTCTCATCTACACAACCTGATAAACACTTATTGAATGTTTCTTTGAATGCCCTATCTGACTTTAGCTCAGCAAATCTACTAATTGCATTCTGGTATAGATGCCACAGACAAAGATGATGTCTTGTTTGGGGGAATACCTGCATTGTGATGCTTAAGGTATCAGTAATTCACATTACAGGTATTCTATACAATATATATAGGTATCAGTAATTAATAGTAAATGTATTATATAAGCATGAACAGAGAATACCATTTGTATTGCATTTGGTATGATTATGAGTAGTAGTAGAATGGAATTTAACTTAGTTGCACTAGAATCAAGTTTCAGATCTTGCTAACTGAACTTATAAGTGTACCATGGTATTGGGTGTTGTTCATTATATTACAGGTATTCGACAAACTATATATAGGTATTAGTAATTAGCAGTAAATGAACTATATAAGCATAAGCAGATAATACCTTTTATATTGCATTTGGCATGATTATGACTATTATTAGAATGGAATTTAACTTAGTGGCACTAGAATAAAGTTTCAAATATTGATAACTGGACTTATATATTACAGGTATTCTACATATTATATATATGTATTAGTAATTAGCAGTAAAGGTATTATACATGTATGAACAGATAATACCTTTTCTATTGCATTTGGCATGATTATGAGTATTATTAGAATGGAATTTAACTTATTGCCACTAGAATGAAGTTTCAGATCTTGCTAACTGAACTTATAAGTGTACCATTGTAGCGCTCCGAATCAAAATGAGCATAATTGAATAATTAAATATTTGAACCCTGACTTAATAATTATGTGCGTATGTTTTGACTGTTTAATTTAGTACGTGCGTTTCAGATACTTGGTTAACGCCGGTTTTAGTTTTAGATGGGTATATTTTTCGTGACATGGAACCTAGAATACGATTTTACTAAGAGATTCGTATCGGAAATACGAGAAAACAGAAACAAACTAGAGGTCAATCGGAGACCCGTAGTTCAACTAACGAAGGAAAGGGTAAAATTTTGATAAAAGGTAAAAATAAAAATAATATTTTAATGAAAGGTAAATTAAGATATTTTTGATAAATGGTAACTTTTCAACGGTAAAAAGGTAATTTCCAAAATCTATAAATAGGGGCTCATAATTTTCGAAACTTATACGTTTTCAAAGCCGACGACCCGAGCGACGCTCGCAACGCGAACACGTAAGTTCTCTTTCTTTTCTTTTCCTTTACGTTTTTATTTTCCGCCGCCGCCGGAGTGCCGTCGGAGCGCCGCCGCCGCCGGCCAGCAGTGGTGCTGGTGGTGGTGTGCCGGGCGTCGGGTGCGCGCTGGGTTGTGCGTCGGGTCGGGCGTCGGGTGCGTGCCGGGTTGTGCGTCGGGTCGGGCGTCGGGTGCGCGCCGGGTTGTGCGTCGGGTGCGTGCCGGGTGTGCGCCGAATGCCGGGTGCCGAGTGTGCGTCGGGTGCGTGCCGGGTGTGCGCCGAATGCCGGGTGCCGAGTGTGCGTCGGGTGCGTGCCGGGTGTGCGACGGGTGCCGGGTGCGCGCGGGCGCGAGCGCCGGGGCTCTAGCGTGCGCGGGTGACGGGGACCGGGTGGCTGAGGAAACTCGGCAGCTGCCGGGTGATGTGTGAGCCGTTGGGTTCGTTTTCGCCCGACGCCGGGTGCTCGCGAGCCCCGGAGCACGTAATGCCGTATTTTTCGATCCATCGTATCGTTAACGAACGTTTTTCCGCCGGGACCCTTTACAGCTTTAATTATACTATATTTAAAATCTAAGAAACACCGTAAATGTGTAGGCTACTTGTTGGACTAATCTTGGAAGCGTTAGGTTGTTGGACGTATTGTTTTATCTACTCACGCGGTAACCACTATACGAGGTGGGGGTAACTTCTGAACCCTAATAACTTTATTTGTTTAATGTTTTCCATATTTGATATATGAACTGTTGAACTCTACGTGTTGTGATTATTTGCTATGATTACTATGTACATGCATACAATATGAATATGATAAATGTGGACGGAAGTCCAAAATCATGTTAAGTTGGACTGGTGGCCCATAAAAGCACCATATGTTAAGATGGACTGGTGGCCCATAAAAGCACCATACGTTAGGGATGGACTGGTGGCCCGTAAAAAGCACCAACGGAACGGAGGTCTATGATCTTGTTCTGGATGGACTGGTGGCCCGTAAAAAGCACCAATGGACTGGTGGCCCATAAAAGCACCATATGTTAGATGAGTACTCTTAGAGTTATGTGTCCGTATTTTATGTGCAATGCATTATATGTGTTGTGTCTCATTGATGAGCTATTATTATGTTGGATCTATGTATCTGCTTAATAATATTAAAAACTTAGTGATTAATTCCACGAGTGTATTCAACGCACTCACCCCCCACCTGTACTCACACTACAGGAGAAGAAGAGAATCTTGGCGCGTAGAGAGAGGGGTGCCCTATCAGCCGAGTCCATCTTCCGGTTTTACCTTTTTAAAGATATGTTGCCCGATTGTAAAAGAAAACTGTTCTTCTTCTTTGTAAAAGATCCTAATGTTTTTCCGCTGCTATGTAAAATGGTTTTATTTCGGCTAGACGCCGAGGGTTTTGTATTTGTAAAATCGTCTCCCATCTCTTTCAAAGGATTTCTATTTTATTTCATGCACGTCTTTTTCCCCTTCTTTCTTCACGCCCGCAAGTAAAACTCTGATATTTTTGACTAAAAGATTTTGGGGCGTGATAACCATGGCCTTGGGGCGTTGTTCATTTACACTACAGGTATTCCATACACTATATATAGGTATCAGTAATTAGCAGTAAAGGTACTATATAAGTATGAACAGAGAATACCTTTTGTATTGCATTTGCAATAGCTTGATCTTAGTCTGTGAAAATAGTTACAGGACATTTCCATGCCATTGACTTCTTAAATACCTCAAAAAGCCACTCAAATGTTTCTGTTTTTTCATCGGCCAAAAATGCACAACCAAACATGACATTCATTTGATGGTGTTTATACCAACAAATGACGAACAAATGAGGTTATATTTGTTAGTTCTGTAGGTTGTATCAAATACTACGACATCCCCATAGATCTGATAATCTTCTTTCATCATAGAGTCCCTCCAAAAAATATTACTCAGTCTGCCTTCATCATCCAGCTGAACTCTATAGAAAAAGTCTTCTTCGTTTGCTTGTTCTTCTTGTATCATGTCAATCAAATTTTGTACGTCCCCAGATTCTATTGCTTTCATCTTTATTCGATTAACAAAGTTCATATGATCCATCTTTGTATGCCCAAGTACTTCTTCACCACCAACATCATTTACCATGTATCTATAAGAATTTGTTGCTGATAATCCTGAAGTCACCATGTGCTCAATTGCCTTGCCTTTTGCCTCATCTATCTTTCTTTCTGAACGATGAAGATGATTGAGATCTGATCTTGTTAATGGATGATTATGTGATACTATATGGTCTACAACCGTGAACGAGCCTTCATCATTCATCTTCACCCTCATCATAGCAGTACAGTTTGTTCTTGTGATTGGAAATTTTTTTCTGTTTTTCGTTGAACTAGTTACTTGCTTCTTTAGGCCTTGACTTTTTTCCTACTTCTACATGTTTATCATCTGAAGAGTATCTTGTAGTTGATTTACGAACTAAAAATCCCAATGCACGAGCATGCTTTCGATAAAGTTCATACATCTCATCAATTGTCTGTCTTGTTAGTCCAATTAAAGAGCCACTTATATCATCTACAGAAAAAATATTATATATCTTTTTTAGAACAGATATGTAATACCTATAGATCAAATACATATTAACTGCAAATTATTTTGAAAAGTACTATAGCAATTCAAAACTCAAGTTGTGAATTAAAAATCAACAATCAAAAAATTTGTAGCACCCCGGATCAAAATGAGCATAATTGAATAATTAAATATTTGAACCCCGACTTAATAATTATGTGCGTATGTTTTGACTGTTTAATTTAGTACGTGCGTTTCAGATACTTGGCTAACGCCGGTTTTAGTTTTAGATGGATATATTTTTCGTGACATGGAACCTAGAATACGATTTTACCAAGAGATTTGTATCGGAAATACGAGAAAATAGAAACAAACTAGAGGTCAATCGGAGACCCGTAGTTCAACGGACGAAGGAAATGGTAAAATTTTGATAAAGGGTAAAAATAAAAATAATATTTTAATGAAAGGTAAATTAAGATATTTTTGGTAAATGGTAACTTTTCAACGGTAAAAAGGTAATTCCAAAAATCTATAAATAGGAGCTCACAATTTTCAAAACTTATACGTTTTCAAAGCCGACGACCCGAGCGACGCTCGCGACGCGATCACGTAAGTTCTCTTTCTTTTCTTTTCTTTTACGTTTTTAATTTCCGCCGTCGCCGGAGCGCCGCCGCCGGACCACCGCCGGAGCGCCGTCGGAGCGCCGCCGCCGGACCACCGTCGCCACCACTGGAGCCGCCGTGCCGCCGCCGCCGCCGTGGCCGGTGGCCGGAAAATATAACCTGGGCTCAGATTGTAGCCCTCGACGAGACGAGTCTAGGACAGCTTCCGGAATTCCAATCTGATGTCTCGTTCGCCGGGAAATGGCGAAAAACCGTCTCCAAAGCCCAAACCCTAGTTCATGACCACTTTTTCTCTCTCCCGTTTCTCTCTCGTTTCTCGGTGGTTTTGGTTCCTTTCTTTTTCTGAGGCAAGTTAAGGTGTTGGGGAAGGTTTTGGGTCGGTTTGGGGGTGGTGAACGAGGCCGGAAAGGTGCCGGCCGGAGTTGGAAAGGTTGGGGTTGGTTTTGTATGCGTGATGACGAAGGGTTTTCGCGGCTGTTTTTCCGGCACTGTTCATGCCGGAATCCGTTGAGGGATGGCCGGAGGTAGTAGCCGGCGGTGCGGGCGTTTTGGCGGAGAAGGTGGCCGGAGCACAGGGCGGCGCCACCGCAGCAGGTGGCGCTGGGAAGGGGGCTGCTCGAGCAGCTGTTCCCGGGTGTCGGGAGCGAACGCGCGCGCGCGCGCGAGCGACGGGGGCGCGGTGCGCGCGCCGGGAGCCGCCTTGCGCGCCGTGTGCGCACCGGCAAGCGTTTCCACACGTCGTTCCGTTTCGGATGTTTTCATCGAGTCGTCGGGAGTCGGGGGTCCTGGTCAAAGTCAACCCTTGACCAAAATTACCAAAATACCCTTCGATATTAAAACGCTCCGTTCGAGCTCGATTCAACTCCGATCGAGCTCATTCTTTTTCCGTAGCGACCCTAATCCTTTCCTCTATCATATCAGTTGCTGAACTGATCTTTTCTCCCTTGTTTCTTCAACCTCAACTTCTCGATTTATCGATCCGTCTCGTCTCTATCGAACGACTCTTCTCTGCGGCTGTCTTTATACATTTTAAATATAAGTTTTAACGTATTAAGGATCTAAGAATCACCGTAACTTGTGTAGGCTATCGGTTGGATTGAGAATCGGGATCTTATAGGCTATCCAATGGGTTGGTATCAGTTGCAGTGGGAATCAAGATACCAAGTCTTTGATACTAACGACTCACGTGGTAACCACCGAACAAGGTGGGGGTAACCTCTTAACCTTTATCTGTTTACAGTTTTCCCTATTTATGAGCATGATTGAGGATTACTAAATGTTGTGATTATTTGATGTAAGTGGGGGTAAACTCTAAACCCTAATAACTCTATGAAATGTGAAGTCATATGCTTTGAGATAAATGTGGAAATTATATGATGTGTGAGGGGGTAACTTCTAAACCTTAATGACTCTATATCTTCTGTACTTAACGCATGATGATGATAACAAACATATGCATGTAAACTGGATGTTATTAGAATTCTATTGATCGTTATGAATTGGTTGAAGCTTATGTGCCTTGGGTTTTGTGTTGTGTTTGTATTCTGTGTTTATTTTACGATAGTGTGGTAGGGTTGGGCTCAGTGTCCAGTGGGCTCAGTGTCCATTGGGTTGCGTGTCCATTAGTGAGTCGTCGGGGTGTCCTTTGGGTTTCGTGTCCATTGGGCTGCGTGTCTAGTTTTGAGTCGACAGAGTGTCCTTTGGGCTTCGTGTCCATTGGGCTGCGAGTCTTTTTATGAGTCATGGGTTGTGTGTCCGTTTATAAATCGAGTTATGTGTTTTTTATAATATGTGATGTGTTTAACTGCTGATTTGTTATATCTGTTTGATACGTGATCGGCTTAATAAATATTAAAACATGGAAATTATCACCACGAGTGTATTCAACGCACTCACCCCCCACCTGTACTCACACTACAGGAGAAGAAGAGAATCTTGACGCGTAGAGAGAGGGGTGCCCTATCAGCTGAGTCCATCTTCCGGTTTTATCATTTTTAAAGATATGTTGCTCGATTGTAAAAGAAAACTGTATTTCTCCTTCTTTGTAAAAGATCCTGATGTTTTTCCGCTGCATATGGTTTCAAACATTCTCTTATCGGTGGTAACCGATGTTTTAAGTGTACCGCTTCTTATCTTCTTTTGTTTCTTTCTATTTTATATCATGTACGCCTCTTTCCCCTTTCTCTCTTAACGCCCAAAGAGGAAAAACTCTGATATTTTTAACGAAAGATTTTGGGGCGTTACAAAATTAATATTTTAAAAGATTTTCATAACGATATATAGCATAATCAGTTAAAATTAGAGAGTATTACCTTCAATATTTGTATTTGTTGTTAATCCAAGTACATCAATTTCCTCAGGTATGCCATCTATAAGAGAAGTATTGTAAGACCATTAGAGCAGTTTTATAATACCTACAAAACAAATATATAATACCAAAATCTTATTTCATATACTCAAACCTTAAATTTTGTAATTCTTTTAGAACATATAACTAGTAGATGTAAAGTATTTTTATAATGGTATAAATGTATTATATACATAGAGTTCAAGTATGTAAAAATGTAATAGTTGTGGATATATATCTAATACCATTAGTTCATACATTAGATACCTGTAGATAAGTTTTATAACACATACAGAACAAATGTTTAATACTTGTCATTGTTCAGTACATTGTGTATATCACATGTATATCTATTTTTGTATATCTAGTTCTGAAAATGTTGTGTAAGCTTAAATACATTATTGTTCAATTAGTAATTTCAATACATATAACTAACAATTTGAATACCTATAAATATATTACTAATATTTTAGACATAATTTGAATACCACCAGTTCAAGTGTAATTGTGTAATACTGCAGAGTCTATATATAATACCATTAGTTCATATATATAATACTCGAACATCATTTATGTAATACTTACAGATGATTTCTATAATACCTTAATAATATTTTCCATATATTAAATATTATTGAAGCGTAAGAGTCTGTAATACCATATGGGTAACTACATAATACATATAGAATATATTACTAATACCTTAATCATACTTTTTGAATAACAGTGAACAAACACATTGAATTGAATAAATTAACGTTAATTACCTTTATTAACTAACTGAATCACTTGGTTAAGAAAAGCAGATGTTGCAGAATTTTCTTCATCTTCTTCAGTTGACAATACAACAATTGTATTTGATTGTTCATTATTCAAATCTTCCAACATTGTTTGATATGGTGTTTGCATTGCAGGATGGCGGAGGGTTTGAGGGCTTCGCCGGCGACGGGGGTGTTGCGCGCTGATGGTAGGGATTTCGACCAATTTGAGGACAGAGGAGGGTTGCGTGCTGATGCAAGGAAAAAAAAATTATTTATAGCGACCCGTTCCAGAATGGGTCGGGTCGAATCGGGTTGGGGGCACGGATACTAAGATCCGTGCCCCCGGGGTACAAGAGTCCACAACAATTACCCCTCAAAATAGAAATGATAATATTTTCCCACCCATTTCCACCTCCCAAAAGTAGAAATGCAATATATGTTATTTTATAATTTATAATTTAAAAAATTATTGTATTAAACATGATTATATATATGATAATAATATCATCTATGATATTGACAAAATCTTAGAAATTATAATCTATATATATGGTATATGAATGTTAATATGATCTCATCTAATAAATGCTTAATTATTGCTATAATAAAGATTAAAGATATATATGTTGAATAAATTAAAATAACACAAATGAATGAATTTCAAGATAATTTTAAAATATCAAAGTAAAAAAATATATAAAAAATTATCACTAATGTTGTAAACCAACCGCCCCCCCCCCCCCATTTTGTCTATATGTAGAAGGAGATTTATAACAAAAGCAAAAAAAAAAATTCAAATTTAAGTTGATTTACTATAATTTCATCAATATGTAAAAATGTGATTCAAATAATTTTATGATTTTTATTATATATGTAATTATAAATAGATTTATAAAATTCATAATTTTGATCTATATATATATATACTTTTTTTATATGTGGTCTTAATTATTATTCATTTATAAATACATGTCAACTACAAGTTCGTACATTATTGACTTCACTTCACCTTTTCAAGGTAAATGATCATTTTATTTTTCATTACAATAACCATTATTTTGACAAATATGACTCATGTTTTTAATGTTGTCAATGGTATCAATGCCCTCTGTAATTTTGTGGGCACTAAAATTTTGTTTCGTTAGATCACATGACATTATTCTATACATAAATTAAAAAAAAGATGTTTATAGTTATGAGAACGTCTTCAAAGACCAAGAGGTAATTATGCGATATTATTTTGTTATATATATATATATATCACCTCAATAAATATATAATAATCAAGTTACTTAGAATAAATAACATAACATAAATTATCTTCTTCTATAACTGTATTCCAAATATGTTGAAAAACTCTAATAAAAATCACATAATTTTTATTTGGCAAATATGTCATTTATAATACTCCAGTTTAATATATCTTCCATGTAACAATACTAATAATATGACACAATGTTTACATAATTTAATTATATTAAGTAGAAAAATTAATGTATAATCTTATAAAAATAATATAATAATAAAAAGGGTAAATTACATAATACAAGCCAAACTATGGTCACTTTTCCACTTTGTTACCTAAACTTTCAAAGTTTACTATAAAATAGCTTAACTTTGCGAATTTACCAAACAACTGCCTGGAGTCACCGCCGGTGGAATATCCTACGAATATTCCGTCGGTGTCATAAAAAGTGGAGGGTACATACGTCATTTTTAGTGTTGCCTCATTTAAATGACATATTGAGGGGCAAAAGTGGAATTTCAAATATCAAATTAAATTAAATAAAAAATATAAATCAAATTGAGGATGAATAACTAACCAAATGCCCCAAATTCAATCCCAAAATCGGCTCCCCGCAAATTGAGCCTTAGAACCCTAGTCTTTTCATGAGACCAAGTCTTTTCTTGCACCCATTTCATCAAACAGCCGATGAGCATCCTGAATTCTGCTGCAAACACAATAAAAGTGCAGAATAGCATTCTGAACATTCAAAAACAAATCAAACCCAAATTTGACAACAATCGCATGAATTTTCAGCCCTGTACAAATCTCCAATAAACGGGAGCAAGATTTTAGAACTGAAACAAAAGCAAACCGATCTTGTCTGTAAGGGCACCCACATTAGTGAATTTTTAGCACACTATTTTAGTGTGGGACCCACATGCCAACACACTAATTAAAAACATCTATTTTTTTAAGACACATCTCTACATCAATTTAACACAAATCTACATCAATTTTATCTCAAATACAATCATTACATGTGGGTCTCATTATCCACTAATTTTTATTCTATTATTTTTATTTATATGAGTTTAAATTAATTACTTATTGCTTGTATTTTTTTAATCGTGTCAAAATTGTATATTGGATTAATTAATTATGACATTAATAATTTTCAATTCACATTAAAATATAATTAATAATAAATAATAATAAATTAATATTTACTCCAATTCTTTGTATTTTTTTGGATTAATTATATAAAAAAGACATATATATATAGCTAGCAATTAAATGAGCAATTAATTTTTACAAGTTCCCAAATTGTGTCCAAATATTTTCAACTAAATCCGCTCGAAGTTGGTGATGAATTTGATTATCACGGAGCTCGGAATTAATTTGAATTATGTATTATTTGAATTTGATTATCACGGTGCTCGAAGTATAGTAAAAATTCATCCAATTGATGAAGATAATTAGATTTAAAATAATCAAGCTTGAAAGATTCATTTCATTATATTTATCAAGAACTTACATTTTCGTGGTGTAAGTTGAAAACATTTAACTAAAATACTTGCCCAAATTATTGATTAAAAAGTAATATATAATTAGTTAGTTTAAATAAAAGAACCATATTGATAGTAAAATTCAAAATAATGGTGGTTACTATCTACCATTTCTATGAATTGGAAATTAGGTGTATCTTTACTTAAGAAAGTGAAGTAATAAATTTGACCAATTGAATTACCTTTTGTAGTTTGAACAACCATTCAATTTCTACCAAAAGTAAATCTATACCAAGTATAGTAAAAATTATTTTGATCTGATTGATGAAGATAATTAGATTTAAAATAATCAAGCTTGAAAGATTCATTTCATTATATTTATCAAGAACTTACATTTTAGAAATATTACGTCATATTGGAAATTGTCGAAAAAATAGATGATATATTATTTTATTTTGAAAAAAGACATTTTTTATTGAAAATTGTAGAAAAATAGATAAAATATAAAAAGTAAAATAAAGTTATAGAATTCTACAAATTATATACATAATAATAAACATGATTAGAATTCTGAATTCTAATTTTCTATCAATTTTATTAATTGCTCATTACATTGTTGACAATTTATATATAATTTCAGTTTATTTAACTTTGGTATGAGTTACATATAAGTGAAGATTTCATAGATTTTCACAGACGAGTTACATAATAAACACCATTATCTATAGAAAAAGTAAAGAAAATAAATATATGGGTTTATGAGGGAAAAGTAAAAATATAAAAATTAATTAATTGAAGAGGAGAGAGAGAGAATGCAAAACCACACCACTCGCCCTCTGAGCGCGTGTATTACACGCGCTCATCCTATTGGTTGCAAATTAGATTACATTAATTACAATCATTAGCCAATCATTAAAGAGGGGGACAAGAATGCATTCTTAGAGCTTAACACACTAATTATACAAAAACACACTTACATTAATTAACACACCTTTTATTTTAATTAAAAACACACCAAAATGAATCAATGTGGTTGCTCTAATTTCGAGCCCTCATGCAATTGAACAAAACAAGAGCCTCTCGTGGATCATCGTTGACGGAATAGCCCCTAAGCATGGTACTGAACATGAAAAGATTTGGGCATTTGATCTGTTTGAAGACAAAGGCTGCATAATCGATATCTTGCATACAAACTCGCGCAAGAAATTTGCTAAGTGGGAATGGGATTTGATTGAAAATTTCAATTACAATTTCAATTCTATTCTATTCTATTTCGATTGAAAATGTCTCGAAGAGGTTCTTCTTCCACCGGTTCTTCCCGTGGTAAAGGAAAGAAGCCTATGCCACCACCACAAGATGTTCATCTCGATGAAATTATTGATCAATACACTCCTCACTCTCATTGGAGTGAGAAGTATGCAAATTTGGAGGACGCTCTCGGAGCTAATACCGCCGCCGCCTTTGCCGAGCAAGAAAAGCAAGAGGAGGTGCCGAGGAGGCCAACTCAAGAGAGTGATACACGTGGCAGCTCTCAAACTCCTTCGACACTTCAAAGTGATATTTTCTCCATACATTTTAAAAAGGAGAAAGTATCAAATTCGAACGTGGACTACGTGGTGACGTGCAACTATTGTGGAAAGAACTACAAATTTAAGCATGGAGGGAGCTTTGGAACGTTCACCAACCATTTGATAAAGAAGCATCCGGACAAGATGGGTAGTGACCGCTCTCAAACCCATCTTCCTCGACAAACAACCGGTTCCAGTTTGGGAACCGATGGTAATAACCATTCTTTCCTTTTTAAATTTAGTCAATTAACTCATAGGAAAAGAGTAGCCGAATTAGTTGTAAAAAAACATCTTCCTTTTCAATTTCCAATGGACGATGATTTTGAAGAATATACTAGTGTTTATTTACAACCGCTAGTAGAAAAATTTCTAGGAATACCGTTACACGTGACATAGAAAAAATTTATGGCGAATATAAATATACTTTAATTGAAGAATTAAAAAATTTAACACAACGAGTATCTATTTGTTGTGATGTGTGGAAAAATCCCTATCAAATGCATGATTATTTAGGAGTAACATGTCATTGGATAGATGATGCATGGAATATACAAAAATGATTAATTGCATATGCCGAATTTGATGAAAAATATTCTTCCGTAGTAATTGCTAGAAAAGTAATAAAAATTCTTAATGATTACTCCCTCCGTCCCGTGATAAGTGTCACATTTGTTGTTCGGCCCTATTTTTAAGAATTATTGTATTTAAATGTGAGTGGGGGGAGAGAGGTAGTGAGATATATTATTATAATGTGAGTGGGAGGAGAGAGATGTAGTGAGATATATTATTATAATGTAAGTGGGAGGAGAGAGAGATAGTGGAATATATTATTATAATGTAAGTGGGGGGAGAGAGGTAGTGGGATTTATTATTATTATAATGTAAGTGGGGGGAGAGAGGTAGTGAGATTTATTATTATTATAATGTTCATTTTTAGTAAGTGTACAGTGTGACATTTATTTTGGGATGTCCAAAAATGGAAAGTGTGACACTTATCACGGGACGGAGGGAGTATGATATAGTTACAAAAGTTTTTTCGGTTGGTTTTGATAATGCCGCTCTTAACACCGCTAGTATGCCTACGTTAATAGAATTTTGTAGGCCTCCAATAAATGGTAAGATTTTTCATATTCGTTGTGTACCCCATTGTTTGAATTTATGTGTACAAAATGGTCTAGATGCTTTGCATGATCAAATTAAACTATTAAGGATGCAATTCATGAAATTGCTAAATCAACACAATGTCATAAAAAATGGGCCCGATTTTGTAAAAATAGTAGAATGGAAGTTAAGAAATTTGTGATTGACGTAAAACATAGATGGAATTCAACTTTTTTTATGCTTCAAGATTCTTATAATTATAAAGAATTGCTAATTGAATTTTTTGAAGAAAACCCCTATGAAAATATATATTTGTATAACTCTTGGGATGCATGTATTAATTTAATTCAACTATTAAAATTTTTTGAAGAAACCACTAGAGAATTAAGTGGCACTTATTATCCTACTTCTCCATTAGCCTTAGATCATTGTGTCAAAATTGCTTTAATTTTGAATGCATATTGTAAATGTCCTATTTTAGGTGATACTGTTATATCCATGAAAGCAAAATGGTGTAAATATTTTTTCGAAATTCCTGATTTATTTTTAATAGCTAAATTATTAGATCCTAGGATTAGAGAAGATGGCCTAACCGAATTATTACGAATGCATTATAGTGTTTTGTTCCCCAATTTTGAGTTAGGAGAATATGATGCATTTGACTCTGTTCCAAATTATATAGAAGTTGTAGGTAGAGCTAGATCAACTTTGTATGAATTATTTAAAGAATATAAAACATCATTAGGGGATGATTGTGGGGATGATTGTGGTGCTCAAAATGTAGATAGTAGTAGTAGATCTTCACAATATCCATATAATGTTAGTGGTCTTAGCGCATATTATGATTTTTATGATAATTGAACACAAAAACGAGCTAGGGGGTCTAATCCCACACAAGAATTAGATACTTATTTAACTTGTACATTTGAATTTGTAACTTTTGAAAACTCTATGGATGTTTTGAAGTGGTGGGCAAAAAGGACTACCATTTATCCTATTTTAAGTAGTATTGCAAAGGAGATCTTTGCAAGTCCCGTCTCCAACGTCTCCGTCGAGTGCGTCTTCTCCAAAGGACGATATATGTTGAATCCAAGAAGGGCAAAATTGTGCGTAGAAAATGTTCAATACATTACTCTACTTGAAGATTGGCTTCGAGCTAAGAAACATCAACAACATCTAGATTCAACGGTCTTAGATAAAGATGGCGCAGACGAGTACGGCTACGATTCCAACACATCCTCCTCCACCGGGACCAACTAAGAAGGTAAGTTTACAAGGTAAGAGTACTACGTGACCTTGATTCCTTAATTCAATTTAGGGATACGTAGACAATTTCATTCTAAATTTTAAATTCACTTTCAAACTTAGAATGAAACTCAAGCTCTTTCAATTTTTTTTCCTCTTCTTTCATGTATTAAAAAAAATTAAGGACTTAATTGAAATGAGCAAAGAATGTTGTGTGGTAGATGGTGTGTCTCCAAGAAAGGAGGAGATAATGAGATGTGTTGAATTGCACGTCTCATTATGTCCTTTCTTTGAGACACATCATCTACCACACAACATTCTTTGCTCATTTCAATTAAGTCCTTAATTTTTTTTAATTAAAACTTAGAACTTTGTAAGTTGTAATTTTTGAATATTTATACAAAGAAGGTAAGTTTACGAGGTAAGAGAACTACGTGAGCTTTGATTCCTTAATTCAATTTAGGGATACGCAGACAATTTCATTCTAAGTTTTAAATTCACTTTCAAACTTAGAATGAAACTCAAACTCTTTCAATTTTTTTCCCTCTTCTTTCATGTATTAAAAAAAAATTAAGGACTTAATTGAAAATTGTAATTTGTAAGTTGTAAGTTGTAAATTGAAAATTAAGGACTTTTTTTCCTCTTCTTTCACTTTCCTCTTCTTTGTAATTTGTAATTTTTGGATATTTATACAAAGTTGTTTATTTTTTAACATAAATAGTTTGTTTTATATTGCCATATTGCCATAAATAGTTTCTCATTTTCAAAACACATTTTTTCTCATTTTCACTTTATCAAACAAGTTCGAGCAAAGTCCTACAAAGGGTAGAACTAGGCTCTGATACCATCTGTCACGCCCCAAAATCTTTTCGTATTTTATCAGAGTTTTACTTGCGGGCGTGAAGAAAGAAGGGGAAAAAGACGTGCATGAAATAAAATAGAAATCTTTGGGAAAAAGAACATACGATTTTATGTATACAAATCCTCGGCGTCTAGCCGAAATAAAACCATTTTACATAACAGCGGAAAAACATCAGGATCCTTTACAAAGAAGAAGAAATATAGTTTTCTTTTACAAACGAACAACATATCCTTAAAAAGGTAAAACCGGAAGATGGACTCGGCTGATAGGGCACCCCTCTCTCTACGCATCAAGATTCTCTTCTTCTCCTGTAGTGTGAGTACAGGTGGGGGGTGAGTGCGTTGAATACACTCGTGGAATTAATCACCAAGTTTTTAACATTATTAAGCAGATACACAGATCCAACATATATAATAGTTCAGCAATGAGACACAGCACATATAATGCATTGCACATATAATACGGACACATAACTCTAAGAGTACTCATCTAACATATGGTGCTTTTATGGGCCACCAGTCCATTGGTGCTTTTTACGGGCCACCAGTCCATCCAGAACGAGATCATAGACCTCCATTCCGTTGGTGCTTTTTACGGGCCACCAGTCCATCCCAGAACGAGATCATGGACCTCCGTTTTGCTAGTGCTTTTTACGGGCCACCAGTCCATCCCTAACGTATGGTGCTTTTATGGGCCACCAGTCCATCTTAACATATGGTGCTTTTATGGGCCACCAGTCCATCTTAACATGACTTTGGACTTCCGTCCACATATATCATATTCATAATGTATGCACGTACATAGTAATCATAGCAAATAATCACAGCACGTAGAGTTCAACAGTTCATATATCAAATATGGAAAACATTAAACAAATAGAGTTATTAGGGTTCAGAAGTTACCCCCACCTTGTTCGGTGGTTACCACGTGAGTCGCTAGTATCAAAGACTTGGTATCTTGATTCCCACTCCAACTGATACCAACCCAATGGATAGCCTACACAATTTTACAATATTTCTTACATCATTAATACGCTTAAAACTTATATTTAAAATGTATAAAGATAGCCGTAGAGAAGAATCGTTCGATAGAGACGAGACGGATCGATAGATCAAGAGATTGAGGTCGATCGGAGTTGAAACGAGCTCGAACGGAGAGTTTTAATATCGAAGGGTATTTTGGTAATTTTGGTCAAAAGGTTGACTTTGACTGGGCCCCGACTCCCGGTCGACCCGACGTACAAAAAGACTCGGTCGGGCGGGTACAAAAACTCGACGGTGCGCGCTCGGCGTGCACGACGGCACCCGACGCGCGCACAGGATCCCCGTCGCCCGCGCCCGCGCGTGCACTGATTCCCCGTCGCCCGCGCCCGCGCCCGCGCCCGTCGCGCGCTTGCTGCTCCCGTCGCCCGTGCGCGCTGGATCCCCGGCGCCCGCGCCCGCGCGCCCGTTGCCCTGCGCCTCCCGGCGTGCACACCCGGCGTCCGGCATGCGCACCTGGCGTGCCCAGCAGCACCAGCCACCACCACCGGCGGCGGCGGCTCCGGCGACGGCGGCGGCGGCTCCGGCGACGGCGGCGGCGGCGGCGGCTCCGGCGACGGCGGCGGCGGCTCCGGCGACTTTTCCGGCGACGGCGGCGGCGGCTCCGGCGACTTTTCCGGCGACTCCGGCGGCGGCGGCGGCGGCGGCTCCGGCGACGGCGGTTTCCGGCGGCGCTCCGGCGGCACCCCGGCGGCGGCGGAAAATAAAAACGTAAAGGAAAAGAAAAGAAAGAGAACTTACGTGTTCGCGTCGCGAGCGTCGCTCGGGTCGTCGGCTTTGAAAACGTATAAGTTTTGAAAGTTATGAGCCCCTATTTATAGATTTTGGAATTTACCTTTTTACCGTTGAAAAGTTACTATTTACCAAAAATATCTTAATTTACCTTTCATTAAAATATTATTTTTATTTTTACCTTTTATTGTAATTTTACCCTTTCCTTCGTCAGTTGAGCTACGGGTCTCCGATTGACCCCTAGTTTGTTTCTATTTTCTCTTATTTCTGATACGAATCTCTTGGTAAAATCGTATTCTAGGTTCCATGTCACGAAAAAAATACCCATCTAAAACTAAAACCGGCGTTAACCAAGTATCTGAAACGCACGTACTAAATTAAACAGTCAAAACATACGCACATAATTATTAAGTCGGGGTTCAAATGTTTAATTATTCAATTATGCTCATTTTGACCCGGGGTGCTACACATATCCACGAAAAAATTAGCAAAAAATATATCTATTTTAAAGTAAGGATAAATAATATTTCATCCATGATTAAAAAATAATTGTAAATCTGAAATTTCATGGTAGCATGAAGATTCTAATTATATAAACATTGATAAAATATTTTACTTTCTGTTGTTATATAGTTTCATGGTTTTATTTTTATTAGATTTTGAAATGTTTATCATCAAATATGATTTTTCTAAGAGATAAATTTTAATTTTAGAGCATTTGTGGAAAAAAAAAATTATATACAATAATATCATTGTTTTTACACTCATTATGAATAAGTTATTTACATATATTTGCATAAGTTTTTTTCTTTCCAAGTCAATTGTGACAAAAATAAATAGTAAAGTAGTCAAACAACGTATGATGAAAATAAGAAATATTCAAAATTGGTAAATTATATGAGTAGTAGAGTAAATAGAAATAATTTAAAAGACCTATATTGTTTTTTATGATCACCATTTTTATATCCAAAAATTACCAACACTTGAAACTTATTTGCTACATCACGCAGATACCAAATGAGGTTGAAATATTATTGAGAATTGATTATAATATTTAATAATATCATCATTTTACACTCATTATAATGAATAAGCTATTAGCATATATTTTCATAAGCTTTTTCCAAACTAATTGTGACAAAAACAATTAGTAATAAAGTAATCAGGGCAAAAACTTGTGTGCACCAGTTGCACCGTGCAATCCATACCTTTATGTTATAAGTGCAGTACCTTTATGTTATAAATGTAATACTTTTATGCATGTTTATTTTAAAAGATACGAATATTTGTATATAAAGGTACTACATTTATAACATAAAGGTATCCGTGCAACTCTGTGCACCAGTTGCACAGAAGTGTTACTCAGTAATCAGATAATGTATGATGAAAATAAGAAATATTTAAAATTCAGAATTTATATGAATAGTAGATTAAATTGAAATAACTTTGAAGAAGTATATTGATTTTTCATAATTAACATTTTTATATAAAAAATTTATTGGCATTTGAAATATATTTGTCCATACATCTCACAAATACAAAATAAGATTGAAATATGATTGAGAACTTGATTTTTTTTCATAAATGAAAGTTTTCACATCAAATCGAAATATTTCAATTTAATAATCGTACATCACACAAGTAATAAATTAAACCGGAATTCTTCCAAGAAATTTATTATTTTTTGTGTTCTACATTTTCTTATCTAAATATATAAATTGTAAAACTTATGTGCCCGTGCATCGCACGGACTTATACTAGTGAATACAAAATAAGTACGGTGTATTAAAAGATAGAAAAACTAAAATACGTCTATTTTGATAATTAACAACTTTTAAATAGTTAAATATATAGTAATAACTAGTTAAATATATAGTAGTCAGTAAACAACAATGAATAATAATAAATAAATATTAAAGGAACACTAAATAACAATGAATAATAATAAATAAATATTAAAGGAACACTGAATGAACATGTTGATGTGAACAATCTTTATATATATTAAAGTATGACCACAAGTGACACATGTCAAATCTACAATTTTTCACATTTATATTCTTTTTTAACAAAATAAATCTATAATAAATAGAATTTTAAAGTTAATTAATATGACTATTTAATGATATCAAATTTAATGTTGATGGTAAACATTAGTAAATTATATAGAAATTTGAACTAAATTTGTTGAAATAACTTATGATATAATTCATATATAAAAGTAATTTACATTTTTTTAATTTAAAAATTTAGAGAAAAATATAAATAAATAATTAAAAAGAATAAAACTACAATAAAAATGAATTGATATTAAAAATGATTATTCGAACTTTCAAACTTATTAAACAATGAAATTGAATACTTTTTTTGAACATATGTGTTTTAATTTACAAGGGAAAAAAGAATTTTTCGGTCCTCTATAGGGAAAATATATGTTTATTTACAAATGCAATATATATTTCAAAAATTTAAAAATATATCTATCAGTTGTGTTATATGTAATGTTAAATTGTACCATGTGTATTGTACAAAACCATACATATATTTTTTCTTTTATAAATGATATTTGCATATATCTAATTTTACTAAGATTAGTTTAGTTTTTTTTAATCCCGTGTATTACATGGGCCCTATACTAGTTTATAAATATAAACAAATAAAAGAAATTGATTGTATATAATGAATACACAAAAACTTATGTGAGACGGTCTCATGGATAGTTACCATAAGACGGAACCCATCATCCACAAATAACATGTGAACTGTAGGGTTTGGGTTGTGAGTGATTGAGTTATGGATTAACTCGTTTCACACAATTAAAAATCCGTGAGATAATCTTACAAGAGACTCACTCGAAAGAATAAATATAAACCACCAATCAAATTTGTTCACAATGCTCATTTATTTACAATAGAAAATGACAATGTATAGTTTCGGGTCGGGAATGGTATTGATAATATCATCTCCATATCAAAACATCACATAAGTACTATCTCCATTATCACTCCACTTTGAGAATCTGGTGTGAGGATGGTGATTCCCGGCATGGAATTCAGAATATTCCTTGAATTTATTTTTGTACAAGCTAAAATTCTTAGACAATTCTCAAAAAATTAATGTCAAAACAAATAAATTAAACAACTCATGAAAATGAAAATTCAACTACAATTCAATATCAAATATCATGATATCATAGGTAATTTGATGAGGAGTGGAATAAGTTATTAATTACATATATATATATATATAGATATAGATCAGGCACGCACCTAAAGAATGCGCACCGTGCGCACTTCTTTAAGATTTTTTTTTAATAATCATTTTTTTTTCTCACACTACCCCTCCACATACGATATCTTTAAGATTTCTTTTTTTTTTTCTAATTTTTCATATCTCATATTATTTCTTTTCTCACGCTACCCCTCCACATACGATATTCTCATCTCACACAGACATAACACATAATCAACATATACAATTTGCATCCCACATATCAACATAAATCTTCTTCTCAATTCTCATAATCAATGTAATTTTAATATTTTATATTATTATACACATAATTTTTTCTCACCCTACCACTTTATATACGGAAGACATAACCCTCATCAACATCTTCACATACTTTCTTATCAATTCTCATTTCAAACATAGACCTAACCCTCATCAACATAAACCTTCTTAGCAATTCGCATCAAAATTTGAAGATGAGACTTTATCTCTCGTTGCCTCTGAGAACTTTTGTCAATATATTTTGGCATATTTCATTATATTTTTTTTATGTTTTCAATTAATTTGGGTGAGATATTATTATCATTTTTTTATGTTTTCTATTGATTTGGGTGACATATTAGTTGAAATTCTAAGATTTTCAGCATTGACTAAATTTTGTGTAGATGGAAGAAGATTCTCCAAATAATCTGTTTATCCCGCAAGTTTCAGAAGAAAATAAACCTAAAATCGGGCAGGAATTTCTCACAATCGAAGAAGCATTTGAATTTTATAATGCTTATGCAAAGGAGGCATGATTTAGTATAAGGTTCCACAATAGTAAAAGGAACAAGGAGCCAAGTGAAATAATATGAAAATCATTTGTATGTTATAAGGAGGGTCAAAAAAATGAATCAAATAAGCAAAAGGGTGAAAGGAATCGGGGAATAGTTCAAGTTGGTTGCAAAGCCAAGTTAGCAATTGTAAAGAGAGAAACCGGACCAAATTGGGTCGTGAGTATATTTATTGAGAATCACAATCATAAACTTACAACTCCAAGAAAGGTACATATGTTGAGGTCACATCGTCATGTGTCAATGGCAAAGAAAGTGTTGACCGAACAATTATATAAAGCAAATGTACCAACATGTCAACAATTGAGATTGATGGAAATCGAATCTGGTGGCCCAGAACATGTTGGATGTACTGAACGATACATTAGAAATTACAAAAGAGATTTGCAGGAGGAACAAAAAGGAATGGACGCAGAAACATTAATTGAGTATTTCTGGTTAGAGAAAGAGAAAAATCCTTCATTTTTCTTCGACTTTGAACTAGACATGGAGAACAAACTTATAAAATGTTTTTGGGCCGATGTTGTAGCAAGAAGGTCTTACAATTACTTTGGTGATGTTATAGTATTTGATACAACATATAACACAAATAAGTATAGCATGATTTTTTCTCCAATAACTAGGATCAACCACCATGGACAAACAATCATACTTGGATGTGGATTTTTAAGTGACGAGAAAGCAGATTCATTTATTTGGTTATTTAATAAGTGGCTTGAGGCTATGTCAGGTAGTCATCCTTCTATTATTGTTACAGACCAAGATCCTGCAATGACCAAAGCTATTGCACAAGTGTTTCCAGCCACTCTACATCGGTATTGTATTTGGCATATTCTTAATAAATTCTCTGAAAAAGATTAATGTGACAACAAATCGAGAGGATTATTACCGTTTGAAGGATGTAGTTATCAACTCCGAATCTACTAGAGAATTTGAAGAACATTGGATGGAGATCATGACATATTCCACGCTGAAAAACAATGAATGGCTCTACCACATGTATGAGTTGCGTGGTAAATGAGTTCCTGCTTATGTTAAGCATGTATTTAGTGTTGGAGTTTCTAGTAGTCAAAGAGCTGAGAGTTGTCATTCTTTTTTCAAAAGATATATTTCAGCCAAAAATTCATTGATGGATTTTATCACACGATTTAATAGAGCTCTTAGACATCAACGTCATAAAGAATTAGAAGCTGATCATGCTGATATTAACGAGCAACCAACACTGAAGACACTTTGGCCAATGGAAGCACAAATGGCAAAGATATACACAAGGAAAAGTTTTAACTTTTTCCAAGAAAAAATGTGTCAAAGTCATGCTTATTTTGTGAATTTGAAATGTGATGATGAGTTGCAAACAATCTATACTATATTAAGAGCTGAAACAAGTTCAACATCAAGACAACGAGAGCTTACATACACCAAGAGTTCAGATGCATTAACATGTAGTTGTCTACAATTTGAGTTCAAAGGAATTGTTTATAGACACATTTTGGCATATTTTCGTGTGAAACAGATCTTTGAACTTCCATCTACATATATTCTATCAAGATGGACAGTAAGTCCAAAGAGTGGAAAAGTGAATGATAATCATGGTGCTGACATTTGTGATGTTCATAATAAATCTCTTCTGACAAGACATTTAGAATTATCACAAATGGCTTCTATTGTAGTAGATGGTGCATGTCTCACTGAAGATGGTTCTAACTTGCTAATGCAACAATTAGAACATGTGTACAATGATATAAAGAAAATGAATATTGGTGAAAGAGCGCAACGATCTTCTATATGAGAAAAGAATATGTCTGAGATTAATGACCCTTCACAAGTGAGAGCAAAAGGATGTGGTAAAAGATATAAATTATCAAAGGAAAAATCAATTTCAAAAGTAAGAGTTTGTCATGGTTGTAGGATTGGTAGACATGACAGGAGAAATTGTACCACATCCTTGGAATGGTATAATATTTTCTTATGTTTTTTGAAAGTTTTTTACATTTAAAAAATTATGGTACTGATTTTTTTTTTCACATGTGTAGATCCATTATATTTGACGACGCAAAAGACAAGTAATTAAAGAGACTTGCGATTTTGGGAATTGATTGAAGACTTCTTGATAATTGATGATTTTTCACATGTGTAGATCCATTATATTTGACGATGATTTTTCACATGTGTAGATCCATTATATTTGACGACGCAAAAGACAATATCAATTTTTCACATGTGTAGATCCATTATATTTGACGATGATTTTTCACATGTGTAGATCCATTATATTTGACGACGCAAAAGACAAGTAATTAAAGAGACTTGCGATTTTGGGAATTGATTGAAGACTTCTTGATAATTGATGATTGAGTTGGAGGATATAATTTGTTGATTTTGAGGATTTGATTTGTCGATTTTAAGGATTTGTTGAGAATTTATTCTCTTTGTTACTTAATTCATATTTCAATTTTTATTATTCATTTTGAGGATTTATTGAACGTTGATTATGATTTTTCTTGAGAATTGACTAATTGAATATTTTTCGTTCTTTTCTTTAATTGTGGGTTATTTGTTAACCGATTCATATTTTGTAATTTTTAACAAATAACTTTTGATGTGGGATGCAAATTGTATAGGTTCATCTCATCTGTGAGATGAGAATTAAGAAGAAGATTTATGTTTATATGTGGGATGCAAATTGTATATGTTGATTATGTGTTACTGTGAGATGAGAATATCGTATGTGAAATAATATGAGATATGAAAAATTAGAAAAAAAAAAAAGAAATCTTAAAGATAGCGTGAGAAAAAAAATAATATGATATATTAAAAATAAAAAAATAAAATCTTAAAGAAGTGGCACGGTGTGCATTCTTTAGGTGCGTGTCTGATCAACACTATATATATATATATATATATATATATATATATATAATAGAAAAAGGGGGAACGAGAAATCTCTATTCTATAATAACAAAACTGATTTTGGGATTGGAGATTGGATGAGAAACATAAATATCATCCCGATAATTTGTAAATGAGAAATCACTATCCTATCTCATTCCCCAATCGAAAAATTCCCTACCAATCCCATTATCTTTGATTTCTAACCGGAGGATTTCCTGTGGGGAAATTGGAAAACTAAATTAAAAACGTCACGATTTGGTTAAAATGATTAAACCACTCTTTCCAACCATCTTTAACAACAAATCATATAACTAGACCTGTGCACAAGATCAGTGTTATCATGATTACTACTTACTATTAAGGTTTGAACGAACGAATGTGGACAATAATTAAACGACCATTGATGAACGGTCCGATTAAGGTGGAGTTCCAATTTGAATGGCTCAAACTGCCACTGTGGCAGCCTTTTGGGCGTAATTGTAATTCAATTCTGACACAAGAAGGGTTATCTTGTAATTTATAAAACTAGCGGGGAGCAGAATTATAATAATGGAGATTTGAGGGGCCACGGCCTAATTATTGCTAGTCAAATAAAGATACTACAAAAGCATCACTCCATGTCAGTCAATAATGTAACTAATGTTTGACCACCTTTATCCAAACAAACTAGATTATGGCTGTCGCTAATTATGAGGAGGTTTTTATTTATTATTATTATTATTATTAAAGACCAAAGGCTTTTTCTTTTCATCATACTCTATTACTCCACTAGATCATGACCTCCCATAAAATGCACGAGTTTTTAATGTTAAGTTTTTATTTGTGGAAGATTTTTAATAATGTCTATGATATTAATATACATTATTTTATCGAATTTTCTTTGCAATTTATATAACATTGTTTGCACTTTTTTTTATAGGTGAATATATATATATATATATATATATATATATATATATATATTTCGTTTATAACATAATGAAAGAATAAATAATATAATTTAAAGATATACGTAATGGAAAACTTAATTTATATATATAAAAGATATTCATACATTGTATTAGTTGAATATATTTTCCATTATACGATGTTATAACTTCATATATTAAATATAGGGTAAAAGTGCAAAAATATACCTAACATTGTTGTTGAGAAGTAAATATGTCATCAATTTGTTTTTTAATGCAAATATACCCTCAATGTTTGAATTTGAGAGCAAATTGACCATATTCTTCTTCCTATAAATATTTTATTAACATTCTTATAATTCAAATTTATTATATGTATTATATTCTGTGAAATACTTAATCATTTGTATTGAAATGTTCTAAATTAATTCTAAATTTTATTGACTGATTTTACTATGGAAAGAATTTGAGAATTAAATATATCTACATTTTATAAAAATAACTAAACATCTATATGACATTTTTCCTTAAAAAAATCACTATGTTGTTGTGTTTGGTTTTAGTTAAATATATAGTATAGAAGTTTCAAAAATAGGATATTATACATGAAACGAAAACATAATATATTATTTCAAAATCCAAACAATTTTCTTTTATAAGCACAATACATATGAGATTATGATTTTCAAAATTAATAAGTTTAGTATAAAATCCTAAAAATATTATATACAAAAAATTAAATATAATTTCTTATCAAGTAGGCTATCAAATAAAAATAAGAATCAACTAGCAACGAACAATGAAAATAAATAAGACTAAGCTATCAAATAAGAATAAGAATCAACTAGCAACGAACAATGGAAATAAATAAGAGAGAATAATCTTAAGAGACTCCAATTCAGGGTACCAACATTCAATTACATCATTGATCATAAGTCACACATATCATCTTGCACATTCAAATATTTAACCTTAGACTAAACATGCATGAAGCCGCAGAAAAGGTTCACGTTTTCCTATTTTAATTGATCGAACCCAATATCCAATCAATACTAGCTATTAACTAATCGGCGTGTGCTTTCCAACTGATTAGTTAACAACTGCATTAAGCTCTTACGAAAATAGTTAAACCTAAACATGAAATTTAGAACCAAATAATTGAGATAACTGCAACTACTAATCTTATAGTTTTGTTAGTTCGTTAATTCATTGGGCAATTACACAATCCCAACAAAAGCATAATCAACATATTGCTACTAAGTACCAATTATTAAACAATCATACATCCCAACAACATATAAAAGAGAACTCATAAATAGCATTTGGAAAATATAATTCAAATCGAATTGTCATACACTACAAGAAAAATGGTCTTTAACAATCCCTCAAAGACAACCCTTTTTATGAATTTGTGTTGTCTTTTTGAAATTAACAACCCTTTTTCCGAAAAGCGTTGTTTTTTTTAAAAATGCGCTGAAAACAATGCTTTTTTCAAGAAAGTCAACGCTTTTTACATAGAGTTGTCTTTAAGCACATTTTTTTAAAAAAAGACAACCCTTTTTTGCAACGCTTTTTTCAAAGGGTTGTCTTTCAGCGGATTTTTTTTTAAAAAAAACAACCCTTTATGCAACGCTCTTTATGTGTTGTCTTTCAGCGGATTGTTTTTAAAAAAGACAATGCTTTTGTGCAATGCTTTTTTTTAAAGGGTTGTCTTTCAGCGGATTTAAAAAAAAAAAGACAACTCTTTTATGCAACGTTCTTTATGCGTTGTCTTTTAGTGGATTTTTTTTAAAAAGACAACCGATTGTGCAACACTTTTTTTATGTGTTGTGTTAATTGTGCACCTTTTCATAATATTAATTGTTTTTTAATTAAATTAAAATTGAAAAGTTTAATTATTTTATGATGTTATCTTATATAATTATTTGCATTAATATTATCTTATATGAACAAACTCATAATTTTATAAAAAGAGTATTTTTATAAAATATATTAAAAATATGCACTAGTACATTTTATTATTGTCTTATAATGAAATTAGATTAAACATTACTATTGGTCCCAAGTGGTCAGAGGCTCAGAGGGGGGTGAATGAACCTCTATCGATTTTGAACTTTTTAAAACTTTTATGTAAAACAGGTTTCTGATTCAGAAGTGAATGCAGCAACATGTCTCAAATCAGTAATCTGGCAGAGTGTTGTATCAAGTTCCTGATCCGGTATACAATATGCACAACGGAATAAACAAGATAGAGTTTCTTTTTGGAAAACCAGTTTTCTTTCGCAAGTATGCTATTTGACAAAAGTCTTATGCAGTATGTTTATGATGTATGCAATAGGATATAACAAAGCAAAGCACAAAGATAAAAACAAATAAACACTTATGGCTTATAGTGGTTTGAAGGTGGTGTAAGCCTTCTACGTCCACTCTACTCCTTCTTAGAGGAGGAACTTCGTTAAGTCAGTTCGATTTACAAACCTCAACTTTACAAATCTCTTCCTAATAAGTTATACTTACAGAATCCCAAATTCTTAGGTCACAAACCCACACAAGGTACACAATCCCACACAGGACAAATAGCCTATACAAGACTATACACTTAGCAAGGATCTCAATCCTATCAACTAAGTTACACCAAACACAACCTAGCGCACACAACACAAATGGTTAAAGGATAAAAGGTTCTTCAACTGTTGCGGTGAAGACAGTCTTGAACTTGAGAGCTCGAACGCTTGAATGGTAGACTACTTCGAAGGTTGAGTGACTGGGCTTAATAAGCTTGAGAGAAAGACTTGAGAGATCAATAATCTGTTATGTAGTTCAAAGCTTCAGTAGTCTTTTTGGTCACTCCATCCTTCTATTTATATCAGTAGAAAAATGTCCGTTGAAGAGAGGCATTGTCCTTGTTCACTTCAAAAAGATCTTCAAACTCTCTGCAATTAATGCGATTGAAAGTCTGGGGAAATAGGGCATGTCCTACTCTTATCCGCATTAATGGCACCACTCCTTGGTTACAGTGATTTTGCAGAGCTGCAATTCCAGGTGGCATCATTTCATTGGTTTGGCACGAACTTCTTTCTAACGGATCCTTGGCAGTAGCCATTCCTTGTATGAAATTCAATGTCATCCTCGTACTGTTTTGAATAGGGTATACCAACTCATAGTTCACTTATTAAGGTGCAGTGCTAACTGTGGTTGTCAGCTTTCTGTTTCAGACCCGATTTCTGTTCTCAAAACTTGTTGACAGATTTCCAGTTTTCTTCAACCCGCTTTCTATTTTTATCTATTTGCTGATCCTTGTTGCTTTTCCAGCTTTCTGATTCTTGGAAGAACCTGCTTCACGCCTTCCCATGTTCCAGAATCCTGCTCAGATATCAGCTTTCTCTAACTTCCTGATGTTTGTAACTTAGCGACTAAAACTAAGTTGTTTGAACTTATCATCCTATGATCCACATATACAGAGTAGAAAATGGGTACTCTAAAGCCTTATATTGTCTCATCAAAACTATGACAGAAATATCCTAACAATTACTAAACATATTAATTAGTCATTAATCTTCCAATTATATATATATATATATATTGTTAACCTTTTAAAATATATAAAAAATACAAATAATATTGTGATTCATCAATAATATTTTAGGTATTGAATAAATCTATGTACGTAAAAATATATGTAAATAAATCTATGAACGCAATATGACAAATAATCCAACAAATTAAAGTAAAGAATAATATTTTAATTGAATCACATTTATATTTTGTATCGTGAGTGCATTAACATTTTGGGTTTTGAACATTCATATGTTGACAATTGAAATCGAGTTAAATATAGTAATATATCAAGATTGGAAATCAATGACTTATATATAAGTAATGGTACTTTATAAAAATTAACAAAAAATATGTGATAATATTAATTTTTTTAATTAAATTAACTTTGAAAAGTTTAATTATTTTATGATGTTATCTTATATAATTATTTGCATTAATATTATCTTATATGAACAAACTCATAATTTTATAAAAATAGTAGTTTTATAAAATATATTAAAAATATGCACTACTATATTTTATAATTGTCTTAAAATGAAATTAGATTAAACATTACTAAACATATTAATTAGTCATTAATCTTTCAATTATATATATATATATATTGTTAACCTTTTAAAAATATGTGATAATAGAAAATTGAAAAATATCAAAAATACTTATAAAACAAATGCATGTACAATATTATTACATAAAGCACCAATGGTCTAGTGGTTAGAGTACCACCTTGAGTCCCGGGTTCAATTCCCAGACAACGTGTAATATTTACTATGATGAGGTCATCGTTGATGTCAACGTCATATGCAATAGTTTGGTGTGATGACGTGTCATGATGATGTGTTAGTACTACGATGACGTGTTACGATGACATATCAGTACTACGATGACGTCAGCGTCCTATTTAATAGTTAATTAAAACAAGACAACCTTTCGTGTAATGGTTTTTAAGCGAAGACAACGTTTTTAGTGCGTTGTCTTTTAGCGAAATTTTTTTACAACGTTGGATATGATAACGCTCAAAATCTGGGAAAGACAACGGGTTTTAGCAAATTTCTTGTAGTGATATCAACCCAAACTATATCTCACTACATCAAATTAAATCATGAATGAACAAATACTTGAAATAAAGTAAGAAATTAAATTAAGCACAAAACCTCACAGTGATAGCAATCGAATTTGAACGACCCTCGAATCAGAGAAGATAAATTTAGCCACTCATGCTTTGATTAATCATCTCCATAAAAATATTCAACATCTGTCTTGAACACAGAGAAGAAAACCAAAAGAGAGAAGCCAAGAGAAGAAAGATTAGAAGAGAGCAATCGTGTATTGGAAAATACGGTGATTAAATAATATCTCTTTATCTAGGTTTTCTATTCGTAATAAAATTAATGAATCTAGAATCCTACAGATATAAAAATTTATTATAAAAATTGTGACTGGCAACTAGGAAATTCCACGTGGATTGATGTTGTTAGTTGTTGGAGCAGTAAGCTGACAGAGTTATAGGATACTGGCTGGGAGCAGTAAGCTGGAACAGGATACTATATAACAAATATCTGTTACTGTAGCTGCGCAGAATCAATTTCTTTCAACGGATAATCGTGGGGTTTCATCGAATTAGTTGAGGACTGTTATCCCTTATATATAGGTGTATAGCTAGTTCTAATATCAGATTATAATTTCACTTTGATTAGTTAGATTCAAGCAATTAGGGTTCTAACGTATACATAAATCCTAATATGTGTTTTCTTTCTGTAATCTTCGTTTTCTCCTCCATTTAGTGAATTGGTCGATCCTATTGGCCTGTGGATGTAGATCACAGTTAAAGTGATCAAACCATGTAAAATCTTACGTGTTCTTCTTGATTTCTTGCACGCATTATTGTTTTCTTTCTCATATTCATAGTTAGGGATTTCTGAGAGTTCTTGGTGTTGAGTTGCTGTCAAATTTCTACAATTGGCGCCGTCTGTGGGAAAGAAACGCCACGATGATGAACAACATGAAACTCGACGTACACAAGTTGTCTGGTGTGGAAGAATTCAACCTATGGAGAGTATATATGGAATTACTTTTGATCCAACATGGGGTAGAAGATGCTCTTCTTGATGAGAGTGAGGCTTCAACCTTTGGTAATGCAGAGAAAAGAAAAGCAAAGCAATGGAAAAGAAAACAAGAAGCACGATTCTCCTATGTTTATGTGGAAATGCACTAAGAGATGTATGCAAAGAAGAAACGACAAGAGATATATGGAAGAAATTACATGCTCTATACATGACCAAGACTTTAGCTAACAAGTTATTTCTCAAACAAAAAATTTTTTCATTCAAGATTTAAGATGAGAAGAAGTTGGTTGAAAAGCTAGATGAGTTCTATAAGATTGTTGATGATTTGGAAAACATTGAGGTAGAGATGAAAAATGAAGACAAGGCTCTACTTCTTCTAAATGCACTGCCCAAATCGTATTAGTCATTCAAAGATGCATTGGTGTATGGGAGGGCTACTACTTTGACCCTAGAAGAAGTCCTGGTTTCCATTAAAACAAGAGCAATCTCAGGGATTACAGAATGCAAGAGTCCAACTCTAGGAGAAGGGTTGAATGTAAAGTTCAAAATCTCCAAGAAATCGAATCAAGACATGAAGCAAAACAATCAGAGGCAAGAGACTGCTCAAAACAAACCAAATGCTGACTCCACTGATGCAAAAAAGTGCTTCAATTGTCATAAGATAGGACACTTCAAAAGGAATTATCCTGAGAAGAATAAGAAGATGGCTAACAACCAACAAGCTTCGATAGCTCAAGAACAATATGATAGTGCTGACATGCTATGCATCAGTAATTGTGAAATCAAGAATGAGTAGGTGTTTGATTCAGGGTGTTCATTTCATATGTGTTTAGTGAAGTCATGGTTCACTGAACTGGAAAATGGAGAGAGGTGGCCTAGTGTTACTAGGTGATGATCATTCTTGTAGGGTTATGGGAATTGGAACCATAAAACTGAAGTTGCACGATGGAAAGATCAAGACACTCACCAAGGTAAGGTACATTACCAAACTTAAAAGAAATCTTATTTTACTAGGTTTGTTGAATGTTGCAGGGTATGAATTCAAGACAGAGAATGAGGAAATCCTGGTAACTAAAAATGACAAACTGATCTTAAGAGAAAGAAAGTCAAATGGACTTTATACACTGCTTGGAACAACCATCACTGGAGTAACATCAACAGTGATGAGCAAAGAGTTAACCAACCTATGACACAAAAGATTAGGGCATATTGGAGATAAAGGGCTTCATTAACTGGTAAAGCAACAGCTTCTTGGTGGTGTCAAATAGCAAAGATGGGAAAATGTAAACACTGCATCTTGGGAAAATCCACTAAGACAAGTTTCCCAACTGGTAAACACACTATACCAGGACCACTTGACTATGTACACTCTAACATTTGGGGTCCTGCTAGAATTGAAACTCATAGTGGAGGTAAGTATTTCATAACCTTTATTGATGACTATTCTAGGAAAGTGTGGGTGTATATACTAAAATACAAGAATGAAGCCTTTGTTAAATTTAAAGAATGACTTACTCTTATGGAAAATCAAACAGAAAGGAAACTTAAACATCTAAGAACTGATAATGGCCTTGAGTACTTGTCAGAGGATTTTCAAGAGTTTTGCAGGTCAAAGGGCATCTCAAGACATAGGAACACAATGGCTACACCTCAACAAAATGGTTTGGCAGAAAGGATGAATCGAACCTTGCTGGAAAAGGTGAGGTGTCTGCTCCTTGATGCAAGCTTGCCAAAATATTTTTGGGGTGAGACATTAGCTACTTCAGCATTTCTGATCAACAGAAGTCCCTCATCTCCTATTGAGTACAAGTCTCTAAATGAAGTATGATATAGAAAACCTTCTAACTATGACTATCTTAAAGTTTTTGGTTACCTTGCATATGCACACACAAAACAAGATAAGTTAGATACCAAAGCAATCAAGTGCATTTTCATTGGTTATCCAAATGGTATAAAAGGATAAAAATGTGGAGTTTAGAACCGGATTTTCAGAGATGTTTTGTTAGTAGAAATATGGTATTGAAGAAGCATATAATGGGCTACAAGCATCACTTGAATCCTCAAGTAATTACATCTCCTTCAGATTAGACCATTGAAGAAGATGAGTCACAAGAGGCTACTGAAATTCAGGTGGAGCCTACGGATCAGTTGGAAGAAGAAGAGCAAGACAACTCTAATAATACAGAAACTGATCAGAATGATGAAATCAGTCATCAGCCCTCTCAAGATCTAAGCAACTACAACCTACTAAGGGATAGACAAAAGAGGACTATTCAAGCACCAACAAGGTATGGAGAAGCTAATATTGTTCACTATGCTTTAAGCATAGCACCAAGACAGAGAATTTGAAGAACCAAAGAACTTCAAATCTGCTATGATATCAAAGGATAGGGAAAAGTGGATTCATGCAATGAATGAAGAACTTCTATCTTTGGAGAAGAACCATACTTGGGAATTGGTGAAGAAACCTGAAAATCAAAAGATAATTGGCTGTAAATGGATCTTCAAGAGGAAGATTGAGGTGGCTGGAAGTCTGGAACTAAACAAGTCAGATCCAAGGCAAGATTGGTAGCAAAAGGGTACACACAAAGGGAAGGCATTGACTACAATGAGATCTTCTCCCCTATGGTAAAACATGTGTCAATCGAGATCTTACTTGTCTTGGTAGTTCAAAAATAACATGGAATTACATCAGTTAGATGTCAAAACTGTATTCCTTCATAGGAATTTGGATGAAACTCTTTACATATAGCAACCTGAGGGATTTGTTCATCCAGAAAATGAAGAGAAAATTTGTTTACTGAAGAGATCTCTTTATGGATTAAAACAAAGCCCCAAACAATGGTATAAGAGGTTTGAGAACTACATGATGAGTATTGGACTGTCAAGATGCAACTATGACAGTTGTGTGTATTTTGAAAAGGAATGAAATCTTATTCATACTTATCTACTGCTATATATGGATGATATGCTTATAGCAAATAAAAGCAAGAACAGAATAGATAGCTTGAAGCACAAATTAAAGATTCAATTTGAACACAAAAACTCATGTGCACCAGGTGCACGGATCTAAGATCCGTGCAATCCGGGTCGATCCGACCCGGATCCGTGAATTTCTATTTTTTTTTCCAGATTTTTGTCTTGACCTTTATGTTATAAATGTGTGATCTTTATGTACAAACATCCATACCTCCTTTATGTCTGTAACTTAGAAAAAAAATGAAGATTTTCAACACAATTTGTATTGTATACCTTTATGTGATATCAATGTGACTTTTATGTTATATTTATGTCACATTTATATACAAATATTCTGACATTTATGTAATATATAAAAGTGCATAAATGTCAGAATATTTGTACATAAAAGTGACATGATATTATATAAATGTTACATTGATATCACATAAAGATATACAGTTCAAATTATGTTGAAAATCTTCATTTTTTCTAAGTTATAGTACATAAAGGTCATGATAGTTGTACATAAAGGTCACACATTTATAACATAAAGGTCACACTAATACAACATAAAGGTAACAACCTGAAGCAAAAAAAAAAACCTAAATTCAAAAAACACGCGGATCCGGGTCAAAACTGGGTCGACCCGGATTGCATGTACACTAAGTGCACACAAGACCAACTCCAATTTGAAATGAAGGATTTGGGAAAAGCAAGAAGGATTATAGGGATGGATGGTACAAAGAGATAAAAATCTAGAAAGGTTATTCCTTCACCAAACATATTACATTCATAAAGTCCTTAAGAGGTTCTTCATGCATACTGCAAATGGGGTATCTACAACTTTGGGAGCCCAATTCAAACTGTCTGCAAATTAGAAACCAAAAACAGATGAAGAGAGAAAGTATATGTTTGGAGTTCCCTATGCAAATGCAGTTGGAAGTATGATGTACACTATGGTATGTAGTAGACCTGATATTGCATATGGAATGCGTATGGTGAGCAGATACATGGCTGATCCAGGGAGAATACATTGGGAAGCTACTAAGTGGCTACTTAGATACCTAAGTGGAACAGCTAACTTAGGATTAATGTTTAAAAGACATGCTCAATATACTAACACTCTTGAAGGTTTTGTAGACTCTGATTTTGCAGGTAATATAGATATAAGAAAGTCCATAACCGACTATGTGTTCAAGCTATATGGGACTACAATCAGCTGGAAAGCTATACAACAACCAATAGTTGCATTGTCCACCACAGAGGCTGAGTTCATTGCCATGACAGAGGCAATAAAAGAATCAGTATGGCTCAGTCACTATCTTCTGTGACAATCAAAGTGCTTTGCACTTAACAAAACAACAAACCTTCCATGAAAGATGCAAACATATAGACATCAAACTCCATTTTATAAGAAATATGATTGGAAAAGATGAAGTGGAGGCTAGCAAAGTTGGAACTGAAGATAACCCTGTTGATATGCTTACCAAAGTATTACATGCTTACCAAAGTATTACCATGAGGAAAATTCAATCATTGCAGAAACCTAGTAAGCTTAGCAAGCTGGAAAGAAGACGACACTTAGAGCCATGAAGTTTGCAGGCAAACTAGGATCGATCATTTTCGAGCTGGGGTGGAGAATTGTGACTGGCAGCTAGGAAATTCCACGTGGATTGATGTTGTTAGTTGTTGGAGCAATAAGCTGACAGAGTTGCAAGATACTGGCTGGGAGCAGTGAGCTGGAACAGGATACTGACACACCCTACTATGTAACAGATATACACCCTACTGTGTAATAGATATTGTAAATGATTAATTCTTAATCAAGCTCACACGCACACCAAAACGATCAGCCCAACACAGCCTGATGAACTGCTGAATTCGAACTCAAAACTTCGAACAAGAAAGTGAAAGAAAAACCAAAGAAAATACGACCAATACACAGAGATTTTACGTGGTTCGACTTGTGAGCACTTGAGTCTACATCCACAGCAAAGAACACAATCAATATATTCAGTGATCAACGAAGAATTACAAGCTTCTGCTTAATCGCGCAGATTAGGGTTTGTAAGCATGAAAACTAAGAACCCTAATTCCTCTATCTCACGATTCTCACGACCAAACTCTATGAAACTAAAGAGAAATATGCATGCTTATATAGAGAACAAAAGCCCTATACTAATTGAGCCAAACCGCTACTGGAACTTCACAACATTAACTGATTAGAATCATTCCTGCGCAAAAACCCTAAAATAACCCTACAGTCTGTTTTGCATGCATTAACTGATTCTGATTCAATTAACCGCTCCAATCTCATTGTAATAGCTCCAGCTACCTCTCAATATATCCAGGGTTCGATTTCCACGTCAGCATTTTGATTTTTCCAATTTAATTTCAATTTTCAATTTTCCACCAAAAATCTGAATGCTTGCTTTTGTGTTACCTGCAGAAACAATACTTAAACAGAACTGGCATTAGTAGTAATACATTGTAAAACATTAACTAAACACATACAATGTAAGAGCTTCGAACTCCCTACTGATTTAGTCAACATATTTGATGGATTATCAGATGTATCAACTTTCATAACTTTGATTAACCCCTTTTCCACAATATCTCTAACAAAGTGCACCTTAACATCAATGTGTTTGCTTCTCTCATGGAAGACTTGATGTTTTACCAGATGTATAGCACTTTGATTATCACAAAATACCTGTACTTTCCTCTGAATATGCCAAATTCTGATAAAATACCTTTCAACCACATTGCTTCCTTAATTGCTTCTGTCATGGCCATATATTCTGCCTCAGTTGTTGATAATGCAACTATTGATTGTTGTACACATTTCCAGCTTATTGCAGTACCAAACAAAGTGAATATGTAACCAATAAGAGACTTCCTACTGTCTCTATTTCCAGTAAAATCAGAGTCCACAAAACCAAGCAATAGTTCTGCATATTCAGAGTGATCTTATTTTTGAAATATTAAACATTTATCCGCTGATCCAACCAAGTATCTGAGCATCCATTTTAGAGCTTCCCACTGTAGTTTTCCAGGATTTGCCATGAATTGACTAACTTGACTCATGTCATATGCAAGATCAGGTCTGCTGCAAACCATTGCATACATCAAGCTTCCTACACCACTTGCATAGGGAACTCCTTCCATGTACTTTCTTTCTTCTGCTGTTGTTGGACTTTTGTTGCTAGACAGACTGTTGTTTTGCCCCAAGGGAGTTACTGATGCTCTAGCTTGATGCATAAAGAACCTTTTCAAAACCTTCATTATATAATCAGTTTGATCAAGTGATAACATTCCAGTGCCTCTGTCTCTTCTTATATCCATTCCAAGAATCCTTCTTGCTTCTCCCAAATCTTTCATCTCAAACTGAGACTTCAACCTATTCTTCAGATTTGTTATTTTTTGTTTACTCTTGCTTGCTATTAACATATCATCCACATAGATTAGCAAGTAAGTGTGGATTAGATCACCTTCTTTTCCAAAGTAAACACAGTTATCATAGGAGCATCTTCCCATTCTTATGCTCAGAACATAGTCATTAAATCTCTTATACCACTGTCTAGGACTTTGCTTCAATCCATACAAGGATTTCTGAAGTTTACAAACCTTATTTTCATTCCCTGGAAGTATGAAGCCCTCAGGTTGCTTCATATATAAAGTCTCTTCCAGATATCCATGTAAGAAGGTTGTTTTGACATCCATTTGTTGAAGTTCCATATCCCATTGAGTTACAAGAGCTAGCATTAATCTTATAGAGCAGTGTTTCACAACGGGTGAGAAGATCTCATTGAAATCCACTTCTTCCTTTTGAGTAAAACCCCTTGCAACTAACCTAGCTTTGTACCTTATCTGTTCAGAACCTGCAACTTCAAATTTCTTCTTGAAAATCCACTTGCTCCCCACTATCTTCTTGCCATCAGGTTTGTTTACTAATGTCCAAGTGTGATTCTTTTCCAATGACATGAGCTCCTCATTCATTACCTCAATCCACTTGTCCTTTTCCTTAGAAATCATTGCTGGTTTGAAATCATGTGGCTCATCATAATTGATGTCTTGAGCAACTATCAAAGCATATGATACAAGATCTGCTTGTCCAAATTTGGACGGTGGATGAATTCTCCTTCTTTCCCTATCTCTAGCTAAGCTGTAACTTCTTAAATCCCTCTGATTTTGATATTCTATCTCAGTTATACCCTCGTCAGCTTGAGTTTCAATCACTAGATCTTCTTGTCCATCAATTCCTGCTGAAGTTTTTGTGGGATCTTCCATATCACCAACTGATTGCTCCACCTCAAGAGGAATACCATCATTGATTTCAGTGTTGCTCCCAGTTGGATTGACTTTATATCCCATTTCCTTCTCATTGAACACTACATCTCTACTTATAAAGCATTTTTGGTATCCAGTTTCTAAACACCACAACTTATATCCTTTGGTTCCCACTGGATAACCTATGAATATACACTTAATTGCTCTTGGTTCTAGCTTATCTAGTTTTATATGTGCATATGCTAAACATCTAAACACTTTAAGATGAGAGTAGCTAGGTGGACTTCCATACCAGATTTCATCAGAAGAATTAAAACCAATAGAAGATGAAGGTGATTTATTTACCAAGTAGGCTGCTGTTGTAACAGCCTCTCCCCAAAATGATTTTGGTAAGTTTGCATCTAGTAGCATGCATCTGACTCTTTCAAGGAGAGTCTTATTCATCCTCTCTGCTACTCTATTTTGTTGGGGATTGTTTGCTACTATTTTGTGCCTTGTTATTCCCTTGCTCTTGCAATATTCCTAAAATTCAGAAGACAAAAACTCCAAGCCATTATCAGTTCTAAGATGTTTTAGTGTGATACTTGTTTTGTTTTCAATTTGAATGAGCCAATCCTTGAATACTTTGAAAGCTTCACTCTTGTTCTTCAAAGTATACACCCACACTTTTCTGGAGTGATCATCTATGAAGGTGATGAAGTATCTTACTCCACCATGAGTTGATGATCTAGATGGCCCCCAAATATCTGAGTGTACATACTCTAAAGGTTTTGTTGAGTTGTGCTTTCCAGATCTATATGGCAGCTTCTTTTCTTTCCCCATTACACATTTTTCACAGAACTTTGGCTTTGTTGTTGTGTTTTCTCCCAATAGCTTTCTTTTGGACAACTCTTGCAATCCTTTGTCTCCAATATGGCCTAGCCTTTTGTGCCAGAGATCAGTTTCTTCCTCACTCATCACTGCAGCTAGTTCTCCCTCCAAAGTTGATCCAAGTAGGATGTATAGCTCATTATTCTTCTGTCATTTTAGAATTATTCTTTCATTCTTCAAGACTTCAATCATTCATTGCTTGGTTCTAAATTCATAACCTATATAATTCAAAGAGCCAAGAGATATAAGATTTCTTTTAAGTTCAGGTATGTACCTTACCTCTGGAAGTTTCTTGATGCTGTCATCTTGTAGTTTCAAAGTAATGGTGCCCACTCCAGTTACTCTACAAGATTGATCATTTCCTAAAAGTACTGAGCCTCTATCTCTTTCTTTGAAATCTTGAAACCATTGTTTAATTGGACACATATGAAAGCTGCATCCAGAATCTAGAACCCACTCAGTTGATAATTTCGAAGAAACAATGCATAGCATCTTTGCTTGATCATAATTGGTCTCAGCTACTGCTGCTTCTGGAGCTTTAACTTGAGGTTTTTGCTTGTTCTTTTCAGGATAATTTTTCTTCAAATGTCCCACTTTGTGGCAAGAGAAGCAGTTCCTAGTTTCAGTCTGATTGGGGCCTGATTTTCCATCAGAATTTGCCCCCTTTTGATTCTTCTTCTTCTCTGCATTTTTCTTGAAATTTCTTTCCTTGATACTCAAACCTTCTCCCAGAATTTGTTGTTTCTGAGTTGAGTTGATGGAGAGAATCTTTGATTTTATGGCATTGAGTACTTGATCCAAGTTAAGAGTCTTTGCACTTCCATAGATGAGAGCATCTTTGAAGGAATCTAGAGTTTTAGGCAATGAGTTTAGCAAAATCAGAGCCTTGTTCTCATCCTCCATCTCCTCATCTACATTAGCAAGATCATCCAAGATCTTGCTAAACTCATCCAACTTCTCAGTCATTTGCTTCTCATCTTGAATTTTAAAGTTTAATAACTTTTGCTTCAAGAACAGCTGATTGGCTAACGACTTTGTCTGATAAAAATTATCCAATTTAGCCATAATACCTGATGCAGTGGTCTCCTTGCAGACTTCACGCAGTGCCTTATCAGCTAGACATATGATGATCATGCTTCTTGCCTTTCTATTGATTTCGGCCTTCTTTTCATCAGTCTTCCCATCAGATGAAGATGATGACGAATCATCTTCAAGTGCTCCTTCTAGGTTGTTTTGAATCAGTGATGCTTCCATGTGAACCTTCTACAATCCATAGTCACCTTTGCCATTGAACTTGCCAACCTCCATCTTCATTGAAGCCATTGTTCAACTCGGTTCCCACAGACGGCGCCAATTGTGAATGATTAATTCGTAATCAAGCTCACACGCACACCAAAACGATTAACCCAACACAGCTTGATGAACTGCAGAATTCGAACTCAAAACTTCGAACAAGAAAGTGAAAGAAAAACCAAAGAAAATGCGACTAATACACAGAGATTTTACATGGTTCGACTCGTGAGCACTTGAGTCTACATCCACGGTAAAGAACACAATCAATATATTCAGTGATGAACGAAGAATTACAAGCTTCTGCTTAATCGCGCAGATTAGGGTTTGTAAGCATGAAAACTAAGAACCCTAATTCCTCTATCTCACGATTCTCATGACCAAACTCTATGAAACTAAAAAGAAATATGCATGCTTATATAGAGAACAAAAGCCCTATACTAATTGAGCCAAACCACTACTGGAACTTCACAACATTAACTGATTAGAATCATTCCTGCGCAAAAACCCTAAAATAACCCTAGAGTTTGTTTTGCATGCATTAACTGATTTTGATTCAATTAACTGCTACAATCTCGTTGTAACAGCTCCAGCTACCTCTCAATATATCCAGGGTTCGATTTCCATGTCAGCATTTTGATTTTTCCAATTTAATTTCAATTTTCAGATATCTGTTACTGTAGCTGCACAGAATCGGTTTCTTCCAATGGATTATCGCGATGTTTCATCGAATTAGTTGAGGATTGTTATATATAACGTTTTCTCTCTATAATCATCGTTTTCTCCTCCGTTTAGTGAATTGGTCGATCCTATTGGCCCGTGGATGTAGATCACATTTAAAGTGATCGAACCACGTAAAATCTTGTGCGTTCTTCTCGATTTCTTCCTCGTTTTCTTTCTCATATTCACAGTTAGCGATTTTTGAGAGTTCTTGGTGTTGAGTTGCTGAATTGCTGTCAAATTTCTTTAAAAATAAGAGTTAAATTGGATCAAAACTCTTTTTTGGTCTTCCTTTATCATCAACCCTTTTAAACCCAAATTCCTTGAAGTCCACCAAAATCCATTCTTACAAATAAGAATATAAAATTCATCAATTAAAATATAAATGAACTATAATCATGAATAATTATGATGATAAAATATATATAAATAACAAACATATCAAAACTCCCACGATTAAGAAGAGAACTTAATTCATTATTTTCAACTTCTACAGCTTCTTGGATTCTCTCTACCCTTGTGATTTACAAATGAGCCCAACACCTATATATACATAAATATATAAATCCACCTTCTTAATGAACAATGGAGATAGGTTGTACATATTCTTTAAAACACTTCTAGATACTTTTTGATAACACTCTAGAATATCACATAATTCTAATATTACTACACATTTCGAGAACTACTTTAGAGATGTCTTCGTACATGAAATTTAACTAAATAGTAATATGAAATGGGTTTGATGAAAACCTCCAAATCTAATTAATCATGCAAGATTCAACTCAAACAGACTATTATAAAATTTGCTAAGTATTGTGCGAAAAGTATATAACATTATAAATGGTACTGTGGTTGTGCTGTTGATCATTATAGTTTTTTCCTCCATTTGGTTAAAGACATGAACAATGAAAATCATACCATATCATCTGATTTAATCATATAGTTCAGCTGAATCCATTAATGAATAATATTATCAAATACAAATTCAATTTTCTTCATGTTAATTTAACATTGTCTGAAAATAATAATGCTTTAGTTAACAATATCAAGTTTAATTTTGTAATTCTGAAAATAATAACCCTTTAGTCGAAAATTGGCACGAGACCCATAAATTTGAGGATTTCTATCCACTTAAATAGTGCCTTGCATGACTTTGCTGACAATGATGTAGAAATTTATAAAAGGAAAAAAAAAAGTTTAGATAAATCGTCTCACATCATTTAAGTAGCTGAAAATCGCAATGGATTATGTATTAGTCACGTGCTAATTTTTGAAAGATTTTATAATATTGGATGAGAAATGACTAAAATTGGATAAAATTATGGTTATTTGGCCATTTTCACTTAATTCAAACACCATATAACTAATCATGATAAAAATGATTTATTTTTATTTTTCAAAATTTTACCAATCTTGCAATTGATGCCTTTTCTTAAGGGATGCTTATATTTTTGTTCTAGATAGAATATGAAATGATTAAGAATATTATGAAATATTCAGCGAAATAATTTTCACTACAAGAAAAAAGGTCATGTGGTACGTGATATTTATCCACGGCGCAAATTTTTTGATAGTATATATATTTTTTTTATTTCATTTTTCTTTACATGCATTCTGATGCATATTCACTCTAAAAAAAATAGCAAGTAATTAAGAACTGAAGATATAGTAATGAAAGAGTACTTTTATATAAACTAGATGTGACGCACTTGCAATGCATGTAATTTAATACAATAAGATTTTGAAGTACTTTTAAATCTTAATTTACTGAATATTTCTAAAATAAATTGGTCGGTAATAAAATTGATAAATATATTAATATTTTATTTCGATTTTGGGATGACCTTTTAATCTTGACTTGTATGTTAATTTATAATTTTGGTTATTTAAATATTTTTTGAAGGTGTTTGCTATAAATGTTATGCTGAATATTTTTATTAAATTAAATATTATATTAAAACATGGATCGAATCAATACAATATTAAATAATATTAAATACCCCTACTTTTTTTTGAAAACATTAATATACTTCTAAATATACTATTATGGTTCAGTAAAACTTAAAAAAGTCTCAATTCGCCTTTACATATAATAAATATTCATTGAGAATTGATTGTGATGGGCTTTTCTGAATGGACGTTCATGAATTTTGCGATTGATCAGTTAATTTACATTCACTTAAGGGGTTAATTACATTAAAAAATTGAATTTAGGGTTGATTTTTCATTTACAAATTAATTACAACATGAACTTACGAGTTAATAACATAAATCACCATTTTTTAATTCATATCAACTTGATATATGATCAGATCTATTGAATTCTAATTCTTGATATGAAGTCTGATAAAATATATATTTTTTAATTAATCACAAAGACAAATTCGGCTAGTCATTTATCCCATTGGACATCACCGTCACATTAACCTGTTTTTTTCCCCCTTTCTCTACTCTTATTATAGTATGTAACTCATCATATATATTTCACCCAAAATAAATAAATATAATTAATATAGTACAATTGTCTTTGGATGGAATGATTTGATATATATAAGAATGAAATTTAGAGGAAGAATTTCAAATATTTTCTATATGGAGCACTGAATTTCAAATTTACCAAGACCATTGAAGAAATCAACTAAAGATTAATAAATATCAAATTCGTTAATTATAAAGTGGATTTATTTTATCTGATCGACAACCACCATGGTTTTATTATTATGAATTTAAAATTCACAGCTCCATCATCCAAAGGGCAATGCAAAATTGGTCTGTTACTTTCTCTATTGGGATCTAATCCAGTTGAATAAACATGAATTTAAGATACAACAGTTTTGAATATCCAATCAAAATTAAATATGAAATATATAAAATCAATATTAATAGCCCACTACAGAAGTGGAAAATGCACATAAAAACCTATGATTGGCTGCTTACTATTATGTTCGTAGTAAAAATGTGTGTACTGATTTACACAAGATGACAAATATAGGTCACGCATAAATTTAAGTCATTTGGTATCTGTTGTAATAATCAACAGCTCATCTTCATAGACAAACAGTCCACAAGAAGGACTAAATTGGTGGTCCAAAAAGACAGATAATTGTCATAACTCTGATATATTGCTCCATTTTCACAACTTTAGGATGTGTAAACATTGTACCAATTATTACCTAAACTGTACTAATTAGCAGATTTGGGTAAGGTAAACAAGTTCATGCATAGCATTGAAAGGGTCAACTCGTCACAAAAAGTTTTAGGTATCGTAAAATTATTGGAATCGATACCACATTTACCTACTATGAACTTTTAGGTAATATATCGATTAGAATTGACCAAGTCAATAGAATAATATAAAAAGTCAAAAAGTAGGTGACAGTTCGGTCATCTTACGGAGTGAGATCTTCTATTACACTTGGTGTTACATCTTCTATTCTAAATCAATCACCACACGCCACGTGTATTCAATGACATCACTAATTAATACGTGGTCTGTATTCAAAGACTCGTCCTCTTACTCATCTCGGTGGACCAAGAAGCATAGTTGGACCAAGCCAAGTTAACTTGGGCCGGCTCGTTGGCCGGAGTCCATCTTGCAACCTTAGGTAAAGAGAAGTATTTTCATTGTTATATTTTCGGACTATTTAAATTAATTAGTTAAATCTTCTTTTTATGAGATCAATTTTGCATTTTTGTCCCTCCTTAAATAGACTCGGTCGTGATACTAATACATAACAATATTCAAAGCCAAAGTATGATCCTATTAGATAGGATCAAAGTTATATTAACGAAGTTAATTCTACCTAGAGATGATGATATACAATTATTTGTCAAACTAGACAATAAAAATATACAAAATTTGAAATTCATAGACAAATATTGTTGGAATGAGAAGTATGGTCACCCATGTTATAAGACCACAATTCATCATTTCAACATTATTAGAGTGAGATTGTATGTATGCATGTGCATGATTTCATCTATGGACAAGTGTTTTGTAGAAGAACTCATTTTGCAGTTTCTAGATCTGTAAATTGGACAAAGGGTACGACAATATGTCTATTCCTATTGCTCTGTCTCCTTTGAAACTCATTGCTGGCAGTGGGGGACTGTTTCTAATTTGATCTTCTCGAATTCAATTCTTCCAGCTTTCATATTTTAATTTTCATCAAGATTATTAAATCACTCTAATTGAAAGAGAAGAAAATAATGACTACACTAAGCAAATTCTAAATTTAATTAATTAATTAAGTATTACCTTAGATACATTAAGATCTCTCTAAGGTAAAGTTAAGATCTCTCTAAAGACGCATGCGTATTATATAAGATTTTCAAGATTTATTAGTAGCTCTATTTGGTAAAAACTCATGTCATGAGTGTTGTGATGTTAAAATCAACCAAGTATTATAATGTGAATGGAGGTTTTTTTTTGTTTTTTTGTTTTTGTTTATAAAAATTTACAAACGACACTATTTATAATTTAATAAACACATGCTTAGTTATCATGCTACCAAATTTTAGTTTTCCACTTGTCTACTATTCTGAAAATTGGCTTCTATAATACAGAATAAGTAACAAACTGATAGGTGTTAGCAGTGACGGACTGAGAGGGGGCCACTGGGCCCCTGAAAATTTTCCAAATTAGTAGGGGTATTTTCGTCTTTTCACATTTTTTTATTAAAAACAAAGAAAAAATATTCAAAAATGTGGAGAAATATGCGAGTAGCAGTGAGCTCTTCTTACAACCCAGACTTCCTTTTCATCTTCATTCTTCACTCCCTAATTTTCCCCTCTTTCTTTCACCCACACAAACTCTAATTTCATTTTTCTCAATTGTTTATTCCTATAATTTCAAGGTAAAGTGTTATCTTTATATTATTTGTTTGGTTTTTTTTTTTCCATTATTATTGTTGATTTATTATGTCTTAAGTTATATATGTGATGTAGTAGTGTTAAGTTGGAAAACATTGATAAATAATTTGGCATTTAATTTACGAATTGTTTATCTATACTTAAGATTTGAATAATGAAAAAAATTATGGTGTGGTAGGAGATGGGAAAACATATTTTGTTGAATGCCTAAATTATTTTATTGGTTAAATTACTATAGGATTTAATTTCTTTTGAAAAAGAAAAAAATAAAAAAAATTATTTTGTTTACTCTAACTCTTGAAATTTCAAAATATTTGCTCAAATCTCATTTTATTTTACGTATCTCTTGAAATTTAAATTATTTTGCTTGTAGGTTTACCAAGTTCTTGAACTTTTAATGTATTTCTAATATTTGTCCTATTTTTATAGATAATGGGATTTTACTTCGGAAAAATACAACCTACTATAAAGACATCATTATTTTCTGTCAATGCACCTCTTGTTCAACCTCAACTATCATCAAGTCAAGATAACAAAAATAAAGTTGATATGGAAAATCTTTCGAGTGATCCAGGACTACTACCCATCATAATGAGCTATCCACCTAATTTAATTGAACATGTTCGTAGAACGTACTTACTAAAAGATTGTTTAATTCCATACATTGAAAATGATGTATTTAAAAATGTTAGTAATGAAGCTATTATGCAACGATTTCAAAATATGAAAAATAGAAGAAAAATGTTGTAATATATTGATTTTATCGAAATTGCAATATATACTCTTTCTCTAATATTATTGTATATTTTTATTAATTGACTTGGGCCCCTAAATCAGAATTCTGGGTCCATCACTGGGTGTTAGTCACTTTCATTCCCTTTCGATTGACATGTTACTGAATTTTCATTCACTTTTCAGATTAACCTTAATTTCTTTTATTTCATCCACTTTGGATTTTGATTGAAGTATGTTTTCTCGTAGCACTGATGTCCCCTTTGCACAATTGGTTGAACAATACGGATCGAGTTCAACCATAAGAACTAATTAAGAAAGGGCAAGATTAACTATATTCAGCTTATGAGCTATATATCTCATAACTATATCATTATTAGTTTAAACTTTGCATTTATATTTTTACATTTTTACTTATGTTAAATAAATAAAAAATGTGTTAAAGCTATTTTTAGAATAAAATAATTAATGGACTTACATGGAAGTAACTTTTTTTTTTCAAATATATATGGAAGTTTTAATGAAATAATAAAATAATTAATGGACTTACATGGAAGTTTTAATGAACTGATTCATCATAAATTAAATCTCTTAAGTTCATTTACATTTAGAACACTTGTGCATGTTGGTGAGCCATTTATAAATAGGATACATTAAACTTGACTCACTTGATAATGAGCAAGCCAAATTGATAGTGATGTTAGATATATTTAGAATAAATTTTCCAAGCAAACGAAAACATATATTTAGCTAAAATTAATATTAGGTTTTTATTGAGTAGTTCTCTTGCATAGAGCCGTCAAAATGGGCCGAGCCCATTGGGCCAGCCCGCCCCACCGTGCATTAAAGGTGGGTTGGGCCAGAGATTTAACAGCCTGCTAAAAGGCGGGCCTAAACGGGCTCGTCCGTTTGGGTTGCGGGCTGAGGCGGGGCGGACTAGCCCGCCTAATAATTAAATAAGTAAATATTAATTAAATAATTTATACATAGCCTAGGAGAGAGAAAAAAAATCTATGAATCTATTTTCTTTTCTCGTTCAGTCGTTTCCCAAATTCAACTTTGAAAGTGAAGTGAAACCCTAGTTCATCAAATCTTCTCTCATTCACACAAATCTTTATTGTTCTTGTCTCAAGATTTTCAACATTTGACACTCTCGTAGAGTCATGGTTGTCTACTCTCATTGGACATCGAGATCTCCAGTAGTTCCAATCGGTGGCAAGAACAGGTAAATGGAAGTTTATATTATAATTTCTTTTTTTTAGGATATATCATTTTTTCTTTAATTTTATGGGTTAATATATCACTCAAAGCTTCGTAGCAGCAGAAACTTTAATTTTTGTAGTTATATTATGTTTGTTGTATATTATGGAGTTGAGATTGATTTAGGGGTTCTCTATTTTTTTTAGCATATATCAATTTTTTCTTTGATTTTCTAGATTAATATATCACACTTCATAGAGCAGAAGCTTTAATTTTTGTGGTTATAATGTTTATGGTATATATCCTGGAGTTGAGATTGATTTTGGGTTCTCTGTTATATATATCATTTCTCATTTCTCCATTTATCTTGTTTTAAAATTCTTGTGACGATTTGATCAGCTTTCATCTACTACGCTTTTTCATCATTCATCTTGGATCACCCGTGCCTACTTTCAAATGCCTTATATGGATTATCTTTTCTGCTTGATAAAAATTTTTAGAATTTCTGATTGGTTTGTTGGAAATATCCAAGAAACTAATAAATATTTTAGATATCAAATGTTTAGAAAGTTGTCAAGTTTACAAATTAATGTAATCATAACTAGCAATTCAAATAAAAACCCATAGATTAAAAAAAAAAAAAAATTGGCGGGTTGACCCGCCTGGCCCGCGACCCGTAGTGGGTTGGGCTGGGCTGGGATTTTTTAGGCCCGCCCCGCCAGCCCGTCTTGACAGTACTACTCTTGCACAATGCACTTGGGTCGTGTCGGGCTAGGCTGGATCCGACCCGGATCCGCGCATATTCCTTTTTTTTTACCCTGACTTTTATGTTATGTTAGTGCAATATTTTAACTTAAAAAAAAATTCGCTGACCTTTATACTCTATTAGTCATACCTTTATTTTATATTAGTCATACATTTATATACAAATATCATACATTTATGTAATACTTTAACTCCAAAAAACTATAATTTCGGCACAAGTTGTACATGTTTACCTTTATATGATATTACTTATATATTTATACATTTATATCAATATAAACATACCTTAATTTATGTAATATATAAAGATATATCTAACATAACTAAAAGGTATGACTAATATACCTAAAATGTATGAAAGATATTAATAGTTGTCTGAAAATATGTAACGTACAGGTAAAAATCTAAAAGGTATGTTTAACACTATGTAAATGTATGCTTAACAATACATAAAGATATGACACTTGAGATCGAATTTGGGCGAATTTGTGTGTGACCTTGTGGCGCATGCGGACACACGGTTGTGCGTGAAGGGATGAGTGCACGATTCCAGATCTCTGTAATAGGTAACAAAAGTTTTTTTCTTCTTTATTTGTTACCCATTCCACCTAAAAGAATCATATTTCTATGTTAGTTATAGAAGTACAATACCATTTTTTATTTTTTTTTTGGATGGAGGGACTAAATCTTATAGTTTACAATCATAGTAAGGAAGTAATTATAATTAGAGCAAGTACTTTTTCTATCTTTCTTTTTTCGAATTTTAATATTTTACAAATTTTAGTCTGTTAGAGCATCTCCAGCACTGCTGTATTTTCATCTGATTTTGCAAATTTCTATCTCCAACACTGCTGTGAAAATCTGCGCTAACTTTTCTACCCTGCACTAGGTTAGCGTAAATAAAATCCTGCGGTATTCTTTTTCTTTTTTCTTTTTCATTTATTTAATTCATTATTTTTCATTCTTTCTTCTTATTGTTTATTTTTTTATTTTTTTCATTCTTCTTTTTATTTTATTTTATTTATATTTAGAGTGTTATTATGATATGTTATTTGGATAATAATAAAAATTATAATTATTCAATGTGCATAAAATTTAAAATACTATACAAATCATAAATATAATATTTAAACATTGTATAAAATTAATATGGTATGGATAATGATATGAATATCATGTTGATAAGTTCATCTAGTTGATTCGCAAAATAGATATTGCAAAACCAATTGATATCACAAAATAGATATAGTTACCAACTAATATGATATAGATAATGATATAGATTTTGATAAGTTCAACCAATTGATATTGCAAAATATCGAATAGAAATATTATTGAATAAGTTTACCTAATTAAAATGGTATAGATAATGATATCAATATGATGTTGATAAGTTCTACTAGTTGATATTGCAAAATAGAATTAATATAAAATAATAATGATCAAATTATCAGAAAATATTATTATTAATTAATTATATTAAATAAGATTCAAACACACTCATATATAAATAAATTATAAAATAATAAAGATCTAAATTTCATAAATTAACAATGATTATGGATATTACTAAATACATGATAAATAAAGAAAACATAAAAAATAATAATAAAGAATATTATGAAATATTTCATTTTACTGAAATAAATAGTGCAGATTGTTGGAGATGGACAACAATTTTTACACTAGGATAATGCAAAATTTACAGTTTTTTAATGTGCAGTGCTGGAGATGCCCTCAAAGCTCTCTTTTATTAAACTAACATGTTGATTTCAAATACAGTAATGATCATAGAAATCTCTTTCTAGTTTTCTTATCAATCAATGGATTGTCTCATTTTTCTTAAAATTTATTTGCCTTCAATCGCAAAGTAAGTATTTTTATTTTATTTACTTGATTTCTTCTTTATAAAATTCTTACCCTTATTTTAAGAATTGTCATGTTTGTTTTGTTTTACTTTTAAAAATATTGTTTACAGTAATGATCACAGCGTTCTAGTACTCTTGTCAATCAACGGATTGCACCTATTTGTCTCATTTTTATTAATATTTATTTTCCTTCAATTGCAAGGTAAGTGTTTTTATTTTATTTACTTAATTTCTTAAAAAAAAAAATTCTTACTCTTATTTTAAGAATTTTTTTTTTTAAATATTGTTTGGACCTCTTGAACCTTTTTAGAATAGTTTTCAAAATTATTCATATTTATAAGGGCCCGGCTATCCGCACCCCACTAATTACTAAACACACCCCATTCCTAGTGTTACTGTTCACATCACTTATGAACAGTAACACTAGGATTGGGGTGTGTTTAGTAAATCTTGGGGTGTGAACAGTAACATTAGGATTGTGGTGTGCTTAGTAAATCTTGGGGATGCGGATAACCGCACCCTATTTATAAATCCTAAAATCCATGTTGAAATTATGATTTAATGAGTTAATCAATTTATGCTTTCACCCTGATCATTGGTGGAAATTTTTGAAAATGGGGTACTATCAATAGATATTAGAAAAATAAATTCGTACATAAAAATTGTTTAATATTAAAATAAAACTCATACAATCAAAATATACAAATAAATAAGATATCACATAAAATTCAAAGTTACAATTTATAATTGGATCCGAGTCCTTTTCTTTTTTTCTCTCTCATTGTCTTGATTTCAACTTGATTTAGAAATATCCCTCATTTTTAATTAAATTAGTAACAAATAATAAGAACACGGTCATATAAAAATTATCATTGCATTTGTACGTCAATTCTCAAATTATAATTATCATTTGCCAACTAAAATATTTAATGTTTTTGTTATTTAATTATAACAACAAATTGTAATTTAATTAAAAGAAGTATTAATATTTCAAATATATATAATTAATACTGTTAAAATTTTCAAATTGGGCTACAGTGGTACCCCATATCCAAAGGTAGATATGTTGGCCTATAATTTGAGGCTTGGGTCAAAGCTAGATTGAATTATATATTTTGTGGTTCTTAATTGGGCCTTAAAATCTTAATTATTATGCCAATATGGGCTGACCTTTTCTTGAATTGCCTATTTGGGCCATTAGATTTATTATTAAATACTCTTTGGGCTGTTTTCAAAGAAGATTAAATGGGCATGGACGTACTTGGTCATGCTCTTTAAAATCACTGTATATTGGGCTTCTAAATCACAAGGCCAGACACCTGCAAATAAAATTGAAGAATTGGGTCGATGGATCAATTAGATTAATTTATTTCTAGTTTTTTTTCTTTCTTTCTTTTTAAGGCTCATTTTACTTTGATAACTTCATAGGATAAGATATAAATTGTTATCCACTTTCAATGTTTACTCTAATATGTAATGTCTGGATAAGAATATTAATTATCCTTATCCATCTTTTACTATGTAATATATGAAGGTTAGAAAAAGAGTGAGATTACGTAAATGTTCATTTTAAATAAATGTTTAATGTTTACTAAGGATGGAAATATATTTTTTTAATGTTATCCCAAGTTTTGGGTAACTATCCTAGGGAGGTGTGCCTAGATTATTATCCAAGGTATTATCCGGATTTTGACTTTTTGTTCAGGATCGGAAGGATAACCCATTTTTTTATTTCCATCAAAATAAATTTTAGATAAAGTTAGATAAAATGTCACTATATTAAGTCATCCCCAAACAGAGCCTAAGAGACTTAGGAAAGTTTATTTGTGGATATATTTATAGATTGCTTCTATAGTGCATTGCAAATCCAATCAGAATAGTTACATGAATAAAATTTAAGTAACAAATAACTTTATAATAGTTAGAAAAGAAACGAAGTCTAATTTGTAGCACATCTAACACATAGAATTACAAATAAAATTTCCTCTTAAGGAAAAAAAAAAACTAGAAATAAATTAATCTAATTGATCCATCGACCCAATTCTTCGATTTTATTTGCAGGTGCCTGGCCTTGTGATCTAGAAGCCCAAATAAAGTGATATTAAAGAGCAATTACCAAGTACCCAAGCCCATTTAATTTACTTTGAAAACAGCCCAAACAATATTTAATAATAAATCTAAAGGCTCAAATATGCAATTAAAGAATATATATAACAATATAACCTTTGGAAAAATTTACAAAAATATCATTTTCCCACCCAAATGACAGGGTATTTTAGAAAATTAAATTGTAGGAGAAAAAAAAAAAAGAAAAACAATAAAATTGCACAAATAGAGAGCATAAAAAGGGGATAAACATCATTATTCATAATTATTGTCTTTAAGGTTTGCAAAAACTGCACTATTTGGGGGAGAGGGGCGGCTGGTGTAGGACTAGGGGAAGAGGGAAGGGTGGTGTTGGTTGTTATAGAAAATTTTATCATATAAATCATATAATTTTAAATGAAATATATTTTTTCATTTAAAATTATTTTTGATGCATGATGTCTTTCTTATATATAATTATGTTAATTATCATTTTTATTTGGTATTTGAAATGTCGAGAGGATGGAGGTAGGGTTGTATTTGTTTATATTTCATTTTTAACATCAAATTTATTATTATTATTATTATTATTATTATTATTATTATTATTATTATTTGTAGTTTATTTATTGTCATTTGTATTTGATATTCATAATTTTGGTGGGTAGGTGATAATACTATCAAACAAATCATATTTTCAAATTAATTTTATGATTTAATTATTTTTTATTTACATTGCATGTAGAAAAGGCAAAATATCAAATCTAAAATGCTTAATTTTTGGTGCATATAGGTATTTTGTATTAATTTATTCACTAAAATATGGTGTTTCTTATATCAACGAAATTATAAATACGAAATAAAAATTACACTAAATAAAATTTTAAATTAGAAAATTAATAAATATTTTTTTATATTATTTAAGAAAATTAAAAAAAAAAAACAAACCATTGATATATTATTTTTGTCTGTTTGTATAAGTTCAAGTCGATTGAATATTGAGTTAATTATTATTTTTAAATTGATAATGCATATTTGCGGTATTTGATGGCTTGATATATTCAATTTTGCTTTGATTTGGAATGATTAAGTTATTTATATTGGTTGGACTAGACTTCCTCAACCAATTTAAAAAATCAGAACCAGGCCAGTTCCGAACCGTCGGTCAACGATTCGGTGAACCGTTGTCCCGATTTCGGTTTGAATCGAAACCGTGAACCGTGGTTCCACAGTTCGATTTCGGTTTCGAGGATTTCGAAAAGGCGAACCGACGGTTTGCCTATTTTTAATTTTTTTTAAAAACGGATAATGCGCCACGTGTATGAATGAGATGATAGAGTTATTGATGATCAATGGCTCTAATTTACTAGCCGTTAGGCAAACCACTGGTTCACATTTTGAATAGAATCAACGGTCGTGATTAAACGACCGTTGATGATTGACGACTTAGATCATTCGAATTGCTGGTTCGACAAAATCGGAACCGGCGGTTTGAACGTCCCGATATTTTTTTTTTTCATTGAAATCTATAAATACCCACATTTCATTTGTGATTTGCACACCAATTTCATCATTCTTGATTCAATCTCTCTCTCAAATTTACTCTCTGAAGCTCACACTTTCCATCTTTGATCAACTTTCAATTCATACTTTATTTTTTTTTTGTTCTTCAATTCTATTTCATTTCTATTCCAAAAAAAAATGTCTAGAAGAGGTGCTTCTTCTGCTAGTTCATTTCATGGAAAAGGAAAGAGTCTGATGTCAATGCTGCCACCACAATCTTTGCACGATGATGATGATGATGATTATATTGAGTCTTTTTTGACTCAATATAATCAAGATGATTTGGAGGCCATGTTAGGCACTAATACCGTCGCCGCCTTTGCTGAAGAAGAAGAGGAGATACCTAGTAGAGAAACACAAGAAAGTGACAATACAACACGTAACACTAATTCCAAGAGCACCTTCTACGCTTCGAAGTGATATTTTCTTCTTTCATTTTAAAAAGGAGAAAGTACCGAATAACAACGTTGATTACATAGTCATGTGCAACCATTGTGCAAAAATGTACGAATTCAAGCATGGAGGGGGACTATGGAACATTCAACAATCATGTGTTGAAAAAGCATCACGACAAGATGGACATTGATCGATCTCAAACGCAACTTCGGGGATATACTGCTTCTTCTCAACGTGGAGGTATGAATTTTCTTACTTTTAAATTTAGTCAATTGAACCATAGGAGAGACGTAGTTGAATTAATTAACGAAAATCTTCTTCCATTTCAATTTTCGTGTGATGATAGTTTTGAAAAATATACTAGCATTTACTTACAACCTAGTAGTAGAAAAATATCTAGAAATTAACACTGTTACACAGGATATAGAAAAAATAGTAGGAGAGTATAAATTTAAATTAATTGAAGAATTTAAAATTTTAAAACAAAATTTTCTACATGTAGTGATATTTGGAAGGATCCTTATAAGATGCATGATTATATGGGTATTACTTGTCATTGGATAGATGATGCATGGAACATACAAAAACGTTTAATTGCATATATTGATTTTGATGAAAAACATTCAGCTATACACATTGCACAAAAAATTAGACATGTTTTAATGATTATGGTATACTATGAAAAATATTTTCCATTGGATTTGATAATGCTAATGGTAATACGGCTAGTTTACCTTCACTTATTGAGTTTTGTAGACTTCCAATTGGAGGAAAAAATTTCCATATTCATTGTATGTGTCATTGTTTAAACTGGTGTGTTTAAGATGGCTTAGAATTATTACACGATAATATTAAACCTATTAAAGAGGCAATTTATGAAATTGCTAGATCTACGGTATATCATAAAAATGGTCTAAGTTTTGTGAGAAAAATGGAATGGAAGTTAAAAAATTTGTAGTCGATGTGTAACACCGTTGGAATTCTACATATTACTTGCTTCAACATTCTTATGATTATAGACACATGCTTTGTGAATTTTATCAAAAAAATCCACAAGATAACATTGTTTTATTTGAAAATTCATGGGATGCATGTCTTAATTTAATTCAACTTTTAAATTTTTTTGAAGAGGCAACTAGAGAATTATCCGGTTGTTATTATCCTACTTCTCCATTAGCTTTAGATCATTGTGTAAAAATTGCTCTTATATTGAATGAGTATTCAAATGTCATATTTTAGGAAACACAATTATAGTGATGAAAGTGAAATGGTTAAAATATTTTCATGAGATACCCGATTTATTTTTATGTGCTAAATTATTAGATTCTAGAATTAGAGAAGATGGCTTAGAAGAATTATTAAAAATGTATTATAATGCATTGTTCCCACATTTGATATTGGGAGAATATGATGAAGTTGATTATGTTCCTAATCCTATTGAAATTGTTGGTAGAGCTAAACATAACATATACGAATTGTTTAATGAATATAAAATATTGTTTGGTGATTCTAGTGATGATGTAGTAGGCAATCAAAATGTAGGAGGTAGTAGTCATTCCTCTTCTTCATCTAGTTTTGTTGCGGCTCCGGCTCTTAGTCAATTTTCCAATTTTTATGATATTAGAACAAAAAAACGAGCTAGAGGTTCTAACCCTTGTAAAGAATTAGATTCATATTTAGGTGCTACTTTTGAACAAATTTTATTTGAAAATCCTATGGATCTATTGAAGTGGTGGTCAAGAAGTACTACCATTTATCCTATTCTAACAATTATTGCAAAAGAGATATTTGCAAGTCCTGCCTCAACCGTTGTCGTAGAACATGCATTTAGCAAAGTAGGTCATATGTTGAATCCAAGAAGATCAAAATTGATGAAAGAGAATGCACAAAACATAACTCTTCTTGAAGATTGGGTGAGAACAAATAACCGTCAACAACATCTTGATTTGTCCTATTTAGATGACGATGGAGATGACACGTATGGATACGATTCAAACACATTCTCCTCCACCAGAACCAATGTTGACGAATGAAGGTAAGTTTAGGTAAGAGTTAGAGAACTACGTGAGCTTTGATTCCTTCATTTTGATAAGGATGCGTAGGTAATTTCATTCTAAGTTTGGAAGTTACACTTCCAATCTTAGAATGAAACTCAAGCTCTTTCAATTTTTTTTTTCAAGTTTCAATTTATTTTATACAAAGATGAAAAAGCTGTAATTTTTTAACTTAAAGTCTTCAAGATTGTAGTATGATTCATCATTCATGATTGTAATCTATTGAGTTGTAATATTTTTTTATTTCATAATTGTAATATGTTTTATTGTAATTTTTTGAAAATCTTAAGTTGTAATGTTGTACTTGTACTTCTAATGATTATATTTTATTAATTTAAAAATTATTTTATTTAGTTTAGACTTAAGAATTTATTAGAAATCTAAAATTATTGCACAAAAATTCAAAAATACAAAAAAAAAAAAAAAAACATCAACCTGGCCGCCCGACCCATGTCCTCGGAACTCGGCCGGGTCGCATAACATTACAAAACAGAAGATTCGGCCCGGATTGTGCAAAAAAAATTGGTTGGAACCGTTGGTTCCGGTTGAATCGACGGTTTTCAAATAGGAACGGGAACCGACAGTAGGCCGATTCGGTTCCGGTTCCAGCTCAACCGGTTCGTCGAACTAGCCGTCTGAACTAGTTGAGCACCACTAGGTTGGACGACCAAAATAAAAAACTATATAGTTATCCATAGTTATGAAAACTATAAAACATTTTCTCTTTTTTAATAAAATCACGTGCACGCACACATGTAACAATAAAACCATAGATAAATATCAATCAATGTTGAATATGAAGAAGTTTTTTAAAGTTTGTAATTATTAATTTTTAGTTATTAGTATAGACTTTTTTAATATTTTTATTTATATTAATTTGTTTTATATCAAAATCAAAGTGTTAATCTCTTAAGACAATATTTTTTATAATTTAACTACAAATATGACAATCCGTGCAACGCACAGGAGAAATATTAATATATATAAAAAGAAAACCTTCAATAAAAATAGCAATAACTAATTTTCCCTCTTAAAATCACTACTATAAATTAAGTGAAAGAAAGTAGTTAGAAAATAAAAAATTAATAAATAAGACAACCTTTTGTTCTTTTCAAGCAAAAATGTGGTTGTGTGCGTTGGGAAATGGCCGTTGAGAGGGGGAGAGATTTAAGGTTTATTTTTTTCTTTTTTTATTTATAAATTATAATCTTAAATTACTTTTTTTTAATTAATATTTGTTCACCATGTGTGATGTATCAAATTTATTCTTTTTAAAATATAATTTCAAATTACCTTCATTTAAAATTTATTTTTAATACAAACATGATTTACTAAATTTATTATTATTCTTTGTAATTTTATTTATAAGGTGCAATGTTTTAAATTAAATAACATATTTATTTAAATTTTAATTTTTTATGCATGATGTAATTTTTGGCCCATGTTTTTTTTTTCCCAAAAAAACCCTACGGGGTGAGGGGTTTAGGCAGACCCCCAACCAATTTATATAAACCCAAAATCATAAAGTATATGAAAAATGAAGACAAAAGATAATGAAATAAATGGCCGAAATAGATGGCCTAAATCAACTGTTGATATGAGGTTGGAATAACAAACAAGAATACCAAAGAAATATGTCCATAAAAATTTAAGAACAAAATATGAAAAAACCAAATGCATCAAGCACATACACCTCCTCGATCCACTCGAAACGACGGCCATCCCAATTGATCAAATCTAGCCAACACCTGGACCCAGCGAGGCAACACATCCGGGGAGAAGAGTCCAATTAACTCAGTCTGACACCCTAAGTTAGCTAACGAATCTGCAACAAAGTTCCCCTCCCAACGTATATGAGACACCCGAAACTCCATAGAGGCGAGGAGGTTCCGGATGGAAGTGAGAGAACCCTGCAATCTCCAATGCCCTGCATCTGAGTGCGAAAGAAGCTAAACCACCAAAACAACGTCCAACTCAATCCACACTCGAACAAACCCAAGCTGCTTGTTATGCCAGAGACCCCGATAAAGTGCCTCAAGCTCCGCCGCTAAACTCCCAACAACCGATCCTCGCTCATGGAATGCGAAGATCACCTCACCAACATGATCCCAGACTACTCCACCAATCCCCGATACCATCAACACCATCCTATAAGCCCTATTAGTGTTTAGCTTCACCCAACCCAAGTTAGGTGGTTGCCAAACAATCGGAGGAATAGGGGGGCAATGAGGCCTAGAATGATAATATAGGCTAAGAGAAGTGGCCACATGAAGGATGCCCCACAACTCTCTGTGCTGAGAAGCCTATTGTGATGAAGAACTCGAACCTGTCTCATCACTCGAAAGATAATCGAGTCTATACGTATTGGTAACCGCCGATGCTTGCCATCATTTCTAGTAGTCCAAATGAACCACAAGATCAAGCAAGGGATCACTATCGTGATGTGTGTGCATACCAGAGGAAAAAAACCTCCAGTAATACAATATATGGGGTGTATGCACAATGTGTGGAGGTGTCAAACCAAACATCCCATAGAAATGCCCTCACACTCTCCTAGCAGTGCGGCTTAGGTAGAAGATATGCTCGATAGACTTGATATTAGAAGACTCAACAGAGGATTGACTCGGAATAGAAAGATCTGGACAACAGAGACACTTCGAAGCTAAGAAAATGCCACGAGATTGGACCTTCTGATCAACTGGGAGATGATTCAGGACGAGCCGTCAAAGGAAGATAGATATAGTGGGGGTAAGGCAAGAGAACCAAACCATACTAAGAATAGGGCAAATAGGATGCTGAGGTCTGATCGACGCCCAAACCGATGCAAAAGAGAACTTCCCATCGGAAGAGCTCTTCCACCGAATAAGGTCAGAAGAGGAAGCGTGAATAAGGACCAAACAAATCCGGTCCGCCACCATAGAGGAAACCACATGAAGAAGCTTTTCTCTGTCCCAAACACCATCACTCCAAAACAACTCAACCGACGCAGTCACATGTCTGGAGACATCTATAGAGTCAGCCAACGGACCATCCTCTATCCACTGATCATACCAAAAACTAATCTCTCCTGAACCCAACCTCCAGAAAATCTGAGATTGAACCACAAGATGAATAGAACACATCCGTTTCTAAACAGAACAAGAATGTGAAAACATAATCACACTACCAGGAAACTGATGCCGACAATACTTCTGCAATAAAAATCTAGCCCAAAGAGAACCCTGCTCTTGGAACCTGAACCACAGCTTATGCGAGAAAGACTGAACCACATTTGAAAGACTCGCAAGCCCAACCCACCCTCAATTGTCGGATGACACACCGTCTCTCATAAGACCCAATGAGTATGCCTCCGATCCCTATACGAACCCCAGAAGAATCTTGCCAAACACTGCTCAATCCTCTGAATCATGTACTGCGGAGGCTGAACCACCTGAACCAAATGAAGAGCCATCGAAGTCAGAGTGCTCCGGATCAGCGCCAGACGACCCCCAAAAGAGAACGAAGTCCGAGCCCATCTAGCAATCCTAGTAGTGATCCGATCCACCAAGGAATGAAATAGAAACCCCCTCATATTCTCCTTATACAAGGGGCACCCAGATAAAAAATCGGTAGAAACTGTCTTGCATAACCCAAGATCCGATCAACACGGCCCACCACCACATTAGAACATCTCGAACCCACCACAAAGGTACTCTTCGGAGCACTTACCAACTGACCCGAAGTGTAACAGTACTCCTCCAAAAAATCTCTCAGATGCTGAAGACCCTGTTTATAAGCAGTGGTAAAGATCATGATGTCATCCGCATAAGCCAGATAAGAGACCGAAAAACCACCTTTAGTGTTGTACTGCATCGTCAGAAATCTATCAAACAGAGCATCCAAACCCCAAGAAAGATAATCAGCTGCCAGAACAAACATAGTAGGAGAGAGCGGATCCCCCTACCTAAGACCACGAGAAGACTGGAAGTGTCCAGAAAGCTGTCCATTCACCAAAATTGAGAACCGACAGAAACTGACACACCTCTGAATCAAATGAACCAAAGCCGCCGGAAACCCCCTCAACTCTAACACCCAAAAGAGAAATTGCCACTGAACCCGATCATAAGCCTTCGCCATATCCAACTTCAGAATCAGATTTGGGTGCCTCCCCTGGTCCTAATCTCATGAACTATCTCATGAACAAGCAGAATATTATCACTGATCAACTGACCTCACAAACCCACTATGAGAAGGAGCAAGTAACTCTGACAAAAAAGAAAACCTGCTGGTGATCACCTTTGAAATAATCTTATTCGTCACATTGCACAAACTAATTGGCCGAAACTGACTCCAAACCGATGGAGATGAAACCTTCAGAATAAGAATAATTGTAATGGCAGTGAAAGAAGAAGACATCTGACGACCATAAAAGAAGTCCCAAACAGCTACACACACATCAGATCCAACAACCTCCCAACAATGTTGAAAACACATAGCTGAGAAACCATCCGAACCCGAGACATTATCTCTGGGAATACTAAAAACCGCCTCTTTGATCTCCGCACTACTAGGCTTCTCATAAGCCGACAAAAAATCAAGTTGGGACGGAGGGCATAAATCAGGGTCCACCTGACTCAGATCCAAGCCCTCATCTGTAAAAAAACTGCTGAAAGAACCCAGAAGTAGAATCTCGAATCTCCTGAGGAGATGTAAGAACCTTACCATCCTGAGCAATAGAATGAATACGATTAACACACCTCTTCCTCTTGATCAAAGAGTGGAAAAAACGAGTGTTCCTCTCCCAATCATTAGCCCATCGACATGCCGACTTCTGCCTAAAAAATTCCTCCTCCATATGGAGCAACAAAGTTAACTCAGTTGTGGCCTTTTTCAAGGCCATTCGAGATAACTCTGTTGGATCTCCATCATGGATCTTCTCTGCCTCTAAAACAGCCAGCTCAGGCTGCCTATTCTTCTGGAAAATGTCACCAAAGACATTCCAGTTCCACCACTTGAGCCGCTGCTTAGCCTGCCATAACTTAGTCTGAAGTTTGAGCATCCCAGTCTCATGACACGGTATATTCCAAACCTGAGCCATAGTCCGACGAAAGTTAGCATGACGAACCCACATACTCTGAAACTGAAACAAAGACGACAATCGCTCTAACTAAATAGAGACAGAAATCAACAGAGGAGCATGGTCCGACCAAGTCCTCGAAAGGTGCAAAACCTGAACATGAAGCAACTGATCCAAATCCTGAACATGAAGCAACTGATCCAAAACCTGAACATGAAGCAACTGATCCAAATCCTGAACCAGAGTAATCTGATAAGAATCAGAGTAGAAGATCCAAATCTTGTTACTGTGATTCGCCAAAACAAAAGAAAACCCCAATCGACGACAGAAAAAAAACACATCCAAATCCACCATCGGCTCCAAAATCACAAGCAGCTGCACCCGATGTTGCCGAATGAGAAAATGCAAGTGTGTCTAAGTGGGTGGGTTCCCAACACCCCTTGCATTCCATACCAAAAACTGTGACATTATAAAAATTTAGGCTCCAAACCATAGACCTAGTTACAGGTCTCCCAACCGCAACAATCTGAGCACTCTTCCGACATCTCAGAGTCGTAGTCTCCCCACGGACCTCAGAAATATCATATGTCTGATAAAAATCCTCTTCTTCTTCCTCCTCCGTCTTCACCTCCATCACAGAAGTAAGGACAATACTCACAGGAATAGGATTTGGCTCAATGTAAGGTACACATCCGTAGACTTAGGATCCCGAGTTACCCCACTATCACTCGGCTGACCCAACTCTACCACCCGAATGACTAACTGCATATCCAGAGGCTCTTACTAAACTGGTTCAAACCCAGATTTGGATCATCCGGCTGACTGTCTTCCTCATTTGACCTATCCATCCCAGCCGAAAAAACAACTAAAGAACTCCTCTCTGTCTCACAAGCATCCTCCTCACAAACCCCAGAGGTCTCACCTACCTCCCGAACCACCCTATTTCCTTCATTCCGAACCCAAGTACCTGGCCGAACAGGCCCCTTAGGCTCCTTCGAAACGGGGACAAGCCGTTTCATAGGAGGAGGACGAGGGGCATTCACACTCCGATAACATCTATCCAGAGTGTGTCCTATAAGAGAACAAGCCGTGCAGAAATAAGGAATGAACTCATAGTTCACTTTCAACTTGTGTCTAATCTGCCCATCATGCACAAACACCCTCTGAACCTGAGGCTTCAACAGATCAATCTCCACTCATATCTGAGCCTCAGTAAGCTTCGACTGGCTAGTTGTTAGATTATCAAACTGAACTGGGCGACCTATAACCTGACCAACCGAGATCAACATCTCTTTGCAAATGAAATGAGTTGGAGGATTAGGGATATTCACCCAAACAGGGACAACAAAGGACTCCTTCCACAGGTTGAAATCAGGGTCCACTTAAAGACCCTCATCACATGTGAATCCATCTGCCATGTAGACTTTGTCCAAAGCATGACATAATCCACCTCCTGTTTAAGCTTAATCAGGATGTGTCTAAAGTTCAACTTATGAAGCTTAAAGATTCGTCTTTGATCGGCTCATGACCTTATGTCGGCTCATGACCTCGGGTCGACCATCTTTGGTCGGCCTGCTAGATTGGTTGGGAGTTTGGCTGAGATGAGCTCTGTAACGCCCCAGAATCCTTTTGTCAAAATATCAGAGTTTTTCATCTTTGGGCGTTAAGAGAGAAAGTGGAAAGAGACGTACATGATATTTAAAAGAAAGAATAAGGAAAGGACAAGGAGTGTTACACTCGCAACATCGGTTACAACCGATAATATAGAGTTTTAAACCTTACGCAGTGAAAAAACATCAGGATCTTTTACAAAGAAGGAGAAATACAGTTTTCTTTTACAAACGAACAACCTATCTTTAAAAGACAAAACCAGAAGATGGACACAGCTGATAGGACACCCCTCTCTCTACGCGTCTTCACTTTCTTCATCTCCTGTAGTGTGAGTACAGGTGGGGGGTGAGTGCGTTGAATACACTCATGGGGATGAAATCCCCCTCTTATAACAGTCCACAGATATAAAATACCGGAAATATAGCACTCAGTCACGTTGTCACAGTATAACATGAACACGTAATCATAGCATAAGATCTCAACATTTAGTATTCCTCAATCATACTTTGAATAAGGAAAACTGTAAACAGATACTGAGTTTAGAAATTACCCCCACCTTGTTCGGTGGTATCCGCGTGAGTAGCTAGGACCAAATATATCAAGGCTCAACCCAATGAGTAGCCTACACAAGTTATGATGTTCCTTAGTTCCTCAATAAATATAATTAAAGCTATAAAAGTTCCCGGTGAAAGAAATGATCGTAAAAGCCGTGACGGATCGAGAGACCTAAAGATCGAGACCCAAGAAACGAGAAGGACAGATCAGTTTCAAAGGCTGAGATGATAGAGTATCGAATTTGGGTCACGACAGAAAAAGAATGAGCTCAATCGGAGTTGAAACGAGCTCGAAAGGTGCATTTTAAGGTTGAGGGGTATTTTGGTAATTTTGGTCAAGGGTTGACTTTGACCGGGTCCACGACCCTCGGTCAACGACGACTCGATACGGGTGAACGACGGAAAGAAAACGAGGTTCCGATCGAAAACACGGCGTCGGGTGCACGTCGGCACCCGACGGGAGCGCACGGACGCGCGCGCGGCTCCCGGCACCCGACGGGCGCGCACGGGCGCGCGCTGCATGCCCAGGTCACCCGGCGTCGCCCCTGCTCGCCAGCCCACTTCCCGACACCTCCGCAGGCGGTGGCGCCGCTCATCTCCGGCCACCACCTGGTCCGCCGGAAACCTTGCACTGCCGGCTACCACCTCCGGCCATCCATCGCTGGATTCCAGCATGAATAGTGCCTGAAAATCTCGCCGTAAAATCCTTCGAAGCCCTGTTTTTCGAACTCACACCCAAACTCCAAAACTCCGGCCGGCGACTTCCAGTCGCCGGCGACCACTCCCAACACCTCCGCCGGTGACCCCCCGTCACCGGCAACCTTTCCCGGCCAGCCCAAACCCTAGCAACAACCAAACTCACCCACGCTCAACACACACACTCAAACGTATATACACACACACTCTCTGACTTGGCCGGCGGCCATCACCACCACACTCGCCGGCGCATCACCAGCGCCGGCCACCAGCAGTTCACGGCGGCGCCACCTGCGCCGCCTCCCAACAGCATGCAAACACAACACACACACTATCTCACTTACAAAAACACACACACATGCACTACATACATATATATACCTACTGTTTCGGCCCGGCGCCGACACCAGCGGCGGCGCCACCTCCTCCTCATCACCACAACACCACCACCAGCTTATCCGGCCACTGCTCCGGCAATAGGGCGAGGAGAGAGAGAGAAAGGGTGAGGGGTTAGGGTTTCAAGGCTGTTTTTCGCCGTTTTCCGGCGAACCGTAAGTCGGAATTGAATTCCAGAAGTTGTCCTAGACTCGTCTCGTCGAGACGAACGTCGTGTGTGAAAATCGTCCGATTCCAACAACGTCGGAATTTTCCGGCGATGCTCCGGTAGCGACGCCGCCGAGCCGGTGGCTGCTCCGGCGGCGGCGCGCCGGGGGTAGAAAGGAGAGGAGAGGAGGGAGGAGAGAGAACTTACGTGTTTTCGTCGCGCTCAGCTCGTTCGGCTTGCTCGGGAAAACGGTAAATAATGAACTGACTAAGCCCTCTATTTATAGAAATCCGGAAATCACTATTCATCCAAAATATCCCATGTTACTGTTCATCAGTTGACTTTTCCGAATTACTATTCACGTAAATATCTTCGTTTCCATTCAACGTAAATATCTTCCGGCTTTTCCGAAACTCCGTGATTTGCCCTTTTTGTCGCCGTTCGAGCTACGGGTCTCCGATTGACCCCTAGTTCGTTTCTATCTTCTCGTATTTTAATTACGCATCGCGTGGTATAAAAATCATCTAGGTTCCACGTCTATAAAAATTATCGATCTAAATCGTGCATTAAACAGGTATCTGAAACGCACGTATTAAATTGAACAGTCAACATATATGCACATAATTATTAAGTTAGGGTTCAAATATTTAATTATTAAATTATGCTTATTTTGATCCGGGGCCCTACAAGCTCGGGTCGGGGTTGATTCTACTTTAGTCGGACTACTAAGGCATATGAATCTCCGATAGACTTATGTTCTTATGTTGGCCTTTTTATATCTGGTTAGCTCAAGTATTGGACTTGTAATCTAGCCGACTTAGTCTTTATTTTTCAAGTCTTGACTTATCCGAGATCTTCCAATTTTAGTTCATCTCAACTAATATGAGGTTTTCCTACCTTGATTCACCTCGCGGTCTTCAAACCTTGGATCATCTCTGCTCATCTGAGGTCTTCCATCCTTGGTTCACCTTGGCTCATCTGAGGTCTTCCAACCTTTGTTCTTCTCGGCTCACATTGCCTCTTCTGTGCTAATTTGAGTTCAGACCTTGGTTTTCTTACCCGGATCATTAACGATTCTGGTTGGTCAGGCTCCGAGGTCACGTTAGTACCTAGCTCGGCCACCCTCTTGTCGGGTTGGCTCCAAGCTCAGCCAATCTTTGGTCGGGTCGGCATCTAGTTCGGCCTACCTTAGGTCGGGTCCGTACCTAGCTCGACCAACCTCTAGTCATTCATGTGTCCGGTTTTGTTCAGCTCGGGTCAGAAGATACAACAAGACTATCCCTATTAATCAATTTTCTACATAATTGAAAACTATTATCAATTTGGTTTCTTATTTGAGCAAAAGACATGATCAATTACGAGATACTAAGACATCAAATATTACAAAATTAATTAATAATGGTGAAATTGATTATGGCAAAGGCAAAAATCAAGTTGACACTCTTTAGCGATCAATAGATACTCGATAGGGCTCTCATTTAACTTATCTCCATAGTTTAATGAGGATGTTTAGTTTGGTTTGTGTTGTACTACGACACATCATTAAATCCAGAAATCTCACTCAAAGAAGTGAAACTAATGGAGTGTATGATGTGATGACATCCTTAGATTTGTCATGCACTTTATGATTGGTGTGCATGTCAAGCTTTGCAGCGTAAATCTCAAGATATACTCAATGCAATACAACTGGTGTCATGAACAAAAACACTTCTCGAAAAATATAAAGAATATGGATGAGATTCCTTACTTTAGAAAGTGAAATTGTTATGTGAAAAACATGATATAGAGATTCTGGATTTCTATGCGTAATACAAAACAGGTCGAGGTTGGTCTCGTTGTCAAATAGATAATCCAACAATTGAGCATCACTATTGTGTTGATATATTCAACTCTATTATAGATTTTTTGTTCCAAGAAATGAGTTTTCATTTTAAGGATGACATAGTGGAGTTACTTGTCCTTAGCTTGGATTTGGATCCACAAGATGATTATAAATCGTTTGGAGTTGAAGACATATGCAAGCTTGTGAATAGGTTTTATCCGAATGATTTTACAACTCAAGAAAAAGAGCATTTGAAAATTCAATTGGAGTATTTTAAAATTGATGCACATCAAAACTTAAAGTTGCAAAATGTATCAACGATTGCAGAGTTGTGTCAAGTGCTAGCGGAGACATGAAAGCCTATAATTTATCCTCTTGTTGATGTATTATTTTTCTAGCACTAACTTTTCTCGTGTCAACAACAACAACAAAACGAGCATTTTTAGCTACGAAGATTGTGAAGACACGACTTCGAATCATAATAGAAGATGATTTTCTTTCGACTTACTTGATCACATATATTGAGAAAGAGATAGCTCAAGAATTTTCAACAGCTTCTATCATTGATGACTTCGATCTCTTGAAACATCATAGAGTACAATTTAAGATGTCAAACTTAGAAAAATAGAATGATGGTTCATATTTTGTATACCTTTTTATACATGTTTTATGACATATCATAGAAGAAAACTACTTTACAAAATATGGATGTGTGCTCTCTTTCAATAACACTATATTTTAGTATTGTACACTGATGAACTTTAAATTGGGAATGTTTGAATAACATTATATAAAATTATAAAATGAAGATTTCCGCCCCATGAAACAAAATCCTAGATCCATCCAGTAACCCAAGATTTATTAAAATTTCATAAAATTATTATGTTTGTAGATATTTATATTTAAATTTTGAAATCAGAAACGTTAATATGTTGATTTTTGTGCTGAAGGAATATAAAATTCATATTAAATATATTAAAACTCTGATCAACTTGAAATTCTTATTAACTATTAAAAATATGAAATATCAGTATACTAAAATATCATAAAATTTGAAGGTGTCTAACTACCAATTTTTATTTTTGAGTATAAAGAACATGAATACCTATTTTTTTAAGATCAAGATGTGATGATGTCATCATCCTCCTTTCTTGTTGTTGGAAAAATTATGTTTTGTATTTATTCTAGTGTTTTAGAAGAAACCACGATTCTTATTTGTAGTGTATATAATTTGATTAGGTTTAGGAAACCTATATTTCCTTATCTAATGGGCTTGAAACAGTATAATGGACTTACATCTATATATAAAATGTATTTTATCATAAAACTTAAATTAGCTCATAATTCTCTATCATTATAATTGTTTAATTATCTATTTAATATTTATACCTTAAAATTTGAGGATATTATAGTATATGCCAAGGTTGAATAGTTCAGGACATTGCATCCACTAAGCCACTGGTATACACGATGGTATATGATTATGGAGGGTTTAATGCCACAAGCTACCTTTGCCATTGTGTCTAAATTTGTACTAGATTGTAAGTATGCATGTTATATGCACTAATTTCCACTCATGCAGGTTTGAGCCAAGTATATATGTGTTATTTGTTGACTTTTATAGGAAGTCTTGACCACACAAGGTAACACCACAATTAAAAAGATAATTGGTAAACAGATGCTCAACGAGAACGATAAATTAAATTATCTAGAAGACTTTTTTAGGTTAATCGAGTCATAGTTTATTTGAGTCTTAGATTAGCTAAGATTAAGTTAGCCGAGTCTCTTGTTAATGCAGTTTGAGTTTACGCTGAAGGTAGTCACTAATGGGGAACTCTATTGAAGATTTGAAGAGCTGAAAAGACCGAAGGTTGACAAATGGAAAAAGCCAAATGTTGAAGACTCTACAAACGAATGAATTTGTAGACTATGTTTCAAACATAGTAAAACGAAATGTAATCATAACAAGACAAAGCTTAACACTCTGGAGGACAATCAAGTTAACATTCATTGAAATATCACAATTGCTTATCTTCCATCCTGTGAGCTAAGGACTCCCATCTGCCGACCCAAACGAAGACACCTAAATGATGAGAGCCTAGATATATAAATAAGCTGAAGATTTATAAATGAAGAGTTTAGTACATGTCGTTCAACATATTTATGATGAGTCTACAAGAGCCACAAAGACAACTATTAGAGTCAATATGACACGAATCGAAAATATGCTACATAGAATCGAAAATATGTTAAAAGATTATAAATAAATCTTAGTCTGGTACTAACTATTGGGTTAGCCAATTTATAAGTAGCCTTTTGCTGTAAGTTTCACTTATTAGTTTTCATCTTTTTAGTCAAGTTGTACATTGGTCTGCTAATGAAAAAATAGTGATTGGTTGTATGTTAATTCTATCAGACTTACCCGACTGAGTTTTTTGTTTTTTAGACTTAATTTGGTATTTATGCCTCTAATATATGCTCATTTTCAGGAAGAATTATGTGCTATAAAAGTAATACCAAAAGTGTCACATGATATTCATACAATGCTTGCACATTAAATTCTCTGAATAAGTGTTTTCCCCTTTTTTTAGATAAATTATCTTCAAAATATAGATGTTATTATATAGATAAGTAAAAGTTTAAAATATTGAAATAGATAATTGATAAATTTTCAATATATACCGTAAAATATTTTTCATGTGTTAAACGAACCAATATTTTTTTACATGATTATGTAATACATTTATAGGGGAAATAGCAAATTTAGGACAGTAACTTTACCCCATTCACCATATAGGGACAATATCTTTTCGGGCTTTGAAATTGAGACTGTATGTTTCAATTTGGGCGAATTTAGGACAATTTAGCCTGAATCGATGAATTTCGGGCTGAATTGCACGTGAAAGTCACGTGAACCGGAGGAAGCGGGCTTAAAAGCCCGAAATTCACGTGACTTTCACGTGCAATTCAGCCCGAAATTCATCGATTCGGGCTGATTGTCCTAAATTCGCCCAAATTGAAACATACAGTCTCAATTTCAAAGCCCGAAAAGATATTGTCCCTATATGGTGAATGAGGTAAAGTTACTGTCCTAAATTTGCAATTTCCCCTACATTTATAATATAACATGTACAACATGTAAACTATAAAACATTTTCGAAAGTATAAATATTTTTATGATTGTTAAATGAATCAATAATTTTCGTGTGTTAAATGAATCAAATTTTTTTACATGGTATGTTACATCTATGATATAAAATGTAGGGTAAAAAATAAAAACCCATCCCAAGTTACCCCATTTTGCACTTTGCAATATCATTTATAAATGTTTGCAGTTTACTATATCATGTACATGGATTTTGCAAAATACAACAAATCCGACTATCATGTAATCAAATATTGCCGAGATTGTTCAAGTGCATCTAAATTTTGCACTTTACTATATGAACTTTAAAAATTTTCATTTCACTATATAAAGTTCACAAATTTTGCAGGTTACAATATTTTCAACTGCAACGTCGTAAAATCTCAACGAAAACTGCTTACTTACATGATTTTTAAAGTAAATTTGTTTTGAAGATGTCATTTACAATATCTTCATTACCTAATCTATTTATTATTATTATTATTATTTTATTCTATTCTAAACTCTAATTTGAGAAGAAGACACAAAATTTATCCCTCTAAAAATTAAATCAATACACATGAGTTGTTTTCAATAGTATTTTATGATGTGGTAGTTGGAAATATTGTAACCTGCAAAAACCTTGTATTTTATACAGTCATGGTTCCCAGTTTCAACTGTATGAATTCATTCATTTTCATTATCCTAACAGGGGCTGTGAAATACTTATTTCTGAAAATTTCTTTGAACCTCTGCCAGGTCATATTGATAACATCTTCAATGTTTTTAACTGTGTCCAACACTACCCCACAACATAAAAGATGCACATAAAACCTTTTCCACTTCAGGAATTCTGTTGTACCGAAACATGTTATCCAAAGTTCTCAGCCAATCTTCCGCAACTAAGGGATCTTTAGCATCCTCAAATATAGGTGGATTCAGTTTTCGAAATCGTTCACAAACCATTTCAGCATTTTCTACTCGGGGTTGTGGGTGATTCATTTCATCATGTGGTTGCCTATTTACATCCCTTTATTGAATAAGTTGTTGGATTTATTGAGATTGACGTTCCACTAAATCAGCTAATAGTGTAATGATGTCATCATTTTCGACACCAACAGCTGGTGTCTCAGGTTCAGGAACTCTTTCCATCCCACTACTCTCACATTCCACACTTACCATATTTGTATAACAACACTACCGACCCTACACCACATGGTCAATTTTAAAAATTTTAATGCACAAACATAATTTAAAATAACGTATTGGCATAGCCGCGCTTCCAAAGCTTTGAGCCCATGTACATAGACAGTCTACAGAATCATCAGTTGGTCTCTGATACCACTTTGACACGACCACACTTACTCAACCGCACATATAATGAATTTTAAATATAACACAATTTAAAAATCTGCTATATATATCTATATATTTTTTTACAACATAATATTATCGCATACTCAAAACTACTCTATTCACATTCATATAAAAGAAGTCTCAACAAGTCAGCAACTCACGAACAATTTTCATGTTAACGTATTAGTACGCATCATATTATATAATACAGAACATGTCCAAACGAGATTTAATATTTAAAAGCAAAAGTAGCATAAACCATAATCATGCCCAATAGGTCGTCATCTATGTACACAAGTGTTCCCTGTAGGAGCTCCACAGCTTGCTCAGTACGTCCATAACGTCACGCCTCATCAAAATTATCTACAAAACATAAATTACGTGAGATAAAACTCTGCAGACAGAAATTATACACGATAATAGGATTCTTCATAATTCCTTCCTATACATCTTCTCTGGATGCCATATATTTCATTTCTAACATACTCATCGAGGCCAGTAAAGTAACTGCTAAATCTTCCAGGACATGAATTTTGCACACCCAATACCATAAATTTTTGTGCACACAACACTACAAATTTCCGTGCACACAACACCATGAATTTTTCGTGCACACAACACTATTTATTTCATGCACACAACACTAATTATTTTGTGCACACAACACTAACCTCGGGCACACAATACCAATTTCATGCACACAGCACCAACCTCGTGCATACAACACAAATTTCATGCACACAATACCCTGTAGCCAATATAAATCTGACCCAGAAATATAATTTCAACTTCTTATCGTCAAAACACATCCTTTGATATAACTCTCTACTATAATCCACAATAATTATTCAACCCACAATTCATTTCATAATAATTATTGAATTCGATAGCCCTTGAACAAATCAAATCTCGTAAAACACGTAATATCCATGTATCATCAATTAACACCATTAATTCACAATATACTAATTTATGCTTTGTAGTTATAATAAATTTCTACTTATCTGAATTGCCGAGAATTTTGATCACTCAAACTTTCTTGATATCAAATCTGATAGTCCTACTTTAATTAAACATCATGAACCAAAATACAAATATTTTTCTTTTCTAATAATACGATCACATCACTTGGGGGTTTTATCTCTTCTATGAAAAGAAATTCGGTTTGTTCCTCTTTTTCTCTCAATGAATATGAGTAATAAATGTATATTATCAACTCTGTCTACCGCCTCTTTTTAAATCTTCCCTAGTAAGTTTGTTTCTTTTATTATTATTAATATTATCATATCATTATCAAGGATTTAGCAAACTTTATATACATACACGTGTATAGATATAATGGAATGGATATTATATATAATATACACATGCACTTACACATCACATAAATATATATATTATTATAATATTAAAGAAACATTATATATAAACATATACACACAACTAGCTACTATTATTGTCCATTTAAGTTTTAATTCATACATGTGTGTATATATATATATATAATTCATTTTAGATTTATTTTTCATTGTGCACTCGAATATTACTAGCGTCTCAATCAATTATAATAGAGTTTTCTCATCACTAATTATTTAAAAGCATATAAATAGTCCAATATATAAAAGCAAACTATAATAATGCAAGATCACAAGTAGCACATAAATAATAAGATATGCATATGATGCATGAGGTGTATTGGTCAATAAGTAGTGAAAAGCTCGGGTATCACATCCTCCCCTCCTTATAAAAATTTCGTCCCCAAAATTTCACTTACCTGAAAAGTTCTGAGTATTTATACTTCATTTCATCTTCTCTTTCGCAAGTGGTTTCCTCTACCAGTTGATTTCTCCATAACTCTTTGACTAATGAAATTTTCTTATTCCTGAGTCATTTTACCTCTCGTAGTAAAATCTCAACTTGTATTTCTCATAACTTAAATCTGCTTTCAGCTCTGAGGGCTCTTTGTTTAAAACGTGAGATGGGTTTGCGATGTACTTTCTCAGCGTAGACACGTGGAACACATTATGTATTTGGGACATTGATGCAAGCAAATCAAGTTTATAAGTGACATCACCAACCCTTTCGATAATAGAAAATGGTCCAATATACCTTGGACTAAGCTTTCTTTTCTTCCCAAAACGCATTATACCTTTCATTGGAGACACTTTCAGAAACTCTTGATCACCCACTTCAAATTCTAATTTTCTTCTTCTTTTGTCCGCGTAACTTTTCTGTCGACTTTGAGCAGTCTTCATTCTTTTTCGAATCTGGTCCACTGCTTTACTCATCTCCTGAATCATATCTGGACCCAAAATTTTCCTCTCTCCGATCTCGTCCCAATGTATTTGAGATCTACATTTTCTACCATAGAGTGCTTCATACAGAGCCATACTGATAGTGGATTGGTAACTATTGTTATAGGAAAACTCTATCGAAGGTAGAAATTTACTCCACTGACCCTTGAAATCTATCACACAGGCTCTCAACATATCTTCCAAAATTTGTATTGTTCGTTTTGATTGTCCATCTGTTTGTGGATGATATGTAGTACTGAAAGATAACTGAGTACCTAATGCTTTGTGTAAGCTCTTCCAAAAGGCAGAAAAAAATCTGGTGTCCTTATCTGAAACAATAGTTAGTGGTACGCCATGGAGCCTGACAATCTCTTGTATATACATTTGAGCATAATGGTCCATAGGATATGTGGTACAAATCGGAAGAAAATGAGCTGATTTAGTTAATCGATCCACAATAACCCAGATTGCATTATAACCTTTAACGGTCTTGGATAAACCTGTGATAAAATCCACAGTTATATTCTCCCATTTCCACTCCGGAATGAACAGGGGTTGCAACATTCCTATAGGTCTTTGATGCTCTACCTTGATTTGCTGACAAGTTAAACACTGTTCTACATACCGCACAATATCTTTCTTCATACATGGCCACCAGTAATGAAATTTCAAGTCTCTATACATTTTAATGGCTCTTGGATGGACTGAATATGTTGCCGAATGTGCCTCTGTCATCACGTTTTCACGAATCTTATCCACATTAGGCACATATAATCGATTTATGTATCGAAGTACACAATTTTCATTTAACTAAAAGTCAAATGGTTCTCCTAAAATGATGTCTTTCTTTACTTTAGCGGAATATTCATCAATCTGTTGCCCTTGATGGATTCTATCCAGCAAAGTACGTCTGGGTATTGGTGCTGCAAGTTTTACTTCTACTAGTTTGTGATCAACGATTTCCATATTCATTCTTTGTAGATCAAGTAGCTTGGGCTTCTGAATTAAGGTCATAGCTGCTAGTTTTTCTACTGATTTTCGGCTTAATGCATCGGCCACAACATTAGCTTTGCTTAGGTGATAATTGATGACACAATCATAATCCTTCACAAGTTCCAACCACCTTCGTTGTCTCATGTCCAACTCTTTTTGGGTGAAAATATATTTCAAACTCTTATGATTAGAGTAGATCTCGCAGTGTTCCCATATAAATAATGTCTCCAAATTTTCAGTGCAAATACCACTGTTGTGAGCTCTGAATCATGGGTAGGGTAGTTCTTCTCATATTATTTCAGTTGTCGGGATGCATATTCAATCACCTTACCAGTTTGCATCAGCACACAACCAAGACCATTCTTCGAAGCATCACTGTATACTTTGAAGCCTCCAGTTCCCGTTGGGATCAATAAGATAGGAGCTGATGTCAGTTGCTTCTTCAGTTCTTGAAAACTTCATTCACATGCCTCCATCCACATGTAAGCCACATTCTTCCTGGTTAATTGCGTCAATGGAGAAGCAATTTTGGAGAATCCTTCTACAAATCTTCAATAATATTCTACTAAACCAAGAAAACTGCGCACCTCTGATGAATTTCTTGGTTGAGGCCAGTTATTAATAGCTTCAACTTTACTTGAATTGACCAAAATCCCTACTCCTGATATTACATGTCCCAAGAAGACAACTCGATCTAACCAGAATTCACATTTCTGGAATTTTGTAATTAATTGTTTTCTTTCAAGATTTCTAACACGAGCCTCAAATGCACTGCATGATCTTCTTTATTCTTGGAATAAATCAAGATATTGTCAATAAAAACGATAACAAATTTGTCTAGAAAGTCTTTAAATACCCTGTTTATCAAGTCCATGAATGTTGTTGGAGCATTTGTTAGTCCAAATGGCATTACTAGAAACTGATAGTGTTCATACCTCATACTAAATGCGGTTTTAGGAATATCTTCCTCTTTTATTTTCAGTTGATGGTAACCTGATCGTAAGTCGATCTTGGAAAAGATGGATACACCTTGCAGTTGATCAAATAAATCATCAATTCGAGGTAAGGAATATTTATTCTTGATTGTGATTTTGTTCAGCTCTCGATAATCTACACACATTCTCATGGTACCATCTTTCTTTCGAACAAACAAAATAGGTGCTCCCCACAATGAAAAACTAGGTCGAATAAATCCTTTGGCCAGTACTTGTAACTGTGTCTTTAGTTCTTTCAACTCACCTGGTGCCATTCTATACATTGATTTAGATATAGGGGAAACTCCTGGGTGTAGATAAATCACAAATTCAATTTCATGCACTACAAGAATTTCAGGATTTAACAACGATTTTTACCCGTTGTTAAATCCAGTTTTTTTGTGTTGTCGTATCCAGCATTGCAAATTTTTTTTCGCTATTTAACAATGGTTTAAAAGCGTTGTCTTCTCTAGATATGATAATGCTTTTAAACCGTTGCACAAAAGTGTTGTCTTTTTTTAAATTAACTATTAAATAGGACGCCGACGTCATCAAAGCACTAACACGTCAGCATGACATGTCATCATAATGCTGATGTCATCAAGACACGTCATCATATGATGATGACATGTCAGCATGCCACATCATCATACATGGCTGACATCAGTGATGACATCATTATAGCCAATATTACGCGTTGTCTGGAAATCGAACCTGGATGCCAAAGTAGTCCTCAAACCACTAGACCACTGGTGCATTATGTAATAATATTCTACTTGCATTTTTTTTTATTTCAATTTTTGATATTTTTCAATTTTCTATTATCATATATTTTTTGTTAATTTTTATTATTTGTATTTTTAATATATTTTAAAAGGTTAACAATATGTGTGTAAATATATATATATATATATATATATATATATGGTTAATGACTAATTACATAAGATAATATAAGATAACATCATAAAATTATTAAACTTTTCAAATTTAATTTAATTAAAAACAATTAATATTATTACATATTTTTTGTTAATTTTTATTATTTGTATTTTTAATATATTTTAAAAGGTTAAAAATATATATAATTGGAAGATTAATGACTAATTAACATAAGATAATATAAGATAACATCATAAAATTATTAAACTTTTCAAATTTAATTTAATTAAAAAACAATTAATATTATTACATATTTTCATTTTAATTTTTATTATTTATTTTTAATATATTTTAAAAGGTTAACAATATATATATATATATATATATGTGTGTGTGTGTATATTTGGAAGATTATTGACTAATTAACACAAAATAATATAATTAGATAACATCATAAAATAATTAAACTTTTCAAATTTAATTTAAAAAACAATTAATATTATCACATATTTTTTGTTAATTTTTATTATTTGTGTTTTTAATATATTTTAAAAGGTTAACAATATATATATATATATATATATATATATATATAATTGGAAGATTAATGACTAATTAATATATTTAGTAATGTTTAATCTAATTTCATTTTAAGACAATTATAAAATATACTAGTGTAAATGTTTAATATATTTTATAAAAATGCTATTTTTTAAAATTATGAGTTTTTTCATATAAGATAATATTAATGCAAATAATATAAGATAACATTATAAATTAATTAATTTTTTTAAATTTAATTAAATTAAAAAATAATTAATTTATAATTAACACAACACATAAAAAAAGCGTTGCACAATGGGTTGTCTATTGACGAAAAAGTACTATGCAAAGACAATGCATAAAAGCGTTGCATAAAAGGGTTGTCTATTTAAAAAAAAAACGCTATTTGACAACCCTTTGAAAAAAGCGTTGCACAAAAGCGTTGTCTATTTTTAAAAAAATATGCTATTTAACAACCTTATGAAAAAAGCATTGTCTTTGGTCGAATTTTTTAACAAAGACAATGCTTTTCGGAAAAAAGGGTTGTAAATCTTGAAAAGACTACACAAATTCATAAAAAGGGTTGTCTTTGGGGGTTGATGTTTCCAATTTTTCTTGTGGTAGTAATACTGAAAGATCCTTTGGAAATACCTCTAAATACTCTTGCACCACTGGTACTTTACTCACAGTCGAGTAATACTGCCCCTCAATACTCATTACACTCACCAAATAAAAATCACAACCACCTTCCAGTAATCTTTGTGTCTTGGTTGCTGATATCATTGGAAATTTGAAACTCTTCTTTAATTCGACAAAGAAGAAAGGTTCTTCACCCACTAGTTGAAACGTAATACTCCTTTTCTGGCAATCAATTATAGCACCATATTTTGATAACCAATCCATACCCAGTATCACATCATAATCATTCATATCTAGTACAATCAGATCGACACACAGTTCTGTACCTTCTATCAAAATAATACATCCTCATAAAATCTGATTGGTTTGTTTCGAATCATCAGAAGGGATAATCACATCAAACGTAGCCTCCGTTAAGGTAGGTAGTTTACCAAATCCCCTCACATACTTAGTGGATACAAATGAATGTGTGGCTCCAGAATCAAATAACACGAAAGTTACAGTACTAAAGATGGAAAGTTTACCTATGACGACTGGATTGTCTTCAGCATCTTCCTTGGTCATCGTAAAAACTCATGCCGAGACTCTCCCCTGATCTTTTTGTTTACCACTACTTGGACACATACTGGCTATATGTCCCTTTTGTCCACAAGAATAACAGTTCCTTGGGCTTAAAAGACAAACCCCAACATGTGATTTGCCACAATTTGGACATAAAAGGTGGTGGTGGCGGTACTCTACTATGATCAATCTTAAAACGTTTATCTGCTCCTTCTTGTTCTGGTCGTTGTCCTTGTTTGGGTTGAAAATCGGGTCTTAGTCTTTGAAATTGAATTAGTCTTTTCTTTGAAACTGACGACGAGCCTTTTGCGTCTGCTTTATCCGCATCTCAACTTGTTCTGCAATCTGTGCTCATTTTGCGACTTGAGAATAAGTCACACCCTAGATCCCTGCCATACTAACATCCTTGTAAAGCTCGGGTCTTAAACCCTCAAGAAATCTTTCTACCTTCAGAGCTTCAGTACTAACCATATGTTCAGCAAACCTAGATAATTGCTCAAATTTATTGAGGTAGTCTGTAATAGTCATGGTTCCCTGTTTCAACTATATGAATTCATTCATTTTCATTATCCTAACAGGGGCTGTGAAATACTTATTTCTAAAAATTTCTTTGAACCTCTGCCAGGTCATATTGATAACCTCTTCAATGTTTTTAACTGTGTCCCACCAGTGTCCAGCACTACCCCGCAACATAAAAGATGCATATAAAACCTTCTCCACTTCAGAAATTCTGTTGTACTGAAACATGTTATCCAAAGTTCTTAGCCAATCTTCTGCAACTAAGGGATCCTTAGCATCCTCAAATATAGGTGGGTTCAGTTTTCGAAATCATTCACAAACCATTTCAGCATGTTCTACTTGGGGTTGTGGCTGATTCACTTCATCATGCGGTTGCCTATTCACATCCCTTTGTTGAATAAGTTGTTGGATTTGTTGAGATTGACACTCCACTAAATTAGCTAATAATCGTGTAATGATGTCATCACGTTCGACACCAACAACTGGTGTCTCAGGTTCAGGAGCTCTTTCCATCCCACTACTCTCACCTTCACCATTTACCATATTTGTATAAACCACTACCGGTCCTACACCACATGGTCAATTTTAAAATTTATAATGCACATAATACAGACATAATTTAAAATAACTTACTGGCATAGTTGTGCTCCCAAAGTTTTGAGCCCATGTACATAAACAGTCTACAGAATCATAAGCTGGGCGCTGATACCACTCTGACACTACCACACTTACTCAACCACACATATAACGAATTTTAAATATAACACAATCTAAAAACCTGCTATATATATCTATATTTTTTTTTACAACATAATATTATCTCATACCCAAAACTACTATATACGCATTCATATAAAAGAAGTCTCAACAAGTTAGCAACTCACAAACAATTTTCATGTTAACCCATTAGTACGCATCATATTATATCTCATTATAAAACTTTACATCATTAAATCATATCATTCTTACATACGCACACCTCCAGTAGAAATCTCCCTCAATCGATCAATTTTTTATTTCATAAAATAATCTATTTCAAATTTCAATAGTCGTAATTTTCTTTACGTCATATTTTAATCTAATCACTTTTTATTCATATTTAAGTGGATATGGAGTACCTTACAATAGTTAACATTGATCCATCCAATGAGACATATGAAATAAGAGTTTGAGTTATTAGATCATGGTTTGTACCTCAAGGGAATTCCACATCGGAAAATAGCTTTATGGAGATGGCTTTGATGGATGATAAGGTATAGAGAAAATTGGTTTTTATTTTGCAATGATGTCTTTTATATTTCTTAAAATCTTATAATATTTACAGTTCAAATTTATTATATTAAAAAAATATTTCTCTCAGAATTCATTTTTAGTTTACAACGATCCAAGCTAATGTTGCATGTAGTCATATTAGTACTTGCAAAAGCATGCTAAAAGAGTGAGTGATTTGTTCATTGAAAAACTTTCAAATATGACAAAATCAGGGAATTGGGTGGGCTACAAAACATGAGTATCGATTGAGCATTCATAAATATACTACAATGAAATTTTGTCCTAAAGTCCTAATCCCTATGTCTGGCTATAAATTTATTGTTTTTCAAAAAATTATCTCATATCCTGATTTAGAAACCTGTTTAGTATGTATGAATCTCAGTTTTTTTTTAAAATTATTTTATTTAAAATTCATTTTAAATTATAAATGTTTGATTAATGATAATTAGATGTCATTGCTAAGGCAATTCCAAAAAGTGCTATTGAGGTGATCACAAAGAAGAACAATGAACAAGCATGCTTATCCTCAGTCATCTGTTTCTAACATACAATTTTTCAATTTTATTATATTTTAATTTTGTAAGTTAAATCTATAATAACTAAAATTTTAAAGCTAATTAATGTGATTATTTAATGATATTGATTTAGTTATGTTTATCCTCAGTCATCTGTTTCTCTCCTCAAACAGGCACGTTCTCTTCACTCTTGTCTTATCTGTAATTTCAACTTTGAGAGTTTTTAATAAATGTCAACTGGTTACTATGATGAGGGTGGAGGGGTATTACTCATCTCAATCTAACTCTATTTACTGGTTTAACGTTAATTCTTGAATCTAATGTCTAGGGCTTGTGTTTTCACATATCAAACTAACCTACTATGAATTTATGGGTATGCTTTTAATTTGATATTCTTTAACTGATTCTTGTCAATCATCTGCAATCTGAAGTCCTCTTAAGTCTTGAGGTTCTTTTGTGATTCTAGTATAGTATTGTGAATTAAGGGAATATAATAGTATCAACAATCAAAAGAAATAACACGAGCAGTAATTAACGAAACTGAAATGGGCCCATTTCTCTTCTTTATTCCTCTTTGAGTATAGACCATGTCAGTAACAATTCCCCCCTCTCAAAAGTCACCTTCTCCTTAAGGCGAAAATCAGGAAATTGGAATTTCACCCCAAACACTCCGGAAGAATGAGTAATAACTTTAGACTGTTGATATGATCGTCCCAGATTCACAGAAAACATCGCAGCCAATTGACGATCAATTTCCCAAGTCGTGTGCATCACAACACTAATATATTCCGTATCTCTCGAACGTATTCGAATGCGGATATCCTCTCGAAGCCAATGAAGAAACAAACCAAGGGCGTCAGGTGTTCGAGAGGGATGAAACCGCTGCCAATCGAGTGATGAAGTTGTCGACATATTCGTCCACAGAACCTGTTTGATCGTGAGGGCCAACATCTCACATGGATTTGTGCGGGGATCATGAATTTTCTAACTCAGATCCACTGCATCCGACGTCAACCATTGCTGCCAATGCAGAGCTGGACCCTTCATGGCAATAAGAACATATTCCAATTTTATGTCATCAGGATGTTATCAACGCGGAAGAATTGTTCTATATATGCATAAGAATGAAAAGAAATAACAGGAGCAGTAATTAGCGAAACTGAAATGAGCCTAAGGCCCATTCTTCTCATTTCTTCCTCTTCGAGTGTAGACCATGTCTGTAACATATAGTAAGGATGTTAATTCTCAAACTGATAAAGAAGAGTGTATTGATTAGCCTTTTCAACTGATAACTTACATATATAAGCCATCTTTATATCTACTTACATGAACCAAGATAATCATTTTTTGTTTGCTGATATTTTTTGTTAATTTAATTTGACCATTATTTTTATTAACATTAGGAATACACTCAATTATCTAATAATTATCAGATTAATTAATTCATATTTTATTCACATTAGGAATACACACGAATGCTTCCTCCCAAAATGATTTTTTTTATCTTTAATGAAAAGATATTTGTTACTGCTGTTTTAGGATCAAATATGATTTATGAATTAATTAGCTTCTTCATAGTTTTCATTGTTCTGCAGAATCCTCGAAAATGTTATGCTTAGGGATTACTTGTATTTATGTTTTCTCAACCCTTGGAGTGGAAAATTTCCTAGTTCTTATTACATTGTTATTGAGTCTCTTAAAATCAAATGTTGTGGGAATACATTTACCTTATTCTTGGAGTTCCAGAGGGAAATAGTTACTGAGCTAACTGAAACTGAATAACAAGTCTAGTATTAGGATGCTCATAACAACTAATTTTCTCTATTCTTTTTTGGCTTTCTAATTTCTGAAGATGAGCCTCCTTCAGTGCAACATTACATATATCCTCTCTTCTAAAAAATCTGGATTAAAATGTCTGACCTGCAGAAGTACATGAAGCAGTTCATTCTTATATTGTAGGGTGGTTTCTTTTCTAACTATAATATCCTATTAGTAAATGTAGAGATTTATAGTTGTTAAGAATTATTTGTTAATTTTTGATTTAAGAAAGACTCATCTATTTCTTGTTGGATAAATATTTGTCTATTTCACTTAATCTATATTGATGTTCTATGCATTCGGACACATGTCTCATCATATAAAGAGGCACCAACTTGACATCTACTTGTGCATAACCAGTCTTATCTTAGTTCAGTTGTTCAATCTGTCTAATTAGCAATTATTCATCATCCCAAATCTGAAATTATATTTTGCTTGGATTTGATTCTCATTAGTTGCCTATTTCTGCAATGTAGGCCCCATTGCAACCTGATAATAAACAATGCGATTTTTTCGTGTTGCAGTATATAAGACAACTTCTTGATGAGGATGCAACCAGGGACGGAACTATGCCAAGGCCCACGGTGGCCTTGCCCCCCCCCCCCAATTTTAAAATTTTTATTATGTATATATTTTTAGTAAGAATTTTTAATTTTATTAAGGAAGTGGCCCCCTTAAAGCTTCTTAAATGTAACTAAAACTTATTTTTCCTCAATCCCCAAATTAAAACAAGAGGAGAGTGAAATCCACCAAGGGGGCAAGAAAAAGCATACGTCTAGTGACTCCAGTCTCAAACATCACTCACCAGTCACCTGACCCGAGCAAAGAGTGATATAATGATATATTTTGGGATACTTGATGATAAATATCTTATATATAATTTTGTGTAAAAAAATTTTATTAATGGCCCCCCTCAATTCTGGATCCCGGTTCCGTCCCTGGATGCAACTACAGATATGGTTTCATTGCGTTTAATTATGAGTAAACTAATTCTTATGTATTTGTTTGCATATTTTATACTTCACCAAATAAAATAAAGTTGAGTTTTCTGAATATTTCTTTTTTCAAAGTATGTGCATCTTAAGTGCACTAGAGTTGATATTGACGAAGTTCGTGTTGAATGGGTTGAATGCGTTCAAGAACATATAAATGGGTAGAACGAGGTGATGGTTAGCTTCTAAATTGCAATGTTGTTTATTTTATTTTTAATATATATACAAATTTAAAATGATCACGTTCTGATATAAGTCTTCATGTTAGCTTTTTTCCTACTTTTGACAGATTCTGTGGAAATAGGAGTAACTGTGAAGTTCGTGATGCTGTTTTTTTTTAGACTCTATTGTTATCAAAACTATTGGATCTAACTTTTGTTAACATGTTACTGTTGGAGGTTTATAGACTTAACATTTATAATTTAGAGTGTTATTGCTAGATGTATTATTGGGAGGATTTGTGAATGTATGTTTGACATTGGTGATGTTATGTTGAAATTTGTATGTTCTTTTAATGCATTTTTTGTTTATATAATTATTGAGAATTATTATATATTATTACAAGATACAGAAAATATGAAATATTGTAAAAAAAAATGTCAATAAGAAAGATAATGCATAAAAAAGGGTTGCACAGTTTTCAAAATGTCAACAAGACAGAAAACGCTAGAAAATCGTTGCATAAAAATGGTGAACTGATAAAGACAACACTTTTAGGGTTGCAAATATTTATGTTGTCATTACCGAGATAAAAAACGCTTGTTAAGCATTGCATGTAATGTTTCAGAAGCCCATAAAGACAACACTTTTGTGCAACACTTATTGTCTATTGTCGTATCTGATAAAGACAATGCTCTTTGTGCGTTGTCTATCAACGCGCCTCTTTTACAATGCTGGATACAACATCCCTCTTTTTCTGGGAAATAGTGAGTAGACATTAGTAAATATTATATGAAATTTAATTAAATTTTTCAAAATAACACATGGTAGAGTTCAAATATAGAAATCATTTATAAATTTCAAATTTGTTTAATTTAAATTTTTTAGAGAAAATTTCATATAAAGATGAGCTGATTAAGAATGATTATTCACTTGTTGTTAATAAAATTAATATGTGTTTTATTAATATTTTTTCTTATATAAATATATTTACAATTTTTTATTAAATTTAATTTAATTTTTTACTCTCATGTATTACACGGGCTTTTACTAATTTTCAACAAATAAAAAGAGAGCCCATTTGCTAACAAGGTTAGTTTTCATGCCACCAATACTAAAAATAGTTTAATAGTATCCTACCTCTGTAAAATAATTATCTATGCAGTTAGCTGTATAAATTACTACCTAAGTTTTATCCATGTTCAAGTGAGTTAGACAATTATGTTTCTCATTTTTTTGTCCATTTTTTACTGCACGTTTAATTCTCCTTTGGCATTGACATAGTTACCAAGGTTTTGTCGTCACTATTATTGTTGTTGTTTTCTTAGTCTGATTCTTATCACTTGATATGTTCTCAAGATATTTAATTTCTTTTATATTTATATTCCTTTTTGTTGCTCGTCTTCTCCTTTCTATTTTTTTCCACTGTTCAATTTCCCTTGTATTCACTTTTGTTTTCATTGTTGATAATTTGGTTACTTATTATTAACTACACTTTCATTTTGGCCATTTGCATTCAAACTAATTTATGTTTCGATTATTTTAGTGAAAAATCAAAATGAAAATAAGTGTGGAAGAGGGTAAATGACCATAAGAAAATAACTGCGAAAATCAATAACTAAAATGAAAAGGAAAGAAGAAGAGTAATTATTTATATTTAAGTAAGTATAACAATAAATAATCAATATTATAATTATCGGTGTTTCATATTTTGATTTTAAAAATTACCGGTGTTTCATATTTTGATTTTAAAAATTACCGGTGTTTCATATTTTGATTTTAATTTGTAGCTTAGATGATAGAATTGAGAGTTGGAAATTAACCAATTTTAATAAAATGTAAAATCGATAACTATAATGATATGAATTACATGCTAAATATCAATTTGTTTTGAATTCTAGAAATGAATCATGGAGGGGTTTGGATTGGACCTGATGGAACCATTATACTTGTTTATAAAATCATATATTTCTATATTATTATTCGACTTTTCTAAGGTTCCAATAACATTTAATTTTTTCTATATTTCCTTCAATTTCCAACCAAAAAAAAACCCTATTCTACAATTCTACAATTAAATGATAGATTAACTATAATTATATCCTACAAAATTTCAACACAAACACAAAATTTACAAAATCAACTCTCTAAATTCTGCTAAATCATAAATTCAAACTTGACAAAACTACCTTATTCCAAAACAAACATAGGTGCATAGAATTGTGCGATTAACCGTTTCCAATGTCAGAACTGAGCTGCCGCGCATTAGCATATTGCAAGTCTGTCTTCATTCATCAACTCTCACACAAACTTACAACTCTCTCTCTCCCCTCTCTCTCAAGATAATACTCCCTCCATTTCTTTTTAAGTGACGTCCTACAGCTCCACACACAAATTAAGAATAATTTTATTTTCTTAATATACCCCTCATTAATTAAGATTTTCTTTGACCATTTTCTTTGACTATACAATGTATTTAATTTAGACATTAATTAATCATAAGGGTATATATGGAAATAATGCACAAAACGTCAATTAAATAGGAAAAAAAATTAAAGTTTCAAAACATCACTTAAAAAGGAATGGAGGGAGAGTAATATGTTGCTTAAGTTTTCTCATAAATCAAAAACTATATTTATCTCTTTTCCTCTCCGATATTTTAAATGAGATATTTTGGATGGAAGCATTTTTTGTTATTAGAGAAATGACCTAAATTTGATTATATGAACATTAAAATTTAGCGTCCTATAAGTTTTAGGAAAAAAGGGTATTGATTTTTCAACCTATGTAAATTGTTTTTTACGATTTATTTGGATAGGTGGATTTGAAATATATAATTTGAAATGAATTGATTTCAAATTCCTTCTCAAATCTATGTATCTGAATGAATCGGTAGGCTCCATTTGAATAGAGGTATTTGAGAAAGGGTTTGAAATTTCTCGTAATAAATCCATAAGTGGTGTTTGGGTAGATGCGGATTTGAAATCCTTACCTTTTATTTTGAACTATTTTTAGAATAAAATTGGTGGATTTCAGATCCATTCATTTCAAATTCGAATTTTGAAATAGATGATTCAAATGGATGCTTAGTGTATATATATATATATATTTTTGATATATTTAACAACATTTTCATAAAATTAAAATAAGAATATTTTCAATCTGGGATATAGATACATTTTCGAGTGGTTTGAAATGAAAAATAGAATATTGGTGAATATATATATATATATATATATATATATATATATCTTTATTATATATATAAAAGTAAAACTACTAAGAACACTTAGCATGTATACATTATTTTAACATTAAATATGGTTAATTAATGATTTTAAATTTTATGTTGCGAAGAAAAATTACTAAATAGTTTAGAAATGTAGACTAAATTCATCTAAATAACATATGCTAGGCTTTAATATAGGAATTATTTGCATGTTTGAAATTTGTTAAATTTAAAATTTTAGAGAAAAAATATAAATAAATAAAAAATTTAAAACACCATAATAAAGATGAACTATAAAAAAATGATTGTCTAAACTTATTAATTAAAGAAAATTTGAATTTTTTTTATTTTGTATTTTAAAATAAACTATAAAATTTATTTGTGAAATTTTGACTTTCAATTTTTTTTATTTAATTGAAAAGAAAAATTGAATATTATTATAGATGTTAACAATAAAAAGCAAATTAAAAAAAATGATGGGTGAGTCAGAATATACAACCATAGCAATTTATATTATTTTCAAAATAAATAAAATATTATTTATGATCATCTACAAATACAACATATATTCTAACAATATGATAATTATTTAACCATATTACGTTATATTTAATGTTGCAATATTTATTGCACAAATTAAAATTTTAATTTTACTATATAAGTAGTATTTACAATTTTCAAATTTGATTAAATTAAATTTTTTTTTGAAAAATCATGTATATTATACGGATCCTATACTAATATATATATATATATATATATATATATATATATATATATATATATATATAATATTAGTGGTAGCAACTGGCGATCGGCGCGGGTATGTACAAATGTGAATTTTTTTCTTTGTTTTTTTTTTTTTTGCATTAGCATATAAATGCACGTGGCACCCAATTTATAACACGTGGCAGACAAATTCCTTGGACCCATTATATGTGATGATGACTACTCATTTGAAGCACAAGAATGAGTAAACTATCTATATCTCCATTTATTTTGCAATAATAAAAATTATTGTACCTAAATTTATGTTACCTTCACGTAGGCGACGGAAGGTATTTGGGGCGGTTAGGGTTTGGGTTTGAGAGGTTTGCTTTGTAAATTCGATCAATTATAAGGCTTCAATGTAATAATGTAATTTTTTAAATTATAATTTGATCCCTCTTATTTTCAAAATGATCCAAGGACTTAAAAGATATTTTTTAGCTTTTCAATTAGGCGCATAAAGTTCAAGTCAACTTGAAATATTTTTCGATTCAATCTTATGGTCAAATTCAACTATTCTAAAATTGTAATTTAATCATTTTCTCCAAATCAAGTTCAAATTTCTTTTAATTGAGTCAAACTTCCTAAATTTTACTCACCTCTTGATCTAATTAAGCCCTATTTTTATAAGTATTTCAAGATCTAATTCAAGCTTAATCAAGTTCTCTAATGTTCCAACTACGAGTCTTATAACTCAAGTCGTATACACATTTATAAAGGTACAAATTGTGATGATCGGAGTTCAAACCTAAATCACACAAGTTTTCTAATCTTTATTCCCTCCCACTCCCTCTAACTCATGAAAAATGTTCTCTAATGATCTAAGAAAGAAACACATTTACATTAAAAAAATTCATCAAAACTTTATTTTTACCTTGAAATCATTACTTTTCATTCTTTTATCCACAAAATCATTAAAAGTCGCTTCAATTGTTCTTGTGATCAATGAAAACGTTAAAGGTCATACTTTAATCACTGGTAACTTTAGTTTACGAATGTATGATTTGATAAAATGCTAAGACTCAATTTAATGTTCGATGTAGGAAACGAGGAAGTTAACTATCTAGAATTGCATCACTAGTGACAATGCACATTCAAACTATTTCTAAGGTGGGGTAACTACCTTTACTTATGCATTTAAGAATTTCATTCTGCTTTGAATATGTTTATTGTTTTCAGATGATATTTTTTTTTTGTTATGAAATGTAATATCCTTCTATGAGCTTATCAGTACAAGTGTTAAATTTTAATAAGAAGAAATTAAAACTTTCTCCGTTCAATTTTGATCAAAGCATTTCTCATAATGAATGAGCAAGGATGATCATCATGCATGAGTACCCTCTTAAGATGGTATAACACGATGAATTTAAAACTTTTATGAAGAGTTTGAATCATTGCTTTAAGATAGCGACAAAGAACACAATCAAGAATCATTATGTGAATATTTATGATTAGTTAAGACATACCACAATGTCCATTTTTAAAGAAAAATGAAAATCGAGTGGTAATGACTACAAAAAACCAAAAAACTGTGTACATCTTCCTTTCGAAAGAAAGGATTTATGGATATACAACACACTACATTGACAATAATTGTAGGCTAAATAGTCAAATCATCATGTATTATTTATTTTCAAAGTCTTTTTTTATAAGTTAACATTAACGTATTATTATACATAACTAATTAAGTTAATTATTTTAATTTTATCATAAATTTATTTTGTAGGTTTATTTATGTGCCAAGCCCATATACAAGTGAAGCACTGTATGAAGTATTATTGAATATTTTTTAGATTTCAATGTAGATCGAAATTATCCACTATAATGGTGGATAATTGTTTGACTAATGATGTAATGATAAAATACTCTTTTAGAAGCTTCCATCAAACACTCTTTTTCGTGGAGTTAAGTTAGTTCATATGCGATGTTATGCGCATATCTTGAATCTAATTGTAAAAGATGATTTGTAAGTCATTGGAAGAACAATTGAGAAAGTGAGAGTGTATCGTATTGGTTTGGGGACACCTAAAAGATGGGAGAAGATTGAAGAGATGACTTGTCAGCTTCGTATTCCTCTTGGTAAGAAACTTATACTTAATTGTAACTCACTGGAACTCAACTTATTTGATGCTACAAACAACTTTAGTTATAAAGATGTCTTCATTCGATTGAAGTATTGTGATCCAAAGTATAAACACTTTATGAGAAAAAATTTCTCTTACACTAAATATCCTATTAAATATTTATATTTTTAAAATATTTATAAGATCAAGATTGCTTTGAAACAATGGTTTCCTTGTAGTGTTGAGGATGTTGAAAATATGTCTTCAAACATGATTGCAAGGTTTGACAAATATATTATCAGTTGCACATGAGATTATGGGGGTAACATATGTTCTTAATCCTATGTATAAATTGGTTTTACTAGAGTATTACTTTCCAAAAAATTGCTTTCATCCAATATGAGGTGAGAATATCATTACTTTGTCTCGTAAATTGTCGAAGCAATATGAAGATAATAAGAAGAGGAAAGATGATAGTGGTATGAGTGATCTTGTAATTGAGACTAATGCTACTATTAATGTTTCACTTAGTGAATTTGACTTGTATGCTTCTAAAAATAAAAGAAACCTATAAGGTTGAAGTTGGATTTTTATTCTTAGATGAGGGTGTTTTACCACAAATCAATGATTTTTAAAAGTAAATATCCTATTTTAAGTCAACTAAAAATTTCAGTCTCTACGATTGCTTCAAAACATGCCTAAGTACTAGTGGATGATTGATTAGTCCTCGTCATAAGACTATGGATGATTTGATGTGTACACAAAATTAGATATTATCCAAGAAAAGGTAATTTTTTTATTAATACATGTAGTCAAGAGGGGGTTGAAGGACTTCATACGTTTTAAAAAACAAAACATTTTTTAAAGATACTATGTTTTCAACATTTTCTCAAAGGAGCAGACGTAATCTAAAATAAGTTCAACTAGCAGACAAAAGATAACAAAATATCACATATAAAGCATACATAGATATAAGATGTGCATGTGTGTTCTTGTATAGTTGCCTAGTAGAGAATAAAACAGATAAACAAGTAAACAAGTAGAGAACACTATCGGCTTATAGAGGTTCGAAGGTGGTATGTACTTCTACGTCCTATCTTCCCATAGAGAATCCACTAAACAACAGTGTATGACAACAATATATAACATCTCTTTACAGGAAAAATACCTCACAATTCTTAGGGAAACATCCTCGTCCCAATCAATTGAGGAAAACATAACACATCCTAAAACTTAGGGGATTGTTCTTCCAAAAAATTGGGGAACTACTCATTATCAATCAAGGAGGACCAATCTTATCTTTTAAGGATAATAACACTCTGAAGAGCACTATCTCAACTCTTTGAGAGAACCCAAGAATATGAAATAGGTAAGAGCTTTTTCCTTTAAACAAAACACTCTTAGGGTGTCTATCAATCAAGATCTAGGGTTGGAGGAAGCCTAAGTTGAAGAATTTATCTCGATGATCTATTCTATCTTTTAGCTCAAGAAAAGTAGGCCTTTAAGGTTTTGAGCTTCTTGTTTGAAGAGTTCTTTAGTGTTGGATGATAAGTTTTGATGATTAAACCTTGTTTTTCATTTCATAAGGTATCAGTGATCTTTAAAGTGAGAGATATCTTATATTTATAAGAGATGTTTGATTCTAGTCGTTGGAGAGAATTGTGAGTTTGAATTTGACTTGCTCCTTAATTTTAGGATTTTTGTTGTTCTTTGTTGTCCAACTTTGAAAAAATGCCGGCTATGTTTCTAAAAATGTGTCTGACATATTAAAGTCAAGAAGATTTGTAACATGATCTATTCTCTTGTGTCTAACATAAACTTTACTGACTTGACAACCTTAAACTTCAACTCTCCTAAGCTTTTGTAGATGAGACAATGTTTGTATTTTTGTTGATCTTAAGTTTTAACTCGTCAATTCATGTAACATCGTTTTGATTTGTACGATATTGACTCTAACAATTATCTATGTGGCTATTATACACTCATCATAAATATGTCTTCCATGATATGCATAAAATTTTGTATTTATATCTCCAAGCTCTCATCATTTAAGTGTGTTCATTTGAGTCGCCAAATAAGGATCTTTGGCTCACGGGGTTGGCTGATAAGGTTTCATCACAAGGAATCTCAATATAACTATCCTCTAACATTTGAAGCTTGTCTTGTTGAGATTACCTTTTGTTTTACCTAGTTTGTATCTTAGTGTTCGACTTTTTTCATCTATAGAGTTCTTTAATATTCAGCTCTTTTCATTCTTTAATTCTTTAGCCTTTTCAATCTTCAATTCTTCAGTTTTCAACATTCAATAGAGTTTCCCTAAATAAGTGCTTTCAGTATAAAATTAAACTCTACTAACAAGAGTCTTCAACAAAACATAAGAGCTTAACTAACCTAATAACTGGACTAACATAAGTAGAGTTTTGTTATCATTACAATTACAAGTATATCCCAACAATATATTAATTAATTTTGATATCAAATAGTAGGGCTGATAAAAAAAATTAAAAAACCGCCCCAACCGCCCACACCGTACCACACCACACCACATATCTCAATTTATTAGAAAACCACAATTTAAAATTGTAAAAGAAAACCACACTACTATTACAATGCGGTGATTATTTCAATTCCTTTATAACCGAACCGCCACCGCACCGTATATATTCTTAATATATATATATATATATAATATCAACAAATTTAATTATATTTTAGTCTTTAAATATATCAATTGAGATTTGACCATATATAAAATATTCAAAATGGTATTCATAAAATTTGGTAAAGAAACTAAATCATGCTTATATTCTTCCATGTATAGATTCTTCTTTTCTCTTTCAACCAACTCTACGCAGAAAATTCTAGCTTCAAACTTTTCTTTCTTCTACTTTATCTTTATTTTCATTCTTCAATTTTCATTATTCCATGAGTCCATGACAACAAATACAATGAAAATTAAATAAGGTATGTACATAATCATAACAATAAAAAAAAATTCTTTCTTTACATTCTTCATTGATTCACCTACAATTTTGTTAGAATGTTTTGAATTAATTGTAGTGCATTTATTCAAAATTGCAAGTATAAAATAACTTACAATTATATGGAGATGGACAACACCAATAATGAATCAGTAAGTCTCAACTCTGTAATTGATAATCTCTTTATATTAATTTGAATCTCTCAAATGTTTACAAAGTCAAATATTAACAATCTTCCATTACAATCTAGACTGTTAGTCAAGTCACCATGAGTAATTTATTTGCTAATTTTTAGTAAACATCATGTACTTGCACTTGAATTATTTTAAAATAAGAATAATTTGTAGTTTTTTGTGTGTGTTTTGTAACAATTTTTTTTTACTTCATTTTATATTGACTACTTATATGTTATGAATTTGTGGTTTTTTTATTGTTGATTTCTTTTGCCAGATTCAAGAATGGTTATTATTCTTGCAATGATAAGAATTATGAAGATGTTGGTTTAGTTGCTATAGGAAAACCAATGGTTAGTTGTTGTTGATAATTGAATTGAATTTTTTGTAACTTAATATATGTGTGTGTGTATATATATATATATATATATAAATTTTTATTAAAAAATAAAAACCGCAAACCCACATTGCAACCGCACCAAACCGCTTCAAACCGCACTTGTGGTTTTGTTTAATCAAACCGCAATTCAATTTTTTTTAAAGAAAAACCCGCATATAACAATTTGGTTTAAAAATATTGAATATAACCGTAAAACCGCACCACGATCACCCCTATCAAATAGCATAACAAAATTTATATTTATACCCATACTTTATGTAGATCATTCATGGGATACATATTGGTAATTTAGAAGGATTTCTTATGGAGGTTGTGATTTGGTGATTGTAAAATTATATTTTTAGTTCACGACATTGCTATGTTTTAATTGTCTATTTATACCCCTTACTCAAGTTGTAAGCTTTGAATAAATGAATATTTATTGAATATGATTGTTGTTTGTTATGGTTTGATGATTGACAAATTAACACTTTATTTGTGGTTGAAAGTTAATGGTTTTAATTAAACTTGTTTGACATTGTCCATGTTAAATTTTACAAATTTATTTTCATATTTACAATTTTTTTTAAAATGACAGGATGTGACGAGGCAGACAATGAGGCGACCATATTTGACCTGTGGCGGGACACGGGATGGAGCAAGTTCTTAGGTCATATTGGCCAAATAGGCCTAGTTACTCAACTACCCATCCCGACCTGCCAATTGTCATCCCTAGTATTACATGATTTATGGAATCATGTTATGTGCAACACTATTCCAGTTTCGATGAAGTACTATTATGTTTGAAGTTCATATTTGCAATTACATGTCCTACATGATGAAGTTATTATCGATGAAGTTAATTATTGAATGTGATGCATCTCTCGTATCATAATATCAGTTAGATATGAATGTAAGACATATATTTCACAAAACACGATGATAGAATTACCTAAGCTTAAGATGAACTTCACAGACTTTGAACTTTAAAAAAATAAGAATGACATTTAAAATTACATGTTAGATGAAACCTTTAACCATATGTAGATATTAACAACACGTCTTCGGCTTACAATTGATCAAGCATAGATGAGACGATCTTGGAGGAAGAGTGATAACAATTGTGCTAGACCAAATTGAATTGAACATATACCACCCTATATGTGTATTATATATATATCACTCTAAGTCATCTATTTCCTTAAACTTTCTTTACCCTAACTCCAACTTGAAGTTTTCCGTACAATTCTTAAATCACCTGAGCATAAGTATCCAACTTATAACCAAATGTTTGTTATAGCATAATGTATACATAAAAATTTCAAGATGTGTTATGTGATTAGAAGTTAAGAGGTTTCACAAGTCGTAGTAGTTTAAAATATCACTATGAGCTGAAAGAATTAGCAGTAAGATTGAAATGGGGAATGAGTATGATTGCTTTGTTCTATAGTAATATGAATGGGTGAACGTAATGACCAATGCTTCAAGTATGAAGGATAATGAACAATTGATTTCTATATTGAATAATTGGGAGACGTTTGCTTTGAATCAAAAGACAGTTAGACCAGACAACATGAAAATGGAGATAATAATATTTAGGTCTATTCCATGAGATAATATTTTAAAAGATGAGATGTTAGAATAAATATAGATATTGGATTTGTAAGGGACTATCAGGATAGTTGAGGAATCCTTCAAGACAAACTTAGAGGAAAAGAAAACATTCGTAAAAATAAATTCACACTAATGATACCAATGACTTCATACTAGTAATGATCAAGTGTTAAGAGTCATCATACTAGGAAATGATAGGTTAAATGTATGCGCAATGTTACAAGATTGAGCTTTGATTCGAGGAATAAGGTTTGAGTACCATAGGATACATGATCGTAAAATGAAATTACTCTAAACATATAACCCTTTTAAGGTAAAAGGAAATACTGAGGCTTGAATGGTACTTTTTGTTGAGGAAATATGAAATAAATTGTCAAACTTATTGTTAAGAAATATTTTTCTTATTAAACAAGTAATTACCTAAAAGTAGCGGCCAATAAGAATGTTGAAACTGTTAGAAATCTCGAAGTTGAAAGAGAAGACGCTATTATGTATTTCATAGTCGAATCATCAAGAAAGATTAATAGAAACCAGAGTATATTTTATCTTGTATAGACTGATGAAACTCACCCTCTTTCTGCTAACTAGTATAACATATGCATTATAAAAGTTAATCAAAATCTTCTTTGAAATGGAAGCTTCACTCTTGACTATTTTCTTTTTGATAAGAGTATTACTTTTCTCAATTGTATTTTCTTATCCATAGAAATCAATTTTTAGTTATTTAGGACTTGTATTTCCAAAGAGATTATTTCTTAATATCTCTTTGTATTTTTTTGTAGTTACCTTTTCAAAGTAATAAATTTCACCATGTTGGCATCCCACGAGTATTTTTACTTGTAGATAAATTATCTATTCTTTCTTTCTTCAGTTTTATTCTTTTGTGTTTTATGTAATGTTGTGACATTCTGAACAACATTACACACTTTGTTATTTTCATAGGAGTTTTTGCCCACTACAAACTATTAATAGACAAAAAAAGAAGTTTCTTTAAAGTTGTGCATGATAGCAATGTTGATATATTTATTTCATGGGTAACAATTTAAACAAACCCTAAATTGTTAAAGAATTTAATAAGAAAATAACATAATTTGGATTGTGTATGAGATTTAAGAAAAAAGTGGCGGATGAATGAGATTGTGATTTGACATTTAGTTGTTGCTAATAATTCTATCTAAATTGGTGCATGCATTGCACGTGAAGGTAATTTTTATTTTTTTTGGTTGTATTTTTCATTTAGTTATGTAACATTCTTTTGGTTTTTGAAATTTATGTTGTTTTTTTTCCCTTCATTTGTTGGTTGTTAGTTTTTGTTGAAAGACATTAAAATTAACTGTAATACAATGTAAAACTCAAGTAGACCAAAAGCATATGTTTGAGAGATGTTAAAAAATGAGAAAAAAAATATAGTTAAATAGATTAAAAAATAGGTGGGACTATCCACACCCCAAAAACTTCTAAACGCACCTCATATTTAATTATATCAAAAATAATTATATATTAAAAGACTAAAATACCCAAACTTATTAAATGATCATCTTTTTTATTTTCAGTTTTTACTTTACTCATCTTCTTCTTCCCTGCACTTAAATCCTAATTTACACACAATATTTTACTTATCATCTTCTTCTTTACACTTAAAACCCTAAAATTTTACGCAAACAATCTCCAATAATGTGTGCACAAACAAATCCCAAAATCTATAAACAAACCTTTCTTGGAACTCAATGTTTGACCTGTAACCATGGTATGCATCTAATGTCGTTCAACTACAAAAGATCGAATAGATGCGTACGACCAAGGGATCAGATGCTCTCAATAATGTTCAACAATCTCGATCGAAAAATGAGACTATCGTTTAGCCTCTCTAGCCAAACTCCATGCATTGTTGTTGGCACCACTAGCTAGTTAAATGAGGCTCAAACTTTTGAACCTACTAGAGTCGCACACATGTAGTATTTTCATATTTTCTTATGAATATTTAAAGATTCTACTCAAGTTTTTCAAATTAATGGAACAAGATATGCAAAGAAAAACAATTAACAATTAATTTTGTGGTTTTTAATATCAGAAACATTAGATGGCAAACTAATGATGTGTTTAGAAGTTATATAATTTATAGTTTTTTTTTATTTGGGGTGTGTATAGAAATCCTTAGGTGTGGATAGTCGCACCCTTAAAAAATTCAGGTTCTTCTATTTTTAAAAAATTAGAAGAAAATATCAAATAATTAAAAGAATAATAAGTTAGGAAAATTTTTAATTGAAAGATAATAGTTCTAGTTGATTACGATGATTCTTGCTCCTAATTGTTTATGTTTTGACTCCTAATTATGAATCAAATAATTTATTATTTTTAATTTAATTTTTGTCAAATTATAGAGGAAAAATTTATCTAAAAGAAAGGATTGTGATCAAACAATCATATTAACATAACCACAATCCATGTTTTAAAACAACTTGAAAATCAATCTAAACTACATAAACATGCTAACAAAGCAACTTCAACAATCTAGCTAAACCACTCAAACATGCTAACAAAATAACTTCAACAATTAATGTTCTCTTATAGCCTTAATATTGGTCCAAGTGGCACAGAGGTTCAGAAGGGAGTAATTGAAACTCTCACTGAGCTTGTTGCACTATAACCTATAATAGCTTTTAGGCAGAATCCAGTACAACTTACTGAGCTAAAATGCAACACAACTTACTGTACTAAGAGTTCTTTTGCAGCAGAAATATAAAAAACTTAGATAGGGTTCCTTTTGAAAATATTTTTAACCAAACTTTAATGTAGTATGATGGAGATATAGATGCAGCAAGATATATCAGCAGAATTGCTAAAACAGAAACCTAAACACACAAAAGCTTATAATGGTTCGAAGGTGGTGTAATCATTCTGCGTCAACTCTACTCATTTGTTAAGTAAGTTGTTTTACATGATAAGACCTTACAACTATCAACCTAACAAGTTAACACCTACTAAGACTTAACTTCCACAAATGTTACTCAAATCCTAAAGGCAGACCCACACAAGATCTCTACAAATTCACACAGAGTTAGTACCTATTCTCCTAAGGCTAAACACTCAACAAGGATCAAAATTCTATCAACTGAGGACATCTAACACAATCTAAGAACACAATAGTGAGGTTAAAGTATATAAGAGTTTATTCAACTGGTGCTCCGAAGCAGCTTTGAAAGATCTTGTGTTCGAATGCTTATAAGACTTGACTACTTCTTTAAGAGGTTGAGTGACTGAATGTATAAGAGCTTTAGCTTCTTGAAATGATACTCGATTGCTTTAGTTTTTCAGTGATTGCTTCAGTTAAATGTGTAAATGTATGTTTTTCAGTCAGCTCTTCCTTTATTTATGAGTAGTGAATAAGTTTGTTGACAAGAGACATATCTCCTTGAATTTGAATCCTTCTTAAGTGTAAAACTTGCATTAAATGTGTCTAAGGACTTACAATAATTCTTCCTTGTCTTGCACTTTATGATATTAAATATGGTTGTACTAGATTTCAGTCTTCTCATAGTCTGGCAGGGCCACATATCGGTTGGTTACTGGCTCTCGGCACTGTTTTCTTTTGTTTGTCTTTACTGGCTAGTTTGGACTTGATTGATCATCGGACTTCAACTGGTTTTCCTCATACTAAATTGGTGTGTGTGGTTCATAAATTATTCTTCTTATCTCTTTAACTTAGAATACAATGCTTCCTTTATGCAACGTTGATTCGGTGTAATAATGCAGCTCTCTTGCTTTGTTGTATTCGTTCTGCATGCAGTAACTTAATTGTTTTACTATCCTACTGCATTTTGTTGCTTATAGTATCTAAGTACTGTATTCATCTTATGTATCCAGTAGTGGCTTACTTGTTGTTTGCAGTATCTTCTCGTTTGAGCATTCGACTACTGAACAACGAAATTCTCCATTCTTTAACTTATCTTCGAGACTCAAAACTAATTTAAGTTTCACTTAAACATTGTGAAAAATAGGATATTCTACTTTCCTATTACAAAGCTATTTTATCTCATTAAAATCTAAACATTAAATTCCTAACACTTAACAACTCATCAAATAGAGTTTTACTTCAAACTGACCTACCCCCATTATGTGTTACTTTACCAAGAATATTATTAAACACAAATAATTGAAAATACAATTAATGTAGTAAAATACATTGTTGAAGTACATATATTTTCTATATTGAGCTTCATCAATCCTATATAGGTTGTTATTCCGATGTTTTGTAAAAAATAAAAATTAAATGTCAGAAAAATAATGTCAATAAGTCATATTGAATCTTCCTCATAGTCATACTTGATCATTTCATCTGAAATTTTGGCATTTCTTTCTCTATCAGTTGGTTTTTCACTATTCTACAATCTTAATAAGAACTCACTAAACTTTGTATTATTTCTTGATATCATATTCTAAGACAATGTAATTTTTCTCATCTTGGGCCACACATATGATGTGACCAAACTTGCATAAAAAGTTTTGTTGAATATCTCAAACAATCTCACTTTTCTATTAAAATCCTAATCACTTCTTGTAACGTCTTTCACTAGTTTATCTACATTTTCAATTGCCCAACATTTCGTCATTGGAACTTCATCCCATAAAATCAATCGTGCTATGAAAAAACTTTGCAGCTCTAGTATTTTGAAATAGAACATTCACTTGTTTCATCAGAATTTAATAATATTTTGAAACATAAATGTATTGACTCAATGAGCATTATGTTAGAGGTTTGGTCATATGTCAAAACCTTTTCTAACTTTTTATTTGTCCAATAAGTTATACTCTGTTCGTTGGGCACATGTAGTTGCAAACAAAGTTGTTAAAATCGCTAGTCAACTCGTACGATTTTACATGTTTTTCACCATCAAATGACTCATTCCATTTACAAGATCAAGATTTAATCGTTAAATCGTGTTTTTTTTATTTTACTAAGTACACCTAACCATGTTTGTGTAAAATTTGATTCTAATTTTTTGCCAAAAAAAGGCTCAAATTGTTGCAAGCCAAACTTAATTGTTAAGCCCATGACCTATTTAGTAATTAAATTGAGAACTTGGTCCCTAGTTTTTACTTAGCACTTTCCATCTTTAATTCATCTATTCCCACTGTCCGCCACCAAAGCTAAACCTGCCTCCGCGACTTTGGTGGGTCATGTGCATACCATATTGAAGCATATGTGGTTAAGTCATTATTGTGAGTTACTCTATTTCTTTACTTTTTTTTGTTTGTCTTTGCTCTTTTAAAAACAGAGATTATAAAAGTTGCAAAATTTTTAGTTCAAAATGAGAGATTTTCAACTTCTTTTTATAATTTTAGTTATTGACATGAACATGGGCTATTTATAACAATGAATTAAAAATTTAGATAGTTGATATTTAAGAAAAAGTTGATAGTCCGAGATTTTGAAAGTTGCAAAAACTTTAGTTTAGAATGAGTAATTTTCAACTTCTTTTTAAAGTTATAATTTTTTCCTCTTTTTTAGAGTTTTAGTTATTGACATGAACATGAACTATTTATAATAAAATTATAACAGTGAATTAGAAATTTAGATAGTTAATACTTGAAATATAAGTTGATAGTCCGAGATTTTGAAAGTTGCAAAAACTTTGGTTTAGAATTATAAATTTTCAAATCCTTTTTAGAATTTTAGTTGATGACATGAACTTGAGCTATTTATAACAAAATTCTAACATTGAATTAGAAAATTAGATGATATGATTGTTGTAATAACTTAATTTACTTTCATGCTTTAGAATGTCGATGAGTGGATATTCAAAATCTAAGCTCACATAAAGGAATACATTTAGAAATAGGTTTGACATAGGATTACAATGTGGAATTGATGTGGATTCTAAAGTAAAATGAATCCAGTGTAAGTTTTGCATGAAAACCTTATGTAGTGGGATTTTTTGCTTCAAACGTCATCATCTATCTAGTACTAAAAAGATGTGGAGCCTTGTTTGAGTGTACTGGATGAAGTGAAAATGAATATTTTGACAATGTTAGTGAAGAATATAGAATATCAGAGAAAAAGAGAAGATTGATCTATAGTATACATGATTTCATGGATGAGGAAGATGAAACACAACAAAATTCATCGACATAACAAACATGAAAAGTGTTATGCATTCTATTTGTGAAAAGCGCATATCAACACTCAAACAACAATCAACCAATTAGTGAAAAATAATTTGAAAGAGAAAGCATCAACAAATAGCAAGATTTTTCTATGTTATGCATGTGCGATTCTTTTTAATAGTGTTAATCATGTTGAATTTGAAAAAAAATGGTTGATTTAATTGGAAAGTATGAGCCTGGATTAAACTTCTTTATCATGATATTTGAGATAAATACTTGAAGAATGAAATATATCGTACTAAGGAGATGCTTGAGGAACATAAAACTTAATGGAAGAGAACAATTTGTACAATTATGTCAGATGTTTGGATGGACAGGAAAAACAATCTTTATGGAATTTTTTATCCTCAATGGATACACTGGATATCACCAAAACTACTAATAAGGTATTTCAGATGTTAAATAATGAGGTAGAGAAATTTAAAGAGGAGAATATAGTCCAAATTGTCACTGATTATGCGGCTAATCATAAATTAGCTGGTGAAATGTTGATGGTAAAAAGGATGCATTTTTGTTGGACCCTATGTGCAACATATTACATTGATTTGATGTTAGAAGACTTTGAGAAGAAATTAAAAGTTCATAAGTCCATCATTGTACGAGCAAGAAAAATTACAACTTACATTTATGGGAGGACTCTTCTCATTTCAATGTTGAGACATTTTATGAAATGAAGAGATTTTGTTAGACCAACATTGACTCATTCTACTACAGCCTACTTGACTTTGAGATCTTTGAGTGAACAAAAATTTGCATTAATGACTATGTTTACTTCCAAATCATGGATATCTATTAGGTTTACCTCTAAACCTGAAGGAAGATGAATACAATAAGTAGTTTTAGATGGCCACAATATTGTTGTATGCCTTAGGGCTGCATATCCACTTATCAAAGTGTTGCGAATGGTGGGCTCGGATGAGAAACTAGTTATGAGGTTTTCATATAAAGAAATGAATTGTGCTAAGGAGAATATCAAGAGCAACTTTAATGATGTGAGACAAAAGTATGTTTTTTTATTTCTGCTTCAACAGATTATTACACATATTATATAGAAATTAGTATGTAATGCAAGTTCTTTAAGTAATTTTTTTAGGCGTAGTTATGAGTCTATACTTGATATTGTTAATACAAAATGACAACTCCAACTTAATAGATTTTTGTATGTTGCAACTTATTAGTTGAATCATCATTATCATTAGAGTCCAAATTTTAAAGTGACTACTGAAATTAAAATTGGACTATGCAAATGCATAGAAATGATTTCAAAGAAAGAAGCAAGATTGATATGCAACTTGAAGTTTTTAAAGATGCAAAATGTTTGTTTGGTATTAAGGCTGCTAAGCATGCAAGGCAAAAGAAGGCACCGATAAAATGGTGGGATTCTTATTGTGATGAGTGCCCGGAGTTACAAAAATTTGTTATTTGTAACTAACTTTGACTTGAAATTCATCTGTATGTAAACGTAATTGGAGTGCCTTTGAAATGGTAAGTAATCATATATAATGTAAATAAGTAATTTTAGTTCTTTTGTTGTGTTCTACTATTCATATATAATTGTAAGAAATCATTTGTTGCAAAAGAAAATGAATGATTTAGTTTTTTTAATGTCTAACATGAAGATGAGTGATAAACAGGTTAAAAATAGTGAAGAAATTGACTTGTATGTTTTATATTCTGATGATGAGTGGATAACTTAAGAATCTTCTGACCATACCACTAATGATTGGTTGGGTGTTCTTGAGGGTCCAATACAAGAAAATGAAAGTACGGGATGAAAGTGAGAAAGATAATGATGGTGAAGAATTTGAGAATCGTGAAGGTGCAAATGCAATCAATATGGAGATGCATTTTCAAATGATGAGGAAATAAACCATAACTAAGTAGAGGCATCAAGAGATATAGAGATTGATAGGAACGATATTTTTTATAAGCATGATGACTTTAACGATACAACTAGTGGTGGTTTGGATGAGGACTTGAATTTGACCATTGATGATTTATTTTGATATTTTAATTGTAGTTTTTAATATCATTTCAGACTTTAGTATTGTATTGCTTGAACTCGCGACATGACTTTAGTATTGTATCGCTTGTTAGAATGTTGAACTTGCGACATGATGTAATAATTATACTTGTTAGACTTTGATTTAAGAATCTAGTACTATTTTATTTGTAAAAATTTATGAACATTGTGCCAAATTAACAACATATTTTCAATATGTTGACTTAATTTGGTATTGGATTTATATAGATATATCATATTTTTATGATCCAATTTTATGGATGGTCTCCAATCCTAGTTATAAAAGTAGTTTAACAACTTTGGTTGTAAGTTGATAACTAGTGGAGATATTAAATTCAAATAGAATTAAAAAATTCTCCAAATTGCTTCATGAGTAGAGACCCACTGAGTAACTTGAAATGATTTGATTTCATTAATCGTATCTTTTTCATCATTTTGGACATGTTAATTTCATTTGGTCATGTCACAACCACATTTCTAACATAGCTAGACATGTAATAGATTTTCATATTAAAACACTTGTAAGTGAGTGTGTGACTTTTTTTTAAAACGTTGTAACAAATAATTTTTTCTTGCCCCCAAAACTAGATAAGAAAATATATAGCATGCTTAGTAGTTTTATCATAAAGTCAAGCCTCACTCACTTCTATAGTTTACATATTTATTTACATCAGAGTATCAAACAGATGAAATCCAAGTACTTTATCAAAATATTGTTTAAAGCAAAATAAGCCCATAACATAGCCCAACAAGTCGTCATCCATGTACACCATCTTCGAACTCGTAGGAACTCAACAACACGGTCAGTAAGTTCATGAACTTATACATCAACAAGTTCACCTACAATGCATGAACTATATGAGCTAAAAAGCTCAGTAAGAAGAAATTATGCACATAACATTAATGATATGGAATGGTGTCAATGATGCATGCTAATGAATGAAAACATTTCTTACAAAATCATTTTCCTTCATTGGGCCCTTGACCACCTAACTACTAGGCACTGAATAGAGGAAAATATAATATCATTCATCATTATAGCTATATCCATATCTCACATGCCACCGGCTAAACGAATCAAGTCATATCCATGTCTCACATACCACCGGCTAAACATTAGTAATGGTAGCCATATCCATGTCTCACATGCCACCGACTGAACGAATCAAGCCATATTTATGTCTCACATGTCCCCGACTACCCATATAATATATTATAAGCATGATTACATGCCTCGGTGCACTAGTAGTGGTCAATAAAATCTTTTTTATCTTGAAAGCATGTCTTATATGCAGAATGCAATACCTTTCATCATTTACGTATGCACGTGTTGATGCTCGTGATTGATATTCGTAATGCATCACATATATCTTCACATAACATCACTCAAACATGTCATTCTGAAGAAGATATAAAATCACATAATATCACTTGATCAATATATGCACATATATATAGAGTTTATTATTATTACCGCCCATTATGTTTGTCGTGTGGCAATTTTGCCCTTTTTGAATTCGGGCTTGCAATTTAGGATTTTCTGTTTTACGAGCTGACAATTTAGGACTTTATTATTTATCAATGGCAATGTAGGATTTTATGTTTTCAAAATTAGCAAGTATTGCCCAATTTCAGCTCGAATTGTTTATTTGGGCTGAAATTGCACGTTTTTCAGGCTTAATTTGATGAGGTGGCGAGTGATTATTTGATGTGGAATTTTGCAATTAATTGCCAGGCGCCATGTGTATTTTAAGTGGGCCCCACTACCTAATTCAAAATTAATTAAAAAAAAGAAAAAAAAACCCTTTCTTCTCCACAATTATTTTAACGGTGAAAGAGAGAAGCAGCAGTCGGCGGCGGTGGTCTCGACGGTTGAGCAGCTGTTCGGCGACGGTGAGGAGCGGAGAAGAAAACGGTGGTGTATTGTTCGGAGATGGAGAAGATGGGCGGCTGGAGAAGGATCGGAAGAGAAGTGGTGAAGTGTGAAACGGCTGGCCTGTGAAAAGGGAGAAGATGAGTAGTAGCGGTGGCAGAGCTATGGACCGAGAAGAAGAAACAGTCTGCCAGAGATGGAAAAGGGTTGTTACGGAGAAGAAGATGAAGACGGTGGTGTCTGGTGGTGGAACTCGCCGGAATCGCGCAGAGCGGCGGTGTGGATGATTAAGAAGATGGCGGTGCTCAAGCTTGGTGGTGGAGATGGCTTCGCTGCTGAGGCGGCAGCGAGATTGAAGGGGAGAAGGGGTGGAGCAGGAGAAGATGGCGGTGTATTTATTGATGGTGGTTGATGGAGCGGTGGTGGAAGGCGGCGACTGATGAAGAAAACGGCGGTGAACAGTGAATCTGCAGAGAGAGCAGTGTGAGGAAAGAGAAAGAGGATAGGGTTGCAATTTTTTTTTCTGATTTTTTTTAATTATTAAAATAAATAATAATACACATGTCAGTAAAAAAATAAGAAAGAAAATCCACGTCAATAAATGATCAGCCACCTAAGCCATTTCAGCCCGAATTGAGGAGTCACGTGCAAAAAACGTGCGATTTCAGCCCAATTAAGGAATTCGGGCCAAAATTGGGCAGTAATTACTAAATTTTGAAAAATAAAGTCCTAAATTGCAAACCCGAATTCAAAAAGGGCAAAATTGCCACACGGCAAACATAATGGACGGTAATAATAATAAACTCTATATATATATATCATGAAATACTATGTTCATACATTATAGTTGCAAATGAATTTCTACTTATCTTGCTTCCACGTGAAATTCCTTGTCTCTTGTGTTATCAAGATTAATCTAAAATAACAAGTTAAATATTTTATTAGGATATTAAAATCAAGTGATCATTAATTTAGTCGGACAAGTTAATCAAATAGCATAATTAATTTCTCTTTACTTACTATCTAGCTTAAAGAAACCATTTAAACAATTTAACTTGTATAAAACATTTTAAATCTTATTTCTAGAAGATAGCAGTAATGGTGTGTATAAGTATTTTATTACACTTTAAATGTCAAATATATGCTTATTAAACTATATTAAATTTAAGTTTCTTAATCAATTCAGCAAACTAAATTAACTCTTTTATAGTATTTGATTAAACCACAATTTTATTACTAATTATAAACAACAATATTGTAAAGAGAGTGATTATATATATATTTTGCATAAGTAGCTAATATAACAGTGTAGGAATTCATGCCTCAATTATACAACATAATTAGAGAAAATGATTGATATACATATATATATACACACACGACAAACATGTAAGTTGACTCCATTAACATGCCTTCAATTAATTTAGAATGATTTAAAGTTTTAAATTCATAATATGAAAACATAAATTGCATACCTTCGTTTCAGTTTGATATCCTTTCTTTCTCACTTTTTTTTTCTCTAACTATTAAATGTAATACGTACCTATAAACATGCCACCGGCTAGAGATGCCCAAACGGTTTCCCGGTTCCGGTTTCGGTTCGAACCGCCGGTTCGACGGTTCCGAAATGGTGGAACCGAAACCGAACCGTGGAAGGAAAGGTTTCGGTTTGAAACCGCCGGTTCAACCGGAACCGGACGGTTCGGCCGGTTCGAACCGGCGGTTTTCGGTTTTCCTTTTTTTTTTTTTTTTTTTTAATTTATGATTCTATGATCCAAATTTAAACTTTAATGTTTGTTTTGAAGTATAAAATATCATGAGAAAATACAATTCGGAATAAAAAATATATTTAAGAATTGTATTGATCAAACTTTTTCAATAAACTTGTCAATATAATATAACTTGGAAAATTATTACAAGTTGGAACTTGGAACACTTAGAACTATATATAATCTATGATCTAATGATTCTAATCTATTACAAATGTTTGTATATATTACAATTAAACTTGTCAATATAACTTGGAAAATTATTACAAGTTAGAACTATATAGTCTATATCTAATTTATGATTGAATGATTCTAATCTATTACAAAAGTTTATACTATATATTACAATTACAAAAGTGAGCATAAAAAAATTAAAGAGCTTGAGTTTCATTTTAAGTTTGGAATTGAAATTTCAAACTTAAAATGAAATTGCCTACGTATCCTTAATTGAAATCGAATTAAGGAATCAAAGCTCACGTAGTTCTCTTACCTCAACTTACCTTTTTCACTCGTCGAGGTTGACGCCACTTCCGCCGGAGGATGTTGTGTTTGAGTCGTAGCCATACAAATCTTGTCCACCGTCCTCCATGTGTGACAAATCGAGGTTTTGTTGACGTTTGGCGGCTTTGACCCAATCGTCAAGAAGCATAAGGTTTTGGACATTTTCGACGGCCAAGTTTGCTCTCCTCTCACTCAAAGTGTGGCCCGATACGCTAAAGGCATGTTCAACCGAAACCGTGGAGGCGGGACATGCAAATATTTCCTTGGCAATAATTGTTAGTATAGGATATGTGGTGATCCTTCGTGACCACCACTTTAATAGATCCAAATTGTTCTCAAATGCAATTGATTCAAAAGTAACACTAAAATAAGAATCCAATTCTTGTGATGAATTAACACCTCTAGCTTTTTTTTGAGTTCTAATATCATAAAAATTATAAAATTGAGAAAGAGTATCATCAAAAATAGACGAAGAACTACTAGAACCTACATTATGATGTCGAACTACATCTTCACTACTACATGATTCACCATACATTGTTTTATATTCTCTAAATAAATCATACAAATAATTTTTCGCCCGTTTAACCACTTCACTAGGATTAGGCACATATTCAACTTGATCATAATCACTAATATAGCCAAAGGGGAACAATGCATTATAGTACATAGTCAAAAGTTCTTCTAATCCATCTTCTCTAATCTTAGGATCTAATAATTTAGCACATAAATATAGGGGGGGTATCTCATGATAATATTTTAACCATTTAGCTTTCATCATAATAATGGCATTACTTAAAATAGGATCATCTTTATAAGATTTCATTATCAAAGCAATTTTAACACATTGATCTAAAGCTAAAGGAGATGTAGGATAATAACATCCACTTATTTCTTTAGTGCCTTCTTCAAAAAATTTTAGCATACCAATCATGTTTATACAAGAATCCCAAGAATGAGCAAATAACATGACATTACTATTGTCACGCCCCAAAATCTTTTCGTATTTTATCAGAGTTTTACTTGCGGGCGTGAAGAAAGAAGGGGAAAAAGACGTGCATGAAATAAAATAGAAATCTTTGGGAAAAAGAACATACGATTTTATGTATACAAATCCTCGGCGTCTAGCCGAAATAAAACCATTTTACATAACAGCGGAAAAACATCAGGATCCTTTACAAAGAAGAAGAAATATAGTTTTCTTTTACAAACGAACAACATATCCTTAAAAAGGTAAAACCGGAAGATGGACTCGGCTGATAGGGCACCCCTCTCTCTACGTGTCAAGATTCTCTTCTTCTCCTGTAGTGTGAGTACAGGTGGGGGGGTGAGTGCGTTGAATACACTCGTGGAATTAATCACCAAGTTTTTAACATTATTAAGCGGATACACAGATCCAACATATATAATAGTTCAGCAATGAGACACAACACATATAATGCATTGCACATATAATACGGACACATAACTCTAAGAGTACTCATCTAACATATGGTGCTTTTATGGGCCACCAGTCCATTGGTGCTTTTTACGGGCCACCAGTCCATCCAGAACGAGATCATAGACCTCCATTCCGTTGGTGCTTTTTACGGGCCACCAGTCCATCCCAGAACGAGATCATGGACCTCCGTTCTGCTAGTGCTTTTTACGGGCCACCAGTCCATCCCTAACGTATGGTGCTTTTATGGGCCACCAGTCCATCTTAACATATGGTGCTTTTATGGGCCACCAGTCCATCTTAACATATGGTGCTTTTATGGGCCACCAGTCCATCTTAACATGACTTTAGACTTCCGTCCACATATAGCATATTCATAATGTATGCACGTACATAGTAATCATAGCAACTAATCACAGCACGTAGAGTTCAACAGTTCATATATCAAATATGGAAAACATTAAACAAATAGAGTTATTAGGGTTCAGAAGTTACCCCCACCTTGTTCGGTGGTTACCACGTGAGTCGCTAGTATCAAAGACTTGGTATCTTGATTCCCACTCCAACTGATACCAACCCAATGGATAGCCTACACAATTTTACAATATTTCTTACATCATTAATACGCTTAAAACTTATATTTAAAATGTATAAAGATAGCCGTAGAGAAGAATCGTTCGATAGAGACGAGACGGATCGATAGATCAAGAGATTGAGGTCGATGAGACAAGGGAGAAAAGATCAGTTCAGCAACTGATATGATAGAGGAAAGGATTAGGGTCGCTACGGAAAAAGAATGAGCTCGATCGGAGTTGAAACGAGCTCGAACGGAGAGTTTTAATATCGAAGGGTATTTTGGTAATTTTGGTCAAAAGGTTGACTTTGACTGGGCCCCGACTCCCGGTCGACCCGACGTACAAAAAGACTCGGTCGGGCGGGTACAAAAACTCGACGGTGCGCGCTCGGCGTGCACGACGGCACCCGACGCGCGCACAGGATCCCCGTCACCCGCGCCCGCGCGTGCACTGATTCCCCGTCGCCCGCGCCCGCGCGCCCGTCGCGCGCGCCCGCGCCCGCGCGCCCGTCGCGCGCTTGCTGCTCCCGTCGCCCGTGCGCGCTGGATCCCCGGCGCCCGCGCCCGCGCGCCCGTTGCCCGGCGCCTCCCGGCGTGCACACCCGGCGTCCGGCATGCGCACCCGGCGCACCCAGCAGCACCAGCCACCACCACCGGCGGCGGCGGCTCCGGAGCCTTTTCCGGCGGCGGCGGCGGCGGCTCCGGCAACTTTTCCGGCGGCTCCGGCGGCGGCTCCGGCGACTTTTCCGGCGGCTCCGGCGGCGGCTCCGGCGACTTTTCCGGCGGCGGCGGCTCCGGCGACGGCGGTTTCCGGCGGCGCTCCGGCGGCACCCCGGCGGCGGCGGAAAATAAAAACGTAAAGGAAAAGAAAAGAAAGAGAACTTACGTGTTCGCGTCGCGAGCGTCGCTCGGGTCGTCGGCTTTGAAAACGTATAAGTTTTGAAAGTTATGAGCCCCTATTTATAGATTTTGGAATTTACCTTTTTACTGTTGAAAAGTTACCATTTACCAAAAATATCTTCATTTACCTTTCATTAAAATATTATTTTTATTTTTACCTTTTATTGTAATTTTACCCTTTCCTTCGTCAGTTGAGCTACGGGTCTCCGATTGACCCCTAGTTTGTTTCTATTTTCTCTTATTTCTGATACGAATCTCTTGGTAAAATCGTATTCTAGGTTCCATGTCACGAAAAAAATACCCATCTAAAACTAAAACCGGCGTTAGCCAAGTATCTGTAACGCATGTACTCAATTAAACAGTCAAAACATACGCACATAATTATTAAGTCGGGGTTCAAATATTTAATTATTCAATTATGCTCATTTTGACCCGGGGTGCTACAACTATCTCCAAATTCCATAAAAAAAAGCACATAAAAGTTCTCTATAATTATATGAATCTTGAAGCATGTAATAAGTAGAATTCCACCTATGTTCCACATCTTTCACAAATTTTTTTACTTCGAATCCATTCATTTTACAAAATCTAGCCCATCTTTTTCGCATTTGTATGGTATGACAAATTAAATTAATTGCAACTCTAATTTTTTCTATTTCCGTTTGTAAAGTTGTTAATCCATCTTGAACACATAAATTAAAAATATGACACATGCATCTAGTATGAAAAATATCACCATTTAATGAAGGTTTACAAAAATCAATTAACGTAGGCAAGCTCGCTTTATTATTAGTTGCATTATCTAAAGCTATAGCAAATACTTTTGTTAATATACCATAATCATTTAAGCTATGTATTATTTTTTGTGAAATATGTAAACCGGTATGACTTTCATTAAAATCAACAAAAGCAATTAAACGTTTTTGAACATCCCATGCATCATCAATCCAATGACAAGTAATGCCCATATAATCATTCTTTTTATAAGGATCTTTCCAACAATCAACACATATTGCAACTTTTTGTTTAAGGTTAGCTAAATCTTGCATAAGATTATATTTTTTTTTCACGAACTCTTTTATCAATATCCCTAGTGGCCGTGTTCCTACTTATCATTCTAGCCGGTGGTTGCAAATATTGACTCACATAATCTTGATAATATTCATCGGAAGCCCATTGCAAAGGCAAATGTTTAGAAGCAATAAAATCGGCGGTGCCTTTCCTAAGTTCAAGTTGGCTAAATTTAAACATTAAAGAATCCATACCTTGTGAAGACCCGGTGAATCCTCGTAGTTGTGTTTGAGAAGGAGCCAATCCAACCTTGTCGGGATGCTTCTTCGTGACGTGGTTGTTGAACGTTCCATATCCTCCTCCATGCTTGAACTTGTATTGCTTCCCACAATGATTGCACGTTACTATGTAGTCAACGACACTATTAGGCACGGCCTCCTTCTTGAAGTGAACGGAGAAGATATCACTTCGAAGTGAAGAAGGTGCTCTACTAGAGGGGGTACTCCCTTGTGTGTGTTGCACAGTTTCTTCCTCTTCAACATCATCGGCTAAGGCTTGGGCGATTTGTTCCCCCAAATCGACATCTTCATCAAGCTCGTCACACCATCGATCAATTAGCTCGTCTTCGTAGGATTGTGGAGGTGGCATGGGACTCTTTCCCCTAGCATGGGACGAGGAAGCGGAAGAACCTCTTCTAGACATGATGATAGCAAATTAAAAAAATCGAAGTGGAAGTAGCACTACAAGTAGATGATAATACGAACTAAAAAAAGAAATTTGAGAGCTTTTGAACTTGAAATATTAAAGTGAGCAAGAATGCAAGATAATTGAGAGAGAGAGCTTGAGAATTGGTGTGAAAAAATACACCATTTGAACCCCTATTTATAGATCTCAAAAATTCAAAAAAAAAAAAAAAAAAAAAATAGGCACGCTCCGGTTCGAACCGCCGGTTTCGGTTCGGTTGAACCGGCGGTTCGGCTGATCTCACCCGTCCATCTCCAACGTTCAACGGATCTCGGCCGCTCGATTCAAATTGGCTCCAAACCGCTGGTTCGAACCGGCGGTTCCGGTTCGGTTCCGGTTCGGCCGGTTTCCAACAGCTATTTGATCTCCTCCATCGATCCGCAACGGCTAGTTTAGTTTAAACGTGAGCCGTACACGTGTCCAAGGCAACAATTTAAAAAAAAAAAAAACCGAAACCGCCGGTTTGCCGGTTTTTAAATCCCCAAACCGAAACCGAACCGTGATATGGCGGTTCTCGGTTCCGGTTCGGAACCGAAACCGGACCGCCGGTTTGCCAAACCGCCGGTTCACGATTTGAACCGGCCGGTTCACGGTTTTTCGAACCGGTTGGGCATCTTTACCACCGGCTCTTGGAAAGCTTCCTGGGCAAGCTTGTGTTTTTAATTGTTATTATCATTACTTTACTATTATTATATTATTATTATCCTTACCAAGGATTTAGCAAGGTTTATACACATACACGTGTATATCTTAAGGGAAAGGATATTATATATAATATATACATGCACTTACTCATTACATAAATATATATATTATTATAATATTGAATCCATTTCATATATATATCACACAAGGCACTTACATACATATATAATATTACCTATATTTATATATAAAATTAATATAAAATTATATAATTAATTATTAATACTATTAATTAAACAATTTGCATTATGAACTTGAACATTTTTAGAGTCTCAACCAATTATGATAGAGTTTCCTCAACATCAATTATGTGAAAACATATAAATAATTCAATATTTGAAAGCTAAATATAATAATGTAAGATCACAAGTAGCACATAAATAATAAGATATGCATATGATGCATGAAGTGCAACGATCAGTAAGTGGTGAGAAGTTCGGGTATCACATCCTCCCCTCATAAAAATTTCATCCCCGAAATTTCACTTACCTGAAAAGTTCTGGGTATCTAGACTTTATTTCATCTTCCCTTTCCCAAGTGGCTTCCTCTACCAGTTGATTTCTCCATAACACTTTGACCAATGTAATTTCCTTATTCCTGAGTTGTTTTACCTCGCGTAGTAAAATCTCAACTGGTACTTCTTCATAACTTAAATCAACTTTCAACTCCAAGGGCTCTTTGTTTAAAACGTGAGTTGGGTTTGTGATGTATTTTCTCAGCATAGACACGTGGAACACATTATTATTTGGGACATTGATGCAAGCAAATCAAGTTTATAAGCGACATCACCAACCCTTTCAATAATAGGAAATGGTCCAACGTACCCTGGACTAAACTTTCCTTTCTTCCCAAAATGCATTATACACTTGATCCCCTACTTCAAATTCTAGTTTTCTTCTTCTTTTGTCTGCGTAACTTTTCTGTCGACTTTGGCAGTTCTCATTCTTTTTCTAATCTGGTCCACTGCTTTACTCATCTCCTGAATCATATCTGGACCCAAAATTTTCCTCTCTCATACTTCATCCCAATGTAGTGGAGATCGACATTTTCTACCATATAGTGTTTCATACGGAGCCATTTTGATAGTGGATTGGTAACTATTGTTATAAGAAAACTCTATCGAATGTAGAAATTTACTCCACTGACCCTTGAAATCTAACACACAGGCTCTTAACATATCTTCTAAAATTTGTATTGTTCGTTCTGATTGTCCATCTGTTTATGGATGATACGCAGTACTGAAAGATAACTAAGTACCTAATGCTTTGTGTAAGCTTTTCCAAAAGGCAGACAAAAATCTGGTGTCCCTATCTGAAACAATAGTAAGTGGTACGCCATGGAGCCTAACAATCTCTTGTATATATATCTGAGCATAACGATCCATCGAAAGAAAATGGGCTAATTTAGTTAATCGATCCACAATAACCCAGATTGCATTATAACCTTTAACTGTCTTGGGTAAATCTGTGACAAAATCCATAGTTATATTCTCCCATTTCCATTCCGGAATGAACAGTTGCAACATTCCTGCAGGTCTTTGATGTTCTGCCTTGATCTGCTGATAAGTTAAACATTGTTCTACATGCCGCGCAATATCTTTCTTCATACCCGGCCACCAGTAATGTAATTTCAAGTCTCTATACATTTTAGTGGCTCCTGGATGGACTGAATATGGTGCCGAATGTGCCTCTGTCATCATGTTTTCACGAATCTTATCCACATTAGGCACATATAACCGATTTCTGTATCGAAGTACATCATTCTCCATTAACTGAAAGTCAGATAGTTCTCCTAAGATGATGTCTCTTTTCACTTTAGTAAAATATCATCAATTTGTTGCCCTTGATAAATTCTATCCACCAAAGTAGGTCTGAGTGTTAGCGCTGCAAGTTTTACTGCCACTAGCTCATGATCAACAATTTCCACATTCATTCTACACAGGTCAAACAGCTCGGGTTTCTGGATTAAGGTCATAGCTGCTGGTCTTCCTACTGACTTTCGGCTTAATGTGTATGCCACCAAATTAGCTTTTCCTGGGTGATAATTGATGACACAATCATAATCTTTCACAAGTTCTAGCCATTTTCGTTGCCTCATATTCAACTCTTTTTGGGTGAAAATATATTTCAAGCTCTTATGATCAGTATAGATCTCGCGACGTTCCCCATACAAATAATGTCTCTAAATTTTCAGTGTAAATACCACTGCGGTGAGCTCTAAACCATGGGTAGAGTAGTTATTCTCATATTCTTTCAGTTGTCGGGATGCATATGCAATCACCTTACCATTTTGCATCAGCACACAACCAAGACCATTCTTCGAAGCATCACTGTATACTTTGAAACCTCCCGTTCCCATTAGGATCGCTAAGATAGGAGCTGATGTCAGTTGTTTCTTCAGTTCTTGAAAGCTTCGTTCACAAGCCTCTGTCTACTTGAAGGTTACGCTCTTCCTTGTCAACTCGGTGGGACTTGTTGGTTGTGGCCAATTGATAATTGCTTCAACTTTACTTGGATCTACTGAAATTCCTGCTCCAAATACAACATGGCCAAGAAACACAACTTGTCTAACCAAAATTCGCATTTCTTGAACTTAGCATACAACTATTTCTCTTTTAAAACTTCTAACACTTTTCTCAAATGTATGACATGCTCTTCTTTAGTCTTGGAGTAAATAAGGATATCGTCAATGAAAACAATCACAAACTTATCCAGGAAGTCACTGATTATCCGATTCATTAAATCCATGAAGGCTGCTGGAGCATTTGTCAAACCAAATGACATCACCATAAACTCATAGTGTCCATACCTCGTGCTAAAAGCTTTTTTGGCTATATCTTCTTCTTTGATTTTTGAAAATATAGCTGCACTTTGAAGCTGATCAAACAAATAATCAATTCTAAGCAAAGGATATTTATTCTTGATAGTAACTTTGTTCAAGTCTCGGTAGTCTATACACATCCTCATTGTACCATCCTTCTTACGAACGAATAAAACTAGTGCACCCCATGGTGAAAAACTAGGTCTAATGAATCTTTTGTCCAGTAAATCTTGTAATTTTATTTTCAGCTCTTTCAACTCCACTGGTGTCATTCTGTAAGGAGATTTAGATAAAGGTGTGTGGTTCCTGGAAGTAGCTCAATAACAAACTCTATCTCACGATTTGGTGGTATCCTGGGAGATCATTTGGAAATACTTTAGGATATTTTTGAATAACTGGTACTTCGCTGACTGTCGGACCTTGTCGTTTTTCCAAATTTATTACACTGGTAATAAATTTTCCAAATTTATTACACTGGTACTTCGCTGACTGTCGGACCTTGAATAACTCTATCTCACGATTTGGTGGTAGTCCTGGGAGATCATCTGGAAATACTTCAGGATATTCTTGAACAACTGGTACTTCGCTGACTGTCGGACCTTGTCGTTTTTCCAAATTTATTACACTTATCAGATAACCCTCACAACCACTTTCCAATAGTCGTTGTGCTTTCACTGTCGATATTACTGGAAGTTTGAAGTTTGTTCTTACTCCGATAAAAGAAAAAGGTTCTTTTCCAAATGGTTGAAATGTGATTATCTTTCTCTGGCAGTCTATTGTTGCACAATATTTTGACAACCAATCCATACCCAAAATTATGTCATAATCATTCATATCCAATACAATCAAATCTGCACACGTTCCCGACCTTTAATTGGAATAACACATGCTTTCAATACCTGATTAGTCTGTTTCGGGTCTCCATAAGGGATTACTACACTATAACTAGCTTATGTTGTATCAGGTATCCTATCCAATCTTTTTATGTACCCAGTGGATGCAAATGAATGTGTAGTTCCAGCTTCAAATAATACAAATGCTGAAGTGCCAAGGATAGAAAGTTTACATGTCACCACAGATGGATTCATTTCAGCGTCCTCTCTGGTCATGGTAAAAACTCTAGCGGGAACTCTATCTTGTGTCCTCAACCTTGGCTTATTCGGGCATATTCAGGTAATATGTCCCTCTTGACCACAAGTAAAGCATGTGCTCGTACCTAACAGACAAGCCCCTTTATATGATTTCCCACAATAATGACACAGAGGTACTGGTATTGGAACTTTGCTCTGCTCAACCCTGACACGTTTACTTGGGTCTTTTTGACCCTCTCCTTGTTTATGTTGAAAGTTGGGTTTTGGGCCCTGAAATTGTGGCGACCTCTTCTTTTCATTTCCAACCCAATGTTGTCCCTGTCTTTGTGTGAATTGACGACGCATCTCCTGTGCATGCCTTATTCGTTGTTTGGCTTGTTCTGCAACTTGTGCCCTCTCAGCAATTTGTGATTAAGTGGCCCCTTGAACTCCTAACATACTCACATCTCTATAAATCTTGGGTTTTAGGCCTTCGAGAAATCTTTCTACCTTCAATACTTCTGTACTAACTATATGTTCGGCAAACCTCGACAACTGTTCAAATTTACGGATATAATCTGAAATAGTCTTACCTCCCTATTTTAGTTGTATAAATTCATTCATCTTCATTATACGAATAAGGGCTATAAAATACTTGTTCTGAAAAAGCTCTTTAAATTTATCCCAACCCATGGTTACAACATTCTCAATACTCTTTATCATGTCCCACCAGTGTCCTGCGCTTCCATGTAACATGAAAGATGCACATACTATTCTTTCCTCATCTGGAACCCTACTATATTGAAACATGTTCTCTATAGTTCTCTGCCAGTCTTCTGCATCAGTGGGATCTATAACATCCTCAAACGTTGGTGGATTCAGTTTTCTAAATCTTTCTCCTACCACTTCAACATGTTCTGTTCGATGTGGTGATTAATTCATTTCACCCTCTAATTGTCCCTCCATATGTCTTTGTTGGACGAGTTGTTGAATCTGTTGGGACTGTCGTTATATTAGTTCTGTCAACCTAGTAATAACAGCATCACAGTTATTGTCTACTTCTCTAGTGGATGTCTCTTGCTCTTCAGACCTATCTCTTCCACTACTCTCTCCCCGAGTTCTTACTATTGTTATCAACTACTATATGGAATCCTAGATCACATGCCAAATATGAATCATTAAATATATGAATATGAAATTAAATAAATAAAACAAAACTTACTGATATTGGGTCGCGTTCCACAAGTTCTAAGATCATGTACATGGACAGTCTACAGAACCATCATGTGGGCTCTAATACCACTGTCACAACCACATTTCTAATATAGCTAGACATGTAATAGATTTTCATATTAAAACACATGTAAGTGAGTGTGACTTTTTTTTAAACGTAGTAACAAATAACTTTTTCTTGCCCCCGAAACTAGATAAGAAAATATATAGCATGCTTAGTAGCTTTTATCATAAAGTCAAGCCTCACTCACTTCTATATTTTACATATTTATATACATCAGAGTATCAAACAGATGAAGTCCAAGTACTTTATCAAAATATTGTTTTAAGCAAAATAAGCCCATAGCATAGCCCAACAGGTCGTCATCCATGTACACCATCTTCGAACCCGTAGGAACTCAACAACACAGTCAGTAAGTCCATGAGCTTATACATCAGCAAGTTCACCTACAATGCATTAACTATATGAGCTGAAAAGCTCAGTAAACAGAAATTATGCACATAACATTAATAATATGGAATGATGTCAATGATACATGCTAATGAATGAAAACATTTCTTACAAAATCATTTTCCTTCATTGGGCCCTTGACCACCTAGCTACTAGGCACCGAATAGAGCTCAATATAACATCATTCATCATTATAGCCATATTCATGTCTCACATGTCACCGGCTGAACGAATCAAGTCATATTCATGTCTCACATGCCACCGGCTAAGCATATAGTAATGGTAGCCATATCCATGTCTCACATGCCACCGGCTAAACGAATCAAGTCATATCCATGTCTCACATGTCCCGACTACCCATATAATATATCGTAAGCATGATTACATGCCTCGGTGCACTAGTAGTGGTCAATAAACTCTATAAGACATGCCTCATTAAAATCTTATTAAAGAAAACTCAGTGGAAAAGACCTTCAACAAGGAAAAAGAGTATCGTACCTAAAGATTAAGAAAAACAATAACACTCTGTACTCCTAAAGTCAGTAGCCAAAATTTGAGACACCTTAATCAGTGCCGATTGCCACCAACAAAATTGAACATTTATTGTTATAATCTATCAACCGCTTGATTCCCATCACAAAAAATATGAGAAACTTGGAAGTCCATACTAGAGAGTGAGTTAAGAGTTCCAATCCATCTATTATTGAATTTGTAGTTATATAAATAGATTTTAGTTGTTTTATTTTCCTGATTTTTATTGAATAAATTGGTCATGATCATAAGAAAAGGTTGTGATGTACAATTTCATTCTCCAAGTGAAAATTATTTGATAAGAACTAATACAAGTACATACATATATATCAAGTTTGTTTTGCTATAAAATCACCTCTCCTCTATAACTGATGTTTTCTTCTCTTAATGTGAATCCCCCCTTTCAAATGAATAAAAAATGATATTTATACCTAAAATCGAATTAATTTAACCGCTCCGGAAATATCACCTCACGAAGCCACTAACACAGAGCGGTTACCCGTGTTATAGACTTAGCGTGAAGTAGACTTAGCGTTGGCTCGATCTGAAGTCGAGAAGAAGGATGACCAACTCCGCACCTTAAATGCCGAGATGATAGAGAAGCATAAAGATATTAGAAGTAGGGATCTTCTAATATCTGAACTCCAAAAAGAACTTGAAGCAGAAAAGGAGAAAAGGAAAGTGGAGACCGAGTTTTATTTTCTCGAGGGACGATTAAACGGCCTGAAGATGGGATATCAAAGAGGGTTTTCGGCTTTCCCAGAGAGTGAATGGATGAAGAGGATCGCCGAAGAATATAGATCCAAACTGTTTAATCGGATGTGGGATTCAACATTATTCTTATCCAAGGCTGCTCCGATGGCGGAATCCTTTTTCGTCGAAGGAGTTCGTGTCTGCCAAGAGAGAGTGAATCAATATCTAGAAACAGTGCGGACTCATTTAGCAGCGAACAATATCTCCTTGCCAGAAGACCCTTTAATCTTTAACTTAACCGAGTTAGGCAGTCAGAAATTTGTTCTTCTCTCAAATCTCTTTCCTTAAATTTTGATGTCTCTACTTCAAAATGGAGTAAAAATGGTATTTATACATGAATTTGAATTGATCTAACTGCTCCTAAAATATCGCCTCACGAAGCCACTAAACAGAGCGGTTACCCGTGTTATAGATCGTGGGCTAGAATGATATGAATCATCTCGCCACCATTCTTGACGAAATGGTATATTCGAGCTGAGCTGACCTTCTCGGTTTCATGAATGCATCTTGCAGATTGAGGCAGATTCGAGAATTCCGAAATCTATTTTAAGCATACCGAAATATACTGATATTTATATCTTTGAACTCAGGGGCAGATCTGTGCGAGATAATAATTTGTATTGTATTTGTATAGCAACATCTCGATTACACGCGCCTATATGTTCATTTCGGATTATTAGATGACGACCATATCAAAGTTAAAGTTCTAATATAATAGACTCATAATCATAACATGATAAATATTGTTTATTAATACTTCATAGATACTAAACTACATATATAGGCTTATGATTTTATAAGATTTTGGAATAGGTTTCTATATATATAAATTTAGAAAATATAAAAATAATTGGATTGGGTATCAATAAGATTTGGGATTAAATTCAAATATAAAATTATTCAAATATAAAAATATTATATTACTATTATGAACTTAAATAATAATTTTTAATTTTAATATAAAATTATTCAAATATAAAAATACTAAATTACTATTATGACCTTAAATAATATTTTTAATAAGGATATATGATCCGTATTAAATTAGAGTCCTACATATAATAGGATTATATCATGCGATCCTTATTGGATTAGAATTCGAATATAAAATTATCTAAATATTAAAACACTAAATTATTATTATAACCTTAAATAATAATATTTAATAAGAATATATCATGCAATCCATATTTTATAATAAACATCTATAATTTTTTATTAATAATATATAATAGATAATAGATATATGCAAAATACGATTTTACTCTTAATTAAAAAAGTTTGAAATATGATGGGGGCTAGTGACCCTCTTGGCTCCGAGTAGCTGCGTCCTTGCTTGTGTGACCCCTAATTCGGAGGCAACTAACAGAAGTAATACTTTTGTTATCCTCAAACAAGCTCCTGAAGACTAATACCGACATCTCAGATGAAACCGTCTATCTCATCCATATCCATGATAACTATAGTTTTGTCTTAATTTTATTTGAAATTATAATTTTTTTATTTTTGTTTTTGGACAATCTTAAATGTCTCTTTAAAGGAATCTTTTTTCACTATATATGTACAAGTGAAGTCACTTTCTACACAAGGGAATACTATTTCTTTCAAGGCCTTTTCGAAACTCCAAATGTAGAAACCAAAATATAGAACTTCGAGAAAAAGAGAAAATAAATAATATAAAAGAATGAGAAAGTCACAAACAAATAAATGATATCACAGTAATCAATTGGATATATACATATATGTATATCATGTAATTAGTACATTTGATTGAATTCTTCACCTTAAAATGAATATAACAGTAACTAAGTTATAATCAGTTTATTCAAAAGTAAAATATGATTTACAATATGTAAGATTAATATTGTTTAATTTGAATGTTTAACTATCATTTTTCTCTTAAGTTTGATTATTTATATTCACATGCAATGGCGTAATACAATATTCTTCCTTCAATTGGGATACAATTATATTTAAAATGATCTTGAAAAGGGTATAAATTTTATTTATAAAGCTAATAAGGTATTACATTTACCGTCTAATTTTGTGATAAATAAATTATCAATGGTTGTAAATTGTTTTGCCTACTTTGGGATAAAGAAGACGTTATTTATCCATTAGTATAAAGAAACATCATTTTTAGTCACTTAATATTATTGTTTGGATAAAAAAATACACCTCTTTCAATTTTACTTAAATAATATACATAAGAAAACATTTTCACGACAACAAAAATAAGTATTTAAAATGAGTTTTTCGCGACAACAAAAATTGTCGTGAAACTATAACATATTATCATAAAAATTAATTAATCATAGAAATTGATAATAAGTTCACAAAAAGAAATTCATAAAATAACTCAAAGATTATTTGCGACAACGCAACAACATCATCTCAAATAGACTATTTTTGTGAAGATTTTTGAAATAATATTTAACAATAAAATATTGTTGCACAATATATGTACGACAATTATCAATTTTCTGTGACAACATTTTGTTGTAATTAATAAATTTTTTTTATTGTAATGTTTTATGTTACTTTTTGGGAATATTATAGTCCCATAGAATAAAATTTAGTTAAATAGATGATTTTTTTTTTTTTTTATATTAATGATTAGTATATTAATGATTAGAAAAAACAAGGAACCACTCATCTCGTAGGCACGTCAACATCTTACTTTTTTCACTAGTCAATGCAATTATTCTATAACCCCACTCATGTATTATTGAAGGATATAAATTGACAACGTGATATTTATGTAACAGCCAACAAACTACATTTTTTCTTTTCTTTTTAAGTAACAAAAAAATAAATAATAATAAAGAAATGGTTGTTGTTTGACGTTATTAGAAGAGTGAGTCAACAAAATGGAAAAATATATTATATACTTACAAATATAAACTGATTTTGTTGTTAAATGAGAAGAGAAATTCTTGTGTTTATATAGCACCAAGTACCTCTCATCAGCAACTCTTATTGGAAATTAAGATTAAAGAAACTAAAGTATATATATCTTTAATGCATTATGATGCTAGAGAGCTGCCCGAAGTCTTTTCACCACTTCTCTCATTGTCAAGTTGAAATCCTTCTCCATCTGCCAAAAGAAAAATCAATATAAAAAATTTAGGACGTAATTCTTATGAGACAGTCTCATGATAATCTGAAAAGGTGAATCAATCCAGATTTTATAATATATAAAACATAAATTGGCTTTTAAAAATGAAGTTGAATTGTGAATAGTTATATAATTAATCACTTTTATATAAATTTTGCAAATGACATTTTGTAATTTGAAATTATGCATGATTTAACATTTTTTTTATAGACACATAAACTTTAAGTTTGATGCATTTTATCGTATTGGACAAAATTATAACCATAAACTTTTCAGAAATCAGCGGTTAGAATTTGTCTAATACGATAAAATATAAAAACTTTAATATTATAAAAAAACTAAAGTTCAGAAAATATATTAAAAAAAATTCAAAATTATGTATAATCCCGATAACAAAATTGAATAGACCCTTATAGTTATGTAATATCTTGAAATAAACCCAAATCTAGTTAGATTTGGATTTTATTTTTTAGATTGGAATAATAGGGGTACCTCAGCAATAATGGTAATGTCAAGGGCGAAAGTTCCAAATGGGGTGACATTGGTGCTGATAATAGCGAGGTTAAGCTTCTCGACCTTGCAGAGTAAATTGACCAAAACACCCTTGTGCTTCTCGCAGTGGAGTCTGAGAAGGATGTGGTTGTTGCACACCCTGGCCTCAATCTCCGGCAGCGGCATCTCGTCGGCGCCGCCGCTCTTCTCGTCGGAGGAGCCCTCATCCTCCGCCATGATCTGTGACCTCTTCACCAGCACCACCGACTCCATTGTCTGCCTCGTTGCTTGCTCCTCCAATGTCTTCACTCTCTCTTGCAAATGTTTCAGATACTTTATTGCATCCCCCAACACTGATGTTTTGTCCATCTGCCATACTTCATCGTCACTTTTCCGATATTCACTTTTGGGAATGGAAAAGAATTAAATAAATTAATACCTTTTTGAGGCCAGGAATGATGGTGGAAAGTGCGACAAACCTCTGGCTGAGCTGCTCCCTCCGTTTCCTCTCCGCTATAATATGATCATACGTTTGCGAAGGCGGCCTAATCCGGCTAGGCCTCTTGTTGCTTAGAGGACGTTTCGATTGATCTTCGGGCTCAGGAAGCGGGCCCTGAGCCCTCAGAACCTGGGAGACGGCGGCCTCTTCGTCGGGGTTCAAGGGCCGGCTCTGAGGGCTCACGGCATGATGCTGAGGATTAATCTCGGTGGTGTTGTCGAAATTGAGCATGATAGGAGTGGAAGAAGTGGGGTTAATGGGGTGGTTGTTGATGCTGGTGAAGGTGGAGAAATTGTTAGGTTTTAGCAACTTTGGTGGTGGCTCAGCCGTGCCCAACGGCGGCGATTCGATGGCCATGGAAGTGATGGAATTGGAGCTTGGGATGTTGATAAGTGTTGAGGAAGATGGTGAGTTGTCTAACTCGTGTCCAAGTAATGCAGCCACTTCTTCATCAAATGAATCCATCAAATCCCATTGATCCATAGTCACTATTGAATTCTCTAGCCCCTGCAATGTATTCATTTCTTTTTTTTTTTAATAATTTTGTTTCTTCGATATATGATATAGTATTATTGTTATTATACTATACATGTGACATAACTTTTATATTAATAAAATAAAATAAAAAGACAGTAAGTACAGTATTATTTGGGAATTAAGGATATCTGATTGCCCTCGTGCACTTGCTCTTCGCATTTTGTCCTTTGGAATTTTCTTTCTAATGATTGTGTGCTTCTGGTTTTTTAATTTGTATACTTTTCTATCGTAGAGGTATCTACTTTATTGACTGTCAGAGACAAGGAAAATGCAAGCTTTTGAAATAAATAATTTCTTAAATAAATGTTTCTACCATTTTTTTATTATTATTTCAGCTGTTTTTTAGTGATTAATATAATAAATAATTAATGTTAGTTAATATATACTTTTCATCGAAAAAATTATCTAGAAAAAGGCCTCTCTAGAATGTAGTTTGAATCATCTATTATATTTGAGGTTTCATTTGATGTTTTATTACACAATACACATTATATTAATCTTGTCATATGTAGTGATAATATAATTTGAAATATTAGATGAAAATAGAATGTAGTGTGTCATGAAAATGGGTAAAAAAGAGTTTACATAATTATATTTTTAAGTCAAAAAAAAAAGTTAAAAAGAATGTTTTCTTATACTACTGAGTAAAATATACTTCTTTTATTCAAAGTGAGTGCAAAAAATTCAAACCTTAATAAAAAAAAGGGCAGGGTAACTCTCCATTTATTTATCCTATTTCTATAATCGCACTACTGATTTATCAGCTTTGCAACTGAATATTTTTAATACATATTTCTATATATTAATCATTTAGATATTTCCACAGTTAGCTTATCATATTGGTAAAAAAAACAAAAACAATAGCATATCATTACCTTAATTTACTCATGAGATCCTTTATTTCAACTTTTGTTTCATTTGGTATTACAAAATATTCACCACATCACATATATAATTAAATGAAATAATTACATAGCATGTGATGTAAATTAATACTAACTTTAAATATGAGATGTAAGATCGAAACTGTTGTCATTAAAGAATTAAAAATACTATCTTTCTAAATTTATATATTAAGTAAAAGAATCTGATGAAGAACAAATTAAATGAGAGTATCCATATATAATGGATAATGATGTAATAGATGGTCTGAAATGGCTGTTCTATGTTCAAATATTTTGTCACATAGTAATGTCAGAATAAAAGGCACACATTCACATGCAAACACAGGCAAAAAAACCTGCATGTATATGGTGAGAGAGAGAGAGAGAGGAGAGAGAAACCATGAATATATCAACAGTTTATACTATAAAAGATTACCATTTCAGAGAGCCAAGATAATTCCGAGTCCATGCTGTTAATTAATCTCCTCTTTCTTTAAGAAATCTGGATCAAAGAAATTAAACAACAGGAATAAATAAAGTTATAATTCAACCACAAATATATATCAACTAAATTCAGATCAAATTAAATTGAATGCTCATAAATTTAAAAGAAGCAAAAGAGGTCTTACAATGTTGTTTCTTTCAACACAAGTAAATATGTAGCTTTTAATAAAGGAGTTATAGTGTTTGAGTTTCAACACTCGAAATGGCGTTTATATATATATAGAGAGAGAGAGACCACAATGAGCGGCTAGAAATTGCTGAGGCAATCGTCTAATCTCCACAATGCCCTGATTGTATGGACACTACACTCGTTTATTTTGATTGGCTCAAATTGTCATTTAAGTTTGGCTTTAATTTTTTTTTTTCTCCATTTCTAGTGTATATACGATATTATGATGTATGCATTTTGGGGGAAAAAAAGAAATGAGTGGAATCTTAACTATCTATCAATGAAAATATCTATTTTACTAGAACTTGTGTGAGATCATTTTATGAATTATTATTGTGTGAACGATATCTTATTATGGATCAATTAATATACAACTAACATGGGATTTCATAGTCAACATGAGTGAATACGGTCAACACAGGTTAATGATAATGAAATAATATAATTCTATTAACTGATGCATGGTTATAACCAATATTCTGATGCTATGAGTTAATGTAGATAGTACGAGTAAGAATGATAAAAATGTTCAAATTTAATTAGAAAAGTTAATTTTGAATAATGATTAATTTTCTTTTCTTAACCATAAATACCTAAAACTAAGTGAGTCGTATTTTTACCATAACTAACTAAAAATGATATTGTATATTTGTGGTCCGATTTGAAAAGCTTAAAAACAAGTGTAGTGTTTGTGTGCACCAAGTGCATGGATTATAATCCATGCAACTAAGCATGCGCGGGTTGGGTCTGACCCGGATCTGCACCCAAATTTCTTTTTTTTTTTTAAATTTATGTTATAACTTTTATATTTACCTAATATAACCTTTATGTAAAGATAACATAACCCTTAAGTGAATAACTTAAATTTTTCAGCATAAAAATTCATGTAATATAGTTGAAACCTTTATGTTATGATAATTTAACTTTTATGTTATATTAATATAACTTTTATGTATAGATATCATAACCTTTAAGTAAAATTACTTAAACTTTTTTCAGTATAAATAACATAATTAAAAGTTATGTAATATTTATATTATACGAGTATAACTTTAATGTTAATTTAATATAACCTTTATGTACATATATCATAACCTTTAAGTAAAATTAATTAGACTTTTTTCACTATAAATAACATAAAAGTTATGTAACCTTTATGTTATATGAGTATAACATTTATGTTATATTAATATAACATTTATACACAAATTTCATAACCTTTAAATAATATTACTTAGACTTTTTTTCAGTATAAAAAACACAAAAGATTATGCGAATAGAACTAAAAGTTTGGGTTCGTTAAACTAAAAGGTTAAGTTCGCTGAACTAAAAGGTTAGGTCAATATAACTGCGAAACTAGAGTTTGGGCACGCGTGGGACGAGTGAAATACACCCCCAGATCGGATCGACCCAATCTGTGCACCTGGTGTAAAGAAATATTTATGTAAAATCAATAATTGAATGAAATGTTGAGATTGGACCAATCATAAAACTAGTTAAATAGTCATAACGGTCAATCAAATTTCTTCATGAGTCAATTTGGTTTGATTGATCAATTTTTTTAGGGATTTCATTCATCCAATTCCTGAAAAATAAGTTAACTATCAATGTATGGTATGAAAGATAATTCTTATCAATTTGATTGGAAACTATCAAATTAATTAAGAATATTCTATAATGAAACGATTTCAATTTTTCTCTATTAGGCGTTATCTCATTTTCTTCCCATAACTTGCGTGGTTGCCAAATCACGATGATGTATCAATTCAAAAATTAAAATTAAAATTAGAATGCAAAACTTTTGATTATTATTTTATTAGTTATGATATTTGATAAAAATCCATTTGACTACAAAATTTATTGTTTTTTTTATATACTTTCAATATATACTCAACTCTAATTACTATAAGATGTATTTAAGAATAGTAATCACACATGAAATATTACATGTATATCAATATATTACACCGGTAAAGATATCAATATTATCATGCAAATATTTGTTCAATATATTCCATACAATATCGATAATTTGTGATATAGATTTTTGTCAAATAATTTATATCGAACAAATATCTGTATGATATTATTGATATCTTTACACTTTTTGTGTTATTAATTAATTTTTTTCCAATAATATATATCAATCAATATCGATATTTTGCGATATTGTATCCAATATAATATCGATATTTTACAATATTGATTTTTGTCCAATAATACCGATATATTTACAAGTGTAATATATTGATTGTCCGCGTAATATCTCGTTTAATTTTCATTTTCAATTGGCACATCAGTAAATTTTCATTTTCAATTGACACATCAGTGTGATTTGATAGCCACGTCAACTATGGGAAAAGAATGAGATAAGAAAAGTTAACACTATTTTATATTAGAATCTTAATTTGATAGTTTCAAATCTTTAAAGCCCTAGATTAATAAGATTTATCTTTCATACCCCGCATTGATAGTTAACTTATCTTTCGAGATCTCGATCGATAAAATTTCATTTTTTTTTTATTTTTAAGTGTAAGAAATATTTAAGGAAAAGATAAGTAAATATCGATTAACACATTTTTCTTTTTTATCATCCCAAATTATAGACACTTTCTTGATTAGTAGGGTATAATTATCTAAAATACTCTTAATTAATGTTCTTTGGAATTATAACTTTTCTTTAGTCATCAATATATATAAATAAGAGTATAATATGAAGTCTGAGGGTTAAAATTATTTTAACAAGTAAATTAAATATATTTTTGTTAATCTATGTGAAATGTAAAATGTGTCTATCTTTGTGGGATGGAGGGAGTATTTATTATAAGTTAGAATAGTGTTTTAATGAACTTGGTGCATGGATCATGATGAGTCCGGCTTGGATTCGCGCCCAAATTTTATTTTTTATTTATGTTGTAACTTTTATGTTATACGAGTATAACATTTATGTTATATTAGTATGACCTCTGTACAGATATCATAACATTTAAATGATATTATTTAGACTTTTTTCAGTATAAAAATTCATGTAGTATAATTGAACTTTTATATTATAATAATTTAACCTTTATATTATGTCAGTATAACCTTTATGTACTTAAAAAATAACATAAGTTTTATAATTTAACGTAATGCCGTATTTTTGATCCGCCGTGTCCTTAACAAACGTTTTTCCGCCAGGACCCTTTACAGCTTTAACTATATTGTATTTAAGACCTAAGAAACACCGTAAATTTGTAGGCTGCTGTGGACTAAGCTTGAGGTGTTGAGTTGTCAGACGTTCTGTCTTAGCTACTCACGCGGTAACCACTATACGAGGTGGGGGTAATTTCTAACTCTGGATCTGTTTACAGCTTTCCCTATTTGTGAAATATGATTGGGAATCTAAGTGCTGTGTTTATACTTGCTGTGCCATATTATATCTGTGAAAGGGCCGAGGTCCTCCGATCATGCATTCTGTTCGTCCCCTGCTATTTTCTACTACTCAGTGGAGGTGTCGTGAGCCTCTTTAAATGCACTAACGGTGAGATACCGTTATATAGGGTAAGACGGGGGAATCCCGCACCTATACGTCCCTTGCAATTTCTAATATCTGCTTTGCATATATCTGTGCTGTGACAACGTGACTGTAAGTTAGCTTTTCGGTATTTAAATTCTGTCAAGAGTCTTATGAGGTGGATGTTATCCCCACTGAGTGTATTCAACGCACTCACCCCTTAATCTGTACTCACACTACAGGAGATGAGGAAGCTGGTGAGCCCTAGACGGAGGGAGATAGTGCTAGCTGTTGGTTTTTCTGATAAATGGTCTAGTTAAAACATTTCCGAACACGTTTCCAAACAGTTTATGATCTGTATATATCTTTGGGTTCTGGTGAGGATGGGAGATCCTGATGTTTAGCTTCCGCTGTATATGATGTATATTATCGGTGAGAGACCGAATGATATCGGCCGAGGCCGAAGGTTGTTGTGAGATGGTTTATTATCGTCCCTTATCTCTTTCGTCTGTTGTCCCTTGCTTAACTCTTTCTGTATGTGTTATGCGTCCCTTGCTTTTCTATCTTCACGCCCGGGTAAAACTCTGATATTTTTAACGAAAGATTTTGGGGCGTGACACGCCTAACACACTAAGAATTTGAAACACCCCTTAATCTGTACTCACACTACAGGAGATGAGGAAGCTGGTGAGCCCTAGACGGAGGGAGATAGTGCTAGCTGTTGGTTTTTCTGATAAATGGTCTAGTTAAAACATTTCCGAACACGTTTCCAAACAGTTTATGATCTGTATATATCTTTGGGTTCTGGTGAGGATGGGAGATCCTGATGTTTAGCTTCCGCTGTATATGATGTATATTATCGGTGAGAGACCGAATGATATCGGCCGAGGCCGAAGGTTGTTGTGAGATGGTTTATTATCGTCCCTTATCTCTTTCTTCTGTTGTCCCTTGCTTAACTCTTTCTGTATGTGTTATGCGTCCCTTGCTTTTCTATCTTCACGCCCGGGTAAAACTCTGATATTTTTAACGAAAGATTTTGGGGCGTGACACGCCTAACACACTAAGAATTTGAAATGTAGGGTGGACTAGACATTGAATTCACAATCTCAATCCAATCAATCAAGATTGATGTTTTTCTAATAATTAAATCATTATTTATCCTCACGTATTGATTATCCAAGTGATTAGAGAAACATCTTTAGCTCACTCAATCTTATTATATACTCTACCTTATAGAATAACAATTTGTTAATCCAAATTGCCTATTAGTTGTAATCAACCAAAAGAAGCTCTTTAATTGATCTATTCATCTGAACAACCTTATACCGTTTGGCAAACACTCCTGTGCACCAGGTGCACGGATCTAAGATCCGTGCAATCCGGGTCGATCCGACCCGGATCCGCGAGTTTTTATTTCTTTTTTTTTTTCCAAATTTTTGTTCTGACCTTTATGTTATAAATGTATGACCTTTACGTTATAAATGCGTGACCTTTATGTACAACTGTCTCTACCTTTATGCACTGTAACTTAGGAAAAAAATGAAGATTTTTAACACAATTTGCACTATGTACCTTTATGCGATATTAATGTGACCTTTTATGTTATATTATGTCACATTTATGTACAGATATTCTAACCTTTATGCATCTTTATATATTATATAAAGGTCAGAATATTTGTACATAAATGTGACATAATATAACATAAAGGTCGCATTGATATCACATAAAGGTGTAAAGTTCAAATTATATTGAAAATCTTCATTTTTTTTCTAAGTTACAGTCTCTAAAGGTCATGATAGTTGTACATAAAGGTCATACATTTATAACATAAAGGTCACACATTTACAACATAAATGTCACAACCTGAAGCCAAAAAAAAAAAAGGAAAATTCAAAAACACGCGGATCCGGGTCAAAAACCGGGTCGACCCGGATTGCATGTACACCAAGTGCACACAAGACCAACTCATACCGTTTTAGCTCTCTAGATTTAATTTGTTGAACACAATGAGTATTGGGACAACAGGGTAGAGAAGACATTCAATTCACAAGCTCATAAATCCAATCAATTAAGATTAATGTTATTATGATAATTAAATCATTAGTTGCCACATATAGATATTAATTTATAGCAATTACAAATTACGAACCATATCCCAGCATTCCACATGTAAAAGATCAATAAATATCAATAAAGTTGATCAATCCATAGAAAGATCCACACATCTTTAACAATAAGAACAAACAACATTTTTTGTACACATAAAATGAACAACCACTAAAGACACTTTGCAAGCTTAAAATTTTCTCAAATTATACTGTTTTTACTAATGAGTTTTGTATTAAATATAATTGAAAAAAACACAATGGCTATCAGTATAGCTAATTAATAACTTAAAAATTAATGTTGATAAAGTATCATTACTAAATTATATATATATATATATATAGAGTAAATTACATAATCTAAGCCAAACTATGACAACTTTTGCACTTAGGTATACAAACTTTCAAAGTTTTACTGTATAACCGCTAAACTTTGCGGGTTTACCACACGACCGCCAAAACGTCGCCGCTGGCGGAATATGCTCAGAATATTTCTTCCCGTGCCGACCACATGACTTCTGCTGAGGGCATTTCGGTCTTTTTAAGTGTTGGCTCAGTTTAATGACCCACTGAATGGCAAAATAGGGAATTCCATAATATATTTAAATTAAATTAAAATTATAAATTAAATGAAAAAATAATTGAAATCAACTTAACACCTAACTAACCCATAAATTGCACCCACAAATTAATTTTCAACATTCACCCTGAAATTGAAGAAATAAACCCTAACTTCGAAATACCCTAATTTCCATTGAAGTACGAAGGATTCTTGCAATGGGATGGGTTATTCGCACGAAAGAACACATTACAGATTTCAATGGAAAGCCAACACTCGATTATGGTATCTCTCATTCCCCTTTCATCTTTATGTCAATTTCATATATGTTCATTGGTTGGGAAATGTCGATTACAATAATTGCTTTGTGTGCTGGTAAAATTTTGAGTTTATCTTGTTTTACATTATTGCTTTCTTGTTTTTGCAATATTATTTCTATGTTTTGTAGATTTGTATTGAATATGCTATGCAATATGCTATGTTAAAACTGATGGTTGGTGTTTTCTGCAAAAAATAATAATAATAATAATAATAATAATAATAATAATAATAATAATAATAAGGATGAGTTTTGAAATTTCTTTGTTCTTATTTTGTAAATCAGCTGGTAATTCAGATAAGTTTACTATAAGAATTTTCCACTCAACCAAATTTGCTTGTTTTGGGAAGATTGTATACTGTGGGCCAAATCTGACTATAGATCATATAGATTTCTGTGATGTTGATTAAGTTTCTATGCTTGAAATTGTGCAAATGGGTAATGAGATAGGATTGGAGAAAGTTGAGGCTTTTTACTACAATAGAAGTGGTGTTAATGACTGCAGTAATTTGTTCACCCTGCAAGATGACAATGATGTAATGGAATTAGTAAACTGGATAGATGAAGATAGATTGATAGACATATTTGTGCAACATGAGTGTGAGAGTGACATGGAATAAAAACATTATGAGGAAGAAGATGGTGACAGTATGACAGGGAAAGAAGATGATGATAGTTTGGCAGAGAAAGAAGACAGTAGGGCTAAAGTTATTGATGAGGAAGAAGGTGTTGATGAATTGTTGAAATCTATTGGTAATGAGGTTGTTGAGGGTGATGTAGGGGTAGACCAAGGTGTAGATGATGAAGTATGATAATTCACTAATTCATTATACAGTGTAATAGATGATAATCCTAGTGGTGATAGTGATGATGGTCAAAGCATAGGTTCTGATTCAGACATCTCTACTGATTTTGTGGACAATGAAGAAGATGTTGGTGTTGATGACTCATTGTTTGATGAAACTATAGATGATGATGTTGAGTGGGTTGGGCTAGGAAAACACATGGATGTGGGAGAGGGATGTAGCAGAGACAATCAACAAACAAACTGTATGAGTAACAATGGGACAAATACTCCAATGTTCACAAGAAGGGGCTCTGTGATCCTAACTTTAAGTTGAGCATGAGATTTCCAGATGCTGTTAGGTCTCATTCAATCAAGAATGACAGAGATGTTAAATTTACACTTAGTGAGAAATGGAAGGTTTAAACAAGATGTAGATATGAGAAGAATGATACAATTCAAGTGAAGATGTTTGTAGGGAAAGACCAATGTCCAAGGTTACAGAAAATTTCACATGCAAATTCCAAGTGGTTAGCTGACATGTATCAGGACATGATACAGAGTAATCTCAAATGGCCTGTAAAATCCATGATATTTATAGCTAAAAAAGAATTGAGGCTTACCTTCAAGAAGTGACAGTTGTATAGGGCCAAAAAATAGCAACTGCATTGATTACAGAGACATATATGGAACAATATGCTATGTTATAGTCATATGCTGAGGAAATCAAGAGGTCTAATCCATCAACCATAGTGAATATAAAATGCAAGCATATAGGGAGAAAACCACAATTCAAGAGATTGTACACATGTTGGGGGCATTTAAAGAAAGGGTTAATTGAGAGTTGTAGGCATATTATTTGTTTAGATTGTTGTCATTTGAAAAGCCATTGTGGTGGAATTCTTTTGATTGTAATAAGAATTGATCTTAATAATGACATGTATCCATTTATTTATACAGTTGTAGAAAAGGAAAAAAAAGAAGTCTTGGTTGTGGTTTCTAAAGGAACTTGTGCATGATTTGCAAATAGTTAACCCTTACACATGGACCATAATGGCAAACAAACAAAAAGGGTTAGCTGACGCAGTAGAAGAAGTGTTGAGTGGCTGTGAGCACAGATTATGTGTTCGATACCTGTATGAAAATTTCAAGCAACTTCATAGATGTTTAGAATTGAAGAATGTACTGTGGAAGGCTGCCAGATCATGTAGAATGGTTGATTTTGATAAGGTAATGATGGAATTAAAAGAGTTAAATGTGGGTACCTATGAATGGCTTGTGGAAAGGCCACCAGCACATTGGAGCAGATCTCATTTTAGTGAGTTCTCCAAAGCAGATTTGTTATTGAATAATCTTTCTGAGAATCTCAATTCTATTATACTCTATGCAATGAGTCAACTAATTGTCAGTATGCTTGAGATTATAAGACATCCTAATGAAGAGGGTTCATGTCAGGAGGGATCAAATGATGAAGTATAATGAGAAAACATGTCCTAAGATAGCTAAGATTCTTGAGGAATGGAAGAAGCAATTAATGGAATACATTGCTCATTGGAATGACAAAGACCAGTTTAAAATTGAGGCTAGTAGTTTAAGAAGATTTAAAGTGCATTTGGCTGAAAAACAAAGCAGTTGTAGAAGGTGCCAGTTGACTGGGATATTTTGTCCTCATGTTATAAGTGCAATGTACATCTAAATTATGAACATGAAGACCATGTTCATGAGTACTGTAAGAAAGAGACATTCATTAATGCATATAGTAATCTCCTGCATCTTTGCAAAACATGGTTGATGAGGTGTCTGAATCAATTCCTCCAAGAACAAAAGTATCATAAACACTGTAATCTGAACTTTTTGTTATCACATGTTAGTTAAGATTTTAATGCTATTTTACCTTTATTTTTTGTATTGGGGAGAATGGGTAAGATAAAAAGCAAGAAAGAAGCAGAGCCTTGTGAAGATTAGGCAACTGATTAGATAGAAGAAACTGTATTTGTTATGAACTTGTTATGTTATAAACCTCAAAATTTCATGAACATGTTATTTATTATCGTTTTTATTTTTATTTTTATTTTTTATAGGGGAGAAGTGTGCAAGTAAGTGAATAACATAAAGGAGAAAATATAGTGTATGCCTGTTCTACAAGGGTATATTTTTTTTATTGATATAGAGTAATTTTTTCAATGGTAATGTTAACCTATTAAAATCATTTAGGGAATATTGATGAGGATGGGGGGCAGTTAAGTGCCAAAAGAAAGAACCTTACTACTGAAGCACCAATTATGCAATGCAAGAAGATAAAGGTACTAACACTATAAGTGTATTCTTTCTAAGAGCCACTTCAATTCATTGTAAAATATAACACATGTTTATGCCATTTTGTTAGGTGCATACCAATGAGAAGCCTAATAGTACTATTGTACTACCAAGTAGGGTTACAAGAAGCAAAGCCCAAATGACGTCCACACTTCAAGAAACAGTGAGCATTCAAATGGAAAAGTCCAAGAGTGCTAATAAACTGCCAAAAAAGAATCCTAAGTCCAAGGTACTAACACACTAAGACATCCTATAAAAGTCACTGTAATGATTCAATAGTTTATAAGTTCTAAGTACATGTTTATGTAATCTGTTAGGTAACCAATGAAACAATGAGTGCTCAAATGTGTTCCACAACAAGTCCTAGTAGGGTTACAAGAAGCACTGCAAAATAGACTTCCAACCCTCAAAATGATGGAACAATTCAACCACTAAAGGGCAGTATTGCACCCAAAAGAGGTAGACCAAAAACGGCTATGGTCACACTTTCAGAGAGTGGCACCCAACAATTTTCAAACAAGGCTATGGTCACACTTCCAGGAAATAGTGGTGTGAAAGTTTCAACCACCAAAGGACAGGCCTCAAAGAGAATGGTCATACCATAAGTTTTAGAAAATTTGACTGTGATGAAGACTTTTCTGAAATCTATTGCAATTTGAATTATTATGGTTTTTATTTGAAAATTGTTGTGATGTTGGCATCTTTTTAGCAAGTGTTTTGAATCAATGATATATACTCATATTTGGAAGGATTTAAGCATTTTAATGTATTTATTCTAGAATTATATTTGGAGTTTCAATGATGCTTTTATACTATTACTTGGACTTTGATTGTTGAGCGTGGATTTTTGGACAAGTTATAGGTTACCTGAAATTCTGTTATTTTGTTGAAAATATAGTGCATGGCTCTTTTATAGGTTGTCTGGATTTGTGTTACAATTCAATATCTAAAAGGATACTATATGTTATATTCAAGCAACATGTAAAGAAAATTGCACCATGCAAATTGCATTAAGCCAAAAATGTCATTATAGTAGGGAACTTGCATTTTAGTAGTGAACTACAAATTACATTGCATTATCATATTGAACTAGACATTACAGTAGAGAAAATTTCACTAGCTCATGAATACTAGAAAGATTCCAACTACTATTAATAAACATTAAACTTAATCACTTCATCAAATACATAATTATCTAAGACAGAAGCAACGACACCAACAACCATTTCTCCCTTGAATTCTTTCGTTATAATTCATTGTCAAGGTTATTATTAACCCGATCAAATTTACCTTCAAGGTTATTGATTCGTCTTAATAATCCTGGAATAATTTATTGAGCTCTAGCGCAGATAGGGGGATCAATCCAAACGAAGTAGTTGCATCCTCCATCCTACAATACAAAATGTTTAAAATTAGAGTGCATCAACTGAACTTTAGGTGTACACAATTGAAGAAAAACTTAGTTCTACAATCATAATTAGGGCTAAAATTTAGAGTACCTTGAACCTTAACCGTGACTAATAATACACAAACTATAATGTTAAGCCCCATATACACTAACTAATAATACATTAACTAAAAAAACACTAACTAAATATTAGGTCAGATTCACCCTCAAATCTCTAGATGAACGACATTATCCATCATTTCTTGTCAAACTAAATGAAATATTGAAATACAGTTATGCAATGTTGAAAACAAAAAAAAGAGGAATATATACCAAAAGAAATTTAAAAAACTAAGGTTCTCCATCAATTTAGGGCAGAAGTTTTCGAACTTCAGCTTACCTGTGAATTTTTGCATGTTGCATACTCCTCCCCGGGTTCAAATCGGTCCACGAAGTCTTCTTTGATGTGATATTACCACAAAAACATACCTCTTCCATGTTCAACTGTTTTCTTTGATAATAAAACTTCGATTTTGGGGTATTTTGAAGTTAAGGTTTATGTCTTCCATTTAGGGGTGCAATTTGTGGGTGAATGTTGGAGATGTTTATGGGTTAGTTAGGTGTTAAGTTGATTTTAATTTCTTTTCATTTAATTTATAATTTTAATTTAATTTAAATATATTATGGAATTCCCTATTTTGCCCTTCAGTGGGTCATTAAACTGAGCCAGCACTTAAAAAGACCGAAATGCCCTCAGCAAAAGTCACGTGGTCGACATGAGAGGGAATATTCCGAACATATTCCATCGGTTGTGACGTTTTGGCGGTTGTGTGGTAAATCCGCAAAGTTCAGCGGTTATACAGTAAACTTTGAAAATTCGTATACCTAAGTGCAAAAATGGTCATAGTTTAGGTTGGGTTATGTAATATATATATATATATATATATATTTAATACTTATTAAATAATGAAATTGAATAATTTTTAACATATGTATATTAAAATAAACATAAATTTATCAAATAAATTTCGTAGTTTATTTTTTAATACATATTCACAAAAACCATTTAATTTTATTAGTAATAAGTTTGAATAATCCTTTTAAATTAGCTCACCTTTATTTTACTTTTTTTATTATTATTTTTCTCTAAAAAATTAAATTAAATAAATTTAAAATTTATAAGTGGTTTTTATATTCAAAGTCTAGCATATGTTATTTTAACCAATTTAAATAAAATTCATAAATTATTTATGAATATCAATGATCAACATAATTAAATTAATATCATTAAATGGCTACATTAAATAGCTTTAAGATTCTAATTATTATTATTATAGATTTAATTTGTAATATATATATATATATATATATATATATATATAAAAGGAGGGTTTGAATCTCTCAAATTGTGCCACATGTGTTTTCCAAATGAACCTTGGGCTAACATTTGATGCTTTGAAATATTGACACATAAGCAAATAGATTATATGTTACATTTTCTTAAATGCCATTCAATTAATTCCTAAAAAAAATTTTATTTATGAAATATCCAAAAATTAATACCAATTACTACTCTACACAAAATAAGTGCTTAGAAAAAACTAAATATGTAAGTTGTAGTATTGACTTTTTCTATATGAAATATTTAGTTCCAAACTTTAATAATTATTTTTGTCCAACATTTCAAATTGAAAAAAAAAAAAAAAAGTAAACAACAATGCTCTTGCAAAAGTAATGACATTATGAAAAAAATAGGTGCTAAAAAAACCTTAGGATATGTTTACATTGGGTCGTAGATGGATTTGCAAGTTTGAAAGTGGATCATATCGGGAATTGTAGAAAAATTAGATGATGTTCTATTATTTTACAAATGATGTTTACAAATGAAATCATTATGTAAACCTAATAAAAAGAGCACTCAAAGGTAAAATCAGAACAGAACTGATGTCTTCGAAGGATAAAAATGAGATTTATTCTATACTTTTTAAAGAAAGATATGAAAATATCTAATCCAACAATTAAAACACCTATAAAGAACTAGCTATTAACAATTTTGTGCTAAAGATCAAATGAAAAAAATTAAAAACTAAAAACAATGAAAAATATTATTTTAAGGATATAGAAAAAAATATCATACATATAAATCAATAAACACATATGAAATAATAATACTTATAAAATGAAAATTAAATAAGTGTTAAATGAAGCCCGTGCATCACACGGGTTTAAATCTAGTTAAAATAAAAATAATTTGAAAATTTGTATGCTTGACATGTGGCACATGTAGCCTTACTTATATATATATATATATTTATATATATATATATATATATATATATATATAAAGATATTTACAATAATTGATAAAACGTTATTTATGTTCATTACCAAATGCAAGATATATTTAAATATATATATATATATATATATATATATGAGTATTGTTTGTGTGCACCAGTTGTATAGTGCAATTGGGCACAACCTGGATCCGCTCTAGAATTAATATTTAACTTTTTTTATTCATACAGTAACCTTTATGTTATATTAGTATAATATTTAAGTACAAATATCATAACCTTTAAGTGATACACTTATATTTTTTTATGAGCATAAAAATTCATGTAGTATAATTATACCTTTATTTCAACATTATCATACCTTTATGTTATATTAATATATAACTTTTATGTACAAATATCATAACCTTTATGCAATACTTTAACTTAAAAAAACAAATTCATCACTATTTGATCATACCTCTATGTGATATTACTCATATCTTTATGTAATATCACTCATACATTAATGTAATATTACTTATCACTTTATATCAATATAAATGTTATATTATTATAATACCAATGTTTAAATAGCATTACATGCATGTCTATGTAAAATATTATTATAACATAAAATGTTTTATTATTTTAACATAAAAGTATTATTTAAAAGTTATTATATGTACGTGCAATATAATATGAAAATTAAACTAATATAACAAATATTACCTTATCCTTACATAAAGGTTACATTAACATACCATTAAAGCTAAAGAAATATAACATAAATGTTACACATGCAGGATAGAGTGGGCGCGAAAATTTGGGCGAGTGAGAGCACATGGGGATACGTAAAAAATATCTTTTGGGTTGGGTCGATTAGATCCATGCATCAGGTGTATATAAATAAATGTGTATATGTATGTAATGATTGTCTTGTCGCGATGTAGCAAATTAATTTTCTTTGGTCAACCACACCAACTAGTGGCAAGGGAAAGTAAGAGTCGATCACACTGCGAACGGATGTATGTATTTATGCTTTTCTTATTAAAATGGGGCCATGGATTCTCAGCTTAGTAGCGATTTGAATGCAGGGACGTGGGGATTAGGGTTCTTGAATTGTGGATTTTTGTTTAGTGTAATTATTTGTTTGTTTAATTTTCTATTTTTATTTATTTATTTTTCTATTTTAATTATGTAATTACCTTTTTCTTTTGGGAATTGTAGTGTATTACCTCCCAATAATTTAATCTTATGTGGCACGACGATATGTAATTTATAATGCCATTAGGAAAATGTCACTTGTATAATTATATTATACATAGGCAAAATTGTGCCAAATTGGGCCGAAAAGCCCGAAATTAAGAGTTCACGTGCGAATTCGGCCCAATTGAACGATTTGGGCTAGCCAAAAGTCCTAAATTGCCAACTCTAAAATTTAAAATCCTAAATTGTCAAACCACCTAAGTTACTAGGCAATTTGGATAATAAACTCCAAAAACAAATATGAAAAAAAAACTTCAAACATTTGGAAATCACAAAAAATGAAATTAACAAGTTCAAATTGAATATTAAAGGTTGTAGTGTTAGTTTAGTTATCCCCTAATAACAATTTAAATTAATCTAGTTGCCTCTGAGGTATAATCCACTAAAACAAGCTCTATAATTGATCTATACAACTAAACAACATAAAACAAGCTCTAGATTTAATTCATCCAAACATATTAAGATTTGGAACAATAGGGTGAACAAGACATTGAATTCACAAACTCGAACAATACAATCCAAAGTTATATATATATATATATATATATATATATATATATATATATATGAAAGACCACTAAGTACACTTGGCAAGTTACAATTTTCTCATATTAAATTTATTTTTTAACAAATAAGATCTACTATAAACTAATTGTTAAAAATACAATATCTATTTTTCAATATTAAAAATACAATAGATAAATAATAGTATGATTAATTAATGACTTTAAACTTAATGTTCATAAGTGTCATTATTGAATAATGTAAGATTGTCAACTAGATTTTATTAAAATAACGCATGCTAAACTTCAATAATAAAATTATTTACTTAATAGATATTTTTTTAATTTAAAAAAATTAGAGGAAAATATAGAAATTAATAATAAGAAGAAAACTTAAATTAAGGTGTCCTGATCAAAATGGATCGTTCAAACTTTTAAAACATATTAATTTATGAAATTTAATAATTTTTCGAATATGTATTTGAAAATGAACTTAATTTATTTGGAAAATTTTGACTTTATATAGTTTTTCTTAATTGATTATAAAATTTCAGGGTTAATTTGGACTTTAACAATAAAAATTAAACTAAACAATTAGTGGGAGCTAGGGTTGAATAATATAATAGATATATGACTATATATTTTTTGAAATAATGATAAAGAATAATTATATTTTTTTTTTACAAATGCAACATACATTAACCCCTGCGTAGGTTAAGAGATGTATATCTGTCCTAAAACGCATTTCATACATTTGAGTGTCATTTTTATAATTAATTAAGTATTCTTGCAAAGTAATAAAGCTAAAAAGGTCAATCATTTCACTAACTAATTTATCGTGGATTCTCACGGTATAAATGATGGTTTAGATTAAAAATATTACTATTTATATGATATACTATTCTTGGAGATTGAAAATATTATTATTTTATTACCTAGCAATACAAAATTAAATCATGACTCTGTTACAAATAGACATCTGGGAGACAGGTTACGTACAGACTTGCAGTTCCTTTTAATTGTTCCATTTTGTTATTGCTTATCTTCAAGTTTCACACACACTTTGATTCATAGGGTTATCGTTCCAATTGTCTATTTAGATAAGGATCTTCAAACTTCACAAGGATTTTCAAAATATATGTTTCCACATTGATCTTCAAGCATTGAATGTAGTGAAGAGTGGAGAAAGTCGAGTTAAGAATACATTTTTCTAAATAAAACACAAACACAACCCAATTAATGCTCACGAAACGATATGATATTTTAAAATGCATAATAACGTATGTCTTTGAGAATGTATAACACCACAAAACTAGAGGCCTTGACCAACTGCACTACTATATATTGGAGTGCAAGTTTGATTTTGTAGATAAATGCTATGAAGAAATCGAATTTTATATGCAATGTTTTTGTAGAAGTTAGTCGGAATGTTGTTTTATTTATACGTACATCTATCCATAGATATAAAAAAATCGAATACTTTTAATTCAATTTGATATTCAAATCCAAATATGAAAGTTCAAATTCAAAAAGTTCAAATAAGAATCAAAATAAGAATATTTTTAAGTTTCGAATATTATTCAAATACAAATAAGATTATAATCATACAAATAAGATTATAAGATTATTTATTTTTCGAACATATATACATATTTTATAGATACTATATACATATAATATAAGTACTAGTCTTATTCTTTTGTCTTCTCTTCTACTCGAGATATAATCATCTAATATATGATGATAATTTTCTATATTTATATAGAAAGAGGGAATTTAAGTGTTTGATATATATTAGCAATTTGATATTAATTATTATCTTAAATACACTAATAATGTTGGGAAAAAAAGATTTTGTGAAAAAAATCAAATGAAAATTTTGTATAAGTTTTCAAATTCGAATTTGATATTGCTCCAATTCGATTCTCTGGTTTCCCGATCCAAAAACTTGTAATCTTGAACCCAAAGACCTGCAAAACAAACACCGGGAGGGATTCCCGGCGATGGGACTCCGACGCTCAAGTCAGAAAAAGGAAGAGAATATTTGTGTGTTCTTTTCAATTGTGCGTGTGTGTATTTTGAATATATGTGTGCATCAGGAAAAAATAAAGAATGAGCACAAGAGGTATATATAGACTCCCTGGAATACGAGTTGGTTGAGATTCATCCCACAAAATATGGGATATGGGCTAACAGCTCCGCTGAAATAGCTTTTAGTTAGGTTCAAAATCTGTTTGTCACTTTCCCTGTTAATCAGTTCGTCGTTATAACTCCGAGCTGAATCAGTTCCTCTTTCATAAGTTCGATCATAGGGCTATAAATCAATTCGTTTAGCTTCGCCGCATACCAGTTTATCATCGTATCCTATAACTAATTTAGCTCGTCATCGTTGTAACGCCCCAAAATCTTTCGTTAAAAATATCAGAGTTTTTCGTTTTTGGGCGTTAAGAGAGAAAGGGGAAAGAGGCGTACATGATATAAAATAGAAAGAAACAGGAGAGGATAAGAAGCGGTATAATTAAAACATCGGATACAACCGATAAAAGAATGTTTGAAACCATACGCAGCGGAAAAACATCAGGATCTTTTACAAAGAAGGAGAAATACGGTTTTCTTTTACAAACGAACAACCTATCTTTAAAAGACAAAACCAGAAGATGGACACAGCTGATAGGACACCCCTCTCTCTACGCGTCTTCACTTTCTTCATCTCCTGTAGTGTGAGTACAGGTGGGGGTGAGTGCGTTGAATACACTCATGGGGATGAAATCCCCCTCTTATAACAGTCCACAGATATAAAATACCGGAAATATAGCACTCAGTCACGTTGTCACAGTATAACATGAACAGGTAATCATAGCATAAGATCTCAACATTTAGTATTCCTCAATCATGCTTTGAATAAGGAAAACTGTAAACAGATACTGAGTTTAGAAATTACCCCCACCTTGTTCGGTGGTATCCGAGTGAGTAGCTAGGACCAAATATATCAAGGCTCAACCCAATGAGTAGCGTGTTTTCGTCGCGCTCGACTCGTTCGGCTCGCTCGGAAAACGGTAAATAATGAACTGACTAAGCCCTCTATTTATAGAAATCAGGAAATCACTATTCATCCAAAATATCCCATGTTACTGTTCATCAGTTGACTTTTCCGAGTTACTATTCACGTAAATATCTTCGTTTCCATTCAACGTAAATATCTTTCGACTTTTCCGAAACTCCGTGATTTGCCCTTTTCGTCGCCGTTCGAGCTACGGGTCTCCGATTGACCCCTAGTTCGTTTATATCTTCTCGTCTTTCCAAGACGCATCTAATGGTATAAAAATATTCTATATACCATGTCCAAGAAAAATATCGATCCGAAACACACCTTAGACACGTATCTGAAACGCACGTAATTAATTAAACAGTCAAAGTAAACGCTCATACTTATTAAGTCATACATTAAATATTTAATTAATAAATTATGCTCGTTTTTGATCCGGGGCGCTACAATCGTACTTCACAACTGCATTGACTCGCGCTTCCTTAGTTCGATCCGAAGGCGACCAAACAGCTTGTTTTTTCAGACTTCAGATACATTTACTTCGACCTCAGTTCGGTTTCTAGAAGAGGGACTCGGTTCGACTTAGTTCGACCATATCAGAATTTACATTTGATATTATTCGAAATATAAACAAATACGATCAAATTTATTATTCAAATGATAAACGAATACGAATAAAAATATTTAGTGAATTATTGGAATACTAATATATTATAAAAATATTCGACAATGTAAACGATATGCAGAGACAACATTATAGATAACTAATGATCATTAATGTATTTAAGTTCATTTAGTGTACTATCTACTATACCATTATTAAGAAGTAAGTCTAAGAGATCTATGAATTTACAAAATTTTATACATTATTAATATCTATAATTTTTTTTACCAAATTTCATAGATTATTAATATCTATTAATTTTTATAGAGATACAGTATGTTCTATCGACCTACAAACGAAGTAATGTTTCTTCTTTCTTCGTCTAGCTTGACCCTTATTTTGGACTGTGTTTTCATCATCGAGCTCGTCATAGAGTACTTGAACTCCAAGGGCAAGAGTTCGTTATATCTTGTTTGTTATGACCAGTTCTGCCACAACGACTACATGCAGCAGGTTTGCGTGAAGGTCCGGCATGCTCACCGGTCGAGGGAATACGTCTTGATTTTGGACGACCTGCTTGTTTTGGTTTGTCTGGGGGAATACATCATTTGTTCTTCACATTGTCAGACACATCTCAATCTTGCGGATCAGGCACAGGATTAACATCACCTGCCCACATCCCCCTCAACCATTCTGTCATGTAATATGTGCCAATGTAAAAAGTGATTGTTTCCTTCGCAAAACTACAAGCAGTAAGAGAGGGAAATAAAATGTTAGCTTTTATATTGATAATGGTTTATAGTATCGACCCAGATTACCTTATTGTTGTACATACATGCGAACATGGTATCAACTCAACTTGATAAATACAACAAGTGCACTCGTATCAGGAGAGATCAAAGAGAAAAATCTTACTCTCATCTATGACTTTGAATTTGAATCGTGAGAGTGGCTCAACTTGCATATGCCATCCAAGCTTGGTGTATTCTAACAATCTCTCATGCGCTGACTTTGTCAGCATGTTTTGTCTTTCTAGTACAGTCGTCCTCCTTTTGTAAAACCATCTTTCTATAATCCACCGAGCACATTCCAAAAAACAAACAAACTGGTAGCTTTCTGGCCCATAGAAGGCGAGCATTCCATGTCTCGACAACATTTGACATCATGAAATTCAATCTTCGAACGGGACATTTAACACGGGACCACCTACTCATACCTGTTTTTCTTAAGGTATCAAGTGCACCTTCTATGTTCGTTTCTTCGATGTTGGTGACGTATCTATCAGTGATCACATTTAAATCTATAAAATATTCTAAAAGTGAATATGCTCTTCTAAAATGTTTCAACAACATATATCTTAAAGAGTAAACTATTTTTTTCGCCCATTATGTTTGTCGTTTCGCAGTTTTGCCCTTTTTGAATTCGGGATTGCAATTTAGGACATTATTTTTTAAAATTTCGCAATTACTGCCCAATTTCGGCCCGAATCGATTAATTTGCCTGAAATCGTACTTTTTTTACACGTGACACCTCAATTCGGGCTGAAATTGCTTAGGTGGCTGATCATCATTTATTGACATGGATTTTCTTTAAAATTAAAAAAAAACCAAAACCCTAATTTGGTGGTTGTTGCAGCGGCGATCGGAGAAGAAGGCGGTTGGGGGAAAAGCTGATGGTGAGAGAGATGGTGGTGGGGAATCAATGTGAAACAGGGAAAGTTGCGAAGATGGTGATGGAGACGGGGAAAGGAGAAGAGACGATGGTGGTCGAGCAGAAAGAAGAAGAGGAGTTGCGCCGTGAAGATGGTGGTCGACGGAGGTGGTAGATGAACAGTAGTAGCGGCGACCTGCGAAAAGGAGGATCCGTTGGTTGGAACAAAACAGCGGCGGTGGAGAGCTGTTGGAGAAGAAGAAAAAACGATGGCGATCAGAGAGGTGGAAGAAGATGGTGGTGATGAGATTGAAGAGGAGAAGAAGACGGCGGCGGCGGATATCTGCGAAAAAAAGGGAAGATGATGAACAGTAGCAGGGTTGCAAAAAAAAATTTTGGTGGAGAAAAAAGATTTTTTTTCCTTCTTTTTTAATTAATTTTGAATTAGGTAATGGGCCCACTTAAAATACACATGGCACCTGCCAATTAATTGCAAAATTCCACGTCAGATAATCACTCACCACCTCATCAAATTAAGCCCGAAAAATGTGCAATTTCAGCCCAAATAAACAATTCGGGCTGAAATTGGGCAATAATTGCTAATTTTGAAAACATAAAATCCTACATTGCCATTGATAAAAAATAAAGTCCTAAATTGTCAGCCCGTAAAACAGAAAGTCCTAAATTGCAAGCCCGAATTCAAAAAGGGCAAAAGTGCGAAACGACAAACATAATGGGTGAAAAAAGTAGTTTACTTTATCCTAAATCAAAAAAAATTATCGTTCGAATTCACGGAGTTGATAAAAATAGGCTGTTTTGTGGAATAGTCCAACCAAACGTGGCCCATGTTTGGCTAAATTTCGTTGCAGATGAAAACATCATAGACCATGAGTTGCTTCTGGGTACACCATAGTGATAGCATTACTGATGATGATGTGTTGATCGGACATGAGAAGTAGTTGAGCTGGACATCCAAATGCTACATGAACTTGTTTCAAAAACCAAGTTCACGAATCATCATTTTCCACATCTCTTATTTCAATTGCTAGAGGAAAGATTTGATCGTTTCCATCTTTCGTCACAGCGATAAATCCGATTCTTTTATATCATCTTTTAAAGTGACAACTATCCAACACTATCAGCGGACGTGAATACCGCTGGAATCCATGAATAGATACACCCACAGCAAAAAACACATATTTAAATTTTCCGGATTCATGTGTTTCCAATGTTGTATACGTCATGGGATTTGCAGCTTCCAACACCGATAAATACAGTGGCAGCATTGCAAATGACTTTTTGGGATCCCCATATGCGACCCTCATCGCATGACATTTCACACTCAATGTAACCCTATAACTGAGCTTCAAACCATGACGCTGGTTCATTTGCAAGTGGTAGAAACCAACTGCGTTTTTCTATTCAGTTTTACTCTCAAACGTGGATCCTTTCTGCAGATTAAGTGTAGACGACTCGTTCTCATCGACATATGCGATACGGGGCTCCTCAAATGTTGGAATATCCGGGATAAACCAATTCCGTCTTTCAATGTATGTCATAAATTCCTCTAGAGCAATTTGTTGGTCTACATCCAAATGGGTATGATCTTCTTCATCCAACTCAAGGCCATCTTGTACATTGATAAAGGCTGATCTCGATCCATCTTCCTAATTGTTCGAATCTAAACACAAGGTAGATATAAGTTAAATAAAATTAATTTTCAAATGAAGTAACTTGATTGGGTTTTAAAAAAGAAATAAATATTCTTACCATTTTGATCATCATGTCTCTGTTGTAGTCCAAAGGCTTGGTCAGTTGGTCGTGGTATTTCATTACGTTGTATTTCTTCATGTTGTCTACTCGCAGTCGGAGACTTATTCAAGTCGATAATGTCAAGACCTGAAGTCACTATTACGTAGTCTACACGACCAACTGACAATTGCCAAGATTCCCGCTGAGCACTTGAGGATGTCCCGGCCTGTCTCATATGATCCTCATTCGATACACCATATTTTGCATAAAATGTTTCATCGTTTTGTAGTCCATAGGGAACATTTGGAATATCCACATTATTAGCAAAATAATCATTCCAATTTGTCATATCTACAGCACACGTAGAAGGATGAACATTTGGAATATCATCCGGTGCATTTCTTCCTTCCGAGTACAAGTTGACTCCAACATCCATCCTTTTAAGGAAAACATAAACGATGACAGCCTCATTATCCATGGATAATAATCGGTCCATATCAGAATCATTCTTTATTTTCATCTTTTTCACAAAGCCATTTGTCTCAATTAATGCATGGATCACATATCCCCAAAAATTCATATCAGCACGCACAAGTCCATGAATTAAGTCGAGTAAATCATGATATCTGATTCTTTGAAGGTGAAGCAGCTCTTGAAAACCATTTTTGTATTCTAACCCTTCCCAATACCCTCCAAACCAAACCACTACAGAGATAAAACTCATCTTTTCGTATCACTATCAGAAAATAGAATATTTATGAATATTTATACAAAAACGAACAATATTATCAATTTAAAACACTTAAGTATTATATATAAAATGAAAATATAGATGAATGTTCCATGTCTAATTTTCATGTAAAGTAAGTCAAAATGTTATCATATTCAATTGATATTAGGTCTAAAATAGTGAACAATGATATTAAGAGGAAATCATAATGATATTTTCGTGTAATAATCTACAAAATTCAAATTCGTATAATAATGTAAAAACACTATAAATTCGTGTAATAATGAAAATTAAAATTTCGTGTAATTACGTACAAATCAAATTTTCGTGTAATAACATAAAATTTTCGTTTAATAATGTTAAATAAAAAATTCGTGTAAATGTTAAAAATAATACATGTAAAAACGAACAAAAAAATAATACGTGTAAAAATGTACAATTCGAGTAAATATGTTCAAAAATATGTTAAAATAATTAAACAATTTTAAAAATTCGTTTAAACTATATAATATTAAAAATTCGTTTAACCTATATTAATGGCATTAAAAATTCATTTAATAATGGCATTAAAAAATCATTTTATAAACTACAACATAACTTATATTATTCGTTTCACCTATATTAATGGCATTAAAAAATAATTTAATAATGTTCATTTTTAATGGTTAAACGAATAAAACTATAAACTATAACCATTAAAAATTCGTTTAATAATGGCATTCAAAATTCGTTTATAGTTTTATTCGTTTAACCTATATGAAAAATTCGTTTAACGCCCTTATTAAAAATTTATTTAATAATGCCTATATATATAAATTCAATCTTTTCGTTTAACAATGCCTATAAAAATTTGTTTAACAATCCCTACATTTTATTTTTGTTTTTAACAGTGCAAATTTTGTTTTCGTTTAAGCCCTTCATAAACTAATATAAGCCCTCACTGCACATTATTTTTCGTTTAAGCCACAAAAATTCGTGTAAGTATGTTACAAAAATAAGTGTAATACTGTTAACAAAATTCATTTAAAAGTGCACATTTTTTTTCGTTTAAGAACTTATTAAACCAATATAAGTCCCTTTTTTTCGTTTAATCCTTTATTAATGTAAGGTCATACCCAGAGGTGGAGGCAATATTTTTACTTAGGGTGGCCTGACTAACAATAATGTAGAATGTAAATAATAATAAAATTCTAGATTACAAGTAAACATAATTAATATAAACATTGACAAAGTAAAATATATTAACTTAATTATAATAACACTCAAAATGAGAAACTAATACAAGTCCATCATAACATCTCTCTTCTATTTTTCATATTCTGGTAACGTTGCATGATAGTTTCATTGCTGACTTTAATAAATACATCATTTTCGATGTATGCTACCAAACAATCATTCAACAGCTGGTTTCTCATTCGGTTGCGTAGTGAACTTTTGATAATTTTCATTGCAAAAAAAGCTCTTTCTACTGTTGTAGTGGCTACTGGTAAGATCAATGACAACTTAACTAGCAAATAAACCAACGAAAAAACGTCATGTTTTCTTGTCGCAACCATCTTTTGAGCAAGACCTCCTATTCCTGCCCTTCAGAGAATTTTCCATCCAAACGCACATCAAAAATAAAGTTCTCAAGTTGAGTTTCAAGTTCATATAATGCAACTTTAGAAAATTCAGATAGATAAAACTTTGTAAGACGAAACAACTTTTTCTTATCAAATGCAGAAAATGAGTTTTTAGGATCCAAACATGTCATAGATAAAAGCAACTCTGTATTCACTTCGTCAAAACGGTTATCTAACTCCATGGCTTGCTTGTCAATCACTGAGGTAAATAACTCAACTCGATAATAATGAATATTGGTCATGTCTTCAACATTACGTCTTGATCTTCCACGAGCTACATATACATCATCCATGTTAAGTAAAACTATCTCATGTTTGCAACAAAATTCAGAAACATCACTGAACAAACTATCCCAACCATCATCTCTCATTTCTTGCAAACGAGCTTTTGATACTTTGACAAGATTCATTGCATTAACAATATCTTGATTTTTTCTTTGTAGAACTTGCGACAATTCATGTGTGATTCCTAAAATTTTCCACATTAGATGCAATATGAAAACAAACTCAAACCTCTTTATAATATCAAGCAAATCAAAAGCTTCAACCCTTTGTAGATTATCATTACCATACTCCCCAATATAGTCAAGTACCTCACCTACAGAAGAAAACAATTCCATCAAGTTGATGATAGTACCATAATGAGAACTCCAACGTGTATCCCCCGGTCTTTTCAATGCCATTTCCTAATTCAATCCTCTTCCGGTCTTGATTTCATCATTTGCAATCCTTTCAATGATCTTCTCCATTTGTTTCTCTCGAAGTATATCTCTGCGCTTACAAGAACCCTCAACAACATTACATAAACGTGTCACAATATTAAAAAAAGAGCCAATGAGCGAATGATTTTTGGCAATAGCAACAAGTGTGAGTTGGAGTTGATGAGCAAAACAATGGACATAATAAGCACTAGAATTCTTCTTTTCTGCCAAACTTTTCAACCCCTTGAATTCACCACTCATATTACTAGCCCCATCATAACCTTGACCTCTCAAACTGGAAATACTCAAATCATAAGTGGAGATCAAAGAATTAATACCTTTCTCAAGTGATGTTGCAGCTGTATCACTAACATGTACGAGACTAAGAAAATGTTCAACGACACAACCACTCTTATTCACATAGTGTATGACAACCCCCATTTACTCTTTTGACTGATACATCACGACACTCATCAACTAAAATGGAGAAAAAAATCATTTCCAATGTCCTTAAGGATCAAATTTGTCATCTCAGTAGCAGCTGCATTTATGATATCTCTTTGAATCTCAGGGGATGTAAGTTTGAGATTATCAGGAGCATTAGACAAAACAACATTATTTATTCTCTCATTACACGAAGCAATAACTTTCAGAAGTTCAATAAAATTTCTCTGATTCAATGATTCTTCTGACTCACCATGTCCTCCAAAAGCTAGTCCTTGCATGATAAGATAACACAAGCAAACAACTGATGCATTTAATCTACATCTATAATCAATCTTTGATTGTTTAGATACTTTAGAAAAAGATGCTTCAATATGTTGATCTTGATTCATCAAATCTTGACAAGCAAGTCTACATTTATTATGATCACTACTATGGTCTCCAACATGCTCTCTTAATCTTTCTTTCTTACGCCAAGCACTAAATCCTTCAGAAACAAAAGCATCATGCCCTCTTTCAGTACGTCCGGCCGAAAAAAGATAACAGTATAAACAGAATGTTGCATCTTTTGTAATGCTATACTCCGACCAATCCTTGAATTCATCAAACCAAGACTCAACAAATTTACGTTTTCGATTCCCGTCTACCTTTTGAGGAAAATCATGCTTACGTGGTTGACATGGACCTTTTAATAAGTAAGCTCTACGTACCTATTTAACCAAATTAGGTGAATAGCTCATTATGTTAGGTCGTAGCCCCGAATCTCTTGGAAGATTAGCCGATGCTTATTCCCCAGATACTGTCATTGCTTCTTCTCCTGGAAAAGAAGTTCAAATCAACATTCATATTATCTTGGCTTGATGTTCTTGAAGGATAACAACAGGAGCATCAACTGTGGATGATCTCTTTGCAATTGGTGGTATTTTTTCATAAAATCACTCCATTATCTAAAAAAGTTCAAAATAATAAGTAATTTGATCTAAAAAGAAGCATAAAATAACAAATAATAATAATAATTTCCTTCTAATCAGGTTTTTTAATAGATAGATGATTTTTACTCACAAACAATATTGTCGGCTATTTATGATTATTTTATTATATATACATTATAATAAAAAACTAAAAGTAAAATAAATTATATATACATTGAAGATGGTGGGTGGGTCTCACATGGGGTCCCCACTACCCCCACATACCTGTGAAGCTGCGCAGCCGTAGGAGAGGAGAGAAAGAAGAATGCCAAATTTCCAATTGAATTTGAAATATGTTGCTTACTTTCTGCATATATATAATTTTTTTTTAAAATTAAAAGGTATAAGTGAAAAGACTATTATACTCCTGTTTTTTTACAAAATCTCTGGGGGCTCAGTGCCCCCCTTGGACCCCATGTCCCTCCACCCCTGGTCATACCATTCACATTGTCTTCAATGTATATATATAGTTAAATGAAAATTAAGGAATACACGTACTAAAATAATGAAAATATTATATACATACATGAATTAAATTACTCAACAATAAGTTAAACGAATATTAGCATACAATGAGAATTGCATAGCATATGATATACACATTTACACAAAAATTTACATTATTTCACTACACTTGAAAATGATATATATACCTCATTCGTGGAAAAATTATTCACCTCAGACTCCCGAATCTAAGCTTCTTTCAATATTGTTTTATGATGGGACAGAAAATTATGCACGTCGGGAGACAGCAGAAAGAAGGAGCCAAGAGTTTCAACATCGAACAATTAATTATTATTCGAGTTTTGCAGGAGAGATGGTGACGTGGCACCTGCAATAATTGTTAGAGACAAAGCAGAGTTTGATGCTCCAACCAGGTGGAGATAATGCAGAGCAATCACACTCATTGGCACACTACCAGAGACACTTTCCCCTCCCACCTTAAAACCACTAAAATTATATTATTTACTCTCAAAATAAATGAATATAATAGTAAGTATTTAATCTTAAACTAATCTATCAAGTTATAAAAAGTCATGTGTTTTTTCTTTTAATTTTAACCAAACTCATCTTTCAATCAAAACTGATTATTAAATAAATGGCTCGTGTTCATTGTCAATTTATAATCACAATAAACTCTTTGAAAATAGTTAAACCTATAACCGAATAACTAGGATTGAATTGAGAATCGTTGCAATTACTAAATCTGATTTCGTTAGTTCTGTTATTTCATTTAGGTTGAGTATACTATTTAGTAAGATATTAATAGCCTATTGCTACTAGGTTTCAATCCTTCAAGTCAATTTTACGATTCAACAATGTATAATTTAGAATTCAAAAATTACAAGTAAAATATAAATCATACCAAATTGTCAGATTAATTTAAAATATATTTCATGTATAGAATAAAACCATGAAGCATCAAATGCTTGAATAAAACAAGAAGTTCAATTATGAACTAGGTCTCACAGTATAAACAATCGTATTAAATGACTTGAATTAGAGAAAAGAACTAAATTTGAAAAATAACAAAAAAAACAAAAGTAGCTTACGCCTGGACTAATGTGAGAAACGAAAAGATGAGAGAGTAGTGTATTGAAAAATTTGTGTGTGTGTATATATATATATATCCTCTCTCGAATACTTGGGTTGCTACACGTAAGAAATCTGATAGATCTCAATTATATTTGGCTAAGGTTAAAAATATGAGTAACACTTCTGTGCACCAGTTGCACCGTGCAATCCATATCTTTATGTTATAAATATAATACATTTATGCATGTTCATTTTAAAAGGTACAGATATTTGTATATTAAGGTACTACATTTATAACATAAATGTATGGATTGCACGAATTTAACTTCTATGCAACTGGTGCACATAAATTTTTGTGTAAAAATATCTATTACAAAAAGAGAAAATAAGAGTTTAATTTGATTACATAAATTATTGGGTTAATTATTGGGAATCACAATATTTATCCCAATTGTCATTTTAACGAAATATTTTATTATTGGTCAAAATAATTGAACCTTGTATATGTAGTATGTTTTTTTTACCTCGATCAGTTTTGAAAAAATTATTTGAGCAATTTAAAATAAAAAAATAAAAAATTCTTGAAATTCTTAAAGTGAAATTTTGTCAAATTGTCATATTTTGCGGTTAAAGTCTCCGGACATTTGGAAACGTCAGTAAATATTTTTTTTTCAAAACTGATCAAAGTCAAAAAAATTCCAAAATATATATATTACCCTTTAGAATTTACTAATCCTAGAATAAAATTCATTTTAGGATTTTTCTATTCAAATCAATTAAGATAGTTGATTAAAAGATTAATTTATCCTTATTTTATTGCAATTTTTTATAGATGTAAATTTTCCATTATCACTTCATATCTCATTTAACTAGTAAATGGCCCGTGCGTTGCACGGGATCGTTTTTTAATTTATCCATATATAGTTGCCGAACTAAATTATATGTAATCAGGGTACTAATGTGAATCAATGTTCTTTGTTGATTTATACACCGTCGAAGTCACTGGCATTGGCACCACCTCTTTCATCCACAATAAACATTATTCTTAGACTCGGCAACCATCATCATAAACAACAGCAACATTAAGAGACTATAATAAAACCATTGATAAATCAAGAAATTAACAAGATTAAACAAATAAGAAATAATAATGAACTTCAATTTCATTGAAACCTCATGTCATCAATGTGAAAACAAACTCACACAAACTATGCAATTCATTACTAAATAAGCATAACTTTTGACAACATAACTCAACAATGAAATTAAAACAGAACAAAGAGACATTTTCCACTCGTTGTTTCTGCACAACCACTACAAAAAATAGGCAATATTGCAACGGACATTACCAATGGAACAATTCCGTTGGTAAATACTGTCGTTGGCAAAAGCAAAATATATCTTTTAAAAAACTTGATGGTTTACAGACGGAACACCGACGGAAGGACGTTGGAAATTCCCGACGGTGGAATATTCATCGGAAAACAAGCCTTTCCGACGAAATTCCTGATGGATGTCATTTACCGACGCATAAATCTATTAACAAATGGCGGTGAAACGTTGTCATTTTTGCAGACATCAATTTTCAGATACAAACGACATCGTTTTTGGCAAGATTACCGATGAAATTTTCGTCAGTAATATTGATAAGTGAAAACGACATAGTTTTTTTCAAATTTAGCGACGGAAATTCCATCGGTAATTTGGAAATTAATAATCCCGTCGGAAATTCATTGTAAGACCTTAAATTTAGAGTATTTTTTCAAAAACACGTTTTTTTATGATTTATCTCCAATAATCTTAATTTAGTCATTGTTTCTAATATATGAATAATCACAATATACCAGAAATTTTAATGTTCTATTATTTTAATTATACGTACATGATGTATATATGAACTAATTACATATATACATATATACATCTCGGTCGCTAGCCAACATTATCTTAATCTAATTAAGGTATATAATTATCAATTAGATTGTTATCCATCAACTGTAATCTTATTACTTTAGTTATAACACAATTATATACTTTTATTATTTATGTCATTCAAACGATTGATTTTACATATTTGAGAATATTTGATCGACATATATCATCGACCGATTTAGCAAGTTTGTGTGTTTGATTGAATTGAACTCATTTATAAAATTGAATTATTCATATAAGCTTGTAAAAATAGAACTCAAACTATGATTTTCAAACAAAAGTCGGGGAAAAAAGTCACAAAAATTTTTCAAAAGAGGAATGAGACACTTATTGACATAATTCCGTTGGTATTTCTGTCGCTAGAGTGCTAAAACGACACCATTTTTTGAATATTGCGACGAAATTTCCGTCGGTAACTATTTATGTAAATAACTATTTAAAAAATTTGAAACGTTGCCGACGGAAATAAGTTTTGTTAGTAATTTCAAACAGTATGACGTCGGTTTTTCCCCCTAAAAATTTTGTGTTAGTTAAAGCGACGTTGTTTTGATCCAAACGGAAATAAAATACCGTCATTTTCACCAAAATTACCGACGGATATTCCATCGGTAATTTGCAATTAAATTAGGTCCCGAGACCTTCTTCTTCCCCACCCCACTCACTTATCTCTCTCTCTCTCTCTTCTCTCCCTCCATCCCTCCTCCGTCGCCGCTGCAGCCACTACCGCCTCTCTCTCTCTCTCTCTCCCTCCTTCCCTCCCCTCTGCCACCCATTGTCACCACCCCCACCACCACCAGCCCTCCCCCACACTGACCCCCCGCCCGCTGCCCACCACCTCTCTCCGCCGCCGCCGCCGCCTCCTATACGGACCACCGGAATCAAGGTTATGATCTTCCTTATTTTTTCGTATTTTGCATTTTATTATTTTGTTAATTTTAGTTTATGAAGTTAGTTTAGGTTTTTTATGTTATTTTTATGTAATTTATGTTAATTAGTATTTCATTTTAAATGTTGATGTTAGTTTATGTTAATTTAATTTTCTCAATTTAGTTTAATTAGGTTAATCTTGTTAGTTAATTTAGTTCATTTAATTAGTTTAATTAGCTTAGTTAGTTGAATTAATTTAGTTGGTTGAGCTAGCTATGATTAATTAGTTTAGTTAGTTTATAATTATGTTATAATTAGTTGTTAATGATATGAAAAATTATGATTTAATTTTCTATAAAGTTAATTTAATGTTGAATTAGTTAATTAGTTCGATTTTAGTTCAATTTCGTGAATTGTATTAAAATATTGATTATATGTAACTCAGTAATTGGTTATATTTAGTATGTTGTTGGGAATTGTATGTTATTTTTATTGTAGAGATAGAGAGTCGATAACTTAGTAGATTTGTGCATGCGTTAATTTTGTAAATTAATAATGATAGTTTTGTAAATTAATAATTAATAACAGAGATGAATTAATAATGATAGTCTTGTAAATTCCCGTTAATTTTTTGTTTAGTTAAATTAGGTGAATTAATTTAGTTAGTTTCTTGTTTAGTTTATAAGTATCACTTCGTCGGAATTTGTCAAATTTTTTGTTAGAATTTTCGTTAGAATTTAGTGTTCTATAATCATTAGAATTTAAGATTAATTGATTTTTAGAATTTAGATTGGTTTAAATTACGTTTAGTTAGTTTGCAAATAGGAAAATATACTCTTTCTTACTCTTTCATAGTTAGATGGCTGGTAGAGGTCGAGTTCCCCATGGATGAGGAGCGTCTCGAGGCGGTTGAGACGGAGGTCGTCGCCTCTAAGATGCCAAGTCGGACCAGAGTACTCCAGATCGTACTCCACCATCGACAGGCTCTTTCGGTGGTTCAACTGGTGGAGCCCGCTCCACGTACAATGTAGGGGGCACGTCTACCAGCACACGTGTCCCTACTTCTAACCAGCCCTTGTCACAGCAGGGGGCGTCATAGGTGCCTGTTGGTCCCTCTTGCTGAACAATCATATGGGTCGAGTCTAGAGCGTGAGTATATTTTCATTTCTAAATTTTTGTTATTATTTACTAAATTTTGTTTATAACTAATTAAATTCAATTGTGCAACTTAGTGTCGTCGCATCAGAGCTCATCCCTTCTAAAGGATGTGTTCAAGAGTTATCTCGATGCGAAGGGCTTCAGCTGGAAGCTTGTCTTGCTAAACACCAAGACGGTGTATTAGGAGTTCTCGGTAAGTTTATTATTTAATTTATATTAATTTTATGATTATTCTTCTGAATTTGTTAGAATAATCAATAAATGTTGTTTTGTTATTTGAATTTTTTTAAGAAACGATGTACTTGGTACCCGGCATTGGATGATGAAATCCGATGCTTGTACCCATAAAAGGCTACGGCTACCGCGATCTGATCAATGGCTAGAAACGGAGATGGTTTTCGAAGGGAAAGAAGCCCATGTGCGTGTCGGACTCCACTTGGAAGGGGTTTCTAGGCTACTGGCTGACCCCGCTGTGAAGGTGAAGTCCGAGCAGACTTCGAAGAATCGTTTAAACGAGCCACTCGGACCAGGTATAGGAATCGCCAAGCATAAAGGAGGCTCGAGGTCAGTTTTGGAGCATTTGGAAGACCTTGTAAGTCATTAATTATTTCGACATTAACATGATTTAAATTAAATTTTTATTAATTATTATTCAATTAATAAAATTTTTTGTAGTCCAAGAAGAATGGTGCCCCGGCGTTGAAGCACGAGCTCTTCAAGAGGCTGCACGTGATCGACGAGGATGGGTCGTACACCGATGGCAGGGCCAAGACAATTGTTGTAATTATTTTCTTTTTGTTTTTCCTATTTTAATTATTAAAATAGTTTATACTTTGTTATTAGATTTTTTTAACTTGGATCCCCGTTTTAGGAGGCTTTCGAGGAGAGGATGTCCCAACCAAGGACTAAAATATTGGTATCGACGGATATATCGGTACCTTGATTTTATGAATATATCGACGGATATATCGATATCGGTCGATATATCGATTTTTTACGCAAAAAAAATTAAAAATTTGTAAAAAAAATTGAAAAAAATATCTAGTACTTTATATAATATTATAAGTAACATTAATACATATAATGAACTTAAATTTCAAATAAAAAGATATGTTTACAACAAATTTAGAGATAAATTATTATATAAATGTTGTCTCGTATGATAACATGACAAATTATCTAACAAAATTAATACATGGACTAGTAATAGCTTGAACTCCTATGAGGCTCAAATGCAAAAGATGGCATGCCATCTTGTTTCAAACAATATTGATGCCAACTTAAAAAATTACACCAATTATCAAGGTAATCACGAAGATAACATTCACAGGTTTCTCTACTTCTTCCAACTATACTTCCATAAATCGGATAAAGTGGATTGACCCAATATGGTTGCATGTTTGAACCTTCATGAGACATTTCAGGTAGTAGGTACTGAAAAGTATTTTGACTACTCCAATCAAACTATGAAGTGATGTGTCTGCCATGAGAATATGACGGTTGATATGCATCGTAAGGATCAGTGTTCATACTCATTGAGTCAAGACTCATAGAAAGTGATTCAATATCAGTGTTTGAGCTCTCATCTTGGTTCCAGTTCCAAGAGTGTCTTCTTCCGTAATTCTTTCCAATAGCACCAATCCCTACACCCCCTGCTCTACTTCCATGGTCAGAATCTTGTGTTGCATGTGTGTAATCACCGTCACCAGTAAATGGACTTAACTGAAATTGATCTCCAGCATCATAATTTTCGACATTTTCACCACCACCACCACCACCACCGATACTTCCACCAACATTGCTTCTACTATTTGTGGAAGTATCCACAGATTCACTTGAACCACCAGTATTGACACCAACATCCTCTTCCATTATCTGAGACACATTCATGCCATATTCACGAGTAGCTGTTGCAACTTTTAGATCCGGATTACCTTCAGCGTTGTCCATGTGGATAGGCCAAATCCATTGGAACAATGGATCTTCTTTCTCATCACTAATGTCAAGCGCTACATCAACTATATCAAGATAATCTAGCCCAGCAACGTTGTCATTTTCAGCTTCCATATCTCGTAACCTTAATTTCATGTTGTAGTAGCAAAAGATAAGTTTCTCAAGTCTAGAATATGCAAGTCGATTGCGCTGCTTAGTGTGTATCAAGGCAAATGTATCTTTCACAAGCAGAAGACGACGTTGTTTGTGACAGTATTCTTATTGCCAGATTTCTAAGTGTAGGCGATGATTGGCCATACATAACCCACCACTCAGTTGCCAAGCATTAATAAATGTCAAACATATATACTTTCCAAATAATTTTGTTGTAATTAATATAATCGGTAACAAGACGTACCTAAGGTCATTGTATTTCTTGATGCAAGCGCAGCACGATCACTAAATCTTTTTTTAGCATCACGAAAATGGGTGATCTGCAAATTCACACAATTATACAAGTATACTCTATAAATTTGAATTTCACTAGTAGTTATATAAAGCATATTCTAATTATAGTTTTTAAACCTCATTTCCAATTTGGGTTATGCCTTCTGAGTAGGGTTCAAGTTTGTTGAACACTTCATGCACCACATGAATTAGATTCATATCTTCACCAACTCCTAGGGTATACTAGAATCTTGGATTCAAGTAGAAAGCTACAAAATAAAAAATGCAGTTAGTATATCAAATAATTTATACAAGTGTATAATATAGGATGTGTTGCATGATATTACCTGCAGCATGTAATGGATGTGAAAGTGTGTTCTCCCATCTAGCTTGAATTATGTTAAGTACCCACACCGACGATCTTGTGTTTTGGACTTTTTGTTTTATGATACGAAACAGCTCGTATAAGATCGGCATGGTGGGAACAACCTCGGTATCCACGACTCGAAGTATTTGATATAATGGCTCATAAATGTCCACCACATGTCTTACTTGATCCCAGAACCGATGGTCAAGAACGTGACTTTCCACTGATTTACGCACCTTTGAACGGCTCAAACGATTTTTAGCCCATTCATCACTCGTGAATAATTGTTTCAAGCTGGATTTTTTCTTCAACAAACTATCTAGTGTAATATAGTTTATTGCAAAATGAGTTGCTTCTAGTCGTATTATGTCTCCTTGGAAATACTCTAGCATTTTTTCCAGCAACCACCCATGATTATAAATGTAGTTCGTCAATTGTCTAGCCTTCGTAATGACTGTCTTGACAGTATGATTTTTTCCAATATCTTCAAAGATCAAGTCAATGCACTGTGCAGCACAGGGTGTCCAATATAAGTTGTATTTTTGCATGAGTTTTTTTCCCGCCTTCACAAAAGTGGAACCATTATCTGTAACAACTTGAACAACATTATTCACTCCAACCTCTTTCACCGCTTCTTTAAGTAGATCATAGATGTATTTATGATCCATGATCTTATCTGATGCATCAACAGATTTAAGAAAGACAGTGCTTCCCTTGCAATAAACCATGAAATTTAGGATTGACAATTCTGTTAGTCATGTCCATCCATCGGTCATGATTGTACACCCATATGTCTTCCATTTTTGCATTTGTGTGTTCACATGCATCTTCATGTCAGTGTACTCCATATCTAGATACTTATGTCTAATCTAATGTTGGGATATTTTAGTAGTTATCTTGATAAGACAGAACAGTATGTGTAATAAGATAATGAAGTCTGCTAGAAGAAAGTTTCCACTGATTACATGATCATAAGCTTATTTCTCTATGAATAAGATCATGTAATAGTTTTCCAAATGATAAGGAAAACCAACCTTAGAAGAATTAAGAATACATTCTCTAAGGGTCAGCAAGCTGTAGGAAACAACAAACTGAGAGGAAATATCTGCATAAGAAGTAGATAGGATGCTGTAAGGAGTAGACAGCAAGCTATAAAAACAGCATGCTGAAAAAGAAGAAGAAAGCTTCGAACAGAAAGTTGTCGATAAAGGAAACAAGAAGTTATCAGCAGATTACAGAAGCTAGCAAGCTGGAAAGAAGCAGCAAGCTAAGGAAACAGGAAGCTGTCAGCAGATTACAGAAGCCAACAAGCTGGAGAGAAGAAGCAAGTTGAGGACATCAAGAAGCAGTATCAGGAAGATCATGTAGTAAGAAAAAGAGAAAAACTAGCTGACTTCAAGCAGCCGCTGCATGAACTTTAGCCTTGGACCCATACCGACTTGATAGGTTTACAGGAATGACAGAGAGGTCCAGGAGCAAATTGTAGGCGCATTAAATGCATACGTCAAGATCAACTCAGAAACATTTAATGCGGCTACAGAAGAAGATCTTGAGAAATTGGAGTTCACATTCAAAATGGGGAAGTGTCTTCCTTCAACGGATATTTTCCTCCAACGGATACATTCTCAAGATCTATAAATAGAAGGTGTGGCTAACTGAAGAAAATTGTTGAACAGAGTCGAGAGGAAAATCAGACATATTCCAAAGTTTCTCAATCTTATCCATGTTCAGCCACTCAACCTTCTAGGAGCAGCATACAACAGTTTTAGGACTACAAAGATCAAGACTGCTCCGCACCAGTTGAAGAACCTTTTATTTTCTTTTAACCATTGTGCTATGTGCGCTAGGTTGTTTTATGGTGTAACTTAGTTGAGAGGATTAGATCCTTGCTAAGTCTTTCCTTTGTGGGATTGTACCATTTGTGGGTTGTGGCCTTCGACTAGAGTTTGGGATTCTAGTAGGCGTAGTTTGTTAGGAAGATGTTTGTAAAGCGAGGCTTGTAATTCGAACTGACCTAACAAAGTTCCTCCTTGAGTAGGAGTAGAGTGGACGTAGAAGGCTTACACCACCTTCGAACCACTATAAACCTTGTGTGTTTATATGCTTTGATTTACTTACTGCTCTGCATCTTACATCATTATATATCTTGCAGTATACATCATAAGCATCGTGCATTAACGTATTGGCAAAGAGCATACTTGTAAAAGAAAACTGGTTTCCAAAAGAACTCTATCAAGTTTATTCTGATGTGTTACATTCTAATACCGGGTCAGTAACCTGATTGAGCTTAGAGCCAGGTTGTTGATTCGAGACAGGTTACTACCATTTGATCAGGAACTTGTTAGACAGAAAAAGTTTTCAAAAGAGTTTGCAAAATAGATAGAGGTTCATTCACCCCCCTCTGAACCTCTGATCACTTGGGACTCACGGGACCAACATCTCATATAGAGTTGGTGGTTTTACACCCGCACCACTTTCCTGTGCACTTTGGATCATATTTCGAAAATGATGTGACAAAACTTTCTCTGGTGGTACATTATCGTAAATGAAAAATTTACTCACCATCTGTCCCATTTTTTCTCTGATGTTTACACCAGAAAACATACTCTTTATCCTTTTTTATTTTGCATCTTGTGACTTATATAAAGATGGTGCTGGTGCTGGTTCAAAATTCAAACCACGAGTACTTTGAGAACCTCTTCTGTTACGCCCAAAATAAGGCATTTGATCTCTTTCCCACTCACTTGCCTTCGATTGTCGTACAGCGGCACGATATTGTTGTCGTTCATTTTGATCTATCATGTCATCAGGATACGCAATATCGTCATCATCCTTATCTGCATCCTCATCATATAACCCACTTCGTAATTCTGCTCTAATGTCATCCATTTTTGCAGTTTTCTTTCCTTTTGAAACCTCATTAGCTTTAATATAATTGCGCATCTCTTTCTTAACCTCTGGAGGTACATTTTTTCAAGGACGTCCATTTTTATTAGGGTCTGTGTGGCTCAAATGATATTTGAAACGTGTAATACCTCCACTCATAAACGTGTGGCCACAAAAGCTACAAGTAGTGGCATTTGATCATCCAGGGACGACTGTGCAATATTTCCATGCAGGGTCTCTTCCACCAAAACCACTTTCACTTGCCATTCCTTATCTCGGTATAAGAAAATATGTTCAAATATTTTAAGTAAATAAATTAAATACACAAAGATGCAAAATATATTAATAAATAAAGTTGCAAGTTAAAATTAAAATTGTAAGTGATAAGAAAGGTGTATTAATACGAAAGGTGTATTAATACGAAAGGTGTAAGAAATTTGCTCATTGTTGCATCTTCTTTTTAAATTATTTATCTTTTTAAATTTTTATACAATTTTATATCAAGTTATCCATATCACAAATATGTCAATTCCTTATAAATCTTCTTTCTGATTTTAAATCCTAAATTTCTTGTTTAGTTTATATTAATTTTTACAAAATTCTAAAATGACATTTAAATGTGTTTGGAGGAAGTATTATATATATATTATGTGAACTCACTTCACGACTTTCCTTTGAAATAAAGACTGCTATTAATTATATTTTTATTTTTAGAAAGGAGCTTTATTCCCTTCAAAAGTAAATAGCTAGTTAACAGATTGGATAAAAGAGGTCACCTTTTTTTTCTCTATGTCCATTTTTTTATTACTTGTGGATTTTTTAGAATATAGGATGTGTTAATTTTTTTTTTCTGAGTTTTATAAATTAATCCATAAAACAACAACTTGTTCAGTCTCCACATTAAAAATAATATGACATAATCTAAAAGTTATTATTCAAATCAATTAATTAGCCTGAAAAAAAAAAGAAGTTGAACTTAATTTACTATAAGTTGTATACATATATACTAAGTATTCAAAATAAAATCAATCATTATCTTCATATATATATTTATATTCTCAATCATTTTGTGGAAAGATATATGGCAGTCCCTTATCTTTAAAGAATCTTTACATCTCATAAAATCCCAATTCATAGAACAAATACATATAACAAATCCAAATATTTAATAAATCTTTACATCTCATAAAAGAATGGTAAGGGTCTGGCCAACTACGACAACCAATTCATCTCAAATTATATATATTTTATTTTCTATTTTTCTAATGACATTAATTTTATACATTCATGGTAGTAAAATTAAAATTTAGGAAAATGCATCTATCTAAACTAATAACTAATGTAAATATATATATATATATATATATATTATTCACATATCAATTTGTATATATTAAAACATCACTTAATGTAAATTAAATTAAATCCTTCTAAATTAAACATAATATAAAACAATGTGCCCAAAGTCATATTTATAAGATAATATTTCAATCAAAATTATGGATACAAATTCACTAAATCTACTAATAACAAATTAACAATATAGATTACAACATTACTTCCAGAAATTAAATATGTAGTTAAGTATTTAAATTAACTAACCTTTAAATGATGAACCTTCTTGATGTTGATGAACAATCGATGAAAAATTAGCAAGCAAATTATTTATAATATATGAAGCAAGCAAAAGAATTTATGAAGCAAGCAAATTGCAGAGCAAATACTACGGGATTTTGATGAACTTATGAACAAGTTTGAAGCAATATTTATAATATATCCCTGCACCTTTGAAAGAAGCTTTGGGTGAAGATATGTGATGTATTAATTATAGGGGACAACAATATTCCCATATCCAATAAAATGCAAGCAATATAAACTTTATATCCATAAAAAATACATGCAATGCAACTATGCAAGGAGCCACCGACAGAAAAAAAAAATGCAGAAAATGAAAAATTCCACCGATAATATAGTGCACGATATAATGGCGAGAAATTGGTGATATATCGCTGATTTCTCACAATAAATTGACAGAATTGTACACGGAGGAGTCGATAACAAAAAATCGGCGATTTATCGCCGAAATATCGTGATAAATCGCCGATAATGTAACGAATTTGTACAGGTGAATTTCGTATCAAAGACTTGATTTTTCTGATAAATCAGTGATTTTTTCCGATTTTTCTAACTTGGTCCCAACTGAGTCAGCTGGAGGAGGGCTCATCGGAGTCCTGTCTCGTTGATTTAGATCGGATGTACATCGAAACAGCCGGTGTGCAGAAGGGGCAAGTGTACAGGCTGGGATCAGCCTATAAGAGGCGATCCCTGACGAGTTGCGCCACCTCTCTCCACGCCTCCCAATCCGATGGACCTCAACCGGATCGTGCAAGAAGTCTAGGACCGGACAAGCCATCGGTACGAGGAGAGGCTGGTAGCATATGAGCACGAGCAGGAGGAGTCTCGGCGCCAGCATGCGGATTCGATACACCAGCAGGAGGAAATGAGGGTGTTTCTGAAGTCACAGCAGCCTCCTATAGCAGCCGACTGGAGCTCGTCGGATGCCCCTACCGCCAGTGCCCCCGCCCTAGCCAAGGACGTGGATATCGACCGTCGGGATGATGATGATGACCCCACTCATTTATAAACATTTTTTATATTAAAAATTTTTATTTTAATTTGTAATAAATTTGTTGAATATTTTTTATTTTAATTAATTTGGTTTCATTTCTTTTGTTTTATTTATTATTATTAAATAATAATTACATTTTTTAATTTTTAATTTATTAATATAATTAAATAAACAGAAAAAACATTAAATTATATTAATTTACCGGTAGAATTAATCTATCGGTAAATAAAAAACATAAATCACCGATGGAAATGTTCCATCGGTGAATAAAAATCATAACAACGGTGAAATCCGTCGAAAATTCATACTTCCGTCAGTAAAACCACAGAAAAAAAATTGTGGGGTTTCCTCATTTTCATTATTGCTTTCCGTCAGTAAAAGTGGTACCTACAGATATTTTCATCAAAAATACACTGATAGAATTCTAATTCCATCGGAAATATGTTGTAACACTCCCAAACTTTACTGATTTGAAATAAGTTTAAGAAACACATGTATGAGAATGTTAAATTCCTGACTTAACTTCAAAACGCAAGAAGCCATCAATTAGGTCCCAAAATATTTAATTTTGTGAAAGAACTCCAAAATACTTGAAAGGAACTTTGTCGATTGAAATATATCATCGTTTATACATAGGATCCAGAATATCTCTTTAAAACAAAAGACACATCAACGGTTTAATTGTCCAAAAGACGAGTATCTGAACATAAGCTTCAAAAGTTCATCAAGAGCATGGGATATGAACAAACTAACTACCCATTTAGGAGACCAACTATCTCTGCACTTCGTTACCTGCATTATAAAAACTTAATAATGAGTAATAGTCTCATTAAGTTGAAACTTATGTACACAATCACGTATGATGAATCATATAATGCAATATGCTTTTCCATATTCATTTCTTGTGAAAATATCCTTTATAGGGTACCCGAAAGGCTGGTACTCAATCAATATCAGTAGGCCGTATAAGCATTTCAGTAAGATTAGTCAATTATCATATCAGAATATCTACTCTTTATTAGTTAAGCACTATCATTAGTACTCAACCAACATCAGCAGACCGTACATGTATTGTGTCTACTCTCCGATAGTCAAGCACAATTCCATGTATTCTTTTTGGTACTCAACTATCATCTGTAGACCGTATAGTCATGTTGCCTACTCTCAATCAACCAAGTACTATACTTCCTCTTTCAAAACACCTTTTATATGCATCATGTATCACATGAACCTCACGTACAATTCAATCGTAGACATAGAGTAATCATTCAAATATCATTTAAATCACATGAATATCACTTAATTCTTGCAATACAGCAAATAGAAGCTTCAACTTACCTCAAATCCAAAGCGAGTGCAATAGTGGAAGTGTTTAGCCCTTGGGGAAGATACGATGTGCTTTTAAACTAAAAGGATCAAGCATGCATATACATATGTTTAAATACTCATTCAATAAAGAGACAATATCATTCAATTACACACATTAAGACTTATAATTCATATATATCTTAATATCATTTCTTAACTCAATAAGTTAAGAATACTAGTAGGGTATCCCCTAACTTTGTAATAAGGCACTAAGAACTCAAATGAACTGAACTACTTATGTTCTTTCATAAGTTAACCTAAATAACCAATTGAGTCATCTATCCTCTAACTCTTCAAACACACTTCCAAACATTATAACAACACCAAATATCAATAAAATCAATATACAACAACAACTTGCAAGATTCATAGGTTCAATTAAACTACTTCAACCAACTTAGTTATCTTCAATTCAGCTTCATAATAACACATATAATATCAGATCATGTGACATATTATATAAACATAATTTTAAACATAAAACATAGGGATAGGATTAGATCTAGAAATAGGCTTAAGGATGCAACGTTTTAAGCAAAAGAAACACCAAACTAGCTTCAATTCATCTCATATGCAACCACAATGATTGATTTCAGCTTTTTATCTGATTTTAGAGTTCTAAGAATGAAGAAATGAAGAGGAGAAGAGGGTTGGGCGTTTTGGGGGGCAAAGATGATAAAATGAAAGCATAAAATTCACTTCCTACAACTTTTGACCATTCAAATGAGAAGTACTTGCCTTGTTCTAATTAGCTGAACTAGTGTTGTAGCACCCCGGATCAAAATGAGCATAATTGAAAAATTAAATATTTGAACCACGACTTAATTATGTGCGTATGTTTTGACTGTTTAATTCAGTACATGCGTTTCAGATACTTGGCTAACGCCGGTTTTAGATTTAGATGGGTATATTTTTCATGACATGGAACCTAGAATATGATTTTACCAAGAGATTCGTATCGGAAATACGAGAAAACAGAAACAAACTAGCGGTTAATCGGAGACCCGTAGTTCAACTAACGAAGGAAAGGGTAAAATTTTGATAAAAGGTAAAAATAAAAATAATATTTTAATGAAAGGTAAATTGAGATATTTTTGGTAAATGGTAACTTTTCAACGGTAAAAAGGTAAATTCCAAAATCTATAAATAGGGGCTCATAATTTTCAAAACTTATACGTTTTCAAAGCCGACGACCCGAGCGACGCTCGCGACGCGAACACGTAAGTTCTCTTTCTTTTCTTTTCCTTTACGTTTTTAATTTCCGCCGCCGCCGGAGCACCGCCGCCGGCCAGCAGTGGTGCTGGTGGTGGTGTGCCGGGTGTCGGGTGCGCGCCAGGTTGTGCGTCGGGTCGGGCGTCGGGTGCGCGCCGGGTTGTGCGTTGGGTCGGGCGTCGGGTGCACGCCGGGATGTGCGTCGGGTCGGTCGTCGGGTGCGCGCCGGGTGCCGGGTGCCAGGTGTGCGTCGGGTGCGTGCCGGGTGCCGGGTGTGCGTCGGGTGCGTGTCGGGTGTGCGCCGGGTGCCGGGTGTGCGCCGGGTGCCAGGTGTGCGCCGGGTGCCGGGTGCGTGCGGGTGCAAGCGCCGGGGGTCCAGCGTGCGCGGGCGACGGGGACCGGGTGGCTGAGGAAACTCGGCAGCTGCCGGGTGATGCGCGAGCTGTCGGGTTCGCTTTCGCCCGACGCCGGGTACCCGCGAGCCCCGGAGCACGTAATGCCGTACTTTCGATCCGTCGTGTCTTTAACGAGCGTTCTTCCGCCGGAACCTTTTACAGCTTTAATTATACTGTATTTAAGATCTAAGAAAAACACCGTAATTATGTAGGCTACTTGTTGGACTAGTCTTGGAAGTTTTGGGTTGTTGGACGTACTGTTATATCTACTCACGCGGTAACCACTATACGAGGTGGGGGTAATTTCTAACTCTGGATCTGTTTACAGCTTTCCCTATTTGTGAAATATGATTGGGAATCTAAGTGCTGTGTTTATACTTGCTGTGCCATATTATATCTGTGAAAGGACCGAGGTCCTCCGATCATGCATTCTGTTCGTCCCCTGCTATTTTCTACTACTCAGTGGAGGTGTCGTGAGCCTCTTTAAATGCACTAACGGTGAGATACCGTTATATAGGGTAAGACGGGGGAATCCCGCACCTATACGTCCCTTGCCATTTCTAATATCTGCTTTGCATATATCTGTGCCGTGACAACGTGACTGTAAGTTAGCTTTTCGGTATTTAAATTCTGTCAGGAGTCTTATGAGGTGGATGTTATCCCCACTGAGTGTATTCAACGCACTCACCCCTTAATCTGTACTCACACTACAGGAGATGAGGAAGCTGGTGAACCCTAGATGGAGGGAGATAGTGCTAGCTGTTGGTTTTTCTGATAAATGGTCTACTTAAAACATTTCCGAACACGTTTTCAAACAGTTTATGATCTGTATATATCTTTGGGTTCTGGTGAGGATGGGAGATCCTGATGTTTAGCTTCCGCTGTATATGATGTATATTATCGGTGAGAGACCGAATGATATCGGCCGAGGCCGAAGGTTGTTGTGAGATGGTTTATTATCGTCCCTTATCTCTTTCTTCTGTTGTCCCTTGCTTAACTCTTTCTGTATGTGTTATGCGTCCCTTGCTTTTCTATCTTCACGCCCGGGTAAAACTCTGATATTTTTAACGAAAGATTTTGGGGCGTGACAGGTGGTATCAGAGCGGTTCTAATGATGAGAACTTGCTCGAACTGGTTTTAAAATGAGAAAAACGTGATTTGGAAAGTGTGATTTGGAAATGAGGAAAAGGTTTTTAGAGCGAGTTTTAAAGTGGGAAAAATGTGATTTTGAAAGTGTGTTTGCAAAATGTGATCGGGTTTTCAGAAATGTGTAAGATAGGCACTAGTCTCCCTCTATAGGTGACTCTCCCTGAACATAAGACTTACGGAATAAGAGCGTCTACTTGTTATGTGTCCTTTGGTTTGCAAGATATAAACTGTTAAGGTTTGATGAAGTGTTTATCTATTTGCATTTCTCATTTATACGATATAAACTGTATAAGTTTGACAGGGTGTTACTGATATTGTTCCACGATAAAAAGATCTTTTGAAAACCTCTTGATGTAACTATACTCGACACACTACACTGAGTCACCGCCACAAAGCCGCTGACTGCAGCAGCGTGAGCTAGTGTGCGAGTATGGCCGTTCGCAGGAGTTGATGTCGTGTGACAGACAGTTGAATCTACCATGGGCCCTTGTTTATAACGGGGTGTACCAATGAGTGGGTTTTCTCAGTTCGTGGTTACGATATGTAGCACCGCTGTCAATACTCGAGGTCTATGAAAACCATGTGGGGAAGTTGATGACATGTTTCATGATGTATTCATGTGAATGGCGTATACAGGCTGGATATACGCTATCCTACATGATGAGATCATGGAGTGTTTATAAACGAATGATGGAGAATTTATTGAGATTATAAAAGATCTATGGAATAAAGTTGTCGGTGCTATGTTACCTGTTGTTTGGTTATCTTTTGTTATTGTCTGTTGTTATATACATTGTTGAGTTGCGAGGGGTAGATTATAAGAGTTAATTTTCGTATGACGTCTTTAGAACGATATGGATGCCGTGAGAGGAGACTTGGTGACCGCACTAAGAAGCTTGACCCGATATTTCGAAACCACACAAGCTGCATCTCCATCGTTGTTAGGAAACGATGCGAGCCCAATCCTTGTACAGTTCCGACGTTTCGATCCACCGACCTTCGATGGAACAGGGGAACCAATCAAAGCGGACGAGTGGCTAAAGTCGTTGGATCGACTCTTTGGACTTTTGGCATTCACCGAAGAGCAGAAGATCTCTTGTGCTGTGTTACAACTCACTGGAGAAGCCAGCCACTGGTGGAAGTTATACGAAAGGACTATGGCACCCGAACATAGGAGTGCAATGTCTTGGGGAGTCTTTAAAGAAGTGATTAGACAAGATTTTCTGCCTCAGTCATACCGTGACCAAAAGGAAGCAGAGTTTATACAGATTCATCAGGGAAATGCTTCCGTGGAAGATTACGAGAAAAGATTTAACCGACTGAGTAGGTATGCGTCCCATCTGGTAGACACGAATGCCAAAAGGGTCAGATGCTTTGAAAAGGGTCTTCACTTGGAGATCGGCTCTGTCCTGGCTAGTCAGGGTGACATGCCTTATGCCGCAGTGGTTGAGAAAGCTAAAGAGATTGCTTCTCGTCACCACTTAAACATGGCTCCATCCAAGAAAGCGGAAATAGTGATAGGAAAGAGGAAATTGACCGGTCTAAGTCAAGACTTCGATCAGCACAAGGTCCCACGGGCTAGTAATGCTCCGCTTCTTTCTACACCCAAGTTAGGGAACTCATGTTTCAGGTGCGGAAAACCTGGACATGTTGTGAGAGACTGTCTGAAATTTAGAAATCCATCAGCTTCGACATTGAGACCAAGGTCAGGGGGAATTCGGAGATGCTACAGATGCAGAGAGCCAGGACACATCTCAACTAACTGTCCGAGGTCTCGAAACTCACCGCTAGATACACGAAATTGCTACCGGTGTGGAGAACCGGGACATATTATGGCTAATTGTCAGAGGTTCAAAAGCTCAACAGCTGCAACACAAAGGCCAAGGTCAGAAGCAGGCCAGGCACGAACATTCGCCCGCCCTCCCTAGCTCAGAGACTACCAAGAGATAGAATAAGGATGATAAACTTTTAGTTTATATATGTAATAGTTAGATAGTAGCTCGTACCTTGGAGTAGCGCCCGTAAACCTTTTGTATAATGTACGAGCGGCCCATCTTTTGCTCATGCGTACAAGATACCAGTTCGACTTTTGCTAATCGATGGAATCTACGTTTTCTTCTCTCCTCACATTTCGTGTTTAATTTCTTTATCTATAGTGCTGATATGACGATGGATTTGTTGAAGCATGTTGACGATAGGATAGTCGCTGAAACTTTAGAAGTTAGTATCCCCTCGAGGAAGACGGTAAAGACAAAACACTTGTACCGTCGTCTTAAGATTGCCTTCAAGGATAGGACGCTTCAAGCAGATCTCCACGCTCTGGAGATGAAAGACTTCGATGTGATTTTGGGAATGAACTGGTTAGAGTCCAACCACGCGGTAATCAAGTGCCGTGAAAGGGAGATAATCTTCCAAGCACCGGGAGAGCCAGAGTGTACCTTCCACGGGACACGAGTTAAAGTCGACTCAAGGATTGTCTCGGCCATGAAAACAACCCAGATGCTGAGTAAAGGAGAATGCGAAGCATGGTTGGTTAATATGGTAAACTCCGAGAAGAAACCAATTGCTATCGAGGAGGTACCGGTGATAAAAGAATTCATAGATGTGTTTCCAGAGGACTTATCGGGTCCTCTACCAGATCGACAAGTAACCTTCGAGATAGATCTCATCCCTGGATCAGTGCCAGTGCCAAAGGCTCCTTATCGGATGGCGCCGAAAGAATTGCAGGAATTGAAGGTTCAGCTTCAGGAGCTGTTAGATAAGGGCTTCATCGGACCGAGTGTGTCGCCCTGGGGAGCACCGGTACTGTTCGTGAAGAAGAAGGATGGTAGCCTCCGGATGTGTATTGACTACCGAGAGCTGAACGAGAAAACAATAAAGAACAAGTATCCACTGCCTCGGATTGAAGATCTCTTCGATCAATTAAGAGGTGCTAGTGTGTTCTCGAAAATTGACTTAAGATCGGGATATCACCAGATGAAAGTCAAAGACGCTGATATATCCAAGACAACATACAGAACGAGATATGGCCACTATGAGTTTGTAGTAATGCCATTCGGGTTGAGTAATGCTCCGGCTGTCTTCATGGATTTAATGAATCGCATCTTCCATCCTTATCTTGACCTTTTTGTCATAGTGTTCATTGATGATATTCTCATCTATTCGTGCGACAGAGCGCACCATGAACAACATCTTAGAATCGCACTGGAAGTACTAAGGAAGGAAAAGCTTTATGCCAAATTTAAGAAGTGCGAATTCTGGATGGACAAAGTTGGCTTTCTGGGCCACATCGTTTCTGCGCAAGGGGTCGAGGTAGATCTTGAAAAAGTGACAACTGTCAGCAATTGGGAGACTCCAACGAATGTGAAGGAAGTTCGGAGTTTCATCGGCCCAGCTGGATATTACCGAAGATTCATAGAAGGGTTCTCGAGGATCGCCACTCCGATGACACGCTTGACGAGAAAAGATGTGAGGTTTCAGTGGAATGAGCGGTGCAAGCGTAGTTTCCAGGAACTAAAGAAAAGACTGACAGAAGCACCAGTCCTAGTAGTTCCAGATATGTCCAAGGAGTTCATAATTTACAGCGACGCATCCAAAGAAGGTTTGGGTGTGTACTGATGCAGGAAGGAAAAGTGGAGGCATATGCATCACGCCAGCTGAAGGTCCACGAACAGAATTATCCAACTCATGATCTAGAACTAGCAGCAGTGGTACACGCCCTAAAGATCTGGAGACATTATCTCTATGGCATGAAGTGTGCAATCTACACCGACCACAAAAGCCTGAAGTACCTCTTCGAACAGAAGGAGCTCAACATGAGACAAAAGAAATGGCTAGAGTTGGTGAAAGATTACGATATCACAATCCACTATCATCTCGGAAAGGTGAACGTGGTGGCTAACGCCCTTAGCAGGAAAGGGAAAGGAGTAGTAACATCGATGATCACCAATCAACACCAACTAGTCGAGGAGATGTCGAAACTTAATTTGGAGATACTCTCGCCACCGGTCAATATTAAATCCTGAATGGCAGCGTTATTTGTAACACCCACGCTGCGGGACCGAATTGTGGAGGCTCAGAAGAAGGATAAGTTTCTAAAGAAGATGAAAGCTCTGATGGATAAGGGAAGAACTGAAGACTTTTCTTTGGCTACGGATGGAGCTCTAATCTTCAGAGGAAGGCTGTGCGTGCCTAAGAACGAGGAAATAAAAGAGGAAATACTCAAAGAAGCGCATTGCACACCTATAGCTGCACACCCAGGAGGAACAAAGATGTACCGAGACTTGAGGGCGAATTTCTGGTGGAGCAAATAGTAGAAGTAGTAAAGAAGATTCGAGACCGGATACGAGTGGCCCAAGATCGACAGAAATCGTATGCAGATAAGAGACGAAGAGAGCTGAGGTTTGAAATTGGGGACAAAGTTTTCCTCAAAGTGTCTCCCACTAAAGGAGTTCACCGTTTTGGAAAGAAGGGAAAACTGAAACCCAGGGTACGTGGGACCGTTTGAAATCCTGGATCAAATTGGGGAGGTCGCGTACTGACTAGCTCTACCACCGGACTTTGCTGGGGTGCACAATGTCTTCTATGTGTCTATACTACGGAAATATATTTTTTTGATCCAAATCATACAATCGATCGAGAAAGCATCGAACTGGAAAAAGATTTGACATATGAGGAAATCCCGATGGCCATCTTGGACAGAAAGAAACGACAACTTAGGAACCGAGAGATGGCTATAGTGAAAGTCCAGTGGAGCCGTCACGGAAGGGAAGAGGCAACATGGGAGTTGGAGGACGAGATTTTGAGGAAGTACCCCGACAAACCGATCCTAGGTATACGTTAGTTTATCTTTCTAAGAATGTGCTCAATTTCGAGGACGAAATTATTTTAAGGGGTAAGGGATGTAGCACCCCGGATCAAAATGAGCATAATTGAAAAATTAAATATTTGAACCCCGACTTAATTATGTGCGTATGTTTTGACTGTTTAATTCAGTACATGCGTTTCAGATACTTAGCTAACGCCGGTTTTAGATTTAGATGGGTATATTTTTCATGACATGGAACCTAGAATATGATTTTACCAAGAGATTCGTATCGGAAATACGAGAAAACAGAAACAAACTAGCGGTTAATCGGAGACCCGTAGTTCAACTAACGAAGGAAAGGGTAAAATTTTGATAAAAGGTAAAAATAAAAATAATATTTTAATGAAAGGTAAATTGAGATATTTTTGGTAAATGGTAACTTTTCAACGGTAAAAAGGTAAATTCCAAAATCTATAAATAGGGGCTCATAATTTTCAAAACTTATACGTTTTCAAAGCCGACGACCCGAGCGACGCTCGCGACGCGAACACGTAAGTTCTCTTTCTTTTCTTTTCCTTTACGTTTTTAATTTCCGCCGCCGCCGGAGCACCGCCGCCGGCCAGCAGTGGTGCTGGTGGTGGTGTGCCGGGTGTCGGGTGCGCGCCGGGTTGTGCGTCGGGTCGGGCGTCGGGTGCGCGCCGGGTTGTGCGTTGGGTCGGGCGTCGGGTGCGCGCCGGGATGTGCGTCGGGTCGGTCGTCGGGTGCGCGTCGGGTGCGCGCCGGGTGCCGGGTGCTAGGTGTGCGTCGGGTGCGTGCCGGGTGTGCGCCGGGTGCGCGCGGGTGCGAGCGCCGGGGGTCCAGCGTGCGCGGGCGACGGGGACCGGGTGGCTGAGGAAACTCGGCAGCTGCCGGGTGATGCGCGAGCTGTCGGGTTCGCTTTCGCCCGACGCCGGGTACCCGCGAGCCCCGGAGCACGTAATGCCGTACTTTCGATCCGTCGTGTCTTTAACGAGCGTTCTTCCGCCGGAACCTTTTACAGCTTTAATTATACTGTATTTAAGATCTAAGAAAAACACCGTAATTATGTAGGCTACTTGTTGGACTAGTCTTGGAAGTTTTGGGTTGTTGGACGTACTGTTATATCTACTCACGCGGTAACCACTATACGAGGTGGGGGTAATTTCTAACTCTGGATCTGTTTACAGCTTTCCCTATTTGTGAAATATGATTGGGAATCTAAGTGCTGTGTTTATACTTGCTGTGCCATATTATATCTGTGAAAGGACCGAGGTCCTCCGATCATGCATTCTGTTCGTCCCCTGCTATTTTCTACTACTCAGTGGAGGTGTCGTGAGCCTCTTTAAATGCACTAACGGTGAGATACCGTTATATAGGGTAAGACGGGGGAATCCCGCACCTATACGTCCCTTGCCATTTCTAATATCTGCTTTGCATATATCTGTGCCGTGACAACGTGACTGTAAGTTAGCTTTTCGGTATTTAAATTCTGTCAGGAGTCTTATGAGGTGGATGTTATCCCCACTGAGTGTATTCAACGCACTCACCCCTTAATCTGTACTCACACTACAGGAGATGAGGAAGCTGGTGAACCCTAGATGGAGGGAGATAGTGCTAGCTGTTGGTTTTTCTGATAAATGGTCTACTTAAAACATTTCCGAACACGTTTTCAAACAGTTTATGATCTGTATATATCTTTGGGTTCTGGTGAGGATGGGAGATCCTGATGTTTAGCTTCCGCTGTATATGATGTATATTATCGGTGAGAGACCGAATGATATCGGCCGAGGCCGAAGGTTGTTGTAAGATGGTTTATTATCGTCCCTTATCTCTTTCTTCTGTTGTCCCTTGCTTAACTCTTTCTGTATGTGTTATGCGTCCCTTGCTTTTCTATCTTCACGCCCGGGTAAAACTCTGATATTTTTAACGAAAGATTTTGGGGCGTGACAAGTGTAGATGTTAAATGGATAGCATGCCACATTTTTAGCCTTAGGAGAGGTTTGGTGTTTGATGAAAGATCATAATAATCAAGTGCAACACCTTAAAATTGCTTTTGGTGCAACCTCGTCAACTAACCAATCAATCCGCACTATTTTGCTTACTTTAGAATTATAAATAAATGCAATGAAATTTATAAATTAGAACTATAATCAAGTTAATCTAGGAATGTCATTTTAGAGATATTATACATATAGCATATTTATAACCGTTTTCAGCACATCTATCTTCTCTTCCCAAGTCAAACATTTCCACTGTAAAAGAAGAAGCACTAAACAGAGTATCGCAGAGTTGAAATACCATAATGATTTCATGTATAGATAAATTCATAATGACAAATTAGATCATAAGAGAGACATATACTTGAGAATTTAGCACATTTTATAATAGGATGCTTAGAAATATAGCTTGAATGCTTATGAATGCATTTCAATGTAAGATGCAACTGATTAGAGAATTGGGTGTTACATATGTTACCGACGAGGATAATAGTGACAATTTTTATCAACAGAATTTCCATCGGCAAAATAGTTACCGACGAAATCCAATTGTTTGCCAACGGAAAGTTCTATCGGTAATTCGCGTGATTTTTGTAGTGAACTATTGAAATTCTATGTTAAAAAGGTGTGATGAGAAAGAATTTTGATATTTTATTTAATTTTTTTTGTTACCATGCACTTCTATTTAATTTTTTTGTTACCATGCAGTTCATTTTCTCTGCAGCTGCTTGTGCATTTGCCAACAAATGTACACCAAAGCTCATGAGAAATCACAAGATGATCAAATTTTCTTGTAAACAAAAAGACAGGGACACACACAAACAATAGACAAAGATGGTGAACCTTATAGGCCGAGTGATTTGATTTTGGAGCTTCCCTACAACAGCTTGTTTGGTTACTAAGTTGTCGATATCTCTAAAAACGTTTGTTTCTTCCTTTGCCCTCGACTTTCTTCTGCTTTCCTCCTCCAACTGCTTATTCAAAGACAATAAATTTTATATACAATAATTTTTTATTAAATGTACAGCTTCATTTGATACCTTCATGACATCAAACAAAATTATTAATATATATATATATATATATATATTTAGTTACTTATCTAAACATTTTGGATTTTTTTCACCATATTATTGTATGACTCATTAGTTTAATGTTTATTCCTATACTTAACACAATTTCGTATATCTTCTAAGTCTTTATGTAAATATATCAATGAATTTTTTAACAATTGGTCACATTTATTAGTTTTCATAAAATATTAAATTATATTAGATAGTCATTTAATCTCAATTTTTTCAAGTCACGTTTATTACTTAATGGTACTATTTTGGTCACCAGTATTAAGTTCATCAGTATTTTATTATTTCACCATAAACTCTTACTATATACATCATTTTGAGTTAAATCTCTAGTTATATTTTTTATTGTCATTACTGTTATATGATGTAATCTAATTCTATATTGATTACTAATAAGATTACTAAAATTTATAAAAAAAACAGTCGTTCTAATATGTAATCTAATTCTATAATGATGACTAAAAAGATTACTAAAATTTATAAAAAAATCATTATGAAAAAGATTTTTATTTTCTTTAAGGCAAATATCATAAATATAATGGATCATATTTTGTGGATCAAATATGATATTTCTTAAAAGGTTTTAACAATTTTGTTTTGCATAAATGTATCATTATTTTATTATTTCAACATAATTAACACATTAGCACTTTTATTATATACTTAGTTTGTGTTGAATATTTTATTTTATTTTATTTTATTTTATTTTTATCATTGTTATTTTATAAATATCATTATACCATTTCTAATGTTAAATATTTTATAACATTTATAAAATTACATTGTTGTCTTATTTATTACCTTTTCCATTTGATTCTTGACAATTGTATATTTTAAAAATTTTCATCAAATCTACAAATGTATGGCATTCTATAAATTATCCTTTTTACTTTGAATTTTTTTGGGATTTTTTCTAATTCTACTTCCATAATTATTTATTAATTCTTATTTTCATTTGACCCTGTTAATATTGTTTCAATGATTCTTTAATAAATACAATTATATTAACTTTGTGTTTTACTTTTCAAATAATGATTTTCTTTAAATCTATATTAATGTAGATCTAATTTTAGTTCAAGATTCAAAATATTCAAGATTTTAGAGGAAAAATAATCAAAACATGTAATTTTTTAAGTAGAGTTTGGAATGTAAATGAACTCTTACCTTTTATAATCAAATAGAAAAATAAAATGAATATTGAATTATTTTATTATCGTAAAAGTATAATATTTGTATCATAGTCTTCATATTTATATATGACATGTCTAACTAAACCTACACCTGTAATAATTAGTTTAGTTTAATGGATTGTTTGAACCAAAGTTTCTACATCTTCCAACATTAAAACCTCCATGGTTATTTGTTTTCATTTCCTTTCAACTTTGTTAATTCAAATTTACTGATTCTTTTATATAGACAATTATGTTTTGCCTGATTTTTAGGGTTTTTTTTTTAATTTAATCATATTAAAAAAACTCAATTATATGCAAACCTTTTAAGATCTTCTAAAAATCTTGTCAAACAAGAATATAGTAGACAAATAAAGTATTGAAAGAAACTATATACATTGCAATTAATTCGTTTAAAAATCCATAAGAATTACAAGTTTTCATTTTAAACTATTTTTGCATTAGTAATACTATTGTTTAAAAATATTTGTTAGATTTGATAAATTTATTTTCTTTTCTTTTTACTATATTATATTAAAAGAAACAAATAAGATTTTGAATAAAAAAACATAAAAACATAATTTCCAATAATAACATTCTTTAATAAAAATATTAAATTTATAGTATAATTTTTTTAATATATGTTGTAATATATCATTGAAAAGCTCTTTAGATATATATTAATATAAAACTAATTTTAGTCTAAGATTCAAAATATTCAAGATTATAAAAGAAAAATAATTAAAACATGTAATTTTTTCAAGAAGGGTTTGAAATGTAAAGGGCTCTTGCTTTTATAATCAAATAGAAAAATAAAATAAATATTGAATTATGTTACTATCCTTAATAAAGAATTTCTTTAATTAAGATTCTAATTTAATTTGATTTGATTTAATTATGTTGGAGGGTTAAAATTCAGATTATGAAAAATGGACGAAACATTAATATTTATATATTAGTAATATATATATATATATATATATATATATATATGTGTGTGTGTGTGTGTGTGTCTTCTTGTCTCGCATCTTTGTCATCTGAAATAGTCTCTGTACCTACATGTCCTTATATGTATGCTATATCTATTGTTGGATAGAAGAGAAGAGTCAGGCTCTTACAATTCCGCATAGAGCTTCTAGCTCACTCCTCTATTTTCAACCGAAGACTGTGTTTACTTAGTCTTATATTTGTCTTTCAGTTCTAGTAGACCTATCACTAATAAGCCTTGTTGTTATTTTGATTTAAAAAGAAACAAAGTCCATTCAAAACCCCCTCCCCGAGATTTCTTTGACTCTTTTCGGGACCTACACCTTGTATAAGCCAAGAGGATTTTAAATGCTAGGATTTTAGTCTCCTTCAATGAGTAGAAATCCACTCCTATAAATGGAGAAAGAAGTTGACTGGAACAACCATTGATACTACACATTCAAACTTACAAGCATTCAAACTCTCAAACTTTCAAGTGTTATCGAGCTTCAAGTTTCAATCACTTAACCTCTAAAGCAAGCCAATCATTCAAGCTCACAAGCTCAGTTTCAAGAGAGATTAAAAGGCTTGCTTGACACCATTTGAAGAAACCTTATATTCTATAACCTTTGTACTATGTGTTTAGGTTGTTTTAGGTGCCCTTAGTTGACAGGAATAAAGTTCCTTGCTAAGTGTATATTGCTAGAGTTTAGCAATCACCCTATGTGGGCTTAGGAGATCCTGTGTGGGTCTAGTTTAATAAGCTTGCAGCAACTTGTGTGGCAGCTGAGCTTTTGTAAGTATTGTTTGTTGAGTCTAGTGTTTGTTAGGAGAAGTGTCCTGTAAATCAAATCTTGTTTATCGAAGTTCCTCACTGTGAATGAGTATAGTGGATTAGAAGGATTACACCACTCTTGAACCACTATAAAACCTCGTGTGTTTATTTACATCTTTCTATATCTTGGTTATCTATTTGTTGCATTATATATCTTGTCATTCTGCATAAAAGATTTGTGAAAATTTATATTTGAAAAAGGCTTTCAAAAGGACCTTATAAGCATTAAAATATATTCCTTTGCACGAACTCTTTCGGGAGCTGCTAGCAACACTGCTTAATAGTGATGCATGTAAAAGCTGCTGACAGCATTGTAAGCTCGAGTAAGTTACAACATGCAGTAGAGTTCAAAAGTTAGAAAATCTATAGAGATTCATTCACCCCCTTCTAGACCTCTGTGTCACTTGGTCCACGATACTCAAGAGAAACAAAAACATTATACCCAATATCCATATCGCAATATCCAAATTTATAATATATCCACGATATCTTACGATATTTTCATCCTTGCTTGTATCACATAACCCATTAAATTATTTAAATTGTTATACTTTACCTTTTTTGCTCTCAAATTTCCCATACACTTACAAAAATAATATGTTTCATTCGAAATATTAAAATTAACTTTCTAAAATATATAATGTTAAAAAATTCCATTTTATTTGAAAACCCAATACGGAAAATTATAAAAATATATGTTAATTTTTTTTATTTAAAAGGTTAAAATTATAAAAGTATTTAAAACATATTTTAAGACAAATATTAAAATAGATCTTATAGATAGACTTTTTGGAGCTTTGATTTTTTCAAATTTTGATTTAAAATCAGGATATTGGCAGATTCAAATAGAAGAATCTGATAGATATAAAACAGCTTTTAATGTTCCAATAGGACATTATGAATGGACAGTTTTACCCTTTGGGTTAAAAAATACTCCATCAGAATTACAACAAATTATGAGTGATATATTTATCCCTTACAATAATTTTATAATTGTTTATATTGATGATATTCTTGTATTCCCTAAAGATATTGAAAATCATTTTAAACATTTAGAAATATTTAGAAAATTGATTATTCAAAATGGTCTTGTTATATCAAAACCAAAAATGAATTTATTCCAAACAAATGTTAGATTCTTAGGACATAATATCAATAATGGAAAAATTATTCCTATGCAGAGAAGTATGGAATTTGGAAATAAATTTCTAGACATAATTACTGATAAAACTCAATTACAAAGATTTCTTGGAAGTCTAAATTATGTTTCCTCTTTTCTTGAAAATATTTCAAAATTATCTGCTATTTTACATGATAGACTTAAAAAGAATCCTTCTCCTTGTACTGATGAACATACCAAGACGGTTAGGATTATAAAAGAAAAGTTTAAAAATATTCCTTGTCTTATGCTTGCAAATCCTCAGTGGGAAAAAATAATTGAAACAGATGCCTCAGATATAGGTTTTGGAGGAATTTTAAAACAAATAAATCCAAAAGATAAACAAGAAATTCTTGTTAGATTTTATTCAGGAAAATGGAATCCTACACAAAAGAATTATGCAACTGTAGCTAAAGAAATTCTTGCTATAGTTAAATGTGTTATAAAATTTCAAGATGATTTATATAATCAAAAATTTATTATAAAAACTGGTTGTCAAGTAGCAAAAGGAATCTTTAAAAAAGATTATAAACATGATATTTCAAAACAAATGTTTGCAAGGTGGCAGACTTATTTAGCCCCTTTTGATTTTGAAATTATTTATAAACAAGGAAAAGACAATAATTTGCCTGATTATTTAACAAGGGAATTTCTTTCATGTCTACAAATATGAGTCAGCCAGGCAGAGGATCCTATTTCCCTGATAGGGGAAGAGGAAGGGGAAGAACCCCATAATCATTGCCCAACAGGGTAAACAGAAATTAATAGCCCAGAATATTTCTAGAATATCTTCAAGAAATATTCCTAATAAAAATCATCCATTATATGGAGAATTCCAAGATTTTCTTAAAAAGAAAACACAAGAAAAAGAAGATATTACTAATTCTTCCCAGACCTCTTATGCTAATATGGCTACAGAAGAAAAGAGTAATATACTCTTTAAGAAAAATGATCACAGAGATTTGATTCTTCTAATAGAAGAAAGAGATTTTCAATGGAAAGATAGCCCATGGACCATGGACCATTATGGATAGATATATTCCAAGTGCAACATTTGCAAATGGATCTTACAAACCAAGAGGGTTTTTTGAACAAGTGCTTATAGCATTGGAAAGTGTTGATATTGAACACTTTACTTCTGGAAATACCCAACAGAATGAATATGCTTACTCAAAATTTACTATCAAGAAGATTATATCTCTTGAAGAATGGGGAATATCTCCACTCATTGAAAATGAAGCTCTTCATCCTACTCAAAGACATAATTTCAAATTTAATTATTGGGATTATGTTGAAAGTTTTTATAAAACTCTTTTCTTTGAAAATAAGAAACGCAAACATACTTGGCTTATCAAGATATGTGGAAATTGTTCTCATCATCCAGTTAATAATTGGTTTTATGATTGGTGGAAAATGTTTAGTACAACGGTAGATATTCTACCAAAAAATGTCAAAAATCTTATGGAAGAATGGACATTGGTTTCTCCCTCTGTTCAAAAGAATTTCATAAAGAAACAAATTTCTTGTCAATTCTTTATGGAATCAAGCATTCCATGGATATGGAAATGGACACCTGAATTCGGTTATACCGAAAATGGTACTGCTTGTCTTTGGAGAACTGGTTATACCAAAATGTGGGATAAAATGACAAGAATTGATCCCAGCACAGGAGAATTAAATTCTCAATCCACTATTGATAATCTTAATGATAAGATCAAACTTTATAAGCTACAAAAACAAAATAAAAATGAAGAGGAAAAGGATTCTCTTAGTCCTTTTAAAAGAATTTTTCAAAAATACTCTGGGACATTCTCAAAAAAAAAAATGATTGAGTTACATGTTGAAGAAATGAAATGTGATCTTTTCAGAAATCTCGAAAATTCAGATTCAAAATCTGATACTTCTATGTTATCTGATACCAACAACAAAGGAAGATACCGAGAACATTTTCTCAAATCAGGAAGCTCAAGATCCAGAGGAAGATAATCCAGATCTTAGTGTGTCCTTTGACATATTAAAGGAATCTCTAATAGAGAAATCTAAAGACTGATCATAGTTTTTCATTCAATTCAAGAAAATTACCCATCTTGTTTATGGAAACCATATTATAATCTGATTATAATAGATGGAAATGGAAACAATAATAGGGTTTTCACTATTAAAGAGAAAATCAAAATTATACGAAGATGTATAAGACAAGTCAAAGAGCTGATAATTGATGATCCATATATGAGATCAAGAGAAAATAATACAAGACTAGTAGAATTGTTCAAACTTCAAGAATCATTGAAGCATTTTGAAATTCAGAGTTCTCTTCTTGCTACATGATCAAGACAACGAAGAAAAGCATCTTTTAAAGAGGTGGCAGACAAGATGGGACATAACTTTTGACATTTGAAAAAAGAGCTCAATTATTTCCCACTTGTAATAGATAGTGGACAATAAGTCCAATTTTTAAAGAATCTTTACTATTTGCTTTTATAAAGCAATCATGTAATAGTATAGTTTTTCTTTTATATATATGTTTAGATTTTCATTTGTAAAGGGCATGCTTGAGTAAAGTACTCGCCCTTCTCTTCTCCCTCCACACTCTCAACCCTTGTAAAAACCTCTTAGTGTTTAATATATATTTGTGTTCTTGGTGATCTCCAAAGTTTGTAAGTATTTAAATTTCTGCACTTTTATTTTTATTTTTTATCTTATCTTAAGACCTGCCAATGATAGACTAGATCTATATGTGTTAGATCATAACTACTGGTTTTGAACATGTCTGTATAATGTTAATTTCCTTTCGGAATGAGTTTATAGGCTGGAATACTTTCCTCGTGCCAATACTGTCTAAAAAACAATGGTCTGGAATGAGTAACAATGCCACGAACAAATTCCTTCAGAAAATGGAAGCATGAAAATTAATGAAAGGTTAAGACACTCAGGTTTGAGTTTTACGACCAAGATAATTATAAATTCCTAATGTTCACACGTTTTGTCATTTTAGCCAGAAAGGCGTTCAGGCGTTTGTTGGGTTGAAGAGGAATTTAAAGTCATTAAGGTTTTTTATCTCAGTAAAATTCTAAGAGTTTAAATGTCTTATAAAATAATCCTTACACTATAATTCGGAAATATTAAAAAAATTGAAATGATATAAAAAGATTAGATTTTAATTGTTAGAGCAAATTATAAATTTTATAAGGAATTCTTTATCTAATTAAGGTATTTTATTTTAAATAAATATATTTTTTTAAATGGTATCTCGTGAAATCTAAGAGGTGAAATATGTAGATTACAACAATTCACAGTTTGATGAGTAACGTGCGAGACAAAATAGTTTTGTAGGTAAAGTACAAAAACTCTGGATAATTTTGAGAGTTTAGTTTAATTAGCACGTTAACGTTTGAATATTTATATGGATTTGAGACATACACTCTAGGTGAGAGGATTGAGTGTATGAGAACTTATGGATAATGAAAAAGTACAATATGCATTGCCCTAACTTGCATTTGTGTTGCAACTAATTTTGTGTTGTCATTTAAGTTTCTCAACTCTGTTGTCTGTAATTTGCTCAAACTAGTAGTCTCAAACTAAGCTTCTATTGATTATACAAGTTACCAGAATATTAAGGTATTAGTTCACATGAAATCCTTTCATTCCAAAGAGTTTTTTTATCTCAAATTTCCGAATGATTGGTACTTGTCACATGTCGTGGAGGGAAAACATCGAATGATGGAATGCCATTTCCTACACATCCCACTATGTATCAATTATAAAATAAACCATAAGAACTCATATGAGATGATCTCATGAATAGTTGTCATGAGACGGATCTTTATTACTAAAAAATTATACACATTTTCACAAATTTATATAAAAACTGTTAAGTGTGGATTAGAATTGGCCCATCTCACGTAACTAGATACGTGAGAGTCTCACATGAGACCTACTCTGAATGAACTAAATCAACCAAGAAGTAACTATATTCATTATTCTCCATCCAAAATACAAAGTTGTAGCGCCTAGGACAAAAACGACGCATAATTGATTAATTAAATAATTAAACCCGTAATTGTTTGATTTAATTATGTGTGTTTTAGAAAAACGATAAAATGCATGTTTAATTAATCTGTGGTATACTTTAATCGAACAACATAGATTATAATTTTATCATAAGGTTCATAATTGAAAAACAAGAAGATAGAAACGAATTTGAGGTCAATCGGAGACCCGTAGCTCAAATCACGAAGAATACAACTAATACGGAGAATTGGAAATGAGATATTTTCGATGAATAGTAAAAGTAAGATATTTCGATGAATAGTAAAAAGTAAGATATTTCAATGAATAGTAAAATAATGAGATATTCTCGATGAATAGTATAATTTTTCGAAAAAAGGTATAAATAATATGAAACGAATCATAAACGTAATTATTCGAACAAGAAATCGAAAACGTAAGAATCTTATCTCTCTTTTCTCTCTCTTCCCCTTCCTCTATTTTTCAGTAGCCGCTGCCGCTAGTGTCGGAAACTTTTTCTTGGTTTCGGCTGATTTTCGCACAGCTTGTAGGTCTCACCGAGACGATTCTAGAACAGGTCTCGGATTTTCATTCCGACGTCTCCTTCGCCGGAAAACGGCCAATCAATCATCGGAAAACCCTAACTTTTCCTTCTCCTCTCTTCCTTTCTCTCTCCTCTGTTCTCTCTCTCTCTCTCCTCCTCGCCGGAACAGTAGCTAGTCCTTCCCTGTGTGTGTTGTGGGGTGGGGGTGGCACCGCCGTGGGTGGCAGCGCCGGAGCAGCGCAGGTGTGCGTGTGTTGTGTGTGCAAGGTGTGTGTGTTTGTGTTACTGTTGTTGGTGGCGACGCTAGGCAACCCCGCCGTGGCCGTGGTGGTGGTGGCTGGCGCTGATGGTGCCAGCGAGTCGTGAGGGGGCGGCACCGCCGTTGCAGATGGTTGCTGCTGTTTCTGGGCACTGGTGCGCGGGCGCGCGAGGGGTGCGCGTTGTACGCGCACTGACAAGCGCGCTGTGTGCGCACGGAGGTGTGCACGGGGTGTGTCGCCGGCAACAGGATGTCATCGGTCGGGAGTTGGGGTCCCGGTCAAAGTCAACTCTTTTCTGAAATTTACGAAAGCACCCTTATACCTTAAAACGCTTCGTTTGAGTTTTAACTCCGATTAATCCCGTTCTTCTTTCGTTGCAACCCTAATCTTTTCCTCTTCATCTTAAGATCACTTGTTTACCCTTCCACACTCGTTTCTTCATCCTTGATCGTTAGATCTTTCATTCCATCTCATTCTTCCCTATCGTTTCTTCTTCGAGGGAATTTTATAATTTATATATACGTAATTAACGTATTATGGATCTAAGAAACCTTGTTACATGTATAGGCTTACAATCGGATCAATACTTTTAAAATTTGATACTTTGACAACTCACGCGGTTACCACCAAACAAGATGGGAGTAACTTCTAATCTCTATATGTTTATTGTTTTCCATATTTGATATGTGAATTGTTGAACCCTATGTACTATGAATACTGTGTGCATGTGTTTATATTGTGAATGGATTGGGTGGTCCGTAAATACACCGACAACTAGGGAAGGACCTAGTGGTCCGTAAATACACCAATAGCTAGAAATGGACCGGGTGGTCCGTAAATACACCGATAGTTAGATATGGGTTGGGTCGTCTGTTAAGGAAACTATTTTATGTGTTGTGCAATATATGTGATGTGTTTAATTGCCGAACTTATATATGTTTGATTTATGTAACTACTTAATAATTGTTCGAACATGAAAATTATCCCCATGAGTGTATTCAACGCACTCACCCCTATCTGTATTCACACTACAAGAAATTACGAGAGTTAAGATGCGTAGAGAGGATGGTGTCATATCAAGTCTTTTCTTTTTGTTTCTTTTCCAAAACTTAACGTTGAAAGGATGATTTAATATTTCTCGTTTGTAAAGCTATAACATATCTTTCTTTTGATGGATCCTGATGATTTTCCACTGTTTGCTTTTCAAATGCTTTCTCCCGACTGGATACCGATGATTCGAACATGTAAAATCATATGTTATCGTTTTCCAAGATTTCTGTTTAAAAATGTACGTCTCTTTCTCTTTCTTCTTGCACGCCCACAAAAAAAACTCTGATATTTGACGTACGAAAACGAGGCGTGACAAAAGCTACTTGGAACCTGAATCCCTGCACAAGCTCACATGACTTATTTTCAAGCCTGGAGATAACATTCTACCTACTCTCCTAATTTGTAACATGATCACTAAGAAGATGAACTGACTACAAAAGAATGAGTGAAAATAAGGCCTAAAACTAGTTCATCTACTCTATAAGTCACCAAAATTATATACATTTGGAGGGACAGAAGTGGAAGAGAAAAATATGAAATAGGCTGGCTAAGGACCAATATTGCTAACACTAAAACTGCTGTGTCTTAAACTTGGAAGTAAGATGGGAAGGAAGCATGTGAGCAATACTTTTCTGTGGGGGTGTTGGGGCTTTGGGAAAACCATGCTGGGAGTTAACATTGTTAGCACCTTGATCCGCCAAACGACATCCAAAAGTACCTTGGGCTATATCACTATGATACGAGTTCATGTTTACTTGCTGCCTATTAGCCAGTACCCATGCATCCTGTGGAAGATGAAGTTGCATTTCAAATGCATGCAGGTTCGTAGATATCAAAAAATGTAAAACAAAATCATTTCACCTGTTGCTGCCTTTGTTGCTGCTGCCTGAGATTGGCCATGAAAGATGAAGTTGAAACGGCACTCCCGTCATATGGAGAGAAATGGCTGCTTGTTTGTGTTAAAGGATTTCCCAAACCATGTGATGCTCGATCAAGGGTACCAGAATATGAACTTGGCTGGTTGTTGCCCCAATGCTGATTGGTCTGTGGAGATAACCCATGAGAAATGTAATAGTATGAAGCATGGTGCTCCTCTCGAAAAAATGCAGGAGAAGCCTTTTTGTTTTCCATAGAGAACGGTCTTGAACCAAATCCCTGTTGTTCTGGAAAGAAGCAAGGTTCGACACCAGATTGAGCGTTCAATGTAGAATGATGTAATGGAGTGTATCTTTCATATGGGGAATAATGAGCTATATTCGACAGCCCAATTGGTGTTATCATCTTGATGTCATCTGCAGTTATCCCTTGCTTCACTCCAAGCTCTACTATTCGTTTCTCATCAAGCCCCAAGCTCATGAGCAGATTCCATAGATTTCTTTGTGCTTCTCTTTGGCTGTAAATAATTTGATCTCTTATCGCTATTTCAAATTGAAGCTCAGTGTTCATTATTCCCTGCATAATTGTAGAATAAACATTCAAGGTTGAAATATATTTACGTGCGTGGAGGAAAAGTGGGACGATGAGCAATCATTCCAAAGCGAAAACCAGAAAACACCGTTTGTTCAATCACAAGAAAATGTGAGGCCACAGAAATGCTGCAATAAATCTATAATATCTGTTTACCAGCAATCTGTATTGGCTCAGAATGCCCAAATATGTTTTGTTGCCATTATTTCTAATGGCATCATCTATCATATCTTGTAGCTGACCCCTGCGCTTCTCATTTGCTTCAATTTCCTGCATAATAGAAGTCGAGATAAGTAATATGTTGAGAATATAGTAAGGAAGATATGGAACAATCATTGATACAACCTTCTGATAACTAACACCAAGTTCATCATTATCACGGATATTATCAAGAATCATTTGACACCTTGCTTGCAAAGCCTGCACAACAGCCCCGTCATGTTCGATAACCTGCCATCATAAAACAAGGTTGCTTCATATGGATAGGCAAAATGTTTATCTGCTTCACATGCAAATGAATTGTTCTAAATAGATTTAAGAACATCTCTTTTACAAGGCTGATGGAGGAAAAATATAAAAAAACCAGCACTTTAGAGAGAACATAATAATCTCAAAAAGTACTCTAGTATGCGATGATCAACGCGAAGTAGCCATTGTGCAACCTGTTGTTTTGCAATAGCATCATCAAGATGTTGGAGTTCCTTCCGATTACGAAGGTTTGTTTCTTCAAGTTCAATAAGAGCCTTTTGTAAATTTATCCTCTCCTGGACATTTTCACTGATTTCTTTGCTCAGTGCATTCAACAAAGTTATTTCTTCATCCACTGGTTTTTCAGTAGGCTTAACATTAAGCTGCGACTCTTTTTCAGCTAGTTCATTCCTCAACCGGCTAACCTCACTCTGCAAAATAAATGCATTACTCATTTTATAACTAAAAGACTCAAGTCCTAGAAACCAATGATTTATAAGAGAAGAATAATTACCTGAAGATTGTCAATCATCTTCTGGTAGTCTGATACATGAGCATTGATAGTGCCTACATTTTTCTGGGAATTATACCATTTGCTTTAGTATGCATGTTTTCAAAAAACGCTCATGTCAAAGCAATTTATAGGGCATGAGCCCAAGCAAGATGAAAATTACACTTCAGAGAAATTAAGCCAAAAGGAAACAAAAAGGAGTAGATCATATAGATGAAGGGAACAATCATATCCCAAGGAAATCAACTAGTAATCTGCTATATAACACTGAGGAATTTTTCCAGTCAAACGGTATCTTAATTCAATTCTGAATTTAGAGAATCAACAAGCTGATTGGAGGTCCACCGAAATCGCTTCAGAGAAGCTTCATATTATTCTGTGTCTTGGCCAATAACAATGTCTTCAGCACTTATGAACAAGGGCCAGAATTAAACTAATGAAAATCCAGGGAGTGACCTATTTGTAGAAACGGTGATGATAAGAATGTGAAGCGTTTGACAGTAGTTTATCTAGAACACCACAATGATACATGTTGTAGCCAATCCCAGATAAGCATGTTATGTAGTTTTGTTTTATGAGGATGGCAAATAGGTGAAAATTCATCCCAGTAAAAGACATTTATCATGCTCAAAAGCATGAATCACTTAATGGAAATGTGATGTTTTTTCTCACCTGGATGTGTGTCTTAATTTGTTTTGCTCGGTCGGCATACTTCAGAGTATTGACCGTATGGTGATACTGATTGTCAGCTGGTGAGATGGTGGCAATCATTATTGTTTGAGAATTACCGCTCAGACCATCTTTAAGAATCCGTGTCAACTTACTGAAGGCAATTTCAGATTAGCAACATTATCAGAAAAGATGTGCACCACAGTAACAATCATTACAGGGGATTTCACTCATAACACACACACAAGAGAGAGAGAGTAGACCTATTCCGATACGGCACATAAGCCAGGCCCTTCTTCTGTTGTTTTCCCAAAGCATTTATGCAGTTGGCTAAAGCAAGAAGGGAACGGTTTATATTGGCGCCATCTCTCAATTTCTGGCCCCCATTATTTGTTTCAGATGCTCGTTCACTGCATTGTGGATTCTCTCAGTGATATTACATACCGTTAAGAGAGGTGAGATTTGAATGAAAAGTAACTATTGAATCGAGGCAGAAACCTGCCGGCAAGATCCACTAGTGCAAGTTTTCCTTTGATAATTTGGTTGGGATATTTCTTCCTCTGTTTTCTTTTCACAGTTATCTCTAGAACTGCATGGGAGCTATCAGAAGGACAAATATAAATGTGTCAGCTTTCAAAGGAAGGTCAATGGATTTTAGAAAATTAGTCAAGCTAGTGACTGTTTGTTAATAACAGATCATCATCATAAACAAATGGCAATGGAGCATGGAATTTTTCCAAGTGGTTTCAGCCACCAGGATGTCTTTAAACTATAGCAATATTTAGTACAGCATACTAACACGAAGCTAAGTGTTGGGTATGTCTTTAAACTTAGGGTCTCATATAGGGAATGTTGAGAAATGAGCAAACACGAAGCTAAGTGTTGGGTAGCAAATGAATTATTTGGAGGTATGTGAACTGGTCCGGAGAGAAGTAAACCAGAGCACTACTTGCAGATAAGATCTAAAAAACACATACCTAAGTTTGATCAGGTAAGTATACGAAGAATTTCAATTTATACGTCAGCCAATATCTCCACCAACATGATAGCACAACAAAATATCCAATTCCTTGGAAGACTACAGCAAGTCTATAAGAAAATAAAACAAAAAAAGATCGAAATCACCCACCGTGATGAAGTTTCATTAACCTCTGTGCTTTCAGTTTTTCGCCTACTGTTCCCCAAATTCAAAAGTTCAATAATCTTATCAGTTGAGTTTACCTGCATGCATGCAGCAATGACATTAAGGACAAAATACATATTAATCTGGAGTATTTTCTCAAATGTGAAACACACTCCATGAATGAGTGAAAATATCCGTTAACATATCAAAATATGTATCAGTATTATTATACAAATGAAGCAATTGAAAATATCTATACTAACTCTCCATGTTCACATCAGGTTCAACTAGAAAGACAAATAGAATTACCCTGATACTTCTAAGGCCAGCAACAATTATTCCTTGTTCTGGATCCTCCCTTAGTTCTAAGTGACCTGATGACTTTTCAAGAAGGTCGTAAATGACCTGCATGAATATAAGGCATATACATAGTGATTTTCATCAATCAAGTGTCAACATTTACTTTCTCAAAGGAACATGTGAATGTTCGAATAACAACCTCATTGTAGACCTCGAGGTATGAACAAGTAACTTCAAAGTCCTCAGAGCTATTGTCTTTCTCAATTAGACCAAAGACTGTATTTAAACTAAGAACCATAAGTCCAGGGTCATCTCGAGTTCCAACCATTGTATATGTTTTGCCGCTGAGAAAGCATCAAAGAAATCAATAATGGTATTGTAGGCATATGAATTTCTTTTCAAATTTTTAGAACATGCAAAACAAAGCAAGTCATTGTATTTGTTCCAACACATTGTGTGCCCACAATAACAATTTCCAAGTTCAAAATTTGTATGAATTCATTGACTCAGAGCCACATAATTAACATTGAATTTCTATGAATTCATTGACTCAGAGCCACATAATTAACATTGTCCTTCCTCGGATCCTCCCCACCAATCTCACTGAAATTAAGCAATTAAGCAACTAAGAGTTATTTGCACAGGACAGAAGAAGGGGATAGTCAAGTATTATTTTTTTATCAAAAAATGCAAAATAACCGACGGACACCTGAGAGTTAAGCCACAAATAGGTAATGGCACCCAAAGCACTGAACTTATGCAAAAAGTTGATTTCATAAACATCAGTCTTTTTCACAGCAATCAGTAAAAATTAAATCATAAGCTTATGGAGTTGCAGATTGCAGACCAAAACCAATCTGAGACCTTGCTTTGCTGTTACTAATGGAGCTGTAATAGAGTATATTAAATAAACAACCTAATTGATTAGTTATGGAAAAGGAAAAATAAATTATGAGAAATTGAGTTTGAGAGAACAGAGACTTGGGGACCTCATTTCCAGTAATCTTGATCTGCGGTGTTTACTTCTACTTATCTTTCCCAACCAATTCTAATGAAAACCCAATGGAAGTTAAAATATATGAATAAAAGGATGCTTATTACAAATTAAAAGACTAAAACATTGTAGCATTTCACACCAGAAGAAAAAGGGAAAAGGTAAGCAAAGCTCGTGAAAGCTTTGATCATGCATCCCCAAATAATAATGCTACTAAGACATCTCCTTTATTAGGGGTGTAAATGAACCAAGCTGTTCGCAAGCTATTCAGATCCCAACTCAAAAAAAGCTCGTTTGAGATTGATTGTTTAGTTAAACGATCCAAGCTCGAGTTTGATAGTATTTGGTTCTTTAGCTCACGAACCTGCTCATTTATATGTTCGTGAGCCTATTCCCGAACCCAAGCTCGACTCCTCATATATATACCCATGACCCTGTTCAAGAACTTAAGCTTGACTCATTTATATATATATATGTGTGTGTGTGTGTGTGTGTGTGTGTGTGTGTTGTGTGTGTGTGTGTGTTATTATATATATTTTCAAGAACTTGTTCACCGCTCAAACTCGATTATATTCGACTTGATCCATTTCGATTACATCCCCATCCTTTATGTCAAAGAAAATAGGATGATAAGCTGAAAATGTCAGTCAATAAACACATGGTAACTTCTTAAATGGTCCAGTTCCTAGTTGAAACTTATGAAGAGTATATGTTCATAATTCCAGCAACAACACCTGAGGCCAAATAAGATATCTTGGCATTGCTAAAATTTTGAACGAGAGCTGATACACAATATTGAAACTAGTAGAACAGATTTAAAATCTGATACACATTATTGAACACGAGTAGGAAAGATTTAAAAGCTGATACACATTATTGAACACAAATTGAACAAAGAATTAAAGCAGAAACTTGTGATATTTAATTACGAACTTTGCAGGCTAGAAAAACTATCAGTTTTGAGCCAAAACAATCTGTAGACAAGATGTTTATTTATACAAGATAAAGTCCTGAAGCTTCAAATGTTCTTTGTAATTCTGTAAAATAAGTAGAATCCACTCCACTAATTTCCCACCCTTTTGACCAGTTATTACTGAAATTTGCTATTAAAAATTCCAAGTACCTCCCAGTGGCACCATAAGCAAATATAGTTGCATTGAGACCTTGGACAACTCCAGCAATTGTGGAACATATACTTCTCCTATAGACATCCTGAAGAAAGAAGCATCATCATCAGTTATCTACATTTATCAAAAAATCCACACAAACACCATGTATTTAGCTCCATTGCCTATGATATAACATGCACCTTCAGTCATCTTTTCTGACTAAAATCTTTTGGTTATCATGTCTAGAGAGACATCTGAAAGTCTGAGTTCCACAAAAATATATTTTTCATAAAACAAGATAGGCCAAGTGCTGATCACCTATTCTATCAGGATGGAGAAAGTGCAACTTAACGTGGTCAAGATGCTTACTACAAAACAAAAAAACATGATATGATTCTACAAGTAGAATACTATCTAATATAGCCCCTTCTTAATGTAATGTGCTTCATAACTTAAATCAATAGAACTTCATTTCAGCATGCATATTGAGATCCGGTTTCTCCACAACAACGGTGCCCAAAGAATGACAAGACACCACAACATATCAAATTGGATGAATTACAACAATCTATCAATCCTTCCTTGTCATTCATACATGATAGCTAATATAACAGCAAGGTATCAGGGCATCCAGAAAGAGGTTAATGATGCATATGGTTAATTTCACCAATTAAAAGATCATAATTGACAGGTATAAAACTAAAACTATTCATCAAACCATACAAGTGTTCAGATTAAGCATACCAAATTGGAAGATATAGGCCCAAAAGCATAGTCAAACATATATCTTCGCTCCTTGGTCCGATTTTGTATGCGATCTAGATAGTCCTTTGTAAGGTCAGGATCCAAAACAAGTACTTCCTACATCAACCATTACTTCACTTTTCTCATCAACATTTTCTCATGAAGCACCTTCTCATCACTTGTAGATAAAATCAACCAACCTTGTCATTGTAGACTCTTACTATATTGCGACCATTTTCCCTCCCAGTTAATGGCCTACATTTAACAGCCACCTATTATCAACCAAAAGAATCAGCAATGAGAAAACTCGAAATACAACGGAAAATCAGCAAAACAATAATGCGAAAAAGTCAAACACAATATAAACGATTTTAGAAGAATGTTGAACTAACAGTAAGAGTGGTAATCTTCTTGGTAGCTGGAACTCTAATGCTCGGCATACTTGGCTTAACATTCGATTCCGAATTTCACCTAAAACTCCTCTTCCAATCTTTCTTCAAACTTCAAATTGCTTTATTAACTGATAAACCGATTTTTTTTCCAAAAAATAAAAGGGAAAACACAACATAATCCTAATTATAATAATGAGAACTTCCTGCTCACGATAAAATCGAAATGGAGTTGAAACAAATGGAAAAGGCTGAGAAAAAACGAGGAAAAAAGTACACTAACAATTTGAGAAAACAGAATCAGTCAAACCTATTTTTTTTATTTTTACCTCAAAATTTAAAAAAAAAAATTAAAAACAAAATTTCACTCAAAATCTAACTTTCGCAATAGGTGGCGGATTTACACGACACGACGGCGTCGATTCAGCTGGATTCTATGGAAATGAACAAAATACGAATAAAGTTTGAGAAAACTTTCTCGAAAAACAGAAAAAAAAAAAAAAAAAAAAAAAGAGAATCAATTTTTGAAAATCGTTTTAGGAATTGAAATTACAAAACATCAAAATTTGGATGCGAAGAAGCGCAACGACAATGCATTGAATAGAAGTTATGGAGAAGATTAATGACTTTGAATGCTCAAAATTTCTTCTCCTATTTGAGGCAGTAATGATCGGAAAGGCGTTGAGTTTTCATTCATATTTATATTTGTTGTATCTATTTCTGTATGTGATTTTGTCGTTCTCAAAAGGGTAATTTTGTTTTTTACTCTCTCTCTCTCTCTCTGCTATTTTAATTGGGGGGAGGAGGGAATTTTGTATTGCCATGGTCTCCAGTTGCTTGATCGTGACCGTTGACAGGGATTTGATTATTAGAAGTGATACTCTAATAATTCAATACCTAGCATTTTGCCCTGCCAAGCACCGATTTCAAATTTTATAAATTGTGTGTAAGAAGAATTATTAGCATCCTATTATTCGTTAAAAGAGATACGAAAATTAAAGCATAAACTTGGGTTTGAAAACTTATAGGGATGCATGTTTTTTATCAAAAAGTTATTTTATAGTTCATTTGTACTTTAGTTTACAGTTTTTGTTAGTAAGTTGTACGTCACGTTATAATCAAATTACTACACAAAATATTTTCATTTTTAAAGAGGATGAAGAAAATATCACTTTGAATGGTTCTCATTGTGAATTTTATGTTGGTTAATATGGTTCTACAAAGGCGACGACAACATTAGAACCTAGAATGCCTCAATGTTATTTTTGTCACTCCAATCAATAATCATCCAAAAATCAAGGGTACCCCAATCAATAATCATCCAAAAAATTGAGGTGGTGGTGATGATGGTGATAGAGATTTTTTTTTTTTTTTTCTGATAGATGAAGAACAAACAACACCTCTTAGATTTGCCTTTTTTTTTTTTTTGAAGAAGAAGAGATGAATAAATTGGATGATAGATCAAATATTAATGGAAAAAATAAATAGAAGAAGTAATTCAGAATATTTGAGATCGAGAAAGTACTTAAACACAAATTGAAACTTGATATCACATATTGATAATAGACATTACAAATACACAACACAATTGAGAGAGATTGACTTAATAAGAGATAGATTACAAGAAATTGGAATGAAATCTTTTAGGTGTATTAATTTATAGATTTCAGCAGCAGCAATAATAATAATAATAATAATAATAATAATAATAATAATAATAATAATAATAATAATAATAATAATAATAATAATAATTAAAAAAAAAAAAAAACAACAACAACAACAACTTTGGCTACTTCACACTGTTGTTGAGATCAGAGATAATTAATTTCATTTTCTCTTTCATTTGGTTGCTTTTTACCCACATGACATCTTATATTTGTTTAATCTCGGGGCTCTCTTGTTTTGTTTTTTTGCTATTTACTAAATCTGATTCTTATTCATTTTGCAACATAAAAAACTTGATTCTTGCTTAATTCATATTTCTTCTTCAAGGATTAAACTTCTCAATCTCTTACCCAGTTTTTTTAACACTCTTTAGTTAAACTTAATTTTAAATGAATTAGCAGTTTTACGTAGCATTTTTAAATAACACATACACTATTTATTGTATATTAAACGTAAATTAAATGCATTACTTATATATATGTACATCAGTATATGTATGCTCATAATTAATTTATTCTTATGTAAAATAATGTATTACACTATATAATAATGATATATCTTAATAAATATATATTAGCATAAAATTTATAAAATACTTTTTCCTGATGTATATTTTGAAACACCTTTTTTTTTTCTTTAAAAATTTATATATAACTTAGTATAATATATTATATAAAGATGTATTGTTTATTTTATATCTACAAAATATATTATATATCTTTTATATAACTACATGAAATCATTATACCCATTGACAATCCAACCTAATCATTGGTGAGTGACAATACTCACCCTCTATTTAAAAAGAAGAAAGAAGCTCTACAAATTAATAAATTAGATATTGAATTAATGAAAAGATGTATCGTGTACGGATTGATCTACATTGTGAGCATTGTGATTCTTAGCAAAGAGGTGTAGGGTATAAATTTATGTGATTGCAGTCATTTTAATTTTCTTTTTATTGGAGAAGTGTTATGTAAATGGTTATATATAATAATTATAAAGTGTTACCATGAAGTATTATATATATTATAGACGTAATAACATTTTATTAAAGTGTAATTAAAACGTCCCAACATTAATTTTATCTTAGATTTTCCCTATGTGGACACATACTAAAATAGTACTTATTGTCTACAATAATTATATTTAATTTGGTGCTGAGTCACATCATAAAGGTAACGTTTGCGTGATATAAAAATTTTAAGCTACATTATTTCTATTAATTTATTATAGACAAATGTTTGATTGTGGAAATTTAAACAAATAATAATTAAAGGCTTGATTGTACTTCATACTGCATGGGGACATTTCATATCTATATCTTATTAAATTCACTATTCAAATAATTATTACCTGAATTAAAAAAAAAAAAAAATTGTACGTATCATATGAAAACAAAGATTTTGAAACCTAATCGATCTACCTACCGACACGCATAGATGTCCAAGTACGGAGTGTCTTTCCTATTTTTCACTCTTATTTTTACACTACAATATTTAAAAAGTTTTAATGTATCCAAATATATAACACCAATACTGCAAATCTGCAATACACTTCTATTTCTTGTTTATTTACTTAATATTATAAATTTACACATATTATGGAAATGCATAAGTAGTTTTAGAAGTGAAATGGAGATGACTTACTAGTTACTACTCTTACTTTTTCATTTTTTGAATTTTATCAATGGAGTTCATGAAAGACCTTAACTATTAATGTGGGGTCTGAAAAATGAAAATTATTAATTCAAGACTTAGAAAAACTTGAAGATATATATCATATTAAGAAAATTCAATCTAATGTCATTTAATTTATATTCGCTCAAGCGTATATGAGCTGATCTGATTGTCACATAACTCTAATGTGTCAATTAGAAAATAAGAATTCATTAAAATGAGAGTGTATAAATTTAAATTGTTATTTTATTAGCTACATGGAGAAGTAAGATATATTTATTCTTAATAAAGTCTTAGTTCGCATATAGTTGTGGTGTTTGATAAAATGTCTGGTTGAATATAAAATTTGTTGTTATTTAGAGAATGTTTGGGTGAGCTTATAAGCTCCTTAAAATATATTATAAAATATTTGGGAGCTTGTAAATTTCTCAAAAGTTTTTGATAAAGTTATAAAATTATAAAGAAGGGCGTTGGTGTATCCCTTGGGTATATTGTACTCTCAACTCAAACCCTAATACATTTAAGTAATATGCTTAATATCTTTACACGTAACAAGTAATACCTTAAGTAATATATTTCATTAAAATATATATTTCAGTTATACAAGTAAATACCTAATGAGCACACAACTAATACCTTATGAATATACTAATAATATGTTAATTTCACTAAAGCATATATTTTAGTTATACAAGTAATATCTTATAAGTATGGAACTAATACCTTGAGTATAGAATTAATAATAAAATTATGAGTATGCAACTAATACCTTATGAGTATAGAACTAATACCTTCAGAAGTACACCACTAATACCTCATGAGTATATAACTAATACCAAACTAATAATACCTTTGGGGGTACGTAGATCGGGGTATATAAGTTTTTGCCTTAATTATAAGATTTTATTTTATCCTAAAATATGATCATGTTAGGAGCTTATAAGGTTTTTATTTTTTTTCAAAGTAAGAGGATTCCAACTTATTTTTAAATAAACACATTTAAATTTGATCATTGAAATTACATAATTGTGTCATTACTAACATCTTATAAGTTCCACGATCTTATTTATCTAAATACTCCAAAACTTATTTTTAAACTAAAACTAAATATTTTATATTATAAGCTCTAAAAACATATTATAAGATGTAAGAGCTTATAAACTCTTTCAAATAAGTTTAGCCAAACACCTTCTTAGTAGGATAATTTTTCATATACTTCACTATATATACTCCACTTTAATTACAATGAGTTACATCTAACCAATATTTAATCAAACATGAAAATATTTTGCAGACTATCAGTATATATATTATATATTACATGTATCAATAATATATTACACAATTTGACAAATTATTGATATCGATATTTTTGTGTAAACTATCCTACATATTACGCAATGTGATAAACTATTGATATCAGTTTATTATTGATATTAGTTAGTAATTTCTGTCATAAGTCTGTCATTATTCCGTTAGTATTTTTTGATATGTAGTTCTATCAATATTATGTCGCTACTTTTTGACTGATTTATCAAAGTCCGTGAATTTTCTTGTAGTGATATATATTACAAATCATCGCCATTTGACAGCCACGTCAGCTGTTGGGAAGAGAATAATAATGTCTACGAGAGAATGCTAACAATGTTAGATTTTGAAATCTTAATTTGATGGTTTTAAATCTTTCATATTTTAAATTAATAAGTTTCATCTTTCAAACCCATATTGATAGTTGGTCTATCTTTTAAAACTTGAACTGATAAAATCCATTAAATTTTCTATCATTTACTACTTTTATATTTCCTACAATTAATATATCATTTACTATTGTTATTTTTCCTACAATTAATATTGAAATAATTAAAACTTTAAATGTATCCAAATGTTAAGTTAGCATTAATGCTCTTTGAATCTTATTTGAGCATCAAGTAGATCTGTTGAACTAGGTCATGTAGCACCATTATATCTTAATAGTATATGGATAAAACAATAGCTTTGTTAGCAAATGAATGTTGGTCTTGAGAGTAATCTTTGTCTTAATAATGGCCTACAAATCCCAACTCCTGTGGTAGCCATCTATAATCATTAATGAGATCAACATTTTTATAAATACAAAATAAATGTATATACATACATACATCTCTCTCTCTCTCTCTCTCTCTCTCAATAATGGGATCTGTCCCAGCCTGCTACTACTAGTTTCGAATAGATATTTTAAATTGATCATAAGTACATATTGCCAGCCCAATTGCAATACATTTTTGTACCTTAACTCTCATGAAGGGTATCAATCGCCATATTCATCACCAACGAGATTAATTGAAATCACGAGTTGCACCAGGTTCTTTTTTCACTCCCTCTCTTGTGGTCCAATCCATTCTCTACTACTCTATCAGATCACGTGTCACCCCGTCTATATGGATATTATCTTAATTCATATGATATGTGGGATGTAATATATTTGAATAAATAAAAAATGCTAACTATTGTCACGCCTTCGTTTTCCTACTTTAAAATATTAGAGTTTTCTTTGTGGGCGTGCAACAAGAGAGAAAAGAGAAGCATACATTTTAAAACTTTACAGATTAACAGGCGATAAAATATTCAAATAACTTTCATAACAGAAGTTTCGAGAACTTGTAAACTTGCGATTTTACATGTTCAAAACCCTCGGCATATAGCCGGAAGAAAACATTGAAATTTAAGCAACGGAAATTCATACAGGATCCATAAACAGAAAAAAAAAAAAACGATTTAACTTTACAAAAGGTTAACAACATTGTTCAGAAAACCAAAATGTGAAAAGGAAAGAACACATCTTGATATGACACACCTCTCTCTATGCTTCCCTGCTTTCATCATTCCCTGTAGCGTGAATACACACGGGGTGAGTGCGTTGAATATACTCGTGGGGATAATTTCCATATTTTAACGTTCATTAAGCAGTTAAACTGATCATACATGTATACGTACAACAATTAGACACAACACGTAAAATGCATAGCACATAAACTCATGACACGTAGCTGTAGATAGGTGCGAGAGCAGCCCGTCTGATCTTATAAACGGTTTTTATCCCGTCAACATCTTTCATTATGGACCATTGTTCCCTTCGTAGCATAGATATGATATGCATGTATGTTCATATAATTCACAGCACGTAAGCACGACACATGAAATTCAACTTTTCATAGAGTTAAAGGATCGTTTCATAAATCTTAGATTCACATAGCATAACGATTAAGGTTCATTTCATAAGCATAGGTTCACATAACATGCGTTCATTTATCGTCATTCATGCATTTATTAACGGCAGCATAAAGCTTAGGGTTTAGAAGTTAACCTCATCTTGTTTGGTGGTAACCCTCGTGAAACTCAGAATCCTAATCCTAAGATCTTTCTTTCGCTTGAAAGCCTACACATATAAACGAAGGTTCTTAGATTCCTTATTACGTTAGTTATACATAAATTAATATAGAAACTCTCTCTTAGAAGAAGCGTTAGAGGAAAGAAAACGAAATGAAAGCTTTTAAGGTCATGAGAGGCATTGAAATAATCATGGAATGCTTAAATCTTGATCGTAGGGTTCAAAAGGATCGATTAGAGCTTTAAATGAGAAAAAATGGGCTTTAACGGAGGAAAACGAGCTTAAATGGAGTTTTTCAAAAGCGTAGGGGCATTTTCGTAAATTCTAAAAATGTTGACTTTGACCCATGGGTCATTTTGTAAAATTAAAAAAGATTTGGGGGTCTTTTTGATATTTTTAAAACCTTTGGGATCAAAATATAATTTTCAGAAGATTTGGGGTTAAAACCTAAAGTTTGGAAACCTTTAGGGGTTAATATATAATTTTCAAAAGCCTTAGGGAGGGAAATATAATTTTCGAAAGTTTGAGGGTTAAATTGTAAAAATCCTAAAATTCTAGAGTTTGCATCTTGGTCTCCCAACTATTTCAAATTTACGGAGAAGGCCCCTCCATCTCCACCTTCATCCAGCCGTCATTCCACCCTTTTCACTGTCGTTTTCGCCACAGCCGGCGACACCACGTTGTCGGCGACCACCCAACAAACCCGACTCACACACGCATTCGGACCACACATGACACGAGCCACAAGACACAACACACGCACACACCCAAGCAACACACACGGCGGCGCGACTAGCGGCGCCGCCAGACCAACACACACGCACCCACACCCACACGGCCAGACGCACACCTGCGCCGGCCCCAACCAAGCACCCCACGCTCGATCTTGACGCGTGCGGGGCGCGCACCAACGAGCCCATTGCTCACCCCGAGCGGTGACCACACTACCCCAACACCCCGGCGAACCCCGCGCCGGCACCCAAACACCTATACAACGACGGCGAACCACGACGACAGCAGAGCGAGAGGGACAACATATGGGAACGAGGGAGAATGGATGAAGGAGAGGGAAAGGGACAGAGAGAGAGAGGAGAGAGAAAGGAGGGTCGCACCTTCGCTGGCCGATTCACGGCGGAGGTGACGGTGGTTCGACGATCCGAGCCCAGATCTGGAACGGTCTCGATGAGGGCTACGTTTCGTGTGAAAATCGACCAGAATGGGGAGAGGGAGGACGGCGCCGGCGCGACAGCAGTACAACGGCTAGCCAATCGGAGAGAGAGAGAGAGGAGAGAAAACATATTTTTCAAATGTGATCCAATTTTACTCCCTTGTGTTCCAAATTTTACTTTTATACGTTCCGATTTCGGGCCACAAACCCTTAATGGGCCATCCATTAATGCGTCAACCTTGGGCTTCAACTATTGATATCGTTATTTATATTATAACCACGGCTGGATTAAATTATAGCTCGATAAATAAATTATACATTATTTCATTTTTCTGAAATGCACATAATAAAATCAAATAATTAGGGGTTAAATTATTTAATTAATTCGATTATGCATCGTTTTATATCAGGCGTTACAACTATTGATTAGTTTTTTTTAACTATATGACATATGTCATAAACATGTTGATCGATAACACACATGAAAACCCCAATTGGGCATATATCAACTCCACTAAAAATATATATGTATTTTTAAAAAGGATTAGTTGTCATTAAAATCACCAACTTTACTTATTTGCGATTTTTGCCTACGTACTACAAGTTACGACAAATATTTAGGAAGTTCCCCTAGAATATTTCCTTATGCTAAATATATATGAGTATATATTTATTATGTAAAATTATACCTTAGTTTAACCACTACTAAGAGTAACCATTTTCTTCAATCCAATTCTTTTGAAAACATGTAGCAAACTATTAAATTGATTGAAAACTCAAAGAGAAAAACAAATAAATTGAATTTGCTGATGATAATAAAATCATGAAAGATTAAATGCAAATTTAAATAGACATGAACTTAGGACATGTTGGCTGAGCCATAAATGAGAAGATTGGGATGTCTCAAAAACCATATTAATGTAGCGTATGGATCGGGTTGTTGTACGGTCACTGTCGTCACTTATTCATTAGAGCACTTCCAATGGTGCTACCCACTAGAGGAAGATGTTGACATGGCATAGGAAGAAGAAGGGGAAGATGGTTGGGGGGAGGTGAGGTAGAGGGAGAGGAAGAAGAGAGGGGGAGAGCTTTCTCTACCCAGGAAGAAGGGAAAAGAAAAGGGGAGAAGTGGGCCCACCACTATTAAAATCTTTTTTTTTTAATTTCCTAGTTACTGCATGTAGCTAATTTTTTTTTATTGCACTCGAAATTACTGTAGCAAATTGTAGCAAAGTAGCCGGTTTTTTATTATTTTTATTTTTATTGTATTATTTTATGTATTTGTTTTCAATAAATTTAATAAAATATTATCCAATTTTATTTCATATTTTATTAAATTAAATTAATAATTAAAATTTTAAAATTAATTACATCAATTGAAATATTATGAGTTTTTATTTATTATAAAATAAAATAAAAATAGAGATGGTAAATTAATAAAGATGTACAAAATTGATGAGTGATTTGATAGTGGGACCATGAATAGTTACTTTTGGATAGAATAGTTGGTAAAATATTTGTTTAGAGGTAGATGTTTTTATACTTTTGAGGTGGCGATAACGTGGCATAAAAAAAACTCAAATGTTGGGTAGCACCATTTGTGATGCTCTTAATAGCATGGATCGGGCTTCAAAGTACATGCATTGCTATATATAATATATATTCTAGAGAGACCATTTGTCAGGGTTTTGGGTTTTTGAGAATATATATTGGGCTCAACATAAATATCAAAAAATAAAAAAATAGTAAGAAATAATTTTTACCAGTTAATTATTGAACTTGCAAACTATTGAATAAAAATCACCTCAAAAGTTTGTTGGTTATTCAATTGATAGTTGAACTTGATTGTTAAGAAACTTATTATTGTTTTTTCCCATGATATTTTTAGAAGATTGATTCCACAATTTTCTTTTTTTGTTTTTATAGAAAGAAGCTTTAATAATATTAAAAAATCATTACAATCATCGAGAGCATCTTCAACCACTGATCCGAAAAGCCTTAATCAAAGCAAACAAATAATTTAGATGGATCGTGTTGTAATGGGTGGAGCAGGGGACTAAACCATTTAAAAAATAATATCTAAACAATAAAAATTAATATTTGATTGGAAAATATATGTTAAGTTGATATTCACTTTGCTTGACCACAAATCCTATAGTTTAAGTGGTATCTTATCTTTATAAAAGGTGTAGACTGTGTGATAGATAAAATCAATCTCTCCCTGCTCATTCCTAAATGAATGAGTCTTATATAAGATCGGCTCACGAATCATGTTAAGTGAGACGGGTCAACTCACAACCCACACTTTACAATTTACATATAAATTAGTGAAAATAGATTTGGTTTGTGGGTACAAATGATTCATCTTACGGAAACTATCCGTGAAACCATCTCACACAAGTTTTTGTATTCCTAAATTAACATGATTCTTTCTTTCTCTCATCCTTGATTATTTAATTCACATGAAATAATATAAACAAAGAAATAAGGGGAAATTGAAATAAGGAAAGATTGTAGAATTTTATGTGAATAAATTTTAAGAGTAGGTTTTATGTGCATCCGGTGCATGGTGTATTCAGACGACCCAGATTTGTTTTTTTTTTTTTGCGTTGACTTTTATATTATATTGGTCATACATTTATGTTATATTCGTTATACTTTTATGTACAAATATCATAACCTTTATGTAATCCTTTAACTTAAAAAAAATAAAAAATTCGGCACAATTTGTACATATATATCTTTATGTGATATTACTCATACTTTTATATGATATGACTTATACATTTATATCAACATAGTCACACATTTGTCATATATAAAGGTACAATCAACATAACTAATTAAAGGTACAAACTAATAGTATTAACACCAAAACTTATGTGAGTCAGTCTCACGGATAGTTTCCGTGAGACGGAGCCCCATCACTCACAAACAACATGTGAATTGTAGGGTTTGAGTGATGGATAGTTGGGTTGTGGATTGATCCATCTCACACAATGCATTAAAATTTTATAAGATGGTCTCACAAGAGACTTACTCTAGTATTAAAGGTATGACTAAGATAACATAAAAGTATGACATACGAGAGCAAATTTGGGCGCGGAAACACAGACGAGTGCATTGATTTAAGATCCATGCACCAGGTGCATAAGTTTTTTGTGAAATTTTAAAGAGATTGAGTCATTAAGTTCAAAATTAAGAAATCTTTTAGTGACATTGAAATTGAGAGTAAACTTGGATAAAGATAGGCAAAATAGATAAAATGACACAAAATTTGAAACAAATTTTGAACTTCAAAACAATATTTATTTTGAATCGGAGAGAACATTAGTATAAATGTCAAATTTTGTTCTCAATAAAATCTCAAATTATCACTACTAACATTTCTTAGCAAGATTTAGAAATTTAATATGATCATTTTTGTGGAGTTAGTTTGATTTGAATTCTAAATTTTTTAATTAGTTAAAGGTATACATACATGCCGAATTTTTATGTTCCGTTAATATATATGACAAAAAAGTCTAAATTGATGCTTAAGTAGCTAAGAATCAGATGTGGTAGAATTTAGAGAACTTTATGTTTGGAAGAGATTTTAGTGGGATTAGGAAAGTCCTGCCAATGAAATCCTAGAATTTATAATAAAGGTGAATAGTAAAAATGTATGTTTGTTTATGGTTAAAATAGGGTAGAAATATATCATAGATGTCAAGTCAATGTTGAAAAAAGGTGGGTTGATGTAATATTTTATTATGATTATTTATTGTGAAAATGTGGGTTAATGTGATATTCATTATGAAAAAAGTGTATTTGATAATAATTAGATTATTGAAGTATAAATAGTAATGACTGTATACAAAATTTGGGATCCAAATTTAAATACGAAAACAAACATATATTAGAATTTTGAACTCCAAAATTCTGTCATGTGAAATCCCTTCCAAACATCCGCTTAGGGACTGAAGAAGCCCCTTTATTGGCAATGGAGGTACTTTCCTTGAGGAAATGGCCAAATATACCACTAAACATATAAGTAATGCCCTTTATACCACTGAATATAAAGAAATGTCCCAAAATACCACTTTTGTGGAACGGTCAACTATGAACAGTGCGAAGATGAGACATGTGCTGTAATTGGTATACTGTTTACTTTATCAGGTAGATGTGATAGAAGCATGCAATGCATGCACGAGAAATAAATTTTTTTCAGTGATTCAGAAATGTAATATGTTGCATGCATGCACGATAAATAATTTTTTTTCAGTGATTCAGAAATGTAACATGCAAAGCTTTTATGAGAAAACTTTAATTCTAATACAGTAATGTCATACCATTCTCTATATAAGCACCGAATTTCTCCATCAAAACTTGACATTTTTGCTGAGGGTGAAAATAAATTCTCTCAATTCAAAATTCTCGTGTAAGGTTTGGTGAGTGTAAAAATAATCGTGGATTGTGGCTTGAAGAATATTAGTCACTGATTTTGAAAGGTAAGTACACAGTTTATTTTTAAGTTTGTTTTATTTGTAATTATTTATGTTCGTGTAACAATAGTTCTTAAAATATATCATTTATTTGTTGTTTTGTTATATAAATTTTACATGAGAATTTTCATCCTTACATTCTTACAGTAAACTAATTTGTTGTCCTGAAAAAATAATTAGAGTACATGATTAGTAGTCATAATCCATACTTTTCATAATTTGAATAGTGGTACACGAACATTTCAAAAAATTATAATTAGCATGGTACACGAACATTTTGAGAATTAAAATTAGAAAGTTGCACGAACATTAAACAAATTTTCCATACTACACGAACATTAATCTTACATTTGAATATATTTTCGTGCAACTCTGATGATAAATGTTCGTGCAACATTGATGATATATTTTCGTGCACCATTGATCGTATATTTTCGTGCACCATTGATCGCATATTTTCGTGCAACAATAATTGGATAACAATAATTTAAATGTTCGTGAAACCTTCATCGTATAACAATGGAATTTTTCATGTAACATTTGAAAGTTATTATTATTATTTCAATAATATTAAAAAGTTCGGGTAAGGCTAATATGACATTGATCAATTACTAAATAATAATAATAAGCATAATAATAATAATTTTTAATAATAATAATAATAATAACAACAACTTCGTGTTTATCAACACTTCACGGTTTGTTTATAAATTATTATTTATTAGTAATTAGGAATAATTATTATCCAATATAGTAGGCATGAATAATTATAGTGATCAATGACGTTTCATTTGTTACCGTAAATCATTATGTTTCAAAATCTAAAATTATTAAATCATTATGTTGCAAATTATAGTAGGCATGAATAATTATAGTAAATCATTTTGTAATTATAGTTGGCATGAATAATTACAGTAAATCAGTTTCAAATTCTATGATTATTAATAAGTATAATTTCATGTTAATTATTAATGAGTAGTAATTATTAAATGTTAGTGATCAATGATTTCGCATTTAATTTGTTACCGTTGATGAAGTTTTGATTATTAATTATACATTTTCTAATTATTAGTAATTAATATTTTTGTAATCATGAATAATTAGTTTATGTTATTCATGATAATTAGTTATTTACATTAATTAGTTTTGTTGAAGTTTTTGCATGCCATCCATCCGACAATATTATATGTAATATTCATCAATTTATTTTGTTTCGAAAATCGAAAATATATATAACATAATTTAATTTACATGTTGTTTTGTAACTTTTCAGGGAAGAATGAGTTATGTGTCTGTAATGATTTGGTTTGGAGGTTACTGGACAGGCCTAGAGTATAAAAATGGTTCACAAGATGTGTTTCAGTTTCAACAAATCACATATGAAGATTTGTTCGAGTCAATTCATGGAATAGTGCATGCGGACTTGAATTTGTGGAAATATGTGATTCATTCACTAGTGGAGTCCAATGGATTAGTTGAAAAAACAAAAATAAAGAATGATTCGGATTTGGCCCGATTATTGTCCACCATCGATGATGTCCTTGTCGTTTTTGTGACACTAAAAACAGCGGATACTGGAGCACTCGATAGTGTGTTGGTTTTCGGTACGACTCTGAATAGGAGAACTAAACGTTCGTCATCTGGAGTCTTTAATTTTGGATCATCACATCAAGAATCTTTGAATGCGGGTTTCGAGAATCGTATACAGAATTTCAAGTACTCCTCAGTTCCACTAGGGCTTGCAGACGATACTTCGTTTTATGCTCGATGGGGTTTAAACAATGAGTTACAGACGAGGCATGTTGGGACTTCCTCGAACCATGGATTTGAGCAGTGGTCTTCTCCATTCTTAGAGATGAACCCGCCATCAAGTTTGGGTATGGAGAGAATTGATTTGAATAGTTCTCCAACGGCATACACGGATGTGGGGTATACACAACGGGGACCGTTCAATGAAATAGATGCACAAGAACCACAACCAGTACAACAAGAAAGTCCACCAGATAGTGGATGTGAGAGTGGAAGTGGTAATTTTCGTTTTCAATATATACATATGTTTTTAGATTGAAGAACGAAAATTCTGGTTATTATATATTATATATGTTTAATATCTTGCAGATAATGATCAAGATGACCTTGAGTTAGACCAAGATGTTTAGGAAAATTTGAACGATGAGCAGCGAATGGCGTACGATGAATTTTTGAGCTACATTTTACAACCCGAATGGTTTATCCCAAATACACCACCATTTGAGCAATCCAGTGTCTCCGAGTTGGCCCTAAATGACCCTACTCCATATAGTCTGCAAAAATGAGTCACATTTGGAAGTAAAAAGAAGTAGAGTACCGTGTGGCCCATTCAGACAGAGTAAGGTGGTACGTGAAATGCAACAAGAAAAACTGTCCGTTCATACTCAACGCATCTGAGAAATTTGGCATCTGGAAAATCTCGAATAGTATATTACCATATGAATGTACGGACGAACTCAACAGTAGTGCTCGTCGTCGTCTACCAAGTACTCTGATCGGCGAGTACTATGCCGAAAACGTTCGTAAAGAGAACTCATCGCTTATCCCTAGGAGCATCATGCAAGAAATGACCGAGCGGCATGGCTTACATCTTACTTACAAGGTTGCATTGAGAGCTAAGCGTCATACAATGAGGGTGGCATACGGAGATCCAAAAAAGTCATTCATGATGCTTCCAATGTACTTGGACGTGCTAAAGAGTTCGAACCCGGGACTTATACATCCTTGGACACGCACCCTGATGGAAAATTCAAATATGCCTTCTTCGCACTGGGCGCATCTATTCATGGATTTAAAAAATACTCCCGACCGGTTATTGTTGTCGATGGTTATCACTTGAAGGGGCAATATAAAGGTATATGCTTTGTTGCTGTCACAAAGGACGACAATGAACATATTTTTCCACTTGCAACGGGGATAGGTAGTGTGGAAAACGACGACTCTTGGACGTGGTTTTTGAAACATGTCTGTGAAGCGTTTGGATGCCCTGAACAGCTACTGATAGTGTCTGATCAACACGTAAGTATCAGTAATGCAATCGAGGAAGTCTACCCAGAAGCCTCTCATGGTCTCTGTTGTTATCACCTGTAGCAGAATCTTGCGAAACACGGCTCATATTTAGTTGGGCTATTCCAGAAAGCAGCATACTGTTACCAAGACTCTGAGTTCGACAAGTATAGCATTTATTGATAAAAAAACATTTTACTAATTATTATCGAACCGAATTGTACGATGTTTACCACGCTGACCAATGTACATTTTTTTTCGAATTTATTGGTACATAAGAAGTTTGGAGGCAACAAATATACAAGGGGCGCTTGAAACATTAAGCCGAGCAGAACTGAGTAGGTGGAGTCGTGTTCGATGCCCTGTTCGACGGTATAGCTTCATGACATCGAATGCAGCTGAAAGTTGGAATGCTCGTCTTCTTTGGGCGAGAAAGCTACCAGTTAGCTCCTTCTTGGAGTGTGCTCGTCGAATAATAGAAAAATGGTTTGTCGAGAGATGAGATGCAGCGAATGTTAGAGAAAACAACCTCACAAATGCAGTACATGATAGGTTACTTGATACCGTAAAGCTTGGACGACGAATGCAAGTCTCTAAACTTGGAGGTGATAAGTACAAAGTGACGAAGGAGAGTAAGATTTATATAGTCGAACTCCGTCGAAAACAGTGCACATGCATGGTTTTTCAATATGACGGGATACCGTGTTCACACGCATGTGCCGCAATAAGGTAACACCTTCGATAAAAAAGCTTTCCAATTTACACCCGACTCCGAATGGTAGATGATGTAATTGATTGTTTTTGATCAGTTTTGCAAATGAAGCAGTTACTTCATACGTGCTGTCATACTACACGACGGAATGTTTGAGAGGTATGTGGGCAAACGAGGTTCTCCCAGTGCCGGACCCACAAGAATGGAATTCCTCTGATGAAATACAAAATAAACTCTGTCGGGCGCCGGACAAACCAAAGCTAGCTGGTCGTCCGAAAGGAAAATGAATACCCTCATCTGGTCCGGAATCAGGTGGTGCACGCAAGGTCGGAACATGCAGTCGTTGTGGGTAAATCGGCCACAATATAACTAGATGTACCGAGCATATACCAGTGAATGACCAGTATGGTAATTTCGAGAATGCCGAAAATGCAACAATGACGAAGACTAGGAGGAAGAAAAAATGCTCAGTTTGTGGCTCGGGAGAGCATACTCGCCGTAAATGTGAGGTCTATCTGAGACAACACAGACCTGATTAGCCTTATCCTATACCCGAGTTTCTCCAAAAGATCACGCATTGCAAAACTTGTTAATATGGGGTTTCCATGAACTACTAGTGGTTTCTATGAACCAAAATATAATAAGATTTTGTTTGTCTGTGTTATATCAAATAGAATATTTGCCACTCATATATTATATGGTTAATAAATCATTAATTACTATTAATTTATTAATAAAGAACAAACTTTCATATCTACATTTCATAATTATGCTATAAGAATTCATTTTCCACTCATATATTATATGGTTAATAAATCATTAATTACTATTAATTTATTAATAAAGAACAAACTTTCATATCTACATTTCATAATTATGCTATAAGAATTCATTTTCCTGTTAGAACCACACATGTCTCAAACATGTTTAGCTAAACAAAAAAGATATATATCAAATTAGTAGCATGTTCTAGAGCGTAGTCTGTGTCTAATCGATATCAATGTTCATCACTTACTCACAAATATATCAAACATATCAAATACATGCCTTCTAGAACCACACTATCTCAAACAAAGACCATACCAAAAATATGAATTCTAAAGAACATAGTCACATTCACAGGATGTCATACAATCTCACAAATCAGAAGGCAGAATGGTAGATGCATCCGATGAGAATCTAAAAATAGTCAACCCGACCTCCTGTCTAACAGCATCCAGTGGCTCTTTCATGCCTGGTCTCGGCCAGGTGCCAGACAAACAACTCTCGATCGTCTTTATCGCATATATACCACATGATGTGTTGTCTTGTTGTTTATAACAAACTTTCGGGTTGACACTAGTCACCTGCACCTCCTCAGCGATCCAAACATCACCACCACGCCTTGTTTTGTAGTCCAAATACTCCAGCAAGGCAGGTAACACACGACGTACCGGGAGTGTTTGTTTGTACCTTAAACCCTTCAAAAACCGATTCCAAGTGTGCCGCTTTGAATCGTAAAGCACTAACTTCATTGCCACAAGGTCGATACAGCCCGCCACCCAGTGGCCATCTAGATTCATAACCAAGTACAACTGCAAAGAGAAACAAGTTAAGATAAGAAAATTATCGCATTTGGGCTGAATTATTAATGTGAGATGATCTTTTACTTACATCATTGATATCCCTCCACCACGGCTTCGCAGGTCCCCATTTGGGCCGAGAACCTTCGACATATTCAACCAGACGATCTAAGTCCTGGCTTGGGAATGTCTCCCGCGTAGGATAGACATATGTCGTGTCTACGGGGTCATGTCTGTACTTCTTCATCCATATCTCTTTGCAGGTCTCCTATATAATTAATTCTCACTATTAAGAACTGAGAAAATATATGAACAAACAACCACACTCTTGATATGAGGAAGCAAGAAAACTCACGAAAAAATGGCAGTCCAACATAAGATAGTGCCCCTGCAGATGTGGCTTGACTTGAACCCCAGCCAGCGTGGGCTGCATCTGAAGAATCCTCAAGTACGCGTCAATGGCCTAATAAAATTAAAAACATATTCAAAACATTTGCCGGTCTGGACCTATAATTTAAACGACTCTCTAATAGATTAGCAACTGAAATTATCAAAATACGGTTCAAACCTCGTAATGAGTATCATCTGACGAATCAAGCAGTAATCTAAAAAAGTCGGGTCCAACTGGGAAACCAACACCGACATTACGCCTGCGAGAATTTAATTGGATTCATTATTTCAAATAAAAAAAATTAAAAAATTCATTTTACAAACTAGAATTGTATCAAACCTACCATTCAGACTCGTCTCCACAGTGATTGATCCATGAAACTAACTCATCCATCGCCAAGGTATCCCTCCTAGCACCCATCTGCCTGTACGGGCTTCTAACAAGATGAGACGGAGCTCTCTCTCTCACTGCACGGAGGCCGACGCTCGTATCACGAATGTCATGTGCCCCATCCACCGACAACGCTGGGTCCCGCCTCGCCGAATCAGCGTTCAAGTCTAGAGGACCATAAGAACAGCCGGCGCTAGGTGCTGATGGCTGCGGTGGTTCAGGTGTGGTAAAATATTTGTTGCCATACCGTGTCTGATCCAAGCTGGTCCACTGATCGTGCTGCGAGTGTGGATGATAGTAATCATGAAATGGCTGTCTCTCACCGAAGAAATGAGTAAGCTCATCTCTGATCATCGAGGGGATCTCCAACTCCAAACATTGGATCTCCTGATAAACCGCGTCGTGCACCAAGCCAGTCACCTGATGCTCCATATGACGAAACCAGTCTCCAATATAATTCTGCATCTCTCGGTGATGAGTATCGATCAGACGGCTCAATCGATCATACAAACCCTCATCTGCTGCATCAGGTGTCCCTTCGTCATCTGATGGTACCTGTTGTCGGTGTCTTCGGCTGAGCCGCCGAGCCGGTATATGGTCCTCCTAATGCTGTGTTGAACTGGGCTCCGGTACCATATGATGATCATAAGCCCCCTCTAGGAGCTCGGAAAGCCCCGATCTACATCTCCAACTTTGTCCGGCACGTACGCAGTACGGCTTGACCCAGTGCCCCGTACCGTCCAACCCAACCGTGTAGTCCCCTGGACAGAAACCGCAACACCAGCAGCTGGTGGCCTACCACGATGCGGAAGGATGGGCTGAAATCCAACATGTAGCTCAGCATCAATACTCCGCCAATACAGCTGTAGTGTCTCCTCAGGGGTAGGCTCAAGAATCTCAGAACATGCCCCTACCTACATTTCATATAGTCAGCAACGTACCTCAAATTTACCAAATTATAAACATAGACACATTCACAGGAACTGTCATTAACGAAATAGTGATACCTGCTCCGCCAGTCTATAGGTGACATCATCTTCGCTTATCCGGGTGGACCACTTCAAACAGCGAGGCATGTAAAAGTCAGTCTGTACCCGGTAACAGGTAAAATCCCGTGTCACGGGCATCGCCTCAAAACTCCACATCTAAACGTAATTATTTAAACATTAGCATCCAAAATTCAAGTAGTAAACATAAACAAGTAAACATGAACAAGTAAAGACCATGTTCTAAAAAATAAACAACTCACCAGTAAAGCCATCGAAAACCCGTAGAAGTGGTATCTAAATACCCTATTCCCTCTCTGTGGTTGCACTGTTGTTGGTAGCTTGTCAATGTATCGGAGTAGGGTCAGGTAAGATATCTTGCCCCATGGAAAGCTCTCCCAAAGAGCCTCCTGCTCGACGAGAACCCAAACCCATGAATCAACAGTCGATTTCCCGATATCCACTCCTAAGATGATATAGTATACAATGAGGATCTTGGCAATCTTCAAAGAATCAAACCGCGATACACGAAACTCCCCAGCGATAAATCTCTGCCGAAGATCAGCAACAGTCACATGAGCATAGCCGGCGTGGACTCTTTGATATACTCCATCTTCAGGTGGAACGTGCGGCCCACGAAGATTAAAGTCAGAGTCACCAAATCGCAATCCAGTGATCAAGGCAAACTCTCTCCTGGAGAACCGACAAAGATGGAGGTCTCATCCAATAAGAAACCATCGCTCATCTGCAGGGGTATCTCTACTACGTATTTCACGTGACATCAACACGTGAAGAAAGGACTTACAACTCTCGAGCTCAATCTGCCACCTCAGAAAATGGCCGAAACACGACCTCAGAAGGTCCTGCAGGCAATCCCTCCCAATTTCCAACAACTCCTCCTTAATTTCATCTAATATGCTCAAACGAGTATACCCATTGATATATGCCAACGTACCCTGGCAACCCTCACGGACCCAATAGTACTAAAATAATAAAAAATATCTAATTAATTAATTATCGAGAAATATCAATGATCTAACTGCATATACAACAAACTATTATATTCAAAATAGAATAATTATTTTTTAAAAGTCAATTAAATAGATGGTTATTTATTAATATTTCATGTAATTGTTTTATTGATATTTTAAGTAATTGTTTTATTAATATATTATGTAATTGTTTTAAGACATTTTTTAAATGTACAAAGGGATAGCACAAGAAAAAAAACAAATACAGTAATCCAAATATCTATAAATAACATTTAATTGTTACTTATTTAAAACTTTTTAAAGATTTAAAATTTATTTATTTCATTTTGTTTTCGAGGCATTTTAATATATATAGATGGTTTCTTATTTCAAAATTAAAATTAATTCTCATGCATCAAAATTAAAATTAATGTTCGTGCATCATTAGATCTAATTCTCGTGCACCATTCTAAGATTAATTCTCGTGCACAACCAATTTCAGTAATGTTCGTGCAACTTACTAAATATAATTCTCGTGCAACATTATTCTATCACTTAATGTTTGTGCACCATGTAAATAATCTTCGTGTAACAGTATTATATTTTTTGGAAATGTTCGTTCACCACTCAACATCTGTAAAATCTTCGTTTTAACAAACCAACAACATATTTTCATTTTAACAAATATAATTAGTCGTCCATTACCCGAAAATGACCTACGAAAATAGACAAATTTCGATGAATAAAATCAAACGGCAAACCATTAATCAAGCCTAAACCAAAGCCATTCAGCAGTAAAAAAAATTATTGACAAAAAAAATCTCGTGCAAGGGAGAGGGAGACTAACATTGTTCAACGCCATAATCTTCGTGCAGGTATTCCTTCTTGAAAAAATATTGCGCCGTGTGTGAAATGTGGATTTACAGCATCTTTTTTTTCACCCTGGTAATTTTGGGGGAGGAGACGGCTGAACAAGAAACTAGGGCAACAAGAAATTTTCCTTTTTATTTTGACTATGTGATGGGGCCCACGGGGTTGTTGGGCCAATTAATTACGGGCTAAGATAAAAAAAATTTAATCTTCGGGTAATGTTAACAAAATATATTAATTTTCGAGTAGCTTTGTCTAATGTTCGTGTAAATTTATATTAAGTTAACAAAATATATTAAGCTTCCTGTAATTTTTTTAATGTTCGTATCAAGTACAGAAAATATATTAATTTTTGTGTAATTTTATATTAAGTTAAGAAAAGGTATATTAATCTTTGTGTAAATTTTTTTAATCTTCGTGTAAGGTTAAGAAAATATATTAATTCTCATGTAACTTTAGCTAATTTTTGCGTAAATTTAAATTCACTTAGGAAAATATATTAATCTTCGTGTAACTTTTTTAATCTTCGTGTAAGGTTATGAAAATATAAACATTTTCGGGTAACTTTATAAAATTTTCGTGCAACTTTATATTAAGTTGACAAAATATATCTTCGGGTAAATTTTTTTAATCTTCGCGTAGGGTGAAGAAAATATATTAACTTTTTCTTAATTGTTCGTTCAATATATACGTTTTGATTTCTCATTTAATGTTCGTGAAATCTCCAATTTTATTTACGTGAATTTAGGGTAAATTCTTTAATATTCGTGAAAGTTGAATTTTAATTTCGTGTAAAGTTCATTTTTTTTCTTCGTTCAACCCTAGTTTGAATAATGTTCGTGTAAGCCTATTTTGAATATTCTCTCATTAATGCTAGTTGCAGCGATGTGAAAGGTAGTTAGGGGGCAATGAATATGGTGCAAGGTGGCTGATTGTTGGGGCCACGTAAGTGGTATTTAGGGATCATTTGTTATATTTTGTGGTATTGTAGGCACAAATTTATATTGAGTGGTATTAGGGGATTTTGTTATATTAATAGTGGTAGAATGGGTTGCTATCCCTACTTTCCTTCCTGTTGTTATCCTTAAATTAATTAGATACATAATTTTAAAACTCGTTATTATTAAAAAGAAATGAAAAGTTAAAAGGAAAACAATCCAAATGATTAGCAATTCGGTTAGCAACCAGAAATACAGGAAACACCTCAAATTCAATGAGTCAAATCCAAGATGATGATTGATGCCTGCGGAATCAGACTATTCATGCTGTTGCAAGTAGCAAAGCCCATAATTAGTTTGCCTACATACATGAATATGTTGTAATAGAATCAAAGCTTGAACAATTTACATCATTTGAAGGTTACTAAAAACTGTACATGGGACAACATCGATAAAGCATGTTGCATATAAATTAATATGAGTAAAATACATTAATGGCTCCATGAGCTTATTAAATTTGGTCAGTTCCTCTCATCAACTTATAATTTGATTATTTTATCTCTGGAGAACTGTTGATGTATCAAAAATCCAACACAATCATTAATTTCAAATTATAATGAGATCTTTACATATAAGGGGTGGCTTGTTAAGACATGCTCATAGTAAAGAGAACATTATTTTCTTATCCTGAAAACATTGTGACTCTCTAAACTCAAAACTTCAGTCACTTTACCCCCTTTAAGTTCAGTAGTTGAAATCATTTTGGTACTTAAGTGAACTTTGCATGAAAACACTAGCGGCCTGTAAACTTGCCAAATCTTGTCATCCCCTAACAAACTTAAATTTTTTAACTTTTTTAAACTCCCTAGAACTTCTACCAAGACAAAGTACTAGCTACATACTCATAGAAGATTAAAAACGTTACAAATATAAATATAAAAAATGCGTGCACAAAAAAAAAATAGTGACTAATGTTGTGCCGAATATCACAACATGAACCACAACACAGCGGAATAAAAATAATGTAAGAAGAAAAAAGAACAGAGAATTTATCCACGAGTATAAAAAATACTCGTGGGAGCCTCCAAAGACAAGATATGTATTACTTTGAAATCCAATTACAAAAACCACAAAGAAATCTTGAAAGAATCTCTTTGAAACAATACATGTCCTAAATAACTAACATCGATACTCTATGGATGTGAAAACTCAGTTGAGACGACAAACAAACCTATCTAAATGTAAAATAGTCAAGAGTATGCAAACTCTATGACTTAACCAAAAGACAGACAAGAATGTTGTACAGAATGTCTCAACAAAAACAAGACTGCTTTATCACTGGATTTTTTCTTCTTTCTTACTTTTCTTGCTTTTCAAATGCAGTCTACCATCTCCTATTTATAGACCTCTGGAATCTCATGTTCATGCTACATATCTCCATGACCTCCACTTCAAGTTCCACTCTTCCACTTCTCACAATCTCACGTCCAACCTGCAAGAGAGACTAAACACAGTACAAGCTCACATCCCTAAACTATAGGGATTTGTTACCCAACAATATGAGACTTAATCAAATCTCATTCTTCATGCTATATCAATTGAGAAACAAGACTTGTAGCATACTTCAAATAACTAACTCCTAAAATGTAGTCAAATCTTCATTCCTACTACAAGAAAACAACGTACATGAGAAAAACCATATCTCCTAAAATCACTCCAAACAAATCAATTGAAATATTAATTTTGTTTTGGATAAAAAAAATATCAAATATTATGTTTTGTGAGAAATACAAAATAAAATAAGAGTTTAAAAATTAAACTCTAACACTAACCTTGCACCCGTAAGAGAAGAGTTTGTATGAACTAAAAATTGACTTGAAATCATAAATGAAAGACTATATAAGTCTTCAATATATACAATGAGTCTTGTAACTCAAGTGGTATCCCATTTTTATAAAGATGTAGATTGTGTGACGACCAGGATTCGAACCTGGATCACACAAATTTTTTAGTATTTATTGTTCTTTTTCCTTCCACCCCAAAGCTCATTAAAAGAAAAAAAAAATCTTCAATATATTGACTAATTAGTTTAATGGTACGAACAATGTTTTCATAACCTAACATGAAGGTTCAATAGAGAACAGTCAATTAATTTGGCCCATAATTGAAAGTCCAATCAACCATCGCATAACTTGAAAAAGAAGTAAAATGGCTAGCAATCGGATAGTTAGTTTTATTTGGCCAATTTTTTAAGAATAATTGACCAAGAATTGTGAAAATGTCTTTATCAATGATGAACTAATTTCCAATCGACTCTCACTAACAGATCTTCAATGAGACCCCATGTATATTATGAGATGGATTTATTTGCCAATTATAAAGTCAAGGAATTTCGTCTCACCTAATTCAAGAATTTTCAAGATAGAATAGATTTTTGCAAAATTTTCAGAATTATCAGTCTTCTCAACCACTAAGTGATTCGCAAATTTTACCTCGAACTAATTTTTCCAAATAAAGCACTAATGATACACTCCATATAACTCAGAGAGGATGCCATATCTCACTCAACATATACATATTAATTCTACACACCACACTCACTGAAATACTAAATCCTCTTCTACATCACTTTCACTAAAACTACTGGCCACATTCAAAATACCTATAATCACTACTACTTTTCTAACATACGACATCATTGGGTTGTTTTGTAGAAATTCCTCGCACGAAAACACGATAAAGTTATTTTATTTGGCAATAATACTTGTTCAATTACTCGGGTTCTGTAGCACCCCGGATCAAAATGAGCATAATTGAATAATTAAATATTTGAACCCCGACTTAATATTTATGTGCGTATGTTTTGACTGTTTAATTCAGTACATGCGTTACAGATACTTGGCTAACGTCGGTTTTAGTTTTAGATGGGTATATTTTTCGTGACATGGAACCTAGAATATGATTTTACCAAGAGATTCATATCGGAAATACGAGAAAACAGAAACAAACTAGCGGTTAATCGGAGACCCGTAGTTCAACTAGCGAAGGAAAGGGTAAAATTTTGATAAAAGGTAAAAATAAAAATAATATTTTAATGAAAGGTAAATTGAGATATTTTTAGTAAATAGTAACTTTTCAACGGTGAAAAGGTAAATTCCAAAATCTATAAATAGGGGCTCATAGCTTTCAAAACTTATACGTTTTCAAAGCCGACGACCCGAGCGACGCTCGCGACGCGAACACGTAAGTTCTCTTTCTTTTCTTTTCCTTTACGTTTTTATTTTCCGTTGCCGCCGCCGCCGGCCAGCAGTGGTGCTGGTGGTGGTGTGTCGGGTGACGGGTGCGCGCCGGGTTGTGCGTCGGGTCGGGCGTCGGGTGCGCGCCGGGTTGTGCGTCGGGTCGGGCGTCGGGTGCGCGCCGGGAGGTGCGTCGGGTGCGCGTCGGGTTCGTGCCGAGTGCCGGGTGTGCGTCGGGTGCCGGGTGTGCGCCGGGTGCCGGGTGTGCGCCGGGTGCCGAGTGCGCGCGGGTGCGAGCGCCGGGGGTCCAGCGTGCGCGGGCGACGGGGACCGGGTGGCTGAGGAAACTCGGCAGCTGCCGGGTGATGCGCGAGCTGTCGGGTTGGCTTTCGCCCGACGCCGGGTACCCGCGAGCCCCGGAGCACGTAATGCCGTACTTTCGATCCGTCGTGTCTTTAACGAGCGTTCTTCCGCCGGAACCTTTTACAGCTTTAATTATATTGTATTTAAGACCTAAGAAACACCGTAAATTTGTAGGCTACTGTGGACTAAGCTTGAGGTGTTGAGTTGTCAGACGTACTATCCTAGCTACTCACGCGGTAACCACTATACGAGGTGGGGGTAATTTCTAACTCTGGATCTGTTTACAGCTTTCCCTATTTGTGAAATATGATTGGGAATCTAAGTGTTGTGTTTATACTTGCTGTGCCATATTATATCTGTGAAAGGGCCGAGGTCCTCCGATCATGCATTCTGTTCGTCCCCTGCTATTTTCTACTACTCAGTGGAGGTGTCGTGAGCCTCTTTAAATGCACTAACGGTGAGATACCGTTATATAGGGTAAGACGGGGGAATCCCGCACCTATACGTCCCTTGCAATTTCTAATATCTGCCTTGCATATATCTGTGCTGTGACAACGTGACTGTAAGTTAGCTTTTCGGTATTTAAATTCTGTCAGGAGTCTTATGAGGTGGATGTTATCCCCACTGAGTGTATTCAACGCACTCACCCCTTAATCTGTACTCACACTACAGGAGATGAGGAAGCTGGTGAACCCTAGATGGAGGGAGATAGTGCTAGCTGTTGGTTTTTCTGATAAATGGTCTAGTTAAAACATTTCCGAACACGTTTTCAAACAGTTTATGATCTGTATATATCTTTGGGTTCTTATGAGGATGGGAGATCCTGATGTGTAGCTTCCGCTGTATATGATGTATATTATCGGTGAGAGACCGAATGATATCGGCCGAGGCCGAAGGTTGTTGTGAGATGGTTTATTATCGTCCCTTATCTCTCTCTTCTGTTGTCCCTTGCTTAACTCTTTCTGTATGTGTTATGCGTCCCTTGCTTTTCTATCTTCACGCCCGGGTAAAACTCTGATAAAATACGAAAAGATTTTGGGGCGTGACAGGTGGTATCAGAGCGGTTCTAATGATGAGAACTTGCTCGAACTGGTTTTAAAATGAGAAAAATGTGATTTTGAAAGTGTGTTTGCAAAATGTGATCAGGTTTTCAGAAAAGTGTAAGATAGGCACTAGTCTCCCTCTATAGGTGACCCTCCCTGAACATAAGACTTACGGAATAAGAGTGTCTACTTGTTATGTGTCCTTTGGTTTGCAAGATATAAACTGTTAAGGTTTGATGAAGTGTTTATCTATTTGCATTTCTCATTTATACGATATAAACTGTATAAGTTTGACAGGGTGTTACTGATATTGTTCCACGATAAAAAGATCTTTTGAAAACCTCTTGATGTCACTATACTCGACACACTGCACTGAGTCACCGCCACAAAGCCGCTGACTGCAGCAGCGTGAGCTAGTGTGCGAGTATGGCCGTTCGCAGGAGTTGATGTCGTGTGACAGACAGTTGAATCTACCATGGGCCCTTGTTTATAACAGGGTGTACCAATGAGTGGGTTTTCTCAGTTCGTGGTTACGATATGTAGCACCGCTGTCAATACTCGAGGTCTATGAAGACCATGTGGAGAAGTTGATGACATGTTTCATGATGTATTCATGTGAATGGCGTATACAGGCTGGATATACGCTATCCTACATAATGAGATCATGGAGTGTTTATAAACGAATGACGGAGAATTTATTGAGATTATAAAAGATCTATGGAATAAAGTTGTTGGTGCTATGTTACCTGTTGTTTGGTTATCTTTTGTTATTGTCTGTTGTCATATACATTGTTGAGTTGCGAGGGGTAGATTATAAGAGTTAATTTTCATATGACGTCTTTAGAACGATATGGATGCCGTGAAAGGAGACTTGGTGACCGCACTAAGAAGCTTGACCCGATATTTCGAAACCACACAAGCTGCATCTTCATCGTTGTTAGGAAACGATGCGAGCCCAATCCTTGTACAGTTCTGACGTTTTGATCCACCGACCTTCGATGGAACAGGGGAACCAATCAAAGCGGACGAGTGGCTAAAGTCGTTGGATCGACTCTTTGGACTTTTGGCATTCACCGAAGAGCAGAAGATCTCCTGTGCTGTGTTACAACTCACTGGAGAAGCCAACCACTGGTGGAAGTTATACGAAAGGACTATGGCACCAGAACATAGGAGTGCAATGTCTTGGGGAGTCTTTAAAGAAGTGATTAGATAAGATTTTCTACCTCAGTCATACCGTGACCAAAAGGAAGCCGAGTTTATACAGATTCATCAGGGAAATGCTTCCGTGGAAGAATACGAGAAAAGATTTAACCGACTGAGTAGGTATGCGCCCCATCTGGTAGACACGAATGCCAAAAGGGTCAGATGCTTTGAAAAGGGTCTTCACTTGGAGATCAGCTCTGTCCTGGCTAGTCAGGGTGACATGCCTTATGCCGCAGTGGTTGAGAGAGCTAAAGAGATTGCTTCTCGTCACCACTTAGACATGGCTCCATCCAAGAAAGCGGAAATAGTGATAGGAAAGAGGAAATTGACCGGTCTAAGTCAAGACTTCGATCAGCACAAGGTCCCACGGACTAGTAATGCTCCGCTTCTTTCTACACCCAAGTTAGGGAACTCATGTTTCAGGTGCGGAAAACCTGGACATGTTGTGAGAGACTGTCTGAAATTTAGAAATCCATCAGCTTCAACATTGAGACCAAGGTCAGGGGGAATTCGGAGATGCTACAGATGCAGAGGGCCAGGACACATCTCAACTAACTGTCCGAGGTCTCGAAACTCACCGCTAGATACACGAAATTGCTACCGGTGTGGAGAACCGGGACATATTATGGCTAATTGTCAGAGATTCAAAAGCTCAACAGCTGCAACACAAAGGCCAAGGTCAGAAGCAGGCCAGGCACGAACATTCGCCCGCCCTCCCTAGCTCAGAGACTACCAAGAGATAGACTAAGGATGATGGACTTTTAGTTTATATATGTAATAGTTAGATAGTAGCTCGTACCTTGGAGTAGCGCCCGTAAACCTTTTGTATAATGTACGAGCGGTCCATCTTTTGCTCATGCATACAAGATACCAGTTCGACTTTTGCTAATCGATGGAATCTACGTTTTCTTCTCTCCTCGCATTTCTTGTTTAATTTCTTTATCTATAGTGCTGATATGACGATGGATCTGTTGAAGCATGTTGACGGTAGGATAGTCGTTGAAACTTTAGAAGTTAGTATCCCCTCGAGGAAGACGGTAAAGACAAAACACTTGTACCGTCGTCTTAAGATTGCCTTCGAGGATAGGACGCTTCAAGCAGATCTCCACGCTCTGGAGATGAAAGATTTCGATGTGATTTTGGGAATGGACTGGCTAGAGTCCAACCACGCGGTAATCAAGTGTCGTGAAAGGGAGATAACCTTCCAAGCACCGGGAGAGCCGGAGTTTACCTTCCACGGGACACGAGTTAAGGTCGACTCAAGGATTGTCTCGGCCATGAAAGCAACCCAGATGCTCAGTAAAGGAGAGTGCGAAGCATGGTTGGTTAATATGATAAACTCCGAGAAGAAACCAATTGCTATCGAGGAGGTACCGGTGATAAAAGAATTCACAGATGTGTTTCCAGAGGACTTACCGGGTCCTCCACCAGATCGACAAGTAACCTTCGAGATAGATCTCATCCCTGGATCAGTGCCAGTGCCAAAGGCTCCTTATCGGATGGCGCCGAAAGAATTGCAGGAATTGAAGGTTCAGCTTCAAGAGCTGTTAGATAAAGGCTTCATCGGACCGAGTGTGTCGCCCTGGGAAGCACCGGTACTGTTCGTGAAGAAGAAGGATGGTAGCCTCCGGATGTGTATTGACTACCGAGAGCTGAACAAGAAAACAATAAAGAACAAGTATCCACTGCCTCGGATTGAAGATCTCTTCGATCAATTAAGAGGTGCTAGTGTGTTCTCGAAAATTGACTTAAGATCGGGATATCACCAGATGAAAGTCAAAGATGCTGATGTATCCAAGACAGCATTCAGAATGAGATATGGCCACTACGAGTTTGTAGTAATGCCATTCGGGTTGAGTAATGCTCCGACTGTCTTCATGGATTTAATGAATCGCATCTTCCATCCTTATTTTGACCTTTTTGTCATAGTGTTCATCGATGATATTCTCATCTATTCGTGCGACAGAGCGCACCATGAACAACATCTTAGAATCGCACTGGAAGTACTAAGGAAGGAAAAGCTTTATGCCAAATTTAAGAAGTGCGAATTCTGGATGGACAAAGTTGGCTTTCTGGGCCACATCGTTCCTGCGCAAGGGGTCGAGGTAGATCCTGAAAAAGTGACAACTGTCAGCAATTGGGAGACTCCAACGAATGTAAAGGAAGTTCGGAGTTTCATCGGCCTAGCTGGATATTACCGAAGATTCATAAAAGGGTTCTCGAGGATCGCCACTCTGATGACACGCTTGATGAGAAAAGATGTGAGATTTCAGTGGAATGAGCGGTGCAAGCGTAGTTTCCAGGAACTAAAGAAAAGACTGACAGAAGCACCAGTCCTAGTAGTTCCAGATATATCCAAGGAGTTCGTAATTTACAGCGACGCATCCAAAGAAGGTTTGGGGTGTGTACTGATGCAGGAAGGAAAAGTGGTGGCATATGCATCACGCCAGCTGAAGGTCCACGAACAGAATTATCCGACTCATGATCTAGAACTAGTAGCAGTGGTACACGCCCTAAAGATCTGGAGACATTATCTCTGTGGCGTGAAGTGTGCAATCTACACCGACCACAAAAGCCTGAAGTACTTCTTCAAACAGAAGGAGCTCAACATGAGACAAAGGAAATGGCTAGAGTTGGTAAAAGATTACGATATCACAATCCACCATCATCTCGGAAAGGTGAACGTGGTGGCTGACGCCCTTAGCAGGAAAGGGAAATGAGTAGTAACATCGATGATCACCAATCAACACCAACTAGTCGAGGAGATGTCGAAACTTAATTTGGAGATACTCTCGCCACCGATCAATATTAAATCCTGAATGGCAACGTTATTTGTAACACCCACGCTGCGGGACCGAATTGTGGAGGCTCAGAAGAAGGATAAGTTTCTAAAGAAGATGAAAGCTCTGATGGATAAGGGAAGAGCTGAAGACTTTTCTTTGGCTATGGATGAAGCTCTAATCTTCAGAGGAAAGCTGTGTGTGCCTAAGAACGAGGAATTAAAAGAGGAAATACTCAAAGAAGCGCATTGCACACCTATAGCTGCACACCCAGGAGGTACAAAGATGTACCGAGACTTGAGGGCGAATTTCTGGTGAAGCAAACAGTAGAGGTAATAAAGAAGATTCGGGACCGAATACGAGTGGCCCCAGATCGACAAAAAATCGTATGCAGATAAGAGACGAAGAGAGCTGAGGTTTGAAGTTGGGGACAAAGTTTTCCTCAAAGTGTCTCCCACTAAAGGAGTTCACCGTTTTGGAAAAAAGGGAAAACTGAAACCAAGGTACGTGGGACCGTTCGAAATCTTGGATCAAGTTGGGGAGGTCGCGTACCGACTAGCTATACCACCGGACTTTGCTGGGGTGCACAATGTCTTCCATGTGTCTATGCTACGGAAATATATTTTTGATCCAAATCATATAATCGATCGTGAAAGCACCGAACTGGAAAAGGATTTGACATATGAGAAAGTCCCGATAGCCATCTTGGACAGAAAGAAACGACAACTTAGGAACCGAGAGATGGCTATAGTGAAGGTCCAGAGGAGCCGTCACGGAAGGGAAGAGGTAACCTGGGAGTTGGAGGACGAGATTTTGAGGAAGTACCCCGACATACCGATCCTAGGTATACGTTTGTTTATCTTTCTAAGTACGTGCTCAATTTCGAGGACGAAATTATATTAAGGGGTAAGGGATGTAGCACCCCGGATCAAAATGAGCATAATTGAATAATTAAATATTTGAACCCCGACTTAATATTTATGTGCGTATGTTTTGACTGTTTAATTCAGTACATGCGTTACAGATACTTGGCTAACGTCGGTTTTAGTTTTAGATGGGTATATTTTTCGTGACATGGAACCTAGAATATGATTTTACCAAGAGATTCATATCGGAAATACGAGAAAACAGAAACAAACTAGCGGTTAATCGGAGACCCGTAGTTCAACTAGCGAAGGAAAGGGTAAAATTTTGATAAAAGGTAAAAATAAAAATAATATTTTAATGAAAGGTAAATTGAGATATTTTTAGTAAATAGTAACTTTTCAACGGTGAAAAGGTAAATTCCAAAATCTATAAATAGGGGCTCATAGCTTTCAAAACTTATACGTTTTCAAAGCCGACGACCCGAGCGACGCTCGCGACGCGAACACGTAAGTTCTCTTTCTTTTCTTTTCCTTTACGTTTTTATTTTCCGCCGCCGTCGCCGCCGCCGCCGCCGGCCAGCAGTGGTGCTGGTGGTGGTGTGTCGGGTGACGGGTGCGCGCCGGGTTGTGCGTCGGGTCGGGCGTCGGGTGCGCGTCGGGTTCGTGCCGAGTGCCGGGTGTGCGTCGGGTGCCGGGTGTGCGCCGGGTGCCGGGTGCCAGGTGTGCGCCGGGTGCCGGGTGTGCGCCGGGTGCCGAGTGCGCGCGGGTGCGAGCGCCGGGGGTCCAGCGTGCGCGGGCGACGGGGACCGGGTGGCTGAGGAAACTCGGCAGCTGCCGGGTGATGCGCGAGCTGTCGGGTTGGCTTTCGCCCGACGCCGGGTACCCGCGAGCCCCGGAGCACGTAATGCCGTACTTTCGATCCGTCGTGTCTTTAACGAGCGTTCTTCCGCCGGAACCTTTTACAGCTTTAATTATATTGTATTTAAGACCTAAGAAACACCGTAAATTTGTAGGCTACTGTGGACTAAGCTTGAGGTGTTGAGTTGTCAGACGTACTGTCCTAGCTACTCACGCGGTAACCACTATACGAGGTGGGGGTAATTTCTAACTCTGGATCTGTTTACAGCTTTCCCTATTTGTGAAATATGATTGGGAATCTAAGTGCTGTGTTTATACTTGCTGTGCCATATTATATCTGTGAAAGGGCCGAGGTCCTCCGATCATGCATTCTGTTCGTCCCCTGCTATTTTCTACTACTCAGTGGAGGTGTCGTGAGCCTCTTTAAATGCACTAACGGTGAGATACCGTTATATAGGGTAAGACGGGGGAATCCCGCACCTATACGTCCCTTGCAATTTCTAATATCTGCCTTGCATATATCTGTGCTGTGACAACGTGACTGTAAGTTAGCTTTTCGGTATTTAAATTCTGTCAGGAGTCTTATGAGGTGGATGTTATCCCCACTGAGTGTATTCAACGCACTCACCCCTTAATCTGTACTCACACTACAGGAGATGAGGAAGCTGGTGAACCCTAGATGGAGGGAGATAGTGCTAGCTGTTGGTTTTTCTGATAAATGGTCTAGTTAAAACATTTCCGAACACGTTTTCAAACAGTTTATGATCTGTATATATCTTTGGGTTCTTATGAGGATGGGAGATCCTGATGTGTAGCTTCCGCTGTATATGATGTATATTATCGGTGAGAGACCGAATGATATCGGCCGAGGCCGAAGGTTGTTGTGAGATGGTTTATTATCGTCCCTTATCTCTCTCTTCTGTTGTCCCTTGCTTAACTCTTTCTGTATGTGTTATGCGTCCCTTGCTTTTCTATCTTCACGCCCGGGTAAAACTCTGATAAAATACGAAAAGATTTTGGGGCGTGACAGGTTCTATATCGTGAGTTGCCAGTGATGAAACAACACTGTCATTTCCTTCTTCTTTACGCGATACTCTACTCTTGTTCGACTAGAATATTTCTTTCTGCAGACATTATTGTGTATGATTCTTGTATCTTTGCACACAAGCCACTATCTTGTTCTAATAATAGTTGTATGTATGTTTGGCTTCTTTAGTTGCCTCAATTTGACCATGAAAGTTTATGTCGATTTTGATTGCAGCATTTTATTATACTGATGAACAAAAATAATATTTCTTGATCTTCTTTCCGCATTTGAAATAACATATGTTAAGCTTTTGATGGATCAATCATCCTGGATATTCTTGGCACCGAGTTTGAATTAAAGAATGCTGCTCATGTACTAATATTTATGTGAGATTGTTTTTCTTTTAAAATAAATTCGAATTTTGTTAAGAAAAAGATAAAATGAAACATTCGTACAAGAAAGAATAAAAAACACAGTGTTGGCCTCATTAAAACCTTAGTATAACAAAACTTAATGGGAAAAAATCATACCAAAGAAAAAAAGTACCAAACACTAAGAAAAAACAACTTATGTTATATTTATGTGAGATTGTTTAATGGTTGTATCCAATTCGCAACTTTATCTTTTGAGGATTGGTTTAGACTATCAGCTAAGAGTTGTTTGGAGATGTAACGATCGATCTGCAATTGATTAAGCTTCGATATTTTAGTTACGTAAATTACTGAATTCAACCATTTTATGGATGTTTATTTATTTATTTTTATCTGAATTTCTACTAGAACTGCCGGTTCTCCACCATTACTACTAGGGAAAAACAGTTTTTTAGTCATCTAACTTTGTGTTTTCAAAATTTTCAGTCCTTTTTATTTTTCTATTTTGTTCTAGGTTTAAGTCTTATAATTTCAAAAACTTATAATATTTAATCCAGTTAACCTGTTACAATTATTATTTTATTTTTATTTTCAAAATAAAATCATATATTCCAACATTTAGTGCATCAAAAAAGTAACTCAAACATGTTTATGAACAACACTAAAATTTTTCCAAGTTATTAGGCATCACAGTAATTAGAATAGGACTAAACTTGGATAAGGGAATCCGGAGTACATTAACTTGAAACTTTTTACTTACTTGATCCCTTTTATCAAGGATATTATATATTTTAGTTTCATTTGGGAATTTTGTAGATGTGCATATGATTAAAACAAACTTTAATCTAATCAAAGCATATAGCTAGCAGAAATACATAAGAACAATATCAAATAAAGGATACATTTTTTAGATAAATCAGGAAAAATATATAACAAAACAAAAGGAGAGTTTACAACGAAGAAACAACATGAAAGAAAACCTATCAAGAACTGGCCTCGTTAAAACCCTGTTATAGGAAAACCCAAAGGGAAAAACCTATTACAGGGAAAAAGAGTACCAGTTTAAAGAAATCTATAATAAAATAAATAAGAAACGATACATCATAACTCAGTGGAACATAGCATTATTACTCATAGAAGTGCCAAAGCTTTTCCATCCCAATCTTTCGAGCTTTTAATGCCTTCTAGCATCGCGCCCAATTAGGGAGTTTGCACTTGCGAGGGAGCTTCATGGCAAGGTTGGGGTCGATTCCCATGGAAGGCAACACCTTGGAGTTCCTATAAGAGCAAAGACAGGTCATGTTGGCATGGGACAGGGCGGAGCAGCATGTGGCGGAGGGTGGTGGCGGATTTGGTGGGGCCGCCGATGGTTTGCATGCCATCAAACCGGCCAACGTCATGTTGCATATTGTTTGGGAATTTGTCACACCAACAATCACCAAAAGAAGTGTCAAAATTGCAATATTTGGATGTGATATTTTCATATCTGTGTGATTATTTGATATTTTGCATGGATAAATGCATATTTATAGGATATTGAGTGGTGGAGTCCGTGATCATGCATTGTTCTTTCTTCTTGGAAGCAAACTGTAGTTTCACGGATTATGAACCTGTGAGTGTTAGTATTATATATAACTTAATCATTTTTTTCATGGATAAAACTTCTTTACTTGTCAACATCAAGAAATTAGGAAATCCTTAAGGGTATGTTTGTTTCAGGTTTCACGAATTCGGATTTGGAATTTTAAAATCTTAAATCTTTGTTTGTTAGGAGATTTAAATTAGGATTATAAAATACAATCAAATACTACTTTATTTAAAGAAAACATAATAATTAACCCTACACTCTAACCTATTAATACACAAATTTCAATGCACACTTAAATTTCTACTATTACAATCATCCAATTATTACTATTATATCACTTAATAATTAATAATATAATATTACACTTATTAACTTTTTTCAGCATCGATTTGACATCTACAGTAACAATCATACCCTATAAAATCTCATAACAAACACAGATTTTAACTATTCACCTTTATTTACAAATCCCAGGATTTCAAAATCGGATTTACCCAATCCTACGTAAACCCGAAACAAACATACCCTAAGATGTTTGGATTGGGGAAATCCGACTTTGAAATACTGAGTTTTTGAAATAAAGGTGAATAGTTAAAATCTGTGTTTGTTTAGAGATTTTGTAGAGTATGATTAATATTGTAGATGTCAAATCAATGCTAGAAAAAATGTTATTATGTAATATTATATTATGAGTTGATGTAATGATAATGATTGAATGATTGTAATAGTAGAAATTTAGGTATGTATTGAAATTTGTGTATTAATAGGTTATAGTATAGGGTTAATGATTGTGTTTTTATTTAAATAATTTGTGTATTAATAGGTTATAGTAGATGGTTAATGATTGTGTTTTTATTTAAATAAAGTAGGATTTTGGTATATTATATAATTCTCTTCTAACATCAAAACAAACGGGAATTTGGTTGAATCCAAATCCCAAATCCCGACCACCCAACACTAATCCAAATATTTGAGGTGAGACTAGGTTGAAAATGTGTTTAATCATGATTGTTTATTTGTAGCACAATGAACTTATCGTAGACACACAAATTTAATGTCTAATTATATTGTTCAATATCAACTTATACTTATTTCGAGGATTAATTAAATATATATGATTCCTAAGTTAAATGATCAAATCAATTTATATTTCATTGGTCAATCAAAAATCGCCACATGTCGAAAATCTTGCAGATATCATCAAATTTGATATATATTTAATTTGATAATAATCACAAATATATAAGACATGATCATATTGTGGGAGAATCAATCAAATTATTTCATTCCTACTTTGATGTCTATCGGATTCTCTATTCCACATGTATAAATATAGATGTCTCAAATTCAAGAATAACAACATCATTGGTATGATGGAATAAAATTAGGTGGGAATGGAATGAACTCAAGAATGGAATGATGATGAAAAATGAATGATATAAAAATACTGATTCCTATGATTGGTATAACAAAAGAATAGGAAATGATTGAAATAATTATTATGATTATATTTTATGATTGATAACTATAAATAAAATATATAAATATTAAATAAAAATAATTTGGTTTAATATTCATATTCAATATATCACTCAAATTAAAATTACTTGGCATATTTAAATTTAAAAATAATTCTTTTTACAGAAAATTAATCATTATTGTTAAGGTATATTATATTTATATATTATATTTTTTAAATTTTATTATTAGTTTACTATTTTTTTATTATTTACATATTCTTAAAATATTTAAATAATAATAATAATATGTTTATCATATTTTATATTATTAAAATTGTAATCTCTAATTTTATATTATCTAAAAATATATTAGTTACAATTTATTTATATATTTTATATAACCTATTATCTATACTAATATTCATTTATCTTATTTGTGTGTGTGTGTGTATATATATAGATTAATCTTATATCAGAATTAAAATTATTTATATTATTAAAATTATATTCATAGTATCTTTATGTTTTTTAGATTTTTATATTTATTAATTATTTTTATACTATTTATGTTTTTTTTTGGTATTTTTTATATTAATTTTAAATTATTATTTAATATTTAATATTTTTTTATAAATAATTTACTATTATTTACATAATTTTATATAATATTTTAGCTTTAGGAAGTTAATTTGTGAAAACATGAAATAAATAATGATAATTGTCAAAATTAATAAAAGAAACGTTCAGTTCCTTGAAGACATGAATAATATATAATACCATGGGATATGAATAAATGGTCATTCCCTCATCTAGGTAATACCAATTCCTGTGAGAATCACCATTCCTACTTATAAAACATACCAATCAAAGGAATAAAAATGAATGTAAGAATTATGATTCTATTCTCATCCTATTCCATCATACCAATCATGTCGTAAACACTTGAATGATTTGAGGGTCTGCATTTTAAATTTCAAAAATTCGTAGGAATAAAATAGAGTTTAAAACATAAATGTATGGTAATTAAAACACTTAGTACAACACTTCAGAAATAATACACTGAAAATAAAACTAGCGAAGGCGCTTGTGTTCTATCCTCATGGATAAAAGTAGTAGTAGTAGTAGTGGTGGTGGTGGTGGTGGTGGTGGTGGTGGTATGATATGATACTAAATAAGCAAAATATTTGTAAGGTTTACGATTCTGACTTTATGTCCATTTATTTAGTTAAGGAGATTTTTGGTTTTGATAGCGTTTGGAAGGAAGTAGTTTGATGACAATTAAATCATAAATATAATATATGTAACATTGTTAGTAGTTAATTCATTTAATTAGCTTTTAAAAAGTGTCATATTAGAATTAAAGGAATTGTAAGACTAGATTTTGTATGTGATAAATTATGATATCATCAATTAGATTTGGTTGAGAAGACTTAGAACGCGTTTAAGAGTCTTCAAATATTTTTTTTAGAAGTTTTGGGTAAGTACATCTCTCACCTACAATATGAGTAGCTTTGTTTTGATTGTTTAATGATTATGCAAAATTACGTGAGTACCTATTTATGTTTTATGTGAGTATGTTTTATTGAGTTGTTAAGTTAAATGTTTCGTGAGTTTTTATTTATGATTTATGTGAATGTGAAGAGATGTTTTGTTAAGTGTGGTGATTCCATAGAGGGTAGGGGTGAAATATGTTGATACTCATTTTTTAAGGAAAAAAAACAAAAAGTGTGGTGATTCCATATGTTTGATCTGGTACAAGATGCAAGCATTTTGTTTTACGAAAAGTGAGAAAAGTATTTTTGAGATAGTATTTATGTATATAAAGTTTTATTTTATATTTTTTTTAAAGAGACTAGTACCGGGCTCCTAGACTGTCCACAAGAAGAAGTTAAGGGCTCCTAAACTGCCCTATTAGTTATTAGCTGCTCCGTTTGGATTCGGTGGCTAGCCACCCCGAATTCTTCGGAGTTGCGTGCATTGGTACCATGTCTGGCTCCATAGTATATTATTTTCAAGTATAAGATTTTTTTTATGAGTGTTGTTTCTTGTGTTTTCAAAAGCTTCAAAGAAAAATATTTTGTGAGGTATGTGATGTACTTGCTAAGCAATTTTCTTATAATATTTATCTCATACTGCAGATAAAGACAAAGGTAAGATGTGATGCAAGGAGGTAGCAACGCTGAAGCGTTGGTGGTGACAACCTCGGAATTGGTTTAAGATTTTTAGAGTTTTCTAAATTTGCATGATAAGAAGACTTTTGATTTGATTTTTGACGAAAGTTTTACACAAACGATTTAATTCTTTTTGGATGCTTTAGACCGTTTTAAAACTCTGATATGTTTCTTAACAAAATTGTTTCCGCTTTAAAAAAAAAAAAAAATTTATGAATCCTAATGACATATTTTTATTAGTTGGAAAGTTAAGCATAATTTAGTAGAAGTAATTACCTAAAAGGGGGTGTTACATATGTTCATTGATATCGATATTTCCATCCATATATCTGTAAAATTAAGATATCGATATTTTCATCAAAACCGACAGTTTCGTACTTATAGAGGTAAAAAGGCAGAAAGATGGAAAGCTTTTGGATTTTATAATAGGCTAATTAAAGAAGATATAATCCAAGAAGAATCCTCATAATTATTTGAAGAAATCTCTTAATGAGTCATACATCTGACTGATTACAAATATCTCTTTTAAAAATTCTGAGAGAAAGTCGAATGTTGCCATGTCTATATATATATAATTTTCATATATTAAGAATTCAAATGTTGTATTTTCCAACAGAAGCGAATGCAGTTGTCAAAGGGATCTGCAATAGAAGGAAGATTGAGGTTGTGTGTGTAGCCTTTTACACTAACATGGATATAAATTAAAATTGTAGGAATCAATTCATCCCTTTTTTACAACTTGAATTCAAGAAAAAGAGAAACAAAACAAATTAAACAAAACTTAGCATATGGATGAGAGAGAGGGTGTGTGAAGAGATGATTAAATCTGCAGAGGAAATGTTTAGCAGATTGATGAGAGAAAGGGTGTGTGTGGGAGAGAGGATTCAATCTCCATAGGAAATATTATATGAGAGGGTATATTTCTCCATTTATATAAATTTATTTTTATCTAAAAATTAGGGGTATATTCATAACTGATAACCCTACCAAGAAAACCAAATAATTTCATTTAAACGATAAATATAATTTAAAATATAAATACAAAAAATATCTCTCATTTAAAAAGTTGTGCGTATAGATTACGTTTCAATATGCTTCTTTATCAATCTAGAATGTTGAAAAAATTCATTACCTACAAACATAAAAACAAAAATAATTTTAAAAAAATTATTGAAAATATCTAAATGCTTTAGCAGTATAAGAAGCAAAATCATCAATAAAGTCTTCAAAATCAAGTTTTTCCAACACCTTGTGTTCTATACATAAAATTGATGATACATTTAATTTTTCTTGAGTCATAGTTGAACGCACATATATAGTTTGTCATTATTTGCAAGAACAACTCGAAGATTAATAAAATACTTATGCAATTTTTTATATCATCTAATAAAAGCCACTTGAGGATTAAACGAAAAAAATCTAAACTATTTTCAAAAGCTTCAAATTGTTCAAATCTACTTTGTACGGATGAAATAGCTATGTCTACTTTAACAAAAAAATAATTTGTCCTATAGGATTTCTTAGCAGAATTTGAATTTTCTTCATAACAATCTTCTTTAAATTGTGTTTTCCAATGAGTTCTACATTTATTAGAAAACTAGCAGTGCACTCGTTTGTCATATAAAATTTATTAATTTTAAAATTTTAATAATATAATGTAATAATTGTATCTTAACCTAAATATATGTTAATAAGAATTTAGGTATTTTATCTTTAATTTGTGTCATTTTAAATAATATTATAATTTTGGAGTGCAAACAATAATTTACAAATGTATATGTATGTTAAACATCAAATTAGAAAATCTATATTTGAAATATGAGGTTGTTAAATAACCACCAATTTTGTACATCCACTAATACTGTAAATTAAAATCAAAATAAATTAATTTTAGTACCAACAAACACTTATTATGTTATGATATTAAACGGTAACTTATATTTAAAAAATATTTTAACTCCTAAAAATATATTATGCATGTTACAATCAATGTAGATATAAGTATAAAGATTAATATATTATTATGTTTTTTTTTTAATTTATACTTAATATGTGATTTTATTAAAAAGTTATTAGTAAAATATTTTATTAGTGTTCACAATTATAGATTTCTTTGAAATTTTTGGTCCAACCAATGCAAACAACTTAATTATTTCAAGTTGAAATAAATATATATATGTCCATCAAATACCTAAAATATCTTGATATTTATTTAAATAACGCAAGTAACTCAATAACAACCGAGTTGTACTGACAAATAGACCAAGCAATTAAACCAAAATATTTTTCGTTGTAATTAGTTTCTCAGAAAATCTAAACCTTTTATTTTCAAAATATTTTTTTTTTAATATTCTAATCTATAGTAGGTATGCACCAAAATCTATATTTCAAATTTATACTTTGCTCATTTTCTACAATACAATGCAAATAAAAAATTAAAATTCATAAAAAATGATAAATTTAATGTATCATGCATAGACAACAAAATTTAGATGAAGAAATTATTTAATTTGAAATTATGATTTGTTAAAAAACAACTCACATCCTCGAAGAAGTCTCCACGACCTCATCAAAATTAAAATACAAAATAAAAATGACAATAAACAAATTACAAATATAAATGGTAAACTTGATTCATCATACATTAAAAACAAAATTTCAATGAATAGATTATTTAATTTGAAATCATGATTTTTTTTATTTAATTTGCTTAAGAAATACATTCACTCACTCGGTCTCACTTCCTATCAAAATTATAAAAACAAAATAAAAATAAAAATCAATTCTAAATAAAAAATTATAAATTAGATATATCGTAGATTAAAAAAAATTAAAATGAAAAAAACTATTTAATTTAAAGATTATGATCTATATGAAAGAGAGAAGAAAGAGAAAACCCTATAAAATCTACCCATAGTTCATAGCCCAACCTAGAGGACCCCACAATTCTTGAAATGATAAATCTTTTTATTTTTAATTTTTTATTCTTATAACTACTTTTTTTCCATTTATAGTATGTTAATTTGGGAGGGAAAATTAGTTATGATATTTTTGCTTGTGGTCTTCTTTTTATATATACTAGCAATGTATCCGCATGTTGCGTGTATTGTCATATAACGAAATTATTTTAATATAATAAAATTTGTCTTAGTGTAATATTAATAATATTGTTTTTGAGATTGAGATTTGTCTAACCACCTTAATTAAATATTTGTGAAAAATATATTTTGAACAATGTTTAGTTAGTAAATATAATATACCCATATACTACTTAGAAATATATAGACCAACAAAGCTAAAACCCAAATTTTTTTAGCCCAAATATATATAGCCCATAAATAAGTCATTAACCCAATAAAACTCTAATTTCCTAACATTCCCCTGAAAGGTATAGAGACATACACACTTTATGAAATACTACAAATAATATTATTAGAGGAAGCACTTCAGGCTTTTAATAGCCATAACATGAAGAAAAAGATAACAACCCACTAACAGATCGTGGTGTTTGTTGCTGACTAAATCAAAGATTATCCTAACTACTCTTGACTCCTAAATATCAGGAACTTATTTGCTGAAATATTCAAAAATACTAATAGTCTTGAAATGGTCAGACCCAACAATGCCTCCCCTAAACTGGAAGCAATAGCTTTCAGTTTATCTTCAATGGCACTTCGCATATTCCAAGCTCTTCACACAGCTTCACAAATGTGTCTAGCTTTAGGAGCTTCGTCATTATATCAGCTACTTGCTCATTTGTGCTGCAATGAACCAGCTTCACAACTCTCTCCTTTGTGAGATATCTCAAGAAATGGAACCTAACATCAATGTGTTTACTTCTACCATGAAGAGTTGGATTCTCGACAATTTAATCGTTGAAGAACATAGTATAGTTGTGCACTATGGCTAGGTACTACCAAACTGCTCCAATATCCTTCGCAGCCAAACACATTGACAAACACAAGATGCAATTGTAATAAATTCAGCCTCTGTTGTGGACAATGTCACCATCGGCTGCTTCTTAGAAGCCCACGAAACTGTCCCTCCGTTCAAGAATAACACATAGCCACTTGTGCTCCTCCTATCATCAATATCTCCAGCATAATCACTGTCCGTATAAGCAACTAATCCCTTCAAATCACCTCTCTTATAAAATAATCCCAAAGTCATAGTACCCTTCAAATAACGCAACACTCTCCTAGCAGCTTGAATATGTACTTCAGTGGGACTTGTCATATATCTACTTAACAAACACACCACATACATTAAATCTGGTCTCGTAGCGGTGATGTATATGAGGCTCCCAATTAATTGCTTATACAAGCTGGAATCTACCTTAGCTCCTCCGACTTCCTTCGAGAGTTTATAACCTGGTACAATCGGATTCTTAACCGAGTTTCCATTTTGCAAGTGAAATCTTTCAAGCAGCTTTCCAACATATTTTTTTGGCTTAAGTAAATGCCTTCTAGTTTTTGCATAATCTCAACACCAAGGAAGTATTTCATCTTCCCTAAATCAGTCATATCAAACTCATCCTTCATATAGCTTTTAAATTTCTCAAACATACAAGCATCATTACCAGTAAAAATTAAGTCATCAACATACAAACTTACAATGAGCAATCTCTTACCTCCTTCTTCCGACTTGACAAAGAGAGTATACTCATAGTTGCAACGTGTAAAACCTTCTTTGACAAAGTGTGCCTCAATTCTACTACACCAAGCACGAGGTGCTTGCTTCAATCCATAGAGTCTCTTTCAGAGCTTGTAAACCTTCTCTTCTTCACCCTTACGAACATACCCTCATGGCTGCTCCACATAAACATCCTCATTTAATTTACCATGAAAGAAACACACTTTTAACATCAAGTTGGTATACACTCCACCCTTTATGCGCTGCTACTACCAAAATCATTCGGACTGTATCCCGTCGTGCTACTGGAGCAAAGACCTTATTATAATCAATTCCATATTGTCGAGCGTAGCCCTTAGCTACCAAACGTGCTTTATACTTGTCCACTTCACCATTCTCGTTCAATTTGGTCTTGAATACCCATTTCACACCAATTTTCTTTGCTCCTGCAGGCACTACAGGTAAGTGCCAAGTCTCATTCTTCTCAATGGACTCCATCTCAGAATCCATGGCTTTCTTCTATTTTTCCTCCGCTACTGCTTCTTTGAATGAGCAAAGATCTTCATTCGCAGCAAACATAACAAGATTCTGCAACTCATCTTCTTCCTCTGAAAGTCCTTCTCCTAATACATAATCTTGTAAGTATGAAGGTGTTTTACGAGCTTTAGATGTACATGGAGCTACTTGATTAGTAGTGTTGGCTAGTTCTACAACATCTTCATAATTTTCATCATCGGTTTCAATTGCTTCTCCATTTTCAGAAGTCTCTTCTTTATCACAATCTTCCCAAACCAAGACATCCAGTCTTTCTTCATCCGTTGATTGTGCCCAATTCCAGCCTTTACATTCTTCAAACTTCACATCTCTGCTTGTCACAATCCTTTTAGATATTGGATCATACAATCGATACGCTTTCGACTCGTCACTTCCTCCGAGTAGCACACATGAGAAGTTTTTATCATCTAACTTTCTTCTTTTTTGATCTGAGATATGAACATGAGCTAAACATCCAAAAATCCTAAAGTGGTCAACTTTAGGTTTAACTCCACTCCACATCTCCTCTGGTGTCTTCTCTTTTATCACTGACGTTGGACTTCTATTGAGAACATGTGTTGTCCATCTCGCAGCTTTTGGCCAGAATCTTTTTGGTACTACTTTATCATGTAGCGTACATCTAACCATGTTCATGATAGTTCGGTTCTTGCGTTCGGCAACCCTATTTTGTTGTGGCGTTTAAGCTGTTGTAAGTTGCCTGCATATGCCATTATCCATACAGAAAGCATTAAACTCATTGGAAGTGAATTCTCCTCATCTGTCAGTGCGTAAACAACATATAGATTCTCCAGACTCTTTTTCAACAAGACTCTTATATTGTTTGAAAATAGTTAATGCCTCAGATTTTCCAAACAAAAAATATATCCACATCTTTATGTTATAATCATCAATGAATGTTAAGATGTACCTTTTACCACCGTTAGAAGATGGCGTGATGGGACCACAAATATCAGAGTGCACGAGCTGAAGTTTCTTAGATGCACGCCACCGATTTTTCTTTGGAATAACTTCTCTGTGCTGCTTGCCGACCAAGCATTCTATACATGATCTTAAGCTTTAAGAGGTGGAATTCCATTTACCATACCTTTGTACTTTAATGTCTGCAGCCCCTTATAACTTAGATGCCCATATCTTCAGTGCCACAACTCTGATTCATCTTCTGCAACTGTTTGTAAGCAAGTGGCGCTTTCTAATACCATATTTGCCAACAACACAAACATTCGATTTTCTGTCATCCATGTCTGCATGATGAGGCCCCTATTTAGATGATACACCTTGAATTGTCCACGGTCTATAAGCATAGATAAACCTTTTTCTTGGAGTTGGCCAATACTAAGCAGATTATTCTTTAAATTCGGCACATAAAAAACATTTATAATTTCCTAAGTCATGCCATTAATTTCCAACCGCACGTTTCCTTTTTCCATGACTCCCATTCTTGTGTTGTTGCCCAACTTAACAGAATGTCTATATGCACCATCAAAGTTCGAGAACCACTGCTTATTCCCGCACATATGATTGCTACAACCGGAATCTAAGAACCATACTTCTAGTTTCTTCACACTGTTAGTTTCCACATAAGACATCAGAAGTATGTCGTCTTCCTGGTTAACCTCAACATAGTTGGCTCATTTTTCCCCATTAGGACATTCATATTGAAAATGTCCTAGTTGATGGCAATTGTAACATTCTATAAGAGCTTTATTAAATTGCTTCCCTCTGCCTCGTCCTCGAACTCTAGTCGCGTACCCTCTGCCTCTGCCTTCTCTTTCCTCATAACTAGTCTTTCCTCTTTCCTCATGACTAACCTTCAACGTCTGCTCCTCTCCACTATTCTTACAAATTTTTTTGCTCATGAACTAGCAACGAGCTTTGCAACGCATCAACTGAAAGATTATCGATGTCCTTTGACTTCTCAATTGAACACAATATAGTTGAATTTTTCGGTGAGAGTACGCAGAATCTTCTCAACAATCTTGACATCTGGCATGTCTTCACCACAATTTCTCATATCGTTGGCTACCACCATCACTCTCCCAACATAATCTGTTACCGTTTCTCCAGGTCTCATCTCCAATAGCTCAAAATCTCTGCGAAGAGTTTGGAGTTGAGCACGTTGTACTCGAGTATTCCCTTGATACTTCACCTTCATTGAATCCCACAACTGTTTAGCCGCCTCCTTCTGAGTGATTGTTTTCAAAATAGACTTATCAATGAAGTTGAAGAGATAATTTTTTACCTTCAAGTGCTTTAGTATCATCTCATCCAAGGTCTTCTTTTATGTTGGTGTCAATTCCTCTTCACGTGCTAGTTTTGTATAGCCATCCTGAACAACAGCCCAATACTCATTCGATCTAAAGAGATTCTCCATAAGAAAACTCCAATGATCATAATCCTCATCAAACTTGGGAATACACGGTTGTGTGAAGCTGCTTGCTTTCCGTCATCATCACTCTTTCACTCGTAGTGTTTCTCTCACTCACAGGTGTATCGCTCATTGGTCACTTTCGTGCCTCTGAATACCAGAATATGAAAGGTATATATACATACACACTTTATGAAATACTGCAAATAATATTATTAGAGGAAGCACTCCAGATTTTTAATAGCCATAACAGGAAAAAAAAGATAACAACCCACTAATAGATCGTGGTGTTTGTTGATGACTAAATCAAAGATTATCCTAACTACTTGACTCCTAAATATCAGGAACTTTATTTGCTGAAATATTCAAAAATACTAATAGTGTTTTTAATTATTCTTTCTCTCCATCCCTCTCTCACCCCTCTGTACAATTCTTCTTTCTCTCCCTATCTTTCACCCCTGTAATTCTTCTTTTCTCTTCCTCTCTCCTACCCCTCTATCTCGTACGAAGTGCTTTGTGCACAAGATTTATAGAATAATTTTTAGATTATATATATATATATATCAGTTGTCTCTCCATGAAATTTCTTTATAGTTTTTTTGAGTTATATAATAAATTTTCTTGTAGGTATAAATATGAAGTTTTCGTGATTTTTTACTTTGTTTTGTCTTTTTGTTTCTTTATTGAAATTTCATTTTTTAAAAAAATTTTAGATTTCATTTTGGGAATTTTTTTTTGGTTTAGCCGTTTTTTTTTCTATTCAAGTTTTCATATAAAATTTGGGATTAAAAATCTTGGATCTATAGCTATTCAATATAATGGGCACCGTATAGTCAAGTTCTTCCAAATTGGCATACTTATTCATCATCTTTGAATCACCAAGTTGGCATACTTATTCATCATCTTTGAATCACCAAATTGGCATTCCTCATCTTTGAATCAACTTTGAATCAGTGGTGAAAACTCAACTATAGATTGTTTTGTTGGTTAATAAATAAATAGTACTAATATATATCAGTATCTTTTTTTTTTCTCTTCTCATATCTTCAAAAGAATCATGGTTTGAGGACAACAATCTTGATATAAATTTCAACATTATACTCATATTTTGTCTTAAATTTGAACAACATACTCATTTGAACTCTAATTTAACTGATTTTGTGTAGTTCTCTGATTCATCTAGTGAAAATCCTCATACAGTCTATTCTGCATCAGAATATAACAATTGAGGAGAAACTTACGCCAACTTTTTGTTGCTGAATTCATTGTGAATTTGAGAATGTACATCAATCTCATGGGTTATATGTACATCGATATCTTGAGTAGGAAGCCAGATCAATGGCTTGGGGAGGAAGCTAAAATTCATAAAAAAATATTTATTACCAATCAACAAATTTTTTATTGGTCAATAAGAAGGTGGTGTCATAATTTTCTTATCTTGAAATCCCAAAAGTTAGTACACAATAGAGAAAAAAAAATCAAAAAATAAGTATTTACATAGTCAGCATCATGATGTGATATTTTTTAGTGGGAAAATGATAATCTTGTAATTTTTCTCAATTATCCTGCTATTAGTATAGTGTATGTGTGTGTATATATAATTGATTATATGTTATAACTATATATACATAGTTAGTACTGGATGAATATTTTGATCTCTTGAAAAATTGGGCTCTAGACCATCAATTTTCTCGTCCTATCTCAATTCCAACCTGAACCCCACCCAAATTTCAATTGTCTGGCTAACTTTTACAGGCTGGATGTTACACTATCCTGAAATTGAAAAAAAGAAGATCTCATCTAATGTATGCAAATTATTTTGATTGGTTAATTTTTTTAATGTGAAATCCAAATTTAAGCTTTATTTGGATTGATGGATTTGAGAAGATGATTTGAAATTCTTATCAATAAATCCATCGATAGTGTTTGGATTGATGCAAATTTGGAAATCAATTACTTTCATTTTGAATTAATTTCTAAGCAATATTGGTGGATTTCCAGTCCACTCAAATGTGAAATTAAAATTCATTCATTCATTTCAAATTCTGCATTTCAAATCATTCTATCAAAATGGAACCATTGTAATATATATTTAATAAATTCTAAATATCACGTAAAAATTATAATTCTAAAAAAATTGTGATTTCTTTTTTTTTTTTTTCAACTAAGCAAATATAGCATGGATATTTATAACGAGCTCAAATATCTAACAAACATGATTATCACCTAGCACGTTATTAATGTTAGGAAAGTGAAGTAAAATACCATGAGCATCATTCATTCACAATGCGTTGGATAACTAATTCATGTCTCTTTTTTTTTTCTTTTTTTTTTTTTTTCATTATCAGACGGAACATTTGATACCTATTTAGTAATTTGATATTGAAGAATTAGAATCTTGGGGCACAACATCCTTGAAATATGACACACACGTATACATACATACATATATATTATATATATATATATATATATATATATATATTATAACCCGATTCCAAAATCATTTCTAATTAATTTGTGGTAATCATTAATCGACCTCTCTAAATTGCAACATATAAATCACTAGAGGTGCTTAAATGATTATGTTTAAGGTTGGATCTATTGATATCTCTTACTAAAATCATACACCAGAATTATATGATTTGCAATCACCTCATTTACTATCCAACTATATCTTCAAAACATATTTTACCTTTACTTATCCACGTTTATCATCAATTACAGATGGCATTTCCTCTTATGTAACTAACACTATCAATACATGATACATGTAATACAATATATTACAATGGGTATTAATTATTTAAGATACAAAATGAAATATTGATATAGACCTTTTATTTGGTGGAATTACACGAAATGAGTTATGAGAACAAATCTTATGCCTCCACAGGTAGGTTGGTTTAGGCTGGCACTACCAATTCTCCACGTGCTTATAAATCTCTTCTTCTTTCCTTTTCCTCTCCGAAAAAGACACGTGTAGTATTTAATGTTTCATAATTATGGAAATATTGCTATCAAATTTAATGAGATTCAAACTCAGGCCGTTGGACTATTGAAGAACACAACACAAAAACTCTTGTGCACCAGGTGCATAGATTTAAAATCCATACAATTTGGGTTGATCCGACCCGAATCCGTGAATTTCTATTTTTTTTTAAATTTTTCAAATTTTTGTCTTGACCTTTATGTTATAAATGTGTGACCTTTATGTACAAACATCCGTACTTTCATGTCTGTAACTTAGAAAAAAAATGAAGATTTGTGCATACCTTTATGTGATATCAATATGAGATTTATGTTATATTATGTCACATTTATGTACAAATATTCTGACCTTTATGTAATATATAAAAGTGCATAAATGTCAGAATATTTGTACATAAATGTGACATGATATAATATAAACGTCACATTGATATCATATGAAGGTAAAAGTTCAAATTATGTTGAAAATCTTCATTTTTTTCTAAGTTATAGTACATAAAAGTCATGATAGTTGTACATAAATGTCACACATTTATAACATAAATGTCACAATAATACAACATAAATATAACAACCTGAAGCAAAAAAATAAAATAAAAAAGCTAAATTCAAAAACACACGGATTCGGGTCAAAACTAAGTCGACTCGAATTGCATGTACACCAAGTGCACACAAGACCAACTTATTGAAGAAAGTAGCCATCCATTGGGATACTAATATTTACTGAAATTATATATATACACACACAGGTACATAAAATATTTTTAGATTTCTGAAAATTTGAAATTGTTCAAGTCTAAGTAGACCGACTATTGGCCATACGTAAGGTCCGATCCTGAAGGTTGATTAATACTCATATTTGCAAATCAATATATTTCAATGATCTGTATATAGTTATTTAAAAACATTAAAAAGGGAAATAGTTGATGCAAGGATTAATGGTGGTTAATTAGTTGTTTAGCAGTTATCACATATCTGTAACTAACTATTTAATTAAGTGGTAATAATTAAAAGAGAATTTTTCTTCTTAAGGAAAAATTCAAATAATTACAACATATCACGCCGAATATGATGAATAATAATCAGGGTTGAATTTTTTAAAAGTTAAAGTATGATAGTTTTTTCACTTTGCAATCTTTTTTTTTTTTTTTTGGATTGAACTCAAAATCCACGAATTTTTCACTTTGCAATCTAAACCCATTTTCTATTGTGTATCCTTATTTTTCAACAAAAATATATACAATAAATCCACATCAAAACATTAATTCATCATTTCAAGCCAGACAAATAAAACCATCAAATTTTTTTTCAGATTTTCATTCGTTTCAAGTTAATTTAGTTAGAGCAAAAATCGAGTGAAAATCTTGATTTCGGCCGAAAATGATCGGAAAATTGATTTATGTTGCAAAGTGTGAAACCTATGAACTTTATGATGCAAACCAGACCAGAAAAAAATATAGAATGTAAAGTACAAATTAGTGGCATGCTTCACATTAAAGTTCTTTTTGTTAGTTTCGTTCTAGGATATTCGAATTTTATACCTCTTTTTTAAATCTATTTTTGGAGTTCGAGTCTAATTTTGTAACCCTACTCGGTTCTTTCGCCAAAATGCAACCTGGGTTGACATGAAATATAATCAGATCCTATATTACAAACAAATTTCACTTTATCGAACACTAATTTTTTTGATGCATGTAATCTAATAAACACCATTTGGAATAGAAGAAAACCTCCAAATACAGTGCAGAACACTGTTGATTAGATAAAGTAGGTATTGTTCCTTTAATTGATTACAATGATTAGTAATAGACACATTAATGATCCCCCGTAAAAAGGTCGAAACTAAACGCAGGAGATCTTTTATTACATTTCATGATATATATAATTTATTCCAAAATAATTATAGACGTTAAACATATTAAATAACATAACTAGTTAAATGTTATCAAACATAAAATATAACACTAAAGGTGTGTTTGGATTAGGATGTGCCCATTCGGATTTCGGATTAACATTTGTTTAGGGATTTGTAGAATCCTATACTCTACCCCTAATTGTTCTACTTTATATACTTGTTTACAATTTCCCAATGAAAATATTTGATTTTTCATAATAAAATAATTCAACATCGATTATCTACTATTTCTACAATTTCCACTATAACGTGACATTTTAACTATAACTCTATCCTATAAAATTCAAAAAACAAACACAAAAAATTATAAAAATTCATCTTTTCAAAATCCAACTGTGTCCCAGTTCAACATATTATAAATTTAATATAAGATTAAGACTGAAAATTGAAGGACCAATTAGTAAATAAGGATAAAATAAATCCAATCTCCACATAGGATGCCTTTGTCCACACCACCACATCCATCTCATATCATTAAGGTATATAGCCCACACTCCACCACCATCAACAGCTCATTCTCTCCACTTTCATCATAAAACCAAATCTGCCGGAAAAATGGGCGGCGACACCTTCCAGCGGCGGCCGTCATACCTCTCCGGCTGCATGTCTCCGTCGTGCGTACCGGTGCAGGAAACAGAGTACTCGCGCATTCACATAAGCAGCCAACACAAGGGACATCGAAGCCGGAGACTGCGGAAGCTCCTCCGCAAGATTGTGAGGGAAGGGCGTAGCATATACGCGCCGCCGCAGCAGAAGCCCCTCACTTTCCACTACGACGCCGTTAGCTACTCTCAAAACTTCGACGAGGGATGTCACATGGATGATGATTTCAGGTGGCCCACAGCGCCTAATTGTAAATAATAATAATAATAATTTATTTAGTTTATGAGGGAAAAAAAATTGAATGTTATTATTTGAGATTGTGGACTACAGTGTGATTGGATAATTTTCTGTTGTTTTGGTGTTTTACACAATTTGAACACACACATTTGGTGGATCTAAAATTTTCATTAGTAGAACTGTAGAGATGAAATTAATTTATTGTTTCTACACTGTTGATAAGATTTCTGCAGAAAGACAGGATTGTGAAACTTCACTTTCGAGTCCTTTTACACTGAGGAAAAAGTTACAAGTACAAATGTGGATTTTTTACAAACCGCTAGAATAACAAGATAGATTGTATTTGTGGAGAAGTATAAAATATTGTATGGATAGTATTTATTGGTCACTTTCTTTGTTTTGTACATTTAGTTTAAAAGTTTAAACTAAAATATCATTTCTCTTGTTCTTTGATGGATTGGATCATCTAACGCCTAGGATAAATCGATGCTGAATTGAATTAAATAAATAATTTAACCCATAATTGCTTGTTTTTATTATGTGCGTTTCAGAACGAAATAATGCATAATTTATTAATTGAACTATAATTTATTATAATCGACCGATGTTATATATCGAAGCCCAAGATGTTATGTTTAATGGATAAGCCATTTAGGGGCGTGGCCCAAAAAGGTGCATATAAAATGAAAATTGGATCATCTATATATTTTAAACTTTCAAAACGGGGCGTGATAGACCATCTTTAAGTTGGTGTTTCATCTTATATTCTAATAATTTTAATTCATGTTGTATGTAAATTGGTGATGTCATCATCTTTTACACTTGACGTGTAGTGATTATTTTAAAACATTAGATGAAATACTAATGTGGAATAAAAGATAATGTTTGGTTCTCTGAGCCCGTGTTCGTGGAATAGAATCGTTAAGTGAATCGATTTGTCTATCAATTCATAGTTCGATATGTTGGATCGACTCTAAACAACGATATAATTAAGAAAATGTTGAAATATGCATTATGCATTATATATATATATATATATATATATATATATATATATATATATATATATATAAACACACTAGCAGACTACACAAGCATTGTACGTGAAATATTAATCTTGCATAAATTTATTTATTATAATTATTCAATAGTTATATATATATATATATTGAAGTGCTCTTATCAAGGTATAGCTTTCATTAATTACAATAATTTTCTTTAAAATTCAATTATTAATTAGTTGAAATTATAAATATGTATATGGATAATAACAAATGATCAGTCAAACTATCATGCATTTTGAACTGTCTTTTTTTTTTTTTTTTTATTAATTTCAAGGAAATTAATTATATTTGCAACAAAAATACATGTCCTGATTTTGAATATATTTGTTTCAATAAGTTTTTGTACAATTTAAATGTTTATATGTAATATGTAAGATTAGTTGGAATAAAATATGAGCCTTACATTATATTATGCATTAATATATCATAATTAAGATTGAGAGAAAATATTTTTATTTCATTTGTTAAGTCTTATTTGCGGTTTTAATCCTCCTCAACTCCATGAATTGATTTTAATATTCCTGTAACTAATTGTGACATTTTGGGATTTGCTTATTGTTGCTACCTATTGCTTTGTACTTCTTCAATTGTGACTTATAGGTGATATGTGGATGCTAATTGTGGTTTACCGATTTACGAATATCCACCTCATAATTGTTTATATTTAAGTTTTGAATTGATCACACATTTGTTCAATCATTTTATAATTACTTGAGTAATTTCAGGATTTTATTTTTTTTATATTTTATTTAAATGAATATCATATTTTAATTATAATTTTCAAACCTATTAAAATTATATTTGGATTTTCTGCTTCAAATAAACTATCATATAACTTTTTTCATAACTAATATTGAAAATAATAATAATAATAAATTTAAAATGTAGAAAATAATTAATAATTGAAATATGTACTCTCTATCTCAAAACAAGAGTTTTTGTCTAATTTACAACTTTTTTAGAATGTATAATCAGTTGTAGGATTCACTTATAATCCTCTATTTATTCATTAAATTAATAATTCAAAGCCTGTTACAACGAATCATTAGTTAGTTATAAGTATCTTATAGGTTTTTCATTTAAATCTTATATAATGACGTCATCGAATATACATGGTTTGTGGTGATTATTTTAAAATAAAAGATATAACACAAAATGTAATAGAAGATCATGTATGCTTCATTTGAGGATCATTTGCCACTACAGAAACAACAATCACGAAATCTCAGTTTATCTATTTCCAAATCACAGAAGTATCGTTTCTTGCATTTCTGGGAGAACAGAAATGACAGTAATAAGTATGCTCTAACCAACAAAAAGAAACTCAAGTCACCTATCAAATCTCCATTCATTTTATCTTGGGACCAAGATAATACTTGGGATCTTGGAAAAACCTCGTAATAGTTTCAGCTTTCTCAGTTGAAAGATCAGTGTTCTCCAGAATATACTCTTTGGATGCTTTTGCTATTGCTTCTATGGAACCAATGGCTTGATTGAGCTGCAAGAGATGAAACTGGTTATAATTAGTTTTAACAGAAACACTTCTCAATGCCATCATACACAATTCAGACAGCAGAGTATATTATTACCGCTTTTGCATCATGGCTATCGATCCCAGGGATCGATGTAACTACCTTGATATAGATGTCCATCGATTGAACTGACATTTCCCTCTAACAGCATGTCAACACTTCTCAGGTGTGCAATGCAAAGAAAAAAGAAATCACTGAGAAAAAGACTCAATCAACAAACCTCGGCTTTCAGTTTCGCAATGGCGTCCTGTTTCTTACAAACTGCAAAATAATATGTTTTGCTCGTTGGAGTCGGCCCTCGACTAATTATGCATTCAAGAATTCTGCATAGTGAGATACGAAGTATGAACTCACCTCCACGAGCATGTGCTATCTTTACAATCTTCTCAAATCCCATCTCAAAGTCTTGTACAGGAATGAAAGTCGGCCTACCAAGCTCCATACCGTATCTTAAAACAAGCACATATGATTAGCCAAGAATGCAGTTTAAAAGCTTCAGACAAGAATGCCACTGCAAGATGCTTTAAGAATTAACTAACTTGAAATAAGATCGTATGAAAGAGTCATTCCGATCTTTGGTTGGGAGAGTAACGACCGCATAAAAGTTCGCAAACTGTCCCCTTAACTTCTGAATCCTGTACCAAGTTGATGAAATTTCAAAACAAACAGAAATCTTGATTGCTGATCAGAAGTATTACCTGCTGAAGATAGACTCCATGTCCTTGGAATCCCAATTGGTTGAAAATATGAACGCTACGGATACTCCTCCACAGTTGAAGATGAAATCCTGCAAAAGAGGTAATTCAAAAGCTAAGCAGGAAGAGCACTCAAGAAGTGCACAAGCAAGGGAGAGTGAATACTGGAGCAATCGGCACAAAATTCATTCTAAAAGAATTTGCATAGAGGAAAGACGAGATGAAGTTGATGAACGACGGATGTTGTTCATCCCTCCACGCGGTGCTCATAATACAAACACCATTGCATCCTGCAGCAGATTTCAAATTCAAACCTACTAAGTCATTTGGAAAAAGGATTTTTGAACTTCTTGCTTTGAACAAATCATAATCGAAACATTAACTTCAGAAAATATCAATAAATATGGACCAAATCTATATCTAAGAATAATTGCTCATATATCAACTTAATTCTGGAAATGCTGAAGCTCGTGTGGTACAGGAAAGATCCAACAACACAGTCTCGTTCAAATTTCAAGACGATATGATTTTTTCCAAACACTATAAAACTAATCCATTATCATGACGAATAAAAACAAGACATTACACCGATGATGATATAGCCAGTACGCATTCAAGTTTCAAACAACTTTATTGTTCCCCTCCCTTCCACTTCCCCAAACTCATTAGAAAAGTCTCAAACAACTTTGAATTAATTGCGCGATTCATAAATCCTAGAAAACGAAACAAAATCAGAATTTCAGCTGCTACATTTCAAAAAGAAACCTAATTTTACAGCAGAAATCTCAAATCCAAATCCAAAGGCAAAGAATTTAAGCCTCAAACAAATTTGAATTAATCGCTCGATTCATAACCCCTAGAAAATGAAACAAAATCAGACTTTCTGCAGCAATATTTCAAAATGAAACCTAATTTTACAGCAGAAATCTCAAATCAAAATCCAAAGGCAAAGTTGCGGCATTAGAAGATGATCTAGCTGAGAGATTGACACCAGTAGAGAATCTAAGCGTCGAACAATGAAACAAAAAAAACAAAAAAATCACAAACTAAACCATAATTTGATAAATATAAACAAAGCAACAAAAGTACCAAAACTTGAATTTGAAGGTGTTGATTCTCTGTAGTCTCGCGCAGTGTTCATGATCACAGCAGATTGACGTTTGTCGAAGCAGAGAGAATCTAATCAGAGATAGAAATTAGAGAGAGCCATTCGCCCATTCCATTAGTATGTGTGTATATTTAGTTTTAAGCGGGAGGTTGAAAGTGACGTTAATTTTAATTTTATAGTTTTGGGGGGTTTATTTGCAAAAACAAAAAAATGAAATGTAGCCATGCAGGTGATTAGGGGGTTTATTTGCAAAAACAAAAGGATGAAATGTAGGTAATTAACCAATAGATGGAACTATTGTTTCTAATATAGTTTTTTTTATTTAAGGTCATTCACATATTTAATTGAAGGTTTAATTGCGATAAAAATCGCCAATTTTCAAAAAATTGTAAATTTAACATCATTTTTGGATATTAATAAATTTAACATGACTTTTTATATCTTGTGCATCTGTAATCAATTTTTAAATTTCAAGCATTGTTGCACAGACATCTCGGTTGACCGAACACGTCTGGCAGCTTGCCAGCGTATATTAAAAATAAAGATAAAATTATTCTAGGTGGCAAAGAGTTCCATAGCTGATGACATTTCTCTATAGTGCATTTCATCGAACACCTGCTTCGCTTTTCCTAATTCATCCTCCCCTTCACTCTACACTTAAAAATCAACCAAACTAGTCTGCATATAAACATTCGAACAAAACCCACTCTTCAACCTTCCCATGAACCTGCTTTCTCTCACCCAACAACCCCCCTTTCGTACAACCATTGATAACAAAAGTATATATGTATGCGCATCAGGTAGCGTTATAGAACGTTCCATAATATCAAACAACTCAATCGATTCCGAGGGTTCCCACCAACGGAATTGCCCCAAATAATTTGGTTCCATAGCATGGAACTTGGATGTGGCACTTGGTCGAACACTTGGTGGGCGCTATGGAAATTGTTGAAGACTGTGTACAGAGACAATAGCTTGACAAGAATGAAACTTTTTTTGGTTGAATCCATTGGTTGTGGTTTGTTAATGGATTTGAGAGAGGTGTTTTATCGTTTGACAGTGATTAAGAAGAAGAGAGGTGTTCTTGGGTATAAACTGCTTCTAATTCATATATTTATAAATTTGGAAAAAGGGATTTTGGGTTATCACTGCACAAAATTATGTTTATGAAGTTGCAAGCTTTTGCAGCGGGTGAGTGATGAGAGTGATAAAAGAGAGACGTGCCAGTGATGAGAGATAGAAGAACAAATTGAGAGTCATTTAATCCCATGTCAAATTGAAACACAGAAGTTTATGCCATCTAGAATAATTTTTTGCAAAAAATTGTATATGCCCCAAGGGCACGAATCTTAGATCCGTGCCCCAACCCCGACCCATATATGTATATATATATATATATTTTTTCTTTTCTTTTTCTTTTTTATTATTTTTGCCCTAACTCTTTTTCTCCACCTCTTCATTTCTCTACAATCTCTAGCCGCTATCTTCTTCTCGCCTGAACATCTCGAGTCAACTGTCATCGCCATACCAACCATGGGCACATTGATTCAAGAAATCATCATCACAACATCGACGAAGATGTTCGCTTGTCAGCAGATGTCTCTCGATTCTCCTCCGACCAACCCTGCGGCGGTGGAGGCGGTGGCGGCGCCGTCGTCTAGCTTCTTTCATGACACACCTGATCATTGGTATATTGATTCGACTGCTACTACTGTTGTTGGTAATTGCATTTAAGGTGTTTGTGAAAAATTCTCACCCACAAAAACCGAAACTAATGAAGAACCATAGGGTCTCTCTCTTTCTTCATACGACATCGTTGAATTGGACGCCGCTGATATACTAACAAAGTACACGTACTACTGCCAGCTTTGTGGCAAAGGGTTCAAACGCGACACGAATCTACAGATGCACATGAGGGCTCATTGGTTGCAAGGAACAAACAGAGGATAAGGTTTTTGATTAGTAATGGAATTGAGAGATTGAAGTCAAGTTTTTTTGGATTGTCTTGTTTATGTTTTGAGTGTTAAGTTATGCTTTTATTAGGTTGACCTAAAATTTATGGAAAAATGGTGTATAATGTTTCTAAAGCTGTATAAATAGGGGCCATGTTTGTGTAATTTTTTTGGCTTAGAAGTGATATTCTGTTGAGAAGCTTTTTTTCCTCTTTACCTTTCACTGTATTTTTTGCTTTGTTTGTGATACAAAGAAAATATTTGCACTTGATGAGAATCCTTATTTATTTGCTCTAATTATGTTTAAATGTAGAAACAACAAACATCATCTATGAGAAACTTAATACACATTGAGGAGAACACAATGACAAAAGTTCAAGAAAACACAAATACCTATAAGTTATTTATGCAATACCTGAAAGAAATATGTATGATACTTGTAAGTTACTTGGTAATACTTGAGAGTAACATATACAAAAAACCTATAAGGTATTTATGTAATACCTGAAAGTAATATATGTGATACCTGAAGAGTAAATCAGGTGATACTTGAAGAGTAAATCATATGTTATACCTGAAGAGTAAATCAGGTGATACTTGAAGAGTAAATCATATGTGATAATCAGATGATACTTGAAGAGTTATATATGAAGAGTAAATCAGGTGATACTTGAAGAGTAATCATTTAAGGTATTACATAATTACCTAATAGGTATTTGTATATATTGACATGAAATCATTTAAGGTATTACATAATTACCTAATAAGTATTTGTATGTGTTACTCTCAGGGGTATTACATAAATATATTTTAAGTATTATCTTTTAAGTATCACACATATTTCTTTCGAGTATTACACCTTATAGGTATTTGTATATGTTACTTTCAGGTATTACACAAGTATCTTTTAAGTATCACACACACATTATTAGGTATTACACAAGTATCTTTTAAGTATCACGTATATTACTTTTATGTATTACATAAATACCTTATAGGTATTTTGTATATGTTACTCTCATGTATTACATAAATACCTTTTAGGTATTACACAAAGTAGCTTTTAAGTATCACACATATTACTTTCAGGTATTATATAAATACCTTATAGGTTTTTGTATATGTTACTCTTAGGTATTATATAAATATCTCTCAAGTATTACACAAATAACTTATAGTATCATACATATTTCTTTCAAGTATTACATAAATATTTTATAGTTCAGGTATTATATAAATACCTTATAGGTTTTTATATATGTTACTCTTTCAGGTATTATATAAATACCTATCAGGTATTACACAAATAACTTATAGTATCATACATATTTCTTTCAGGTATTACATAAATATTTTATTGGTAAACCTCAATTTGTGAATTTGGTCACAAATTGGAGTTGTGTTTAGTATAGTAAAGTTGTGTGGATGTGTTTGACTTGTTTTATGATCTTCCACTCAATTGTGTGTGCATCTTTATAATTGAGTCAGAGAAGATGTGGCTTTTCTCAACTCTGTTATCGATTTATCAATTCTTATGCTTCTGTTAAGAATTTTTTTCTCTTTTGATGCTCAACTCTTGGTAATATGTTATTTCTCTTTTGATTCTCAACTCTTGGTAACATGTTATTGGACAACGCATATGCAGAGTGGAAGAGCTACTGAGAAGATGAATGTTTAATTTGTTTGGTGCATTCTATCAAACACTATGTAAGTAGAGACGGAACTGTGCCCAGGCCTAGGGTGGTCTGGGCCCCCCAACATTTTAAATTTTTAATTATATATATATATATATTTTTAGTAAGATATTTTATTTTTATTAAGGAGTGACCCCCTTAGAAGCTTGTTAAATTTAAACAAAACCTTTTCCTCAATCCCCAAATTAAACAACCTAATTAAGAGAGTGAAAACCACAAGTGTAGAATCTCCATGGCAGATTGGCAGGTATTGTAAATAATTTAGGGCAGTTGATGTTGTGTTTAATGGATTTTTGATGTATTGACAGTGTTGTGCTTCAAATTAATACTCTGTTTTTGTTTATTTTTTGCTGCTGAAAATAGGTATTTGTCAACCCCATGGTTATGTAGTCCTCGACTCCTCATCTTCAGACTGTTTTTTGTTCATTATTTCGGAAATCCGCCAGTTGTCAATTATAGAAGGTGATGTTTGCTTCAAGTTATATTGCAATACGCCAGTGACTCCAATCTCCAACATCACTCACCATTCACCATGTAAGTTTTTTTTTTGGACTGCAATTTGTAAGTTTTTTATTCATTTTATTTGATGTATTTTCTTGGCATTTTGACTTGTGAGGGTGGATGATAACATTCTTTATTTGCTTCTTGATTTGTTTGTTGAGTAAATAAAATTCATAATCTACAATTTTTATAAACTTCGAATGGATTACTAATTAGATGATATCATGATAGTTTTATAAATTTCACTAGATAGTTTGAAAGAAAAATTATATTTCAAAATTCATTAATTATAAGTTGGGAATCTAATGGAGAGGCATCAAATGTAATGAAAGAATTTGAAAATTTGTAGTTGACACTTGTTTATCTCTTTGTAAATGAAGACACAAAAGATTGACTCAATCTTTAAAATGAAAATTCCTAATAATGAAGTTTCGCAGTCAAGTCGATTTATAGATATTGATTGTTCGAACTCAAAAGGTCGTCCTAAAAAATCCTTAGAGTTGCAATTGATGAAAAGTTTGATATCCAATCATTGGTGCGTGATCCGGGATTACGACCACCAATATGGGAATATCCCATCGAAAAACACGATGAAGTTAGAAGAGCTTATATCAAAAGTGGTCCATATCAATGTTTACTTACAAAATATCCAAAATCTGGTGAAAAACATTCTCGGAGCTTTCAAGCATCATGGTTTCAAACATTCTCCTAGCGTAAATGCTGCATTTTGCCTCCCATGCTTTTTATTTCATTTTCAAGGCAGACCTTCCGGATTAGATGCATTTACTATTAATGGATTTCGAACCTGGAAGAAGGTAAAGGATGTGATAAATTGTTCATTTGCTGCTCATATTGGTAAGAAGCTTACTTCACCTCATAGAAATGCTGAGAAAGCTTGTGCCGATCTCATGAACCAACAATCACATATTGTTCAAAGTATTGAGAGGTTCACATCTCAAGAAGTTATTGAAAATAGACTTCGTTTAAGAGCTTCAATTGAGATAACTAGATGGCTTGCATTTCAAGGATGTTCATTTAGAGGTAATGACGAGTCAGCAACATCAACCAATCGTGGAAATTTTTTAGAACTATTGAGTTTCATAGCCTCTTACAATGACAAAGTAGCAGAAGTCTTGGATAAAGCTCCACGAAATGCAACATATACATCACCTAAAATGCAAAAACAAATCTTCCAAGTCATGGCAACTAGAATCAAGAATGACATCTGAGAAGAAATTGGTGGTGAAAATTTTTGTATCATTGTCGATGAGGCTCGAGATGAATCTAAAAAGGAGCAAATGTCAGTCGTCTTGAAATTTGTTGATAAAGATGGCTATGTACAAGAGCATTTTTTTGGACTTGTTCATGTTAAAGACACTGTTGCATCAACATTGAAAGAAGATATCTTTTCTATCCTATCTCGTCATACTCTCGATGTTCAAAATACAAGGGGACAAGGATATGATGGTGCAAGTAACATGCGTGGAAAATGGAATGGATTGCAAGCTTTAATTTTAGGTGAATGTCCCTATGCTTACTACGTTCATTGTTATGCACATCGCCTACAACTGGCACTAGTCGGTGCTTCCAAGGAAGTTATATCGGTTCATCAATTCTTTACCAAGTTGAACTCTATTATCAATGTTGTTGGTGCCTCGTGTAAGCATAATGACCAATTAAAAGCTGCTCATTCTTCAAATATTGCTCATTTACTTGATATTAATGAACTTGAAAGTGGGAAATGACTTAATCAAGTAGGCTCTTTACAAAGAGCGGGTGACACACGTTGGAGTTCTCATTTGAAGTCTATTTCTAGCTTGATGAAGATGTATAGTGCAACTTGTGAAGTTCTATTGAATATTGTCGAAGATGGAAATACATGTGCTCAACTTGGAGATGCGGATTCTACTTATGAGGTCTTGACTTCTTTTGAATTTGTTTTCATTATGCATCTCATGAAGAAAATATTAGAAATTTCCAATATACTTTGTCAAGCTTTACAACTTCAGTCTCAAGATATTTTGAATGCAATGCATCTTGTGTCGTCTACTAAGTTGCTTATTTGGAAATTGAGAGATGACAGATAGGATGAACTAGTTGCAAATGTGAAAGCCTTTTGTCAAACAGTCAATATACCAATGTTGGATTTTGATGATCAATATATTACAAGAAGAGGAAGAGCTCATCATCAAGCAAGTGATATCACTATTGGACATCATTACAAATTTGATATTTTTCATGAAGTGATCGACTCTCAATTGCAAGAATTGAATAGCAGGTTTAATAATAACACTGTGGAGTTAATTATTCTTGCATCAACACTTGATCCAAGAGAGATGTGTATATCATTCAAAATTGATGATATTTGCAAGTTGGTAGAAAAATTTTACCTACGTGATTTTGAAGGACATGAGATACTACAGTTGAGAATGCAGTTTGAGCATTTTGATCATGTACGGTAACTTTCTGACTTTAGAACATTGACAACTATTTCTGATTTATGCCAGTGGATGGTGAAAACTAGAAAATCAGAAGTTTACCCTCTTGTGTTTAGAGTGGTAACTCTTATTCTCACGCTTCCTGTTTCTACGGCTACTACAGAACGATCTTTTTCTGCAATGAACATAGTGAAGACTGCACTTCGTAAAAAGATGGAAGATGATTTTCTCAGTGATTGTTTAGTAGTGTATATCGAAAAGCAAATTGTAAAAAAGTTTAGCATAGATTCACTTGTAGATGACTTTCATGATAAGCAAGAGCGACGTTCTAAATTTTAGAAAATTTGAGATGTAATGATATATTTTGGGATACTTGATGATAAATATCTTATATATAATTTTGTGTAAATTTTTTTTATTAATGGCCCCCCTCAATTCTGGATCCTAGTTCCGTCCCTGTATGTAAGCAATTTCTATTCTGCTGTTGAATTATTTATTATTCCATTCTTTTTATAGGATAAGCTGTTGGAGGAGCTATTACATAAATACGAATCTTCATTTCACTTTTTCACTCTGCAATTCAACCCAAAATTTCTTCCTAAATAAACCACACTCCATCTCGAGGAAAGATTGGTTGTTGTTGTGTTGCGCAGAGAGCACGACTGGGAAACCTGGATCACCAGTCAGTAACCACGACCTCCAAATCCTCAATTTCTTCTGATTTCGGTTCAAATTATTCATTTTCCTATTATTTCGAAAATCCAAAAGATAAAAAATAGTAGTGTAATTAGGGCAAAGATTAAGGAAAAATGTGAGTAGCTAGTGTTTCAGAGTTCATCAGTTTTGTCATCGGCAAAGCCTCCGATAAGTGCCAGAAGGAGAAGAGGAAGACCATTAACGGCAACGATTTGCTCTAGGCTATGACCACGCTTGGCTTTGAAGAATACTTGGAACCCCAAAAAGTATACCTGGCTAAGTATAGAGAGATGGAGGGAGAGAAGAGTTTTCTTGTGGGTACTAAGGAGGGAGATGGAAACGGCGGTGGCTCCGCCGTCACTTCTAGTAGCGGGTTTAACGATGGGCAGGTGGTGGGTGGAGGGATGTATGGGGGTTTTGTAATGGGCTATCATCCAGGTGGACAGATGTACGCCGTTGGCAGTGGCTCCAGTGGGTTTCGGCATATGGGCAGTGCCGGAGGGAAGTGGAGTTTGAGCTGTGAGATGACGTCTCTCTCATCTCTATGTCACCTCCCTCATCGCGTCTCTCAGCACAGAATTAAAAAAAAGGTATATATATGTTGGGTCAGACGGGTGCATATGAGTTGCCCATAATTTTTTCTTTTAATACATATTAGCAAGCTGACGTGTCCGGTCAGTTGACACATTAACGCAACAATGCCCGAATTTTAAAAATTGGTTAAGGATGCACGAGATATAAAAAGTCATGTTAAATTTGCTAATACCCAAAAATCATGTTAATTTTGCAAATTTTTTGAAAGTTCATGGTTTTTAACGTAATTAACCCTTAATTGAATTTTGAAAAGTTGACTAATATTTTCTTTCACAATAGTAAATTTGGTAATATTCAAAATTTGGTGTTCCAGAAAATGGTAGGTAAACAGAATTGAATAATAAAATCCGATGTTATAATAAGAATATACGAGCATCTCCAGCAGTCTGTACTACTCTAGTGTAGAATCTGCACTAAAGTAGTGAAGAAACAATGTTTTATCTCCAGTAGTCTGTACTACTCTAGTGCAGAATCTGCACTAAAGTAGTGAAGAAACAGTGTTTTATCTCCAACAGTCTGCACTAAATTTTACACAAAAAAGGAATATTCCATATTATTTCTAATTAATAATTTATTTAATCATATTTTTAAAATTTTGTTATAATTGGATAACATATTTACACATGTAAACATTATTTAATATAGTTTTAACTTTTTGTATTTTAAATTTAAGAAATAAAAATTAATATCATTAATTGATTGAAACTCAATGTAAAATGAAAACAAAAACAATAACTTAATTTTATTGAAATGTAAATAGATGTTACATAGTGATTATTTCTAATTTTCTGAATTAGAATACTCTTCCCACAAATGATCAATTAGTGCATTTCGAAGTGTAAAATGAGCATCTAAATCTCTAATTTGTCTAAATTGACCAAGAAAATCTTGAAAGTGAGTAAGTTCATTCTCATCAGCAAATTCGATGTCCAGGGGTGGCACTTCCAAGTTTTCTTCAATTGGAGCATTAAAATCTCGTTCATCCTCTATTATCATATTATGCATTATTATGCATGCAATCATGATATCTTGCAAATCACTTTTCAACCAAAAACGTATTGGATTCACCACAATTGCAAATATGCTTTGAAGAACTCCAAATCCACGTTCCACAACCTTTCTACATGCTTCTTGTTTTTTCACAAAATATTGTTTTTGGAACCACTTGGTAAATAGATAGTTTGTACAAGAGTCGCGCATTTGGGATAAATATTATCAGCTAAATAATATCTCATATTGTATTCTTTTCCTTGAATGACATAATGTGCTGGAGGAGCAACACATGTAGCAAGGTTGGAGAAAAGATAAGATGTCTCCAACACATTAATGTCATTGTTGGATCCTGGCATCCCAAAATATGCATGTCATATCCACAGATCATAATCATCTACAACTTCAAGAATAGTTGTTGGAGATCCACTTCGCCTGACATATTGTCTTGCCCAAGCTTTTTGATAAATTTTCCACTTCCAGTGCATACAATCAAGACTACCTAACATTTCTGGAAAACCACGTTGTTTACCGATATAAAGTAGTCTAGCAACATCATTAGGAGTGGGTGATCTCAGATATTGCACTATATATCTCCACAATAGCACGCCATAATCTCTTAATGCATTCAAGTGTCGTAGACTCTCAAATTTTGATGTATTCATCAGTTGCATCTGCTGGAATTGCATATGCTAGTTGTCGAAATACAATTGTTACGTTTTAGAGTATAGACAAACCAAGTTTTCCAGCTGTATTTCTTCACTGCAAAAAGTAATGATCATGATTAGAAACATCACCAACAATACAAAAAAATAAATTTCGGGACATTCGAAATCATCGACGAAATTGTTCTTCATTGAATGTTGGATTTTCAGAGAAGTGGTCGCTGAAGAGGTTTTGTGCTGCTTCTTCTCGATCACGATAAATTGTTATATGGCCTGGAACTAAGCCTTCACTCGTAGAATTGATATTTTGAAGCCTAATAAATTCTTCCATCCTTCGATTGTCGTTGTATATATGTCGGATGATTACTTCTTGCTCCATATCGTAACTAGACATCCGTCGTTGAAACTCTTCATCAGATGAACTTGAAGAATAATCCATTTATCGATTGTGAGACTAGTAGGATAGAAAAATAATGGATTCGAAAAGAAATGTGTAATCAATTGGAAAATGAGGTAGAAGGTAATGAAGAAATCCATTCAAAAAAGCAAAGACTTTAACAAAGCACAATCAACGTGCATTCAATTATAATCATTGATAACTCATTCAATCTTTTCATCTCAACCCTTTAAAAAAGGTGAAGATATATATCAATCATTTTCTTTTAATCCTATCAATTAGATTCTTGTGATATTTTATACCAGATCTTTTATAAATAGTGAAGATATACCACACATTCTAAAGCACACATCTCTCAAATCTCTTCATTTACGTTATATTCATCTTCTCTCTAAAATGTCGAAGCCACACAATACTAATTATACAAATGCTGAAGATCAACATCTTTGTGTCTATCTTGAAATTTCACAAGATCCAATCGTTGGTATAAACTAATCCAAATATCAATTTTGGAAACACGTTATAAAAAAGTTCAATTCTGATGTGCCAAGCTCTAACATAAATGGGTGTAACCAAAGATCAATACAATGTCGTATGCAAACAATTCTCAAAGATACTAGAAAGTTCAATGGTTGTTTGTGTCAAGTTGAGTATATACATCCAAGCGGTGCAAATGAGCTCAATATCGTAAGTAATCATCTATATATTTTACTATTTTATGTGCCATAAATATTTTCTCATTAAATTTCAATATTGTTTGTAGATACGATGAGCAAACAAGTTGTTTCTGTAACAAAAATGTAATAAAGAAATGTTTAAATTCGACCATGTGTGGTCTATTTTGAAAGAATATGTGCAGGCTGAAAACACAAGTGAAGTTTCAGCATCATTTCCACAGGAAGTTATTAATGAGTCTCCTATTTCTCCTGACCCTTCTGCACCTTCATTTTCAATCGATTTAAGCAATGAAAACATAGGTGGTTCTTCATCACAGCGGCCACAAGGGGTAAAAAAGTCCAAATTTAAAAGAAAACAAAGTGAAGATAAGTCTGCTTTTTTAAACGCTATGAAAGAGGAAAATGAGAAATTACGATAATTAATGTCAACTTCGGCCGCAAATAGAGAACGCGATATTGAGGTGCAAAGGCAAAAAGTTGAAGCACAAAAGTAAAAAACTGCACAACAAGAAATGATTAGAGAAGATAACATACTACTCATCGATTTGGACACGATTGCTGATCTCGTAAAACGTGAGTAATTCAAAGAACAACAACAAATAATTATGCAGAAGAGGAGACAATCTCAAGTACCAAAACCCACTAATATGTTTGATATGTTTGGACAATTTCTAGATTTTAGAGGGTCTGGGTCTGGGGCTGGTCTAGAGATGCCCAAACGGTTTCCCGGTTCCGGTTCCGGTTCGAACCGCCGGTTCAACGGTTCCGAAATGGTGGAACCGAAACCGAACCGTGGAAGGAAAGGTTTCGATTTCGGTTTCGGTTAGAAACCGTCGGTTCAACCGGAACCGGACGGTTCGGCCGGTTTGAACCGGACGGTTCGGCCGGTTTGAACCGGCGGTTTTCGGTTTTTTTTTTTTTTGGTTTTTTTTAATCTATGATTCTATGATCCAAATTTAAACTTTAATGTTTGTTTTGAAGTATAAAATATCATGAGAAAATGCAACTCGGAGTAAAAAATATATTGAAGAATTGTATTGATCAAACTTTTTCAATAAACTTGTCAATATAATATAACTTCGAAAATTATTACAAGTTGGAACACTTAGAACTATATATAATCTATGATCTAATGATTCTAATCTATTACAAATGTTTGTATATATTACAATTAAACTTGTCAATATAACTTGGAAAATTATTACAAGTTAGAACTATATAGTCTATATCTAATCTATGATTGAATGATTCTAATCTATTACAAAAGTTTATACTATATATTACAATTACAAAAGTGAGCATAAAAAAAATGAAAGAGCTTGAGTTTCATTTTAAGTCTGGAATTGAAATTTCAAACTTAAAATGAAATTGCCTACGTATCCTTAATTGAAATCGAATTAAGGAATCAAAGCTCACGTAGTTCTCTTACCTCAACTTACCTTTTTCACTCGTCGAGGTTGACGCCACTTCCGCCGGAGGATGTTGTGTTTGAGTCGTAGCCATACAAATCTTGTCCACCGTCCTCCATGTGTGACAAATCGAGGTTTTGTTGACGTTTGGCGGCTTTGACCCAATCGTCAAGAAGCATAAGGTTTTGGACATTTTCGACGGCCAAATTTGCTCTCCTCTCACTCAAAGTGTGGCCCGATACGCTAAAGGCATGTTCAACCGAAACCGTGGAGGCGGGACATGCAAATATTTCCTTGACAATAATTGTTAGTATAGGATATGTGGTGATCCTTCGTGACCACCACTTTAATAGATCCACATTGTTCTCAAATGCAATTGATTCAAAAGTAACACTAAAATAAGATTCCAATTCTTGTGATGAATTAACACCTCTAGGTTTTTTTTGAGTTCTAATATCATAAAAATTATAAAATTGAGAAAGAGTATCACCAAAAGTAGACGAAGAACTACTAGAACCTACATTATGAGGTCGAACTACATCTTCACTACTACATGATTCACCATACATTGTTTTATATTCTCTAAATAAATCATACAAATAATTTTTCGCCCGTTTAACCACTTCACTAGGATTAGGCACATATTCAACTTGATCATAATCACTAATATAGCCAAAGGGGAACAATGCATTATAGTACATAGTTAAAAGTTCTTCTAATCCATCTTCTCTAATCCTAGGATCTAATAATTTAGCACATAAATATAGGGGGGTATCTCATGATAATATTTTAACCATTTAGCTTTCATCATAATAATGGCATCACTTAAAATAGGATCATCTTTATAAGAGTTCATTATCAAAGCAATTTTAACACATTGATCTAAAGCTAAAGGAGATGTAGGATAATAACATCCACTTATTTCATTAGTGCCTTCTTCAAAAAATTTTAGCATACCAATCATGTTTATACAAGAATCCCAAGAATGAGCAAATAACATGACATTACTATCTCCAAATTCCTTAAAAAAAAGCACATAAAAGTTCTTTATAATTATATGAATCTTGAAGCATGTAATAAGTAGAATTCCACCTATGTTCCACATCTTTCACAAATTTTTTTACTTCGGATCCATTCATTTTACAAAATCTAGCCCATCTTTTTCGCATTTGTATGGTATGACAAATTAAATTAATTGCAACTCTAATTTTGTCTATTTCCTTTTCTAAAGTTGTTAATCCATCTTGAACACATAAATTAAAAATATGACACATGCATCTAGTATGAAAAATATCACCATTTAATGAAGGTTTACAAAAATCCATTAACGTAGGCAAGCTCGCTTTATTATTAGTTGCATTATCTAAAGTTATAGCAAATACTTTTGTTAATATACCATAATCATTTAAGCTATGTATTATTTTTTGTGAAATATGTAAACCGGTATGACTTTCATTAAAATCAACAAAAGCAATTAAACGTTTTTGAACATCCCATGCATCATCAATCCAATGACAAGTAATGCCCATATAATCATTCTTTTTATAAGGATCTTTCCAACAATCAACACATATTGCAACTTTTTGTTTAAGGTTAGCTAAATCTTGCATTAGATTATATTTTTTTTCACGAACTCTTTTATCAATATCCCTAGTGGCCGTGTTCCTACTTATCATTCTAGCCGGTGGTTGCAAATATTGACTCACATAATCTTGATAATATTCATCGGAAGCCCATTGCAAAGGCAAATGTTTAGAAGCAATAAAATCGGCGGTGTCTTTCCTAAGTTCAAGTTGGCTAAATTTAAACATTAAAGAATCCATACCTTGTGAAGACCCGGTGAATCCTCGTAGTTGTGTTTGAGAAGGAGCCAATCCAACCTTGTCGGGATGCTTCTTCATGACGTGGTTGTTGAACGTTCCATATCCTCCTCCATGCTTGAACTTGTATTGCTTCCCACAATGATTGCACGTTACTATGTAGTCAACGACACTATTAGGCACGGCCTCCTTCTTGAAGTGAACGGAGAAGATATCACTTCGAAGTGAAGAAGGTGCTCTACTAGAGGGGGTACTCCCTTGTGTGTGTTGCACGGTTTCTTCCTCTTCATCATCATCGGCTAAGGCTTGGGTGATTTGTTCCCCCAAATCGACATCTTCATCATGCTCGTCACACCATCGATCAATTAGCTCGTCTTCGTAGGATTGTGGAGGTGGCATGGGACTCTTTCCCCTAGCATGAGACGAGGAAGCGGAAGAACCTCTTCTAGACATGATGATAGCAAATAAAAAAAATCGAAGTGGAAATAGCACTACAAGTAGATGATAATACGAACTAAAAAAAGAAATTTGAGAGCTTTTGAACTTGATATATTAAAGTGAGCAAGACTGCAAGAGAATTGAGAGAGAGAGCTTGAGAATTGGTGTGAAAAAATACACCATTTGAACCCCTATTTATAGATCTCAAAAATTCAAAAAAAAAAAAGAAAATAGGCACGCTCCGGTTCGAACCGCCGGTTCCGGTTCGGTTGAACCGGCGGTTCGCATCATCTGGGCCGTCCATCTCCAACGGCAAATTGATCTTGGCCGTCCAATTCAAAAAACCGTAAACCGTCGGTTCGAATCGGCGGTTCGGCAACGGTTCGGTTTCGGCCGGTTTCCAACGGTCCATTGATCTCAACCGTTGATCCACAACGGCTATATGCATTTGAACCACAGCCGTACACGTGGCATGCCAAGAATTAAAAAAAAAATTACATAAACCGGCGGTTGGAACCGCCGGTTCGCCGGTTTGCTTATTTCGGAACCGAAACCGAACCGTTCTCCGGCGGTTCCCGGTTCCGGTTTGGAACCGAAACCGGGTCAACGGTTCGCCGAACCGTTGACCGCCGGTTCGAACCGGCCTGGTTTCGATTTTCGGAACCGTTTGGGCGTCTCTAGGCTGGTCTCTTGGATTATTAGGTTTATTGTTATTTTCAGTAATTTTATGTTTTGTTTTCATGTATTTTAATTAGTTTTCAGTTATTTTATATTTTATTGTCATGTATTTCAATGTATTTTAATTGTATTTTAGTAATTTTATGTAATTGTTTCCCGATTCTCATATTTTTGTGTTGAAAAATGACCCATATTATTATCAACATCGTTAAAATTACCACCCGTATTATTTTATATTTTTATATTATCATCCATATTGAAATATTAATACTTATATTACCTCGAATTGTTATAAAATTAATGAATATTTACAATATATATAAATTGATCCAACAATTATTAAATTAAGCCCATAGTCCATTTCCATTTCCATATGAATTGGCCCATTTGCACAAAAAATTGGATGATGTTTAAGAAAAAAAAGAAAAAAAAGGAAAAAACTGGCGCAAGAATAACGCCGCTTCACATCTAGCGCCGCAATCCTTGAATCGTCACAATAGTGCCAAGTTCAGTGCCTTGCTGGGAGAGAGAAAATAGTGCTGGGCGCTGGAGTACGGCCTTGTTGTGAATGTTCTAATAAATACGAAATGGTGTGCATAAGGCAATACGAAAATTTTAAAGTTTAAAGATAATTACTAATATGATGGAGATTGTATATATTAATAAGGAATATGAGATATTTATTGAAAAAATGATATTCTTTGTAAAGTTGATTTAATTATAAAATATTATCGAAAAAGGGTTCGCCATTGATGGAGAAAAAAAACATATATAATTGGTTTCATCAATCAAAACCAATCATGTGTTTCAGTTGATAAGGCACTTTGGTAGGAATTTAAATTTTGTAATCTCATCGTATGACGTTGACAATTAGTGAGTTACCTAGGTCCAAATATATGTATAAAATATTGTTTTCTTATCCTCCATTGACATACCTTAAAATGTCATTAGTGATGTGTGAAGATCTATCCCTCTAAATATTTTAATTTGAATTTAATGATTACGTATGATTTTTGACACATCAGCAGTGGGCATATTATCATGTGCCCACGGTGGGTAGGGTAACATTTAAATATATATATATATATATATATATAACAATTATCCCTCAAAATAAAAATGTTAAAATTCTCATTAACAAATAATGAGAAAATATGTTTTTAACAATTGAACACAATTTTATATTACAATAATATGTCAACATAGATGCATGATTACCATTTACAAAAGACTAGCTAGCCCCTCCTCCACTAACACTTAAATTGGCAAAGCTTGTTTGGTCAGAACGACCAAATAGCATTCCAAGTACATATTCTATCTTTAGACTATCTTTATCAACAACCTTCTACAATCCAATCTTCTAATAAAATATTCATTTCTCTCTCATCTACATACACAACCTACAACCCAATCCAACTCCAACTCTTTTATGCTTTATTAGTAACACCAACCCAACCTTTAAAATAAATATTTTCTCATTATTTGTTAATTGCATATTATTTATAATAAATTTTTATTATATTTAAAAGGTGTAAGATATAGATAAAAAATATTTGATATTCTAAATCGATAATTATAATAAGGAAAAAATTTACGATACACTTATAATAAGCTACTAACCTAATAACTAAATTAAAATTATAATAGTTGGAATATGAAATTGAGAAGAAATAAATCATGCTTTGAATAGATACAGGAAATACTAAATTACAAATATAAAAGATAAAAATTATATATTTAATTGTATTTCAAAATATGTCAATATTGGACTCTATTTATAGAGAAAAAAATAATATGAATTTTAATAATATCTTTGTTATTTTTTAATAAAAATTATCTTCACTATCAACAATTTAAATTATATACACAAAATATATTCCCACCAGTTGTATGGTGACAAATGTCAAAATTTGATTGAAGGTTGGGAGAAAATGAAGGTTGTGACACCGATTGGCTAGCCAATCGGTGTCGTGACTTTTCATTACTTTTTACTTATTTTTTCCTAAATTGTTGTTTGTCTTTTGTGATGACCCCCAACTCAGGGTCACCAATAAAATCAGTCTTAGCAATCAATGTTTGCAAATTTATGTACATCACAATGAGTCTTTCATATTTTCCAATTATCTAAAGTTAAAACTCTTTGGACATGCTCTTATTCACTTGGGATACATTCCTATTCACTCTCTTCTTTACTTCCTCCAATGGAAGAAGATACAAAGATGACTACTAATAATGGAATCACTCTATATTAGAATATCAATGTTTAGATTTTGATAGGACAACACAAGTATAATAGGAATTTAGAGAACTCTATTTTTCACAATGTTTAAGTGAAATTAGAATATGTTTTAAGTCATTAGAATCTTAGGATGAAGAATTGGAGAAGGCAAGTGAAAACCTTGCTGCAAGTTGTAGGGATCAATTGCAGTAAGGTGCACAATGAAGAGCTTGTTACACACTGCAAAAAGCAGTTACTGCAAGCTAAGTATAGTGAACTTGTTGCATGAAAAACTAGGATGCAACTATGCATACACCAAAACATACAACAAAGCTACTGCCTATTGCATGACAACTGCATGTAGTCAAGATAACTTATCAAGAAACAACATGCAGATAAGAGACTTCTTAATGTACGAGGAAGATCAACATGAGTTCGAGAAAAAGATCATTCCAATGATAACAAAAGATAGTCAGAAGAGACAGTTATCTTACAGAGCTGCTAGCTAATGCATGTTGACACCTGGTCTGACAGACTACATCAAGCTGAACCTCTATACAGTGGAGACAAAAGAGTTTAATGCAGTCTTATACAAAGTTAAAAGGATATTAAATGCATGATTTCAACCATCTTCAACGGGAAAAAATCATCTCCTATAAATAGAGGAAGAATGTAATTTGAACAACTACTAAAACTATAACTCTCAATCCTTTAGTAAGCTAAGCACTCAAAGTTCACCATTTATCAAGCATGCAAGTTTCAGTCACTCAACCTTAGAAGCAAGCCTAGCATTCAAGCTGTTCTTTCAGAGATCAAGTGGTTGTTTGACACCAGTTGAAGAAACTCATAACCTTAACATTTTCTCTGTGTGAGAGGTTGTTTTTGGAGTCCTCATATTGAAAGAAAGAAGTTTACTTGTTGAGTGTAAGTTTCTAAGTATAGCAACCATCTTGTGTGGATTTAGGAAATCCTGTATAAGTCTAGCCTAATAGCTTGGAGCAACCCGTGTGGAAGTTGAAGCTTTATAGATGTTGAGTTTGTTGATCTAAAGTTTGTTAAAAGTGTTCTATAAATCAAACTACACTTAACAAAGTTCTTTCTTGAGATAGAGCAGACTAGATTAGAAGGATTACCCCACCCTTTAACTACTATAAACCTTGTGTGTTCATTTATTTTCTATTCTGCTAGTTATATCGTATTACATAAAATATACTTGTGAAAATAACATATTTGCAAAGGATTTTCAAAAAGAACCTCTTAAAAGGCATAGTTTATTTCCACTGCACGAACTCTTCAGATACTACTTGCAGTACTACACAGTGCAATACGCAGAAACTGCTCACAACACATCTCTAATAGCTTATGACATACATAAAAACTAGTTCATAAAGTTTAAGAAATCTAAAGAGGTTCATTCACACCCCTACCTCTGAACCTCTTGTGCCACTTTGGGACCAACAACCTAGAAGGGAAATGAGCGTGAACAACACATTTAGTGATTGATGTACAACTACCTGGAACAACCTATGGGGATGACTACTAACAACAGGATTGAACGTGGATATGCAACAAGTTGAAAAAGAAAGAGAAAACAAAAACCACATGGTGAAAAAAAGATGAAGAAGCAAAAGTTGTTACACAGGTTGTTAACACTTGTCAAAATATTGACAAAGTTGGAAAATATTCATTACTAGTAAAAAAGAAGAAGTATAAATTAAACCAAATTCTATTTTATATAGTCATGGTTTTTTAAATAAAATAAACATTTTCTCTTGTAAATAAAAAATATTTTTATTTACAACTTGAACTAGTTATAAATAGGTCTACCTGCTCATCCCATTCGAAGAAAAGAAACATTGTCTTTTAAGGTACTTCCTGATTAGGATGATATTGCTCTCTTGAAAGGCCTCCATGTGTTTTGGGCTAAATTGAAAACTAATAAGTGGGTTGTCTAAGAAAATCAGTTTTATAAAGTTCATGTTTCTGAGAAAATTTGTGTGCCCGAGAAGAAGCAAATAGTAAAAGAGCAAGGGCCAATGACGGCACCATTGATTTCTCGGATCCCTATGAACCCACCATATTTGAGTTGTCTAAGGTGTTTTGGGGTGAGGATGATGAGGAGGCAAATGAGCTGACCGAAGCTGAGCCGAGCTTGACTTGTTCGTTGTTCATTCATTTAATTATTGGGTTGTTCAAGCTTGACTTGAGCTTGTTTAGAATTATGTTTTTGTATTTGAGCTTGTTCAAGTTTAGTTTTTTAATGTTCATATTCGTTTGTTTAACATTCGTAAACATGTTTGAATAACTTACACGATCTTACTCGCGAACACTAAACAAATTTTGTTCACAAACAAGCTTGAATATGACTTAAATGAACTTATTCTCGAACACTAAGCAAACTTTGTTCACAAACAATCTCAAATATTTAAATGAGCTTGTTCATGAACAATAAACAAACTTCTTTTGTAAACAAACTCATTTGAGCTTGTTTACGAATACTATACAACCTGTGTTTGCAAACATTTTTGTCACAAAAAATAAAATCAAACTATGAAACAAAATCAAATATACCATAATTCATTATACATAGGGATGGCAACAAGGCAGTGGTTCCCCGTTTCCCGTGGGGATCCGTCCCTAATGGGATGGGGAATCCCCGAAATGCATCCCCGTGGTTAGTCAACCACTTTTTAAAGTGGTTAGTTAAAATACTTTGAATGTGGATATCTTGAAGATCTATGAATATGAGAGGTTAAAGACAATAAAGCTTCTGGATAAAAATACGAGTAGAGTTGCCATCACAACAGACATGTGGACATCAAGCAATCAAAAGAAAGGATTTATGACGATCACTGCTCATTTTATTGATGGATCTTGGAAGCTTCAAAGTTGAATAATCAGGTATTTATTCATTTTCAAACTTGATAAGGTTTAGTTCGCTGGTATGAATCGTATGATATATACAAACTGTATTTTCATTTGTTATTATTTAATTTAGGTTTATCTATGTGCCATGTCCGCATACATCTGAAGTACTTGGGGATGTTCTTGTTGATTGTTTGATGGATTGGAATCTTGATCAGAAGTTGTCTACATTAACAGTAGATAATTATACAACTAATGATGCACTGATTGATATTATTTCGAACAAATTGGATATAAGTTTACTTTGGTTAGAAGGTTCATTGTTGCATATGTGATGTTGTGCTCATATTTTAAATTTGATTGTCAAAGATGGTTTGGATGTTATTGGTGATGGTATTGAACGGATTCGTACTAGTGTTTCTTTTTGGGTAGCCACTTTTAAAAGATATGAAAGGTTTGAAGAGACAACTCGCCAATTGAAAATTCCAATCACTAAGAAGTTAGTCTTAGATTGTAAGACTAGATGGAATTCTACATATGCAATGCTTAGTGTTGCCATTTGTTATAAAGATGTCTTCATTCGTTTGAAACAACGAGAACCGCTTTATAAAAATGTTCCTGTTGAGGAAGATTGGGAAAGGGCCAAAGAAATTTGTGATAAATTGAAGTTGTTTAATAGTGTGACGAAGATATTTTCAAGGACCAAATTCCCCACTGCTAATATATATTTTCCAAAAATTTGTGAAATTAGAATGGCTTTGAGACGATGGCTTTGTTGTGGGGATTTTAACATTGAAGTTATGCAGCTAAAATGTTAGACAAATTTGATAAGTATTGGTCTCAAATTCATGGCATTATGGGTGTAGCTACTGTTTTGGATCCAAGATATAAACTCAAGTTATTGCATTACTATTTTCCTCTTATTTATGGTGATGAAGGTGCAAAGAAAGAAATTCAAAGAATTTAAGAGCTTTGTTCTAACTTGGCAACTGAATACTCATCCAAATTGAAAATGAGTGCAGATGGTGGTTTTTCTATTCACTCTTCTACGAGCTTTTTGCATTCTCAATCTTATTCATCGATTCATGAGGAGGTGGATCCAATGAGTGATTATGATAAGTTTGTTGCCTCGGATTGTAAGAATGAAAATGTTAAGTCCGAGTTTGATCTTTATTTGGAGGAACGTGTGATACCAAGGAAGGTTGATTTTGATATCTTAAGCTGGCGGAAGAATGCACTTAAGTATCATACTCTTCAATTGATTGCTCGAGGTGTTTTGTCGATTTCTATTTCAACTGTGGCTTCAGAGTCTGCATTTAGTACAAGTGGGAGGTTTGTTAGCCCACATCGTAGTAGACTTCACCACGACACATTCGAAGCTTTGATGTGTGCTCAAAATTGGTTATAGGCTGAAATTCATGGTAATATCATTTAATAATATTCAAACAATTACATTATTCTTTCAACTTTAAATTAAATTAATTAACTATATTGTTTTATTTATAGATACTTGTGCGTCTGCCCATTCCGAATGTTGTACATTTTATGAGGACATTGATGAAGAAGAAGTTGTAAGTAATTTATTTATTTAAAACTCATATCACTTTTATGTATTTTTTTCTTAAGAAATAATAAATTATTTTTTACTTATTTATAACATTCTAAATAACTCACTTTATTGAACTTTCTTGTATGATATTTAAGGATGATATCACTTGTATGGAAAAGTTGCATGGAGATTGAAGATGTGGGTTCATTGAAGTATTGAAGAATGATGGAATTTAATGAAGATGTATTAGAATAATTTATTTTAATGTTTTAACTATTTGGACTAAATTGTGTTTTCATCTTTTATTCGGATTATGAGTCATTTTTTATGTTTTGTCGACATTTTATTTATATGTAATTGTATGGATTGTTATGTATTAATTTGTACTTTAAAAAAAAAAAGATGGAGCGGGGAATCCCCGCAGGGCGTGGGAGGTGGGGAATTTTCCCCGTTTAGTGGCGGGGGCAGGGATCCCCGCGGGGTGGGGACGGGTGGGGAATTTTTCCCGTTAAGTTTGCGGGACGGGGATTTCCTGAGATCGCGGGGACGTGGATGGGGAATGCTCACCAAAAATCAATAGCCACTCTTACTTAACAAGTCACAATTTAAAAAATAATTCAAGTATAAAATATCCAAAATTCTTAATAATAAACAATAAAGTCCACAATTGAAAATTTAAGTTATCATAGCCATAAAAACACTTAAACGACTCATCAAAAGAGCTAGGTAAGAAAGAGAACTTCATCATGCCATCATGCCAATTTTGCTGCCAAATAACTTGCAAGAAACTCATTCTGTAGCATTTAAATAAAATAAGGATTGTTAAAGCACGAAAAAATTTCAATTCAAACTTTTGTCTCGTAAAGAACTATACATTTATGGCCAAAGGACAAGTGAAAACAACTATCAAAGATCATGTAAAGGCAATCCCTGTTACATCTTTAGACTACATAAAACAATACAAATTATTTGCGTTAATTATTAGTTAAGGGAGTAAATATGATCAACAAGACTAGATGATATTTGAATTATAATTAAGATGATACTCATTTTTGTTTTTCTTTTGATAGACATTGCGAAATCAATCACTTTCACAAAGTAGCATTTGTACTATATCGGTTCCTAAAGATGGGCGATATGCATCAATCACTCCACCACTAGCACTAAAAGTTGATTCTGATGACGCAGTAGTTATAGGGATCAATGGACAAGATATCAACAACCATTTTGACAGAATTTGGAATTTCAAGTTATTTGACTTCTACCACTCTAAAACATCAAATACATTAGAATTTTCTTGATATATGAAGACTCATTCCAAATATATGTCTAACTCAGACTTTGCATTCTGAATTATATCAACATTTCTAATATATCTCTCATACTTTGATCTTTCTGTTAAGACAACTTTTCATTTCCCAACACCACTAGAAGTAAAACTTTGACTTATGGCTTCTCTTGCTTTTATTTCATCTTGTACTTAGTTACTATCTATAGCACCTACTTTGTGATCAGCCATATATTCATCATATGACTTATATAAGGTATCACACACGAGATTAATCTATATAGGAGCTTCATCTTTAGTGTATATGACACGAAATGAGAAGTCAACATTTTTCAACTTGTTCCTCGGATCCAGGATAATAGAAAATGAGATTAAAAAGTTACATTGTTCCCAATATTTATCAAACTTCAAATGCATTTTCTTAGCCATAACTTGCAACCACAAATCTTCACTTTGAGCTTTCGCATCCAACAATTCTTTAATGCTCAATAGCTCAAGAAGAAATAAACTTGAAATAAGGTATTCAAATTCTAAATATAAGATAAATATAAAAGTTTAGTTGTATACACTATAAAATAGAAACTTACAACAATACTAATAGAAATGTTAACTTTTTTACCTTATATTATTTTTGTGATTACATTGAAAAACTTCAGAAAAGAACAAACTTCTTCAACTCTAACCCAATCATCATCATTGGGAAAATGTTTGTAACTCAAATTTCTTTGGCTAAATCGAGGAAAGATTTGTGTGAACTCTAACATAGTTGACAACATAGACTATGTTGCATTCCATCGAGTATTACAATCTAAAATCAACTTCTTATTCGGCAATTGAAGTTGTTTGGAGATATCTGAAAACATAATTAGATGTTGAGCCGAGGCACTTATGTACTTCACACTCTCCCTAACATTTTCGATGATATAATGAATTTCTGAAAGTCCATCTTACATCAAGAAATTTAAGATGTGTACACAACATCGAACATGAAACAATTTACCCTTTAAAGGAAGGGTTTTATGAAAATGAAGACTAACCCTTAACTTTACTACTTAATCATTATAAGAAACATTGTCAATAGTAATTGTGCACACTTTCCCTTCAATAGGCCATTCTAGCAAATATTTGTAGAGTGCATCATAGACCGCAGACTCGGTATGGGGATGCATGGGGCACATCAACAATGTTTAACACTGATTTTTCCATGCTAATAAAATGAGCATTTAGCACCATGTATTGAATCTTCTAACCAAACTTCCACAAGTTGGTTGTGATACTAATTCGGTTAGTTGTTTTCAGCAATTCACGAATCCTCTTTTTTTCTACCTCATAAATATCATTTGTACTTGTTGTCCAAGATATTCACTTATAATATGGACTAACGTTCTTCATTAACACATCAAAAAACTCGTACTCCGTGAAAGTAAATGGTAGATCATGAACCATAATCATATGAGAAATAATTTCTCGTATCTTTGTATGATCTTATTTCCATGTTTGGATAACACTCACACTCCTCGACTTTTATGTTTGAGGAGTAAGAAACAAATTACATTGTCTCTTCGTTATACATAATTAGTTAAATGTCTCTTGTATTGGGTGGTTGCAACATCTTTTTGCTTCATGAATTTACTCATGCAATGATTGCACTATACTTCTTTAACACACTTTTTCCTTCTACAACTGAAAATTCTTGTCAGACCTTTAATGTCTTCTTTCTTTACCTTTTCATATATCTTCATTTTCATTGTCACATTTTTCAAATGGAGCTTCTATACCTCAACCATTCTCACCGTCCTGATCAACATTGATAATGCTATCACTTTCACTAGAAGTCATAGGTATTGTAGATAGTTCGAGTAAGAAGAATCTAAACTATCCCAAGGTAGTTCAGAAGTTGGAGATGAATAAATCTGATTTTGAATAGAATCCCTAGACATACCTTCATTTAAGAAAATATAATAAATAAGTTAATGATAGAAAAATATAATCAAATAGAAAAGTTATTTAAAATCATACTAGTTTGCCTATAATTTAAAATAGAAAAAATACCATACAAGGACTTCTAAAGTGCATCTATGAATGATGACTCCTTGAACTCTTTATGGCCTCCTCGAGATCTTTTTTTTTTTTTGAGACGCTATAAAGTGAATAGGGTTGGATATACAATGTATAATTGAGATTTGAGAACTAACATTTTAAATAATATAAATTTTACTAAAAATGGCAAATTAAATATCGTTGATTGGCTAAAAACGATAACAAATAATCTATATTTCAGATTTGCAAAACACAAAACGAATTCAATTTCTTGGTTATGTAGAGATATCACACTTTCTTGCATAAATAAAAGTCATAAATTTCAAATAGTTTATAAATAATCATTTCTAATGCAATGAAATCCATAGATTAAAATTGAATTTCCACTTTGTTCATCCCAACAATATAGCAAACTCTTTGCTATGGTACAATTATATTAATAAAATACAAAAATCTATTTTCAATGAACGTGAGATCTTTTATTTCTGTAACTTCAAGTCTATTTGATAATGAATTTTCCTTAGACATTTCCAATCCTTCAACCTATTCCACACTTTAATCATAAGATTTCAAACCTACATTAAATGTCACGCCCTATTTTGAAAGCATGTAAATATCAGAGTTTAAAGTATTGGACATCTAGCAAGAAAAAAAGGAAACATACATTTTGAAAGCGAGAATAAAAAAACAATAAACAGAGTTGAGATAACATCCACAACAAGATCTTTACAATGTTTAAAATTCGCACTTTTACATAATCAAAACCATTGAAAATAAGTAGGAAAGACGTTTGAAAACCTTACAACGGAAGTTTATTACAGGATCCATAATAAACGGTTAAGTTTTGCAAAATAGAACATCGTTTAGAAAATCTAAATATAGAAATTAAAACATTTTCTTGACATGACATCCCTCTATTCACACCTTCTTGTTTCCATTTACATCTGTAGTGTGAATACACACGGGGTGAGTATTTGGAATACACTCATGGGAATACTTTTCAAAATTAACATTTTAATAAGCAACAGGATAAACAAGTATTCGTAATCACACTAGTTAAGCACATCACATAACTCGTGGCACGTGGCTATAAATATGTGAGGATTTTCCCCGTCTTATCTTATAAACGGTTTTTATCCCATTAGTGTAGCTACAGGATCGAAACCCTCATTTAGTAGTTTACAGCAAAGCCGTCATAGCAATCGTCAGTCGTTCATTGCATGCACATATATATACCACAACACATAAACATAGCACACTTAGGGAAAATAAATGTAACTTATCATTAAAGAAATATTTCACTGATCATGAGTTCACGTGGTATTTGTTCGTTCAATCGACATTCATGATATTTTCCATAGCTCAAGCATTCATATAAAAGTGGAAAGTAAAGAGTTTTGATTCAGAAATTACCCCTACCTTGTTCGGTGGTGACTTACATGAAACTCGGTGCTCTAAAGTCTATGTTCGCTCTTTCGTTTTGAAGCCTACACATTACAGAAAGAGCATTAGATTTCTAATTATACTATAAGGTTCAAGATTAACTTAGAAATCTCTCTCGAGAGAAAAAATGATAAAGGAAAGGAAACGAGAGCTTTCGAAATCATTAAAAGTGTTGAAACGATCATGGAAGCTTGAATCTCGATCATTGGGTTTAATGGAATCGTTTTGGGCATAAACGCATGTAACACAAGCTTAAAATAGAGTTCTTAGAAGCATAAGAGTAATTTTGTAAATTCTGGAATGTTGACTTTGACCAAATGGATCAATTTACAAAAAAAAGAAAAGGTTTTGGGGTCTTTTCGATATTTTTGAAAACCTTTGGGGTCAAAACATAATTTTCATAAGCTCTTGGGGTTAAAACATAAATCTTAGAAATTTTTGGGGGTTAAAAATGAATTTCCAGAAACTTGAGGGTTTAAACATAATTTTCCAAAAGCCTTGGGGGTAGAAACATAAATTCCTTAGAGTTTGAGATTTGCAAACAGGCCCCTAAACTCTATCAAATTTTCAAAAAGGAGTGCCACCTCCCTGTCGCGCCACCTCACTTCAGCCACTTCTGGTCGCCGCAGCCGGCGACACCGCATCGCGGACGACTCACCCAACGCCACCCGCACACACCCGTGAGCCCACGCATGCACACACAACCAACCCAAACACACACACAACACAGAAAAGCACGCACCCCACACAAACGACACACGCATGCCACCGTGTGAGATGATGGCCCCAAGGATGATGCGTCGGCGTTGCTCTCACGCCAGCCCACATGGGCAGACGACAACGGCGACTCATGGTGGGAGAATGAGGAAAGCCAACTAAGAAGATGAGAGGGGAGAAAGGGAGAGAGAAAATGGAGATGGTGGCGTCATGCCTTCCTCTACCGATTCACGGCAGCGGCGGCGGCGGCGCCCGATGGTGGTGCTGAGCGTAGGATCGTGATGGGCTCAGCATGGGCTTCCTTTCAAGCCGATTAAAGAGGCTGGCGGACAACAGCCGCGCCGGCGGCAAAACAACATAGAGAGAGGGGGATTTGAGCAGAGAGAATGAGAGGAGAGAGATATAGAGTTGTGCAGAGAGAGAGAGGAGAGAAATGAGAGAGAGTGTGTGTGCACCTCTCAAAGTTTTGTTCAAAACTTACCCTAAGTGTATCAAAAAATCACTATTTATTTGTTCTCTCTTAGGCTTATGCATCTCATGTTAATACTATCTATTTATGAAATCTTTGGGCCTTAACATATGATATCCTTCAATTGTTATAACCTAAAGTTGTTTAAAATTCACGTATTTATTTCATTTCGATAATGCACATAATAAACAAGTAATTGAGGGTTAAATTATTTAATTAATTCAATTATACATAGATTTATCCGAGGCGTTACATTAAATACTTAATCTTGCTATTTTTCAACTTTGTAACTTACATAATGGGCAAACCAATGAGCAAAACTTTCACTGTGAATGTGTTCAATTTGATGGCGAGCAATTCGAGGATGTGTCTCTTCAACTATTTTATGATGTTGCCTAAAAAAGTTAAGACGATAAGTTCCAAATTCAAGAAACATTAAGTTATTTTATGTATAAAATAATACCAACTTACTCGATATATGGTCTGAGAGTCTCATAATTAAACAACACATATTGGTGTGCTTTCTTTAATGTCTCAACATCAAATTTCGTTAAAATTCATTTTCCAAGAGAATGACCACCCATTTTAAATACGTCTAAAGTAGATGTGGTATTGTCATTTATGTATTCATTTCTACTTGTTTGATTGAACTTTGACTCCATATAATCTGCTAGGTATAAAGAGCAAAAATGTCAAACATTCTTCTGCTAATAAATAATCTTGTGCAATTGAAACCTTCAGGTCTACTTCTATTGTGCATGCGCATGTAGGATTTCAATGTGCTTAAATACCTTGTATGCCAAAAAAAAAAAAGAACAAAGTAAAGTTGATCATAATTTTTTTTGAAAAACATTATAATATAAGAATGACAACTTTCAATAATTTCATAGTTACTTTTCAATTGGATACATCCAACGATAGTAAACTTGACCGTCTAACTTTACTTCAATAGCTAAATGTATAGTTAGATGCACCATAATATCGAAAAATGATGGTGGAAATATTTCTCTAACTGACAAAGTACCTCTGCAATATCATTTTCCAAACGAACCACTTTAGATGAATTACTTTTGAGCATAGCTTTCTGAAGTACCAACTCAATTTGAGCAAATGAGAGGGTATGGTCTTTGAAAGTGTTTTTCCTAATGCTATTATTAACAACTGTTGCATCAAAATATGATAATTAAGACTTTTTAGGCCTATAAGCTTAGGTTGTTTTAGTTGGACGTACACACCGTGACATATTTGAAGCATAACCATCAGAAACTTTAATCTCCTTTAAAACATCACAAAACATGGCTCTCTCTTTCCTATCCATCGTAAAAGAAGATGGAGGCTAGTAAACTTTTCCAAAGTCTTTCAAAATAGATAGAAGTTCTGATCTAATCCCTAATTCATTTAAGTCAAGTTTTGATTTATAATTCTCCTTTGTTTTACCATCCATACCCTACAAAGTTCCACAAATTCTCTCACAAACATTTTTTTCTATATGTACGAATCCAAATTATGACGCACAACATTTTTTCCAATATGGCAAAAAAAAAAAAAAAACTTCTCTTTTTCAAAATGAAAGACAACTTTGGATTATCACCAACTAACTTTGAAATCGACAACAACAGGTCAGTAACTCTTGAACCACCCACACTGAGTCTATAGATACATAAGCCACATTGTTCGTTCCCGATAGATGATCGAGGTGAAGCTTTATGACAAAATAATCAAGGAAGATTGTCTCAACAACTATCCTTAAAACCCTAGGGATATATCAATCCAATCAAGATCTTCATTAGGTATTTAGGATCCCCTAAATCATGGGACTTTAGATATTTTGTCTCTCTTTCTACAACTATAAATAGGAGATCAAATGTAAGATAGATAGTTGGAAAATTTCTATAAAAAACAACTCTCAATTAATTAATAAACTCACCTACCCTTCATGATCGAGCTGTTTTAGTTGACCAAAACTTAATACAAGAACCTGCATAAATTACCGAGCTCATTTCTCTTATACATTTCTTGATTTATCTTAGTTGTTTGACGAAGTCCACTTTATGGATTTATAATTAGTTTTATAGTGTTTGGAAAAAGTCAAATCATTTAGAAGTTTGAACGAGACTGTTTTGACCGAGTAACCATTCTACTTTTTCCTGTAATTGTTTTAATTTAATTATTAAGTCACATAAAATTATCGAAAAAATATGTGAATTAATTGTAAAGTTTGATTTCAACATCAACGGTATATAGTAATATTTCTTGATTTAGTTATGGCCAAATGTATATATTAATAGAAATATATTAACCTCAACAGAATTTTTTTGAGCTAGATGCAGTTCACCTCCCATCAAATACAGATATCCCAGTTTATACAGAAAATCTCTTATTGCAGGTTAATAACTAATCTCTTTAGGTGAGATCAATCAATGCCCACAAATTGATGCTTATATACATGTTAACTGTTTTTTCCATGCTTACCTGTAAAAGTTAAAATGCATGCCTTAAGATTAGATGAAATGATCAACACATTGTTTTATGCATGAAAATATGATATATGTTAATTAGTAAAGAAATAAGTCATCTTTGTTTCTTTAATTAGGGTATTTTTGAGTACAAAGCTTAACTCAAATCATGATTAGGTAGTCTTAGCTTTAATTAAGTTCTAGAGAATTTATATATAGCAGCGGTTAAAGATCATTGATTCGTTTTTGTTATATTTTTATTTTATTAATCCAAAATCAAAGCAATCAATTTTTAAAAAAAATTCCGTCCATATGTGGAATTTCAGAGTTTTGGATGAATTTTACATTGTCATTTTGTCCCTTATAACCTAATTGGAGATATAATTTGTACTAATTATCATAAAAAAGAAGATTATAAATATTATTCTAGGTTAATGTTGGTTGCATTTTTGTGACTTAATTTTATTTCTTGGTTAATTAATCATTTACTTAATAAGCTGACTAATCCAAACAAAATCCAAATTAGTTTAATTATTTGTTTCGATTAGAAGTTGAAGTATTTAAAAAACCAACTTTATTGATTTGGTTAAAAATAATGTGTGCAAACCCACTAAATCGAAACATGAATAATTTTTTTTTTTTTTTGGGTGCAACAAGTACTGTATATGTATGACAATATGATTGATCAAATTTGTAAATCTAAATAGAAAGGGAAAAATACCCACATATATCTAAACTGTAATACATTTTTCAGTTGGTTGTGCTTTGTGTGTTTTGGTGAGTTCTCTTTTCAATTCTTACATAAGGACCTATAGAAGATCTTTTAATTTTATAAATCTTTTGCTCGTTCTCTGGATTTGTCCAAGTCTTCCATTCAAAACTATGTTGTGTTGATTTTCAACCTCATATGATATGATAAGCAAATATTCACTTCATTACATTCTATCTACCATCTAATATATAGAATATAAATATTTCATTTTAAGTGGCGTTTTCTAAAATTATCAAAAAGAATTGAAAGCTTTTCAAACTTTATTTCTATGTTGATTTTAGAGTAAAAAAATGAGTTTGGTTGGAATAATTATTTCACTTTACCCTTTTGTTAATCAATAATTAATGGTTAGAAATCTATATCTATATTAATATAAAAGCAAAGAAGTTGGCAAAAATTACTAATTTGCTATTTTCCCTCTAAAAAATGTCACATCATGGATATATATTTTTTTTCTTTTTTTCCCTCTTTGATGCAATTATGGGAAACTATTTTTTTTCCTCATATATAATATGTAATTGGAGTCTTATTCAATAAATCATTGATAAAATATCTCAAAATTTTGAGATTTTAAATAATTTGTCAAATAAAATTTTGATTTTATCTCCTATAACATATATGAATTATGTTGGAATTAAAAAATAGTATTATAATATAATAATGATTATCATAATGAAATTTATATTTAATATATAGTAGTTTGTACTTGAAAACATAGTTGTTATATTATTTATTTGTGAAAAATAATAAAGAAAGTAATTATCTAAATATTGAATAAATAGATTGCTTTAATTTTAGCTGGATCGATCATAGTTTAGTGACTTAAGCATGCTTAAATTGGTTTATTGATTTTTTTTAAGTGTCTAATCACATGTTTACAATAATGGTAACATTGTTATAAAGTGTTTCAATTGCAAATAATTATGTTGTTTTGCCGTATACAATTTTAATAAGATAATTTACGATAGAAAATCTTATTTTTCATGTTCGCACACTAATATATATTTTTTTATTTCTCCAAACTAATCAATGAAAATAATTATTTATGGTTTTATTTCTATATTTATATGACTTTGTGTTATTTTTATAATTATTTAACTTAGTATATTTATATTTTTGTTCTATGTTTAGATTAATGTATAGACTTCTCAATCAATTGATTGAATTATAAATATTTTTTTGTTTTATTAATTCAATTGTTTGAAATTAATAAATACAATCATAAGATGAAAGAAATATTTAAATATAGTTATTTAAATTTTATATAAAGTATATAAGGTAAAATATAGTTATGTAAACTCAAATTTTTTTAATTAAATATTCTATATATTTTGTTTTCTTCTAAATATTTATATTATTTTATCAAAAAACAAAATTTATCACATGTTATATGACAAACCATGCAACACACGAGAAAACATACTAGTACTCATATAAAATAGCAAAAAACATTAAGGAAAAAATTATATTAAAAAACAAAGTTGTTGGATAAAAACACTCTTATTATATTATCGGTAGATCCCTTAAGATATCGAGATATGAGATGATACAAAGTATTACTCATGTCAATCATGGTTATGTCGCAGTAACTACCTAGTTCATGTGTGTTGGTTTGTGACACACGAACAACTATGATTCGTGTGAAACAAACTTTATATGTGTGTATGTTGGTTCGTGCCACATGAACCACTATGGTTTATATGACACGAACCATGTATGTATATTGGTTCATGTGACACGAACAATGTATGTACATAATTATGTGGTTCGTTTCACACAAACCACCTTGGTCCATGAAGCATGCATGTATATATATATATATAATATCCATTTGTCTGCAGTTAATTGGTTCGTGTCGAACCATTATGGTTTGTATATGTGATGTGTGTGGGTGATTATGTTTGAGGGATACATGTGAGGATTTAGATCATTTCATTAAAATTATTTCAGTCAATATAGTTAAAAAAAATGATTTTATAATTCATTTACTACAATAAACTTTAGAATGACAATTATAACAGATGTCTGTTAATTCATAATTTTTAGGAGTTGCTTAATTGGAAAGTTGGGAAAATGATGAAGGAGAATTGAATCAAAGTGAATTCTTGTTATGTATATACTAAACTATATTTGACTTTGATTACCTAATACCTACTTTTGAAATAAGTGATACCCCACGCAAATGCAAATTGAATCCTTTATTCCAATTCGATATTCCATCTGTTATTTTTAATTCACGTCATGTGTAATTTAGATTTAATGATGTTATCTTTACATTTAGCGTGTGGTGGTTATGTTGGCGAACATCAGATGAAACACCAATGTGCAACAGAAGAAGTAATTACCTTGATTCAGAAGTTTTCTCAGGTGTTTCCAAGTGTGGTAGTTGAAGCTGGAATGTTCCATGAAGCTCATCTCTACTAATACTGAAACCATTATTATTTGAACCAAAACCATTTCCATTTGCTCCACTTATATCCTTCATCCCATAAGCCTGATACATTAAATTAAATGTTTACAAGAATATATAACAAATACCAAAACAACTATATAACTTTTACACCCTCCATCCGAAAATATTATAAAAAAAAAAATCATATTTGAAAAGTTAATTGAAGGCTCACAAAAAGTTATATATTCATTTAGCTCAGATATATATGTACAGAATAATTAATATATTGTACAATATTATTATGTACCTTTCTGTACAATTCCATGCTCTCTTGCTCAGCAAGTTTTATCTTCCTATACAGCTCAACATTCTCCTGATGGATGAAATGTCCCTGAAATCAATCCATAATTAAGCAGCATTTCTTATAGCCATTTATCTTATAATTTGCAACTGATTAATCATTTAATTGATGATTAATTCCTGTAAATAAAAGTGAGTAATTGCATAAATGGTTGGATAATCATTGGAATTGAATACTTACTTTTCTACTAAGCTCTTGAATCTCTTCAGTTAATATCTGTTCCTGTGAGCCCCAAAGACCATATAGACATCAGAAGTTAATAAAGGAAATTAAATATATACTTCCTGCTTCTTATATATGTAAGCTATTTTTTTTCCTAAATAAATAATTTGTATTTAATGGTTCTTTATCTGTTCTTTAACTAATATAACCCTATTTAATATACAACTTTGGACGAAATTTTCCTACATAAATGTAGGGTTCTGACTGAAATTTTTCACAAATTGCTCATATTAAGAGTTGGTAGTACTAAATTACCACCCCAAAAATATCAAATTTATATTATATATATTATAGAAGAAGAATGGATGAGAGACCTTTTTGATGCGTACACCACGCAAACTGATCTGTAGTTGGGATTCTAATCTTTGTAGATCTTTCACACTCAACCCATAAAGCTCTTCTCCCATCAATTTCCTGATCAGTTCAACATAGCACAAAAGTATATATTATATATGTTTATGCAAATTAATGTCTAATACAAATTGTATAAGTAAACACACAAATTCCATCCATTTGTTTTAGTATTGAAGATGAATTGATAATAGGTTAATTACATGGAAAATAATCATATTTACCATTTGTTTCAATTATAACAAGACATTTCAATTCTAACACAACATATCTATCACCTTTAAATTTGTTACAATTCAATACATAGTCGAGTCGTTCGGGTTTCAATGTTGATGTACGTAGAGGCCCGAAAATTGAAAAATATCCTCATCATTTGTCAATATGACTTTGAATCGTTCAAAAAATAACATACCCTTACATATCAGCATAGAATTACATTTTTTCTTACTTATAAAAACCCTAGATGAAATTTCTTAAAATATCAAATCCTAAAAATCATGAACTTCTAATATCTAAATAAAAAATCAGGCTCACATCATCAATTGAAACATGCTCCAACCATATATTAAATTGTAACAAATTAAAAGATGATATGTGGTGTTAGAATCAAAATATCATGTTGTAAGTGAGCAAGAAGGTTAGATGTCATGACCTATCATATAATTAACTCATTGATATTTCAAGCAGTTTCAGCAGTAATGGACAGAGAAAGCCATTTATTAGTGATATCACATATTTTGTTTCAATCATCCCTTTGTTCCTTATTTTCTTAATAAAGTATCTAATTAATTCAAACATATAATTTACCGGTGATTATCTTGCAATTCCTCTAATTGTTGCCTTAGAGCTGCCGCCTCCCTTTGCCAAAACTACAAAGTATAATTGCACCGATTAAGCATACTTATATATATATATATATATATATATATATATATATATATATTTGTAATGGGATGAGAACAAATTAAGGATACAATTAGAGAATAAATTAATTAAAGTAGGATTAACAATGTAGGACTCTTATACCGCCGTCTCATTAATTTAATCTCATGAGATGGGTTAATCCATAATCCATAACTCACAATTAATTCATTAATAAACTTGTGAAAATGAATTTGTTTTGTTAGTGATGAAATTTTGTCTCATGAAATTAATTCGTAAAACTTTCTCATATATATGAGTTTTTATGTTATATATATATATATATATGAGTCTTTATGAATGCAATATATATTTCAACAATTAAATAATATATCGATCATATTGTGTTATATTTAATATTAAATTAAACAATGTGTATCGCACAAGATCATAATATTTTTTATATAAAAAATATTTTTTTTTCTAATTTTACAAAGTTAAATTTGGTTTTTTTTTAATCTCATGTATTACATGATCATATACTAGTAAAGAAGTATAAATAGAACCTTAATAGTCCACAATTTACACATCCAATATACATGAACGAGCGCAAAGTAACAAGTAACAATCCTCTTTAATTACTTCTCCAGAATTTTATAAGTAAGAATTAGGGCAAAATTTTGATAGAAATTATTAAGTACATTCATGAATTATACCCTTCCCTTGTGCATCTTAGGTATAACTGGAAAATTAAAAACTAATAATGTTAATTCGGGCTTATTCACAACTTGTTTTGCTAATTTAAAATTTCAATTTGGTAATATAGATATTGAATTTGAATCTATATCCACCAAACATTTTAAAATACACCAGAACGTAATCATTGAATTTAGAAATTGGATAACTTCGTATTGTTTAACCACTTTTTGTGGGTGTGCATGACTAATTCAAGTGATATAAGATATTCGAAGACAACATAAATTTGAGTGAGAATATAAGAATCACAATCATACCTTTATCCCAGAGCCTGGATTAAGCAGTTGATTTTGTTCCTCTTTTGTTTCACTGTATCGCTCGATAACTGATTTCATGCTGCAATAGTTCCAGAAAAGATAAGCTCAAACAAAAAAGAAAACTATTTATAAGTGTGCAAAATTCATGTGAGACCGTCTTATGGATCATCTTACATGAGACGGGTCAACCTACAGTCCACACTTCACAATTTACACACAAATTTGTGAAAATGAGTTTGATTTGTGGGTAAAAAAAATCTCTCACAAAAACTATCCTTGAGACCGTCTCAAGTAAGTTTTTGTGTTTATACTATTACTGTTGTGTGAAGGGAAATAATATGTATTTACAAAATAAGATTAAAGACCATATATATACACATCTATTTTCAAAGTTCAAAGCTAACAAGAATTACTAAGAAAAAATTGCAAGATCAAATGATAGAAAAAGTAATTCCTTTATCATTTATTCACAACTAATATATCAATGATGAACATATTAACGCACGTCTACCGACATTTACATGCAATTAAACTAATATATCAATTATGAACATATTAACGCACGTCTACCGACATTTACATGCATTTTAATTGCATGGATAGGATATATAATTATATAAGTATTGATACATAAATTTTGATGAACAATTTAACTATGCCACATGTAAGATAAATGGTTAATTTCAATTTTGGTCTTGTATATAAGGTCTTTTCTATTTTTGAACAATCATATACACGTTTTCTAATTTTGGTCTTATATGTTTCAACTTTTTCCAATTTCAATCCGATTTTCCAATTTTGGTCCTGTATGTTTCAATTTTTTCCAAATTTTGTCCAATTTTGATCGGAATTCCCAAAATCATTGATGTCGTGTGAGATTTTCCGAAGGCCATCCGATCAAAATTAAATTGAAATTGCAAAAAATTGAAACATATAGGACCAAAATTAGAAAACGAATATTTGGTTGTCCCAAAATGGAAATGGTCTTACATATAGGTCCAAAATTGAAACTAACCCCAAATATATATATATATATATATATATAAAAAATTCAATTTCATTGGTGAATCAAAAGCCATCATGCTTCAAAATCATGCATATATTATCAAGTGAAATATAACTAATTAGATAATTATCACAAAGATGTTAGATATAATCAAAATGTGGCAAATTCATCGAATCACTAGCTAGCTATAATTATAAATAGGGGTCTTAATTTCAAGAGTAAATGCAAATTCTCTCTAACTACATTTAAACTCCTCTGATCAGTAGCTCAGCAACATTTTAGGTGCATGCTAAAACACTTTGATCAGTGCTTTAACATTGTTCTTCACCCATTTAAAAATCTACTTCTCGTTTTGAAAGACTTCTTCACAAAGAATACAAAATTATCAATTCATTCCTAGTGCTTATATTTCAAATAAACTAATACAAGTAAATTAAACTTGAATACACTATAAGCAGAGATGATAACTATAATTTTATTTCTTTATTAGTATAAATGTTTAATGTTTCATGAACAAATATGCAAAAGAATTACACTTTAGGTTGGCATTTGGGATTGGGGATTTAAAATTTATATTAACAAATTTATTGGCTGTTTGGATTAACATGAATTTGAAATCTATCAAAACTCTGATTTTTGAATATTTAATTTTTTATTGGATTGAGACGATATTGAAAATTCGTTTTACTTTGATGAGCTTGAAATCATTATTAATTTCAAATGTTTGCATTTTGAATCACTCAATTTAAATGCAGTCTTATAGTAATGATAAAGCTATTCCTGAGTCCTTTATGCTGTAATATATGATAATGATCAAGTTGGAAAAGATTTACATACTACATCTGATGAAAAAATAAGAGTTGTTTTTGAAATTTAAGTTTTGATTCAAATTTAGTATCGTTTTAGATTTTTATATAATTTCATTTCAAAATTATCTAAATTTTTGACACATCAGTCGTAAATACATTTTAACGTGTCCACGGTGGGTATGGTAATAGAACTGATCTATATTAATATTTCTTAACTAAAATTTAGAGATTTAATATGATATTTTTTATGGAATTAATTTGATTGTTTTTCCAATTTTAAATATTTTCCTTCACTAATAAGGATATTTGTGTTAGTTTTTATATTTTTTATAAATTTATGACAAAAATTTCAAAATGATAACTATTTTAAATTGGGAAGTAGTATTAATTCTTAATGCATGTAAGTTAGCTTTTTTTTTTTTTATATATATTTTTCCCCAGTTCACACACACATGTACATATATGAGTAACTCTCATGTCTTTGCACCGTACAATCCACCTAAAGGTATTACTTTATCTATATTATATTAAGATGTTACCTGAAAATATAACGTAAAAGTATTACTTGTATCACGTAAATGTATTATTATATATATGTACTTATAAATATTACCTTATTTTAATTACTTAAAAATTGCTCTTAATATTTACTTAAATATATAAGTTGCATCAATAAAGGTATCGGTTGCATTAAATAAAAGTATTCCCTCATTAATATAAATATATTACCTTATAATTTTAGTGAACAAATTGTAAGAATATTACTTAAATCATGTACTGATATTAACCATATATAACGTAAATGTAGTTGTTGTATTACATAAATGTATTTGTTATCTTACATACAAAAAGATATTACTTCATTTACAATTTTTTTTTACTGAAATATAATTATGAAAGTGTATTAATATCACTTACATGTATTAACCATATCAATATGAAACAACAAAACCTAACAATGATTAGAACACATCATGATATTAATCATACGTTTAGGTTTTTCTAAACTGTTATTCTAGAACTCACTGATACTAGCTAGAGTCCAAACTAAGGTCAAATAAACTTGCAATTCTGCGACTGTACGATGTGTATATATACATACATATACAATATATATATATATATATAGAGAGAGAGAGAGAGAGAGTAGATCTTTTCTTTGCTTTATACATTCAAATATCAAGATTTATAATATAGTACATGATGATTCACTAAAAAAAACAACACATAAAATCTTGATCCCATTCTTGTTTCTTAACATGATGCAATGCAAATGCCATAAGATTACTCTCCTTACTTAGCTTGATGCACACAGTAAAATTGATGGCATAGATGCCAAAGAAGAAATCAGCATTGACCATATATTGGGGGAAATATTAATTACCTTGTACTAGTCAATCCTAAAAAACATGTGATTAATTATATTCCAAAATAGCAAAAATAACAAAAATTAAAAAAATTAAAACCTGGAACTCGAATACTCATGGAGCTTCCCCGTGCTAGAAAATATGACAACTCCAACTTGTGCATCACAAAGAATCGCGAGCTCCTTAGCCTTCTTTAGAAGCCCGTTTCTCCTCTTCGAGAAGGTCACTTGCCTATTCGTTGAGTTGTCGATTCTCTTGATCGCGATTTTACCCCTCCCCATCTTTAACTAAATCAAGATTTCTAGGGTTTTTTCTAGGGTAATGAGTTGTTGTTAGTTAGATCTCAAAAATTAGGTTAAAGATAATTTTACAAGAAATAAGGAAAAAAAAATTGTACCTTTTTAACAGCTTATAAATGAATCTCTGCAAATTGATAGGATGAAGAAATTGTTGAGATGATGGAGCACCTTGATATCAAAGTCAAGATGTTGTAAATAAAGAATTCTTTTGTGAGTGATTTCATTAATAATAGAAGTGATTATTTATTTATTTGGAAGAACAATAGACCACTTTTAAAATGTGGTGGGACTAAAACTACAATAATGTGACAAATCGAGGGCCAACCAGTGATTCTTTAGTAAAAGTGGCGTTGCCTAATTAGTTATTGACACGTGGGGAATCATACATTTCTTACCTTAATTTTTCTATAAACGGAAATAATTTATTCCGATGTAATAAGAAACATTAATTAAACCTTAAAAGTGGTGAAGAAAGTTTTGCCTGCTTTTGGGCATTTTCACGTGGGCAAAAAGTTTATTCGGGAAATGTTGTACTTGTTCCAAAGAGATAAGGTTTTTTTTTTTTTTAATTCCTAAAATTTAATTAAAAAAAAAAAATAAGACGAGGTTTCTTTTCTTTAATTTTTTTCCAAGAAAAATAGGTAATGCTAGCACGCTATTCGTCTTGGGCTCACCAAATTATATACAATCCGTACTGATAATTAATTAATCAGTTATTTTTATTAATTAATATACTGTCTCCTCAATTAATATTCACGAATATTAGGTCGGTGAGTTGACTGATTTTGGACAATAATTTGGGGACTATCCAAGCCCTAAAAATACTAAACATGAGAAAATGTATTTTTATATCATTTAAATTTTAAAAATTGGGTTTTAATTAAATTAAAACTGATCATCTATATCCAGATTTTTAAATGAGGCTTTGTCTCACGTCACAAGATCAGATCTTGATATTATGTCTCTGTGAAAAACAAACTTTGATCATAAAAATTTCTTTAAAAATGTATATAGTGAAATATCTAATTTAAGGTTTGATACATAGTACGTATTTTGGACCAAATTTTTTTTTTTTTAGGTGGAGCATATTATTAATTATTGTGTTAATATTTTTTGAATTTTTAAGTTTATAAATATAATTCAACGAATATAATTTTAATCAAATATAACTTCAGTTTGAATTATAAATATATATGAATTAATTTGTAGAGATTCATTTCTATTTTGTTTGAACATATATAAAAGAAAATTTGAAATTTAGTAAGCAAAACCCATTAAATTGTTTTACTGATTATTATCTTTAATTAATTCTCAAACTTTGTTTTACGAAACACTATTATAATATTTTGTTTTACTGTATAGGTTTAAACTTTCAAATATTATTTTACTAAACCTCTAAATTGTGAGTGACACTCCTGTGCACAAGGTGCAACAATACTGTTATATTATATGAAGTGATACTGTTATATTATATGAGTGATACTGTTATATTATATGAAGTAATACTGTTATATTATATGAAGTGATACTGTTATATTATATGAAGTAATACTGTTATATTATATGAAGTGATACTGTTAATATGAAGTAATACTGTTATGAGTGATACTGTTATATTATATGAAGTAATACTGTTATATTATATGAAGTGATACTGTTATATTAATATAACAGTATTACTTCATATAATATAACAATATTGTTGTGCATAGATTTGGATCCGTGCACCTTGTGCACAAAAGTTTTTGCCCTAAATTGTAAGTTTCATTCTACTAGCTTGACCCTTCTAATTTATCAAAGTAATTAGTGAAAACAATAATACGGTAAAGGATTAGTAAACAAAACTAAAATTTTCCTTAAAAGAACACATGATACTATATATATATATATATATATATATATATATATATATATATATATATATTCCCTAAATTTTACTTTAAGATGTAAAGATCTATTTTCAGTTTTTCATTTTATAAAATATTTCGTTATTCATAATTCAAAATTATTTTTACAAATCAATCTTTAATTTGTATAATATATATTGTGATTTGATCAGTCTCACGAATTGTATATTAAATTAAATTTGTTATGCGATCACAAAATCTCTATCTTTTTACTAAAAAGAAAAAAAAATTATTCTTTTTGATGGTATATAATTTGGTGCTCTCCACATGTAAACTTGACCTGCCCTTCTGAAAACAATGATGAAAATGAGCACTAAGTATGAATAAAGCTGGATTTCTATTGGCTAAAGCCACGTGAACACAATTTGATAAACCAATTAATCTTTCTTATTATCAACGAGTTCCTCGGTTTATGGAGGGCACCAAATCCAACAAGGTTATACCACCATTTTCATGACTTCAAAAGCTTTATCACCACAACAATTGTATAATGGGAAATAGTCATTTATTTTATAATAATTTAAAAAATAGAAAATGAAATATTATTTAAAATATGTATAATTAGATGTGTTTAGTTTTTTTAAGTGCTGGCATTATATATTAAAAAAGTTAGGTGAAGAGATCATGTATGCCTTTTTCTTGCCATCAAACTTTATATTGTAGACTTCTTTTGAATTTTTCCTTATGTACCGATTAGAAAACAATCATTCTATTTATTAACTTTATCTCACGTTTTTTCTAATAAATTGAGTATACGAATTATAAATTTAGTAGAAGACTAAGTTGTTTCTTATTTAGATTAAATGTATTATAATCATGTATTCTTAACTAGCTTTACAAAAACCTTACAAGAAATCTATGGAATAGTCAACTCATACATCAACAAGCATCAAACCCAAATGTAGGCTTGTAATTCAAGAATTATTGTACTAGCTTCACAAATTAATAATATAATGCAAAATATTCTAACATCAATCTTCTCCAACACTTTACTTGATATACTTTGTAAGCTAATTCAACATACCAAAGTTAGAGTCTTGAGCATCTAGACAACAAATTTGTCATCCTCATTGTATTGCATTGTCCAACCATAGCCAGTACCATGGAATATCTTCATAAAGCTATCAACTCTATTTTTTCAATCGATCAATCATTTCTTAATAACTTATATTGCAAGTAGAGAATTTATCTAATGAGCATTCTAGTCTTAGATTTGGCTGATAAAATGTCTCATGTTCCAAGTATAGTAGTTGGAGTTTTCACCTTTAAAAGTAAAAACCCAAATTTTTTAAAGACTTAAAACAATTGTTGTGGATAAAATTTTAATGTTTTGAAAATTTAAGGTTAATTTGATCATGATTCACCATTTATTTGTTCTTTGATTCATTATCGTCAGATCTTCAGCAATGGAATCGGTATGTTGACCATTACAACAAAGTTCACATATTCAACATGCAGTACAATAAAGTTCACATGTCATACTAAGAGATCAATGTGAAATTAATAAAAAGAAAAAAAAACAACAAACACTAGAAAATGAGGACAAACCTTCTTTAGAGAATGAGCATTATTCCCAAGGTCATCTTCAAATACATTCTTTCTGTAACGTGCTTCATTGGGATCTGAAGAAAAGACAAAATCGTTGACCAACGATCTGAAGATTCAAGCCCAAAGACCATCGAAAAATAACCAAATATAACATATGTTAACTCGTAAATACAAGATGATCTATGCAAACAAAAAATATTGTGTAATTACACTACAGGGAAAATAAATTTTAGTGGCGACATTTTTTGTCACTTTATATATATGTCGTCACTATAAATTGTTGGTGATAAAAATGTGCATCGTCAAAAGATTGTGACTATAATATTCGACGCTAAAAGTTTTAGTATTGAATCATGTATAGTCATCACAATAACTTCAACTTCTAGTTGCATACAACTGTTGTCACTAATGCAATATGTAATAATCATATACAATAGTCACTATAATAATGTAATGATCGTCATTAAAACCATTTACTTTAGTCACATACAAATTTTGTCAGTAAAATAATAGAGTTTAGTGACATAATAATACTTGTAACTACAATTTAAGTATAGTCAAATACAAGTTTCATTACTAAAATAACAGACTTTAATGACATAATAATACTCATCACTAAAATTTTAAGTATAGTCACATACAAATTTTGTCACTAAAATAATGGAATTTAGTGACAGAATATACTCGCCATAGAATGTAAGTATAGTAGCATATAAGTTTTGTAACGAAAATAATAGACTTTAGTAACAATAATACTCGTCACTGAAATTTAAATAGTCACATAGTTTTTGACCCTGATACATTATCTTTAGTTACATCTGAGTTTTGTCACTAAATTTCAATTGTTGTCACAAAAATTTATTGCTTTGACAAGTTAATTATGTAGTCACTTAAAAATCTTTGTGACTAAAATGTATCATGTGTTGTCACATGTTTACAAAATATTAATGAAGAATTAATCATCATTAATTAAATTTCGAAAGTCGTACAATTATATATAATATTAAATAAATAATTTTGTTTTAGTGTATTATAATACTAATTATTATAATACTTCCATTAACATACTTTTGTTTTAGCTAACCTTTGAGACTAAATTTTCCAAAGAGCAAAATATTCAATAGCCCGAAATTAGCGATTTAAGCCCAATTTGGCTGTACAGGCTGAAATTGGCCTAAATTTTCATATTTTAAGAAATTAAAGGATAGAATTGCCGGCCCAAAAAGTTAATGGTCGAAATTGCCAAAAGCGATGAGTTACTAGATAAAAAAGATAATAAACTAAATGCATAATAATCCCTAAAACTAACTACATTGATGTAAGAACCTATACATTTCTATGTAACAATAAAGAATATTTAAGACATATAAATATACTTACATAATAAAATGAAAATCAATTGGTTCGCCTTAGACTTTAAAGTATCGATAGAAGTTTAGCTTTCAAAAGAGTTTCAACTTGTGTTTTTATATGACCTTCTTGGTTGCTAACTTAGGCTTCTAAGGAGTCCAATCGTGAAGCCATCACTTCATTTTACTTCTTTAGTTCTTCATTTTGTTTTTGCAATTTGAGATTAATTATTTCTCCTCTTTTAGAAGGTAGCTTTAAGCCATCCCCACATGCACGAACCTTATTAGGCTTTTATTCACCAAGAAACTTGATAAATGTTTCATCCTCTCATAGCATAGCATACAATTAAGATATTGAAAAATACATATCCTCAAACAATAAACTTCATTAATAAAGTTAATGCTCGTAATGTTCATAGATAATGTGACATCTCAACCTCTATTTGGAGTAAAATTTTGATGGAGTAAAATTTTGAAACGTGCATGGTGCATAAGCATTCATCATTGGGAAATATGATACTATTAGCTCATAAAAATTAATATTAAGCAACATCACTTTGTATATTGTGGATCTTACGACAAAGAAAGATCGGGGTGTATGGTCAAAGAGGATAGTTCAACGAAATAAGTATGTCATTTTGATGATATAAATTATTTAGTGTTATACATTAATAATGGCTATTAAATGATTATTAATATATTCATTTGTTATATATAATTATATCGATCGAATGTTTTCTTAATTTCAGTGGGACAAACTAAATGACGGTTATTTTGGAATGGACAAAAAATGTATGTAGCAATAGGTGTAGTGAAAACAACTTCTCAAATGCTTTCAGATATGTGAGAGGCTCAAACGTTAATGAGACAACTTCTGATAGTTTTGTAAAGAATTTTTGGAATGTGTTTGTTGGAAATTAAATATCTATTAGTGATGTGTCTCTAATTGTATATATTTTATCATCATAATTATCCTTGGTTATAGTACATTTGTGTTTTAATTGATCTTATTATTATTGTTATTTGTAGGAATGGACCTTTGATGGGTTTTGAGGAAAATTGGGCTTAAAAAGATCAAATTATGCTTAAGTTGTGAAAGTGGATTTAATGGGCTTGAATGGGACCACATCAAATGCTTAATGGCTTGGAGGAAAAGAAAGGGCAAAGAAGAGATTTATCTCTTATATTTTGTAATGGACTCTTATGTCCTTAGAGTTTTAGGTCCTTAAGTTTTGATTAAGGGTAAAAAAGACTTTGTCATGTAATCTCTCATCCCTCTCTTGGGAGTCAAGACCCAAGATCATTCTCTCATTCCATTCCATCATTCTCTACACACACATTTAAGTTTTTCTCTCAATTTCAAGAAGAATGTTGAAGATTACATTGGAGATGATTAATCAAAGTATGAGTGGCTAATTTCCTTCTCTGATTCAAGGGTCGTTTAATTTGATTGCTATCACCGTGAGGTTTTGTGCTTAATTTGGTTTCTTGCTTTATTTCAAGTACTTGTTAATTCATGATCTAATTCCATATAGTGATATATAGTTTGGGTTGATATGACAATTCGATTTGAATTATATATTGCTAATGTTATCCATGAGTTCTCTTTTATATGTTGTTGGGATGTATGATTGATGAATGATTGGTACTTAGTAGCAATAGGTTGATTATGCTTTTGTTGGGATTGTGTAATTGTCTAATGAATTAACGAGACTAACAGAACCATAGACTTAGTAATTGCAGCTATCTCGATTATTAGGTTCTAGGTTTCAGTTACGTTTAACTGTTTTCACAAGAACTCAATGCGGTTGTTAATTAATTTGGATCGCGACCAACTTAGTTAATGGCTAGATTTGATTAGATGCTAGGTTTAATCAATTAAATTAGGAAAACGTGGACTTCACTACGGCTTCGTGTTTAGTTTAAAGTTAAATACTTGAATGAACAAGATAACGTTTTATAACCCGTGATCGGTGATGCAATCGAGTGTCGACGCCCTTGAATCGGAGTTTTGTAAGATTCTCATTCTCCTCTTCTTTTCATCTTTCGTTGCTTGTTTTATTCATATTTCATTTGATATTTTCTTAGTGTAGTTTCTTTAGTCTTTTGATAATCAAAAACCCCCATTTTGGTTCATTTATGCTCAAGAAGAATTAATCTCTATTCCATGTGGATCGACCCTACTTCCCATTATACTCGTGTTTTTGCTCATTTGGAGTGGGTTTTATCTTTATCGGTTTGACAATCCGATCAATTAGATTCTATATACGAATTCAAATAAACACTTTTCCACTGTCCAATTTTATATTTCATATATACACATAAATATTATAGTTTTATATGTTATATAATTGGAAAAGATTAAAAAAAAAATATATATATATATATATATATATATATATATATATATATATAAAACATAAGCATATATGAGTAGGTTTGGATCATTCGTGCCTTTGTGGGTATTATTAATTGGATTAGGGATGGATATGGATATGAAATTAATTTTTTAAATGAAGTTGGAAACAAATACAAATATTGATATATTTAGTGTGAGTTAAGTTAGATAAATGCAGTATTTTGGAGTCCCCACCACTGACACGTGGCGCTGCGTCTCTGGCTGAAGTATAATTAGAAAACGTGCTGATGAGTTGAAGCTCCTATTCCTCTCGGATCACCATTTGTAAGTTGTCTACATCTAGTCTTTTGGAAAGCTTTCAATGTGTTCGATAGAATGCCTATGATAAGTATTCATACACACACCCCCTTTTCTTTTGCCCTTCAATCTTACTTGTAATGTCCCTTGTATTTTGTTGTAGGAGCTGCTGAAATATGCACTGTAATGTAATTAGCACTGCGGTGCAACCATGTTTACCCAGGTGAGTCTCTGGTCAATCGCAAATTCGTATAGAGACTTTGTTGTAGTCAAATGAATTTTGTTTGAGTTGATGTATTCTGAAATGAAAAGGGCATTGATGGTTTTGCTGTAAATTGGCAGAATCAAAGTGAAGGGAATTGATAAATCACGAGATTATATGCCTAGATTGAGCTACCCGAGTCTCGTTCTTCATTATAAACGTAAGATGGTGTTACAGTGTATGGAGGAGCAGCTCTCAGCTATACAGTCAGATAATGTCTCCGTGGATGAGGAGGCACTTGAACGACCAACGAATAGTGAAGAGGTGACTTTAATTGGGTTAATCAGTATACAAATAAGCGATAATGTGAACATCTTATCAGGGATATTTGAGTTCAGGGTTATTGGTTGAGAATTTATGGAAAGTCCTTTCTTGTTTGTAGCTAACATTCTTGTTTCTGTACAGTTGAAAGCATTGCTTGTTGATTCTCAAAGGTCAGTGCTTGTCAAGAAACTCAGTGAAGCTAATCGACAGAATCGGTTTCTAAAGCGCCAGGTTTGGTTATAAACCACTTTCTTTGTTACATTAATAAATGATTCTATAATATGGAAAGAAATAGGCATCATTAGAAGTTTCATTCTTGGCACTTTTTTGTTGTAAACGTGAGATAGAGTAGCCAATGATTAGCAACAGAAGATGATCATGGGATGGAAGACTTTTTGCTTTGTCCTGCTGTATGATATAAATTTTTTTGACATTTGTGAATGCAGTTACAAGTTAAGGAAGATGCATTACTTGATTTGAAGAGTGAACTCGCTGCCGTGGAACTAGAGATTCAGGTAAGTTTTGAAAACTTCTTCTTTGTACTATTTGCTCGTATTATTGAAATGTAAGGACAAATCTATCGTATTTCACCTGTAGGCTCTTGTTGATTTGGCTGAAGAAATCGCTAATTATGATATCCCAGATGGTTCAAGAAAGATTAATGGAAAATACATTCAGTCTCTCCTCCTTTCAAGACTACAAGGTAAAGCAGTTAATGTGGTTCGATGATTTTGAACTACAAAGTGCTATCAAACTTTTATCTGTCTTATTATCACAGTTGCAAAAAATCACCTATATATAGGAGTAGATATGTAAGAAACACAAGTATGGAAGAAATCATACCATATCGATCAGGAAAAAATCAAATAGTATGTCAAGACTCCATTGATTTGAATCATTTGATTATGAGTTAACGCTCCCAAGAAAGTTGAACATGGAATCAATTTCAATAGTGGAAACAGTAAAATTTAGAGTTACATTGCTCCATGTGGTAGAAAGTATGAAATCATTGAAATATTGATTCAGTTTTCAAAAGATATACGATATCATACAAGAGAGGTGAAGAGAGGTGAAGAGAGAATGAAAATCTTCTCAGGCAAAATATCCTTGGGATACCCCAATGGCTGAATCATGTTATATATTTCACTTTTTATGTTTCCAATTCTATCATATGATATAAAAACACTTTGTTTTTGTTTTATCCCAGTTAAGTTCTCGTGGTCCTTTATGATTGATCATTCTTATCTGTTTTATTATTATTATTTTTTAAATCAAATTGAGTAATCTGAGTTATTGTGTGCGAATCTGTTCTCTTCCATTACAAATGATATAACTAAGTTACTACGCTCATCTCTGCTAACTGCATGTTTCAATCATTTCCTCATTTTATGATATTTCCTATGGCAAAAGTTGTACAAAAAAGGCTGGAGGAACAGATCAAGGATGTGAATGCTGCACAATCGCGAGAAGTTCCTTTATTTTGGCGTGGTATGGCAGAGGTAATTAATGGAGGAAGTATACTTTTTAAAATTAGTTTTTTATCTTTAAATATGGTGTGTTTTTGTTACTTTTGATTGTTTACAAAGATAACAACTCAAGAAATATGGATGCTTAAGAGTTTGTGAAGAATTTTGAGTGCACACCACCAAGGGGTATTTTTTAATTATTAATAAATCCTGGATAAAGAAAGCTGCATGGTTTGAATTACCGAAAAAATAAATAAATCATCTTTAGCTTGATTTCTCTAAGGTAAAGCTTGCATGAAAAAACCATAATGATATTAAAATTTCGAAGTAGAATGAAGACAGACCAATAACATTAGATCCATAAACTTCTACCTGGTTAGCAGCAAGAAGCATCAACTCTTTGTACCAGTTTAAAGATTTATGAAAATAATATTCTACACTTAAAGTATGCATCCTTACCGGGTTTGATGGATACGAATCATGAAGATAGGTCTATGGTTATTTTTACACAGATTAAGAAATGATGGCTCATATTTACCTCTAGTTTCCTTTTATATCTCTTTCATTACTTTATCTAAATAGTTGATGTGAAGTAATATCAAAATTATTTAAATTAGAGGCATGTGTGGAAAGGAAAAATTAAATACACGACTAATATGAACTAGTAAAAATACAAGCTTATTTTTGTGAGAACGAGGGAATATATATTTTAATGCACTAGTATTCTGAATTCTGATAATGAAATACTTGTTTAGGTGGCTAACAACTAATTTTGACTTTTTAAGAGCTCTTTTCCTGAGAATGTTGACAGCATCATGATAATCCAATTCACCTAGGTCTCTGAAAATTTCTTTTAGACAATTTCATGGTTTTTATATTGGCTTTGTTTGAGTAAAACATTTAGTTGCAGTCATCGGTCTTTTTTTTGTATGCCATTGTGTCCAAAGATTATGCTAAATATATTTATGTTACCTGGCTAATGACAAAGATAAAAGACATTGATTTTTTACTTTTCCAGGACTATGAATATGAACAATGGGTTTAGTAATCGAATAAGTTCCTCAGAACTCATCTCCATGATTGGTGTTAGATATGCATAATCATGAATAACATTATGGAAATATGAGATTTTTCCCCATGATTGGGTTCCAGAGTGTGCAAGTAATGGGTTCATTTGATGGTTGGAGTCAAGGGGAAGACCTATCGCCAGAGTATAGTGGTTTATACACGACATTCTCTACGACATTGTTGCTTAGACCTGGAAGGTAACTATTAGACAACAATGAAAATTGTTAACCATAGTAATCAGCACCATTGTTTCTTTCTTGTTTATGTGTTTATGGTTGTTAATGAAGGTACCAAATCAAGTTCTTGATTGATGGGGAATGGCAACTATCACCTGAATTTCCTACTGTTGGAGAGGGGTTGATGCAGAACAATTTGCTGATAGTGGACTAGCTCTCAACTCTGTTGGATGTATAATTCTCATTATGTAATTTTAAACAAATATGAATAGGACTTGCTCTTTCGGGATGTTAAGAATATAATATCGTGGAAGGATTTTTTTTAGTGAACGTATCACAGCTTACTCCTATTTTTTTTGTAAAGACGAAGAGAGAAATTCTATTTTCTCGCCTATTTACTACGGCGACTTACAATCAAATTATCACTATATTTATTCCTTTTTCTACTTCTTCTTCCAAGTGCAGGATAACCCCAAGGGGTTGTGGGTTTTTTTCTACCAATTGGGGCTCGCCCTTCACCACCCCCATGGGGATGGTCTACAGGGTTCATAACTACTCCTCTTACTACAGGACGCTTACCTAGCCAGCGCTTGGATCCGGCTCTACCCAAACTTTTCTGGTTCGCCCCAACATTCCCCACCTGTCCGAAGGATCAATTATAGTGAAGAGTAGAATTATGTAATGAAGTGGCCTTTTCTGGACTAGGTAAATATTAGATCAGCCCTTTTATATACTAGTAAAATTTGACCCTCAGAAATGTCACCAAAATTTTTAAATCCATGCAACTCTGTTATTCATATGGCTCGTGTGAGCAGCTTGAGCAGTAATTCTTGTGCGCTTGTGTGCATTTAGGTCGTAATTCATGTATGCTCATATTTATTGTTTATTGTGTAAGCTGCTTCGTATTGCATGAACCATACAAGTCATGTGTTACTCATGTCTCTGCCACATGATTTGTGCATGTGCATTTCATGTGGCATTCGCCGCTAGTGTTCTGTGTGCCACAAGTGCTCGTGTTGACTCGTGTACAAATTTCATGTGGCACAAGCCATTGAGCCACACGAGTCACGGTTGCTCATGTGGTCTCCCTTGTACATAGGTTTTCATCAATATTTTGTGAAATTATGAATGATAACTTTCTAGAAAACGATTGTTCATACACATTGTTCTATACATATATCATGAAAGATATAAACTAATTTTTAGACACTAAAAGATTTAGTAAAAAGAAAGAGAGACAATCATGAAAGATGCAAACTAATTTTTAAACGCTAAGAGGATTAGTAAAAATAAAGACAATGAGAGGAAGAAGAAAGAGATAGAAGAGGGAGGAACGGATGAGAGAGAGAGAGAGGGAGAAGAAATAAGATAAAATTGAAATCATATTTAATTTAACACATACAAAGTGGAGCATTTGAATCAAATGGTCTTTTCTTTTTTGGCTAAATAAGATGTTCAACCATCCTACATGGTTAGGTTAAGTTGTTTCCTCTTTATAGAATGACATTATCAATATATATAAAAGGTGCATTGATGAAGTTAAAATAGAAGATACAACACAATTTGCTATAGAGAAACCAAAACATGTGTAAATGGTTGTTTGAACTTCGAATGGTTCATTTAAAAAATCATTCAAAGACACGACACAAGAAACTCCCAATTGTCTAATGCAGATTAATTATAAAGGCCTTAGGCCTCCTAGAATTAAAAATCAATCGCCAAACATGTAAAAATAGATATCATCTACATGCACAACACAATCCGTACATATAAGCAAACCCTGGTGTTAATCAATTAAACCTAACTAGCCAATTGGATTAGAATTTAGGACCTCCCAAAACGAAAATTACGACATGCAATCCGTACTTGTAACATCACAACGAATTTCTCACGATTAGCAAGCTGACTGATAAAATCACCTATCTTTTTCACCAAATATAGCATAGCAGAATTCGGTCATTCACTAGAAGAGAAAACTGAAACACGAAGAAATTACAAAGTTATTCTTTTCCCAAAGAGCTAGAGGTACCTTAATACGCTATGCAAAAACAAATTGATTCTTCGAAGCTGCAGAATCAGATATAATATGTAAGCTCTTCTACATCACAATGGATGGATATATATTTGTGCACAAATCTCATTTACTATCTTGTAAGATTCTTATATAATAGCACAAGACTCCTCGTATGCTAAAGAATTCACACGGTAAGAGATGCACCATTGTCAGCGACTGTGAGATGGAGAATCAGAGTAGCTGCTCCAGGAGACCTGTTAAAAAATAAAAAATTAATAATGATAATAATAATAATAATAATAAATAATAAAATAAATAAACAAATAAAAGACAAAACTACTTCAATACAACAGATCAATGCCCATCACAACTTGCAAATAGTTACTAAAGTCTGGATCCCCACTTTTACTTCAGTCTCCCCTACACATAGGGCTGGTTTAAGAAAATCAAAAGTCGAATGAAATCAATACATATTTTGATGAAAGTTGTAAAAATCCCCACCTGAACGCTAGGTTACTTTTTTCCAAATTGGCCCCACCTAACCCACCCAGTGTGCGCCTAGGCGCTAGGACCCAGTGGCAAAACCTTGCACCTTTCACAATATATTAAATTTGATATGCTAATGCATTATGATAGCCCAAGTAGAGATAACAACCGCTTTCTAAGGTAAAAGTTTTACTTTGGGGTGGGGATGTAAATGAACCAAGGCGCTTGTGACTATTCGGAGCTCGATTTGATAAAAGCTAGTTCAAAATCGTTTATCCATTAAAATAAACTAACAAGCTCAACCTTGACATTACTCAGCTCCTTAACTCGTGAGCAATCTCATCAAAAGGCTTATGAGATAGCTCTTAAAAGATAATACTAATTTTTGGCATTTTAAAGTTTATTATATTTTTACTTACCAAAAATATATAAATATCTAATTATCATTACTTTATAATTAAATTAAAAATTCTAGATGATATATTATATTTTTCAGAGTATATAATTTATTATATTAATGCATTGAAGAATAGTATACTTATTATTTATTAAGCTCGTTTGAACTCATTAAGCTATAATAAGTTCGTGGACCATAAATGTATCCGGTAATTAAACTCGAAATTGTTCGATAATAAACAAACCTAGCGCAAACTCTCAAGAGTTCGACTTGGCTTGGTTTGATTGCATCCCTACTTGGGGTATCCATATAAAAATTGTATTAAAAGGAAATAATATACCATGATTGAAAATAAAATAATAAATTAGCAACACATTAAATTTCGATAAAGTCAACATATTAATTTAATTACTCAAATATCAATAATTTAAAACACATACATCATAATATTTTGGCCAAATAGCCAAAAAAGATCTAAACCTTTTTGAATTTTTGGCATTTCAGCTAATTTTGTAAAAGTTGTCAATTAGCCATGTTTAAGCCAATTAGTTGTAATTTTAGCCAAGTTTCAATTTTAGTCAAAATTAAGTGATATAAGTCCTACATGGCAGACATATATGTCCTACATGGCAGAAATGTGGATAAGAAATCTTAGGCAAAGTGAATTATTTCCTGTTCATGTGTAAAAAAAATCTACATCTAGGTGTCTATCACATAGGACATTTACCTCCTAGTTTTGACTAAAATTGAAATTTTGCTAAAATCACAACTAATTTGATAAAACTTGGCTAAATTGACAACTTTTAAAGAATTTGCTAATATAAGAAAAACCCGTAAATGTTTGGACTTTTTTTGCCTATTTGGCCTAATATTTTTCTTCTATTATTGATTTATTAAAATTGTGGCATAATGGTTTCATTGCTAACATCATGAGATCCTTTTATAACAGACTAGTAAACAAGTTTTACAAGTTCTTACTACAACAATGGTGAAAGAAATGATAACAAAAATCTTGTAACTTTCTGTTAGTTAGTTTCTAAGCTTTTATTATTTTTATCTCAGACCCAAACTTATATTTTCATCTTACAAGCTCCTTAAATATTAATATTTTTGTCCCAAAAAGTCCTACATAGCAACATTACCATTATGGAAGCTCCATTTGTGATTGGCCTTAAAATATTACTTTTTAATAGTTAAGAGACATTTCAAAACAAAGTGATAGGTTAGGGACTTTTATAAACAAAACACAATAGTTTAGGTTATATTTGTCTAGAACTTAAGTCTTAATCCATGATTGCATTGGGATTTTGAAAATTCTATAATCCTACCCTACTTTTTTTGTTTTACCTTTTTTCTATAAATTAGAAAAATCAGCATCTAATATTTCTACAATTCCCAGCACATCTAATTTTTCAAATAAAATAATACTCCCTCCGTCCCGCAAAACTCTGCACACTAATTTGGGCACAGTTTTTAAGAAAAAAGGAATATTTGTTTTATGATTGAGGGTATAAGGGTCAATTATGTGAGAAAAAGACAAAAAGTAATAAAGTGTTGAGAGAGAAAAAGTAATGGCATTGTGTGTAAATAAGTGTGTATTGGGAGGGTAATAATTGTGATAAAATTTGCCATTTTTGGGTGTGCAAAGTATTTGGGGACAGATTAAAAAGGAAAGTGTGCAGAGTTTTAAGGGACGGAGGGAGTATATCATTAACTGTTTTTTCTACAATTTCCAATGTGAAAATAACAACTAAATTATAATCTCACCCTACAAAATTTCAAAATAACACAAGATTTTCAAAATTCAGACTGACATAATCCTTCCAAATCCTAAATCCAAACTTGCATAATTCACCTGTCCAGCACAAACATAGCCTAAAGAGCCTTAAGAAGCATTTTTCCAATATGTGAAGTGCAATATAATTAATGAATTTACCTTAAAATTCTTGACTATTGAATTTTTTTTTTTTCTTTTTTTGATGATAGTATGAACACTAAAAATGCATTGGGCCAAGTATGAACACTAAACACATCATGGAGATTGGAGAGGATAGCTTTGGTGGCTTATCGTTTGAGTTTGTCACCCTCTTCAGAAAGTCATATGGTGTTTCATGTGTCACAATTGCATTAGGTGATTGGAGATCACAAAACTTCACTCAATCTCTCTTGCACCCACTTTGACCGAAAACATGGAGGTGGTGATGGAACTAGCTTAAGTTGGAGGGAGTGCGTCAAGGGGTGTTCAGTAAATATGAGGTGATTAAATGGAAAAAGCTACCAAACTACAAGGCAACATGGGAGCCATTTGATGTGAATCAGCGGCAGTTTCCTCTATTCTACCTTGAGGGCAAGGTGTCTATTCGAGAGGGAAGTAATGTTGAGCCTAAAGCCTTACAAACTTAGATGCAGAGAGACAATTTAGTCTTTCGTGATATTATATCTTATTAGGCTGTTAAATAAATAGAGTCAAACAGTCTTTACATTTGAGATTTACTATAGACCTCGAGTTTTTGTTCAACCTGTAAATCGGAGAAAGATAGAATAAAGGAGAAAAAAAAAATCTATCATTTAAGAGCAAGGAACTAATTAGATAGATTTTTTTCAAGTAATTTTGCAATTACCATATTGCCTATAAAGAGCATGTCCCCTCACCCATATACAATTCCGTCTTTGTGTTTTCCTCTATGATTACTTAATTGCTCTTAAAGTGTAAACTACCTACAGTACAATTCAAAGAATGAGTTTTCACTTTCCCCAACTCTACAGAATAGGTCTGGTTCTGCGGCCTTGTGGGCTGTATGACTGCCCAGACATGCACTAATAAGCATACCACATGACTACATTGAACAAGTATCTTGTTGAGATATGCATTCAAACTGAGACTTCACAGATTGTTTACCAACTGAAACAAACTAACTTCTAATACCTACATAGGTAAAATGGAAGCATGGGGAGCCTCACTTTAATCAGAGTTACTGGGCTAGAGAAAACACAATCCTCCTGCCACCTAACTCTTCCAATTTGTTCCACTAGTGCAGAGTCACTGATCCCAAGCTGATCTCCAAAATCTCTATTTAGATGAATTAGTATATTTTAATGGTTTCCTCTGCTGCCTCTCAAATTTCTCATGACAGAGATAAGGAAGCATTCATAGGGATTCTTCTTAAATAGAGAAAACGTAAGTTTTAGTATCAACATCTTATGTCATAGGATGCAAAAAATAAAAAATTATTGTTTATACAGTGCAGTCTAAAAATTTGCAAGTCTGATAGGGATTCAAATGTGTATTTTAAACATGAAAGTCTTCTAGATTGGAAAAGGAGTGAGAAACACTATCATTTAAGTGAGGGATACCACAGAGATTATAACTTCAATGTACATGATCACTCGTTCTTACACACACATAATGTATATTAACACCCGAAATGAAAGTTTGCAACATAGAAAATTATGAACGATGCATTTCCAGGAATTTCACAGGGCACAGTGCAGACAACTGTATACAGGCTTGAGCAACACATTTAGACACACATATGAGCAGAGAGAGAGAGAGAGAACCATGATTCAGGTGTTGGATACAGTGCAGCTGAACCACCAAAACAGGATTGGAGCATCTCAGTATTAATCACACCAGGATTGAGCGCAACAACAGCCAATCCAGGAGGCAACTCCTTTGCAACTGCCCTTGTCAAACCCTCCACAGCCCATTTTGAAGCACAATAGGGAGCCACCTGGTATTTTTATTAATAAGTCTCAACCCACAAGTAACAGGATCCAAAAGCACAGAACATGAGAAACTAGGTGCTGGAGAATTGAGATTTAGAACTTAAATCTTGGTCATCTTACATATCAGGTACAGACCACCATGATAACATTGAAATTTGAAATTAAGAAATGCTCATGCAGTCTACAATGGAATTTCTTTACTGAGTTAAATCTTCTAAATGCCTACCTCAATGTTTGTTTTTGTTATAGTGTTCTATCATGTGTAATAGAAAATAGTATTGTGCTCAGAAACACTTGAACTTACAGCATAACAAAGCAGTAATTATCTTTCTTTTAGTTATATGTAGTTACATGACAAGTTACCAGCCATAACAAAACAGGCATCTATATTCCACATACTAATACTAATAAATAAAGTGGATCCATATGTTACATCAAGTGATAGGACTATTGCTCAAAAAGAAAAGATCATGAGAAAAAATAGACATACTATATTACCTGTGCGGCAGCGGATCTTCCCCATCCAGATGACATATTAACAATTATCCCGTGTTTGTTCTCAATCATAACTGGAATGAAGTGGCGTAGTACATTTGCGGTCCCCTTGATGTTTGTGTCAATGACTGTGTCAAATTCCTCTTCTGGAACTTCCCATATTTTATTGTTCTTATTTATTGTCCCAGCATTGTTTACTGAAATATTTTCTTCCATTAATGACATAATTTGGAAACTTTCCTAGTAAATTAAGAACTGCAATGAGTAAAATATAAATTGAATACGAACCAGCACTTGTAAAGACCTAAAGTAAAGTTGTCTCACTGTAATTTTTATATGCAGGGACAAAATGTAATAAGAAACAAAACAAATCTCATACAATCAAAAAAATGAGTTAAAAGTGCCAAAGGATTCATTATATTAGAGAATCATTACACTGTCAATAGCACTATCTAATAGACAGAAGAAATGAGCTAATCCAACAATCGTATTTTTCAAGACAAAAGCAAAAGCAAAAAGCAAGAAAACAAAGAAATCACTTGACTCTTCGCTTCTACGAAATTCACCTTAGAATAACACTAGCAATTTCTATCAAGGTGTAGCCTAAGCAATTGGGACTAGCATTTTGCTGAAAGTATAAGCAACTCGGAATCATCATTTGAAATGTATGCTTGCAAAAAAAACCCCAATATTCAATAAGCATTTCAAACAAAATTAAATTTTTTAGAATAGGGAAACAAAGATAATTCTTACAAAGCACAGGGATTGGGAAAAAACAAATTATAAAATGAAAACAGTGACAGGTTCTACGGAGAGTGAAAAACATGGTTTTGCCACCCAATTGATCCACAAGATAATCAAGATTTGCATTCCAACCCTCAATATGCTGTTATAATTGCACTCTGAAGAGGTATGAACAACAGCCTAGCCACCTCTACATGGTGCCAACAAGCATTATCATCATCAAGGCAACATCAAAGCTAAATAACAAAAAAGGACTGAATAATCTCATCTTGAAACAAACTAAACAGTTTCCACAACAGCACACCAATACGGTATTTCTCTCTCTAAACCACAAACAACAATCTCAACCAACAAAATGAACACCATCTTAAAATTGCAAGGAAATCAACATACCTATGATATCAGGAATAGCCTTCTTTTCCACAACGGCACGTGCCAACTCCTCCACACTACGATTAGACCTCTAATTGAACAGCAGTCACACACCATAAAAAAGTACGTGATCAGAGCAGATAAAAGAGAGAGAGATGAATTACCACGTCAACATTCATGACGAAGTGCTTGTCTTTGTTGCTCTTATCTTCGGAGGCGGAGACGAGCTCCGACTGTAGAGAGGAAAGCTTATCTGCGGAGCGGGAGCAGCCGATTACGGTGTGGCCGCGCTTGGCCAATTCCAGTGCTAGGGCTTTACCAAGGCCACGACTCGCCCCCGTTATCAGCACCGTCTTGAGATGAGTGACGGCGGCGGCGGGGCCTCCTACAACATTCATCATGTTCGTCGCCGTTGGCGGTGGCGGTGAGGTCATGCGTCTTCACTATCTACACACTCTCTCCCCTGCACCTTCCAGATTCTACTACGACTGGACTGGCAACGTTTAACCAATAATATTATAAAATATTGTTTTAAAATGTCGGTTTTTTGTGATTTGAAAATGCTGTGTGAGTTTCCATCAATTAAAAAAATGACAATTTTTATACTCGTGATATGAATAAATTTGCGTAAAATCTCATATTCCGTCAAACTTAACAAGAGTGTACATCAATCATTCCATGTATGATTTGTGCTTGATTTTCCTTGCCTTTTGACTTGTATATTGACTATAATACTCTTTACTAGATATAAGATGATATTTATTGAATTCTTTCAATATATAGCATATAATCCTTTTTTTCACTTCAAAATTTCAAATTTTTTAAATTAATTATTTTTGTTATTTTATTTACTATTACTTTTTTCTACCTTTGATTTTTGGTATTTTGTTTATCTGTAATATTTATTACACATTTTAAAATTATTCTTTATACTTTTGAATTTTTTTTTTAAAAATGAATTTATACTCAAAATATTTTCATTTTAATTTGATTTTTCTTTTAAACTTTATATACATATAATATATTTCTCAATAAATTTCAAAAATATTAAAATAAATCTAAAAAACAATAACTTAAAATTTTAGAATTTAAATTATTTTCAAAACTAAAATTCAAAGAATGTTCAAATCTTGGAAAAAAATTAAGTAAATCTAACATTTATGGAAATTATCAAATAAAAAAATTTAAAATTTACAAACAAAATACGAAAGTTTAATATATATATATATATATATATATATATATATATATATTGGGAAATTAAAATAATTTTAATAAATTTAAATATTCAAATTAAATTGAAATATGAAGATTGTTAAAGTATTATAAATAATCCAACTATGATTGAAAAATTATATAAAAAATCTCATGATTAATAAACAAAATACAAAAATACAAGTATTGAAAAATAAAAAAATCTAGAATATTAAATAATAATTTTAATAATTCAAAAAAATTCAAAATAAAAATAAAACTATTAAGATTATTAAAATAAAAAATACACAAGTGAATCTGAAAAATTTTAAAAAATTCTTAAGATTAAATAAAAAATTACAAGGCATATATTGAAATTAAACAAATACAAGAAATTACATAATATTTTAAATATTAATCTGAAAGTTAAAAAAAATTAATATGCATATTATTAATATAATTAAAAAATTCTAACTAAATTGCAAATTTAAAAAAATCTTATGATTATAAAGTATAATATAATTTCAATTTATTTGGATAATTATTTTAAAAGTTAATCTTAGTATTTCTATAAATATTTTTATTTATTAAAATTAATATCAAAATTAAAATAAAATTACAATATGAATATTGTTAATATAATTATAAAACTAACTAAATCTCAAAATTCTATATATCTTATTTGGAAAATTAGTTTAAAAGTTAATTTTTATATTTCTGTAAATGCTTATGTTTATTAAAATCAATTGTAAGATTTTTTTTAAATGTTTGGATTTATTATAATCAAATTTTAATAAGGAAAATCTACAATTATATTTGAAGGTTTTAAATTATTAATTTGATAATTTCAAATATTAATGATTATTAAATAATATTTATCGTCCATATTTGTGAAAAGATAAAAAGTATAAAGAAAATATTTAAAAAGATATAAATTAGTTAATGTATAGGGGTATAATTGAAAATTTAGTACAAAAGTTAACTTCATTAACACTCATTTTGAGTGAGAGGAAGAGTGTGCAACATTTATTAAATTACACGTGTAAACTTTATCATTCTTTTAACAGAGGGGGGGATCGATGCAATATTAATATTTTCAAATCATAAAGGGGCCGGCGCATTTTACCCTAAAATATTGTGATTCAAAATTAAGGTTGTGTTTGGGAAAAAAAAAATCTTTTTTAAATTTGAAAGAGGAAAAGATTGTTTCCACTTGGGTTTAAGGGGTATTCTTCATTTCTTTTGGTGGACTTGTTGCAAATTATTTTTCCAAAATTGAATCTTCCAATTATATAAGATTGGCAAGGAAAAACAAGAAATCAGTTTCTCCTCTCAAATGGGAGAAAACCTCGACTTCCTTGGATGCACTATCGACAAAATCCGATCACACTCCATCTCCAACATTTTCGGCATCGGCATTAGCATCAATACATCTCAAATATATGTATTCCGAGAGAGATATCTATACTAATATAGGACTACAATCCAAAATAAAAGGCCTAAATTTTATGCCCATTTTTTATTTTTCGTTTTTCTACAAATACATTTAGAAAATTAATAAAATGATTTTTTTTAGGTTATTTATGAAAAAATATTATAAGCAAATATTTAGTATAAAAATTAAAATTTAACTTAAAATAAGACAATTCGTGCAATGCACGGGAGCAATACTAATTTATACAACGACACTGACTGATTTTAGGATGGGATGAAACTATATATACTTCCTGAAGATATGATCATTTGTATTGCATATGCTTGATGTGATTAATAATTAGTTTGGTTGGTAAGTTAAAATGATGAGATCCCATTTTAAGTTGTTTTCGACTATGGATCTAATGTAGTCTATTGTGCCATATGTACCGACTTGACCTTTAAAAGAGTAATTCCACGCAATCGATACAATGACGAGCTAAACACGTAGAAAAGGACCGACCAGACAAGGTTAATATCATTACTCCAAGAAAGAAATACAATTATGATCGACCAGTGCAGGTTGGTCGGTCATTGGTTGATTGATCCACCACTGAAGACATATCAACACATGAGCTGCCATTGTCGTCCTTCGGTAAATGACTGAGCCAAGGCCGTTCGATAAGATAACTAAAGAAGATTTTCTCAACAACTATCCCAAAAAGGGATATCAATCCAATCAAAATCAATATTAGATAAGATAGCTGTTAAAGAAGAATGTAGAGAAGAGAGTGGAACAAAGAAGATTGAAGACCTGAAGATTAAGCCATGCAGACCATTTGGATTTTGGGATGTATTCTATGCTGCATCAAATCCTATTACTCATTTTTAATTTCTAATATTATATAAAGGTACAAATTCATCACAAACATTTATATTATGGTGCAAATTTACCCTAAATTTGGGATAATTTATTCACATTCTTCTTGCACAATTATGTTATATTTAAGTTAAATGTATTTATTATATAAAATAATTAATTATTTGTATTGAAATATTCTTAAATCAATGTTGCATTTTGAAGATGAATTGTACTGCAGAAGACAACTGAGAATCAAATAGGCTGCATTATATGGTAAAATTGAGTAAAAATAATACATTGTACTTAGGTTTAATTAAAGTATAGAAATGAAAAATGGTAAAATAAACTTAAACAGGCAACAAACTTATTATCTTTATTAAAAAATCCTTACAATCTATATCTATATCTATATCTATATATATATATATATATATATATATAATAACAGAAGTCAATCAGACAAAATTGTGATTCTATTAAGAAGTAAGGGTAATTTGGTAATTTACTCATAAATGACAAAATTGTGATTCTATTAAGAAGTAAGGGTAATTTGGTAATTTACTCATAAAAATAAATAATTGTCTGGCAAAAAATGATGTATTTTAGATTTCCAATGTAATTTAAATTTTAAATTTCATACACACGTTTCCTTTTGTTACTTCTCCATAAAAGTTTGGATATACTTCTCTTTATAACTGTTCCCGATTTTCTAATTTTTAACAGTTGCTTCTCCACATAAAGAAAACGGTATCCAGTCATATATACTCCAGTTTTCTTCCTTGCCAAAATTGAAAGGATTTTCCCTGGATACGATCTTCGTGAGACAGGAAAACACATGTTCGCGATTCTTGACCAGGTGGAGGAGAAATTGGGGTTGGAGTCTGAGATAATTAGGCGGACAAGCATTTGTTGGGCGAGTATGAAAACATGTCGATTGTGTGTGTGCTATTTGTGATGGATGATGAGATGAGGAAGGCCTCCACCAACGGAGATGGGAAGGACTGGAGAGTTCTTTATGGGTTCGGGATGGGCACGATAGAGAGTGGTTTTGCGTAGTGTGTCTCTCAACTGAGTGGTGGTGATTATATTATTATTGGGTGAGATTATCAAGTGACGTTGATTTTTTTTCACTATTTTTTTTGTTGGGGTGTGTTTTTTCACTATTTTTTTTGTTGGGGTGTGATTTTGGGAATTACTAGGTGTGTATTAACAGATTTTCAATTGCAGTAACATCAGTTTCTTCTGGGAATTACTGGTGTGTACTAACCGATTTTCAGTTGCCAAAAAAATTATATCAGAAAACTTGGATATTTTTTCTCTAAATCATGTTATTTTTTTCACTATTTTTTTTGTTGGGGTGTGATTCTGGGAATTACTGTCACGTTGATTTTTTTTCACATGTTTTCTTTCTCTCAATCACATTAATTTTTTTTTTCTCTATTTTTTTGTTGGGGGTGTGATTGTGGGAATTACTGTGTGTACTATCATATTTCCAATTGCAGTAACATCAGTTTCGACGAATCTCTCAGTCACATTGATTTTTTTCTCTCTATTTTTTTCTGATCTCTCAATTGCATTGATTTTTTTTCTCTTTCTCTCTATTTTTTTTGTTGGAGCTGCGATTGCGAAACTGATCTCTCGATCACATTGATTTTTTTCTCCCTGTTGGAGCGTGATTGTGGGAACTATTGGGTGTGTACTATCTCTCGATCACATTGATTTTTTTTCTCTATTTCTCTATTTTTTTCATATTGATAGTCTACTCGGTTTATCAAAGATATATTTAGTCTACTCAATTTATCGAAGATATATTGGAGTTATCTGAGTTGAGTTTATAGAATATTTAAGATATATTTAGTCTGCCCACTTTATCGAAGATATATTGGAGTTACCTGAGTTGAGTTTATAGAATATTTGAGAATATTTGAGATATATTTAGTCTACTCAATTTATTGAAGATATATTGGAGTGTGATTGTGTTTTTTGTTGGAGTGTGATTGTGGGAATTACTGGGTGAGTACTATCAGATTTCCAGTTGCCAGTTACCTGAGTTGAGTTTATAGAATATTTGAGATATATTTAGTCTTGTTGGAAAGTGGGATCTGGTTTAAAATAAAAGTAAGTGAACAGTGGCAGATGATACCACAACACTTGAAACAACACTTACTTTAAAAAGAGTTTGCAGCGGAAATATAAAAGATACTCAGAGATATAACTTTTCAAGATATATATAAATATATCTTGAGGTGCCTTAGGCAAAAATATTATTCACAAGAAAAGTGAATACAAGTGAATTCTAAAAAATAGGAAAAACCTACAAAACTAGAATTCACAAATGATCGAAAAAGATCTAAAGAAAAACTCTCTGAGTATACAAAATCACTCAGCTCACTCAAACCTCTCTTGGAAGGATTCTTGGATACTTAGAATATTGCAAGATAATTGGATTCCAAGGATGAGTTACAAGACAAAGTAACTCTCCTATTTATAGACTCTCTTCCAAGCTAACCAACTTAACTACTCTCCTAAAAAGTAGCCTCATGTGAACGTGTGTCCTTGCTCAGCACGGTCTTCTAAAGTGTATGAGGATTTCTCTCCAAGTTGTTACTTCATTGCTCACACACATTTGACTCAGTCTTCATTGCTCAAGCTCATTTGACTTAGTCTTCTTTCTCAAGCTCATTTGACTCAGTCTTCCCACGCAACCTTAAACCTTTAGCTTTAGTTAGTTGCTAGATTGTTTCAGTCTTCCCACGCAACCTTAAACCTTTAACTTTAGTTAGTTGCTAGATTGTTGCTAGTGCTCTTGACTTGGTCCTCACTCTTAGTTCACTTATTCTCTGACCTGCAAATATAGTATAAACAAAATACACATGCAAAACACGTGGTGAATTGTGAAGAGGGACAAAAACAGTTAAGAATGTTGTCACGGATGTTGGGCAACATTCTAACCAACATTTGATTTCTGGACAGTAATATAATTAACAAAATTGTTAATTAAAAATGTTGACTATTTAGTCAATTAAAGTCCATCTAACAAGTCTACTCAATTTATCGAAGATATATTGGAGTGTGATTGTGTTTTTTGTTGGAGTACAAAAAAATAGTGAAAAAAAAATCAACGTGATTGAGTACAGTAATTCCCAAAATCACACCCCAACAAAAAAATAGTGAAAAAAATCAACGTGATTGAGAGAAAAAATATAAGTTTTCTGATATAATTTTTTGGCAACTGGAAATCTGATAGTACACACCCAGTAACATCAGTTTCGAAGGATCTCTCGATCACATTGATTTTTTCACTGTTTTCTTTCTCTCAATCACATTGATTTTTGATGTTACTACAGATCTCTCGATCACATTGATTTTTTCACTGTTTTCTTTCTCTCAATCACATTGATTTTTTTTCTCTATTTTTTTGTTGGGGGTGTGATTGTGGGAATTACTGGGTGTATACTATCATATTTCCAATTGCAGTAACATAAGTTTCGACGAATCTCTCAATCACATTGATTTTTTTCTCTCTATTTTTTTATTGGAGCTGCGATTGCGAAATTGATCTCTCGATCACATTGATTTTTTTCTCTTTATTTTTTTGTTGGAGCTACGCAAAACTGATCTCTCGATCACATTGATTTTTTTCTCTCTATTTTTTTTTGTTGGAGCGTGATTGTGGGAACTATTGGGTGTGTACTATCTCTCGATCACATTGATTTTTTTCTCTCTATTTTTCTATTTTTTCATATTGATAGTCTACTCGGTTTATCAAAGATATATTTAGTCTACTCAATTTATCGAAGATATATTGGAGTTATTTGAGTTGAGTTTATAGAATATTTACCCACTTTATCTAAGATATATTGGAGTTACCTGTGTTGAGTTTATAGAATATTTGAGATATATTTAGTCTACTCAATTTATCGAAGATATATTGGAGTTATCTGAGTTGAGTTATAGAATATTTATAGACATACATTATATTGATTGAACTTTCTTTTTCTAAGTCATTTGAGTTGAGTTATCAGACTGATATAATTAGTTTATTTTATGATTTATATTAGATTCTTGAAGATATCAAATTGATATAATTAAATTTTTTGGTTTATCCACATTTGATTTGTATTATATTCTTGAGTCATTTAAAATTTTGATTATATATATTGAAGGCATTTAAGTTGAGTTTATGAAATATTTTTTTATGTATTATATTATTGAAGTTATCGGATTGATATAATAAATTTCTTTTCTTTATCAACATTTGGTTTGTATTACATTCTCGAATCATTTATAATTTTGATTACATATATTAAAGTCTATGTTGAGTTTATGAAATACTTATTTTTTTGAAATAATTTGACTTACGTTTATTGAATACTTTGACGCAATTCATTTGAAATATATATATATATATATATATATATATATATAATAGCATAAGTCATTCCAAAAACTCTATATGCTATGAATTTACAAAAATCACACAACATCAAATTTAATTTTTAAAATTCGCTGAAAACTAATAATAATATATTAAATGATTTGTTAGAGTATATGATGTAATTATTTTTAAAATTCATTTATTCCAAATAAATCCTCAACAAATTCTTGAATATTAGAAATATGAAATCAATTCTTAAAAAATCCTCAAAAATTAAAAGTTTCTAAAATTTATGTTTTGGTAATTCATTGTAACGTTTCAATCAAGTACCTAAAAATAAAATAACAATAGTATCATTAAACCTCAACAATATTCATTCATTCAATAAATATTTAATCAATCCTCATGAAATTCTCCAAAATAAAAAATTTCTCATTCATATTCTATACTTTTACTTTCAACTGTTTTTAATTCTCAACAAAATTCGTCGATTTAATAAATATTGAAATAATCCTCTCATTAGTATAGTCATTTTAAAAATAAGAGACTTAAATCATAATAATTTTTTTTAGTAATGTTATTGCAGTTAAATACTTCATTTATAATTGGTGTAGTGAATTATTATAAAAAATTCTTTTATAAAGTATTTTATAATTTTACTTATAATACTGTTTGTAAGTTTTCTACAATACAATTATATATACAATTGAATTCGAGAAGAGATGTCTATCTCATACGCACATTCTTTTTTTTTTTCTACTATTGAGTTCCAGAAGAGAGGCCACATCCTTCTTTTCCTATAGAGATGACAAGTACACTACTAACAACGATATAAACTAAATTATTTCAGCTAAGATTTCAGATGAGGAAATCAATCCTACTCAACATCGTGATTACTATATTCTGCTAAGATTTCACATGAGAAAATCAATCCTACTAATACGCGACCTGCTTTAAAGAAGAACTCCCATACCTCATGCACACATTCTTCTTTTTCTACCGAGAGATGACAAGTAATCTATTGGAAACAACATAAACCAAATTATTTCAGTTAAGATTCTAAATGAGAAAATCGATCCTAAATATTAAAATTGTTGCCACGATGGACATTGATAATAAAGGGTATCAGATATATAGACGTTGGAATTTGGGAAGAATAATTATGAAGAGTGGAGTTCAACTATATAATAGATTTGTTCTCCCAAAAAATTGTTACACACATATAATTTTCAATTGTCTCTTACCAAAAAAATTTCTAACACGATGGACATTGATTATGAAGGTATCTGATATAGAGACATCGGGATTTGAGAAGAACAATTGTGAAGACTGGAGTTCCACCACATACTAGATTCGTTTTTCCATGAACTTTTCTTAAGATGCGACGCATATGAATGTTGAGTGGTGCGTCCAATCTCAGTCTAAAAGAGTCAGGTCAGTCTCTAAGTTGGTTTGTATCTTAAGAAAAATGTTGAGTGGTGCGTCCAATCTCAGTCTAAAAGAGTCAGGTCAGTCTCTAAGTTGGTTTGTATCTTAAGAAAAAAATGTTCAGTTATGAACAGTTATATGTCGCAGTCTCTAGAGTCACCAATCGTAAGTGACTCAAAATTTTGATATACGATAGAGAGGGTGGACAAAACAATAGAAAGACCAATGTAGTTTACTATGAAATATTTCACAATTTGTAAACTACAATGTGAACATTTAAATTCGTCGTTTTTTGTATTATACAATTGATCAATTACTTTAGTTTCACAATCCATTTATTTTGTTTGATTAATCGTGCCTTGAAACGTACTATTGACTCCGAATATAAATTAAAACAATTTAAATATGCTGATAATATCATATACACTTCTGAATATAAATTAAAACAATTTAAATATACTGATAATATCATATACACTTCTTATATTTAATACTATTGACTCCGAATATAAATTAAAACAATTTAAATATGCTGATAATATCATATACACTTCTGAATATAAATTAAAACAATTTAAATATACTGATAATATCATATACACTTCTTATATTTAATCTCGTGCATCGCACAGGTGCACTGCTAGTTTTACTCTATAAGCATAAGAAAAGAATGAAAATATAATTTTTTAAATTCACAACTTGAGAATTACTTAAGATAATAATATCATAAATTCAAGATTGATCTATGGACATTTCAGTGCAGGTAACTACTTATTCAATAGAATATAAAATATAACTTATCTTGGAAGAATGTAAAAAGAAAAATCCATAATAAGTAGTAGTGTTCACGGCCGTTTAGGTTAGGCGGCTCCTAATTAACCACACCGATTTTTGCCCATTCGGCTGCCTCGGCAGTCCTAGGCTCCAAATAATTTTTTTTATTTTTTTATTTTTAGCAAAACAACGGTGTTTTTAATGTATTATAAACTTCTATCAAATTATTATTATTATTAAATACGATATAAAAAGAAAATTAACTAATTGAGACATATAAACAAAAATAATTTTATAGTCATTGAATAAGTCACATATAAATATAATTTAAATGAGATATCAAGTTTTTACTTGTCCTCCAACATAAACTAAAAAAATTATATGTATAAAAGTTCCAAAAATATCTTTTTAAGATAAAAAATTAAGAAAAATAGTTAAAATAATAAAAAATCTATTTAGTTAAGGTATGGCGTCTAGGCATTCTAGGCGCTAGCGCCAGTCAAGCACCCGACTAGCGTCTGCCGAATTTTAAAACATTAATAAGAAGATGTAAGAAGATTATGTTTGTATCATAATTTGAGCATTATAAGTGTAATCGCACCTTAACCTAAATAAAAGATTGAGAAAAATGACCTTGTTCATGCAATTAATGTAAGCATTTTGTAACATGACACAACAGTTGCTGCAACATTCATTCCAAACATTGCAAACACCCAAGAAAAATATAACGATATCTTTTCACATGAAAATTTTGATTTTCTTATTTGCTTACATGAAGGAAGAGCTCACTGAGTTAGCTTGAGAAGCTTACAAGCTAATCATCACAATAAACGAATGGTGTTGATTAATGCACAACAGAGGATGCATATCCAACAAGAACCAAGCATAATTGTTTATGTACACAGTACAAAGCCTATAATAAATAGTCTATTTCCTTGATAATAGTACAAACATATGTAATGAACTGAGACTGCTTACTTCTCGTGGTGAGCAAATTGCGGGTAGAGTGTAAAAACGTGCTCTGCCATAAAATCATGCCTCGTTAAGATTCCAACAATTGGAGGCCTCTGCAAATCATCATCAAACACAAACTATATTAAACATCAAAGATGTTGTAATGATATATATTAGTGTTCTATTTTAGTAAGTGGGAAATCATATAAAATGTTCTTGTTATGCTTACCCCGGGTTGTTTGGGGACAACACACAAGTGTCTGAGGCCAAGTTCTCGAAAGAGCACAGCAGCTTTGGCTAGAGACATGGTCTCGACTACCATGTAAGGAGATGTATTAGTAATTGGATGGAGATCAACATACATCTCCATTTCCTCCTCACTCAAATCCAAATCCTCCACTTTAATCCCTTTTCCGGATCCAGCCTTAGCAAAATCGAACGCATGAAACATCTTTACAACGCGTGATCCAGATAGCACCTTATTCTTCGTGAAGTTTTTCCCTTTGAGCAAAACAACTAAATGAGACCTCAGAACGAGGCCACACAGCTCCGATGCATCTGTGAATGGGGGCTCATCAATAACTGGAAACCCATTATGTCGAGTCATCTTCAGAGAATGCAATACATTACCGACTTTCTCAACACTTGAAAACACAACCAACGGACCAGAACAAACGTCCCCAGCAGTAAGATGCTTCATGTAGGGTTCAGCATGGGCTTCCATGTAAGGAAAACCCTTCATCTTCACAATTTGGTCGTAGACTCCCTTGTTGAAACTGTCTGCTACAGTTTTTGATATGAGAAGGACGAGCATCATTAACGGGAGCATTAGTAGGTCATTAGTAAGTTCTAGGAGAATGACACAAAGTGATACAGTCATTCTCATGGTCCCACCAAGAAATGAAGCAGCTCCAAGAATGGCAAACAGACCAACATCGAGATTGGAAATACCACCCATTAGTCTTCCAACAAGGCGCCCATACGAAGCTCCAGCAAGAATGACTGGAATGAAGAGCCCCGCTGGGACAGCAATTCCATAGGTAATAATGCCTAGAAAGTAGACTGCGACAAAGAAAATAACTAGTGACGAGATGTGGAATTGGTTTTTATTTATGGGACTGAATAGATTTCGGATGGCATCATCATTGGTGTTGAGGATAAGTGAGGCAAGATCATTATAGTGTCCTGGTTGACATTGGAAAAGTTTGTAGTTGCCAGTGCCACGTGTTGTGGGGCACTCATTATCCAAGCCGGTAGGGCATGGAATACATTTTGCAAACCAAGGGAGACAGTAAGCAGAACAAGATGTTAAAAGGGATATAATGATCACAAGCAGGATCCTAAAAGTAGGTCCTCTCCTGCAAGGAAATTACATTTAATTAAGAAACACTGTGAAAAAAGAAGCAATTCTTTAGAAAATAGGAGAATGTGTTCAACAAGCATACTCGTTGATGATGCTATATGTTCTTAAGACTTTGTCCACAAGATAATTGTATAGGGAGCCAAGAAGACCTCCAAGAACCCCGATTAGTATAACTGCAAGAAGATCTGCAGTGTTATAAGCAGGGATTGATGCATTGACATCAAATATAATAAGTCCTCCTTGTCCAAACAGTCCACAACCGCCATCGTGGCAATAATTTATGAGATATCTTAAAACCATAGCTACAACTGCAGTTGTGAAGAAGGTTCTCCAAAGAAGAGCACTCCGCCACCTGAAACATAAAAATATAAAAATTCCTAAAGATTGATACAAGAATTTTATTCATCCCATCAAGCTAAAATATGTTATGGCTACAAAAAGTAAAGCTGCAAGAAGCATCTGTGCATGCAACAGAATTCTTGAAAATGAACAGATGTATATCCTCGTAGATGCAATAATCCACGCAGAAAAAAAAAAGGACCTGATAGAGTTGTGCACTTCACTTTTCTTCTTGTATTGATGCAAAAGCTATCTTGAACAAATATTTGGTCTATCTAAACATGCTGAAATTGTTCATATGAGCATCAAACTAACAGAACTAGTTGGCATCAGTAAGGAACAAAGTCAGTTATACATATTTTTACAAAATTATTTTACAATGTTGACATGGATTGTCTTCACAGAAAATGGCATCAGTTCACCACAGCAAACAACATTAATCCTTAATTCTCTTACTTCAAAAACCTTGTCTGTTTGTTTTTATATACAATAATTCTACAGATTACATCCCCATGTTTGTAATGATTAGATGAGAAAGAATAATACATGCACAAAGAGATAGGGAAGGAAGCAAAGATACCATGACGCTGCTTCTTCAAGGGCAAAAAGTACTCCACCAACTGGAGCACGGAAAGCAGCAGCTACACCAGCAGCTGCACCACAAGTAATTAAATCCCTCCTGTCACGGTCATTTTTGAAGTATCTGAGCCATTTCCAAGTCAAATGATACTTTCGGGAGCCTCCTTGTCCAAGTAAATTTGCTATACAGGCACCTGTATGTACCATTGGTCCTTCCTTGCCAACATAAAATCCAGCAGAAACTCCAAAAATGGAACCAAAAATCTACAGAAATTCAGATGTACATTAATAGTGATAGTACAATTAAGGTAAAGCATCATTTGAATTACAACAATGTCCAAGGTCCATGGTATTACTAAAGACCTCAAAAGCAATAACTAGAGGCTAAAAATGTCCTAGATAGAGGACAGAAAAAGAATGGAAAACAGTAAAGAAGTTAGGATGGTGGATCAATGCCAATTCACTAGAAAATAGAGATATCAGTTGAAACTCTTTTAGGTTGTGTTTGGACAGAGTGATTTGAAATCTAGGATTTGAAATGAATAAATTTCAAATCCACCTATCAACAGAGACTATGTGATAATGTATGAAGTGGGAACGTGGGAGCAAATGTAACTCACCTTCACAAATAGAGTACTTGGTGCCAGAATGGAATGAGCATCTACACCATTAAGATAGGCTTTCACCTCAGGTATGCCAGAGCCAGCTGCAGCAGGGGCAATGAATGCACATAGGACTGCAGCACAAATAGCCAAAGTCATGTTGATACCAGCAAATGCTGCAAATGCCTGAAAATACCTGCACTGGGATAAATTAGTTGGTCCTTCCCTTAAAAATGAAATGATAAGCGGCACAAATGCCCATCAAATTTATTGCAACACAACAAAAATCCTCATAATAAGTAATTGATAATAATGGTTAATTCCCAATCTTACACCAACAACAAATAATAAAGGTATTCGTTAATACCATGAAGGGAAAATATGAAGCTAACCACATAGTCTCTATTTGCTAACATTCTCCATGCTAATTTATATTATTACCAGAATAAGCTTGCACCAACCATTGGGTAGAGAAAAAATGGATGAGCACTCTAACGTCAATAGAAGTTGTTAATGAATATGTCAAATATGTTACATGAGACATGAATCAAGGATGTGCACTAACAGAATAGTAGAGTAGGGTGGCATATTTTAGTGATAAATCCAACTTCCAGGAGTGGCCTTTCGGTACATGCCAATATAGATGATGTGATAACAACCACTAACTCACATTAAAAACCATATGCCCTATGCGACTACTCAAAAGATACAATTAAAAATTAATCTGAAAAGTCTTACTTATCCTTAAGCATCAAATTGCTTATGTATAGATGCTTGAAACCAGCAATATTTTCAACTGCAAGGTTATTGAGGAAGCCAACGAGACCTGTGAGCAACCCGATGAGTAGAGCAAGTGTCCATTTGAGAAAAATATACTGAAAAATCTCAACCTTTTTCCTAGTTCTCCAATCCTGCTTAAAAAGTTCATTTTCTATAATCCTGCAAAACAAAATAGCAAAGAAGTGAATCAGATTAGATTTTACTTAATTATTGCAGAAATCATTTAAGCACAAAAGTAGGAACACAATAATATAGCCTATAAAATTCGTAGCTGTATAACTGCACATGTATCCATTAACTAACCATGCATTCCATATCACGTGGAGTTGCTAGTAGATAATTCATCCATTATTAGAATGCAGCATGATTTTGTGCTCATAGTATTTTAGTTTTTCTTCTTCAGACACAGCAATTCTTCCCCGAAAAAAGCAGAACAGCATTCAATACACATAAAAAGCATGTATATAAAACCATAATAAAAAATATATTATACCAATTCCATAAGAAACCAAGTTTTTTATCAACACCAAATTCATGAAATTGGAGATTGATCCAATCTCAGCTTCCAGATCAACTCATTTGAAGCTCGAGATGAGCCTAAAAGTATATGTACAAAAAAAAAAAAAAAATGTTTCCTCATAGTTGATCAAAATCTCTTTACCCTCATATACACAGCCAAATCGAAAATCGAAAATTGAAAATCACAACAAACAAGGCGACTCAAACAGGCACCTAAAAAAGATCAAATTCTACAAAAATGTTTGAGGCAAATATCTTCTACCATAGAATATAAAAGAAGTTTCATACTCGTAATCGAGGCTTTCAATGGGATAAACCTTAGCGCCAATAATAGCAATCTGAGAAGTGCTGTTGCCTCTAGCCTTCAGATCCAAGAGCGGGTCTCTCATGGTGGCATCGGCCATTGAAAACGACGACATATTGCTCTCTCTTCTTTCATAGAAACCACCACTGACACTTCCATCGTTCTCTATATCTCCTCCAATACAATCACGATTCTCCATCCAAACCTCTAATTAAAGCCAATAAACAAATGAAATCCACCCGGAATTCTCGAAAAATCTCTCTCTATAAGATTATAACTACCCTCACGACACGTCTCCCTTTACAATGATCGCTTCCTTTTCTACACAGTGGATATGATATGAAATGATGAATCATATGATAAACAACTAATTATACACGTCTCATTAATTTGTCAATCACGTGGGCCCAGAATAATTAAATCAAGAGTTTTACCATATTTTAACGACTTCATAGCTTAAATCTTACACTTTCTATGTATATATACGGGGACAATAATTTATACTATATATAAATTCATTTTATGATATAATTTTATAAATGGAAGTCTTATTGCACACAATTTTAATTTTATTTCACAAGATTAATTTTATTTATGATTACAAATAAAATGAATTTATCTTACAAAATTAGATCTATTAGACAATTTTTTAAAAATTCTACTTATGCTCAACTTATATTAATATAATAAATTTTAAACCGAATAGTTTTATTAATGAAACTAAAATTATTATAATTGACACCATCGACATATTAGCACATAATTACATATTATTACAATTATCAAGAATTCTATGAGATAGAGACTTAGAGTTCAATTTTTCTTTCATATTTAAAGATGGAAATATATATTAGTTTTCCTTCTTTAACCATCATTTTCATCCCAAGATTTCAACTAATTTATAATCCCTCTCTTCAAATCAAGTATGATTCTAGAGGATAATATTCATTTCCAATTAAGTGTTGTTTTAGATTTTTTTATAACTTTATTTTCAAATTATAATTATTAATAATATTTTTTAGTTAAAATTTAAAATTTTGATTTGATTTTTAGGGCATTTCCAACACTACACCGTATTTTATAATATATTTTACAATATTCTAATGTAAAAATTGTCAACCATCTTCAGCAGTCTACACTATATTTTGCAATTTACACTAAAAAGGAATATTCGATAATGTTCCTTATTATTATTAAAAAAAAAGTAAAAAAAAAAAAAGCAGAAGAAAAGAAAATGAATTAAAAATGAAAAAAAAAAAAAAACAAACAAAGAGAGAATACTGTAAGTTTTAAGTCTATGTTAATGTGGTGCACAAATGACAGTTTTTCAAAGATTCTACTTATGTACATCTTATATTAATATAATAAATTTTAAACCGAATAAATTTTATGACAGTTTTTTTTAATGAAACTAAAATTATTATAATTGACATATTAGCAAAGAATTACATATTATTACAATTATCAAGAATTCTATGAGATAGAGTTCAATCTTTCTTTCATATTTAAAGATGGAAATAAATATTAGTTTTCCTTCTTTAACCATCATTTTCATCCCCAAGATTTCAACTAATTTCTAATCCCTCTCTTCAAATTAAGTATGATTCTAGAGGTTAATATTAATTTTCAATTAAGTGTTAGTTTAGAATTTTTTTTTTATAACTTTATTCTCAAATTATTATTATTAATATTTTCTAGTTAAAATTTAGGACCTTGATATGATTTTTAGGGCATTTCCAACACTGAACAGTATTTTATAATAATTTTACAATATTCTAATGTAAAAATTGTCAATCATCTTCAGCAGTCTACACTATATTTTGCACTAAAAAGAATATTTTATAATGTTTCTCATTATTATTAGAAAAAATGAAAGAAAGTAAAAAAATAAAAAAAAGAAGTAAATGAATTTAAAATGAGAGAGAATACGCAAGTTTTAAGTCTATGTTAAAGTGGTGCATAAATGGCAGTTCAGAATTGTTGGCGCAATCTTTTACAATACTGTTGGAGAACAAAAACATCAAATCAAGATGTTTTTACAACAGTGTTGGAAATGCTCTATGGAATTAATTTGATTACAGTATGTCCAATTAGAGAGCCTCATGTACAGCTGCATGGATCTAGGATCCTTGCAATTGGTACCAAACTCGGATCCACATAACTTATATATAAGGTTTTTGTTTTATTTCACTGGAACCCAACAATCTCTTCTTCCGTGTGCCGCTTTTCTTCCTCCTCTTCTTCATCTTCAGTATGTTTCGCTCATTCAGCGTGCTTTGCTCTTCTTCCTTCTCTTTAGATCATGATCTGCTCTTGTGTCTGACAATTATATTATTTCTCTTTTTTTATTTATTTTGAATGTTGGATGAGATTTAAAGATTAGAATTGATTTTGAATTTTTCTTTTTTCAATTATGTTATTTCTCTTTTTTATTTATTTTGAATGTTGGATGAGGTTTAAAGATTAGAATTGATCTTGAAGTTTAAAGTTCTTGAATTTTTCTTTTTCTTCTCTATTATAAAGTTCTTGAATATCTACTATACAGTCTGTATATAAAGAATGCCACCATTATATATATATATATATATATATATATATATATATATGTAGAAGGTTAAAAAATAATTTTATTACATAAATGTATGACTAATATTATATAATTGTAGTTCTAGTTGTACATAAATGTATTAGCTCATCTTAATTGAAATATAAAGAAAGGGTATTGCTTGTATCATGTAAAAGTATTAATAATATAACATAAAAGTATTAATAGATCAACTTAATTAAATGTATTGATACATCTACTTATAGCTATTGTCTAATTTACTTATATTATATAATGTAAGGGTACTACTCACATAACATAAAAATATCAATAACATAACTTAAATGTATCACTAATATAACTATGAGATATTACATGTCTGTGAGAACACGAAAATGCATGAACATGTATAACATGAAGGTATCACCAACATAACAAAATGTATCACTACCACAACTAAAAGGAATCACTAACATAACTAAAATGTATTATATGTTTGTCAAAACACAAAAATGTGTGCGCGAGTGTGGCGTGCACACCTGGGCACATGTGAGCGTGTAAAAATGGATCTAGGTCGATTAATCTTAGATACATGTACTAAATGCATAAAAGTTTATATATTCCAATTAATTGTATGTTTCTTCAATTTTTTTATTCCTTAATTTATGACAAAACTCTTAGATAACACTTATAAATTGGGATCGCAAAGAGTAATATTTACTATATTTTTTTTATTTGGTCAATATTGTCTCTTTTAACTATATATTAGTGATATTTGATAAATTTAATGCATTATTCTTTTTCTTTTTTTTTCTTCTTCCTTCTTTCCATATTTGTATATCAAAAAATATTTTATTTGAAGTATTTTTCATTTTCCATTTTCTAGCTTTCATATTTAAATATTTCATTTATTCTCTATACATAATTTGGTTTTCTTAGGTTATCAAAACATCTCAAATCTCACATTTTCTTACTGTTTTATTTTTTATTTGCTTGACCAAAATGTGTTTGCTTGATTTTTTTTATTTAATTTCTTGTTTATTCAAATACAAAATGTGCTGATCGGTTTAGATTTGACCAAAGGTCCAAAAGAAGAAGAAATTATGTGAACGGAGGGCAAATGAGTTTATGTTGCTGAGACTAAAAGAAGGAATCTTTAATATATAATATTGTAAAATTCATCTAAGAACCTGTTTCACTGTCTCATTGATTTGATTTTCCTCTTAAACTACAAATAAATTATATTTAAACTTATTTTATATCATTAATGCTAAATTAGATGAATTACTAATTATTAAATTATTAAATTTCAATCCATTTATAATCGATATTAACTTATTTTTTAATGTTGAAATAGAAAAATAAATACCACTTACTATATTATTCGTTAATATTATTTCATTTATTAAATATAAAAATAGAATTGAAAATTTGAAACAAATCTAATTAGAGAAAATCAAATTCTAAGTGCATTAACGATTTTATCTAAAGTGCAAAAATACAATATCAAGTGCATACTATAAAATTCTCTCTCTCTCTCTCTCTCTCTCTCTCTCTCTCTCTCTCTCTCTATATATATATATATATATATATATAATCATTAAAAATAGAAAAAAAAATATTCACACATTATGAATAAGAAAATTATGTATATAAATTGATATTGCAAATATATTTTATGTCATGAGATTATGAAAATATTATTTTAAGAAAAAATAAAATTAGTAAATTTAAGAAAAAATATAAAATATACTACTAATAGAAAATGTGATGTTAGTTTGCGTTAATATATATTTATAAAAAAAACTCTAAATAATATTGTATTTTATGTATTATTATATGGATTTTGATTATAATTCATATTAAATATAGCATATTGTTAAAGTATATGTATTACAACTTTGACTAAAAAAAATCACAAATTCTATTATAAAATGTTAAAATATTATTCGTAAAAAAAAATTTGATTACCATAAATATTTTTTCTTTATATAAATCAAACTTATTTTTCAAATTGTTATATTTCTTACTCAAAATGTATTATTTTTTTAAATTAATTTCTTGCAAATATTTACTTTCCTAAATCTCATGTATCGCACGGGTTTATACTAATGAGGATGAAACAATATTTACACAATTGATATTGAAATAATGGTTAATTTATAGTAATGTTGTAAAATTGCCAAAAAGGATAATGTTGATGGATTGGGGAACAAAAAGTTCGGAGTACCTACTTTATTACTGGCAACTTCATTTTCCCTATGCAGAGAAAAGAAAAGTATGTTTGTTTTAAAATTTTGTTCTGTTTAAATAGTTATATATATAGATATGAGTAGTCATAAATATACAATATTTTCACATGGGGCTCATAGTGTCCGATCAAAGAGATTCGATTAGAAAATCTTAGGGGCTGGATTCGAGAAGGTTCAATGGAGTAGGATAAAATATATTAATAACAATAAAATCTATTTAAATCTGCATCAAATATATTTCATCTTCATTCTCCATCAAATTTTTACCAATCAAGAGTTGTCGAGCCGATCAGATGCTCATATCTTGGATAACGTCATTCTTGCCAACGATCCTCTGTAAATTTGGAGGCTCATCTATTGAAAATTATTTTATTACAATGATTGTAACTACTAAAACCAAATATTTCTAACAATAAAAATAGGGGAATTTTTTTTTTTAATTCTCTATGTTTGGTTTATTAAATTTTTTATCCTCTATCTTTCACCTTTTCATTTTAAGTCCTCTATGATTACGCTTAAAGAATATCATTTTTTTAGTCATCTATCGTTACCTTTTGATTTTAGTCCTCTATGTTTAAAAAATATCATTTTTTAGTCTTTTTACCTACAATAGTAGGTAACTTTTTTTAAATTACAATTTAATTTTAACACCAATTTTTTTATTCAACTAATATATCTAAATTAATATTAATAATTAAAATTTTTATTTTTCAATCCGAGACGAGTGAGTTAGAGTTTTGTAACTATGAGAAATAAATCATTTTAGCATCAAAATAAATATTAAGCAATAAAAAAATTTATTTTTCATAAATTATATACATTTCGTGTTGGAAACGAATAACACAAAACTAAAAAAATAACATTAATCATATTCTACTAGTTCTCAAATTACATCAATTTATCTGTTGGAGAATTGAACTAACAACAACCATATTGATCATTTGGTGTAATTTGAGAGCTAGCAGAATATAATTAATGTCATTTTTTACTTTCGTGTTACCGATTTTCGGCACAAAATGTATAATATATGAAAAATAAATTTGTTAATTGCTTAATATTAATTTTGATGATAAAATGTTTTATTTCTCAAACTCACAAAACTCTAACCCACTCGTATTGGGATGAAATATATAATTATTAATTATTAATATTAATTTAGACATGTTAGATGAATGGAAAAAATTGGTGTTAAGAGTAAATATAATAAAGAAGAAAAAAAAAAGTTACCTACTATTGTAGGTAAAAGGATTAAAAAAATGATATTTTGTAAATATAGAGAACCAAAAATCAAAAGGTGAAAGATAGAAGACTAAAAATCTAATGAGCCAAATATAGAGGACTAAAAAACTTATAATTTGTAAACATAAATGACTAAAAATCAAAAGATGAAAGATAGAGGATTAAAAATCTAATGAGTCAAACATAAATGACTAAAAAATATTTTTTCCCTAAAAATACACTAATCATTTGCATAAATTTTGAGAAAGATGGTATGTACTATTGTAGAAGATAAGAATGAAATTGTAAATTCTAGTTTTTACATTTTAATCTAATACTCACTCTTTAGTTATTCAAATAAATTTCAGATAAACAAATAACACTATATAATAATCGATCCAACAATGAGTAAAACTTTAAAAAAGGTTGGGTTCGTTGGAAAAACTCGCGTCAGCCCTACCAATATTGAGGATTGGGCTAAGCATTTGGGGGCTTCGGCAATGAGTTATGGCCACTTTGGTTAGCGGTCTCTCTTTTATTATTTAATTATATGTAATTCAAATGCATATACGGTTGAGTAAGATGTTAAAAATGTTATATATTTTTTTTCTTTTTTAAAAAATGATAAAAAGGAAAAAAGAAAAAAAAAAAAAAAAAAAAAAAAAAAAAAAACCTCTCGGACCAACCTGCATAATGCGCATCTCTTAGTAGATTGAGTTGAGTTGTGATATTTTTTCCAAGCTAAAATGGTCTGTTGCCACATTCAAATCCACTAATTAAATGATGAGTTATCATGAACTATAGTGGTCTACCCTATTAACTCGTCCCGACAATTCTATGGACCATGGTACGTAGGATCGGATCGGATTGACTAATCCAACTAATTCGACCGCAAATTTGATCATTGGTCCGGCCACTTCAGACCTCCAAATCTGGATTTGTGGTTGACCGCTTAGAACCTGTCAAAATCGATAAAAAGTCAGTTGAATCGATCAAATGTAATTATTTCAAAAAAATTAATTTAAAAAAAGTTAATCTCTTTTTTAAATTTTACCTTTATATGACATTTTTAGACACTAGTATCATTTATAACGCCGACCTCAATGTTATTTTTGATATATTCTATTCTATCTATATTTATGTAATTTATATGTTGTGTTAATTTGAATAATGTTGTAGATATTTATTAACAACAATTTTGATTTCGTCATTATCACTATTACTAAAAATGATTGTGCAACATCATCATCTACAATTTACAAAAAATTTCTATGATAAAAATTCAAAAAAAAAAAATCACTATATATATATATTTTTATCGATCGAACCTCCTAATTGAACTGATTCGACTGATCCAATAATATCTTAATTTGATCATCGATCAAGTCCCACACACACTGCTATTGACAAAGATCTTTTCCTTGTTTTGGCGCTAAGGACAAATTCAAAAACCTTACCACTCTCTCTCTCTCTCTCTCTCTCTCTCAATAATAGCACACTCAACCCCATACTCCTCTCTCGTCCTTTCTCTCTTTCGAAAAATACAGCTCATGAGATGAGAATCGATTCAATGCGGCAACAAGATTCCAAGATTACATATTTTTTCTCTTGGTTACTATGAAAAGCCATAACATGATTCAAACTTTTAAATACACCCCATTACAAATTGCTGTAATTAATACAATTATAGCATTATATATTAATATTTAATTGGAGGTGATGTCCTTTTAAAAAAAAAAAAAAATTATACAACCACAAATATTTTCAAAGCAAGATTATAAATAGGGATAATTTTATTTTCCAACGTATACTATGCATGTTTTTTAGATTGTATTCTAAACTATTCTTTTTCTTCGATCACAATCTATACTACATGTTTTGTTTACTTGTGCAACCTCTGGCCAACATTTTCCAACGAGAAAGGGCCCCCGTGATTTTCACATGTTAACTAAGGGTTATATTCATCATTTGCACATCTAAGACATGGGTAAATTCGGTTCTTAAACTATTTTTAGTGGTAAAAAGATCTTATTTTGTTCGAACCTCACCATCAACACCATTCTTCATTTACACAAACAACTTATAGAAGAAATAGGGGAAAATTAGGGCTAAATTTGATTTTGGAGGGGAATTAATTAATGGCCAAGAAAATGACGCAAATTAATTGGCACAGGAAAATCACGTGGACCTTTTCTCACTGAAAAATATATCCAGAGGTTGTAAAAATAAACAAAATGTGTAGTATAAGTTGTAATTGGAGAAAAAAATAATTTAGGATGCAAATTAAAAAAGCATGGTTAATATAGGTTGAAAAATGAAATTATATATATATATATATATATATATATATATATATATATAATGAAGTACAACTTCTCAAATTCTCTAGCAAACACAAGCTGTAATTAATTAGAATTATCTTAAACTCCAAAAAACTAATTCTTTCAATTCCAAATTTTTTTTATTCTACTCAAATCCAATCTGAACACAAGATTATTAATTTAGGGTAGGACTATATGCACCCACCCATTATTAAACACACCTCAATTACTATATACATCCAATTTAAAATATCTAATATTATCAAATTTCCAAACACACCTTACAACATTATCATTTTACACTTACAATTATACAACATAAAATTAAATAAATAATAAATAATAAGGGTATTTATGTCTATTATATATATATATATATATATATATATATATATATATATTTAACAAGGTGTTTTTAGTAATGAGTGGGGAGTGTATAACCCCACACATTAATTTATTGATAAAATTATTCCTTATACCATTTATTTATGATCACAACCGAAACCCTAAATTAGTTGAGTTATAAAATAAAAAAAAAAACAAAAAAATAGTTCTAATGTATTAGTCACATTACATTAAATTATAATACGATGATGTGATAGAATGATTATGATGTTTCAATAAATATAAAAGACTAACAATTAAAATGTGCTATCTTCCTTGAATACAGGTTGGTATTTAATTAATTGACCTTCGAATTTGTGGTACTACGAATTGCCACATCAATAATGTTGGTCGGAGCCGGCCACCCTCTGGCCGGTGCCCTAAAATATCGTATTATAATTCATTTATATTATTAATGTGCAACTTATATATAATTATGTTTACTTTATATTATCATGAATAATAGATTGTTGTTATTTTAGCATTCCCTCCGTTGAATATATACATAGACTAAGTATTAATATATAGGTAAAAACCATAATCTAAATAACTGAGATTACATTGGATTAGGAAAAAATAGTTGTTAATTCTGTTATGTCATTGATTTCTAGCTAGGTTTTTCAGTAATTAATTTGATACTTATAATTAGAATATTCGTTGTCAGTCAATCCATTTTTTTATAATCGGTTTGTATAATTAAAATTGAATTAATTAATATAGTCAAGACATTTAATATTGAATGTCATTTATTGTGGGATAGATCTTGTTAATTCACTGCATCTGTTTATTATGTCGAGCACTGGGTTTGTAGGTAAAATATATGCGCGCGGTTACAATAAATATTATATAATAAAATAATTTGAATGTTAACACTATCCAATTATCTCAAAAGATTATTCTATCAGGGGAAAAATATAAAATAAGTTTATCTAAATTTCATATAAAATATTTCTTAATTAATGAGGATGAATTAGCATATTATAGTAAGTTTGAATATATGTGTGTGTGTATATATATATATATATTATTATTATTATTATTATTAAGGTATTTTGGAAACTAATTTGATAGCCACAGAAAACGAATACCCAAATTATATGAAAAAATGGGAAAAATTCAATTTTAGTCCATTTAAAATGCTACTGTCCAATTTTAGTCCACTTTAAAAACCTTGTCCAATTTTAGTCCGCTTAATCAAAAAATCGTCACTATTTCGTCCTTTGGTCCCAATTTCAGCACTTTATCCGGCGAGTGTGCTTCAATCGCCCCCAATTTCCCCTGGATGACACGTCGATTGCTATTGACCAATGAAAATTATCTGAGTCATATATATACTGAAATACAATTTATTTTTTTTGACACAAACTAAAATACAATTTAAAATATACATTTTTTTAAAATATGAAAAGTAAAATACTAAACTAAAATACTATGACTTAAAATTAGAAAGCCCTAAACCTAAAATTAGAATCAGAATCAGAATCCCCAAATCGAAATCGTAGGAACCCTAAATCCCTAAATCGCCAGTTAACCGTTGGCTGAAAATGGCTCCCCGAAAGTGCAAGGAAGCATCGAAGAAGGGAACACCGAAAGCCCTTACCCCCAAAGATCCACCCCCCGACGAAAATCAAAACGGGCGAAAGCCCTAAATCAAGAAAAATCCCCAAAACCCGTCGAAGCCCCAAATCCAGAAAAATCCCCAAAACCCTTAGATGGTGAGGAGGACATTCGGTGCTCAAGTCCGAGTTTGGAAGAAATCCCTCATCCAAATGGAGATGAGGTTGAGAAATTGAAGAAATTGGAGCTTGAGAAACTGCGGGAGGAAATAAGGAAAGGAAAGACAATGAGACGTGAGTACACACTCTCTCTTCCTTTTTATATGCAGTGTGTTAGTTTTTAATTTATGGGTGAATGGTGCAGCATTGAACACTGTTGCTTTTTTATTCAATTATTTTGTGTGTGGTCTCATTCTGTTTTGAATGCTTTCTATGCCTCATTTGACTATAGAATATTTTTTTTTATTGACTGTTGTAAAAGGGAATATAATGATATGTGTGTTTTTTCTTTTTTTTTATTGGTTTTGAACAGTTGGCATTGAAGAATTAAGTAAAGAATTAACTGTGGTACTTCATTGGGGGGGGTGAATTTAAAAATTTACCCAAGGCTGAGTATGTTGGGGGTGAAACACTAGTGTTAGAGGATGTGGAACCCGCTTCTTTGAATTTGATTGCATTGACTGAATATGGCATAATTAATAGAGCTTGTGGTTCATCATTGCACTATAGGTTTCACACTATCTTGAACAATGGGTTTAAATTGATAGTTAGTGATGAAGAGCTTGTTAATTTGTTGAAGGAAAATCTGGAAAATGGAACAATGCATATATATTTAGAAGCAGATGTTGTGGACATGTTTTCAACTCAAAACCCTATAGAAGATGTGGCTGAAAATGAACACTCTGATGATTTGTTTGAAGATGAAGAATTTCTAATTGGGAATAATGTTTATGATAGAGAATCTGATCATGAGTTGTTTGATGACTATGAACCTGAAAAACATGAAGCCTATGTTGATAGAAATGTTGTCCCTGATAGTGAGGCTAGTGATGATGATGTGGTAGATGTTGATGTTGTTGGTTTTAATGAGAATAGAGTGAGTGATGAGGAGACATGCCTGGAACTTATCCCATATACAACCCCAAATCAAGAGACTTGGCAAATCAATTTATATGAACCTGACCATCAGTGTGCGGCAACTCATGAGGTGAAAAATTTAAATGCAAAATGGCTAAGTGAAAGGTTTGTAGACAGATTTCAATCTGACCCAAGTAGGAAACTCAAGTCCTTTAGAATGGATGTGATTAAGGACTTGAGGTGCAATGTATCTAGGCAGCAGTCCTTTAGGGCAAAGAAGAGGGCTTTGGAACTGATACAAGGGAACCCTGATGTTCAATACTCAAAACTTTGGTTTTATGTAGATGAACTTAGGAGAACCAATCCTGGTTCAACAATTCTTTTAGGCACAGATGCTAAGTGCAGGTTTTCACATCTTTATATGTGTTTTGATGCTTTGAGGAGGGGGTTTCTAGGAGGCTGCAGGCCTTTGTTGGGGATAAATGGATGTTGGTTAAATGGAAGTGCAGGGGGTGTCTTGCTAAGTACGGTTGGGGTTGACCCAAATAACAATTTATACCCTGTGGCATATGCAGTGGTAAAACAAGAAAACTTTCATACATGGGAGTGGTTTTTGACATGCTTGAAAAAGGATCTTGAGATAAACTGTGCAGAGTCAGTGACAATAATTTCTGATAAGCAGAAAGGTTTGATAAAGGCTGTAGGACATGTATTCTCTGGGGCAGAACATAGGTTTTGTGTTAGACATATACACAATAATATGAAATCTGCAGGGTTTGGTGGAATGATGAATAAGAATCTGTTGTGGAGTTGTGTTCAAGCCACAATACCAGGAGAATTTAGAGATGGGATGAGGAAACTGAAAGAACACAATGAGACCCTCTGGGAGTGGTTCAATGACAAACCTCCTTATCAGTGGAGTAAGACATTTTTCAGAGAGACATCAAAATGTGACATGCTTTTAAATAATGTGTCTGAGTCTTTTAACAACTGCATACTAGAGGCAAGAGATAAGCCAATAATTACATTGTTTGAGTGGATAAGAGTTTACCTTATGGTGAGGCTGCAGAAGTGTAGGGAAATGGCAATTGGAAGATGGAGAGGTAAACTTTGTCCCAAAATAAGGAGGATCTTGGATAGGCACAAGGACTTTCTTAGTGATTTCATACCCATAAAGTCACATGACAAACATTATCAAGTGACATGTTATGATGGAACACAATATGCTGTTGATTTGGAGAAGTGACAGTGTACTTGTAGGGTTTGGCAACTGACTGGAATACCTGGCAAGCATGCTATATGTGTTATTATAAGCCAGGGATAGAATGAGGAAAACTTTGTAGATAGATACTACTATGTTGACACATACATCAAAGTTTATCAAAATGCAATCCTAGGGGTGAGTTATGAGAAGTTGTGGGGGCATTCAAACTATATTCCACCACTGCCCCCACACTTTGCCAATGCATCTAAGGGAAGACTAGTGAAGCTAAGGAGGAGGGAAACAGATAAACCATCTCAGACTCAGACAAAGAGGAAAGGAAAACAAGTTAGTCAGACAAGGTTGAGCAGGATAAGGAAGAGAAAAGAGAATAAGGTGCTCTTATTTAAATTCTTGGTTGAAACTGTATTTTTTTATTTAATTTGATCCAAGTATGTGGTTTAACATCACACTATCTCCATTTTTTGGTCTTTACAGGGCAATGGCAATACAAATGAGACCCATAAAGAAGATGGAAATCACCAAGATGGAAATGATGAAGAACCCATAATGCAGCCTAATGTTATAAGTCTTTGTTTGTGTATCTGATAAGCACATCATATTTGTTTGTGTTAGGTCAGCATATCAATTTATAATTTCTGTTTTGTGTTAGGTTCTCCCACCAAGTACAAATCTTTTACCTCAAGAAGTAGATGATGAATTGATGGTAGACATTAACGAAGACATTGATGAATATCTGATGAATGAAACAGCCAACATTCAAGGGCCATCAATGTATGCCCAACTTTCTCAATCACTTAGTGAAAGGTCCAATGCACATGAAGAAATCAACATTTCCCAATTTAGTCAACAACAATTCACATCACAAGAACAACCTGCAGGGCCTTCCATACCACCTCCAGTGCCAAGGAGAGTAAACATCAGAGCCCCTGCTCCATGGACTTTGAGTGGGGTGAGATCATGTTAGGTGAATCATCAGTGGTGCCTGAGACAGAGAAAAGGCTGGTGGTGGACAATGGTGTTAAGTACCTGGACTTGTCAATGCCAGGGACAGAAAAGTAGTTTTAATTATGTATATATTGCCTTTCAAATTCAGAATTCATAGACATGTTGGGATTTGCTTTTAGTTCATATTTTGGTTCCTCATTCAACATGTGATCCTTTGTGTAGTTTTTGGATAATGTTTGGTGATTAAGTTTCTGAAATGCAGATGTGCTATTTGGTACAGTGCTCATATATGCCCTCATAAATGTTAACAATTGTGGAATATATATGTTAGTTTATGGTTGTTATTAGTTATCATTTGCAGTCACAAGACAATATTTGCAAATAAATATTACTTGCAAGATTCAAGTTATTGAAAAATGCAACTTACTATTAAAAACAGAAAATAATAGCCATAAAAATTACTTGCAAGATTAATACATCCATAATACAAAGTTTTCTTCAAAATACCCTCAGACAGATCTTACATATCCAAAACTAACAACAAACATCCATAAACTAATCAATTCAATGTGCAATCCACCAACATACAAGAATCACAAATTGAAGAGTTATGAATTTCATCCTCATCCCCCTACACTTATTCTTCCACATCCTATTGTCATCTCTAAGAGTTTTGTTTTGGTTAACCATACGTTCAACGTCTTCTTTCAATAGCTTCATATCTCGTTTGAGAGCTTTCATTTCTGCTTTCAACATCTCATACGCTTCTCTCAAATTTTCGTACTCGTCATTGTCATCCCATTCAAAATAGTCGCACCCACCACTTTTCTACAGAATACATGTCTCACGTATCAAAATAATGAACAAATATTGATTACAACCAATATTTGCCAAAAAAAAAATGCATTAACACAGAGAATTGATTTCGATTAAGAACATTATTTGCCAATATTTGCCAGCTAAATATTTCCTAAAATGCATAATGCAGAATTACAGATGAATTATATAGCTAAATATTTCTCCTTCAATAAGAACAATTCTATAACCAGCTAAATATTTCCCAAAATGCATAATCACAGATGAATGTTGTTTTATAAACTGAATCTTGTTTCAACTACACGAAATGGCTTCCCTCAATTTTAAGAACTTACATTATATCTGAGACAACCCCAAAACCTCTTCCCTCGATTTGCTTCTGTTTTGGCCGTTCACAAAATGGCTTGTCGTCCACACAGACACTCGTGCGCTGCAGATGATTGGGAGCAATCGGATATTTCACTGACAGATTCAATTCTGGAGAACTAGGGCTCGTCGTTGATTTTGGGGGAGAACATATTTTGTAATTTAATCTCAATTCATTCTAATTGATTTTTATTTAAAGTTTTTCTCTTAATTATTAAATATTTAATCCACCTTGGATATTAACTTACCTTTACACATAAGCGCCAATTTGGATAAAATGTGTCACATAAGCACGAGTGGACCGAAAATTGAAATTGGGGGCGATTGAAGCACACTCGCCGGATAAAGTGCTGAAATTGGGACCAGAGGACGAAATAGTGACGATTTTTTGATTAAGTGGACTAAAATTGGACAAGGTTTCTAAAGTGGACTAAAATTGGACAGTAGGGTTTTAAATGGACTAAAATTGAATTTTTCCCATGAAAAAATTGTACCATGTAACATATGCACCAATCGGGTTGACCGAAGTCAACTTGGATCCGTGGACTTTTGTTTGTTTTAGTTCATGTGTTACATTTATATCATATTAATGTGATATTTATATTATATTAGTATGATTTTAATGTACAAATATCTCGACCATTATGTATAATACTTTAACTTAAAAAAAAAAATTCAGCAAAATTTGTACATATATACCTTTATTACTTATACTTTTATAAAACATAGTCATATATGTATATAATATATTAAGGTACAACTAACATAACTAAAATGTATGACTAGATAACTAAAAGATATAACCAACATAACTAAAAAGTGTAAAAATTTATTACATGGAAAGGTACAAAATTAAATAAAGGTTGTGATATTTGTACATAAAAGTTATATTAATGGGTAATTTTACAATACAACATTGTATTAATACACCAGGTGTTTTTACTACGATAATTTTTGTGCAAAATAACTTTTGTGTTTTGGGTTGTACAATGCATTGAGTTGTGGAATGCACTGAGCCTCTTTATATTGAAATAATACAAGTGGGTCTTTGAATAATTTTTTTGCATGTTGCTTTCATTTCATTATTCTTGTTACATGCTTTTTATTTGCATAAATCATAGCAATTGTTGTAGTCATTTTCAATTAATCAAGTTAAATTAATAAGTTTAGTGATATACATCCAAATCATTGACGAAATTATTTGTTTACGATCTTAAACTTAAGAATAAAGGATCCTTATTTAATGGTAATCATGTATTATTGCATATATATATCATAGAATATAATCGATGTTTATGAATGATAATCGAAATAATGATTGGTAAAACATGAAATCAAATATGTATTTTATAGATTTAATATTATCCATCTATCTATATATAAAAACAAAGAAGTTGGTGATAATTTCAGATTTACCCTTTTCCTCGTCGAAATGCATCATAATTTTCTGGGTATTAAAAAAATTGGAAAAGAAAAGTTTTTTTCATTTACAGTGTAATAAAAAAAATGAAAAATAGAATAGAAAAATGGTTGCTGATTTAGAAGGTTCCAGCACGCAATTCAGGATGGATTATATTTCATTTCTGATGGAGCAGCCAATGACGATGCAAATACTGGATTTTGTAATTTCACAATTGGTTTTTAATAATTTAATATTATGTTATGGAGTGTTCATTATTGCTTAACTGAACATTGAACCGCCTAATTGCTTTTTTTAACGATGCTTACTGACTCCACCTCTATTTTGGCCAATTGAAATTTGGTTAATTACCAATTATTTTTAATTGCATGCAAATGAAATCTATTTTGACCAACAGTGTTTTAAGTAATTTTGTAATATTTTTATTTGCATTAATGATGATTTATTTTCCACAGGGAAAGAAACACACATTAGAGTGTTTGATATACTCTACCTATCTTTTGATCAATCGGTGGATTAATCATTTTCCTAATCAATCAAATTTATCCAGTAATGACTCTATCGACCAATCAAAACACAGTTTAATGAAAGAGCAGGGGTTAAAAATCTATCTATCTATCTATATATAAAAACAAAGAAGTTGGTAATAATTTCAGATTTGTCATTTTCCTTCCCAAACTATCAACCAATAGAAAAAAAGAAAAAAAAACTAAATAACTTTTAAGTGTCTTATAGAATAAGTTTCACATATATCATACACAATAAGCTATCTTATAATTTATATATAGGAGTAGAGATAAAACAAAAGAAGCTATCTTAAATGATATGATTATATTTTAATGATATAATTAAAATTTGAAATAATGAAATTTAAACATTGTAAAAAATAAAAAAATTTGAAAATTAGTTTATAATTGTAATATATAAATGTAGAAAATAGTTTTAAAATCTAAATTTATTTTATGAAGAGTTGTAAAATGTTTAAAAGTTTGAAACTATTATAAAAATATTAAAATAATAATAAATCTGAAATTAATAATAATAATAATAAAATTATTATTATTATTATTATTATTATTATTATTATTATTATAATGTTGTGAGATTAAGTCTAACAATCTTAAATTAACAAATAAAATTAAAAAATTAATTCAAATATATATGTAATATTAATTGTGTAAGATATAAAATTCAATAAATTGAATAAAAAATTTTAAATAAAAATAATAAAAATATTTGATAAAATTTATTCAAAATTATTTCAAATAAATAGATATAGTTAATCTAAAAATTATTTTAAAAAACTATAATATGTTCCAAAAAAATCTGAAAATGGTTTAAAAAATCTAAGAAATATTGTTTTAAAATTTAAAATTAATTTGAAACCTAAATTTATAAATATAATGTTTTATGAACAAATCCATCTAAAAAGAATGCAGAAAATTATTTATAAATTTTGAAAATAATTATAAGATATAAATGAACGAAAATATGAACAAAACATATAGTAAGTATAATTATTAATCACTTCTTAATTATTTATAAATTAAAACTCACAAACACAAAACTATTATTATATTATGTTCAATTTTATTTTCATATTTAATTGTTGAATATTGATGTTATCAATAAAAAAATACGGATTTTTATAAATTTCGAAATAATAAGATGCCATAAATAACCTTTTAATATAACAACTTCATTATATTATTGCAAATCGTATATATTGTCATAATACATAATAAACCGCGCATCGCGTGGGAGTATTACTAGTTTTATTAATAATATATTGGTGAATATAATTTGAATTTAGATATGAAATCAAATTCCAAATTGAAATCCTAATCTTGATTATAGTAACGGTGGTAATGGTACGGAATTCGTAGGGTATAAAATCATTGTTTATGGTATCATAAACAATGACTTAGAGATACTAAAATGTATCGAAATCGAAATACATACATTTCGAGAAAATTATGGTATCAATAATTTTAACTCAATCTTACGAATGGTTTGAGATAAAAAAAAAGTATCCAAATCCAAAAATTTTAATGAAAAGATTATGGTAATGTTGATCGTAAATAATTTGTTATTAAATCATTATAAATTATATCCAATTTTTTCTTTTCGATAAAACAAGATTTCATCAATATCCGCTAAAATAGGATGCAAATATTGTTGCAATGATTTTTATTGCATGTATGAATTGACATTATATTATCAAATTAATCACACAACACAAAAACAAGCAAAACTGATGCATCAATGATTTGTAAATGTGATCATGTATCAATTAATAATATATTATCACATTAACTACACAACATCAGCAAAATAGATGCATCAATGATTTGTAATTGTGATCATGTATTATTGTCTGATGCTGCAATGGTTCTTAATCCATATATACATTAATAATATATTATCGATATTAACCACACAACACCAAATCAAGCAAAATGGATGCCTCTGTTGGGCCCTCAACAATAAGATTCGGCCTAGAGACCATCTCGAGCAGGGCTCGAGCCGAGCCGCCCCGAGCTCGAGTCAGGGCCCGAGCCCGAGTCTAAGTCTTTTATTTTGAAATTAAAAACTTATCAATCTTCACAAAATCTTTTTTTACATTTTATGTTGTATTTTTTATTTCAAAATAATTACAACACACATATATATTAAACGATATTAAAAATCAACATCTATTATGTATTATATATCATGAAACATGTATATAATATAACATTAAATATAATAAAATATCAAGATTAATCAACTTTCAAATTGTCCAAGATCAAAATGTGTGAAGGATCGTAAAGTTAAAAATTAAAATATTAATTTTTTAAGTGAAATGATTGAAAAAAGGGCAAAATACAATTACCCTATATTCACGTGAAAATGTTAATCCACAATAAATTGCATCACTACTACAGCTCATTCACTGAATTAAAAATTGAATGAAAAGTACATTATAATTTATAGCAACATATGATCGTTATCCTTAAAGTGTGATGTAAATTTAGAACTGAATAATTAAAAGAGAATTAAATTAGACGGAAAGTATTGCAATTTATTTATAGATTGAAACTGTGGGCCATCGACTAAAGTTGAGTTGGAGAGAATTAATTAAAATCACAGTTTTCACTTTCCACTTGCCCTCCATGGAGGGAATTAGGTAATAGCACTGCATATTAGCTACGTGGATTACCTGTAATGGTTTCTAACATTAAATTATATAACGAGAATTGTGTGACATGGGCATGGTTTAGTACTAGATTGTCCCAGGCTTATTTTATGCAAGTTGAAAGTGATATTGAATTTGTCCTCCTCACATTAATTGTAAATTAATTATATACACACACTTGTAAGATAAATCTACTATACTTAGTTTAAATCACAAACATTTCTATACACCTAGCGTATGATCCTAAATCCATGTAATCGGGTCGATCAGGTCAGGGGCGGATCCAGGATTTAATAGTGGGGTGGGCTGAAAAGTAAACATCTTCGCACATTAAAATTTATACATAACAAAATATTTTGATGTTCACTTAAGTTGTGTTCTACGAGAAATATGTAGAAGGCTTGAACTTAGTTTTTGCAAGACTATAACCATATGGAAATAGAAATTTTATAGCTAACTACTAATTCAAAGAAATGTGTCGAATTTAATTCTTTATACCTAAAATTAAATGAATTGGTATGGGTACTCATTTGTTTATTTAATAATTAGTTAACTAAATGAATTATATAAATGAATTCAAAAAATTCAAAGTTTCCTGACCTAATTAAATTCAAAGTTCAAACCAAATGTTAATATAATTGAAATTACTAATTGAATAACTAATTAAATAACTAATAAATTCAAAAGGTATGACAAAAAAAAAAAATATTATCTATACATATTTCAAGACTTGATTATATGGGAGTCAAAGGACATTAATCATACATATTTATACTTTATGCATACATATTTCATAAAAATATTAAATGAATAAAAAAAAACATTACCTTTAATAATGTGGTGGGAGATTTCAAGAAACTCACATCTAAAATTTCAAAAAAGTTGAACTTTGTTGTTGATGGAGATTTTCCTTATCTTCCAATATTTATATTTTATGTTAGGAAAACAAAAAACAAAAAAAACAAAAAATAAAAAAAATATGGACGTAATTTATAACGGTTTTAAATTTTGTGAGTGAGTTTCACTTTTTAATTGATTATCAATTTTGAACTTGACTCATTTAAATTATAATTTGGGTCATATATATATATATATATATATATATATAAATTGGGCTTGCACTGGGCTGGAGCCCAGTGCTGCCCTATGTTAAATACGCCCCTGGATCAGGTTAAGGAGACCATTTTTGCTCGTCTCCACATGCCCCACGCACCCACGTGTCGGCTTCCAACTTGCTCATCAATTTTTTTGGTGTCCCGTTATCATATCTAACGAACGAGATTTCTCATGGATCTATCCCATTTTTCGGGTTAACCAAAGAGATTCATTACATGAGTTTTAAACTTAAATTTGGATTAATAATCCGTTTTCTTCGGTTTATCTTTTTTCCCACCTTCAAAATAAAAAAATCCCCCTATTTTTAGAATTTTCTGAAAGGTAACTATCTTGGTTTCCTATAGAAATTAATATATTATATAATATTTTTAATTATGTTAGTCATACATTTTAGTTATGTTAATGAGACATCTATGTTATATTAGTTGTAAATTTATATTATATTACACAGACATGTAATATATTTTAGTTATAATAGTGAAACATTTATGTTATGTTAGTTGTACCCTTACATTATATTATACAAATATGTAATACATTTTAATTATGATATTGATACCTTTAAGTTGATGTATTAATATATTTACCCGATACTTTAAAATGAGATAATATCTTTATGTACAACTAATGTTATGTAGTACATGTATGTTATATATCAATTAAAATGAGATAATATCTTTATTTATAACTAGTGTTACATTTATGTAAAATTAGGCATACCTTTATGAAACAAGGTTTCGGTGGAAAAATAAAAAACAAAAAACTTATATATAAATTGTGTGGATGCAAGTTTCAATTAAAATGAGCTAATACATTAATGTAGATGTAATAATACATATATGTATAACTAGTAATACATTTGTAACGCCCCGTTTCTTTTCTATAAAGGAAGTTTTTAACTAAGGCGTTACGTACAAAATTCTCCATTTTAAGAACTATAAATATAAATGAAATTAAGAATAATTATGAATTACATTTTTCTTAAAATCCATAAAGCAAAACACTGTAAATAAAACTCTTTTACAATCTTTAGAATATCGGCTACCAGCATCCACCGCTCGCACACCACGCTCAAAGATTTTTCAAGTTGAAAACATTTTTGACATAAAGGGGTGAGTGCATGAAGACACTCACTGGGGTTGGACTCATGGATAGATAGAACATAAAAGAAACATAGACATATAAGTCATTGTGCACGTAAATGTGGTTCTTTAGCCACTTTGGTACGGTTCTTTAGCCGTCTTGGTGCAGTTCATTAGCCGTTTTTTGTGGTTCTTTAGCCATTTTGGTGCGATTCTTTAGCCGTCTTGGAAAATATTTCATTCATAGACACATTTATTCACTTTGCAAATAACACACTTTGATTTGTTGTCACATAATAAAGCAGATAATTTGATGCACATGTCACAAAATATATTTTATTCAATTAAGCGCAGAACTTCACGTCAAAGTTATTTGGAAATGTAAACATCAAAACATGTAAATTACCCAACCTAAGATAAATGGTGTCTTGGAAGAAATTTGCTATGTGTTTAGGGGACTAGAGGGGTCCTCAATCAGCATCTCCTTTTTGGTTCGAATCTTCTTGTCGGAAAAGTGATGATTGGCGGCGACAAGATGGTGGTGGTTGGCGGCGGTGGAGAAAAGGGAAGAGGAGAGAGAAAATTTCTTCTCTTTTTACCCTTTTTACTTCTTTTGCTTTTCACTCTTCATTTCCTTGCTTTTGCTACCAACCAAGATAAATGCTAGTTGACTTATTAGGGGGAGGGATAGGTGTTATTACCATGGAGTGAGAGAGAGACTAGGTGTCCCTTTCCTAGTGACTAAGAGTTGATGTGTCATTTCTTTAGAGGGAACATACCAAAACTACACAAAAACTAAATTGGATTGACAATTGTACATAATTAGAATTTTTTATATCCAAAACTACACAATTGAAATTTTTTTTTTACCAAACTACACACTTTTTCAACCCAACCCACCCCCCTCTAACAATTCCGTATCGTTTGGTCTTTAAAAGTAACGGTAAATCACATCGGTAAATCACATCAGATTACTTTTAATAAGAAATGGTTTCAATTGGAATTTTGATTTGTTTTTAAAAAAAATTAACTGTACAAAATTGACTCATCTTTGCCCAAATTTGACTTCCCCCTTTCGAAAACAAAAATTACTGCTCTTGCCCTACCCACGAAATTCAATCGCCCGGCGAAATTGCCCACGAAATTCATCCGCCCGTCGAAATTTACCACGAAATTCATACTCCCGGCGAAATTGTTTCCTCGGCCGCCGGCGAAATTTGCCTCCCCGCCCACGAAATTTGCAAATCCGCCGTGAATGGAGTTGGGTGAACAAGTTAGTTTCTCTAAACTGTAGGAATTTTTTTGGTTTATTGTTGAAATATCAAGAATTTATTTTGGATTTGTGTGTTCCATGTCGTTTAATTTATGCTTCCTATTTGTCGAAATTGTGGTTGGATTTGAAAATTTGTCCACGAAATTGGATTTGTAGAGAGTGTAATTTCGTTTCGTTTATCCTCCACGAAATTGTCCTTGAAATTTGCACGAAATTGAATGGAGATTAGTCTGCAATGTCGACGAATTTTCGTGGAAATTCCACGAAATTAAATTGGCCACGAAATTAAATTGCATAGTCCACGAAATTAGTTAATGCATAGTCCACGAAATTAGCCAACCATAATCCATGAAATTAGCCCCCATTACCACTTAATTAGGCAGCCATAATCCACGAAATTAGGCCCTCATAATATCAATATAAGCTAATAAATAATATTATATTATATGTAAATCTTACTCTAATTTCGTGGCTAGCTAAATTCGTGGACAAGCATGTAACTAATAAATATTATATTATATAATATAAGCATGAAATTTCATGGCTAATTCGTGACAAGTATGCAATTTCGTGGCTAAGAATGTAACTAATAAATATTATATTATATAATATAAGCATGAAATTTCGTGGCTAATTCGTGACAAGTATGCAATTTCGTGCCTAAATTCGTGGGTGGTATGCAATTTCGTGGCATTACTTCATTATACTAAATACATATAATTTCGTAGAATGTTTATTATTTCGTGGCTATTTTCGTGGCATGTATATTATTTTCGTGAATGAATATTATATTATATATCAATGTAAGCAAGAGTGGCATGCAATTTCGTGCCTAAATTCGTGGGTGGCATGCAATTTCGTGGCATTACTTCATTATACTAAATACATATAATTTCGTGGAATGGTTATTATTTCGTGGCAAATTTCGTGGCTATATTCGTGGCATGTATATTATTTTCGTGGGTTGTGCGTGACATATATTTTATTTCGTGGCAATTATAAACCAATATATAAATAAAATTTAACAAAATAACATACCTCTAACAATAATCCACGAAATTCTTCAAATACATCAACGAAATTTAAAGATGCTTCCACGAAATTCTCCAAAATACTCGAAATTCCCACGATAATTAATAGAACATTCTTCTATACCCACGAAAATTGCAAGAAATTGATCAAAGCACCCACAAAAATTCAACGAAATTTAATTTAACAATTAAACCTCCCACGAATTTCTCTCTAAAACTTATTTTTCATTACATTTCAATGCGAGTGTGAGTTCTTTATAATGGTAATCCAACAAATACTGTATTCATGTGAAGGAAAAAAACAAACTTATGTCATATCACTCCAATTTTTTTCGGTGCTTTTTCAGACGGTTTCAGTGCTTTTTCAGACGGTTGAGTCACGGTTGTTGACTCAAATAGAGAAAATGTGTAGTTTGGTAATTCCAAATTACAATTGTGTAATTTTGGAGTTTACCAAAAAAAAAAAAAGTGTAACAGGCCCATATTATTTTATTGATTTGTGTATTGGGGGCTATTTCCCCTTCTTTAGATGGGGTAAAGTAGGGTGTCATCTTGTGTAGAGAGAAAGGGTACAACACCATTTTTATCATATTTATCTCAATTAAATTGGTCATGATAAAAGAAGAAGAAATGATATCCTAATTATCCCTTAATTAGGGTGTTATAATATTTATATAATATTAGTTATACCTTTATGTAGCGAGGTTTCAACAAAAATATAAATATACATATATATATAACACACGGATTCGGGTTAGGTATCAATTGCACAAATCTTAAATTCATGCAACTGTGTACAAAAGATTCACTCTTAAAAGAAAGGATTGAACTTGAACGAAATCTCTTCAAATGAGGTGTGACTTGATTTTATCAACCACAAGTGTCACGCCCCGCTTTCTTTCTTAAAATTTATCAGAGTTTTCTTTGCGGACGTGAAGAAAGAAGAGGAAAAAGACATGCATGATATAAAATAGAAATCTTTGGAAACAGATAGGAGATGATTTTACAAATACAAATCCTCAGCGTCTAGCCGAATAAAATATTTAACATAGCAGCGGAAAGTTCATCAGAATCCAAAATGAAAAGGACAGTTTATCTTTTACAAACGTGTAATATTAAAATAACGTTTTGACATCAAGTTTCGAAAGCAAAAGAAAAATCTTTTTACGGCACCATCTCTCTCTATAGCTCTACATGCTCGTCATCTCCTGAAACGTGAATTACAGAATAGTGGTGAGTGCGTTGAATACACTCGTGGGAATAAAATCCAATTCTTATCACATTCGATAGATATATAAATCAGAAATACATAACAATCGTCACGTAGTCACAACATGTAAAAATGCATAGCACGTATCTCGTAACTCATTCTTTAGGTGAGGGAATTTCCCGTCTTACCCCATAAAACGGTCTTAAATACCGTTGGTGATTTTTACGAATAACCAGTCCCTCTGAAGTTGGTGATTTTTACGGACAACCAGTCCCTCCGAAGTTGGTGATTTTTTACGGACAACAAGTACATCACAATATAATAATGTGAACATAGTATTCATGACACGTAAGGTTCAACAATTCATGTTTCAAATAGGGAAACCAGTAAACACATAAAGATTAAAAGTTACACCCACCTTGTTCGGTGGTTACCACGTGAGTAGCAAGTATCGAAGATCAAGTATCTCAATGCTCACTCAAACTGGTAGCCTACATAAGTTACGGTGTTTCTTAGATCCTTAATAAGTATAATTAAAGCTATAAATGATCTCGGAGAAAGAACGATTGTTAATGACGCGACGGATCGAGAGATCTAAAAATTGAGGTTGAAAAAACGAGAGTGGATGTTCAGTTCCATAGGCTGATAAGAAAGAGGGCAAGATTTGGGTCGCAACGGAAAAAGAATGAGCTCATTCGAAGTTGAAACGAGCTCAAACGGAGTGTTTTAAGATTGAGGGGTATTTTGGTCAAAAGGTTGACTTTGACTGGGACTCCCAACTCCCGGTTGACGACATCACGTCGGTGACGACTTGATGATGACGTATGATGGAAAAAACGAGTTTCGCACCACGGACCCAACGATGCGCGCGCAGCGCTCCCGTCGCTCGCTTGTGCGCGCTTACCCATTGCTTGCTCCCTGCGCGCGCGCAACTCCCGTCGCCCGCCCAGCGCGCGCGCTCCCGTCGCTCGTGCACGCCATGCACGCCTGTGCACCCAGCGTCCAGACGCGCGCACGACCGCGCGCTCGCCCCAGTGCACGCACACCCGTGAGCGCATGCCACTCCCGTCGGGCGCCCAGCATGCGCGCCCAGCTCACCTGCTGCCACCAGATGCGGTGACGCCGCCTAGCGCCGCCGCCACCTTGTTCGCTGGCGACCCAACTCCGACAACCACCATCTCCAGCCACCCCTCGCCGGCTCCGGCCATGAACAGTACTTCCGGCTGCCCCAACAACATCACACACACACACCCACAAGCACACACCTCACCACCTCATTTTTCACCACATCACGGCTCTGGCACCGCCGCCTACGGTGGCGCCACCACCTCCGGCCGACAGCCCAACACCCCGGGAAGGTCGGCCACCACTCCGGCGAAGGAGGAGAGAGAGAGAACAGATGAGAGAGAAAAAGTGGAAAAAACAAGGGTTAGGGTTTTCTGGCGACATAATTGCCGTTTCCCAACGAATGACACATCGGATTTGAAATCCGAAACCTATTCTAGACTCATCTCGACGAGACCTACGTTCTGTGGGAAAATCAATCGAAACCGATAATGTTGAATTTTTCCGGCCACCGGTGGCAGCGCCACGCCAGAGGCAGAAAAGAGAGGAGAGAGAAAGAGGAGGAATGAGAGAGAGACTTACGTGTTTTCGTCGCTTTAGGCTCGTTTGGAAAAACGGTGAAAAATGAATCAAATGAGCCCCTATTTATAGATTTTGAAAAGTTACTATTCATCAAAATATCTCGTTTTACTATTCACCGAAAATATCTTTCGTTTTTCTGAAACTTCATGTTTTGCCCTTTTTGTCGCCACTTGAGCTACGGGTCTCCGATTGACCTCTAGTTCGTTTCTATATTCTCGTTTTTCCATTACGCATCTAATGGTATAAAAATGTTCTATGTTCCATGTCTAGAAAATATATCCATCTAAATCATGCATTAAACACGTATTTGAAACGCACGTAATTAACTTAAACAGTCAAGATTAACGCAACATAATAATTCAATTAAGGGTTTAATATTTAATAATTCAATTATACTTTGTTTTTGATCCGGAGCGCTGCAACAAACTCATAGTGATTATCTAGAAATAACATCACAGTTTCATCTTCATCACAAAAATGTAATTGTAGGATTAAAAAAACATATGTTCATATTATATTAAACTTACCTTTATTTACTTATTTCAAATTAAATGAAATAGAAAATAATTATGAAAAATACCTATAATTATTGTTCTTAAATAAAAGTGGATCTATCTTTTTATCAGTTTATAATTTAATTTGTGTGTTAAATTCTTAAATAATGTTTATTTTGAGATAGGGATAGCATTTAACCTATAATCATTAAATTACCCTACCTAAAAAAAAAATTTCTATTTTTAAATTAGTCATCCAACTTGGAAACTTAGTACTTTAATGAGTGGTCATTTAACTTACCCCTAAATTCTAAGTGTGCAAACCTAAAACAACGAATATTGTTGGAGTGTTAATTAATTACACGCAATCATATATAGACATTTTATATTGGTATTTTTGAAAGTAGAAACAGAATCTTAAATTTGCAAATTGCAAGAGTTCCTTGGTTGAACGTACAAACAGTCAAACACTATTTTTGTCCTGAAGAGGCAATATATACATATATATTTCAATTAATTTTAAGTTCTTATAACGTATATAACATATATTTGATCGCTGTCAAATATGAATTGTGATATGGTCGAACTAAATCGAACCAAAATTGAACCGAACCTTCATATAAACCGAAATAAATTCAGGTGAAGAGTTTTGAAGAAGCAAACAGTTCGGCACTATTAAAACGAACTGAGAAGACGCGAATTAATATAACCTCGAAGTGCGATGATGAATTGATTTGCAATAAATCGTGACGAACTATTTAGAATCTAACTAATCCCTACTTTTGAGGAATCGATAGCCCAAATCCCATGTTTTGAGGAATAAAATCTCAACTAACTCACGATCCAGGGAGTATATATATCTCTTTATATTCATCCTTTATTTTGGGATGCATAATGATATGAAACACACGTCTTTTTCTCTGATATCAATTATTCTCTTGACTGACTTGAGCGTCGGAGTCCCGTCACCGGGAACCCCTCCCGGTGTTTGTTTTGCAGGTATCAAAGATTCAAGATTTCGAGTTTTGGGATCGAAGAAGAAGAGCATCGGATCGGAGCAACATCAATTGGCGCCGTCTGTGGGAAACAATCTGAGCTTTTAAGACGTTGAGTTAACATCAATTTACCTCGTTTTTCGAAACGAATCAAAATAAAAAAAAAATCCCCTGAAAATTAAAGATTCGGAATCAAATTAGAATGGTGAGAAGGCAAAACCAACAAGAAGAGAGATTTAGGGATTTTCAGGAGCTATCAGCTATGGTTTTGAATATTATACGATCTCCAGCGGCGCATATTGATATCTCCGACGAAAGGGCGGCGGCGGAGCGGCGTATGCCGCCGTTGCAGCAGATAACTCCGGCGCGATTGGCGTCTTTGCTTCTGGGGGTATCTTTGTCTTTGATGCTGTGTGGATCGTTGACTTTTTTTTATAGGGTTTGTATTGATGCCTTGGGTTCTTGGTTTGGTGATATGTTTGTACTTTGTGGGGGTTGTTTCCAGTATTACCATGATTGGTAGAGCTATTTTCATGTGCTCCAATTCTGCGCCGCCAAAACACACTGCTAATTCTTGGAAGCTTTTATGAGGCTTATATATATATAGCGCTGCAAAAAACGCGATGGGAATGGGATATCTAAGCAGCATCGCCTTTCTTATTTTGATGCCATTGCCACCCATTATTCTTATAACCATGTCGATATCTCTACACACTTTTGATCATAAGCACAAGGATATTGCAAATTATTTGTGATTATGATATCTTTTGAGGTCCTAATTATTGGTGGATGATAATGAATGATGTAAATACTTTTTCTGCCTCGTCCAGTGTCATGAGGTTTTAAAACAAATCCATTTTCTTGCCCATCAAAGCATATGGAAAGATTAGTAGTTCACCACGGTGTGTGGTAATGTTCGTGTGTTGCTGATTGCAAATGAACTGGAGTTGTGGAAGGAAATGACAAGTTATAAGGATGAGGAAGTTAGTTTTCACTCTATGCTGGTGACTGAAACTAAATGTGGAGGAGAACAGACTCGCTCGGTATGTTCGTCGAACAGGTACGAACTGATTAATGATGAAGTGGGGCGAATAGGTTTGAATTCAATACTTGAAGTGCCACACTTCTGTATGTTGCTTGCTACTTTTTTCAATTTCTCTTACCTGAATAAAATGAGAAATATTCACTCTCTGTGGATGTAGGCTAATTTAGCTGACACGTTAAATTGTTGTGTCTTTTCTTTTTTGTTTGATTTCATATGATTGTTGTTATGCTTGCTGATTAAGCGAACCGAAGCATTCCCTCGGAATGTAAACACTCCCTTGGAGTGTCCTGATAAGCGAACTGAAACACTCCCTCGGAGTGTCCTGATTAAGCGAACTGCAACATTCCCTCGGAATGTAAACACTCCCTCGGAGTGTCCTGATTAAGCGAACTGAAATACTCCCTCGGAGTGTCCTGATTAAGCGAACTGCAACATTCCCTCGGAATGTAAACACTCCCTCGGAAGTGTCCTGATTAAGCGAACCGAAGCATTCCCTCGGAATGTAAACACTCCCTCGGAAGTGTCCTGATTAAGCGAACTGAAACACTCCCTCGGAGTGTCCTGATTAAGCGAACTGCAACATTCCCTCGGAATGTAAACACTACCTCGGAGTGTCCTAATTAAGCGAACTGAAATACTCCCTCGGAGTGTCCTGATTAAGCGAACTGCAACATTCCCTCGGAATGTAAACACTCCCTCGGAAGTGTCCTGATTAAGCGAACCGAAGCATTCCCTCGAAATGTCCTGATTAAGCGAACTGAAACACTCCCTCGGAGTGTCCTGATTAAGCGAACTGCAACATTCCCTCGGAATGTAAACACTCCCTCGAAGTGTCCTGATTAAGCGAACCGAAGCATTCCCTCGGAATGTTCTGATTAAGCGAACTGAAGCATTCCCTCGGAATGTCCCGATTAAACGAACTGAAACATTCCATAGGAATGTTCGAATAAGTGAACTACAATTGAACTCGCTTTCTTGAGAAAACTTGATCGGATATAGTTTGTTTATTTTCTTTGAAAGGATATCATTTCGGATATACTTATGCAATTGATTACTTACATCTTTTTTAAGTCATGTGGATCATTTATGATTACGAACTATTTGCGATTATTGGAAGAACAATTTCAAAAAAGAAGATATACATAGTGTGTTCAAACAGAAAAATACAACGAAATTTCACCAAGTACGAATAGGTGGTTCCTCGGAGAGAGCTGGGAAAGTCGAAGTATCAGTAAAGGAGCGTCAAGTGTACGGCAAACACATTAGCGAACTTCACTAGTGTGTGTAAACACACACTTTAAAGGGGGGGAGTAATTGATATGGTCGAACTAAATCGAACCAAAATTGAACCGAACCTTCATATAAACCGAAATAAATTCAGGTGAAGAGTTTTGAAGAAGCAAACAGTTCGGCACTATTAAAACGAACTGAGAAGACGCGAATTAATATAACCTCGAAGTGCGATGATGAATTGATTTGCAATAAATCGTGACGAACTATTTAGAATCTAACTAATCCCTACTTTTGAGGAATCGATAGCCCAAATCCCATGTTTTGAGGAATAAAATCTCAACTAACTCACGATCCAGGGAGTATATATATCTCTTTATATTCATCCTTTATTTTGGGATGCATAATGATATGAAACACACGTCTTTTTCTCTGATATCAATTATTCTCTTGACTGACTTGAGCGTCGGAGTCCCGTCACCGGGAACCCCTCCCGGTGTTTGTTTTGCAGGTATCAAAGATTCAAGATTTCGAGTTTTGGGATCGAAGAAGAAGAGCATCGGATCGGAGCAACATCAAATTGTGATATGGATTTTTAAATTTTACAAATTAAATTATGAAATTTATACTAACAATTTGAATCACTATCAATTTTCCAACGAAAACTAACAACTAGTGTTCAACGTGTGTGTCCAAACTGACTACTTGCAGTCAATCAACAATTTTAAAGATTTTTTGATAAGCTAGACGAAGTGTAAAAAATAAAATAAAGATTAGAGAGCTCATGGGTATCACTTCAACTATAAGATTCATGAAAAATAATTTTTAAGATATCTTTGTTCTAATTTGATATAAATAAACAATATAATTCCACTCTCATTTATGCCACGAATAATTGGTGTTATTCAACTCTACCATTTGTTCACTTATCTTATTATTATTATTTTTTATTGAGTTTATGGCGGCTAACATTGATAAATTGATCGGATAAGTTTGTAAGTTTTAATCGAAAATATGATGGTAACTTGAATTTGAAAATAATATTAAATTGATGAATTCTTTCACTAATTTTTTTTTTAAGTGAAACTATAATTTCTTGAAAAGTTCGTGTTTTTTTTTTTTTGTAATTTTTTTTAATAACTACGCAAATATAATATTATTATTCATGAGATATTAAGGGTTTGCTAACTACAAAGAGAATCTCTCCTACATATATACATGAATTTAGGATCTATTCAATTTAGTTTGACCAGCGCACACAAATTTAATTGTTAGAATATTATCATTTAACTGTAAAAGTATTACTCTTTGTGTCATAAAGTATTATAACCTATGTTGGTCTACCCAAATTCAATTGTTAGAGTATTATCATATAACTGTGAAAATATTACTTTTTGTGTCATAAAGTATAATAACCTATGTTGGTCTACTATAAAAAGAATACATTTATGATGAAGAGTATTACTATTTGGTGGTGAAAGTATTACATTTGTGTGGGAATTTTAATTTCATCTAAGATAAACCTTAAGCATAAAAGTAAGCCTTTGAGGGAGAGAAATAAATTTTGAATATTGACAGCAAGAAGAAAATTTCGGTTTCGACGAAAATATTGCTATTTTAATTTCACTTAATTTCACTGAAATATTGTGAAAATATCGGTATCGATGGAAATATCTATCATATATTTAGCAATATTTTTTTGATATTTACCAATATTTACCGATATTTTCCTGATATTTCCCAAAATTTCCTATGATTTGTACCATGAAACCACCGATAATCGATAGTGATATTTGTCCATACTTCACCAATATTTATCAATATTTCTCCGATATTTCACCTATTTTCCTACATTTTGTAGGATGAAGTCACCGATATCGATATGGATATTTATCAATATTTTATTGATATTTTGACAAAATTTATCGTTTCTTTACAAATTATGTAAAAAATGAAAGACAAAAATTTTGTGCACCCGGTGCATGACCCTAAATCCGTGCACTCGGGTCGACTCGGGCGTGGGGTCAACCCGGCACGTCACGTGCGCGCACGCGCCAACATGCTTCCAAGTGTCAGACCATTATGTTATGTTAACTATACCTTTTAGTAGTGTTAGTCATGCATTTTAGTTATGTTAGTCATACCTTTTGTAATGCTAGTTGTATCTTAACATATATTTTAGACAAACATATTAACTTTTCATTCCTTTTAGTTATAACAGTCATATCTTTTAATTATGTTAGATATACCTTTTAGTTATGTTAGTTGTACCTTTATATATTACATAAAGGTATGGCTATGTTGATTTAAAGTTACAAGTAATATCACATAAAGGTAAACATGTACAAATTGTAGCGAAATTAGGGTTTTTTAGAGTTAAAAGTATTAAATAAAGATATGATATCTGGACATAAATGTATGATTAATATAACAAAATGTATGTCTAATATAATACAAATGTATGACTAACATAACATAGAGGTCGGGATAAAAAAAAAAAAGTGCACGGATCCGGATCAACCCACGTCTGGACTCGACCCAAGTGCATGTGTGCATCAAGTGCACATGAGTGCTACTAAAAATGAAAATATCTGTGATATATTGATTGCACCCCTTTTTTTATCAGTCACGTGAAAAAATGGAAATATTAGGAAAATATCGAAATAATTTCGGAATATTTTAAAGTAAAAAGAACAAAAATACTTTTATCTTTAAGAATATTATTTAACATTTTTCAAATTATTTCACTATAGGGTTTGATAACCTAGGTTTTTTTAATTCTTTTATGACTAATTTTATGTAGTGCACTAGTATTTCTCATATACGTTTCATGATTTATTATTTAACATTTAATAATTTTAAAATTTTGATGACATTAATAATTTAAAATTTTGATAATATAATGTGATGATATGATACCTTATCATGAAATGTTTAATTTATTTATATTTATATATTAATAAAAACTCTCATATTATCAATGATGAAAATTTCGATTTCAATGGAAATATCGATATATTAATTTTATGGAAATATCATGGAAATATCGGTACATAAATTTATCGATATTTTTCCGATATTTAATGATATTTTCGCTCCATTCCATCGATATTCATCGATATTTCAATGATATTTCACAGATTTTCATATAATTTGTACCATGAAACAACCGATATCGAAATCAATACTGATATTTATCGATATTTCGTCGATATTTCCCCGATATTTTATCAATTTTCCTACAAATTGTACTATGAAGTCACCGATATTGAAATCGATATTTCGCTGATATTTTCTCGATATTTCACCTATTTTCCTACAAATTGTAGGATGAAGTCACTGATATTGAAATCGATATTTCGTCGATATTTTACCGATATTCTAACAAAATTTCTCGTTTCTTTACCGGTTATATGGAAAAATGAAAATATCGGAGATATATTGATTGCACTCTGTTTTTATCGATCACGTAAAAAAATGAAAATATCAAAGATATTTTCGGAAATATCGAGAAAATATCAAAGATATTTTTGGATATTTTCATCCATGGTTGTATATAACATGTGTATCGATCACGTAAAAAAATGAAAATATCGAGAAAATATCAAGATATTTTCGGAAATATCAAGAAAATATCAAAGATATTTTTGGAAATATCGAGAAAATGTGATGATAATGCATGCATATATATATCCTGGGAAATAAATAAAAGGGAAAAAGTTGAAGGAAATAAAGGAAGAAAAGCGATGAAGCATTTTTGGTGAAGTATAGCTAAAATCGCAAGTCACTTAAAAAAACGTGTTTCCAAAACACGCTTTTAGACTGTTAAAACGGTTACTAACAAAAGCTGGGATCTTGAGTTTGTTTTTTGCAGGTTGATCGAGCAGTTTTGCGGGCGGGAAATCTCAAGCTATACTCAATGGATTTACATGTGGTTTGAAACTGTGGATTCTATATAAAGTCTAGTTTATTTCTTATTCAGATAGTTAGTTTCTTTGAGCATTTTATAGAGAGTTGTTCACCTGCAAAGTTACTAGCGCAGATCAGGGTTTAGTTTTTTAGTTTTTAGAGATTTCATGTGTTGAACTCTGTAATTCTTTGATCAGGGTTTAGTTTTTAGAGATTTCATGTGTTGAAAGTTTTTAGAGATTTCATGTGTTGAACTCTGTAATTCTTTGATCAGGGTTTAGTTTTTAGAGATTTCATGTGTTGAACTCTGTAATTCTTTGATCGATTCATAGTGGATTGTCGATTCATAGTGGATTGTTTTTGTCACAGTGGATGTAGGGGATATTCAACCCGAACCACTTTATTCCTGGTGTTCTTTCTTCGTTTTGATTTCAGTTTTTTCTATTCTTGGTTGAAGTTCTTTGTGTGGCTTTGAGTTTGATCGCAATTCTTGATATGCATGCTTAAATGATGACGACTACTCTCACTTGTTATTTGAATGAATGAGAGAATGACTAATGCTCCCCCAATCTTCCATGACTATGTACACCTCTGATCTAAATATAGATCAATCGTCTTATCTTTATAGTTTATATCTACATTTTATACTTACTATTAGAAAAGTGTGAAAGAATAATCGAAAAGACTAGATAAGAATTGGAGGACTAGAGCTCGAGGTATCGGAATAATTGAAAAGACTAGACAAGAATTGGAGGACTGGAGCTCGAGATATTGCAATCTGAATACGTCGATTGTCTGTTGGAGCTCGAGATATTGCAATCTAACCACGTCGATTGTCTGTTGTCTGTTGGAGCTCGAGATATTGCAATCTAACCACGTCGATTGTCTGTGGGAACAAGCTCGAGGTATAGCAATTCGACCATAGGTCTGAAATTATCCGACCAGGTCTGAAATTGTTTCTTCAGTGTCATAATTGGATTTGTCTGTGGGAACAAGCTCGAGGTATAGCAATCCGACATGGTCTGAAATTGTTTTTTCAGCGTAGCAATCCGACATGGTCTGAAATTGTTTCTTCAGCGTCGTAATTGGATGGGGACGGTGAGGTTCAAAGGTGGGAACAAGCTCGAGGTATCGCAATCCGACCGTGGTCTGAAGAACTGAAATTGTTTCTTCAGCATCGTAATAAATTGTTTTTGTTTCTTCAGCGTCGTAATTGGATTTGTCTGTTGTTTCTTCAGCATCGTAATAAATTGTTTTTGTTTCTTCAGCATCGTAATAAATTGTTTTTGTTTCTTCAGCGTCGTAATTGGATTTGTCTGTTGTTTCTTCAGCATCGTAATAAATTGTTTTTGTTTCTTCAGCGTCGTAATTGGATTTGTCTGTTGTTTCTTCAGCATCGTAATTGGATGAGGACGGTGAGGTTCAAAGGTGGAACAAGCTCTCCACTAAGCGCGAAGTTGTCGCTCATCATAACGACATCGTGATCTTGATCATAGCGATATAACGAGATCGTGATCTTGGAGGAAGACTGAAGCTCAGGGTTGGATTGGATTGGGAAGGGTCATCATAACGACATCGTGATCTTGATCATAGCGATATAACGAGATCGTGATCTTGGAGGAAGACTGAAGCTTAGGGTTGGATTGGATTGGGAAGGGTTATGTTTTAGGTTAATTTTTCTTTTTCTTTCTGTAAGTTGTAGTAGACTAGTAGCTACTTGTTTTGTCATGAATAAAATAATTCCCTTCTGTTTTTCATATAATTTAATATTGTTTTTACTTATCATTATTCTTGAAATGTAGAACAACAACATTCATACAAATATATCACACATTATTTTACAAAATCAAAATTGTTCTAATTTTATGAACGTTTTTGGTAGTATAATATATAAATCTTCATACACAAAATTTCGGTTTCGATGGAAATATTGATATTTTAATTTTACGAAAATATCGTGGAAAAATTTAGGTTTCGATGGAAATATCGATATTATAATTTTACGAAAATATCCTGGAAAAATTTCGGTTTCGATGGAATACTGATATTTTAATTTTACGAAAATATCATGGAAATATCAGTACATAAATTTATCGATATTTTTTTCGATATTTAACGATATTTCCCCGACATTCCACCCATATTTATCGATATTTCCATGATATTTCATGGATTTAATTTGTGCCATGAAACCACCAAGATATCGAAATCAATACCGATATTTATCTATATTTCGTCGATATTTCACCTAATTTCCTACAAATTGTACCATGAAGTCACAGATATTGAAATCGATATTTTACTGATATTTCACATTTATGATATTGAAATCGATATTTTGCTAATATTTCCCCGATATTTCACGTATTTACGATATTGAAATCGATATTTTGCTGATATTCTCCCTATATTTCACGTATTTTCCTACAAATTTACAATGAAGTCACCGATATTGAAATCCATATTTCGTCGATATTTTACCGATATTTTAACAAAATTTCTTATTTCTTTATCGGTTATATGAAAAAATGAAAATATCAGAGATATATTGATTGTTTTTATATCGATGACGTGAAAAAATGGAAATATCGAAAAAAATATCGAAGATATTTCCAGATATTTTCATCCATGCATATTATAACTTAAACTTGTGTCGATCAAAATATAATTGTATTTGACAATATCATTTACTTCAAAATCATAATTAAAAAAAAAAACTAACACCCCGCCCTACCCTCGGAGCTCACCTCAGCTTTTCACAATCTTCAAAATTTATCCTTTTTTTTTTATAATATTTTTTATTTCTCCCTTTTCTTTATAATTTTTTATTGTTTATTAATGAAACGCTATCCACCGCACCCTTTTCCACAAAAGCTAGGTTATTTTATTTATTTAATTTAATTTTTATATTATTTAAATAATGTTTTAGCTATTTTTGTACATATTTCTAAATTTTCATACATAGTTTCCATAATAATTATTTATTTCTAAATTTTCATACTTTAGTTTTCATAATAATTATTGTTTTTTGTCACCTTATTTTACTTTTCTAGATTCTATTATTATTTTTAGATTTATATAACATGATTCATAATATATTTTCAAATATTTAGTCTATATTTTTATTTTTGTGCTTTTTATTTTTCATAAATTCTAAAACCATTTTAAAATTTATTTTATCAGATTTTCTAATCAATAAGTAATTACAGAAAGAACTACAAGTAACCCCTTTGAGAAACGTCTATTCTATAACAAAATACGTACTCTAGAATGATGCTTCTAATTCTTGAACGTGTACAACTGCTGAGATATATATAAATTAATCAATCACTTAGATAAATATATAAATTAGGAGTATGAAATCAACTCAAATACCATCTTATTATACAAAAAATATTATAATTAATCTTACACTTCAATTTATTAATACACAATTTCCAATGCATACATAAATTTTTACTATTACAATCATTAAGTCACATCTGCAACAATAAATGTCATTAGTATAATAAAATAATACAGAAATAAAAAAGAAATAATATTTTAATTTTATTGGGTCTCACATGCACAACCTTTATTCTCTTCTCTCCTTTAATACTATTATTGTAGGGGAATTTTGACTCCCTGCAATAATTAATTTTACAAATTATATTATTAAAATATTAATATTTTATTTATTAATATGTGTCAAATGATCCATTGTAGGTGCTCTAACAATATAATATTACATGTACATATTTTCTCCAACATTAATTTGACATTTATGATAATAATCATATTTTATAAAATCTCATACACAACATACAAATTTTAACTATTCATCTTTTATTTGTAATAACAAGGATTTCAAAATCGAATTTTCTAATTCTGTATAATCTCCTTCCAAACATTATTGTAAACTCCGACAAAGAGAAAATGTTGTCATTAATGTTGCCTCTTGTCATTAATGTAGGCAACGAAGTCAGCCACAAATCTTCAAACATACTTGTCACTTTACTTGATTTTCCACTCACCTCAAATGAGAGGTTTGAAAGCCTGCACAGCCACCACTCAATCCCCATTCAACAACTGCAAAACATAAAAGAAGTGGGAGAAAAACCACCTTAAAAGTTCTCTAAGCTGAAACAAACCCTAAAAGTTAAGGCATGATGATCATAACTTAAACAAAGCATGATAACCTAGTGTTAAAAAATATTGGTTATCTAGATGTAAATCTTAAGTTCAAGAGTACTTTAGTGAAAAAATTAAGGTGTTTGTTACCTAGATTTAAATTTAGGCTAGATAAAGGATTGTCTGTTACCTAAAATTAAATTTTTGATTGAGTCATATACAATCTACCTCTTTCTGCATTAATCCACAAAACAATATATATATATATATATATATATATATATATATATATATAACGAATAGAAGTTTAAACAAATCAAGAAAAGCAAAGTATAAATGAGTGGATCCAATCAATCCTAACTTAAATTTTTATATAGAAATAAAATGTAGAAAAAACCATATTTAAAATTCAACTTATAAATAATATCATCATACATCATATGGACGGATTAGAAAATTCTGCATGTTGAAGAATTTCTTAAATCAGCATAAATAAAATCACATAAAACAAAGTTGCCTTCAGATATAAAAGTGACTTGGGCTTCAAACTCTAATGGGCCTTATTGGTGATTATTCCTTCCTGCAGGTCCATATAAGATTTCTTTTTTTTTCTTTTAATCAAGGAGAAAATACTGATATGTTGTGAAGGCTTGGAAATTTTATTTTATTTGAAAAGTACATGAATCATTCCAAGAGTATTTATTTATTTAGACGTGGACACGGTTTCAATATCGGAGTCGACTGAATCGAAACCAAATTTATAGGTTCGGTTATGGTTAGTGGCTTTGCGATTCGGTTGGTTCTGATCGGATTTTTCAAACCAAAAGCTCAAATCGTTTTGCCGTTTGAGATTTAAAGTTGAAATTAGAAAAAAAAAAAAAAACAATTGGGTGGAATCGATGGTTAGAACTGGAAACGCCTGTTCCAATACCAAAACCGAAGCTATATACGATTCGATTCTAATTCCTCTATATACAAAATCAGAAACTGACGATTCTGGTACCAAATCGAAACGTACTCACGTCTATATTGATTCTTAATTGTAATAATCAATCAATCCAAAGAAATAACGCAGCCCAACTAGGCAACGACCGAACTAAAAGATAATCTCACTTTAGCCAAATAGTCGCACTGTTGCACTGAGCACCATTTATGGCTCATTTATGGATGGTTAATTAATGTAATTACGAGATGAGTTTTGTTTATATAGGATGCTTTAAAGTTACAAAGTAATGCTCATGTCTTTTTATGCAATTTATACACAAGCATTAAAGATAAATATTTCAGTAATTAAATGAAAACATTTTGCTTCTCTAAAAAAACCTGAACAGACAGAAATTATTATTATTTTGTTTTAACTTTTTAATTTAACATTATATTGAGATGATAATAAATTTTTGGAATAACTATGAGCTGGTTAAATGTTGAGATGATATTTATTATAAATTCATAAAAAAGAATATGTTTTACAATTATAAGTATGTGTATTATTCATATAAGTATGTGTTTTGCATTTACAATTATATAAGTATTCGTAATAGTTATATAAGTATGCATTGTACAACTATAAGTATGTGTTTTATAATTATAAGTATGCATTTTATTCTTAATAGTGATGTTGCTATATAAGTAAGCAATTTATATAAGTATATATTTTACAACTATAAGTATGTATTTTACAGCTATAAGTATGCGGTTTATTTTTAATAGATATCTTGATATGTAAGTATGTACTTTACAATTTTAAGTATGTATATTACATCTATAAGTACACGTTTTATTCTTAATAGTTATGTTGCCTTATGAGCAAGTGTTTTATTCTTAATAGTTTATATTGTTATAAGTATGCATTTTACAGCTTTAAGTATGTGTTTTACAACTATAAGTATGAGTTTTACAGTTATAAGCGTGTCTTATTCTTATAGTTATGTTGTTATATAATAAACGTTTTATATAAGTATGTGTTTTACAGTTATAGGTATGTATTTTATAGCTATAAGTATGCGTTTAATTCTTAATAGTTATGTTGTTATATAAGTATGCATTTTACAACTTTAAGTATGTGTTTTACGGGTATAAGTATGTGTTTTATTCTTAGTAGCTATATTGTTATATAAGTAAGTATTTTATATAAGTATGTGTTTTACAACTATAAGTATACATTTTTATTCTTAATAGTTATGTTGTTATAGCAAATTAAATTATTGTAAATATTATTTAGTTGATTGTATGCAGTGGAACCTGATCCAAGCTATTTCCATCACCTGATTATCTTCTACCTTTTTCTCTGTGTACTTCTTTCAATTTATACCAAAAATATAATATCTGAATAAAAATGGTGGTTGGGGTGCAATCAATGAAGAACAACCAAATCCACCAAATGCTCTTCCATATCATAAGCACAATTAAGGTAACTAATAAAATATCCCATTTACTAAGTCAATCACACAAAAATTCTCTTCTTACACACAGAACCCACACATAAATGCGTGCTCAGTCTACAAATAATCAAAAAACATGAGAAAAAAAAGAAAAAAAAAGTATGTCGATTGGGGCATGGATTAGCAGTCATGGAAACTGATTTGATGTCGTGCTATTGATTCTTCTGATATAATACAAAAATTTTACAGAATTTCTGGGTGTTGAGGATAGAAATTGAGAAGAGAAAGAGGATAATGTGTTGTCAGTAAATAAAGGTGCAACTGATCGATCCAAAAATGATAATATACACTTTGGGGGCAGGTCAAGATTATGGATGTGGGTCAAATAAAATCCGTCTCACATAAGGGAACCATGAGACTGTCTCACAAGATTCTTACTCTTCTTAAAATATATAATAAAACAAAATAAATAGAAATTTGTAAATTAATTGTTTAATATAGTGTGGCCTAAGGATTTTCGTCCTTCACTTAAAAGGGTTAAAACATTTTCTCATTCGAATTATAGTTAATTTAACTTCTTCTTTTCTTTTCTTTTTTTTGTAAAATTTTTATAATGTTGCATTTTGTCATATGACTTTAAATTCGATACATTTTACAGTATTAGACATATCCTTATCGTACACGTGTTCTAAATCAACGATTATTATTTGTTTGATACCGTAAAATACATTAAATTTAAAGTTCACACAGTAAACTACAACAATTATTCCCAAATTATCTTTAATAATTCTTTAACTAAAATTACACTTAGTTAAATTCAATGTTCATACATAGGGGTGGAAATAGGTTAGGACAAGCTGTGCATTTTGTTGGTCGGTCTAGGCCTGCAAAGTAAATATTAGGTCTAAATCTAGCTTATTGTATATGAGACTTTATTTTTAGTTCGAGTCTGACATGTTCGTGGATAAGTCTGGTTTATAGCCTATCAAAAACCTATTAAAAGACTACAAAATTATCCAGTATGAAATCTATTTTTTACAAAAAATAAACTTCCACTTAAACTTGGAGAATTACACCTAAAAGCATAAAATATAAAAATATAAAACATAAATTCGATTATATATATATATATATATACAACTATAAAAGATACTAAATATATCATATATTTCATATAAATATTATAAATAGACAGCTTATTGGGATTATTTTTTTTTTAGGCTCAAGCCTAACCTATATTCATAAATAAACTTAATAAAAAGTCTTAGTCTGACTCATTTACTAAATAGGCTAGACCGAAGTACATCAATAATAGGTTCGACCATAAGCCTTGTCGAGTAGCCTGGATTATTCCCACATTTATTCACGAAATTACACCTAGTCAACTGCAACGATTATTACCAAATTATCTCTAATAATATTCTTAAACTAAAATTACACTAAGTTATTTCCAAATATTTCTAATGCTTTAACTAAAATTACACTCAATTAGAATTGGAGTAGTGTTAATTAATAAAGATTGGTATCTCAACCAATCAAAATCCATTAAAATCAATTAGATTGGTATTTGCGAGGAAAAAGGAAATAGAAAATATTTAATCAATTAGATTGGTATTTGCGAGGAAAAAGGAAATAGAAAATATTTAAATAAGATAATGCAGGTTTTGCTCTCGTTGAGAGTTGAACTCAAGACCTCCCGCTTACTAAACGGGTGCTCTAACCAACTGAGCTACGAGAGCTTTGTCTTTAAAGTCTTTAAGTTGTATTATATAAAGGAAATAAAATTACAATGACGTATATAATACCTAGGTTTAATTGAGGCCGACTTTCATTTTGAAAATGAAAAATTTGGACGTTTATATCACAGATACTTAATTTTAAAATCATGTCAATTTGATATCTAGCTTCAATTATTGACATGAATCCCAACATGTGTGTCTCCATTTTAATTGAGTCGAAAATGTGTTATTGATGATTATGTTTGGACATATACATTTCAAGTTTCATGTTAGTAATTGGAGCCCAAAATAATCGATTATATAACACCCTATTTTCAAGAAAACTTACATTTGCATATTTTATTATAATATATATGCTTTGTTAGGTTAATTCATGTATGATGTTTGGTTTACTGTTGGCCGGTCGAGATTTGGGATTTGCATTCAACTAAATCCCCGTTTATTTTGATATTAGAAGAGGATTACATAATCATGTCAAAATCCTACACTATTTTTTAAAAACACAATCATTTAACTCTATTCTATAACCTATTAATACACAAATATCAATACACAATAAAAATATTCAAATGACCATTTATTTGATATATATTATACACATATACATATTATCTAGAAAAGTGAAACCCACCCACATTAGTTTATGTTTAAATTGGTAGCCCCAATTAAATATAACAATTTAATAGGAGTTGTCTTTTCAACTATCTATTATGTCTCTTTTTAACCCCACTGTCCCACCCACTTCTAAAATTGTTCTCTCGTTCCTCTCCAGTCTCCTCTCTGCTCTCATCTTCTCTCACTCTCCACTGTTTCATTCAACCATTCTGTACTCTGCAACTTTTTCTTATTTGCAGTACATCTACATCATCTATACTACCTCTCACCACCATAAATCTTATCCCTATACTATTATTTGTGTTTATTGCATATCTTGATTTTTTTGAGTTTTAAAGTCATATGACCTACTTTTGATGCAGATATTCTCTAAGATAACTTGCAAAATATGTTCTGTGAATTATTTGACATCGATTTTGGGCTCTGTTCGAGTAGATGTATGAGATGTTGCTCCTCTACTCCTAGATTTCAATACATTGAAATACTGAATTTGTACTATATGCCTTCAATATATTTCTTTACATGTGATTAGGGTTTTCTTTTTGCAACTAGTTTTGTGTATATATAGTCTTTGAGTTGTAAGTATGAAACCTATCACAACCCACACACTGTGCACTAATACTTTGAGCTCAACACTGAGATTACGGAGAAGGAAGACGAAGAGGAACCAACCACTAGTGCAAGAGGGAGGGTGGTTGGTTGAGAGCATATCAGAACAAAGTTCAGTGGGTAGAAACTCTGTACCCTTTCCAAAACGTCGATTCAAGGTTGGTTTTTGTTGATCTGGGTTTAGTTTTTTGTAGATATATTTTATTTTTCTTAACTGGTGATGCGCTAAATTTTTTTGGAGATCTGTTTTCTATGAGTTGCTAGCGTTTTTTGATTTGTCTAGAGTTTGGTTTAAGGGATGTGGCTGAAATAATGGAAATATATTTATCAGATCTTTACTAGTTCATTTGTAGAAATTTATCAAATCTTTTTTTTTAATCTATTTTTTGAGGCAACATACTCTTTTCAAGAGTTTCATTTTTGTTTTTTTTTTCCAAAGTTGATGCTTAAGTGGGTTCGTTTAATAATGAAAATATTATTTTATGACAGGGTTTGTTAAATAATGAGAGTATTGTTCTAAGTAGGTTTCACTTTGCAAGACTTAGAGCAACTCCAACGGGGGCATCAAAAGGGGCATCAAACCCATTTTGATGCCCCAGATCACTAAAGTTCTCTTCCAACCCACACATCAAATGGTGATTTTTTTTTGATTCCTCATTCATTAATAATCAAATTTGATTCTTCTCAAATGAAACATCAAAATCAAATTGAAGCCAACTACCAACCAACCAACTGAAAATTAATTCCAAACGGTAATAAAATTTTGATAGCAACGGTCATATTGGGGGAAAAACCTTCTATATAAACCGAATATCATGGGAAGACCTTGCAATTAGCTTTAGAAATCGTTTCCCCCACTTTACATAATTGCAGTTTTGAAATTGTTCAAACTCCTCACCTCTGGTGATATCTCTGACGATTGCATTCTGACGATGGTAAGAATGATCAGATTTGGTGGTGGGTGAGTGAGCTTCATTGGGGAAACAGAGAGAACAAGAGGGACAGAGAGAGAGAGAACGAGAAAGACGAGAAAGAGCAGAGGGACTGAGAGAGAGAGAGAGAGAGAGAAAGAGCAGAGTGGGGGAGAAGATAAAAGTTTGAGGTATGTCAAGGCTTTATGTTTGGATTGAGTTTAATGGGCTATTTTTTAATTTTTTTCATAATTGGGTGTGTATGTTTTATATGAATTTGGTTAAAATTATTAGTCCAAAACCACCACATTTTGAATACTGCATAAATAATTAAGTTATCAATTAACGGTTTAAATGTGTTTAATTATTTAATTATCAATCAACGGTAGGCTACTGCATTTAATTAAGTTATCAAAATGTATGCATAATAATTTTTTAATAATTCATTTATTTATGAATAAATGATTTAGATAGAAATATTTATTTTATTAATGAATACAAAAAACAATTAATAATTAATAGTAATTATATCAAATATATATATATATATTTAATATACTAAACGAATAGTGTATTTTGCCCCTTTTTTTTAGATGGATGATAATTACTATGGTAGTTACACTAATTTACTTAATGACAACTCACTGGCTAATGAAGAAAGCTATGATGTGAACCCGACTATACCTCTTGAAGACATAATTGATTTGATGTTCAACGTAAAACACAAAGGTCAGTGAATTTCTCTCACGAGGAAGATATTTATATTGTCTCGACTTGGCTTAATACGAGTAAAGATCCTATTGATGGAGCTGATAAAAAATCAAAAGGATTTTGGAAGATGATTTATGATCAATTCATTGAGAATTACGGTAAAGGAGGGTGGACGAAAGATAGTGTAGAACATCATTGGAGGGATATTAATACCCAATGTTCAAGATTCATTGGCATTCTTAGACAAATCGACAATAGACATCAATCCGGTCAAACACAATAAGGGTAATTATTTATTTGATTGGCATTATTCATATCTATATTATTTATTTACTTTTGAACCTTTTATTTGATAGTTGGAAGAAGCGAGAATTTTTTACCATTCCACTGACAAGAAAAAGAGACGATTCAGATATAAGCACTGTCTTGAAATTCTGAAGCATGAGAGGAAATGGCTTGATAATTTTGAAACAACTGTGGAACCAACTTCTGTTGAAGGTCATAATGAGCCTTCCACTAATAATGACCGACCTATGGGTAGAAAAGTGGCAAAAGCACAACAAAAGAGGAAACAAGGAAGTTCAGACGACGAAAATTCATCTAAAGTAGATGAGCGTTGGGAAGAAAAGCTAAGATTAGAGCATGAAAGATTTGCTCAACGAGAAAGGCTCATTGCGGCACATGAAAATGCTATACGTGTAGATGAAAATCGTAGAGATATGGAGATTATGAATAAAGACACTATCGGAATGGATGAGAGTCATGTTGCTTATTGGATATGAAGAAAAATGAAGTCTTGAGGAAGAATGGTCTAATATAGTTAGATTTGAGTATAAGTACTAATATTAAGTATGAATTTAACTTGTTGCTTATTAGATTTAACTTGTACTAAATTATGTAACAAGTGAAGTTTTCAACTATGAATTAATTATTAAATCTATGAATTAATTCAACTATAAAATCAGTGGATCTATAAAAGCTATAGTTACATTATGAAACTATTTTCAATTAAATTGGTACTAATTAAAAACTCAAATTTGTTGACAATAAATTCAAAACAAGTAAACGACATTATATTCAAAGCAAAGTAAACATTAATGACTCAAACTTAAAGACACTACATTCAAAGCAAAGTAAACAACATTACAATCATTGTTCCAACTTGATACTAATTGTCTTCGCCATGAAAATTCCATAAGTGCTCAACAAGATCGTGTTATAGTTGTGAATGAGTGGCACGATCTCGAATCTGGTGATGAATTTGAATAAACTCTGTAAACTCATTTGTTTGCTCACGCGATAGTGTGACATTTGGAGTTGCGTCATCAAACTCAAAGGTACCTGGACCATTTTCATTCTCAATAGTCATATTATGCATTTTAATGCATGCTTTCATTATATTAGGTAAAGTCTCCTCATCCCAAAATCTTGCTGGCCCACGTACTATATTATAACGTGCTTGTAATACCCCAAATGCTCGTTCTATATCTTTCCTCGCAGCTTCTTGGGCACGTGCAAAATGTTTGTCATTTAAGCTTATTGGAGCAAGTATTGTCTTTACAAAAGTAGCCCACGTGGGGTAAATTCCATTTGCTAGATAATAACCCATCGAGTAGTTATTCCCGTTAACGGTAAAATTAACAGGAAGAGCACGACCGTTAACTAATGTTGTGAATACGGGTGATCTATCGAAAACATTAATATCATTGAGTCAGCCTGACATTCCAAAAAAGGCATGCCATATCCAGAGATCTTGTGAAGCAACTGCTTCTAATATAATAGTCGGTTCACGACAATGACCAGTGTACAAACCATGCCATGCAGTTAGACAATTTTTCCACCTCCATTGCATGCAATCGATGCTTCTGAGCATTCTTGGAAATCCACGTTGCTCGTTAACTTGGAGCAATCATGACAAGTCATTTTGGTTTGGAGCCCTTAAATATTCTTCACCAAAAAGAGCAACAACTGCTTTCACAAAATGACGTAAGCTTTCAATAGCAGTGCTTTCACCTATGCGTATGTGGTCATCCAAAAAATCAGCAGGAACTCCATAAGCAAGTATTCTATATGCAGCTATTACTTTTTGAAGAGATGATAAGTCAGGGACTCCTAGAGCATCATTTCTTTGCACAAAGTATGGATCATATGCTTTGACACCAGAAAGAATTCGACAAAAAAGATATCTACACATTCAGAATCTCCTCCTGAAATAACCATCATGATATACAGGATTATCAGAAAAATAATCATTATAAAGTCGTAGATGACCTTCTGCTTTATTACGATTAATGACCATTCGACTAGGAACCGAACCATGACGATGCATGCAGTGTTTCTCTCTATCCACTTCCTCCTCTTCTGTTGCTAGTATAAGCATTTCAAGATCATCGTCAGAATTAGAGTCGGTTAAGAAAGCCTTCAAAATGTTGAGATCACGATGCATGGTGAAATAAAAGAAACACAAGATGATAGGAATTGTGGACTATTTTTTGATTCAGTAATGTATGAAGTAGTGAAGAGTTCCTTCACAAACATCTTTTATAGACATTCAAAGCTGTAGCACCCCGGATCAAAACGAGCATAATTGATTAATTAAATATTTAAACCTATAATTTAATAATTATGTGTGTATGCTTTGACTGTTTAATTAATTTCGTGCGTTTCAGATGTGTGTTTAATTCACGATTTAGATCGATAATTTTTATAGACGTGGAACCTAGATGATTTTTATACCACGCGATGTGTAATTAAAATACGAGAAGATAGAAATGAACTAGAGGTCAATCGGAGACTCGTAACTCATATAACGAAGAAAACAGTGAAAATGAGGAATACGACGTATACGAGACGTATACGAATAGTAGAAAGATATGAGATATTCTTGATGAACAGTAACTAGAGACAAATCGATGAATAGTAACCCAAGATATTTTGGGTGAATAGTAAGTTTTCCAATTCTATAAATAGAGGCTCATTCGCTTCAAAAATTTACCGTTTTCTCGAGCGAGCTGAACGCGACGAAAACACGTAAGTTCTCTCTCCTCTCTTTTCTGCCTCCGGCGCGCCTCCGTCGGTGGTGGCTGGAAAATCTGAAACTTCTCGGTTTCGGCCGATTTTCACACACGACGAAGCCCTCGACGAGACGAGTCTAGGACATCTTCCAGAATTCAATTCCGATTTACCGTTCGCCGAAAAACGGTGAAAGACGGTCTCCAAAACCCTAACCCTAATCCTTGCACCACCCTTTCTCTCTCTTCGTTTTTCTTTCTCTCTACCTTCTCTTGCCGGAACAGTGGCCGGCGAAGCCACCTGGGTGCGAGAGGAAGCTGACGGGGTGGTGACGCCGCCGTGGGTGGCGGCGTCTGGCCGGAATAGTGTGTTTGTATGTAGCGTGCATGTATGTGTGTTTTGAGGTGTGTTAGTGTGTGTGTGTGATCACTGATTGGGGGCGGCGCAGGTGGCGCCACCGTGTGAAAACTGGAAGCCGGCGTCTGTGATGCGCCGGCAAGGGTGGTAGAGTGGTGGCCGGCGACTTCCAGTCGCCGGCCAAGCAAAGGCAGTGTGTGTGTATATATGAGCGTGTATGTATGCTGTTTTGCTGGTGTGTGTGTGAGGCTGTGCAGGTGGCTGCCGGCGACGGGAAGTCACCGGCCAGTGTTCCAGGTGGTGGGGGAGAGTCGCCGGCGACTGGAAGTCACCGGCAAAGGGTTGTGTTGGTTGGGGTTGGCAAGTGTGTGTGTGTGTGTGTTAGCATGCGTGGGTGTATACATGTTGCTGGGGTTTGGGGCTGGATTTGGAAGGTCGCCGGCCGGGGGTCAGGGAAGGGTTGCCGGCGATTGGAAGTCGCTGGCCGGAGTTTTGGGGTGGGGTTGGGTTTTTGAAAAAACTGAGTATCGAAGGTTTTTGCAGCAAGGTTTCAGGTACTATTCACCGCCGGAATCCGGCGAGGGATGGCCGAAGGTGGTAATCGGCGGTTCGAGTTATCCAGCGAACTAGGTGGCGGTAGCGGAGGGCGGCGCCACCACGTTGGGTGGCACCGGGAAGTGGCCTGGTCGAGCAGGCCACCGTTGGGGAAGCTGGGCGACGGGCTGTTTTTGCAGGTGTTTTGCAGGAGTTAGGCGGCGCCGTCGTGGCCGTCGTTGGCTGGAGTTGGTAGCCTAAAGTAGGGGGAATCCGGAGGTGTGGTCGGCGACCGGTAGTTCAACGGCTGGCGGCGGCTGAAAGCCCGTTTAGGTAGCATGTTCACGCAGGTGTGCGGGCGCGACGACGGGTGCGCGCGCGATGCTGTGTTCGTGATACGAATTCCTTTTTCTTTCCGTCGTACGTTATCATCGAGTCATCGCCGACGAGATGTCGTTGACCGAGGGTCGTGGGCCTGGTCAAAGTCAACCCTTTGACCAAAATTACCTTTATACCCCTCAACCTTAAAATGCTCCGTTCGAGCTCGTTTAAACTCCGATCGAGCTCATTCTTTTTCCATCGTGACCCAAATTTCATTTCCTATCTTCTCAACCACTTGGACAGATCTAACCCTCTCGTTTCTTGGACTCCAATCTTTAGATCTCTCGATTCACCGCGTAGTTAACGATCGTACTTTCACCGGAAACGTTTATAGCTTTAATTATACATATTAAGGATCTAAGATATATCGTAAACTTGTGTAAGCTATTTGTTGGATTGAGATTTGAATTATACGACCTTTGATACTCGCTATTCGAGCTCTGAGCTATCGGATCTTTGGTCCTTGCTACTCACGTGATAACCATCGAACAAGGTGGGGATAACTTCTAAACCCTAATAACTTTATGTTTCTATATTTAATGTATAAAGAGGATAAATGAACGTATGCTTTTGAACTTGATAATAAATAAATTGTTGAACCTTATTGTGCTATGATTACATGCTATGATTAATATGTTCATGCGGGGGTTGTGGTGATGTTGTGAAAGGACGAAAGTCCTCATTCCAGCTGAAGGGACGATAGTCCATATTCATGCTGAAGAGACGTAAGTCTATTTTCATGTACGGGGTAACAGGGGTCTGTACTTTCATGACGGGAGAACAATGATACCCGTATAATAAGTCGGGGAGTACCCGCACATGGGGTCAACAGGGAGTACCCGCCCTCGCTGCAAATATGAGCTCTATGGGACTAAGTGTGTCCAATATGGATCCGAATTATGTGTTGTACAATCTATATGCTGTGTTTAATTACCGAACTTGTTAATGATGATTTCTTATAACTTTTTAATAATCGGTAAAACATGGAAAGTATCCCCACGAGTGTATTCAACGCACTCACCCCCTTATTCTGTACTCACACTACAGGAGCTGATGAGCATGTGGAACCCTAGATGGAGAGAGGCGGTGCTGTTTCTGAACTTGTGTTTTTAAGATGTTGTCGCACAAAAAGTTTCAAAACAATGTTTTATTTAAATCACGTTTTTGTAATAACCTTTTGATATATGTGATGGATGTGAGATCCTGATGGTTTATTCCGCTGTTTTGTTATGTTGTATATATCGGTATTGAGACCGAATATTATCGGTATTGAGACCGATTGTTATCGGTTGAGGCCATTTGTTGATATGTGATTGACTCACATCATTCCCTTACCTCATTCTTCTATCGACTCCTATCTATTTCTTCTGGTTATAAAAAAAGGATGCTTCTTGCTATTTCTTCTTCACGCCCAATGGAAAACTCTGATATTTTATTAAAAGAAAACGGGACGTGACAGATGGTATCAAAGCCTAGTTCTACCCTTTGTAGGACTTTGCTCGAACTGGTTTGATAAAGAGAAAATGAGAAAAACAAACGTGTTTTAAACGTGAAAATCTTTTCGAAAGAAAACGGATAAGCATCATCCTCTCTCCATAGGTGTCTCTCCTTGATCATAAGACTTGAGAATAAGAGTGTCTACTTGTTATGTGTTCTTTGGTTTGCAAGATATAAACCGACAAGGTTTGGATGAGTGTTTATCTGCTTTGTGTTTCTTATTTATCTGATATAAACTTTTTGGGTTTGGCGGAGTACCAAGGATTATGTATCACGACAAAATGATCTTTTGAAAACCTCTTGATGTCACCACAATCAACATACTGCTCTGAGTCACCGCCACAAAGCCGCTGACTGCAGCTGCGTGAGCTCGTGTGCGAGTATGGCCGTTCACAGGAGTTGATGTTGTGTGACTGATAGTTAAGACTACCATTGGCCCTTGTTTACAATAAGATGAGCCAGTTGGTGGGTTTTTCCTCACTCATAGTCGTGATGCATACAGTTGGTTTTGATACTCGAGGTCTATGAAGACCATGTGAGGGAGTTGATGACATGTTCCATGATTTATTCTTGTGGATAGTGTATACAGGCTGGATATACGCTATCCTACATGACAAGATCATGAAGTGCTTATAAACGAATAACAGAGAATCTAGTGAGATTATATGTGATTTATGGAGTAAAGTGAACCGGTACTTTGCTACCTGATATTTGTTTGTCTGTTGTTATATATATGGTTGAATAGCGTGGGATAGATTATAAAGGTTAGTTTTCGTATGTTGTCTTTAGAACGATATGCCACGAGGTCGATCTCGTAAGGACCAACCGTCAATGGAGAATCTATCTAAAAATAATGTGGATGCCACGATGGGAAACTTTGTGTTCGTGCTGGGGGCTTGGCTCGACATTTTGAGACATCACAAACTGCACTGCCATCATCGTCGAGGAACGATGAGAACTCAATTATTGAGCAGTTCCGACGTTTCGATCCACCGAACTTCAACGGAAAAGGGGAACCGGCCGAGGCTGAAGAATGGCTAAGGTCGTTAGATCAAATTTTTGGACATCTACCATGCACGGAAGAGCAGAAGATCTCCTGTGTTGTGTTTCAACTCACCAAAGAGGCCAGCTATTGGTGGGAGTCAAATCAAAGGACTATGCCGCCGAAACATAAGAAGGTTATGTCTTGGGAAAAATTCAAGGAGGAGGTTAGACAGAATTTCATACCTCAATCGTACCTTGACCGAAAAGAAGCAGATTTCCTACATATTCGTCAGGGGACTGCCTTTGTAGAAGAATATGAGAAGAAGTTCAATCAGTTGAGCAGGTATGCGCCTCATCTGGTGGACACTGATATAAAAAAGGCCCAACGTTTCAAAAAAGGCCTTCGCCTAGAGATCAGTTCCATCATGGCGGGCCAGGAGACCATGGCGTATACTGAAGTAGTTAAAAAAGCCCGGGAAGTTGCTTTTCATCTACACTCGATTGTCACACCGTACGAGAACAAGCACCTAAGGACCAATAATACTCCGCATCTCCCCACTCCTAAGTTAGGATACTTGTGTGCCAAGTGTGAAAAGGCTCATGCAGGGCCATGCCTTCTAGGAACCAAGATTTTCTTTAGGTGCAAAGAACCAAGACACATGGTAGGCAACTGTCAGAGGTTCAGAAACACCACAACAACGATGAAGCCAAGGTCACAAACAAACAATACTCAGAATTGTTTCAGGTGTAGAGAACCGGGACATAATGTGAAAGACTGTCAGAAGTTTAGACGTCCAGCAACTGCAACACAAAGACCAAAGCCAGGAATAGGCCAAACTCGAGCTTTTTCTTGTACTCGCCCAGAAGCTTCCGGGAGATAAATGACGGACAACGAACCTTTTAGTATTATATATGTAAATAGTTAGGTAGTGGTTTTTACCTAGTAGTAGTGCATGTAATCCTTTGGTATAATGTACGAGCGACCCATCTTTTACTTATGCATATAAGATAACCAGTTTGTCTTTTACTCTTGGATGGAATCCACGTTTACTTCTCTCCTCGCGTTTCGTATTTAATTTCTTCATCTATAGTGTTAATGTGACGACAGATTTGTTGAAGTATGAGGATGATAGGATAGTCGCTAAAACCCTAGAGGTTAGTATCCCGTCAGGGAAGACGGTGAAAACAAAACACCTATACCGTCACCTTAAGATTGCTTTTGAGGATAAGATCCTTCTAGCTGATCTCCACGCTTTGAAGATGAAGGATTTTGACATAATCTCAGGGATGGACTGGCTAGAGCCCAATCACGCGATAATCAAGTGTCGTGCAAGAGAGATCCTCTTTCAAGCATCAGGAAAACCGGAGTTCAAGGTCCATGGAACACGAGTTAAAGACAACTCAAGGATTATACCAGCCATGAAGGCAACCGAGATGCTTAGCAAAAGAAATTGCGAAGCTTGGTTGGTCAACATGGAGAACTCCGAGAGAGAACCGACTATTATCGAGGAAGTATCGGTGATCAAGAAATACATGGACATGTTTCTAAAGGAGTTACTTGGTTCTCCGTTGGATCAATAAGTAACATTTGAGATTTACCTCATCCGAAGATCAACACAGGTGCCAAGAGCTCCTTATCGGAAGGCATCGAAGGAATTGCGAGAACGGAAGGTTCAGTTATGAGAACTTTTTGGACAAAGGCTTCAATAGATCGAGCCTGTCGCCTTGAGAAATTCCTGTGCTCCTTGTGAAGAAGAAGGATAAAAGTGTTCGGATGAGTATGGATTACCGAGAGCTTAACAAGCGAACTATAAAGAACAAGTATTCACTGCCTCGGATCGAAGATCTTTTCGATCAATTAAGAGGTGCTAGTGTGTTTTCGAAAATTGACTTAAGATCTGGTTACCACCAGATGAAAGTCAAAGATACAGATATACCTAAGACAACGTTCAGGATGAGATATGGCCACTACGAGTTTGTAGTAATGCCATTTGGACTGAGTAATGCTCCAGTTGTCTTTATGGACTTGATGAATCGCGTCTTCTACCCATATCTCAATCGTTTCACCATCGTGTTCGTTGATGATGTTCTCATCAATTCATGTGACAGAATGCACCACGAATCATATCTCAAGAACGCGTTGGAAATTCAGCGAAAGAAGATGCGCAAGAAGCTAAATCCTCCGGTTGGATACGACAACTTCTCACCCGTCTTTCCCTCTCTCTCTCTTTCTCACTCTCAATCCCTCTCTATCTTTTCTTTACCTTTATCAAAAACTTACTTAAGTTCGCTGACGTATGAATACGACTTTCCAGCACCAACTATTCCTCATCCTACTCCGCAAGTAAACAGTGAAGACGAGAAGTATGTAGGATGATTAATACAATGATCAGTACTATGAGTTGAAGAAAGAGAGAAATGTGAAACAAAAGTGTGATCTGGAGGTAGCATGTTTGTGCAGGTGCGCGGGCGCGACGACAGGTGTTGGGCGCGCGCAGTGTGCGCGCCGGGAGCCGGGGACGGGAAGCGCGCGTGCGCGCGACATCGGGAGACGGGTGTGCGCGCGATGCCGTGTTCGTGATACGAATTCCTTTTTCTTTCCTTCGTACGTTATCATCGAGTCATCACCGACGAGATGTCGTTGACCGAGGGTCATGGGCCTGGTCAAAGTCAACCCTTTGACCAAAATTACTTTTATACCCCTCAACCTTAAAATGCTCCGTTCGAGCTCGTTTCAACTCCGATCGAGCTCATTCTTTTTCCGTCGTGACCCAAATTTCATTTCCTATCTTCTCAGCCACTTGGACAAATCTGACCCTCTCGTTTCTTGGACTCCAATCTTTAGATCTCTCGATTCACCGTGTAGTTAACGATCGTACTTTTACCGGAAATGTTTATAGCTTTAATTATACATATTAAGGATCTAAGATATATCGTAAACTTGTGTAGGCTACTTGTTGGATTGAGATTTGAATTATCCGACCTTTGGTACTCGCTACTCGAGCTCTGAGCTATCGGATCTTTGGTCCTTGCTACTCACGTGGTAACCATCGAACAAGGTGGGGGTAACTTTTAAACCCTAATAACTTTATGTTTCTATATTTAATGTACAAAGAGGATAAATGAACGCATGCTTTTGAACTTGATAATAAATAAATTGTTGAACCTTATTGTGCTGTGATTACATGCTATGATTAATATGTTCATGCGGGGGTTGTGGTGATGTTGTAAAAGGATAAAAGTCCTCATTCCAGCTGAAGGGACGTAGTCCATATTCATGTTGAAGAGACGTAAGTCTATTTTTGTGTACGGGGTAACATGGGTCCGTACTTTCATGACGGGAGAACAATGATACCCGTATAATAAGTCGGGGAGTACCCACACATGGGGTCAACGGGGAGTACCCGCCCTCGCTGCAAATATCAGCTCTATGGGACCAAGTGTGTCCGATATGGATCCGAATTATGTGTTGTGCAATCTACTATATGCTGTGTTTAATTGTCGAACTTGTTAATGACGATTTGTTATAACTTTTTAATAATCGGTAAAACATGGAAAGTATCCCCACGAGTGTATTCAACGCACTCACCCCCTTATTCTGTATTCACACTACAGGAGCAAATGGGCATGTGGAACCCTAGATGGAGAGAGGCGGTGTTGTTTCTGAACTTGTGTTTTTAAGATGTTGTCGCACAAACAGTTTCAAAACAATGTTTTATTTAAATCACGTTTTTGTAATAACCTTTTGATATATGTGATGGATGTGAGATCCTGATGGTTTATTCCGCTGCTTTGTTATGTTGTATATATCGGTATTGAGACCGAATATTATCGGTATTGAGACCGATTGTTATCGGTTGAGGCCGTTTGTTGATATGTGATTGACTTACATCGTTCCCTTACCTCATTCTTCTGTCGACTCCTATCTATTTCTTCTGGTTATAAAAAAAGGATGCTTCTTGCTATTTCTTCTTCACGCCCAATGGAAAACTCTGATATTTTATGAAAAGAAAACGGGGCTTGACAAAAGCTACTTTAAGGGGTTCCATGTGGATAAAAAATCTTATCAAAAATCTAGATATCCTATAATTAGATGACACATAGCAATTGAATTTCTATCACAAATCTGATAAAAATCTGACAACTGATTCTATATGGATAAAAATTCCTATTACAAATCTCGATATCCTCTAATTAGATAACACATAACGGTTGGAAATCTCAGAGATAATGACAAGGGGTCTGATGTCGATAAAAAATCCTTTTAAAATTAACTAAATTTCCAAAATACATATTTATATAAAATGTATTTATTTTACTTATTTTTATCTACATATAGTTGTATTTTAATTAACTTCAATTTTAATATAAGTATATATTAAAATAAATGAGTTAATTGATTATTTTAAATTTGATGCCTCATTTTGATATTTGGGGTTGGAGCATATGAATTTTATAGAGGCATCAAAATACTGTAGTAGGAATCAAATGAGTGTTTGATGCCCCATTTTGATGTTTTTGGGTTGGAGATGCTCTTATGCTTATGATATTGTGTTTCTGTTTTATACATTTTAACTGGGATCGTAATGTTCCTTTTTATATAATTGTTTTATTAATTTATATTTAAACAAATCGATTTTTTTGGAGTATTTGTTTAAAGATTGTGTATACATCTCTTTGATTATTATAAAATTTGATCGATGTGAACAATATATGAAAACATGTACTTGTTATTGTATATGATAAAATACGTGCTTTTGTGGTATACTATTGTTATGTTGTGTTTGGAAAGGATTGGTTTCAAATGACATCATATTAAAAGGATTGCTTATATTATTGGGGTCAATTAAATTTATTGTTTGATCCAAATACAACAATCCTATATTTAAAAAATAATGGCTACTTTTACCTCTATAGAGAATGGATCAGCAATGTAAAGACTTTTTTTCTTGTATATCTTCTAGTTTCAACTAATATGTAGAGATTTTATGTACAAATACTCTACAAGAAGGATGTAGATTACTACAATGTACTTGTATCAATATATTTTGGATGATAATTTTTTACTTCACTATATAGCATATTTGTTATCTGTATCAATCTTCAATTTAGTTCAACTATTTATTTGACAAACTATTTGTACATAGCATGTTGTGTCATCCACAATTTCATACATCGTAGCGCATTACCTGATGCCTTATTTGATGGGACATCGAATCTGTTGGTAGATGACGAGGATATCATTTCTCAGTGTTACCATGCCAACACAACTCACATTGAACAACAATCTCAATTTTGTGACTCCATCGCTGATGCCATGTGGCAGAACATAAATCATTGAGTTGTGCTTATCTATTTGATATCGATTCAATTTTATATTAAGATTTTTGAACATTTCATCGTATTTTATTTATAAATCAATGTTGCTTTTGACTATGTTTTAGGAAAGTACTTGTTGAATATATTTATGTTATTAACTATCCTTGATTACATTGTTCATATGATAGCTTTTCTTGATGAGTAAGTCTCTTGTAAAACCGTCTTATGAAATTTTAATACATTATATGAGACGGGTCAACCCACAACCCAATTACCCACCACCCAAATCCTACAATTTACATATTGTTTGTGGGTGATGGGACTCCATCTCACGAAAATTATCCGTGAGACCGTCTCATATGAGTTTTTGTATTTCTTGATTATGTTACAATGGAGAAGTTAAATTTTATGTTATGTGGAATATAAAGATAGTAATATTTTTTGAAGATTATCATTCGTGTGGTATATTTTCTATAATATGTTATGATAGTGTAAATGTTTCCTCTCTAAATTCAACTCATTTTCAATTGATTAATATTTGATATAATCCTTTCTAAATTCAATTAATTTTCAATGGATTAATATTTGATAAGTTATTATAGTAAATAAAACAAAAGTATATGTCCACACTTTCTAGTTATATAAATATATTTTTTGATCATCATTTATTATTTCAAAACATGTTAGTAATTAATATAATGTATCATCTATATAATATGTACGTCTACAAATTAGATATATATGAAATTCTTCACATGACGAATATTAGATTACAAATTTTCTAATTTATGTTTATTAATCACCAATAACCAAAGCATGTTATTCAAAGTTGATTTTATTCAAGTTATATATACATAATAAATTATGCAATCATATCAACGTAATTAATAAACATAATTTTAAAATTTTATTAATCATATGAGGTTAAATACATGCTATTACACAATATATATGCATTGACTATAAAATTTGGAAGGACTAGTTCTCAATTTTTCGCCAGGCCCCAACAATTGTATATATTTTAATTTGCTTAAGTAGATATAAGTATTATGCAAATAATTGTGTGGTATAAATTATATATATTTGCAATAAATTTTTTTTTTTTTATAAACATATGCAAACAGTACAAAGTATGAAACATACCCAATATATTAGATATGGTTTCAATAAAACAATAATGCACAATCATATCAATCATCCAAATAATTCAATATATTAAAATAATAATTACAATAATACAATCATTATCATTAAATAAACAAACAATATAATATTATTTATACATACTTTTTCCAGCATTAATTTGACATCTACAGTACTAATCCTACCCTACAAAATCTCTAAACAAACACAGATTTTAACTATTCACATTTATTTTAAAAACCCAAGATTTGCAAGTCGGATTTCCCTAATCATACATAACACTAATCCAAACATCATCATAGATTTTTGATTCGAACATTTTACCTAGATATGTGGGTGAGGCACGAGTGGACACAGTTTATGGTTGGATATATATGTATATATGTTACATTTTTAAATAAAAAAATATATAGCTCTCGTGTCTTCATTTTAGTCTTCTGCTGTATATTAAAAAATAATTATGATATCTTTAGTTTCTCAGTAAGGAGTGACGACCTATTTCCAATTAAAGGGATTTGGGACGTCACAGATTTTATATATAAAATTAACTTTATTATAAATTAGTGATGTATGGTATCAACATCCAAAATTCATACTATAAATGAAAATGAACATAAAGTTAATTTTATATATATATATATATATATATATGAGATTTTATAAAATCATTTTTCTTTTATAATTATATTCACATATTAAGATGTTGGGGAGTACTAGTTTAGATTGGTGTTATGATCAATCAAGTTTTAATAAATCTCTTTTATTTTCTTTTCTTCTATTTTTATTTTTGAGAAACAATTTTAATAATTATTTAAAAAAGTTAATAATTCTAATAAACATCAATGTAACATCCTGATTGTTTGGAAACTTTAGAAAAGTTCCGAAAGAGATAACTCAAAGAATTTTCATGTACGCAACGAAAAAATGAGATAAATTTTTCTTTTTAAAAGTTTAAAGCAAAACTTAAATGAATAGAAATTCATGAATGTGCTGCGGAAAATCATACTTTACGTAAGTAGAAATTTCATAAATATGTAGCGGAAGACTTAACGACGAGTTTGACTAATTCATTAAACTTTCTCAAAACGGATTAACATTAAAATAAATAATAATAAACAAACATGAAAAATGTTTTTTCATAAAATAAAGACAACAAAATTTGTAGACTTCTAGACACCAACAACCGCGCATTTACCCCACAACCGCGCCTTTTATCCGAAAAGTTAGATTATATATATGAGATGAGCGAAACACGAGATCAGTAGAAACATGCTTGTCAAGATTAAATATAATGTGTCAACGCAAGACAAACATCAACAACATGGATAAAAAATCTTCTCTCGTCTTTAGATTGACCAATCAATTCTAAGCACGGCGGGCATAGTCAAGGATCTAACTTTTGATCCTTGGACCTCTGGGGTTCCCTGCTAATTCTGAGTCTCATGCATATATATAAATCATAGCATATTTTACATGAAATCATTTTCCACAAAACACATCGCATCAATTTATCAATCACATTCACACAAAGCATTTAACAAATACAAACACGAAATAGAAATCCCCACCTTAAAAGTTGAAAACCTTGAATGCATTGATGTATGGATGCAAATCTGTTGATCAAAAATCTTCGCTTCTTCATCTTCTATTTCTTAACTTTATTTCATGTGGCTCGTAGTCCTCATTATCTAAATACATGAATTAGGTAGTGGCTTAATACTATTTCCTTTCATAAGTTTTAATTATTACAAGAAGTAAATGAATGAAATGGAAGAGAAATTGAGCTTGAGATCAAAACGTATGACTTTTGGAGAGAATAATTTTGACATGGTTAGAAACTATAAAAAGATGTTCTAGGATGTACTGGAGGATATATAATTTCTTGGACTCTTGGAGAAAATAAAATATGAAGTCTAAATGGAAAGATTTTAAAAAAAACCTCTAGCTAAGCATATAGATTAAAATATTTTTTTCTCAAGAAATATAAGACCATACAATCCTTAATTATAAATGTAGAATCTAGACTATTAAATAAGTAACATATATAAATTTTACAAAAAATCCAAATATTATAGCTAGAGGTTTCTAATTTTTGAAACTTAAGTTGCATAAACAGTAAATTCTGCAGTGCTGTAAAATAAATTCAATATCTTAAGAAATATAAACCTTTTTTATTTTGAAATTTTTTCAGAAGATAAAAGACATGCTAATATACAACATATCCAAAATAAAAAGCATTTGAATACCTTTAGAGTATTAATTTAGTAAAGTAGTAACAATATTGTAAATCGTTAATCTTTCAAAGAGGAGAATAAAACTAATTTTAAATGAAGTACCCATCGGATTAAATTGAAAATTTTACTGTAAATCAAAAACACTAAAATTACAGAATCTGGTTAAATATTATTCAATTCGAAAATATAAAAATGATATTTTTAATTTGTAAATCAGTAACGGTAAAGATCTTAAATTCTGTAAAGGAGAACGTTAAAATTCATATAAAAGAAAGTATGACTCGGATTGGTATGAAACTTATACCGATAACATAATTTTTTTTTCATAACATTAAAATGTTGGTAGATATTTATTTTTAAACTTTGAAATCAGAAACGTTAATATATTGATTCTTGCGCTGAAGTAACATACAATTCATATTAAATAGATTACAAATCTGATTTACATGAAATTTTTACTGAATATTAAAAACATATCAAGGATCAATATACTAAAATTTCATAAAATTTTAATGTGCCTTACTATGAATTTGAATTTTTTAGTAGACAAAACATGAATACATATATTTTTGAAGATCAAGATGATGATGATATCAACTTTATTTGTTATGGCTGAATTAGAGTATAAAAAAGAATGATTTCATGAAGCTTGATTATTGGGAAACATTATTGTTTACATTTATTTATCTAATGGGCTTGAAAAAGTCTAATGAGCTTATATCGATGTATAAATATTTTTAATTATAAGGCTCAAATTAATTCATAACCTCTCAATTTCACTAATCTATTTAATATTCGTTATCTTAAATTTGGGGATATTACAATCAATACATTATTTCCTATTTCTTTTGTGTATTTTGTCTATCAAATGAATATTATATGAGTAAAATAAAAGATTTTTTCTTATGAAAGTACCGTCAACACTCTCTTTCAGTTTTTCTTAGAAATAAAAGCTTCTTAAATGTGACATGTTCATTATTTTTAGTATGATAGTCATTTTAATCTCTCAATGATCTGTGTTAATATTGGTCATATTAAACACGTTGACAAAAAATAATATTGTGGGTGATTGCGTTATGGATTGACTCGTTTCGCATAATACAATAAAAATTCATGAGACGGTCTCACAAGAGGGTCACCCAAAGAAAATTCAACTAATTTCCACATATGCAACCAAAAGTTTGATAAATAATATATGAATATGTTCAACCGTGACCATATGCTAGTTCCAACCCTATCCAATAACCTTTGTGGGACCCTCCTGCTGAATTGAATTCTCTTCAATTTAATGTTTTATCTTAGATCATATTGTTTTTAATTCATGGTATGTGTAATTTGGTGGTGTAATTTTTACACTTGATGTGTGGTAATTATTTTGGAACAGTAAATGAATTTTGGATAATATTAAAATAAAAATAAAACAACAATTTTAAGAAAAAATTGTTGTAATTAAGAAATTTACAACAGTTTTTACATAAAATTGTAGAGAAAGACATATATTGTTGGACTTTTCAACTAGTGTATACAGTGCTTCTCAAATTCAATCTAGTCATTTGATAACAAGTAGTGATCGAAGTGCGACTTTGCTGAAATACATTTGTTACATAAAGAATAGTTTGTATCTTCTTTTACTTTGTCTTTTGCAATCTATATACATATCCCAATTATTATTCAATTAAACCAAAAATATTAGATTGTTGTGACATAATATCATCTTGATTTCTCATTTAGATGTAAACAAATCAAGTCTTTGTGAGCTATTCGAATTTCAGTTGAGAAAATTTTATCAAAAACTAATTTATAAGTTTCACAAGTCTAGCTCGAGCTCAATTTTGAACATTAGATCTTTATCGAGTCGAGTTGGGGCTTCATACTATTTGAATCATTAGCTCACAAACCTACTCGTTTATATGTTCATGAGCCTGAGGGGTTGTGATTAGTTCAGAAATTTACAAATCTTCAGAATTGAACCAAACTTTTGAGTATTCCAAAGTTAAGACATCTAAATTGAATCAAAATACCGATGTCTCAACCTAATCAAACCGAATTTCATTTTTGAACTTTTTCAGTTTGATAATAGTGATCTCCAAGTCTCATGCACAACAGCCTATTTCCAAACTCGAGTTTGAGCCTATCTTGTAAATAGTTCTCGATCTTGTTCATGAGCTTGCTCATATGCGTGCGTGTGTGTATATATATTCGCAATTATATGTTTAACAAGTTTGAGTGAACTACATTTGTTTAGCTTGTTAAACGAGTCATTTATCAAAAGATCAAGCCACTAGCGAGCTCAATAACAATAAATCGAATCGAAACGTGTGTTCTTCTAACAATCTCCAAATTGAAAGAAATAAAAAATTTTGTTCTCTTCAACAGTCTTCAACTAGAAAGAAATATAGCTACAATCAACAGAAAAATCAGTGTGTGTTTATAACTGGAACAAAAAAAAAAAGTCATAGATTTGTGTTGTGCATGCACACCTACAAGCAAGTGTAGGGTTACATAGTAATTTCAAGTGAACTCTTCTAAGTTGATGAACTCTTCTAAGTTGATAGAAATGACTAAAAACCTAAAACAACAAAACTCAAGGACGAAAAAACATTTTTTCCCTAATCGGATTAAGCGTTTCACAAGATCTTAATCTTCTTTGCTACATCCAAAGCCTTAAATTCTGGAGCAAGCATAATAAAAGCCTTCTTGGTACCATCATGCATGATAGAGGTATTCACTTTCTTAGCCCTTACATCAAACATCGTCTTCACAGCATCTTTGATGTTATTCTTATCAGCTTGTTTATCCACAACAAAAACCAAAGTGTTATGTTCTAAGATTACCTTAATTGCAGCCTCAGTGCTGAGAGGATATCTGATGACCGGAAGATGGTCTAGTTTTTTTATCCGAGCAGCACTACTGCTAAGCCGTTTAGGGTTCCTTTCATTTTTTGATGTCTTTGAGCCAGAAGGCACGACTACATGTGAGATGACAACATCTTCAGAAATTGGTGCCAAAGCATCTATGTTCTTCAAATTTTGTTTTTGTTCGTCAACTTCACACTCACTTTCAACCTTCGTTGCCACAGCATAGGCCGAAGCTCTAGCTAGAAAGTGAGACTCCGAAGCTCGGAAGTTGTGACCTATGTCCTATATTCAATATGTGGAGAAAGTATTAGATGACAGTATAATTCTTGAATTCATGCATTAAAATGTTGAGGAGAGGAAAGCTATACATGGTGACAACTAAATTTTTTCTTCTTTTCCTAGTTTTTCTCATCAATCTGTTTCTGACTGATATTAAGTACACTCCTATGATCCCAAATAAGTATCTTTTAGAGGCATAATCTTATTCCAAAATTATTCATAATTCTTGTGGAGACAGAATGTGAAGACCTTACAGACGCAAAGTGGAGGATTGTACATGGTTTCATGAATTTTGTTTGATCAAATGTTGTGAATTATCTTGTTCAACCTCAAGTGGGGTCCACCAATTTGATATGAATTAGAGTATAGTCTTCACATTTATTTAGGAAATAACAGTCTTCACAAGTTTGTATATAGAACAAGAACTTATGTTCGTGTTTCCTCCTATCTCACTTAAGCGTTTTAGAGGTCAAATCATGTCCCCAATTATTTGTCTTTTTCAAACTTTTATATAACTTTATTCCAAAATTATACGTGTTGAAATTCCTTTCAATCCTCTAAGTGTATATTAGTAAGAAAATTAGGTTTCTTAAAATTTGGTAAAATTCTAAAAATTTATTATAATTGAAACCACTTCTGTTTTTAACCACTACTCATCACTTGAAAAAAAAAAACACAAAGGCCAACCTAGACAAATTCTTTCAAATTGACTAATATAATATTTAATTAATCACTAAATCATTCCATAGATTCATAACACTTGAGCACCACAACTCATCTAATTAAATCAATCGAACAAATATTGAAAAAAAAAAAAAAAAAAAAAAAAGGAAAGACAATAACCTTTTTGATGGGATACAGAGCGGAGATTGAAGGAAACTGAACTGAAACAAATCTGGCCTGAAACAATGGATTAAATGATGAGGTGGGCCCACAAAACGTAATCGTAAAACTGATAGGCGCCGGTGAAGTGAGAGCAGAAGCGATCATTTGAAGATTCAGTTGTAAATGGAAGAGAAAATTGAATGAATATTTGTGGAGGGTTTTATTGGGGTTGGATAAGAAATATGGGCCTGTATATAATTCTTGGTTCGGCCCATTACGCCTTCAAGGGACAATGATAACCTGGGCCCAACTTCCACCTCAACAATTGTTAATGTGCTAACTATTTTATCTTACCTTCAATAAAAACTATTTATTTATGAATTTACATTTGTGTCATATATATTATTCACTCTTAGAGGTTGTGGAGTCTGTAGGATTTTTTTAAACTTTCAAAATCTGGGGGTATTCAATCCGAATTTTCACAAGTCTTTAAAAATCCCGAGGTATTCAATACGCATTTTAAAAAGTTTTAAAAATTCTTTAGGTATTCGATAGTTTATGGATTTTCTTTAATTCTCTTCCAAAAATATAAATAGATTTCACTCTCTAAAATCTCTTCTAACAACCAGAGATTTCCACGTATTCTCTCAGAGAACTCTGAAGACGAAAGGTCAGAAGAAAAAAACCTTCGTTGTTCTTCTAAAAAGGTACTACACAAATCTTTTGCTGCTCTTTGTTTTGGATTTTGTGTATGAATTGGTTGAAGCTATTTGCTATTACTTTGTTGGATTATGTGTATGGATAGTTTGTTTGAGGTTTTTGTGTGGATAGTTTGCTATTAGTTTGAATTGCTTTCTCAAATCCAACTACAACAAAGAACGGAAGCTAATGCATGGCTTTCTCAAATCCAACTACAACAAAGAATGGAAGCTAATGCATGGAGAACGAGTATTGCTAATGCTATGTGGGAAATGAGGCCGAGGTATAACGGTGATGGAAATGAAGATGATGAGAATGAAGATGAGAATAATAATGATGAATAATAATATTTTTTTTTGGAACTAATGTATTTTTGGTATTTTTTCTAAATAATTTGGATAACTTTTTTTTATGTACAGGTGTGTTCCATATACATTTGCATCAATAATTCCAGCGCCGGAGTCTATGGAAATCCGTGTAAATCAATAAAAAAAGTGTATTTCACAATCATGTCAAATCTATGAAAATCCATGTAAATCAATAAAAAAAGTCAACCAAACTCTGTATGGAGTCTATGGATTTTCAAAATTCACAGATTTTTTAAAGTCCAAAATAATCCAATAGAATCCCAATTGAATACACCCCTCTTAGCCTTAATTGATTGTAGTTTTAGGGATCATATTTTGTATGATAATTCACACGAGACTGTCTCACAAATCTTCTCACGTGAAACGGAGTCCTATATGTATTATATGACTAGTCAACAGTGTAATTTGTAGGTTAATGTTTCCTTTGCAATATATATATATATATATATATATATATATATATATATATATATATATATATATATATATGAAAGAAGAAGTCATCTATGGTAAAGGTGATTAACAATATATATTTTTTAAATAGAACTGTCGTCTTTACCTCAAATCTTACATAATTTAAATGATAATGAAGTTGCTATCTACTTATTTCTGTTGCAATACCTCCATTTTTTTTAAATAACAAAATAATTAATTAAACTCCATCATTTTGAATAAAATAATAACTCCAGTAATTAATATAATTAAGTAAACTCCATCATTTTGAATAAAATAATAATTAGTATGTGACAAACGAACTACATTGCATTATCGAAATTAATTACGAAGTATTCATAAAATATTATTTCCGTATACATGTTATTAATTGATTTGATGGACTTCAAATGTTTTTTTAAATGAATTTCTCTTTTCCATTCCTTGAGGTATCCAAACAATCTCAATGACAATCCTTGTTAACAAATAAAAAACAAAAATTAGTAAAGGAAAAAATATATATGCTCATATAAGAAACAAATACAAAACTTTTACCTGACAAAATACAATATGTTTAGTAACTTATTTGTGTAAGAAAGAAAGAAGATATATTCAAGTGAAGAAGAATCGAGAAAAGATGGAGTACTGAGAAGAGAGTATTTTTCTTTGCAATTTTGTGTTGCTTCAATCATGTTCTTTTACATATTTAAAGCAATCATTTCAACTTCACAAACTTAAATGAGTGACACTCCTGTGCACAACAATACTGTTATATTATATGAAGTAATATTGTTATATTATATATTTGTGCACAACAATACTGTTATATTATATGAGTAATACTGTTAAAATTATATATAATATAACAGTATCACTCATATAATATAACAGTATTATTTCATATAATATAACAATATTGTTGTGCACAAATTTGGATCCGTGCACCTTGTGCACAAAAGTTTTTGCCAACTTAAATTTATTGAGTTGAATTGTATCGTTGCATCACGCAAAGCTGCATACACTATACATACTATACACCTACACTTCACACACTCAACACATTGCATACATTCATTCACATTCAAACACTGCCAAGGATGAAAATATCTCGATATTTGTGTGATATATCCTTTTTTAGGAGAATGATATGAATATTGGGGGATAAATTTTTTATCCTGAATATCCCGGATATATCAAAATATCCAGATATTTTATGATATATCTATCCATGTGTGATATGGATATGAGGGCAAAACTTTTTTTTTTTAAATATCTCGATTATATCACAAATATATCCAAAATATCAGTATCAATATCGGTTGGTTTCAGTGTAAAATTTAAAAGAAATTGGGAAATATTGTGGATATATGACGGATATATCGCAAAATATCGATATTTTTCTAAAAATCAAGATTTTTCCACAATTTGAATTTATTAGACTAAAACTAAATTTAATTTAAGATTTAATGAAAATTTGTAATTATATTAGTTCTTTTAAAATAGTGATACCAATTAAGGTGATATGTCTCAAGAATTATATGCTCATACGTGAGTTCATAGTTTGATTCGACTACTTAAAATATTTTTCATTACTTATTCCCTCAAATGTCTTATGAGGTCAAAACACATAATGAAGTTGTCGTCTTCTTATTTCTATTCCAAGAGTAGCACTTTTGTGCACCTGATAGTATTCGGATCGGGTTTGGGTGTGGTTTGACCTGCATCCACGCACTTTTATTTTTATTTTTTATTTTTTTGGTCCCGACTTCTATGTTATGTTAGTCATACATTTATGTTATATTAGTCATACATTTATGTCCAAATATCATACCTTTATTTAATACTTTTAACTCTAAAAAAATCATAATTTCGCCACAATTTGTACATGTTTACCTTTATATGATAATACTCATACCTTTAATTGATATTACTTATACATTTATATCAACATAGTCATACAACTATATATATATATATATATATAAAATAACAATTACCCCTAAAAATAAAAATGCTAAAAATTTTCCCTCCCATTTCACTTTCTAATATTGGAAATATCATTAATTATTGACTTTTATTTGTTAGTTGATTTTTACATTATACATGTCCAATTTTTTCAATTATGTATATGGTATACAATTGGTTCTTATAATAGACGAAAATTTTTAGACACAAACTTACCATATCCGAATTGTTATGCAATAATCTCCAATTTAGAATGATTTTCATTAATTTATAAATTAGGAATAATTTATAAATCTTACATGGATGTTAATGTTCTTGACTTTTCTACATATAATTGATGAATTAAAAATATATTAATAAAATATATCATATTTTTTACTAAATCTGAATACTATTTGATAGTTGGAATTTAATACCATTTGATTGTCTTCCATTTGATTTCCTCGAAATCATAATGTTATATAAATAAATCTGAATACTATTTGATAATTTAAATTCCAATTATTAAGTAGCATTCAAATTTAGTAAAAAAAGAAAGATATATTACTGAATTAAGATGATAATTTATTTTCTCTGAATTTGAGAGATTATGTTTATATTACTAAATTTACAAATATTATAACGATAAATTATTTTTTTAATCAAATAATTGCAATCAGTTTGATATACATTATTTTAAAACACAATACTTTGAAAACGGATTGTAAAAGCAATATTATCAAATCTTAGATATTTTATATATGGACAATGTATCACAACAATGCTTTATACATGTTCATTTACCAAACATTTGATGTGTATAGTCAATCAATAATATTGTGAGATTTCTCACAATTATCTTATATTATATTTTCAATTTCACATTATGAAAATTTATTACGTCCGACTATAAAATGATATTATCTCCAAGATTTCACTCCCTATATGATACACATATATTGTTTATAAGCACTCTTTCGAGAGAGGAAAAAAAAGGTGTTGTTGATGACATCAATCTATCAAAACCGTGCGCATTGAAGTTTCGTTTGGTGAGAACATATGATGTACCTTATATACAATTATGACTTATGAGTATGCATTCAAAGACAAACAGATAATTTAAATATGTTGAATTGATTATATATATGGATCCATTATTATTATTGTTAGATTAATATGATTCTTATATGTACTTTTTTTAGGGAAGTATGATACATGGTTTTGTTTGAAAACTGTATTTGGATAGTCTAAAGTTTCTACTCAATGAGGGACTTTGATTTCATTGTGTCTGAGAATACTCTGAAATATTGTATATCAAATTTTAAATATATACTTAATTTAAATTCCAATCTAAGTTCAACAAAACCACAAGAGTTGAAACAAAATAATAAAAAGAGATTGCATATGTATTTTCACGTTCTCAATACCAACAGTTAGAAGAATGTATATACTCCATTTGAGATTTAAAAATAGTTGACATTTGTTTTAAATGTTCAATCAAATTCCACAGTTCCAAATGAGAAAAATTAAAACTATTTTTGTGTGGTAATTTAAGAGAAAATAGCATATATATTTGTGGGGTAATTTTCGTTTTGGCAAATGTGACTAAAAAATAATTGTGTAAAAGATCATCAAGAGTAAAAACATGTATTTGTTTGGTAACACTTTAAGATTTGAGTTTTCTATATAAAATTTTATTTACGTAACATTTCGGCATTTAGTAAATTTATTTTTGGTCTTTTTTATTTTTTTGAGAAGTCATATCGCTATAAATCCATTATATAAATGATAGTAGACAACTTATAAATTTCATTTACCATATTTCTATTTAGAAGTTAGTCAAAATGAGATCCTACTTATAAATTTCATTTACCATATTTCTTTTTTTATTACGACATCGATGGGTTCCGGTGTACGTGAAACATATTTTTAGTATGGGAATATCAAGTAGTCAAAGAGCTGAAAGTGCGCATGCTTTTTTTAAAAAGTATGTGTCAAGTCAAAACTCCTTAATGGATTTTATCACTCGCTTCAATAGCGCTATTAGAAATCAACGACATCGTGAGCTAATAGCACAGATCATGTTGACATAAATGAAAGACCGAAATGTAGGTCGATGTGGCCAATAGAAATTCAAATGAACAATTTGTACATGAAAGAGAAGTTTTTGTGCTTTCAAAATGAAATTTGATGAAAGCAATGCATATATCATTAATCTTGAGTCTAGCTGCCAAGAGAATGAAGTTTACACTGTTAGAAGGGTTGATAGAAGTGTTGATTCTAAATATCGACTACTTTTATTCAACAAACAATTAGACCTCATTTCATGTAGTTGTAAAAAGTTTGAATTTGAAGGAATACCATGGATGCACACGCTTATATAATTTCGACTCAAGCAAGTGTTTGAAGTTCCTGATAAGTACATCATGCATAGGTGGACAAAAAATGCAAAAGTGAGAGTGGTAACAGATTAAAGTGGCACATGTATCAATGGAATTGAAGATCTATCATTACGCGTCATGGGAATTTGTTTCATGCGCTACATTGTTGGTGGATGACACATCCTTAACTGAGGTTGGCATTGAGCTTTTACTTAATGCTTTTAAAATTTACATATCAAATTGAGAGAAATTAATAGTAGTAGAAAGTCGAGCTCACAATCTTTAAAAGGAAAGTGTATTGTAGACGTCCCACTTATCAATGACCCTTCAAAAGTAAGAGTAAAAGGATGTGGAAGAAGATTAAAGTCATCCAAGAAAAAGACAATTTCGAAAGAAAGATTGTGTCGTGGATGTGGACTTCATGGACAATCTCATACAAGCGCAACTGCCCAAAACTATTCATCAATTTTCTATTCATTTAATATTCTTCTTAGCTCAAAAAATTATTATTTTTATATATAGTGAATGTAGGTCTATAATAAATGATCAAACCAACTTTAATGATCATGTTAGTGAAGATGGAGATGACTATATTATAACTGATTTTTTTGCACACTGATTTTTTTATTAAACATTTTTTTTCTTTTTTAATAATTAATTTTCATGATTTTTTATATGTTCTAACAACATTGCACAAGTAAGGAGTATTTTCTAATTTTAAATAAAAAATTAAGTTTTAAGTTATGTAGAATTTATTATGGTTTGTTTTTTTATTTTTCGTTTATTTATTTTGACATTTTGATAGGTTTATTTTTATTTATGCAAGAACAACCAATAAGAATGTTTGGATTCGAATCATTTATAAATATTATGGTCATCATCTTCTTATACATTGTGAATATTATGTAGAATTAAAAAAATAGAATTAAAAATAGACAAGTTCTAAACGTATCTACAATTTCAAAAATATTACTCATCAAAATCTAAAGTATATGATTTTTTTAGACAATTTCTAAATCTTAGGTACAATTAAAGAAAAACATGTCTTAGCAAATCTTTTTCCAAAGTACTATTGATATTAATGGCAACTAAAAGAGAAGAAAAGAAATTGATAATTTATGGAGACAGAATGAGATGAGTTTGAAAAAAATATATTTAAAAAATGATATAAAATAAGAAAGAAATTGATAATTTATGGAGACAGAATGAGATGAGTTTGAAAAAAATATATTTAAAAAATGATATAAAATAAGAAAATTTACTAAGACAAAATGAGATGAATTTGAAAAAAAATAACAAATGATATAGAAAAGAAAAAAAATTACATGAATAAAAAACGTTATCTAAAAATGAGATTAAATAAGAAAGAATGATATAGAATAAGAAAGAAATTGCGATGAATAAGAAAAAAATATTTATTTAAAAATGGAATAAGATAAGAAAGAATATATATATATGTATATATATATATATATATATATATATATATATATATATAATACAACTCGAAAGTAGTAACCTTATTATACTTTCCCGAACATTTATATAATTTGTATATATGTAAATTCAATTTTATTTATTTATTCATTAAAATCTTGATACTTATATGTAAATATCAATTTATGTGCTATGAATCAGTTTAAGCAAAAAGTATATTTCATTCAAATTTTATTAGATACAATATTTTACTTGATTTTGTCAAATCGTTGTTGAATAAACGATAATCTGAACATGAAACAGATTTATGTATTGTACTTTTTTGATTTTTACTTTTCCTATTTTGGAATAAAATATAATTAAATGCATATCTTTAACAAAATTTATATATATATATATATATATATATATATATATATATATATATATATCTCAATGCCAGATCATTTAAATTAATCTTCATTATTCATCTAGGAAAAGGAAACAAAGTTGTTGCTACTTATTATAAGAGCAATAATAGATTAACAGAACAATGAGAAAAAGTTTTCATAAATATATTTTAAATACTTTAATTTAGAATTATGAGATTTTATGTAATGCGGGTGTGATTAATTAAATGTATTCAACATCTGAATTAGATTTGAAATTAAGAAATAAAACAATATTCTTATTTCATGCTATATATATATATTAATCAAGTATCTTCCCCAAAGTGGAAATGAAGATATTTTCATGTCCATTTCAACTTTCGAAAAAATTGGAATACAATTATTTGTTATTTATGTAATTGATAAATTAGTAGATTATAAAAGATATTGAATTTTTCATAATTTGTGTATATAAATGGTATGAAAATCATTTTGTATATATGTGAAAATTGAGATTTTTTTATCATATCACATATATTATAAATTTAGCATGGTTTGTGTATATATATGATATTAGTCCTGCTATAAATTCATGAAAAGTAGTGAATAACAATTGTTATATTATATTTATTGTGTTGTTTGCAATATTTAATGCCAAATCTAAATCATTTATATATCCATAAAAAATGTAGTAAAAACATAAGCAATGACATATTATTTCTCCTCCATGATTAAGAAGCAAATACATATCTGAAATTCCATTGTTAAGGTAGCACAATGAAATTTAGTTTTACGTGACTCATTTGAACAAATATAAAATCGTATCACCATTTTAGACTCATAATGAATATGTTATTGATCATATATTTACATAAAATTTTCAAGACCAATTATGATAAATACAATTAGTTAAATAATCTAACAACGTATGATGAATTTAAGAAATATTTGAAATTCATAAATTATAAGGGCGATAGATTAAATTGAAATAACTCTAAAGAGCATCAATATTTTCAAAAAATTGTACAATTGCAATTTATACGTTCGTGCATCATGCAAGTACCAAATGAGATTGAAATATTATAAAGAACTTGATGTTTTCGTAAATTAACATTTTCACATTAAACTTGAAATATTTAAAATTATTATCATGTACCACACACAAGTAACAAATTTGATTGAACTTACTGTTAAGAAAATTATTATTTTCGTGTTCAATATTTTCATATCAAAATATTAAATTGTAAAATTTGTAATATATAAAGGTACAACTAACATAACTAAAATGTATAACTAAAAAGAATGAAAAGTTAATATGTCTGTCTAAAAAAAATGTTCAGGTACAGCTAGCCTTACAAAAAGTATGACTAACATTATTAAAATGTATAATTAACATAATATAAAGGTTCAGCATCTGGGAGCATGTTTGGACGGATTTTATCATTTTGCAATACCTCCATTTTTTCATAAAATAATAACTCCACTTATTAGTATAAGTAATTAATCTACATCATTTTGAATAAAATAATAACTCCACTAATTAGTATAATTAATTAATCTCCATCATTTTGAATAGAATAATAATTAATATAACTATTAATTATGTGACAAATGTAAGTTACTAATGCCTAGAGCCGTCAAAATGGGCCAGCCCGCCCCGCCGTGCATTAAAGGTGGGTTGGGTCAGAGATTTAACAGCCCGCTAAAAGGCGGGCCTAAATGGGTTGGCCCGTTTGGGTTGCGGGCTGAGGCGGGGCGGGTTAGCCCGCCTAATAATTAAATAAGTAAATATTAATTAAATAATTAAATAATTTATACATAGCCTAAGAGAGAGAAAAAAATCCATGAATCTATTTTCTTTTCAGTTTATAAATTATGTTTGGTTATTCAAACTATTTGCTAGACTACTTAAAATTATGTTTGGTGAATGTTATCAATTAAACTTTAATGTGTAGGTTTTGACTTTTGTGTTTCATGTCATTACATGTTTATTTTGTCTATTCAGTTTATGCATTTGGTTGGAGGTTATATTGTTTAAATATGGTATAAACATTTCTTCTAAAACAATCCCAAAGGCCCTATTATCCTAGAAACTACATAAATATTTTAGAATTATCCAAAAAACAACATAAATATTTTAGAAATATCCAAGAAACTAATAAATATTTTAGATATCAAATGTTTAGAAAGTTGTCAAGTTTACAAATTAATGTAATCATAACTAGCAATTCAAATAAAAATCCATAGATAAAAAAAAAAAAAAATTGGCGGGTTGGCCCGCCTGGCCCGTGACCCGCAGTGGGTTGGGCTGGGATTTTTTAGGCCCGCCCCGCCCCGCCAATTGTGGTTTTTTGGCGGGTTATGGGTCAGCCCTCCCCGCCAGCCCGTCTTGACAGTACTACTAATGCCTATGATAGAACACGTCGTATTTGTTTAGCTCAGTTGGTTCCGGAGGGGCAGATTTGCTCCAAGGTGCAATGTTCAAACCCCACAGCCTGCAGTGTGGAAGCAACATTCTTGGGCCCAATGTGGGCTTTAAGGGTGGGCTCCTTGTAGGCTTGTGGGGAACGCCTCCCCCTTAACGGGCCGTTGAGTACCTGATTTACAACCTCTCACAACTCCTGTCGGACCAGGATGTGGGGGCTCTTCGGGTTGGGGATTCAACCTTTTGCTCCAAGATAAAGGCGACCTAAACAAAGCTACTCCAAGTTCCAAAGCTAATTCCACATTCTTGGGCCCAATGTGGGCTTTAAGGGTGGGCTCCTTGTAGGCTTGTGGGGAACGCCTCCCCTTAACGGGCCGCTGAGTACCTGATTTACAACCTCTCACAACTCCTGTCGGACTGGGCTGAGTACCTGATTTACAACTTCTCACAACTCCTGTCGGACCGGGATGTGGGGGGCCCTTCGGGTTGGGGATTCAACCTTTTGCTCCAAGATAAAGGCGACCTAAACAAAGCTACTCCAAGTTCCAAAGCTAAATGTGTGATTTTTTTTTTCACGTGTGTATTGTGTATGTGCAGATATATGTATAGTGTGCAGTGTTCAAGGATGAAAATATCAATATTGCAACATATAAAACATGCAACATAACTTTGATTTTACGAAAATATAATAAATATGGTGGCGCTTGGAGATTTAACCAATTTTCAGTTTCGATCATTTTGCTTCTAATAAAAAAAGAATTAGAGAAAAGAAAAGGGACTGACTATTTTGAAATAACAGAAACGTGCGGGGTCAATTCGAAAATAACGTAAACATTGATTTTGAAGGACTGAAGCTTGAAGAAAAGACAGCTTGCCAAAAATCCTAAACCCTGATTCCCTCTTCTTCCTTTTGTGAGATCCATTTGCAGATCTTTCCTCAGGTTATCTCTCCCCCCCCCCCCCCTCTCTCTGATCTTCTCTCTCATTTTAATCGGGTGTTTGCTTGTGCTTGATTGTTAATTTCTTGGAAAAACACCTGTTAATCTATCTTTTTTTTTTCCTCCCTAATTGAGTTTATAATACATGTTTCTGTGGCTGGAAAATTTATAATTGTGAAATTAGGCAGAGAAACCTAAAAAATGCAAGAGTAAATGGTAATATGAATGCATAAATTGGAGAGATGAATGCACAATTAGAAACACACACACAAACACACAGAGAAAATAGAGAATAGGGGTTAAGGAGAATACTTTTGAGGAGATCGGAGACGGCGACAGAGGATTGCAATTGTAGTGGTCTTGAAATTAAGGAGATTTTCGATCAATTCTTGATATTCTTGGTTTTCGTTAATTCCCTTTTCCTTTTTTTCTTTATCGTTATCTTCTTTAATTTTTATTGGACCGCTTGGTTATAACTTATAATAAGCCATTTATTTTTTATAAGGTTTTTGTGGAACCCTGGTCTTGCCAGCCGTCGCCTCCTCCGTCTTCAATCTCCCGCCGGTTTCACCTTCGGATATCTGTATCCTTAGTTTTGGCGTCTCCACAATCTATGTCGTCGCCATTGATACCGAAACCTTCCTCTTAGATCGTCTTTCTGTTTCCTCCGAGTAAATCCATTCTTTCAAGTTAATTATGAAGTTGCAGAAGAAATATAACACAGTTTCTTCTCTTTCTTTTCAAATGAGATTTAGTGTGCAAATATTCTGTAACAACACGCTGTAAATGCACATATTTTTTCCTCTTTCTTATTTATTTATTAGTATACATTGATAGATAGATAGATAGATTGCTATACTGTTGGACACGTTGATGGAGAATTTTGTAGTAGTTAAAAAGGACTTGCATAGGGAAGATCTAAGAGTCTTAACATCTCAAATTAGGGATCAGGAGTCTCTCGTCAGGCTTAAACGCAGGTAAATTGTGTCCCTCTTTCTTTTCTTATTAACAAGAACTTTCTATCTTGTTTTATTTTTTTGTTTTCAATGGTGCAAGCTTATGGATAACAGTCCTAAAAATTATGGCAGGTGGTTGATGGATTTACCTTTGTCCACAAGGGAACAAAAGAAGATAGATGAAATACTTCCTCCAAATGATAAGTATGTACAAGTTCTCCCTTTTTGCAGTTTTTATTGATTTGTTTAGTAAATTCTTGCCTCTGTACCTTTTTCATTTTAATGGGCTGGGTTAGGGCTTATTGTTGTTGGCAATCTGTATGGGTTGATTGTGATTATAGATTTGTGGATATGGAGTCTGTAGAAATCATTGTGAATAATCTGTCTTAGTCTATTGTTGGATTTACTGTACTATAGTTTATATGTAGTATTATTCATCACAGATAACCTTAAAGGAAATAGAAAGGGATGTGGTAATTCTTATTATTGACGAATAATGGATGAAACTTATACTCCTATGTTTTGAATCTTTAGAGACCAAATGTCATAAAGTTATTAGTGACTGAAAATCTTAAAGCATCTACTGTTTAAAGTTGAAATTGATTCCATATATTCAGCAATCATTTTAGAGATTGATACTCTGAATGTTGTCCTATTCCCTTTTCTTTCCATTTGTTTGTTTAGCATTTTTGAATACTTGAGTAGTTCATCTCATTTAATTTTATAGAATAAAGTTCTCTGGTTTAGAATCAAATGACAAGTATTTATACATTTGTTGACAGTTCAAGCATATTGACAGTGATAATTTGCTTCATTGTTATATTTATGCAGCAATATGTGTTTTCTTAGAAATTATCTTCCTCTGCCTTCACATGGTTAGCATTAAGGACCTACAGGTGTAAATATTTCCAATATCTAATTTGCGTATAGTTGTTGTATATCTATATTCTATGCATTTTGGTGGAGATTAGGGTTAAGATTTATAATGCATGTAGTAGCTAATAGTGCGCATAGGAAGGCATGGTCTTGGCAAACTGAAAAATATATACTGTTGCAGAGATACCTATTCATACATTCATAGTTTTTTAGAACAAGTAACATCAGTTTCTTGTAGATTTATTCTAAGAAATTTCATTTGCTTCTATACGATTAATACAATGTCACTGGATAAAATACTAGTCGTATTTTATATGCTTTATCTGGCTTTAGCACTAGCAATTGAAAGCAGTGAATGTTGTGCTCCAGATTAAAGTTAGCTTGTGGACTTTTTATATTGTGTATCTTTGGACAATGTTTTTCCCTTTTCCATTTCTTTTATGTTGTTTTTCTTTTTTGTATAAATTTCTTTGAGTTGTTAACCTCTCTTTTTTTGTGTTTGCAGGATATTGCCCGAGTCTTTCCTCAGGGAAGATGATGTGAGTATCATGACTATCTGAATTCTAGCACTCAAATCTCTATAAAATGATTTGGGCTTTCTAACACTATGCATTCTAGCATTGTTGTATTTTGAAATGCAAATATTTGCATAATGCAATTATAAAAAATAATCACCATGAGTTTAAATTTATGGAATATGATAGATATAAATGCTTGTTCTTGAAATTTTACCAAACAATTGAAGCTTTCTGAGATCACTTACTGATCATGAATATTTCATCTGATTTTTTGTTCCACAAACATGTATGTGAAATCATCAATTTGAGAACAGGGGCCCATTTATGCATTTTTGAGGTAGCTAAAGTGTACTCCTAATTTGCAGGTAAGCTACGAGGATGTCAGAACCTGTATTGAAACAGCATTTGGAGTCCGTAATTGTGGAAAGGAACCCCATTCTGTTCATGAGGATGTATGTGGAACTGATTCACGTGATGGTCTTCAAGAGATATTCTTCCTGCTGGATGCTATGACCAATAAAGGCTTATATTCTATTGCTAAGATACTCACCGAGGGAGTAATTAAATTTGACAAGACAAATTGGAGCATGAAGAGAAGAATTAAAGAACTGCTTCCAGACGTTATTGCTATCAAGAATGATGTTTCCAAAACAAAGATGAAACAACTTTTTCAACTGTTGCAAGACCCTAATAGTTTTTATGGAAATCAGATGGTGCTGACAACTGCATCAGCGGCCTATTCTGCAGCTGCGATCAAGGTGCTTGATGGACTTGAGGACTTCCCTGCTAAAGCGCTGAGTGCAATGCATAGGAAGCTGAGAGGTGTTAGGGGGTATATCCCTTCAATGAAACCTTCTAAATCTGGAATGATGCGTGATAACGTAATCAGAGTAGTGAAGAAAAGGTGCATGAAGATGCTCTCAAAGCTTAGTGAAGTGGATGAACCTTCAGAGCAGTTGTCTGGGGCGCTGGGAGTTGCTGGCTTAACATTAAAGCTAATGATGGACCGTCCTGCTGTAAGAAATTTCCGGAGATTTTCACCTGAAATTGAAGCATTGCAAAATGATATAGTGAAAGCTATTCACTTATTAAATGAAGCAAAGACTGTGAGCTTGATAGAATTGAAAAAAGTGCAGAATTTGCTGGATCCTAATTTTGAGTTGTCCATCAGAAGTCTACGCACGGCAATACGGAACTTATTGATTGAGTACCTTTATGAGTGCAGTGATATGGACAAGATCCCTGATTGTATAGTGGAAACTCTCGACATTATTAATAGAAAATCTCAACTTCGACCTCGCAAAAAACGTTCTACTTCTGAAGCTCATTCGTCCCCTCAGAAATTAATGGAGGAGTTAATGGAAAAGGAGGTAGAATGTGTATTAACTATTAGTGCTCAAGCAAAAGAAGTTATCTCAAACTTGCTTCTGAAACATGATTTTGATGAAGAATTTGCTCATGCATACATGGAGGATTATGAATTAACTGATACTCTTGGTTTTTCTGATGATGATGAGCAAGTAAGGGATATTTCTCAGCATTTTGAATTTCATTCTTATAATTTGCATGTTGAAGAAAGTTTTGGGGAGGCCAACCCGGAAGACTCGAATTCACCTGTTTCGACCAGTAAAAGAGATGGCTGTTACCTTCTTTCTCCCATCGGGAGATCACATGTCACGCAATACAATTCTGATAAAACCAATGGTTTTCTTTATTCCCCGTCAGTTAACAAATTAAAAGTACTAGATAGCCGATGTTCAGGAGAATTTGGGATTGCTTACTCTGATTCTGTTAAACCGACCACTAAGCAAAAATTATCTTATCAATCTCATTCTCCTGCCAGAAGTTCATGCCACAATGACCTTAAAATTGAAGAAACCACTAGTGGCTCCCCTGCCGCCCCAAAATATGTGGAAGAGACAGATTTTTGCAGTCAACAGAGCAGGTCTCTAAATCAATACCTTGAGGTCCAGGAAGCTTGTGATGCCACCAGTATGATAACCTATCGTTTTGTTGGTCTTGTGCTGGACAAGCTTGCCAAGACCAATGGGTTGGTGCTGTACCGTGGTGATAGATCGTATCTCCACAATTATGCTTCAATTCCTGAAGATTCTGAAGGTAAGTTACTGTTTTACTCATGAGCTTTTATTTTTCTGGGGATTCTCACCTGCCTTTTGAAAAGAGTATGTATAGTTTTTTTTGGTTGCATTTGTATCTAATTTCTATCTATGCCAATTCTACCTTATACATGCTCATCTTTTCTTTCTTGCTTCCTCTTAGTCAATATACAGTTATATGCTTTTCTGTTTCATGCAATAGCTGTATGAACAACAAAAAAATGTTTGTTTCTACGATTTTGATGGCATATATTATAGTTTTTGAAATCAAGGGAGATAAGGTTGTTGCAGACATGCATGTAATCTATACTTTTTGCATGCTTCTTTAGTGCTTGTAAAGGAGATTTATAACATGTCTTTTTCAGCATGTATTCTTAAATTTACTATTAGTGTCTGTGTCGCGTCCCCAAGTATGCCCTAATGACTTACTCAGGTTTTTACTCAATTTTTTGTTCTTTATCGGTCTTGTAATTTGTTAACACTGTTTGGAAACTATGCTTTCGTCAATCAACATGTTGCCCTGATCAGGAATTTGATATTTGTAAATTTTTTTTGCAATGCTATGAAGAATGTGTTTCTGACCAGGATGGATATAGAGCTCAAAAACTGAGCAAAAGGTTCCTATAGATCATTCTTAGGATACACAACTTAGCATCTTGCTGAAGGTTTTGAAACCCCAATTGTTTATGATTGTGAGGCACTTATATATATTGTTGTTACTTATGTTGCAAAAAGCTTGTTGCTACACAAGAATATCATTTGCAAAGCAAGACTCTGCTCACTCTTTTTTATCACTTATTTTCCATGTTCCCTTCATCTTAGAATGCCTCACATTCTTTTTGATTTTGTCATACCTGCATTACTAGTGAAATAAGTGGCCTCCGATTGAAGGGACTAGGAATATTTAGTTGCTCTACTTAATGAGCAAACAGTTTGCTGAACAATATTGCAAATAATAAAAGATGATGGTTTGCTATTATCTATGAGAAATTCCACTATTTCACTTAGTATTTGATTGTCCAACTCAGTTTATTTGTTTTTGATATGGTGTTCTTTGGTATCTTCTTCAGAACATCATGATGCATTATTGGCATCCAAGTTTGCAGAAATGTGGAACAATGTGTTTCAGCAGTAAGATTTGCACACCCAACTCTTGCAAAATTCTTCGGCATGTTCAGTTTTTTCGACCCATGATGCTGGGACGCAAGGTAGCTTCATCATATTATCTTCCTTGTCAATGGTGATGTTGTGAAGAGTTTGAATTATCTAGTCTTAAGGATCCAAGGCGACATAAATTGTTCATTAGGAAAGTAAAAACTTTTTTTTTTGTGTACAGGACAGATTAAAGAAATGACGATCGATTCTGGGAGCTTCTTAGGACAGAACACAAAATTGGAAGTGTGGCCATGTCATCAAGGTAATTTGATGAGGATTGATTCTTTTATGTTCACGTTAAATGAGTCGTCTGCTTCATGAATGAATTTGAATACACTAAATCACGCATTTATGATGTTCAGTTGTGGGGTAATTTCTTTACCGAGTTAATACCTTGAGCAAATGAATAGGCAATCATCCAATGGCAAAAAAGCGAAAAACTAAAAACAAAGAGATACACGAAGGAGTTCGATCACAAGCATGGTTAAGAAGAATATTGATACCCTTCTGTCTTGATGTAGTACGCTAGTTTGCCAATGTCTCTGCCCCAATGGTTTAGTATTATCTTCACTTGGTTGCAAGTCACAGTACAATTTCGTTGCACAAGATGAGTAGTGTTGATTCTCATTTATTGCACTTGGCTGATTTTGCATTAAGTTTAGAGATGCTCACGAAATTTAACTTCGATTTTGACTTACAAAAGATCCGATACATTTTGTAAGAACAGGATATTTATGAGACCATTTCATGAAAATAGGTTTTGGCTGTGGGTCGTGGGCTTGGTCTTAGGGAATTATATCCATAAGATTGTTTTATATAAGTGCTTATGATTTTGTAATCTACAAATTATACTAGTTAGGGGGATTTATCTCCCTATCTATCTATCTATCTATCTATCAAAGAGTGTTGATTTGAATGGTTATAATTCGAATTCTATATTACCTAAATTTTGTAATATTTATTGTCTTGATTACACCATTTCCTCGGGCTTATTAAAATAAATAAATAAAATTGATTCAAATATTAACCAAACTTAATAGTTACACCAAGAAGCAAAAATGAAAAGAGAACAACTCCTGTGCAACTTGTGCACGGATCAGTGGATCCGTGCACAACAATCTGGACTGGTTGATGCCCCACTCGCACTTAGGACGCGCTCCACATGGCAGACGCGTGTTAACACGCGCCATTAAATTAAATTTTTTTTTTCATTTTACATCATCTTCTCGAGCGGATTTGGGGAAAAACTGCGACAACCATTGTTCATGGTAAACTCTTTTTTTATCATGAAAACAGACTAATACTCTAATTTAATTTCGATCCATTGACATTACAACAAACATTGATCAAATTTCGACCATAAACACATATATACTGTTTCTGAAAAAAAAATTCTGCCATTGATACAGTGATTGAAGTTTTGAAGCAGGCATAGGAAAAGAAAAGGATCCCAAGAGTGTTTTGGTTAACCATTAATTCAAGCGATTAACGATTCGAAGTCTTATTAGCGATTTGTGAATCGCTAGGGTTTTCAAAAATAAGCAGATACAGAGTCTTTCAATTGAAGATTCAAGGACGAAGCTGAAAAAAATATGGGAGAAATTACTAGTAATTTCTTTGTGAATCGCGAGGGTTTTCAAATCTGATACAATATTCGATTAACCATTAATTCAAGGTTTGAAACTAATCGAATTGAAGATTCAATGACGAATCTAAAAAAATATGGGAGAAATTACAGATAATTTAAATTTAAACCCATGTAATTTCATACAGTTATATTAAGTTATGTACTGTTATATTAATTTATATAGTACTGTTGTGTTTATTAAGCGGTACTGTTATTTATAAATTAGTGGTACTGTTATACTGTTTGAATGACATTGTACTTACAATTGCAGAATATATGACTGAGATTATTGTAGAAGATGAAACAACAAATGTTGAAGTTTTTGCAATTACTGCAACAATTGAAATTGATTCACGGAGTAGTCAATTGGTTGATGACATTGAAGATATTGAAGCCCTATCTGGTTCACTTATTGGATACAAACGGAAGACTATTGATGAAATGTATGAGCTCTACAAAAAACATTCTCGTTTGATCGAATTTGGAGTACGAAAATCCAACAGTAGATACTCTACAATTGATACATCTATACTACTTGGGAAAATATATGTTTGCTCATCTGCTGGATGCAAAAACAAACAAAAACAGGTCATATAGTACTGTTATGTATAAATTATATAGAACTCCTATATTAATTTATGTAATACTGTTTTGTTATTGTAGTGATACTGTTATGTATATTAAGCGGTATTGTTATGTATAAGTTAGTGGTACTGTTATACTGTTTGAATGACACTATACTTACAATTGTAGTTTTCAGCAAAGAAGTCAAAAGCAACAAGGACAAACTGCAAGGCATCACTTACAGTCAAATTGAATTAAGTGTTGTAGCTAAAACTGTTAAGTGTTATAGCTAATATTGTTTGTGTTTAATAGTAATACTGTTAAGTGTTATAGCTAATACTGTTTATGTTTTATACTAATACTGTTATAAAAAATTGTATTGAATGATAATAACTATTAAAATAAAACTTCCAATTTAGATGGATTTTTTTGTATCTAATAGTGTTTAGTGTTGTAGCTAATACTGTTAAGTGTTATAGCTAATACTGTTTGCGTTTAATACTAATACTGTTAATTATTATAGCTAATATTGTTTAATGTTGTAGCTAATATTGTTAAGTGTTATAGTTAATACTGTGTGTTTATTACAAATACTATTAAGTGTTGTAGCTAATACTGTTAAGTGTTGTAGGTAGTATTGTTTAGTGTTGTAGGTAATACTGTTAAGTGTAATATCTAATATTGTTTATGCTTGATACTAATACTGTTAAGTGTAATAACTAATACTGTTTATGCTTGATACTAATATTGTTAAGTGTAATAACTAATACTGTTTATTATTGATACTAAGAGTCTAGGACTATTATAAACACTCTATAAAATATATATAATAATTTTATAACTGATACTGTGACTGTTATACAAATACTGTTAAAAAACATGTATTACAGGTTTCATTGATTACCTTATTTTTCATTTTATACTTTTCCCATTGTACACCTACATCAGAAAAAATATAATATAAAGTTACAACCAATATAAATATATTTTTCAAAAGACAATTAATTCAACACCACAATTGATTTCAAAAGACAATTAATTCAACACCACAATTAATTTCAAAACACAAAAATATTGTTGTTTTCCACCACTCAAATAATTCAACACAAATATTACTTCTCCTTAACACACTTTCTCTTCGGTCTAACATTTTGTTTCATCGCAGCTTTTGTCTTCTTCATATTCGCAACAACCTCTTGTCTCTTAGATATAATGTATTTTGGTTTTGCCAAATAGAACCTTGTAACAGTATCAATCAAACCTGTCCTTTCCTAATTCAACTCTGACATAAGAATGGCAGCAGCAAATTCTACCCTAAGCACTTTCCTCAAAATTGGCTGCAATGAGAAGAAAATAGATTAAAAACTAATAATACCGCATAACAGTATTCACTGTACGATTTAGTTACATAACTAATTCTGTTTATGTATTGCCTTGATCAGTACACTAACTTATACATAACAGTACCACTCAATGAACACAATTGTATCACTAAAATAACACAACAGTACTACATATATTAATATAACAGTATTCTATAATTTTCACATAACAGTACCACTTAATGAACACAAACGTATCATTAAAATAACAGAATAGTACTACATATATTAATATAACAATACTATATAATTTATACATAACAGTACTACTTAATGAACCCAACCATATCACTAAAATAACAAAACAATACTATATAACTTAACATAACAGTACTATATAATTTTTACATAACAGTACTATATAATTTATACATAACAGTACCACTTAATGAACAAACCGTATCACTAAAATAACAGAACACTACTAGATATATTAATATAAGAGTATTATATAATTTATACATAACAGTACCACTTAATGAACACAACCGTATCACTAAAATAACACAACAGTAATACATAACCAACATAACAGAAAAACGACTAACTATCAAATCAAATAAAACTCTACACTGAACACCAGCTTTTACCCCCATATCCCTAAAATGCTTAAGTAATACCGAATCTTCATTCTTATTAAAATTTATCACAGGAGAACCTACTTTTCTAGGCAACATAAACACATCATGAACATCATCTGCGGTAATCACAAAACTTCTGCCTCTTCCTACAGACAACATCTTACTTCTACCGTTAAAGCTTCTAACCAGCCAACGAATCATATGAAGATTCACGCATTTTGTGATCAACATAGACAGCAAACCACCAAAACCAATATCAGCAATATCCTTCTTCTGCTTGTCAGATAACTGACAGATCAAATTATGTAGACCCTTAGGCCTAGATTGAGTCACAAAATCACTGCCCAATAAAAAAAATGAACATTATAATTTTTCTAAACTACAAACATATATTTTAAGTAAATAACAATAAAAAACAACAGAGTACATACTTAACATCATAGTCAGAGTTGTCAATGGACTCTTTCTTAAATTTCTTGTCAATGGCTTCCTTCTTCGGAGCCTTCATTTTCTGCAGAATTTGTTTCAAATATTTTTTCACTGGCCTTGTAGATGATTCGTCAACTGCATCACCCTTTGGCAACTTGGTTTTCATCCTGGAAACTATATAACATTGCAAGCGTCAATAGTAAAAAACTGAAATAACAATTAAACAAATAATGTATAAAAAATATGCAAACACTATTACAAAATACTGTTTCACTATTACATTGATATTGTTTTCAAATAAACACATAAAAAATAATCAGAAATAATCAATGTTCAAATATACTGTGTCACAATAACTGTACTGTTAATCTAAGAAACACAAAAAAAAACAAAGACACAAACATAATCTCACTGTTTAAACTTCAAACAAATATACATTAATACTGTTTCACTATTACACTAATACTGTATAACAAATAAACTAATATTGTATAACAAATATACTAATACTGTATAACAATTAATCTAAGAAACACAAAAAAAACAGAGACACAAACATAATCTCACTGTTCAAACTTCAAACAAATATACATTAATACTGTTTCACTATTACACTAATACTATATAACAAATAAACTAATACTGTATAACAAATAAACTAATACTGTATAACAATTACACTAATACTGTATAACAAAATACACTAAGACTGTTTCATTAATACTTTACTAATATAAGAAACACAAAAAAACAGAAACACATACAAATGCGATGAAAATTTAGTTACATTGTAATCATCCATTGTGACAAAGTTCAATTTTATATAGAAATTTAGTTGAACTTTGCCAAATTATAACAAAGTACATTAACACATAAAAAACAGAGACACATGCAAATATGTGAAAAACACAATAGAAAACCTCTCATATTACAAATGATATATCTTCTTCTGTTTAAAATCACACTTGTAAAGTCATTTTCAGAGATTCAATAATATGTCAAAACCACACAACACAAAATGCGCGAAGAACAAACAACACAGACGCGCGAATAACACAGAAAGGTGAAAAAAAAACATAGAACACGAAGTGTATAATAAATCTCGAAAAACAAAATAAAATTCAGAAAACTTACCGTTGAAGAAAGTAAACCAAAATCCAGACAATGAAAACCTAAAATGTAGAAACAAACAGTATATTAGACGATTTAAATACAATTGCATGTAGGGTTAAATAGACAGATTCAAAATTAAAAAAATGTTTTTTGAAATTGAAATTGGGGGAAAACTAGAAAGAAAACTGACAAAATGTTTAACTTTTAAACAGATTGCATGTAATTTTTAAACAAAATCGCAGAAACTTACAAAAATTTTGAAGAACAAACCGCAGAGAAGAAGAAGAACTACAACTTCGAACTGAAATTACACTTCAAAACAAGGTTTTCGGAGAGAAGAAGACGATTACAACTTCGAACTAGATTTACGGATAGAAGAACACGATTACAACTTCAAAATGAAAATTTGAATGTGAGAGAGAAGAAGACTAGTTTCTTCTTCGAGTCGCGCAAGATTTTTCACTTTTCGAAATTCAGCGTGTGTTTGTTAGAGAGAGAGAGAGAAAAAAAATATTGTAGGCTTTTCAATTGGGTTTTGGCAGGAAAATGAATTGTTGTTTGGATGTGGGCTGGAAAATAAATATTATTGGGCTGAAGAATATATATTGTGGTGGGCTGAAGAATAAATATTATTGGGCTAGACAATATATATTGTGGGCTGGGTGGATACCAAATTGTGATGCACGGATTTAGGATCCGTGTACCTTGTGTACAAAAGTTTTTGTCAAATGAAAAATATACACTTAACTGAATCTGCTTAGCATTTCACTGGACTTCCTTTATTAGAGAGAAAATTTGGGTTCTCATCATTTCCTTTCTTTATCCTCAAATAAAAAGAAAGATAAAAGCGAGAGTAAACAAAATTCTTGGGTTTCAAGTGGTAGCCCAATATGCCAAACAAAGGAAGAGAAAAAACAAACAACGAAAAAATGAAAAATAATACAAAAGAAAGTTTCTTTTATGAATCAAGCGACCACATCTTACCTTGTAAATAATCAAATAGTTCTTTATAAAGAATCAAACATGAAATACGTGAAGAAAAAAAAACAGAAGGGCAAAAGAAAAAAACAATGACTCGAGTAGTCTTGTCTTGTATAACATACGAGATATATTAAAAAGACACAAATTAACTTTTGGTAAAATAAATAATAAAAATGAGTGGTTGGCTAAAAACAAATTGCAGATATGCTATAATTTGTCATCTCATTTAGTACATTAACTTGTATACCTCAGTGCATCCGGATGTATTAGTTGTATATTTATAAGATATTTATTGCATACTCATAAGATAGTACATATAATTTTACTTGTTTCAGTGAAATGTATTAATTATATATTCATAAGGTATTAGTTGTTTACTCATAAAATATTTACTTGTATAACTGAAAAATATATTTGAGTGGATATTAGTTGTATATTCATAAAGTATTAATTGACTTTTTTAACACAACACTGTAGTTTGAAAATTTCCTTAAGAAAGTGGAGTGTAATTGTTGGATTTTAACAAAATAGGTGAAATCGCCACCACCGGTGGTGACTTATGACAAAATTGACAACACCGGTGGCGATCTAACTATTTTAATAATATTTAATACTAATCGCCACTACCGGTGACGACCAAGTATATTCACTTATTTTTCGATAAAGCTATTTATATTCGTGTATTTTAAATGAGTAAGTGTTAGTTATATGTATCAGACAAATATCATTATTCGGTAATTCACCTTGTTTCTAAGTTAATTTTAATCATATATTATAAATGATCTTAACAATGAATAATATAAGAGATAAATAAACATATCAAATAACTATAAATTATTACTACATCTAATAATGGCCAGTTCCACAATGATGCCTCAACTGCATCAGACTCACTATCTGATGCATATTGTGTTTGATCATAATTTGTTGGGGCGATATTCAAACTAAAAGTCGGACGATCTGATAATGATGTATAGCTTGAATGTCTATCACCATGACCTATGCTCGGACCCGTTTCAAATAGAATATGAGACTCATTGAAATACGGGGTGACCTACTCCATAAGCTGCATAATGGTTAGTTGAAAATGGTAAGTCACTTGGGTACTACTCTAACTCCAAAAGGACAGTAAATGATTGACCATAGTCAATGGAACCATAGTAAGAAATGATATTATCTGGATCTTGTTCTTTTGCTATTGCAGGTGGAACATAATAACTAGGGTAAGAGTTCATACCATGATGTCCAATAAATGAAGACGATGATGGACCACCTAAATCTTCTGCAGGGGCATAAATGGATAAGGTCTGCTATGCGATGTAGTAGCATTATATCTAAATCTGGAGTCTCTATATAATGATGTACTACGTGACGACATACTACATCTCCCACTCTGTTGATCTCCACCAGATGACATTTGGTGTGGTCCTTATGTTGTCAAGGAGATTGATGAAATGTTGGACGCCAATCACTATAATTAGGTCTAGCTTGCTGTTATAATTTCTTAAAAGATCTTTTTGTTGGCTCCCTAAAATACTCCTAATCATCAATTGTTAGTTGATGTATGTTCTCAAATATCATTTCCAAAACGATGTAAAATACACAATGTATAAATATAATATCTCAAAAATTTCCATGTATATATGATCACAATTAATTTATGTATAAGAAGTTTACCAACCAAAATTTATAATGATGCATTTGCTACAAGTTGATATCCCTCATGCCCACTTAACCTTGAAGTGATTAGAAGTCTTGTAATTTCTTGATACCACCTCATATATCCAACGTCTTCATCAACTTCATTTTGACCAAAGAAATGACATGAAACAATAGTTCATTTCTGTTTACCCATAAAGTCACAAATGCACTACGAGTTTCAACCCAATTTTGATAGTGATGTCCTCTTCGACACACGTTGTGCAATGTATTATGCATAGCTAAAATCATGGGTGAAATTGATTGTCTCATGTCAAATTGTCTCAATACATGGTTGGGATAACACAACTCCACAATAGAATAATGAATCAGAGGTTATTTTGATAACCATATATTGGTAATTGTGATAACACCATGATCAATATATGATTGCACATCATTCGAGAGTGGTTCATAAGGTCTCCAAATAAACTTCATATTACATTATTAGTAATAACTAAATTAACTTTATACACCAAAAATTGGGAGTTAAATTTCTCATACCTCATCTTGAGTTTGTCTGTCTAGACACTCTCGAATAGTCTTAATGTTGTTGTTGAGGATGTGTGTGAAGTTATGATATTGTAGCCACTCCGCACCATATGGAGCAACGGGAAGTGGTCCATCAATACCATCAATAACTCTAATATTATATCGATTACTTCTTCTTTGAGTCTTTAGAAAAGTAATTTGTGACCAAGCCCAAATCTATCAGACAAACATATAATGCATCAATATAAGTAGTTGCACACATGTTATATAAAATAAGTAACAATTGTTAATAAAAATAAAATAAAATAAGTAACAACAATGTGCAAAAATTGATGTACATGTAATAATTACATTGCCCCTCATACATGTATACGATCTCTTTGTCCAGAGCATTACATAACTGATGATACATGTGACCTAATACTGCACTCCCCATCTATAAGTACCACATTTTTTAATATTCTCTAATTGAGATAAATAGAATAATGATCCATAGCATTTTGAAGTGTTTGAACATAAAATAGACCCTAATAAAATCATTGCAATGCCACTTGCATATTGTTCAACACGCTGTTGTGGGGTGTTTTCTGTAACCAGGTTGTTCTTAAGATGTCTATCCAGTGTTATTAATGAAAATCGAGACCATTTTAACTCTTGTCCATAAGACATCCATCCTAATAGATCAACACAATGTTGAGCTCAATAAATTGATCCCACTTGTGTATCTTCACAAGTAACAACACCACCATCAATTAGAAGACCCCAAATATACGCAACATCCTTTAATGTGATTGTTGCTTCCCCAACTATAAGGTGAAATGTGTGAGTTTCAAGCCTCCATCTCTCAATTAGTACAATCACCAAACGCCGATTAATTAGAAAGTCACCATACCTATAAACCCCGTAAAAGTTCATCGTGGAAAGTATTCTTATAACCTTATAGTGTGGTCTCTGGTTACGTCTGAGTCTCTCATTGTCATCATGTCACTATGATGATCATCATGAATATTATAAGAATCAATCCTCCAAAATATACCACTATCGCGTCTATATTTCAAAATTGATTCCACTTCTCCTTCAAATACATCTTGAGATTAATGTTGTAATTGTCGGGTTAAGATCCTACCATCAATGGACCATACTTCCCAAAGTGATCTATTCTATAAAAATATGCAACACAAATAGATATTAAATATAAACATGCAACACAAATGCATAAGATTAACTTATGCATGAATAAGTTATAAAATATTAAATATAAAATAAGAAAATGTGATCATTGTTACCAAAATATAAACATAATCTATAAGTTAAAATATAAATATTAGTTTTACAATTACAATCCTTGACTAGAGATAGATACAAATTACAATATGTTTTAAATATAATGAATTTAAAATACATGATATTTGAACTATAACATAACATGAATTAATTGATCATCTATGATGACTAGATGATTCTGGTTGGGTTGCATTTTGTTTTTCTGCACGAATATACTGAGTTCTACCATGCGTTTTTAGCCAATCCATTTCATTTTGAATAACAATAGTGTTATATTGCCCCCGATGTCTGTTTACTGTAATTCTGGATTGTGACACAACTTGAAAGATGGTTCATCTCAATAATTTTCATTTGACAATGGCTGAAACTTCCTACTATATGTATCAATATATGAAGATGTATTATAAAATGATGACATGTAGATTGTCAGATCCACTCTATAATGTTGACAAGTTTGCATTGTATGTGAACACATAATACCATTTTGTTTCCATTGACCGCATGTGCACGATCTTTCAGATAACTTTACCACATGTGTGAATCGATTTGTTGAACCTAGCACAAACGCTACCACTGAAGTTGATTGCTTAAAATAATCAACAACATTTACGAACATATGCAATGCTTCTTTCTGAATTCGATCATATTTTTTATATACTTTGTGAGGCCATGTTTGATTACATTGTTGCATTATATGTCCTGATGCTATTCGATTAAAGAAGTATTTCGTTGATCGATAAAATGTTACCTGCACAATTGCATAGGAGCCGTCTTGTATTCCAGAAAAATTTGTTGCATTATCCCACACCTCTATCCTCCATCATGTGCAAGAGTCCATTGAGATTTCTTGATCTTAAATAAGTAGGCATGTGTTTTTTTATTCAAACCCTTAATTTTCTCCATTACAATGTCAAACTCTCTGATAGTTAGGACTGATTCGACCTCCCAACACATGTCCTTTAACTGCACATTCTTGACATAACTATTGAAGTTCGAGCGAACATGTCTTAAACAAAATGATGAACTTAACGAAGGGATATGAAATCGAGTGTGCGTTTCACTACTTCAATAAGATAAGAGTGTCGATAAAAAATGAGACACAATCTCTCTCTTCCTCAAATCATGTATCTACTCAACTTTTGCAGGAACCATCTCCAAGATTTCAATGTTTCTTCATCAACAATTGCGTAAGCTAGAGGAAGAAGATTTTGGTTGACATCCATCGCAACAACAATCAACATTTTATTCTTGTATTTATTGTAAAGATGAGTTCCATCAACATTGATGATCTTGGGCAATGTTGAAAACCATCAATGCATGGCTTGAATGTTCAAAACGCATACTTAGTTATTTTAACCTTATCCCTGTCACCACTTGACAATTGTACCAGGATTCCATTTTTTATAGCTCTCATAAATTTAGGTAATATTTTTACTGAGTTCTTCCATGTGTCATACACATTCTCTCTTGCATGTTGCATGCCATGTCATGCCTTGTGATATGAAATCTCATATTGATATTTATCTTTAACTCGTTGGACAAACTTAATCTCGTAACATGGATCTACTAGAACCATACCCATCAGCAACACATCAATCATATTCTTGCACAACTTTTGATGATCAAATACAACATTCATAAGATAGGTATGCAAACCTTCATACTTGGTAATTTGCCACATATCAATTTTCTTCTTCAAAACTGCACGAAGTATCCACCTACAATTCGTAGACACTATGCTATGTCTACAATCAACTTCTTATATACTCACATCTCGATATTCAAACTGAGAAATCTTTCACTGCAGATTACAAATTCTTTTTATCTTTGAATATCATTCTTTTTGAGAGAACTCCTTCGTTAGGATCATAAATCCTAAGTTTCTTAGGTATATCAATCAAGTCAACTAATATCTCAAGATATGACGTACTGAAATATGTAATGTTTAAATGTGTGAGATATTATGTATGGACAATAGGTGTTGCATCTTGATAGTTCGATGACGTGTTTTGATCGTGTTGATTATACAGAGTATTGAGATCTCCAGCATTGACATCAGATCCAATTTTAGATTCACTATCATCAGAATCTGAATCTTCAAGCTCATCAACATCATGACTATAAAATTCATGATGCACCACAACAGTGACGGACGCATAGGGGGCCCGAGGGGCACTGGGCCCCACTGAAATTTTAGAAAAAAACTAGGGGCATTTTCATCTTTCTACATATTTTATTAAAAAAAATTATTATGTAAGGCAAGCAGTAGCAGCGGTCTTCCTCAATCCTCACTCCTCAGCAGTCTGTTTCCCCAATCCTCAGCAATTTGTTTCCCCTCTTTCTCTTACACACAAAAACCCTAATTTTATTTTTCTCAATTGCTTCTCCATAAAATTTCAAGTAAGTGTTTTCTTTATATGTTATTGTTTGCTTTATCTTTTTTTTTCATTATTATTGTTGATTTATTATGCTTTACGTTATCTTATGCTCAACCGATATGCTTCATAAATGAAAACGAGATTGTAATTGACAATAACATGATGTTCTTGGTTTAGAATGATTTATTTTGTTTTTCTTATTTTATATCTAAATAGTCAAATTAAGATGAAAATGTTGAAAATGATAACTGTTGTGATTTAAAGTCTTTCTTTCAAATTTATTATTGAAGTAGGAGGCCCTGTGTTCTTGAAAGTAATTAATTCACTATATTTTTAGTCTTTTTAAGAGAAGATATCATAGTTAGTGTTAGTTTTAGTTGTAAATTAATATCATAAATATTAATTCTATATCTTGTACATTATGTTAACTGTTAAGAATATTAATTAATTAGCAGTAGCACAAACAAGTTCTTGTTAAGAATATTAATTAATTAGCAGTATCTTTTACCAAGTTCTTGTTTCTAATATTTATCTTATTTTTATAGATAATGGAAATATACTTCGCAAAAATACAACCTACTATGAAGACATCATCATCTTCTGTCAATGCACCTCTTGTTCAACCTCAACTATCATCGAATCAAGATAAGAATAATAAAGTTGATATGGAAAATCTTCCGAGTGATCCAGGACTACGACCCATCATAGTGAGCTATCCACCTAATTTAATTGAACAGGTTCGTAGAGCTTACTTACTAAAAGGTCCATGTCAACCACGTGAGCATGATTTTCCTCAAACGATAGATGGAAATCGAAAACGTAAATTTGTTGCATCTTGGTTTGATGAATTTAATGATTGGTTGGAGTATAGCATAACAAAAGATGCGGCATTTTGTTTATATTGTTATCTTTTCTCTACGGGATGTAGTGAAAGAGTACATGATGCTTTTGTGTCTGAGGGGTTTAATATTTGGCGTAAGAAAGAAAGATTGAGAGATCATGTTGGAGATCATAACAGTTATCATAATAAATGTAGATTAGCTTGTCAAGATTTGATGAATCAAGGTCAGCACATTGAATTATCTTTTTCTAAGATATCAGAACAGTCAAAGGTTGAATATCGTTGTAGGTTGAATGCATCAATTGTTTGTTTGCGTTATCTCATTATGCAAGGATTGGCTTTTCGAGGAAATGATGAATCCGAAGAATCATTGAATCAAGGAAATTTTATTGAGCTTTTGAAAGTTATTGCTTCATGTAATGAAGAAATCAACAATGTTGTGTTGTATAATGCTCCTGAAAATCTCAAGCTTACATCTCCGAAGATTCAAAAAGATATTATAAGTGCAGCTGCAATTGAGACTACTAATGCCATCATTAAAGATCTTGAAAATGATTTTTTCTCCATTTTAGTTGATGAGTGTCGAGATGTGTCCATCAAAGAGCAAATGGGAGTGGTTATCCGTTATGTGAATAAGAATGGATGTATTATTGAACGTTTTCTTGGTCTTGTGCATGTTAGTGACACAACTGCAGCTTTACTTGAGAAAGGTATCGAATCATTGTTCTCCACTCATGGCTTGAGTATTTCTAGTTTGAGGGGTCAGGGTTATGATGGAGCTAGCAATATGAGAGGTGAAATTCATGGTCTAAAAAGTTTACTCCTCAAGAAGAATTCTGCTGCTTACTATGTTCATTGTTTTGCTCATCAACTCCAACTGACACTTGTTGCCGTTGCTAAAAAACATACAAGTATTGGTTCTTTTTTCAATACTGTGACACGTGTATGTAATGTTGTTGGAGGTTCTTGCAAGCGCATGGATATGCTTCGAGAGAAGCAAATGAAAAAGGTCATTGAAGACATTGCAAATGATGAAGTCAAGACCGGGAGATGATTGAATCAAAAAATGACATTAAAGCGGCTGGAAGATACTCGTTGGAGTTCTCATTATGGTACTCTCATTAACTTGATGCATTTATTTTCATCTATTGTTGATGTTCTTGAGTATGTTGGAGAGAATGGCAATGATGATTCACAAAGGGCCGATGCAATTGATTTGCTAGATATCGTGACTCAATTTGAGTTTATATTTGATTTACATCTCATGAGAAAAATTTTGGGAATCACACATGAACTATCACAAGTTCTCCAAAGAAAGGATCAAGATATTGTTAATGCAATGAATCTTGTTAAAGTATCCAAAGCTCGTTTGCAAGCATTGAGAGAAGATGGTTGGGAAGCTTTATTGACTGAAGTTTCAGAATTTTGTAGCAAAAATGAGATAGTTTTATTAAATATGGAAGATATATATGCACCTCGGGGAAGATCAAGATGTAGAATTGAAAGGTTCACTAATCTTCACCATTACAGAGTTGAGTTATTTTATTCTGTGATTGACATGCAAGCTCAAGAGCTAAATCATCGTTTTGATGAAGTGAACACTGAATTGCTTCTATGTATGACATGTTTTGATCCTAGAGACTCATTTGCTGCATTTGACAAAAGCAAACTGCTTCGTCTTGCAAAATTTTATCCATCTGAATTTTCTGCAGTTGTTTTATATGAACTTGAGAGTCAACTTGAGAACTTTGTTTTTGATGTGCGCTTGGATAAAAGCTTCTCCGAAGTAAATGGAATAGACGGACTTGCTCAGAAGATGGTCACTACAAGGAAGCACATTGTTTTTCCATTGGTTTATCTGTTGATTAAGCTCTCGTTGATATTACCGGTCGTCACTGCCACAGTAGAAAGAACTTTTTCGGCAATGAAGATCATTAAGAGTTCTCTTCGCAATCGAATGAGTGATACACTGTTAAATGATTGTTTAGTGGCATACATTGAAAAAGATGTATTTAGAAATGTTAGTAATGAAGCTATTATGCAATGATTTCAGAATATGAAAAATAGAAGAGAAATGTTGTAATGCATTGATTTTATCGAAATTGCGATATATATATGTTTTTTCTCTAATATTATTGTATTTTTTTATTAATTGATTTGAGCCCCCGAGTCGAAATTTTGGGTCCGTCATTGCACCACAATACCAATAAGAGAGTAAAATTTCCACTTATTAAACGAAAAATAAGATACAACAATTTATTCATTTGACTAGTCTCTTACTAATAATATAAGACAAAATAACTTTATTAATTATTATATTATAATTATAACATCAAAAAATATTAAAATATTTTAAATTAGTAATACAGTAAATAAACGACGAACAATTACTAGTAGTTTTAGCATGTTTTAAATCAATAATAAAACTAATAACTAGCATGTCTACAATTACTAATTTTAAAACAATCATGCTCAAAATAACATAAAATATTGTATTTATATTAATAGTTAAATTATCGAAACTTACTATATTAAATTAGGAATATAAATTATGAATAATAAAATTATATTTAAATTATATATCACCACATATGTTAATCATATTTAATTATTGTATTTATGATTATAGTTAAATAACTAGAATTAACTAACATACCATGTTCAGTTAATAACTATAACCAACGAATTAACATAGTCAAAGCTATACTTATATAAAATCAGAAAGTTGGAAATATTTACAGAAATACCCTTTTTCCTCTTGTCAAATCATTATTATTTATTTATTTATTTTGGTTTTTTTTCATATTTAATTGTTTTCCCAAGTAATTATGCAATATATTTATCAGATTCGTGCTTAGTAAGCCATGGTGATACTTCTTGGAAAGTGCATGAGTGATATTGCTTGCATCAAGTTAATAAGTAATATATCAAAATGCATCATATCAATTGAATTTTTGTAATTTTTTTATTTTGAACACCAGGTTGCACCTCTTTTCTTGGCCAATCAAGAAACAAACATTGCTTGCATCAGGTTCTTACATAAAATTTTCAAATTTTTTGTGTATTATTTTCAATACACACACACACACACACATATATATATATATATATATATATATATATATATATATATATATATTAATTTAAGTAATTGGATTTGATTTGTAATTCATAATTGATATTTTTAGTTTTGTTAATCACAGATTGTCAAATGAGACATATACAATAAATAGGATAGTATGAATTAGACAAATATATATTTAAATATAGTTACATAAATTCATATTTTCTTAATTGTTAAATACTTTATATCTTTAAAATATTTATTATTAATTACATTGCATTATCAAATAGTTGATATTTAACACATATTATATAAGCAACCGTGCAACGCACAGGACAACTATTAGTTATAAGAATATCTAACTATGTTAATCATTATTTATTAAGCATCATAATAATCATTATTATGAAGTATCATTACTTACAAAATACTTACGAACTAGCATAAATTATAAACTATGTTACGCATGTTTAATTACAATTAATTAATTAACATAATCATGATGTTAAAAATATGAACTTTAAACATATATAAATCATGCATTAAACATAATATCATGTTTGCTATTTAATAATAAATGATACAAGATCACAACACTAGATAAATAACAAAGTCACAAACTGTAACAAACTAAACATTTTACAACACATCTTACATATTAGAATTACAATAAGACATTAAACATATATATAAACACGAACAATTATTAAAATAATCATTCAAAAATATCTGTAAAGTAGTTCATTCAACATACCAATTCTTTGGAATGCCACCATAAATATTGTTTTTTTTTTTTTTAGATATGATTACAAACAAGCTTTGTGATGATCCCTTGTTAACAATAAAAAACACAATAGTTAGTCAAAGATAAATAACATATAATGATTTTAGCTAATATTTAAAAAAATAATCAATGCTAATATTTACATGTATATCCAACTATCTTCTTAAAAAATTTCTCATTCAAATAAAAAAGATGTAGTGTATGATTATATGACGAGGAGCTTGAGGAAAGAAAGAGGAGCATAAACTAAGATGGAGAAAACGTAAGAAATAAAAGAATGAGTAAGAAAAAAGAAGGAATGAAAGATTTATATTACTCAACATTCAATTCAATCCAATTCAATGTTCAACTCTTAAATTTCATGGATATAATAGTGAACTATCTTGTTAAATTGAAATGATTCTCTCTCTTTCCACACTCAGCATTCATACTTTATTTCTCTACTCTCTCTCCTAGCTATCGCTTCTTGCTTCTCACTCTCTCTCCACTCTCATTCTTGCTCTAATCTTCATGTGATTTATCAAGCTATCTCTCTCCTCTCTCATTTAATTGCTCCTTTCTGATTTATTAACCCCTCTCTTCTCATTCTCTTGTCTCTCTCTTCTGATTTATTATACTTTTTCTCTCATCTCTCCTCTCATTCTCTTGCCTCTCTCCTCTTTTCTCACTCATATGATTCTCTCATCTTTCTCCTCTCTCATGTGATTCACCGATTTTCTCATTCTCCTCTTAATTAGTCTTTTCTCTCTCATGTGATTCTCTAATTTCTCTTCAAATATTAATTAGGTCGCCGATCATTGCTAAAGTGTGTCAGTCTGTCAAATTTTAAAGTTCACATATTACACTACACTAATTTAGAAAAATCAATCGCTATAATGTATTACTTGTATAATTGAAATATATGTTTTAGAGAAAAATAATATTTAAGGTATTATTTGTTACATGTAAATATATTAATCTTTTATTTAAATATATTAATCTTATTATTTAAAGGTATTAGGGTCTAGGTCGGATCAACTTTTCTCCATTTAGTAATTAGACAATATAATTTGATTGTATATTGCTTATATATTACATGTGGTTGGCCAAATTGAATAATTTTACTAAATGAACTAAATAAAAAAAAAAAATATATATATATATATATATCTTAAGAAAATAATAATAAAAATGATTTCACGATTAACTTAAAAAAAGTAATTTTGAAATCAAACATATTATAAGTATTAAAAATGGTATATAATAAATATCTCGTATTTGAATAATATAATAAGTTTTTAATTCTTCAGGACATCCACAACAGTGTTTTACCAAGTATTAATAACACTTCTAAAAATATTTTTCTTAGATTTAGTGTGTTTTTAGCTTGTGTTTTAAAGGTGTTTTCCGAAAAAAACATTTTTTAAGAACACTTCATTTTCTGACACACTTCTGACTTTTCCTAAATTAAAAGCTACTCTTAATTATACATTGATTTGCCATAAAAGTTTATATATAGTGTAATTGTGAGGGTATATGTGCTGGATATATTGTATGATCTTGGGGACAATTTGAAATTTTTTGTTGTAGTTATAACTGTTTTCTTTATGCTGGATTATAGATGACAAATTTCTAGATACACTATGGGTTGAAGTGTTGTCACATATTATAATATTGCAAATCGACTTGTGTTCATGTGTTGGATTTTGTATATTTGTATTAAAATGTTTAGTTGTTCATGTTGTCCTAGTTATGTTCTCAGTTTGATTGTTGGATTGTCATAAACCTTGAAGCTCATATTACATATTGGACTACTACATTCTCATACATTATATTATCTAAGATTTAGGATTTGGGTTTATGTGCTGATTTATATTGTTTTGCATACATTTAGAAATATGATGGATGGAAATACTATTTTTTTTATATTTTGGTTAAGTGATTGGAATATATGCAATATCAGTTGTTTTATTTTTGGTGTTGGGTTGATGTGAAGAATTAAATGGTTGTACATACATTTATGTTATAAATTTGTGTGCTTGAGTGTATCAAAACTAGAAAACACCTGTTTAATTAAACCTTCTTTGGTTGAATTTATGGTTGTCTTTTTTTTTTTTTATAAAGATGGATGAACACGTAGAGGTCCATGCAACGTTCTTTATGATTGAAACACTAACTTCAACAATTCATACATTTATGATGCCCTTTACAACAACCTACATATATATATTTTTTTGTAAAAATCATTCTAGGAGAAATAGGAAAACTATAGCTCCCCACAACAATTTACGTTCAAGAATCACTAGAACACTAGACCACACACATCGCCTTACCCAAATCAATGGCAACACTTGTTTGAACCATCTTCGAATGAATTGTGACTCATTCTCTAGGTTGTTCTATTTGTTGGAAAATTTGGGTGGTCTAATAATGTCTACTTGTCATGTCAATTTCTAAACAAGTTGCTATATTTCTAAGTATACTCTCATCATAAAAAATAGAATCATTATGGTTTCAATTGTAGTGGTTACACAATGTTAAACTTGCCACATCACTCATGCCCTTAGGAAATCATCAGGTGCATGTGAGCTCTTATGATCAGCATGCAACCAGGAGTGCGCAACAAGCTTTAGGGTTTCATGGACAACTTCATCCTAGTACATACGTGGCAGAATCCCAAGCTAGCATACAACATATTCCCTCTGATCCAATATGTGTATAACAAGTGTTGATCTTATCAACCATACCTTTAGCTATAAGAATACAAAGCCTGTAAACATTTATGATAATTATGAATGAAAATGAGTGAGTGCAGTCTGCAAGTTTGTTCACAGTTTGCCATGCTTTCCTCTTTCAGCTTTGATTGCTTTTGTTTTATGTTTTCCATGGAGTATTATCACACAATAAGCACATAGTTTCCTCGTGTCCAACCCGAACCTATTCCCGAAGATTGTACTAATGAATGGTGAAAGTATTTCAAGATAATAAAGAAGAATAACTATATAAAATTTATGTAACTCACATCAATTGAAATTTTCCAGAAAAATCAACATGCAAAATCTTTACCACATCATCAAACTCATTATGGTTGTCTTGGTGCACTTGACGACACTTACATACTAGTCAACGTGGCTTTACAAGACAAACCACATTATAGGAATCAGAAAGAAAATATGCTGATTAATGTGTTGGCTGTTTATGACTGACAAATAATTATGTTTACATCTTATTCGGTTGGGAGGGTGTGCGAATGGTAGCTAGGGTGTTACGTGATGTTATCACTCAACCGTATGACTTGAAAGTTCTAGTGGTAAATTTCTTTGTTGCTTCTTCATGTTCATGATTTATTTTTCTCGCATTCAAAGTAAATTGCTTCCTTACATGCAATTACTATTTATGTGATATAGGCTACACCAATGATAATAAATTCCTAGTACCTTATTGAGGGTTATGTATCATTTATAAGAATTGGATCATGTAATGTGATTGAACGTTCATTTGGAATACTAAAAGCCCGCAAGGGTATACTTTGGAGCAATTCCTACTGTCCAATCAAAACTCAAAATCATATAATGTAAAGTCCCATTCCTTTTAAAGATAATTTTTGGCTTAAAAATAATAAAGATAAATAAAATTAAGAATGATTCCAAAGTACACGTTTCTAAAATTAATGAAATAAAATGCTTTAAATAATTTTGGATGTTATATATAATCATGGCTTGTTATCTTCTCCACAACTTCATCCAAACAAATAATTCTAATGATCCTTACGAAAGTGAAGTCCTGGAAACTTAAGTGGATATTGATGGTTGTGAGACCAATGATGGAAGCCCATTTATTGATCAAGTATAGACTTTTCAAGGTTGGATCAATTGGAGAGATAATATTGTCTTACAATTGCTGCTGCTAGCCAAGATGTTTGATGCAACCTTGTTTCATAGTTCCTAGATGACAATTTCTAGCTATCGTGATGTAATGAATTTTTTTTGTCTTCTCATTGTACTTTGTTTCAACGTGTGCTATATGAAATCTTGCAAATCATATCTTCCTTAGGCACTCTTTAAGAATTTTTATAACTACTCAAATGCACATTGCCCTTTTTGTAACAATTTGAAGGCTAATTTAATTAATATTGTATAATTTATTACAATTTAATATGGTAAAATTTTCTGACCCCCTTGTGATTTATAAATTTCACGTCGCTCCCCCTCTATTATCAGAATGACAGCATTTACACCTGTGATGTAGATTGACACGTAATCCCCAAAACTGTCAAACTCAATGAGAGTGTGATTCACTCGCCTCATGTGCAAATTGTGGAGGGTTTTGACCCTTCCATGAATTATGTATTTGGCTTTTATGCCCATTGCATTGTGTATAAAATGATACGTTTTGATTTCACTTTAATAAAATAGCATTAGAACCCCTTTTCACACCAAATTTTTATTTTACTTTTATTGTTTTTATATTTTATTTTATATTTTACTATCTCTTTCAATATTTTTTATTTGTATGTTATATTATTGTGTAATTGTAGTACTCCGAATTAGAATTAAGTGATGATTTGATTTATCTGATATAAATTGATCAAATTAGGTTGCTAGAACTACGTTTTATTCAATTGTGTTTTAGTTAGAAAACTTAATATTAATTTGCCATAGGGTTTATCATAAAATATTGTTAAAATGGATAAAAATATCAGTTAATAATTTTTGAAGTACAAAATTAACATTCAGAATAAATCGAATACAATTAATAATTTCCGGATGTAATGAGGTGCAAACAGCTCAAACTACTTAACGACACTTGTCATATGCATGGATTTTAATTATTTTAAATTATTTTAAAAAAGAGGGTCTTCTTTGTCTTCATAAAGAAAAAAGGTACGGGGGTGCAGAATAACAAAACCCATTATTGACTCTACAAAACAAAAACAAACTCTAAAATGACTGTTGAATTACTAAATTCTATTTCCTTACTTTGAAGATCAAATAAATTATTAAAAGAGTAGCTCTATTGTGCAACTAGTGCATGGATCTTAGACAATGATTCATTGTCCTGACCTTTATGTTATGTTAGTGATACTTTTATGTTATGTTAGTCATATCTTTCTGTTATATTAGTCATATCTTTATGTCCAAATTTCATAACTTTAGTGCAATACTTTAACTTATAAAAAAAATTCACCGACCTTTATACTATGTTAGTTATACTTTTATATTATATTAGTCATATCTTTATATACAAATATCAGACATTTATGTAATGCTTTAACTCCAAAACAAACCCTAATTTCGGCACAAGTTGTACATGTTTTACTTTTATGTGATATTACTCATACATTTATATTATATTATTTATACTTTTATATCAACATAATCATACATTTATATAATATATAAATGTATAACTAACATAACTAAAAAGTATGACTAATATAACTAAAAGATATGAAAGGTATTAATAGTTGTCTGAAAATATGTAAGGTACAAGTAAAAATATAAAAGGTATGCTTAACATTACGTAAATGTATGCTTAACACTAAGTAAATGTATGTTTAACACTATATAAATGTATGACACCTTGGATCGAATTTGGGCGAATTAATTTATGCGCGACCTTATGGCGCGTGCGGGTGCTTGGTTGCGCGTGGGGAGGCGATTGCATGATTCCAAATTTATGCAACAGGTGTACAAATTTTTTTATCTTATTAAAATTATGAGCATTAGGCTCATAAGAATGGGCCGAAATTTAAATGGAAAGGTTAAGGGTAATGGGCCAATCTGTATGCGGATTTGGATCTTCAAAATTTTGAAGCATAACCATTGAGTCAAATGAATTTCAGCATTAAAACCATTCCCATTCACTAAATCATTTAAGTGCTAATCCAGTGATTGGAGTTTGCTGCTTATTGTCCACCTTACGGGGCATATATGCTTTTAATTTTAGTTTAAAAATAACAACGGTTTTTGTAGCTCAATTGATATCACACCTTTATAAAGATACAAATTATGAGGACCAGGGTTCGAACCCGAAAATTTTTAGTTTAAAAATGAATTATTTAAGTTTTTAGATAAATATAGCATAATTTGAATTATTTAAGTTTTTAGATAAATAAGATAGCACAATTGTTCCTGTGAACCAGGTGCACAGTTGAAGTATTTGGATAAATAAGATAGCACAATTGTTCCTGTGAACCAAGTGCACGGGTCAGGAACCATGCAATTGGGTCAACCCAACCAGATGATATTTTTCACGTGTCCATGCGCCCCAGGTTCACGCTCAAACCCTAGTCCCATGTGCCTAACCTTTAGTTATATATATTCGTCTAACCTTTTAGTTATGTTCGCATAATCTTTACATTTCTGCTAGTTTAACCTACTACATTGTATTACAAATCTATAATATCTTTTAAACCTTTATGTTATAACAATATAACATTTATGTTATAATAGTATAACATATTTGTTATTCTTTAAATACATAAAAGTTATGATATTTGTACATAAATGTTATATTAATATAACATAAATGTTAAGTTATTATAACATAAAGGTTCAGTTATACTACATGAATTTTTATACTGAAAAAATTCTAAGTTATTTACTTAAAGGTTATGATATATGTACATAAAAGTTATACTCATATAACATAAAGGTTATCACATAAATTTAAAAAAATAAAAACCGATCCGGACCCGACCTACACGCGCCTAGTTGCACGAATCTAGATCTGTGCACCTGATTTACAGAAACACTACTCATAAGATAGTGTGGCTTATATGTATATATATTAATGATAAATATTACACCCTAACGTAGAATTACGAAAACTCTACCGTATATGCTATAGCATCAATTCAACAAAAAAAAAAAAAAGTAACAAAGAAGAAGAATCTAAAGAACTACACTTGGCTCGAAAGAGGCAAGTGTGTTGGGGCTGAGAAGCATAGCCGAGCACCAAGCAAGAGACGAAGGCGACATGCTAAACCCTAGCGGACTCAACCCCCCAAATGTTTGATCAAATGATCTTTGCGTCTTTTGTTCTTTATCATTTTCAGTAAAAAAACCAGTTTCCGACAATGGCTTCACATCGGAGCTAGGCGGAGCGAGGCTGAGAGGCGGCGGCGCCACCTCCTGCAGCCGTGTGGGCATGAACTCCGACGCACCTGTCAGCTGCTGAACAACATCCTTGAACTCGATTGGACTCACCTTGTACACTCTTGCTGGGGTTGGCGGCAAAGGAGCGATGGGCTTTTTCGTAATTATATTCTTCGCCGGAAACTTCCGGACGGAATGGAGCGCCGATCGGAATGGCTTCCAGCTTTCCCTTTCTCGTTGATCATACTGAGCTGAGGAATTAATGGATGAAGAAGAGGTATCTGTGTATGAAGACGAATATTCCATGATGATTAACGATTCTTGATCGCTTATTGTTTGGAATTGAATCTATGTGTTTCAGATTTTGTGCATGGATTTGTAGCTCAGAAGAGAAAGTGATGTAAATGTTATGGTGGTTAGAAGTCAATATATAGTACTTGAATGCAACTTGCAAGAATTTGACTTCAAAATAAGAGGGAAATGAAGAGAGAGAGAGAGAGAGAGAGAGATATTTTTTGTCGTGTAGCGTCGGCGTGGCTGGGGAAGGTTATAGTGGACAATATTGACCAAAGGAAAATTATTGCATCTATTATTATGTAATTGATGTAATATATATTATATACTTAGATGGTATGTAGTCTCGTTGAAAATTTTCAATTTTTTGCTTTGGTCATGAATTGTAATAATTCAAATATTTATAGGTTACAGCCAAAAATGTAGGTTTAGAAGTATCCAAATTTATTGCATAATCAGCCGCCACATATTATTATATTGTTTGTGTGAATCTCAACTAGTGATTACTCCCTGCATTAAAAAAATTATGTTTCGAAAGAGATATTTTTTTCCCCCAAAAAAAGGAGAGTCGTGTACTTTCAGAAGTAAAAGTTAAGATTTTTATTAAAGAATCGATAATATATGGTGATTACTTATAACAGATTTTAAATAATTAACTTAATGAATAAATGTAAAGATACATGTGAGATTTCATGTTTTACAAAGAGTTTACATTCTTAGATTTATATAAATTCTTTTTTAATTTGAGGGAGTATATGTCGACTAGCCAATTCTTTTACCTTACCCATAGTGGACAAATATTATTATGTCCATCACTTATGTGCTATAAATCCAAAATAATCATTAATTTTAAATTAATATATTTAAATTATGAGATCTATACATATCAACAGTGAGTATATTAAAACATGTCAACGATGAATAGAAAATCATTATTTATAACGTGTTGCATATAGATCTAAATAATATTATTATAAATATTCTGTAAGTCGTGTGTCTTACTGCATTGATATTCTTCTATCTTAGAAAGAGTAAGACACACGCTTACAGAATATTTATAATAGGGCAGCTCTCTTGTACCCCAACCCGCTTTGACCCGTTCATTTAAAAATATATAATTTTTTTTTAATCCATCTCCATCTTTTTTTTTTCCTGCTATGGTTCTCAGCTTCTCTTTTCTTCTTCTTCTTTAAACCCTAATTTTGCATTTCATTCTCTTCTTCTTCTCTTTTCTTCACACTGCATTTTTTTCTTCACCGTGGATGTACTCTCATCATCATCATCATCTTCTTCTTCTTCTTCTTCTTTCAATTTCACCGATGTCACCTCCGGCTGTGGCGGTAAATTCTTTTAATAGCCATAAACTATGAGCACACCATATTAGAGAGAAGAGTGGTGATTAGTGGGTGTGAAAGGGGAATTTGAGATGATGGGAAAATGGGAATGGGGAGAGAGGAAGTAATTGGCGGAGGAGCTCCGACCGAGCGTGCATCTCTTAATCGGAGAGTAGCAATCTCAGATGATGAATATGTTGAGATTTCATCATCTTTTTCATCAATTTTTTTGCAAATCATGATTTCATATTGTTTGAAATAATTGATTTTCAATGTTTTAAAATTATTGTAATAAATTGTGATTTGAAATCAATTATCTAAATCTATGAAAATAATAAAAGAGAAGGGGAAGAAGAAAAAAACCCCATAAATGACTCAATGACAATTTGAAAAATAATAAGAACAACAAGATAGAGAAGAAGAATAAGAATGAACAAAACAAATAAGAAGGATAACAGATCGATAAGAAAAGAGATTAAGAAGAAGAAGAAGGATAGAGAAAAAAAAAAGAGAGAAAAAAGAATAAAACAACGTTGTTTCAACACTAATACCTTTAGAGTTAATATGTGATACCTCAAGAATATAAATGTGATACCTTCACAAAATATATTGATGTGCGCGCCCACACCATAGTACTATGGTGTGGGTGCGCGTGGGCGCGCATGGGAACGCGCCACGGGGTATAGAAGTTTTTGCATTTATAATAATATTATTTAGATCCATATGCAACATGTTGCTTATGGAAATCAATTTAAATTAAGGAAACACAAAATAATATAAATACCTTATAATATTTTTATATTATAATTCTAATTATGATAGGAATCTATATTGCTTATGGAAATCAATTCAAATTAAGGAAACAAAAAATAATATAAATACCTTATAATATTTTTATATTAGAATTCTAATTATGATAGGAATCTATATGATTATAAATTAGGATTTTAATATAACATTATTTAAATATAAAAATCATAAATTATTATTATAACCTTAAATAATTATCTTTGATAAAGATATTCGACAATTCATATTTTGTAAGAAATATCCTCACTTTTATATAGGTAACGGATTTATTGACACTTTCAAATATTTTTACTATTTAGAGAACTCTTAAAAATTTATAAATAATTAGTTAATCTTATTAATATTCATTTTGTCAATTCTGAATATTCAAGTGAATACCAATTCATTTATCAATATTTGATATTCAGATCATAGCTCATGTAATTTTATGAGGAGTAGGTCTTATGTGAGATGTCTCATGGATCTTGTTGTGTGAAACGGGTCAACCCATAACTCACACTTCACAATTCATATAAGAATTTATGAAAATGGGTTTGGTTCATGAATAATAAGGATCGGTCTCATGAATACTATTTGTGAGACTGTCTCACATGAATTTTTGTATTTTATGAATAGTGCAAGATGTTTTAAAAGAACTTTTGTTTGTCTTCTGTTAAATTATTTTACAATTTTAATTAAATAAAAGAAATCAATTTATAATCCATAACTCAGTAATTTACAACTTACATTTATATAAATTTATGAAAATATTTTTAATATATGCATAAAAATGTCGTCTCAAAAATTATATTTATGAGATCACTTCACATAAATAGTTTTTATACATTTTTTTGACACATTATTGAGTGATAAAAATCAACGAGTGAGGATTTTTATGTGCTAATACTAAAGTATTTTTTCTGTTTCAAAATTATAATTTTTTTTTGATGGCTTTAGTGACAGCCGCCACATGTTTTTCATGGTTATTTTATGACAGGTGGCGGCGCCGCCACTACTTGTTTGACCGGCGAAACGCATGCCTCTCTTTGTTGTCTCATCCACGTGCTCATCTTATGATAGAGCCATGTCATGAGTTGAATATATATATATATATATATATATATATATATATATATATATATATATATATATATATAATATTGGTATTATATGTTTATATAAATAGTGAATAATACATTTGATATAGCCTATTGAGTATCACCGAAAACAAAAAGCGAATGGTATAGTTGATCGCTGATTGTCAAACTTATAACCACATCACCAATTTCTAACTTAATTAGTCTTATAAAGGTGGATACACTTATACCACAATGTTGTTTGAAGGGAATTGAAACAGAAATTTCTTCATTTGAGTATCACGCTTGACCCATTCATTTATATCATTTTATTCTTCAAACTAATAATAGTTTTTGTACATTTCAGGATTTGTTATATAACATCTAATAGTTATAAACTGTTGATATTATAATATAATAATATATTTATCTTAATTTGAGATATATAATATTTTTAGTATTTATAATAATAGAAATTTATATTTTTTTAAAATTTAATATATGTTGTTCTATATAATTGCATTTAGTAATATTAGAAATTTGAAATAAAAACAACAACATACAAATTTAAAAATATTTTAGTTTATATTAGAGTAATTAATTAATAATGATAATAAAGAAGACTTGTTATTATGGAAATTATGTTTAAAAATTGAAATATTATTTAAGTAAATATACAAATATAATAAATAAAAATGTTTATTTAAGAATTAGAAATTTATTTTTAAATACCTACCCCACATTTGTTGTCTTGAGTGCCGAGAAAGCCGATACCAAAACTAACCCTCATTTTCTCAAGATTTTCGAAATTTTTGTACGTGGAGAAAAGAAACTGTTTTTTTCTCTTTATTTTTCAATCTTATTTCTAGAAATAGATTTGGAATAAAATCTTTTTAATAGTATAAAAAAAATAGCTTCCTGAGAAAGATTTTGTTTTTTTTTTCCATTTTTATAATACTTATTTTGTGACAATACATTTTTTAAGTAGAAAAATAACATTTTGTAAATTTTGCCCGCTTTCTTGCTATTAGATTTTTTGTATTTGAAATAATTTTAAATTTTTGAAAGATAACCTCAATAAGATAGCTAAGAATTAATTTATTTTCTGTCCATGTCTTTTTTAACCGCTAACGAGATAAAACAAGTAAGACGAAACATTGATAGTCTAGTGGTAAAAGGCGTTTGCTACCTAGGCATAGGTCGTTTGAGTCACCGCGGAAGGTAAGGGTAAAATCTGTTGATCCTCTATTTTAAAAGAAAAAAAAAAGACAAAACAAGTATATAGATAATATTTTATAAAAATAGTATTTTTATAAAATATATTAAAAATATGCACTAGTATATTTTATAATTGTCTTAAAATGAAATTAGATTAAATATTACTAAACATACTAATTAGTCATTAATCTTCCAATTATATATATATATATATTGTTAACCTTTTAAAATATATTAAAATTACAAATAATATTGTGATTTTTCAATAATATTTTAGGTATTGAATAAATCTATATGTACATAAAAATATATGTAAATAAATCTATGTACGCAATATGGCAAATAGTTCAACAAATTAAAGTAAAGAATAATATTTTAATTGAGTCACATTTATATTTTGTATCGTGAGTGCATTAACATTTTGGGGTTTGAACATTCATATGTTGGCCATTGAAATCGAGTTAAATACAGTAATATATCAAAATTGGAAATCAATGACTTATATTAATAAGTATTAATGGTACTTTATAAAAATTAACACAAAATATGTGATAATATTAATTGTTTTTTAATTAAATTAAATTTGAAAAGTTTAATTATTTTATGATGGTATCTTATATTATTTGCATTAATATTATCTTATATGAACAAACTCATAATTTTAAAAAATAGTATTTTTATAAAATATATTAAAAATATGCAGTAGTATATTTTATAATTGTCTTAAAATTAAATTAGATTAAACATTACTAAACATATTAATTAGTCATTAATCTTCCAATTATATATATATATGTATATATATATAACCTTTTAAAATATATTAAAAATACAAATAATAAAAATTAACAAAAAATGTGTGATAATAGAAAATTAAAAAATAGAAATAAAAGAAATGCATGTACCATATTACTACATAAAACACTAGTGGTCTAGTGGTTGGAGTACCACCTTGTCACTCGGGTTTGAATCACTAGTGGTTGGAGTACCACCTTGTCACTCGGGTTCGAATCCCAGACAACGTGCAATATAAAATGTAATGAATGTAGAAATTCTTGAATCAACACAAATCATTAATAAAAACAATTCAGAGATTCAATAATATGCTAAAACCAATGACATAAAATACATCCATAAAGAAATTCATTTGTGATGCAAAAAAACATTAAGCGAGTTCATAATGTAAACTATGAACATTACACTAAGATTGTTACATTAAAATTTTACTAATACTATGCAGCAAACAAAATTCACATAAACACAGAAAAAGTAAGAAACACAGAAAAAAACAATGTCATAAAACAAAAACCTAGTGTAGAATAAACCTAATGTAAAATAAACACACAAAATGCACGAAGAACACACAACACAGACGCGCGAATAACACAGAAAGGTGAGAAAAAAAAAACAGAGAACACGAAGTGTAAAAATAAATCTCGAAAAACAAAATAAAATTCAGAAAACTTACAGTTGAAGAAAGTAAACCAAAATCCAGATAATGGAAACCTAAAATGTAGAAACAAACAGTATATTAGACGATTGAAATACAATTGCATGTAAGGTTTGACGAAAACAAACCGAAATCTCGGAAAAAAAACTTACAAAAATCGTGAAGAAGAAGAATGATTTTAGTTACAATCTTCGCACAGAAATCACACAGAAGAAGAAGGATTTGACTTCAAACAAGGTTCGCGGAGACAATTCGATTTCAACTTCAAATTGTAATTTTGAAAACGAGAGAAACTTCTTCGATTGCATGCGCGAAAAAACTTAACAAAAATCAATAGTTGAAAAGAAAACGACACTCAATCCATTTGAATAGAACAGTTGGGCCATATAAATAAAATCAAACTCATTTGACTAAATAAAATAGTTGGGCCATATAAATAAACCAGCCCATTTGACTGAATTATGAAGTTGAGCCTTGAATTTATTGGACTGATGGGTCGAGCGGGCGGGCGGGTCGGATACCAAATCAAGGTGCATGGATCTATTCATCTTGTGTATAAAAGTTTTTGCCTTTTTTTTTTTCATTTTTATAATACTTATTTTGTAACAATACTTTTTTTTTGATACTCGATTCGAGATTGTTTTTGTAACAATATATTTTTTAGTAGGAAAATGACATTTTTGTAAATTTTGCCCGCTTTCTTGCTATTAGATTTTTTGTAGTTGAAATAATTTTAAATTTTTGAAAGAATAACCTCAATAAGATAGCTAAGAATTAATTTATTTTCTATCCGTATCTTTTTTAACTGCTAACGAGATAAAACAAGTAAGACGAAACATTGATAATCTAGTGGTAAAAGGCGTCTGCTACCTAGCTAGGCATAGGTCTTGGGTTTGAGTCACCGATAGGGGTGAAATCTGTTAATCCTTCTTAAAAAAAAAAATATATATATATATATATATATATATATATATATATATATATATATATATATATAGATATAAATCGTATATACGTGTCCCGATATTTAAAATAAGATGTAATTAACTTGAAAACTCTAGCAAGTTTGGAAGGCAAATAGTCAGCTCATGCAAGTTGATTTAATTAATTTGCACTCTATCACACCCTACTCATCAAAAATATTATGACAATGTAATCAAATTATTTTGCCACGGAAATGTTATATATTTTAAAAATATTGTTTTTATGTGTAACTTTTTTCTAATATTTTTCATTTATATCATCAATTTATAAGATTGCCTTTTTACATCGTAAAAAATTGTTTATTATGTAAAATTTAGCCTCCAATTTACTTTATATTTTGATATGAAAAAAATTTACCTAATAATAATAATAATAATAATAATAATAATAATAATAATAATCTAATAATAATAATAATAATAATAATAATAATAATAATAATTGATGTTAGAACTATAACATTTCATTCTTCATATCTTTTCTACAACCTTGTCTTCATGTGTAATACAACTTATTGTTTAACTGTTGTATCCTTACTGCATCCAGTAATACAGCTTATTGTGTCTCTACTATATTTTACTGTTTAAGGCTCTTCTGTGTTATATCTTTTCTTGCCTTACAGTAGATGTTTCCTTACTGCTTACACAACAATTCTTCACTTGATCTTTTAGTTATTGTATCTTGATTTCCGCTATTCTTCAACCTATCTTCTAGACTCAAATGCTAGTCTAATTCCAATTAAACAATGTAAAAAGTGGGGGTATTCTACTTTCCTATTACATTTGTGTTTTGTTTCATCAAAATCTAAATAATAATTTCCTAACACTATGTATGTTTTCAAGATTCTTTTGGCGAGGTTTATAGAGTCTTGAATCTTGTCAGCCTAGTCTTGTGATATTATGTTTTTAATGTTTATTTTGTTAAATTATTACAGAAAGTTGCATCTTGCAGCTCTAGATGTTTAGATCATCAATCATGTAAATGTCCCTTGTGTTGTTGTGGGATTGTGAACCTAAAGCCACAGATATCTCAGAGAGGAGATGATAGTATGGAGGTCTTTAAGAAAGTACACCAATACAATGGCCTTCACACCACTGGGTATTATGGTCTTTTCATGTACGATCATTTACACTATTTTTTATTGTTATAATCATGGTCTTGATTTTTTCTTTGTGCTAGTTCTAATATTGCAATACGATAGACTGAATTGGACTTATGAGTGGTGTGTTAAACCAATGTAGTTTTTATCCTCAAATTTTGAGAATTTTAAGCTGGTGTTCATAATCCTGTTCGAGATGTTTAAGAAGTCTTCTTTTTTGTAATGTCTGTAGTGAATTTACATAATGTCGTTTGTCATTGATGTAAGACAATACAATTATCGTGTATAGATGTTGTAATGGTTTCATATTTTGGCAAAGAGTACAAGCATTTCGAGTTCTGATAGATCCATTATGTTATGCGTATTCTTGGGGTAAGATTCGTTGACCTATTCATTAAAATTTGGTTCAATGGGACTCCTTTTCTATCTGGGATACACAAATAAATTGCCTCTGATATATCACTAGTAGCATTCTGTGAATTGTTGAGATGATGGTTTTTCGATTTGGTTTTATGTATTACATATTTTAACTCTACTTTTCAATGTTTAGACATATCCTTCCACTGTCATTTGCAGTTGTCTTTGGGTTATCTCGACAAAGCATACATTTTGAGATTAAAGTTTCTTCTATTCAATATTGGTTTGGAGATAAACTAGAGCCAAATCTAGGAAACTGAATCTCAACTTCAATTTTATCACCTAAAATTGAGAGACAGTCGTTCTGATAAAGAAGAATCTGAGGTATTAGAAATATGCAGAGTAGTTGGGATGAAAGAGATGGAATATAAGTTTAAGAGATTATGTCATTGATTCATTTTGGTGTGTTTTTAATTAAAACAAAAGGTGTGTTAATTAATGTAGGTGTGTTTTTGTGTAAAATTGAGTGTGTTAATGCCATTTTTGTCCTCTCACCCACACCAATTCATTTGAGGTGTTATTAATTAAAACATGTGTGCAGGGATGTTTTTAAGTGTGTGTTTTTGTGTAAGTATGGGTGTGTTAAGATGTAAGAATAACGTTCTTGTCCCCTTTTTAATTATTAGCTAATGATTGGATTGAGTGTATATTAATAGATAAAAATAATAGAATAAAAATTAGTGGATAATGAGACCCAGTACTTTAATTTCAGTTTCTGTAGATCTAAAACTCTCTGCTGAGCTATGGCTATTTCTTTGTTTTCTACACTGACTTGTGGAGTACTAATTTCATCCCAACCAACTTATAATAATAGCCTGTTTTGATTAAATTTTGATTGTTGATTATTAGGAAAAAAAATTAATTATTGCATATATGTTTATATTTGTTGATATATATGTTTATGTTTATTACCATATGTATGAAATGATTTTTATGGAAAGTTATATTAGTATATTTGTGAAATAATTTTTATTTATAAATTATATACTTAAAATTACAAACAAAGAAAAATAACAAAATAGCATTTAATGTTTTTTTCTCGTTTAACATATATATCTATTACACTATATAAGTATGGATGTTTCGTCCATTTTTTATAATGTCAATTTTAACTTTCTTAGAGTCCATACAAATCACAATTCTTCTCTTAGAGTCCATACAAATTACAATTCTTCATATAATTTAATTAAAGTCCTAATTAAATAAAACTCTCCATATTGATATAATTAGTTCTTCATATAATTTAATTAAAGTCCTAATTAAAGAAAACTCTCTATATCTAATATAATTACTCTTCATGTAATTTAATTAATTTCTAAAAATCCTCACTAACAATTGAATTCACCAGATTAATAATAAAAGATATATAGATAATTTTAGAGTTTCCTAATTAAATTATGAAATTTTGATTTTAATAAATTCAAGCATTTAAAAAGGATTCAAAATTTGATTACCAGAATAATAACAAAATATATAAACATAATTTTAGATTCTCTTAATTAAATTATGAAATTTGATTTTAATAAATTCAAGCATTAAAAAAGGATTAAAAAATTGATTACCAGATTAATAATAAAAGATATAAACATAATTTTATATTTTCCTAATTAAATTATGAAATTTTGATTTTAATAAATTCAAGCATTAAAAAGGATTTAAAATTTGATTTTAATAAACATAAACATTGAAAAAAAATATGGAAATTAAGATTTAAAATATGATTTTCCAAATAAATGGAAATTCTATTATACTTTATAATTATGAGACTTTTGAAATTTTGAGATTTAATTAGATTATTTAGCTATATATTAATAATTAATATTACATAATTTCTTTGATTTGTTTATTTTTAATATATATTTTGTAACTTCATATTTTTTATTCTTAAGTTTTTTTTTTTTAATTTTCAGAGATTAGTTGTATTGTCTTAACAATCTTCATATTTATATATATATTTTTCAATTTTTAAGAATTATTTAAATTATTCTTTGATTTCTGTATTTTTTTTTTCTATACTTGTATTTTTGCATTTAGTTTATAATAATGATATTCTCTTGCAAAACATACAATTGTTTTAAGTTGTAAATTAGAGATCCAAAACACTCTACTCTATTATTTCTTTGAAGATTGTTGCAACAATATGCAATTGATAGTTATATAAAATTGGAGACAACAAGATTATAATTTTTCCGTTTGAACCAATCAAATTTGAGAACTGAATTCTACACATAGATAGTGTTTTTAGAGGTGAATTTCATGGTAGTGAAGTTGGGTTGAGAAATTTTCTTCCTGCATCATGTATTTGTGGCCCAAGGAATATGCGGTGGAGATATCTTGATGCATTATCGTTATCCCAAAAATATGGAAAATCAGATTTATTTATCACCATGACTTGCAATCCTGATTGGATAGAAATACAAGAAAATCTATATAAAGGTCAATAAGCTCAAGATCATCCAGATTTAGCTATGAGAGTTTTCTAAGAAAATTTGCATAACTCTAGATCAATTAATTTTTTAAGATATTTGTATCAAACTATATTAGTGACGGATTCTAATAAATCATTAGTCCAATCTCTAATTTTAAAAAATTAAAATAATAAATCACAAAATAAAACGAGCAATGACATGCAACTATACTTATATAAATTAATTGATTGCAGATACGTAGTTATCAACATAAGCTTCACATTTTGAGAATTCATTCACCGGACTTTAGAGCATTATTATCAGTAAATACACAAAGAGAGAAGCCTAATCCCTTTCATAAATAAAAGAGAAACCTAATTAACATGCAAAAAAATTGTTGAATGGAAAACTAAAAAACAAAATCTCCATGCGGTATCACTTAATAAAGGCCTAATTGTGAATTTAAAAGCTAATTAAGACATGAAATGAAATGCAAATCCATAAAACTCAATGTTCCTTTGGGATGTTGGCTTGTTTTTCTTCTTTTTATCAATATATTCTTGTTTTTGAATAGTATTCAAATTTGAATATTTTCTTTTATGCCACATTTCTCTTTTATCTATATACTTCTGACTCAATAAGCATAATTATGTGATTACTAAAAATATAAAAACTACACCAAAGTAGACCAATCAAGAATTTATGAATAAACTAATACTACCTCCATCCCGGCTTAACTTGTCTACTTTGACCGGGCACGGAGGTTAAGAAAATGCAGTTGACTCAAGTGGATATGTACTTTTGGATGACATTTTTGTAATAATATGCACATCAAATCAAATTCTATGCACTTTTGGATGACATTTTTGTAATAATGTTGAAATATAGGGATATTAATGTAAAAATTTTTTTTTGCCATTTATGGGCTGACAAGTTAAGTTGGGACAAACAGAAACGACAAGTAGGCAAGTTAAGTTGGGACGGAGGGAGTATAATTTAGTGAAGGTGGAAAGTAGAACAATCAAGTATTTTATGAATAAACTAATATAATTTGGTGAAGTAGGAAAGTAGAACAATCCAAATATCTATAAACAAACTAATATAATTTGATGAAGGATAAGAAATGAATTAATATTTATTGTCTTTTGAGGAATGTTATTATAAGTACGTACATATACGTTTATAAGCTCATTAAATTTATTAAAATTAGTTGGAACTTATTTACTAATTTTGTGTTTTTTATAAAGGATAAGATACAAATTAATATTGTTCCTTGTACGTATGTTTAATTTATTAAAATTAATTGAAACTTATTTGATATTATATGTGTTTTTGGTGAAGGATAACAAATGAATTAATATTGTTCCTCGTACATACGCATATGTTTTTATAAGATCATTAAATTTTTTAAAATTAGTTGAAACTTATTTGCTAATTTTATGTGATATAAAATCAGATAAAATATAAGAATTTTAAGTGATAAAATATGAGGGATAAAAAATGAATTAATATTTTTTCTCATACATACACATGTTTATAAACTCATTTAATTTATTAAGATAAGTTGAAATTTATTTTCTAATTTTATGTGATAAAAAATCAGATAAAATATAGTTTTATATGATATATATATGAAAAAAATTAATATAACGTATTTATAAAATTAAATAGTATTAGATATTGATAAGTGTCGTTTTTCACGTATTTTTGCGTATGTTTATATATTCATTTGAATATGTTTAAATACGTTTTTTTAGTGATTTCTGATATTATAGTATTTTTGCGTATGTTTATATATTCATTTGAATATGTTTAGATACGTTTTTTTGGTGATTTCTGATATTATATTGTATAAGTTGCATTTGACGGGTTTGTGCTTAGTTTCATGATTTTGATGAGAAAAGTGCAAGTTTCAATTGTAATTGATAATCAAGGAAGGAATCGTGGAAAAATGAGGAAGAATAGGAGTTGAAATACGAGATCGCGTGGAAGAGTTGGTGGTGCACGGTCTCGTCGTGCCATGCAGCACGACCGTACACCATTATGCAGAGAAGTGCACGATGACGGGGCATGACCATGCCCCACAGCACGGTCAATTCCATGTTTTCGCCAGCAACACCTTAACAGGGCAAGGTCGACCGTGCCGTATAGCACGACCGTGCCCGGGTGAACAAGAATTCGGGAAGTTGGTTTTCTTGGCGTATTTTCATCTCTTACTTCACTTGGAAGACTCCCAAAAGATATATAAATACTCAACATGAAGAGAAGTGAGGGGAGGAAAAAGAGGAGAGAAGAGAGATTCATAGAGAAAAACACGATGGTCTGAGAGGCATCGAGATGATTTGAAGAAGAATTCAAGAGATCGAGGGATCGCGAGATCGTCGTCAATAGAGGTTTTAATCTTTTCTTCCCTTGTTAAATATTAGTAGATATGATATTTCCAATCTTGTTTATGAGTTTGTTTATAATCATGTCTAGCTAATTTTCTAGGGTTTCTAGGGCTTGTTAGTAATTTAATTCGAATCTTGATGGATCTTTAATTTCAATTCAATGTTCATGATCGTTTATCCTATTTATGTGTTTATGATTTGATTGCTTGTTTGATTATTCGGCCGGTAATTGAGCATATTTTAGTAATTAGATCAAAATTCGGGAGATGAGATTTAATTATGGAAGAATAAATGCATGACACATAAAAAGACTTAGATCGGGAGATTAAGGAATTTATGTGATGGAAAATCAATTTTAGGTACTTTTTATGTTTCAATCAGATTGAGTAGGGATATCTCTGGTGGCATAATAATCAACCGGTTAACTGACTCGGGAGAGCTGTTAATTCGATATAAGTGATTGCTCATATAGGATGATTGATTAATGAACTTGAATTGGTTAAAGTGGTGTTTTGATGAGAATTAGATGAAAGCATGTCCTAAAACCTGTTTTAAATATATGTTATTCTTGAGTGAATTTACTTGAGTAGTTACTTTTCTATTGAATTAATCTGAAATTGATGAGATTTGATTTTCCTAGATAAAATTGAGAACTGAATTTGAGTAGTTAGTTAATGCCTAGATAGACAGTCTCTGTAGGATCGACCTTGTTCACCGCTTCTACACTGTACACTGTACACTTGCGGGAGTAGCTAAAAGAAATTAGTGAACAGATATACAAATTAATATTCCTTATCCTTTGAGAAAGGGGAAATTGCAAATTTAGGACAGTAACTTTACCTCATTCACCATATAGGGACAATATCTTTTCGGGCTTTGAAATTGAGACTGTATGTTTCAATTTGGGCGAATTTAGGACAATCAGCCCGAATCGATGAATTTCGGGCTGAATTGCACGTGAAAGTCACGTGAATTTCTAGCTTTTAAGCCCGCTTCCTCCGGTTCACGTGACTTTCACATGCAATTCAGCCTGAAATTCATCGATTCACGCTGAATTGTCCTAAATTCGCCCAAATTGAAACATACAGTCTCAATTTCAAAGCCCGAAAAGATATTGTCCCTATATGGTGAATGGGGTAAAGTTACTGTCCTAAATTTGCTATTTCCCCCTTTGAGAAATGGTATTGAAAGTACGTATGTTTATAGCTCACTTAATATAATAGGCATAACAACATATATCTTTTTTCAAAATAATAGGTAAACAATTATTTATGTTTCCTTACAAATGCAACATATATTTTAACAATCAAAAAAATATATTAGTCAGATTTTGTTACATTTAATACTAAATTAGGCAATACGTATTCCATGGGGGAAATTGCAAATTTAGGACAGTAACTTTACCTCATTCACCATATAGGGACAATATCTTTTCGGGCTTTGAAATTGAGACTGTATGTTTCAATTTGGGCGAATTTAGGACAATCAGCCCGAATCGATGAATTTCGGGCTGAATTGCACGTGAAAGTCACGTGAATTTCGGGCTTTTAAGCCCGCTTCCTCCGGTTCACGTGACTTTCACGTACAATTCAGCCAGAAATTCATCGATTCAGGCTAAATTGTCCTAAATTCGCCCAAATTGAAACATACAGTCTCAATTTCAAAGCCCGAAAAGATATTGTCCCTATATGGTGAATGGGGTAAAGTTACTATTCTAAATTTGCTATTTCCCCTATTCCATGATATCCCCAATATATATTTTTTCATATATAAATATAATATTTAATTTTTATCAATTTTACTAATTTTTTTAATCTTATTGACCGCGCGTCGCAACGCGGCAAAATTAATTAAATTCCTTTCCTATCCTAACCAATGAGTAGCTAGGGTAAGCAAGAGTCGATCCCACGAGGAATGACGATTAATTATGTCACCTAGATTCAATTCAAATGAAATAACAAATTGGGGGGGTGTTTGGATTAGATATTATCACTAAATTAATTAAATAAACTAGAAAGCAAATTAAACAAGTAATCAATGGATGCAAATATTCCAGTTAACAGTTAAGTTATCCCCCGATATTAATTATCTTCCAATTATATCACCCCTCTCTCAGTTATCATGGAATTATCATCCCTAGTCTAACAACAAGCTCTGTTAAACCGAGTCGTCTCTTAAGATTAGTTAATCAGGATCCGCTCTCTAATTAACCCTATTCAATTGAACAACCTAGAATAAGCTCTCTAGATTTAATTCATTAAATGCATTAATCACCAAGACAACAGGATGAACTAGACTCCGAATACACAAGCTCGATTCGATAATTCTAGGATTATGTTACCCTAGAGATGCACGACCTCTAGTTTACCACTTATGAAAATTAAACCACAACAATTAGGATTCATGATTTAAGATTCTAGCAATCAATTATAAACACTTAACCTAGGTGATCAGGCTAAATCAAGCATCAACAATTGAAAATATTCTGCACAGATAACATAATCAATTCCATTCAAACATCGAGAAGGTAATACGAAATTAATTAGAACATAATAAATAATCGGGTTCAAACATCCCTGCTAACCGGAGTAGAAAGATTAGCCGATCATCCTTAGCATTGAATCCACCAAAATAATTGTTATCTTCATCCTAATTAATCTAGAAAGAATAATAAGAAATATATGTTTCTCTCTCTCTAACCAATTCTCTCTCTCTCTCTCTAGTCTCTCTCCTAATCTCTACGTGCACAGTGATCTGAGAATGGGAAAAAAAAGAAATCTTTCTCCTTTTAAACTCTTTCTCTCTTGCCTTGCGTCAACTCCTCTTTCTTGGGCAGAAAGCCACTTAATTAGGGCATATTGGCTAGTGATGAAAATGGGCCCTTCTTTTATCACCCATTTCTTTTATACTTTTGGCCCAAGTCCTTTCCTTTGTTCTTCAAGTAAAGCCCACTTATTTCCTTCAATTTCCTTTTGCCTCCAAAATCTTCCAAATCTCCTAAAATAATCAAGAAAATAATATTTGAAGTATTTGGAGACACAAATCACATATATGTAGGAAAATAGTGCATCCAATCAAATAAATGATTATAAAATCTCACATTAAACACCACTAATATGCACATATTTTCCTCATATCAAATTCCCCCACACTTAAACTATTGCTTGTCCTCAAGCAACAGAAAATTAACGCACAAAGGGAATTAAAATAAGAGATCATATTTGCTTGCTCAGATTCTCACCAACACTCATAGGAATTCAAATCATGTTAGAAATAAGGCATAAAACACGTTGGACTGAATGTACTATCTCGAGAAATCATATAGCTAGGCAGGGTATCGAAAATCAAACAATCACAGACAAATCATCAATTTATTCTACCACCTACATCAATCGACACACTCCAACTCCTTTTACGATATCCTTCATCTAGATTAGAATTTATTAAGATTTCTCATATCATGATTGACCCCCTTTTCTTTTCTCCATAGAATTTTTCTTTTTTTTTTTTTTTTTTCGTAGACGATAATGATCTTCGTCTTTTTTTTTTTTTGGATGGGGTTGGCAGCTCCACACCACTCTTAGGTTAGTCCATATTACGAATTTTTTCGAATTTTGACTTTTCACACGGGACCCCTAAGAATAGGCAGCTGATTCCACACCCCATCATCTTTTCGCTTTTCAAATTTTTTTTTTTTTTTTTCTACTACACACCTTTTTCTCCAACTCATCAGTTTTTTTCCAACCGAGGGGGTTTCATCAGAATGATCAATCTTTCAAAATTTTAAATCTAGACTACTTCCATCAAGGAATTAAAAGCATATCTCAAGATCCAAGTAAGCAAAACAAATCAATTCAAAGTCATGGATTAATTCTCAGATCAATACTATCCTTTCTAGCAATAATTTCTCGCAAACATATTCAGCAATTTAACCAACAGCAGGCAATGCTCACCAACAAATCTCTAACACAATATCGAGTTCCCAAAATATGAAAATAACAGCACTCGAATCATCATCACAAGCTCTCTTATTCAGCACTTTTTTTTATATGCAAATGCAAACAGAATTAAACGTGCTAAAACGAGTAAATATGCATCCTAAAACAACATAAAAAAAACATGCAACTACATGGTCCTAAATGCAAACTATATGCAAGATAAATTCCACACATCACCATACATGCAAGATCATCACTCCCCCACACTTAGAATCATGCTTGTCCGCAAGCAAAATCATCAAGGGCACAATAAAAAAACGAGACAAAACAAGATAAAGTGCAAGAGAGGAAATATAAGCAACAGTGAGTGAGGAATAGATAGCACCAGATCATCGGTGGGACGAGGGAGCACATTGCCGATGTTGCAACTGCCCCTCGAGCTCTGCAACCCTCACAGAGTCAAAAATTGACACTGGATGTTCCAGTGTCGTCCGCGTCTACCAGTGTGACGATGCAGCGAACAACTACTCCAAACAAACAGAACAGAAGAAAAACAAAAGAGCGTGGGTTGCCTCCCACAAAGCGCACTTTTTTAACGTCGTTGGCTCGACGAAACTCCCCCTTTAATTGCAGGGTGGATTCTCTAGTGTGGCTCGTTCAACCTCCATCTCACGAAAACCTTCGAAATATGGTTTAAGTTGATGTCCATTAACCTTCATCGTTTTCCCCGTTCGTAGACTGTGAATCTCTACTGCACCATGAGGGAAAACATTAGTAACAACAAACGGCCCCAACCAACGAGAACGCAACTTACCTGGGAATAACTTGAGACGAGATTGATAAAGCAGTACTTTATCACCCACAGCGAAATCCTTTCTTGTAATCCGGGTGTCATGAAGAGACTTTGATTTTTCCTTATAAATCAGGGCATTTTCAAATGCGTCGTTCCTAATCTCTTCGAGCTCTCTTAACTGCAACTTCCTATGGAGTCCGGCCTCATCAAAATTCATGTTGCACTCTTTGATCGCCCAAAATGCGCGATGTTCGATTTCCACTGGAAGGTGACAGGGTTTGCCATAGACGATCCGATACGGGGACATCCCAATCGGCGTCTTATATGCTGTCCTATATGCCCAAAGAGCATCTTCGAGTCGAAGGCTCCAATCCTTGCGATTTGGCTTGACCGTTTTTTCCAAAATCAATTTAATCTCGCGGTTCGAGGTCTCCGCTTGGCCATTTGTTTGAGGATGGTACGCAGTGGAAATCCTATGAGTGACAACATACTTTTTTAACAAAGATTCGATGGTCTTATTGCAAAAATGAGTCCCTCGATCACTGATTATAGCCCGTGGAATTCCAAATCTGCAAAATATGTTAGATTTAACAAAAGAAGCCACAATTTTAGAATCATTAGTTCGAGATGCTTTTGCTTCGACCCACTTAGAAACATAATCAACTGCAAGTAAGATATAATAATTACCAAATGAGTTAGGAAATGGTCCCATAAAATCCATGCCCCAAACATCAAAAATTTCACAAATCATGATTGGGTTTTGAGGCATTTGATTTCTACGAGAAATATTACCTGTTCTTTGACAATTATCACATGACTTACAGAAAGTAAACGCATCCCGGAATAAAGTTGGCCAATAAAAGCCGCATTCCAAAACCTTATGGGCTGTACGCTTCGCACCAAAATGTCCTCCACAGGCATGGGCATGACAAAACTCAAGTATGGAGTGAAACTCCATAGTGGGAACACACCGTCGTATGACTTGGTCTGAGCAATGTTTCCACACATGCGGGTCATCCCAAACATAATACTTGGCATCACTCCTCAGTTTGTCCCGTCGGGCCTTGGGCATACCTGCTGGAAATTTTTTCGAAACAATGAAATTGACAATATCAGCATACCAGGGTTCAGAATCAGATTTCAACACTGGATGATCCAGTGTCGTGTGCCTCTGCCAGTGCGACGACACAGCGAATAGATGTTCATCTGGAAAAGTTTCAGCGAGTGGGGGCTCATCGTCGGGATTCACCAGTCGACTTAGATGGTCTGCAACTGAATTTTCAGACCCCTTTTTGTCCCGAATTTCTAGATCAAACTCTTGGAGGAGTAAAATCCAGCGGATAAGTCTAGGCTTGGCTTCCTTTTTGGTAAGTAGAAACTTCAAAGCTGCATGATCAGAAAATACAACAACTTTAGTACCCAATAAGTAAGATCGAAATTTTTCTAAAGCAAAGACAACAGCTAAGAGTTCTTTTTCAGTGGTGGTGTAATTGGCTTGGGCCGGGTTTAAGGTTTTTGATGCATAATAAATGACACGAGTAGCCCTTCCAACTCGTTGTCCCAAAACAGCCCCTACAGCATAATCTGATGCATCGCACATCACTTCAAATGGTAGTTCCCAATCAGGTGGCTGAATAATTGGTGGTGTTGTCAATCGCTCTTTCAGTTTATCAAAGGCGGCCTTGCACTCATCATCGAACAGAAATTTCACCTCATTTTGCAGCAACTTGCACATTGGAGCCGATATCTTGGAGAAGTCTTTGATAAATCTTCGATAAAATCCTGCATGGCCAAGAAAAGAACGCACTTCCCGCACATTCGTGGGGTAAGGTAATGCCGAAATAAGATCTATCTTAGATTTATCAACTTCTATGCCTTTTAAAGAAACAATGTGACCCAAAACTATACCTTGTTCTACCATAAAATGACACTTTTCCCAATTCAAAACAAGGTTAGTTTCTACACATCGCTTTAAAATCAATTCTAAGCCTTTCAAGCAATTTTCAAACGAATCACCATAAACACTAAAATCATCCATAAAAACCTCAATAATACTACCCACATATTCAGAAAATATGCTTACCATACACCGTTGAAAAGTGGTTGGGGCATTGCAGAGACCAAAGGGCATCCGTCGGTAAGCAAATGTACCGAATGGGCAGGTGAAGGTGGTCTTTTCTTGGTCCTCAGGTGCTATGGCAATCTGAAAATATCCTGAAAAACCATCTAAAAAGCAGTAATGAGAGTGTCCAGCTAAGCGCTCAAGCATTTGGTCAATGAAGGGCAGAGGAAAATGGTCCTTTCGAGTCATGGAGTTCAACTTACGATAGTCAATACAAACCCTCCATCCAGTTTGTACTCGAGTAGGAACCAACTCACCTTCCTTATTTTCGACCACCGTGACTCCAGATTTCTTAGGCACAACTTGCGTAGGACTCACCCATCGACTATCAGAAATTGGGTAGATGATTCCTACATCTAAGAGTTTCAAAACTTCCTTTTTAACAACCTCCATCATGGGCGGATTTAATCTTCTTTGCGCCTCTCGAGAGGGTTTGGCACCGTCTTCAAGAAGGATGCGATGCATGCACAAAGCTGGACTAACACCCCTAATATCTGCAATCGTCCACCCAATAGCTTCCTTGTATTTTCTTAGAATTTGTAATAGAGCCTCTTCTTGAATGGAGCCCAATTTTGCCGAAATTATTACAGGCAATGAGTCTTGCTCTCCTAGATAAGCATACTTCAAATGATTTGGCAATGATTTCAATTCAAGTTCTGGTGCCTGCAACACAGATGGAAAAATTTTGTGGTCAGACTCAGGTAAATTAATAAAGTGTAAATCATACTTGGGTGGCAAAGAGGGTTGTGATTGAAGTGCAGCCACAATTTCGAGTATGTCCAGGTTCCCATGTGCAGCAGTCTGCCTTTCATCCCCTCTCAAGTCCTTAGTCAACACAAACTCCAAATTATCCCTGAAATTCATCTCAAAAATTTTCTCGACAAGAGGGTCAATAATACTCAATGCAAAAACATCACTCTCATTGTCTGGATATTTCATGGCATCAAAAATATTGAATTTAATTACCTGCCCATCAAATTCCATCGTGAGGGTTCCCTCACGGACATCTATTTTAGTTTGGGAGGTGTTTAAAAACGGTCTCCCCAACAAAATAGGTGGCGAAACTGATGGGTCACCATTCATATCCAACACATAAAAATCAGCAGGGAAAATAAGTTCATTCACTTCAACAATGACATCTTCAATAACCCCATCAGGATGTGCAGTACTACGATCGGCCAATTGAATGATAACTCGTGTTTCTTTCAATGGCCCTAGATCTAGAGATTCATATACAGAACGTGGCATGACATTTATAGAAGCTCCTAGATCTAGCATAGCACGCTCAAGTCGAACATTTCCAATACGACATGGAATAACAAACATACCTGGATCCTTTCGCTTTGGAGGGAGTCGCCTTTGGAAAATTGCAGAGATGTTTTCTCCCATCAAAACCTTCTCATCACCCTTCAACTTTCTCTTGTTCGTACACAAATCTTTTAGAAATTTGGCGTACCTTGGGACTTGCTTGATCGCATCAATCAAAGGGATATTGATCTCAACCTTGCGAAAAACATCCAGCATCTGTTTGTCTTTATCCTCCTTCCATGGTTTCATCAGCCTGGAAGGAAAAGGAACCATATTAGGATGGAAATTAGGGGGAAAATCGGAGTTCGCCTGGGCAGATTTCGGGGTTTTCACACTGGATGACGGTTTAACGCTGGATGATCCAGTGTCGGCCTGTTCAGTAAGTTGTTCTTCCCCTTCAATTTCTCGACTTTTCTCAGGCTTTTCAAGGTCCTCTAACTGCTTCCCACTCCTCAAGGTTACTGCACTGACATTCCTTGGATTGACCTCTGGCTGAGACGGTAATCTACCTCCATTCTGGGCTTCCAGACGACTCATAGCTGTCGCAAGTTGACTCACTTGTGTCTCAAGATTTTTGATACTTGACTGAGTATCCCTTTGGAATTGAGCAGTATCCTTTTGGAATTGCATTGTGTTGGAAGCCAATGTCTTCATCATATCTTCCAAAGACGTGTTGGAGTTTTGCCCGGATGATTGCCCATGGTAATTAGAATTTCCTCCTTGATGGTTTGAATGTCCTCCTGGGTGATTAGGATTTCTCAAGAGTTGTAGAGGTTTATTATTATCTCCACTGTAATTTCCTTGCTGATTTCCTTGTTGGGTTCCCCACCTTAGATTTGGGTGATCCCTCCAACCCGGATTGTACGAGTTGGAGTATGGGTCATACTTCCTTCCTTGATAATTCGAGTTTCCTCCGTGGTAGTTTCCACTTCCCACAACATTAGCATGAGCATCGTTTTCATCAATCATAAATCGACATGATTCAGTTGCATGATCAGTGGTATTGCAAAGGTGACATGGTTTCACCTGGGGAACAGTTGCAACAACTTGACGAACCAAAGAAGTTAATTCAGCTAATTGGTCCCCAAAATTGGAGGCATTCACCTCCTTCACGGCTTGCACCGACGAATCCCGAGTGTTAAATTGTTGGGAAGTGGCAGCCATATCTGAGATAAGAGCCCTTGCTGCTGATGGCGTCTTATTCATTAGTGCCCCTCCACTTGCCGCATCAATTATGTTTCGGTCCATCGAAGTCAGCCCTTCGTAAAAATATTGGATTAAGAGATGCTCGGAGATTTGATGATGAGGACAGCTTGCTTCCAATTTCTTAAAACGCTCCCAATAGTCATGCAATGTCTCCCCATGCCTTTGTCGAGCTCCACATATTTCTCTTCGAATGTTCGCCGCTCGAGATGCAGGGAAATACTTTTCCAAGAACAGTCGTTCCATTTCTTCCCATGTTGTGATGGAACCTGAGGGTAGATAATACAACCAATCCTCCGCTAAATCCTTCAGAGAGAAAGGAAACGCTCGGAGTCTGATTTGTTCCTCCGTCACAGCCCTTGGTTTCATGCTCGAACACACACTATAGAACTGTTTCAAATGCTTGTGAGGATCCTCACCTGCACGTCCATAAAAAGAAGGAAGTAAATGAATCAACCCAGATTTAAGTTCAAAATTTGTTTCATCAGTTAAAGCAGGATAAGTGATGCAAAGAGGTTGTTGAGTAAGTGCAGGATTTGCTAGCTCCCTCAATGTTCGTTCCCGTGCCATTGCTCCTTCCTCGTGATCAGATTCACTCGAGTCAGATTCTGAAGAAGGGTGTGAAAATTCCAAGGCTTGCTTAGCTTGTCGCCTCAAGACTCGATCTCTTCGAGTTATCTCAGGATCAAATTCCAAATCCTTGGATCCTTGAGACCGAGTGCGCATTCACCAATAAAATTCCAGAAAAATTTCCGCCAAAGCAATCTGCAGAAACTGACACTAGAAAGACCAAGTCACACTGGATTAGCCAGTGTGAAAAACAGAGTAAGTCAGTAGGCGAAACAGATCAAGGAATCAGGAAAAAAAAAGGCTGAACAGGGCAGAGAAAGATACAAACGCTGAACAGCAATTTTTTTTTATTTTTTTTTTTTCGAATTTTTTAAATTTTTTTTTTTTTTAAAATAAAGCAAGAAAAGAACAAGATGACACAATAAATGCAAATCACTCCCCGGCAACGGCGCCAAAATTTGACCGCGCGTCGCAACGCGGCAAAATTAATTAAATTCCTTTCCTATCCTAACCAATGAGTAGCTAGGGTAAGCAAGAGTCGATCCCACGAGGAATGACGATTAATTATGTCACCTAGATTCAATTCAAATGAAATAACAAATTGGGGGGTGTTTGGATTAGATATTATCACTAAATTAATTAAATAAACTAGAAAGCAAATTAAACAAGTAATCAATGGATGCAAATATTCCAGTTAACAGTTCAGTTATCCCCCGATATTAATTATCTTCCAATTATATCACCCCTCTCTCAGTTATCATGGAATTATCATCCCTAGTCTAACAACAAGCTCTGTTAAACCGAGTCGTCTCTTAAGATTAGTTAATCAGGATCCGCTCTCTAATTAACCCTATTCAATTGAACAACCTAGAATAAGCTCTCTAGATTTAATTCATTAAATGCATTAATCACCAAGACAACAGGATGAACTAGACTCCGAATACACAAGCTCGATTCGATAATTCTAGGATTATGTTACCCTAGAGATGCACGACCTCTAGTTTACCACTTATGAAAATTAAACCACAACAATTAGGATTCATGATTTAAGATTCTAGCAATCAATTATAAACACTTAACCTAGGTGATCAGGCTAAATCAAGCATCAACAATTGAAAACATTCTGCACAGATAACATAATCAATTCCATTCAAACATCGAGAAGGTAATACGAAATTAATTAGAACATAATAAATAATCGGGTTCAAACATCCCTGCTAACCGGAGTAGAAAGATTAGCCGATCATCCTTAGCATTGAATCCACCAAAATAATTGTTATCTTCATCCTAATTAATCTAGAAAGAATAATAAGAAATATATGTTTCTCTCTCTCTAACCAATTCTCTCTCTCTCTCTAGTCTCTCTCCTAATCTCTACGTGCACAGTGATCTGAGAATGGGAAAAAAAAAAATCTTTCTCCTTTTAAACTCTTTCTCTCTTGCCTTGCGTCAACTCCTCTTTCTTGGGCAGAAAGCCACTTAATTAGGGCATATTGGCTAGTGATGAAAATGGGCCCTTCTTTTATCACCCATTTCTTTATACTTTTGGCCCAAGTCCTTTCCTTTGTTCTTCAAGTAAAGCCCACTTATTTCCTTCAATTTCCTTTTGCCTCCAAAATCTTCCAAATCTCCTAAAATAATCAAGAAAATAATATTTGAAGTATTTGGAGACACAAATCACATATATGTAGGAAAATAGTGCATCCAATCAAATAAATGATTATAAAATCTCACATTAAACACCACTAATATGCACATATTTTCCTCATATCACTTATGTATTTGATGGTCCTAAACTACTACATACTAATATATATAGCCACATCTTTACATCATAGATATGGGTTTTCCTGTTTCAAATAATAATATGATTAGCTTTTCGGGATTAACAAACTTGAGTTTTGATTAATTAATCAACTAAAATGCTATTTTTAATTTGGATAATTTTTTATTTATTTTGAATTGATAATCTGCTAGTGCTTTTAACTTTTTTTTGTTCATTCATTAATAGAAATGTTAGCATCGATTTCAATTCAAAAATAATAATATTTTCAATCATTCATTAATAGAAATATTAGCATCGATTTCAATTCAAAAATAATAATATTTTCAAGGACAAATTTTTTAATCAAATCACAAATTGTGGAATGTAGAAAAAAAAGACCTCAAGTCAGCTGCTAAGTCTTTCAATCATCTTCACAACATTGATTTCAATTCAAATATAACAATATTTTCAAGGTCAATTTTTTTAATCAAATCGCAAATTGTGGAATGTAGAAAAGAAAGACCTCAAGTCAACTGCTAAGTCTTTCAATCCTCTTCACAATGCCAATTTATTTACCTAAACAGTTCTTCTAGCTTCATGTCCGTGAATTGATTATGTTTTGCATGAGTTGATACTATAATTAATCTGCCACATGTTATTGTAGTAAAACCCAAAATTTCTCATTTCATTGTAGTGAATTTAAAATTTAATTATAGTTTCCTATAAAAAAAATGATACATCGATTAGTTTTTAACTTAATATAATTTTATATGTAATAGTTTTACAATAAAAGACATTAAATATGTATCCTATCCTTATATATATATATATATATATATATATATATATATAACAACGTACTCCAAGTTTAAAAATATGAAATAGCAGCATAATATTTTTTGGTAATCTAATTACCATATCTTTACAAAAAAAGTTATTATAGGACATTAATTAAAAATACACTTTATTATTAGCCTATTACATACAACTTTAATAATAATTATTAGCCATATCTTTACGTCATAGATATGGGTTTTTCTATTTCGAATAATAATATGATTAGCTTTTCCGGATTAACAAACTTGATTTTTGATTAATTAATCAACTAAAATGCTATTTTTAATTTGCATAATTTTTTTTTTATTTTGAATTGATAATTTGCTAGTGCTTTTAACTTTTACTACATGTTATTGTAGTAAAACCCAAAATTTCTCATTTCATTGTAGTGAATTTAAAATTTAATTATAGTTTCCTAAAAAAATGATACATCGATAATTTTTTAACTTAGTATAATTTTATATGTAATAGTTTTACCATAAAAGACATTAAATATGTATCCTATCCTTAAATATATATAAAAAAAACATACTCCAAGTTTAAAAATATGAAATAGCTTTTTATATATTTTTTTGGTAATCTAATTACCATCACTTTACAAAAAAAAAAAAAAAAAATTTATTATAGGACATTAATTAAAAATACACTTTATTATTAGCCTATTACATACAACTTTAATAATGATAAATATAATTCTTATTAGTATTATTGGAAGAACCAATTGGGTTTTCAAATATCAATAATTAAGTTGATTGATTTGCTCCTAAATTGTTTATGTTGATGAATTAATAGTCTTTGTTGTGCATGATTGTTTGGTGTATATGGACTTGGAAGTGTCCATACAATACAAAAATACTATATGACAATTATTAAAATTATTAATTACTAAATTACTATTATGACCTTAAATAATAATATTTAATAAGGATATATTAGGCAATTCAAAATTTATAAGAAACATTCAATTGTACAATAATTTAATTCATATTGCATAATAGATCATTTACCATATTGATTCAATTGTACAATATTTTAATTCATCTTGCAGAATAGATCATTTAACATATTATCATGCTTTAATTTGTCATTTTCACATGTCTTTAATTAATGTATCAATATATTACTTACATATCAAAAATTTTAATAAAATAATTAATGAGATTTAAATGTACTATGAAAAAATGGAGGAAATTTAAAAAATTAACTATATTAATTATTGCCTTCATTTCAAAATAACTACAGCTTTAAAAAATAAAATTATATGAGTTTTCTATCAAGACAAATCACTCACCATATTGATCGTACTTTAAATTTTGATCTCCAAACATGTTTGTAATTAATAAGTGAAGATATTGTTTACGTCAACTATCTTTATTTAACTATAATGATACACATATATGGAAAAATGGAATTACATAAATCTATATAAATTAATAGTCTTTGTGTGAAAAACTCTTAATTAGATTAGGATTATACAGTGTAGATGGATTTGGAAGAGTCCATACAATGCAAAAGTACTAAATTACAATTTATTAAAATTATTAATACTAAATTACTATTATGACCTTAAATAATAATATTTAATAAGGATATATTAGGCAATTCAAAATTTGTAAGAAACATCCATACTTTTATATCTATTAAGTATTATCACATAAACGTATGAGAAATATCACATAAAGGTAAACATGTACAAATTGTGGTAAAATTAGGGTTTTTTTAGAGTTAAAAGTATTTAATAAAGATATGATATCTGAACATAAATGTATGACTAATATAACATAAAAGTCAGGAGAAAAAAAAAAGTGCGTGAATCCGAGTCGACCCGAACCTGATCCGCATGTTTATGTGCATCAGGTGCACAAGACTGCAACTCATTGAACCAACAGGTAGAATTTGATTTTGAAGGTGCTGATGTACGAGTCTGAACAACTCGAAATATTATGCCAACGTGTAACTAGAAAACTAAAAACAATGCATATGAACTCTATTACGTCGTTTTTATACCTTCCGATTAAATCCGTTTACTTTAATTGAAATTTCAACTAAATTCAGAGATTACACATTTCTTTCACAAACTTCACAAATTGAGTATAAATCAGTCTACAACCAATTCCTTTCCATTTTTAACAGAAACCCTAATCAATTAAAACACCTCCAAAACATAAGACATTTAGAACACCACTTCATCTTGCCTTGGATAGGCCCTGATTTATGGACATTCGGATCTGTACTTAGATCTATATTCGCGGATTAAACGATAGGTTTCGTGAACCAGGGCAATCGGGCAGTAAAGTGGAGAAGAAGAAAGGGCCATCTGCATTGTCTTGGCATCCATGGGTAACGTAATTGGATTCTAGAGGCTGCTGGTGGAGCCAATCAAGTTCAGATTCCATTCATCACAAGGCTAAAACCACCACCACTTAATTGTCAAAATACTCAAAACCCACATCTTCAAGCTTACAAATATTATTTTCTTCGAATCTCTATCAAAATTAACTATCATGTACCAAGATGACCATGTTCTTAACAAAAATAAAAAGTCTTCATTTTAAGATTTCCATTCAAACCAGACCAATTCAATGAAAATTTGTTTGGGAAATCTCTAAAAGTGAAAACTCCTTTTTCTTGATTTGTCAACCAAAATAAATAAATCATACACTAAAATGGCTCTTCTCAAGTCAACCCTAAATCACTTTTGATTTCAATTTGAAAATCCTAATTAATTCAAAGATGAATCGTTTGAAAACCTTAAAGCAATTCTTTTTTCTTGACTCCAAAATTAATGCAAATTTAAGTTGCATAATTAAAATGACATCGTTTTGGATGGGTGATTTTATTTTTACTTACATTTTGGCAGTTTATGTGTCGATCTACAATCTTATCAGCAAATTCAAAATCGAAATCTTAAAGTAAGTGATTCGAATTGCACAATATAATATATTTAAAGTCATGTTTATTTTGTTAATATCCAAAATTTAGTTAAAATTACAATTAAAATTTATGATTTAATCGACAAGTATATACTGACGTCGTTTAGGACACATTGATTTTTTATTGTTTTAATTAACACTGGCAGATGACATGAAGAGTTGCCCGAACACGACAGGACCTTCAAAACAAAAACAAAAAATCTGATCCATTGGTTTGACTTGCACGAGATATAAGAAAAAATATAAATAAAACACATATTAACAAAAACTATTTTATTTCATTTATAATAAGTGAATAATTATTTTTAATCAGCTCACCTTTATTTTTATTATTTATTTTTTATAATTTTCCCTAAAAAAATAAATTAAATAATTTTGACATTTATAAATGATTTCTATAATTAAATCTACCATATGTTATTTTAAGAAATTTAATTGAAATTCATATATTATTTACTAATGTGTAATATCAACGTAATTAAATCAATATAATTAAATAGCCACATGAATTAACTTTAAAATTCTAATTATTATAGATTTAATTTGTAAAATAAAAATAAAAATTTTCTAAAACAAAGGGAAAAAAAACATTTAATGAGAGAATTTAATGTACAAGCATTGTATGAATGTCATGTGGCACTTTTGGCACATGAGATCTTCTATTACACTTGGCATGATTGGTATGATGGAATGAAATTAGGTGGGAATGGAATGAACTTAAGAATGGAATGATGGTGGGAAATGAATGGTATAAAAGTACTTATTCCTATGATTGGTAACACAAAAGAATAGGAAAGGAATGAAATAATCATTATCATTATATTTTATAATTAATTACTACAAATAAAATCCATAAATATTAAATCAATCTTTATTTGACCAAAATACCTTCCACTATGATCTTACTTTAAAATTCTTGTTCCATATATTACTCAAATTTCATTATTTAGTATATTTAAATTTAAAAACAAATCATTTTGCGAAAAATTAATCATTGCACTAATATTAAGGTAGATTATATTTAAATATTTTAATTTTAATTTTATTATTAATTTACTAATTTTGTATTATTTTTCTTAAAATATTTAAATTATTTTATATTTATCATAATTTTTATTAATTATTAATATGCTTTTATATTATTTAAATAATATTTTATATTATCTAAAAATATTTTAATTAGTTACAATTTATTTATATATTTTTATGTTAATTATTATTTATTCTAATATTCATATATCTTATTTGTATATATTTAAAAAATATATTAGAAAAATATTTTACTAGAACTAAAATTATCTGTATTATTAATATTATACTCATACTATCTTTATGTTTTTAAGAATTTTACATTTATTCATTACTTTTATACTAGTTATGTATTTAATTGTATTATTTTTTTATATTTTTTTATATTTTATATTTTTATAAATAATTTAATATTATTTAAAAAAATTATATAATAATTTAACTTTGGGAAGTTAATTTATAAAAAAATAAAATAAATAATAATGAAATTGTTTAAAAAAATTTCATTCCTTAGAAGTCAGGAATATATAATACCATGAATGTAGTAAGGAATGACTAATCTCATGTCTATGGAATACCAATTCTTATGGGAATGGTGATTCCCACTGTTTAAAGTATACCAATCAGAGGAATAGGAATGAATGTAGGAATAATGATTCTATTCTCACCTCATTCCATCATACCAATCATGTCGTTGGTGTTATATTTCCTATTCCAAAACAATCACCACACGACAAGTGTATTCGATGACATCACTATTTAACACATGTCATATAATAAATGCTATGAAACATGAGATGTAACACCAAATGTAATAGAGGATCCAATCCGCACTTTTGGTCTCACTTTTATATATATATATATATATATATATATATATATATATATAATAACTTTTTTATATATACAGATAAGTGAATCATCATTCTTAATCAACTCACTTTTTTTTTATATATATTTTTCTCTAAAAAAATTAAATTAAACAAATTTGATATTTATAAATGATTTCTATATTTGAATCAATCATGTGTTATTTTAAGAAATTTAATTAAAAATTAATATAATATTTACTAATGTCTATTATCAACATAATTAAATCAATATCATTAAATAGCCATATTAATTAACTTTAAAGTTCTAGTTAGTATATATTTAATTTGTAAAATTAAAATAAAATTTATCTAAAAAGAAAAGGAAAAAAAAATACTTAATGAGATAATTAAATGTGCAAGCATTGTATCAATGTAATGTGGCACTTTTGATCTTACTTTTATGAGTGAGTCTCTTGTGAGACCGTCCAACGGATTTTTATTGCATTTGGTGAGAGGTCAACCCACAATACAATCAACTACAACCCAAATCCTACGATTCACATGTTGTTTATAGGTGATAGAGCTCCATCTCACAATAACTATTCGTGAGACCGTCTCACATAAGTTTTTGTGTACTCTTATATATAGAATGAAGATATAACATGAGCATTTCAGCATTATTTTATATTATATATATAAACTAAATCTTTCATATCTACATCGACCCATCTCTAGCCGTTTGCTTTAGCCGCCCCGTATATATATATATATATATATATATATATATATATATATATATATATATATATATATATCCCAAAAAATCAATTATAATTAAATTCTTTATTTCAACTCATACGCATATGATGATTAAACAAACACATATTATTTAAAAATAAAAGATTCATTGTGATCCAACCCCACACTCCCCCAACATATCTCCTTCCATTTGCGACTACTATACTACACACCCCAATGATAGGAGAAGTAATTTAAAAAACTTTCAATCTTTACTAATCCCAGAATAAGTAAAAGTTTTATATCATGATCACCACTTCTATATTAATATAGATGTCTCTCTCGAAGTCTTATCACTTCATTTAAACAAGAGTACTTTCTCTCATTTTCCCTTTCTTTCTTCTTTATCTAAATAAGTTAAAGCTTGCACTACTAGCTCTTTCTAAAATGTACATTTTATCTGTGTTGATCATCATTAGCTAGCAGGCAAAGTCTTTGGCACAGAGAAGAAAATGAGCACTAAAAAGCCTAGCAAATATAGCAAAATCATGAGATACTTGAAAGGGCCCGTAAAAATCCTGGCCCGAGCCCGGGATTTCTACGTGCGAAGCCTATTAGATTGTTCGGGCCATGTATCCTTCAACAACGCCATTGGCTACCCAGGCCCACAATTCATGAGTTTGCCCAAGAGCTTCAGTGTCAACTCATCATACTCGGATCACATCTCGAGAGACGAGGATTTGAGGGAGCTCATTAGGGTTGCCTCCACTCGCAGCCTCACTGGAAAAACAGAGGCGGAGCTTCTCCGGTCAAAAAGGTCACCACCGATGGGTGGTGACGTGGCGGCTATTCCTCGTAGCCAGACGGTCACCATTGGCCGGATTGATGAAGACAAGCCTTGTGAATTTGGAGAGGCCGAGGTTTATCCAAGAAGCAAAAGTTATGCAACTTCAAGAAGTAGTAGTAGCATGATGTGAATATAATCGGTTCGGATTCTCTGTTACAAATTGTGTCTACATCTTTTATTTCGACATGATAATACAAGCTACTTATGTACTTATGTATTGATGAAGTAAGTAACATGTATTATGATTTGTAATTAATGGGAAATCTGGTTAGTAAAACTCTTACCATAGTCAAATAATTATGGAAGAATTCGAAGGCCTAATTTCCTTATTGAATATGTATGTTCCTAATTGTCTTTTGTGTAAGATAATTGTGTGAGTGAAAAAGGTGGAGTGTGTGAATATGTATGTAGCTAAATTTGTCTTTGTGTATGATAATGTGCGAGTGAAAAAGGTGAGTGTGTTTGGTGGTGAATGTCTTTACATGTATTGTATAGAGGTGCTCAAATGGTTCAAATCGCCGGTTTCGGTTCGGTTTGGAAAACTGTGGAGGGCTAAATTAGAACCGAACTGTGGGGATTCCAATTTCGGTTTCGGTTTGTAAACCGTCGGTTCCGGTTCGAACGGTAGGTTTGGACATTTTTTTTTTTTTTAATTTTTAAAAATTAAATTTGCATATAAATATTACAATTATTCATATATTACAAAATAACAATGTTTTTTGAGTAAATAATTTGATATAAATTAAAAAATAAAACTTACATTGTACTACATTACAATTTATAAGTTACAATTTTAAAAATTAGAAATTACAAGTTAAATACAACCAGATACAAACCATAAACCTAAAAAAATTACAACTTATAGCACAAATTAATAGTAATAATCAATACAACTTAAAATTAAAAAGTAAAATAAGATAAATACATAATATTATTTATATAAAATATAAATAAAATAAAATAAAAAAGATAAACCGGCGGTTCAAACCTCCGGTTTACGATTTCAATTTGAAATCGAAACTGGATCATGCGAACCGTTGATCCGATTCAATTTCGATTTGGTTCCAGTTTTTCGAATCGGATGAACACCTCTAGTATTGTATTCACTTGCAAGGCTTCCTTTTCTATTTGAGACTTTTTTTTTTTTTGCGTGTTTGATTAATTCAAAGATGAAATGAATTCTACTTTTGCGTCGTAGTAATTATTATAATAAAGTGTCTTTGGTTTGCTTGTTTTGCCCTGCATTGACAGAATCAAACCATGCCTCATGGAGTGAGATCTTCTATTACATTTGGTGTTACATCGTCTATTCCAAATCAATCACCACACGCCACGTGTATTCAATGACATCACTAATTAATACGTGGCGTGTATTAAATGTTATGTAACACAAGATGTAACATCAAATGTAATAGAAGATCCAGACTCATGCCTCATATGTAGGCCTGTAAAACAGTAAATGGTGCAATTATTTGAGCTGAACGGATAACTGTTCAAAGTTAATTTGAAATATTATTGAGTTTCAAAATATATGTTTGAACTTGTTTGATAATTCATCGAGTCAAATTTGAACGATAGCTAAATATAAGTCCGGCTCGAGTAGTTTGAAATTTTTGCATTTTTTATCTTTTCATAATAATTGAGCTCCAAGTTGAGCTAAACTTTAGATTTTATCAAAAGTAAAAGTATGTTCAAACTTATTTAATATATCTATCAAATCAAGAATTAAGATCAAATAAAGTTTTTAACAAACGATCTCAAATCGAATATCGAAAGTTTGTTTGATTTTTAAACTTATTGATATGAGAGTTCAAGATTTGTAATGTAACAACATTAATTCAAATTGAAGGGGAGAATAATTTGATTTAATTATATCCACTTTAGATAAGATAAAATGTTTGTTTTCAAACGATCGAAAAATGATTTATATCCAATTTCATAAAATAATTTAAATAAAGTGAAGTCCCACCGAACTACAATCATTAATGTTCCGAGCATCAATGCATATAGCTCATGATTCTTAATATATAACTCAGTAATGCATCTACTGATAGACTTAGCCCAACGATAGATACATCAATTATTTTGAGTGAGGTCTCAAGTTTGAGTCGCCGCCCTTAACTGAAATTAAAAACAAAAAAACATGACATTAAAACATATAAGTGATCTTGATGATTTAGAGAATCATTACTCATTGGTCTCATGTTGTAAGCATTAATTGACCAATTTCATGATACTTGAATGTACAAACGGCATGAATAAATTGAAATTAGGACAATTCAACTTTTTATTTTATTTTATAAAAACGTCTATAAATTAATTTTTTATTAGGGATTTAATATGTATAAAACATTTTTTCTCATGAAAAATGAGCATAAATGAAACCACATTGGCACAGAATTAAGAAACATATGCTTAATTACCAAGAATGCAAGATTCTGAGCAATAGATCTCAATTGTTCTTATTTTTTCACCGAATATACCTGCAACAAGAGAAGGATTAATCATACTTTTGAAACAACTTAGAATATATTTAGTTTTAATCATATAAATAAAACTGGTATCACCAGTAAGGTAAATAAAGCATCGATATATATATATATATATATATATATATATATATATATATATATATATTCATCAAGAATATCATCTACTTAATGTATTCTATTTTCATAAAGGCAAAGTCTTGGGTAAGACCGTCTCACGGATGTGTCAGGTCTGGTCAAGTCGGAGATAAACAATTATGTAATACTTTTGTGTGTATTAGGTAATACTTTCATACATATTAAGTATTATTTTTGTATTAGGTTTGGTCACACTATAAAAAAATATGTAATACTTTTATGTGTATTAGGTATTATTTTTTTGTATATCTGGTAATAGTTTTGTATTATAAAACACATGATCTGATTCGGGTCGGGTCGAGTTATAAAAAACGCGCTTATCCTCCCTAGTGTTGCCCCATGCGCTATTTTTCCCTTGCGGGTAAGTCATAAAACATGTAATATTTTTGTATTAGATTATACTTTTGTGTATATTAGATACTACTTTTTTTATATGTAAGGTAATACAACACAAAAATATTACATAATTTATTATGTACGGTCCGACCCGCCCATCTTACAAAATAGAATCTGTGAGACGATCATACCTAAGACTCACTCTTTCGTAAATGTACATCACTATAAAAAAAATATTAATGATATACACAAGATATATATTGATGGTGTTAAACGAATCATCATAGGAAATGTTGATCACAACTAACTGAAACATCTGGAGATGGGAACTTTTTATTGGATGAAAGTAGGTCTTATCTAAATCCATGTCTCAAAAAAAGATTATATTCTAGTGGAGTATTTTTCAATACTCCAAGATAACAATAATATAATTATGTTATGGCATCTTATGCGTTTAAGATGGTTTTTCTTTTTTTAAGTAATGCGCGTTAAGATGTAATTAGAACCAATAATTCTTAATTATTAGACTGTGGGCATATCTTGATGATGTGATCCTGTAACTTTCAAAGATATGAACTTCTTTAATTATTTATTCCTGCAAGTTAAAATTTAAAATTGTATATATTTAATTGCCAAGGAATCATCGAAGAAGATGATGGAATTTAAGATTTTATTTCAAGGCAGAAGATTCACAACCAAATGAATGGTTCAAAATATTATATTTTTAGTGACTACTGAGTAGAGTTCGGAAATTTTTGTTTGAGTGACGACATTAGATTGAAGAAGACAAGCAAAAATAATTTTATTATTTTCAGAAAAAAAAATCTCCAAGTTCATAAATTTTGATTTATATGCCATAAAAATTTAGATAAATTTTATATTGATAATTCTTGAGATCGAAGATTCAAATTTATAAATCAATTCAGAATATTCAAATGAACACCGATTTATTTTTCAATATATATTCTGATCACATCTCATATAATTTTATGAATAGTAAAAGATGTTTTCGAAGAACTTATGTCTTCCGTGAAACTATTTTATAAATTTAATTAAGTGGCACGATTTAGTTCATAATTCATAACTCATAATTTACAACTTATATTTATAAAAAATTGTGAAAATATTTTTAACATATGTATAATAATGTCGTCTTACAAAATTATATTTGTAAGATTACTTTTCATAAATAGTTTTTATTTTTTATTTTTTATACATTATTGAGTGATAAAGTATTTTTTCTGTTTCAAAATTATGAATATTTTTTGATGGCTTTAGTAACAGCTGCCATATGTTTTTCATAGTTATTTTATTACAGGCGCCGCTACTTGTTTGACCGGTCAAACGCATGCCTCATATTGTTGTCGCATGCACGTGCTCATCTTATAATAGAGCCATGTCATGAGGTGAATATATATATATATATATAATATTGGTATTGTATATTATATAAAAAGTGAGTTTTACGTGACACAGGTCAACCCACAATCCAAATTTCACAATTCTCATATAAACTTGTAAAAATTGATTTAATTTATAGGTAAAAAGAATTTGTATCACGGAAACTCCGCAAGTTTTTGTGTTATATAGATCGTGAATATTACATTTGATATAGCCTATTGAGTAGCACCGAAAACAAAAGGCGAATGGTACAGTTGATTGCTGATTATCAAACTTATAACTACATTATACCAATTTCTAACTTAATTAGTCTTATGAATTGAAATTTTCTGAAAATATAAGAGAACCGAAATTGTAAAACAGATGATTGCTTGATTTTTTATATAATAATTTTATTATGCCATATATGAGGTAAATTGATATGGTAGCAGTTTGCAATCCTCCTATCGTATATTGTGTTACATATTACTCTAGTTGTTAAGTTTTCTTTTCTAAGACAGTCTTACGGATTTTTATTGCATTGTGTGAGATGAGTCAAACCACAATCCAATCATCCACAACTCAAACCCTAAAATTTACATGTTGTTTGTGGTGATGGGGCTCCATCTTACGGTAACTATCCATGAGACCGTCTCACAAAATTTTTTGTGTATTGTTAATTATTGATATGGTAAGGAAATTATCGATTTGGTCCCTTAGGTCAGGCGGGGCACTTCGTTTTGATGCCACATAGTGCATAATTAATCCTATGAGAAAAAAATGTTAAATTAGTCTCACTAGGGGTGTGCACGGTTTGGGTTTGTTCGAAGATTTGAAAATCTACGAAACCGAACCAAATTTTGGAGAATTTCAAAACTAATTTTTCGAAATCAAACCAAAAAAAAAATCTACAAAACCAAACCAAACCAAATTTTGGTTCGGAGCTTCGGTTCTACTGGTCAGGATCAGTTCGGGATGAATATTCAAAGATTTTAAAAAAAATTAAAATAGAAAAATGAATAAGTTGAAATCACCAAATTACTTGCTAATTATTAGATGGAATTGAGAACTAATTACGTGAGTTAATGAAAAACTAGGAGATAGATGATTACAAAATTTCAAACTTATTAATTAAGGAAATTGAATTTTTTTTTTGTAAATATGTGTTTTAAAATAAACTATAAAATTTATTTGAGAAATTTTGATTTATATTTTTTTATTATCTTTTAATTTAAAAGAAAATTTGAGGGTTAGTCTAAACTTTAACAATAATAAAAAAAAAAATGATGGGAGAGTTGAATAATGTAATAGACACAAGTAACAATATAATTTCTCAAAATAACAAACAAAAATCATTTCTATTCCTTTACAAATGAAGTATATGTTTCAAAAATTAAATAATATATTAATTATATTGGGTTATAATTAATTTTAAATTATGCGATGTGTATTGCACAAACCCATAATTTTGTTCTTATATAAATAATACTTAAGTTTTTCTAATTTTATTAAATTTAATTTAATTTTCTTTTTTTAATCATGTATATTACACGGGCACTATACTAGAATATATATATATATATATATATATATATATATATATATATATATATAGACATATTAAACGTTCAATAGGTAAATTTCATTGGGAAAAAAATTCAACAAAGTGTTAGAATTGACATTGAGAATTAACAATGAATAATTTTAGAAACTATTATAAGGGTAAGATGTAATAATAAACAAAATTAATATAAAAAGTTAATAAACTATTTGTCATACTAATTTTATATACATAAGGATAAAATAGTCAGTCTATACAAAATATTTCATAAACACGTCAACAAAACAAAAGTTAGTTTAACAAACCTACTTAAAAAATTAATCATCATTCAAACCAAACATACAATTTATCCTAAACCCAACATCCAAACCAAACACTCAAATAATATTATTTTTGTCTTTAATGAACAGTAAAAACTCACTATATTTAACTATCTTAACTAACCCAACTCTCAAAGCAAACGTACCTTATAATTTTAAATTTCGTCAAGGTAATTTTGTTATTTGGGACGGACTTTATTAATGGGTATTTTGGGCCTTTTCTTTTATTTGTTTATCTATATTTTATATGGATCTTTCTGCAATTATTTTTCTTCATGCTTCCATTTGATCTAAACAAAAATTTATATAATTTTATTTATCTTAATCCTTTATTTATGTTATTCTTTTTTTTTTTTCAGAAATTTTTATAACTTTCCAACTTATATATAACTAATAATTTTATAACCAAAATTGTACTTAATTTTCTCTATTTTTTGAGTTCATTCCACAAATTTTTTATGTATGTTTATAATGTTCCACGAATTTTGTATACATGTATTTTATGTTCCACAAATTATGTATTTTCCTTATCTAATGTTCCACAAATTTTTAGTACCTATTTCGTGGAGTGAGATTGCTCTTTTCAATATCTACTTTTAATGGAATGAGATTGCAATTTTAATACTTTTTTTTTTTTTTGCATACAAAAGAACTTTTATAGATTAACTGGAAACAACCAGCACTGATTGACAAAGAAAGTAGGGGGCGACCAAGAGGTCTTCAGATAAGAACAATTCTTATCATAATTTAAAGCAAAATCATAAGCAATAACATTCTTCGATTTATGGATCCAAAAAGGGTCCCAACCAAATGATGATTGAATATATTCTCAGATATCAGTAAGAATCGACACACTGCTTGTTGGACAATCTGATTCCTTAAAGAATGATTGATTTGGGCATCTCCAAGGATAGAACATGGCTCAACTTTCAGCTTTATGGCAACCATCGAAATAGCACCATTAAATTAATGCCCATTGTTAATGGATTGAGATTGCTATTTTTAATGTGTATGTTCTACGAATTTTTAATGCTTATTTTATGTTCCACAAATTTTTAATGTTCCACCAATTTCGTGGAACACCTACTTTTATATTCAATTATGGGGTTAATTGTGTGAAATCCCTTTATAGTTTGAAAAATCGGCTTGAAACCCTCATGTGCTTTAAAAAATGCACGAGGCCCCCTTATGGTTTTCTAAATATAGCCCGAAATCTCCAACTCCGTTAAAGTTAACGGAAGTGCTATGCACGCGCTCTTCATGCGTTTTTTTGTGTTTTTTTTTACTTTTTTACTATAAAATGATATATTTACTCTTGTTTACTATAATAAAACACTAATTCTTTTGTGAGGAGTTTTTTGCAATTGCAAACACTTTCTTCAAGCTTGTTTTCTACATTAACACCTATGTATTATTTGTTTTTTCTTTACAATGTTAAATTTTTATTTAGTTATTTATTTTATTTTTATTAATGCTAATAGTTGGTATGTATTTTTTTTTTACTTTAGTTTTCTTCCATTCATTTTTTTTCAACGTTAAATTTTTTTAGTTATTTATTTTATTGTTATTAATGACAGTTGCTACGTATGTTTCTTTATTTGCTTTTGGTTTTTTCAATTCATTTGTTACAATATTCATTTTTTATTTTATTGGTATTAATGTCGACTATTGATGAGGAGGATGTGGAAATATTTGATAATATATTATTTTTCACATCAAATTAACCCTAAAGTGTAATTAACGAGACTCTAAATATAATTAGTTTACTATCTTGCTTCAAAAACATATTCAATGTTCATACAAAAAAAAATTAAAAATCCATTGAATTTCTTGGAGAAATATAGATGATTAACGACGTGAACAATGAGAAATTTTACTGTTGAAGTACATCTTGTTTTAGAATGAGAACCTGAAACTATTACAAGGTATGTTCCAAGTTTTTCGATATAATCTTTTTTATCTTATGTTTGTAGTTACAAATTGGTATGTTCCATGTTTTCTTGCATAATAATAATAATAATAATAATAATAATAATAATAATAATAATAATAATAATAATAATAATAATAATAATAATAATAATATTATTATTATTATTATTATTATTATTATTATTATTTTGTTTATGATAAATTGGTATGTTAATTATTTTTTGGTATGGTTAATTTTTTGGTATGTTAATTGTTTCTTGGTATGATTAATTTTGTTTGTTATACCTAACAATTATTAAATAATGAGTCTTTTATTTATTTATTTTATATTTTCCTTAATATCGAGTCTTATTTATTTAATATAATTTTAATAAATAGTTGAGTTAATAACAATAAAAAATTTAGCATTTTGAAAAAATGAACTGAAAAAAAAAAGTAAAGAAAGAAATATATGTATCAATTATTGAAAAATAATAAAATTAATTGAAAAAAATAAAAGAAAAGAAAGAAAAATCATTAATAACAATAATATAAATAACTAAATAAAAATCAATATTGAAAAAAACAATAATTGAAATAATGAAAAGTAAAAAAGAAACATACGTACCAACTGTTAGTATTAAAAATAATAAAATAAATAACTATATATAAAATTAACATTATAAAAAAATTAGTTGAAAAAAAATAAAATAATAAATAGTTGTTAATGTAAGAAATCAGATTGAAGAAAATGTTTGCAATTCCAAGAATCCCACACGAGAATTAATATTTTAATATAGTCAAAAAAAAGGTAAATATATTATTTTATAGCAAAAAAGTCAAAAAAAAAAAACACAAAAAAACACATGAAGAGCGTGTGCATAGCACTTCCGTTAACCTTAATGGAGTTGGGGATTTTGGGTTACATTTAGAAAACCATAAGGGAGTTTTGCGCATTTTTGAAAGTACAGGGGGGTTTTACGCTGATTTTCCAAACCACAAGGGAATTTCGCGCAATTAACCCTTCAATTATGTGGAATGCCTATATTTATTATCCAATTTCGTGGAACACCTATTTTCATGTAAACCCTATTTAAACAAAATTTTCGTGTAAGCCTTATTTGAACAAATTTTTCTTGTAAGCCTGTATTAACAAGAATTTCGTGTAAGCTCTATTTCAATACATTTTCTTGAATGAGTCAAAGTAGGTCTGGTGGGGCGATTGAATGTTTATGAAAATGTTAGAATTTTTCCAATCAATGTCGTTAAAGGTGAGGGTAAAATGGTTAATTTGGTGGATTTGTGTTAAAAATGACTCATTACTATATTGAGTGGCAGGAAGAGTTTAAATATATCAATTATGGTAGTTTGCTCGTCGGATCCTAAAATCAAATCTCTAATATTCTAAGTAAGTAGATACATATGTATATGACAAAGTCTTGGATGAGACCGTCTTACGGATCCCATTCCGTGAGACGGGTAGGGTCGGGTCGAACTTAAAAATTATGTAATACTTTTATGTGTGTTATGTAATACTTTTATATATATTAGGTAATACTTTGTATTATAGAATACGTTTTGAGTTGAGTCAGACTATAAGAAAATATGTAATACTTTTATGTATATCAAGTAATACTTTTGTATTATGGGATAATAACCCGAATTGGGTTGGGTCGGGTCGACAAAAAACTCGCGGATCCTAGGCGCCCAGGTGCTCTTCTGCATGAATTGTATAATATGTAATACTTTTGTGTGTATTAGGTAGTACTTTTATGTATATCATGTAATACTTTTTGAAAATATCACATAACTTAATATCATGTAATACCTTTATGTATATGAAGTAATACTTTTATGTGTATCATGTAATACTTTTGTATATATCATGTAATACTTCAATCCGACCCTACCCGTCTCATGGAATGGGATCCGTGAGACGGTCTCACACAAGACCTACTCTATGTATATATATACACACACATGTTAAAGAAAAACTATTTTCTATCCTCATCCTTCAATTGTTCGATCTTAATTATATGCACAAGAAGAAATAGGGATATGAATCACAATAAAATTGTAAGTTCGAGATAAAAAACACAATATTATTTCATATTTTATTTTTCATCAAACAAGATCTTAATCATGAAGAGTGAGTCTTGTATGAGACCGTCTCACGGATCTCATTCCGTGAGATGGATTAATCCGACTCGATCAAGAGTCAAAGTTAAAAGTCAACTATCAATTGTCAAAAGTCAATGATCAACGCCGGTCAACATCATTAACGAAAAAGTATTACATGATACACATAAAAGTATCACTACAAATTTACCGACGGAATAATCCGTCAGTAATCTTGAATTTTCTGTCGGTAAACAGTTTACCGACAAAATACCGACGGAAAAAATCCATCGTTAATTCGCTTTATCGACGAATTTTTTTTTTCGGTCGGTAATTACCAACAGCATCAGGTATTTATTTTGTGTAAAATTTTCCACAAATTTACCGACGGAAAAAAAAGTTGCCGAAATATGTTTTAAAAAAATTGAAAAAAAATAAAAATTACACATTACCGACGGAATTAGCGACGGAAAATACCATCGGTAATCTACAAAAAAAAATTAATTTTTACATTAAATTAGGGTTAAATATTTAAATCAACTTGTACTTTTCATGTTTTTATACTTCACAATCTAAACTTTGTTTTTTGACCGGTTGCAACTTGAAGTCCACGAATTGTATAAGTTGCAACCTCCGACAAATTTTTCCGACCAAATCTCACACACGTGACATTCACATGCCAAATTAAGGGAGGTTTTGATATTTCCGTGAATTGTTGAGTTTATTTAAAAAAAATTAAATTATTGCAAAATACAATAGTCAATTGCCTAATAAAAACTTACTTCTAATAATTCATGGGAATATGATAACTAAGTTAACTAAGCTTATTAAGCTAATTAAAATAATTAAACTAATTAAACAAATAAATAAATTTACTATCATTTATCACAATTATGACAATTATACTGTTAATTACATAAAAATCAACATTAAAACTAACATTAATATAACAACTATATTAACATAATTAAGCACAAACTAACATTATCACAACTATACTAATAAAATATAATCAAACCTAAACTAACCTAATTAAATTAAAACTCACATTACATTAACATAAACATAAAATTAACATAATTCACACAAAAATGAAAAACACAAAATTCATCATCAATTCAGCACAAAATTAACACAAATTTCATTATCAAACATCATCAATATACAAAATACACATTAAATTTTTTTACTAAAAACTAAAAAAAAAATAATAGAAAGAGTCCATACCTCTCGGTTGCAGTGGGCGATGAAACTAGCACCTACGACGGTGGACGATAGAGACGACGATGGCAGTCAGCGAGCGGCCCGATAGTGGTGGGTGAGAGAAGGGTTGTTGTCTCTATTATACTCTAAATTTACCGACGGAAATTATTTTGGTATAGTTATGATTATTTATTTAAAAAATTAAAAATAAAAAGTTTAAAAAATACCGACGGAATTTCCATCGGTAGATTTATTTACAGACAGAATTAGCGACGGAAATTCCGTCGGTAAATGTCTCATTCGATTTATTATGTTTTTGTGCTATTTTATTTCCGAACTTTGTTCCAATAACACATTTTGAGTTCCATTTACAATCTTATATGAAGAATTCAATTTTATAAATGAGTTTAGTTCAATCTAACACAATAAACTTATTAAATCCATCAGTAATATGTTTAAAAATGAATACAAATATGTAAAATCGTTTGAGCAACATAAATAATTAAATTATATCTTGTTGATCGATAACAATGTCATTTAATACTAATTACAGATAACCATTTAAACGATAAGTAATATATAATTAGATTAACATAAAATTAGCTAGATGAACATTGCCTAATTGATTATATATACATACATACATCACATACATAATTAATATAATATAACAACATTATTCAAATGATATATTATAATTATTAATACAATATAACATTCATTAATTTTAGATAATTGGAAAAAAAAGTCATCAAAATAAAGATATTAAAATCTCTAAACCCTAAGATTTTTAATAAAGATTATGACTAATTCGTCGGTACATTTTTGAATTTTTTTAATTTTAATTAATTATTACCGATGAAAATTTTTGTCACTAATTTAGCGACGGAAATTCCGTCAGTAAATTTTTGAAAAAAAAATTAAAAATTATTTTAAAAATTTTAATTAAATATTACTGACGGAAATCTCTATCACTAATTTAGCGAAAGAAATTCTATCAATAAATCAGTCGGTAAATTTTTGAAAAAAATTGAAAAATATTACTGATGGAAATTCCATTAGTAATTACTGACATATTATATTCCGTTGGTAATTTTGCGCAAAAAAATAAAAAAAATTATATTTTTTAATTCTTTATCGAAGGAAATTTCCGTTAAAAAATTAGCGAAGGAATTTCCATCAGTAAAACTGTCGATAAACTTAATTTATCGATGGAAATTTTTCCGTCACAAATACAGACGAAATTTCCGTCGGCGTTTTATTTTTTAAAAAATTGATTATTGGCAGAAATCCGTCGGTATTTACCAACCGAATTTGTCCATCAGTAATTTTTGTCGGTATTTCGCTGCATTTTTTTAGTGTATTATCTAATATATATATATATATATATATATATAAGTATTACATGATGTTTTAGGTGTATCATGTGATATTTTATTCTCATAATGTAATATTTTCATATATCATGTAATACTTTTATATGTTTCATGTATATTTTTAAAAAGTATTACATGATATATACATAAAAGTATTATATTGTGTTTTATTTTCATAACGTAATACTTTCATGTGTATCATGTAATTCTTTTTTGTATTATTTTTTTGTATATCATATGATACTTTCAAAAAGTATTACCTAATATACATTAAAGTATTATCTTTGACTTTTGTTGATCGAGTGTTGATTTTGACCCATTGATCGTTAATCGGGTCAAACTCGACCCATCTCACGAAATGACATCCGTGAGACCATTTGACTCAAGACTTTGCCAATAATGAAATTTACATGATGGCTGGAAATGAAGCATCTATAATAATAATAATAATAATAATAATAATAATAATAATAGTAATAATAATAGTAATAATAATAAATGATTCCTTATTGTTTTCCCAAAATAGTAAAGTCTCACCAAAAGTCAACATTTCAACTTTCTATTTTAGTTATTTTATTATTAAATAAAATTGATAGAAATTCAAGTTTGGAAATATGTTTTCAATCACAAAAACTTCTGTGCACCAGTTGCACAGAAGTGAAATTCGTGCAATCCATAACTTTATGTTATAAATGTAGTACCTTTATGTACAAATATCCGTACCTTTTAAAATGAACATGCATAAAGGTATTACATTTATAACATAAAGGTACTACATTTATAACATAAATGTATGGATTGCACGGTGCAACTGGTCCACTAAAGTGTTACTTGTTTTCAATTAATCATTCAATCTTATACACATATTTTTTATATGACTCTTTTGATATTTCCTTTTGTTTTTATTATGGTGACCAAATCTGTTGGAATATTTCAATAGTTATCTTGATAAGACAAAACACAATAAGAAAAGAATAGTTTGCTTAAGGTTTTGATACCTAGTTTCCACATTACATGATCACAAGCTTAACGATACTGAAGGAAAGATCATGTAATGGTTTTCCAAGATTCAAGGAAAACCAACCTTAGAAGAAGTAAGTACACTTCTAAGGATCAGCATGCTGTAGGGAACAACAAGCTAGAAGAAGTATCCTTAGTAAGAAGGAGACATGATACTGAAAGAAGTAGTCAGCAGGTTGCAAGAAAGCTGTTCTGATAGAAGAACTCAGAAAGCAAATTACTGCTGCAAGAAACCAACAGCAGCTGCAAGAACCCATACTTGCAGCAAAGACAGTTGAGGTTACAGGACCGGCCGAGGAGATAGGGTCCTTGCTGAAGACCTCAGGCGAGGCTGTTGTTCAGACAACACTCTCTGAGGATTAGAAGACCTCTGAAGGGGCGGCTGTCGGGATAGTACCCTTAGAGGATGCTCGAGGTGAAGCTGAGGTAAGCTGAGGTAGCCACTAAGCAGCTAGAGACACCTCATGAGGAGGTTGATGTTGTTGCTGCTGCAAGCTTAAATGAACCTATATAGGTTACAGAAGCAAAGGTTACTGAGGAAGCTGCGTATGAAAGGGCGGCAAGTAGCTGCTGCAAGAAAGCAGTTACAGCACTGCAGCAATGTAAGAAAGAACGGCATACAGCATACTGCAAGGAAGGATACATCAATACTGTACGAAGACTCTGCAAAAAGGCTTAAAGTTACAGCAGCACGGTGAAGGACAAACTGCTGCAAGCAGACCTAGGATACAGCGCGAAGCTTTCTACTCAAACAGTCAACTGAAGAAGTATCCAAGCAAGAATAAATAGAGCCGTTCCAGAGAAGATCAAAGTTGCAGACACGAAGCCAATGATGAGACGCCACGTGGACTGATGCGCTGCGAAAAGCTGCAAGCCGCAACAATCGCATTAAATGCTACACAAAAAGTCAAGAAGCATTTAATGCGGTCACAGATGAAATCTTGAGAAATCGTAGTTCACACTTAATATAGGGAAGTGTCTTCCTTCAACGGATACTTTCCCCAACGGATATACTATCAAGATGTATAAATAGAAGGTGTGTCTGTTTGAAGAATTTGCTGGACAAAGTTGAGGGGAAACTCACATATCATCCAAAGCCTTTAAACTTTCACATGTTCAACCACTCAACCTTCTAGAAGCAGTCTACAACAACAAAGGAGCTACCCAAGATCAAGACTGTTTCTCATCAGTTGAAGATTTATTTTCTTTTTAACCTTGTTGTTGTGTGCGTAGGTTGTTTTAGGTGTCGAACAGTTGATAGGAGAAATTCTTGCTGTTTGTATAGTTGTCTAGGTGTTAGGCAACTTCCCTGTGTGGGAGTGTGAAATCCTGTGTGGGTTAGCCTTTAGAGTTCGTAGGAGCTGTGTGAACACTGGACTCTAGTAGGTGGTTAACTTTGTAAGTTGATAGATTGTTAGGAGTGTCCTGTAAATCAATCTTGCTTAACGAAGTTCCTGCTTGAGGTAGCAGTAGAGTGAACGTAGAAGGGTTACACCACCTTCGAACCACTATAAGTCATAAGTGTTTTATCGCTTTCTTATCTACGCTTTATCGTTTATATTTATCTTTGTCATAAGCATAAAACGTTTTGAAAAGGATCATATTTGAGAAAACCAGTCTTGTGTCTTAAAACCTTTATTTTTCCGCTGCATATAAAACTCTAGGTTACAGCGTGCAGCACTGCATCCTAGTGCTGTAAGCAGTAACTGACTGGCTCTGCAAGTTCAAGTAACTTGCAGAACAGTAAAGTTTTAACAGATTTTCAAAATCGACCAAGGTTCATTCACCCCCTCTGAACCTCAGACACCACTTGGGACCCAACAAAATCGAAATTGAAAGATATTTTCATAATTTTTAAGTGACTAACTACTTTATGATTAAAAAAACTAAAATTTAATATACATATATATATGATCATTATATATAAATATAAAGGTTTTTAATATACATTCAAATATCATTATTTGATAAATCCTCTCTACACGTTTCATATACGTTCAAATATCATCTTTTTTTAGTACACTTTCAAATTTTTATGCAAATAAAATGTACTTACCTTTTTCAACTAATTTTCCTAAACTTCTAATTTCCAACTATAAACAATTAGTTGTAAAAGAAAATTGAAATCCTTGCAAAGATTGATACTATGCAAACAAATAAAACGCGGCACACAATACCAATCATTGTTAAGCATTAGACTTTTACTGTTGTAACATAAGAATCAGAATCATGGTGATGTATATTGCTAAAATTAAATAAAATTGACTTAATTATGTAAGGCATAACATATTAAATAATCCTCATCTATTGTGATAAATCTTTGCTTAAATAATATAAACCATTTAACATTCTTATAAAGCTATAATAATTATTTCATTGCATTAAATACGTACATTCAAAATAACTTCTATGTTTCTGCATTTTATTGTTTTGCATAATGGTTTTCACATTGGTTAAGGATGTTAACCCTTAAAAGACTTTCTACGTTCAATATGAGCTTATGATCTGCCTGTCTATGGGAATAAGAATGAAATTTTCAGTCACGAGTACATCTTTAAGGATTAACAGGTATTAATATTTTTTATGAATGTTATTTTATTTCTTATATTAATATATGAATTTTATTATATTTATTATATTAATATCTCAATGTTGTTCTAATGTTTTTTCCATTTTATTATAGGGAAGCAAAAAATCATGATTCCATTCCTACTCAATAGCTAATCAATTCAAGTTTAAACTCTAGGAAGGTCAACTATTAAAAAATTATTAAATTATTTTTTATTTATGTAATATTTTGTTACATTTTTATATTATTATTTTAATATAAATCTAAAAAATGAATAATGGTGAAATCAAATTTGTATTGGCACTTTTTTATATTATTATTTTCTAAGTATTACATAAAAATAATGTCTATAACTTTATTTTAAAAACTTTTGTAAAAGAGAAATTATAATTCTAATTAAGAAGACATTTGAAAAAAAATTGTATAATTTTTTTAACGGTATGTTATATTTTGAGACTACTTTTGAAATATACAACACCATCATTTTATACTCATTATGAATATGTTATTAATCATATGATTGAATATATTCTTTAGATCAGTTATGACAACTACAATTAGTAAATTAAAATAGTTAGCCAACATATGATGAATATATGAAATATTTAAATTCATTAATTATATGGTATCAGATTAAAATGAAATAACTCTGAAGAACTATATTGTTTTTCATGGTCAACATTTATGTATCAAAAGATTGCAATACTTGAAATTTATATGGCCATGCATCATACAAATCAAATAAAATTGAAATATTCTTAAGAACTTGATTTTTTGTAAATTAACATGTTCATATCAAACTCGAAATATTTAAATTTTATAACCATACATTACACCGATAAGAAATTAAATTGGGGAATATAAGTTTTCTGGTCCTCTATGTTTACCTCATTAGATTTTTAGTCCTCCATCTTTTACATTTTGATTTTTAGTCCTCTATGTTTACAAGATATCATTCTTAGTCATTTTACCTGTAATATGTAATATCAGGTAACTCTTTTTTCATTTTAATTTCAATTTAATCTTAACACCAAATATATTTTTTATTCATCAAACATGTCTAAATTAATATTAATAATAAAAAAATTTAGTTTTCATCCCAATACGAGTGAGTTAGAGTTTTATGACTATGAAAAAACATCATTTTAACATCAATTTTGATATTAAGCAATTAAAAAAATTATAATTTTCAAAAATTATATACCTATTGTGCCGGAAAAGGATAACACAAAACTATAATAATTGCATCAATCATATTCTGTTAGTTCTAAAATTACGTTAGTTTATCTGTTGGAGAATTTAACTAACTACAACTTCATGGATCATTTAGTCTAATTCGAGAACTAGCAAAATATGAATAATGTTATTTTTCTTAGTTGTGTTATTCGTTTCCGGCACCAAATATATATAATTTGTGAAATATAAATTTGTTAATTGTTTAATATTAATTTGATGTTAAGATGTTTTATTTCTCATAGTTACAAAACTTTAACTCTCTTGTATCGGGATCAAAATAAATTTTTTAATTATTAATATTAATTTATACATGTTAAATAAAGTAGAACTTTTTTCGGTGTTAAAAATAAATTGTAATTAAAAAGAAAAAATATTACCTGATGGTAAAAAGACTAAAAATGATATTTTTAAAACTTAGATGACTAAAAATCAAAATGTGAAAGTTTGATGACTAAAATCTAATGAGTCGAGGATAGAGGATTAAAAAACTTATTTTCCCAATTAAATTGAAAGTACTCTAAAATTTTTTATTATTTTTTGTGTTCTAACATTTTCATATTAAAATAATAAAATAATTTGACTAAATTTAAAATGCTTTTCATTATCTATGGGGAACAAGTAAAATTTACAATAGGAAATCTCTAGTAATGGTAAAAAAGTAAAAACATAAATGAATTCAAGAATCAATAGATGTAGAATCTAAGGACGATGTTGGTGTGTATTGCAGGACCCCAAGAATGAAGGAAGAAGAAAAGCAGCGAAAGTTTCACGATGCCCTTCTTCAAATGCTTTATCCACCCCCTTCCCACCAAGTATAATCTCTTCAATCTACCAATTCTTTTAATTTAATTAATCTTTCTCATCATCTACTCACGTTTTCATCTAATTCTCCGAGAATAGAATGAAGAAGAAGCAGAAGAAAACGATCCGATCGAGCCATTGAGTTGCCCACCAGGTGTTTGTTAGAAGTACACAATGAGATATCAATGGCTCTATTCCATTTCTTACTTAATTACGTCTTTTGATAAATACAGAGGAGGAGCCAGAGAATGAGGAGAGTTGTTCGTCGCCATCGAGCGGCGGCGCCGGCGATGAAGCTGGCGGCGGTGGTGGGAAGTTGACGAGAGCTCAGAGGAAGAGGCTACGAAAGAGGAAGCTGAAAGAAGCCACAATGGAGCGCAGAAAGATTATTGGGCCGCAATTACCCAGTTCGAACGAAGCTGTAAGTGATGGGGCGGCTGAAGGTGTTCGACAAAATGCCTCAACGAATGTTTTGGGTGAGATATCCTTTAAGCTTTAAGTATCCATATTTGTGTGACTGTGTGTGGTTTGTGAGAGTTCCATTGTTTGTAGGAGTGACAGCTGCGTCCTCCAAAGAGAAGAAGCTGAAGCAGAGAAGGAAGAAGAAGAAACTGGCTGCTGCAAATATGACGGCATCATGCATTGAAAGTGACGTCAGCAATCCAAATCAAAGTCTGGAAATAGCAACAGATGCAAGAAACCCGCAATGAGTCCTCTACGTTTCTTTTGTGTCAATTTTTGTGAGTAATTAATTGGTTAAATTGTAAAAGAGTCCAACCCACATTATCTTTCTTTCTTCAATCTAGCAATTTCAATTCTCAAGTATGTTTAATTTTTTTCTCATGTTGAAGGGACACTAGTGCAAAGTAAATTTTGGAGGAATTTATGACAATTTTGAGGGTTAAATACGCGAAACTCTTTTAAATTTTCGGAATTCTACGTGTTTTCCATTTTTATTAATTGAATGACATCATTTACACTTGATTGCAAAATGTCAAACTTCACGAAATTGAGCTACATGTGCCTCATGTTCAATGTATTAACCAATTTATATGCTCTGAAATTACTATTCTAGCCTTGATTATTATATAAAATCACATGCATTATAATTCATTATAAAATTTGCATAGAACCCCTTTTTGTACTCTATTTTATAAAATATCATGCTTCTTTTTTTTTTTATTGTTTATTATAATATTTTTATATCATATTGTACTTCTTTTTACAAATATAATTTGTTTATATAAATTTGATATATACATGTTATTTATACTAGGAGAAATGTCTTCTATATTCAGGGAAAATCACTTTAATTGACTAATATATAACTTAAAAAATTTTAAAATAAGAAATATGACTGTTTCACTAAAATTCTTTACCAACAAAATACGCAAGTGCACGTATGTTATTGTAGAAGTAGCAAGACCAGATCGTATCCACATGGACTGAATTTGAATTATAAAACTAAGTACTTTTACTATTTAATCCTAACAATATCTAGAAAATCAATAAGATGGGGATTTTGTTTTACTAAACTTGAAAATTATAAGAAATTGCACGTGATAAATAATCAGAAAAACAAATAAAATAGCAAGAGAATATCAGATTAGAGACAATTGATTCTAGGGTAACTTTCATTTATTTCATCTATGTTTTTGTTATGATCCCGATTTAATCAGTCTTATCGATTTACGTTTAGGAGCAACCACGGAATTATGTTATCTCTCCATTCAGTATCAATAACACGTTGATTAATTGTTCATGCACCCATGTCTGAAATACACAATTAATTAACTCCTAAAGGTTCCTAGGGTTGTATTCTCCTCACGACTTTTCTCCCCCCGTCTGATGCTAGGTACTTGGTCGTGTCCCCGATGCGTTAGTGATCCTTATCTAATCAATTAAATCTATTTACTCATTCATTAATCAAACTAAACTCTCATCTCTCAAATCTCGAATTCAGTCAATCAATAAGATTCAATTAATAAACGAGCAGTAGATTATAAGATGAACACACGAAGAAATAAATTGAAAAGATAAATAAATCAGGGTTCAAAACTCAAAACATAAAATCCATAAATTACTCGTTCCCTAGAATCAATAAAGAGTTTAGCTACTCATGATCAGATATGAAACCATGGACAATTCGATATTAATCATGACTATTAAAATCAAAGATATGAAAGAACCCGTGTGGAAATTCTCTTGTTTCTTTCTTCTTCTCCAAGCTACTTCTCTCTCTTTGGAATAATAATCGTGTCCCTTCCAAGATAAAGAATCTCTCATCTCTCTCTCTCCATCTCCCTTATATATGGCTCTTACTACTCTTAAGGCCCAAAAATCAGTACAGAAACCGACCCAATTACATAAAATAGAAGAAAATCCATGAAAGCCCATAATCGAGCACTCGACCGACGGATCGAGTGTCCGGTCGAGTGGAGGATCGAGCGAGTCTTCTGTATGATTTCACTCGACTGAGATGTCGAGTGAGTTGTCGAGTGACAGATCGAGCGAGTCTTCTGTATGATTTCACTCGACTGAGATGTTGAGTGAGTTGTCGAGTGACGGATCGAGCGAGTCTTCTGTATGATTTCACTCGATTGAGCTGTCGAGTGACGGATCGAGCGAGACCTCGAGAATCCATACATCCCTTATCAGTGTATGGACAGCTATCAGTAGAAGCAGAAGTGATGTGTCTTGGTTCCTTCAGAATTTCTCTACTCGTCATTCGACTCGAATGCTGACCGAGTTCTTGGTTGAGTGGGACCAAAATTTCCTTATTTTAACCCAATCCAGTCGACTTGTACCTAGAAACTCCTCAAAATATATGTAAGAAGCAAGATACTCGCAATTAAACGATAAACGATAGTAAATTGCACATATTTGTAAAATATTGAACAAAGTATAGCTCCAAAAACGTGCAATAAACAACGTTTATCAATGACTAAATTGAAACATACTAACTGAAAATTAGGTAGGGATAAATATATAATATGCAAAAAGTTTTTTTTTTTTTTTAAACAAAAATCATATGGAATGTGAGGATTAAGGAGACCATCAACCTTTATATTTCTCACACCTAAAATATTCTTACAATCTGTTTACATTAGAGATAAAATGCAAATTTGGAAAAATTATTGAATATTTTAGACAACATAAAATTCAGAAATTGTAATTTGATTAAAACATTGTATCTTATTTCAAAAATAACCCCTAACACTTGCAAATTCCTACTCCCTTAAACACATCGCTGATTATGACTTTCGTGGTCACCTATCATCATCATTTTTAGTAGTAAATGCGACACTTGTTTACAGTCCACCAATTAAGAGAAATTCGAACCAAAAAAGCCCATCAACAAACACGTATGTATGCACAAAAAGTATAAAACTTAATTACTTGTCAGAAAAGTCACAATTTCTCCATCCATTTAGAGTGAGAGGAGTCCATGACATGATGATTAAAACTCCCAAACTAATTAAAATAAAAACATGCATGCATGCATCAAGATATCAACAAAAGGGGGGGTTTGGCTTGAAGATTTTCTTTTAAGTTTTGATAAATAGAAGTTCGAAATAAGCATGAGTTTTGAAATTGATTTGGAGATTTGGTTGGATTCGAAAAGAGTATTGTCTAGCTATGTAATTTGAACAATTTGTTGTTGGAGTCTATGGAGTTGGTTGTACAGAGAGGAATACACCGATGGAGGACTTTTTAATTCTTGCAATTACCAAGCAGCATCCAGTGAGAGAGAGAAGTAAGCAACACTTATAATTATGTAAGAAAAAAAAAAGAGTTTAAATCAAACTCGATAATCTAAGTTACTAAATATGTAATAATTCTGATTATTTTAAAAAATGTAATGATATTGGTTCAAAGATAAGAGAATCATGTCAATAGAGGAAGAAAACAAAAGTCATTGACTAAAATCATATGCACAAGTTGACAAGAAGATAAAATAAGTTGAACAATAATAATTGGAGTGAGTCATGAACTACCACAAAATAAAACAAAGTAACGTGCTAAAGAAACAAATACAAACTGATATGGACCACGAATACAAGAATTATTTCAAATCCACACCTCGAATCGTGTCAATAAAGGAAGAAGACAAAAGTCATTGACTAAAACCACATGCACAAGTTGACAAGAAGATAAAATATGTTGGACGAATGATAATTAGGATGAGTCATGAACTACCACAAAATAAAACAAAGTAACGTGTTAAAGAAATAAACACAAATTGATATGGACCAAATTATTTTAAATCCACACCTCGAGCCTAACAAAAGATATATAAGAAATTTCCTTAAGGATGGGGGTTAGACACAAAAGAGATATCAACAAATTTCCTAGTTGTTCTCTAGAAAAAAGTTGTTTAGAAAATAACATTCTAAACAAGTTTGAATAGTTGCCCCTTTTTAATAATTTACACTCCTACTTATAATTACAAGATATTTAAAAATATCATTATAAATTCTTAAATTTGAAAAAATAAATCTTTAGAATAAATTTTTTAATTATAATCTCGTTAGCTTTCTTTTGAAAAAAATCTCACGAGTTGCTGCTATTTAGTAATGGGTATATATGGTTTGAAAATAACATTCTAAACAAGTTTGAATAGTTGCCCCTTTTTAATAATTTACACTCCTACTTATAATTACAAGATATTTAAAAATATCATTATAACTTCTTAAATTTGAAAAAATAAATCTTTAGAATAAATTTTTTAATTATAATCTCGTTAGCTTTCTTTTGAATAAAATCTCACGAGTTGCTGCTATTTAGTAATGGGTATATATGGTTTGAAACCTCCCAATTCAGAACCAAAACCCTAAACCTCTCTTCCTTCATTCTCTGCTCTCTCTCTCTCTCCATTCTTCTCGCTCATCTCTGAAGTTCAGCCATGGCGGAGATAAAACTCTCAGAGATGCGAGACCTGACCCGAATAGAAAGAATCGGCGCTCACTCCCACATCCGCGGCCTAGGTCTCGACTCTGCCCTAGAAGCGCGCTCCTCCTCCGAGGGCATGGTGGGCCAGACCTCAGCCCGAAAAGCTGCCGGCGTCATCGTCAAAATGGTCCAGGAAGGTAAAATCGCGGGCCGGGCCGTCCTCCTTGCCGGCCAACCGGGCACTGGCAAAACTGCTATTGCCATGGGCATGGCTAAATCCCTTGGCCAGGAAACCCCCTTCGCTATGCTCGCTGGAAGCGAGCTCTTCTCGCTCGAGATGTCCAAAACCGAAGCCCTAATGCAAGCTTTTAGGAAAGCAATTGGGGTCAGAATTAAGGAGGAAACCGAGGTAATTGAGGGCGAGGTTGTGGAGATACAAATTGATCGGCCTGCAGTGGCCGGGGCGGCGTCGAAGACAGGGAAGCTGACGTTGAAGACAACTGATATGGAGACGGTGTACGATTTGGGGGCAAAGATGATTGAAGCTTTGGGGAAGGATAAGGTGCAGAGTGGGGATGTGATTGGGATTGATAAGGCATCTGGGAAGATCACGAAACTTGGCAGGTCTTTCTCGAGGTCTCGGGATTATGATGCGATGGGGCCTCAGACAAAGTTCGTTCAGTGCCCTGATGGTGAGCTGCAGAAGAGGAAGGAAGTTGTGCATTGCGTTACGCTTCATGAAATCGATGTTATCAACAGCAGGTGGGTTTTTATTCACTGCTTTGTGATGAAATTATGCTTAAAAGGTTCTCTGTCTTTGATTGTGCTTGTGTGTTTTATTTGTCTGATGTGCTTTGAACAAGTAGTATCTGCTGAATGTTTTGAATTCCTTATGATGATGCTGAAAGGATTTTGGGGTGTTTGATACTTCTTGATTTGGGCCATGATGTATTTGTATATGCATAAGTAATGGAATTTGGTTGGCTAATGAAAATAAAATCGAGACCCCTGCATAAAGTTTAGATATTGGGACGTTTTTGCCAACTTTTGAATGGGAGTTTAGCTGGTTAGCTGAAGGTAGTGAAAATGGTATAGAATTAGGTCAGTATTCATGAAGAAGTAATGGATAATTTTCTAACTTCTATCAGCTAACAAAGTTAATTTGTGATCCCCTTGATGGATGATCTTTTATTTTTTTTTATGTAGTAAGATTACATAGTAGTTTGCAAATGTTTTGCTTGTAACAAAAGTGACGGTCTAATAGGAAAAGAACAGTGAAACATATTTGGCAGGAGAAATAAACTCGACCATACTTAGTAACAAGGCATTTTGGTAGTGACTAGTTACTTCTTGTAAAGCTATTAATATAGACCAACTACAACTAGAGATTCTATTAGTTAAGATTAGATGATCATACTCCAGATTTGTGAACAAAAAGAATGATTATGCAGAGTGCTGGAACAAATCATCCAAGCTCTAGGAGCTACTTCTGAGTCTAGTCTGCTTGCTTTAAATCTGGTTGTTGGGCTCATTACAAGTGTTGATGTGATGGTTGCTTCTCTTCCTTTCTCGTATTTCCTCAGTCTCATAGAAGGTTTCGTATGTAACTTACATGTATAATGTGGTGGTTTGGATTGGATTTGGTGACTACCTCACACATGAGGTCTATGACTATGTCTCATAATCCATCCATGTTAACTTTTAAGTGATGATTTTGTCTGCCTTAACTGGTATAAGCATGTTACACTTCCCTTTCTAAGACAATGCGTCATTGCTAGTTTACTAATATATAGGTAGTGATCTTTTCAGAGTTGCAAAACACTCAAAATCTGAACATTGTTTATAGATGTGAATACTTTAGAAATTTTCTACCTGGGGTTGTGCAGAAACTCCCCAATTTTAAAAATGATCGAAGCTGAGGTGAAATATTAAAAACTTAGCTCCGTCTGGGTTCTGTTTGTAAAGAAGTTAGTGAGACTACCTTGCATACTGCTTACTTAATTTTTACATGAGATTTTAATGTGCCCATCTATTTGGTTATGGCACACCTTTTTGACTGATTTCATAATCCTGGTGAAGAGGTGCATGCCACCATGTTCATTACATTCTGACAGTGTTCTTGTATTATAGATATGTATGTACTGCCTACGTTTGATATTATTTCTACATATAAAGATTAAAGCTATTGTATTTATCAGTCCTTTCTTCCCTTCATTTAAAGCTCTCTGTCTCGGTTTCAGAACACAGGGATTTCTGGCACTGTTTACGGGTGATACTGGTGAAATTCGTGCAGAGGTTAGGGAGCAAATCGACACCAAAGTAGCAGAGTGGAGAGAAGAAGGAAAAGCAGAAATAGTGCCTGGTGTCCTCTTCATCGATGAAGTTCACATGCTCGATATTGAGTGTTTTTCTTTTCTAAACCGTGCCATCGAGAATGACATGGCACCTATATTGGTCGTCGCCACCAATAGGGGAATCACTTCCATTAGGGGCACAAACTACAGATCCCCCCACGGTATTCCAATTGATTTTCTTGATCGTCTCCTTATCATCTCTACACAACCTTATACCTCAGATGACATTCGAAAAATTCTCGACATTCGATGCCAAGAGGAAGATGTAGAAATATCTGAAGATGCGAAAGTTTTACTGACAAAGATCGGAGAAGATACATCATTGAGATATGCTATCAATCTTATCACCTCTGCCTCGTTGTCCTGCCTAAAGAGGAAGGGAAAGATTGTAGAGATGGAAGATATTAGCCGAGTTTACGAGCTATTTTACGATGTGAAAAGGTCCACACAATACCTGATGGAGTATCAGAACCAGTACATGTTCAGTGAGGTGGGAGCAGGAGAGGGATTTGAAGATGAAGCCAATAATGCTATGGTCTCATAAGGGCAGTTTTGGACAGCATTTGGTGGTGGGCGTACTGTGTTAACCAAGGACATTTATGTCATTTTACTTAATCTGTTGATAATGCTGCTTAGATTATCGATGTGTTTGTAAGTTTGGACTTTCGACATCTATTTTCATATGGTTCAGTAATTTTATGCTATGAATTAATTTCATCGGTTTCTTTGAAATATATATTTTTTGATCTTTAATGTATGACTGTCTTTGGATTAATTAAGTAATGTATGATATTTTCTTTAAATCTATATATTCCAACTTCTCAAAATTATATTTTAACCCCTTCCAGTTTCCGAAATTCCAAATTTAACCTTATTCAATTCCAATTATTTTTCAGTTTAATCCACAAACTTTTGGTCTCAATTTTTCAAGTTCAGTTCCTAAAGTTTCTACCTTATATTATATTCCTTTCAATTCCCTTTAATTCTTTTAATTACTAAATTATTAAAAATATTAATTAAATATTTACTAAGTCGCGAAATATTTTTATTCATAGGAAACGAAGATAACGAGGATGTGGGATGTGGAACCATAACTTGCATTCACTACATCAAGCATTCAATTTTCAACTGCATTTTGAGGTGGAGTTTTTTTTTCTCTTGTTTGTCTCTATTAAATGCTTGTATTTGTGATATGGATGGAGCAACATATATGTTTTAATCAATCGTTAGTAGTTGATAGCATGAAAATTTAATTGGTCATTAAGTGGCCAATAACATGGATATGATTTAATTAGTCGTTAAGTGACTGATAGCATAAATACGGTATTGGATTCTGTGTTTGTTTATTCTTGTTTTTAATCTTACCAAACAACAACCCCACTCATCTAGTGTGGCACACCCCATATTTATTACATTCTTTTTCAAATAAGGAGCCTGGATGGAGTGGTACGATGGATGCTAGTGGGGATTGATTTTAATAATTAATGACGTTTATTTTGGTTATGGACAAGTAGTTTACAAATGTTCTTTTTATTTTGGGTCGTAAACCTTTTATTTTCAGTAGTTAAGTTTATGAATGAATTCTTGAAACACAGTTACTTTTATTGAGAAATTATTTATTTAAGTTTGTTTTCGTTGAATGTTCGTTGAATGCTTTATTAAATGTTTTAATTAAATGATTTTGCAATTGTTGTGTTAATTTGGAAAAAAAATTATTTTGGTTTATGTGGTTGTTTATGAAAAATTATTTGTTTAAGCTATATACGAATTCGCGTCCCTTTTTCAAAGGTCAAAAGGGTGTTATTGTTTTATTTTCAAGAATTGGGGCATGGCACAAGGTATGGTAAACTTCATCCAGAAAAAAGAGAGATGATTGTCATGCACTTGGAAAAACTTGGGTCGGATTTTGGATATGTTGTTGGGCTAGGAGGTTCATCCATATCCAAGTCTATATTTCATAGCTCAAAGTAGTGTTCCTTGTAAATAGAATTTTCTAGAATTAGTCTAGAAGATCCTTAAAAGTTAGAAACTTGGGAAAGAATTCTAGAGAGTTTCTCTCCACCTTTGGATCAAATAGATCACCACCATCCACTAAAGAGGTGACTTACTATAAATAGGCAGTGTAGGATTCTTGGTAAGCAACCAACATTCCTTCAATACCTAGCAATATAATTTAGAGCCTTTTTATTTATTCATAACATTTTGTATTCTTACTTTGTCACACTTAGCACACACAATACTTCGGGAAGAGACTGACTTAGTTACTACGAGGGACGAAAATGAGCTGAGTGTGACAAGTGAGTTAAGAGAACAAGTTCGTGACATGCTCTCTCTATTCCAATTATTACACTTTAGAATTGGGTTACAAACACATTTGAAGTTTGAGACATAGACAAATTACTATATTGTAGTTTTAGATGAAATGCTGCGAGTAGGAATAGATGGTTGTCGGGAGACCGAATAATCCCGTACGATCCTACGGAGGAGACAAATAGACAGAGAAAATTTAAAATTATATTATCTACTAGATGTAGGTGTGAGGGACATAGTTGCAAATGACGAGCCTGTATGGAGGAGACAAATAGACAGAGAAAATTTAAATTTATATTATCTACTAGATGTAGGTGTGAGGGACACAGTTGCAAATGACAAGCCTGCAACAGGCCGCATAGGAGACTAGTTACATATGAAAACAATGCCTCGCACCGCCAAATCAGAGGGTTGAGTTGAGTATTTATAGGTCCGCGAAAAAGTAGGCCTAAGACCATGTTTATTAACAACCTTCCACAACCCAACCTTTTAATAAAAAAATCATTTCTCTCTCCTCCACATACATAACCTACAACACAACCCAACCTCTACAATTTTCACACTTTATTAATGACTCAACCCAACCTAAAAAACTTTTTATTTAATTATTTAATAATTACATATACTTTATAATCAATTTTTTATTATTATTTGAAATGTGTACGAAATATATTAAATTATATGATATTCCAAATTTGTAATTATAAAAAAATATGATACACTTAAAATAAGTTACAATCTCAACAACAAAAATAAAATTACAATAATTGAAATACAAAATTATAAATAAATAAGTCAAGATACAAATAGATTAGTAAAAAACAACAATGCAGAAGATGAAAATTACATATTTAATTATCGGTGCCAAATTTTTGCCACTCAATCAAGTCATTTTTAAGAGCGGTGTGAGCTTCTCTATTGCGAAGTTGCTCCCTATTGGTAATATAAGCAGATAGGCTTGCAATGCATTCAGTAGAGTATTGAAAACTTTGATCATTGTCTATGGGATTATCGACAAGAAATTCTGTAGGATCATAATTGTGACACCCTATACCCCTCTGACGTATATTTAAGATAATAAAATATTCATCTTGTAGATAGACCATTCTGACATTTCCTTTATCCATATAAGTATGAAAATATTATTATATGACTGATATCATATAAGATTAAAACACATAATCAATATCTCAACATAGGTCATATTAAATACAAATCATGATACATGTGTTCCAAAATGCAAAATGAGGAGGAGGAGAAGGTTGCGCGAGGCATCAGCCGGCCGACCTGTATAGCGTGACGTCTATATATACAAACCACCTCAAAAGAGCTATTGAACCTAAAACAATATATATGCGATTTTTATGAGTCGCAACTCAGTGAATATAAACCGTTAACTTAATTACACAATAAGCCAATAACGATTATTAACATTAATCAAAAATATAATCAAACATATGCAAATGCCACTATGTCCGGTTTATTATTCTGTGAACTGCTCAAGCTTGGATCTGTCCCGGGATTTCCAATATGTCATTGTGTATATAGACCCGTAGGTCTCCAATATGAATTTGACCCGTAGGTCTCCAATATGATTTAGACCCGTAGGTCTCCACTGTGTATAGACCCGTAGGTCTCCATTATGAATTTGACCTGAAGGTCTCCACTGTGTATACAGATCCATAGCAAGACAGTCACAGACCTTTTTAATTTCATGCAATTGTAATGCAACACAACAATCATCTCATTATATGATCACGTATACATTTGCCAATATACCATTTGATCCAATGACAATTCATATAAATACATATCTCTTATAGAACACATATAACAAACCTTGCATATAAATCACATCACATTGCGTATAAATCATATATACGGTTTATACTCACCTGACTAAGATAAGTAATTCGTTCGTTGCTCTGGTTCCTCTTCTCGTTCTACACCCCGTGCTCCTTTTGGAAAAAATCTTGAGAATTCACTCCGATCAAATCGAAAAGCATGTCACCACGAGCTCCTCCTCAAAATTTAAAGCAAAATGGTGAAGAAACGAACTCAAAATCACAAACCCTTCTCTCTTCTTTCTTTTATTTCCTTTCTTCTTTCCTCTCTGTTTTTCTTTCTTTCTTTCTCTCTGTTCTGTCCTCGCTGCTCTTTCTTTTTCTTTATTTACTTTCTCTACCGCCTCACCGCCATTTCAATTATGCTGTAAGACTTTTATTATTATTATTATTATTAACTTACCTTTATATTAACCTATATGCATGCACTGTCACGCCACATATATATATATATATATATATATATAAATATTATAATATTTTGTTAATTTCATACTTACACACACAACACTTACGTATATATATAATATTAATTAAGCCCCTTTTATATATATCACACATGAACACTTGCACTTATATATATATATATATATATATCAATTCATACCAAGTATTATTCTAAATTCTTTACGAATGCCAATATGATATGTTTTTAATGCATTATGAAATAAATGCATGAAATGAATGCCAGATGACATGTATGTTTTGGGTCGAGGATGTTACAATAATAAGTTTGGTACGTCTCTCGTTCATCCTCCATTATCATGTTGTGCATGATGATACAAGCCATCATAATTTTTCCCATCAAACTTTTATCCCAAACAAGATAGGGGTGTCGAAGAAATGCGAAACGAGCTTGTAGAACTCTAAATGCTTGCTTGACATCTTTTCGCACTGCCTCTTGATGTTGAGCGAACAACTTGTGTTTTCTGATTACTGGAGAAGTAATTGACTTAACAAATGCAACCCATGAAGGATATATTCAATCAGTTAGATAATGTGCCATATCATTTTCCCGACCATTCACGACATAAGTAACCTTTGGTGCTCGACCTTCCAAAACATCACTAAAAACTGGAGATCGGTGGAGTACGTTAATATCATTGAGCAAACCTGGTGTTCCAAAGAAAGCATGCCATATCCATAAGTTATATGATGCAACAGCTTCCAAAATGATTGTTGGTTTTCCACTTCTCCCTCCATATTGTCCAGTCCATGCAGTAGGACAATTTTTCCATTCCCAATGCATGCAGTCAATACTATCTATCATGCCCGGGAATCCATGTTGTTCTCCGACATGAAGTAGTCTTGCCAAATCTTGTTCATTAGGCTTTCTGAGGTACTCGTCACCGAAGAAAGAAATGACACCTTCTACGAAATTCATGAGAGATTGCCTTGTTATAGCTGCACTCATTCGCAAGTATTCATCAACAACATCTGCTGATGTCTCATACGCCAACACCCTCATAGCTCCAGTACATTTCTGTAATGGGAAAGACCTTATCTACCAATTGCATTAGGTCTCTGTTGAAAATATTCGTCATTGGCAGTAACAACCTCCATGATACGGAGGAATACTGATTTTCGCATGCGAAATCTACGTCGGAAGATCTCAGGAGTATATGTCGGGTTGTCAACAAAATAGTCGTTCATCAATCGTTCCTGACCAAGCTCTCGTTGTCTTTCACAATACCTTCTTCTAGCTCTAGGAGTGAGATCTTCCTCGTTCAAATTAAGATTGTTTAAGAGTAGATCCTCGGCGATGCGATCTACGCAGCGATTTAGATGAGCAACCCGTTCTTGCCATTCATCAAATGCAGTAAAGAAAGAATCGAAACTTGAATAGTTATCTAGTGATTGATTTTCATTGTGAGACATTTCTTGAGTGGAATGGGTAAAACTATTGGATATTAAAATTTTCTTCTGAGAGGATTGAGATGATATTAGTGTACGTTTGATGAGAGAATATGAGAGGATATATAGATGGAGATCAATAATGGAAGACAAGAGCATGTGATCGATAATGGAAGACAGGTGCATGTGATCAATAATGGAAGACAAGTGCATGTGATAATTCTGCAAAGTGGATAAGACAAGTGCATGTGATCAATAATGGAAGACAGGTGCATGTAATCAATAATGGAAGACAAGTGCATGTAATAGTTCTGCAAAGTGGATAAGACAAGTGCATGTGATCAATCCTGCAGAGTGGATAAGAAAAGTGAAAAGTAGAATAAATACTAATTAGAATAAAAATTACAGTTACTCGATTTAATAAAAATCACACAAATAAAAAAGCTTACAAGACAATACTAAAACACATGCCATCAAATAAAAAAACTTACAAGACAATACTAAAAACACTACTTAAACAATGACAACAAATGACGTTTCATCTCTTCATCATCTGGGGATAAGTGATCCTTCGCCAACAAAGCCATCAAAAGAGAGTGTTTCATCTTCATTTTCTCTATTTCCATTTTCTCTCTTCCCAGTGTGTTGAGCACTTGAACTTCACTATCTCTAGTGAGTCTTAATGCACGAAGTTCTGCAACAACCTCAATATTAGATGAAGAATCCGATGCCTTACCTTTTCCCTTCTTTTTTTCACCTGATCTCTACCGATAGGACGTGAAATAGCTGAACCACCACTGTCTGGAGTTTCTGCATTAGTGGGGCTGAAATATTCACCATCTTCATTGGTCCTTGTTCTCTTTGAACTGCCACCACTTTCTTCGTTACCCTCGTCATCGTTAGCATGACTTCTTGAAGCATGATCAAATTTTATTTCCCAGTTAGGAATTTTACTCATAACTTCATTAAATACATGCAAGTCGGCGAACTTACCATCATATAATTGATAAGCTTCTTTCTCCACGTCGTGTTGGCTCATTCCACTTCTTACTCGACGATGTGCTTCAATGTTAGCAGCAATCCACTTCTGGACATTTTTATTAAGTCGTGTGAAACGACCTTTTAGTGATTCTATATTTCCTTCATTTATTTCTTTTGGATCTTCTCTTCGAGCTTCTTCGTACATCTTATGGACTTTCCCCCAAAACAAGCCAGTCCTTTGAAATCTGTCATGTGTTTTATCTTCGCTAACGAAGATCCAAAATGACATGAGGGCCACATCTTCTTTCACATTCCAAGTACTTTTGGCCACCCTTTCATTTGTATCCTGAAACAAATTGTGAGAGATATTTTGCGATGGCTGAGTTTGTTCAGATGTAGGAATTTTATTCAGATTTGGAGAAAATTGAGGATTTTGAGAAAATTGAGAGTTTTGATAGTCTTCGGTGTTAAAAAAAGACTGGAAATTTGAATAGTTTTGGGAGTTTAGATAATCTGAATAGTTTGAAATTTTTTTTGGGTTACTTGGATTCATAATAGAAATTAGGAGAAATAATAGAATATGATATAAATTATGAGAGATTATAGAAGATAGTAGACAAACGAAATGATTTGAGATTGTGATTCAAAATGTATCAATATTAGTCTCTATTTATAGAGAAAAAAAATCATGAATTTTGGTAATTATTTTTATAAATAATTGAGTGTATAAAAATTATCTAAAAAAAATCACATAAACCAATCTTTATTTGACAAGTGGCATCAATGTGATAAAATTTTCCCTGAAAAGTGTGCACACCCTCCAAATGGAGAGGTTGTCTTCCCCACCGTTCGTGGAAAAACTCCTCTATTTCGATTTTTTTTTTCTTTGTCCTTTAGTAACAACCGGTTGCATGCCCTTTAATAAACATGGTCTAAGTGGGTTTGGCCTGCGGTGGGTTGGCCCGTCTTTATTTTATTATATATTTTTTAATTTTTTTAAATATATTTTTATTAAAACTATAGATAAGAAATGAATAATAATGATGAAAAATATTACCAAATGCAAGTAATGATTTATAAAAATATTGATATGTCATTTATATATAGAAATGAAGAAAATTAGTGAAAAACTATTTTCAAAAATTTAATTTTATATTATATGTAATTGAATGCATATATATCTTAATAAATGTATATATAAACTATATATATATATATATATATATATATACTATTTATACTATTTTTCCTTTGAAAAAATTAAAATTAAAATTTTGGTGGGTTGGCTCCTAACCCGCGGCTAGCTAATGGGTTAGGTTGGGTTGAGATTTTGAGGCCCACCGTAAAGAAAGCCCGCCCCGCCCCGCCCCGCCGAATAGTAGGTTATGGTGGGTTGTGGGTTGGCCCTCCCCGCTGACCCATATTGATAGCTCTATGTATGATCAACAATTTAGTTGAATAAAAAATATAAAATAAATTGTTATGTTGACTTTGGATAAGATAACAGTCAACCAATATTTTCATCCAAATAACATAAAAATAATTTTATTCATACAAAAAACATAATAATAATAATAATAATAATAATAATAATAATAATAATAATAATAATACATAAGAATACATAAGAATAAAAATAAAAAATTATGTTGACCAAAAAACTTAAAAGTAATTTTATTCATACAAAAAACATAATAATAAAAAATGAAATGCCATTGTCGGGGATCGAAACGGGTCATCGGGTGATGAGGAATACTTACCACTACTGCAATGACTTTGACAATTTTTATCATACAAAAAACATAAGAATAAAAATACATAAAACATAATAAAAAAAAAATTAGATCGAATACATGAGAATAAAAAAAAATAGATGAAATGCCATTGTCAGGGATCGAACAGGTCATCGATAATTTTTATCATACAAAAAAATAAGAATAAAAATACATAAAACATAATAAAAAAAAAATTAGATCGAATACATGAGAATAAAAAAAAAATTAGATGAAATGCCATTATCCGGGATCGAACAGGTCATGGAGGTGTCAAGCAGGAATACTTACCACTATACTGCAACGACTTTGACAATGTGCACACAACTGTCTTTAACCTATAAAACTTTGTTCAACTATCCATATTATATTTTGGATTAAATGTAAAAACAAACTTAAAATATAATCATTTTACAATTTGTAAGTTAAATCCTTTTTTTTTTTATTCGATAGTTTAAGAGTTTTTCAAAAAGTAAAACTAAGAATATGGTTTCATGAATTTGAGCTTGTGATCTCGTATTACAAATAGGGCGTAGCTCATTAATTTGAGTTAATTTTATTGGCAAAACATGCAAAGTTTTTATATCCAATTATTAATATGATGATATAAATAGACATATACCGAATACGTATCCCTAATGTTGATGTTGAAGTGCAAATATATTGTTAATACTTGTTTTAACTAATTGATTAATAACATATAAAGAAACTTATTTAGCAAGAATTTAAGAAACACAAAAACTTTTGTGCACCAGTTGCATATAAGTGAAATTTATGCAATCCATATCTTTATATTATAAATGTAGTACCTTTATGTACAAATATCCGTACCTTTTAAAATGAACATGCATAAATATATTATATTTATAACATAAATATATGGATTGCACGAATTCACTTCTGTGCAATTGGTGCACAAAAGTATTACTCTTTAAGAAAAGATATTTCATGAGAAGAAAATTATGATAAAGTTAATCTTAATTCACAGATGTATTTGCATGACTTGAAACATTGAAAAGTATGTATGCTTCCTGAAAGGGATTCAATGTTTAGATACACCTAATCAGCCACCATAAAAATTAATGATTAATATGCAGATTTATCCACATAAATATCTTAATTAACATAAAGTTATAAAGACAGAAAAAAAAAACTCATATATTACATTACGTTACATAGACCTAGATATCCATTCGCTCATAGAAAGAAATTATCAAAAAAAAAAACACTTGTAATTAGTACCATTCATGCAGGATAATCAAACGGCAGTGGTTTCACGGAGGAGGGATCCACTAGATCCGGGTGCACGAATCCATAATTTCTCAACACCTGATTATCCGCAAACAACAGAGCCTTCTGCATCGCATCAAAGCAAGTCTGCTGCGAATACATCTGATTGAGGTCCCCACTGCAGGGCTGGCATCCGGTGAAATGCGTGATGAACGGTCTACGTAAGCTCCCCCTCGCGTACCCAGCATCCTTAAGATACTCCTCCCACACACTAGCATAGCCCTCGCTCACTTTCTCCGCATGTCTTCTCCTCAGTCGCTTCACCCCCTTTTCGATTTCCATGTACTTTTTCGTAATATTATCAAATGTCCCCACAATTTCCATCCAATACCCCTCGAAATAATACCCATTTTCCACGTAGATTTTATTCCCCCATTTTTCTTTTTCATTTAAAAGCAAATAAACCAATCCAGATTGATCGTCTGATTCGGAGAAAACCTTGTCTTTGAACATTGTTTTCTGAATTTCGCCCCATTTATCGTACTTGGGTGATTGTGGGCCCATTTGGGCCCACACATCCATGAAATCCATGGCCCACTGACAATTACGAATTAGAAACACGCCAGCGTTGATACCATTAGAGCTCTTAGTCTCGATCAAATTGGGCCAGCCATGGATCACCATATTATGGGCCTTGTACCGGCCCAATGGGAGCTTGAAGTCCATATCCGTAATGGCGGCGTCTGAGTCGACCCACCAGATCCACTCCGCCTCGGGGTGGGCCAGCATCGCGGTCTTAACCGACGCCGTTTTCGCCCAGAAAGAGAACATTCTAGGCTGGAACAACACGTTGTTGTAGAACACATCGATGCCATGGCGCCTGCAGTAATCCACTTTGTTTTTGAAGAATTTGAGCAGCAAATGATCGCCGATCGAGCTCTTACACGGCGTCGGCTGCGAGCCGGTGACCATCAGTATCCGGCGCGCCGCGCCGGCGGCGAATGAAGGGTGCTGATTCAGCCACTCTCTTCTCTTCTCGTCCCAGTTCTTCACCGGCGGCGAGTCAATCGTGTAGCTCAGCGCCGGGTCGTCATAGAAGTTCGGATCCGGTGGATCGTCGGAAAAGTTTGGATCCGACGGATCGGCGGCGGCGGAGGTTTGAGAAGAAGAGGAGATAGAGAGAGTGGGAGAATTAGGGGTGGAGAAACACCAGAAAGACCAGACGAGGAGTAGCGCCACCAGAGCGCCGGCGGAGAAGAGAAGTCCGTCGGAGAGAAGAGACACGGCTCGGCTGCGAGCGATGTTCTTCGCCATGGGGGTTTACTGTGGAGTTGGAATAGGTGAAACGACGCCGTATAAATAGATCGGCTAGAGAACAAGTCATGATTACTTGGCAATCAATAGCTGCAGCTGCATTGAATTTCCACGAATTCATACTTGTTTGGAAACTGGAGTGAAAACGTCATGCAGCTAAATATAGGGGAAGAAATGGAGAATAGAGAGCAGTTCCAAAAGAGGTGACAGAGATTTGAAAATAAGGAGAAGCAGCAGCATAAAAAAAAAGTGAGGGTTTGATTCATCCCCCCACCGATCGGTAGCGGTGGCTTTAAATGCATGCTAATCCTTCCATCAACTATAGCTAGCTCATCTTGTTTTTTCCTTTTATAATTTCTGTATGCGGATCCAGGGACGGAACCAGGATCGGGAACCAGGATCCAGAATTGAGGGGCCATTAATAAAAAAAATTTACACAAAATTATATATAAGATATTTATCATCAAATATCCCAAAATATATCATTACATCCCAAATTTTCTAAAATTTAGAACGTCGCTCTTGCATATCACGAAAATTATCTACAAGTGAATCTATGATAAACTTTTTTGCAATTTGCTTTTAAGGAGGGCCACTTCCTTAATAAAATTAAAAACTCTTACTAAAAAAATATGTATAATATAAATTTTAAAATGTTGGGGGGGGGGGGGCCAAGGCCACCCTGGGCCTTGGCATAGTTCCGTCCCTGTGCGTATCAACTATGTAATATTTATTCACACTTAAAATAAAAATATAACAATGACTATATGATGTTAGACAAAACTTTTATACTGTTTCACGGAGTTGGAACCATGCACTCGATCTATCACGTGTCCGTAGGCGCCACAAGGTGTGTTAATAATTTCTTTATGTAAGCGTATCTTTATGTAGTGGTAGTTTAAATTTTTAGTTGTACGTTAATATATTTTCAGACAACTATTAATACCTTTCATACCTTTTAGTTATATTGGTTGTACCTTTTTTCAGTTATGTTAGTTGTACCTTTTTTTAGTTATGTTAGTTGTACATTTATATATTACATAAATGTATGATTATGTTGATATAAAAGTATAAGGGTCCGACTATACACACCTCACTATCTTCTAAACACACCCCAATTTCTAAACAGACCAACAATTAAATCATTTTACTTAAAATCTTCTAAATACACCCCATCATATTACAAATATACCATCTATACAAAAAATATTAAAATAAAATACAAAACTAAATGATTTTCTAACCACACCCAACATCACCTCCACATCCCCAATTATCATTTTTCAACAAAATTGAAGAAAGAAGAACTCAAACCCTAATCCACATGCCCTAATCCTAAATTGGTTAGAAATCAATTCGATGGAAGTGGTCGACTTTTGTTCGAACAAGCTTTTGGGAGTTCGATTTCACATTTTCGAGCCTACAATGGATGAATTTTTTAACCTTAGTTCATACTCAGATTTTTGTACATAGATTATGAATTTATTATGTTAAATTTGTTTAATGTTGTTTGTAATAAAATGTAAATTGTTTAGAAATCATGTTTAAGAGGTTTTTTTTATTTTTTATGGAAAACATGTTATAGGTTGATGAAATTTTGAAAATAAAATGGAATTGCGTGAAACTGTTGAATTTAGACGAGATATGTTCGGTCCTGGTCGGCCGAATAGAATGTGGTGTGTTTGATCAGTGGCCGAACGGATTACAGTGTGTTTGACCAGTGGCCAAACAGATTGATAGGTGTTCGACCAATAGCTGAATAGATGTTCGACCAATACAGACTGAACGTACTTCCTAGTGTTCTGTCAATGCAGGCCGAACGTACTTCATTGTGTTCGGCCTATATTGGTCGATTACGATTTTCGCAGATTTTTTTTCTTTTATCCTATATAAAAAAAATAAATTGGTAGAACAAAATTTAAAAACTTACATTGCCCATCTCATGTGTTCTTTCTTACTCCATGATATTTTTTGACTAACTAAAGCGATGAGTTTAGAGTTTTAGGTTTGCTTTTTAAATTTTAATGGAGTTTGAAGAAGAAGATAACGAGGAAGAAGATGTGCCAAATGGGGTGTGTTTAGTTATTAATTTAGATGAGTGAGTTTGAAATTTATATTTAATATTGTTTTTTGTTTTTTTAAATTATTAGTAGGATATAATTTCATTTATATTTAATTTTATGGGGGTGTGTTTAGAAGGTATGAGTAATATCATGTAAAGGTAAACGTGTACAACTTGTGTCGAAATTAAGGTTTTTTTTTTTTGAGTTAAAGTATTACATAAAAGTATGATATTTGTATGTAAAAGTATGACTAATATAATATAAAAGTTTGACTAATATAACATAAATATATGACTTACATAGTATAAAGGTCAGCGAATTTTTTTTTCTAAGTTAAAGTATTGCACCAAGATTATGAAATCTGAACATATAAATATGACTAATATAACATAAATGTATAACTAACATAACATAAAAGTTATGGAAAAAAAAGGAAAATACGCGGATTCAGATCAGTTCCAGCCCAACCCGACCCGAGTGGATCCATATACCAGTTGCACAGGAGACCTACTCCTGATGTTAAATGTATCAAATTTGAAAACAATTTATTCAAATATGGGAAACCGATTCAAGACGAGAACGTGAGATATCACAGTGAAATTTACTTGGAATACCAAAATTGTAATTTTATCCTTGAAAAAAGAAAAACCTTAAAAAGTTGTGTGTCGGTGGGTTCGAGTACCCACAAATCGGATTTGGTTCGAGTTGTTTGTAGGTAGGTAACACTAATCGGATATAGAACTAATAAGGATAGTCTACTTAATTTTATAATAACGCGGATACCTTGTATATTTTATCATCCCTCGTCAGGTGCATGCAAGGATGAAATATCCGGAAATATCTTAAATATTTTTCCAATATTTTCATTTTTTCACGTGATCGATACAAAAACGAGGTGCAATCAATATATTTCCGATATTTTTATTTTTTCACATAACCGATAAAGAAACGAGAAATTTTGTCAAAATATCATGTAAAATACCGATATCAATTTTGATATCGGTGGTTTCATGATATATATTGTAAGAAAATAAATGAAATATCGGAAAAAGTTGCATGGCCGTGTTCGATTACCAAACACGAATTTGGTTTTGTGTTCTTCATAAAAGTTTCAGCTCTTTATGTTAGCTTTCCAATGACTTAAATTTCATCTTAGTAACAATTTTCTATAGCAAGGTAGGCCCAAATTACTATATCTCTATCAGGATGAAAAACAAGTCTTTATACAAGTTCTGTCTTCTCTTGATTTTGTGCTTCATTTGAGAAAGAATTAAGACAAGTCATATATGAAAAAATTAGATTTTCTTCTTAGCTTTCCAACAAAATAAGTAGATCTCAATTCAGACTTCTTGATTAAAAATTACGTTATTTCTCCCGCAACTGCACATTTAAGCTTATAGTTTCTGCGGATCAATTTTCCACCTAACTTGAATTTTTACTCTTCTAAGTGGTTTTCATATAGGTTTTACATGATTTTGATCCAATATAACAGGTTAACATAAAATATGAACTTTTCTTCTTTAGAAACACTAAATCATGCGTGATGCCTTCTAATGCAATTTATACATGGAAGTAATAAAAACACTTTAAAATACATTTAAAGTACATCAAAAGATACTAAAATACTATGTTAAAATATGCTTGCCACAAATATATGCAAATTAAATCATTAAATTTTATCTTACTAAAGTTTAGTTTAGTTTGATTAGCATGTTCTTGTTCAATTTATTTTATTATATAAAATTATTGTGATAATTTTTTGGAGCCAATCAAATTTAATTTAGTTTAATGATATTGAGAGATATTTATCCATATTTCTTAACATTTTCCTTTCCATACTCCAATCATGAAAATATCTATATTTTAAAATTTTAAAAATATCCAAAGTCGATATTGTAAAATCTATATATATGAAATGTTGATAATAGAAAATTTTGAAATATTATGAAAATTCAAAGTTCAAATATTCATGATAAAAATTCCAGGTTAAACTATCAATGTTTAAAATATCTAAATACATGCTTTATATAGTTATGATATTGATAAGATATATGGTTATCAATAGTAATTATATATATATATATATATATATATATATATATATATATATATATATATATATATATATGATATTATCAATATGATTGATATGTTTATGATATCATTATACATCAAAATAATATATCCATATATAAAAAAAATTCATAAATATGTTGTCATATCTAACATTCGGCATCGATATTTACATAAATTTAGTGTCGATATATTCTCATATTTACATTGGTAATGATAGTGTGCAGTTTTGTATTTATCGACATTTCTTTAATTTTCACATATTTAACTTTCAAATTAAGAATATGAATATCCATGAACTATATTTTCAACCTCTAATAAAATTTTAATTTGATTATTTGCTAAAATTTTCAAAATCAGAATAGAATACCTAATAGAACTTCAATACAGAACATAACATTTATGATTCCACAACAAAATTCTTCAAAATGAGCTTCAATCTTTCAAAATCAGCTTCAATCCTTGAGCTTACTCCAGCACACATCAACACATGCATACAAAGTAAACTGCCAAAAAAAAAAGAGTAGAAAAGAAAAACGATCAATGAAAAACAAGAAAACACTCATAAGAATCCTCCTCTAGCTTCTCCACCTCTCGACCCAAACTATTTGGGAATGATGAGCTTCAATCTTTCAAAATCAGCTTCAATCCTTGAGCTTACTCCAGCGCACATCAACACATGCATACAAAGTAAACTGCCAGAAAAAAAAAAGAGTAGAAAGAAAAACGATCAATGAAAAACAAGAAAACACTCATAAGAATCCTCCTCTAGCTTCTCCACCTCTCGACCCAAACTATTTGGGAATGAAAAATCACATTGTATTATTTCTCCACCTACCTTCAATCCTCCTTTAGCTTCTCCACCTCGACACAAACTATTTGGAATAAAAAATCACATTATATTATTTCTCCACCGACCTTCAATCCTCCTTTAGCTTCTCCAGCCAGAAAAAAAAGAGTAGAAAAGAAAAACGATCAATGAAAAACAAGAAAACACTCATAAGAATCCTCCTCTAGCTTCTCCACCTCTCGACCCAAACTATTTGGGAATGAAAAATCACATTGTATTATTTCTCCACCTACCTTCAATCCTCCTTTAGCTTCTCCACCTCGACCAAACTATTTGGGAATGAAAAATCACACTGTATTATTTCTCCACCGACCTTCAATCCTCCTTTAGCTTCTCCACCTCTCGACCCAAGCTATTGGGCTCCACCTCGACCAAACTATTTGGGAATGAAAAGCTATTTGGGCTCCACCTCGACCCAAATGGAATGAAAAATCACAGTATTATTTCTCCACCGACCTTCAATCCTTCCACCTCGACCCAAACTATTTTGGATGAAAAATCACATTATATTATTTCTCCACCGACCTTCAATCCTCGTTTAGCTTCTCCACCCCTCGACCCAAGCTATTTGCGAACATGATGATTTGAATTGGATAGGTTTGATATATAGAATGTCCTCGTCTTGTTTTTCATAAAGTTCTACTAGGAGTAAGCTTAAAAAATATAGTTTGTGTATATTTCAACTAAAACTCATTCAAACTCAATTCAATTGATGATCAAATGAACTCTATGGTAATTCTCAACAACAATTCAAAAAGGTATGAAACATAGTATTTCCGACTTAACTCTGAATAACCTATAAGAATTTTAATTTGATTATTCACTGAATATTTCAATTTTCTATTTGGAACAAATAGAAATATATATGATTTCAATAACAAATGTAAGATTGCCAAATCAATTTATATTATATATATATATATATATATATATATATATATATTGAAATAACATTACTATTATCCTCAACAACTTTATCATTGACTGACTAGCCATTTTATCACAGGAGAGAATAAGAGAATACAATTTATGATAAATATGGTGAATAGGTGATATGATATGTTCATGTTGGTCCTTGAGTCTCCAAGTTTTAATTGTATCCTTCCAAATTTTGTAAAAATCAGTCAAACTTGTTTGTTTTTAATATGGAATCAATTATGTTGTTTGTGCTTTCACTTCTTTGGGATGACAACATTCCAGCCGAGAAGAAATCCTTGTTTAATATTGTAAATATTGTAAACCAAGAATGATTCTCCAAGATATTATGCTATTCCAATAATTTTAAAACTCGTTCTCGTCAACAAAGAATGATTCTCCAATCCATATTGTGATATTATGCTATTCCAATAATTTTCAAACTCGTTCTCGTCAACACATCCTGATAAACTTTGTTGAATGATGCCAACGTGTATTACCCAATTGATACGTACTTCTCAACAGAAAACGGAGGTGGGTTGACAGTGGACACTCATCCACGAGTGCTGGTGTTGTTGCTGGTGGTAGTCCCTCCAAAAAACCAAGGCTAGCTTGAATGAGATTTTATTGTGATTAGTTGTTTTTCACAACTCCGTTATATGACTTCAACTCTGTAAATCTATTTACTGCATTCTGTTGAAGATGTCATAGACAAATCCTATGCCTGGTTTGTTTGAGAGAAGACAGGTTTTGTTTGAGGGAAGCTTTGAGGTTTTGTTTGAGGGAAGACCTTTGATCAGGGAAGACAAATCCTATGCCTTGTTTGTTTGAGAGAAGACCTTTGAGGTTTTGTTTGAGGGAAGTTTGAGGGAAGACCTGCATATAATGATAGATAAGGTATTAGTGATTTTCATTTAAGGTATATATATATATTTCATACTAGCCATTTTATCACAGGGAGAGAATACAATTTATGATAAATATGGTCAATAAGTAATATATACAATAAAGGTTTACGTAATACCTCTACAATAAAGCTATTGTAGGAACTGGTTTACGTAATTGGTGTAGTAATAAAGCTATCAATTTAATTATTTTTTAAAAAGTTTATTTAAATATTATATTTTCAAATATTAATATGTATTAAAAATTCTAAATATCAATTTTGATAGTAATATAAATATTTTGAATTTAAAAAAATATCGAATGTTTATATTGGAAATTTGTTTAGGATTGATAAAAATTAAAACTTAAGAATATTTATAATATTTTATAAATATTTAGTATGTTTAAAATATTTCAATACATCCTCTATATTTCTAATATCAATAGTTATCATATCTCAAAACATATTCAATTAAAGTTGTACTACAAATTCAAAATATCAATCTTAATATGAATATAAATATTTTGAATTTAAGTAAACATCGAATGTTTATATTGATGAAAGTTAGAAATGGTGAAAGTTAAAAGTTAAGAATATTTATTATTTTGTATAAATCTTTATTAATATATAAAGAACTCAATACGAGGATATTTCAAATATTAATGATTATCATATCTCAAAACATCCTCCATATTTCAAATATCAATTGTTATAATTGTCGTAAATATAAATGGTTTTAAATATTCATAAAATATCAAAAGATATTTAATTTATAAATTTGAGCAAATGTAAGGAAAATGAGGAAAATATAGATATTTATATTTTTTGTATTGATATTCTTGAAAAATATATGTATTCCTTTATTAATATTCATAATCAAGAATATTGAAAATTTAGAGAAAAAATATTGACAAATTTTAAACTACTATAAGATATATTCTAAAAACTTAACTTTTATCTTTGTAATAAGTATGCAAAACATCATTTAAATTTTAAATAACATAACATATAAAATCATAATGTAATTCAAATAGTCACATTTTGGTAATAATCGCATATATATATATATATATATATATATATATATATAAAAGTACAATCTCATTTCATATATTCATAGAAGATCTCGTATTCAAAAGTACGAAATTCATAATGCAATTTAAGATGTTACCCCATCTTAGGAAGTCCCATCTTGGGAAATTGTTTGAACAAGTTGTCAAGTAAGTCTAGCTAATTCATCTTACCATCATGTACTACATCTAACATTAAAAAAGTCTACCTTTGCCTAGTTATAAGTCTTAATAACATTATTTTTGTATCAAGTTATAAAATTTAGGACTTAAATTAGATTTTAGAAGACTTGAAAATAATAAGAAATGACAAATATATATGCAATTATGGTTTAAATGAACCAAAGATAAAGTTCAATAAAATTGGACTAAATTTAATGAAATTGCAAGTCAATTTAGGAAAATTAAAGGACTTAATTGCAAAATCTGTATAGTTAATCTACCCATCCCGCGGTCACCCAATTTTCCATGGTTGGCCACCACCCATCGCCGGTGACACCCTTGCATACACTAGCTCAAACCCGCCACATACACTACCACAACCCATCCCCCCATCTCCCTTGTCTCCCATCCTTTTGCCTTGGTCGGCGATTGCACGTCATTGACGTCTTACATACATGCAGTAGCAACCCACCACCCGCCCACACCCTCACCATCATGGTTCAAAATAACGGCGTTATAACGGTCGTAACGGCCGTTACGTAACGGTAACGGCCACCTCCGCGTCACTGATTTGGTTAAAAACGGCCGGCTACATTATTGGGCATGAAATCGACGTGATAACGCCCGTAACGACGTTACGCGGCGTTATAACGGACTGTAACGGCGTTATAACGGCCGTAACGGATTTTAACGGGTATAAAAGCGGAAATAACAGATAGATGATTGAATTTCAACCCTGTATATTCTTTTTTCGATTGAATGTAATATTCTTTATACATGTTTATTATATATGAGTATATTAATATGTGTGTGTATATATATATACAGTATATTATTAGAGATAAAAATAAAGGAAGAATTGTATGTTATAATTGACAAGTGAAAGCTGTAAAATGTTGAAAAACATAAAGCTGCAACATCCTGCAGGTGCTCACATGTCTTGTATTATCTAATATGTTTGTAGTATATTATCACATGTCTTGAAAAAAAATAAAGCTGTAGCAATGGAATAAAGCTACACAAAAGAACAAAGCTTGAAATATTATCACATGTCTATTTTAGGCTATTTTTTTGTTTTTCCGATAAATTGTCCGTTATAGCCGCGAAATGTCCGCGAAATTGCAATGTAACCTTAACAATGGTCACCGCGACAATGACCGCGACCGTTATTTTGAACCATGCTCACCATAGCAAGCCACACACACCAACACAACACAGGTCACACACCAGCCCCCACGACGTCACGACTCCACCGACGCAAAAAAAAATGATAGGCCCTCGATCTGACGACCCCAAGTACATGTAGAGATAACACAAAGAGAGAGATAGGGAAGGAGAAATCGTACCTTTTACCGGAAATTTTTACGATGATTCCGGCAAGAAAACATGGAATCAGTTTCAAATCAATGATAGGCTTGGCGAGGGCTATATTTTGGTGTAAAGATATGTCGGGGAGGAGGAGCCAGCCGTGGTGGAGGTGCTTCCGCCTATGAGATGTCAAGAGAGAGGGAGAAAGAGAGAAAAAAATGAGAGAGAAGGGAGAGGGAGAGAGCGTAACACCGAGAGAGAAGATAGAGATATCAAGAGGGAGAGAAAAAGATATGCATGTATATCTCTTTAGCTTCTAAGGTAAAATTCTCTCTTCTTCTCCTTCTTCTTCTTCTTATTATCATCATCATCATCATCATTATATTTTATGGTTGAATTTTAATTTGGGATGTTATATAAGGACGATGAGAAAACAAAATTGTTGGAACAGTTAAAAACTGTATTTTTATACATACTAGTCTGATGTCATGCGATGCACATGTTATAATATTGTTAAATTCATGTTAAATTAATAATACTACATAGTTCATTCTTTTTCAAATTTATAAAATGATTTATTTTAAGTTTTTAGGATAAAGTATATTTTCTTTATAAGCTTTGTGAACTCTGTAAGCATCATGTAAGATTTTTTAGCACAATCTAAAATGATTGATTGTGATATTTATTTTCTAGTGGTATAGTATTATTGTTTTTCATTGTAGTAAACATATACCTTGTGAATAAGATAAACTTTTATACTTTTGATACAAATGGAATATATATTATGACCAGTTTATCAATTGAATAAGAAACATATGAAATAATTTTATAAGAATAAAAAAAATTTAACTTAACTTTTTAATGAAAGTTGTAACCCTGTTTTCAGAATACCTTATATTTGCATATTTTATGGAATTTGATTTAGGTATGCTGCTCCTAGCTTCTCGTTCCTTCCCTTTTCAATTGGATGAATTGATTAAGCATAGTCATGGACTAAAAGATATTTTAGAAGCTCATAAAGGTCCATTTACATACTAGAGAAGAATGAGAAGAAAGTCCTGAATTATAAAGTTATTTAAATGTGAGCTTTTTATTACTTAAAAATACGATTTATGAATTATGTTATGATTGAAGATTTTAAAGATACTATGACCTAATATCTTTTTTTTAGATTTTAAAGAATTTTATAGGGTAAGACACAAGGGAAACCAAGCTTGATCACAACATATTCGACAAGCATGTGGATGAAAATAAAAGATGAGATGGTAGATAAGTTTAAATGAAGTAGAATGACATTAGGTTTTGATACTAATCTTACCCATTAGTGTTTATAAATGTCTTTATTTAAGAAATTTTATGTATGATCTTTATACGTGGTTTTATGTAATAAAAATATTTTACTTAAACATGCATTTATGTATCATAAAATGTATCAAAATATCTTCTCATTACACAAGTAAACCATAAGAATAATTTGTCTCCCTTTATAATGAAATTTATCTAGTAAATATACTTTTGTATTAACTAAGTTTAAGAATATATATATATATATATATATATATATATATATATATATCATAATTTGGTGACTAAGTTATTCATGTTACGCTACACGTCTAACTACATCTCCTACTATATAAGTGTAACAAGATACCTCCTACTTAGACGTGCATATACACCTCCTTCTAGCTATCATACTAGCTTGACATGCATGTAGTAAATAAATAGAGATGAAGATATGCTATAATCCTACTTGGAGTTGCAAGAAAGGAGAAATTCGAATACATCAAACTACTTCCTAATACTTTGAAGGTATTTTAGCTAAACATCACTAATCCTTCTTCTTTAAATTCTGATGTTCTATGACTAGTAGCATAGTTTAGGTAGTCCAAAGATGTTCTTTGGCATTAGTATGAGAGTTTTTTTTTATAATTTGCTTGAATATGCAAAATAGTGCATGTGCTGGAAGTTCTGCAGGTCTGTTTTGTAATGTTCGTGAGCTTTTATAAATTTATTTAACATAAAACCTTTTACTATGTTCAATTATATGAAGTCAAAAACATGTCTGTAAAATTTCAAAAGACTTGGACTTAAATTTTATTTACTATGAATTTTCTAATAAACTGTTGTTTCTGCACAAACATGTTTTATTTTTAGGTTTGAGTAAAATCCTTGTCCTAAATTGTAGACTTCGAATTCATTAGTGATGTTTTAATATGTTGTAAAAAAACGTTCTTATGAACATTTATAAATTTACCATGAAAATTTTGAAGTATTGTACGATTTATGCTAAAGTTTACAAGACAACCTGTTTTCAGCAAAGTTTATACTCTATTTTCTGTCAAATTCTAGAACTCATAAATAATTTTGCAAACCGTATTTGTAGTTGATATTTTAACATGATATACTTGCATCTTATGTATCTTGTGTAAATATTTCAAAGGTTTTCATAAATCCTATAAGATTTGGTGTATTTTTCACTATAGACTATTTTTAAGTTGAAATTGAAGTGAAAAACTAGTTTAGAGAATTATTTTTATTTTTTTATAAACATAGTGAAAAATTATGTATTTTTAGTATGTCATATTTGAAGATAATATGTGATCATATAAATATTTTTGTGATTTTAGGAATTATCTATAAAGTATTAAAATTGATGTGACTTTATGTGTCATTTTCGACTTTAAATTGCTAGTTTAAGTGTCTAAAACTTATATCATGGGTATGCTGATTTATCTTATATACTAGTTTGACTTAAAATATTTAGGTATGATATGATCATGTTTAAAATTTAATATTTGAGTCATGTATTGAATAAAGTGAATGAATGATAAGACTAACAAATTAGACGTGTCGAGTGCAATGTGAGTGAGTCGGAGATCCTTGAGCTATCCCCGCTATTGGAGTCACTTTTCTAAAGTGGAACTTCTACTCTCTACTATATGTGGATAATTAAATTGGTAAGTTATGTATGAAAATCTATGACTCGAAGCCCCGTAGTTATGATTGGTATGTAGTTTTCTTACCGAACGACGATCATAATAGCGAGAGTCTCTGGTCTATGAAAGCAAGGTAGTGGGCAAATGACACCTACATTCCTTTGTGTTACTGTATAGTTCAGGTGAGCTTACCCGAAAGACATTTAGTATGTGCTTTAGTTTTATTACCTGAATGTATTAGATATTACAGTTATCCCACTGGACTTCCTATTTGGAGGAGTCTCATGATATTATTTAAAATACTTTAAAGATGACGATGACTTCAGATCAGATGTGCAGCCAGTTGGGATGGACTTCCACTATTTTTAGAAGATTATAGTATTAATAATACTAGTACTAATAAAAAATATAGTAAAATAAGTTTATGTGATAAGTAATAGTAGAATTTAGAATAATGTATATGTTATGTAATAGTAATGAAAATATATTCTGAGTAAATGTTTTCTACTTAGCCCAAATCACAATAATTAATCCGATATTTCTAAGTAAGATTTTAAATAATGTTATACGGATCAGATTACACAATATATATATATATATATATATATATATATATATATGTTGGGATATTTCTGCATAGGTTTTGATGAGACAGTGGATTTTGTGTAGACAGTTGGAGTACCCCATTTTTTCGTAATGTTTATGTGGAACTTAGTTTTTGGTTAAATTTCTGTTTTGTTGTAGTAAAAAGAACAGGAAGATGGAGGTTTCTGATTGCAACAGGATTCTGCAAAGGACCGTATCGGATACTGTTTATCAATAAGTAGAATCAATACGTAAGATTAGTAAGTAGCATACAGAAAATAGTAAGGAGGATTGGGAGGCCTTTTGTTGGATCAGAACAGAAAGCAGTTCAATATCAGAAAGTTGTTCAGTATCTGTAACCAGTGCAAATCAGTAAGCAAATTCAGAACAGAAAGTTGGCGTAGAACAGAAAGTGATTACTGCAACCTGAGCAGAAAACAAGAAGACAAATCACTCTTATTTATTGCACTACGAGGATGGATTAATTGCAGTACGATAAATATGACTTATCAAAGTATCCGGTAGATGGAAGTTAGCAATTGACCAATGACGCGCTACCATATGGACCGCAGATCTGCAAAAGTACTGTTGCCGAGAAGTGGTGCCATTAATGCCCTACAGAGTAGGACATGCCCTATTTTCCCAGTTTTCCCAGACGCATTTAATGCAAAGATCAAAAGAGATCAAGTTTTCAAATTCAAGATGGAGTGTGTCTCTCTTCAACGGACACATTTTCCTACAAGTAGATAAGAAGGTGAAGTTGACTCGAGAAAACTATTGAAAGTATTATTTCTTAATCTCTCTCAAGCAAACACAAGTTTTCTCTCAAGTTTCAGTCACTCAACCTTCCTGAAGCAGTCAAACCAAAGATTTCTAGACTATCAAAGATCTTAAGGCTGTCTTCGAAGCACCAGTTGAAGAAACCTATACTTTTAACCATTTGTGTTGTGTGCTAGGTTGTTTTATTTGATGGGAAGGATTTAGATCCTCATTGAGTGGTAGTCTTAAGTTGTTAAGGCTTTTAACTATGTGTGAGTTTGATGACCCTGTGTGGGATTAACCTAGGAATCTGTTTGATTCTAGTAGGTGTAAACTTATTAGGAGTTGGTTTGTAAAGTTGAGACTTGTAAAGCGAACATTTCCTGATTGAAGTTCTTCCTAAGTGAAGAAGAAGAGAGAACGTAGAAGGATTACACCACCTTCGAACCTCTATAAACCCTTGTGTGTTTATTGCTTTATATTTACTTGTTGCATATTTTATATATCTTGTCCATACTGCATAAAACGATCTTGATAAAATCATACTTAGAAAAGAAAATGATTTTTCAAAAGAAACTCTATCTTTGTATTTCCGCTGCATACTGTAATCTCTAAGACAGTAAGCTGAATTAGCATTCTACCAGCTTACTAATCACTTGGGTTGTTGTATTATGTCTAGAATTCAGTAACCTCGTTACAGAAAGTTTAAAAAGTAAAAATTTGATAGAGGTTCATTTACCACCTCTAAACCGCTGACCACTTGGGACCAACAATATGTATATGTGTATATATATATTATTAATAAGTGCGTGAAACAGATCACAGTAATTACAAAACTAAACTAAATCATATGAAATTACAAAAATTTTAAAAATAAAATAATAGTACAGTAAAACCTCTATAAATTAATATTGTTGGGACAAGAGAATTTTATTAACTTAGAGAGATATTGTATAATCGATAAATTAATAATTTATTAATTTAGAGAGGTTTTAACATATATATATATAACTGACCTTCAAAATTCCGGGGTTTTATAATCCACTTACAATGTACATTAGTTATTGATGACAAACAAATTAAAACACAAGTTTTAATTACCATTCAAAGAATGTATACTCACATAATCATGTTAATTGGAAGTTTGAATGGTCTCATTCATTGTTTTTTGCCAAAGTAAAAGAATGGCTCATGGACTTATGTATATATGTATATTGTGTAGAAGTAGATCAATATATAATGATCAATTGTATTATTTCTAAACCATACACAACAATGGCTTCTCATCTAAAAGGTGTTCAAAAATCAACCATGACCAACCAACAATGAAAAATATTATGCGAGTATAAGAGAGATCAGCCCGAGTGCACTCAGAAAGATTTGGTACAATGGGTTGAAAAAAGTTTCAATCTGAAAGTTAGTCAAGCAACAATATCAAACACTCTCAAGCGATCAGTAGAGATCCTATCGATTGACTTTGAGAAATGCGGTTCATCTAAGCGTAAAAAACCAGCCAAGTATCCGGACATGAAGAAGGTTGTTTATGAGTGGTTTCTCTAACATCAAGAACGTGTGAATATAACCAGAAATCTAATCTTGGAGAAGACGAATGAGGCGCTGAAACTTTTACATCCTGAGAATCCTTCAGAGCATCACATTTCGCAAGGTTGGCTTGAGAAATTCTAGTCCAGGCACGGTATCAAATCATATCGCCGTTTTGGAAAGAGCGGCTCGGTCGACACACATGATATGGAGAAGAAATTGGAGAACATAAGGGAAAAGATCAATCAATTTCCAATGAAAGATGTTTTTAATATGGATGAAACTGGTTTGTTTTACAGGTTACAGGCTGATCATTCACTTGCAACAAAACAACTTGAGGGTAAAAAATAGGATAATGAAAGGCTTACAGTTGTTATTTGTTGCAATGAGGATGGCTCGGAAAAAATCCCTCTATGGATTATTGGTAAGTATGCAAAGCCATGTTGTTTTAAGAATATCAATATGAATAACCTGAATTGTGAATATCGTGCCAACAAGAGAGCATGGATGACTGGAGTGCTTTTTGAAGAATATGTTCGTTGGTTGGATGAACAAATGCATGGTAGAAAAATTCTTTTGATAGTGGATAACTGCCCACCCCATTCAAGCAATATTCAAGGGCTGCAAAATGTTGAGTTATTTTTCCTACCACCAAACATGACTTCGAAAATCCAACCATGTGATGTCGGGATAATAAGAGCATTTAAAATGTACTACCACAAAAGATTTTACCGTAAAATTTTGGAAGGCTATGAGTTGGACATATCTTCTCCAGAAAAAATCAATGTTCTAGATGCTATCAATATGACAGTGTCAGCTTGGACAACAAATGTTCAACAAGAGGCAATAGCAAATTGCTTTCGACATTGCAAAATTCGTTTGACAAATCAAACCGGCTCAAGTAATTTAAATGATGCAACTCTCGGAGAAGACATTCGTGAGCTTGAGAACATGATCACTAGTATGCGTTATCAGAATAAAATGGATATAAATCACTTGCTAGACTTTCCAGGTGAAAATTGTAATGAATGTTACGAAGTTCAGAGTTTCGAAGAAATAGTGGTTGATGTCATTCAAAATCCGGTAGATGATGAATCAATAGCTTTGCAACTGGTCACTCGAAAAGAAGCATTGCAAGCAGCAACAACTTCATAACTTTTTATTGCAATACGAGAGGACAATGCCGCAACTCTTAGGTACAATTGAGAGATTTAAAGATGAGATCAATGCAGATTTGAAGTTCAACAAAAAACAAGTAACAGTAGATTCATATTTTACTAAATTATCTTAGAATGTTCAAGTGGATAACATATATATTGTATTTGGGAATTTTTTAATAATTATTAATTTATAATTTCATCGGGACCTTAAATATACACTAGGATTTCCAAAAAAAATATTATCTTATCATTTAATTGATTGATGTCCAAATTTGAACTGGTCCCAAGTTGGGACCAGATAAATTATTAGTTTTATCGAGATTATTAATTTATCGAGTATTATTTTATGGAGGTTTTACTGTATAAAAATATATACTTACTTTTAAAATTGACCACCCTACCAAATTGAAGAGTTAGGATTTTAGAGTAACAGTGAGTTGTAGTTTCCTGACATATATCAAATAATTATAAAAAAACAATTAATATAATAAATTTACATTTAATAAAATTATATCTAAATTAAAGAATCATACTATAGATCCTCAATTATAATTTTCATCAATCTCTTGCCACTTTCAGTCTTTCTCGGTGGATCAAATGCAACAATTCTTCCCACTAAATCTGCATTAGTGTTTGTAAAAATATATTATTAAATAATAATCATTAACTACAATAAATTTAAAAATAAAATAAATTCATAAAAAATATTGTAATTCTTACCAAATAGAACGGTTTGTTCATTGGCTTTCATTGTAATAATCTCTTCAAATGGTTTAAAAATGTACAGATTATTAGGAAAAACATCGTTTTGATACTCCTCAAAATGTGTTTTTCCATAAAATTAGAACTTCAACATTGATTCAGATGTTCTCAAGGTGGAGTCGTACTTTGAAATAATAAAGTTAGAAAGTACGTATGTTTTTCCTTCTATAACCTTATCACGAATCTTTTCAAGGTGAGGTTTTCGAGCAACTCCATGGATTGTATCACCCTAAAATTTATGTGAAAAAAATGAAATTGAAGATTATATTCCACTATGATATACTCTCTTCGTCCCTTAACACTTTGCACACTTTCCTTTTTAGTCTGTCCCCAAACACTTTGCACACCCAAAAATGGTAAATTTTATCACAATTATTACCCTCACAATACATATTTATTTACACACAATGTCATTATTTTTTCTCACATAATTAACCTACTACATCTAATTAATTGAACTAATTAGTCAATTACACAATTAAATTATCCAAATCACAATTAACCCAATACATTTGTAAACTCAACCCAATTCAATTTTTAAGATAACAAAAAACCCAAATCACCGTACCCATTACACCAAGGAATGAAACAAAAAGACCCAACCCCCTACCCATTCTCAAATGTTCTTCCCAACCCTAATCTCATTCTCTCTTCCTACTTGTTTCGTCTTCCCCACCTCACTCTCTAAAAACCCTAAGTTCTCTCTCTCTCTTTCATCGTCTTCCCCACCCCACTCTCTGAAAACTCTGATGTTACGCCTCTCTCTGAAACCTAATATGTCTCGTCTCTACCCCTTTCCCCAAATTGACTCTGTAAAAATCTATGAAGAGATTTGAAAGAAAGTGAGTCGATCTCACTCTATTTTTCTTCGATCTGTAAGAAGGTGAGTCGGATTTGAAAGAAATTTTGTTTGAAGTTGAAACTTTTATAGACGAGACACCTTTAATGGAGTTAGCTTTCTCTGAAATGGACTCTTCTATTTTTGACATTGAGAATGTCGTCGTTGCCGACTCAGAAGATTCGTGGGTATCTGAGAGTCCTCATAATGAGTTATAAATTCTACACACTTATTTTATAGTATTTTTTACAGTATTTTATAAATTTAGAATCTGTTATTACATGTTTGCTCTATCAGCAAGTTATTTGAGCTGATAAGATGCAAGCAAATTGGTCTCTATATTGTCATCAATATTTCCTGAAATTATAGATATGATTCCGTTATCATATTGTCATCATAATTCTCTATATTATCATCAATATTCTGTTATCACATATGGTCAACTTATAGATATGATTCTGGAATTAAATTTAGCTTTATGCTGGTAAATGATGTTACACTTTCCAATTTTGTCCAAGCAATTGAATATTCACTATTATGTGTCTTTGAGGCTCAGCCTTGTAGAATTTATAACTCACTTTGTTTACTGTAAAAATTCGTGGGAAAAGGTATTTTTACAGTATTTTTTACACTTATTTTACAGTATTTTTTTTATTCATCAAGTATATAAACTCTAATCCTTTTCTTGTAGCAGAGAGTTCTCTAATGGAGGGGATAGAGGCGATGGAGGTGGCTTCGAGATGGAGCGAGGACATGTAGCGGTTTTTCTTGGAGAGCCTGGGGATATGGTTTTCCCTCGTGCTTAGGTTACTCTGATATCTCATTTACTTGATAAATACTGTGAGTTATGCTGAGTATATATACTGTGATGCATGTTGCCTCTGTTTTTTTGGTAAAATTGTGTAAAGTTGATGATATTGTGCAAAGTTGATTATTGGTAGGTGGGTAAAAATATAAGTGGTGAAATGATGATATTGTTCTATTAAATTGATATGATGATCAAAATGTGATTATGTGGTACCCTTACACAAAAAAAATGTCACCATAGCTGAAAATTGCAAAATTTTATGTATTTTGGAGATATTTGTGTAATGGGTTGGGTTATGGTGTCCCTAATGTGCCTTAAATTAATGCCACCATTTGGGGTTCCAAACCTAGATTAGGAGGCTTGATTTAGGGTACCATTTTCCCTGTGATGAAACTGTTCTGAGGGAATTAATCAATCAAATTCTTATCTAATTGATTAATGTGATGGTCATTTGATTAAGTTAGCTCAGTATTTCCTGAAATCTGTTGACCATTCAGATTGTGTGTATATGGTTAGAATGTAATTATGTGTATTTTGGAGACTGAATTTGTGTAATGGGTTGGGTTATGGTGTCCTTAATGTGCCTTAAATTAATGCCACCATTTGGGTTCCAAACCTAGATTATGAGGCTTGATTTAGGGTACCATTTTCCCTGTGATGAAACTGTTCTGAGGGAATTAATCAATCAAATTCTTATTTGATTGATTACTGTGATGGCCATTTGATTGAGTTAGCTCAGTATTCCTTGAAATATGTTGACCATTCATCTATGTGTATATGGTTAAAATATGATTATGTGTTACCCTTGCACTAAAAAATGTCACCATAGATGAAAATTGCAATATATGAGAGTCAATACTTGCAAAAGATATAGTAATAGAATGTTTACAACCTAAACATGTCTTATATGACTGAAATAACATTAGTTTATGATGTAAACATTACCATCTTTACCTTGAGATGGTTCAAAATGATGTCAAAAAGTATGTCCTATGCTTTAATCATATCCTAAATTGGTCATTAGTTCTTCCAAGTCACATGTTGCATTATCTATTTGTCCAGCTTGCACCAAGTACTCTATGCATTCTTTTACCATGTCTTCCTCCACCTCTAGTGTTAATGGCAGTCTTCCTTCCCTAAGTAAAGTGCTTTTGTTCATGTGTTGCAACTTGTAGTTGTTGTTTCCCTTTACCTTCATGATTTCAATAATGCAGTTTTGTAGACTTAAGAATACATTGTTAAGTGTAGTGTGTGTGAGGTTTTCAAAGGATAACATCACATTTCTCACCAAATCATCCACATTATATGAAGCTGTGTCCACTTGTAATGATTGTATAGCCCTGAACCACCCTAAGTCATTCAGATTAGTGTAGGGGAGTTTGGTGGTTGGCAAACCAATTGCATGTTGAATCCATCTGATGAGGCTGCAACCCTAAACTCAGGATCATGGTTGCTAATATGTGGTTGCATTATCTTGCTGAATTACAATTTGTTTGCTTGCACTTGCTGGCCACTTTGCTTTAATTGCCGATATAATTTGATAAGAAATGATGATTAGTTGCTTATATGTGATGAAACTGTAAAAACTAATGTTATCAATAAGGAAATGATAACATTTCCTGTTTTGGAGACTTACTTATGTGTGTAAAACTATGTGATGATAATGTTCTGATAGTTTTACCTGGTTAATTAGGCATTCCTTGATGACCTCTTTAGTAATTGAGTCTATTGACTTTGTCACCATAGTGCCCCTCACTCTGTTTTTGTTGTTTCTTTGTGTTGGTTCTTGCCTTGTAATGGAAAAATCCCTATTTTCCCATCAAACACAAGTTCACCACCACTAGAATATTGAGGTCTTGCAACTGCACACATAAACATGATTATGGGTATGAACCTCTTACTTTTGCATGTCCTATGTGGTTCAATTTCCCTTGGCAACATGTAGTACCTCTCACTTGCTCTTGTCATGTAAAACCATTTCTCATCAATGTGAATGACATTATGCATTGATCCAAACTTGACTTTGTTGTTGAGCCTGTCAACTTGCAAGGAATTCAAACTGTACTTTAGTCTTTGCATTTTATTTGTTGTTGTAAGATCAAGCTTGATGGCATTTGTGTGTGGTCTGATTGCCCCATTTTCACCCACCTACCAACTGTTGATTTGCTGCATTTCATCTCCTTGGCTAATCTTCTCATGGTTGATCTTTTTTCAAATGGTATGGCCTTCAATAGTTTTTCATCTAGTTGAATTCTTTTTCTTACATTATGTGTAATGTGTTGCTTTTATGACTTAAACATCACTAGGACTCCATCTAACTGTTGTTTTCTTGCAGCTGCCCAAACATTTTGTATGGTTCTCTTGCAAACTCCATATGATGCAAATGCTTCATCAAGCTTGCCCTTGTGAACAACACCATTGGTGTTGTTTTCAAGTAGGAATTGAGCAATACGATTCTTCTCTGATGGAGTTGGCTCAGTATTCCTTCTTCTGATGACCATTTTCCTTTTACTTTTATTGTTGAATTTTGAATTTTGAATTTTGAATTGAATGTGTATTTAAGACCCCTTATTTGTATTTATAAGGACCTTTACTGTCTTGTAAAAATAGGAGGGAAAATTTACCCTCCTTTTGTACTCAATTAAGACTGATTAGACTACCCAAATAGGTGGGAAAACTGTTTGTAATTTTTGGTGGGAAACAAATCCCTAATCTGAATTTATGTAATGTGTTGTAATTTTTCCCATTTTATTTTATGTATCATGTTTTAATTGGTCAGCTTGACTGTTTGGGATGGATTAGGTTTGAATTTAATATTCAAACTAATCCCTCATTAGAAATAGTAGAATAGACATTTATACCCTCACTTATAAAGCAAATAGTCAGTTTTTCTTAAAAATTATGCACAAATAATGGTGCAAAATGTTAGGGGACATAGGGAGTACATAATAAATAGATTATTTTAAATGAATAACCATTTTATCTCTGAAAACACAATCAAAACTGTATAGCTCTATTGTACTTCCGAATGTAGGAACATCGTAAGTCCTAACACATCGCACACGAAGGCTCTAGAGTTGTCTAGTAGTATCACTATCTTAAATCATATTCCAAACTGGAGCCATTAGGATATTTTATGAAGATTTGCTCAATCAAATGAAGAACTCAAAAATTATGTGTGGGATTTGAAAATATGCGTGAGATTATTTTAGAAATTATGTGTTGGATTTATTTGAAAAATTATATATGAACGTGTAAATTTGATAAGGTGAAAAAAATGGGAAAAAAAGGAAAAAAATAAAACAAAAGTGGGAAAAATTATCAAATATTTAAATTACAGTTAGTCTCTGGTGAGACTGTCTCACGAAATTTTATTGCATTGCATGAGACGGGTTAATCCACAATCCAATCACCCGCAACCCAAACTCTACAATACACAAATTATTTTTGGGTGATGGGGCTCCGTCTCACGATAACTATTCATGAAACCATCTCACATGAGTTTTTGTCTTTAAATTATATGTGAACGTGTAAATTTGATCAGATGAAATCATCGGGAAAAAAGAAAAAGAAAAAAAGTGTAAATTGTGTAAATTTGATCAGATGAAACCACTTGGGAAAAAAGTGGAAACGATTATTCAATGTAACGTGGAATTTTGAAATCTAGATATGAAATATTATATATTTTGATAGAAATTGTAATTTTTTTTAATACAGAGAGAATTTTTTTACAAACATGTTATTTATTTCTCAATATTATTTTTAAATGTTAATATGAAAATATTATTTTTTGAAAATATATGTAGACAAATGTAATTAAATATATCAATGAATCTTAACAAATATAATCTTATACTGATAATATCCTAAATTTCTAGCATAATTTGTTGGATAAGTAGATTTGGAATTAAAAAAAATTGAAAAAAATTAGTTTTTGAAAATAAACGGTTTTTTGATATTTGATTTGTTGAAAAATAATCATTGATTTAAGAAACAAAATTTTTGATATCTGATTTGTTTAAAAAAAGTTATTTTTTAAGAAACAAATTTTTCTACGGATAATATCCAAGTTTGGAAAAGAAAATAAATTAAATTAAAAATATTTGCAAAAGATTTTTTTGAAAAGATAAGGGTTTTCTGATCATGACTTGTAAAACTTTGCCGTTTTTATTTATAATTAAATTTAAAAAGATATTTTGAAAATAAAACGGTTTCTTGTTTGTGATTTTTAAAACTTGCGTAGAATAAATTCTTTCCTTTATATTTTCATTAGGAATGATGAATTACGAAATTGTCCTTAATTTTTAATAAAATCACCGTTTTGCTTGACTGACTTCTGTTATTATATATATATACCGAGAAAATTGTGCATCAAGCCCAAATCAGTCATCTCAAATGTCTTCATCATGTCTTATTTGAACTATTTAATCATTCTCATTGTTTCCTGTGACTATAAAATCATCATCATATAGAAAGAATGAGTTTATCGTTTATACCTTGGGTCTTGATGTATAGTGTATGCTCACGCAGGCTCCTCCTGAATCCAAACTTTGTGAAGTAGTTGTTGATTCTACTATAACAGGCTCGTGGGGCTTGTTTCAAGTCGTAAAAGGCTTTCTTTAGCTTGAGAACTTTGTCTTCTTGTCCTTGTATCACGAACCCTTGAAGTTGTTCCACGTAGAATTTATTTTCAAGATATCCGTTGAGGAATACTGATTTTATATCAAGCTGGTAGATCTTCCACTTTCTTTGTGCGGCTAGGCTAGCGCGATAAGTGCTCGAATGGTGTCAAGTCGAGCTACTGGAGCAAAAGTCTCGTCATAGTCGATTCCTTGTACTTGCGAGTATCATTTTGTTACCAACCTTGCCTTGTGTTCTTGAATTGAGCCATTTGGGTTAAGATTTGTCTTATATACCCACTTAACACCAATGACCTCTTTGTTGCTAGGTAGATCTACCAACTTCCATGTTTCATTTTTCTCGATCATCTTGATTTATTCTTCCATGACTTTTAACCATTCTTTTTCTTTGATGGAAACTTTGAAGCTTTTGGGATCCAAGGTCATAAAGTTGCATGTCTCGTAAATTTCCCTTAGTTGCCTTATTTTTCTAGGTGCGGAATCTAGAGATGATTCTTCTTCAATTAGGATGGATGTTATTGTCAACGTTCTCGGACTTGCAGGTTCTGGAGCTCCTTGAGGTACTTCAGTTTCTTCTTCATCAGGTTCATTAGGACGTCGTGGTAGTGATAACATAATAATTTTTCTTCCTCCTAGTTCCATGCAGTATTCTCATCAAATTCAATGTATCAACTAATGATTAGCTTCTTACTTTTAAGATTATAAATTCTATAGTCTTTAGACTGAGAGCTGTAGCCAAGAAAAATACATTTTTCGGTCTTCTTTTCCAGTTTGTGTCAGTTCTCTTTGGGACGTGCATGTAGCAGATACTCCTGAAGATCTTGAGATGTTGAGCTATCGGCTTTCGTCCACTCCACGCTTCAATTGGTGTTTTATTTTGTACTGCCTTTGTTGGACACCTGTTTAGTAGGTAGACTGCAGTGTATACAGCTTCTGCCTAAAACTCTTTAGGCATATTATTTTCTACTAGCATTGCTCTAGTCATCTCCATCACGGTCCTATTCTTTCTTTCTGACATGTCGTTCTGCTCTGGAGCGTAACTAACAATCAATTGATGATTTACTCATTCCTCATCGCAGAATTTGTTGAATAGCTTAGAGGTGTATTTTGCTCCTCTATCGCTCTGTAGGACTTTGATTCGTCGACTACTTTGGTTCTCGACCAGATTCTTGAATATATTGAAGACCTCTGATCTTTCTTTCATAAAGTATACCCACGTTATTCTTGTATAGTCATCAATGAAGAGAATAAAGTAACTATTTTTCTCAAATGTTGGTGTCATTAATGAAGAGAATGAAGTACCTATTTTTGGACTACACACATCTGTATAGACTAGCTCTAGAATTTGTTTGGCTCTCCATGTTTGTCTAGAAGGGAATGGCCTCCGGTGTTTTTATCCTTCCATGCATCTCCTGCAGACATCATTTGTTGTTTGGATGGCTGGAAGATCTTTCATCATGTTGTTGGTAAATAAGCACTCAACAATGGGCAATGAGCCTGTCGAACATAAATAGAAATGAACAAACAAAAATATAGCAAGTCGAGTAGAGGAGAAACCCTCTTTTCTTAATACGAGATACACCCACGGTAGTGCTCACTGGTCCGTGCATATTGTCTCCCAAAGATAAAACGACTTCCTCTCTAGAAAAGTAGCACCACAATCTCAAGAGCTCCGGCGAACTTTTGGTGCTTGAGAATTGAGCTTGTTGCAAGGATGGAAAACTATGTAAAGATTTTTGATTTCGTGTTTTAAAATGATGTATGATGATTCCTATATATAGGTCTCCAATATGGGGGGTTACACCTAAAATTATTGAGAATTTACTGCCCAAAAAAGGGTCTTTTAATGTAAGTTAACGACCCGTTCAAAAATATGAAACGGTAAAAAAACATTCACGGTGTTTGCTGTGTATTCAACAACTGCACACACTGCATTTAACAACAGCATTCTGGGCATGGGCGCGCAGCAACCCGGTGCCCCATTAACGACACTGCAACTTTTACCCAAAAGGATAAAACCCGAGTCGGGTAAAACCCGAGCCCCATTCACCCAAGTCCAGCCCAACATCCAATTGCCAAGGTCCAAGGATCACGACCGAGGTCGGGTCTGGGCTGAGCCATGCCAAGCTGAGCTGCACGCGCTTGTGTGTTGTATAAGCATACTATTCGAATAGTATACTAATTATTAAACCTCTTCTCATGACTTAACTTATACTTGCATTTTTAAGGTCCGTTTTCCTATGTGAGATAGTTAAACACTCCTCCCACATTCAAGACCTTTCATTCCCATTTCAAGTAGCCAACTTTGATGTTTAATTTCTCACTCACCAGAAATTGGTTTTGAGCGATTCAAAAGACCTCGATTATCTACTCCAAGTGCAGATTAATCTTTTGGCATCCAATGCTTAAAAGGATTAATTCTTATCCACTTAACACTCGGTCATAGTGGTGCCACCCACCACTTTCAACAACTAATTTTCAAACAATCCCCCACATGAGTGGAAATTAATGCATGAATACAGACTCGAAGCTCAATCCTCAAGAGACCTCATTGCATAAAGATAGGTGGCTTTTGCCCTTGAACCTTCCATAGCTCACATCGTCGGATGCACCGGCCGCTTAGTGGACATAATGCTTTGAAATACTCCACATTTATGTACACCAAGTTATCAACGCTTGCACAACAAAGCCTCAAGCACCTTTGTTTTCACATTTTTGTCCTTTTCGGTCATGGACACAACTTTGATTCATAAGTGTTCTTTAGAAGCGGCCACCACTTCTCACTTATATAGGTGATATCCATATGAGTATCCTACCATACTCAACCTTCTCGAGGTGTTTTTGGAATCATTAAAAGTCATACGACTTAACCTCACCACGTTAGTAAGCTCAACACTTGATTTGCTCTCTAGGGAAGGATTTTACATATTTCAAGTGTTCTCAACTAACTTTCTTAGTTTATTTTTCCCATTGGACCATACTCTTGGGGATCTCCAATCTAACATTACATAGGTACCAAATGTAACTTTTAATTGACATTTTTATATAAAAAAATTACTATCATTTGAAACTTATTTGCTACATCACATAGGTACCAAATGAGGTTGAGATATTATTGAGAATTAATTATAATATTTAATAATATCATCATTTTACACTAATTATAATGAATAACCTATTACCATATATTTGCATAAGCTTTTTCTAAACTAATTGTGACAAAAATAATTAGTAATAAAGTAGTCAGATAATGTACGATGAAAATAAGAAATATTTAAAATTCATAATTTATATGAGTAGTAGATTAAATTAAAATAACTTTGAAGAAGTATATTGTTTTTTATAATTAACATTTTTATATCAAAAATTTACTGACACTTGAAATATATTTGTCCATGTGTCACACAAATACAAAATGAGATTGAAATAGGATCGAGAACTTGATTGTTTTCATAAATTAAAACTTTCACATCAAATCGAAATATTTCAATTTAATGATCGTACATCACACAAGTAATAAATTAGATCGGAATTCTCCCAAGAAATTTATGATTCTTTGTGTTTTACATTTTCTCATCTAAATATATAAATTGTAAAATTTATATGCACATGCATCGCACGGGACTTATACTAGTTTATATCAAGCTAAATATACATTTATGTAATATATAAAGGTACAACTAACATAACTAAAATGTATGACTAACATAACTAAAACTATGATTAATATAACTAAAATGTATGAAATGTATTACTAGTTGTCTAAAAATATGTTGAGGTACAACTAAAAGCCCTAAATGTATGATTAACATAACCAGGGATGGATTTAGGGGGGGCGTGGGGGGCAATCGCCCCCCTTGGATTTTTATAAAATTTCAATTTATATATAGACTTTGTTATTTAGATATTTAATTTTTAAGAGTTCACCCCCCTTGATTTCTAAAATTTTGCCCCTCTTAAGTTGTAATTAAAAATATGATTTAGTAGTGATAGTAAAATAAAACTGTGATAAAATGGGAGAAATTTGTGAATAACTAGTCCATAATTTGTTAAATCATATTTTATTTGATTGTAGTAAATTAATAAGTTAAATAGATTTACAAATTATGAGACACAATTTTAGCCCAAAGGCCCAAACTATAAGCCCAATTTATTTATAATGCCTCATAAGTTATAATTTGAAGCCCTTATATTAAAAGGAGATAAAGGGAGAAAAGAATAGATTAGGGCAACTTGTCAAATTCAAATTCTCTATCTCAATTCTCAATTCAATAATCATTTTGGGTGCACATGATCTATCATTCAAGTAAAATTCAACACATTTTCACAATTTCAAGTTAAAAGGTGAGTTGAGAATTTTGAATTCATATTTTATATCACTTACAAATGTGTTATTCTAATTTCAATGTTCAGTACAAAGCAAGTCGAGACCGGTCTCGCCATTAATGAGATAACCCAACAGTTGAGCATCACTACCGTATTGATATATTCATCTTTGTTGTGGATTTGTTGTTCCAAGAAATGGATTTTCGTTTTAAGGATGATATGGTGGAATTACTCGTCCTTAGCTCTGCTTTGGATCCACAAGATGATTATAAATCATTTCAAGTTGAAGACATATGCAAGCTTGTGAATAAGTTTTATCCTGATGATTTTACAGCACAAGAAAATGAGCATTTGAAAATTCAATTGGAGCATTTTGAAATTGATGCACACCAAAACTCAAAGTTGCAAAATGTGTCAACAATTACAAACTTATGCCAAGTGCTAGCAGAGATAGAAAAGTATATAGTTTATCCTCTTATTGATAGAATTATTCATCTTGTGCTAACTCTTCCTGTCTCAACAACAACAACACAACGAGCATTTTCTGCTATGAAGATTGTGAAGACACGACTTAGGAACAAAATGGAAGATGATTTTCTTTCGACTTACTTGGTCACATATATCGAGAAAGAGATAGCTCGAGAATTTTCAATAGATTCTATCATTGATGATTTTGATCTCTTGAAACATCGCAAAGTACAATTCAAGATGTCGAACTTAGAAAAATAGAATGATGGTTTATCTTTTGTATAGACTTTATGATATATTGTAGAAGAAAAATATTTTATCAAATTATGGATGTCTATTAAGTTACTTTTTTTCAAAAACACTATATTTTAGTATTATATATTCATGAACTTTAAATTGGGAACGTTTTTTTGAATAACACTACAAAATGAAGATTTCCGCCCCCCTTGAAACAAAATCCTGGATTCGTCCCTACATAACATAAATGTATGACTAACATAATATAAAGGATATCAACTGAAAGAGAATTTGGATGGATTTGGGCGCACTCACCTTGGCGTGTGGATGGCGCCTGGAGGCGCGTCAAGGCTAGGTCGGGTCGAGTGCATGGATCTATGATAAATGGACTAGGTGCATAGAAGTTTTTGTGTTTCTCACCTTTCTAAATAAAAAAAGTAGTTCTTAATTCTTTTATTGCATTTGCATCTTCATTATATAAAAAAAACATATTTTCTATATTTTTCTATCTCCTAAAATTATTGTCCAATTTTTTTTATTAAAAGTATGAAATTTCACTTTTTTCATGTTTTCAATTTTGATAACTTCAAAGAAGTTTTTGTGATGGGTGAATAAGGATATGTTAAGAGAGGTGTATGGATATGTTAAGAAAGTTATATGTATATTTTGGGTATTTTCAGTACACTAAATGATTTTTTTAATTTGTGTGAACAAAGGATGGAGACTCTTTTTGGATGAAGAGAATATGTGATCACAAAAAAAAAAAAAATGGCATACGATATAATATTGTGGCAATTATTACTTATGTATCATAGAATAAATAAATTAGGTTAACTTCATTATGCAACATGTAATTTAAGACCTTTTTTTTTTTTTCATTTTGTATTTAAATCTCAGAATGATTTGATAGATTCGGATTTTGTATTTATGTGTCACTTGGAAGTTGGAACCCATAGAAATAGATGTTAATAACTTGATGCTCTAAGTGGAATATCGAAACCGAAATGAACAGTGAGGAGGAAAATGGCACCTCCCTCTTTCCCACGCTTCAAACTCCCCACATTATTATTGCTTTTGTTTGGCATTCAGAATTTAGAAACCCAGAAAAAAAAAACCTCTCTCGCTCATACTATATCTTTCTTCTCCTTTTTCTTTTTCTTTTTCTTTTTCTTTTTCTTTTTCATCTTTTTCCACTTCACCATTCTTCACAGCTATCCACCCCTCCTCTCTACCATCTATATATAGAAGATAGGATATAGTTCTACATTCACTTGGTGATATTATCTTCCATCTTCTACATTGTAATCTTTCATCTTCTTCCTTTGTAATCTTTCTTCTATGTTCATGACCAATAGAATCCGGTAATGGCGGCCATTCCCCAGCGCCTTGCTTTTTTCGCTTTCTTAGCGTTGCTATAGAGTACAGAGTCTCGGCCGAGTCGAGTCCGAGCTGACTCAGGACAAACAAGCCTTGCTTGCTTTCTTGTCGCGAGTGCCCCATGAGAATCGCCTCCACTGGAATGCCTCCACCTCCGCCTCTGCCTGCACCTGGCTTGGCGTCGAATGCGACGCCTCCAAATCCTCCATTCATGCTCTCCGCCTTCCCGGCATCGGACTCGTCGGCCAGATTCCGGCCAATACACTGGGTCAACTCAGTCAGCTCCGAGTTCTTAGCCTCCACTCCAACCGTCTCTCGGGCTCCATTCCAAAGGACTTCTCCCAACTCAAGCTCCTCCGCAACGCTTATCTCCAGAACAACGAGTTTTCTGGTGAGTTCCCCCCGAGTCTCACCGAGTTAACTCGTGTCACCCGGCTGGACCTTTCGTCGAACACCTTCACGGGCCCAATACCATTATCCGTCAACAATCTGACCCGCTTAACGGGGCTCTTTCTACACAACAATGGCTTCTCCGGTATAATCCCGACTCCCGAGCATCGCACTGTCTGGCCTCGTCGGGTTCAGCGTCGCCAACAACCGTTTCGACGGCTCAATCCCCACCTCGCTCGCTAAATTCCCGGCAACCGCGTTTGCTAACAATCTCGATTTGTGCGGCGCCCCTTTGCCGCCCTGCAACCCTTCTTCGCCGCCGCTTTCTCCTGCATTACCTCTAACTCTCGTTCCGCCGCGCAAGAAGAAACGAAAGCTTTCAACATCCGCCATTGTTGGAATATCAGTCACCTCTGGACTACTATTGCTGCTACTCCTACTCATCATCATCTTCTTTATCATCAGGAGAAGGAGAAAATCAGAAACCACAAAAACATACAAACCAGCCACAGCGGCAACGGCGGGGACGTCATCATCGAAGGATGACGTGACTGGATCAAGGGAAGGGTGGGAGAGGAAGAAACTGGTGTTCTTCCAAGGAGGGGGATACAGTTTCGAATTAGAGGATTTGCTGAGAGCTTCAGCAGAAGTGTTGGGGAAGGGAAACATGGGTACAAGTTACAGAGTGGCGTTGGAGGAAGGTACGACGGTGGTGGCGAGGCGGCTGAGGGACGTCTCGGCGAAGAAAGAGTTTGAACAGCAAATGGAGGCGTTGGGTAATGTCAAGCATAACAATGTGTAGCCATTGAGAGCTTATTACTATTCAAAGGATGAGAAATTGCTGGTCTGCGATTATATGCCTGCTGGTAGCTTATCATCCCTTCTCCATGGTAATATTCCTCTTCCTCTTCTTCTTCACGTCTTTACTGATGAAGTATACACATGCAGATGTGGCAGTAGCACGTGCAGATCACATGCAAAGTCATGTAGACGTGGCAGTAGTTAGTTAGCTCATTTGCTGTAGCTTAGCTAGCAAATTATCACATCTATAAAAGGAATTGTATCTCACTTTTGTAATATGATTTTGTTGAATGAGAATTATTTTACTTGCTTTACTCAGCTGATCAATTCAATCTTAGCTAGGGTTTTATACAATTCTACATGGTATCAGTTTTGATTCGATCTTTTGGGGAATTTCTTTGATTCAATTCTGCTTTGCACACAATCAAATCATGGCTCCTCGCAATACTCGGGCAATTCCTCTCTCAGATGTTTGGCCTTCGTTAGCTGCTGATGTTGTTCGTGATTCGATCGTTTCAGGTGATCCGAGTTCTTCCAACTCTTCTGCAATTCCATCGATCAATCGAGAGTATGATCCTCTTTTCCTTAATAATTCCGATTCCCCTGGCATGAGTCTAGTCTCTACGAAGTTAAATCATGATAACTTTCTACCCTGGAGTCATTCTATTCAAATGGCTTTACTAGCGAAGAATAAGATTGGTTTTATTCTTGGATCTGTTCCTAAGCCTTCTGATTCGTCTCAATTTGCACAATGGGAACGTGTTGACACCATGGTTCGCTCTTGGATTTTGAACTCATTGTCTAAAGAACTTTTTGATGCAGACTGGGGATCTTGTAAAGATACTAGAAAATCTTTAACTGGATATTGCGTTTTTCTTGGTTCTTGATTGATTTCTTGGAAAACTAAGAAACAACAAACCGTTTCCAAAAGCTCTGCAGAGGCTGAGTATCGAGCTTTAGCAGCTACAACCTGTGAACTTATTTGGATTCATTACTTAGCTTCTGATTTACAAATTTTAATCCCTACCCCCATTGATCTCTTTTGTGACAATAAGGCAGCCATGCATGTAGTTGAAAATCCAGTTTTCCATGAGCGTACGAAACATCTTGATATTGATTGCCATATTGTTCGAAATAAGTTTAAGGATGGTTTTCTTCATCTTCTGCATGTCAACACAAAGCTCCAACTTGCTGACATTTTTACTAAAATACTTGGGCCTACTCAGTTTCAGATGTTATTGTCCAAGCTTGGGTTTCTTCCTACTCCAAGCTTGAGGGGGGATGATGAAGTATACACATGCAAATGTGGCAGTAGCACGTGCAGATCACATGCAAAGTCATGTAGACGTGGCAGTAGTTAGTTAGCTCATTTGTTGTAGCTTAGCTAGCAAATTATCACATCTATAAAAGGAATTGTATCTCACTTTTGTAATATGATTTTGTTGAATGAGAATTATTTTACTTGCTTTACTCAGCTGATCAATTCGATCTTAGCTAGGGTTTTATACAATTCTACATTTACTGCATTTTTATGGAAGCTTTTCGGATTGGGACGAAAGAATAATTTCCCCACCATGGAATGTTTCAATTTTAAGAAATCTTATTTATTACTTTTCATTTTACATTTATTTATATTATAGAAATACAAAATAAATAAATACAAAATTATAAAACAAGGGGTTGAAGGGAAGGGGGTCAATTTTTGTTTTTCAAAATAAATAAATAAATACTATGTTATTACATATTATTGTTTAATCTATACATTAGTATATTATGTTTTGTATTTCAAATTTCTAATATTTTTAAATGTAATTATTTAAAATGGCATAAATTTAAAGTTAAAATATCTAACTTTGATTAATATAAATAATAAACGTACTAATATTTATGTTATAATTATTATAATATTTGAATAATTAGATTAATTATATATGACAAGCTGTGCATCACATGAGTACACTACTAGTTAACCTCAAAAGCACAATAGGGTACAAGTTTATTCAATTTTCAAATTTTCAGTTCCATTTCATTATTTGCTATTGTGGAATCTTAGGTGTAAAGTAGATCGATCTCATTTTTACATTGTACAGGTAGTCGAGGCTCAGACCGAACGCCACTAGAATGGGAGAGCCGAGTGAGGATAGCACTGAGTGCCGCTAGGGGGCTCGCCCATCTCCATGTATCAGAAAACATAGTCCATGGCAACATAAAGTCTTCCAACATTCTCCTCAAACAAGGCAACATCGATGCTTGTATATCAGATTACGGCCTCAATTCCCTCTTCATGAACTCAAGCACTCCTGGCATCATGGGATACCGTGCACCTGAGGTTCTAGAAACGCAGAGAGTCACGTTTAAATCCGATGTTTACAGTTTCGGAGTATTGGTATTAGAACTCCTAACCAGCAAAGCACCCAACCAGGCTTCATTGGGTGAAGAAGGGATTGATTTACCAAGATGGGTCCAAGCTGTTGTAAGAGAGGAATGGACGGCTGAGGTGTTCGATATTGAGCTAATGAGATACCATAATGTGGAAGAAGAAATGCTTCAGCTGCTCCAAATAGGTATGGCGTGTGTGGCAACAGTGCCAGATCAAAGACCCGCAATGCAAGAAGTATTGAGAATGATCGAGGATATCAGTAGGGAGGATACTGATGATGGGATTCATCGATCATCAGATGATGGGCATCGTCGATCAGATGATGGGCTTCATAGATTATCAGATGATGTATTACAAATAAGAATAAAGAATTTTAATGACGAAAAAAAAAAATGAATTTTAGGATTTGAGTTGTAGGTGATTGAGTTGTGTATCAACCAGTCTAAGCAATGCAATAAAAGTTCGTGAGACGATTTCACGAGAGACTCACTCTTTGTCACCATCTATTGTGACACTTGATTTAGTGTGTTGAAAATTTTAGTGATAATTTTTATTAAATATGTCATTTACTTTATTGACATTTTATCATGAATGCGTCACTAATTTAGCGATATTTTAATTAGTGTTGCTAGTTTTGTGATCCTATTATATTTATATGCCGTAAAATTTAAGACACATTTTTACAAAAAGGTCCATAAAGTTGTAATATTTTAGAGTAGGTCTTGTGTGAGACCGTCTTACAGATCCCATTCCGTGAGACGGGTCAACCCGACCCGGTCAAAGGTCAAAGTCAAAAAGTCAACGGTCAACGGTCAAAAAGTCAATGTCGGTCAATGGTCGGTCAATACCGTTGACTTAAAAGTATTATATGATACACATAAAAGTATTACATCATATACATGAAAGTATTACATGATACTTTTATAGTTATTATGTGATATTTTCAAAAAATATTATATGATATACATAAAAGTATTACATGGTGGTATTTTCAAAAAGTATTACATGATATACATAAAAGTATTACATAGTGATATTTTCAAAAAGTATTACATGATATACATAAAAGTACCACATCATATTTTATTCTCATAATGTAATACTTTAAGGTGTACCATGTAATACTTTTATGTATATCATGTGATACTTCATAATGTAATACTTTTATGTGTATCATGTGATACTTCATAATGTAATACTTTTAAGTGTACCATGTAATACTTTTATGTATATCATGTGATACTTCGTAATGTAATACTTTTAAGTGTATCATGTAATACTTTTATGTATATCATGTGATACTTCATAATGTAATACTTTTATGTATATAATATGATACTTTCAAAAAGTATTACATGATACACATAAAAGTATTACATAGTGATATTTTGAAAAAGTATTACATGATACACATAAAAGTATTACCTCATATATATAAAAGTATTACATAATTTTTATATTCAACCCGACCCGACCCGTCTTACCCAAGACTTTGTCAATATTTTATATATAATTACCTTTTCTTGTCTTTTAGTTCACTTCATTACAATTGTATTTCTTGAATTAGTGCCACGTTCTAAAATTTATTTCACAAAATTCAAATAATATATGATAGAAAAACAATAAAAAAAATTGAATTTCTATATATAAACATTACTAATACCTCATCATTCATTAATAAAAAATAAGTTAATTAAATTTAGGAAAAACTACAAAACTATAAAGGGTACCCATCCCTTTCTACCCCTTTTCATATAACAACATACAATTTTACCCCCAAATATAACATATTATCCCAATATACCCATTCCCCTTATATTATATTCATTTCCACCCAAAAGTCAATCATTGCACATTAATTATCTTATACCAACTTTCAAAATTTGTCTTTTATGCAAAATATACTCTATTTCCACTCCAAACAGTGATTATATCCGGCTTAAGAATACATAGATCAATCAGGCCCAACATGCTTCCGTAAAATAAATTAATCCCCTAAAATTCATACCTCTTTTTGACCGCAACAGCACCGGGTGAGATGGTTTGCAAAGCCACCAGCTAGAAAATCACTGCCCCCAGACCTTTTTACGAACGGCTCCTCACTGTCCAACTTCAACTCCTTGAGGAAGATGATCTGCAAGTTATCTAGCTCCTTCAGCAACTATACAGCACAACCTTGGTTCGTTTCCTACACCAGGTGTACAAGGTATTCCTTCCAGGGGATCAATCGATCAAACTAAGAACACATGTTGAAGCAAAAGCCTTCGTTTTATTAAGAACTTGGAAATATATTTATTACATAAGTAATCTCCTGTTGGGAGGAGAAAACCTGTTTAGCCTCTCATAGAGAAGGCTAACACTCATACATACATAAACTCGAAACTATTCTAAGAATTAAAAGATCAATATTACAAACTATGGATAGATGTTTGAAGAAAACTGAGGAGGAAAGTTGATGTCTTCAGCTTCCTTCTGAACTCTTATGTCACGCCCCAAAATCTTTTCGTATTTTATCAGAGTTTTACTTGCGGGCGTGAAGAAAGAAGGGGAAAAAGACGTGCATGAAATAAAATAGAAATCTTTGGGAAAAAGAACATACGATTTTATGTATACAAATCCTCGGCGTCTAGCCGAAATAAAACCATTTTACATAACAGTGGAAAAACATCAGGATCCTTTACAAAGAAGAAGAAATATAGTTTTCTTTTACAAACGAACAACATATCCTTAAAAAGGTAAAACCGGAAGATGGACTCGGCTGATAGGGCACCCCTCTCTCTACACGTCAAGATTCTCTTCTTCTCCTGTAGTGTGAGTACAGGTGGGGGGTGAGTGCGTTGAATACACTCGTGGAATTAATCACTAAGTTTTTAACATTATTAAGCAGATACACAGATCCAACATATATAATAGTTCAGCAATGAGACACAGCACATATAATACGGACACATAACTCTAAGAGTACTAATCTAACATATGGTGCTTTTATGGGCCACCGGTCCATTGGTGCTTTTTACGGGCCACCAGTCCATCCAGAACGAGATCATAGACCTCCATTCCGTTGGTGCTTTTTACGGGTCACCAGTCCATCCCAGAACGAGATCATGGACCTCCGTTCTGCTAGTGCTTTTTACGGGCCACCAGTCCATCCCTAACGTATGGTGCTTTTATGGGCCACCAGTCCATCTTAACATGACTTTGGACTTCCGTCCACATATATCATATTCATAATGTATGCACGTACATAGTTATCATAGTAAATAATCACAGCACGTAGAGTTCAACAGTTCATATATCAAATATGGAAAACATTAAACAAATAGAGTTATTAGGGTTCAGAAGTTACCCCCACCTTGTTCGGTGGTTACCACGTGAGTCGCTAGTATCAAAGACTTGGTATCTTGATTCCCACTCCAACTGATACCAACCTAATGGATAGCCTACACAATTTTACAATATTTCTTATATCATTAATACGCTTAAAACTTATATTTAAAATGTATAAAGATAGCCGTAGAGAAGAATCGTTCGATAGAGACGAGACGGATCGATAGATCAAGAGATTGAGGTCGATGAGACAAGGGAGAAAAGATCAGTTCAGCAACTGATATGATAGAGGAAAGGATTAGGGTCGCTACGGAAAAAGAATGAGCTCGATCGGAGTTGAAACGAGCTCAAACGGAGAGTTTTAATATCGAAGGGTATTTTGGTAATTTTGGTCAAAAGGTTGACTTTGACTGGGCCCCGACTCCCGGTCGACCCGACGTACAAAAAGACTCGGTCGGGCGGGTACAAAAACTCGACGGTGCGCGCTCGGCATGCACGACGGCACCCGACGCGCGCACAGGATCCCCGTCGCCCGGCTCCGCACGTGCACTGATTCCCCGTCGCCCGCGCCCGCGCCCGCGCGCCCGTCGCGCGCTTGCTGCTCCCGTCGCCCGTGCGCGCTGGATCCCCGGCGACCGCGCCCGCGCGCCCGTCGCGCGCTTGCAGCCCCCGTCGCCCGTTGCCCGGCGCCTCCCGGCGTGCACACCCGGCGTCCGGCATGCGCACCCGGCGCTTCCAGCAGCACCAGCCACCACCACCGGCGGCGGCGGCTCCGGCGAATTTTCCGGCGGCGGCTCCGGCGACTTTTCCGGCGGCGGCGGCGGTTTCCGGCGGCGCTCTGGCGGCGGCGGAAAATAAAGACGTAAAGAAAAAGAAAAGAAAGAGAACTTACGTGTTCGGGGACATCCGATAAAATTGGAACGATACGAAAAGATTTTGGGGCGTGACACTTATTTATAGATTGAAATCCGGATTTGAAAGACGGACTTCAAACTTCCTTTACCACCAGCTGGCTTACTCCATTAGTGCGGTTGTTGAGGAGTTGCTTTCAGCTAGTTGGTGCTTCTTTCTTTTGATGCCTCGTGACTCAGCCCATGTGAGTTTTGTCGGGGCATCTTCTCCTTTTTGACTCCATCCCGTGAAGGTTGTTGGGGAGTCTTTATCTCGTGACCTATCCCATTTATTGTTGTCGGGGATTCCTTTAATAATTTCTTGGTGGTCCCCGAGGATAGCGCTTCTTTTGGGCTGGGCCCTTTTCCTTGTGAAACCCAGCTGGCTGTCGGTCGAGTTTGGGACGGAATCCTTTCCCAAACTCTGGCTCTTTCTGTTCTGGACACGCCAGACAGATCTGATCGATCCATCTTCCAATGTGTGCCATGTTACAGAATTTCCGGTAAGTTTCTTTGCTTCCCGGAATCTTGTTCTCCTAGAGGGTTCTTCTCTTGGTCTCGAAAAGTTCCTCTGCGAATCCTGTCGTTGATCCAGTCATTGTATTCAGCAGAAATGATCCATTGGCTGAATTCTGGAAAAACTTGAACGGGTACTTGACTTTGTCCATTTCGGTTAGACAAATCCATAGTCCCCAAGCTCGTCTTGTAGAAGCGTGATCTTCAGTGATAGCTCCTACTAGGATCGGAATTTCTTCCGAAGAGGCCACCTTAATATTTTTCAAGGCGTTCCCGTCAGGCCTCCTTAACTTGATGAAGTGAAAGGCCTCATGAAAGCCTTTCTTTGCTGGCTCTGGAGTTGTACTAATGAAATATAGCTCCAGGATATCTCCTCTGGACAGATGTGGATTATTTGCCCAGGTTTCATGTACTGCTTCTCCAATCCATCTCGGTAGCTTCGAGATTTCTGGGAAACCAGGTGCAATGGTATGTATCGAAGCCAGTGCCCCGAAATTATACCATTCATGTACCTCATTTGGATTACTGCCGGGTTTCATCCAAACTCGAGGATACTTTCCTGACATATCAACCACTGTTCTATCTGGGTTAATGCCCTGTCTTGTAACTAATTTCTCCCACTGCTTCTGATATACCTGCATCGGAGAAACTTCGTTAGTGTGAGCCTGAACCTTCGATTTGCCTGTCTGCGGCCGAAGGTTCACCTCTACCTCTTTTACCCCAGAGGTACTGAGTTGACTTGAAGGCTCGGGTTTTGACACCGGAGCTTCAACATTCGTTACAGGTTGTTCATTCTCAAGGAATGGATCCCCTGTAACACTTGTAGGCATGGTATTTGAATCCATAGCCTTCGGGTTAGAGTCCCGATCTCGAAGTTCTCCCTTTTGCACCGTGGAAGATGCAGCTTGGAGGATAGGCCCATGCAACACAAAGAACAGTTGTCCCTGTGCACAAAAGCATGCTCGTATAAGATCAGAAACGGATTTCTGATCAACTCGTTGAAGTCGTCCAGCGACTTCTGCATTGAGACATAATGTCCCAAAAGCCTGTTCGAGACTTTCTAGGTTTTCCCGGACATGTCTCACTCGTTTGAGGACCTCGTCAGCGACGCGTCCTTCCATCTCGTGTTAGGAAATCTGCAAGAATATTTTCATGAGATTTCACAATGACAATATCATAATCATAATATTGACATTCTGCCTGCCATCTAAGTATCCTAGCTTTTTCTGGTTTAGATTCAATTTTGTTTTTCAGAAAAGCTTTAACACTTGAATTATCAATTTTTAGAATAAACTTCTTCGCCAGAAGAAATAAAGGCCATTTTTTGAAAGCCTTTCTGACTGCGAAGAATTCCTTTTCGTTGATATGCCATCGAACTGCTTCTGCATCTGTAAACAGACCACTGCAATATCTACATGGCACTTCTCCTGTTGGTGCAGCTTTTATAAGAACTGCTGCCCACCAAAAGTCACTGGCATCTATATAAAGAACCAGTTCATCCTCATCCTGAGGAATAGCAAGTTTCGGAAGCTTTTTACAGACTTCCTTTAGTTGCTTAATTCCTTCTCTATGTTCGTCTTCCCATTTGAATATAGCATCTTTCTTGAGTAATGGGCTGAACACCTTCCTGTGATGCGCTAGATTGTTAATGAACATTCCAGCAAAGTTGACAACTCCAAGAAAACTTTGAAGTTGTTTCTTGTCTTTGAGATCATCTGGAAATCCCTGTATCTTTTCCACAATGTGGCTTTGTAGGATGATTCCAGATTCATCGATTTCAATTCCGAGGAATTCAATCTGTCTTGTCGCAATTACTGCCTTCTTTTCAGAAAGCACTAATCCTTCTTTGTGACAAACATTTGAAAATATCTCCAAATGTTTGAGATGCTCCTTCATATTCTTTGATGCGATGAGAATATCATCGATGTATACGAACATGAAGTTGAAATAATCTTTGAACAGATTATCCATCTTTCTTTGATATATCTGGGGTGCATTTGCCAATCCCATAGGCATGACGTTCCAGACATAGTGTCCTTGCGGTGTGGAGAAAGCTGTGAACTTCTTACTTTCTTCCTCCATCCTAATCTGGTAAAATCCAGACTTGCAATCGAACTTTGAGAATATCTTGGTACCTCTGATGCAATTAACCAAGTGTTCTCTACTCGGGATGTAGTATCCATCAAACTCCAGAATGTTATTAATCCCTTTGTAATTAATAACAAGTCTAGGTTTACCTCTTTTGATTTCTCCATGATTCCTTACTAGAAATCCAGGGCTGCTGTATGGAGAAACTCCTGGTGAAATCAACTTAAGGTCCAGATGTTCCTTAAGTATCTTCTGCATATCCTCACGATCCTTTTGATTCATAAGGATTGGTTTGAGCCTCACGAACTCATGTTCCTTTCCAGGTTTAACCTTTAAGGATGCTTTGAGCTCGTTCCTATCCCACCATGCCAAAGGATCTTCATTGTAATTCCTTTGGATCCTTTTCTTGAAATCCTCAAGTGATATCTGTTCTTCAATGGTAACCTCACTTGGTGGATTTTCCAATATGGCTTTTCGCAATTCTGCAATAGCCTCTGGTGGAACTCGTTCTTCTCCTTGTATTCTAAATGAATACAAAGTATTATCCCATCTCTTGGTATCCTTTTGTTTCGAACCAAATTGTCGAAAGGATAATAGGGCATCGCCAAATCTTCTTTTATCCGCCATTTTTGGATGTCGAAGTTTGGCTTCATCACCACGCTTGCTGCGAAAATTAATAGGCATTTTTCTGTAGAATGCCTCTCGCAGTCTCTGGACAATGATCTTATGATCACATAACGTTGTGAAAATAAGTCTCCTTGTCTCATTTTCTTGTGTAAAGCGCTTAAATGTTTGTAGGAAATTGTTTCCTAGCAAAACATCTGCTCCTGTATCATGGAAATAGATTGGTGGCGTCTTTACTTTGTACCATGGGGTACCGCCCGCGTCTCCGATCATGATTTCTACTTGTTTGATTCCTCTATTAAGAATAAGAATCCTTTTTGAGAAATCCCTTCCTGCAATGGCTGGTAGATCTTCTCCAAAATCTTTAGGAAAGACCCCTTGCTTTGCCGTGCAAATTCCTGCTCCTGAGTCAACATAGGCTGCAAAGTACTCAGCCTTGTACTCACCATATATCATTCCAATAGAAATGTATATGGAGAATGGACTAGTGGTCATCTGATTCTGTATCTTTTATCGGCCACTGTAAACTCCATTCCATCTTGTAATCTTTCCCAAGGCTTATGATCCTCAAGAAAGTCGATACCCAGCACTAATTGTTCTGGAATTCTCCCTGCAACACCTGTGATAATCAGTTCAATTTCACCCATTTTTAGGCTTCCTTGAAATCTTCCGACTATCGGTTGTTGGAGATAATATAAAACATCACAAGGAAAGATATTATCCTTTTGAGTGATGTCGAATATTACTTCAACTTCTCTCCAGCCTTCTGGACATTTCAGCTCTCCTTGTGTTTTGAATACACCTGGGATTCGCTGAACTGTACTAGGCCTTTTCTCTTCCCAACGACTGCTACTCATTAGTCTGTCTTGTTGGAAAGAAATCCTCCTGGTCTCCATTCTGAGGCTCTGACTCTTGTTGAAGACAGGTTGATCTTGGATCTTCATGTCGATCTCCTTTATAGTTGGAGACTCGATCATTTCTGGAAGAACCACCGAAGCGAAATCCTCAAATATTCTTGGGATTTCGATAAATTCCTTTCTCAAGAATACTTCTGAATGATGTGTATTCGAGAGAGCATAGGAAATCTTGTAGGTGATCGAGTATGGTCTATTCCCTTCTTTCATCAAATCTTCTCTTTTGAAATCTTGATGAAGGGTTAAGACTCTATTGAAGTCTCGATCTCCCAAGTTGTATGCAATTCTGGGATAGACATTGAATGCCAATTTCCCTGCACACAAGTTTCCTGTAACCGCTCCAAGGCATGAATCCTTGAGATTGGAGATTCGCTTGTCAAAAATCGCAAGATTTAGTGGCGAATCAATTCGCTTGTGAAGGTGTTCTTGTTTATACATCATCAAAATTTGATGATATCTCCTGTAGGGTAAACATCTTGGACAATTGTCCAGATCCATTTTCTCGAGATTCTCCTCACCAATTTGTTAATTACTTAAACATAATAAATATAAAATCTAAGTTCATAATAAACCTAGGCTCTGATACCATTTCGGGTCCGTATTCTTCTTCGGGTTAATTTTCTTAAAGAATTTGTACGTGGCGTTGTTACTCATTCCAGACCACTGTTTTTTAGACAGTATTGGCACGAGGAAAGTATTCCAGCCTATATACTTCTCCGAAAGAAAATATACCCGTTTGATTGCTCGGATTATATCAAAATTTGGAGTTAAACTAAATAAAAAGACATAGATTGGAGTTAGTAAAAAGATGTTTGGAATTAGTCTTTATCCTTGATTAAAACAAGTGGAATCCACGGAATAAAGAGAAATGAGTATTTTGGGATATTTCCTTATATTTAGGGGTAATAAAGGATTTTGTTATTTGAAAATGGGTATAAAGGGATATTAACCCAAACTATAAATACATTTTTCTATTATAGATTTCCATATAACGGGATTTATAAGTAATCATATTAAAAAATTTCCAATCAATTCATCACGTGCTTCGCACACTCCTCTTTAAGCAGGGGCATTTTTATCCTCTCTTTTCAATTATTTAAAAAAAGGCAACATAGAGGTAATTAAATACAAGAAGCAGCATTCGCGATTGGGAAATGCCTCGATCCCACTTCACCTCTTCATCTTCAACCTAGGGCTCCATCTCCACTAAAAAATTGCAGCACGAAATCTTCAAAAATTAAAGGGTTCTTCACGTGAAAGTGGTTTGGCATTTTTACGGCTTCGTACTCATGGAGATGCAAAGAACATACTTGAAGGAAAGCTATGCCCAGATTACGGTAAGTGTATAAATTCTTTTTTTTCGAAATTGTGTGCCTTTCTTCGTGCACGAAATGTGACTTAATTCAAAGTGAGACTTAAGCACGAGTATGAATTTCAAATTTTTGTATCTGTAATTATGTTCTCTTCTCTACAAATTGAATTCAAAGTGGGACTTATGCATGAAATGGGTTCTTACCCGAAATCTTTTACATGCCCAAAATCTCCTTCCAGGATTCAAGTTGGTCTAGGAGGTGTTTATTTGAGCAGGTCGACCACAAAAGCCGAGGCCTCCTTCCATGGTGTTTCTCAGTGTTTCTCTTTTCTTCACTGTCTTCGATATGATTTCTTCAAGGCTGCAAATGATCTTCAAAGCACGTGACGAGTTGGCCAGAATATTTGGCCGAAATCCATTTAATATGTTTACTTATAAATCCTGCAAAGTTTATATGGGAATCTATAGCCGAAAAAAGTATCTATAGTTAAGTGTAAAAAGGGCCAAAAGGTTATATGGTTATTTGTAGTTTTCCCTTAAATTTATACCAAGTTGTTTTAATCAAAAAAAAAATTAAAAAGAAAACAACAAAATTATCTTTGAGAAGATGTCGTGACTATAAGATGAAGATTAATCATTTGCGTGTTGTTTTATTGTAGATCCACATATAAGCCCATGTTACAATCTATCAAGAAGAAATTGTTAGTGCATCTTATAATATAAGAATAAATATCAAAGTCAAGCATTTAAAATATATTAAATCAAACAAAATATTCAGAGTAGAAGAATCCTATGTTTGCTTCAATTGAAGATTTTAGTACAGGATTCCAATATTTATACGGATGTAATTACAATATGAATATCAACAAACCTATGGAAAAGATATATAATTACAAAATATATAGATATGTCATAGAAAACATTATGAATCTTCAGAGATTTGACTCTATCAAGACTATCACAAAACTCCATCATGAACAAATGAAAAGCTAGCATTCATAAAACAAGAAATCTTATAATTCGAAAGTTATAATTAAAGATTTTAAATTCTTAAATTCTTTCACTACTTTTAAATTCTATAAATTTTGGAATATTTTGTACTAGTAAACAAACCAGAAATATGTAAGTAAAATTTATCGCAATTTTTTTTTTAAAATATGTAATGAGTAATTTAATATAGCTACTTGTGAAAAATTCTTATAAACTGAAGTTCTTTTTCAGCTTTATGTTATGCTTGATTTCACTAGACCCTGTCTTTGCTTAGAGTTTTTTTCCAAATTGATGTCACACCTATACCATAAACTTTAATCCCCCCACATTAATTTTTCATGAAAAGTTCTCCATCCTACAAACATAACCTTTTATCATCCCACGTTAATTTTTCATGAAGAGTTCTCCAAACACCAATTTTTTTCATGGAAAGTTCTCCATACCACAATCATAACATTTTATCCTCCCACATTAGTCTTTCATGAAGAGTTTTCCAAACACCAATTTTTTTCATTAAAAGTTCTTCATCCTAAAAACATAACATTTTATCCTCCCACATTAATTTTTCATGAAGAGTTCTCCAAACACCAGTTATTCAGTATGTCCTAGAAACATACTAGTGGTAGTCTCTTATTAACACAAACATCCAACTATTGAAAATTGCCAAAAACTTTTTTCTTTTGCTTCACAATTAACAAAAGTTTCATCTTATTTCTTATTTGTTATTCCAACGATCTCGAAGACGCCGGAACTTCTTCCCATTTTTCAGTAATCAAAGCAGTGGCCTTGTTGGTGATATTACCTTAATCCTACAATCAAAAAATTATAAGTATCATCCACCACTTAAACAAATAAAATTATAATCAAATAGACAATAAATTTAAATCACTTAAATAAAGAAAATTATAATCAAATAGAAAATAAATTGAAAACATCATATGAACTGAAAGTAACAATATCCAAGATGCATTATTAGAGAAGAGATCATAGAAATGAGAGTAATTGTAGTTAAGATGGGCAATTGAGAAGAGGGAGAGAGAGAGAGAGAAATATAGAAATGGAGGAAAAAGAGAATGGAAAAATCAAAAAAGAAAATGAAATATAGAAAAGAGAGGAAAAAACAGAGAGAAAAAAAAGAAAGGGAAGGAGAGAAGTGAGCGGAATTTTTTTTTAAGCATGACATAGATTTAGAGAAGTGGAGATAGACAAATAGATGGTGAAAAGAAAAATCAAAAAAGATTTGTGTTATGATTTTGATGAGACAAAACACAAATATAATAGTAAAGTAGAGTATCCCATTTTTCACAATGTTTAAGTGAAACTAAATTAGATTTTGAGTCTATAATATCAGTTGAAGAATGGAGGAGATCAAGTTACAATAGCCGAAAAAGTTCAAGTAAAGAACTGCTACAAGCAGTAGGAAGAGTGATGTTGTAAGTTGGAAAAACGCAGCACAATAATTTGCAAGCAGTAAGATACTGCAGAAACAGTAAAGTAAAGCTATTGCACTGACTTCTCTGAAATAACACACACAGTAAGTATAATTACTCCAAAAATAGAAGATACAACAAAAGTACAGTAAGTTGCAGTACTATTTGAAGACAAGTTGCAGAAGTAAGTTTCTCAAAATTCAAGAAGACAAGAAGAACAAATGTCACTTTAAAACTAGCCAGTAGATACAAGTTGAATAAAGCAGTACAGAGAGTCAATAAACAGTCGGCACGTGGCCTGACAGTCTGCTTAAAGTTGCAACCTAGTACATCCACATTTACTATCCTGGAGTGCAAGACAAGAAAAATTAAAAGCAAATCTTCAGAGTCAATTAATGCGAGCTCTACAAAATTCAAGAAGATCCAAATTCAAAGGGTTGTGCCTCTCTTCAACGGACATAATCATTCACCTATAAATAGAGGAAGTTGTGATTGAAATTACTACTAAAGCTACATCTCTCGAAAGCTCAAAAAGCCCTCAAATCTACAAGTTTCAGTCACTCAACCTTTATAGAAGCAGTCAAGTCTTAGTTCGAGCTCAAGAATTCTCAAGGTTGCTTCAAGCACCAATTGAAGAAACCTTATATACTTTTACCTTAGTGTTGTGTGCTTAGGTTGTTTTAGGTGTCCTCAGTTGATAGGAAGTTGTTCTTTGCTAAGTGTTTAGTCTTAAGAGTTTAAGACATTAACTCTACGTGAGTTTTAGGATTCTGTGTAGGCCAGCCTTTGAGACTTGAGCAACCTGCGTGGAAGCTAAGTCTTAGTATGTTTTAACTTGTTAGATTGATAGTTTGTAAGGTGTGTCCTGTAAATCAAACTTACTTAACGAAGTTCCTCCTTAGAGAAGGAGTAGAATGGACGTAGAAGAAAATTGAAAATCAAATATCAGTAAAGTAGAGTTAAAAACAACCTCAGTAGTATAGACCCTGAACTATTAAAGAAATTATTATTAAGTCCTTTTAAGACTAACTTCTATCATCTAATTTGAGAAGACGAGGACCTTCATCTGCCAACATAAGCAAAATAAATTGATTGTCGAGGACCTGGAAACTTAAATGCCTTTGAGTATCACTAATGAAGTCTCATAAATGAAGAGGTTAATATATGTCGTCAAAGACATATTTATGATGAAGTCTACAACAGACACACAAACAACTTTTAGAGCCAACATAGTACAAATCAAAAATGTATTACATGATTTGTTGAGCTACAAATTGAAGATCAACAAAAGATATACTCGTTGTCTTATCTGTAAAAGTTGAGGAGAGTTGAAGTCTAAGATTGTTGAGACTATGAAGTTTACATTATACACAAGAGAATAGAATCAAGTCTCATAATTCTCAACTGACTATCAATTACAAGTTGACCCTAATGTGTTAGATAACTATTTAGAAAATGAGCTAACCTTGCAGTAAGTATGGACAAACGAGGACAGTCAAAAGCCTGAAATCAAGGAGCACACCAAGTTCAAATTACATCTTCCTCCAATGGTTGTAATCAAGACTCTAAATCTTATAAATAAAACTTATCCCTCACTCTGAAGATCATTGATACCTCACAACTTGAAGAACAAGAATTCTAATCATCAAGTTTATCATACGAAACATTCTTCTAAGCAAGAAGCTAAAACAAACATTATAAACTTATTTATTTTATTCAGTTGAGAAATAGACTAGAAGAGAGAAACCTCAAAATTTTCTATACATTTGTTTTCTCTTGAAGAGCTAAGTGAGAGCTCTCGAGAGTATTGTAATCCTTGAAGATAGGATCAGTCCTCCTTTGTGATAAGTACTAATTCTCCAGTAGTTTGGGAAGAACAATTCCCCAAATTTAAGATGTGTTGTGTTTTGCCTAAGAAGTTTGGGACAAAGTTGGTTCCTCAAATATTGGGAGAATCTTCTCCTACCTAGGGACGTTGTAAAATATTTGTGATACATTGTGTTTAGTGGATTCCACAAGTATTTGGGAAGAGAGAAAGTAGAAGGATAACACCACCTTCGAACCTAAGTCGGTTGTCTATTTACTTGTCTATCAACTACTCTCTACTTATTTATCTATCTGCTGATTTTGACTTATACTTTATCTGCTAGTTCATAGTAATAGAATAGTAGTGTGAGTTTTTTAGATGACTAAAATGAGTAAATTATATTTGTGGTCACATATATTTATATTATTTAAGTATCGAACATTTGAGTTTTATCATGTTAGTATTAAAAAATTAATAAAAATTTGTTAAAAGAATATTAAAAATCCAAAGTTTAACATATGTTCACAGTGAATGAAAATGTATCTAAATATATTATAATTTATACGTAATTCAAATTTTTATACATTGCGAGTTGGACTCCTGAACAAAATTTTTAGTTTCATCACTGCCAGTGGCACACATATTAGGCAAGAGGGTGGCAAGTGCCACCCCTTTTTTTCCTATGAATTACCGAAAATGTCCTTCAGATGTTTTAAAATTAAAAAATACCTTAACTCTATACAAAATGTCTTCTCTTTCTCATTTTCAAAACAACTCTTTTCAACTCCCACTCACTCTTTCCACCAAATCGAGTCTTCTCTTTCATAATTATTTACAGCGAAAGTTCATCGGATGTAAAGTGTATCAACGACTATTGGTGAATGGTGGTTCTTATGACTACAAGGTAAAAAATTGAAATAGATTTATAATAAACCCTAAGTTAAGATTTTGAATTGTTTTGTTGATTTGAGCATTATCAGTCTAACATTGAAATTTGAATTAGTTGTTAGTTAACTTAGATGGATTTTTCATTTGTGAGGAGTATCGTGAAAACACGACTTCGCCACAGAATGGGTGATGAATGGATGAATTATCATTTGGTGGTTTATCTTGAAAAAGATATATTCAAGCATGTCACTAATTAATAAAGCTATCATTCATAGGTTTCAAAATATGGTGAACCATTCATTTTTTTTATTTCAAACGGAATGTATAAACCGAATCTTTGAAATTACTTGTAAGTTACATTTTGTATGAAAATTTAAATTTTTATATATTATTTTTAATTGTGCCATCTCATTTGAAAATTTATGCGTCCGCCACTGATCACTACTGCTTATATACGCACACACAAGTGTGTGGACCTAACAATTATTAATCAACTTCTTTTGAAAAGTTCTTAATAAAAAATTGTTTCGAAAATAAGAAGCAGTATAAGCCACACCAAAATGCAGGTATGAGTATGCAAAGCTGCTTCCCCAATAAGTTATGACATCCAAGTTGCGGTATTCAAGTTTGTAATTATGTACCTTGTTCTCCTACCAAAATATCAATATAATCAAAACCCATTACACACACATATAGTGGAAATAAGTCTTTGTATCCAATTTAGAAAGCAAAACATGAAAAATATCCACTTTCTAACAAAACATGTTTTTTTTTACCCAAAATGAGGATGAAAAGTCATAAATGCCCTTATAGCCTTTAATGATTTCACCCACCACAATTGAATCTCCTTATTTGAATGCATACCTATGTTTGAATCCATATTTTTCATAAAATTCATCTCTTAAAATGCATAAAATTTAGTGATTTTCATCTCTTAAGGTGCTCAAAAGAGGTAAGATTATCAATATTTTGAAGTTTAGCATATTGTATTTGATAATTTTTGATTGTAGATATATATTTTTGCATGTAAATCCGAGTTATAAAAATGAAAAAAATCTTGAAAAACTGAACTTTTTGTATCAAGAACAGATTACGAAGGTCATTGAAGATCACAAAGCTAAACATAGATCACGAGGTGTTTAGCTTCGTGATCTATAGATCTATGTTTAGGTTGGTGATCACGAAGCTAAACACCCTCGTGATCTATGTTTAGCTTCGTGATCTTCAATGACCTTCGTGATCTGTTCTTGATAAAACATAGATCACGAAGGAATTTTTTAACACTTCCATAGATCACGAGCACCATGATCTATTTTAAGAAAATATTTAAAAAATACCATAGATCACGAAGCTCATCTTAAATCATGGTGGTCACGAGCACCGTGATCTGTTTTAAGAAAATATGTAAAAAATACCATAGATCACGAAGCTCATCTTAGATCACGGTGGTATTTTTGAGCATCGCGATCTATTTCAACAACACCGTGATCTATGTTTTATCATTTATAACCATGATTGTAATTAAAACTTAAAAAAATTCTCAATTTTATTTTAAAAAACATGAAATATTGTCTTATAATTTTAAGTATGTTTTGAAATTGAATATTATATTAAAACTTGAAGAAAAAAAATTGAAAATTTGTTTCTAAAATCCAAGCATAATGGTTTTAAAATACTATTTTTAAAAAAATTATTTAAATATTTGTAATAAATCTTACAAAAAATTCATAAACAATTTTAAGATAATAATAATAATAATAATAATAATAATAGTAATAATGTTAATAATAATAATAATAGTAATAATGTTAATAATAATAATCATATTATTATTATTATTAATATTAATAATAATAATCATAATAATAACAACCATTATAAATTGTACAAAAATCGTAATTATTTTTCTAAAAATATGAAATATGAATGACAATGGTGACTAATTTTTATATATAAATTTTCAAAATAATTAAAATATTATTGAATAATAATAATAATAATACTTGTAATTAATAATCCAAAATGTAAAAATCATATTTTTTTGTATGCTTTTTTATCACTAATTGTTTTTCTAAGATCTAAAAAAATAGTCCTGATATATCATTTTGAATATATAGATTGTGAATTGATAATAATAATAATTTAAATCATTATAAAAAATCTTAAAATATCAAATAATAGTAATTTAATTTAAATCAAATAATAGTTGTACATTCTCAAAATCTATAATTTTAAAATATTAAATGTAATAGTACAATATTGAAATTTATTATATTAATTTGATAATATGATATAAAAAATGCAATCATATCAATTTGATAAAATGTATTTATGTTTTTCATAAAGTTTGTATAGGATTTAAATTTTTTTTGTCGTTATATGTATTATTATTTAATTGGCTAAATGAAGTGTAATTGTTATGATTTTTTTAATGTAGATGGCAAACAACGAAATCATTATAGTTCATCGTGGATTTTGGCATGGATCAGAGTATAAAAATGGAGAGGATGGTTTGATATATGCATCATTGCATACAATTTCTTATGAAAAACTATTGGATGAAATTCATTATATTGTCCGAGCAGATCGTAGGACTTGTGATTATGCGTTGCATTGTTTAATGCCTACGCAGATTTCAGGAGAAGTGAAATTTAAAATCAGGACGAATGCTGATTTGAGGAGAGTTGCTGAGGTGTATGATTACCCCAAGTTATTTGTTTCTATTGAACCTAACGAGTATGATTGGAATATTCCATTCTCATATTCAAGTTAGGGGGAAGTTATGTTCAGCTTTTGAATTCTCAACAACAATATAGTTATGGAGATCAACTGAATTATGTGCAAAGTCTGACTGCAAACCAAATTCCTTCCGTTTATCCAGTCCAAAATTTCAAAGCCCCTGCTAGCAATCCATTGGAGGATCTGCATTTCTCTTCTTCCAAGCAAATATCAGTGTCCAGTGTTGATGCTCAGAGAACTAGCTCCCCACCACACCACCGACTTTTCGATTTCAATGATATTTTTGATTCGAAATATGTAGATGACAAAGATGATGAAGATGATGGTGGTGTTACGGTTCCAGTTGTGGCAGCGACCACTAATGTCTGTACTGACGATGATGACGACGACGACGACGATGATGATGAAACAATAGTGGGGGCAGAGGTTGCTAATGTTCGTGCAGATGACTATGATGATGATGATGGTGAAGATTATGATGATGATGATTATGATAATGATGATGACGACGATGATGGTGATGATGATTATGCTGATTTACTTCATAGTCGGTTATTTACCGAGCAATGAGAAACAGATGAATTTTTTATGCAAGAGGATTTTGCTCCTTCATTGCTTCGAGATGGTCGTATACTTAAGCCCAGAGACATTATGGATGATATTTCTACACACCATGGTATTGAGATTCAATATGATAAGGTACTGAGAGCTCATTATCATGCATACAGTTTAATATATGGTGATTTTGATCACTCGTGAAGGATATTACCTACGTACTTACACATGCTGAGAAGATCAAATCCTGGTACTGTAACGTGTTTTGAAACAAATGAAGATGATAAGTTCAAGTATGTTTTCATGGCTATTGGTGCATCTATAAGAGGATTTCAACAATGTTGTAGACCTGTAATCGTGGTTGATGGAACACATTTGAAAGACAGATAAAAGGGTCTTATGTTTGTGGCTACTACTCAAAATGGTAACAAACATATTTATCCTCTTGTATTTGGTGTTGGTGACAAAGAGAACGATGAATTTTGGCATTGGTTCTTGACTCAATTAAAAAAAGCATACGGTCATCCGGTTGATCTTATAATTGTCTCAGGTTTGAATGTCACTTTTTTTAGCTTTGTTTTGATAAGTTTAAGTTTGAAATATTAATTATTTTTTACTATTTTGTTAATCAGATCGTCATGTGAGCATACAAAATGCAATTGAAAGAGTATTTCCAAGGGCATGCCATGGGTTATGTTCGTGGTACATGGAGTTGAACTTTCGCTCATATGGAGCTCGATTTGTGAGCTTGTATAAGAAAGTTGCATATTCTTATACAAGAGAGATGCACAAGAAGTATATGGAGTAAATCAAGATATTAAACAAGAAAGGCCGGAAGAAGTTGAGAAAAATTAAGGTTAGAAGATGGGCTCGTGCATGTTTTCCCGTGTGTCGGTATGAGATTATGACATCAAACTCAGCAGAGTCTCTGAATTCAAATCTCTTATCGGCACGAAAGTTGCCGATTTGTTCTCTTCTTGAATTTGCTCGCAACCTACTTCAAACATGGTTTTTGAAACGACGTACGAAATGGTTCAGTATGGAATCCAGCTTAAGTCCGAATATCCTTCAGAGAATACATGGAGCTCAATAAGATAGTCAACGTATGAAGATTTCTCAGATCAGTGGCTCCGTGTTCAATGTGAAGAACGGTCTTCATAACCATGTCGTTGATTTGGGGCAAAGCTCGTGCACATATTGTGAATTCCAGTTGGATTTAATACCATGTAGTCATGCGATCAAAGCTCTGAGGTAATTTAATACTCCTACGTCATTGTTTTTCTTAGTTTTGTGATGACTAGTCTAATTATACTCAATTTATCACAGTGAGGCTCACTCGCTTAGTTCCTATGTCTCAGCCTATTATAAGACGACAACGTTGCAAAAGTTATATTTGGAGCTGATAATGCCTGTACCAACCCCAGTAGATTGGTGTATTCTGCAGCAAATTGATAATGTCATGATGCCTGTCAATCCACCTGACAACTCGAGACAAGCGGGTCGTCCTTGACAGAGACGTCATCCTTTAGGGGGAATCAAGTAGCAGGACTCGTGTTCAGAAATGTTCAATATGTCATGGTACCGACCACAATTCTACAAGATGTACGGTGAATTTGATGATACCGAATGCAAACGTAGCTGCCCAACAACCTGTCGAACCTAAGAAAAGGCAACCGAAAAAATGTAGCATCTGTAAAACAATTGGACATTGAAAGAGGACATGTGGTCAACGAACAATTACAAGCAGTTCGGAAGAAGATTGAAGTACGAAGATTAGTTGCCAGAATTTCTGTTTATAATAATTTGGTGATTTCCCTACAATTCTTTATAGACAAATAATGTTTTTTATTTGTGCATGCACATGTAAGAATGGAATATAGGATATTATGATGTCGGTTGAACCATCACATGGGCTAGATATCGAGTATATGCTTTATGAAAATTGAAAAATATTTTATCTCGTTTGTTTCCTGAAGTGTTTTTTCTGAAGAAATATCATCTTTTTCATTCTTGTTTGTAGATAAATTTGAGATGAGATGTTTTATAAGTATATGTATCATAACAAATACCAATACCATCATAGTATTTAGATAATTGCTTCCATATTTCTTTTCTGATATTTTGTTATATTTTAGGATATGCTATCTGAGCTGGTTAAACTTGAATATCTGTTACAGGATTGCTCAGTGGAAAATTATAGTCAAGAAATACAAAGCCTTCGCAGACAACTAAAACTTGTTACCGAGGAAAAAGATTAATTCAAGGTTAGTTGCTGGTAATGTAATTTGTTGTTCTGTTAAGGTCCCTGTCTAAAGGAATCCACTGCAGTTAAGTTTATTAATGGTTAAGTTTATTACAACCTTTGCTAATACCTCAAATGAAGACCATCACCAGAGTTATTTTCTTGTTAGTTTTGTTTCTTTTCCTCATAACTAATGGTATGTAAAAAAACGTTTTTTTCTTTTTTTAAATCTTTTTTTCATTCAAATAAAAAGTGCTGAACATAACAATTTTGGTATATCAATGTTATTTTGACTCATTGGGTTTTTGCATTTTGTCTGTTTTGTCTTTCTTTTAGCCTCGAAGTGGTGCAGCGAGGAAGCGGATTCTGGAGATATTTGACTACAATTAGTGTTTCAAATGTTAGTGTATGAATTAGTGAGACTCAGATAGAATTATCAGATTCTGTACAAATTGTTATGATTTTACTAAGTGAGTTGAATCGAGAATAATCCTGTTTACGTAATGTGTAACCAAGATTCGATAATTTTCCGGCTTATATAATGTATACCCAAAAACCAACAATATTCCTGTTTATAACCAACAATAACCAAAAATCAAAAACCGACAATATCCCTGCTTATATAATGTATAACAAAAAATCTACAATATCCCTGCTTATAACCAACAATAACCAAAAACCAAAAACAGACAATATCCCTGCTTATATAATGTATAACAAAAAACCAACAATATCCCTACATATAAACAACAATATCCCTACTTATAACCAAAAATAACCAAAAACCAACAATATCCCTACTTATACAACCAACAACCAGAAACAGAAGACAATAGCCTGCAACATAACATCAAATAAACAACCACTATAAAAGTCAACAATAGCATATGATTTCAAGGTCTGAAAATATGATTTCAACATTGTTATAGCATTCTAATTTTAAAAAAAATTGCAAAAACTATTAGTAATATAACTCACCATAAAAGTGGAATCAACGATGTTGAAGTTGTTTGGGGCCAATCCGGAAATGACAGAATCACCTTGTTTCAGCTGCAGAGCTAAAACACTCATATAGTTATCCAACACCTACAATCATGTCAAGAATGAAGTCCGACGCCACATCACATGTTTGCAATATACAATTATTAAAGTGTTTCAATGTATAGAAACAAACTTACATCTGTATCGAAATCCACTAACGTGTCCTCGATATCCTTAAACCACCTAGCATTCACAAGGAAGTCAGCCTCCAACTTGAAATGCTTTTCTTGAGGTCTGGATCGACGATTGGAGTTCGGATTGCAGCAGGCTTTGCTCGTACGCATCTAGTGTAAGTCTCAATGGCCGATCCATCTTTCGGAGATGATTGCATTTCAGATGCATTCACTACAGGGACCTCTAGCACGTCTTCTGTCTCATCCTTTTGAGCTGGTTCTTACGGTAGTGATGCTACCTCATCTCTCAACTTCACTTCTGCAGCTGGAGCCTCATCGAGGGATGTTGTCTCTCTCTGTCGTTCTAAGACAGTAATCGGTGGTGGCTGAAAAGGTTCGGGGACAAACACGTCTCCGGATGTCCGTGGCAACGCTTGCGATCGATGGTCGAACAGTATAGGAAATCTAGTATCCTTAGCATCAAAATTTAGAATAACATCAATAAGTAATTGAATGTATATAGTAAACTGATGTCAGATAATTATGAGAAGAGTGTAGTCTATTTGTACTAACCCCATATATGAAGTCAGATGTCTGTGCAGGACTGTGTGCTCCAAGGCCCTAGGCACTCTCGGTCTCTTTGGAGGGGATCGAAGACTCAGTCTCTCTCATTTGTCTAACCACCTTCGGAAGCAGCTGACGTACGAAGTCTGGCATCAGATAGCGCAGGATATCCGGAAATGACTGTCGAATAATGTGTAACGCCCCAAAATCTTTCGGTCAAAATATCAGAGTTTTTCTTCTTTGGGCATTAAGAGAGAAAAAGGAAAGAGACGTACATGATATAAAATAGAAAGGAACAGGAGAGGATAAGAAGCGGTACACTTAAAACATCGGATACAACCAATAAAAGAATGTTTGAAACCATACGCAGCGGAAAAACATCAGAATCTTTTACAAAGAAGGAGAAATACAATTTTCTTTTACAAACGAGCAACAACTTTTAAATATAAAACCGGAAGATGAACACAGCTGATAAGACACCCCTCTCTCTACGCAGCATGATTCTCTTCATCTCCTGTAGTGTGAGTACAGGTGGGGGTGAGTGTGTTGAATACACTCGTGGAAATAAAATCCAAGTCTTATCACATGTTAAGCAGTTTAAATAAACAACACATATACAAGTTCAACAATTAAACCCAACATTTAATTATCAATAGGTGCGGGTGTAACCCGTCTTACCCTATATGCATGAAGAAAGGTGGTAAGAGACAGTTATTATAGAATAAAATAGGTAAGAGACAGTTGTCATAGAAGAAAGGAGGTAAAAGACAGTTTATAGAAGAATTGAGGTAAGAGACAGTTTATAGAGGAAATGAGGTAAGAGACAGTTTATAGAAGATATGAGGTAAGAGACAGTTTATAGAAATAAGGTAAAAGACAGTTTATAATATGACACGTCATTTAGTATTCCACAAAACATGTATCAGATAGGGAAAACCGTAAACGGATAAAGAGTTGGAAATTACCCCACCGAACACATCATATAATCACAACACAAAACCCAAGGCACATAAGCTTCAACCAATTCATAACGATCAATAGCATTCTAATAATATCCATTTTACATACATACGTCAATTGAAATATAAAGATTTGGGTTTAGAGTTTACCCCCACCTTGTTCGGTGGTTACCACGTGAGTCGCAAGTACTAGAGATCAGATATCTCAAAGCTCGAGTCTCAAAACTCATGTCTCAAATCCCGTATCTCGATGTTCAGTCCAACTGATAGCCTACATATGTTATGGTGTTCTTAGATCTTTAATAAAGTATAAATAAAGCTGTAAAAGACTACGGTGGAGAAACGGTCGTTAAACGCGCGACGGATCGAGCGCTCTAAAGATCGGAGTTGAAGAAATGAGAGTGGATATACCATCCATATGGCTTAGATGATAGGGAATAAGATTTGGGTCACAACGGAAAAAGAATGAGCTCAATTGGAGTTAAAATGAGCTCAAACGGAGCATTTTAGGTTTAAGGGTAAAAAGGTAATTTTGGTCAAAGGATTGACTTTGACCGGGCCCATGACCCTCGGTCAACGACATCTCGTCGGCGACGACTCGATGTTGACGTACGGTGGAATAACGGGGTTTGGTTCGAGAATCGGATCGAAAAACGACGTTGCGTGCGACGGGACACGCACGTACACGGCGTCGGGTGGAAAAACTCGACGGCTGCCGAGTTTTCTCGGCAGCTGGGCGCGCATCCTCGTCGGCTGTCGAGTTTTCTCGATAGCGTGTCACCTCGTCTCGGCAGCTCGGCAGCGTCGTCTCGGTGGCTGCCGAGTTTTCTCGGCAGCTCGTGCCTAGATCACCTGGCGTCGCCCCTGCTCGCTAGTCCAATTCCCGGCGTCACCTTCTGCGGCGGCGCCGCTCATATCCAGCCACCACCTGGCCTGCCGGCAAGCCTACACCGCCGGCTACCACCTCCAGCCATCGATAGCCGAATTCCGGCCGTGAAAAGTACCCGAATCTTCGCCGCAAAATCCTTCGTTACCACGTATCGAAAACCAAACCCAGCTTCTCCAACTCCGGCCCGGCGACTTCCAGTCGCCGGCGACCACCAACTCAGCCACCAACACACACACCCATCAAGTAACCCATACACACACATGCATATATACACACGCATACACACAACAACTTCCAGCCTTGGTCGGCGGCTCGCCGGCCACCACCACCACCACCACCTGACCTCGCCGGCGACTTCCAGTCGCCGGCCAACAGCCACCACGGCACCACCAACAGCATGCACACACAGCACACTCAAAACACACACTAGACACACACACATGCACGATATGTATATATACATCATTGTCCTTCTCCGACGCCGCCACCCACGGCGGCGCCGGCCTTCCAGCTCGTCACCCTTACCTCCGGTGCTCTCCGGTCACCATCTCCAGTGAGAAGAGAGAGAAAAACAGAGGAGAGAGAGAAGGTGGTGTAAGGGTTAGGGTTAGGGTTTTGCTACTGTTTTTCACCGTTTCCCGGCGAACGGAGAATCGGAATTGAATTCCGGAAGTTGTCCTAGACTCGTCTCGACGAGGGCTACGTCGTGTGCGAAAATCGGCCGAAACCGACAACTTTCAGATTTTCCGGCCACCGGCAGCGGCGCGCCGGAGGCAGAAAAGAAAGGAGCGAGGGAGGAGAGAGAACTTACGTGTGTTCGTCGTTTTTCGGCTCGTGCGATGAAATAGTGAAAAATGAAACGAAAACTCTCCTATTTATAGAAATCCCAAAAAACACTATTCATCGAAAATATCTCAAGTTACTGTTCATGATAAGATCTTAGTTAGAAATATCTCGTATTTTATACTATTCGTATACGTCGTATTCTTCGTTTTCACTGTTTTCTTCATTACTTGAGCTACGTAACTACGATTGACCTCTAGTTCGTCTCTATCTTCTCGTTTTTCAAATACGCATCGCGTGGTATAAAAATATTCTATATACCATGTCCAAGAAAATTATCCGTCTAAACTTCGCTTTAGACACGTATCTGAAATGCACATATTAAATTAAACAGTCAAAATATATGCACATAATTATTAAATCATGTGTTTAAATATTTAATTAATAAATTATGCTCGTTTTGATCCGGGGCGCTACATAATGTCTGGCATGACATCTCGAAGTACATCAGGCAGCGACTTTCGAATGAGGGACGACATCACATCACAAAGGACCTCCGGAAGTGTTTGTCGAACGATTGTCGGAAGTGATTGTCTGATATTATCTGTTCCCCGTTGTGTGCCACTCTCTATCGCTGATGTAAGCTCCATCCTCAAGAATTCAGAAGTCGCTCGTGCAGATAACTTCTTAGATTTAAGTCGCTTCTTTGAATCATCTCTCGAAATGCAAAAAAATAACCAATAAGTGTTTATTAATAGAGAATTTGAAAGACATTTATAAAAAGTCACAAATGCTAGAGTAACAAACCATACCTTAGGTGGTGGTGGTCCACACGAGACTGCAGGTGAGAGAGGTGCTAGTGGGGCTGAAGTGGTTGCTGCTGGAGGATTACCCTCATCATCTCTCTCGGCAATGTGATGATGACTGCCAATTTTTGTTCTCTTTGAAGGCCGTTTACTAGTTCTCGACTCACAATTTCTTTCCTGAGCACGAACAATGTCTGACCTAGACATTCTCGGCCCACCTAGATGACGTCCAATCGGTCGATCCTGATGGACAAATCTTACTCCAGATAAGATGTCCATCTCAATGTCAGCCATATATGGTGATGCGGTCTCTGTCTGTGTAGGCTCCAACTAAATGCACTCGATCTTATGCATATGGACATTATATTAGATTTTAGATGCATAAGAAGTATAAGATAAATAACTTTAAGTTCACAATTACTCATTGTTCGTGCATTGAAGATGTCAGGAATACTTGGACGCTTTCCTGGACTTCGCCATCGGATACCTCTTGGAAATTCATCCGATTTCTTATCTCCTAATTGCTTTCCGAATTCAGTGATGCACTCAAAAGCCCAGATCTACAAAGTGACGATAACGATAATGTTAGATCATAATTGATTGACAAAATACTTAATCCGAGTACACAACTTAAATAGTCAAAACTAATATACCTGCAAAGCAATTTAATATCCGTATAAATGATATAGTGGTCTTCGAGCATCGAATGAGTCAGGATGTAGGGACTTATCCAAGTAATGCATCAATCGTTGAAAAACGTACGAGCCCCAAGGGAATTTATCAAACACAGTATCCTTCTCAACCAAACTCCGTAGCCAATGGGGTACCGGCATGCGTACATTCATGCCAAACAGGTACAATGTCAGCAACAATATATACGAAATCTTCACAACATCATCTGGACGGCTTCGGAACTCTCCATTCTTAAAACGGTTAAACAAATCGCCGGCTACCACGGCTTACCCATCAAAACTCCTCTTATACACACTGTCCTGAGGTGGCTCACATGGTGAACAATCGGGCTGAAATTCGGAAGTTCCAAAACTTCCGAATTTCAGCCCTGTGATCATACAAAACTCATCCTTCAAAAACCTCAAAGATCGATCTCCAATACGAAACTGTCCCTCGTGTGGACTCCTTCTTGGATGGATGAACTCTAGGTCAAATAGATAGAGAAGTCCTCGACCACTAATAACGACATCCTTGTTAAACCTCACGAAATGACCAAAACAAGACCGCTAAAACAGATCTAACCTATCGTAGAGGCTCAGCTCATTATGTATGTCTCCAATAACCCTACTCAGACAATAGGTACTACATCTAGCCTCTAAGTTCAAACGTCCCCGCCACTTCCACTGTGGCTGTTAAGAATTTGCAAATAATCATAATGTAAGAATTGATCTATCAAAATCAATAGAAATAAACAACAGAAGCTCCAGGTTACTAAATAATTTAATAGACAATAAGAATAGTAGATTAAATTGGATCAAGACAAAATCTCTAGACATATATTTAAAAGAACACTATACGCACTTTCTATAGCATTACCACACGTACAACTTCTAGAGACTCATATATACCAATAGAGACCAACTTCCAATGCACGGTATCTGTAAAATCAGCAATTCTCATAAATGCCCACAGGACACATAATGGTCATAACAACTACATTGTCTCAACCCAAAATATAACAAACAAATAAGGAATATTAAGTCACTGGGAATATGATATGAACCACAAGACATAAAACTCTTAGAAAAATACAGTCCACTTCATTGATTTTTATAAAATCTTATAGTTGGGAGTTTTTGAAAACTGTTCATATGTTATTTACATCAAGTTCTGAGTTTATGGTTAAAATTGGATAATTTTTGGAGTAGTGTACAAATTATTATGATTTTTCAAATATATTCCTGTTTTTGGATTGTGAAAAAACTTAGGAAATTGTTGTCCGCTTTCTTTGTTTTTATAAATATAATTTGTAGGATTTGTACAAGTATATTAATAGTGAAAAATTAATTCATTCAGTTACTTCACTCAAAATAATATTACTATTTTTAAAGCAATTTTTAGATTATATTAATTAATTTTATCTTACAAAACATGATTAACAATAATATTTATTATTATTATTATTATTATTATGTAAAATTTAATATTATGTTGGATTTTTCCAATTTTTTTTAAAACCAATTTTAATAATTTTTTTATTTTTAAAGTCGTTTAAATATTTTATACCACAATTATTAATCTAAAAACTCAAAATTTCCAAATGTTTACCATGAGCACAATGATCTATAATTATCATCGTTACTAAGCATCCACCCTCATGATCTATCCATCTTAGTTTCGTGATCTATTATGCAAACGAATCAGCTGCGTGATCTAGCAATTAACCTCGTGATTAAGCAATCTATACTTCGTGATCTATACTCTCAATTGTGATCTATATTTGAATATTAAAAACCCTAGTCCCCCTCGTGATCTAGCAATTAACCTCGTGATCTACCCTAGTTCCCCTCGTGATCTAGCAATTAACCTTGTGATTAAGCAATTTCCCCTCATCATCTACCCTCGTCAACATGATAAAGCAATTTACCTCGTGATCTAGCAATTTACAAAATTAATATTGTAATTTGTACTTCGTGATCTATCAATCTACCTCGTGATTAAGCATATATATATGGAATTGACTCGTGATCTACCTGTTTGCTGGTATGCAGACTTGAAGGATGTTTTTATTAGCATGTGTGTCTCTTTTACTTTCTTTCTATTTTGTTCTGTTTCTCATATGAATTTATGATATTTCTGCTATAGAGAAATCGACTTTGAACTCATTGTTTATCTGGAAATTTTACTGATATACCCTTGTGCATTCTTATCGAACAAGCACATTTTTTGCAGCCTATTTCCTCTTTAGGACTTTAACAACAGAGAAGGAAACATCAAACGAGATACCCAATCAACCCACTGGTTCCACATCATGAAAAATTCAAATCTTAGAAACGATCTGAAAACATTTCGACTTCAATCGAATTTCGCAAATCCAGACTTACTTGTTCAGAAGCCATTCAGAATCGTGATTTTTGCTGTTCGGCGCCGCCTTCTGCCGCAACTGTACCAGTCACTGCCGATATCAACAGTAATCGGACTCTAGTTCTTGTTGTTCGCTCACCGTCGTGCCGCCGCCTCACTTCAATCTCTAGTTTTCCTCGACCGAAATCACGAACAACACCAGGAAAATCACGAAGAGAAATCGAGTAAATAACGAAGAGTAAAAATTCAAAAATTACTAGGGTTTGAGTTCGAGTGGTGAAGGTAATTTTGGTGATTTTCCCCAATTCAATTTACCAAGTTTAATAAGGGTATTTGGGTAATTTTGCCCTCAAATTGGGTAAAAAAACATGTTTTCTTAAGTAGTGGGTATTTTTCATTTTGCTCATTGTGTAATGGACAGAAATGTCCCCAACCCCTATATATATATATATAAAGTAATGAATTTTTAATTTCGAAAAGTACAAAAGAAACTATTCTCAATGTTTGTTCAAGAAAACATAATTAGTGATTTTCACTGGTATAATTTATATTAATATTTATTATATAATATAAATCTTTTTGTTTAGTTTTTTTGTTTTTTTTAATCGCCATCATGTGAGAATTTAACTTTATGATAAGTGATTATGTATAAACTGATGTGGTCGTAATTGGAGTTGTTTTATACTTCGATATAATTAGATGGTTTGTATGATTATTAATTGACCACCTAATTGTGCACACGCAAATACTAATTCTAGAAGCAAATTTTGAAAATTACTGTTCTAACCTTGAATTAAAATAGAAAATTATAATAATTCAACTCCTAAAATAAATGCATGTAAAGAATTGATTCAGACGAAGCGTTTTACCACACGTCTTCTTTTTTGTCCCAAAAATAGAAAGTATTAATAAATTTTGTTACTATTTGCAATTTATTGACAGCTTATTTTTCATAGAGGAAATTTCATGAGAGCCTATAGTTCAACCAAATCACTATTCACGCAATTACACAAAGCATCTTTATATGATTAATGGTTGCTGATTCATTATTCAACCAAACTCAGATTTATATGTTGAGGACATATACTATGAAAAATCAAATCAAGTACTTATTTAAAGAAGCTTTTGTCACAGCGTCTTAGATATTGTTTTGTGAGACATGTCGATCCATAATTTACACGAATTTGTGAAAATTAGTTAGATTGATGGTTTATGTGGCTACATCTCACAAAATATATCTGTGAAACCATCTCATATAATTTTTTTTTATTAAAGTAGAATTCTTATATGAGATTGTCTCATGAACAAGGATTAAAAAATCGTAAAATTTCGGCAAAATTTTGCTCATACGATATTGTATCGCACTACAGTTTTTTCTCGTTAAAATATCGCCGATATTTCGGAAAATATAATTTTTATTTCGATATCAACAAAAATGGCTCAAAATCGTGGGATATCGTCAATTTATCCGCGATATATCAATAATTTATCAGTATGTTCAAATGTCAGAAGAAATTTATAAATTTTGGTTTTTTTATCTATTAATAAAATAAATATGAATCTAGATATATTATTGTAATGACCACATTTCAAGTATAGCTAGACATATAATAGATTTTCATATTAAAAGACCTGTAAGTGAGTGTATGACTTTTTTTAAACATAATAATATAAATAACTTTTCATGCACGTGAAAACCCAATAAGACTATAACACGTTTCGTAGCGTGTATCATAAAATCAAACCACACTCACGTCTATATTTTACATATTTACATACATCAAAGGATCAAATACAAGAAGTCCAAGTACTTTCTCAAAACATTGTTTAAAGCAAAATAAGTTCATAGCATAGCCCAACAGGTCGTCATCCATGTACACCATCTCCGAACCCGTAAGAACTCAACAACACAGTCAGTAAGTCCATGAGTTTATACATCAACAGGTTCACCTACAATGCATGAACTATATGAGCTAAAAAGCTTAGCAGAAATTATGCACATAATATTAATAATATGGAATGATGTCGATGATGCATGTTAATGAATGAAAACATTTCTTACAAAATCATTTTCTTTCATTGGGCTTCTTGTATTGGGCCCTTGACCACCATCTACTAGACACCGGATAGAGCTCAATATAACATTATTCATTATAGCCATATTCATGTCTCACATGCCACCGGCTGAACTAATCAAGCCATATCCATGTCTCACATGCCACCGGCTGAACTAATCAAGCCATATCCATGTCTCACATGCCACCGGCTACCCATATAATATATCGTAAGCATGATTACATGTCTCGGTGCACTAGTAGTGGTCAATAAAATACTTTTCATCTTGAAATCATGTCCTGCATATAGAATACCATAACTTTCATCATTTACATATGCACGTGTTGATGCTCGTGATTGATATTCATAATGCATCACATATATTTTCCCATAGCACTATGCAACCACGTCAATTCTCAAGGTTACATGAAATCATGTAATATCACTTAAACAATATATAACATTGTTGGGATATTTTAGTAGTTATCTTGATAAGACAAAACACAATAACACAACAAGATAAGAACAGTTTGCTTAAGGTATTGATACCTAGTTTCCACATTACATGATCACAAGTTTATCGATACTGAAGGAAAGATCATGTAATGGTTTTCCAAGATACAAGGAAAACCAAACTTAGAAGAAGTAAGAACACTTCTGAGGATCAGCATGCTGTAGGGAACAACAAGCTAGAAGAAGTATCCTTAGTAAAAAGGAGATAGAATACTGAAAAAGTAGTCAGCAGGTTGTGAGAAAGCTGTTTTGAAAGAAGAACTCAGAAAGCAAGTAACTACTGCAAGAAACCAACAGGAGCTGCAAGAATCCATTCTTGCAGTAGAGACTATCGAGGATACAGGACCCGCTGAGGAGACGGGGTCCTTGCTGAAGACCTCAAGCGAGGCTGTTGTTCTGACAACACTCTCTGAGGGTGAGAAGACCTCTGAAGGGGCGGTTGTTGAGACAGTACCCTTAGAGGATGTTCGAGAAGAAGCTGAGGTAACCGCTAAGTAGCTAGAGACACCTCATGAGGAGGATGATGTTGCTGCTGCTGCAAGCTCAAAAGAACCTATCCAGGTTACAGCAGCAGATGTTACTAAGAAAGCTGAGTATGCTGAATTCCTCTGGATGATGGCTGATCTCCGAAGGGGCGGCAAGTAGCTGGTGCAAGAAAACAGTTGCAACATTGCAGCAAAGTAAGAAAGAACGGCATGCATCAATACTGCAAGAAGGTCTAAGTCACAATATCACTGTAAAGAACAAACAGCTGCAAGCAGACCTAGGATCCAAACAAGAATAAATAGAGTCGTTCCAGAGAAGATTAAAGTTGCAGACACGGAGCCAATGCCAAGACGCCACGTGGACTGACGCACTACAGAAAGTTGCGAGCTGCAACCACCGCATTAAATGCTCCAAAAAGAAAAGTCAAGTCGCATTAAATGCAAGTCATGTCTTTGATCAAGTACACTTTAATTTAAAATGGGAGATATCTCCTTCAACAGATATCTTTTCTACAAGTATAAATAGAAGGAGTGACTGATTGAAGAAATTGCTGGACAAAGTCAAGAGGAAACTCACATATCATCCAAAGCTTTTCAAGGTTCATTCAAGGTTCATTCAAGCTTTTCAATATACGTACCTTTTGAAATGAACATGTATAAAGGTATTACATTTATAACATAAAGGTACTACATTTATAACATAAAGGTATGGATTACACGGTGCAACTGGTGCACAGAAGTGTTACTCCAATTTAAATGTGAGTGAGTGTTGTGTAAGGTCGTCTCACGGATCCCATTCTGTAAGATGGGTCGGGTCGGATATAAGAATTCATATAATACTTTTGTGTGTATTAGGCAATAATTTTTTGTATATTAGTTAATACTTTTATATTATATGATGTAGTTTGTACATAATACAAAAGTATTGTCTAGTATATAGAAAATACTACATAATATACATAAAAATATTACATGTTACGTGAAAGAGAAGAGGTGTTAGGATCCACATGTTTTTGAGAAAACCCATCCCGAACCAATTCGGGTCATATATCATATAATAATATAATAGTATTATCTGATGCACATAAAATATTACCTAATACACATAAATGTAGTACATATTTTCTTATAGTCTGACTCAACTCTAAACGCATCCTCTAATACTAAGTATTACTTAATATATAGAAAAACTTTACTTAATACATATAAAAGTATTATAGTAAAACCTGTATAAATTAATAAACTCACTAAACTAATAATTTTCTCAGATCCCTACCGGGGCCGGTTCAAAAATTTATCAATTTTAATAATATAATATTAGATAATGATTTTCAAAAAAAAAAAAAACTATATAAATCAGTGGTATCATCAATATCATAAAATAATAATTTCTTCAATTGTAAAAGTAATTAGGATAATTTAGTAAAATAAGAATCTATTGTTGTTTTTTTATATTAAAACTCAAATGTACTTTTAGCTCATCTCTAATTTTTCTTATCTCATCCAATAGTTTTGTTGTCGTGTTCTCAAATTACACTAAAAAGTTGTAGCCAAAGTTATGGTACATATTATGTATTTGATTATTATGACACAATGCACACCACTTATATATATATATATTATAATTAATATATTTATTATATTAGTTCAATGAATATAATGCATATATTAATTAAATGCACTCATCCTTATGAAAATAAATTTTATTCATTGTACTGCAAAGCCACTTTTTAAATTAATAAATTATTAATTTATAAATAAATTAATACCTATCTAAGATAATAAATTTTCTTGGTCCCAACAGTATTAATATATAGAGGTTTAACTGTACATAATTTCTTATGTTCGACCTGACCCGACTTGTCTTATGGATTGAGATCCGTAAGAGGATCTCACCTAAGACTTTGCTTTTAAGTATAGTTACTATGAAATTCTTTCTCTTTCCTCTTCATAACACTCTTTAATTTGGTAGAAGTAAATGAGTGTATTTTTTTCTAGATTATTGGTAAATATGTCTAAAAAAATTCTAAAATGACACTTATTTTTTCTTTTTCCCATTTTCTTTGAAGCATAAACAATAGCTTATTTTGAAGAATGTAGTGTTTCTTTGCAATAGTTGCACCATGCAACTGGTCACGCGCGGATTGGATCGGGCCATATCCGATTCGGATCAACGCTCAAATTATTATTATTATTTTAATTTATGTGGAAACCTTTATGTTATATTATTATAAGCTTCATGTACAAATATCATAACCTTTATATTATATTACTTAAAATTTTCTTAGCATAAAAATTCATGTAGTATAGTTATACTTTTATGTTATAATAATTTAACTTTTATATTATAGCAGTATAACCTGATATTACTTATATTTTCATTTAGTATAAAAATTCATATAGTATAGCTATACATTTAGGTTATATTATTATAACATAAATATTAAATTATTATAATATAAATGTTTAAAAGGCATTATATGACGGTAATATAATGTAAAGATTAAACTAACATAACATAAAAGTTACGTGAATATAACATAAAGGTTACGCGAACATAACAGAAATTTTAAACGTGTAGGATAAGAGTGTGGGTGCGTGTGGGACGCGTGAAATTTACCCCCAAGTCGGGTCAACCCAGTTACATAAAATTAGGATCCATACACCTAATGCATATAAATAATTTTGTATTGTGAATATGAGAATGATTAGTCTTTGATGAACTTAAATACCAAAAAAATCATTTAACTCCATAAATTAACAAATTAACAAGAATATTTTCCCCAAGAAAAATATTAAATTCCCTATTGCTTAAATTCGTTTATCTTTCTTAACATTTTTTTATGTTATTCCCTCCTTTCCACTAAATAGATATATTTATTATTTTCGTATGTCCTATATTATAATAGGAGTAGTTTTCTTATTCAAAGTGTAGTTATTGTTTTAGTTGACTGAAATGTCCCTATTAAATGTACTTTGCTAATAACAAATTCATTTTTCAATGCAATGGTTTCTTATGATATTAATATCTCATTCCACAAAAATAGGTTTGTATACTATTTTCATCTGTTCAAAAAAGAAAAGATTTATTAATATATTAATATGAATTTTAATTTATAATTTCATATATACCTTAATTAAATGTATATTGAGTCACCACACTTCAACTTTCTATTTATTTAAAAAATATTCATTTAATGCTAGACTTCAATGAAAGACAATGGTATAATTGATACTTCAAACATGATCTTAATTTCTGTGAAAATGTAAATAGTTTTATATAGGATGGGAGGTAGTATTTTTTTATCATTTAATGTAATGATAAAATGGAAAATAATATATGAAAGAGTACATGTGAATAATATTTTGTGTTCTTTAATCGACTAATTGCCTAATTAATCTATCTTATAATAAAGTAGGCAAAGTCTTGCATAAGACGGTTTTCCATTTCGTGAGACAGATCGGGTTTGACCCGGTCAACAGGTCAAAGTCAACACCCGATAAACTAAAGTCAAATGTAATACTTATATATTCATTAGATAAAACTTTTTGAAAGTATCACATTAGACACATAAAAGTATTACATGGTACACATAAAAGTATTACATTATGAATATTACATATGTACCATATAATACTTTTATGTACACCATGTAATATTTTTTGAAAATATTACATGATACACATGAAAGTATTACATTATGTTGGGATATTTCAGTAGTTATCTTGATAAGACAAAACACAATAACTCAATAAGAAAAGAACAGTTTGCTTAAGGTTTTGATACCTAGTTTCCACATTATATGATCGCAAGCTTAACGATACTGAAGGAAAGATCATGTAATGTTGTAGAGAACAACAAGCTAGAAGAAGTATCCTTAGTAAGAAGGAGACAAGATACTGAAAGAAGTAGTCAGCAGGCTGCAAGAAAGCTGTTCTGATAGAAGTACTCAGAAAGCAAATTACTGCTGCAAGAAACCAACAAGAGCTGCAAGAACCCATACTTGCAGCAAAGACTGTTGAGGTTACAGGACCAGCCGAGGAGACGGGGTCCTTGCTGAAGACCTCAGGCGAGGCTGTTGTTCAGACAACACTATGAGGATTAGAAGACCTCTGAAGGGGCGGCTGTTGGGACAGTACCCTTAGAGGATGTTCGAGGAGAAGCAGAGGTAAGCTGAGGTAACCACTAAGCAGCTAGAGACACCTCATGAGGAGGTTGATGATGCTGCTGCTGCTGCAAGCTCAAAAGAACCTATCCAGTTACAGCAGCAAAGGTTACTGAGGAAGCTGCGTATGAAAGGGCGGCAAGTAGCTGCTGCAAGAAAGCAGTTGCAGCATTGCAGCAAAGTAAGAAAGAACGGCATGCAGCATCACTGCAAGGGAAAGTTACAGCATACTGCAAGAAAAGATACAGCAGTACTGTACGAAGACACTGCAAGAAGGTCTAAGTTACAGCAGCACAGTAAAGGACAAACAGCTGCAAGCAGACCTAGGATACAGCGCGAAGCTTTCTACTGAAATAGTCAATTGAAGAAGTATCGAAGCAAGAATAAATAGAGCCGTTCCAGAGAAGATCAAAGTTGCAGACACGGAGCCAATGACGAGACGCCATGTGGACTGACGCGCTGCGAAAAGCTGCAAGCCGCAACAATCGCATTAAATGCTCCAGAGAGAAAAAGTCAAGAAGCATTTAATGCGGTCACAGAGGAAATCTTGAGAAATCGTAGTTCACACTCAATATAGGGAAGTGTCTTCCTTCAACGGATACTTTCCCCAACGGATATACTCTCAAGATGTATAAATAGAAGGTGTGGCTGATTGAAGTTTTTGCTGGACAAAGTTGAGGGGAAACTCACATATCATCCAAATCTTTTAAGCCTTCACATGTTCAGCCACTCAACCTTCTAGGAGCAGTCTACAACAATAAAGAAGCTACCCAAGATCAAGACTGCTTCTCACCAGTTGAAGATTTATTTTCTTTTTAACCTTGTTGCTGTGTGCGTAGGTTGTTTTAGGTGTCGAACAGTTGATAGGAGAAATTCTTGTTGTTTGTATAGTTGTCTAAGTGTTAGGCAACTTCCCTGTGTGGGAGTATGAAACCTTGTGTGGGTTAGCCTTTAGAGTTCGTAAGAGCTGTATGGACACTGAACTCTAGTAGGTGGTTAACTTTGTAAGTTGATAGATTGTTAGGAGTGTCCTGTAAATCAATCTTGCTTAACGAAGTTCCTGCTCGAGATAGCAGTAGAGTGGACGTAGAAGGGTTACACCACCTTCAAACCACTATAAGCCATAAGTGTTTTATTGCTTTTTTATCTGCGTTTTATCGTTTATATCTATTTTTGTCATAAGCATAAAACGTTTTGAAAAGGATCATATTTGAGAAAACCAGTCTTGTGTCTTAAAACCTTTATTTTTTCGTTGCGTATAAAACTCTAGGTTACAACGTGCAACACTGCATCCTAGTGTTGTAAATTGTAACTGACTGGCGCTGCAAGTTCAAGTCACTTGCAGAACAGTAAAGTTTTAACAAATTTTCAAAATTGACCAAGGTTCATTTATTCCCCCTTTGAACCTCGGACACCACCTTGCGACCCAACAAGTAGTATCAGAGCAGGTTGGGTTAAAAGCCAACGAGTAGGCTACCTACCCAGATCCACCCATTTTCTGTTGTTTTTAAACTGCTTTATCATGTTTTCTCAACTCATATCATGTCCTCTTATCATGCATAACATTCGAATTCATGTTCTCATGCTTAATATATATATCTTGTTTATGCGAGGAACAAACATCTGAGGAGATTAACGATTATCCATGACAAAGTTCTGATCAACAAGAAGTCAAGAAAAGAAAATAGTAAACTGTCGAAGGAAGACAAAGAGGATTCTAAGAGCACAGAGTCACCACACATGAAGTCTCACAACAAGATGCTAAGGAAGTTGCAGAAAAAATCAAGGCTACATTTGTTATAGTAGTTGAGGTCTCTAAGTAAGCAACTAAGGAAGTTGCTGGAGTAATATAAGCTAAATCTTTTATAGTGGCTAAAGTTACTAAGAAGGTAACTCCGAAGGCTGCAGAAAGAAAAGAAGCAAGCACCACCAATAAGTGGTATCGCCAACAAGTCCCTTCATCAACAAGGAATGTCAACAACATGCAGTATCTATTTGATGAGACAGCAAGTGGTATCTACCTGATGAGACTAGAGGACACATACTGAACCAAACAAGTGGTATCAATGGAATGATCAGAAATCAGACAGCTCAGAAACCTACCAAAAGAACAAAAAAAGGGAGTTATGAGGTTCCTATATAAGGGGGAACTCATCGTATCCCTTGTACTTTCATTCAAGGATGCTCAGGATTCTCTAACAAGTGCTATATAGGTTAAGAATCATCAAGTGTTATCAGGAGAATAACAGGATTATGCAAGGACTTCACAGGTCGCTTAACAAATGATCCAATGAGTAGATACAACAGCAACTAAGAGATTATGAGTGAAAAAGGAAATACAGAAGTTCATGGGGAATATCTGCATACTTGCGAGAAGCTGCAAGTATAGTGTTGTAAGCTGCGTCTGCATACAGTGTTGGGTTCAAACAGCGCTGCATCTTTTATTCTTACAACACAGTAAGAAAATGGGAGAGTTGCTGCAACCTTGAAGGGAACAACAAGTGCTCTTAAGTGGTATCATAAGTGGACAACGAGGAACAACATTGGACATCTCAACTGAAGAAGTGATGGGAGATCTTAGTCAGAGCAGAAGATCTAGATAGGTGGCTGACCATCACATCAACAAAAAGGCAAAATCTACTTTTTCAGAAGATAAAAAGGCAAAGTCTACCGTTTCAGAAGTCAAAAAGGTGAAAATGAAGATCTATCCAAAGGAACCGGCAAGTGGCGGTAACTGCCTAAAAAAAAGGGAAACCCTTCCACCCTTCTAGAATCAACCGTCAAATCGTACGTTTCATCTTCCAACCGTTGATCAATAAAAAACGCTCAAACGCCTATATATACACACGACCCCTTATCATTCTTCTACACATTCATTACTCACCAAAATCCCACAAGAAAAGACTATTTCCCATGTGAGTTATACTCTCAGAAGAAGAAGATGGAGAGCCAAGAAGGCGGAGAAGGAGATGGAGATGAAGACGACGATGAAGACACTTCTCTGTTAACCTCGAAGCAGAGAAGGTCTTCAGAAGAATGGAGCGTAGAGGATCTGCTTTCCTAAAAGTAGAGAAGGTCTTCAGAGAAGGAGATGACCTCTATGAGATGGATGCCAAGGAGCATGCATCCATCCTCCATTCAGGATGACACTAGTCTGGCTTTCTCAACCCAAATGAAGATATGGGACCGAGGGAAGCCATCAATAACCAATCCGTGGATAGAGAAGACACCTGCTGCAATTCATGGAGATAAAATAGAACAGCAGGTAACCTCACAAGATATCCAAGGATCCAGTGTCAAGCAGCTTTAAGCTAGAGTCTGGGCAAAATAAAAGACAAAATCACAACCCAGACCAACAGTCATCTAGTCTCCAAGATGAACGTGCCTGGATGTTGACGAAGCTGCATAGGTAAACTGATCATCCACCGGTCAGTTTCCGGATCTCTTGTCGCGTACCGAATTTAAGCAGCTTATTCCTTAGGGTAGGAATAAGAAGGAGGATGCTTGGTGGGAAGTACGAATAAGTTACTACTCTATGGCCTTGGGCAGTAACTGATGGGCAAGAGAAGACCCTGACTTGCCATATTTGGCGTTGTAACTCCACCCCTGGGTAACCATGTGAAAGAAGATGACAAAAGGGGGGAACAGTTGCAAGCCAAGAGTCCAAAAGATGCTGAAGCCTTATAGCATTGGGGAAGCAGATAATAATGGCGATCAGGAGTCTCCTACCATCTGAAGTACATCAGAGCAGCTGGCTGATGAAAACATGCTGAAAAAGGCATGCAGAGATCAGAAATGGTAGAGAGGGAGAAGAAGAACTCCCTGGTGGAAAAGCGTGGAAACGGCAAAGTGATTGAAGTTGAAGAAAGAAGTGAAGCTAGATGGAGGAGTAGTAGCTTACTTACTTTTGTATTAAACAGAATTTGTACTTGTACAATATCTTAGCTTCAATAAAAAGTATTCTTTCTTATTGACTCTTGTCTTATTGTGTTTTGTCATCATCAAGATAAATGGGGAAATTGTTGGAATATTTCAGTAGTTATCTTGATAAGACAAAACACAATAACACAATAAGAAAAGAACAGTTTGCTTAAGGTTTTGATACCTAGTTTCCATATTATATGATCGCAAGCTTAACGATACTGAAGGAAAGATCATGTAATGGTTTTCCAAGATACAAGGAAAACCAACCTTAGAAGAAGTAAGTACACTTCTAAGGATCAACATGTTGTAGGGAACAATAAGCTAGAAGAAGTATCCTTAGTAAGAATGAGACAGGATACTGAAAGAAGTAGTCAGCAGGCTGCAAGAAAGTTGTTCTGATAGAAGAACTTCGAAAGCAAATTACTGCTGCAAGAAACCAACAGGAGCTGCAAGAACCCATACTTGCAACAAAGACTGTTGAGGTTACAGGACCGGCCGAGGAGATGGGGTCCTTGCTGAAGACCTCAGGCGAGGCTGTTGTTCAGACAACACTCTATGAGGATTAAAAGACCTCTGAAGGGGCGGCTATTGGGATCGTACCCTTAGAGGATGTTCGAGGAGAAGCAGAGGTAAGCTGAGGTAACCACTAAGCAGCTAGAGACACCTCATGAGGAGGTTGATGTTGTTGTTGCTGCAAGCTCAAAAAAACCTATCCAGTTGCGTATGAAAGAGCGGCAAGTAGCTGCTGCAAGAAAGCAGTTGCAGCATTGCAGCAAAGTAAGAAAGAACGGCATGCAGCATCACTGCAAGAAAAAGTTACAGCAACTGCAAGAAAAGATACAGCAGTACTGTAAGAAGACACTGCAAGAAGGTCTAAGTTACAGCAGCATGGTAAATGACAAACAGCTGCAAGCTTTCTATTCAAATAGTCAACTGAAGAAGTATCCAAGCAAGAATAAATAGAGCCGTTTCATAGAAGATCAAAGTTGCAGACACTGAGCCAATGACGAGACGCCACGTGGACTGACGTGCTGTGAAAAGCTGCAAGCCGCAACAATCGCATTAAAAGCTCCAGAGAGAAAAAAGTCAAGAAGCATTTAATGCGGTCATAGAGGAAATCTTGAGAAATCGTAGTTCACACTCAATATAGGGAAGTGTCTTCCTTCAACAGATACTTTCCCCAACGGATATACTCTCAAGATGTATAAATAGAAGGTGTGGCTGATTGAAGTTTTTGATGGACAAAGTTGAGGGAAAACTCACATATCATCCAAAGCTTTTAAGCTTTCACATGTTCAGTCACGCAACCTTTTAGGAGCAGTCTACAACAACAAAGAAGCTACCCAAGATCAAGACTGCTTCTCACTAGTTGAAGATTTATTTTCTTTTTAACCTTGTTGCTGTGTGCATAGGTTGTTTTAGGTGTCGAACAGTTGATAGGAGAAATCCTTGTTGTTTGTATAGTTGTCTAAGTGTTAGGCAACTTCCTTGTGTGGGAGTGTGAAACCCTGTGTGGGTTTTTTTTTAAGGAAAACACCCTACGGGGTGAGGGGTTTAGGCAGACCCCCAACCTGTGCATAGAAACCAAACATCAAAGAGAACATGAATAGAGAAAGCAAATAAGAGAAACGAGCAAAAAGGCCGAAACAGATGGCCGGAATCAACTGCCGACAGGTGGCAGGAAAAAGCAAACACTAAACAAAAAAATCCAAATCCATACAAAAAAAAAAACAAGAGATGATAAACGGGTGCATCAAGCATCACCTCGATCCACTTGAAATGACGGCCATCCCATCTGATCAAATCTAGCCAACACCTAGACTCGTCGAGGTAACACATCTGGGGGAAATGACCCAGCTAACTCAGCATGACACCCTAAGTTAGCCAGGAAATCTGCAACAGAGTTCCCTTCCCGATGTATATGCGACACCCGGAACTCCATTAGAGCAATAATGTTCCAGATAGGTGTAAGATAGCCCTGTAGACTCCAATGCCCTACAAAGGTCTTTTTCATGTCAGGAGGCTTGAGTTTGATCGAGTGTGGATTGAGTTGGATGCTGCTTCTATGGTTCAGTTCATTTCCTGTGTGGGTTAGCCTTTAGAGTTCGCAGGAGCTGTGTGGACACTGGACTCTAGTAGTTGGTTAACTTTGTAAGTTGATAGATTGTTAGGAGTGTCATGTAAATCAATCTTGCTTAACGAAGTTCCTGCTCGAGGTAGTAGTAGAGTGGATGTAGAAGGGTTACACCACCTTCGAACCACTATAAGTCATAAGTGTTTTATTGCTTTCTTATCTGCACTTTATCATTTATATCTATCTTTGTCATAAGTATAAAAGGTTTTGAAAAGGATCATATTTGAGAAAACCAGCCTTGTGTCTTAAAAACCTTTATTTTTCCGCTGTGTATAAAACTCTAGGTTACAGCGTGCAGCACTGCATCCTAGTGCTATAAGCAGTAACTGACTGGCGCTGCAAGTTCAAGTAACTTGCAGAACAGTAAAGTTTTAACAGATTTTCAAAATCGACCAAGGTTCATTCACCCCCCTCTGAACCTAGGAAACCACCTTGGGGCCCAACACATTATGCGCAAAGACTCACGTGAGACCGTCTCACGGATCCTCTTCCGTGAGATGGATCTTTGACCCAACCCAAAACTGAAAGCCCAACTAAAACTAAAGTCCAACCCAAACAAAGCCCAACTAAAAGCTTAATATACCCAGAAGCCCAAAATCAAAGCCCATCGTTTGAATTTTGCCTCACGTCGCACAAACCATTACAATCTCTCGTCGCACAACCCACAACCGTCGCACATCCTGTTTTCCATCTCACACACCGTTGCATTCGCCACACGTCCTTCACCGGAGTATATAAGTCGGTGTCGCACACCCTGTTTTCCGTCGGACAACCCACAACTGTCGCACAACCCACATCTCTGTAATTTTCCCGAAATTATGAGTTTTTGCTATTATTTAGTTTTTGTTTTTTTGATTAGGGATTTTTTTTTGTTGTGTGAAGAATATGCATGTATATTTGGATGATGGGTGATAAAATTAAATGAAGTATTATTCGAAATGATGAACTATGCATTGGTCTGTGTCTTAGTTCTTGTCAAATGTGTTGAAGTAGTGTGTTTATTTGTGTTTCTGTGAAGTAATCATGGTGGAATTTGTTGGTATAAGTATGAGATTTCATGTTTGAGAAGTTGTGACTGAATTTCTATTTAAGTACGTAATTTCTTGACATAAGTATGAGATTTCTCGTTATATGTGAATTTACTGGTATAAGTATGAGAGTTCATGTTTGAGAAGTTGTGACTGAATTTCTGTTTAAGTATGTAATTTCATGACATAAGTATGAGATTTCTTGTTATAAGTATGTGAATTTCTTGGTATAAGTATGGGAGTTCATGTTTGAGAAGTTGTGACTGAATTTTTGTTTAAGTATGTATATTTAAGTATGTGTATTACTGTTACATCTTTGAGTATGTAATTTCTGCTATAAGTATGTGAATGTTTTACTTATATTTAAGTATACGTATACATATACCTCTTACATCTTTAAGTATGTAATTTCATACTATAAGTATGTGATTTCTATCTTTAAGTATGTGATTCTTGAACATAAGTTTGTGAATTTGTGACTGAATTTTTTTTTTAAGTGTGTGATTTCTTAACATAAGTATGTAATTTCTTGTTATAAGTATTTGAACTTTTAACTTATATTTAAGTATGTGTATTACTGTTACATCTTTGAGTATGTAATTTCTTATTATAAGTATGTAATTTCTTGCTATAAGTATGTGAATTTTTTATTTATATTTAAGTATAAGTTTAAGTATACCTCTTACATCTTTAACTATGTAATTTATTGTTATAAATATGTAGTTTCTTGCTATAAGTATGTGAATTTTTGACTTATATTTAAGTATAAGTATACCTCTTACATCTTTAAGTATGAGATTTCATGCTATAGGTATGAGATTTCTTGTTATAAGTATGTGAAATTTTATCTTATATTTAAGTATAAGTATATGTACAATTGTTACAACTTTAAGTATGATATTTTGTGTTATAAGTATGAGATTTTTTGCTATAAGTATGTGATTTACCTCCAACACACTCAACTATATCAGTTTCCTCCATTGTGCAGTAAGATTTGACCACCAATTCTACATGCAATCGAATGCAACCTTCAGCACCAATACTAATCAACACCAGAAGAAAGAAGTCAAACTTCTTGAATGTGAAATCTCACTTGAATCAACAGTGGTCTTCTACCGACTCTCCAACCGCTATGCAATGGTGTGGCGACGGTGCGACAGTAGTGCGATGGTGCGGCGACGGTGAAGATCATAAAATACAAGAGTAGAGAGAAGAACAAATTGATCATTAGTCTATTGGGCCATGAGAGAGAAAGAAGAAAATAGAGAAAAGATAATCAAGATTTGTAGGGAAAAAGAAGAATAAGAGAGAGATGAGAAAATCATGAAAGTATGTAGAGAGATTTAAGAAAGGAGGGCTTCCTTTCGTTGTTGTACAGTTGCAAACTAGTCAGAGAGAAACGACCCAACAAGAAGTAGTAAATTTTATCTTGATTTTTATTAGAAACTGTAATCCCACGCGTTTTGCCTTTCTTTTAAGTCTTTCCTTTTTATTAGAGTGGGTCAAGTAGGATCCGTCTCACGGAAGAGGATCTGTGAGACGGTCTCACAAGAGACCTACTCTACATTATGAGAATAAAACTCAATGTAATATTTTTGTATATATCATGTAATACTTTTTTAAAGTATCACCATGTAATACTTTTATATATATCATGTTTTTGAAAATATCACATAATACATATAAAAGTATCATATAATATTTTTATGTATATGAGGTAATATTTTTATGAGTATCATGTAATATTTTTGAATCAACAGTGTTGACCGTTGACTGATGTTTGAGTCGGATTGACTCATCTCATGAAATGAGTTCTGTAAGACAGCTTCACACAATACATACCCAATAAATTATTGATTACCGATATTATTAGCTAGGATGGGAGTAAGAATTATTGCATTTTTTAGTTGACATTCATTTCTGTTTTGATAATTTTAATTTTATCAATCAACCATTTATCCATCATATTTAACTACATTTTGAGAAATAGTCCCAACCACAATAAATATTATGATCGACGAAAAATAAAATTCTGTCCCATTTATATCTCGATTCTCGAACTAATCATTTCATGTATCATGTATGGTGTTCACAATATTTTTCTTCTTGGATTTCTCTGTTTAGTTTTAGGATGGATTTTTTCCATTAATTAAAAATCATTATAAATAGGAGGATTAAAATGAATCTTCTCTACCTGTATATTTTCTAGGAGGGATTACTATTACTATTACCCTAATTATTTATCTGTTGAAGCTGAATAATAACTACCATAATTTTGAAATAAAAAATTTAAAGCAACATGAAATGTATGGTACAAAAATATAGTGGCATCCTTTGTTACAAATAATTAGAGATGAACGTAACTAGATGAAATAAAAATCAAAAGCAACGAGAAAAAATCCAACCAAATGAAAAAATAAAACACCAATAATCCTTTCCTTTTTTTAATCAAATCACACTGATTTATAAATTGGTTATAAAATTTAAAATCAAATCCAATCAACATTGACACAAACATTGAATCGGAATGAGTACTCAATCAGTTTGGTTCGGTTTTGCTAACCTCTGCAAATAGTTTTTTTTTTTTTTTAATCTACAATTCTAATTCTCCTTACATATATGCATACATTAATTAGAAAATTATGTAAAGTTTTGGATTTTATTTTATATATTACTTCATATCCGTTTCAAAATATATGTTGTTTTATAACTTTACTCATAAATTAAGAAACTTTTAATATAAAAAGTTAAAAACCGATCTATCCAATTTAAGTACATTTATTATAATAGGTGAATGCCTTTAATCACTTCTATATATCATTTAGTTAGAGAATAATAAATGAAGACAATTTTGATAGATGAGTAAATGTTTCTTAAAATCTTATAATAATACTTATTTTGAAAATAATACATTTTTGTTTTGCTAAATACTAATAGATGGTGAACTATATGATGATTATACTATAATTTGACATAAATGTAACAAAGAATGGCAATGCACACCAATCACAACAATTTCGCATTTTATATTTTATCGAATATTCTATCACAATTATTGAATAACCTACATTAAATTATATTAAAAACATTATTAATTACCACATACCTTGAAATTTTAAATTATTATATTAAAAAAAATGAACATGAGAACATTGGGATTGAGATGGAATTAATCCCTTCTTTCTCTCTCTCTCTCTCTCTCTCTCTCTCTCTCTGCAGTGCCACCTGCAAACGCAATGTCATAAAGAATAGGCAGCCATTTTCAGGTGGTTTGGCAGATCTATCTAACACTCCACGTCTCCCCCTTTTCCTCTTTTATATAACCCTTCAATACCATTATTTATACCATCTTTCGTTTTTCCCTTCTCTCTCCCTTTTCTCACTCTAAAGGGCATTCTCGCCAATTCACATCTCCGCCATTAAAGCACCCACCTCATCTCCTCGCATCTGTAATGGGGAATTGCCAGGCAGCGGAGGCGGCAACGGTGGTGATCCAGCACCCCGCCGCCAACAAGGTGGAGAGGATTTACTGCTCCGTCACCGCCAACGAGATCATGAATTCAAACCCCGGCCACTACGTCGCGCAGGTGGTGGCCACGGCGGCGCCGCCGGCGAGGCAGCTCAGGCTTCTCCGCCCCGATGATACTCTCGTTATTGGACAAGTTTATCGACTCATTTGCTTTGAAGGTGAGATTTCTGAAGAGCTTGTGATTAATCTCCTACAATTGATTATGATTTTTTTTTTTTTTTTTTTGTGATATTTGCTGGGAATTAAATTAAAGTGGAATAATGAATTGGTTTATGCAGATGTGTTGAAAGAGTTTGCTGCGAAAAAGTGTGTGAAATTGGGTAGATTGTTGAAGGAGAGAGGAGCTATCAATGTGAAGACAAAGAAAAACCAGGTTTGCTTTTTTTGTAACCCACTTCAATTTCGCATGCAGTTTTGGTTTTGCTAAATTTTTTTTTTTTTGGACGTATATATGTTTATCAGTTATTCATTCACACGCAATCACACATAATCTTATGTGTATATGCAAATACACGATACAAAAATGGAAAATTCGGGAAACTGAAAATGGGTCCATGCATGATCTGCTCGCAATTATTAAAATATATATGTGTGTGTGTGTGTGGATGATCCAATCATCCAAATACACAAAATCGTTACACAATAGTGCAAAATGAGACTAGGAGGCATTTAAAGTCTATATATTTGAAAGTTAACATATTCAAATGAAGAGAGTATATATATATATATATATAGTATTGATTTTTATAAGATTTGGTCAATTCATAATTCGGGTGTGAATTTATGAAAATGAGTTTAATTTTTGGATAGGTGATTTTGTCTCACAAATTTAAAACTTTTTATCCCTGAGATTGTTTTGTATGAGTTTGTCGTCAAATATAAAATGCATCCTTCAAATTAAACCTTTCAGCCAAGTACATGCTAGCTAATAGATCTAAAGATAATTAGGCCATACTATACTAGTTTATTCTTGGCTGTAGACATTTTCTTCAACTGGACATTAATAATATTATTATAGTTAAGTATTGTAATTTGACTTAGTACAAAATTTTGGCCCCCAATAAATTATCAAAAGGTCAGAGGTGAAGCTTGCGAGATTGAGCTACCTATATGGCCTCAAGGGATTCTAATGACATCATTCAATATTTATATGCAATAAGACTATAAGGAAATCAATTAATAAATAGGCAATAAGGTCATAATTAATAAGATCCTGCATTATTAAAAATAGACCACACTGAAATCAATTAATAAATAGCCAATTATTTCTTTAATTATATCTTTTGTAAAATTGAAGTTAGCTAGATTTAGAATTTAAAACCTGGAAGTTGGAAAATTGCCATTTTATCATTTTCTGGGCTAAAATAAAACAAAAATTAAACAGTTTTCTAAATTGTTAAATTCACCTATAAAATACGAAAACTTAACTCTTGATTTTGACGTCATTGTCTGCAACCCAAATTAATGTCATCACTGCAAAACTGACGTTTGTTAGTGAATAATCTAGAGATGAAATAACAAATGCAGTAATATGTGTAGGGCCCACAAACATGTGATATTGACATTTAATTATTGTTCTAATGTTGTAATACAACATTAACACATGATATAATTTTGCCAATCATAGGAGTCACATGGCCTTCCTAAACTCAAATTAAGGGATTTTGTTTTTTTTGGAAAAATAATAAATTTATGGTTATTTGGGTCAATCGATCAAGAAACATCAGAATTTATAAAGTGATTAGTACTTGGTACAATTCTATGGTCCCAACTCCCAACTCACCAATACGTGATGTATCCATTTCAACAACACAAAAGCATCGTGGAATTAAGTATATCCTACAATTAATTCCACCTACTATCATCTAACTACAATACAACACAAATCATAATCATAATGATCTACTCCTTGCTTTTCTATTAAGCATTTATTCCCATTTATATTGCATTTTTATTTTTATATTCCACTTGAATCGAAGTTAGAGAAAATTACAAATTTAGGACACTATGTTTAGATCATTCAACAATGAAATACTTTATTTTTTCGGCCTTGATATTGGAACATTAACTTTTCAATTTAGACGATTTTATGACAAAAAAAAAAAATCAGAAATCACGAATTTCGGGTCCAATCGCATGAGATTTTGGCTTTTTGCTTATGTGATTAGGTCCAAAATTCGTGTGATTTGGAAAATTCGTCATTTCAGTCATTTTTGTCCTAAAATTGCCCAAATTAAAAAATTAGTGTCTCAATGTCGAAGCCTGAAAAGTTAGTATCCTTTGTTGGTGAATGATCTAAAAATAGTATTCTAAATTTACAAATTTCCCTTTTATATATATATATATATATATATATATATTCTTATTATAGAGTCCGATTTCTTGTTTCTATGGGATCAAATTTAACATAAAGTATTAGTATTTTACGTTAGATGTGTCTCGTTGTTTCTGTTACAACTTAGCGCTGAGGTTGACTTCATAAGAATTTAAACGTCGAGTTCTACATTAAAACTACATATATGTATGTATATAATTTACTCATTTATATATCTTTATATAATTTTCTCATTTATACATCTTGATAATCTAGTGGAGTGAGTAAACAATTACAATCACACTAACAGTCTTGCAAGGCCCACCACTCAATGAATAAGTAATATTTGAATTGGAATAAATTATATATTTGGACTCATTGGCAAACAATTACAATCAGATTAACAGTCTTCGTTTGTAATTACTAATTATTTAATATTAGTATTCTCTCTATGTTAACTAATGTTTTAATTTTGATTCAGCTATTTTAGTTTTGAAATTAAAATTGGAGTCTACTTATTTGTGAATTACTGTCACGCTCTTTTGGTGCTCATCGTTCACTTTAAAGATTCTTTGGGTCGTTGGTCAGGCGGAGCAGCACCATCTTGGAGGTGGCGGTGGTGGTGGAAGCAGCGGCGGAGGAAGGCATCATGGCGGCAGCGGGCAGTGGAGACCGGCTTTACATAGCATTTCAGAGATTGGAACTTGAGCACAGATTCATCAAACATCAGTAAATAAAACCAGTTGCAACTATGGTTTTTAAGAGAGATGTCAAAAAGACTTATCTTTTTTTATATCATCAAACTTGTGAGTTGTGATTATCTTCTATTAGAAACATAATCTACAAAGTTTCTGAGCCAAAAGAGAAGAAGTGACTATCTAGAGGAAAGTGAAGATTGTTGGAAAATATATGGTGCTAGGTGTATTGAAAGATGCACAATTACGGGGTTAAGTCGAGGCAAGAGCTATGCTCTTTCTCCGTAAGACGATATTGCCCCGTATCCAAGTGCTCACGATTAACGGCAATCGGCATAACAACCCAAAAGTTATCGGCGAACTTATTCGATACTCGAGACTTTCTTAATAACGAATATTGGAAAGAATGCTAATGATTTCTACGTTGTATGAATTCTAAATGAATTTCGGAATTAAGAAATGAAATGAGGGGCCTCCTATTTATAGGAATAAGAATATGTGTCATTTCATTCAAGGGTCAATCCATTTAGACCCAAAGGTCACACCACTTGGTCGCACCCCTTCGCACCTAGCTTGGTCCGAACCCAGTCCGTCCCGACCCGGCCCGCGACCCGACCAGCTCGCGACCTGACCCGGTCCATGATGCGATCCGCAACCCGCGACCTGACCCGATCCGGTCCGAACCCAACCCGGGTGCCACGTGCGGTTCGGATGGTGCGTGTGTGTTTAACCAACTCGGTCAAAAAATGACACTAGGTTCCATCATAAGAGAGCACACATGATTATCTCTTATACATGTGCTCCTATTAATAAAGTGAACATTTTTCTACCAATTTTCCAATGTGGGACAACATTCTTCTTTCTCCCATTTTCTTTCACAAGAAGGATCCAAGTTGTCAACTTTGTGTATTGGAAATTCGAAAGTAAATACACTACATTCATCTACACGGAACGTAGATTTCGATTTAGCAACTTATTTCCATTTATTTAAAATGGAATCAACATTAAAAATTGGTCAAAGTTTGGTCAAAACCAACATTCTCTTCCAATTTCCAACAATCCCCCACATGAATGATGAAATTAATGCATGCATAAATGCAGACCCCTAAGAAAGTCCTGACGAACTATTATTGCATCAGGATAGATAGCTTCCGGCTTTAAATCTTCCCTAGTGGAGTACTATCGGATATACTGGCGATTTGGTGGACGCGATGCCTTGAACCCCTCTGCCGTTTGTGTATACCAAGACAATAATACCCACACAACAATAATTCTGATATCTTTCAGTTCTCACGTTGTGTCCATTTTGGCCATGGACCATATCTCGGATTCATGAGCGTTCTCCATTCTTTGGAGTTGAAGCGGCCACACTTCTCACTCATATAGGTGATCTCCCATAAAGAGTATCCTGTCATACCCCACCTTTAAAGGCTATAGGAATCATTAAAAGCATTCGAAATGCTTACCCTCACCACACTGCACAGGTTCTGCACTTGGGGCAGCCTCAAGAATGGAGCATTGGATAAATTCCAAGTGCCATATCTAGACTTAGATCATAGCTTAGTTGTCTCATTGAACCAAGTTTGTGGGATCCTCCACGCTTCATGGTTGAGTTACCACTATGACGTCTGTAATGTGTGGTTTTTCAACCCCATTCCTTTCACTGCATTATACATCTGATCTCTATTAATGCCTTTTGTTAGCGGATCCGCAATATTTTCCTTAGACTTCACATAGTCAATGGAAATTATACCACCAGAGATCAGTTGTCTCACGGTATTATGTCTCCGACGAATATGACGAGACTTACTGTTATACATACTACTTTATGTCCTCCCAATTGCCGACATGCTGTCGCAATGTATCATCATTGGAGATACAGGTTTTGTCCAACACGGAATATCTTCTAAGAAATTCCTAAGCCACTCGGCTTCATCTCCGGCTTTATCTAGCGCTATAAACTCAAACTCTATCATGGATCGAGCTTTGCACGTTTGCTTAGAAGATTTCCAAGATACAACTCCTCCACCTATAGTGAATACGTACCCACTTGTGGACTTGGAGTCAGTCGTATCTGATATCCAATTGGCATCGTTGTATCCCTCTAATACAGCAGGATATCTCGTATAAAGTATGCCATGGTTCATGGTATGTTTTAGATACCTTAGAACCATTGTCAAAGCTATCCAGTGGTCTGACCCTGGATTACTCGTGAATCTACTAAGTTTGCTAACTGAGTATGCAATGTCGGGGCGTGTACAGTTTGTGAAATACAACAAGCTACTAATGACTCTTGTATATTTCAGTTGAGATACTGGTCACCTTTATTTTTGGCTAAATGCAGACTTAGATCAACCGGAGTTTTAGCCGGAAGTAAGTCCCAAGCCTCGAGTTTCTTAAGCACGTTCTCGACGTAATGAGATTGTGATAAGACAATTCCTTTAGATGTCCTAGAAATCTTTATTCCTAGTATGACATCCGCTAAACCCATATCCTTCATGTCAAAGTTACTCTTTAACATGTTCTTAGTTTTCACGATTGCATCATGGTTGTTCCCCCATGATTAACATGTCGTCTACATAAAGACAGACAATCACAAAATCATTTAGTGTTCCTTTAACGTAAACACATTTGTCACTCATTGATTTTGAACTCATTTGACATCATCGTTTTGTCAAATTTCTCATGCCACTGCTTAGGTGCCTGTTTCAGCTCGTATAATAATTTGACAAATTTGCATACTTTATTCTCTTGTCCGGGTGCTACAAACCCCTCAGGTTGTTCCATATAAATCTCCTCATCCAGTTCCCTATTTAGGAAAGCTGTCTTTACATCCATCTGATGTATTTCAAGATTGTACAGAGCTGCAATAGCTATGAGCACTCAAATGGATGTGATTCTTGTGACAAGTGAGTAAGTGTCAAAGAAATCATATCCTTCATTTTGTCTGAACCCTTTTGCTACCAACCGAGCTTTGTATTTGTCAATTGATCCATCAGCCTTATATTTCCTTTTAAGGATCCACTTGCATCCTAAAGGTTTGCACCCTGGTGGAAGATCAACTAACTCTCACGTATGATTTTATATGATGGACTCAATTTCACTATTGATAGCTTCTTTCCAAAGAGGAGCATCTGGGATGGACAATGCTTCTTGAATTGTTTCGGGTTCAGTTTCTAACATGTAAGTTAGAAAATCCGGACCGAATGACTTTGTCACTCTAGGTCTCTTGCTGCGTCTCAGTTCATCTTCCTCTTGAGGATGACTTTGACCAGCTTCATAAGTCCTCTTGTTAGAACTAATCTCTTTTCTTTCTTTATTCGGAAAGACGTTCTCAAAGAACACTGCATTTCTTGACTCTATAGTCATTCCTTCAATCATATCAGGAATTTCTGATTTGTGTACCAAGAATCGATATGCACTACTGTGATAAGCATATCCAATGAATATGCAGTCAACAGTATTGGGTCCTATCTTCACCTGTTTAGGCTTAGGTACTTCTACTTTTGCTAGGCACCCCCACACTTTCAAGTAATGATAAGAATGTTTCCTTCTTTTCCATGACTCATATGGAGTCTTGTCCCTTTTCTTGTGTGGCAATTTATTCAAAATGTGATTTGCTGAAAGCACGGCTTCCCCCACATGTTCTAGGGTAGGCCAGAGCTAAGCAACATTGCATTCGTCATCTCCTTTAGAGATCTATTCTTGCGTTCTGCAACGCCATTTGACTGAGGTGAATATGGAGCTGTGGTTTGGTGAATAATCCCATGTTCTGTACAGAACTCCTCAAACGGAACTACATACTCCCCACCTCTGTCACTACGAATCATTTTGATTCTTCTGTTGAGTTGATTCTCAACCTCACTCTTATAATTTTTAAAGGCCTCAAGAGCTTCCTCTTTTGCCCTTAAAAGATACACATAAGAGTACCTTGTGCAGTCGTCTATGAACATAATAAAGTACTTCTTGCCCCCTCTAGTTTGCATAAATTTCAGATCACATGTGTCTGTATGGATCAACTTTAGAGGTTCAGTACTTCGTTCCACTGAATGGAAAGGTGTTTTGGCCATTTTTGCCTCAACACATACTTCACATCTATTTTGTGAATCCATTTCCATTTCAAGCAACAAATTCAAACTTACGAGCTTTCGCAATTGTGAATCCATTTCCATTTCAGGCAACAAATTCAAACTTACGAGCTTTCGCAATTTATTTGAATTTACATGTCCTAATCTATCATGCCATAAATTAGAACTCTCAATCAAGTAAGAAGAATTAATAACTTTATTATCATTGGTCCGCTTAATATCGTGGTGTACAGTCATTACATTCAACTTAAAGAGCCCCTTATCAAGGTAGCTCTTTCCAACAAATTGACCAGTCTTGGTCAGTATAAATTTCCCAGCCTCAAACACTAATCTAAATCCGGCTTTGCTCAACAACGAGCCAGAAACTAGATTCTTGTGAATGTCTGGGACATGCAAAACATCCACGAGCGTCAGCTCCTTCCCTGAGGTCATCTTGAGTACAACTCTTCCCAATCTAGTCATGTTGGAGGTTGCTGAATTTCTCATATACAGCTTCCTGCCAGTGATTGACATGTAGGTTGAGAACATCTCCCTGTCGGAGCATATATGACGCGTAGCTCCAGTATCCACCCACCAGTCTCTCGAATTGTCCACCAAGTTGGCTTCAAATACGACAGCTGATAGGTCGAGCTCCGTCATGTTTACAGGTACATCATCCTTAGTAAGGTTGGCTTGACCTTGATTGCACTTCTTGGGTTGTCGGTAATCTCTAGCAAAGTGTCCAGGCTTTTCACAATTGTAGCAGTTTCCCTTGACTTTCTTCTTAGGTTCCTGCTTAGACTGTGAGTTGCCCGACCCCTTCATCTTGTTGCTAGGACGTGTTTCGGCCAGGTTCACTTTTGCCTCTATTGATGCCCTAATGCTCTTGACTTTGGATTTTCGGTTATCTTCCTCAATCCTTAGTCTCACAATCAGGTCCTCAAGCCTCATTTCCTTTCTCTTATGCTTGAGGTAGTCCTTGAAATCTTTCCACAAAGGCGATAGCTTCTCAATAATGGCAGCTACTTGAAAAGATTTACTGAGTTGCATACCCTTGGTATGTATGTCATGTAGGATCAGTTGCAACTCCCAAACTTGGTCCAAGACAGTCTTTGTATCGACCATTTTGAAATTCAAGAACTTGCCGACAATGAACTTTTTTATTCCGGCGTCCTCAGTCGTGTACTTCTTCTCCAAGGAGTCCCATAACTCTTTTGCGGTCTTAGCTCTTTTGTGGTCCTAGTAACCGCATAGACGTTATATAGGGAGTCGTCTAGCCCATTCAAAATATAGTTCCTGTATAAGAAGTCGATGTGATTCCATGCATCTAGTACGGTACGTTTTTGTTCGTCTGTTTCATCATCGGCCACTGTAGGCGGATCTTCTTGGATGAACCTCGCAAGACCGAGGGTCGTTAGGTAGAACAACATCTTCTGTTGCCACCTTTTGAACTCATTTCCATCAAATTTTGGCGGTTTCTCGGTGAAAACTGGTGCCGAAGATGTGGATGCCATCTCTTCAATACACTCAATATCGTCTTACGATTGTTGGAAAATATATGGTGTTAGGTGTATTGAAAGATGCACAATTATGGGGTTAAGTTGAGGCAAGAGCTATGCTCTTTCTCCGTAAGACGATATTGTCCCGTATCCAAGTGCTCACGGTTAACGACAATCGTCCCCAAGATACACCGACTTCGAGCTTAAGGATTACAGCACAACAATCCAAAAGTTATTGACGAACTTACTCGATACTCGAGACTTTCTTAATGACGACTATTGGAAAGAATGCTAATGATTTCTACGTTGTATGAATTATAAATGAATTTTGGAATTAAGAAATGAAATGAGGGGGTCTCCTATTTATAGGAATAAGAAGATGTGTCCTTTCGTTCAAGGGATACCACCCTTGGACCCAAGATGTGTGTTCACACCTCTTCACAAGGGTCAAACCATTTAGACTCAAGGGTCACACCCTTTCACACTCAAGGGTCACACTACTTGGTCGCACCCCTTCGCACCTAGCTTGGTCCGAACCCAAACCGACCCGACCCGTGACTCGACCCGGTCTGTGACTTGACCCACGACGCGACCCGGTCCATGACCCGACCCGCAACCCGTGACCCGACCCGACCCGATCCGGTTCGAACCCAACCTGGGTGCCACGTGCAGTTCGGATGGTGCGTGTGTGCTTAACCAACTCGGTCTAAAAAATGACATTAGGTTCCACCATAAGAGAGCATATATGATTATCTCTTATACATGTGCTCCTATTAATAAAGTGAACTTTTTTCTACCAATTTTCCAATGTGGAACAACATTCTTCTTTCTCCCATTTTCCTTCACAAGAAGGATCCAAGTTGCCAACTTTGTGTATTAATTTCTCATTCACCCGAAATTGGAAATTCGAAAGTAAATACACTACATTCATCCACACGAAACGTAGATTCCGATTTAGCAACTTATTTTCATTTATTTAAAATGGAATCAACATTAAAAATTGGTCAAAGTTTGGTCAAAACCAATCTTCTCTTCCAATTTCCAACAAAGATTTCTGCTTTTTTTTATGTATATATGATTATATATTAGGTGAGATGATAAATAGTCTTTTAAATTAAGGTTGGAGGTTTGAATCTTTTTACTTATCAAGTGTCTATAGAAATATTTGAATATGTAAAGAAAAAAGGGTATGAATATAAATGAATTTGCAAAGAAACCAAAATATGCATGTAGTATCAGTGTGATCACACGGTTAAAATAATTTTTTGTTACATAATTATGGTGTCTTGCGTTTTGGTGATCTATAACTTAAGAATTTGTTCAATTTCCATTCAATTTTGTCCGGAAATTTTGAATTTTGACGGATCATGTCGTGTTGAATCCTTATTGATATTTTTATTTTGGCATTCCACCAATAAGAATTTGAAACGCAATATTTTTCTGTGAAATTCGTCAAAATTAGATTGAAATCGGACAAATTTTTAAATTGTGGAACTAAATTGAAAATTGTGATAATTAGACAAAATCAGAAGACACCATATTATGAGACAAAAATGATTTTAATCACACTGAAATGCAAATAAATTGAAATAATTTAAATGTTTGCTAAAGAATAACATGGTAAATGGTTGGTGATTGCACGTATATAACTGAGAGGTGTAGAACAACAAACAATATGAAGATAATGTTATGAATAATAATGTACATGACATCCAAATCAGATTTAAAAAAAAAACAACGTAAAATATTTTAAATAACTTCCAAAACCCGGGAAAAATGTGCCTAATTTGATTTTAATTTTCATAATAATTACGGATGCAAAATATCGATCCTAGCTAGTTACCTCGAGGGTGTGAGACAATCCACACTATGAAAGAATTTACAAATCATAACTTATCAAACTATGTATGTGAACTCTCAAGGAACCTTCAACTTATAAGGATGTTTAAACATAATTGAAACACGAGAACAAGAGTCAGTCTCTTATGCATCAATTGTATGGATCTAAATCCATGTAACTTGATCGATCTGACCTGTATCCACATGCTTTTGATTTTTTTTTCTTGATTTATGTGTTACATTCATAGTATATTCATGACACCTTTATATACAAATATCCTTACAATTATGTACCGTGTAACTTAGGGAAAAAAAAAAAAAGAATTTCAATATAATTTGTACATATATACCATTATGTGATATTACTTATACCTTTATGTAATATATAAATGTGTAACTAACATAACTAAAATGTATGAGCACTAAAGGTATGACTAACATAATTAAAATATATAAAAGGAATTATATAAAGGTATGATTATATTGATATAATGGTATACGTAATATCACATAAATGTATGAGTAATATCACATAAATATATGTTGATCCAAATATGTACTGAAATTCTTCCTTTTTTTCTAAGTTCCAGTACATCAAAGTTATAGTATTTGTACATAAAGCTCATAATAATATAACATAAAAGTTACACATCAATTAAAAAAATCAAAAATGCGTAGATTCGGGTCGAGTCGACCCAATTGCATGGATCATAAAGCCGGTGCATAGGAGAATTTGTGCAAGAAAAATTAAGATAATCATTCTTAATATTGGAGTTAATAGCTAGTTTAGCTTGCATGAAGTTATTTCTTCATATTGCAATTAATTATAAATTTGTTGCATTTCTATTATGAGCTTGCCAAGTCAACTGCCATGTCGGCATTTCTATTAGGTTTTCGATTAGGAAGTTAGATATCTTGATTAACAAGTCTTTGCTTCTATGTATTGTTGTATCTTATCTTTGATCATCAAAGAAATACAATATTTCATCTCTTTTCTCTTAGTTTCAACATGACATCATGAGCCTTGAGCTTTCTTCTCCAATAACTCATTGTGTTAGTTTTTATCATTTTCTGTGCATTTTCTCATGGCACAATTTACTCTTCCTACATTTACTACTCTCGCACTTTAGTTAGATCGATCTGATTATTCATTTTGGCGATCGCAAATTGTTGTTATAGTGACTGCACGTGGTTTTTGTTGGTCCAAGTGGCATAGAGGTTTAGAGGATGAATGAACCTCTATCGATTTTTTAAACTATCAAACTTTGTATGCTATAACCAACACACACTACAAGAAATTCTCTCATAGACAACACCCTTACGACATGTGTTTTTGCTAAAAACCCTTGTCGTAGCCTAAAATTCCGTTGTCGTAGATAAAACTGTTGTCGTAGCTCAAAAACTTCTCTCATAGACAAGGGTTTTTTAGCTACCGTTGTCAAAACCGTTGTCGTAGCCCCAAAAATTCTCTCATAGACAACGGTTTTAGCCTACCGTTGTCGTAGACATTTTTAAACCGTTGTCGTAGCCCGAAAACTTCTCTCATAGACAATGGTATTAACCTACCGTTGTCATAGACGTGTTGTCCTAGGACCCCTTAGACAAGAGTTAGAAAACGTTGTCGTAGCCATTTAAAAACCATTGTCGTAGACTAAAATTTTTTTAAAAATAAGACAATTATTTTAATTTTTGTCTTAATTAAATGATATATATTGTTGAATTAAATGAATGAAATAAATTAATTTTGAGAATTAAATTTTATTTCATTATAAAGAAATTTTAGAAAATATGTACAATAGATTATTAATTTTATAAATATATTAATTTGAAAAATACATTAATGTTATAAATATATTAATTATACTTATAATTTGGAATATATATTAATTTTATAAATATATTCATTATATATATAATTTGAAAAATATATTAATTTTATAAATATATTCATTATATATATATATAATTTGAAAATTATATTAATTATTATTAATATAGTCATTAATCATTCAATTATATATATATATATATATATATATATATATATATTAATATATCAAAATTGGAAATCAATTACTTATATTAGTACGTAATGGTACTTTATAAAAGTTAACAAAAAATATGTAAAAATAGAAATTAAATTGAAAAATATCAAAAATATATTATAAAAGAAATATATGTAAGACATTGTCACATGAGTTGTTTTCTAACGTTGTCGTAGCCTTGTAGAAGCGTTGTCGTAGACTAATATTTAAAAAAAAAAAAAGTCAAATATTACAATATTTTTTTTAAATGAAAGAAGAAATGCTATATATTGTTGAATTAAATTGATGAAATAAACTAATTTTGAGAATTAAATTTTATTTCATTATAAAGAAATTTTAGAAAATATGTACAATAGATTATTAATTTTATAAATATATTAATTTGAAAAATACATTAATGTTATAAATATATTAATTATACATATAATTTGAAATATATATTAATTTTATAAATATATTCATTATATATAATTTGAAAAATATATTAATTATTATTAATATAGTCATTAATCATTCAATTATATATATATATATATTAATATATCAAAATTGGAAATTAATTACTTATATTAAAATAAGTAATGGTACTTTATAAAAGTTAACAAAAAATATGTAATAATAGAAAATTGAAAAATATCAAAAATATATTATAAAAGAAATATATGCAAGACATTATCATATGAGGCATCAATGGTCTAGTGGTTAGAGTACCATCGGGCCTCCCAGGTTCTATTCTCACGCAACGCATAATATTAATTATGATGATGTCAGTGCTGATGTCATCCTTATGATGATGTATTAATTATGATGATGTCAGTGCTGATGTCATCCTTATGATGATGTGTCATCCTTAGGATGATGTGTGTGATGATGTGGCATGACATGTTCGATGATGTGGCAAGCTTATGTGGCATCCTTAGGAGGATGTGTGTGATGATGTGGCATGACATGTTCGATGATGTGGCAAGCTTATGTGGCAAAATATTGTTTTATTTATTTGGCTGAATACGACAACAGTTTTTCACAAACTACGATCTACGGCAAAATATTGTTTTATTTATTTGGCTGAATATGACAACGGTTATTATAAGGCTACGACAACAGTTTTTCACAAACTACGATCTACGACAACGGTTTTTATAAGGCGAAGACAACGGTTTTAACCGTTGTCGTAGAGTCTACGACAACGGTTAAAAACCGTTGTCTATGAGCGCATTTTTTCTGGGTCTACGACAACACCAGCTACGGCAACAGTTTGAATATGGCTACGACAACCGTTGTCTATGAGCGCATTTTTTCTGGGTCTACGACAACACCAGCTACGACAACAGTTTGAATATGGCTACGACGAGGGTTAAAAACACTTGTCGTAGCCTTTTTTTCTTGTAGTGACAAAGTTACAGCACTGAATACAGTTCAACTTACAACACTATTGAACGATACTGCTTACTGTAACTAACAGAGTTCTTACAGCGGAAAATTTAACTTTGATGAATAGGGTCCTTTGAGAAAAACATTTTCAAATATGAACTTTAACAAGATATTTTATGCACTATGATATATAGAGTGCAACAGATAGATATAAAATAGAATATAAGAAAATGTAAAGCAACATAAAAGGTTTATATTGGTTCAAGGGTGGTGTAATCCATCTACGTCCATTCTACTCATTCTCAAAGAGGAACTTTGTTAAGAATGTTTGATTTACAGGACTCTTCATTACAAACTCAAAACCTAACAAAGTAACACCAACTAGAACTCAACTTCTACACAGGTTACTGCAAGTTCCAAAGACAAACCCACACATGATTTCTACAATCCACACAAGATTATTGCCAAACTCTGTGACAATATAACACACGACAAGAAACTAATTTTCTATCAAATTGTGGACACCTAAAACAACCAAGCACACAACAAAGGGTTAAATATATGGGGTGGTTTCCAACTGATGCTGAAAGCAGTCTTGAGATTTCTAAAATTTTGATCAAATGCTTGACTATTTCGTGAGGTTGAGTGACTAAAACCTATATGCTTTGAGAATACTTTGAGAACTGAAGGATTTCTTGCTTATAGCTTAGGAAGTTGCAGTTTCAGCAGTAATCCCAGTCATCTCTACTCTACTTATAGGTGAAGATTTATGCCCGTTGAAGGAGGCACAAACCTTTGAATTTGAATCATCTTCCTTGGTGTAGGACTTGCATTAAATGCATGGTAGAGCTTGCATTTAAGGTTTCTTGTCTTACAGTGCAGGTTCATTAAAACTGTTTGTACTAGGTTGTAGCTTTATGCAGTTTGTTAAGTTAGGTGTACACTGTTCATTGGCTTTCTACACTGCATCTTTCAACTTACCTCTACTGGCTAATTTTTGATCCGTTGAAGTGACTAAACCTTGGACTAAACTTGATCTTCCTCATACTGCATCATTCTTATGTCCACATGTTTTATTTATATGTCTTTTCAGCTTACAGCGTGCAACAGTCAGTCCTGCAACCTAGGTCTTCTTTCAGCAAATATGCTTGCAGCTTTTCTATTGTAACTCTCTGTCTTTAATACATAGAACTGTATCATTTCTTGTAGCTTGTAGCAGCTGTTTTCTTACAACTTGCACCATTTTATTTCTTCCAACTTTCAGTTGTCTTCATTTTTTCTCCACTATTTCAGCTTGTTTGTTGAGCTAGGAGTTCCTCTTACTCATCCTACTCTTCTTTGGTGTGACAATATTATAGCCATCAAGCTTGCTTTCAGTCCTATTTTTCATGCTCGCACTGAGCACTTTGAAGTTGATGTTCATTTTTTAAGGGAGAAGGTGCAAAATCAAGAATTAGATGTTTGTTTTCTTCCTTTAGAAAATCAAATAGCGGATGCTCTTAAGAAGACCCTTTCGGCTGAAAGATTTAATACACTCATATCCAAGCTATCTCTTGTTGAAGATCCTAGTTAGCAACACATCGGAGTGTATTGGAGTTAATAACTAGTTTTACTTGCATGAAGTTATTAATTTCTTCATATTGCATGTAATTATGAGTCAGTTTCATTTCTGTTATGAGCTTGTCAAGTCAGCTGCCATGTCAGCATTTCTGTTAGGTTTTCGGTTAGGAAGTTAGGTAGTTGCTAATATATATATTATCTTATCTTTGATAATTGTTGGGCCCTCAATATTAGGCCGCCCACGCATGGATCGAGTTCGGATCCGAACTAAAGACCACCTGACCCAATGCACCGAGGAGGACCGGCCCCATCACCTGATAGTCCAGTCCGGTCACCCTGTTCGGCCCGGCCTGACCCCGCTCGAACCGATATGACCGTCCGCAGCCGTGACCGGTCTTCCAGTCCAGCTCGGTTATTTCGCCGACCTTTGTTTCGGACGAATTGGAGGGATGACATGGCCGAGCCGAGCAAGAAATGGCCGTCCAGGAACCCCCTAACCGACCTGTTGATACCAATGAAACCATCTTCCTAGAACTCAAAATGGAGGGAGAGCTCGAATCAAGTCTTCCTAAACGCCGACGTGAGCAAAAGCCGACCTTCTTTGACCGGCTCGGCCAGAACGACCGACCTTCCGCATCCCATCAGAGGCAAAGCCGACCTGACCTAACCGACCTGATTTTCAGCTCGGATAGCGGTTGGTAGAATCTCCATACCTAGGAATATGTCTAAAAATTAGAGTATAAAAAGAGCTCGACTCGGTTTGTAATAGTATGGGACAGGGAGCATCTAGCCCTGACCCTATAGGGACAAGATCCCCCAACTCGGGGAATGCTGTCCAGGTGAAGGGTCTATAAATAAGACCCTTCAAACATTTGTAGAGGGATCGATTTTTTGAAGGAAAAAAGACAAGTGTTTTACATTTTCTTGGACTTCCTCTCTCATTTGACCTAGCTCTTTTAACTCGGCTAATTAGGTTGGGCTAAAAGAACGGTTAATTCGAGTGTTTGACTGAGATTACGAACCAGCCGTAAATCGACGTCAACAATAATCAATGGAAAATCATATTTAATCTTTTTTCTCTTAGTTTCAACACTTAAAATCTATTTTTCAAAAACTAAGCTAATCAGTTTCTTGAGAAATAACATATTTACAAAAGAAGAATAAGAAATGTTATGACACTCTCAGCAACACCTTGACCTAGCCAACAACACATACTGTTTTCTCTCTAATTTTGTGTCTTTCAAATCTAACGAATTATGACTTTTATCTTAAAAGCTTGAAAGCTACACTATTCTATTGTCTCTCAACAATTTCTGGTTAGTTGAGGTGTGAGAGTTATGTGTCTCAAATGACTTTCTCACAAAACAGAGATCTTGGTGACACCCACAGCTCAACCATCTTTTCCCATTTCATAGACTTGATCTATCAGTTATCCATTGCAACTTTAACTTCATCTATTATTATTCATGTACGACCTATAGGAATTATATAATATAAATTGTATAATGTATTTGGGGCAAAGATGCTAATGTATATGTAGCGTTTAGGTTGAGGAACAAGTATATACCTCGTTAGTGTAGACTCGGTCAGTAATTCTTGATTGTAAAAATCTTAATTGGTGTATCATTTGTGTATCTTGTAAATATGTTTACCTTATTTGTTCTAGTTGTACAAATGGTATTATATATTGAATGGAGATATATCACTCAAAATCCTCAATTGAGGTAATCAAATCCCTCTACATACCTAAGGTTTTAGTATGAATTAAATACACAACTTATATTTTTTTTGACTTTTGAGTACTGCATGAATGAATAGTATGAAATGCATACAAAGTTTGATGAATTCAATAATAAAAATGTTTGTACCACATTATTAAATTAAAGTTACATGTATTCTTTTTATTGTTACAAAATACACAAAATTTACATTGTTTTGGACTTATGAACACTAAATGAATGGATGGTATGAAATGTTTAAAATTTTTGATAAATTTAATAAAAATATCATATTAAATTAAAACAAATTAATATGTGTATATTTTTCCATCGAAAAATAGAAAAAATATAAATTTTCTGAACGTTAGAAATATATATATATATATATATATATATATATATATATATATATTTGCACAAAAAAAAAAAAGAATAGGCGCAAATTTACGCTTCAACATAAACATTAGGTATATATTTGAACTTTTGTCCATTTTTTTAATATATAAAAGAAAATAAATAAAAATGAGAATAATTAGAGTTTATCAAAATAAACTCCAACAATCTAAAATAAAAATCTCCTAACAAAAATCAGAACAAATATCCAATATATGCACACCATGTGAGACCCGAGCCCCTCGTTACTCGTTGACCGATGTAGTTCATGCATCCATGCATTTTACGAATTACATGTTTATTATATGATACTTGAATTTGTATTGATATCAATTCATGCATTTATTTTTAAATATCAGTTTGCTTAAAATTGGTGGAAATCCCCTAATTGAAGTTATTAGAATTATAATTGGTTTATGGAATTAGACAATAGTATTTAAATAATGTTATATATTGATGAATAAATTTAGAGTTATGCTTGTTTTTTTTAATCATAAACAAATTAACAAGATTAATTCTACTAAAAACTTTATACTAAAAGTTTTAAGTAACTCTTCAATAATATTAATAAACAATATATAAATAAGGATAATGACGATGGCTTATTAATTTGTTTTAAAAATGGAAGTAATAAAACAAAAATAAAATTATGTATATTACATTAAAAAAAAAAAGAATTAAAATGTGATTATATGGTCATAAGGTGAGATGACTCACAAGGGCAAACTTAGGAGAAGTGGACGTGTGTCCATCCACATATGATAGAAGCATGTTTAGATCTATCATACTTAAGCTTCTAATATGTGGAGAACAATATGAGAAAAAGAAGAAAAAAAATAAAGAAAGCAAAAAACAGAAACGAAAGAGAGAAATATACAACAACAACAAGAAAACAAAGGTATGTATTTTACAATTTGAAGTTTGAGTTCAAGTTTTATATCAGTAAATTTATTCTCTAGTTTATTAAATACTACATATATGTTAATGGTGAATTCAAGGGAATCATTAGGTGGAAATAATTAATTGTGTTAGCAAATGAATTAAAAAATATTTATTAAAACTTCAAGTCATGTTACTATTAATTTAGTTTGGTATCTACTTTTAAACTTTGAGATTTAATTCTTTAAGTTAATTTGCAAAGTATTTTAGTATATATGTATATTCTATTAGGTTAATTTGTTGCTCAATTGCTGTTTGGAATGCAGAATTAATGATTAAAGTTATTAAGTCCAATAGTAATAATAATCTAATATTACGTTTTATCTAAATGAAAAATATAAATGAATTTCTCTATTTCATTCTTAACATCTTATACTATGTCTTTTGGAATAACATCACTAAATTATGCTATTTAATTTGATAAAGTGTAGTTTTGGTTTTAATAGCCTAATAAAACATTTAACTTGCTATTTTAGATTAATCTCGATAACACAATAGACAAGGAATTTCACGAGAAGTAAGGTAAGTAGAAATTTATTTGCAACTACAATGCATGAACGTAGTACTTCATGTTATATATTGCTTAAGTGATATTACGTGATTTTACGCACCATTGAGAATTGACGTGTTTGAATGATGCTATGGGGAAGTATATGTGATGCATTACGAATATCAATCACGAGCATCAACACATGCATACGTAAATGATGAAAGTTATTACATTTTTCATGCAAGACATGATTTCAAGATGAAAAGTATTTTATTGACTCCTACTAGTGCACCGAGGCATGTAATCATGCTTATGATATATTATATGGGTAGTCGGTGGCATGTGAAACATGGATATGGCTTGATTTGTTCAGCTGGTGGCATGTGAGACATATATGGCTATGATGAATAATGTTATATTGAGCTCTATCTGATGCCTAGTAGATGGTGGTCAAGGGCCCAATGAAGGAAAATGATTTTGAAATAAAGGTTTTAATTCATTAGCACGCATCATTGGCATCATTCAGTATTACTAATGTTATGTGCATAATTTCTGCTTACTGAGTTTTTTAGCTCATATAGTTCATGCATTGTAGGTGAACATATTGATGTATAAGCGTATGGACTTACTAACCGTGTTGTTGAGTTCCTACGGGTTCGGAGGTGGTGTACATGGATGACGACTTGTTGGACTATGCTATGGGCTTATTTTGCTTTAAACAATATTTTGATAAAGTACTTGGACTTCTTCTGTTTGATCCTCTGATGTATATAAATATGTAAAATATAGAATTGGGTGTGGCTTGACTTTATGGTACACGCTACAAAACGTGTTATAGTCTTATCGGATTTTCATGTGCAAGAAAAGTTATTTATGTTATGACGTGTAAAAAAAAAAAAAAAAACAGTCACCTACAGGTGATTTAATATATAAATTTATAACATGTCTAGCTATGTTAGAAGTGTAGGCATGACACACCAACAAAACTATTTGTTGTTCTCAAGTGCTATGAGAGGTTTAGAGAATGATGCATAAATGTCTCCAAAATTTTCAAACTTTTCTCCAAACTATAGAATTTTTTATTGTATGTTTTAGAATACAAAAAACTTGCAACTGCAGCTTAAAATACCAACTTACAATGACTTACAATGTTGATATAAGAAACTATCAATTGAGAATTTTAAGAATTTATGCAGCGTAATATGATTTTTGGAGAATGTTTTTTGTCAAAAAATTTTGCAAGCATAATCTTTATCAAAAATCAAATAGTCTATTTATAACTTCTGATTTTTCCCGTTGAAGATGAGCAAAATCAGCTACTAATGTTGCTCAAATATATACATGATCATAAGTCCAACCTGCTTGTGTGTAGTTGAGACCATGCTTTATTGCAGGAGAATGCAGATTTCTATAGGATGTGAGTTCAGATGTCGCATTTTTACTGGTTAGGAAGTGATCCACTAATCAACTTTGTGTTTACCGAACATATTTTGAATTCAGAAACTTGATTTACATTTTCTCTTTTTGATGTTGATCTTACTCTTACATCAGTTAAATGTTGTATGCTTTAACTGATCTTGCAGTGTTGGTCTCTTGTCAGCATGAAGTAGAGTATTCTTATTGTAGGATTTTTCTTGCAGTAAGTTTGGTCTTGTTGTGACTTTATCTTTCTACAATTTTGGGTTTTCTTACAACGCTAGCCTTTTTAAAGAAACTTACAACATTTATATGCAATAAGGTTTTCTTCTTATAGCATCTGTTCTTATGGCTTGTTGTAAATCTTGAATTTGCAACTCTTAAACTTGTCTTCACCCTAAACTATTCTAAGTACTCAAAACCTTATAATCTATCTTCACACAAATAATGTAAAAATTAGGGTACTCCAAAATCCTATTACATTTGTGTTTTTGTTCTATCAAAATCTAATTAATATTGATTTCCTAAAAGTATCTAAAAGTATGTGACGATAAATAAATTATCCATGAAAAAAAAAACTTCATCTAATCATATAGAACTTTCATCTCCGTCTCTCTCATCACTTGCATGGTCTTCAAACTCCCCCACTCTTTCAACTTCTTCAATATTATAATCAGATTCATATTGATCAAGTGATCCATCACTTTACAAATCAAGTGGGATTGGTACACCTTGAGTCTAATAAATGAACACAACAGAATTTCATCAAGATACTCGTAATGCTTGATAAGTGTTGTTTTTTGTGTATTTTTGGAGTGCTTCTGGGTAGATTTTAATAGTGATTTATATAATTTTCAAGTATAAGCTGTTTTTGATGGGTTTGTGTTTACTTTCATATTTTTAATGAGAAAAAAAATACAACTTTTGAGTGGAATTATAAAATAAGGAATAAATTACTAAAGAGTGATGAGAAAATTGATGAAAATACAAGAAAAAAAAGTTGAAACCACTTGAAGAGCAAGAGATTTAAGTTACATGGAAAATTGAATTGCATATATGAGCTTAAACGCATAGTTGTTTGGGTGAGCTTAGTTAGAGGGTGTTTGGGTGAGCTTATAAGCCCCTTAAAAGAGCATATAAGATGTTAAGAACTTATAAGCTCTTCTAAAGTGTTTGGTTAAATTTTAAAAATAAGATCTTATTTTAGGAGCTTATGAGGTGTAAGAAGCTTATAAGCTCTTTTTTGAAAAGTTAGGGAATCTCAACTTATTTCTATAATAAGAGCTTATTTTTTAAAACACCTTCAACTTTGATCATTGAAATTACTCAAATGTCATTACTAACATCTCATAAGTTCCATCATCTTATTTATCCAAATACTTCAACAACTTATTTCGAACTTAAATTTTACATCTTACAAACACTAAAAACATCTTAAAAGATGGAAGAGCTTAAAAGCTCCAAAAATAAGCTTAACCAAACACCTATTTACTCTTAAGAATCTTATTATTTTTTGTGTTCAATATTTTCATATTAAGACATTAAATTGTGTTGGTACCAAGTGGTCAGAGGTTCAGAGGGGGGTGAATGAACCTCTATCGATTTTGAACTTTTTAAAATCTTTTCTGTAAAACAGGTTTCTGATTCAAGAATGAATGCAGCAACCTGTCTCAGATTAGTAACCTGGCAGAGTGCAGTATCAGGTTCCTGATCCGGTATACAGTATGCACAGTGGAATAAATAGGATAGAGTTTCTTTTTGGAAAACCAGTTTTCTTTTGCAAGTATGTTGTTTGACAAAAGCCTTATGCAGTATGCTTATGATGTATGCAACAGAATATAACAAAGTAAAGCACAAAGATAAAAGCAGGTAAACACTTATGGCTTATAGTGGTTCGAATGTGCTATAAGTCTTCTACGTCCACTCTACTTCTTCTTAGAGGAGGAACTTCGTTAAGTCAGTTCGATTTACAAGCCTCGGCTTTACAAACTTCTTCCTAACAAGTTATACCTACAGAATCCCAGTTTCTTAGGCCACAAACCCACACAGGGTACACAATCCCACACAGGGCAAATAGTCTATACAAAGACTATACACTTAGCAAAGATCTAATTCTATCAACTAAGTTACACCAACACAACCTAGCACACACAGCACAAATGGTTACAAGAGTAAAAGGTTCTTCAACTATTGTGGTGAAGACAGTCTTGAACTTGAGAGCTCGAATGCTTGAGTAAACTGGCTTCGAAGGTTGAGTGACTGAGCAAAGGAAAGCTTAGAGTAAGCTTTGGAGTATTTCTGATTTTCCACTCGGCTATGCTTAGCAACTTTTTCAGTCACTCCCACCTTCTATTTATAGAGGTAAGAAAAGTATTTGTTGAAGAGAGATACTTCTCCATTTGAATTTGAGCTCTGATCTCCAAAGATCTTCTTTGTGGTCGCATTAAATGCATCTGAGTTGCTCTTGTCATGCGCATTTAATGCGTCTGACATCTTTGACTTTCATGCAACGGGTAGCTACTCTAGTTGTTAAATAGTTTTGCTCTTCTTTGAGTTGCATGGTCTTCCTCGTGCTGAGATGAAAGTAGCACTTGTCTTTCTGCAATAGATCCGTTGGCTACTTCCCATCATCTCCTCAGGTTGTTGTAGCTTCTTCCTGTTAGCCGTTTCCTGCCTACTGTTTCCTGCATGCTTGCTGCTCCATCCAGCTTGCTGTTCGCCGCTTGCTGCTACAGTACTGTTCTCAGCATCCTGTTTGCTGCTTCATTCAGCTTACTTCTCCTTTCAACTTACTGCATGCTTCTTTCTTCAGCTTTCTGCAACAGCATGCTGCTCTTAGAAGATATCTTCATATATCTTCTAAGGTTAGTTTTCCTTATTACTTGGAAAACCCTCACATGATCTCTTATAAATTCATGTATACAATATGGAAACTTTGGTACTCATACCTTAAGCAAACTGGTTTTTTCTCATTACGCATACATTTTTATCTTATCAAGATAACTATTGAAATATTCCAACAAATTGTAAAATTTGTATGTTTGTGCATCGCATGGGCCTATACTAGTTTTTCCTAACAGATAAACATATATATCAAACCATAAAATAAATATTTACTTATTTTCCTACTTATCAAATTACTACATTAATCTTGTTAACCTCCGAAAGTTTAACTAATCAATTTGATTGCTCTAATTTAAAGAATTTTCAATTCATTGTATAATATATAGTATTATAATCGATAAGATATATAATTATTAGACACAAAAAATGCATGCTTAATATGACCCTTGAAATTAAGCATACTGCCCTTGTATGAGCAAGCTAGCCTCATATATTATATTAAAAAAAAAAAAGCAATATATAATTCACCATAGAATTGGTCTCTTGTGCATTTGATATACATACACGTGGGTCAGAACAGGGTTGATCCGGATCCGTGTCTTTTTCTTTTTTTGTTCCCTAATATTTATACTATGTTAGTCATACATTATGTTATATTAGACATACTTTTATGTACAAATATCATACCCTTTATATAATACTTTAACTTTAAAAAAAAAACTTTGCTAACATTTATACTATATTAGTCATACATTTATGTACAAATATCATACATTTATTTGATACTTTAACTTCAAAAAAAAAAAAACCAATTTAACCACAATTTGTACATATATATATATATATACATTTATGTGATATTACTCATACCTTTATATATATGATATTACTTATACATTTATATCAACATAGTTATACATTTATGTAATATATAAATGTATAACTGACATAAATAAAATGTATGACTAACATAACTAAAAGGTTTTTAAGGGTATGACTAATATAACTAAAATGTATGAAACGTATTAATGTTTGTCTAAAAAAATGTTGAGGTTCAACTAAAGACCCTAAAAGGTATGATCAATATAATATAAAGTTGGTAGAACACCTGGAGCGAGTTTTGGGCGAGTTTGGGTTTAGGGTTTACAACCTTAAGATCTTTGTAAGCTTGAAATCTTGGGCTCAACTGCTTCTTAAAGGTTGAGTGACTAAACAGAGAAAACTTGTGTTTACTTGAGACATATTGATAGTTAGAAAATTGCTTCAGTTGTTCAGTAGTCTTCTCGAGTCGACTTCACCTTCTATTTATACTTGTAGAGAATGTATCCGTTGAAGAGAGATACACTCCTTGTTCAAATTCAAATATTGATCTCATTTGATTTTCACATTAAATGCTCCTGGAGAAACTGGAAAATAGGTCATGTCCTACTCTGCAGCGCATTAATGGCGCCACTCATCGGCGATAGTGTTTTTGCAGGTCTACGGTCTAGATGACATCACCTCATTGGCCAAGTGTTAACTTCCATCTAACGGATACTTTGATAATGCAGAATCCTCGTACTGCATTCAATTCTTAATCGTACTGCAATAAATAAGAGTGATAAACTTACTACTTCCTGCTCAGGTTGCATTAACTTCTCTCTGTTCTGTGCCAGCTTTCTGATCCACATCTGCTTACTGATTCTGTAATAGATTCATGTTTCAAAATCCTGCAGAAAGCTTCTAGTTCAACTTAATGTTTGTTAGGACAAAATTCATTTTTCATCCTTCCCTAGGGACGTTGTCCAATTTTAGTCCTCCTGTTTTCCGATCATCAATTTTAGCCCTCCTATCTTTAGGGTTGTCCAATTTTAGTCCGATTGTCCAATTTTGATCCTTCTATCTCGATTTTCCGGTCAGCTCCAGTCGAGTAAGACACACTCACCCCCAATTTCATGAGTTCCGAAGCTGACGCTTATGTGGCAACTATTTTCATATGTGGTATTTCTTTTTATTTTATTTTCCTAATTAAAATGTCACATCATCCGCCATGTCATTAAAAAATTAGAAATATAAAAAAGAAAAAAATTTAAATTAAAAAAAAAAACAGGAACAGAATAAAAAAAAATTCTTTAATATTTTTTAAATTTTTTAATTCTTTTATTGCATTTAAATGTAATTAAAAAAACAAAAAAATGAGAAAACATTTAAAAAAAACACAAACGAATTAAAACATTTTTTTGTTGTTTTCTTTAATTTTGTTCCTTTTTTTATATTTTTTAACTTTTTATAAAAAAAAAAAGAAACATAATTAAATTAAAAAAACACGAATAGAATTAAAACATTTTTTTTCTTTAATTTTGTTCATTTTTTTAATTTTTTTTATTGCATTTAAATGCAAAAAAAATGAGAAAAAATAAAAAAAAAAGAAACATAATTAAATTAAAAAAAACATGAACATAATTATTTGTTCCTTTTTTTATATATATTTTTAGTTTTTTCTCTTTTTTTTTTTGTTTTTTTTAAATTTAAATGCAATAAAAAAATTAAAAATATATAAAAATATAGGAACAAAATTAAAGAAATTTATTTTTATTCTGTTCGTGTTTTTTCTAATTTAAGTTTTTTTCATTTTTTATATATTTTAATTTTTTTAATGACATGGCGGATGATGTGGCATTTTAATTAGGAAAATAAAACAAAAAGAAATGCCACATGTGAAAATAGTTGCCACATAAGCGTCAGATGACAGAACTTATGAAATTGGGGGTGAGTGTGTCACTCACCCGGAGCTGACCGGAAAATCGAGATAGGAGGACCAAAATTGGACAATCGGACTAAGATTGGACAACCCTAAAAATAGAAGGACTAAAATTGATGATCGGAAAATAAAAGAACTAAAATTGGACAACGTCCCTAGGGAATGACGAAAAATGAATTTTGTCCATGTTTGTTATATGCTACTTACTTCTTCTGCTTAGTGATCTTTCTTACTGAAAATCAGCATCCAATACATCTTCTTTTACAGAATCTGAAACGATCAGTAACTTCTATCTTTCTGACTTTACATAGACTTAAAATACATAACAGAAAGATAACTTAGCAAAACTAAATTCCTCTTAAACAATATGGAAAAGTGGGGTACTCCAACTTCCTATACAAGTCTAATTTGTCTCATCAAAATCCTAACAGAAATATCCCAACATTGAGGTTCACCTAAAGACCCTAAAAGGTATGACTAATATAACATAAAGCTAGTAAAACACCTAGAGCGAGTTTTGGGTGAGTTTGTGCTCGGACTTGGCGACACGTGACACGACGTGGTGGCGCGTGAAGGCGTGTATCTACATGTGGCAGGTCGGGTCTGTAGATAATCAAATTTTATTAGTCAATCAAAAGATGTCATGTGTAAGATGATATATTAAATAAATCAATTTTATATTTTCTATTTATAGTTTGAGAATTTTAATTAAATTAATTTCTAAAGTAAATAGATAAATAATTAATATTTTAATATATATTCTTGACCAATCAAATGTTGTCAAGTGTCCAAATAATGTTGCTTAGCAATCAAGATTAAATCTTGCAAATATGGAATTGATATACCAATAAATGTGGTAATAAAATCACATCTTTTGATTAAGGGAAAATATATTTCCAAATCATGAATGACCAATCAAATTGCATCTTTTATCAACTATACATGGAAATAGTTCATATCCTATACCTATAAATAGAGGTCTCTTTTCATAATTCAACATACAAGACAATTCAAGACTTCAAGATTCAAGGAAGACAATTCAAGAGTTCAAAATTCAAGATTCAAGGAAGATAAAATCAAGATTTCAAGACTCAAGAATTTCTCTCTCCAAGATTCAAGGCATTCTTTGTGTTCTTCAAAGAAGGTCACCACAAACAGCATTTGATTAGAGATCAAGGTGCTAAACCCCTCTTGTCGACGTTATTCAAGTCAAAGTTCAAGACGTTCTTCGTGGAGGTTTTTTAAATTATTATTGAAAATCTGATCGAAGATTCAACTTCAAGATTCATATAATTCGAAGAGAAGAATAAGAGGAATTCATTGAGAATTTGTATCCATTTTATTTCAATTCAAATATATATATATATATTAATTGGTATCACTGTTTGTGTTTATATATTGCAGACACAAAATTTATTACTACAAATTTTTGGCACGCCCGGTGGGACAGTCTCTATCTTTCATCTCTTCTCCTCGCCAAGTTCCAAAGTATCAAAAATGTCTACGGTGCAAGCAACAACGACCCTTGAAGAGCAAATCGTAAATCTAACAAAAGTTGTTAAAGGACTCACTACACATGTTCAAGCACGAGATGCGCTACTTACAAAGATGATTGATAATGTTGATTCAAATTGCATGATGGACAAACAAATCAAGAACCATGAGGAAATTGAGGCAACAAACAACTCAACAAAAATGTCTCCAACTCAAGCAAAAAGGTCACCACTTGAAGAGTTACAAGTCTCGTCGAATAGGATGATTCTTGCATATCAACTAAAGGATTTCATCACGGGAACTATCAATGACTTTTTGAAAAGTCCAAGTTATCTTCGATGTATACCAAGCCATACACAATCGACAATTTAAGGATGTCGATCGGTTATCAATCTCCAAAATTCCAACAATTTGATGACAATGGCAATTCAAAACAACATATAGCTCACTTCATCAAAACATGCAAACTCATGCCAAGATGATGAATAGTCGGACGTTGACTAAATCAATTGTTGGAGAAATGTCACGACCTGGGAGAACATACAGGTAAACTTGTGCACTTTTAATCAGTTTTGGGAGATGAGACGCGATGAAATTGTGAAGAAGGTGCGTGTGGTGGAAGTGGACTGGGGAGCCTAGAGAATTCGTTCATTGAGAAGGAAGAAACGGTTGAATTTGGATCATTTGGCAGTTAGGATTCGATTGGGAAATTAGGGCTGAATTGGGATTTATAATTTCAAGTGTAAACGGTGTCGTATAGCACCTGCTCTTTTATTTTCCACTTTCTTTTTAAGCTACCAATTGTCTTTATGTGAGTGGCTGGATTCTGAGTCAGTTTGTAATAGAATTTTGCCATTTTGTACGCACGACAGATGAATGAAAAAAATCAGAAAAATTTGTCCCAATCTCTCTCATCTAAATTCTCTCTCTTCTCCAAAATTCTCTCTTATCTCACCTGCAATCTATCATTTTCTGCGTGTATGTATTTCTTTATGTTCAGTTAATCTCAAAAAATACCAAAAAAAGTTATATAATTCATGTTGCAGTAATAGGATTCCTGTTATATATCCGGGAATCCTGTAAATTGGCCATCAAAGCAAGCTATCGATCTAGGGTAACAATGGCAAAGGGAACTAAGTTGGAAACTCACAGAAAAGCAATAGAAGTGTTGTTATAAGAAAGTATGGATATAAGAGAAGCTGTGGAAATAAGGCTTGAGGAAAAGATTCAACAAAACCAAGATCAAAATATGAAAACAATGGAAATGTTGCAGATACAATTCACTAAGTTAGCAGAGAGGGTGGAACATTATTTCAGAGATAAATCTATTCTTGGGGAAGGGTCTTCCTCTGGTAATGCTGTAAATTTTACTCATCCCACTGTGCAATATGAAAACTACCAGAGAATGGGTAATAATAGAGGGATGGAGGGTGTGCTACAACATGCTCCTAAACAGAATGGAGGGGGTTACACTCTTCTTCCTAGGATTGAATTCCCTAGGTTTGATGGAAGCAACCCCAGGATGTGGCTCTTTAAATGTCAGAATTAATCGAAGCAACCCCAGGATGTGGCTCTTTAAATGTCAGAATTATTTCCAGCTTGTTAACACAATTCCTGATTATCAAAAGATGACATTAGTTGCCCTACATCTAGAGGGTAAGGCTGCAGTTTGGTTTGGGCAGTTGTCTCAGAAGGGGGGTTCTATATTGGGAGCAATTTGTGGAGTTAGTCTCTACTAGGTTTGAAGACCTTAAAGAGTCTAAGATATTATCTGAGTTGTGTAGATTGAAGGTCCATAATTCTCTTGATGTTTACATTGAGAAGTTTGAGGAGCTCAAATCATACTTATTAATGTTTAAAATTAGAGAGTATGATGATGAGTTTTTCTTGACATTTTTTGTCAGTGGCTTGCCAGATGAAAACTAACAATTTTTTTCATCTTTTTTAGCCTAAATCGTTCCATCATGTTGTTGAGCTGGTGAGAAAGCAAGATGCTACATTAGAAGCTTTCTCTAGGAGGAACAAGGTGGGAGTTAAGATGGGGAATCAACAAAATATATCTCAGCCTAGAAGGTTTCAACCTCAAATCATCCAAACACCTAATCCACATCCTAGGCCTGTTGTCTACACTCCTCCAGCCTTGATGCCATCTAGAAGGTTGTTATCTAAGAGTGAAATGCAAGCAAGGAGACAAAAAGGACTTTGTTTCAACTGTGATGAACTTTATGGTCCGACACATAAATGCAAATTCAGTCAAATATACATGATAATGACTGATGAGGAAGAGGATAACTACTACTTATCTATTGCTCAAGAAGATTCTAATGAAGAGGCTACTGTGGCTCAAGGGGGAAAGGTATCTTTAAATGCAATCTCAGGACACACTAGAGTTCAAACAATCAAAGTTATTGGCAAGCTAAGGGGAGAACCACTCAGTATTCTTATTGATACTGGTAGTACCCATAGCTTTATTTCTGATGTTATGGCTCAACAACTGAATTGTAATATTGAAGAAGTGGATCCAATATCAGTGACAGTTGCTAATGTGGAAAGGATTTTGAGTAATAAGGTGGTGAATGATTTTGTTTGGGAGATGCAGGGTGAGTTGTTCATTTTTCCTCTAAGGTTACTGAAACTTGGGGGCTTCCATATTGTGTTTGGGTGTGATTGGTTATGGGAGAATAGTCCCATTAAATTTGATTGCAAAAGAAGATTTGTTAAGTTAAAGAGGGGAGATCATAAAGTGTTGATTACTGCTAAATGAGAGAATGAATTGCAGAGGTTGATGGTTTTACAGACTGAGGATGATTGTGATACCTCACCTGATATTGACAATTTTGTGACGGTGCAAGCTCACCATTGCACTCCACAAATTATCAAGGAAGTCAAGTTATTTATCACTGATTTTAGTGATGTGTTTATGAAGCCACGGGGGTTACCACCTATCAGAGGAGTGGAGCATCATATAATTCTTAAGCCTGATTCTGTTCCCAAGCTTATGTATCCTTACAAGTATTCACACTCCTCCAAGAGTGAAATTGAGAAGATCACTAAAGAGTTATTGGAGAGTGGAATCATCAGACATAGTCAGAGTCCTTTCACCTCATCAGTCCTGTTGGTTAAGAAAAAAGACAACACATGGAGAATGTGTGTTGATTACAGGTACCTCAATACTCTCACTGTTAATCATAACTATCATATTCCTGTGATAGATGAGTTGTTAGATGAGCTTCATGGGGCAAAATGGTTTACTAAACTGGATTTAAGGTTTGGTTATTTTCAAATCCATATGAAGAGTGAGGATGTTTATAAAACTGCATTTAAGACACACCATGGTCACTTTGAATTTTTGGTGATGCCTTTTGGTTTGTACAATGTCCCTGCCACCTTCCAATCCTTAATGAATCAGGTGTTTTCACTCTATTTAAGGAAGTTCATCTAGGTCTTCTTTGAAGATATTCTCATATACAGTTCTACACTAGAAGATCATCTCTCACATATTGACATCACTCTATCTATTCTGAGGACACATAAGTTGTTTGCCAAGGAATCTAAATGTCAATTTGGGCAATCTAGCATTGAGTATTTGGGACATATTATCAGTGCGGATGGGATAACTACCGATCCCTCTAAAATTCAAAGCATTTTGCAATGGCCTAAACATTCTACTGTCAAAGGGTTGAGAGGCTTCTTGGATCTTACTGGATACTACATGAAGTTTATTAAGAATTATGGGCTTATCAGTAAGCCCCTCACAGACATGCTGAGGAAATGGGGTTTTCACTGGAGTTCATCGTCTGAGGCTGCTTTCCATACCCTTAAGAAGGTTATGACCACATCTCCTGTGTTGGCACTTCTTGATTTTACCAAGCTATTTATAGTGGAAACTGATGCAAGCTCATCTGGTCTTGGTGCTGTTCTAATGCAAGACTCAAGACCTATTGCTTTCTTAAGTAAGTCTTTGAGCCCTAGGTGCCAAGCTCTATCTATTTATGAAAGGGAGTTTATGGCAGTTTTACTTGTCATCTAAAAGTGGAAACACTATCTACAAGGCCACCATTTCATCTTAATGACTGGTCAACAAAGCATCAAATACATTATGGAGCAAAAATTCACCACAGCCCTACAACAGAGGTGGATTTCCAAACTTATTGGATTGGATTATGAAATCCAATATAAGAGGGGTGCTGAGAATAAAGTGGCAGATGCTCTATCCAGGCAGGAGGGTCCATCTACTATCTATGCTATTACTACAGTCCAACCAAAATGGTTGTTGGAGGTGTTAGAAAGCTACAAAAATGATTCAGATATTGGGAAGTTAATGTCTACCAAGGCTATAGATCATACTGTCTACCCTGATCATACCATTGTGCATGGTGTTGTCAGATATAAGGGTAGAATTATGGTGGGAAATTCTGGTGAGCTCAGATAGAACTTGCTTCACTACTTTCACAGCTCAGTTGTTGGCGGCCATTCTGGGATCCAAGGTACTTACCAAAGGCTGAAATCATACTTTTATTGGTGTGGCATGAAAGCTAATGTTAGTCACTTAGTTCAAAATTGTGACACTTGTAAGAGAGCAAAACATGAGAATAATCCCTACCCTGGATTGTTGGAACCATTGGAAATACCTAAGGGTGCATGGACTCATATTTCTATGGATTTCATTGAGGGGCTCCCAAAGTCCGAGGGTAAGTGTACCATACTTGTGGTGGTGGACAGATTTACCAAGTATGCTCACTTTTTGGCTCTATCTCATCCCTACTCAGCACCTACAGTGGCTAAGTTATTTCTTGATAATATTGTGAAGTTATATGGGCTACCTATGAGTATTGTGACAGATAGGGACAGAATCTTCACAAACCAATTCTGGACGAACTTGTTCAAGCTTCTAGGTCCCAAGTTACATATGACATCAGCTTATCACCCTCAAAGTGATGGGCAAACTGAAAGGGTAAACCAGTGTTTGGAGACCTATCTTAGGTGTTGTACCAGCCAGCACCCTCACAAGTGGATGACTTGGCTTTCCCTAGCCGAATATTGGTACAATACCAATTATCACACTAGCCTTAAGATGATCCCATTTCAAGCATTGTATGGGTATCTTTCTATTCATCCAAGTGCTAGTCTTTATTTAGATACTATGGATAATGATGTCACACAATTGGTTCAGCAAAGACTTAAGATGGTGGAGTTGCTTAAACAGAATCTTGTACAAGCACAATCAAGGATGAAATTTTTTGCAAATAAACATAGAATTGAGAGATCATTTGAAGTTGGAGAGGATGTTTATCTCAAGTTACAACCCTACAGGCAACATTCTGTTTTCTTCAGGTAAAATCAAAAGTTGGCAAACAAGTACTATGGCCCCTATACTATAATTGAGAAGATTGGCAAAGTGGCTTACAGACTCAACCTACCTACTGATGCAAAAATTCACAATGTGTTTCATGTATCCCTACTAAAAAAACAAACAATTCTATGGACTACAAGGGGTCCTCCCTTCCAAGCAGAATTGAAACAGATGATTCTCAGCCAACTCCATACCAATTGTTGGCTAACAGAGAACGTACCTCATCTAATCCTTCGGTTCGGCAGGTTCTCGTTCATTGGAAGTATCGCAATCCGCAGGAGGCTACATGGATCGACCTTGATGTTCTTGTTGCTCAACACCCCAATTTTGATCCTTGGGGGCAAGGATCAACTCGAGGGGGGAAGTGTCACGACCTGGGAGAACATACAGGTAAACTCGTGCACTTTTAATCGGTTTTGGGAGATGAGACGCAATGAAATTGTGAAGAAGGTGTGTGCAATGGAAGTGGACTGGGGAGCCCAAAGAATTCATTCATTGAGAAGGAAGAAACGGTTGAATTTAGATCATTTAGCAGTTAGGATTCGATTGGGAAATTAGGGCTGAATTGGGATTTATAATTTCAAGTGTAAACGGTGCCGTATAGCACCTACTCTTTTATTTTCCACTTTCTTTTTAAGCTACCAGTTGTCTTTATGTGAGTGGCTAGATTCTAAGTCAGTTTGTAACAGAATTCTGCCATTTTGTACGCACGATAGAGGAATGAAAAAAATCAGAAAAAATTGTCCCAATCTCTCTCCTCTAAATTCTCTCTCTTCTCCAAAATTCTCTCTCTCTCTCTTATCTCACCTGCAATTTATCATTTTCTGCGTGTATGTATTTCTTTATGTTCAGTTAATCTCAAAATATACCAAAAAAAAGTTATATAATTCATGTTGCAGTAATGGGATTCTTGCTATATATCCAGGAATCCTGTTAAGAAACTTGATCCTCAATTGTAAAAAATGATTATCTGAAACTTCAGCTATTGATATATACATTAGAGACATGCATTGGAGCATTCACAACTTCCTTCAAGTAATTCAGCAAAGACCTTCGAAGAATTAGCTACAAAAGCTCATGACTTGGAGCTTAGCATGACTACAAATGAAGTTGAAGAAGCACCTATGCAAGAGCCATATAGCTATGAAGAGGATGAAAATAATGATGAAGAAGACTAAGATAAAGAAATTGAAAATGGGGGTAACACTTATCTTAACACTTCTTATCAATAACTTGTAACACCCCATTTTTCATAAAACTTGCATAGCATTTTTTTTAATATAAAATATACATTCTTTATAAAATAATTTATATTGTATGATCTTTTCGAGTTAAGACGAATTTTTCTCTTTATCAAGAATAGATGAGCTAATGTTTCTTTAAGTCTAAAAGTCTTGCAGGATAGCTATCCGAAGAGACCGGATTCGATCGTGATGCACTCAACATGCACGAGTAAAAGAATGACCAAAAATAGATAAGTTACACATAAAAATGATTAAATGATTAATATAAGAGACATGGCTAATGTGTTTAATTATGGTTAAGTATATTTTATTATTTTTCATGTGAATTGTGTGCAATAAAGTGTGTGATTTACATGGTGTATTAAATTAAATATATCTTCATTCATAATTATGTGGTTTATATGATATTTTAAATTGAAAATAAGTTTATGCATAATTACCATGATTCATTTACTGTACATGTCACATTAGATGGAACTACACTCTATCTCTTCCATACCTCCATCAAATCCGTCACAAGTTTCAATATTTCTAATCATCACACCTCTAGTGGATAACTACTACAAGAGATGATCTACTTGTATAATACATGAATTAAAGTATAATTGGACCCCATATATATAGCTAGGGGGCTACATTGAATCTCCATACCCCCTCATATGATGATCTCTTTCTCTCTCTTTCATTTTGAGCTTCCTTAGTAAGGCTCATTTCTCTCCCTTCTCTCTACCATTTTTCCCCTTCCAAAAGCCTTCATTCCCACCTCAAAACAATCTGCAAATTTAGGACTTATCAAATAAAAAGGAGTTTTCAAAGCAAGGAGAAGAGTTAAGCTCAAGAGATAGTCTTCATTCAAAGAACACTCAAGAACTCCTAATTTTGTGTGCAACCCAAGAGGTATTTTGGCTATTCCTTACCCATCATCTTCCTTAGAGCATGATTAAGTTCTAATTTTGAGTTGCATGTAAGATCTAAGTGATATTTCCTACAAATGAGATAAAATTGTTGGATACCTTGTTCTAAGTAGTGGATCTTCAAAAATAAATCTTTTTAAGTGTTGATTGAGCAAATGCATGTTGGATTAAGCTTTGCATGTTTGATTTCTTTACCTAAACACATTGCATGTATGATCCAATGGTGACTTTCTACTAATGTGAAGAAATTTGTTCAAAGTCTTGTTTTATATGATTGATTTAAAATATGTCACTTTTGGGAGTTGATTGTTCAATTGCATGTTGATTTAGTCCTTGCATGTTTGATTATCTTGTCTAAGCTTATTGCATGTTTGATAAATTGAGTCAAGATGGTTTATTTGAGGTTGATAGAGTTATAAAATTCGAATCTACATTTTAATTATGAAAATAGGTGGGTTTAATTAAGTTGTGAAAAATTTTAGAAATGACAGTCCACTTTGCCAATTTTTATAAACTTTTATACTTGGAATTTTTCAAAACGGTTTTGGTATGTTATACTACATGAAGTGTTGAGTTTATGGTTAAAATTTTGGTAATTTTTGGAGTAGTCTATGAATTATGATAATTTTTCAAAGATAGTCCAGTTCGAGTTGGATTATGCAGTTTCAGACCTTAGAAAATTAATTATATAAAATCGGTCCATTATAATTTTTCAAAACTGTTTTACAATATTTAATTACATGATGTTAGAAGTCTAAATTATTAATTTCAAAAGTTTCCGGTAAATATACAATTTACGGTGAATTTTATAACACTGACTGGTTTTAGAGCATTTTCGAATAATTTTTGATTATATTAAATAATTTATTAAAGCTTTTGTGATTTGAATGTATCCCTAATATTTTAGCATGGATAACTAAGGGTTGTTATGTAAATTCATGCTTATTTTCATGAATTTTGGATGATCGTTTGAATTATGAAAATTATTGTGGCAAAGAGTGTCTTTTCTCCTTATATATTACTAACTTCAAGATCAAAATTTTATCTATGATTTAAGAATGCATTTTGACCATATTTTGAAACTGATATTATATGATTAAATATGTGCTTATATGTGAAGTGTTAAATAATTTAAGTCTTTAGCATATGAATTAGAGTTTTATGAGTTAAGATGTAAAATACGGTTTTCATTCCCTTCAAGGTACAATCGATGCTTGTTTGAAAGTATACTTTAAAATTTCTCCTAAATCAATAATTATGTTTTTGTGATATACATATGTTATATGTACGATAAGTATAGTAGGTTAGATAAGTATGATACAATTGAAATGTAACATAAAAACTAAGATTTTATGAATGTGCCGAGTGCAGAACGAGCGACCGGATACTTCAGGAGCTATCCAAACTTTCGAGTCAACGTCAAAAGTGGGTAACATTTATTTACAACTACATTGATTAGAATAACTTGTATGTTGTGTATGATGAAATGAAATGACACCTTCGGGTGAAGTGCCAGGTTGACGAACCTTGGATGTCAGGTCTTCGGATCTTGGATGTTTACGCCAGGTCTTCGGACCTTGGAATATGATGTTTCAGTGTATTGGTTAATCTCTTTAACGTAATAGTTTATAAGCGTTATCCACTGAGATTTATCAAATCTTATGTTGCTATGTTTAAACGTTTTCAGGACCCTCTTACGACGAAGTGGATGTGTAGCCAGCTGTACAGACCCCTCTCTAGAAGCATATATATTATATGTTTTTAATATATGTTAATATGTATGAAGTTAATATGTTTAATACCCTTTGTTGGGAAAATTCTCAGCATCCTGTCTTAGGTCGGAGCCTAAAAAATTGGTTCTGGTAGATTCGAAACCGTGAGCGCAAAGCTACATGAGTATAAGGCATTAAAGTTGCGCTCTATGCCCACAGGATATCCTTTTGGTGTAGCGGTAAGCGCTTGATGGTCTCAACACTTGGTATCAGAGCAGGTCACGGGTTCGAATCCCCTTGAGAGCACTTTACAGGAGTAAGCTGTCAGGGCCTTGGAACAGAGGATGCTAACGTGTAGGTCAGGTTGATGGGTGGTCGGAACCTGAGAAAGGTGAACGGACCTGCAACTGAAGATGCTGGCGTAGCACAGAGGATTGCGTGGAGGCGTGGTGGCGCCGAGTCATGGTGGTGGCGCGAGGCATAATGACGCCGAGTCACGGTGACATCGAGGTGTGGCGAGTAGGCATGACGGTGCCGAGTCATGAAGATGTCAGGCAGTAAGCTAGGTTGCTACTGAGTAAGCTGTTGAGTTCAAGGTTACTAGAGTTGAGAAAGCTGGCAGGTGCTGGGGGGATTGTTGGGAAAATTCCCAGCATCCTGCCTTGGGTCGGAGCCTAAAAAATCAGCTCTGTCAGATTCGAAACCATGAGAGCAAAGCTACATGAGTATAAGGCATTAAAGTTGTGCCCTATGTCCATAGGATATCTTTTTGGTGTAGCGGTAAGCGTTTGATGGTCCCAACACCCCTTTTGACACTTGTGATATTGGCTTAAGTAAACTTTTTAAAACGTCTTAACAATGAGAAGGTTTTGATTTACAAATGTGGGTAGAATACGAGTTAGTTTCTTGCAAGCTAAGCTTTTCGATTTAAAAAAAAAAAAGAGTGCTCGTGTTTAATAAAGTCTTCCGCTGAGTTTATTTATGAAAATCTTTTAAAAAGAAAAATTATTATCTCTTTTACAAAATCATTTAAGCATATAAGGTTAAGGTAGTGCCTCAATCCTACAAATATGGGTTCGGGTGCTATATAACTGCAATAGTCTACAAACTTCAATAAAAGATAAATGTTGAAACTTGTCAAAGAAATTTCTCTCAAAAGTAGGGGCAAAATAAAAATGATTACCTTATAAAAAGAAAGGAAGCTCTCAAATCAAATCTCAAACAAATTAGCTACTTGACAAGAGCATAAACTATCTAATGCTCCTAAATACGAGCAAAAATTATCTATCATCAAATTGAAGAACTCCTTGATATGAGTATAAACTATCTATCAAATTCAAATTTCAGTTCAGGAGGCTGCATGACATGAATAAAAACTATTGAAATGTCTCAAAAAGTTTCAAGAAAGGATTTCGAGACTTGTCTACTCCAAGACACGTCGTCTGTGAACAAGTCTCGAGGAGGCATTTGTAGATAGTCAAATTTTACTAGTCACTCAAAAGATGTCATGTGTAAGATGATATATTAAAGAAATCAATTTTATATTATCTATTTATAGTTTGAGAATTTTAATTAAATTAATTTCTAAAGTAAATAGAAAAATAATTGATATTTTAATATATATATTCTTAACCAATCAAATGTTGTCAAGTGTCCAAATCATGTTACTTAGCAATCAAGATTAAATCTAGCAAATATGGAATTGATTACCAATAAATTTTGTAATAAAATCACATCTTTTGATTAAGGGAAAATATATTTTCAAATCATAGACTAATCAAATTACATCCTTCATCAACTACACATAGAAATAGTTCATATCCTACACCTATAAATAGAGGTCTCTTTTCATAATTCAACACACAAGACAATTCAAGATTTCAAGATTCAAGAAAAACAATTCAAGACTTTAGGATTCAAGGAAGACAATTCAAGAGTTCAAAATTCAAGATTCAAGGAAGATAAAATCAAGATTTCAAGACTCAAAAATTTCTCTCTACAAGATTCAAGGCGTTTTTCGTGTTCTTCAAAGAAAGTCACCACAAATGGCGTTTGATCAGAGATCAAGGTGCTAAACCCCTCTTTATCAACGCTATTCAAGTCAAAGTTCAAAACGTTCTTTGCAGAGGTTTTCAAAATTATTATTGAAGATCTGATCGAAGATTCAACTTCAAGATATATATCAATTCGAAGAGAAGAATCAGAGGAATTCATTAAGAATTTGTATCAATTTTATTTTAATTCAAGTATATATTAATCTGTATCACTGTTCGTGTTTATATATTGCAGACACAAAATTTATTGCTACAAATGTTTATATATAAACACAAACAGTGATACACATTAATATATATTTTTGAATTAAAATAAAATGGATACAAATTCTCAATGAATTCCTCTGATTCTTCTCTTCGAATTGATATGAATCTTGAAGTTGAATCTTCGATCAAATGTTCAACAATAATTTTGAAAACCTCCACGAAAAACATCTTCAACTTTGACTTGAATAACGCCGACAAGAGAGCTTTAGCACCTTGATCTCTGATCAAACACCATTTGTGGTGACTTTCTTTGAAGAACACGAAGAACGCCTTGAATCTTGGAGAGAGAAATTCTTGAGTCTTGAAATCTTGATTTTATCTTCCTTGAATCTTGAATTTTGAACTCTTGAATTGTCTTCCTTGAATCCTAAAGTCTTGAATTGTCTTTCTTGAATCTTGAAATCTTGAATTGTCTTGTGTGTTGAATTATGAAAAGAGACCTCTATTTATAGGTGTAGGATATGAACTATTTCTATGTATAGTTGATGAAGGATGCAATTTGATTGGCCATCTATGATTTGAAAATATATTTTCCCTTGATCAAAAGATGTGATTTTATTACAAAATGTATTGGTAATCAATTCCATATTTGCAAGATTTAATCTTGATTGCTAAGTAACATGATTTGGACACTTGACAACATTTGATTGGTCAAGAATATATATTAAAATATCAATTATTTATCTATTTACTTTAGAAATTAATTTAATTAAAATTCTCAAACTATAAATAGATAATATAAAATTGATTTCTTTAATATATTAGCTTACACATGACATCTTTTGATTGACTAGTAAAATTTGACTATCTACAAGGTCGACCCAAATGCGTGGATCACAGATCCATACAATAGGTGTATAAAAGTTTTTGTCTTTACCTTATACACTATACATCAATAATCATATAAAATATTCTTTAATAAGTAATAATAAAAATTATTCCTTTTTATTCAACATCAACTTTCCATACACAAACATATCATCTATGCCCTTCGTCTTATTTTGTTCAACTTATTTCACCACCAACTACCTCAATTTTTCAAATTTTTAATCATGTTTTATTTTATATCTCTAAGTATCTCATCCAACATATACCTAAAACACAAAAACATGGTAAAGAATTGGGATATTCCCGAAACTCACACAGAAAAAAAGAAGTGAGTTCAACAAAAAGAACCGACTAATGTTGAAGAATCAGCGGATGAGTTGTGGTTAGGAGTGAAATGTCACTCGAACCCAGAGCTTGCTGGTTCTCCCCAAAATGCGTTAAGGCGCAGCAGTTAACTGGTCGTTGCATGCTAGCTTGTAGTTTAGGGGTATAGTAGGGGTGTCCCTTTGTAAATGTAAAACTTTTCTAATAAGGTAAGCTTTTTGGAACCCTCTTCTCTACCGCCGCCGCATATGTAGAAAACGAGGGAGCAGAGAGACGACACTATTATTGACTTTCTGTAATTTTACCACTAGTAGTCGGGAAAAGAGTGATCCTAGTTTTTAAATAATGTTTTGGAACTGAGCCTCAAAGCTTCAAAGGAAGAACAACCGTTTGACTTTGGCATATGAGGTAGTGGGTTTGGCTAGGTAACATAATGGAAATGTATCGGACTGCAAATTCTGGTATTGGGATATTTCTAAAATTATCTTAATAAGACAGAACAGGTTGCATAATAAGAAAACATAGTTTGCTGAAGTAAGTTTCCACGTATTACATGATCAGAAAATTAGATGAGATCATGTAATGATTTTCCAGACTCTAAGGAAAACCAACCTTAGAAGAAACAGGAAGTTATCTTCTAAGTGCAACAAGCTGGAGAAGCCAGCAAGACAAATTGACTGAAGGCTTCCGGAACAGGAAGCTGTGCTGAAACAGCAAGCATGGAAGAAACAACAAGATGTTGTAGCAGGAACAGGATACGAGAACAAAAAGCTGACACAGGACAGAAAGCAGAAGAGAAGAAGACAGAATCCTAGCAACAAACAGAAAGCAGAATAAAACTGCATCCTGAAAGAAGCAAGCAAGGAAGAGCTACAGCAATCTACAAAGGAAGTATGAAGTAGCCAACAGATATCTAGCAGAAAGACAAGTGTTACTCCTATCCATGCAGAACAAAGAAAACCATGCAACTCTAACGGGAAGAAAGCTATCTAGCAACCAAACTAGCTAAACAAGTTGCATAAAAGTCAAAAGTTGGGTGCATTAAATGCACATGTCAGGAATATCTCAGAAGCATTTAATGCAAACACAAAAGAAGATCTTGGAGAACAGAAGCTTCAATTCAGAACGGGAAAGTATTCACCTTCAACGAATACATTTCCAACGGATACATTTCAAGATCTATAAATTGAAGGTGTGGTTGAACTGAAGAAAGAGCTGAACAGTGTTGAAGGGAAAATCAGAAATACTCCAGAGCTCCACAAAGCTCATACCTGTTCAAGCCCCATAACCTTCAAGGAGCAACATACAACAGTCATAGGACTTCATAGATTAAGATTGCTCCACACCAGTTGAAGAACCTTTTTATCTTTAACCATTTGTGTTGTGTGCGCTAGGTTGTGTTTGGTGTACTTAGTTGATAGGATTAGATCCTTGCTAAGTTTCCTTGTGTAGGAGTCTAGGAATCAGAGGATTCTAGTAGACGTCTTTGTTAAGGAAGTACTTTGTAAGACTCGGCCTGTAATTCGAACTCTCCTAACAAAGTTCCTCTTATGTGGAGTAGAGTGGACGTAGAAGGATTACACCACTTTCGAACTACTATAAGCCATAAGTGTTTATTTGTTTTGACTGCATGCATTGCTCTCTTTATCGCATATCTATCTTGTTGCATCTGTCATAAGCATACTAATCAAAAGCTTTGCTAAAATCATATTGCGAAAAGAAAACTTGTTTGCAAAACAGGAAACTCTATCTTTGTCTATTCCGCTGCATACTATGATTCGAGACAGGAACCTGATCAGCATTGTGTCAGGTTACTGACTCGAGTCGGTTGTTGTTTCTCCTTGGAATCAGGAACTTATTCTTAAAAAGATTTTTGAAAAGATTTTGTGAAAATCGATAGAGGTTCATTCACCCCCCCTCTGAACCTCTGACCACCACTTGGAACCCAACACCTGGAATGACGGTTCGACCCCGTCCTTAGCCTCAAGGAGTGGTGAGCAGCACAGAACTTGTTTCAATCAAATGGCATAGGTTGGGGCTTTCCATTGTTAAAAATTCGTAAACAACATTCTAGAACTTCCAAACCAAAGAAATGCAAGATGATAAGTTTTATCTTAGGCTTCAATGGATTTAATTCAGTAATGGTAGAGTATGCCCTATGGTCGATCGATCATGGAGATGTAGAACAGCATATAAGTTATTGCTTGCATATCCATCATTTGTGCTCGAGCTTTTTCCAGCTGTTCAATGCCCCCTCCCCCCCCTCCTCCCGGTTCTTCTGAATTTCGATCTGCGGGATTAACTTGGAAAACCAACAAGGATATACAAGAACAAACTATTTTGATTGAAACATTCCTGTAATGACTTCCCTAGGAACTTCTATAGTAAATGGAATATATAGAATTGTGATCAATCAAATACTGCAAAGTCCTGGTATTTATTATCGATCAGAATTGGACCATAAAAGAATTTCGGTCTATACCAGCACCATAATATCAGATTGGGGAGGAAGATCAGAATTAGAGATTGATAGAAAAGCAAGGATATGGGCTCGCGTGAGTAGGAAACAAAAAATTTCTATTCTAGTTCTATCATAGCTACAATCGTATCCTAGAACATGGTCCAATCATGTACAACAACCATAGCAATGTGTGTGGCACATGGTCATGTCTCAGACACAATCGACCGTGCGCGACAATCAGTGATGAAGCCAAAAATTTTGTTCGCCGGTCCACTCACAGTGTATAAAAATTCGAAATACGTATAAATTATATATGCATTTGGGTACCTTTTCATTTCACAGTGAACATAGAATTTTTAATATTCTTTTAACAAATTCATATTAATGGTTTCATACTAAAACAATAAAACTCAAATGTTGGATACTTGAATGATACAAATATATGTGACTACAAATATAATTTACTCATTTAAGTTATCGAGAAAACTCACACCACCATTCTATTATAATGAATTTGGTACCTAAAATGATTAAGAAAAATCAAAGATGAAAAAATGTGAAAGATATGAGACTTATATATAATTAAGAAAAATAATATATATATATATATATGTATATATTGATTTAATATAAAATAAAATTACAATCCATTAATATTGTGATTTAATTACACCTTAACATTAAAAATTATCACATATATATAACTAATTTAACAAAATTGATATAATACACATATATATTATATATATAATATAACTTTTTTAAATTTGAGGGGGACAATGCCTCTTTTTCTTAGCTTTAAAAATGTATTTTAAAGTTATAAATATGTGTTTTATTGTTGTCGTTGGCAAAAAATAGCACAACATTAGCAGTGTTTCAGTATCAACTCCCTTCGAATTCGCATTACTCTCTCCGATGCCGTTGGCACCGCCGGTGACCAACGCCACTTTGCCCACTAATCTGAAATTCTATACCTCATAAATTATTCTTCTACAAGAACCGAATTTCAGGGAAGTGAGTAATGTTAAAAGAAATGAGAAATATTTTTATTAATTATGATAGTTTTTGGACAACAATTTTACATTTGGGATGAGTACATATAAATTTTAAATATGTGGTTAAACATGCACTGTTCAGATAACCATAAATAAATACATTTAAAATTCATAGTTTATTTTTCTTTTCGTGTTAAGCGTGAAAGATGACAATGGAGGTGGAAGAGGCTAATGCTTGAAGATTCAAACTCGTTTCATAATAAAATAAATAAATAATAATCTTACAATTATAAAATATACCATAATTTAATACAAATTGATAGAAAATATTATTGCAAGAGTCCAAAAAAAAAAAGTATAAACATTTTAAAAGGGATTCAAGAGCAATTATATTTTTCAAGCTTTCTTATTCACAATACTATTGAGGTGTCTAATTCGATATAATTTATTTATAATAACTTAATATTGCATCTCGTGTGTTTTAATACACACTCTTATATATATGTTGGCTAAATATTAAACTTTATTTTCATTATTATTGTTGAGAGAGAGAGAGAGAGAGAGAGAGAGAGAGACCTTTGTGGTAAAAAAGAAGATCGGGCTGTGCCATAAGTCCCGTTGTTCCTACAACTCCAACCTCACTTTTAACACACTTTGCACATTATTTCTTGTGTATTATATAGTTGTTACTGTATTAAATGTCATAAATTAATTATAAAGTAATGGTCCCTATTATAATTAGATGGTGCTCCATTCGTAACATAATTATAGCTTTTGTCTATGACTTTTAAAATAAGAATGATGAGAAAAATGAAAAAAATACAAAAATACAAAAATCGCGTAGTACTTGTGCTTGTTTGTTTCATGAGTAAATATAGACAAAATGGAATTTAGATTTTTGATATCACTACCTACTTCTACCTATAAGATACCAAGAGGATGTTTGCCAAGTTTATTATCATTGGTGCTAACATTCTAATATTACATCTTACTTTTTTTTTAACATAATAAATGTTATATATTATTTTAAGATAGTGGAACTTTTGTCTGTTAGTAGTGATTATTTAAAACTTAAAACTTATTTAAAATATTTTAAAAATATGTGTGTGTATATATATACACACTCCTAATTAACATCTTATTTTGAAGCAAGTCATAAACTTTTAAAATGGTTACCAAACTTTTTTTCTAGAGCTTACTAGCTCTCAAAATCTTTCATATAATATAATATAATATATATATATATATATATATATATATATATGATTTCTATTAAAGTTTATAAACTAGTCAAATGCCCTTTAAATCAACCATTTGCCTGTTGAGCAGATGAAGGGGTACTTTCAACGAAAGAATTATAGCTCCATACAGTAGAGTAATTGGGCATGGGAGTACGTCTTAAAGTCAAACCAAATTACTAGACGGTTTATTTGGGATTGTTCGTTAGAGATTCATTTGAGCTCAATTTGATAGATTTATCAAATATGTTTGAATATACTTTTTAGCTTTGATAAAATTTAAAGTTCAATCCAAACTCAAATTAAATAAACATAAAAAAAATAAAAAGTAAAAAACAAGTATAAAATATGTCTAAATAGTTAATCGAGCTCAAGTGATATTCGGCTAGATTTAATCTCATTCAAACTCGACTCAATTAATTATAAGTAAGCTCAAAATAATTTATGAAACTCGTTATATTTCAAAAATCAAATTTAAACAATTTTTGATTCGATTCAACTCGGTTCATTTATAAGGAAGAATCTCTATCAAAATTTTAGTATGGATCACGATTTGAAGACTTATAAGTCTAAATTAAATTAAAAAAAACAAAACAAAACAAAACAGTGTTGATTGGACCTCACCGCCGCAAAGCTAAGATACTGGACATGCACAAGCCTTATCACTTGAGATAGAAGCCCATGTTCGGCTAACAACTTAAGTGGGCCAGCTTGCTTAGGCCCACTTTATCAACCTCCATTAATTACATTTGGGCCTAACCTAGATGTGGTCTAAATTGATTCACTGACAAATAAATTTTATTATTTTAATATTTTGATATGAAAATATTGAATATGAAAAATAATAATATTTTGAAAATGTTTTCAATTTAATTGTTTACCCATGTGATGTATGGTTATAAAATTTAAAATATTATTTTTCGAGAGTGTTTTCAATTTAATTGTTTACCTGTGTGATATATGGTTATATATATATATATATATATATATATATATATATTATTTTTTCATTATTGTTATAGGTGCAAGAACAATCTAATGTTGGTAGTTTGATGGCCAATAATGTAAACCATGAAGTAGGTGGAGGCGATGCTAGATACAATGACAAATGTGGTTGCTCATTTCCATGTCTCGGTGGCATGTTTTGTAAATATGGAATGAATTTAAAGTAGAGACCGTGCTTATATTTATGAATAGCATATTTCAAAATTATTTTGTTTGAAACTTTGACATTTTTCTTTATATTACATGTCTATAAATCAGTTATATTTCAATCGTTCAACAAATCAAGTTTTTTAAAACAAAATAAATTTCAAATCTTAAAAAATCCATTATTAAAAGATAGTTTGCATTCTTAATAAAAAGCTACAATAACAATTGTATGTTAAACTTTAACTTTGCTTGAAAGTTCAACGTAATAAGATCATGACTACTATAAAGAATTTCATAAAGAAATATGCTATAATGCAATTTAGATCTTGCAACATGGTAAAGCTTGCATCTATTTTGGTCTATTTAAATACACTAATTGATGTGAATGAAGGAACTCAACTGCGTACCCCTCCCATGTTTACTTATCTAAGGTCTTTCAAAGGGTGTGAATGCATGTGAGAAGAGCTTTACTCTTTCCGAGCAATTAATATCAAGATAAGTCCTCACCAATTCTATTCATTTATGCTCCATTGTTATTCCTGCACATTTATTCTTCAATTTAACAGAACTCAACTCTTCATTGCTTCCTCCAGCCCTTCAAAACAACAAGAAATCTCCAATAACTTACAAATAATCTCTTTCATATTCTAGGTAGCTTCTAAAATCTCCAATGTTTCTTGATATGTATTTCTTCCAATTAAAAATAAATAATTGAATCAAGAAATGATAACATTAAATCAGAATTCTTGCAATAATATTAATGATAACAATGGTACAAACGCAAGAATACAATTAAGTGAAGAAATGGCTGCAGAATTGCAAAAAAAAAAAAATCAGCAATGGTAAAAGGTAAGAATGACTGCAGAAACCTGCAACTCCAATAGAGTCGCAATGCGATACTTTCCAAGGAATTGTGTGGGTATGTTGTACCGGGTAGAGGATGTACAGGGATTGACACAGCGCGTCGAGTTGATTCACCTCTTCTGTGTCGTTCCCGAGTAGTCTCTTATCCATGACCTCCTCTTATTCAAGTATACAGATCCCGAGCTCATCAAGGGCAAAGAGGATTAACGTAAAGCACCTCCAATCATCGGAGATCGCTCTTAACAAAATTAGGGGAGGAGAAGATGAGTTGGAGAGTGACACTCCGATTCGTTTGTCCGGCAAAGAGGATCAACGTAAAGCACATCAAAACAGGAGAAGATATACTGGTTTCAAGGAGGTTTATCGCTACTTTCATTCTCATGACAATGATGGATTTCAGTGACCAACTATTCAACTTTGTAGATATTTAATCAGTGCATCGGGGAGTTGAGTATAGAGCAGTTTTAAGATTGTTCAATAGAGATGTACGCCAATTGAAAGATCGATTTTAGTAGTGGTGATTGAAGGTCGATTTCAGCAGCGGCGTATTGGTACGACGAGAAAGAGGTTTAGGTTCAGAGAGAAACCTAGAAGAAGAAGATAAGTGAAAATAAAAGAATAAAAAAAATAGAGGAGAAAATAGGGGATAAACAAAAAAAAAAGATTACATCGGCTCAGTAAAGCCGTGCTGATTAAGTTGACCAATTATTTTGAAGATAAATCAAAACGACGTCACTTTACTCAATGGTACATGGTTGGTATACTAACATGGGTACAGAGGATCCCATCTGGAATTTGAGAGGGAACATGTTTCTTTTAAGAAATGTCAGTTTTTATATATGGATAGATAAATAAATAATAAATATTAGATTTTGAAAAAGAATCTGTTTTAAAAAAAAAAAAAGGGTTTTAGATTGAATTATGTTATTATATTTATATATATATATATATATATATATATATATATATATATTAACAAAAAAAATTTAGAAAAGATTTTTTGAGAAGGAAGGAGTTTTCTGATTGCATGTGAGATTTACTTTGAACTTGTACACAGTTTTTAATTAAAATTAACAAAAGATTTGAAAACGATTTTTGAAAAGGAAGCAGTTTCTGATTGTGATTTTAAAAACTTGCATGAAAGGAAAAGGAAGAGGTTTTGTAATCCTGATTTTTAAAACTTCAATATAGTAAATTCTTTAGTTTGAATTGTCCTTAGAAATGATGAATTACGAAATTGTCCTTACATTTTTAATAGAATTATCATTTTACCTAACTGATTTCTGTTATTATATATATAGATATAGATTACAAAAACTTAGAAATTACTAATATTTTCAAACACTACTTTGCAATATGAAAAAATTTATATTTTATAAATGCCTTTTAATATATAGTAGTAATATTAAAATTATTATTATTATTATTCAAAATTCTTTTTATAATTTTTGGAATTTATTATGAAGTTATAAATTACGAGCAACAACAAATTCAAGTATAATTTGCAAAATTATCATTAGTAATAACATTAGCATTATAGGTTATTATTTCTATTAGTAATTTTTCTTTTTATATTTTATTTGTTGTTGTTGGATATCTTAAAATTAATTATTTATTCTTAAATATTTAGATTTTTTAAATATTTTCTTTAATACTATTTCAAAATTTAAAAATGAACCATTATTATTATTATTATTATTATTATTATTATTATTATTATTATTATTATTATTATTATTATTATTTATATGAACTCTAATATTTTAAATTTATATGCTATTGTTTGTATTTCTAGCTAATATTATCAAATGTAATTATTTAGTACGACATATATTGGATGTTAAATTATATAAAAAAATTTATTAATGAAAATACTAAAAATAATAAGTGTTTCATGTTAAGATAATATATTGATACATTATGTTAACAAACCTTTATAATTATTAAATGTCGTATGACAATATGGAACGCATGAAAATGTTGTTAATTATATAAATAATACGTTTTAGTAAGGTAGAGTAATACATTTTATTTATAGAATATTAATTTTAAGTATATAAATAATATATTTAATTCTAAAATTCAATAAATAGAACATTAACAAATACAACCGTGTTTAGGGTGAGTAGGGTTGGGTCCGATCGGACACCAACCACACAAGCTTTTGCCTTCTTCTTCAAGGAAATACAATGTAAACAAAAAAACCAACAACTATACTTTCCTATATAAAAATAGCAATTTAATACGAATATTCTAGAACAATGGTCTCGCTGAAGACCATTGCCGTGTCGTCTGTAGAAAGTTCTCGAATAGAAGCGGCCCTCTTTTGATTGGCTAATAGATTGGCTATTTCCACTCCCCACGCCCTATAAATATAACACCCCCTTCTCTACCTTCATCAATTCATCTAAAGTTTCTCCTCTCTCTATCGATTCATCGCTCTCCAGATTAGCTCATCTCAAATTCCTCATCCTCATTCTTGAAGATGCAGATCTTTGTGAAAACCCTCACAGGCAAAACCATCACCCTCGAGGTCGAAAGCTCCGACACAATTGACAATGTCAAGGCTAAGATTCAGGACAAGGAAGGAATTCCTCCGGATCAGCAGAGGCTGATCTTCGCCGGAAAGCAATTGGAAGATGGAAGAACCTTAGCCGATTACAATATCCAGAAGGAATCGACTCTCCATCTCGTTCTGCGTCTCCGTGGTGGAATGCAGATTTTTGTCAAAACCCTAACCGGGAAGACAATCACCCTCGAGGTCGAGAGCTCTGACACAATTGACAATGTCAAGGCGAAGATCCAGGACAAGGAAGGCATTCCTCCGGATCAGCAGAGGCTGATCTTCGCGGGGAAGCAATTGGAAGATGGCAGAACCCTAGCCGATTACAATATTCAGAAGGAATCGACTCTTCACCTCGTTCTACGCCTCCGTGGTGGAATGCAGATTTTTGTCAAAACCCTAACAGGGAAGACGATCACTCTCGAGGTTGAAAGTTCTGATACAATTGACAATGTCAAGGCGAAGATTCAGGACAAGGAAGGTATTCCTCCGGATCAGCAGCGCCTCATCTTTGCAGGAAAGCAATTGGAAGATGGGAGGACTCTGGCGGATTACAATATTCAAAAGGAATCGACTCTGCACTTGGTCTTGAGGCTCCGTGGTGGGATGCAGATCTTCGTGAAGACTCTGACTGGAAAGACCATTACTTTGGAGGTTGAGAGTTCGGATACAATTGATAATGTGAAAGCGAAGATTCAGGATAAGGAAGGCATTCCACCGGATCAACAGAGGCTGATCTTTGCAGGGAAACAGCTTGAGGATGGGCGTACCCTTGCTGATTATAATATCCAGAAAGAGTCTACCCTGCATCTTGTTCTCCGTCTCCGTGGCGGCTATGGCTTCTGAATTAGGGTGATAAATCTATGGTAATTTAGTGCATTTTCTTGGTTGTAGTTATTGGTTTCGGAATGTGGATGATTGATTGATGGTTTAGTAATGTTTTTACTTGTTGTTGTAAGATTGAGTGATCAATCTTTGTGCTCATGTATGGCACAGCGTAAGTATGGATTGTCGAACAAGTTGGTGTAAATTAGTTACTATAAATGGTCTTGCTGTTATCTCTTTGCATTTCTTTGTGTGTGTGTGTGTGTGTGTGTGTGTGTGTGTTTCTCTATTAATGTGTATGTGAATTTAGAACACAGCCAACTTTAAGCCTACTATGGGATTTGCTGACCTTTTCTATAGGAATGCTTTAGATTAGAAGAAATTGTAGTTTCATGTAATTTTCTTTACTTTGATTCTGCTAATATCAGTTTGTAAGCATGGTCTTCTTGTCTTGGCAACATCAAGAGAGTAATTAGTTAGGTTGAAATGAGATTATGAGCAAACTTTGATATAATGCAACAAGATGGTTGGATTGTATTTGAGCCTCTGGTTTAAAAGACATTGAGGATCCTAGAATAGATAATGATGCATTATTTAGCTATATTATTTTAATTGCATTTCTAACAAATGATAAATCTGTTGCATTGATCTCATGATGAAAAATTGCTGGGCTTAAGGAGCTCAAGTGTGTATCCAGATTCTGAAGTGATGTTAAGGATATCTTGCTAGTTATTAACAAACAAGAATCAAGAATGGAGTCAGATGCTCAGAGTCAATTGCTTAGGATGATTTTAATATGGTTGAGTATTCAGTTATTTTGTTGTTTCAGGAGAGGCTTGTCAGTATTCAATTTAATTAGCATAGTTTGCATTGGTTCAGTTTAGTTTCAAGCATTCAGTTGTTTGGACGCTTCTTTGATCAATGAATATTTTGAACTTCATAGATAATCAAATATTGATTTTATGGGTCTACTAAAATCCCACAAATTCTCTAGTTCGAAAAACAAAACTTCAAAATTTATTCTATGCTTAAAGAAAATATTGGCTAATTGGAAGTCAATTTTTCCACCGCAAGCTGATGGAAAATTGGGAGCATGAATTTATCAGTTTAGACCATTTCTCAAGAATGTTGTTGATATGATTATTATTATTTTATGCTTTCAGGTAAATAATGATCACTGAAATTCAATCACCCACAAACAATATGCCTACAAAACAAACAATATGCGAATCTCCATCACCCAAGAACTCTTAAATGGTAAGATAATGTTAAATGATAAAAGAACCGTCAAGCCTTAATCAATACTTCATATTTCATGATATTATTTATATTACATTCGGTGAAATTCATTAATTAAATATTAGTATCCATCATTCATTTATACACAAAAACACACATCCCCACATGTATATATGTTATATGTAGTGTAATCTATCAGATGTAGTATTGACAAAAGGTGAAGTTTGTTTCGAATAAGACTTACCAACTAGGGAAGGTTGAAACTCTTCCTTCAAAGTATAAAATCTAGGGGTGAAGTGATATTTGTTTTGTTTTTGTTTTTTGTTTTTGTTTTTATTAATCTTTTTTATTTTGTTTTGTTATAATTCATATGTTGTTTGTGGATGAAGCCCCAAACCCTATAATTCATATGTTATTTGTGGATGATGAGACTTCATCTCACGGTAACTATTTGTGAGACCGTCTCACGTGAGTTTTTGTGAAAAAAAAAAATCTTCAATAAAAAATTGATCGTGTTATTATTATTTCTTTCATATCTACCTAGTTTTGAGTTTTTGTTACACAAATAGACAAGAAAACTGTTACAGAAAAATGTTTCAATCTCTCATGAATCACGATTGTGATAATTTGCGGTTGTCTAAAAATGAGCTGGTGCTTCAACAAAGAAAATAAATATGATATGTTTATATAAATAATTTTCTTATCCACCGTGGCATGTCTTACAATGTTCATCACTAATATATAAAGGTATGAACCCTCTAAATAGGCATGCCTTAAATGTCCACCGCTAATATGTAATGTGTAAAGATCTCAACCTTCTAAATATTGTGATTTAAATTTAATGTATATGTTGGATTTTTGATACATCAGTGGTGGACACATTAACATGAATCTACTATGGGTAGGATAACAATCTTAATGTTTATATATGTTTTGTTTTGGTGTTCATAGTTTTTTTGTTGAGGTATTGTTCCCACCTTTGGTGAAAATATATATTTTGTTTTGGTGTTCATAGTTTTTTTTGGTGAAGTATTGTTCCCACCTTTAGTGAAAATAAAATGGTCGTAACGAAACCCGTATCAAATTACTATGTTGATGTTATCTTATCATTTTGATAAAGATAATTTATTGTTTCACTAATGATGACGATGAAAATATCTCGAAATATCTTCGATATTTTTTTGATATTTTTATTTGTTCATGATCGATAAAAAAATGGACTGCAACTACATATCTTGGATATAAAATTGTCAAAATACCGGTAAAATATAGATAAATATCCATATACATCAGAGGCTTCATCCCACAAAGGAATATAAGTGAAATATCAGGAAAATATCAATAAATATTGACAAAATATGTTAGGATTTTGACATGCAATTATGGAGAATTTGATATGAACGAAAAATAAAGAACAACAATCTGTTGACTCACTTTGTCAAGAATGACTACGTCTTGGGCACTACCAATATTTTCATTTGTTCACATAATCGGTAAAGAAACAAATTTTTTTATCAAAATATTGGTAAAATATCGATAAATATCGGCATCGATTTCGACATCGGAGATTTCATGGTACAAATTGTAGGAAAATAGGTGAAATATCGGGAAAATATCAATAAATATAGGCAAAATATGTTAGGATTTTGACATGCAATTATGGAGAATTTGATATGAACGAAAAATAAAAAACAGTGATTTGTTGACCCAATTCATCAAGAATAACTAATATTCGTGTGTTGACAAATATAACGAATCTAAGGTTATTTATACTCAAAATTGGGCCATAGCCCTAAAAGCCCATTTATCTTGAAAAAGGCCCAAAAAAATTTCCTCAGGGGCTCCGCCTCCAAACCCCGGCGAACTGGATCACCGTGCTCTTGGGTTATTACATAGATGATCAAGCTCCATAACCCAACAAAATATTGATAAATATGAGTATCGATTTCGATATAGGTTGTTTCATGGTACAAATTATAGGAAAATTAGTTAAATATCATGGAAATATCGAATAACTATAGATAAATATTAGTACCGATATTTCCACAAAATTAAGATATCAATATTCCATCGAAACCGAAATTTTCTTGACTACTGGTCACTCTTCTCTCTATATATTGCTTAGGATTGTCAATTCTTTAAGCAAAAATAAGTTACAGGAACTTCCATCATAAATCTCATGGCTCTCTGTTTTTTTTTTTTTTAATTGTGAATTGTTGTCTGTCAAAAACAAGTTGCAGAAACTTACACCAAAAAAATCTCTTAGCTCTTTTATTTCCTTCTTAAATAACATCATATTGTCATATTCCTCTCATTTTGTTGTACTACATTTAACTATATCTAATTGATTGATCACTATCTCGTATGAAATAATTTTCAAACTCAAGCAAAAAAGAAACTTGGAATATTGAAGAGTTTGATTCACGTTTTATAATTTTGTATTTTAATTGTGGCATTGCAGGATTATACAAATAGAAAACACAAAAAGAGGTTGAAAAATTTGTCTTAAATATAACAATTATTCCATTCATATTCATTAAGAAACTTTAATGTGTTGATAAATTTGTTGCATTTTAGAGCTTAGTTTCATCAATTTCTGAAAATGATGAAGAGTTAGAGTGCAACATGAGACTCCATATATACAAAGCATTTGTTTGGGTGAGCGGATTGAACATAAAAAAACATTAGACTACCATCTTTCAACAAATCAAAAGAATGTTAGAGTGAATATTGGAAAAAATGTAAACTAAGTGTTGCATCAAAATTTATGTATTATGATATGTTTATATTTTCTAATTAATGTACTGTGTTATGTTTATGTTTACTTGGCTATAATTATTAGTTTTAGGCAATAAATATACGTATAAGTGTGCTTTTTTTTTTTTTTTTTAATATCTTTTTAACTTGATGTATAGTTACTGTTGAATGAATATTTTAGTAGGTAACACGTGGTGGATTACAATGAAATTACATAGAATTTTTGTTGTTGTATGCTATTTTGGTTCTTTATAATTGTTCATAGCATTGCTTATATTATAATCAATTGCAATGTCATTTTTAGATATCTTCAAGTGTACTAAGCCACATTTCTGTATAAGGGATAATTGTATACATGAGTAAGTAATCATATCTTCATCTTGATGATTATGTAATTTAAGATTTTGTAGAAGTTCCGTGGTAAATTTTATATATATATATATATATATATATATATATATATATATATATATATTGGTAATTCACTATTTCAACATGCAATGCTTTTTTTTAAATATCTTCAAGTGTAATAAAGTTTCTTTTTGTTAAATGAAGTTTTATGGTACATCATATTGTTAGAAGGTTCTTAAAAGAGAAACATTTGAAATGGTACATTTTAAGTGATACTAGAATTTCTTCCGTGCGTTACACCGGTTGTCATATTTATAATTAATTATTATACCAAAAGTTTGTTTCTAATATTTTTCTCAACTAAAATATATCACTCATCAGTTTTGTATTTAATATGTGATTTTATTAAAAAAAATAAAGAAAAAATATTTTATTATAGTTTATATAATTACACATACACATGTAGAACTTTACTGAAATTCTTGATAAACTAACACAAATAACTCAAATATTTTAAATCCGAGAAAAATTATATCAACTAATCAAACCCCTAAAGCTATTGCTATCTATTTAAAAAATATTTAAAATTGTATTTAACTAAATATTCCATCCACGACAAATAGTCCAAAAAATTATATCAAACGTTTGTTAGTAATTTTATTCTCAAATAATTTTTTTTATTTTAAAAAATATTTTATTAAATTTCTAATTTTAATTAATTTATTTTTATTTTTATTCCGTATTTTTGGAACACTTTTTTCAACTATCACATTTTAAATATATCACTATAGTTGAAATAATTAAAAATCAATAAAAAGAACTTTGTTCTTAATGAGTTTGGGGTAGTGGAAGGGAGTGCTAGACAAGGTTTAAACACTAGAAAATTTATGATCGGTCGAATCCTGGTCATTTTTGCCCAAGGTTTATATATAAACATATATATATATATATATATATATATATAGAAAAATTAAGGAAAATACCTTGGTATTTTAACTTTATTTGTGAAAATGTCACACACAAAATTCATCAGTGGTCTAAAATTATAAAAAAGAAAATGATGAAATCCTAATTTTGTTGATACAAGTCGGTATCCTTAATAAATATGATGATAAGGTCAAACTTTTTAGATGATATTATGGTTTTCATGCAATATCGATTTTTAATGAAAATAAAAGCCAAAGAGTTAATTATGAAATAGAAAATATATAAAAATCGATGGTATTGTAAAACAATGAAGAGTTGCACATACATGAGAAAGAGGAGTTAATTATTTTTAACAAAATTAAATATAGTGCATCGCACGGATGGATTACTAGTATGATATATTTAAGAAAATATTGTTTGATTTTCTTTAAACGGTCAGATATTTCGGTTGAACCTTAAATTGGTGGTCATGTCGGGTTGATCATAGGTCTAGTTGCACAAACACGGGTATCAAATGCAATGTTCTAAAATTCGCTAGGCGCTAGTCGGCCTTTAGACGCCATATCTAAATTAAATAGATTTATTGTTATTTTAGTTATTTTTATTAAGTTTTTATCTTCAACATATATTTTAAAAAGTCTTATATTTAATTATTTTTAAATAATGTTGGAGGACAACTAAAAATTTAATATCTCATTTGAATTATATTTATATACGATGTATTCAATTATTATAAAATTACTATTTATTTGTATTTTTCAATTCGTTAATTTTCTATCTATATTTCATTAAATAATAATAATTTGCTAGAAATCTATCGTACAATAAGAACACAGTCGTTTTGCTAAAAAAGTAAAAATTAAAGATATTTGTTGTCTAGGCCCGTCTAGAGTCGAATTGTTCCACCTAACCCTGTCTAGGACCGCTTGACCGAATAGACAAAAATCGGTGCCGTTAAAATCCGTCTAGTGCCTAGACATAACCTAGAACGATTTTTAAAACACTGATCAAATGACATATCTAATTAATATGTGACTTTTATTAAAAATAATGTAATACTATAAAATATGAAATAAAACATGAAATATAATAGTAAAATTCAGACGACATACAAATGCATGCATTTCGTTAAAATAGACCAAAGTAAATCACATTTCCTCAAAATAGTTTTTATGAAAATTAATAATTGAATTTGTCTACCGTTGTATCTACAGAAAGAGCGGGAATTTTCCCACCACTATGTAATTTCCTCGATCCTTAAAATCAAAACTGCAGTGAACAAAAACGAGAGTTCCAATCTAGGGTTTCTGATGGAGCCCCAAATCAAACGAATTGTTCCCGAATTTCCTTTACCAGAACCAATCATTCAACATATACAGTCCTTTCTCAGTGGAAAAGAAGCTGCTCAAACAACTATTCTCTCTAAATCGTGGTACACCGCCTGGTTAACTCGCCCCAACCTCTATTTCGATCAAAGCGATTTTGGATGCAGCTCCAGAAATCGTGGCAATGAAAGAGGGTTTTGGGAATTCGTGCAGAAGACTATGCAAAGGTACGAAGAACTGAACCTGAAGATTGAAAGCTTGAGGCTGCTGATGAGAGGTAAGTACATTGAAAATGGTCTGGAGCCCAATAATTATTCTCGTGCTAAGGAATTGATTGTGAATGCAATGAAAATGGGTGTTATTGATCTCTATTTTGAACCTCTTTATGAACATCACTTATTTACTTTACCACATGAGGTGCTTGGATCCGAAACCCTAACCAGATTATCTATGTGTGGGTGCAAAATTAATCGAGGGAAAGTAAGGTGCTCGAGACTTAAATCGCTTAGTTTACGTGCAGTGTATTTAGAAGGTGATATAATTTGGGATATAATTTCGAGCTGCCCCTTGATCGAAAAATTATCGTTGTCTAGATGCCGGTTCTTGTTAGAGTCTCAGAATCCTAATGATGTTTCTCACTTTATTGCTCTGAGTCCATTTACTGAGCTTGGAAAGCAAAATGTGGGATCAATTGATCGTGGTCAGATTAAACTGTATGAGTTTCATAAGCTCGAGTGTTTGTCGTTGAGTAAAGTCGACATTCATCCCTTGATTTTTCGTGACTTCTCGTCTAGATTTCCTTGTTTGAAAGAGCTGAACCTTAGTGATTGCAGTGGCTGCAATTACAAAGGAATAAGAATTTCTAGCCGTTCGCTTGAGTGCATTACCTTCTCTCAGGACAGGATGTTGAGGGCTAATCTTGATGTTCCGAGTATTCGTAAGTTTAAATTTTGGGGCTATAGTTCGCCTTCTCTGACATTTGAAGCCTCTTCTACAAATTGGGAATCTGATATATCCATAACTTGCCATCGATTTAGTACTTTATGGTTTCTTAAGTTGAAGAAATTGCTGACAAGTTTGAGCCTGTCAAGAGTCTCCCTTTCTCTCACTATTTGGTCTGCTCTGATGCAGAATATAGACTTTCAAGGTTTGCCTAAGATTGCGTTGGAGAATTTGGCATTGGAGAGTTTGACAATGCAAGCTACATTTTCAGTTTGTTATAATCTTTTAGAATGTTTGTTTCAGAATTCTCGCCCCAAGTTCGTAACCCTCTATGTGCCTCCATTGAAAGAAGGGAACAGAGACGATGGTTTCTTGGAGATTCTTTGTAAGAGGCTTCTACAACGAATGCACGAAAATTGCTCGACTTCATACCAGAAAATGTTTGGTCTCGAGGAAGTAAATGTGAAGCTTTTCGAAGAGGTTCTTGCAGGGTGGCAGCCTCTTGCCTTGAGCACATTATTGGATGCTTCAACAAGTCCAGAATATAAACAAAAAATTTGCTTCCAATTGAGATGGTGATATTTTTGGTTCGATTTCTGGCTAATGAAGTTAAAAGTACGAGAGTTTTTGTGATCTTATTTGTGTTCAACTTGGTAGATATTAAGTGTAAGTTCTGATGAACTCATCTAATGTATTTTGACGATGTTATATTGTTATATTGTACTTATGTTATAAAACATGATATTGGAATATAAAATGAAATATATGATTGTCTTGCCTAGAAAAATATAGTTCATGCCAGTGTACATCCTTTTTCTTCATTTGTAAATAGATTAAATAAGACTTTGAATGTTTTACATCATTAGAATGTATCTACCTGGTTCCATTCTCAATCTCATTTTTATGTCTCGTTGATGTGTTATTGTCAAAATGAGAAAATTTTAATATGTAATTAAAATTGTTATCAAAATTATATCTTTTTAATAGTTATTTTGTGTATAAGACGTGAAAAGGTATATCTAAATAAAACTAGGCTTAATTGAAAAAATTGCAGTTTAATCCCCCTTTTTTTTTTTTTTAAATTTTATAAAGTCTCTACCTTTTCCAAAATTGCAATATAGTTTCGTTTTTTAAAATTAGCAAATAAATAAATAAATCATGACTTCAATAAATTGTTCCAATTCGAACCATATTTAACTTTTTTGGAAATTACAATCTCAACATTTACATAAATGTTAGAAATTTAACACACTATTACAATTGGGAAAATGCTAAAATGTTCATCATGAGCAATTTTTAATATGTCCACCGATGATATGTAATAATTTCATCCCCTGATTATATAAAAAGTGAAATTAATAGGAATACTAGATATCTGACACATCAGTGGTGGACATATATTAATGTATCCACCGTGGGTAGGGTAGAATTGAGCAATTCAACTCTTTAAAACATTGTTTTGCTTGACGCCTGAATTCAAATTGTCGAAGAATACAATTATGCTTCATATTGCAATAGTGAGTTAAAATCGTGATTTTTCTTTTTCAGTTACTAAATTTGAAAAGTCAAGATTAAATTGTTAATTTGTAAAAAGATAGTGATTCTTTTTTCTAAATTCAAAATCAGCAGAGCAATCTGAATATATATATATATATACAAGATTATTTGGAAAAAATATTATATTTTCAACTTCACATGACTTTTAAAATTATTAAATTGGTTAGGTACGATAATTTGTGAAATCACATTTTAATCTCTTTTCGATTTTACGAGAAATCTTTCTTATCTTTTGAGTTGAACCAACATATCCCAAAACTTTAAATTTTCAGGATAAGTTATTCATGGTGATATAAAAGTTTATACATTTGTAAGTGATATATATTTGAATTATTAAACATTTCTGTATATAATTATATAATTTAATGTTTGTAGTGTATACATGAAGTAATTTATGGTTAATTTGGTATTTGATTCAGACATGTGCTTTTTTTTCTTTTTTCTTTTACCATTATAGTTGTAGAAAGAATTGATTAAGGAAATAGTTTTTTCCTCCCCACTTTACACTATTGTGTTGGGAAAGTAAGGTTTTAATCATCCAACCTTACCAATTTAGTTGGGCAAATTGCAAATAACGTTCCACAATTTAGGGGTAGTATTTTAGTTCCCACAAGAAAGAGGTTTATTGATTTAGTCATATAACTAGTATATAGGTCCCGTGCGATGCACGGGTAAATAAAAATTATTATTTTGATATTTTGATATGAAAATGTTGAACACAAAATAATATATTATTTGAGATTAATTACAATATAATATGTTACCCGTGTGATGCATAACCATAAAATTTAAATATTTTGAGTTTAATGTAAGAATGTCAATTTACGGAAAAATCAAGTTCTTAATACAGTAATATTTCAATTTCATTTGTTAATCCGTGTGATGCATGGTATATAAATTTCAAGTGTTGTAATTTTTTGATATGGAGAAGTTGACTATGCAAAACTAACCTTAATTATTTAGAATATCTTTTAGATATAACAAACATTTTTTTAAATATTCTTTTTCGAAAAAGTTTCATCACATCGGCATATATAGTAGAATGTCAAATAACATTCATTCTCCAATTACGACATTATGTTCTCTACCAACCCCCTCCACCACCAATGAATTTTTATATATTTATCACCATTTCGACATAGTTTAACTTTCTAATATTTCCCACTTGAAAACTTGAGTATGATGTTCATAGTCATGATATTGCCATAAATCTTGACGATTTACTGGAGGAACAAACTTATAACAAATTGATGGAAAATATTAAATAAGTGTTTCACTATATATTAAAATATATTTTTTGATTTTGTTATTAAAATTCTAATTATAGCTATACAATTGCATAAATCAAAATATAAAGGGGTATCTTAAATTTTAATATTGACTTTTTTCAGTCTGTACATTTTTTTATTAGATTCCATCAAGTATTATTATTTCTTTTAACATTCATAGTTAGTGTACTCAATTATTTAACAATTTTCAAATATTAAGATATTTTCTAGAGAACATATTACTTGTTCAAATTAATTTGTTTAATTATGTATGTTTGTATACACATCACAAATTAAATTTAATGTATATTCAAATAAAAAAAATCGGTAATTTGTTTGTTTTGTTATAGTTCCATTTGAAAATATTAAATGGACTGAAAAAATTACTTAAAATGTTTTTAGATAAAAATTAAATGAAAAAAAAAGTTGCTCTTATTCTAGAAATTGGCTACGAATGACATATCAAAATTTATTTAAAACATTTTAAAATAAAAAACACGTGTTATTTAAATTGTTATTTAGTGTATCAATCAAACATGTTTCAACTAATTTTATATTAATCTTGAATTTTTTTTATCTCTCATATTGAAATGTAATTATGCAGATAAAGTTTACCAATCTATGTATGTATAAATTTATATCATAATTAGTAGTTTAATGCTATTTTATTATTGTTAGACATGTTTTTTAATTACTTTTTTATGTATAAAAGTTGAGTGTTTTTTATCGAATATAATTGTAATTATTATTCAATCAATATATATATATATATATATATATATATATATCTATATATATGTGTGTGGGCGTAAAAAAAATTTGAAAATTGAGAATCACAAAATGACGTTTATGTTTTTACTCAATTGGTGAGTAGTAATTAATTAAATTAACTTATATATATATATATATATATATATATATATATATATATCAATCTATATGCATAAAATTTAGGAGATAACTTAGTGGAAAAAAATAATGTTTAAATTTAGATATACCCACTAAATAAGGAAATGTGTGATTGGTTAATATGAGATAATTAATGATAGGTGCAATTTTTATATTTAGAAGATCACACAAAATATATTTTCTATATTTAATAATTATCAATTATTAATTATTAATATAATACATATTTAGTAAGTGAAAATGGGCGGGAAAACTTTTGGCATTACTATTTTTAGGGGGTAATTGTTATTATATATATATATATATATATATATATATATATATATATATATATATATATATATATATATAGATCTAAAATAAGAGATGACAAACATATTACTTGAAAGAAGGAAATTTCATTTGAACCAAAGATTGATGTTTTCTTATTATTAAGCAGTTGAATCAATTGTGATCTAGCAATTCAGTAAATAATGGTAGAAATCATAAATGTTTTACAAGTATTTCCAAAACAACTCTTCAAATATATTTTTGTTGCACAAAAACTTTGAAGAAAACTTCCTACAACTAGAGTTGTCAAAACGGGCTAGGTTTGTTGGGCCAATCCATCATGTCCCATCAAAATGGAGGGTTGGGTTGAGTAATAATATGTCTGCGAAAACGTGAGAATAAGTGGGTTCGGCCCACGGTTGGTTGGAGTTTTGGTGGGTTGGCCTGTGGGCTAGTGGGTTGGTCCGCTTCTATTTTTTTTATATTTAAAAAAAAATTCATTAAAAATATATGTGAGAAATGAATAATATTGATGAAATGATTTATAAAAATAATGATATAAGTCATTTATTTATAAGAATGAAGAAATTTTAGTGAAAAAAATTATTTTTAAATTATTAATTTTTCATATTTTATATGTAATTTAATGCATATTTATCTTAGGAAATATACTTTTTTTCCTTTGAAAAAAATTAAATAAATTATAAAAATAAAAATGAAATTTTGGTGGGTTGGGTTGAGATTTTGGAGTCCGCCAAATGATGGGTTGTGGGCCAACCCACCTCACCAGCCCGTATTGACAATTCTACTTACAACAATTTATCGCAGCAATGCTAAGCTTGATAATGTATATCGTACAACAGAAGTTTTAAAATCTTTTTTAAGAAAAGTTTAAAATTTTGAAAAGGTTTGTTCACCCCTAAAACTCGTTTGCCAGTTGGGACCAACTACACTATAATTCAAGTTAATTTAAAGTATATTTATTTCAAATCTTTTATTTCAAATCATTTAATTCAAACTTAACTTGTGTTTGGATTGAGAAATTTTAAAATATAAGATTTTGATTGAATGAATTTCAATTCCACTAGAAAATGAAAAAAGTTTCAAATACAACATTTGTAATGAAGATTTCAAATTCACTTAAATCTGGAAGAATTTAAAACACTCATATTACAAAAATGTCAAATTAGTTCAAACTTCAAAATGAATTGATAGATTTTAATTTGAGAGAGCCTCTTGTCGGAAGGTTGCATAGCGCGACCCCAGAAGAGGTCGGATCAATGCACTGGTACTTAATACACATAAAAATATTACTCAATAGACAAAAGTATTATATATTATTACGTGTAAATTATAAAAATATTACTTGATATGTCTAAAAGTATTACATGGTATAAATAAAGATATTATATAATTAGAATAAATGTATTACTTATCAGATTGAAAATTATCAAATTAATCATAAATATGAAGTGCAGTACTTGTTATATATAAAAGTTTACACTATACAAATAAAGTATTATATGATTAGAATGAAAATATTACTTTATCAAATTGTAATTTCTGAAACTAACCATAAACGTGGAGTGCATTACTTAATATATATAAAAGTACTATTACATGATATCCATAAAAATATTACTATCATATATATAAATATATTATATGTTACAAGTTGATCTGCATGTTGAGTCAGATCAACATGCGTTGATCCCACTTGACCATCACAGGGCACAATCCTCTTTCCTAAGAATTTCTCTTCAAATTTGTATCGATTATTAATGCATTTACTAATATAAATTTCAATTCATTCTTCAAATTACTTCATCCAAACACAACACTAATATTTTACAAAAACTTACACATGGCTTTTACACTTATGACGTGTTCCGATTTCAATGCAAGCAAAATCGTGATTGAATTTCTGTGTGGACAAGTCCAGCACGCCATTTTATACTCTTTTGAGTCAAAATTTTAATTAAAAAAAAAAAAAAAAAAGAAAGGAAAAAGAACCAGGCGCATGTTAGCAAAACGCTGCGAATCGCCGCCGCCATTCCACCGCACTCTACTATGGCCATCGTTCTCTGCTAGCCACTTTTATTCCGTCTGAAGCTAGGGTTTTATTGGTGGCGTAACTTATTCCTGAGTACTTATTTCCATGGCTGCTGCTTCTCCAAACCCTTGCATTCCAATTCAAAACTACCGCCATCAACGCAACTTGAATGTCTATCCTAGTTCAATTTGTGGCTCGAATTTTAAGAAAATTCAGTTGATTCAGAAGTTTGGCGGAATCCAATTGGCTAAGGCGACGTCCTTCGATGGCCTCGAAGAGAAAGCTAATGTGATGGGGGGGACTGAAAGCGGAGGAATTGAAGCGAGCAATGCTGTTAAAGATGAGCTGTTCGTGCACTTCTTTCGCGAGTCATGGCCGTATTTTCTGGCGCACAGAGGTAGCACTTTCGTTGTGTTGATATCTGCTGAGATTGTTGATAGCCCTCATTTGGATCATATTCTTATGGTACGTCTTGTCTTTGCATTTTATGGCTGAATATCTCTGTGTTGATAGACCTCATTTAATATCTTAATATCTTATTCTCATGTTCATTCAGTGATTTGCTTATTGAATGTCATATCTGTATTTACTGATTTGCAGAGGTTATTATATGGATAGGTTTATCTAATATATGAAAACATTTATGTAGGATATTTCTCTACTGCATGGGCTGGGAATCAAGTTTGTTCTCGTACCAGGAACTCATGTTCAAATCGACAACATTCTTTCTGAAAGGGGTATGGAATATTTATGAAGATTTCTATTAATTACCTTTCCTTTTATCCAGATTCCATGCTATTTATGTGTATGTTGTCGGCTATATAACTGATATACTCTTGTCCGAGATATCTTTGGTTTCGAAAAATTATTGTAAATTTTGAATTGATGCTATTCTTGCTGCCTTTTGCTTTAGATGGTGTGTAAAACTGTATATTGTGTCCAGGATCCGAACCCAGGTACGCTGGGAGCTACAGAGTCACGGACTCTGAGTCTCTTAATGCTGCAATGAATGCAGCTGGGAGGATTCGAATCATGATTGAGGCGAAGCTATCCCCTGGACCTTCCTTGAGTGGTGTACGCCGTCATGGAGACAATAGTCGGTGGTATGATGGTGTCAGTGTCGCCAGTGGTAATTTCCTGGCAACTAAGGTAAGAATAGCTCGGATATCCATCTAAGTACTCATCTTTTTGTTGTTTCCTCATCATTTTCATGCTGAGATGTGATATTCTTGGTTGACAGAGAAGAGGAGTTGTAGAAGGGATCGATTATGGATCAACTGGTGAAGTTAAGAAAGTAGATGTCTCTCGCATTCGAGAAAGGCTGGATCAAGATTCCATAGTGCTCTTAAGCAATCTTGGTTATTCAAGTTCTGGAGAAGTATTAAATTGCAAGTATGCTTAATGGTTTTCATAGGTATTTTGTGGACTTGCAGGTTATGTTTGTTGAATACCCTACTTCAGATGATGTAGTGGCTTCTGTAGTTGCTATGCAAGATGGTGGAAAATGATAATCTGTTTCCCATCACTGACTGCGTTTTCATTTATAATCATTCAAAATCTATGCATCTTTTTTTGATGTATACTCATTAAAATAGATTTTCTTCATTGAGTTCCTTTTCAGCAGGACAAAGTAAATGAGCTATACATGTTCTTGTGGGAACCCCTCTACAGCTTTATTAAACTTTTGTAAAATATAAGCTCTGCTTTTTAATCTTTATGCTATGGTGATTACCGATAGATGTCTAACCACTAATACTTTCCACTTCTCCACATTGCAGCACATATGAAGTCGCTACAGCATGCGCCTTGGCTCTTGGGGCAGAGAAACTCATATGCATCATAGATGGACCAATTCTAGATGAATGTGGGAGACTGATGCGCTTTTTAACTCTTCAAGATGCAGACATGTTGATACGTCAACGAGCTAAACAAAGTGAGACAGCTGCTAATTATGTAAAAGCTGTTGCTCAAGAAGATCTTGCTGGTGTAGTTTATGATGATCCAAGTGATATGGCCCCTTCTTCAAGTGGAAAGGCCTTCACTCAGGCTCCAAATTTTCAAAATGGTGTTGGCTTTGACAATGGTAATGGACAAGGTTTTGCTATTGGAGGTCAAGAAAGGCTGAGTCGCTTGAATGGTTACCTTACAGAATTAGCAGCTGCAGCTTTTGTTTGCAGGGTAAGTCTCCAACATTTGATGATGACCTCCATGTCAGCAACCATTTATATATTCTGCTAAGCTAAGCTAAACCAGTGCACTCTGACTATTTTATCCAATGTGGGTGTGAAAATTGAGTTTATTTAATGAGAAATAAATCTTATAAAACCAACACAATTGCAGTTGTAGGTATTTTTCTGAGGTTGTTGGGTTCTCTTCCCTCCTAAGATAAAGTGCACAAACTCACCTTGTCAGGATGTACCTTCATTTATTTAAGTTTGGGTTTGAAACTACTATTCATTTTTATTTTGTATTTTGAATTTAATCAGGGTGGTGTCCAAAGAGTGCATCTACTGGATGGCACCATTGGCGGAGTTTTACTAAAGGAATTGTTTCAAAGAGACGGAGTAGGTACAATGGTAGCAAGGTATGCTACTTCTCTAGATGATATCGCTTTCAAACTATTTTCAAGCTATATTACTTTTCCCTGAACTTTTTCCTAGTAAGATAGAACTGTTTGCTGGTTGCTCAAACAGCAAACCAAGAAGTGATGTGTCTAAAAATGTTTCCAGTTGCCGGTGACTTGGAATTTATATTCTGTGTGCAAACAAAGTATTGGGAAGATTAACACCTGCTTTTGGATGTTGTCATTTTGTTTTTAGGATCCTTATTTTGAATAAATTTATTTCTCTCTGTAGGTAAGCCTAAAACTAACCATGAGTTTCTTGTTTCCAGACAAAACACTATTATTCTAATTCTCTCTTTTGCAGCCTTTATACACCTAGATCCACTTTTTGCTCTACATAAATTTTCCTGTAAGAGGAAAGAAGCTGTTTTTGTGCTGCCTCCAGTTTTTCTTCTCTCTTTTACCTTTCAGCCCTCCACTAAAACATATAGAAGTATAGATGATGAGTAAATATTAGATGGCTTATTGCTGATATAGGGTAATTTATTTGGCAGTGATCTTTATGAAGGAGTGCGGATGGCGAAGGTGACAGATCTCCATAGTATCAAACAACTTTTGTTACCTTTAGAGGAGTCTGGCACATTAATAAAGAGAACTGAGGAAGAGGTTTGTTCCTATTGCCCTTATGGCTTCATATGTTGATTTGACTCGTATTACATATTATCATACTTTGCTTGACAATACATCCACTGCAGCTACTTCAAGCATTGGATTCTTTTATAGTTGTCGAGAGAGAAGGTCAAATTATAGCTTGTGCAGCTCTTTTCCCTTTCTTCAAAGAGAAGTGTGCAGAGGTAGCTGCTATTGCTGTTTCTCCTGAATGTCGTGGGCAGGGTCACGGAGATAAATTGCTTGGTATGAAACAACATCTGTATCTTTCTCACTTAAATTGTGTTTTCTCTATCATCTTTTGTTGCATCTGTTACTTCTCAAGTCCATTCAAAATCTTGATTGTTGGTTATTCTGAAATTGTGATTGTGGAATAGCTTTTCTTGAGTTCAGTTTAATCCATTTCATTCCATTGCACCTTAGTAGCTCTTTAACTAAATTGTACAATTCTGACCCTTTCAACGCATTTATGCAACTTGTGTTGTAGTTTAATCTTAACTAGTGTAAGACCCGTGTATCACACAGATATTTTAATACTAATTAAAAAAATTGAAAATTATTATTTATAAATAAACTTAATAATAATAATTATTATTTTATCATTAATTCTTAACTTATTTAGTATGTAAATTTAACTTAATTATGCAAAACATTTCCATTATCATTTACTGCAATTGCAACAATTAACTTCAATTAAAATGTTTTGCCTATAGTTTAACAATTTTGTTAGCAATCATCATTATTAATTTTTTGATTTTCAATTATCATTACCTCATTAAATGTTTAATTATAATAAATTAGAAATATTAAGTGAATTAATTGAAATTAAAATTTTGAGCGGGAAATAGGATTAACCAGAGGGCGACATGTGTCCCTCTTGGTTATTCCTTTAGTATAGATATATATATATATATATATATTGCCTTGTTGTTCTCTCATTCAAACACGTAGTCATGCTCACTCATATATCATGGTAATAATAATCTAAAATAGAATGGGTCCCATAGCCTTTCCTCTTGTTTTTAATGCTCTTCCTCTTAAGACTTAAAAGTGATAACCTTTATGATTACCAGAACCAATATGTCGTTTTGCATGTTTATACCTGCATAATTGGAAAAGAGCAAACTGAATCTGACGGCAAAGTTTTTTGTCATTTGGAGTTCTTGATACTTATTTTATTGATGGATTACAAGTCTGTTTTCGAACAAGTGCAGATTATATTGAGAAGAAGGCATCTTCCTTAGGACTGCAAATGCTTTTCCTGTTGACAACTCGTACGGCAGATTGGTATGCCATTCTTTTACAGTATGTATTAATGTCAATAAAAAAATATGTGCCATCTGCTGTTGTTTAACCCCTTTTAGTCGTTTTTTTCTCTTTTCATAACCAGCTTAAGTTAATAAATGAATCTACTTCTTTCTATATAATATTAAGCTGAATTTAGAATCAGATTATCTGGAGTATTCAAATTATGATGCTCCAATACTGCCTGAAGAGTTATTGCCTAAGATGCCTATGCACATCAATGTAGAAAACCTTTTCAATTGCGTACTGCCATCATGAGCTTGATGCAGACAATAGTAGTAGTAGTACACCTTTTAATTGACTATAATATACTCTTCATTTAAAAACAGCTTGTATTTGCTCTCATCTTTATGTCAATTGCTAGTTATCAATGATCTTAAAGAAGAATAATTGAGTAAAGGTTGAACTATCAATCATTCAATAATGTGAGAAATAGATAAGTGTGATTAGTTGTAGAAACATCTGTAGAAGATAAGAAAATTGAAGAATATTTATAATTGAAGACAATAGTTTATTCGTTGGTTTTTGTGATAATAATGATGGTTCGATTTCATAGGTTTGTGAGGCGTGGGTTCTCGGAATGTTCAATGGAATGCATACCAGAAGAGAGGAGGAAAAAGATAAACATTTCTCGCAGATCGAAATACTACATGAAGAGACTTCTGCCTGATAAGAGTGGTATTCGTCTTGATAGCGCTTTTGCATAATATTTTTTACAAGCACTTGTTTATGGCACCTTTTGTTTTTGTTTTTTTGATCAAAATTGTTTGCTGTAATGTAAGTGTCACGATAAGTTGTTAATTTGTTTAGGAAGCATGTGAAAAGGTCCTAAAATGGTCCTCCAGGGATTCTCATCCTTCTTTTTGAATAAAAAATATTGAAATGTACTAAAAATTTGGGAGTTGGATACCTGTGCATAAGTTGCACGGATTTTAGAATCCAAGATTAAAATCTAAGATTCAACCCAACACGTGAAATTAAGATCAGAATCCTAAGGCATGTTTGGAATAGGTTTTAGTGGGTTTGGGGAAATATGTCATTGAAATCTTGGATTTTGCAGTAAATGTGAATAATGAAAATGTATGTTTATTCAAGGATTTAATAGGGTAGAATTATATTGTAGATGTTAAATTAATGTTCGAAAGTGTGGGTTGATATAATAATTTATCACGAAAAGATGGATTGATATGATGTTTTATTAAAAAAAAGTTTATTTGAAAATGATTAGATAATTGTAATATAGGTAGTAATGATTGTGTTTGAATTTTGTAATCCAAATTTGAATATGAATGTAAACATACATTAGGATTTTGAAGTTGAAAATATTGTAAGGTAAAATCTCTTCCAAACATCCTTGTATTAATTGTACAAGTGAAATTTATCATTTCATTGACCGTAAAAATGAAAAAAAAAAAAAAAAATTGACTCCTTGTCTTGCACCTTGCTTCTTCCACTTCTGTCTTCCATAGTTTGCTTTTCATGTAATGCCAATTTTCTTCTTTTTCTACTTGAAATTAATGAAAAACTATATGAGAAATAACATACTATTAAGATTGTTTTGTTACAATGATTCTAAGCATTAAAACTTAAATATATAACAAGAAAAACACAGTAATTATAAGTAGAAAAATGGAGAAAAATATCAACATGATACTGCAAAAGATAAGGATAAAATTGAAAAAATTCTAAATTTTACATTTTAATCTAATACTCTAAGTGGAGTGATAATTTTTAATTATATGATTAATATGTTTTAGCTAAATATGTTATATCTTACAGTAGAATAAAGTAGAACATTTAACTAATTAATTGATATCTTTCAATAAAACAATTAATATCATTCAATTATACAAATAATACATTAAAAAAACACGGACACGGGTCACGGGTGAATGTGCACGTGCAAGGTGCGTTTTTAGGATTCTAGATCCATGTAAATGATATACATAAGTTTTTTTTTGTTTTTTTAAATCGATCTAGTAAAATTGGGGGCAAAAATGATTTTAAAGTGTCTTAACCTTATCCCTGTAAGAAAACTATGTATTGTATTAGAAAACCACATTGTGTTCTGACCAGAGTTGTCAAAAGGGGCTATGCCCATTGGACTGACTTGCTTCGCCACATTAAAATTGTGAATTGGGTTGAGTAATTAGAGATTTGCGAAAAAAACAGATTTAAATGGGTTTGACCTAGGAATGTTATTCCCCATTTCCTGTTTCTCATAGGAATTTGCCCCCAATCAGAATGAGGATTCCTCGAAATGTATCCCCACGGGATGGGGATAGGGATGATTTTTTCCCCGATTGGCGGGCGAGGACGGAGATCGTATTCCCCGCCCCACGGGATCTCGAGAATTATATAATATATATATATATATATATATATTTATATTTTAAATATATTTTTAAAATAATATAATTAAATTAATATAAAAATTAAATTATATGAAGATTGAAGAGTTGAGCGCATTGAAATAGTGAAGAATGATGGAAATTAATGAAAATGTACTACGATAATTTATCTTTGTGTTTTGGCAAAAACTTATATTCACCTGGGGCATGGATCTTAGATCCGTGGTCCCAACTCAACCCGGCACGTGGGCCGCTTCCAAGTGCGTCCACGCGCCCTCACGCGTGGCCACACCATAGTTGGTGTGCGTCGTGCGCGCACCTGATTGTATATAATGTATTACGCCAATGTATCATATATTTTCTCTTTATGTATTGCACATTTATTCTTCAGGTATCACATATTTACTTTAAGGTATTATGCAGAAACAATGTTGTTTTCTTCTTTTTCCTCTTTTTTTTTTCTTCTTCTTTCTCCTTCTTCTTAATCTCTTTTCTTATCAATTTGTTATTCTTCTTATTTGTTTTGTACATTTTCTTATCTATCTTCTTGTTATTATTCTTCTTCAAATCTATTTTTCATAACTTACATATCATTAAGCATGTAATTATGTAATAACTGTAGTTTATGTATGTAATACCTACAAAACAAATTTGTAATACCTCAAAACTATTTTTCATAACTTACATATCATTCAAACATGTAATTATGTAATACATGTAGTTCATGTATATAATACCTATAGAACTACACAAAAACTTTTGTGCACCAGTTGCACATAAGTGAAAATTCGTGCAATTCATACATTTATGTTATAAATGTAGTACCTTTATGTACAAATATCCATACCTTTTAAAATGAACATGCATAAAGGTATTACATTTATAACATAAATGTATGGATTGCACGGTACAACTGGTGCACAGAATTGTTACTCATAGAGCTAATATGTAATACTTCAAAACTATTTTTCATAACTTACATATCATTCAAGCATGTAATTATGTAATACCTGTAGTTCATGTATGTAATACCTATAGAACAAATTTGTAATACCTCAAAACTATTTTTCATAACTTACATATCATTCAAGCATGTAATTATGCAATACCTGTAGTTCATGTATGTAATACCTATAGAACAAATTTGTAATACCTCAAAACTATTTTTCATAACTTACATATCATTCAAACACATAATTATGTAATACCTGCAGTTCATGTTTGTAATACCTACAGAACGAATTTGTAATACCTCATATCTTAAAATTTTCAAATACAAGATTTTTATTATCTTCTTCCCCAAAATTTATGCAAATTCATATTACTCAATCAATAACCAAATATGGTGTTTGTTGCATCAATTATATAGTATATTGCTATGAATCGGAGCAAGATATTGAAAAATAAAATCCCTAGATTTTTATACAAATTAGGAATAAAAGAACTTGTTGGAGTATTAGAAAAATAAGAACCCTAAATTTGTAGCAATCATATGAAGAAATTGAGAAGGAAGAGAGGAAAAAAAAAAGAAGAAGAAAGGAACAACACGCATAATTGTAAGGCATAATAGGATTATAGGAAGGAAGAGAGAAAAAAAAAACAAAAAGAGAAGAAGCAGCGGCACGCCACGAGGAAGAAAGAGAAAAATGAAAAAAATATATGTTTATATATGGGGCTAGAGCGGGTTAGGAACACGGATTTTAGATACACGCATAATTGGAAGGCATAATAGGATTATAGCAATCCATATTTTATGTTTTTTTTTTTTTGATATTTTAGTTATATGTAATTGTATGAATTATTTTTATATAATAATTAGATAAACAACTTAAAAATTAAAAAAAAAGATGGGAGCGGGCCCACAGGGCTTGGCGCATGGGGAAAATTTTCCCATTTCGCTAGCAGGAACGGGGACGAGGATTCCCCACGAACGTTGGGACGTTAATGGGGATTGCTCCTCTAACCCCGCTCTGCTGCCATCCTTAATTTAACCTGTGATGAGTTCAGCTCTAGATGGGTTCGCCCACATCTATTTTAATTTCTATATCCATTTTAATCTGCTTTATTAACCTAAAAACACACTAATATCTTTTATCTTTATCCATAAATATATATTGAATGAAACACTAATAAGAAAATAACTACAAGTCAAATTTCAACCGATTCGAAAGTCCAAACAGAAAATCAAATTCCAATTGAAACTCCAAATAAAAACTAGTTAGTCCATCTTCACCCAAAAACCACTAAATTTTATAGTTTAAGTGGTATCCTTCATTTATAAAGGTGTAGATTGTAATGACATGCTTCAAAATTAATTTTTTAATGTTTATTCTCTCCCCCCGCTATTTCCTATAAATCATTAAAATAAAATCTTCACCAAAAAAAAAAAAACCTATTTGTAAATTCTAAAAACAAAAATTGGAAACCAATATTTCTCATAGGGATAGGGATGTAATCGATATGAATCAAACCGAACTATTAGGTGTTTGATTTTGGTTTGTTTGGTTAGCAAAAAAAAAACTTGAGCTTAATTTATCGAACACATTCATGATTCACGAGTTTAATCGAACCTTAATGAACTTAATAAATAATAATTATTATTATATTATTCATTAACAAAATAAATTATATATTCCTAAAAAATATAATTTTATAAAATTTATAATTTAATTATTTAAAATATCTATAATTAGATATTTATATATTTAATATAAATAAAAGTATAAAAATTATATATCAAAATGTCAAACATTAGTATTAAATTTTATGATCTAGTTCATGATCTCACAAGTTAACAAGCCGAATAATATCAAATTGAGTTTGTTAACAAATCACAATAAATAAATTCGAACGAACTTCTATCAACTCGAGCTCCGAATAACTCATAAACATAAAAAATTCTATGCCCCAGGGGCACGGATCTAAGATCCGTGCCCCCAACCCGACCCGCGCGCGTGCATACACTGTAGTTGTTGTGCATTGCGCGCACACAGTGCGCACAATTGAAGGCCACGCGCGCACACTAATTTATTATTCAGGTATCACCTGATTTACTTTCAGGTATCACACATTTACTCTTCAGGTATCACATATCTACCCTTGAGGTATTATGCAGAAACAATGTTGTTTTCTTCTTTTTTCTTTTTTTTTCTTCTTCTTTCTCCTCCTTCTTCTTAGTCTATTTTCTTATTGATTTGTTATTCATCTTATTTGTTTAATGCATAAATACTTCATAGGTAATTCTCAAGTATTACATATGATTTACTCTTCAAGTATCACTTGATTTACTCTTCAGGTATCACCTGATTTACTCTTCAAGTATCACATATGATTTACTCTTCAAGTATCATATGATTATCACCTATAATTTATAGGTAGCTCTCAAGTATTACATATGATTTCCACTTCAAGTATCACCTGATTTACTCTTCAGGTATCACACATTTATTCTTCAAGTATCACATATCTACCCTTAAGGTATTATGCAGAAACAATGTTATTTTCTTCTTTTTTCCTTTTTTTTTCTTCTTTCTCCTTCTTCTTCATAGTCTATTTTCTTATTAATTTGTTATTTTTCTTATTTGTTTAGTACATTCTTCTTCTTTTTCTTCTTGTATATCTTCTTGTTTCTTATTCTTTTTCAAATTGTCATAAAATCATTTAAGGTATTAAATAAATACCTTTTAGGTATTACACAAAGTAGCTTTTAAGTATCACATATATTACTTTCAGGTATTATATAAATACCTTATAGGTTTTTGTATATGTTATTCTCATGTATTATATAAAAACCTCTCAGGTATTACACAAATAACTTATAGTTTCATACATATTTCTTTTAGATATTACACACACTTGAAGGCCGCGCGCGCACACCTGATTTACTCTTCAGGTATCACACATTTACTCTTCAAGTATCACATATCTACCCTTAAGGTATTATGCAGAAACATGTTATTTTCTTCTTTTTTCTTTTTCCTCCTTCTTCTTAGTCTATGTTCTTATTGATTTGTTATTTTTCTTATTTGTTTAGTATATTCTTCTTCTTTTTCTTCTTGTATATCTTCTTGTTTCGTATTCTTGTTCAAATTGTCATGAAATCATTTAAGGTATTAATGCTTACAGTATAAGGTATTACATATGCACCTGGTATTACATGTTTACCTTTAAGGTATTAATACTTATAGTATAAGGTATTAGATATGCACCTTTAAAGTATTAGATATGCACCTTTAAGGTATTACATATTTACCTTTAAGATATTAATGTTTATAACATAAGGTATTAGATATGCACGGTATTACATATTTATCTTGAATATATTACATATTTACCTTTAAGGTATTAATGTTTATAGTATAAGGTATGACATATTTAGTCTTAATGTATTAGTTGTTCATTTACTGAAAAATATCACTTGTATACTCTTTATGTATCACTTTGTATACTTTTTAGGTATCACAAGTAATTATATGAAGATTGAGAATTAATTAGAATGTAATAGCCTTTTATTTTCAAGTCTGCAGATCTTCTTTTATCACATAAAAAAAATTATTGCATGGTAGTTAATACTTCAACTTTTACATTCATATCCATTTTAATGGCCTTGACTTCAAGTGTATTCTTTCAAGTTAGCAAGCCTCTGCATATTTACAAATATGAGCATTGCCCTCCTAACTTCTGTTTGCTCCACATTCGTTTCTTGATCCCAAATAAGCCAATCAAACAATTTTGAAAAGAAGAAGCAATAAATTGTTGTAAGTTTTTTTTTATTCTCAGGTATTACATAAATACCTTTTAGGTATACACAAAGTATCTTTTAAGTATCACACATAGGTATTATATAAATACCTTATAGGTTTTTGTATATGTTATTCCCAAGTATTATACAAGTAACTTATAAGTATCATATATATTTCTTTCAGGTATTACATAAATACCTTATAAGTATTTGTATACTACTATAATTTACAGAACTCTAATTACACAATAATCTCAGAAGCTAGATAACAACATATACTGCGTTGTTTGATGTATTGTGCAAGAGAGCACAAAACAACTGGCTAATTAAAGTTAAAGAAAGCAATAGGGTATCCCATTATACTTAGACAAACAACTAATTCCTATGCAATTAAGAGTTATTAATCATCTATAGTCAAAAGAAACACATAAATGCAACATTAAATTTTGAGCAATCATTCACCATCTGGAATTTGAAAAAGGTGAAGAATAAACTCAGTATCAATGTCGTAATCTACAAAAGAGCAAGCATCATCGTCAAGGAGTTTGCTGGAATAGTAGAGCCTTTGTTTATCGAAGCTTCAAAAATTAAAATTCTAACAGTCATTTCATCGAACACTTTGCATTCATCACTGCAAAACTCAAATACCACCCCAAATACATAATCAAGCCAGCAAATTAACACAAACATCCACAACACAGATTAATCCACATCACATGATACAAATTGTCAAATTTCTTGAATCGACGGCGACGGCGGTGGTGCAGTGGCGGAGTATCTGAGGGCTTTCGACGGCGACGACTGAGGAGGTTGTGATGAGGGAGAAAGATTTGGTGTGATGTGGGGACGGATTTGCAGGGAAAGAATTTGTAGGGGAAGGAGCGATTTGCCCTAAGGAAAGAAAGGGAAAAAAAATTAAAATCTATATATACCTACCCATATGCAGACCGGGTCGGGTGGAGCGGGGCAGGGGCACGGATCCTAGGGGTACAAGAGTGCTGCTCACTCATAAATGACTCGATTCATTTACCTCGGGCCCTAATTTCTCGTCTAATTTCGCTCAAAGAATTTTGGAGTAATGGAATTTCAAGATTGAAGGAAAAGAGAAGCTTGCAGTTAGCCTCACTTTGTCAGTTTATCTGTTTGATGAATTGTCTCTATAATTCATCACACGATTATCTCTGCTCTTTCTTCAATATTAGTCCATCGATTCATCCTCAGGTTTCCCTCGTAGGCGCCATATCAGGACACCTCATGCAAGAATTGCTTAAACTCAATTGCCATCTCAGAAACCTCGTCCATGGCGGCAAATTCTCAGATGCCCTCCATCTGTTCGAACAAATGCATTCTTCCCTCCACTTGAAACCTGATCAATACACTCTATCCACCGCCCTCACCGCGTGTGCCAACTTCCACGACACTAGAATCGGTGGCCAACTCCATACACACTGCATTAAATCCGGGTTGAAAAGCTTTCCTCACGTTTCGAATACCCTTCTTTCACTATACGCGAAATCACGGGACTTGGGTTTGGTTGAAAGGGTCTTTAGTGAGATAGAAAATCCCGATGTATATTCACATACTACCTTGTTGTCAGCTTGCACAAAGCTCGGAGAAGTCGATTATGCTCGCCATGTGTTTGATCAAATGCCTCATCGGAATGTGGCAGTTTGGAACGCAATGATCACGGGGTGTGCTGAAAATGGGCATGAGGGGATTGCTTTCGATTACTTCTGCAAAATGCATTTCTTGGATGTAAGAGCTGATAACTATACGTTTGCTAGTGTCTTAAGTTTATGTTCTTTCGAGCAGTTCGATTTTGGGAGGCAAGTGCATTCTTTAGCTTTAAGGACAGGGTTTTCAAGGAGGGTGTCTGTGGTTAATTCTTTACTTAGTATGTATTTCAATTGTGGAAGTGCTGCAGATGCCTGTGGGTTGTTTAAGGAAGTTGGCTGCGAAGTTGGGGACAAGATAACTTACAATGTAATGATATCTGGTTTTGTGAACATGGAAAGAGATGAAGCTGCTTTATTGATGTTCAAAGATATGCAAACTGTTGGCTTAAAACCAACTGAATTGACTTTCATAAGTGTTATGGGAGCATGTTACTTCTCCAAGATTGCTAGTCAAGTACATGGGCAAGCCATAAAGATGAGCTTTGAACACTCTACTTCTGTGAACAATGCAGCAATGAGCATGTATTCTAGTTGTGGGGACTTGGATGTAGCTTGTTTGGTTTTCAAGAAGTTAGAAGAAAAGGATGTTGTGTCATGGAATGCCATTATAGCAAGCTATGCTCAAGAGAATTTGAGTAAAGATGCTATCTTTGCCTACATTCATATGCAAAGGGATGGTATTGAACCAGATGAATTCACTATTGGGAGCTTGCTTGCAAGCTCAGATTTGCTGCAAGTAGTTGAGATGATTCAAGCTATTGTGATTAAAAATGCACTAATCTTGAGAGTTGAAGTTGGAAATGCATTACTTTCAGCTTTGTCCAAGAATGGCGAAATAACAGAGGCGAGCAAACTCTTTCGTCATATGCACTCCACCAACTTGATATCGTGGAATGCTATGATTTCAGGGTTTTTATTAAATGGGTTGCCTGCACAAGGCTTGGAGCAATTTTCTGAACTGGTGTTATTAGGATTGAGACCAAATCATTACACTCTCAGTCTTGTTTTGAGCATTTGTGCTAGCATATCAGACCTACTGCATGGCAAAGAGGTCCATGCCCACATACTGAAATTTGGGTATTTCTTTCATGTATTGCTAGGTAATGCTCTCATTGCATTGTACTCCAAGTGTGGGGCTTTAAGTTGGTCATTGAGAGTGTTCCACTGCATGATGGAAAAGGATACAGTATCTTGGAACTCAATAATCTCTGCCTACGCACAGCATGGAGAAGGCAAGGAAGCCATCAAGTGGTTTCAGGCTATGCAATACTCGAGCTCAGTCGGACCCGATAAAGCCACCTTTACTGCAGTCCTTTCGGCTTGCAGCCACTCGGGTTTAGTTGCTGATGGTATTCAGATTTTCAATTTGATGGTCAAGGTTTATGGTATCAAGCCTGAAATGCACCATTTTTCTTGCATAGTTGACCTCTTAGGTCGAGCTGGGTTTCTTGATGTAGCAGAGAGATTGATTAAGGATAGTGGCAGTGACATGGACCCTAATGTGTGGTGGACATTACTCAGTTCATGTGTAGCTCATGGTCATCTCGAGTTGGGAAGTGTAATTGCAAGATTTCTTCTTGAAACGGGACAAGATGATCCTGCAGTTTATGTTCTTTTGTCGAATCTTTATGCTAATGCTGGAAAATGGGAAGAGGCAGCTAATTTGAGGGAATTGATGAAGAAGCATCGTGTGATGAAGCAACCTGGAAGCAGTTGGATCACATCATGAATCATGTGTCATTTGAACTCTTCATAATGTTATTTGTTGATATTGTCAAACATTCTTGATATAGAATCTAAAGTAACCAAGACAAATAGCACATACATAACATCCATACATGAAGGTTTTGTAGATGTTATACCTGGTGAACTACAGACGTACACCATCTACAAGCATGAAGAAAACACGAGTATACTATAAACAACTCATCGTCTGATTTATTCATTTCATAAGGGGAGACTAAAAGACTAGACACATTTCTAACAACCCAAAAAGAAGTTGAATAAAGGTAGTTAAATTAGTTCCCATCTTCCTTAGGAGGGCCTTTCCATTTGAAGTTGTCTGCATACGACTTCACCTGCAGGTAAAGTAGTTTAAAGAACAAAATCAGAGAAAAAATTCATTTCATTTTTGAAAGTAAATGAGCATGAATCCCTAATCTCATCAAATGAGGCCATCAAGCGACAAGAAGATGATTAACTAATGACCGGTACAACCTGGCAACTCATTTCCTAACACATCAAAAATCAAGTTTAACTTCTGAAAGTCGATAACAAACAATTGGTGAAAGCAATATTGTTGTACTTTATGTTTCTGGTGATGGAAGTATGTTTCAGAAAGCTTAAGGTAATGAACTATAGTTATTCCAAATGCAAATAAACACTGGTCAGTTGAATGTATTTATGCATAAATATTTCAAAATGAAGACTAATGAGTGCAATATGGATGCAAATGACTGTAGACATATGTTATTCGACTTAATAACAGCAAGGCGATATTATATCTTTCAGCTAATGCATCAGCATACTTTATCAATAAAACTAGGTATTGTTTCTATTGAAGGATTTGTTGATGGATATGAAATCAATGATGGTAAACCTATTGTTGTTTGTTGGATTGAACTTGGGGGATGGATTTAATATCCATCACTCCTTTTGCACTATCATTGAGTGTGTTTTTTTAGGTTTTAAATCGACCACAAATTTCCTCAAACCTTACTGCTGCCCCCTAAAACAATAATAATATTTACAAAAAATAATGAAATGTACAAAATCCACCCCAATTTAAGTAGATCCAAAATTCATTCATTTAAAAGATTTAAATTTCAAATCCCTTAATCCAATTGTAACCTACGGTAATTAACAATGCATCATTGCATGGCTTTTGTATGAGGATTCTTGTCTAGTAGTGCTTTGAAATTACATGTGGTCACATTTTCCGGCCCCTTTTCTCTGTGGATATATATTACATAAAAAATTGTGAATGATAAAGGTTAAATACTGGCTCATAAGTGTTGGTGTATCAAGTAAGTTTCATCATATGCTCTGATGTTCTCCCAGAGAATCGAAACAAGATAACCTCCATTTGATCAATAAAAACAGTTTTCCTATCATTCATGCCCTTAAACAGATATCACTTAAAAATGCAAATAGGAAGCATCAAAGAAAAACTGAACTAATATAAAGGACTCATGCATAGCCAGAAATCTATTAAATTGATCAAACAAGAATAACCGAACCTTAAGTAACGGTGTGTGGTGCTTCTTGACCTGCAAGTTCACAAGGATACATAAAAACATAAGAGAACTTCATTGCTAGCATGTACAAACAAACAATTCTGCGTCATATCAACAGATGCATCAGAAATATTGCCGTCAAATGCAGATAACAAAGTATCATAGTATTCAACTACAAAATAAAAATAAGAATCCAGGATTTGAAATCATCTAGATCAATCATATCATTCATATGAGACCAAATTATTTCACAGACGAAGGAACTAATCTAGGAATAATAAAACCATGATATTCACTGGCGGGAGGCTCCTTATGGTCCATCGGGGTTATGCCCACAAAAAAAGGGGGAAAAAGGATCAATGAGCTCTGCCCCTGATGACATTTTAACAAAGTACAAAATCTCACGCACAACATCAAAGTGGATGAATATTCAAAACGTTACAAACTGGATGTGTTCTTAAATAACAAAAGCATTAACAAGGAAAAAAAATGAATCAAACTATGTATTCTTATCTACAAGGCATGCAACAACAGTATGGACCCAAGTCAACCGAGGAGCCACTTTATTAGGAACTTTATATTAGCTTGAACTTGTTACCCCTTGAACAAATACATAAACTCAATCCAAAATAAAGTATTATGTTGAAGAGCTAGTCTTTCCTGTTAGAAAATAAAATAGAAAGCTACTGTTATTTTGTTATGTAGGAGTACAAAATAGAAACAGGTCTTACCGTATACTCCCAACCATGTCTCTCTGCAAATTCCATTGCAGCTTCTTTACTGTCAAAAGATAATCCAGCATCACCAACATTTGCATATGGGTCACCAGTGGATGTCCATCCCATCAATGGATTTTCCCATCTAAAAGAAAAACAGTAGATGAACATTCTTACTTCCACAATTCTGGAATCTAACTCTATATAGCACACGAAGGGTCAAATTTTTTTTATGTACATCATATCAAATGAATCAAACAACTCAGTAGTTAGAATTTCTTTTAAAAAAAAGTTATGTGGGGGGGGGGGGGGAGAGAACAGGAAGAGCGAAATTGATTTAAGTAAGCAATTTCATGACCATCAAACGCATCAGATGTGGAAGTCTTACATCAAGCATTAAAACCCAAGCAGAGCAACAGACTGTAAAAGATGCTACCTTTTCTGGCTTAAAATTAGCCTCTCCAAGTGAAGGTTAGCTTCTCATGCATCATACTTCATGAGGATGCCCATTTTAAAATTTTCTTGCTCCGCTTAACAATTGAGAAAGAATATAAAAATTCGGTTTCCAACAAAACATAGTTTAAATCACATGTTGGTCAATGCTAATGAGAGAATCAAACTAACTGTAAAAACAGAGCAAGCAAGACTACATCTACTCTACCTAGTTGAGAAGGAAAATAAAGAAGATATACATACTTTTGTGTAGACAAAAAATTAATTTTCCATCTCCCAACCTTGCCGGCACCTTGTTGAGTAGCAGTTCTAGCAGGTGAATAAATCAGAACCTAATAAAAACCCCAATATGATAATGCTGATAAGCTTATCTATCTCATTTCAAAACTTTGAATCTACACTATGGTAATTCAAAGATCAGAAACGGAAAAGGAGCCAACAATTCATCAATATGGGCACTTCGCGTAACATCAGGATAAATTGTGATAATTATTAATAAAAATTGAAGATAAAAAGTGATAAACAAATTAACAATTACTCGAAACTGTAATTCCCAACACAATAGCAGCTTAATCTGACCGGAAATTAGCCAACAAATCATCAATCAATTTCACCAATTTCTCAAGTCATTTAGCAACGAAACTGTTAATGAAGGGATGAACCAAAATAAAAAATAAAAAATTAAATCAAAAGGAAGGCAAGAAGTAGAAAGGACGGGTGACGAAATCCATAAACATAAAAATTGTGAAGAAATCTAAGGAAAGAGCACCAAACAATCAATTTATACACACACTGATTCACACAGAAAATTTATACCCGACGGCGGAGGTGTTCTTCGGGGATTCCAGATACCATACCGATCTCTCCAGGTTTGATTTCGGCCAAAGAGGTATCTTTAGAGAAGGCTCTCCAAACCGGAGTCAAAGTCGATCGGCCGGAATTGCTCACTAGCCGTTGCAGAGAAGTCGCCATTTTCGCGATGCTTGATTTTCTACCAGGAGAAAACAACAGATGATTTGGATGTGTTCTTTTTAGTGGGTGTTTGTTTATTGGGTTGGTACAGGTTTTTATTTTATCTTTTTAAGTAACAATTGTGTGCACCGTTGTTGTGTGCACGACCACGATGGATTGCTGCTGGAATTATAGTTAATTTTTTTTTTTTAATTAATACGGTGATTTTTATGTTATATTAGTATAATTTTTATGTAAGAAATATCATAATATTTATACAATATTTTAATTTAAAAACAAAAGAGTAGGTTTCTTGTACAAGTGATGCATAGATTTTAGATCAATGTACTTGGGTCGGGATGGATCCGAACCGGATCTGTATATATATATTTTTTTACCCTAACATTTATGTTATGTTAGTCATACATCTTAAAAAAAATTCGCTGACCTTTATACTATATTAGTCATACTTTTATGTTATTTTAGTCATACATTTATGTTATTAATCATACATTTATATACAAATATCATATATTTATGTAATATTTTAACTCAAAAAAAAAAAAAAACTTTATTTCGGCACAAGTTATACATGTTTACCTTTATGTGATACTACTGATACATTTATGTTATATTATTTATACCTTTATATCAATATAAACATACATTTATGTAATATATAAAGGTACATCTAACATAACTAAAATGTATGACTAACATAACTAAAAAATATGACTAATATAACTAAAATGTATAAAAGATATTAATAGTTGTCTGAAAATATGTTAAGGTATATGTAAAACATAAAAGTATATTTAACACTACATAAAGGTATGACACATGGGATCAAATTTGGACAAATTTGTGCGCAACCTTATGTGGCTGCACGTGGGGGGAGAGTGGGCGGTTCCAAATCTGTGCAATAGGTGCACAAAAGTTTTTGTAAAAAAAGAACCAATTTCGACATAATTTGATCATAATTTTATATGATATTACTCATACATTTATGTAATTAGGGATGACAACAGCTACAATCTCAAACCTTAACTCTATTAATATTATACTATTCACACCCGTCTCATTCTCATTTAGAAGTATTCATACCCTTCTCGTTTCCAGTTACCACTACCGAACGAGTATCCATAGCCACCAAATACCCGTTTACCAAATATAAATATTTTTTTATTTGAATTTAAATGCGTATTTTAAACTGGTATTTCATATTTTATTTTTTAATTTGTAATATTTGATATTATATACATTTTAGTGAATATTTTATTATAAATTACTAGTTAATTTAATGGTAAATAATTTTTTTTAATGAAAAGTGTAGGATTCAATTCCTACATAACACATGCTATAAACATATATTATATGAGTTTTAATGGACGGGTACCCACGAGTAGAGGATATCTACCCAAACCTTACCCGTAGCTAATAAGATTTTTTTTCCCCAAACTCGTCTCATTCTCATTTAAAACTACTCTTACCTATTCTATTAGGGTACAGGCGGGTAGGGTACCCCCGTTTACTCGCGAAACGTCATCCTTGTATGTAATATTACTATACCTTATTTTTTAAAGATCCTAGCGGTCCACCCGTGCAATGCCGATTTATTATTTATCGTGGTAATATTATAATTTATGCGATGTCGGTTTATTATTTATCGTGATAATATTACAATTTGTAATAATATAATGAAGTTGCATAAATTAAAATGCACAGTTTTTTATTATTTATAAACATGTACAATATACAAATATATTCCTCATATTTCGCTTAAAAGTTTTAATAAACAATTTATAAAATGCAATGAATACTTGAATAAGAAGTAATATAATCATCTCAAATTAATGCCATGACTAGTTACTTTGGCAAAACTATTTAATTTTTGGTTTTTTATTAGATAAGAATTCCAAATAAGATAATATTTGTTCAAACATAAAATAATATACATTAATCGTTGAACACGTAATAAAATCATATTAGGTTTAATGAACACATTAGTCTTGTTCCTAACATTTCGTGTTTATAAAACCAAATAAGATCATATATATTTGTTCAAAGATAAAATATGATCCAAGAAATTCTTGTAATGAATATACCTTCCATCGTAGAAGAATGAGCGAATATCATTGCCATCAACAACTATCCTCGTAGAATTTCCAATTGCATTCCATTTCGCTTTGCTAGAACCCCATTGTCCAAATGAATAGTTTCCGTGAGATAAATCATTATTACACATAAATTGGACCTATTTTTATAAATTCTTACATGAATTGTTAAATGTGGGTTATGAGTTGACCCGTCTCACATAACAAGATTCGTGAGATGGTCTCACATGATACATATTCCACATAAATATAGAAAAGTAAATCTTCTAGTTCCCTATTGGTTCCACGGATTTAATGCATGCATCATTTGAAATTCTGAATAATAGATAAACCTGGTGGTGTCAATGGAAATTATTTCATCAAATCCCTGATAGCAAATCAAGTAACCCTGAAATTGAAGAATTGAAACATACAAACAAAATGAAAGTTTGAATGCAAATTCTAAAGTTGTCTTCATTTCACTATTTCCTTCCACCATTGACAAATTTAATAGATAGGAATTTTTACTTTGTCGGATGGGAGGAAGATGAAGAGCCGAAATTACAGAAATTTATGGAAGAAATATAAGGGAATTGATATAATTGGTAACTAAATTTATTTGTGGGAGAAAAGGAATTCGTTTTTACGAGGGTGGGGGTTTATATCAGTTTTGGATCTTTGATAAGTGAATTTGAGTGGGATTTCGAAAATTACAATTTTGTCCCAAAAAAAAAAAAAGAAAGAAAAATGGTAGAGACATTTTTATCATAGAAAATAGGATGAGAATGCAAAAATTTGTATAAGCGGTAAAAGAAACAGTCTTTTATCAGTTTTGGATGAGGAAATTACATGTTTTACAGTATTTATTTTTTAAAATGACTCTTTTGCCCAGACTTTCTTATTATTAAATAAGTATATATTACTTATACCTTTGTATCAACATAAATGTTATATTAATATAATATAAATGTTATAATATTATAACATAAAAGTTTAAAAGGTATTACATGCATGTTTGTAATGTAAATGTTATTATAACATAAAGGTGATATTATTATATACATAAATTAAAGGTTTAAAAGTTATTACATGTCTTATAATATAATTTAAACACTACAAGAAAACACCCAAATTCCAACGGACTGAAAAACCGTTGGAATTTTGTCAAATTCCAACGGTTTTTCCAATGGTATTTGTGGCTGTTGGAATTTTCCAACGGAAATTCCAACGACAAGTAAAAACCGTTGGAAAAGTCATTGGAATTACTATTTCCAACGGAAAAATTCCAACGGACTGAAAAACCGTTGGAATTTTGTGTTGGAAAATTCCAACGACCATAAATGCCGTTGGAATTACCGTTGGAAAAGTCATTGGAATTACTATTTCCAACGGTCTGAAAAACCGTTGGAATTTTGTGTTGGAAAATTCCAACGACCATAAATGCCGTTGGATTTGACAAAATTCCAACGGTTAATCCAACGGCATTTATGGTCGTTGGAATTTTCCAACACAAAATTCCAACGGTTTTTCAGACCGTTGGAATTTCCGTTGGAAATAGTAATTCCAATGACTTTTCCAACGGTAATTCCAACGGCATTTATGGTCGTTGGAATTTTCCAACACAAAATTCCAACGGTTTTTCAGACCGTTGGAATTTCCGTTGGAAATAGTAATTCCAATGACTTTTCCAACGGTAATTCCAACGGCATTTATGGTCGTTGGAATTTTCCAACACAAAATTCCAACGGTTTTTCAGACCGTTGGAATTACCGTTGGAAAAGTCATTGGAATTACTATTTCCAACGGAAATTCCATAATATTTTATTAAAAAATTTTAAAAATTCCAATGGTAATTCCAACGGTATTTTACCGTTGGAACATACCGTTGGAAATAATTCCTACGGGAATTCCCTATTTAATATTTTATTAAAAAATTTTAAAAATTCCATAATATTTTATTAAAAAATTTTAAAAATTCCAATGGTAATTCCAACGGTATTTTACCATTGGAACATACCGTTGGAAATAATTCCTACGGGAATTCATTGGAAAATTATTCCAACGGTAAAATACCGTTGGAATTTTTTTGCCGTTGGAATTTTGAAATTCCAACGCCCACTTTTCCAACGGCGCAAATTCCGTTGGAATCATCAATTCCAACGGAAAAATGCCCAATCGCCCACTTTTCCAACGGCAAATTCCAACGCCCACTTTTCCAACGGCGCAAATTCCGTTGGAATTACCGTTGGAATCATCAATTCCAACGGAAAAATGCCCAATTCCAACGGATTTTCTGCCGTTGGAATTTGACTGTTTTCTTGTAGTGAAAGGTTAAACTAACATAATATAAATGTTACTTTAACATAACATAAAAGTTATGCTAACATAACTAAAAAGTATAACACATGAGATAGAGTGTGGGTGCGGACATTTAGGTGGGAGGGCGTGGGGCACGTGGGGCGCATGAGACGCGTAAAAATTACTTTTAGGATCAGGTCGACCCGGTTGCATGGATCCAAAATCTATGCACCTAGTGCACACAAATATTTGAGTTATTTTTCCACAATTTTTTTAATGTAATTTATGGATTTGTACAACTTGATTCAATTCGTATTCAGGCATTTTTACGTCTTTTGTGTATGTTCGTGTTATGTCAAACAAGTAATAATTTTGGATTAAAAAAACAAGTAATATTTTTAATTATTTAGGTAATGATTTTTAATTGGTGAGACTATACATACTCAAAAATATTAAACACACCAAATATATATATATATATATATATATATATATTATTTTTATACCTTTTATATTGCAAAAATTGGGATGTGTTTAGTAAATTGTGGAGTGTGTATATTCCCACTCTTTTTCATTATATGAGTAATACTCTTACCTCATATTTCAATAAAATAAGAAAATATTTTCATCACGTGACACTATTATTACATTTATAAATACAATTAAGAATTTTATGTGATGCAACCAATATGTTTCAGCAAAATAATAAAATTATTTTTTAAATAAAATAGAGTAATAACATTATATGGTTATAGATAAATGTGTAATACAAGTAATTTCTTACGCTATATTTATATAAATAAACATAATACATTTGTGCAAAATGTTGAGTATCACAACTAATTAATTAATATTTTTATGTATTATTTTATATTTAATTTTATCTTCTATTGCAAAATAATAATTACAAGTCACATATATCAAATGTGATCATCAATTAACACATGATATAAATTAAATACAATAAAATACAAAATAAAATATTAAATTTAACAAAATATCCGAATGGCTCTGATTTCCGAATAGAATAGTTTTTGATAAATTCTTGAAGACAATCAAACTCCACGGCCGTCCTGAGATTCCATATATGGTTCCAAACAAGATGATAATATTTGGATTTTTTAAGCATTTAATAATAATTTAGGCCTTAATAAATAATTAAGTAATTAAAAGCTAGTATTATATTCCGAGACTAAATACCAACTCCACCAAGAATTAAAGGTTATGTGTGTGAAGTCATGTATCGATACATAATTATATATTGAACTATTATACTTTAATATTACACCTATAGCTTGAATACATTTTACACATAAGTAAAAATTTATTATAATATTATTCGGTACAATTACTATATATAAATATATATTTGCGCAAATGATTGTCAAAAAAAAAAAAACCATATAATTACTTCAATACCATTCAGTCCCGAAAGTGAAAAATCAAAACTGAATTAAAGAAATTCATGAAAAAAAAAAACAATAATATACCTATTTCCTTTATCTCCAACAAATTCAATTCATCAGGTTAATTAATCCATTCCACACACGCACGTGCCACCCCCGCGCACGTGCCTGACCGATTTCCGATCAGCAGGGCTTCCATGCACTAGCCCACACCACCGGCTGCTCCTTCCAAGAAAGGAATATTCCGGCGGAATCTGAACTCTGCCCCATCAACCACCCCTCTTTATACCTCCTCAACAAAGACCTCACATCATCACACCCTTCTTCACTAAACGGAACCGCCCCAAAACCGCCGGCATGCAGGCGGCGCGACCACCTCACCGCCGTGTCCCGCCTCTCCACCGACTCCTCCGGCGAACACGCCACCAGGTCCACGACGGCGCGTCCAGCCGCACGCTCCAGCATCAAACGCTCATTGCTCGTTTTCGGAAAGCTGTCGTCCAATGCTTCAAAGTAAACCCTAAACCATCTCAAACACTCCTGAAAACCCCTAATGAACTCCAACCCATCGGTGAGATCCGCCTCCTCTTCCACGACAGTGAGAACCCTAGGCTTTAGCCGCCGGAATGTCGAGATCAATGAATCCCTGCTGTTGCCACTCGCCGTGACGGAATGCAAAGCTCCGACGCAGTTAATCGCCACTGCCTCGTCTTCTTCGAGATCCAATTCAGATAGATTCAGCTCTGGCAAATCGCCTGCATGGTGCACGGCTTTGAATTTGAACGGTACCCCCATCAGTCGAGCGAACTTCTCCATCCTGTGCCCGATCTCCTTCATGATCCTCTGCGCCGCCGCGCCGCCGCCGCCGACGACGGAGGTGAGGCGCAGGTGCGGCGTCTCGTCGGCGCGGGTGGCGATGGCTTCAAGTAGGGTGGGCCACTGGGTGCAGAAGGTGTTGCTGAAGTCGATTATATGGATCTTGCTCTCACCCTCAACAGCCTCCATGATGGCGCCATTGGACGCCACGTGGCCGAACGTGATCCAGGGGCTGACTTCCTGGAACTTGAGCATCGTCTTTCTGGTGGACTCGAAGGAGCAGGCCTTCTCAGAGGCGGAGATTAAGCTTCGGTGGCTGGGCCCACCGGAGTGGGCCATGCGGGTGAAGAGAGCTTGGAGGAAATAAGAAGCTAGTTTCTGGTCCACGTCACCGTAGGGAGAGCTGAGCTCGTTGAGCATCCACATGAGCTGCTGGAGGCGAGAGGTGTTCTTGTCGGCGGTGGCTCTAGAAGCTTCTAGAAGAATGTGGGAAGCCCAGTTGGGTTGGGCGGAGAAGGCGGCCGGGAAGTCGAGGGTGACGTCATGGAGCGGAGAGAAGGAGAAGTTGTGGTGGGCGTGGAGGTGGGTAGGGGGGGTGGGGGTGGGGTAATTAGGGTTGTAGTGTTTGGAAGAGGAAGAAGAGGAGGAGAAGTCTTCATCCATGTAAAAATTGAAGCATTCTTGATCTTGATCTTGAGGGTGAGATCTGGAGCTGCTAGAAGTTCTGCTAGAGTTGAGGGATTGAATTTGATCAGATTGGAGACTCACAAGTCTAAACAAAGTATCCATCTAATCAACAGACCCACACATGAAACAGATATTCAAACTCTTTATATGTGATTTGATCTATGTGTTTCTTTCTTTTTATTTCTAGACAAGATTCAAATGGAAAGAATTGGATTAGGAGTGAGAGTGAAGAGAATCTTGGACTTGGTTTATTCCTATTTTTCTATTCTATGAGAGGAGAGGGAAAAAGATGATAAAATTAACAATTATATAGTATATATATATGAAATGAATTATATAATAACATAGATGACAGAGAATATGAAATAGTGCACATCTATATATACATATATCTTGAAATGGGCAAAAGCTTATAGTGGAATATTAGCTTTATTATACACCTTTATATGAGGAGAGAGAGAGAGTGGGAGCAGGCGTGAGAGAGAGAGAGAGAGAGAGAGAGAACTGAGGAGAGAGAAAGATATATATAAAGCTGCCGGCGTGCTTGATGATGATGAAGCCCACCAGGAAGAGGGGGTTTCACTCACATTTGTTTGCCCCCCAATCCCTCTCCAAACTCTGCCCACTTTTCCCCTTTTTTATACTTAAAGCCTTTCTCACTATTACTATATTACTCACCTTCTCCTAAATCAAGGGCATGCTCATCTTCACTTTTCTCTTCAATCCATATCATCATGCTTCATCACCAATCTTCTAACATTTCTACACTTAATTGCTAGACTATTTCTCTCTATAACTATATATAGGGACATATATATACCATTGGAAAGCTCGAGATGACTCCACATGCAGTTAGTTATTCGCGGTTCGAACATATTATTAATTTTGAGGTGTGAACTTGGATTTCGAGATCCCTTTAAAACTTGAATTCGATGTATTTTGTTCATTAACTTGTGATTCTACTTGTTAATTTACCAGCTTGTGAGTGTTTTCACGCTTTCGAACTCAACCTTCGATAGTTCATTTAAAATTTTGATAAGATAAAATATAGATGACTAAACATAGATTATAATCGACTTGTATATTTAACTAGTTCAATAATCATATAATTAGCCAAATCAAATTGTTTAGCATTAAGTTGCAATTTATTTTGAGTTTGGATCTTCTATTACATTTGGTGTTACATCTTACGTTACATAACATTTAATACACGCCACATATTAATTAATGATGTCATTGAATACACGTGACGTGTGGTGATTGATTTGGAATAGAAGATGTAACACCAAGTGTAATAGAAGATTTCACTCCATTTATTTTAGGGTAAAATCTTCAACTAGCCTTTTAAAATCATAACCAATATATATATAAAACTCTTTTTTTAGTCAAGTTTCTAAGAGTACACTTGATGAGTGGGCTGCCCAACCACTTTGCAAATTCAACCCCCTTGTATCATATTAGCTAGTGGCACGAACCATATATTGTAGAATTATTGAATTAATTCATCGTAAATTGATAGCATAATGGATTGTAAAACACAAATTATGGAACAATAAGTCAGTGCACGAACCATATTTATGTAGCACGATCCATGGTTTGTAAACAAACCACTAATGTTATATAGTTCTCACGATGAAGAAGTGGCTATAAAATAGTTCAATAATTAAACTTCATAAGAGTCTATTTTGGATATGTTTTAACATCATTTTTTGAGTCGAACTTGAGCGGCTAATAAGCATGCATGATAATTTAAAATAAATTGCTTAAATTGAGAATGAACCTATAAAAACTTGAATGAGTTGTATTGAGCTCATTTTTGAGCTCGACTTTAATATTATTTGGTTCCTATCTTATGAAACTTTTCACCGGGACAAGCTCATGCATCTTTGCTCATTGAGCTCACAAATATGTTCATGAGAGGCTCATTTAAAAGTGCCATAAATAGATTCACATCATTAAATATATGTTCGAGTTGCCTAATTACATATTTGAGTGAGTTTTTTGTGAAACCGTCTCACGCATCATCTTACGTGAGACGGACGTGAGACGGGTCAACCCACAAACCACACTTCACAATTCATATATAAATTTGTGAATATGATTTTGATTTGTGGCCAAACACATTTAACATGATAAAAAAAGGTTAAAAATATTATTAGTCTCATAACTTGATGCACTACGTAAACAGTCCCATAATCATTGATTTTTTCTTCAATTTTAATCTCATAATTTGAAAAATTGCTCGGTTTTGGTATTAGAGAAGATTCTCGAAAATTGACTTAACATATATTATGGGATGTGATTAGCTAAAATTAAGGTTGATAATATTCTTTCATATTTTGTAACATTTCTGTAGTATATATCTTCTGTATTGTACTCAAAGTTTAATCAATACAAAAAGCTCATTTATCATCTTATATGGTATCCAGAGAGTCACTCTCTCACGAGAAATCTCAATCCATGGTGACCTAATTTTTCTATCTCTTATGGTTGTCACTTTCATCTCACCACCTTTCATCCCCAACACTTATGCTCAAAACATTCCCACAAAATTGACCTCCACAAACTATATATCATGGTGTGTTAATGTTCTTGCAATCCTTAATGGACACACGCCAAACCCAGTCTTTCTATCTTGGTTCCAACAGGATCAATTGATTCTTGGAGCTATCCTTGGATCCCTCTCTGGTGAGATTCAACCACTTTCTCAAACACACCTAACGCCGCTGCTGCTTGGTCCACACTCGCAGGGCTATTTACAAGAAACTCTCGCCAACGTGCCATGCAACTCAAAGCCGATCTCTCTCGAATTTCAATTGGCTCCCGTACCATTAATGAATATATGCATGACATAAAGGCAAAGGCTGATGAATTGGCTCTCAAAGATCAGCCTCTACGTGTTGATGATTTAATCATTCACATTCTTAATGGCTTGGGCCATAATTATAGGGAGGTCGCTGGTTCGATTCTTGCCCGTGACACCCCAGTCACATTTGCTCAGCTTAATGACAAGCTTCGGCAACATGAGATCTATCTCACTAACCTTGAAGCCACCAATACATCCCTTCTTGCCACTGCTAATTAGCCCAATCTAATGTCATCCATAACTCACCCCATCAGCACTATCACAACAACAACAGTCATAACCATCCCAATCAAGGTGGCTAGCAACCTTCTCGTGGAGGTCGTAATATTTGTGGACGTGGAGTCTCTCAAAATCGCAGTTGTGGACGCGGTCGTAATAACAACAACAACCACAATCCCATTGTGTGTCAGATTTGTGATTACCTAGGACACCGCGCTACGGTGTCGCCAGTTAAATGCTTCTGTTAATGTGGCTCACAGTACTTCTACTACAACTTAGTCCTCAAACGCTTGGCTTGTTGACTTCAGTGTATCCCACAACCTTTCAAACAACTTGACAAATCTTTTAATCCATTCGGAGTACGACGGAACAGATGAGATCCAAATAGTAGACGGATCCGAGTTGCCCATAACCCATGCTAGTACATCTCACTTAAAATTTACGCCTCGTAATTTTATTCTGTCAAATATTTAGTGTGTTCTATCTGTAAAGCAAAACCTATTATATGTCCATCAGTTTACCAAGTCGAATAATGTTTCCATTGGAATTTTTCCATCTCACTTTATTGTGAAGGATCGTCTCATGGGGGCATCGCTAGCCCACGACCCATGTAAAGATGGTGTTTACCACATCCGTACACCATCATACTATCTTCAGTCTCCATCAAACTTTTGCTGTACTAGGGGTTCGGACCACACCCATCAACTGGCATGCCCGCTTAGGACATCTCTCATTGCGACCAGTTCTACTATTATTTCCTAATTAAAACTCCTTGTTTCAAATAAGTCCTGTTTTGAGGACATGGATTGTATATCTTGCAAGATTTGTAAGGCCAATAAATTACCATATAATGATTATTGTTTTACTGCTACACACCCTTTACAATTTGTTTATGCCGATGTGTGGGGCCCCACATCGATTATTGCTATTGATGGATGTCGTTACTTTTTATTATTGGTTGATCTTTTCAGTTGATAGTACTGGCTTTTTCTATTGCAGGCTAAATCGCAGGATGCAAATATATTTAAACAATTTCACCTACTGGCTGAAAAACAGTTTTATCAGTCAATAAAAAATATTTACTCTAATAATGGTGGAGAATTCATTGCCTTAAGGTCATAGTTTGTTGCCAATGCAATAAATTGATTGACAACTGTACCACATATACCACAACAAAATGGCATTGTGGAGCGATGAAACCGACATATTTTGGAAGTTGGTCATGCACTCTTGCATCATTCTGGGCTTCCACCACAATTTTGGTCCTTCGCGGTTCAAACTGTTGTTTATCTTATTGTGAAGTATAGCATGAAGCTGAAGTGTGCATGATAGCATGCATTTACAAAAGAAGAATCAAAGGAAAAATAAGGAAAAGAAGAATCGAGCTGAAAATTTGATAAGTATACTGGAAAACGTGTTCCACTTAAAAAGTCGCACTTTGAAAATGCAATTTCAGGTAGTTAATTTATGTTATGTTAAAATTCTTGATTTTATTTTCAGTTTTGCAGGTATGAAGAGGCGTTCTTCTCAAGCTCGTATCTAACGGAATATTCAACGGATTAAGTCGCGGTTTTTTTAGCTGTGTAGCTTATATATGGTAGATGATTTCGATAGTTCATTATTCTTGAGATAGAGTTCTGTAGAGAGAGAAAATCTGTATAGATCAGAGGGTGTTAGTTAGTAGCAGTTCTGAGTTCTTGAGTATTTTCTTTCTTGTAATCTCTTCAGATTTCTTGCTCGACTGATTAATAAAATCATCTCCATGGACGTAGGCATTCGTTACGCCGAACCACGTAAAATTGGTGTGTTGTTTGTTGATTCTTTTTCAAGCAAAATTTCTGTGATCATCTTCATCATCAAGGTTTTAGGGTTTTCTCATTTGGTTGTTGTTTTTGGTGTTTTTGATCGGTTTATTTTGACAAGTGGCACCGTCTATGGGAAGAGGACGATCAAGAAATGGCTACTACTCGATTTGATGTGGAAAATTTCGATGGATCAGGAGATTTTGGCTTATGGAGAGTTAAGATGAAAGCAATGCTAGTTCACAATGGAATTGCTGCTGCCCTGCAAGACATCGACGTTTTTCCTGAAGGGATGAGACCGGAGCAGAAGGCTACTCTCATGGAAAAGGCTCATAGTCTGATTATTTTGAGTCTTGAAAATAAAGTCCTACGTGAAGTAGTTAAAATCGACACAGCAAAGACCGTATGGGAAAAGCTATAAAGCTTATATATGGTAAGATCTCTAGCAAATCGATTGTTCCTAAAAAAGAGATTGTATTCTTTCAAAATTATGGATGATCGATCAGTTATTAGTCAGTTAGAGGAATTCTATAGAATCCTTGATGATCTTGAAAATGTTGATGTTAAATTGGAAGAAGAAGATAAGGCATTAATGTTGCTGAATGCACTTCCAAAGAGCTTCCAAAACTTCTGTGACTCTGTGCTATATGGGAGAGAACACTCCATCACAATGGAAGAAGTTGTGACTGCTTTGAAGACAGGAATTGTCTAAAGATATTGAGGCAAAGGCTCAAGGTAGAGGAGAGAGCCTTGTTGCAAAACAAAAGTCTCAGAAAAAGAATTTCAGCAAGAAATGATCTAAGCCTCTTTTCAAAAAGACTCCTGCTGCAAATCAAGAATCAAAGGATGATGTGGAGGGTCAGAAATGTTTTCACTGTCATAAACCAGGCCATTTTAAAAAGGATTGTTTTAAGTACAAGAAGTTGCAGCAAGAAAAAGGAAATTCAAATGGAAAACAAGCCAACAATACTACAGATGCAACAAGTTCCAACTCAGGCTATGAATTTGCAGAAGTTCTTGTGATCACTCAAACTGATACCAAAGGTGAATGGATCTTAGATTCAGGCTGTTCTTTCCACATGTGTCCACATAAAAGGTGGTTTAAGGATCTGATATTGAGAGAAGGAGCTGTGATGTTAGGTAATAATGAAACCTGCAGTGTTCAAAGAATAGGGTCAATTCCTTTGAAAATGAAAGATGGATCTGTCAAGATACTTTCAAATGTAAGGTTTGTACCTGAATTAAGGAGAAATTTGATTTCTCTTGGCAAGTTAGATTCACAAGGATATAGGTTGTCAGTAGAAGGTGGAGTGATGAAGGTTCTAAAAGGTTCAAGAGTTGTAATGGAATGATCAAAAAAACATGATCTCTACTATCTCAATGGTATCACTGAGATTGGCATGGCTTATTTAGTCAAAGAAATGGATAAGACCATAATTTGGCACAAAAGGCTAGCTTACATAAGCATCAAGAGGCTGCAAGAACTGCAGAAACAACAAGCTTTTGGAAAGGATAACATCTCAACCTTGGAGTTTTGTGACTATTGTGTGTTGGGCAAAGCCAAAAGGCTGAGGTTTCCAACTGGAACTCATACTACTCAAGGAATACTTAAGTATGTCCACTCAGATTTGTGGGGTCCAACCAAAACTCAAACAAAAAATGGAGGGAGATATTTCTTTTCCATTATTGATGATCATTCAAGAAAGTTGTGGGTGAAAATTCTGAAAAGCAAGGATGAAGCCTTTATTAAATTCAAAGAATGGCTTATAGAAGTGGAGAACCAAACTGATAAAAGGCTTAAATGCTTGAGGACTGATAATGGTTTGGAATTTGTGTCCAATGAGTTCAACTCATTTTGCAAGGAAAGAGGGATTTCAAGGCACAAAACCACACCATACACACCACAGCAAAACGGGCTAGCAGAAAGAATGAACCAAACATTGCTAGAGAGAGTGAGGTGCATGCTCTTGAGTTCTGGTCTAAGTAAAAGTTTTTGGGGTGAGGCTGTAACCACTGCAGTATACTTAATAAATAGAACCCCTTCATCTGCAATCAATTTCAAAACACCCGAGGAGTTATGGAGTGGCAAAATTGCAGATTATTCAAAGTTAAAGGTGTTTGGATGCTTAGCTTTTGCACATGTTAAGCAGGATAAACTTGAGTCCAGGGCCTTGAGGTGTGTCTTTCTAGGATATCTAGCTGGTATTAAAGGCTACAAGTTATGGTGTTTGGAAGAAGGGAATCAAAGATGCATCATATCCAGGGATGTGACTTTTGATGAATCATCCGCATATGCCATTGAATAAAGAAGCTGTCAGAAATCAATCAAATATAGAAAAGGAGAATACTCAGCTTGAGGTGGAGCCTAGAAGATCAAGTTCAAGCTCTGATCATGAGGTCCAACAAGAAGGAAATGATGAAGCAGTCAGTGAGGAAGAAAATGCAGATGATCAAGTGCTAAGAAATTATCAACTCATAAGGAACAGAACTAAAAGGTTAGTAAAGCCTCCCATAAGATTTGATCAAGCTAATTCAGTTTCTTTTGCTTTACTTGCAGCTACTAATGTGGAATACCAAGAGCCAAACAATTACAAGGAAGCTATAAGTTGCAAAGAAAATGAGAAGTGGCAGTTAGCAATTCAAGAAGAGCTTAACTCACTGGAAAAGAACAAAACATGGAATATTGTTAATAAGCCAGATCATCAGAAATTGATTGGTTGTAAGTGGATCTTCAAGAAGAAGATAGAGGCTTTCCAGAATAACAGAGTGAGGTTCAAAACAAGGCTAGTGGCTAGAGGATTTACACAAAGGGAGGGAGTGGACTACATTGAAATTTTTTCACAAGTGGTAAACACTGCTCCATCAGAATTCTTTTGGCTTTGGTGGCTCAATATGATTTAGAGCTTCACCAAATGGATGTAACAACTGTTTTCCTTCATGGAGAACTAAAGGAACAAATATATATGGAGATACCAGAAGGGTTAAAGATCAAAAATGCTGAGAAAAAGGCTTGCTTATTGAAGAAACCTCTTTATGGTCTAAAGCAATCACCTAGGCAATGGTATCTCAAGTTTGATCATTTCATGAAAAGTATTAAATTCATAAGAATCATGTATGATAGTTGTGTGTATTTTAAGGTTGATTCTGATGCATCTATCACATATTTGTTATTGTATGTTGATGATATGCTTATTGCTACTGATTCTTTGTCTAACCTGTATAAAATAAAGAGTTTGCTTAACACTGAGTTTGACATGAAGGACTTAGGTGAAGCAAAAAGAATTTTGGGAATGAATATTTCAAGGAATAGACAGGAGAAGGAAGTGTTTCTTGACTTGAGCACTTATCTGAAGAAGGTGTTAATAAGGTATCAAATGAATCAAAGCAAGTGTACAACAGTTCCTGTTGGTCAACATGTAAATTTATCAAATGATCAATGTCCAAATTTGAGTATAGATAAGCAAAGAATGAAGAGAATTCCATATGCTAATGTTGTTGGCAGTTTAATGTATGACATGGTCTGTTGTAGGCCGGATCTAGCTCATGCAATGAGCTTAATCAATAGGTATATGGCCAATCCTGGAATAGGGCACTGGGAAGCAGTGAAAGGTGTATTTAGATATGTAAATGGTTCAGTGGATATGGGATTAAAATTCAGAAGGATAGCAAATACAAGATCTCCAATTATTGGCTATGTGGATGCTGATTATGCTGGGAATCAAGACAATAGAAAGTCATTAACTGGTTATGTGTTTACCTTGTTTGGTACAACCATAAGTTGGAAATCAACTCAACAAACTGTTGTGGCTTTATCAACTACTGAATCTGAGTTCATAGCTTTGACAGAGGCAATCAAAGAAGCTTTGCGGCTCAAGGGAATCATGTCTGATTTTAGGATCAAACAAGAGTATGTTTCAGTATTTTGTGATAACAATAGTGCCATCCATCTGTCAAGGCATCAGGGATATCATGAGAGGACTAAACACATTGATGTAAGGTTGTATTATATCAGGGATATAGTGGAGAAAGAAGAAGTTAAGGTTAGCAAAATTCCATCAGAAGAGAATCCATCAGATGCACTTACTAAGTCTTTGCCAATTGCCAAGTTTCAATTATGTATGGATCTTATGGGATTAGTTGGGAAAGCAGCAACACATGTAACTTGACTGCTACATAAAAGCTTCATGCTAAGGTGGAGATTGTGAAGTATAGCATGAAGCTGGAGTGTGCATGATAGCATGCATTTACAAAAGAAGAATCAAAGGAAAAATAAGGAAAAGAAGAATCGAGCTGAAAATTTGATAAGTATACTGGAAAATGTGTTCCACTTAAAAAGTCGCACTTTGAAAATGCGATTTCAGGTAGTTAATTTCTGTTATGTTAAAATTCTTGATTTTATGTTTAGTTTTGCAGGTATGAAGAGGCGTTCTTCTCAAGCTCGTATCTAACGGAATATTCAACGGATTAAGTCACGGTTTTTTGAGTTGTGTAGCTTATATATCTTAGATGATTTCGATAGTTCATTATTCTTGAGATAGAGTTCTGTAGAGAGAAAATCTGTATAGATCAAAGGGTGTTAGTTAGTAGCAGTTCTGAGTTCTTGAGTGTTTTCTTTCTTGTAATCTCTTCAGATTTCTTGCTCGACTGATTAATAAAATCATCTCCGTGGACGTAGGCATTCGTTACGCCGAACCACGTAAAATTGGTGTGTTGTTTGTTGATTCTTTTTCAAGCAAAATTTCTGTGATCATCTTCATCATCAAGGTTTTAGGGTTTTCTCGTTTGGTTGCTGTTTTTGGTGTTCTTGATCGGTTTATTTTGACACTTATTAACAGGTTACCCACATCTCTACTTCGATCAAAAAGCCCATTTGCGGTATTATTTCAACAAGAACCAAACTATTTGAAACTTTAGATGTTTGGCTGTTTGTGTTTATTGTGGTTTCGCTCATATTTTCCATAAAAGTTATCATACCCATCGAAGTTGTGCATCTTTATCGGATATTCTACATCGCAAAGTGCCTATAAATGTCTTGATCCAGTTACAAACCGTATTTATATCTCCAGGCATGTTCAATTCAGTGAGTTTCAATTCTGGACCGTGAAATCCACAACACCAGCCTCCAATTACGAAAGCTCAAGCCCGCAGATGTATTTGCAATCTCTTGACCCTCCTCCACAAGCTCATGCAATGGTGATGCCTCCTAGGCCCAACTTAGTAGAAAATCAACCCAACTTAGCAGAAAATCAGTCCAACCTCATGAGTCACCACCAACCGTCCTGCTCATCAAGCCCATCCTCAGATTCTTCCACTAGGTCGGACGCTCCAACAACGTATCAACCAACTTTGCAAATTGATTCAAGCAAGCAATCCTCCACATTAACCTTTGATCCTACTGCACAAATAGGTTCATCTCAAGCGGTCAATTCTATTTCTCCTCAGCGCACTCATACCATGCGCACAAGGAGCCAAAACAACATCTATTAGCTGAAGAAGTTGTTTGCAGCCACCAAATACTCATTGCTCGCTGATGTTGAACTGAATTGTGTTTCCAAAGCCTTATCTGACCCTCATTGGCGCAGTGCAATGGTAGATGAGTTCACAGCTCTCCAACGACATAGCACTTGGAATCTAGTCCCTCCACCACCTCGAGCCAATATTGTTGGATGTAAGTGGGTATTTCATATTAAACGGAAGCCCGCCAGCACCATTGACAAATATAAAGCAAGATTGGTCGCCAAGGGGTTTCATCAACGACCTGCTATTGACTACGAAGAGATCTTCAGCCCCGTAGTCAAACTAGTCACCATTCATACGATGTTGACTCTAGCTCTTGCTCATAATTGGTCTCTTCAACAATTGGATATAAGCAATGTCTTTCTTCACGACAATCTAAACAAACCTGTCTACATGTTGTACCTCTCGGTTTTATCAATCCTACCAAGCCAAATCATGTGTCTTCTTAAAAATCCTTATACGGCCTTCACCAAGCCACTCGTGTGTAGTACCAAGCTCTCAGCTCTATGCTTATCTCGTTTGGGTTCCATCAATCTCTGTCCTCACGCCTCTCTTTATATTACATCAAGGGTCTTTCCGTCTCATTGTCTTGGTCTATGTCGATGACCTTATCATAATTAGGTCCAGCACACCTCACATTGTTAGCTTAATTAGGCACCTGCAAAAATCTTTTGTCATAAAAGTCCTTGGTGAACTTTCCTATTTTCTTGATGTCGAGGTGGCCCGTTGCAAGGAAGGGTTGTTTCTGTCGTAACATAAATACACAGTTGATCTTTTACATCGATATAACATGGAAGCTGCTAAACCTCTCTCCACATCAAGCTCTTCCAAACTTGGCTCCGATAACACCACAGTTGATTCGACTGAGTATAGAAGTGTCATATGAGGTCTCCAATACTTAACAATCACAAGGCCAGACATTGTGTTCATTGTCAATCGAGTTGCACAGTCAATGTCCAAGCCTACTGCGGCTGATTGGGGAGCAGTCAAACGTTTATTTCGATATCTGAAGATCATCTTACATTTTAGCTTATTACTACGCCGACCATCTGGACTTTCCATTACAACTTATTCTGATTCCGACTTTGGTGGTGACCCTCGTGAATTTGAACCGAATCAGTACAAGCCAAATTGAATGAGTACAACAGGTCTGAACTAGTGTGAACAACATTGGTTCTACCCAAAATGTGTCTCATTCCAAAATGCACCAAAACTTCTCAAATTCTATAGATAGACCCAAAATTATTCATTTCATTCAATCAACTTCAATATTCATTCATAGCATTCTTGCAATTGTAATTCCTCTCATATTTGTCTCAAAAAGTTTCATATATTATTATTTTTGTTCATCGGAATTTTTTTTTATTCGTTGTGTTGTGACGATCCTTAAATTAGTAAGTCGTTGTATCGAGAGTACGTTTGTCATTGACCATAAAATACTGAATATGCCTCGACTTCCCCATTTTTTGAGTTATTTTCAAGTACACCACTTATATTTCCAACAAGATGAATATAAACTAGAATATCCTTTTAAAAATTAGTTGAACTTAGTTTAAATACTTGAACTGTACATAATTCAAAGGTATAATAGTGAATAATGGAAAGAGCAAAACAATGAATATATGTTAATGGAGCATAACAACGTCACATGAAATCTTCAATTTTAAATGTCGTTAGTCAAGTGTGTTTTCCCAAAATAAGTGCTATTCTTGGATTTTAAGAAATATTTGATTATATTCTACCAAAATTATCTTCATTTACTTCTCTCAAACTAAATGAATCAAATGATCAGATAAAAAGTGGTTATTTGAAATTTAGCTATGATGATTATTTATATAAAAAATGAATTAAAATTTTAGTCAGTTTCTTTGGTCATTTGTGTGCAAAATTCTAAAACGATATTTATTTTTAAAATGAAAGGATTATCTTTTATTTATCATAATTTTTCATATTAAATACCATATCTAATGTAATGCGAATTTTTTCTTAATTTTCACTTCCCTCGACTTAAAATAAATTTCATTTTAACAAGAAAAGAAAATCTCACAAAATAATTAGTGTCATTATAGGATTTCAAGAAACATTTGTTCATATTTTAGCAAAAATGTTCTCATTTAATTTGAGAACATTAAAATTTATCTATAATAATTAAAATTAAATATCAGTTTTCTGAATCCATATATATGATATATATATATATATATATATATATATATGTCATGTATACTAAAGTAATAACCATGAAGGGGCACTTATCGATCCTGCAATTTTCTCATTTTTTTTTTTTTACAAATTAAATCTATTTAAAGTTAATTAATATTACTATAAAATGATATCAAATTTAATGTTGATTATATAAATTTGGAAATAATACATAAGTTTTAACTAAACTTGTCAAAATAGCACTATAGTAGACTTCAAACATGGAAATGACTCATAAATTTGAAATTGGTTAATTTAATAATTCTAGAGAGAAATATAAATTAAAAAAAATGAAAGAAAAAACTTAAATAATGTGGATTGATTAAAAATAATTAATTATTCAACTTTTTAAACTTATTAATTAATTAAATTGAATAGTTTTTGTGAATATACGTTTTAAAATAAACTATGAAATTTATTTGAGAACGTTTTTGACTTTCATTTTTTTTTCATTTGATTAATTTGGGTGTTGAATAATAAAATAGATATAACAATATATAAATTATCTAAATAATAAATAAAAACACTATTTATGTTATTTTACTAATACAACATATATTTCAACAATTAAATTATATACTAATCAGAATATGTTATATTTAATATTAAATTATACCATGTGTATTGTATAAAATCATAAATATATTTTATTAAATAAATAATAATTAACTTTTTTCTAATTTTACTTTTTATCTCGTATATTACCCTACCTTATACTAGTTAAAACAATAGTTTGAGATAGTGTGACTAATGTATAAAATTCCTGACCAATGGCCAATAATTGGGGAAATTCCCTTGTATGGACAGATGCTGTCTTGTTTAAAGATTGGTGAGGTTTAGGTGTAGGCTTAGTTGCCTACTTGCTCTACACTAATTTTATAGGAAACACACACTTTTGTCCACTCACTATTCTTTCACTTTTTCTGTCTCTTATTACATTTCATTATTTACTATTTTGGTACCTATACTTGTATACCTCATTAACTTTTCCCAAACATATAATTGTTGTTAATTTTAATGGAAATGAAAAATAAAGAGGGTAAATTTTATAAAATTGAAATTGTAAGACATAAGAAGCATAGAAATATAGGAAGTAAAACTTGGTAAAAATAAAAGTGAAAGGAATATTTATATATATATATATATATATATATATATATATATCAGTACATTGTAAACATTGGAAAAAAATATAACTTTACCAATGAACAGAATTAATATAATCCCAAAATTAAAGAAAAGACATAATATGGTTCAGTTGTTATTGCATTGACTATTATTCCTCCTCGAGTAGCATTCATGTGTAGCTAATGCACACATGCACTCAAGTCCGGTTCGGATGCGAGTTGATCTGGATTCGTATATTTTTACTTTCTTTTTTTTTTTGGAAAAATTCAATTTTCGTCCTCTATTTTAGGCCTTATTCAATTTTGGTCCGATTTTTTTCACTTTCCAATTTTAGTCCTCTAACTCCTTAATTTGTCCAATTTAGGTCCGATTTTAGTCACGTTAGCAAATCTGGTGGCCACGTAGGTAAATCTGGTGGCCACATCAGCAAATTTGGTGGCCACGTCAGCAAACCCATTGCCTACGTGGCCACCGAATTTGTTGACGTGCCTAAAATCGGACCAAAATTGGACAAATTAAGGGGTTAGAGGATTAAAATTGGAAAGTGAAAATATACTGGACCAAAATTGAACAAGGCCAAAGTTACAGGACTAAAATTGAGTTTATCTCTTTTTTTCCCTAATCTCTAGGTTATGTTAGTCATACATTTATATTATATTGGTCATACTTTTATGTCCAGATATCATACATTTATTTAATATTTTTAACTCTAAAAAACCCTAATTTCGCTACAATTTGTACATGTTTACCTTTATGTGATAATACTCATACATTTATGTGATATTACTTATAAATTTATATCAACATAGTCATACATTTATATAATATATAAATGTACAACTAACATAACTAAAAGGTATATCCAATATAACTAAAAGGTATGACTGTTATAACTAAAATGAATGAAAGGTTAACATGTCTGTTTAAAAAAAATGCTACGGTACAACTAGCCTTACAAAAGGTTTGACTAACATAACTAAAAGGTTTGACTAACACTACTAAAAGGTATAGTTAACATAATATAAAGTTCTGGCACCTGTGAGCATATTTGAGAGGATTTTGTTCACGACCTGGTGGCGTGTGGGGCACGTACAGATACGTGACAGATTGGGTCAACTCGAGTGAACGAATATAGGGTACATGCACCAAGTGCACAAAAGATTTTATCTTCCTCCCTTGGATGACTTTTCACTCTGTAGTATCTTTGCCCTTTTGCTACCACCTTTCATAAATTAAAAGTATTTACTAATTATTAATGTTATCGTTATTATATAGATTAATTCATATTTACAAGAAATCTATTAATTATATAATTCAGGCAAAAACTTATGTGTCCTCGGGACACGGATCTTAGATATGTGTCCCCAACCCGCTCCGAGGTCCACGCACGCCCACGCGCCCATGTGTGTGCTCATGTGCGCGCACCTGATAGGTATTTCATATTTGCTCTAAAGGTATCTCATATATACTCTTTAGGTATCAGATGCTTTTAGTTCATGTTTGTAATATCTATAAGACAAACCTATAAAACCTCACAAAACAAGCACTCATATGTGCACACCGTGCGCCCATGCACTCATGCCGCACGCGCAACTCACAAATCGTGTGCCCACGCCGCCCGCGCACAGGTATCCCATGTATACCTTAAAGGTATACATGTGCGCACATGCCCCTACGCTGCGCACCTCACAAACCGCGCACCCACGCCACCCGTGCACCTTCAATGTATACATGTGATACCTTCAAGGCATTCCATGGGTACCTTGAATGTATAGATGTGATACATATACATGAAAATAAATAAATAAACCTGAGCGAAAAAAAAATATTTAAAATTAATGTGGAGCCCACAAGGTGGTCACCTCCCGGGGACACAAAAGACCTACTCTATAATTAATTATTTAAACTCTTCCCGTTTCATAATAAATGTCATTTTAGAATCTAAATTTTTTTTCATATTAAATGTCGTTTTAGACTTTTATACAATTTTAATCCTAAATTATCCTTATTAATATTGTTTAACTAAATTTTAGGGATTAAATATGATACCTTTCATGAAATTAATTTAATTCTATTTACAATCTTAAATTATAAATTTTTTGATTAGTTAAAGGTATATTTGTCCAATTTTTATATTTTTTTAATCTATAACAAAAATTTCAAAACGTCACTCATTATGAAATGGAGGGAAACAGATGGAATAATAAAATAGAATCAACCATTCCTTTAATACTGTATCCAAATTTGTTCTACATATAAACTAATACGGTAAACCTTTTAACATAAAAACCTCAATATCCTCGTACCCATAATTTCTTTTTGTTTAATGTCAAACCTTATATCTCTTATCTTAACTTATAAAATACGATATTTGTAAGATCATCTTATGATTTTATTACATGAGCTGGATCTATTTTCAAAACCAACATAATCGATATATGATATGGTCGAATTGGAGTGAATCGGGTTTTCGCCCTTAAACCGAACTGAAGTCAAAGTCAATATGTGCGAACAATTTAAAAGAAGCGAACTGTTCTGTGACGTTATGTGCGAACTAATGTATGGCGAAATGATTCAGCCTTGAGATAGATCGACGAACTAATTAATGGTGAAAATGAGATGAACAAGTTTGAATTCAACTGACCGCCATTTTCGCAGATCAGTTGCCCACTTCCCATATTTTCTGGGTAATCCCAACGGCCACGTATCACAGGGAGTATATATACTTACGATACTCATTCTTTTATTTTTTTTACGCACAATCATATTACAAGCACATACATATACACGGTTCTGATAAAATTGCTTAGCAACCCTACTGACTTGAGCATCGCAGTCTCATCACCGGGAACCCCTCCCGATGTTTGTTTTACAGGTATTCGAGTCAGAGGTTTCAAGTTTTCGTCTGGAAAAGAAGTGTTGGATCGGAGCAACATCAATTGGCGCCGTCTGTGGAAATTTTTTTTGATCTTTTAAGACGTTAAGATAACAAACATGGTGAATACTCGAGGATCAAAGAGAAGAGTGGAGATAGGTAGACCATCAAGAGAACGCGAGAATGAAAGAGATAGCCGGAGTTCTGTCCCAATTAATCTTTCCCGCACCATCACTTTAATACCGGAAGAACTTTCCGATTTGATATCGGCAGCAGTTCAGAAGGCTTTGGGTAAACAGAGGGTGGAGTCACAATAGGATGATGTTGGAGTTAATATCGAGAAGGAACAAAAAGACGATAAGTCACAGACAGATGAGAGGGAGAGTCAATTTGATCACCCTAGGGGCCAGAAACAAGAACATGACGAGCTATCGGAGAAGGTGGACAAGCTGAAGAAAGAATTGCAAGAGGTCCAACGGAATATTTGATGGTTTCTGAAAAGTTCAAGAGAAAATCCTTTTTCTGATGGGGTAATGGAGGATGAACTACCAACTTCCTTTCGGCCAGTGAATTTTGAGTATGATGGCACTACTGATCCGTGGGACCATTTGTGCCGATTTGAAAATACTACCTTTTTACATCGATATTCGGATGGTATTAAGTGCAGGGTGTTCGCTACTACCCTCACCAGGGCTGCTCAGACATGGTTCAGTCAATTAAGTGACGGAACAATTCATGACTTTGATCAACTATCAGATTTGTTCTTACATCATTTCGCTAGTGTTAGAAGACAAAAACGATCTACTCGGACTTTGTTTGGGGTTAAACAAAAGGTGGAGGAGACATTAAGAGAGTATGTCAAAAAGTTTACGGCTACAAATCTGGAAGCTCCTGAGGCTTCGGATGATCTGGTAGTCAATGCATTCATACAGGGCTTAAGAGAGGACGACCTTCATACCTCATTGGTTAAGAAGACGCCTAGGAATTTTGATGATTTATTACAGAGAGCTACCAAATACATCAATTTAGAATAAGCAATTCAGATTAAGAAAGATGAGGGCTCTAGTTGAGTGAACAGGTCATATGAGCAAGACCTCACGAAGAAGAAAGAAACAGGAGAATCTCGAGCGAAGTACACACCCCCACTGTTACGAGATACAAGGGTGGGTCGGAGATATGATCAATATACGCCATTGACAATCCCTCCCGGACAAGTGTTGATGGAAATCTAGAATTTGCCACAATTGAGATGGCTGGCAACCTAGAGCCCAAATCCCAAGAAGTCGTCTACCTTTGGGAATGGTAAGCTATGTCGTTTTCACAATGAATATGGGCATGACACTGATGAATGCTTGCATTTAAGAGACGAACTAGAGAGAACAGATTGACCCGATATGTTTGTCAACACTGGCAAACACACAGAGAACAGCGGGATGTCCGAGAAGAAACAAGAAGAGAGAGGAGACAAGAGCGACCTGAATTACCTCCACATCTGCCACTCCTACCACGAAACAGACTTGAAATGGAGGAAAAACCCACCATACATATAATCATAGGAGGTCCAACAGATGGAGATTCGAACAGAGCTCGTAAAGCAAGACTGAACTCAGTTCAACAGAAAGGGGGTGAGGTCCAAACGATTTTTTATGAAGTAATGGTGGAGTTCGGAGCTCATGACAGAATAGCAATTCAGAGTCCGCAGTTCGATGCTATGGTAATTGCAGCCGAGATAAGAGGCTTTAATGTCGAGAGGGTATTTGTGGATACAGGCAGTTCGGTGGATATCATGTTCATGGACTGTTTCAGGAAGATGAGATCATCGGTCGAGGTAAAATCTGTTGAAACTTCTCTTTACGGTTTTGCAGGAGAAGCTGTAACAGTATTTGGTAAAGTACAATTACCTATGGTTTTAGGAGAGGGAGAATGGAGACAAAATAAAATAATAACTTTCTTGCTGGTGGATGCACCTTCACAATACAATGTGATTTTAGGTCGCCCATCATTGAGTACTTATACGGCAGTCATCTCACCTGCACATTTAATGATGAAGTTCCCTGTGGAAAATGAGGAAGGACGAACAGTAGGAGTATGAGTGGTTTATGGCGATCAATAGATAGCTCGACATTGTTATGTTGCCGCAGTTCGTCATTTAGAGTCCCGAAAGCGCAATACTGAACGAAGAGATGAAGCTGGTCGAGAAAGGGATCATAGTCGGAAGAAAAGACGAGAGACGAACACCGTTGAGTTTGAAGAAAGGGAGTTGATGAGTATTGAGTTAATTCCAAAGCAACCTAGGCACACAGTTCGTCTCGGTAGTCACTTATCCGAGCAAACCCGAAGGGAGATAATAGAGGTTCTGAAGGAAAATGTGGATCTGTTTGCATGGAAACCAGAAGATATGAGGGGTATAAATCCAGATGTAGCAGTTCACAAATTAAATATTAAGCCCGAAGCTCGACCGGTTAAACAGAAGTTGAGGCATTTGGAGATCAACAGAATGAGATCATAGAGAGGGAAGTTGAAAAGTTGTTGGAGATAGGGCATATTGAGAAGATTCAATACCCTCGATGGTTAGCTAATGTAGTCATGGTGCCTAAACCTGGAAACAAATGGCGTATGTGTATTGATTTCTGGGATCTGAACGAAGCTTGTCCCAAGGATTATTACCCACTTCCCCGAATTGATAAGCTGGTGGATTCGACCGCTGGATGCGAACTGCTTAGTATGATGGATGCTGTACAAGGATATCATCAGATTTTGTTGCATCCGGAAGATAAACCCAATGTTGCTTTTATCACCTCATCTGGAACATACTGTTACACGGTGATGTCGTTTGGTTTAAAGAATGCAGGAGCTACTTATCAAAGGATGGTGGACAAGATGTTCAAGCATCAATTAGGTCGGAATATGGAGGCTTATGTAGATGATATGTTGGTAAAGAGTATTCAGACGAACACTCATGCAGCTGATTTAAGGGAAACCATGACAACCATTCGAAGGTACGGGATGCGCTTGAATCCATCTAAGTGTTCGTTCGGAGTAAAAGCAGGGAAGTTTTTAGGGTATATGGTTACGAAGAGAGGAATAGAAGTCAATCCCAGCAAAATTCGAGCTATACAAGATATGTCCCCACCTCGAACTATAAAAGAGGTACAAGTTCTAACTGGTCGAGTTGTTGCTCTAAACAGGTTTATATCAAGGTTGGCGGATAGAGGTTTGCCTTTCTTCAGGGTTCTAAGAAAAAGTAGACAATTCGGCTGGGACGAGCAATGTCAGAAGGCATTTGAGGACTTGAAAGTTTTTCTCTATTCGCTTCCTCTACTGAAGCAACCGATTCAAGGAAGTCCACTAGTGGTGTACTTAGCAATTGGTAAAGAATCAGTCAGTTCAGTTCTTGTGAGGGAAGAAGGCAGGGATCAGTTCCATGTGTATTTTGTCAGTAAAGTTCTTCAAGGAGCAGAAACACGTTATACTGAAATTGAAAAGGTGGCCTATGCATTAGTTACCACGGCTAGGAGGTTGCGGCCATATTTCTTGGGGTATATAATTAGGGTACGAACTGACCATCCGCTAAGTGTTGTTCTGGGAAAACCTGATGCATCGGGATGGTTAGTCAAATGGGCTGTCGAATTGGGTCAATTTGACATCAAGTATGAACCTTGAACAGCGGTTAAGGGTCAAGCCCTGGCGGACTTTATTCAAGAGACGACCAGAGTGCAGGAAAAAAAAGAATGGGAGCTGTTAGTAGACGGATCTTTATCTTGCCAAGGATCCAGAGCTGGGATATTGTTGACAACCCAGAGAAAGATGAGTTACAGTTCGCTATAAAATTCTTGTTTAAAGCATCTAATAATGAAGCAGAGTACGAAGCTTTTTTGCAGGGTTTAAAGATAGCTGAACAGGTGGGAGCTCGTCATTTAACGGTCAAATCGGATTCACAGTTGGTAACCCAACAGCTTCAAAACCAATGTGAAGTCAAGGAAGATCGAATGATTTCTTATTTGGAAAAAATCAGGGATATGGAGAGCAAGTTTGAAAAGCTTCAGATCAAACAGATTCCCAGAAGTGAAAATCAAAAGGCGGATTTCCTTTCAAAGATAGACAGTTCATTACGAGATTGTTCACAAAGAAGTATAACAGTGATGGGTGTGGGAAGAGAAAATGAAGTGATGAGCATTGGTAAGGTAGAGTCCAACTGGAGAACTCCTTTATTGCATTTTTTGGAAGGCAAAAAAGAAGGGACCGCAAAGGAGTTGAAAAGGTTGGAAAGACAAGTTCGATTCTATTACATCTTTAATGGATTTTTGTATAGAAAAACCTTTCTACCAACGGATGCAAGATGTTTATCTCAAGATGAATGGATTAAGGTTCTAAGAGAAGTTTATGAGGGGGGATGTGTCGAACACGCAGGGGCAAGAGTTTTAGCTCGGAAGGTAGTGCGAGTTGGTTTCTATTGGCCCACAATGAAGAATGACGCTGAGAAAATAGTTAGAAAATGTGAATCTTGCCAGAAACATGGGTGGCGGATTCACACACCAGCTGCTGATATGCTAACTGTCTGTTCGTCTTGTCCTTTTACCAGATGGGGGATTGACATTGTTGGTCCATTTGTTAAAACAAGAGGAAGTAAACAGTTCTTGGTAGTAGAAGTGGACTATTTCACTAAATGGGTTGAAGCCGAACCTTTAGTTAAGATTACTAAAGCTGATATGATCCATTTTGTCTGGAAGAATATTTGTTGCAGGTTCGGCTTACCAAGGATCTTAGTGTCAGATAATGGAGCTCAATTTCAGGAAAAGAAGATTACCGAATGGTGCAAAGAGATAAAAATTGTACAAGTATTCACAATTGTCGCTCATCCCCAAGCAAATGGTCAAGTTGAAGTGGTAAATAGGATCATATTGAATGGACTTAAAAAGTGGCTTGAGTCTGAAAAATCTAACTAGGTAGATGAACTGTCATCAGTGTTGTGGGCTTATCGAACCACATCTAGGTCAACAACAGGGGAAAGCCCTTTCAGTTTAGCGTTTGGAATTGAGGCAGTAGTACCAGCAGAAATCCAAGAAGAAGCTTTGAGAATTACCAGTTTTGAGCCTCAAGAGAATGAAGAGCTAGTTAAAACTGACCTGATGTTTTTAGACGAACTGATGAATGAAGCCAGAGTTCGTCACGAACTATACAAGAGACGTATTCAAGCAGCGTTCCACAAGAAAGTTTGGAAGAGGGAATTCCAAGTAGGAGATATGGTGTTAAGGCAGTCAGATGCCTTGGTTGAAATTGGGAAGTTGGATGCTACGTAGGAAGGACCATATGTTGTTTCAAAAATTCTTCCAGGAGGGTCTTACGAGCTGATAGATAAAGATGGAAAGTTGTTGTCAAGGCCATGGCATGTGAGTCATCTGAAGAAATTCTATGCTTAAAGCGCTAGACTTTTGTATGTTGCTTATTATTTTTTTTCAATTTCATTTACCTTAATAAAATGAGAAATATTCACTCTCTGTGGATGTAGGCTAATTTAGCTGAACCACGTTAAAAATTGATGTGTCTTTTCTTTTCTGTTTGATTTCATATGATTGTTATTATACTTGATGATTAAGCGAACTGAAACGTTCCTTCGGAATGTCCTGACTAAGCGAATTGAAACATTCCTTCGGAATGTCCTGATTAAGCGAATTGAAACGTTCCCTCGGAATGTCCTGATTAAGCAAACTGAAGCATTCCCTCGGAATGTTCGGATTAAGTGAACTACAGTTGAACTTGCTTTCTTGAGGAGCTTTGATCGAATACATGTTATTCACTTTCTTTGAAGGAATATCATTTTAGATACACTTATGCGGATTAATTACTTGTGATGATTGAAACTTACATCTTTTTTAAGTTTTGCAGATCATGAATGCGAACTTTTATGTTAAGAACAGATTGATTATAAATTACTTGTGATAATTGTCAAATTGAAGACTTTGATAACATTCAAATTTTCAAAAGAACAATTACAGCTAAAGAGAATGTATAGTGTTTTCTCAAAAAAGAAAAAAAGGGCATAACAAAAGTTCACTAAGTGCGATCAGATGGTTCTTCGGAGGGAACTGGATGAGAAGGAGGATCAGCGGATGAGATTGGCGGCATAGGGTCAAACATTTCCTCAGGCGGATCCGCAAACAAATTTGAAGTTGCATCTTCGAACTGAGGATGATTCGAGCTGGTACTTGGAGGCTTGGGAAGAACTTCCGAGATAGCCTGCTCCAAATATCATGTCCACCATTCCGCATCAACGGCCTTGCTCGGATCTCTTTGCCAGCCGGGAGGAGTATGGAAGGATTGTTTTAACTTTTTACCCAGTGAGGAGAGGCGGAATTGAAATTTTGATTCCGACAACACTTGGCCGGTCTCCTGTTGATATTACCACACAGTTTTCGTCACCTTCTCCTGGTATAGTCGAACCCCTTCCCAGAAGTATGCTTCGGCCATGGGAGCAGCTTTGGAGAGGAAGATAACTGAGTTCCAAATTTGTTTAAAAATCCTTTCACGATAGACTTCAGCTATCATTTCCATCTCCGAACTCTGAGAAAATTGGTGAAAACCTTCAGTTATTCCAGCTCGGAAACCCATCATCTGCATGTCCTCACCAAACTGAGTCTGCATGCTTCTTTCCCACTCCAACTCCTCCCACAGCCTCCGATTCTCCGCCTCCACCACAAGAAGAGCTTCATGTTTTTCCATGGTGAACTTTTCATTCGCCAACAGCAACTCTTCTTTCTTAGATACCTCTGATCGAGCCATAGCTAGCTCGACATCGCGTTGCTCTAGCTGTGTAGATAAAGTATCGGCTTTGCCGGCATGAATCATCATATCGCTCTACAGAGTTTTCTTTTCATCCATCACCTCCTGCAACCGGTGATATTGTTTTTGCACTTGAGCTCACCGGCGGAGGGCCTTTTTAGCAAATCCTTCAAAAACTTTCCTCGCATTTGCCAAGCGAGTGAAGTTCATCCTCAGTTATTTCTCCTCAGCATCCTCTTCGCCCTCCGCTGTTTTTCACTCCGAACCACCACCTCTCCCGGCGTCTCCGAACTAACCCGAGGCTCCTCAACAGTCTTCTGTTTTTTGCCCGTGGTTTTCTGCGAGCTGGAAGACCCTATTTTATTCCTCTGAAGGGAGGTAATAGCTTCCACTGCTTCCCTTGCGATCTCCTCAGTCAGATCGGTAGGGTTAGATACATAAATAGTGAGCAAAGGTGAACTGGATAGGACTTCAGTGGTCGGCAGTGCAGCAGAAGCTGGAGAAACGGATAAGACGAGCTCCGAACTCTCGGGGAAAGGAAGAGCACCCTCTTCTTCTTGGATTATGTTTATTGTTGAGCCAAATGTCTTGCTGGCCAACTCAACAAGACGAGTCTCCTCTGTCTTCCTGAAAGTTGTAGCCAGGTCTATGTCCACTCTGTGCTGAGAGGACGAATAAGGAGTCATCTCCTCATTTGAAACCTCATCTATGAAGTTGAAGAACTGGTTCATGGTACTCTCTGCAAGAAAGGAATAATTTGAGTTTAAGTCATAGTTCGATAGAATAGATTCGAAGTAAAATGGGAAAAAACGAGAACTAAAAATAACCTAAGTTAAATCTGGAGGGAACTTGGCTGTTCGGATAGAACCCCCAGAATGACAGCAAGGATTCACAGGAGCTCAACCTCACTATATCGAACCACCCCTTGTCAAATGTTTTGTTTAGAAGACTGATTTGGAAATCGGTTGGGGGAGGAAGATCTGAGTGAACAGAAGATTGAGCCTAGGGAGGCGAACAGAAAGGTCGGTTCGTCGGTTCACGAATAAAAAAATAATATTTCTCCCAGGAACTGACCTTATCATCCCCGGAAGATAAAAAGTAGCTCGTCTCACACCACCACGAGGGTTTAGATAAAAGCGGAAGGGATTAGTATTTTTTAGAACGAAACAAGAGCGGAATCGCTCAGATGTGGGCTCGACTCCCATCCATTTACATATCATGTAAAAAGAAACTATATAACTAATAGAGTTTGGATGGAGTTGGTTCGGGCATATACCGAAGGCCGAACCAATCTCCAAGAAGAATGGGTGAATAGGTGGAACTAATCCTAGGGTAACGTGTTTGAAGAACCACGTTTGGTGACCAAATGGAGCCTGGTGTGGTCGATCTTCTGGACCCAGAATTACAACAGAATAACCCCCCACCATGAGCGAACTAAGAAGTAAGGTATGGGTCTAAGTGGCCCTGGTGAAGGAAAACACATTATCTACGGTTTTTCGCCTAGATTTTTTAGGGAGATTGGAAGTTTTTCGTTGGGAGGAATAAGAAGATTTGGGAGCTATGTGCAAAGAAAACTGGTCAAAACCCTTTTCAGACTCACTCTCGTCTCGGAGATGAATTAAGGGTTTAGAAGATGCCATTGAAATATAAGGTTAAAAGAGAAGAGATTGGTACCTGGGTCGACTGAGGAAATCTAGAAATTGGAGAAGAAAATCCTTTGTTGATGAGAATCTATAGTGATTTTTCGTAAGAAGGTTTTAAGCTCTAATGGAGGATGTATATATAAAGGTTGGATATCTCGATTTTTTTGGGGGAAAAGGTGAAAGGTCGCGATTTGTCAACCATCGAATGTGATGAAATCAAACGGTGGAAGACGAAAAGGTGTTGAGCGGGAAATGCACCTTGCCACGTGTCGTGTCGATGGGACAGGGGCGGTTGAAGGGATGTTTCACCTCGAAAAGGAGCATTAGGTGTTCGGCAAGCACATTTAGCGAACTTCACTAGTGTGTGTGAACACATACTATAAGAGGGGGAGTAGTTGATATGGTCGAATTGGAGTGAACCGGGTTTTCGCCTTTAAACCGGACTGAAGTCAAAGTCAATATGTGCAAACAATTTAAAAGAAGCGAAATGTTCTGTGACGTTATGTGCGAACTAATGTATGGCGAATTGATTCAGCCTCGAGATAGATCGACGAACTAATTAATGGTGAAAATGAGGCGAACATGTTTGAATTCAACTGACCGCCATTTTCGTGGATCAGTTGCCCACTTCCCATATGTTCCGGGTAATCCCAACGGCCACGTATCACAGGGAGTATATAATTACGATACTCATTCTTTTATTTTTTTACGCACAATCATATTACAAGCACATACATATACACTGTTCTGATAAAATTGTTTAGCAACCCTACTGACTTAAGCGTTGGAGTCCCATCGCCGGGAACCCCTCCAGGTGTTTGTTTTGCAGGTATTCGAGTCAAAAGTTTCGAGTTTTCGTCTGAAAAAGAAATGTTGGATCGGAGCAACATCAATATATATAGATTTTCTTTGTGAAAGAGTTTGAGTTGTGAATAATGGTGTTTGGTCTGAAAGAATTATACTTGTAAGGCAATCATATTTATAAGCGTTCTTATGAATCAAATTTACTCTCCACTTTCTTTCTTTTTTTGAGTAAAAAATAATATTTAAATCATATTACAAATTTGAAAGAAAAAAAAATCCACTCAATGAAGTTTTATTATGGTAGTTGTTATTTTATATCAAGATACTATTATGGTCAGCGACGGATCCAATATTTCAATTTAGGGGTTCAAGTCAATTAATAAAAAAACACAATAATTTTGAACAAAGAGCAAAAAATATATCACAATTTGAATAAAGTCAACGTATTAAAACATTTCTCTTATAATATTTTTCATATTTTGAAATATGTGCATTATAGCTTTGTTGTTAATATTTCTAAATACATTCAATAGTTTATCACCCACACGATTGCGAAGAGAACTATTATTAATCTTATTTGCCGAAAAAGTTATTTCTATCGTGACAGTGACAACTAACCGCTAATTCACATGTATAATTTAGGGCATAATAAATGGACAATAATAAAGAAAAAAAAAGAGTAAAAGAATAATAAAAATAACAAAACTTACCTTAAATTTAGATGGGGAAGGTATATAGAATATAGAAAAAAATAAAATTTTAAAAAAAATGTTTTGTGCTGGGTGAAAGAGAAAAGGGAAAGAAATATGCTTTAGAAATAAAGAGACAGGTTGGAGAGTAGAAACTTCGACACTGTATGCTGGTTTGGGTTATTATTTTTAATTAAAATTGTGAAATTACCAATATATCCTTAGTTATTTTACAAAATTTGAGGGGGCCCAATGCCCCCCCTTTGCCCCAATCCGTCTCGGATATATGGCATACTACTTTTGATCATAACATATTTAAATCATTCAGTTTATCTTAGAAAAGATTTTACTTATTATTATTTCAAAGTTTTCTTTCAAGGGAAGAAATCCTTAAAAATAGTTAATAATAGTATGCAAAGCATGCATATAAAAAAAAAAACTTAATCTTTTATAGTATTTAATATTTCAACTGGAGAAAAGTTCAGATAGGTAATTCTTTTTCTCATGGTATGTATGGTGGGCCCAGGACTGGAGGGGTCCTTACTTTAGTGTATCTTCTTCAGTTGGTATGGGATAGACGTGTTTCTTTTTCTTTTCTTTTTCTGAAGGAGTTTTTAGCTTAATAGAATCCAAATCACAAGATCCAATCATCATGAGATAAAAAATAAAAAATAAAAAAAATGAAACAAAAAAATTAAATTTGCAATTTTACACTGTCATGATTCAAACCTTGGTGATTTGAACTAACGTATGAGTCTTGTACTACCATGAAATTGTTTAGGGAAATGTTAAATATCCATTACTAATATAAGAGTGATTATTTTGTACAAATTTTAAATTGCCTAATACATTCTTATTAAAAGTTATTATCTAAGGATATAATAGTAATTTAATATTTTTGTATTTATGTGACCTGCCAACGGCAAACTCCCCCACCCCACCCCCCAGTTTTTTTGAAAATGCTATTATTCTGGTATTTCGCATAGTAAAATTATTGATATTTAGTGTTTAAATATTGATTTAAGTCCCTTAAATTTAATTAGTCCTCTTAACAATAAGTTTCTAGCTCCATCCTCGTGCAGCAAAAGAAGATGAAATCATATAAAATATGATTTCATCTTCTTACACAAGGCTCTTGGTACTTTGAGATGTATAATTGAGTTATAACTTATAAGTGATATATAATTGAGCTGCATAATATGCAATTTATTTCATGACTGTTGGATTAAAACATTCACACCAGATAGTTTAGTAATATGTTGAATCAAACAATCACTACATCTCTTATACATAATAAAAATTCATAATATACATGTACAACCTCAATGCTTTCTGGTTGTTTAACTTGGTACAAGCAAACTACAGAAAGAAAATTCCTAATAAATCAATAAGGTACACACACTAAGATATCAACCATATGACTCATACACAACTCACACAAATGCACCTCACACGGATGCATTTGATTATTTGCTGCAGTTGATTGATCAATCAACTGTAAATAGATTGACTAATCACGATTGTGATTAGTCATTAAAATAGCTAAAAGTAGGCACAGCAAAACGAGGGTTTTGCTCACCAAACCATTAATTACACCTCTAAGTAGCCTTTTGCTTCCAAGTACGAAATAACTGTTTCGGCCATTGCAGCTGGAGAATCACAAGTTCCATCTCTTTGATGCAACACTATCTGGGAAAGTGAACAGCATTGTAAGTGTAGTTATAAAACCATAATGTAGAAGATATTACATCGCTATAAGATGGCTAGATGACACGGCACTTTTCTAGAGAAGAGAAGTGTTTTATGGTAGCTAGATGTTTATCAACTGCTAGATAAAGAACCATGATGAAACAAGGCAACTGAGAAGAGATTTAACATTGTTGTACTCAAGTAATTAATAAGAACACCATATCTCTTATTGCATGGCCATGTATGAATGTATTGAAGCACGATGATAATATTTCTTATTGCATAATAGAAACACGTACCTCAGAGTTGAGTGGTGGTTCATATGGATCATCGACACCTGTGAAACCTGTACAACGCCAGCAAAACAATTAAATTTGTTTTTAATGGGGAATTTGCGGATACATTCAATTTAAGAGAAATATCATGTGGAAGCTTCAAATAGCTAGTTTTGCCTCCTCAAAACCCGAAGCAAGCCATAAATATATGCTCTCAGGATCTTAAGTATGAATATTATGCATATTCGGTCTCCGAACAAATTTTAGGATAACTTGCAAGAGAACCCTTTCTGATGCATGCAAAAGATCAACATCAAAATACATCAAATAAGACATTCACAATGTTTATGATATTAAGCCATCTGGTTCATTACAGAGCCAGATTCGAAATCAAACTAAATTAGTATCTTTTATGCCAATTAAAACAAGCTGGGTAAACCATCAGCTCAGACAGACAATAATGATTTAGGGAATACAGCACTTTCCATTATTCCGAGGAAACCACACTTTGACATCTATGATTCTAGAATGACCAGATATACCGATTAAACCTCATATATGGATCCAGCAACACACCCTTCCTTAATAAATATTAATGCAGCCATAGTTGCAGAAAAGCCAAATGCAACCAATTGCTATTGATAGTTGCTACGGTCATGTCAATAAGAACTACAATAATAATACTTGCAGACTTATATTTAATCTCCCCAATAACTGTTCACTGGATGCATAATTAATTTGTCCTGAAAATCAAAGAATGCAGGGAAGAGAATGGTTTGGGGATTGCTATTCCCAAGCTTTTTAAGTAATGAACCTTTCATGTAACCATCAAAAGGTAATTTACTGAAATTACAGCAAAATAAATAATACAGATAAACAAACGCTATATGACCAGGTTATCACCACATTAGCCAAACAACAAACCTTTGATTTTTCCAGCTCGTGCAAGCTTGTACAATCCCTTGGGATCCCTTGTCTCACAAACTTGCAGAGGCACATCCATATATACCTGCATAATTCAAACCTTCAGTTAAACTTTTGCATCAAATTCCAGCTTTTGCCTTATGAACTTTGCTTGTCTGCATCCACACATTAGAAGGAAAAACAAGGCCTCAAATTTCCAAGGCCAGAAGAGATAACCTCAATAAAATCTCCTTTAGGAAGCAAATTTCGGCAGGCCTCTCGTTCATTCCTAAATGGTGATATTAAACTTGCGATGCAAATGACTCCAGAATCTGCAAAAAGCTTCGCCACCTCCCCTATATACCAAGAGATAGGTTGATTGAACTGAAGGAAATGAGTTTGCTTACAATAATCAATTCAAGATTGAGGAAAGAAACCAACCTATCCTTCTTATGTTCTCAGATCTGTCTTCAGCTTTAAAACTAAGATCACGGTTCAGACCATGCCTGCAGTTATCCCCATCAAGGATATAGGTGAGCTTTCCTCTGGCATGTAAGGCACGACTTAAAGCACATGCCACAGTGCTCTTTCCTGAGGTAAACATCAATGAATTAATAGGATATCCCCTTTCACTTTTTAGCTGCAAACAAAGGCAAGTCGTGGTGGTAGAATAAAGGGAGAAGAAGTCACTGGTAATGATGAAAACAGAAGGGCCAGTGAAGCAATTATAATGCCAGAAGAAAATATTTACATTAACCAATCCTCTTGATTTCCCTCTTTTGAGATTTCAAGATTCAGAGATCTTTAGATCACTGTATGAGAATCACAAGATATAAAATGCAGCACCTCGTTTATTATTGCAGTGAACTCCATATATCTCTCCAATGACTACATGCCCAACTCATAGCCAAACTCAAGAACTACACAGCCTACCATCAGAAATTGTCTCTCGCAAATTTAGAACTGCATACTGATGAATGATCATATGCCTCTCTTCATGATCATAAACCCAAACGCATTGTTTTGCATCTCAAAATCAGTTCATTATGAAGTTTCAAAGTAACCAACTTATACTGAAAAGATCATAAACATCTCTTGAACGCAGATAAATATGACGTTAGTCACACATGCAACAACACCATATCATACGACTAAATGCAAAACAAGATATAACATATAATTGCATCAAGATTTAAAAACGCTACACAAACCTGATCCACTTAGCCCAGTGATCCAAATAACACAGCCCTTCTGATTAAGCAACTCCTCCCTATCACTCTTCTCTACAGAGCACTTGTGCCACACAATATTCGACGAATTCCCAATTGTAGACATCTTAAGAGCATTTTTCCCTATTCAAACAATTAAAACCACACAAATTAGACATCAAAAGAAATTCCAATTAACCAATTCTTATTCTCACCACCAAACAGAGGAAAACAATGAAATACCGGGAAAACCGTCGGAGGAATTGTGCAGAGATTGTTTCGGCTGCCCATTGGCCTGCTTCGTAGCTTTGGAAGCTTCCATTGCCTTAATCGGCGCCGCGAAGCACGATCTCCCAACGCTGCCGCGAAACTCCAATCCCTTGCCCCCCACCGCCGCTATGGAAGGCGGCGACTTGGCGTATGATGCCTCTGGGAAGTCTAATACCGATGGCTTACAAAAATTCAACGTTTGATTAACAAACGACATCACTTCTTATTACTCCTCAAATTTCCAATTACAAAATTACCAACAAGTCAATTCCTTCACAGCGACCAGAAAACAAAAAAACAAAATTAAAAAAAAAAAAACAAAAAGCACAGCTGGAAAAAACGGCCGTGAAATTGCGGTTACAATGCGACACAGCATTACATGCGTAGAAGGCTCGGATTGATGGCGATGGCGATGGCGATGGAGATCGCATTCATATCGAAAATGCTGCTTAAATTGCGAGAACAATAGAATTCGTATGCCGCACAGATTGTCTTGTGATAAACGGAAACGAGAGAATTTGTATTAATTGTTTGATAAAAAGGAAAATATTTGTGATAAATGATGTTACATGTGAGTGGCTCACACATAGGAATTCCATAGATCTACTGCTACATATAATAAATACACACTCATTTGCCACCTTCAATTTTAAGTCAGTATTTTTTATGTGTATTATACGTGTCGTCGAGATTATGTTATATTTAATATTTCATCTTATATTTAATATATATTGCCCGTTAGTTGTTGATATCATTTGATAATGTGCTATTTTAAAATAGAAGATGAAATGTAATAAAAGATCTTGTTCGAAGAAGAGAATAATTTCATAAAATATATATATATATAATATTTTTTTCAATGAACTAGTTCATTTTTTAGTATTGAGAAGAATTGAATTTCCTTATTATTTTGTGATTATCTTATTCTTGTACGAGGTCCTCATTTATTGAAATCGCATGTTTTATGTTGGGTACCTTTATATATAACTAAAACACAACTTTTAATATTTAAAAATGGGGTTGTGGTTATTTTATAAGCATGTAATAGTCGTTTATTAAATGTTTCATTAATACTATATATAAATAAAAATGGAGGGAATATCATTCAAGTAAACGATCAATATTAATAAATATTGAAATAGATGGTAATATATATATATATATATATATATATAAAATTAGCACAAGTTCGTATATTATACGAAATTTAAAAAATTAGTATAAGTAAACAAATTTAAATATTTTTTATAAGAGAATATTATATATACAAAAAATTTATAAATTCCATAATTTATTTTAATTCACATACTCTAAAAAAATATCCAATTTCATTAATGAATAGATATGAACAATCCTTTTCAATCATCCCACCTTTATTTTAGTTTTTTTTTTTTTTTTTTTTTTTGTCTCCTAAATTCTTAAATTAAACAAATTTCATAGATATACCTCATATATATCAAAACTCTAGCATATGTTATTTTGACAAATTTATTCAAAATTCATATATTATTTAGTAATATTTATTATCGGCCTTATATTCAAAGTCATTAATTAGTTATAATAGCTATTTTAAAAGAACTTTATTGTAATAGCTATTTTTATAATAGTTATAATAGCTATCATAAAAGAATTTCATTAATTAGAATAGCTTTTTATTTTCCTGTTTAAAGTAATTAATTAGTTATAATAGCTATTTTATTATCAACCTTATATTTCATTTTTTTTAAAAAATATTAGTATGAGAGATATTATAAGCTTTTCATGTGGCACAAAAGTGATCATTCTTTTATATATATATATATGAAAAACTCTAACCTAATCTCATTCAATTCTTCTTTACTTTCTACAATTCAAAATCTCTAATCCTCATTCCTTATACCATGTGTCTGCACTCCCAACTTGTCAACCCTATTTCTAAATCTAAAAAATCATCTTTTTTCAAATTTAAAAAATATTAGGATATCGATGTTAAGAATCTCTATCTTGTTAGCTATATTTTATTTTCTTCAATGTCTCGAGATCTGTCATATTTGCAAGTTTCAGTGGTCAATTTTTTTATTTATTTAGATTATTATAGGATCGTGTAATACACGAGAATTTTTTTTAAATAAATTAAATTTAATAAAATTAGAAAATTTCAAATGTTATTTTATAAAAAGATACATAATTATGATTTTTGCAATACACGTTGCCTAATTTAGCATTAATTATTACACAATTTGATTAATATATTATTTAAATGTTCGTTGCATTTGTAAAGGAAGATGAATGAGTTTTTATTTATAAATGATAGTAAAGTGTTAAATCACGTATACTTGAAATGAGTTTATATTTTTTACCTTTATTCTTTTGATAGAATATGTATTGTTATATATATTATATTATTTAATCATACTGCCATTATTTTAGTTAGATATTATTGTTGACATTTAAAACAACCCTCAATTTTATTTTCAATTAAATGATAAAAAATGAAAGTCAAAATTTTCCAAAAAATATCATAATTTATTTTAACACATATTCACAAAAAAACTCAATTACATTAATTAATTAATAAGTTTCAAGAGATTGAAAATTTTGAATAATAAATTTTAATCAATTCACCTTTATTTTATTTCTTTATATTTTTTCTCTAAATTTTATAAACTAACAAATTTCAAATATTTAAATGACTTCTATATTTAAAGTCAAGCATGTGTTATTTTGACTATTTTAGTTAAAATTTCTATATTATTTAATATTGTTTATTATCAGCATTAAATTTGATATAATTAATTATCATATTACTTATCTTTAAAATTTTATTTATTATAGATTTATTATACATTTGCCATATTAATTTGTAGATTTAAGTAGCAATAATATTTTGTTAGACACAGTTTATTGTTTAATTTCTTCATTATACCACGAGTAGGGTATCTCACATTTATAAAAATGCAAATTGTGATGACCAATGTTTGAATGTGGATCGCACAAGTTTTTAGTCTATTGTCCCCCACCCTTCCACTCCCCCAAACTCATTAAAAAAATTGTAGAAAAAAAAATTACTTTGAAAAAAAATTTAGGCTTGCTCCGTGTCACATATGGTCATTCTGTTTTATGAAGATGTCAACATAACATTTGTGAGTATATTAATAAAACTTGAAATAATTGGTAATATCATGTGATACTTGATACACCTATTAATTATGAGTAACACTGATCGATCATAGATCCATGCAATCCGACCCGATCCGATCTGAATCCGACCTATAAGTGTAATATATATATATATATATATATATATATATATTTTTTTTTTTTTTTTTTTTTTTTTTTTTTTAATTAAACCTAGATGTAGATCGTGATCTTCTTAGTTTATTCATCAACACGCTCTTTTAAGACTGTTCGGCAACGTCTCTTCTTCTCAAATTCAAATTCATACTTAAGCCGATTGAATGTGTATTTTCTTCCCCAATTCTTCTTTTCTTTCTTTCTCTGAGGTTATACTTCTTCTTTTTCTCTTCTTTAACCTATATGATACATTTTCTTTTTCACTTTTTCAACGTCAAAATGTTTATCGTGGTGGTGGGATTGGGCTTCGGCGAATTGATCTTGAATTTTTCATTCTCTTCTCTAATATATGAATATCACGAGTTGCAGAAATAAAAATTTATAGAAGATTATTGAAATATATTACATAAATGTATCACTAATATAATATAAAGGTATCACTATTATTACATAAAAGTATTAGCTCATTTTAATGAAATATGACAAAGTATTATTAATTGTATCTCATAAAGATATTGGTTGTATTACGTAAATGTAGCACTAGCATAACTAGAATGTATCACTAACATAACTAAAATGTATCATATGTCTGTGTAATATAATGTAAGGGTACAACTAACATAACATAAATGTATCACAATCAAAACATAAATGTATGACTATCATAACTAAAGGTAATACATGTTTGTGTAATATAATGTAAGGGTACAATTAATATAATATAAAAGTATCACTATCATAACTAAAATGTAATACATGTCTGTGTAATATAATGTAAGGATACAACTAACATAACATTAAAGTTTCACTATTATAACTAAACGATATTACATGTTTGTGTAATATAACATAAATATATCATTAATATAACTTAAATATATGACTAATATAACTAAAAGATATAACAAATTTATCAAAACACAAACACGTGAGATAGAGTGTAACACTTGGACGTGTGGGACATTTAAAAATGACCTCTCAATTGGATCCACCCACCAAATGTATAGAAATATTTGTGATTAATTATTATGGATGTGTTGGGAATATAATAATTAGGTGGGACATTACTCATTTTCCAGCTTCCATTCTTGGCTATATAAATGATATTCACTGGACTATTTAAATTGTAGAATTAGGTGGTTCTTTCCTCATTTTCCAACTTCCATTATTGGCTGTATATAAACGATATTCACTTAATTATTCTTGTAGGAAGTTAACTAACATTGAATATGATATAGTATTGTCTAATATAACGTAAGATACAACATTATTAGGTAATATTAATACGTTATGTATAATATTTGAAAAATATAACATATGTTATACTACATGCTATATAATATATGAGATTACATATATGTGGGCCTAAATTTGATTGGCTTGTCTTTTGATATTCATCCAAAACAAGAAATTGATTTAATGTTAAACTAGTATATGGGTCCCGTGCGATGCACAGGCATATAAAAATTATTATTTTGATGTTTTGATATGAAAATGTTGAACACAAAATTATATATTATTTGAGATTAATTTCAATATAATATGATACCCGTGTGATGCATGACCATAAAATTTAAATATTTCGAGTTTAAAGTGAAAATGTCAATTTACGGAAAAATCAAGTTCTTGATAATATTTCAATTTCATTTGATAACCCGCATGATGCATGGTATATAAATTCCAAGTGTTATAATTTTTTGATATAGATATGTTGACTATATAAAACAAGCCTTGATTATTTAGAACATCTTTTAGATATAACAAACATTTTTTTAAATAATTTTTTTCAAAAAAGTTTCATCACATCGCCATAAATAGTAGAATGTCAAATAATATTCATTCTCCAATTACATCCCTCTATCAACCCCCAACCAATGAATTTTCATATATTTGTCACTATTTCGACATAGTTTAACTTTATAATATATATTCTCACTTGAAAACTTGAGTATGATGTTCATAGTCATAATATTGTCATAAATCTTGACGATTTACTGAAGGAACAAATTTATAACAAATTGATGGAGAATATTAAATAAGTGTTTCACTATATATTAGAATGAGTTAATTTTATTTTCCAACTTATACTATGCACGTTTTTTAATTGTGCATCCTAAACTATTTTTTTCTTCGATCACAATCCATACTACATGTTTTGTTTACTTTTGCAACTTCCAACCAATATTTTCCGACGAGAAAATGCCCACGTGATTTTATATGCTAATTGAGGGTTATTTTCGTTATTTTCTAGGTCATTAACTAACTCCCCCTCCAAAAGCGAATTTTGCCCTAATTTTTTCCACTTTTTTTTTTTGCAAATAGTTTGAGCAAATGAAGATTAACGGTGAGGTTTAAACAAAAAAATTAGATCTCTTTACCATTAAAAATAATTGATGAATCGAATTTACTAATGTCTTAGAAGTGCAAATGATGAAAATAACCCTCAATTAGCACATGAAAATCATATGGGTGCTTTCTCGCCGGAAAATATTTACCGGAGGTTGCAAAAGTAAACAAAATGTATAGTATATAATGTGATAGGGAAAAAAAATAGTTTAGGGTGCAAAATTTAAAAAGGTACATAGTACAGATTGAAAAATGTAATTAACCCTATTAGAATATATTTGTTGATTTCGTTATTAGAAGTCTAATTAGAGCTATACAATTGCACAAATCAAAATATAAAAGGGTATCTTAAATTTTAATATTGATTTTTTTTAGTTTGTATTTTTTTTTTATTAGATTCCATCAAGTATTATTATTTCTTTTAAAGTTCACAGTTAGTTTTTTTATTAGATTCCATCAAATATTTAAAAAAAATTAAGTTCATAAGTGTACTCAATTATTTTACATTTTTCAAATATTAAAATATTTTCTGAAGAACATATTAATTGTTCAAATTTATTTATGTTTATATACACATCACAAAATTAAAATTAATGTGTTAAAATAACAAAATAGGTAAGTTGTTTGTTCTATTATAGTTCCATTTATTTATGACATTTAAAAATATTAAATAGACTGAAAAAATTACTTAAAATAATTTTTGATAAAATTAAATAAAAAAGAAGTTGCTTTTATTCCAGAAATTGGTTGCGAATGACATATACAAATTTATTTAAAAATAAAAAACATGTATCATTTAATTTTGTATTTAGTGTATCAATCAAACATGTTTCAACTAATTTTATATTAATCTTGAATTTTTTTATTTCTCATATTGAAATGTAGTTATACAGTCAAAGTTTACCAATCTATGTATTATAAATTATATCATAATCATCAATTTATTACTATTTTAATATTGTTAATCATGTTTTTTTAGTTATTTTTTATGTATAAAAGTCAAGTTTTTTTTATTGAATTTAATTGTAATTATTATTCAATCAATATATATATATATATATGTGTGTGTGTGTGTCAGTGTGTGTAGGTGTAAAAATGTTAGAAATTTGAGAATCACAAAATGACTTCTATTTTACTCAATTGGTGAGTAGTAATTAATTAAATTAACTTTTATATATATATATATATATATATATATATATGTGTGTGTGTGTGTGTGTGTGTGTGTATGTGTGATTGGTTAATATGAGATAATTAATGATAGGTATAATTTCTATATGTAGAAGATCACACAAAATATTTTCTATATTTAATAATTATCAATTATTAATTATTAATATATTACATATTTAGTAAGTGAAAATGAGTGGGAAAATTTTTACATTTCTATTTGTAGGGGTAATTGTTATTATATATATATTCCATAGATAAATAAGGGTTAGCTCTTAATTGTTACTTAGTGCCAAAAAAAAAAACGAGAAGACACGTGTTTAAATATCTTAGTAGGTTATTTTAAGGGATTAGATGGTGTTTGTCTTATTTTAAAGATTTTATAAGATGTTTTTAAAATTGGTAGGGGATATTAAGACCTCCATCTTTTTTACAAATACACTTTTCAATTTTTTTTTTTTAAATCTTGTGTAAATTTATTACAACAATCTTTTACATAAAATAAACCACAATGCATCTTCCTCCCTTCCCCACCACTTGTCTCTCTCATTCATATACGTCTTTCTAACCAGTAACTTCCGCATTCATCCCTCTCCAACCACCCACAAAAATTGAGATAGTTGTCAACTGAAGTTGATGTGGTTTTCAAAATGGATGGAAAATAATAATAATAATAATAAAATAAAATAAGCACTTCATTGTTCTTCACAAACGAATTTTCTCACTTTAGAGGAAAAAAAAAACTTAGTCTATTTTAGCGATTGAAACTTTTGAAATATAATCTCGTTTTTTTTTAAATTTAGTTGCTAATACCTTTGGATAAAATTTGTTATCTATTTAAATATGTTTGATGTATGTGGTATTTCATTTTTAGCACAAGATCAATTTTTATGTTCTTACCATTATTCCTTACAATTTGTTTATACTTTTTTTTTTAGGAAGAATTGTTTTTTTTTTTAAGTGAGAAAACTTGATTGTGAAGAAGAAGATGTGTTTCCGTGGGAGAGAATGCTAACATCGTTAGATTTGAGAATTCTAATTTGATTAATTTAAGTCCTTCAAGCCCTAAATTGATAAGTTTAATCATTCAAGTCCCACGTTGATAGTTGACTTATCTTTTAGGGTTTGAGCTGATAAAACTCAATATAATATAATATAATATTATATAATATGCTATAATGGACATTATATGTAAGACAAAATGCATATACATTTGTTGTATAGATCTATCACATTCTCTGCAACGAGACGCAACTAGGGGTGGAAATCGGACGGATCGAATCGGAAATAGGGTGTTTCGGAAAAATTCCAAAAAATTTCGGAAATGAAAAACCAATTCCAATTTCCGTCCAAAAATTTTCGGAAATGTGAAATCCATTCCGATTTCGGAAATTTCGGAATTCCGAATTTTCGGAATTTTCGAATTTTTTTTCGTAAATTTCAGAAATTTTTGAAATTAATTAGTTGGTCTATTAGCTATATAGCCTGTTCTAATATCCTAAGAAATAATACGACCTCGAATCTGATATTCCAAGCATTTAACATCAATATAATATCTACCAAAGACATGGGAGATTAATTATTCTTCTGATGTACTATAGTATATAAATAGTTATAAAATAAAATTATAGTTATAGTTATAAAATAGAATAAAATAAAATAGTATACAATATAGTTATAAAATAAAATTATAAATAGTATATAAATACTATATTAAATTTTTTTACTTTTTTCACCTTTAGTTTTTGAGTCAAATTTTATATTTAATATATACTATACTATATAGTATAAAATAAAACTATAAAATTTATATGAATAGTATATAGTATATAGTTTAAAATAAAATTATAAAATTTATATTAATAGTATATAGTATATAATATACAGTATATAGTATAAAATAAAATTATAAAACTATATTATAAACTATTATAATTTTGTAAGTAATTATACTTATTAATTCATATTTATTAAGTTATTTTTCTTTTAGGAAGCTCAAATCAAATGAATATTTGAATCTATATTATGATTTATGATAATGCATTGTTCGAAATCCTTCGATATTTAAAATACTTGTTTTATAATTTGTATAATTTTCTTTGTCATTATTCCTATTATATAAAATGTTATCATTTTTAATGAAATTTATGATATATTTACCTTTGAAATTAGATATTCACTTTTTATTTTATTTAATATATAGTATATAGTGTTCTTATATAGCATATAATATGTAGTATATAGTATATAATATATGGTATATAGTATAAAGTATTCTTTTATAGCATATAGTATATAGTATAAAGTATATAGTATATAGTATGTAGTATATAGTATGCAATATATAATATAGTATAATTCTAAAACTACAGTATAAACTATAGTATATAGTATATATAGCATAAAGTATATACTATATAGTATATAGTATTCTTCTATAGCATATAGTATATAGTATGTAGTATGTAATATAATATAATTAAAAAACTACTGTATAAACTATAGTATATAGTATATATTATAAAATAATACTAAACAACTACAGTATAAACTATAGTATATAGTATATATATTATAAAATAATACTAAAAAACTACGGTATAAACTATAGTATAAACTATACTATATGTAATAAAGTATATAATATATAGTATATAGTATTCTTCTATAGCATATAGTGTATAGTATATAGTATGTAGTATATAATATAATATAATTAAAAAACTACAATATAAACTATAATATATAGTATATATTATAAAATAATACTAAACAACTACAGATACTACAGTATAAACTATAGTATATATTATAAAATAATACTAAAAAACTACAATATAAACTATAGACTATAGTATATAGTATAAAATAAAACTATAGTATAAACTATACTATATACATATAGTATATAATATATTTATATACTATCATATAGTGTAAAGTATATAAAATATATTATATAGTATATAGTATTATAAAGTATATTATAATATGTATATTTATATTTACACATAGTATAAAGTATATAAAATATATTATATAGTATATAGTATTTTAAAGTATACTATAATATGTATATTTATATTTACATATAGTAAATGTATATAAAATATATTATATTATATAATATAATTCCAACATTTTATACTATATACTATTTGCTATAGAAGAATACTATATACTATATAAATTATATAGTATACAGTATTCTTCTATAGCAAATAGTATATAGTATAAAATGTTTGAATTATTTACAACAATTACTATTGGTTTGATGGTAAGTTTCGTGCTTTGAGTGTGAGAGGTCTCGTGTTCGATTCTTAAATGCCTCTACTAACTCTACATTTTATAAATTGGATTTAATTTCCGAAAATTGAATTTCGGAAATAAATCGGAAATCGGAATTTCCGAAAATTGAATTTCGGAAATATTTCGGATCGGATTTCGGAATTTCCGAAAATTTCAAAACTAATTCCGATTTCCATCCGAAAATTTTCTGAAAAATCGGAATTCGGATTTTCGGATTAAAAATATTCGTTCCAAAATCGGAAAATTTCGGATCGGATTCGGCGGATATCAGAAATTTCCGTTCCAATTTCCACCCCTAGACGCAACCAACCCTATGCGTGCCTATTCTCGCTCGTGTCTTATATTTTGAGTTCTTATTAAATGTATATATTACTTGGTTTTTTATAATGTATTACTTGTTTACATAAAATATATTACTTGTATATAAAAAAATGTATTCATTTTTTTTGTTGAAAGATACTACTTTTATAATAAATGGTAATATTTATTTTACTATAGGTCGGGTATAGACATAGATGGCCCCGCAGTGAGGTAGGTTGGACGGATTGGGTTGTATATCCGTGCAACTAATGCATAAAATAACTTTTTATATACTATTTCTTAAGTGTATAATTCATTTATATGTAAAATTTCAAATGTATTATATATATATGTATAGCATACAATATATATACAAATATATATAATATTACATAATATAATATAATATAATTTATAACATATTAGATTATAACAAAATATAATTTATTATGTTATATTATATAGTGTAATATATACTATTTTTCAAACTATAACATTTATATATCATAATTTATTATATAATATGTTATATGGATACATTATTCTCATATTGGTATATTTGTAATATATATTGTATTTGTAAAATATATCATATTTATATATCACTCTACAAAATATTATATGATATAACATATGATACCTTATATTTTTTGATGTAGTGTTGGTGTGTTTGTGTAGGACCCAATTGATTTAAATAATTTTACACGCGCATGTTAAGTCTACAGTCCTCAACACCACGTGCACGCAAACATACAAATCATTCTAGTATTATTTGAAACTTGGTGTCACTTATGAAATTCTTAATTTACTTATTTTATATATTTGAGGAAAGTGTGACTAGGAATGTAATCAAATTGGGAGTGAGAAATTGAGCTGAACCAATCATTGATAGTTTGAGATTGTCTTATATATCATTAAACGATCCTAAGTAATATATTGAATATATTTATGTTTCATGAATTTATTCGAGTTTAAACGAATTTAATAAGTACAAACTATAAATTATATTATTAAAAATGATTTATTAACGAAATAATTATATATTTTGAAAATATGATAGATTATATAAAATTTATAATTTTAATTATAAAAATCATTTTAATTAGATATTTATATATTTTTATAAGTAAATGTAATATTATATATAAATGTTATATTAATATTATATCTTATGATGTATCTCACGAGTTTTGTGATAAACTATCGAATTGAATACTGTCAAATTTAAATCGGTTTATTCAGTTTAACAAATCATATTAAATGATTTCAAAAAAATTAAATTTGTCCAATCAAATTTCAAAGTGCTAGCTAGATACCTAGCATGACTAATGAATTATTACAATATTCTCATTTCAATTCTCACAGATGCAAAAGGGCACGCAAACCCTACTTATATTCAACCCAGAATCCTTTTACCAAATTGGCACGCAAATCAATGCAATATAATTTTTATGCAGAAATCTCACAATTTTGGTAAATCATTTCCCTTTCTAATAACTAATAAGTATCGACCCTCTCCAGATTGATAAAGGAGTGAGAATGGCAGTTGGGTGGACTGTTGGGTAGAAAATGTGATTCAATTATACTGAAAATAGTTCTTTCTATCCAACATACATGATAAAAAATGAAAAATACCACTTCATAAGAAAACATGTTTTTTTTACTCAAAATGAAGATAAAAAGTCATAAACGCCCTTCACAACCTCCTTAGTGATTTCTCCTCGTGATCTGCAGATTGACCCTCGTGATCTATCAAAATACCCTCGTGATCTATCATCCACCTTGTGATCTATCATTTACCTTCGTGATCTATCATCTACCCCTCGTGATCTATCATTTGCCCTCGTGATCTATAGATCTACACTCAAAAAAATTTGACTAATTTTAATCTACCCTCGTGATCTATAATCTACCTTCGTGATTTATCATTTACTCTCGTGATCTATAATTAGAAAATTTTGACTAATTTTCCCCAATAAGGGTAGTTGGGTAATTTTATCCTCAAATTGAGTAAAAAACTTAGTTTCTTATCAAGTGAGTATTTTTCATTGTGTAATATGGATATTGGGTAGAAATGCCCCCAGCCCCTTCAATTATATGTTTATATATCACACGTGATTTTAATGTTATTGGTATATGAAGTTAATTCGGATTTATGATTTGATGTATCAATCCATATAGTTCATACACCCATGTTTATATATTTTCAATTATTTTAGAAATATAAGGTACATCTTTTTCAAGCTTATGTTAACGATTTCTGTAAATGCATAATGATTTCAAATACGCTTACAAGAATATATGAGAATTTAGCATTGGGCTGTGAAATTTAGAGATTGGAATTGGGAAAAACTCTTGTACAATTTACTTGGGTAATTATTGTAAAAAATTAATTAATCTTCATTGTGGACCTATAATTCTAAAATTTAATAAAATCCCTGGAGCTATTAAATATCTGGATAGTTTCGTGGTGTTAGTGCAATTAAGCCATAAGAGAATAATTAATTTGGATATTAATGAAACTTTGGTATCCCACCTATATAAAAAAAAAAAAAAGCAGGTTGTGCTAATTAGAATTCGAACTCAAACCACACAAGTTTTCTAATTTTTTGTGTTCTCCTCCCTCCCTTCCACTCCCCAAACTCAGTAAAAAGAATAAAAAAAACCATTAAGAAAATAAATGAAAGCTTACTTGATAAAATTGTGTTTTTATCTCTTCCATCACATTCTAATTTCAATTCTGCACCTAAAAGTTAATGGTAAGTCTCACATGATTGGTGCCAAAGGTGAAAGGTTCAAAACTTCCTATTAAATATTTCCATATAATTACTCTGATACTAGCAAAATATAATGGCTTAGCAAAATTCCAATTGATTCTGAAGATGATAGAAAATTTGTTAAAGAAAAGTTTGATTGCATGGGTGTGCATGTGCTAATCAAGACTGGATACTAAAACGTGAATATGGTTAAACCACTTTCTCTTTTCATAAAACAGCCAATACATGTTTCATCAACACATTATGAACAAAAATCTTCCAACCTTCTCTTCCAATTACATACACAGCATGTAACTAAATGGCATCACAATTCTCTTAAAAATGGTAAAAATGGCTTCTGTGCAATCCCGAGATTAAATTTTGTAAACAGGAGTGATACCGAGCAAATGGAAACATTTCCTCATGACAACTGCTGTGGCCTCACACAACAACAGTCTACTCGCCTCCTCTGGTGATCCCACAACCTACAAAATTCAGATAGGTTGTAGAAATGAAAACCGAAAAGCGATTATTTGTGTGGCTTTGCTCTGATTTGTTATTCGAGATTCGTACCTGGCAGTTGGTATAAAATCTCGTGAAGTCCTCTGATAAGTTGTATAAGTATTCACACAAAACATTTGGCAAAAGATTGGTGCAGGCCTCTTCAACAACCTGAGAAGCCAAAAAGCACATCAATCTGTGTTTGGATTGAGGGATTTGAAAATAAATGAATTTCAAATCACTCAAAAATTAGTTCATAATGGGGATGATGGATTGCGAATTCATATCAATCGAAAAGCCTATGAATTTCAAATCATTCTATCTAAAACACAACCTAAGCAAACTTTTAAATATTTATATTGGCCTGTAAAGGAGGCCTGGAATGTCCATATACAACATAGTTACCTCAGCAAACTGCAGCAAATGAAGTCCCAACACACGTTCATCAGGGTGAGCCAAGTCTAAAGTCCCAGTCTGTTGCAAATATGAACAACTGATGTGAATCACAAATTATTCTTAAAGTTCATCCAGCTTTGATACGATCCTAAGAATTCAAAAGTTACTTTATGATTCCGGGGTTTCTTTCGTCAATATGACAACCCTACCATTTCTTAATGTAAAGAACATAAAACTAAAGATGACCACTAGAGAACGTCTAAACAAGGTTAAAATCAATTAATTTTAAAATCAAAAGGGAGTAGGTTTACCTTTTTCAGTTCTTCTATATCTTTCTCTGATCTCCTGATGATTGAGCAGATCCGAGCATGCGCATATAACAAATATACAGCAGTATTACCCTGCTCATAATGGAAGTAGGCAATAAGGGATAAGCATAAAGAATGCAGATAGAGTTCAATAGAAACAAAAGCCAGAAAGCAGAAGTGAATTAGAGTTAACAATGTAGGATACGGGAACAATGCAGTTATAAGAAGATTGTGAAAAGAAATATATTCATCAAAAAATTATTCTTGTGATACTAGTTAATCATAATTGAACCGCAATAGAGTTTTCTTCAATAGTACATTTCATAGTAGTCAATAGGACGCACCTTGTCATTGAGCATCTGGTCAAAACTAAAGGTATAGTTGGTGGTTCTGTTATTCTTCAGATCTGCATATCTGTTTCATGTACAAAAAATTGCTTTCTATTAAAGCCCAAGAAACAAAAAGCTACCAGAAGAGTAATAACCTTGCTGTCCCAAAATAACAACATACTAGTACATAACATGTTGGATAAAATATATGAGCGGAGCTAAAAGATGAGTACAATTCTAGATAACAGTTTTTCTATTAATGCAAAAGTCTGGAAAAGAAAATTTAGTCAGGAAAACACTGCAAACAACAGGTACTAACTTGACAGCCCCATATCCTATTGCTTCAGCAGTTTTATCAAGCTCCTCTTCAGTCCAGTTTTCACCCTTGCCTGGCATACATTTGAAGCACTTTTTATGTCCAGATTTCGTAGCATAAGTGGAATAATATGAATAAACTGCTGTACATAGTTTCAGGCTACTAAGGAAAATCAGTATTGTGAGGAGAAAGAACATGGCCACCAACCTCTTTCAATTAGAGCTGCTTTGCATCTACTTTTGGCTTCATCAAGTAAATCAACCAGTTTGACAGTTTCGGTACTCCGAGTACGGAATCGTTTTCCATCTTCTCCAAGAACAAGCCCAAACCCAACATGGCTAACTCTAGGATATTTATTATCCTCAGCCGGAAGCCAACCAGCTTGTTTGGCAGCCTGTAAGAGCATTCCAAAAAGCTCTTCAACCTCAAAGCATGCATGTATGAGTAATAAAATGAGGCAAGATGATCATATGCCACACAACAGAATTTCAAACTTACAGTAAAAAACATTTCAAAGTGCTCTCTTTGGCCAACATCAGTGACATATATAATCCATTCAGCCTTTTCCTCATTCAGTCGATACCTAAATATCACACGCATAAGTCTTGTAACACTTTCCACTTCTTACATAGTAGAAGTAGTATAAAAATTGCAGTACAAGATTCATCAGTTATCAATATTGGATTAAGAGATAAACATAAAAGCACAATTTCAGATATGCAAAAACGGGTGAAAATTAAGTCCAGCTGATGGTCTGAACCTATTCCCAAACCATGTAGAAACATTTAAGACTAAATAGTGCATATACTAACATAATAAAACAAAAAAGGAATATAGAGAACCTCGCTGAACAGAAAATGACTGAGTGGGCATAGAAAAACAACTCACCACAAAGCAGTAAGATCAGTTGATGCATAGTTGTACCCACCATCTGTCTTCACAACAATAAGGGGAATATTTTTTCCTTCAATAAAGATAACACGGGCACCTTGACTTTCTTCAATTAATCCCTCTTTATTCAGCAACTCTAGAACACCAGGAATATATGGATTGTAAAAGCTCTCACCCTGGTGAAAAGGACAAGGAATTATATGAATGCATATCAAAAGGTGGAATAAAATAAGTCAAAAGAAGAACATTCAATACATGTCGACTGCAAAAGCTTTCTGCTTGATGAAAATTTAAAAAACCCTAACGTCAATGCATTACTTAAAGTAGCTGGAAATTATAAATTATAAATTACTCCCTCCGTCCCAGCTCAACTTGCCTACTTGCCATTTTGGTTTGTCCCAACTCAACTTGTCAGCCCATAAATGGCAAAAAAAATTTTACCTTAATATCCCTATATTTCAACATTATTACAACAATGTCATCAAAAAGTGCATATCCACTTGATTTGATGTGCATATTATTACAAAAATGCCATCAAAAAGTGCATATCCACTTGAGTCAACTGCATTTTCTTAATCTCCGTGCCCGGTCAACGTAGGCAAGTTGAGCCGGGACGGAGGTAGTAATAAATAAAAGGTGGTTAACATCTGACAAAATCTTACACGTCTGTTGGTTACAAGACATCAGTCACTACAGATCTTATATGAATGCCTAATACGGCCATTAGAAGACCTTATTGGTACCAAAGATTCAAATCTGAAACAGAAAAAATCCTATAATACCTTTTCCTCCAAATGAACTCCAAGCCGCTGATAGACCTTTTGGTATCCACTTCGACTTATTTCACAAATTTTAGCCCATGCATTTCTGTACTTCTGCTCTCCAGCCTGTATTGCATGCACACATATTGGCCCCATCCAAAGTCATACAGAAGGTATAAACAGGGACACTTCTACATATCAATAGATGCATTTATAATAGTTCTTGATGATTATTCAGTCCAGACTAACTATCATTTTGTTTACCTGAAGGCTAACTACTGCCCGCTGCGCTCTCTCCTTGAAGGAAGGGTCGCTATCAAATCTCAACTTTGATGCCTTATAAAATGCCTGAACAACAACATTAAAATAAATTAGAGGAACTCACTTTTCTGATTCTTTTAATGAAATGCAGCTTTTCTTTTTCATGCATAGAAGTATAGCCAACAACAGCCCAATCAAAAATTAATACACAAACTATACCAAATCTAACAAATATATTCACATTCAAGCAAATATTAATTTTTACTAGATATGAAGATTATGGGAACTTAAGATATCACTGGGTAGAGAAAAAGTACATTTCACCTATAATATGACAGATTAATAGATTATCCATAACCATATGAGCTCTTTAAATGTAGACATGATTATGCCCTCAATAAGTTGAATCACAGAGCCATAGTCAGTGTCAACACATAACACAACTCTCAAGCAGCATTAAACAGTTACTATAAGTGAATGGTATAGGAGACCTTGTTAATTCTAACTGACACTTGTAAGGAGATAGTATCACAGTAAAAAGTGGTTCAAGCAAAAGGAACACAGTGGTCAAGATTTTGGTTTGCAAGGTGTTGATAATGGTAAAGCTTAAAACTGAATGATGAATGCTAAATTTGGTAAATCTTTATGAGAAGAGCAATGGAAAAAGATTCAAATAAATATAATGCACACTGAGCAGAAAATGGAAGTACAAAATTATAGACTTCTATAAATTCTAAACATGAAGAGGTCTTATAATACTGCAAGTATAAAACCAAATCACATATATAATATGTATTTGTGACTGTGTTCATGAAAGACAGGGTGAAAGACTCTATTTGTATCTTTTTATCCATGCCTAATGCAGAATGATAGAGAAATATCCAAGTTATTAGAATTTAATGTGTTTCCATTTTTAGTAAAAAGGGATATGCAATATATGATGTTCACTTGATGGTTAACCAACCCAATTTTTCATGTTAAAGAACCACTGAATAATTGTATACATGCTGGCAACTCATAGTGAATAGAGATGAACAATATAGCTCCACAAGACCGGTAAAGATAAACAGTATCAAAGCTTTCCTCTCACCTCCAGGTCTCCAATAGCCTGATCATTGGCAACTTCCGCATCAGGAAACTTTTCGAATAGGAATTCAATTAGCATGCCAAACTGGAAATAAACCAAACAACATTAGTATGCATGATCAAATTGATTACGAAAAATTATTAATGCTACTTGGAATTTTCACTTCAATGATAAGATATTCAGATTAGCATTCAGACCCCATGAGGAGATTCATCATTTTTCAGTACTAAACATAAATATGAACATAACTTATAGGGGATAATTATCTAAATGGTCACTTAATTTTTTACTTATTTTGGTTTGAATCACTAACCACCTTTAATTTGTTTCATATTGGTCATAAATCTTCGCACTTACTTTTGTTTTGGTCACTAACATTTTTCTTTCATTTTGGTTACTTACATTTGTATTGCTTTCACTTCGGTCATTTACATTTACACTGGTTTTCATTTTAATCATTTAAACCAAAGAAAAATCGGCAGCATACACCACCGGAAAAAGATACTGCATTGACTAACAACAGTAGCATTTTATGCAGATTAGATAGCACACAACTTCAAGCATTAAAATTTTCTCCAAAATCCTAAAATAATACTATTTAATAAACATCAATCCACAATAAGATAATCAATCACTTCCCGAAATGATATCAAAAGTTGCAATAGGCAACACAAGGTAGCTACATACCTGTGTTCCCCAATCTCCAACATGGTTCCTCCGAAGAACGTCCACATTTGAATATTCAAGCATACGAGCCAAGGTATCTCCAATGATGGTTGATCTTAAGTGGCCGACATGCATTTCTTTTGCTATGTTAGGCGAGGAGAAGTCAACCACAGCCCTTTTAACTGGAAGCTTAGGAGACCATATTTCAATGCCATCTATTAGCATCTTTAGAACACTCTGCACCAATTTGGGAAAGATCTTCATACAAAAAAATATACAGACAAAAAAACAGCAGCTAAAAGAAAGCATTCGTGCAGAAATTACCTTGGCTATCCATTGCCGAGACAATACAACATTTACAAAGCCAGGTCCAGCAATTGAGCATGAATCTATAATCTCTGATGCAGGGAGATTCCCCTTAATAGCCTATAAAGTAAGATAAGAAACGAGAATTTCATATCATGAGGCAAAAACCAATTATATAAGATTAACTACATGAAATAGCATACCTATATAGCATATTCAACTTGGAACATATGGTAAATTAATAAGGTGTAGTATATATTCATTAGAACCTGTCCTATGGGTTGGGGACCTTTGAACTGAGAACCCTTTCCCTTAACTTTTGACCACAAGCCCATGGCATTGTTACTGTATCAAGAAAGAATTTCATATTTGTAATCACAGTAGTGAAAGATAATGTATTGCAAATCAACTACAGTTTCTTAAAAAACATAAGGAAAAGAATTAGCATAACATTTACCATTGATAATCACCAAATTTGGAATTTTGGCATGGAGTGATTACAGGATCTACATCCAATTCCTCAGGAACAGTTACTCTTAATGATTCTTCAAATAGCTTTGCTAGCTGTTGCTTAACACTTCCAGCAGTCTCTTTATCCTGTAAAATGACAAATTAAACTAGAATTTTCAGCCATAACTTTCTTAGGAGTAGTAAAAAAGCACCTGATTGTACAAACAGTTCATGTTTTCGATTAAAATGAAGCTATTCTATTAACATACGTTTTCCATGCTTGTTGCCTTTGCTCTGAGGAAAAGTCTTTTCGAAGGTCTAAGAATACCTGTCTAGTTTCATGATAAACACAAGAAGATTAATAAAAGTACAGACAAACTTAACATTCGAATTAAAGCAATGAAGCCTCACATGGTAAAACTGTTGCAGAAAAACAAGCACCAGCCATAGTTGCAACGGCGCGACTCTGAGAATGAGGGGAGGGGAGAAAGAAAAGCCCTAATTTTAATTTAATTTAGCCCATTTCTAATGGGCCTATTAAAGAGCCTTAAAAAATAGTAGTAAGCCCATAAAATATGGGCCTTTTAATGATAATAACCTGCTTTCTTCTTCTTCATTCCTTCCTTATTCTCCACTCCTTTCTTTCAACCAAGTTCCTAATTCTCGAATTATATGGGAAGATAGAGAGGAAGCACCCCTATCTATCAGAATCAAAATTGTTTTTTTTTTTTGAATAAAAATGATAATAACTGTGTCACATATATGTTATGTAGTAAGTCTATAAAAAAAGGAATAACTATTTTACAATGTTATTAGGAAAATATTTGATGGGAAAGAGGAAGAGTACTATATTTTAGATGCAGCTCATTGCATAGAGCTCATGTTAGAAGATATTGGCAAGATTGATCGAATTAAAAAAAACAATCTCAAGCAGAATTGTTGTTTTGGTTGGTTGTTCTTGTTAGGAAAACCCTCAAGAATATATCTAATTAAATTAAAAATCTCGTCATAGGATCGATTATAATATATATTCTATTATATATGACAATTAATCTTGTATAAGAAGGTTAACCTTTCGGAGCGCGTGCTTTAACCTCTTCATAATTTCAAGAAATTCTACGTAAATTCCATTCTACGAAATTCCGTCAAGTCTTCTCCGATGTTCTCTCCAGAACTCAAGTCTTCTCCGGTATTCTCTCCATAACTCTTCTGCAGTATTTTTCCAACAAACTTAATTATACTGCAGTATATATTGTATTCTTTATAATATATATTAAGTTCAATTTAGAGCCACAAAGGGATCTAATCGGATCCAATTAAATTAAACTCCAATAAATTAATTCTGAACTAATCAACTATTGACTAGTCAAAATAACTTATTAATCTCGTTCAACTCCGTACGAGATTGCACTCTTAATTAAATTGGATTTATTGAAGCAATAAATCAATAAATCATATCCTTTGATTGATCAAAATAACTTATTAATCTCATTCAACTCCGTACGAGATTGCACTCTTAATTAAATTGGATTTATTGAAGCAATAAATCAATAAATTATATCCTCTGATTGATCGATCCAACAGTTCTAATTTTGTATTTTTCTTATTAAAAAGATAATTTGAACATAAAAACAAATTTACTGTACTTTATTTAATTTTCACTTTTCGTATTTTAGAATTAATATGAAATATTTATCTTTACAAACCCTACCCACTGTAGACATGTTAAGATGTGTCCACAGTTGATTTGTCATCGATGGACATATTAAGAGTTACCTACAGTGGGCATTTTATCATTTTCTCTTATCTTTGACAAAACTATTTTTTTATATTTCCTAATGCCAAATTATTTAAATTAATCTTCATTGTTCATAATGGAAGAACGCAAATCGTTGCTAATTGTAACAGCTTGATCAATAAGGAAATTTTTACATATATCTTTTAAATACTTTATATTTTTATGAAATTCCATCGTCATTTATATAAAAATCAACTAATTGTCTAAATGCGTGGGATTTTAAGTATAGTGTTGTTAATTAAATTTATTTAATGTAGAAGAATAACAACAATTTTAAAAATATATTCTTATTTCAAGTTATTAAAAAAATCTATATATCTTCCCCAAAGTGGAAGCGAGGTTTTTTTTTTTTTTTTTTTCCATTTCCAAATTGTAAATTCAGTATAAATATAATTATTTTTTATTCTATTATTTATAAATTATAAATATTGAACTTTGCCTAATTTGTATATATCCATGGCATGAGAATCATGTTGTATGATAATGAAAATTGAGAGAGAAAAAAAAAAACATATTTCATATGTTATGACTTTTAACATGGTTTTTGCATATGTGATATTAGTATCATGGTAACAATCCATGAAAAGTTGTGAATAATTGATTCTCCCTTATATTTCATGTGAAATGTTTAAATTCAATGCATGATATTCTAAATCATTTTATATATTCATGCAAATTTTAGCATATATATATATATATATATATATATATATATATCGATATAACAATGACATAATGCTTCCTTCATGATTAAGAAGCAAATACATAATTAAAATTTCACCATTCTGGTAGCATTAAGTTCATAATTATATGAACATGATAAAATATGTTACTTTAATTATAGAGTCATCAGATTTTAAAATGCTCACCATCCAATATAATTTTTCAATTTTTTATATCAATATGGGACAGTTTGTTTTGGAATAAGGATCAACTCAATCCTCATTACCTGGAAAAAGAAAAGGAAAAAAGAAAAAATAACCTTTGTAAGGATCATATTAAAAGTGTGATAAAGTTTCATTCATTGTTCCCTTTTTGAATAACTACTTTCTTATTATTTTCCAGAATAAATAGAAGATAACCATATTACTTGGTTTATAAATTTTATTGGAAACTGTTTAATTTGCATAAAGAATTAGAAAAATAAATATTTGATTTAATTAAACTATTTCAAATAAGATAATAAGTCTTTATTATATAAAATAATAAGGTTATCTATTGGAAAAATCATGACATTTACTTTTATTATAGTTAATCAAAACTTTTGGTAGTTTCAAAACAAATATGATATTAGATACATTTTGCGACAACATATATGTGCATATCATTTTTTTCTAGACCAACTCTGATAAATACAATTAGTAAAGTAATCAGATAACATCTAATTGATACAAGAAATATTTAAAATTCATAAATGATATGATCATTAGATTAAACTAAATAACTTTGAAGAGTTATATTATTATTACTGATCAACATTAATTTCAATTCAAAAAAATTCAAACGCTTAAAATTTATATGTTCATGCATTACACAATTACCAAAATGAGATGAAATATTTTCAAGAACTTGACTTTTTATTGTAAATTAGCATTTTCACATCAAACTCAAAATATTTAAATTTTCAGTTGGTCTCTTGCACGATTGTAGCACATGCGACGGTATTGAAGTATACGCTTTATAAGTATAATTATGTGTTTTTCATCTATAAGTATGTGTTTTAAAGATGCAAGTATGTGTTATAATAAGTATGCGTTTTACAGTTATAAATAAGTATGTGTTTTTTTTACTATAAGTATGAGTTTTGCAAAACCGTTGTATGGTGCGACGGTCGCACATGAGTTTTTGTACTAAATTTTATGGTCATACATCACATAGGTAACGAATTAGATTGAAATTACTCCCAAAAAATTTATTATTTTTCGTATTCAACATTTTCATATCAAAATATTAAAAATATTAGAATGTATGTGCTCATGCATCGCACAACACCTATACTAAATGAATCTGAAAGCACATGTTCACCCTTGCTTTTTGGGCATTATATTCCTTTATCTATTAACTAGATTTAAACCCGTGCGATGCACGAGCTTTATTTAACATTTATTTTATAAGTATTATTATTTTATATGTGTTTGTTGATTTATATGTGTGATATTTTTTTCTATATCCTTAAAATAATCTTTTTAATTGTTTTTAGTTTTTAATTTTTTTCATTTGATCTTTAGCACTAAATTGTTAATAGCTAGTTCTTTATAGGTGTTTTAACTGTTGGATTAGATATTTTCATATCTTTCTTTAAAAAATATAGAATAAATCTCATTTTTATCGTTCGAATATATCGGTTCTGTTCCGATTTTGCCTTTGAGTGCTCTTTTTATTAGGTTTACATAATGATTTCATTTGTAAAATAATAGAACATCATCTAATTTTTCTACAATTCCCGATATGATCAACTTTCAAACTTGTAAATCCATCTACGACCCAATGTAAACATATTCTAAGGTTTTTTTAACACCTATTTTTTTGTTAATGTCATTACTTTTGCAAGAACATTGTTGTTTACTTTTTTTTTTTTTCAATGTGAAATGTTGGATAAAAACAATTATTAAAGCTTGGAACTAAATATTTCATAAAGAAAAAGTTAATACAACTTACATATTTAGTTTTTTCTAAGCACTTATTTTGTGTAGAGTAGTGGGGTATGTATTTAATTGATATTAATATTTTAATATTTCATAAATAAAATATTTTTTAGGAATTGAATGGCATTTAAGAAAATGTAACATATAATCTATTTGCTTATTTGTCAACATTTCAAAGCGTCAAATGTCAGCCCAAGGTTCATTTGGAAAACACATGTGGCACAATTTGAGAGATTCAAACCCTCCTTTTATATATATAGATTTTCTCCATGGACCTTGAAGCAGTTATCATTTAATTCTCTCAAAGTATATGTTGGATTAGGAAAAAAACCCTAGGTGCGGCTATCCGCATCCCAAAAATTACTAAACACACCTCATTTCTAGTGTAATTATATTTTGGGGCCGGCTATCCGCACCCCATGTATTCTAGACACACCCCAGTTTTTATTTAAAAAATTCAAAAAAAGGCAAAATGACAAATTTACCCCTCTTAATTAAAAAAAAACTGAAATTGAATACATAGGATTCCCGTCTCCTGCCTCTCTTTTTTTTTCGTTTTCATTCCTCAAACTTTGAATCCCCTTAAAAATATCATTTTATGAGTTACAAAATATATAATAATCGTGTGAAATCGTGTAAAAAAATGAAAAAATAACAACAAATATGAGGACTCGTTCGACCCTAGTTTGTCGAACACAAAGAGGTGTGTTCGACCATTGGTTGAACACACTATAGTGTGTTCGATCACCAGGAGTCGAACACGTTATAGTGTGTTCGAACAATGGTTGAACACATAAGGGTAAAATTGTTTTTTTATTATTTCTTGAATTTTTTAAATAAAAAAAATAAAAAATGAGGTGTGTTTAGAATATATGGGGTGCAGATAGCCGGGCCCTTATATTTTTCATTTATATAGAAATGAGGTGTGTTTAGTAATTTTCGTGGTGCGGCCAAAACCTTTATCACATTCTCAATTTAAAAAAAAAAAAAAAGTAATCAATGCCTAGTGTTTCGAAATCTATCCATAATGAACTACGAAAATGTAATCATATATGTTACAGTTAAGATTGAGATCGAGACCGCCTATGATAAGGCCCATCCTTTTTAATCACCACAATATCTTCCTTATTATTTCCATCTTCGTCCCCCAACTTTTCATTATTTCTGATAGGCCCCCCTTTGCTCTCACACGATTTCTTCTTCTGCAAGCCAAAGGCACTCTTCAATCCATTCACCAATCTCCGACCAAGTTTCCTCTCCACATTCGCAGTCTCCGACTGCGCTTCCACTCTCGCCACCTTCTTCGCCACGTCGCGATAGCTCAGCGAAGAAACGGAGCCCGTCTGGCCCCGCTCGATTTTCGGTTGGGAGCTGAACCGGAAGCTGGCGGACCGGCCTGAACCGGCGGTGCTGTTGAAAGTGGTCTCAGATTCGTTCAAGAGCTTCTTCATTCCGCTCAGCTCTCTCTCGAGGCTCTGGATCCGTGAGTTGGTGGCGCTCATTATGGATCTGAGCTGCGAGACCTCGCGCAGGGCAGCGTCGCGCTGGAGGATGGCGCCGAGCGTGGTGGCGGCGCCGGCGGAGTCGTGGTGGTGGCGGTCGTCGGCGGCGGCGGCGGAGATGATGGAGTGGCGCGTGTTGAGCTGTTGGAGGAACATGGCTTGGACGACGAAGCGGAGGGGCATTCTCGGGTTTTGCACTGCGTGCATGAGGATGCTGGGAGATAGGATGCTGCAATCTATCAGGTTGCATATTTGGATCTTCTCATCCTCATTCATCCTTCCTATGTTTTCCTGCGTTCATAATTTTAATTATTAATTTTTTTTTTTTTTGGAAAAAAAATGTTGGAATTCTTAGGTATGAACAAATTGATTAACTAATTAAAAACATCGTGAAAAATTAGCACAAGCACGTAGGCACACACACAAACATGTTTACAAAGAATGTGCAACTCAAGGCCTAAACTCGACTTTTAAGCGTGGCTAGTTTAAACATCATAATTTTAAATAGCTGATTTACAAAAATATGTATTTATGGGAAATACCTTAAATTACCACAAAATGTTGTGAAAAATACTTTTTTATCATGTGATTTATATTACTTTTCTACCATAAAATATTTTAAATAATATTTTTCTACTATAAAATGTCTTGAATTCACTATTATCAATGCTTTAAAATTTGAGGATAATTTTTTTTTAATTGGATTGTGGAAGAAAAGTACATTATCTTGTGTAAGAGAAAAGTAAACCATTATATTAATTGTGGTAAAAATTCATGCTATCTCATTTATTTATAGGCATGATGTCAACTTTTGAAGATAGAAACAAACATGATTTTGGAGTTTGATATCCAAAATCAGGAAAAACTCTTGCAAACATATATAGTGACACAAAGCCATTAATAAATTATCAACTATTAATAAGAAATACTATTGGAGGCAGTTTATAAAGTAGCGAAATAAGATGAGAAAATTTTAAAATGGAACAAACATAACAAAACATTATTTATAATCGGATTGATTGAAATCATAACATTAATAAAATGAGTTTCAATTTTCACATAATAATATAAAAAAATGACACATGCACACAAATGTACATCATGCGGCACAAAGATTACACATAGAGATATACACATATTTATTCGTGCAATGCACGAACCACACTCTTAGACACTTATTTCTACATTTTTGGTTGGAAAAATGTTTTTGTTACAAATTAATTATTTTAAATTTATTATTATCGTACATGGTTATTTCTATCAATGGCACTCAATTCACTATTATCAATGCTTTAAAATTTGAGGATAATTTTTTTATTGGATTATGGAAGAAAAATACATTATCTTGTGTGAGAGAAAAGTTAATCATTATATTAATTGTGGTAGAAATTCATGCTATCTCATTTATTTATAGGCAAGACGTCAACTTTTGAAGATAGAAACAAACATGATTTTGGAATTTGATATCCAAAATCAGGAAAAACTCTTGCAAACATAGATAGTGACACAAAGCCATTAATATATTATCAACTATTAATAAGAAATACTATTGGAGGCAGTTTATAAAGTAGCGAAATAAGATGAGAAAATTTTAAAATAGATCAAACATAACAAAACATTATTTATAATCAGATTGATTGAAATCATAACATTAATAAAACGAGTTTCAATTTTCACATAGCAATAGAAAATGACACATGCACACAAATATACATCATGCGGCACAAAGATTATGCACAGAGATGTACACATATTTATTCGTGCAATGCACGAACCACACTCTTACACTCTTTTTTCTACATTTTTGGTTGGAAAAATGTTTTTGTTATAAATTAACTATTTTAAATTTATTATTATCTTATAGGTTATTTCTATCAATTATCAATTTTATTCTAAATACCAATTGCATAAATTTAAAAATATAAACAAAATTATAATAAATATTCATACCTTGAGATAAATGTCGATGATTCTATACAGAATATCATGGCGCTCAGTCAACCGTTGATTCAACGACTCCAAGATCAATTTCAAATCCTCAATCCTCACATTCTTGAAGTCGTTCAAACAGCCAAGATCGCCGTCAGCTTCAGCCGTCAAACATAACGCCTCAATGCATCTGCTGACAAGAGACGCCGTCGTTTCGGCTTCCGGAAGGAGCGTAAAACACGAGCGCAGCACAATGGAAGCACACTCTATGTTAACGGCAACAACACGGCAGAAATAGGATTCCGTTATCTGCCGCAAGTTCTTTTCCCCCAAGGCGCTAACCTCCGTCATTCCAAGCAGTTCCGCCGCCGTCCGAAGTGCCGCGACGTTGAACGGCGTTATGGCGACGTGGACTCCGTAACAGAAGTCCGTTACCAAGGAGAATGTTTGAGGCGTTATGTTTAACGGCGGTGAGAGGGTCATTTCGGGGAATTCACTGAGCTGCCGTTTCAAGTAGGCACTCTTTGCGATTAATGCTTCCTGTGAAAAGAGAGTAAATACGCCATCACTTTTTCATTAATATTCATTCATACTGAAAAACACTTCTCATTGCACATTTATTTAGGCTAACGAACTGACGTTTACAAAAGTGAATACTATTTAATGATTATTTGCACATTTTATAGTAAGGGATGTGCTTGATCTCAAATTCGAACGAATTTATTTTTATAATGCACAAGTTTGACTCCACAAATAATTTGATATCGACTTGATATTTGAAATGAATAGAAATGGAAAAGATGAGCAAAAATGGAATTTTTATGTAAATAAATAGCATATTTAAGAGTAAAATAATAAATTTAACATATACTCAATTATGCTCGTAAACCTATCGAGTCGAGTTAATATACTCGAACTCAAGATTGAAAGCTACTTAAGTAGCTCGAGCTCCACTCGATTATTTTCAAATTAAATTTGACTTTTTACGAGTCGATGTCGAGTAGATTACGAGTTGCCTCTATTTTATAGTAGGCAAAGATTGGGCAACCACAAATTAATTTATTCTTAAATTGGTAGCAATAACCTATCAAAATATATTTAACCTGACCTGGGTATATTTCTCGATTTTTGCAAAATCCCTATTAAGTGTTTCATCCCATTTGCAATTCAAGAAAAAACACATGATAAATGCAAATAAATATTTTTTTTTTTTGGTGGCGGCCAATTGAATTTGTAGAAAGCCATAAGAAATTCAACGCCAAGCCAAGTTTGCTGGATAAATTGCATCTCACAACATTCAAATTAAGAAAAGATTGCCTAGAATAAGAATTTCCCTTTTGAGAAAAGGAAAAAGAAAAAAAATTTATGACTTCAGAAAAATTAGAACAAAAAAAAAAGGGGAAGAGAGAAAAAAAAAAAAAACAAAAAAAGCTTTAAAACTTTGTGTTTTTTTTTTCTTTTTTGGATTTCAAAACTTGATTAGTACAATGAGATTTACGGTTTACAAGAAAGACGTTATGGTCCGAAAAAAATAATTTGTTAAGATGGAATATATTATAAATATATATATATATATTTTTTTTTTTACAAAAAAAGGTCCCAGTAAGTTGTTTAACGAAAACAAGACAGATTAATCTGTCATCAATTTGCAAAAAAATAATTTGAAAAAATTCTGATATTTCTCAGAGTAAAATAAAACAAAATAAAATCCTGATAACAATCCCCAGAAACAGATGAGAGAGCATAGCCACACAAAATTAATTAAAAAAAAAAAGGGGACAGAGAGAACAAAAGAATAAAAAAAAAAAGACCTTGTGCAGGCGAAAACATGAAGCCTGGACATGTATCACCACGTCTGGATCACGCCTCCTACTCAATGACCTGATCACAACCCAAATGCACATTAATTCATTTATTCAAAAAAAAAAAAAAAAAAGAGATCTAAGAAAATTAAAAAGAAAAAAAATACCATGGTTCTTTGTCCCTGGAAAGAAGTGGAGTGGGAGAAGGAGAAGATTCAAGAGAGGGTGATGATGAAGATACAGAATCTTCGTTTTCCTCTTCATAGATTGTACCTACAACCCCCAATCTCAAATCCATTCTCTCTCTCTCTCTCTACAATATATGTGGATATATAATTAAATAGGGTTTTGTGTAAAATATTGAAAGGTAATATATATTCTTAAATAGAGAAAAAGGGGGTTGATATTATATACTACACTTGATATGGTTTCCTTGTAGAGATAATTTGGTGCATTAAATGTGGGCATGTGCCCATTCATAAATGCTCCTCAGCTTTGATTCAATTCATTCATTCCTCCTGCCACTCTCTACAATTTCAACCTCTTTCATTTTATTTTTATTTTCTAAAAAAAACAAAAGGTTGGTGAGTGTGGGGAAGAAGTGTTAATTCACAATGGCGGGAGCAAATGCCTGTTTGAAAACATTATTATTTGATTTGATTTATGTACGATTTTGATGTATGTCAGTTTTTCTTTGACTGTTTTGCCACCTAATTATATATATATAGTTTATTACCACACAAGCTTGGAATAGTAGTTTTTGGTTTTAATTTGAAAGAACAATGGAAACACTCATGCAAAGATGATGAGGTGTTCAAAGCTACAAATTGATGGGTATAACAGGTTTGAGTTGAATTGAGCCCAATTTTTTAGCATATATAAAATTTGATTTTGGTTTGTTAATTTATTTTGGATTTTTTGAGTAACATTAATCATGGTTTTTAAACCATTTGAGGAGCGTTGACTTCTTCTCTGGATGCAATGTCGGACTTCATGTCTTGATAGATTATTTTCATTAATGATAGTACGACGTGTGATCTTACATTATAGATAAGTGTATCTCTATTGAATCTTCTGTTGTCTTATGTTTCCAATGTACATGACTAACTTATCAACTTAAAGAACACGTGTCTTATTCAAATATAGTTGTTTCTATTTAGTAAGGTTTAGAATAATTGACACATGTAAGATTACTTGTAAATTTCATAGTCTCGAAAGATTGAAATTAGCTCATTAGTTTGTTCTCTTTAATTTTCAAACCCTATATTATAAAAACTATCTCCTCTCATCACGCTTCAACTAGTCTTGGTTTTTCAACCATTAATTAATCGATCAGGAGCATCGACTTCGTCTTTAGATGCAGTGTCGAACTTCATGATATCTTAATGATAGTTCACCATGTGATCTTGCATTATGGATAAGTGTATATATATATATTTGAATCTTATGTCATCGTATGTTTCTAGTGTATATAACTAATTTATCAACTTGAAAGAACACGTGTCTTCTTCGTATACAATTGTTTCTATTTAGTAGAATTTAGAAAGTAAGATTACTTCTAGGTTTTGTATGCGCAAAGGATCAAAAAGCTCATTAGTTTTTTCTCTCACATTTTTAAAACTCTTTTATACTATTGAGGTACTTTTTGACTCTAATTCAGTGCTAAGACTATATATGACTACATTCTAATCCTATTTCTTTACAAACTTGTATTTCCATCAATCATTTCTATCTATGGAGAAAAACCTTTCAAAGTCAATGAGAAATAGGTCATTGGACAAAGTAGATCTTAAATGTGGGTCATGTTGTGTTAAGGGCCGTCTTCTGTGTAAATAAGAGGCTCGAAACTTCAAACGGGATCGAGAGTTGATGAGCCTCGATTTCCTACTCTTTGATAATAAGGTAGTCTCATTTTCATGTGTTTACGAAACGTTTTTTTTCTTTGTTTAATGATGTAGAGTTATCAGCTTGTCTAAGATTATATTGTCTATGCAATTTTTTATTTATTGTATGAAATTTCGAATTGAATTTTAGGACTTAAAATATTTTTTGTGTCCTTATATATAATAGTGTGGTTTGGTTCTCTCAAGTGTTGATATTTGAAGCTCTACAATGTTGTCAAGTGTCCTCCCTCAAATACATTTTCTTTATAAAATATCAAAAAGTTAAAACCAATTAAATACATACCCCACTACTTTACAAAACGGAAGAAAAAAATAAATATGTAAGTTACAAATACTTGGAAGAGATTGATAATGATGTAATGCATTTTTTTTTTTTTTTGGTAGTGTACACTCTTCGAAATTTTCAGAAGTTTATTATGGGTATTTAAATTAACTCTTAACATCCTATTTTAGAATTTAAAAATCTATTTGGTATAAATTAACTTAGCATCCTATATTAGAATTTAAAAATCTATTTGGTATATCTAAAAATAAAATAATAGAATATAGATGTCAATTTTAAATTTTAAAAATCAACTCATACAATGTGATATGATATCACGTACCTGATTATATTTTAAAAATTAATAAAAAAATCTAAAACAAAAATTTATAATTACTTGAATAAATTAAATAATACATTATGTTTCAATTAGGTCTCAATATATTCAAATTTTGGTTGCGCAACTATGTTTTATGTATCTTAATCAAATATATTTTTATTTTTGTTGACATTGTCTCTTTTAAAAGTGAAGAAAAATAAAACGAAGAACAAAGAATAAAAGTATCAAGGTAAAACCAGAGAAATTGAAAGTGCAAGAAGCAAAATTGACTCAGAGGAATTAAGGGGGTGTATTGGATTAGGATTTTAAAGGACTTTTTAAGCTGAAAAAAGTCACGCGGATTTAAAAGACTTTGCAGGATTTTTATGACTTTTAAGATTTTGCAAGATTCTGTAAAGACTTTTTAATCAGGATTTTAATGGATTCTGTAGGACTTTGTGGACTTTGCAGAACTTCATGGATTTATGAAGTACGATAAGGGTTCAAGATTTTTTTTCATACATTCGAATTTAAAAAGAGTCAAAGACAAAAAAATAAAAATAAAAATAATAATTCTCTTGTCGCTCTTGCTCTTGGGTTTGAAGTAATTATAAAAATTGATTTGTGATTTTGAATTATGAAGAATGAGATAGGTGGCCTATTTATAAGTAATTATAAAAATTGATGTGTATCGACATATTAATATCGCAAATTATATGGTAGTCTTTAGACATTGAATATAAATTGTGATTTTGAATTATGAGGAATGAGATAGGTGGCCTATTTATTTTAATAAATGTGAAGTAATTATAAAAATTGATGTGTATCGACATATACATATGGTAGTCGATAGTGATATCGATAATTTATATCAACATATACATATCGCAACTGATATGATCGATAACGATGAGTTAAAATATTAGTATATAGATATTGCAACTGATATGATTAATGTCGATAATATTAACAAGTTCTAAATAATTTAAATATTGATATATAGATATTGTAATTGATATGATTGATGTCGATAACACCAAAACAATATAGTTCCATTAATCCAAAATGTGTTCATACACAACCAAAATATAAAGCAAGCACTTCAAACAAATGCAACCAACATAATACCAAAACAATAAACATAATACCAAAACAATATAGTTTGACAAAACCAAAAGAAAATACTTCAAGTAAGTGAAACCAAAATAACACCAAAACAATTCATCGGAATCCTCCTTGGTCCAAGCTTCATAGTTTTCTTTCTCTTTTCCCTTTCCTTTATTATTTCCTTGTGAATCTCCCATTTGAATTATTAAAAAAAAAGTAACGGGAGTATTTTCAGATGAATGAAACTATGAATTCTAAAAGATAAAGAGATACAGTATATACATGAAAACGCCAATAACATCTCCTAATCCAATATAGCCCACCTATTCATACATGAAAACGTCAATAGCATCACCCAATACAAACAAAGAGATATAGTATATACACACACTATACATATCACAAATTTTTTTTCACAAATTTTTTTTCATATTATATCCTAATTGCTAAAACACATAGCAAACCAATAAATTTCAGGTTCTCATACAATATGACCTCATTATACTCTTTTGAATCACAATCTTTGCAACGTGTGGCATTACTTAAGCAGATTGACTACATTGATGCATCCTAAAAATTAGTCAATCCACCAGAACATTCAACAGTGGAGGAGCTACTACATTCTGCGACTAATGATCTTTATGATTTTATTTTTCTTTAGCATGCTTTAAACCAATTAAACAAATAAAAAAACAAAGACTGGATTATTACCAGATTCACAACTCCAGATTCTTTTTATTATTATTAATTTCCAAGAAGAAGAGAAGATTATGCAAGAAATAACAGATTCAGAAAATTGAACGGAAATTTCAGGGAAAACCCTTCTAAAGCCAGATGAAAAGGAGAGATAGAAAACTCACTTCGGAATGTTCGATTTATTGCTGGCAACTTTCACCGCAGGATTTTTGCTTTCCAAAATCAATATTTTCTCTGATTTCTTCTGTAAATCGATTTATTAGAAGACATGAAATTCTAGGAGGGAAGAGAAATCAATATTTTCTCTGATTTCTTCTGTAAATCGATTTAGGGTAATTGGAAGACATGAAATTCTAGGAGTGAAGAGATAAAGGTGAAGAGACATTACCGGAGGAAGCACTTCAAGAGTCCTCTAAAATCTGATGGGTTTGGATGGGATTGTTGGTATTTATAAATATCACTGAAAAGTCCTTCAAAATCCATCTAACACAACAATCCTGTAAAATCCTTGTATTTTTGAATACCAATGGATTATTTTTAAATAGTAAAAAGTCTTGCATGAATACCAATGGATTTGAATGGACTCTTTAAAAAATCTTGAAAATCCAGATTGAATACAGTGGATTGTTTTTAAGTGACATAAAATCCTGATTGAATACCAACGGATTTTTTTCCAAAAAGAAGTCTTTTAAAATCCTGTGAAATCCTAAACCAATACACCCCTAAGTGTCCTCTTTTGAAATTAATTTTATCTACTATTCTCGATATTTGGACGCATTACTAAATCCATCTGAAGTACCTAATTTTATTTATATATAATATATATGAAGAGATTTTGAATTTATGATATTTCACACTACCCATAATTCTTAAAAAAAAAAAAAAAAAAAAAGCCAAACACGACGTATACTTTTTCCAAAGATGAATTTGCAAATTTCAAAACAGATACATGTATTTTTTTAAAGTATCCAACCAAAACAATCAAATACCACAGTCAATTTTGACAAAAACAAGAACAAGAAGCCAGAGATTGAACAAATGAAGACACAAATAGAAAAAACAAAAACAAACTCATTTCAAAAGTTAGCCTTTGAGCAACAAATAAGAGACTTATTCATTACTTTTTGAAGACAACATTTGCAAAAAACCGACACGATAATGAAAACAAGAAAAATTCATCCACAAGCAACTAACTTTTGACATTTTAAGGACAAACATCAAATGAATATAAAACCAATTAGGAAAAATATATTACGGAAGAAAAAGAAAACATTCATACATATGTATAGAATAATAAATGTCCGAATAAATTCCACAAAAAATATAAATTAAACGAATTATAAAGCCCGTGCAATGCACGATTCAAACCTAGTACCTCTTAAATTACAAGACTTAGTGGTATTAACATTACAAATTTATTTTGTACAAATTGTATTTATTTTAAGGATAACTCTAACGAAATGAACCTTAATAAAGCCCAATATCCAAACACAACAATAAATACAAGGCCCAGCCCACTACAAAAAAAAAAAGCAAGCCCAAGCCCAATCCCATCAATCAACCTTCCATCTCACTATATAAACACAGAAACCCTAATCACGTCCCTCTTCAGCTTTCAACACCGAAAAAGCAAGCAGAGCAGCAGCAGCGGCGAAGATGAAGTACAACCCACGCGTCTCCTCTTCCCGGCGCAAGAGCCGGAAGGCTCACTTCACGGCGCCGTCGAGCGTCCGCCGTGTCATAATGAGCGCGCCGCTCACTGGCGACCTCCGATCCAAGTACAACGTCCGTTCCATGCCCGTTCGCAAGGACGACGAGGTGCAGGTGGTCCGTGGGACCTACAAAGGTCGCGAAGGGAAGGTGGTGCAGGTCTACCGTAAGAAATGGGTCATCCACATCGAGCGCATCACCCGTGAGAAGGTTAACGGATCCACCGTCAACGTCGGAATTCACCCGTCGAAGGTCGTTATCACGAAGCTTCGCCTTGATAAGGACCGGAAATCGCTGCTTGACCGCAAGGCCAAGGGACGCGCCGCCGCGGATAAGGACAAGGGCACCAAGTTCACCGCTGAGGATATTATGCAGACTATCGATTAGGAGGTTGGTTAATTACGGTTTTGCTTTTTGTTTGGATGGTGTTGTTGGAGATACATTGATGAATGTTGATGTGAGGAACTATGTTATATCATCTTACTTTTGATGGATTTTGTTTTGTTTTAATCACTGCTGATAATTATATTGAGCTATTGAATTCCTTCACTTTGATGCTTTAATAGTTCGACATTTGCTTCATCTTTAGCTGATTAAGATTGTCTTCAAAACTTAATATTGTTTCTGAAATTCTGCGTTGTGGGGAGCAGTAATGATGTTTATCCTTCGAAATTTTGAGAGGTGATTTGTGGGTATATTGTTATAATCAATAATTTTAACTCAATTGAATATATTTGTTCAAAGAATTGATAAGTTTGAAATAAACGCTTTAGATTGCAATTCTTGCTTGCTTGTACTATAGATACAAATGCAATTGAGAAAAAGATTATGGTTCATATTAAATAATGTACAAATTAGATAACATGTTAACCCATAATCCATTAATCATATTTCATAATCCACATAAGAATGTGTGAAATTTGTTTGGTTTATGGATGATAATGGGTCCTTCTTGTAGAAATTTATAACTCATGAAATTGTCTCATTTTTGTGACTGAATTTCACTGCTTATTCAGAAAGATATGGTTGGTTTGCTTTTCTTCTGTACCAATTTTAATCTCCCAAGAACAAAGTTTTCATGGTTTTTAGCAATATTTCTTCTATACTATGTTTTTTTTGGAGGATTATTAATTCTTGCAAAGATTCACAATTATAGTTTTAATATACAAAACACTTTTTTCCTTCAATATCTTTTGCACATTAGCTGCTCCAAACTTTTATGTAAATTGTGTAGTTCAGGATGTGTAAGTTTTAAACCAAAAAAAAAAAAGGAAAATTAGTATATGATGTGCCAAAAATGTACCTAGTTTCGATGGAAGTTTAATTATCCATAAATTATATCAACTCTTAAATGTACGTTTATGTGTGTACATGCAGTATTGTTTTTTATAACAAATGAAATAACGACTGAAAATACCAGTCATCTTCAAAGAAATTCACTTAGTTTAGTTCATTGAATTGAAATCAAATAAATGCAGTTTTCAGCCAAATATTTCACGCCATTTTTATGTTTAAATTTCTTTTTATTTATATTAGAAACATGTAATTGGAGCCTTTGAACTGATACCGTCGGTTCTGTTCGCAATCGATAACCAGATGAACTTGGCAATTTAATTATAGTTGTTAGATCATTTTGAACTTTAAATTTAAAAGAAAACTGAACAAAAATATTTTTGAAAAAATAACCAATGTTATCTCTCTCTCTCTCTCAAAATTACACTACATCTATGAACTATGATTATTGATTACAATTATAGAATAAATTGTTGGTCGGCCTTGGTTCAACTATTAATTAGAACCCAACTCCCAAACACTTATATTTTTAAACATATATTTTTTTTAAACATAACTCATAAGCTACTCAAAACTTTCCTTGACCTTTAGAACCAAGTATAATTTAATTCCATGATTTCAAAAAATTAAGAAAAAAGGGTTCTCTGCCTCCTATTTTATCACGCAAAATCCACCATACAAGAAAGTTTCAAAGCCATGAAATGCCCAAATAAAAGAAGCTGAAATACAAAGAAATGAATGTTGGACAATTCTTGAAAGTAACATTTTCATGCCCAAAAAAAACCTCATCAACAAATAGAAAAGGGTAGTTGCAAAACAGAGGAGAAACCACTACCCCCATGCATCAATACATATTCTGTTCAATAACTAAAAAGGAGTATTACTATATCAACTTATTTTGTGCTTCTTTCGAATGCACCTCAGTAACCTGAAGAATTGATTTCAAAATTCTATGTCAAAATGTTCAAGGCTTGAGAGCAAGCGATACGCCAAACCTGGGAGTCTTATCCAAGGCCTTAGTATCAACTTCGCTTGAGATAGTCACTAGTGATTTCGGGATGAGCTCGTGTTGCAAAACAGTCCCTAGTGACCCATGATTATTAAGCTTCATTTTCACAAGTGTGAGGTGATCGATGGCATAAGACCCTCCGACTGTAAATGTGTTCTCATTAGTGGAGAGCTTTCGAGTGATCTCTCCCACAGCAGCACTTCTCTTGGATTGATCCAGGTAGTGTATGTATGAAGCCTTTATAGTGTCCCCTTTGTCTCCCCTGAAAAGAGAGGAAAACACTAATAAAATCCCTAGTTTTAATAAGACAAAAAGAAATAGAATATATTAAATAAGATATCAACCTATACAACAAATAAAACCTTTTATCCCATCGTGAGCACAGGTTGTATGGATCATGTCACACTATCATGTTTAGTGCAAACACATACTCTCATTAATATTTAGAAATAACATGTCAGTTTTCTCTTTTCATTAGTTAAAAGTATCTGTACTTGCTACTCGTCGAAGTAGCATCTAAAGGTCTCCTATGCACATCTATTAGGGATCCCCAACTTTTTAATACACCCATAACTTAATTTATCTAACTTAGTGCGTCCACACATCCACCTCAAGATTCATTTTTACTTTCTCTTAAACAAGATATTAAACAATGTAACAATGTTTTGGGACTTACAAAATGATCGAGGCACTGGAATCTGGCTTTGTCACAGTGATGCCTGCTGTGTATTTTGTCAATTTACTGGTAGTTGAATCGTAGCCTGCCTCTACACCAAAAGCAAAAGTGGGTGTGCCAAGGGTGGCTGAAAAATCAAGGGGAGGAGATTGGTTCAGACCAACAGCTGCAGTGATGGATGCGTGAGGGTGGAAGTAATGAATTTCTAGCTGCACAAGTGAAACGAGAGAAGGTTAGAACTACTAAAGAGACAGAACTGGCTATTTCATGCAGGTTATGTAGTTGGAAAAATTGATAGCACACACCTTGCCGGACTCATAGTTTGGGTATTTCAATGTGGCAATGGTCTTTGATGAGGGAACTATATTAGCTAAAGCTATAGTTGCTGAGATCTGGCATATGAAAAAAAATGTATCAGAAAAATGATAATGGACAAGAATGTACTCATGTGTTAATAATCTGAGCGTCTCACATTTGATTCTGTATCAACTTTGACATCAAGAGAAGTGTTTTTGTATATATACTGGGCTTGCACATCACCAGATGAGTAGCCTCCCTTTTTCACTGTCGATGTTGTCAAGGCCTACACACGGAAAAAGTAATTTTAAAAAATGTGAGAATAATTTGTTCAACATTATCAAGAAAATTATAACGTGAGTTGAGTCATGAAAATATCTGAAGAACTGATGCAAAAGCATGTCACAACTCAACAATTAATGGTTGCAGATGTATATCAGTAGAGCACGGCCTAATTTCAATGTTGAGCTCAAGCTCAAACAAATCTTGTAAAGGCTTGAATTTATGTTGACAAGAGAGAAAATTGAGGTTGATCTCCAAATCATTTAATAAAATAAGAAAAAGTCAGAATTTTAAGAGTACAAAAATTGAAGTCACCTATATTTTGAGACAGTTCATAAGAATTAGTTTTCCAACAGAAATCATCTTATTCCAAATCTAGTAATAAAAAGAGGTTAACAATTACTAGTTGAAACTATTCATGCAATTTAAAGAAGTAGAATATGTATTAGTTAAATCTGAAAGTCAATCACGCTAGTGAGCTCAAGGTCGGATTCTCAAGCTCGACTAAATAACTTGTTTAACACTCATATTAGTGGAGATGCTGTGAGCAGGGTACAGTTGATAAGTGGAAACAGGCAGAAAAACAACGCAGGCAAACCAATTCTGAGCAGCCATAACCGAGGCACCAATAGGCAAACACAAACATATTATATCTTATGGCAGGGGCAGGGGATATTTTTCAGTAATTTTGATTAAACCAAAAATAAATTAAAGTAAAAGTGGAGTTCTTCCATGTGAAAGTCGATTTTTAGTTAAACATCATCTATTTCTTCAAAGGCCAAATAACAAATTCAGATATATCAACTAGACAGAGAAAGGAAGAGATATCCCCATTTATACAGACACACATATACTAGTGCCAACACTTGTTTATCCTACCGACATCTAATCTATATCAGACCTCTCTGCAACTGAAAAGCGCAGAATATCCCAGTAATATTTCCCCAAACTACAATTACACCTCCTCTGGGGTTTATACTCATATCCAGCATACATTTTCTTTCTTAAATGAGCCAAATTAATAGCAGCATCTCAGATCATCATAAAATTTGGTTCAAGAAGATTTCAGATGGTCTACATTCCATGTCAAAATCAAGACCTGCAAGTTAAAGAAACACCTAGACTCTGAAGGCTGTATCCATTTTAAGAAATACTATGAATTATAAGAGTTTTAGACAACTATGCCAAGCCAAATCAGTACAAGTTGATTTCTGCCTTACGAAAAATGCTATTATAGCCAGACATTTGTCCAGATTTAACTTCTTGACTCATCTTCAGCAATCTATATGATGCAGAAAGTAATCCATCCAATAAGAATTGAAGAATTAGAAAAGAGATTTCTCATTGCAGTACCTCACAATAAAACCCATGCCATGATTGCCAGATTGGTGAGAGTAAAATTCCATATATAGTTGCTAAACACAAAAAAATGTCCACGCATCCATCCATATAATCATAAAAAGAAAATGCAGTACCCCCACAATCAAAGACATGCCATTTCAAGAGAGTAAAATGCCACATATAACTGCTTAACAATAAAGCGCAGATTTTCTTAGATTACATAACTGACAGAATTCCACAATTTAATGAAACTGATTCACAGGCTTTGGTTTTCATATAAGTAAGTTTCAAGCATTGTTTGTTAAACAACCTCTAGTTAAATGTCTAAATAGGACGTGAGCCTATGATCCGAAAACTCCTAGAAGTAGCAGTATTATACAACAGATTTTATTCAACAGTCAAAGCAACAAAGGCCAAAAATAACGAGAAATGAAGTTTCAAGGTTTCCTAACTCAATGATCTTAAGAAAGTAACACCCACTGTCGCCATCATGGAAGAAAATGTCCCTCTTCACCGTGTGTAGTAAATATTCAAAGTAACAACAATGCCACTATGCCAATGGACTTCCATAAATGCACAAAACAAGGAACAGGGGAGAGAAACATATGAATGAGAAGGAATAAGAATCTGAAAAGATCTTCTTGAATGATTTTGCTTGGCACAAATGACGAGTCATTTTTTAATATACCAGTTTTGAAAAGATCTAAAAACTAAAACCTCCTAATTCACACATGCATCTGCTCTCAACTATAATTGACCATATAGGTGTACTATTTCTCATGAAGTAATATTAAAGAAGAGTTATATTTAAGAAACTTGCCAAATGATGGTTGATTCAACACTTGCGAACACCATTTGCAGATAAATGTCAATAGATTAATGACTTCACTCCAACTATTAAGTTAATTCCCGCAAATTATCCAAGTCTATAAAAACACAGAATCTGCAAAGTTATCCCCACGTTATCCAGTGTGCTAATACAACTAAGATCACCATAGTAAACTTTGAAGAGAAACATAATAAACTCGGAAGATCTAGCGCCTGATCACAGACAATCAACATGAATATGGAAAAAGATCTAGTACACAAGCAAGAGACTGCAGAATAGATGACAAAATGTTTGGTGGATCTCATTCAACTCTGAAAAAAATAGACAACAGTTTAACTAAAGTTCATTGAACAAACACAAGCAAATGAACTAACAATAGCAGACAAAAGCTGGATACACCATACATGAACAAAATTAGGAACTTCTTCAAAAATATAGAAATTAAGAATGAGATTTGAGTATTAGAACACATTCGCTATAAATTATCCTGTGAAAACAGGCACAATAACACCCAAAAAAAACAGAACAACAACGATGACAACAACAAAAAATCTCCACTTTTACCAGTAAGTTCTCAATTCCAAATCAAAATGTAAATTCTCAATTCCTAATAACATACGTTCACTTTCCTGCTTCCACTCAGCCCATATGAAATCTGCTAAATCATCTACGTTTTGCCTTATTACTAGATATTTTTTAAGCTTTACGATACGTAACACATGATCAAACCAAAACTAAAATGCCAACACATTATAACCAACAGAAAAAGAACGTGCCAAATCACGAAAAAAAATAAAAATTGAACACGCTATATAATTGAGGAAAAGTATACCACTCCAGATTCACTGTAGGTTGAGACAGAGAATTTGTGATCGGAGAGATAATCTCTGGTGAGCAGATCTACAACCAAAAATAATAAATTAATTAATTAAATTAAATACAATCAAATATCGAACAGAAACTAGCAAAAAAAATCAAAAACAAAAACGATAGAATGATTGAACGGAGAGAAATAGAACCTTTGGCTTTCTTGCCAATATCTGGGAAGAGTCCTGGCCCCCTGCTCATCTTCTCTTTGGATTTTCTATTGAATTTGAAGGCAGAGTGAAATCAAATAATTATGAGAAAAGAAAATGGAAAGAGAGTGAGGAAGAAGACAACGTTAAAGAGTTTCGTCCAACTTTGGTGACTAATGATTTTAACGGTGTCTCTTGGGCCGTTGATTCCTCATAGATGCGGTTTTTCTCACTTTGGACCATGATCCTGCGGTCGAGAGGGAGACGGTGATGGCTACTCTGTCACAGCCACGTGAATATAGAATAGTATGAAGATTGAAATTGACTGGTAAAAGAGGAAGTTTTCCTTTTAAAAACAAACACAAAAATGTAATAATAATAAATAAAGAAAATGATGTATTATTCTCTATTAAACATAAGAATACACACACGTAATAAAAGACTAATATCATATCTCCTTTGATTTGAACCTCATTTTTTAAAATTATTTCTTTCAATTTCTTAATGGGACAGCAAAGTGAAACAAATACAAGGTGAAAAATAAATAATTTTCATGTAAGTTTTGCAAAGTACAATTTTCATCAATTTGCAAAAGTGAATGACACAAATTCAATCTTGTCAACTTATCAACTATTTATATTTGACTTGGTAAAAAAGAAAATGGTAGAAAGAGATCAAAAATTATATTTTATGGTATAATAAGTAATAGGTTATATATTTGGTGGTATATTTAGCTATTTTCTTATCTCTTAATTGTATTTTAAAATTTGAATCGAAATAATTGGTTTAGATTCATATTAATGATTTGTAGTTGTTGACACATTTCTTGGTTGTTGATTCATACCAACCCGATCATTTTGATCATTAATTTTTAAAAGAAACCCATAAAATATTAAGGTTTCGTGGATTCATTACCATAATTCATATAAGAGATTATTTTTTTACCATAATTAGGAATTTTTTAAGTTTAACTACCTAATAAAAGTAAAAAAGGTCATATTTTTGTCGGAGGTTTTAGTGTAATTCTATAAATAAATCATATTGTGTAATCCTATGAAAAATGTTAGAGTTATACGATATGATCATATCTTGTAGCTCTATGAAAAATCATTACATGTAACCTCCAACAAAAAAAACTGATTTTCTTTTTACTTTTATCAAAATGACAAATTTGTCAAATTTCTAGATATGTGGTAAAAAAATAACAAAATTATGTTATATGGTAGAAAATAATCTCTTATATAAATTGTGAGATTTGAGGACATTACTCCTAAAATATTGTAATCGATTGATGGTTTTCAACCATGGTTATAATTAAGGACGAAATTTTCGATTTCGGTAGAAATATCGGTACCTTGATTTTACGAAAATATCGGTAGAAATGGACTTAGTAGTTTACAGAATATTATAACTAACTTTAATATATATAAATATATATATATATATATATATATATATATATATATATTCAACTTAAAATTGCAAACATAATATATTTACAGCAAATATAAAAATAAACTACTATATAAACGGTGTTCGATATTATAACATGAAAAATTCAAAATATTTAAATATATTATTACTAATACCAAAATGAACTCGATGTTCAATTGAATAAGATGGCATGAAATTGTAATGTAGGCAATTATTTAAATTTTGATAAATTCTTGATCTAATATACATTATAATTATAATATGCAAATTATAACATTATTTGAGTAATGCTTTTTTTTTTTTTCTTTGAATATCAATGTCATTCATAATAAAATTCTATGAGTTGGTCTCTTGTGAAACTGTTTCACATGCGACAAAATCCAAATTTGTCTTTTACATGTATAAGTATGTGTTTTATAAGTATATTTTTTACGGTATACGTATGAGTTATTCAAGTATGTCTTTAACAATCATAAGTATGTCTTTAACAGTCATAAATATGTCCTTTTGTGTTATAAGTGCAACCGTTGTGAGCTTTTGCCAAATTCTATTATAGAATTTTTTTTTTTTTTACCGAAACTGATATTTCCCGACATTTTACCGATATTTCACCAGTATATCACCGATATTCCAACATTTACGAAGTAATCGAAACCAAAATCAAAATGATACAAACTAAAATATCTCCGATATATCAATAATATTTTGATAAAAAATTAAAACAACTTTTGCTTCGATTGTATCATATGAGCGATATTTCGACACGATTTTTCATCCCTGGTCATTAATCTTTTTTAGTTTTTTTTTTTTTTTCATTTCGAAAAATAGATCACTGCTGCACATGGAAATCTAAAACAGCAAATAGAATAAAGAAATAAAGGAGGAAAATGGCGAGGTAATATGAAGCTCAAAAAAACAAAAGAAATCAATGTTGTACAGCTCTTACAAAAGAAAACTTTCAAGCCAAAAAAAACTAATCAACAATAACAAAAAGGGTAGTTGCAAAACAGGGAAAAAACTAGTACCCATATGCATGAATCCATGTAGTATATTTTGTTCAATCACTAAAGAAGAGTATTACTATATCCACTTATTTCGTGCTTCTTTCGAATGCAACCTCAAAAAAATAACAGACAATTTGATTCCCAAATCTGTCAAAATGCTCTCAAGGCTTCAGAGCAAGGGATACGCCAAACCTGGGAGTCTTGTCCAAGGCCTTAGTATCGAATTCACTTGAGATCGTGACTAGTGATTTTGGGATGAGCTCGTGCTGCAAAACAGTCCCCAATGAGCCATGATTATTAAGCTTCACTTTCACGAGTGTGAGGTGATCGATAGCATAAGACCCTCCAACTGTAAATGTGTTCTCGTTTGTGGAGAATTTTCGGGTGATCTCTCCCACACCAGCACTCCTCTTCAATTGATCTAAGTAGTGTATGTATGAAGCCTTTATAGTGTCCCCTTTGTCTCCCCTGCAAGAAGAGGAAAACACACAAAAAGAGACTGAATCATTTAAATTTCTTTTCTGAAAGTCATTTTAGGTTTCTCTTTCTCTCTTGATTAGAGTTAAGGATTCCCTACTTTCTATACGTCCAACTGATGCATCTAAAGGTCCCCTATGCATATGCCCAAGTCATCTTAAGCTTATCTCTATCATTTATTTGAGCTTACACCATCTTGTCAATGCATTCATTACTAATTCAATCTAAATTCATTTGTCCACACAAGACATCCCACCTAAACATTCATTACTTATATTCTCTTATTTAAACAAGATATTAACCAATGCAACTATGTTTTGGGACTTACAAAATGATCGAGGCACTGGAATCTGGCTTTGTCACAGTGATGCCTGCTGTGTATTTTGTTAATTTACTGGTAGTTGTTTCGTAGCCTGCCTCTGCACCCAATGCAAAAGTGGGTGTACCAAGGGTGACTGAGAAATCAAGCGGAGGGGATTGTTTCAGACCAACAGCTACAGTGACGGATGCGTTAGGGTGAAAGTATTGAACTTCTAGCTGCACAACCGAAACGAGAGAAAGTTAGAACTACTTAAGAGACAGAACAGGCTATTTCATGCAAGTTGGAAAAATTGATAGCACGCACCTTGCCAGACTCATAGTTTGGGTATTTCAATGTGGCAATGGTCTTTGATGAGGGAACTATATTAGCTAAAGCTATAGTTGCTGAGATCTGGCATATGAAAAAAAAAGGTATCAGAAAAATGATAATGGACAAGAATGTACTCATGTGTTAATAATCTGGGCGTCTCACATTTGATTCTGTATCAACTTTGACATCAAGAGAAGTGTTCTTGTATATATACTGGGCTTGCACATCTCCAGATGAGTAGCCTCCTTTTTTCACTGTCGATGTTGTCAAGGCCTATGAATATGAAGAAGATTAAAACGTGAGTCAAGTCATGAAGAATTGGAAATATCTAAACTGTATTAACAAAAGCACAACAATACATTCAACTCAAAAGGTAATGGGCAATTATGGGTTGCAGATGTAAATCAGTAGAGCACAACACAAACCCAATGTTGATCACTTGAGCTCAAGCTCAAGTGCAATATTATGAGCTTGATCACACATCTTGTAGAGTTTGAGTTGATAAGAGAGAAATTGAAGTCGAGCTCCATTCATTTAATAAAAAAGAAAAGGAAAAAGAAAAAAAAAAGTTCAGAACTTCAAGAGTATGAAAAGTCATCATCATTTTATTACACGTTTCATAGGAATTAGTTTTCCAACAGATATGTTCTCATTCCAAATCTGAAAATAAAAGGAGGTTAACAACTACTCAGTTGAAACTTTCCATGCAATTTGACGAAGTGGAATATGTCAACCTTGCCGGTGAGCTCAAGTTCAGTTCTCAAGCTTGACTAAATAACTTGTTTAACACCCATATTAGCGATGATTCTGTGAGCAGGATATAGTTGACAAGTCAAAAGAGGCAGGAAAGCAACTCAGGCTAACCAATTCTAAGCAGCCATAACAGAAGCCCCAAGAGGCAAATACCATCAGGTAATAGCTTATGGCAGGGGGACAGTATTTTACAGTAATTTCGATTACAAGAAGAAAAATTTCAAAGTGAAAGTGTTGCACTTACATAAGAGTCGATTTATGCCCATATCCCAGTGTACATTTTCTCTCTTAAAAATGCCAAGTTAGTAACAACATATTAGGTCACTTATTCATCATAAAATTAGTTCAAGAAGAGTTCAAATGGTCCACATGCCCATGTCGAAGTCAAGAAGTGCAAGTTAAAGAAATCCATATATGTAACACCTAGACTCTACAGGCTGTATCCATTTTAAGAAATACTATGACTTATGATTAAGAGTTTTAGATAACTATGCCAAGCCAAATCAGTTAAAATTAATGAATGCCTGACTATGAAATTGCTGTTATTGCCATACACATTTGTCAAGATTTAACTAAGGATGGTGTCTCATATTCAACAATCAGAATGGTGCAGAAACTAATCCATCTATAATAATTAATGAGATTATTGTAAAAAAGAGATTGCAGTAGCCCACAGGGCCACAATCAAAAATATTCTATATCAAGAGAGTAAAATGCGACATATAGCTGCTGAATTGTAAAGTGCGGGTATTCTTAGATTTACATGACTGACCATCTTTTTTATCACACAATTTTTCAGGATTCTCACCGGGTTATGAGGAACCTAGAGTAGCAGCTGTGGTATTGCTAATTTCGTGCTTCAAAGGAATTTCATAATTAAGTGCCAGGTTTGAGGTTTGGCTCCATACTCCATAGAGATCAGAGAATAAACATAAAATGTTGTTCACAGGTTTCCAACCATTTAACAAAATGGATACACAAGCTGGAGTTCTCATAGAATTAAGTTTCAAGCCATGTTAGTTAAACAGCTTCAGGTCAAATGTCTAAATAGAACATGGGCATATGATCCAGAAAACTCCTAGAAGTTATACAAGGGATTTATTCAAACTCAAAGTCAAAGCAACAAAGGACAAAAATAACAAGGAATGAAGTTTCAAGGTTTTACCAACTCAATGATCTAAAGAAAGTAACACCTCCTGTTGCCAACTTGGCAGAAAATGATTCTCTTCATTAAGCGCAACAAATATTCAAAGTAACAACAATGCCCGTGGACTTCCACAAATGCACAAAACAATGAACAAGGTAGAGAAACATAAAATGAAAAGGAATTAAAATCTGAAAAGATCCTCTTGAATATTTGTGTCTTTCAGCCTTGTTAGTATACCAGTCTTGAGAAATCTAATGACTAGACCTCCTAACCCAGACACCCATCTGCTCTATATTGTAATTGACAAATGAAGTTAAAATAGGTGTACTATTTATAATTGTAAAGCAAAGTTATATAAATGAACCTGCCAAATGATAGGAGTTTCACTCTTGCAAACACCATTTTGCAAATAAACATATATAAACTAATGACTTTACCCCAACAAAAGAATTATAATTCAAGCAAATTATCCAAGTCTATAAAAACAAAGAATCTGCAAAGTTGTCTCCCATCATATCCAGTGCTCTAATACAACTATGACCGCTATAACAAACTTTGCAAACAGACAAAATCACTGGATCAAAGCATGCAAATAAAATACTTAACTTCCATGCCCTTATTGATCCTCTAAATTCCCATTCCCTCCCCCGAGACCAAGAATGGCATACTACATATTCCATGAAGACATTCAAGGAAAGACTATATTGCAAATAAAGTCCCAAGATATGGAAAATTATCTAGTACACAAACAATAGATTACAACAATGTCCTTCAATGACCAAGAAGATCACAAAATATGTCCACTATAGATGATAAAATGTTTACTGGAACTCAACTAAAAATTCCTTGTCATTCACCTCAAGAGCAACAGACAACAATGTAACTAAAGTTTATTGACCAACACAAGTAAATGAACTAGCAAAAATAGACAAAAGTTGGATTCACCATACATGAATAAAATTATGAACTTATTCAAAAATAAAGAAAGCATACTAATCATTACATAAGATGGGGGTTCGAGTATTAGAGTATATTCATCATAACAAATCCAGTGGTGAAAACACAACACACGCACACACACACACAACCCAACTCTTTAACCGGTAAGTTCTCAATTCCAGATTAAAATGGTAGCTAAAAGCAGTATTTTATGAAAATGGTATCCTAGTAATAGTGATATGTTTTCCTGCTTCATTCGCAACACATATGGAATCTGCTAAATCCTAAAATTCATTCACATTATCTTATTACTCAGATTTTTTTAAGGCTTTGCTTTACCTAATACATGATTAAACAAAGCTAAAACGCAAACACATAATAACCAGCAGAAAAAAGAAAATACTTGCCAAATCAAGAGAAGAATTGAATGCACAATATAATTCACGAAAAAATAGTAAAAATAAATAAACCATACCACTCCAGATTCACTGTAGGTGGAAACAGAGAATTTGTGATCAGAGAGGTAATCTCTGGTAAGCAGATCTACAAATCAAAACAGTAATGAATACAATCAAAAATCGAACAGATTCACAAAAAATATATATATTAAAAAAGAAGAATCATTAAAGATGGATCGGAGAAAAATAAAACCTTTGGCTTTCTTGCCAATATCTGGGAAGAGTCCTGGCCCCTTGCTCATTTTCGCTTTCGATTTTCTTTTTTGAAATAAAACGAGGGTGAAATAAAATTATTATGAGAAGAAAATGGAAAAGAGAGAGGAAGAAGACGTTAAAGAGTCTTTTCTCATTGTGAACACTTTGGTGACCAATGATTTTCACGGTGTCTCTTGGACCGTTGATTGGTCAGAGATACGGTTTTTCTCACCCGTGGATTCTCATCCTGCGGTGCAGAGGGAGGAAGTGATGGCCACTCAGTCACAGGCCTGTTAATATAGTATAGTATAGAACAATAGTGTAAAGATAGCAAATTGACTAATATATCCTCTAAAACAAAAGGAAAGAGGAAATTTTACTTTAAAAAAAAAGAGAGAAAGGAATGGAAGGTAAAAATATGCGAAGAAAATGAAGAGTTATTCTCAATATTAAAATATCGGGTAATTCTATAGTACATCAGTGGTATTAATACATTAATATTTTTTAGTGCAGTAATTTCTATGCAAGGTAAATTTTGTCTTTTGAGTTGTGGGTTGTTGGCTGTGAAATGTATTAAACCTCTTTGTACTGATTTTAAATCATGGGTTGTCTTTTGGATTGTGGGTTGTGAGTTGTTGGCTGTGAAATGTATTGTGGAATGTATTGAACTTCTTTGTACTGATTTTAAATCCTGGGTTATTGTTATACATGTAGGCCCTTTCATTGATTTATTTTTGCTACATGCATTTGATTTTGCTTGAATCATATCACACCAAGGTTGTATTGATTAAATTAATTATTTAACAAATATAAATCCAAATCATTATAAATGAATTACCCCGAAAATATTGATCATGCTACATGCATTTCGTTTGCATATGAATTAAACCTTGTATTAATTTAATTATCATTGTACATTAATTATTTTGCATATATAAATACAAATCATTGTGAATGAATTACCATGAAAATATTGATTCATTTTAAATATAATGTTTCTTATTTAAATGAAACGTATATATTTTATATAAATTGAAACAATGAATTTTTTTTAATGTTAGTAGTGTATTAATTAAGGCATCCACATCGTAGGATATGATCGATGGTGCCATTGTGTTGGATGGTAACCAAAACAATGATTATTAGAAAATGAAATGAAATATGTATTTAATAGATTTAATATTTTATTTTACCCAAATAATATTTTGGTGAATATAATGTGGAACATGTGTATCAAATCCAAATTTAAAAATGACTTGAGATACCAAAATTCATCCTAATCGAAGCTATATATTCTCGAGATATGAAAATCCATTCAAATCAAATCCAAATTTAAAAATGGCTTGAGATACATGCGTATCAATTATTGTAACTCACTATCCAAATCCTAATCTATACCACAAATCATAGCAATCCGATAAAATAGGATGCAAACAATATTCGATAAAATAGTATGCAACCAATATCCGATGAAATGCAAAAACTTGTGTGTCCCCGAGACACGGATCTTAGATCCGTGTCCCCAACCCAACCCGCGCCCAACGCATGCCCCACAAACCGTGCACCCACGCCGCCCGCACACCTTCAAATAGGATGCAATCGATGCAATGATTTTGAATGTAATACATTATTAAATTAACCACACAATGCAAAATGAATGCAATCGTGATTTTGAAATGGATGCAACAAATTTTGAATGCATGTATCAATAAATTAATAACAATACATTATCAAATTAACAACACAACACCAAAATGGATGCAATAATGATTTTTAAATGGATGCAACAATGATTTTGAATGCACGTTAAAAAATCAATTAATAATAATACATTATCAAATTAACCACACAACACGATTTTTAAATAGATGCAACAATGATAAATTAGTGGTTCGATCCTATTTCGTCTATAACTTAAGAACAAATTATTCTTATTTAGTCTAAGTATGCAATGATAGTGATAGTTTACATTAATTTTGTAACATATGCCTAATTACTGTAAAATCATTTGATATTATCCTTCTTAGGATGATTTCAATTATATATTTATGTTAAAATCACTTATTGATTTTAAAATCATTTAATTTGGATCAATTCAATAAAATTTAGATTTCATATATTTAAAACGAAATTTGTATATTTTATATAGATTGAAACAGTGATTTTTAATGGTAATCATGTATTATTGCATCTATATGATAAGATAGGATCGATGCTAGCATTACTTTGGATGTTAATCAAATTAATGATTGTTAAAAGATTAAATCAAATATATATTTCGTCGATTTAATATAGTAATAATATATTTGAGAATATACCGCATATCAAATCCAAATCCAAATAGTTACAAAATCCAAATCTTGATATTGGTAATGGTAATTCGTTTGAAATACTAAAATCTATCCAAATCAAAGTACACATTTTAACTATGATCATGTATTATTCTAAACAAAACATATTAAACAATAATCAACAACTAACATTGTGATGTTTGAAGATACAATAACGAGATTGTTAATGACAGTTTAATCACGCAGACATCTTAATAATAAGGATTACATCATGACAAAATTAAACATATTGAATATGGGTCTCAAATGATTCGTCATCATACGATGCATAATACCAGAAGATTTGATTGTGGTTTTATGGTTGTTATTGATTGCTAAATACAATAATCGAAGAAGGTAGATATAGACTACATTGTGTGCGATAGAGTTGGACTGGTGTGCAATGAGTGCATGGTCAGGTCGGGTCAGGCTGAATCTGACCCGGATCCGCGCATTTTCTTCTTTTTTTCTGTGTATTTTTTTTTTGCCTTGACCTTTATGTTGTGTTAGACATACATTTATATTTATTAGTCATACTTTTATGTTATATTAGTGATACCCTTATTTCCAGATTTTATACTTTAACCCTAAACCCCTAATTTCGGAACAATAAACCTTAATTTGGCGCAAGTTGTAGATATTTACATTTATGTGATATTACTCATACATTTATATGAGATTATTTATACATTTATATCAACATAAACATACATTTATGTAATATATATAAAGGTACAACTAACATAATTAAAAAGTATGACTAACATAACTAAATGTATGCTTAATATAACTAAAAGATATGAAAGGTATTAATATGTTAGTTTAAAAAAAATGCTAATGTACAGCTAACCTTACAAAAGGTATATCTAACATAACTAAAATGTATGTCTAACATTACTAAAAGGTATACTTAACATAACCCTAAATGTACGACTAACATAACTAAAAGGTTTATCTAACACAACTAAAAAGTATAGTTAACATAACATAAAAGTTATGTCTAACATAATTAAAATGTATGTCTAACACTACTAAAAGGTATGCTTAACATAACATAAATGTCAGACACCTGGAAGCATGTTTGAGTGGATTTTGTCCGCAACCTAGAGGCGCGTGCAGGCGCGTGCAGGCACGTTAGAGCGCGTGATGGGCCGGGTCAAAATTGGTGCATGGATCTGTGATCCATGCACAATGTGTATATAAGTTTTTGTGTGTGATATTAGACTTGTTGGGGGAAATCTTTAAGTTTTACTACAATAACTTTTGAAGGCAGTCAAAAAAGTTAAAATTGAAATGAAGGGTCAGGATGCAATGATTCATGATTTAATAGTTAGTGTATTAATACCATTGATATACTATAGAAGGACCCTAAAAATATCAAAAAACTTGAATGAAATTGTCTTACATAAAATCTTGTGTGAGACATTGTTATGTGTCTCACATGTCTTAATTAAAATTCAATCATTACGGGTTAATAAGGGCTTTTTTAACAGAAAATTGTAGTTTATTAATTCGTTTAATAATGTATGGTGTAAAAGTTGGGTGTTCATATTTTACGTGAAGTCGCCACTCTTAAAGGCGATTTCCATATTATTTTAATAAACTTAATAAACTTGAGTAATGTCGCCATTGATGGAGGCGACATCCATCAATTATTAAATATTTAATTTTTCATCGCCATTATGAGAGGCAGCTTCAATTAATGTTATTACTTTATTTCTTCACCAACTTACCACAACAAAGTGTATGTACATGAGCTAGCAATTTTATATGTAAAAGATTTTGTTTTATATTTGTATTCACAAGGCAACCACTTATTTTTTTATTTTTTATTCTTTATAAACATATTTATAATTTAATTTGTTAAAATTAATTTATAGTTATATATTTAAGATCATATAATTATTACTTGATGAATCATTTTATTTGTAAGTTAGTGTTAATTATATTATACATGATCTTAAATATAAATAACATTAGAGGGAAACACATATATCAAATAATAATAGATAAATCTAATAATAATGACCAGTTCTACAACGACGTTTTCGTCTGATTCTTTTTCCTCTATCTTGAGCTTCATGTGCATCATGTTCGCTATCTGATGCATACTCCGTTCGATCATCATTTATTTGAGTGATATTCCAACTAAAAGTCGAACGATCTGATGATGATGTATTATTTGAATGTCTATCAACATGACCTATGCTCGGACCGGTTTCAAATGGAACAGGAGACACATTAAAATTACGACGATCAACTCCATAAGCTAGATGTTGGTCAGTTGAAAATTCAAAGTCACTCGGATATTGCCCTAACTCCAAAAGGGCAGTAAATGATTGACCATAATCAATAGAACCACGATAAGGAGTGACATAATCGGGATTTTGTTGTGCCACTGGTGGAACATAATAATTAGGATGCGTGTCTACACCATGATGTCCAAAAAATGAAGACGATGATGAACCTCCTAAATCTCCTGCAAGAGGCATAAATGGATAAGGTCTGTTACATGACGTTGTAGCATCATCGCTAAATATGAAGTCTCTATGTGATGATGTACTAGGTCTCATACCTTGTTGATATCCACCAGATGACATTTGTTGCGGTTCTGCATGATGTTGTGGAGGGGGATGATGAAATGATGGCCGACGATCACTGAAGTGGGGTCTAGCCTGCTGATATAGTTCCTCAAAAGATCTTCTCGTCGGCTCTCTAAGATATTCTTGATCGTCAACTGCTAGTTGATGCATGCTCTCAACTATTTTTTCCTAAAATTACATTCAATACACAATGCATAATCATAATATATATGTATAAAAATGTATTTGTATATATATATATATTTACGTACCAAAATTTCTAGTGATGCATTTGCTACTGGTTGGTATCCTTCTTGTACACTTAATCCTGGAGTGATTAGACGTCTTGTAATATTTTGATACCAACTCATATATCCAATGTCTACATCATCTTCATTTTGACCAATAAAAGGGCCTGAAGCAACAACCCAATTTCTATTAACCCACAAAGTCACAAACTCACTGTGAGTCTGTGCCCAATTTTGAGTGTGACGTCCTCTACGACATACATTGTGCAATGTATCGTGTATATCCGGAATCATAGGTGGAATTGATTGTCTGATACCAAACTGTCTGAATACACGATCAGGATAATACAACTCCACAATAGAATAATGAATCAGAGGACATTTTGATAACCATGTATTGTTAATTGTGATTATTCCATGATCAATATATACTTGTACTGCTCTCGGGAGTGGTTCATAAGGTTTCCAAATAAACTGCAAGACACGGAATTTTTAAGTTCGACTAAATTAACTTTATTTACCAAAGATCAAGAGTTGTGAGTTATTATACCTCATCTGGAGTTTGTCTGTCTAGACACTCTCGAATAGTCTTAATATTGTTGTTTAGACTATGTGTGAAGTTATGATATTGTAGCCACTCTGCACCATACGGCGCAATGGGAAGTGGACCATCAACACCATCAATAACTCCAATATTGAATTGGCTTTTACTCCTTCGAGGCCTTAGAAAAGTAATTCGTGACCAAGCCCAAATCTATCAAATAAAAAAACATTGCATCAATATAAATTTTTTCATACATATTAATTAGAATAAGTAAAAACAATGTCAAGAATAGAGATAGTACACCTGTAGTAATTGCATTGCCCCACCCACTTGTGTACGACCTCTTTGTGCTGCATTGCATAACTGATGGTACAAGTGGCCTAACACCGCACTACCCCAACTATAATTGCGACATTCATCAATATTCTCTAGTTGAGTTAAATACAATAATGATCCATAACTCCCAGAAGTATCCGGACATAAAATGGATCCCAATAAAATCATGGCAATGCCACGAGCATATTGTTCAACACGTTGTTGTGTGGTGTTATATGTCACTGGGTTGTCTCTAAGATGCCTACCCAATGCTATTAGTGAAAATCTCGATCCATTTAACTCTTTCATAAGGCATCCATCCTAAAAGATCAACACAACGTGCATCCCAATATATTGTACCTGTCTGTGTATCCTCATTAGTAACAGCATCATCATCAATTGAAAGACCCCAAATGTATGCAACATCTTGTAATGTGACTATCGTTTCCCCAACTCTAAGGTGAAACGTGTGAGTTTCAGGCCTCCATCTCTCAATTAGTGACGTCACCAAATGTCGATTAATCTTGAAATCACCACCTATACACCCCATAAAAACCCATCGTATAAAGTATGTTTATAACCCTACAACGTAGTCTTTGATTACGTTTAAGTCTTTCATTATCATCGTCATCGTTATCATCCTCATGAAGATCACGAGCATCTAATCTCCAAAATATACCACTCCCGTGTCTACATCTCAAAACTGATTCTATTTCACCTTCAAATACATTTTGAGAACGATGTTGAGATTGTCCTGTCAGAATCCTTCCATCAATGGGTCCATACTTCCCAAAGTGATCCATTCTGTAAAAACATTTGGATAAAAAATGTTAGACAACTAATACATTAATATGTATAAAAAATAAATACAATTATTTAAAGTAAGAATATGTAATCATTACTAAGCATTTGTGATCATTGCTATGAAAACATTTGGACAAAATATTCAGTAATACATCTCAAATCGCACAACATAAAAGTAAGTACAAAGATTTGTTCATAATAGTTTCACATGGTCTAGGAATTACATAAAATAATTAAAACACACGATCCTTGAATTACAATATAACTTAAGTTAAAACCAACAAATTTAGATCATCTACGATGACTAGAAGATTCTGGTTGGGTTGCATTACGTTCTTCTGCATTGACATACTGAGCTCTAGCACGTGTTTCTGGCCAATCCATTTCATTAGGAATTCTAGTAGTGTTGTATCGTCCCCGCCGCCTACTTACTCGCAAATCTGGATTGTGGCACAACAAAAAAGATGGTTCATCCCAATAGTATTCATCTGGTAATGGTTGAAACCTCCCACTATATGTATCAACATATGAAGATGTATTATAATATGACTGCATGTAGATCATCGGGTTCACTCCATAATGTCGACAAGTTTGCATTGCATGTGAACATGGAATGCCATTTTGTTTCCATTGGCCACATGTGCACGATCTTTCAGATAATTTTACCACATGTGTGAATCGATTTGTTGAACCTGGAACAAACACCGCCACTGAAGCTGATTGCTCGGAATAATCGACAACATTTACAAACATGTGCAATGCTTCTTTTTGCCATCGATCATACTTCTTATATACTTCATCAGGCCATGGTTGATTTCGTTGTTGCATTGTACGTCCTGATGCTAGTCGATCAAAGAAGTATTTTGCTGAACGATAAAATGTTACTTGCACTATTGCACAAATTGGGAGTCTTCTTGCATTTTTCAAAACACCATTCATACACTCGGACAAGTTGGTTGTCATTATCCCACATCTCCATCCTCCATCATGTGCAAGGGTCCATTGAGACTTCTCAATCTTCACCAAGTATTCATGTGCTTTAGTATTTAAAGCCTTAATTTTCTCCATCACAATGTCAAACTCTCTGATCGTTAATACTGATCCTGCCTCCCAACACATGTCCTTTAACTTGACATTCTTGATCAAACTGTTAAAGTTTGAGCAAACATGTCTTAAACAAAAACGATGAACTCCACGAGGGGCTACAAAATCAGATGTGCGTTTTACTGCTTCAATAAGACCAGTATGTCGATCAGAAATGAGACACATCCCCTCTCTTCCACGTATCACATGTCTACTCAACATTTTCAAGAACCATCTCCAAGAGCTCAAAGTTTCTTCATCAACAATTGTATAAGCCAAAGGAAGAAGATGTTGGTTGGCATCCATTGCGACAACAATCAACAACTTATGCTTGTATTTAGTGTAAAGATGAGTTCCATCAACACTAATGATCTTGCGACAATGTTGAAAACCATCAATGCATGGCTTGAATGCCCAAAACACATACTTAATCATTTTTATGTTATCTTCATCTTCCCCATCTTCCTCAATATCTCGCATGTGATGCCATTTGACAATTGTACCAGGGTTCCATTTTTGTATAGCTCTCATAAATTTAGGCAACTTTCCTATTGAGCTCTCCCATGTGCCATACACATTCTCTCTTGCACGTTGCATGCCATGCCATGCCAAGCCTTATGATACGATATCTCATATTGATATTTATCTTTAACTTGTTGTTGGACAAACTTAATCCCATATCCTGGATCTGCTTGAACCATACCCATTAATAATACAGCAATCATGTTTTTACACAAGTTCTGATGATCAATAGATACAGCATTCATAAGACAAGTATGTGGACTATCATATTTGGTAATTTGCCACATATCAATCTTCTTCTTGAAAAGTCCACGAAGCATCCACCTACAATTCGTAGACACCATGTTGTGTTTACAATCAACTTTCCACAATTGTGGTGTGCTTTCGACCACTTTATACTCGTGTCTCGATACACGAACTGAGAAGTCTTTCACTGCGGACTGCAAGTTCTTATCTTTGAATACCATTCCTTTTGCAAGCACGCCTTCATTGGCATCATAAATCCTAAATTTTTTTGGTATATCAATAGAGTCAACAAGTATCTCAGGATACGATGTACTGAAAAATGGAATGTTTGGATGCATGAGATATCCTGTCTGACCCACTTCCCCAACAACTTGAGAGTTTGATGATGAGTCCTGATTACGTTGATTATACAAAGCATTGAGATCTTCAACATCGACTTCGTCTTCATCGGATTGAATTTCAAATTCACTACCATCTGAATCAGAATCTTCAAGCTCATTAGCACCATGACTATCAATCGTGGGGTCATAGTCCCGATCCTCTGATGAATTTTCTTCATGAAGATTTGTCTCTTCTTCATTATGATCACGTTGTCTAGAATTTGAAGGCATGGTCGTCAAATCCGTAATCCCAATATTTGCTAGACTTTGAGCCACAAAAACAGGTTCATCACCTCTTAAATAAGATGCATATTGATCATACTCATTACTCGATGGCATCTCGATTCCAATATTCGGTTGCAATTCTTGAATATCAACATGGAGATACACATATTGATTCCCCGCATCAGGAGCAAAGAAAAACCATAAATCTTCATCATTATTGATTGGAATCAGGTGTGATGTTGTATTATTTTCACACAATGCCCCAAATATTTTCAACATGTATTGACTACTGTTGATGTCCATCATTTGGTATAACACAAAAAGCAACCCAGAATATCCTATGTCACGAGAAACTCGTCTCGCCCCAATAATTGGACAATCACTACTAGATCCACGATTCACCACAATACCAACATTGTTTGAAGCATCCACAATCTTCAAAAAAAAAAAAAAATTTCACTTATATTCAAATTACATAAACCAATTATTTTATCTTTTTTTTTTGCTTACAGTTGGCTAAGTTTTTAGTTGATAACCTATACTTCAAATATATATAATTATAAAATACACTCAGAAAAGATATTGCATATATATAACCATATATGTAATATTAGTATTTATTTATGAATGATCATTAATTATTAATATCATTAATTATATTAATACTTCTAGATAGCATTTTGTTTTCCTGATTAATGTTTTTTCTTACATTTATATTATCTAATCCTTTATGATAACATCATACTATCATCTAGATGAAGTGAGGAGCTTTATCTCTAATAGACATGAATATGGTTCTAATAGTTATAAAATAAATTAACTTTACTAATTAAGTTATAAGTATATATATTATTATTATATTATAACACGAAATAATTATATATTATAACACCAAATATATAACTAAAATAAGTATATATTATAGTTAAACCAAAATTTAATTAGCATAATTAAACAGTAACAATTTTTAATTAACAAGCTAATAATTATTTAAGAAACTAACTAGCGGCATACATAATTATAACTAAGCTATTGATTACATATAAAATTATGGATATGACATTTTGTGCATACATTAAACCCTAACAAATGGCTAAAATAATCATTCTATAATATTTAAAAAATAATCCATTGAACATACCGTTTTGTTTGAAATGTTTCCTGGGAAGTGAAGTTTTGTATTCCAGCTGCTATGGTTCCATCTCTTGTTAATAAAATAAAATAAAATAGTATTAGCCAAGAAAAATAAAAATGTTAAAAACTTTAGCTATTTTTTTTTTTTTTCTGAAATAGCTAATATAAGATTTTTACCTATTTTCTTTACTATATTTATCTTCTTTTGAACTCTCTCCTTCAAATAAAACGAATGCAATATATAATCAACAGCTTAAGAAAAGAAAGAAAAATGCAGTGTAGGGTGAGGAACTAAAATTAGAAGAAAAACTGATGGAGAAATGAGTAGTGAACAAGAATGGAGAGAATAACTCTTTACAACAATGCTCAACATTTAAATTTCACGGATACACAGTAACTAGTTGATAAGACAAGACTATGCATGCGCTACAGTGTCAAACTAATTCAAACACTACTATCTTTCCCCACACTCTCTCTCTCTTACACTGGCAGTCAACTTTTACCAATTAGAGTCGCCTCTTGTAGTGGCGACAGTCAGTATGTCGCCTCCATTAATGGCGACAACACTCAATATAATTAAAATAATATGGAAGTTGCCTTTAAGAGTGGCAACTTCACCTAATATATTAACTCACCATTTTTGCACCATATATTATTAAAAGAATTCATAAACTGCAATTTTCTGTTAAAAAAGCCGTTAATAAGAGCAATTTGTAGGTTAATTATAAACGTATTATAAATTATGAATATATGTAAAAGTATCAGTTCTATGACTAAAGAATTGTGTCTATCAGTTAAAGTATTATATCAATATTTTTATTACTCATAGAAATTTTAGTAATAAATGTATAAATATTAATTTTATAGTTACAAATAGGCTTCATTGAAAAAAAAAAATCAAAACTTTACATTATTTTTCTATTTTAGCCAATTATCTTAAACCATCAATTTTAACCATGAATTGAGCAACTGATTTCAATTTTAATTAATTCATGATTTTGGTCAAAATGATAATTTTATGTGGTGATGTGGATACCACATAGATATTATGTAAGAGTGAGTCTCTCGTGAGACCGTCTCACATATTTTTATTGCATTGCATGAAACGAGTCAACCCACAATTTAATCACCCACAATCGAAACCCTACAATTCACATGTTGTTTGTGGGTGATAAGACTCCTTTTCATGAAAATCCAGGATTGGAATTGATGTCCTTTCATTGATGATTATGTAAATGTTACATCGCTTAAATTAACTTAAGCAAATAAAAATTATACAAAAAAATAATGTCTCTTGGCTTTAAAAAAAATTAAGGGGAATTTTTTTTTTTGTTTTTCACAATGAAACATGCAATTTATCAAACATATTATAGACGCTCCTTAACTTACAAAAGTTGGTTAGATCGACATCTTGTCATGTGAATCTTTAATAATTTTTTTATAAACACAATCACATGAAATTTTAATAATTTAACAGAAAAGATGAAGTAAAGATATGAAAACATTAAATGTCGGATAAGATTTTTTTTTTTTTTTTTTTAATGAAAGATAAAATAGTATATCTTTAAGTAGAGAACAAAACTATGGTGCCTTGTGGTGGAGTTCATGTTGTTTACTTTGTAGTGGAAAGTTTCCACCAAGTGTTGATGGGCGACGTTATTACAGTATTTTATTTTGAAGCCTATGTGCTTGGTGTATGTATCATATTGTTTTCATAATTTCATATGTATGATATTGTGTTTATAATTTCATTTTTTTAAATTTTGGTTAGGTTAAAATGAGTTAATAATGGTTAATTTTAAGTAATATATCATTTACATATCATGTATGTGGCATCTACGTTATCACATATCTTTGATCTTTAATATATACTAATGTAATAACCACTAAAACACACATGTCACTCTCTCATTCATTTGGTTTCCCTCCTAAACCACAATTAAAATGTATTTAATTTATTTTATATCACATTAATGCTAAATTAAACAAATTATTAGCTATTAAATTATTATAAATTGTCAATCAATATACAACAATATTAACTTACTTTCTTAATATTGAAATAGAAAAAAGAAATATTATTTATTATTTTATTCATTAATATTGTTTCATTTATTGCATATAATAAAATTAAAATATTTTTGAAACAAATCAAATTAGAGAATATCTAATTTTAAGTGCACTTACGATTTTATCTCAATCGCAAAAATACTATATCAATTATTTTAAATGCATACAATAAAAATTCTATATATGTAATCATTAAAGATTGTAAAAAATATATTTCTTACATATCATGAATAAGAAAATTATGTATATAAATTGATGATACAACATATAGTTAAATATATATATATATATATATATATATATATACACACTAAAAAAAATCATAAACTAATTAATAAAATGTTAAAATATTATTCGATAAAAACCATTTTTTATTACCATATTCTCCAAATTATTATTTCTTACTCAAAATTTATTGTGGTTTTATATTAATTTCATAAAATATTAATTTTGAAAAATCTGTGTATTACATGGTTTATACTAGTATAATCTAATTTGGACCAAAATCAAGAATTGACTTAAATTGAAATCAATTGGACAATTTATAGTTAAAATTGATAATTATAAAATAATTGGCTTAAATAGAAAAAAAATTGCAAAACTTTGGATTTATTTTTGTTTTTGTTTTTGTTTTTGGCAATTAAGACTTAAATTTTTGTATATTTATCCGTAAATTTTTGTATATTCATAGCTATGAGTTGATTGAATATCGAGATGATATTTATTTGCAAATTCATAAAAGTATTAATAATATGTGTATATTTTTAGTTTTAGGATTAAAAGTGTAACGTTTATCCGTCAATGAATTGTTAGTTTTTTTAATAAGTATAAGATTGATAGAATATTGTGTTTTTTTTAGTTTTTTTCTTAGTTAAATATTAATTTATTAAATATTAAGATAGTATTTATTTGCAAGTTCATAAAATTATTAATAATTCATATACAATTATTAGTTTATAATATGAAATTTATGAGTTTGAAATCAAGACTTCTAATTTGAATTTATTTTAAAAAATACTTTTGGAATGCAAATTAATAACTTTTATGAATAAGATTTTGTCTCATTAATACTTGTAAATATTCTGTCAGTTTGTAGGTATATTTCATTTACGTATAAAAGTTATATTTTCAGCCACTTAACTAATACATATTCGGTCATGCTGACAAGCGTTAACTACTTCATCAATATTGACTAAATTGATCACATTAACTACATTGACCTGCTTTGATTGCGTTTTAATAGACTCATATGAGACTTCGTCTCACGTAAAGTTATATGTGAGATAGTCTCATATAAAACACACTTAAACATAAGATCACACATGCAAACACTTATCCTAATTTTTCCATATGTATATGAGAATGATTTCATTTATAACAACACATTTCAAATGTCAAATATGTTTACTCCAACTCTTTATAGATATTTGTTTGATCAGCTTTACAATAATATTGAATTGTTTGGGCTAGTTTGGTTGGGGGTATGAGATTATATGACATTGATTAAATTTGAGATGTGTGTGTTGGACAAGGAAAGTAACAAAATCTTGGAGAGTGTTTGATATCAATGATATGATTTGGTAGATAACAAATTAGAAGTGTTTGGTATGATGTTTTATTTTACACAAAAACTTTTGTGTCCTGGGGACACGGATCTTAGATCCGTGTCCCCAAAACCGACCCGACCCATGGGTTATTATATATATATATATATATATATATTTAATTTTGTTTTCAATTTTTTTTTCGCTCATTCCCCCCTCTCTCTTTCTCTCGCAGTTTTTCTAGGTATCCAATAAGTACCATATAGGTATTCATAAAACATGTTAATAGTATTACTTATATTACTTCCAGGTATCCAATAAGTACCATATAAGTATTCATAAAACATGTTAATAGTATTACTTATATTACTTCCAGGTATCCAATAAGTACTGTATAGGTATTCATTAAACATGTTAATAGTATTACTTATATCACTTCCAGGTATCCAATAAGTACTGTATAGGTATTCATTAAACATGTTAATAGTATTACTTCCAGGTATCAAATAAGTACCATCATTAAACATGTTAATAGTATTACTTATATTACTTCCAGGTATCCAATAAGTACCATATAAGTATTCATTAAACATGTTAATAATATTACTTATATTACTTCCAGGTATCCAATAAGTACCATCATTAAACATGTTAATAGTATTACTTATATTACTTCCAGGTATCCAATAAGTACCATATATGTATTCATTAAATATGTTAATCGTATTACTTATATTACTTCCAGGTATCCAATAAGTACCATATAGGTATTACACACATCTCTTGCAGCTATTACATAAGTTCTAATTATAATAGGAACCCTTTCTGCCTTCGAGCCAAGGGATTGGCTGAGTGAATAGATGAATCACAGGATTGGCACAGGAATGCATCATCAACCGTACAGTACCATTGAGCTCGCTTTCGTACACAGTTATCGCAGGCTCGAGCAGATTTGCCACCGACAGCGTTAGCCAGTTTCCTGTCGGAAACCATGGGCTTCATCTCTTGCATATGTTTGATTGTGTAATGATAGCAGAGAAGAAAATTTGAGGGATTAAAATGGTGAATCAAATGAAGGCAAGAGTGGTCGTCTCTCCCGTGTTTTTGTGTAGATATAAAGTTGAAAATTCAGTGCAATTATTTAGAGTTGGTGGGAGCCACAGGGCACAGCTACAACTTCAAAAGTATTATTTTTAAAGAACCCAAAGAGCTGTGGACGGCGGCGGCGGCGACGGCGACGGAAACGGCTGTGGTGATATGTGGGCTTCATTGACAATGTCAACGAAGCCGGAGGCGACGGCGGCAGAGCTGAGGAATTTCAATGGCAGAACTAAGGGAGAGGTGGTGATTTCAGCGAAGAAAGAAGAAAGATAAAGAAAATGAAAAACAAATTAAATAGTATATATAGCCGGGTCAAATTTGGGTTGGGGACACGGATCAAAGGATCCGTGTCCCGGGGACACAAGAGACACACCCTTTATTTTATAGAATAGAAAGGAAAAGTCTAAATTACCCTTGAAAAATGAAAACTTCAGCTCTAACATGTGCTCCATAGATCACAATACATGGGACAAACAAATGTGTACATTTTTGCAAATGAATAAACTAAAAAGTGTGAATTTAGGTTTTAATCCAAAAAAACAACATAAATTTATATACATAATAGTGTTTCAAACTTATTATTTTGAACAAATTCAGTCAAGACTAGATCAAATTAGAAATCGTGTTTGGCTCAGACATTTTGTCAAGCACCTTTAGTTCAATTTATTGTTGGTAGAGGTAAACCCTATCAGGGTTAAGAAAAGTCAGATTCAGAAGACGAGTCTTCTAAAACGTAACAGAAGATATCAAAGGCGGATCCTCATCTGTTAGAAAATTAATGTTTAGATTTTGATGAGACAAAATACAAATGTAATAGAAATTTAGAATACCCAAATTTTCACAATGTTTAAGTGAAAATAGATTAGAACCTTGAGTCTATAGTACAAGTTGAAGAATGGAGGAGGTCAAGTTATAACAACTGAAAAGTTTAAGTAAAAAACTGCTGCAAGCAGTAAGAAGACTGATGATATAAGCTAGAAGAAAAACAGCACAGTAAGAATACTGCAGAAGCAGTAAGTAGTAAAGATACAGTAGATTGAAGCTGTATTACTACAGAAAGTATAGTTGTAGAAAGGAAGTACTGCAAGACAAAGAGACAAGAAGAATGAAGTATTACTCACTTCAAAAAAGTACGAGAAAGATCAACAAAAGTCCGAAGATCAATTACATAAATATATCAAAACTAGCTAGTAGAGACAAAGTAGTTAAAGTAGTACCGAGGACCAGTAAGCAGCAAACACGCGGCCTGACACACTGCTGAAATCTGCAACCTAATACAACCGCTTTAAAAACCCTGAAGTACAAGATAAGAAACATTAAATGCAACCCTTCAAAAGTATTTAATGTGAGCTCTACAACATGAAGATGATTCAAATTCAAAATGTTATGCCCCTCTTTAACGGGCATAATAGTTCACCTATAAATAAAGGAATGTTTGACTGAAGTAACAAGTGAAAAACTAAACATTCAAACTCACGTAAAAAAGCACTCTAGTTCCAAGCTCTCATAAAGCTAAAGTTTTCAATTACTCAAGCTCTTAGAAGCAATCAAGCCTTTAGTTCGAGTTCAAGATTCTCAAGGCTGCTCCGAACACCAGTTAAAGAAACCATATATATTTTTAACCTCTGTGTTGTGTGCTTAGGTTATTTTAGGTGTCCTCAATTGATAGAAATTTGTTCTTTGTTGAGTGCTTAACTTTGGGAGAAAATGCAATAACTCTATGTGAGTTTGTAAGATCCTGTATGGGTGAGCCTTTGAGATTTGAGTAGACTGTGTGGAAGCTAAGTTTTAGTAAATGTAACTTATTAGGTTGATAGTTGTATGGTTTGAGTCCTGTAAAACAACTTGCTTAACGAAGTTTCTCTTCGGAGAAGAAGTAAAGTGGTCGTAGAAGAATTACACCACATTCGAACCACTATAAACCTTTGTGTGTGTTTATTTTTGTTTTAGCATTTCTGTTATCTTATCTTGCAACATTTATATCTCTGATCATACTGCATAAAAACTTTGTTAAACTTTATCTTTCTGTAAAGGTTTTTAAAAAAACTCTATCAAAAGTTCAAGTTTTCGTTGTGCGAAGAAATCTTGTTACAGTAACATTTATATCTCTGATCATACTGCATAAAAACTTTGTTAAACTTTATCTTTCTGTAAAGGTTTTTAAAAAAACTCTATCAAAAGTTCAAGTTTTCGTTGTGCGAAGAAATCTTGTTACAGTAAGCAACGCTATATTCTAGCGCAGTAAGCTGTCTAGGTTCCAGTGCAGTAAGTTCAAAATATTTTGCAAAATGGATAACGGTTCATTCACCACCCCTCTGAACCTCTATGCCACTTGAAACCAACATCATCTGAGAAATATCAATATTTGAAGCATAAAAAATTTCAAAATCTTTATTTTTGTGATCAAATTATTGATGAAAATAATAGACAAGAGAAGTCGGAGGTGTAGACGAACAAAGGTGGCTGCAGCTTGGAGAAATTCATGGTGTAGATGATGTTCTTCATCTCTCCATAGCAATGGAAAATAAAAAAATCATACTAGTGGAAAGAAAAGTAAGGACAATTTGGTCAAATAATATTCTAATCTGGTGCACTGTTCAAATTTGGAGAATACATTTGGCCTAATATATATATATATAAAAGTAAGGACAATTTGGTCAAATAATATTCTAATCTGGTGCACTGTTCAAATTTGGAGAATACATTTGGCCTAATATATATATATATATATATATATATATATATATATATATATATATGAAGATTCTTGAAGAAGAAGAACACAGGAAAGATTGTATTCAAAGAGGGATTCAAGTTTACAATGAATGAATTGAATGAATGAAAACTGATCAGAAGAGAGCTATTACAAACTAAGGAGGAAAACTAACATAACTAACTAAGGGCTAAAGTTGTTATTCTACTTAAACTAAAGTTGCTATTCTTCTTTAAGTAAAGTTGTTGTTTCCTGATCTTGAGAACTTAAAAATCGTTTCTTTATATTCAACTATATATTTTTAATCCAACCTCCAAATGACATGCTTGAAATGCTATTGAAAGACTCAAATATTAACAACTTTAATGTTTTGAGTATTTTCTTGCTAAATGAATTGCATAAGATCGATATTGAGTTGGAAATTTCCAGTGGTGACTATGAGAGTTTCATGATTCTTGCTATGCAATAATTTGGAAGAATGTCTTACTTTGAACCAAAGAATCACTATCAATGATATTGAAAAATGGATGGACCTACTAAAAATTAATTGAACTCAATAATAAAAATGAAGTATAACTAATTTGAGTTGTTATTTTATATTTTAAATATTTTTACAAGTTTTTTCTTAAAAAAAACTACTCCTTCCGTCCCTTAACACTTTGCACACTTTCCTTTTTAGTCTGTCCCCAAACACTTTGCACACCAAAAAATGACAAATTTTACCACAATTCTTACCCTCACAATACACACTTATTTACATACAATGCCATTACTTTTTTCACAAACATTCAAACTAATCCCTCCATTAGAAAAAATAGAATTGACCCTTATACCCTCATTTATAAAACAATCATTTCATTTTTCTTAAAAACTGTACATAAATAAGGGTGCAAAGTGTTATGGGATGAAGGTAATATAATTTAGTATATAGATAAACACCACACTTTAATGGTTGTTTAAAATTTTAGATATATATAATTATCATTTTATCTAAAGTAATATGATTAATTTTTTATACAATATGGAGCTAGTTGATCATTTAAATAGTATTTTCCTTGGGTAACGTTTTATCCTGACAGTCTTAATTTTTAATAGATTTGAACTTTTTTAAATTTTATTTTTTGTATTACTCTATTATGTAAAGGGGGCGTGGGTGGAGTAATGGGTAGACGTAGGCGTGGGGTGTGGCCGTGTGGGGCAACCTTTACCCCCGCGTATGGAACGCGTCAAGGAAATAGTTTCCCACTTTCTCACTGTTTTAATCTTCACTTAATTCTAATTAATTTAATTTACAATTCTTTTTCCATTACATAACTGCCTATTAAATAACATATGGCCTGCATTTATAAATATAATAACAATATAAATTTATAGTAGAACGTGAATATGTTCAAAATGTATTCATACACCCAATAAACTGTAGTCAACCCATCACTAAATAAATATTAAATAATAAATAAAATAAAATCCGAAGAATTTATTATTATTAATTAGACATTACTACAAACGTTTTTTGAAGCTCTCAACCGCGTAATTCCTTTTCTTTTACGAATAAATTCAGTTCGCCCTTTTCAACTTCAAGGCTTCAACCAATCTCTCTCTCTCTCTCTCTCTCTCTAACAGAGTAGATGCTCAGAAACTTCGTAGTTCATATTACGTAGATTCATAGTTTATGATGCAGGTTCCTTTGTAGTTTCACTCTTATTTTTGGGGCTATAAGTTGAAACGCAACGACTAGTTCAAAGCAAAGGCTGAGGAGAAAGATAGCATTCAAATCTAAGGAGAATTTGAGGTGCGAGACTTTGAAGAAAGTGACTTGAGTGAGGAGAAATGAAGAGTTTATTGAATGATCAATGGGAGCTGCCGCCCAAGCATCCGTCGTCTGCGGCGTTGCAGCGGTGGAGGGATCTCTGCGGGGTGGTGAAGAACCCCAAGCGCCGCTTCAGATTCACTGCCAATCTCTCTAAACGCTTCGAAGCTGATGCAATGCGCAAAACCAATAAGGTTTTTACCTTTTCCTTCTTATTGGTTTTGCACGGGTTTGATTAGCAATTTGAGTTAATTTCATCAATTTTATAGTTTTGATGGTGTTATACTAGTGCTGTACGAGATTAGGGTTGTAATTAGACTATGATTTTTAACGTGTGTTAATGAATTGAAAGAAATAAATGATAGTCTGCAAAACCAATTTAATGTTGCCACATTGCTTGTGATGTGAGCCATTTTTCAGAATGTGGCTAACAGTAATTGTGTGATAATCTCAGGAGAAGTTTAGAATCGCAGTCCTTGTCTCTAAAGCTGCACTTGAATTCCTGAAAGGTGAGGTTTCTGCATAAATCTTTTGAGGTTTTGTTAGGATCAATAACCTTGATTTCAATTCTAAGAGTGAGTGTGCTAAATGATTGCAGGTGCGCAGCAAAGCGATTACACAGTACCTAAGGAGGTTGAAGCTGCTGGTTTTCAGATTTGTGCTGATGAATTGGGATCCATAGTTGAAGGGCATGATGTCAAGAAGCTGAAGTTTCATGGAGGAGCATCTCATATTGCTGAAAAGCTCTGCACGAACGCCTCCAATGGCATTTCTGCCGATAGTGAAGCCCTCAGTCGGAGACAGGAGCTCTTCGGGATCAATAAGTTCCAAGAGAGTGAAGCTCGAAGCTTTTGGGTGTTCGTTTGGGAAGCCCTCCAGGATATGACTCTCATGATCCTTGGTGTCTGTGCATTAGTCTCTTTGATTGTTGGCATAGCAACTGAAGGATGGCCTAGAGGAGCTCATGATGGTCTCGGGATTGTTGCTAGCATTTTGCTCGTGGTATTCGTCACAGCAACAAGTGATTATCGTCAATCCCTGCAGTTCAGGGATTTGGACAAAGAGAAGAAGAAGATTTCCATTCAAGTGACGAGGAATGGTTATAGACAGAAGATGTCTATCTATGATCTCCTCCCCGGTGATGTTGTTCACCTTGGTATTGGTGATCAAGTCCCTGCTGATGGTCTTTTCCTTTCAGGATTCTCTGTTTTGATTGACGAATCTAGTTTGACTGGAGAGAGTGAGCCGGTGGTTGTCAATGATGAAAATCCTTTTCTGCTCTCTGGAACCAAGGTCCAAGATGGCACTTGCAAGATGCTTGTTACCACTGTTGGGATGAGAACTCAGTGGGGAAAATTAATGGCTACACTTAGTGAAGGGGGTGATGATGAAACTCCATTGCAAGTTAAACTGAATGGAGTAGCAACAATCATTGGAAAGATAGGCCTTGTCTTTGCTATAGTGACTTTTGCTGTTTTAGTTCAGAAGCTGATTGGCCGTAAATGGCTAGAAGGAACGGCCATGATCTGGACCGGAGATGATGCTTTGGAACTATTAGAATACTTTGCTATTGCTGTTACCATTGTTGTTGTTGCAGTTCCTGAAGGACTACCTCTAGCTGTGACGTTGAGCCTTGCATTTGCAATGAAAAAGATGATGAATGATAAAGCACTTGTTCGCAACTTGGCTGCTTGTGAGACTATGGGATCAGCAACGACCATCTGCAGCGATAAAACTGGAACTCTAACAACCAATCACATGACTGTGGTGAAATCTTGCATTTGCATGAATGTGAATGAAGTGAGCAAACCAGGCAATAGTTCTGCTCTATGCTCTGAACTTCCAGAGCCCGTTGTTAAACTTCTCCGTGAATCAATCTTCAACAACACTGGTGGAGAAGTTGTGGTGAACAAAGATGGAAAGCGCGAGATTTTGGGAACACCAACTGAGACTGCTATATTGGAGTTTGGTCTGTCACTTGGTGGGGATTTTCAGGCAGAAAGAGGAGCGTCTAAGCTAGTGAAAGTTGAGCCATTTAACTCCACAAAGAAGCGAATGGGAGTGGTATTGGAGCTTCCCAAAGGAGGTCTAAGAGCTCACACAAAAGGTGCCTCTGAGATAATCTTAGATGCATGTGACAAGGTGATCAATTCAAATGGAGAAGTTGTTCCCATTGATGAAGTATCTTTTAATCATTTGAAGGATACCATTGAGCAGTTTGCTAGTGAAGCTCTTCGAACTCTATGTCTTGCTTATATGGAACTTGACAATGGGTTCTCTCCCAATGATGCTATTCCGGCCTCTGGATTTACTTGCATTGGAATTGTGGGAATCAAAGATCCTGTACGTCCTGGAGTACGTGAATCTGTTGCACTTTGTCGTTCAGCAGGTGTGACTGTTCGAATGGTGACAGGAGATAACATCAATACTGCAAAAGCTATTGCTAGAGAATGTGGAATACTTACTGATGATGGTATAGCTATAGAAGGCCCAGATTTTCGCGAGAAGAGTTTGGAAGAACTGCTCCAACTCATTCCCAAGATTCAGGTACTTAACAACATTTTTTATCACATAATTTGAAGTTTTACTCGTTACATCTATGGCTTATGCTATCTTTATCCTTGTCTTAGGTGATGGCTCGTTCTTCCCCGTTGGACAAGCACACATTGGTGAAGCACTTGAGAACCACATTTAATGAAGTCGTTGCTGTAACTGGTGATGGAACCAATGATGCTCCTGCACTTCATGAAGCAGATATTGGACTAGCTATGGGCATTTCTGGAACTGAGGTGAGTGAATTTTCATGTCTTTTTCTTGAAATCACATTTGATACATATCTAGCAAACTGTATTTTGTCAATACAAACAAATTCATGAAATTTTACATGTACATGTTTGTTTTACATTTGCTTAAGAACCTTGCATTTGTGGTTGAACTCAGGTGGCCAAAGAGAGTGCTGATGTTATAATCCTCGATGACAATTTCTCCACCATAGTGACAGTAGCCAAATGGGGTCGTTCAGTATACGTAAACATTCAAAAGTTTGTGCAGTTCCAGTTGACTGTTAATATCGTTGCATTGGTCGTAAACTTCACTTCAGCTTGCTTGACTGGTAAAATTATAAATCCTGCTTATTATCTATCACAATCAAGATCTCTCACTTGTTATTCTAAACATTTCGAATGATGGTTCTTTCAGGAAGTGCTCCTCTTACTGCTGTTCAGCTTCTTTGGGTGAATATGATAATGGACACACTAGGCGCACTAGCACTAGCAACTGAGCCTCCAAACGAGGAACTAATGAAGAGATCACCCGTTGGAAGGACTGGAAACTTCATCACTAATATCATGTGGAGGAACATCTTAGGCCAATCAGTATATCAGTTTCTTGTGATATGGTTCCTTCAAGTGTATGGAGAGACATTTTTCGGACTCCATGGCTCGTCCAACTCCAACTTAACCCTTAACACGATTATTTTCAACACCTTTGTCTTCTGCCAGGTGATTGATTGATTCTCTTAGATAATCCAACCATGAGTTTCCTAGCTAATTTTCTTCATTGATTGATTCGCTTCTAAATAGTAGTGATCGTTTTGCAGCTCTTCAATGAGGTGAACTCCAGGGAAATGGAGAAAATCAATGTGCTTGCAGGCATACTTGACAACCATGTGTTCGTCTCCGTTCTTGGCTCGACTGTGATCTTTCAGATCATAATCATCGAGTATCTTGGGACGTTTGCAAACACAACACCTCTGACGTTGATGCAGTGGTTTGTGAGCATATTTGTTGGATTCTTGGGTATGCCAATTGCTGTATTGTTGAAGAAATACATTCCTTTGGAAGGTAAACGATGTTCGATTCTGCATTAGTTTTGCCTAGTCTTCATGATTAAAAAGGGGGACATTGTGCCTTAGGATTTTCTTTGTAAACTTATTTATTTCTTTGATTCTGAGTAAATATGCTGATGTAAGAAGGGTTTGCTAGGTGCAACAACCTACTCTTTGTACAAATTATCAGTATTTTTACATCTACAAAACATATTGCTTCACTTTGACCTCTTAATTGAAATTCAAATTAAAGATCCAAATTGAATAAATCTGATATTCTTTTTTGCCTGATCCATGTTTCCTTGAATAATTACACAAAAAAAAGTTGTTTGATTGAAACACAAAGAAATGATAGAAAAAAGTTGGCAAAAAGATATATTGATGAAAGAGCAGAGTGATGTTTATATTTGTTACACACAATAAGTGATAGGACCACAAACATAAGACCAGCTGGAGAGTGCAGAGATGAGAGAGCTTGGTCTTATTTAATGTTAGTTCTACTAACATAATCTAGTACACTTGTTTACACACTATGCCCCTCATAGATAGTCAAGGGGCATCCATGTGATAAAGAGACATAGCTAGGCCCTCCACTTTTTTACCATCTATTAAGGACCCGTATTTTTATCCGTTTCGTAGATCCCACATCTGGTGCAGTATTACAGTTTATCTGCTCTTAGTCACGCACACGTATGTTACATAAGTTACAAATACGTCTAATGGAATCCGCTAGTTATATGAGAGAAATCACTTTGTAAAAACACAGATTAAAATCTGTATTGTTAAACATAAATCGGTTTTTGGTAAATAATGCATGGTATTGCGCTCTATTAGGCAAATACAATTAAAGTTTTTCGTGCAATGAAAGACGTTTAATCATAACAAGTGTTATCGGTGCCGTGGTTATGGGTTCAAGTCTCTCGAGCTGTATTTGGGCAATAATTGAAAGAGTTTTTGAGTATCACCCTCAAAATTGAATCAAATCTTTAAACTCTTATGTAAAATATTTTGTCACACATTTTGCAATTTGTGTGGTGTAGAGTTGAAGAGGAGATCCTAAGAGGCCCCCCTTCTTTTATCTTGAGAATCATTATTTACAACTTGTATGACCACCAAACACTACAACATATTAAGTACAAGAAAGAAAGACAACATGGTTCAACTAAACATGCCTTTTGGGAATGGACCAAATGCAAGATAGATATATATCACATCAACACAAATACAATATCTCATTCCCCATTTCCTATTCATGACCTTTTAATCCTTGCAATACATAGAAAGAAGCATTCCAAGACGAACAAATTGCAATGTAGGGCATACATCGACTATACTGGTGCAACGAATTGCAAAAAAAAAAAAAAAAAAAAACGAACAAATTATGAAGAAACGGGACTCCCACGAGCTTTAAACAATATTAGTTCCGCCTTTTGTACATAGTCAGATTGTTGCTCATCACTTAGCTTCTCTATGCTAAAAGTATACTTTTCTTTTCATTATACTATTTGCTTGGTTCACAACCTAAAAAGCTAAACTTTCAATGAATACCACTCGAAATTGATCCAAAAAAAAAATATTTGATTCAAAAAATCTCAACTCATACTCGTTATGATCTTGGGTTCTTCTTTGCAGGACAATCTTGATCTTGGCCATCAAAATCGAGCCTTCTTCTCGTGCCTCTCGATTCAACTATTGGAGCATCAAAAACATCAGACGACATTGAAATCGTGGAAACATCCGATTTTGGTGTTTTCAACTTCAGAATCTCTTGCAGTGAACAATAACAGGAGAATGTATCCTCCTATCAAAATGAACAATTCCAATATGATCAAAATCAATACTTTTTTAATTCAAATGAAAAAAATGCAAACTAAATAAAGCAATAAAACATACATACTTTTTCCAAAGAACCCCATGATGGGATATCATCCATCTTATTCTCCAACACATTTTTCGTTATACGATCATCGTACGCTGCTAAAACCGCAGCTGCTGCAACGATGGATGGACGATGCACCAACACATTTTTCTCTGCACGAAATAAATCCGATTTCTAAAAAAAATGAATATAATATCTAAGTACAAAAATCACTCATTATGATCAATATCTAAAATGAATACCTTCCATTAATGCAAAGATCAACTCCTTAGCTCGAATCAACACTTCTTTGTGATCACTAGATTCTCCACAGAATTTGGAGATGAAAAAATAGAGAAAATTAAAAGGAGTGACAAAAATCATTCTCCATTCCAATGTATTCAAAACCATTAATTCCATTTTCTGTATCAAATCTCCTGGAAATTGGAAGTCTTCATAAGTGTATTCTCTTAAAGCCTTTGCTTCTCTCTCCTCCATTTTTGCAGCCAATGATAAGCACGCAACAGAAAGAATTCGAATGTGAAACATTTTTCCAACCTACATTATTATTAATTCCAAAGAAATTAAAATTTTTTTTTTAAGAAAAAAAAATCAAGATTATTATACTCACAGAAATGAAAGTTCTTGAAAGAAAAAGATCGAAATAAATGAGTGCAAGATAGGCAGTGCGATCATGGTATCCAAAGAGAGCCCTTTTCTGCACAAAAAAAAAAAAAGTCTGCAAAATGTGATTTAAATAAATATAGTAATGAGGAAAAAAGAAAAAGAAAACTGACATGAAGAATCCATTTGACGATACCCAAACGGAAGCTACTCTCACTCCTGACTTCTCTCTCATGGTTTCCCCACACAGAGTTTCTCTCTCTACTGAACAAGACTTGGATGAACTCATAATCGGACTCGGAAACAGAACAAACCTCCAAGCCTGAAGTACCGCCGATCGAAGCAGATCCACCTTCTTTGCACAAAAGATCGCCCAACGAATATTCCAACACCATTTTCTAGGTTGGTGGCGCCAAATTTAGCGGATGAGATATAGAAGAGATTGCGCGAATTCTGATTATATTTTTGTCAATTATTTTATATATCAAATGAGATACTTACAATTATACTCACACTGGGTGCGTATATACACACATTCTACACGTGCTTATTTTATGCCCTTATTTTCTGAGGTATTCTGTTATTTTTTTAGAAGTGCACTCATTTTTTCCAATCTCTCTAAAATTACTGACATATTTCAGCACCTTTTTTCCCAAATGATTTACCATAATTATATAATGGACACTTCATAGAGTTGAGTAGCAAATCTGTACTCTTTGTTATTTGGGTTCATATTGAAATGTAATTTACCACTGTTATTCACTTCAATCTTTAGTTTTTTTTTTTTTTTTTTCAGATTGCCATTATCACAATCCACGATATTTTCTGATTGGAATCGTAATAATTTTTGGTGCAGATTTTCGGTCAAATCCAAATCACGTTCATGGCGCACACACTCATGTCCTGTAATTAAATTTTTAAGGAGATTTTCTTATTTTAATTACTATTAAAATTTTATATTAACTATATTTTCAAAGAATTTTGAATTAATCCTCAGAATAATTTCCTGGTTTTTTAATAATAATAATAACAACATTATTATTATTATTATTATTATTATTATTATTATTATTATTATTATTATTATTATTATTATTATTATTTACACTTTCAGAGCTTTTTATTTTTATAAGCTTATTGAGATTTTTTTGATTTAATAATTTTGTATTTACTTTGATAAGTTTTTAAAGACAATTGATGTGCATATATATAGCTGGAAATTCGCACAAAAATATATGTTTAGCTATGTAAAGACACATTATATTGTTAGGGTTGTTCGGTCTTTTAATAATTCTCATTGTTGGTTTGAACCTTATCTGGATGACCTTCTTAAATCTTATGGTTAGTCTTTCTTGTTCTTCATATATAATTAATATATTACATTTTACCCTAAAAAAATAAAATTGTACTACAATATGGCAAGCAATTTGAAAAAAAAAAGAAAAAAAAACAGGTAGTATAAGAACCCGTCTCACGCTAACTATCTGTGATACCGTTTCATATAAGTTTTTGTACAAGTAAAAAGAACACTAGTAGTATATGTTGCATTTACATTTTAAACATCATTAATTGTAAATTCAAATTTTAGATGTTTTACAAAAAATAATGTCTTTACAAACAAATTATGCAACAAACTAATTAAGTATCCCTTGTAAAAAGGACAAAAATGTATCTGTCCAAACTCTGAAAGATAGGTCAACTATTAATACGAGGTAGATGAAATTTATCAATCCAAGAATTTGAAATATTTGAAACAAAATAAATAATTTTAATTTAAATTTTTGGATAATATTTTCATTTTTTTATTACAATTGTTTTAATATTTAATTGTATTTAAAATGAAGTCTATACTGAAATTATATAAAAATTATTCAATCGAATAATAATAAAATTTGTATTCAATTAGGGTGTATTTAGATATATGAATTTGAGGAGGTTTGAAATCCATGATAGCAAATCCATCGATGGTGTTTGGATATATATGAATTAGAAATCCATCACTTTTCATTTTAAACTAATTTTTGAGAAATTCATTCTTAACTTACTACTCATGTAGGATGAGAAATTTTCTAAATTATTTATTATACAAAAATACTTAGATATATCAAATCAAGATAATATATTCTTAACTTACTACTCATGTAGGATGAGAAAATTTCTAAATTATTTATTATACAAAAATACTTAGATATATCAAATCAAGATAATATATACAAATTGTAATGATTAGGATTCAAATCTTGATTACCAATGTTTTCTAGTTTTTATTATTTCTCTTCCATCCATCTGAACTTAAAAAAAAAAAAAAAAAAAAATTCGTGTGTTCGAACTAATTGTAATATTGGTGTGTTTGGACTGGGGCATAGGTGAATTTTGCAGGTGTGAATTAGAAATTCAAATGGTTTTTGATAATTTTGTGTTTGTTTTGGAACTTTATAGGGTAAAATTAAAATTCGGATGTCATCATCACATTGGAAACCGTAGAAAACGTAATTTTTTTTTATATTGTAGAAAAAATAGATATTTTTATTGTGGATTATAGAAATAATAGAAAAAAGTATGATAAAAAAAAAAAGAAAAAAGACTTGAGAATCACCCAAGATCCGAAAACAAACAAATATTTATATTTAGCCCATCCAAATTGTGAGCTTAGGTAGATTTTTGGACTCAGCTCAATTAAAAAATAAACTCCAAACATATATATATATATATATATATATATAATAACAATTATCCCCTCAAAATAGAACTGATAATATTTTCCAGCTCATTTCCACCTTCCAAAAGGAGAAATGCAATATTTATTATTTCATAATTTATAATTAAAAAAATTATTGTATTAAACATGATTATATATATGGTAATAATATCATCTATGATATTGACAAAATCTTAGAAATTATAATCTATATATGGTATATGAATGTTAATATGATCTCATCTAATAAATGCTTAATTATTGCTATAATAAAGATTAAAGATATATATATATATATATATATATATATTGAATATATTGAATAAATTAAAATAATACAAATCAATGAATTTCAAGAGAATTTTAACCATCAAAGTAAAAATAAAAAAATAAAAAATTATCGCTAATGTTGTAACTCCCTATAATTTTGTCTATATATAGAAGAAGATTTATTACAAAAGCAAAAAGAAAAAAAAATCAAATTTAAGTTGACTTACTATAATTTCACCAATATGTAAAAATGTGATTCAAATAATTTTATAATTTTTATTATATATGTAATTATGAATAGATTTATAAAATTCATAATTTTGATATATATATATATATATATATATGATTTTTTTATATGTGGTCTTCATTGTTATTCATCTATAAATACATGTAACCTACAAGTTTGTGCATCATTGACTTCACTTCGTCTTTTCAAGATAAATGATCATTTTGTTTTTCGTTACAATAACCATTATTTTGACGAATATGAATCATATTTCTAATGTTGTCAATGGTATCAATACCTTCCGTAATTTTGTGGGCACTAAAATTTGTTTCGTTAGATCACATGACATTATTCCATACATAAATAAAAAAAGATGTTTATAGTTATGAGAACGTCTTCAAAGACCAAGAGGTAATTATGCGATAATGTTTTGTTCAATATGTGTATATAAATATATATATATATATATATATATATATCACCTCAATAAATATTTATATCAAGTTACTTAGCATAAATATCATAACATAAATTATCTACTTCTATAACTGTATTCCAAATATGTTGAAAAACTATAATAAAAATCACATAATTTTTATTTGACAAATATGTCATTTATAATACTCCAGTTTAATATATCTTCTATGTAATAATACTAATAATATGACATAGTGTTTACATAATTTAATTATTTTAAGTAGAAAATTATTGTTTAATCTTATAAAAATAATATAATAGTAAAAATGATGATAACTTTGAAGCATTTACCTTATCTATGCTATATTAATTTTTTTAAATCATAAAGATTATTTATTGTATGAAGATTTTTAATATATATATATATATCTTGAATATAATAAAAGAATATATATATATATATATATATATATTATGATACATTATTGCATACAATTAATATTATAAATAGGAAGTATAAGACTTATGAACTTATATATTTTTTATTAAAATCTACAAATTAAGTATATGAAAATATCATTTATAAAAAAATTATATAAAACTAATCATTTATACTTATAAACAATTAATAAAACTCACTTTTTATGTCCATTTGTTGGATTATATACATAAATCTTCAATATTAATCTTGAAAATAGAAAATCATTGCTATTTATAAGAGTGATAATATGTCAATGATTTTTTTTCATATATCTTTTAAATACTTTGAACTTTTAATTATGAAATTTCATTGTCATCTATATAAAACCAACTAATCTTATTTCCACTTTCTAAACTAGAAATAAAAATATTTATTATTTTATAATTTATAAATTATAAATAGTCAATTTTGTACAATTTATGTATATCCATAAATCATTTTGTGGTATGAAAATCATTTTGTATATACACGAAAATTGAGAGAGAGAAAAAACATGATCATATTTGATGTGTTATAAATTTATCATGATTTGTGTAAATAATGTACTAATATCATGCTAAACGTTCATAAAAATTGTGAATAATAATTTGAACCTAAATTTAAATTATTATACATATCCACGAAAAAATTAGTAAAAAATATATCTCTTTTAATGTAATAATAAATAATGTTTCATCCATGATTAAAAACAATTGTAAATCTGAAATTTCATTATAATGGTAGCATGAAGTTTCTAATTATATGAACAATGATAAAATATTTTACTTTCTATTGTTAAATAGTTTCAAGGCTTTAGATCTATTAGATTTTGATATGTTTATCATCAAATATGATTTTTCTAAGAGATAAATTTTAATTTTAGAGCATTTGGGAAAAAAAAATTATATACAATAATATCATTATTTTTATACTCATTATGAATAAGTTATTGAACATATATTTGCATAAGTTTTTTTTTTCCAGGTCAATTGTGACAAAACTAATAGTAAAGTAGCCAAACAACTTATGATGAAAATAAGAAATATTCAAAATTGATAAATTACATGAGTAGTAGATTAAATAGAAATATCTTAAAAGAACTATATTGTTTTTTATGATCACCATTTTTATATCAAAAAATTACTAATACTTGAAACTTATTTACTACATCATACAGGTACCGAATGAGATTGAAATATTATTGAGAATTGATTATAATATTTAATAATATCATCATTTTACACTCATTACAATGAATAAGCTATTAGCATATATTTGCATAAGCTTTTTCCAAACTAATTGTGACAAAAACAATTAGTAATAAAGTAGTCAGATAATGTATGATGAAAATAAGAAATATTTAAAATTCATAATTTATATGAGTAGTAGATTAAATTGTAATAACTTTGAAGAAGTATATTGTTTTTCATAATTAACATTTTTACATCAAAAATTTATTGACACTTGAAATATATTTGTCCATACGTCACATAGATACAAAATGAGATTGAAATATGATCGAAAACTTGATTTTTTTTTATAAATTAAAGTTTTCATATCAAATTGAAATATTTCAATTTAATGGTCGTACATCACACAAGTAATAAATTAGACCGGAATTCTTCCAAAAAAAATTATTATTTTTCGTATTCTACATTTTCTTATCTAAATATATAAATTCTAAAATTTATATGTCTGTGCATCGCACGAGACTTATACTAGTATATACATATAAGAAGATATTTTGGGCTTGCACTGAGGTAGAGCCACATATCAACATAAATCTTCTTCACAATTCTCATAATCAATGTACTTTTTAATAATGTATATTATTATACACATAATTTTCAAAATCATAATCAATGTAATTTTTAATATTTTATATTATTATACACATATTTTTTTTTCACCCTACCACTTCTCAATTCTCATCCCAAAGAAAACAATAAATATCCAATTAATCAATTAAAGGAAACAATGAATAATATTCAAGTAATCAATCCTCAAGAAATTTTAAATCATAATCAATGACATTTTTAATATTTTATATTATTATACACATAATTTTCTAAATCATAATCAATGTAATTTTTAATATTTTATATTATTATACACATAATTTTTTCTCATCTTACCACTTCACATACAGAATTCTCATCTCACACATAGACATAACCCCTCATCAATATATTCACATACTTTATTGTATAAATCATCAAAGGAAAAACAATCAAAGGAAAACCAATTTCAAAGCAAGTGATTTCTAAATCCTAATTTGTTGATTTTAAGGATTTGTTGAGTTTGATTGAGTTTGAGGATATGATTTGTTGATTTTAAGGATTTGTTGAGAATTTATTCTCTTTCTTATTTAATTCATATTTCAATTCTTATTATTCATTTTGAGGATTTCATTCAATTTTTATTATTCATTTTGAGGATTTCTTAGGATTTTTCTTGAGAATTGATTAATTAAATATTTTTCGCTTCTTTTCTTTAATCGTGGACAGATTGATCTTGAGAATTTATTGAGAATTTATCATATTTGTTAACCATTTCATATTTTGTAATTTTTAACAAATGACTTTTGATGATAACCAAATTTCATGGTGTAGAATCTATGACATGAGAATTGGGAAGAATTCATATTTTGTAATTTTTAATAAATGACTTTTGATGATAATCAAATTTTCATGGTGTAAAATCTGTGATATGAGAATTGGGAAGAAGATCTATATTGATATGTGGGAAGAAGATATATGTGGGAAGAAGATCTATGAGAATTGGGAAGAAAATCTATGTTGATATGTAGGATGCAAATTGTATATATTGATGATGGGTTAGGTCTATGAGTGAAATGAAAATTTCGCATGTGAAGTGATAGGTGAGAAAAATAATAATATGAGATATTAAAAATAAAAATAAAAATAAAAAACAAATCTTAAAGAAATGCACGCGCATTATTTTATGCTGTGAAGTAATAACGTGAGAAAAGAAATAATATGAAAAAATAAAAATATGAGATATTAAAAAAAAAAAAAAAACAAATCTTAAAGAATCGCATATGTTGTGAAGTTATAGCGTGAGAAAAGAAATAATATGAGATATTAAAAATAAAAATAAAAAAACAAATCTTAAAGAGTCTGATCAAATCTCATTTTTTTTAACAGTAGAAAGATTCATTCATATGAGTACAAATGGTACCACTCTTACAAATGGAGTTACATGAATGAATTAAGATACAACTAAGAGATACATTGCAAAAGATCACCCAACCATGTGAATAAATTATGCTCCTTTAACACATGATACTTCAACAAAATCCAATTCCATAACTTTATTTTTAGTTCATTCGATTGTCTTTGTAGGTTGATTGGAGCATCATTAAAGATCACCTCATTCTGCAAATTCCATAAACTCCAAATAGCTCCAAAAATGCCTTCCGGCATGGCCTCAGCCCACTCGGTTTCTTCGGAAAAATGCCCTCTGGCGTGTGCTTCTTACACAACTAATGCACATTTGTGCACTTCTCAAGCTCCTCGGCTAATTGAGTGCCTTTCGCCCAACGATTGTCTTTTATTTGGTATACACACTTCTCGAAGTGTCCGACATGTCCCTTGCGCGCACCCATGCCTCAACATGCACACTTGTACGATGTTGGCTCAAAATGGCGGAAAATGCGAGCGCATATCACACCCTCCTCCACTCGAGGTGTTGTCGTCCTCGGCAACTCAAATTTGATCTCACAGATTACGATTAACTCACTCTGATCTGAACCCGCCTTAATGGAAAATGATCCTGGGACCTCCGCCCAGCCATTTGGAGACCACCCTTATAGCTTCATTGTCTCTGTTCAGGCCAACTGACGGTTGACACATTCGGCCAAACTTCTCTTCAAAAGGAGCCCGCCACTCCACACAATTCACAGCCTCGGTAAGCTCCCCATAGAAATCCCTACAACGAAAGAGCCCATAATATAACTTCAGAACAACTGCAGTGAACAAGCTTTTGCTCGAAGATCTTGTCCAATTTGTAGGATCCACATAGATCATGGTATTTTTAATCATATCTCGGGGCCTCGGCCCAAATCTCATGCCCGCAACCAACTTTTGGCAATTCCTACAATCAAAATCCACATTCCGGCTTCAAAACGGCTTAAAGCGTCAAGTTGCACTCTCACTCAAAAGGAGCCTTAGATGCTCCGCAAAACTTAACTTGGTCACCCCTCGAAAGAACTCCTACTATCGTAGAGCCCTAGTGCTGAGTTTAAATCCCCTCGAAAGCAACCCACCCAGCACAATGTCTACTCTGTGTGAGTAGACTCTCTGAATAGCTTAATGGACTCTCCTCCACTCAAGTTGGGACGCATGTCCAAGGAAAGCTTAATACTCCGCTCTTGCAACTCCCACGGCGGTTGTGTAATGCACCACTTTATGCTGAAACGACTCAGCGTGTTTAACAACTCTGCTTGGTCCTCCCATCTGGAAGGTTTCTCAAACGGGTGGTTTCTCTACCACAAAATTGATCTCATTGCCAGATCACCTCCTGACTTGCGGCTCTCTACAACAAGGTCACTTCCCTAAGAAAACATGACATTCTCACGTCACCTGACTCATCGACATGTCCCTCACCTAGAAGTCAATATGAGTATTTCGAAGTTTTGTTACCTTGTCATCCCAATTTTGAAACAATCAACAGATTCTTCGTATGCGACAATCTCACCTCGCTCAACCCTCTGTCGACCCATATTGCCAACATAGCTCAAATTTGTAGTTACCAACAAGCACAACCCAACTAAGCAACTGCTTCACCCAACCATAGACAATTGGGTTACTAGCATCTCCAATCAAACTGACATAACTGCCAGCTGACTACTCCACTTCACCAACCACAACTGTTGAAACTAGTACTCAATATATCACTTCCAACGTGCCCGATAAAAACTTCTTAGTCGGGGTACTACCATTCACTCTACCGTAAAGCCAACAAAGGGTTACTACCATTCACCCTCGTCAAACTGCCGAAAACTGCTCTCAAAACCATCCGTCATACGCAAGCCCACACTCTATGGCTTAACATCACACTGTGTATAAGATTTGAAAAATTAAGCACATTTTTCAAGTAGGTTTCAGGTCCCTGAAGGATGATCTCGACCCTTAGCACATTCCTCTTCGTGCAGTGCGACGGGACCGCGCACGGTCGTACTCTAGGGCACGGTCAACCGTGCACCACAACACAAAAAATCACATACTTATAGCCTTAAAAGACATACTTAGAACTAAAAATCACATACTTGTGTGGCGCACTATGGACTATGCCCTATACTGTGCGCTACACATGCGCTGTATTATCGCACACGGTCAGACTGTGCCCATAGCGTAAGAAAAAAATCACATACTTGGAGCTGAAAATTACTTACTTAGAGCAGAAAATTACATACTTGTACACTGTTGTGGCGCACGGTCGACCGTGTCCCGAGACACGACCATGCGCGTTCCCATCACACGGTGCGATGGTCGCACGCAAGTTTTGACGTACTTCTTTTACCTTTTTTTAGAACTCAATAACTGATCATTCGTGCGTGGTCTCATCGCACGTTGCGACGGTCGCACACAAGTTTTGAAGTACATCTATTACCTTTTTTCAGAACTCAGCAACTGATCATCACATTTTCGTTTTACTTTATTTATTTAATTTTTTATTCAAACTTTTTAGGGGAAGGACTCGAATTCTAATCTCTCTCCTAATATACGATTTTTAATATTTCTAACAAAAATTACTCTTACAAATCGTGTGCATGTTTCCAGATAAATGTTTAACGAAATAAAATTATTCTCAATTTCTTTTATTTACTCATTTTTTTGTGGAAATCTCAAAGTTATTTTTGACTTATCAATTAGCTAAATATATCCTCGCAAGATTAAAGATTTGGCACCAAATGATATTTTGACATAGTTTTCTCTATAATCTTTATCCTTATTATTATTATTATTATTATTATTATTATTATCATCATCATCATCATTAAAAAATATAAATGCCATTTTTTTCACGAATTTTAAAATAAGATTATTTTAAAAAAATATATGTAATTAAAATACAATGCAAGATTTTGACTTTAATGCGTTACAAAATAACTGACAAATAAAAAATAAAATAATACTAATAAAAATAATATGAAATATTCATCTTAATGCAAAAAATATGATATATATTATTAAAAATGAATTGAAGATTTTATATTAAAATAATGTAAAATATACATTATAAAGATCTGAAATAGACAAACATAAACACACTTAAACATTAAAAAAAAAAAAAAAATTCTGCACAATTTCGAGTTTTGACCTTGCCATATTATTTTAAGGGTCCAGCTATACACACCCCCACAACTTACTTTACACACCATATTTACTAAATACAACCCAAATAAATATATTACAATTTAAAATTTTCTAAACACATCCCACCACATCACAACTATACCCTTTACAAATATAATATTAGATTAAATACAAAATATATCAAACCCTAAATTTCCCACCCTAATTCACAATCTAATTGCCCCACCTCATTCCACAATTTCAATTCACAAACCCTAGATTAAATTTGATCTTTGTTATGTTCAATTATTTCGAAATTGTTTAGAAATCATGAGTATGAAATTTTCATATGAAAAACATAGGAGAAAATAGAAAACAAGTAGAAAAAACGTCAATTTTTTTTCTTTTCAGAAACGTGTTATGTTCGACCCTAATTCACCGTCACGGCTACAACAAGTTCGACCTATGGTCGAACACAACTTTACAGGTTCGACTCTGGTTCAGCGTCACCACTACAACAAGTTCGGCTTATGGTTGAACACAACTTAATAGGTTCGACCTATAGTCAAACATAACTCAACCCGTTCGACCATTCGTCGAACATTTTGTTGTTTGTTCGGCCATTACAAGACGAATATAATGCAAGATGTTTGGTCTATGATGGCTGATTGCGTTTTTCGCGATTTTTTTGGGAAAAAATTCTGACTTTTATATAATTCATGATACTAAAAAATCGAAAAAATGAAGATGAAGTTTCTCTTAAAACTTATATTCTTCGTCCTAAGTATTTCTTTTGTTGCTTCATAGTATTTTTTTTACTCAAAGAGTTATTTTAATTAAAAAATGGAGTTTCAATGGTGTTAGAAAATGTGAAAGAAGAATAGAGCGGTAAAAATGGAGTTTCAATGGTGTTAGAAAATGTGAAAGAAGAATAGAGCGGTGAAAAAGAAGATGTGTTTATTAGAATGTGTTTGGAAATTTTTAAATAATAAGGGACATAATTGTCTTTATATATTCAATATTTAGGTTGACCACCGACCAATGAGTTGGGCTTCTACACAAATTCTCTCTCTCAAAACCCTGATTAGGTTTTTTTTCCTCATATCAAATTGGGGATTCTTCCACCTTAATCTTCAAATCCTAGCATCACTATGAGTTTCTCCTTCTCTATCAACTCCAAATCCCAATCCAATCGCCTCAGAAAACCACCCTCCGCCTCCTTTTCCGACGCCGACAAAGCCGGGTCTTCTGCCGTCAACTACGTCAGAGAATTCCGCGCCGACGAAGCTCCGCCGCCGCCGGAATCCAAGATCCAACCGATTGCGCCAATTCCCAACCAATGGCGCCCTAATAAGAAACTCAAAAACCTCCCTACTCTTACGCAACTTTCCCAATCGAACGGCGAGGATTCCGGCCTTCAATTCGAGCTCGATCCTGGCTCTAACCCCGAGGCCATTGACGGTTCCGTGGCCTATGGCCTCAATATCCGTCAACCGTCGGCCACCGGTGATGCTCCGACTCGCAATCGTGGTGAAACTGTTTCGGAGATGGAGCTGAGGAAGTTGAGGGAGGATTTAGAAAAGCTTCCGGAGGATCCTGGTTTGGATGAATTCAATGATGTTCCTGTGGAGGGGTTTGGAGCAGCGTTGCTCTCTGGGTATGGCTGGAAAGAGGGTAGTGGCATTGGCCGCAATGCTAAGGAAGATGTGAAAATCGCTGAGGTTATAAGGAAGGCAGGGAGAGGAGGCTTAGGTTTCACTGGAGAATTTCCGGAGAGTCGGATTGTTACTAATGGTATTGCTGGTAACACAAATGGTAAACGGGAGAAGATGGAAGATCGGAAGGATAAGAAAGGATTTGGTGAGGGAAAAGAGGTGAGAATAGTATATGGGAGGGAGATGGGGATGAAAGGTAAAATTGTTGAGGTGAGAGATGGTGATTTATTAGTCTTGAGGGTATCAAAGAGCAATGAGAAGTTGAAAGTTCGAGCTAGGGATGTAGCAGAGTTGGGTTCTTCAGAGGAAGAGAAGTGTCTTAGAAAATTAAGGGAATTAAAACTTAAAGCAAAAGATGTCGATAAAGATAAAAAGGATAGAAATCTTTCTAGGAAGAGGGGGCAAGAAGAAGGAAAGGCCAGGAGTCAGAGGGTAAATTGGTTAAGGAATCATATAAGGGTAAGGATTATCAGTCAGGACCTTAAGGGTGGAAGGTTATTCCTGAAAAAGGGAGTGGTTGTGGATGTTGTGGGGCCGGGGGTGTGTGATATATCGATTGACGAGAGCAGAGAGATAGTACAAGGGGTGGATCAAGAGTTACTAGAGACTGCTCTTCCGAAACGTGGGGGGCCGGTTCTTGTTTTGTGTGGCACACACAAAGGTGTGTATGGGAGCCTGCTGGAGCGCGATTCGGAGAAGGAGATGGGTGTGGTGAGAGATGCAGATACAAATGAGTTGCTAAATGTGAAGCTTGAGCAGATTGCCGAGTACACAGGAGATCCAAGTGATATCGGTTATTAAATTTTACTTCCGTGATAGTTATGAGGCCTATATGCTATGGATAATATTACTGCTGGTGGGTGTAATTAAGCCTATTTACTGTATGCAGTATTTAGAATTTCATATTTTGATGTTATCATTCTTAAGAATTCAATGTGTATTACTATGATTAAGGTGCTTCTCATATGGAGCATGTATTATTGAGATTTAATATGGTTTGAGCTGATTTCTGTCCATCTTTTTTATGTCAATAGGTATTGCCTATAATATCTACCTAAAGTGGGCTGGTTTAAGTTTGATCTCAAAACTACTAGTTGGTGGATTTTTAAGATCTTTCTTTCTATTTTTTTTTCTTTTTTTCTTTTTAGTTATTCACAATATGAATCTCATGTCAAGCACTTTTTATGCAGAGTTGAGAGTTTTGAGATATACAACAGTATGCACTATAAGATCATCCATCTTCCATCCCCATTCTTGTATATCTCTAGAGGTATAATTCTCATCTGTAATCAGTTGATAGATGGTCAATGAAGTGCTTGATTAGCAATTCTATCATATGATGTATTCATGAATGTCCATATGTTAGATTAAGTGGCTCACTGTAAAGCAACTAATTTTGTCCTAGTCAGAATCATATGAACATAGGGCTTTGAATCAGTGACATGAGTTTTGGATCAAGTACAACCCTAACTTGCTAGAACTAGGGGTCTAAGCTGTAAATGTACCGAGTCGAGCCAAGTAACGCTAGACTCATCTCAATTACAAAATTTGAGGCTCCTCAAACTCGGTTGAGCTTTTTTTTTCTTTTTTTTTCTTCTAGAACTTGAGGTTGACTCAGTGGATAACCGATTAGCTTGAACAGGACTCGATACCTAAATAATACTTATAAAATTACCTAAATTCCTAAAACCATGCTTAATAAATGAAAATTTGAAAATAAATAAATTTAGGGTAAAATAGTAAATTTAACATATGCACGATTATGGCTTGCAAACTTATCAAACTGTGTATTAATGAGCTCGAGATCGAGAGCTTCTTGAGTTGATTGAGCTCGACTCGATTATCTTCAAGATGATTTTGATTTTTTTTATTTAATTAAATTTTTTTTTTGGAGCTGATTCCAAGTAGCTCACAAGCTGTCTCATCTCACCTGCACCCCTAGAACTACAAGTCTTTGTTTCAGGCTAGTTTAATTAAATGTTGTAAAAATAAAATTAAGAATTGATAAAGTACTGCATATCGAAAAACTTTAAAAAAGTAGGTGAAGTCGTTAGCACTGTGCACAACTATAACCACAAAATACGAGAAGACACTGCCCCTGTGTGCGACTTTCACCATCATTTGAGGCAGTGCTCTCGATTATTTCAATGGATGATTTGAGAATTTATCAAGGGGTAGGTTTGAAATGGGAATCTGGGGTTCCTCGTTTAGGATTTTACCCCTTCATTCTCTCTCCTCTCTTTTTCCTCTCCTCTCTTCACTCTGTATTAGGCTGTCACACCTTTTCTTTTATGCAAGGAAACTTGTAGGATGCAGATCATAATATCTACAATTATTATTTAATATATTTAATGATTATGTTTGGGAATTAGATATGTGTCCTTTGAATGAAAGAAATGTGGTTAAATGCATTCAGATTACATCGCATTGATTATCATTGCATATAAAGTTAATTAATTTGTGCTGAAATGTTGCTCTCCTGTGTAAAGAGGAGAGTGAACTTGCAATTCTGTTGTAAAGTAGAAAATGATATTTCCTGACACATGATCTAATAAATGGTGGTTTAAGTATATAAATGGGATAACAACTATGTAACCTATGTGGCTACAATATCATACCAAAAACTATGAGCCTCTTTCTATTAATTAGCTACTCTTGATAGGAATTGTAACATGTTTATTCAAAATCCTGCACATCTGCTCTTTATTTGACTTGTTCCTTTGGTGCTATAAATCTTCAGTATGTATTTCACTTCCATGGCTTGCTATTGATCTTAGTTTATTTGTTGTTCTTTTGCTCTAATGAAATCCTGCTATCTAAGTATGGCCAATTCCAAAGGAATCCTCGTAGGCTTTTATGCCACATTACATGCTATCATCATCAGAACTTGTATCATTCTGCGCATTGTATCTGCCAAGTACTGGCAACTGTGTTGTTGCTGATATCCTGAATGATCTCCCAGAACCCATTGTTGTTCTATCCTGCATTCTTCCCACATCTTTGCACACATTATCCAATATGGAGAGAAAATCTCTTATAACCATGAAAATTCTCAAAGGATGAGCCTCCTGTTTTGCATCATCTCCATGGAAATACTGAGTTACCTCTTTCACCAACGATAAGGCCTTTCTTTCTTCAGCCTTGACCCGGGAGATTTCATCAACAGCCTCTTCAAGAAACACTTTCATCGACTCAAAAAACTTGTCTTGCTCGATTTGATTATCGTATTGCAGAACCTGTCTGACTTTCTGAAGTCCCTGTTCGAGCTTGTTGAGATAGCTGCTCAAAACATCTGAGTCCATTCCTGCTGCCTTTTTAACATTACTAAGCTCTTTGCCTAATCCTGCTACAACTTGCAATCCTTTCTTGTTAAAATCCTCTTCAATAAATTTGGAATTGCTTTCACCTGCTCCTTCTGATCTGATAACCTCTTGCACGACAAAGTGAAGTAGTGTTGTCTTACCATCAGTTCCTTTTATGTCTGCTAATTTCAGCAAGGTATCCAATTTAAAAGCTTTTGCATCACCACGGTTAGTGCCGTTGTTCATGCGATTTCCTGTTCTTAGAACAGCTTCGAGGAGTTTAAGAAATAGGCAACTATTCTTCAACTCTTCACTAGCTTCCTTCATTACAAAATAAGCTATACATGAGAAAGTATATTCACATAAAATTTCGTTCATATACCATGAATGCGTCATAGGAGTAGGTTAGATGGATTAGTTGGTAGTACCTCAAGTGTTTGAAAAGACTTCCTCAAATATTTTACTTCTCCACTGAAGTTTGCTCTATACAGCATGGCCTCTACTCTTTTAAAGGCAAATGGAATTTCAAGTATTGCCTTCAGGAATCGCTCTGCTGAGCCTAATTTAGAGATTTCATTATTGTAGTTTTTTAGTTTTATCTCTTCCTCCTTGCTCGGTGCCATCTTCACTAGTGTCTCGAACAAGTCTGGACCGAGCCCCTCAGGATTTCCTGCAGCATCAAAACAAAAATTTATAGGATGCCATTTTACCAAGATTAAACTTATCTCTCCTCTCCACTTCTCTGTTTGTTTAATCCTTATTACCAAGAGTGGAATTAGTTATCTGCAGTTGATAATGTTTGACTCGCCTAACGTATATCACTCTGTTCTAGATGAATAGGGGAAAGGGATAAATACCATCTAAAAGTGCTTCAGAGACCTCCTCTCTTGTCACATTCAATGCGCGAAGTAGAATCGCGATATTCTGGGACTTCTTTGAGTCTAGTATACGGATTTCCTGATCAAAAGAGGGGAGGACAAACTTCCTCGTTGCTTCTCTAGGTACTGAAGGCACAGAATTACATCCGAATAGTGACTCTACAGCATCCTCATTTAATCTGCAAGTACATAAATGAGATATTACGGATCTCTCTTAGTTCCACCTAGAAAGTATTTAGTTTACTTACTTGAACGAAGTCATCTTTAACTGGTCCCATACTGTGGCTTTGTTTGTGGTGGCTCGTACTTTGTCCCAGTGTAATTGCTTCATTTTGGGTCTTGATCCATCTATGTCCTCACCTTTATTAACTTCTTCAACAGGCCTAGATTTCTCAGATGATGGACTTGCTTTTGGGCTAGGACTCTTTGATTGTGACCTCATCAGTTGCTTGGAAACTGGTAAAGGGGTACAGTTCTTTGCATCCCCATATTTCCTTGGTGGTGGAGGTGGTGGTGGAATTGGGATTGTGGATATCTTCTGCTGATAATTGCTTTTTGATCGACGCTGTCCTATGGCTGGTGATGGAGGTGATGGTGAAAATTTGGTCCTCTTAGGAGAAAATGGCAGCGTTTTACTAGGCTGTAACGGTCCCAAGGAAGCTGTATGCAGTGGTGGTGAAGGCGGAAATGGTTGCTTGCTTGTTGGTGCGTCTGGGGATGATGCTGAAAAGCGAGATTTTGGTGGAGTTCTCTTGGAATAAGGTACAGAAGCAGCTACATGATTTTCTGGCCTGTCCTGAGTCAGTCTGTTGGTATTGTTGCTTATATTGCGGTGGTGTGAGCTAGGCGATGTCCCTTGTAGAGCGTAAACACGTGTTTCATGGCTCTCGTCATCTGATGACGACATTGGTGGTGGTGAGTTGATTCTGAAGGGTGGTGGAGGCTTTATCAAGGGTGGCAATGGCTGAAGATCGGGACTTGGTCTGTAGTGATTGGATGCTTTTCCGGGGTTGAGCTTTTGATATGGTGAGCCACTGGTGGATGGCTCTGCTCTCTCAATGCAGTGTAAAGTGGATGGTGGCATTCTGGATTCTTCGTTGATCCTTGTCGAATTTCCACCAACGAGCTTGTGGGACTCATCGTCGGTGTGTTTGGCACGGTTCTTGTAGAGGTAGAATGCCATTGCTGAGAGCATGGCCAAGGTTATGATTGTTGATAGTGTTGCAACTGCCAGTTTCTTGGTCAGATTGGTGGATGGGTGATGGGCAGCAACGGGGGTCGTAACTGCGGTGCCAATTGCTGGTAATGGTGGGGATTGTTGGGTCTGATCGAATGGTGGAAGTTCGTTCGAGAATGGTTGGTCGAATGGTTGATCTGGAGTGGGAGGCAGAGGCGGAGGTGGCGGCAACGGTGAATCCAAAGGAAACAGAGGTTGGTGTAGAATTCTTCTGTTTTTCTGCTCATTGTTAGAATTGAGATTTTTGCACTCTTGTGCTGCATTGATGAGTTGTACCCTGAAAGAAGTAGAGAGTGATATGAAGAAGAAGAAGAAGAGAATGATGATATAATGAGCTCTCATTGTTTGCTTCTTTTGGTTAACTGCCTTATCTTCTTTTCTGTATTTTTCATATCTGGTTTATGGTCCTGAATTCAGTGTGTTGGCCAAGGTTTAGAGAGAGAGAGAGAGAATCTTGATCTTGCAGCTTAGAAGCTTTCTCCTTTTCAGCCTCTCTCTCTCTCTCTCTCTCTCTCTCTCTCTCTCTCTCTCTCTCTCTCTCTCAAAAAGACAACATTATTCTTTTCACTACTCCTGTAAAGAATCCCAAAATGTGTCCCTAATTTATATATCTAAAGAAATTGCTTTAACTTATAAGCAAACAGAGTTTGAATGTTGATTTGCATGAGAAGAACAAGATCGATGTGATTTATTATCTGGAAATTAATTGTTTCTTAAACTAAACATTTGTACGTCTTTTGCAGGTATTAGATTTTTCTAAGTGGAGTGTTCATTGAAAACGCATTTCTATATATATATATATATATATATATATATATATATATATATATATATATATATATATATATATATTTATATGATTGATGATTGATAATGATTACTTTTCACATGTTAATAAGTAGGCTCGTGATTGTAAATTAATAGTGAAGGAATCGTCTTTTGCTTTGGGGCTTCATTTAGATGAGCAGAATAAGTTATCTATTGTCCAAATCTTCAATAATGACTCTCCTAAAGAAGAAAAATAAAGCAAACACGCCACCTATTTGGATTGTATTTAAAATTAGGGTTTATTACAAAATATATATATATACAAAAAAAAAAACTCCAACTTTGTTCTAATTTGTAATTGTAATGTAAACTTTCAAAATTCACAATCCAAAATACAAATTTGCTTGAAATAGATTGCAAATGAACTGACCTCAAGTCTTGTAATTTAACGATATATGTACATATATATTGGTAATATTATTGTATAAATCATATTAAAACCGAAAAAAAGGAAAAACAACATTAGCGAGCTAGGCTGAGATGTGATGCGCAAAAGGAGGATACAGAATTTAGGAGTACAAGGTACAATCATATATGTTGGAGTTGCTTTACAGCATTATTATATATATTGGTAAAAATTAAAAGTAGAAAATATATATAGCTTGTTGGAATGAAAAGTTGGAAATTCTTATGCTCATTTCCCACGTCAAGCATCTCATCCGTGACTTCCACAATCTATAAAGCTTCCTTTCAATATATATATACTTTTTTTTTTGTTTATTTATTTACAATCTAGAGAGAGAGAGAGCATCAATGGAGTTTGGATTCAGATTCAAGAGATGGGCTATTAGACCATCTCCAACCCTGCACTAAAATAGTTTGTGTAGGGTTAAACTTCTCCAACGGTGCACTACTTCTTGCACTATTCTACTGTATTTTCTATTTCTGCACTACTAGTAGTGTTGCACTACTAGTAGTGCTGCACTACTTCATTTTCTTATTCTTTTTATTCATAAATAATAATAAAAATAAAGTAGTGCTAAAAATTAAGTTTATTGTATTAAAATTTTATTTAATTCAATTATAAAATTAATATAATACATTATAAAATATCATTATCCAAATTCAGTAACTTAAATACATCTCACCATTAAAAAATAAATAATGCAAACACAAATATGATACTTATCTTTTTTTTTTTCATAGCTGCAAACTCATTAGATAGGTGAGTGAGTTGGATTACAAAATCTGGAGTTATTTGTAATCCGTGGGCTTAATTGGACCAAAATGGCTTAGTCGGCTCAATTTGGACTAAACTTACTTCATCATGGGTGATTCTATACACAGCCACAAATTTTTTAATACAGACAATAAAAATGAAATTTCATGTTTACACTTAAATCTCATTATGGTATTTTCTACAACTTATTTTATCTCTCTCTCTCTTTTTCCCTTTATGCAGTCATTGGTAGTATTTTCTACGATCTTATTTTCTCTCTTTTTTTCTTTAACAATCATTGAGTATTCAATCAAGTCTCAATCCGATTGCTTAAAAAAAAAAATCATTATTTGGAGTGGAATTAAAATTTTATAAGGTAAAACTCATTATATTCCAAATAACTTTTGAATGTTTTTTTTTTTTTTTTGAATTTTCAAATATCTTGAAACTATTAGGTACAAATTTGTTTCCTTGATATATGGATTAGAAGATCCGTATAAATTATAATTGTATTAATGTATACTTCCGAGTAGTTCCATTACTAATTTACTATAATTATATGGATATTATAATCGAAAAGTGGATCTACCATGCATATTCGAGAAGATTATATCAATATAAATCAAAGTCTTAATGAAAAAAAAGGAAGCATAAATATACAATAACAAAAAATATTTCTCTCTATTTTTCTCAAGGGTGATTCTACTTGGTCACTATATTTTTCTCTATAATCATTTTATACTTAATTTTTCTCAACAATTCAATATTCAATTAAATTTTATTGTATAAATAAAGAAAGTTTTCCATAAAATCTTGTGTTTCTGAATGAGTGAACAATGTTCTTGATGTTGATCAAGATAGAAAGAAATTGTTTATTATAATATTAATTATTTTAATGAATATCTCGAGACATTTAAAAAAGAAAATGTTGATAGGAATTGAATGTCTGATCGGATAACTTTGAATAATTTTTTAGAAATATGATTTGAATTTTTGATAATAATGCATAAAATTTATATACGTGTGTTTAAGACATAACAAAAGAGTGACAGTTGAGGGCTGTAAAAAGAAAAAATCAAACTCAAGGTCAAAATGAAAAAGTTAACTATATAAAGACTGTAAAGAGAAATATTGTAGGAGTGAACCAAATTACCCCTTTTCAAATGACAAAATTTTTTATACACCCATTACACAGTTTTGAAATTGTGCATTCGCCTCCTACGCGCAGCCAAGGTCGCGCACAAATTCGATCACAGACGTTATACATTTATGTAGTGTTAAGCATACCTTTATGTTATGTTAGTCGTACTTTTTAATTATGTTAGTTGTACATTTATATATTATATAAATGTATGTTTATGTTGATATAAATGTATAAATAATATCACATAAATGTATGAGTAATATCACATAAAGGTAAACATCTACAACTTGTGTCAAAATTAGGGTTTATTGTGCCGAAATTAGGGTTTAGGGTTAAAGTATTACATAAATGTATGATATTTGTATATTAAAGTATGACTAATATAAGATAAATGTATGACTAACATAGCATGAAGACTAGTAATTTTTTTTTTAAGTTAAAGTATTGCACTAAGGGTATGAAATCTGAACATAAGAGTATGACTAATATAATATAAATGTATTACTAACATAATATAGAGATCAGGGCAAAAAAAAAAAAGGAAAATGCATGGATCCGGGTCAGATCCGACCCGACCCGACATGAATGTATGAATCTAAGATTTATGCACCAGTTGCACAAGACACCTACTATTTTCAAATCATATCCTTTGAAATATTGAGTAAGATTCAAACTCGATTTTTTGAATTGGGCATGGACCAGATGTTCGATTTTCAACTTATAGGTTTTTTTTCTTCATATAATTTTTGATTTTATTTATCCCATAAAGTCTGCAAATGTGATTTGAAAATAATGGGGTAATGGGCTATATTGTGGTCCTAGTGGACTTGGAGTAGTGATATATGGGCCATGGCCCTTATTGTAGAGATAGGGAGAGGCGTTGAAACGTTGCTACAGACATATAATGCTTTTAGGGAAACAAAATATAAAAATAGGATAATTTTATTCACAGCCACGTTATTTTTCACTACAGTTATTATACAAGTGAATTCTTTATTTTGACCTTTTAAGTTAGTTTTTTTTTTTTCCCTCTTTTTTACGCCTCAAACCATCACTTTTTTTAAATATATACATTGAGAAATTTTATGCAGTACTATTATCCAAATTCCAAATCTAATGTTTTTTTAAATTATTCAAAACTATCTCTTCGTCCATTTAAGTCCTAAATTTTCTAATATCTCAAAAATTTCAACATAGGTGACAACGAGCGAGGCAGAGATAGAAGACATCAAACACGGGAATAAGAAAAAGAAATTCTTTTTTGATCATTTTGGTAGAGGGGGATGAAGAAAGTTAAAATAATTATAAGAAATTGAGTTCGTCCGATTAATAAATATATCTCCAATAAAAAAATCAAGAAAATCGTTCTCACATTGAGGAACAATACAATTTTTTTTTTTTTTGGTATTTATATATTACAAATCAATCGAAGTACTAAATGTAAAAAAAAAAAAAAAAGAGTCATGACTGTAGAGGGATAGAAATTTATTGGAAAAATTCTAGATCCTAAATAACTTATAAAAAAAAGTGGATATTGATAAAAAGATATTATAAATTTCAATCTAAATATTTTGTAATAAATCATTGAAATTCACAATTTATGAGGAAATGGAAATTGAATCAAATGGTGTTTTGGTTTGGAGAAAGAGAGGGTAGATGATTGAGATAAAGAAGGTGATGGAAATATGGTGATTGTAAATATATATATATATATATATATATATATATATATATATTAAGGACAAAATAGAGATTTTAAATATACTTTGGTTGTGAAGAAAATATTGGTGGTTGTGAATAAAATCACCCATAAAAGTGGCCCAAACAGGCTAGATCGTTTAAGCCCATCTCCAAACGGGCTTTTAAACATCAAGCCCAACTCATTATTAGTAAAGTGGGATGGGCCTGTCCATTAGGTTCGACCGTTTTGATAGTTCTATTTTTAAGGACTTATGTATTAAACTATTATATATATATATATATAATATATATATATATATATATATATATATATATATATATATAAATGGAAAAATGAAATATCATCTAAAAATATGTGGTGCTGAGTAGGACCAACTCAATGATCACAAGAAATAAGTTAGGATTTGAAATGTAATCCACCTTAAATTTAATTATTGGTTGGGGAACCCTAATACCCCACACATGCACCTTTATATATGCTTTATGAAAAGCCTGATAAAAGGGCCCTTTTCAGTTTTGGTTTTGGAAATCTATCAACTTTTTAATTAGGGCTAATAATAATTACATAGTAGATGTTATGTTTAATTTTATATTTGATCTCTTATTCTAAATAATCACTATATGTCATACATATATAAAATGATATTATTAATTAACACAGAACATATATTAGATGCAATGAAACACAAGATGAAATATTAAATTTAACAAAAGATCCATCTGGAATAATAGTAGGATGACCCAAATCCCAATTATTAAACATATTCAAATCCCAATTTGATATAACCTAACTAATTAAGCATAAAAAACATACCCAAAGTTAGTGCTTTATCTCCTTATATAAGGGGAAACCAAGACAAAAATATAGGAAATAAATTGAAAATGAAAATGATTTATAAAGGACCATGATGATTGAGATCTTTACCTTACTCACCGTAGACATGTCTTAATATGATATATAAAGATCATATTTTTTAAATATTGTGATTTATAATTAATGATTGTGTTGGATTTGTAAAATATCAATGGTGGACACATTAATATGTGTTCACGGTGAGTAGGATAACAGTTCTGTTAGATGATTTCATGTGATGTAATTAATGGGATGATTTTAAGCTGAACCTCACTAAGTATCATGATTAGCAATGTTTCCTCAATTAACCAATAAACTAAGCTTGCTTTGAGTACTTCATCTATGGATAATCAAGTATATTAATTAAATTAATAACGTTTCTTCTACATTATTGCACACATACTTCATCACTTAATATTAACCGACTTCATAAATGTTAAAATAATATCCAACTGACCAGATCATTACATAACTGATCATGATAAATGTATGGTCTAAAAACAACAAAGTGTGGCCTAATTTTAGAATTTTCTCCCTATCAGCTTAAACTTTTAGGAGTATCTTTTTAGATAACTTTTTTCTTTAATAAAAAATAATAATAAATTAAAAAAAGATAATTATGAATCATGTTATTAAATTCATGGGTCTACATGATGGTCCAATTGAAAAAGGTGGGGCAAATAGACAAAAATGATTATGAATAAAATTAAACAAAAGAAGGAAGAAGACAAGTGCACGGAAGGGAAAAATGGAGTTGCATGAAATTGATATGTGAATAGGGTTTGGTCAAAATCTAATTAAATTAAATTATTAGTAATAAGTGGTAATGACATTAGTAGAAATTACATGAAATGGACACTTAACCACTAGCTGCTTGGGTGGATATGTAATTCCATTTTCATACTATTATATTTATATAGGGAAAAATTCAATTTTGGTCCACTTAGAAAGCTACTGCCCATTTTTAGTCCACTATGGAAGATAAATTCAATTTTAGTCCACATATATCAAAATTCGTCACTTTTTGGTCCTATTTTCGCCGGAAAATGGTATTCGTCGGCGATTGTATTTCAAGCGCGGTCGGAATCATCTAAAGGCCTATGTGGCACTTCCGGAGCCCACTTGGACCAATAAGTAATATCTGAGTCATCTGTTTACATATATGCTTTTTTTTTTTTTTGCAGAAAATTAAAAAAAAAATCGTAAAATAATTAAAATTTGAAATCCTAAAATCAAAAAAAAAAAATACTAAATCCTAAATTGAAAACATATCCCTAAATCCTAAATCGAAAAGAAATCCCTAACCCTAGTTTTAGAATCGACAAGCTACATTGAGAGAGGAATCCAACATTGAGCGAGCAAGCCATCCCTCTTCGGCAACCGGTGTTTGAGAATGGCCCCCCGAAAGCGTAAGGAAGCCTCGAAGGGTGGAAAACCGAAAGTCCCAAGTCCAAAATCAAAACGTGCAAAAGTCGATCCTTCTGAAAAACCACCAAAACCCGCTAATGCCCCAAATCCAGAAGAAGCCGTAAATGTTGAGGACGACAGGTGCTCAAGTCCAAGTTTGGAAGAAATACCTCCACCAAATGGAGATGCGGAGGACACATTAAGAAAATTGGAGCTTGCCAGGCTGCGGGAGGAAATAGCGAAAGGAAAGGCAATGGAAGGTGAGTACAATATTCCCTTTCTATTTATATGACAGTTTAGGGAAATTTTTGTGCTTGTTGTAGGTCTCCCACTGTCTCCACCATTTAATTATTGGTTGTTGGCATTGAAAGGTGTACAATGTATGTTTTTTTATTCACTTTATGCCAATATGTGGTCCATGTTTTGCTGCTTTTTGGATAGGACTCATGTGACTTTGTTGGAGAAAACACCCTTTTCATTGTGTCTTTTTTTTTCATTGTTTTAAACAGTGGGCTTTCAAGAAGTGTTGACTGTGGTTTTGCATTGGGGGGGGGGGTGAATTTGTATATTCACCCCATGCTGAGTATATTGGTGGTTCCACATTTATGTTGGAGGATGTGGAACCCTCATGTTTGACTTTGATGGAGTTGATTGAGCATTGCATAATTAGAGGGATAATGGGTGCACTGCATTATAGATTTAACTATATTTTGGGGAACAAAGGGTTAAAAATAATAGTGAGTGATGAAGAACTTGTTAAGGTGTTGACTGAGAAGCTGGAAAATGGGGTAGTACATTTATACTTAGAAGCAGATGTTTTAGACATGTTACCAAGCCAAGACAGAGTAGTATCTGAAACTGAATCTGATGATGATTATGAACCTAAAAAACATGAGGCCTATGTAGATGCAACTGTTGAGCCTGAAACTGAATCTAGTGAAGAAAGTGATGATGATGTGGTAGATGCCCAAACTGAATGTTTTGATGAAAATTGTGTGTCTGATGAGGACAATAGGACTGAAGGTTTCCCAATATACAACCCCAAAACATGCTGGAATCCCACCTTTCAATTGGGAATGCTTTTTAGTTCTAAGCAAGAATTCAGGAAAGCCATCCAATCTCATGCAATTATGACTAAGAGAAATCTGAAAACAGTTAGGAATAACAAGGATAGAGTGTATGTCAAGTGTGCAGGACCCAAATGTCATTGGAGGATACATCTAAACAAACTTGAAAATGAACCAACTTGGCAAATCAATGATTACCAGTCTGACCATGAGTGTGCCCCAACACATGAAGTGAAAAATATGAAAGCTAAATGGCTTGGGGAAAGGTTTCAACATAGGTTTCAGACTGACCCAAGTAGGAAACTCAAGTCCTTTAGGTTGGATGTGATTAAGGACTTGAGATGCAATGTATCTAGGCAGCAGTCCTTGAGGGCTAAGAAAAGGGCATTGGAACTCATACAAGGGGACCCTAATGATCAATATAGGAAGTTGTGGTCCTATGTTGGGGAACTTAGGTTGTGTAACCCAGGTTCAACAATTCTACTTGGGACAGATGAACAAAATAGGTTTTCTAACTTGTATACATGCTTTGATGCATTGAGGAGAGGGTTTCTAGGAGGTTGCAGACCTTTGTTGGGGGTTGATGGTTGTTGGTTGAAGGGAAGTGCAGGGGGTGTTCTGTTAAGTGCTATTGGAGTGAACCCAAATAATAATTTGTATCCTGTAGCCTTTGTTGTGGTAAAACAAGAAGACTTTAGAACTTGGGAGTGGTTTCTGACAGTGTTGAAGGAAGATTTAGAGATAGTTAATGCAGAATCTTTTACCATAATATCTGACAAGTAAAAGGGACTGATCAAGGCTGTAGGCTCTGTTTTCTTTGGGGCAGAACATAGGTACTGTGTTAGGCATATGCATAACAACATGAAGGCTGCAAGTGATGCAAATGTGGAGATTGAAGAAATTAGCAAAGAAGAAATGACACAGATAGAGACTGCCATTGATGAATATCTTGTGACTCAAGAAGCTAACATCATACCACCAACAATGTATAAACAACTTTCAGAATCCCAGAGTCAAAGATCAAATGCACAAGAGGAAATCAACCTATCCCAACTCAGTCAAGGACCATTCACATCACAAGAACAACCTGTTGGAGCACCTTCAATACCACCATCAATGCATCCAAGAGTAAACATTAGAGCACCTGCTCCATTCACAGAAAGTGGAGTGAAAGCAGCTTGGGTGAATCCAGAGGATATTCAACCCATGAAAGAGAAGAAAGCGGTCGTAGAGGATGACATTAAGTATCTAGACTTGTCACTGCCACCTAAGGACAAGTAAATATATATTAAGTAGGTCTTGCCATGTATGTCCAAAAACTGATAGGAGTATTTTGAAGAACTTGTGTCTATGTTCATATTTTGGCATAACTTAAGAACTTTTGGAATTTGGTATTTTTGTGCCATTTCATTTTGCAAAACAGTGTTGGTATTTTTGTGCCATTTCATAACTTTGTGTTCTATGCTTTTTGAATTTTGCAAAAGAGTGTTGGCCCCTATGCTAATTACAATAAAACAGATTGACAAACTACCAAATAATAACAAGTAGTTAACATTTGCAACAAGTTATAATAACAGATTGACAAAATACCAAATAATTAACATTATAGTCATAATAACAAGGATACTTGATAGACAACAAGAGTTAACATTTTTGATACACAACAAGTTTCATTTTAACTACAAATAGGAAATGATTACAAACTACCAATATCAGCCTGCAATCCACCAACATACAAGAAAAAAAATTTGGATTGCAATGAATCGCATCTTCATCCTCTTGCACTTGTTCTTCCACATCCTCTTGTCTTCTCTAAGGGTATTGTTTTGGTTAGCCAAACTCCGGACTTCTTCTTTTAATATCTTCATCTCTCGTTTCAGGTATTGCATATCTTCTTTCAAAATCTCATACGCTTCTCTCAAGTTCTCATACTCGGCATTGTCATCCCATTCGAAATAATCACACCCCCCACTTTTCTGCAGAAAACGTGGCACAACAATTTCACATTAAACACATCACATATATAGACAAACAATCAAAGAGCATGCGAAATTGAATTTAGAATATGAGAACATAAATACATGTAGCCATCTCAGAACACACCTATCAGAACACACCTTAAAATTGCAATTCAAAATCAACTGCCCCCATGCCCAATATACATATGAATCTTGTTTTATTCCTAACCCTAAACCTCCAATCATCAACTATAAACATTAAAAGAAACAAACTTACATTATATCTGAGACAACCCCAAAACCTCTTCCCTCGATTTGCATCTGTTTTGCGGTTCGTAGAACCGCTTGTCGTCCACACAGACACTCGTGCGCAGCGGATTGTAAGGAGCAATCAGACATTTTCGCCCCGATTGAATTTTTGAAAACTAGGGTTCTTCGATGATGATTTTGGGGAAGATTTCTTTTTGATTTGCAGAACCCGTTTCTTTTCCCGTTTATTTAGGATTTAGGGATATGTTTTCAATTTAGGATTTAGTATTTTGTTTTTTGATTTTAGGATTTCAAATTTTAATTATTTTACGATTTTATTTTAAATTTTCTGCAAAAAAAAAAAAAAGCATATATGTAAACAGATGACTCAGATATTACTTATTGGTCCAAGTGGGCTCCGGAAGTGCCACATAGGCCTTTAGATGATTCCGACCGCGCTTGAAATACAATCGCCGACGAATACCGTTTTCCGGCGAAAATAGGACCAAAAAGTGACGAATTTTGATATAAGTGGACTAAAATTGAATTTATCTTCCATAGTGGACTAAAAATGGGCAGTAGCTTTCTAAGTGGACCAAAATTGAATTTTTCCCTATTTATATATAATCCTCCAAAATTGCAATATGTCTATATCCAATATCCTCACCAAAATCTTATCCACTCTATTGCTACTTGTTATTTTGAATGATAGATGTGATCTTTATAACTTGATGATGATATTATAATCAAGATTGGGAATCTTGGATTTTTTTTTTCTTTCAAGAATTTAGATTACAATCTTAGGTTTATAAGACCCAAAATTAATTGGGGGACTATTAAACCGACTTTATATGATATTTAAATATTTTATGAATATTACAATAACTTTGGAAACCATTAGTTCTCATTTATCACTCTCTATTTATTTGCGATTTGGATCATGAGTTGTGCAAGGTCTTTTGTGCATTAAATGTATTAAATCATGAAACATGCATTAATTTTTTTTTTTTTTTTTTTTTGTGAATTTAAACTTGAATTTAAAGTTAGAGAATATTGTGATTTAATACACCCAATACATTTCGCTTGGTACGAATAGAAAGAACCGTTGTGCACAGAGTAGGTGATGTGCACAAATTAAAATGCACATTAATTACTAATAATTTGCATTATACTTTTCATAATAGAAACCAATATGATATTTTACAGCATAAATTACTATTAATTCATGTTTAAAAAATATGCAATACATGTTCTGTATATATATCACATTTATTCCTTGTAATCGAAATTCGTTTATTTTGAATCTCACATTGCACTATTAGACCAGAAAACAAGTACATGTTGTACATACACAAAAAATAAAAACAACAAAACAAAAACTTTTATGCAGGTGAATACAAAGAACTTTTATGGTGAAACGATAGTTGATCTTCAATTGGGCCATGGAGCAAAGTTTGTACATTATTATGGATTTATTTTTTCTTTTCTTTTTGGTTACAAGATTGGTGTAACTACATTCATTAATACGAAAACGATATATATAAATGCACAATCAATACTTACAATGAGAGTTTGAGATATTTTTTGTTAAGAGTCGTGATTATATATGCTTACCCTACGCATAAAAAGTGATATTTTAATGTGTAACAAATGAACTGTGATTCCGCGAGTCATATAGTTCAAGCGGTATCTCCACCTTTATAAATATGCAGATTGTGTAACGATTATAATTCGAATCTGGATCACATAAATTTTTTAGTATTTATTTCCCTCCTCCCTTTCACTTCCCCCAACCTCATTAAAAAGAAAAAGAAAAAAAAAACATCTCCAGTAGATTTTTTTTTTTTGCAGTTTTTGCAATATTTTCATGTAAAAATTGACACTTGATCCAATAGTGTGCACTATTCTTGACACTAAAATAGAATATTTAATAATATTCCATAAAAACAAAAACCTAAAAAAAAAATTCCATAAAAACAAAAGAAATAAATTTTAACGCAAGATTTGACTTGCGTTGAATCCAACACAATATGGATGGTTGACATAATTTAGCGTGAACTTAACATTGCTGGAGTGAAAAAAAATAAAATTAAAATCTTAATAATCCAACACACTGCTGGAGATGCTTATACCAATATTAATTAAGTGATCCTTGAACATGTTATAGATAAAAGTTGAATATATAACAAGTGGTATTTTAATTATACTAAGAAGATAATTTGACATATAAATAGTTAACATACATTTTAAATTTAATATATAAAAATGTATATTAAATAATATTTTAATATAAAATAAGTAACATTTCAATGTATACAAAGTGATACTTTCACATCCAGTTTGTATGTAATCCTTCTTTTATTATTGTTGATCCACTTTAGCTGACCAATTTCACTATGAATGAGACTCCATCTCATAAATGAAATTCATAACATCATTAATATATACTTGTCTTTATTTATTTATTTATTTTAATTGTAGAGTACTTAAGCATTTTGAAGGTCATAACCTACTAATCTCCACATTATTTTGTTAAGAAAATTCAATTCTCATCTTGTACCAAACTCCTCGTGCTTGTAATAAAAGGATAGATAATCCGACAAATTCTCAAGACAGAATCTTTGAGAAGATAGTGATGCAAATTTGTCAGATAAAAGCATGACTTAATTATAAATTACTATTTGCAGGTCGCATCTTTCATAGATCCTGTGGTGGATGAAAAAATGTATTTTATAAATTATGAAGTTGTATTTAATTAATTAATAATGAATACAAGTAATATGTTGAAAGGAGTAGAATATGGTCATATACCAAAAATAATATTTTTTGAGGGATATTTTTGGAATTTTGGTGACATTGGGAGGAGAGTTGAGAGAGGGGCATCCCATGTGATATAGAAAGAATAAACTGTTTGGATAAGAGAAAACGAATGTGGTCACTACTTGTCCACTGGAATCGAAGGGGGAGATGTTCATAATTTTTTTTTATTATTATTCTTTTCATTCTATTAAATCGTTTCACGGATTTTTTTTTCGTGAAAATGAATTAGATTGAATTCAATCAATGATTCAGTCAACATGGGTCAATGCTTCAATCAACAAAATCAAATAATATATATATATATATATATATATATATATATATATATATATATGTATGAAAATTATTAATTAACCGACCAACAACATAGATCCACGTTGATCGGATTAAAACGATCAGTCTTACAAAATAAGATTTGTGAGACAGTATTATGCAATACCTACTCTATTATTATTATTATTATTATTATTATTATTATTATTATTATTATTATTATTATTGTAGTATATATAGCATGCATACTCAGCAAAATAAAAGGAATAAAAGGAGTAACAAGGAGATCAACAAAATTTGGCTAAGTAAATATAAAACGTAAAGCTACTAATAAAAGCGTGTTTTTCGGAATGCGTTTTCAATCTGTTATTTTCAGTTATTCTCATAACTCTTGTTTCTTGAGTTTTTGTTATGCAGGTTTGTTCGAGCTATTTTGCGGGGCGGTTTTCTCGCGGTATACTCAACCAATCAAGGAGCGGTTTGAAGCTACGAATTCTATATAAGATGTAGTTTACTTCTTCTTCAGATGGTTAGTCGTTTTGTATAGTATAGAGAGAGTTGTATATCTGCAAAAGAGTGAGCGTTGTTTAGGGTTTTGTTCTTGCGATCTCTTTGATCAAACATTGTGTAATCTTTGATCTATTAGTGATTTGTTCGTATTCAGTGGATGTAGGCATAGTATAAGCCGAACCGCTTAAATCCCTTATGTTGATTCTTCATTCTCGTTTTTGTTCTTTATTCTTCTCAAGTTCAATTTCTTGTGTGGTGTTTTGGTTTGCATGCTGGATTGCATGCTTGAGTATTGAGGTTCTTGATCGGTTTGCGAGAATTATTATTATTATTATTACTATCATAATAAGATTTTGGTTTCGTGAATATTACATTCGATGAAATGTATTAGACACAGTGACGGACCCAAGATTTTTATCGAGGGGGGCCCAACTAATAAAAGAATAACAATAGTTCTAAGAATAAAATCAAAGTTAACAATTCATAAAATAATAATCAATGATAATAATTCTTTACAATCACTTCATATTTTATTAAGCCAAAATAATGAATATATTATATATTCTATAACAATTGATAATCAAATAAATTAAAATAGTATCATTACTCAATGAAGAAAAATAAATAATGAGTTTAGATATATGAACAATTTACCTTAAAAATCTTTAAAATTGATATTTTGAACAAGAATTTGATAATATGCAAGTAAAATTAATTAATATACATATTTTTTGAATAAAAATATAAAAATACATAAAATATTATTAATTTTTTTAAAAATCTCAGGGGGCCCAGTGCCCCCTAGCTTCAATGTAGGTCCGTCACTGATTAGACACAACATGAAATCTATTAATAAATAGTGAAAACGACACTGAATGTTCTTCATCTACTCAGACATTTAAAAATATTAAAGTATAATCAAACACACCTTATGATATAATATGTGACAATAGTAAAATAAAAGATAAATTTACTAAAGATTTAATCATATTTGCTAATTTGTAATAGGCATATATATATATATATATATATATATATATATATATATATTATAAACTACTTTATTTCAATAATAATTAAAAGTAGTAAGTAAAATAAGTATTCTATTTTCAAAGACGAACACAGGAACATATTTTTTAAATTTCAACATAAGTAGGTTGAAGTAATTGGAATCTTTAATTAATTACAAAAACTTCTATGCAATTGACACTCGATCAGACTCGGTCTAAATCTATCCCAACATGCATCCACACGTTTGCACACGCCTCCACACGATTAGATGAGTGCTCTCAAACCCACCCAAAATTCACTCCTAGGTGTTGTATATTTTTTATGTTAGTAATACATTTATATTATATTAGTTCTACATTCATGTTATGTTAGTCATACATTTAGGGTTTTTAGTTGTACCTTAACATATTTTTAGACAACTATTAATACCTTTCATACATTTTAGTTATATTAATCATACCCTTAGTTATGTTAGTTGTAACTTTATATATTACATAGATGTATGATTATATTGATATAAAAGTATAAATAATATCACATAAATGTATGAGTAATATCACATAAAGGTAAACATATACAAATTGTGCCAAAATTAGGGTTTTTTGGAGTTAAAATATTACATAAATGTATAACTAATATAATATAAGAGTATGACTAACATAGTATAAAGATCAGTGGGTTTTTTTTAAAAAAAGTTAAAGTATTGTACTGAGGTTGTGATATCTAGATATAAAGGTATGACTAACATAAATATATGATTAACATAACATAAAATATGATTAATATAACATAAATGTATGACCAACATAAAATAAATGTTAGAGCAAAAAAAAAAAAAATGTAGAGATTCAGTCAGATCCGATCTGATCCAACATAAATGCATGTATCTAAAATCTATGCATCTGACGCATATATAGGAAACTAACTCTTAATTAATTATTATTTTTGTATAATCATATATTATCTTGGTACCAATGAAATCAACACTCTGCAACATATTGTCCAAGGATTTTTTTTTTTTTTGGATGCACCAACGCACAAAATAAATGACTACCCTTTAAAAAAAAAAAAAGATTACTTGAAAATAATGAAAATGTAAAATAAAAAAAATGAATTTTTTTTTATCTTAAAAAATATGTAGTAATCCTCATTTCTAACCATCTATACTTATAAACATTTTTTTTGTCGAGTTATTAAATTTTGTTCTTTTTTAGTAAATTTTTTTTTTTTACCAACTATACCCTTCTAACATTTGTAGTGTGATATGATGGCATGAATTACATTAATGATGGTATAGGGGTGTATTAAAATGATACACGTTACATTAATAATGGTACGAGCGTGTATATTGGCATGAGAGTATATATGGTATGGTACATACTATATTAGTTACGGTATAAGAGTGTACAATGGTGGTACGAGCTGGTACGTGATGAAATAGGATGATATGAACTGGTACGGGGTGAAATATGGTGGTATGGATTGGTACGGGTCAATTTCATTAAAAGTATAATGGATCAAAAAAATATCCTTTTAACTAAAAAAATGAATAATTTAAAACTCTTAATTAAAAAAGAATGTTTATTTCTGCAGTGGATTAGTTACAATACATACACTTATCTTTTTTAGATTTTGACATACGTTCTTTCCCTTTTTAAGAATATTTTCATTGAAAATTAATTGAAACACTAATTGACTGCAAGCAAGACATTCGTATGGACAAGAATTTGATTACGTTCGACACTTACTCTTCTTTAAATTCCTTTTGAAATATAAATTGGGTCAAATAATTTGTTTAATTGAATGGACACTTGTCTACCATTTATTAATAATCTACATCAATCAATTAGCACTGGACCAAACGTTACTCTTGAAAGTATAATAATCCTTAAAAAATACATTTGTAGGAATTTTAAAAATAATGCAAATCAATGCATTAATAACAAAATTAATTATTGTCATCACTAACGTTTTAACAATAAGGTAGCCTTGTTGAGATTATCACCACTAAGCAATCATATGATGATGACCACCAATGATAAGACTTTTTGATAGACGTTTGTCTTGTTTTATATCATATTCTATTTATAAACATCTATAACCGTAAATAAAATTTTAGTAACACAAATAGAAATTATATAAAATATTTCGTTGCAATTGGATTCTAAAAATTCTAAATACTATAGATATAATTTCTTTTATACTCACATGTAATTGGAGATCATTGTCTCAATCCCAACAAATAGTTGTTGTGATTTTTGTTAAAAAGGGAAAAAAAATCATAATTACTCACGGAAGCAAAAAACAGAATAAAAAAACTTATATAAAAGAATTTTATGAATATAATTATGCGTGACCGATTCAATCACATCCAAGTTAATTTCTATTTTATGGATTCTATCTTATAAAATTAAATTCGTAAAACAATCTGAACTAGAAAATGAATGTGGTGGGAGTGTGATTGAATCCTAACTCCAAAGTAAAGAGTGATGAGTGTCCCATGTGACTCCATATGGTTCCTTCACACATTGTATTTACTCATATGTAACTTGATGATTTTCAGACCAAATTTTAGTTTTCTTTACTTCAACCAATGAAATCCCACATTTCTTCACATAAAAAAAAAGTATATTTGAGAGCGTTGGATGCCATTATTATCAAAGTACGAGAGTAAAAGATGGATATGTCGTTTTCTCTAGTAAAAAAAATACATTAGTAGTAAAACATTTGATAAAAGTCCAAACTGAAAAAGGAGAAAAATAAAAATATGATAAAAGAAAGCAACAGTGTCAGCTTGGCGTGCCTAATGCTTTAAAGTTGTGAACTTTAATTAAAAAAAGAATGAAGTGTCTCATTGGCTACAACCAAAAAGAGACCACCCATACATGTTGCATCTTTCAATTTTTTATTCATTTTATGTTTTCCCATATATATTACTTATTCTTAAATAAAAAAAAGAGATAAAACTCACATATACATTATAGTTTGGATTTTGCTATTGTAAATAATAGGATTTTTTTTTTTTACTTTCAATATATATATATTGAATAATGTTATTTTATACGATTAATTTGATCGATTACTGGTCTGATCTATTCGCATTTTTTTTTTAATTTGCAACCTATTGTACATGAAATTTGCAATTTTACAATATAGTTGATTGAGTAATATATATTTTTTAATGTACTTGAGGTTGTAAATTGTGACAAAAATGTATGCTTAATGTTGCAAACTTCAACAAAATAAAGGTATGCATCTAATTAACTCTATTTTGTATGTGTGAAATTTATTGATAACAATTAAAAATAGGTTGAAATACCATTTTAGGTCGTAATCACAATATAAAAATACAAAACAGTATATATATAAATTTCGTAATATAATTGTATGACATATGAGAATGTTGCAAATAATAATTTAATTTCAAATCTTGGACACTCAAAAAATTATTTTGATTATAAAGAATAAAATAAAGATGGGAGTAAAAAAGTAGAGGAAAAATTGAATGGTGAAAAATATAAAGAAAAGAAGTTTGGGCAGAATAATAAAGATAAAAGAAATATATTAACATGGGAAAATGGTGATATAGAGAAAGAAGGTATAAAAAGCGAAGTGTGGGGAGGAAAAAGGGGGCGTTGGTGGTGGGGCGGTGGTGCTGATTCTAAAGGGATAGATGAGACTCAGAACATTCTGAAGCTCCCCTTTTCTGCATACATCCTGTTTCTATGGTGGTTGCCAAACATTTCAGACAACTCATCTTTTTCATGGTTTGGTTTTTTCTTGCCTCTTTTCTCTCTAATTTACCATGTGATGCCCTCTAAGTTATGCACTGTCCCCATCCACCATTTCTCTGTTTTGGGGTTTTCCATTTTCTTCAAGTTTATTATTATTATTGCTTCTCTGTCTTAGCTTAGCTAGCTTTTATGGGGGTTTGAATGCTTTGTGATTCTGGGCTTTGTTGATTGAGGTAAAGATGCTTGATTTCTTGCTTTTTTCCATTAGGGTTCTGTTAATTTCTCTTTTCTTGATTTGGGATTTGCTGATTTAGGATGTTTATGCTTAGTTTTGGGAGATTCTTGAGTTTCTTTTACTGTCTTTTCAGTGAACAAATATTTATGTTGGCTTTGTTTGTATGTGTGTGTGTATTTGTACGTCTTCTAAAGCTTGGTGAATGGATTCTCTTTGTCTGTGAGTTTGGTGGTTCTCGTCTCACCATGATATTATGTTCGGATTCGACAGGTCTAGCTTCATTGGTGAAGAAATCTTGTTGAGTAATGTGGAATCTTGATCTTGATTTCTGATAGAGGGCCTGAGATTTTATTCTGTGTGTTGGTGATAAGCAAGTATCGATAGCTAATAAGGGAAATCGGTGGTCTTAGTTTCGTGCACATAGCAGTGTTCCTGTTTTTGTGGAGGGTATTGAGCTTCGTCCTGAAAATTTAGTAGATAGGAGCACGGAGTCGAACACAATATTTGCTCGCTAAAATGAAGTTTATGAAGCTTGGATCGAAGCCCGATCAGTTTCAAACTGATGTGGACTCTATCAGGTTAGTTGTATTATGTATGCGACATATTTGAAGACGAATTATGTGACGGATAGTCTTATGCTTAATGGCCTTTTCAAGAATGTTTTTTGATTTGGCAATTGAAATTCCAAATAAATGTTGATTGCATAATTTGACTGTCAGAAGCTTTCGCGTTTCAGGTATGTAGCGACAGAGTTGGCTACCGACATGGTCGTTAACGTTGGAGATATCAAGTTTTACGTTCACAAGGTACAAATCACAATCGTTTTTTTACCCTTAAAAAGGTTCTCAAAACTAATATACATGTCTTTTAATTTGGTAACTTAATGGGGTAATTACTGCAAAAATCACGAATTTTCCCAAAATTGTAAATTTAGCATGACTTTTGGCTAATAGCAAATTTAACAAGACTTTCAATGTCCTGTGTAAATTTAACAGGCTGATTTCAGACATCTTGAGTTTCTAGGTCAATTTAATATATGTTTATTACATGTGGTAGCATCAATTGAAATTTGTGGATTTCTGAGATGCCCGAAATCTACTCTTTAGTTACAAATGCACGAAACCTTGAAAGTCATGTTAAAATTGCAATTTTGTATAAGTTAGTGATTTTTGCGGCAATTACCCCTAACTTAATTGATCAACATTTACCTCCTTGTCCTTATCAATCTATGTTATATGTAAATCCTTTTGCTTCGCCATTTCGAAAATCAGATTTGTTGAATTTACTAACAAGATTGCATCTTGTTGTAGTTTCCTCTTCTCTTGAAGAGCTCTCAGCTTCAGAAACTCGTTGGGAGTACAAGTGACACCACCGACGAAATTGACATTCACGATATTCCAGGTGGACCTGCGGCATTTGAAATATGCGCCAAGTTTTGTTACGGGATGGTTGTAACACTCAACGCATACAATGTGGTAGCGGCCCGTTGTGCGGCCGAGTACTTGGAAATGTACGAGGCTGTCGAGAAAGGAAATCTCGTGTACAAGATCGACGTCTTTCTCACTTCCAGTATTTTCCGGAGTTGGAAAGACTCCATAATCGTACTTCAAACCACAAAGTCTCTTCTTCCATGGTCAGAGGAACTAAAAATCGTTAGCCACTGCTTAGACTCAATAGCCACCAGAGCTTCCACCGACCCTTCAAAAGTCGACTGGTCGTACACTTACAATCGCAAGAAGCTCGTCACCGAAAACGGGCACAACTCACACTGGAACGGTGTGAAGAAGCAGCAAACAGTGCCTGAAGACTGGTGGGTTGAAGATCTATGCGAGCTTCAAATTGATTTATATAAGAGGGTTATTACGACGATACGAGCCAAAGGAAGAATGGCGGCAGATGTCATCGGAGAGTCACTGAGGGCGTATGCGTCGAGAAGGCTTCCAATTTTCAGCAAAAGCAGTATCGAAGGAAGCGATCTTCTCAAATACCGTTATTTGACAGATATGATCACGTGGTTGCTTCCGATGGAGGAAAGGTGTGCGCCGTGTAGTTTTATGCTTCAGTTGTTACAGTCGTCGATGATGTTAGAATGCGACGAGATGGGACGAAGGAAGCTTATGCAGAAAATCGCGCAGCAGCTCGAGGAGGCGACCGTTTCTGATCTGATGATTCGGTCCCAAAACGGTGAAACGGCCCTTTATAACATAGATATAGTACACGACTTGGTCGAGCAGTTTTTGATGCAAGAAAGCGGCGCTCAAACTGACTGCCCCGACGAGCATGAATTCCAGAAGATTTGTTCCGGAGATGCTTCCAAGGCTAAGGTAGCTCGATTGGTTGATGGTTATATGGCTGAAGTAGCCAGAGATTCATCTCTACCTCTGTCCAAGTTCGTCGATCTAGCTGAAATGGTCTCCAGCTTTCCAAGATCAAGTCATGACGGGATTTATCGCGCTATTGACATGTACCTCAAGGTTGGTTTATGGATCCAATTAGATAATCGAGTCGGAAAAAAATCGAGTTCGGCTTGAAAATAATTGAGTCGAGCATATTAATACTCGACAAGCTCGCGAGCCTAATTGAGCTTAATCAAGCATATTTCGAATTTACTATTTTGCCCTTAACAATATATTTACATTAAACTTTCCATTTTTAATTTTAGGAATTCAATTTCTTTTATTAATACTTTTTCAGGTATCTAGCCGAGCTCGAGCTTTGAGTTTTAAAATCAAGTTCGAGCTCGAGCCAGTCAGTACTCGGCTCAACTCGACTTGTCTCTATATATAATATATATATTAGTAACCGATTATGATCCCCTATGTGCAGGAACATCCGGGGCTAAGCAAGGGCGAGAAAAAGAGAATATGTCGATTAATGGATTGCAGGAAGCTATCGAGTGAAGCATGTGCACATGCTATACAAAATGAGAGGCTTCCATTGCGAGTGGTCGTGCAGCTTCTGTTCTTCGAGCAAGCCCGAGCTGCTGGCAATGCCACACCCGATCTCCCTGCCACCGTTAGGGCTATGCTGCCGAGAGGGTCTTGCGGGAGCTCCAGGTCAGCAACGACGAACTCAGATGAGGACTGGGACGGGGACCAAACATCCGAGGAGCTCAAGGGTGAGCTGGTGTCTCTGAGGCTAAGAAACAAAGGAGAAAGCAATGGTGACAGTGGGGTCATATTAGTGAACGATGCCAAGTCGAACGGGGATAAAGTGAGTGCTAAGAAAGTGAGGAAGATATTCTCGAGACTGTGGTCGTATAAAGACGGACAAGGCGAGAACAGCAGCTCGGATACGTCGGAAAGCCCGGCTTCGACCAGTGTGGAAGAAACAGGTGTGGTGGTGAAAACAATGCCGAATCAAACGCGCAAGAATTTGATGCTCACAAAGTGAGAGAGATGCGATGATTTGGCAACGAAATTTTGGAAGATGAGAAGCCAACGGGGCGGGAGAAAATGGCGGGATGTACGTATTCGGTTCGAGTTTTGTGTAGAAGAGAGGTTTAGTTGTGTAATAGAGCCATGAATTTGGTGGTAATGTTAGATGTTCTGAATATGCTTCATTTCCCTGTGTTTGTAATTTGCCAAAAGGAAATTTTCATAGCCATCATCTCTCTATCTTGTCATTTTAGATGTAATAAGCTTCATTAACTAACACATTTGTGATGTATCTATATGGTTTTGGAGTTTATAAGATGTTAGTTTTTATTTTAGAAGTATTTAATATAAACAAATAAATTATAGCTTTTGCAAATTATTATTGCAAACAAAAGGATTTATCAAGATTAAGGGAGGGACCTTTTACTTTGTAAAGGCTTATAAGGCTGCTTTAGGGCTTTTTTTTATTTTTTATTTTCTAAAAGAATTTAGAAAAGAGATTTTGGCCAAGGTTATGAGCTTGTTAAAATATTTTATGACTAAGAATTTATAAGCTTTTCAATGATAATTTTTTTTAAAAGATAATTATTTAATCTCAGAGTAAGATGGTCTCATCTTCTTTCTTAAATAAGATATTGCTTTGGAAATCTCATTTATATTTAGTCATTTTAATCTCAAAATTGTTATTATTAATATTAAAAATCCATTATCATATTTTATCTGAACCCTCAATAACTTATGTTCAAAATATTATACCATGCATTTTAATCTCTAAGAAATATCTTGAAAAATGTAGCCAAACACCATCTTTCAGAACAAGTTTATTTGCAAGAATGTGAAGCAATATGAAGAAAATATATTGAAAAATATGAAATGTTTTGTTGCTTTGGGAGAAGAAATGGAAAGGATAAGTGAGGCCTTCTTATTGGACTCAGTTTTGGGTTTTCAAATGATGAATATTGGACTCATAATTAGAATGACATAACGTATATTTCTTCTTATTAGGATCCCAAGCTATTGGGATGGAACTTTTTTTAGATTTAACGAGATTTTTTCTTTCCCTATTTTCACTATGATTTTTATAAAAATTTTAAATTTTATAAATGACATAAATACATATACATAATGACTACGCTATATATCAAAATCATGTAAATAAAATTATTGTTAGTATGGATTTAAATTCATGCAACTGGGTTTTTTATTTTTTAACTTGTGTTAACTTTATATTATATTCAAATCACCTCTATGTACAAATATCTTTACTTTTATGTACTGTAACTTAGGGAAAAAAATGAAGAATTTCAGCACAATTTGTACATATATATTTTTATGTGATATTCATGTCATCTTTATATTATAATCATGTCACCTTTATGTACGCATATCCTTACTTTTATATAATATATAAATGTGCAACTAACATAACTAAAAAATATAAAAAAACTCACGGATTCGAGTCGGGTAGACCCAATTATATGGATCTAAATCCATACAACTTGAGCACAAGAGTTTTTGTGATGAACTTATGCTGTTTATAAATCCGTTTAAACATACATTATACAAAGAAATGATATTTCCTCCATCCTAAAAAAGGTTTTGTTTCTTTAAATTTTTATTTGTTGTAAGTTAAATGAATGTACAAGTTTTATTTTTATAAGCTATCAAGTACTTCACTCTCATATGTCATTTAATTTATTAATCAAATTCATTATTTAATATTTGTTATAATTAATCATAAGTATATTATATAAAATGTAATTAAAAACTAGTTTTTTGAAACATGATTTTTTTAAGAGGGAGTATGATTTATGGTTATAAATGCAAATATTGAATCCAAACCAAATTGCCCTAAATAGATATCCAAATTGAAGATAGAGATAAAACTTTTTTTTTCAAATCTAAATTCAAGAAATTAGACAATGTGAGACCAAAATTAATCTACTTTCTACCACAATCATATCTCATAGTACCTAAACCACATTCTCATTATACTATCTTGAGTCAACCAAATTAAACAAATCTTTCTAAAGACTTAACCTTTCCGACCACCTTTTTACCAATGCAACCTTTGTTTTTCCGACATAAAAACATTTTTAATTTCATAAACATTCATTTTTATTTATTTACTACAATTAGGCTAAGTTTGGCATGCATTGACCCAGTCAAACACTTGCCTACCCCAATTTTAAAGCAAACAATGTTCTTAATTGCTGCAAAAACACTAAATTAATCCTAATTAAATGATTAATCATAGTTAATAGTTAATGCTCTGGATAATGCAATTGAGTTTACAGAATTGACGCATAAAAGCTAAAAAGTTGTGAGCATAATTAATATATGTATAGTTGGGTCTAAAGATAGGTTACAAAGTCGTACGTAGCACTGAGCTCAAGACTGTATAGCACACCATTGCACTTCAAACCTCTTTTTTAACCTTTCTCATCTCTAATTGCATCTTTGCTTTTATTTTTTAATTATTAGTGTTTTATCAATTTATAAAATATATTATTTTAATAATAAATTTGTTTTAATAATTATCTATCAAGTTTATTATTATTATTATTATTATTATTATTATTATTATTATTATTATTAACTCCTAGTCTTTGAGCTTTGGATGTTGGGCTGGGCTGGACACTATGAGTGTAATTGGGCTTCAATGTAATATATACAGATTAAGTATGAGCTTCAAAGGTTCGAAAATCGTAAGGCGTAACTGGGCCTACATGCCAAAGCCCAAATATGACCGACTATTGAGCCAATTATTCAATCATTTCCTTTTTTTTTTTTTTAATTTTTATTTTACATCAAACTCTACAAATAAAATAAGGGTAAAATATATGTTCATCCAACTATACATGATTTGACACTCTTAAATACAAAATTTGAATCTTTTAATTTGTCATAAGAAATTTGAATTTGATCAATTTTATCGTATCAAAAGCAAATCCAAGTCATACGCGTTTCATGAATCAACAACAAGGATTTGTCTATATGGTAAAACACATCAAATATAAGTTGATTCAAAGTTTTATATAAAAACTGTAAAATCATGTATAGTTTAGATTAAAAATCGTAATTAACCCATAAAATCATTTCTTCATCTCCAGATGCGCTTAATAAAAGTAGGTGGTACAAATTAACATTTACTTAAAATAATTTTTTTTAAATCATCAACTTACTTCAAAGATCTTTCATATATCAAAACGTGTTATATTCAGGTTTGTCCTTATTGACCCATTTTGTTAATTAGTAGCATACATGCATGATGTATATAGAATTATAGATGCATGCATGATGGTGTTATAGAGATGCATGGGTGTTATAGAAGGACCTGGTGACGTTGATGGAAAGGAAAATGATTATTCTCATCTTGCCTTAAAATATTGTTCTTATCCTCAAATTCAATGGACAAAAGTCCCATGCCTTTTCTTTTAATTTCACCTTTTTGTCTTTTCCATTTATATTATATACACACATTGGTACCACTCTCACTCAAAGACAAAAAAATTTGTACACCTGGTGCTCGAACCCTAAAACCCTAGATCCGTACATTTGGGTCGACTCAACCTGTCATACGTCCGCACGTGCCATTCAATCGTGGATAAAATCCATCAAAACATGCTCCTAAATGTCAGACATTTATGTTATGTTAATTATACATTTTAGTAATATTAACCATACTTTTTAGTTATGTTAATCATACATTTTGTAAGGCTAATTGTACCTTAACATTTTTTTTAAACAAACATATTAACATTTCATTGTTTTTAGTTATAACAGTCATACCTTTATATATTACATAAAGGTATGACTATGTTGATATAAAAATATAAGTAATATTATATAAAGGTAAACATGTACAAATTATGGCGAAATTAGGGTTTTTATAGAGTTATAAACGTATTAAATAAAGATATGATATTTGGACATAAGAGTATGACTAATATAATATAAATATATGACTAACATAACATAGAGGTCAGGGCAAAAAAAAAAAAAAAGTGCGTGGATCTAGATCAATCCATGTCCGGATAATATGTCTAGATCAATTCATAGTTCCAATAATATTTACAATATATATAGAGGGAGAGAAAGATTAATTTTATACTATTTGATACGAATAATATATGTTGATAATTTAGAAATTTAAAAAAGAAATTAATAGATTTAGAAGATGCATATTTTTTTGCCAGTCAAATAAGAGAGTTGAGGCGAAAGGATTCAATTTTGCTTAAGTGGAAAACCGGATCATTATTAAAAATATAAATTATTCATGTAATAATAAGTTTTCTCATATTATATTTAGTAAACAAATTAAGGCTTCCATTAACTTTCTAAAATACTTGTATAATTAGACAAATTCTTGGTTGCGACCGTCGCATGCACTGTAAGATTGTATGATTATCAGGTTGAGTTAACAAGTGTTGATTTGGATCAATGAACGATTAACTTGTAATCTGTAACACTTTTATATATATATATATATATATATATATATATATATATATATATATATATATATATACACACACAAATAATATAGTAATCCAAATTAATAATTAATTTGAGAAATTGTGATCTGATAAGTAATATTTTTATTCTGATTATGTAATACCTTTGTTTGTATCATGTAATATTTTTATTTTTTATAATTTAATATACCATTTGACTCAAAATAAGTATCATCATACAATTTTTGTCATAAATTAAAAAATATAAAAATTGGATAAAAATGTCCTTAATCAATAATCTCTCCCTACCCATCCCTAGATTAACATGAGACTAGATAATATGAGATAAATAAAAATTAAGATATATAATAAATGATTGTTGAATCTTGTGTGAATAAAATTTAAAGAGGTTAATTATGTGAGTTCAAAATCATGAAATCAGTAAACTTAAAAAAAAAAGAGAGACTAAAACGACATTTAATTTGAAACAAAATTGAACCTCCAATATGATACTTATTTTGAGTCGGATGGAGTACTATATAATATTTTTATAAGTTTGACAAGTAATATCATGTGATACTTTTCACAGTTTTTATGTGTATCATATATTACATATGAAAAATTATATATAATTTTGACAAGCAATATTACGTGGTACATGTACATGATGCAAAAGTATTATGTATGTGATATACACTAAAATATTACCTAATAAACAAAAAACATTGCATGCATATTACAAGTTAACCTGCGCGAAATATTACTAAAATTAAGCCTCCGAAACAGAAATGGGGATTGTAAATATTTCATTAGTGTTTCACCAAAAGTTCGGTATATTTCGATTTCAGTTTTGATAAAATCATAGTAGAAAATATTGAAAAATCAAAGATATTTTAGCAAAATTTCGATAAATTTCATTTCGATTTCACTTTTGGAGAAATCTTAGTAAATTTTTTTTTTCTTAATTTTATATCTAGATAATGATAATAGAGTTTTATAATGAGTGACACCAATTTTTAAGGAAAAAATGCATTTTGTACCTAAATAATATTATAATTTACACATTAATATAATTGTAATGTGTATTAGATAAATTTTTTTTATCAAAGTTGTAATAATTCCTTCAAAGAATTGCCTCAAATAATTTCTGCAAATAATTATCCTACGTACACCTACACTACTCCAAAGTTCAACTTCAAAGTCATATGCAAATAATTTTATGCATGTGAATGACATATTCATGACTACATTCAAAGTCAGTCTAATGTTATGAATTAGTACCAATATTGTCTAAATTAAGATGGCATGTCATCTTATTCATTTGAAGTTTCAACCTCATATATAGGAGTTCATTTTGATATTATTAATAATGTATTCAATTATTTTAAATTTCACGTGTTATTACCAAAAAACATTTATATAACAATTAATTTCTATATTTGTTGTAAATATATCATTTTGTTTTTGAAATTAATTTTAAATTTATTATATGTATTAAGGTTAGTTATAATAGTCTGTATAATACCATGCCTGAATTCCCAATTTAATAGAGTTTCTGTCATTTTTCTAAATTTTACCGAAATTTCCATCGAAATCAAAACTTTCACTAAAATAACTGTAAAATTAAGGTACCAAACCGAAATTTTCGTCTTTACCCTACACAACCTGTTGTCACATGATGAGACGATTACACCCAAGACTCGATCGTCCATATATATGTTTTTCTTTGACTTTATTTTGTTCTATTTAATTAGTCTTTTACATTTAATTGTTGAGTTTTTTAATTTTCATGTTTTGTAAAAACATTTTATATCCACTATATTTTTTATCCGAGCTTGTAGTAAATGATTTTTTTTTTTTTTTTATGGCTAATGCTGATTGTGACCTAATTACTTCAAGTGGAAAAGTATATTCCAACATGTTAATTATTTGTGCGGACTAGAAAGTGTTTTTGCAAACATAACACATGTGAAATTAAAAGATCTAAAAACAGTTTTGAAAACATAACAAATATAAGAATGTTTTCTCAAGAATTTGGGGATCAAAAAACTCCATTATAAGAATTTCTCATATATATATATATATATATATATATAAATTCACATTGGTAATTGGTTACATTTACTTATATTATTTATAATCTATGATGTTGACGTCAAATTTTGTAGAACACAAAATCCTAGCCAAACATCAAAGAAGTCGATCCGGCTTTAATGAATCGCACCGAATAAAGAGTGAAAATCGAATAAAGTAAGAAAAAGACGGTGCCCGGTGCCTACTCGGGCAAATTTGCTAGACTTGTTATGGTCGGTCAATTTTGGTCGGCCAGAACGTTTTTATATAAGAATTGAGAGTAAAAAGCTCTCTAATTACAATGATTTCGGATCTAGAATTCGATCCCTTTGAATGATAATTGAGGCCTTATTTATAGGCTAGACCTGACATATGAAACTTGGAAAGTAAGAAATAATTCCCCCGATTTTAGGGTACAGATAGGGAAAAAATGGATTAAATCATATCTAAATCGGATATGATTCGATCTTGATTTGTTTCCTTCTTTGAAAACTCTTTCTTGAAATAAACTAACTTTTTCCTACTCTCCTTATGAAGATTGATTTCTGGTCTTCCATTTGTATCTCCAGAAATGTATTGAGTAATGACATATCTAGGTCATGTCGACTACAGTACTCGAACTTAGATCAATGTGAGTCGAACCTAATAGTCATATGGACATGACCACAGACCCGCCTGGTCGGGTCAAGACCCACCGGCTCGGAGCCTAGCCAGCTCGTTCCCTGGTCGGGCCGAACCTTGGTCGGCTCGGTCGTGGTTCGGGTCGGCCCCTGGTCGGCTCGATCATAGTCGGCTTGGTCCCTAATCGGGCCCTTGGGTTAGGTTCTGGTCGGGTCGATCCTTGGCCTAGGCCGGCGGTCTGGTCTCCACTTGGACCGGACCCTAGGTCAGGTCGGTTTGGTTGGGGGCCAACATATGAGAAACTGATTTATCATTTTCCTTTGTCTTAACTTATAAAATAATCTAATTAAATATGCGCACATGTGTGTGTTTTAAATAGATTTGAATAGGAGTGCAAGTTATTTGAAACTCGATTTGATATAAAGTTTCTTTGATATTGTTTAATGAGATTCGTTAAAGTTAAATATACAAGCTCAAGTTTGATATTACTCAACTCATTCGCTCTCGTGACTAACTCATAAGATATAATACTAATTTTTTTTACATTATGATTAAATTTTTTTACACTTTTACTTATAATAAATATATTTTATTACTTATTATTAACTTATAAATTTTTGATAATATATATAATATTTATTATAAACTGTGTAATTTTTTTTTTTTTGATGAGCTTATAAATATTATCATTTATAATTTATATTTATGAAGCTTGTTGGTTTTGATTAAAGATGTGAACAATTTAGTAAATAAAACTCAGGTCTGATCCAGTTCTGATCGTTCCTAATTATATGAGACTCGTTGTTTGATTACTTTGCTATACTCAATTAGTTTCTTCTTTATACAATTACTGGTTTTTGTTATGTGTGATCATGCACGATCATAATATTTAAAATAATGTAATTATAATGTAGTTCAAAAATATATGATCACCAAAAGGTTTGAATTTATGGAAGTTGCAGTGAAAGAATCATAGAAATTTGTTTTATACTTATGGATGTTATCTTATACATTAAATGGTTGTTTGCTGAATACTGTATAGACTATATATCCTCACTCAAAGTTTTATGATAATTTTCAATATACAAATGTCTAAGAGTTAAATGAATTGTTGCACCTAGTAATGTTCTGTAATGTTCGAATAAAAAAATAATCAAACAAATGAAAAAGTAACACGAATATCAAATGTAAAAAAATTATTTATTACTTATCTACGAAAACACTTTTATGGCTAAATAAATCACCATGATTATCATAAGCTAGGATTTCGTATGCCTTTACCCAACAAAGTTTTATTGCCCAGAGTATTTTTGAGGATTAACATATCCCTTAGCATGTTGAAAACCAGTGTCATCTAAATGATATTGGATAAAATAAAAAAATGTAGTATATGAAGAGTTTAATTAAATGCGTAAATGATATGGTTTGATTCCAAGAATGATATAATATTTATAGTAGTTACTGAATATTTTTTGTTTTTGTTTATTATTTTAAAAATTACATGATATGAGGAGTCATCAAGATCAATATTTTTCAAATTACCAAAGAAAATCTAATTTGTTTGCATGCACAACGATTATTATGACATTGATCATTAAGCTGAACATCAAATTTGCGATCATATTTTCGAAATTAAGATTATTTTATTTAATAATTTTTTTGACAAATTAAATATTTTTTTATTTTATTTTATGGGGATGTATGATAGAATTAGAAACACAATTTTCAAAAGTGGAGTAATATGACAAAAGAAAAAAAAAAAAAAAAAGGAAGAACCTAGTTTATATGTCTAAATTGAAAACCACAATTCTCGGAATTAGGTTAAGCTATTTGGAAATCGGCTATTTATTTCAGTTATAAACAAAGTACTAAATAATAACTTTATTTAAAAATAATATCATCATTTATCCCTCTCTAGCACAAAGTTGACTTTCATTTTTCAAGAGAATAAATAATTCATAATTTAAAATCCTTAATAATTGTCTTATTTGTTATTAAGTTATTTAATTTCCAGAAATAACAAGTATAATTTAGGTGAAATAAAAATAAGTTTTCTATGACCATATTTCTGTTTAAATCAATTAATTGTATTTTTAAGTTGTTGGATTGGACTTGGATTATTGAAACCTCTACGCCATGATATGTCATCGAGTTGTTATGTCATATGTGTCTCTTCAATTCATATATATATTTATATTTTTTTTTATTCCTTTGTTTAATATATATATATATATATATATATATATATATATGAGGTTTATTGAATAGGTTGTTAGTATTTCTGAAATAATTAGATTCAAATTTGCAAACCCGTAATTGCCTGCATTGTTTTTGTCAAGTGAAGCGTGGCATAATTTTATGGCTTCAGAATAGTCTAATTTATATTATGGAAATAAATAATTTAATTTATTTAATAAACTCTTTTTAGTATTTGTTAAATTAAAATTGTCTCCGCTATTGATATTTTATTGATATTTTGGAATACTAAATCCTATGAGTTTTTTTTTTTTTTTTTGTTTCCTTATAACAGGGGAATTAACTAACTAACGATCATTTCTTGATTTTCGAAAAAGTAAACGTAAGAGGAGATTTATTGTTAGACAAGACAATTACAATCAATTTCTTTATAATAAATTGTTGAGTTAATTATCTTCATGATAATATTTGTGATCAATACATTAACTAAATTAAGGTGAAAATAATTAATTTCAATATTGAATTTGTAGTTACTACACTGCTCTAGTTTCTTTCCTTGTTATTAATTAGCTAGCACAATATATAATTTAGCTTTCTTGATTAATTTTCTTACTTCTCATTTAGTTATTTATTTAGTTAATTTAAAAGGGGTACTCCCATTTTGTGCATCTTCTAAAAAGAAATAATTATTTCTTCCATTCCCTATTATCCCAACTCACTGCTATACTGGATATAATAGTGGATTTTATTTACTACATAAATCAAGCCCATATATATAATTCATTTTATATAATATTTATAATCTACAAAGTACTATATATTTGATATAATTGCACAGTGACAACTAAGAAACAGATCGATTTTCAGGCTCCCATGTTTACAAACAGTTAATCCCGAAAGGACTTAAGATTCACCAACAACTCAACAAAAATATATAAATAAATAAAGCTACAATTTGCATTGTTAGCAGACAAGTAATATCATAGACAAAAGTCACATGTAATTATCTGGAAAACAATTAAAAATGCTACCATGTTCCTCTTTAATGGCTGATAAACCCTGCATTTAGCAAGGACCATGTCTGATTAGGGTTTGTAGAACCCTAATGGGACATAATGTTATTATCATATTATAAAGTAGCTAGCTTGTTATATCTTGTCTAATCATCACCTGCCCATTTACTATAATTTAATTTATATATATATATATATATATATATATGGTCTCACATTATTATTACAACATTTTATGTGTTCATGATATTGATTTTTCGCATTTCCATGTTAGCATGATCATAATATGACCTACTTAATTTCCTTTTCTAGTATATATATACAATAAGGATGAAAATATCTTGAAATATCGCTGATATTTTCTCCATATTTTCATTTTTTCATGTGATCGATATAAAAAAGGCTGCAATGATATATCTTGGATATTTTCATTTTTTCACATAATTGGTATATATTCGACAAATTTTATCAAAATATCGGTTTAATATCGGTATTGATTTGGATATTGATGACTTGTAGGAAAATTGATGAAATATCGAGAAAATATCGATAAATATCGACAAAATATCGATAAATATCAGTATCGATGTTGATATTGATGGCTTCATGATATAACTTATAATGAAAAACGGTGGCTTCATGATATAACTTATAATAAAAAACGGTAAAATATCAGTAAATATTGATGGAATATCGGGGAAATATTGATAAATATCGGTAAATATCGAAAAAATATATGTAAATATTGATATGATATTTCCACCACCGATATCGATATTTCTGTAAAATTAAAATACCGAAAATTTTCCATTGAATCCGAAATTTTCATCTTTATAAACAAGCCATTGTAAAATTATTTCTAACTTAATTTTCTTTTTAATATCCATGAAATATCATTTTCTGAAATTAGTGGATAGCGTAAAGAGTGAGGGAAAGTTGCAGGGTGAACAATAATGGTGATACGACGCCGTACCGTGATGTCGGGGACGTGGCACACATATGTGGAAAAAGACAAAGGGTGAAATGACAGCTTTAGCCCTTCATTCAATTCCCAAGTACAAAACAAAATCTACATTGTATACATGTTTTGTCCCTTTGCTCTCATGATCTCACTTCTGTTACAAATATGTGTCATATATATTTTTGTTTTATTTCTTTCTATCAACTCCCAACACTCATAGCTGTATTCTATCTGGAAAATTGGACATATTGCAACTTGTTAGGATGCTTAGATGATTAGTAATTAGTGGGAACTGAAAATAATTACTTTAATGATTAAGTAGTTAATTTAATTGATTAGTTGTGCATGCATGGGATTATTGAGACATCTTGATCTCACACATGTGATCATAGTTAACCCGTTTTCAAGACCAATAAATCATGTTTAGTAGTAGTCACTTATATACTACCAATTATCAAGCAAGTTCTTTTTAATTATTTATTAATCTTTTTTCTTTTTTTAAGAGCATGTAGTTTTGGAATATAAGATGAAAGTATGGAAACAAAATTTGCAATATAGAATCCAACTAATTAATTGAGGTTCTAAAATTTTTATATCTAATATTTCTTTAGAGGTTATTACAGAAAAGAACCTTGAATGACTTGTTGCTATATATTTCCCAACATTTTGAATTATTTTACAAGTTTATCACTTCTTTTAAAAACATTTCATATAAATCACAACCATCCAAAACTATCACTTCCACTTTTTACAATTTTATCACGTGCATATATGCAATTAAAAGTCAAAATTGAAATATGTAAAATTAATGGTAAAAATATAGACAACACCTAAGTTACATGCTGAAAATTGCAATTTTACCTATTCGTCATTGTACCAAAATTTTATATAGTGTTATATTTTAATTATATCTATTAAATAATATTTTCATTTTATACACATATATAAAATTATTTATAACTATTAAATAATTTCTTAATTCCTCCCTCTTAAAATAAAGTTTGTTGTAGATCTTTATACAAAGATTAAGAATTGAAGTTTGCTAGAAAGACTGATGTACATATATTTTAGTACGACATTCATTATAAGTAAATTTGTAATAATTATTTGTATTCATCATTTAATTAGAGAGTAGTAAATGAGTGTAATTTTTATAGATTGTGAACAAGTTTCTTAAAATTATTAGGGTTAAATGCAAAATTCAATTTAAAGAATAGATATTTTTTTCACTTTGCAACCTAATTTTTTAAAAAAGTAAAAAATTTGATTGCAACCTTGAAGTTTTGGAGTTTATTAAAATGCAACCTAAATCACTTTTCCGACCATTAGTCTGGCAAAATGGAGAACAAATGACTCGCACGTGATTTAATTTTTTTCATTTTGCACCCTAAACTTTTTTTTTTTTTCAAGATCTAAAATTTAACAAAATGTATCCTAAATCAGAGGTTAACATTGGATAAAAAAACAAAATTAAAGTTACAAAGTGAAAAAAAATTAAATCATGTCCCGGTAAATGGCCAAAAAAGTGATTGAAGTTGCATTTTGATAAATTCCAGAACTTCAAAGTTGCAATCAGAATTAAAAAAAAAAAAGGTTATAAAGTGAAAAAATCAATACTTTAGATTGATTTTTGCATTTAACCCAATTGTATGATAACCCTTATTTCTAGATAAAATCCTCTTAACTATAACGACATTTATTTTGAGATCGATAAAATATGATACAACTTTAAACGACAATTATTTTAAAACGAATGAAATAGAGTATCTACAGATGCTGAGGTCAACTTTGAATAGAATCGAAACCCTTGAAACATGCAAAAAAAGAAAAGGGTTAAAGAAAACAAAGGTCTCCATGTGTAGTCAATTTTCAAATCAGCTTAGACCAGATATGGAATCAGTTCTTGCCGGGTCAAATTAAAATATAGTCCATATGACAACACAACCAACTTGGTGGAATATTGCTTGAAGACATGATTATATATATTAATCATAATTCTCAAGCACTAAGAATTGATTAGCAAAAGAAGATTAGTTTAATCATTTGATGTTTCTTATCTAATCTTTCTATCATTCCTCGAGCCATGCACACCACCACCTCTAAATCTGATCTGGGTCAACTTACTTGTTCAAACCTTGCTTTTCAACGTCTTAAGACAAGATCCTTTTCTTCAACTATACCCTAAATTCTTGTCGATCCAATTAAGCATTTAACTCTTCATGTTGCTAATTATAATTATTGGGTTGTGTTGGATCCATTATTTTATTTTATTTTTTTAAGGAAAAGACCCATTTTCTTGAAGGAAAAGAAGAGATCTAATAAACACGATGTATTTTCCTCTAAAGCAATGCATCCTCATTGACTTCTTAGACATTTTTGAAATTGGATTTAAGAGTTTTGATATCTTTAATTAGATATATACTCTTTTAGGACCTTAATGGTAGTTGTTAATGTTTATTGTATATATTATGAGTTTAATTTGAGTACAAAATTGTGTCGAATTATGTTATCCTTTACTTAAACGAAAAACATTCAGAGTTATTTAATATCGACCACTAGAATTACCGGCCTTAGAACCAGAAATAAATAGGCTTATTCTTCGTTCACTTCAATCAGAATTCCAGTTCCGAATTCAAACATGGATTATTGTTTTGTTTGACAAATCCGATCTACGGTTCGAGATCCGTACAACCCTAAAAACTTATAAAATGAAAATTTTGAAATACAAAATTGTATCCTTGTCAATCTTGGCAACTTTAGGCAGACAAATTAATGTGAAAGATTTACCTAGTTAAACATTTTCTTGGCTAGCTAGGGTTCAACTTATTACTACTCTTTACTTTTCACCTAGCTTCTTACACGCAAATCATATATATATATATATATTTTTTACATATGTGTATGTATTGCATTGAAGCTCTATACCATATTATATATATAATATGACATCATGTGAAGAAGAAGAAGAGACATGGCATTGCATGATATAGGGGTAGATGTTTGGGAAAGGGGCCCACAATGGTTGTCTTTCACCATTCATTCGAATATGAGTGTATCTATGAAAGAGCAATTAATGTACGGATTATATAATTTATAATAAATAGATAACGGACATGCAGGGAACAACATCCCTGCCATTATCTAAACGAGGTTTTTGTCTACCCCTTCATTTATCCCTTCTATTTCTTCTTTTCCCACTTTTTATTTTCCATAATATTATTACCAACTATGCTTTCACTAGTTTACTACTATCATATATGGTTACCATAGCATCTAATTATTGAATTTGTATGGTTAAATATAGATTGGTATACTAGGTAGAAAGTATCTGTTGCTTAAGAGTATGTTAATGTGGAGGAATTTTTAAAACTCAGATCATCTCTTAACTAATGCCTCTTACCTATTGTTTTTCTCATTCGAATCGATTTTAGGATTATCTTCCATATTTAAGTTGTTGCTAATTTTGTTCAACATTGACCAAGAATGGGTAATTTTCTTTTAGGAAAATTCTCAATTTTTCTTAAGACCAATTTTACATATTCTGGTTTTCGTACACTTACTATATTTTTTTTCCATTTTTGGTACGACTGTGCTTAAAATGTCAATTTATAAACGCCGGAATTGAAAATTTCACGTCAGCATTTACGAGTCCACTTAGACAAAAATCGAAAATTTGAGCATAATCAGGTGAAAGTTGGAAAAAAAAAAAAGTTATAGTTAGAAGACCAAAATTGAAATTGGAATATGTAAATTTAGAGGTAGAAAAGTGGAAAATACCCAAGTTATAGAACGTAAGATTGCAATGTTTCCTTTTTTTTTTTTTTTTTTTCGTGTGTGGCTCACATCAACTACTAGAATCCACTTTCTGGCTCGTTCAAATGATGTGGTGCTCAAATTAAATTAGGAATCACTTGTCACTTTCGTTGCATATAAAAATCATGTTAGTGTTTGAGCACCATTCCATTTAAAGGTTCGAAATATGGATATAGACAACTCAAATGACTCGTAGGGTAAAAAGTATAACAAATTAATTACCAATCCTCAACCAATGTAGGCAACATATCGAATATTTTAAAAGTTAAAGGATTTAATTATGAAATTTGATTTGAATGACATTGAGATTGTTATATTGTGCTAATTTTGCTATTTTCTAATATATTATACATAGGATCAATCATTTTTCAATACCTATTTCCTTAATTTGTTTCATTCTATGTGTTGTCAAAGGTTGTTTTATAAAAAATCAAAAAGTATTTAATAAACATAACTATACATATAACTTGACAATTTTACCATCTTTTAGGGGTGAAAATAACTAAAAGTGTATATATGCTCTGTTAATTATATATTGGGTTAATTACATAAAAATACATGAACTTAGAGTTTAGTTTCAATTACAACATGAACTTTTGACTGTAACATAAAAAACGTTCAATTTAACATTTGTTTCAATTTAAGACATGTTTTGAGATTTTCGGGCTCCAATTGATGATGTGGAGCCCGAAATGTTAAATTGAAGTCATGTCATCAACAAATGTGGTGGTGCCGTCGTCGAACCACCGTCGGACTACTATCGCCGGAAAATTCAAGAAAAATCTCATCTATTACTAAATTCTACAAAATGAAACCCAATCATTTTTCTTTGAAAATTCCAGAAAACAGCCCTTAAATCTATCTATAAACTCCCTATCTACCGCCACGTCTCACCGGAAAGCTCCATTGATGAACTCCAAGCTTTCAAAATTCAATTTCTTTCATTTCTCAACCAAATTACACCAAATTTGTATCAAAACGGTCCTCTACTTAAGACCAAACACTTAATCATATCAATTTACATAAACTGTTCGACTTTTAATAATTTTCGAAAGAAATTTTTATTTGAAATTTCATTTGTTTTAACTCTTGCGATTTTCATCTTTATTTTTTAAATTCGATTTTGAGATTGGGAGGGGAAGATGGTGACAGTGGCGAGAGGAGAAGGAAGATGGCTAGAAGGAAGAGACCGAAAGGTTGTGACGGTGGCGAGGGGATTGAGAAGGCAGAAGAGTAGGGAAAGAAGGTTGGGGAAATATACGCATTATTTCTTCTTCTTCTTCTTTTTTTATTATATTTTTTTTACTTTAAATTTTTTTTCTTTTTCCACTTTTTTTTTCCTTTCTAAATTCCACATTTGTTGATGACATAACTTCAATTTAACATTTCGGGCTCCACATCATCAATTGGAGCCCGAAAATCTCAAAACATGTCTCAAATTGAAACAAGTGTTAAATTGAATGTTTTTTATGTTACAGTCAAAAGTTCATGTTGTAATTGAAACCAAACTCTAAGTTCATGTATTTTTATGTAATTAACCTTATATATTTATATACTTCCAACAGAACTTTAATTCTAGATGGAAGTAAAGTTGGAAAGCAGTTGATCAATTTTATTTTTCAATCTAAGAAAAATAGATAAAGTTGAACAAATTGTATCTTGAAAGAGTAATTTATGTGTCACTCTACACTTCATTAATTCTCTCAAAGGTTGTATTTGGATAGACATATTTGGGGTAAGATTTGTACTTTATAATAGTAAATTCAATGGTGTATGGCGGATTGATATATATTTGAAATAAATCACTTTTATATTGAATTAACTATGATTTGAATAATATGGATACAGATTTTGAATCCACCCTAATTTAAGTGATACGCCCATTTTTTATTTCAATTTCATCTTTCCAAGCACAACCCAATTTATATATATTTCCAATGTGATTATAATTTTGATCAAGTGATTTCTACTTCATTATGTGATATATATTCATCACAATAATTAATGCAGACTGTAGTACGAAGTTCATTAAGATCTTCTCCTTAGTTTTTATTTTTAGATCTTAGTCAACATGATGGAAACATAACATGGTGTAGTTGACCAATTACATCTCGAAAATCTCTAATAACTAATAGCAAGAGCATCCAAGTATATACTAAGAAAAGTTTGGACCACTTCAATGGATTTGTTCTTTAAAAAAAAAAAAAAGAATTTAGTAACATATACATCTTCTTGCTAGAATCTTTACTCTTAACAAAATACTTCTAAAAAACCTAATATATAACTATTTCACGGATATATTTTCGTGAGACTGAACTGCACCAGCACAACTTAAATTCATTTTATCAAATCGTTTATATTTTGTAGTTACGAGGATCATCCTGGATGATCCATCTCACGAAATTAAATCCGTGAAATTTTCCCACAAAAATTAATACACAAATACTTTGTTATGTCACTATGACAATATGTAGGTATCTGTACACTTCAATAACGGAGCTTTTTTCTAATGCACGTAATATTACATATTAATTTAAAAAATTATAGACAAAATCATTATTATGCAGGATTATTTAATTAGGTAAAGGACAAGTGAAACCCACCAAATGAAGATGAGACTAACATACTCATATAATTCTGATGTTCTTTTTTGCAATATCGTTGTCACGAACCATATAAGATTTCATATTGGTCCATAGTGTAATTATTATTATTCTTTGTATTTTCTTTCTAAGCATCTTAATGTCATTGTCGATTCTTTATTATGCTTCATTACTTTTTTAAGCTAAGTGATTATCATATAAAATCACATCTACGTGTCCTCGAGCAATTGAATAGTTACTAGGAAAAGACATTAATGGTCTTAATCGCTAGTCAATTATGGTAATCAATTAATCAACCGAAGAGTAATTATAATCTTGCTAGCAATAATTATATGATTTAATTAAAGTCACGAGTCTTAGCACTAGCTAAATCGTGATAAAAATAAATAAATAAATAAATAAATAAAAACTTATATGAAATCATCCCAATAATATATATAATTTCGTAATACAAAATTCTACTGCTTATTATTCAAACTCACTTTCACAAATCAATCTACAGCAAAACCTCTATAAATTAATAAACTTTCTAAAATAATAATTTTCTCGGATCCCGACTTAGGTCAACTAAAAAATTTACCCATTTCGATAAAATAATAAGAAATTTTTTTTTCAAAAAACTGTTATACAATAATTGGACTCATCAATATCATAAATTAATAATTACTTCAAATTATAAAAATAAATGAGACGATTTAATAAAATAAGAATATATTGTTGACTCCTTAAAACTCAAATATACTCGCAGATCATCTCTAACTGCTTATCTCTATTATGCAATTTTCTACATATTGATGAATGTATTTATTATATTATAAGCTCAATGAATATAATGCATATATTACTTAAATGCACTCAAGTTTATGAAAATAAACTTTATTCATCATATTGGAAAGCTACTCATGAAATTAATAAATTATTAATTTATAGATAAATTAATATCTCTCTAAAATAATAAATTTTGCTGGGTTCAACAATATTAATTTATAAAAATCTTATGTATATTTTGTGGTTTATGGAATTTAATTGATCCGTTTTATAAAATTAGACTTGTGTGATACTTTCATAAGAAATATACTCAAAATGCAAATGGATTCATATTTTAGTAAACCGATTCAACTATGTGTACCTAATATTTGGTAAGTGTTTCCAATTGCTTTAGAATGACTTGGGTGCGATGGAACATGCTAAAGTGGAATGTCAATGCGTAGATTTTTCATGGTAAATGAAAGGTAAAAAATGTTAAGGTTGTGTTAGAGTGATTTGAAATTTAGGATTTGAAATTCATTTAAATTAGACTGACTTTGAAATTCACCTAAATAACTTAAAATTAGTTCAAAATGAAAATGACAGTATTTTAAATCCACTTCTATCCAAATACATCTATGAATTTGTTGTCATGGATTTTAAATCCCTCAACAAATTCACCTATCCAAATGGACCTTGAGTGAATATTATTTATCATATGTGATATTAAATTGAGAGAAAATTGATTTATGCGTCTAAATTTAGAATTTGTATGTTTATTTAATATCACATAGATTTACTCTAGCTACAATTAAAATTTCATGTCAACCATTATCTTAGAAAATTAAATTTTTGCTTAAAAAGCAGACTAAAATTGAAAAAAAAAATGAAAAAAAATCAATATAATAACTCATGAAATAACGATTCAAAAAATATAGATATGATACACATAATAAAATCATACTGAAACATTCCCTTTTAGGCAAAAACTTCCGTGCAACTGGTGCACCGTGCAATCCGCACCTTTATGCATGTTCATTTTAAAAGGTACAAATATTTGTACATAAAGGTACTACATTTATAACATAAAGGTCTTCCGTGCAACTCTATGCACCAGTTGCACGGAAGTGTTACTCTCCCTTTTATTATACAAGCAATAAGATCATACATCTTTTTATATAACTTTAACTTTTAGGGATGAATATGATTATTTCAATAAGAAGATTAGTGGACATGTTTATAACAATAATTTTTTCTAAAACTTCAACTTTTAGGTGGATAATTATGGAATATGATTATTTCAATAAAGAGACTTGTGGATTTGTGTATTTCTTACGGATTACCCAAAATGAAAGATGAAAAATCGATCTTGCAATTTGTTATGAATATATTTAACTCACTCATTTTTTATTAGTTATGAGATCTAGGAGTTGAACTTAAAATCATACTTAATTTATGAGTCCTCAAAATCAAATCAATTTCCACACATATATAAAATAAAATGAAGTATTATACATACAGATAATAAAGTCGATAGCTACAGTCGAATAGGTAGGACTTGTAGTGATGTGCGCAGGAGTCATCTGACAATTCAAGTTTAAATTTTGTGTGAGATAAATATTTACTCAAATATTGTTGAGGTATGTATTCGGTTTGCATAAAGTTGATTTTCTCACAAATATCTGTCACGTGGACATATTTCTCGATTTATATTCCACTCGACTATGGGACCTACAGATCGGGTGGGTAGTTTCTCATCCCTTATTAATAAAAAAAAATTAAGGCCCACAGAGAATTGACGAGTGAAAGTGCAAAATAAACAAACTAATGATGAAGTGCCCACTTCCTAAAAATACCCAATCATTTTCATAACCTATTCAATGATTAACCTTATGTGCTCCATTATCGTCATCTCTCTCTCTAAATTTCACTTGTTAGTGAACATTTTATTGAGTGCCAAAGTGGACGAATATAATTGTCATTACGATCTTGAAAATTTTGAAATAAATAATATATAAACAAAATACTATAACGGCAAGAAGTAATTTAGCTATCAAATCATTAATATTATACCTACTATAGTAATTAAAAGTAAAGAGGAACTAACCCACATCAAACCACGAAGTTCTTACTCAAAATTTTAAGATTATTGATAGTTAATATTTGACTAATTGTAAAAAAAAAAAAAAAAAAAAAAAAGTTTGAGTTTGATTGATTGTGAAAATGATCAGTTTGAGTTGATGGTGGCAAGACTCCGTATCATATATCCGTAAGACCATCTTAATTAAATTTTGTATTTTAAATTCTGATTTGTCACCTAACTCAAACCTATGACAGTTACAAAATGGAATTATAAGATTAGTTTGGGATAAAACAAAATAAATAATATGGAAATTTTATGTACTTTTCTTATAATATAAATATTCATGACTAGATTTAGATTCTAGTATTTGGCTGCGAAAAATCTAATTTAACGATTCTTAAAACTCTCCAACTATCTAGACCATGATTCCTTGTCATAAATCTGTAATTATGATACATTAATGTCATGAATTAATACAATCATTCAGGGTTAAATGTTAATGATTTTTTATATTCTCAATTTATTTAACAAACAGACTTAATCCATCAACTATTTAATTAATTAATTATCGGACATTTTCCTCTAATTATCCATTTATATCCTGATCAGTTGATGATAACTGGAGTATTATTTCAACCTAAATTACTTACAAAACTTTTGGATATATATTTAGTTATTTACCAATCAAATTGAGTTTCTGGACTTATATTTTACCCTATTATCAGTATGAAAAGTCCTCTATTTTTTATTTTTTTTTTGAAGTCCTCATTGTTCATCGATCATTAGCTGTTATATAAATTTGTGCAACTTCAATTTTGTTCAGACATTTCATGGAAAAATGTTTTATGGAGAGAATTGGTTTTTAATTATAATATACAACATAATAAGTAATAACTAATTAATTCAACAGTACTTATAAACTAAGAAGAAAAATCCAATTACATTAAAAATTAAACTATTAACGACTATTAATACTGTAAAGTGTAAATGAGTTGTGGATTCTTTTGAATAGATACAAATAATTTTAATCGTCCTTTCACCAATTCCTTCGAGAAGAAAAAGAAGTTCCATTAAAATTGACGAATTAGCTAGTACATAATAACAAAAGACCATCCAATAATAAGTTTTTTTTTTTAATAAGTTAACTTCATGAATATAAAAAAAACAATAATTCTTATAAATATGGATATAGATCTTATCACACACCTCCAAAGATAGTAATTAATAATGTCAAAATCAATATCCGGATCGAGTATCACAATAGAGAGAGTAAATGGCGCAAAATTAATGATAAATTAATGAATGACTTATTTAAAAAATAGAGTATAAGTATTTAATTTTAAGTTTACAAATATAAGAAAATATAAAGATTTTGTCAGCTCAATATATAAAATGTTCAAAAACAATTTTATATGTGAAAATAATATTTTTTGGACTAAACATATAAAAAATTGTAAAGCAATTATTTTAGGGTGGAGAATAGAAAAACAAACTAATCTGATATATTTGCACATTTTTCGCAAATTATATAAAAAGATTATAAGATTAAATAAAACTAGATTTTTTTATTGAAAAAAGTATACCAAGTGAAACTAGAAATATACTAGTGTAAGATCCGTGTGTCACACAAATATTTTAATACCAATTAAAAAAATTTGAAAATTATTATTTATAAATAAACTTAATTATCATTAATTCTTAACTTAATTATGCAAAATATTTCAATTATCATTTAATGCAATTGCAACCATAGGTTTCAATTGAAATGTTTTGCCTAAATTTCATATGTTACAATTTTGTTAACAATCATCATTATTAACTTTTTGTTTTTCAATTATCATTATCTCATTAAATCTTTAATTATAATAAATTATAAATATTAAGTGAATTAATTGAAATTAAAATTTTGAGGAGGAAATAGGATGTGTCCCTATTGATTATACATTTTGTATAGATATAGAATATATAGTTTATTATAATAACCGCTCAAACCACATATTAAATTATCAATTATAATATAGATTTTCCATCATTATTTAAAAATTTACCAACATCAACATTACATATATGAATCTTCCATTTTGACTAAATAAAGTAATAATTCTAAATTGTCACTCCATAAGGTAACTTGTATAAATCTTTTAAAACATAAAAGACTAATTGTTTGAAAAATCTAAATTGCTTGAGAATTTATTTTACAAAATTATAGAGATAAGCAACCTAACTAATTGAACAAATTTTCTTGTTGGGGAATTCAAGCTGTGTTTTACATATGCTGCCACAATTAGCATCAGATCACTGCTTACACTCCATCTTGCAATTCTCTTGCTTCAACCATAATATATGGGCGACGTTAAAACTGCAATAATTGAATTTATTAATTGTAATTTTGTGTTGCTTTATAAACCTATATCTAATACTCAATAAATTTAAATCGAATTTGAATTTAGGTAAATATATATACACACACACTCTAGCTATGAAATTGTACGACTTTTTCCTCAATATAGCACAATTTGATGGTATAATTACATTAACTGTAATTTGCCCAAAAAGATATTATAGTAAGTGTAATTTATTCAATGACCCTAATATTGTACATTTATGAATTTCATAATCATTATAGTGATTAGTTTCCTTTTTAGTTGAAATATTTATTACATATATAAAAGTAAGACCATTTAGGACACATGTCATTCATACAATTGTTGTTTATTAAATGCTCTTATTAGTATTGATGTTACAAAATAAATAAGTAAAACGCTTTAAATATTGAAAGAGATAATTTATTCATTTGAATTTTTTTTCTAAAATGTAGATTAAAAAAAGGCTTAAAATAGTGATTATGCTCTTATAAATATTGATGTTACTAATTAAATAAGTAAAAGGCTTTAAATATTGAAAGATATATTTTATTCATTTGAATTTTTTTTCTAAAATATAGATAATAAAATAATTAAAATAGTGAATATATATTTTATTGGCATTTTATTTAATTAGTTTAATTGATACTTTTCTCAATACAAACCATAAAATACTACAACAACAACAACAACAACAACATAATAATAATAATAATAATAATAATAATAATAATAATAATAATAAATTATTATTATTATTATTATTATTATTATTTATTATTATTATTATTATTATATAAAAATGACCACATTTGCCACATGGCAAGCCTACATTTTTTGCAAATTCATTTTCTTTCGAAATTAAATCTGTAATATATATGTAAATATATTTTTATTTATATATCTATATATATAAAAGAATGACCACATTTAACACACGACAAACCTATATTTTTTTCATATTAATTTTTTTTTTACAAATTAAATCTATCATATATATAAATATAATTTTAAAGCTAATTAATATAGCTAATTAATTATAGGGTGGGACTAAAGGCACCCCACCCTTTTCTAAGCCCACCCTAATTTTAATTAAAAAAAAATTATAAATTTTTTTACCAATTTTACCCTTAGGTTTTGTTCAACTAATTCCGTTTGGCCATATTCTCCGTGTTCGACCAACGGAGATGGTCGGGTTTGATCGATTTTTTTGTATTTTTTCGTTCAATTTTCATACATTTGACTAATTCGTGAGATGCCCAACAAGAATTTTGCATTCAATTCCTCAAAAAAATTAAAGAAACAACACCAAAGAATTAAAAAAAATGAAAAAAAAAAGAGAAAAAAAATTGCAAAAGAAAGGATATATGTGTTGTGGGTATTTTAGTCTTTTAATATCTATTTAATTTGTATTTAAAAAAATGGGGCGCCCTTAGAAGTTGGTGGGGTGCCTTTAATCCCCCTTAATTATATTAAATTTAATGTTGATAATAAACATTACTAAATAATATAAGAATTTTATCTACAATTGTTAAAACAATACATCTAGACTTCAAATATAGAAACCATTTTATATATTTAAAAAATTTAGAGAAAAATATAAAAAAAATTTAACTAAAATAAAAGTAGCCAGATTTAAAAGGATTATTCAAACTTTCAATCCTTCGAAACATATTAATTAATGTAATTTAATATTTTTACAAATACTGATTTTAAAATGAATTATGAAATTTCTAGGGAAATTTTGGCTTTCATTTTTTTATCATATAGTTAAAAAGAAAATTTAGAGATTCTAATTTTTTTACTATAATATCAAACTAAAATAATGGTTGGATGGTTGAATAATATAATAAACATAACAATATATATATATATATATGTATATATATTTCAAAATAATAGATAAAAAAATTCATGTTCCTTTACAAATGTAACATATGTTTAAACAATTAAATAATATATAATCAGATTGTGTTATATTAAATGTTAAATTAACCTATGTGTATTACACAAAATCATAATTTTTTCTTATTAAATAATAATTAAAAAAATTTAATTTCAAAAAATTTAATTTTTTTTAAATCTCGTGTATTACATGGTTACTATACTAGTGGTTACTATAAAAATGATAGTATTAATCATCATATATCATTAAGATCCAATTTTGTATTTGAAGAATATACAACTATTTGTGTTCCTATGAAATCTCTTCTTTTTTTTTTTTTTTAAGAGAAAAAAATGAAATCTTATTTATAACCCCTTTAATTATTCATTCATTAAGTCAATCATTTAAAAATTTATTATAAATAATCTCAAGTTAATTATAAGCTTATTATGTGTATTACATGGATATTTTAATACTAATTAAAAAATTTGAAAATTATTATTTATAAATGAACTTAATTATTATTATGTATCATTAATTCTTAACTTAATTAAAATGTAAATTAAACTTAATTATACAAAACATTTCAGTTATCATTTATTGCATATGCGAAATTTTATTTTTTTTTTGTCTCAGTTAGACATTATTAATAGATTGGATTGAGATGATAATATTTGGTATGTTATTAAATGTGTGCTTGTTTTCAGCTTATTTAGATTCGTGAAACAAGTGATTTGATTTTTGTTTGTAAAAGTAGTTTGATTGTCTCCTTATTCCAAGTCTCGTTAAGCTTACTCATGCCATCGATGATTTTCCGATTTGTAGATAATTGTAGGCGTAAAGCATCTACAACAATGTTCTTAAAAGATGTTAATAATATATTTTAGGTGACGTGTTCTTAAAAAAAATACAAAATTAATAAGTATTAACATTCTTAGGGGAGTGAGAAAGAGTGAAATGTCATATCATTCTTTTTTTTTTCATATTTTTTGATATTATTTTATTATTATTCTTATAAAAATAAAAGTAGATGCCCTAAGTAACGTTGTACTCCCTCCATCCCGCTCAAATTTGCATGTAGGGACGGGTACGGAGGTTAAGAAAAAACGGTTTTTAGGCATGAAGATTAAGAAAAAACTGTTTTTTTTAGTGTTAATGTTGAATAGTAAAGGACAATTTTGTACATTTTATTTGTCATTTTTAAAGTGTGTAAATTTGAATGGGACGGACGAAAATGAAAAGTGTGCAAATTTAAGCGGGACGGAGGTAATAATAAATAATGGAAGATGGTTGGCTCGACATGTATTTGTCAAACAGTTGACCGTTGTACGTATTATTTATCTTAGGTCGGCAATCCCTTGGTTACGGTTATCCCCATGACGTCAATTATTTAAACCTAACTACTCAAATAAGTCTAGTAGGTCAAATCGATTAAGCTCAACAAGTGCCCTGGACCGAGTCTAATTGGTCTAGTATATATTTATTGATTGAAAAAAATATTTCAATTCTTCTATTTATTATATATATACGTGGTACTTTGTAATTTTTTTTATTAAATTTATAATAATCCAATTAACAAGCGGGTATTTATGTAAGGAAATTATTGAAATGCTCTCCTATATCTATTAAAGATAAGTCTCAATTGTTAAAGTAGTTGAAGAAATTCAACTTCGAATTATGATAGTCATGAAAAATATTCCATATCCCACTGCTACCATAAGGTGGTTGGCACAATGCCAAGAAACTTATATATGGAATTTTAAAAATCATGTATTGAGTATAGTTAAATTGAAATATGATATGTTCACAAATTATATTGAATATTAGTATTAGTAGTGTATGCTCAAATCGTATTTTCGCAGATGCTATTTACGAAAATTATAGTTTACAAAATATTATAATTATTTTCTTCCAGAGATATCAAGCATATTCTAAAAATTAAAAATCTTAAATATCCATAAATAAATACAGTTATGATTTTATGTATGGTAAATAATAGTATTATTAGTATTATTATAATTATTATTAGTATTATAATAATAATAGTTATTATTATTATTAGTATTATTGTAATTATTATAATAATAATAATTATTATTATTATTATTATTATTAGTATTATTATTATTATTATTAGTATTATTATTATTAGTATTATTATTAGTATTATTATTATTATTATTAGTATTATTATTATTATTATTAGTATTATTAGTATTATTATTATTAGTATTATTATTAGTATTATTATTATTATTAGTATTATTATTATTATTATTATTAGTATTATTATTATTAGTATTATTATTATTAGTATTATTATTATTATTTGTATTATTATTATTAGTATTATTATTATTATTTGTATTATTATTATTATTAGTATTATTATTATTATTATTATTATAAGTATTATTAGTATTATTATTATTATTATTATTGTTTTAGAAAATAGAGTTGAGTAATGAAAGTCATTGCTTAGGAAAACCTGAATAATGGTGATTCCTTAGTATTAGGATTTCAAATCACTGTAGCAGCAATCAAATGTGCGTACCAAACACTCTAAATCCATTCCATTTCCATTGCTTAGTTGCAAAGGTGTCTACCAAACGGCCCCTAAGTTTCTGGGAAGATTAATAAAAAGCCAATTAACTTTGCACTTGATGAGAATATTCAATAAATTTAAAATCTATGACAATGTCTTTTAACTTTTAACAAATTGATGAAAATGTTCTGCATGTTATCTGCTATAGTGGCTAACACAACCTGTAATTGTGTGTATTATTTTATAGGGAAAAACTCAATTTTTATCCTTTAATTTAGACCTTGTCCAATTTTGGTAAAGTGTATTTTCACTTTTCAATTTTAGTTCTCTAACTCCTAATTTTATCCAATTTAAGTTCGATTTTAGGCACATCAGCAAATCCAGTGGCCACGTCAACAAATCTGGTGGCCACGTAGGCAAATTTGCTTACATGGCCACCGGATTTGCTGACGTGCCTAAAATCGGACCTAAATTGGACAAATTAAGGAGTTAAAGGACTAAAATTGAAAAGTGAAAAGATATCGGAGCAAAATTGAATTAATTGCAATTTAGATGTGCGTGCACGGGCCTCGGTCTTACGTTTTTCCAGATTCCAGTACCAAGTGTTGCCAAAGGTGTTGCCCAACATTTCCGACAACATTTTCCAGATTTCACCCAACAAGTTACATGACGAAAATTGAGTTTTTCCTTATTTTATAATATCTGAAAATCAACAAATACATCCACGATAATGTGAATTATTTTTTTTAAAACATATTCGAAATAAATAAAACAATCTGAAATTATTAAAAAGCTGAGATTTGTTTTTCAAAATTTCCCAAAGATATTTTACAAATTCTAAATATTATTTTATAATCTGAAAATATATTATAGATATAGAATTTAACATATGCATTATTATCTGAAATAAATTTTATGAAGAAAAGCGATTTTTTTCCAAAAATAATAAAATCTAAAATATTAAAAAAAAAAAAAAAAGAAGAAAACATTTAATAATTATTCTTCATAAAAGCAGAGATTAAAAAAATGGCAAAAGACAGACACATCACGACTTCTTTTCTGTTCTTATTTTTCCTTTTCTGCCCATATCTATAACTTGACATATTTGTCTCTTTTTACTAAAAATAAATTGGTTAGAACCTTTTCAAAGTTTCAAAGCACACGGAATTAAGTTTCAAAATATTGTGTTTTTCTTTTTCTTTTTCTTTTTCGAGAAATAAAATCTTGTGTATTTTTGTTAGTAAATACAACCACACAACACACAGTGGCCAGCTTAATAATGCAAAATTTACGTTAAACTTTAATTAAAAAAATTCCAAATTTTTTGTCAAAATTATTTATAATTATAGGAGACATTTTTGACGCGTACTGCACTTTTAAAAAGGAGATTTTGCTAATTTAGTAATTTGGCTGTTTTAGATGAATCATTGTGTAAACTCCTAAAATAGGTACCATCTATTTCCATAAAATAATAGACCCAAATAAATTAAGATATAGTTTATTTTGATAAAGGACTTGCATGTTACATGGGATAAATAAATTAATGATGATGCATGTATGGTATGTATGGTAGCTATATATATTGGCATAATGAATGGGAAAATAGTTGTAATCATTGCAAATGGGACATATGATATGGCCACCCAAATTCAAGAGAGAGAAAGTGAGGAGAGAGAAAGAGCCTGCGCAGCCACAGCCGCCATTTCCACTTCCACAACTTTTTTGTGATCATTAATAATAATAATAATCTGTAATTATTATTATTACCAGTTCATAGTCCTACTAGAGCGAGAAAGAGAGTCGAAGGGACATTGAAAAAGAAGAGATTGCGATTTGATATTTCCTTTTTATTTATTTTTTTGAAATTTTAATTCTATGCTGTTATTAAATGTGGATAAGAAAGATTGGAATATTTTAGAATATAATTAGTAAGTAATTAATCATTATCCACCACTAAATTAAATGAAAATCTGAGCTAAGATTTGAATTACTGTATCTGGTATATACGCGGAATAATATTAATCACCAAATGTCCATTTTCACTATCACTTCAGAGAACCTTTGAATTCTTTGAGATTCTTTACTTGAAATAATTTTAATTCTCCAATTATCATGACATCTATTTAATGAGAGATTAACACATATACTAAAAGTATATTATTTGAAAATTGAAAATAAAAATACTCACAAATGGCGCACTCATTCATTAATTTCTGTCGGCCCTTTTTTAATTTCACATTTTCTAATTTACTTATTTAAATAATACTCCCTCCATTCATTTTTAAGTGAGGTTTAGAAACTTTAAAATTTTTCCTATTTAATTGACGTTTTGTGCATTATTTTCATATATGCTTCTATAATTAATTAATGTCTAAATTAAATACATTGTATAATACCTATGTTTTCAATAGAGGCATGCACCAGTAATAATTATTGTCAAAGAAAAGCTTAATTAATGAGGGGTATATTAAGAAAATAAAATTATTCTTAATTTGTGTGTTGAGCTGTAGGACGTCACTTAATTAGGAATGGAGGGAGTATATTGGATGGATTAATTAAAATAATTAAGTCCTGGAATTTAAAAAATATTATAAAACAAATGTAGTTTGCCAAAATTCGATAAGATTTTGTGCACTTACATTGAACACACGATGTTATATAAACCCCCTCATTTACACCCACAACAAACCACTTTAATATCTCTCTCTCTCTCTCTCTCTCTCTAAAATGGTTGTGGACGGCGGCGGCGCGGTGGCGGTGGTGGTGGTGGTGCGAGAATACGACGCGAAGAAAGACTGCAGGGCGGTGGAGGAAGTGGAGAATAGGTGTGAGGTGGGGCCCAGCGGCAAGCTCTCATTGTACACCGACCTCTTGGGGGACCCCATTTCCCGTGTCCGCCATTCCCCCGCTCATCTCATGCTCGTGGCGGAGATGGTGGTGCTCGGCGGCGGCGACGACAAGGAACGTCGGGAAATCGTGGGGATGATCAGAGGCTGCATCAAAACGGTTACGTGTGGGAAGAAGGTCTCCAGAAATGGCAGAAACTGTAACAGCAACCAACCTCTCCCTGTTTACACCAGACTCGCGTACATCTTAGGCCTCCGCGTCTCTCCTTCTCATCGGTAATTTCGTTTCCGCCATTGTTGAGCGACATAATTATTGCTTCCTGATTTGTTTAATCAATCACGCAGTGTGCGTGTGTGCTTTTGGTGGACATGTGGGGACTGTTGTTTGTTTGTATCTGATCTGTTTGTTGTATTGATTGACAGGAGAATGGGAATTGGAGTAAAGCTGGTGCGGAGAATGGAGCACTGGTTCTCTGAAAATGGTGCCGAGTATTCGTACATGGCGACTGAGAACGACAACGAAGCGTCTGTAAACCTCTTCACACGGAAATGCGGCTACTGCAAGTTCCGTACTCCATCGATCCTGGTCCAGCCCGTGTTCGCTCACCGAGTCAGGGTGGACCGGCGAGTCACGGTGGTGAAACTCAGCGCCTCCGACGCGGAGGCGCTCTACCGCGGCCGATTCGCCACCACCGAGTTCTTCCCGCGCGACATTGACGCGGTGCTGAACAACAAGCTGAGTCTGGGGACGTTTCTGGCGGTGCCGAGGTGGTGGTGCACGGCCGAGTCATGGCCGGGCGCGGCCGAGTTCCTGGTCAACCCGCCCGAGTCGTGGGCAATACTCAGCGTGTGGAACTGCAAGGAGGTGTTCAGGCTGGAGGTACGCGGCGCGTCGCGCGTGAGGAAGGCGCTGGCGAGGACGACACGGGCCGTTGACCGGGCCTTGCCGTGGCTGGGGATTCCGTCGGTGCCGGCTGTGTTCAGGCCGTTCGGGTTCCATTTCATGTACGGGCTGGGGGGGGAGGGCCCGAAGGCGGGGAAGTATATGAAGGCGCTGTGTGGGGTGGCCCACAACGGGGCGAAGGAGGGGGGGTGTGGGGTGGTGGCGACGGAGGTGGGGGGAGGGGAGCCGCTCAGGATAGGGATTCCGCACTGGAAGAGTCTATCGTGCGCGGAGGATTTATGGTGCATGAAAAGGCTCGGGGAAGACTACAGTGACGGCGCCGTCGGTGACTGGACCAAAGCACCGCCACCTCTCTCCATTTTTGTTGATCCCAGAGACTTCTGACTTTCTTCCTTTTTTAGGTTTTATCAGAAAAAGACAATAACCCTTTTTTTTTTTTACTGTAATAATTTTAGGTTAATGATAATAGTATTAATAATAATTAGTGAAGGAAATGAGGGGTGGAAGAAGGAAGTGGATCATCATCAACTTTTGTTGTTTAGTTCTTTACTTTTTAATGGGGTTTTGTTTTTGTTTGTTTTGAAGAAATCCAATTTGAGCCAAACCAACTGCAGTTTTGCTTTTCGTCATGTATAATATCCAAAGTTAAGAATACATTTACATTGTTCAATGCATGAGTTGTTAAATATGCTCATGACATTGTAATGGAGATGATAAACAATTGTTAGATGCTCATTTCCTTATTAGAAATTGATGTGCAACATTTTGAGGTATTGAAACTAACCAGATTAGGTTATTGCCTGTCCAAATCGCTCTTTGACCGATAGGGACTTGTTTTCGATTGCGATTTTGGATAAATAAATTTAACCCATAAACTTCCTTTTATATCCTTATAACTAAACAAAAAAACCACTATACATTAATGATTGAACAAAAGCCACCAACATTTATATACCCTTCAACAATTTCAAACATTAATTAAGAGTATTTTAGAAAAATTATACTCTATAAATAAAGAAAGTCACTATAACTTGGAACAAACAAAAAATGAATATTGGACTATATATCTTTGTGCATGGGTCCATAGGATGTGGGAGTATTATCTTTAATATATAACATGTGTTAGTTACTAATATGATTTATACGAATGACGTGTATTGACAGAATTGACATTAAAAAACCAATCAGGCAAGCGCAGATTTTAATTGTGGCGACTGTCTAAATCTCAATCCAACAAATCACTTGTGGGCTGCAAGTTAGGCATCTAACCTATAAGAATCTTTTTATTATTTAAAAAAAGTATATATATATATATATATAAATAATTTTATATTTCGTCCCTAATTAACCATCTCTTATATAATTGAATTTAACTTCCTTTTATTAAGATGTAGGCACGGAAGGGGAGCGAAACTTATTAATGTTTCCAAATTAAATTTGATCTCTAATTTACCAAAAAAATATTTGACATTTACGCACAACGTACGTTATCAATAATTAGTGTATATACACACACACATTTTACTAAGACATATGCATTAAATTATATTTAATTTACGAAGATGATTTTAAAATATAACTCTTTCATTAATTTTTTTTATTAATTTCTTTATTTCTATAAATAAATGACTCATACCAATATTTTATAAATTTTTATTTCTACTAGTTAAATTCTTTTATCATTATTATTCATAGTTCATCTATAATTTTAAAAAAATTTAAAAAAATAAAAATAGAAGCGGGTCAACCAATTTGCCCATTGACAACTCACAAAGAAGCCCGACCAACTGTAGACCAAGCCCACCCAGACCCGTCTTCTCACGGGCCTCTAATTACTCAACCCAATCCACTATTTGGTGTAGTGGGGTGGACCCAACATACCTAATATGTTTTGACAACTATGTGTAGGGATGGCTTGGTACCATATACCTTAGAAAAATTTCCATACTATATACTAAATCGAATATTTTAATTAGTTAATCGAATTTCGATATATCAAAAATACTGGTAGATCAAAATGAAAAATATTAATTTTTTTGATATGGGTATGTATTTTTTCCAACCATAGTTGTGTGTGGCTAATTGCATGAGAAAATCACAAATCCATATGGTTGCTAAAGTTTAGAAATATGAAATAAACAGACTTAATGCATAAATTTTTAAGAAACTTATCAACCATCTATCACATCATTAGGATCATCCTCAACTTCTGCATCCTTTTTGCATCCTAAAAAAATCTCTAAAACATTCGATTCGGATAAACTTGCTTTAATACTAGGTACCATCTTTCATTATCCACACATAAAGTATCACAAAGATGAGGTAGTCAAGAACAAGAATCGGATCTAGAATTCTATTTGACAAGGACAATTTTTTTCATTTTATACTTTAAAGGAGAAATTTATGGGTGTATTGGTTGTGGAATCAATAGGATTTTTTTAGACTTTCAAAGTTTGGGGTATTCAATCCAAATTTTCAAAAGTATTTAAAAATCCTGAGGTATTCAATTCGAATTTTCAAAAGTCTTTAAAAATCCTGAGGTATTCAATACGGATTTTAAAAAGTCTTAAAAATTCTTTAGGTATTCAACAGTGTATTTTACTCTATGGATTTACTTTGATTCTCTTCCAAAAATATAAATAGATTTCACTCTCCAAAATCTCTTCTAACAACCAGTATTCTCTCAGAGAACTCTGAAGATGAATGTATAAATTTAATATTTCAACTAGATGTCGATATTAATTGAAAATTCTTAATAGAAATAATGAACTTTAATAAATTAAGTTAATGTATAAATTTAATATTTCACTAGATGTCGATATTAATTGAAAATTCTTAATAGAAATAATGAACTTTAATAAATTAAGTTTCATATATAGGAGGAAGATGAACAGAATTAGATCGTGACTATTGTATCAATTTAATATTTCAATAGATGTCGATATTGAAAATTCTTAACAGAAATGATGAAAATTCAAAATTAATAGATATTTACGATTAAAATATTCTCAACTTAAATAACTATAATATTGATAAAAAGGATAATTATATTTGTATAAATTAATCATACGAATTACTAGATATCAGTATTGATATTTTTATTAATTGAATTTGATATTTATTGACATTTATTGATAGAGAGGATAATTTATTGATAGAGAGTAATTATATTTGTATAAGATAATCATACATATAATTAGATATTGATATTGATATATTCATAAATTTGAAGTATTGATAAGTATTGATATATTCGTCGATAATGATATTTTGAATTTGATATTTATCGACATTTCTTTGATATTTCACTTCTAAATAATTTGGATAACTTTTTTTATATACAAGTGTGTTCCATATACATTGGTATCAATAGTTCCAGCGCCGGAGTCTATGAAAATCCATGTAAATCAATAAAAAAAAGTGTATTCCACAATCATGTCAAATCTATGAAAATCCATGTAAATCAATGAAAAAAAGTCAGCAAAACTCTGCATGGAGTTTATGGATTTTCTAAATCCACAGACTTTTTAAAGTCCAAAAAAATCCAATAGAATCCCAATTGAATACACCCCTCTTAATATATTTATGATATAATATCCAATAGAATCCCAGCACGCTGCAACTTGGCAGCTGCCGTCGGCAGCATGCCTCGACAGCTTGCGAGTTTTCTCGACAGCATGCGCACCAGCACTCGGCGGACTCAGCCCGGCTCCGCACGAACTCGGCCAGGCTCGACAGCTACCGAGTTTTCTCGGCAGCCTCGGCGCCCAGCGCGTGCCACCGCGCCCAGCTCGCCGGGAACCTACTGCCGCCGCTATTTTGCCTTGACAAAATACATGGTGTATTAATACACCTGAAATCACCCTATTTTAAAATCTTAACTAAAGAACTAGGTAATTAGGTGATAAGATTTCAGATTGTATGATTTTTCAATTGAATCATTATTCATTATTTTTATAATAATTATTGTCTAAAATATTACTATAATTAAAAGAAAAACTTATAATTTATAATCATTATCTAAAAACATTATCAAAAACAAATAAATAATATTTTGAAAAGTCAATAATTCTTGGAAAAAAAATTAGAATAAGTGAATGTGTGGAAAATATTGTCATTTCATGAGTAAATCTTGAGTTTGTAAATACTCAACAAAATCTTATACTTAGCTGCATACTAAATTAGTTTGATTTGATTAGTCCAAAACTCAACTGCTCACATACAATACGACACAACGTTCCCATTTTTTGACGGGTCAGATTCATGCACTTGGGTTGAGTCAGATTGGATACTCTTTTTTTTTTTTGTCTTGACATTAATGTTATGTTAGTCATATTTTTTATGTTATATTAGTCATACATTTATGTCCAGATTTCATAACCTTAGTGCAATACTTTAATTAAAAAAAACACAAATAGCTGACCTTTATACTATGTTAATCATATCTTTATATCATATTAGTCATATCTTTATAAACAAATATCGTACTCTTATGAAATACTTTAACTCCAAAAAAAACCATAATTTCAGCCCAAGTTGTACATGTTTACCTTTATGTGATGTTACTCATATATTTATGTAATATTATTTATACATTTATATCAACATAATCATACATTTATACAATATAAAGGTACAACTAATATAACTAAAAGGTATAAAATGTATTAATAGTTGTTTGAAAATATATTAAGGTACAACTAAAAATTTAAAAGGTATGACATCTGGGATCGAATTTGGGCAAATTTGTGCATGACCTTGTGGCGCTTGTAGATGCTTGGCAGCGTGTGGTGGACGAATGCACGATTCCAGATCTATACAATAGATGTATTTAAGATTTTGTCTTCATTCTAAATTTTCAAAATTCAAAATTCAAACTCAAATTATGTTGCTTTTATTCATCATTCTTCCAAACTCCTATTCTCAGTCAACTTTCATAAGAATTTTTTTTTCATTCATTTTTGTTATTTTTTATTTCATTTTTGTCATTTAAACTATCGATACATGATAAAATAGTACGATATGAGGTTTGGTGGGACATTAGAATCTATAAGAATAAACTTTTACCGTACCGATATCCACTAATACAACAAATTCCATTGAGCCTCAGCAACATGTAATAGTACGATCTAAATATGGAAGTGTCCAACTTTTACAACAAACTCTTCTCTGAGGCTCAGCAATCAGACTTGATATCCATAATTGGATCACCAAGTCTATTTAAAGAAATAAGCCCTCTTCGAAGTGCACACTCTATTGAGAGTCTTAATAGAGTTGGGAACAAGGGTTTTATGGCCATTAAATTGGACATGGCAAATGCACATGATAAATTGAACTGGCATCTGATTTATTGGATAAACCTATTGTTGTTCTTATCACTATAATTCATATTGTTTTTGGCTCAGTGACTATACTACACTAATACATATAAGATATTCACTTTCTACCATCTTTTCTACGACAAATCAGAAAATTTGATAACAATGACAATTTTGAAATTAAAATGGTCAAATTTAAAAGGGTTTTTGAGAATAAAATCTTACTTCAAGAATAAGATGAGATCTCCTTACTTTTCAAATAGATTTTAGTACCAAATATCCATGATAATCATTAGCCACCTTGAATGTTTAAAAATCACCCCAACCATTTGGCAACAATGCATACCCGTTAACATTCTTCATGAAGTGCAGAAGACATCCAACTATAATTAAAAGTATAGCCTAAGAAAACCCAGAAGTTATTACAAATCATGCAAATTTCTTGAACGGTCAAAAGAACCCTAAATACTGTTTACTCTTGTAACAAAATGCCTGGTATACCCCACCTCATGGTGCCACTAGGAAATTTGGCCCAATTTTCAACTGAAGATCATTGATCTTCAATAATACATGAATTAAACTCTGATATATCCTTAGCAGTACTCTGTATGTAAGCATTTTTTTCACCAAAAACTTCCTGCATTTTCGAGAAAGCAGTTATTAAATAAAACCAACATAAGTGGGGGAAAACCAGAGAATTCTCACACTTAGGTAACATTTCCAATATCAGAAGCATTCTTTAAAGCATTACTTACACATGGTGCCACATCACATTTGAGTTTTGGTTCTATTTATTGGGGAGGCTTTCAGAAGTGGTGAGTCTTTTGGTATTGGTGATTCTAGCTAAATAATAAATAACAAGCAGCAAAAGGTAGCAACTAATCGGCAGATATTTCAATGCAGATCATTGAAACAGTGCAAACTGGTCTTTAGCTATTTTCCAATATTTTGACCTACTTGATCTATGCAACTTGAATGCAAGTAAAAAAGTGGCCTTGGTTTTTTGTTTTAAGACAGATTACAGCAGTAGCCTATCACCTTAAGTTTAATGCCAAAATTTTAACAGCTAGGGTTTAATTCACAGTGGAATATACACACCTTAAACTAGGGGGTGCCCCCATCCCTCCCTACCTCATGATATATACCTCCTCTGCATCCCTAGTAAATTTTATCCCTCCAAAAAAAAATTAAAAAAAAAACAGCAGAAACAAGATAGCACATTACATCAACGAAATGAGCTCCTAATCATGTTAATTTCCATATGGCTATTGAATTCAAGTAGAGTGAAAAAGATGCATTAACAACCTTAAATACATATTAAAAACTTTCAGAGCTCTTATTTTAAGTACATGTTGAGACCAAGTAAACAAAACAAGAGATTGCAACTTTATACATTTCTTTAAAGAAAGATGAGCTTGAATATACACACATCTAACCTTTTTGATCTTTGGCAGATTCAGTCAGAATGTTCGCGGAAGCGAATGATTTTGCTAATAAAATGCTTCTCCTTTTGATAGCTGATGATAAAGAATATCATCATTAGAATCAAAAATACCAGATTTAACTTTACTAGGTTGAGGCAGATAGAACATAGCGGCTTTAGGAAAGAAAATTATTCCATGAAAAAATGCATAAAGGTGATGCTCACATTTTAAAAGCAGATACAACAAAGCAGGACAATCCAAAGGAAAAGTGAACGAGAAAGGTGGCCCAGAAGTTTTCTCTATCCAGATATATCCTTTCAAGGATGAAGGTGGCGACACCTGAAACTAGTAGAAATTCATAGCCTGCAGGCACGCATCCTCTAAAGGAAAAGGAGGATTCCTGTGAAGATGAAATACAAACCTCAAGCTAAAGTATCAGAGAAATAATTATACCAAGTAGCAAAATATGTGTACCTTGAAAAACTTCCTGATGAAAATTGCTGAGTAAACTATCCTGAATATCATGTCTTTAATAAAGTCAAGGAAGCAAAGACTTCAAATCATGAATTAATTAATACTGTTGTTAATGGAGCTAACCACTGAGCAAATATTGCCAACATTAAGATGATATAAATGCATTATTTGAGCAATCCATTCAACCACGCCTAAATAAGACTAATGTTTTGGACAGAAATTATCACTGATAAGTTCCACTATTGCATGGTGAGTGAGTAATGCATCAGATCAAAAAAGCACCAATACAGAAAGCAGGACACATTTAATCAGTGTGATGAAGGAAATCGGAATAGTTCTGAAATAGATTGAAGTATAAATATCCATGTCAAACTCAAAATACCTCCCATCTCCAGGTCATCCAAAATCAGTGTGCAGCAGATAACTATCACCTTTCTAGTCTCACACAAACACAAGTTATGCCTAATTTTAACTTCTACTCAGTTGAAGAGATACTTGATCAGTACAACCTATTGTAAACCAAATGTCATCATTTAAAGCATGATATATATTCATTCGAGATAACTCCAACAGTTAAACCGGTAAACTAATTGTTAACAATCACTCGTTGAGAATACTAAAAAACTAAATAGCCTCAACAGAAGACAGCCTCTATCTAGATCTATAGAAATATAGGCCGAATAAACCTATTAAGAAAATAGCATGAGCAATCATAGTCACTTCATCAACATATTCACAGCAATTTAATGTTATAAATTTTCATTGACCACCATAAATAATACAGCTGCGAAATACCCATGGGATGAATTAATCACTAGGTCATAAAACTGTCAAGGATACTCAAAGAATTTGCTAATATCAATCCAATTGCGCCTGCTGATCTTATAAGCAAGACATTCAAGACTAAGTAAATCAATGAGAAGATGAGCAATAAGTCATTCGACCGTTTAAGTTGATTCTCTGTTGCAACTGCGTGTAAAAATGCTTCAGAAGTTCCTGATGGAAAAGAAAGGATAATAGCTTATAACTTCATACAACAACCCTTCGATATGATAGAAGATTTTGATCCACGCAAACTAACTTCAATCATATAGTCACCCTCCAATAGCTAAGGACTATATTTTTTTCAAGAAACTGCTGGACAAATGTTTCTAAGGTACAAAATAATTGAACAGCTGCATTAACGTCGGGAAGACTGGAACTGCTAAATAACTCAAGCGGGAATAGTACAACAATGACAAAACTAATGCAATAGAGTCATAGGCGTAATCATTTACCGTTCATGGCCAAAACTATCACATAAAGGCAGTAATATCGGAGTGCTGTAGAAGCTTCTCCATCACTCCATTTCCTACCATACAGCAATCTGATGAGGGAGTAGGAATAGCTGGGACCAAATGCAATCACCACCAGACCTAGCAAGTAATATGAATAGTAATTTTTAGAAAAGAATGAAAGATATATTGCTGGTGAACACCGCCACTATGGTACCCATACAAGACGCAATACGTAATTGACTTTTATTAAGTGATATTTCCCACCACTGAAAAAACAGGAAAGATATTCCAGACTAACTGTAAGATATGCAGATACCTATTAGCAAAACAAGCTTCAGAGCATCTGTCAGACTCCTTCCTAGGTTCTTCCTTTTCGCCTCTTGATCTCCTCCTGCTCACACAAAGTTAAGAGCCCAAATTCAATCCTGAGAAATAAATGCAATGTAAATAAACAATGAGGATAACTACTGGACCTCATTAAATAGGTTCTGTATGGGCTTTAATCAATTTGTTAATTGGAACTTATATTTCTCACCTTAACACATCTTACAAGGGTCAGTTTAATTAATTGCAACTTTATAGCTCACAATAATAATGCTTAATTCATGTCTAATGTAAACAAATTGGTACGTTGTTGATGTATTCAATTATAATATGCACTCAAGCTAACCTCACTTTCCTTTCTCAACTGCCAAAACTTTAAGGGCCCCTCTAGAATAGTGGCTTAAATGACTAGGAAATCAGACCAAAAACTGAAAATTAGCCATGGAAATTTGGGCACAATCCACCCCAGGTCAAACAGATCATTCCAAAAGTTGGGCCTCTTTTATGATTTTATTGCTCCTCCAAGTTGAACAGACAGGAATTTGTAATCAGAATACTAAATAAAGGCAATAGCCTCCAAATAAGATGATTGAAGTCACTCAAGCAGCAACAACAAAAAATACTTATGCTGTAAATTAGGATTACACACAAGAACTTCAAGAACATTGAAATCTTGATGGGAAGTACTTCAGCCAACCTACCATACAAAATGTCTAATTTGATTCTAATGAAAGATCCTCAGTTTAAAAGTTGGATACAACAAATACATCAGCTTCTGTTTTCTGCTGGGATGAGACAGTTTATAAACAAAGCGTATACATCCTGATCACCTGTTAGAGGTGATTTGTTTAGGATGTTAAAGCCAGTTTTGTGCTTAAGATGTGCACAGAACTCAAAATCCAAACAAATAGTAGAGCCCATAAACATTTATCAAGAAAAATGTCAAATCTATAGAGTTCCAGATGTTGGGTGAGTGATAGAGAAGAGACACAACAAGCCTACAACATGAAGTAACAAGGGTCTTAGAATTATATCAGGGAAGATGCCCAAAATCCATATGTCTTCATCATATATTTAGCATGTCCACATACAAATAACGGCCACCTAACCAGATATCTAGATAAGTAAACAACCAAAATCATTATTGATTGCTAATTATTTTATAAAAACACAAGATGTGAGATTGTATAAAATTAGAAAAATAAAAGAAGAGATATAAACCTGATGCAGACCTTGCAAATGTCAAATAGGAACTTTCTTCAAATGGAAGAAAGATCAGCCTCACTACTAAGCTTCCTGAGGACAAACTGTCATCTATTAGAATACTGACTAAATAGTGGAACGACATCCTTAAAGATCTCAAACTTGCATGAAGTATTCATATCAACACTATCCATTTGAAGAGAGCATGCAAGATAGCAAACAGTAATAATAAGTTCAAGAAAAAGGCAAGGCAAAGGGCCATGAATGACTCACCTAGTTTATCTACAAGTCCATATACTGCTTGGTTATATGGTGTATCCAACCATACAAGGACCATCTTTTCACCTTCCTGAAGAATCAACTTCCGGAAGGATTGTAGAGTGAAAATCACACACATATTTGCAAGAGGTCGGTCATAACTCATACTTCCTATCCTGCAACAGTTTATAGTGGAAACTAAAAGTAATGACTGCTTTTGATCTTGAAGAATCTGACACGACTAAAATTGGAAACCAAATAAATAAGAGAAGCGGCTGTTACATTAAATTAACAAAATATTGTAGATAACATGAATTATACAAATGGAACAATATACTAAAATATTATTATTTCATATTCGAATTCCTTAATATCTCATCATACATATCCCACAAGGGTAACAAAAGAGCTGCATTACAGAGATTACTGGACACATAACTATATGGACCAAGAAAGTGGCACAAAGATCATTTCCTATTGAAATCCAGCAATATAATCTGACATTTTTAGGATTTTTACCACAAATGGTCTGTCAACAAAAGAATATATATCTTGTATCTGAAAAATGTACAAGAGAGAGAGAGAGACTTCCTTTAACTACTTGTCCAGAAGTTGTCACACTCACTAAACAATATACCCTAGACTTTAATACAAGATGGAGTCGCATACAGATTGATCTAATGAGGAAAAGGGAACATACTGAACAAATATTAAAAGATTCTCCAGACATCAGAAGAACTCTGGAAAAAGCATTTCTGCAAATAAACAGTGATGGTGATTCTTCAAGAAGCCAATCATTTAATTTGTCCAACCCATTATGTTTTTTGCAAAAAAAATGTGCAGCTCAAGATAATGATGGGCCAAGAAGGAAATCACTACCTGAATGGAAACAAAACAGAAGTTCTATACACTCGCAATAGAAGAAAGTAGGCCCAGTAACCTAAGAAAATAGATCCTCCATATGCAACCTGTGACAGAGAAAATACAAGCGCTTTCTCCTGCAGTTCATACAATAAATGATTAATCAGAAGGTGAAGTTAACTGACCTACACCGTGCACAAACAGATAAAACTCAAGCACAAAAATATTAAAGCAGAAAAGAATCAACATTTTACAAGATATCTATAAAAACCAGGAAACCAATATAAAAGTGTAGTGACATGCTCACTAAATCAAGAGAAGAACCCATCATCAATACGTACAGTATTTAAAAAGTTTTAACAGTATATGAAGTACTGGGATCAGCTGTAGGGCAACAAAAATTTCGCTATAAGCTTCAGAAGAATGAGCCTTTCAATTTGGAATCTTAGGCAATGCTCATTCTGCATCCCCACATCCCAAAAATTATAAAACACAAGTGAATATACAAAATCATACATAAACACAACCCATAAGGGTATATATAAGCAAAACATAATAATCTTCAAGCAACTCTAAATTCTTATATCTTCCAATATCAACATGCTCGAGATAAAGTGATACAGTTATATTCAAATTTCTATGCTGAACATTGAAATATACTCTACTCTGAAGTACTAAAATACAATAAGGAGATAGTGTTATAGTGCCTATTAAACATTATATGTACCAGGCTTGGAAGCTTCACGATGAGAACATATGTTGTTATACAGCGTGAAAGAGTAGCAGCAGTTTCAACAACCAGCCGCAATCTAAGAAGAATCAAATTCTGGGACAAAATATAAAACGGTTCTGCCAGTAGCTCAAGTACACATGCGAAACCTGCACATGCTTTTATGGATTAAATCAAAAGTACCAACTAGAAACAGATTTTTGTGGAAGAGAACTTTAACCATATGCCAATTAACCATTGTAGTAATTGCTCTTGATTTGATAATCTATTTAATTGAACTAGGTCCATGACAGAATTTTTTTAACTCTTGCAATAGAAAGGGTCTGTTGTTTCCCATACAGAATATTTGATCGAAAGAAGTTTAATTACTGCACAAAACTTCAGCACCTACTCTATGCATTATATACCTCAAATTTGATAACAGAAGCTACATTAGGTGCTAGATTTGTGCCTGCTGAACCTAAATTCACCAGAACACTCACTACAATTAATTAATAAACAAAGAAGTACCTCATGCTTATAGCAACAGCCTTTTAATAGTAACATCCACCAACAGATTGTGCATAATATGATGAAACATCGAAACAACATCAATAATTAAAGCCAAAGATGCCAAAATATTTTACTTTGCCTTTCTGTGCCGTTGATTAGTTAAGTTGCCGCTCCCATATGTAAATATTTCAAATGTACCTTTTGTATTCAGAATTATAAAGCCCTTACTTTTGTCCAATTCTAACAACCCACATTCCTACAGTTCAGGCTTTTTTCTTTTTATAATTAGAATTGCAAATCATGCAACTGTTTGTAATTAGCTTACCATTGATCAAGATAGCTCGTGCATATGGACTAGAATAACTTAGATCTTGCCACCAGAATACAAATAAGCATGCTGAAAATGTAACTAGTACTCCTAGAGGAAGTGTCATCCAAGCGATTTTCAAAAGCTTAGTTGCATTAGCTCCTGTTGCTGAAGCACCATCACTGCTAATCAAATTTTCAGAGTACATTAAGAAACCAAACAAGACTAACAACTCATGTGTAAGTTTGTAGCAGTACTTCCATCAGAAAGATACCACTGTAATCACCAGAACACTTAGCAAACATAGTTATTCAGAAAATTATCAGAGAATAAGAAAGCATTCAACAGTACCATTTTATCTCTGCCCTCATGCATGCTCGTCGAAACCCCTCTCTGCTGAGAAACAATACACATGTAACAAACAGATGGAACTGTATGGCATAAACCTGCGTCACGTCAAGAAACAAAAACTATTACATGGTACAAAATTAACAATAATCAACAAGAATAGGCAAGTCATGATATCAAAGTCACTTACCTGTACATCCAATTCTCTTGATTAATGATGAATGAGAAATAAAAGAAAAGCTTATATAACAACACAACAGGTCGCTAAAATTGTAAACAAATTGTTGCATGATAGCTTTTGTCAAACAACATAGACCATTTAAAATTAACAAGTATCTAAACATCATCCAACAATGTACAGAACAGATATAACTCACATCAATGTTCAAAATGTACAATTATTATAATACTTACAGTAAACCTAATGGTCTGAATTTTATTTTATTTTCTGTGATTGAAAATCCAATATCAACCATTTGGAACTACAAAGTCTAGAACACGCCGTATTCTAAAAATGTTTTCAAATTTCTAATTGTCAAAAAATTATATTTTTCTTCAATATATTACCATAGTCACAGTCTCACTCCAAGTGAGTAAAAACATCAAAATAACAAGTTCTTACAAAGAGTTACCGCATAATCTTCTGCAGAGAGATGTCTAACGATCCAGGAATTGAATATGAATGGGATTCCCCTGGACAGAAACTGCGTAGCTGCACATGAAAAACGTCATACATAAAAACTGTATCACAAAGTGAAAATAATCGACTTCAACAAAATGAGATCAATTCACGGAAGTAAAATTGACAAACCTAATAAGTACTTAAAAGTGTGGTGAAAACTCGCAGCAGCTCCTCCATCCGAATTAGACATCTCCGAGACCATTTTCAATTTTCTTTTAGAATTTGTTATTTGGAACTTCTATGGAGAAAGCAGATGGGAGGTTTTGGGTGGGTCAATTGGGAATGAAAAAGGAAAGAAAGTCACCCCCTTCAATGGCAGGGATAAAAGGCGTTTTCAACAGTATATGATGAAACGGATTTAATCGAATTGGTGATACCCGCGAAAAACAAAGGACTATTGGCTCTTTGGGGTTCTTCGTCTGTTGACCAAAACAAGGGCATGTTTGGTTGGGTTCAAGGAATTGTTGACTTTAAAATCCTGAAATGAAATAATTATATGATATGTTTTTTTATACATAAATATGATGACTGGTAAACCCTTTTTTCTTTTCTTTTTTTCTATTTTTGAGCGTAAATGATGACTGGTAAACCTAGTATTATTGTAGATTGTATATTTAGTTAGATATAGATATAGAAATAATTTATTATTATTATTATTATTATTATAGATTTCTAAACATGAATATATTAGTATATATCTTCTAAAGTTTACAAATAAACATGATATATAAGATTTATATTTATACAATTGTTAAAAGGATGGGTATATACTCCACTCATTACTAAACACACCCACTTTAAGATATTCAATATAATCAAATTTCTAAAAATACACCACACAACATTACCATTTTATCCTTACAATTATACAACATCGTATTAAATAAATAATAGTAAATAGTAAGAATATTTATGTCTTTTATTATATATTTATTTTTACTGAAGTGTGATTAGCAATGAATGATAATAACTTCAGCTAATTCCACACAGGGATGTAAACGAGCCGAACCGAGCCGAATAGTCTGGGCTCGAGTTCGGCTCGTTTGTTATTATTAGGGCTCGAGTTTGGCTCGAGCTTTAAAAATGGAGTTCGAGCTCGGCTCGACATCAAAATTTTGAGTTCGATATGGGCTCGAGTTCAGCTCGAACAAAGTTCGATAACAAGCTAAACGAACTCACCTCGAGTTCAGCTCGATAAAAGTTCGCTCGAATACAGGCTCGTCAAAAGTTCGAATACAGGATCATAGATTGCTGCTTTGAGAGTGGTGGTTTAGATTTGCACACAAGTATACCAACTATTTCAACAACCACAAAATAAGAATTACTGAATGCATAAAGGTCATTTGGGGACCAAATGATTTCAAGAGTGAAATGATCGAGCCAGAAGAAAAAAAGAATAGATAACAATACAAAAATAATGGACACAGACAGAAAATAAACGAAAATAAGACTCTCACAGGCCACATTCATGCCAATCAAGCTGAGATATATCACATTCATGACAATCTGATCACAGAATTATACAAACCAAAATCAAAGAAAATCACTACTCATGAGACTTATTCAGGAAAAACAACAGCGCACAAGTTATATAAATTTGACCATCTGATACACAAATTACTCATCAGAATCATACCTAAATCCCTCAATAGAAGCAAAATCAGATAATAAAGGTCCTAAATCATATAAAATTGCATTCGCCTAAATTGCATAAGATATTTACAGTAAAATTTGAAATCATTAAATTAGGGCACTGAATCGTCAATTGTGATATGGTCGAACTGAGTCGAACCGAGTTCTTCTCTTGGAAATCGAGATGAAGTCAAAGTCAATGTATTTGAAGAGTCTAAAGAAACAAGTTGTTCGGCAGCCTTCGGATCGAACTGAGGAAACGTGAGCTAATGCAGTTGTGAGGTACGATGACGAACTGAATTAGTTATGGAACACGATGACAAACTGATATACGATGAAGCAAAATGAACTGTTCTACAACCTTATGATCGAACTGATGAAATGTGAACTGATTCAGCTTAGAGTTATATCGATGAACTAATTAACGGTGAAAAGTGGCGAACAGGTTTTGAATCTAACTAACCGCTATTTTTGCAGAACTAGTAGCTCATATCCCATATTTTGTGGGATGAATCTCAACTAACATGTATTACAGGGAGTATATATATACCTCTTATATTCGTTCTTTATTTTTTCTTATGCACAAATATATTCAAAACACACACGCACAATTGCTAAAAGAGCACACAAATATCCTCTTCTTTTTTCTGACTTAAGCGTTGGAGTCCCATCGCCGGGAATCCCTCCCGGTGTTTATTTTGTAGGTCATCGGGTTCAAGATTTCGAGTTTTTGGATCGGTCGGGTTCAAGATTCTGAGTTTTTGGATCGAGAAATAAGAGCGTCGGATCGGAGCAACATCAATTGGCGTCGTCTGTGGGAAGATTTATTCTGAGCTTTAAGACGTTGAGGTATTTAAGATGGTTAATACCAGAGGATCTAAAAGGAGAGTGGAAATAGATGGAACATCAAGGGGACACGATGATGGAGAAAACAGTCGGAGTTCTGTCCCGGTTAATCCTCCCCGTGTCATTACTTTAACACCGGAAGAACTTTCTGATTTGATGACAGCAGCGGTCCAGAAAGCTTTGGGTAAACAGAGGGTGGAATCACAACAAGATGATATTGGAGTTCATGTTGAGGAGGAACAGAAAGATGATAAGTGGTAGACAGGTGAAAGGGAGAGTCAGTTTGATCACCCTAAGGGTCAGAAACGGGATCATGATGAATTGTCGGAGAGGGTTGACGAGCTAAAGAATGAATTGAGAGAAGTTCAGCGGAATACCCAACGAGTTCCGAGGAGTTCAAGGGGGAACCCCTTTTCGGAGGAAGTGATGGAAGACGAATTACCAGCATCTTTTCGGTCGGTGAATTTTGATTATGATGGTGCTGCTGATCCATGGGATCACTTATGCCGATTTGAAAATACCGCTCTCTTACACCGGTATTCAGATGACATCAAGTGCAGGGTGTTCACCACTACCCTCACTAAGGCTGCTCAGACCTGTTTCAGCCAATTGAATGATGGAACTATTCACGACTTTGAACAGTTATCAGATTTGTTCTTACATCAGTTCGCCAGTGCCAGAAGACAGCGGCGATCTACCCAAACTTTGTTCGGGATAAAACAGAAGGAGGATGAGACGTTGAGAGAATACGTTAAAAGGTTTACAGCTGTGACCTTGGAAGCTCCTAAGGCTTCAGACGATCTAATAGTCAATGTCTTTATACAGGGGTTGAAATAGGGCGACCTTCATACCTCTCTGGTTAAGAAGATGCCAAAATTTTTTGATGATTTATTGCAGAGAGCTACCAAGTGTATCAACCTGGAAGAGGCAGTTTGGATCAAGAAAGGTGAGGGCTCTAACCGAGCTAATAAATCACAGGAACAGGAGTCCAAAAGGAGGAAGGAGATAGGAGAATCTCGAGTAAGGTTCGCACCCCCGCCGTTGCGGGATAACAAGGTTGGTAGGAGGTATGACCAATATACTCAATTGACTATTTCTCCCGGACAAGTGTTGATGGAGATCTGGAATCTGCCCCAATTGAAATGGCCGGCGACCTGGAGCCCAACTCCCAAGAAGCCATCTACCTTTGGGAATGGTAAACTTTGTCGGTTTCATAACGAGTATGGACACAGTACTGATGAATGCTTGCACCTGAGAGACAAACTGGAGAGATTAGTTCAGGAGAATAGACTTGTTCGGTATGTTCGTCCACGCCGACAAGATAATAGAGAACAGATGAATGCTCGAGAGGAGCCCAGAAGGGAAATAGGGTAAGAACGACCTGAACTACCTCCCACTCCGCCACTTCCGCCGCGAAACAGGCCTGAGAGGGAAGAAAGACCCACTATACATATGATCATAGGAGGACCAACAGATGGGGATTCAAAGACGAGCTGAATTCAGTTCGATAGAAGGGGGACGAGGTTCAGACGATTTTCGATGAAGTAATAGTAAAGTTTGGAGCTCAGGACAAAGTAGCCATCCAGAGTCCACAGTTCGATGTTATGGTGATTGCGGCTGAGATTGGGGGTTTTAACGTCGAGAGGATATTCGTGGATACAGGCAGTTCGGTGGACATCATGTTCATGGACTATTTTAGGAAGATGAGATCGTCAGTTGAAGTGAAATCGGTGGAAACTTCTCTTTATGGGTTTTCGGGAGAAGCTATGACAGTATTTGACAAGGTACAGTTGCACATGGTTTTAGGAGAAATGGAATAGAGGCAGAATAAGACAATAACTTTTTTGTTGGTGGATGCATCTTCACAATATAACGTGATTTTAGGATGTCCTTCATTGAGTACTTATGCAGCTGTTATCTCACCAGCTCATTTGATGATGAAGTTCCCAGTAGAAAATGAGAAAGGACGGACGGTAGGAGTGGGAGTAGTCCACGGCAATCAGCAGACAGCTCGGCGTTGTTATGTTGCAGCTGTTCGCCAGTCAGAATCCCAAAAACTAAAGGCTGAACAGAAAACTGAAGCTGATAAAGAAAGAGAGTACAGTCGGAAGAAAGGGTGAGAGGCGAACACAGCGGAGTTTGAAGAAGGGGAATTGATGAGCATCGAATTAATCTCAGAACAACCTAGACATGTAGTTCGTATTGGCAGTCATTTGGCTGAACCAAATCGAAGCGAGATAGTATAGGTATTAAAAGAGAATGTGGATCTGTTTGCATGGAAGTCGGAAGATATGAAGGGTATAAACCCAGATATAGCGGTTCATCAACTGGATATTAAGCCCGAAGCTCGACCAATCAAACAAAAGTTGAGGCACTTTGGTGACGAGCAAAATGAGATAATAGAAAGAGAAGTTCAGAAATTGCTGGAGATAGGGCACATTGAGAAGATCCAATACCCTCAATGGTTGGCTAACTTGGTGTTAGTGCCTAAACCTAGAAACAAATGGCGGATGTGTATCGATTTTTGAGATCTAAATAAAGCTTGTCCAAATGATCATTACCCACTCCCTCGAATTGATAAATTGGTGGACTCAACTGCTGGTTGCGAACTACTCAGCATGATGGATGCTGCACAAGGATATCATCAAATCCTGTTACATCCAAAAGATAAGCCCAAAGTTGCTTTCATCACTTCATCAGGAACATACTGTTACATAGTGATGCCATTTGGTTTAAAGAATGCAGGAGCTACTTATCAAAGGATGGTGGATAAGATGTTCAAGCATCAATTAGGTCGTAATATGGAAGCTTATGTGGATGACATGTTGGTGAAAAGTGTTCAGGCGAACATTCATGCGGCAGACTTAAGAGAAACTATGACAACTATTCGAAGGCATGTGATGCGCTTGAATCCATCAAAGTGCTCGTTTGGAGTAAAAGCAGGGAAATTTCTAGGATATATGGTTATTGAGAGGGGAATCGAAGTTAATCCAAGCAAGATTTGAGCTATCCAAGATATGTCTCCTCCTCGAACCATAAAAGAAGTGCAGGTTTTAACTGGTCGAGTTGTTGTTCTAAGCAGGTTTATATCAAGGTTAGCGGACAAAAGATTGTCTTTCTTCAAAGTCCTCAGAAGAAGTAGTCAGTTCGGCTGGAACGAACAATGTCAGAAGGCATTTGACGATTTAAAAGTTTTCTTTTCTTTGCTTCCGCTATTGAAGCAGCCGATTCAAGGAGGACCACTGCTGATATACTTGGCGATTGACGAAGAATCTGTCAGTTCGGTTCTTGTGTGAGAAGAAGGAAAGGACCAGTTCCTTGTCTACTTCGTCAGTAAAGTTCTTCAAGGGGCCAAAGTGCGATATACTAAGATTGAAAAGGTGGCCTATGCATTAGTTACTGCGGCCAAGAGATTGCGGCCATACTTTTTGGGTTATGCGATAACAGTGCGAACTGATCATCCGTTGAGTGTTGTTCTGGGGAAGCCTGAGGCATCTGGAAGATTAGTCAAATGGGCAATCGAACTGGGTCGATTTGACATCAAGTATGAGCCTCGAACAGCTATTAAAGGTCAGGCCTTGGCGGACTTTATTCAAGAAACAACTAGAGCACAAGAAAAGAATGAATGGGAATTGTTCGTAAACGGATCCTCATCTCATCAAGGAGCCGGAGCTGGAATATTGCTAATCAGTCTGGAAAAAGATGAGTTACAGTTTGCCATAAAATTCTTGTTCAAAGCGTCTAACAATGAAGCAGAGTATGAAGCTTTTTTTGCAGGGATTGAAGATAGCCGAACAGGCTGGAGCACGCTATTTAACAGTGAAATCAGATTCACAGTTGGTAACACAACAACTCCGAAATGAATGTGAAGTCAAAGAAGACAGGATGATTTCCTATGTGGACAAAATCAAAGATACGAAGAACAGGTTTGAGAAGCTTCAGATCGAACAGATTCCCAGGGGTGAAAATGAGAAAGTGGATTTTTTTATCAAAAATAGGCAGTTCATTACGAGACTGTTCGCAAAGAAGTATAATTGTGATGGGCGTTGGGAGAGAGAATGAAGTTATGAATATTGACAAGGCAGAGCCCGATTGGAGAACTCCTTTTTTGCATTTTCTGGAAGGCAAAATGGAAGGAACAACAAAGGAATTGGAAAGGTTAGAGAGGTAAGTTCGATTCTATTATGTCATTGACGGACTGTTATATAGGAAAACCTTTTTACCAACGGATGCAAGATGTTTATCTCAAGAGGAAATGATTAAGGTCTTAAAAGAAGCTCATGAAGAAGGATGTACCGAACATTCAAGTGCAAGAGCTTTAGCCCGGAAAGTGGTACGAGCTGGCTTTTATTGGCCCACGATGAAGAATGATGCTGAGGAGTTAGTTAGAAAGTTTGAATCTTGTCAGAAACATGGATGGCGGATCCACACGCCAGCCACAGATATGTTGACTACTTGTTCGCCCTGTCCCTTCGCCAGATGGGGAATCGACATAGTCGGTCCTTTTGTGAAAACTAGAGGAAGTAAATAATTTTTTGTAGTAGCAGTGGATTACTTCACCAAATGGTTCGAAGCCGAACCTTTAGTCAAAATTACAGAAGCCGACATGATTCGCTTTGTCTAGAAGAATATTTGTTGCAGGTTTGGTTTGCCAAGAATTTTGGTGTCGGACAATGGAGCTCAGTTCCGAGGAAAAAAAATCACTGGATGGTGCGAAGAGATGAAAATTGTACAAGTGTTTACCGCAGTTGCACATCCGCAAGCAAACGGGCAGGTCGAAGTAGTGAACCGGATCATAGTGGATGGACTCAAAAAGCGGCTCGAGTTTGAAAAGTCGAATTGGGTAGATGAACTACCATCGGTGTTGTGGGCTTACCGAACAACAACTAGGTCAACAACGGGAGAGAGTCCTTTTAGTTTGACGTTCGGAATGGAAGCAGTAGTTCCAACAGAAATCCAATGAGAAGCTTTGCGGATCACTAATTTCGAACCATAAGAAAATGAGGAGTTGATCAGAACCGATTTGATGTTTTTAGACGAATTGAGGGAGGAAGCCCGAATTCAACATGAACTCTATAAAAGGCGCATTCAAGCAGCGTTTCATAAGAAAGTTTGAAAAAGAGAATTCCAAGTAGGAGATATGGTGTTAAGACAATCAGACGTCTTGGTCGATATTGGAAAGTTAGATGCTACTTGGGAAGGACCCTATGTTGTCTCAAAAATTCTTCCAGGAGAATCCTACGAACCGACAGATAAAGATGGGAAAAGGTTGCTAAGACCATGGCATGTGAGTCATCTGAAGAAATTTTACGCTTGAAGTGCCATCCTTCTGTATGTTATTACTTTTTCAATTCCTGTTACTTAATAAAATGAGAAACATTTACTCTCCGTGGATGTAGGTCGATTTGACCGAACCACGTTAAATCGTTGTGCCTTTCTTTTTTCTGTTTTATTCTATATTACTTTCGTACTTCCTAATTAAGTGAACCAACACATTCCCTCGAAATATCCTGATTAAGCGAACCAACACATTTCCTCGGAATGTCTTGATTAAGCGAACTAACACATTCCCTCGGAATGTCCTGATTAAGCGAAGTAACACATTCCCTCGGAATGTCTTGATTAAGCGAACTAACACATTCCCTCGGAATGTCCTGATTAAGCGAACCAACGCATTCCCTCGAAATGTCTTGATTAAACGAACTAGAACATTCCCTCAGAATGTACTGATTAAGCGAAGTAACACATTCCCTCGGAATGTCTGATTAAACGAACTAGAACATTCCCTCGGAATGTACTGATTAAGGGAAGTATCACATTCCCTTGGAGTGTCTGATTAAATGAACTAGCACATTCCCTCGGAATGTACTGATTAAGCGAAGTATCACATTCCCTCAGAATGTCTGATTGAACAAACTGAAAGCATTCCCTCGAAACGTACTGACTAAGCGAACTGAAACATTCCTCGGAATGTGCTGATTAGGCGAACTGATAAGTATACTTATATATCCTATGGTTCATTAGTTTGTTGATAAAGTTTTAATGATTTGAGTACCTTATACTTACAATCAAACAAATTGAAGATTGATATATGATTAGAAAAAGTCGTAATAGGAGGAAGTTCGATGGATTGTTCGTAAAAGATACAAAGTATTTCTAGATAAAAAATATAAGGAAATTTCACAAAGTATCAGCAGATGGTTCCTCAGAAGGAGTTAGGAGGACTGATGGATCAGTAGTGGAGGTCGGCGGTACAGGAAGATCGAACATCTCTTCAGGAAGATCCGCGATTAGATTTGAAGTTGCTTCCTCAAGTTGAGTTGAGTAGTCGAACTGGTACTTGGAAGAACCTCCGAAATGGCCTGTTGTAGAGGTCCTGCCCACCATTTGGCATCAACATCTTCGTTCGGATCCCCTTGCCAACCGGGGGGAATCGGGAAGGATTGCTGCAACTTTTTACCCAGCGAAGAAAGGCGGAATCGGAGCTAGGACTCGGGCATAGTTTCCGTTACCTCCTCCTGACATAGACGAACACCCTCCCGGAAATAGGCTTCGGCCATAGGGACAGCTTTGGATAGGAAAAGAACTGAACTCTATAAGCGGCGGAAAACTCTATCCCGATACTCCTCGATTATCAACTCCATTTCAGGACTCTGAGCGAATTGTTGATAGCCGTCCTTCACCCCAGCTATCCTCATCTCTTCCCCGAACTGAGCCTGTAGTCGTTTTTCCTGCTCCAGTTCCTCCCTCAGTCTTCGTTTTTCCTGCTCAATTTCCTCCCTCAGTCTTCGTTTTTCCTGCTCAATTTCCTCCCTCAGCTTTCGATTCTTTGCCTCTACAAGAAGGAGGTTTTTCTGTTTTTCCATGATGAACTTTTCCTTGGCCAATAGCAGTTCCTGCCCTTTGGATATTTCTGATCGGGCCATTGCCAGCTCAACCTCGCATTGCTCCAGCCGAGCGGACAACTCGTTGACCTTTCCAATACGAAGTGTTAGGTCGCTCTCTAAAGTCTTCTTTTCATCTTCTTTTTCCTGCACCAAATGGCGATACTCCTATGCTTTGTCCCGCCGGCGAAGAGCCCTTTTATTTAAACCTTCAAAAAACTTCCTCGCATTCACCAAGCGAGTAAGATTTAGCCTTATCTCTTTTTCCTCAACATCTTCCCCACCCTCCGCTGTCTTCCCACTTTGAACGGCTACATCTCTCGAAACCTCCAAACTAACTGGGGGCCCCTCAACTGTTTTCTGATTCTTGTCTGCGGACTGCCGCGAGTTAGTAGACCCCCTTTTCTTCCTCTGGAGGGAAGACGTAGTCTCCGACACCCCTCCTGCGATCTCTTTGGTCAGATCGACAGGCTCAGACGGACGAGCATTGAGCGGAGTCGAACTGAGGGGGGCTTCAGCAGTTGGTAGCGTGATTAACAAGGTAGATTCCAATCTCTTGGGGAGAATGCCCTCTTCTTCCTGGATCACATGCTTGGTTGAACTAGGAGTTTTGTTGGCCAGTTCAGCGAGACGAGTTTTCTCCATCTGCTTGAAGGCCGCAGCCAAGCCGGTGTTCATCCCGTGCTGTGAGGGTGAGTATGAAGTTCTCTCTTCATCAGGGATTTCATCCGCGAAGCTGAAGAACCGGTTCATCTTCCTATCTGCAAAAAGAAATAATTTGAGTAAATTATCACGCACCCAAACAATACGAACTATCGCGAAGAACGACAAGAATCAAAAAATCGACCTAGATCGAATCAAGAAGAAACGTGGTTGTTTGGGTAGAACCCCCAGAACGTCAGCAACGATTCACAAGAACTCAATTGCATGATATCAAACCACCCCTTTGAAAATATTTCGTTTAGAAGACCGATCTGATAATCAACGTGAGGAGGAGGATCTGTTTGAGTCGAAATTTGAGCCCAAGGGAGTGAACCGAAGGGTTGGTTCGCTGGCCCACGAATATAAAAGTAATATTTTTCCCAGGAACTGATTTTCTCGTCCCCAGGAGATAAAAATGAAGCTCGCCTCTCTCCACTATGAGGGCTTAAATAAAAACGAAAAGGGTTTGAATTTTTTAAAACAAAGCAGGACCGAAACTGTTCGGCCGTTGGTTCGACTCCCATCCACTTACACACCATATAGAAAGAAACTATATAGCTAATAGAATTTGGGTGGAGTTGGTTCAGACATATCCCAAAGGTCGAACCAATTTCTAAGAAAAAATGGTGGATATGTGGAACTAATCCCAGAGTGACATGTTTCAGAAACCATGTCTGATGACCGGGGGGAGCTCAGTGGGGTCGGTCTTCTGGGCTAGGAATTGCTACAGAATAACTGCCTACCAAGAGCGAACTAAGGAGGGTTAAATGAGTTTGGGTGGTTTTTGTGGAAGAAAACACCGTATCTATGGTTTTTCGCCTAGATTTTTTAGGAACATGAATCGCTGGACTGGAAGATGCCATTTGAAATATAATGACAAGGGAGAAGAAGATGGGTGTCTGGGATGATTGAAGAAACCTAGAAATCGGAGAAGAAAACCCTTGATTGATGAGAGAAAAATTGGAGAAGAGAAGCTACAATGATTTGTGGCAGGAAGGCTTTTTGACCAAATGAAGGACATATATATAGGGATGATTTCTTGGTTTTTGGGGGGAAAAAGTGAAAGGTCGTGAACTCCCAGCCGTTAGATGCGATGAAATCCAACGGTGGAAGATAAAAAGACACTGGACGGGAATTCTATCATGCCATATGTCACGTAGACGAGATTGACGCAATTGAAAGGACGTCTCGCCTTGGAAATACGCGTCAAGTATTCGGTTAATACGTTAGATAACTACTTTAGTGCGTGTAAATACACACTTCGAATGGGGGAGTACTTGATATGGTCGAACTGAGTCGAATCGAGTTCTTCTCTTGGAAACCGAGATGAAGTCAAAGTTAATGTATTTGAAGAGTCTAAAGAAACAAGCTGTTCGGCAGCCTTCGGATCGAACTGAGAAAATGCGAGCTAATGCAGTTGTGAGGTACGATGACGAACTGAATTAGTTATGGAACATGATGACAAACTGATATGCGATGAAGCAAAACAAACTGTTCTACAACCTTATGATCGAACTGATGAAATGTGAACTGATTCAACTTGGAGTTATATCGATGAACTAATTAACGGTGAAAAGTGGCGAACAAGTTTTGAATCTAACTAACTGTTATTTTTGCGGAACCAGTAGCTCATATCCCATATTTTGTGGGATGAATCTCAACTAACATGTATTCCAGGGAGTATATATATACCTCTTATATTCATTCTTTATTTTTTCTTATGCATAAATATATTCAAAACACACACGCACAATTGCTAAAAGAGCACACAAATATCCTCTTCTTTTTTCTAACTTAAGCGTCAGAGTCCCATCACCGGGAATCCCTCCTGGTGTTTGTTTTGTAGGTCATCGGGTTCAAGATTTCGAGTTTTTGGATCGGTCGGGTTCAAGATTCCGAGTTTTTGGATCGAGAAACAAGAGCGTCGGATCGGAGCAACATCAAATTGACAAGACTGTTATGTGAGAGAGAGAGAGAGATAGGTATTAGCGGTGAACCTACGGCGGTGGCGATGAGCTCCAATTGATTTCGAACGAGGAGGAGTTGTAATCGTGTTCCAGGTTCTACTTCTCTCAGTCACAATCTATTACAATTTACAACCCTCAGGCTTCTCGGTGTTTCCACAGGGTAGAACTGTCAATTCGGTATATAGGAGAAATAATCTACATGTGTGTATATATATATGTGTGTATATATATATAAAATAATCTATATGTGTGTGTGTATATATATAAAATAATCTATATGTGTGTGTATATATATGTGTGTATATATATATATAATCTATATGTGTGTATATATATGTGTATATATATATATATAAAATAATCTATGTGTGTGTATATATATAAAACAATTATGTTTTATCCCCTAATAATAGAAATGTCAAAAATTTCCCGCTTATTTTCATTTCCTAATAATAGAAATTTCATCAGATTTTATATTTTATTTTTTTGTGATATAAATTGAGTTTATTGTAAATTTCTAAAAAATTACTTTTGTGTAATAAATATATATGGTATATAATAATCTAACTTTGTTGACAAATATTTTCAATGATATATGGCAAGAATTATTAATTGATATGTATGTAATAAAATAAAGTATACGTATCAATTAAATATCATATCTGTTGAACTATTTTTTCAAATACACATATAAGTTTATCATGGTTTGTTTTTCAAATCAATTAGTTATTCAATAATCAAAATCTAATTTACAAGCTATCTTTTTCAAAATCAATATTATTGATCATAATATAATAATTAATATATATATATATACACACACAAACATAAATGTAGAATATAGCATATATACCTATTTGAGTTTGCAAATATATGAATAATTAAACGAATAAACTATATGAAATTATTGCAATACACGTTCATCTTAAATTTTTTCTAATGATATTTTGGTACACACATACATTATTCTTATATAAAGATTTTGAATTTTGATACATATGTAGATCTGCACATGTTTATGGTTTGATATCTTTCTATAACATATCATTAATGTATTTTAGGTAATTAGAAAACTAAATGACTAAATCCGATCTATTTTCAAAGTTTAAGCATGTTGAATTCGATCTTGAAAATATATGAATTTTCTATATTTTTTTCATATTCAAAATTAAATATTTTTTGTTAAGAGTTTATTTATTTTGATTATTGATTTTTTTTAGATGGTAGATGAGGTTTGAGGTTTCCACTCTCGAAAAACCACTTTTGAAGTATGGTGATAATGATTATATCAAAATTACAATACCTTTTATATTGCTATTTTTTTACTTATTTTTACACATTTTTAAATTAAATTACAGAATTTAAGATAATTGATCTATATTTTTGTTCAAAAAACTTTTGTAAATTGAGAAATTCTAACTTTAAGGCATTTGGAAAAAAAATTATATAGTTTTTTTAATGGTATGTTGAAATTAGATTTTTTTATTTTGGACTGTATAAATCTTTTATACTCATTATGAATATATTATTAAGGGTGAAATTGCAAATTTAGGACAGTAACTTTACCCCATTCACCATATAGGGACAATATCTTTTCGGGCTTTGAAATTGAGACTGTATGTTTCAATTTGGGCGAATTTAGGACAATCAGCCCGAATCGATGAATTTCGGGCTGAATTGCACGTGAAAGTCACGTGAATTTCGGGCTTTTAAGCCCGCTTCCTCCGGTTCACGTGACTTTCACGTTCAATTCAGCCCGAAATTCATCGATTCAGGCTAAATTGTCCTAAATTCGCCTAAATTGAAACATACAGTCTCAATTTCAAAGCCCGAAAAGATATTGCCCCTATATGGTGAATAGGGTAAAGTTACTGTCCTAAATTTGCTATTTCCCCTATTATTAAGCATATATTTGTATACTTATTTTCAAGACCAAAATGCTAAATTATTATGTTGATCATTGGATTATACTTGAAACATCAATATAATTTATACCATTGATTGTTGACCGTTGGTTGACTTTGATCCGTTGACCGGGTCATTGACTGGGTCAAACCCAATCCATCCCACATGATGAGATTCATGAGACCGTCTTACGTAAAACTTTACCAAAATCAATATCGATATTATATTGTATACAATATCCCAAAATATCTATTCATGAAACCGTCTTACGTAAGACTTTGGCAAAATCAATTTCGATATTATATTAGATACAATATCCCAAAATATCGATATTGACTGCCGACTATTGATACATATTATTGGGAAAAAATAAAATTATCCCAAAATGTCCATATTATATTAGATACAATATAACAAAATATTGATATTGATTAGATTATTCATAAATATTATTGTACAAAAATCAGAAATTTAATTTTTGTAATATCCTAATCTAAATAATAGATATTTGTATAAAGATAAAAAAAAATTCATCTACATGATTTGATATTCACATCAGTGTGATTTGGCAGCTACATCAGCTAAATGAAGATGATGAGATAACATCTAATAGAAAAATGTAACGACGTTTCATTTTAAAATCTTAATTTGATAGTTTCCACTCATTCAATCCCTGGATAGATAAAATTTATCTTTTAAATCCCGTATTGATAGTTAACGAATCTTTCGGAATTTGGATCCATAAAATCTCCTTTTTAATGGTATGTCAAATATATAAATTTACTTTTGGGATATTTAACATCTCTATTTTACACTGATTATGAATATGTTACAGAACATATAACTGCATAATTTTTTCTAGATCAATTATGGTAAATATAATTAATAAAGTAGTTAGACAACACATGATGAATATATAAAATATTTAAAATTTATAAATTATATGGTATTATATTAAAATTGAATAATTTTGAAGAATTATATTGTTTTTCATTGTCAACATTTCTATATTAAACAATTACAACACTTAAAAATATATATGTTCATGCATCAAACAAATATCAAATGAAATTGGAATATTCTTAAGAATTTGATTTTTTTTTCATGAATTAACATTTTCACATCAAATTCGAAATATTTAGATTTTATGACCACGCATCACACGAGTAACAAAATAAATTGAAAGTATTCTCAATTCGTGTTCAAGATTTTCATATCAAAATATTAAAATAGTAAAAAAATTATATACTCTTGCATCACACGGAACCTATACTAGTATAGTCAAATTCAAACATTGCAATTGATTCTTGAAAAATGATTGATAGTATATTTGCTTCTCAATAACAATATTAGGTGTATTCTTACACCTTTACCCTTTTTAAATTGTTAGCCTCCAACATAATTTGTAAGCTAGCAGCACAATTATTTTTGGGTGAGACTAAAGGCACCCCACCATTTTCTAAGCACACCCAATTCATATATTTTTCAATAAATTTTTAAAAAAAAAATAAATAATACCAATTTTACTCTTTGGGTCAAACTCTAATAGTTATGTTCGGCCATTATGGCCGAACGTACTTCTACGTGTTCAGTTATGATTGCCGAACGTGCTTCTACATGTTCGGTTAAGGTGGCCAAAAACTCTTCTATGTGTTTGGCCAACCAGGATCGAACGAAACTGCTCGAATTTGATCGATTTTTTGCATTCTATTATATGATTTTCACACGATTTTTATACACTTAACAAATTCATAGAATATTAGTCATTATATTAGCATTACATTCCTCAAGAAATTAAAAGATTTAACATCAAAGAAACAATAAAGATGAAAAATATAAAAATGAAAGAAGAAGGGGGAGATTAGGGCTACATTTTTTCGTTTTGTTTTTTCACTTCAAAATTTTTAAACTTTTTTTTTAATTGAATTATTTTTAATTGGAGTGTCCTTAGAAAATGGTGGGGTGTCTTTAGTCCCACCTTTAATTTTTTGGTAGGGACTAAGACACCACACCAACTTCTAAGCCTACCCTAATTTTAATATTTTTCAATTAAAAAAATTAAAATATAAAAAAATACCTATTTTACTCTTTAAAAAATAAAAAATAAAATAAAAAAGGAAATTTGAAATCCTAACCTCTCTTTTGCTACTTCATTTTTCTATTTTTTTCATCTTTTTTGATTCTTTGATTTTGTTTTTCTAAAATTTTTGAGGAATCGAATGCTAAATTGATGACAGACATCTCACGAATTAGTTAAATATATGAAAATCATATAAAAATTGAATGAAAAAACGCAAAAAAATCGATCAAACCCAATCATCTCCATTCGGCCCTGGTTGGCCGAACACGTAGGAGAGCGCCCCTCATCAAATTAGCATTCGACTCTTAAAAAAAATTAGAGAAACAATATCAAAGAATCAAAAAAGATGAAAAAAAAAAAGAGAAAAAAAAGTAGCAAAAGAGATAACAGGATTTTAAGAAAAGGTAAATGGTAAAATAAATAATTTTTAATAAAAAAAATATTTAAATTGGGATGAGATTAGAAGTTGATTTTTTTTTTAATTTTTAAGATAGGAGACACGATTTTGAAGTAATAATATTTGAAAGAGAGAGAGAGTTGAGCGAGGCCGGGCATGTAGATAAAAAACGCATTCTTTTCGATTTTCAGGAGAACCCTGCTGAGTAATGTTGTCCCTTCCATCATTGTCTTGGTCTTCACCTAAAACCCTCTTCATAAACCCTAGAAACCCTTCTCTACGTGAACTCATAACTACAATTTGTGCTCATTCTCATTCCATTCCGGCTGCAAATTCCGACTCCGATGACTTCCACGACCCATCAAGCCGCCCCTACAATTTTTCCGGCGTCAAAATTGATGAGAAAGTGGAATTAAGTTCCGGAAAGCTGAGATTGGATTCCTGGATTTCTTCTCGAATTAATGGCATTAGCAGAGCCAGAGTTCAATCCAGCATTCGTTCAGGATTGGTATCTGTCAATGGCCGCATCATCAATAAGGTTTTCATTTGATTTTCCGTTGATGTCTTTTTGATTGGTTTTTCAAATTGAAGGCATTTGGTTAATGAATATGAGTTTGTCCCTTCCCCAAAGTTTTAAGGGAAGGCCAGTGTGATCTTTCTTTGTAATTTACTTTGTGATTCCTTTGGTTTGTTAATTATAGTAGACTGTGTTATATTGAAGGCTTCGCACTTGGTAAGATATGGGGACATGGTGAATTGCATGATTGCAGAGATGCAGCCTTTGACGGCTGAACCAGAGGATATGCCGTTGGACATAGTGTATGAAGACGAACACATAATTGTCGTCAACAAGCCTGCCCACATGGTATGTCTGAATAGCCTGCTTGCTGTTATATTACTGTTTGGTTTCTATGTTATTTTATGAGAAGGTGAAACTGAGATGAATTTGGGATGCATGTAATGTTTCGACTGAGAGCAGCATTGACGGAAGCCTGTATTGGTTACTTTAGCTCTTAGAAACCTAATTTAGTTCTTCTTTGGTATGATCACCTGTAGTCAACCTGATTCATATTGTGAAGATAATTTCGGCATATAATCCTCAGGATATTGGGTATGAAGAACTAAGTTTGACCAGACTTGGCTACTTTAACATGTTGCATAATCAAGTGATGCTTGCTATGATCTTGTGGCTGTGATACTACCATAGTTGTTAAGAGGCACAGAGGTCAGGCTGTAGTAGAGATAAATCAATCCACAATTAATAGTATATAAAATAATGAATTTGAATTGTGATGGATAATTACAGAAAATCATATTTTAAATATTAAGTAATGGGTTAAGCCCATAGACTAAAACATCTTCTAGAAGCTTTGTCACTGTGGGCAGAGCCCTTCATTCAGCGCCTCCTGTGCCTTTTTTGGTGTGCTTCCCTTTTCAGATTTTTAAAGACATTTTTTTTTTTCTTAAGGAAAACATAAGAATGGTCGGAACTGCATTTTTGAGAGGAACAAATATTTTCATTTCATTCTTTTCTTGACATTATATATGGTTCCTACAATTTAAAGTATCAATTTTTGCAAAGTAAACGCCATTTCATTTTTTAGACTTTTTTCAATGTTTTGGGATTTCTGCTCCTCATGTTCAAGAGGCGCGCCTTTTCATGGGCGCCGGGATCACCTCTGCGCCTTGCACTTCTAACACCTATGATTACTACTTTTGGTATATGATGAACTTTTTTTGTTTATTTAGAATATGGTAAACTCGAGAGATAAAAACCGAGTGTGATTTTTTTATTTCTCATATCATAATTACCTTTTATATGTTATAGTTTGGAATACTTCTACTCTTTCAGGAATTCTTCTGGTAGTTCAATGCAGATGAATAAGCCTGCTTGTTAGAGTCTTAATGTGGTTTAATAATAATACAGGTTGTTCATCCAGCGCCAGGCAATGCGACTGGAACACTAGTAAATGGAATTCTTCACCATTGTAGACTTTCTACTGTATGTCTCAATTCAGAAGCACTGCCTGATGTTGATGATGATTCAGGAGACGAGCTAAGAGCCTTCTCTTTAAATCAAGCACAGAATGGAGGCATTGGTTTTGGACTTAGCGACGCCTCTGTACGACCTGGGATTGTGCATAGATTAGATAAGGGGACCAGTGGATTGCTTGTTGTTGCAAAGGTGACTCCTCCACTTCCAGGCAAATATTTATTTCCTATTCACATATATCCTTGTCTTTTTATGGAAACTAATATAGTACCCGTGCGATGAACAAATTACAATATAATGGAATTTATATTAAAATAATCTTATATATATATATATTCATTATTCATATTTAACACATAATAATAATAATAATAATAATAATAATAATAATAATAATAATAATAATAATAATAATAATAATAATAATAAAAACTTAGAGGGTGTTTTATAAATCCGTCCAATAGGATTTTAAAACCTTATAGTATCTTTAAAAATGTTTGATAAACATTTTTAAAAAGTATCTTTTTAATTTAAAATATGATTATGGAGAGCTTATAACTATTTTTTCAAAAGGAGTCGCTCCATCTTATTATGAAATAAATTATTACTTTTAAAAGTACTTTAAATCAATTATTTTAGTTACATTATTATCATTCCTTATATTTTAAAAGTACCATCATCTTTTTTTTTTGCTCCCCAACTATTCAACAACTTATTTTTAAAATAAGAAATAACAAACTAAATATATTATTAGCATTTAATAGTATACATATTTAGTGAAAATGTAAATTTCTTTGTTACATTTTAAAATATGTTTTATTTTTCAAATAAGAATTTATTAGTTCAATTATTTAGTGAAATAATATAATACAATTAATAAGTAGTTAGTTATACAATATTTTTTTCACCTTACTCGGATAATATAAGACATTATTTAGTATAATAATATACTGCAATCATATAATATAAATTACAAATTGAGTTTTATTTTTTGCCCCTTTCATATCTAAACTTTGTATTCATATAGAATATAATTAACAAAAAAAATTTATAAAATAAATTGAAAAAACTATATTTTCTTAAAAGAATATTATTTTAATTTTTTATTTTCTAAAATATTATTTGACTTAGTTTTATATAAGTAACATCTTTTTATAATACAATTCTATTTGTATTTTTAAATTTATTCATTTTAATCTATATGTATAACATAATAAATTATTACATTTGTTATATTTCACCAAATAAATAAGTCAAGTAAAAATCATTCAAACCACAAGAAAGTACATTTCAATTTTTTATTATCTTTCTATATGCAGTATTGTATCAAAAGATCAGATGTCATTAAAAAGGATTAATTTGGTGTATTATATCTTAAATATTGATTTTAAATGAAATAGTCATTGTAATTTAAAAATTTAACAGCAGCTTTTGGCAAAAGCTCTTTCTTTCCTTTTTCTGAAATTTCTATTTCAGAAAAGTGAATTTGGGCGGCAAAACTCTACTCACTATTTTTGGTTGTGGTTCTCTTATTATATTAGGGTTAATTGTCGCTTAAAGCATGACCTCTACTTAATTGAAAATCTAACAAAACTTTTGGATATGAGCAAAACAAACATCACTTTAGATATATTGTGCTATTCGAATCATCAATTAGATTTTAATCTTGAAAATTAGCAAAACAAACAAATACTTCATCTACAGCCCGAGCTAGAGATAAGTTTATCACTTCACATTTGTCAGCAACTTCAAAATCAAAATCTACCGATGATTTGAATTGCAGAACATATCTAAAGTCATGTTTGTTTTGCTAATATCCAAAACTTTGGTTGAAATTGCAATTAAGGTAGATGTTGTCATTTAAGCCACAATTAAGCCTTACACACACACACACACACACTCTTTCAGTACTTATATTATCTTTCCAGTGCAGGATGAACATTCTCATTCTCATCTTGCCGAACAGTTCAAGAAACACAGCATAAAGAGAGTCTACATGAGTCTTACCTGTGGAGTGCCAGCACCAGTCTCTGGGCGTGTTGATGTCCCAATAGGCCGTGATGTAAACAACAGAATTCGTATGATTGCTAGTCCTGGATCTGCTAGCCATGGAAATGCCCGCCATGCTGTTAGCAGGTGATATTTGACTGTCCTCTTTCAACTTTGTTGCTTCTGATAAGTCTTAATTTCAGATAATTGCACATTAGGGGTGCTAATTTTAAGTTGACACAATAGTTATTGTTTCGTTGTGGTTTTGTTTGCAGTTGGATTATGTCTTCTAGTGTAGTTAATAAAGCTTCATATCACAGTAACTCTCTAGTTTCAATATCAGATTTCAGTGACTCCTATGGACCCATTTCTGGCAAGCAAAATGATTTTTCTGGCATTAAAAATGAAGAAATCATGCAATTGAATGACAAAAAACTGGGACTTGATTGCTGTGTTTTCCCAAGCATTACTGGAACTAATGGAGCTAGAGCTCATTCCATAAATAATCCAGACCTACTGCATCTGCTGAGCAGAAGAAGCTCAATATCACTCTTACAAGCACAGCAGATTCATGGCCAACTCCTCAGAACAGGTCTGTGTGACCTTCCTCATTATAGAATGAAGCTTCTCTCTCTCTACTCCAACCACCATCAGTTTTCTGATGCCAGAAACCTTCTCTGCTCCTTCAAACCAGATCTCCTATCTATCTCTACCCTCATTAATTCATCCTCCAAAGCTTACGATTTTAAAACAACCCTTAGTTTCTTTTCTCAATTGCTCATAAATGGGCTTTACCCTGATGCTCACATTTTACCTAGTGTTATCAAGGCTTGTGCTGGACTACTTGCTGTTAAAATTGGAAAGCAAGTTCATGGGTTCTCTTTAGCATCTGGGCTTTCCTTGGATCCTTTTGTGGAGTCTTCTTTGATTCACTTTTATTTAAAATGTGATGAATTAGTTGGTGCTCAGAAGTTGTTTGACAATATGGTTGAGAAAGATGTTGTTTCTTGGAGTGCATTAGCTGCTGGTTATGCCAGGAAAGGTGATGTAATTAATGCAGAAAAGGTGTTTAATGAGGTTAAAAGTCTTGGGTTTGAACCAAATACTGTGTCCTGGAATGGTATGATTGCTGGTTTCAATAAAAGTGGATGTTTCTTGAAAGCGACTTTTATGTTTCAGAAGATGCATTTACATGGTTTTACACCTGATGGGACGAGCATTTCTAGTGTTCTTTCTGCACTAGGTGACTTGAAGTTCTTAAAGTCAGGCACTCAAGTTCATGGGCATGTGATCAAGACTGGTTTTGGTGTTGACAAGTGTATAGTCAGTGCACTTATTGATATGTATAGCAAGTGTGGATGTCCCTTGGAGATGTGGCAAATATATCAAGATATGGATCAAGTGGAGGTTGGGGCCTGCAATGCCTTGATAGCAGGTCTTGCCCGACATGATCTGGTTGACAAAGCATTGAGTGTGTTTAAAGAACTTCGGGGCCAAGGAATGGGATTGAATGTTGTTTCATGGACATCAATAATAGCTTGTTGTGCACAGCACGGTAAAGATATTGAGGCTTTGGAGCTTTTCAGAGAAATGCAGGCTGCTGGTGTGAAACCAAATGCTGTGACCATTCCGTGCTTGCTTCCTGCTTGTGGCAATATTGCAGCACTTATGCATGGAAAGTCTGCACACTGCTTTTCTCTCAGATGGAACATTTCAGCTGATGTCTATGTAGGCAGTGCGCTGATAGATATGTATGCCAACTGTGGAAAGATCCAAGAAGCTCAATACTGTTTTGACAGGATGCCTGCTCGTAATTTGGTTTGCTGGAATGCAATGTTGGGTGCATATTCAATGCATGGAAAGGCAAAGGAAGCTATTGAAGTTTTTATCTGGATGCAGGAGAGTGGGCAGAAACCTGACTCAGTTAGTTTTACCAGCCTTCTATCTGCATGCAGCCAAAGTGGCCTCACAGAAGAAGGGCATCGTTACTTTGAAAGCATGTCCAAGGTTCACGGTGTTGAACCTAGAGTAGAGCATTATGCTTGTATTGTGAGTCTGCTTGGTCGTGCTGGAAAGCTTGAAGAAGCTTATTCCATGATCAAGAAAATGCCATTTGAGCCTGATGCTTGTGTTTGGGGTGCATTGTTAAGTTCCTGTAGACTTCACCATAATGTGAATTTGGGTGAGCTTGCTGCTGGAAAATTGTTTGAACTAGAACCAAGGAATCCTGGAAACTATGTTCTGCTCTCTAATATTTATGCTTCTAAAGGAAGATGGAAAGAAGTTGACAAAGTGAGAGATATCATGAGAGGTAAGGGACTGAAGAAAAACCCCGGCTGCAGTTGGATTGAGGTAAAGAACAAAGTACACATGCTTTTGGCAGGTGACAAATCACTTCCTCAAATGGCTCAAATTCTAGAGAAGCTAAATAGATTGAGCATGGAAATGAAGAAAGCAGGTTACTTGCCAATAACAGATTATGTGCTACAAGATGTGGAGGAACAAGAGAAGGAGCACATCTTATGTGGGCATAGTGAGAAGTTAGCTGTAGTTTTTGGTATTCTTAATACTAGTGAAGGGTCTTCTGTTAGGGTGACAAAAAATTTAAGAATTTGTGGAGATTGTCATGCTTTTATAAAATTTATATCTATATTTGAGAGGAGAGAAATCTTTGTCAGAGACACAAATCGCTATCACCACTTTAAAGATGGTGACTGCTCGTGTGGGGATTATTGGTAATGGATTCTTGGACAAAGAACCTCCAGTATTGCATTACTTTCCTTTGGCTTTGAGTGGAAACAGTTTTACATCCGGGAAGCTTTATATTCTCGAAATTTGGCCTTGGACTTGTGAGAATCTAATATGAGAACCACTGGGTTGCCATCTGGTGAGTTCTTTTGTGTTTGAGCCTTTCTAAAATTGTTTTTTAGTTTATTGCCTTGAGAGTTCTCTCTTAATGTCTTCCCTATTAGCTTTTGGTTGTGACTTTTGTTACTTGGTTCTTAACCTGTCTAGGCATTCTGTAAAGAGAAAAAAAGAAAAAGAAAAAAGGAAAGTCCATGAGAAAGATAAGGTTGCCATCTGCAGCTCAATTTTCATATTTAGAACCATAAGTCTCCATTCTAAATGATTTTTCTACAGTCAAAACAGTGTTGGAAAAAATGAATTTATATAATAAAGAATGTGAGACATGAGCAAATTATGTATGTTGTCAGCAGATGAATTTGACATGAAAGAGTTGACTTAGTATTCTTATCTATCCTATAATTTGTTGGCTGCTTGATTCCTTATGTGTTTTCTTACTTTTAAATTTTGAAAGCTTTCTCCGATGGATTTGGAACAAAATTAAGATGCTTGTTGAGGATAGCTATTTCCTATGAAGCTCGAAGGGGATTGGTTTTTACACGATCTGATCTGAACCGATCCATACTTAAAGATGCTGAAAAGCTGTGGTTTCATGGCATGGGCTTGAAAAGATACACTTTGTATAATAGCCTCTAACTAAGTCAGCTTATATTCCATTTGCATTTACTAAGCTCCACGCTGATGCTTGGATCGGATGCCTGGTGGACAGAAACATTGTAGTGAGTTAAGGTTGAAAAGGAGTTGTTCTAACAACGGCTTTCATAGATTTTAAGAAGTTTATGAGACCTTTCATTGGTATGAACTGGAGTGAGAGTTTCTAAGATTTATAGTGAATATTGAAATGAGGAAAAGTTTAATTCTTAAAACTTTCTTACATTCTAAAGCTGCTCTTTGGAGATTATGTTGAATATCTTTGATAGAGGAGATGTCCCTTTAATTAAGTGGGTGAGGATGCTTATTTTGAAAGGCCAAGTAGGTACGTTTCTGGGCACACCAGTACTATCTTTGGTGCATCTGGCATCCAAGGAAGTATTAAAACTCAGTTGCTGGGTGTTGATTAAATTTGAATGAATATTGAGATGGCCTTTAGACTTGTTAATGTTGGCATGGCCTGAGAATTGGCACTCCACAGGTGCAGTGAAGGTTGACATGTGATATCCTTTGACATTTTCAAAGCATCTATTTGCATGTATATTGAGGCAAGGGGATATATTTAAGCAAATTTCCATGAGTTTATTGGAAAATTTAATAGACTATTAGCTGTGATACATGACTTTGAATTTGATGTACTCACCCTAGGTCGAAAATATCAATGGGGGTTTGGTGCATTTGCCAACACATGCTCTTTCTTGGATAGTTAAGAGATAAACAAACTCACTTCAGCCACAGATGCTTGTGCTGTATGTGGTTGATGAAGAATTCTATAACAGTTTGTGAAACATTTCCCGCCAATGGCATACCACCTTAACTTGCTCAGTTAACCTCTTTTCAGCAGAAGGGAATTGATGAATACTTGAAATAGAAAGTATGCAGTTTAAGATTATGAGCTCTAAAGCAAGAACTATTTTTTGAAAGGATTGACCTAATTTCAGAATTATATTTTCCCAATATCTTCTGTTTTTGTCATCCATTTAGGATTCGATAACATTTCAGATACAGTTCTGCTGTAATTTGTTCTGAAGCCTTAAGATTGTTGTGTGGCAATAGTAGCTGGTTATTCTCAGTTTTTACCCATATTTTCACAAATTGGAAATTTCTTATTTCACAGCAAAACTAATATCATCAAGTATATTTAGCTTGTGTTTGTGAAAACTTAATAGTAGTTTGAGCACTTTTCCTCTGGCTTTCATTTTACGCTGATTCTGCTTGCTTCACTGCTAGCTTGCATACACTTATATGAACCATTCTCTTAATTTGTCATCTTTCTGATAAATTATAATGGATGCATGTGAATTCCTTGCTAAACTGTCAAAATAATGAATAATACATATATGTGGAAATCTTTTCATCTGTATCTATGGCCTTCGCATTGCATATGACGTGCACACTAAAACATACAGGATATGTCTAAGCATTGATTTAACTTTGTTCAGGTACAAAGTAATTGAAATACTAGCTGGTGGTGGTTGTGCATTGGTGGAATGGAGATTAGAAACTGGGCGAACTCATCAGGTCTCAGTTTCTTCAGATCATTTTTAACCTCTTATTTTGTTCTTAGAGTGATGTAAGTCGGCTAACCTGTGTGCATATAGAAAACAACCGTGCTCTACAATATATGGGCATTGTAGTCATTATTGTTGTTGTTTAATATTATAATTGTTATGTTTTTGAGAAGATATGAGCATGCATTAAAGTCTATGATGCAAAATTATTGTTATAGGCCATTTGTATCTGTATTGGCATCTGGTTTTCATTTAGGCAGGAAAATGATGCCTGAGTTTTGGATGTCAATGTATTATTCATGGGGAGGACTAAAGGCACAACCCCCAATTCTAAGAGAACAACACCAATTTAAAAAAAAAAAATTTCAATTTTACCCTTAGGGTTGTTGAACTAGTTCCGTTCGGTCAAGATGACCGAATGGGCTTCAAGGTGTTCGGTTAAGATGACCGAACGTGCTTCTCAGTGTTTGGCCAGGGTGGCCGAACGTCCTTCTAAGTGTTCGGCCAGGGTGGCCGAACACCAAGGTGACATGGGCGTCGGGCGCGCGCGGATGAGGACGGGGGCACTGTGTGCGCGTGCACGATGGGTGATGGGTTGCGTTTCTTGCGATGGGTTTGATCGATTTTTTTACATTTTTTTTATATTAAATATTTTAATTTTTTGAAGATTATAATGCCAACATAATGATGAATATTCCACAAATTTGTTAAATGTGAAAATCATAGCAAACAACGTAAAAAAAAAAGAGATTGAATTGGAGCAGTTTCGTTCGGCCCCGGTTGGCCGAACACTTAGAAGGACGTTCGGCCACCCTGGCCGAACACATAAAAGGGCGTTCAGTCATCTTGACCGAACACCTTGAAGCCCGTTCGGTCATTTTGACCGAACGGAACTAGTTCAACAACCCTAGGGGTAAAATTAGAATTTTTTTTTTTTTAAATTGGTGTTGTGCTCTTAGAATTGGGGGTTGTGCCTTTAGGCCTCCCCATTATTCATTTTCCCCACTTTGACTATGTCCTTGTCAAATCAGATCCGAGCCCATGCAAAGTATCTCGGTATTCCACTCTTGGGAGATGATGTGTATGGAGGAACTAAGAGCATGGCCTTATCACTACTTCAATCAAGGAACTCATCCATCAATCATGGCCAACTTCTTGAACTGGTTGCTAGATTAGAAAGACCTTGCCTCCATGCTTTAACTCTTGGGTAAGAATCGTAAGATTACTCTCTCAGGCTCAGCCACCTTCTGTTTGTTATCAATACACTTAAGCAGATTGTCTTTTGTTTTAGGTTTAGGCATCCAAAGACTGGAGAAAACCTTAGCTTTTCTCAGATGCCACCTACTGATTTTTCCGAGATTCTGGATCGGCTCCGTGACATTGGCACAGATAAGGTAACTTGTTCACTCTAATATCATATCAAGTTTTGAGCAGTTCACAACATTTGTATTATAATATTGAAACCTTTTTGGTAAATGTTTTGATGTTTTCTCCATTAAACTCTGTAATATGCTATTCACCTTCACAATTATAGGTTAAGGTCAACCTAACCTTTTATCTATAAATGATACAATTTTTGAAATTTTGATATTAATGATACAATTTACCAATGATATATTATCTTAATATAAAAGATATAATTATATTGATGTTTCATTTAAATTATATTGATGTTTCAAGTATAATTCCATGATCAACATAATAATTTAGCATTTTGGTCTTGAAAATAAGTATACAAATATATGCTTAATAATATATTCATAATGAGTATAAAAAATTTATATAGTCCAAAATAAAAAAATCTAATTTCAACATACCATTAAAAAAACTACATAATTTTTTTTCCAGATGCCTTAAAGTTAGAATTTCTCAATTTACAAAAGTTTTTTTTCTAAATTTTGTAGTTTAATTTAAAAAGGTGTAAAAATAAGTAAAAAAAAAAAGTCAATACAAAAAGTGGTGTAATTTTGATATAATCATTATCACCATACTTCAAAAGTGACTTTTCGAGAGTGGAAACCTCAAACCTCATCTACTATCTAAAAAAATCAATAATCAAAATAAATAAACCCTTAACAAATAATATTTAATTTTGAATATGAAAAAAAATATAGAAAATTCATACATTTTCAAGATCGAATTCAACATGCTTAAACTTTGAAAATAGATCGGACTTAGTTTTCTAATTACCTAAAATATATTAATGATATGTTATAGAAAAATATCAAACCATAAACATGTGCAGATCTACATATGTATCAAAATTCAAAATCTTTATATAAGAATAATGTATGTATATACCAAAACATCATGTATTTATATGAAATATAATTAGAAAAAATTTAATGTGAACGTGTATTGCAATAATTTCATATAGTTTATTCATTTAATTATTCATATATTTGCAAACTCAAATAGATATATGTGATATACTCTAGATTTATATATGTAGATTATTTCTCCTATATACCGAATTGACAGTTCTACCCTTGTGGAGACACCGAGAAGCCTGAGGGTTGTAACAGAGGATAAGGACAGAGAAGTAGAACGCGATTACAACTCCTCGTTCGAAATCAATTCGAGCTCGTTGCCGCCGCCGTCGCTGCAGGTTCGCCGCTAATACCTCTCTCTCTCTCTCTCACACACACACATAGAACAGTCTTGTCAATTGACGATTCAGTGCCCTAATTTAATGATTTCAAATTTTACTGCAAATATCTTATGCAATTTAGGCGAATGCAATTTTATATGATTTAGGACCTTTATTATCTGATTTTTCTTCTATTGAGGGATTTAGGTATGATTCTGATGAGTAATTTGTGATACACACCCTTGCTCAAGATCCAGCTGGAAGCGTGAGTGGAGGACAAGTAGCCGTTGAGAAGCACATTATGCATTGAGTTGTAGTTTTGTAGCCGTTAGAAGTCCGCAAATAATGATTGAACACGTGGCATGGGGCCAGGGAGCTGGAAGGCGTACTCCGCTTATTCAACTAATAGAGTCGCACTTTCGGATATTACGTTTTCTCCACCCAGGGCACTGTTCACTCACCACCTTCTTTCTCTCTCTTTTGCAGCATATAAATAGGGAGTCTTAGTTCAATCCATGCATGTGATTAGAATCCGTCGTTTTAGTCGAGTCTTGTGAGTCTTAGGATTGATCTCGGAATCTCCTTCTTCCCCTGAGAATCCCAGTCGATTGTTATGAATCTTTCTTATCATTGTAAACATTGCAGTTTTGATTCAATAAAATTCTATTTCAATTGTGTTGCCATTGTTGAATTGTGCAATTTGGTTTAGATATCTATCAATTTGTGTATCAGATGGTCAAATTTATATAACTTGTGCGCTGTTGTTTTTCCTGAATAAGTCTCAAGAGTAGTGATTTTCTTAGATTTTGGTTTGTATAATTCTGTGATCAGATTGTCATGAATGTGATATATCTCAGCTTGATTGGCATGAATGTGGCCTATGAGAGTCTTATTTTCGTTTATTTTCTGTTTGTGTCCATTATTTTTGGATTGTTATCTATTCTTTTTCAAACTTTTGATGAGCCTGTATTCGAGCCCCCATTTCGAACTTTTGACGAGCCGAACTCGAGCCCGAACAATAACAAACGAGCCGAAATCGAGCCCAGTGATATTCAGCTTGATTCGGCTCGTTTACATCCCTAGCGAGGAGGTCTTCACCCGTTCAATTCATTTCTACTTTCTGTATCTATCTCTTTAATTCTCTTCTTATTTTGTTGTTTTTCTTGTTGATTTATTTAAAATTAACACAAGTTTCATTGAGAGTAATTGCAATGATCTGAAGACAAAAAACCCTAAGCTCCCGATTTGGTAAATTGCTGTATCTCAGTTCTCTGTTTCATAGTCGAATTCTTCTGAAGCTTTAGTGCCATTTCTTTTATACATATCTGTGAATCTTTTTTTGAGACAGATTTTGGTGTCATGAGATTGTTGATTGAGTTATGCTTCTGGGTGAATAAGTGCATTCCGTTCAATTTTAGCTAAATAGAATGAGGGTTATTCATGAAGATTAGAATGGAGTATTATTCATTAAACAGGTGTGAGTTATGATCGAAGAGATGTATCATTTACCTGGTGAGAATATGAATAGGCCATGGCTCTTTCTTGTTTAATATCTTCTACTTCCTCTTTCATTTTGGCCAACAGCATACATGGTGAGAATAAACTCAAAACGGTTTTACTTTTCATGCTCATTATACATTTAATAGGTGTATTATACAGAGAGGTAATGTCAAACTAAATTGTTAAGATGGTGAAGATTTGAAATGTTTACAAAGGTGTAATATTTCTGGAAATCTTGAGAAAATCCCAACTAACCATCTTGTTGAGGGTCCATTTGCTTAGGGTACTCTCAACGTCTTTATCATTCCTATTCTGATTGAATTTGTGTTTGAACCCTGACCAGCAGCTGCATTTGCTTCATGGTATTCATTGTTTGTCACTCTGGCCCCTCACCACCGCTCACTAATCCCCTCAATGCTCGGAAACTCCATCTTGCCTGTCATATGAGTTGCATCAGTGGGCTAACTTACTATAAAATCAGTATTCTAACACTACAAATCAAAAAAATTCCAATACATGTTAAGAATTTTAAAAATAATAATAATAATTTTTTTTGTGGGGGGACTAAAGCTCCCATAGCATAAGGGAGGCTCCGCCCCTGCACATGATTATTGCTTAATGCTTATAAGGAATTTTCTATGATAGAATTCTTATGACTCTTTAAAATGTATTGGATTATGGGGGAGATAGTGGTGTTTCTAGAGGTACCAATTTGTTGCATATTGTACATTGATAATTTTAGTTACTTATGTGGCTCAAGTATTACTGGTCTTGATTTGTAGTCTTAGGACTTGCTATATTGTGGTTGGATGATGTGAATTTGACGTGTAAATCATCATAGAAGAATGTACATAATAGGAAATGTGTGTCGTAACAAAGTAAGAAACTATTTTCTTTGTTACTTTTCATTGTGGGCCATAACGATATTTCAGATTTTTTATTTTTTATTTTATTTTTTCCGAAATGTTATATCTTGTAAGAGCAAAAAAAATAGGTATTTTTCCTAAATTTAACTTTTTTTTGATAGAAAAAATAGTATAAAAATGCTAACAAATTCGGACAAATGGAACTAAACGTCCCCAGCTTTCTCAAGGAACGGTAATTGAGAAGACAATGACCTTCAAACTTCAGAATTCGTGGTTGATCGGTGCCGCGGTGCGCCACCTCAGCACCACCAAATGCCTCCCCCATGTCCACCGCCGCTTATTACACGAGGGGCCGGATACTATTGATGAGCTCCTTGACAGACACCTAGCCAAAAACGAAAAAAGGCACATTGATGACGACGAAAATGAATTACTGACTCACAGACGACTCACCAGCACTCGGCGGGAGGCGTTGAGTTTGTATCGAGACATAATAAGAGCGACCCGATTCTTCATGTGGCCCGATTCTCGGGGCGTTCTATGGCGTGACATTTTGAGGGAAAATGCGAGAAAGGAATTCGAGGGGGCTCGGTTCGAAAAGGACCCGGAAGTGGTAACCCGGCTGCTCATTGGAGGCAGCGATGCGGTGCAGGCGGCGCTTGATAAACTCGTGGAGAAGCAGAAGCAGCAAGTTGAGAAAGAAAGAAATGAATCACATCGCCGATGATTTTATGGTAATTGTTTGAAATTTGATTAAGTATATTCTTTGGGTAATGTTTGCTGTCATTTTGAATGAGCTATTTCTGGATGCAAAATCCCCCTCCCCCCTTTTCTCTTTAGAGTTTGTTGACTTAATGGATTCATGTGGATTTTTTTCCTATGTAATTTTCATTTGCGGAAATTTGTTAATTGTAATGGAGAATTGAATTTATGTTTATGTGGTTTGGTTATGGCTCCATGGAACTCTAGAATTGGTGAACACTTGAGTTAGTCTTTAGGGAAGAGGTTATGTGTCATAACACTTTGTGAGGGAAGTAGCTAGAAATGCTCTGGATTAGCTAGCATACAGCCTAGTAAAGATGCTATTGAATTTACTCAATGCTAATGAATGTGATGTGTCTTGAACTGGTCAGCTTTTTTGTGTAAACCAAGATATTAGGTCTAGTTATCTTTGGTGCATCAGGCATCCAAGAAACTGAGGAAGAAATAAAACTCAGTTGCTGTGTGTTGATTAAATTTGAATGAATATTGAGATGGCTTTTAGACTTTGTCATAGCCTGAGAATTGACACTCCACGGGTCCAGTGAAGGTCGACTTGTCCTTTGACATTTGCAAAGCATCTATTTGCATGTATATTGAGGAAAGAGGATATCTATAAGCAAATTGCCGTGAATTTATTGGAAAATTTAGGAGACTATTGGTTGTGGTTCTTGACTTTGAATTTGTGGTCCTCACCCTAGGTCGAAATTATCAACGATGTTTTGGTGCATTTGCCAACACATGCTCTTTCGTGGATAGTTAAGAGATAAACAAACTCACTTCAGCCACAGATGATTGTGCTTATGGTTGATGAAGGATTCTTTACCATTCTAACATTTCCCTTCAATGCATACCATAATTTGGTTGTCACTTTCTTAGTTAACCTTTTTTCTGTAGAAGAGAATTGATGAATACTTTGAATTAGAATGTATGCGGTTTAATATTATGTGTTCTAAAGAAAACATCTTTTCCGTTAGAAAAGAATTACCTAATTTCAGAATTCTCTTTTCCAAAATCTTCGGTTTTTGTCATCCATTTAGGATTCGAGAACACTTCAGATACAGTTCTGATGTGATTTGTTCTGAAGTCTTAAGATTGTTGCATGATAATAGTGGCTGACTATTCTCAGTTTTTGCCCATATTTTCTCAAATTAGAAATTGCTTATTTCCGAGAAAAACTAATATCATCCAAGTATATTTAGCTTGTGTTCTGAAAACCTAATTGTAGTTTGTGCACTACTTCTCTGGCTCTCGTTCTATACTGATTCTGCTTGCTTTACTGTTAGCTTGCATACGCCTTATATGATTCATTCTCTTAATTTATCGTCTTTCTGATAAATTACAATGGATGCATGTGAATCCTTTGCTAAACTATCAAAATAATGGATAATACATATATGTGTGGGAATCCTTTCATCTGTATCTTTGGCCTTGGCACTGCATAACATGCACACTAAAACGCACAGGATATGTCTAAACATCGATTTAATTTTGTTCAGGTACAGAGTAATTGAAATACTAGCTGGTGGTGGTTGTGCATTGGTGGAATGGAGGTTAGAAACTGGGCAAACTCATCAGGTAAGCTGTGTGCATATAGATTACAATTGTGCTCCACTAGCATTATAGTCTTTATTATTATTGTGGTTGTTGTTGTTGACAATATTATAATTGTTATGTTTTAGAGAAGATATGAGCAAAATTATTGCATAGTCCATTTGTATCTGGTTTTCATTTAGGCAGGAAAACAGTGTCTGATTTTTGGATGTCTTTGATTATGTCCTTGTCAAATCAGATCCAAAGTATGTTGGTATTCCACTCTTGGGAGATGAACTTATCACTGCTTCAATCAAGGAACTCATCCATCTATCAAACCCAACTTCTTGAATTAGAAAGACCTTGCCTCGAATCGTATCGGCACAGAGAAGGTTACATGTTCACTCTAATATCAAATAAACATTTTAGCAGTTCATAGCATGTATATTATAGTATTGAAACCTTTTTCGTAAATGTTTTGATGTTTTCTGGAAAAAGGTTTCAATAATAATCCAACTCTATTGTCGTTGATGCTAAACTAAGATGATAGATAAAACACAAAATTATTATATATACAATATTTAAAATTTTCTATTTTATTATGTTTATTTTTTTAATGCCCATCTTTACATAGACCATGTGCTAATATATAAATTATTCAACTCTATGCATATAATTTTTTTCTAAATCATTTTTCTTTGTTGTTTTCTTATGTTAAAAAGAAAAATATTGTACTCTATCACCTAAAAAGCTTATATGAGTTCAAGTTTTTATTGAATTTTAATTTTTTTTCTAATGGGTCGAAGAAAAATTTGATACACCAAGACAAATGGGAATATTTGCTGCATAGTGCATCAGACAATGACTACATTAGTATGATGTTTCTTACAATCCACCGTACACATGAGTATTATCCTATCACATTATATGTGAATGTAACATATTTTGAGAAAATAATGATTAGTGTATCAACATTTGGTACAATTTGATAAAATCAAAAATCACTTATCATAGTTCTTTTCAAAGTATATTATATATATGTTATATATCAAACATTCTATCATGATAAAATATTCTAATCAATAGAATGAAATTAGTGGTTTCCTAGAAGGAAGTTGACCGGCCAATTGGTTGAGTTGGGAACTAAACAGTGAACACCAACTTGATTTAAATGAGTTTTTAATAAGTTTTTCAATAAGACTTAACATACTTTTCAATAAGTTTTTAACAAGGTTGGATAGGTAAAAAACACATATTTATAGTTGTAAAAACATACTATATAAATCATACTTTACTTGAGAATAAAACATATATTTATAGTTGTATCGTGCATAAAACCTGTAAAATACAGACATCATCCACATCGCACATAAGACGATCTTACAAGAGACCAACTATTAATATTTAAGGTTGACTTTTTTTTTATTTCATCTCAACACTACTAATCATCTCCTCATCTTCATACCTTAATTATGATGTCTACGCTAATTCTTCTTTGCTATTTTTCTAAAACAAATATGGGAGATAGATTGGAATATTGCTTTATGCATTTAATTGCATGATTTTGTGATATGGTTTTATGGTTTCAATTCCATTGTGTACTTCCTAAACTGGTTTTTTTGTTCGAACAAAAATATTCTTAGAGAGAGCTTTTTGGTGAGTACTATTTATCGTTGAAACTTTTCTGTTTTTGGCTATATGGGCTAATTCATTTTCATGGCTTTAGTTTCTATGTATATAATTGATTTGACTATTCTTGTTGGTTTTTTATGACAAAAAATGTGAAAGGTGGAGAATGCTAGTTTAATTTAAAAATTTGTTGGTTATTTTTTTGTCCTTCTGACAATTTTTATTTTGGTGAATCCGAGGGTTTAAATAGATCGACTAAACATAACCTAAGTGAGTTTATCTTATGATAACACATCTGCATGATTGTACACAATTTCTATAAATGATAAAAGTTCCAAGGCATTGAAAAATTAAATCCCCATTTATGCACTTTATGAGTTTTAAGCACATGTTTGTTTTTCTAGATGAGATATAGAATCACAATAATCTCGACTCTATGGATATCCCATAACGAAGCTATTTGTGGATTACTAAATTGGATGATAATTGATAATAAAATGAATTAAACTTATATTCCCTTCATCGTTTCTTCAAAGATAAACACGTTTCTCGAAAATACAACCTTTAATTTATTATATTATATTATATTATATCCGAATAAAAATATAAGTATTTGTAAGTTATCAATTAGATTTATCGGCGGTAGGGGACGAGCCACCATTTTTTCTAACTACCAAAATCTCAACTCATCAATGTCGATACCTTTTTTATTTAAGTTAAAAAGTGACCATAACATATTAACACCCACCTCCAAACAAATTGCTACGTAGGCTAGTTTGTTTCTACTTTTATGGGTCGGGTCAGAATTTGAAATTTTAAAATCGCATCTAATGATATATATTTAAAGAGTGTTGATCAGGCACGCACCTAAAGAATGCACACCGTGCGCACTTCTGTAAGATATATATATTTTTTAATTTTTAATATATCATATTATTTCTTTTCTCACGCTACCCTCCACATACGATATCTTTAAGATTTTTTTTTTTTCTCTAATTTTTCATATCTCATATTATTTATTTTCTCACGCTACCCCTCCACATACGATATTCTCATCTCACACATAAACATAACACATAATCAACCTATACAATTTGCATTCCATATATCAACATAAATCTTTTTCTTAATTCTCATCTCACAGTACACCATGAACATATACAATTTGCATCCTACATATCAACAGAAATCATCTTCTCATCTCACAGATGCTACACCATGAAAATATTTGGTTATCATCAAAAGTCATTTGTTAAAAATTACAAAATATGAATTGGTTAATAAATAGCCCACAATTAAAGAAAAGAACGAAAGATATTCAATTAGTCAATTCTCAAGAAAAATCATAATCAACGTTCAATAAATCCTCAAAATGAATAATAAAAATTGAAATATGAATTAAGTAACAAAGAGAATAAATTCTCAACAAATCCTTAAAATCGACAAATCAAATCCTCAAACTCAACAAATCCTTAAAATCAAGGAATCATATCCTCCAACTCAATCATAAGAAGTCTTCAATCAATTCCCAGAATCCCAAGTCTCTTTCATTACTTGTCTTTTGCGTCGTCAAATATAATGGATCTACACATGTGAGAAAAAATTAAAACAAATCAGTACCATAATTTTTTTAAATGTAAAAACTTTCAAAAAACATAAGAAAATATTATACCATTTCAAGGATGTGGTACAATTTCTCCTGTCATGTCCACTAATCCCACAACCATGACAAACTCTTGCTTTTGAAATTGTTTTTTCCTTAGATAATTTATACCTTTTACCACATCCTTTTGCTCTCACTTGTGAAGGGTCATTAATCTCAGGCATATTCTTTTCTCGTATAGAAGATCGTTGCGCTCTTTCACCAATATTCATTTTCTTTATATCATTGTACACATGTTCTAATTGTTGCATTAGCAAGTTAGAATCATCTTCAGTGAGACATGCACCATCTACTACAATAGAAGCCATTTGTGATAATTTTGAATGTCTTGTCAGAAGAGATTTATTATGAACATCACAAATGTCAGCACCATGATTATCATTCACTCTTCCACTCTTTGCACTTACTGTCCATCTTGGTAGAATATATGTAGATAGAAGTTCAAAGATCTGTTTCACACGAAAATATGCCAAAATGTGTCTACAAACAATTCCTTTGAACTCAAATTGTAGACAACTACATGTTAATGCATTTGAACTCTTGGTGTATGTAAGCTCCCGTTGTCTTGATGTTGAACTTGTTTCAGCTCTTAATATGGTATAGATTGTTTGCAACTCATCATCACATTTCAAATTCACAAAATAAGCATGACTTTGACACATTTCTTCTTGGAAAAAGTTAAAACTTTTCCTTGTGTATATCTTTGTCATTTGTGCTTCCATTGGCCAAAGTGTCTTCAGTGTTGGTTGCTCGTTAATATCAGCATGATCAGCTTCTAATTCTTTATGTCGTTGATGTCTAAGAGCTCTATTAAATCGTGTGATAAAATCCATCAATGTATTTTTGGCTGAAATATATCTTTTGAAAAAAGAATGACAACTCTCAGCTCTTTGACTACTAGAAACTCCAGCACTAAATACATGCTTAACATAAGCAGGAACCCATTTACCACGCAACTCATACATGTGGTTGAGCCATTCATTGTTTTTCAGCGTGGAATATGTCATGATCTCCATCCATTGTTCTTCAAATTCTCTAGTAGATTCGGAGTTGATAACTACATCCTTCAAACGGTAATAATCATCTCGATTTGTTATCACATTAATCTTTTCAGAGAATTTATTAAGAATATGCCAAATACAATACCGATGTAGGGTGGCTGGAAACACTTGTGCAATAGCTTTGGTCATTGCAGGATCTTGGTCTGTAACAATAACAGAAGGATGACTACCTGGCATAGCCTCAAGCCACTTATTAAATAACCAAATAAATGAATCTGCTTTCTCGTCACTTAAAAATCCACATCCAAGTATGATTGTTTGTCCATGGTGGTTGATCCCAGTTATTGGAGCAAAAATCATGCTATACTTATTTGTGTTATATGTTGTATCAAATACTATAACATCACCAAAGTAATTGTAAGACCTTCTTGCTACAGCATCGGCCCAAAAACATTTTATAAGTTTGTTCTCCATGTCTAGTTCAAAGTCGAAGAAAAATGAAGGATTTTTCTCTTTCTCTAACCAGAAATACTCAATTAATGTTTCTGCGTCCATTCCTTTTTGTTCCTCCTGCAAATCTCTTTTGTAATTTCTAATGTCTCGTTCAGTACATCCAACATGTTCTGGGCCACCAGATTCGATTTCCATCAATCTCAATTGTTGACATGTTGGTACATTTGCTTTATATAATTGTTCGGTCAACACTTTCTTTGCCATTGACACATGACGATGTGACCTCAACATATGTACCTTTCTTGGAGTTGTAAGTTCATGATTGTGATTCTCAATAAATATACTCACGACCCAATTTGGTCCGGTTTCTCTCTTTACAATTGCTAACTTGGCTTTGCATCCAACTCGAACTATTCCCCGATTCCTTTCACCCTTTTGCTTATTTGCTTCATTTTTTTGACCCTCCTTATAACATACAAATGATTTCCATATTATTTCACTTGTCTCCTTGTTCCTTTTACTATTGTGGAACCTTGTACTAAATCCTGCCTCCTTTGCATAAGCATTATAAAATTCAAATGCTTCTTCAATTGTGAGAAATTCCTGCCCGATTTTAGGTTTATTTTCTTCTGAAACTTGCGGGATAAACAGATTATTTGGACAATCTTCTTCCATCTACACAAAATTTAGTTAACGTTGAAAATCTTAGAATTTCAACTAATATCTCACCCAAATCAATAGAAAACATAAAAAAATGATAATAATATCTCACCCAAATTAATTGAAAACATAAAAAAAATATAATGAAATTTAGAAAAATATATTGACAAAAGTTCTCAGAGGCAACGAGAGAGAAAGTCTCACCTTCAAAATTGATGTGAATTGTTAAGAAGGTTTATGTTGATGAGGGTTAGGTTTATGTTTGAGATGAGAACTGATAAGAAAGTATATGAAGATGTTGATGAGGGTTATGTCTTCCGTATATAAAGTGGTAGGGTGAGAAAAAATTATGTGTATAATAATATAAAATATTAAAAATTACATTGATTATGAGAATTGAGAAGAAGATTTATGTTGATACGTGGGATGCAAATTGTATATGTTGATTATGTGTTATGTCTATGTGTGAGATGAGAATATCGTATGTGGAGGGGTAGCGTGAGAAAAGAAATAATATGAGATATGAAAAATTAGAAAAAAAAAATCTTAAAGATATTGTATGTGGAGGGGTAGCGTGAAAAAAGAAATAATATAATATATTAAAAAAAATTTTAAAAAAATCTTAAAGATATCGTATGTGGAGGAGTAGCGTGAGAAAAGAAATAATATGATATATTAAAAATTAAAAAAAAAAATCTTAAAGAAGTGCGCACAGTAATGCGTACCTGATCAACACTCTATATTTAAATACTACCATATTTTTTAAAAATACATAATAATAATTGACTCTACACTTTAATCTATTAATACATAAATTCTAATATGCATCTAAATTTTTGTTATTACAATTATCCAATCATTACTATTTCATCAACAAACAGTATAATGACACAAAAAAAAAAAAAAAAAAAAATTCAACATTGATTTAACATCTACAATACTAACTCTACCCTATAAATTCCTTAAACATCATAGATTACAACTATCCAGTTTTGGATTTGAAAGTCGAATTTCACCAATTCTACATAAATCCAAAACGAACATAGTGTTTTGATGAGCTTATAAACTCATCAAAAGTGTTTGGTAAACATTTAAATAAATTATTTCATCCTAAAATGAGATGTTAAAAACTTCTATTTTTTGAAAAGTAAATGGGTTCCAACATATTTCCAAAATAAAATCTTATTTTTTGTAAACATCTTCAAACTTGATCATTTAAATTACACGGTTGTAATTACTAAAACCTTATAAACTCCACCATCTTACATATCCAAACACTTCAACTTATTTTTAAACTAAAATTAAACATCTTTCAAATAAACTTAGCCAAACACCCTCTTATTTTCTATAAATAACACTTCAAATTTGATTATTCAAATTACATAATTGTCATTACCAATATATTATAATCCACCATCTTCTTAATCAAACACTTCAAAATGTTAATATTAAAGGAAAGATAAAATATATTATAAGTTCTTATAAGATTTAAGAACTTTTAAGTTTCTTCAAATAAACTTAGCCAAGCACCCTCTTAGACCAACTCTTCATTTTGATGTTTCCAGGCAGGACAACCAAAGGGGCCCAGCCCATTTAACAATCCAATCATCAAATATTGCTAAATTCCCTACATTTATTAGAACTTAGAAGAACATTAAAATATTCTAGGTGAGAATGCAACAGTGTCCTACATTAGTCTTTTTATACAAGCAAGCACAACCCACGCTATTGAGATAGGCTAGGATGATTTAAAAAAAAAAAAAGACATCTACATTATATACAAATCCCAATTTTAAAAGTTAACCTCATGGTCCTTATCTTAGTTATCTACGATCTCTAAACTGATTTTAACATTCTATGAAGGCCCCAATTTTGTCTAGACAAATATAAGATGTATAAAAGAATCACAAATTTCTGCTTCGTTTTCAAGCAATGAGATCTTAATTGGAAAAACCAACCACAACTCAAAACAAATAACTAAAACAGAAGATCTCAACTCATACACCACACAAAGCAAGGACACATTTGTGTAAAAGTATTAAGACACCTGTGGATGAATCAGTTGGTAAGTGAACTTAATCAACAGAGAAATGATGGGAAAAGGTTTAGTCATGAAACGAGAAAATCGGGAACATAGAACTCGAACACCTTCTTGCTCAAGTCTATTGGCCACGGTTTCTGCGGCTTTCTGCATTCCGTACTGGGTAGAAATAAGGATGGGCCTGTACAAAATTATAACAATTACCTCAACACTCAGATCGAAAAGTTACAAAAATTATGATCACTAACATCAATGTTACATATTTTTATTTTATCCAAATCATTGAGATTTCTAAAAGAAGCTCAGCTTGCAACCTTTAAGGTGTCAAGTGAGCAGAAATATAGACTTTACCATTGCTTCCTTGGCAGTTGGCCTTTCTTGATGATCATATCGCAACAATTTGTCAACAAAATCAATAGCCTTCGGAAGATAAAAGACAAATTGTCAGTCCGAAATTCCGAGCAGAAATTTTATCACATAACTTTCAGATTCTCAGCGGACATATAGCTTTTACTGCTTACCTCTGGAACAGCCAAATGTTGATTATCAGCATTGATGAATTTCGTCCATGGTTTTCTGCTATGCCTGGATAGATACACCAGAAAATAAAACTCTTAGCATGTAATTAAACAAATAGTAGAGAAAGAAAAGCAAGTGCAAAGTTTATATATTCCACCTCCCAACAAGGGCAGCAAGATGCTGGTCAAGTTCCAAACGGTACTTGTTCAAATAAGAGTTCAGTTCGTCAGTACCCAGTACCTGCCATGTAACAAGACCTCATTAAATTGGGTATCAAGATTTAAAACTAGTGGTTCATAGAAAGATGAAACTAGATAAGCAGCCCGGTCACATGTTGAGCACAAACCCATTTGTCAATTTTTTTTTTTTTGCAAGTAACAAAAGATTTTATTTATATTAAAGACGGCAGCAAGAGAAGAGTTCAGGGTTAAGGGAGAAAGGGAAGATTTAATCAATTTATCTGTTTTTTATTTTATTTTATTTTTGTGTCAAAAAATTTATTAGCATAAGCTCAATATGCATATGCATACATTAGATTTGCTTAAACCCATGTAAGAATAGAAAGAAGCTAAGGATATTAACTCAGCACAACAGGCCAATTCAATAAATCTTCAACTAAGTATCATGAAAACATCAGAAGCATTTCATTCTGCACCATGTCTAGACTAATTAAACTAGGAAGGATCTTGAAAGGAGCACAAGTAAATCATTATTCATTTCCAGCATACCTTAGCAATCTTGACCAGTTGATCATAATTATCATGCCCATAAAAGAAAGGCTCCTTGCGGAATATCTGTCAACAAAAGCTTTCAAGTAAGCATCAATCTAGAAATACAATTTGACATAACTTTATTTATTTATTTATTTTGTGTGTGTGTGTGGTGTGTTATAAAATATTTAACTTCCTAATCATCAACCACCCATGGATGCCAGGAAACCAGATCAAAGTCCACTCATCTATGGCTCCAAGAAGACAATCCACAATAGACTGGGTACTTGACTTATTACATAAGGTAACCTTTTGAATTCATACAGAAGACGAACCATCTTCTGTATTTCTAAAAGCATACCACAAGTTCACACTTGACATGCAATTTCATAAAAAAAAAAAGAGTCCACCAATTTGATAAGTCGAGTGCCATTTGTGATACTAACCAAGTCTTGTTGAGTACATGTATTATAGAATACAAACTTGGAGCAATTAAGGATGAGAGGAGAGTAGAAGAAAAGTATACCATTCCAGCAAACATACAGCCCAGGCTCCACAAGTCCAAGGAGTAATCATAGTCTTGCAAATCAACAAGAAGTTCAGGGCCCTTAAAATATCTACAAATCGTGGGAAACAAATGATGATATATTCAACTTCAGCACACAGCTACAAGCAATAGAACCAAGATAACATAAAAATTATAATGTCAGTGTTCATTTTTTATATCAATCATTATGGACAGTTGTTACTTAGCTGTGAAATAAGAAATCTTTGAACAATTAATATTATCACATAGCAACAAAATATAAAAGAAATTAGCAGATCCAGAGTTAAGAGTGAGCCCTAGAATTCAAAATATGTGAAGCTGCTAATGTTGAAGAAAATGCAAAGTATGTGATTTTTGAATTATTACATTTGTATAATGATGCTTCTTGAGGAAAAAAGTCATTGTCCACATATTGCAACTCTTCTTCAGTCAAGTATCCAGGGAAGAAGCATTTAACATAAAATCATTCACATATATTTTCAAGTTCTACACAGACAAAATGGAATATTTTATTCTGGAGGAAAACTAATTTTGATACCTAAGTATTACCATTAACCAATAATGTCAAATTGATACGAGTGTTTACAAATTTTAGTGATACTAAGCACTGTGATAGTGTTGGATTAATGGGTCTTACAAATGATCTAACTGATGCCCTGTTTAGGCCTCATCAGTCAAATAATACATAAATGACACTCCATCCAATTTTCCATGTAGAAATATATTGTAATGCAGTATAAAACTCGTTAGTCCATAACTCAATTACAATATCCATTTACTCACGAATTTCAACTGAGTATACTGCAGCCATTACATGCAGTTTTTCTTAAATCTGAACTTAGCATTCCGATAAATATCATGCCATTTTAAACTCGAAGCTACTTTCTTAATAACAAACAGGAAAATTTTATTAATAATAGTAAGAATATATGAAGGGGACAAATCGTCCCTCACTTGCATAAATGTCATAGGTTAAAAAACAATTGTCCAATATCTGGTTAAATCAAAAAAAAAAAAAAAAATCCTAAATTATGGTTAGGAACCTATAAAGCAACCCTAAACCTAACCCTATTCCACACCTCCTCTGAGGATATTTCAGAATCCTCAAAGATTCTATTATTTCTTTCTAACCAAATGGCCAACAGAACCTCCATTACACTTGATTTTTTTGTTAGTAAAATTTTGAAGCTATTGCTCCATATAAAAGTTTATTTAAAGTGAATTTTGTTTATTAGAAATGAATATAATCTCTTATTAATCCATATTCACAATAATATTACTATATATCACAATAATGATAGTGTTTTATTTGATCGTATTTATATTGTAATGAAAAGGATACATGGATAAAATTAAATTATAGTTTTAAAAGATATTTCCATGACTATAAAAGATATTTCCATGAGTATAAGTAAAGCCTTATTTTAAATATATCTCGAACAAAAGAATGTGAAATACATTTGGGAAGGAATACTACCAACTAGTGTATGTACAATATCTAGATAAATAAAATATTATGATAAAACGAATTTATTACAAAACTTAATTGAATATAAAGGCAGAGCTTTAAGGATACATCATCAATATAAAATTCTACATGCAAATCATTTATGTCAGAACTTGGGTATCAATTAGAGTTTCTGGAAAAAATCAACAATCATGACCTAAGTAACAAATAAGATAATAGTATTAACTGTACATATCAAATATCAAAACAATTTCTACTCTTTCTATATCTTGGTAAAGAAGTCTATATATGATTTTCATTCCCTTCCTCTTTCAATGTACTTCATGATTCTATTTAACTAATTAAACCAAGAATATATCTAAAGTATTTTAAAGAATTCATACACTATTTAAAATGCAAGTTATATCTTATCAGGTACAGAAAGTATAAAGAACACAGTGGAAAGATAATAGAAGAAAGAGGGCAAACCTAGAAGCAACGCGAACATTATACTCTTTCCCAGGGTGGTAGAACTCAGCAAGTCCCCAATCTATTAGGCGCAGTTTACGCTGCTCGTGATCTATCATGACATTGTGGGGCTTCACATCTCGATGCATGATACCTTGAGAGTGGCAATAGTCTAGAGCCTGCATGCAAGGGTCGAAGAAACTTCATATTTTCTCAATCAGAATAATCACCAGTTAATATCACAGCAGGAAGAGCTGAAGAGGAAACCTACTTGAGGTGGGGGTCGTGGGGCAGGGGGAATTGGTTTTTTTTTAATGCTCATTATTGACATTAAACAAGAAAAATCAGTCAACTCACTGAACGAGAATACTAGAATCCAACTAGTGAAGTGCTATAAGATCATGCATTGCCAGAGCTCGGGATATGGAGCCATACTAGTATATGGTACTTGGTATGTCATTAGAAAGAGAATAAACAAAAGGAAAACTTGATTAATCCTTAATTTCTCATTCTCAGTCATTTCCTCTTCTATGAACAGAAACAAGACTAAGGTCTTGAATTGATGATACTAGTAAATGCATGTTATACATCCAAATCAAACAAAGCAAACCCTTTTTTTTTTTTTCAAAGACTAAAAAGCTGCTGAATCTTCTGGGTTAAGGGGGGAGACAAGCCAATTTTAAGTTGATTATGTTACAATGGAAGTTGAACCCAAACAACCAATTAACATAATGTATCAATTCAGCATCACTACTTATAAACAGGTTAGAATACATAGGCACCTGAAAAACAAATGATGATGGAAAATGACATCATACGACATATTGGCCTAATTTCCTAAAGTTAGAAAACATGCAAGGCACATGACCAAGTTCTTGGTTCGCTCAAACACAAAAGCATATATGACAGATGAAATAGAAATGTACAGAAATATAAATTTCAATCTCCAGAGTTTATGTAAACTGTAACAGGAGATAAAGAAGAGACTTACCTTCAAAAGTTCATATATGTAATATCTAATATCAAAGTCGGAAAGTGTGGGATACAGCACTTTGAAGTCTGTATTATTCACATGTTCAAATATAAGACTTGGGGTCTTTGATTGTTGGTCTCTTACTATATCAAGCAACTTCACAATATTTGGCCCTCCACAGAGATTCTGTAAAATTTTAATCTCTCTCTTGATCTGCACAAAGATGGCAGCAGAATTAAGCATGATAGTTACAATTCCAGAGTAAAAATTAGTGAATCTTCAGCAGGAAACAGCTAAAATCTATTTGGTAAAATCACATATTCTCATCTTAAGGACTAAAGCTTCCACCTACCCCCTGCTTAAAATCTAAACAATAAAGAAGCCGTGCAAACATAGGACCTCTTCTGAGATGCAAAATGGAGAGTTTGAGAGAGATCGCACGTTGTTATCATGACGATCACAAACAAATGACATTGATAACACTGTAAGACGATCCAGTTAAGAACAGTTTGCCTAAAATCCATTTTCTTGATTGCAAGGTTGAACAACATAAGATGTAGTCTTGAGGCAAAAAGTCTAATATAAGAGATCCTCCCCCCCCCCCCCCCCCCACCCCTTGTGTTACTAACATAAAATACAAAAGCTATAGCAAGTTTCAGCAGTCAACTATGCACTCGGGATAATTGACAGACTAAGAAATATTTACATGAAAAATCTTTCAGTAACCATGATGCTTATAGGTGCATCTTTTCTCTCTGCTCCCTCCAAATTGTAATACATAATGCAGGATTCTGACCTATCCTTCTTCAAGTAAAAAATGTTAAATAAAGCTCCAGAAGAGGTTTCATACATGATGCAGCCACAATAGAATATCCAAATGACAAATTCTGCTAGCAGACGGCATATATACTTGCTAATACTTTTATAACTACCACAAGAAGAGAACAGATTCCTTTCTTTATCATTTTTTTTTCAATTTTTCTCTAAACAATATTTTGTGCCATCTTTAGCTTTTTCTCGTCTTTATTTTTTCCATCATTTCTCTTCTTTTACTTTTCTGTTCTTCACTGCACCCTACTACTCTTTCTTTTCCTATTGCCTATAATTTACCACAAAAACTGTGATTATCAGAATAAAATATGAGAAAGTACTTTCCTTTTAATCCAAATAATTAAATAATACTATAGTCTTCCTACTCATGGTTTTCAAGAAAACTTTTAACATAATTCTCAAGAATATAGATGTTTACTTTCACCCCTTCCCTTTTGAAGAAATTTTCCTCAAATTCATTTCAACATCTTAGAGACTAGATTGGAAAAGTAGAGGATACAAGATAAATTATGGTGCACAGTAATGCAACTTCTTAACCACCACATATACCATACAACCCCCAAAACATAAGTGTGGGTATATTAAGCACCAATCAAAATGGCATCTCACAAAGTTACACTCCAATTTCAATTCATTGAAGACTCTTGCCTTATAAGAACAAGAACTGTTAATTCTGCATATTAGGGAGCTCCATTCTCATTTAACAAAATAAGTTTCCAAACCAGATATGCTCATTCATTAATCCTCTCACCCATATTGTTTACAGCCCCCAACGAATGAACATAACAACACCTAGAAAATACAGATAAACAACACTGACCATGAAAATAAGCCAAGAAACACCAGAAACTAAAAAAGAAAAGGCAAAGGACAAAAGACAGAAACCTTTTTCTTCTTGACAGGCTTAAGAATTTTGATGATGCATTTCTCGTTATTGGTGGTATGAATACCCTCAAAAACCTCGCTATATTTCCCCCTACCCACCTTTCTCACCACCTCATAATCATCCTGCTCCCTGTCACAGCCAATCAAACCCCTAAATAACCAGTCAAAAACCAAAAATTGAAACCAAAACAACGATTAATTGAACAGTTACCCCCATTGAACGGTGAGCGACTCGTAATCCCAATACTCCTTAGGGCGGATGACATTGACGTCAGCGTAGACCCGCGCCTTCGAGGGGGCTCCAGGCCGCCTAATGGCTTTCCCGATCTTCTGAGCCATGGTTTCTAATGTGGTTAACTGTTGCTGCAGCAGCGGCGGCGGCGGCGACGGCGATTGCTTCTTCGGCGGCGCTTGGGAGGCGATGTGGCGGAGGAGAGAGGCGGGAGAGGACGAGCGGTGGTGGCGAGAGACAAAGAATTGGAAAGGCCTTACGGCCATCAAAAGTAAGGGTTATTATAAATGTGTTGATTTGCAGCAGTTGTTTTCATTGCCAAAGCCCATGGAACCCTTTCCATTTTTTTTTTTTTTCTATTTTCTCATTATTTTACGACGTCGTTTTGTGAGATAGATAAGGTGTGTTGATAACTGTTGGAGTTTGCAGCGTGTAGAAAATATCCTGCACTTTGGAATTTTTTTTTTATTTCAATAACATAGCTTTGGGTTTTTGGGCAATGAAAAAGAAACATGTCTATATTAAGGTTGTGATGGAGATTAGATATATTTGATTGAGATTTAGATAGATTTTAAAGTTAATAGTATTTTTATTTGATTTTATCTTTATTTTTTTAGGATTTTAAAATTTATATTAGTATAAATAGGAGTTATTTCGGGTATTTTTAGAATCAAGGAATCATAATTATTTTTTATCGACAAAATTTTTTATGCACCTGGTGCATGGACCCTAGATCCGTGCACTTGGGTCGGGTCGACCCATACGTGTCCACACGCGCCTTTAGGTCGCGGACAAAATCCGCCTAAATATGCTCTCAGGTGTCTGACCGTTATGTTATGTTAAGTATACCTTTTAGTAGTGTTAGTTAGATCTGTGCACTCGGGTCGGGTCGACCCGGCACGCGCCTCTAGGTTGCGGACAAAATCCGCTCAAATATGCTCTCAGGTGCCTAATCTTTATGTTATGTTAAGTATACATTTTAGTAGTGTTAGTCATACCTTTTAGTTATGTTAGACGTACCTTTTGTAAGGCTAGTTGTACCTTAACATTTTTTTAGACAGACATATTAATATCTTTCATATCTTATAGTTATATTAGGCATACATTTAGTTATGTTAGTAATTATGTTAGTTGTACCTTTATATATATTACATAAATGTATGTTTATGTTTATATAAATGTATAAATAATCTCATATAAATGTATGAGTAATATCACATAAATATAAATATCTACAACTTGTGCCGAAATTAGGGTTTAGGTTTAGGGTTAAAGAATTACATAAAAGTATGATATTTGTATATAAATATATGACTAATATAACATAAAGGTATGACTAACATAGTATGAAGACCAGGAATTTTTATTTTTTTTTTAAGTTAAAGTATTGTACTAAGGGTATGAAATTTGGACATAAGGATATATCACTAATATAACATAAATGTATGACTAATATAATATAAAAGTATGACTAACATAACATAAAGGTTAGAGCAAAAAAAAACGTGGATCCGGGTAAAATTCGATCTGACCGGACCCAAGATCCATGCACCAATTGCACAGGAGACTGCCTTTTTTTTATCATACTATCACCTTGTCGAGGAAAAAAAATTAAGATTGCACTTTAAAAAGCTTTTAAACTTCGAATTGCAATCGAATAAAAAAATCAGGCTATTAGGTTGTCGAAAAATAAAATAAGGTAGGAATTTGAAAAAATAAAATCTTAAATTTCAAATTGCAATTGGATAAAATTGCAAATTGAAATGGTCAATACTTTGATTCGATTTTTGTATTTAACCCTATGATTTAGTATTTTTTAAATAAAGTTTTACTATTTCAACTTAAATCTACATGTTTTACTATTTTGAGTTTATTATTTATATTTGAATCTATTTTGTTTATATTAATATATATTTTACTTTAGCAGAAAAAAGAAAGTTTTAATTTAGTAACATAAATATATCACAAATTATTATTAGCAATCTTTTATTTTAATATATACATATATATAAGGATAATTTTCCAAAAGATTTTCTTAAAATAATAAATATTATTACATCCCAAAAATAGTATACAAAAATTACTCTTTTAATAGATAAATATTATCAAAAAGAATTTATTGGTATGATTGATAATTTGATAGTGGTGTTGATTTAAATGTTATTCAAGAAGTATTAATCCCTTCAAAGTTTTTTCATAAAACAACACATTCTCTCTCACATGTTGGAGGAAGATCTCTGGATATTAGTTATAAACTACTAGAAACCTTAATTTGTAAAAATGCAAGTTGCATTCCTACTAGCTTCCTACTTGCAAAGGATATTTCAAGCTGACCTTCCTTTTATTCATAGTATATATTCGACAACTCTTGTTGATGAAAAAAGTATAATTGGTACTTTTAATAACAAATCAATTATTTTTCAATTTATTAATAAACCAGTCCAAAAGATTCTTAATGAAATAAAAGAACAAATGGATAGAAAATTATTTCATATTAATTTCTTTTTTAATTCTCTTACTATTAAAGAAAAATTAAAAAAAAATCTAAATTACAAGATAAAATCAAACTTATTCATGATAAGTTTTCTCTTGAGATATGTAATGATCACCCAAATGCTTTTTGGAATAGAAAAAAAAACATATTATATATATTCCTTATGAGGAAGATTTTAATGAGAAAAATATACCTACAAAAGCTAGACCTTGTCAGATGAATGTTGAATATCTAAAACTTTGTAAACAAGAGATAAAATAAGGGGTTAATAACTCCTAAATCTCCATGGTCATGTACGGCTTTTTATGCTAATAAACATTTAGAATAAGAACGAGGTGTGTCTAGACTCGTTATAATTTACAAACCTCTTAATAAGGTTTTAAAATGGATTAGACATCCTATTCCTAATAAAAAAGATCTAATTGATAGGCTTTTTGGAGTTTTGATTTTTTCAAAATTTGATTTGAAATCAGGATATTGGCAAATCCAAATAAAAGAATTTGATAGATATAAAATTGCTTTTAATGTTCCAATAGAACACTATGAATAAACAGTTTAATTTACCCTTTGAATTAAAAAATGTTCCATCAGAATTTCAACTTCAACAAATAATGAGTGATATATTTATTCATTTTAGTAATTTTATTATAGTCTATATTGATATGATATTTTAGTTTTTTCTAAGGATATTGAAACTCATTTTAATCACTTGGAAATATTAAAAAAAAAACTAATTATTCAGAATGGTCTTGTTATATCAAAACCAAAAATGAAATTATTTCAAACAAATGTCAGATTTTTAGGACATAATATTGATAATGGAAAAATTCTTCCCATACAAAGAAGTATGGAATTTGGAAATAAATTTCCAAATATAATTACTAATAAAACTCAATTACAGAGATTTCTTGGAAGCCTAAATTATGTTTCCTCTTTTGTTGAAAATATTTCAAAAATATATGTTATTTTATATGAGACTTGAGAAGAATCATTCTCCTTGGACAGATGAACATACCAAAATTGTTAGGATCATAAAAAAAAAAGTCAAAAATATTCCTCGTCTTATACTTGTCAATCCTCAATGGGAAAAAAATAATTGAAACAGATACTTCAGATATATCTCAAACTTCTTATTAGATGCCATATTGCCATATTATCTTTGTTGCCATAAACAAGAAATTCTTATTATATTTTACAAAAAAACTCCTACGCACCAGGTGCACGAATCTAAGATCCGTGCAATCCGGGTCGATCCGACCCGGATCTGTGAGTTTTTAATTTTTATTTTATTCAAATTTTTGTCTTGACCTTTATGTTATAAATGTGTGACATTTACGTTATAAATGTGTGATCTTTATGTACAACTATCCCTACCTTTATGCACTGTAACTTAGGAAAAAAATAAAGATTTTCAACACAATTTGTACTATGTACCTTTATGTGATATTAATTTGACGTTTACGTTATATTATGTCACCTTTATGTACAAATATTCTGACATTTATGCATCTTTATATATTATATAAAGGTCATAATATTTGTACATAAAGGTGACATAATATAACATAAATGTCGCATTGATATCACATAAATGTGTACAGTTCAAATTATATTGAAAATCTTCATTTTTTTTCTAAGTTACAGTACATAAAGGTCATGATAGTTGTACATAAAGGTCACACATTTATAACATAAAAGTCACACATTTACAACATAAAGGTCACAACTTGAAGCAAAAAAAAATAAATTAAAAACATGCGGATCCGGGTCAAAAATTGGGTCGACCCGAATTGCATGTACACCAAGTGCACACAAGACCAACTCTATATTTTATTTAGAAAAATGGAATCCTGCTCAAAAGAATTATGCAACTGTAACTAAAGAAATTATTGATATATATATATATATATATATATTATAGTTTAATTTTTAAACTTTTATTTATTTTATTTTGCATTTCTCACAAAATATAATCTTTTGATATTTTTCATTATGATTTTAGGAAACATTTCTCACAAAACATAATCTTTGATATTTTTCATTATGATTTTAGGAAATTCAAATTACCATCTAATGTGTATTTCTTGTAGGAGAATGAAAAATATTGATCAAGTTTTCAAATTCCTACATTCTAGGGATATATATCTTCCATGATATCAATTTTTTTCTAGATGGAAAAATGCCTATGACTTAGGGATATGAGTTTGTTGTTTGATATGTTTTTGGTGCAGATTTGAACGAACAAACTTAGACGGACTCACAGATAGCTAACGTATTATGGAGTCTCATCACCCACAAACAACATGTGAATTGTCATCACCCACAAACAACATGTGAATCGTAGGATGGAGTCTCATCACCCACAAGCAACATGTGAATTGTAGGATTTGAATTGTGGGTAAGATGGAGCCCCATCACCCACAAACATGTGAATTGTAGGGTTTGGATTGTGGGTGATTGGGTTGTGGGTTGACATTGTAGGATTTGGATTGTAGGTAAGACGAAGCCCATCACCCACAAACAACATGTGAATTGTAGGGTTTGGATTGTGGGTGATTGGGTTGTGGGTTGACCGTCTCACGCAATACAATAAAAATTCATGAGACGGTCTCACAAGAGACTCATTGTGAAGCGAAAAACAGTCTTGCATGTGTTGGAACATTATGTACAACATTTTCTATCTATCTTTTGTCATGTCATAGAGTTGTTTTACTCTTGGCTATTTTCATTTAGATGGGTTATTTGGTGTTTTCAACAGTTTGTCTACGTTCTTAGGTCTTTCATTGTTAGATATTGTTTGTCTTTTGTCAAGTCATAGAGTTGTCTTGCTCTTGGCTATTTTCATTTAGATGGGTTTTTTGGTGTTCTCAATTGTCTCACTGTTATATATATTGGAAGTACAACATTTTATGTCTATCTTTTGTCATGTCATAGAGTTGTGTTACTTTTTGCTATTTTCGTTTTGATGGGTTATTTGGTGCTTTCAATTGTTTGTCCACGTTCTTGGGTCTTTCATTGTTTGATATTGTTTGTCTTTTGTCAAGTCAAAGAGTGTCTTGCTCTTAGCTATTTTCATTTAGATGGGTTTTTTTGTGTTCTCAATTGTCTCATTTAGGGGTGTACACCTTCCGGTTCAATTCGGAGATTTGAAAATCTGCGAAATCGAACCAAACTTCGGAGAATTGTAAAAATAATTCTTCAGAATCGAATCAAAATAAAAAATCTCCAAAACCAAATCAAATTTCGGTTCGGTTCAATTTAGTGGTGCCCGGTTCGGTTAAACCGCCGGTTTCGGTTCCGAACCGGCGGGGGTCTAACCGGAACCGAACCGGGGTATGTTCGGTTCCGGTTCCGGTTTGTAACCGGCGGTTAAACCAGCGGTTTCGGTTCGAACCGCCGGTTTTCCGGTTTTTTTTAAACAATGTATTTATATGTTAAAAAATATACAACTTTGTATAAATATCCAAAATTTACAACTTACAAAGTATAAAACACTAAGTTTGAATTAAAAAAAAATCACAACTTACAAATAACGAATAATCGGTGGTTGAATTAAAAAAAATTACAACTTACAAACAACAAACTTTTAAGTTTGAATTTAAAAAAATTACAACTTACAAACAACAAACTTCTAAGTTTGAATTTAAAAAAATTACAACTTACAAACAATAAAAAAAAATTACAACTTACAAATTACAAATTGAAAGAGGAAAAAAATGAAAGAGCTTGAGTTTCATTCTAAGTTTGAAAGTGAATATCAAACTTAGAATAAAATTGCCTACGTATCCCTAAATTGAATTGGAGAATTAAAGCCCACGTAGTTCTTATTTCTTACTTCTCTTAATTGTAATGAGCAAAGAATGTTGTGTGGTAGATGATGTGTCTCAAAGAAAGGAGGACATAATAAGACGTGCATCTAAGACACATCTTATTATCTCCTCCTTTCTTTGATACACAACATTCTTTGCTCATTACAAGTAAGAGAAGTAAAAAAAAAATGAAAGAGCTTGAGTTTCATCCTAAGTTTGAAAGTTAGAATGAAATTGCTTACGTATCCCTAAATTGAATTAGGGAATCAAAGCTCACGTAGTTCTCTTACCTCAAACTTACCCATTAGTTCTGGTGGAGGAGGATGTGTTGGAATCGTAGCCATACTCATCGGGGCCATCGTCATCAAAGACAGATAAATCTAGATGTTGTTGACGTTTCTTTGCTCGAAGCCAATCTTCAAGTAGAGTAATGTTTTGAACATTCTCTACGGTCAATCTTGCCCTTTTTGGATTCAGCATATGTCGTCCTTTGGAGAGGGCGCACTTGAAGGAAACGTTGGAGGCGGGACTTGCAAAAATCTCATTTGCAATATGACTTAAAATAGGATAAGTGTTGATCCTCTTTGACCACCACTTCAAAAGATCCACAGAGTTTTCAAAAGAAATAAATTCAAATGTACAACTTAAATATGTATCTAATTCTTGTGTGGGATTAAACCCCCTAGCTCGTTTTTGTGTTCGGTTATCATAAAAATCATAAAATGCATTAAGACCACTAACATTATATGGATTATGTGAAGAACTACTATTACCACCTACATTTTGAGCACCTAAATTATCCCCACAATCATCCCCTAATGAGGTTTTATATTCTTTAAATAAATCATACAAATACTTTTTAGCTCTAGCTGCAACTTCTACATAATTTGGAACATAGTCAACTACATCATAATCGGATATCAAAAAATGGGGGAACAAAACACTATAATACATGCATAATAATTCCATTAGACCATCATCTCTAATCCTAAGATCTAATAATTTAGCTATTAAAAATATATCGGGAAGTTCGTGAAAATATTTTAACCATTTTGCTTTAATTGCTATAATAGTGTCACCTATAATAGGACATGCACAATATTCATTCAAAATTAAAGCAATTTTAACACAATTATGTAAGGCTAATGGAGAAGTAGGATAATAAGTGCCACTTAATTCTCTAGTGTCTTCTTCAAATTTTTTTAAAAGAGCTATTAAATTAATGCATGCATCCCAAGAGTTGCTATTCAAATATATCAATTCATGTGGGTTTTCTTTATAAAATTCAATTAGCAATTCTTTATAATTATAAGAATCTTGAAGCATATAATAAGTTGAATTCCATCTATGTTTTACGTCCAATATAAATTTCTTAACTTCCATTCCATTATTTTTACAAAATCTTGCCCATTTTTTATGCCATTGTGTTGATTTAGCAATTTCATGAATTGCATCCGTAATAGGTTTAATTTTATCATGCAAAGCGGTTAAACCATCTTGTACATACAAATTCAAACAATGGGGTACACAACGAATATGGAAAAGTTTACCATCTATTGGAGGCCTAAAAAATTCCATTAATGTGGGTATACTAGCGGTGTTAGGAGCGGCATTATCATAACCAATCGAAAATATTTTTGTAACTATATTATAATCATTAACAATTTTTATTATTTTTCTAGCAATCGCTACAGAACTATGTTTTTCATCAAATTTGACATAGGCAATTAATCATTTTTGCACGTTCCATGCATCATCTATCCAATGGCACTTTACTCCTAAATAATCATGGTTTCCGTAAGGATCTTTCCACAGTAGTTGCACGTCACCGTGAAGTCCACGTTCGAATTTGATACTTTCTCCTTTTTAAAATGTATGGAGAAAATATCACTTCGAAGTGTCGAAGTGGTTCGGCTACGTGTGTCACTCTCTTGAGTTGGACGGGCCTCCGGCTGCTCCTGCTCCTCCTTCACTTTGGCAAAGTCGGCGGCGGTCGAAGGTCCGAGAGCCTCCTCCAAATTGGCGTACTCCTCACTCCAATGAGAGTGGGGAGTGTATTGATCGATAAGATCATCGACTTCAACATCTCGTGGTGGAGGCATCGGTGCCTTTCCTCGATGAGAAGAACTGGCGGAAGAAGAACCTCTTCGAGACATTTTCGATTGAATCGGAACTTGAGAATTGAAAAAAAAACTTGAGAATTGAAAATTGAATTGCAACTTGAGAATTGACAGAGAAGTGTTGGAAGTGTGAGTAATGAATGGGGGGAGGGGGTATTTATAAAAAATTAAAAAAAAAAAAATTCGCCGGAACCGGCGGTTCACAACGGTCCTCAAATCTCGACTGTTGATCTCCAACGGTCGAGTGATCTTGGTGTGACACGTGTCCAACAGTCACATTTTTAAAAAAAATGCGGGCCGGTTCGGCCCGGTTTCGAATCGTCGGTTCCAGCAGCAACGACTCTTTTCCGCCGGACTCCGACGACAACGGCTACTTTTCGCCGGAGCTCCGGCGGACACGTGGCACTGTCTCATTCGTCCAAAAAAAAAATTGGCCGGAACCGCCAGTTCACGGTTTCAGAAAATGCAAACCGAAACCGAACCGGCTGAAACTGGTTTACGGTTCCAGTTTGGAACCGGAACCGGGGGGAACCGTTGACCGCTAGTTCGAACCGGCCCAGTTCCGATTTTTGCCGAACCGGGGGCACCACTAGTTCAATTCGGATATTCGGTTCTAATGGTCCAGATCAATTTGGGACGGAGATTTGGATATTCGGAGATTAAAAAAAAATTAAAACCAAAGAGAAAAAAAATGAAAGAGAATTTTATTATATGAAATGCACCCAATTAGAAAATAAATGACTAAAAACAAATTTTTCACACCTTCAAAGTTCAATTAACAACTAAAAATCAAACAATTTACTTCAAAAGTTACAAAATTTCATAATTTAAAATAAGTTTAAGATCAAACAAAATGACTTCTTAATACCAGAAATTCAACATATTCTTCTAGTGCATAGCAATCAACAATTTAAAACGGCTCTTAGAAACACTGACGCTTGAATTTCAGGATCCTCCTTAATATCTGATAAAGAAAAAAATTAGAAAATCAACATAAAAAATTAAATAAAAGAAAAATGAATTATGTTAAGAAAGTATAACACAAATATAAATATATACTGTAACACCCCATTTCAAGAAATCACCCTACATTGCATATTTTTATAAAATCTCTTTTATCATTCAAGTATAAATGATTTAAGTGAAAACTCTTATATTATTTAAAGTTATGATTTATGAATATTTCCTTGTGCTTGATAATTTTCAAAGATTTTATGACATATTTTTCTTTCAGATTTTAAGGGATTTTGCAGGATGACTTACGGAGGAAACCGAGCTCGATCTCCACTCACTCGACACATATGAATGGAAGTAAAAAGATAAGATAGTAAATAAGTTTAAATGAGGAAAATTGATATTAGGCTTTTATACTAAACGTATTCATTTGTGTCGAGAATGCTTTTATTTTAATCTTTATGTACATAAGAATTAATTAATTAAGATTATATGGTGCTAATAAATTAATTAAGCTAAGAATTAGTTAAGTAAGTGGTAATATTAAGTTATAACACCTTATTTAATTAATTAAAGTGTAAAGATATATATATATATATATATATATATATAATTACATATATAAATATATGTATACGTACATGTGTATAATTAATTAGATATAACATTAAGTAATTTATGTGTAGTAATTATTTATGTAACCTTAAGTAATTAGTTAAGTAAGGAAAAGGAAAAAGATTTTTGGTTGTGCTTATTCATCACCAAACCGCCACCACCTACTTCTCTTTCTTCCTGCACATGACACCTCCCATATTATGTGGCTTGTGTGTGTGAGGGGAGGGAAGTAGTATTATACAAGAAAGAAAAACATCCCAGCTACTCACGCTCAAATTTCTCTTCTCTCCCTCTCGCTCAAGTCCCTCTCTCGATACTACCCTACCTCTCTCTTCAGCTTTCCCTCTTTCTATCTGCTCCACCTTCTCTAGCTCCGTCACCTTGCAGCCCCGCATACGTAAGTATGCTGCTATTGTTGTGCATGAATTTTGCTGTTGTTGTTACTGTGTTTTGCTACTGTTTTGCATGAGTTTTGCTGCTGCTATTGTTGTGTTTTGTTGCTGCTGTTACTGTGTTTTGCTGCTGTCTGTGTACATGTGTATGTAATAGCTGTGTGTTTTCTTTTCCTATTGCTGCTGTGAATAAATATGCTGATGCTGCTGTGTATATTTCTCTACAACTCGAGAATTTTCTGTGTGTTGTAGAAATTGAATTAGGCTAAACCCTTTTACCACAGTCTAGTATATGAAGTGTAGAATATGCATGTTAAATTTCAGAAGACTCGGAGTTAAACCCGATTTTCTATGATTTTTCTAAGATAAGCTGTTCAGACAGTTTTCGCCCCGTTTTTTAGGTCTAAATCAAATAATTTTAGTGAACTGTATCCTTCGAATTTATGTATGATCTTTTACCATATTTTAGAATCAGTTCTTATGTACGTGTAGAAATTTAGTATACATTTTTTGGAACCTTATGTGATTTATGGTGAATTTTCTATTGAAGTCTGATTTTGAGCTAAAATTCAAGTGAAAATCTTGTTTAGGATTCTATTATTTATTTATTTATTTATATACACTGTGGAAAATTGTGAATTTTTAGAATATGATAATTGATACTAATATGTGATTATATGAATAATGTTGGGGTTTTAGGAATTATGTATGAATTATTAAAATTATTACATCTTTATATGTCATTTTAAGTCTAAAATTTCTAGTTTAAATGCTTAACAATTAAGTTATAAGAATGATTACGTTTTAGATTAAAGTAACCTAATATAAAATACAAAAGATTCGGTTATATGACATAAGAGACTAATCAGTTAAGTGTGTCGAGTGCAGTCGAGACGATCGGTGAATCCAGAAGCAATCCTTGCACTATCAACGTACAAGTGGGTAACTTCTACTCTCTACTATGTGTTGTTAATTGAATTGAGAAGTTATGTATGAAAATCTACGACTGAAGTCCGTAGCTATAACCAGTATGTAACTTCCATACTGGGCAATGACCCTGCTTAAATGCCTGGTCCATGAAAACGACCCTACTTAAATGTCTGGTCCATGCGAGGTTTAGTGGGCGAGCGATTCCCACATTCCTCTATGATTATGACATGTAGTACTTGCTTAACGATTTAATTGCTTCGATATATTAGATAGTAAGGTTATCCCACTGGGATCCCTCTCCAGAGGTGTCTCATGATATTACCGTTTTATACTTTCAAGCTCACTGGATGATGACGTGGACGAGTAGAGGCTGGACTGACTTCTCTCCGTTGCATTAAATAAATATGTTAGAACTAAGTTCTTTTTCTTTAAAAACAGTATGTAGTCTTAATCATGTATATTATATGAAACGATGGGTCTAGACTTATCTTATATATGTTTTGTTGTGTAAATTCATGTTGGTCAATGGTTCAAACATTTTACCTAGAAATGTGGGTAAGACACGACTAGACTTGTTTAATAGTCGATGTATAATTACATATATATGTAATATTTAAAAAGAAAAAAATTTAAAACTCTCGTGTCTTCGCTTTTAAGTCTTCCGCTGTATGTTATAAAATCATTATAATTTCTTTATTTTCTAAGTATGTAAAGGGTGACGACCTATTTCCAATTAAATTGGGAACGGGGCGTTACATATACATATATATATACCTGCTTCAAGTTTAGCCATGTCTTCTATTAATTCTTCAACTTGAATTGGTGTGTTAGAGGCCTTCAACTAATCTTGGACACAGATAAGAACGTCCGTTGTAATAGGTGTCAGAGAACTCCTAAAATAATCCAAAGTCTGACCACCAGTGCTAAATGCTGATTTAGAAGCTACTGTTGAAGACTGGATTGCTAAAATATAAAAAGAAAATGATCTTATCCTAAAAAATAGTTTTTAGCATAATTGACCTATTTAGTATAATAAAATAAAACTATAATATAATTGTGTAAAATTAGATTATGAAATAAATAAATTTATATTACTAGTAATTATATGAACTAAGTAGATTGTAGAGATTGACACAATCTCTCTCTAAATTATGCAAATAATTTATTTGATGTTTGATGAAAAATTATCATTTATTTATATTAGTAATTTGTTATTTATCACTCTAATATAAAAATATATATGATTTATTGATAAATGTCATTAAAATATAGTTTATTATTATTATTATTATTAAAATTTTGAAAATTGAAGTTTATGTAGCATTATTAATTATCAACGTAATTAAATATGTATTATATGAAGATATAAAAACTAAATGATAATATATATATATATATATATATAATTTTTGAAATTCGGTTCTTTGGTTCGGTCTAATTCGGTTTGATTTGGTTCCAGTTCGGTTCGGCTTTTAGTTTGGATAATTGAAAAATCTCCAGAACCGTACCAAAAAAAATTCGGTTCAATTTGGTTCGGAGAAAGTAAAAAAGTCAACAGGTATTATCAGTTCGGAACTTTTTTGGTTTGGATTTCGGTTCGGTTTCGATAATCTCTAGGACCCATGCACAACCCTAGTCTCATTGTTATATATATTGGATGTGTGTGTTTTCAAAGAGAGTCTTTCACAAGATCTCTTTGTGTCTTTTTGTAATCACTTTCACAAATAATATATTTTGCTCACTTGTCACTCCACAAGTATTTATACTCGTGGAAATTTCAATTCTTTCTTCTTCATCTTATTTATTCAATTGTGACATTCGAAACAACATCATACACTTTGATTTATTTTCGTACAACTTTTTGGCCCAACCAAAACTTAAAAAAAAAAAAAATATATATATATATCAAATTTGAAAAGTGGATTTCTTTTTGGATTGATTGAGTTATATTTTGTTATATTTGAACATTTATTTTATATATGGATATTTAGAGTGTTCCAACCTATTTATGGTAGGCTTAAGCTAGCGTGTGAAATATATATTATGCATAAAAAATATTATCTAATAACATAATAAATATAAAATATCTTTTCTAAATAATTGGTTATTTATAAAAACCTAAGTTTACAAAATATGATAGGGTTAATTTTATTTTTGATCTTGTAAGTAAGGTCTTTTCCATTTTTTTACAACCAAGTATATATTTTCCAATTTTTGTCTTGTATGTTTCAATTTTTTTCCAATTTTAGTGCAATTTTCCAATTTTGGTCCTGTATGTTTCAACTTTTTTCAATTTCAGTCCAATTTTGGTCGGAATTCCCAAAATCTTCGATAGTACATGAGATTTTCCAGCGGCCATCCGATCAAAATTGGATTGAAATTGGAAAAAATTGAAACATGCAAGATCAAAATTGGAAAACTTGATTGCAATTGGAAAAATTTGAAACATAAAGGACCAAAATTGGAAAAATTTGAAACATAAAGGACCAAATTTTGAAAACGTATACTTGATTGTTCAAAAATGAAAAGGATCTTACGTACTAGATCAAAATTGAAATTATCCCAATATGATACTATATTATATAATTTTGAAATAATAGGGTTTGATCAATAGGTTAGTTTAGGTTGAATATGCAAATAAGACAAGTAAAGTGCAATAAGAAAACTATAGTTATATGTTGCAAGTAAGAGACGATGTAAGTTGCAATAAGACTTGTAAAATTGGAGTACTCGTGCTAAAATTGAAATAAATTCATGAAATTTTATAAATTATATTCCTATATTACCAGTTTGAAAAATTAATGTCCTAAATTATCAAACCTACTAAGTTACTGGATAATTTTATATTAAACTTGATCTCACATATTAGATGTTCTATAAAATTAAAAGCTTAGCCAAACACTTTTAAGTCTTTTAAAAGAAACATAATTTCACATATATAAAATGAACTAATGTATAACTATTTTTACTTTAATTAGTATAAATTTCCCTATATGTACACTAGTCCTTGTAAAAATAAGTTGCACTCTAAGCCACAAGCAACCCTCATTTGCATTGGTTAATGAGACTATTATGGTTGATAATGCTATATATGTAATTGTTTCGTTAAGTAAAGTATTAAATTTCAGTCCTTTAAAATCCAACACTAACTTATAAGTCTTCACTTATTTATACAACATATATGTATTTAGCACCTTGGTGTCATTTTACTCTTTATCAGACAGACGAGGGATTTTTTGTGGTAGGCAAGCTTCCATCATAACTACACTGTGGGAGACCTGGATTATTCCTCACAACTCTAGGTCCACGTGGCACAATTTCGCTTGTTTTGGGACGAATATCCTGCATTTACAAAATAATAGCTAATAATTATCTTATAACTACTTGGCATTGAAACAAGTAGTCACTAGCATCAAAACAAATTGATTTTGTGGATTTCATATGCCACATTTGTTTGTGGATGTTAATAACATCATATAAACACACATCTACATTCATTAATTGTGGTTCATTATTCACCAATACATTTTGTTTATTTTTTACATCGAATAAACAATACATAAAAAATTCCCCCAAAAAATCAAGAAAATAACATGTGAACCCTTTATTATTACTATTATTTTTTATACGTTGAATGAATGAATGTGGTTTTAATATGACCTCATATTGGTTGTAACATTATTAACACCTTAATAAGACTCCAATATGGATAATTTGGGAACAAAACTACATAAAAATTCAAAACTACACTTAATGTGAAACAAAATTTTAAACTCCAAGACGAGACCTATTATGAAACGGAGTAATGTATATACGGACCTGATCGAAAATAGCAATAGGAATAGCGAGTGTAGCAACAGCGTTGGGAGCATCCACTATTCCCGAAATCCTTCCTTCACAAGGGCAGCAGGATAGCAGAAGATACACCTGCACGTAAAACATACATTAGAATTTCGAAGTTCCAGATTAATTGAGTCATACAAATTCGTTAATAAATTACCTGTTCCTTAGAGTATCCGAACCTGGAAAGGTAGTCAATGGCGTTGAGCACAGCACGCTTATAAGCAACACTTGCATCCAAAAAGTGTTGCTTTCCAGTCTCATCAACACTAATGCCTTCAAACACCAACCACTCAGAGAATCTTGGCTCCATTGGGCCAATCTCAAAGATGGGGTTGACATGCAAAGGGGTGGGGCCCATAGGGGTCATGTACTTGTTCATCCCATCTCTTATGATCTCACACTTGAGTTCAAGAAAACCACTCATCTCTATGGCCCCACAGAATGCCACCTCACCATCACCCTGAGAGAAATGCATGTCTCCAGTGCTGAGATTGGCTCCCTCTACAAACACTGGGAGGTATACTTTTGAGCCTCTGCTGAGGTTCTTTATGTCACAGTTTCCACCATTTTCTCTTCCTGGAATTGTCCTTGCTGCCTCCCTTCCTATTCTCTCCCATTCTGGGCTTCCCTCCTTTATCTGCAAACGTGTGCTGATTATTTTGAAATATGATATGTTGGTGTACAGAATGCAATTATTACCTTGCCAAGAAAACATCCATTGGTGGAAGGAAGATTAGCAAGGGGACGTGAATGCAAGACCTCACACACTTTAAGAGACTCAACACCTCTTTCTACAAGTTCCCTTTCTCTCTCATTCCAAATCTCAAGCAATTCCATTGATGGTGCTGTTCCAACTATCCCTGGATGGCTCAATCCTGGAAATCTTACTCCTGTTTTATCAATTCATTCATTAATTATTACAACATTTATTATCATGCATGCATTCTACAATTAATTATTGTATTACCAGGGATATGAGGAGAGTAAGCATATATTCCTTCAAAATACCAAATAGCTTTGCTTGCACAAGGGAAGTGATCTGTTAGAAATCCCCCACCATTTTCCCTGTCAAAAATTGCAGTAAAGCCCCATTCATCTCCAGGTAGAGGCCCCAAATTGCAAATCTCAACCGCCAGAACGTCACCGGCCTCTGCAGGTTTTCCATTCCTGTCGACCACTCTAATCGGTCCACTCAGATAATGGACCTGCAGAGATAAGTTCCTCAAAAGTGTTTGGTAATAAAGATTTAAAAATAACATCTTGTTTCGTTCTAAAATAACAGGGTTGATGTCATTTTTTGTCTCATAATTATGGTGTCTTCCAATTTTGATTCCATAATTTAAGAATTTGTCTGATTTCAATCCAATTTTGACGAATTTCGCTAGAAAATGTTTCGTGTCAAATTCTTATTGGTCGAATGTCAAAATCAAAATCCCAATACGAATTTGACACATATCATTTTCCTACAATTCAAAATTTCTGAGTAAAATTGGATTGAAATTGAACAGATTCTTAAATTATGAGATTAAATTGAAAATCATGATAATTATGTGTCCAAAATCAAAAGAAAAAAATGATTTTAACCCAAAAGAACATGGTAGCAGCTTATAAGCAGGGATCCCAACTTCTTTATAAAATAAGATTTTATTTTGTATAAACTAACAACTGTCATTACTAATATCTTACAACTTCCACCAACTGATTTGTCCAACACTTCAACAACCTATATTTAAAATAAGATAAAACATATCATAAGCTGTAAAAACATCTTATAAATAAGCTCACTAGCTTGAATTTTTGGCTAAAAATCAGATAAACTAATTCTGAGATCAGCAAATTATATATGTTAATGTTTCATGTTTTAGTTGGCAATAAACCATGGGAGCATTATATGTACTTACTGTAGATAGGTCTAGGGTTTTAACATCAAGTGCAGAGTTAAGATGACAAGATATGGAGCCTCCAGTCCAGTCTACCATCTCCACCCTGAATACTTCCCCGGTTTCCACCTCCGCCACCGGAGGTATCTCCGGGTGCCACCGGTTGTGGAGGGGCAGCTTTTGCTGCCATGCCTTCTTCTTCAAGTCTATAGGAACCACTAATCTTGGACTAATTGGATGGCCCATGATTGATTTTCACATCAATTTTGCTTGTGTATTGAATTCAATAATATGTGTGCATATCTCCAATTAACTAATTATAATATCATGAAAATATATTCTTAAATTTGTGAAAGACAAGTTTGCTAGCTTACAAATGGACTTAATTTTCAGGTGGTCCCTATCTATGTCCTATTCTATTGTCTTTTTTTCCTTGATATTGGAAACTGGTATGATGTAGTTTTCAGCTGCAAAATGATGTAACATTTTTACTAGTTTATCTAATAATCATCATCAATTATTTGATTTTTGATAAAAATTAATTCAACCCTTCTCTAAAAATGGATTGGATTATCAAACATTAAGAACAAATAACTTGGTGTGTATATATGAAAGATGGTAAGTGAAATTGTAAAGAAAAGTATGAGAAACTCACAACAGAAGGATTAGCAAACTTGACATCTTCAGCTGTATATTCTTTTGTAATTCCTCCACCACTGAAATCCACCATCTCGACCCGGAACACCTCCCCGGTTTGGACCTCCGCCACCGGAGGTATGGCCGGGTGCCACCGGTTGTGGAGAGGAAGCTTTTGCTCCCATGGCTTCTTCTTCAAATCTATAGGCACAACCAATCTAGCACCAATATGACTACTACTCATTTTTACAACTTTCTTTCTATGTGGGTTCAAATGTTTGGTTTGGCTCTAATAGGTAAAAGTGGTGGGATTAATCTCTTTCACAAGGAAAAAGTTTGATAGCCAGCCACACTTGCAATATTTTCTTGAGTGGACCACTTATTACTTGGTGCACTCTTGGCTTACATAGAATTTTTTCCAACAAGATATTTGATATTGTTATACATTTTCATTTCGGTCATTATAACAAGGAAAGAAATTGTTATTTATACTAGTAGTACACAAGTATGATGCATCAACTGTCATATTATCTATCAAATTTTTTTTATTATATGATAAGATGAGATTTTGATAAATATTGATGTTATATACAGTTGTAATGGAGATTTTGATATAAAGTGGTGAATATATCTATTATCTATTTTATGTTACTACTATAAAAGTATGGATGTTTATTACAAAATGTGAATTGCCTAATATATTCTTATTAAAGATTATTATTTAAGGTTATAACAATAATTTAGTATTTTCATAATTAAATAATTTTATAATTCTAATTCAAAATTTTATATAGAATTCTTTTATGAATAGGACACTATTATATTATAACTCTAATTTAATATAGATCGTATACCCTTATTAAAAATTATTTAAAATCATAACAGTAATTTAATATTTTTATATTTGAATACTAATCAAAATCTGATAGAACCATAATCAAGTATTTTTGTATTTTCATAAATTTTTGTAGAACCATATTGCAAAATCATAACCCTATAACCCCATATATGTTAGGGTTAATTGCCAAAAAAATCACAACCTTTACTCAAATTGCCATTTTAACCAAACCTTTCATTATTGGTCAAAATAATCTAACTTTAATATGTTGTTTGTTTTTTAACCTCGGTCAGCCCCGAAAATTATTTCTGCTGACGTGTCCATCTGCCCGGACACGTCAGCTGCCACGTCTTAAATTAAAAAAAGAAAAAAAAAATCTTGCCATACAAACAACGTCGATGTGAGTAAATGAATTAAAAATGGTATGACGTCGTTTGTATGGTATGATTTTTATTTTTCTTTTTTGAATTTAAGACGTGGCAGCTGACGTGTCTGGGCAGATGGACACGTCAGCGGAAATAATTTTCGGGGCTGACCGAGGTTAAAATACAAACAACATATTAAAGTTAGGTTATTTTGACCAATAATGAAAAATTTGGTTAAAATGGCAATTTGAGTAAAAGTTGTGATTTTTTTGGCAATTAACCCTATATGTTAGTATCCATGAGTTTAATACAAATAATATTTTATCACCGAGTCGTTTGACTTGAGGCCCATAATTTATTTGGGCTTTCAATATGATTTGAACCACAGTGTCCCCAATTTGTGAATTAATTACGTTGCTAAGGTCCCATAATCTATATTTAGGGTAATTTATTTCATTTATTGGGAATGAAGGATGTGACAAAAGTATTTGTTATTCGATTCAAAATCATTCCTCAATTTAAGCTCGGTTTTGATAAATACATCAATGACTGAATATATTTATACTTTTCACAAAAAAGAATAATAACTACTCAAACTTGACTCACGTTCAACCCAACTAATTAAAGCTCCGTTTAATTTAATTGACAGTGAAACAAAACTCAAACTCAATTTTGGAGATTAGTAATTGTGTGATCCTTAGAAAAGTCAAGCATAATTAACATGAGAGTTCTTTGTAAATTCTCCCAAAAAGAAGGATCACATGCTTAGAAGTAGGACTACTAATCAATTTCTTAAGTCGTGTTTGGATGAAGGAATTTAAGAAATGATTTAAAATTTATAGTAATAATTTTATTGGCAATTGTGTTTGGATATATATGAATTTGAAAATCATCACTTTCATTTTGAACTAATTTTTGAGCAATATGAGTGGACTTTAAATCCATATGTGATTGGATTGGATTTGAAATTCATTCATTTCAAATCTATTTATCCAAACACAACCTTATATTTTCTCAAACACGAGCCTCACATAATTTCTGTCGGTAAACTGTCAATTTTTTTTTACAAAAACTAATGAATTTACCAATAAAATTCTATTGACAATTCAAAGGAATATTGTGTCCGTCGATAATTTTCGTTGGTATAAAGCACATTTTTATAGTAGACCAATTTATTTAATAAAAATTACGATAAATTCAATGTAAAAAGTAGGGCCAATTAAAAAATAGTAGTGGCAGCTCTCTTTTAATATATTTATAGTCGAGATTAGTATCCATATGCGTTCAATGAACATTTACTATAAATTCATATCATTCTTTTGTCCTTTTTTGAAGCATTAGGAACTTGAAATGACATGTGTATATATCTATAAGCATGGATGTACTTGTTAATTAGAATAAATTTTATTCTAAATATCAAGATTGTTTTGTATCTCAAATCTAAATATTTGCACATCGACTTCAGAATTTCTTGAAATTTTAATATCATGTGTTTTATTTCTGTCCAGACTTTCTATTATTATATTTAAGGGTTAATTATCATAAAAATTACTAATGTTACTTAATAAATTATTTTAAACAAGTTTTTAATATTAACAGAAGAGATTAGGATTAATAATTTCACAAAACTTCCCAACCCGACCCGGCACGTGGGCCGCTTCCACGCGCTCACCTGATTGTATATAATGTATCATGCGAAGATATCACATCTATTCAGGTATCACACATTTATTCTTCAGGTATCACATATTTACTCTTCAAGTATTATGCAGAAACAATGTTGTTTTTTTTTTTTTCCCTTTTTCTCCTTCTTCTTCTTAATCTATTTTCTTATCGATTTATTATTCTTGTTATTTGTTATGTACATTCTTCTTCTTCTCTATATTCTTGTTTTATTCTTCTTCAAATTGTCATGAAAGTCATTTATTTGTTCTATTACCTATAGAACAAATTACTAATATCTCAAACGTATTTTGTTAACTTACATATTATTCAAGCATGTAATTTTGGAATACATGTAGAACATATATGTAATACCTATATAACAAATATGTAATACCTGAAATTTATTTTTCATAACTTACATATCATTAAGTTTGTAATTATGTAATACATGTAGTTCATGTATGTAATACCTATATAACAAATCTGTAATACCTCAAAACTATTTTACATAACTTACATATCATTAAACATGTAATTATGTAATATATGTAGTTCATGTATATAATACATATAGAACAAATCGGTAATACCTTTAAGGTATTACACATTTAACTTTTTAAGGTGTCACTTGTATACTCTTAAGGTATCAGCGTACTGTAGAGTGAGTTTAAAATTTTAAAATTTCAAATACACGATTTTTATCATTTTCTTCCCCAAAACACAAAACAAACAGCTGACTTTAGAGGTTCCATGGTGTTGTAGTTAATGCATTTGCATTAAGACCCTTGATGGAAAACTAATAATTAACACATTAATGTTTATAATATAAGCTATTACATAAATACATTTCGGGTATTATACAAGTAACTTATAAGTATCATACATATATTTTTCAAGTATTACATAAATACCTAATAGATATTTGTATATGTTACTCTCAGGTATTGCACAAGTATCTTTTAAGTATCACACATATTACTTTCTAATATTACACTAGTAATTTTTAAGTATCACACGATTTTTATCATCTTTTTCCCCAAAATTTTCTGCAAATTTTTCATATTGCTGCAAATAAATATGTATCAAACTTAGACCACGATTGATCTTCAATGTCTAGATCATTGAAACAAAATAATCATCAATTTCATGAAATCATGATTTTAAGATTTAAAATCAAATATAATATATTAAGAAGAAAAAATTGATTGAAACAAAACATATTAATTGCAAAACTGTAATTTGCAAAATCTTCCACACATTCCTAAATCAAACGTCAACCCTATGTTTTCTAAACTTCAAATTTGCAGTCACATACACAACTCTCTCGCCTCTGATTTCTACCCACTTTATTTATAATTTACTCTTGACAGAAGAAAAAGAAGAAGAAGAAGAAGGTTGAGAAGAAATTCTAAAATATGCGTAGAATTTAGGAAGAAGAAGAAGAACTCGTTCCTCTCTCTCTCTCCTCTTCTCTCAATGAAGTGCAGAAACAAAAAAAAAATCTATATATAGATGGATCTGGATTGATGGAGCGGGTTGAGGGCACAAGAGTGTCTCTCTAATAATTTTGTAAAATTTCGAGATGAAATCTGAGTATATAATATGATATGTCTTCTCATATCTTTTATCTACTGATAAGTCCTCGTCCCAACCCAACATGTTTTTTAAATATAATTCTATGGAATTCTTACCTTTGATTGATTAATGAATCTCATGATTTCAGATTAAAAACCTGTCTTTTTTAAAATTTAAATCCTAGTGACATCGTATTTCCAAAATATCATAATCGCCCAAATTTGGAAGATGGAAAACGAATGGCTACCTCTCTATTTATTTTTAATTTATAAATTTCATCTATAGTTAATTTTTTGGATAAAAAAATTGGTTGAGATTGTTTGGTGGGAACTTCACAGAGCTTATTACACCTTATTTATTTAAGTTATCGTAATTATCTACATTCAATTTTTATTTTTTTTAAAATCAGATTCAATCTCACCAATATAATTAAGATTGGTAAGAAGGTTTTGTAAGAAAATATATTTGTGCAAAGTGCAATAATATACTGCTACAAGTAAAGCTTATTTGCAAAATAAAACAAAAAATAAAAAATTTGAGAGATACGTTAGACCCGACATGGGTAGCTATATTAAAAAGGTGTAACACCAATATATTTACATATTTTATGTTTTTTGTAGCACTAAATATTAATGTTCTAACGTGACATTTAACTAACTATAATTAAGATTCATTTTCCACACACTTGAGTGATGATTATAAGGCAAAAATGTTACTTTGACTACTGCACTTTATTTTTGCTCCAATATTACTTTTATTAACTTTTAATATTTTCACTTTTTAATTTTCTCAAACAATTTTTTCCCTTCTTTAACAAGACAAGGGCAAGAATAATATGTGGAGTAAAGGCAAGATTAATTAACAAAAAGAAAATGAAAAATTGAAAGTCCAAAATTAAAATAAATAAAGAGAATGGTAGTGACTAGGGGTGGAAATCGGATGGATCGAATCGGAAATAGGGTGTTTCGGAAACATTTCAAAAAATTTCGGAATTGAAAAACCAATTCCAATTCCGTTCCAAAATTTTTCGGAAAAATCGGAAATCGGAATTTCGGATTAAAAATATTCGTTCCAAAATCGGAAATTTTCGAATTGGATTTGGTGGATATCGGAAATTCCATTTTATCCATATATTTTATCATTAAAATAATTAATTTATATAAAATGTTATCATTTTTAATGAAATTTATGATATATTTACCTATGTAAATTAGATATTCACTTTTTATTTTATATAAAAAATATATATTATATTTTTATGATATATTTACTTATGTAAATTAGAAATTTATGATATATTTTGCTACTTAAAAGTCAGAAATATTTCGGATCAGATTTCGGAATTTTAAAACTAATTCCAATTCTGATCCGAAATTTTTCGGAAAAACCGGAAATCGAAATTTCGGAATTTCGAATTAAAAATATTCATTCCAAATTGAAAATTTTCGAATCGGATTCGACGGATATTGGAAATTCCGTTCCAATTTCCACCTCTAGTTGTGACAAGATAAGGTTGATTTTTGTGTGTATATAAATAGGAGATTGGGCCGGCGGGGACATAGCAAATCTAAGAAGATCCATTTTAAAGAGTAAAGTGAATTCTCAAAGGCAAGTGGACATGGACTTCTATTTCATATATGGATAACGACGCCACGTCATGAAAACGACATTCCCTTCTGTCGTTTCCCTTTCCTATCACCATAATAAACTAAGACAAAAAAAAAAAAAAAAAAGAGTCGTAATTCAATTGATTCTAAATAATCGAATTGGCCTGCAAAATTGATGATCACAAGTTCGACCAATGGGCTTGTGGGTTTTTGTAACACTATAGCCTCACTTTGTAAATATGATTTAAGTCAAATTGTTAAGAAATGTCAATTTCACCACTTTTATATATATATATATATATATATATATCATTCAAACTTTTATTTCAAATGTTAATTTTTTTTTTCTCTTTGATGAGGTAGAAGAAGGGGAAGAGAGGAAATAAAAACTTGAAAACTTGTGTGATCCAGAGTTTTGAATCCTAATCATCAGAATTTGCACCTTTTCCTAATCATCATAATTTGCATCTTTAAAAAGGTGGAATACCACTTAAGATATAAGACTTATAGTTTCAAATGCAAAAACTTGAATGTTCATATATGAGGGAATGAGTTGATAAAAGTGAAAATTTTCATAACATGGCCAAATTTATAAATTAATTTTCAATTCTAAACCTAGATTTTAAACTTTCTAATAAGAGGTGCAATTTAACCTTTTTTTTTTTTTTTTTTTTCTCAATTTAAGGTTTGAAAATTAGATTGAGTTCCCAATTCAAAACAAAATTTTCTTTTCTTTTTCTTTTTTCTTTTTTCTTTTTATTTATATTTATAGATTCATTTATATTTCAATATGTATTCATATTTTGGATAAATAATTAAGACAAGTTAGTACACTTCAAGAACAATCTTCATCCGACTTATCTTAATTTATATAAAAAAAACAGAAGAAGGATAGAAAAATATAATTAATTCAATTCATAAAATATAATTTATATTAACTGATTAATATTAAAATCAGTTTTCTATACTTTTATTTATAAAATTAAGAAAATAAAAGAATCTTAATTTTATGAATTGCATTAATGATATATATATATATATATATATATATATATATTAATACAAGTTGGATGATGATCGTTCCAAAATTGCACTAACTTGATTTAATTTATCTAAAATATAAATACATATTAAAATATAAATAAATCTATAAATATAAATAAAAAGAAAAAAGAAAAAAGAAAAAGAAAATGGAATTTTGTCTTGATTGAGAACTCAATCTAATTTTCAAGTTTTAAATTGAGAAAAAAATGTTAAATTAAATCTCTTATTGAGAAACTTTGAAATTGGATCTAAAATTGAGAACTAATTTATAAATTGCATCTTCTTATAAAATTTATCCTTAACAAAAATCTCTTAGTAATTAATTTATATGTATATAGTTAAAAAGAAATTCAAATGTCATTTAAGTCGAGATTTATAATATTAATATTCATCAATAGTTGTGTCTATATCTGTACCATTTGACAATGTTTGTAGAATAAACAATATACACAACAATTACCTCCCATTTGGTTATAAATTAGTTGGTTACTTTCCGTTGTGATTTTTATGTAATTAACTGAATTAGACATAATCTTAATCGAATTATGTTTTTGGAGTTGTTCAATAATTTTACAACGAGTGCAACATAACTAGTTAGTTACATTCTTCATTAGAATAGAAGACTAGCTTGGGACCAAATATATATTCCATTATAAGACTCAAATTCTTTCTTTCAATTGATTTAGGACCAAAAAAGACCAACTACAACAAAGAAAACAATCATTAGAATTGAGTGACAATGTTACATATAGTCAATTATGGCAACTCACAAAGTCTCATACATGCACTTACTTGAATCATGGACGACAAATAAAAATATTCCTTTGATATGTAAAATTTTCTTTTATTTTTTATTTTCTAAGAGTTCATACTTCATAAAAAATTACATCTTACTTCATAAATTCTAGCTCTCATTATTTTAATTGTGTTATAACATGAACAAATTAATTGCCTTGCTTAGGACAAAATTCTAAATTTGTTCTACACATGTTCTCTTATTTGGTACAACAGTGCACTTTCATGTGCAACGGATTGTGATCAGGTTAAAACCGTCCTTACTTGGATTGAACCCCAAATAGATCGATGATTAACCAGGTCGAACTCAACTCAAAATCTTGAACTTGATTTGGTCCTTGTGGAAAGGCGTGGACCAAAATCTTGAAATCTTATCTATAGAGATACTCTCAAGCATTGTTCAAGGTTAGTCCAACATTTCGGTTTGATGTATAAAAAAATGTTAATTAAATGGACTTTAGATATATATAACTCATCTTTTCTTTTTCTTTTTGAAACTATATATATAACTCATCTTCAAAAGCTTTGCATTTGAGTAAAGTTATCACAAGGTTGATGCAAAATTTTAGGGTTAATTTATTAAGCTTTTTATTCTTAAACCCCTTTTAGCCTTTTTATTTAATTAATTCAATTTAATTAGTTAGATTAGTTTTATTAATTTTTCCATTTGAAGGTGCTTGCTTGTCTGGTCAAAAAAGTTGCATGGTTTATTGGCAATTTCTAAAGACGAAGAGAGACAATCAACTAAAGGAAGAAGAAGCTAGTTAGTTAATCAACTTTCTTGATTTTTTAGTTGATAAGTTAGTTACATTTGTTAAGGCTTATTTTTAGCATTTTCATATATATATATATATATATATATATATATATATATATATATATATATATATATATATGTGTGTGTGTGTGTGTGAAGAAGGCAGTGTATAATTTATTCATTAATTCTCCTTGAAAACTCATATTATGAAGGAAATATTTCCTCTTCTTTTGCCGAACCTTCTTCTTCACATATCATCTTTTTTTTTTTTTTGATTTATTAACACAAATTTAATATAATATTACAAAATAAATTCAATATTAAAAAGATAACATGTTAATATTTTAGGTAATATTTAAGAACAATATATTTTACAAATTTTGTAAAATAACATAAAAGTACACATACATATACACACAAACATTAATTTATGATATAAGTATATAAGTATTTTGAATATTGAAGAAAATTTTAGAAAATAAAGAAAAAAAAATTATTTGACAAATAATTAATAGCCCCCAATTTTTTTTTCTGTGAGAAGAAAAACAAGTTTCAACTTTGAACCTTCAATAAACTCTAAAATTAAGTGGCAAATAATGTTTATAAGTTTTTACATAGATGAAAAATTCGAAGGTTGTTAATAGGAATTCAGAATACTAAAAAAATTAAATTCAAAGTTACAGTTTTAAAAATTATAAAACAGAAGTTGTTTAGTGTTAACGTGTGTGTGTATATATATATGCGGGAGCGAAATAAAAATAACTGTTTTCTTTCTTTTTTCAGATCATATAGGTATATTAACTAGTATATAGGTCCCGTGCGATACACGGGTACATAAATTTACTATTTTGGTGGTTTGATATGAAAATGTTGAACACAAAATAATATATTATTTGAGATTAATTTCAATATGATTTATTACCCGTGTGATACATAACCATAAAATTTAAATATTTCGAGTTTAACGTGAAAATGCAATTTATAGAAAATTAAGTTCTTAATAATATTTTAATTTCATTTGGCAACGACATAGTTTAACTTTCTAATATTTCTCACTTTAAAACTTGAGTATGATGTTTATAGTCATAATACTATCATAAATCTTGACGATTTACTGGAGAAACAAACTTATAACAAATTGATGGAAAATATTAAATAAGTGTTTCACTATATATTAGAATATATTTGTTGATTTTGTTATTAAACTTCTAATTAAAGCTATACATTTTTATCTTAAATTTTAATATTGACTTTTTTCAAGTTTGTACATTTTTTTATTAAATTCCATCAAGTATTATTATTTCTTCAAAAGTTCATAGTTAGTGTACTCAATTATTATTCATTTTTCAAATATTAAGATATTTTTAGAAAACATATTAATTGTTCAAATTTATTTGTGTTTAGTTTATTTATGTTTGTGTATACATCACAATTAAAATTAATATATTAAAATAAAACAATATGTAAGTTGTTTGTTCTGTCATAATTCCATTTATTTGTTACATTTGAAAATATTAAATGGATTGAAAAAATTACTTAAAATGGTTTTAGATAAAAATTAAATAAAAGAATTGTTGCTTTTATTCTAGAAATTGACCGCGAATGACATATCTAAATTCACACAAAAACTCCTGTGGTGCATGGATCTAAGATCCGTGCAATCCGGGTCGATCCGACCCGAATCCGTGAATTTCTATTTTTTTTTTCCAAATTTTTGTCTTGACCTTTATGTTATAAATGTGTGACCTTTATGTATAAATGTGTGACCTACAAACATCCGTACCTTTATATATGTAACTTAGAAAAAAAATGAAGATTTTCAACACAATTTGTATTGTATACCTTTATGTGATCATATCAATATGACCTTTATGTTATATTTATGTCACTTTTATGTACAAATATTCTGACATTTATGTGATATATAAAAGTGCATAAAGGTCAGAATATTTGTACATAAATGTGACATGATATAATATAAAGGTCACATTGATATCACATAAAGCTATACAGTTCAAATTATGTTGAAAATCTTCATTTTTTCTAAGTTATAGTACATAAAGGCCATGATAATTGTATATAAAGGTCATACATTTATAATATAAAAGTCACTAATACAACATAAAGGTAACAACCTAAAGCAAAAAAAAAAAAAAAATCAAAAACATGCGGATCCGGGTCAAAACTGGGTCGACCCGAATTGCATGTACACTAAGTGCACACAAGACCAACTCCTAAATTTATTTAAAACATTTTTAAAAAAAACATGTATCATTAATTTGTTTTTTAGTGTATCAATCAAACATGTTTCAACTAATTTTATATTAATCTTGAATTTTTTTTATCTCTCATACTAAAATGTGGTTATGCGGTCAAAGTTTACCAATCTATGTATGTATAAATTTATAAGATAATCATCAGTTTATTATTATTTTAATATTGTTAAACATGTTTTTTTAATTACTTGTTTATGTATAAAAGTCGACTTTTTTTTATCGAATTGAATTGTAAGTATCATTCTCAATATATATGTATGTATGTATGTATGTGTAATTGTAAAAAAATTAGAAAATCGAGAATTACAAAAATCGCAATCTATATAATATATCTATGTGTTTTACTCAATTGGTGAGTAGTAATTAATTAATTTAACTCATATATATATATATATATATATATATATATATATCAATTTATATACATATAAATTTAGGTGATAACTTAGTGGAGAAAAATAATGCTTAAATTTAGATATACTACCACTAAATAAGGAAATGTATGATTGGTTAATATGCGATAATTAATGATAGGTGCAATTTCTATATGTAGAAGTTTACACAAAATATATTTTCTATATTTAATAATTATCAATTATTAATTTTTAATATATTAAATATTTAGTAAGTAAAAATGAATGGGAAAATATTTACATTTCTACCTATAGGAGGTAACTATTTTATATATATATATATATATATATATATATATGTATATATAGATTTTCACAATAATGCAACAAGAATTATTGGTTCAGTGGCTTGATGGTGTTTTGACGAGTTAAGTCACAAATTTACCATAACTCAATATTTTACATGAGTTAAGTAGTTGTATAGGAAAATAATAATAAAATAAAAAAACCTCATATAATTCTGTAAGTTAACTCATGATTTTAACAGTTTTGCTCCGATGATAAAATTAATAGATCTAAGGACATATTAATTTTTTTTACATGCAATCATTAGATACAATTGTTTTTATATGCACTAAGTTAGAAACTGTGGATGATTGAGAAATTAACTAATTCAGGTTTTTAAATACAAATTTTATGTTCTGATGTTTGTTTACTTACAGACCGACTAGTAATATATTACTTATTAGCATTATTTGATACATTGATATGAACAAATATTATTATTTTCATTTATAAAATTTGCTATATTCCTTTGAAAATTGAAAATAAGTGGAAACTAATTTGATTTCGAATCCTCTTGAGTTTAAGTTAGAAAAGTTCTATTAGTCAGATATTTATGACAACAAACATTTTCCTGTCAATTTTATAGTTGGTTACATTTCCTATTTCAACCATTGGATTATTTATACAAATTTAAAAACATTCTTATATTTGTGTTATTTACCATTAACAAAGATTTTTAGATATAGATGACAATCTTTTGTTTTTTTTTTTTTCTAAAGTCACATATGCTTTTAATGTTGAGTAGGATTTTGTAAAATTGTTTCTTAAATCTCATTTTCTGGACGAGTCAACTCACAATTTATATATAAGTTTGTGAAAAAGAGTTTGATTTATTGATAATATATAGAACTTCGTCTTTCAAAATTATATCCACAAAACCATTTTATATGAATTTTTTGTGTAATGGTTAATTCAATAAGATATAGTTTTGTTGACAAAAAAGTTATGTGAAACGATCTACAAATTGTATTCATGAGACACAACCCAATCAACTACAAACAAAATATTTTCACATATTCATGTATATTGTGAAGTGTGTTATGAATCAACTTGTTTCATAAAATTAGATTCATGTAAGAAGTCTTACAGTAGTCATAATCTTTTATTAATATGGCTTAATTGCAAAAAAAAAAATCACCACCTTTTTCGAAATTGCAATTTATTCCTAATTTTTCTAAATCACCACCTTTTCAAAATTTCAATTCAATCCCAACTTTTAAAAATTAACAAAAAAATCACAATATTAACAAATTATTACAATTCGAAGCACATTTAAATTTTTTGAAGACCCTAACTTTATCATTTACATAAAATTAGGAATTTAACATACGATTGCAATTCAATTTTAACAGCCCAATATCGAATTAAAGTTCTGATTATTTTCTGAAAAAAGTGATGACTGTTTTACTAAATTTAAAAAGTTGGAATTAAATGCAATTTTAGAAACAAAAGTGGTGATTTTTTTCTTTGTTGCAATTAAACTTTAATAGATTTACATACTACATGTTAGTATATTGAATAGTGTTTGTGTGCACCAAATGCATGGATCATGATCCATATAACTGGGCATGCAGGTTGGATCGAGTCGGGTCTTACCCAGATTCGTGCCTAGGGTTTTTGTTTTTTTTTTTAATTTATGACATAACTTTTATGTTTACCGAATATAACATTTATGTTTACCGAGTATAACCTTCATGTACAAATATCATAACCTTTAAGTAAAATTACTTAGACTTTTTTCAATATAAAAAACATAATTAAAAGTTATGTACTTTTTATGTTAACCAAGTATAACCTTTATGTTATATTAGTATAACCTTCACATACATTTATCATAACTTTTAAGTGATATTACTTAAACTTTTTTTCACTATAAAATTTCATATAGAATGGTTTAACTTTTATGTAATAATAATTTAACATTTATGTTATATTAGTATAACATTTATGTACAAATATCATAACCTTTATGTACTTAAAAGAATAACATAAGGTTATATTATTATAACGAAAAAGTTAAATTATTATGCATAAAGATTATATTATTACAACATAAAAGTTTTGAAAGATATTATAAGTTTGTCATACAGTGCAAAAGGTTATGTGAACATAACTAAAATGTTAGGTTCGTCAAACTAAAAGATTATGCCAAATAATTGCAAAATTAGGGTTTGAGCGCGTGAAATGCACCATCAAATCGGATCGATTCGGTTGGAAGAAATTTGTGTACATTATATTATATTATATTATATTACATTACATTTATGTAGTATAATATATTATATATATTTTGTTGGAAGAAATCTGTGGCAGCAAAACCCAACCAAAAAAAAAAAAAAAGAGGCAGAAAATTGATGGGCGGTCACTTGCATTGTACAAGTTGTAGCAAGATAATATTTTTTCAATATATTATATATTAGAAAAAGGGCAAATAAATGGAGAGTGATAGGTTATAACTTATAAAAAGAGTGTGAATATGAGGAAAAGGCATATATAGAGTATCCAACGGTTGAGGAATCGGCATCCGCGGAAACTAGGAGCCGCTTATTGCCCAATACTTTGGAATCTAACTCAAACCACCCACCCACCCACCCACCCACCCACCTCCTCTAACCCAACCCAACCCAACCCTAGTTAACCACTTTTAAACTACTATAAACCATATACTTCAACCCCACTCTTCCATTTCTCAACTTCTTCCTCTTTATATATATCCTTCCTTCTTTCTTCTCTGCAACCCTAATATTCTCTCTCCTCTATCTCTCTCTCTCTCTCTCTCTCTCTCTCTCTTAACAACTACCATTTCTTTTGCTTTATTGGTTGATCATTGATAGATATTACAGAGGAGGAGGAGGAGGAGATGAGTTGCAATGGATGTCGTGTTCTTCGTAAAGGATGCAGCGAATCCTGTATTCTCCGGCCATGTTTACAGTGGATCGAAACGCCGGAGGCGCAGGGCCACGCCACCGTCTTCGTTGCCAAGTTCTTCGGCCGAGCCGGCCTCATGTCCTTCATCTCCGCCGTGCCTCAATCCCAGCGCCCTGGTTAGTAATAGTCTCTCTCTCTAGAATCAATCGATTTCACGCACATGAAGTGTTTGTTAATTTGTTTCTTCCACAGCTCTTTTTCAGTCTCTACTGTTCGAAGCCGCCGGAAGAACGGTGAATCCGGTGAACGGGGCGGTGGGGCTGCTGGGGAGCGGCAACTGGCACGTCTGCCAGGCGGCGGTGGAGACCGTCCTCCGCGGCGGCGCGTTGAAGCCGATCCCCGAGCTTCTCGGCGGCGGCGGCGAATCGGAGACGGATGACGCCTCCGAATGTACTGATGTGTTCAAGCTCCGAGATCCCTGCTCTAGGATGCAGAAACGACGCCGTTCCGCGGATGAGCCGGCGAAGGTCATGCAGTTAGCTGATCTCGATCTCACCCTAACGCCGGGCAAAAAGAGCTGCCCCTCGCCGGAAAAGCGGCGCCCGGGCAGCCCGTCCATGAATTCCGAAGAATCGGTGACGACTACTTGTGGAGATCGATCGCCAACCGATTTCAAGCTTCTTAATCTGTTTAATTAATCAGAGCAGGAGAGAGAAAAAACCTCTTAACAACAACTTTGTGGTTTTTCAGTTTTTTTTTTTTTTTGCTTGATTTTGTCCTCGTAGAATGGAATTTTGATCCCGGAGATTAATTCCGGCGAGGTTTGTGGTCGCCGGCACAAGATTTCCCACCTCTTTCTTGTGCAGAAAGAAATCGGAGGGGAAAATGAATGTTTTGCCAGCGAAGAATTCTTTCTTCCTTATCTCTAATCTCTCTCTCTCTCTCTCTAGTTTCTGCGTCTAATGACAACTGTTGGACTTGAATAATTGAGTTGCTTTTACCATTTTTCCACTTTTTTGCCTTTTCTACAATTATCCAACTATATTAAATTATTTCAATTTAATTTCCAACATTTGAAGCATATTCCAAATTTTATAGTACAAAAAAATTGAATAAAAGGGTGGCATGTAGGATTAAATTAATTAGGAAAATAATGTGCTCCTCAGAAATAGATTGAATATATCTAGTACCACGTCACCATCCATGTAATACCATTCTCCATTCTCTATTTTCCACACAAAACTTGATCATTGGCTTATTTCATGTAAACCCATGGAAAGCTGACACGAAATGCTCCCACTTTTTCAACTAAACTACAAATTAATCTTACGTTACTTGAACATATGCCACCACTAGTCTACGTCAGATCAATTTATATATATATATATATATATATATATATATATATATATATATATATATATTGGTAAATCTTGGTCTTAGAATATCGTGTTGGTCGATGATTTTAAGGAATGATAATGAGCATTTGAGCAAATGAATATTAGAGTAAAATATATTGGGGGGTAAGATTTATAGTCTAGTAGGTGTAGATTAAGCAAATGATGTAAGAATAGAGTGGTAGGGTTTATTAAGGAAGAATTCATAGTTATCCAAAGATGAAGAAAATGATTGGGCAGGTTGTCCTTGAGAACTTTGTCTTTTTTATTTGATTTATTTATTATTAATTAAAATAAATGGCTTGGATACACAGTTGGAGTTGGGGTCTGAATTTGATTGGGTTTTAATAATGGGTGTTGTGTTCTTCTTCTTGGGACCTTTCGGCGGACACAACAGCTTCTTAATTTAGAGAGAGAGAGAGAGAGGAGAGAGAGAATGCATCTTGTCTTTTTGAGACAGTGAAGAGGCGTGTATCAATCTTCTACTAAACATATCTGTAATCAAATTATATGTCATCTGTCCTTATTTGCTTATCTATTGTTTCTTTTTTTTTGTCTTCTTATCGAATTTTCTATTATGTTAGATGTTTTATTTTATATTATATGATCTATATTATTATTAAAAATTACATATGAACCATATTAATTATTTAAAAATATCAGATGAAGTTCATAAAAAAATTATATCCAAGTCTTACAAGATAGTAGAAAATGTAGTGGACAATATCAAGTCTTTGGGTGGTTTAAACTTAATTAGTTAACATATACTCTTTACCATTAGATTATCATGTTTCATCTGAACATCAAATATAATTGTGTGTCATCAAATTTAGCATTGAATAAGTTAGGATTTTATGTTGGGATATTTATATTTTATGTGGTTAAAATTTTGTTTAATTCCTTTTGTAACAAAATCATATTTAAATCAATTTTCTTCCAAAGATATGATTTTACCCATTTTTATCATTTTGCCCTTACTTATTAAATGTCAAATCTCATTTAGCCACAGGGTGAGATTGATATAGTATGAAGGATAACGCAATGGTGTCATCAATATCTATTTTATAATGCCAACCAATGGGTATTTCCACTACATTTATCTTTATAATTTTACTTAGGAGTATAAACTTTCTCCAACTATTCATCATGATCAATTTGATCAAGATTGTTCAAACATTATTCATAGATGTTTTATATTTTGTTAATTTTTTTTTATAATCATCTAGGGTATAATCACAACTTTTAATATTACTATAATCACAACTCTAATATTTTTCTCCAAAATCAACAATTCATTATATATTTTGCAATCCTGGCACAATTAACTAACTTTTAATTAATAGTGTGATAATACAATCACGCTACTTTTTTTTTCATTATCAATAGAACCTTACCAACTTTAAAATAAATGTATTTCAAATTATCCAAAGTATAAAATTCATTTAAATTATCTAGAAATTAGTTAGAAATTTAAAATACGTTTTTCCAATCTCCATTAATCTGAACTTACCAATAAATCTGTTAGTCTATATTTCAAATCCATATTCAAATTATTATTAACTTCAATATTCATGAACTAACAGCAAGAGAAATTGAGGGGTAAAATGGGAAAAGAGAAGAGAGGCCGACATGAAAGGTCGGGTAAAAATAGCGTGGCAGCTACTTGTACGGTCAACGTCGGCTATTTTGGTACACACAAAAAATCTGTTTACTATATATACTACATTCCCACTTTATGTGAATCAAACTATTTATTTTCTATAATAAATTGCTTTTAGGGGATGTATAATGTGAGTGAATAAAACAATTTTAATGATTTGAAAAATTATTTAACGTTCTCAACAAACTCTTATTATTTTCGACAAAAAATTTTATACACACGTTGCACGAACTCTAGATCCATGCATTCGAATCGATCCAGTCCAAAACGTGCAGCCACGTGTCCGCGCGTGCCATTAGATCACGTATAAAATTCGCTCAAACATGTTCTCAGGTGTCATACCTTTATATTATGTTAGTTATATTTTTTAGTAGTGTTAGTCATACATTTTAGTTATGTTAGTCATACATTTGGTAATGTTAGTTGTACCTTAACATTTTTTAGGCACACATATTAACATTTCATACATTTTAGTTATGTTAGTTATACATTCTAGTTAGGGACCCCAACCCAATTTACCACAAAAAATATAAAGTATAACAAAAATACCACCAAAAATAAAATTGACATTTTTATACCATAAAAAATAAAAGTATGATACTTTATACCATGAAATATAATTGTATGGCAAAAAATACCACAAATATTGATTCACTTTGATGAGAACATTTATTACTCAATAACAACCTAATTATCATTACTTGGTCAAAGGGAATCATGGTAAATAAAGTATTTTCTTTCACCCCCCAAACCCAAACCCTTCCCTTTGAATTTTTTGCAGATTTTTTCCCCAAATTTCCCAAAGTAAAAAACTGAAAAATTCACTTCATAATCCACGGTAAATTCTTCAATTTTTTGTTGAAAATTCACATTTAACACGAAGATGTCAAACCAAGGAGAGATTAGTGATATAATCCCTCGTTTTTCCAGAAATTTGTTGAAATGAAGACTTCTAATTTGTTGAAATTTCTTGAGAATTTGTTGAAATTTGGTTGAATTGGTTGAAAACTTTCTTAATACTTTTAATTTGTTGAGTATTAGTTGAACAAACGGAGGGTTAAACATCAATTTCAAATCCCGTTTAACCCTAAATTATTTAGGGATTAAGTTTAATTTGTTTTAATATATGCTTGAATTCATGTTTGGAATGGTTAAACGAGTTTAATTTTGCATTTGATAGGGTTAATTTTCTTTTTTTTCAACTAATACTCAACAAATTCAAAGTATTAAGACAGTTTTCAACCAATTCAACCAAATTTCAACAAATTCTCAAGAAATTTCAACAAACGGAGGGTTAAACATCAATTTCAAATCCCGTTTAACCCTAAATTATTTAGGGATTAGGTTTAATTTGTTTTAATATATGCTTGAATTCATGTTTGGAATGGTTAAACGAGTTTAATTTTGCATTTGATAGGGTTAATTTGTTTGAATATGTGCTTGAATTCATGTTTGAAAGGGTTAAATGGGCATCATCGACGTTTAACACTATAAATTTTGAAATTTATAGTGTTAAACGTCGATGATACATAATCCACGTTTAGGCAGGCGCACGCCATAGTGCGCGCGCGCCCTACGCCCCCGTCATCTGTGTTGCGTGCGCGCGCTGCGCCTCCTGTCACCCGTCGCGTGCGCGCCCTCGACACTTGTTTCGCGCACAATGCGCCCTCGTCACCCGTCGGAGGCGCGCATTGACGGGTAATAATCCCCCTTTAATCTCTGTTTACTAATTTGAATAATCCCGTTTAATAATTTTAATAATCCTAGTTTAATAATTAAAACATCATATTTGAATAATCCCCCTTTAATAATTTTTATAATCTCCGTTTAATAATCCCCGTTTAATGCCAAATAATTTCCTAATCCATCTTAAATAATAGGTAGATAATGTTAATAATCCACTTATAATAATCCCCATTTAAGAAACGGTACAAAATATCCTAATCCCCGTTAAATATTTTTTGTAATTTTAATAATCTCCAATTAATAATCCCTGTTTAATATACAAAGCCAAATAATTATAGGGTCCATCTTAAATAACTGTAATAATTTTAATAATCCACTTATAGTAATCCCCATTTAATAATTAAAGCAACATAACATCCTAATCCCCGTTAAATATTTTTTGTAATTTTTATAATCTTCGTTTATGAATCCCCATTTAATAGTTAAAGCCAAATAATTTCCTAATCCATCTTTGATAATAGGTAGATAATTTTAATAATCCACGTTCAATAATCCCCATTTCATAATTAAAGCAATATAATATTATAATCCCTCGTCGCCTTATAGTCCAAGGGGAACAAATGAAAAATAGTGACTTGGGTCAGTATACACACATGAGTTTGGATCCTGATAGCTAGATGTAAACGGACCACTACTCAGCCCATATCGTTGATTTTGCTCATCCATAGTGATCGATATGTTGTTTCGGATGTTCGGAATAAGATGATCCACCTCTAGGGGGTGTATTTTGAGTCTCCGGAGCCGACAACATCGGATAATCTAACATTAACACTCGTCAGAGAAACAAAAACAACAAGAGCGTCTTCTATCATTGACAATATTCGTTGCAAAACTCTTCCATTCTTTATTTTTATCTTCTTCACCATTCCTTCAGTTTCCACTAGTGTGTGCAACACATATCCCAATTGCATCATGTCGGTACCCACAATATCATGAATGGAAGACATTAAATCAAATAATGTAATTTCACGAAGGTGAATGACCTCTTCAAAATCGTTGGTGTATTCTAAACCTTCCCAATAGCCTCCATACCATACAACAACTGGAGAAGTCATTTTTTTGTGGATATTGCAAAAAAAAAAAAAAAAAACATTCATATTTGTGAGTATTATGAAACACATAATAAATAACAAAACAAATAAAGCGCATTAATTATTTTCCACTCGTAAAAAAATAAATAATTTAAATAATAAACTACTAAAGTCTGAACATAATAAATCTAAAGCCAATTAATTTTAATATACTAAATAAACTTTCACTTCAACACTACTGTGCATCACAATATTCCATTTACTATAGGAGTAACTGTACCAAAAAATTAATTCACGTTGACATAACTAATCTGTATATGTAATAATATTCATTTCACGTTTGATGTTCTTATAATTAAAATTTTAAAACTAATTTATAATTATTGTTCGTTTAACTTATAAACTAATTTTACTATAATTAATCTTCATATGCCTTATAATTCTCAATAACTAATATATTTACATCCTAATATAGTTATGTAATTATAACTAAATAATAATTCGTCATGAGATCTTCCTGTAATATTGTAAAAAAGATATACTAATGTACACATGAATATTATAACTATTGTAAATAAATAATAGGTACATAATAATTTTCCTTATGAACAAAATAAATAATTAATAGTGGATTTTTCTTCTTAACAAAATAAATCATTTAAACCTATATTAAATAAAATTAAACCTGTAACAAAATTAATTAACCCAATAAATAAATAAAATTTCCATCATTAAAATAATTAATAAATTATTAAATGGGGACTATTAAATTATGTTGTTTTAATTATTAAAACCCGATTATTCAAATGCACGCGCGACGGGTGTCGGGGCGTTGAGCGCTCACGCGACGGGTGCCGGGTCGCTGAGCACGGGCGCTTGATGGGTGTCGGGGGGGCTGAGCGCGCGCCCCACGACGGGGGCATTGTGCACGCGCGGGATACCAAGGACGGGTTAAACATGGATTAGTGGAATAATCCACGTTTAACCCTATTTAATTCGAATAAATAGGGTTAAGCGTGAATTAAGTCAATAATACACGTTTAACCCTATGATTCGACAATTTTAGGATTAAACGTGGATTATTATCATAATCCACGTTTGACCCTATTATTTTCGAAAAAAATTGGGAAATACGTCCACGTTTTACACTAATTTAATCGAAATAAAAGGGTTTAACGTGGATTAAGCAAATCATCCACGTTTAACCCTCTAATTTACGTTCAACCATAAAATTAGAAAAATAATAGGGTTAAATGCGGATTATGTTAATAATCCTCGTTTAACTATTAAACATACCTTTCTTATTTCAACGATAATTCTTCAAACCTTCCAAGTGCCAAAATGTCGAAAAAATTTTAGGGGGAATTTTGTATATGAAAAATTGTTGTATGATAATTTCTTACTGAGTTTATCAACATTACATAAACGTATAAAGTGAATAAACAATACAACATGCATGTGAATTCACAGTAAATATTAAGAACAAAAAAATAAAAAAATTGGGTGTAATAGTTGCAAGCATGGGCAATAAATAGTAGGACATTTATTTCGACTATATACCACATATATAGTAGGACATTTTTTGCATGCATGGACAAATCAATTCAACAATAGTTACTTGTCAAATTAAAGCACTATTCTCCATTGACTTGGACTAAAAATGTGGTAGAAAGTGTATATAAACTATATTGTGTGGTAGAAAGTGTCCTACAACTAAATTTTATGGTATAAAATGTATTAAGTTATATTTTTTGTGGTATAATGGATACTTTCCTCTTCTAGTTATGTTAGATATACTTTTTAGTTATGTTAGTTGTACTTTTATATATTATATAAAAGTATGACTATGTTGATGTAAATGTATAAGCAATATCACATAAATGTAAACATGTACAAATTGTGGTAAAATTAGGGTTTTTTTAATGTTAAAAGTATTTAATAAATGTATGATATTTGGATATAAAAGTATGACTAAGATGACATAAAAATATGCTTAACATAACATAAAAATGTCATGACAAAAAAAATATGAATCCAGGTTGACCAAGACCTGACCCTCGTACATGCGTGTATCAAGTGCTCATTTGCAATTCATTATTTTTTTATTGACTTATCAACTAGTGTGTTTGGATTGGGATAGTCATTTTGGGGTATTTCAGGATTTCAACCCAACTAAACCTTAATAGAATGAGTTTTGGTAGTTTTAATAGAATGAGTTTTGGTAGTTTTAATTTTTAAATGAGCTTAAGATTAGTTAGATAATATAGTTAAATATCCATTAGGATTCAAATACTGGTACAAGCCTGTAGATCCTATTATATTCACATATATCTAAATAAAATATATTTTTAAAATTTTATTTATCTATATATTTATACATATGTATATAATATTTGGATGCATGGGATGGATAAGTTGTGTTTATATATTAGTCAAATAAGTAAGCAAAAAAAAAACAAAAAACTTAGTTGAACAAATTAACATGTCATTTATGATATTTAAATAATAACTCTTTGTTTCCAATATCATTAAAGTTCAATAATTTTATATCATCCAAGTACTCAACAAATTCATCATATACTCATAAATCATCTGATAAATTTATAATAAACGTAATTAAACACCCCTAAATTAATTTGCTTGATAATGAGAAAAAAAAAACTATATTTTGTAGGGAATAGTGATGGTGAAATAAAGGAATATATTGATGTTATTATAAAATTAAAAATAAAAATGATGGGCATCTATCTCCATTCTCCTCCTATCTTTCAGGGGTTCAAGAGGTGGGCCCTACAATCAAATTGTGTGTGATATTTTAAACGGGTCGTCGAGAAACTGATGATCTGGAATATTCCACAAACAGTGGGATGTCATTTGGGTAGGGTCCACCCGACCCGTTCCCGAATTTTTGGCTTGGGCCCACCTTCACTGCTGACCCTCCTTGATTATGTATGGTGGATTTTTCTTTTAAATCTAAAGTTTATCGAAAGTTTAAATAAATAAAGTTACATCAAACTCAATCTATTTAAAATTTCAAATAGTACCCATAAAACTTAACGATATGTACATTTCTTAACTTAAGTAAGAATTTAAATTCTTGTCCCCCAACTCTCATTTATAACTTAAAAGAATTAGGATTTAATGATTGTTTTTGATAAACTTTATAGTTCAAATTTTAAATAAGTTATATATATAATATTACATATCATCATCACTTAATACCAAATCTATAAATCGATATAAAAATAAAGAAAACTAAGGTAGGTTATTTCATAATAAAAATTAAATATTTTACTAAATATTACTATTTGACATTAAAAGATATATTTGTCAATTTACTCGTGATTTATAATTGAGTCAGAGTTATTTATGACTAATTTATGGACTAAATTAATTGATATGTGTACATTAAAATATAAGATATGCAAAGTTTTTTAAAGATCTCTCTTAAATAAAACTACTCAACTTAGATCCAATTTTGTAAATGTTGTATTTGGTAAAATACATCATGTACGGTTTCTATAAAAACGTTGTGTGAGACACATTAATTAATATAACTTATCCTTATAAAATGACCAAAAATACATCAAATCAAAAAAGGTGACGGCGAAATTGTTAATTATCTATAAAAAAGTTGATCACAATAACAAATTTCACAAAGTTATTATTATTAAATCAAAAAAGTTGACGGAGAAATTGTTAATTATCTATAAAAAAGTTGATCACAATAACAAATTTCATAAAGTTATTATTATTATTATTATTATTAATTTTTTTTGTTTTTATTTGGTTAATTAATAGTATAAAATTAGATTGCTGAAAGATATGGTGAGAATTGAAAGGAAAAAGAAGGGCAAAAGCACATGGGCATGATCCTCAAATGACGTGGAAATTGGAATATATATTTATTTAATTTGGGGAGGAAGGGGCGACACGAGCCCCCACATTTGAGTCTCGTCAACTGATTATATTCTAAAATAAATTATATAATATTTGCTTAATAAAAAAAATTGAAATAATAAAAATGCATATAATATAGGAATGAGGACAAGGAAGTGGAAAGTATGACGTGGATTTCACACTATGATTCTTCTTTGCCCAAAGTCGGACAATTTTCCAAGTTTCTTGGTGCACATGCAAACCCTCTCCTCACCATTACTTAATTGCGAATCATTACATTACATCAACATTGTAATTTTATTTTAATCATTAATTTGTAATTAAATGATTGTACAAATAACTATTCTCTCTATTCCAAATTAATTGTCATTTTAACATTTAAAATTTATCCAAAAATATTTATCATTATAAGAATCCAAGAAACATTTTTCTCAATTCTTCCAAAATCATCCCATTTATTTTTCCTTATTAAATGTTTTATTATCTTATAATGAGTATTGGAAATATTAAAAGGAAGAAAAAAAATTATGGGTAGATTGGTCATTTTGTAGGTTTTCAGTCTTCTTAATTTCTATAAAAAATACTAAAACGTCAATTAACTTGAGATCAAAGGAGTAAATCATATCATTTATTTCAGCTTGTGTTTCAATTTCATTAAAATTTCAAAATAACGATCATATATTACATTATAACTAATTAAAACACAACATTTACTAAAGACAATTAATATAATATAAAATGAAACAAAAAAGTAAAACCATTTTAATTTTTTTAAATAATAGATGAGGTGGGAGCAATTGGGCCCTTTGAGGTCATTTCAGCAAGGAGAGCAATTACCTGCAACTTTGCATTAATTGTATTGTAATTATCATTAATTAAGAAGACATTTGTTATCGGAATTATTACCGAATAACCTTTATTTTTTTTCAGATTATATATTATATTTGTGTTTAAAATTTTGACAATTCTACCCAGACATGTGCATACTATGTTTACACTATAAAGTATATATGAATACTCACTCTATCTTTTGGTGTTTATTGCTTTAAGTTTTTTAGCAACCTTAGATTAGAGTTTAGGTTATCCTGGCTAAAAGTGAAGTTGTCTATTATCACCAAAATACTAGTTTGACCTTCCCGTTTTAACCGAGTCTGGATTTTCTATTATATTTAGTGTTATATTTTATATTATATAAAATTTAATACATATTACGTGTTAATTAATAATATCATATGATACGCGTGGTGTATATTAATTAATTTGGAATAAAAAATGTAAGATAAAGTCTAATAGAAGATCCCACTCCTGAGTTAATCTTTGTATTTGGTGTTCACTTCATGATGTACATTAATGAAACAAGGATAATAATAATGTAGCTATTTAATATATATATATATATACACACACACTCCATCTTTCCCAAATTAATTGACTTTTTAGCATTTTTCACACAAATTAAGAAGACCTACAAAATGACCGATTATTTTTCTTCTTCCTTTTTATATTTCCAATTTTCACTTTGAGATAATAAAGCATATTTAATAAGGAAGAATAAATTGGGGTAATTTTGAAAGAATTGGGAAAAATGTTTCTTGAAATCATATAGTGATAAATATTTTGGGACAAAACTCAAAAGATAAAATGATAATTATTTCGGAACGGAGGAAATATAGCATATATATATATATATATATATATATATATATATATATATATATATAAATACATTTTTAAGATTGTGCAATAAACGACGGACAATACATAATAAGTGTAGTATTATTCCTTTTGTTTCAAAATAATCATCCCTTTTTTATTATGAAGAAGAGTTAATGATGTTTTTTTTTTAAATTTCAAATTACCATGTCTTCTTTGTACTAGACTTTTATTTAAAGATCTACTTTAATTACATCTATTAAATGATGAATAGATTAATCATTTTATAATTGTACTTATAGTTATTAAATATTTTTTTAATTTTTAAAAACCAACCATAAATGATATATTTTTTTGAAATGAAGAAATATTGGATTTAGTTTCCTATTTGATAATGCTTATGGAACAAATCATATTATTAAGGCAAAAACTTTTGTGCATAAGGTGCACGAATCCAAATCTATGTACAACAATACTATTATATTATATGAGTGATACTGTTATATTATATATAGTTTTAACAATATTACTCATATAATATAACAATATTACTTCATATAATATAACAATATTGTTGTGCACAGATCTGGATTTGTGCATCTTGTGCACAAGAGTGTCACTATTATTAAATATTATTAATGTATGCCAAGTGGGCGGAGTTGGATAATTTATATGAATGTGAAATAATATTATAACGAAATATACATTTTTAATTGTGATGGTGAATCAGATTGGCTCGCGATTCAATTGTTCTATCGTACCAATTACAATAAACAATTGCTAAAAAGTATTGCAATAAACAATGTGAAGTATATGAATTAAAACAAGTGTCCAGATGTATACTAAAGAATAACTTGTTTTAGGAGTACTATTAAATAAGCACATTATAAATTCAAATATGATCAGAAATCTCAACTTCTTTCTAGATCACCAAAATAAATGCACAAATTTTATCTGTGATCAATAGTTTATATTTTATGAGAGATTCCAACTTATTTCATTAGTTAATCTCTAATTTTTAGGTAAGTTTGATTTTTAGGTTATGAATTAATTTATCTTACAAAATTAATTATGTTGAACAGTCTTATGAGAGTCATACTCATATATATGCATGCTAAGTTTTCAGATGAGATAATAAATTTATACAAATTGATATATATATATATATATATATATAGTATACTGTATACACACACATTTTTTTATATATAAGGCCGAGATAACCCAAAATTCAGGCAGGTAGACTAAAATATATATATATATATATATATATATATATATATATATATATATATATATAAAACTAATTAGTAATGGGCATGATAGAATACATAAGTTTTAGATTCCCAATTGATTTTTTTTTTAAATTTCTAATGAACATCATGTACAACTTTTTTATATAAAACAACAAAATTTATGTGAATTTACCCTTCGTAAAAGTAGTCATTTGGAATGATTATGTAATCTTAACATTCAATTATTTTATTATTTATAAATATGAATTATGATAAATTTGAACACAAAGACTTCTTTTAGAATAAAAATATACATTTTACCAAAAAATTTAAAAAATATATATCTCTTCATTTCATGTGATGTAGCATCTAAAAATCCCCCTTCTCGTTGGTCAAATTTGTTGTAACTCGACCATGATCTAGAAATTTCAATTTATACCCTTCTTATCAAAAGCACTGAAAAAAAGGTTGGCAAAAAATTGTATGTCCAAGGGCACGGATTTTAGATCCATGCCCCCAACCCGACCCGGCGTGTAGGCTGCTCCCACGCGCCCTTGCCATGCGTCTACGAGCTTGCACCTGTTGGTATCACACATTTGTTCTAAATGTATCACACATATACTCTTTAGGTATCATATATGTGTAATATTTATAGAACAAATGTGTGATACCTCAAAACCGCGCGTCCACACTGCGTGCCCATGCGCCCACACCCACCGCGTGCGCACTTCACAAGTCTAAATATATCACACATATACTCTTCAGGTATCACATATGTATAATACTTATAGAACAAATGTGTGATACCTCAAACCGCGCGCGCCCACACCGTGCGCTCACGCCGTGCGCCCACACCCGCCGCGTGCGCACCTCACAAGTCTAAAGATATCACACATATACTCTTCAGGTATCACATATGTATAATACCTATAGAACAAATGTGTGATACCTCAAAATCGCGCGCGCCCATGTTGCGTGCCCACACCGCCCACACCCGCCGCGTGCGCACCTCACAAGCCTAAATGTATCACATATATACTCTTCAGGTATCAAATACTTTTAGTTTATATTTGTAATACCTATAAAATAAATTTGTAATACCTCAACAGTTTATGCACGAATATATATATATATATATATATATATATATATATATATATATATGGGTCTGGCGGGTCGGGGCACACAAGTGTAGCTCAAAAAGGTATTGTGATTTTCATTTTCCCTTTGCTTTAAGAGCTAGGTATTATTTTGGTTATCTTTTTCTCAAAAATTAATTAAAAAGAAAAAAAAAAGGAAAAATGGTGGGGTGGGGCCCAAATGTGGATTTTGTTTTTGCAAGTTGGCGAGCAAGTTGGCACTGAAAAAGTTAGGGTGAAAGTGGATTGTAGTGACGTTATTACCCTCATATATATGTGTGTATATATATATATATATATATATATATATATAAGTACACATTTATTATTTTCAAATTAATAATTAATTAGATTCGGAATATTGGGTGCTAAATTAATGCTTTATTTATTATGCCTGCGTCAAAATTATAATGCTTCACTTTTGTTTTCCATGAATAGGAGACATATGCCCTTTCATACCTTTTCAAGGTCATTTTCTCCATTCATTCATTTATTCTATTTAATTTGTTAGGTTAACAAAATAATAAAGTTACCTCTTTAATTTGGATGAAGCTCATTTTGTCCGTACATGCATTCATTCTATTTAGGGGTCGGCTATCTGCACCCGTGAACTTCTAAACACATCCCAATTTTAAGTTTTTTTAATTAAAAAAATATAAAAATAATTAAATTCCATTTTTGCCCCTAAAATTTCAAAAAAATAAAAAAAAATTGAAAACCCTCACACTCTTCCCTCTCTCTCCCGTCGTTTCAATTTTTTTTTCTTCTTTCATTTTTTTAACTTGATTTTTTTGGAATAACACAACAATATAATAAAAAACATTTCACAAGTTAACTAAATATGTAAAAATCATCTAAAAATAACATAAAATCATGTAAAAAATTTATCAAATTCGATGACTCCGTTCGACCCTGGTTAACCGAACACACCTCTGTGTGTTCGGCCACCAAGCGTCGAACATGTTATAGGCTTGTTCAGTCACTATGCGTCGAACACACAATATATCAAATTTGATGACTCCGTTCGACCCTAGTTGGCCGAACACATAGATGTGTGTTCGGCTTCTATGCGTCGAATACACTATAGAATGTTCGGTAGCCGGCCGAACACATCTCTATGTGTTCGATCAACCAGGATCGAATGGAGCCATCAGATTTGATATATTTTTTTTGTGTTTTTTACATGATTATACACGATTTTTATATATATGTAGTTAATTTATGATATAATTTTCATTATATTATTGTGTTATCTCTAAAAAAAAGAAAGGACATTAGAAAAATGAAAAAAAAAAGAGAGAGAAGAGGACAGCGGAGGTCAACAGGGAGGGGAAAGAAAGAATGGGGGATTTTCAAATTTTTTTATTTTTTTGAAATTTTAGGGGTAAAAATGGAATTTAATTATTTTTTTATTTTTTTAATTAAAAAAACTTAAAATTGGGGTGTGTTTAGAAGTTCACGGGTGGGGATAGCCGGACCCATCTATTTAATTTGTTAGGTTAACAAAAGAAATAAAGTTACCTCATTCTGGCAATTTGAGGATTCAACATCTCATTGCCCAAATGTTTAGATATAGAAAGATAATTCTCTCTCCTATTCAAATTAAGTATTGTTTAAGTTGTTTTATCTTTTTTTTTTTTTTCTTCTTCCAAGTTATCCTTTAATCCCTAAAAGTTTTTTTAATCTTGAACGTACATATTTAATCATTTTAAAATTTATTCACATAAGATTCTACAATCTTTTTATATCCTAATTTTCCCTATTTTCTTTCTTCTATATTATCTCATTTCTATGAAATAATTAAGGAGAGGGAATGAACCATATTAATTTAGGAATGAATTGGGAGAGATTCATGTTCAATAAATTTCTTTAGCTAGATCTGTAAGTGTATGGTGTAGATTGTAGAAGTGGTGAGTAAGGTCGATCTCATCGAGACTATCGAATTAGAATATGATTAATTATCCAAATTCAACACCTAAATTTATCTAGGTAATCGAATAAGAAAGTTTCAAATTTTCATAACTAAAACAAAATAAAATTATGAAGGAACACGATAAATCAATATAACGAAGGCAAGTTCTAGGACTTGTTTTCATCTAATTCTTATCAAAATATCACTCCATTCAACCCAAGTTCATTAATTATTTCCCTATATGAGCGATCACGAATATCAAATTAACCACTCTCTTGAGCTAGTTAACCGGTGGATTAAAGATTATCGAATGTATCTCTACTCGATCCGATAAAACAATTAACTCCCAAAAGTACCTAAGGTTGATTTCTCATCACATAAGTTCATTAATCTCTCGATCTAATTACACTTACATGTCATGTGTTTACTTTTCTATAATTAAATCTACTCTCTCAAATTTCGATTCAATTATTTAAACATGCTTAACTAGTGGTCATCTAATCAAACAAACAATCAAAATATAACACACAAAGTGGTTCAAAAATTAAGAACTTGAGAATTAAAATCAAAGATCTATAAAGATTTGAATTGAACTACTAACAAATCCTCGAGACCTAGAAAATTAGCTAGACATGATTATCAAATAATTTATAGGCAAATTGAAAAACATCATATCTGAATTGAAAATCTAACTACGAGAAAGAGATAAAAACTTTATGAAAGGTGATCTCCCACTTCTCTAATCCTTCGATTCTTGATCTTCTTCTCCAAAGTGCCTCCGTAAATGATCTATTGCACTTACCTCTTCATCCGAATGCTTCTTAAAATAATGATTTTTAGTGTCTCTAAGGTTTGGTATATGCTCCCCTGATTTTCCATTAGTTGTGGGCTTATATAAGAGTTTGGAGGTCTTCTAAACCAAGTAGAAGTCGAAAATACACAAAAATTTGAGTTTTGGGTGAGAAAACTGTCTAGGTGTCATGTAGTGCATGGTCAGATCGTGCCTGAAAACAAAAGTTCTTGTGTATTGGAGTGTGATCGTGCATCATAACACGATTGTATGCGACACCAATGTTTGCATTTGGCTTTATAGTCTTCATAAAAGTTGTAGGCACTGTTTTCATAACAAAATGGACTGATCGGTTCAGCCGGTTAAATCGGGAACCGATCACCGATCCAATCCGAATAGTCATATAAAACAGTTTTAATGGTTAAATCGGTCAAAACTAGTCAATAATTGGTTGAATTTTTTTTTTCACTTTTAATCTTTTTTTTTGTTTAACCTTAATGATAGTAGAGAATGTATTTGGCATAAGTACACTATTAGACAATATTATCATTTATAATAATAATTTCAATACCAATTTAGTAATTAACCAATATGGGATGAATTCATCCCAACTAACATTATTTATAGTGAATGACTTCATTGTCATTTTAGTTACTAACTAGTATGCGATAAATTAATTCCACACTACATTATTTATAGTGTATAGTTTCAATCTCATATTAGTTTGTTAAACAATGTGGGAAAAACTTATACACAATCTCCTATACTTTATTTGAATTTTTTTTCAATGTGAGATAACATACAAGTTTCCCTCAATTTTGGATAAATGTATTTTCTTCCGATATTTTTTTCAATTTCATTTAACCAATCGAACCACTGATTGAATTGGTGGCCAGACCGATTTGATCGTCGGTCCAGTTATGAAAACACTATTGTAGGTCTTGAAGTTATCTTTCTAATGCCACAAATTTTAGCTCAATAACAATTTTAAAGAGTAATGACCAAAATATTAGAGCTCTGTCGAGACGAAAAATAGAACATTTCAACTTCCGACTTCTTTTAATATTCTGCTTTCATTGAAACATAATTGAGAAAGTGTTGAACATCAAATTTGTAGATCTCCTCCTTAACTTTCCAACAAAATAATCTCAATTTGGGTCTCTAGATTAAGAGATATGTTTTTTCCCACAATTGCGCGTATAAGGTGAAACTCACATTTTTTCCACTAAAAACATGAAACTAACTACAAAAACCATCAAATGACACTTATACATGATAATCATATAAATCACCCATAAAACGTACCTAAATACACTTAAAATAATATATAAGTGTACACTAAAACATGTAAAAAAACGACACTTATCAATTGATATAATTGCCTAAGGTGTTTTTATCGAATTTTTTAATCTACGACAAAAATTTCAAAACGACACATATTTTGAATTTGATGAAGTATATTTCATATATATAGAAAATGGAATAGAGCTGTTAGCTTTTTTAGCTAACAAGATTGTGTTGAATCAGGACACTGTTATTAGATCTTATGTTATTTTAAATCTGATGATGTATATTTCATATATATAGAAAATGGAATAAAGCTGTTGCTTTTTTAGCCAACAAGATTGTGTTGAATAAGGACACTGTTATTAGATCTTATGCTAACAAGACTATCTTTTAGCTAACAAGATTGTCTTGAATCAAGACAATGTTATTATCTCATTTAAAAAGTAATAGAGTAAAGCTGCATTTTCTTGCAGTATGAATTGGAGGTTAATGTTTCCAACCGGGCGTATATGTCCATATTATACATCCTTAGTTAGTTTAATATTAACTTTAATTTGGTTCATACAAAAAGTAAAGTGTCATATCAATTGTATTACATTATGATCGATTTGCTTTGTTGGAAATAGAGTTGTTAATACGGGTTGATGTGGTGGACTGACTCACAACCTACCATAATCCACCATTTGGTGAGGTGGGAAGGGCCATCAAAATCAAAATCCAGCCCAACCTACCAGAATTTTTTTTTAATTTTTAATTTTTAATTTTTTAAAAGGAAAAAACTATATATATAACATATATTTATACATTTTACTAAGAATATGCATTCAATAACATCTAAGATACAATTTTTTTTTTTGAAAAATAGTTTTTTCATTTATAATTACTCATTCTTATAAATAAATGACTTATATCAGTATTTTATAAATCCTTATTTGCACTGTTGCACTAGGTAAGAATATCTATCATTATTATTCATCTATCATCTATATTTTAAAGAAAATTAAAAAAAAATTGATGCCCACCTTTTAGTCCCATCTATCATCTATCCTCTTAGTCCCACCTTTTAGCAGACATCTAATTACTCAAACCAACCCACCATTTTGGAGAGGCAAGACTGGGGCGACCCTATATGCCTAACCTGTTTTGATGCCTTTAGTTGGGAGTTTATAACTAATATTACATTCATTTTCTTACTAGTATAGGACCGTTTAATACAAAAGATTTTAAAAAATAAATTGAAATTAATAAAATTTAAAAATGTTAAATATTATTTATATAAGAAAAATAAATTTATAGTTTTATGCAATACATACCACCTAATTTAGCATTAAATATAACATAATTAATGTGATTAATACATTATTTAATTGTTGGAATGTATTTGCATTTGTAAAGGAATATAAATAATTAATTTATTTATTATTTTGAAAAAAATATACATATATTCCTATATTTATTGTATTATTTAAAATTTCCATCATTTTTTTATTGTATATATAATAACGCTTCATATAAACATTAATATTGTATTTGAAATTTTATTTATCAAAGATTTTATTTAAAAATTATTATTATGAGAAAAATTGTGGGCTTGACATGTGGTACAAATGATATATATATATATATATATATATATATATATATATATATATATATATATATATATAAAGACTAGTAAAGGTACCGTACCATTTTACTATTTTAATGTTTTGATATGTAAATTTTAAACACGAAAAATAATAAATATTTTGAGATTACTTTTCAATTTAATTTGTCACCTGTGTGATTCATGATCATAAAATTTAAATATTTCAAGTTTGATTTGAAATTATTGTTAATTTAAAGTTTTTAGGAATATTTCAATCCATTGATACTCATGTTATGGAGGGCGTAAAAATTTCAAGTGTTGTAATTTTTTGATATAAAAATTTTGCCTATGAAAAATAATATAGTTCTTCAGAGTCATTTCATTTTAATCTAATACCATATAATTTATGATTTTAAATATTTCATATATTCATCATATGTTGTCTAATTACTTTACTGATTGTATATATCATAATTGATTTGAAAAAAAAAATCAATCATATGCTCAATAACATATTCATAATAAATGTAAAATGATGATATTGTTGTATATTTCGAAAATAAATTTCCAAACTTAACATATCATTAAAAAAATTAATTACAATTTTTTTCAAATGTCTAATCATAATATCTCTTTTACAAAAGAATTTAATTTTTTTTTTTATAGAAATTGGTTTTATGTAATATATATTAATACTTAGGAAATAATAGTGTAAGCATAAAAGTTTAGTTTCACCATTATTCATTTTTTTAGATTTATAAAAAAAATAATAAATAATAAGATTAAAGTTAGAAAACTCCCTATAATTTCGCAATCTTTAAAAAGGTATAATGATTTTAAATTTTTTTTCTAAATTTATAATTATAATATATAAATATTAGATTGAGAAAACTACCAATAATAATGTAATTTTTATAATAAATCCCGTTGTTTATCGTTTTCTTGGTAAAATAATAGATGAATTTAAAATAATAAAATAAAATATTAAAATATTATAGAGTAAAACATGCTTTACTAAATTTATAAATTTGATAAATCAGTATGCAACATTATTGTATCTTCAAATATCTTTACATAAATTAATAAAATCCATATATTTATAAATTTAATAAAAATAAAGATTAGATTAGAAAAATATTGGTTTCAAGTGGCACAATGGTTCAGAAGGGGTGTGAATGAACTTCTATCGGTTTTTCGAACTTACTGTACTATAGCCTAGACAACTTACAATGTAGGATGCAGTTCAGCTTATATCACTAGGATGTAGTGCTGCTTACTGTAACTCAGAATTCAATTCATTGCAGCGGAATGTAAACTTTGAAGATATAGTTTCTTTTAAAATCCTTTTTGAAATAAGATCTTTTAATAAGATCCTTTGTACAGAATGTCAAAATATAAATGCAATAAGATAAGAGCATAGATATATAATAAACAGAAAGAACACATAAAGGTCTTATAGTGGTTCAAATGTGGTGTAATCCTTCTACGTCCACTCTACTCATTCACAAGGAGGAACTCCGTTAAATAAATTTGATTTACAGGACTTCGACCTTACAAACACTAAACCAAACAAAGTTGCACATATTAAGACTTAACTTCCACATATGTTACTCAAGTCTCAAAAGTTGACCCACACAGGATTACTTTAACTCGTACATAGTTATTGCCAAACTTCTTGACTAAACACTCAGCAAGGAACAACTTCCAATCAATTGAGGACACCTAAAACAACATAAACACACAACACAAGGGTTAAAAGTATATGTGGTATTTCTTCAACTAGTGCTTGAAGCAGCCTTTGGAATTCTGAAACTTGGATCAAATGCTTGACAGTTTCTTAAGGTTGAGTGGCTAAAACTTGTTGCTTTGAGGGCACTTAGAACATTGAGAGCTTTCTTGCTTGAGCTTATTGAGTTGTAGTTTTAGTTGTAATTTCAGTCGACTCTTCCTTTATTCATAGGTGAAGGATTATGCTTGTTGAAGGGAGTCACTCTCCTTTGAATTTGAATACTCTTCTAAGTTTGTAGAGCTTGCATTAAATGCCTCCAAAGGCTTGCATTAAATTTTCCTTGTCTTGTATTCCAGACTATTAAATGCAGTTGTACTAGATTGATGTTTTATGCAGTCTGTCAGGCCATGTGTCTGCTGCTTACTAACTCTATGCACCAAATCTTTCAACTTGTCTCTACTGGCTAGTTTTGAAATGATTGAACCTCGGACTACAACTAATCTCCTCGTACTGCATTGATGTTAGAACCTTGATACTTTATTATTCTTGTCTTGACTTAAGAGAATGCAACACTTGGTTTCTGCAACCTGTCTTCATGTAGTAATACAATGTACTGAGTCACTGTTGTATCTTTATTGTTTACAACATATTGTGATGTATTCTTCTTAGCTTATAGTAGCAGTCTTCTTACTGCTTGCAATAGTTCTTCACTTGATCATTCATGATTCAACTACTGTATCTTAATTTCCACAATTCTTCAACCTATCTTCTAAACTCAAATGTTAGTCTAATTTCACTTAAACAATGTGAAAAATAGGATACTCTACTTTTGTGACGCCCCGTTCCCATTTAATTGGAAATAGTTCGTCACCCTTTATTTATCTAGGAACTAAAGAAATCATAATTACTTTTTAGTATACAACGGAAGACTTAAATTGAAGACACGAGAACTAAATATTATTATTTTTAAATATAACATATATATATATAGTTATATATCAACTAGTAATCAAGTTTAGTCGTGCTTCACCCACATTTCTAGGAAAAATGTTCAAACCAAAAACTTAAATGAATTAACATAAAAAAACATATATATATATATATATATATATATATATATATATATATAACAAGAGATAAGTCTAGACCCATCATTTTTAAAACAATACATGTTTAAATAGCAAATTGCTTTCAAAAGGAAATATGGTTCTAGCATATCTACTTTAAAGTAACAGTGAGAAGTCAGCCCAACCTGCTACACGTCCATGTCATCATTTGCCGAGCCTGAAGAATATAAAAAGTAACATCATGAGACACCTCCGAAGAGGGATCTCAGTGGGGATAACTTTACTGTCTAATACATTGAAGCAATTAAATTATTAAGCAAGTACTACATGTCCTTCAGGTACGCTCACCCTAGACCATAATCATAAAGGAATGTGGGAATCACTCGCCCACTAAACCTTGCTTTCATAGAGGAATGTGGGAGTCGCTCGCCCACTAAACCTCGCTTTCATAGACCAGACATTTTCGCCCTTATGGTCTTCGCCCAGTATGGAAGTTACATACCGGTTATAGCTACGGACTTCAGTCGTAGATTTTCATACATAACTTATCAATTCAATTATCATCATATAGTAGAGAGTAGAAGTTACCCACTTGTAACCAATAGATTTAACTTTACGAGGATATCTCCGGATCCACCGACCGTCTCGAACTACGCTCGACATATATATAATTATTCAATCTATTAATTCATATTATGGAAAATAAATATGATCATATTATAGATAAATCATTTAAACATATAAATCAAAGCATGCCTATGATATGCTTTTTAGTCACTTAAATTAGCAATTTTGGACATAAAATGACATATAAAGATGTAATAATTTTAATAATTCATATATAATTCCTAAAATCACAACATTATTCATATAATCACATACCTTCATTTAGTACAACATACTGAAAATTCATAAATTTTAACTACTTGTACAAAGAATTAAAAATCTCTTATTTAACTAGTTTTTCACTTCAATTTCAGCTGAAAAACAACCATCAATGAAAAATTCACCATACCTTATAAAATTAATGAAATACTTTCATATTTTTACAGAAGTCAGAAAACACATTCAAGTATAATGTATAAAAAATATCAATTGAAAATAAGATTCACATAATTAGTTATGAATTTCCTAAGTTAGCAGAAAACAAAGCATAGTGTATGCTGAAAACAGGTTATGTTGTAAAATTCGGCATAAATCGTACAAGGCTCAAAAAAATGCATACTAAATTTTTGAACATACCTAAGAACTGATTCTAAAATATAGTAAAATATCATACATAAAATTGAGGGATACAGTCCAAGAAAATTATCTGATTCAGACACCAAAACGGGGCAAAAACTGTCTCTAAACAGCTTATCTTAGAAAAATCATGGAAAATCGGGTTCAACTCCAAATCTTCTGAAATTTTACACACATGTTCTACACTTCACATACTAAATTGTGGTAGAAGAGTTTAGGCTAATTCAACTCCTAAAAGTTTACGAAAATTCTCGAATAGCAGAGAAATACACATAGCAGCAGCAACATACTTCCTCACAGCAGCAACAGGAAAAAAAAAACACAACAGTAACATACTCATGTATACAGGCAGCAGACAGTAGCAAGGAGAAGATGGAGCAGAGAGAGAGAGATACCGTGAGAGAGGAAGAGATATGAGAGAGAGAGAGATGGAGAGATGGAGAGAAAGAAGTTGTGTGTGTACGCCCTTTCTTTTTTTTTCTTTTATTTACTTTCCAGCTTGCAACTTGGATGGAGAGTCACCATAGTGTGCTGCTTAGTTGTGGTGAGGAGAGAGAGAGTGAATTGGGGGGAGAGGGGGAGTGGCGTGGCATGAGGGTGGTGATAACTAACTCTCAAGGCTTTTAACTTAATTAATTACTTACTTAGGCTTAATTAATTAATTAACTAATTTTTTTTTACATAGTTAATTAATTAATTGTACATATACATATATTTATATATGTAAATATATATCTTTACACCTTAGTTAATTAATTAGGGTGTTATAATTTTATTTATGTGATGAGAAGATATTTTGATACACAATGAATTAGGAATGCATGTTTAAGCAAAATATTTTATCACATAAGTTATACATAAATATCATAATTAAATCTCATAAAATAAAAGCATTCTCGACACAAATGAATACGACACAAATGAATAAGCTTAGAATAAAAGGCTAATATCATTTTTCCTCATTTTAACTTATTTATTATCTTGAGTGACACTCCTGTGCACAAGGTGCAACAATACTGTTATATTATATGAAGTGATACTGTTATATTAATATAACAGTATCACTTCATATAATATAACAGTATTACTTCATATAATATAACAGTATCACTCATATAATATAACAGTATTACTTCATATTAACAGTATCATTCATATAATATAACAGTATTACTTCATATAATATAACAGTATTGTTGTGCACAGATTTGGATCCGTGCACCTTGTGCACAAAAGTTTTTGCCTATTATCTTATCTTTTTACTTTCATCCATGTTTGTCGAGTGAGTTGAGATCAAGCTCGGTTTCTTCCATGAGCAATCTTGCAAAAGCCCTTAAAATCTAGAAAGAAATATTAGATCATATAAATTTTAAAATCGTCGATCATAGCATAATTTGTAAAACATAAATTTAAGTAATATAAGATCTCACACTTATATCATTCATAATTGAACGATAAAAGAAATTTTATAAAATATGAAATGCCGATTTTCTTGAAAACGGGGTGTTACAACTCCCCCCACATTTTTTAAAATTTCATCCCAAAATTTGGTTTGGCTATGAAAACAACTCAGGGTACTTATTTTGAATCTCTTACATGCATTACATCATAACTAAAACCTTTTCATGAAACATGTCATACTTTATCGAATATCTTTAAAACATAACTTAAAACACTTACCCGGCGACGATTCGAACAGTAGCTGGTTGTTGACTTTCTCACTTAGCATACTTAGTTCATAATCCTATTCATACACATAACTTTATATTTGAAAACACATTTATGCTAAAACATTTGTCCTAGAGTCCGAGGTAAAAAATCCTTAAACCTGGGCTCTGATACCATGCTGTGACGCCCCGTTCCCATTTAATTGGAAATAGTTCGTCACCCTTTATTTATCTAGGAACTAAAGAAATCATAATTACTTTTTAGTATACATCGGAAGACTTAAATTGAAGACATGAGAACTAAATATTATTATTATTTTTTACATAGTTAATTAATTAATTAATTGTACATATACATATATTAATTTATATATGTAAATATATATCTTTACACCTTAGTTAATTAATTAGGGTGTTATAATTTTACTTGTGTGATGAGAAGATATTTTGATACACAATGAATTAGGAATGCATGTTTAAGCAAAATATTTTATCACATAAGTTATACATAAAGATCATAATTAAATCTCATAAAATAAAAGCATTCTCGACACAAATGAACACGACACAAATGAATAAGCTTAGAATAAAAGGCTAATATCATTTTTCCTCATTTTAATTTATTTATTATCTTATCTTTTTACTTTCATCCATGTTTGTCGAGTGAGTTGAGATCAAGCTCGGTTTCTTCCATGAGCAATCTTGCAAAAGCCCTTAAAATCTAGAAAGAAATATTAGAGCATATAAATTTTAAAATCGTCGATCATAGCATAATTCGTAAAACATAAATTTAAGTAATATAAGATCTCACACTTAAATAATTCATAATTGAACGATAAAAGAAATTTTATAAAATATGAAATGCCGGTTTTCTTGAAAACGGGGTGTTCCAACTTTCCTATTACACTTATGTTTTATCTCATTAAAATCTAAACAATAATTTTCTAACAAAAAATTCCATATTATTATGCAATTATAGAAATAATTTAAGATATAATCTCTTATTATTAATTATATAATATATAAGGTGGTAATATTAGATTGTGAAAACCATTAATATTTTGTTTTGTGTTCCCATTGAATAAATTTAAAATATGATTTTAGAATATAAAGTAAATACAATTAATAAAAAAATTTAGTCAAATATAAATTAAACATGATTTTTAAATTTAGATACAATTTTAGCAATATATAGTGTATATATATCCACGACGAGTTTCGATAATAATTGGGTACTTGTTTATCTAGATCATTTCAGCAACATATCAAATTAAAATTAACTAAGTAATTTAATTTGCCTAATTAATTTAAATTAGTGGAAATATATAGTTTTGATATTTTCTTAGAATATAAAGTCTCCTAAAATCATGAAAAGATCTTTCAGTTTAATTTGATCAATCACCGTAATTTAAAAAAAAAAAAAGAAAAAGGAAATCATTAATGGAAAACATGTTTCGAAATCTAAATTTTTCAATATACTTGAATTAATATTTTTTTATCAATATTATTTATTAATTAAAAAAGAAAAACCAAAATAGAAGGTTGAAAGTTTGGCTTTTACGGGATTTTACTATTTTAGGAAAACAATAAGTGATCATTTTGTTATTATATATAGATTTTAACAAATCTAACTTAAATTCGTATTGAATATATAAGAATATAGATTTTGTCATTTTGTATGCACATTAAACCTTATGTTGAATATATGAAATACTCTCTTTACGTTCTATAATAGACATGAATTATATAACTATTTTACGAAATTGGTTTATAAAGTCGATAAGAAAATAAATGGCTGATTTTTTCTAACTAATTCTTGCATGCCCACCAAAATTAGGGATTTGATGAAAATATGTGTGGTGTATAATAAACGAGGGGAAAATTAGTAAAAATAACTCGTATGCCTATCATAATTATGACCTTATCTTTTAATTTTTTGAATTTTTGAAAATACCTCATTCATTGATATTTCTTGTTAAAAATACTCAATTGCCTGTAGTAACAAGTAACTAGCCGATCACATGTCGACGTGGTAGGTAAATACACATGTGTAATCATTTTTCGTATTTTTTTAATCTCTTTTCCATGTCATGTGAGAATGTGAGGGAAAATCCAACCATTCCCCCTCTCCCATAACCTCTGGAAGGAATCAACAATAAAGACTACCATAAATTAAAACTCCAAACATAATAACTCAAATATTTCACTTACCCATCTATTGAAAGAATATCTAATTCTTCAAACGAGGGAGAATTCTGTTATTGTGACTTGAGATCTTCTTTAAGATGCTCAAGGATTTCACACAACTCAGGAAGAAGGTTTCGTGGATGCCGAAATTGGGATGTATTCTTTTACATTTTGTATTTATTTTAGTATCATTTTTTTAGTTTTTATTATTGTTTTTATCGATTTTCTCCCACTTTCAATCTTCTTCAAGTGTTGTCTTGATTTCATGCCATTTTTTTCCTAATTGTTTGTTGTTTTTGCTGCCTGATTTTGCAGAGTGATGACAACAATTAGTTTACATGTATTCCCCCTCCCTAGTTCCTTTTTTTCTCAAATAAAATGCAAAAAATTAGTCATTATCATCAAACATACACCAACCCGATAAAGAAACATTAAATATCCAACACATTTTCAACTCCCAGCAACCATATTATAAACAAATCGAATATATCCACACAATTTGAAAATAACCAACATAAAACAATAAACACACACTATACCCAAATCCTAAACATAAAATAGTAAAATCATATCATTGAACTAAAACAAAACCCTAAAATACCTTAAAATACATACCATAATCAGGAAATGGATCATTATTCTTGTTCTTGTTTTTGAATCTCACGATAAATACGTAAGTCTTTAAGGTATATTTGAGAGAGAATTTGAGTTGAGTTTTCTTAAATTAGGAATAGGGCATTTTTGATTTAGGGATTTAGAAGACTTAACTTCTCGTTTATTTCTAAGTGTACAAAGAGGACTATATGACCTGGAACTTGCTAAGTGTACTAAGAGGACTATATGACCTGGAACTTGCTGTGTAATTTGGAAATAAAAACAAATGAAAAATATATTCCATGTGTGTAGGGATGACAACGGGGTCGGGGTGGGGTGGGTAGTTGACTACCCGGACCCGTCCCGTGCACATACCTAGGGATGGCATTATCGACCCCACCCGTGGGTATCCACCCTGCCCCGCGATACTTGGGTCGGATAAAACCCGCCCCGCCCTCCCCTCAATTTAATGTGTATATATATATATATATATATATATATATATAAATAATATTACATAAATTTCTATTATAATATATTTCTAATTCCTTAGTTATTGTTGTTGATGGATTGTAGTTTGTTTTGAAAGGATTGAAGTTTGTATGTTTTGTAGTTTTTTTTGAAAGAAAACTAGTTTGTATGCTTCAAATTGTGCAATTTAAAAAAAAATAAAAATAGGGACGGGGCGGCTAAGAAAGACCCGTGGTAGGGCAGGACGGGGGCGGCGGGTATGTGCACGGGGTGGGTCTGGGTGGTCAACTATCCACCCCGCCCCAGCCCCTTTACCATCCCTACACATACCCTCCGTCCCGTGCCCCGTCACGGGTCTTTCTTAGTCACCCTGAGCCCCGTCCCGCCCCTATATATATATATATACGGGGTGGGTCTGGGTGGTCAACTATCCACCCCGTCCCAGCCCCTTTACCATCCCTACACATACCCTCCGTCCCGTGCCTCGTCACAGGTCTTTCTTAGTCACCCTGAGCCCCGTCCCGCCCCTATATATATATATATATATATATATATATATTAAAATTGCACAATTTGAAGCATACAAACTACTTTCCGTTCAAACAAAACATACAAATTTCAATCCTTTCAAAGCAAACTACAATCCATCAACAACAATAACTAAGGAATTAGGTCAACAAAACTAATAATAATAATAATAATAATAATAATAATAATAATAATAAATATATTATTATTATTTTTAATTTTATTTTCAAATTTAATTGTTGAATATTGATGTTTTAAAAAAAACCGGATTTTTAAAAATTTCAAAAAATAAGTTGCCATGAATAACTTTTTATTATAACAACTTCATTATATTATTACAAAGTATATATATTTTCATAATAAATAATAAACCGCACATTGTGCGGGAGTATTACTAGTTATATTAAATATGGCAATATAGGCCCTTGACCCTTTAATTATACGCAAATTATCTTGTGCATCCAATGCACGGGTCTAAGATCCGTGCAATCCAGGTCGATCCGACCCAAATCCACAAATTTTGATTTTTATGTGTTTTGACCTTTTATGTTATAAATGTGTGACATTTATGTTGTATCGGTATGATTTTTATGTACAAATGTTATCACCTTTATATATTGTAACTTAGAAAAAAAAGGAAGAATTTCAGCATTTTTTTTGGATCAACATACCTTTGTGTGATATTACTCATACCTTTTAGTTATGTTGGTTGCACATTTATATATTACATAAAGGCATGACTATGTTAATATAAATGTATAAGTAATATCACATAAAAATATATATGTACAAATTGTGTTGAAATTCATCTTTTTTTTTTTAAGTCCAATACATAAATGTCAGCATACTTGTACATAAATGTCATAATAATATAATATAAAAGTCACACTCATACAATATAAAATCAACACCTGAAATGAAAAAAAAAAAAACCACGGATCCGGAACAACCCGCGCCAACCCGGATTGCACAGTGCACCAGGTGTACACCAGACTTATTCTTAATTATATCTTGTAAATATTGGAATACAATACCAAAATCTAAGTTGAAGTTAACAAATCCGACAACTGACGAATTATGTAATCCGACAACTGACATTAAAAATTATTGATAATAGAGAATTATGTTATTCGACAATTGAAATATTGAAAAATAGATGGTATATGGCTGTGAATTGTGAAGACGGTCTAGTGTAAGATTGGTTGGGATTAAAAATAGATATGAGAAGGGTCCGGCTATCCGCACCCCTATAATTACTAAACACACCTCAACTCAAGTGTTACTGTTCATAAGTGAAGTGAACAGTAACACTTGAGTTGAGGTGTGTTTAGTAATTTTTGGGGTGTGGATAGCCGCACCCATATGAGAAATGTTATTTATGAAATTGAAAGACTTATTCAAATTTCTCCCGCTTCAAATTGTAATTAAATAATAAATAAGAAAAAAGAAAGTGTAATAAAAACTTACAAACTCATCTTTGATTCTCAACCATACCATTGCAAAAGCAGTATTCTGCATTCTCAATTCTCAACTGCAATTCCTCAGTACTACCTTTCCAAAGACTCACAAACTCATCTCGATTCTCAACAATGGCATCGCAAAAAACGTTACTATTCTTCATTCTCATAACATTACTTACTATCTCTCCCAATTGTCAACCTGCAAAATCAGGTATACTTATGTTAATTTTCTTACGCCATATTTGGATTATATTAAGATTTTGTTTGTTAGATTTTTCATAGTTTTCACAGTGGGATTATGTTGTGTTTCTGCAGATGGTGTAGAAATTCCTGCTTTTGCATTTGGTTGGTTGGATAAAAACGAAACGTTCGTAGCAGGAAATACTGCAACAATCAAAGTGAAAGTTTTAGGGAATTATGAGAATGAGAAATATGAGTTTCCCTTTAAACCAAACATGACAGTCAATGACAAGATGGGAAATAGCAGTTTTATTACGGGGGTGTATTGTCATTTCGATGGTGCAACGGAGAATTGGAGTATAACTTTTATTCCGATCATGGTCGGTTCGTTCAATCTGCTCATCACTGACGAACATTTTCGTGTCTTGGATTCCTCCCTCCACTTTCAAGTCATCCCAGGTTTTTTGTTTTTCTTTTTTTTTTTTTTTAATTATATTTCGTCATTTGAAATGATAATGAAATACAATAGTTGATGTTTCAATAGTAGTAAAAATGAAGCATTATTTCAATTTGAAACTGGTTAGAGTTGTTATGATGAGTGTAGTATTAATGTGTAGGTGAAATGTATCCATCAGCTGGGATTCTATCATGGGTGGATGGAGTGAATGAGTTTAAAGCCGGGACGAGGGGCGAATTATTGATCCTTCCAAAAGATGCGTTTGGAAACAACGTTTCTTCAACGAGCGAAGGATCAAAACACTACAACTTTTCATTGTCTGCTTCGACCTCAAACGGCTCCCTTGCAAGTTTGCTCAACATAACCTACAATGGATGGAACGAGAAGGGCTATCTCTGCTTCGCGTTCGTTGCAGCCACTGCTGGAAACCTGCTACTTCACGTGGAAATCGAGAACCAGACATTGCATGGCTCACCTTTGCCATTTGTAGTGAATCAAGGTGTTGGTCCATAGTTTAAAAGGTCTTGTTTGATTATACTGTTACAATTAATGGACGAGGCGTTTTTTACAGGAGATTTGGATGTTCGGAGCTCTGTGGCTCGATTGAACGTAGAAACCAAGTATTTCCAACTGCTTTCGATGATGGAAGGTTTGATAAGACAACAAGATCAATATGGGAATGTGGTTTCAGAATCTTATGAATTTGACATTGAAGTTGTTGAAAAGGGGACCAATTTGTCTATGCCATTGGCTGATCTAGTGTTCAGAGATGTCGGGCCAGGCCTCCAATCGTTTTCGTTCAGCCTACAAGAGCCCGGAGATTTCATGCTCCTAATATCTGATAAAGAGATGAATACTCTCACCTCAAATATGCCTTATGATTTCAGTGTTTTTATAGGTTCTTGTTCTTATATTTTTTTATATATATAAGTTTTATTATTAATCAATTTGATAGAGAAACTTCTTGTTCATAGGTTATTGTGATGGAGTTAACAGTATAGTAAATGGATCAGGCCTAAATAACTCTGTTGCTGGTGATATGGAAAAATTCTCTGTTTTTCTAAGGGATGCTTATTTATATCCTTCTCAAGTCGAGTTACAAATCGTTCAAGTTCAAATTGTGAAGGATTCCGATCCCCAGATTATACGTCCAAGCATACGAATAAGGGAGCCTTCCAATGGTAAAACTATAAATTTAATATTTTTCAAGATAATTAAGTATTTATGTTACTTGAAGCATTGATCTCTTCTGCAGATAGCTTTCATGGAAGATTGAATTATGGGGTCATTGATATCATGCAATTTGCTTCAGCTCCAATGGGGAATAATGTGAGTGATAATTTCTAAATTTCTTACTAATAATGTAGTACACTGATCATTGTTCTATAGTCACAGTTTACTGAGAAGTGGAACCACAAAGCTAGTGATTTTGATGTCACTTATAAACTAGAAAAGATTGGTGTATATGAGATTCGTGTTTTTTGTGGAAACATCGCGTTGAATGGTGGGAACGCGTTTAGAAAAGAAGTAAGGTCAGGAGTCGTCAACGAGTCACTCTCAGGGGTTGTGAAGTTTGAGCAGAAAGTTGCAAACATGGTTAAAAACGAGATAGTTGTTCGACTCATGGATTCGTATTCTAATCCCGTGTTACTACAACAATCGAAGCTCAAGCTAGAGATTGCTTCGATCAACAAATCTGCCTTTTCCATATGGTCGTTTTTGGACAACCATGATGGCTCTTACACTGCCAAATACCTTGCAAATGATGTTGCCACCTATGAGATTTGTGCTTCCTATAACGGACATCGTTTCTTGCCTTGTCCTTTCGGTGTTAATGTCTACGAACGTAAGTCAATCTTGAATCACTTTGATTAAAATTCAAAATGTTGTTTCCAACTTATGGACATTATGTATTGTTCAGATGAATATTTTCCTCGAGCTTACAACGATATCATTTCAGTGTGGGAGGACGAGTCTATTGGTTTTAATGTTGTAGATAACGATTATTTTGTTGGTGGCAATGCAAGTATTGTTGAGTATTCAAAGGTACAGGTCTATTACCTTACCCACCGTGGACATATTAATATATGTCCACCGCTGATGTGTCAGAGATCTAACATATCTATTACTTTCACATTAAATAATTTAAAGAGATTGAATCATTACACATCATCAATGGATATATTAAGAGTTGTCCACGGTGGGCATTCATTTTCGTTCAAAGGTAAAGTTGTTTTTCTTGAAATAGAATACTTCAAATTTGTTTTCTACGATTAGTTGATCTATCCTAGTGTTCAGCCAAATCACGGTTCGCTCTTACTGTATGGAAGCCTCTTTCGATACACACCATACAAAGGTTATTATGGGAATGATTCTTTCTCTTATACGATATCTGATGTAAATCGGAACCTTGCTTTGGGTGTTGTGGATGTACTCGTCCTCTGCAGGCCGCCTCACTTTGTATCAATCCCGAGTAACTTACAAGCTACAGAAGACGTTGTTAGTCCCACGTTTGGGTGAGATGATACGAACAAAAATAGTGAACGAAAGAAGGAATGATACTAAATAATATCGACCAATGTTGTTGCCTATGCAGTGGTTTTGATGGATTTGAAATCACGTATTCCGATTCGTCTGAAAACATCAGCATTGCTCTGGGATCAAATTCCGGGATAATTTTGCTATCGCCAGTACAAATTCAGTTTTGGCAGGCCGACTGGGATCAACTTTCCATCCACGTTGGAGTGGCTAATGAATTGAATTTGGTAGGCTCTCTGGAAGTAGTGAACTCTGCTCTTCAATCTATCCAATACTTTGGGTATGTTAATCAAATTCACGTATTCATTCATGTTTATTAGCTTTGTCATCTTAACAAGCATGCTTGATTTGATGATTTATTTTGTTGGTGATAGAAATCAAGATTTCTACGGTGCTGATACGATCCGAGTTTCTACAAGAAACAGAAATGGGAGGAACGATATTGATGTTCCTATCTATGTGCAGCCTATCAATGATCCACCCGTTATAAATATCCCTTCGTTCATTATCCTGGATAATATGAGTGATGGGGTGCGCGTCTTTGGCAAACACGACACGTTTGACTTCATTCAAGATCCCGATTTTCAGAATTTTCCTGGTAAAACTTATTGAAATTGTTTGAAGAGCTATTATCTATCTTTGAAGAGTCTTATTTTCATCTGATTCGGTGCTTAGGAGACAAGACTCGTTTTTTGGTGTTGTTCGCTATGGAAGTGAGTGTTGGTCTTCTGTCGACAAGCCTTCCTTCGGAGCTCGTTGGTTCAACTGAAGTGAAACAGAAAACAAGTTATCAATGGCAACCTCTTCAAACATTTGTTACCATTTCAAAGCATTTCTTGGTCAAAGCAAAAGGAATCAGATTTAGAGGTACAATTGATGATTGCAACAGCATTATGGAACAACTATCCTATCATGTGAGTCTACCCTTTTCATTTAATTGTCTTTTTATTAGTTGAACATTTTTGACTCTTTTTTTTTTTTTTTGTTCTTAGGAAGGTGAAGATGGTGGTGTTTTGAGTTTGAGAGTAAATGATCTAGGAAACCATGGATGCTATCCCAACTGTGATGAGATGATGTCTATGTGTCTCTTTGCTGAATCCACAGTAAATCTCATAACACAGAGACCAATAAGCTCATTGGCAACTCATAGTAAGATGTCAAACATACTTGCATCTTTCAGAGTTCTTTTTCTGGAAAATTTATCATCAAATTGAAATAATGAAGTAAAATATACTACTCCCCTTAATATAAGATCAAAATTGCAATGTTCCTAATGATTTACGACACATTACAAAAATGGTGCAGCATTAGGCACAACAATCATACTCGAATCCATCGCAGTGTGTTGTCTTGGTTTGATGCTCCTGTTTTTCATATGCAAATGCGCTCTCCTTCTCGTCCACGAAAAGAAGAGGCACAAGTCCTCCAAACAATCTGTAAGTTGGTTATCTTAATGGATTCTGTTTTTCAGTTTTGATCAATGTTGTAAAAGACGCTAAGCCCCAGTCTTGGACTTTGATAATACTTGTTTTGATATCATGCACATATATTTGCAGTTGATAATGGACTCTATTGGAAATGAGAAGGAGGTCATATCATGAAGAAGGTGGTTTACATTTTCCTGATAAATACTAGGTATTGTGTAATGTTGTTGTTATATATCATAGTAGTCATACTAATGAATTGTAAAAATAGACTAAAACTAGATAGAAACAAAAGATCTTTAATCCCAGTGGTTGATCTAAACTTATGTAAACTAGTTTTCTTTAAACAAGGCTTTCTTTAATAATCCTTCTACTTCTACATATAGAAAGGAACCCTACTTCTACAGAGCATTTAATAGCCTCTTGGTTGTTTCCTTTATTTTTTTCCTATCTTGAAAAAGACAACTGCTACTTCAATAGAGCATTTAAGAGCCTACTTTATGCATGTTTTTTTTTCCCCATTTGAAAGGATAGAAGGTGTATTCTTTTCTACACATAGTGGGTTACACAAATGTGGCTTTGTATAATTCAACGATAGATACTATACTCGATGTCAGATCAACATATTGTCTAAAGAAATTCAAACAAGACGTACATTTTGCTGGAACAGGATATCCATATACAACAATATCACAAAATATATGTGGAAAGACGATATCTGGAGTTCATAGTTCGACAAACTGGCTCAGAATTATAAGCATATGGAGTGTGATAAGCTTATTTGAACACACATTTATTCAAGCTAAGACAAAAAACGATGCATTAGATTGAAGCCTTAACACATACCTCCGATTCTCTGCTCAGCAAACAGCGTTTAAAACTGCTTAAGAAAAGCATAGATGTGCTCGTTGATCTCATCTGGCCGTTCTTGATTTATAAAGTGAGCAGCACCTTCGACCACTACGACTTCCTCCAACAATGGCACAAATTTCTTGAACCCACCTTTGTGTATGAAATCTTTGGTCCCCGGAATATGATAGGTAAGGTCTAGCTCCCCCACGATGAACTTTGCCGGCACTTTCACCTGAGCTCCAGTCCAAGGTGCATTCAGTTCCCAGCTTCTGTATTCATCAGCACAAGAATTCGGATTTAGAACATAAATCTTTATCAAAAAAGCCCTTTTATACTACTACAAATAAAGAATTTATCTTCACACATTCCATTTAGAAGGGCTAAAATAAACATCTTGATCTAGAGCATCAGTTAAGAAGGATGAACTCACAGGGGAAATGCCCGGTAGTAATTAACTCCACCGGTGAAACCAGTTTTTTCAAATTTGCTTATGTAATAATCCAATTCCTCTTCGGATAACCAAGGTGCCCTATCAGCAGAATAGCCGAACCCAACACCCTTAGGAAAGTATAAAGGAGCAGGATTGCGGAATGCAAGTATATTCTTCAATACTTCCTTCACTCCTATCTTATCAAACTCGTCTTCTATATCACCAGGTTCCTGCAGCATTATAAGATATGCCCCTTAATTTGGTCATCTTATTTGTTAAATAACATCACATATTCAAAGATAGAGTTGAGCATAAGGAATTTGAACTATTTAGATGAATTCAGGTCTGTATAAGGATCTAAGGAATCAATTTTGAATGCTTGTAACAACTTCATTTTCCAAACCCAAATCCTTTATTCTTGAGTGTGATCACTAATGGGAGCATGAGAATATACATAAAGGATTCCAATTCATGCTTTTGTACAACCATAGATTCTAAATCTACTAGTTTTAAACTTGATTGTTTTGATAACGAGACGGTTCAGCTCACATCGAAAGCCATGGTTCTTATTTGCTCAATAAGACAACTTGGTTGTTTCAAAATCACATCGATTCAAGAATCCTCTAATCCAAGCACAGTTCATCAAGAAGAACAAGATTCTTGCATATCTGGCAATTTCAACCCTCAATAAATGAAAGCTCAATCCTGCAGAAATATAAGCAAAAAAAAAAAAAAGGTACAAGGTACAACCAATCAAAGCAAGTAAAATCATTCCATTTTTCCACTAAATTCAAGAACCGCTCCAACCAATCATTCTGTTTCAGTAGCTCTAAAATTAAAGCCAGGAAATTCCTATATTTCTCTCACTAAAATTCAATAACCCAAAACCAAAAATAAAGACAGAATTATCCACACCTGAAATCTGCAGATATAATGATCATCGCCATACAATTTCCGAAACATATCCACCGGATTGATCTCAGGATTCCTGGGCGAAAAAGCAACGCTCAGATTCAGCAAAGCCTTGACTCTATCAGGTCTGTACAAGCACAAGTGCCAAGCCACATAAGCGCCCCAGTCATGCCCAACAACAAACACCTTATCTTCATTCGGAGCAACCGCATCCAGAAGCGCGATCAGGTCGCCTACCAAGTGGAGCAGGGTGAACTTCGAAGGGTCATCCAGAGGCGCGCCGGTGGTGTCGCCGTAGCCCCTCATGTCCGGAGCCACCGCGCGGTAGCCACGCGCCGCCATGAACACCATTTGGTGCCGCCACGAGTACCAGAGCTCCGGGAAGCCGTGGATGAAGAGGACTAACGGGCCTTCGCCGACCTCAGCAACGTGCATGTTCAGCCCGTTAACGGCTATCGTCTTGTGCTCGATTTTCTCCATTGTTGACTCACTCTGTGAAAATCAGCTCTGGATTTTTTGACTGCATAAAATATATGAACTCTAGTGGTTTGTGTTTTTCGATCAATCAAATTGAAATTTTTTGTATGGAAGGACTAAAAGCACCAACCTCATTTCTAAGAAGCATCAATTTTTTTTTTTTTTTTTTAAATTTCAATTTTATCCTCAGGGTTGTTGAACTAATTCCGTTGGGTCAAGATGGCCGAACGGGCTTCAAGATGTTCGGTTGAGTTGGCCGAATACTCCTCTATGTATTCGGCCACTTTGGCCGAACGAAATTGACGACGGGTGACGGTAGGCATGGTGTGCGCGCACACGACGGGTGACGGGTTGCGTTTTTTTTTAGTTAAATCTTTTAATTTTTTTAACATTGTAATACCAACATAATGACGAACATTACACAAATTTGTTAAATGTGTGAAAATCGTAGCAAAATACATAAAAAAAAACTATTTAATCGGATCAGTTTCGTTCGGCCGAGGTGGCCGAACACATAGAAAAGTGTTCGGCCACCTCGGCCGAACACTTTGAAGCCAGTTCGGCCATCACGGCCGAACATCTTGAAACCCGTTCGGCCACCACGGCCGAACACCTTGAAGCCCGTTCGGCCATCTTGACCGAACGAAACTAGTTCAACAACCCTAGGGGTAAAATTGGAATTTAAAAAAAAAAAAAACAGGTTGGTGCTCTTAGAAATGAGGTAGGTGCTTTTAGTTCTCCCCTTTTTTTATTTTATATTATCATGTAATATCATATTATTATGTACATGTTACTAATATGTACTCCCTCCATCACGGGATAATTTGCACACTTTTCTTTTCGGGTTATCCCCAAATAATTTGCACCCCGAAAAGGAAAGTAATTTTGAACTCAAAAAGCAAAAAACAACATTTTCAACTCAATTATTCTTAATTTTTGTTGACTTTTCAACTCAAAAAGCAAAAAGTAATTTTTTTTTATTTTAAGTGTCGGGATGGAAGTGCAAATTATCCCGGGATGGAGAGAGTGTTAGTTTTATACAAAATATGAAAATAATAAAAATGTTTGGGCAGCTCCGTCATTCCGCAACAATACAAATACAAGATCCCTCGATCCATTCGCCCGGCATAGAGCGGGCTATGCTAAGCCTAGGAGAATAAATGTAATGCAGAGTTTAATTTCTAAATCAAAAACATGTTTTAGAAAAGGGCCCGACTATCCGCACCTCCATAATTACTAAACACATCCCAACGAAAGTGTTATTGGGTGTGTTTAGTAGTTCTTGGGGTGCGGATAGCCGCACCCTTTAGAAAACTATTTCATAAATTTTCATCATTTTCATCATGTTTTAATGTTAAGATATAATTGATGTACAATTATAATTGATTTCTAATTTTATTTTTTCTTCGGTTAATGTATATAGTATTTCCTTGAGTTATACATGAGTCACCTACCTATACATTTATAGTAATAAATTGATATTCACCTTTTAATTTTTTTAAAAATATCATTTTAGATATCAAATTCAATATATGGAATCTTATTGTGAGTTTTTTAAAAAATTTCAATAAGGTAAATTATACGTGTGATCACTTATCATCTATCTTTATGTTTTTAAATATTCATTATTTGGATTTTATCATTTTAATTATCGAACATTTATTTCAAATTTGTTAAAAATTTTACAGGCCTCAAATATAGTTTATTTTTTATTATGAACCGAAAAACTAACAATGATTTATATTTTAAAATTTTTGAAGAAAGAAAATAAAAAATAAAAAATTTAGCATGTAGTCAATATAACCAATTAATTACACAAACATTGATATGTACCATATTATATTGAAAACTTATTTCAGTTATATACTTAATATGTATCATTTTAAACTCGTACTACAAGATAAAGTAGTGTCCTACACACACACACATATATATATATATATATATATATATATATATATATATATATATATATATATATAACACCAGAAGCGGAGCTAGGCTGATATTCTTAGGGCTAAAGAGAAAAAAACAAAATGACATGGATATATATGCTTAATATTCAAAAATGTGATAATAATTCATAATTCACAAACCAAAAGAAATTATAGAGAATTTACTTACATTTATATTCTAAATCTTAGAAAATTGTACACGACACTTCTTCATTGATTCAAAATCAGCTATATAGAATCTGTGCTAAAAGTAGTGGCAATTTCATTCATTCTCAATGTAAATAATTAAATTATCAGCAAGAAACTCATCATCCATTTTGCTTCGAAGTCTTGTTTTGATTCCTTTCATTGCTAAAAAAGCTCTTTCTGTAGTTGCAGTAGATACCGGAAGAGTCAATACAAGGCGAATTAACCGATCAACCAAGTAATAAGTTTTGCACTTTCCTGTTTCTATCAATTTTTTGCATAATTGTGAAAGTGTAAGAATTCCTTGAAAATTTGGGTGATTTGATATATCAAGTTTATAGTGACGTAGCTGAAACTCTAGATGACTTCTTTCTTGTTCCGTGAAATCTCCAAGATAAAACTTCAATGTTAGGTTGAATATTTTCTCATTGTTGAATGACCAACAATTGTCATTAGGATCCAAAGCAAAGCTCAAAGTTAGGAGTTCCACAATTTGCTCATTAAATCTGCTATTCAACTTTTGCAACTGTGAGTCTATTGCCGCCAAGAATATTTCCACTCGAAAATGATAATCCTTACTTACATTTGGTTTTCGAGATCGACCCCTTCCTATAGTGTATAGTGAATCCATATCAGGAATTTCAATCTCATGTTTTCCACAAAAAAATTTCACATTCTCAAGTAAAATTGCACATCCATCTTCTCTAAATCGTTGAAGAAGTGCTTTTGTTGTGCAAACAAGATTCACAGCATTCAAGATATCTTGTGAGTGATGTTGTAATGCTTGACAAAGATCATTAGTGATTCCCATGATTTCATGCATCAAATGCAAAGTGAAAGCAAACTCAAATGATAGTAATACTTTATTTACTACATAAACACCACCTCTTTGTGCATAAGTTGTCCCTTCTTCCATAATATTCTCAACAACCATACAAGCTGCAGAAAAATTTATCATCAAACTGCAAATAGAATTAAAATGAGAACCCCAACGAGTATCTCCTGCTCTTTGTAAAGTTCCAACTTGATTTGTTCATCTGCCTGTTTCAAGTTCACCAAGTGCAATTCTGTAAGCAATGTTATTTGCTTGAGCTTCTTGTAATTGATCATGTCGTTTGGAAGAAGCACCAACAATATTTATAATAGAAGTCAATTGTGTGAAAAAATCATAAATATGGATAACCTCTCTTGTAGCAGCAACCAAAGCTAACTGCAACCTATGAGCGAAACAATGAACATAATATGCATAAGGACAATCTTTAAGAAGCAAAGCTTGCAATCTATTCCATTCCCCATGCATATTACTTACACCATCATATCCTTGACCTCGAATATTTTCATGAAAGAGATCATGTCGAGAAAGTACTGATTCCAATCCTTTCTTCAAAGTTAATGCACAAGTATCAGTGACATGCTCAATATCAAAAAACCTTTCTTGAATAAAAACATCCATACTAACAAATTGCAAGACAATAACCATTTGCTCCTTTTTAGATTCATCCCGAGCCTCATCAATAAGAACACAAAATTTGGTATCTCCAATTTCATCTATAATTGCATTTCTTACATTCCTTGCAAGAATATGGAGAATATGTTGTTGAATATTTCTAAATGTATACTTGGCTACCCTTGGAGCATTCTCCAAAACTTGCTTTTGAACATTGTCATTATAAGAACCTAAAAGCTTCAACATTTCAATGAAGTTTCCTCGATTCTTTGAGTTTTCACTTTCATCATAACCTCTAAATGCACATCTTTGAAATGACAACCATTTAATACAATCAATTGAAGCTTTGAGTCTAAGTCGGTTGTTTTCAACTTCTTTGGACGCTTGCTTTCTAATAAGCATATCAATATGTTGCAATTGTTTCATTAAGTCATCACAATATTTCATGGCATTATAATGTGGTGAATTGGGACCTTTGCCAACGTGATTTAGAAGTGAACAATCGGATCCACTATTTACTTTCTTCCAATTTCTAAAACCATGTTCAACAAAAGCATTTGAACCCCGATGACTTGAAGATTGCTTACTGAAAAGGTAGAATTGAAGACAATATATAGCATTTTGTGCCTTAGAATATTCCAACCAAGAGGGATATAGATCATACCAAGAAAGGTGAAATTGACGACGTTGATTTTTACCAATAGAAAATGGATAGGCTTCTGGTGGGAGTTTTGATTGATATGGTTCGGCCTTGAGATAAGCTCGACGAATTTCATCTCATTGATTCACAAGAAATTCCCATATTAATGGTCATAATCCAGGATCTCTTTCCAAATGACAAGCATCCATTTGTGTAGGCACTCAACCGTCGATGCATAGAGCTACCCGATTCGGCACATGTTAAATCAATAATTGGTGGCTCAATTGTTGGATGGTGTGGTGTTGGATTTGTTGGGTTGGGTGTCATATGTGTAGAATCATTTTTTCTTTTGAATAATGCATCAATGGTCCTTGATTTTCCCATGTGTATAACTAAAAAATAAAGATCCACAATTTTACTTAAATTAAGAAAAATCTAATTAAATATCAAATTCAATAATATAGACATTTAAATAATTAAAAATGAAAAAATATTACACAAAACAAAACCAAAGATCCGCAACTAAAATAATTTCTTATTTACATGATTGTAATTTGAGAAATTGTCAAAATGTACCTATATTATAATTATCTAATACAAAATCCTAAAAGTAAAACCACAATCAAATATCTATAAAAATTACAACTAGCTAATACAAAAATGTAAGAAGTAAAGTAATTTATCAAATATACTAACTACTCAGTAACTCAAATCAATAATTTGTAATCAATAATCACTTATAAAATAAAACATCCAATATATTGTTCTTCAGTTTAAGTTTTCAAATTTCAAACAAATAAATTACATAACTATAAATATCAATTGAAAAAATAAGATCAAAAAAGTAATACCTAATTTATCATCAATGTTGAATAAGGTGAAGTGGGGAACTCAAAAATTTGAGTTTTAGTGGAAGTGAGGACCAATGGAATATGACATATTAAACAAAACAAAAAAGAAATTGCCATTTAAAAGAGGTTTGCTTTGCATTTTGGAAGTTGGGAGTTGCAGACTTGCAGAGAATGTGAAACCAAAAATTTGGAAGTTAGTCCACTGTGAGTCTCTGACTTTCTCGCACAAAATTCTTTGAAGGAGGAGTGAGAAATTGATTAAAAATAGCAAATAACAATAATAATGTGGATAGATTGAGACCACTTATATATAATATAATAAAAAATCTAACTTGTGGTTGCCACTTGTCCCATTATTATAAATGAATTATTTTTTGGGGTTTAATTGATATAAAATTAATTTTAATAAATAAATATATATAATATTTAAATTTTTAAAAAAAGTTAGGGAGGCTAAAACCCCCTCTCTCCTAAGAAGGATCCGTCCCTGTATAGCACCCAAGACTACACAAATACAAATAAGGGGAGTCATTTTTACACACCTAAATTTAGTTATATCCAAAATCACTCAATTCCTTAAAATAATACCTCAAACTACATATTCTGCAATATAACCCAACCCTAATGTGTAACTAATTTGAAATAATTATGGTCCAACTACCCATCCATCACATCAACCAAACTTCAATGTAGTCAAAGTCAAAAAAGAAAGAAATTAGGGATTGTTTGGTTCATTTTGAAAAAAAAATTCGTGTAAAAGGAAGGGGTCATTCCTGTCGCCGCTGCTGTCACCGTCGTCGTTGCTTTACACAAAATTTCCACTGGCGCCGCTATACACAAAATGAATTTAGGGCTTTCTCCAGAACAGGTTAGTTTTCGAATCCTTACACGAAATTTGAATTCTTTAAATTCCTTACACGAATGAACTGTATTTGTTTATGGGTGTTTGGTTCAATTTTGTTTGAATTAATTTGAGTTATGTTGGAATCAATTTCGTGGTCGATTTTGTTGGATTTGAGTTATGTTGGACTATATTATGTTTAAACTTACACGAATTCGAAATTGCATTATTTAATTTCGTGTAAGGAGTATGTTTAGGCTTTCACGAAAATTCCCAAAATTTATGACTTACACGAAAATTCTTAGATTTTAGGCTTACACGAAAATTCACAGATTTTTTGCGTTACACGAAAATTTTCCATCACCTCTGACCTAGCTGTTTCCCATGTAATTGTCGTGTAGGACAAAATTAAAAGAAAAAATGTTGCAAAATCCACAAATAAGAAAAGACATTTTCGTGTAAGGCAAACACGAAATTTAGTGATGTTGTGTAACCTTACACGAAATTTACAAGATTTAGGCCTACACGAAATTTAGGGCTGATGTTTAACCTTACACAAAATTTATAAACTTTAGCCCTGCACAAAATTTAGGGCTGATGTTTAACCTTACATGAAATTTGTAAAATTTAGCCTTACACAAATTTTCCCAAATTTCGGTGTTACACGAAAAATCCATAATTTATGCCCTTACACGAAAATGCCAAAGTTTGGGCTTTACATGAAAATTCCCATACTCTTTAGGCCCTTACACGAAAATTCCAAAATTAAGGCCTATACAAAAAATATATTTTATTCAATGTTAAAGGAATATTAAAAATTTGAAAAATACATGAAAATTTACAAATTCCCAAATTACAGAATTTAGTGAACGAAAAATACCAAATTTCAACCATACACGAAAATTTCCAAATTTTCACCTTACACGAAAAAAAATTTAGTTTTTTGATTTTTTAATATTTAATTATTGAATACAAACATTTTTATTTAATAAAGGACATGTACACGAATTCTTTATTCGAACATTTACTAATGAATTTTTTAGTTTTCTTATCTTCTATAAAATTAAAAAATAAAAAAAATAGTAAGTATTACAAAAATATGTAATTATACTTAAAAAAATGAAATTTATGTTTTTATGTTTTATTGGAAAATAAATTACCAGACCTCTAAATATTTTTGGTATTTATGTCATTTTGTATTTTTGGTCGTATTTGTGTTCATATTAAGTTTGAATTTGCAATTAATTAATGTAATAAATTTTGACAATAAATGGGTCTCAAATATTGATATTTATCTAGTTATTTTTCCAATATATTATAGTTGGATCCTACATAGGTCCGTCCAAATTGTCAGGATCGGTTGGCTTATATAAACGGATATACGCGGATCACTATACTGGAGGATATAAAGATGGAGCTACTAGTTGTAGGTAATGAGTGTCTCCTAAGATTTACCACGACAACATTCGGCCATTTCTTGTATTAGATGACTGAATTTGAGTCATGCAAGGACTTTCTGCATGTTCTCATGTCTCGGGAGGTGCGACATAGGACTAGTGTTGATGAGCATGAGAGATGGTTTCGTATTGGCCGAAACCATCTTTATCGGTTCTCGAGAAGGGAGTTCGCTCTTATTACCGGCTTGTGGTTTGACGACTTTGATTTTGATCCATCTGACCGACACCATCCACCGAAAGGTAGAATATACGAGAGAGTCATTGCCGGTCATGCCTGTGTGACTGTTTCATCTCTCCGTCAGCGATTTGTGGATGGAGAATTTCGTCAGCACGAGGAGGATGCTATCAAGATTGCGAAGATCCTAGTCATGTACTACATTTTATTGGGAGTCGACAACAGAAAACTAAAGTAGATAAATGGGTTTGGATTCTTGTGGAGCATGAGGAGCTGTGGGAGAGCTTCCCATAGGGAAAATTTTCTTATCTCACGTTATTTCGACACATGGACAGTGTACGGAAGACTATTCCATCGTAGGAGGGGAACCGGACATTCACATACCACTTCTACGGTTTCTCTATTGCTTTATTGGTTAGTAGAATCCATATTAAATATGTTTCTTATAAACTTCTTATTAAAATTGGTGCTAACATTATGAGTCTCGTGTAGATTTGGGCTTACGAGGCCATTCCTGTGATCAGGACATGCTGGTCGTCGACTTGACACACGATGCCTCATACCTCGATGTTTGAAGTGATCCACCATGAGATCCACTTGCGACGTTACTAATAAATTAGGCAAGGAGGTATTCTTTCACACGAAAATTGACAAGACAAATTCAATTAAAATGCAAGTATCTAACGATCATCTAATTTGTCACTGCTAAAGTAGATATATCTTTTGTCTCCTCCATTACAGTAACAATTGGATCATACTTTTCAGTGACACTAATTAAAATTTTTTCAACAATTTTTTTATCTTTAATATCTTCTCCGGCTGCTCTCATTTGATTTACAAGCTCTATTAGTCTTGCATAATATTCTTTTACAGTCTCATTATCCTTCATTTTTAAATTTTCATAATCTCGCTTGAGAGTTTGTAGTTTGATTGTGCGTACCTTTGTTGTACCTTGGAATTCTTCGCTTAAGATATCCCAAGCTTCTTTAGCACTTGTAGCTTTGATTACTCTTGGAAATATTGTGTCTGCCAAAGCTTGTTGGATGATATGCAAGGCTTGCGCGTCTTCGATCTTCTCTAAATTTTTTCTGTTCTGCAGCGGATAATATTGATATATTTTTCGGAATATTAATTCCGTCAATTACCACATCCCATAGCTCTTGGGATATGAATGTCTTCATTTTAATGCTCCAATAATCATAGTTTTCCCTATGGAAAATAGGCAGGGAGGTAGAGTTATTTGAGGAGGACATAGTTTATAGTTTTGGGATAGTTGATATTTGGTTTGTATGAATAAAAATTTGATGTCCTTTATCGACCAGACTCTGATACCACGGTTAGTTTTGATTTAATGGAAGATGGATAATTGAAAAGGTTTAATAAATGAACACAAAAACTTTTGTGTACCAGTTGCACAGAAGTGAAATTAATTTCATGCAATCCATATCTTTATGTTATAAATGTAATACTTTTATGTACAAATATCTGTATCTTTTAAAATGAACATGCATAAAGGTATTACATTTATAACATAAATGTACTACATTTATAACATAAAAGTATGAATTGCACGAATTCACTTCCGTTCAACAGAAGTTTTACTCATGAATGAATGTGTTGTAATGATAACGATGGATGACAACTTTTCTATGTTGAAGGAAAGAGATTGTTAACTATTTTTCCACTCAAAAATTTGATACAATCATGCCTATATATAGGCTTTCCACCGTCATTCTTCAATCTCTAGCCCCTACTAGGACTAACTTTCTACTAAATTATTCTAGATTCTAAATATTTTAATTATTATTATATATTCTAGATTATTCTAGCTAATTTTATTAGAAGTGCATTATTTATTAATACAACCAATAACTAATCTTCCAAAATTTTATAATAATATGTAAGGAATAATAATGTGTTATGTTGTAATTTTATTGTGTGTGAGACTCTCTTTATATAAAACTTTACATGAAATTACTGTGTGCATGTGAACCCAACCAAAAAAAAAAATATATTGCCATAATGTCAGCCATCTTTTTCAACAACTTTTTTGAGGACCCATCACCTCATACTGTTGGCACGTTAAAATTAATGAGTCAAACTACAAAATGTGTAGTTTTGGTGTTTTTATATAAGAAAATGTGTAAGTTTGCTATATTATTATATGTATTTGTGTATTGAGGGTCATTTCCTCATATATATATATATATATATATATATATATATATATATATATATATTGTAATATCTATTAATTGATTAGATTTAATCTTAGATTTAATTATATTGATATTCTATATTAATCTTGCACAAACGAAGTAGCTAATAATAATTAATAACACCGCACTAAAATAATTTACTCACATCTAATTTAAAAGTTAATTACAAAATATTTCAACGGACTGTTTCTAAAAGTATTCACGTTAATGATTTGAAATAAAAGAATGTGGATATAATAATTTAGGTGTACCTAACAAATATTGTTGTGAGACCGTCTCACGGATTTTTATTTCATTGAGTGAGACGGGTCGACCCACAACCCAATCACCTACAACCCAAATTCTACAATTCGCATGTTGTTTGTAGGTGATGAGGCTCCGTCTCACGATAACTATCCATAAAACAATCTCACATGAGTTTTTGTAACAAAAAATTAATGAAAATTTCCAAACAAGGTACAAATGAACTTTATTCGCATTAATTAGTTTCAATAAAAAGAAAGCTTTATATTCGCAATAAATCAAAATTGTGTAGCATAATAGCTAGTTTCTGTTCTCTGATTCTTCCATGTTAAAGATTACATTTTAGAGGTGTTTGACTTGAGTTTATAAGCTCCCAAAAATGGTTGGCAACTGTTTAAGAATAAAATTTTATTTTTATCCTAAATAAATGTTATGAGTTTATAAATTATTCTTTTTTTCAAAATCAGGAGAACATGTATTATATGTTAAATGAGATTTTATTTTCTAAAAACACTTTTAAACTCTTATCCTGTAAATTACACAATGTTATTAATAACATTTTATAAGTTTCGTTATTTTATTTATTCAAACGTTTCATCAATTTATCTATATATATATATATATATATATATATATATATATAATATTAGTTAATTAATATATTATATATACTAAAATAATAACTATTAAAGTACACATGTCACTTTCTCATTCATTTGATTTCCTCCCAAACAACAACTAAATTATATTTAGGTTTATTTTATATCATTAATGCTAAATTAAATATATTATTAACTATTAAATTATTAATTTTCAATCAATATATAATCAATACTAACTTACTTTCTTAATGTTGAAATAAAAAAATATTATTTATTATTTTATTCATTAATATTGTTTCATTAGTTTATTACATATAAAGATAAAATAAAGATATTTTTGAAACAAATCAAATTAGAGAATATCTAATTTTATGTGCATTCACTATTTTAGCTTAAGTGAAAAAATTACAATATCAATTATTTAAATGCATACAGTAAAATTTTATATAGATAATCATTAAAGATTAAAAAAAATTATATTTCATACATATCATGAATAAGAAAATTAGGTAAATAAATTGACAATACAAATACTTTGTAGGTAATGTGATTATGAATATATTTTTTTAAGAAAAATTAACCTTAGTAAATTTAAGAAAAAAATTTGTTGTTTCCTAATATTAATATATAAAATAAAATACTAATAAAAATGTGATGTAAGTTTATGGTAATACTTATTTATAAAAAAAATTCTAAATATATTATATTTTATGCCTTATTATTATATGAATTTAGATTCTAATTTAATTTAAACATAACATATAGTTAAAGTATATATATGTTTAAAAACTTAGCTAAAGAAACATCATAAAATCATTAATAAAATATTAAAATATTATTCGATAAAAAATATTTTTGATTACCATATTCTCCAAATTATTATATTTCTTATTCAAAATGTATTACATTTTATATTAGTTCTAAAATATATTTGTTTTGATAAATCTCGTGTATCACACAAGGTTTATACTAGTATATATATAAAAGAATGACTACTAAAAACATTTGCCAAGCCAACAATTTTCTCATATTAATTTTTTTAAAAATAAAATCTTCAATAAATAAAATTAAAATACAATAGTTAAATGGCTAATTAATAGCTTTATATATAATGTTGATAAGAAACATTACTAAATTATATATGAATTTTAATTAGATTTGTTAAAATATCATATGGTAGACTTCAAATATAGATTTTATTTATATATTGGATTTTTTAATTAAAAAAATTAGAGAAAGGATATAAATAATTTTGATTTAAATTGGTGATTCAATTGATTTTATAAGATAAATATGAATATTTAAGCAAATCTGAAATACTGAAATTAGAATTTGAAAATCAATATTCATAATAAATATGTAAATATCCAAGTAAATTCTAAAGAATTACAGAAAAATCGCTAAAAAATATTCAAAAAATTTGATTTTGCCCTAATGCCCTATTCTAGCTTTAAAAAAAATTCAAGATTTTTTAGCCCTCAACTCCTCTCTCCATCCCTTTCAGCTACTAGCATCTGTCACTTCTTTTTCTTTGATCTTTTTTTCAGATAACATCTCTTTCCACCACATTTAATATAACTATTTATTTTTCTATCATATAAGATGAAAAAAATATTTTTCTACCACAATATAATAAAAAGGTAAATCATTCAAAGAAAAAATAAATAAATAAATAAAAAGGTAAATTTATCCTTATTAGACATATAAATGTAGTAGTGATACAACAAATTAACTATATATCACATTAGTCCTTTTTGCACTAATTCAAATGTCAGCATTGACTATTTTTTATAATGCATCAAAATGATGGTAGAAAAATACGAAAGCTATACTGTATGATAAAAGAATCTTTTTTAATTGATTTAATGGTATTTCAAGACATTTTGCCAACAATAAACTAATTTTTATTGACCCAATTAAATACCCAATTACTATCCACACAATGGTAATGCCCGTCTCTGCCGTCTTGTGACATGGAGTTCTGACGAAGATTATATATATTTGATGTAATTAGATATAAATTTTACTTAATGTTATCAATTTTATTTTATTTTAGTGTTAACATTATAATGAATTAATTTTTACTCTTCTAGAAGTGTTGTTTTCTAAGTTATTATTAAGTGGTTATTCTAGTTTCTTGGAAGTCTCAAGTTTTAGGAATATTTAAATTGATTGTCCAGAACTGAATATTCTAATAATTGAATATTTAAAGAGTAGGTCTTACGTGAAATGATCTCATATGAGACTTTATATGTGACGGAATTTATATGGATCAATAAAAGTAAGTCAACTCATTAAATATAATCAAATTAGTCTCACATATGACTTTATAAAACTCCGTTTCACGTAAGGTCATATGTAAGACGGTCTCACGTGAGTTTTTACGATATTTAAATTAGAACCCAGAATTAAATTGCAATCTTTGATTCCTATTAGCTTTTTTAACCTACGTGCAGACTACAATAACCGATATGGAAATATTGTGTGAGCCTCAAAATCCATAAAATGATTGCCCAAAACTTAATGTAAGAGAATTAATATTAATTTTCCCATTTTATAATATTTTGTCTCAACTAACTCAAATGGTGTGGTTTTTGGAGGATTTCGTTTCAATTTGGCTGTAATCGTATTGTAATTTCGTTTCAATACGTATCTTTGAAATTTTTAATCAAGTACTCGTCCGTTTAGGTGTTTCAATTTTCTTCTTATTTTATGCGATAATTACAAAAACTATTCTAAAATTTTGATCTATCTACCAAAAAATTCCATAAAATTTGTAAATTACAAATACATTTCTGAGCATTTATTTCTACTTCGGATAGCGCACACTATATTTTATGGATATATTTAGGAATATTTGTTTATGCATTTTTCCTAAAGCGTATATATTATATTGTTATTCCACCAAATCTAAATGAGTGGGCACACATTTCCTTAGCCAAATACATCGACTTAAGTTTAAGAGCAGTTAAGTAATTTGGTCTCAAATTTGAATAAAAGACGTGTGTTGTTAGTTGTTACAAATTTTGATTTTTTTAATGTGTTATAGAAATTGGATAGAAACACTCAAGTAATTTGGTCTCAAATTTGGGTAAAAGATATGTGTTGTTAGTTGTTACAAAGTTTGATTTTTCATTGTGTTATAAAAATTGGATAGAAACACTCTCCGCCTCTATTATATATTGTGTATTAGTAATAATATGTATGTTTATAATACTTATAATGATTATAAAAATTGTTGACATTATAATTTGATATCTCCATGCATCGCATATGCCCACTACTAGTTTTCTTAAAAAAGAAAAGTCTAACAAATTAATACAATTCAAATTTTTTTTCAAAAAAGCTAAGGGAATATTTTTTTTTTTTCCCTTGATAGTAATAAAGAGTAATTACTATTCGGCATCAAAATGCATACTTTTCCACGTTAAACAATTCAACTTATTTTATATGATACTTTGTCACGTTTTCGTGATTATTAAAATACAAGATGAAACATGATCTCACGTTCTAATTAAACTTTCCACAGTCAAAACGGATATTCCCATTACCTGTAGTTTTGACTCCAACCCGACCCAATTTTGTGATAGCCTGGATAAAAGCAGCATTGAAAGCTTGAGGATTAGAGGCCCAAGTAGTAACGGTGTTTTTGGATCTTGTGTCTACAAACAAAACTTGATCCGAGGTGAACAACCCCTTGCCTTGTACGAGGTTTTGGAAGTAGGCATTGTCGAATATTCGGGGCGTGGTGGGGTCCATGTTGATGGCTACTCTCGGATCCACATTCTTCGGACACATTCCCTGAAGTTGGGTAGCGTATTGCGGGTCAAGGGTCGGATCAACCCGGTTTTGACTGTTGAAATTGTAGATTCGGTTTGCGAATCTGTTGCAGTGTGAAAATCCTAACGTATGGCAAGCTGCAAGGGTGACAATTTATGGATTTTAATTTTAGAGTTAATTACATAAGAAAAAAAAAATTGAGATCATATTTCAATTCCAACATTAACTTTAGAGGTTAACACCATAAATGTTCAATTTATAACTTGTAATAATTACAAACATGATTGGGAAATGATAAGAATAGGAAATGAAAAAAAAAAAAAGGAAAAAGAAAAGAATATTGTAGTAATCTTTCCCTTTCCCCACCTCTCTCAAAAAATCGAAATTTCAAAAACAAAAATAAATAAATAAATAATGCTAAATAACCCCTAAATAATGCTCTATCATTGGCCATAGAAAATAGAAATTTATATTGAGGACCTCTAGCAGAATTCCAATTACCAGGTCATTCGCTATTTAGATTTGTAGTTTCATTCATTTGTACATAATGCATGTTTAATAATGATGTTGTCAATACAAATATAAAAAATGTACTTGTGAAACCAAACTAAAAAAATTCAAAATAGAAACAAAAAAAAAAAAAAATTTCATCTTCAATCATAAAGTGATTGAAATTTAGAGTCCGAAAAATTATGTGTCTAAATATATTGATTGAATTTCCATCTCTAATATAAAATTAGAGACCGAATTACCAATAAATTGAAGACGGATTTTGTCCCATCACTAATATTCCATCGGTGCATGCAAGTTAATGTATTAACAAAGTTTTATGACACTTTCTATCCTTAATATATTCCCAACTCTGTCATTATTTTGTGATAGATGCTATTCGTTACTAAATTTCATTTTAAATCCACATTATTGCGATTTGAAATAAAGAAAAAAAAAACATAATAATTTGCAGAATAAATTAATATATTACCTGAGAGGGCAATCATGTCAATTTGAGTGAGGCCTCTAGAAGCAAACATGGAATTAAGCTGATTCAAGTTGAAATTAGGCTGAGGTAGATTCCCATTTACACTTGCTGCAGTTGAACTCAACCCATCTAATCTTCCCAATTCCACAGGATATGAAGGCCCACCACTCTAAACCAAAATTTACCATTTTTAATTATTATGCATAAAACACAACACCATATTATATATATGAAAATCGATTAGCTTAAGAGTTAACTGATTTATTTATTTATTTTTGTACGAAACGACACCTACTCACACTATAAAAACAAACGAAATTAAATTTATTTTGTCATACTCTAAGACTCGTGTTCAAATCTAGTTTTTTTTTTATGTTTTATGTGTCACAATTATTTATGTGCACCAGGTGCACGAATCCTAAATACGTGTGATTGGGTCCGATTCGGGGTGCATTTCATGTGTCCCACACGAGCCTCACGTGCGTTCACACGTCCAAACCCTAACCCAAACCCTATACCTAACTTTTTAATTTGACGAACCTAACCTTATATTTTATCGAATCTAACCTTTTAGTTATGCTCGCATAACCCTTTGCAGTGTATGACATACTTATAATATCTTTCAAAACCTTTATGCAGTAATATTATAACTTTTATGCATAATAAGTTAACATTTTCGTTATAATAATATAACCTTATGTTATTCTTTAAGTACATAAATGTTATGATATTTATACATAAATGTTATACTAATATAACATAAAGGTTAAATTATTATAATATAAAGGTTAAGACATATTACATGCATTTTTATAGTGAAAAAAGTGTAAATAATATCACTTAAAGGTTATGATATATGTATATAAAGGTTATACTAATATAACATAAAAGTTATATAACTTTTAATTATGTTTTTATACATAAAAAATCTAAGTAATTTTATTTAAAGGTTATGATATATGTACATAAAAGTTTTACTTGGTTAACATAAAGGTTATACTCGGTTAACATAAAGATTATGTCACAAATTAAAAAAAAAAAATTGGACACAAATCTCGATCGAATCCGATCCGACCCACGCGCACCCAGTTGCATGGATCATGATCCATGCACTTGGTGCACACAAACACTACTCTAGAAAGAAAATGGATAATTTCAACTTTGGTCGGATACATGTAAGATATTTTTTATTTTTTTACAATCAAGTATCTGTTTTTTAATATTGGTCCTCTATGTTTTAATTTTTTCCAATTTCACTCCATTTTAATCAAAATTTTCAAAATTACTAATGTGGCCGTTGGAAATTTTGACGTGGCCATGGAAAAATTTGACATGGCAGCTTGATTCCAACAACCACATCATCAATTTTGAAAATTCTGAACAAAAATTACTGAAATGAAAAAAATTAAAATATAATTGACCAAAATTGAAAATAAATACTTGTTGTCAAAAAATAGAAATTGTCTTAGATCAAAATTAAAATTAATCCAAAAGAAATATTTTTTTACAAATTTGCAAAATATGCCACATCACCCATTTGTCTGAAAAATTAATTACACAAAAACTTATGTGAGACGGATCTTTTTTACCCACAAATCAAACCCACTTACTTTCAATAATTTATATGTGAATTATAAAGTTTGGGTTGTGAGTTGACCCGTCTCACGTAACATGAAATGTAAAACGATCATACGTAAGATCCACTCAATTAATGCGTCTCACAAGCAATAAAATAACCTAATTTCCTAAATATTATTTTAAAATATTTAATAGGAATAGGCTGGGACAACAATGAAAATAAAATATAACCCAAAAACAAAGATTAAAGAGAGAAAGATTCTCACCAGAACAATGGAATCTCGAGTTGCCAATGCAAGAATATCTGCACAAGAAACCTTGTTTTTGCAACTGGGGATTGCATCCACAGCAGCTTTAGCTTTGATCACTGTATCAAATCCATCTCCAGCTAGAGATAAATTGTCTGGATGATCCTTCTCAGCTGTATTCCCCGAAGTCGACGCTACTATCACTGATGCATCACAACCCTACACACAATACCATCAGAGACGGGTCTAGGATTTTATTTTCTAGTGAGACGAAAAATATCGTTACAATAACGCAAATTAAAGAAGCCTAATATAAAGTAATATATTAATTTTGTACAATATAATACAGATAAACTCTTATATAAATTAATAATATAATGAAGAATATAAGAAAAAAGTTGTACATCAAAAATAACATTTCTCCAAACTTCAAGAGGCATTATCATTTGCCAGGGATGAACAATCGGTCGGTTCAATTGAAAGCTGAACTGAATCGACCAAAACCTAAAACAAATTTTTTTAGATTCTTACATACAATCCCATCTGAAATTACATTCTCAATCAAATCGAATCGAGCCAAATTTCGATTTGATTCGATTCGGTTTGTTCTTGATTTTGGGCTTTGCTTATTGGGTCGTTCAAGTTGGACATTTCATTAATTAAAAAATCATACATGAAGAAAAATGAATTAAAAGGAACAAAACAAAACTAAACACTTTAGTCAATCTATATTAAACAAAACAAACAAAACCTATTAAACAAAGAGATTCAAACAAAAAAACAACACTTTAGTCAATCTATATTAAACATAACAAACAAAACCTATTAAACAAAGAGATTCAAACAAAAAAACAAACACATGCATACTAAATTCCTGTTAAACAAAACCAAACATTAACATATTAAAAATGAAATAAAATCTGTTTACTTTTTGAAAATTTAACTTTCTAAAATTTCAATTTCTTTGAACTTGAAGTAGTCTAATTTATATAATAATATATATGATATATATAAAATAAGAAATCCTAAATAATAATAAACGGTTTGGTTCAGGTGAATGTTTTTTTCAAAATAAAACCGAACCGAACCAAATTTTTATTTGATTCTTAATTTCTCAACCGAACTGAATTGTATGAGCATATAAAACCGGTTCGGTTTAGCTCATCCCTTGAGCGCCACCCTGAATCCATCCCCGAACACCATCACCATTAGTTTTTTTTCCCAAATCAAACTATATATATACACTAAAACTGCTAATCAATTAAAACATAGTTGCAAAAAAAAAAAGCATATATTTATATGATCCATACCGAAACAAAACAATCATGGAAAAAGAGACGTATGGTTGCAGGGACAGTAACAAAGGTTTGAGAGAACTTTGTCGTAACGGCTCTTCTGACGATGTTCTCAACGTCAGGACAGACGTTCGCGTAGAAATTCTGCCTGAGTTGGGCCGAAGCCGAGCCCGATAACAGAGTGACACCCACACAAAGTGATATCAAAATTGTTAGAAAATTAAAGTGGCACATACTCATATTAGCTAGTATTGGTAATGCTTTTGCAGGGAAGTGAAGTGAGATATATAATGAGGAGATATTAGTTAGAGATGGTGAGCTGAAAGACATATATGATGCCAGTTGGCTAAGAAGAATATTCTTCGTCCAACGAAGAAAGCATTATCATTACAAAAGGTAAGTACACTAAAATGTTGAATAAAATGTTATTTGAAAGTGACGTGGCAACGAATAATTTGAATTTCAGCCTTCCATATATACAATGACAAGTAATAGTGTTTGATTACGTGTAGGTTTTATTAAAAATGAGTTGTTGTATATTTAGGATCCTATTTAATAATGTTTTGGGTTCAGTCGATTTTTCAAAAATGAATTATATATCAAATTATAAACTCAAAGAAAAAACATAGAAGTTTGAAATTTGATGTATTATATCAAATTAATTAACAAATCATGAATTATTGGACTTCTGATCCAATGCAATACATTAACAATTGGAACGAACTAATAATATATCAACAATAAATTAAACCACTTTATTATCAAATCACTATGAGTAAGTTAGTGATAAAACTAGAAATATCAACTGAAAATTACCTTTATTTTTTTCATGGTGATTGTGTGATGACTAGGATTTTGAAAATTAAGAAATGAATCAAACTTTGGTCGCATGACAAGTTTAATGATGCCCGGTCCAATATGCCAAATTTTGCAATTTACATATATTAATACTCATCTAGAGTACATAAAATATTTTTTAATCCCCTAATTAATATATTTAAATTTTTGGTTCCGATTCAATCAAGTAGTTGGACTTATGTTAAGTGCCACATAGAAATATCCATAAGGAATATGTTAAGGGTTAGGAAACTCGATTCGATTAATTAATATCAATTATGGTATGTAGTATTGATAATGTGCATAGTTTGTTATAATTTTATGAATAATTGACTAGTTGACTAATAATAGTATTTTTTTTGGCATGAGTTGAATGTGACAGCTTCATCCATGGATTAAGATAATGAGTGAGAGTTAAAATAGAAAAGGCCAAAATGACTAGGAGATATATATAGTAGATCAATGTGCAACGTGTGTGTGTGTGTGTCTATATATATATCAATATGTGCAATGTATGTAGTATTGGAAGTCAAATATGTTGAGCTAGTTTTGTACTGATTTAATTGGAATTAACTGATGGAAATAAGATGTACTCCCCTTCACATGTCTATTCATATTTTTAATATAGATTAAAAAAAAACATATATAATTTATTTGAATTTTTTTTATTACATTCTTATTTCCTGTAATTAATTGAAAATTGATTAATATAAATGTTGCATTCTAACGAATAGAAAATGATAAATATAAATATTGAAACTTCACTATTAATGTTGAGATGGATGAAACAGAAAAGGATGATTATCTTTAATTTACCGGACATATTACTATATATATATATATATATATATATATATATATATATATATATATATATATTTAAATCTTTATATTTGTAAAAGATTGGTGCATAGTTTGAATTTTGTGGAAGTCAGGTTCCATGCAAATTGTACTCATAGGCTTCTAGAGGCAGATATGTCACTCAACTTGAGGAAGGTTTCAGATTCGAGTTTCAATTTTAATTTTAAAGAAAAAAAAAGTTCCATGCAAATATTTTAAACGGTTCAACTAATTTACAAAAATTAATAATATATAAGGGGCATGCTTTTATTTATATTTAGTCGCCTCCTTCAGCAACACATGAGATATATTTTAATTAAAATAAATTTTATCTGGTATTCAAAAATAATAATCATAGATTATTTATAGAAATGATATTATTAAGTCTTGTATTAAAAATAATCAAATATAAAAGAAAACATCAAAATATTATAGAAGATCTAATCCATGTATACCTAGCTAGGACCAACAATTAAAACACTTGTCTTATAAGGCAATGGAACGTGGAACTACAATTAAGTATATTATATATATATATATATATATATATATATATATATATATATTAATTATGTGATAAATCTAATATAATCACTAATTTTAAATTATAATATTTAAATGAATGAAATCTATATATATATATATAAACATTAATTATGTGATAAATCTAATATAATCACTGATTTTAAATTATAATATTTAAATGAATGAAATATTTGCATATCAGAGGATATTAAGTCATACCTATAATAGGTAGGGTAATATTATTATATATACACAAAAACTTGTGTGTCTCTACAGCATGGATCTTAGATCTGTACCCCAACTCGACCCGACCCATATGTGGTCACACCATAATTTGTGTGCGCCGCATGCGCACCTTATTGTATATAGTGTATTCTGTGAAGGTATTAAATTTATACTCTTGTGTTATCACACATTTACTCTTAAGGTATTAATGCACAAACAATATTGCTTTCTTCTTTTTCCTCTCTTTTTTTTCCTCTCCCCTTCTTCTTCTTAATCTCTTTTCTTATCGATTTGGTATTCTTCTTATTTGTTTTGTACATTCTTCTTTTCTATCTTCTTGTTCTTATTCTTCTTCAAATCACCATGGAGTCATTTATGAGGTTATTTTTTTCTTCTTCCCATTCTCTTTTACTCATTTTCATAAATTTAGATAATTGATTTCAAATCAAAATTTACTACAATAATTTTAAAACATTGAAAATCAATTATTTCAAACAATATGAAATCATGATTTACAGAAAATTTGACGAAAAAGATGATGAAATCGCAATTTGCAGAAATTTTGAGAAAGATGATGAAACATTTGAAATTTTAAAATTTTCAGTGAAGATATTAGTTGTATGATCTTAAGGTATTAGGTGCATACTCTTAAGGTATCCGTTGTTTACTCTTAAGGTATTACATATTTACTTTATGGTATTAATATTTATAGTATAAGGTATTACATTTGCACCTCTATTATGGGTGGTATTTTTTCTATTAATAGATTGATTGAGGAACTTAAGATTAGGGTGTGGAATTGGTTGTGTGTTAAAGATCTGGTGTTTTTGAAGGTTATGTTTAAGGATTGGTATGTCAATTCGAGGATGGTTTTACAATATTAATTTGTAAATATCTCATGCCTTGGGTATGACTTATACCCAAACTTTTTATAAAATTTCCTTTTACTAAACAAAAAAAATATTACATATGCACTTTTACAATATTACATATTTACTTTTAAGGTATTAATGATTATATTATAAGGTATTACATATTTACTTTTAAGGTATTAATGCTTATAGTATAAGGTATTACATATTTACTTTTAAGGTATTAATATTTATAGTATAATGTATTACATATGCGCACATTTAAGGTATTACATATTTATCTTTTATGGTATTAACGCTTATAGTATAAGTTACACATGCATCTTTAAGGTATTAGTTGTTCATTTAATAAAAGATATTTGTTGCAATACTCTTAAGGTATCAGTTGTATAATTTTAAGGTATTTGTTGCATACTTTTGAGGTATCAATATGCTGTAAAATGAATTTAAAATCTTAAAATTTCAAATAGAAGAATGTTATCATCTTCTTCCCCAAAATTTATGCAAATTTATATTACTCAATCAATAACCAACTATGGTGTTTGTTGCATCAATTTTGTCGTATATTGCTATGAATCGAAGCAAGATAGAAAGAATTTCAAGTTATAGAAAAATAAAAACCCTGGATTTTTATAGAGAAAAATTTGTTGGAGTGTTAGATAAATAAGAACCCTAAATTTGTAGAAATCATATGAAGAAATTGAGAAGGAAGAAAGAGAAAAAAAAGACTGTAGATAGTCAAATTTTGTTTGTCAATCAAAAGTTGTCACGTGTCAAAGTCTCATAGATATTATCAAAATAAATAAATAAATTTAATTTGATAATTATCTCGAAAAAGTTGATAGATATCAAATTGTGAAAAATCCTAGAGCTATTAAAACTCTACTTCTACAGGTTGTTAGAATCCTAAAGATATCAGAACTCTACTTCCGGATAGACATCAAATTATGATGTACCAATCAAATCACTCCATTAGAATCCTAAACCTATCAGGATTCAACTTATAATCCTATCAGGACTCTCCATCAACATCTATAAATAGGGGTCTGATTTTCATCATTCCACCACACATCATAAGACAACAAGAATTGAAGAATTCAAAACTGTCTTTTGATTCGAATAAGGTTTTAAGCCCTTGAATTCAAACAATTTCTTTAAAAACAGTACCTTATTCGAATAAGGTGCTAAACCCTCGAATCAAACAGTTTCTTTAAAAATAGTACCTTATTCGAATAAGGTGCTAAACCTCGAATCAAACAGTTTCTTTAAAAATAGTACCTTATTCGAATAAGGTGCTAAACCCTCGAATAAAACAATTTCTTTAAAAACAGTTCCTTATTCGAATAAGGTAATAAACCCTCGAATCAAACCGTTTTTTCAACGATCTTCAAAGTGATCTTCAAGTTCTTCGACGATCTTCAAAGTGTTCAAGAAGTCTTCTCCCAAGAAAGCACGATCTTCAAAGTGATCGAATAAGGTGCTAAACCCTCAAATCAAACAGTTTTTCAACGTTCTTCAAAGTGATCTTCAAGTTCTTTGAGGTGATAAACCTCGAATCAAATAGTTTTTCAAGGATCTTCAAGTTCTTCGATGATCTTCAAAGTGTTTAAGAAGTCTTCTCCCAAGAAAGCTAAAAGAACGGTGTTCAATTCGAGATCAAGGTGTTAAACCCCTTCGATTGACGTTTATCAAATTGAAGATCAAGAACAACGTTCAATCTGAGATCAAGGTGTTAAACCCCTCCGATTGACGTTTATCAAATCAAAGGATCATCAAGAAGTTCAGAATTGAAGAAACCTTGACCAAAAGTCAACTCCAAACATCAAATAGAATAATCAAAGGTTCAAAGAGAATAATCAAAGGATCAAGAGACTGTAACCCAGTTTATTTGATTCAAATAAATAAATTCAATTTGTGCACTCTTTTTGTGATTATTTATTTAAATACACAAATTTGTTGTTACAAAGACAAAGGAGGAACAACGATAGGAATGAAGAGATAAAAAGAAAAGAAAAAAATGAAGAATGAAGGTGACGCCTAGAAGGAAAAAAAAAGAATGGAGCGGGTCGGCCGGAGCGCCCCCAGGGCACAGAAGTGTCTCTTATATATATTGTTGGTCCCAAGTAGTGTCCGAGGTTCAGAGGGGGGTGAATGAACCTTGGTCGATTTTGAAAATCTGTTAAAACTTATTGTTCTGTAAGTTACTTGAATTTACAGCGCCAACCAGTTACTGCTTACAGCACTAGGATGCAGTGTTGCACGCTGTAACTTAGAGTTTTATACGCAGCGGAAATTAAATGTATTGACACAAAGGCTGGCTCGTTTTCTCAAATATGCTCCTTTTAAAATCGTTTTATGCTTATGATATATGAAGATATGAAAAGTAAAGCGCAGATAAGAAAGCAATAAAACACTTATGGCTTATAGTGGTTCGAAGGTGGTGTAAACCTTCTACGTCAACTCTACTGCTACCTTGAGCAGAACTTTGTTAAACAAGATTGAATTACAGGACTCTCTCCTAACAATCTATCAACTTACAAAGTGACCACCTACTAGAGTCCAGTGTTCACACAGCTCCTACGAACTCTAAAGGCTAACCCACGCAGGGTTCACACTCCCACACAGGGAAGTTGCCTAGCACCTAGACAACTATACGAACAGCAAGGATTTCTCCTGTCAACTGTTCGACACCTAAAACAACCTAACCACACAGGACAGAGGTTAAAAGAAAATAAAGGTCTCTTCAACTGGTGGGGATGCAGTCTTGATCTTTGTAAGCTCCTCTGTTGTTGTAGACTGCTCCTAGAAGGTTGAGTGGCTAAACATGTGTAAGCTTAAAAGCTTTGGATGATATGTGAATTTCCTCTCGACTTTGTTTAGCAATTTCTTCAATCAGCCACACCTTCTATTTATAGATCTTGAGAGTTTCTATCCGTTGAGAAGTATCCGTTGAAGGGAGATACTTCTTCTTCTTTGAATTCAAGCTATGATCTCCAAGATCTTCTTTGTGGTCGCATTAAATGCGTCTGAGCTAGCTTCTTGACCAACGGAATGGTCTGCATTTAATGCGACTTGACTATTCTCTTTGGAGCATTTAATGCGGTGATTGCGGCTCGCAGCTTTCTGCAGCGCGTCAGTCCACATGGCGTCTTTGCATTGGCTCCGTGTCTGCAACTTGATCTTCTCTCGAACGGCTCTTATATGATCCTGCTTGGATCTTCATTCTTTATACTGCATCTATCCTTCATTCGAATAGTAGGATACTTATGCTGTTTGTCGTTGGCGCTGTAGGTTGTCTGAGCAGTGTACTTAGCGTTGTATCCTGGATCTGCTTGCAGCTGATTGTTTCTTCATAGTGCTGCTGTAACAGAGTCCCTCTTGCAGTATCTTCTTACAGCACTGTTGTATCTTGCAGCAGTATTCTGTATCTTTTTCTTGCAGCAGTATTCTGTATCTTTTTCTTGCAGCAATGTTGCATGCCGTTCTTTCTTTGTTGCAATGCACTGACTGCATTCTTGCAGCGCTGCTGTATCTGTCTTCTTGTAGCATACTTAGCTTCCTTCGTAGCTCCTTCTTCCCCCATTAAGTGATGATAGTAACTTCGCCAGTCTCTCTATTCTTGGCTCGTTTAATGTCAGTCATTATCTGGAGGAATTCAGCTATCTCAGCTTTCTTGATAACCTTTGCTGCTGTAACCTGGATTGGTTCTTGCTAGCTTGCAACAGTATCAGCATCAACCTCCTCATGAAGTGCTCTAGCTGTTTTAGCGGTTACCTCAGCATCTCCTCGATCATCCTCTAAGGGTACTGTCTCAACAGTCGCCCCTTTAGAGGTCTTCTTATCCTCAGAGAGTGTTGTCAGAACAACAGCCTCGCCTGAGGTCTTCAGCAAGGACTCTGTCTCCTCGGCCAGTCCTGTATCCTCGACAACCTCTGCTGTAAGCACGGGTTCTTACAGCTCTTGTCGGTTTCTTGTAGCAGCTACTAGCTTTCTGACTTCTCCTTCCCGAACAACTTCTTGTTCAGCTTGCTGACTTCTTCTTTCGCGCTGTATCATTTCTCCTTCTTCCTAAGGATACTTCTTCTAGCTTGTTGTTCCCTACAGCAAGCTTTCCCTTAGAAGTGTTCTTACTTCTTCTAAGGTTGGTTTTCCTTGAATCTTGGAAAACCATTACATGATCTTTTCTAGATCATGTGATGTGGAAACTAGGTATCAATACCTTAAGCAAACTGTTCTTTTCTTCTTGAGTTAGTGTTTTGTCTTATCAAGATAACAACTGAAATATCCCAACATATATATATATATATATGTGTGTGTGTAACATCCTCGATCAAAATATACATGTCATTCGGCATTCATTTCATGCATTCATTTCATAATGCATTAAAAACATATCATATTGGCATTCGTAAAGAATTTAGAATAATACTTGGTTTGAAAATAAATAGTAGAAATCAATTAAAAATATAGAAAAGAATAAAAGAAATATAAGTTTGATATATAAATATAAAAAAGGGGCGGTTTGAATTGATATTAATATATATATATATAAGTGCAAGTGTACATGTGTTTATGCAATAGGAATTTTAATTAATTCATAAGATAGATTAAATAATAAACTAAGAATAATATTATAATAATAATAATAAAAGTCTTACAGTTTAGTTTGCTGGCGGTGGAGTAAATAATGAAAAAAAAAATAGAAAGAGAAAAGCGCAGCAGAGAAAGGAAAGTGAAAACAGAGAGAAAAGGAAAGAAGAACAGAGGAAAAAGAAGAAAGGAAAGAAAAGAAAAAAAAAGAAGGGTTTGTGATTTTGGGTTCGTTTCTTCACCGTTTTTCTTTAGATTTTGAGAGGGAGTTCGTGGTGACATAATCTTCAATTTGATCGGAGTGAATTCTCAAAGATTATCCCAAAAAGGTACAAAGAAATTAGTGAATTGAATATATCTCAAGTTAACGTAATTTATTAATATTTGGTAACTTTAGAGGTCGAATTGGGGAAAACTTAAAACATGAAACTTATAACTCTATCTCTTAGCTAAACTCAGTAGAAAGCCATGGATGACTTGGTTAAATATTGAGTGAGATAATGTCAAAAGAATAAAGGTTGCTAGAATTTAGTATTATATATGAAATAAAGCATACATGCATTGCATTTCATTGCATAATAGAAATATATATTAAGGGGACAATTAGGCTAAATTGCATTGAATCATATAGGAGCACGAGTTGTAGGACAGGAGGAGAAACCAGAGCGATTACTTATCATAGTCAGGTGAGTATAAACCGTATATGTGATTTATACGCAATGTGATGTGATATATGCAATGTTTGTTATATATGTTATATAAGAAATATGTATTTACATGAATTTATCATTGGATCAAATGATATATTGATAAATGTATATGTGATCATATATTCAAATGATTGTTGTGTTGCATTACAAATTGCATGAAATTAAAAGGTCTGTGATTGTCTTGCTATGGATCTGTATACAAAGTGGAGACCTTCGGGTCAAATTCATATTGGAGACCTGCAGGTCTATATACACAGTGGAGACCTTCGAGTCATAATCATATTGAAGACCTACAGGTCTATATACACAGTGGAGACCTTTGGGTCATAATCATATTGGAGACCTACGGGTCTATATACATAATGAAATATTGGAAATCCCGAGACAGATCCAAGCTTGAGCAGTTCACAAAATAATAAACCAGACATAGTGGCATTTGCATATGTTTGATTATATTTTTGGATTAATGTTAATGATCGTTATCTGCTTATTATTTAATTAAGTTAACGGTCTATATTCACTAGTTGCGACTCATAAAAATCGCATATTTGTTTTTGTTTAGGTTCAATAACTCTTTTTGACGTGAGTTGTATATATAGACGCCACGCTATACAGGTCGGTCGGCTGATGCCTCATGCAACCTTCTCCTCCTCCTCATTTTGCATTTTGGAATGCATGTATCATAATTTATATTTAACATGACTTATGTTGTGATATTGGTTGTGTGTTTTAATCTTATACGATATTAGTTTTTAAATAATATTTTTATACCTATATGGATTAATGAAATGTCAGTATGATCTATCTACACGATAGATATTTTATTGTGAACTATATGTCATAGGGGTATAGGGTGTTACAATATATATATATATATATATATATATATATATATATATATATATATTAATTAGCATAAAACACATGTATTACATAGGTTTGAATAAATTGAATTTAATAAAAACTTAAAAATTATGTATATTTATTTATATTGGAAATATTTATGATTTTATATTATATCTGTCATCTAAGTTAATGTTAAACATAATGTAATCCTAATTAATATATCATTTAACTATTGAAATAAACAATTTGTAATATGTTAGAATAAATAATATTTTATATATATTAATATTTCTTAAAATTTATTTGTTGATTAAAATTTTAAATTTAATATTTAACCTTAATAATAATATACTAATGTTAATAGTCGTGTATTTTATAGTTGATTTTTGGAAAAAAAAAATAATTTTGAAAAATTTAAAACATGTTCATCATATATTTGTTTATATTTTTATTTGTATAGTTTTTCAAAGTTTATCTAATATTTTATATTAAAAACCTACTATTTTTATATTGAAAGCCTATTATTTTATTGTCTTTAAATATATGGCAACAAATTATTGACATGAGATTAGCAAGATTGCCTTAACAATAAAATTAATATAATAATAATAATAATAATAATAATAATAATAATAATAATAATAATAATAATAATAATAATAATAATAATGTTTGAGTTATTGAGAGGATGAATATAATAATTTAATTTATAATTATTATTTTTTATGTTAGTTTAGTATGAATATTGTTTGTTTATCTTTTGTAAAATGGAGAGAGAAGTTTAGTTTATTTCTTATTTTGATAAATAAAATTTTATTATCATAACTGTTTTGCATGAATGTTAGTGGATGTTCTTAATATATTTAAAATTTAATAGAATATTAGTTTACTCTTTTCAGAATGGATATCCTCAATATGTTCAAATTTCAATAAAAATGATGAATTATAATAGATAGCATCAATACATTTAAATTTCAATAAAATATTAGTTTACTTTTTTTAGAATGGATATCCTCAATAAAATTAAATTTCAATAATAATATGATGAATGATTATCAATTCATTCATTGTGCTACTCGAAGCAATCAACGCATCACTTATTCTTATTGGTAGATAATAATTGATATGATTTATTCTAATTAAAAGACGATGATGCTGACAGGTAATTTAGTAATAATCTCTAATTAGTAGATAATAATTGATATCACTTATTCTAATTAGAAGATGTCGTGATTTACTAATAATCTCTAATGAGTAGATAATAATTGATATCACTCATTCTAATTAGAAGACAATAATTGATGTCTTCTATGCTGACAGATAATTTACTAATAATCCGAGCATATGAAGCAACCTTCATTAGAGGTAAAAAGAACAATTTTACCATTGTCCAGATTATGTAGGGATAAGACGAGAGTGATGAATTTCTGATAAACAATAGCAAGCTCAAATTTCTCAAACTTAAATACCTTGCAGATGAACTTCATTATGTTCACTATGGTACTCAAATATCTAACATAATAGACTGGACGAGCAAGAACCAAATATCCACAGCATTTGTATCATTAAGATTGAATATCACTCTTCTAAAACATATATTTTCTTTTCTTTACTATTATCAACAGATCATTTTAAAGATCTTAATTTTGCAGAGAGTTATAGCGAGTGATTAGCGTGTTCTGCTCATTGACCAGATTGAATATCACTCCTTTAAAACATATATTTTCTTTTCTTTACTATTATCAACAGATCATTTTAAAGATCTTAATTTTGCAGGGAGTTATAGCGAGTGATTAGCGTGTTCTGCTCATTGACCATCACCTGAACAGGCATCTTCACACAAATAGAAACTCAAATCGATTAAATTCGAAAAATAATTAATAGATCAGTTTCATAATATAAAATTACTAACAACCTGTTAATTACTAACAACCTGTGGAGAATGAACGTTAAGTATTGTTCTTTTAAAACATATATACAAATATCGATAACTGAAAATTATAAATATAATTGTTTGTTTATTATTGCAAACTGGAAATTATATGTTATCCTATATGTATTGTGATATTTGGGATAAAATTTGAATTAGTTTGACTATTGGATTTTTCTTAATTAATATATTTACAAAATTCAAAGTATGAATATACAAGTAAAATAAAATTTTGCAGATACAACTTGCAAAAAATGTTATTAGCATGAAAATAGACAATGTTTGCAAAAGTGTGTAAAAGACAATTTTTTATATATTAAGATTTACATCTTTCTTGAAGATTAAGTATCACTTTTTTTAAAACATATATACAAATATCAATAACTATGAAAATTATAAATACGAAGACATACAAATATTTTTTGAAATGGATAAATCAATATATTTCAAACATTATTCGAATATCAATATATTTTAAACATTGTTTCGTTCTACAAATATGAAACACAAATCAACTACTAATATAAATATATTTGATACTCGATTCAACTTCTAATACAACTAAATCATATCAATATATTCTATTCAATTTCTAATACAACCAAATCATATCAATATTTAACCATTGAACTTGTAATACTTGTTCCAACTTCTAATACAAATAAGTCATATTATAATATTTTTCATAAGTCATATTAATATTTTCATATATTCTAATGATATTCTTGAATAATGTCCTTATCATATCAATATTTGAGGACACAATTTCTAATACAGCTGAATCATATTATCATATCAATTTTATTAATAATTAATTAAATTTTATATCAGTATTTCATACCATATTCAATTTGTAATACAATTCAATCTTATCAATATTAACTTCATATTATCAATAAGACAAAGTCTTGGGTGAGACCGTCTCACGGATCTCATTCCATGAGACGGGTCGGGTCGGGTTGAATATAAAAATTATGTAATACTTTTATATATATGAGGTAATACTTTTATGTGTATTATGTAATATTTTTTCAAAATATCACCACGTAATACTTTTATGTGTATCATGTAATACTTTTTGAAAGTATCACATTATATACATAAAAGTATTACATTACGAAGTATCATATGATATACATAAAAGTATTACATGGTACACTTAAAAGTATTACATTACGAAGTATCATATGATATACATAAAAGTATTACATGGTACACTTAAAAGTATTACATTACGAAGTATCATATGATATACATCAAAGTATTACATGGTACACATAAAAGTATTACATTATGAAGTATCACATGATATACATAAAAGTATTACATGGTACACTTAAAAGTATTACATTATGAAGTATCACAATATACATAAAAGTATTACATGATACACTTAAAAGTATTACATTACGAAGTATCACATGATATACATAAAAGTATTACATGGTACACTTAAAAATATTACATTATGAAGTATCACATGATACATATAAAAGTATTACATTATGAAGTATCACATGATATACATAAAAGTATTACATGATACACTTAAAAGTATTACATTATGAGAATAAAATATGATGTGGTACTTTTATGTATATCATGTAATACTTTTTGAAAATATCACTATGTAATACTTTTCTATATATCATGTAATACTTTTTGAAAATATCACCATGTAATACTTTTATGTATAACATATAATACTTTTTGAAAATATCACATAATAACTATAAAAGTATCATGTAATACTTTCATGTATATGATGTAATATTTTTATGTGTATCATGTAATACTTTTAAGTCAACGGGGTTGACCGACCATTGACCGAGTTGACCGTTGACCATTGACCGTTGATTTTTGACCGTTGACTTTTTGACTTTGACCGTTGACTTTTTTGACTTTGACCTTCGGCCGGGTCGGGTTGACCCGTCTCACGGAATGGGATCCGTGAGACGGTCTCACACAAGATCTATTCTATCAATAATATCATATCAATATTTCTATTATTCAACTTCATATCAATTTTTCATGCTCGATTCAAATTTCAATACCATTTAGTTATATGAATATTTCAATAATATGTTAGTTAGTTATATAAATATTTCAATTTAATTTCTAATATGTCTCATTAGTATCAACATAAACTTCGTCTATCAATATTTCATTATCGGTTCAACCTAACTTCATATCAATATTTCATACTCAGTTAAATTTTCATTTCATTATCAGTTCAACCTAACTTCATATCAATATTTCATACTCAGTTCAATTTTCAATACCACCTAGTCATATCAATATTTTCATATATTTTAACATTCTTAAAAAGTAACATTATCATATCAATATTTTCAAATATTTTAATGACATTCTTGGAAAATATTGATATCACTCTCTATCGATATCAATAATCACGAATATTAGAAATATTTGGAAAATAGAAATTTCGTCTAAATTTTTAATATCCCATAAATTATTTTAAAATTTTTCAAATGCATGAATTGATAATTACAAGTTTAAACACATTCTCAATAGCAAAAATCATGAACATTATTTTTGTATGAGAAAGACAAGAAAGAAGAAACGTATCTTTCTCTTGATCAGATCACCAAATATTATATCAATCATTGTATAAGTGAGTCAAAAATCTTCACTATATATATATATATATATATATATATATATATATATATATATATATATATATATTACCCCCTTAAAATAGAAATGGTAAAATTTTCCCGCCCATTTCCACCTCCCAAAAGTAGAAAGACAATATTTATTATTTCATAGTTTATAAATTAAAAATTTATTATATTAATTATATATATGGTAATATTGATAAAATTTTGAAGATTATAATCTATAATGGTATATGAATATTAATATGATCTCATTTAATAAATGTTTAATTATAGTTATAATCAAGATTAAAAAATATTTGTTGAATAGATTAAAATAATATAACTATGGAATTCAAGAATTCATATAATGGTATATGAATATTAATATGATCTCATTTAATAAATGTTTAATTATAGTTATAATCAAGATTAAAAAATATTTGTTGAATAGATTAAAATAATATAACTATGGAATTCAAGAATTCTAAATTATCAAATACACTACAAATACATGTCAACTACAAGTTTGTAAGTCATTGATTTTTCGCTCGCTTTTTCAAGATAAAGAATCATTTTGATTTTTGTTACAATAACTATTAGTTTGACAATTATGACTCATGTTTCTAATGATGTCAACGTTATCAATGCATTCAAAAATGTTGTGGGAACTAAAATTTCATTTCTTTAGATCACATGACATTCTTGCATACATACATAAATAAAAAAGATGTTTATAATTATGAGGACGTCTTCAAAGACAAGATGTAATTTTGCAATATTGTTTTGTTCAAATATTTAATATATATATATATATATATATATATATATATATATCACCTCAATAAATATATAAATCAAGTTACTTAGCATAAATGATTGAACAACATAAATTTACTATTTCTATTTACTATATTCAAAATAAGTATTGAAAAACTATAATAAAAATCACATTTTTTTTATTTGACAAGTATGTCATTTATTATACTCAAGTCTAATATATCTTCCATATAACTATACTAATCTAATTTTCACTTTCTAAAGTTGAAATACAAATATTTATTATTTTATAATTTATAAATTATAAATATTTAATTTTGCATAATTTATGTATAAATTCATGGTATGAAAATCATTTTGTATATATATGAAAATTGAGAAAAAAAAAACATGATCATATTTGATATGTGATGAATTTAGCATGATTTGTGTATATATGATAATAATATCATGCTAAAAGTTCAAGAAAGTTGTGAATAACAATTTGTACCTTAATCTAAATCATTTTATATATTTAAAAAAAATTAGCAAAAAATATATATCATTTTTTTATGTAAGAATAAATAATGTTTCCACCATGATTAAAAAGTAAATATAAATCTGAAATTTCATTATTATGGTAGCATGAAGTTCATCATTATATGAACAATGATAAAGTCTTTTACTTTATGTTGTTATATTGTGTCATGATTTTATTTATTAGATTTTAAAATGTTTATCATCCAATATGATTTTTCTAAGAGAATTTTTTTTGATTATAAGGCATGTGGAAATAAATTATATAATTTTTTTAATGGTATCTTAAATTTAGAAATTTTATTTTGGAGTAATATACAATAATATCATTGTTATTACGCTTAATATGAATAATTTATTGAATATATATTTGCATAAGTGTTTTTCCAGGTCACAAAAAAAATTAGTAAAATAGTCATACAAATGATGAAAATAAGAAATATTCAAAATTAATAAATTATATGGGAAGTAGATATCAAAAAAAAAACTTAAAAGAGCTATATTATTTTTTACGATCAATATTTTTATATCAAAAAATTATTAACACTTGAAATTTATTTGCTACACTACACGGTACCAAATGAGGTTGAAATATTATTGAAAATTAATTATAATTTACAATAATATCATCATTTTACACTCATTACAATGAATAAGGTATGAGCATATATTTGCATAATTGTTTTCCATACTAATTGTGACAAAAAAAAAAACAATTAGTTCTGAATTAGTCAGATAATGTATGATAAAAATTCATAAATTATATGGGTACTAGATTAAATTGAAATAACTTTGAAAAACTAGATTATTTATTTTTCATGATCAACATAAAAAAACTATCGACACTTGAAATTTATTTGTCCATACATCACACGGGTACAAAATGAGATTAAAATATTATTGAGAACTTGATTTTTTTTCGTAAATTAATATTTTTACATTAAATTCGGAATATTTAAATTTTATGATCGTATATCACACGGATAATAAATTAGATCGAGGTTGTCCCAAAAAAATTTATTATTTTTCGTATTCAACATTTATATATATATATATATATATATATATATATAAATTGTAAAATTGATATGCCCGTGCATCGCACGGGATTTATACTAGTATATATATATATATATATATATATATATATATATATAAAAGAACAACCGATTGATAGTGTCATCTCTCCTTAAAAGTGTTCCTGCTAAAAATATATTATTGATAATTATATTAACTATTTAAGGCAATTTCGTTATTATTATATTTAAATTTAAAAGTTATACTATCTCATGCTCAATATATTTTAAATCTAATTAACATGAGCTTTTTATATTATTATAACAAATTAAAAATATTAATAATAACAAAATAAATTATTTATAATAATAATTATAACAATAATCTTGAATTATTATTAATAATAATACAATATGTAATTAACTATATAACATTTAACATATATATATATATATATATATATATATATATATATATATAGGGCACATGTGACATAAGTACAATCTTCCTCCAAATTTTTTATATATTTTTAATTTATTTTAATTAAAAAATTAGAGAAAAATTAACTCAAATAAAAGTGTGTTTATTTAAAAGATTAATAAAACTTCTAAACTTATTAATTAATAAAACTGAAATAATTTTTGCATTAAATCATAGAAACTATTGGAAATTTTTGATTTGATATTTATAATATAATTGAAATGAAAATTTAAGAATCTTTATAATCTTTAATATTTAATATTTACAAAAACAACATTATAAAAAAATTCTAGAATATTGGTGGAATAGTTAAATTATATGATAGAAATAACAACATTATATACTAAATAGAAAATAGTTGTATTCCCTTATAAATGCAACATATATACAAATAATATAGTAATCAAATTATATTATGGTTGATAATAAAATTAATGATAGATATAACACAATCATAGTTTTTATAATATAAATAATATTTCAAATTACCTAATGTAATTATATTTTTTTTAAAACCCGTATATTAAACGGACCTTATACTAATATAATATAAAACAAATGTCCACGAACTAAATAAATAAACATTAAGAAAAAATAACATATATCAATATCGACAAACGGAAGAAACTAAAGCACTACTGAAAAACAAAATTGAATTAACAAAAATAATATAATCCAAATGTCCACAAACAGAAGAAATTAAAGTACTGATAATTAACTCAACTATAAAAGGCAAATTTAATAAACTCAACTCAATTGTCATCACCTATCAATTAAAAAAAAAAGCTATTCACAAAATATAAAAATTTAAAGCCAAAAACTTTTATATACATGATGCATCGATTCTACATTCGTGCACTCGACCCGACCTGGTCCAAACCTGCGCTTGGGTGAGTGCACCCAAACCCACCCAAATTTGCTCTCAGATGATGTACATTTATGTTATGTTAGTCCTTCTTTTATGTTATGTTAGTCCTTCGTTTATGTTTTGTTAGTCATACATTTAGGTTATGTTAGTTGTACCTTTATATATTACATAAAAGTATGATATTTGTACACAAATGTATGACTAATATAATATACAGGTATGACTAACATGGTAAAAAGGTCAATGATTTTTTGTTTTAAATTTAAGTATTGCACTAAGGTTATGATATCTGGACATAAATGTATGACTAATATAACATAAATGTATGACTAACATAACATAAAGATTATAACAAAAAAATAAGGAAAAATGTGCGGATTCGGATCGATCCGGACCTGACCCATGAGTTGTACGTGCAACAAGTGCACAAGAGAGCAGCCCAAATTCAAAATGAGCCAACTATAATGGCCCTCAATTTATCTTCATAAGCATTTAGACAAACCCTTAAAACGAATTCTCCTCCAACGCCTCTCATCAACAAATTGTTATCCTCCAACGAATTCTCTTCCAACGCCTCTCATCAATAAATTGTTAGGGTCATTTTCTGATGCATAAACAACATTCAGTAAAGAAATCTTACAATTCCTTTTGTTCAATACCCTCAATTGAACAACTATGAGAAAAAGTAGAGAGACATTTCCAAAGAAACGATTGAACAATGAATTTGTGACCATGAAAATTGATCTTGTGGGAAGTAAGAACTTCGTACATAAATTATATATTCCATTGATTTTGTGGGAAGTAAGAACTTTGTACAGAAATTATGTGTGAATGTGGATTGTAAGTAGATAAAACCGTTAGTAAATATTTGTGTGTAATTGGAGTAACCATTGGGAAATTTAAAAAAAAAAAAAAAAAGGAACAATTTTGAGGTAGATGAATGAGTTTTAAAACAGAAATGGTTAAACTACAAATGTCTTTTTTTTTTTTATTAAAATTACAAATATGTCAGACTTTATTATTATTATATATGTATGGTATATTTTTTTGGGTGCGGCTATTAGCAACCCCATTTTTTTATGAATACATTCATTGAATTTTTAGACAAAAATATCCTTTTATATAAATTTATAAAATTAAAAACATATTCATCATTATTTAAACCCTAATCCTATTTAATTCCTAATAATTTTTTCATCTTTCCCAAAATAATCAAAACTAGCAAAAAAGTTGTGAGATTATCAATAATGTTAAAAATCAAATCATAAGAGGTGTTAAAAGAAGGAAACCACGAAAACATGCTTTCTGGAATAATTGCATGTAATTACTAGAAACAAATATTATACTGATGAACTCATTTAATCGTCGTTCCCAAAGCGGATTGGATGATTTATTACATTTGGTGTTACATCTGATATTTCATAAAATTTATTAAATGATATGTCTCAAATAGTGATATCATCGAATACATGTGGCATGTGATGATTGTTTTGTAATATGAGATGTAACACAAAGTGTAATAGAAGATCTCATATACTCCTAAGACCAAAACCACCTCCGTCCTCTGACCATTAACTATCTCCCACCACCTCTCTCCCTCTCCCTCTCATCTCTCTCTTTTCATGCCGAATTTTGTATGCTTTATTTGATTCTCTTTCAAATAAATTCAAATGTTGTAAGAAATGATGATCTGTTAAGAAACGATGTTGGATTTTGGTGGAAGGCAAAAACTTATGTGCATCGGTAAGATTCATGCCCCCAACCTGACCCGGTGCGTGAGCCGCCTCCATGTGTACCTTCATGCGCAGCCACACCATATTTTGTGTACACCACACATCACCTGATTCCATATATAATTCATCCGGCAAATGTGTCAGGTGTATATTCTTAAGATATTAGTTGCGCATTCAGTAAATGTATTAGTTATATGCTCTCAAACTATCAATTGTATACTCTTAAGATATTACATATTTACCTTTAAGATATTAATGTTTATACTATGAGGTATTACATATGCACCTTTAAGGTATTACATATTTACCTTTAAGGTATTAATGTTTATAGTATAAAGTATTACACATTTATCTTTAAGGTATATTAATGCTTATAGTATAAGATATTACTTATGCACCTTTAAGGTATTATATATTTACCTTTAAAGTATTAATACTTATACTTAAAATAACTCTTTTTTGATCATGTTACACAACAATCATCATAACTACATGAAATTGTGATTTGAAGAAAAATAAACTAAAAGAAGAAGAAGAAATCATAAATATGAAATTATGATTCGAAGAAAGAACCACAAATTTGAATTTGTGAATTGAAGAATGAAAAAAAGAAGATACAATAGAAAATATAAAGACGTCGTATGAAGAAGAAGAAGAAGAAGAAGTGCTGTGTAGAATGAAGGAGACTATGGTGGGGAGAAATTGCAGCCATGGTGGATGAAAGATTAGGGTTAAAAAAACATAAATAAGGTGGCTGGTGAGTGCACTGGTCGGGTTGGGGGTATGGATCGTAGATCCGTGCCCTCGGGTACATAAGCCCTTCTCTTGGTGGAAACAATTCACCTTCCGAAGATAAGGGTGCTTGAACGGAAAAAGATCACATTTGGGAACTCTTGCAATTCTATATTTGTTTTTTTTGTTTTTTTTTTAAATAGTTAATGCAAAAACTCATGTGAGACGGTCTCACGTAAGGTCTTACATGAGACGGAGTTTTATATAGTCTTATGTGGGATCAATTTGACCATTTCAATGGATTGACCCGTCTTTATTAATCCATATAAACTATGTTTTACATGAGGCCTTATGTGGAATTGTATCATGTATGAACTACTCAATTGTTAAAGGGCATTAAGAGAAATTTAGGGGGTGTGTTGAAAAAACAAACACATAAAAAATACTAAAAATGAGTGTATTAAGTAATGTGAGTGTATTCATCAAAATAGGGGGTGTTAACATCCTCATCCTTTTTTTCTTTTTTCTTAAGATTTGCTCAATTTCGATTGGAAACTAACTCTTTGAATTTTTATTTTTTATTTGTTTAAACGACACTATTCAAGGAGTTAGAAGCTACATTTGATTTTTTATTTTTTATTTATTTAAACGACACTATTCAGGGAGTTAGAAGCTACAAAATGTGTTGTCCAAAATCTTTTCAGATTGTATAAGAAAAAAACTAATCTTTATGTTTCTCAAATACATTGAGAGAAGAACAAAATTATCGATCTTATGACAAACATTATTGTTGAAAGAAAATCAGATTGTATATATTTCGTTTACTTGAATAGGTCTTGTACAATAGATATATTTTTGTTGGTAAAATGAGGTGACAATTACAAGTTTAAGCAAGTGTTGTTTTATTAGTTTTTTGGGATGTAGTTGGAACTTTGTTAAACTCTTCTTTAATATGATTAATATTTACAGGTTGACAATTTGTCCTTTTTAGATGTATTTTAAATATTTAAAAAATCCCGTTATAAGAAATGATTTATTCGTTGTATAAGTGTATACGTCTCTCTTCCTCTTCACTTTATATATATATAATTATAATCAGGTTAATTTGTTTGATGTTATATACTAATTAATTGTACTAACTCTTTGTAATTTGGAATATCCCAAACTAGTGTAAGACCGTGTAATACATGGGGTATTTTTTATGATAAATAAATTTTATTATTTATGTATATTATTTTAAATTTTAAGTTTGAATGGTATTTATCTTAATTTATGATTTTACTATTTATTTATTTCACATGTATATGTTGATAAATGCATAATTTATTTGTCATTTCACATTGATCATATTTTTTCCTCAATTTTGTAATTTTTTTATTTAAGTACATTTTTATAATTTTGGATAAAAATTTCTTGAATGCATAAAATAAATAAACCTTTCAATAATGATATATGATGTAATAATTGTAGTAAATTAACCAAAAAAATATCTCTATAGACTAAAACCATTATTCTTATCAACTCAAATTTTGGAAAACTTCCTTATACACTACATTTGTTGTAGTATTACATATCTTCCCATCATTGTCTAAACACATAATTTTCAGATCACTCCTTGTTTTAACTTTAGATATTGCAACATATAATTGATTGTGTGTGAAAATTGGTTTTGGCAAAAATAAACCAATATGAGCTAGTGACTGACCTTTACTTTTGTTTATGGTCATTACAAAACACACGAGTAGTGGAAACTGTCTTCTTTGAAACTTTATTGGCAATCTACTATCAGATGGGCTAAGGTTCATTCATGGTATATACACCTTATTTTCGATATTTTTTCCTCGTATAATCTTGGCCTCGATAATATGATTTCCAATATGTGTAATCACCAATCTCGTACCATTGCATAATCCTGAAGATCGATCTATATATATAACTGGCACACCAATCTTCAAACGCAACTTGTAATTTGGGATTCCAAAACAACGAATGCTATTTAGAAAATTCGTAGAGAAAATTTGCTCATTAGCATTATTGTTTTCATACGTTTTGCAAATGCTATCAGAACTCAAGAACTCCTTTTCCTATCCAGAAAGCAAGGATAACATGTAGATTTATTAGAAAAATCACGTGAATTTATCAAATATTTACTCAATCAGATCCACGTGTTAGAATATTATGTAAAGAAAATTATAATGTTGAATTTTGAAATACAATATCATATAAAATATACAATTCAAAAATTGAGAAGAGTTGGGATACTGTACGAAATATAGAAGCAAGCATGCAAGAACATAATAGTTAGAGGTTGAGATTTATAATGGCAAATAAAATTGAAATTCTCAAATAAGGCATATGTAAAAGTAACCGCCATTTGCATGATTACAGTTTTTACATGATTGCGTGATCATAAATTTACAAGATTTAAGTGTAACTGCAATTTGACATTAATTATCAAATCACATTAATTCTTTTGGCATGACTCTTGTAACTAAATGTATGTTTCATATCTAAATATTAATTGACTTGTTCACAATATATGAGTCGATCATATGAAAATTTAGTATATTAAAATATAAAAAATATATAATAAAAAAAGTTTATTATGTAAGATTTAAATTTAAAAAATATATATGTAAACAAAAATATCATGTATAACATTTAAAAAGTATATTTATAAAGTATATATGTAAATCAATATACAAATAATAGAATTTATTTATACATGATATTTTTAAAGTTTTATAGATGATATTTTTTATATTTATACATGATATTTTTAAAGTTTTATAGATGATATTTTTTAGATAATATTATGGTTATTAAAAAATGATAATTGTAATTGTTAAAAGTATATTCCTTCAATACTATATATTTCTAATAAAGAAAAAAACTTACATATATAATAATAGTAGTGGCAAAAAAAGAAAAAAAAACACTTAATAAGAAAATTTAATGTGCAAAATTTGAGAATGTATTATAAATTTAAATTAGATTTTAAAATATAAATAGTAGCATTTATTTATACATGATATTTTTGAAATTTTATACATGATATTTTTCAAATAATATTGTGGTTATTAAAAAACATGATCTAATTATTAAAAGTATATTCTTTCAATAATATATATTTATAATAAAAAAAACACTTACATATATAATAATAGATTATCTTTAAAAATAACATTTAATAAGAGAAATAAATGTTCAAGCTTTGTATGAATAATATATATGTACAATAAAAAAAAAACTTACATATATAATAATAGACTATCTTTAAAAATAACATTTAATAAGAGAAATAAATGCTCAAGCTTTGTATGAATGTCATGTTGCATTCTTGATCCTTCTTATATATATATATATATATATATATATATATATATAAAAAGATGCATGTTGAGAGTGACTTATGAACGATGGCGATGAGTCAATAATGGAACATATTAATACATTACAAATTAATTTGGTTTTGATGTTACGAAAAATATTCAAATAAAAAATTAAGTGAGCAAGATAACCGCATCTGGAAGTTTCTTAGACAAACCATAAGTTAATCAAATTCAGTAGTTAGAACAATGAGTACGAAATAGGATTCAAAATATGATGACTATATTAAATGTATAATTAATTATGCTATTAGGGCACCCACATCAATTACTTCTCTTGTTTTATTAATACTAGTAGTACTCCCGCGCGATGCGCGGTTTATTATATATTATGACAATATATACAATTTGCAATAATATAATGAAGTTGTTATATTAAAAGGTTATTCATGACATCTTATTATTTCGAATTTTGTAAAAATCCGTGTTTTTTATTAATAACATCAATATTCAACAATTAAATATGAAAATAAAATTGAACATAATATAATAATAGTTTTGTGTTTGTAAGTTTTAATTTATGAATAATTAAGAAGTGATTAATAATTATACTTACTATATGTTTTTTTCATATTTTCGTTCATTTATATCTTATACTCCCTCCGTCCCACAACACTTCACACTCTAAATTGGGCACAATTTTTAAGAAAAAAAGAATCTTTGTTTTTTGATTGAGGGTATAAGGGTCAATTATGTGAGAAAAAGACAAAAAGTAATAAAGTGTTGAGAGAGAAAAAGTAATGACATTGTGTGTAAATAAGTGTGTATTGAGAGGGTAATAATTGTGATAAAATTTGCCATTTTTTGGTGTGCAAACTGTTTTGGGACAGATTAAAAAGGAAAATGTGCAAAGTGTTGCGGGACGGAGGGAGTAATTATTTTCAGAATTTATAAATAATTTTCTGCATTCTTTTTTAGATGGATTTGTTCAAAAAGCATTATATTTATTCCAAAAAAATTTAGTTTATATTTATAAATTTAGGTTTCAAATTAATTTTAAATTTTAAAACAATATTTCTTAGATTTTTTAAACCATTTTTCAGATTTTTTTGGAACATATTAAAGTTTTTTAAAACAATTTTTAGACTAATTATATCTATTTATTTGAAATAATTTTGAATAAATTTTATCAAATATTTTTATTATTTTTATTTAAAAAATTTTATTCAATTTATTGATTTTTATATTTTACACAATTAATATTACATATATATTTGAATTAATTTTTAAATTTTATTTATTGATTTAAGATCATTAGACTTATTCTCACAACCTTATAATAATAATAATAATAATAATAATTATTATTATTATTATTATTATTATTATTATTATTAATTTCAGATTTATTGTTATTTTAATATTTTTAACATAGTTTCAAACTTTTAAACATTTTACAACCCTTCATAAAATAAATTTAGATTTTAAAATTATTTTCCACATTTATATATTAAAATTATAAACTAATTTTCAAAATTTTTAATTTTTTACCATGTTTAAATTTCATTATTTTCAAATTTTAATTATATCATTAAAATATAATTATATCATTTAAGATAGCTTCTTTTATTTTATCTCTACTCCTATATATAAATTATAAGATAGCTTATTGTGTAAGATATATGTGAAGCTTATTCTATAAAATACTTAAAAGTTTTTTTTTTCTATTGGTTGATAGTTTTGGAGGGAAAATGACAAATTTGAAATTATCACCAACTTCTTTGTTTTTATATATAGATAGATTTTTAAAATACTATCAAAAGATATTAAAACAAAAAAACTCACATCATAGTGACTTCTCCCTCTCTCTCCCCTTTAGAGCATCTCCAATCGTTCACACTACACTACAACAAAATTCACACTACACTACAGTAAAATTCACACTACATTAAATTCATCATCAATCGTCAACGCTATATTCTGCACTACATTTACAATTCTTATTTTTTATTGATTTAAAATTTATACAAATTTAAACTTAATAATTGCATAATATTTTTATTTTTGTTTTATATTGATTATTGAATATAATTATTTTTATTAGTTTTTTTTAAAATGTGAATATAAAAAGGCAAAAATTATAGAACAACATTAAATTAAATTTCGTGATACAATGCTACAATCATACATATTAAAAAAAACATAAAATTAACACAAGAAAAAAACAACACGCACAATACAAGAAATTTCAATAAAATTCTCGTATCGTACTTTTTTTAGCCTAATCGTTCCTTAGATGTTTTATGTTTATTTTAATTTATGCATTTTAGCCTAATTGCCTTGATGTATTTTGTGATTTATGTATTTTAATTTAATGTATTTTGTGATTTAATGTATTATGTTTACTTTATTTAGCCTAAAAAAATATTTTTATATAATACACATGTAGTAAATAATAATTTTTTCATAAACAATAATATTGCTTCATGAAATGATGAAATGCAAATTGTATTAAAAATAAATTGTGAAATTAAAATTGTATTAAAAAAATCAAAAAATAAAAATAAAAATGTAGTGTAGTGCAATAGTGCCCACTACATTGAGTGGTGCACTATTCAAATCTATAGTGTAGTGGGGAAATGTAATGTACGGTTGGAGCATCATTTCACACTACATGTGGAGGTAGTGTGAGATGTAGTGCTCCATTGGAGATGCTCTTAGAATGGTTATTTGAGAAACTCTATAGCTCTGCACAAACAAATCCCTTAAAATTTATTATTGAAATATTCTAAATTTTATGAATCACAAAATTTTGGCAACTAATGTAGATGCTTTTATGTTTGTTGTGGGATTAAAATAATATATATATATACACCCTTTAGTAACAATAAAGTCAAAAACTCTATGGGCAACAACTCATAGAGAGAATTCAAAACTAACTTTTGTATATATATACCCTAAAATAAGAAAGCAATAGCTCAAAAGATAGTATTTTAAATTTACAAAGTAGAGTAAATGATATGTGTTGGGTATTATTTTATTTTGTATTCCGACTTAAATAATTTATTGTTCGCTTCTTTTCTCATCATATAAAAACAACGGTAGAACCACAAATGTATCTGACTCACCAACTCACGGTAGCACCATGTCTCAAAATCCACAAGCACTCTCGTACCTGTTGCGCTTCTCGTATCTCATTGGAAGGAGGGGAGACTCACTCATGGAAGTGAGTATTGTGCACCACTGCATAAGTCCAACTAAAGGACAATATAAAGGAGGTCAACCATGGCCTTGGGCTTAGGTCATAAGGGGCTATCTAAGTGGGCTTCCAAGTAGGCCAAGAGTTATGTTGGGCCAAAAAAACAACAATCTTTACATTTGATCCAATACCGTTTCATTGGAAATGAGAGAGAGGACCGCATGAATCGTCATCGTCTTACGACACTGTAAAAAATACAAAGTTAGTATAAGTGAAATTATAGCAAACACAAGTAAGTTATTAAGAGTGACACACGGTCTAATCAACTGAATTAAAATTCAGCGTTCTCACGCACAGGAACGGATCCAGATTTTTTTAATGGCGGGACACAAAATAACTAAAATATAAAATACATGAAGAAATTTTTTAATATATAACAATCCAAGTCTCTATGTTATAATAATCCATAAAATTTCATGTTAATTTTCCAAAATTTTAAAAAATTTCCATTATTTTTTCAATTTTTTTGTGATATCAATATATCCATTAATATATCGATAAATTTAAGATTGTGATATTACCTGTAATACCCATATTTTCATTTTTGTATTACAGTAACATTGTTGTGTTTATGTAGCCAACTTTAATTAAAATATTTACAAACACGTCAGTCCAAGTCTTGATTGGCGTAATTTTGGTATGATATATACACATAGAATATTAATAGAGTGTAGTCTGTAGAATTAAAGCTGCAATATATTCACACTAGGGGTGGAAATCGGACGGATCGAATCGGAAATAGGGTGTTTCGGAAAAATTCGGAAATGAAAAACCAATTCCAATTTCCATCCAAAAATTTTCGGAAATGTGAAATCCAATCCGATTTCGGAATTTTCAGAATTTTTCGGAATTTTTTTCGGAATTTTAGGAATTTTATTCAGCTATATAGCCTTTTCTAATATCCTAAGAAATAATACGACCTCGAATCTGATATTCCAAGCATTTAACATCAATATAATATCTACCAAAGACATGGGAGATTAATTATTCTGCTGATGTACTATATAAATAGTTATAAAATAAAATTATAGTTATAGTTATAAAATAAAATTATAAATACTATATTAAATTTTTTAACTTTTTTCACTTTTAGTTTTTGAGTCATATTTTATATTTAATATATACTATAGTATATAGTATAAAATAAAACTATAAAATTTATATGAATAGTATATAGTATAAAGTAAAATTATAAAATTTATATGAATAGTATATAATATATAGTATAAAATAAAACTATAAAACTATATTATAAACTATTATCATTTTGTAAGTAATTATACTTATTAATTCATATTTATTAAGTTATTTTTCTTTTAGGAATCTCAAATCAAATGAATATTTGAATCTATATTATGATTTATGATAATGCTTTGTTCGAAATCCTTCGATATTTAAAATACCTGTTTTATAATTTGTATAATTTTCTTTGTCATTATTCCTATTATATAAAATGTTATCATTTTTAATGAAATTTATGATATATTTACCTTTAAAATTAGATATTCACTTTTTATTTTATAGAATATATAGTATTCTTATATAACATATAATATATAGTATATAGTATATAATATATGGTATATAGTATATAGTATTCTTCTATTGCATATAGTATAAAGTATATAGTATATAGTATGTAGTATATAGTATATAGTATGTAGTATATATTATGCAGTATATAATATAGTATAATTAAAAAACTACAGTATAAACTATAGTATAAAATAAAACTGTAGTATAAATTGTACTATATACACATAGTATATAGCATAAAGTATATAATATTATTCTATAGCATATAGTATATAGTATAATTAAAAAACTATACTATAAACTATAATATATAGTATATATTATAAAATAATACTAAAAACTACAGTATAAACTATAGTATATAGTATATATTATCAAATAATACAAAAAAAACTACAATATAAACTATAGTATATAGTATAAAATAAAACTATAGTATAAACTATACAATATACATATAGTATAAAGTATATAAAATATATTATATAGTATATAGTATTATAAAGTATACTATACTATGTATATTTATATTTACATATAGTAAATGTATATAAAATATATTATATAGTATGTAGTATTATAAAGTATACTATAATATGTATATTAATATTTACATATATTAAATGTATATAAAATATATTATATAGTATTCTTCTATAGCAAATAGTATATAGTATAAAATGTTTGAATTATTTACAACAATTACTATTGGTTTGATGGTAAGTTTCGTGCTTTGAGTGTGAGAGGTCTCGTGTTCGATTCTCAAATGTCTCTACTCACTCTATATTTTATAATTTCAGAAATCGGAAATTCGGATCGGAAATCGGAATTTCCGAAAATTGCATTTCGGATCGGATTTCGGAATTTCCGAAACTTTTAAAACTATATCCGATTTTCATCCGAAAATTTTCGGAAAAATCGGATGTCGGAATTTCGGATTAAAAAAATTCGTTCCAAAATCAGAAAATTTCGGATCGGATTCGGCGGATATCGGATATTCCGTTCCAATTTCCACCCCTAATTCACACCCTCCTCCTCCTCCTCTCTCTCTCTCTCTCTCTCTCTCTCTCTCTCTCTCTCATACATGGAAGATGAAGTATTCTTGAATTGAGTTATAACATCTTGCCTCAAAATTCCAAAAAAATGTGGGGGCACGTGCCCCCACCCTAGGGTATATGGATCCGTCTATGCTCACACATGATCTAAATTTCTCAACAGGAAGACACTTAGTCTCCATAACTGTAGGATTAAACTCATAAGGAATTTTGCCAGTTTAACGATGCCCTTTTCAACTATATCACTTATGTAACTGAACCTAACATTAATATGTTTAGTTCCATCATAAAACACATGATTTTGCAAAGTTGAATGATAGAAAACACATCTTTGTCAAGAAATCCAATTTCAAACAAAAGACTCTTTAATCAAACAGCTTCTTTGAAGGCTTCACTAATAGTCACATACTAAAATTCAACAATATGTTGTAATTGAGATTTCAACTTATGCAAGAACCACACAAGGTAAACACATAGGAGGTAGTAGACTTTCTATTATCTCTATCATTTACATAATTAGAATTCACATAGCCAACATGCAGTTTAACACATTCAAAACACTTAGAGAAATTTAAACGAACTGGAATTCAAATATCTTAGAAGCCACTTTAAAACATTCCAATGTGGCAAACCAGGATTAGACATGAATCTACTCAAACAACTCACAAAGTATGCAATGTCAGGTATGGAACTAACCACGAGGTACTTGTCACAACCTATAACATTAGAATATGATACCATCTTCATATTATTTATTTCAATTTTAATCTTCAAAGATTAAGATTGGTCCTTATTTAACACAAAATGGGAAGCAGGAGGCACATTCATAGGTTTAACAGTCGACATACCAAATTTACTCAAAATCTTTTCAACATATGAAATCCACACGATTTAACACAAGAGTAGACTTCTTTCTATCTTTAACAATGTTCATGCAAAGAATCCTTTTTGCATCACCTAAGTCTTTCATATTAAAATTTTCACATAGATATTTTTTGACGGGATTCCTGAAAGTTGTACCCACGGAGCAGGGATGAGGGGAATTTTCAACAAATTGAATGGGACGAAAACGTGGATTATATTCTATACCTAATTTCTCGTGGGAAATATAAAAAATATTATTGATATGATTAAACTGTTTTACGTGCACTATGAAATTGTTTAAACTTCATAAAAAATAATAACAATAATAATAATAATAATAATAATAATAATAATATTCCGCAATTTTTATTTTCTTGAAAAATTAAAATAACTTTGTGCGAGGAATTCCCACAGGATCAGAGACGAGGAAAATTATTTCTCCACCAAACTCGTAATGACAAGAACGATGATTCCCCATATTGATAAGGACGGAGTTGAGGATTGTCCTTTCGACCCCGCCCCGTTGCCTAGTAATTAACCCTATAGTAAACTTATATAAAGAATAAAAGTTGAAAATTAACCGTGAAGGAAGGATGTGTAAACATCAATAATTATCATATTATTTTAATTTAATTAAAAAAATTTGGTATTCACTTTCAAGCCTTCGGAGATTTCGCTCCAAAATAGAAAAGCCTTTGCAAATCCAAATCGCACTCTCGTCTCTCTCTCTCTCTCCCCTCCAATCGTCTGCTATATTCATAATTCACTGATAATTTACGCGGGAATTCTCTCTCTTCGGTCTCTCCAAATGGAAGTGAATCATGTGGAAAAGCTCTGTGAATTCGTGAGTGTAGATTCTCGGTTATATCTCGATTTTGTTCTCTGAAGCTCTAATTCTTCTGCAAATCTTCATTCCGGATGTAATTTAACACTTTTTTCTTTTTTCACATTTTACTGATTAAGTTTTCCATTGTAATCTGCAGCTAATTTCTTGTGCGTTTCAGAGATGCCGCTTGTTAGACGATCTCTGCAGATTATCTGTGTCTCTCAAACCCACGCCTCCTCTAGTCCTAATTTCAGGCATGTATGCTCACTCATTTATGTTTTGAATTACACAAATATGAATATATTGAATTACTGTGCAACTATGCTAATATTCAGCAAAATCTATATTTCACCATCCGAATTATACACATTGGACATTTTGTTTTCTAAGTTTGGTTACTCTCTGCCATTCACACAGTATGAGTTTTGTGCATGTCCTTTTGTTTTGAAGTGCAGTTTTCAGTTCAAATTAAGTTATGGCGTTCTGTGTCCCAACACATTTTGAAATTTATCAATTTGTCACTTCAATTCAAAGGATCCAAAAATATGTATATATGTTTTATCTCATAAAAAATGAATTAATATGATTTTATTAAATTATATGTTTATTGTTGGTAAAAGCATTTTTTGTTTATTCTTTTCCACATCCTTGTCCAATTATAAATTATGTTCTCTAATTTACTTCATTGAATCTTAATTGATATATAATAATTTTGAATTATAAAATCTTATACCAGTATGGAGTGATAATGAAATATTAAAATCAACTAATCCATTTCATGAAAGCTATGCATTTTTAGCTTCTTCTTTTTTTAAAATTAAGTTGACATGTTTTGACCAACTTATTTCACATTTTCCATATAATGCTACTAGGATTTCAGTGAGGTGGTTGACTGAAGTTGTCTTACAATGTACTGTATTCTTGATCAAGAAACTGATTATCCAGAAACTTGGTCATCTGTTGTAAATGATTTGAACAGAGTTTATGCCATATGAAATAAAAAATAATGTCATCTATGTCAAAAGATATATATCTAAGACTTTCCATAGACAACCGAATCAAAACTAATATTGGTTGATCAAAGTTTGATCATATGCCATGTTTATTGTGGGGGTGATATATCAAAAATGGATAAGGAGTATATTTGTTATTATAGGCTAGGTCTTACTTTGGAATAAATTACGAAATTTCTATAGTAATTAATTGAGGTGAATAACATTTTAGATAGGCTCTACATAAAGTATGTATATACAAAAATGCATTTTGAAAATTTGATTAGCCGAAACTCAACTAGAATTAGAAAGTATGCATATACTAGAATTATTTTAGTACATAAACTTATGTTAACGTGTTGGACAATGTCTTAAAATTCTGACTCATAACTTCGATGCTGAAATATTGTTATTCAATTCATAATGTATGGGAATCTTTTTTGAAATTATTCAGCCATAACCTTCTTGACTACAATCAGTTATATTTGATGCTTGTGGTGATGAAAATAGATAAGTGTATGAAACGAGTTTTAAGATATATAGAATGTGACAAGTATAGTTGAGTTGCATAGAAGTTTTGAATGGTTTCAACGTGAACTTGGATTTTTTATGAAACTTATGCCCCCCCTCCCCCTCTTTTTTACTGCTCCAACAGTTTCTGATACAGGCATTCAAAGCACTTTGGAGGAATTTCAGCAATTAAAATACCAAAATGATCCCGTTTTGGCTGGTAACTGGGGTAAGTAAAGCTACTGTTACATTACAAGTTTAACGTGTTCTAGAACTGTCCTCATGTATATAATGTGTTTGACAACAGAATCTTATCCAAGTAGATTGTGTTCAGATATAACATAATCCATACTTCAGTTATATTTCTTTGATAAATGTAAAATGTGTTACTTTAAATATGCATAGCGTTGAGTATTTGTGTTTATGTAACTATTTTCTGTGCTGCCTTTTGTAGAGGTCTTATAATCCCATATCTCTTTCTTGTCTTTATTTATCTTAGAAAAAATGAAAGTAGGTAGGAGGAGGAGGCTGATGATTTGATGGTGTGGTGACCGGTGATAAAAAAAAACATTTTACTATATACAGACGTAATGTGTTCTCAATGAATCATAGGGAATTATTTACTGTTCTGCTTTTTGTCTCGCAGTGTTTTGCCACTATGTTGCAATGGTGGTCTGATAATTGATGTCACTTATTGCAGATGGGGTTCTTTGCATTGTAACCACTGGTGAGTTCCATCGTACTTACTTTTCTTCTATTCGATGGCTGGGTGATAAAGGTAATTAAAGTTTTCATGGTGGATGCCAACATACAGTCAGCTAAACTTAATGATCAACTGTGAATGAATGGTTCAATGATAAATTGGGGCTAAATTTTGCTGATACTTTAATAAGGAAATTGTCAATTCCAGTATACCACCAACAGTAATGAGTGCAGTATAGCTAGAAATTTAAGTTTTGAATAGAGAGGCTTGTGGCTATTCTTCCCATTAGTCTCATTGTTAATTGTGGAACCTAACCCAAAGTTACTTAAGAATTATAGGATTTTGTGTTTGTATATTTTCGGTACATTTGATAAGGAAAATCGGTGGTGTATTACCATATCTGTCTGTTTATTTTCTTTGCTAGTTTATTGGGGGGTTGTTTTCTTTGATACTTTTATTAGGTAATCTGAAATGGCTGGTCCACCTTTTCTATTCATATGATTTTACTTTCTATGACCGGGCCTGTAGCATCAAGTGTTAAAATACTTCAGAACTATTCAAAATTGAAACCATACTGCATGATTTGCGTCAGGGATCTCTCAAGTCCATGTATGGAAGTGCAAGGAAGAAATTACCCTATATAGGCAATTGTGGATTTTTACAATCAACACAAACCTAATGGTTGTTTTGAGAGGTTTGAAGGGCATCTTGTTGCTAAGAGCTTTTCCCAGTCTTATGGAATAGTTTACTAGAGACGTCTACTGTAGACAAACTCAAGACTGTCAGAGTTCTTGTCTTTCTTACAGTAAACTATGATTGGTGTTTGCATCAACTGGATGTTAAGAGTGCATTCCTAAATGCTGACTTACAACAAAAGTGTTACGGAAATACCACCAAGGCCAAAAGCTTATTTCAGTAATAACAAAGTCCGTAGGTTTCAGAATTATTTGTACAGACTCAAGCAGTCTTCTCTCTTTTGCATGGCGTGACTGTTGCAGCCAAGTCACCTATATTATCTTGGAGCTGTTCTGTTGAGAATATGAATGCAGAAAATTGTTCCCCCTCAAAAATTAACATCAATCAATTTTGTGTCTTCTTGCTGAAGGCATCTCTGATGAAGAAGTACATCACTTAAAAATTGATTTGAAGGAAGTTGTTTCCTCAAGAAGACTGATGAGGCTACCATCAGCAACAAAAAATGGTGCAAAATTCAGGTAATCCTTCCCTTCCTTGTTTATGTCACTTATGCACAAGGTGCTATGCAATCAGAATAGTAACAATCTGTATTACTGTTTCTTACTTTTTCAGTGGAACTGAAGTATCACTATCAACATATGAAGAAATTGATGGTCTAGTAACAATGATATCTCATTTTACCCGGAAGGTTGTGTTTCTTATCTATATTTTTCAAGTGTTGTCTGACTTAATTACTTTATTGCTGATAGTCAATCCTTTTCCTTGTGTTTGTTTGCAGATGCTGCTTTTGAAAGCATCTGTAAGTTTGAACTACCTTTTACATTCTTTATGTTTCATGCAATCTTATGTTCAGGAAAACATATCTCTCTCCATCTCTCCATGTTTCCTGATGTATTTGCACTTGTAGCAGTGAACTTGAAATTGGGAGAACAAATATGTATACAAACCAAACTACCATCATCCACAATGACCATTGATTATATATATAATATAATGTTGTGTTCAGCGTTACCAAATTGTTGTCTTTCTCCTGATTCACATGCTTCAATAGGAGTAAGTGTTCATTACTTTTAACAATGATTTGGAGTGACATTGGAGTGCATTTAATAAAATCTGTACTTCTTGCTATCTTTGAGAAAATCCAAAATAGTCTACTTCAGTGCTTATAAAGATGTATTTCAGAAAATGGAAAAAGGTTGATAACATTATAATCCTGATTTCTCCAATCTCTATTGATAGTTCATCTACTGACTTGTTTATCATTTGTGACCCTGTCCAGAAAATTGCAGTTGAATTGATAGTTGAATCTGGTGGCAGCACAAAATCAATTGTTCTTCAAAAGGTATGCAGTGACCTAGCTGTGAATGCTGCAAATATTGACAACCTGAAGTCGGGACTTGAAGATTATGTTCTCAAGCATGGAAACAGACTTGTAGAGCCTTGCCACTCTTGCTTCTCAACTAGGTGCTTATCAATTATTTTCAATATTATCCTATAACTAGAACTGGGATACTCTCACGCCTAGGAGATTCAATTAAGCTCTTTAGATAATGTGGAAACTTTGGTATTTGACTCTTTGATTGTTTCAAACTTAAGAAATTTATCGATCCTAAATACTTGGGTGCAAATTCTACTGCCACTATTTTTTCCTGTGGTTCATGTCTGGCAGTATCTTGGTTTTGAAATATATGTATCTCCTATAGAGAACTTCAGTCCTTAATATCATCCATCTTTGCTACAGTATCATATTTCTCTGGATGCTACCTTATTATTTTGGTTATATTTAATCTGCATTTTAACTGCAATCAATGAGAATTGTGCATTAACTGGATATTTTTTGGTAAAAGTTGATTTGACACTTGTGCATGAAGTAATCTGTAGCCCTTCAGGCCAATTGTTTCTTTGGTATCTTTTAACTTGCTTTCTGGTTATCGTAAGTTGTTTTAGTATGCTCCAGCTGGAAACTTATCCATTCATTTCAAGGTTTTAAAACAGACTCCCTCCAATGAAATGGACTAATACCTTTTTATGTAATGTACCATTTTATGCCCAATTCCTAATTCTTTTTCTTTCATAGACCCCTTCTATCAAGTAAAACAGGCTGAGCTGGTAAATGCCATCATTACTGTGCAATAATTGTGATGCTACGTTGTTCTAGTAGTTTATCAACCTATGCTCTATGCATGCCAGACTCTTGATTAATTATGTTTTCAGAGGTCTCACTTCCTTGACGAGTTTGATGAATGCTATTTATCACCTTACCTGTGACACAACTATAACTTAAAATTTATCATGAGGAAAAATCCAGAAAGGATCAGAAAGTTGGCATCGGGATAGCTCGTAGCAGAGGAAACCAATCAAATCTTGCAGAGGTGATGGAAGTTGTAATTATCATTAGCGATGTATCAATGTCAGACCAAGGTTCCTGCTCCAGGGTATATGGCAAAAGAACAGAGGTTAGTTCTGGATACCTCCACTTTTTACTTTTTCTTTTTTTTCTACATGGAAGCATCAATTCTAATTAAAGATTTTCAATTATTGTACAATATCCAATTTTTGCCAGGATACTGTATCGTCACATAGTCTTAAAGTAACTTCAAGTTGGAAACCTAAAATTTGACATGGAGATTCAATTGGTTATTATGCTGATCTGCATCTTAATTTTTTAGATATCATCTCTATTTTCTCAACCTAGAAACTAATTTTTCTGTAGACTCTGGTTGAGGTTATTGCTAAAAAAAAAACTCACTCCTCTCCAGTTTTTCAAGAGAATTACAGACGGTCTTCTTAATTAAGCATCCTGTTAAGCTTTTATTATCATTTAAAACTTTTTTAAGGTCTACCCATGAGCCAGACAGGTGATTGGTAGTTTCAATGCTCATACATCGTCCAATGAATTAGTAATGTTATTTTAAGTTACAGATCTTCTATAACGAACCTGACTGTGTTTTCATTTTTCCCATGATTATTCCCTTTTTTTGTTTCCTTTTTTTTTTTCCATGTAAAATCATCCAATGAACAGTTAGAATAATGATGACAAACTTGATTCTGCCTGCAAATATGCAACTGGTCAATGGAATCTGTTTGAAATGAATATCATCAGATAAATTCAGAAGGAAACTCAATGTTCATATGAGCACATAAAATGTGAATCATTTAACTAGACTTTAATTATGAGTGAAGCATGCTTTCTACCTTAAAAATCTTTTCATTGATATAACCCCCTCGTTTTCTCTCCTTTTCCGTTTCTACTCATGGAAACTAATGGTTCTTGCCTCTTACCATGGATGCAAAAACATTTATGCGTACTTATGGTATCTTTATGTTTACTTATAATTAATTTTGATTTTTGCATCTAGGTGTTATACTTCCAAGATTTCTCACCTTGCTCAGTATCCCAACCAGCTCTTGAAGCATTGACCAGCATTGAATGGAAAAATTATGGCTTGGTTCTGAAGAGTGTTGGAGATCAAGATGGAGTCACATTATTTGAATGGGAGAACTTGCCACCATGTTCGCACATTGACATTGTGCTCCATAGATATCATAAACAATATCCTCACTTTCATTGAGAACAATATGTATCACATTTTATAGTGTCTGCATATTTTATAGAAACCCTGTGTTGCATATACATATTGCTTGGTTTTTCTCTTAACTTGATACCAGGGCGATTATATGGCCTCGCAAACAAAGCAATAGAATCAATACATCTCTTACAAGAAAGGCTATCAAGCTTGCATTGACTGATCTGAAGAAGAGGAATGCAGGAATCTTACTAAGTGACCGAGCTGTCAAGGTAGAAATAAGAGAACTTATAGCTGCTTTTCTGATTTAGGAATAAAAACCATGATATAAATTTTCTTGAGGTGTTATTCGAGTAAAACATTGATTTTCCTATAAATCTGCTTACATTTTCACCATTATTCCATTTACAGTTGCTTAAATTTCAGAGTCTACACTTAATACTCATATTGTTTAGGATAAAAGACATTTTCCCATTTTCTATATGTGATTTGAGACTTTTTTGTATAAACTTTGAATCTTCCATTTTGTTGAATGAACTCTAAATTTTGATGTATTTTACTGTGAAGGATATATATCCTAGCCATGCATGTGTCAGAAATCAACTGCTAGGATTTGTCGGATACGGTCAAATGCATCAATTTTAAAGTTGATATGACAAAGTGGAACAATTCAAAGCTTATGCAAAAAGTGTCAAATCACATATTGTTCGGACAGGAAAATGTAAACATCATCATCCTATCACATAATGATAGTTATTATGTATATATAAGTCACCTGTAAACATTTTTCCCATCCTAACGATATGTGAAAAATCTGATATATTCGTTCAACTTTTCCTCAGCCACTGCTCTTCTTGAGCAATTTTAATTAGTCATGATGGTTCAGTGTGTAGCCCCAATGCTGCATTGTGCTAGACATTTCTATTTATCTCCAAGTGTTTTCCAAGGATGAAGTGTCCATGTTTTTTCTTTTTTTCAGATATGCAGTTATGCACCTGATCTTGCTAAAACGATTTCAGGCCTGATCATGTCTTCACATGATCTGAGTTTCCAAAGAGAATGTTATTCTCTTCTTGGGCTGCACTCTGTTGAAAATGAAAAGGATGTCATCGAGAAGTGCATCAAGGATAAGATAATTTCTGTCATAGAAATAAACGACACGGGTCGTTGGGGAAAACGGGAAGCTTCAGCTCTTTTTGAAGATGGTGACGCTCAGCAGGAAGCCGACGGCCCAGATGAGGAATATGAAGGTTAGAATCCATTTGAGTACTTATATGTATAATATTGTGCTGCTAAGTGCTGTGTGCAATGGGTTTCTCTTTATCTCTCATGTGTTAAAGCTTCAAAACATTATGCTACTTCAACTGTGGAATATGGAAACGAAGAAAACGCCACTTTTAGCTTAGACTAAAACTTTCCTTCTGTGCATTTTAGCCTGCATTTGGATTTTTGATTTAGGAAAAACTGCATATTTCACATGTTATCATTTTGAAAGATTCCCAAACAAGAATCATCTAAACCTTAGCAATCCTTTCCTGGTTTTCGTAAAGGATTGGAATATATCGACACACTGATCACTGAACCTGAGGAAACAATTCAAAGTGAGACACATTCGTCCCAAGTAACCAAACGCACCAAGACGGCTCCAACTTGGATGGAAAACTACGTTGCTTAAAGAAGAGTGAGTGTTCACATGGCCACAAGTATAAGAATGACATCATGTATTTTGATTTACAAGTTTGTTCCTTAGTTGTTGGTATGCAGTAAAGGGTCATGCACATTTAAATGAAAGGAATAAGAGTAGAAAGAGTGAAATGTAATTAAATAGTTTTCTGCTATTTTCTGCTTTCCTGTATGCGGTTATCGTGAATGTTTTTCATTATTGTAACATGTCACATACTCCAATTAGCTACACCGAAATTATATTTTTTTGAGAGTTACAACAAAATAAAACAAAATAATATACATTTAGAGTAGGAATTGTTTTATCAAAATGGTGGTGTAAAAAATCAATAGGGCTATGTTTATTTGTAGGTGGTAAGTTCGGGGAAATCTGATTTTGAAATATTGAGTTGTATAATAAAGGTAAATAATTAAATATATATGTTTGTTTTGAGATTGTATATGATGTGATGATATTGTAAATATTAAATCATATTTGGAAATGATTGATGATTATATTATTTTTATTGTGAAAAAATGTTGTTGACAATGATTGATTTATGTGTTTTACTGTGAAAATGTGTTGTTAATAATGATTTATGTATTTACTAGTATATATCCCGTGCGATGTACGGACACATAAATTTTATAATTTATATATTTAAATAAGAAAATGTAGAACACAAAAAATAATAAATTTCTTTGGAGAATCCCGGTCTAATTTATGTGATGTACGACTATAAAATTGAAATATTTCGAGTTGATGTGAAAAAATTTAATTTACAAAAAAAAAATTCTCAATCATATTTCAATCTTATTTGGTATCTGTGTAATGCATAGACAAATAAATTTTAAGTGTCAATAAATTTTTGATATAAAAATATTGATCATGAAAAACAATATAGTTCTTCAAAGTTATTTCATTTTAATCTACTACACATATAAGTTACAAATTTTAAATATTTATTATTTTTCATCATACATTATCAGACTTACTAATTGTTTTTGTCACAATTAGTTGGAAAAAACTTATGAAGATATTTGCGCAATAATTTATTCATTATAATGAGTGTAAAATGGTGATATTATTGATTATTATATTCAAGTCTCAATAATATTTCAAAGTACCTTTGTGATGTAGCAAATAAGTTTCAAATATTAGTAATTTTTTGTATAAAAATGATGTTTATATAAAATAATATAGTTCTTTTAATGTTTCTATTTACTTTTTGTCGTTGTTTCATAATTATAAATATCTTTTTTTATTTATGTATACAAGAATTTCATGTGATCTAGCAAAACAAATTTTTAGTGCCCATAAATTTTTTGAAGATATTGATATCATTAACAACATTAAAAACATGAGTAATATTCGCCAAAATAATGGTTATTGTAACGATAAACAAAATAATCATTTATCTTGAAAAAGCAAAGCGAAGTCGATGATGAACAAATTTGTAATATATATATGTATATATATATATATATATATATAACATGAAAAATATGAATTTTATAAATCTATTTATAATTATATATACTAAAAATTATAAAATTATTTGGATCACATTTTTCATTTTTGCATAGGGGTGAAACTACAGTAAATCAATTAAATTTGATTTTTGTTTTTACGCTTTTGTTACAAATCTCTCTCTATATATATAGACAAAAATTGTATGTGGGGGTGGGGGGTGGGGTGGGATTACAACATTACAGATAATTTTTTATAAAAAATTTTTAGTTGGATGATTTAGAATTCTCTTGAAATTCGTTTATTGAATTATTTTAATTTATTCAACACATATATCTTTAATCTTTATTATAACAATAACTAAGCATTTATTAGATGAGATCATATTGACATTTATATACCATATATAGATTATAATCTCCAAAATTTTGTCAATATCATAGATGATATTATTACCATATATATATAAATCATATTTAATAAAATAAATTTTTAATTTATAAATTATGAAATAATAAATATTGTATTTCTATTTTTTGGGAGGTGGAAATGAGCAGAAATTTTTTATCATTTCTATTTTAAGAGGGTAATTGTTATTATAGATATATAGATAGATATAGATATAGATATAGATAATTTATAATGTAGGATTTTAGTGCTTGAAAATTTTAAATGAATTTTAAAATAAATATTGGCCTCTGAAATCCGTCCGTCAAAAACTAGAAACAAACACACAAGAGTTGGCAATTCAATTGCGTTTGTACTTTGTACGGCCTAGTGGTGCCCATCCGGTTCGGAAAACCGGAACCGAACCGGGGTCAACGGTTCGGAAAACCGTTGACCCGGTTTCGGTTCCAAACCGAAACCGTGAACCGTGGTTCGACGGTTCGGTTTCGGTTCGAAATTTCTTCAAACCGTAAACCGGCGGTTCGAACCGCCGGTTAAACCGCCGGTTTTTCTATTTTTTTTTAATTTATATTTTTATATAAATAATACTATGTATTTATGTTATTTTACTCTTTAATTTTAAGTTGTATTGATTATTATTATTATTAATTTGTATTATAAGTTGTAATTTTTTTAGGTTTATGGTTTGTATTGGTTATATTTAAATTGTAATTTCTAATTTTTGAAATTATAATTTATAAGTTGTAATGTAGTATTGTTGTAACTTGTAAATGTAAGTTCTATTTTTTAATTTATATCAAATTATTTACTCAAAAAACATTGTTATTTTGTAATATATAACATATAATTGTAATATTTATATGCAAATATAATTTTTTAAAATTTTTTAAAATTTTTTAAAAAAATTAAAAAAAAAAAAAAAACCGACCAAACCGGCGGTTCAAACCGGAACCGAAACCGGCGGTTTACAAACCGGAACCGAAACCGAAATTCCCACGGTTCGGTTCCGGTTTGACCCTCCACGGTTTTTCGAACCGCCGGTTCGGAACCGGAACCGGCGGTTCGGTTAAACCGGGCACCACTATTTGTACCATTCACTCTTTATAAATACAGGACAAAGATGTAAATACATACCTAATGTTATTGTTGAGTGTAAATTTCGTTAATGATTTTTTTTTTTATATAGTGTAAATATACCCTCCACATTTGAGTTAATGAGTAAATTGATCATAATCTTCTTTCTATATATAATTTATTCACATTTCTTTAGGTGCAAATTTATTATATTTCTATTGTAAAATATAAAATATATAATATATTATGTGAAATAATTAATTATTTTTATTGAAATATTAGAGATCAATTTTAAATTTTATTGATGAATTTTACTAGGGAAAAAATTGAGAATCAAATAGACAACATTTGTAATAAAAATTGACAAAACAACCTTTAAAAAACTCTATTTTTGTGCGTGTGTGTGTATATATATATATATATATATATATATATATATATATATATATATATTATAAAAACAACACAAAAACTTATATGATACGGTCTCATTTTCCGTGAGACGAAGTCCCATCACCCACAACATGTGAATTGTAGGGTTTGGGTGATAGGTAATTGAATTGTGAGTTGACCCGTGTCACACAATGCATTAAAATTCCGTGAAACAGTCTCACAAGATATTTACTCTAAAAACAAACAATAAACACAATATGTTATCCCAATCCAAACACTTTTCCTTTAGAATCACAATAACATATAAGGTTTCGATTTTCAAAATTAATTAGTTGAGTATGAAATCCTAATAATGTAATGTATGAAAAAGTATCTATATTATTGTATCAGGATAAATTTTATTTTTGTTAAAATTTCAAAATTACTCAGAATCAGAAATATTTCAACACAAATAATTAGTTATTTAATAAGATATAAAAATTTTGAAGTAGGAAAAATGTAAAAAAAAAATTAAAATAAAAAATCCAAAAAAGAAAGATTACAGCAAACTTACATCATAATATAAGTATCAAGAGTATAATTGCATCATAACTTAACATTAGAGATGTATTTACTTCGGAAAAAGAATTAAAAAAAAAAGTGTAATTTGCAATTATATTTTTAAAGGGTAGTAGAAAGAAGTGAGTTGTTTGGTCAAAAAAGGAGTATGTGATAATGGAAAGCAGAAGGAGATTACAGTAGACTAATATTTAGCTTCTCATTTCATTTTAATGGAACCCAATTTCATTCTGAATCTAGTTTCACAAGCAGTTACTTCCCACTAATTTCTCACAGAAGACAAGAGTCATTGAAATTGATCGCTGCTGGCGCACTTCTCAGTACTATTACTTCCTATCTCGCTAATTTGCGCCCTCGTTGCGTTGCGTGTACCTGTTGCCCAGCTCCATAATCGGCGTTCGCCTCCTTCTTCACCGTTTTGTGCTGTAAGTGAGCTCAACGACGTCGTTTCGTCGGAGATCTACGCCTCGGTGATGTCCAAAGCGCGGGTCTACGCTGACGTCAATGTACTGCGTCCCAGGGAATACTGGGATTACGAGAATCTCACTGTTCAGTGGGGGTAAGTAGTTAATAACAATACTGCACTTGATTTCTTTGTTTGCTGCGTTAATTTTTCAGTAATTACTTGTAATATATGCTCTGTTTTGAGGATTGTGAAAGGGAATTGTTGGATATCCAGTTCAGATGTGGTTTAAATTTTAATCAATTAACCGTGCTTTAGACTAAGTGTTAGTTGAGGATATTTTTTTTCACAGGTTAATGCTTTTTAATTTTCCTTCGAATTTTTCTTCAGTTAGCTTTTTGTTGTGTGTCTGTGTTAGTTTCCCCCCCTTGGATGTGCTTGATGGCTATAGGGTTCCTTGCATCATTATATTTTAATTAAATATGCAGCAAAACTATAGATTTCAAGGCATTCATAAGTTCTGAACTTGATCATTGTGTTCTTAACTTCCTTGGAGTAAGAAAACCATCTAGTATAATCCACCAAATAAACAAAGAAGTTATTGATGGAAAATAATATAATTCACCAAAACAAAAAGAAGCAAGAAGTAACTAATGGAAAATAATATAATAAACCAACAAAAAGAATTAAGAAAGAAGTAATTAATGGAAAAGAATATCAGAGCGTTGAGACCGTTCCATGTAGCAAAAGGAGTAATATAAAATGAAGATAGTAACAGTCCCCCCCCCCCCTCTTCCCCTATGCTTCTTTATTTTCTCATCTCATTTATGTGGCAACTTGCATTGCTACATACATTTTATATTTGTTTAATCTTATTGGGGGTGTTAAGGAATTTTCTTGTTTAACTTTACTGTAGGGTGTGAAAGAATAATTATCCATTATGGCTTTTCTCGTGTATAAGTATAATATGCCAAGGTGAACAATCTATGCTTAAACTATTGAATGGTGGCAAATGCCCATAATTTATGTGTGCCCGATGACATGAGGACAGCTATTCAGCTGTTAGTGATTTGATTTTTATTATACAAGACAAAGAGTTTGTTGAATGCATGAACTTCTAGCAGTTACAGCTCTTATGTCTGAATTTCTTTTATATATGTTTTCAGAGACCAGGATGATTATGAGGTCGTTCGTAAAGTCGGGAGGGGAAAATACAGTGAAGTTTTTGAAGGCATAAATGTGAACAACAACGAACGGTGCATAATCAAGATTCTGAAGCCCGTTAAGAAGAAAAAGGTATATTTTCCCTCCTATTCAAGTGACCAAAAGAACTGTTTTAAGATGTGTGAACACTTCCTTAAATATGTTCTGTTTGGCAATGTAGATTCTAGTGAATAAATCTCAAAGGTGCTTTTCTCTTTATGATCAATATATGCCATGTAATACTACATTTGAAGGCTGTCATATTTTAATAATACTTGCAGGCTTTTACTGGCTTTTGCTTGCATTGATTGGTTTTTTTTTTTTTTTTTTTCTGAGTTGATCAAGGGGCCAAAGCCAAAGGCTACAGAAAGAAGAAGTATAAAACTCTATTATAGCGAAAAGTATCCATATATTGCTCGTATGAATTGCAGCACATTAGTGACAAACATGTTTTAATTTTTTTTTCTTGCATGATGGCTTTGATATTGTTCTGTACATTTAAGTGTAATCTTATGAAATGCGAAATGTGGAAAATATGTAGTAGAATATGTATTGATGGGTCATGATTTAGTGCTGTATTTTTTTATTATTGTACTTCTATTATTGTATGCAGATAAAGAGAGAGATCAAAATCCTGCAGAACCTTTGTGGGGGACCCAATATTGTCAAACTTCTAGACATCGTTAGAGATCAGCACTCGAAAACTCCCAGCTTGATATTTGAATTTGTTAACAGTACAGATTTCAAAGTTTTGTATCCTACATTGACAGATTATGACATACGCTACTACATATATGAGCTTCTCAAGGTAAGAAAATTTTTCATTCAATATCACTTTTATGCAAAATCAATTGACCTGTGAATCTTTTCTTTTTTTTTTTTTCATTTTATTATTGACAATTGATTATCATATTTATGCTGCTCCTAAAATTCTGACGATGGGAGAGCTTATATAATATTTTCTTGCTTAATTTAGGGCGTACTGTAGAGACCCCATGCCCAGGTTGGTTTAATCTTCATCATGAATAACACTAATTAATGAAACGAATTATCTACTAGTTATGTGTTTATTATGTACAAGGAAACTTGTATATTTTTGAAATGCAAAACAAATTACTACAGTTCTATTTTGTGTTAGTTTTTAATTTATGCCAGATTTAGCATATCCGTCCAACCTTTTCCTCTTATTGGCATTCGGCACAAGGAGGGAAACCATTGTTCTGAATCCTGATTGAAGAAGCTTTCGCATTAAAAAAAATAATAATTCAATGCTCTATTAAAATTATTATGACTATGTTCATTAAGTACATTCTCATCCATATGATGCTTGTGTTTTTGGAAATTGATAGACTCTATGATGTTCATTTGTTCAACTTTTAATTGCTCACATAGGATAGAATTTTTTTTTATTGGAGTTTTGATATTCATTCTAGAGACCATTGTGATTTTGACTAAGTTTTGGATTTTTTTGGTTTTCTTGGAAATGAACTTCAGTTCCTCTGCAAGTTTTGCTGGGTAGAATCTTCTGAGCATCTCAAAACCAGGAAAAGAGTCAATTGCTCGTCTTGATCTTTAAAATAGTTATGTTAAAACAAAATTCGAAGCTATGTTTTTTTCCTTTTAATCTATTGCAATGTTTACTCTCAGTTTTAAATTTTCAAGGCTAAATCAGAGAGAGAGAGACTTTCTTTTCTTCATGTGTTTAATGTAAGATTTATATTGTTGTAATTATATTGGGTAAAACATATGTAAATACTTTTACATGAAGATCAATTAATGCATGATTTACAATACGCATGTAATATTTTATGTTTAATGGAATTTCAGGGATATATTTCTTTATGCTTCTGTAGGCACTAGATTACTGTCACTCACAGGGAATAATGCACAGAGATGTAAAGCCTCATAATGTAATGATTGACCATGAGTTGCGAAAGCTTCGCTTGATTGATTGGGGTCTTGCTGAGTTTTACCACCCTGGCAAAGAATATAATGTTCGTGTTGCTTCAAGGTAATACAACTATTTTCTTAAGGAGAGTTGCTGCTGTTATCTTTTCCTGGATATGCTTTTTTTGTCTCCATTATTCATGTCTTCAGCCAGGTCTTTTGCTGTTACTTTTTTTTAGGACGTGCATTGATGTTTGTTGACAGTATCTTTGGGCCTTCATTTATGTGACTTTTCTACAGAAACATTTATGGCTGATATAACTACTGTAATTACATCAGTTCAAATCAATTTGTTGGATGTTGCATGTTGCATGCCTACATAGTACATGCATCTGGCCCATCCATTTGCTCACTCTGTCTTTACATTTTTGGTTCTATTGTTCATTTCTGTTACCTGTTTTTCTGTTTACCTAATACTAGAACTTCAGATTTGATGGAACAATTACTTCATATTGATTAACGGAAGGATGAAGTTCTTTTCTATCCTTGCTTCAGAACAGTAGATTTGCCAGTTTTTGTTTGTCTTCGGAATGAAAGTGTAAGCTAGTTAATCTGATTCCATAAAATCCCTCTTTTTCATTCAGATATTTCAAGGGTCCAGAACTTCTTGTTGACTTGCAAGACTATGACTATTCTTTGGATATGTGGAGCCTGGGTTGCATGTTTGCAGGAATGGTGAGAGCTTTCAGTGGATCAATTTCTCCATCCCATTGATTTATCTTCCTTTATTTTTGTCAACTTTTATGATTCACTGGCTCTCTTCTATTGATGTTCTTATGCAGATTTTTCGTAAAGAGCCTTTCTTTTATGGGCATGACAACCAGGATCAACTTGTCAAAATTGCTAAGGTTAATTTTTTTGCCTGTACTCCTATGACAAAGGCAACGCCTAGATGGCTTTAAAATATTTACCTTCACGATTTCTTCCACCATAACACAACAAAAAAGTATCCTTTTCACATGCATTATCTAATACATCACATTTTCCAATACATTTATTCTCAATTTCTTCTCCCAAAAAAACTGAAAACACATCCAACTATCCTTTCCAACTTCACTCTATGTGTAGTTATGTTTCTAAATAGTTAAAAATGTGATTTTTCATTATTTGATAGGTTTTCCAACTAATATAAGTTGCAAATGATAGAGCAAGTTAACCCGATAACCCTATACATGAAAGACTTGCAAAGTCTAAGTTGCATCCAAAGTTATTTCGAATATGGTAGCAAGTAATGTTTCATGTTTGTTATCGGTTAGCATGACTTCATTGGTTTACAGATGTCTTAGCAAACTGGACACATGAAGCAGCTGTCTACACACTACAATCTACTTTGAAATTTGTTGGTACTGATGTTTTCAGAGAACAACACATAATTTAGTGCTGCCTCTCTTGGAAAGCTGGTGGATTTCCTATGTAATTAGTCATCTGATGTGAGATTCTTTTGTCCAGGTTCTTGGTACTGATGAATTGAATGCATATGTACACAAATATCGCTTGGAACTTGATCCTCAACTTGAAGCTCTTGTTGGGAGGTATGCTGCGAGCCGAGAATTATGATGACAAAAACAAGTTTATTTTTCGAACTTTATATGCAATGAACTATCTGATAAAATGAATGCCTGTTTCTTTGGATGTGACTCAAATAGATGCTTTAAAAATAAATAAACAAATGTGAATTTTCAAGTACATCTAGACATAAAGTTGTCTACTTTTGTCATTTGACAGACACAGCAGGAAACCATGGTCAAAGTTCGTCAATGCAGATAATCAGCATCTTGTGTCGCCAGAGGTCATGCATTCATTAGTCATTCCTAAACATCACCCCTTTGATGTTTCACTTAGAAGTAAAAGTTACTAAACAGCTTTGATTTTCTTGTATCATTGTGGCAGGCCATCGATTTCCTCGACAAACTCCTGCGTTATGATCATCAAGATAGGCTCACAGCAAGAGAAGCGATGGTATTCTTCATCGTCTTGCTTACAGATTCTTAATTTCCCTTTCTTAGTGATGGGATTTCTCATTACTTTAGGTTTCTGGACCTTGCACTAACAAGTACTTGAGTGCCTATCCGAACATTCTTGAGTCTTGTGTCTTTTGCATTCATTTCAACACAATGCTTTCTGGTTTGCCAACATTCTTTGGTTGTATCTCTAATTATTTTTGGTGTTGTTTTAGGCTCATCCATACCTCTTGCAAGTAAGGGCTGCAGAAAGTAGCAGGACACGAACCCAATAGCCCTCAAGTGGATTCTGTTGTGCTGTAACAAATCCAGAATTCCATAGATATTAAGTTTTGCGTATTTATCATTTGTTAACAAGTTTGTTTTGAATCAACCACCATAATACTTGTTTTTAGTTAGTTTTGCAGTTGTCTGTCATTGTTCAACTCATATCATCTTTTCATGTTTATTATGTTGTGTAACATGGTAATACATTTCATATGCCCATTTTCAATGAACCATGGATAGTTTTTACTCTTATTGAAATATTTAATCTCAACCTTTTTTTGCTTCTTCTTCTGCCCTGCCATAATGGTGATACACTTATGGTTATAGGTGAACATTTCATGTTCTGTTTATGATTTTGTACAAGACCCTTCCTCTTTTCATATCTAGTATTGTGTTCTAAATTGGCTCTGGTTGGAATCGGACTCCGCCTATGTGGAGCGGAGTTGCTACTGAGACGGTCAAATCGGGTTCCATGGTATCATCAAAATAGGTGGGCATATTTCTTGGGTCAGGAATTATTTAGATTCTTTTAATTTAGTGCTAGCTACTCTTTTCTCCAAATATAGGTTTTCTTCTTGGGTTTTTCTATGTTTTAGTTTTAATGAGGCTAACACTTGTCTTGTTCCTTCGTTTGTGTCTTCTTTATGTACTGCTGACTCAGTTTTTTTCTCTTTTTCTCTAATAATATGACATTTATTTGGAGAAAAATATATCTAGTATTGTGTTATAATGAGTGTTGTTCATGATTCTTTTTTTTGTAGAGGCTTTTTGTGATGCAGTCAGTCATTGGTGGCAAAACATTTGCTCTATTGCAAAGAAAAAGAAAAAGAAAAAGAAAAGGAAAAAAAGGCGTAGAAGAATTCAAATTTTAGTGTATATCCTGATTCATGCACAAACAAGATCATGCCACACATTCCTCCTGTTTGCACTATTCAAGAGAGAGATCTCTCTGGGGACAAGAACCATCAATAGGCCATCTACTACAACTATTAGGTATCTGAAAGTGTCCGAGTGCTCCTATGCAAGATAAAAAACAACAGAAATCAAAATGTTGTGTATAATGTTGTTAACACCAGAGTTAACACGCAGTGGAATGAACAAAGATATGAAATAATCATGACAAGAAATTTATCCACGAGTATATAATGATACTCGTGGAATGCCAACAGGACAAAAAGTGTTTTATTCAGTATATCTTTGTAGTACACAACAATACGAGGACTTTGTGAAATCCTCTAAATTGACACTCTATACGTCCAATTCTAATTAATGACTTCTATGGACGTTTACAAAAAAAACCTATCGATCAATCAACAAGACCTACTTTGCTAGAGACCTATTGGAGAATAGATCTACGGAAAATAAGTAGGAATGTTGGTAAAATGTGATCGACTAAACAGAAAGCAAGAGAGGAAAATAATATGGAAAACTTGCTTGTGCTCTCTTGAATTCAAAGGTGGAAGTGTCTGCCAATCTCTGCAGATTATCATCTATTTATAGAGCTCTTCGAATACACTTCTTCAATCCATGATGAGCACGATCTTGCTGCAATTCTTGCTCTCCAAGTTCCTCCATGGACTTGGTCTTTTCTTACTCATCAAGTTCGATCTTCATGCTTCACACTTCATCACGTGTTTCTCATGATCTCTTCCTTCTTCTTTGACTAAGTCTTCTCATTCATCTTGTGCTTGGAAGACACGGCCCTCTTCATGTTGACTCAGTCTTCTCATCTTTCTTCCTTTGGACGTAGGATTGTGAGGCTTGAGAAATAAAGAATCACGTTTCTTCTCAAACTCAAAATCACGTTGCTCAAAACAAATCCCATAGATATAGGAATTTGTTACTTTGAATAATTCAAATCTCCTTTAAGGATCCTGCAATTTAAGATACAAGATATCCAAGATTCATTCTAAATAAACAAATCCCTTAAAAATAGGAATTTAGTTTATTTGACTTATTCAAATATCTTGATCATCAAATCTGCAAAATAAAACATGTGAAATAAATTCTAACAAATTCATAACATCATGCAACGTGAATCTTAAATACATCTTTAATAAATCACTTGATTTAATTTAAAGAAAAAGGAAAAACAATTAATGTTGAAGTCGATGTTGACAACATCAACACTAACAATCTCCCCCTTTTTTGTTTTTTCTACTCAAAACATTAAATCAAGTATCAACTCAATTTCAACTCCCCCTAAATCCCGCAATCACACACAATTCAAACACACAAAACATTATGAATTCAATTAGAGTTAGAATATAACAAAAATTGAAATTCAAAATTATTAAAAACAAATAACCAGTGTTTGAAAAATATTACTTCCCCTGAAATTCAGATCATCATTCTTCATTTCCACCAACATCATCTCCATCTCCTTTGGCAACTCCAGCAGAAGAGGATATCCTACTCCCCCTTTTTGCGTAGAAATAAGCTCCTCTAGAGTGTCACATACCCTCAGCAGTCCATCGATATGAACATACAAAACCTTAAGTTGTTGTGTGAGTACTTCAGTGAAATGTTAGACCGAATGTGGCCAACCAAAGAGGCAACATCCAACACTCTAATACTTTCCAACGAACTGAGCCAAATTATCCAGAAGGTTTCAAGAAATAAATTCTCCCCCTCAATGAAAGAGCGAGTATTTGATGGAATTGCTCTTAGTTGAGATTCATGGTGGTTTAGAGTTTGAGAAATTGGGGAAATTTTTGGGAGAGAAGAGTGAGAAAGAGAGACAGGATACGAGAGAGAGAAGAGTGAGAAGTGATGGAGAGAGAAAACCAACCTTGGAAGACGTGCTAAGCAAGAATGAATTTCAAATTTGATCATTTGAGCTTAACTAATTTCATGAAAATAGCATAAGATATGTTATATCAAAAAAATCAGTTATGCAAAAAATAAAGTGTCACTAAATTCAAAAATTTTCGAAAATAAATATTATATCTCTTAAACCTATATCCACGAAATAAATTATATACCAAAAATCTAGGGATGCCTAGAACAAAAATATCCCAATAAAAATTGCATACAAAAACTTATCCAAATAATGTTTTCCATAATATTGAGAACATTTGCGAGGACAAACCCGATGGAATCACAAAAAAACCAACTCTAAAAACAACAGTGTACCTTTTTAATTAAATAGCACATGTCAATTCCAATCATCCTTTTAAAAAGAATACATCGTCGTCGCGAGCGTCGTGTACCTAGTTACTCAGATGTGGAATCGACTTATATATGAGTTATGAAATTTCCTAACACTCTTTGATAAGGAAACATCATCATCGCGAGTGTCGTGCCCCGAGTACTCAGTGTTAGGTCACACAACTCTTAAACATGATCACTAGGCTGCCTGAAAAGCATCGTCGCAGCGAACGCCATGCTCCAAGTGCTTCGTGATCTTAAAAAAAAGATCTTCAGCATAATACACATTAAAATGAGTCATCAACGATTCCTTAAAAATTGTCCAAGCAAATATCCTCTCAAAAGAAAACATAATCCAGAGAAGCAACATGCAAATGATGCGAAGAAGGCCAAATAGAATATGGATGTTATGTAGGATATGGTTAGCACGAATCGTAACATCCGTAAAATAATGTATATGCATTCATACAACACACAAACCAAGAGATTTCTTTAAATGAGAAAATCTCTCGAGATCAAGGGCCTTGGTAAAAATATCAGCATTCTGATTTTCCGTGGACACATATTTAAGAGTAAAAACATTCTTTTCTACTAACTCTCGAATAAAGTGATGTCTTATGTCAATGTGTTTAGTGCGTGAATGTTGTACCGGATTTTTAGAAATGTTTATCGCACTAGAGTTATCACAATATAAGCTCAAATAATCAGTTTTGAAACCATAGTCATCTAGCATCTGTCTTAACCAAAGTAATTGTGTACATCCACTACCCGCGGCCACATATTCCGATTCGGCCGTTGATAGCGAAACACAATTTTTTTTCTACTATGCCAAAAGACAAGATTGTTACCTAGATAGAAACATCCTCCGCTGGTACTCTTTCGATCGTCGAGATCCCCAGCCCAATCCGAGTCGGTATACCCAACTAAATTCAAATTTGTGTTTTTGGTGTACCATATTCTTAAATCAATCGTACCCAACACATACCTTATAATTCGCTTCACAGCTTGAAGATGTGAAACCTTCGGTGCAGATTGATATCGAGCACATACACCCACACTGTACATAATGTCAGGACGACTTGCGGTGAGATACAATAGGTTGTCGATCATGGACCGATATAGAGTGTTGTCGACATCTTCAGCAACAACGTCTATGCACAGCTTTTGTGTTGAACCCATGGGAGTGCGCATTGGTTTAGAATTTTCTAATCCAAAGCGAGATACCAAATTCTTGGCATACTTGCTTTGAGATAGGAAAATCTTATCTTTCATTTGTTTAACCTGCAGTCCTAGAAAATAATTAAGCTCTCCAATCATGCTCATCTCAAATGTTGCCGACATTGCAATCACAAAATTATTAAGATCAGATTGTGAGTTAGAACCGAATACAATATCATCAACATATATTTGAGCAATAACAACAATATGATCAGAATTCTTAATAAAAAGAGTTCGATCGGCCTCTCCACGTACAAACCCAAACTCAAGTAAAAAGGTAGTCAAGCGACTATACCAAGCTCGAGGAGCTTGTTTCAACCCATATAAGGCCTTTTTGAGTTTGTAAACATGGTTAGGTAAATAAGGATCTTCAAACCCCTTGGGTTGCTCAACATAAACTTCCTCATTTAAAAAACCATTCAAGAAAGCACCTTTAACATCCATTTGATGCAATGCAATTTTTAGATAACATGCAATGACAAGCAACAATCTAATAGATTCGATCTTAGCTACGGGTGCAAACGTTTCATCGAAGTCAATTCCTTCGACTTGCGTATACCCCTGAGCAACTAGTCGTGCTTTGTTTCTTACAATATTCCCAGACTCATCAGACTTATTTTTAAAGATCCATTGCGTTCCAATCACATTAGTATTGACGGGTCTAGGAACAAGAAACCACACATCGTTTCTAGTAAATTGTTCTAGTTCATTTTGCATTGCTTGTATCCAAAAATTATCTTTAAGAGCTTCATTTATATTCTTAAGTTCAACAAGAGACACAAAACAATAGGAATGTACCTCCGAGAATGTGGATGACATACACACATGTCTTACCATTTCCTTGTAGTTCACGGGTTGTTTCCTACGCGTTCTTACACCTTCTGTTACTCCCCCTATCACCTGTGTGGTAGGGTGATCTTTCCTGATACGAGCAGGAGGGTCTCTTCTTACTGGATAAAGAGATTTATCATTGCTTTCCTCAGATTCTGACTCAGCAGCTAATGTGATCTCTGATGTGCCAACATCCGGGATCACATCTGGAGAAACTGGTTCAACTTCAGGAACAACAGGTGTTTCCACTAAATCTTGTGTCGCATCTTCATTTGACTTACCTGTAAGATCATAAAAATCATCAAAAACAACATTTACTGATTCTTGAATATTTCTAAGTCTTAAATTGTACACACGATATGCATGACTATTTGAAGAATATCCAAGAAAAATAGTCTTGTCACTCTTGGAATCGAACTTTGCAAGATTTTCCCTGTCATTAAGAATATAACAAATGCACCCAAAAACATGAAAGTACTTCAAATTAGGTTTCTTTCCGTTCAAAATTTCATAAGGTGACATTTTAGTACCGGGTCTAAGATAGATTCGATTTCCTATATGACAAGCGGTGTTCAAAGCTTCTGTCCAAAAAAGTTTGGTTAGCTTCTTTGAACTTAGCATTACACGGGCCATTTCTTGAAGAGTTCGATTTTCCCTTTCCGCTATACCATTTTGTTGAGGAGTTTTAGGAGCCGAAAATTCATGGAAAATGTCTTTCTTTTCACAAAATATAGAAAACAAGTTGTTTTCAAATTCCTTACCATGATCAGATCTTATGCCAAGAATTTCCATGTCAAAAAAGGTTTTAATACGCATGTAAAGAATTTTAAAGTATGGGAAAGTCTCAGATTTTTCATGCAGAAAATAAATCCAAGTAAAACGAGAAAAATCATCAACTATCACATATGAGTATCTCTTACCTCCTAGACTTTCTACTTCTACTAGATCCATAAGATCCTATGCAAAAGTTGAAAACTTTGTGTCGTACCTGAATGTTGTCCCTGATGTGACACAACATTATGAGGCACACGAGTTTGTTTACCTGCTTGGCAGTCCCCACAAACAAACTTACTCTCATGGTTTAAGTCTGGCAAACCTCTGACAGCTTCAAGCTTCCTCAACTTTTCAAGTGTTCGGAAATTCACATGGCCTAGCTTTTGATGCCACAAAATCGTGTCATCAAAGTGTGCCTTGTTGCATGTGATTTTTCCTCCTACTAAATATCAGTTGTCATGTGATCTTGTACCTATTAAGATGCAAACATTAGCCTTATCAAACACTTTGCAAGAATCCTTATTAAACTTTACCTCCAAGTTATCATCACAAAGTTGACTAATGCTTATGAGATTTGCCATTAAACCATCAACAAGCAAACCATTATTCAACTTTGGTAAATCAGGTACATTCAAGGTTTCTTTGCCGATAATCTTCCATTTAGCTCCTCCACCATAAGTCACACAACCGGTCTCAAGAGGTATGAAATCGGATAAAAATTCTTTGGTCCCCATCATATGGCGTGAACAACCACTATCGAAGTACCAAGAACCTGCAATGTTAGTCTTCAAAGCAGTAAAAATGACATTGCAAAGAGTGGTGGATTTAGGAACCGAGATTTTTCGAATACCCTTTTTGGAGGGAATGTTACCTGAAATGTTAGACAACATTTGTGGCAACACTTGTCTACTGGATAAATCATTTTTCAATTTAAAACAAAAAGGTCTAATATGTCCTCTACGAAAACAGTAATGACAGATATATTTCTTTTTCCTCTTCCTAGGGGTTTTCTCAGTAGACTCATTTGATTCTTTAACAAAGATGGTTTTCGACTTTTTATCATAAAAAAGAGTTGGAAACACAGAACTAGAAGACTTAACAAAGCCGATACCTGCTCTATCATGGTTACCTATCTCGAGATTCATTCAACTTGAGCGTACCGGTATTCCACTTCTCAATGGTAGCTTTGTCCTTATCTAGTTGGATTTGAGCTTTTCCAAGTTCAATATCCTTTTGAGTGAGTGTCGTCTCCAATGTTGTCAACGATTGCCTCAACACATCATTCTCCTTAGTAAGTAACTTGACTTGTTTGACTTTCTTTTTCCATTCCTTGAGCAATGATGTATAGATCTCTTGAAGTTCTTCTATAATGGCATCCTTATCTAATTTATCATCGTCTTGGGATTCTGCATCATCATCAACAGAAGCATTCAAACAAGTTAGGTTAGCAAAGTTAAATAATTCATACCGTTCTGATGTGTCATCAGTGTTGTCGCATCAACAGCAACATTGGAGGCAACATTTGCCAACAGCAGGGTCTAGTCATTGACAGCTTCTTCACAATCGTCTTCATCATCACTCATAGATACCCATAGGTTCCTCTTCCCATATTTCGTTAGTGTATTCGCACATTCATTTGCATAGTGACCCCAACCCGAACATGCCCGACATTGAATAGAATCGAGATTTCTAGGGTCATTTCAGCCATGGTCCGAATCGGGTTTCTTGGGAGTGTTTGATAAAGATTCCATTGAGGTTGAAGAGCAGCTTTGTTGAATCTCCCTTTCCCTTTTGGTCTAAACTTCTTTTTGTTCATGTTTCGAACCATCTTGTTGAACTTCTTTGCGAGCATGGCTACACTTTGTTGTCCTTCTTGAATCTCCTCCAGCGGCTCATCTTCATCTTCGTCACTCTCATCTTCAGTTTGTGCTTGAAAAGCAATGCATTTCTCCTTTTGAGCACATGTTTGGTTCTTCAAGTTTAGTTCGTATGTTGTCATGATGCTTTGAAGAGTCTCAAAACTCATCTTTGCTAGATTATGGGCTTCTTCAATAGCACACACTTTCATGTTATACTTTGGTGTCAAGGTTCGGATAGCCTTAGACACTAAGTTTTTGTGAGTTATCGCATCCCCAAGTACCACAAACTGATTTGAGATGTCACGAAGTCTCCCGAAGTAAGAGTTAATATCTTCATTTTCTTCCATTCTCATGGTTTCAAATTCCGACATTAATTGACGAAGCTTTGTTTCTCGTACTTTGGTGTCTCCTTCATATTGTCTTTCCAAAATATCCCAAGCTTCCTTTGCGGATAAACAATTCTGGATAAGTTTAAAAACTTGAAGATCTACGGAACCATGGATGATGTTGAATGCCTTGTCGTTGAAGTTTGCGGCGGCAATTTCGGCAGGAGTCCATTCACTTCTTGGTTTGGGAACAACATCATCATCTTTTTCATGGACCTTCACAGGATGAGTAAACCCATCCAAAACAACATCTCAGGCATTTGAATAAATGAACTTGATTTCAGATCGTACGCGAATCTTTCAGTAAGAGTAGTTTGATCCATCAAGAATGGGTAACTTTCCTTGTGGATTACACCAATCCATCTTGCACGATCAACAGAACCAACCACCTAGTATATCAGGTGGGTGGCTATGATACCACTTGAAAGTGTCCGAGTGCTCCTATGCAAGATAAAAAACAACAGAAACCAAAATGTTGTGTATAATGTTGTTAACACCAGAGTTAACACGCAGCGGAATGAACAAAGATATGAAATAATCATGACAAGAAATTTATCCACGAGTATATAATGATACTCGTGGAATGCCAACAAGACAAAAAGTGTTTTATTCAGTATATCTTTGTAGTACACAACAATACGAGGACTTTGTGAAATCCTCTAAATTGACACTCTATACGTCCAATTCTAATTAATGACTTCTATGGACGTTTACAAAAAAAACCTATCGATCAATCAACAAGACCTACTTTGCTAGAGACCTATTGGAGAATAGATCTACGGAAAATAAGTAGGAATGTTGGTAAAATGTGATCGACTAAACAGAAAGCAAGAGAGGAAAATAATATGGAAAACTTGCTTGTGCTCTCTTGAATTCAAAGGTGGAAGTGTCTGCCAATCTCTGCAGATTATCATCTATTTATAGAGCTCTTCGAATACACTTCTTCAATCCATGATGAGCACGATCTTGCTGCAATTCTTGCTCTCCAAGTTCCTCCATGGACTTGGTCTTTTCTTGCTCATCAAGTTCGATCTTCATGCTTCACACTTTATCACGTGTTTCTCATGATCTCTTCCTTCTTCTTTGACTAAGTCTTCTCATTCATCTTGTGCTTGGAAGACACGGTCCTCTTCATGTTGACTCAGTCTTCTCATCTTTCTTCCTTTGGACGTAGGATTGTGAGGCTTGAGAAATAAAGAATCACGTTTCTTCTCAAACTCAAAATCACGTTGCTCAAAACAAATCCCATAGATATAGGAATTTGTTACTTTGAATAATTCAAATCTCCTTTAAGGATCCTGCAATTTAAGATACAAGATATCCAAGATTCATTCTAAATAAACAAATCCCTTAAAAATAGGAATTTAGTTTATTTGATTTATTCAAATATCTTGATCATCAAATCTGCAAAATAAAACATGTGAAATAAATTCTAACAAATTCATAACATTATGCAACGTGAATCTTAAATATATCTTTAATAAATCAATTGATTTAATTTAAAGAAAAAAGAAAAACAATTAATGTCGATGACAACATCAACACTAAAAGTATCTACATTCAATACTTATAAAAGATTCGGTTCTTCCTCTTGAAAAAAGAGGGTTGTAACATGAGAAAGTATTTTAGTTTATAATTGTTATTTTAGGGATTTAAACATCAATGAATTTGGGTAGATTTCAAATTCTATATTCAAAATATCTCTGTACGAATGCAACCAGATTAAGTCAAAGATAATATTTTTTTCACAATCAATAAATTTAATATTTTTTAATTTAAAAGCAAAATTGTCAAAGTAAAGAATACCACTTTTACATATATTTAAATAAACAAAAAGTAATAGTTAAAAATAACACTTTAAGATTAGTTTTTATAAAAATAAGAATTTAATGATTTTCAAAATAAAAGTAATAGAAATGAAATAAAGTATATCAAGTCTCATGCAAGTGTTTTAGTCATGAAAAAGAATTCGAACAGAACCAAATCATCACAGAGTGGGCCCCAATCCCCTGCAGCATCGTCGAATATGCTCTCCTCCTTCTCCATAAATCCCTCCTTCCTTTCTCTATTATTTCATTCTTCTTTCTTCAATTAATAACCAATTCTCTCTCTCTCTCTCTCTCTCTCTCTCTCTCTCCAATTATGGCTGTGGTGGAGATTTTGCTCTTATGCCTTGTTGCTATTTCACTTCTCTTTTCTTTAGTTATTGATTCTATGGAACATAGCACAAAAACTTGCACTAGTTTTCATCAACAAGAGGAAAAAAGTGGAGAAGCTGAGAATTCTATGAATTCAAAACAAATAGAAATTGCAGAGAATTATTTTGAAGAAGAAGAAGAAGAGTTAATTGATGATTGGATTTGGGTGAATACAGAAAGGAATGTTGAAGTTTATGTCACTTCCAACCCCATCCCTCTAACTGGTATGCTACCATTCTAATCTAATTCTCTCTTTTTCAATTAATTTTCCATCTTCTACACTCTCTATCAAATTCATATTCTTTTTTTTTTTATATATATATAAGATATTACTTTATGATGCATTATGTTATACTTGGGGCATTCACTACAATTAGACAGTGTTAGTAATTTTTTTTTAAAAACATTAATTCTATGATTTGAGTATTATTAATGTTCCTAAATTAAAGTTGTAGAGATTATTCCATTGATGTCATCAAGAATGACTTGGGCCCTGTTCTCTTTTTTAATTCACCCTTTCTTCTTTTATTATAATCTTTTTTCTCTTTTCATTATTTTTTAATTTCTTTTGAGTGATATATATATATATATATATATATATATATATATATTAGTTTTCTTTCGCAAAAACCTCGCTAGTTATACATAAAGACTAATATAACACAAAATTTATTAATATATTAACTTAAAAGTATTAATACGTAATTCAAAAGTATTAGTACTACATGGTTTTGTCTAATATAATATAAGAATACAATTAACATAACATTAATGTACCGCTATTATAATTAAAATATATCACTACATATTTATTAGAATACGAATATGCAGAACACCTGGCACTTATGAACGTGTGTAAGCGTTTAAAAAGTGATCTCGAGTCGGGTTGATCCGAATTGCATGAATCCTAGGTCTAAAAGTTTTTGTGATTTCTTTTTTATGTTTTGCCTTTTCCCCCCTCAATTTTGGATTTTAAACTCTATTTGAGATTTTATTTTCAATTACAAATACTAATTGTTACAATAAGTATGTCGATTGTTCAATTATATATGTTTTTTAATTAATCTTAAAATAACACTGCCACGTTATTGTGGATGCTCTTAAATATAAATGAGAGTGTGTATATGGAATGTAATTCAACATTATGTTTCTAATTTTGTTTTTAGATTTAGTTAGACATGTGTAAATTAATAGATTGTTAGTGATGTTTACATACAAAAACATGAACACAATTTGTATTGATAATATATAGCCAACAAAATATGTATTGAATGATATGACAGGATCGTTGGAAGTAAATTGACATTCTTATGGAGGTGAAGTTAATTGAGACAACTTTCCTGATTTTCCCTATTGCCACGTAGCTTCCATCCTCCACTCCTTGGGATAGTAAAGATATGTACATTTTTATTTTTTTTTTCTTTTGAAAGGATAGAATATATTACATAAGTTAGATTCGTTTGTTGTTTTATTTTTACATTTCGTTTGTTGTTTCATTTATATGTGCATATAAATCATTTATCCATTTAATCATTAATATTGAAAATCCATCATATAAAAGAACCTACTTATCACTCTAGAGATGACCAAATGGTTGTTTTACTCACTTGTCACTATTTTTCAATTCAATAAACTTCTCTATCTTCATTACACTAATTTTATTTTGTAATTTAGTATGTTTGAAGAGTGTAATATTTTAGAAACTGTCTAATAGATTAGATTTGGTGTTTGAACTCTAATACGTACATATATTTTTACACACCCCCACATATATGTGTAATAAACAGTAAATATTACATTTTATGTAATCCATCAAGTGTCGTATTTAAAAGACCCGCATAATTTATTGTTACATGATTACTAAAAAATTGATAGATTATAAAATTTTGAAACATACTATATTATAATTAATAAATTATATTGAATAATGTATTAATCTCAGATAATTTATCTTGTGATAACATTTCATAGTGAGAATAGTAATTCTACATTGCATTATGATGACCAATCTAAATTAAGTTTGTCTTAACGTGCTGTTTGGTCATGGTCTATTTGTTATTATGGATCAACGCGCAAATCAATTGGTAGAATATAATATTTTTGTGTATAATATGTATGTAATATTTTTATTTATATCAAGTAATATTTTATATCATATAATATATATATATATATATTAATATATTGTTGCTTGTCAAAATTATAATTTCTCAAAAATATTGCATAATACACATAAAAATAATATTACTACGCTAGATTACTAATCATAATCTTATCAAAATTATAGAAATATTAAATGATATTCTTCTTTTGTGGGCCATTGTATGGATTTGTAGCTATCCTTGTATCAAAACAAGTGTAATTTTTCATATAACTACACACTTTTTTGTTTGTTATTTTTAATATTATATATTTTCAAGTGTTCCCATATAACTAAGAACTTTTTTGTTTGTAATTATTAATATTTCATGTTTTCAAGTTTTATAATATCTGCATTTTGTTCATGTTACTCCTTTTGAAGGAGTTGCTTTCCATTTTGAAGGAGGAGTTTTTCCATTTTGAATTTTATGATATTATTTTATAATATCTTCTATAAATTTATAATCATGTGGATTAAATGAATATTTAACTTGTTTCAAAAAAATCTAGTAATACTATAGAGTTAGCTCGATTATGTTTGCTTTTCACCCTTTAAAATCATCAAGATTTGATCATTTAACATTCTTTTCGTTAACTTAAACCAATCCAACATATATAGACATAAATTACTGCACAGTTTGCGTTCAATTTAATTGATTTGATAGGTTCAATTTTTTTTTTTTTTTTTTTATATTTTGTTTATTTTAGTGCATCCTGCTAAAACGTAACAATAGAGCCAAGACAATTTGCAAATGATGTAAAATGACTAAATTAAAATGAAAAGAAGTTAAGAGTTTATTAGTAGGAAAGGAGTATAGTTAGTCTATAGATACAATACTAAGGTACGCCTTGGCGGTTGACGGCGGTGGCGGCGGCGCCACCGGTAAGGGTGGGGGCGTCGGTGGAGGCGGCGGCGCCACGGCCAGGTTGGGGTTGTTGGTGGCCTTGGGTCCCATATCCTTGTTTCTTATAATCTTCCAAGTCCTTATATTGTGTGTATGGACTTGTTTCCACTGGCAACCCCTCTGTACTTGCTATCTTCCTCTCTCCTTCTTCTTTCTTCTCCATCTTCTTTCTTTATCTTAGAGGTTAGATAAGATTAAGGTTGAATTTATAAGGTTTGATAGTATGTGTAGTGTTGCCACGTTTCTCCACGTGTTCAACGCTGAGGAAATGGAGGCTAAACACATGTCACGCCCTTCACTTTTCCTTTCATTTTAAATGAGATATATATAATTAAAATGGAGATAAATTAGTTTTTTTAAATCTTTGTGACACATTGGGATAGAGGGAGTTGTATATAACAATAATTAAAATGAAATCGGAGAGTAGTAAACCTCAATTTAATTGTTAGATAACTTTTTCTTCATAATACACTTTGTAGTTTATAAAAACATATCATGTTGTTTCCAACATCGAAAATCAATGAACCCCAATTAAATGAACAAAATTCGAAAATTCGATTATAAACTCATAAGCTCAAGTTATAAATTATGTTCATCCAAAACATTGCGTTCCACCCAAAACTCGATCGCTCGTTTTATGGACATTGTTTTGAATCTTCCAGCATGTTTCAATGTGTGTATGTTTAATTGTTGTGTGTTGTGAGAATATGATGATTCTTCACCATCATTGAAGGATTACTTTGCATCCGTATATCAACATTAAATATTTGTATACACTACTACATATTTCTCTTCATTCTATGATTTCCTAGTTTTCTTCTTGAAATAGATATAATAAATTTAAGTAACCTTATCCCAATACAATTACTAGGGGAAATATCTGATAAAACATATTAGTGTTATAATCATTAGTTCTTAATTAATACGAGATGATTAATTGTGCCACATCTAACCACAATGGCCCATAACATTTCAAATTTTAAAATAATATAAGAGTTTAACTATAAACATTGAGATTTTAAAGATAAATCATAAGATAATTTAAACCCTAAAACCTTTTCATTACTCTCATGTGTTTATGCTTCAGGGACTTCCATAATCAAAAGAATCACCCATTTTCAGTCTGCTATTCATAACTCACAAAAACGGCACCGTTTAGCAGGCATGATGAGTTTACCTCCCAGGGAATGTTGAACATGAAACGACGGAGTTTAGCACCAAGATATCCGAGACATAACCATCAAATGTATGCTCCATTTATACAACGAACGTTTCCAGCCACCTCTTCTTGATGATATCCACCGAAAACTATTTGCAACTTTGATTCCCTCGACTTTCCCTTTCATGAAATTATCAAGAGACAGTAATGTCATTTATCATCTCAACAATCGGATTATTTGACCAACCATAAATAAAATTTCCCATTTCAGGAGATGGGGTGTGTATCGATCACAAGTTGTGTCTACTCCGGTCGAGTTGCTTTCCCCATTTTCTTAAAAAATACATGCACCCAGCAGCTGAGAACAGCCCAAAAGCCGCAAATGAAATAATACTTGAATTTCCGATGCACTGATACCGACTTCTCTGCAACATCAAAATGATAGATACCAACTTATTCCCATATTCAAGAAAATAAGGACCAAAACAGTTTAGCAGTAAAAAGATTCAAGACCACGAGATTACTAATCAAAAATCACCAACCACTGAATCCCCCTTCTCTCTTTATGTTTTATAATCTGTTGGAGCTCTGCAATTACTCAATTTCATACATTTGAGATGGTTTGTTAAGCAAATAGTAATAGTAATTATTCCTGAAGCTGTTAGTTTCTAGTCTACGAGTAAAATGGTATGGCATGGTTAAACAGTGCACGTGCACGGGTAAGGAAAAAGAACTTAGTTCTGTTTTTTCAGCAATTCAGAGTGGTCTTTTTCCTTCCTCCAGTGACACTTTCCATGGTGCCATTATAATCTAAAAGAAAATGGTTATAGTGTACTACAGAAACCTTCTCGCAACAAAATAGCACTAATAATAATAGATTGTTTATACAAATTTTAAGATGTGGTAGCAGAATGTACCAGGACTAGGAGAAACAACACTGCTGCATTTGCTGGCATGAGAGATAGGCTCATTATTCCGCCACGAATTTCATTTGGCACGTACCTACACAGAGTATGATGGATTAGACAGCAAAGAAATATTTAGGGAATGGATATCAGAGCTCCACTATAGGCACTGCCACTCCAACCATATGCATATGCACGTGGCATGCGGGAGGACTCCTTCGATTGCTAATATTTTGTACCCTCTTTAGATCAGAGATCACAGGCACCGAGATAAACCATCCTCCCAAGATAACAGGGGTTCTTACTTGAAAGAGAAAATATTAGCTTACATTGTTCTCAATCTGGCAAGAGATGGCATAGCTACACCCGCGCAGGTTTGAAATAAGCAGAATAATGTCACCAGAACTCCTATATCCTGAGATAAGACATAGACTCTTATACTAGAATGTTACAAAAAGAAGATTTAAAAAATTGTTTCTCAATTACAAGAATGGACAAGGAGTCACACACCTGATAATCATAGGCAACAACAGACAAAGCAACACCCATTATAGTGAATACATAGACTAGGTATTCCTCTGTCCGAAGCACTAACGGCCCATGAAAAAGCCAAGGGAATCCAGTGCTACCAAGCATCTTAGAACCCAGTAAACAAGGATATATCAAACCCACAGATACTTCTCTTCCATCAGCCTGGATCATTATACTGATCAAACAAACTTCCCACAGATTTGTAATGAGAAATATTACGGAACGAAAGAGATGAATATATGTTTTCAAAACAAAATTCACCACAAGAAATATGTAATTTGACCCGAGGAAGAGGTTATGCTTATTACTGAAAAATGGTGCGGAGGGGGGAGGGGGGCACACAGTGATTTACATCTTTCTATGGTGAATTCCACAGAAGGATGTAAAATAAGCATGAACATTATTCAAGAATTTTAAAAGAGGTTTCGCCAAAACTAGCAAAAATCAGCATGATCACTTTGATTCCTTTCAACAAAATTCAGTTCAACTCTGACAGAATTAAGAGTAAACAATTTATAGTGGTGAAAGATCTATCATTATAGGGTTCACTAGTAAGAGTTCACAGTTGACTTTCAAACAAAGTGATAACAAGAACAGAATCGCATGCATGATATTATATACTTCTAACAGAAAAATTGAACTTTCTGCCAGATTTCACTTAAATTTTCCAAATGTTTGGGCAATATATTTGCATTGTGTTAGAATGGAATGACATGAATAATAGTAAATACTTCTAACAGAAAATTTGAACATTATGTCAAGTTTCACTTCCGAGCACTTAAACAATCTATTAGCATTGGCAGTCTCTTCAAGGACTCCAAGTCCAAAGCAAAGGAAAAACATCATAAATGTGCACAAAACAGATTGCGCTTTGCATAGAAGTGGTATAACATATTAAAAAAAAAAAAAAAAGATGTTGACCTCAGAATCCTACCACTATTGTTGGAGCCCAAAGAACCCAAAATGCTGCAACAGAAAATTGTACGCAGGCTTGTGCCCATGATAAAAGCCATATCCTTTTATCTGCAAAATGGAGAACGTGTTCACTATACGATTTTCAAAATTTTAGACAACTTGAAGAAACTCTAAATCTACACTAGTTTCCAAGGCAAAGCCAAAGAAATATTTACGTATTCCTCTATAATTCTTTAAAGTTCACATGATCATATCACATAATATAAAGAAATTTCTGATATAAATCATTAAAATTTATACACATACCACTAATGGCATGTCTGTGAATTGAAATACGATATTCCTTCAAATCTGTTGTTTTTGGAGCTTCTTGCCAACCTCGGGTAACATAAATAATAGCAATAACAGCAAAAACTGCAGCTCCATTCCATATAGATTTAATGTTTTTGTTCACATTACCATCAATCAGATAATTTGCAATCACCTGACTGCTGATGAAAGATGCAGACTCCGAGAAAGTCATCAGCCAAAACATGTCATTAAGTAAATCTTGCCTCTGCCCAAGCTGCAAAAACTTAAAAACATTAAGTATTGCATACTAATCACATAGTATCACTAATAACAGGCAACAAACAAAAGCTAGACCAACCTTGTCATGCTCAACAACCATCCATGTCTCGAAACTGAAGGAAAATATCGAAGATGCCAGTGAAAGAATAATGCTTGCCAACCAAATCATAGGAGTTCCAACAAATATCTTCCATATGCTTACGAAAAGGTGCATCATGTAAAACAACAAGCACATTTTCTTATGGCCTCTGTGCAGAAAATATCGTGATAATATTAAAATCCATATACAGGACAATCAAATGCAAAAAAGTTTTATCCACAAGCTTAAAAGGCAAACTTTCTAGGTTAACTGAGGCATGCTGCAATCTATAAAGTACCAAAAGTTTTAGTTCATGTATAATTGAATAGCCTCTCTAGCACTTCTTCTGCTATCTGTCATTTTATAGAATACAATTTGTTTCAATTTATCTTATTTTAAATTAATAAGAAGAGTCCAAGTCTTTCTTTCCAACTTCACCCTACCTATTAAATGCTTCCTCAATCTCTGTACAATAAACGACAATTAAAATACTACAGAGGGGTTTAGCAAGTCTCATCCCTTGATAAATTATCACTAGAACAGATGCATCATGCCAATATTATTCCACAGAATAAAATAACACAATGACAAAATCAGTGAGTGTTTTACTTCATACTCACATGACATCAGAAAGCATTCCAAGAAAACTCCCAATTAACATAGAGATCGCAAATCCAATGGATAAAAATGTCAGCATTTGCTCTTTACTGAATCCATAATACGCCAATTCATACTCTCCAAACACAGCCCACAAACCCTCCATCACTTTTGAACAAACAAAAAACTGTCAGCCAAAAAAGGAGAAGAAAAAAAGATGAATGAACAAGATTTAAAATCTAAATAATAATATAGACATGTAGAAAAGTAGAGATGTGAAGTAACCTGAGGAAAGCGAGTAGACGAGAAGAAATTTGCGCTGAAAACGAAGGAAAGAAGCGGGTGGCGCGTGATCGAAGACATTTGCGACTGCTTTGATGGGCAAACAGAAGATTGAAAGGACACAAGAGATGAATAAAAATACGAATATTAATTTGTTTGGTTCCCAGATTTCAGATTCAATAACAACTCCCATTGCAGCAGAGATTGTTGTATGATAACCGCTCAGACCCAGAGCGCTTTTTGGCCCTCTCAACTGGGCAGAAGAATTCGCAGATCTGAATTTCTTCTGCGGAGAGTAATCTCCAAGTGCGTCTGCAAAAATAAGAGAATATTAGCAAAGAGAGTAATCGCCACGAAGAAAAAGAGAATAATAACAATGAGAGTAAGGTGGTGCGTCCACTCTGAAAAAATAAGAGAATAATAACAATGTGCGCAAGCTCCACACAGATTATAAAATGAGCAACTCATTCAGATTCTCAAGATAAACTTGATTGTTGAGCAAAATGCAGTATATCAACTCAAACAAGAACATCAGAACTTATAGTTGCCAAGCAATACAATATCTGGGCTTTCATACTAGTTCCTCAGGTCAATCTTGATGGAATAGTTTTGTAGAATGGAATAATTCAAAGATATCAAAAGTAAAAACCAAGTAAATAGAATATATAAAATGAATAAATCCTAAAGGTTTTCCAATTCTAGTTTCACAACCAAAATCGTCCCATTTATTCAGCATCCAATACCACGTATCAGTGTGCAGACTGCAGAACACACATATCAAGATAAGCTCCCACAAAAACTCATTGCTGTAAAACTTCTATTTTATTGAAAACAAGAATCCTATTATAAACCCAATTGGCACCTAAACCACTCATTACCAAACTATTTCAAGGCACTACTCGAAGCAAAGCTGATCATCAAAACCCCCCAACTCAGGATCAAAAACTTCAAAATACATTCATAAACTTAAAGCCAATTTCGCAATTTCCTCTAGTCGTGATATTTTATACATAAAACCCCTTAAAGGTCCAGTCACATAATAAAGAGATCATAACAAAGTATCTTAATTTCAAAAGAACAATGCAATTATAGTTAGAAAAGATTAATCAAATTTCAAGGAATCTAAACGCCAATAGTAACGTATTCAGCAATAGTGGAGGATTGCAAAAAGTGAGATTAATTAATAAAAGATTAGCAATAAATTAACGTGGGTTAATTTCTTTAACTTCAACATTGGCAGAAATTTTATAGGAAATTAACATTTATGTACTTAGATCATACCTTTTCCACCAGAGTAAAGATTGCATAGAGAAACTTTCACAATTTCTTTAAAATCACTATGGATCAAATAGGGGCTGTATATTGTTAGTGGAGGAACTTTCAGAATATTTTATATGGCCAGACAAAGCAGTATTCATCAGACCATGGTAGGTTGTTCGTAAAAGATGGAGATTTCTTCTTCGCATTCATATTTGGGGATGACTTTCAGTTCTGCTACAAACATTGTGGCCACTTCGCTCGATTCTTCTGATAAATTAATCGACACTTTATGAAAAGACTCAAATTACAAATCCCACGAATGAAAAAGCTAACTATGGCATTTCACCAAACACATTGGCTGCACTAGTGTAGTTTAGTTAAACTTATATACTTTTAGCATTCAAATTTCAACATCACAATGTACACGAAAGATCAGATATAGGGCAGAATCAAAACTGGAGTGATTATCAATTTCAGAATTTTACCTGTAACAGTTGTAATCGAGAAGGGAGAAGAAAGAGGATACGAGGCTGGCGTTTTCTAATTGTAGAACGAAATTCTGCCAACAGAGGTGCCCAGTTTCCTTTAACAAGTTACTACCATTTCATATGAATATAATTTTTTTTGTTTTCTGTGTTTTATATTTTTTAAAAACCTAACCTTTTTTTTTTTTTTTCTTGATTTAAAAACCTAACAGTTGAGGGGTTTTTTTTTTCCTCTCAATATTTAACCTAACAGTTAACGGTTAGCTACTCAATATTATTCAATATTCAATATAAAATTTAATATTGTATAGTTCAACTTATTTAGAAAATTCGTATACTTAAGTTCTCATCCTTATATTTACAAAGCACTGTATATTAAGCTGTACTTGTAAATATTGAAATTAGATCCATGTACTCTCGGTTTACTAGGAGTTGATTGTCTTCCCCAACCTCTTTCAATTTATAAAATTAATATTACAATTAAAATTGAAATAAAAATAAAAATAATAATAATGAAATAATAAAATATTATAAAATTAATAATCAAACAACAACCACAGCAACAATAATAATAGTATGATTCGCTTGCAATACATGTGCTTTAGTTTTGATAATGTATTTTTATTATACCAAAAATCTTGATATGTCATTTTTTTTTTTTTTTTTTGTCCTAAAGTTGAATGTTTCAGATAATATTTTACTGGTAATAAAATCTTCAATAAATTATCTCGTTTTTTTTCAATTTTGATAATATTTCTTTAATCTTGATTTTTTATATATATGAAGTCATCACCGTTTACTATTCCATAAACAAGGTTTATTCTTGATAAATTGATTAGTTTTATTGAAATATATTATCAAATATTGATTAAATGAATACACTCGTAAATATAATATTAAACACTAGTAGAGCCAAACAAATAAATTGTTAAAAAAAAAAAAAAAGAATCATTAACCACTCTATAAAAGTAGAAAATTTTCATTGAAGGATATTATTATTTACGTGATTTATGAAAAATATATAAATTTATTACTGTAATATTCTAACACATAAAACAAAATTTTACATACAAAATCACATTTCAGTGTCAAATCTGCTATGTAGAAATTTAAAATAAAGTGAAAGATATTAATTACGTAATTTTATGATAAATACATTAAATAATTAATATTATCCAAATAAATAGAAGAAAAACTTATTCTATAAACCCTTTTCAATCTGAAAATATTTCAATCTTACAGATTATAAACATCATAATATGTGGCGAAATGCTAGTTATTATCAATCAACAATAATGGAAGACAAAAAATAAAATAAAATAAAATAATAATAAGGGCTATATAAAATATTAACAAAATCAGGAATTGCAACATGGCAATGCTTAAATATTAATTGAAATTTTGGTAATACCTTTTTTTTGTATTTGTAATTCTTACATGTTTTATAACAAGAATCAGAGCTCTCAGCTTCTGGACTCCATGTGCGAAGTACACAAATAAAATAAAGGGCATCATTACAAGAACACATCAAGTGTACTAAATGACATGACCTCTGAAAATTCTTAGACGCTAATGAAGGGTTGAAGCTTTAAAGCAAAGAACAAAACATGCTTTTAAGTTGACAACCATGGGGAAGAAGTTGATGAGTTTTTTTAATGAAGAAGAGATGACAGTGCATGAGAAATGTTCCGAGATATTCTGTCATGTATAGGTTCCTGCACGGAGTCGATAAACGTATATACTTATTTAATCTCTCGATCAAGTATTAGAAAGCAAATGCACCGATGTTTTACCTCTGTTGAGGGCATTTCAAACTTTGATTTTGTTATTGTCTCGTACAAGAGGATGATATATCTGTAAGGGATGATATTCTCAGATATTTATAACTAATGAAGAAAAATAAAGAAGGCGAAGAATAACTCAACATACCGCCACGATAATTCAGACACGAGCTCTTCAGGTGCATCAGGCAAAACCTGAGGCACCAATTCTCATGAGTAAGATTCAATATATATATATATATATATATATATATATATATATATATACCTTGAAAGCAAACACTAAAATATGAGTTACCTCATCTTCATAAGGGTTGCAATTATCTTTGAACCACAGCCTCAAAAATTCCTACAAAATGTAAGATAATGTAATATTAAGATACATATGGACAACTTTCATTGATGGAAGAAGCTAAACATCTAATCCCTGAAGCAAATTTATACGGGTAATAGTGGAGTAACCCCAGATCGTACAAACCTTGTCAATATTCTCAGGTTCAACGCCATTCTGGAAGCGTTCTTCATAAGAACTGGCGATCCAATATCTGCTTGAATCTGGTGTATGCACCTAAAAAAAGTTGATCATAACATTAAAAATAAAAAAAATTAATAAAAAGAGAGAGAGAGAGAAACAAAGAGTGCATCTGTTGCAGCTGTTTTTATAAGAAAACAACCTCATCTATTAGAAGCACTGTGCCATCAGATCCTTTTCCAAATTCATATTTAGTATCCACCAAAATCAGCCCATGCTCCAGTGCAATGCACTGAAATATCAAACGCATAAAATTTTGAAGGTCAAGATGAATGTGTTGGAATATAAGTTAAAAATTAACAACTCTCTGTATAAGTGATGACCTTCTACAAGCAGAAACCATTATGATTATAGGGGTACATAGTCCAAGACTTATACCAAACATCATGTTACCAGACCTATCCTCCGTGCATTTTTAGTACATGCTTATTTGTTCTAATTATCCGGTGAATAAAATGGCTCATCATCTTCCACAACCACTATCATACAGTTTATTGGCTTGTCCTATCTTTTCACAAAACTATTATACTGTTTCTCATGCAGGTTCCTGATATGGCCTGATACTAATAGCTTCACATGCAAGTCATAGAGTGAACACAATGTCACAAGAAATCCCAGTCACAATACTATTTCATGGTTCCATTACGAACATCCAATCTGAGTAAATACAGAGCCACATGGTATGCCGTCATTTTAAAGAATGAATGAACCCTCCCATCAACTGCCAATCCCACATGGGTTAATTTGGATAAAAACAAGTCGTTTGCAATATGGCTCAACTATTACGGAGGTGTAATTGAGTTCACAAACTAGAAATATGAGATGAAGATGATAAAAGCATGCATGTGTACCTGCCCATATTCGAACAGCCTTAACGCTGCTTGACTTGCTTCAATGTAGTCAGATTCAGACATCAGCCCACTCTGGATAATCTGTAACACAATTTTGATTACCAAAGAGAAGATCAATCCAATATATGTAATTTAATTATCTAGTAGGTATGCTAAAAGAGTTGCTTAAGAACCCACCATTGATTACAATCCCTTCAATCTATGTGGGAAATTCTTAAATCTTAAAGATCTCTTAATATTCCTAAGTATTGCACAAGTCACATATAGGCAAGGTTCCTTAAGTCAAACTAGGCAATGTATGCTATTCATGGTTAGGGAAAAAATATATTGGGAGCTTAAGATAGACTTAAAGATTTTGAATCATGTGTACCCAAGAGGTATAGAGAGCAAAGACAAATAATCTAATAGATGAAGAATAAAAAAGCAAAGAATCTGAAAACTCTTTTGGCATTATAGGAACATCATGATCTGCAGCTTTAGTAGTTGGTGTGAGTATATTCGCAGGTAACTTCTCGTTTTTCACCATCCCTGTCACAAATAGGCAAGAAGCTAGCCGTAGAATATGATTCTTGTATAAATTGGGTTTCTCAAACAACAAACATCACCCTCAGGAAGTGCATTGCCACAATAGTTTCAAACACCTTTTTGGTAGACGGTCCAAAGTGATGTTTCAGTACTTCCAGTCACATTACCTCTGACTATGGATAAACAACATGAAAAGTGTTAATTAAATAAATACGGCAGAACATCAATAACCATCAAATGCACATGCAACTACATAGCAGCTTAAGAGGACATGATGTCTAAGTTCAGGCCAGTGGTGATAAATATATGAAACTAAGAAAAATGCTAGAACTGCTTGAGTTGTTAGAATGACTCACCAACAAATTCAACAGGAAATACAGAACATTTCTTTGCAATAGTTAAATTCCTATCTGGAGAGGACACAACTGCATTTGGAATAATATGTTGAGTCTTATTAAACCACCACAAACTTGTTTCATTGAGAACCTGAAAAGTAACATTGCATCAACAACATCAAAAAGACAAGAAAAAAATTCTTCGACAACTCAAAGCTAAGTATGATCCAAGATTGTAGTTGAAGTGACTGAAACATGAAAATGAGGCATCAATACCTGGCCCTTGAAAGGAATTGAAGCAAGAACTCTATCAAAAGCACTTTGCCTATCAGTGGTGACCAGGACAAGATAGTCACCTCCATCATAAATATCCCTCACCTGCAAATATAATTTAAGTTTCATTTATTCCTCCATAATACTCAACTACCAGATTACTGGGAGATGCATGTAAACTTTTATCAAGCAAGCATTCTGATTATGCCATCACCAATCAACCAAATTGTATGTGAGCATCCAAGACAACATCATATTTGATTATCTTCTCGTAAGAATCTCTCCAGAACCCACACATGCAAGAAACATGTTACAACACAACATATCCGCCTACCATTTGAAGGATGAGAAACCAATGATTTAAAAAAATTGAAGAAAAAAATTAAACACCGTCTTGGATTTAAAGCAAGGACATGCATCTCATACAGAGTTGGAAAGGATTCTTGCACTTGTTGCCGAAAGTGCCTTGCATTATTGAAGGGGCAATTATAAAGTAAGCATGACTGGTGAAATCTGATAATTTTTTTACACAAAAGAAAGAATTATGTTTGAATTATTTACGCAAGATTCAACATGGAAATATCATTTCTGATAAATGTGCGAAAGAAAGGTTTACTTCAATTATTCACTCTGACGTTCTAGATAAAATTCATGAGACAGACCAATCGCATCAACAAGGAACAAAGTGTCACCCTATCTTCCAACCTTTTTGACACGATACCGCCTTGACACAAAACCTTCATAAATATATCGAATTTTCAAACAATTTTTTTTTTTAATTGGAGAATCAAATTTTCAAACATTTGATCTCAATAAAGACAGTGGAAGAGTTCTTGACACAAGGAAAGAGAGAACAGATATCATCAATACCACATCTCATCCATCCAGTACAACTAATTCCAACTTTCTTGACTTGAAACTTCATTATAAAATAAAGTTCTCCGTTCAACTCCAAGAAAGACAATCTTAATATCATAGTATAATATCTTGAACATTACATAAACCTTTGAACTTTCTTGATGAAGAATAATCTTCAAGAAATAAGACACAAAATGTGAAAATATAAACAAAAAAACAAAACAAGATTTACACCTTGCCTCTGGTTTTGGATTGGAGACCGGAAACAGTCGAATCAAGATGGGTCTCAGAAAGACAATTTGAAAGCAATCCTTTGATAGCATTCTTCAATTCAACCTTGCGCTTGTTGTTTGCCATTACTTCGTCAACACACATCGCTTTTGGGGGTTTGCCGGAAATTGTAGAGGGCGGCGTTGATGCAGAAATTCTCATTGAAGGAGACTTCTTAGGAGTAAATTTGTTTGTGCTGAATGTTCTATATGAGTGCGGGGATTTTGATGGAACGTTGGTGTGGAGGAAGGGTTTTCTGGTTAAATTTTTCGGAGGATTTATGCATTGAAACTGAGCCATTTGTCTCTCTCTCGGGCTACCCTGATTTCTTGCAGAAAAAAGATTAGGTCTTGACAATTGCCAGTATCATGCTACAAAAATCAGTGAACCAAATTGGAATCTCCCCCTAATTTTCCCATAGTCAATCTTCACAATATTTAAGCTTCACTTTTACAACTTACTATATAGTATGAAAAATCCATAGCCTGGAGGAATCCAGGCATCACATTCAACCAAAGATATCAAAAGGCAATAAGATGGAACCTACGGCATAACTTTAACTTCATCTCTCCAATTTATGCATTCATACTACCATTTACTCTTGCATTTTTTAGGTTTCTCTGCCTAATTTCACAATTATAAATTTTCCAGCCACAGAAACATGTATTATAAACACAATTAGGGAGAAAAAAAAAAAGATGGATTAACAGGTATTTTTCCAAGAAATTAACAATCAAGCACAAGCAAACACCCGATTAAAATGAGAGAGAATATCAGAGAGAGAGAGGGAGAGAGAGGGAGGGAGAGAGAACCTGAGGAAAGATCTGCAAATGGATCTCACAAAAGGAAGAAGAGGGAATCAGGGTTTAGGATTTTTGGCAAGCTGTCTTTTCTTCAAGCTTCAGTCCTTCAAAATCAATGTTTACGTTATTTTCGAATTGACCCCGCACGTTTCTGTTATTTCAAAATAGTCAATCCCTTTTCTTTTCTCTAATTCTTTTTTTATTAGAAACAAAATGATCGAAACTGAAAATTGGTTAAATCTCCAAGCGCCACACTGAGATGATATATGTTCTCCATTATTAAGTCATAAGAACAACAGTTTTTAGCTTCAGCCTATTTCTATATTTTTATTTTAACTAGAGAATTAGTTCACTCCCACATGTGATATGTTCCATGCGTGTTTGTTATTTCCTCTTTCACCCGTTTTGGGTTTTAATCTTTCTTTTTTTTTTTTTAAATAGTAGACAGCTTAAGCTTCAAAAGTGAACTTTTACCAATTGCAACTGCTCACATTAAGTTCAGGGATAAAAGAACAAGACAACTACATAAAATTTATTGAAAGTAAGCAACAACTTTGCATATTAGAGCTTGGTTCTAAAAGCAAGGTTAATTGATTCTCCTATAACCTTTTTAACCAGAAATGAACAAAATTTCAATGCCTCTGTCTCGGTTCAATAACATAATATGGGAAATGTATTGGGAGGATTGACATAGAATTGGGGCATATTAATCTACAGCTCAGTTGTCCAGGCAGCATATTATTCATTGATGTCTCACTTTGTTCACATTACAATTATATAAATTACAGATTATTGGATTAGCATTTTTGTTTCAAATTTCAATCTCCACTATATGCAGTTTAACAGCTTAATACAATTGCAACATTTAAGAAAAAATCAAATGCCAATAACATTAACTCCCCAAATCAATTTAATGGTCCTGAGCACATCACCCTTTTATAGCCATACAATTACAGTTAGATTGGCAATACTACACTCAAATAATGAAAATCTTGATTATATTCAAAGACTCAGAGGGACAGCAAAACAATATCCAAAATTCCAAACCCCACAAATGAAAAAAGCTAACTATGACATTTCATCAAACACATTGGCTGCAAACATTAGCGTATGTAGTTAAGTTAAACTTAAATACAATTAATATTCAAATTTCAACATAACAATATAAACGAAAGACAGAAAAACATAAATGGGGCAAAACTCAAGTTTGAAGTGAATATCAATTCCAGAATTTGCAATCTTGCAAATATAGTCACATAAAGATCAAAGTTTGGGTTTCATTTTTTACCTCATACTGTAGGAATCTAAAGGGGTGAAGAGAGAGGACACGAGGCTGGCATTTTTCCGTTTCGGACACCTGAAGATTGGGGGAGGCCGTGCTGCGGAGGTGTTGAGGAGAGGTGACGCAGAGAGCAGTGGCAGAATGGATGGGCTCAAAGCTCCTTCTTCTCCAATTTAATTTTTAAAATATAAATTTATGTAGTATTAAAATTAAAACTCAAATCAAAATCCAAACAATAATAAAGTAATCCAACCAATTAAAAATGATGCACAAAACTCATGTGCACCGGGTGCATGGATTTAAGATCCATGCAATCCCGGTCGATCCGATCCGGATCCATGAATTTCTATTTTTTTTTCCAAATTTTTGTCTTGACATTTATATTATAAATTTGTGATCTTTATGTATAAATATGTAACTTTTATGTACAAACATCCGTACATTTATGTTTGTAACTTAGAAAAAAAATGAAGATTTTCAACACAATTTGTATTGTATACCTTTATACAAAAGTCAGAATATTTGTACATAAAAGTGACATGATATAACATAAATGCTACATTGATATCACGTATACAGTTCAAATTATGTTGAAAATCTTCATTTTTTTCTAAGTTATAGTACATAAAAGTCATGACAGTTGTACATAAAGATCACACTTTTATAACATAAAGGTCACGCTAATACAACATAAAGGTAACAACCTGAAGCAAAAAAAAAAAAGTTAAATTCAAAAACACGCGGATCCGGGTCAAAACTGGGTCGACCCGGATTGCATGTACACCAAGTGCACACAAGACCAACTCAAAATGATGATGATGATGTAATTAATAATAATAATAATAATAATAATAATAATAATAATAATAATATGATGGGAAAATTAAGGTGTGTGAGATCCAACTAGGAAATATTTGTAGGTCCAAAATCACTTAAAACGATTTGGAGATGATCGAATCGGACTTTGCAAGATTTTGTTCCGAACCGGATAAAATCAATTAGGTCAGTTAAATGGCTTAACAAGAAATTAGGGTTTGGGCGCAGAAACTGATTTTGCAACAAAAATGCATTTCAATCCAGCATTGTTTCGTGAGATCAATTAAGGACTTTTATTCCCCATATATAGAAGTATCTTCAATTGTAATTTCATAATTCATTTTCGTAAAAACTCATATGAGACCGTCTCACGAATCTAATTCCGTGAGACGGATATTTTTAACCCGACCGCACAGCATGAGAGGCACCAAACCTAACCCAAAGCAAATTCTCTAGAAGCAGCTCAACCCAATGCACCCTAAAGAAATTGAGGCGCCTAACCTACCCTAGAGGAAAGTCTCTAAAAGCAGCCCAACCCAATGCACCCTAAAAAAATTGAGGCGTGAATTTGTGGCATGTTATGACATTATATATTTCTTTTCAATAATGAATCAAGATTCTGATATGGCCTTATGGGTAATTTTTTCATGGAGGTCTTAGAATATTCATGTCAATTTTTTTTTTTTTTATATATTGTCGATTACTTTTTACATACTTTTATAGCTTTAAAACGCAAAATATATGTAAGTATTTTATAAGTATGTCTTTTACAACTATAAGTATGTGTTCTAAAGCTATAACTATACATTTTTATTTTATATGTTATGTTGCTATATAAGTATGTGTTTTACAGCCATAAGTATGCATTTTAAAATTATAAGTATCAATTTTTATTCTTATTGATATGTAGTTATATAAGTAAGCGTTTCATATAAGTATGTGTTTTACAGCTATAAGTATGTATTTTAAAGCTATATGTATGTGTTTTTATTCTTATTGTTATGTTACTATATAAATAATCATTTTGCGTAAGTATGTGTTTTACAGCTATAAGTATGTATTTTAAAGCTATATGTATGTGTTTTTATTCTTATTGTTATGTTATTATATAAATAATCATTTTGTGTAAGTATGTGTTTTGTAGCTATAAGTATGCGTTTTTATTCTTATTATTATGTTGCTATATAAGTGAGCATTTTATATAAGTATGTGTTTTACAGCTATAAATATGCATTTTAGAGTTATAAGTATGCATTTTTATTCTAATTGTTATGTTGCTATATAAGTAAGTGTTTTTATATAAATATATATTTTACGGCTATAAGTATGTATTTTAAAGTTATAAGTATGTGTTTTTATTCTTAGGTACTTAATTTCATAAATTAAATAACAGAGCACATGTATTTTTATACATAAATAAGATTGAAAATGATAAATTCAAATTGATCAAGAATAAAACTTCCTATGACGATTGATTCATCATCATGTCATCGTGGATTGAACTTCCCAAAGATCTAATTGCTAATATTCTTCCAAATCTAATATTTAAAAAAAAAAAAAAAGTGCACTATTAATTTTTTTAATTCTTAAATAGTTTGGTGATTAAGATATTGTTTCCAAAAAATAACATTTGAGATAATCATTACTATAATGCATAAGATGATAATCAATAACATAATTGTTAGGCAAAAGATTTTGTAGGCGGTGGAAGAAAACAACAGGCGTCAAAATGCGATTGAGGAAGATAAAGAGAGGCCAAGGTGTGTTCAGCAATATCAAATCCTTTGCTTTAGTTCTTATTGGATTTGGCTACGTAAAGGCTGAATATGGGTGGGTTGGGTCAATGGTTATAAATGCAGGTTAAATAAGATCAATCTTACGTAGGGGCTCCGTGAGACGGTCTCACAAGAGACTAACTCATTCATTTATGAGAGATCAATGAGATAAGTGTGTTTTGGGTTCTAGGGATCTTTGTATCTGTTTTCTCTCTCGTTTCATAATGGAAATCGTTTATTCTTGTTTTCAGTGGTCATAGGTCACAGAGGAGTGACCCAACCACTTAAATTCTTGCCTTTTGTTTTAGTTTTCAGTTCGCATAGTTCATAGAGAGTGTGTTCTTGGTGTAATTTATGTGATTTGGTGATTAAATCTCAACAAGGTGGATTCTCGCAAAGTTGGACATCAGATTTATTTCATAATAGAAATAAATTAGACAAGATTCTCGTGCAATGCAGCATTTGATAAAAAATTCAATTTTGTTTTATCAAATTTTGATGTCTTTTTTCAACCAAATATTTCTAATAACTTTTCATTGACAATAAAATCTTTAATATTTTTCAAATTATAAGGTTTTTCAATCTTTATTTATATATTTCAAAGTCGTTAGCATTTAACTATTCCAAAGACCTATTTTATTCTTGCTAAATTGATTAGATTTATTAGAATATATATTCTAAAATTCTATTATATTTTTATTTTGTCTCATCAAATCCTAATTAATATTAATTTCCTGTCAAAATATTAAAATAAACAGCTACAATTTGTTTTCCACGTTTAAATTGGATTATAAATTTCAATTAAAGTTTTGAATTTAGAGTTGCATGCTGTGCAAACAAGTGTGTGCACTAATTATTAAGACATGAACATTAATTTAGGAGCGTGACGTCTCACAAGCCATCACGGAGAATTGATGTATATTAATCCTAATATTAAAGCCTCACCAACTCATTTTCCTTGGATTTAAATATGCCATCTCAATATCTGATATATATCACTATCTCTTTGTTACCCGATTAATGTTTTCGTTAATGTCTATCTATATTTCACAACTATTTTTTTTCAATTTTAATTATATCATCAATTTCAATAATATCTTAGGATGGGAAAGAATAGGAGTGTAAATGAGATAAAACAACTCCTGAACTATTTCATATTGACTTGAATATAATCGAGTCGAACTCAAGCTACTCGATTGAATAGTTGTCGATCTCGAGCCCGAACATATTAATATTCGGTTTGACAAGTTTGCGAGCCTAACTGAACATATATTAAATTTACAATTTTATCTTTAATAATTTATTTTTTTACATGAAATTTTTCATTTTCAACTTTTTCAAAGGAATTTAAGTTTTTTCATAAATTTTTCTTAGGTACCGAGTCGAGACAAGCTTGAGCTTATTGATCAAAATGTGAATCAACCAAGTACTTGGAGAACAAATTAATTATTTTAAAATGGTCAAAATATGAAATCAAACAACTCACTCGACTTTCAAGCGAAAAAATTCAATGAAATTAATTACCTTATTTCGGTCACCGTTGGACTAACTTGGGATGTGTTACAAGTTATTACATGGCCTAATTGGAAAATTTGATTTAGATGAGTGTATATATCATAGCCTAATAATTACGAGATCAATTTTGCAATGTTTCCTTATTTTATGTACTGTGAGCAATGTTTTCTAAATGTAATTTGCAGGATTGGGGAATGTTTAAGAAATGAATATAGTGTAAGAATGCTAATGGTATATATTTTTGTAAAATCGTGACTTAAAGATATATATTTTATCAAATCCATCTCATTCCCAAATCGAACAGAAATAGGTTTTATATGAAACAGTCTCACATAAGACCTTATGTAAGACATAATTTATAAGAATCGATAAGACGGGTCAACCCATTCAATATCGTTAATATTGATCTCACATAAGATCATAAAATTCAGTCTCATGTGAGTTTTTGCGATAGGACGAGTAGGGTACCTACATTTACCCACAACACTGTCATACCTGGATTTTGGAGATTCAAAATTTTATAATTTAAAACAAATACTCATTCAAACAAAATGAAATAAATAAATAAATAATATAAAAGAAATCAATCAACTTTGTAATTAATTCAATATAACAATATAAAAAGTTAATTAGATAATACATATAAATTTATGTAGAGATACTTACTTGAAATCCGTTCTATTTGATTCTTGGTTCTATTTGATTCTAAATTTGATTTTTCGATTCAGAAACAATTCAATTTGACATAAAAAAATATCAAAACAATTTAATTTGAATAAAATCAAACATTCAACGATATTCTTTATCAATATGAACCTGTTTTAGTTCAAATTTAAATTCAATTCAATTATTCACGACATCCATACTCATTCCTAAACTCTATAGAGTGAAGCTCGTTGATTCCAACGTATTTAACATAGTGAAACAATATTGGTCAACCCTTCGTGTCAACTTGGACGGAGAGGAACAGTCACAAACATCGTGATGTTCCTTTTCGAGCTTCTCATGTGATTTGGCAGGTTGAGCATCATTTGTTTCTTTTTGTCACGGCGAATAAGCTTATTCCCATTCATTAGCGTGGCTCATACCCGACGGTTGATTGCATGCCCATCTCGACGATCGTCCCTCGACAGCTCGTCTCGAGACCAGTTAGATGGCTTCTTCCTCCGGCACCGTGGATAAAGCTGAACACAGATGGTTCGTTCGACAGGTTGACAGGTGCAGCAGCAGGTGGTGGACTCGTTAGGGATCACCACGGGGGCTTGCTCTTAGCCTTCCATTCTCCGTTCCAGGCCTCGTCTAGCTTCGATACAGAGATTCAGGCTATCTTGCAGGGTCTACTTCTGGCTCGACAGTTCGATCGTCCGGTTTGGCTGGAGCTGGATGCAGCTGTTGTGGTCTCTCTACTACAGTCCACCCGATCCAGACCTTGGCAGATCCAACATGATCTTATCAGGATCCGAGCTTCTTCATCTCAGACACAGTCTAGGATTACCCACATCTTTCGAGAGGGCAATCGGCCGGCATATTTTCTGGCTCGATTAGGGATGACAGGTCAAGGCTTGCAGGTACTTGATAGGCATTATGTGCCTCGACCTTGTTTGGCGCTTGTTAGGATGGATCAGATTGGATACCCGAACTTCAGATTCAGTGAGATCAGAGCTTGATTGATGGTTACTTTATTGATACTTAGTGGCTGATTAGGGTTGTTTTATTTTTTTATTCGCTTCCTTCCCTATTTTGTGTTCTATTAGGGAAGTGTTGGTCTGATCTTGATATAATCCTGGATGATGTATTTACTTGCTGATTTAAAAAAAAAAAAACCCCCTTCATGTCAACTTTATGTTTAATTAGAATTTTGACAGGAATTACCTCCATTTACATGTCAATCTTTTAGTGAAAATTGGTTTAATGGGGTTTGTCTTCTTTAAGTAAAGATATTTTGGTAAGAATATTAAAAAAGAAAATAGATTTTATATAAAATAAGTAGAAATTTTTTTCCTTATAATAGTTGGAGAAAGGTTTCGGTTTTATTACACACACGTTAATCTCGCAATAATAGCATGTTACATAAAAATACCAGGTTTGGTAAAGATACATCCTTTGGAATGATATTTTGAGGAAGAAAAACATATGTTTTCTAAAAATTAAAATACAATATATAAAAGCCAACGTCATCACTGTGAAGAATAGGGAAAAATGGCCTCTGTACCACATTTGTAATAATAAATTGTAAAAATACCACAAAATATAGTGGGATTTGTAAAGATACCACAAAATATAGTAAACTTGTAAAAATACCACAAATTTTGACTTGGTCCAACATGAATAGTGGATCAATTATGAAAAAGAGCAAACATAGCCAACGGAATGTCAAATCCACACTAATGACATGAATAAAAAATTAAATAAGATTTAAAAAGTTGCAACATGAAATGCCTAGTACTATTAAACGAAAAATTTGCCAATGTTGCATACTATTAAACGAAAAAATCCTAGATTCGTTTAATGTTGTTACATTAAGTTTAGAAATTCGTTTAATAGTACATTTGTGTTTCAACATAGTGCAAATTTAAGAAAGTTTGTTTAATGCCTATAACAATTTGTAATGTTTTAACTTTTCAATTGTTACATGAATATATATTCTATTTACTGAGAAATCGTATCTCCTAAACGAAAATTCACACGGCCCACTGTGCATTTTTTTCTATACTTATATGTAATAAACAAACTAATCCAAACCAAACACCCCAAATTTATAATTATTAAACAAAGTAATAATTTTCAAAAAATTTCCAACTAATAATTACACTATCAAACGAAATTGGCAGCTTTAGAATTATACTAAATTGGCAGCTTTAGAATTATACGAAATTAAACAATACACTATCTAGTAAACGAAATTGGAATTATACACTATTAAACGAAATTGGAAGATAAATGAACTATTGAACAAAAACCAGCTCATGAACTATTAAACGAAAATTGCTCAATTTGCTCAAGTTGAAATTCGTTTAATAAGTCAAACGTTTTGTCATTTCTTTAACAATTTCGTTTAACAATTCCTTTTTAAACAATTCTTTTTAAAAAATTAGTTGCACAATTCGTTGAAAACTATATTGCTTCGTTTGTTTGCACTATATTTGTGCAACTAATTCGTTTGCTATATTTCGTTTGCTATATTATAGTGCAAAACTTGATCTATTCGTTTAATAGTGCAAATTCGTGCACCTACTAACATTTTGAAATTAGATGCCAAACTTTTCGTTTATTAGTTCTATTCCACTACCAAAATTTCGTTTAATAGTTCTATTCAAATAAATATCTCATATTTTCGTTTAAAGATCACCTGCAATTTAGTGCACATATTCGTTTAATTATTCAAATTTCCACTCCAATAATTCCTGCCATTATGTCTGTTTAGTACGTGAAAAATGCGAAATTCATCCAGAATGTCATAAAATCCGAACCATTAAACAATTAAACAGTGCAAATTCATAGACCATGCATACCAAAACCAAAAATCATCTGTCCAATTCACCTTCTTCGATGGTCTCCGCATCTCTTGAGAACTTGTAGATGGCAAAACACATCAATCGCCTCATCTGAAAATCACCGAGCTTAACATCCGGTCTTGGAAAAAGTCAGCTCATATTACTCTCAATCGCCTTAAGTGCAAAAATCCCGCAAGAAGTAGGATCGTCTTGACGATAACATAACCGTTGTAGTGCAGATTTGAGAGTGATCATCGCAGGCGGACTCCCTTCGAAATTCATCCTCGAATAATATCCTGTATACTCCAATAAGCGCGGTACAATTCGGTGAATTGGTATGGTCTGTCGATACCTGAGTACATGCACATCCGAGGTCCATAGGTGTGTCAAACTGTCGAACAATGTCAACGTGCTATGCTGGAGGTTTAAAGACGCAGCCACCCAATGAGTGTCCAAATTAAGAATCAAGAACACCTGGTAACATATCAATAATATTCAGAAAATGGAATTGGCCTTTTAGATAAATAAGTAAATGGCGACATGAAACAAAGGTTGAAATTTTGCAAACGTACCCTGATGACACCTGTCCACCATGGTTTGATATCCAACCACCCAGGTTTGTTACCTCTCACATATGGGACCAGTCGATCCAGCTCTAATCGGTCAAACTCCTCCCGAGTCTTTTCAGGGTAACTAGAATCTATCGGATCCGCCGCATGCTTTTCGTTCCAAATTTCTTTACAAATTTCCTGTCATGGTAATTAGTTAAGACGTATTTCAACGAATATAAATGTAAATATTTAATATGTATTGAACTTACATTAAACATGCAGTCAACAATTAGGGTATGATCTTTTAGATTTGGCGTAACTTGAACTCCAAGTATATCGGGACGACCTTCAAGAACCAAAAGATATGCATCGAGGGCCTACAATAAAATGCGAAATTCGGTAAAATATTGTTAATGACATACAATTAGCTCGTCCCATCATAGATTATACAAAATAGAAGAAGTGATGACTGGTACCTCTCTATCAAGCATAACGTGTGGACTTAATCCCCAGCTGAAGAACTCAGGGCCCACTGTATAACCGATGCCTACGTTTCGCCTGTAGGTCAAAACATATACAAACATAAATTTTTCCTCAAAAATATAAAACATGTTTTATGCTTAGGAGAAGAAAAATATGATCACTTACTTATCAGCTTCGTCCCCAAGCTCCATCCATGCCTCAAAATCAACAAACTTATGATCACTCCTTCTACTCCAATTGACTGTACTCGCGAATGGACTTCTCAAATAATGAGAAGGATCCCTTCGGCGAACTGCTCGAATTCCGGCACTCGTTTCAGGAATGTCATAGCCGACTGTAGCAGATGCCGGTGGTGGTGTGATCATCCCAGCTGATGCACCAATATCTGTACAAGGATCACGCTCGTAATAGCCAGACTGATACAGAACAATAGCCGTGCATGGTTCGACGGAAGTCACGGGATAGTAGGGCTCATATGTAGAGTGGTGCGAACCGTATGGTGCAGGGGCATACTGATACGGTGCAGGCTGAGGAACATATGGCTCAGAACGATGGTCATCATATGCGGGGTACTGATCAGCATGAGAGAACTCCGGCGCAGGAGATGTAGATGGATGATGGTCGTCCTCAGGCCAAGACTCCCACTGCTCGGATGAACGAGGCATATAATGAGCGCCAAAATATGATCTTAGCTGCCCCTCAATAATGGAAGGGATCTGATGCTCCAAACGATCACTCTCATCTCGAATCGTCTGCTCGAGCCCCTCAAACCTCTCATCGAAGGTCGTCTGCATCGTAGTGAGTCGTTCAAAGATGCGCGGGTACCAACTACCCCCATCGCTAAATCCTGAACCAGAATGAGGAACACGACCCTCATAACTATGGTGCGGCGGGAAAGTATGCTGGGGTGCCTGGTCCGGCACTGTGGTATGATCTGGATCATTCTCTGGCTCATCAGCTCGAAAAATAGGCTCTTTAGGGTATTATGACTCACGAACGACTACCGAACGCCGACTGCGGTGGGTCGTGTCACGTGAAGACTGACCCGTAGTCGATCGTGTGGATCGAGTTGCGGCCACACGTGTCGAAGGCCCTGCATCCCGTGGAGCCCTAACTCTACGACGAGGACCACGAAGCTGAACACCAACAAAGAGGTCCTGATCTATTCTCTGCCATCAAATCTGACGGAGCTCCTCGGGGCTCGGGGCTCGGGTCAAGTGTCTCGGAACAATCTACCTGAAATAAAGCATTCAAACAATTTATATTATGTTCGTTTCATTATGATAAAATCATCTGTTTTACTACTTTAAAAATATATTAACGTCATACCTCTTGCTCTAGTATAGAACTGATATCATCTATGGCCCTCTTTGTAGACCACTTCAACAATCTAGGTATTTGGCTCGGCATATTGGTCAATGGACTCCCGACAATCATGCCAGTCCCAGGTATGGCCTCGTAGGCCCATATCTGTCCAATGAAGGCAAAATTTAAGTTTTCAAGCTGGCAAATAAGGTTAGTGTGACATGAATCTATATTTATAAAAATATACTCACCAGTAAAGCCACTGAGAAACCGTAAAAGTGGTAGGTCCGTGGTCTGTCACCTGCAGGTGGCATAGCGGTGGGGACCTTGTCCATATGGCGCAACAGTTTTAGATAGGAGAACTTCCCCCATGGGAAGCTCTCACAGATCTTCTCCTGATCCACTAAAACCCAGACCCAGTCATCTACTTTGGTCTTTCCAACATCGACCCCGAGTACGATACAGTAGAGGATGAGAATCTTAGCGATCTTGATTGTATCCTCGACACTATTACGCTAATTTGAAATGCTAACCCGTGATGATATTTGCTAGCTGTTAGTACGATTCAATTGTCAACCTTCTTAGTCCAAATTTAACCCCCTCAGGTACATGTCCAAAATCAAAGAGACGGGTATAGTAGGTGTTCTTCAAACATTGGCAAAAGCAGGAACAACCCGGTGGTCTCACGTGAAATGTCCTATTCGAAGGTTCAATTTCATGACATCAAACGCTGCTGAGACATGGAATGCTCGGCTCCTATGGGCGAGGAAGCTACATGTTTGTTCTTTTCTGGAATGTGCCCGACGGGTTACGGAAAGATGGTTTTACGAAAGGAGAACAACAGCACTAGAAAGAACAAACATACTGACAGCTGCGGTGCATGAAAGAGTAGTCGCGTACACCAAGCTTGCATGAAGAATGCAAGTTGAGCCATTGGCACGGTCTACGTACAAAGTTACGGATGTTAGCAAATTTTTTCTCGTAGATTTAGCCCGTCGCGAGTGTTCTTGTGGTATTTTTCAACAAGAGATGCTTCCATGCTCACATGCATGCGCAACTATAAGGTAAACTTGATAATTAAACTTTATACCTTATAATTTGGTGTATAATACGTTGCGTGTATAATGCATAACGCGAGTGTTAACTTATATTTATGCTTGCAGTTTTGCAAAAGAAACAATCACGTCTTATGGTACGCTATATTATACGACAGAATGGTTGAGGGGTATGTGGGAAGGTGACGTAAAACCTATTCCCGATCCCCAAGATTGGGATGTATCGGACGAGGCAAAGAAGACTCTTTGTATTCCCCCAGACAAACCAAAGCAAGCCGGTCGACCGAAATCAACGCGTATTCCATCGACCGGTGAGCAAGGTAGAACCTCACGCAAACCACCTACATGTCGTCGGTGTGGACAAACTGGTCACACAAGGAAAGGATGCACCGAAATGTCGCCGTTCGAATATGACACGTTTGAGGACGACATCCTCAATCAAAACACCGTCCGAAATGAGGATCAACCGTTGCGGCGGAAGAAGAAACATTGCTCGGTATACGGGTCCGCAGAACACACCAGAAGAAAATGTCCGATATATCTTCAAGTGAATTTGGGAAATAATCTATAGATTAAAAATGTATGTTTGATGTGTACAACTCATCTTTACGTTAATCCGAATATGATATTTCAAATATGCACTTTCCACATTATTAGAAATGCGTAAATTATTATAAAGTGATAAATTTAAAATTAATACCTCATTATTTAATTAATGTTACAACTATTGTCATTTGTGATTGATATTTTATTAGAACGTAAATTATAATTATTACAAGTAAATACTAATAATTATTAAACGAAGTAATAATTATTAAACGAAGCAATATAGTTTTCAACGAATTGTGCAACTAATTTGTTAAAAAGAATTGTTTAAAAAGGAATTGTTAAACGAAATTGTTAAAGAAATGACAAAACGTTTGACTTATTAAACGAATTTCAACTTGAGCAAATTGAGCAATTTTCGTTTAATAGTTCATGAGCTGGTTTTTGTTCAATAGTTCATTTATCTTCCAATTTCGTTTAATAGTGTATAATTCCAATTTCGTTTACTAGATAGTGTATTGTTTAATTTCGTATAATTCTAAAGCTGCCAATTTAGTATAATTCTAAAGCTGCCAATTTCGTTTGATAGTGTAATTATTAGTTGGAAATTTTTTGAAAATTATTACTTTGTTTAATAATTATAAATTTGGGGTGTTTGGTTTGAATTAGTTTGTTTATTACATATAAGTATAGAAAAAAATGTACAGTGGGCCGTGTGAATTTTCGTTTAGGAGATACGATTTCTCAGTAAATAGAATATATATTCATGTAACAATTGAAAAGTTAAAACATTACAAATTGTTATAGGCATTAAACAAACTTTCTTAAATTTGCACTATGTTGAAACACAAATGTACTATTAAACGAATTTCTAAACTTAATGTAACAACATTAAACGAATCTAGGATTTTTTCGTTTAATAGTATGCAACATTGGCAAATTTTTCGTTTAATAGTACTAGGCATTTCATGTTGCAACTTTTTAAATCTTATTTAATTTTTTATTCATGTCATTAGTGTGGATTTGACATTCCGTTGGCCATGTTTGCTCTTTTTCATAATTGATCCACTATTCATGTTGGACCAAGTCAAAATTTGTGGTATTTTTACAAGTTTACTATATTTTGTGGTATCTTTATAAATCCCACTATATTTTGTGGTATTTTTACAATTTGTTATTACAAATATGATACAGAGGCCATTTTTCCCGTGAAGAATAAGTGACAAAAGCAGAAGGCTGCTAGATTCAATGAGAATTTCTTTTTTTATATGGTGTTTCAACTTTATATAATATATATACCCAAATTGAAATGATTATTTTAAAATAAAATTAAAAAAATATAAAACGAAATGAAAGATATTGTACATCAAGTGTCAGAGCAACCAATTTGGTGGGTCCTTCACTTCCAAACAAGAAAAGCACATAAATACATAGGGTTTAATGCATGGAACCCCTTTGTGATTAAGAAAATTTGTGTCGCTCCCTTCTATATTTTCAAAATCAAGGTTTACACTTGGGTTAACAAAAAATGTGGAACCCCCTTGTGATTAAGAAAATTTGCGTCGCTCCCCCCTATATTTTCGAAATGGCAAGGTTTACACTTGGATTAACAAAAAATCTACGCATTTTCCCCTATATCGTTAAACATAACAAGAGTGTGTTGCATGCGCCTGTTGTGCGAAATTTCTTGTCTTTTGATCACTTTTTCAGTGTAAAAAGACTAGAATACCCTTACATTACCTTTTGCTCTATATATCACTTCCTAGGGTAAATTTCTATTGTCAAAGTTCACTCAAAGCAACAGACACAACAAAGCAAAGTAATTTTATGCTCAAACTATTTTTTCATTTGATTAACATTTTCTTTTAAACTTTGTATACATATAATTTATTTTTTAATTAATTTTAAAACCAATAAAATAAATCTTTAAAAAGATAATATAAAAATTTAGGATTTAAATTATTTAAAAAATTAAAATCCAAAGATTGACCAAATTTTCGAAAATCTAACATTTGTGCGAATTATCAAATAAGAAAAATTATAAATTTATCCTAATATAAAATTAAAAATTAAAAATTAAAATCTGAAAATTAAAAATAAATAGAAATAAAAATAAAACAAAAAAAATAAAAAATGCAAATCTTCAGAAAATTTCAGAAAATTGGAGCCCAACTCTGTTCACTATTCATCGTCTCTTCTCTTTCAGGTGCCGCTCACATTCGATCATCGCTTCCATCTTCACGGCACTGCAATCACGCTGCTATTCTTCTCCGTCGCCGTCATCTCCTTCTTCTCCTACCTTCAGCGCTGCGCCGACGAACTGTTGCTGCTCAATCTCCATTGCCAGCGGTGAGAAGCATTCACCACGCCGCCATCTCCATCTCCGCCGGCGAGCACCACCATCTCTCCTCCACAGCTGCACCGATGCCGCCTCCGACCAACCACCTCTGCAACAGCCAGCTCCGCCTCCATTCACCGCAAGCAGTAGCGACGACTACCCTCATCAACCACCACCGATTCGTTCATCACCATCTCCGGCCAACTCAGCTTCTCCACCGCCACCACCTACCTCGGACCTCCGTCTCTATCTCTAAAATTGAACACCCAGTTCCGACCGACACCTTCCGGCCATCACCTCCGGCAATTGCAGACACTGTCATCTTCTTCTTCTCTCTAAAACAGCGGTAGACGGAGAAGAAGGACGACGAGAAGACGATGATGATGAAGGCGGTGGAGAAAGCAGAGATGGAAGCAACCGCTAGTGGAGGAGAAATAGGTGGTGTTGGATGAAGATAGTGGAGGTGGCGTGCAACGGAGAAGAAGATGACGGCGATGAGGTTGGCTGGAGATGGTGGTGGTCTGCAGCGGCGGGCTGCACTCGCCCGAGGAGATTGATGGAAGGTGGAGGATGAAGACGGTGGTGGTGGCGAGAAGCTGAGTTGGCTGTGCTCTTTTCTTTTCTTTTTTTAATTAAACTTTAATTCAATTTTAAGGATATAACGGGAAATTCAAGATAAAATATAACGCCGTTAAATCCAATTCGAAAAAATGGAACGTATGTCGATTTTTTTATAACCCACATATTAACCTTGCTATTTTGAAAATATAGGGGGAAGCGACGCAGATTTTCCATATCAAAGGATGGTTTGGTGCATTTAACCCTAAATACATATATAGGGCAATTGACTACACTCACTTCTCTCTCATATTTTAACACATTCTCTCTCTCTCTCTCTCTCTCATCACCGCTACACCACACCATTTTCAGCTTTTCTTTTCCCCATATATACACACACATCTCTGCTTCCATCATCCACTTGTCTCTCTTATCTAAATTATTTTTTTATTCTCTCATTAAATCCAGCAATTGTTCTTCTTTCTTCTTTCCTGATAGATGGAGATGGAAGAATGTGGCGATGAAAGGTGGGCCCGTGAGAATTCAGAAGAAGAAGAAGATGGCGACGAAGCTCTCTCGTTATGCGATCTCCCACTCATTCACCAATCAACAAACGATAATCAACAACATTCTTCCACTTCCAATCAAACTCAGGATCCAGAAGATTTCGATTTCTGCTCTCTATCGATCGAATCTCCAATGCGCGCTGCGGATGAAATCTTCCACCAAGGCCAGATTCTGCCCCTGCGCCATTCACTGAGCTGTAAAAAGGTGATAACTCTCTCCAGATCAGAATCCATGGACCGTTACTTTTCCGGTGGGTTGATTTCGAGCAGAAGCAGCAGTATCAGCAGCGGCAGCTCCGCCGCCACCGACGCCAAATTGCCGCCGAGGAATCACTTCCATTCGCCGCCAAGCCCCTCGCCCAAACTCAATTACCCTAGAAACAGATTAAACGGCAGAAACTGCGGGAAGAAATTGTCAGCATGGAATGTTTTCCGATTGGGACTGGTCGCGGCTCCGCCGGAGATCGCGTTTCAGGATCTGAAAACTCGGTGCTCCGGCAAGGGTATCGGCGGCGACGGTGGGAGTAGAAGTGAGAAGAAACGGAGTTATAATAAACCGTGGGGATTTCGCTTTCTCGGTGGATGCAAGTGCTCAGTCGGTACAGTTTGTACAGTTCCTTCAGAAGTCGTGGTTATGAAGAGAAGCGTTAGTGATAGCGCGAGTGAAACGCGAGTTATTCGAGGAGAAGAAGAGAATTTGTTGGGGGTCAAATCAGACAAAAAGCGATTGTCTCATCCTCGAACGTTTGAATGGCTAAACCAGCTTTCTCTCGAAGCCACACCCCATGAACCTTAGATTCCAATTATGTACAAATTTATTTGTAATTTTCCTAATTATTTTTTTTTATCTTAGTGGTTAGTTTTAGTTAATTACTAATTCAAGTGTGTGTATTTATGTGGTTAATATCTTTGTAATCATGATGCAGAATCAATTTCTTATTATTTCAGTTTGTAGGTACATTCCATTGTTAATTATTCGAGTAATATGATTATTAGCAAATTTAATGTGATTTTTAATGTTTCGTGTATCTGTCAATTAGTGGGGAGATTTTAAAATTTTCAAAAATCCCAAATTTTCAGAATTTTGAAGAAACCTCAATTGATGCTACTATATAATAAATAGATATTAATAGATTTAGAAACTTGAATTTATAAAGTTAATGATAGATGTCCAAAATCTGTCTGTTGGTTACAAATGCACGAGATATTGAAAGTCATATTAAATTTGTTATTAGCAAAAAATCATGTAAAAACTGCAATTTTCAGAAAGAAAAAAAAAATCATGATTATATTCTATTTTAATTAGGTAGATTATATTTTCTTTTGGAAACTTGACGATATTAGGTAGTATTTTTGTTTTTTTTAAGGAAAGACATTAACTATTAAGTTTTCATTAACCACTATTCAAGTTAGTTGATTATTTAAGATTATGTTTGGATAGAGTGATTTGAAATTCAGAATTTGAAATTAATGGATTTCAAATCCATTCAAATTAGAGTGGATTTGAAATCCATCAAAATAACTCCAAAATTAGTTGAAAATGAAAGTGATGGATTTGAAATCCATCAAAATAACTCCAAAATTAGTTGAAAATGAAAGTGATGGATTTGAAATCCACGTCCATCCAAACAACATCGATGAATTTACTACCATGGATTTCAAATCCATTTTCAGATCCACACATCCAAAATTGATATTTTTGAAAGTATATATATTAGGAAAGTGATACTCTAGCTTTTCTCAAAAAAGAGTAATTATTTGATGTAGCATCTCAAAACTATGAGCCAAATAAGTGCACAATCTCCACCGCCATAAATAGAGGCTATGAGGTGACAAAAAATAAGAGCTTCTGTAACTGAACAGACAGACACAGTAGAAAGAAAAATATGAGGAAATATGTCATTTTCATGTATGAAAAAACAGATATTTGTTACTTACTATTCATTCTAAAAACTAATATCCATACAAGATGGCTAAAAACAAAGTTTTTTATATTTTATCCAATTCAAAATAAGTGTCATTTTTTAGTTTTTGTCGTAATAAAATGTCCTCAGAAAATATCAATCTCATAGATCATTCCTCAATAAACATGAATATTTCTTTATATCTATAATTATTTGAGATGGAAAAATATAAAAGAATGAAATAAGAAAAAAGTTGAGCTAAGGAAAAATTATATAATCTTATTACATGAATTTTTCTTTATATCTTATGTGAATTTTTTTTTTCAATTGTTGAGTGTAAAATTCAGAAATCTTTTAGCAATTGAGACTAAAGATAAACTAGGAAAAAAAAAGTAGCAAAATAGTTAAAACGGCAGTTAATCGACACAAAATTTGGCATCCAAAATAATACTTATTTTAAAATATCAGAAGTATATATTAAGTCGAATTAAATAAAGTGTATTTTTGTCCAAATAGTATATAATGGCTAAAAACATAAGTCATTATATTTATGGATATAAAACTATCTTTAATATATGTAAATTGATAGAAAATCTTCCACACTAACAATATATATAGAGTAAGATGAAATGTAGTAGCATAATGGTAAGGGTGCCCCATTTATACTAAAGTTTTAGGCTTGAGTCATAGGGTCTATGCATGATTTTTTGTAATCTTCTGAAATGAAATTTAAAATGAGAATTTTTTAACCAATACACAGTAGTAGTAGCTTCTATAACCATGCACGATCGTGTTCGAAGACATCATTCTCTAACCGTGCACAATCGTGTTCCCAAATGTTGTTTTTGGTGTATTTTCGGATCCTATTCAACTAAGGGAGACCTCCAAACCTCTATATAAGCCTAAAACTGATGGAAAATCATATCAAACTTCACACACATATAGAGAAAAATCAATATTTTGAGAATCATTCCTAGGTAGAGATGAGTACGATGGATCATATATGGAGACGTTTTGGATGAGAAGATCAAGAACCAAAAGATTGGAGAAACGGAAGATTACCTTTCCTAGAGCTTTTTTCTATCTCTTTCTTATAGTTAGATTTTCAGTTTAGATATAATGTTTTTCAATTTGTCCATAAATTATTTGATAATCATGTTTAGCTATTTTTTTAGGGTTTCTAGGATTTGTTAGTGGTTTAGTTCGAATTGATATGGATCTTTGATTTTTAATTCAAGTTCTTAATTTTTGAACCTTATTCATGTGTTTATAATTTGTTTGCTTATTTGATTAGATGACCACTAGCTAGCCGAACATGTTTTAGTAATTGAATCAAAATTTAAGAGAGGAGATTTAATTACGGAAAAGTAAACTCATGACATATAAGTGGAATTAGATCGAGAGATTAATGAACTTATGTGAATCCTATATGCTTTTGGGAGCTAATTGTTTTATAGGATTGAGTAGAGATACCTTCGATAGCCTTTAATCCACCGATTAACTAGCTAGAGAGAGTGTTTAATTCGATATTTTTGATTGCTCATAAAGAGAGAATAATTAATGAAGTTGGGTTGATCAAAGTGATATTTTGATGAGAATTAGATGAAAACAGATCCTAGAGCCTACCTTTGTTATATTAATTTATCGTGTACATTTGTTCTTTTACTCTATTTCAATTATTTATCTGAAATCTATCTTATTCGGTTATTTAGATAAAATCAGGTGTTGAATTTGAATAATTAATCAGTTTCTATTTCGACATCTCTATAGGATCGACCTAACCTTGTTCACCACTTCTACAATCTACACTTTACACTTGTGGGAGTAGCTAAAAGTATTTAGTGAACACTATATTTTCATTGTTTTACAGTCTATGACAAATGTTCTTAAGATATAATGACTTACTAACTGAAGGATCGCAGTACAATGATACCAAGAAAATTTCGGGTAAATGAACACAATATTTGGAATTTTGTTAGATACGAGAAGGGAGTACTACAATTGTAAGAATGTTTATTAATGCAATACAATTTGTAGTAGAGTGAATGAAATAAATAAATTAAGGATATAATTATAGAATTTGAAGAGTTGTGATGGTTTTTTAGAATTAAACAACTTTTAGGTTAAACCAACGTGAGCCACACTGATTCGAACTGGCTGCACCATTCGTTTTGGCTGGCACTGCACATACAACCACTAAAGCTCCTCAAGTGCGTCTCAAAGCACCCATTGCAACTACACATGCTTATGCAAATGGTCAACCTAAATGATATGTCTCAATATTTCACAACTCTTCAGTTTTTTTTATATGTTTAAATTGTCAACGTTAATTAATAATTTCTGAGAAAGTAAATACACTAAAGTCATCTCTCGGAACATAAATTTCAATTTTTAACTTGTTTCCGTTTTAATCCTTATAAAAAGTGGTCAATATCAAATTTTTCAAACCAATTTCCAACAATTATTAGTTTATAATTTGTATAAAGTAATGCATAATAAGTTTGAATTCAAGTTTATATATCTAGCTAGCTACCTTATCTAATTTATAAGTCCATATTTATTTCCGATGTAAAAGACGAATTTCCTATTTGTCAAAGCAAATTTATTTTCTAATGGTCACTCATACGGTGCAGAAAAGGAACAAAAATGAAAATATGAAAAAAAAAAAAAATGAATGTAACGTCATTATTTTTTTGAAGAGACAATTACTTTAATAACTTATCAAGTCTATATTTTATTAGTTAGGACTTGTCTTAATATATAAGATAAATAATGCTATCATATATGTGTATATATAATTCATTTTGTTTAAATGAATATTTAATTATTTTAAATTGAAATTCTTTGAATCTCCAAATCTTTGAACCGATTGTTCTATCAAGCTCGAGTCTCCAAAAACAATATATTTTATTTTAAATCTCAAACTTTCATTCGATTTCAAAACTTTCCTAATCTCCAAACCGTGCTCACCCATATCCACAATCATTAATCAAAAGTGTGCATTAGGTAAATATTGACCCTCATGTAGTAAGCTCAAAACCATACAAGAAATTAAGGAACATGACAATAAACAACCATTTGCAATGAGCCCAATTATCAAATAACAAAAATGCAGAGATTTGAACTTGAAATCTCGACCTCAAATTCTAACACTAATTCACTCCAATACCCCACGCAGGCAACACATACATGATTTTGATGGTGGTGGGTGCCTTTCATATACAACGATAGATAGTGAAACTTTGTCACTAGTCTTGTCATGAGTGGTAGGAGATGGTACATATATTTTTATATACTTAAAAGAGTGAAAGTATAGCACAATAGATACAAAAATAAATGGGATTGAAAGGGAGAATTTGATGGAGGTGATGGCAAATACGATAAATTGATAGAATTATTGGATATGAAAAGATCAATGAAAGAATTGATAATTTGATGACCACATGAATCACAAAATGCTAATACAATTACTATTGGTGAAAGGTTGGTCCGTTGAGCTCTCTGTTTTTGTGGGTCCAATTAAATCTTGCATGCGTGCATGCATTCATGCCAATATTATCTATTTAGATATTTGGAATTCTTATCTTGTTTGTGGGCTCTATCACTAATTGGCATTTCCTTCAAAATAACATGAGGGTTTCATTTGCATGAGTACCTACTAGTAATACATCTGGCGATGCGCGGTTTGTTATATAAAATCTAATAATTTTTAATATTTATGATATAATATAATAATATATAATTTAAATGTAAAATATATATTGTTTTTAATATCTATTTTAATAAAAATGTTAATATTGGAACTTTAAAATTATGTTATTTTAAATTATTGTATTTGATAAATTAGAAATTTTGAATGCAAACAATTTGCAAACTCAACCTTTTAAATTTGATATAATTATATATGCAATGTAAATAATACATTATGAATTTTAAAATAGATATGAATTTAATATAACATGCATTAAAAATGAAATTTAAATGAAATTACGAATATAATTAATTTATAAATATAACACAATACAATATAAATAATAAAATCTGAATAATAAAATAATAAATTGAACATCAATATTAAAAAATTAATAAAATAATAAATATAACATCAATATTTAACAATTAAATTTGAAAATAAAATTGAGCACTTTATATAATAATAATAATAATAATAATAATAATAATAATAATAACAATAATAATAATAATAATAATAATAATAATAATAATAATAATAATAATAATAATAATAATAATAAGAACAACAACAATAATAATAGTTTTGTGTTTGTTAGTTTTAATTTTTTGAATAATTAAAAAGTGATTTATTATATTTACTAATATGTTTCTTTCATATTTTTATTCTTTATATTTTAGAATTTGTAAATAATATTCTGCATTGGTTTTAGATGGATTTGTTCAAAAAAAAAAATTTAATTTATTCCAAAATTTAGTTTATATTGAAAATATTTAGCTTCTAAATTATGTTTACATTTTAAAATAATAATTTTTAGATTTTTGAACCCATGTTTCAGATTATTTAGAACAAATTCTAGTTTTTTTTTTAAATTAGATTAATTGTATCTCTTTATTTGAAATAATTTCGAATGAATTACCAAATATTTTTATTATTTTTATTAAGCTTTTTTTTATTCAATTTATTGATATTTATATTTTTCAAAATTAATATTACATATATATTTGAATTAATTTTTAAATTTTATTTGTTGATTTTAAATTGTTAAACCTTGTTATTATTATTAATTTTATATTTTTATTATTTTGATATTTTTATAATAGTTTTCAAATTTTTAAACATTTTATAGCATCTCGTAAAATTATTTTTCAATTTTAAAACTATTGTTCACATTTATATATTAAAAATTTAAACTAATTTTCCAAATTTTTAATTTTTGACATATGTTTAAATTTCATTATTTTTAAATTTTAATTACATCATTAAAATAAATCATATCCTTAAAGTATATGATTACCAAAGTGAATATGTATGAAATTATGTTGGTGTATGGTGCTAAACTTCTCCACAATTTATAGATGTGGACAAATCTTGTTTAGTACTTTTCTTGCTCTTTTTTATTTTCTAAAAAATGTATTGAGTAAATTTAAAATTAGGATGCAAGGAAGTGAATTTTATTGGAATAGAGCCCACAATTGAATTTTTAAATATTACAAATAGTAGGGTCCACAATTGAATTTTTAAATATTATTATCATAACATTTTCTTGTAAATGACAAAAAAAATAAAAACAAATGCATGATTACATATAAAATATTGTTTTTTAGAGCCTACAAAAAAAGTCAAAAAGAAAATATTTATACAATTATTAATTTGATGTGACATTTTTAGGAGAGAAAGTGGTAAATCAGTAAAATTTGTCAACTTCTCTCATTTTATATATAGTATAAATTACGTTACAATTTTACGGATTTAGTTATACGAGACAGATTAACCCACAACCCACTTCATAAGATACATATGAATTTGTAAAAAAAAATAATTTGTTGGTGAGTAAAGGAATATTCATTTCACAATAACTATCTGTGAGAACGTCTCATATGACTTTTTGTGCATTTGAATAAAGAAATATAGATCTTTAACTTCCCTTCCACCAAATAATTTGGTAGATTATTGAACATAGGCTCCACAATTATGTGGCCAAACTCAACTAAATAACATAGACCTATATTAATATGAGTTAATCTTTTGTGAGACCGTCTCACGGATTCTCTTTCCTGAGACGAATCCATTTGACCCACAACCCAATCCAAAATCCATATCCAGCCTAACCCACAATAGCACCCCAGGCCCACAACAACAACCCAATCCACAGTAATAGAAACGGATACCCCGTAGTGTTTGGGACGGGTGCGATTCAGGTCGGATTGGTCTTGTGCAGGGTACTGTTTGGGGGTGTTAATAGAGTGCACAAGAGTGTTCAGGAATATGAAAATTCCTATTTGGGTTGGGCCTGCTACTTGCTTTTGCCAATTTTAGCTTGTTTACAATTACAACTAAGAATCTTTCATTTTGTCTCCCTTGAGTTGGCTGATGATCTTGTAGATAGATGTATTATAACACGTGTTATATCTTCAAAAAATCCCTTTAATTTTGATCAAAAAATTTCTGAAAAATACCAATATTTAAGATAATCTTATGCATTTTAATTAGTAAATTAATTTAATATAACAACATAATTATTAGTAATAAATATATATTTATAGTTGTAAAATGTATACATATATATAATCTTTACTTATATAGCAATATATATCATTTTTAAGAATAAACACATACTTACAGTTGTAAAACATATATTTATATGAAACGCTCACTTAAATAGCAACATTACTATTTAAGAATAAAATGCATACTTATAATTGTAAAATGCATGCTTATATAAAACACATACGTATATAGCAACGTAACAACTAGAATAAAATGTATACCTATAGCTGTAAAACACATACTTATATAAAACGCTTACTTATATAACAACATAACTATTAAGAATAAAACATATACTTATAGCTATAAAATACATACTTATAGTTATAAAACACATACTTATGGTTGTAAAATGCATACTTATGCATATTTATAGTTATAAAAAAACATATTTATATATAGTAACGTAACTATTAAGAATAAAACGCATACTTATAGTTGTAAAATGCAAAATGCATATTTACAATTATAAAACACATACTTATAGTTGTAAAATGCATACTTATAGCTATAAAACACATACTTACATAACAACATAACTATTAAAAATAAAACACATACTTATAGCTGTAAAATGCAAACGTATGGTTGTAAAATGCATACTTATAGTTATCACTATAAAAAAAACATACTTATATAGCAACATAACTATTAAAAATAAAACACATACTTATAGTTATAAAAGATATATTTGTAGTTGTAAAATACATACTTATAATTATAAAACACATACTTATAAATGTAAAACGCATATTTGTAGTTGTAAAACGCATACTTATATAAAATGTTTACTTATATAGCAACATAACTATTTAAAATAAAATACATACTTATAGGTGTAAAACACATACTTATAATTATTAAGAATAAAACGCATACGTAGCTGTAAAACAAGAATTGAAAAATAATAAAACACATAAGCAACATACAACAAGAAAAAAAGAAAGTGTTGAAAACATTTTATTCAAACCATCATCATATTTCAAGAAAAAACACTAGGCAACTGCAATATTCCCCGTCAATATAGTCTTTGAGTACGCAAACAACAATACATCAAATGCATTCAACAAAAGCAACTAATAGACTTGTTCTTCTTCTCTTAATATGCACCTTAATATGCATATTCCAAAGAGAACTACATGTTTTCTCAATCATAAACTTTCTCCCAACCATCAACTACATCACCTTCATGTTATAGTCACACAAAATCGAAGAATAGTGGCGATAAAATAATGAATAGTAACATTGCAGAAACACCAAATCCATTGCAGAAGAAATCAAAATAATAGAACAAAGAATCAGCAATTATGGCTAATGCCACCTTAGGCAATGAATGAACAATTTTCTTGAATCTTATACTCCTTTTTTTTTTTTGCTTCTGTTTCTATTCCAGTTACTACAATTTTAATCTTTGCTAAACAGCCCCAAACACGCCTGAAAAACATCATTATTATCCTAATTCTTTGATGCAACTTTAAATTCAAATTTCTGCTCTCTCTCAACTGAAATGCGGATGAATGAGTATTTATAAAGAGGAGTGTAGATCATTAGATGTGAATGAGAAGTGGGGAGATGGAGATGTGCACAATGGATAGTACAACGAAGTTTTCCTAACATGAAAACGGAGTTGTATGGCTATTTGCGTGCGCCGCCAAATTGCCCCAACATCTAATTGAGGATTATTCTCAAACACCTGGAGGTGTGGTGTGAGAAATTGGAGGTCGATTCCCCTGAGGATTCTTTGCCCCAACTTATAATTGTAAGAATTTTTGCAGACTCATGTCCACAATTGTCTCAAATTCTCCTGCATCCAAAAAGCAATCAAGCAACTTAGTTCATTGCTGGATTTCATTTTCTTCTCACTTGCCACCACATATCCGACAAGCATCTGAACAAGTCTCCCCACCACATTTTAGTTGTCAACTTGTATCATCATCATCATTCACTGCGTATGCTACTTTCTCATTTTCTATACATCTCTCCTTCGGTGTGTGCGACAACGACGGTTGGTGCGGCAGCAGCGGTTGACAAGGGGTGCGACAGTGTGTGCAACGGACTGGTGTTGGTGTGACAAACTGTGCGACCAAATCAGGGAGAAAATAACGTTTACTCTTTGGCTAAGAATTGTTTTGGGTATATAGGTATTGGGCCTATTATGTTTGGATTTCATTTGAGTTTTAACTTAATTTTGGGATGAGCTATGATTTTGGTTTAGGGTCATGGGTCAAATTAGATCCGTTTCACGTAAGAAAATCTATAAGACGGTCTCATATAAATTTTTGCATGTTAATATTTTTAGGGAGACTTTTTAGTAAACTGTCTCATGCATGGAGAATAGTTTGTGAATTGAAGTCTCATAAGTTGAATTGAGGGATCATTCAATGTGGTTAATATGGATCTACACAGTCAACTCATCAAAACATTATGAATAAAATCTAAATATATCTAATATATTGACAAATAACAAAACAATATCTATAAATTATTTAATAGTTTTTCAATTTTTATTTTTTTAGTTTTTTAGTTCATTTGGTAATATTTAGATTATTTTAAATACTTTTTTTTCAATTTTTGAAATCGTATATAACACCAAGGAAAAAGGTATACAAAAAAAAAAATCATATAATTTTGAAGCTCAAGTTATCCCGAAGTTAATGTGAGATATATATATATATTATATTATATTATATGTTAGAGGCAGTAGGCTGTAGGCTTGTACATTGACATAATACAGAGTCCGACGCTTAGCAAAAGCAGCCCAACAGCTTGTTGGGCCTCAAGTCCGACTATTATAAGATTTCATTCCTAATCTGAGAAAATTTAATTGATTTATATGCAGTCATACATGTTCTTATTCTATTTGGGAAGCACTTTTGTGGCTCGGGTACCGTGCCCCAACATTATCCACTTTTTTTTTTCTTTCTTTTTTTCTATTTTTGTTGTAACCTTCCTTTCTTTTCTTTTTCTTTTTTTTGTTTCTTATTTTTTATTCACTGTTCATTTTTCTTCTTCTTCTTTTTCTTTCTTTCTTCTCAATTTCTTCATATAATTGCTACAAATCTAAGGTTCTTATTTTTTTAATATTCCAACAAGTTCTTCTTTTTTAAATATGTATAAAAATTTAGGGTTTTTATTTTCCTATAACTTAAAATTCTTTCTATCTTGCTCCGATTCATAGCAATATACGACAAAATTAATGCAAAAAACACCATAGTTGATTATTGATTGAGTAATATGAATTTACATAAATTTTGGGGATGAAGATGATAAAAATCATGTATTTGAAATTTTAAAATTTTAAAATCACATCTGATACCTTAAGAGCATACAATTGATACCTAAAGAGTATATAAAGTGATACCTAAAGAGTATACAAGTGATATTTTTCATTGAATGAACAACTAATACATTAAGAGCAAATATATAATACCTTATACTATAAGCATCAATACCTTAAAGGTGCATATGTAATATCTTATACTATAAACATTAATACCTTAAAGGTAAATACGTAATACCTTAAAGGTGCATATCTAATACCTTATACAATAAACATTAATATCTTAAAGGTACGCATATAATACCTTAAAAGGTACATATGTAATATCTTATACTATAAACATTAATACCTTAAAGGTAATATGTAATACCTAAAAGTATACAATTGATACATTAAGAGTATACAATTGATATCTTTAGAACATACAATTGATACCTTAAGAGTTGTCTTATACTATAAGCACTAATACTTTAAAAGTAAATATGTAAATAAGAAGAATAAGAATAAGAAAATAGAGAAGAATAAGAAGAATGTACAAAACAAATAAGAAGAATAACAAATCGATAAGAAAATAGATTAAGAAGAAGGAAAGAAAAAAAAAAGGCAGTGTTGTTTCTGCACTAATACCTTAAGAGTAAATGTGTGATACCTTAAGAGTAAACAACTGATACCGCATACAACTAATTCCTTCACTGAAAATTTTAAAATTTCAAATGTTTCATCATCTTCTTCCTCAATTTTTTTGCAAATCACGATTTCATCATATTTTTTGTCAAATTTTCTACAAATCATGATTTCATATTGTTTGAAATAATTTATTTTCAATGTTTTAAAATTACTCATAATAAGAAGAGAAAAAAACCTCATAAATGAGTTCATGGCAATTTGAAGAAGAATAAAAAGAAGAATATACTAAACAATTAAGAAGAATAACAAATCAATAAGAAAAGAGATTAAGAAGAAGAAGGAGAAAGAAGAAGAAAAAAGAGAGGAAAAAGAAGAAAACAACATTGTTTTCGCATAATACCTTAAGGGTAAATATGTAATACTTGAAAAGTAAATGTGTGATATCTGAAGAGTAAATGTGTTACCTTCACTGTATATAATCAAGTTTGTGCGCGGCGCACACCAACTATGGTGTGGCCGCGCATGGGGGCACGTGGATGCTCCTGGGAGCGGCACACGCGCCAGGTTAGGTTGGAGGCACAGATCTAAGATCCGCACCCCGAGTGCATATAAGTTTTTACCATTCTATTTATAGTAAACACATATTCATCAATAATATGTTACAGATTCAATACAGTCATTAATTTCAAATCATAATATTTAAAGAGATGTGAACAAATCAATGATGGATATATTAAAATATGTCCACAATAGATAGAAGGTTATTGTTTTACAATTAAATATACAATACAATCATTAATTTCAAATCACAATATTTAAAGAAATAAATCAACCATGGATATATTAAGACACGTTCACAATAGATGGGACATCATTATTTTACAGTTATATACTTCTCGGTGTAAAGATATATTTCTATATTCCCTTTGAAGTTAATCTTTTTTCTAAGCATGTATATTAAATTCTCTCTATTTTTTATACCATTGTTGCAAAATCTCTAAGTTGAAGTTGGGTGGATAGTGAATTAGTGATCACCCAATGCCTTGACGATTTTTTGTCTTCTTCTTTCTTTTAAACTTTAGTTGGATCGAGAGAAATGTTTGAAATACACAATTTGAAAATAAATGATATCCAAATCCATTGAAATCAAAGTAAATTCAATATCTACATATATTGCTTAAAAATCATAAATTTTAAATTGACATCTATAATCTGTCCAAACACATGAATTTACTAGCAGGAATTTTAAATTTCTCAAATCCCTCGTTCAAATGGAACCTTAAATTAATATTTGTGTTATTTTTAACATTCTACTTCAATAATTTTTTAACGCATAAATTACAAATTTATAATGGATACATATCTAATGGAATAGAATTAAAATGTAGCATATAAAAATGAGATATATTTATTCTTTTATTTAAAAGTCAACTACTAATTCCATCGAGTTTCATAAAATCGGAATGACATGACCACCTATTGTCTGGGGTGCTGTTGCAAAGGTCAATGTTTGAAACAAAGATTATACTTTTACAAAAAAATTCTTTGAAATTAACCGTCTATAAACTTCTTTTGTTTTGGGTTGATCTTTCTTAAAAATAGAATCAACTATATTCCTTTTGAGAGACTAAATAAATATATTTACATGTATATGTATAAATATCAACAAATAATGCACATATTATTCAGAGACATTGAAAATAATTTGATCGTCAGTTTAGTTATTATTGTACTTTTTGATCCACGACATCCACTCGATCATGACACTATGAGGGTGTTAGACTAAATTTATCTTTAAAGGTTCTAAGTTTTTACGAGGGTGTTTGGGTGAGCTTATAAGCTCTTAAAAACAACTTATAAATTGTTTAGAGTTTATAAATTTCTCAAAAGTGGTTGGGTGAATTTTGAAAATTAGATCTTATTTCATAAAAAAAAAAAAAAAAAAAAAAAAATGATGTTAGGAGCTTATAAGCTCTTTTTCTGAAAAGTAAGAGAATCCCAACTTATTTCTAAAATACGACCTTATTTTTTTAAACATCTTTAAATTTGATCAATTAAATCTCACAATTGTCGTTACTGTAACATCTTATAAGCTCCACCATCTTATTTGTCCAAACACTTCAACAACTATTTAATGAGTGCATTAATTTTGTAATATCCATATCTCATCTATTTAATAAGTACATATTTGATTTTTACTTATTAATTTACAAAGATAATATTAAAGTAAGTTTTAAGTATCTACATTTCATTATTTAATGATATCATATTTAACTAATATTTATTTGACCCCTACAACCCTACAACGATAACATTTTAAAAATCAAATTTAACTAATATTTATTTAACCATTAGAGCGATAATATTTTTTGGACAGTCTTAATATGTTCAAATATCACCGTACATTAATTAAAACTTAAATGTAAGTTTGAAATTGAATAAAAAATTATATTTTTTAATTTTAGTGTAAAACAACTCAGACCTCATTAGTTGTGGTTGGGAAAATTTATTAATTACTATATGATATTTAATTAATATTTATTTAACCCCTATTGTGATAATATTTTCTGAACAGTCTGAATATAGTTAGACATCACCGTAATTACAATCTGATCGTAAAACAATTCAAACCTAGTTACTTAAGATTGCAAGCTTAATCACTTTAATGTGATAGACACCGTCTCCCTTCTGCCTATCTTCACCAATATCTGATATTTAATTAATATTTATTTAACCTCTATTGTGATAATATTTTTTGGACAGTTTGAATATATCTAATATTTAACTAATATTTATTTAACACCCTGTGATAATATTTTTTGAAAGGTCTAAATATATCTGATATTTAACTAATATATATTTAACTTCTATTGTGATAATATTACCTTATATTTTTGTTCATCTGTGCTTATTATTTTCATTTCCGTGTAATGTGAAAATGTAGGTATTTAATTTTAATCATTATTTTTGTCAAAATAAAATATTTCTCAAGTTTCAAAAAGAAAAAGATAAACAAAAAAATCAATAACAATATTTATAATCTCTTTTGCTTAAGTGTTTCAAGTAAGTTCACTACCCATATCACACCTATATTAAAATATTTTTTGTTTGCTTAGGTTCACTACCCATTTCACGCCTATATGAAAAATTTCACACCTATAATATTTATAATCTCTTTTGCTTAAGTGTTTCAAGTAAGTTCACTACCCATATCACACCTATATTAAAATATTTTTTGTTTGCTTAGGTTCACTACCCATTTCACGCCTATATGAAAAATTTCACACCTATAATATTTATAATCTCTTTTGCTTAAGTGTTTCATGCAAGTTCACTACCCATTTCACACCTATATTAAAAATTTCACACCTATATATTTTGATGGAAATTAATATCTTGAAATTTTAAATATCTAAATTTCTAAAACTAATATTTTCAACCTAACTTGAATTGAATATGAAAAATACTTAAATATTGATAATGAAATATCATTTCAATACAAATTAATATCATCCCATTCAAAATATTTATATTTTTCTATGAGATTAATATTTTGAATTTGTAGCAATTTGAATTAATATCGAATATACTTAGATGTTGATATGGAATAATAACGAAATATTATTTCAATAGAGATTTATATTTTTAAATTCAAAATATTTATACTTTTATTGAGATTAATATTTAAATTTGTAAGAACTTAAATTGAATATTGAATATATTAAGATATTAATGTGCAATTTAAATTGAATATTGAATATATTAAGATATTAATGTGCAATATTGACGAAATATTATTTCGATGGAGATTGATATGTTTAAATTAAAAAAAATATTATTTTTATTGAGATTAATATATTGAATTTGTAGTGCAACTATAATTGAATATCAAAAATATTTAAATATTGATATGCAATATTGATGAAATATTTAGATGGAGAATGATATCCTCAATTTTAAAGTATTTATATTTTTTTGAGATTAATAATTTTTGAATTTGTAACAATTTGAATACTTGCAAATTTCATTAATTTTTTTTAGTATCCATATCTCATCTATTTTAATTATTTAACCTATAAATAAAACATTAAATAAATATTTGACTAATACTTTTTTTTCCCAGCTTTTATTGTTTGAGATTACTTGTAATTTTCTACCAAGTAATAGTTGTTTGAGATTACTGTTGTAATTTTCCTAACATATGTAATGGGACAAAATATTTGGATAGAGAATCATATCCTCTCCAGATAATTTGGATAGTAATCTTTTAGTATGCATATCTCATCATCAATCTTTTTAGTACTTATCCAAAAATAATTTGATATTTAAGTATTCATATCTCATCTATTTAATGAGTGCATTAATTTTGTAATAACTATATCTCATCTATTTAATAAGTACATATTTGATTATTACTTATTAATTTACAAAGATAATATTAAAGTAAGTTTTAAGTATCTACATTTCATTATTTAATGATATCATATTTATTTAACTCCTACAACCCTACAACGATAATATTTTTTTAAATCATATTTATCTAATATTTATTTAACCACTAGAGTGATAATATTTTCTGAATAGTCTGAATATGTTTTAATATCACCTACATTAATTAAAACTTAAATGTAAGTTTGAAATTAAATAAATATATATATTTTTGAATTTTAATGTAAAACAACTCAGACCTCATTAGTTGTGGTTGGGAAATTTTATTAATTACTATATGATATTTAACTAATATTTAACTCAGACTTCATTAGTTGTGGTTGGAAAAATGTATTAATTATTACATGATATTTAACTAATATTTATTTAACTCCTATTGTGATAATATTTTCTGAACAGTATGAATATAGTTAGACATCACCGTAATTACAATCTGATGTAAAACAATTCTGACCTCGTTACTTGAGATTGTGAGCTTAATCACTCTAATGTGATAGACACCGCCTGCCTGTCTTGAGATTGTGAGCTTAATCACTCTAATGTGATAGACTTAATCACTCTAATGTGATAGACACCGCCTGCCTGTCTTGAGATTGTGAGCTTAATCACTCTAATGTGATAGACTTAATCACTCTAATGTGATAGACACCGCTTGCCTGTCTGCCTATCTCACCACTATCTAATATTTAACTAATATTTATTTAAAGTGATAATATTTTCTGAACAGTCTGAATATATCTGATATTTAACTAATATTTATTTAACTTCTATTGTGATAATATTTTCTGAACAGCCTCAATATATCTAATATTTAACTAATATTTATTTAACTTCTATAGTGATATTTTCTAGACAGTACCATACTTACAATCTGATCGTAAAACAATTCAGACCTCGTTACTTGAGATCGCGAAACTCAAAAAAATATAGATGAAAACCAAGTAAAATATAATGCTGGTAGGAGTCATTGAGCTTAATCACTTTAATGTGATAGACACCGCCCTACCTTGCCTGAAGTCAAAACATGTAGGCCAGGAATATCTAACTCCCATTTTTCTCTTTCTAAAATCTCAAATATATTTATACCTTTTCTCACTTTACAGACCACAAATATCTAACTTTTCATCAATCAACAAAATTGAGAAATGGCTGCTTCCATTGAACATGCTCACAATGTCCGTGTTTTGGGTTCCGGCGACACCACCGTAGTTCTCGGTCACGGCTTTGGAACCGATCAATCAGTTTGGAAGTATTTCATCCCTCATCTTGTTGATCAATACAAAGTTATAATCTATGACAACATGGGTGCAGGAACTACCAATCCTGATTACTTCGATTTTGAACGATATGCTACACTTGAAGGTCACGCCTATGATTTACTTGCCATTTTAGAGGAATTCAACGTGAATAAATGCATCTTTGTTGGTCACTCTCTCTCCTCCATGACTGGTGTGATCGCCTCAATCTTCCGTCCAGATCTATTCCACAAGTTAATCATGATTTCTGCTTCTCCAAGGTATATCGATTAGTTTATTATCATTTTTTAGTTGGATATGATTGAATTTTCCCCAAATTGCTCGATTAGGTTTCTGAATACAGTGGACTACTACGGAGGATTCGAGCAACAAGAAATTGACCAGCTGTCCAAGGCCATGGAGTCGAATTACAAGTCGTGGGTTTCGGGATTTGCACCGCTAGTTGTCGGTGGGGACATGGACTCGGTGGCGGTGCAGGAATTCAGCCGCACGTTGTTCAACATGCGACCAGATATAGCTCTAAGCGTTTTTCGTACAATATTTACATTCGATTTGAGGCATTTTCTAGAGCGTGTCACAGTGCCCTGCCACATAATACAGAGTTCCAAAGACTTAGCTGTTCCGGTGGCAGTGGCGGAGTATCTCCACCAAAACCTCGGTGGAAAGTCGATTGTGGAGGTGATGTCCACCGAAGGCCACCTGCCCCAGCTTAGCTCGCCAGATATCACGATTCCGGTGTTGCTTCGTCATATACAACATGATATTGTGGATTGAGTTTGAATCATTTTAACTTTATGCCCAATTTTATCTATTCTGTGTTTGTTTCATATTTTGGTTTGAGAAATCTTGTTTATAATAGTGTTTGATATCTTGGTTTGAGAAATTCCAATATAGGCGAAAACATAAATTTTTATAAGGAAAACGAACTGCAATACAATCTTTAAAATGTTCTCAATAACCCAAACTACTACAAATACTTGGCTTCCCTACTAAAGCACCAAGGAAGTCGGATATAGCTTTTTAGGACAAACACATAGCAAACCTATTTTCAGAAAAGTTTAAATATTATCAATATTTTTTGATAAGTTTAAAATATATCAATATTTTTTGATATTTTTAAGAAGTGAAAACTCAAGTTAATTTTTAAGTAATATCAAATTTCAAAATATCATTTTTAGAAAAATATTTTTATACTCTCATAACCATGAAAATTGAAATTGAGAATGATATTTTTAACATTGATATCTATTAAATATCATGATATCTTTAAGAATTTTTATCATTTTTTTCAAAATTTCAATATTGACATTCGATATTTTGTTAAGTTTAAAATACACATATTTTTATGAATATCGATATTTAGGACCTTATTTATTTGTAGTATTATTTGAGTTGAATATAAAAAAATATCTATAAATATTGATATTGATATGCTTAGTTAGTTGCAATACAATTGTAACAAAATGTCGAAAACATTGGAGAAAATATCGACAAATATTCATAATAGTTAGCTTTAAAATTTAAAATTGCACTCTCAATATAACATTGGAGAAAATATCGACAAATATTCATAATAGTTAGCTTTAAAATTTAAAATTACACTCTCAATATTGTTATCGTTAAAATCTTTAATTTATACTAAATGAATAATCAAAATGGACACGTACGTGTCGCACTCTAGTTAATCCTTTTTATCCGCCCAAAAGTTTTAATTAATTTCTATTTTAATTTTTTTTATCTTAAATAATTCACTTAATGCTTATTACAAATAATTAAATACTTTAAACTTTTATAACACAATTAATTGATGATTCCAAATTTAAAGCTAAAATTAAGCATGCATTTTTCAAAATGTATAAAACTATCTAAAGTTGCAATAATTTAGGGTAAATTACAAAACTCAAGCCAAACTATGACCACTTTTCTACTTTTTCACCCGAACTTTCAAAATTAACTGTAAAATAACCCAACTTCACGGATTTGCAAATCAATCGCCAAAACCCCCCGGCGGTGGAATATTCCGAGAATATTCCGGAACTCGCCACCGGTGCCTCTAAAATCGGAGGGTATTTTCGTCATTTCCGCTCAGACCTCATTTAGTGGACTTATACAGGGGCAGATTTGGAATTTCAAATATCCATCTAAATTAAAAAAAAAAAAAGAAATGACACATCATACCAACTAACCTAATCGGGCCCCCCCCTAATTCACACACACCCAATTCGATTTTCTCCCCCACAATTGAAGAACCCTAGAATTTTCCCCCAAATTGCACCTTCAAAATTTCACCGATTGAAGAACAAATTGACCACCTAATTTTCGCCGCTCAACCCTAGACATCGAACCCCCAAATTCTCCCCCAGAATTTTCCCGCTCGCTCGAAGCAATGGGGTGGGTGCTTCGCACGACGGCAGTAAATGAAGAATTGAATGGAAAGCCCACACCTGATTACGGTATGACATCATTTCTGAATTTTTTATCATTTGAAATGGCTGATTTTATATATCTTGGAATGGGTTGACTTGTTTAATTGATTTCAATCGCGTTAGTTAGCAGATTTTATTTATGTTGGAATGGCAGATTTTTTTATGTTATATTTTATTGTTGAACGTGGGCTCGATGAGAATATTTTCTGATTATGTTATACATGTTTGTAATGTGGACAATGTATATGCTTAGATGGTATGCTTTTGACTGCAGTAGTGCAATTTATTAAGGTCTGATCCAATTTTTTTTTTAAATCAGGTGGCAATTTAGATAAGTTTACTATAAAGATTTTCCATTCGGCCAAATTTGCATGTTTTGGTAAGATTGTTTACTGTGGGCCGAATCTGAAAGTAGACCATGTAGACTGGTGCGATGTTGATGAAGTTTCCATACTTGAGCTTGTACAAATGAGTACTGAGATAGGGTTGGAAAAAGTTAAGGCTTTTTATTTCAACAAAGGTAGTGTAAATGATTGCAATAACTTGTACACCCTACAAAATGACAGTGATGTGATGGAAATAGTACATTGGATAGATGATGACAGAATGGTAGGGATATTTGTTCAGCATGAGAGTGAAAGTGATGTAGAAGATGATATATCTGATGAAGGAGATGCTGATAGTTTAGGAGAGGAAGAGAATGACTACATTAGGGCTAGAGAGGCTGTTGAGTTTGATGAGGCTGTTGAGGGTGATTTAGGGGATGGAAATGGGGTAGATGATGAGCTTCAACAATTCACTGAGCCACTATACAGTGTAGTGGATGATAAGAGTAGTGGTGACAGTGATGATAGACAGAGCTTGGGTTCAGATTCAGACATCTCCACAGATTTTGTGGACAGTGAAGAGGACTTTAGTGAAGATGATGAGTGGTTTGATGAGTCCATAGATCATGATGTTGAGTGGGCTGGACTAGGCAAACACAATGATGGGGGAGAGGGATGTAGCAAAGATAGTGGCAGGCCAACTGAAAGCAGAATCATGAAGCCAGATGTGACATTGTTCACTAAAAAGAAGGGATTAGCTGATCCTAACTTCAAGCTAAGTATGAGGTTTGCAAATGCAGCAACTTTCAGAGATTCTGTGAGGTCTCACTCAATCAAGAATGGCAGAGATGTAAAGTTTACTTTTAGTGGGAAATGGAAGGTTCAAGCTAAGTGTAGATATGATGGCTGTCCTTGGATGATCTATGCTTCAAGATATAAGAAGGATGACACATTCCAAGTGAAGACATTCGTGGGGAGGCACCAATGTCCAAGACTACAGAAGATATCACATGCAAACTCCAAGTGGTTAGCTGAACAATATCAAGACATGATACAGAGTAATCCCAAATGGCCAGTGGACTCCATGATGCATATAGCTCAGAAAGAGATAAGACTTACCTTCAAGAAGTGGCAGTTGTATAGGGCCAAAAAAATTGGACTACAATTGAGCACAGAAACAGATCAGACACAATATGGCATGCTATGGTCTTATGCTGAGGAAATTAAGAGATCTGATCCCTCAACCACAGTGAAGATAAAGTGCAAGAATAGTGGTGCCAAGTCAGTTTTCAAGAGATTTTACATATGTTGGGGGCCTTTAAAAAAAGGGTTACTTGAGAATTGTAGGCCTGTTATATGCTTAGATGGTTGTCATTTAAAAACCCATTGTGGGGGAATTCTTTTGACTGCAATAGGCATAGACCCAAACAATGACACATATCCATTTGCCTATGCAGTAGTGGAGAAGGAGAAAAAAAAGTCTTGGTTGTGGTTTCTCAAAGAACTGAAACAAGATTTGCAGATAACTACTACATACAGTTGGACTATAATGTCAGACAAACAGAAAGGTTTGGTTGATGCAGTTGATGAGGTGTTAGGTGGCTGTGAACATAGATTCTGTGTTCAGCACTTGTATCAAAATTTCAAATTACAACACAGAGGGTTGGAATTGAAGAATCTACTATGGAAGGCTGCTAGATCATGCAGAGTGGTAGACTTTCATAATGCTATGATGGAGTTGAAGGCTCATTCCAAGGCAGCTTATGATTGGCTTGTGCAGAGGCCACCAGCACACTGGAGCAGATCCCATTTTAGTGATTTCCCAAAGACAGATCTGCTATTGAACAATATCTCTGAAAGCTTCAATTCGGTTATACTACATGCTAGATGTGAGCCAATTATCAGCATGCTTGAGGTTATCAGGCATATCCTCATGAAGAGGGTTCATAGTAGGAGAGATCAAATAATGAGGTATAATAAGAACGTATGTCCGAAGATATGTAAGATTCTTGAGGAGTGGAAGAAACAGTCAATGGATTACATTGCTCATTGGAATGGCAAAGATCAATTTGAGATTGAGGCTAGTACTCTAAGGAGATACAAAGTGCATTTAGGGGAAAAACATTGCAGTTGTAGAAGGTGGCAGTTGGTTGGGATACCTTGTCCTCATGCTATATGTGCAATGTACTATTTGAATTATGAGCCTGAAGACCATGTGCATGACTACTATAAGAAAGAGACCTTCCTTAATGCATATAGCAACCTTATGCCTACATTGAATAGCTGTGATATGTGGCCCAATTTGGATCTTCAACCACTGCTCCCACCTGTTGCTTCGAGACTACCTGGAAGACCAAGAAAAAATGATAGGAAAAAGGAGAAGGAGCCCCCAAGGGTTTATTCCAAACAAGGAAGAATGAGGCTTAGCAAGAAGGGAGTTATAATGACATGCTCAAAATGTGGAAAACCCAATCACAACTCCAGGGGTTGCTATTTGAATAAGAAGAGAAGCTTGGATATCCCTGCACCAATTCAAAACCTGGATGATGAGGTGTCTCAATCAGTTGCTCAAACAAAACAGGTATAAAACACTTCACTTCTACTTCAAATTTTATTGTTGAAATGGGGTGATGATGCATAACATTTGAAAAACTTTTTGCAGGTGAAAAAAGCTAAGACCATACTACATAAAGAGGTAAAATCAAGTGAATTACCAACAAATGTGACACCAACACAACCCAATGTGAGCAATGTAAGACCATATTGGAATGACACTTTCTGTTTTTTTATTATTTTTTGGAATAGTTATTGACCATATTAGAGTACTGTTATTTGAATGATGTATTGGATCTACAATAGGAGATGGAGGAGCTAAGTGTTAAGACAAAAATCATTACATCTGTTGCCACTGTTAGCAATGTAAGATACATCAGATATTTGGTATTCTGTTTTTTTTAGTGGACTTGGAGTACTGTTATTTGATCTGTCCTTGGACCTTCAACAGGAGGAAGAAGGAAAATCATTACATTTGAAGGAAAAAAATTCCCAAAAAAGGAAGAAGAAGGTTCTGATTCATAGATCCATACAATGAAATCTAATGCACTTTTGTGTTTTGATCTAAGAATGTTTTTCTCTCATTCTATTAGGTGGATTCTGTTGAGAGACATGCTACGGTTGATCTACCCCCAAGGATTACAAGAAGCAAAGCTACGTTGACCACCAAAACTGAAGTGACAGTGAGTCTTGATATTCTCATTTTAGTGAGTTCTATTTTGTTGATTATGCACTCAGTTTTAATGGATGATTTTTCTCAAAATTGCCTTAGGTGAATACCAATGAAACAAAGAGTGTTGAAATGGGATCAACAACAAGTCCTATTAGGGTTACAAGAAGCACTACTAAACTGACTTCCTCCCCCCAAGGTGTTGGACAGATTCCACCACCAACAGAGCATGTTGCTCCCAAAAGAGGCAGACCAAAAAAGAAGGTAGAGGCTACTCCAGGAAAGAGTGGCACCCAACAATCTTCAAACAAGGCTATGGTGGCACTTCCAGGAAAGAGTGGGGTTAAAGTTTCAACTACCAAAGGACATACTTCAAAGAAAATGGTTGTACCATGAGTTTTCAAGACCTTTTTTTTTTTAGTATCACTTTTTGAAAACTGTTGTTTCATTGATGTTGATCTGTTGGTGAAAACTGGATCCTGTTAGTTACCTTTTGAAACTGTTGTGATGTTGGTTGATTGATGATGAGGTGTTAGTGATGAAAACTGATTGATGATGAGGTGTTTTGACTGAATGATGTACTCAGCTATTTACCACATTTTAATGCTATTGACAGTGTTTTTTTTTTTCATGTTTTGACCACTTTTACTTATGCATTTTCAATTTTTTCATGTTTTGACATTTCTGAAGATTTCTTTATAGAGTCAATTAGATGATAAAATTGAACTAGCCAAACAAATTGCATTGAGCAAATAATGTCATTACAGAGGCAACTTGAACTAGGCATTACAATAGAGAAAATTGCACTAGTTCATTCATACTAAACATAATAAAAATGAAACTTAATCACTTCATCAAATACATAATTATCCATGACACAAACAGTGACACCAACAACCATTTCTCTCTCGAACTCTTGCATTTCAATTCATCATCAAGACTGTTATTAACCCGCTGCACTTCATCTTCAAGATTATTGATTCGTCGTAATAAACCGGGAATAATTTGTCGAGCTCTAGCGCCAACAGGGGGATCAATCCAAACAAAGTAGTTGCATCCTCCATCCTACAACACAAAATGTATTAAATTTGACAATGGAGGGCTATATATCAGTTCCAGCTTCATTTGCTTTCATTTTTACCCAAATTCCATCTACACAGTGATGCAAATTATGCAAATTAGGGGAATTCTCCATCATTTTTCAACTGCAAATCAAAGCTTATCACTTTTCAAAGTATATACAGAATCAAAGCTTATGCAAATTAGGGGAATTCTCCATCACTTTTCAAATGCAAATCAAAGCTTATGCAAATCAAAGTATATAAGATATCACTTTTCACAATCAACAGCATATCACTTTTCAAAAAATTCCCCAGAAAAAATATCGACATTACCTGTGAATTTTGGCACGATACGTACCTCCTCCCCAGGTTCATATCTGTCCATGAAGTTCTTTTCGCTGTGACATTACCACAAAAACATACTTCTTCCATGTCTAGGGTTGAGCGGCGAAAATTAGGTGGTTAATTTGTTCTTCAATCGGCGAAATTTTGAAGGTGCAATTTGGGGGAAAATTCTAGGGTTCTTCAATTGTGGGGGAGAAAATCGAATTGGGTGTGTGTGAATTAGGGGGGGGCCCGATTAGGTTAGTTGGTATGATGTGTCATTTCTTTTTTTTTTTTTAATTTAGATGGATATTTGAAATTCCAAATCTGCCCCTGTATAAGTCCACTAAATGAGGTCTGAGCGGAAATGACGAAAATACCCTCCGATTTTAGAGGCACCGGTGGCGAGTTCCGGAATATTCTCGGAATATTCCACCGCCGGGGGGTTTTGGCGATTGATTTGCAAATCCGTGAAGTTGGGTTATTTTACAGTTAATTTTGAAAGTTCGGGTGAAAAAGTAGAAAAGTGGTCATAGTTTGGCTTGAGTTTTGTAATTTACCCTATATTTAAAGGGTTAGACTTAATCAATATTTAAAAAGAAAAAATTATTACATGAATTTCAAATTTAATTTTAGTCTAACATATAATTAAAGTCCATGTATTACAAACTCCTCTAAAAATATTTTTTATTAACATAAAGACATGTTTTTATATAAATGAAAATTAATTTTCAAATTGTTATATTTCTTACTTTAAATATATTATATTTTTATATTAGTTTCTAAAAAATATTTCGTTTTGATAAATTCCATGTATCACACGGGTCAATACTAGTTTGATTCACTAAAAAAAAAAAAAAGGAATAAAAATAAATATTGAATACCATAGTTCTATATATAATTATAATAAATTAGTTGTATCCAACATCTCTTATTATATTATTTTGAAGTCATATTAATTATATTATCTGATAATTTGTATGTATATAGTTTGTTATCAATACATTTATAATAAATATATGGTTTTGTTGAAAGTATATGTTAAATTTATTCATTAAAGTTTGTAATAGTATACACTTAAAGTTACATTTTTTATTTATTTTAAATTTGATATTGATATGTCAATCAATATTTTCATATATTTAAGATTTTCAATTTGCGAAACACATATGGCTAAACAATTGGAAGATCAAATTAGTTTAGAATATACTAATGGTAGAAACATGCAATACGTAGTTTATATTTGAAACAATAGTGTTAAACCTAATGCACCAAGACGGTAGAATTTGTCTACCGTTTAATTTGCAACATTATGAGATTGAATATATATATATATATATATATAATATTGGAGTCATGATTTTTATTTAGGGACTCAATGAAAATAAAATAATACACAACTATCTCAAAAATAAAATCATAAATTAGTAACATTTTAAATAAAATCAATATATTAAATAATAAAATAGGATTAACCTAAGAATTTTTTTTAGATAAATCATTTAAGTTTAAGAAATTATTTTTTAATTGAAATTTGTTTTAAAAATCTAATAAAATAAATCAGGAAACAATTGAAATTATATAATGATGCAATACTTTAGTAAATTTGAGTATTAGAATCTTGACATGAATATTTGTATCCTTAGATAGAACAATGTATATAAACCTTAATTTATTATAAAGTAATTTCAGGTACGTTTTGACTTATAAATATAATATAAGTATCTTGATATACAAATAAAATTTTCAAATATTTTGATATCCAAATATTTAGTTATAAGGAAATATCTAAAATGATAGTAGAAATGGGATTTATAATTATAACCTTGAAAAAAGAAACTAAAATTAGATTATTTTTTTAAGTGATAAATTAAATTGACATTGGTATGTTATACTCTAGTCTTCTAAGTAAATGCTCACATTGTGTGAAAAGAATCTCTCCCTTGAAAAAACCTTTTTCGCAACATGGAATCGATGTTGACAATTTTAAATTGGATATGTAAATTATAAATAATATTTAAGTCAATTAGCTGGAATAGCTCAGTTGGTTAGAGCGTGTGGCTGTTAACCACAAGGTCGGAGGTTCAACCCCTCCTTCTAGCGGTTTGTTCGTTACTTTTTTCCCCCCTAAGTTTTTTTTATTTCAAAAATTGTATATATCTATATAAGCGTTTAATTATTTAATTTTTTCCCTTCAGGTTTTTTGTTAACATATTTTTTTTATTGTAAAAGTTCTATATATATATACACACACACACACAATAATTACTATGGACTGTTTGGATTTTCTTTAGTTTTTAAAATAAGAAACACAATTTTTTTTTTTGGTAAAAAATCCCTTAAGCTTTTTATTAACACATTTTTTATTGCAAAAATTCTGTATATCTAAATAAGCGTTTCATTATTTAATTTTTTCCCTTCAGTTATTTTTTTAACATATTTTTTATTGTAAATGTTCTATATATATATATATATATATATATATATATATAGAGAGAGAGAGAGAGAGAGAGAGAGAGAGAGAGATTAATTACTACTGACTGTTTGGATTTTCTTTAGTTTTTAAAATAAGAAACACATATATATATTTTTTTTTTTGTAAAAATTCCCTTAAGCTTTTTATTAACACAATTTTTATTGTAAAAATTATATATATCTATATAAGTTCCATTATTTAATTTTTTTTCCTTCAGTGTTTTTGTTGACACGTTTTTTTATTGTAAAAATTCTCTCTCTCTCTCTCTCTATATATATATATACACTCACATATATATAATAATTACTATTGGTTGGTTGGATTTCCTTTAGTTTTTAAAATAAGAAACAAAGAAAATGGTAAGATGGTTGGATAATATTATAGACAATAACATTAATTCTTTTCGATGTAATAAAATAAATTATTAATGTTTATCTACAAAGACAACATATATAATTAAATAATATCTTAAAACAAATTATATTATCATAATGTCAAACTAGTGAGTCTTATGTGAGATCATCTCACTGATCATTTTATATGAGATGGATCAACCCATAACCCACACTTTATATTTTATATATAAATTTGTGAAAATAGGTTTAATATGTGAGTAAAAATGATCCGTCTCACAAAAACTATCTGTGAAACCATCTTACGCATGTTTTTGTGAACTATATTATAGGTCGAAAATAAAATTTATATGTTTTTTTCAGTATTATAATATTTTAAAATTTTCTAGTTTTAGATATTTAATTTTCTGTTTGAAGTGAGAAAACCGGCTTTGAGTAGAAGAATATGAAGCGTTTGGGAAAACTATTTATATTTAATATAGGGGATATTACATGTTTGTTTCAAATATTATTTTTTCACTTTATAATTTTCTTGAAAGTCATATATATATAAACCACACCTAAAAAAGGTAGGACAATTTTTGTGCTAACAAGAACTAGTCAAATGGACGTGGACATGTGGTGGGGTGGAATGAATAGAGTGTTCTAGGGAGCTCAGTGGAGTGTGAAATTTTGTTTTACTATTTTTCTTGTTTATAATGATTTCAAATTAGAGGGGGTGGAAGACATTCTTTTAATAATTATAAATTGTAATTTCTATTTAAAATTTTTTTTCATTTAAGTAAGAAATTTTTATAAAGATTTTTTTTTTCTAAAATATTATATGTGGACTATGAAATATTAAAAATAGGATATTGACATATTTAGTTTTGATCATATATGTGGAAGATCAAGTAAACATTGAGAAATATCAAAATTTAAAATATCATCCATATATACTAAATTACTGATACTCTAAATTTATAAAAATATTGATTTCGAAATTAGATATATATTTGAATTTTTTTATAAATATTGTCTTTCTATTTGATCATATATAAGTATATAACAAGTGTTCTAGGATATTTTTTTGGGGATTTAAATTAAAATGTGGAATTCAAAAAATACAAACGGAAATGTATTATAAAAGAATTATAGTCAACCGATTAAATATATAAAATTGAAACGAACAAAGTCTGAAAGAAGCATGTATCATAATTTGTGCACCTAACGAATAAACACTAGTATAACAAAGAAGATTAATATCTAACTTAACAGGTGGAATTCAAGTAAGCGTAGTTGATAAATATCAAAATTTAAAATATCGTTACCGGCAGATATACTGATATTTTAAATTTATGAAAATATCAATATCGAATGTTGATATGTTTCTTATTTTTTATAAATATTTCACTTCTGTTGATGATATATAACAAGTGTTATGATTTATTTGTTGTCGATTTGAGTGTTTCTAGATATTTGTTATGGATTTAAATTAAAATGTGCAAAATAAAAAAAATACAAATATAAAGGTATTATAAAAAATCGTAGTCAACAGATTAAATATACAAAATTAAAACTAACAAAGTCTGAAAGACTAAAACAAACATGTATGATAGATAATCCGTGCAACGAACGAGTGAAACACTAAAAGATAAAGAAATGAAACCCTAAAAAATCTTGGCAACATCCCTAATTAATCCCCTGTTAGCCCTCGCAAAATCCGTGAACTCTTCGAAGGAAATGAAGCCATCCCCATCGGTGTCGAGCTCAGCCATCATGCGCTTAACTTCTTCGGGCGAGACAGAGCCTAACGCCTTGAGAGCCTCTCCGAGCTCCGATGCCGACACTTTTCCATCCCCGTTCATATCACAATGCTTAAAAATACGCTCACGATCCGCCACATCCTGTGGATCCTCTGCCATTGTTGTTGTTTTGGTGGTATAATAAAAGTTTAGAATGGAAGAGATGTGTTTGTCTTATAATAGAGAAGTTTTTGTTGCAAATTATGGCAATCCTTGTCACTCGGGCCATGACGTTTCCAAGCCTCACAATGGAGCATGAAGAGCGCTCTGTAATTACATTAGCTAATATATATATATCCACCTTATCTAAATTGATTTATTTAAATTACAAATATAAGAAAATATTCACGTGCTTGTGGTGGACATATGTTAATATGTCCACTAAATCGTATTTTTTTGAATTTTGTTATTTAAAATTAATGATTATGTTAGATTTGTGATACATCAGTGGTGACCACAGTTATACGTACATATGGAGGGTAGATAGTAGAATTGTATATATATATATATATATATCCACATGTCTCTTATTGGTTCAGTAATCAAAATTTCATGGTAGTTCGATAATTAATTTTTAGTTAAGAGTAGAGGAAATATACATATATTTAATTTAAGGTTAATTTCAATATCTAATGTGTACTTATGGTTTTTATACTTTGCAATCTAGTCCACAGGTTTTTGTTTTTTTTTTTTTTTTTTTTTCAATTTGCAACGCCGATCACTTTCGTATCATTGTTTCGTTGGATTTCGATTTTTTAGAAATATTGTTTTTGTGTATTTTTGTAACCTATAATTCGTGCTCTTCTAAGTTTGGAACGTCTAATAATTTTTTTTTCCCACCAAAATTTGATTTAGATGTATTTTTTTAATTTTTGTTTTGTTTTCCTGCATGAATTGGGGAGAAATGTTCTAATTTAGAAAAATTATTTATTTCATCACAAAATTGATCAAAATCAATTTTAAAAAAATCACGACTTTACTCATCCAATTTTATGGTTTACAATTTTACGATTATATAATAGACGAATTTAATAATTTAGAAAAAGTAGATTTTTATTTTCTATTTTAGCTTAAAATGACAAAAAATGGGTTCGAAGGATTTTCCTTAAATTACAAACCGTAATCGATGATACTTTTTTTTTAATAATTAATATATATATATATATATATATATATATATATATATATATAATTACTACTTTACCTCTAATTAAGATCTGAGGCGCATAATGTCCTCAATCCGACCCAAGCTATTATTATAACAATTCTTTTATATTAACAAAAAAACAAAAAATTTGAAATCCAATAACAGAAATATATAGGAGTGAACAGTAATGACTATAGCTCTAAAGGCCACATTTTCTGCAATCGAAGATCGGCAAAAATGTCTGTGGCTAATCCGCCACCACAACCACCGCCGCCGGGTAAAATTCCGTCTACTGTTTATTCGTGTTTGTGAGCGTCTTAAAGCTCTACACTATTATCTTTTGGTGTTTCCTCTGCTACGTTGTTTGTGAGTGTATTCGCGGGGTTCTTCTTTTGGATAGGGTTCTTCTAAGAAAACACCCTATTCACTTGTTTTTTTCTATGATTATTATTTCTTTGGAAGCTAAATCGACCAAATTCCTGGGTTCTGTTTGGTTATGTTTGATCAATTAGATATATCTTTCTTTTTTGAAATGGTTTGATGAATCAAGTAGGTTTGTTTGTTTTGATGGAACTGAAAAAACTGTGGAAGGAACAGTCATTTGTTGCTATTTGTGATATAGTGTTTTATTATGTGAATTATGATACACACAACAATGCTAAAGGCTCATTGGCAACACACTGTTTGGATCTATTGTTCATGTCAAAGTTTAGATTATGGCATCTATGAGAAATAAAATGCAGCATCATTAGCACAAAATGATAATTTCTGCTTGTAATTTGTAGTTAGATAGCAATCTGGACTTCCATTGAGTGTTACAGAGTAGAATTATTACTTATTGTACATGTTATGTTATGATAATTAATGTCTCTGCATACTAACATCTGATTTATGGATAGTTTCCTCACATGTTCATAAAAAAAGCCCATGATTTGATAATAAGGGATATTAGTTTTTCTTTTACGAATTTCCTCATACCATGGAGCATAATTTGGTGATATCAAGAAATCCTTAAAATGTATTTGAAATTTTCTCTTTCCTTGTGCTTAAAGAGTCTTCTTTTGGATTCATGCCTGGTTCCATAGTTTTGATACAGGATTTGCTGGTGTAATAGTTTTACTGATTGTCTTCCATTATATAGGTGTTCCCGAAGAGGCATGGTCCAAGAATCGTTTGCAACAATATGCACAAAGAGCTTCCTTGCCACTTCCAGTATATCAAACTGTTTTTGAGGGAAGTCCACAAGCACCAACCTTTAAATCCCGAGTGTGGGTTGATGGAACATGTTTCGCATCACCAAATTCATTTTCAACTAAGAAGATGGCGGAACAAGATGCTGCCAGGCATGCACTGATTGGCATTCAAGAAAAAGTTAAGAGTGAGGGACCTTCAAGTATACTTCAGGTTGGTCCATTGCAAATAATAGGAATTCCTTTTGAACTAGGAGTTTTATTGGTCATTAACTTGCTAAGCTTGAATTAAATTTTAGTTCCTGCAAACAAGTGGGGTGCTGAAAAATCGTCTGGTTGGATTTTTTAAAATTTGATTTAATCCTATATAAATAAAAAAGTCTTCTTTTAGTCATTGCTTGAAATTTCATATACTGCTCACATAATGAAGCAAGATTGACGATTACCCACTGTTAGGCTGATTGACTAAGATGATGCAGCACACACATTAAAAGAAAACACTGTTGAGCATGACACCACACAATCAGCCCATTTTCTTGGTTGGTCTGGATTCTAAGCTTATATGCACAAATTTGTTCCTCTGTGTGTAGAAACTTCTTTTTGATTTTTTGGATTCAATTTCAATTTTTGGAATATTATGATTGAAAAATGAAAATAAACAAGACTTTATCCACAACTATCTGAATTGGAAACAAAATTGGACATTGTTCCACTTCATTGGGAATGGTCCACTGCCATTAAAAATTATTGTTCATCTGTTCAATCACTAGATTATAGAAACCCAAGTATCAAACATGTAAATTGTCTAACTCCACATGTTTACTGAAGTTCATTTATAGAAGTATGAAAAATGAACCAATAATTCACAGTATCTTTGAGGAGCCAAATCCATGTGCCATGACTCATGTTGCATTAACATTGCAGTGCAGTCAATGTTTGGATTACATCTCTTCAATTGATAATGTTGGATTTAATATTGGGATAAAGGGTTTAAGGGCCTTCTTTGTTTGAATTTTAGAATCAGTCTCCCCCGCACGCAAAGTGCATGCTCAGCCTTACAAACCTATGTTAAATGCAGGTTTAAGACTGCATGTTTATATTAGTCTTTTGGCATATTTTATTTTATTAGTGTTTTGAATAAATAGTCACACAAACACTTGCATATTTCATGTTGAGAATTGTTAAGTTTCCGCAGGAGAGATTCAGTTAGGTCTCGAATAGTAAATTTGTTCCATTGAATGTCTGATTTTTGTATTTTAGTCCTATCATATTACTATTTGTTTCCAGAGGCTTTTGGAATGTCTGGTTAATTGGCCAGCTCTTGATATTCTCTCTTTCAATATTTGCATAGGATACACTATTTTGCAAGTCAATCATTAACGAGTATGCCGTGAAGATGAATCTCTCACCTACTTATGTAACAAACCAGTCTGTGGCAATGCTTCCCATTTTTGTGTCATCACTGGTGTTAAATGGTGTTACTTACGTTGGAGATGCTGGAAAGAATAAGAAAGAGGCCGAGCAATTTGCAGCACGATCAGCTATTATATCAATTTTAGGTCCTTTTTTTTTTTTTCACAATTTTGAAAGTTTATACTCACTATATAACTAGTTGATTATACTAACATTGCCCTTGTTGCAGATTCTGAATCCAGCACTACAATGTCTGAGATAGTGAAGTCAAAATTTAGGTTTTACGAGGCATTGCAGAAAGTAAAAGATTCATGCCGTGTCAGCAGCTTCATGTCCACTGATATGAAGTCATTGGAAGACATCAAGAATTCATCTGAAGTCAAGAATGACAATATTACAGGTGACATCAAGGACTCATCTGAAGTGAAGAGTGACAATAGTAGAGGTGGCTCAGTAAATAAAAGGAAAGAATTAGATGTTAGTGAAGACACTGCTGCAACTCCACAATCTGGCATACAGTTACCTTCTACTTGTTTAGAGCTTACGGAGCCTACATTGGTAATCACACAAGTCGAGCTTCCAGAGCCGACATTGGATCAACACTTGAACACTCAAGTCATAGGCGTGTCGTCCCTCCACGAGTTCAAAAAACCCAAGTTGACAACTTCATCAGAAGCAGTAGCTTTTCCGATTGAATTTGTGCCTCCTGCTTTGGGAGAATCAAGACAAGCTATGATGTGCTCAGCTTCAGGGAAAAAGCGGAATCGTAAAAAGAAGAAGGCTAAAAAGAAAACATGAAATGTAAGTATTACAGAAAAAGTTACTAAATTTGAATATAGTATTTGCCAATTTTTGCTTGCATTAATTATATGGGCTGTTTGTAGTCTATGGTGGATATTGACTTATAGTTAAGTTAGTTTTCATGAAATAGTTAGTTAGTCATGATAGAAACTGCATTATGATACTTATCATTATCTTGTGATGTACTTTCTTTCACAATTTTTGTGACAAAAAATTTATATGAGACAAAAAATTTATATGAGACCATCTTGCGGATTTCCTTCTGTTACAAAATTCTTGTTGCACTCCACATCATACAAAAATTCGTCCTTTCTTTTTCTTTGTGGCTGATTGCTATCTTTTTCATTTTGAGTAAATGATGGTGTTATTGTAATGAATAATTCAGTGTATTAATTATAGAAATTTAGAATCTAATTAAGTCACACAAGTGGTCAACCTATTTAGATGGATGTTTTGAGAAAAAGATTTTGGGTGGAAAATAAATTGAAAATAAGGTTGAGATTATATTGATTGGTAATTATGAGTTGATTGTATATTGAGATGATAATTATTTGAGTTCATAAAAATATTAATAATAAATGTATAATTATTAATTGTATCTTTTAGAATATTATATCTAAACAAACTCTTGAGCAATATTATTTTCTAGAAGGCTGAGATTATATTGGTTGATAGTTACGAGCAAATAAAATATTAAGATAGTGTTTATCATCAAGTTTATAAAAGTATTAGTAATATATGTATGAATATTAATTTTATAGATAAAAGTATTATGTTTACCCCTTAAAGTATTAAATCAATTTTTTGGTGATTCATAAAAGTATTAGTAATTCATGTAAAAGTATTAGTATCATGGCTAAAAATATGATTTTTATACATCATTAATGAATTATTAGTTTTTATAATAACTACGAGATAGAATATTGAAATCGTATTTCTTTGCAAGTTCATAAAAAAATTAGAAATATATGTATAAGTTCTAGTTTAATGGCTAAAAATATTACATTTATCCATTAAATTATTACATCAATTTCTTGATAATCGATAAAAGTATATTAATAATTCATATTGCCAATGAAGTATCAATTTTTTTATTAATTATGAGCTAAATGAATATTGAGATGATATTTGTTTACAAGTTCATAGAAGTATTAGTAATAAATATTTAATGGATGCAGGTTGCAATTGAGAGAATAAAATAGTATAAATTCTTTTATTAATTATGAGATAAATGAATATTGAGATGATATTTTTTTACAATTGAAAGAATAAAATAGTATAAATTCTTCTATTAATTATGAGATAAATGAATATTGAGATGATATTTGTTTACAAATTTATAGAAGTATTAGTAATAAATGGTTGCAGGTTGCAGGTTGCAATTGAAAGAATAAAATAGTGTAATACATGTTTAAGTATTAGTTTGCCAATGAATTATCAATTCTTTTATTAATTATGAGCTAAATGAATATTGGGATGATATTTGTTTACAAGTTCATAGAAATATTAGTAATGAATGTTTAATGGCTGGAGTGAGTCTCTTGTAAGACCGTCTTACGAATTTTTTATTGCATTGTGTGAGACGGGTCAATACACAACCCAAACCCTATAATTCACATATTATTTGTGGATGATGGGGCTCCGTCTCACCGTAGTTGTACGTGAGACGGTCTCACATGAGTTTTTATTTAATAATTGTAGGTTGCAATTGAAAGTACAGAAGTAAGAGTTATTTTAAGATTCTGGTTCAAACTATAGAGAAGAATATACACAGCTACATAATAGTTTTCTCATTTGATTTTTAATTTAGGATTTTTTAAAAAAAATTTAGGGTAATTTTTTTTAATTTTAAATTGAGGATAGTTTTCTCCTAGATTTTCTCCTTTGATTTTTAATTTAGGATTTTTTTTATTTAAATTGAGGATAGTATTTTGTTTTTAAATTTAGGATAGTTTTCTCCTGAGATTGATGTGTGAAGTGTGACTGAATTTTTTGCATGTGAAGTGTAATGGAGTTTTCTTCTGATTTTTAATTTAGGATTTTTTTTTTTAAATTTAGGATAGTTTTCTCTCGCCCGAGGTTTTGCCCATCGGCAAATACTGTCCAAACAACCATTGTGCGGGTAGAGTTCAAGAATTGTCCATCCATTGAATTCCATCATTTATCTACTCTTTCATTGGTCTAGTCCGTTTTTAGAAAATTCTTATTTTATCCTTGCTCTTGAACAAGAACCTGAATGGAATCGAAAGGTTTTCGAACCTTTCAAATGATTCCATCTACCCACTTTAATCGAACATCTTTCCTCGGATTCATTGGAACCTTCTTTTTCAAAACTTGACTCTCCAAAAAAGGATTAAGTAGTTCCAAGTCAGCGGGTTAAGCAGCGTTTTGCAAGACTTTCGCTTACTCGACTTATAATAATGTTGGAGGAAAACTTGTACCATTTTAAAGTGGATCTATTTAGTAATTGAGAAGTGTTTAGTAATGGATTGAGTGTGTATAGTCCATCCATAAATTTGTTTTAAATTTTTGGTCAAACCAGCTATACGACACACACGATTCATCATTTTTTTTAATTGAATTTTTTTTTATATTTTAAGTAAATATAAATTTAAATCTATATAGCATATAGAAATGCATGACTTAAAAAAGAAATAGGGGGATAATAATATAATCATAAAATAATAAAAAATAGATAACTATATTATTATTATAGCTCTTAAAATTTTAATATTATTTAAAGTTTCACATAGTTTAATATATATGGTTGGATGTCAAGTAACAATACCTAATCACTATGACTATAAAATACAAACGTGTCTGAAATCAATAACTGGACAAATTAAAACATAACTAGACTTAAAAATCAAAAGTGTTTGAAATTGTCTACATCTTGTCTAAAAATTGTTTATACATCTCATCATCTATATAACTGTACTAGAAATTAGAAAGTGTTTGAATTATAGAACTAAAATGTAAAAGTAGACAGACAGATGATAAAAATCTTAGAAGACAAAGTTAAAGGATTAAAAAACACGTTTTCCTATTACATAAGATTATAATAGATAAATATTATTATCGTTCATTATAATGCCTTATTGAGCTTTTTAATCCCAAGCTTCAGAAAAACACTTTTTTATGTTTGCGAAAAAATAAAAAGTACCAATTAGTTTTAATTGGTAAATTTACTAGGGTTTAAATTTTCAAATTATATTGAAGGAGTAAGAGAAAATAAAATGAAAAGTTGGGGGGGTTAGAGGGCCACCCTCTAGCATAGTTTCGTACCTCATTAAACTTATATACAAATTAATATATTAATACAAAAACTTTTATTCATAACGTGGTGTATGGATCTTAAATCTATGTATTTGGGTTGACCCGACCCGCCATGCGTTTTGACGCACTACCATGTGTTTGAGTGTCCGTGCACAAACTCACTTACAGTTGTTATACATTTGTGTTATGTTAGTCATATCTTTAAGTAGTGTTAGTTATACATTTATATTATGTTAGTCATACTTTTATTAAATGTTAGTTGTACCTTAATATTTTTTAGACAAAAATTAATATCTTTCATATTTTTTAGTTATGTTAGTCATATTTTGTAGTTATGTTAACCGTACTTTTATATATTACATAAATGTATGACTATATTGATATAAATGTATATGTAATATTATATAAATGTATGAGTAATATCATATAAAGGTATGAGTAATATAAATGTATACATGTACAAATTACGCAGAAATTAGTTTTTTTTTAATTAAAATATTATATAAAGGTTATGATATTTGTATATAAATGTATGATTAATATACTATAAAGATAAGCCAAAAAAAAAAAAAAGTGCGGATTAGGATTGTATTCGGGCTGACTCGGTTACATGGTGCACCAAGTGCATAAGAGAGTTACTCATACTGTCATACAACTATCATAGCCTTTGAAAATTTACAACTTTGAATGATAAAAGGATAATATACTTCTGTATTTTCAGATAACTTTTACATTAAATAAGGAAATATTATAGCCAAATATTTGATCTTTATATGCAAGTAACTCCTTCGATGTTAGTATGATGTAAGATTGTATCCATTGGCTTAGCTTAGCAAAAGGTCCTCACTTGCATTGAACAAAGTTTTAGATTCGAGTCCTCCCACCCTCATTTGTAACTCAAAAAAAAAACCTGTTTAAATTTATTTATCTTATTATTAAATTAGTTTTTATGATGTTTTATGTTATTTCTCTTTTTATGTAATATCTTAATTTCTATTATATACCAATCATAATTATTATTTCGATCCATTCATATATATTTATCTTATTAGTTAAATTAGTTTGATAAATATGTTTTATCCGTTCATGAATAATTATGATGATGATGATGAGATGATGATGATATTTAAGATATAGTTTTAGAAAATTTAGAAGATCTATGAAATATACTTCATTTTTATGATTTTGAATAATCATGTGAAAAGTGTTAAAAGATGTATAATTGAAGCTACTACAATTAGCTTGAATTTTTTTTGTCCCAACATAAATCTATTCTCCTTCTTAATAATTAAAAAAAAAAACATTGTAGTTATACACAACAACCAACTTTAAATTACTTTCTTTTATATGTTTTAGATATATGGTTATAATATCTTTTATATTATATACTAAAAATAATAACCATTTGAGGATGAGTTGGTCTTGTGTGCACTTGGTGTACATGCAATCCGGGTCGACCCGGTTTTTGATCCGGATCCGCGTGTTTTTGAATTTTTTTTTTTTTTTTTTTTTGCTTTAGGTTGTGACTTTTATGTTGTAAATGTGTGACCTTTATGTTATAAATGTATGACATTTATGTACAACTATCATGACCTTTAGAGACTGTAACTTAGAAAAAAAATGAAGATTTTCAATATAATTTGAACTTTACACCTTTATGTGATATCAATGCGACCTTTATGTTATATTATGTCACCTTTATGTACAAATATTCTGACTTGTATATAATATATAAAGATGCATAAAGGTCAGAATATCTGTACATAAATGTGACATAATATAACATAAAAGGTCACATTAATATCACATAAAGGTACATAGTGCAAATTGTGTTAAAAATCTTCATTTTTTTCCTAAGTTACAGTGCATAAAGGTTACACATTTATAACGTAAATGTCATACATTTATAACATAAAGGTCAGGACAAAAATTTGGAAAAAATAAAAATAAAAACTCGCGGATTCGGGTCGGATCGACTCGGATTGCATGGATCTTAGATCCGTGCACCTGGTGCACAGGAGTGTTTGCCTTTGAGGATATGTATTGTGTTAAGGTAAATCAATTTTTTCGCTCAAAATTATTAATTAATTCATTCATTTAATAAATAAAAATATTTCCTATCAATGTTAGTTGTAATCACCCACTTTCTTAAAAATGATGATACTTTATCTTAGCTACATAAATGTGTCATAATCATACTAAAATTATTTTATCAAAGCTAAAAGTCTAGGCATAACAATTTTAATATTATTAATAAGGGAATTGGTCAAGATATGATTTCTTAGATATCTTTTAATATCTTTGTAAATATTTTGTAAATATTTCTTTCCATATAAATCGGCTGTACTGATAATATTTATACAACTTTTCCCCATCACCAGAATTACGGTGATTTGCATATCAATCCCACAATTATTAATGAAAAAATTTAATTTTTTATATTACAAATTAAATTAATTTATTCTAATTAAACACACCTCACAACATTACAATTATACCATTTGAATAATAAATAATATTAAGGCAACATAATCTTATAAAATAAAAAATTGAATACAACCCCATCCACTTGAAAAAAAATGGATACCAACCCCACCTACGCTAGTTTGATCAACCAGAAAATTGGAACAGAAATATTCATGTGGTTGATATGGGTATGAGAAATTTGGATTAATTGAGGTAAAGGGTATGAGAAATTTAGCTAAAATTAGAGAAAATCGAAGGGTGGGTGTGGTTGTGTTTGGCCATGGTTCGCCGATTCCATTGCCTTTGGTTTGACCACTTTTAATTGAGCTCAACCGAAAGCCGTCATACAGCGTGTGTGATTGACTGTGGTCGAATTTCGAACGACCTGTATGTCAAGAAATTGCTGAACTGGAAATATGTTTATCGACTGAAAGATGTCAATTTGGTTGTGGTTATGAATGTCCATTAGTAGTTGAACACGGTTGTGGCGAGGATAATTTGCTACTAGATCGACACCTTTCCAAGCCCTTTCATTTTTTATATATCTCGTTTTTTCATGTTTTTCCTTTTTTTTCTCCCCTTCCTGATTAGTATATTTTAAATGAAAGTATATCAATCTTTACATGTAAGTTGCAAAGACGGTTTGAAATTTTGAAGAAAATGAAGATGTACGATGGATATAAGGGAGAGAAATTTTATGGGTGGGACTATCCACACCCCACCCTTTTCTAACCACACCCCAAATTTAATTAATTCAAAAGTAATTATATATTAAATGTCTAAAATACCCTTTGACCACACCCCACATATAATTTAATCTACTAACCACACCCCATAATTTCTAAACACACCCCATAGTCCTCTTCTTCTCCTTCATATTAGAAAAACTCTTTTTCTCTCCTTTCTAAACCCTAAAAATATCACCCAACAAGAATTCTCGGTTGAAATGTCTATGGAACGGGAAGATACATTTGAAACGAGCAATGTAAGATTTCTACTACATTTTTAACTGTTTTTAGAAGTGTATTAAAAAAATCGAGTTTTAATTTGAATGTTCGAAAATTCCGCTGGAACAGTACCGTTCGACCTGGAATAGTCGAACGGGCTGAAGAGTGTTCGACACATAGACTTCGAACCATACTAAGGGTGTTCGACTTCGAAAGTCGAACTTGTTTTGAAGGTGTTCGAACATCAATGTTCGAACACTACTATGAGTGTTCGATTTCTATTGTTCGAACACTACTATGAGTGTTCGATTTTTGATTGTTGAACAACCTAAGATGTGTTCGATTTTCTGAAGTTGAACATCCTTAGTAGTGTTCGATTTCTAAAGTTGAACAGTCTTAGTAACGTTCAATCATCAGAAGTTGAACAGTAGTTTTATTGAAGTTTTTTATATATTTATCATTGAACAATATGTTTATTATCTTCTATTTTAATTGTTTATTAGGAAAATGGCTCAAAATCCACGGAACTAAGTGTGGTGAATCCCATCGATGAAAGTAAGATGGATGATCATGAGAATGATCCAATGTACGAGGGAATATATTACACAATTGAGTTTTCCACGGCCAACCTTTTTGATAGTCGTACTTCTTTGGTGGAATGGGTAAGAGGAGTGAATCCATTGGTGTTGCGAGTGTGGATATTCCTGATAGTGTTGATGTCTGTGATTCGATTGTTGTATTGAGTTTAATTCGATTGTTGGTAATTGTTGGTAAATTGTGCTAAGATGTATTATGGTGTTTGGTTTAATTGAATGTTAAAATGTCCATTGGTTTTGGATCTGTTTGTTAGGGTTATTGCATTACTGTGCGCTTTTGTTCTACTGTTCGAATTAAGAAGTCGAAAAATACACCAGACGTTCGAACTATGAAAGTTGAACACTATGAGAAATGTTCAATTTTCGAATTCGAACACAATTGAGAATGTTCAAACTATGAAATTCGAACACTATAAAAAATGTTCGACTTACATTTTCGAAATTACTAAAGAGTGTTCGACTTATGTAACTCGAACAGGCTTTGATGTGTTCGATACTGAGAATTCGAACGGGCTACAAAGTGTTCGAATTCTTAAGTTGAACAGGCCGAGTTTCATTGTCCATTTACAATTCGATTTTCATACATGAGCTACAAACGAATATCCGACCTCAATACGAACAATATTACTTCAGGCCATATCAAACATAAGTTACTAAATATCACATGTTAATAAATATCCGACCTCAAAATCACAAATACACATCCGTTAATTCACAGCCTCATTCTCAGGAAAATTCATATCTGCAGCTATATCGGGGAGCTTGTTCATGAACGCCTCAGTTTTGTCTACTGCAACTTCTTCATCCACCGAATGAGCATACACGTATTCAATCACGTGTTCAGTAGTGACAACAAGATCTTTATTTCTAACTTTCTTTCAGAAGCCGTTGGTCGTTTCTTCCTCCTCACGTAGAGTATGTCACCTACAAGTAGTGGACAAAACGTGTCAATAACAAAAAATAAGAAAGTCATACGTTGTAAATTTGGAACATCCAATCGAACACAATATGATATGTTCGACTATTTGAGTTGAACGACTTAAGCTATGTTCGAACATACATAGTTGAACGCACTACAAAATGTTCGAACTTGTCGAGTTGAACACATAAGCTATGTTCGAACTTGTCAAGTTGAACACATAAGCTATGTTCGAACATAAAAAATTGAACCACAATGTTTGAACATCTTGGGTATGTTCGACTTCCAAAGTTTGAACACTTTGCCATGTGTTCGAACTATCCCATTTGAAATTCTCCAGTTCCTTCGACTACCCTTAGTCGAACACTTTGCATAACAATCGAATAACCAGAATTGAACAAAGTTCGAGAAGAAACATGAATTTTCCACATTTTTCAACATCCTAAACTGAAAATTTCACCACAATACACTACAATTATATGCGCAAACCATAACACATACTAAATGGTTCGATTTTTATCCATCACTCAATCTAATTTACATATCAACTATTCAAGATCCAAATTGTTCCAATTAACTTAGGGTTTGAGTAAAATACGAACCTGGATGACGTGAATCAGATTCTCTTGGAGTGTCCATATTGTTCCAATTAACTTAGGGTTTGAGTAAAATACGAACCTGGATGACGTGAATCAGATTCTCTTGGAGTGTCCATGCCAATTGTTCAATTTCTGAAGTCGAATGAGCACAATTTGTTCGAACACAATTTGTTGGAAGTTTTGATTTCTTTTTGTTCTTTCTTGTTCGAAAATGAACACAATTTGTTTTTTTTTTAATTTTGAGTTTTGCTTTTTTTTTTTTTTTAGTCAAAGGGTATAATAGTCTATTTTTGGGGTGTGTTTAGAAATATTTTAAGTGGATGATATTTCAATTGGGGTGAGATTAGAAAATGGGGTGTGGTTAGAAAATGGTGGGGTGTGGATAGTCCCACCCAAATTTTATTTGGGGTTTAGTTAAAATTTTTATTAATAAGGATATTAATGTCTTTTAATATATATATATATATATTGAAAAAATATAGTGAATTTAGGAATGAGTGGGGTGTGTATAGCCTCATCCATATATTATATATACATAAATAGTTATCAATAATACCTTTGCACAATAATACATTTACACTTATAATTACAAATATCACATTTTACCAATAAAATATTACTACCATCAATTTTCTTCAATATTAACTTGGTAATAATATCTCATCTCATTACTTTATTATTGCGACTTTTGAAAAATTTAAAAGTTGGGATTTCACTTTTTTTTTTAAAGGAACCATACGATTACGAACACGACTTGGCCTATAGAAACACTTACAAACATCACATTTTACCAATAAAATATTACAACTATCAATGTTCACCAATATTAACTTGATAATAATATCCATCTTCATACAATTTAAAAACTAACATCTCATCACTTTAATACTATCAATTTTGAAGCATTTAAAAGTTGGGATTTTCGCCTTAATTTGTTTCTTTTTTTAAAGAACCATACGATTATGAACACGACCTAATTACAAATACGGGTCCGTGGAATGATTAAAAAATAAATTTAATTACAGGAGGGTGTACAATAAAATAATTAAATAATATAAATAAATCTAAAAATGATAAAGCACCATTCCCGATCCTAAAGAGCGAGTGCTAATTCCCCGGCTCCGTCGCCGGAATATTATTTCTTCAGCTCTCAGATTCCCTTTGCACATTTTCTCTAGCCTAGATTGGTAATTAGATTCGCCGTTGTTGCAGGAGGAGAAGGATTGGTTTAATTGTAATAAGTAGGGTTTTTGAGGTGTGATTGGAAATCGATATGGAGAGGTTGGGATCGGAGGCGGCCTTGGCGGGGATGGAAGCGACCATGAAGGAGGAGCTCTCCATGGAGATCGATCCGCCGTTCAAGGAGAATCTCGCCACCGCCGACGATTGGCGAAAGGCACTCAACAAGGTGGTTCCCGCCGTCGTCGTCCTCCGCACCACCGCCTGCCGTGCCTTCGACACCGAGTCTGCCGGTGCTTCCTACGCCACTGGCTTCGTTGTCGATAAGTCTCGAGGGATCATTCTAACTAACCGCCATGTCGTCAAGCCTGGTTCTGAAATTTGATCTTTATGAATTATGACGGAAATTACTTTCATTTTCTTGATATTTCTTAATAACTGTTTTTTTTTCTCTCTCTTTTTTTTTTTTGTAGGACCGGTGGTGGCGGAAGCTATGTTCGTGAACCGTGAAGAAGTCCCGGTGTATCCAATATATAGAGATCCTGTTAGTTCATGAAAGCTAGTTTTTTTCATTTCTTTCCATGTATTTATCAAATTCTGGCCAGCCATTTTAATTCTTTCTTACATTTAATTATTCAAGTTCTCTGCTTTAAAAATACAAAATCATATGAACATTGGGGAGGACTAAAGGCACCACCTCATTTCTAAGAACATCACGCTAATTTGATTAAAAAAAAACAAAATTCCAGTTTTACCCTTAGAGTTTGTGCACTACTTTCGTTCGGTCATTATGACCGAACATACTTCAGGGTATTCGGTTAATGTGACCGAACATATTTCAGGGTGTTCGGTCAAGGTGACCGAACGTCCTTCTTTGTGTTCGGCCAACCGGGGCCGAACGAAACTGATCGGGTTCAATCGTTTTTTTTACGTTTTTTCCTTCGATTTTCACGCGATATTCACATATTTAACAAATTTGTGGAATGTCCGTCATTATGTTGGCATTATATTCTTCAAAAAATTAAAATATTTAACAATAAAAAAGGCAAAAAAAATCGATCAACTGATCCGGTTTGATCGATTTATTTGCGTTTTTTTTAAATGTTAAATCTTATAATTTTTTGAAAAATATAATACCAACATAATGGCACACATTCCACAAATTTGTTAAATGTGTGAAAATCGCGTGAAAATCGTAGGAAAAAACATAAAAAAACGATTGAACTGGATCAGTTTTGTTCGGCCCCGATTGGCCGAACACAAAGAAGGACGTTCAGTCACCTTGACCGAACACCCTGAAGTACGTTCGGTCATAATGATCGAACGAAAGTTGTGTACAAACCCTAAGGGTAAAACTGAATTTTAAAAAAAAAAATTAAATTAGTGTGGTGCTCTTAGAAATGAAGGTGGTGCCTTTAGTCCTCCCCATGAATATTATGTATTTTTTCTTTAAACAGATTATCTGTAAGCCCCTATAAAATAGAATGTATGAGTTGGCTAATCTGCCCAAGGTTTCTTGTGTTTTGAGTAAGTACTGTAGTTGGCCTTCAGAGTAGGGGTAATGGAGCTGTAGCCTGAATAATGGATCTAAAATCATAATCTTTATACCATAGATGGCAGCTGGTTATCATATTGTGTTGCGTTTTAACATTTCACAAGAAAGATAATTGGAGTTCAGTAATTGGGATTTTAAGCTGATTTAAACTACATAATGCATGAGATTCTATTGATGTTTAGAGTCTGGCCATTTTCTCACTGATCCAAACACAATTCATGTGTTGCACATTATTTTAGGAGCATGCTTCTAGAACTTAATAATGCTCTTTCCTTCATGCCATAGTTTGCAAGTTGGTTGGCTATTTCTTCTTAAGCTTGAGATTAATGAAAGTTGAGTTCAATATCTAATCTAAAAATTGATTCATTGATTCTCTAGGTTCATGATTTTGGCTTCTTTCGTTACGACCCTTCTGCTATACAGTTCCTTAGCTATGAGGAGATTCCTCTGGCTCCTGAGGCTGCATGTGTGGGGCTTGAAATTCGGGTGGTGGGGAATGATAGTGGAGAAAAGGTATACACATCATGTTTTATCTTTTATTAGTTAATATTCCAATGCACGAGGACAAGAAAGCTATTGATACTAGAATTGCTTGCCAATTAGATAGATCTCTCACATTAAGGGTTTTCTAATGCACATTGGTGACAATGGGTCCAGTCCTGTTCCACATCTAATAAAGCCCCTTTTTTGATAATTTCTAATGCTGCTGTTGATAATGATATCCTTGAAGATATTCTTAAATTTATTATGTATCAGTTCCAGTTTTTGATTTTATTTCCAACTCTAGTCACACAGTGTGGTCTTGCAGAAAGGCATTATTTTCTTCAATTTCTGTGAATTTGCAGGTCTCTATTATGGCAGGTACTCTTGCTCGTTTGGATAGAGATGCTCCACACTATAAAAAGTACGTTTTCAATATGATAATATGTTTTTCTTGATTGCAGACTTCAGAATATATGATCATTGGTATAGGGTGGAGGGACATTCTAGTATTTTAGGATTTGTATGGGTGAAGTTTGGCTAAGTTATTGGGATATTTTGATTTACTTTAGTCTAAAGATTATTTGAATATGTTACTCAAAATATCCTCTAATGAAATTTGGTATTTTCACCTTGTATAATCTGTCAAATTAATGTGTCCTGGTGCATTACATGTTTGTCCTGTTTCTTGTTAATATAATTCTGGGTCTGGATATCTCATTCTACATATCTGACAATGCCGCATCTGGTATACTTGAAATTTCTATGCAGTAACTTGTGACTATTTATTGTTGTGAGAGCAATATAATTGTAACCACAGCCTTTTCTTTTTCTTTAGTTGGTTGTGGCTGAATTTATATTTGCAAGAACTAGCATTATCTCCCAAGCAGATTGTGGGTGATATCCATGCTAACAAATTGTCTTGTTGAAGTATTTTGAATAATATTAGGTGTGTTCCTTGTACTACTATAGCTTTTAATGTGGTTTAGAACACTAGCTTATTTCTCAACTCCAGTAAAGTGATCTAAGTTTATTGATCAACTTTTGACTTCACATAGAGATATTTGATTGACTTAAAAGATTGGTTTTTTTTTTTTGGTAACATACACATATTATAATCATGATGTTGATCAATGATCTTCATCTTTTCAAAACTTGTATCTAGAACTTGAAACTTCTTCACACTATTGGGGCCACAACTTTTGTTGGCAATAGATGGCAACCACAGAGACTATAGCTTTCCTAATTCTCACTCTATCGCTCCCATTCGTCATGTGATCACCCAGAAATCACACTCCACTTCTTTTTCTCAATTTTAGGATGTGATAAATCTCTACCGTTACTTTCAGTTGCTAAATTGTCAATATAGAGCAGGACATACTTTACAATTTTCATCTGAAATCTGAATTCTGTGGTTGGTTGAAATGGGTCAATGATTTTGAGATTGGGAATGTACAGTTACTTGCTTGGCCACATGATGGAATTAAACATTTTCTGGTCTAGTATCTATGATAGGAACTAGTTCCCTGTCTTCGATTGTCATTATAGCATTGTTGATTGAACTCGTTTAAATCATTTTTGGTTGTAGTTGTTTGTAGGTCATTGTGAATCATTTGTTTCATAATATACACTGCGAGTGTCTTCCCATTTTCTATAATTTTGATAGTGAATTTACTTTGTATGCAGGGATGGTTACAATGACTTCAATACATTCTACATGCAAGTAAGCCTTTTCATGATATATGCTTCTTAGTGATGAATGCTGGATATCTTCGGTTACCTAGGGTTATTGTACTTACTTAAGACTGCTAAAGGTTATACTCTCTGGATACATCAAATATGATATTGTTGATATTACATGTTGTTCTCTTGATATTTGGAAATTATTATGCACAATTTTAAGTTTTAAATTGCCATCTCTGATGGCTGAATTAAAAGAGTGCTATTCTTGAGGATCCATAGGTCCTGGTACAATCAGGCTCTTTGTGTGAAACTTGCTCTTACTTTTCACCTTTGCGTCGTGCTGGGCTTAGAAACCTTATAATTCTGAGAACTGGGCACAATCAGAAACCATTTTTAGTGTCTCACTTGCTATTTCAATCTGACAAGAAGTCTAGTTCATGGCCATTTTCTAGCTTTGAAGTGCGTCCTAGTGTTTTCCCCTTTATCGAACTGAAGTTCTAAAGAAACTAATTAGTTTAAGAAGAGAGCTTTGTTAGTTCTTTATTCCTTTCAATTGATGGAGTCTCCTCTGTATCTATATTATGTCTAGACACTATCCATTCCGAGGCAGATATCTAGGATCAGGCCGTAAGAGAGAGAATAGAGAGCATTGATTGGCTTGATTTTTCTACTTTTAGCCTCTACAACTTTACACATCTTCATAACTTTAGCTACCAGGATGCAAATTATCAGTTAAAAGTCATTTATGCACTTATTTTTACTATCTATCATGTGAGAGAAAAAAATGCGATTGTGAGATAGAGCTGAAAGAGTGTTAATGGTTGAGAAGTATGGAACATGCTAACTTAGCATTTGAGGCTTTCTTCGATTCTTTATGTTAGCTTCTTAAGTTACTCTATTAACCTAAGCTAGCATTTTGATGGGGTGGGTAGATGAAAAAAACTAAGCTATCAAAGTTGATAAAAGCCGGATATTTGGCAGTAATACAGAAGTAAAACCTCTGTTTGTACATTGCTAATAAGAATCCTATTATAGAAATTGTATCCTTGATGGTATAGCTGTTGCTCACATTTTTTTTTTGAATGCTGTTCATCTACAACTTTTTTCTCTTTTGAAAACGTCGAGCAAGTTTCTAGCTCTATATAATTTTTGATGCTTAAAGTTGTATGCCAAGTAACCTTTCTGTTTTCTCCCCTTCCTTGGAACACAGGCTGCTTCTGGAACAAAAGGTGGTTCAAGTGGCTCCCCTGTCATTGACTGGCAAGGTAGAGCAGTTGCCTTGAATGCTGGGAGCAAGACATCCAGTGCTTCAGCATTTTTCCTACCTTTGGAAAGAGTAAGATGTTTGTATAAATGAGAACCATGTTTTTTATAACTTACGGTTGAATATGATTACCAATGAAATAATTCTGCAAGAGCATTGCCATCTTTTTCTGCATTGGCTTAATGATTTAGTATTGTTTGCTTAATCTGCATCTGCTCTGTGTACTCCGTACAATGTTGCTCACAACTTATTGATCAAATGTTCTTTGTTGCTTCTTTGTTTGTGAGTAGAAATGGCAGTCATCTGGTGACTTTCCAAGTTACTGGGACATTTGCCTTCCCAATGATTTAGATAATAAAGTGGACTACTTTGTTTATTGTGCAAGAAACCATGATACTGATTTTGATGTTTCTACTTTGTTATGTAGGAGAGAATGTTTTTTTTCCTTTTTTTTTTTGAGCTTCCTTTCATGACTAGCTTTGTAGCTTCCTCATCCACTGCTTATTCATTAGCAGATGGCTTCTTTCTTCGGTACATTTTGTGTGAAAGAAGCAAAATAATCTGGTTAATATGAAGGTCTTGTGGACCATGTTGGCCAATTTTCTAAAATTTTTATGTATTTATTCCAGAATTTATTGCTACTTAAGTTATGTTTTTATTACAACTCTTGCATATATAGGAGGCTGAGCTTGTATTTGGTTTCCAGCTATCTGGGCATTGATGCCTTGCATTTGGGCTTATTGTACTTGTGGTTTTTCGCCTCCATCCATATGTGTCGTTTAAGATACACAAACTTAAGCTCACACTCTTGCATATTGTAATGTTTTCACTCTGATGAATTAATAAGTTATACAGTTGCATGTTTGAATTATTTTTGATGGAGATTGGAAATTGTTAGTTGTTAGATACTATTGAAACTTCTTGTAATTAAGATCGATTGATTTGTAATCAGAGATAAAATGATTTGGAAATCAGGTTGTGAGGGCCTTAGGATTCTTGCAGAAAGGAAAAGAGTCCATTACTAATACATGGGAGGCAGTCACCATTCCTCGTGGTACGCTTCAGGTTTGTTGGTTCTTTCTTGTTGAGTTACATCTTGCTCCATTTTTATTCTCTGTTCTGCCTCTGTGGACCTGAAGGTTTGCTGATCACAAGTGCTGTCATTTTAAAGTTTGGAAATTATGCATGTAGTCTTTATGTTATTTTGCAAGACTTGCTAGGATCTGAATTACAATTGAATTTAAACTTTTTGCAGTGACAATCTTGTGACATTAGTTGACTAAAAATTAACACCTATACACAAAAATATGTTTATTCATTTATCTTGATATTGCTTTGTACTAAAAAAAGAAAAAGTCAGAGAGAGGGAGGGAGGGAGAGAGAGAGAGAGGGATCTCGGTTTCATGTAAAGTACTGTTTTCCTCAGGAAATGTGTGAAAATGATTATATGTTTAGGTAAGTGAGTTGTAAGATTTGACCAATTGACCTGACAGGCTGATACTGGGTTCTGAATATGAAATAGTGTTCTAGTTTAGGTTTAAGAAAATAGGGTGTAAGCTTTGAAAGAAGGTCAAAAATTACAGTGCAAGGCTCTAAAAATTAGGATTATGTTTTCAGTAAGACTTCCTAGAAATGTGCAGAGACAAACATCTGTATTGACCACATATCCAAAAAGTTCTAAGGCCTTGTAACAAACATATCCTTTAATCTTTTTGCATCTTGTTTCTGCAAAAAAAAAAAAAAAAAAAGCTTTTCTTCATGCATTTTGTTTGACTTATATTCAAATCTTCATGATACAGGCTACGTTTCTTCACAAAGGATTTGATGAGACACGTCGGCTCGGCCTCAGAAGTGAAACAGAACAGGTATGTGTATCTTCCTCCATTCTCAAACCAGGCCTATTTCTTATTAGTTTATAGTAGTCTGATTGGCTAATTGATACCTTATTCATATATTTGTTTCTATTATTCAGTTGGTGCGCAATGCTTCCCCCCCAGGGGAAACTGGAATGCTTGTTGTCGACTTGGTGGTGAGTGTAATTTTCTTGCTATTTCATCCTTTTAGTTTTCCTATTCAATTTTGATTGCTATGCTAGCAGAAAAAAAGTGTCCTTTATTTTGCTATTGTAACAAGTCAGCCTTGTGCTGCTGTTTCAGGTGCCAGGTGGTCCAGCCCATAAGCATTTGGAGCCAGGTGATGTGCTTATTCGTTTGAATGGGGAGGTATGTCTTTGTTATATTTAATTGTGATTTGTACATTGCATTGTTAGACTTCCTGCTAAAGATGGATTTGATTGTTATTAGAGATCATAATTGTGGAACTGTTGACATTTACGTGTATCTTGAGTCATCATTAATAAGGAAATTGTAGTAAGACTGAGAGATCTTGTCCAACTGCTCATCTCTTGTTGCTCTTTAAATAGTCAATTTTCCTAGGATGTACATCATGGACTTGGAATATCAGATGAATATTTTCTTTGAGTTTGAAGAAACTTGTTTTATAGATTGTATAATCTCACCCCTCCCACAACAAGAGTGCATATACATACCCGCCACTTCCTACCCCAATTTAAATGATGAAGGTGTTCATGGTCTTTCCTTGTCGGTTGCTCTTGCTTTAGGGTGTCATACAGATGCATGTGTTGAGCACCTAGTTAGCTTCTGTACTCTTCTGGAAAGACGTAGGGAATTGATGAATCAATCAATAATCAGCATCTTTGGTTTAGTGGTTGATAGGTTTGTTGATGATGACGATGGGAAACTGAAGCCAAGTGATGCTGATGGGTTGTAGTGTCTCTTGAACAAAACAATTAATAACAAACATAGCTTAAGAATTGGTTCTCTTTGACAAAAGTTATTATATCGTAGAGTTGTGACATTTTTTAGATTATGTACTCATTTTTAGGCCTTAGAATTTTAGTATTTAGAGATCGACTGAAACACACAATTTTGATGTTTGAACTTTAGAATTTGGAATTTGGTGAAGAAAAGGCTAAGAAGAATATGCCCTCAGTTTTAGAAGAGGGTGTTTGCCTTAGCTTTTTGAAAAGATCTTATATGCTCCTATATCTTATTAGCATGTTTTTAGATTTAATAAGATGTTAGATCTTATTTCAGAAATAAGTTGTTGGAGTGTGATAAAATAAGATCATTGTGCTTTTAAGATGCTAATAATGACAGTTTTGTAATTAAGATAAATAAATATAAAAAGGAGTTATCAAAATAAGATCCTATTTCAGTAATAAGTTTGGTACCCTTCCTTATCCAGAAATTACTTATTAATTTAAATGTAAATAAAGGTTTATAACACTTCAGAGGAGCTTTTTTAAGCTAACTACCCTCTCAGTCTTGAATTTATGATTGTAGATATACAGATTAATCAATTAATACTTCATTCCACTAGGTATACTAGTATCCTTAATCACGTCAAAGAAGCTCTTAACTAGATATGATTTTTTTAAAGAGACATGGTAAATTCATCTTTCAGATGCTGAATTCCTTTTGACTTTTGTATCTGGTGGAAATCTAATTATGTGATATATTTGCCAAATTATGCAAAATCTCTTTCCTTTCATGATATTCAATTAGATTTCAAAAATCGAATGTTCTAAATTTGCACGCATATGGTAAAGGCATAGTTTTTTATTATTGTTGCACATTTTATGCAAATGTAAAATCTAACTAGATTAATTTTTGAGCGGCCTCCTGTTTTTGTTTTTTTTGTTTTCGTTGACTATGTCCTGGATTCAGATGGAGGCTTAATACTTGTGAGGAAGTACCAGAATTTTTTGCTATTTTCAGTTAAAAGGCAAAACTGGGATAGATGTTACGTACTAGTGGCTAGGGGTTTTACTACCTCTACTTTCTTGGCTCTGTTCCATATGATTTTATTGTATTTACAAAAGTAATATTTTAATGGCACAACCGATGATATTTTCCCATGGACTGATTTTGTTTATATCTATTTAATGTTAATTTTAAGATTCTTGGTACAGGTGAGTACACAGTTTCTGAAGATGGAGACTTTACTTGATGACAGTGTCAACCATGAAATTGAGCTTCAGATTGAAAGGGGAGGCAAACCTTTGACTGTGAACTTGACGGTGTGATATTACAACTTTTCTTAATATTTAGATGAGTTCGGATTTGTATATGTTTTCTCTACATGAATTTGGTCAGTTCTATTTATATTATAACCCTGCGGTTGTATCCTATATAGAATCAGGCACTATTTTTGTCATCATTCAATTTTGCTAAATTTTCTTGAATTTTTTAAATTGGGCAGCATTTTGTATACTTTGCCTGGTTTCCTTTCTATATATATAGCTTATGTTTGGGTCAGTTGCAAGTACAGAGCCTTTGATGACATTTTGTGGCTTCTTTTACTGTGTCATTTATTCTTTCTGTTTTGGACACATATGTTACATCTGTTTTGTTTTATACTGTGTCATTGATTCATGGGAATGATTCTTGAATTGGAAACAGTAATTATGTTGGGACTTCATGTAAGTGCGCTATGAGCCTAAATGATTTTTGTCTAAGAACCTCATGGATAAGCTACTCCAGTGACAATATCCTGACAAATAAATGCTTTTTCTTTGTTGCCTTCTTAAATTTCAGGTTCAGGATTTGCACTCTGTCACTCCTGATTACTTTCTTGAAGTGAGTGGTGCTATTATACACCCTCTCTCTTATCAACAGGTTGGTTTATAACACAATTCTTTATTAGCAGTTATTGTGATTTCCATGGCTTCTATCAGTTCTATGAATTATGATGTGTGAACTGTGTGCTCAAGCAATCAAGCTCTTGTTATACTCTTGCTGCGATTTCCATGTAACTTGTTGATGCCATTCAAACGTCCCAGTTATAGTGAAGCAGTCTACAATGGACAGCCGATTAATCTTTTTACCACCATATCATCTTGGATTTTCTGTGATATAGAATTTTTGTTGGCTTTTCCATCAGAAGAATACAATATAGTGAATTTTTAGAGATCATGGCCAGCCTATTTATGCAGTAATAACTTGAAAAAAATTTGTTATCTTAAGAATATTATATTGGAAAACAAACATATCTAGATCAACTCATGTTAGATGGAAAAATTTCTACTGCCTCAGCCTAACTAACTTTTAGGTCTTGTGGTCAACATTTTCTACTCGCTTCCTGTTGGTTCTGTTTGTTCTTTTTCTATTTGAATAAACTTTCTGTGGAGAAGTATTTGGCATTAAATCTCTTCTGAAAGGTATGAAGAACCTAATCTGGCTTAGGGAGGACTGTTTGCTAATATTGCCCAATTTTGCTTTCCTTTTGCACAGTATTATGACATGACCTTTCATAGGCTAGTTTAATTTATGAATTTGTCTTTTAAGATTTATGTCACTTCAGAGGTCCTATTATAGCATGTGCCAATTGAAACTGTCTAGGTACAAAATATGTTGATTGATAGAAATAATAGTAAGTAAGTTGGAGTTCCACTAAATCGTATATTTCTTATTAGGAAAGTTGGACTGTACTGCTTCAATAGTACCTCCATTGCTGAATCACCATATAACCTTCTCTCTGTGTTTAGGAAACCAATAATGTCTTGGGAATTTTTCTCAGGAAAGTCAAGTGAAGGAAATGTTAAATGTCTTCTGTTCAGATCTTTGATTGAATTAAAACCCAAAAGATTTATAATTCTGAGAGAAAATAGATTAAGAGTTCTGGACACTAACATAGATTCCATGTCCAAGTTAGTTTTGGGTTACCAAACAATGAGATATAAAACCCTTTGGGAAGGACTAAAGGCACCAACCAGATTTAAAAAAAAAAAAAAATTCAAATTTTACTCTTAGGGTTGTTGAACTAGTTCCGTTCGGTCAAAATGACCGAACGGGCTTCACGGTGTTCGGTTAAGATGACCGAACGTCCTTCTATGTGTTCGGCCGTGGTGGCCGAACACTCTTCTATGTGTTCGGCCAACCGGGGCCGAACGAAACTGATCCGATTCAATCGTTTTTTATGTTTTTTGCTACGATTTTCACACGATTTTCACACATTTAACAAATTTGTAGAATGTTCGTCATTATGTTGGTATTACATTCTTCAAAAAATTAAAAGATTTAACATAAAAAAAAAAACGCAACCCGTCACCCGTTGTGCAAGGGCGCGGTGTGCGCGCACGACGGGTGACAGGTTGCGTTTTTTGCGATCGGGTTTGATCGATTTTTTTGCGTTCTTTTTTTTTATATTAAATATTTTAATTTTTTGAAGATTGTAATGCCAACATAATGATGAACATTCCACAAATTTGTTAAATGTGTGAAAATTGTAGCAAAAAACGTAAAAAAAAACGATTGAACCGGATCAGTTTTGTTCGGCCCGGTTGGTCGAACACATAGAAGAGTGTTCGGCCACCACAGCCGAACACATAGAAGGACGTTCGGTCATCTTGACCGAACACCGTGAAGTCCGTTCGGTCGACCGAACGGAACTAGTTCAACAACCCTAAGGGTAAAATTGGATTTTTTTTTTTTAAAATCTGGTTGGTGCCCTTAGAAATCTGGTTGGTGCCTTTAGTCCTTCTCAACCCTTTTTATTCATAACTTTTTTCGTATGGTTGTAAGTGTACTTCAACTTTTGACTTCATTCTGTCATTAAGGTGTACAACAAAGGTTAAGAATGCTATTTAATAGCCATAACTAGGTATATAAAATGACTACATTACCCTCTTTTAGAAAGATATAGCATAGTAAATTAATTATTTTTAAGAAGTGAAGACTTGCTTCCAAAAATCACAACAGGTAAAGTTGGAACGAAAATCTGGAATCTCCTTAGTTATCCAAAAACAAAAACAGAGTGATAATTTGTAATTTGTTAAATGACAGAGAGAATGAATCACAGGAGTATATTCTTATATCAGAATATTCAATTATTAGGGGAAAATAAAAGACCTGCAAATCAAATGACATAAGATGTTCTAAGTAGCAGAAACCTTGGACATCCTTTTATGTATTCTTTCTGAGTTACCTGTTATGATTGAGGCATGATGGTTTTCTCTGACAATAATTACTGCGCCTTGGGTTAGTATGGCCCTTGGTTTGCTATTTTGGATGTTGGTGGAATCTTTCTGTAGATGCAATATGAAAATATTATCCAGACCATCTTGAAAACTAATTGGCTAATATAGGCTAAAACAATTTAGGGAGAGTCTAAAAGTACCCCCATGATTTCTAAGGGCACCCCATTTAAAAAAAAAAAAATTTAAAAATAAAAAATTTCCGATTTTACCCTTAGGGTTAGAAACCCTAGTTCCGTTCGGTCGAGACGGCCGGACGACCTCCAACATGTTCGGTCAAGACGACCGAACGGCCTTCAACATGTTCGGCCAACACGGCCGAACGACTCTGCTCGGCCAACACGGCGGATTTTCATACGTTTTGTCGGGAAAAGTCCAATATCTCGGAATGTGTTGAAATTCGCACACAACTTGCGAAATGGTGCGAGAAATCAAACACAGGTGCTGATGAACGATGGATTTTAGCCATCCGGGGTCGTTTGAGGGGCAAAAAAGTCAATTTACCGTTTTTCGATTTTTAAACGTTTTTTTCGGATTTTTCTAATTTTTGTTTTAAGTCGTTTAGGTCATACATAATGCCAACATAATGACGAACATTCTACGGATTTTTAAAATGTGCAAAAATCTTGTGAAAAGTGTAGGAAAAAAGGGTAAAAAAACTGTTGAATCCGAGCAATTCCGTTCGACCGAACCCGTAGAAGCCCGTTCAGCCAACACGACCGAACGAAACTAGTTATTCTACACCTAAGGGTAAATTTGGAATTTTTTATTTTTTTATTTTTTAAAATGGGGTGCTCTTAGAATTCAATGGGGTGCTCTTAGTCTATCCCAACAATTTAATGTTAAAATTGCTACTGTTGTCCATGTTGCAGCATGTACTGCACCGGCAATATGATGAATCTATTTCGGATATGTGGTTAGTTTTGTGAGTCTGACCTTTTCCTCTTCCCTTCTTGTTAGAAGAAGGGGTGTACTTGGTAGATTATGGAATTAGTTTGGTATTCTAGGGGAAAGATGGGGAACTGATATCAACTGCAAAAAAAAAAAAAAACTGGTAAGATTGCCATCTATTTATTGAAGAATGCCTCATCTTTTTTGTGATGCTAAAGAAGATACAAGAGGCAACAATATGGAGGAGCAACATAAACAAATGAAAGAATAAGTAGTCAAAAAGAAGTAGAGTAAACATTGAGAAGACAGAGAAACATCAGAGTGTGGAACTGCCTCCATTCTTTGTTCCACACCTTTATTTTATGTCTTGATGTGATTATTGACCTGTCATTTCTGAAATGATTAAGTCCCTTGTAGTTGGTTTATTAATCTTCATACGTGTTACTTTTCAATTGGTCTTTAGTGTTCTTGCTTCTGGAGTTTGGTTTGTATTGTACTGGGTGTTGTAATGACCTCCTAATTGGTCTCTGCTACAACTTTGTTTTTGCATGCAGGCCAGGAACTTCCGTTTCCAGTGTGGTCTTGTATATGTTTCTGAACAAGGGTAAGCTATTACTTTCCACATGATCAATGACGTCTGGCTTATCAGTGTTTCTTTGACATTTCGGTTACTGATGCCAAACTCTCACCAATTCGGTTGGTTTGTGTAGTTTTGAAGCCATAAGTGGGGCACTTCCACACGAATGATAATATTGACTGGAATCTGCATATAATTACTTTACTATTGTCTTTTCTACTAAGTGGTACATTTGTTCTGATTGCTCATTGCAGATACATGCTATTCAGAGCTGGAGTTCCGCGCCATGCTATTATAAAGAAGTTTGCAGGTCAAGACATATCAAGACTTGATGACTTCATCTCTGTGCTATCGAAGTTAGCAAGGGGTGCAAGAGTACCGTTGGAGTATATAAGCTATACTGATCGTCATCGAAGAAAGGTACTCCTGGTGCCTCTTATGTATATTGTTGGATTATATGTTTATGGTTGGTGTTTCTTAGATAACTAATTCCATGAATCTATTGATGGTATCTGTTTCGGACCCCTTTCCTCTGCATGCTACTGTAAAAAAGGGAACTTGCTGTTGCATTTCCACTGTTAGATTATGATTTACACTAATACCATGATTTTTCGATGCATAGTTTTGCATGTCTAATCTCCGGCCATGCCTCTTATTTTAGTGTAATCGAGTTCTTATTGGTTAAATGTCTTTTTTTTTTTTTAATCACTTTGCTTCTCTAATGCAACTTTAGTAAAGCAAAGTACTGAATCTGTACTTATTTCATCCTTGATTAAAGGATAAAGTCCACCTAGGGTAAAAAACCAGATGGAAAAAAAAAAAAAAAGGCTTCTTTGGTAGAGTTTTTCCAAGCTCATCTAACCAGAATGCCATTAGCATGCTATTATCATATCTTAACCAATCAAATATGAAAATATAAGATATTTTCATACAAATCGTTTGTTAAAAAATAATATTAACCACTTTAAGATGCTTGCTTTATCTAATTATTTAATTATCTAATGTTTACTTTTAGTGCTGTACATAATAGTTCCATCACATCCTATACTTACCTTTCTGAAGTTGTCTATATTTATAGATTATTACTTTCATACTTGCTTGTGTGTTATTTCTATAATCTTGATCATACAGTTTGGTAACCTTTTGGTACTTTTGTGTGTAGTGATTGATATAGACATAAATCCCACAATTTGGGTCACTGGTTTTTCTTACCAATGAAAAGACAGAACTAATGACCTATTTTAGTGCTCACGATTGATCACAGGCATGGTTTTAGAAACATTGATGTGCCATCACATGCTTCATTGAAGTATATCTCGGTAAAATCCAGGAATTTTGCGGGCTACCTTTTGCTTTGTCAGTTACTTGTTTATATCCTTGTACGACATGCTCAGAAATACCATTTCTGTGCTGCCGTTATATCAGTACATGTTTTTGGACCATAGTATGTGTGATATTTGTCTGATATAAAATCATTTCTTATGTTGCCTATTGAAACTTGGAGCAAATTTTAATAACATTATCTCTGCAGTCTGTCCTGGTCACAGTTGATCGCCATGAGTGGTATGCGCCTCCTCAAATATACATCCGTAATGACAGTTCTGGCTTGTGGACTGTTAAGCCAGTTTTACCACTGGACTCTCTGCTCCTTTCATCGTTGGTCAACCCTATTGAGCAAGATCTAGCATGCCATAGAGATTCATCATGCTCTGCTGAGGTTACTCCAATGGAACAAGCACAACAGTGTGTTGGCCAAGAGCCAATGGATGGTGTGGCTAGTATGGAAACTAGTTGTGAACAGATTGACAACGGAGCACATTCTCTAGATGAATCTGATTCTGGAACCAAGAAAAGGAGGGTGGAGGAGGATTTGTCTGCTGTTGGTGTTTTATCACCTGACTGTTCCTTACATGAACCTCGGGAAGAAAGATTGGAGGATACTGGGACTGAGCCTGAGGCAGTTGTGAGAGATTATCAAGGTGCAGTAGCTGCAGCAACTAATGCTTCAGTAGCTGAGCGTGTGATTGAGCCTACCCTAGTGATGCTAGAGGTAACATGATTAACTTCTCCATAGTTTTATATTACTTTTGTTTTTGTCATTGTAATTGGAATGAAATCTATTGGATGGATTGGCTGTCTGGAATGGGGTGAGTAGGCTAAAAAATGGGGTACACTGCATGACTAGGGTGATAAGGTGGACTTAGCTGGTCTTCAGGAGGTTCAGCTGCGGGTTGAGAGGGTGGGGGGGGGGGGTGGGGTGGGGTTGGGGGGTTGTCTCTTGGGACGGAAGCAGAAGCTGGGGTGTTTGTTGCTTTTGAAATATTGTTTATGACCTTGTCTATTACTTTCTTTTCTTTGACACTGGGGGTTTGTGGTGGCATGGCTTTGTTTTATATCTTAATTTACAAAGATCTAACTATGTATCAGTTTGCTAAGTAGTTGACTGTGTCCTTGCTTCACTCTCTGAGGAAGATGCCTTGTTATACCTCTGTTCACGTAAATGGATGACTATCCCACAAACATGATGAAGAAGCAGAATATATTGTCAAATGTATACTTCTTTATAATGTTGTCACAACTAAAGCAGTGGTTTATTTCCATTGTCTGTAATGCCTGGTTCTCATCCATTGTGGCACCTAAGTGGATTTATTCTGTTCTCCAACACTACAGGTTCATGTTCCATCATCTTGTATGATTGATGGTGTGCACTCACAGCATTTCTTTGGAACCGGTGTTATCATATATCACTCTCAAACGATGGGATTGGTTGCTGTTGATAAAAACACTGTTGCAGTGTCCGTCTCTGATGTGATGCTGTCTTTTGCTGCTTATCCAATAGAAATCCCCGGCGAGGTAATATTGTATCTACTAGTTGTGGAGGCTATTACAAAAGTGATGTTATGCCATCTAATAATCTTTCTCAGGTTGTTTTTCTCCATCCTGTGCACAATTTTGCGCTTGTTGCATATGATCCTTCAGCTCTTGGTGCTGGTGCTTCTGTAGTTCGAGCTGCTGAACTTCTTCCTGGTAGGTTGCATGAATTACTATACAATAATATGTGTCTTCCTTTTTGCAATTCGACAAATTCTGCTGCATATGCTCGTAAATTTGATTTTAAGTTCATGCCTGCATCTCCTCAAGCTCTTGAATTCCTAATGTTGCTCAAAAGTAATGGATGGAAGGTGGAGTGATTTAGACAAACTAGGGGCATAGCTTCTTCTACTGGATCATTGATTTCGCATTCATGATTGTTGATGTTTTATTCAAGACTATTTCATGCATCTTACCTTTGGTGAAAACATCATTGATTTCTGCATGTGTCCAGTCTTGTGTCCTATGGGTGTAAGATGTTACTTTATGCAGAGATGATTATTATTTTGTTATGAAATTCTTCTTTTATTTTTTTCTCACTGGTAGCATATTGACTCATGAGTGGTCGTGGAATTAATTAATTTTCTACTGAAGTTCTCTATGTTATCTATTTCCTATTCTCTCTCTCTCTCTCTCTCTCCTCATGAACAATGTTTTAACCATTCATGTGTGCCACAGAACCTGCACTGCGTCGTGGAGATTCTGTATGCCTTGTGGGGTTGAGCAGGAGTCTACAGGCAACTTCTAGGAAATCTTTTGTCACCAATCCTTCCGCTGCTCTGAATATTGGCTCAGCTGACTGTCCAAGATACAGAGCAACCAATATGGAAGTAATTGAGCTCGATACTGGTGCGTGGGGCTCAGTATTAACTTATCATTTTAATATGTTCCTTTTGTAGCTTGATTTGTTTGTCACTTTTCTCTTTTGTGCTGCCAAGTCAATGAAATACTTGGGCCTCATAGTTTTTGCATAATGTTTCAGACTTTGGCAGTACATTTTCTGGTGTTCTCACGGATGACCTTGGAAGAGTTCAAGCTATTTGGGGAAGCTTTTCAACGCAGGTTTGTGCTTTTATGGTGCTTAAGTTCATCTCAGTTGCTTGCTGAAATATGCTCTAATTGCTGTTTTGTCCTTGAAATTTCCAGCTTAAATATAGTTGTAGTTCATCTGAAGACCATCAATTTGTTCGAGGGATTCCAATTTCCACAATAAGTCTGATCCTTGACAAAATCATATCCGGTGTCGATAATTCTTCTCTTCTCATAAATGGAATTAAAAGGCCGATGCCGCTTGTAAGAATATTAGAGGTCGAACTTTATCCCACCTTGCTCTCAAAAGCTCGTAGTTTTGGCCTGAGTGACTCTTGGATCCAGGTAAGGTGTTCTCTAGGCACTTCTCCTTTTACTTCGCACATGAGTTATGATTCTATGACTTTACTTTATTATCTATTTTGGACGTTTGGTGTCGTGATTTGGGGAAAGGTGTTTTGCTAAAATATACGAGGAAATGTTATATATATTTAGTTTTGTTTTATCAATGTTATCTGCAATCATTTTTTTTTTTGGGGTGGGGGGGGCGGGTGTGGGAGGGTTGGGTGGGGAGTGAAAAGTTGAAGGAGATGTTTGTCAAGGTTTTATTTCTCTTGGGAAATAAATTGGTGAATGAAAGTAAAAACAAACATTTCCTTTTTATTTTTTCATTTTATGGAGGACTTTACATGAAACTAACAGATTCATTGAAACTAACAATTTGGTATGAACGAAACCCAACAGCAAATTCAATCTGATATTCAGTTTGACTTTTATGTTAATATGTTAATTTGGTTGTACCAAACCATATCTGATGAATTTCAATCGGATAAGACATTGCCATACTAGAGTTAGGGTGAAAATATTCTAAGTTGCATACCTGCATTGCATGTTCCATGCTGTTTATCTTCAATTTTGATAGCCACAGCGAACATGATATTATTTGGACAAAATCAGAATGTAGTTAGTTTTGTTAAATTAAAAGCATATGCTTGGAATTTTAAACAAATTACAGTAGTAATGAGAAATATAGTTAAAATTGAAGTTAAGTACATTATGTTTAAATTTAATATATATAATGTTTTATGAACAATGCATGTATGTGGTGCTGGTAATACAAAATATGACGACACTTTTTAAATGAAAGCAGGCTTGCGGTTAACACTTCTGGATTTATTTAGTCTTGAATGATTTTGGAACTGTATCAAGCTTTTGTTTCTTTGCTTCAGGCACTGGTAAAGAAAGATCCTATAAGGCGTCAAGTTTTAAGGGTTAAAGGCTGCTTAGCAGGATCTAAAGCTGAAAATTTACTCGAACAAGGTGACATGGTTTTGGCCATTAATAAAAAACCAGTTACATGTTTTAATGACATTGAAGATGCTTGCCAAGAACTAGGCCGGTGTAATGACAGTGACGGGAAACTCAAAATGACAATTTTCCGCCAGGTTCTTTTCTTTAGTTTTTTGGTGTAAATACATTCGTGTATATGCATATATGTATCTCGTGTGTGTGTGTTTTTGTGGTTTTGTTCTTTTAATAACTTTCGCATGACAAACAAAGCAATTGTTGGATCTATACTGTCAAATCAATGTGTATAGACCATAAATGCTTTCTTGATCACAACTTCACAAGTCAGAATATCTTATTATTATGTCTTTTCAGGGTCATGAAATTGATCTACTGGTGGGAACAGATGTCAGGGATGGAAATGGGACCACACGTGTCGCGAATTGGTGTGGTTGTATAGTCCAGGATCCTCATTCAGCTGTACGAGCTCTTGGATATCTTCCAGAAGAAGGTCATGGTGTATATGTTGCAAGGTAAGGCTTCTTAGTCTCAGGATACTGTGTTTTATTAACTGGTGGACCTTAACTCGAGAACCAAACTATGCTTCGCCTATGATTAGACTAGTATATAAACACTTATGGTGCAATGAAATTTTCAGGTGGTGTCATGGAAGTCCAGTACATCGATATGGTTTATATGCTCTTCAGTGGATTGTAGAAGTAAATGGGAAACCAACTCCGGATTTAGATGCTTTTGTTGCTGTAACAAAGGTACGTCTCCTCTCTTGCAATAAAGAAAAATCAATGTGTGACAAGCAATTGTAAAATATTAATTACCAAGTTCTATTCAATTTTAGCTAGAGAAGAAACAACTCCCAAATATATGCTTTTGGGTTTTGGTACTTTGCGTTGGGTCGAAACATTTGGTTTTTAATGGTACGACCAGTGTAGGTGGAACTATCTAGTTTTATTGGTATGGGCTATGAGTCAAACGACTTGTGTTTTAATAGTATGAGCTTGTGTATGTAGTACAAGCAATAGGTAAAGATGTCAAAAGAAAATCTCAATTTTTATCTAAAAGAAATATTTTTCTGAATTTGCTGTAGTCTTTGTAGATGGTCATTGTGAAATTCGATTTAACATTATTTGTCAAGACAAGCATTCACAAGATCTTATGCTTTCGCAATATGTGTGATTACATGCTACTATGATTCTCAACTCTTTAATTATTTAAAATTACTGATGCAATAGGAAATAGAGCATGGGGAGTTTGTTCGTGTGAGAACGATTCACTTGAATGGGAAGCCTCGAGTACTAACATTGAAGCAGGATTTGCACTACTGGCCTACATGGGAGCTGAGATTTGATCCTGAAACTGCAATGTGGCGTCGAAGGATTATTAAAACACTCGACCCCAGTGCTGCGCGTGATTGAGGTTCACAACAATCAGAAATTAGTTCAATTCATTACTGAGTTTATATGTTGCATTATTCATAGCTACTACCAATTTGTTTAGACAAAAAAGTCCATAATAATTGAAGATTAGTATCGAATTTTTTGTTGTATATGATGGTTATGAATTATGTACCGAATTTTTATATATACATATAGAGTGCATGAGAATATGAAAAATAATAAATATTTTCCTTTTCCATTCAATCACTTATCTGAAATGACGTTATAGAATTGCTTAAACGTTCTTAGTTATGTATCTCATTTCATTATTTAAACCTGATAAGCATATATATATATAGCTTGGTATGTATTTCATTTTTGAAGTAACTTTTTTTTTTCCCCGTTTTATATGCTAAATATAATTTGATGTTATAAGGTTTTCTGAAGTAAATCCTAAAGCTTATAAAAAAGGTGTATCAATGTTTGGATCGAGTCAAGAAACAAGACTCTTGTAAGACTGTCCAATGAATCTAATTCTGCCAAATGGGTGGTCAATTCACAACCCATGACCCACAAAATATAGATTATTTTGAAAATGTATTTTGGTTGTGGTGGGTGGGGCTGTCTTTTAGAATTATATGTGTAATTGTCTCATAAATTTTTTTATGAAAAATAGAATTTCATGAGCTGATTTGGAACCCATGTATAGCTATCAAACTTGAGTTGAAGTTGGAACAAGTTAAGTTCATATCATAGAACTTGATTGAAATACTAACATGATTAGCCTACAAATACAATGAATGGTTATGTGAATATAGGCTTATATATTTTGATAAAACATAGGCTTAGGAGATAGAAGAGGCTAGCAAATGAAGTATTGAGCAGCCCACCATAAGAAATGCACATGCTACACTGAGAAGACAATGGTGTGGTGCATTAGAGTATATCTGCAAATTGAATGGATCATCAGTTGGATACAGGTTTCCCAAGGGGCCCGTCACGTAAATGAACCTCGGAGGAGGTGGTGCAAGTGTTGGTGGTGGTGGGCTGCAGTGCTGCATTGGTGGTGGTGGCGGCGGCGGTGGTGGTGGTGACAGCTGGCTGCATGGATTCACACAAGGACATTCCCCACACTTTATGCTTGGATCATAATCAATCTTGGCGGACAATGTGGCAGTTCCAGTTGTCAAAACAAAACCAACCAAAACAAGCATCATTAGTAATTTTCGACTACATTTATTACTATTATTCACAAACATATGCATTTTGACAATCAAGAAAAAGTAATCTATAGAAAGAAAGAAAGAGGAAGATGATGAGATGTGTGTGATCAAACTCTTGGAGCAAGTATATAGGTGATTTTGAGGGTTTGTTTGGTTAGGTGAATTTTGGGGCATTAATTGGGAAAAGGGACTTGGTATTTGCATTGACCGACATCATCTTTAGGTGGTTATATAAGGAAATCAAGAATGTGTAGGGCCCATTTTATTTGATAGAGTAATGTGGCGAATAAAAAAGGTGGTGAAAGAGGCAGTTATATTGAGGAGAATAAGTTCGATTTTTGAAGTAGTGGTGGCAGAACATGTTCCATCTACTCACTTCTTTACCCTTTTTACAGATCAACAAATTCTCCCTAAGGAATGGCTGTTGATAGCTTTCAATAAATGATATCTTTTATCTCACAATCTCGTGTTTTATCTGTGTATCATTGTTAAAATTACGTAGTTCTGACAATTAATTTGAATTATTATCAAAACTACGTGGTTTTGACAGTGGTACTCAAGTGGGAGACGAGTTGCAGGATAGAAGATGTGGAATGTGGCTTGGAAGTCATTCCTCCTCGTGCATAAAAGACTTTTATTAAAAAAGATATTATTCCATTTCCTTCATGAATGCAGATAGATAGATGCCATTCTTTATAACCAGCTTTGATTTATTTCCAAGTCTTGGTGTTGGATGTGAATATATACAATGATCTTGATTTATATAACACAAAAACTTATATACACATTGTGCATGGATCACACATCCATGCACCAGTTCTGACCCGGCTCGTCACGCGCTCTAACGCGCCCGCACGCGCCTCTAGGTCGCGGACAAAATCCGCTCATGCTCCCAGATGTCTGACCTTTATGTTATGTTAAACATATCTTTTAGTAGTGTTAGATATACTTTTTAGTTATGTTAGACATACCTTTTATGTTATGTTAACTATACTTTTTAGTTGTGTTAGATAGACCTTTTAGTTATGTTAGTCATACCTTTAGAGTTATGTTAAGTATACCTTTTAGTAATGTTAGACATACCTTTTAGTTATATTAGACATACCTTTTGTAAGATTAGCTGTACATTAGCATTTTTTTAAAACTAACATATTAATACCTTTCATACCTTTTAGTTATATTGGACATACCTTTAGTTATGTTAGTCATACCTTTTAATTATGTTAATTGTACCTTTATATATATTACATAAATGTATGTTTATGTTGATATAAATGTATAAATAATCTCATATAAATGTATGAGTAATATCACATAAATGTAAATATCTACAACTTGTGCCAAATTAAGGTTTATTGTGCCGAAATTATGGTTTATGATTTAGGGTTAAAGTATGAAATCTGGAAATAAGAGTATCACTAATATAACATAAATGTATAACTAATATAATATAAAGGTATGTTTAACACAACATAAAAGTTAGAGCAAAAAAAAAAGAAAATACACAGAAAAAAAAAAGAAAATATGGGGATGCGGGTCAGATTCAGCCCGACCCGACCCGAGTGCATGGATCTAAGATCCATGCACTTGTTGCACACCAGTCCAACTCTTTATATAATATGCATCGCATCTCAACTTCTTGAGTATACAAGCTTTAGAAATTGTATTTAAACTCAAGTTTTGTGAATTTAAGAATTGAGATTATGCTTTGAAACAAAAAAAAAAAAAAAAAATCTAAGTTCTTAATTCAGTGATTAAAAGTTTATGGCAATTTTTTTTTAGTAAAATATAACACATTATTTCTTTTTGTGTTTTGTTTTTCATTTGTGTGGACATCACAAGAAACATCAATGACTATTCTTCTCATGTACAAATGTTACATTTTTTTTGTTACAATAACAGAATTTTCAGTTAATAAAAATATTAATTAGTCCACAAATTTGAGCTGATAGTTATGTATTATTCTGTATATATGTATGCTATTGTCCAAATAGTCGTAAACGTAGCCAGATGAGGTTTTTTTTTTTTTGTCTTTTTTCACTACACAAAAATTTAATTTGTACAATGTGTGGATATAGATTTATTGCATAAAGAAGGTTGATTCATTTGTTTTCAATAGTTATTTTCTTAGCATCGGAATCTTACATTGAATTTGTTAGAACTTTCCGAAGTTATTCAAGATTGTGCTTCAATTATGTAATATAACACATTATTTGTCATTTTGTAGTATTGTTTACTACAGATTTTTGTTGCTTGATGTTTGCTTGTATGCTTGATAGTGTAAAGATGAGAAGAGAAGGAAAAGAAGAATGAGTTTTCGCATGGTTAAATGTTAATAGGATAAAGTTCAAAGTGGAAGTAATATGGCCCTTTTCTTCATCTTTGTTAATTAATGTTTTATTTGGATAAAATGATTTGAAATTTAGGAGTTGTGCGATGAATGAATTTTAAATCCCTCCATTCAAATGGAGCCTTAGAGAAAAGATTGTAATGTTGTTTATAATAACTCATCTGCATTATAATATATCAACATTATTGTCATCTTTGATTCAGTGGAGTTACATTATTCATCTTTGTTAATTAATGTAGAATTTCCAAGTTTTTAATAAGAGGAGCTTGGGCAGGCTATGTTAATAGTCTCGAAACTTTTTTGTTCTATTCATGTAAGAGATGGTGTGTGAGTATGTTTGTTCAATAGTTTGAGTAAATCTCCTATACTCTAATAGGAATAAATTAAACTTGAATTAAATTTATGGATTATACCAATGTAAAATTATTACAAATGCAAAATATGGTATTGTTTTCCAAATATGGATTTACATGGTAATTTCAACAGCAGTAGAATCTTATACCAGGATCTTGAGAATATTCGAAGTGTTTAATATCTTATTCACATCATAACTACAATTTCAAAGATTCGTCTTCTGTTCGATGATGTAGAAAAAGTGACTTCATATCCATTTATTTTGTCGATAGTAATCTTATTCTTGTGCGGTTGTTTGGAGATATATAAGTTGTTTTATTATTTAGACCAAGAGTAATGATTTGATTGATGTCATCTGATAATGTATAATGAACATGTACTAATATGACTCGATTTTTATGGATTCGACCTTATTCACCATTTTTATGATTTAGAGACTAATGACTAATGACAAGTACTCTCAGCTTGAATCAACTAGTCCAATGGTTTCTCCTTCACATTATATAATACAAAGAAACTACTGTATAACTCAGACATAAGATGCCAATTAGCATTATGGTTTGTATGATCTTATCTTCAAATTTATTCTTTAAGACAACCTTTTTCCAAAAACAAAGTATATCATTTTTATTCTTCTTAAAGTATCATTTATTTTATAATTAATTTAACATAATTATAATAATAATAATAATAATAATAATAATAATAATAATAATAATAATAATAAAACAATGACTAAAACAAAATATTCTAATCTCAACAAAATACAAATACCGGATAAATTTCATAACAAGACCCAATTTATAGTTTATCTCTCAATTCCAAACTCAAATTTTAAAGTTTCTCAATAAGGGGCTCAATTTAATATTTTTCTCAATTTTAGGCTTGAAATTTAAATTGAGTTCTCAATTCAAGATAAAATTCCATTTTCTTTTTATTTTTAATTTTTAATTATATTTATAAATTTATTTATATTTTAATATGTATTTATATTTTAGATAAATTAAGACAAGTTAATGCAATTTCGAAACGATTTTTATTCGGTTTGTATTAATTATATAAAAAAAGAAAGAAAGAAAGAAAAATATAATTAATTCAATTTATAAAATATAATTTATATTAAATTGATTAATATTAAAATTGAGTTTCTGTATTCTTATTCATAAAATTAAGAAAATAAAAAGAATCTTAATTTTGTGAATTACATTAATTATATATATATATATATTAATAAAAGTCGGATGAAAATCATTTCAAAATTGTATTGTACTAGCTTATTATAATTTATTTAAATATAAATACATATTGAAATATTAATAAATCTCTAAATATGAATAAAAGAAAAAAGAAAAAAAAAAGGATTTTTATCTTGAATTGAGAACTAAATCTAAATTGACAAAGTCTTGGGTGAGACCGTCTCACGGATCCCAATCCGTGAGACGGTTAGGGTCGGGTCAAACATAAAAATTATGTAATACTTTTATGTATATTAGGTAATACTTTGTATTATAGAATGCGTTTTGAGTTGAGTCAGAATATAAGAAAATATGTAATACTTTTATGTGTATTAGGTAATACTTTTATGTATATCAAGTAATATTTTTGTATTATGGGATAATGACCCGAATTGGGTCGGGTCGGGTCAACACAAAAATGCACGGATCCTTGCAGGCGCCCAGGTGCTCTTCTTCATCGTGCGTGAATTGTGTTATATGTAATACTTTTGTGTGTATTAGGTAATACTTTTATGTATATCATGTAATACTTTTTGAAAATATCACATAATTTAATATCATGTAATACCTTTATGTATATGAGGTAATACTTTTATGTGTATCATGTAATAATACTTTTGTATATATCATGTAATACTTCGATCCGACCCTACCCGTCTCACGGAATGAGTTCCGTGAGACGGTCTGACACAAGACCTACTCATCTAAATTTCAAGCCTTAAATTGACAAAAAAAAAAGTTAAATTGAGCCATTTATTGAGAAACCTTAAAAATTTGGTGTAGAATTAAGAGCTAATTTATAAATTGTGTCTTGTTATAAAATTTAGGGTGGGACTAAAGATACCCATCAACTTCTAAGGGCACCCTAAATTTACTTAAATTTTTTTTAAAAAAAATAATACCAAATTTACCCTTAGGTTTTGTTAAATTAGTTCCGTTCGGCCATTATGGCCGAATCTACTTCTCCATGTTCGGCCAAGGTGGCCGAACACTCTTTTATGTGTTCGGCCAATTAGGACCGAACGAAACTGCTCTGGTTCAATCATTTTTTTACGTTTTTTCCTACCATTTTCACACAATTTTCACACATTTAACAAATTCGTGGAATGTTCCTCATTATATTTGCATTATATTCTTCAAAAAATTAAAAGATCTAACATTAAAAAAAAAACGCAAAAAAATCGATCAAACCCGACCATCTCCGTTCAACCCTGGTTGGCTGAACATGTTATAGTGTGTTCGGCCATGGTGGCCCGAACGCTCTCCTACGTATTCGGCCAATCAGGACTGAACGAAAATGGTCGGATTTGATCGATTTTTTTGTATTTTCTCGTTCAATTTTCATACGATTTTCATACATTTTAACTAATTCGTGAGATGCCAACATGAATTTTGTATTCAATTCCTAAAAAAAGTTAAAGAAACACCACCAAAAAAAGAAAAAAAGATAAAAAAAAGATAAAAAAATTACAAAAAAAATATATTTGGGAAGGGATTTGTAGTCTTTGAATATCTATTTGATTTGTATTTTTTAAAAAAAAGGATGCTGAGGTGGCTCCAGTCCTCCCCTAAAATTAATCCAAATAATGCCGACATAAAAATATCCAAAAAAATACCATTAATAAAGAAACTAATCACACTTTCAATCTTGCTACTTTTGGTATGAATAAAACACGTCATCCGAATCTCAACATTTAAAAATGAGCAGAAGGAAACGTGTCAAGTTGTGAGTGATGGTTAAAACGCGTGTGGAGCAGTGACAGCACAGCACAACAATTTGCCGACCCTTACATTAGCGTCTCTATTTAAACCACCTTTTCCACTATCTATGATCATAATTCCAAGAGTTCATTATTTGGCAACAATTAATTTCAAGAAAAAGAAAAAAAAAGGTTTATTTGTGTATTCATTGAAATTGAGAGTAATCGACAATGGTAGGATGCGTGCAGTGTGGAACGAGGAGCAACCCTTGTAGGTGTAAGGTGGTGGGGCCCACCCTCGGTATCGTGGCCTTCTTAGCGGCGGCGTTGGTGGAGTGGCCCGTCGGAGCTCTCGTCTGGTGCTTCCGCCACCAAAAGGGCCGCCGTATCATGGGCCATCCCGCCACCGTCGTTTATCCCAAAGTCACCCATTGCATTCCTATTTAATTAATTTACTAGTCTTTTACTATTGTTTTTTTTTTTTTTTTTTTTTTTAAATAACTCGGAGGTTTGTCTGAATGATTCGGTTTTAAGGTTTGTTTATCATAAAATTCGAATCTAGCGTAACTTCTCACTTGTTCTTTGCTTTATATGATGTATAGTTTTTCTCTCAAGACTTTTAGAAGAGAGAAATTGAGCAAACTTTGGTCACTTTTTTATGAGTGTGTAATATATATCTCCACAATGCTGTTTCATGTTTTTTTTTGATGTTGTTGGAGAAATATGATTAAATGCTTCTATTTCGGTTTTAAGACGTATAGTAGTCCCATATGAAGTAGATTATATTCTTTAATTCCATGAAAATTAACTAAACAGTATATCAATTTGGATTCCCTTTTATTTAATTGTGTTTTCTATTATGTTTCACATTAATTGGTAATGTTAGTTAGATACAGTTATTAATGTTATTTATACACGTTGCATCATAGTTATTTCGGATTAATACTTTAATGAATTTGTTCTGATGTCGAAGCTTCCAAACATGGTGGTTTTGGAACTCATGAGAAGTTCCGAGTAATTGGGTCAAGTTGGTTCGAAAAAAAATTGAAATCATCTTGAAGTTAACCAAGCTAAGCATGAGTGCAACAATACTTAAATTGATATTCACTTATTTAAAATATATGACTTGGTTTAGTTGCTTTTTTTTATTTTTTTTGTGTGTTAATTATGGTATTCGTGGTGTCAAGTTGAACTCAAATTGATTGAGTTTGTCATTTAAACGAGACCAAATTCAAAAAGCTAAGCTGAATCTCATGAGTTGAATTTTTTTCAGACGAGTCGAGCTCAAGTATGTATCAACTCAACTCGGTTCGATTGGACGCCTAACATGATCTTCCTTCATGTTACTATTTTGATAAGCTCCATGGAGAAAACCACAAGCAATAGGCATTTTATGATTTCACTTTTCTTAGAAAATCAAGATTGAAGATGAAACCTAGCTAGCACCATTTATGTTTATGCATAGAACTTATAGTTCACATTTTTCAAAATGACGTGTGATCTTAGATCGTCACAAAATATCATTGTGTCTCAAATTGTAATAGTGGATTAAATTCGTGAATTTTTTTTATCAAAATCAAAAATTTATGATTAAATTGAAAATTTTGAAAAAAATGATAGATATTTTTATTTAATAATTTATTTGCATTTAGGCCAGATAAATTGGGAAATTAAAGAGAAGGAAAAGGCAAAAAGAAACATGGGTTGTAACTTGTTAGGAATGGGCCCATTAAGACGATGAGATGAAATAATTGGAGTAGTAATACATGGGTCCCACCTGGTCGAGGTGGCTACGGCCACGTGTGAGCCCTTTGCAGCGTCGGGAAATGATAACGTCACAGATTGCTTCTTTTAGGGCTAATTAAGATAGATGTGATCTTTTTAGTAATCTATTGGATTCATAAAACATTAATTGGTGGGAATTTTTATTTTTATTTGTTTATAGTTACTATATTATTTAATTATTTTACGTTTGGGTGTACGTATTAATACATCATATGACGTAGTTTTTCTTTGTTTCTAAAAAAATAATAAAATAATTCATGTTTGTAAAATAGGTTTAAAACGCATGCAGGATTTTTTATTTTTTTTTGAAATCTAATGGATCTTTTTTTATTATAGACCGATTCTTGTAAAACCGAAACCGGTTCCAGACACCTTGCAACATACTTGACAACATGTGCTACACTAAATATAAAGAAATTTTACTTTCTCAAAAGGATTTAAATAATCAAAATTAGGAACTCCTATTAAAAGAAAGAAAAGAAAAGAGAAGATTGTTTCTATGGAACAATTAAAGAAAGAGTATACGTATACAAATCCCAAATCCTTCATACTATTGAATGCATGCTACATCATAAAAGGAGCTAGCTAAGAAAACAAAACACCTGTTGCATGTATCATCCATCACCTAAACATGGAATATAAGATGTTGAAATGATCATCAACAAGAGAGAATTAAGAATCTAACATATGAAAGCACGCAGCAGAAACTTGGTAAGTATCAATGTATGTATGTACAATTGATCTTGAAAAGAATAGTCTAGGTCTCAATGTAAGGTATGAGTCTTCGATGTTGGGAAATTCTAGAAAACTTCTCTCCATCATTAGATCAAGCATATCACCACCATCCATTAGGGAGGTGGTTTAGTATAAATAGACAGTGTATGATTCATTTATAACCAACCAACATTCACATGAGCTTGTTAAGTAACAAGTCTGTGACAATATGCTATTTTAATAAAATCGAACTAAAATTCTTAGTCATTAATCATTGGCCAATAAGAGGCTAGGAAAGGATCCATACACATAGTCATCATGTTGAAACTCATCAAAGCTCCTCTAAACAAAAACTTACCTTGGCTAACATGCATCAAAATCTTGTTCTGCTGCACAAGATACTTGGTTGGAACGTGAACTCTTTCCAACAAACCCTCCCAAGATCCATATCTGAACCGGTGCAATCAGTGACGAACCCAGGATTTCGACTCAGGGGGGCCCAAGTTAATTAATAAAAAGATACAATAATATTAGAGAAAGAGCATATATATATATATATATCACAATTTCGATAAAATCAATGTATTATAACAGTTCTCTTCTATTTTTCATATTCTGAAATCGTTGCATAATAGCTTCATTACTAACATTTCTAAATACATCTTTTTCAATGTATGCAACTAAACAATCATTCAACAGTGTATCGCTCATTCTATTGCGAAGAGAACTCTTAATGATCTTCATTGCCGAAAAAGCTCTTTCTACTGTGGCAGTGACGACCGGTAATATCAACGAGAGCTTAATCAACAGATAAACCAATGGAAAAACAATGTGCTTCCTTGTAGAGACCATCTTCTGAGCAAGCCCGCCTATTCCATTTACTTCAGAGAAGCTTTTATCCAAGCGCACATCAAAAACAAAGTTCTCAAGTTGACTATCAAGTTCATATAAAGCAACTGCAGAAAATTCAGATGGATAAAATTTTGCAAGACGAAGCAGTTTGCTTTTGTCAAATGCAGCAAATGAGTCTCTAGGATCAAAACATGTCATACATAGAAGCAATTCGGTGTTCACTTCATCAAAACGATGATTTAGCTCTTGAGCTTGCATGTCAATCACAGAATAAAATAACTCAACTCTGTAATGGTGAAGATTAGTGAACCTTTCAATTCTACGCCTTGATCTTCCCCGAGGTGCATATATATCTTCCATATTTAATAAAACTATCTCATTTTTGCTACAAAATTCTGAAACTTCAGTCAATAAAACTTCAGTCAATAATCTCATTCTAAAACATACAATGAAAATGGAATCTAGACTGGAAACCAATTAAATTAACCCACCCACACACTGATACACACAAAAGATAAATTCAACAAAGATTCCTAATCCCATTAATCAATTGTGTTTGTCATTCATTAATTAGAAATTAGAAATTAAAAAATATAATGGACGATTTGGGTGTCTCAATTTGAGAGTTGTGACTAAGAATTGTAAGAGAAAAAATATAATGGACGATGTGCAGTGAGTGAGCAGATTTTTCTAAAATAACAAAAACAAAATAAATCATTCTAAACCAAGAACATCATGTTATTGTCGATTATAATCTCGTTTTCCTTTATGGAGCATATCGGTTGAGCATAAGATAACTTAAGGCATAATAAATCAACAATAATAATGAAAAAAAAAAGCAAACAAATAATATAAATAGAACACTATACCTTGAAATTTTATGGAGAAGCAATTGAGAAAAATGAAATTAGCTAGGGTTTTGTGTGTGAGAGAAAGAGGGGGAAATTGGGGGTGAAGATGAAAGAGAAAATAAAAATATGGCCACTGAAAGTTGAGGAAGAACGCTGCCCCTGCCTGCATAATTTCTTTTCTTTTTTTAATAAAAAATGTGAAAAGATGAAAATGCCCCTAGTATTTTGCCAAAATTTCAGGGGGCCCAATGCCCCCGGGCCTGCTGTGCGTCCGTCGCTGGGTGCAATAAACCATTTCTTGAAATAAATCATTTCATAAACCATTTCTTGAATAGGATCTCATGGGCCTTTCAATCACCTTCATTTGCTCATCTTGAGAGGCGAACCATATGATCCTGACCATCTGCGGTCCAAACCCAATACACAGCTCCATCCACGGACACACCTGAACCAGGCGATGGACGTCCACCACTCATCTGCCATCCACGGACACACCTGAACCAGGTGCCAAAAAGAGTTGTCTTCTCTTCCATGTGTTTCCTATCAACGATCTTGGAAAGAGAAGAACATGGACTCATCTGCTTGTCTTCTCTTCCATGTGTTCCATGTGTTCCATGTGTTTCCTATCAACAATAAACGATCTTGAAATCATGGTGCACAGAATCACGACACAGGCCACAGGCTACGAGGGCGACACAGGCCAAAGTTATCTTCTCTTCCATGCGTTTCCTATCAACGATCTTGAAAAGAGAAGAACGTGGACTAATCTGCTTGTCTTCTCTTCCATGTGTTTCCTATCAATGATAAACGATCTTGAAATCGTGATGCACAGAATCACGACACAGGCCACGAGGGCGACACAGACCATGTCCACGAGCGTTCTTCCACCAGGGCAGGTTACAGATTATTGCGTGCGACAACTAGGTTCCATAGAACCAACTCCATCAAATTCACTCATTTGCACAGAACTACCCAGCCGTAGAGAAGTCCATGTTTTCCAAATTTAATTGATCGAACCCAGCATCCAATCAAAACTAGCTACTCTCTCCATTCCGCTCAAATTTGCACGTAGGGACGGACACAGAGGTTAAGAAAAAACTATTTTTTGAGTGTTAATGTTGAATAGTAAATGACAATTTTGTACATTTTATTTGCCATTTTTGGAGTGTGCAAATTTGAATGAGACGGATGAAAACGGAAAGTGTGCAAATCTGAGCGGGACGGAGATAATAATAACTAATTGGCGTGTTATCCAAATTAATTAACAACCGCATTAAGCTCCGATGAAAACAGTTAAACCTAAACTGGAACCTTGAACTTAATAATCGAGATAACTGCAATTACTAAGCCTATGGTTCCGTTAGTCCCGTTGATTCATTAGGCAATTACGCAATCCCAGCAAAAGCATAATCAACCTATTGCTACTAAGTACCAATCATTCATCAATCATATATCCCAGAAACATATAAAAGAGAACTCATGGATAACATTAGTAATGTATAATTCAAATCGAATTGTCAGATCAACCCAAATTATATATCATTATATGAAATTAAATCATGGATCAAGCCAGAAATAAAATCAAGCACAAAACCTCACAATGATAACAATCGAATTAAACGACCTTTGAATCGGAGAGAAATTTAGCCACTCATTCTTTGATTGATCATCTCCATGTAAATCTTCAAGAGAAAAACTAGAGAGAGAAAACCTAGAATGTGTGTATGTAGAGAATGATAGAATGTGCAAGAAGATATTTGTAGCCTATGATCGGTGATGCAATCGAATGTTGACATTCTTGAATCGGAGTTTCGTGAGGTTAATTTCTCTCCTATTTCTTTTCATCATTGATTGCTTGTTTTATTCGTATTTTATTTGATATTTTCTTAGTTTAGTTTCATTAGTTTAGTAGATATCAAAACCTTCGTTTTATGCTCTAAAGAATTAAGCATTGTTCCCTGAGGATGACCCTACTTGTTGTTATACTCATTCATTTGCTCATTTCGGAATAGGATTTTATCTTTGTTGGTCTGACAAACCAATTGTGGTGGGCGACACAGACCATGTGCACCACGACACATACCATGTCCACGTGGGCGACACAGATCATGTCCACGGGCGACATAGACCATGTGCACCACGACACAGACCGTGCCACGAGGGCGTTCTTAGAAAAGGTTGCAGATTATTGATTGCCTGCGACAACTAGGTCCATCAAATTCAATCCTTTGCACACAACTACCCATCACAGCTGAACTCAAGACTTTGTACATTCAATTCAAGAATGCAGTGTGAAATCCTACACCTCATTCAATTCAAGAATGCAGTGTGAAATGTGTGAAATCCTATCCTCGCAGGAAAAATGCGAATTCAATCTAAGTTCATACCAAGAAACAAAATCTCCCTTGACTTTTTGGAATGCTGTAGGTGATCTTCTATAAATGCAGGTCATCCTCCCAAAAATTTGTGACCATGGATGAAAATATTTAGAAATATCTTCGATATTTTCTCGATAGATATTTCCGGATATTTTCATCTTTTCACGTGATTGATACAAAAATAGAGTGCAATCGATATATTTCCGATATTTTCATTTTTCCACATAATCGGTAAAAAAACAAGAAATTTTATTAAAATATCGATTTCAATATCTGTACAATTTGTAGAAAAATATGTAAAATATCGATTTCAATATCGGTGACTTGTGATACAATAGGAAAATATGTAAAATATTGAGAAAATATCGACGAAATATTGGGGAAATATTAATTTATAGGAAAATAGGTAAAATATTGAGGAAATATCGACGAAATATCGATAAATATCGGTATTGATTTCGGTATCGGTGGTTTCATGGTACAAATTATATAAAATCCGTGAAATATCATTGAAATATTGATAAATATAGGTGGAATATCGGGAAATATCGATAAATTTATGTACCGATATTTCCACCGATACTAATATTTCCACAATATTTCGATAAAATTAAGATATCGATATTTCTATCGAAACCGAAATTTTCATCATTGTTTGAGACCGACTTGAATCTAAGGAGAGATTTCACAAGCAACTTTGCGATCACGTCATTGGGAAGAGAGACTATTGCCTTGTTATTACTGTCATTCTCCATCATCGCCAAGTACTTCCAAATGGCAATGAAGATTTATGAAGATTTGCAACCTCACAAGGATGGATAGGAATTTTGGTGTGAAAAATTTAACCCGAAAGACAGCTAAATCTCGGGAGTTTTTCTTTTTTTTTTCTTTTTTTTTTCTTAAGTATAACTCTCTCTCTCTCTCACTAATTATTAAAATGGGAAAATAATTACTGTTTTACTAATTGTCGATATATATAATGCGAGCCTCGAGTTAATTAAATTAATTTTTAGTAATTATAAAAATAGGAAAAAAGGATTAGTGTGAGTCGAGTTAATTAAATAATTTTTAATTAAAATATATTAAAAATGCGATGTTTGAGTTTGAAAGTTTTAAAACGTTTTGTTTATATATATATATATATATATATATATATATATATATTCAATTTCATATTCTACTTGATTAATCCACTCATTGCATTGCATGATATATATTTTCCAATCAATAATCTTTTTTTTTTCTTTCCCGAAAAGAGTTTACAATTTCAACCGAATTTTATTTAAACTCTGTTATGGTCGAGATATACAGTAAACCGAAATGATCATCTCAATTGGGGAGATAAAAAATGCTTATTATACTTGATATAGCCGAAATGAGTATCTCGTTCAGAGACTTCGAAATGTTATTATACTAATACGAAATAAATTATTATTTCGTATTAGTTTGCTCGAGCAATATATTTCGAAAACGCAGATAATAGAATATCTCGCTAGACTTAAGGTAGATTATTGGATCCTTAAATCTTTATTCTACATTTCGAGATAATGACGCCAAGATACATTTATGTTGACGGGAAAACATACTCCAGTTCGAATATTTCATCTCGCTAATAAAGATGACGAAATACTTTATTTTTATCTCAAACCCACGTTCTCAAGCCTTAGTAACTGTTATTTGTTAGTGGTTTAGTGGTGCGATATTTTAGGAGCAGTTAAATCAATTCAAATCCATGTATAAATATCATTTTTTCTCCATTTTGAAGGGGAGATACATCTAAATTTAGGAAAAGAGATTTGACAGAAGAACAAACTCAATGTTCCTTTTTATTTTATTTTATGATCGAGTTATGTACACTACTATCAATGAATAGGTTCTGATATGGTCGAGATACACAGTAGGCCGAAATGATCATCTCAATTGGGGAGATAAAAAAATGCTTATTATACTTGATATAGCCGAAATGAGTATCTCGTTCAGAGAATTCGAAATGCTATTATACTAATACGAAATGAATTATTATTTCGTATTAGTTAGCTCGAGCAATATATTTCGAAGACGCAGATAATAGAATATATCGCTAGATTTAAGGTAGATTCTTGGATCCTTAAATCTTTGTTCTACATTTCGAGATAATGATGTCGAGATACATTTATGTTGACGGGAAAGCATAATTCTGTTCGAATATTTCATCTCGCTAATAAAGATGGCGAGATACTTTATTTTTATCTCGAACCCACGTTCTCAAGCCTTAGTAACTTTTTTTGTTAGTGGCTTAGTAGTGCGATATTTTAAGAGTAGTTAAATCAATTCAAATCCATGTATAAATATCATTTTTTCTCCATTTTAAAGGGGAGAGACATCTAAATTTAAGAAAAGAGATTTGAGAGAAGAACAAATTGGCGCCGTCTGTGGGAAAGATCAAGCTGAGACGTGAGACTGTTAGATCATTGTTATTATGGTGAATACACGGAATTCTCGAAGGAGAGAGGAAGTTGGAGAAGGATCCAGAGTTGCACCCAATGATGATCAATCGGAAGAGTCAAATGTTGTTCCAAATCATCCTCGTCAGGATACCATTACTTTAACTAAGGAAGAATTAGATGAGATAGTTGCTGCAGCGATGCAAAAAGCTTTGAGCAAGCACCCTTTGGAGTCACAACAAGGTGATACGAACAAACAACGAACGCGAGGCCGAGGAGAGAAAAGACATTTCGATGGGAGAGAAAGTCGTTCAGTATCTCCTATGATCTGAGGACGATCACAGACCGATCTATCTGAGAGAGTTGAGGATTTACAGAGGGAAATCAAGGAAGTAAGAAGGAATTTTAGATCAAGTTTTCGGGGTAAAAGAGGTAATCCCTTTTCGGAAATCGTGATGGGAGATGAATTACTGACTTCTTTTAGGCCAGTAAATTTTGAGTATGATGGTACTTCGGATCCCTGGGATCATTTATGTCGGTTCGAGAATACAACATTATTACATCGTTATACTGATGAGGTGAAATGTAGAGTTTTCGCTACTACATTAACGAAAGCTGCACAAACATGGTTTAGTCAATTGGCTGACGGGATCATTCAGAGTTTTGATCAGTTGTCGTCGTTGTTTTTGCACCAGTTCGCAGGATCCCGTCGACAAGTTAAGTCAACTCAAATGTTGTTTGAGATAAAACAAAAGGAGAACGAATCATTGAGGGATTTTGTAAAGAGATTCACAGCAGCTACCTTAGAGTCCCCTGAAGCTTCAGATGACTTGATTACTAGTGCTTTTATGCAAGGTTTGAGAGAAGGTGATCTACATGCTTCATTGGTGAAAAAAGTGCCGAACAGTTTTGATGATTTACTTCAAAGAGCAACCAAATACATAAATTTGGAAGAAGCACTCCGTATCAAGAAAGATGGAGTTGCATTTCAGGAAGCGAAAACAAAAGATTCGAATATAATGAAGAGAGATGTAGATCTGAGGGGAAAATGATTGATGTCGAATACTCGGACCGAGATGAGAAGAGGTCCTAGGTATGATACTTACACTCAGTTGACATTGCCACCTGGGCAATTATTAATGGAAATTTGGAGTCATCCCAACTACGGTGGCCGACCTCATGGGCTCCTAATCCGAGAAATCCACCAACATTCGGGAATGGAAAGTTATGCCGATTCCATAATGAATATGGACACAGTACTGATGAATGCACGCATCTCAGAGATGAGTTGGAGAGATTAGTTCGCGACAATAAGTTGGCAAGATATGTATCTCGATCCCGACAAGATAACAACAATAGGATGAATGTTGGAGAAGAACCTCAGTGAGATCAAATGAAAGATTTTACCTTGGACATGACACATCAGTCACCTTAAGAAGTACTATTTATAGGGCAATGCTATAGTATGTTGTAATTTTCTTTCTTTTTTACTTTGTTTTACTATGTATTTTGTTTAAACTTGGGTAGTAGTAAATCTCCTTTAAAACTCTTTGTGGATGTAGATCTCGATTATTTGAGATCGAACCACATAAATCGTTTGTTCTGTTTTTTGGAATCTCGATAACTATTGAAGATGGGAGATCGAGATCGTCAAGATCCGATCTAGGGAGTTGATTGACCAAAAGGCAATCAACTATTGAAGATGGGAGATCGAGATCATTCTGATCCGATCTAGGGAGTTGATTGACCGAAAGGCAATCAACTATTGAAGATGGGAGATCGAGATCATTCTGATCCGATCTAGGGAGTTGATTGACCGAAAGACAATCAACTATTGAAGATAGGAGATCGAGATCATTCTGATCCGATCTAGGGAGTTGATTGACCGAAATGCAATCAACTATTGAAGATGGGAGATCGAGATCATTCTGATCCGATCTAGGGAGTTGATTAACCGAAAGTACTCAACTATTGAAGATGAGAGATCGAGATCGTCAAGATCTGATCTAGGGAGTTGATTGACCGAAAGACAATCAACTATTGAAGATGGGAGATCGAGATCATTCTAATCCGATCTAGGGAGTTGATTGATCGAAAGACAACCAACTATTGAAGATGGGAGATCGAGATCATTCTGATCCGATCTAGGGAGTTGATTCACCGAGAGGTGATCAACTATTGATACTGGGAGATCGAGATCATTCTGATCCGATCTAGGGAGTTGATTAACCGAAAGGTGATCAACTATTGATATTGGGAGATCGAGATCGTTCTGATCCGATCTAGTGAGTTGATTAATCGAAAATGTGGACGCGTGTCTCACCCAAAACGTGTTGGATACGCCTCGTTTCTCGTAAAGATTGAAAAGACTATTCTAATTAATTTCTCGATGTGTGCACACCCACACATCATCTCGGGGGGAGTGGTTGATATGGTCGAGATACACAGTAGGCCGAAATGATCATCTCAATTGGGGAGATCAAAAAATGTTTATTATACTTGATATAGCCGAAATGAGTATCTCGTTCAGAGAATTCGAAATGCTATTATACTAATACGAAATGAATTATTATTTCGTATTAGTTAGCTCGAACAATATATTTCGAAGACGCAGATAATAGAATATCTCGCTAGATTTAAGATAGATTCTTGGATCCTTAAATCTTTGTTCTACATTTTGAGATAATGATGTCGAGATATATTTATATTGACGGGAAAGCATACTCCTGTTCGAATATTTCATCTCGCTAATAAAGATGGCGAGATACTTTATTTTTATCTTGAACCCACGTTCTCAAGCTTTAGTAACTGTTTTTTGTTAGTGGCTTAGTGATGCGATATTTTAGGAGTAGTTAAATCAATTCAAATCCATGTATAAATATCATTTTTTTCTCCATTTTGAAGGGGAGAGACATCTAAATTTAAGAAAAGAGATTTGAGAGAAGAACAGGTTCAAGATACAAATGTATGACCGATCTAGTTTGTTTATGTTTTTATATGAATTAGTTTTCCATTTTTTAAATTATTATTTTTTTTTTATCAAAACATATTCTGATTTTCTTTTTTATAATACGCAAAATCTATAAATCTACTGATTTTTTTTTTCAGTAGATCATACATATGATGAAAATCTTTTGAAATTTGTGTTAATATATTGCATTTTTATGAATAGAAAGGTTTTTATTTATTTATTTTGTCTAATTATTTATTTTGTCTAATTGGAGGATTAACCTTTCATTAGAGGAATGCTCACTTGGATGGATCCAAGTGAGCATTCCTCTAATGAAAGGTTAATCCTCCAATTCTTCTATTACAAAAACTCATGTAATTGGTCTCATGGATAGTTACAATCATATGTAACCTACACTCAAAAATAATATATGAATTGATGTAATTTGAAAATGGGAAAAATGATTTTTTTTTAAATAACTACCGACATATGTATATAGTCTGTCCAAAGTTAATTAAAATTTTAATTTTTTAATTAAAATATATGATCGGGTGTAGATACTATACTTTTAAGAAGATTTTGAGAATAGATTTTTATGAGAATAAAATATTTCAAATTTAATTGATTTTTACATATATATTTTGTTTCCAACTCTTTAGTTTGAGGACTTTATCAAGACTATGCATTGGTAATTTTAATGTAATTTGAAAACACAAAATCTCATGTCCAATGTTCTTATGTGCTACGACATCACGTACGGTCGTGTCTTGGGACACGATCGATCGTACACGATAACAATGTATAAGTATGTCTTTTTCAATTATAAGTATATAAGTATGTGATTTTTTTTTCTCACGTATGATTGTGCGCTGAGACACGGTCCGACCGTGCGCGGCAACACAATAGTGGGTGTGTGGCGCACAGTCATATTTCGGAACACAGTCAACTATGTGCGACAACACAATAAATAAGTATAAGTATGTATTTTTCAACTATAATTATATATCTTTTAAAGTTATAAGTTAGTGTTTTTTCGTTGTCGTGCACGGTCGACCGTTTCCTGAAATATGACCGTGCACGATTCCGTTGCACGTGAGATTGGCCTCTTGCAAGACCTATTCACTTGAAAATGGGAAAATGGATTTTTTTTCAGTAATTACCGATATATTTAGTCTGTGTCCAATAGTTAATTAAATTATCTTTTAATTTTATAATTAAAATATATTAGAAATCGGGTGTACATACTATACTTTTAAGAAGATTTTATGAGAATTGATTTTTATCAGGATAAAACATTTCAAAGTTAATTGATTTCTACATATATATTTTGTCTCTAACTTTTTAGTTTGAGAACTTTATCAAGACTATAAGTTGGTAATTTGAATGAATAAAAATGGATGATATTAGAGTTGTCGATTTGATGCAAAAATTGAAAGATGGATGTTGTCTTTTCAAATTACAAGGATTTTGAAATCAATTAAGTGAGGATCGTCTTTGTGTGAGTTTTCGTATTATATATTACATGATTTATTTCTTAGTCTTGTTGGAAATTCTGGATTAAATTCCAGAAATTTTGTCTTGCTTTGGGCATTAATTACACATGGGTTCCGAACCCGATTGTGGCGAAATAAAGTTGGAATATGTTCACCTCCGTGAGAGGTTCGTGACGAGATATTGTACGCCCAAAACGGATAAAAGGTGAATGAGAAATTGAATCTCAAAGTTGCATGTTTGGATCCTTGCTTAGGCTTGGAAATTGGAGTGTGGGTTGTTGTCCCACATTGGAAAACCAACACAAAATTTTCCACTATATATAGTTTTTCACTATAGTGTGGGATAAGTAATGTTGGCAAAAGGCTCTCTCTCGCACGTGGGGGTGCAAATCAAATTCCGAATAGAACTTCGGACCATGGAACTCGTGTGCACACGCGGTCTGCGTACACGAATGTCGGTCCGGATTTTCCAACATGTGACATGCCTTTTAACCTTCCAAGGTCTGCGTACACGAATGTCGGTCCGGATTTTCCAACATGTGACATGCCTTTTAACATGTGACATGCCTTTTAACCTTCCAAGGTCTGCGTACACGAATGTCGGTCCGGATTTTCCAACATGTGACATGCCTTTTAACCTTCCAACTTCCGCGTGTACGAATGTCGGTCCGATAAGTGGCGGCCTCGCCCGGTTCATTTTGCCACGTTTTTGCACCCTTGACCTTTGATTTTCCAACATGTGACATGCCTTTTAACCTTCCAACTTCTTGCATCAATTGCAAGCAATTAATTTGCAGTTTTAAAACTGCCTTGAAAGGGCTATAAAAGGAGCCTCCCTCCACATGATCACCACCAAGTAATAGCTCGAATTCCCAACTCTTTCTTCGTCCTTCATCCTGTTTTTCGAGCTCTCTTTAATACCGATCAGGCATTCTTCCAGTTCGCCAAGACAGCGAGTTTAGTGCTTAACTTGGCTGTGGTTTTTAACCGTTGTATCCTGGGAAACGGACGTCCATAGAGTACTCAAGCACCAAGAGAGTCGGACGAATCTGTTTTAAGGAAACCGTGCGTGCACGGGCCTCGGTCTTACGTTGTTCCAAATTCCAGTACCTCTTGACCTTTGATTTTCCAACATGTGACATGCCTTTTAACCTTCCAACTTCTTGCAAGCAATTAATTTGCAGTTTTAAAACTGCTTTGAAAGGGTTATAAAAGGAGCCTCCCTCCACATGATCACCACCAAGTAATAGCTCGAATTCCCAACTCTTTCTTCGTCCTTCATCCTGTTTTTCGAGCTCTCTTTGATACCGATCAGGCACTCTTCCAGTTCGCCAAGACAGCGAGTTTAGTGCTTAACTTAGCTGTGGTTTTTAACCGTTGTATCCTGGGAAACGGACGTCCATAGAGTACTCAAGCACCAAGAGAGTCGGACGAATCTATTTTAAGGAAACCATGCGTACACGGGCCTCGGTCTTACGTTGTTCCAGATTCCAGTACCTCTTGACCTTTGATTTTCCAACATGTGACATGCCTTTTAACCTTCCAACTTCTTGCAAGCAATTAATTTGCAGTTTTAAAACTGCTTTGAAAGGGTTATAAAAGGAGCCTCCCTCCACATGATCACCACCAAGTAATAGCTCGAATTCCCAACTCTTTCTTCGTCATTCATCCTGTTTTTCGAGCTCTCTTTGATACCGATCAGGCACTCTTCCAGTTCGCCAAGACATCGAGTTTAGTGCTTAACTTGGCTGTGGTTTTTAACCGTTGTATCCTGGGAAACGGACGTCCATAGAGTACTCAAGCACCAAGAGAGTCGGACGAATCTATTTTAAGGAAACCGTGCGTACACGGGCCTCGGTCTTACGTTGTTCCAGATTCCAGTACCTCTTGACCTTTGATTTTCCAACATGTGACATGCCTTTTAACCTTCCAACTTCTTGCAAGCAATTAATTTGCAGTTTTAAAACTGCCTTGAAAGGGCTATAAAAGGAGCCTCCCTCCATATGATCACCACCAAGTAATAGCTCGAATTCCCAACTCTTTCTTCATCCTTCATCCTGTTTTTCGAGCTCTCTTTGATACCGATCAGGCACTCTTCCAGTTTGCCAAGACAGCGAGTTTAGTGCTTAACTTGGCTGTGGTTTTTAACCGTTGTATCCTGGGAAACGGACGTCCATAGAGTACTCAAGCACCAAGAGAGTCGGACGAATCTGTTTTAAGGAAATCGTGCGTGCACGGGCCTCGGTCTTACATTGTTCCAGATTTCAGTACCAGGTGTTGCCCAACATTTCCGACAACATTTCACTTGTTCCAGAATCTGCCAGTTTCAGGTGTTACCGTCAGTGTTGCCAACATTTTCCAGTTTTCACCCAACAGTCTTAAAACAGATTCCTTTACCTTCTGGAAATGACGACCAATCCTCCTGCCCCTGCTCAGGTTCCCCTACTGGTGCTAACCCTCCTGGACCAAACAGACCTGCTGGACCTACTGCCCCTCCAGCTCCAGTCGGGGTTCCAATCAATCACCTTGATAAGCCGGAGAAGTTCAATGGTTTGAACTTCAAACGTTGGCAATGAAAAATGTTGTTTTATTTGACAACATTGAACCTTGCTAGGTTCTTGGCGGAAGATGCTCCGGTTCTTGGTGAGAATGCGGATGCACAAGCTGCTCATGCTTTGGATGCATGGAATCACGCCGACTTTCTATGTCGGAATTATGTGATGAACAGCCTAGCTGATGGACTGTACAACGTGTATAGTTCGTTGAAAACGGCTAAGGAACTGTGGGAATCTTTGGAAAAAAAATATAAGTCCGAAGATGCTGGTGCCAAGAAATTTATAGTTGGCCGGTTTCTTGACTTTAAGATGGTTGATTCTAAGACCGTGTTAAGTCAAGTGCAAGAGTTGCAAGTTATCTTACATGAGATCCATTCCGAGGGGATGACGTTAAGTGAAACCTTCCAAGTGGCTACATTAATCGAGAAGTTGCCACCGGGTTGGAAAGACTTCAAGAACTACTTGAAGCATAAACGCAAAGAAATGAATGTGGAGGAGTTGATCGTCCGTCTTCGTATTGAAGAGGACAATCGAGTCTCCGAAAAGAGGTTGATTAGCCCGGATGGGGCGAAGGCTAATGTGGTCGAGCATAGCTCGAGAAAGAAGAAGAATTCCGGTCATGATAGCAAAGGGATGCTAGGGCCGAAGAAAGAGTGTTTCAAGAAAAAGTTTTCCGGTAATTGTTTCAATTGTGACAAGCCGGGTCACAAGGCGGCTGAATGTCGAAAGTCGAAGAAGAAAAAAGAATCCAACATGGTTGAAAACATCACCAAAGATGTTGATGACATGCACTTAGCTGCTATCATTTCTGAAGTTAACTTGGTGAACTCCAATCCGCTTGAGTGGTGGATTGATACTGGAGCTACTTGTCATGTTTGCTCCAGCAAAGAGTTGTTCAGCAAGCTTGAGGAATTTGGGTCCGAAGATAAGCTGTATATGGGAAATGCGGCCACGTCTGATGTGAAAGTCAAATGAAATGTGGTGTTGAAGATGACATCTGGGAAGGAGTTGACGTTTCACAATGTGTTGTATGTGCCAGAAATTCGCAAGAATTTGGTGTCCGGTTCGCTTCTGATCAAGCACGGTTTTCGTATTGTTTTTGAGTCTGATAAGGTCAATTTGACCAAAAATGGAATGTTTGTAGGGAAGGGTTATATTGTTGATGGGTTGTTTAAGCTCAATGTAATGGTTGTTAAACCTAAGAATGTTATGAATAAAATTGGTACCTCTTCCGTTTATATGCTTGAGTCTTCGTTTATGTGGCACGGTAGACTAGGACATGTCAATTATGATAGCCTGCGCAAGTTAATGAATTTGAAAAGCATACCTATATTCCAAATTGACTCTAAACGTAAGTGCGAAACTTGTGTTGAAGCAAAATTAACGAGGTCATCGTTTCATACTATTGAAAGAAATAGTGAACCACTAAGTTTAATTCACTCGGACGTGTGTGACTTAAAATCGGTGCAAACACGTGGTGGAAATAAATATTTCATCACCTTTGTAGATGATTGCACTAAGTTTTGTTATGTCTATCTTCTAAAGAGTAAAGATGAGGCAATAGAGAAATTTATTCTCTACAAAAATGAGGTGGAAAATCAACTAAGTACAAAAGTTAAGGTGCTTAGAAGTGATAGAGGAGGTGAATACGTATCACCTTTTGCCGACTTCTATGCCCAGCACGGAATTAGGCATGAAACTTCAGCACCTTATTCACCTCAACAAAACGGTGTTGCAGAGCGTAAAAATCGAACTCTCAAAGAGATGATGAACGCCATGCTGCTAAGTTTGGGTTTGCCTCCGAACATGTGGGGGGAAGCTGTGCTGTCAGCTAATTACCTTTTAAGTAAAGTGCCCCGAAAGAAGGTAGACAAAAGTCCATACGAATTGTGGCATGGAAGGGCACCTTCCTACAAATACTTGAGGGTGTGGGGTTGTCTTGCAAAGATAGTCGTACATCTTCCCAAACAAGTGAAAATCGGTCCTAAAACTATTGACTGTGTATTTATTGGATATGCACACAACAGTAGCGCATATCGGTTTCTTATGCATGAGTCTCAATTAGCTGACATACACAAGAACACGATAATCGGATCACGAAACGCTTCGTTTTTCGAACACATCTTTCCACATAAAACGAAAATGGATGATGTATCCGTTAGTAGGGATGTGGAACCTATGGGAAAAGAACCAAGTGGAGATAACGAGGTTGAGCTAAGACGTAGTAAAAGGGCTAGAGTTGAAAAATCATTTGGTGATGATTTCCTTACCTACATGCTTGAAAGTGAACCTCAAAGTTACTCAGAGGCTGTGAGTTCCTCTGAAGGACCTATTTGGAAAGAGGCAATTAAAAGTGAAGTTGATTCAATCCTGCAAAATCACACTTGGGAATTAGTGGATCTTTCTCCGGGGAGTAAACCACTAGGGTACAAGTGGATCTTCAAAAGGAAAATGAAGGCAGATGGTACTATCGATAAGTACAAGGCAAGACTTGTGATAAAAGGATTTCGGCAGAAACAAGGCCTTGACTATTTTGATACATATTCTCCTGTAACGAGAATAACGTCCATTAGAATGGTGTTAGCCATCGCAGCTTTAAGAAATCTTGAAGTGCATCAAATGGATGTCAAGACTGCGTTCTTGAATGGAGATCTCGAAGAGGAGATTTATATGGAACAACCAGAAGGTTTTATAGCACCTGGATATGAAAATAAGGTGTGCAAGTTAGTAAAGTCTTTATATGGCTTGAAACAAGCACCAAAACAATGGTATGAAAAATTTGATAATGCCATGTTGAGTAGTGGATTCAAAATCAATGAATGCGATAAGTGTGTTTATGTGAAGAACACTGAAAATGGCTACGTCATTCTATGTCTTTACGTAGATGACATGCTCATCGTTGGAAGCAACAATAAGATGATCAAGTCCACTAAAGATATGTTGAATGCGAAATTTGACATGAAAGATATGGGTTTGGCCGACGTGATCCTTGGAATTAATATCCATAGATCGTCTGAGGGACTTGTGTTAAGTCAAACACATTATGTTGAAAAAATTCTTGAGAAATTTAACAAGGATGATTCAACATATGCCAGGACCCCGTTTGATCCTAGCCAACATTTATCAAAAAATCGAAAAGACGGTGTGTCTCAAGTTGAATACTCTCGAATAATTGGAAGTCTGATGTACTTGATGAGTTGTACACGACCTGACATTGCTTACGTTGTCAGCAGACTTAGTAGATATACGAGCAATCCGGATGCTGAGCACTGGAAAGCTATCGTGAGAGTACTTAGGTACTTAAGGTACACTCGTGAGTATGACCTGTACTATTCCAATTATCCAATCGTAGTTGAAGGATACAGTGATGCGAACTGGATATCGGATATGAAGGACTCTAAGTCCACTAGTGGGTATGTGTTCACACTAGGAGGTGCAGTCGTTTCGTGGAAATCTTCTAAACAAACGGTAATTGCTAGATCCACTATGGAATCTGAGTTTATAGCTCTAGATAAGTGTGGAGAAGAAGCGGAATTGCTTTGTCACTTTGTAGAAGATATTAGAATGTGGCTTAAACCTGTGCCCGTAATTAGTATACATTGCGATAGCCAATCGGCTATTGGGAGAGCACAAAGCCACATATATAATGGTAAGTCTAGACACATTCGTCGAAGACATAATACCATTAAACAACTACTCTCTACTGGAGTCATCTCGATTGATTACGTAAAATCGAAAAACAACTTGGCAGATCCGTTAACCAAAGGGTTAAATAGAGAGTTGGTTGCAAGTTCGTCGAGAGGGATGGGGCTAAAGCCTTATGATAAATGAGTTGAGACAAAGGAAAACCCAACCTAGTTGACTGGAGATCCCAAGATCTAGGTTCAAAGGGACAACCGACTTGTTAAAACTTGAACGATCACTGTGGGTGATATTTTTAATATATCTCAAAACTCATCCTGAATTGAGAAACAGTGATTTAGTGGGTTTAGGGTAAGCTTAAAGCTTTTAATGATTCTGTCGTGGAGGAAGAGTCACCTATGTAAGAAAGAAGTGGGGCCGCTTCAAAGGGAATCGTTGAAAGGCTCGATTCTTAGCAATTCTCGCAGAACCAGGATGTTGTTCATGGCCAAAAACGAACATAACCATGAGAACTGGATAGTGTTAGGGAAAGTCTTGTGTGAGACGCATCATCATTTACACCAATGACCGATTAGTTCAAGGACATCGCGTCTATTAATTAGCTAGTAAAGTAAATGCGTTTTCACAAGGGAAGGTTCAAAGGGTAACACCTACCTATCCTATGCAAGACTCAACTGTTGATCGGTATCTTTTTTCCTCTTTGTATCAATTTTTCATTTATGTGGGGGATTGTTGGAAATTCTGGATTAAATTCCAGAAATTTTGTCTTGCTTTGGGCATTAATTGCACATGGGTCCCGAACCCGATTGTGGCGAAATAAAGTTGGAATGTGTTCACCTCCGTGAGAGGTTCGTGGCGAGATATTGTACACCCAAAACGGATAAAAGGTGAATGAGAAATTGAATCTCAAAGTTGCATGTTTGGATCCTTGCTTAGGCTTGGAAATTGGAATGTGGGTTGTTGTCCCACATTGGAAAACCAACACAAAATTTTCCACTATATATAGTTTTTAACTATAGTGTGGGATAAGTAATGTTGGCAAAAGGCTCTCTCTCGCACGCGGGGGGTGCAAATCAAATTCCGAATTGAACTTCGGACCATGGAACTCGTGTGCACACGCGGCCTGCGTACACGAATGTCGGTCCGATAAGTGGCGGCCTCGCCCGGTTCATTTTGCCACGTTTTTACACCCTTGACCTGCACACGCGGCCTGCGTACAGGAATGTCGGTCCGATAAGTGGTGGCCTCACCCGGTTCATTTTGCCACGTTTTTACACCCTTGACCTTTGATTTTCCAACATGTGACATGCCTTTTAACCTTCCAACTTCTTGCATCAATTGCAAGCAATTAATTTGCAGTTTTAAAACTGCCTTGAAAGGGCTATAAAAGGAGCCTCCCTCCACATGATCACCACCAAGTAATAGCTCGAATTCCCAACTCTTTCTTCGTCCTTCATCCTGTTTTTCGAGCTCTCTTTGATACCAATCAGACACTCTTCCAGTTCGCCAAGACAGCGAGTTTAGTGCTTAACTTGGCTGTGGTTTTTAACCGTTGTATCCTGGGAAACGGACGTCCATAGAGTACTCAAGCACCAAGAGAGTCAGACGAATCTGTTTTAAGGAAACCGTGCGTGCACGGGCCTCGGTCTTACGTTGTTCCAGATTTCAGTACCAGGTGTTGCCCAACATTTCACTTGTTCCAGAATCTGCCAGTTTCAGATGTTGCCGTCAATGTTGCCAACATTTTCCAGATTTCACCCAACAAGTCTTTGGTATGATTTCATGTGATTGAAATTTGTCTTTGATGGTGAAATTAACCATGTGGCTGGGTTCTTAATTATGTTGTATACTATGGGAATGGTAGATGTTTTATGCAAATTTTAGTTATATAAATATAATACATTTATTTTGGACAATAAACTGTTGTTTGTGAATGAATATCCATGCAAAAATTTGTAATTTGATTATCATAATATTCATTAAAACAGTTTCATCAGTTTGAGTGTCGCCTGAATAATTGGTTTAAATGAATATTCTTCTACTGTTTTTATGGGGTTTTTTTTAAATCCAACTGAAAAGAAAATAAGGCATAATTCATTTCTTCAGAAAATTAGAGAAAGTCGCATTATACTTATAAAAACGCATTTGTATTGTGGCTGTATTATAGCCGTTGAAGTAGTTAGTAGTCGGGATCTGTGCGTAAGGTTTGCAAACAGCTTCTTGGATTGGTTATTCAAGATCAAAGGGCTCATCTTTCAGTTCAGATTTCTAGCTTATTTCTTAACGGATTTGAGTGATTTTTTTTTCTATAGTTTAAATATATATAGAGCTATGGTGGGTCAGTTGACGTTTTCATTAATGAGCATTAGAGAGAGAAAGAGAGCAGTGAGAAGTTGGTTGTGTTGTGGTTTTCTGATTTTGCTTTGGGTTGCATTTTCTTTGGTTGATTCTATTTCTTGCAAGTTCGAGGTTATTCCATTCAAGGTGTTTGAATAAATTCCTCTGAGACCAACATTCTATATGTTGAGTTATGCATTATAGTTGGTGTTTATATAACTAAATGAAATACATTTAAATTTAGCTTTATTGGTGTGGTTTAGAAAGAATTACCTGATATATGTGTAATCACAAACTATATCTCCAATCATGAAAAAAACAATCCAAATATTGATTGAAACTTCTGTTTTGAAATGTAGATATATAGTATGAACGAATCAATCAAAGTTTCAATGTCATTGGGTTCTTGATAGATTGATCTCATTGATCAAATTGAAAGAGAAGCCATGTTTTTGAAACATGCTAGTAAATTAATTTCTTGTGATAGTAAATTAACTTACTTTTAGAAAAAAAAAAAAAAGGTTTCAAATACTATTTTATACTGTCTAGTTCATCATTTATACATTTTGTCTAAAATAAGTATATATGGTGCATTTAATAATATCATAAAATTGGAAAATATATATTTGTTATAGAATTATCAATTTTAAAAAATATTTCTATTTTGTAATTTTATTAAATATAATTTTTATAATTTGTAATGAAGGTTGCATATCTAAGGTATATCACAAATATCCATATCGATCTTGATATCCGTTGGTCTTAGTATAAAATTGGAAAAAAAAATGGAGAAATATCACAGATATATCCCAAAATATCAATATTTATCAAAAAATCGAGATTTTTTTAAAATTTGTATTTTTAGACAAAAATAAATTTGATTGAAATTTTATAAATTTAAAACATCGCCAATGATCGCAAAAGCCAAATTTTATTTTCAAAATTGCAACGTGCTTGGAACGAAGATGGAAGCTTAAATGCTTAGATCAATGGATATGGACACAAATCAAAATGATATGTCTCAAGAATCATATATTCTGACACATATAAGAGTTCACAGTTTGATTTGGAGTACTCAAAACGTATTTCATTATCCACTCCCTCAAATGTATTATGGAAGTTCAAAGCATGTACCAACAAAATGATGATGGACTCAATCCACACTATCCAATTTGGCAAAAACTTTCGTGCAATTGGTGCACCGTGCAATCCGCACATTTATGTTATAAATGTAGTACCTTTATGTTATAAATGTAACACCTTTATGGATGTTCATTTTAAAAGGTACAAATATTTGTATATAAAAGTACTACATTTATAATATAAAGGTTTTCCGTGCAACTCTGTGCACCAGTTGCACGGAAGTGTTACTCATCCAATTTATGGTGAAATCATTGGAAGAGATAGATCAATGTACCTTGCATAATTATATTCGCAAGTACTCAAATGTGATGAGTGGGTACCAATATTGTTTAGATAAAGTTAATATCAACATAATTATATTCATAAGTACTCAAATGTGATGAGTTGGTACCAATATTGTTTAGATAAATATAACATTGCACTTATCATTTTCGAACCTCATAGATCATCATATTGATACTATGATTTGGTTGTATCAATCAATTTTGAATAAATGTCAATTTTCTTAACGTTTTTGTATGTTTATTATCTATATGTTTGTTGTAAACATGTTATTTTGTTGATATTACAAATTAAATATATGCATTTTTTGATATTTTTGTATGTTTATTATCTATATGTTTGTTGTAAACATGTCATTTTGTTGATATTACAAATTAAATATATGCATTTTTTGATGTTTTTGTATATTTATTATCTATATGTTTGTTGTAAACATGTCATTTTGTTGATATTACAAATTAAATATATGCATTTTTTGATGTTATAATAGTCTGTAAAATATTATGTAAAATTTCCAAATTTTTAATAGAATTTCCGTCATTTTTTAAATTTTTTTGCGATATCGATATATCCGTAAAATGATAAAAACAAGGTTGCGATACGTATTACAATATGATAGTTTCATCCTTGATTATATGTATTTAGAGATAAATATTGGTGGTATTTTTGTACCTCAAAACAATATTTTCATCCTTGGTTATATGTAGTTAGAAATAAATATTAATAGTATTTTTGTACCTCAAAATACTTCAATGAGATATATGAACATGAGTGTTAATTGAATCTTTTCCCAATAATATATAACAATGTTTAAAAAAAGTTGTTGCCATATTTGATCCCGGGTGAGTAATATATAAAACATGAGTCACACTTGTGTGCCCCCGACCCGCCCCGACCTGCTCCTACCCGTGCACCTATATATATATATATTTTTTTTCGTGCATATACTATTGAGGTATTACAAATTTGTTCTATAGATATTACAAACATGAACTAAAGATAGTTGATACCTGAAGATTATATGTGTGATACCTTTAGATTTGTGAGGTGCGCGCGGTGGGTGTGGACGCATGGGTGCATGGCGTGAGCGCGCGGTGTGGGAGCGCAATATGGGCGCGCGCGGTTTTGAGGTATCACATATATGATACCTGAAGAGCATATGTGTGATACATTTAGACTTGTGAGGTGTGTGCGACGGGTTTGGGCGGTGTGGGCGCGCGGCGTGCGCGCACAACATGGGTGCATGGGCGCGCGGTTTTGAGGTATCACACATTTGTTCTATAGGTATTACAAATATGAACTAAATGTATTTGATACTTGAAGAGTATATGTGTGATACCTTTAGAACAAATGTGTAATACCAACATGTGCGCGTGCGTGGACGCACGGCAAGGGCGCGTGGGAGCGGCCCACGCGCCGGGTCGGGTTGGGGGCATATGATTTTTTGTCATAAAATATATATATCAGCAAAAACTTATGTGCTTTCGGGTCACTATGTCCTCAATCCCCAATTTTTTTTTCTTTTTTTTTTTCCTTTTTCTTACACGCTTCTTTCTTTTTCTTTTTTTCCTTTTTTTTTCACGTCAATGTTTTTTTTTCCTCTTTTCTTACACGCTCCTTTTTTTTTTTCACGCCAATGTTTTTTTTCCCTCTTTTCTTACACGCTCTTTTCATTTTTTTTCCTTTTTTTTACACATTAAGTTTGAGGTGATATTTCATCTATTATTCTTTCTTATTGTACATTCTTCTTCTTCTTCGTTTTCTTCTCTATCTTCTTCTTTTTCGTATTCTTCATCAAATTATCATGGAATTGTGTATGTGGTTTTTTTTCTTCTTCCTTTTCTCTTTTACTCATATCCAGAATTATGACAATTGATTTCATAGAATTGCAGTGTTTTACTGCCAAAATATTTTTATGAAAAGAGAGAATGAGTGGAAGACACTAATGTCAGTCAACTTTTATTTTTATTTTTATGGTTGTAGAAAATACTTGCCATATAATATTTTTTGGGTGGGACTAAAGACACCCCACCCTTTTCTAAGCCCACCCCAATTTATAGATTTTTTAATTAAATTTTTTTTAAAAATAAATAATGTCAATTTTACCCTTAGGTCAAACTATACTAATTTAGTTCGGCCATTACGACCAAACGTACTTCTATGTGTTCGGCCAACGTGCTTCTATTGAACAATCTTCTGTGTTCGGTCAACTAGGACCAAACAAAATTGCTCGGGTTTGATCGTTGTTTTGCGTTTTTCATACGATTTTCACACGATTTTCATACATTAAACAAATCCGTGAAATGTTCGTCATTATGTTGGCATTATATTCCTTAAGAAAAAAAAATTAACATGAAAGAAGCAAGAAAGATGGAAAATAGAGAAGGGGGAAAGAAGAGGGAGATTAAAGTTTCATAATTTTTTTTGTTTTTCTTTTTTATTGCATATACAAAATTTTTAATTTTTTTATTTAAAATATTTTTTTATTGGGATGTATTTAGAACAAGGTGGGGTCCCTTTAGTCCCACCCTATTTTTAATTTTTTTATTATATTATTTTAATATATTAAGGCCCAGTTTGGATTGGTAGATGGGCTTCTAAAACTGTCATAAACCCAGAAAATTCTTGTTTGGATATCAAGCTAGGCCCTGTTATGTTTAATAGGCCCGGTTTTAATATGCTGATGTGGAGGGTTTAAGTAAGGAGTATATGTGTGTTTATAAACCCAAGGAATTTGATGGGTTTATTAACCCATATTTGAACCTATGAGCATTGGATGTGAAAAGACCATATTGCCCTCCAATTTTGAATCATAATGACTAAAAGACCCTAGATCTTGGGAGAATTACAACATGTCACATATAAATAGAATTGGAGATGAAACCCTACCTTCTCCTTCGCATTTCCTTACACGAGTGATTCTTCGACTATGATGATTCGTATGGAAGCTGGGATCTAACCATTGAAGTGAAGTGCGTGCTCTTTTGTTGAAGAAGAATTTGAAGGCTTTGTTGTAAGTATGTTGACACTCAAAAGTTCATATGTGTCTTCATGTTGTTTTGTTGCGTTTTGGTGGGTGGATGCAATTTCGTCGAAAGTGTGTCTTCTTTGTTTTCTTGTTTTTTGTTCTCATCTCTTCGAAGACATGAACAATCGTAATTTTTTCTTTTGCTCCATTAAATGTCGGAATGCTCGAAGCTGTTTTTTTGGATCTTCCACACTCGATGTTCTTCACCATTTACTTGGAGAGCGAATTTGGCCTATCTTGTTTCTTGAGATTTGTATTCACATGTGATTGATTATTATGTTGCACCTCTGTTTGTAGCTGTGACTTTGCATTTTATGGCAGCCAATTTTTTGTCTCCATAATTCAATATTTGCATTTGTGCTCATTGCCAAATGAAAGAGCTAGAGCAATTAATTTACAAGTGTTAAAAATATATAAACATTATGCAGATCTTTTTCATTATGCAGCGAAATGAGAGCAGAACATGTGATATTGTTCTTTGGTGAAATAATCTCCAATAATCGCTATTGTAATGTGATATTGAGTTTTCCAATTAAAATTGTCTCTGAAAATGTGTTGTATTATTTGTAGACCTGTGTATAACAATTTTCTTGTACAGTCAAATAATTCTCATTAATAACTCTATTGTCTTATTTGTTGTTTCAACTTCGATCGAGTTTGAATCCATTTGGCAGTCGATTGAATTCATTGCACTTCCTTCCAACTTATATCAGGTACGTGAGTTATACTGTGGCAAAATGCATATAGTGTTTCTTCATACACTAGTTTTATGCTTGTTGTTTTGTGTTTGAATATCGGTGATTTCAATTTGGATTGATATAGGTGTACCTTCAACTGTGATGTTAAAACTATATTAGTAAATCATTCATATGTGTATCGGAATGCTGCGTGTTATTTATGACATGGATTTTCAGATTGGATTGGATTTTTTCGATCTATTTTTATTATCAAGGAGTTCACCCTTTTAAAATGGCTAGATGTCCATTAATTTAGTAGCTGTTATTTATGTAAATGAAGCTGATTATTATCCAAAGTATGTCCATATATGTTAAAATAAATCACTCATCAATTTAGAAGCATCATATCAACGTTGTAAAAAAATTGAGCAATTTCTTGAAAAGTGATCTCAGACAAAGTGAAATAGAACATCATGCATATTTCAGCATATACTGATTGGGCCAAAATATACATGCTAGATGTCAATAGTGTCTAATTATTTTGAAATTTCTTGTTCTTTCTTTATTTGAAGATGGATCTTGATGAAGAAGTCCAACAAAACATGATTGTGATGGACGCAATCACCGTGTCCTTAAAAGCATTTCTTGTTTTATTCACAACCATTTATATTCGGTTGTCACATAGAAACCGTAGGCAGCGTAGTACCCAAAGAACACTATCAAGATACAACTTGACATCTAGGATCACACGAACTCTAGAGCACACTAGGAGAATTTCCAACGATAATGATATCACCTGTCTAAACCACTTGAGAATGAGTTGTGATTCATTCTCAAGGCTTTGTTATTTGTTAGAGAATGTAGGTGGTCTCCAATCAAGTCGTCATGTCACCCTTTCCGAACAAGTTGCAATTTTCCTAAGTATTCTCTCTCACCATAAAAAAATCGTGTAGTCAAACATGATTTCAATCGTAGTGGTTACACAATTAGTACCCAATTCCACAAAGTGCTCAATGCTCTTCTCAAACTACATTCCGTCCTACTTGTCCAACCCGAACCTATTCATGAGGATTGTTCTGATGAACGATGGAAATACTTCAAGGTATTACTCCATCCAAACTATATCTAGTGATTTCGGTTTTTATGGTTCTTTCAAAAATAATATTTATCTTAACACGACCCAAACATATATTAGTAACTAGCAATAACCACCTTCAAATGTGGATGTCTTTTGTAGGGTTGTCTTAGCGCACTTGACGGGACTTATGTGTCTGTCAAGGTCGCACTACAAAATAAACCACGGTATAGGAATCGTAAAGGGAACATAGCCGTTAATGTAATGGCTGTTTGTGATCGGCACATGAACTACGTGTATGTGTTAGCCGGTTGGGAAGGTTCTGCGGTAGATGGTAGGGTCTTACGTGATGCTATCACTCGGCCACATGGGTTGAGAGTTCCTCAAGGTAACACAATGGTTACTCAATTCCTATACCGATGAATTTGAACTTTTAAATGATAGCATTCTCTCACTACTTAAGGGAAATATATAATTCATATATTTCAGAATATTTGACATCTTATCTTCTCCAAACCACTACACCTTTCAGGAAATTACTACCTAGTGGATGGAGGTTATACTAATGGAAATGGTTTTTTAGCACCTTATCGAGGAGTTAGGTACCATTTACAAGAGTGGGAACATTGTAATGTTTCACCTTGAACCCCTCAAGAGTTTTTCAACTTAAAGCATGCTAAAGCACGTAACGTAATTGAACGTTCTTTCGGGATACTCAAGGCTCGATGGGGTATTCTTAGGAGCAACTCGTACTACCCCATTAAGACTCAAAATGCAATAATCTTAGCGTGTTGCCTCTTACACAACTTCATTCGCATGAACAGTAGTGAAGACCCACTTGAATTTGATGTCCCCGAGTCACATAGAGAGTTAGAGGGCGGTATTGAGGCCGAAGACAATGTAATGATAGATCAAGTTGAGACCTCTCAAGCTTGGACTTGTTGGAGGGACAATATTGCAATGCAATTGTACAATGACAATAATGTCTCCTATGATTAATTAGTCATATAACTAATGACCTTGTCTTTTGGATTGATGTAGTGGTCTTTTTCTTGAGTTCTATAAATTGTATGAATCTCAAGCATTTTGATGCACAACAATATTGGTGCACTTTACTTGCCATCAGTATGTGTAATTTGATGTCTTTTTTTTGAGAATGCAACTGATTTGCACTTTTCAAGTATATTCAATTCATTTATATTGAATATAACTTAAGGCTTAGCACAATGGATGACACCCACTCTCAATGTGGCAAACCGAAAAAAACGGAGAAGCAAAGGAGGACATGGACGTTCAATGAGGAGCTTGCCTTGGTGAATGCCTTGAAGGGATTGGTTGCCAAGGGGTACAAGTCCGACAATGGTTTTCATACCGGGTATCTTACATTCTTGGAGAATGAAGTGGCTCTCTCTTGTCCTGGGACGGACTTGAAGGCCGAACCGCACATACTGAGTAAGATACATGCGTGGAAACCATTTTATAACTCTTTGTCACATATGATGACCCTTTCTGGATTCACCTTCACTCCTAATTGGGTCATTGATGTTAAGGAGGATGTGTGGCTGGAGTACTTGAAGGTTAGATTAATTTTTTTCCATGCAATTTTAGTGTTTCCTTCTCTTTTTCAGAAACATTTTGTGTAAGGATAATTCATATATTAATATGCAGACTGACCCGACTGCAAGAACAATGCGTCACAAGTGTTGGCCATTTTTTAATGATTGGGGTGAAATTTTCGGTAAGGATCGTGCCACGGGTGAACACGCTGTGAACTTCCACAACGTTGTTAACGAGGTCCTAACTTCCGAGCACCATTCCCCATTGTCCATCGGTGGAACATCTAAGATTGACCCGAGTTCTAATCTCAATGACTCTACAAACGAATTTACCTAAGCGTACGGCTGATTTTGGAGCACAAAATCAAAAGACAACGACGTTTAAGGGGAAACGACCCAAAATGCACAATGTCGATGAGAGCCTTGTATTGACCATGAAAGAGTTTTGCAACGAAGTTACAAGGGAAATCAGTCTCTTGAAGGATAGTGTAAGGGTCAAACATGAAGTTGAAGACAAACGAGCATTAGTTTTTGGGGAATTACTCAAATTTACGCACATTAGTTTGGACATGAGAGTGCGCATTGCAAGGCGATTGTGCCAAAATGAAGATGATCGCGTCCTTTTTTTTTAGTATTCCTCAAGATGCACAACTCCAAATGATCAATCACCTTGTCGACGGTGGGCGACATGTGTAGAATCAAAACTTATGTTCATGAACTAGTTTTATGATAAATATATGTAACCTATCTTGGAAACTATATTCTGTAGAACTTATCACTTGGAGGAGACTGCAGTTGATATGTAAAACTGAAGTACTTTCAATATTCATATTTCACTAATGTTATTTCATGTTAAGGATTTATTAATTATTTTTCAAGTGTATGATGCCTACCAATGAATTTCCTCATTTGAATGTTCATTTCATTTCTTCACTGGGAGAATGCAATAACATTATACAAAACATATTTACAACAAGGAGTACCATTCATATATTAGTAGGCATCATACAACTTACAATCATAATTTGGAATATTAAAGCCACATATTGTTTGGTTGTCTGTACTTGGAAAATAGCCAAAATTAATATGGACGATGACTAATACATACAAAATAAACCTTGCACTCTCCTGAACTATATCCCCAAGGTGAGCACCTTCACTTCTTAGAGCAAGGAGATGCATCCTTGCTAGAAGTCGAAACATAGGATGAGTCGTACAAATTCTTCGGCTCCATGTTGACCACACATGTACCCTTCAATTTCTTTGGTGTAACGCTTGAACTCATCTCTGTTTTCAAAGACGGGGACTTGAAGGAGTCATCTTCGTCGGACACATTGCAGTATGTGTCGATAATTTCCTTCTACTAGCATGTCTTGGTACTCATTTCAGTATCACTAAAAATGGTAACCACCTCGTATAGACGACACATGGGGTCGTTCTCCTCAGCAATAGTGGCTGGAAGAATTTTGACATCAGACGCTTCGTCTATTAGCTTGTAGGGACGGATGAAGCAATCTAATTTTGTTTGAAAAATGACCTTCATGTCCTTCCAACTTGGGTCACCATATTTGCAGTACGCAACAGCGTATGGGTCGGCCTATATCATGGGGACAAAAAAGTGCATAGTTAGTGACGTTTAAATGGATAGGAGAACCAAGTTATGAAATTATCTTACATTCTTGATCAAAGAGATGTATATATTTATACATGTATATTTGATATTCCACTTATATTTACAAGTGATGCCCATACTTTTTTATCACTGCTGACTTCATTAGTAGTAGGATTGTATACAATCTCTTCTGTTCCCAACACTTTCCCAAATACTTCATACCTCTTTCGAACCAATTTCATAAACTTCAAACAATTCTTGTATGAGAAACACTTCCTACAATGCTTGCGCACGTAGTACTGTGCGGTTTGTATAGCGATGAAGTTGTTCCTTCCTTCCTCGTAATTGCCCATACGAGTCTGATCAGCAAGTACGTCAAGAAACGTTTGGCTTGTGGTTTCATCCCACTCCCACCCATAAAACATGTCTCCCTCCAAGGATCTTTCGAGCTTGCTATCCATTGCTAACAAGGTCTTTTTCACACTGGTGGAGGATGTCAAAAGATATATCATTTATAAATAGGTACGACCAATGGTTTAGCTTAATTCATGTGTGATAATTAAAGCCAAATAGCAATGGCATAAATGTGGAGGTTATACTTCAAATCAATCAATGTGGTTCAGAAGTGCACATTTCAAGCTACCATTGAACAACTCATTTTTGTGCATCTCACATATAATTCATATATTTATGTGAATTTGACTTTTTTGGGGTGGATGAAATGGGTCCCTTTAATTAATGTCTTCTGCGAGCTGAATAATGAATGTGAAGTTACTGATCAATCAGAGCAGGAAATGAGCTTTGTACATATTCACATTAATTATATAGATAGTGTCATTGTGCAATTAATTATTTGCATTATGCTGTTAGAGAAGTTGAATTTTCAATACCTATGATTTCTGAGTACTCTAGTCACATATACAGATAACATCAAAGCACAACACTTGTCTTCGTATTATTACAGCGCCACATACATACATGCTAAAAGTAAGCTTGACTTGAAGAGTAGTTAAATTTATTTTCCATGAATCTATGCAGCTTTATAAATTTGTAGATTTGAAAACTTAAATAAATTCAACTACCCACTCTATGCCAATATTAAACAATTTTCAGGAAAATTGGATAATTCAAAAGGGGTTCTTTTAACACATATATTTGCAGTATATTCTTCCTTATATAGTCCCGACTAAAAGTATAATACAAGTGTTGCTAAAAAGTAATCTTTTTTGTCATTCATTTTAGGTGTTGCAACGAATGGATAGGAGAATGAAGAATCAACCATTGCAAGCGTTTCGTGGTCCATACACTTTTGATTTCTATATTATAATCATCTTATGTGCATAATTAAGTATTGTATAAAACAATCTTGTTTGTGGGTCATATAATTTTGAACACCCTAGTAGACATATGAACATCTTACTTCTTATGACTGATGTGGAAGATTATTATGGCTCAAGTAGATTATGCTGATCATATCTTGCAATTTATATTATGTTACATGATGTTTCATATTTCAATTCTTTTCATCTATTTAATTAAAGTCGCCCGTGTCCGATAGTACTATATGATTGTCATTTGGCCTGGATTCGTGACTCTCATTTGATTGTAGTAATAGTATACAACGCCATGCTATCACTCATAGTTGCACTTCCACAATTTTGCACCTTGTTGTGCAGGATGGCACTAACCATTTTTGGCAACATTTATAAAGGTGTTAATCAAAGAATGGATGTAAAAATGGACAAATTATTGCTATACCACCAATTATACATTAATTTAAAAACTGAATTTTATACATGTTAAACTTCGACATGGGCACATAACATATATTAAAAAAGGGAAAACATATGATGTCGACCTAAAATGGTTTATACATGTGTCTTGCACCATGTATAAAAGTGACACTAAACTGAAGGAAAATAATGGATGGTTTTGCAGCCATCAATGTTCTTCTGCAAATTTACAAAATTATACAACAAACATTTTATGCATCTCTGAAGATCGTAATCTTAACTCAGAGCTCTAAAAAACATACTCTTACCACCACCACTTGAGTGACCATGTCGTTTGAAGACAACGCACATGGTGAGCAAAACAAACAACAAAATTACAATGATCACCACTGCAAATGTCAGTAGTCGAGACTGACGGTGAGATTTTTCTTCAACACGTTTCACCTCCTGTTGAAGTCTCTGAATCTTCTTCTCAAGTTCAAGAGCGATATCTCTAGCTCTACCACTGAGTTCTAGTTCCAACCATACGAAATAACGACACTTTTTTGACTAAGAAACAAATAACCCAAGGATACAAATACACATCAGAAAATAGAGCAATTGAAAGTACCCAAAAAAAAAAACACGAGTTGGAGTACAAATAGTGGACAAACCGTTTTATTGGGACATGAAATAAAACGACGACCAGGATTCCTGTTCGTGGTAGAAGTCATCTCGAACAGGGACAACCCATAAAAATAACGCATATTTGAATCAGATGGCAAACGGGACCCATCAAAAGAAGATTGTCCGCCAACACAGTTTCGTCTACTGAGCATTATGAAGTTGCGAATGTAAGAAATTAATCTAATTGCTATTGTTCATTTCATTCAAGCTAAATACTTGCAATTAAAGAATACATTAGTTGTGAGTCCAAACATTAATCAACTTTCAATTTAAACAAATTAACCCACGAAGCAAGGGAACATATATGTACAAACATACACTGTACCTTTTCTTCTTTCACCATTATTCCTCAACCACAATTTGCAAACTTCACAAAATTACAAAGTAAATAACATGAGGTAGAGATTTGCATATCATTGGAGATGGGTACCCAAAAAGAAATGAGCACCTGGATGAGCTGGAAATCGTAGACATCCTACGCTTTGTGTTCTACTTCGATGGATTGTAAATCAAGAATACCCAAATCGGTGGCCTCATTCGGTGAACCCTAAACATGAATAATCTATGGCAGAAAAAAGATTTCATCTTAGCTACACATTGGAGCACATGTAGGTTTGAAGGAATTGACAAATTAATTTCATATGAGAAGACAAACCATAGTAGATGACATCTCCTTCACCTTTTACGCACAAACCTGAAGTGGATTTGAAAAGTGTTTGCAAACTTCACCATATATTGCTCTTGGTGGCTTTATTTTGTAATTGGAGGGCAATTCGGGTATTTCAAGTAAAAAAATAAACAAACTATGAATCCAAACAAATGATTGTTAAATGCTACTAATAGTCAAACTTATAAACACTTTATCCAAACACAATTTTAATCTCAACACTTCAAACATCCAATCCAAACAAAAAAAACATCACATCATAGAATAAAAGTAACCTAAACTAAACTCCATAATCAAACCCATCTTTCAATCCAAACTAGCCCTAATAACATCTCTTAAAATATCAACCCACGTGCCCTAACTGAATATCTTGGGGCGGAAGACTCTTTTCACGGGCCTGACCTCATAATATAATCCTTGGCCCATATTGGTTGCTGTGAGGATCTTTTGGGCCTGTTCCGCTACTCAACTGGGCTAGCGTTAATGTCATCTTATTGGCCCTGTGTAACAGATTGGGCCTGAACTTCAAAACTGGTGGAGGTGAAACAAGGCGGCACGGTGGTTGGCAGCGCCTGTGACAGTGAGTCAGTGACAGCAACGCCACCGTGTAAACAGGCGCGTGTTCTAGAGTTTTCTCGAGCAAATTCGAATAACCGAAAAACACTACGAAACTAAAGCCACAGAACCCTAGATACAAGTCACCATTTCAATTGAAAAGTGCGATCATCGGTGATAATCCAGCAATGGACCCAGGGACGGCCCTAGAATTTGTGAAGCAAGGCGCCACTCTTCTTCTTCTCGATGTTCCTCAGTACACTCTCATTGGCATTGATACCCAGGTTTGTGTTTCTGTAACTGATAGTTTTTTTTCTATTGCTTTTAGCTCTGCAAATTGCATGTCAGCTCTGTTGATAGTTCTAGAATTGAAACATTGTTTGCAGATGTTTTCATCTGGTCCTAATTTTAAGGGTATAAAGATGATTCCTCCTGGTGTTCACTTCATCTACTATAGCTCATCTAGCAGGTTAGCTTGTTTTGATTTGGAATGATTCTTCGCTTTCCATTTATGATGATACAATTACATTGATTGAGTTTGTTCGTAATTGGTGATTTGATCAGGGCTCTATATGTTATTGTGCAGGGAAGGCAGAGAGTTGTCTCCTGTTGTTGGTTTCTTCATTAACTTGAACCCGTCACAGGTATTAGCATTATTTTGTTTTTCAGTTATCGTGTGCTTGATGCATCCAATTGCTACATTGTGGTTTTAGATTTTGTTTTATGTGTCAATATGAAATCTCTTAATTATCTTTTTTTAGGTTAGTTCTCTTCTGAACGTGTTCTCTAATTTCGGTCTGATTGCTTATTTCATACATTTTCCACTGTATGACTGGTGAGTTCTGGGTGATATTTAAAATTACCTACTGGTGTTGTCTTATGCATATCTTAGCTCATGTAATTGTAAATCTGGTGGGGTTGCATAGTGTAAATGTTCAGTATGCTGGTTATGGGCAAAGCGAATCTCCTTGTTTTGGCTTGATTCAAATGATAGTAGTGTCCATAGCCAGTTCATTTTGCGTTATGGTGGGTGAATTAAAGGCATCATCTAGTGAAAACTGCTGCAACTCCATCCTTACTCAGAAAGTGTTTCTGATATATGGTGGCTTGTTTCCAGAGCATGATAAATAGGAATGCATGGTCCAAATATACTTTCTTGATTAGATTTATATGTTCTTGTCTCTCTTCATTTACTTTGTGTTGAATGTATAACCTTACAGATTAAGTTATTAATTCTTCTCTCTTGTTGATGATTTGAAGATCTTATATCCATTCTCTGAGGAGAAAACTTTAATACACAACTAACCGTGTAATATAAACATGTGTGCAGGCGCTTGTTCGAAAATGGGATCAAGAGGAAGAACGGCTAGTCAAGTTGCCAGAAGAAGAGGTGAGTCTTTGTGAACTATCTGTCTAGTTTTCTGCAATGATGAATATGCACATAAAAGTAGAATCAAATTGTCATGCTTTCAGTATCCCTTGTTGAAGCTGAGACTTTTAAGTGCTTTCTATAGTTGAAAAGTCTTACAATGCTTAATTTTAGTAGTGCCTATTCAGAATGTATTACTTGTTGAATCAATGTGTATTACTCTATTAGCAGAAAAAAACATGTTTTTCCATGTTTAGGTGATACAATAGGTGTTTTCTTAGCAATTTATCTTAGAAGCAAAACCAATAAAGTGAGTTACCTGAAGTAACTTAACCATTTGATCTGTTTACTATTGGTTCTCTGCATAAATTAATATTACCTAAATGGAGTATGCACATTCTAAAGTAATGCTTGAGCTTTTCTAGGAATGGCTCTGCTGTATTTAGAAGTGGTGTCAATGTCTCACTGTGTTTTACAGCCAATGATGCAGCACATTTATGGTAATAGATATGTTCTGGCTTGCCCTAATAGGTACCTTATCTTGATGCATATACTTCTTCTAGTTTATAGACAAGTATAATATAATCTGTAAGTTCTATTTATCTAGTAGATTAATTCTCTTTTACATCTCGCGGACTTCACGAAATGTAATTTATGCTGTGATGTTGTGATTACAAATATGGCTGGAAAATTATATTGATGTTCATAAACTTATCTTCTCGTGATGCTTTAGAAAATTTTCTATTTATACAGGAAGAGAGATACTGTAATGCAGTTAAAAGGTTGGATTTTGATAGACAGCTTGGACCATACACATTGAACCAGTATGGGGACTGGAAAAACTTGTCCAACTATATTACCAAGGACACTATTGAAAAACTTGGTAGGCATTTTAAATTGTGCAATGGTATATTTGTTACCTTATGTCTGAATTTGGATTACAAATTTCAGGATAACTGCTTAAGTTGATTCACACTTTACTTTCTACCTTCTATTGAATTTCTTAATTTGGTTGGTCAAGTTTTGAAGCTGATGAGTGGGATCAAATGCTAAGCGGGAGGGATTGGTAAACAGTGTAATTGATTTGGACAATAGAACAAGAATCAGCAAGAAATGAATTTATTATAAAGCAAACTAATGTTGTCGCTACCAACTGCAATTACTTTGATAAATGTTCCTATAGTTTTCTGTGCTTAAAACATGCATCAGTTAGTTTGTAGCCAGTAGATAATAAGATTCTTTTCTTGTAGATGATGATGTGGATTAAGTTTCTCGCATTTTAGTTTGACTTTTGCGATTGTTAGCATCTATTATGACAATTTGCTTAAGAGTTGAGTGGACAAATTGGCTCACAGAAGACCAGACTTAAAGTATATCCAAAGAGTCATAATGCAAAATTATATGGAGGAACTCTATGCTTTATCTTCAGAAAAAAATTCATATATGGTATAATTGATCTATTCTTTATCAACTAGCCCCAAGTGTATATATGCAGACTCAATATGCATTGACAACAATAATGTGGTTACTCATGCACGTCCAAATAAAAAAACATACCAGATCTTTGCAGCCTCTGTTGAATGCCATGTCTACAATCATTTGGTAGATGCACAAGCTTTTGAAACTGAATTATCTTTTTGTCCTGAAGAAATCATGGCTACCTGTGCCATCAATTGCCAATTTTCACTGTCATTTTTTAGATATCTCTGTATTGATATGCTGGTCTTGTCAATTTGAATATACCCTATGTGAAGCGATTTTTGCCTTTTTTTTAATGATTTACTTCAATGGAAATACACTTTCAGAACCTATTGGTGGAGAAATTTCAGTTGCCTATGAATCTGAAATGGTTGGAAAGTTTTCTAAAACAGTCATGGAGAAAGCCTTAACTGAGCAATTACAGAACAGCAAGTTTTTAACTCCTGAACAGAAGTCACAAAAAAGAGGTTGTTATTACACTGCAATTCCTCGGGTTGTCAAGCAGAAGGGAATGTGCAGAGAGGATCTTACTAGTTTGAATCTTGACAAGGTATTTGAAAGTGTTTCTTGTCACATTTGAGATTTTACAGTATGCTTATATATAAAGGTATTTCACTATTTTCAGACTCAGCTATTAGAAACAATACTGATGAAAGAATATGGAGGTGATGAAGATGCACTTTTGGCAGAATTGGAGTTTGCATTCATTGCATTCCTGGTAATAAAGACGTCTGTTATTTGATGTTTTCTGTCATGCATTTTTCTGTATTTATATTTAAACAACGAGAAGCTTGGACGTATGTGTTCGAATGGCCATTTTACTATGTTAATTAGCTTATAAAATCATCTACATATATGCAGATGGGCCAATCTCTTGAAGCATTTCTGCAGTGGAAGCTTTTATTAAGTCTCTTATTTGGCTGTTCAGAATCGGTAAGAGCAATCCAAGCATTGAACTCATCATCTTATTTATTAGAGAACTATGCTCTCTTCCTGTAAAAAGTAGTTATATTAAATACTTCCATGTGAATAATGATTAACAATAATGTAGAAACCTTTATCCAAATGAACATAGATTCAGTCAGTTATAATCAGGAAAATTGATTTTAGTTTAAATTGTTCTGAGAAACTCCTAATCTTAGCAAAATTTAATTCACATTATTTCCTGCTTTAATGTGGATGTATGGTATTGGAGCTTTCTTATGTTTTTCTCTTATGCAGTGAAATTTATGTAGCATTTTCCCTTCAGATTTCCGAATTAAGATTTTTACATCCAATAGATATAGTAAAGATGTTTGACACATGGAACAATTGTTTCTCTTATGAAATTCTGGATTGCAATAACAGAAAGCGGAAGTTTGGTACTATATTGTTTGCAGAAGTTTGGTAGTATATTATTTGAATTTAACTATTATGGGTCTTAGCTTGTGCCTTTGTGAGAAAATGTTTATTTTATTATGTTTTGATAGAGTGAAGACGATAGGGTTAACGGAAATATATAAATAAATCCTCGAAACGAGGCCACAGGGAATAAATCTCTGCCACAACCAAAGTTGCCCAACAATAATGATCAAAAGATAACCCTAACTCTAATGAGACTCATACTTAAATAGACTCAAACCTAAACCCTAACTTAAGCCCCAAGTTATAAGGCCCACGGGCTATTTATTTAATCTAGACTAATTAAAAGACTCAACCTAAATTAAAGACTAACAATAATAATAAAAGACAATGAATAAAGATGCGTATCATGTTTTCTGTGCAGTTTGCTCCCAAAAATGGCAGTTCAGTTGTGTATACTTCTGTTTTAAAGGATATTACTATATGAAAAGGCATATTTCAATGATTTTATGTTCTGTCTCTCTATTCTGTTGACTTTGAAACTTCTATAAGATTTCTGCTTAATGGTCCTCCTTGATTGATGGCTATGGGAACTTTTGTTTTACACTAATTTTTTACTCTGCTTTCTTATTGTAGCCTCTTTACTCCAGGAGTCGGTTATTTGCCAAGGTATGTAATGAGGCCCTCTCTTTCTTTTATGTTTTGTTTCCACTTCCTGTACAATAAATTAAAAGGTAAATAAATCGGAGCATTTGATTAGCATAAAGGAGGTTTAGGACCACTAATTTCCACTAGGTTTTGAGGCATCCATCGGCTTCTTTGCTTTCTAATTGATTCCTTTTGCATCATATAGTATTGCAACTTTACAGTGTTTCTCATTTTCTCGTGGTCATATACCTGCCACTGATTTATGGAATTGTTGTATGCACAGTTTATTAAAGTCGTATATTATCAGTTGAAATTTGGATTTCAAAGGGACCAAAAGGATACCGGTGCTACAAGTGAAGGAGTTTCAGCATTGTTGGACGAATCTTGGTTATCTTCTGATAGCTTTTTGCACCATCTTTGCAAGGTAGTGTGATCGGATGTAATCATTTAATTCATTCATCTGCAATTAGAACTAGATACTTAGATATCGTATCACAGGATTTCTTTTCAGTGGTGCTGGAAGCTCCAGTGGTTGATGGGGACCTTCTCTCATGGGTATGTATTCTTGAAATAATTATCGTGTATTCATTTTTAACAAGAGAAGAATTTGATCTTCTAATTGGCAGAGTATTTTGTTTCTTATCGATTGACAATAAGTATCAGTCACCCATCACATTTTTTACTGCAAAATCTACTTGGTTAACGATGCTGGATGTTTATGTCTCCCAGAGCAAAGCCTTTTGAGATTCATTATTAAACTTATCTTTATTTTATTGTTTCATGAAGAATAAAGCAGATCTGATATTAATATTTTTGATATAATTTTTGAAGTCAAGAAGGCTGAAAACGCTGCTCGAGGAATCTTTAGGATGGAAATTTCAGCAGAACAGTGAAGTTGATGGAATTATCTTTGATGAAGACGATGAGGTATGTATACGCCACATTTTCTTATGTTTTTTTAATGAATTTGATTGATGTTAATGGATTATGTATCAACATCTGCAGTATGCTCCAGTAGTAGAGATTTTGGATGATGGAAGTGCTTCTTGATAATGGTCTCACAGTTTTGATTTGTACATATGAGGTGGATTTTTTTTTTCTTGTTTTAATTATCTATGTTGTGTTTTAAATTTTATCATGTTGGCCCCCCTCTAGTATATTAACTAAAACACTTAGATAGATATTTCTTAAAGTTTATTGTAATTTATATAGGTAAAAACTTAGTTGTTAAGTTCAAGATTTTTTTTTTTATTATTTTGTTATTATATATGATCGAGCCTCTCTCTCTCTCTCTTCATATTTGCTGTATGGTTATTGATTAGATTAAAGTGATTCCTTTTATTAGATTATAGTCAAAGATTAGACGTAATTTGATGAAAGATGAGCTTTTCACTACATATTTGCTAGTGTACTCTGAAGAGTTTGAGCATAAATTCAATTATAGATAGATTTTCATGACATGCAAGAGAGGTGTTAAATTATAATAGATTTTGGAATGTAATAATGTTTTTTTGAGACATTTAAACGAGGGATATTAGTGTATTATTTGATACAAATATAATATATTTGAACTCCAATATTATAAATATAGATATGTAATAAATATTAGATGGTATGCATGTTAAGTAGTAAGTAGCAACAATATAATTATATATCTCTATTCTGGTGTATGAAGCCGTTGAAGGCATCATTCATCATCTGGTCCATTGGTCCTGAATGCATATTAGGCATGGTTGTGTATATCATGGGATATGGATGGTTGTACCATGGTGCTTGCATGTTGTACCTCATTGCAGGTAGAGGTGGTTGATAATGGTTGTCATGAATTGGGAAACCAATATATGAATTCTCAAGCCTGTATGCAGGAGCATCGTAATCTGGTACACCCTTTTTGTCATTGATAGTATCTTCATCTTCATTCAAAGCCAAAAACTCTTCATCTATGAGTTGCATTTCTCCAATCTCATAGTTGTTTGGATAATTGAGAAATCCTTCATCTTCGTCGAGCCAGAGCTCTGCATGTTTACCAGATTTAACCAATTTCTTGATCAATGCCGTGCTATCAACATTACCTGAGACGCTGACCTTGTCCTCTTCGACATCGATTATCACTTCGTAGACACCTAAGCATTGAGACAAAACATACATGTATAACCATTGCCTTGTTGATCAAAGTTAAAAGGCAAAATGTGTATTTAGCTCCTAAACTATGAACTTTTATTTCAATAAGTTGCATTTAGTACTTAGAGTGGTCAAAGAAAATAACAAAAAGATATTGAGTTATTTTGTTTTAGTTGGCCCTTGAAATTTTTATGTTGTATCTCATGTGGTCACTTTGTATAGCATTATTAATCATTTTGGATTACTAGAACCTTCCAAGAAAACAAACAATCATTTGGAACTTTTTTAAATAGTACAGGCATCTCAACATTTTGGAGTTAGAAATGTAAGTAAACATTTTTATTGCATTTTCCACAACAATGAATTGTATCAAAATGAAAAGGGTAATAAAATAAAATAAAAAGAAAAAAGAAAAAAAAACAGATAAAAGGCATGTTCCCTACATTATATTATTATTCAGCTAAGTATAAAAAAATAAAGATTCAATTTAAACGTAGACTTAAGACATATGTTACTACTATATAGGCCAAACGATCATTAAAAAGTATTTCTTACACGAATATATTCAAATATTCTCACTATAATTATTACCAGCCGGTAAAATGTAATTAGATAAATACAAGATGGTTTACCTAAAATATAATATTAAAAAACTACAAAAACTCAAATGAGACGATTTCATGGATATTATTCAGTGAAAGAGTGGATTGTAAATTGACCCGTATCACAGAATTAAATTTGTCTTATATTTCTACTTAAAAATAACTGGGGAAGATATTTGTACCTTCAATTTTTCGGAGAAGTTTTTTTACTTTGTGCATGCAGCCTTCACAATGAATGTGGACCTTCAGTACAAGTGTCTATGAAATAAACATTGAATCAGAATTATGCATTGAAAAATAATTAATATATAAATGAAATTAAATGCTTAATATTGACCTTAATCAGCACAAACTTGTAGTTTATCTCCTCATCTTCAGACATTTTTCACTTTGGTTGATTTTCTCCTTCACTTGTGATAATATTGAGAATGATTGAGTTATATATTTTCTAATTGATCCTTTTCCCTTTTAAGTCCTAGATGTGTTGAAATAATTTCGTACTGATTGTAGAATATTGCAGAAACTAATGTATCATGCAAAATATGCCTCAAGTACAAGCAGTAGTAGCAGGATTTGCAATTGCAGATATAAATACATGTATTTGGTATTGTAAACGAATCAATTTGAGTAAAATATCATAATATTCTCACTTGCTATTAATTTAATGAATAATCATATTCGTATTTGTATTTATTTATTATTCCAATAAAATATGTAATTTATCTTCAATTTAAATGTAGTTATCGAATACTCAAAAGTCGAAATTTTATACCTAAATTTCATTTGACTTTTTTCACAAACTGTCTTTTTTTTTTTTTCTCTCTCTCATAATTAGTGTAATTACACAATCATACTAAATTATGAAAATGAAACTCAAAAGGTTTGTGATCAAAATAAATAATATTGTAACAATGTGAATATTTGGAGAACTAATCTAGCAAATTTTCATATGTACATGTGTGTGAGACTATATGGTAAATCACAAAATTTTTTATGTAATTGGTGCATCGATTTAAGATCTGAGCAACTCGATCCGATTCGTTTTTATGTACATGCACACGTTCATATACGTCAGTTATTTGCTTCCATCCCCTCTCATGTCTATTTGTATTCTAACAAACATGTAATACATTTTAGTTGTGCGAGTAATATTTTTTATTTATATGAGTAGCATTTTTACGTTTATGTCAATAAAATGGATGTAATATCTTTACATAAATAAAATAATACATTTATGTAATAAAATTTATATATAATTTTCAATGACAGTGACCAACTATTTATGGTACCCTAATTGGTCACAGGCTAATTTTGTGGTCAAATGGCCGTGTGTTAATTTTTCTAATGTGTAACTAATATATTCTTTTAAATTTATTTTATGGGTCAAAAAATATAATATATTCAAAATCAAAATTTAAAATTAATTTAAATGCATATAAAATTTATAATTTAGACAAAAAAATAATTAAAAAAATCTTTAATGTATTTTAAAATCTAAAAAATAATTCAAAAATCTAAAAATTAATTTAAAAAACCAAAAAATATTTTCAAACTTATAAAATTATTTTTGAAATGTATTTATTTATATTTTTTCCCATTGTGCAATTTTTCCTCTCTTTTCTTGTTCTTCGTTTTCTTCCTCATAGTATGTTGATGTTTTCAAATATCTAATCGCAACTTTTGAATTGAGGATTATTTTGTTACAAAAATTTCAAACATTAAAATTAGTTATTTCAACAACATAAAACATAATGATCATTTGTTGAAAATGGAGAAAAGAATATGGATTGTATAACATTAAGATAAGTTTTATTATATAAGGGTATTAGTTATACACAAATTCTTCTGTGCACCAATTGTATGGATCTAGATCCATGTGATCCGATACGAATCCGCGCACTTTTGATTTTTTTAATTCATGTGTCACCTTTATGTTATATTAGTATGACATTTATGTACAAATATCATAACTTTTATGTACTGGAACTTAGAAAAAAAAAAGGAAGAATTTCAGTGCATTTCACTACAAGAAAAATGAGTATTTGCGACAACAAATTGTTGACTATATATTACAATGTTGTCGCAAAAAAACTTTTTTACATTGCCTTTTGTGACAACGTATTGTCAATTTATATTAATATTTTTTGTGACAATTTGTTGTCACAATAACTAGACTTTTCGCGACTACTTTTATTATCACAAAAAATCTTATCGTAAATACTCATTTTTCTTGTAGTGTTTTTGAATCAACATATCTTTATGTGATATCACTCATACATTTATATGATATTACGTATACATTTATACCAATATAATCATACTTTTATGTAATTCCTTTTTATATCTTTAATTATGTTAGTCATACATAATACCTTTATATTAACATTTTATGTAATAGTATTTGCACATTTATATATTACATAAAGGTATGACTATGTTAATATAAAAGTATAAATAATATCGCATAAATGTATGAGTAATATCACATAAAAGGTATATATGTACAAATTGTGTTGAAATTCTTCTTTTTTTTCTTTCTTTCTAAATTACAGTACATAAAAGGTAAGGATATTTGTACATAAAGGTGACATGAATATAACATAAAAGTAACACATAAATAAATAAATAAAATACCCAAAAACATGTGGATTCGGGTCTGGTCGACCTAGTTGCATGGATTTAGATTAATGCAATTCGTGCATATGAGACTAATTATTAGTTTTATCACATGAAAGTATTATATTACTCAATTTACATATTGGTATCACTTCATTTTACTAATAGAACACACAATTATTACTTGTATCATGTAAAAAGGTATTAACCACATAATATAAATGTATTAGTGCATTTACTAAAAGGTATTCCCTTATTTTATTAAAAACTAGATTTTATTATTTCATTGAAATATATTATATCAGATAAATGTATTAGTTGTATTATATTAAAGTATTAATTGTATGACATGAAATTATTACTTTATTTATATGAAGGAATTACCCCATTTTACTAAAATTTAATGTAAGAGTATTACTTGTATCAAGTAAAAACATTAACCATATAATGTAAAGGTACTAATGCATTTCCTTAAAGGAATTAACCTTATTCCTTAAAAATGGTTTTATTATTTTACTAAAATATATTAATATATTAAATAAAGATATTAGTTGTATCCCATAAATGTACTATTTCATTTACAAAAATATATTACCTCATTTTACTGAAATATACCATAATAAGGATATTAATTATTATTTACTCACATGATAAATTTCATAACAAGACTCAATTGATAGATTAGTTCTCAATTTTAAGATTCGAATTTTAAAGTTTTTCAATAAGGGGCTCAATTTAACATTTTTTTTTTCAATTTAAGGCTTGAAAAATAGATTGAGTTCTCACTTCAAGACAAAATTTTATTTTCATTTTCATTTTTTATTTCTATTTTTATTTATAATTTTTTTATATTTCACTATATATTTATTATTTTGATAAATTAAGACAAGTTTGTGCAATTTTAAAACGATCATCATCCAACTAGTATTAATTTATATATATATATATATATACACACACACACATATAATTAATGTAATTCATAAAATTAAAATTCCTTTATTTTCTTAATTTTATGAATACAAGTATAGAAAACCAATTTTAATATTAATCAATTTAATATAAATAATATTTTATGAATAGAATTTTTTTTTCTTTAATTTTTTATATAAATTAATATAAACTGATGAAAATCGTTCAAAAATTACACTAACTTGGCTTAATTTTTCTGAATTGAAATATAAATAAATGTATAAATATAAATAATAAGTAAATAAAAATGAAATTTTGTCTTGAATTGAGAACTAAATCTAAATTTTAAGCCTTAAATTGAGAAAAAATGAAAAAATTGAACCCCTTTTTCGAGAAACTTTAAAAATTGTGTCTAAATTGAGAACTAATCTATAAATTGGGTCTTGTTATGAAATTTATCCCATGGCAAAATTGTGTATTGCTCGCACAACTAAAATATATTATCTGTAGAGTGGTGTTTCTATGCATCGGTTGCACCATGCAATTGAGCGCGGACGGGTCGGATCCGACCCGGATCCATGCTCAAAGTAATTTTTTTTCAATTTATGCGGTAACCTTTATGTTATATTAGTATAAATATCATAACCTTAAAGTGATGATAATTAGACTTTTATCAATATAAAAATTCATATAGTATAACTGTACTTTTATATTATAATAATTTAATCTTTATGTTATATTAGTATAACATTTATGTACAAATATAATACTTTATGTTTTAAAGTACTACATACAAGCTATATTATAATAACATAAAAGGTAAATTATTTAAATATAAAGATTTAAAAGATATTATATGCTTGTAATATAAATAAAAGGTTAAACTATCATAACATTATAAAGGTTACGCGAACATAACATAAATGTTAAGCGTGCGGGATAATAGTATAGGCGCAGATATGGGGGCGTGTGTGGGCACGTGAGCGCGTGTCTGGAGGATGAAAATCACATTTCTTGTCATATAACCCGAATTGCATGGATCATGACCGATGCACCCGATAAATAGAAATAATTGTTATCTGTATAACTAAAACATATCACTTAACGCATAAGGATACGTAAAACTGGATAGATAGGATATAATTGTATGGGTCCTAAATTCATTCAGTAGTTGCGCATAAAAGTTTTCTTTCAAAATAAAATAGTGGTTCTCAACAAACTTAATCCGATACTGGCTACATTTTTAATAACTTCTTAGGGCATCTCTAGCACAGTACAATATTTTACTATAAATTTTGTATTATCCTAATGTAAAAATTATCGTTCATTTCCATCAGACTACACTATCTGTTCCATTAAAATGGAATATTCCATAATATTCTTTATAATTATTATTTTTTTATGTTTTCTTTATTTATTATATATTTAGTAATATCAATTACCATTGTTAATTTATCAATTTTTTGATATTTATTATTTTATAATTTATATATAGTTATATATATATATGTGCTTAAAGTTTATTTAATATAATTATTTAATAACAATATCTTAGATGAGTTTAGAAAATATTTTAAATTAAATAAAATTAATATTTATAACACTCTCAATATAAAGAAAACTAAAGGAAGACAGAAAAAAAGAATGAAAAGAAAAAATATAAAGGAAACAATGAATTAAAAATTTGAAAAAGAAAAAAAAAAAAAAAAAAAAAGAATACCGCAGGTTCAAAATCTGCGTTAACCTAGTGTAAGGTTGGCAGTTACACAAAGTTAGCGCAGATTTGTACAACATTGTTGAAGATGAAAAACACTAAATGAAAATACAACAGTACTGGAGATGCTCTTAAAGTATAGTACTTTCTATCAATTATAATAAATAAAAAAAGGAATAATTAATAGAAATATCAAACATCTACGTGGTTTTTTTTTTCTTTTTCATAAATAGTGGTTCGATTTGGAATTATAGTCGTGTCACATGCATAAATATTTAGATCTAAAACAATATCAAAATATCTGAAACTAAATATTAATTTAATCAGATATTCCAATAATTAAGGGAAAAACTAATGAAACATTTTAACTAATTTATTACTAAATATCTTAATCTTAAAAGATAAAGTTGGGGATGTCTTCTACAACTTAATTTCATGCGCAAATATTTTTTTTAAGGGGTTAATTTGGTGAAAAGATATAAATCTAAAATTTTACTTAAGTTGAGAGATTTACCTATCATCAAACTAAGTCTATAAACTACACAAATTTTCAAAAGTACCTTAAAATTGAATTGGCAAATCAAGAATGAGTACAATAATCATCACTTTTCAGAAAAAAAGTGTAATCACACAATAACAGTCCACCTTTCATATTATCTAAAGATCTATGTTTTGAACGTTCGACCTTGCAAATCTATATATATATATAAAATTACCCTTCAAAATAGAAATGCTAAAATTTTTCCCGCCCATTTCCACCTCTCAAAAATAGAAATACATATTATTTCATAATTTATAAATTATAAATTTTATTGTATTAAAATTTAAACATGATTTATATATATGGTAATAATATCATTTATAATATTGACAAAATTTTGGAAATTATTATCTATATATGGTATATGAATGTTAATATGATCTCATCTAATAACTTTTTTAATTGTTGATATAATCAAAGATTAAATATATGTTTGTTGAATAAATTAAAATAACATAATGATTGGATTTCAAAAACTATAGATCATCAAAGTATTTTTTTTATCTCTAATATTGTACCCCACATACACATATACCACCTCAATAAATATATCATTGCATTGATTGGGGGCGTTCGTAATGACCGAGGGGTCGAAGACCAAGAAGTGAGTTATTAATCAAGTCAACCAACATATATAAAACAACACAAATTAACTATTTTTATTTACTATATTCGAAATATGTATTGTAAAATTATTATAAACATCACACAATTTTATTTGACAAATATGTCGTATACAATACTCCAATTTTTATATATCTTCTATGTAACAATGTTAATAATATAACATAGTGTTTATATAATTTTATTTTATTATACTATATTAATTCTTATTAAAAATTATAAAGATGTGTAATATATCTTGAATATAATAAATAAATATACATATGATATATTGTTGCACACAATAACATTTAGGAAGTATAAAATTTATGAATTCATATACTTTCTATTAAAAACTACAAATTAAGTATAAAAAATGATTAAAAAAAAACATATCATTTATACTTATACTTATAAAAAATAATAAAAATATGTTCTATTTCATAATGCTAAATTATATAAATATATCTTCATTATTAATCATGAAGAATAGATAGTTGATGCTATTTATAAGAGTGATAATACGTAGATGAAGAATTTTTACATATATATTTTAAATACTTTGAATTTTTTATTATGAAATTTCATTGTCATCTATATATAAACCAACTAACCTCATTTCTACTTTTTAAAATAGAAATACAAATATTTATTATTTTATAAACTTATAAATTGTAAATATTTAGTTTTTCATAATTTATGTATATTTATGGTATGAAAATTGAGGAAAAAAATATGATCGTATTTGATATGTTATAAAGTTAGTATGATTTGTGTATATATGATAATAATATCATGTCATGAAAAGTTGTAAATAAAAATTTGTACCTTAATCTAAATTATTTTATATATCCATGAAAAAATTAGTGAATTTATCATTTTTTTGTTGTTGTAAGAATAAATAATGTTTCCTCCTTGATTAAAAGGTAAATAAAAATCTGAAATTTCACTATCATGGTAGCATGAAGTTCACAGAACAATGATAAAATATATTTAGTTTATGTTGTAATATAGTTTCATGGTTTTAGATTTATCAAATTTTGAAATGTTTACCATCCAATATGATTTTTCTAATAGATAAATTTTGATTTTAAGACATCTGAAAAAATAATTATACAAATTTTTTGATGGTATGTAAAATTTAGAAATTTTATTTTGGAGTAATATACAATAATATCAATATTTTAAGCTCATTATGAATAAGTTGTTGTTCATATATTTGCACAAGTATTTTCTAGGCCAAATGTGATAAAAACAAGTACTAAAATAGTTAAACAACATATGATGAAAATAAGAAATATTTAGATGAATTACATGAGTAGTAGATTAAATTGAAATAACTTTGAAAAACTATATGATTTTTCATGATGATCATTTTTATATAAAAAAAATTACTAACACATGAAATTTATTCACTACATCACACGAATACCAAATGAGGTTGAAATATTATAAAGACTTGATTATAATGCTCAATAATATCACCATTTTATACTCATTATGAATAAATTATTGAACATAAATTTGCATAAGTTTGTTTCAAGCCAATAGTGACGACAACATATGATGAAAAAAAAAATTAATTTGTAATTTATATGGGTAGTAGATTAAATTGAAAACACTTTGAAGAATTATATTATTTTTCATGAACAACACTTTTATATTAAAAAATTACCAACATTTCAAATTTATTTGTCCATACATCACACGGACACGAGGTATACCAAATGAGATTGAAATATTATGAGAACTTAATTTTTTTTTTTTGTAAATTAAAATTTTCACATCAAACTCGAAATATTTAGATTTTATGGTCGTGAGTCACAAAAGTAACAAATCAGACTAAAATTCTCCAAAAAAGTTTATTATTTTTCGTGTTTAACATTTTCATATTAAAATATATAAATAATGAAATTTATATGTTCATGCATCGCACAGGACTTATACTAGTAATAACAAAGAAAAATACCAAACATCTGAAGGGGTTGACCTATTATAAAATTATGATATTCTAATACTTATTATTAATAATATATTTGAGCAAATCTTGACCTTATTAAAAGTGTAAAATCAAACTTTGGAAAGCAGAAGTGAAAGAGAGGGCCAGTCGTCAAATCACCAAAACAATTGTGTTAAAATGAAGATTCAAAATTGAATTAGACATATTTGACTTTTAAGTTGTGGTTATGGAATTAGATTCTTGTGCTTATACCTACCCCAGTACAGATGTAATTAAAGTCATTCACTTTTACATGAAAATAAATAAAGACACAACATATTATAAAATATTATATAAGACTATTTCTCGTGACACGGAACTCTAATATACATATATATTTTCACAAATCAATCTATATTTTATAGGTTATGGATTTTAACTGACTCTCTAATATACATATATATTTTCACAAATCAATCTATATTTTATAGGTTATGGATTTTAACTGACTCGTATCATAAAATTAAATTAATGAGACAATGTCACAAGATTCACAATCAAGAATTAAAGTATAAAAAAATTCTCTGTGGTTTGTATGAGTCAATTAATTATTTTATTGTGATCACTTTTTGGTTGGGACAAATTTAAAGTAACGCAATGTTAACATGCTTAATATTAAAGATTAAGAAAATTACTCAAAATACAAAAAAAAAAAAAATCGGATATGTAACTCAAGTTGAACGAACCCTAGGATTAAAATGATTAAAAAAATAAACTAATGATATATTATGAAATTGTTAAGAATAATATATTAAAATCATTTGGAACATTGCTTTGGCATAAGCTATACAATACACCATATGTGCTTTAGTGCTAAAAGAGTAACTTTAACACAAAAGTTTCAATCACAAAATTTTGGCAGAATAAAGTGCACGCGTTTGAGATGAAATGTCTCATTTAGAATGGGTAAAACCTAACAAGGGTTGAAAAAAATAAAAAATATATTTTTTATGGTAATTCTTAGGTGTATTAATTCATTTGGTTTTTTTAACTACAACAAATATATGAAAAGGTAATTAATTCCATTTTTTGGAAATGCCTCTTTTGAGCCTTAACCTTTTGAGTTGTTTGTGATCTTTATATCGCGGGACCTCATTCTTAACCATCTATATTTATAAATATTCTTGTTTGTCAAGTTATTAAATTTTGTTCTTTTTCAGTCAAGAGAAATGATTTTTAACCAATTATACATTTCTAACATTTGTTGTGTGATATGATGGTACAGGCTATATTAATGATGGTATGGATAGTATGTAATGTGTAGTAACTTGGCCAAACTATCCAAATTATTTTGCATTCATAAATATATAATTAATGTATTTGGTAAAACGTGTATTCCCTAAATATGATATTAATTAATATAATCTTTTGGAATATTAATAAAAAAAACAAGAGGATATAAAAGTCTTTTTATAATAATGTGAATGGTATTAATTTAATGTAATTGATCCGGATCAAATTGATCCATTTAGCATTGTCCTAGTTTTAAATAAATAGATTTTAAGTATAATGGTTTTAAATACAATAATTTTTAATTTCCATAGCATTTAAGTTGCACGAACACACATATTCATTTCTCAGTATCAGTTGACTTTAAAAGTGTGTGTAATTGCCTTAAAAGACAAATCAAAGTAAAAACAGAGACACTGGTGTTGTTAACAAATATTGGTAGCACAAAGTGGCAACAACAGTGTAAAACGCAGCGGAAAAAACTAAGTAATATCTTTCAATTATATAAATAATATATTTCAACTGTAAAAATAATATATTTTGGATATACAAATAATATCTTTCAAAAAAAGTCAAACACTAATATATGGGTGTACGTAGGTGGGTATGAGCATCGTGAGCGTAGGTGGATCGGTGTGTGAGGGCGTGCCAGCACATATGGACGGATCGGGCAAGTTGTACAAACTCTAAATTCGTGCACTAACGTTAGTATAATTGTTTTTATTTACTTTTTATGCATCGCTTCCAAATCGTGATAAATATATGGTACAAACCTGCAATTACAATGGTGAATGCTTGATTCTATTACGTTATTGTACAACAATATCATTACAAATTAATTTGCCTTCTAAAAATCCTTGAGCAAACAAAGACATAAAATAGATGTATATAATTGTTCATGCAAAGCCTACGATGATAATCAACAACTAAAACAACTCTACATTGGATGGATTGGTGTTTGATGATACATAAGATTTCATTTGGTAATATCATTACTTTGAATTTTATCAATCAAATGTTATGCTAAGTCATGTTTTTGCAGTCATGGATTAAAAAGGAAGCAATATACTAAATTTAAAAAATATTTTGGGTCATCATGGGAAAAAAAATATAGTGATAAAAATATGAAACGATAAAAACGTTACAAGAAAATTGCAAAATGAAGGCGAAAAATCATCGCTTTAAAACCTTTGTTAATTGATTTTTTTTCCGAAAAACAGAAATATTGTCGCAACTTTTAGTAGATTTATTGTACTAATTATTAAACATAAGCCCAAGTTAGCCTTGAAATTTTCGATTTTCACATCAAAATAATTATTTTAGCAGCAAATATTATTCTCGCCACTTAAATTTCACGGCTATTCTTCCTTTTTCTTATATAGTGAAAAAAAATAAAAAATTGATGGTTTAGATTAAATGATGATTGATCTTAGGATTGAAATTCCAGATGTACTAATAATACATATACACTTGATAGTACTATATAGAAGAACCGAATATATATATAAAATGAAACCCTTAATAAGGAAGAATCCTACCAACTTTAAACTTTAAATTAATGAACAAAGCTAATGGATCAATGCCAACTAGATAGACCAACTATCTATCATTATCATGAATTCAAGGTTAGATATGGCTAATCATGGTAATTTTAACATTGAAAATCGAACTCTATTTCCAATCATATTATATAAAAATTGAAATTAGAAACAATTAAATATTCCCTATCACCGTAAAAGAGTCTTAGTTTTAAGTGGCTTTTCATCCTTGAGGAAAAAAAAAAGTCTTTTTTTCCAAATTTAAAATCAAAAATCCAAATTTCTATAATGCCTTTTTTACGTTGAATATTGCTTTTTTTTTTTTTTTTTTTTTTTGTCTTTGAGAATTACTTGGATATATTATTTAAGACAATAAGGTTGATAAGTAATAGAAGCGCATACAAGTGAGTATTAATGACTTATAAAATGTTTCACCTTCGTTTTGCTGAATTTTTGTTTTTTTTTTTTGGTTCATAATTAGGTGATAAAAAAAAATAAAAAAAAAGGATTGTACATTTTAATGATATCACCTATTAGAGGAAACATGAAGTTGTGATCAATGACATAGTACCCCTTGCTTGTTATTTTGCAAACTTAATTCGGACAAATCCTTGTATGAGACCGTTCTACAGATTTGATTTTGTAAGATAAGTTAGATTGATACGGTCAACCTGATAACATAGACCAAGTAATATTTATCTGTGTGTATTAGATAATATTTCTGTATCATGTATTTAATACTTTTAAGTGTATGAGATAATATTTTTGAGAGATTATAATTTGACATACAAGTAATACTTTGACAACTTTTTCGAAGAAATGTACAACACGTGACTTTCATAAGGGTAAATATGTCATTAATAAAAAATTTAGGTTGAAAATTGACAAATGAACATACTTCGGGTTTTTTTTATTAACCCCTATTTATTCTTATGAAAGTCACGTGCAAATCACGTGTTCTGCATTTCGTTAGAATAATTGCCGGAAAAAAAAATTAGGCTGCATTTTGAAAATTTTCTAAACTTCAAATTACAATCAAATAAAAAAAAAATAGATTGGAAATTGAAAAATATCATAATTAAAAAATAAAAAACTCTTACAACTTTTTGTAACCATCGTATCCTTCAATCTTATTATATATATTCTCCGGATTTTTCCAACCATGAAATTAAACTAATACCTAATATATATTCCCAACCAATTTTGAATAGAGTTATTAGAATCGTATCAGTCAATCACTAGATTGGTCCTCATTGATCTTAGCTTAGCAAATGAACATGCAATTGGAATAATGTAGCTTGCAATATGAAATAATCGGTTTATCCCTCTTTTTTGTTTGACCACTTTATTGATATATTCATAATAGACTCCAACATAACTTTTTTAAGGAAAACAAATAAAAAAATAAAAACTCATTTGAGAGGATTTCATACGACGCATGGAGCTCAACTGTTAATAATTACAAACTCATATATAAATTGTAAATTGTGGGTTGTAGTCTCGTAGATTGACCTGTCTCATCACAATATTAGCTAGATTTATAAAACGATATATATTATAACGGTTCTAGTCAATGAAAATACATTATTTGACAATTTACAATTATGAGAACAATCGAGTTAACATACTTTTGTCCATGACATGCTTTGATTTAGATACTGAGTATTTGATTTTCTTCTTGAGCAATTCTTCGACATATCTTTTCTATTTCGTTTTCTTCTTTAGAAAAGTACATGCATCTACATGTAAGGCCGTGTGAAGGGAATATGAGCTTGCAAAATTCTAGAGGAGATCTAATTACTAATATATAATAAAATTATTTGGAATGATTTCGATTTTTCTTTTCTTTTCTTTAATTAACTGCAAAGTTCTTAATTTATTTAATCTACTTTGTGACATAATTGATCTTAAATGCGATTAAACAATTCATACAATTAAATAAACTGATAGTCAGTAGAGAAAACTGAAAAGGTAGGGAGGTTGACAAAAAGATTCTAGTAGAAAAAGTGTGTGTAAACTACTATTGTAAGAAAAGGAAATACTACTGAGATAGCTTATAAATCAAACAAAATTAGGTTTTAGATTTATATTTTATATAAGGGTTAATTTCATTTTTTAACATGTACTATGCACGTTTTTTAATTTTGCATCCTAAACTTTTTTTTTCTCCTATTACAACTCATACTACACGTTTTGTTTATTTTTGCAACCTCCGACCAATATTTTCCAGCGAGAAAATGCCCACATGATTTTTATGTGTTAATTGAAAGTTATTTTCCTCATTTTCTAGGTCATTAACTAACTCCCCCTCCAAAAACGAATTTTGCTCTAATTTTTCCCACATTTTTTTTTGCAATTTGTTTGAACAAATGAAGATTAACGGTGAGGTTCAAACAAAAAATTAGATCTCTTTACTATTAAAAATAGTTGATGAATCAAATTTACTGATGTCTTAGAAATGCAAATGATGAAAATAACCCTCAATTAGCACGTGAAAATCACGTGGGTGTTTTCTCGTTGGAAAATATTGACCGAATGTTGTAAAAATAAACAAAAAGTATAGTATAGGATGTGATTAGAGAAAAAAAAAAATAGTTTAGGATGCAAAATTAAAAAACGTGCATAGTACAGATTGAAAAGTGTAATTAACCCTTTATATAATAATCAATGCTCTATAAACAAATCAAAATTGAGTAACAACTTTCTAAATAAATATGATCTTATTTGTGATAATCAGTGGACTCAGTCTCAAAAAAAAAAAAATTATTGACAACTTCGAGGGTTTGGAATTTTTATTTCAAGATATTACATACATACTTATATTTGGAACTGGTTTAAAAAACTAATTTCTATTTTTAAGACACTTATTTAGCACTAGTTCCAAAATCAACTCACTTTCTTCTTAAACTCCCAAATATACTTAGTTAAACCCAAAAAAAAAAAAAAAAAATCACTCGTTGAATTATATATGTACGATTCAACATAGGGGGCCTTTATTTTTTAAGGTTGATGCTAGTGCTACTCACTTATATTTAACACGACCTTGTTTGCATAAAATAAATCTACTTAATATATAATTGCCTAAAGTTCTGCCCATATGAAGATTAAAATAATATATATATAAATCCCCGGATAAGTATCAAAGCAAATTAATATTAAAGAAATTCTACCAAATACATTATCTCCTTGATGGTTATCTACTTATCTAGAATACAAACTTTTTATGATTTTTTGAATCACCAATAAGTGAGATAGATACCCACCTTAATGATAAAGGCCAATGGAATAAGTCATTCCCCCCTCCAAAAATAAGTGTTATTTTACTTTTTTCTAATAAACCTCATTATAGTTTTTTCAGAAACAATTGTGTATATTCTACTAAAATTGTCCCCATTCAAATTAAATGAGATACAAAGAATTGAAAATCTGCCTATAATTATTGTTTCTAAATAAAAGTAAATCAGTCTTTTTTATCAAATTCTTTAATTTGTGTACAAGTATTGCAAAGTAAAGTTGAACATGAGAATCCAGATTAAGTAACTACTTGTATGACAAAATTGTTTCAATCTCATAATATATATGTCTCAAATACATTAACACTTATTTTCCTCATCTTACTTTCTAACTATTGCATGCTCTCGATGTCATTGATCATAAAACATCTCATAATTATTAATTCAAAAAAAGCTAGATTCATGAAACGAGCTCACATAACAGAACAAGCATTAGGGTTATCATCACTGAACAAAAATGTGATTGCTTCTTCAGTTGCTGCATTCGACACTGGAAGAGTTTGAACGTTTCGTGCATAACCAGGCGGAGCTTTTTTGTCGTAAACTTGAGAAACATGATGATTTTGAACAACGTTGTATGGGATGTAAGGCCAAAATTCTGCTTTTTTTCCTGTCTTGTTTACTCTTCTTAATACCTTGTTTGGATCTACGTATCCACTCACTGTTACGCGGCTTTGCTTTCTATTCATTTCCACGCTTTTCACTCCTGAAACAAACATGTCGTACGAAAATAACATTAAGTAAATCATGTCAAATTAACATATATAGTGTTTTATTTTATCTTTTTGTTTTCTTGGAAAAAAATAGATAGATCTCATTCATTTGGCATCATAAATAAAAAGTTAGACAAAAGTAGAAGCTACTTAAAGCACTTTTGTACATATACTTTTCACTCTTTGCAACTATATACTATGGAAAAGATTTCATGTTTTGAGAATCCTATGTTTAGTGATTTTTTATTACATTTTGATTAAATACTTTATTTGATTAATATATTTCTTTGAATTAATTAACACACACTCAATCTTACATATTAGAACAATTTACTTGCACCAAATTAAACAAACGACAAACATAATAATTTAACATCAACGAAGTCATAATACAACCATGTAAAAGAGAAAAATGTTGAAATATTATATTATGATTGCTTATTTTTATAGTACTAACTTGAAAATATTAAATATTGTATGCATTGGAAACGGTTTATTAAGACTGTAAATTTAGTGCAATAAAGTTCAGAAAACCACAAATTCATCGCCAAAATTGCACTAAATTTCGATTTTTTGTGGTTGCAATATGGTCGACTATTGTAACAGAGAATTCATGTATATCAGATTGTTCAACTGATCAAGAATTGATTAAAAAAGATGGGGTAATTAATTATATTAATTATGATATACCTTTGATGTTTTTAACAGCATTCTTCACCCTTCTCTCACATCCATCACAGTCCATTTTCACTTTGATCTCAACCGTCTGCAATAGAAACAAAGTTTAAAAAAAAAATTAAAAAAATTATCCCCCAAATATGTGTGTGTGTGTGTACACATTTGAGTGTGTGATAAAGAGTATATTATAATGTGGATGATAGAAGGCATTATGAGTAATACCTGCATTGATTTCCTTTTGGTTCTGTTTGCATCGAGAGTGCATAAGTTTGAGAGATAATTGAGAGCACCCATTTTTTGCTTCTCTCAACGCACAAACCAAACAAACAAAGGCCTTTTCATATTTATACTATTTCAAACCCATGTGGACCATATAAAGACTTGGGAAAACAAAAGATATCAACTACTACTATGATATAAAACGATGTCGTTCATTAGTTACAACGTTGAATTTTATTCCATAAAGTTAGAACATCATGTTTATAACCATTGGTAAAAGTTCACTAAAAAAAAGTATTTGTGATGAGATTTCTGTGATAACAAAAGTTGTTAAGAAAAGTCTTCTTTTTTTTTCCGACAAAATATTGTCGCAGAAATTGATGTTATAAATTGACAATAAGTTGTCACGAAAAACAATTAAAAAAAACTTATTTACAACAATTATCTATGTTGACACAAAATTGACAATGTACTAATGACAAGAGCATTGTCGAGAAGAGATTATTTGCAATAAGATTTTTGAAATAGTAACTTAGCGACAGAATGTTGTCACAAAATATTTTCGCAACAATTATATATGTTTCTTCAACAACATTTTGTAGTCGTTGTTGATTTTTTTTTTTTTTTTTTTTTTTTGTATTACTGATTTCCTTGGATGTATATAAATAATTAGAAGATTAATGCTCAAACAAAAAATGTGGCATAAAATCATGATGAGTGGGTAAAAATGCTTTCTTGATTTTATCATTTATTAATGTTAATATGCTAATCGCAAACGTTGTAAAGTGTTTTATTGTTTGCTTTCATTCTGGTTCGATGGGTGTGACATTTCTTTTCTATAATTTATTGGCTATTACAACAATCATTGTTTGTTCCTTGATTCTGTCCCTAACTAGAACATTCATGGTTTTTTGTTGTTTAATTTCCTACTTCTATATTATTGAGAACAAATAAAGCATATCTTTTGACCAGGAAAATAAAGCACATTATTATTTGCATATAGAAAAGGAAAACAATTTTTTTCGTTCTATAATATTCACTACTTTTGCATTTCATCCAATAATATTACATATCTTGAATTTAGGAATATTAGAAAATTAGGATGCTACTTGCATAGTGTTTTTTTTCTTTTATCATCTCCTAATGTTAGTCTCCTAATTTTATAATTTTCTTTTTGAAGTTAAATTGTAACCTTTTTTTCTTTCTAAATGGTCCTTTGACCGATTAATGTTGGTGGAATTTCCAATAATCGTTGAGTTGGCGATGAGTTGTAAAAAATTAAGGGAATATTTAAGATGCAGTCATAAATAATTCATATATTAATATTGAATTTCTTAAAATATAGTACTGGTTATTTATTTCTTTGCAACACAATGGACTATTAATTATTTAATTAACTAAAGATTACTTAATAATTAGATTACCATTACCAGAATTATTTATTCAGTTTTAAGAAAAGAAAAATTAATAATTAATACTCCTTTACATGGATTTTTTTTATTATTATTACTTAATTTCAAAGGAGTAATCTTTACATGGATTTATCGGGATTATAAAAATTATCATTTAAAAAATTATTAAAAATTATCTTTACATGGAGTATATCATTTATCGGGATTATAAAAATTATCATTGATTTCAAAAAAACTTGGTACATACTACTATTTTTTTTTTTTTTTGAACTTGTATTCAGATTATCCTTTACATGGATTTTTTTTATTATTATTACTTAATTTCAAACGAGTAGTCTAGAATTTATACATTCAAAACCTTTATTTAATTTGATATATATTTTATGGTATTATTTTCGTATTGGAAAAAACAACCATCATGTATGGTTTTAATTATTCCCTTTAATATTATAAAATTAAATTAAATTAGAAAAATAGAGAAGATAATTAAAATCTCCACATTAGAATTAAAAAGTCAACTGAGCTATATTGGGTATTTCAGCCACAATAATCCGTCATAGGACCATTAGGGAGGGGAAAAAGGTTACAGGATTATCAAAATAGGAAAATTAAGGTTTCAAGGTGAAATGCAAAATTAGTGCAAAGTCATGGGACATAAAAAATAAAATTAAAAATTAAAAAAAAAACCCAAATTAAAAATTGCATATTACACTTATAAATTTCTAACTCAATATCAACTAAGTAATTACCAGATATTTCTTCCACAATAATCCATCACATGACCATTTGAGAAATAATATTACAACTTATATACAAGACTACATTTAAAATAGGGAAAGTTGCAAGACAAATGTATGTCAATATAGTGAAAGTTATAGAGAAAGAAAATCTATAAAAACATGGTGAATCATTATCAATTGACAATGAAAGATCGTCTTAATTTTGCCAATATCAGTAACTCGACTTACAAGTCTTATTACAAAAGAAGTGCATTTCTACTAGGATCGGTTCAGATTTTCGAATCGGGTTACGTATTTGTTATTTGAAATGTGTGGGTATCAGTTCGGGTTCAATTCATTGAAGTTTACATTGTGATCCAAGCCAAGAGAAAAAAGACAGGATAAAAGGCATAGCTATATTCAATTCGGTTTCAGTTATTTCATCAATTTATCTCTTAAAATCGAACCGAACCGAAATAACCAAATTTTCTAAAATCTGTAGCCAAAAAGAATTTTAGAAAACCAGACCAAAATCAACATTTTGGTTCATTTCGTTTCAATTTTAACCGAATAATGTTCACCCCTACTTAAACAAAACAAAAACTTTGCAGGAGAGAGAGAGATTTTGATATATCAAATGAAGGTCAATCAGCTCCTATATCTGTTGAGTTCCATATACACATCTCAAGATCAAGCTTGCCAGTTGAATTTAAAAAACCAAATGGAACCAACAGGAAATCCACAGGAGGAGATCCTTCAACCCTACCAGGATAGTTATTTGTGTATGATTTCAATCTCAGACAACTATTTCCTCTTTCAGATACTATATCATACAGATACTGCTCCTTCGACGAGCTCGGGCTTATGCACGTTATCATCACTGTGTGCCCAATATTCTCTGTTCCTTTGTTCAGAAGAAAAAGAATACCGTCTTTCTCTGCTTGTAGAACCAGAAAACCCTCATTCTTGTTTAAGGTTACTGGTAAAGGGCAATTGTACTGGAAACGACGTCCCGAGTCCCAATGCTTGCTGCTAAAATGTTCGGACAATTGTGTAGACGAGCCTACGAAATGGCACTTCCTTAGAGGGCAAGCACAAGGTGCACACATGCACACATCTTCATGCTCTCTTCTCTTGTTGTAATCCACGATTTCTGCACAACCGTATTGGGCATTTCGGCAGGGTGCTCTCACTGGGTCCGCGATTTCAATATCCACACACACTGTGTTTCCTTCATTGCCACTAAAGGGCATATTTTCCTGGACCAACATAGAAATAACCCATGATACATATCCATCTCTGACAAGTTACACTAAGAATACAAACTAGTATTGTTGATATACAAGAGAATGAGGTAATCAAAATATCTGTAAGGAAATTTGGTGGAGCACTAGAAGCTTTAGGACTTTCGAGAATCCCGTTTGATTTAACCAAATTAATCTCAAAAGAATAAACCATTAGCTTAATTTGTTACATGATCAGTACCAATTCTCAATAAAATCAGTTAAGGAAGATGATTTTCTTCTAGGAGCTATGGACGATACATATTTTCATTTCATAGTAGGATAAAACCTCTTCTCTTCTTTTAGCATGTTTATATAGTTGACTTCAGGTCTTCCATGTCTTATAATATCATATTTCCAATTACAGAAACTCCAAATTATAAGGAGCGTAATGTTTGGAAAAAAATATTGAAAAACAAAATTAGGGATATCATCATTTACCTCTGCAGTGATCATGCCCCCATTAATTTGATCTTCCCCAGCCTGCAAGTAAAATATCCACAGCTTAAATTGGGAAATTTGATATTGAACTAAATGATGAAGACTATTACAAAAGTTAACAACAATGTCTACCATTCCAGGGTCCTACTAATATTGCTACTGCGAACATAATAGCTAAATAAACCCAATGTGTTACACAAGGCAGATATCGTACAAATCACAAAACAAAAAGTAGCACAATCAAGGTTGGTTGGTACACATAAAGGAATTTGGCATGGAGAGGTAGATCCTCTTGATCCACACTTCACCTCGCTAAAGAAAATAAGAAATATAAATATAAAACGATGACTACAGAAGATAAGTCTGATAACCATCCACCTTTCCATGACCATAATGATTGATATGTTTGCCAATAAATTTGCATAGAGTCAAGTAATGGGAAAATACATGTTGCCAACTCCACAAATATCTGTGTTGCCAAGCCCACAAATACCACGAATGTGCTTTAGTGATGAGGATAATCAATTAATTGGTAAATTGTTGGATAAGTACAAACTGTTACCAAAATAGGAAGAGCAAGTTAAGAACCTCTGAAAAGAAAGCAGAAAAGAGAAGTGTTGTAAAACCCTTCCCGAAACATGAACAGAAAAGAGAAGGAAAGAATTCAAAAGAAAAATGCTTAAATATCTTAAAAATAAAAATAAAAACATCTTATACTTCAGAATAAATTGGCGTTTGCTACACAAGCAGTTTCTAGCAGATGATGCCATAACAAAATTACAGAACAATCATAAAAAAATTACACTTCAAAAGTTTCATATGTAATTGACCAAGTCCTTAACATAATTGAAAAGATAATGGGGGTGGAACAGACAGAACGCCTTAATAAATAGAAAGGTGTAAAAATCAAGAGAAAGAAAAGAAAATCTTAAAAAGAGCACAAAACCTGTACATATTAACAAAATAAATGGCAACTCTTATGGATCAAGGAAGTGGTGGTAGCAGAGCACAAGGAAAATAATGGAATTCATTACAAAAACGAACCAAAAACCTAGGTCCTTGTGCATAATCACTATCACTAATCAGCAACCAGTTCACTAAAACAACTTTAGAGATCACACATGTAGAAAGTATGAATGGATGAACCAAAACTTTATGAAAGAGAACTCATGAATAATTGAGAAAACAATCAACTTTAGTACTAAATATCCAAGATCAAGCTAAGTCCACAATAACTACCTGATACCCAACCTGCTCAAGCAGAGGGTAATCTTCAATCTCTGGTGGTAACGTTGCTAGATGACTGCTGTCTAATTGGGCCCTATAACCCAGCATCCCCATCCCAAGGCCTCTTTCCTTACAAACCACCTACATAAAGCATGTTTGAACCTGATTACCCACTAACACAATAAGTGCATATAGTTAGTTATGGGCAGCATACCTCTCCACATCCATAACCACCAAGCTCTCTCTCTTGCTTCTCTCTCTCACTGATTTCTTCTTCACCCCAAGAAGATAGGCATGGAAATATAGCAGGGGATAATTCAGATGGTTCTCCAACAGCAACGCTCTCGTAGTAAAAGAGCTGTGGGAATTTTTTTAAAAAAAGTTGAATTAAGCAGAAGTAAGGATGACAAGGAAAATGAATATCTATCTATTAAGCTCACCTGGAGAAACAAAAGACAGCCACCAACTGCACGCTGCTTCCCTTGGCGATACCGAGCTACCTCTCGAACTAGCCGATCAAGTAAAAATTTCCCCCAGTTATATTGGTGGACAATGTCCATATCTGTTAAGAAATGGAGAAATGATGGACTAACATCCAGCCTTGCAGTGGGGCACAGAAGGGTGCCTAATACATAAAGGAGAAAAGATCTTTTAAAATCCTCTCCAGCTTCTGGGACTGCCAGCCTTTCTTCCAAGAGGCGGACGGAAATCCCACGATTTGTAGCATTGTACTTCTTGCGCAACTCAGCAATTAGTTCATCAGGTCCAGAGTTAACAACATCCTTCCCACTCGAAGCCAACCCCATCACCAATTCAACATCCCTAGGAGTTAAAGGTATTCGCTCGCCACAAATTTCCAAGCTGCGTCGAACAGTATTAAACTTCTCCAATAACCAAAGACACAGACTACGTCGCAGTGTTCGGCACCTGAGATTAAGGATGCTACCAAACCCCATGCTCTTTACAGCAGCTTTTTGGTCAGGTGTCAGTCGTTGCAGCACATTTAATAATCGACCAGGAGAGCATCTAGTGACAAGTTTGGTCTGCATCATGCAGGTCAATCATTTAATCACATGAGGATCCTATGCCACAAAAACATCCAGACACAAAAGGGTGGAAAACTATAAGAAGAGAATACTTGTCTTCTTGGCTTTGGAACACGAGCAGGGGTAGTGCTCAAGTACTTATCCCATACTTCACGGGCACGATTGGTGTATTTTGCCTTCTCTTCTGGACTCATTAATTTCCAAGCATCAGAGGCAGCTTTTGTGGCCTGAATCAAAGATCATTCAATAAGGGCATCTTCACCCATTCTGTCCAAGTAAATAATATCTATATCATCAACACGAGAGAAACCTTACCACTTTCAAGCCAGAAGATTCAGGATGGGAAGCAGTGTACTCCTTGATAAATTCACGACTGGAAGTAATAATTTAATCATCAGTGTGAATTTATACATGACAAAATTAAATATGTTCAAACCTACTTCACATTAACTGAATGGAGTACCTAAAATGCACCCAAGAGCAGGCTGGACGAGATGCTCCATCTTGCTTCTTCTTCTTCTTTGTCCGACTGACTTCTGACTCACTATGCTCTTGTTCATCTCTCATTACCATCATATCTTCTTCACATGAACCCTAATTTAAAAACAGCACCATCATCATCATTTAACTTACTTTGGTAGAAAAATAGTGAAACTTGAGTAACATAACCACAACACCATTTAAAAAAAGGAACAGAAAACATAAATAGTATGACAATTTTTCATACCCTTTCAGAAAGAAATCTAAGAATTCCTTCAAAGAACCCCAAAGAAAAGATATTTCAACGAGTTTAACTGTGAAAAGATAATTAACTAAAATCAACCATCTGACTCACTCCAACTTCTGTAGTTCATTCCCAGTGTAGCCCATTATCCAATCAAAATAGCAAGTTTGACGGCAACATTACTGCTAAAACCACTTCAATTAATATAGAATGTTCAAAATCAACTCAAATTAACTACCCATCACTTCACATCCTAAAGTATTCAACAAATTCAGTAGAACATTTCATCTGAAGTACAATCAGCGATCGATAAGCCCAAAAGACGTGAAAGGCGAGTCATACGACCGGTTCGTCGCACTCTAAATTTAAGTGTTTTATTCTGCCCGAAAAAACGCCAATTTTGTATACAAACCCTAATTGGGTATAGAAGGTAAAAGAATCGGCAAATACCGACGGTCAACAAGACGTCATCTGCGGCGGCGGAGGCGAAAGCGGCGGCGCTCCACCAGCTCCGTTGGCACGGCGGTTTCTCTTGGGTCCTTGTTTTCTACTCGGGTTACGCCCTTGTTCTTCTCCTCCTTGGCTCTTCTCTTCTGCCCATTGTTTCCTCCATTTCCCCCTTCTTCATCGGTTTTCACTTTAATTGGGCCTTATTATTTTCGAATTATACTCTGTTTTATGTAAATGGGCCTTATTTTGGATCAAATTACATTCAGATTTCACCATCACTATTTGCATTTACATCTAAAGGGCAGTTGTGTAATTTGCAAATATATCTTAACGTATATAGAAAGATGTAAATGTACTTTTAATCTTTATTTATGAGTAAATACACTATTAGTGTTAATGTTTAAGTTATTGTGAAATACGTGATTATATTATGATGCAATTTGTCAAAATCTTCTCTTTGTGGATTTTTTTACATTCTTCTTAGTTAAATTTTTCATATTTTTTATTAAATACTTAATTATTTATATTGAAACAGTTCTAATTCGAAATCAATTTCGAATTTAAAAATAAATTTTATCTCAATAAAATATTATATCTAATTTTTCTTAAATTATGTTTTTTGGGTTTTATGCAAACTTATTGATTTTGGAAATCAAAACCTTGTATCTTACTATGCTTATAAAGGAAAATTATTTGGAATTTGGAATAAAACATTATGTTGTTGTTTATTTTCATGTATAATATTATTTATTTCGTTTCTATACTATTTAGAACTGTAAAAGAAAGAGTAAAGTCAATCTACACCCTAATTCAAACATTTGTGATTATATTTCCAATAAAAAATAAAGAAAGATTAATGACATATTTACACATCAACAACAATGTTTGGTATGTATTTGCACATTTATCTTTTTACATCAATATTGTTTGGTATATATTTGCACATTTGTCTTTTTTTACAAGGTTAAATGTAGAAAAACAACCTAAATTATTGGTTTTTTCATTTTCCAATCTAAACTTTTTTTTATTAAATTGCAACTTGAACAATTAAAATTAATCAAATTGCAACTTTTGAACTATTTTTTGGCAAAACTGTGAACACGTAACATGCATGCTGACTTTATATGAGGGTCGCCTTAAATTACAAGATTACAAAAATATCATTATATTTTAAGCATGTGGATCATATGTTCATGTTTTCACCGAAAAATGGGTCGAAAGATGCAATTCGATAAATTTTAAATAGTTCAGGTTGCAATTTGATAAATAAAAATAATAATTAGATTGGAAAATAAAAAAGACCAATAATTTAGGTTTTTTTTTTGCATTTAACCTTTTTTTTACATTCTAATTCTTATAGTGTCAGTCAAGGATCAAACTTGATCCATCAAAATGCTTTTATTGGCTCACCCTAAGTCAAATGAATTGGTTTGATCTATTAAAAAAATCCTATGCATATTGGTTCATGGAATAGCAACTATTCCCAGTGACGGACCTACATTGGAGCCAAGGGGGCACTGGGCCCCCTGAGATTTTAAAAAAAAATTAATAATATTTTAAGTATTTTTATATTTTTATTCAAAAAATATGTATATTAATTTATTTTACTTGCATATTATCAAATTCTTATTAAAAATATCAATTTTTAAGATTTTTAAGGTAAATTGTTCATATATCTAAACTTATTATTTATTTTTCTTCATTGAGTAATGATATTATTTTAATTTATTTGATTACAATTGTTATAGAATATATAATATATTCATTATTTTGGCTTAATAAAATATGAAGTGATTGTAAAGAATTATTATCATTGATTATTATTTTATGAATTGTTAGCTTTGAGTTAGCATTGTTGATAAGTTAGATGTTGATTTATAGTTTGTATAATAGTAATGTTAATTTAATGATATTTAATAATTCTAATTTTATCTTATCTTTCATAAATAATGAAAAGTATTATAGAAAAATATCAGTACTAATATTAAAAAGTGTTTCAAAATGAACAACATTCAAAGTTCACTTTTGAATCCAATGAGCGATATACAATTGAATATTTATTTAATAATACATCAAAAAATGATGTATTTGGAAATATTAGCAACGGAGGTATCTTGCAATGATTTCAAAATAGGAAAAAATACAACATAAATATTGTAATCGTTTTTTTTTTATTTGTCATGTTGAAATGTTATAAACATATTGATTTTAGATGTTATTTTATAATGTGATACACTATTGTAATTTTATCATTTTATTCTTAGAATTATTGTTATTCTTTTATTAGTTGGGCCCCCCTCGATAAAAATTATGGGTTCGTCACTGACTATTCTTGAACAAACGTGCATCAGAACACCCATATCAATAGTTTTTTAAGAGTATTTTTAGGTGTAAATAATATTTTAATAACAAATTTTAAGAGTAGTGTTTGTGTAAATCAAGTACATGGATCATGATGCATGCAATTGGGCGAGTGCAGGTTGGGTTCGGTCCAGCCCAGATCTGCACCTAGGTCTTTTTTTTTTTTTTTAATTTATGTCATAACATTTATGTTGTAATAGTATAATATTTGTGTTGTAATAGTATAACCTTTATTTACAGATTTCATAACATTTCAGTGAATAACTTAGAATTTTTTCACTATAAAAATTCATGTAGTATAGTTGAACATTTATGTTATATCAGTATAACTTTGATGTACAAATATCATAACATTTATGTATTTAAAGAATAACATAAAGTTATATTATTATAACAAAAATGTTAAATTATTATGCATAAAGGTTATATTATTACAATATAAAGGTTTGAAAGTATTATATGTCTGTCATACATTGCAAAATGTTAGATGAATATAACTAAAATGTTAGGTTAGGAAAATATATCTAAAATGTTAAGCCAACATAACTGCAAAATTAGGGTTTGGGCGTATGGGCATGTGGACGTGTGAGGCGTGTGAATTACACCTCAAGGTCGGATTGACCAGTTGTACGAATCTAGAATCCATACAACTTGTATAAATAATTGTGAATTTTTAATTGCAGTGTTTTAACAGAGTAGATAGTGTTTTCCCACTGAAACCTTTTAAGGGAGCGTTAAAAGAAAGAAAAAAAGAGTGTCAAATACGATTTGCAGGGCCCGTTTGGTAAATGGGTTTAGGTTGGTTTAAGTTTATAAACCAATCTAAACCCATGTTTGGTAACTGGGTTTGGAGCCCGAATTTGGTTTTTTGGCCCGGGTATATTTTTATACGGCCCGGGCATATTTATGGGATTATGCATGATTATGCATGATAAATGGTGGGTTTATAAACCCACCATATTTGGTGGGTTTATTATTTTATTTTTCGATTTCCCTAAAATGCTCTCATTTTTTCTTCTTTTAATTTAATTCATGGATTTTTAATTATTAAAATTATATATATATATATAATTATTTTTTAATCTTTTAAATTATTAAATTTTGGGATATTAAATTATATATATTAAATTATTTTTAATCTTTTAAATTATTAAATTTTGGGATATTAAATTATACATATATTAAATTATTTTTTAATCTTTTAAATTATTAAATTATTAAATTTTGGGATATTAAATTATATATATTAAATTATTTTTAATCTTTTAAATTATTAAATTTGGGGATATTAAATTATAGATATATTAAATTATTTTTTAATCTTTTAAATTATTAAATTATTAAATTTTGGGATATTAAATTATTTTTTAATCTTTTAAATTATTAAATTATTAAATTTTAGGATATTAAATTATACATATATTAAATTATTTTTTAATCTTTTAAATTATTAAATTTTGTTTATATTATGTCTTTTAATTAAAACATTATTTTATATTTTTTTTATATTAAGATATTTTAGGGATCCAAACATTTTTTTATATTATGTTTTTTAATTAAAACATTATTTTATATCATAATATATTATTTTATATTATGGCTTTTAATTAAAATATTATTTTATATTATTTCTATATTATGTATTTTAATTAAAATATTATTTTATATTATGTCTTTTAATTAAAATATTATTTATATTAAGATATTTTAGGGATCCAAACATTATTTTATATTATGTCTTTTAATTAAAACATTATTTTATATCATAGTATATTATTTTATATTATGTTTTTTAATTAAAATATTATATTTTTATTATTTTATATTATGTCTTTTAATTAAAACATTATTTTATATTATTTTTTTATATTAAGATATTTTAGGGATCCAAACATTATTTTATATTATATCTTTTAATTAAAACATTATTTTATATTAAGATATTTTAGGGATCCAAACATTATTTTATATGATGTCTTTTAATTAAAACATTATTTTATATTATTTATATTAAGAATTCCCATTTACAATTATTGCATACAATTTTATGTTAAGGGTAATTCGGTAATTTCAGGTTTTTTTATCAAACTTAATCCACAAACCAAACACAATTTTTATTTTAAACCCATATTTGCAAAGTATTAAACATTCATTCCAAATACAAAATTTAACTCAAACTCATCTCAAAACCCACCTACCAAACACTCAAAAAGTGCTATTTTGTCTTCAATAAACAGTAAAAGCCCAAAAAGCCCAACCAACCTAAACAATCCCAACCCGCGTACCAAACGGCCCCTAAGTTTCAATCTTTTTTTTTTGGGATTTTTTTAATATATTAATAACATTTTTAAAAGGTCAAATAGCTAAAAAATTCCAAACCTTTTTCAGATTTTTACTATTTTAACCAATCCTTTTATTTTTGTCAATTCATCCATAATTTTAAAATTTATTGTTATTTTGGTCAAATCAAATTTTGAGTCAAAATTAAATTACATGGCTTATATGTGGCTGTCACATGAACTTCCTTCTAGTACACATCATCAAAAAATATTTTAATGCTGAATCCATCTCCAGTGAGCTTGTCTACACATTGCGACTCATTTTCCTCATTAGCATCAATGTTCATCGATTACTTCCTGCGAAGCAGATCCAAAAACAATGTTGATGAGGGCACGCGTAGAATTATCCGCCCCAAAAAACCTCTATATATTATTTATTAATTATTGATTGCTAGAGCTTTCTCTATTTGTTGTGGTTGTGGTAATATTTTGTGTTTTATGATGATTATGTGGGGTTAAAATTGGGGTTTAGACTGTTTAGTGACTGGTTAAAGAGAAGTTATTTATGAGGTGGTGAACATCAGGGTTTGGAGTTGGATGTTGATGCTCTGTTCTGTTGTTTGCAGGGTATGTTATGAGAAGGGGCAGGAATTTGCGGAGTCTTTACTAAACAGTGTCGGTCATTTGATTCGATTTTTGGGGGTGAAAGTGCAGAGTTATTCTTTTAATTTTGTTTAAAGTTTTCTTGATGTTACTCTGTTCATTGTTTGACAAGCTTTTTGTTGGATTATGATGGTTCTGTAATGTAGGAATTGGGTCCTCGAGGAAAGAAGCTAATACTGCTATTAGCTAGCTATGAATTATATGTTTTCTTTGACAAAGGTTTAGCGTAGAGGTTCTTTGAGGCGGATAATTCTCTGCGTGATTGTTTTTGGATCTGCTTCGCAGGGAGTAATCGATGAATATTGATGCTAATGAGGAAAATGAGTCGCAAGGTGTAGACAAGCTCACTGGAGATGGATTAAGTATTAAAATATTTTTTGATGATGTGTACTAGAATGAAGTTTATGTGACAGCCACATATAAGTCATGTAATTTAATTTTAACTAAAAACTTGATTTGATCAAAATAACATAAATTTTTAAAATTATGAATGAATTGACAAAAATAAAAGAATTTGTTAAAATAGCAAAAACTTAAAAAAAAATTGGATTTTTTTTAGCTATTTGGCCCATTTTAAAACTATTGATGCGGCAGCAAGAACATCTGGGTCAACCACATCGCGTGCCGCCAACTTTTCAATTTTCTTTTTCTTACACTTTGATGAATGATGACCAATTTTTTGATCATTTCTTGACAATTTTATTTTTATTTTTTTGCCTTTATTTTCCGTTTAAAAAACTTGCATTCAATTTAAATATTTTCGTGTTGTCCACGGGACCATAGTCCCTAAGTGGGCACGTGTACTGGAGCTAGCACGTTGGGACAGCGACAGTAGTGGCCAATCGTCTGCCACGCCAAATTAAAAAAACAAACACTTTTCTAACTTTCCTTTTTTTTTTTTTTTTTCTTCTTTTCTCTTTTAATATTTTTACATTTTATTTTAAGATTTTTGACCAATGCCATTTGGGAATAGCTCCAAACTTCAGAATTTGCATGTTACAGTTTCCATTTCCAATATATAAATATGGGTAATTCTACAATACACCGTTGTATTTTTTGCTATAGTAACTTTTTTGAAATGTAACTTTTGTGTTTTGGGTTGCTTGATGCATTGGGTCTCTTTATATTATATTTAATTTTGTGTTACAATACAAATGAGCCTTTTAATGATTTTGTATGTTGTTACATGTATTCCGTTTCATTATTATTGTTACAAGCATTACATGTATTCCATATGCCTAATTCACGGTAATTGTTCAGTCATTTAATTAATTATTTAAATTAATTATTTTGTGATGTTAATTAAAATTATTATAAGTAAATTATCAGAAAATTATTGGTTCATAACGAAAACACCGTAATATCCAAATGAAAATTACATATCGAAACTTCGGTATATCAAAATAAAAAATATTTTATAATTTATCAATGTGGAATTAATATATTTTTTAATTAATATTAATATTTTCCATATTTTGGTATATATCGAAATATCGAAACTTTGAAAATATCACATCGATACCGTACCAAAATTTTTGGTATGGTATCACAATGTACCGAAATTTCGGTATTTTCGATATTTTTTGGTACGATAAACCCGATATTTCAGTAATTTAGTATTTTTCTCCACCCCTAACAATAAACATTAAATAATTTTTGGAGGGTATTAAATAGCAACCACATACTTTATTGATATGCTCGAAATTTGGAAATCATTAAATTTAAAAAATTATGTCTGAAATTTTGAAAATAAAGAACTAATAAATTTGAAAATTATTGTAAAATTCTACAAGATAAATTTGAAAAATAATATTAAAATCCGAAATTAATATTAAAAATTACATATATAAGAACATAGTTTAGAAATAGGAAAAAATGTTTAAAAGTGAGAAGGTTATTTTAAAAACTAAAAAATACAATTAATGTCTGAAAAATAATAATAATAATAATAATAATAATAATAATAATAATAATGTCTCTGATTAAATCTCAAAATGGAAGATACAAAATCAAATCTAAAATTTCATTTATATATGTAATATTCGGTTTGAAAAAATAATCAACAAATACAAACATATTTAATAATAATATTTAAATGATTTCGAAATAAAAATATTGGGCAATTGTTTTTAAAAAAAAAATTATCTTAAGAAAATAGAAGGACATAATTTGCAATTTATTTTCAAAAAATCTGAAGTATATTTTTTTAAAAATCTTGATATTAATGATTTGAAAATCTTAAAATAATTCAAATATATAGAATATGGATCTTAAATGATTCGTCATAACAAGATGTATAATACAAGTAAATTTGATTGCGATTTTGTGGTAGCAACTGACTGTTAAATATGATAATCGAAGAAGTTAAATATGAACTACATTGTCTATTATATTAGACTTGTTGAGGAGAATTTTTTATGTTTACAGTGGTAACTTTTGAAGACAGGTAAAAAGGTTAAAACATAAATGAAGGGTCAAGATGCAATTATTCAAGATCTAATGGCTGAAAACACTAGTGTATTAATATAATGGTGTACTATAGAAGGACCCATATAAATAGTTGTATTTATTGAAAAAATATATATTTCTTTTAAGTACGTGGATTTGAGAAGAGATTTAAAATTTAGGGTTAATTATAGAAAAAATCACAAACTTAGAATCTAATTTCAATTACAATATGATTTTTTTACTGCAAAAAACTTCCAATTTAACATGTTTCAATTCAGACAAATTTTGACTTTTCGGGCTCCAATTTCTGATGTGGAGCTCGAAATATAAATTGAAACACAATCATCATCCTAGTCATCAACCCACATAGGATTAAAAAAATGAAAAAAGAAAATTGAAAAAGAAAAGAAATAGAAGAAAAAAGTAAAAAAAAAAATTGACAATAATTCGGTAATTTCCCCCTTCTCTGTCTTCTTCTTCTCTCTCCCTCCCTCTTGTCGCCACCGGCCATCCTCCTCTCGTTGTCGCCACATTTTCCCCCCTCTCACGGTCGTCATCTTTCAAAATCAAACCCTAAAATTAAAATTAAAATTTCAAAAGTTGATATGAAAATTGAAGAGTTCAAAACAAATGAAAATTAGAAATCAAAACATCTTTTGAAAGCTTATATATTGGAGAGCAAAATTTGTAAATCAATTTGTGAAACCATATGCAAAAACGAGAATCAAGAAATGAGTTTTGTTTTGGACTGTCGAATGTATTTCGATCGATTTAACTAAAAAAATTAACAGTTTTATGTAAATTGACATGAGTATGTGTTTAGTTTTGAGTAAATGATCGTTTTGGTACCAATTTTGTGTATTTTGGTTGAGAAATGAAAAAAAAAATCAAAATTTGAAAGCTTGATGACCAATAATGGAGTTTTCCAGCGAGATGGGTGGAAGGTAAAAAGATATTTTGGTGGATTTAATGGCTGTTGTTTTGAAAATTTTGAAGGGAAATGATTTGAGATTTATTGAGATTCATTTTGTAAAGTTTGGTAAAAGATGGAAAAATTTTGAAATTTTCCGACGGTGGTCTGATGGCGGCGAAGCGGCGGTGCCAGCCGGAAGAGATGCAACAATTAAATTTTATTTTTCAATTTGTTTTTATCTTTTACTTTTCAATTTTTTTTTCCTTTTTAATTCCACGTGGGTCAATTGGATGATGATTGGACTTCAATTTTACATCTCGGGCTCCACATCAGTAATTGGAGCCCGAAAAACCCAAACATATCCCAAATTGAATTAATAGTTAAATTAAATGTCTTTTATGTTACAGTTAAAAGTTCATGTTGCAATTGAAACAACTAGACCCTAAGTTCTTGATTTTTTATGTAATTGACCCTAAAATTTATGATATCAAATCCATTGATGGTATTTTGATATATTTGAATTTGAAATCAATCACTTTTATTTTGAACTAATTTTTGAATCATTTTAGTAGATTCTAAACTCATTCTAACTTGAGTGGATTTCAATTGAAATTTTGAATTTCAAATCATTCTATCCAAACACAACTTTAATTATTCATCATTATTATTTGGGTAAAAAATGATTTCCCATCCCAACTATACCCGATTTTACATTTTCTGGTAAAAACTTTAAAATGTAGCACCGTAATGACTGAACTTTGCACGATTTACAATCTACGGTATTCCGGTCATTTTTTCCGGCCAACACACACACGTGCTCGGCACATGATTTCATTAAGGACATTTATATCTTTTTAAAGTTTATACCAGAAAGTGTAAAATCGGGCATAGTTCGGATGAGAAATCATTTTTTACCCTTTTATTTATTATACATTTTACATTAATTTTTTTTTTTGAATTAGGTTAAATATATGTAATGTGTACTACATGATTTATTTGAAAGGGAAAAAATGAATTAATATACTAATATATGATATTCATAACGATATTCTGGCTTGTAAAAATTATAAAAATGTAATATATTTGGGCCCAAATCTTAACTTGCAAGTTTGGTTTCCCAATTCTAAGCTCACATTGGGTGGCCTAACTAGTGTTCGATGAGTTTTCTAATGTTGATCCATCTTATAAAATTATATTCAATTAGCGATTCAATTCATTTATTTTGTCCAAATTCATCTCATATTCTATGAATTCATATTGAATATAATAAGTTTGAAATAAACAGAAAATACAAATAATAAACAAAAAAAATACATATTATATGAATTCATAGTGATCAATATAATAAGTTTGAAATAAACACAAAATACAAACAATAAACAAAAAAAAAAAGTTATTAACAAAAAAAATACTTATCGAACACTAGTTAGGTCACCCAATGTGAGCTCAGAATTGGGAAACCAAACTTGCGAGTTAAGATTTGGGCCCAAATATATTACATTTTTATAGTTTTTACAAGTTAGAATACTGTTATGAATATCATATATTAGTATATTAACTCATTTCTTCCCTTTCAAATAAATCATGTAGTACACATTACATATATTTAACCTAATTCAAAAAAAAATAATATAAAATGTATAATAAATAAAAGGGTAAAAAACGATTTCTCATCCGAACTATGCCCGATTTTACACTTTCTGGTATAAACTTTAAAAAGGCATAAATGTCCTTAATGAAATCATGTGCTGAGCATGTGTGTGTTGGCCGGAAAAAATGATCGGAATACCGTAGATTGTAAATCGCGCAAAGTTCAGTCAGTACGGTGCTACATTTTAAAGTTTTTACCAGAAAGTGTAAAATCGGGCATAATTGGGATGAGAAATCGTTTTTAACCCTTATTATTTTCATCATCACAGTTTGTACACTCATCTTATTCTAATTTTATCCAAAATTAATAAGAATGGTTTATTTAGATAGGTGGATTTGAATAAGGATTTGAAATTCATGGTAACGAATCCACCGATGGTGTTTGGAGATGTGTGGATTTAAAAACCATCACTTTCATTTTGAACTAATTTTGAAGTCATTTTGGTGGATTTCAAATCTATCCCAACTTGAGTGGATTTGAAACTCATTCATTTGAATTCGAAATTTCAAATCACTTTTAAGTCAAAACTCAAATGTAGTCAGGATTTAACACTCAAACGATGAAAAAAAATTGAAAATCGCTGACGTTGGTGTCGAGGGTCGGAAAAAGTGACTAATTAGAACGATGAAGGAAAATGTGCTCCTAGCAAAACTTTACATGACAATCATTGAATGTCACAATGACCAGTCACTGGTAATAATCAGAAGCCAATGTTTTGAATAGCTGTTGCAAGGTATTATAATGTAATAAAAAACCTAATTATTTTGTTTATCAAGAATCGAGTGTGATAAGATCATACTGACACAACACAATTCAAAGAAATTGTATCACTTCAATACCAACTATAACTGCAATTATAGCTCGTATCGAAGCTATCACTGTGCTGAGGAATCTTGCATCTCATATCAATTGTTTACTCCACATTCTAATGTTTAATTTGGAGCACATGTAGAGGATCATCAAGATCGTCCAATGTTAACTCCACAGTCCTCCGACCTCTCTGTTGGTACGAAGAATGCAACGATCTCCGAGTCAAAAGCACACAACGTCTCATCCAATCAAGCAAACATATATTCATTAATTTTCCCCATTTTCATCGAGGAGTTTCCACCGTGCTAACAAAACAATAGGTGTAACACAAACATAACTAATCATTAAAAAAACAAACAAAGAAAGTGGTCTCCATTCTTGTATACAACAACAAATGCATATTACCTTGCACAAAAGCATAGGCCATTGCCATACATGATACGGCATTTGAAGAAAGATTTCAACATTTGCAATATCTCTGCTAGTTCCCGGGACTAACCAGGTTTTCTCTATCTATTTTAGCTCAAGCACAGAGAACCGGAAAATAATTTCAGCATTGAATAAATTTTTTACCACCTCTATTATGGAACTGCAAATAGAAATCCCAAGTTAACAGCAAAACTCAGAGTTTCAGATGGAGTTAACAGAATCGTCAGCATCACTGCTTTCGCTGTCACTACCGCTGCTTCCACTACTGCCACTCCCACTTCCACTACCGCTACCACTACTGCCACTCCCACTGCTGCTACTCGAGCTTGAAGTATTACCACCTTTTCCTACTTGTGCATTAACCTGTGCTCTCAGTGCTTCTGCAGCATTTGGTCCCTTATCAGCTTCGTCATCGCTAACAACAACATCAGCAATCTCATCATCTGTATCGGTTTGATGTGGTATGTTGATATCAATATTCAACTCTTTTACTTTGACAGTGCCTCCATCAGCCACTGCATTTCCATCATCTTCATCAGCATTCATTATATCCAATTCCTCCTCTTCATCATCATCCTTCAGCTCTAGTGATGGATTTGATGAGTTCCCTAGGGTTGCACGGTGTTCAACAATCTTATCCATTCTAGCATTTGCATCTGATCCAAAGATAAAACAATTAGGTTTACACCCTAGTAAATCTTGTATGTAATGAGCAGTACAGGGTTTGTACCCCTTCCCACCCAATTCCCCCTACTCACCCCACAAAAGTTCCCCTCCCCAACCAAAATAAATAAATAAATAAATAAAACAAATAAAAAGGTAAGAGTCTCTATATTATAATGAGCGTACAATCTATATCAGTTTTACCTTAATAATTTCCAATGACAAGCAAATTTAGCAATTAATCCACTACATGAGACAGCATCAAAGAGGAACGATAATGAAACCATATATAATAATTCTGGATTAACATTCACCTGAACTTTTGAAATCTCCAATCTCAATTCGTTCAACTTCAACCTGTGGCGGAAAAAAGAGCTCTATTTATTAGTATCTAGTCAGTCCAAAAGCAACAAGCAAGCATTCACATAAGTTTCAAAGATAATTCATTTATAATCGGAATACAACTCATTCTAATATGAATCTTCTCATGGTGAATAAAGCATAAATAGGATCTGAAAAACTAAAGTCTCAATTCTCATCCATTTCTTTTGCAATCTGCAAGTATCTTCATAGAAAACCATTTTCAAAGTTCAAAATCAATTAAAACATTTCAATTGACAGAACAAAAAGAAATCACCCACAGGCATGGCAGGAAATGGATCTTTGTTCACAGACTGATGTTTAACTCCTTTTCCAAGTGGTGGTGAATTCGCATCCGAGGGTCCAGCTGATGCAACCCCTGCTCCTGCAGACTCACCCATCATCCTATTATGCCTCAATCGCTTAACAGCACGTTGCAACCGCTCCAACACCAAGTGTTCGCCATCAAAGAAAAGAACAGCATCATTATCCTTATCCTTGTAATCCTCACTAGTGCCCTCAAAGATCACCTTAGACTTCCCAGGCTGTATGTTTTGAAACTCCACCGTAACCTTATTATCCTTGCTCTTGTGCAACGTGCCACGATGATTCTTGTCGATTGAGGCTGGCTTGAACTCATCTGATAACAAAAGAGGGAAACAATCAAACACCAATTATTCAGCTTCAAATGGCCAATGAAAAGAGGTAGAAATCAAAACCCCAAACTTAATCAAAGAAGGAATTAGAGCTTCACCACCAGAATCAAGTCAATTAATACACAGTAATTTTTCAGCTTCAAATGGCTAATGAAAGAGGTAAAAATCAAAACCCCAAACTTAATCAAAGAAGGAATCAGCGCTTCACCACCAGAATCAAGTCAATTAATACACAGTAATTTTGCAGTTTCAAATGGCTAATGAAAGAGGTAAAAATCAAAACCCCAAACTTAATCAAAGAAGGAATCAGCGCTTCACCACCAGAATCAAGTCAATTAACACACAGTAAATGAGCTTACAGCGAAAAGTGCAGAATTTGGAGGGATTATGATCCTTGAAAGAGGAGCCTAGGGTTAGGTTGTACCATCGATCGGCTTGCGGCGCGGTGTTCGGCTCGCTGGAATTGTTGATCGCTGACATCTTTATCACAAATTCGAGCCGATTCTCTAGGGGTTGCAGGCTTGAAATTCTCTGAGGACGGAGGTCATGATGAGGTTATTCTCGTCTTTTCCTCACATCAGATGCCAAAGCTCACAAAACTACTTGTCTACAATAGAAAATTTTGATAAGATTTTTTTTCAATAAATCACAATTTTTTTAAATTAAATAACTGTTTAATTAAAATTTGTTTTAACATACAATATGTTAAATTAGTCATTGTCTAATGATTTCTGTAGATAAAAATTATATTAAAAAAATTACAAATATAATTATTTGTAATAAAATATTTAAATTATTTGTATGATAAAAATTGTACCAAACAAATTACAAATAATATAATTTGGCCGGGTCATGATAACTTCCCACCGGTCGGGAATCAGGGCACAACAATCTTCAAATCCAAAAAAAAAAAAAAACTGTGTAACCTTGACTTGAAGTGATCGATAGTCAAATCGGAGACTTTAGAAATATAGAACTCGACAAACTTATTAGTCTTGAGTAAACTAAGTCATAACTTGCAAACACACTTGCAACTTATAATTAAATCAAATTGGGAGTCTTGAGAGGATCTCAACGATAATTTCAAATATGTGGATAAGTTTTGGTTCATGCTAATGGACTTATATAATACTGAGAATATATATACATACATAAAATCAATGAGGAATGTCAAGTGTATGAGAAATTATCAAAGTAATTTTTTTAATAAAAAAGACAAAGAACATGCTATATTTGATCCAAATTACTATGAAATGCAACTTTTGCAACTAGCTAAAAAAGAAAAGGCAAATGAGTAAAGTATTGAGCAATTAACATAGATGACAAAAGAAGAACAGATAACCCATAGAAAAGAGAGACCAAAATTGTAATGTTGAAGAGAGTTAACCATACTTGCTTCTCCTGTGAATTTATTTCCATCAGCTTCTCATGCAGACACAAGTATGATAAAATATAATGATTATTCATCAAATATATCTAATCTCCCTATCACATTTCAACAAGATTTACAATGTAAAAGGATAATTAACTAAATCAACCATCTGACACAGTCCAACTTATGTAGTTCATTCCCAATTTCCCAGTGTAGCCACATTATCCAATCAAGATAGCAAGTTTTGACAGCAACATTACTGCTAAAACTAGGGCTGATAAAAAAAAATTCAAAAACCGCCCCAACCGTCCACACCACACCACACCGTATATCTAAATTTATTAGAAAACCACAATTGAAAAATTTAAAAGGAAACCACACCGCCAGAGACGGATACATACATCCTGGGGCGGGGGCACGTGCCCCCACATTATTTTAAAAAAAATTTAGTCTAATATATATAATATATTATATATAATTGTCCAACCCCATTTGACTTCTGTGCCCCCACATTTCTTTTTAAATTTTTTTAGTCTAATATATATAATATATTATATATGTAATTGCCAACAAGTTGGCTTCTTCATAACGCTTCCAAGTTCCAACTTCCAGTGTTCTGTGTTCCACCATAATTCCAATTTCATCACAGTCAGAGTCTTCATAATTCCATTTAGCATCCATAATTTCATAATTTCCGTTTAGCTTCTTCACAACAATCAAGAAGGTTCAAACTTCCACCATGATGAGAAACAAATTTATACACCCCAAGTTCCCAACTCCAAGGTAAATGAAGATTAATTAATCATTTGATTTTTGTTGCTATGTGAGTTGATGTTACAATAATCTCTACATGTGGTTTCCATTTTTCTGTTGCTTTTTTCCGTTAAATTGTGGTGAGTTTGAACTTATGATATATTTACATCATTAGGGATTTTTGAGGATTTGAGCTATGGAAAGATTTTATAAAAGAGCATTAGAACCACCATTTGTTATTGGAAAAAATGATGATAGTGCAAAATTATTGAGGAACGATGTAGACACAAAAGACCTTCCTACGGATCCGGGGTTAAGAAATCATATTTTGGATTATAATCCAAATATTAGAGATGAAGTTCGAAGGGCATACATATTGAGGGGTCCTTGTCAACCCTTGAAGCATAATTTTCCTCTCACAATCTTTGGAAAAAAATCAAGGCGTTTCAATTCTAATTGGTTTTCTGAATATGCAAATTGGTTGGAGTATAGCATATCCAAAGATGCCGTATTTTGCCTTTGTTGTTATCTCTTTAGATCAAAATCTGGAGAACAAGCACATGGCGACTTTTTTGGTGAAGGGTTTAGGAATTGGAAAAAAGGGGAAAGACTAAGAGAACATGTCGGAGGTCCTAATAGTGCTCATAACAAAGCTTGGGCTCGGTGTGAAGCTTTGCAAAATCAGAAACAACATATCCAATATGCATTTGAAAAGCAGACAGATCAAAATAGAAGAGAGTATCGAATGAGGTTAAATGCATCAATTGACTGTGTTCGATTTCTTTTACGTCAAGGGCTTGCATTCCGTGGTGATGATGAATCAAAGACTTCAGTTAATCAAGGTAATTTTCTTGAGCTTTTGAAGTTTTATGCTGATCACAATGATGATATTAAATATGTTATACAAGGTGCTCCTGAAAATCTCAAATTGACAGCACCTAGTATTCAAAAGGATATTGTGAATGCTATTGCGGTAAAAACTATTAATATCATCATGGAAGAGATAGGAGGTGCACTATTTTCAATTCTAGTTGATGAATGTCGTGATATTTCAATGAAGGAGCAGATGGCAATTGTACTACGTTTTGTGAATAAGGATGGTTGTATAGTTGAAAGATTTGTCGGTGTTGAACATGTTACTAGCACCACTGCTCTTACACTAAAAGAAGCAGTTGATTGCTTCTTTTCTAGACATAACTTGAGCATTTCGAGGTTGCGAGGTCAAGGTTATGATGGAGCTAGTAATATGCAGGGGGAGTTTAATGGTTTAAAAGCTTTTATTTTGAAGGAGAATCCATGTGCCTTTTACATCCATTGTTTTGCTCACCAACTTCAACTTGCTCTTGTAGCTGTTGCAAAAAAACACATTCTAGTTTCTACACTATTCTTTTCAGTTACTAGTGTGGTAAATGTTGTTGGGGCTTCTTCCAAAAGGTGTGACATTCTTCATAAAAAAGAAGCTGAGAAAATTTTTAGTGCTCTCAACAATGGTGATCTTTCAAGTGGAAAAGGTTTAAATCAAGAAACAACACTCAAAAGGCCAGGTGATACACGCTGGAGCTCTCATTATGATACTTTGATTAGTTTGATCATTTTGTTTTCTTCTACAATCAAGGTTCTTGAGATAATTGTGGAGGACGGGGTAAGTTCTGAGCAAAAGAGTGAGGTGAATAATTTAGTGGGATTGATGCAGTCTTTTGATTTTATTTTTACCTTACATTTGATGAAAGCCAACTTAGGAATTACAAATGAATTGTCAAAGGCATTACAAAGGAAAGATCAAGATATTGTCAATGCTATGGCTCTAGTGAAAATAGCCAAGAAACGGCTGCAAATGATGAGGGATGAAGGATGGGATTCTTTTTATGATCAAGTTTCTTTCTTTTGTAAGAAAGAAAATATTGATGTTCCAAATATGAGTGATAAATTTGTAGCTCGATGCAGATCAAGGCGTAAAGCTCCTGAAGTTACAAATCTCCATCATTATCAATTTGACGTGTTCTGTTCTATCATAGATATGCAGCTCATGGAGTTAAATGATCGTTTCAATGAGACAAATACAGAATTGTTACTTTGTGTAGCATGTTTATGTCCAGATGATTCATTCTCGGCTTTTGATAAGCATAAATTGATCATCCTTGCTAAATTTTACCCTCAAGACTTCTCTACATTTCAAATTGAGGCACTTGATGATCAGCTTGAAACTTATATCCTTGATATGCATTCTACTGATGTGTTTAGAAGACTAAAAGGTATTGGAGCTCTTGCACAAAAGATGGTAGAAACGAAAAAGCACGAGGTATATCCTTTGGTTTATTTGCTTATAACACTTGCTTTAATTCTTCCGGTTGCCACTGCGACAGTTGAAAGGGTATTTTCTGCAATGAATATCGTAAAGAATCGTCTACGCAATCGGATGGGAGACCAATGGATGAATGATAGTTTGATTGTATACATTGAAAAAGAGATTTTTGATAGTGTTGATAATGAGTCGATAATGCAAATATTTCAGTCAATGAAAACTCGTAGATTTCAATTGTAATAGACTTGGATTGTTATGTATGAAAAAATTTCTTCACGTATTTTATATTTTAATTATTTTGTGCCCCCAATTAAAAAAGTCTGGATCCGTCCCTGCACACCGCTAATACAATGTGGTGTTTATTACAACTTCTATATAATTGAACTGTTGTCGCACCATATACATTCTTACTATATATACAATATATAATATATTAATAATTTTACTTATATTTTAGTCTTTAAATATCAACCAATGTAATGATATTCAAAATGGTATTTTAATAATTTGTTAAATAAACTCAATCATTAAACATATTCTTTCATATATAGATTAATGTCTCCACTTTCAACCAACTCCTTTTATGATCTATTTGGCTCTACCAAGTAAATAGTTACCCAAACAGTTAATGGCTTCAAACCTTTGTTTTTTCTTCCTCATTTTAAGTTCTTCAATTTTCTACCAATTTTCATTCTCCCATGACATCAAATATAATGAAAAGAAAATAAGGCACATAAGCATAACTATAAAAAATATCACTTTTTTTCACATTCTTCAATGATTCACTTACAATTTTATATATTTTTTGGTTAGAATTTTTTGAATTGATTGTAGTGGATTTATTCGATTATTCAATATTTTTTTAGTTTTTCTTGTTATTAGTTTGTTTTTGAATATTTTTTTCTTTAAGTTTTGTTGCAGATGTTCAAGAAAAAAAATATAGGATTATAAATCATAGCATCTTGTGAGAAAATGACACGTGAACTATTGGTTTGATTATGATATATAATTGGGAACTTAGAAACACCTCTTTTACTATATGTGATATTTTCTAATGTTATTTTATTAGGGGGAAAACTAACTATATTATAGAATATGATATTATTGAGTAGCATTGAATTGAGAAACCCTAAGATAAAATTGGTTGCAACTTTATTATATATAATAGTATTTAAAAAATAAAAGTTGCAAACCCGTATTGTAACCGCACCAAACCGCATTTGTGGTTTTATTTAATCAAACCGCAATTCAAAATTTTTTAAAGAAAAACCCGCATATAACAATTTGATTTATAAACTTCAAATATAAACGCAAAATCGCATCATGATCACCCCTAGCTAAAGCCACTTCAATCAATATAGATTATTCAAAATCAACTCAAATTAACTACCTATCACTTCACATCCTAAATATAATTAACAAATTCAGTATAACATTTTATCTGCAGTACAATCAGCGATCGATATGCCCTAAAGACTTGAAAGGCGAGGCATACTACTTTTATCGCACTCTAAATTCAAAGCCTGGTGTTTTATTCTGCCAAAAAACATCAATTTTGTAAAGAAACCCTAATTTGGTACAAAAGGTAAAAGAATCAACATATATCAAGACGTTATTTGAGGCAGCGGAGGCGGAAACAATGACTATGATTTGTTCAATACCTTAAAATGCATCAAATAAAAAGTTTGTATAACAAAGTGCAACATTTCAAAATTTATACAAAAAAGTGTAAAATCACGTATAGTTCGAATAGGAAAATATTTTTAACCCTAAAAAAAAATTAAGAAAATGAAAAACAAAACTTTCTTAGCAAGCTATTTGTATACTATTAAAAAAAATTCTTTGCTAAGCTATCTCTAGATTATATAAGATTGGAAAAGAAAGAGAGGAAACAATTTCTTAGATGTTATGGACAAACCGTGCAACGCACATGAGTACTACTAGTGATTATAATATATCCAATAATTAAATAATATTTGATGGATCTTTTTCCATTCAAGGTATATAAATCTTGTTTATGGATTATCGAAAATGTGTAAAAGTTTTATTTGCCTCTGCCACACATGGATAAAATAAAAGGAAAGTAAAATCTAAAATGTATAAATTTTATAACAAGACCTAATTTATATATTAGTTTTCAATTTTAGGTTCAAATTTTGAAATTTTCAATAAGAGACTTAATTTAACCTTATTTCTCAATTTAAGGCATCAAATTAAGTTTTCAAATCAAAATTAAATGTATAAGATTAAATTGAGTCTCTATTGACATATTTCAAAATTTGGATATAAAATTAAGAACTAATATATAAATTAATTGGGTATTAGTTATAAAATTTATACAAACTAAAATCCATGGGTGGAAAGAACAAGGAGCACTTATAAGTTATAACTTGTTCAATATTTTACAATCCATTTCCTCCCCAAATTTGGATGTGCCCTAATGGCTGCCCAGATACTGTATACAAATTCAATCTTTTCAATCTCAAATTCTTCGCTAAAATGTAAAGGTCGAGAATGGATTCGTCCATCAACATCTCCGCGATGCCCTAATTTGGTGAAAAAGCGTTTGGGAGAGAGAATATCAGCGCAGTGTTTGGAAAACCAAACTCAGAGTCTGAGGACTTGCAAGAATTGCAAATCCCAGTTCGATGCTTTGCTCAATCATCCCCGTGCTTGCCGTTACCATACTGCTCATTTTGGAGGTATCCAATTTTTTATTATTTTTTTTAAATTTCTTAATTGGAGAATTTTCACTTTTAATGCTTGATAAAAAAAAAGAAAAAAAAGAATGATTTTGTGGGTTTGCATTTTTATTATTTTATGATTGATTTCACTGTGATTAGCTGCTCCTTTTCTTGATTAAGGAAAATGCATGTTTTGTAGATAACTTAGCTTGCTTTTGATTGGAAAATGCATGTTTTGTAGGAGAAATATTATATATATTTATTTGAATAAGTATATATAGAACATATGTTCATTTAGTTTGGACATAAACAAGTGGCCATGTTTTTGTAGTCACAATGTAATCTTACTGTGGGGCAAACCACAATGTGGTGTGCAACATGGTGCTGTTTCACAGGCTCGAGACAGGTCTCATTCTGAAAATAGTTCTCGAGCTTTGAGAAATTCACGATCTCCAGCGTGTGGCGCTTGAGATGTCCCAACTTTTGCGGGTCTTGGATGCGAAAGTTGGAAATTAGCGAAAAAAGAAGAAGATGAAATGTTGTGTAATGACACCGTTCCATACCAAAGTAGCATTTTCTCACCACATTTGCCCCAGAATAGAGGATCTGTTTTCCAAAAGATGCCGTTAGGACATAATTGAACTGAAGTAGGTTGGAATTTAATACCTCCATTTATGTCTTGGAATTAACGCTATATTTGTTCTAAACTTAAAGTGTTTTTGACAAGTTTGATTTGAGATTTGGTAGGATTTAGATAGTTCGGACTTTGAAAAAATTCTGTTTGTATTGAGATTTTGTAGAGTATGAAGGATTATAGTTAATATGAGTCATTTTCATCTTGAGAGAATTGTTGAAAAAGATGTTATTTATTGAGAATTATAGAAAAAATAGATGCTATTATTGAAAATTGTCGGAAAAGTAGAAAAAAAAAGTGTAGGATTATAAGATTTTGTATGTTCCAAAACACACATGATCTGGACCTAACCCATCCAAAATCGGGACGGGCCAAGTCCAGTCCTAACATCCCAAGCCCCTAGCATTGTTAAATCTTTGTAAAGCTTTAGAGGGGGTATGTATAGTGTCACCATATATGTCCTCTTATCAACATTTTATTTCTATTCTAGGTTGAGAGAAATCGATACCTAATATAGAATTGGAAATGGAATCCAATCATTTGTTGTTATTATGTTGCTCAGGAGAAACTAAACGAAAGTTTGAGAGTGTATATACCGGTGGCACCATGGATACTCCCGGCTCAGGAAAAGTTTTACAATACTGGCATTGTTGTGGATCCGAAGATCCCTTTGATCCCGGATGCACTGCTGCACCTCACTCTTCATATGATGATTGATGATGAACCACACTGAAATCAAGATATGTTATATATCAGGTGATTATCCATTCTTCTTCATCTTCCTTTTGTTGTAACTTTAATTACTTGCTCTCATATGTTTTGGTGTTGTCTCACTACAAGAATAAAGTAGATTCGAAATGGAAAACTCTGTTTCGAACTAAACATTATTCATCTTTAAAGTAGATCAGTAACGGGTTTATGATGAAATTTGTAGTCACTAAAATGTTGGTTGTTAACCCTTAGAGATGAATTTTCTGATTCACATTTCCGCCTCTAATATAAAATTGGAAACTGAATTACTAATATGGTTGGAGGCAATGAATGCCCATCTCTAATATTCGATCGTTAATTCGTATATGTCTAGTACTATTCTTTTTCTATTTCGTTGCTACTTCGTGGTTATCTGTCATTAAATTTCATCTCTAATTACAAATATCTCGTAGTATTTGCACTATCAACATCTTAAGCATTTTCTTATACAATATTTTATTATTAGTCAATTTCAAGACAATATAATTTATGTTCTCATTGGAAAATGACAAATGGGCTTGACAATAATTATAAATATTAATTGTAATGTCTCTAACTATTAAATTTTTGTTAAGTGGAACATTTGTTTTACAATAACATATGACTCACAATAAAGAGATGTTATGTCTTATCATAAACTCTTGACATTTTTTGGTGATGTAGAATTATATATAAATCAGACACATATATCATTCTAGCAATGTAGAACTTTCAAATTAATGCAGTTGATTCCCCAATAATTTTGGAGTTGTAAATGTAAAATTTTAGATGAAGAATTGTGAGGATCAATCAAAGCTGTGAATTTAACACATAAAGCAGGACCAAGAAATAAATCAGATGTAGAATCTCTATCGTGGCATTGTACATATAAACATGGATGTGTTAGTGATTGTGTGCATACCGTAGAAAAATAAGGCTATGCTTTCTAGTTTTTAACTTTTATGAGCAAGGCAAGCTAAAAATGAAATCACTGAAATTGTCGACGATATTAAATTTTGCACTTTAAAGTGGATTAAAGTTCACTATTCGTTTCATGATTGGTACTGTCATATGTTGAATTGTTTTCCCTCTACAACTTTTCCTTATTTGTTTTGTGATTGGTGCTCTCATACATTGAATTGTTTTCCCTCTAAGTTGTAATTTATGTTATGTTTATCTCGACAACCCATTTCATACCTGTTTTTTAGTACCCCCTGTACTCCTTGTTCTTTATATATTAATCTATTTTACCTTTAAAAAAATCCCTCTTTTGGGTTACCAATTCCATTAAATTTGAAGACTGCTCTCCTTCATCTTCAACATTTCAAACTCTCTTTTAAGAGTTAATAATTTGGAAGTCTTGACCCTTTCATGACCCCATATATTTGTTGAAGCCCATCCCATATTTTCTTGGTTGTTCAAGATCCATGATGCTTGTAAACAGAATCTGACAAGACCAAGAGGGTGTTTGGGTGAGCTTATAAGCTCCTTAAACGAGCTTATAAATTTTAAAAGCTTATAAGTTCATTAAAAGTGTTAGACTAAGTTTTAAAAATAAAATTTTTATTTTGGGAGCTTATAAGATGTAAGGAGCCTATATACTCTTTTTTGAAAAGTAAGGGAATCCCAACTTTATTTTTAAAATAAGAGCTTATTTTTTAAAACACCTTCAATTTTGATTATTGAAATTACGCAAATGTCATTACTAACATCATATGAGTAGGGATGACAATGAGTCTGAATTGAAAGAGGTAAAATGCAAGGATAATTTCCCTGTTCAATAGCTGAATGATTTATACACGATACAAACACTCTAAACAAGGAAAGAATGACTAAATTATAGGAAAATAATTACTAATTCCTAATTTACATGATTGACAACTATTAGCATAATTGACGGCTAATATACCCAAAATATATACACCTATATTTGGTAAAAAACACTTCCCTTGATTTATGCAATATTTCCAACACTCCTCAAGCTGGTTTGAAGATATCTTCCATGGCTAGCTTGCTCATTAAACAATCAAACTGTTTCTTGCGCAATCCTTTAGTGAACATATACAACTTGTTCTGTTGTTGGGGTGTAAATCAAGCATACTTGTCCACTGTTAACTTTCTCTTTGATGAAGTGTTTATCTACCTCCACATGCTTTGTACGATCATGAAGAACCGGGTTTTGAGCTATGGCAATCGTTGACTTGTTGTCACAATATAAACTCATAGGTAAAGTAACCTGAACTTCAAGTTCTTCTAGTAATCTTCTGATCCAGATAACTTCATAAATGCCATGAGCTACAACCCTAAACTCCACCTCTACACTACTCCGAGCGACCACATTTTGTTTCTTGCCTCTCCAAGTAACCAAATTACCTCCCACAAAGGTGCAATAGCCTGAGGTTGACCTGCAATCTGTTTCACTACCAGCCCAGTTAGAGACGGATCTGTATTCCCCAGGGTGGGGGCACGTGCCCCCACATTTTTTTGAAATTTTTTCTCTACTATATATGTATGTATGGATTTCATGTAATTATCTCTATTAAAATGAAAATAATGAAGTCATCCCACCATAATTTAATAGAGAATGGTCTATGGGTGTAGCCCAATACAATATATAAATATACAATTTATTACTAAAGCAAGTCACTTCCCAATATGAATGATAGTTTGATTTTGTATATATTGAAAAAGAGGTTTTTGATGACGTTGATAATGAGTCAATAATGCAAATATTTCGGTCAATGAAAATTCGTAGGTTTCAATTGTAATAGACTTGGATTGTTATGTATTAAAAAATTTCTTCACGTATTTTATAATTTAGTTATTTTGTTCCCCCGCTATTAAAAAAGTCTGAATCCGTCCCTGAGCCCAGTCCGCATTAGTGTAGGCTTCAATCTGCATATGTCCTCGTTTCTTGAAGAGTAACCTTTTACCTGGATTTCCCTTTAGGTACCTCAAGATTCGGTAAACAGCTTCAAAATGTTCTAGTCCCGGTGAGTGCATAAACTGGCTCACCGTGCTGACCGCGTAAGCAATGTCTGGTCAAGTATGCGACATGTAGATTAATCTGCTCACTAACCTCTAGTAGCGCTCTCTCCCTAACATCTTTTGCAGTCTTGAGTTTTATGTGGGGTTCAATTGGTGTTTCAGCTGTCTTGCAACCAAGCATACCTGTTTCTTTGAGGAGATCCAACACATATTTCCTTTGACTGACAAAAACTCCTTCCTTAAACCAAGCAAACTCCATGCCCAAGAAATACTTCAATGGCCTAAGATCTTTAATCTCGAATTTAGTAGAAAGTTTCTCCTCTAGCCTTGCTAACTCCACCCTGTCATCTCTTGTTAGGACAATATCATCAACATAACAATCAAAATGGCAATTTTACCTTCTTTGGTATGGTCTGCTTGACTTTGGTAGAAACCAAGACATTTCACTACTTTGCCGAATCGTTCAAACCAAGCCCTATGAGATTGCTTGAGACTGTACAAAGACTTCTTCAGTCTACATACCTTCTTGGCCCCATGCTTTCCTTCAAACCCTGGTAGGAGACTCATGAAAACTTCTTCCTCTAACTCCCCGTTGAGGAACACATTTTCACATCTAACTGATGCAAGGGCTAGTTTGAATTGACTGCAAGAGACAGTAATACTCGAATAGAGTTTATGTTTGCCATAGAAGCAAATGTCTCTTGGTAGTCAATTCCTTGAGTTTGTGTAAAGCCCTTTGCCACCAATCTCGCCTTATATCTTTCTATACTCCCATCAGCTCTACACTTCACCGTAAAAACCCATTTACAACCCACAGTCTTTTTATCCTTCGGCAAATCCACAACCTCCCAAGTCCCATTTTTTTTTCCGGGCTCTCATCTCCTCAAGAACTGCTAATTTCCAATTGGTGTCCTCTAGTGCCTCTTGTATGTTTCTTGGCATAACAATTTTGGAAATGTTAGATGTAAAGGCTCTATGGGATTTGGAAAGTTTAGCAAAGCACATGTAATTGACAATGAGGTATTTAGCACATTTCCTTCTTCCTTTTCTAAGGGCAATAGGAATATCGAGGTTTTCCGTTGGAGAAACAGGAATTGGGGCTAATATTTTGTTGGGTTCAGAAAGAACAGATTCAGATAGAGTAGGATGAGACAAGTTACCTGCATTATCTTCCTGACCTTCATTTGTAGAGTACGATTGATCATTTGCTGGAACAAGAGATGAACTTGTTTTTCTGTGGACCCTCTTTTTAGAATAAACAAGAAGATCAAGTTTAGAATTTTCCTATTGTAGTGTTTCCTTTCCTGTTTGAACAAAATCAGGTTCAAAATTAACAGATTGAGGTCCAATATTACTTATTTGAACATTTTCCTTTTCTTGAATAGGACTATTTGCTGTAGGAGATTCATCTTGTCCTGTTTTGATGAAAAAAATCAGGATACTAAGTAATGGGAGGCTCATGATTGATGAAACTGGGTAATGGACTTTGTTCCCAAAAATTTCCCGCCTCACTAGACTTCTCCCCCTGAAGGGAAGTTTTGTCAAAAAAAGGAATGTTTTCTGAAAAAGTAACATCCATAGTAGTGTAATACCGTTTTGTTTTCGGATTAAAACACTTATAACCCTTTTGATTAGGGGCATACCCTACAAAAACACATTTTTCAGCCCTTGGATCTAATTTAGAGCGATATCTTTGGGGAAGATAAACATAGGCCGTGCAACAAAATTTTTTTAGAGGCAGATCAGAATTCAACTTTGATTCTGGAAACTTATATTTTAAACATTTCAAAGGTATGTTGAAGTTCAGAACCCTTGTTGGCATTCGATTAACCAAGTAGGATGCCGTTAAAAGTGCATCACCCCATAAATATTTTGGCATATTCATTGAAAGCATTATAGCTCGAGCAATTTCAAGAAGATGTCTATTTTTCTACTCAACTATTCCATTTTGTTCAGGGGTATCACGACAAGTGGACTGATGAACAATCCTTTTTTCTTGGATAAAATCATTTAAAACCTTATTGAAATATTTAGTCTCATTGTCAGATCTTAATATGCTAATTTTTGTTTGAAACTGATTTTCAATCATATTGTAAAAGGTTTTAAAAAAAAATTCCACTTCAGATTTTCATGCAACAAATAAATCCAACAAATTCGTGTGTGATCATCTATAAAAGTTACAAACCATTTCTTACCTATTATAGTGGTAACTTTTGAAGGTCCCCAAACATCACTATGGAATAGATAAAACTGTCTTGAAGGTTGGTAAGGTGTAGGAACATAAGTGCTTCGATGACTTTTTGCCAAAAAACAGCTTTCACATTGCAAAGATTTAAGATTAATATTCTTAAATAATGATGGAAACAAATGTTTCAAATAAGCAAAGCTTGGATGGCCCAATCTGTAGGGCCAAACCATTATTTGTTCATAAATAGAAATGGAACTCACACTACTAAATCCTTGAACTGTTTTATTTCTAGATAGATTATCCTCAAAATAGTAAAATCCATCTTTCATTCTAGCACTGCCAATCGTCTTCCCTGAACTCTGATCCTGAAAAACACAGTGTGATTCAAAGAAGATTGCACAACAGTTAGAATCCTTGGAAAGTTTACTTACAGATAGGAGATTACAGGTGAGTTTGGGAACATGAACAAATTTAAGACCTATTCTTCCAGAAATTTTAATTGAACCTTTGCCTACAATTTGAGAAAAAGTTCCAACTGCGATTCTAACCTTTTCATTACCAAGACAAGGAAAATAAGATTCAAATAATTTTGAGGAATTAGTCATATGATCAGATGCTCCCGAATCTATTATCCATAGAGCAGAGGAATTTAGACAACAAGATAGAGCACTTATTTCCTTACCAGCTTGTGCCACAGACACACTAGGAGTACCAGAAAACGTTGAATTGGATTTTAGTAGGGCGAGAATATGATCAACCTGTTCTTTGGTGAAGGGACTGCTTGCTTCAACTTCATTTGCGGTAGAAACAGCTTGACCAGACTTATTATTCTTCAAATTGGCTGGTTTCCATGGATTTTCCAGCATGTTTCCCGGGTGTGGGGTGGTTTGTTGCAGTAGTCACACCAAACCTGAAAGTTCCCATCATTCCAATGCTGGTTCTCATTATTCCATTGCTGGTTTGAGAATTTTTTTCCAGCACCCGATCCTACAGCGAGAGTCGAGCTTTCAACGATCGTGATTTGACCTTTCTTGCCGAGCATTACGTTCCTCCGGCTTTCCTCCCTTCTAACCTCTGCAAACACTTCTCCAATTGAGGGAAGAGGTTGTCTTCCGATTATTCTCCCTCTTACCTCATCAAATTCCACATTCAGCCCTGTGAGGAATTTGAAAATTCGGTTATCCTCTATTACCTTCACATGGTGTCGAGCATCTTCTGCACACTTCCATTCATAGGTATTGAACAGATCCAAGTCCTGCCATACACGCTTCAAGGAGTTGAAATATTTGGTGACACTTTCTTCTCCTTGCCGCATTTCACCGAGCTTTAATGTCAGTTCAAATATTTGGGATTGATTTCCCAAATCAGAATATATCTGATTGACGTTATCCTATAATTCTTTTGCTGTTGGATAACACATGTAGTTAGAACTGATATCCTCCTCCATAGAATTTACTAGCCAGGTCATCACCATCGAAATTTTTGCATCCCAAGTGATATACGCAACATCATCTTCTGCTAGAGGCTTCTTCTCACCAGTAAGATAGCCCATTTTCCCACGACCCCGAATATACACGCGAACAACTTGAGACCATCGCAAAAAATTATCACCGTTCAAGCGAATGATAGTAATCTGGACAGGGTGTGATTCAGTGCTGCTTCCTCCGATTTTAGATGGAGCAATTACAAAGGTATTGTCTGAAACCAAGGTTCGGGTTGTGTCTGAGATTGGGTTCTGGGTAGAAGTGTTTGGGGAAGTCTCATTCGATACTTCTGACATGGTGTTTGGAGAGGTCGAACAAGAAAAAAAATACAGGGGTAGGACGGCTTTGATGCCAAATTAAAAGAGGTAAAATGTAGGGATAATTTCCCTGTACAATAGCTAAATGATTTATACACGATACAAAGACTCTAAACAAGGAAAGAATGACTAAATTACAGGAAAATAATTACTAATTCCTAATTTACATGATTGACAACTATTAGCATAATTGACAGCTAATATACCCAAAATATATACACCTATATTTGGTAAAAAACACTCCCCTTGATTTCTGCAAAATTTCCAACAGTCTGGTACCTTACCATTTAGGGAATCTCAAACTCTAACCTTATTAATTTTATGTTTCCCAAACCTGTCTCATTTCCATTTAGAACTACTCGTACCCGTCCCATTCCTAATTACCATTACCCATTTACCAAATATAAATATTTTTTTATTTGAATCTAAAAGAGTATTTTGAATGAGTATTTTGTATTTTATTTTTTAAATTTGTATATTTAATATATCTATATGCATTTTCAGTGAATATTTTATCATAAAATGCTAGTTAGTTTAGTGGTACATAGTTTTTTTTTTTTTTAATGAAAGGTGCAAGGATCAATTCCTACATAATACATTCTATATACATATATATTATATGAGTTGGCGGGTGTTGGGTACCCGTGGGTTGAGAGTCTCTTCCTAAATTTGTCCCGTATCCAAACGGGATTTTAAATTTTTTCTTGGGTAGGGTAACCGCATCTATATGGGTAACTACCATCCCCACATATGAGCTCCACCATTTTATTTATCCAAATATTTCCACAACTTATTCCTAACTTAAATTAAATAACTTATAAACTCTAAAAATATAAGCTTTAAAAATAAGACAATAATCATAAAATATCGAATACTTTGTCATTAGGTAGACAAGTTTCTTAAAATCTGGAATATCTAATTTTTACTACAAAATATTACTGTCAAAAGGTAAGAAAGCATCAATCAGTACCACAAGTCAATAACTTGGGTTAATTCCATCATGGGGTAATGGTAATACATCACCTTCTCTGCATGCGACACGTGTTTCTACTTTTTGTAAAAATAAATATTTTATTTTTCCACCCAATTGAATATCACCTATTCACGATTGTTTCTTTCAATATCATCTACTCTACCCTTTGTTTTAAGTTTTATTTTTTTATTTTGCAAAAATCATTTCTAACCCAGATGCAAAAATTATTTAAGATACTCAAATAGACTCTATTATTAAAAAAAAGTGAAACAAATCAGTTTGTTTAAACTTACAAGAAAAACCTAGAAAACCCCAACACACCTGCGTCACACCTGGACATTTCGGCCGATGAGTTTAAACATATTGATAGTTTCAATCCTTATATCTTTAACCTTAAAATATCTTAAATATTTTTTGATTCATGATTAAAACAATAAATGTAAAGGTAAATTGAAACATAAGATATTTTATATTTATCTAATATAAATATAAATTAGATAAATGTAAAGTCAAGTCATGATCTAACACATAAGATCTAGTCGACCGTATATGCGGTAAACGTTGTATATATAAATTGAAAGATAGAAAAGTAAATAACACAAGTACTTACAAGTTGAACCTTCAAACTTTTATTAATATTACAAAGATATGGGGAAGAGAGAAGAGAGGTGCGAGCAAACTCAAGCGTGAACAACTAAAACAAAAATAACCTATTTATAGAGAAAACCGGACATGAACCCCTCGATTTCAAAAGATAAAAATTACAAATAGTGATATTACACTACACTAGAAAAAAGAAATAGTGAAATGTCACTATAATGAATGGTGATATGTCACTTTCATATTGTCCTCAAATTTCTTCAAAGATGTTGTCAAACATGTCGTTTTGCTTTAAACATCTTTCTGTTGGCATGTATTTATCCATACATCCTTTGAATTTCTGATCATGGAGTTTTATTATTTTCTTGATCTCCTTTCTGATTTTGAGTGTTCTGTAGATATTTCTTTTATTTTCTTTTGAAATTTTTTCTTCCAGAAAAATATACAATAATTTATTGCGTCCTTTAGAAATAATCTTCTGTTTGTTAATCCTCCATTGGATATAACAAAAACATTTTGAACAATCTTTCCTGTGCTTCTTGTTATGGAAATTTGAAAGATCCATAAGAATCCCTGCAGAATTCATCATTGATGATGAGAAGGATTATTCTCTTTAAGAGAATTCTTAATTTTTTCAAAGGCATTATCAATGGCAAAATCCACAATATCATTGTCAGGATTTTGAGCATCTTGCATTAAGATTGAGTGATGCTCGATTTAGAATTCATTTAAGTATCTGTATTTGATTCTGAATTCCTGATTTGTTTAGATGTGTCCTTCATTTGTTCCAAAAAAATATAAATAATTGTTTCTTTTGGATAAATCTCAAAATATTTCTGAGCAAAGAGTTTGAAAAAGCTAGCATTTTTATCTTCTACCTTTTTTTCATGATCCTGTTTATAAACTTTGATTTTTTCTTAAGTTTTTCAATAGTTTCAAAGCCAAAGATTTCTTCTGTTTTGGGATCAATGTGTATGAGGTTTTTCTGGAATTTGCAAAGGTTGATTCTCCATAAGCATGGAGCACTTGGTATAACCAAAAACTAGTTTCCATTTCCAAATCCATGGAATACCAAATTTAATAAAAAACATACAAGAGGATTTTCCTTCAATATATGCTTCATTGGTTTTGTTTTGAACAATAGGAGAGACAGTAAACCATTCTTCCATAAAGCTACTAAAGTTTTTAGGTAAAATTTTCGTAAAGGGCCCAAAGGTTCTCCACCAGGTAAAAAACCAAGTGGGAATTGATTTGTGAAAAATGTTTTCACATATCTTTATGAACCATGAATGTCTCTGTTTTTTATTTTCAAAATAGACAATATAATCATAATAATTGAATTTGAAATTCATATTATGACCTTGAGAAAATAACTCTCGATTGTCTGCCCATTGGGAGTCGTTTTCTTCTATGAGAAGAATGATTTCTCTTTGATTATTCTCGATATAAAGATGTAAATCATCATCATCTTTTGCAGTATTAGCGTATAATGCCTGAGAGCTTGATTTTGAGATATGTCCCTCTTTTTGCTCTTTTTGTTCTAGGAACTCTTGAAACTCTTCATGTAGATGACAATTTGAAGTATTATCCCTTCCTCCTCTTCCTCTACATGAAGAGTTTCAAGAGTTTTTAAGACAAAAACAACAAAAATAAGGATATATCCCAGAATCAAGTTTACAAGCATTATATGCTATTGCTGCAAAAGATGATGATGATTCACATCTTTATATCAAAAATAACCAAAGAGAAATTATTCTTCTTATAGAAGAAAAAGACTCCGAATGGGCAGACAATCCATGGAATATGATTGAAAGGTATTTGAGTCATAACTCATCTCCTCATGGTTCATACAAACAAAGAGGATTTTATGAAAAATTTCTTATTCATATAGAGTGTGGAAATTAACCACTTTTCCTCAGTAAATATCCAGGATAAGGGAAATTATAGTTTCTCCAAAATTATTATCAAAAAGATTATATTTTTTGAGGAATCTCTCCATTAAACGAGAGAGAGTTATTCTCTCAAGGTCATAATATGAATTTTAAATTTAATTATTATGATTATATTGAAAGTTTTTATAAAACTTTCTATTTTGAAAATAAAAAACAAAGACATTCTTGGTTTATAAAGATCTATGAAAACATTTTTCACAAACCAATTCCTACTTGGTTTTTTATTTGGTGGACAATTTTTGGGCCTTTTACAAAGATTTTGCTTAAAAAATTTAGCAACCTTATGGAAGAACGGGCTACTATTTCTCCTATTGTTCAAAACAAAACCAATAAAGCAAACATTGAATGAAATCCTCTTGTATGTTTTTCATTGAATTTGGTATTCCATGGATTTGGAAATGGAAACCAGTTTTCGGTTATACAAGTTATGGTGCTTCATATTTATGGAGAATTAGTCTTTGTAAGTTCTGGGAAAAGCTTATGCGCGTAGATCCAGAAATAGGAGAAATTTTTTGCTCTGAAACAATTGAAAAACTTAATGAGAAGATCAAATTTTATAAATAGGATCATGAAAAAAGGGTAGATGATGAAAATACTAACCTTTTCAAGCTCTTTTCTCAAAAATATTCTGAGATTTTTTCAAAAGAAACAATTGTTGACATCTTTTTAGAAGAAATGAAGGACATATCCAAACAGATCAAAAGTTCAGAATCAAATACAGATGCTTCAATGAATTCTGAATCAAGCATCACTCAATTTCACTACTTAATGCAAGATGCTCAAAATCCTGATGATGACATCGATGATTTTTCCATTGATAATGTTAAAGATTCTCTTAAAGAAGATAATCTTTCTCATCAATGATGAATTTATTCTAGAAAATTTTGTGGATCTTTCAAATTTCCATAACCAGAGGCATAGAGAAGATTGTCAAAGATGTTTTTGTTATATCCAATGGAGGATTAACAAACAAAAAATTATTTTTGAAGGACGTAATACACTTTTGAATATCATTCTAAAAGAAAACAGGAATATAAGAAACTTCTGAAGAACTGATAATATCAGGAAAAAGATTAAACTCCATGATAAAAAATTTAAAAGGTGTATGGAAAAATATATGCCTATAGAAGGATGCTTAAAGCAAAATGATCATTTTGACAATATCTTCGAAGATATTTGAAGACAAAAATGAAAGTGACATATCACTGTTTACTAGTAACATTCCACTATTTTCTTTTTCTAGTGTGATTTTACTATTTTTATTTTTTGGAATACAAGATTTCATGTCCGGATTTCTTTATAAATAGGTTCTCATTTCTTTGTTTAAGCACGCTTGAGTTTGCTCGCACCTTTCTTCTCTCTCCCCACATCTTTGTATTATTAATTAAAGTTAGAAGGTTTGAAGTTTATCTTGTAAGTTCTTGTGTTATTTTCTTTTTCTGTTTTTTATTTCTTTATATAACTGTTGCCACCTATATGGTCGGCTAGATTTTTTGTGTTAGATCATGACTTTACTTTACATGCATCTACTAACATGGTTAAGAAATTATTCTAATCATGAATAAAAAAAAATAAAGATGTTTTTAGGTTAATGTTAAAAGGATTGAAATTGTCAGATTGTTTAAACTTGTTTTGTGTCTTTCGCCCTTTGAGCGGTAATGTCTAGTTGTGACGCAGACGTGTTGGGGTTTATGGGTTTTTCTTATAAGTTTAAACATCTGATCTATTTCTCCTTGTTTTGTAAAGAGTCTGTTTATACATCTTAAAATTTTTCTTGTTTCTGGATAAAATGGAAAATGTGGTTCAGAGCCATGGAAGTAGTATGATGTTTAGGATATAGTCTATGATCTAACACAAATCTTTAAATATTCAATGAATATTTTTTGTATGAAAAATACTGTTAAAAACAGTATGATTGAAGACTATGATATTCCAGAAAATCTGGATCTTCTTAATAAATGGATAATTACTAAAATTGAACCAAAACTGGTTTATAAATTAGGAACTTTTGAAAAAATGGGTCTTAGACAAATTGTCAAAACTACTGAATCCTCTGTTCCTCTTCATGATGAAGAAATGGTTATTCGTTTACTTATTAAAAGTGATATAATACCTTTTTACTTAATAAAAGTGATATAATACCTTTTAAATATCATAAATTTCTTCACATTGGATGTGTTCAGATAACCTTCAAACCTTTAACTCTTGAAGGGCTGCCTGAAAGTTTTCTTGATACTCTTAGAGATGGAAGAAATCTTAAGAGGAAACAATCCCTTATGGGAATAATTTAATCTAGTCTGGCACATGGTCCAGTTTACTTTGATGTTTATCCGAATCTTTCTTTATCCCTTTCGGATGTAAATATTCTTGATGCTTTAACGTTAAATGTTAAAACACATGGTTATAATTATATCCCAGGCACAGAAGTCATATGTATCTGTTATAAAATCAATTATAAACAACATTTTACTCTTAATCCTATTGTAAAAGAGTAGATAAAAATTCAAATGAAACCATTCTTATAGAAACAAATTTTAATAAATCAAAAATCACAACTCGTATATCTATTAAATGGGAATAAATTGTTTTCCCTAATAATCGGATTATCGAACATGTTGCCAGAAATTTTATATGAATTTTCTATAAGAAGAGTAATTCTAGTATACCATTTTTTAGATATAATCATAGTAATTGTAGAAAGATGATTTTTTTCTAAGGATGTTTCCTCAACTTGTTCTTGTGTTTCAACAGACACATTTTTTCCTTTTTTAATATTAAAGATACGATAATCAACTCTAAAATTCTATTTTTTTTAAATTTTAATATTATTTTTAAGATTATTGATCTCATAAATTAGATCATGGGGTTTTCATTTAAATAGCCTAGTCAACATAGATTTTTGCTGGCTACCCGTGACTTTGCCAGTTAGTTAGTGCTCTTTTGTTTTCTTCCCCGTGACTCAGCCCATGTGATGTTTGTCCGGGAATCCTTTAATCTTTCTCGTGACTCAGCCCATGTGATGTTTGTCCGGTGAAGCTGGCTTGCATTTAATGCATCTTGACTTTTTTTTCTAGAGCATTTAATGCGGTGGTTGCGGCTCGCAGCTTTCTACAGCGCGTCAGTCCATGTGTCGTCTTGGCATTGGCTCCATATCTGCAACTTTGATCTTCTCTGGAACGAAACTTCTACACGACGAGCATGGGTATTTTGGGTTTGTCTAACTGAGATGGACAAAGTCAAGTATCAATTCAAGTTCTTTCAGAATTCGGCAAGTGGATCATTCCTTCTGAATTCAATGATAGGAACAACCACAGGATTTGTAGAGGAACTCTTTGAAACAAAAAGAATAATCCTTTACAAAAACAAGATTCTGGCTAGCAAGGAAACCTACCGGAAATTCTGCAACATGGCATATGTTGGTCGATGGATTGATTGCATCTGTCAGACATGCCTCGAACAGAAAGGCCCGAGTTTGGGAAAGTATTTCAATCCAAACCCGACCGACAAGAACATGGGTCTAAAAAAGACAAGGGCCCAGCTCACAAGAAACATTATCCTCGGCGACCACGCAGATCAAATTTTTAAAGAAAGATTCCCCCACAACCATCACATGGGCTGAGTCACGGAGAAGAAAACAAAAGAGCAAGATTCCCCGACAACCATCACATGGGCTGAGTCACGAGAAAATTGAAGGATTCCCCGACAAACATCAAATGGGCTGAGTCACGGGGAAGAAAACAAAAGAGCACTAACTAACTGGTAAAGTCACGGACAGCCACTAATATTTCAACAAGCTTTGGAATCCATATTTGAAGTCTGGATTCAACTCTATAAATAACGAGTGTTGAAGGGAGCTGAGGACATCGAACATTTTTCCTTAGTTTTCTTTAGAATAAGAAACCCTTGTAATATTAGAGTGTTTTTAAAGTTTATGTGTTTTCAAGTGAAAATCTCATTAATGAGAGGCTAAACAAGTATTCTCCTCCTAAAAGAAGATTACTAATGTAATAAATATTTCCTCAAAGTTCTTAATAAAAGTGGTTTTTTCTTCAACATGTGTTCGTAATGTTCTATTAATTCATCCTTTAGAATAAATATTATATACACCTGGAGTAGGAAATGAACTAATGTTGTGTTGAGCAGTTGCTGAAGGAGTTGGATAACTTGTAGATCATCTTTTCAATGGGTTGAAATTGAACAGTACGAACTGTTCGTAAAAGGGTTTAGGAGCAGTAATTTTCCTACTAGTGGCGTTGCAACCATCTTACCCGATGTTGTTTCAGTCAAAGAAATATATGAATTTTAAGGGATTTATTAAAAATACGGAAGCATGTTGGACCTCATATTGATCAGTTTACGTTTTATTTGGATATTATTAAATTATTAAATAAATGGAGTGTAATTGAGGAATTTTAAAATTTCATAAACATCAAAGGGTATAAGGGTCAAAATATTTTGGACTTATGGTGGAATGGGATTTTGATTTTAAAATTTTTGTGCTATTTAAATAGGAATTTATAAAGAAAGGCTATTTTCACAAAAAATTATATTGACTAGGCTATTTAAATGAAAGCCCCATATAATAATCAAAATCATGTTACAATACATGATCTAAGGGGAATTGGTTGGGATAGCTCTTTAAACATAAAAATTGTCCAAATAGCCTTTGACCAAAACTCCTATTTAAATTTTTCCCAACCATAGTACCGTCTGGTTCTATGGCCAAAGCTACCAAAAAGTCTAATATAACCTTGAAGACTCGCATGTGTTTTTTAATGATGTTTCTGTTCACTAATTTCTTTTAGCTACTCCCGCAAGTGTACGGTGTAGGGTGTAGAAGTGGTGAGTAAGGTCAATTCCACAGAGACTGTATATTTAGGAACTAACTAACTACCCAAATTCAGTTTTCAACTTTATCTAGGAAAATCAAATCACAACGATTGCTAATTAATACACTAGAAAAGTAACTATGCAGGTAAATTCACGCAAGAATAACAGATATCTAAAACAGGTTCTAGGACATGCTTTCATCTAATTCTCATCAAAATATCACTTTAACCAATTCAAGTTCATTAATCAATCATCCTATATGAGCAATCACATATATCGAATTAACAGCTCTCCCGAGTTAGTTAACCGGTTGATTATTATGCCACCAGAGGTATCCCTACTCAATCTGATTGAAACATAACAACTCCCAAAAGTACCTAGGATTGATTTCTCATCACATAAATTCATTAATCTCCCGATCTAAGTCTTTTTATGTATCATGAGTTTATTCTTCCATAATTAAATCTCATCTCCCGAATTTTGATCTAATTACCAAAACATGTTCAATTACTGGCCACATAATCAAACAAGCAATCAAATCATAAACACACAAATAGGATAAACGATCATGAACATTGAATTGAAATTAAAGATCCATCAAGATTCGAATTAAATTACTAACAAGCCCTAGAAACCATAGAAAATTAGCTAGACATGATTATAAACAAACTCATAGACAAGATTGGAAATATCATATCTACTAATATTCAACAAGGAAAGAAAAGAATAAAAACTCTATTAGACGATGATCTCGCGATCCCTCGATCTCTTGAATTCTTCTTCAAATCCTCTCGATGCTTCTCAGACTCTCGTGTTTTTCTCCTATATAAATCTCTTTCTCTCTCTCTATATGTCTCTCTCATCTGTTTCTCTTTATATTGAGTATTTATATTTCTTTGGGAGTCTTCCAAGTGAAGTAAGAGATGAAAATACACCAAGAAAACCCAAAACTTCGCGTATTCTTGTTCACCCGGGCACGGTCGACCGTGCCCTGCCACTGTATTCTGGTGCACGGTCGTGCTACATGGTACGGTTGTGCCCCACGGCACTGTTGCGGTCGGGTCCCACGACACTGTCGCGCCCTGCCATCCAGCAGTCTCTGCGATCTCATATTTCAACTTCTATTCTTCCTCGTTTTTCTACGATTCCTTCCTTGATCATCAATTATACTTGAAACTTATACTTTTCTCATCAAAATCATGAAACTAAGCACAAACCCGTCAAATGCAACTTATACAATATAACATAAGAAATCACCATAAAAACGTATCTAAACATATTCAAATGAATACATAACAAAAATATGTGAAAAATGACACTTATCAATGTTTCTAAAGGCCATATTTTTCCAAGAAATTCCAGAAAAAACACTCCATATATTTGTTAAGATCCGAACCACAAAATTGGTAATTTGTGATGGATTTTCCTTTGATGGTAACAATGAGTTTTTCATCATGTGTCATACGTCGTATAACTTCGGTTGGTACCAATTTTGGGGTCTCGATCTTAACAAATATATGGAGTGTTTTTTCTGGAATTTCTTGGAAAAATATGGCCTTTAGAAACATCATTAAAAAACACATCTGAGTCTTCAAGGTTAATTTAGACTTTTTGGTAGCTTTGGCCATAGAACCGTACGGTACTATGCTTGGGAAAAATTTAAATAGGAATTTTGATAAAAGGCTATTTGGACAATTTTTATGTTTAAAGAGCTATCCCAACCAATTCCCCTTATTATATTTATTTTTTAGAAGTTTATTAACTTCTGTCATTGAATAAGACTGATTAGAGGAAATATTAACTTCTTCTGTTTCTTTAGAAATAGAAAGTATATCTTCCATTTGATCAATAATATGAGTTCTTAAATCAGGATCTTTTATCCTTTTAAGGAATTCTAATTTATTAGTAAGAACATTAATATTTAAATCTTCAAATTGTGACATAAGTTTATAAAACTCATCATTTTTTCATCAGTATTACTAATATGATTTATACAAGGATTTCCTTGTTTACAGTTTTCATATTCTTCTTATGAGAAAATAGAATCATTTTCTATGATTTTTATCTTATTATTAGATTGATCAGAAAAATCAGAATTATATTCTGATTTAAAAGGTTTGTCAGAATCAGATTCTGAATTATTGAAAATAATATTATAAATAATTTCTTCCATCTCATCATTAATATCAAGAATTTTGATTTTTTTTTTTTGGCCCAACATTGATTAGCATAATGACTTGGTTTTCCACATTTATGGCATATGATAGGAGAATTTCTCTTTTTATATTTATTCTTTTTAAAAGATTCTTTTTCTCTTTCTTTAAATCTATCATTATCTTTATCTATATCTTTATATCTTTTCCTTTTTCTATAGGATATATGTTTATCTTTAATATTCTTCTCTTTTATAAAAAGAATGTTTTTTTTGTCTTTAGGTATATCCATAGCAAATTGATTACAAAATTGACCCAATTGTTTTATTTCTAGATGATTTTAGGTTTTAATCTGATTATTTAATTTTAAATCATTACAAAGGGATAAACCCTCACTGATAAGAATATCATAGGTATAGGTATCATAAAGAATAGATAAATTATCTTTTCTAATAATTTTTCTAACTCTTTCAGCAAAGAGACTTGGAAGGCCATCAATAAATTTAGCTTTCCAATGACTAAAATTACATTATGGTAACTCAAAAATCCTTGATAGGAAAGTATCTTAATAACATCTGAACTCAATAAGGATATGTTTGGACTGGACTTGGCCCATCCGGATTTTGGATGGGTTCAGTCCAGTCCATGTTTGGACAAGAATTATCAAAATCCTACTACCTACTCTATTTTTCCTACTTTTTCTACAATTTCCAATAAAAATATTTACTTTTTCTACAACTCCCAATAAAAAACATGTACTTTTTCTACAATTCCCTATATGAAAATGACATTTTAACTATAATTCTACTCAAAATTCAAACTCATAAAATCATTTTCAAGCCAAAATTCAGATTTGCAAAAGCCACCTTAAGTCTAATCCAAACATACCCTAAGAGTTTTACATCTTATATTACTAAGAAGAGTACGAATAGTATCATTATTATCAGTGTATCTACTTGCAAAATGTTCAATCATGGTTGTTATAAGAGAATAGATAGCGTTTTCAACTTGATTACCATTCTCATTTTTAACAGATCCTAAAATTTCATTTCTCTGGTTAGGATTTAAATAATTATCCCACCAACCTTTTAGTTGGCTAGTAAAATCGGCTATAATCATGTTAGCAATATTCTTATCAGAATTATTAGTAGTTTTACAAACAGTGTTATACATAAGCATACGATGGGCAAGAGTGAAAATATGTTTTCAGTATTACCATCTATATTCCATTCATAAATACTTTTTTCCATTATAACTATTAGAAATAATGTATTCTTGTTCTTCATGTAGGACATCCATAGGAGTTGGTATATTAAAATAATATCTATCATGAGTGGGTCTATCAGCTGATTCCATTTTATTTATATCTTCATTATCTTTTTGAAGATCATGAAATTCATCATCTAATGTGGAAATATTAAAGGCTTTAAATTTTTCTTCAATAAAAGTTTTTAATTGAGAAACAGAGGTTTTAAATTTAAAATCTTTTATTTCAGGTGGGGTTGAATAGATGAAGTAGCAATAGAAACAAAATCAGTTTCTTTTTTAGGTTGTATATGAACATCTGGTTTAATTTAATTAATGGTAGAAATTATCTTTTCTACTCTATCTTTAAGAGATATTATTTATTCACCAAGAATGGTTAAACAAAGATTTGTAAAATTTTGTTTTTAAAAAAGTTGATTTGTATGCTTGGTAGTAACCTGGAGCATATCATTTTCAAAGATTTTTGAAAAAGCAGTAAAATTAAATTGTCTCTCATTTTTTTTCAATTTGAAAAGCTGATTGAGGACGAAATACATATTTCTGTATATCTCTTGATGAGAGTATATATTCTCTTTAAATAACAGAGATACAGTCTTTAACAAAAGTTTTAAAGAACCAGGGAACCAAATATATTATTTTATCATGTTTTTCACATAATTCATAAAAGCTGTTAACAAAATAATCAAATTCTTCTTTAGAGGGGTTTTTAAAATACCAATCCCTAAACATATCCCATTTGGGATCATAGAATTCTTTATTAATCTGTGTTCTTGCACTGGATCCTTTAGAAAAATACGTTTTAGTTTTAAAATCCATATATTAAATTGTAAAATTCTTTTCTGATAATGTATTAGTTTCTTTAATATTATGAACAACTAGTAGTACACCCGCGCGATGCGCGGTTTATTATATATTATGATAATATATACGATTTACAATAATATATTGAAGTTGTCATATTAAAAGGTTATTCATGACATTTTATTATTTCGAAATTTATAAAAATCCGTATTTTTTATTGATACCATCAATATTCAACAATTAAATATGAAAATAAAATTGAACATAATATAATAATAGTTTTGTATTTGTGAGTTTTAATTTATGAATAATTAAGAAGTGATTAATAATTATACTTACTATATGTTTTGTTCATATTTTCGTTCATTTATATCTTATAATTATTTTCAGAATTTATAAATAATTTTCTGCATTCTTTTTTAGATGGATTAGTTCAAAAAGCATTATATTTATTCCAAAAAAAATTAGTTTATATTTATAAATTTAGGTTTCAAATTAATTTTAAATTTTAAAACAATATTCCTTAGATTTTTTAAACCATTTTTCAGATTTTTTTGGAACATATTATAGTTTTAAAAAAAAAATTTAGATTGATTATATCTATTTATTTGAAATAATTTTGAATAAATTTTATCAAATATATTTATTATTTTTATTTAAAATTTTTTATTCAATTTATTGATTTTCGTATCTTACACAATTAATATTACATATATATTTGAATTAATTTTTAAATTTTATTTGCTGATTTAAGATTGTTAGACTTATTCTCACGAGCTTATAATAATAATAATTATTATTATTATTATTATTATTATTATTATTATTAATTTCAGATTTATTATTATTTTAATATTTTAAAAATAGTTTCAAACTTTTAAACATTTTACAACCCTTCATAAAATAAATTTAGATTTTAAAACTATTTTCCACATTTATATATTAAAATTATAAACTAATTTTCAAAATTTTTAATTTTTTACAATGTTTAAATTTAATTATTTTCAAATTTTAATTATATCATTAAAATATAATAATATCATTTAAAATAGCTTCTTTTGTTTTATCTCTACTCCTATATATATAAATTATAAGATAGCTTATTGTGTAAGATATATGTGAAGCTTATTCTATAAGACACTTAAAAGTTATTTGGTTTTTTTTTTCTTTTTTTCTATTGGTTGATAGTTTGGGAGAGAAAATGACAAATCTGAAATTATCACCAACTTCTTTGTTTTTATATATAGATAAATATTGTTCCTATTTATTATTATTTCATCAATAGGATCTTTCTTATTAGAAGACCGAGATCTTGATCTTCTCGATAATGAGAAATAGAAGCTCTAGAGGTTTGTGGGATTTCCACATTATAATCAAAAGGTGAAATAAAAGAGTGACTAGAATTAGATCTAGTAAAAGGCGATAAAAGTTTCTTTTGTTGGTTTTCAAATTGTATATGAACAGATCCTTCAATTGTTTGAATAATATTTTGAAATTTATTTTTAACAATAGGATTTTTGGGAACAACATGTTCAATAATCCAATTATCAGGGAAACCAATTTCTTCCCATTTAATAGATCTACGAGTTGTAATTTTTGATTTATTAAAATTTGTTTCTATAAGAATGAGTTCATTTGAATTTTTATCTACTCTTATACACATAGGTTTAAGAGTAAAAAGCTGTTTATAATAGATTTTATAACAGATACATATGACTTATGTGCCTGTGATATAACTATAACCATGTGTGTTAACATTTAAAGTTAAAGCATCAAGAATATTTACATCCGAAAGGGATAAATAAAGATTCGAATGAACATCAAAGTAAACTGGACCATGTGCCAGACTAGATTGAATTATTCACATAAGAGATTGTTTCCAATTAAGATTTCTTCCATCTCTAAGAGTAGCAAGAAAACTTTCAGGTATCCCTTCAAGAGTTAAAGGTCTGAAGGTTATCTGAACACATCCAATGTGAGGAAATTTATGAAATTTAAAAGGTATTAGATCACTTGTATTAAGTAAACGAATAACCATTTCTTCATCATGAAGAGGAACAGAGGATTCAGTAGTTTTGACAATTTGTCTAAGAACCATTTTTTCAAAAGTTCCTAATTTATAAACCAATTTTGGTTCAATTTTAGGAATTGTCCATTTATTAAGAAGATCCAGATTTTCTGAAATATCATAGCCTTCAATCATATTGTTTTTAACAGTATTTTTCATACAAAAAATATTCATTAAATATTTAAAGATTTGTGTTAGATCATACACTATATCCTAAACATCATTCTACTTACATGGCTCTGATACCATTTTCCAGTTTATCCAGAAACAAGAAAATTTTTAAGATATATAAACAGGCTTTTTTACAAAGCAATGGGAAATAGATCATTGAAAATGCGCCAAATAAAATTCTAAAAAACAACCATAAACCCTTTCATGATAGTATGAGTTTGGTTACATACTACATATATTAATATGTATATTTTCAATATTTGTAACAAATTGAGCACAAACAGTTAAAACCACTCAAGTTTATCAAATTTATTTATACTAAAAAAGTCAAATTTATCAAACATATATCAGACATATGAAATAAAATATATATAAAGTAGAAAAAGGGTGTATGGTAGGTTAGTAAAAGAGAGAGTCAATGTGTAAACTCAAAAAACTTTTGGCGGCGGAGTATGCATATATGTTGCAGGTTTTTTATATATATTTTATTTCATTTCATTCCATATATCTCATAAATTTGACCTTCGTCATTTGAGCTTCGAATGAGAAAGCAATGGTTCATTATAATCAAGGGCAAACATAGATAAAAAGGTGTTGGAAACACTTCAACCTCACCCAAATCTTGAAACTTTATGTGTACGAGACTTCAGTGGAAGGTGTTTTCCACTATGAATGATAATTTCAGTTTTGAAAAAAAGTAGTTTGTATGGACACTTGTCTGCATTGTTTGCATCTTCCAGAACTCGGAAAGCAGTGGAGTCCATCATTGACGATGATCAAAATGCAGTAACACCACTATTGTCATCTCTGCAAACACTTGAGTTGTATTCTCTACCCTATCTCAAAGGGGTATTGAAGAAGTAAGTGAGCACAAAAGTATTATCAAATCTGAAAGATCTGTGTATTTGGAGTCTTCCTCAGCTGAATTCACTCCCAGATTGGTTGAAGAATTTAACATCACTCAAATGTTAAATTGGTATCGCTTCCAATAAGTATCAGAAGAATGTCGAATCTCCAAAGCCTCTCAAGCAGAGTGTTGGAATATGGAAATTCCCAACATCAAATTAGAGATATGCGTAAGAGAGTTGTGTAGGAAACAAACTAGTGGTAGAAAACACAATGCATAATAAGATAAATAGTGTTTGATAGATCGATAAGATTCAATTACATAAGATTTTGAATCATGTCCAAATTCATGAAAATCTAATGAACACTAGAACTTGGACAATCTAATGAATTCATGAAAATCTAATGCAAACTAGAACTTGAAAAATCTATCATTTAAAACAATACATGTCAATCCAGGAAACCACCAATGCAAACCAAATACACTCTTCCATTTGTTTCTTCTTCTTTAATTCATCTTCACGGTTGTTCACGCATCTTAATAAACCCGGTATGATGAGTCGAGCTCTTTCACACATAGGTGGATCAATCCAAGCAAAGAAATTGCATCTTCCGTTTTTCTGAATGCCAATTGAAAGGGTCACAAATTCATAACCATGTCAAGCTCAATCAATCTAATTAACAATACACAACTATGTTTACCTAATTTTCCAAGAATACAACTATATACAACTATACTCAATCAATTCAGAAAAAAACACAAACTATTGATCCCAAGTGGTTAGAGGTTCAAAGAAGGGTGAATGAACCTCTATCAAATTTTGCATTTTAAAACTTTCTATAAGTAGGTTACTGAATTTTAGATAGAATACAACAACACTCTTGATTCAGTAAGCTGACAGTATGCTTAATCAGCTTACTGTTTCGGTTTTACAATATGCAGTGGAAACTTAAGATAGAGTTTGTTTTGAGAAAATTAGTTTTCTTTATCAAGTATGATTTTAGCATAATCGTTTTCAGCAATATGGGTAAGATATAAGATATGCAGCAAATAAGATAAAACGATACACACAGAGGGTTTATAGTGGTTCGAAGGTGGTGTAATCCTTCTACGTCCACTCTTCTTCTTCACACAGGAGGAACTCCACTAGGTTAGATTGATTTACAAGCCTCAACTTTACAATCCTCTTCCTAACGAGCTAACACCTACTAGAATCAGAGATTTCTAGACCAATACCACACATGGTACAAATACTCACACAGAGTAATAAGCCTTAACAAGAATAAAACTAACACTTAGTGAGGATATAAATTATTCCCACTAAGGACACCACTAAAATAACCTAGCATACATCAAATAGGTTAAAAGTATATGTTTTACAACTGGTGCGTTATAAGCTCAAAATCTTGGGCTCGACTGCTTCTTGAAGGTTGAGTGACTAAACTAGTAGAAAACTTATGTTTTGCTTGAGAATTCTGATCGCTTAGAAAATATCTTGTATGTCCAGTAGTCTTCTTGAGTCACCTCCGCCTTCTATTTATACTTGTAGGAATATGTCCGTTGAAGAGAGATATAGTCCTTGTTAAAATTTAAATCTTGATCTCATTTGATTTTCGCATTAATTATCTCTGGAGAAACTGGGAAATAGGGCATGTCCTACTCTACAGCGCATTAATGACGCCACTCCTTAGAAACAATGTTTTTGCAGGTTTGCGGTCCAGATGGCATCACCTCATTGGTCAGGTGCTAACTTTCATCTACCAGATACTTAGGCAATGCTTAATCCTCGTACTGCATTCACTCATTCCTTATACTACAATAAATAAGATAGATAAACTTACTGCTTCCTTCTCAGGTTGCAGTAGATGATTTCTATTCTGTGTCAGCTTTCTATTCTGCAACAACTTTCTGTTCTGCAACATCTTCCTGTTTTTAAATCTTGCTTGCTGATCTTAAGCTGCTTTCTGATTCTGAATACAGCTTGCTGATTCTAAATCCTCCTTACTGATTTTGAATCCTGTAGAAAGCCTCCAGTTCTCCTTAATGTAAGATGTATGTTGCTTACTGATCCATCTTGCTGATTCTACTTCTTCCTTCTGCTTACTGATTCTCCTTACTGAAAATCAGCATCCGATACTTCTTCAAATGCAAATCATGTTACCATCAGCAACTTCTATCTTTCTGATTTTTATTTTTATTTTTACATCTTCAAAGATACATCTCAGAAAATAAACTTAATCAAATTAAATTCCACTTAAACAATATGGAAAAATGGGGTACTCCAACTTCCTATACAAGTCTAATTTGTCTCATCAAAACTTAACATAAATATCCCAACACAAACAAATCATAAACTCTAAACTTTAAAATATCAAAGTGGGCAAGACAAATGTAGTAAAAAAACACCTTGAGTATAACCCTAAAATGCAGAAATCATTAAGTTTTTTCAAAGAATAAACCACTGAATTCATAAATCAAAACAGTTGAAAAATATGACCTAACATTAAATTTCAGAAAAAATTCTTTCTCCTCTCAACTCTTACAACTGCAAAAATGGTGGACAAGAAATAATTACCCGAAATTTCTCACAAGTCGCTTACCTTCCCAAGGTTTTGATTCGTCAAGTTGGATTTCCACAATTACAATTTTCGTCCATGTTAATTTTAGAAGTAAGTCTCCACATAAGCTTGAAGGAATTCGGGGATAACAATATTTCAAAAACCCTAATTTTGAAGATGAAGAAGAAAGGAATGAGTTCTCACTGATGAAGTAGTAGTTGAACTCATTTTTGATGTTAAAAGACAAGAATAACCCTTGCCATTTGAATATTTATATATTTGAGAAATTTTGAATTTGAAAAGACAAAATTACCCCTTAAGAAACCATGTGAGAAGCACGTGACCTCCTTCTGGCGGCAAAAAATGACATGGCAGCTGGATTTACTGTCCTTTGCCAAATCCGTGTACTTGATATAGTAAAATGAAAACATTTATAAATGATATAGCAAAGTGCAAAATCACCTATACTTGAGATGAGTTTTTGTTTTTTATCCTAATTTTTATTCCGATAGAAAATTATAAATAATATCACTTCAATGTTATAATATTTGTACATAAAAGTTATACTAATATAACATAAAGACACAGATCTGAATCGAAACGGGTCGACCTGGTTGCACCTGTGCACCAGTTTCACATAAATGTTACTCAAATATCTTGCCATGCCAATAAATTTTTATTTTCCATTTTCTTAATATATTTATTATAACATAACATTTTTTTTTCCAGAGAAAAAATAACATTTTTGTGTATTTAGCCAACTTTCTTGCTATCATATTAATATAGTTTATCTCTAGTACTGTTGGAGATGCGTTGAAGTTGACAATTCCGAGTAGGGGTGTTTATTGGTCAGTTCGGTGACCGAACCGAACCGAACCGAATCGAAACCGAATTAACCGAACTGAATTTATTGATAAAAACCTTAACCGAACCGAAACCGATTTTATGGTGACCGAAACTGAATTTTTGGTTCGATTCAGTTCGGTTTTCGGATAACCGAAATGGGAAAAATTCTGGATTTTTACCTAAAATGTATCAAATTACTCATTAATCATCCAATAATAATAATAATAATAATAATAATAATAATAAATCCAACAAACAAAATATTGAATTTTAAAACTAGCAGACAAAAGATCCCTAAACGTAGGCGGTAGCAAACTAAACAAAGTAAATGTAGCAATTAGCATGATACTTATAGTCCATACAAAACTCAACAAATACCACATTTCAAATTATAGAATCATTCCAACTTGGACAACCTTCATTTTAAAAAGAAAAAAAAGACTTGGACAACCTTCATTCTTGACTACTGAATACATTTCCAACTTCATTTTCCTTCAAGATCAAATTCCTACATTGGCATTTGGCAAATTTGAGAAACTAAGAAAAAATAGTTAATCAATAGACTATACAAATATAAATAGATTAACATAATAAATTAAAGAATTATTCAATCAAATAAAATTACCTTTCTCAATGTTTTCAAGCTCTTCCAGTTGCTCTTCAACACATATGGGGAATTCGCCCCATAGCCAATCTTGGGCACAAACCAAAGCTTCAACTATTTTAGGAGTTAAAGAGCTCCTAAATGCATCTAATACTCTCACACCGGTACTAAATGCTGACTCAGATGCAACAGTTGAAATGGGAAGAGATAATATATCACAAGCCATACGAGAAAGAATTGAAAATCTATCCGAATTGAACTTCCACCACTTTAAAATTTTAAAATTCTCTGCATCCTCTACTATAGCTTCACTCAAATAAACTTCAAGTTATGTCTTCTTCTTTACACCACCATCCAACTCCATTTTTTACTTCTTATACCTAGATTTTAGGAGAGCATTGGGCTTGTTGATCAAAGAGCTATCACAAACACTACCCGAAGGTCCCGAACTAGTGTTTGAGAGGCCACTAGTAGCACTTGCACTTGCTTCACTTTCAGGTTGATATTTCAATTTGTATTCAACAAACAAGGTCTCAAGCCCTTTTTTCACACTTTTAAAAAATCTGCCACCCACTTCAGTGCCATACATAACACCTAATGAGTATTCCATATACTCCAATTTATCCCGTGGATCAAACACATTCGCCCAAAAGATGAGATAGTTCATTTTTTCCGGATCCCCCCAATATTTATCAAACTTCAAATTCATTGACACACCTAAATTTTTCACTTCATCGTCATCACTGGCTATCCAATCATTCAAGATGCAACATAAATCACTAATTTCATTAAAGAAACTATTTGAAGTGACATATGAGGATCCTGATATGCACAAGGTCATGTCATAGAAATGCTTCAACAAATTTGAGAATTTTCGAGCACAATCCCAATCTTGACTACTTGGAACTCCTTCCCATCCTAAATCACCCACGAAACTCAATTCATTCTCTGCATACCTCTCAAATGCCCTCTCAAATTTTGCAGCCGTATTCAACATTAAATACGTTGAATTCCATCGAGTTGCCACATCTAAGCACAACGAACTCTTGCATTCTATCCCTTCCAAATCCACATACTCTTTGAACTTCCTAAGTTTCGCTGGAGAGTTCCTAATGAACCTAACTGCATCCCTGACTCGTTTTACTGATGGATTTATTTCATTCAAGCCTTCTGAAACAACCAAATTAATTATATGTGCTATACATCTCATATGAAGGAATTTACAATCTGCAATACCACCACCCCAATTCACAACTCTCTTTGTCAAAAAATTAAGAGTTGTTTCATTGTTACTAGCATTATCAACAGTTATAGAGAATATGTTCTTTATCCCCCACTCAAGAATGCAAGTTTCTATTGCCTTACCAAGGTCCCCACCTCGATGGCTAGAAACCGGCACAAAATTAAGAATTTTTTATGCAAATTCCAATCATTATCAATGAAGTGAGCAGTCAAGCACATGTAATTAATTCTTTGAATAGAAGTCTACGTGTCAGTTGTGAGGCAAACTCTCTGGCAATTATTTTTTATGAAAGACTTCAACTTCACCTTCTCTTCAGTAAATAGCCTAAAGCAATCTCGTGTAACTGTCAATCTAGAAGGACATTTAAATCTAGGGCATGCTTTACTAAAAAAATTATGAAACCCCTTTTCCTCCACAAACCTAAAGGGTAATTCATCAACAATCACCGCAAGTGCATCCCTAATTTCACCTTCATCATATTTCCAAGTAGTAAGACTACCCATCCCAATATTTACCCCCTCCTTAGTAGGTTGCAAATTTAAAATTTTTTGCCGGCATCTAACTTGTTTGGATTTTCACCACAAGTTCTCAAATGACTAATAAGAGAGGAAGTCCCATTTTTTTCGTATTAGCAACAAGTTCTTTCATACAATAATTGCACTTAGCTGTTATGATTTCCCTATCCTGATCTTTGGATTACTCAAAGTGATTCCACACCTCTGATCTTTTTTTCATTTCCTTCCTCTTTGTCATTGACTGTGAAGGTCTGGCTTGTAGGTTGGTCTTGTGGAATATGTAACTCATCGCCAATACGTGAGTCTTGGCTTGTAGGTTGGTATTGGGCAACACTTTCTTCTTGTGTGCTAGTTGACATCTACACATTGAAAGAAGACATGAATTAGGTTGAATGAGAAGATCAATTAAAAAATAAATGAATGCTAAACAACAAGTATTATCTCATCCACATTAGTTTGTACCACATAAGTACTAAATTTAAGTTTTGTATAAAACATTGATCAAAATGGGATAACTAATATCTCATGTCATAGTCCATCTCAAGTTTTAGCAAGCCATTAAATGGGCTGAAAAGTTTAACAAAAGCTACAAAGCAATGACAAGCCCCTAAATTGATTTATTGTAACAGGTTCATGGAATGGAAACCATATGTTTGCATCATTAGGAAATAGATTAATAATTACATTAGGGGAATTGAATTGCAAGGTAGAGAAGAATCAGAAGATATGATGGCCTAGGAACTAAACTAAATTTAACAGAGTATAATTTTCAGAGCTGTAAATAAAGAGCTATGATATAAATACAACATCAAACATATAAATTTAACAGAACATATTTTTCATGGAAACTAAACTAAACATCAAGCATATAAATTTAACAGGCAAAGACAATGATTTAATCACACAAATGAGCTATAAATACAACAAAAATAAACATTAAATCAGAATATATTTCATGGAAATCACATATTAATTGCAAAATTAAATACAAAAGAAAAGAGATGAGAGGATTTGCTCACCAGATCTTGTTTTAATGTTTCCTTGTCACGAGACTGTTGACGACCGAGGGCAGTGAAGATATGCGAGATGGACGACGATTGAGGGGATGCCGGACAGGAGCTCACCGGCTCGAGCTGCGGTTGCCGACAACGGCAAAAGGATTGGGAATGGGGGATTAGGGTTTCTGGCTTACGAATAGGAGTATAGGACCGAGGACTGGAGGAGTTGTAACTTACAAGTTACGAGAGTATCTAATTTCATTTTCTGAAGTTTTAATGTTTTATTAAGTATGGGTTTACTATTTTCTTTTACAATTTTTCAATTATTATTATTATGATTATTATATAATATTATATAATTAATATATATTAATTTATGAGGAGAATGGATATATATATATATATATATATATATATATATATATATATATATATATATATATATCTGTAACCGAAAACCGAAATACCGAACCAAAATTTTAAATCGGTTCGGTCGGTTAAATCAGTTTTAACCGAATTCTGAACACCCCTAATTCCGAGGGACCAAATTATTATCCTGAGACATAAATCTTAAATTGATCATAAAACAATAATATATATAATTTTTATTTTAACATAATTTTTACTAAGTAGATTAGTAATAATAAAATTGATCGGGGGGCCTTTTGGGTTCACGTAGACCTCCCACACCTGAACTTTCCGAGAGGCGAAAACCTTGAAGAGGGGAGAACAATGGCAGATTCAGTGGAACACTGAGAAGAGAGATCTGCCACCGATGAGTGAGAATAATGGTTAATCACAGAGGCCACCACCTTTCCGCATCCAGAAACAGAAAATCTTCCTTCTTATCTTTTACTTTGTACGTCATCCTTATTTTCTCTCTCTCAATCTTCATTTTCATGCTATACAGCAAAGATGTGTTGGATGATGAAAATAAGATGCCTCTCCTTAGGGTTGTGAACAAATCTAATCAGGTCTGTAATGCTTTTCACGCTGTTCTCGTTTATTATTGGATTTTTTTGTTGATTATTGAGTGTGGTATGAATTTGAGTTATGAGAATTCTTTCTCTTTGTAATGAATTAAGGGGAAATGGATTCTTTTTCCTCGAATGCTCAATTTTTTGGTGTCTTAGAAAGAATTTGTGGTTCTAGTCAGAGTACCTTGGATTTGGATTTTTAGTTCCCTTGGTAATTGTTATAAATTAGTGATTCACATTTTCTCATTCAATTGGTTAGTAAATTTTTATATAGTGATCTGCCTTGGATAATTGATTCACTCATTGACACACTATATTTTTGAGGGAGGGAGGGGGGAACCTGGAATATGTATAATACTCGTACTAATAGTCGAACCTGAAAAAACTCAACAACTATGTGCCTGTTTATTGTCCCTTGACTTAATGATGAAATTAAATTACTCAGTTGTGCTGCTTTAATTATCTCAACAATTCCTCAGCCTTGCAACTAACTACTCAGTTGTGATTGTATCCATGCCCCTGGAAATCAGTTCATTTACTCTTTCACAATTTAGACATATACATTGTTATGAGACAATAGTTCCTAGAAATTGTGATGGTGATGAAAATACGCCTTCTGAAAGTAAGCAAATCAATTACTATTCTAAGCACCTCCCATCACTAAATCTAATAGAAGCACAAATTAGAGGAGAAGTAAAAGAGAATCTTTTTTCTATCGGTGCATGGTATATAGAATAGGCTGTACCATAACAGAGTACTTGTTGTATTAAAAAACAAGTGCTTTTACAGATATATATATTTTTTCTTGTTTCATGGTTGTTAGATATGCTAGGATGTTACAAAGTGCACCAGCTGATATTGAACAGGCAAGTGCATTATGTTCACCAAATTTTTTAGGTTGTGCTATATGATCCATAACAAGTTTGGTAGAAAATTTATGCTTTCGTGGAGCCTATATGGTGAAAATTGAAAGATCAAGTGATCTGGAACACAATGCTAATATACCTCATTTTGGATCTTATTATGGAGGGAGAGTGATGCTCAAGCTTCTTTGATAAATAAATATTGTTTTTCTATATAAAGAGGGATTTTTAGCATTTTCTATTTGTCCAACTAAGGTATAGCTTGAATATAGGCTTCTTTTGCATAATTTGTAGACAACATACATTCACACTCTATGGGATACAACCCAAGTTATTCATTAGTTAAATAGTTATTTGTTATATAAATAAGTGAAGGTTCATTAGCTTTAAAATATATTAGCAAACCCCCCTCATGGCATCATCTTACTATTTCTATTTGCAAATTAAGTCCCTTTTCCTGGACCATTATACTATACCCCAAAGCCATTGCTTCTTTGTCTTGTGGAAGAATTAGGAGCAGTTCTCAGATGATTTCATTTATCAATAGTGTGCTGTTTAATTTGTTGATCTTCTTACTTCACTTTGGGGTGTGATTTCCATCTTAAGACTGGATATTTTGTGTAAATAGGTGTAAAGTCATTTGGGGCTAGAAAGGACCTATGTTAACTTAGTTAATAATCTGTTAAGCTGGAAGCTTTCTGATTAATCCACATATAATTTTCTATTTAATCTAACTAAGACTGGTGTATGTAAACGTAAGACATTTAAGAACTTCCTTTCTGAAGCTGCGCACTACAGTTTCATTCTGTAAATACTTGCATAACGAAGCTTATTTCTCGAATTTTGAATAGAACCTTAGTAAGAATTACAAATTACTCCAATGCATTTGAAGTTCAAATATTTGATGATGATGTTCTTCGGTCATATTCTGCAGCTATTAGGTGATCAACTTTGGCAAGCTCCTTCTAGTCATGGCTTACATCAATGTGTCAAGCCAACCAGTAAATATAAAGGTACTTTCCTCTTGTCTGATTGATATGTAGTAGTATTACTTTTATAGACTGAGTAAGCCAGCTGTGGGCATCAAATTTTGTCTACTTGGTCAGAAATTGCTGTATAAATATCCATATTATCTTTTGCACTTATGCGCTCAGCCTAAATACACATGTACTAAACTTTTGGTTATGTTCGTTTTCTGCTGTTCCCCGTTCCTCTTTGCCCTTCTTGCTTTCTGTCCATGGTTAACTAAAATTAGATTTCCTTTTACATATTCAGCTACACAAGCCTGGGATCGCTATATGACTGTCCGAAGTAATGGAGGATTAAATCAAATGCGCACTGGGGTAAGGATTTCTTTTACTCTTTTTCCTCTTGTTCATGAGTATATTTGTCTTTTACAAAGGAATCTATTTTAGAGCACCTCTTGCTATATTGGCCATTATCTGGCAAATGCTTTTTAGTTTGGTTTTCTACTGAGATTTCCTATAGATATTTCCTAAAGTTATTTCCTAATTTGAACATGGGTCATAATTCTTTCTTTTGCTCACTTAAATTATTGGCAGTTGTTACTAGATCGTCCAGTGCCTTATTGTTGGATTTCCTATCTGTATCTTACAAGCAAACTAATCAAACTAACTGAATAATCAGATCAATGAAGGCAGTGTATTTATTACCATTTAGATTGGCACTTTATATTCTAGAAGCATACTATGATACTTAACCTTGCTGTTGCACTCAAGACATAAAATTTTGAAAGTACATTTACACTTTAGAAAACATGTTTCCTACCCATCTTCCTTACTCCATGCAGCCAAGAAAGACTGGAAACAAGACATTTCAAGTATATTCTTATGATTGGACATACTGATATTTTCTATGCTGAAAGTTACTTACAGCAGGGCGGACAAATTGATGAATATACTAATAATTATTTAAATTTGTTCCTGTTGACTTATAAGTTATAAATAGCTATTGTCTGAAGATTTTTTTTTCTATTATTATGTGCACACTAACTATTAAATTTTTTCTTGTCAATAATTTCTTACTTGTAGATAGCTGATATGGTGGCTGTGGCACGAATAATGAATGCAACACTAGTGATTCCTCAACTGGACAAGAGTTCATTCTGGCAGGATACTAGGTAGAACTGTTTGCAGCTTCCTCTGGTCCTCCCCCACTATTTATGTCAAACATGCTAGGTTAAATCACATAACTAAACTGAGGTTTCAACTATTTACAAAAATCCCATCTATATAGCCTTCAAAGATTTTATAATTAAGGTTCATTTTCCTTTGAAATGTTCCACTTTGTCATATGAACTTAAATTTGATGCATTTTAGACAAATCCTAGCCATACACGTGTCCGAAATCAATGCCTAGGATTTGTCAGATACAAAAAATGCATCAAATTTAAAGTTCATACGGCAAAGTGGAAACAACATTTATACAAAAAAAATTGTGAAATCATGTATAGTTTGGATGAGAATTTTTTGAACCCTATAATTAATCCTTGAAGTTTTATTTGTTCTACAAATACTGCCAGTTTGATGCAGTTTGCAAAATAGTGAAATACAAATTAATTTCAAAGGGTATATGTAATTTGGAAATGATCTTCAGGTAAATAGTTCATACCTCATGGGTACCCATCTGTAATTTACCCTTTATTCTTAACACAAATTTGATGATTTCTGCATACCCCCAAACATTTAGGGAGTGTTTGGTTAAGTTTGGAAGTTTTGGCTGAAATTTTTTGGGAGAAAAAGTTTTGATGTGATATATAGGAAATTGTTTGGGGAACAAAAAGTGTGTTTATGCGTGGGAGAAGAATTTGGGAAGAGAAACTTTTGGTGGAATATAAACAATTGTAGCCTCAACTTCGTGCTTTATTGTGGCGTTTATGTTCTTTGATGTTATTGTACCTTCAACTCATTTTTTCTTGGGCTTATACGCAGTGTATTCTCTAATGTATTTGATGAACTTCATTTCATCAAATCTTTACACCAAGATGTGAGGATTTTGAAGGAGCTTCCTAAAGAAGTAGAATCTCTACCTCGAGCCAGGAAACACTTTACCTCATGGGCTAGTGTGAGCTACTATGAGGAAATGACAGCATTGTGGAAGGAATATCAGGCAAGATACATGAATTCATTTTTCAAATTTTCCTTAAGGGAGTCCATACCCAAATCTATATTCTTGGCAACTAAGTAATGTTTTGTGCTAATAGTGTGATCAATTTCCTTATTTGGGCAAAATGACTGATTCTTTTGTGTTATGCTCTTTGTTTGGAAATTAAAATGCTTGTTGTTGATGATGTGCCTAGCATTTGTAGATTTATATGTTAATGGAAATATAAATCATATTTATTGTCATGCTGCCTAAGGGAGCATGATATGGTCATGCTATTGCAAGTATGTACCATAACCTGAAGGCACAAAGTAAAAAACGAGACATAATTGCATTTTTGTAAGCATTTTTTATGTCCCAATTCCTCAAATGCCCCTGAGCAAAATGTGCTGTGCCCTGAGCTTAAAATATTTACATAATTTCTTTTTTAGTTTGAATCGTGTTACAAATGGCCCATAGGGGTTGTTAAAATAATAACTCGTGTTGAAGAAAATATGAAAAAAGATATGCATGCTGAATGAATTGAATGAGTTCCTGTGCATGCTTTATAGGTTCTAGAATATATTTTCAACCAGTATAACTATTGTACATGATAGGAACTAGTTAAATTTATTAACTGAGAGTTTGACAAGCCCCAATAATTTTTTTATGTTCAAGCTAATATGCATAAAACAATTAATTTAACTATCGAATGAAACCAACAACACCAAAATAGCCTGTGATAGGATGAGAGTTATCATCCCTGACCAATCAATCAATTACATAGCTTCTTTTCTATCTAACATTCAGTTAATAACCAAAACTGATTCATAGTGTGTACTATACCCTGACCAGGTGTCAGATAATGCAATGCCAGATTTGGGACTTGCAAATAAAATAAAACGTGTCATTCCTAACACTAAAAACTAATGATTTATAAACACATGATGCAACTGATCTCATATGCTTATGAAGAAACCAGTGCCTTGACAAATAAAAGATCTAATGAAACAGTTGATTCCTAGACAATTAACCAATCTGAAACCACTATATACTATATCAAACCGAGAAATATGGAGAATGCTAAGAACCCGTTACCTTTGTGCGATAAGATTCCCTGGACTTGAGAAATCAAATATCTAAACTTACTCTAACTAATCTAATAACACAAATAGGCTGTATTCTAATTAAAGTGTGTAATCAGGAAGATCTGCCACGTCAAAGCTATTAAACAAATTCTTTTTTGAAAATTGGTGCTGAAACTTCAACCACAATCAGTATCAACGTGGCTCCCATAGTTATATTAAGGAATCATCTAAAAGTAGCCGACAATGATAATACCTTTGCTACCACACCCTACCTACTTAATAATCACAAACAACCAACTGATTGCAAATATACACAAACAAAAAGAGCTTCCTGTGTTCCTCTACATAGCAAGGTGAAGCTGTAGATCTTTAAACTTTACAATCATATACTATCTAATCACCTCCTACCCAATTTTTTTCTTCTTCTTTTTGACTGAAGAAAGTAATGTCAACTGAGGTTCTTCCTCACAGTAAGTACTCCTATGTGTACAAACAAGGACTTACCTGAGGTTCTCCATTTAAAATAATGCCCTTATGAACTCTGATTTAAGAACTCAGAAGTCTATAAACTATCAAAAGTGTATTTTAAGCCAAAATATGAGATGCTTTTCATTTCTTATATGTAAAAATTGTAGTGACTGTTGCAACTTTAAATGCTTGGACCCTACCTGGATCTATGGGTTTACCTATTGCTTCTTTTCTGCAGGTAATTCATGTTGCGAAATCAGATTCTAGACTTGCGAATAATGATCTGCCTATTGACATTCAGAGATTGAGATGCCGTGCCTTGTATCATGCCCTTCGGTTTTCTCCTTCTATTGAGAGTCTAGGAAAGGTAAAACCCATTATCTTGGCTCTTATCTTATGCAGACCTATATGGGCACAATAACAATATGATTTCATAATGAGTTCATGCATCATTCCAAATGACCATATTAGTACATTTCCACAATGGTGATGCGATGAGTCGAGGACTATCAAATCTCTGTTGGCCTGCTAGATACACAATAAACAGAACAATATATGTCACTCTTGAGTTTTTACATTTATGCTTACACATTTAAGAGGTCTCCCATGGGGATTCACTTTATATTGGGTTCTGAAGAAAAATGACAGTGACACAACAGAAGCTGGTGGAGCGGCTGCGATCACGTGCAGAAAGATACATTGCCCTTCATCTAAGATATGAGAAAGATATGCTGTCTTTTACTGGATGTACATATGGTCTTACTGATGCAGAATCAGAGGAGCTCAAAATAATGAGGTGTGATTTTTATTCATTACACTTGTTGAAGCTTTATTTTAACTATACATGTTTGCTATCTGTATACATTCTTTCAAAGATTACATAAGGTTACAAGATGTCATCTCTAGCTTGACAATCAGAGTCATAGGTATTAAATCAAAGGTGGTCACACTATCTATCTACTGGAAGCTGTTGACCTGCAGTTCTTTCTAGGCTTTGTTGGTTCAATTAACTAATATCTTATGTGAAGCTTTTTACTTGCAAACAGGAGAATCACTTCCAGGACCAACAATACTTGGAAACTCAGCCAATTAAGTAATTCAGAACCATATGTTATTGAGATAAAGTAATATGCATGTTCCTTCATACTTAACTCAAAACTTTATCGATATTGGTTTCTATGGACCCCCCAACAATGTTATCATTCACCCAACAGATTGACCAAAATATGTTCATTATGGTAACTGTATTAATTATATGATTGGTTAGTACATTGACTGGTATCTGTAAAAGGCAGAGAGATTATACACGAAAGTTCAAATATCATATATGATTTGTAGAGTAAAAATCTGAAAATAGTGATTATCATATATAATTTGTAGAGTAGAAATAGTGATATATTTCTCTTGTCCATGAACTTTATTATAAAGTGTGACGTATTTGAATAAGGTTGATCAATATATCCTTCAAAGTTAACATTACAACCATCGAGCATCTTACTTGGTGACCTGGTCGTTTGGCCTCTCAGTTTGACTGTACTGCTGACCAACCAGCAACCATGTCGTATATACAATGTATCAATAACTTTTACAACTCGGCACTAATGAAAATTAAATATTTATTCTATATTCTGAATGTTCTACTGCTTGTGCATGGGAGCTGAATCTGGTGATAGTGCTATCTTTAGGAGTTCTCCTTGATTTAGAATCCTGGCAACTTGATCTTATGTACTTGCTTAAGTAACTGATTGAATTTTTTGCATGCTATTTTCTGAAAATCACTGTGGTCCAGGTAAAGATAATTTGGTTTAAGAGCATTTCTTTGGAATTATTCACTTATATCTTACCCTTGATTTGTATGTTTACCTTTGCTTATGTATGATTTATTTATTTATTTTTCTGTCTTCATCAGAGAGAAAACGAGTCATTGGAAAGTTAAGAATATTAACTCAACAGAGCAGAGAGTCAGCGGTTTCTGCCCTTTAACTCCGAAGGAGGTTGGGGTATTTCTTAAAGCTCTTGGTTTCCCAGTGTCGACATTGATTTATATTGCTGCTGGCGAAATTTATGGCGGTGACACACACCTTTCAGAGCTCACATCACGCTTTCCAAACATAGTTTTCAAAGTTAGTTAAATTTGTATTTGTTAATTATTCGGACTAACAACTTTAAATAATAACTAGCAAATGAAGGTATCTCAGGCAGCCTAAGTTGTTTCTTTTTCATGACAGGAAATGCTTGCAACCCCTGGAGAATTGAAGACTTTTTCCAATCATGCGTCACAAACTGCAGCCCTAGATTATGTAGTTTCTGTAGAAAGTGACATTTTCATCCCATCTCATTCGGGTAACATGGCAAGAGCTGTTGAAGGTCATCGCCGATTCTTAGGGCACCGAAAAACAATCAGTCCTGACAGGTACCACTCCAAATTTCAGTATTACATTACCTGCTAGTTCAAGCAAATGTCTTATAGTTGTTTACTATAATTGTTTAATTTCTTCCCTTTCCAATGGAATATTACACGACTGTTGGCTATTGGCATCTCAAATAGCCATCAAGCAGGTTAATATACCATTTCAAATACCGAACTTTGCTTAGCATGCAAATGGATGCTGAGGCTTATAGTCCTACCTTTCCTCTGGTCCCCCTTTCCCTTTCTTGTTTCTGGTTCCATTTTCAGACATGTAAAGGAGTTGATTTAGAATTAAATTCTATTATAAAAATATGCATGTCGTTCCTCAAGTGGAGTTGCAGTAGTGCCAGTTACTGTCGGCAATAATCTGCTTGGGCCTAATTATAGTATACAATAAGGTTATTCATGACTGTCTAAAGAGTCTAGTGTTAGCTTCATGTTGCGGATTTCATGATCGTCACTTTCAACTAAAATGGCCTTTAAACCATTGGAATATCTTAGTTACATATATATATTTATAAATATTGGAACTCTTTGCCCCTTTGTGCTCATTTTAAAAATGATTGTTTTTTATAAAAACTTGAAAACTTGTTACTGTTGATTTGGGTATCTGCTAGTTTCATGTTTCTTGAATCTTCTAATCTATAAAGTGTTAATTTTGTTTTTTAAGAACTATGTTCACATATATAGCCAATTATCACAAGAAACTTCTAGACTGTACCCGTAATGCAACCATAGTTGGGTGACTTTCATTTACAAAGTTAATATGCAGGAAAGGCCTCGTTCAATTATTTGATAAATTAGAAGCTGGAATGCTTGAAGAGTCATCATTGTCCCGCCTTGTGAAGCAGTTGCATAAAAACAGGTACATGTATGGTGATGTTCAGTTTCCTTAACCCACATATATGTTCCTTTTGCTATCTAGCTACTTTTCTGCTAATGTGAGCCATATTCCTTTATTCTCCTATTTAGCAATAGGCAGGCCTAGTTCACATATATTCGTCTAGTTATATGAATACGAAAACTGAATCAAATAAGAAATATTTGATTTATTTACAACCCCACATCCATATTTGCAGGATTGGTGGACCTCGGAGAAGAGGAGGCGCGCCATCTGGAATCAGGGGGAGAGCGAGATTGCGGCTGGAGGAATCCTTCTACCAAAACCCATATCCCGAATGTATATGCAAATCCGAAGACGAGAAACGAGGACAATAGAGGCACACAGGTTCTTCCTATGGTTTAAAAATCCTCTTTTTTGTGAAAATCTGAAATGCTGTCCATCAATTGTAGCATTACTATGTGGCGTAGATAATTCGAAATTTTGTTTCCTTAACTGGTGAAAGTAATTCTTCGTTTTGGTAGTTGTATGGCAAAATGTGATGTGGATCACATAGTTTTAAATTTTAGATCCAATCGGTTAATCAAGTTCGCAACTGAGGATATGTTGAAGCATCCTCTCTGCTATTTAAATTGTTTGTTACGATCTGATGTTTGATTATGAATCTTTGAACCTTCGAGCATAGGTGGATTTCGCAAGTTTGCTAACGAAACTGTATATTCAAAAGCGTATAATTTAAGCTATCATCATATATATTAGATATCACAAGACAGAGAAGAAATTATTGTTCTTATTGACCCAGATGTGTTCTTGTAACAGAGAATCAAAACTCTAGACTTGGGAAGAGGATGAATGTATTTTGATAAGTGGCAGACAATGCATTATTCAAGTGTTCAAAATAATTGTCAAACTTAGCAAAATTGGCAACTAAAGTTAGGTATACAATTCACGTGAAAGGTTGGCAATGGTGGATTTGATATATTTGCTTGCTAGGACAGTTTGAAAAAATTACAAAAGAAACTAACTTTTGCTGTAGTTGAATAAAGCTTGCTATTTTCCTATTCCAAACCAATCATAATTCAATAATATGTTAAAATTGTGATTCACCCCCCCTAAAATTCAAAGGGTCAGGACAAAAATGTAATTTTTTAAAGATTGTGATTTCTTTTACTAAATAAAAAAAATTATAATTCAATAGCGCTTTTGTTTTTAATTAATAGGTGATTGAGTTTTTTTTTTTTTTTTTTTTTCATATTTTGATTTATGCATTTTAAATCATTTACTTAGTTCTTTTATTAATTTTTTTTTTTTTAATAACACTCATTACAATATATGTGTACACATAAATTTCTTAAAACGGTTCAACCAATCGGACCAGTTATATATCCAACACCTCAGATAATCGCCCGAATTCAAAACATTTCCCCGCCATTGCTATTAAGTAGGCAATCAAGAAGATGCAGGAATCCATTGATCACCTTGAATGAAACTCTGTAGAGAATACGACCCAACATGGTCAGCCGGAATCACACTACTCCACCTCACTCGTTTCGACGTATCCGAACCCGGCCCCAAATTCCCAAATTCACCATAATACAGAGTCTCGAGTGCAAAATCGCCACTCCAAGGCATCCATCCATCTGCTGCCACAAGATCCCCCATCGTACACCGAATGAAAACAGTCCTCGAATACTCCTTCCACGGCCTGCCCAAATAAGTCCTATGCACACTCGGATTCTTGTGATACAAAGCCATGTATGCATCGGTCCCATTGATGACGCAATCTTGGAAGACGAAGCCAGTGGACTGAGCAGGGTGGATTCTTCCGTGGGCCGTCACTGCGTTGTTCTCGCCCTTTTCCGGGTCCGTTTGGCGGGGGCCCACAAGAATGAGGCAGTCTTGAAAGAAGGCTGCAGATTGTCCGAAAATGAAGTCGACGTTGCCTTGGATACGACACGATTTGTAGTACTGGCGAAGAGAGTGGGCGTAGAGGGTGTCTTGGTTGCCAATGAACTCGCAGTCTTGTAGGATGGAGAGATCGCTGTCTGATCGGAAAGCTACTGCTTGGTGAGCATCAGAGCCTGCTGTGTTCTGGATCGTGAGGCCACGCGCCATGAATCCATCACCAACAACACCTTTTCGTCATCCACACTTCAAATGTTAAACAATGCTCAAATAGACTTGCACTTGTTCTTCTAAGCCCCAACCTTTCTATCAATTATTATAATAAACGACTTTTCTATTCATTTTATAGGGTCAGATGTCTAAATTATCCTTAATAAATAGTGAATTTTGCCCAGAAATGAGTACCAAGGATGTTTTTATAAGGGTATTTTGGGTAAGTGAACAGTGATTTGTCCTAAAATTGGTAGTAAATTATTTTTTATAACTATGGCTAAAAAGATATATTGTCTTTTGAAAATCAATATACTTTTATACTCATGGTAATAAAAAATAAACTTTCCCGACCTCTTATGAAATAAAAATTATCCATTTTATAGACAAATCACTATTCACCAAGGGTGATTTAGACATTTAACCATCGAAAATAGATGTTTATTATATAACCAATTAACCATTGATAGAAAAATAAATCATCTTATAAAAACTGGGTATTGGGGGAGTTATTTCCACTCCTTTTAATAGGGAAAAATATGTATCTTTGGGTCTCTATAAAATTTTTATTTTTCAGTTGGTTCTCAGCTTATGAAGGAAGTGCTTTTTACAGATATTGACTGTATGTTTATAAAAGTTTGATACTGCAAAATGTTAAAAAAATTTACATAAAAGTAATTTTATTATTTAAGATGACTCTCATCTAAAGTTAGCATGCGGTTCATGCTTTTATCGGAAAATGATTCAAAAGTTATTTGATAAATTTTAATAATTTAGATTGCAATCTGATAAATAAAAAAATCGAGGTTGAAAAATAAAAAAAAAATCATTAGTTTAAGTTTATTTTTGTTTTTTCATTTAAGCCATGAGGTATATGTTTTTACATTTGACAACTCCACGGTGAGAGACCTCAAAATATCACATTTTCATAGTTAAGGAATCGGTCAAAACAAAAGCTAATGATTTAGGAATTTAAAATGCATTTATCCTGTTTTATATCTATTTCATGAGAATAGAAACTATTCACAATGTTTGACAATCAACTATAACATGTAACAGAAAAACAACATAGAGACGGCAATTTTATTCAAATGCTTATAAATCCTTTTTCTATTGCACCTACATTAGAGTTAAGAACATAAAACAAAAACCACTAACACAATACAATAATTTCAACAGATTAATTAATATTTGTATTACAGAAATTGATAGAATTATTATTATCATTATTATTTTACACATGGGAAAGACACACATATCGAGTTTGGGGATTTTTCGTAAATTAAAAAACAAAAGCAAAAACCAAAAAGAGGTCACCTTACCGACGGTGGCGGACTCGTACGTAGAGACTCTGGGCTGGCCCACATTCAGGGACCCCGTAATGACCGTTTTGCCCATCCCATCCCCCAAGAACACAACGTTCTTCTTCTCCAGTGGGACCCGCACCGTTTCCTCATAAACCCCACTCTTGATCCGTATCACGAATCGCTGACCCGACCCGGAATTATCCGGAGCCCCATCCACCGCCTCCTGCACCCTTTTATAATCGCACCCATCGCTGCACACGCTCACGTTCGCATTCAATCCAGGTGGCACACCACGAACCGCTCCCGAACCGGCCGGTTCCAGACCGGGTTCCCAGAACCCGGCCCGCTCCGTCTTGACCGGCCCCCACGACCCGGTTTCCTCCCCGAAGAAGTCGTAATTCGCCATCATCGCGAGGGCGTCGCTGGTCGACGCGATCAGGGAGGAGTTGAAGAACGACAGCGCGGTCCCCACCAGGGGCGTGTCGTTCACGTTCCTCAGCCCCGACCAGCACCCGTACTGGTAGGCCAGCGCCGCGCTCGTCCACGCACGCGCATCCTTGATCCTGCCACGTGGCAGGGCGTCGGCCACGAGGCTCATCCGGTACGCGGCGTTGCGGAGCACCTCCAGGCAGACCCTCGCCGTGTCGGAGCGGTTCTGATTCCCTGCGAACGCGTCCAGGATATCCTGGACCATGCCCCGACCCGTGTCGAGGCGCTCCGAGGAGACCCGCGAGGCGGACTCGACCGCCTGCAAAACGGTGGCGTTTGAAGGCACGTGATTCGACTGGGATAGGGACGTTTGGCACGTGGGAGGGTCCCGCGACGCCTTACAGACCTCGTGGATGATTTCTTCAGGGGAAGAATTGGCGGTGGCGGCGTTGTGTTGGGCGGAGGAGATGCCGAGGAAAAGGACAAGAGAGAGAAGGAGAAGAGAGAGAAGAACGGCCATGAGAAAGAAAAGGAATTTGAGTTTCAGGTATTGGTTGGAGGTGGACAGTTTGGGTGAGGAAGGGGAATCTGTCGGTGGTTCTTCTTCTCTCTGCGACATTATTACAAACACATGAATCTCTTATCGAAAACGACAACATCTAGTTTGATGTTAGCTGAAAATCATGTGAATTTTCATTTTTGTTTGAGAGCAGAGTTGATTGGGCGGTGGGTGTGTGTTTCATTTATTGTTTGCCGTTTGTGGAAAGAATTGAAAACGCGAGTAATACGCGGGAATATGGAAGGAAATAATTTGCTATTGAGAGAGCTGTATTTCAGCCAACTGTCCATATGTACTTCGAACGATGCACGAGGTACAACGATTAATTTGATGTTATATCTGGGATTAGTAAATTTGGCCTACTAGAGAGTGTTTGAGCTACTTTGCATTGATAATGGGGGACTCATATATAACGCGTTGTACTTTTTCAATTTTGAGTGAGATGCCATGTATTTTTGGTGAAAGTAGAAGTGAAATATTCACATTCAAGTCTAAAGTTTTTTTTTTCCTTCTGTCAAGATGGAAAAAGAAAACAAAAGTATTGAAGTAATCATTTTTTAAAGCCAATTTATAGGAAAATACTTCATAATTTTAATTAAATGTCATTTTAAAATTTTTATAATAATATACAAAATATGAAAATTGGGAAACATGTTTCCAAGTAATAAAAAAATTAGAATCCAAATTTTGAAAATGCAATTATATTAAATTCACTACTCTTCTGGAGTTCATGTCGATTAAAGAATTTAGGGGCAATGTGTTTAGTTAAATTTCCTTAACATATCTGTTACTCATTTATGCAGCACAAACTGTATTGTCCTCATAAAGGATAGTGGGTGATACATAGTAATACCACATAATTCACTAATGTGTTTTATTAAAGATTTTAGTCATACATATTCTCGTGAGGTTTCATATAAAACAGTGATCTATGAGTGGTTTGAGAAAGTGGTAACCGTAAATTGTTTAATAGACTTCCATGAAATTGCAGTACCACCATAGAAAAAAACATAACCAATTTGGGATCTGGCATTATGGGGATCAGACATAACCAACATTCGAGTAACCTACTAAGGACTTATTTTGATTTCTAGTGTAAATCAAGATCCCGAGAACCTTGAAGATATGAAAAATATTTTTAATATCATTCCAATTTCTCCTTGTAGAAGAAGCACTAAACTTTGTTAGTAAATTTACTGCAAATGTAATATCAGGTCTAGTGAAATTTGCAAGATAAAGTAATGCATCAATTGCACTTAAATAAGAACATTCAGGTTCTAATATATCCTCAATATCTTCTTTAGGTCTAAATGAGTCATTGTCCACTTTAAGGGATCAGACAACCATTGGTGTACTTAATGGATGAGACTTATCCATGTAAAATTTTGAGGAAATAGCCCACTGTACCATTTTTAATATATCAATTAACAATTTTACCACAAAATATGAGTCAATTACCGAAATACCACAAAATATAAAGAAGTTACAAAAATACCACAATTTTTGACCGGTCTTGATTTCAACAGTGTTTGATGAGATTGAAAAGTAATTGTAGCAGGTCAACTAACACTCAAATCACACTTTAATAAAATAAGATAAAATTGCATTGTTAAACGAATTGAAAATACAGGCTATTAAACGAATTTTTAATAATTGCATTGTTAAACGAATTGAAAATATAGGCTTTTAAACGAAAATTTGTAGTGTTACAAGACTTATGAATTGTTAAATGAAAATTGAATAAGTGTATTTGTTAAACGAAACTTTAATAAGTGCATGAATAAAATGGAATTATTAAATTTTCATTTAATAAGCATTGTTTCACGAATTATTAAATTGCATTGTTAAACGAATATTTAAATTTTATTACATAAGCATTGTTAAACGAATTCTATTTAAACGAATTTTAATAAATAAGTGCATGAATTTTTGTTACACGAATATTAATAAGTGCATGAATAAGTGCACGAATTTTAAGAAGTGCATGAATTTTGCATGAATAAGTCTTTGATGTTATTAATAAAATGAATTATTAACAATGTTTTTGTTAAATAATATTTTATTAAATAATATTTTTTAAAACGAATTATTTTATAATTATTAAAAATTATTAACATTATAAATTATTAAACGAATTATTTTATTTTAACAATTATTTTATTTTTAATATTTGTAATTATTTTATAGTGTTTGATGGGATTATTTGTAATTTGTAATATTTGTAATATTAACATTATTTGTAATATTTGTAATTATATATATTACATATCAGTGATGAACAATGTTTGATGGGATTGAAGGCCGATATGTTAATATATATAAATTGTACACTGTTAAACGAAAATAAAATGTACACTGTTAAACGAAACTAAAATATACACTGTTAAACGAAAATATTTTTAGACACTATTAAACAAAAAAATTTGTTAATAAAGGCATTCCACGGAAAAAAAATGTGCGTTGTTAAACGAAACTAAAATATACACTATTAAACGAAAACATTTTTATACACTGTTTCATGCATTTATTAAAATTCGTTTAACAAAAATTCATGCACTTATTTATTAAAATTCGTTTAAACAGAATTCATTTAACAATGCTTATGTAATAAAATTTAAATATTCGTTTAACAATGCTTAATTAATAATTCGTTTAACAATGCTTATTTAATAATTTGTTTAACAATGCAATTTAATAATTCGTGAAACAATGTTTATTGAACGAAAATTTAATAATTACATTTTATTCATGCACTTATTAAATTTTTGTTTAACAAATGCACTTATTCAATTTTCGTTTAACAATTCATAAGTCTTGTAACACTATAAATTTTCGTTTAAAAGTCTGTATTTTCAATTCGTTTAACAATGCAATTATTAAAAATTCGTTTAATAGCATGTATTTTCAATTCATTTAACAATGCAATTTTATCTTATTTTATTAAAGTGTGATTTGAGTGTAAAATGGTCTGCCACAATTACTTTTCAATCCCATCAAACACTGTTGAAATCAAGACCAGTCAAAAATTGTGGTATTTTTGTAATTTTTTTATATTTTGTGGTATTTCAGTAGTTGACTTATATTTTGTGGTAAAATTGTTAGTTGTTATATTAAAAATGGTATAGTGGACTCTTCACCCTAAAATTTTTCCAAAACCTTTTTCAAGTAGGTTGACTGGTGTATGAAAATTTCTTTAGGGAGATGCTCGATTTGCAGGACGAGACAATATTTGGTTTTACCTAAAAAATTTAGGGACCCCAACCCAATTTACCACAAAATATATAAAGGATGACAAAAAATACCACCAAAAAATAAATTTGGCATTTTTATACCATAAAAAATAAAAGTGGGATACTTTCTACCATGAAATACTATCTCCGTCCCGTGATAAGTGTCACACTTTCCATTTTTGAACGTCCCAAAATAAATGTCACACTGTACACTATTTGAATAATGCAATGCCCCTATAATGAATTTTTTTAACCTCCGTTTCGGGATGACACGATGAAGATTGGTAAGATTATCCTCTTCTACACTATTATACTTGGGGTCGACCCACTCACCACTTCAGTTAACCCGTGGGTTTGGGACTTGGTGGAGGACGAGGAGTGATGGGAGAACTTTCCATGGGGTAAGATTTCTTATCTCCATCTTCGGAACAAAATCAACCAGCTACCACCGCTGTTGCCGGAGCCAACTGAAGACAGGCCCCCGACTTACCACTTCTACGGATTCTCATTAGCCGTAATGGTTAGTATTAACTGTTCTGGCTTATTGTTTTATATTTTGCTATATTCCTTCAATTTAAGTATTACTTGAATTGTTATTTGATCTTCAGATATGGGCTTTCGAGGCGATTCCATACAACGGTGTGTATGCCGGAACGCGCCTTTCCACATCTCACAGGGTGTTACCAAGGCTTTTGAGGTGGTCGACAAAGAGACCACTAAACGACGTCTCTAGAGAGCTAGATCAGGAGGTATGTTGATTCCAAAATTTACGTACACCCATTGAGTCTGAATCTTTACATGTACTTATAATAAGACATATTTTTGACCTATTTTGCACCATAACTATCTCTACTGCAGGGTCTTGAGTGTTATGAGAATCTTTGGGTCGAGAAGCGAGAGAGGAGACAGCTGTACATGCAGTACATCGATCAGGATCTCGCATACGGGGTTCAGCTACCTGGGGGGACGAGGCGGGGTCGCCCGAGGATGACCATCGCCGTCTTGCCAGAAGCAGTGAATGCTGCCCCCCCAGCACCAAGGGCTACGCGGTCGAGGAGGTCGACCAGGACGGGGGGAGAGAGTTCTCGGCGATTTGGCCAGCGAGACGTACCGGCCATTGACCACGTCACGGATGGTGCCACCGGTGATGAGATCGATGAGGATGATGAGGAACAATCATGCGACGGATGGGTCTCGACATCTACAGATGGAGTACCGATGGAAACACAATTTCGAGCGATTTTTTTGAGACTTAGGGTTGCACCGATGACATGTTTCTTGTAATTTTTTTCTTGTGTTTGCAGAACTGGCCAATTGAACAAATATTTAGTATTTTCCCTATAACTTGAGCTACACAATTCCAAATTGAGCAAGGTAAAATTCTGTAGAAACCTAAGGAATTTCTCTACAACTTTCATGTTTAATAATTTCCGTAATTCAGCCTCCAACCTGCTTAAAATGAAGCTACACTTACAGCATGCATATCCGTTTTCGATGGGGGTCAGATTAGACCAATCTTTGTAATTTGACATAATCTCACTCAATACTTATCCAAATCATGCACGGTTTTCTTCTGGTTGTAGCTAAGAAATAGGGCTACAAATTTCGTACTTTGAGTTTTGGCCAATTCAGCCTCAAAAATCGCGAGAAACATCCGACAATCATATCGTGATACTATTGTTTTTGCCCGAACAGTTTCAGATTCACACTACATTCGAAAAATCACAACAAATCGAGATTAACTCCAAAGATCGTGAAATTTTACATACAATTCCAGAACACGGTCACCTATAAGTTTTGTGTTTAACATTTTTTCATAATCGAACTCGAATGCATTGAAAATCGTGAATCTCGCCAGAACACTAAATCTTGTTACTCTTCATTTTCTATCCAATACATATCCTGGGTATACAAATGAAATACTAAGAATCGCCCTCAGGATTGCTTCGATAGAGAGGACACTTCCTTTTTGTATGATCTTCTGAACGGCACAAACTGCATTTTTTGTGTCTTCTCATGCTTCGAACTAGTTTTCCTCTCGTTGGATTTTCACCACCGTCTTCACCGAGTCCCTCTTGGCCCTCATATTCGGATATGTGCACAACGTTTTCGGGGCATTTGGATACTACTTATAATTCTCAATAAGTTATATACTTACATCGTAATATAGTTATGTTATTATAACTAAATGATAATAATTCGTCATGAGATCGTCCCGTGATTAATGTAAATAAATATTTTAATCTACACACAAAGATTATAATAATTGTAAATAAACAATACGTACATAATAATTTTCCTTATCAACAAAATAAATAATTAATAGTGGATTTTCCTTCATTTTAATAATAAATCATTTTTAAATCTATAAGAAAACAAAATTAATTAACCCAATAAATAAAAAAATTTCCATAATTAACATAATTAATAAATTATTAAAGGGGGATTACTAAAATTATTAAACGGGGATTATTAAATTAGGTTGTTTTAATTACTAAAGTCCGATTATTCAAATGTGCGCGCGCGACGGGTGACGGGTGACGGGCCGTACACGTGAATTTGGAAATTCACGTTTAACACTATAATTATAATGTTAAACGTGATTTTTCAAGTAATTCACGTTTAACACTATAATCATAGTGTTAAACGTGATTTTTCAATTCTTCAAGTAATTCACGTTTAACACTAAACGTGATTTTTCAAGTAATTCACGTTTAACACTATAATTATAGTGTTAAACGTGATTTTTCAAGTAATTCACGTTTAGCACTATAATCATAGTGTTAAACGTGATTTTTCAATTCTTCAAGTAATTCACGTTTAACACTATAATTATAGTGTTAAACGTGATTATTCCCTATAATCACGTGATTTTTCAATTTATTCACGTTTAACACTATAATTATAGTGTTAAACGTGATTATTCCCTATAATCACGTTTAACACTATAAAAATCGAAATTTTTAGTCTTAAACGTTGATTATGCCCGTTTAACCCTTTCAAACATGAATTGACGCACATATTCAAACTAATTAACCCTATCAAATGCAAAATTAAACTCGTTTAACCATTCCAAACTTGAATTAAAGCATATATGAAAATAAATTAAACCTAATCCCTCAAAAAATAGGATTAAACGCGGATTATGTTATTAATCCTCCTTTAGCTATTAAACATACCTTTTTATTTCAACGATAATTCTTCCAATCTTCCAAAATCCAAAATGTCGAGTTTTTTTTTTGGACAAAATTTGTTCTTCAAAATGTTGTATGATAATTTTTCACACAAATTATCAACCTATATAGATGGAGAATACACGGGAAAATTACATGTGAATTCACAGTATAAAGTGAATTCACAATACATAATGATGAGAAAAAAATAAAAAAATTGGTGCAATAGTAAAACATAGTTGCAAAATCAAATTAATACACGTGCATGACAAATTCAATGAACAAAACAATAAATAATGAGAACAAAAAAACAAAAAATTTGGTGTAATAGTTGCATGGCCAAATTAATTGTTGCAACCCTATTACTAGATGTGCCTTCTCATCCATGTTCAAAAAAAAAAAATTTAATGAGGAAATGCAACCCTATTACTACACGTGCCTTTTCATCCATGTTCCAAAAAAAAAAATTAATCAGCAAATGTATTAATTAATAGTCATTTTGATAAAATATATTAATTGTCATTTCATCCAAGTTGACTTTGACAAAAAAAGTGGTAGAAAGTGTCATAGTATTATATTTTGTGGTAGAAAGTGTCATAGTATTATATTTTGTGGTACAAAAGTTCATACTATTATATATCATGGTAATTTTGATAAATGATTATATTTTTCATGGTAATTTGAATACTTTCCTCAAAAATTTAAGGTAAAATGTTATGCACCCCCTCGTGATTTGGAAATTTCGCATCACTCCCCCTCTTGTTAAAAGAATCACAACGTTTGTACTTGTGATATAGATAAGTGCGCGCGAAATCCCCAAAACTGTTAAACTTAACAAGAGTGTAATACACTCGCCTATTCTGCAAATTTGGGGTGGTTTTTGAACACTTTTTGACTTATGCAATGGCTTGTATACCCTTTTAAAATTTACATATGAACCCCTTTTTTTTTTTTTTCATTGTACAAAATAACATACATTTCTTATTTATTTCTTGTAATGTTTTAATTTATTTCATATTTTAACATTTTTATGTCAAATTTTTTTATATATACATTTTATTTACGCTTCACTTTACTATATTTAATATATATATATATATATATATATATATATATATATTCTATATTTAATTTATTAATAAAAATTAAAACTTTTAAATCAAGAAATATGATTATTATAAATTTAAATATATTAGGACTAAATGAAAAATACCAAATTTACTTGAAAAATACTTTTAGGTTTAAGTATTTATCTTTTAAATAATTATATATTTTATTTTTAAATTTATTTGAATTTTCAATTTATTGCATCGTCTTCATCTCCATGTTAATGCTCCGGCGACCGAACCGTCGCTGTTACCGCCAGCAAATACTGAAGTTCCTCATTTTCTTGTCGAACTTCACGAAATTAATCCAACTCAACCAACAACCATATTCCCTTTCAAAATTGTAGAAAAATGTTGCTAAAAATAACAAAATTTCAACATCACCGCCACCACTTTTCTTCGGAAAACTCCATTGTTGTCCATCAAGCTCCAAAATTAAATTTCTCTTATTTCTCAACCAAAATACATGAAATTCATATCGAAATGATCCTCTACTCAAATCCAAACATAACCCCATATCAATTTTCAGGAAACCATTCGATTTTGAGTTTAGTCGATTCAAGTTTGATCGAGATTTCAAAGCAAAATCCATTTAGTTGAGTTCTTTAGTGATAATGCAGTGACAAGCACCCATCCATTTCTCCATCTGCTTCTCAAATCCTCTAACCTACATTGAAGAGCTTAAACTTTGGTTAATTTTTTGTCAAAACACCAGCAATCTGTGTTTATGAACAAGTTCGATTATGAATTATCTTGACTGGGATTTTCCACTCGAGAGATTTTAACTATTATAATAACATTATTTGTAATTTTGATTAGATTTAGTGGTATATTTGGAAGGAATTGAATGCTGAAAACTCGAGACTTGCGGCTGAGAGAAGAAGACGGGCTGAGGGAAGAATACATCTATGTGCAGTGTTTTTTTTTATTTTTATTAAAGATAATATTTTTCAAATTAATATATTATTCTATTTTAAGGATATAACGGAAAATTGAAGCCAAAAATTAACAGCTTTTGATCTGATTCAGAAAAATGGAACCTGTGTTGACTTATTCGTATCACAAGTGTAAATATTGTCATTTTTTTAACAAAAGAAGAACTGATGCAACATTTCCAAAACACAAGAGGATTTGACGCATTTTACCTAAAAAAATTTTATTTCAAATTCAACTTTTAAGATCGAATTAGATTCTTTAATTTTCTTTTGTATTCCAATAATATTTATATCATCAATATATACGGAGATAATACAAAATCCATCTATAAATTTCTTTATAAATTAAACACAAGGAAATACATTGTTGTTTATATAATCTTTCTTTAATAGGAAATCACTTAGTCGGTTGTACCACATTCTACCTGACTATTTTAGACCATACAACAACATTTGCAATTTGATGATATACATGTTATGATTCTCATCTTTTCTTATGTGGGGAATTTGAAATTCATCAGAGATTTTCATATAAATATTTGCATCTAAAGATCCATATAGATACCTTGTAACAATATCCATCAACTGCATTTTTAAATTCATATTTGTTGCCAAAGACATTAAATAGCGGAACGTTATTCCATCTATAACAGGAGAATATGTTTGCTCAAAATCAGTACCGAGTCTCTACGAGAACCCTTGAGCTACTAATCTCGCTTTGTATCTCACTACCTCATTATTCTTATTTTATTTTCGTACAAATACCCATTTATATCTTACAGGGATAACATCAATAGGGGTACGCCCGATAGATCCAAAATAATTTCTTTTATTCAGCAAGTCTAGCTCGGCCTCAATTACTTCTTTCCAACTTACATATTCTGAATGCTTCCGACACTTGACTATTGACTTGAGTTTTGGATCTAGATTATTATTTGAGATAGTAAAAGCAATTGTGGAGACAAATATATCATCAACAATATATGATATTTCTATTGGAAGTTTCTCCTGTATCTATAAAGTTAAGTGCAACTTCGATATTTACATCAACCAGACTTTCATCAATTTTCATAATATTTTGATCCGGTTGTTCCGCAACCTTAATTAGTATTTTGATTATTTTATACATGTGCAATGTTACTAGGGTGTCCATCTTCGGGATGAATCTATTCAGGAGATATTTGAAGTGACTTAACATTCTTATTAGATTTCGTTTTTTGCAGATTTATATTTTTTGTATTCATAGGTCTTTTACGCTTCGGGCATAGAGGAGCATCATATGGTATATTTGATTTTTTAGGAACTTCTACTCTTTGTGGTGCATTAATAATGGGTATATGTGATTTAGTCACTCTTTCATGATCAATAAACGCATCTGGTAGATTATTTGTTAAATATTGTAAGTTAATAATTCTCTGAACTTCCAGTTCAGTTTGACTAGTCTGTGGATCTAAATAATGAAGATTTTCCAAATTCTATGAAATTTCTTAGCATTCTTTTAATTTTTTACTCTTATCTCCCCCTAATGCTAAAAAATAATTTTCATCAAATGTGCAGTTAACAAAACGAGCTGTAAATTGATCCCCTGTCATAGGCTCTAGGCAATTCAAAATGGATGGAGATTCAAATCTAATATAAATACCTAATTTTCTTTGAGTGTCCATAGATGTACATTGTGGTGGTGATATTGGAACATACATCGCACATCCAAAAATTCACAAATGGAAAATGTTTGGTTCTTTCTCACACATTAGTTGCAAAGGGTAGCTGCATGCAAAATTGCATTACCCCATCATGAAATGGGTAAGTTGGAATTTTTTAGTAAAGGTCTAGCAATTAATTTGATATGTTTGATCAATGATTAAGTTAGATCATTTTGAATGTGGACGTAAGGGAATGCTCCAGTTTAATTCCTAATAACATACAATAGTCATCAAATATTTTCGATGTGAATTCACCGACATTATCCATTGATATAATTGGATAATCAGGAAATTGGGCCCTAAGTTCAATATTTTTTGCAATAAATTTTGTGAAAGCATTATTTCGGGTGGATAATAAACACACATGGGTCCACCTAGTGGAGACATCAATCAAGACCATAAAATATCGAAATGGTCCTAATGCTGGATGAATTGGTCCACATATATCTCTATAAATTCGTTTAAGGAAAATAGGAGATTCAAATCCAACTTTAGTATGAGAAGATCGTATTATAATTTTTCCTTTTGCATAAGCTTCTCAAAAAAATTTGTTTACAGAATGTATTCTATTGTTGGACATACTATGTCCAATAGAATTAGACATAATTTGACAAATCATATTTTGTCCTGGATAACCCAACCGTCTATGCCATAATTTAAATGAATTTGGATCGTGAAATTTCACACTCATCGAGATATGAAGATAGAAGGACGAATGTATGTATAATACAACCTTGAAGAGAAAGAATGAAGCTTTTCGATAACATGTTTCCGACACTCTATGGACCGAGTCATTAAAAGATATTCTATATTATTCTCAGTGTCGCTTTCAATGTGAAAACATTTTTATCGGATGTCCTTAAGTATAGAATGGTGTGTTTAGATTGTGGGAATATCAATGTATCTTCGATAATTAGTTCAGTACCCATTGGGAGAACTAATGAAGCTCCACCGGAGCTTATTATTAAGAGATTATCATTTGTAATTATAGTAACACTTCCTTTCTTCTTAGTCAAAGTTTGAAAGAAATTTCTATCTTTAAGGATCGTGTGAGTAGTAGCACTATATACCAAGCATAAAGTATTTTTGTTCTCCATGGGCCAAAAATTAAATGATGCACTACGATAGTGTAGCAAACTTGTTGGAAAGACACGACTCTTTTCTAGGGCACAACTCTGATTTTGTTAGAGGATCGTGTTGATAACATATTGTAAATTTGCTATCTCAAATCAACCACCTCTATGAAACAATACTTCAACAATAGAAAATGAATAATGAAAAATATAAGAGAAGAAGATAAAGATTGTGGGAATAGAATTGTATTCATCTCAAATTCATTCATTCCATTGAGTACAATATTAACATACAAGAATAAGAATATGAATTAAACGTCATAGAAGTTGAAGAGTTTATAAATACTGTCCACATAAAATATTAATTTATAACAGAGATTAGGGAGTAGTTATTTTTAGTAATATATATTATTACAAATACTCCTCAACTTTATATATTTTTAGACCCTACCACATATTTTTATTTTTTTCTTCCCATCTCTTAAACTACTTGCGTTGGTGACACCGGGACAGTGTCACCATATTATTAGAATTAATACTTTAAAGGAAATAAATATGTAATACCTCAAACTATCAGTATTAATACTTTAAAGGAGATAAATATGTAATATCTTAAACTATCAGTATTAAATATGATAAATAAGAGAGCTATTTTCTTAAGTCAAAATCCAGCACATAAGAGAGCTAAGCACATTGATATTGATTGTCATTTTGTTCGGGAGCTTGTTTCAGCTAGCAAACTACGTACACAGTTTGTCCTGTCCCATCTCCAGCTTGCAGATATCTTCACTAAGAGTCTTCCACGACCATCCTTTGAGTTTTTACGATCCAAACTTTGAGTTTGTCCTCATCCCACGCAATGCTTGAGGGGGGTAATAAGGAAACTAAGGATTGATTTGATTATAGATGAACTTGTTGTTTCTGTAACACATCTTTTTGATTCATTTTCCTTGAACATATCATATTCTATTGTATTCCTCCTGTGGAATACACAAACACCTAATCATTGGTGGTCAATTATTTATCTCCACACTTCTCCTCTCTTAGGATCGTATCGTGGGTTGTCGAAGAAGAAACATGAGGTGAATATTATGAGAAATGTCAATTATGGAGTCGTATTATTGTCACTTTGACTAAATATTTGAGGGTTTCTTTTCTTTTCTCTTCTCTCTTTTTATTGGCATTTTCCAATTGCTTTTTTTTATTTCCACAAGAACCACCATACTAATTGATTTTTGTTGTTTATCAATTGTAACCAACCGATTGCGAGATGTTGCCCTTTTACTTCACCAAGCACACTTATTAGTATCATACACTTGCTATTAGAAAGTTATATTGATGGTTGCGACCTTAAATCCTTGGATTGGTGTTATGTAGGATTAGAGAAATACGACTTTGAAATTCTGGGTTTTTGAAATAAAGGTGAATAGTTAAAATTTGTATTTGTTTAAAGGTTTTGTAGGGTAGGATTAATAATGTAGATGTCAAATTAATGCTGAAAAAAGTGTTATTATATAATATTATATTGTTAGTTAATGTAATGGTAATGATTGAATTATAGTAATAGTAGAAATTTAGATGTGCATTGAAATTTGTGTATTAATAGATTATAGTATAGGGTTAATGATTGTGTTTTTATTTAAATAAAGTAGGATTTTGGTAAATTATATAATCTTCTTCTAACTTCAAAACAAACGGGAATTTGAATGAATTCAAATTTCAAATTTCAACTAGCAAACACTAATCCAAACATCATGAAAAACAATGTAGGTTGATTACATAACCCGGGAATCTATTATATAATACAATTATTAAGATTGTTTTTGCAAATTGCAATTACTTTTTACTTTTTGAAGAATTTGAATAAATGTAGTGATTGTACAAAAGCGTTTTAATAGAAGTAAAGTTGGTGTATTAAAATTAAAGTTGGAACGATTGTATTAAAAATGACTTTATATTGATGGGAAAATCATTTTTGACCTTAGTTAATATACACTTAGGTGAGATACTTTAATACTTTAGTATGAAAATGAACTTGAATTTTAGATAATGAAGTTGTATCTCATAATATTATATCCGTGAAACTGTTTTGTATAAATATTCATGGAAAAGATAATCAACTTTTCATGAAAATTTGTGATCAAGCTTAGTTAATCCACAATGCGACTTTTTACTAACTATTTTGTTACTACAATATCATCACTACTTCACTTCTCTATAACATTCTTCTTCTTTCCTAAGCTGCTATAAGTATACCATCACTATGACGAAGTGGGAATCCATTGATCGCCTTGGATGAAGTTTTGAACCGAGTACGAGTTAGCATGCTCAGCCGGAATCTGGCTGCTCCAGCTCACTCGCTTGGATGGATTCGAACCAGGCCCCGAATTCTCAAGTTCACCATAATACAGGGTCTTGAGTGCAAAATCACCACTCCAAGGCATCCAACCATCTGGTTTGATAAGAGCCTCCAAGTTACAGTGCATAAAAACCGTCCTCGAGTACTCTTTCCATGGCCTACCCAAGAAGTTCTTATGTACAGTGGGTTTGCTATTATACAAAGCCATGTAGGCATCAGTGCCGTTGATCAGGCAGTTTTGGAAGACAAAGCCTGTTGATTGAGCAGGATCTATTCTTCCATGTGCCGTCACTGCATTGGTTTCACCCTTTTCGGGTTTAATTTGGCGTGGGGCAATGAGGATGAGGCAATCTTGAAAGAATGTAGCTGAGTTTCCGAATATGAAGTCCACGTTGCCTTGGATGTGGCATGATTTGTAGTATTGGCGTAGGGAGTGGGCGTAGAGGGTGTCTTGATTGCCGATGAATTCACAGTTTTCTATGATGGAGAGATCGCTGTCTGATCGGAAAGCTACTGCTTGATGAGCATCAGGGCCCGCCGTGTTCTGGATCGTGAGACCAGTTGCCATGAATCCATCGCCAACAACACCTTTTAATCAAGATTTCAAATGTTAGATAACAAAGAATTCAGATCCTTAATAACACCGATTTTGGTAAACTAAAACTGAAGCAAGAATTAGCTCTTCAGACAGTGATTCAACTCAGTCTGTACTTTCAAAGAATAAGGCAATTGGAATGTATTATTGTGGCATGTATATTTGTCTATATCAAGAAAGCATTTTCAATACAATACAATACAATGGATCAGCTCAAATTTCTTCCATGCCCAATAACCAAAAAAACACGAAGATGAGAAACAATGTGATTAGTGATGTTCTTGCTCTACATTGTGTTCTTTTAGCAACTCAAAGCAATGTGCACAACACAAGATAGAAGAAATGACAAGAGCCAAATCCACACCCTCATTATCAACAATTACGGATTTCACAATCACTTTAATCCCGACCCAATTTCCATCTATTATGTAGTCTCATATTATATACCCTACAAACGGTGTAAAAATGTCATTAGAAACATACAACTTCAAGTTCATATGAGTAAATAAATGGAAATCAACTATTTGCCCTCATTTCAAAATCCTAAAAACCAACTTCATGTGAGTTCAAAACAAAAAATTCAGGAAAAATCATACCAAATAGCAAGTTCTTCAAGCTTAAGTCTCATCTTTAATGGGCAACAATCAGAGCTATAGCTTTTGAAGATCAAACCACTCATTGTCAAATAACATACTAGAGGCTATGAGCCTATGATATACCATCACATATATACACATACATGAATTTCTTTGAATTTGGTCTAAGTAAAACTTAATAGGCAAAATCAGTGAACTTACCAACAGTGGCAGAGTTGTAGGTAGACATACCCTGCTGGCCCACATTCATGGAACCTGTAATTACCGTTTTGCCCATTCCATCCCCTAAAAACACCACATTCTTCTTCTCCAAGGGAACCCTAACCGTTTCCTCATAAACCCCAGCCTTGATCCATATCACGAACCGCTGACCCGACCCGGCATTATCCGGGGCAGCATTCACCGCCTGCTGCACAGTCTCGTAATCGCAGCCACCGCCGCCCTTGCACACCGTCACGTCCGCCTTCAGCCCCGTCGGAACTCCCCCAATCGGCCCCGACCCGGAAGATCCCGACCCGGGTTCCCAGAACCCGTCGCGCTCAGTCCGGGGCGGGCCCCACGACCCGGTCTTCTCCCCAAACACATCGTAATTGACCATCATTCCGAGCGCATTGCTGGTGGAGGCCATCACGGTGGAGTAGAAGAAGGCCATGGCCTTGTCGACGAGGGACGTGTCGTTCACGTACTTGAGCGCCGACCAGCAGTCGTACTGGTAGACCAAGGCCGCGCTCATCCATGCACGCGCGTCCTTGATCTCGCCACGTGGCAGAGCGTCGGCCGCCAGATTGATCCGGTAGTCGGAGTAGCGCAGCAGCTCGAGGCAGGTTTTCGCGGCGTTGGAGCGGTTCTGATTGGCCGATGACGCGTCGAGGATACCCTGAGCCATGCCCCGACCCGAGTCCTGATTCTGAAACGAGACGTTAATGGCGGATTGGATTACCTGAAAAACGGTGGCGTCTGGGGGCGCGTGGGATAGGGAGGCGTGGCAGGTGGAGGGGTCGCGTGATGCCTTGCAAGCCTGGGAAACAATGTCGGCGTCGGCGGTGGCTGGGTTGCGGTGTTGGCGGGAGGCGGAGAAGGTGGTGGAGGAGAGGAGGAGGAGAGAGAGGAGGGCGAAGGAGAGAAGGGCCGCCATTGAAATGAAAATGAGCTTGAGATTGTGGAATTGCTTGGGGGGAGAGTGGAATGTGGGAGGTGGGGAGGATTTTGTAGATCTTCTTTGAAGCATGATTATGAGTGGGGGATTTGTTTGCTATAAATAGAGGTGTGGATAATTAGGATTAGAGGTAATGAAATTTGGAAGATGGTGACTGGTATGGAATTGGAAGTGGAGTCACGGGTTGAAGTGGAGAGGGGGAGAGAGAGAGAGAGTGGAAAGTGAAAAGTGAAGATGGAAGAACGTGGAGTGTTGTGTGGTGGATAATTAGACGAGTGAGGTTTTGGATTCATTAAAATAACACTCATGAAATTTTAATTCATTACTCACAGATTAATCCACAACTCACTTATCTATCATCCAAACTATATTTTACATGTTGTTTATGATGATAGATTATGTGAAACGGATCAATCGACAATGTAATTACCCAACATTCAAATCCAACAATTTACTTGTTGTTTGTAGATGATGGAACTTCATCTCACAGAAACTATTAATAAGAGACTCTCTCATATGAATTTTTGTATTCCATTAATTAGTTTGGTGGATGAGATGTAGGGGTTAGGTTAGGGCATCCTCCTCTAAAACAACTCTTGTGAATATATATTGCACGCAAAATGTTTTAGTGTGGGACCATCACACCCGTCATTTTCTAAACATACCTTAACTTTTTAATATTTTAATTAAAAATATTAATAAAATTACAATTTTTTATCTTCTAAGAATTAAAAAAAAAAAAAAAAAGGAAATGCCCTTACATTTCCCTCCTCCAGTGTCTGGTCTCTCCCTCACTCCCTTTCTTTCTGTCATCATCTATTTAACTTCTTCTCTTACATTTTTTGGAAATGAAACTGAATAAAAAAAATTAATCTTTTTCAACTTAAATAACTAAAAAACAAAAGATGAAACATAAATGATGAAAATTTTCGATGAGACAAATTCAAATAACCCAAAAACTAAAAAATATTATTAAAATGTTGATACAATTCATCTCACAAAATGAAATGAGATCAGTTAGACGAAAAATTGTCTGCATTGAATTACTTAGGTGTTGAGCATCTTTGTCTAATTAATTTTTATTTTCTTTTTCGTCCAAAATGTATTTGAAGAAAAAGATACCTAACATATGTAATTAATTATATATGCGCGTAATATTCAGAAATACTTACATTGTAATATTTAGTATATATTAAATAATAAACCAGAAATATAAACAAAATGAGGGCTTTTCCAGTTATTTATTTGTTTTACCTGCAGTGATGGGTTTTAGATTATATTACCTTAACAATTAATATTTTCTTAAGGTCTCTGTATACTATAAGAAAATATTCATTCCTTAATAGATGAATACCAGGACTCCAAAGTACCAAGTATCACAAAAAGAAATAAAAAAACATAATAATCTTGATGCACAATTTCAACAATTCTTTATCAATTATCCATCATATATTTAAATGCTTTCCAACCCATTGTGAGCACATTATGTGCCCACCACCATTAATGTTTCAAGCTGATGATAATATAATTTTCATGATTTCAAATCAATATACATTAGGTTGTGGCCATGTATGAAGCATTGAGTACTAGAAATCCATGGACATTACAAGTGGGCCCTCACCTTGATCAACCACAAATGTCTTTCTCAGTTTCTGTTTAGTATTTGTAACTTCAACTTCATATGATCCATGAAACCTTCTGTATTCAAACTCACCTTCTTCACTTATATTGCCATGGCTATGTGTTAACCACTCTTGCTTACAAGGAGCAATGTATCTTTTCCCAGCTTCATTCATACCCCCTTATGCATTCACACTAAGTAAGCATTATCTCTACTCAAAGCAGGGGTGGAGCTAGACGATCAGTGTAGGGGGCTAATTAAGTTCGGGGCTAAATCAATATAAAATCAAAATTTAAACGCTAAAAATCAAAATTTTAACAACACATTATACATGGGTAATGGAAATTTAGAAAAAATTTGCGGGGGCTCACATGCTATTGAAAGGATCCGCCCCTATCATCAAGGTCTCTCGAATTCCCCACAGCACCTGTGACTCGAACCTAGGACTTAAGTCAAGGTAACAGACACATTTTACCACTAAACTATCATACTTCGTCAGTTCTTTTAAGTTTGCATTTAACTTTCAATAGTTTGTTATTTTGTCACATAAATGAACAATTAATTACATGTGCATATATTAATTCAACAATAAGATATGTAAGCAGATATATAGAAAATCACATAAATTATGAATGACATATATATAACCTCAATAAGATCCAAGTGCAAGTACCATTGAAAGACCACCAATTGAATTTATAGCATATATTAAAACAATATCTTCTGAACTAATCAAGCACTAAATCAATATTTAGCCAACCAGAAATATTTAAAAATAAAAGAAAAAAGAAAAAAGGCAAAATGGAATACGAGTAAAAGAAAAGGACCATATGTGCATAATGAATAAGCAAACCGGAAAGAGAAGCCATATATGTCTGCATATTTTAGCCATGGCTTGGAGGGTGTTTAAGCTTAACAAGCTCCTAAAAACATCTAATAAAATATTTCAGATCTTATAAAACCCAATGTTAGGTAAAGATCTAAAAATAAGATTTTATTTATTCCTAAATTAAGCTTTTAAGAGATCTCAACTTATTTTAAACTAATTTGGTTTTTTCTAAATACCTTTAAATTTGATCATTACTAATACTTTCTAAATGTGAGTCTCACTTTCTTATTTATCCAAACAATCAACAACTTATTGTTAAAATAAGATAATAAAACATTTTATATTAAATTCTGAAAACATCTTACAAGAGGGTGTTCATAAGGTGTCTTGAAGGCGCTAATTATAAGCTCCTCAAAAGTGTTTGTTAAATATTTAAAAATAAAATTTTACTTTATCATAAAATAAGATTTTATCATAAACAAGATGTTAAGAGCTTATAATCTTTTTTCAAGGTAAGGAGATTCAAATTTATTTCTAAAATACGATTTTATTTTTCACAAAAACTCCTGTGCAAAAGGTACACGGATCTAAGATCCGTACAATCCGGGTCGATCCGACCCGAATCCGTGAGTTTTTAATTTTTTAATTTTTTTTTTCCAAATTTTTGTCTTGACCTTAATGTTATAAATGTGTGACATTTACGTTATAAATGTGTGACCTTTATATACAACTATCTCTACCTTTATGCACTGTAACTTAGGGAAAAATGAAGATTTTCAACACAATTTGTACAATGTACCTTTATGTGATATTAATGCAACGTTTATGTTATATTATGTCACATTTATCTACATATATTCTGACCTTTATGCATCTTTATATATTTTATAAAGGTCAGAATATTTGTACATAAATGTGACATAATATAACATAAAGGTGTACAATTCAAATTATATTAAAAATCTTCATTTTTTTTCTAAGTTACAGTATATAAAGGTCATGATAGTTGTACATAAATGTCACACATTTATAACATAAAAGTCACACATTTACAACATAAATGTCACAACTTGAAGAAAAAAAAAAACAAAAAAACAAAATTTAAAAACACGCGGATCCGGATCAAAAACTGGGTCGACCCGAATTGCATGTACACTAAGTGCACACAAAACCAACTCTTTATTTTTTATAAACACCTTCAAATTTAATAATTTAAATAACACAATTGTCCTTACTAACATACCATAAACTCAATTATCTTATTTATACCAACACTTCAACAATATATTTTTAAACTAAAACTAAACATCTTATAAGCTCTAAAAGCATTTTATGATTAAAATGCAAGACTTTATAACTTCTTTCAAATAAGTATAAGTTAAGTCATGAGAAGAGGTTTAATACTTAATATACTATTGGAGTAGTATGTTTATGCAACACATGCGTGATTCGGCTTGACCTGGATTTGACCCGGCTATGGGCCTTGGGCCTTGGGCCTTGGTAATTGGACCGGACCCGACCCAACCTCGGCTATGGGTCTTAATCCTTGGCAATTGGACGTTAAGCTGGACTTGGGTGGATGGGGCTCAGTTTTACCCGATCCGGGTTTATCTTTTTGGAAGTTGCAGCGACAGGAACTATCTGTGAGATGACAAAAGTTGCAGCGACGAGAACTATCTGTGAGACCGTCTCACATAAATTTTTGTGATATGAATTTTTTGTCTATATACATTTCAATTTCTTTATTATCCCTAGCATTAGTGAAACCTCTACATATTTTGCATTAAATCCTAAAAATATTGGAGATGTAACGATCCATTTCAAGGAGTCTGGATCCCCTATTACATTTGGTGTTACATCTTGTGTTACATAACATTTAATACACGCCACATATTAATTAGTGATGTCATTGAATCTCCAAAACAATAACGAGATTAAGTTATCTCTAGTCCTTCAACCATCAAGCTACGTTTGTTTTGGCAAATGAAGATAGGTTAATTATCTATGTCAATGAGATAACTTCATAGGATAAAACATAAATTATCATCCACTTCAAATATTTACTCTAATATATAATATTTGGATAATGATATTAACTATCTTTATCAACCGTTTACTATGTAATATATAAATGTTAGAATAAGAGTGATATTATCTAAATGTCTTTTTTTATGTAAATATTTAATGTTTACTGGGGATAGAAATATAATTTCTTAATGTTATACCAAGTTTTGGGTAAACTATCCTGGGAGGGTGGCTTAGATTATTATCCAAATTTTAGAATTTTATCACGGATCGAAAGGATAACCCAAATTTTTATTTTCATCAAAGTAAACATTACTATTCTAAGTCATCCTCAAAGTAAACAAAGCCTTGTTGGAAAAAGGACTAGTTACCAATGTGTGGCAGGTGGTGATTGCCCCTCGTTTGTCGGGACTGATGGTGGAACGTAGGCGGATGCCGGTGGTTGGTGGAGAAGACCACTACTTTGCTCGACTTTGCTAATTATACCTCATTTCTATAATCGGACAGATTGGGCCTAGTGTCTAGTGACCAATTGCAAGATCAGTTCAGACAAAAAAACAAGGGAGGCTAATGATGTAGACAAATTACTGAAGCATATTTGATGTTCAAGAATCAAGAGAAGAGTGATAGTCAGCGGGATTTGAAATCAGCGTAACTTTTGACTCCGGGTTTGGATTTTCTATTATAATACCTTTTTAGAAGTGGAACAACAAGATGAACAAGACACACCGCTTCATGGTAATGTATAGGGTCCGAAGCCCAAATTCAAATGTTTTCAGGCCCATTTGACAATTTTATTATTTTTCGTATCTTTTGTATTTTGTTTCTTTTTGGTTTGTTTCTGCATCTTTAAATAAGAGTCCAATCGTTTTGAGATGAACATTATAGGAAATATTCATTTATTAATTGATGAATACTCGGACTCCGAAGTACCAAGTATCACAAAATGAATTAAAACATAATAATCTTGATGCACAATTTCAACAATTCTTTATTTATTATCTCTTATATGTAAATGTTTTCCAACCCATTGTGAGCCCATTATGTGCCCACCACCATTAATATTGCAAGCTGATGATAATATAATTTTCATGACCATCATGATTTCAAATTAATATACATTAGGTTGTGGCCATGTATGAGGTATTGAGTACTAGATATCTATGGATATTACAAGTGGGCCCTCACCTTGATCAACCACAAATGTCTTACTCAGTTTCTGTTTAGTAGTTGCAACTTCAACTTCATATGATCCATGAAACCCTCTGTATACAAACTCACCTTCTTCACCTATACTGCCATGGCTATGTGTTAGCCACTCTTGCTTAAGAGCAATGTATCTTTTCCCAGCTTCATTAACATCCCCTTCTGCATTCACTAAGTGGGCATTATCTCTACTCATCAATGTCTCCCAAAATCCCCACAGCATCACACCCTCCACAGCAGGGTGAGCGAAAGCTTCTCGGATCATGACTTCCAGATCATCGGCCCTAACATGCTCGTTCTCAGAAGAGACGTCGATTTCTGTAAACCAGATTGGGAGGCCGAGAATGCCTATCTTGTCAAGAGCAGAACAAACAACGGCCCCAATGGGGCCGTTTATATGGCCCTGTATGCCTATTCCTCCAATGGGAGCTCCCTGTTCTTGCAGATCAAGAATGTGCTGAATGTAGTTATCGGGTGATGACCTGGCATCGCATCCATCCTCGATGTTGTAATCGTTCACGAAAAGGGTGGCAGAAGGGTCAAGCTGATTGGCATTCTTGAACATGTTGGCTCTGATCTCCTTTCCCAAGTGATCTTGGAAGAATGAATTGTGCAGCATTTCGTTGTTCACGTCGTAGTGCTTGAACTTCCCCTTGTAGCGAGTGAGAAGATCCGTGAGACGGGTCTGGACAGCTGTCATCATGTCAGATTTGTTCAGAGCACGTATCCATGGCTGAACAGCTTTCTCTGACTCCCAGAAGATACAGTGCCCACGGAGGTGAATATTGTGGCGCGTACACAAGTTTAACAACTCATCCGCGTCTTTGTAGTTGAAGTTCCCACGTTGTGGCTCTGTCCAATACCACTTCAACTCGTTCTCAAACACAGCCCAGTTGAAGTTTTTGGTAAAGAAATTGACAATGTCATCGTTGTCTATGTCTGATCTACTGATGCATGATCCAAATGGGAAGCTGTTTTGTGTTTGTCTGATTTTCACTGAGGAGCCAACCAATGTGGTTGAATCAGATGTTTTAAACTTTAAGATCACATCACGCTTGCGTATCTGCATAGTCGAACATGTAGTTAGCAAAAGACAGTTTACCTTATGAATTTGGTTATGAAGCCATAGTTAAAGCTAATGCTTTATAGGGCTCAGAATAAGGTTAATTACAGGACAAATTAGGTCATTTTCAATTACAACATGACCTTTTGACCATGACAACACAGATCATTGCCTTCAATTCTGTTTCAATTCGATGCATGGTCATTCAGGTAGGTTCTAATTGCTGATGTGGAGCCAAGATTTGAAAAATGGCTATGGATTGTCCATAAAATGAGAAACCGCTAATGTCGCCATAAATTCATAGGTGGAACGGAAAACAAACATAATTCCTCATTAATTAAGGCTTAAGACCGTTTTATGGTGACGTGGATGATTCGGAGTCGCATTGACCAAGGACAAAAATATATTTCAAATTTTGGGCCCCACATCTGCAATTGGAACCCGAATGACCCAACCATGTACCGAATTGTAACAGATTTGAAAGTGGTGATAAAAGTAGTGTTGGAGTCGAACGGTCACGTTGTTGATAAAAAAAGCTGAAAGTGATTTTTTGTTATATAATCAAACACTTAAAATATAACTTTGAGATAATAATTACCTTATCAGTTTGCAGTTTCAAATGTCTAAATCTCAGTTGTCTGTTAACAGGAAACAATTGAAGTCCAGCAACCATGAGATCAACGCCACTCTGAGGACCCTGAACGTAAACCATCACCTTCTTGGGTTGCTTCTCGATTCTGAAAGAACCTCCGATTTCATGCCATTTGTCAGCACTACACTCGACTTGGCCACCATTGACCCACTGACCATCCACGCCAAGAGCAATGTTGATCTTCTGAGGTCGAGTTGACTGCTTGCTGATCCGAACCCAGGCAGACACTTGATAAGTCAAATAAAGCTTCAGTTTATCAGTTATCATCTGGGCGGGCCCCATCCATGTCTGAGTCCGATTAGTCACAAGAATGTAGCGACCACTTAAAGCTTCGTGGGCCCCAAGGCTAGCTCTAGCCATGGGGGGAATGATACAAGGTGAGCCATTTGCAACACTAAGATTGCAATTTCCGAGGGGGAACCACCCGTTGGTACCATCGCTAAGGTTGCTGTTAGCAATTATATTGATGCCAAAAGCAGCATTCTTGAAAAAATATATAAAACAAGTTATATCAGACTACATATTTGAAACACTTCCAAAGCTATCGTGTTTAACTACCTCGATGATTGGTGGAGATGCTGGTGGGAGTTTGGCAGCATGCTTTACGACTAGATTATTGAGGAGAATATCGGTGCCTGGAGGTGGTCCTTCTAAGTAAATAACTGCCCTCGATGGAGAACCATTTATGAGAAATTTTCCGCGCAGTTGTACCCAATCTTTATCTGTTGCCTGCACACTAAGTAACCAGCCAGTTTCTTGATTGAATATCTAATAGGAGATATGGTTATAACAAAAAACTAAAACTAGGAGTTATTTAGGCCAAATAACAAGCATCGTGCAAAGCAAGCTTGTTCACAATCAAATAGACCTACCTACATTATAATCTTGAGAACCACTAATTCTTGCTCAGAAATATCACGGTAGTTCTAAAGTAATGTAACAAAATAATTGAAATGAAATGTAGTTAGCTGTAAGTATAGTCATTAATATGATTGCATGAAATCAAGGTGAATGAAGTTTGAATTAAAGCTTTAATATATTCCATTCTTGTCGAAAAGCACGAAGACATTCCATTATCATTCATTAAGAACAACACCAATTCACACACAATTCAAGCCTGGAACGAAGAGTAGAGCTTACCTTGCAATGCCTATGTACTGTTCATGGAGATCTGCTCTCTGAAGCCATAGAGTGGCCCTAATATCCGCAGTAGTGACATTATTGCCGAATATTCTAACAGTAGCAGTAACCTCATAAGCAAGTTTCGATTGCACTCTCCCTGATATCTCCTGCTGAATCCCGTTCCAATTATCTGTACGATTTGCTGTTGATCCAAAGAATTTTTTGTTCATAGGAAGAATCTTTCCATCTGCCATAGAATCATGCAATGCAATCTGGCAACCCCTCCCTGACCAACTATTAAGGCCATCATCAAATCCCGAATTCTGTATGATGTTCTCATCACCATCGAAGAAAGGCCCTCTCCTTTGACTCTATAAAATGTTAAAGCCATCACATACTTCTTCTATAAAGCAGACACAAGAACAGATTGGTTTTCACGTATACTTACGTCAAACTGACTGGAATTATGGCAGGAAACGATTACAGATCTTATGAGCAGGTCAATACCAGGTGAAGGACCTTCCAGATAAAATATCACTCGAAGAGGCATAGTTGATAGTGAAAATGTACCTTCTAGTTTCTCCCAGTGTTTGACTGAGGCAGAAGTTCTGTACAAGGTTTATGTAATAAGAAGTAGAATTCTGAAACATGAGAGCAATCTTTAATAGAGATATAATTAGTTAATCACCTTCCAATGAATAAATAGCTAACCGAAGAATCTTGGTACTCGAGTTTCAGAGTGGCTAGCACATCAGTGCTGCCATGGTTGCCTGATACTCCAACATAAGCACCAACAGTGTAAGTGGAACCAACGGAAACTCTGTCGGTGATGTCTTGTTCGAGGCCTTGCCAACATTCGTTCCGGTTTGAAATAACAGCAAACCGGCCACTTAGCTTCGGTGATGGCCCTTCAGGATAACCATTTTCCTCGGAAACCACAAAGGCATCACAGCAATTCGGGTGCCATTGATGAAGTCCTCCAGAAAAATCATGGTTAGTTATGATATTTGTCGCTGATGTGGAGCATGAATCGCTTATTCCGTTATCTAAATTCTGCGAGCAATTCAAAAATTAAGAATAACACTAAGAAATACAGAGAACACACATTGGTCACTTCACTCTCCCATCACATGGAAACTCTAAACTAAGTGTCACTTTATAGAACGAGATGCAATTCAAAGTTAAGCTTCGAACCAACAAATCACACCAACTACCAAGTTATGATTGTTCCGACATATAATGGATGCCAATGTAACCATGGTCTAATCCGAACACTAGAATGACAAACGGTTTCATCACAGAACAGATCAAATTTGCTGCTAGTACAATCACACTCTGTTACGATATTCCAAATCGGTTCCACATAAAAGTGTGGAAGGATATATAAGTGAGAGTCAACCATTTACCTTTGACCATAGTTTTGGGTTAAGTTAGGGCTCTCTGGCTTATATGCCTCACACACTCTCAAAGATACAAAAAAACTATTGAATGAGTTCTCATTTCATGAATGCCACAGACAAAGCTCGTAGAACTACGATTCAAACTCATAAAGCTAATAAAAACTAGACAAACAAACACATCAAAACCACTCTATCACCTCAGACTGAAGGCTAATATCCTCATTGCTGGTTGAAGAAGGCTTCATAATATCTCTTGATCCCTAAAGCAAACAACACAAGCTCCATTAATCAGCCCAAATAGGTATTTTACTCTTCACACAACATATTCCATTTTCAAGAATCATTTTCAAAAATCAAGAAAACATTGGAATGAAAACTCAAAAGTCACCTCAGGCTCAAGGCTTTCATAGACGTCACTAGTAGGCACCTTCTCCATAATGTCTCTCAATCCCTAAACCCAACAACAAAATAAACATAAAAAATAATAAATATATACTCCAAAAAATTAAAATTAAAATTTCACTCAGTAGTCAGTACCTCTGATTGTGGCCGTTGCTTTAACGCTCGAGTTTTGAAGCAACATTTGAAGAATGGGGCCATTATATATAGTGGAAATCGTTGACGATTTTTGCAGAAAGAGACCATTTCAAGGAAGCAATTAGAACTTGTGAATTCAGCAAAACCATTTCTGCATTTGTAATCTCAGCAACATATTGGCGTAAGCTTCTTCTATGTGATGATTATATTGACTTAACAACAGATAATGTTATCAAATTGGGTTCCAAAGAGTGGCGTTTTCAGAATGGATTGATTGATGGGTTTTCTTTGGATTGCAGAATGAGGTTTGCTGTATAGTGTTGATGCTTGAATTGAAACACAAGATTTGAACACTATAGTGCTCTACTTTGCTTTACTTGATTGATTTATACCTTTCTTTGTGAGTGAGCCAATTTAAACACATCTCTGTTTATTTTAACACATCTTGAATGTAAAGACATTCAAATTTAAATAATTTAAAACTAACCAAAATATTAAACACACCCCACTGCATCTTTTTTTAATATAAAAGTGTAAATGTTTCTTATAAATTATAAATTACTTAATATATTTTATTAAAGATTGTTATTTAAAGTTATAATATAAAATTTTTATATTTAAATAATTTTTTATATTAAAATCTAAATTCAAAATCCTATAGGTATGTTTGGAAAGGGATTTTCATGTTAGGATTTTGGACTTCAAAATTTCTAGTATGATTGTTTTTATATTTAAATTCAGATCATAAAATAGGAGAATCATTATTACTAGGGTTAAAAATATTTTCCCATCCGAACTATACGCGATTTTACATTTTTTGGTATAAACTTTGAAATTTGCATTTTGTGGTATGAACTTTAAAGTTTGATGCATTTTACGGTATTGAACAAATCATAGCCATACACGTGTCTTAAATCAATGACTAGGATTTGTCTGATACCGTAAAATGCATCAAACTTTAAAGTTCATACCACAAAATGCAAATTTTAAAGTTTATACCAAAAAATGTAAAATCGCGTATAGTTCGGATGGGAAAATGTTTTTAACCCTTATTACTACATATATTTAATCATTCAACCATTACCAAATATGCTTTTCACAATAAAATATCACATTAATTTACATTTTTACAATAAAATATTACATCAACCCATTTTTTTCAATTTTGATTTGACATCCACAACATAAGCATATCCTACAAAATCTTAAAACAAAACATGTGAAAAATATGATAGTTGTTGATATCCTTTTTATATTTTCAATGATATAAGAACATTTTTATTTAAACTTCTAAAATAACTAAAAGATATGTAAGTTATCCCACTATTGCACTTTTAAGTTTATAGTTTGTGAAAGTCAATTTTCCTATTAACTTAACTTTTTGGCTCTTCAAGTGGTTTCAATTTTATTTTTCGACTCAAACTTGACTTCTCATGTCCTCATTAATATAAATATCATAATCGAATTTTTACTTGCATATTTTATCATCAAAATCAGATGAATTAGAACAAAATACAATCAAGTGCTACTTATACGTCAAAGTAATAAAAACCACTATAAAATGCCCATCGAAGCATTTCAAAAAATAAAATAATTCAATGCAAAATTCATTTTTGGTATTGTGTTCCTGTTAATTTTTTATTATCAATTTTAGTTTTGTAATTGAAAATTTTATTCAATATCAATCATTTTTTCGTCAGAATTTAGATTTTGTAGTGGATTTTCGGTGAGTGAAATACACACGTCTTCAATTTCAATATTTTTCGATCATATACGGTGATGAGATAATTCGTGATAATTTTTTTACATTATTTTTTCCAAATAAAAAACACATAATTTATCCACACCATTAACTCAATAAAAAAATCCAAAATATATTTACTGAAAAAAGAGAAGAAATAAATTAAAATCATGAATTACATCAATTAATCCCAAATCTCAAATCACACTCAAGAACACAAAAACACCAAAATCAACTAAATCAATTGAATCAATTTCTAAGGTTCCTTCTTTTTTTTATCATGGATAATCATGAAGATAGAGTTGGCAGCGTGTGGAGTCATGCTCCTCATCACCACCGCTAGATGACTGGTAGCTCACATGCATTATTGCTAGAAGCCATATTCAGATATCTCCCTCTCTTAATTTTAAAGAGAGAAGTAAAATCACAGGTGGGAGAAAGAGATATGGAGAGAGATTATTACACTACAAAGTGATAAAGCTTGAAAACCATCATATATATATATATATATATATAGAGAGAGAGAGAGAGAGAGAGAGAGATTCAAAAAGTCCCCATGATTTTAAAGTTTTGGTAATCTTCGTCTCTAAGAACAATCTCTTTGTTTTGCCTTGGGGAAAAAATTAAATGTTAGGGTTTTGGGTGTGATTTGGAGATTTTGTGGGATTTCACATTATTATGTTCTTGTGAGTGATTTGATTTGGGGATTAATTGATACACACAAAAACTCTTATGCACCTGCTGCATGGATCATAAATCGATGCACTCGATCTGACCTGGCCTAAATCCACTAAAACGCTTATGCACGCATCCCTACGCTTCTAGGTGGGTGCGCCCAAACTCATTCAAATTCGCTCACAGATGTTGTACCTTTATGTTATCATGTTAGTCATAAGTTTATGTTATGTTAATCCTACTTTTATGTTATGTTAGTCATACATTTAGGATTATGATATTTTGTACATAAAAATATGGCTAATATATATATAAATATATGATTAATATAACATAAATGTATGGCTAACGTAGTATAAAGGTTAGCGGTTTTTTTTTAAGTTAAAGTATAGCACTAAAGTTATGATATATAGATATAAAGGTATGACTAATATAACATACATGTATCAAGGAAGAAAATATCGATATCGCAACCTTAATTTTACGGATATATCGATGGATATATCAATATCGCAAAAAATTTGAAAAAGTGACGGATATCTTATTAAAATTTTGGAAATTTAATATGAAATTTTAGGAATTATTTTAACACATCATTACACATATATTCCACCCAAAATCACAATAAAATAATATATTTAAAACTAATATATAGATAATAAGCTTTATAAATATTGTACTTCATAAAAAAAACTGACAATATATTACATAATACAATACAAAATTACTAAAATTACATGATACAATACACTAGAACCAAAAGGATGACTTATGAGGTTCAAACATAGTAGATGGAATGTCATCTTTGTCCAGACAGTATTAATATCAACTCATCACATTAGAGTACACATGTCATTCATAAGTTTCTCTATCTCGCCCAACTGCTTCACCATAAATTGGATAGTGTATACTAATCCAATCATATTGTTGATACTCATTTTGATCTCCATACGACATTTCTTGAGGAGGTGGGTGATGACCAAATTGTGAACTTTCAAAGGTGTTAGGAACATATGAATCTTGAGACATATCACTATGTTCATTGCTACCCATATTCATGGAATCAAAACTGATTGAAATTTGTCCAATATCAATAGATGAACTTTCTTCTTGATTCCATGCATGTCTTCTAGTGTATTCTTTTCCAGTAGCCCCTATCCCTGGACCACCTTCTCTGCTTCCATGATCCATATCTTGTGTTGCATGACTAAATTCGATCTCACCAGTGAATAGACTCAATAACACTTGGTTTGAAACATAATCTTCTTGATTATATTCACCATTCCCACCATCATTATTGCCATCATTTCCACCATCACTATTTCCACTATTTCCTCCATCATCAGAGCTATTTGATTTTGAACTAGAAGATGTATGACCAACTTCTTGTTGTAACACTTGATCTACATCAATGTCATAGTCACGAGCCATAGTAGCTACTTTTGGATTAGGGTTTCTTTCATTGTCATCTAAGTGTGCTGGTCGAACCCATTGAAAAAGTGGATCCTTTTCATCATCATTTTCTTATGCAGTTATATCTAATAGGTCAAGATATTCATACTCTGCAACCTTATCATTTTCAGCTTCTATATCTCGAATCCTTAACTTCATATTGTAATAGCAAAAGATAAGATGTTGAAGTTTCAGATATGCAAGCCGATTCCGCTGCTTAGTATGTATTAATGCAAAAGTGCTCCAATTCTTCTCACATGCAGAAGATGATGTCGTTTGGGATAATATTCGTATTGCTAAATTTCTTAGTGTAGGCAATGAATGACCATACATAACTCACCACTCAGCTGACATATACCAATAAACATAAAATGCATATTAATTTTGTTGAAAACATAATATATGTATAATATTTGAATTATGAATTTAACTCATCTCAAAGAAATTTCAACTAATAAAACTTACAAGGAACCATTGTATTTCGAGAAGCAATGGCAGCACCATCAGCAAATCATTTTCTCCCGTCACGAAAATATGTAAGCTACACATTTATTAAAATTTTATGTTTTTTTTAACCTTAAAACAAGTATATTTGTATATAACAAACAAATAAATAAAATTTATATCACCTCATTCCCAAATTGAGCTACACCATCAGAATTTGGGTCCAACTTGTTAAAAACTTCATGAACCGCTTGAATTAACATAAGATCATCACCAACTCCTAAATGATATTGGAATCGCGGATTCAAGTAATAAGCTACAAAATTAATAAAAGATTGTTAGAGTATCGTGTAATTAATATAAAAATTCTTTAAATTCATGTAAATGACAATTGTTACCTGTTGCATGTAATGGATGATAAAGCGTACGATCCCACCTAGATTCAATTATTTTTCAGCATCCATCGTGATCCTTTTAAGCGTTTAACCTTGTCTTTCATAATACGAATTAAGTCATACAGTATGGGCATAGTAGGAATGACCTCAGTGTCCACTACTCGTAAAACTTGATATAAGGGCTCATAAAAATTAACAACATGTTGTACACCATCCCAAAATGTGTGATCAAGAACTTGTCTTTCTAACTTTCTGCCCAAATTTGTTTTACTTAATCGGTTATTTCCCCATCCATCACTCGTAAACAACCGCTTCAAGCTAGACTTCTTCTTTAGAAGGCTGTCCAACATGATATAATTCATCACAAAACGTGTAGCTCCTGATCGTACAATATCGCCTTGACATATTTCTCGCATTAGTGCAAGTAACCAACCATGATTATAAATATAGTTGGTTAATTGTCTAGCCTTTGAAATGACCTCCGCAACACTCTCTTTTTCCAATATCCTCGAATATTAAGTCGATACAATGGGCGGCACATAGAGTCCAATACAAATTATACTTACTCATCAGTTTTTTTCCTGCTTTAACAAAAGCTGACCCATTATCAATAACAATTTGTACGACATTCTTCTTCCTAACCTCCAACACCACTTTTTTTAGAATTCATATATGAATTGATGATCCTTGATTCTTTTCGAAGAATCAACCGATTTAAAGAATACAGTTCTACCCCTACAATAGACCATGAAATTTATGATGGATAACTTCATCGGTCCAGTCCACTCATCTGACATGATAGTGCACCCATAAGTCTCCCATTTCTCCTTTTGAGCATTGACATACTCACTAATTTCTTTATGCTCTATATCGAGATATTTATGTTTAATCTCGTATGGATTTAGTGAGGGCACTCCTGTACCTACTTCTTGCACTCCAGCAATCATATTTTTTAAATGATGTGAGGATGCTTTGTTGTGTGGTAAATTCTCATAAATAAATAACTTACTCACAATTCTGCCCAATTTTTCTTTGAGGCTGCCACGGGAAAATACATCTTTGATCTTCTTTTGTTTTGCTCTTTCTGATTTGTATAAAAATGGTGCAACTGGAGATGGTTCCAAACTTGATTCTCGAACACTATGTGTTCGACGAATTTGTGAAGGTTTATCAACACTTCGACTTGAACTGCCTCTTTTATTACTATTCCAAGCCTGTTTTTGTTGTCTTTCCCATTCACTAGCCTTTGAATCTTCCATGGCAACCCGATATGATTTTTGTTCTGATAGATCAAGGTCAGCGGGATACATGAACACATCATCTCATCTTCATCTTCATCATCATACTCATCTCTCAAGCATTGACGCAGTTATGCTCGAATGTCCTTTATTTTTTCAGCTTTCTTTTGTTTTGCAATATCTTTCATTTTTAGCAAGTTACGAATCTCTTGTTTAACTTCGGGAGGCATATTTGGGCATGTTCGTGAATATTTTCTAGGATCTGTATGGCTCAAATGATATTTAAAACGAGTAATGCCTCCACTTTGAAGTACAAGACCGCAAAAATTGCAAATAGTTCCATTTTTGTTATGAGGAATGACTACAATATTTCCAAGCAGGATCAAGTCTTGTATTGTCTACTGCGTCACTACCACTTCCCGTTGCCATTTAAAGTTGTTCTACACAAATTAATAAAATATTTAATTGCTATCATTGCACTTATTAAATGACCACAATACTTTTTGAATACTAAGAGATTGTAATATTAGTTATAAAGTATCTGGTAAATGAAGACCAAACAATGACAAGTTTGGAAGAATATTAATAAATCTTCTTGATAATTCTTTTTCGCTATAAATTAATTAATGGATTTAGATATGTGCCAACTAAATTTATTTCATTAAGTTCCATGAAATTTTTAGAGAAAGATTTCACAAGAGGTAGAAAACCTCGTTTGTGTAGTAAAACTGTAAAACTAGTGAATATATTTCATCAAAATTAACCCATCAAACCCACTAAATAGATCGGCCAATCCCATAATCATTTTTATAAATTGTCATTAGTTAATTTTAATAATAATTGTCATTTTACATACCATGTTTCACCTTAACATAATTAATTGTAAAATTATTATTTTATAATAATTTCCTAAAAGTTAACTATTAATGCTTCACCCAACATATACATAATTAGCCCAATTAAGCATATCAATTACAATATACCAATAAAATTATTTTTTTCAACTGAAAAGAAAAAAAGAAAGATTAAATTTACATACCAATTTGTAGTCTTCGAAATGACAATTGAGAATGTTTGATATATATAGTGGTACAAGTATTTCCTCTCCAATGTCACTGTCCTCTATCCAGAAAAAATGAATAAATTAGATACATTAAAATAGTCATAATCTAGAAAGTAAATAATTGAAATTAATTTAATCAAAGATGTTGGGAGAGAGATACGAATATCATACCTTGAAACTTAAAATGCATGATAAAATGTTCATTTGCATTTATCCTATTATATAGACAAACATATCATACAAAAAAAAATTATAAAGAAAAAAAAGTAAATGAAGTAATAATTGGTTAAAGGAATGGAAATTTCAAAAAGCCACAAAACATGGCTATATATATGGATATGAAAGATTGATGTGATAAGAGAATATATTCCTTCTACCATCAAACAAAATACACAATACAAAGTAAAAAAAATTACATATTTCAATTTTTTGAATCAAAATCGTGAATTTTGATATATATGCGATAATTTGCGATATATCAGTGACATTTCCCTGTTTCCATCCAATTTTGTACTACACTGAACCGATATCGATACCGATAGCGATATTTTGCAATATATCTGTGATACCCAAGAAGAAATACATTAACACCCAATATTCATATCGCAATATCCGTATCTGTGATATATCCGCGATATTTTCATCCTTGCATGTATGATTAATATAACATAAATGTATGATTAACATAATATAAAGGTTAAGACAAAAAAATGTGTGGATTCGGATCGACTCGACCTGCGAACTGCATGTGCAATAGGTGTACATGAAAGTTACTCATTGATGTAATTCACGTTTTTTAGTTCTGTTATTGTTTTAATTTAGTAAACTTATTTCGGATTTTTTTATTCAGTGAATGATGTTGATAAATAATGTGTTTTTTATTTGGAAAAATAATGTAAAACTAATTGTCAAGTATGCAAAAAATTATCATACAACCGTAAATGATGAGAAATATTAAAATTGTGGGTGTGTGCATCTCACTTGCCAAAAACCTTCGAAAAATATAAATTTCGACGAAAAAAGTACTGAAATCGGATAATATTTTTAATTATAGAACTAAAATTGATAATCGAAAATTAACATGACCAAATCAAACACAACGTCTAGAACATGATCAAAATGATTTTTTCCCCTAAAATATGCAAAATATGAGCATATCAATCACCAATTGCACCAGTTTTGCATGGAGGAGGATTTCATTAGTTGAATATGCAAAATATGACCATATCGTCCCACTATGTCTTCGTAAGTGTGATCAACATGTGAGTCAATTTGTATTGGGTACTATTTTTGTATATATCAGGCAATATATATGTTTGTGTATATTATATAATATTTTTGTATGATGTACATATATTACATAGTATTACTTGTCAATATTATAATTTCTCAAAAGTATGCATGATACAAATACAAGTATTTCCTGATGTGCACAAAATTATTATTTATCAAAATTATAAATGTGTTATAATATTACATGATATGCATACAAATATTCATGTAATATTATACAACACATACAAATTAAGTATTACATAATTAGAATAATAGTATTATTAGTCATATTTCAATTTTTGAAATTAATCATAAATCTAGAGTATTGAACCAAATGCATTATCTCATATATATGTGTGTGTATATTTATATACATATAAACTTATTACATTATACACATATAAGTATTATGTGACACGTCTTGATCGAGTCACACGCACTGATCTGACCCACCATCGCATAGTGCGACGAGCTAACTCAAAAATTTGCCATGAATTTTATATAAAATCAATATTTACCTTTATTTTCAATAAAGATGTATTTAAATCAAATATCATATGTCTCGATTTTAATAGCATATGTGAAGATAAAGGCATTTCAAGTATAAAAAAAAAAACTCAAATATTTACTTATATTTTTATTATGCAAATGGACAATTACATTTTTTATTAAAAATGTATTTTCAATTGATTGGATATAAAGTATGAATCAAAGTTTAGTCAAATTCCTTGTGATACACAAGATTTATCAAAATTATTATTTTAAAAAAATTAATATAAAAATGTAATATATTTTGAGTAAAAATATAATATTCTGAAGAATAATTTTGATTTTAAAAAATGAAATGTTTATATGATAACTAGTATTTCTCACATGTGTTGCATGGATTGTTGTATGTGTAGTTGAAATTTAATTATTAGAATATACATTTTCTTATTTTAATTTTATTTATTGACATTTTATTTTGTATTTATAAAATTTTAAAGTATAATTGTTATTTAGAACACTTTTTATTTAACTTCAATATTTTGATTCACTATTATAGCTAAAACTACTATAAATCAATAAAAAATTCAAATACAACAAAATTTATATTTTATTTTTACATATGCAACGTAAAGAACACATTAAAAATCACAAAAATGGTAATTTTGATATGTCACGCAGTGAAAACGAATTTTAAAGTTTTGATTTAATATTATAATTTGTAGCTCACGCCTAATAATATAAAGTAAACTAAAAAAATCCGATTTTGTTATAAAAATATTAGATTTAAAAAGATAATTTTTTTTTAATTTTCAAAACATATTTGATCTAATTGTATATGAGTAATCTATTAATTAAGTATGAATTTTTTATAGTATATATTTCTATTTATAATTTATAATTTCTACATTTTAATCTAAACCTATCATAAATAACTAAAAAAACATTTATTATATTTCACAGAAATGTTTAAATCAAATAACAATTACTCAACCATAAAATAAATTAAATATTTTATTTTTATGTATAATAAGAGTATCAAATGGAAGATCACATAAATGATTAAATGGATAAATTATGGGGGTGTTTGCAAAAAATTGTATGGTTGAGAAAGTGATTAAATTTAGTGATTATGGAGAAATCACTTACTAGTAAAAGTAGATTGTGTTTGCAAAATAATCTTAAAAGCTAATAGAAGTAAAATTTGAAGTGTTTGCTAAATAAGCTATACATGTAATTGACAAGAATAAAATTGGAATAAAAAAATGATATTTTTTTAAAATTTAATTGAGAATTTGTCAAAGTAATCCCCCAATCCATTTTTGAATTATAAATTCTAGTCAATTTTATAATTTATTAGAAGATAATTAAAACACTAAAAACTAATTTATAAAATTTAATAAGTGATGAAAAACTGTTAAAAGCTATTCAAACACCCCTATGTACGATAAAAACAAATTTAAAATTTAATAGTCATTACATTTTGAAAATTTTGTGAAGAAAAAAACAAAAGAAAAATCCCACCCTCACCCTTCCCAAAGCAACCACCCACACACCCTACCCCTGCTAGCCACGCAGCTTTTGCATGCCTTTTCGTTATTTCTTTTTTTTTTTTCCTTGAAATTTCAATTTTTAGCAAACAATTTGGGCAGGAAAACTCCACCTTCTATTTTTAACAGTGGTTCTATTATATATATATATATATATATATATATATATATTAAAAATATTTTTTTATCAATAATAGTTTAGCATTTTATAAAGCTTGTTAAAGATCTTTCTTAGTTGTAGTACATAACTCTAAATATATGTTATATTAAAATTAAACTAAAATCGAAATCCATATATTAATAAGATATAAAATACAATATATTTAGAGTTATTTTATAAATTTTTATTAACATAAAATAACATCACATTTTATTAGTATTTCCTTTTATGTATTAATATTAGCAACAATAATTTTTTACTTGAATTTACTATTGTTAGTTTTTCTTAAAATAATATTTTTATTATATTTTTATCATCACATGACCTAAAAAAGTATTTATAATGTAAATTTATGTACATAATATTTCTCTTATTCATGATATGCATGTATGAATATTTTATTATCTTGTGAAGATTTCACATGTTTGCATGATTTGAAAGAAATGTGATATATTTTAGCCCAAATTGAAAACTCAATTGGATTAATTTGGACTTGGGAAGTCAAGCATGGGTCAAGATATGAAAACAAAATCAATAATTAAGCTAGTTTAAAAAGTGACCGATCTAAACTATGATTTTAGAGATATATTTCGGAGAATCACCATCCTATTTTAGGTGGATCCCCGCGAACAGAGACAGATCTGTATTCCCCGGGGTGGTGCCACGTGCCCCACATTTTTTTGAAATTTTTCTTTACTATATATGTATGTATGAATTTCATATAATTATCTTAATTAAAATGAAAATAATAAAGTCATCTCACCATAATTTAATAGAGAATGGTCTGTGGGTGTAGCCCAATACAATATATAAATATACAATTTATTATTAAAGCAAGTCACTTCCCAATATGAATGATAGTTTGATTTTGTATATATTGAAAATGAGGTTTTTGATGGTATTGATAATAATGAGTCAATAATGCAAATATTTCAGTCAATGAAAACTCGTAGGTTTTAATTGTAATAGACTTGGATTGTTTTGTATTAAAAAATTTCTTCACATATTTTATATTTTAGTTATTTTATACCCCCACTATTAAAAAAGTTTGGATCCGTTCCTGCTCGCGAAGAATGGGGATTCGCGGCCCCGATGCCACCTTTATGTGTCATGTTGATATTAGGCCGACATGAGCAATTTCAAATATTTAATATGGCTTGGATATGGGCATTAAAGCAGGTGATGAATAAATAAGTATATTCGGAAATTAATGATTAAAGTATGTGATGAAGAAACAAGTGGCATCACCAAATTAATTCAGCAACCATTCCATGCGTGCAACTACCATTCATAAGTGATGGGAGGTTATCCAATAAAACTTTTGTTGTAATATTGTACTTTTAGAATCTGCACCACCCACGACCCACCTAATTGTGTTGTTGGGTTGGCTTCTAATCATATATTCAAATTAGTAATCTCCTTGGAATGAACGATTGATATATGTCTAATTAAATAGAAATCATGTTTAAAAATATAGAAGGGTTGGTGTGATCCTGAGGTACACAATGTCTATGCCCCCACCCCGAGTAAAATACTTTTAAATACGATCAATACATTTACATGTAACAAGTGATACCTTAAATAATATCTTTCACTAAATCATATATTTTAATTATACAAGTAATATCTTATTAATAAACAACTAATATCTTATGAATATACAACTTTCACTGAACAAGTAAATAGTAAACATAGTTTTCAGTTATACAAATAATATCTTATAAGTATGCAACTAATATTTTATGAATATATAACTAATACATATATTAAAAATGTTATATATATATATATATATATATATATATTTATAGTCGACAAATTGAATATCGATCATATGATTACTTTTGCATATATTTGTGGAGATTAATGCAAAGATTTTGAGTAACACTCCTTTGAACTTGTTGTACGGATCTAGGATCCATGCAATTGAGTCGACCCGGATACGTTGAAATTTTACATTAAATTATTTTTAATTCAAGTGCTGACCTTTATGTTATATTAGTATAACATTTATGTTTTATTAGTATGATTTTTATGTACAAATATCATAATTTTTATGTAATATTGTAACTTAAAAGAAAAAAGAATATTGGCACAATTTGTATCAACATACATTTATTTGATATTACTCATACATTTTATGTAATATTACTTATACCTTTAATTATATTAACTTAGTCATACCTTTATTTATTATTTATATATTTTTATCAATATAGTTAAATTATTATAACATAAAAGTTCACCTAATATAACATAAATGTTTAAAAAAGACATTACATTACATGAAGACACGTGCGAACACGTGGATATTGGTCCTGTATCGAATATACCCAAATCCATGCACTAGTTTCATATAAGCAATTGTGAAAAATTTTACTTAAAACCTAGCTAGTTGTTTATCAGTTCTCAGAATTTTGTGGACATATATTGAAATCCACTTTTTAATTCCTTTTAGTTTTATTGATCTTTATCTAGTACCCAAAAAATTATTAAAAACCGTTCAGAACCAATCTACTTGGACCAAATCAAATCGAGAATTATGGTTTAAGGTTATGTTGGGCTGATTTAGGTTTAAAGAAACAATAAATCGAACTTTTAATTAATATGATTTATGATTTGAAAGGAAAAAAAAAAATCAATACATGCCAAACCAATCAAAAGTTCTGTATCAATTACTACTTTATAGATATATTATAATGTTATTTTAAATATAAAGAGATTTTAACAAATTAGTTAATACAAAAATCAAGCCAAACTATGATCTATCGCGGTTTATATCTTAATAAACAGTTGCTCTTACAAAACATTTGAACCAACCTGATTTTCATATTATGTTTTCCTACTCATCTGCATTTTAAAATGCCTGTTTTGTTCCATAGCTTGTATAAAATAAAACCAGGTGATAAAAAAAGGAAATAATTGATGGATTATGAATAAAAAATAAACACCAAATGTAGTAGTTGGGAGACACTTGCTACTTGCACAATCTGACACTACACAATAAAAAATAAAAAATGTATAGACATGATAGATAAGGTTGTCACACTTCTCAATAATCAAGCTTTGTATTATTAAAACTCTATAAATTGGACAATCCAAACAGAAGAAAATCATCAAAACTGATACTCATTGATTTTTGCAATTCCAATTTACACATTCAATTCCTATCTTTTGCAATAAATAGCCTTTGGATCACCATGATTGAAAAATACAACCGCACCATTCTCCAGAGCGATGCCCTCAGCAAGGTTAATTATATTCTTCATTAACTTTTTAATTCTATTTCTATTACTATTAGTATTTTTCCTCAAATTATCATCAATTAGTTCTCATAATTTTTTTTATCTACACAACTTTTTATACAAAATGCAGTACATTTTGGAAACGAGTGCCTATCCCAGAGAACACGAACAACTTACAGAGCTCAGGAAAGCTACGGTTGAAAAGTACAAATCTTGGTATGATCATCAAATTGATCTTGAATCCCAATTCGAAGAAATTGGACCAAAATCGGACAAGTTCTTAAATATGATTGCCAAAATCAGAACACATGCATACACCATAATTTTGGGACGAAAAATGATTTTAGCCATTTTATTAAATTTTTTTTTTTTTTTTTTGGGTAAAATTTTCCTCTAAACACTTATATATTTGATCAGGAGTTTGATGAATGTGCCTGCTGATGAGGGGCAGTTTATTTCAATGCTTTTGAAAATAATGAATGCAAAGAAGACAATAGAAGTTGGGGTTTTCACTGGCTACTCACTTCTCTCTACTGCTCTTGCTCTCCCTGATGATGGCAAAGTTGGTCATTCTTTTATAAATATTTTAAACCAATTATTACTAAAGAAAAATATATATATATATATATATATATGAGTCATAATTATTAATTTGTAATATTTCAGATAGTAGCAATTGATCCAGATAAGGAAGCATATGAGACTGGTTTGCCCAGCATTGAGAAGGCAAACATGGCTCACAAAATTCACTTCTTCCATTCTGGTGCCACCCAAGTCTTGGATGAGCTCCTCAACAAGGTAATTAATTATATACTCTATATATAATCTCTTTATTTAATTTTGTCAATTGCATTGGAAAATAAAAGGACAATTAATGCATATTATCTATTACTTCTTTTCGTTTTTAGATGTAAATTAATAAAGATGATATAAAGACTGATCTACCCCTACCTAAATATAGTTATTGTGGAGTTTTTATTCTTTCCTCTTAACAATCCTCTTTAATTTGGTACAAGTAAATAAGGGTATTTTTCGTAGATTATTGATAAATATGCTAAAACGACATTTAATTAAGTATATACATAACTCCAATGTTGCATTAAATCTTTGTAAACCAAGATTATGGCTCACCAATTTGTGGTTGGCTGATGTTTTTTGTTTTTTTTTGTTTTGAATAATGGGATTGAGAGTAGGATATTGTAACAAATTAGTTGATGTAAAACAGGGGGAAGAAGGGACATTCGATTTTGCATTTGTGGATGCAGACAAAGAAAACTACATCAATTATCATGAGCAACTATTGAAACTAGTTAAGATTGGGGGAGTTATCGGCTACGACAACACCCTATGGTTCGGTACAGTGGCATCTCCTGAGAACGATGAAATGTTGGACTTTGTGAAGAGTAGTAGGGCCCACATGGTCGAGTTGAACTCTTTTTTGGCAAGTGATTCTCGCATCGAATTAGCACATCTTTCTATTGGAGATGGACTCGCTTTGTGCAAGCGTCTCAAATGAAGTCAAACATTTCTAATCATTTGTTTCCTAATAATGATGCTATGCCATCAATTGTTTCATTCAAGAAGTACCAATCAAGATTTCCTTTGAATTATTGTGATTTCAAAACATTTTGATGTTTAATTTCTATTGCTGGAATGTTTTAACTATTTCATGATGTATTATTATCGTAAGATTGAATCTTTAAATATATATTATTTGCAATATATTTCATATTTCTATTTTCCAAAGCCTGTTCTTGGTTATAATCTAGGTGATTTATCGAGTTGTTTGTTGATTTCAGTTTGAGTTAAAAAAAAAAAAAACCGAATCGAATTCGAGTTTCAAAAATTTTCAATCAAGTTTGAACTAAGCTTAATACTACTCGACTCAGGAGTGGAGTCTCCTTAGGCCATGTGGAGGCTTCAGCCCCCAAAATTTGTACAAAAAGTAATTATCTATATATATTATATTGATTTTTTTTTTTTTTTTTAGTGTTAAAATACCCATTTTACCGTAATTTAGCATCCCGAAAGCCAACGAGCCCCCTCAACATAAATTGTCTAGTTCCGCCCCTAACTCGACTCATCTGCACTCTTAAAAAAACGATGCATCCTAATACAATAAATTTGATGGTTCGACGAATAACAACACTATTCGGGCTGGTGTGAGCTCCAAAAGAAAGAGAAATCAACATTAGATCATTTTAAACTCTTCCTTGCTTCTTTCACACAAACAAGCCTCTTATTTCTTGAATACAATGAGCTTAGGCTTATAGGGGAACTGTGCTTCTTCTCATTGCTACACTCTTCGGCTAGGGTTGAATTTTAGTAGAATTTAGATTCACCTTTTCTAATCTAAGAACAAACATGGACTTGGATTTGAAAATCCAAAACAGTCTCAAGAGAATATATAGCTGAATATCATCTACCTAAGAAAATGAAGTTACAAAGAAAAGCAAGAAAAATGAGCACCAAAAATAATAATAATAGCAACAAAAAAAGAATCACAAAGCAATTGCAGGTGTTGCAGAAACAGGCAACTCAGTCTGAGTCCAATTAGTCTCCCCCCAATGCTTCAACATGCTCCTCCAATGGCAATAAGGCGGATCAATACACTTCTTCATCCTCTCATCTTCAATCCTCACCGTCCAATGCCGATCCCCATACCCCCCCTTCTCCGCCCCCCTCCTATCCCACTCCAGCTGCGCCTTCTGCCTCGACCCCAGCAAGCAGAACCTCTGCAGTCTCTCAGGCATTTCATCGTGCACCTTCCACCACTTCCGATGCGCCACGTCACTCGCGAACTCCTGCAATATATCCACATTCCAATTGCAGTCATAGTCTCTGTAACACATCCACGGCTTGTTCCCCAAGTAATGGAGCACGTAGAGGACCGGTGGGTCCGCCTCGAAGAGGCGCGTCTTCTTCAATTTCACCGATTCGTCGTCTCCGATCCAGAAATTCTTCAGGAAATTCATGTGCTTCGGGATCCGATGCCACCATGTGAAGACCTCGTTGAGGTACCCTTGGTCGCCGCCATTGTAGGACTCGATCTCGTTGATGTGGTCCATTAGGAGGCGGAAGGTGCAATTGGACGGCTCGATTACCATCACGCCGGAGTTGAAGAGCGTGCCGTTGTTGCCGGTGGCGGAGATCTGGGGCATCGAGAAGAGGAAGTCGATGTTGCGGAGGATTAGGAGATCGGAGTCGATGAAGATGATCTTGTCGTAATCGGTGAGCTGCCATAACCGGAACTTGCTGTAGTTCCACTCGTTGTACGCGTCCTTTTCGGCTTTAGGGTTTCGGATCCGGTCTATGGTTCGGACCTGCCAGCCGGCGAGCTGGAGGCCGGTTCGGTGGTGCTGGGAGATAGACCGGTCGACGAGGATGACGAGGTCCCGGGTTGAACCGGCCATGCGGATGCTCTGAGCCGCTGCTATGGCCCCACACACGTACACGTCAGCTGAGTGGAGGATTGTTGCGTAGGCTTCTCTTTGCTTCTTTCCTGATGTGTATTCTCTCTCTGTTTCGATCAAATGTCTAGTCAGTTTTTGGGTCAAATATTGACATAAATCGAAACGTAAAAACTTATATATGAAATCGGAAATCGTCTCGCATGTACAATTTGTGTGAGATAGAGTGCCATTGTTCATAACTCAAATAATATTGTGAACTGACGATTCTCTCTCTCTTTTTTTTTTTTTTAATATAAGTTTATATCATGTATATTTTTTGGGTTGTAATGTAATTTTTCTTGTAAGTTGTATTTTTTTTATATTTGTAGTTTCTATTTAAATTGTAATTTATGATTCGAGTAAAAAAAAAAGACCCGTTAGAGAAAATGAAATTTAATTTCTAATTTCCAAAAGGTTATAAGTTGTAACTTGTAAATTTAAGTTTAAATTTTTAATTTCTATCAAATTCTATATTTTCCTTCAATTTGCTAATTCAAACAAAATTTTTATTTAATATAACATGGCATCATTTCATTATTTATTTTTTAATCTTTTTTAAAGGAAAAATCATTTTAACTAACTATTTAAATTGTATCGATGGTTCCAAAATTAGAACTGAAACTCGAACTGTTGATTCAGAATCGAAATCGATTTGAACTATTATGATATATCTAGTTATGTCTTATGGGTTTATCCATCTTAATCGAACTAAATTTTTGAGATGATCTCACAAAAAGACTTGCTCAAATTGAAAAATGAAGAAACATAGATAAACACATACCTATGGATCCAAAGGGAAGTGCAAGTTCACATGATCCAATAGGGAGCTGAATCTTCTCTCTCAATGCATTCAAACGTGGTTTATACAACCACACATCCCCTTTACGAGCAACAAGATCCTTGCAAGTATACAAATTCGGTATCGGAAAACACCTCGTCACGAATATCAGATGCACCGGAAAATTGCCTTTGCAAGATGCCGCTAATCCAGCCGCTGCGATCTGCAAATGCAATCGACCAATATCTCTCGACCAATTCCCTTCGTTTCTGCAAGGCAGCTTCACTGCTATGAGATCGAGTCGTTGCTTTGGCACTTCGATCTTTGGCAGTGAAGGGCAAATTGGAACTTCTTCTTCCTCCTCCTCGTCGATCCACTCTGGATACAACGTGTTCCACGTGATATTTTTGTCGGCGTACTCGAGATGGAGAGCTATGTGATTGGCGGTCGGAATCAACTGCTTCCATTCGTGGATTTCATGATCATCGAAATTAAGAAGGCCAACGCCTTCTACTCGGTTGCCATTTGGCAACTTGTTAAGAATGCTTCTCGTTTCTTCCCAATCGATAGTTATGTCTGATACGTAACGAGGATCTGAACCTCCCCATATCCACCTATTCACAAAACGTTGCCTGCATTAAGTCAGTTCAGACCCTTTGTTACATTTGATATTTCATCTAGTATTTTTGTACATTAAATATTCAAACGTTAACTAGTGATTATTTTGGAAAAAAAGATGAAACATAGAAGTAAAAATCTTTGTTTTTCATTTTGTAATTTATGTGTTGTCCACTTTTTTTTTACCACCAATTTTACGTATTTCAATTTTGATCATATGACTATCATTTTTTGCTAATGTTGTTTGATTCTTGTTGAAATGTCAATTTCTGATTACTTAGAAAAATCCATTTTGACAATTCCGACATCCAAGTCGGCAAAAAATCAAAATTCCGATCAAATGAGTTGAAATTTGGAAAAAAAAAAAAGTGATAATTACGTAATCAAGATTGAAATACGTAAAATTAATTAAAAAAAAGTACAAAATACCTAAGTTACTCGATGAAAATTGCAATTTTCCCAGGCATAAGAACAAATGATCAAATAAGTACGACTATAAAGAAACGAAACATCTTACCGAGCAATTTTGCTGTTGTGTTGGCACACCGATGGAGACGAAAAAATGGTGATAAACGAGACAAGTACAAGGATGACGAGGATCAATTTCAATGGATGGAATTTGCATTTGCTGTTTCTCCCAGAAATCACGAGTTTAAAAGGGCTCTCAACGCCCTTCACTTTGATCCTCTGCAACTTTCTCTTGTATGCATCATCTCTGTTATGCATCAGCAATACTATTTTATCAATATTTGCACCATTTAGATTATGATGCATTCATATTGTGAATTTAAATGTAGAAATAATAAACTCACAATCGTTGTTTGGTGTCCATGAGCTAGGCTTGATCAGTTGCAATCTGTTCATGATCAAGATAAATAATATATAAGCTCCAAACTGATGATACAAACAATACATTTCATGACCACTATTGACATTTGCAAGAATGTCAATTTATACCATCAAATAACTTGAACAGATTAAGATGATCAATCCTTGTAGGCTCTAGCTTCCACCTTCACAAGTATAGATATTAATGATTTTTACCTTTTTAGAGAGAGAGAGAGAGAGAGAGAGAGAGAGAGAGAGAGAGTTTCTTTAAAGGAACAATGTCAATATAAAAATGAGTAAGCTAACGTCCCTATGAATCCTCCTATCTTAGGTACTATAGCTGTAAAACAACTACCAAACTTAAAGGAAAAAATTTCTCAATCATTTTTAAAATGTACTTTGAAATTTGAAGACCATTTACCCAGTTAATCATTACAAGAAATTTATATGATTTTAAAACACATATGGACTTTAATTACCATTTAAAAACCCACAATAATAAGATTCTGTTTGACATTTCAAAATTTTAGTTTTATTATTATTATTATTATTATTATATTCTATTCATTTTTTTATATTGTGTGAAGTTGATCAATCATGTTTTGTAAATACCGTTTTAAAATTCTTTTTAAATTATTAGAAGTGAAAATCATAAGTATTCGAATAAAACCTTAATTTTTAGTCTTTAATATTAATCTTTTAAATCTTGAATTTTATCTTTTAATTCGAATTGACACTTTACTATCTCTCGAATTCTAACTTGATAAAAATCTTGCTACAACATTGCTTTTATCTCTATTTAATTAATTTCCTGGGGGTACATTATATTTTTGGGTAGGTGAGAAATTGGTCGTCTATATTGTATTATATTCAAACTAATTAATTGATAAACGACATCGTTTTCACAAGCAATCATACCAACAACTATCGGTTCTCTGATACATTAGTAATAATACGTCGAAAGAGTAGATGGATTAGGTTACTGAAAACAATAGGTTTAGTTGGTGATAATGATTTAATTGCCACATCTTACTAACCAAACAGACAAGTGTAATTTTCTTGATGGGAGTTTTTGATATTAATTATTATGGTTATTTGGATTAACCCCAACAATTAACAAATAAGGCCTAATTAAATTTAGAATTAATTCTCAGTTTCATGCATTTTGTTGTTAAGTGGTCCATGTTGCCATTTGTTTGCAGTAATGGCTACTCAACATATAATCAAGTCAAAAAGCTAATGGATATGTCTTTGAAGAGGTGTTACATACTCACATAGGATGTCAGAATCAACCTTAAAAATAAATTAATAAATAAAGTCAGATATCCGGGTTTCATTCATCTAATTATGAAAATGAGTATCTCGACCGTTTCGTATATCAAATTTTGTGATATGAGTTATTCCACCACTCATAACTGATAAAACAGAGATTGATTTGTGAAAATGAATTTGAATTGTGGATAGTTAGACTCCGTCTCATATAAGTTTTTATGTTATGCAAAAGACAGTCGTCCATTTAAATTTTTATTTGGTTACACTTATATGGTCACAATTTAATTCATCCTATGAATGTTCAGATGTATGATGATTGATGGCCTGCAAAAATTGGCCATGGTCTAGTTTGGACAACATATTTTTTCTGGTCAACAATAATCATTAGATTTTCCTCTTATTATTGATCCTCAATTCATATTTGCTTTTGGGTCTAGAGATGAAAGAAATTGGATCATTTGCCCCACTTTTGATTTTTAGCAATTTTTTTTTAAATCTTCTACTTAAGGTTGATTTTTATTTTTTATAATCGAGACTGTTGAAGAATAGTTGAGGTATCTTTTTCTTAAGAGATAGCATTGGTGGGAGAGTGGTATCCAAGTTGGAGATGAGTTGATTATCTTGAGTGCATGAATATGTTATGCTACATGTATACCAATTTTTATTCTCAAAACTTTTTTCTAATAAAAAGTACCAATTATATTAATTGAGTACCTAATGTTTGTATCAATGTTTTTTTTTTTTTTGAGGGGTTGTTACACTTCATATTTATAAATGACTTCATTAAATAATATGTGATATATACTTAGAACAATATAATGTAAGATTAAACATTAAAATGTAATAGAGATGATGATCCTTGAAAAAGTGGGGGGATTTATAGGGCATAGTTCATGACTATGAAGTATGAAATGTTAATATGCTTAAGATTTGGTGTAAGTGAAACCAGTGTTCTAAAAATTGGTTTAGGCGGTGCCTAGGTGCTAGGCGGCTCCTCACCACACCGATTTTTGTCTATTCGGCTGCCTTAGACGTTAGGCAATTCTAGGCAGAAAAATTCAATCATAGACAGTTCTAGGCGGAACAATTCGGCCCTAGACGGTTCTAGGCACCAAATAATTTTTTTCTTTTTTTTTTTAATCTAAACAATGGTGTTCTTAGTTTATTATAAACTAGTATATAGGTCCCGTGCGATGCATAAACATATAAAAATTATTATTTTGGTGTTTTGATATGAAAATGTTGAACACAAAATAATATATTATTTGAGATTAATTTCAATATAATATGACATGATGCAGTTTCGACGTGAATTTTCACAGACTCGGATCACTTTGAAATTTGCACCCGACATGCGAAACGGTCCGAGAATTCAAACGAAATTTTAAGGTGGATTTTAGCCTTCAGAGGCCGTTTGAGGGGCGAAATCGTCATTTTATTGTTTTTCGAAATTTTAATGTTTTATTTTGGATGTTTCTATTTTTGCTTTAAGTTATCTAGGGTTTTTGAGAACATATAAATACTGTGGAAGTGTATGGGTGACGGGATTTTGGAAAATTTATGAAGTTATAATTTGTTTCGAAATCCCAGGGTTTCGACGAACTCTCGTTTTGTTTTCTCTTATTCGTTCAATCTCATAGGGCTCCGACATCATGATATCCGTGTGATGCATGATCATAAAATTTAAATATTTCGAGTTTAATGTGAAAATGTCAATTTACGGAAAAATCAAGTTCTTGATAATATTTCAATTTCGATCATTTGGTAATCCGCATGATGCATGGTATATAAATTTTAAGTGTTGTAATTTTTTGATATAGATACATTGATTATATAAAACAAACCTTGATTATTTAGAATATCTTTAGATATAACAAACCTTTTTTTAAATATTCTTTTTCAAAACAATTTCATCACATCGCCATATATAGTAGAATGCCAAATAACATTCATTCTCCAATTACATCCCTCTATAACCCCCCAAATGAATTTTCATATATTTGTCACTATTTCGACATAGTGGACTTTCTAATATTCTTACTTGAAAACTAGAGTATGATGTTCATAGTCATAATATTGTCATAAATCTTGACGATTTACTGAAGGAACAAACTTATAACAAATTGATGGAGAATATTAAATAAGTGTTTCATTATATATTAGAATGTGTTAATTTCATTTTCCAATCTATACTATGCATGTTTTTTAATTTTGCATCCTAAACTATTTCTTTTCTCCGATCACAACCCATACTATATGTTTTATTTACTTTTGCAACCTCTGACCAATATTTCCAGCGAGAAAATGCCCACGTGATTTTATGTGCTAATTTAGGGTTATTTTCGTCATTTTCTAAGTCATTAACTAACTCCCCCTCCAAAAGCAAATTTTGCCCTAATTTTTCCCACATTGTTTTTCAAATTGTTTGAGAAGATTAACGGTGAGGTTCAAACAAAAAATTTGATCTATTTATCATTGAAAATAGTTGATGAATCGATTTTACTAATGTCTTAGAAGTGCAAATGATGAAAATAACCCTTAATTAGCACATGAAAATCACGTGGGGGCTTTCTCGCTGGAAAATATTGACCGAAAATTGCAAAAATAAACAAAATGTATAATATATGATGTGATCGGAGAAAAAAAATAGTTTAGGATGCAAAATTAAAAAAGATGCATAGTACAGATTGAAAAATGTAATTAACCCTATTAGAATATATTTGTTGATTTTGTTATTAAAAGTCTAATTAGAGCTATACAATTGAATAAATCAAAATATAAAAGGGTATCTTAAATTTTAATATTAACTTTTTTTAGTTTATATTTTTTTTTATTAGATTCCATCAAGTATTATTATTTCTTTTAAAGTTCACAATTAGTTTTTTTATTAGATTCCATCAAATATTAATTTTTTTTAAAAGTTCATAAGTGTACACAATTTTTTTACATTTTTCAAATATTAAGATGTTTTCGAAAGAACATATTAATTATTCAAATTTATTTATTTAATTTATTTATGTTTATATACACATCACAAATTAAAATTAGTGTATTAAAATAACAAAACAGGTAAGTTGTTTGTTCTGTTATAGTTCCATTTATTTGTGACATTAAAAAATATTAAATTGACTAAAAAATTACTTAAAATATTTTTTATAAAAATTAAATAAAAAAGAAGTTGCTTTTATTCCAAAAATTGGTTGCGAATGACATATACAAATTTATTTAAAACATTTGAAAATAAAAAATATGTATCATTTAATTTGTTATTTAGTGTATCAATCAAACATGTTTCAACTAATTTTATATTAATCTTGAATTTTTTGATCTCTCATATTGGAATGTAGTTATGCAGTCAAAGTTTACCAATCTATGTATTATAAATTATATCATAATCATGAATTTATTACTATTTTAATATTGTTAATCATGTATTTTAGTTATTTTTTTATGTATAATAGTCGAGTTTTTTTTTATTGAATTTAATTGTAATTATTATTCAATATATATATATATATATATATATATATATATAAATTTAGGTGATAAATTAGTGGAGAAAAATAATGCTTATATTTAGACATACTGCCACTAAATAAGGAAAATGTATGATTGATTAATATGAGATAATTAATGATAGGTGTAATTTCTATACGTAGAAGATCACACAAAATATATTTTCTATATTTAATAATTATCAATTATTAATTATTAATATATTACATATTTAGTAAGTGAAAATGAGCGGGAAAAATTTTACATTTCTATTTGTAGGGGGTAATTGTTATTATATATATATAGATATAGATTCTATCAAATTATTATTATTATTTAATGAGATATAAAAAGAAAATTAACGAATTGAGAAATACAAACAAAAATTAATTTTATAATCATTGAATAAGTCATATATAAATATAATTTAAATGAGATATCAAGTTTTTACTTGTCTTCCACCATAAACTAAAAAATATATATGTATAAGAGTTTAAAAAATATCTTTTAAGAATAAAAAATTAAAAAAAATAGCTAAAATAACAAAAAATCTATTAATTTAGATATCATCTAGGCTCCGGCTAGGCATTCTAGACGATAGGCACCAACCAAAAGCCCGATTAGCGCCTAACATATTTTAGAACATTGAGTAAAACATAAAATGGATTCTAAATTAAAATAATGTCTCAAGTGATAATATTTTTTTAACGTAAAATTTGCTCAAAAAGTTTCCCTGCTAATAATAATAATAAAAAAAACGACAAAATCATCTCTCAACCCCAAAATTGTTAACATGTTATATCACATATTTATTATTTACACATGAATTATGAAAGCTCAAGTAGAATTGTTGTGTACTGTATACGTGTATTCAAACTATTGTTTTCAAAATAGACAAAACCCTTACGTGGAACTGGGAATTAGATTGTGAACAACTCTGATTTGCACTTAAAAACTGAGAAATATTATTTAAAAAAAAACTAAGAAATATTGATTTGACTGGTTCAATTGGTAAAAACTGGCCAAAACTAGAGTAAATAAATATTTGGCCAATCTATTCACAAAAAATTAAAATTTTCTCTATTATTTTAGTTGTTTGAAGATTTTTCTAGAAAGCTTAATTAATATAATATTTGGATAAATCTTGTGTGCGCGCGCGCGTGTGTATATATATTTATATGATTTTTATATGTTAAAGTTTATAAATTAAATAGATTATTTAATATGTTTAAAATTTAGAGCACAATAATTAAGAGATTATATTATTATTTTACATTAAAACATAATAATTTTCAATAAATATGTTTAATAGGTTTAACCGTGATTCAACTGATAATTGATTAAATTAAAAGGAAAACAAATGGTTCAAACAACACATGTACGTTGTGATTTTTATTTTTATACAATTAGGCCTAAAATAAATTGTAAGCGGTATATATTAAATTTAATGTTGTTACAAAAACCTATTTCGAAAAAATAATAATTAAAAATGCAAATTTTAAAAATGATATAAGTAAATAAGTTTTCAATTGAAAAAAATAATAATAATAAGGAGAAGAAAGTTCGAGAAAGAGAGTTTCTCCAGTGAATTAAGTAAATGAAACAAAAAGGGATCCACCAACATACAAAGCCTACGTCTAATTGAGAAATGATTGCTTTGCTTCCAATACAAAGTATTTACGTATTTATTTATTTATTTTTATAGTATTGTTGATAATATTTTTTCTATATATCCTTATCCTCTTTAACATTTCTGGAATATTTTCAAATGCAAGGCTGTTTTATCCTTGTTTCACAAGATTGCTTATTCTCTCACCTCCAACCAAAATAAATAAATAAATACATTTTAATACAAGGCAGATTAGAGATTTACTACATGGGAAATCAAATAAAATTTGGCCAGTTTCAAAATTGGTAGCGGTGAAATTCGTACATAAGACCTTATATTTTGTCTAGCTGTGACACCACATTACTAACCCACTATAAAAGTTTAATTTATTAAAAATGAGTATCATTTTAATATTTGTTTGGTATAAATCTTAAGCATTGACAGAGCTAATTAATTGACTCAGTTATTTTAATTGATTTTTCTATTTGCTAACTTCCCACTAACAAATATCTGATAAATTAACAACCACAATAGCTGGACATTATGCTTAACTAAACATTGGAGACCTATTTTCACATATTTTAAACACAAAAACTCTTGTGCACCAGGTGCACGGATCAATTCGGGTTGATCCGATTCGAATCCGCGAATTTCAATTTTTTTAAGAAAAAAATTTCCAAATTTTTGTCTTGACCTTTATGTTATAAATATGTGACCTTTATGTACAAATATCCATACCTTTATGTCTGTAACTTAGAAAAAAAAAAATGAAGATTTTCAACACAATTTGTATTGTATACCTTTATGTGATATCAATATGACATTTATATTATATTTATGTCAACTTTATGTACAAATATTCTGACCTTTATGTAATGTATAAAAATGCATAAATGTCAGAATATTTGTACATAAAGGTGACATGATATAATATAAAGGTCACATTGATATCATATAAAGGTATACAGTTCAAATTATGTTGAAAATCTTCATTTTTTCTAAGTTATAGTACATAAATGTCATGATAGTTGTACTTTATGTCACACATTTATAACATAAAGGTCACACTAATACAACATAAAGGTAACAATTTGAATAAAAAAAAGTTAAATTCAAAAAACACGCGGATTCGGGTCAAAATTGAGTCGACCCGAATTGCATGTACACCAAGTGCACACAAAACCGACTCTATTTTAAAAGGTTCAATTTTTATTTTTCACTAAAAAAAATGCAGTTGAACTTTCTTCAATTATTTGAGACACATTCTATGTGATCGTCTTATTGATTTAATTTTTAATGATTATATATTTAAATTTTTTTGACATAAATGTTCCGCATTAAATAACACAATAATAAATTTAAATAAATTATGTACGACTCCATCTAACTGAACATGATCACTAAAACGATTTTATTCAAATTTTATCATATAATTTATATTTTATTTTCATGTATATGTGATGAGTGAATCTAATGAAGTATAGAATGGAGCAACGAAACAGACGGAATACTTAGCGAGAGGTGTAAGGTAATAGTCATACAAGGATGTCCCACCCTCCAACACTATTTGTTATATTGCCACGTGTCACTCCTTTGAACTTATCTATATATCCACTAATAATAATTTGGTTAATGGGAAAATTAGCTGCAATTAACTTCTATCAGAGTTAATCGACTTCTTTTAATTAACCAATAACTCATAATCTACACAATAGAATTTAAGTTACTAAAATAAGATTGTATTGTGGATAATAAGATTTTATTTTATGAATCTAATGAATTTATATTTGTGAGATAATTTCGTATAAACTTCTAGTTATTTTACTTTAATATAGAAATACATACGCCGTGTGTGATTTGTGTACTCTTTGGGAAATGCAATACATTTTTTTTTTCTTAATGCCCAAATAATTTTATAAAATATATTTCGTTCTAAAATAAATATTATTTTGGAATTTTACACACATATTAAGAAAGTTGATAAAAGAAACCGATTTACGTCTATTAAAGTGCTATTATTATAACCACGAGTCTGGTAGTTCAAATGGAACTCCACCTTTATAAAATGTGTAATTGTTTTCTAATTTTTATTGTTTCCCACACTCAGGGGCGGAGCCTCATGGTGGGTGAGGGAGGCTTTAGCCCCCCAAATTTTTAAAAAAAATTAATTACCTATATATATTTTTAGGAATTTTCTAAAATACAGATTTTATAGTGATCTAGCCCCCAAAATCGTTCAGCCCCCTCCAGATTTTTAGTCTAGCTCTGCTCATGCCCACACTTCAACTTCCCTAGCTCATTAAAAAAAAAAAAACATCTTTTGTCCCATTATTATGATGTCTTCCAATGTTGGTCCATAAATATTGTCATTTTAAATTTAGTCAAACAATTTAAGAATCTATTCAATTTCAGTCCAAATTTGGCCGAAAATTCGAATTTCCCTGAAAAATAGGGCTTTCTGGCGACCTAGAAGTGATGTGGCAACATGCGCATATCAATCAATAAGAATTTGACACATGTTGTCACATCACTTTTAGATCACATAAGCCCCAATCCGGTGAAATTGGACTGAAATCGAACAAATTCTTAAATTGTGGGAATAAATTAAAAATCGTGATACTTATGAGATCAAAATTGAAAGTTATTATTTAGAACTAAATTGAAAATTGTGATACTTATGAGATCAAAATTGAAAGTCACCATAATAACGAGACGGAAAATGATTTTTATAACCCCTATGATATGAGTGTGATAATTAAAGAGTTACACGCTATGTATGCAATAATTAAGGGTTACATGATATACAAAATTATAGGTGTTACACGACATTACAATATAAACATTACGATATGAATAATTTTTAGATGTTACACGATAGGAGAAGTTTTTAGATTTTATACGATATAATTGACAAATTATGTATTAAACGACACCACTCAGATTTTGTTCATCCAATTTCTACTGTCTTTACTCTCTTGTTTATACCGAAATATTATCTCGATAGTATTCGCATTTCGACCATATCAACCACTCCCCCCGAAATGATGTGTGTGTGAACACCCATCGAGAAAAGAATTAGTCAGAACCGTCTTTTCTATCTTTTACGAAAAACGAAGCGTATCCAACACGCTTTAAATGAGATACGTGTCCACGTTTTCCCGCCTTGATTAAAGAGATTTGAAAATCAAACAAGACTTCTTTTGATCTGAACCTTCGCTTCGTTTCGAAATTGACGGTCAGGATATCCAGACCTTCCAAATTCCAGTCAACATCGCCTATAAATACCCTTTATCAAATTCAAAAAACACTTTGGCTTAATCTTCCTTCTATCACTCAAGGATTCCTCTTTCTTCAAGCAACTACAGGTAACCCTTCCTTCTTAACTCTATTCGCATTTCTGATTTCAATCACTATGGCATCTTCTACTTCCCTCCACTCTTCACATCATGGGCCTGACTCAGAGGAAGAGATCGATAATATTCCAGTAGAACTTCCCCATAATCCGAAAAAGAAAACCCGAACCTCTACATCTATACCTGATTCAGAAGTTCCTCCTCAGAAAAAATCTCGTAAGAAGTCGGAATTTGAAGTATTCGGTCCGCCAAGAATAAACGAGAAACATCTCTCTCTGTTAAAACAACTATTACGAAGTAGATATCATGGGGGTGCAAAATACGAAATAGCTATTCCCGCTTCCACAGATCGACCTCAGAATCCCCCTGAACATTTTCGCACTTAGTTCCTGGAACATGTTCCCTTAGGCCTAGTTCCACCAATTCACCTCTTCTTCGTTACTATGGGTAGAGCATATAGTGTCAACCCCAACCAATTTCATCCTAATCTATTCGCTATCTTGTTGCCTTTTACATAATATGCAAGTGGATGGGAGTGGAACCTACTTCTCGTAGATTTAAAACCCGCTTTCTGATCCGAAGTCCGAATCCCTACCAATTCTATGTTGCCCCGCGAGCTCATGATAAAAAGGCAACCTTTTTATCTACGGGTGTCGAGAAAGTGAGCTCATCTTGGGAGAAATCCTTTGTTTACATAAAAGCCCCTCAAAATAATCCTTTCACTACACCTCCATCGGCGACATACTTGAATCCTCAAGCAAATACTCCCAGTCTAGGGTTAGATCAGACCATAGCCAAATTGAACATTATATTTCGGAAAGGGTGGTTCATTATAGTGGGATTGACATCGGATGCGTCCTTACTTTCCTATTGGGGTTTTTATCCAAATTCCAAGATAGCCAGAGGACTTGATTTAGGTTGTATTTCATTTCTTTTACTTTTAACTATTTTGAATATTCTTATTCGCATATCTCTAATTTTCGGCATATTTGATTTTGCAGACATGTTGATCAACAAGTGGTTCTCCTTTATGAAAGATGTTCCGAAGGAAGAACAAACCACTTTCCGCGCATCCCTTCATGCTGTAGACCCTGTTCAAGCACAAACTAGCCGAACAGAAGCAGAAGCTCTCTTGTCTTCTCCCCGTAATCCTTCCATCTCTCCCTCCGAGATACCAATGCTCCCGAATATTGTAGCTGAAGGCTCATTGACTCCTACTCGCTCATCTCCGGCACACATTCAGGATCCGGTCGACCTAACAGAAGATGTCGACAGTGAGGAGATTGAGAGGGAATCTGCCTTTGTACGACAAAAAAGGAAAGCCACTACTTCCATTACCTGGGTACTTCGTTCTCGTTCTGATACTCTTGTTGAGGCCTTTTAAACTGCATAAGATGAATTTCCCCTTCCTCCCCCTTCTGCTGCACTTCCCGAGAAATCTACCTCAACTAGGCCTGACATTTCACCCGAATCTGATAAGGTGAAAGAATGCAAAAGGCATATATCTCGATTAGCTGCCGCTCAGAAATATTTCCTCTCTCTAGCCAAAGAGATGATCCAGGAAGAGAAAGCAATTGAACAGTTACGGGAAGAGAAACAGACTGTTGATGAGGATTTCGCTGCTTTCCGCAGCAAGATTGATGATTTGTCCTCCAAGGTAGAGAAATGAGAGGTGGATTTGGCGCTGGCACGATCCGAAGTCGAGAAGAAAGATGAAGAGCTTCGTACCCTAAATGTTGAAATGGTACAGAAGCATAAGGATATCAGAAGTAGGGACTTTCTGATATCCGAACTGCAAAAAGAGTTGGAAGAGGAAAAGGAGAAAAGAAAGGCAGAAGTTGACTTCTATTTTCATGAAGGCCGAATGGAAGGATTAAAGACGGGATATCAGAGAGGGTTCTCGGCTTTCCCGGAGAGTGACTTGATGAAGAAAATTTCAGAAGAATATAGGATCAAGCTGTTCACTCGCATGTGGGATTCTGTATTGTTTCTCTCAAAGGCTGCTCCGATGGCGGAATCTTTTTTCGTTGAAGGAGTTCGAGTTTGCCAAGAGAAAGTGAATCAATACTTGGAAACAACACGAGCTCATCTAGCAGCGAACAACATCTCCTTGCCCGAAGACAATTTAATCTTTAATTTAACCGAACTGGGCGGCCAAATCTCTTCGGGACCTCCCCCGAATTGGAATGAGAACCTAGAGGAAGCGGCGAATGCTGAGTGGTGGAAAGATTTCCTTCATCAAGCAATCCTGGCCAATCCTCTTCCCGACCCAATTCATCTGCCTCAAGACTTAATCGGTGAATCTTCTCGAGATGGGGCAGAAAGTGATGCCACCATGATCAATTTATCCGACGAGATATTCCACCCTGAAGGTCCCCGAGATGTGGGGTTATAAAAAGTTATACCAAAAATAATTTTCCCCTTTATTTGAATGTGTAAAGCACTAAACATGTTATCTATACTGATCTATGTTGCAGGGTGATTTCGTTTGTCATCGAAATCAATCTTCATGAAACATTAGATATGATTTATGTTGTAGGATGTTTTCGTTTATGATCATACTGATCTATGCTGCAGGGTGATTTCGTTCGTCATCGAAATCAATCTTCATGAAACATTAGATATGATTTATGTTGTAGGATGTTTTCGTTTATGATCGAAATCAATTTTTATGATTTTATCACTATTATCACTCACATTTTCTATTTTTTGCCAACTTATTCAAATCAGATCAAAATGATCCCAATCCTTCGACCTTAATAATTAATTATTTTTGACTAATCAATTACTTAGATTAGATCGAAATGATCTTGATCTCCCATTATCAATATTGATTGCTTTTCGATTTGTTAACTTCCTCGATCAGATCGAAATAATCTCGATTTCCCATTATCAATAGTTGATGACCTTCCGGTTGATCAACTCCCTGGATCTCGGTGATCTTGATCTCCCATTTTCAATAGTTGATTTTTAATTAATCAACTCCCTAGATCGGATATGGATGATCTCGATCTCTCATTTCCAATAGTTGATTTTTAATTAATCAACTCCCTAGATTGGATCTAGATGATCTCAATCTTCCATTTTCAATAGTTGATTTTTAGTTAATCAACTCCCTAGATCGGATCTAGATGATCTCGATCTCCCATTTTCAATAGTTGATTTTTAATTAATCAACTCCCTAGATTGGATCTCGATGATCTCAATCTCCCATTTTCAATAGTTGATTTTTAGTTAATCAACTCCCTAGATTGGATCTCGATGATCTCAATCTCCCATTTTCAATAGTTGATTTTTAGTTGATCAACTCCCTAGATTGGATCTCGATGATCTCAATCTCCCATTTTTGATAGCTGATTACTATCAAAATTTAAAGTACAGAACAAGCGATTTACGTGGTTCGATCTCGTATAATCGAGATCTACATCCACAGAGAGTTTAAAGAGGATTCACTACTAACGAAGTCTGAACAAAATACATCATGAAAACAAAATAAAAGAAAGAAGGAAAATTACATGTTATAACATCGTCCTACGAATAATACTTTTTAAGGTGACTAATGTGCCATGGTCGAGGTAATATTTTTCCTTTATCATCCTGCAACTCATATGCTCCTCCGGATAGGATCTTAGTCACCTTATATGGTCCTTCCTATGTCACCTCCAACTTTCCTATTTCTCGCAAAGTATCAGTTTGTCGTAGGATCATCTCGCCAACCTGAAAATCCCTTTTCCTTACTTTCTGATTGAACACAACCTGCATTTTCTTCTTGTAAAGATCATGTCTGGCCCTTGCTTCATCACGCTTTTCTTCCAGAAAAATTCTATCCACCTCTAATATCTCGTCATTTTGAATAGGGTCAAAACATACAATTCGCATAGCTTCTCCTTGTATCTCGGCTGGAGTAACCGCTTCAGCCCCATAAACTAAACTGAAAGGCGTTTCCCCCGCAGTGGATCTCGGTGTAGTTCGATAAGCCCACAAAATAGAGAGTAACTCTTAAACCCAGTTAGACTTTTCATGCTCTAACCTTTTTTTTATACCATCCAATAAGATGCGATTGATCACCTCGACTTGCCCATTAGCCTGTGGATGTGCTACTGCTGTAAAAACTTGTGTAATCTTCATTTCGGAACACCATTCCTTTATCTTTTTCTCTTGGAATTGCGGCCCATTATCCGAAACCAGTATCTGCGGCAAGCCAAAACGACAACAAATGTTTCGCCAGATAAACTTCATCATTTCAAATTCAGTTATTTTAACTAAAGGCTCTGCTTCTACCCATTTAGTAAAATAATCAACAGCCACAACTATGAACTGTTTACCTCCTTTAGCTTTCAGAAATGGCCCAACGATGTCAATACCCCATCTTGCGAATGGATATGGCGAAGTAACTGCAATCAATTCGGATGCTGGTGTATGGATCCTCGAACCGTATTTCTGGCAAGTTGGACATTTTTTCACCATCTCTTCTGCATCTTTCTTCAAGGTAGGCCAATAGAAGCCAACTCGAACTACTTTTCGAGCTAGTGATCTAGCTCCCACATGCTCTGAACATCCTCCCTCATGCACTTCTCTCAACACCATCAAACCTTCCCTATGAGAAAGACATCTCGCATCTGTCGGAGAGAAAGTTTTTCGAAAAAACACATTATTTAGCAAGTAATAGAACCTTGCCCGCCTTTCCATAATCTCTCTCTCTCTTTAACAGTTCTATTTCGATCTCCCTTCAAATATTGCTGTATTGGGTATCTCCAATCCTCTTCATCATTTTCTAGGACCAACACATCCTGATCTTTAGGAACCCCCATCACTGTGATATGTCTTCTCGTGTAATCTTGCAATGAATTACCTAATTTAGCTAAAAAATCAGCTTTTCTATTTTCATCTCGAGATATCTGTTCAATATGTATTTTTTCAAATCTTTTCTCAAGCTCTTTGATTTTTTCCACATATGTTCGCATCCGATCTTCCTTGATTTCGCATTGATTTGACAATTGTCGGGTAACTAGTTGCGAATCTGACTTCACTTTTAAACATCTTATACCCGTTTGTTCAGCTACCTTTAATCCCTGCAAAAGGGCCTCATATTCAGCTTCATTATTAGAGTCTTTAAACTGAAATTTCAAGGCAAATTTTAGCTCATCCTTCTCGGGACTGACGAGAAGTATTCCAGCTCTTGCTCCCAACCGACTTGATGAGCCATCCACATACAATTCCCATTCTGGATTTTCTTTCAACCGAGTTGTTTCCTGGATGAAATCGACTAATGCGTGTGCTTTAACTGTCGTTCGTGGCTCATAATGAATATCGAACTGCCCGAGTTCAACTGCCCATTTCACCATTCGTCCTGAAACTTCTGGTTTCCCCAACACCGAAGTTAGCGGATAATTAGTTTGTACAAGAATGGTAAATCCTAAAAAATACGGTCTCAATTTTCGAGCTGAAATGACCAAGGCATACGCGATTTTCTCAATGTCAGAATATTTCATCTCTGCACCATGCAACACTCGACTGACAAAGTAAATAGGATACTGATCTTTTCTTTCCTCGCGAACTATCACCGAGCTAACTGAATCTTTCCCAATTGCCAAATACACAATTAACGGAGATCCGAAGATGAGTTGCTTCAATCTCGGTAATCCACTTAGAAAATCTTTCAATTGTTCGAAAGCAACTTGACATTCCTCTGTCCATCCAAATTTTCCTCCTTTCCGAAGTATCTTGAAGAAGGGTAAACTGTGATTTGCTAACCGCAAAATAAATCGGCTAAGAGCGACTATCCTTCCTGTCAACATCTGAACCTCCTTAATGCTTTTCGGCGGAGTGATATCCAAAATAACTCGTATCTTGTGTGGATTCACCTCGATTCCTTGCTGATTAACCATATAACCCAAGAATTTACCAGCTTGAACTCCAAATGAACATTTCATAGGATTAAGCTTCATACCATAATGCCAAATTGTGGAAAAAGTTTCCTTCAAATCTGAAGCATGAGATATAGCCCGTCTACTTTTTACTAGCATATCATCAACATATGCTTCCATATTTTGGTCCAACTGATCCTTAAACATCTCGTCTATCATTCTCTGATATGTAGCTCCCGCATTCTTTAGTCCGAATGGCATTACTGTATAACAATAAGTCCCTGATGAAGTGATGAAAAAAACATTTGGCATATCGTCTGGATATAATGCTATTTGATGATACCCTTGTACGACATCCATCATGCTTAATAACTCACACCCTGCAGTAGCATCGACCAACCTATCAATCAGTGGTAAAGGATAATGATCTTTTGGACAAGGTTTATTTAGATCTCGGAAATCAATGCACATCCTCCATTTATTTCCCGGTTTAGGTACCAACACCACATTAGCTATCCATCTCGGATATTGTATTCTCTCGATATGTCCTATTTCCAACAATTTTTACACTTCTTTCTCAATCACCTCGTTCTGTTCTGCTCCGAAATGCCTCATCTTTTGCTTTACAGGCTTGGCATCTGGTCTAATGTTTAACCTATGCATGGTTATGCTAACATCGATTCCAGTCATATCATTCGGCTCCCAAGCGAACAGGTCAGCATTCTTTTTAAGCACCTCGATAAGCTCATTTCGTATCTATCCCTCCAACTAACTTCCGATATTGACTGAATGACCAGGGTTGTTAGGTAAGAGTTCCACACTCATCAATTCTCCCGGTTCAAACTCCGAAATCCTCGGTTCTTTTCTTTTTCACCTTTCCCTCTCCAATGCCTTATCCACCTCATCTCGTTGTTGAGTTGCTCGTTTCCTAGTTTCAGAATGTCTTATAGCTGCCACATAACATCTCCGAGCAGCTTGTTGATTACCCCGCTCTACTCCAACCCCAACTGTTTTATCATCTTCACTTTTTACTGGAAATTTCATCATCAAGTGAGCTGGTGAAATGATTGCCGCATAATCAGTTAGGGACAGTCGACCCAATATGACATTATACTGTGAAGAGGTATCTACTGGCAAAAAAGTAACGGTTTTAGTCTGTCTCCACAACTCATCGCCGAGTACCATGGGTAATTGTACATTCCCATATACATTAACTGAATCTCCCGAAAACCCATATAACGAAGTCCCCACTGGCTTGACTTTTACTGATGATTTCATCTTCTTGAAACAATCCAAAAACATAATATCCACCGAACTGCCGGTATCAACGAAGACTCTCTCTACATTGTATCCTCCTATCTCGGCAGTGATCACCATGACATCCGATTGAGGTGATTGGATATTTACTGTATCATCTTTCCCAAATTCTATAACTGCTTCTTGTAGGATAGTGTGTACCCCATGTTCTTGTCGAATAGAATTTAAGCGAGATTTCCTGGCACGATTTGAATCCCCATCAGTGGGTCCGCCCATAATCATATGAATAGTCGGTCTCTCTTCTCAAACTTGTTGATCTCGACGAGGAAAAAGTGGTGGAGGTGGATCTACTCGAGCATTTACTTCCTTTCCCATTGCTCTTTGATCTCGTTGAGGTTCTACTCGAACATTTTTCCTATAGCTGTTATCTTGTTGGGCTCGAGCTACATATCTCACCAACTTATTATCACGAACTAATCTCTCCAACTCATCTCTAAGATGTGTGCATTCATCAGTGCTATGACCATATTCATTGTGGAACCGACATAATTTTCCATTCCCAAAAGTTGGAGGATTTCTCGGATTCGAAGCCCACGAAGTCGGCCACTTTAGTTGGGGATGACTCCAAATTTCCATTAATAACTGCCCAGGTGGCAATGTCAATTGAGTGTAAGTATCATACCTAGGACCTCTTTTCATCTCGGTCCGAATATTTGACATTAATCATTTTCCCCTCAAATCTACCTCTCTTTTCATTCTATTCGAGTCTTTTGTTTTCGCTTCCTGAAATGCAACTCCATCTTTCTTGATACGGAGTACTTCTTCCAAATTTATGTATTTGGTTGCTCTTTGAAGTAAATCATCAAAACTGTTCGGCACTTTTTTCACCAATGAAGCATATAGATCGCCTTCTTTCAACCCTTGCAGAAAAGCACTAGTACCCAAGTCATCTAAAGCTTCAGGGGACTCTAAGATAGCTGATGTGAATCTCTTTACAAAAGCCCTCAATGATTCATTCTCCTTTTGTTTTATCCCAAACAACAATTGAGTTGACTTAACTTGTCGACGGGATCCTACGAACTGGTGCAAAAACAACGACGACAACTGATCAAAATTCTGAATGATCCCGTCAGCCAATTGACTAAACCATGTTTGTGCAGCTTTCGTTAATGTAGTAGCGAAAACTCTACATTTCACCCTATCTGTGTACGGTGCAACAATGTTGTGTTCTCGAAGCAACATAAATGATCCCAAGGATCCATAGTACCATCATATTCAAAACTCACCGGTCTAAAAGAAGTCGGTAACTCATCTTCCATCACAACCTCCGAAAAAGGATTACCCCTCTTACCTCGAAAACTTGATCTAATGTTCCTCTTCACTTCCTTGATTTCCCCTGCAAATCTTCGACTCTCTCAGATAGATCGGTTTGCGATCGACCTCGAATCAAAAGAGATACTGAATGACTCTCTCTCCCATCGAAATGTCTTTTCTCTCATCGACCTCGCATTTGTTGTTTGTCTGTATCACCCTGTTGTGATTCCAAAAGACGTTTGCTCAAAGCCTTTTGCACTGCTGCCGCAACTATCTCGTCCAATTCTTCCTTAGTTAAAGTGATAGTATCCTGAAGAAGATGATTTGGAGCAGCATCCGACTCTCCCGATCGATCATCATTCGGTGCAATTCTGGATCCTTCTCCAACTTCTGTTCTTCTTCGAGAGTTTCGTGTATTCACCATAGTAACAATGATCTAATAATCTCACGTCTTAGCTTGATTTTTCCCATAGACGGCGCCAATTTGTTATATCTGGAAACCACTCTTTCTCTCACTTGTTGTAGATGTGTCTCTCCAATGAAGAAAAATGATATTTATACCTAAATTCGAATTAATTTAACTGCTCCTAAAATCTCACATCACGAAGCCACTAACACAGCGGTTACCAGGATCTTAGATCGTGGGTTTGCGTGGCTTAAAGTATTTCGCCTTTTTTCTTAGCGAGATGTAATATTTATGTCGAAATACGATATTCGGTTTATATAGATATATCTCGACTTCTTTGTCCTGAGATCTTAAATAGTAATTTAAGATTTCGATAATACTTTTAATTTCGTCGAGACATCGTACTGTCTTTATCTTGAGGTTTCTGGTTCGGATCTCTTTTTCTTAAATGCCAATCTGAAGTGATAACGTACAGGACATAGCCATGATCATATTTGGCTTTCTTTGCCGAGATATTTATTTCGATTTATTTGTACATATCAACCATGTCAAGTATCTCGACATTCCTCTTCGAAATACTATGGTGTGCTAGGTTCATAAGCACATTCGTTGGTTTATATTCCCAAAATGATTATCTTCATCAGACAACTATGTTTTTCATCTCGAGATCGAGTAACTCCATCTATACCAAAATATTATCTCGACAGTATTCGCATTTCGACCATATCAGTTGACACATAGTTTAGTTTTTCATATGAATATTCAAATTGTTCGGTAAATTAGGTGATCTGGTAATTTAGTATTTTAAATTTTCGAGATGAAAATTTAAAATTTTAACTTTCGAACTTTGCGAATTTTATCCAGTTTCAACCCGAATAGTGAAATTGTATCGAAATCGCATGTGATGCTCTATTTTTGAGCTATTCAGCCCAAATTGCTAATCTGAAATTCATTTTATATTTATGTGAGACATATATGTACATGTGGTCATCTTTTTTAAATGAATGGAGGCTTATATGGATTAAATAATATTAAAAGATATCCAAAAACATTAAAACGAAAAAAGAAAAAAATCAATACACTAAGAAAAAAGTAATTGGCAGCCACTCCTTGGTGAGCACCAATCCAAATCAGATCTTTTGTATCAAATATTCATGTACCACGTGTATACCACATCCCAAAACACGTTATATTGAGACAGTTTTTTGAATTATAAATTTTTTTCCAATATCAAAACTACGTAGTTTTAATGTAGCATACAAATGAGATATAAATTTTGATATAGAGGATCCGATCTGAAGTTATGACAACTGATATATTTGAGTTGTAAAACTAGAAGATTACATGAAGTAGCTATAGTCTATAGATATATATATTCATATTTATACAACCAAATAAACAAAAACTAAATAAGTAAATAACAACTCAACTATCCACCAAGGCTTGTAAAACGATCCCCTATTGATAAACCACACACAAGACAAGACAAATGCAATACAGGTTTGCTCAGTTGAGAAACAATTTCTTCTTCTTAGGCTTATCAAAGATCCCAGACCCATAAGTGCGATTCGTCATCTCAATCAAGAGCGGAAACTGGCAAATCGAAAACAAAGCAATGGGAATAACAGAGAGCACAATAATCGGAATCGTAACCCAAGAGATCTGATCATGCAGAGTCAAGTAGAGTGCAGAGCCAAAGGAAGCCATCATGGTAACAATGGAGAAGAACAACGTTGTGAGCCCGAATATGAGCTTCGTGGGCAACGATTTGAGGAAATCCTCTTCTGCATATCGCGCTGTAAGAATGCCAAGAAACATCAGCAGAGAGGTGCAAGAACTGAACATGGATAGGGCATTTGAGACCATGAAGATCATGAAGGGACGTGGATGGGATTCGAGCATTGTTGGTAGCCCCGAGTCGTTCTTGTTGCCACCCGGGACGGTGAAGGCTGTCGTGAACATGACGGCTGCGATGAGAGTGCCTACGATCATGCTCGATCCGGCTGTGTTCTTCATCCAGCTCTCCGCGTCTCGAACCAGTTGCTTGTGTTCATCACTGAATAGGGTTTCTGGTGTTTTGTTGTTCTCGTTCTTCTCTTCTTTCAGCTTTGGCTGGACAATGCTCTCCACTTCCTGCATGTTTGGACATATGGTTTTAGTGATTTATAATGTTTGGGTTGATATAAAAAGGTTCCATTTCAATTTTGGTATTATATATTTTCCATTTTTTGACAATCAACAATCCGTTTTTTTCATTTTTGGTCCTTTATGTTTTAATTTTTTCCAATTTCAATTCATTTTGGTCGTAATTTTCAAAATTGCTAACCGTCGAAAATTCTGATAAAAAAGACTGAAACCGAAAAAAATTGAAACATAGAGGATCAAAATTGGAAACCGGTTACTTGGTTGTAAAAAAATGGAAATTGTCTTACATACATGACCAAAATTGAAATTAACTCGTATAAAAATATTTTTCCAATTGAATTATATGTGATTTGACGTATTTTGGTACAAAATTTGAAATGTTTCATGCACTACGTTGTATGAGCTTTAAATCATAATTGTTGATTTCAAACATGTGTACGATTAGTATTTGTCTGATACCATAATATATTGAATTTAAAGTTCATATAATATAAATGAAACATTTCAAATTACGTATGGTTCAAATGAGAACAATTTTTAGCCATACAAATTCAACCTCAAGTATTTCTGATTGCACTTTGAAGTTAACGATTATTTTCAAATTGTAATCTAGGGCCATTTTTCAATCACTTTTCTGGCCAAAATCGAATTTAATATTTCGAATTGTTTTAAACAAAAATACATGAAATCTACGTCAAAACTCTCTATATTTCAAATCGAATAAAAACCTCAAGTCAGTTTTCTACTTTCCATTTGATTCAAGCTCAATTTGAGTAAAATACAAATGAAAATTTCGATTTTGACCAGAAAAATTACCGAAAAATGGAATGTTTCAATTTGATAAAAAAAAAAAATGGTGAAGTCTGAGGTGCAATATACATGGAAAAAAGTTGCAAATTGAAAAAACAATATGACACAACAACATATAAAGTTACCTTAAACCACTGAAGTTCCCGTTGCATCTGCAAAGCTGCACCAGAAACACGCTCTAGCTGAGGAGGAGGCGATAACTTCGCAGCGAGATGCAAATAGTTATTTCTGAAGATATCGTGCCTACGAGCCATTATGCTCTTCCTCGCTCCAAGTCCGTATATGAGGCTGAATATCTTCTCTTGTAGTAATACAATCGCATGAGAAAAGATCGTTCTTCCTTTCTTGTCTTTCTTCCACACGATATCCGGATTGTATATCAACATTTGGCATATGAACTCAATAATGCCGTGTTTTATAGCATCGTAGATGATTTTATCGATCCCCATCTTTTGAAGATTGGAATTATTCATATTCCGCATCTCCTTGAACATGCAGTCGAGGAGTTTGACAGCCTCATCGTGTACCAATTTCCTGTGGTGGATGTACTTGATCTCTGGAACTAAGAATTCAAATAAATTCAATGATTATAGTTCATACCACACTTGATACATCAAAGGAATTTAAACTGGATATTGTACATACCAAAACATTGTAAGATGTACCAACTAAATCTTTGCAACAGATTTTGAACTGCAAAAGGAATCCAGATGGTTAGTCTAGATGAGAAAAAGAAATCATCAGCTCTGTTTTTTAAATAGTTGTAGAAACTCAAATTTTCTATTAGTGGAAAAATGCAAATTTGGTCCCATAACTATAGGGATGCACTAAATTTGTCCTTTTTTTTTCTTTTAAAAATAACGAAATTAGACTATTTTACGTTCTAAAAATTGGCCTAACTAACAAATTGGTCGATCCTAAATAATCTGAACGTGACATGACAATTCACAAGACAAGTAACTGACGAATTTGTGTACAAATTAATATAACTGTCAATTGTGAATGTCAAGTTTATATCATTTTGGAATCTAGCTAACACACCATTTAAAATTAGTTGTAGTATATAGAATTTCATCTAAATTAAGGATTTTAGGAAAAAAAAATGCAACAATTAGAATGAACAAGACTAGAAAGAGTGGGACTTTTGTGACAAGTCTCACGAGATCTAATTATATGAGACAGGTCAACACACAACACATACCCTATAATTCATAAATGGGTAATGGAGATCTGTCTCATAATTACTACCTGTGAAACAATCTAATATAAATTTTTATGATTAAGAAAAGTCTTGATTGATATCCGATCTATTTTGTTCATTTGGATTTTGAGCAATTTCATTTCTAGCCACTCGTGGTAAGTAAAAAAAAAAAAATCTACCTACAACTTAACATCCATTATTTTTAGGCATATTTGGTTATTTTAACTACATCACATACTATCAAAATTTAGGCTGTATCACTTTATTCCGTAGCACCAGAATTAGATTGTTCTATTTACATCAGTCTTACTAATTAACCAAATTTTAGGTCTTACCACTCTTTTACCAATAAAATCATGTTATTTCCATTTAATTAGCTCTCGTAGCACCAAAAATATAATTACCAAAATGGTTGAAAAAAAACAAAGTTTAAAAGCTAATTAACAAAAGCAAAACGATCTTCTTGAGAGTTGGCTAAAAATATGGTGGATTACCATAGTAAGTTGATTATCATTTCAAGCTATATAGGTTAGAGATAATTAATACCTCGATGAGTTTCTGTTTTATGATCACTTTCATCTTCGCTATGTTCAGAAATTTCAATTCTTTGATCAACATCGAAGCTCAAAGTGTGACTTTCCATGTGCTCCTCACTGTAAGACTTCTGTTGACCTTCCCATGGAGAATGTATTCTTACACCTATATATCCAAGACAAATAATCCTGAGAAAATAAATTATAAGAGAATTTTCTGAATTAGAACATTGAAAACTAAAATAAGCACATGATTTTTCCAAGATTAGAAAACATTCAATATAAGTTAACTATGTGGTAGTGATATAATATACACTTACAATAGTAGATGCATTTTTCCCATAGTGCAAGCTTTGTTCCACTAGGAAATGCAGAAGGCTTTTGAGCCAATATTCCAAGAGCATGAGTGCCACTATTATCCGGTGTAACGCCCAATTTTGGATAGCGTCTCAATAGCAATGACGCGACATCTATAACATTAGAGATATATATACATGATTAGAAAGTGATAAATTGACAGTTTCTTAAATTGCAGGACTAAAATTGATTTTTTTGCAATATACAAGATTTATTGGTCCTAGACAGGACAAAAATGAACTTTTCCCTAATCTTTGAGACATAAAATTATGAGACCAAATTTTTTTCCTAATGTCTAAATTAATAGCAAGCTAGAAGTGGTGATTACCATAGATATCTGCTGTAATAAGACAGTTTAGAAGCTTCACACCAATGTCACCCTTCTCTGGACTGAACTCAGATTTAGGTGTGACTTTGTAGAGATAATGAACCATATTCTTTTGTCCATACATAGCAGCCACAATTACAGGAAGTTGGCCATCTTCATGGCTATTTGTCATTCTAAGTAAGTTTTTGTTCTTCTCCACTATCATCTTTGCAAGTTTTTTTGCACCAATGATAGCAGCAAGAGACAGTGTCGTTGCACCGTAATCGTTAATGAGTTCTAAGTCAGATGATTCCATTCTGTTTACCAAATACTCTGCAATGTTTAAGTGGCCAGATAAAATTGCAATGTGGAGAGCTGTGTCTCTATGAGATGACACTCTTGCATTCACTCCATCTGGATTTTTTTCTAGCAATTCTTTTGTTTCCTTCAAATTGTCTTGTTCAACTGCCTTGTACAAGGCCTCGTATTTAAGGTACTCTTTGTTCCCTGCATGCATGGAGATATAGGATATTAAGTCAACTAGGTTTACATTTACATATTTGAATCCTCTGTTGTGCATAATAGTTGTAGTGTTTTTAATAAAGGATCCAAATTGAACAATGATGACATGGAGATGTACAACGCTTGGTGGTTTCGGGCAAATTGTAAATTTAGAGCACTATCTTAAGATCATACATCAATAAAGGAAACTAACTTTTCGAACTCTAAAATTGAAACACTATCTTTTCAATTTCAACGATTTTAAGATAAAAAAACCTGAAATCACGAATTTCCCCAAATCTCATGCGATTGGACCCGAAATTTGTAATTTCGAGTTTTACGTCCTAAAATCGACCTAATTGAAAAGTTAGTGTCCCAATGTCAGAGCCCGAAAAGTTAATTTCCTTCCTCGGTGATTGACCTAAATTTGAAAAATCTCATAACTTATTTTTTTGAATTACCAATCCAAAAAGTTAATGTTCTAAATTGTCAAACCCTAAGTTAAGTTACTGGTAAATTGGATATTAAACTTCAAAAAATATTACTGACAACTCGCAATCTAGAAAGAGCTATGCACAACAGACGATTCAAATCCATTGTTGGTTAAGTCATGAACTCAATTTATGAAATCAAACCCTATATTATCAATGAAAAGAATTAAAAAAAAAAAAAAGCATACATTAATGGAAATTAATAATGAGTACATACCATTATGATCATCATGTGATGATGGTGGAGGTAGATGCAAAGTCTTTTCAGCAAGATGAGTCCATGCATAACGAGCAGAAATGTGAGCATTATCGATCTTAGAATAAATAGCAGGTCCACAAGAGAGTTGAATGGCATGCAAAGCCAATGCATTTTTCTTAGTCCACTCATCATGTTCTTGTTTCTGAGTCAATTTATGAGGCTCCAACTCTTCTCCAGAGACAACTCCCCACAACCCTTTTCCAACCAAATAGTTCTGCAAACACCTCTTCCAATGCTCATAGTTTTCCTCTGTCAATGCCTCTGGAACTATTCCAACCCCTCCAAATATTTCTTGGCTTTCTGATAATTACATTAGAGTGATCATCGAATAAGGTCGAATTTTATCAAAATACAACTTTTTGTTTTTGAGAATGTATAAGTTTTTGTCAAGTGCATGAGTTCTTAGGTGTATAAACCCCTACATTTATTCTGTAAGTTCGTAATTCAGTACAACAAAAAAAGCTTTCTAGTGACCACAACACGTTTGTCGAAAAAATATTGATAATTGTCACGATAACATTTTGCGACAACATTCTGTTATTAAATTATTATTTCAGAAGTCTTCTCGTAAATATTTTTTTTGGGACAATGTGGTTATTACAAATAGATTTTTAAAATTTTTTTTTTTTTACAACTGGTTGTCAATTTATATTTTCATGTTTTTCAACAATACGCTGTCGCTAAAAATAGACTTTTCGCAACAACTTTTATTGTCATAAAAAATCTCATCATAAATAATCATTTTTTTGTCTTCAGAGTTTATTATAACTATGTAATCATAATTTGGTTGTTATAGATTTTCCCATTTAGAAATTAGATTTGACTTTTGAAATATGAGTTTTTTTTTTTTTTTGGGACTAGAAGTTCTTTCGAAACATGGTTTTCCTATAGGACGGAAAATGTGGTAATTTAGGTAAATTACCAAAGAATATCAACAGTGTTAGGAAATTCTCAACACATTTTATATCTTGGGAGCTACTTCTCAACACATTTTATTCTCAACATGTATGTGCAACTTACATGATTTGCGACGGATGCATGATAATCCCGAGTGATTAGGATCCTTCATTCATCGTGTACAATAACACATGATGTGCATATATATTTTACAAATGATGTGAAAAATGTTGGGTTATGGAGTCTCATCATCTATCCGATGACCACGGTTTTTCCTAGTTAGATAGACTTTATGATTCCTAGTTAGATAGGCTTTAGGATTTCTACTTAGATAGACATTAGCCCAATTTTACCTATAAATAACCCTTTGACTCATTGTATTTGTTAACACACGAAAATTAGTAAATTCTCCTGGCTTGGTAGTGCCCCAGATGTAGTCAATTGACGAACTGGGTGAACAAATCGTTGTCTCTTATTTTTCGTTCATATCAAATTCTTTATAATTGCTCTTAAAATCCTAACAACTTGTATCTAGAGCATCGAGTTCAGTAGATCTGGTGGGAGCAATTATGATGGCTGAAGAAAATCGTCTGTTGAGAAGTTTGATGGATCAGATTTCGGATTCTGAAAACTACAGATCGGGGATTACCTGTACGGTAAAGATTTGTATGAACCTTTGGTACAAAGCCCGAATTTATGAAGAACGATGAGTGGTGTTGTTGGATAAGGAAGGCGATGAGTGTGGTTCGTCTGTCGTTATCCAGGAACGTGCGTTCCACATGATAAAGGTGAAAACCATGAAATAGATGTTGGGGATTCTGTCTGAGATGTACGAGAAGCCATCAGTCGCGAACAAGGTTCATCTGATGCGGTGGTTGTTTAACCTAAGGATGGTAGAGGGTGCTACGATGGCCTATCATCTAAATGAGTTCAAAATAATCATTGCCCAATTGAGCTCGATTGAGATTAATTTCAATGATGAGGTCCAAGCCCTAATTTTGTTATCATCTTTACCAAAAAGTTGGAGTGGGACGGTGACAGTCGTTAGTGCCTCAGTAGGGAAAGTGAAACTCAGATTTGATGAAGTTAGAGACCTGATCATAAGCGAAGAAATTCGCATGAAAGAATTGAGTGTGGCTGCAGGATCAGCCTTGAGTACAGGAAGTAGAGACAGATCAGAATCAAAATCGAATTCAAATTGAGAAAGATCGAAGTCGAGGGGTAGAAATAAGCTGAAGAAAGACAAGAGTCAGATTGAGTGCTACAATCATCATGAACTCGGGCAAGGATAACAAATCAGCAAATGCAACCATTGAAAAGAACGCGGATATATTAATCCTGAGCGTAAGCAGTTCATTAGAGTCTTGGGTGTTAGATTCTGGAGCATCGTTTCATTCGTGCAGCAGGGCTGATGTAATGGAACGCTACACTTCTAGAGATTTTGGGAAGGTTTACTTGCTGATGATGAGCCTTTGGAAATCGTGGGGAAGGGGATGTTCGAATCAAGACACCAAATAGAACTATTCTACAGTTGCGTGATGTGAGACATATTCCTGGATTGAAGAGGAATTTACTTTTAGTTGGGCAGCTTAACAAAGAAGGTTACATTGTGACCTTTGGCTGTAAAATGTGAAAGATATCCAAAGGAGCTATGGTGGTGGCTCGAGGCAATAAGAAGGGAATATTGTATATGATAGGCAACACCCAGGATAGTATTGCTCTTGCAGGTGCAAAGAACGATGTAGATTTGTGGCATTATCGTCTAGGCCACATAAGTGAGAAAGAGATGAAAGTGCTATGTTCGAAAGGTAATATGTCAGGCCTCAAGAGAGTTGAAATCGGATTATGTGAGGACTGTGTATTTGGAAAATAGAAAATAGTGAGTTTTTTTAAAGGAGGCAGAACCTTGAAGAAACAGAAATTGAAGTTAGTCCAAAACGACTTGTGGGGACCAGTACCGGTGACATCTTTTGGTGGAGCATCTTATTGAATGACTTTCATAGACGACACAACAAGAAATCTATGGTTTTATTTTCTGACAAATAAATTTGATGCCTTTGATATTTTCAAGAAGTGGAAGGTTCTTGTAGAAACTGAGACGAATCTCAAGGTGAAGTGTTTGAGATCTGATAATGGTGGAGAGTAAGAGCTTCGAGAGTTCAAAGAATTATGTGCTGCAAATGGAATTAGCATGGAGAAAACTGTGAAAGGAACCCCTTAGTAAAATGGTGTTGCAAAACGTATGAACAAAATACTATGTGAGTGTGTTACAAGTATGAGATTGAAGCATGGGCTGCCGAAGATGTTTTGGGCAGATGCAGTTAACACTACAACTTACTTGATAAATAAGGACCCTCAACTCCCTTGAAAATTTGCATATCAGAGGAGGTCTGGAGCGGTAAAGAGGTAAATCTGTTCTTTCTTCGAGTATTTGGTTGTGTTTCATACGTGCATATTGATGTTGTTGATAGAAGTAAGTTGGATGCTAAATCTATTAAATATACGTTTATTGGATATAGTGGAAGGCATTGATGAATTGGAGAAGACAAGTTACAATTTGAAGTCAGTCTCCAGGTGAGAGATTGTTGGGTTATGGAGTCTAATCGTCTATTCGATGACCACAATTTTTCCTAGTTAGATAGACTTTAGGATTCCTAGTTAGATAGGTTTTAGGATTCCTAGGTAGATAAGCATTAGGACTACGACCCAGTTTTGCCTATTAATAACCCTTTGACTCATCGTATTTGTTAACACACAAAAATTAGTAAATTCTCCTGATTTGGTGGTGCCCCCAAACGTAGTCAATTGACGAATTTGATGAACAAATCATTGTCTCTTATTTTTCGTTCATATCAAATTCTCTATAATTGCTTTTAAAATCCTAACAATAAATGTGTGGTAATTAAACATTACAACACAAATTACTAGTGCATAATCTAAGAGTTGGTCTTTTATGAGACAGTCTCACATGAGACCAGATTCAAGTATGTGTTTTTAAAGTATTTTTTTACAGTAAAAACATGAGTTATTCAAGTATATCTTTTATAGCCATAAGTATGTCTTTTTCTGCTATAAGTATGATCGTTGTATGTGCGACGGTCTTACATGAGTTTTTGTGATAATCTAATTTGTAACAAAGTATATGCTTATGAAAGAGATACTTTTAGCATAGACCAAAGCATTAGCTATCATGTACAACACGTGTGACAAATTCAGATACAAGTTACTAGAAAAGCTGTAAGTTTTAAATGAGAATGTGAATAGAAAATACCCCATATACCCAAATTTATATAAAGTATAAACTTTTATACCATCCTATATAAAATATTTACCCCAAATACCCAAATTTAGTCAAAAGGACATTTTGAACCTTTTAAATCCTTTTTTTCAATCATTAAAAAAATACTACATCCAAGTACTTTTACTAATTCTAATCCATGTTTTTCCAAAATTAATTTATAATTTCAACTCCAAGTATTGATCAGATCCGGATCTAATTAATTTTTGGAGTTGGAAGAATTAAATGCATTGAAGATAAAAATTATGGAATCTTTGGAATTTGGTATAAAGTCAAAATGTGTATGATTAATTTGTGGTAAAAGGGAAGAGATTTTAGGAAAGTGGGTATATGGGGTAGTTTTTTATATAAAGTGGGTAGAATTGTTTATACATTATATGAAATTGGGTAAAATGGGATGGGAACTCGTGAATAAACACAAATGACTAGTTATTAATTTGTTGATTTTCCCAACACAACAGAGGTGTACAAAAAACATTTCGGTCAAAAAGTTTCTAAAGTATCATTTTATTATTCCTAAATGCCTCTAAAATAAAATAAAATAAAATGGCCGTGTTCATGTCGGTTTATCATTTTTATCTCATAATTATAATGTTTTTCGATTTTAATCTTATAATTATCACGATTTTTAATTTAATTTCGTAATTTAATAATCTATTCGATTTCAATTTCATTTTATCCGAAAATTTTGAATTTTGCCAAATATATATCATGCGTCAGATTTTTATTGGAATTTTCATTTTGACATTTCTCCAATAAGAATTTGACACATTTTCGGCGAAATTCGTCAAAATTGAACTGAAATCAGACAAACTCTTAAATTATAAAACTAAATTAAAAATTGTGATAATTATAAAATCAAAATCGAAAGATACCATAATTATGAAACAAAAAATGATTTAAACCCTATTCAAGTCCCTAAATGACCAGGATTAACATATTCAATCATTGAGGGATCTGAAAACAATTTTGGTAGGTCACAGATCATTGAAAACAAATTGGTCTTTGTAAAGATCTTTCAAAACAAACTTTAAAGGTCCATTTGCATAAGTGAATTTGAGAAGAAATTTAAAATTCATGGTAACAAATTCATCGGTGGTGTTTAGATAAATGTGAATTTTAAATCTCATCACTTTTATTTTGAACTAATTTTTGAATTATTTGAGTTGATTTCAAATCTACTCCGATTTGAGTGAACTTGAAATCCATTTATTTCAAAATCCTTCTAAATCTTAAATTCAAACTTACAAAAATCACCTTAAATTCAAAACAAACAGTGCTAAATGCTTAGGAATCTTTGGAAACAAAATGATACTTTAAAAATCTTTCAAAACAAATATCACTATAATGAAACCTTAAGTGTTGTTACTAAAGTCAATTATACATGTCTTATATATATGATATATATGTACAGCTTTTAGATTTGAGAAAAAAAAAACAGATAGTGTGTTTAACAGTGAGAGATTCTAGGATATTAAACTTAGAATGTAATAAAGTATAAAGAAAAAACTCTGGAATTAACAAAACAATGTGTTACCTGGTGATCTTTGTTTCATACTTCCTTGAATTATATATTTTACCAAGTAAGAACACAGTTAGAACCTACCCAATTTGATCGCACGCATATAATGAAGCTAGTGATCATTATTTATCATAAGAAGACCCTTCAACCACAATCTAATTTATCATACACCCTTATTCTATGCTTTAATTTATTAACACTTATTCCTCCTGCTCCCTATTTCCTAGTCTTTCTCTTGTACTAGACGATATTCTTTTTTTTTTTTTAATATCCTATAAATGGTGAGTGTATATATTTCATAGAATATATCCCCATTATAAGGTATCTTCTTAATAAGATATATACCATATTTGTGATATATATTGTTTCGACTCTTCTGTGTAGTTGGAGCACGGATTCTAGGATTTGTACAATTTGATCTGTCGCATCCTTTTTAGTTTACTACTACACCGAAACTACTATACATCAATTTTTTTTACTAAAAAAGTCAAATGCACTAAAATTTATATATTTTCGTTCGATATTTTGCTCTATATTTGTAAAGTAAATAACTAATTATAAAATTTCTTTTGAAGTAGATACCTGAATGTTGAGTAAATAACTAATCATAAAAATAATAAATTTGATGTGTTATGCGTTGAAATAATGATTTCTCTTTAACAAAAAAATAAAGCCCCCTTAAAAATTATATATAAACAAAAAATAAAATTGACAATAAACAAAACTACAAAATAAAATTGACAATAAATTCGATACACTATGACAGATATTTCAGTTTTCATATTATTATTTTTAAATATGCAATGTCATAACAAACTAAAAATCATAAAAATGATAAATTCGATATGTCATGTTTTGAAAAAAAATTTAAATTAATTATAAGTTCTGGCTTGAAATTATGATTAGTTTAAAAAATTTAAAACCCTCATTATAGTTTAACAAAATTGACAATAAAGAAAACACAAATGTTTCTGTACACCAGGTGCACGGATCTTAGATTCGTGCAACTGGATCAACCCGACTCGGGGGTGCATTTCACTCGCCCCACGCGTGCCTCACGCGCCCAAACCCTAGTTTCGTGGTTATATTGACCTAACCTTTTAGTTTAGCGAACTTCACCTTTTAGTTTAGCGAACCTAACCTTTTAGTTCTGTTCGCATAACCTTTTGTGTTATTTATATTGAAAAAAAGTCTAAGTAATATTACTTAAAGGTTATGAAATCTGTGCATAAAGGTTATACTCATATAACATAAAGGTTACATAACTTTTATGTTATTTATACTGAAAAAAGTCTAATTAATTTTACTTAAAAGTTATGATATATGTACATAAAGGTTATACTAAATTAACATAAAAGTTATACTCATATAACATAAAGATTTCATAACTTTTAAATATGTTATTTATACTGAAAAAAGTCTAAGTAATTTTAATTAAAAGTGATGATATTTGTACATAAAGGTTATACTAATATAACATAAAAGTTAAATTATCATAACATAAAAGTTTCAGTTATATTACATGAATTTTTATGTTGAAAAGTCTAAGTTATTCACTTAAGAGTTATGTTATCTTTACATAAAAGGTTATATTCGGTAAACATAAAGGTTATGATATAAATTTTTAAAAAAAAACTTGGGCGCGAATCCCAGTCAAACCCGACCCGACCCGCGCTCGTCCAGTTGCATGGATCATGACCCATGCACTTGGTGACTACTCTAAAGAAAATTACACATAAGAATGATAACAAAGTTAGTTTAGATTTTTATTTTTTAAGCAATTTAATTAAACACAAACTAAATATCATAAATATAATAAATTTGATATGTTATGCATTGGAAGTACATTTTAAATGAAAAGGTTTTAATTTGAAATCATCATTTAAAAAAATTAACACCCTCAACCCCTGTAAAAATTACAAATATGAAACAAAACTAACAATAAACTGAATTACGAATAAGAATGATAAATTCAATACATCACGTATTAAAATTAATTTTAAGTGAAGACATTATTTAATTTCAAATCCTCCAACTTATAAATAAAATTACAAATTGTAATAATAAATTAAGTATCATGCATGCATTAAAATAAACTTTAAATCAAGATAATTTGAAATTATAAGTTTGTATGATAAACAAAGCGGGGGAGGGGAATAAAATCCTACATAGCTTAATCCCCTAAAAAAATTCATAAATTTTATGATTTTCAATTTAAAATCATATAATGAATAAGAAATATTAAAGTTACATTAATTAGTATTCGGTAGTTAAATTAATAATAAATAAATCAAATAACAAAAAATTTGTAGATTTCATCTCACAGGTCACAAGAGTTTTCGTAAGAAAATTTCATTCTAACTAACGGGCATGTGGGAGACACGTGTGCTCGCCGTTTGTTTGGTGGGACTATTTTTACAGTATTTGGAAAATATGGGACTGCTTTTGTAAGTTTTTTTTTTTTTTTCTAACGGGATTTTGCAACCAATAAAACTAAATTGAAATGACCTTGTATGGGATCAAATCTGCAATTTCCTCGCAGTATAAATGTGAAAATATTAATTAGGCCTGAAGGTGCAAAACTGATAGTCCAAAGTTAACTTTATATTGAGTCTGATCCATAAGGAAAAATTGATACATTTAACATAATCTCAACATCTTATGGGTTAAATACATAATGGGATAATTTGCAAAAATACCTCATATATTAACTTTAATTATGATTTACACTTTTTTTTTTGAGTTTTTAAAAATACCATATATGTTATTATTAGTTGTCGAAAATACTCATTTACCTATAGTAATAAGAGTCAGATTCTAACGCCCGAAATTGAAAAAAGGTCATTTTTTACTAAGCGTTACTCACATACAAAAATTTACATTTTTCTTGGAAATAAAAAAGCTAATGAAACTAGAAACGAAAATTGAAATATTATTTAAAAGGTTGCAACAGAAGCCTTCCCTTGAAAATTTCTTGTTTCTCGAGCTAAACTTGTGTTATACAAAAAATGAAGTAAAAGAACATTTCCATAATTACATATTTATACATTTATGGAATAACACTTTAGTATTTTTTCGTAACATCTAGATAATCGGCTTCCAGCATTCACCGCTCGCCTACCACGCCAAGAAACCTATTATCTGAAAACATTAAACATGGAGGGGTGACTGTTTGAAATACACTCAGTGGGGATCCCAGGACAACATCAAATAAAATCTAATAAATAAAACTTAGCAAACCATCATGTTGGGATATTTCTAGGGTTATTTTAAGAACACAGAACAGGTTGCATAATAAGAAAATATAGTTTGCTGAAGTAAGTTTCCACGTATTACATGATCAGAAAAATAGATGAGATCATGTAATGGTTTTCCAAATTATAAGGAAAACCAACCTTAGAAGAAACAGGAAGTTATCTTCTAAGAAGCAGCAAGCTGGAGAAGCCAGCAAGTCAAAATGACTAAAGGCTTCCGGAACAGGAAGCTGTGCTGAACAGTAAGCATGGAAGAAACAACAAGATACTGTAGCAGAAAAGATGGATTGAGAAAAAAAAAAAAAGGATGCTGAAACAGAAAGCTAGCGCATGACAGAAAGCAAAAGAGAAGGAAACAGAATCCTGGCAGCAAACAGAAAGCAGAGTAGAACTGCATCCTGAAAGAAGCAAGCAAGGAAGAGCTACAACACTTTACGAAGAAAATAGGAAGTAGCCAACGAATCTATTACAGAAAGATAAGTGCTACGTCCATCCATGCAGTGCGAAGAAGAACATGCAACTCAAACGGGAAGAAAGCTATATTGCAACCTGATTAGCTAACTGTTGCATAAAAAGTCAAAGAGTGTGGACGCATTAAATGCACATGTCAGGAATATCTCAGAAGCATTTAATGCACACACAAAGAAGATCTTGGAGAACAGAAGCTTCAATTCAGAACGGGAAAGTGTTCACCTTCAACGGATACATTTCCAACGGATATATTCTCAAGATCTATAAATTGAAGGCGTGGTTGAACTTTCAAAAGTGCTGAATAGTGTTGAGAGGAAAATCAGAAATATTCCAGAGCTCTCCAAAGCTCATGCCTGTTCAAGCCCCACAACCTTCAAGGAGCAACATACAACAGTCATAGGACTTCAAAGATCAAGATTGCTCCACACCAGTTGAAGAACCTTTTATTTCTTTTAACCATTTGTGCTGTGTACGCTAGGTTGTGTATGGTGTAACTTAGTTGATATGATTATATCTTTACTAAGTATATAGTCTTGTGTAGGCTATTTGCCCTATGTGAGATTTGTACCATGTGTGGGTTGTGATCTAAGAATTTGGAATTCTGTAGGTATAGCTTGTTAGAAAGAGGTTTGTAGAATCGAGACTTGTAAATCAAACTGACCTAACGAAGTTCTTCCTCAATGAAGGAGTAGAGTGGACGTAGAAGGATTACACCACCTTCGAACCACTATAAGCCATAAATGTTTATTTGCTTTGACTGCATGTTTTACTTTGTCTATCGCATATATATATTGTTGCATCAGTCATAAGCATTCTGGTCAAAACAACTTTGCTAAAATCATATTGCGAAAAGAAAACGTGTTTATAAAACAGGAAACTCTATCTTAGTTTAATCCGCTGCGTACTGTAATTCTTGACAGGAACCTGATCAGCATCGTGCCAGGTTACTGACTCGAGTCGGGTTACTATTTCTCTTTGGAATCAGGAACCTGTTTGTAAAAAGAGTTTTGAAAAGATTTTGTGAAAATCGATAGAGGTTCATTCACCCCTCTCTGAACCTCTGACCACCACTTGAGACCCAACACATCACATAGAATAAGGATCTTAACCGTCCTAGCATAGCTTACGGTTTTTAACCGTCATGACATCGTTTACGGATCTTATTCATCGTAGCATAGTTTACGGATCTTATCCGTCGTAGCATTGAACAACTGGAAATGTTGTTTTTGCATAGGTGCGAGATTTTCTCGTCTTATCCTAAACTATGATTCCTATTCCGCTAGAGTGTAGCTATGAGACCATAATCCCTCATGGCATAGATTACGGATCTCAGCAGTTGTGACTTAGTCTACTGGTCTTAACCGTCATAGTTTAAACATTTGTTCATGCACACACATAATTACAACATAATTAAACATCAGCATAAAATTCATTCATTACATAACATTCACAAGATAGATCATAATTCATAACATTGCACGAAGCTACATTAGCAATCAAGTAAAAAGAATTAACCACCCATAGCATTAACATTTGTCTAGAGTACGTAATTTAAGAGCTTAGGTTAGAAATTACCCCCACATTAGAAATAGTTTGAGCGTGTATTTATAAGTTGCCAAACATTCCTAGATAATTTATCTTCCTTCGTTTCCTACACCGATCATATAATAGGTCTTAGTACCTCGTCTAACTATAAATTCGTAAGCTAAAGCTACTAGTAATTAGAGCACGGCCTTTAATTTTGTTCTTGGACCGATCAATTGAAGAGATTTCCGTTAAACCTCATGAATAAATAAAAGAAAAGAAAAAAATTTAAGATAAACATAGACCAATTTAAGATCAATTTTAAGAATTTTTATTCATGTTTTAAATTGGACTTTTGGAAGAATTGAATTTAGTTTTAGGAAGGTAAATTGTAAAATTAGGACTTAATTTAGGTTTTGAAAGACTTGAACTTAATGTTAGAAAAATTAATTATAACATTATGGCTTAAGTAGATCCTATGAGTTCCGAAATAATTTTAGAAGGCCTAAATTACGAGTCATATGCTCATGTGTTATCATATCACTATTTATGTAAGATTCACGTGTCTTTTGAGTTTAATAATTAGCTTAAATAAAAACATATATGATAACACTAGTCATTTTTATGTTAGAAGACACATTCCATCTTGATAAATTTCATAATTCTTGTGAGTGTTCTAAAACCATGGTAATATTTCTATATGCACATATCATCTATAAGTATTGAATACTAAAAACTCTAAACTTTTTATAATTTTTATGCATCATTAAAAATATTTTCTAAAACTAGTTTTGCAACTCAATTTTAGCTCAAGAATGAAATGAAATGGAAAAACACACCAAATCTTATAGAATTTATGAAAACCTTTGAAATTTTTACTTAACATATATTACATAAGAAGAGTATCATGTAAAAATATCAACTAGAAATGAGGTTCACACAACCAGCTATGAGTTTTGGAAGTTGACACAAAACAGGGTATAAACTTTGGTGAAAACGGGTTGTCTTGTAAAATTTAGCATAAATCGTACAACGCTTCAAAAATTTCATGGTAAATTTTAACATGTTCTTAAGAGCTTGTGTTACAACACTGTAAAAAATATACCATACTAATTTAAATCCTACAATTTAGAAAAAAAGATTTTATTCTGATCTAAAAACAAGAACGTGTTTTTGCCAAAATAGCAGTTTCTTAGAAAATTCATGAGTTTGATTCCAGATCTTATAAAAGTTTACACATATATTCTTGACTTTACATACTTCATCGTGGTAAAAGGATTTAGGTTGATTCAAACTCTACGATTTTACAAAATTAATAAAACTGTGGTGTTAACTAGTTTTCATCATATATCTAACAATCAAGTTGAAATCAACACAACAATTGACAAAATAACTCAATCTAACACGAACCCAACACTACCCATAGCACACCCACACACTTACAACCTCACACCCGTCGTCCATGGCCGATGGTTGAGCTCGCCGGCAAAATCCATGAAAAACCAAAGGGGGAGAGAGATAAAGCATCGAAATTAGAAAGAGAAGAAAAGAGTGGGGTCACGGTGGACGACGGCGGCCGGTGGTGGTTGCGGCGCCAGGGAGGAAGGAGAGAGAGTGTGTTTTGCTTTTCACCCACTTGTGCCTCCAAAATGAATCCCCCAAAAGCCTCAAAGATGAGGAGATCCCTATTTATATGTTCCCTACTAGGGTATAAGGTGTAACCCTCAAGCTCATTGAGCCTTAAATTCTTACAATTATATCACTTACGGCGTGATTGGTATGATGGAATAGGATGGGAATGGAATCATGATTCTTACCTTCATTCCTATTCCTTTGATTGGTATGTTTTATAAGTGGGAATGGTGATTCCCGCATGAGTTGGTATTACCATGGATGAGGGAATGATCATTCCTTTCTACCTCCATGATATTACGTATTCCTGTCTTGAAAAGAAAATGAATGTTTTTTTATTAATTTTGACAATTATCATTTTCTATTTTATGTTTTCACAAATTAACTTCCTAAATTGAATTATTATATAAAATTGCGTAAATAATATTAAATTATTTGTTGGTCCCAAGTGTCCAAAGAGGTCAGAGGTTCAGAGGGGGGTGAATGAACCTCTATCGATTTTTGCAAACTCTTTAAAACTTTTTTATATAACAGGTTCCTGACCTAAGAGCAGTAACCTGTCTTGAATCAGCAACCTAGCCCTAGGCTCAATCAGGTTACTGACCCGGTATCAGAATGCAATGCAGCAAAATAAACTTGATAGAGTTTCTGATTGGCAAACACGTTTTCCTTTTAAATATGGTTTTAGCAGAATCCTTTTCCAGAATGCTTGTGATGAATGCAACATGATAGATATGCATAGGATATAGAGCATGTAAAACAAAGCATATAAACACACAAGGTTTATAGTGGTTCGAAGGTGGTGTAAGTCTTCTACATCCACTCTACTCCTTCTCAAGGAGGAACTTTGTTAGGTCAGTTCGATTTACAAGCCTCACTTTACAAACCTCTTCCTAACAAACTACGCTTACTAGAATCACATACTCTAGTTCGAGGCCACGACCCACAAATGGCAAATAGCCTATTTCTAGACTACACATTTAGCAAGGATCTAATCCTCTCAACTAAGTTACACCACAAACAACCTAGCGCACACAACATAGTGGTTAAAAGAATAAAATTTTCTTCAACTAGTGCGAAACAGTCTTGATCCTTGATGACTTCAAAACTATTGTAAACTGCTCCTGGAAGGTTGAGTGGCTGAACATGGATAAGCTTGAGAAGTTTTGGGATATATCTGATTTTCCTCTCGACTTTGTTCAACAATTTCTTCAGTCAGCCACACCTTCTATTTATAGATCTTGAAAATATATTCGTTGGAAGAAAGTATCCGTTGAAGGAGATACTTCTCCATTTTGAATGTGAGCTTTGATCTCTTAAGATCTTCTCCGTGGCCGCATTAAATGCTTTTGAGTGGTTCCTGACATGAGCATTTAATGCGTTTACCATTTGCTCCTGGACCTCTCTGTCATTCATGCTGATCTGTCAAGTCGGTATGGGTCCATAGCTGAAGTTCGTGCAATGACTGCTTGATGTCAGTTAGCTTTTCTCTTCTTCTTACTGCATGGTCTTCCTGATGCTGCTTCTTGTTGTCTTCAACTTGCTACTCTTTTTCAGCTTGCTGACTTCTGTAGTCTGCTGACAGCTTCCTACTTGTAGCTTTCTGCTTTCTTCGTTGATCTTCCAGCATGCTGTTCCCTACAGCTTGCTGTCTACTTCTTGCAACATCCTATCTGCTTCATATGCAGATACTTCCTTCAACTTGCTGACCCTTAGAAGATATAATCTCATTTCTTCTAAGGTTGGTTTTCCTTAACACTTGAAAAACCATTAAATGATCTTTTCACTTAAGATCATATAGACAGTATGGAACTAGGTACTGACATCCCTAAGCAAGCAGTTTTTGTCTCATCAATATAATTACTGAAATATCTCAACATTATTTATAAAAATATAAAATAATAACTAATAAATATAAAATAAAAATATAAAAAATAGCAAAAAAATTAAATACATAAATAGTATAAAAATAATTAATAAATATAAAATCTTAAAAACATAATAAAATAATATGAATATAATTTTAATAATACAAATAATTTTAGTTCTGATATAAGATTTATCTATATATATATATATATATATATTTGTAAATACATATAAATAAGATAAATGAATATTAGTATAGATAATCGGTTATTTAAAAAAATATAAATAAATTGTAACTAAAATATTTTTTTAGAAATATAAAATAAGATATTAAGATTTTAATAATATAAAATCATATAGAGTAATTAATAAAAAAATATGAAAAATATATTATTATTATTATTTAATTACTTTAAGAATATGTAAATAATACAAAAATAGTAAACTTAATTAATAAAAAAATATGAAAAATATATTATTATTATTATTTAATTACTTTAAGAATATGTAAATAATACAAAAATAGTAAACTAATAATAAAATTAAAAAATAAAATCTATAAATATAATATATCTTAATATTAGTACAATGATTAATTTTGTGTAAAAAGAATTATTTTTTAATTTAAATATGCCAAATATTTTAAATTGGAGTAATATATTGAATATGAATATTAAATAAAATTATAGTGGAAGGTAATTTGGTCAAATAAAGATTGATTTAATATTATACATTTTATTTATAGTTATCAATCATAAAATATAATTATATTGATTATTTCATTCATTTCATATTCTTTTGTGATACCAATCACAAGAATCTGTATTTTTATATCATTCATTTCCCATCACCATTCCATTCTTGAGTTTATTCCATTCTCACCTAATTTCATTTCATCATACCAATCATGTCGTTAATGTTTTTGGGCCAAAGATTAGATAATCACCTAATGTTATTTTCTTCAATTATCAAGCAATGATATATATATATATATATATATATATATATATAATTAAATAAAAAGAATTCTACCAACATTACATTTAAATTTTGATTGGGGTGTTATACAGACAAAAAATTCTAAAAAAATATAATATATGATGTAAGTTTTGAAATTCATATTGATCTATAATAGCATGTCCACATTTAAAAAATAGGCTCATATTGATTCTTAACGATTAATTGGTTGTAGAATTTAAATAATTGCATTGAGGTCATGATAAAGATGTTGAAGGATTAATGGAACTCCCGGAGCATCGACAATTTGAACCTTGGGAACTCCGATTTATTTAGGATTGAAGCTAGTGATTAAATGTATTACTCAAGGGTAGAATTGGTAGTTCACACTTAATTACTATTCAATTATTCAAATATAATACTTCATCCGTCTTAAATTATGCAATTTTATTTCCAAATTATCTTTATTAATATTCTTTAGCTAACATTTATTAGGGATTTAATATGATACTCCCTCTGTTTCATAATAAATGTCGTTTTGGAGTTTAAATTTGGTTTCATATTAAGTGTCATTTTAGATTTTTAAACAATTTTATTCCCAAAATATCACTATTAATATTCATTAGCTAAAATTTAGGGATTTAGTATGATATATTTATGGAATTAATTTGATTATCTTTTCAATTTTGAATCATAAATTTCTTGATTAGCCAAGAGTATATCTGTCCAATTTGTATGTTCTTTAATCTATAACAAAAATTTCAAAATGACACTTATAATAAAACTGATAAAGTACTTTTTATGGAATTAATTTGATTCTCTTTCTAATTTTGAATTTTAAATTATTTATTTAATAAATAATATATTTATCTAATATTTATATGTCTTAATTTATGACAAAAATTTCAAAACAAAATTTTAAAATAAAATATTTTTGTTTGGTATAAAATAAATCTTTTTTCGTATAAAAAAAGATCTTTTGTAGTTGGCAACATTAATTTCCACTTTAAATAAAATTTACTATTTATTTTTGTTTTTTTCGAATTAAAAGTCAAATGTACAAATGTGTTGTTGGTAGTTGTATAAATCCAATCAGAAAATGTGTGTGATTGGAGTTGAGATGTGTACTCTAGACAAACGCGGCGACCTTTTCATCCTCACAATCACCGGCGACGACCAACACCGCCTCAACCCGGCCCGAATCGACTCCATTCGGGCCGCGCTCCACCAGGCCAAGTCTGAGTCTGAGTCCACGCGCCGCCCTTCCGCCCTCATCACCACCGCCCAGGGCAAGTTCTTCTCCAACGGATACGACCTTCAATGGGCCCTATCAGATCCCGACCCGGCCCAATCCCGAGACCGGACCCAGTCCATGTCCAAGAAGCTCCGCCTCTTGGTGGATGACCTCATCTCCCTCCCCATGCCCACCATCGCCGCCGTCACCGGCCACGCCGCCGCCGCCGGCTTCCTCCTCGCCCTCAGCCACGACTACCTCTTCATGCGCAAAGACAGGGGCTATCTCTACATGAGCGAGCTTGATATCGGCTACAAGATGCCCCACTGGTTTATGGTGGTCCTGAAGCACAAGATCGCCTCTCCCAGGGTTTGGAGAGATGTGGTTTTGAAGGCGGCGAAGATCACGGCGGCGACGGCGGTGGAGTGGGGGATTGTGGACTCGGCCCACGACGGCGCGGCGGCGACAGTGGATGCGGCGGCGGAGCTGGGGGTGGAGTTGGTGGGGAGGAATTGGGTAGGAAAAGTGTATTCCGACAACCGGAGAACCGTGTTTGCTGACGTGGTGGCGGCGCTTGGCTCCGATGAGACGGTCGGGGATGACGGAGATGACGGAGTGGGCGGTGAGAGTAAGGTGGTTTCAAGATTGTGATTTGTGAATCATTTACTCAATTGTTGTGTAGGATTTATGTGGAATTCAAGGGGTGTGAGAAAATTGTAATAATATCTCTATTCTACTTTTCCGTATTCCATCTATATCTATTGACAATGTATACTTTTATACTTAACTAAAATGGTTGTTGAGACTGAGCATAGTTGTAGTGGTGTGGACTAATGAGATATGTTAAAAGAGAGATCATTTAGGATTTTAGGTTGTGTACTAAAATTGTTGTTGAGGTTACATAGTTCTAGTGATGGACTAATGAGATGAAAAAAGAGACCATAAGATATCATTTAAGTTGTATCTGGATGGAAAGATTTGAAATTCATTGCAATAGATTCATCGATGATATTTGGATAGACATAGATTTGAAATTCTTTACTTTCATTCTGAACTGGTTTTTTTAGCAATTTGGACGAATTTCAAATTCACTCTAATTTAAGTGAATTTGAAATTTATTCATTTCAAATCTTGAATTTCAAATCACCTTGTACATATAAGACAATTTGAGAGTGTGAAGGGCCTCAAGCAATGCATATAGATACTAATATGTATTACTATAACATACCTTGAAAGTTGTACTACTTGTTAGAAAGTATTGTATATGGAGGCATGTTTATTGTTTAATTGCATAGAAGCACTATTGGCAAGGCCAAAGTCATAGTACAATCATCAAAACAGATTTCATTGTTGCTCAACCATGTTTCATGAGTTGCTTTATATGTGATGGATTTGAGATTCTGGAAATGGCAATTTTGTTTGCTGCCCTTGGCCTTATGTCTTAAAATCTTTCTTTTCTATTATATATTGTCAATTGCCAAATACATCTTATTTTGTCCATCAGTTATCTAACATTCGATCTAAAGATCAGTTTGATTGGAGCTGTCTCAATGACCCTTTACCTTACTTAATTCACTCTTCATGGTTCTTGCATTTGTGTTGGCAACTGGCAAATTTGTTGTTGTTTCTGAGTTCTTGATTTCTTCTAGAGGACTTGGATATGCATAAGCATAAATAACCATAAGAAGAATTGTTAAATCTAGTCAACTAACGTTTGCATAGATGTGTAATGTGTTACTTGAATACAAGTTTATGATTATGCAACCTTTCTTATGTGTTCTTTTTTTCTTCCACAAGTACCCCAAGAATTTTGCTAATAGACAACAGTTATTAACCGTTGTTGCTATTGAGAATCCCTTTTGAAATTTGGATAAATTGTAAATCCAGCCCAAGTAACAATTTAGAACTAGGAAAAGCATCAAAATGACAAATTCAAATAAATAACATAGGTGAAAGATGTCATCTGATATGAAGAAAACATTGAGATTTAAAAAAAAAAAAATGATGGAAGGCCAGTTTGCAAGCAATATCCTCAACATAAAAGAATTAAATAAATCTTGTTCTGATTGTTATTCAATTTCGCAACTTGTGCAAATTCAATTGTTTGGAGAAAATTACGTAGAGAGAATGAGGCAATCAATTCTTGACCTTTCTTATCTGTTCTTGGTTCTTGATTGTATTAACAATGAAGCAATCAATTCATCAGATCCTCAATTAATCCGAATGGAATTAAACGAATTCAAATTAGCCATAGTTTGTTCTTGAAAAAAAGGAAAGTAAATTCATATGATAATTGCATTCAAGGATAAAATATCGCAACCTTAATTTATAGATATATCGTTATCGTAAAAAAATTTAGAAAATGATGGAAATGTTATTAAAATTTTGGAATTAATATGAAAGCTTAGGAATTATTATAACAAATTATTATGCATATATTTCATTCAAAATCACAATAAAATGACATGTTAAAAGCAAACATATAGATAATAAAGTATATAAATAATGTATGACGTAAAACAACGGATCACAATACAATACAAAATGACTAAAATTAAGAAAATATGAGAGAATATATTATTGCAAGTTGCAACTTTCAACCATAGATATTCACTACAAACAAATAATAAGGGAAAAAATTTTAGATATGTAAGATCACAAGTTAAAATAAATCGCAGTTTTTGTATAAATGCAATATAATGTGATTTATCCATGATATTTCCTGATTTTCATTTAGTTTTGTACTGCGACTAAACCAATAGTGATATCAAGATATTTTGCGATGTATCCACGATACTCAGGAAAAAATACAAAATTAACCCTCAATATTCATAACACAATATCCAAATTTACGATATATCCGCAATATTTCGTAATATTTTCACGATTCTTGCTTGTATTTTAGTTCTAAAGGGATGTTTGGACTAGACTTGACTCATTCATGTCTAGAAGAAAAAAAAAATCCAACAATTCTACCTACTTTTCCTACATTTTCTATAATTTTCAATGTGAAAACGACATGTTAATTATAATTTTACCTACAAAATCCCAAAATAAACACAAGATTTTCAAAATTATACTCATAAAATCTTCTAAACCTTAAAATCCATACTTACAAAAAGTACCTTAAAGTTAAAAACAAACATAAGCTAATTGGTTGACAGGCCCTGCCAACCCTAGCCAACAATGAAAAATAGAAACTAGGGAAACGATTGGGAGTGATACTACTGTGCACAAGGTGCAATAATACTGTTATATTATATGAAGTGATACTGTTATATTAATATAACAGTATCACTTCATATAATATAACAGTATCACTCATATAATATAACAGTATTACTTCATATAATATAACAGTATTGTTGTGCACAAATTTGGATCCGTGCACCTTGTGCACAAAAGTTTTTGCCAACGATTGGAGGCTTTTATAACACTTTATGGCTTTAAAAGTAGACAAATTATGGTGAAATTTGGGAGTTTTACAAAAATAGGAAGTCGCCGACCTAACCGTTCTTGTAGGCGATTTTTCGGTTTGAGAGAAATTAAAAAAAAAAAAAATTGAAGGCCAAAACATATAATAATGATAAAAAATATTTTTTGGGTCAGAAGTTGATGTATAGAGTCTAGACTGTAAAAATTAACAAAAATAATATTATAATTACTTGAAACAGAAATTATTCTAGAGGCGAAACAAAAAATTTAAAAAATTATGCGTAAATTATGTGACGAATTGAAATTAAGAAAAAAAAAAAAAACTCAATATTTTTTATTAAAATCAACTTCCATAAACATAAGTAAATCTAACAAATAATTAGCTTTTCTTTTATCTAAGAAAAATGAGAAACTACAACAACAATATAATGTGTTGACCAAAAGGATAAATAATTAAAAATATCATACCTTTTCATTTTAATCATACTTTTACGCAACTATGTCGAGACACACAATGATCTTTGTTGTATGATCATTATATGTAGACGCAATATAAATGGACACATATACCCTTTGTTATTGTAGTGAATTAAAGTTAATTGTTAACAAGATATATTAATATGTGATTAATAACAAAATCGAATAAGCATATCAAAGATGTGGAAAGTACTAATTATAATACACTAAAAAAAAAGTATTATTTGCGATGAGATATTTTACAATAATAAAAAGTTATCGCATAAGGTCTATTGTTTTGTGACAACGTATTGTCGCAAAAATTGACAATATAAATCGACACAAATTGTCACAAAAAAACAATTAAAAATATTTATTTGCGACAACATGATGTTGTCGTAAATATATTAACAACAACAACATTGTTGTAAAAGAATTATATTTTGTGAAAAGATTTTTACTATAATAACTTTGCAACGATTATCAGTGTTTTTGCAACAACATTTTGTTGGTAATAAACTTTTTATTGTAATAATAATGAGGGGTTGATTTCTTACAGTGGTAGGAAAAAAAAATCATAGTTAATAATTTTTTTCTTAGTCGAGGGTGGAGAGAGTGGGAACTTTTCTTTGTGTATGGTTCTGAAAAAACAATCATTTCAAACCTAAGTGCTGAAAAAATAAATTTTATCCTCTTCGCATCTTCCGGCATCATAGTCTTTATATTGTCAAGAGGAAGAGCATTTCATTCAAACTTTAAGATACCATTAAGTATAAAAGACAATTTAAAGTATATATAATTTTTAAGATGATTGTCAAATATGAAAGTAAAATTTTGAAATAAAGAATGTAAATCTCCAATTTAAACATAAAGAAGAAAATTATTTATAGGCATCAGGTGTATCAGTGGGGAACAGTGCAACTGGGTCGATTCGATTCAATTGTGGTTTTCATGTGCCCCACACGTCCACACACGAATCTATGTGCCCCAAGTCTGCGCTCAAACTCCAATCCCACGTGCCTGACCTTTCAATTATGTTCGTCTAACATTTTAGTTATGTTCGCATAACTTTTATGTTATGTTAGTTTAACATTTTACAGTGTATTACAGACGTATAATACCTTTTAAACCTTTATATTATAATAATATAACATTTATGTATAATAATTTAACTATTATGTTATAATAATATAATATTTATGTTATTATTTAAGTAAATAAAAGTTATACTAATATAACATAAATGTTAAATTATTATAACATAAATGTTCGGCTATACTACATGATTTTTTATATTAAAAAAAAAATAAATAATATCACTTAAGATTATGATATCTATACATAAATGTTATACTAATATAATATAAATGTTATACTCATATAACATAAATGTTACGACAGTAACAAAAAAAAATTAATCTAAACATGGATCTGAATCAGACCGAACCCGACCCGCACAACATATTCTATTACATAGATCTAGTTTCCTACACCTATTTCAAAGGAATAATACTCGTAAAACAATAACTAAAAAAGAAGTGGAGACAATCAGACAACCTTAAAACTTTTTTACCGCTAATGAAAAGAAAAAAAACTACTTAAAATACCTTTTTCAATGCAAGATCGGAGATCCAAACTCAATCTATGTAGGAGGCAGATAAGCGCGTGCATCATACGAACCAGATGAGCGCGTGGAAGGACCTGCGTATATATGACATGGGTAGCCTTACTTTAACCGGCAGATGGGTGTTGTTTCCCACGTAATTTTATTCGAGGCCCATTTCCTCTTTTCAGCCCGTGAACTATATACATATGTAGCATTGTTGGTAATTGCAACTTCAGCCTTTATCTTTTACTAATTGCCGTTTGATCCCAACTCAATTTTCTTTATTCATTAGTTCTGATAATTGAAGCTAATATTCTCCCTTTATCTTCCCGAAATTTCCATTGTACCCCTACTCAATTTTCTTTGTTCATTAGTTCAAATAATTGAAATTAAGCTAAAGTATTATAAAAACTTTTAAATAGTTTTAATTAACTTATCATATAGACCTTTTGATAATACTTAGGCTGGCAGTCTTGTTAAAATTTTGAAATTGTTTTTTTTTTTAATATTGTGTAATCGATTTTCAATAAAAAAAAATTATTTATAATTTATAATTTTGATAAATGTAGAGTGGAAAAAAAAAACTCATATGATATCACTTTTGATAAAAATGAACATATTTTAATAGTTATAAATTTTTATGGGACAATTATACAGGAAAAAAAGGATATCTTTTTTTGTACTTTTAAATTTTTTCATTTTGAACTTTGTTTTTATATTTTATTCTGTAGAAATTAAATTCATGTATTTTCGTTTAGTTTTGAATTGAATCCCTATATTCTCGATTTCGCTAGTAAAAATCGAGTTTATGAAAATTTATTTTAATTGAAACTAAGTTATGATAGAACCACCTCATTTACTATAAGAGTATATAACTTAATCCAAAATAAATGAACATTTACAGATTTGATTCTTAGATAAACCGAGTTAATGGATTTTTTTTGTTTTGTTAGAAATTGAACCATGATAAAATGACCTCAATTAAAATAAAAGTATAAAAATTAATCCAAAACAAAATGAACTTATACGGATTTGACTCTTAGATAAAAAGTAGGGGAAGTGTTGTAAATTTCAAGAAATTGAAGGGTTAGATGTACAATTAATTATGAGACCACATTGCTGATAATGCAAGAATTCTTTGTGTCCAAATATTCTATATTAGCATAAACAAAAAATAAAAAATAATAATGGTGAGAGAGAACAGAAAGCAGACAAAAGAAGAAGAAGCATGAAACAAAAGCAAACAACAACCACATACATTAGAATAATGGCATAGAAACTTGTGGGAGGCACCATCAACATCATCATTCTAACCCCTCCTTCTACTATTCAATTCATTTCTCTCTCTCTCTCTCTCTCTCTCTCTCTCTCTCTCTATACTCTTGTGGGCTTGTGTTTTGGTCCCTCTCTCTCTCTCTATATTCTTGTGGGCTTGTGTTGTGGTCCACATTATGCCTTGGTGTAATGTGGGTGGTTGTTGGATTTCAAGAATATTGCCAGTCAAGATTCATAAGAGATTTGGGAGTTGAAATACTCTGAAATTCTAGCTGGTTTGAGATCATAGCTTTCAAGATGAGACTAGGTGAGTTCAGCTTTGTTGGGTTATTTATTTCTTTATTATTATTATTATTTAATAATAATTCAGTTCCAACTGTTATTTACATGTTAAAAATGCATTTTTTCAATGGGAAATAGTGGAAGTAGTGAAAGAGGAAGAAATATGCAAGAAAATGGGAGGTTTATTGAAGAGATAAAATATGTTGTACCTTCATCTTCTTATGCTTGTACATTGCTCTTGAATGTTACCTTGAAGAAATAAATGTTTTTCCCTTCTTGTCCATGATTTTAATTGCTATGTCGAACCCAATTTGAGTACTCTACTATCTCCACATGCATTGGTGTGATAGTTTTAAGCAAATACAATATATATATATATATATATATATATATATATATATATATATATTTCAATATGCCTCATACCAATTGAGATAGTTGTGAATGGATTTGGAATTCTATGTTGGGTCCCAGGTGGGCCCCAGACATTTGGGTAGAATTAAGTTTTATTCGACTATTCACTTATTCATTGTATTTCTTAGGATTTGACTCTTGATGCTTGAATTATGATCTATCCATTTCTCATTGAGTTTTGTTTGCAAGGATAATTCAGATAGGAGTTACTTAGTAAAGCTGCTATATAATACATTATGCAATCTATGATCACTAACATGCTTTTGGTTTATGCATATTCTAACTTAAAGAAGTAGATGTGTTTTCTGTTTAAGATTCTCTTGATTCAGATGAGAAAAATATGCAACAACATTATGAAGAAGTTAATTGAAATGTTTTTGCAAGATATTTGAGTTGAAACAAAGTTATGTTAGTAGCATTATAATGTTCATTCTCAGCTAATACAGTTTTGTTCTCATTTATGAGTTAAAAGTAATGATCTTCTTTCACAAATGCAGGTATTCAGAAAAATGATTCCGACTCTTCCCCTGGGCCAAGTTTGGATGGTAGTTTCCGGAAACCTGGTTCTGGTATGTTCTTCGAAGTTGAACCTCGTTTAATGTCCAAATCTATTTTATGTTGATAAATTGTGGTGCTTTTATCTACTTCTTTAGATTGGATTGTTTTCTCTTTTCATATGTTGTGATTCTTCTATTCATTAACATCACCAAATTAACAGCTTCTGTTCGTTCAACATTGAGCACATCAAGCAAATTTGTTCCGACTTCAAGAAGGGTGTACAAGGTCCTCAAGGAGTTTTCAACGAAGCTAGTTGATCTTAACGTCTTTTCAGAATATCTCGAGGATTGGGTACAGAAGAGTTTACCCCATTTCAGCTCCCCCTTCTCAGTCGATGATCTTCGTACCTTCGATTTTGCATTGGAAGGAGTTCTATTTCAACAGCTCCTACGCATGCCCTGCCCCCCTTACCCTTCCGACAATCTCAACGAAGATGAATTTCTAGCACTCGAAGACTTTCTTCACACGTCTGCTCAAGAACTGTGGCATGCATTTTGGCACAAGAATAAACCCTTGCCATATTTCGTATCTTGCCCTCGTTATCCTGGATCCAAGTTCTATACAGTCGAGAAAGCTATATCAACGGGACGAGTCGGGGCCCTCTCCGGGGCTGCTTTGATGTCAATGAACAAGGGCAGTCAACACGCTGGTTGGGATGATGTGGTCAAGTTTGTGTTGTTCAAGAAAAGCCTTGTGAAGGGAGAAGGTTTCGGGATTTCTTCTAGCATTGTTTGTGAAGCTCTCTTCTATGCTACACATATACTCTTGTTGAGGAGTTTGAGTAAGCACAATGCTGTTTCGACTGATTATGTTTATGTATCCGTAATTGACTCGAAATTTGGAGGAGTTGTGAAGCTCAGTGGTGACCTTGGCAAGCTCGAGGTTGATCTGAATAACCCGTATCAGTCCATGGCGGATTGGATCACATGTCATGCGGAAGTCAGTGTTTCTCGCATGGATCAAATATGGAACAAGCTTGGAAACGTGAACTGGGGTGACGTGGCGACTCTGCAGATTCTTCTGGCAATGTTTCACTCTATTGTGCAGTGGAACGGGCCGCCTAGGAAGTCAATGGCCTCACTAGCAGCAAATCATAGTCTCCGTCTCCAAAAACGCAGAATGGAGACTCAGCTAACTGAGAATGAAAATGCTCTAGCTTCTTATCAACATGGTAGTGATTACAACGGAGAAATTGTCGAACAAACTCATGAAAACCATCCGACGAGTAAACCGAGAGGGGCTCGTTTGAGCCTTAGTTGCGGCGAAGCGCTATTGATGGAAGATCAGAAGCAGGGGATGAAGAGCTTTAAAATACAAGACTTTCTTGAAGATGGAAATGGCTGTTCTTACATAGCCATAGCTGCGGATTGTTGTTCGGAATTCTTGACATTGTACATTGGAGCTCATCCGTCCCGTTTGGAGCCATCTTGGGAAGACATGAATCTATGGTACCAAGTGCAAAGGCAAACCAAAGTGCTAAACATCTTTAAAGAGCATGGGATTTCAAGCAAACATCTGCCCGAAATAATAGCTTCGGGCAAAATGGTCCACTCTGGGCCCTGCGAGAAGCAAAGCCCAAAGGGACGTTGCGATCACCCGTGGTGCGGAACACCCATGCTCGTCACGTGCCCAATAGGAGAGCCACTTTCGTCCATCATAGCTCATGACGGCCCATTTTCACCCGATGAAGCAACCCGTTGCTGCCGGGATTGCCTAGCGGCCTTACGTAGTGCAAAGATGGCGAACGTGCTTCATGGCGATATACGACCGGAGAACATAATACGCATCATAGACGAGCAAGGGTCAAGAGCGCGAAGCATGTTCGTTCTAGTCTCGTGGGGCCGTGCGGTTTTGGAAGACCGAGATAGCCCCGCGCTAAACCTACAGTACTCATCGGCTCATGCGCTCCAGCACGGGAAGCTCTGCCCGTCGTCGGATGTGGAGAGCCTCGTTTATTTGATTCATTTCATTTGTGGTGGGGCCGTGCAGCAGCCCGACTCGATTGAGTCAGCGTTGAAGTGGAGGCAGAGGAGCTGGGCGAAGCGCGTGATTCAGCAACATCTGGGGGAGGTTTCACCAATCTTGAAGGCATTTGCAGACTATGTAGATAGCATATGTGGGACACCATATAGTGTTGATTATGATGTTTGGTTGAAGAGACTGAATAGGGGGGTGGATGGGTGTGGTGAAGAAAGAGGGAAGATGGTTGAAGAGTGAGGAGTGTTGGTGAAAAGTCTTTGTGAGATTGCTTGGGATTCTGCTTTTTTTTTTTTTTCATGATCAACTAACTAGTGCTTGATTTTACTTTGGGTTTTTTTTGTTTCGATTCATTTTCTTTGTTTTTGTTTTCTAGACTTTAATTGGAATGGGAGCATTTTTTTGTTAGAATTTTGTGATCTTTTTGAGGATGAAGTTAACTCCCTAAAACGATGAAGATTTTAGTGTTTCTGAAAAGCTAGATTAATAATGAATACTACAATTCTTGCAAGAGCACGACTAATTTTGTGAGTAGGTCATTCACAATCCATGAAATAGAAATTGTGTTGTGATAATGAGTTTGATTTGTGAATAATAGAGTTTGATTTTACAAAATTATATTTATAAGATACTCATGAAATTGTAATAGTTAGATAGTTTTATACAAGTTTTTGTTCTAATAATGGAAGAGAGAGATATATATTATTGAATATTTATAAAAGGTTTTGGTATAAAATTATTACTCAAGTATAAATAAAAGAGTATTATTTGTATGCATCAAATGTATGATCATGATTCATGCAATTGGGCGTGCGTGGGTTAGGTCGGATCCGGCCTGGATCCGAGCCCAATTTTTTTTTTTGATTTTTTTCTTAATTGATGTCATAACCTTTATGTTATATGAGTATGACCTTTATGTTATATTAGTATAATTTTTACACACATATATCATAACTTTTAAGTAAATTACTTAAGACTTTTTTCAGTATAAAAAACATAATTAAAAGTTATGTAACCTTTATGTTAACAGAGTATAACATTTTTATTATATTAGTATAACATTTACATACATATATCATAACATTTAAGTGATATTATTTAAACTTTTTTCACTATAAAAATTCATATACTATGACTTAACCTTTATATTATATTAGCATAGCTTTTATGTACAAATATCATAACTTTTATGTACTTAAAAAATATCATAATGTTATATTATTATAACAAAAAAGTTAAATTATTATGTATAACAATTATATTATTACAATATAAAGGTTTTAAAAAGTATTATAGGTCTGTCATACATTGTAAAAGGTTATGCGAACATAACTAAAAGGTTATGCGAATATAACTAAAAAGTTAGATTTGTCGAACTAAGAGGTTAAACCAATATAACTGCAAAACTAGGGTTTGTGCGTGTATTAGCGTGTGAGACGCGTATGAAACACTCCCGAATCGGCTCGATTAAATTATATGGATTTAGGATCCGTGCACTGTGTAAATAAAAATATTACCAGAGCTTAAATTAAGTGGATATTAATTTAATATTAACCCCACCTACCATTAAGTGGATATTAACCCCACCTACCGCCTATCTCACGTAATGAGTGGGCATTATTACTTAGTATTGTTAGTTAGACGTGATGTCCATCAATCGATCAAATTTGAAAAGAAAAAAGAAAAAAAAAACAACAACAAAAAAGAGAAAGAAAGAAAGAAAGAAAATTCTACACTCAATCTTATATTGACAACAATATACATCCATTACATATCACCGTATCACTAGACAAAATGAAAGGATGCAAAAGGATCCAGCAAAAGTCGAGGAAAACATACAATATCGAATTACATTCATAACTTCAAATGATTATTTGTACCCTCAATCTGAATACATGAGTTGCAACATTGAAATGGAGAGTAAAGGCATCGACAATGGTGGTGCGCTGACACGAAGTTCCCCAGAAACCTGATTCATTGATGGCCGGTTCTTCGAATCAGGATTTACGCATTTAAGTGCTATTCTAATTACACGAGTCACTTCGCGACATACTCTTTCGTCATCTGGAGATGGTAACCTCTTATCCAACATCTCAATGAGCATCAAATTTTGAACAATTTTTATAGGAAACAATGAGGAAAGAAATTTCCCGGGATAATTCCCAAACATGATTTCGAACACCACCACACCGAAGCTATAAACATCACATTTCTCCGTAACAACCATGGTGTATGCTAGTTCTACAAGTTTAACCAACAAACACAACATCATATAGTACATATATAGAACAGAAATGTAGAATATATTAATGTGTAGTGTAGTAATTAATACTAAAGTTAATATCAATTTGCTACTTCAATTATGACATTTTTGTCCAGTTGGAGCTTAATCTCATACAATTTTCCGATCATTGGCCATAATTTGCGAAATTTTCTTATTGCTACCTGAACTTAATCTTTGGCACATTTTTTGGGGTCAAAACAGCCGTCGGAAAACTCAAAAATGCTAACCACCTCCAAATACCAGCCAAAATGTATGAGTTATATGCTAAAATTACCATTTTAAGCCAAATTATTATACCCCCAAGTCAATTTCATGATTCTCATTCGATCCAATTCTGAATCAAACAAAAATCACTCTCAAGTTTTGAACAATTTTTGTTCGATTCAAGTTCAAGGTGAATCATAAAATTGACTTAGCATTATATTCGGCTTCGAAAGGAGGTTAATTTGGAGTACGACTCATGCTATTTTTAACAAAAAAAAGTGTCAAACTAAGTTCAGGGTGCAACAGAAAACTTCGTAAAGTATGGTTAGTGATCAGAAAATTTGCTAGTTAGAATTGATATTGACTAACATTTAATACTAATTATACAATACCTACCTGGTGCGATATAGCCATGCGTTCCGACAAGTAGAGTCTGATTGGATGAATCGGGATCCAGCAATCTAGCAGTGCCGAAATCAGACAAGCAAGCTTCAAGTTTAGAATCCAAAAGTATGTTGCTGCTTGAAATATCCCTATGCAAAATTGGTAGGCTACAATGGTGATGCATGTAAGACAGTCCATCAGCAATGCCCTTCACCACGTTTACTCTCTTCATCCAGTTGAGTTCCACAGCTTCATTTGCATCCTTCAACACACTATAAAGACTTCCCCTTTCCATATAATCATAGATGAGAAACATGCAACGTTTGTGGAGACAAAATCCGAAAAGCTTCACTATATTGCGGTGGCGTATTTCAGACAGAACCTTAGCTTCATTCCTGAAAGACATGTCGTATGTTGGATTCTCTCCTTCAAATCTGTGAAGCTTTTTAACAGCAACAACTCTTCCACTCGGTAGCTCTGCTCTATACACACTGCCGTAGCCTCCGGTGCCGATGCAGTATCTGAAATCGAAATTTGCAGTTGATTCAATGATGTCTTCATATGCAATCTTCCCATCGAAATTCCATATCTTGAATATGTCTCCATGCTTAGAATCAGGTGAAGATTTCACCTGCCTTGTTTTCTTTCCTTTGACGTAGTATACAAACACGAATCCACTGAAAATCGAACAGACTAAGAACAATGAAACTGGGAGCAATATTTTTGCAGTGCTGAGATGATCACGACTTGCTTTCCAGCTGTGACGACTAAGATTCTTGGAATCAATGGGAGGAAATAATTTTGGGTTGCCAATGAATGCGCTTTCTGGAAACTTATGCCATAGTTTAGGTGGAATTTGGCCCTCAAAATCATTGAAGGACAAATCAATTGTCGCTGACTTGGAAAGAAAAACAGGAACTTCACCGGAGAGATTGTTTCTGGAAAGAATCATATCAGTTGCCACAATATTTGTAAACTGAGGGGGTATATATCCGCTGATGCGATTGTTGTCCAGGGCCAAATACTCCAGCATTGTTAATTGCCCCAAGCTCGGAGGCAAAGAGCCATAGATGTAATTGTAGCTCAAACTCAAAGATTTCAATTTTATTAACTGGCCCAAGCTTGAAGGCAAGGGGCCACTAATGGCATTATTGCCCAAATTCAAAGATATCAAGTTTGTTAATTGGACCAAGCTTGAAGGCAAAGAGCCATTGATATTATTATAGCCCAATATCAAATATCTCAAGCTTGTTAATTGTCCCAAGCTTGAAGGCAAGGAGCCACTTATATTATTGCTTCTCAAATTCAAATTTTCCAAACTTTTCAACTGGCCCAAGCTTGGAGGCAACGAGCCATTGATGTTATTGAAGCCCATACTCAAATTTCTCAAGTTTGTTAATTGGCCCAAGCTTGAAGATAAGGAGCCACTGATTTTATTGCCTCTTATACTCAAATATTCAAGACTTTTCAATTGGTCCAAACTTGGAGGCAAAGATCCATTGATGTAGTTGTAGCTAAAATTCAAAGATATCAAACTTGCAAGGTTTCCTATTTCAGGCGGGATGGGACCGTAAATGGCGTTGTAAGAAACATCAAGCACCTCCAACTTGGTGAGATTTGCTAGTGAGAGAGGCAACTCACCCGAGAGCCTATTGCCAGACAAATTGAGATAAGTTATATTGAGTAACTTACCTATTTGTGTCGGGATTTCTCCAGTGAGAGAGATTCCACATGATGATGAGCTTCCAGCAAGATCCAATCTTTTAAGGCCTGGAAAAGCAAGCACATCTAATTCATCGAGCAAAATATAGGGCCACGTGGATTTCATACGATCACATAGTCGCGGGTTTATGATGATCGCTGTGACTCTGCCAGCCTCATTGCAAGTGATGCCATCCCACTTGCAATGATCAGTTTGTGAGTTGTTATGAGGCCACCATTTATCCAATGCCTTCAATTCTCTATCTCTACTGCTATGATCATCATCTGCTATTGTAAAGAGTATGATGATCATCATTATAATACTGCCAAGATTCACCACATGAGAGCTTGAATCCATCAAATTGAAAATAAGAAAAGAAAGATTTGCATTAATTTTGAGTAGTATGTGTATGATTTTATATCCAAACTAACTCCAAAGCAAGTGAAAGTCGTCTTCTTCAACTTGGGTATACTGTTTTTCAGGCAGGTGGCTAACACCATTTAAAACTGCAGGCCCACTCATTAATTCCCATATTGCTCTGCCAAAATATTTTTCTGCAATATATAGTGTTTATCTTTTAAGTTCTTTACGAGATTATCCACGCTCCCACTCTTTTATAATATACATCCCAATAAAAATAAAGGTTCGGCTATATACACCACACAACTTATTTAACACATCCTATTTTTTAAGTACATTCTAAGATAAATATATCTTTACTTAAAATTTTCTTAAACACTGTTAGATCCGAGATCAAGAACACAAAAAACACAGAGAAATCAAAGAACAAACGAAGAAGAAATCAACACACGATTTAACGTGGTTCGGCGTAACAAATGCCTACATCCACGGAATCACATCACCAAACTTTTATTAAGAACCGAGTTTACAAACGAGAAAGAACAAATAGCAATTCCTAGCTAACTCTCTGTAAGACAGACTTTCTCTCTCTACAAAAACCAATGCTCTTAAAACTGAATGTGTAAGTCTATGTGTGAAGAACGCGATCTAATATATATAGACAGCTGAAGCCTGGAATTTCCCGCCCAAGACCAGTTCGACCGCCTAACCGTCTTGTCTTCCGAGCTCATCGAATTGCTCCTGCAAAACAGACTTACAACAGAATAACCGTTAAATGGTTAAACCGTTAGACAAACACACGCCTATATTAGTAAACTGCGACTTCTCTTATTTTTCCGAACTCGAACTTCCAGCGAACTGACTTTGCTAGCGAGTTCCATGAACTCCTATGTGCATCGCGAACTGAAACAAGTTCCTTCTTCAGTTTTAGTTCGCTCGTTATGATCCATGCTTATATTTTATCAATCTCCACCTTAAGCATGATCATAACTACTTCCAACCCATTATTTCCTCAAGTAACGTTAGTGGACGAACTTCTTTTAAGTCCGATCAGACTCAGACATAATTCGAACTTAGCAGCAGGCAACGCCTTGGTTAACCCATCAACCGGATTTTCTTCACTTGCTACCTTGCAAACTTTAATCTCTTCCTTCTCCACAATATCTCTTATGTAGTACAACCTGACATCAATATGTTTAGTTCGCTCATGGAAACCCTGGTGCTTCGACAGGTGAATTGCACTGTTATTATCACAGAAAACATCTACACATTTTTGAACAATTCCGAATTCTGAAAGAATTCCCTTGAACCATAACGCCTCTTTGATTGCCTCTATTAATGCAATAAATTCAGCTTCAGTCGTGGATAAAGCCACTACAGATTGCTGTGTTGATTTTCAGCTTACTGCAGTGCCGAACAAAGTAAAAACATAGCCCGTAAGAGACTTTCTAGTATCCATGTTCCCAGCATAGTCCGCATCTACATAGCCTACTATCGGAGTTCCTGAGTTCGGAGTTCTCTTAAACTTCAATCCCAGATTCACTGAGCCATTAATGTATCTAAGCATATACTTCACTGCTTCCCAATGAAACGAACCTGGATTAGACATAAACCTACTCACTAAGCTCATGGAATATGCTAAATCTGGTCGACAACATACCATAGCATACATCAAACTTCCAACAGCATTAGAGTATGATATCTTTCTCATCCTGTTCTCCTCTTCCTTTGTCTTTGGACACTGAACCTTAAATAACTTCAAATGTTGTCCAATTGGTACAGAAACACTCTTACATTGATTCATCTGATATCGAATCAACACCTTTTTTAAGTAGTTGCTGAGTTCGAGCACTACTTCATTTTCAGATCTTTGCCTGGAAATGTCCATCCTTGAGATCCTTTTTGCTTCTCCAAGATCCTTCATCTCAAACTCAGTGTTAAGTAAACATTTAATCTTATTCAAACTTTCCATAGAATTACTAGCAATAAGCATGTCATCCACATACAATAACAAGTAAGTGATTAAAACTTTTGAATCAAATTTAAAATACACACAACTATCATACATGCTTTTAGTGAATTGAATACTTTTCATAAATTGATCAAACCTGAGATACCACTGTCTTGGAGATTGTTTTAGTCCGTAAAGTGATTTTCTGAGTAAACAAGCTTTCTCTTCACAGTTCGGAATCTTCAAGCCTTTTGGTACCTTCATGTAGATCGTCTCCTTCAGTTCACCATGTAAGAAGTCTGTGGTAACATCCATTTGATGTAACTCCAAGTTGAACTGAACTACCATTGCGAGCAATATTCTAATGGAACAATGTTTAACCACTGGAGAGAAGATCTCTGCGTAATCAACACCCTCTTTCTGAGTAAACCCTCTAGCCACTAGTCTTGCTTTAAACCTCACTTTGTTATTTTGAGCAGCTTCAATTTTCTTCTTAAAGATCCACTTGCAACCAATAAGCTTCTGATTCTTCAGCTTATCAACAATGGTCCAAGTCTCATTTTTGGCTTGAGAACTCAGTTCGTCATATATAGCTATTTTCCACTTCTCTTTCTCCTTGCAAGTAGTAGCTTCAGTATAGTCACTTGGCTCATCGTGCTCTATATTTTCAGGTGCAAAGAAAACAAAAGAAGTAGAGTTAGATTGATCAAATCTAATAGGTGGTTTTACTAACCTTCTTGGTCTATCTCTGACGAGCTGATAGTTCGCAAGCGTTCGATCCTCGGGATCTTGTTCCCCTTGATCTTCAGTGTTCGCTTCTTCTTGTTGAGCTCCAACATCTGAATCAGAATGCTTCGGCTCTACCTCAAGCTCGGCTCTCTCACCATCATGAGTACTTGTTTGATTTTTATGCCCTCTTTATTCATAGACATGCAAGATTCATCAAATGAGACATCTCTGGACACAATACACTTCTGGTTTCCTTTCTCCAAACACCATAGCTTGTATCCCTTAACTCTTTCTGGATATCCCAAGAAAACACACTTGAGAGCTCTTGAGTCTAATTTGTCTTGCTTGACATAGACATAAGCTAAACATCTGAATACTCTCAGTTCGGAGTAGTCTGCTAATCTTCCATTCCATTTCTCTTCTGGAGTCTTGAAGCCAGTAGCACTTGATGGAGTTCGATTGATTAGATATGCTGCAGTGGTAACTGTTTCACCCCAAAAACTCTTATCTAAACCCGAACTTAAAAGCATACACCTCACCCTTTCTAAAAGTGTTCGATTCATCCTTTTTGCAAGACCATTTTGCTGAGGAGTGTATGAAGTGGTTTTGTGTCTAGTTATCCATTTTTCTTTGAAAAATACGTTGAACTCATTTGAGATGAACTCTAGGCCATTGTCAGTTCGGAGATACTTGAGCTTTCTATCAGTTCGATTCTCCACCTGAATCAACCAATCCTTGAATCTCTGGAATGCTTCATCATTGCTTTTGAGTACGAACACCCAAACCTTTCTTGAGAAATCATCAATGATTGATAGAAAATACCTGCCACCATTTTTTGTGGTTGCTCTTGTAGGGCCTCATAAATCTGAATGTACATAGTCCAGCCTACCTTGAGTTATGTGTTCGCCAGTACCAAACTTCAGTCTTTTGGCTTTTCCTATCATACAGTAGTCACAAAAATCAAGCTCACTGATTTTGTCTTTCCCAAATGCATCTTGCTTTTGAAGTTTGTGCAAACCTTGGAGGCTTATATGAGCTAATCTCTTATGCCATATAAGAGTTTTATCCACCTCCTTTGCTGAGTAAGATCCACCAATAGCCGTAGTTCCCTTCAAGTAATACAGATCATACCTCTTCAAACCCTCCAAAACGATTCTGGAATCTTTCATAACCTGCATTACTCCACCTCCAGCTGAAAACTTGTATCCTTGGGAGTCTAGCATACCTAGAGAAATTAAATTTCTCCTCAATTCGGGAACAAATCTTACATTTGATAAGATTTTCACTGATCCATCTTTCATTTTCAATGGAACAGCACCAACACCCTTGATTCTGCAAGTCTTGTTGTTCCCAAGCATGACATCTCCCTTTTCTTTCAAGATCAAATCCCTGAACCACTCTTTATGAGGGCTCATGTGGAAGGAGCACCCTGAATCAAGAATCCATTCTTCTTTAGTATCATTAGAAGTAATAGCTAGTACCTCAGAGGATTCGTATCCAGTGTTGGAGTTCGCTGCATCAGTAGTTAGATTTGCTTGCTTCCCTAGTTGGTCCAGCTTTCCTTTCTTGTTCCCTTTTAATTTGAAACAGTCCTTTTTGTAATGCCCAGACTTATGGCAATGGAAACATCTGTTCCCCTCAATGTCTTCCTTTGAATCTTGATTCAACATTGGGGCTTTCTTGTTTGCCTTCTTAAACTGTTTCTTCTTTCCTCCGGCTTGTTTAGCCATTAGACTCTCTCCTCCACCTTGAGCTTTGTGCTCTGATTCCTTTGTCAACTCCTTGGTCTTCAAGGCAGTTATCACTTCCTCCAATGTCTTCCATATAAGATGGAATCACAAAAGTTTTCAAACTTCTTTGGGAGCGAACTGAGAAGCATTAGAGCTTTATCTTCTTCTTCAAGCTTGACATCAATGTTCTCAAGATCATCTAAGATCTTAGCAAACTCCTCCAGTTGATTAGACAACGGTTGATCTTCCAGAACCTTGAAAGCATACAACCTCTTCTTCAGAAATAACCTGTTGGCCAGCGATCTAATCATATACAAACTCTCAAGTTTTTCCCAAACACCTTGAGTTGTTTCGATCTTGGAGACCTCACGTAGAATCTTATTCTCCAAACTGAGAATAATCATACTGTGTGTCTTCTCCATAAGAGTAGCCTTCTGGCCGGCCCTCATACCCTCTGGAAAGATATCGATACCCTGCAAAGCAGCGGCAACACCATGTTGAACCAACACGGCCTTCATCTTGATTCTCCATAGACCAAAATCACCTGAACCATTAAACTTCTCTATATCAAACTTGATAGAACCCATCTCTTGATCTCAAAATTTCCCACAGACGGCGTCACTTGTTAGATCCGAGATCAAGAACACAAAAAACACGGAGAAATCAAAGAACAAATGAAGAAAAAATCAACACACAATTTAACGTGGTTTGGCATAACAAATGCCTACATCCACGAAATCACATCACCAAACTTTTATTAAGAACCGAGTTTACAAATGAGAAAGAACAAATAGCAATTCCTAGCTAACTCTCTGTAAGACAGACTTTCTCTCTCTACAAAAACCAACGCTCTTAAAACTGAATGTGTAAGTCTATGTGTGAAGAACGCAATCTAATATATATAGATAGCTGAAGCCAGGAATTTCCCACCCAAGACCAGTTCGACCGCCTAACCATCTTGTCTTCCGAACTCATCGAACTGCTCCTGCAAAACAGACTCACAACAGAATAACTGTTAAATGGTTAAACCGTTAGACAAACACACGCCTATATAAGTAAACTGTGACTTCTCTTATTTGTCCGTACTCGAACTTCCAGCGAACTGACTTTGCTAGTGAGTTCCGCGAACTCCTATGTGCATCGCGAACTAAAACAAGTTCCTTCTTCAGTTTTAGTTCGCTCGTTATGATCCATGCTTATATTTTATCAAGCACACCCCACCATATTACAATTATACCTTCTATAATAAAGAAAAATAAAAAATCCAAAAAAAAATCCCTCTTTTTCCTTGTGAATTCACGCTGATTCTCTCTTTCTTTTTTGAGTGATTCTCCTGTGTCCCAGGGTGTCCCCAACACGCCCCAGCGACCCGCGTGTATTTTAATTTTTTTTATGTATATATTGAAGGTATCCATGGAATACCTTTTTAGGTATCACATGTATAGCTTCTGTATACCTTCAAGGTATCCATGAAATACCTTTTTTTCAGACATCACATGTATACATTAAAGGTATCCATGGAATACCTTTTCAGGTATCACGTGTATACATTGAAAGTGTGCGCGCAGTGTGGGCGCATGGGCGCGTGGTTTTTAAGGTGTTACAGATTTGTCCTATAGATATTACAAATATGAACTAAAGGTATGTGATACCTGAAGAGTATATGTGAGATACCTTTAGAGCAAATGTGAGATACCTATTAGGGGCGTGGGCACGTGGGCGCGCCTGGAAGCAGCCCACGCGCCAGGGCGGGCCCTGGACATATAAGTTTTTGCGTTCTTTTTTTTGCTTGTTTTTTTACCTTCCCTTTTTTAAAATTGTTAATGAAGAAACCATGTTCATCCAAAATTTATTGTTTTATACATTTTTTGAAGCTAAAACAATAAGATTTATATGAAAATATCATTAAAAAAATTCTTAAAAGCGAAATTTTTCAATCGTTTCGATCGATCTTGGTTGGTTGAACATATAGCAGTATGTTCAACCACTGATGGTCGAACACACAGTGTAACATTCTACCTATGGTTGAACATCTTTAAGAGTGATTGACTTGTAGAGGTCAAACATATAGTGTAATGTTTGGCCTATACAGGTCGAACGATGTGTTTTCAGCAAAAAAAAAAAATTGACAACCATCTTTATTTTCGAAATATTTAACTACACTATATAAAACAATAGAAATGCATGAAAAATCTTAATTTATATGTTTTAAATACTTCTTTCATCTATCACTTTGATTATTAATTTCATAAATCAAGATTTGTTGAGTTTTTTTTTTATATTTAATTTAGGGTTCGAGAAATATGGAGAAGAAGGGAGAAATATTTTTCATTTAAAAATAAGGGTGTTTTAATATTTATATTTTTATCTACTTTTTATTTATCTTATTATGGAGTGTGTTTAGAAGATGGTGGAGTGTACATAACCCAACCCTAAAAATAATTATAAGTTTTAAAAAAATTATAAACACACCCAATAAAGCAATATCATCCTTTAGGAAAAAAAATGAAAAAAAAAAAATTATAAACACACCCAATATACCAATTTTGTCTTTTAACATGTTTTAAGTTTTTTTTTTTTCAAGAAAAAGTTACCCCGAACAAAAATCATAAAAAAAATATTTCTTTTTTGAAAAATGAAATAATATTTTGAGAGCTTTGTTTGACTTGAGGTGGTTGAATATAGAGAAGAAAGTTCGACCATGAGACGTTGAATTACATAAAGGGAACATTCGATTCGAAATGATCAAACAAAAATTATTGGTATTGACATACTTAGATCGAACACATCTTGCAATATACAATCTGTATATAAATCGAATACAGGTCGAATGATGTGTTTTTTAGTGAAATTTGTGAGTTAACATTTTTTTTTACGAAATATTTAACTATTTGTATAAAACCACAAAAAATGTGAGAAATATTACATTATTTGTTCCAAATATGTTTTTGTACACCATTGCTAAGTTTTTAGGATTAGATTTTAAGAAATATGAAAAAGGAAGAATATGTGATTTCTTAGAGATAAGTTCCAAGAAGAAAGGGAAATATATTCTTATTTAAATAAAAAAATTATTTTAGTTTTTTCATCTAAAATTATTTTTCATCTATTTTATTTATGAAATATGTTTAGAAAAGGGTGGGATATGAATAGTCACACCCTTTACAAAAATATAACTTGTTTTATTGTTTTTACCAAACAAAAAATATAAAACATATTAAAAACTCCAAATAAAAAATTATAAAAACTTATTAGATTTATAGACTAAATCGGAGCCCCATTTTTTACAAATCAAATGTGATTTATAGACTTTAGATTGTGATTTGATTGTTTCACAAATCTAATGTAATTAGATTCTCGCAGTTGAGACCTATCCATAAGAAATATCCAAGTCAGCGCGTCAACTGTCATGAACTTGGTAATCAACTCACCGACACCTCAACATTTCTACTTTTCGTCTTCCATGTATTTATGATGGGTCATTTTGTTTTGATATTTATTGTCTTAATGATTTAGACCTATCAGTATTTTGATTTGAATTGAATTTTAAAAATAGGTCGCTAAATTTTAATTATACAAACTGTAAGATATAAAATTTGGAGTACTTATAATGCTAAAAATATTTAATTGTATTATCATAAAAAAGAAAAAAAGATTAACAAGTTTAAAATAACACAATTATTTATATGCATCAGATGCAAGGGTCAGGAACCGTGCAATAAGGTCGATTCAATCCGATGGTGTTTTTCACGCACCACACACACACTTCACGCACCCAGACCCACCCACAGGTCTGCGTTCAAACCCTAGTCTGCACGCCTAACCTTTCTGTTATGTACGCCTATCATTTTAGTTATTGTTGGAAAGTGGGATCTGGTTTAAGACAAAAGTAAGTGAACAGTGGCGGATGATACCCAAAATGTTGCCACAACACTTGATACAACACTTACTTTAAAAAGAGTTTGCAGCGGAAATTAAAAAGATATTCAAAGATATAACTTTTCAAGATATATATAATTATATATCTTGAGGTGCCTTAGGCAAAATATTATTCACAAGAAAAAGTGAATTCCAAAAAATAGGAAAAACCTACAAAACTAGAACTCATAAAAGATCGAAAAAGATCTAAAGAAAAACTCTTTGAGTATACAATATCACTCAGCTCACTCAAACCTCTCTTGGAAGGATTCTTGGATACTTAGAATATATCAAGCTCGTTGGGATTCCAAGGATAAGTTACAAGACAAAGTAACTCTCCTATTTATAGACTCCTTCCATGATAACCAACTGAACTATTATCCTAAAAAGTAGCCTCAACAAGACCGTGGGTCCTTGCACAGCAAGGTCTGATAAATGCATGAGCACTTTTCTCCAGGTTGTTACTTCAATGTTCCAACTTGATTGACTTGGTCTACTCACACAGCTCTTGAGACTTGCTTGGTTGACTTGGTCCACTCACACAACCCTTGAGACTTTATCTCTAGTTAGTTGCTAGGTTGTTGTTTATTCTCTTGACTGAGTCCATATTCTTTGTTTACTTGGTCTATGACCTGCAAAGACAGTATAAACAAAATACAAATGCAAAACACGTGGAGAATTGTGAAGGAAGACAAAACAGTCAAGAATGTTGCAACGGATGTTGGGCAACATTCCAACCAACATTTGGTTTTTGGACAACAATATAATTAACAAAATTGCTTACTAAAAATGTTGACTATTTAGTCAACTAAAGTCCATCTAACAATCTCCCCCTTTTTGTCTTTCTTCACAAAACCTATGAAAGCTAGTATTTGTAAGTCAAAACAAACAAACTCCCTCTGCAGATTTGCAAAACTGAAACCCAATGCCAATCAGATTAACAAACCAATTCCAAACAGATTATCAAATACAAAAATAAGTTAAACAAATATCCAACAAAGTTTGAGATCAACACCAAAAGTTTGACATAAAGATAATCTAGTTTGAAAATAGCAAAAGATTCAGAAGAAACAGCAAATCAGGAGATAATCAGTAGCAACAATAAATCAGTCTTCTTCACCATCAAGCCTGGATCCAGATGTGCTTGTAGCAGTTTTCCTCAACTCTCCCCTTAAAAAGATGCAACAAAAAGAAACAAACACAGATAAAATCCAGACTCAAAACAAATATAACACGTTGCAGATATGATGAAATCTATAATATTCAGCCAATTTATACAATACATTAATTATCAGCTCTTATAATGAAAAATAGCACACGTACAATTCCTCAATAAAACTTATTAGAGATAGGTGCAGATACAACTGAACACATCATAGTAGCGAGCTCTGTGTGTTCCAGCTTTCCCATCCTTAATTAAATAGCATAGATAGATACAACACACCTGAATACATCATGGTTGCGAGCCCTGTGTATCCCAGCTTCTCTATCTTAGATTATGTGAAATTTTCTTAGGATGAGTACAGTCACAACTGAGTACAATGTGGTGACGAACCCCATGTACCCCAACTTTCCCATCTTATCTCTTTAAGCAATTATAGACGAGTCAGTCACAACTAAATGTATCGTGGTAGTGAACCCCGTACACCTCAGCTTTCCTGTCTTTAAATAAAAAGAGGAATAAAAGTGGCTTTTGAAAGATTAAGAGCTGTCAAATTAACTTATAGTATAATATGGCTGAAGAAGATAACATCAATATAGCACGTGTAAAAACAAGAAAGAAAAGAACAGAAAGATGCAAAAAGAACAGATGCAGACGCAGATGTTGCCCAGAGAGTGACAACATCTTCAAAAACACTTCTACAGGATGCACAGACCGAGGGATTTTTTAAGACTGAAAAATCTCTCATTGTTTAGAGCTTTTGTAAAGATGTCAGCAAGTTGATTATTTGTGTCCACATACTCTAAACAAATAAGTTCTTTTTCAACCATATCCCTAAGAAAATGATGTCTAATATCAATATGTTTTGTTCTTGAGTGCTGAACTGGATTCTTAGAAATATTAATGGCACTCAAATTATCACAAAACATGACCAATGTGCTAGTGTGCAGACCATAGTCATCAAGCATGTGTTTTAACCAAATAAGTTGAGCACAACAACTCCCAGCCGCTACATATTCAGATTCGGCGGTTGAGAGAGACATGCAATTTTGCTTGCGACTATACCAAGATACCAGATTATTACCCAAGTAAAAACACCCTCCGCTAGTATTTTTTCTATCATCAAGATCTCCTGCCCAGTCAGAATCACTAAAGCCAACTAGATTGGTGTTAGTATCCTTCGAGTACCAAAGACCTAAATCTGGTGTACCAACTATATATTTGATTATTCTTTTAACCGCATTTAGGTGTGCTACTTTGGGGTTGGCTTGGTAACGTGCACACAAACACACACTGAACATAATGTCAGGACGACTAGAAGAAAGATAAAGAAAACTACCAATCATTGACCTGTATAGAGTAGGATCAACATCTTCCCCCATACTTTCTGAGCAAATCTTTTGAGATGAACCCATAGGAGTTTTCATATGCTTCGCATTTTCCAATCCATATTTCTTGATTAAACTTCTGGCATATTTGCTTTGGGTAATGAAAATTCTATCGTTCTTCTGTTTCACTTATAAACCCAAAAAGAAAGTTAGTTCACCTATCATACCCATTTCAAAAGTAGAGGACATGGCTTCAACAAAGTTATCTAACATTGTTTTTGATGTAGCACCAAAGACAATGTCATCAACATATATTTGAGCTATACAAATATCAGTCCCCAACTTTTTAATGAACAGAGTACGATTAGCCTCTCCTCTAGTGAACCCAAATTGAAGTAGAAAATCAGTTAACCTTGCATACCATGGTCTTGGAGCTTGTTTCAAGCCATATAGTGCTTTATCAAGCTTGTAGACATGATCTAGGTTAAAAGGATCTTCAAACCCTTTAGGTTGAGCAACATATATCTCTTCAACCAAGTAACCATTCAAGAATGCAACTTTAACATCCATTTGATGCAAGGTAAGTTTTAGATAACAAGCAATTGCAAGTAAAAGTCTAATAGACTCAATCCTAGCCACAGGTGCAAAGGTTTCATCAAAGTCAACCCCTTCAACCTGTGTATAGCCTTGAGCTACTAGTCTAGCTTTGTTTCGAACAATAATGCCATTTTCATCTGTTTTGTTCTTAAAGATCCACTTAGTTCCTATTACATTCGTATTTGAAGGTCTAGGAACAAGGGACCAGACATTGTTCTTGGCAAATTGTTCCAACTCTTCTTGCATGGCCATTATCCAAAAATTATCTTTTTAAGCTTCATTAGCATTCTTTGGTTCAAAGTTAGACACAAAGCAAGTAAATTTTACCTCTGAGAATATTGTTGACATACATACATGACTAACCATCTCTCGATAATCTCTTCTTTTACCTCGAGTTCTTATACCTTCATTTACTTGTCCAATTACTTGTGAACTTGGATGAACATTTCTTATCCTTGAGGGAGGATCCATTCTTATTGGATCAAGTATAGTTTGCTGTTGTTCAGTTTCTTGATCATTAGACTCTTCTGAAATTTTAGTGGCGGATGTTAGAGCAGATGTTGCCTCAACATTCTGGACAACATCTGTCACTGTTTCTTCAGTCTTCTCTATTATGTCCAGTATTTTGCTATCATCTCATTTGCCTGTAATATCAAGTAAATCATCAAAAACAACATTGACCGTTTCTTGGACAGTCTTTAATCTCAAATTATAGACTCTATAAGCATGACTGTTTTGAGAGTAACCAAGAAACACTCCCTTATCACTTTTGGAGTCAAATTTACTCAATTGATCTCTGTCATTTAAGATGTAACAAATGCAACCAAATATGTGAAAATAGGCTAAGTTAGGCTTCTTCCCATTCAGAATTTCATATGGAGTCATTGAGGTACCTGGCCTTAAGTATACTCTATTAGAGATGTCACATGCTGTGTTTAGAGCTTCTGCCCAAAATCTTTTAGAAAGACTTTTTGAACCAAGCATAACTCTAGCCATTTCTTGTAAGGTTCTATTTTTCCGTTCAGCTACTCCATTTTGTTGTGAAGTTTTGGGGGCTGAGAATTCTTGAAAAATTCCTTTCTTCTCACAAAAGTTAGTGAAGGAATTATTCTCAAATTCCCTACCATGATCGGATCTAATGCGGAAAATAGGTGAGGAAAATAAATTCCTAATCCTAGCATGTAACACCTTAAACATGTCAAAAGTTTCAGATTTTTCTTTCAAAAAATATATCCAAGTATACCTAGAAAAATCATCCACAATAACATAAGAGTATCTCTTACCTCCCAAGCTGTCTACCTCAATGGGACCCATAAGATCCATGTGTAACAATTGAAAGCAATGTGTTGTACCTGATTTTTGACCATCAGGATGTGTTGCATTGTGTGAAGCTCTAGTTTGTTTACCTTTAAGACAATCTTCACACACAATTGTACCTGCCTTGTTCAACTTAGGCAGACCTCTAACAGCTTCAAACTTGATCAATCTTTCAAGATTTCGATAGTTCACATGGCCTAATTTCTTATGCTACAAAGAAGTGTCATCCAACTTTGAATGTAGACATGCCATTTGTTCTTCAACTAAATAGCAATTGTCTTTTGATCTAGTTCCTGTCATGACACAAGCACCATCATTAGCAAATACTTCATATGAATTTTTATTGAATCTAACCTGTAGATTATCATCACAGAGTTGGCTTATGCTAATTAGATTAGCCGTAAGACCATTCACATGTAGAACATTATTTAAGGAAGGAAACCCAAGTATGTTCAGCCTTCCTTTTCCAATGATCTTTCCCTGAGAACCTCCTCCATAAGTGACCATTCCACCATTCAAAGAAACATAATCTTTAAGGAAATTCTTTGTTCCCGTCATGTGACGTGAACATCCACTATCGAAGTACTATGAACCTGAAACGTTAGTTTTTAAAGCAGTATATACTACAAAACAGGTTTCATCAGATTTAGGCACCCAAGTCTTTTTGCAAACAGCCTTAGTTCTTTTCTGTTCTAAAATGTTGTCTGAAGTGTTTGTCAACACTTTGGGCAACATCCGTTGTTTTAACAGATTTCTTTTATACTTAAAACAGTAAGGCTTAATGTGACCAGGTTTAGAACAGAAATCACATATAAACTCTACTTTTAAAGATTCTTTAGAACATTCTTTATCTTTTGAAGTGCTAGAATCCATATGTTTATCACATGCTGGCACAAATTTGTTTGCAAAGCTTTGGTAACCTAAACTAAAAGTACCAGTCTGATTCAAGTTAAGAACTTCATTCAGATTAGCGGTTCCTTTGTTTAATTTTGAAAAAATGGCTTCGGCCGACTCTACTTTAGACATGAGATTAGATATTTCAACATCTTTCTTAGTAAGCATTACCTCAAGTCTTGTTAGAGTGTCCTTAAGATCATTATTCTCCTTGGATAATTTCTCTACACTCTTCTTCTACTTTTTCCATTCTTTCAGCAAAGCCGTGTAGAGTTCTTGTATTTCTCCAAGTAAATCATCATTCTCCAAGTCTTCCACGTCTTGATCACCTGTATCAACAACAACAGACCCATGAAAACAGTTTACATCTGAGTAATCAAAGAAAACAGACCTTTCAGTTTCGGCAGCAGCAGATGTTGGAGAAAATGTGCCAACATCCCAACCAACATCTTCACTGTCCGATAAAGATTGCTCATGTATTGTGGCCATCATTGCTGTCGAACTCTTTTCAACCTTTTCATCATCTGATTCATCATCACTTAAAGAAACCCAAAAAGTCTTACCATGTTTCCTTAGAGTATTAGCACATTCATTAGCATAATGACCACAACCGAAACATGCACGACATTGAATTTTTTCAAGATGTTTGGGATCAAACTTTGAGACATCAGAATTTCTTCTAACATTACCATCCTTTTGAGATTGAAAAGTTTTCTTTTGGAAACTGTTTTTGGTATACTGCTCATTAGGCTTGACAAATTTTTTCTCTTTATTAAGTTTTCTTACCATAGCATTGTACTTACGGGTAATTAAAGCTACACTAGGTCATTCTCCTATCTCTTCCAAATTAAAGCTACACTAGGTCATCCTCTTCCTCTGGAATACCATTGGAGGATTGAGCTTGATGAGCCACACCCTTGCCCTTAAAATTGTCCTTTTGGGACAACATATTAACCTCATAATTCTTTAAAATATTCATAAGAGTATTGAGATCCATGGAAGCAAGATGATGAGCTTCTTTTACAGCAGAGACTTTGAGATTATACCTTTCAGGTAATGTACGAATGATTTTGTACACCAAATGCTTGTTGTTTATGGGCTCACCAAGCATTTGACATTCATTAGCAATGTCTATTACCTTCTCGAAGTAAGATGTGATGTCCTCATTGTCTTCCATCCGGAGCCTTTCAAACTGACTGGAAAGTATCCTCAATCTTGTCTCCTTGACACTTGCATCACCTTCACAATACATTTGCAAGATATCCCAAGCCTGTTTAGAAGTAGCACAATTTTGAATCAGTTTGAACATATGCATATCAACCCATGAAAAAATGGCGTTGAGAGCCTTTTCATTGCAACTGGCGTCATTGAGTTCAGTTTGAGTCCACTCCGATTCCGGTTTGTCTGCGACATCACCATCCTCATCACGAGTAGTTTTTGGAACAGTATAACCATTAATTACCATCTTCCATGCACGATAATCAATTGATTTGATATGTGCACGCAAGCGGATTTTCCAAAAAGTATAATTATTTGGACCATCAAGAACGGGAAGTCTCCCAAGATTAGGATTTGCAGGATCCATATTCAAGCTGACCAGACCCAACCACTCAGTGTATCGAGGGTTGGCTCTGATACCACTTGTTGGAAAGTGGGATCTGGTTTAAGACAAAAGTAAGTGAACAGTGGCGGATGATACCCAAGATGTTGCCACAACACTTGATACAATACTTACTTTAAAAAGAGTTTGCAGCGGAAATTAAAAAGATACTCAAAGATATAACTTTTCAAGATATATATAATTATATATCTTGAGGTGCCTTAGGCAAAATATTATTCACAAGAAAAAGTGAATACAAGTGAATTCCAAAAAATAGGAAAAACCTACAAAACTAGAACTCACAAAAGATCGAAAAAGATCTAAAGAAAAACTCTTTGAGTATACAATATCACTCAGCTCACTCAAACCTCTCTTGGAAGGATTCTTGGATACTTAGAATATATCAAGCTCGTTAGGATTCCAAGGATAAGTTACAAGACAAAGTAACTCTCCTATTTATAGACTCCTTCCATGATAACCAACTAAACTACTATCCTAAAAAGTAGCCTCAACAAGAACGTGGGTCCTTGCACAACAAGGTCTGATAAATGCATGAGCACTTTTCTCCAGGTTGTTACTTCAATGTTCCAGCTTGATTGACTTGGTCTACTCACACAGCTCTTGAGACTTGCTTGGTTGACTTGGTCCATTCACACAACCCTTGAGACTTTATCTCTAGTTAGTTGCTAGGTTGTTGCTTATTCTCTTGACTGAGTCCATATTCTTTGTTTACTTGGTCTATGACCTGCAAAGACAGTATAAACAAAATACAAATGCAAAACAAGTGGAGAATTGTGAAGGAAGACAAAACAGTCAAGAATGTTGCAACGGATGTTGGGCAACATTCCAACCAACATTTGGTTTCTGGACAACAATATAATTAACAAAATTGCTAACTAAAAATGTTGACTATTTAGTCAACTAAAGTCCATCTAACAGTTATGTTCGCATAGCCTTTATATTATGCTAGTTTAACCTTTTACAGCTTATAAATTATCTATAATACCTTTTAAACATTTATGTTTAATAATTTAATTTTTATGTTATAATAATATAACATTTATATTTTTTTAAATACATAAAGGTTATGATATTGTACATAAAAGTTATACTAATATAATATAAAAGTTAAATTATTATAACATAAAGGTTCAACTATACTATTTGAATTTTTATACTAAAAAAAATCTTAAATAATATCACTTAAAAGGTTATGATATTTGTACATAAAAATTATATATACTAATATAATATAAAAGTTATACCCGTACAACATAAAGGTTACGACATAACTGGATGGGGATCCGGATCGAATTGTACCCAACTCGACCCCCACGCGCCCAGTTATACAAATTATGATCCGTACACTTGGTTTATAAGAACACGCCACTCTTAAAATAATTACTAAATACCACTCGCCTGGAAAAGTACTCATTTATAAATGCACTTTTATAAAGCAATTATTCTTGATGTAGAACAATTATTTTGAGTGTGTAAAACGTACTTCAATTACACTTCCAGTTATGTTATTTTTCACAAAAAAAAAATTTATAATACACATTAGACACTGTTACTTTTATAATCCGGTGAAACAAAGTCACATAAAGTACCTACGATTCAAACCAAGTTTTACAAAATAATCTCTAATTTGTATATTATAAATTATAGATTAACTTATGTGAAACATGCAACGAACCTACAACAGTTTCGCCTATGTTCTCATGGTAAGAAAGTTGAAAAATTAGAATCATTTATGTTGTGGGCCTACTTCTATCTACATAGGTCATTATATAATATAAACACAGGGTCCAGTGGTTGACTAATCAATTATTGAACTAAATTCAATAAAATATAAATATGAATATGTAGGTGATATTTGTTTTGGATTTAAGTATGACCGGGGAAATCGGATTTTAAAACTTGGTTTTTATTTTGAAATAAATGTGAATAGTTAAAATTTTTGTTTGTTTAAAGATTTTATAGGTATATAGAATGACAAAAACTTTTATACATCAGTTGCACAGTTCTGAAACCGTACACTCGCCTCCCACGCATAACCACGCGCCCGCACGCGGTCCAAGGTCGCACACAAATTCGTTCAGATTCGATCACACTCTTGTCTGCTGCCAAACACCTCCTAATTGTTGTCCCCGACGGCTCTCCTCCATTGCAGCCAACACCCCAACCCATAACAAGCCCAACTCAACACACAACACCCATCTCACTTGCACACCCTTAACGAAACTCACAAACATAGCTCACAACAAATTCAAGCATGGTCGGCGGTTGCATTTGCAGGCACCACTCACACAAAAACCAAAACGAGAAAGGATACGACCCGTGCCGACCCGGATTGCACAGTGCACCAGATGTACACCAGACGTACTCTTTTGTAAAATATGATAGTTTTTGAAGAGATATCATAATTCATGTTTGTTAAAGCTTTCAAATAAGGATTTGAGATAAAATGTTGTGTAGTTTTTGGGTAGTGTTTAATTGTTGTGTTTATTTTAATGCAATTAAATGACGTGGCAAGTGATTTGGCATATTAGGTAGGAAATAATAAAAAAAAAAAAGTCACATGCGAAAAAATTCACATAAGCGAAGTTGATTGAAATCATGGAATTGTGGGTGAGTGTGTGAGACTCACCGAAAATTGTCCTGAACATACAAATTCCAATGAAAAAAAGATTGAAATTGGACAAATTTTTCAATTGGAGAACTAAAATTAATTATCGAAAAACAATAAAATCAAAATCGGATACCGCCTCGACAAAAAATGAAATTAAAATTAAAGCAACTCCGAAATTACGTGAAGGGAGGAGTAAAGAGACCATAAATCAATGGAAAAGAAATGTGAAAAACTTGTAGGTATAGTGGAGTCCCAAGTGCATTGACAAATAACACATTAATTTAGAGGACTAATGGAATTATATACTGCATCCATTACATATGACTAGACAAAATGTAAGAGATGAAAAAAGGAACCAGAAAAAGTCGAGGAAAACACACAAGACTGAATTACATTCATAACTACAAATGATTACGTGTAGCTCAGTCTGAATATATGAGCTGCAACATCGAAATGGAGCGTAAAGGCATCGACAATGATGGTGCGTTGACACGAAGTTCTCCAGAAACCTGACTCATTGATGGCCGATTCTTCGGATCAGGATTTACGCATTTAAGTGCTATTCTAACTACACGAACCACGTCACGGCACACTCTTACATCATCTGGAGATGGTAACCTCTTATCCAACATCTCAATGAGCATCAAATTTTGAGCAATTTTTACAGGAAATATTGAGGAAAGAAAATCCCCTGGATAATTCCCAAACATGATCTCCAAGACCACCACACCGAAGCTATAAACATCACATTTCTCCGTAACAACCATGGTGTATGCTAATTCTACAAGTTTAACCAACAAACATAGCATTACATACATAAACTACAATGTAGAATATATTAATGTGTAGTGTAGAACTATAACGACACTTTCTCATCCAGTTGGTGCTTAAATAAAAAAAATTCCGATCACTTCCCATACTTTACGAAATTTTTGATTGTTACTTAGAACTTAATTATTGATGATTTTTCAGCCAAAACAGTCGTCGGAAAACTAAAAAATGCAATCACCTCCAAATATCAGTCAAAATGTGCATGAATCATATGTAAAAGTGACCCCTTTCGAAGCCAATTTATTATAACTCAAAGTCAATATCATGATTATCAATTGATCCAAGCCTGAATTGAACAAAAATTGGAATATGATCATTTTTTTTGATTCATTTTGAATCAAACGTAAGTCATGAAAGGGTTATAATTTGGCTTCTTAAAAGAGTAATTTTGATGTATGACTCATGCATCTTAATTGATGTTTGGAGGTAGATTGTACTTTTAGTTTCCAACATCTGTTTTTGCTGGAAATGTATCAAAACTGAGTATGACTAGTGAAATTTTGCTAGCTAGCTAGTTTGTATAGCAAATTGATATTAACTCTTAATACTAATACAAATACAATACGTACCTGGAGCAATATAACCATGCGTTCCGACGAGTAGAGTCTGATTGGATGAATCAGGATCCAACAATCTAGCAGTGCCAAAATCAGACAAGCAAGCTTCAAGGTTAGAATCCAAAAGTATGTTGCTGCTTGAAATGTCCCTGTGTAAGATTGGTAGGCCACAATGATGATGCATGTAAGACAGTCCATCAGCAATGCCCTTCACCACGTTTACTCTCTTCATCCAATTGAGTTCCACAGCTTCATTTGCATCCTTCAACACACTATAAAGACTTCCCCTTTCCATATAATCATAGATGAGAAACATGCAACGTTTGTGGAGACAAAATCCTAAAAGCTTCACTATATTGCGATGGCGTATTTCAGACAGAACCTTAGCTTCATTCCTGAAAGACATGTCGTATGTTGGATTCTCTCCTTCAAATCTGTGAAGCTTTTTCACAGCAACAACTCTTCCACTCGGTAGCTCTACTCTATACACACTGCCATAGCCTCCAGTGCCGATGCAGTATCTGAGATCGAAATCTGCAGTTGATTCAATGATGTCTTTATATGCAATCTTCCCATCGAAATTCCATATCTTGAATATGTCTCCATTCTTAAAATCAGGTTTCACCTGCCTTGTTTTCTTTCGTTTGACGTAGTATAATCCACCGATAATTGAACAGGCTAAGAACAATGAAATTGGGAGCACTATTTTTGCAGTGCTGAGATGATCACGACTGAGATTCTTGGAATCAATGGGAGGAAATAATTTTGGGTTGCCAATGAATGCGCTTTCTGGAAACTTATGCCATAGTTTAGGTGGAATTTGTCCCTCAAAATCATTGAAGGACAAATCAATTGTCGCTGACTTGGAAAGAAAAACAGGAACTTCACCGGATAGATTGTTTCTGGAAAGAATCATATCAGTTGCCACAATATTTGTAAACTGAGGGGGTATATGTCCACTAATGCGATTGTTGTCCAGGGCCAAATATTCCAACATTGTTAATTGGCCCAAGCTCGGAGGCAAAGAGCCATAGATGTAATTGTTGCTCAAACTCAAAGATTTCAATCTTAATAACTGGCCCAAGCTTGAAGGCAAGGGTCCACTAATGGCATTGTTGTCCAGATTCAAGTCTTCCAAGCTTCTTAGTTGGCCAAAGTTTGAAGGCAAAGAGCCATTGATATTATTATAGCCCATTCTCAAAGATATCAAGCTTGTTAATCGGCTCAAACTTGAAGGCAAAGAGCCATTGATATTATTATGGCCCAATCTCAAATATCTCAAGCTTGTTAATTGGCCGAAACTTGAAGGCAAGGAGCCACTTATATTATTGCCTCTCAAATTCAAAAGTTCCAAACTTTTCAATTGGCTCAAGCTTGGAGGCAACGAGCCATTGATGTTATTGAAGCCCATACTCAAAGATCTCAAGTTTGTTAATTGGCCCAAGCTTGAAGACAAGGAGCCACTGATTTTATTGCCTCTCATACTCCAATATTCAAGACTTTTCAATTGACCCAAACTTGGAGGCAAAGAGCCATTGATGTTATTGTAGCTAAAATTCAAAGATATCAAGCTTGTTAATTGGCCCAAGCTTGAGGGCACGGAGCCACTGATGTGATTGTTGTTCAAATCCAAATATTCCAATCTTGTTAGTCGGCCCAAGCTTGGAGGCAAAGATCCACCTATGTTATTGGAGGCCAAGCTCAAAAATCTCAAGCCTGTTAATTGACCCAAGCTTGAAGGCAAAGAACCATCCAAGTAATTATTGAAACTCAAATTAAGAAAAATCAAACTTGTAAGATTTCCTATTTCAGGTGGGATGGAACCGTGAATGAGATTGTCAGAAACATCAAGCACCTCCAACTTGGTGAGATTTGCTAGTGAGAGAGGCAACTCACCTGAAAGACTATTGCCAGACAAATTGAGGTAAGTTAGATTGATTAACTTACCTATTTGTGTCGGGATTTCTCCAGTGAGAGAGATTCCACATGATGATGATCTTCTAGGATGCAATCTAGTAAGACATGGAAAAGCAAGCACATCTAATTCGTCGAACGAGATATTGGGCCACGTGTATCTCATATTATCGCATAGTTGCGAATTTATCATCATCTCTGTGACTCTGCCAGCTTCATTGCAAGTGATGCCATCCCACTTGCAATGATCAGTTTGGGAGTTGTTATGAGGCCACCACTTATCCAATGCCTTCAATTCTCTATCATCTGATATTGTAAAGAGTAGGTTATTGCCAATGATGATGGCCATCATTAAAACACTGCCAAGATTCATCATCTCAGAGCTTGAATCCATCAAATTGAAGATATACAATAAAACAACTACTTCCCAGATTTGTATTTTTTGACAAGTTGTGTATATATGATTTTATCGTCCTAAACTTGCAGTATAATGTTTTTCAAGGAGCCGATCAAGACCATTTCAAATTGCAGACCATTTCAACACACTTGCCTTGATAGTTAATATAATTATTAATAATATATTTTGAGTAGGAACTGGTTGTTCTTTTATATATATATATATAAAGATATTTTTTATATAATTTAAAAATAATTAAAAATATTAATGATCAAATAACTCAAGTACATAAATGAGTTTGTTAGTGAACGTAAACGAGTCGAGCACAACACTGTTTGTGTTCAATCATTTAATAAACGAACACAAAATTCGGTTAGTTTACTATTCGTTTAATTAACGAACCGAACACAAACGAACCCTTATCGAGTTCGAACGCGACCAGCGTGTTCATTTCCAGCCCTACATGTTGCTACGCCAAAATATCATTTGCAATATAGTGCCCATTTTAATGTATTTCCAAAAATTATATATATAATTGATTCTAGGAGGACTAATGAGGAGGACGACGGACCCATCACGATCGACTAAAGGGAAAGTCGCCCAAAATATCAAAGCCTTACCTGCCCTTCGCCGCCTCCACAAGAAGACTTTACCAAAAAAATCCAAATAAGAAATTTTCAAGTTTTGGTCAAGATTTCTATCTATTCGTTTTCCATGGATTTTAGTGTTTTCCCGTTCATTTAATTTTAATTTTTATTATTAAAATTAAGAGTGATGTGTGTGCATGACGAATCCATCAATATTTTGGTTTGGATTTAATTTTCAAAACAGATCGATAAATATTATAATAATAATAATATTATAATCTAATAATTTATTGGAGAAAAGGACAAATTTCCCAATTCATACACGAAATTAAAGAGTACAGTGTGTAAGAAGAAATCGAGATGCATAGCTACCAAATCAATTTCCCCAATTCACTGCACTGCAAGAACGATAGCAAGAGGTCACCCAAAGTTTGGTTCATGAACTGAAAATTTTCGGCTTCAATTCGGGTCAAGATCATCGCATAGGGCATTTTACCCACACTGGAGTGAAAAGCAAACTGTTCTACTGCAGGGTTTGAAGACAGTGAAGCAAGGAATTTAGTCGGTGAAGCCAACGCCCTTTAGGTTGCATTGGTGCATGGTAGGATCGATCGGCAGAGAGGACGAAGGCTAGGGTTCTTCCGCGATTAGAGAGAATCAGTACGGCTAGGGTTCTCAATTCGATTTTAGGGATAGCTTCAACTGAGTCGGTGGCATTTATGTTAATTTGTGGTGCTAAAAGGACAGGTCTGTCATAATTTTGTGTACAGTAAGGGCAATATTGTATTTGCACGATTTTACTGTTCATACAAATTTAAACCCACCAAAATTGGTGGGTTTAGAAAAGGGGTAATAGAACAACCTAGACCCGATTTTTAAGCCCGGACCCCCTCAAATTTCTGGGCCGTAAACCATGATACCAAACACGGGTTTAGGTTGGTTTATAATTCCAAACCAACCTAAACCCCCCAACCAAACAGGCCCTAAGGATTAATTAACCGATAAGTCAAAACACCTTTAGTCTTTTTTCAATTATAACATTATATTTCGACCCTAACAGCATATATCATCACCTTCAATTTTATTATAATTCGTTACATGATCGAAGCCATCCAGTTTCCAATTGCTCATGTACAACTCGAAATTGAAAAATGTTCTTGTTGGTTAATGCAGCTCTAAATTTTCAGCAAATAGTAACCTATATGGTGAGAAACTCCAATGTATTTGAACATTGATCATATCTGTTGATACAATGTATATGATCTTTTTTTAAGAACTAGATTATATATATATATATATATATATATATATATATATATATATATATATATATATTTGCTTTTATTTTTTACAATGTTAATTTTTTATTTCATTATTTTTATTATTGTTATTAATGTTTCTTTCTTTACTTTAGGTTTTTGCAGTTCTTTTTTTTTTTTACAATATTATTTTATCATTTATGTATTTATTTATTGTTATTAATGCTAATGGTTGATGCATATATTTCTTTCTTTAACTTTTTATTGTTTCAGTTCATTTTTTTCAAATGTTAATTATTTATTTAATTATTATTATTAATGTCAATTATTGATGAAGATAAGATTAAAAAGATAAGACTCAATAGTAAAGAATACAGTAAAAACTCTCTATAGTAATATTCTATATAGGAATAAACTCCCTATAGTAATAAAAAGTCCAAGTCCCAACTTGGGACTAGTTATAAATAAGAATAAACTCCACATTGTCATAAGTCATATATTTTTCAAGTCTCGTCTTAAGGATTTATACCTCTATATAGGAATAAATGATTAATATATTATAAAAATATTTATTAATTATATTTTTGTTTATCAAAATCAATAACATTTTTAAGATGACTTAAAATATTTATCTATAGTCGATTGTGACATTGACTTCATTTTATAGATCGATACTTGATCCTTCAATTTGCGAGTGCTCAATAGCTCGCTTGCATGTGATCCCTCTTGTTGAAGCCAAAATGATTCCAATTTATCTAACATAACTAAAGCTTCATGACACGAAACTTGTGGTATTTCAGCACTATCATCTTCCGGATTATCTCCTTCGTCTTCTTGCCTGATTCCCACGATAATTTCTTCATCGGTTAAGACATAAGTAATTTGTCGCTCATCCGGATGATTAAGGAAGACATCAATATCCATTTCGTTGTGGTAGAGTAGTGCCTTAATTTGAGAGCTCAATTCAGTGAGTAATTTTAGCCTCTCTTCATCCATTTCACTTGCAACTTGTACTTCATCAACACTAGAGGTCCGAATCTTGCAATGTTTAAAGCAATTTTCAATCGTTTTTGGCTTCACGTCTATTGACCAAGAAGCAACAGCATTTACAATTCCATCAAGGATAGATATCTTTGATGGTTCCAAAACACGATCTTCAATTATTTTCAAGAGTTGACGGTTGAACCTACGACGATAATAACCTTTAAAGTTCCTTATGATTCCTGCATCACATGGCTGAATTTTGGATGTGCTATTGGGTGGCAAATACATAACTGTTGTATGACGAAGAGGGGGGAGATGATCCTTTTTTCCATGAGCAGTACAATTGTCCAAAATGAGCAAGACGTTTCTGTCTAAACGATTATCGAACCACTTAGCCATTCCAAAAAGAGTAAGGATGTCATCCATGCATTTGAATTCGCTCGATAAGTACAGTTGAGAGTATCACGGTTAATATTTTTGAAACATCTAGGATTAAGAAATTTACCAATGATCCAAAGAGGAAGTTTGTCGGAGCCATCCCCATTGCAACAAATGACGATTGTAATTCTCTCTTTATTTTGTTTTCGGCCCTCCAACTGCTTTGTCGCAAGAGAATTATCAGCTTGCATTCGATAAAATAGACCGGTTTCATCCATGTTGTAAATGTCCTTCCATGCCCATTTGTCCAATTCTTCTCTTATTGAAGGCAAGCATGCTTCAATTTTTTCCATATCCACAGAACCACTCTCACCAAAACGGCGATGTGATTGAATTGCATGTCTTTGCTTGAATTTTCCTAACCACCCATTTGAAAATTCAAACGAGGTTGCTTCTGGATAAAGTTGCTTTAAGAAAATGTTTCCCTTTTCTTTTAGTAATTCACCACTAATATTGACATGCTCTTGGTTACACACAAACCACTCATAAAGTGCAGACTTCATTAGTGGGTACTTTACCGATTTTATACGTATTGTATCCGGGTTCGGAATATCTTTTTCACGATCGATGCCTTCTTGAACGTCTTAGATATTGTTGATTGTGATACTTCCAAACCATGAGTCTCTTTGAGCCACTTCATAAAATCCTTTTGCTTCCAACTAGGGTGCAAATCTTTCTTTTTGTACAACTCAGCTCTAATTTTTTCAGGAATTTGAGTTCTTTTCTCTTTAGTTTCCGGTTTGGATGCCATTTTGTTCGATGTGTAGTACAAGAAGTATAACCCAAAATTTATACACATATATGGTCAAAGTTTATAGTCCCTAGATTCATTTTTTGATTTAACTCAAGTGTATGTATTTAAATTTCTTAGTCAAAACTATTAAATTAGTTACATGAACTTGTGAGATAGACAATATACAATGTATATGTTATTTTTATATTTATATTATTTTTTATACGAAAAAATTATTTTTTTTGTAAAACTCTATATAAGAATAACTCAGTATAGTAATATTTTTTCCCGGTCCCAACGATATGACTGTATGGAGTTTTTACTGTGTATAAAATAAATAAATAAATAAATAAAGACTCAATATCTAAGAATTGGTAGGTATAACAAACAAAATTAATCATGCCAAGAAACAATTAACATACAAAATTTTCAAAAACAAACAAAAAATAATAAAAATTATAAAAGATAACTTGGAACATGCCTTGTACTTGCTTTAAGTTCTCATTATAAATTTCTAATAATTAAAGGTTCTACTTCTAAATCAAAATGTATCTTTATAACAAAATTTCTCATTGTTCACGCCTTTAATAATCTAAATTCTCCAAGAAATTCAATGAATTTTAATTTTTTCTATACGGATATTTATTTTTTTAGAAGAAAAGGAGTATACTAATTATCTTTGGGTCTTGTAAATTACACTTTGGGGTTGACTTGATGTGCAAAAAGTATACTATCAAATATTACCACATCCCCTCATCAATAGTTGAAAAAAAAAAAAAACACACACACACACACACATATATATATATATATATAATATCATTAGGGACACTTGGCAAGCTTACATTATGTTTACATTAAATATGGCTAATTAAAGACTTTAAATTTGTGTTGTTAAGAAACATTACTTGATAATACAGAAATGTTAACTAAATTTATCTAAATAACATATAATAGGCTTCAATAATAGAAATTATTTATATTTTTTAAATTTGTTAAACTTCAAAATTTAGAGAAAAAATATAAATAAATATGATGGGTGGATTGAATAATATAATGACATAAAAATATAAATTTTTTTCAAAATGATAGATCAAAAATTATTTATGATCTTCTACAAATGCAACATATATATTGACAAATAAATAACTATTTAATCATGTTATGCTATATTTAATGTTAAATTAAGCGAATTGTATTACACAAATTATAAATTTAATTTTACTATATGAATAATATTTAAAATTTTCTAATTTTATTAAATTTAATTTATTTTCTTATAAAATCCCGTGTATTACACGAGAGCTATACTAGTATATATAAAAAGAACAACCACTAATGTCATGTGTCATCTTCTCAAAAGCTCCAAAAATATTATTAATAATTATATTAATTAATTTTATGGTAAAAGCAATAAAATATGGAAGGATATATATACGGAAAAAATATATATCTTCATACAAATCTTCACAAATCAAAATATGGAAAGAATATATATCTATATGAAAGGTTAAATTGTTTTAAAATCCACTTCTTGAAAATTAGGATTTCAATTTTTTAATTATTAATTTTAAATAAAATATTATATTATTATTAATAAGATAATTATATTATTCTGAATAAAATATTTATATTATTATTTTTGAAAATAAAAAACACTAACATTAACAAATAAAATTTAAAAACACTTCTTCTATGATCTTATTTGACTTGTTCATTCCTATCGAATGTTGTTAGTTTGCTGCTCAATACTCTTCTTCTATGATCTTATTTGACTTGTTCATCCCTATCAAATGTTGTTGGTGTTGGGCCCCCACCAAACCGATCCGACCTAGGGTCCAGCCCAAGTGGAGATCAGACCGCCGGCCTGGGTCAGGGACCGACCCGACTAGAACCTGACTCAGGGGCCCGATCAGGGATCGAGCCGACCACGATCGATCCGACCAGGGGCCGACCCGAACCACGACCGGCCCGACCAGGGAACGAGCTGGCTAGGCTCCGAGCCGGTGGGTCCCGACCCGACCAGGCGGGTCCGTGGTCATGTCCATATGACTATTAGGTTCGACTCACATTGATCTAAGTTCGAGTACTGTAGTCGATATGGCCTAGAGGTATCATTACTCAATACATTTCTAGAGATACAAATGGAAGACCAGAAACCAATCTTCATAAGGAGAGCAGGAAAAAGTTAGTTTATTTCAAGAAAGAGTTTTCAAAGAAGGAAACTAATCAAGATCGAATCATATCCGATTTAGATAGGATTTAATCCGTTTTTTCCCTATATGTACCCTAAAATCGGGGGATTTATTTCTTACTTTCCAAGTTTCATATCTCAGGTCTAGCCTATAAATAGGGCCTCAATTATCATTCAAAGGGATCGAATTCTAGATTCAAAATCATTGTATTCAAGCAATTAGAGAACTATTTTCTCGATTCTTATATAAAATTGTTCTGGCCGACCATAACTGACCGACCAGAATAAGCCTAGCAAATCTGCCCGAGTAGGCACCGGGCACAGTCTTTTTCTCTTTATTTGATTCTCATACTTATTATTCGGTTCGATTTACTTGAGCCGGATCAAGATTTTTGGTGTTAGATTAGGATTTTGTGCTCTACAAAATCTGACGTCAACAGTTGGTTTGCCCAGTTCCGTACATGTGACACTTTTTTTATCATGAGATATTTCACTTTAAAGTTGTCTTTGACAATATTTTCTTCCTCAATCTTTCTTTCCTTGTTTTTTGCCACGGTGACCTCGATGTTGTCCTCCTCAAAGGTGTAGTGAGACTCATTTTCCATCCTTTTAAAAATCAAGCAGTGTCAACAACCTTTAAAAATTGATCATCAGTCTCCTCGTAAAATATCAATGGACCATCACAGTCATCGTCTTTAATGGAGAAATCACAACTGTCCTCGTCAAAAATGGGTAGACTATCATAGTCTCCATCATCAATCGAGGAAAAGTCATCAACACTCTCATCACTTTTCTTATTTCATAAATAATTCAACTTCTCCATAGAATAAAGATAACTCCTATTTATACTAATAAAAATCTAGAATCTTAAAGATACAATGAAATCAATATAAATATATAATAACAATACATCAATATAAATCTCCACCAAATATATCTAATCTCTATTCTCCATCATTAAAGCAAGTAGGTAATTTAAATAATTATACTTATATCATGCTCAAAACATTCTCAATCCAATTAACATAGTGTTTTTTTATATTATTATAACAAAAACAATATTAATTATAACAAAAAAAATTATTTATAATAAAAATTATTATTATAAATAATCTTAAATTAATATTATTAATACTACAATATGTAATTAACTATACAACATTTAAAGTATGCATGATATACATACATACATATATAGGGCATATGTGATAGTAAACACAATCTTCCTCAAAATTCTGTATATACTTTTAATTTATTTTAAGTAAAAAAAATTAAAGAAAAAATAACTCAAAATAAAAGTACTGTGTTGATTAAAAGATTAGTGAAATTTAAAATTATTAATTAATGAAACAAATATATTTTGCATTAAATCATAGAAACAATTAAGAAATTTTGATTTATAATATAATTGAAATGAAAATTTGAGGATTTCTTAGGATAGAATAATAATAAAAACTTATATAATAAATATAAATTATTTAAAATTTACACATAAAAAAGCTAGAATATTGGTGGGAGAGTTGAATAATATGATGATATAACAACATATATAATAATAAAAAATATTTATATTCTCTTATGAATGCAACATATATAATCAAATAATATATTAATCAGATTATATTGCAGTTGATACTAATTTTAACTGTATTTTTTTTAAACTCATGTATTACACGGACTTTATACTAGCACATATATATTTGATCACGGGCTCCGCTATTCCTTTCTCTTATCATCAAAGTAACTGGAATATTGCATGAAAATTATGATTTGATTCCTAGTGAAAAGATGACTCTAAAATTTATAAGTCTTGTGAATATTATTCTTCTAGCTGAGTAACTCAGAACATGGCGCTCGCTACAACGATGTTTTCTTGTCAAAAGACGAAAAGAGAATGATATTAAAAAAAAAAAAACCTTACTACTCTATGAATTACTACTTCCAAGACCACCACTACCACCACAACCGGTGCCACTGTGGCCGCCGATTTCTACTTCACCTGAGGCGAGGCCGAGATGAAAACCTCCAGCGGCGGACATCTTTGCATTGTTATTATTATTGAATAATAATATCTGAAAAACATTATTTTAAGATTTTAGGAATAATTTTTGATTTATAAAAAAATATTTTCAATTATAAGATAATTTTTCAAAATTATAAAAGTATATTAATTAATTTTTTTTAAATTTATTATAAATATTATAATTGATATTAATATTATTATTTAATAATAATTTTTTAAAACTATTATTGTAAGATTTTAGAAATAATTTTTTTGAGTATGAAAAAATTTATAACATTCCTAACACAATATTTCAAAATTTTAAAATGAATTAATGATTTTTTAAAGATAGTTATGATTATTATTATAATTTTTTTAATTAAATGATGTGGCATTTTATTTAGTGATGTGCCAATTAGCCCGAAATTCCTTGATTCGAGTTGATTTGTTGTAAATCCGTCCATTTTTTAAAGATAGTGTTTCAATTTCAAAGTTCAAAAAGATAATATCTCTAAACGGTAAATGATCAAAATAATTTTTTTAAATTTACAATTTTCCCTAATTAAACATGAAAATAAAAGTCAAGTATATTGTCGTGTTTATTAACATTTTTTTTACTGTAGAAAATCGTTCTATTCTTTCTTTTCTTTTCTTTTTTAGTGGTCAATTTTAGTTTTAGAGTAAACCATTTTTGTTATATTTTATTATTTTCTATTTTTGTTTTAATTTTCAAACTTGAGCTTGTATTTTTTATAAATGAGTTGTTATCAAACATCACATAATCTTATACGTACAAACCTAATGAAAATGGTCAAGAAAAGATTCACTTCATTTTTTTCCTTTAGTTAGTATTCTTAGTTAAGACGTGTTCACGCTTAGTATTAGTTGGTTAGATGTCCATCAGTCAAACAAATTTGAAAAAAGATAAAATAGAAAATTCTAAACCCAATCATAAATTAATGAAAACTTTGATATTTTTACATGAAAACAATGATTAAACCCCTCAAACAATTTCAGGAGCTGCATGACATCAAAATCAATAAAATAGGTGGTTGTTGGGATTTAATTTCAGCCAGATTGTTACATGAGCCACGCTGCTGTACACCTTGTGCACGGATCGGTGGATCCGTGCACAACAATTCAAATCACGTTGAGTAATAGACGCGTTCTACATAGATAGCGTGTGATAACACGCGCCATCAATTAAAAAAAAAATTACTGAAATCACTGTTCATCGTCTCTCTTGCGAATTGGGGGAAAAAACTGGCATAGCCATTGATGAAGGTTTGAATATGAGACAGTGATTGATGAAAGTTTAAAGTTGATATAGTGTTCAAATATCCACTGATTGAAGATTTTAATGTTTGAATTGAAGATTGGAGGACGAATCTCAAAAAAGTTTTGGAGAACTGAGACATCAATTAACAAAATCGCAAAGGAAAAATTTCTGTCATTGATACAGTGTTGTGTATAAATTATATAGTACTGTTATATAATTTATGTAGTATTGTTGTGTTATTTTAGTCATACAGTTGTGTTTATTGAGTGGTACTGTTATATATAAGTTAGTAATACCATTATGTATAAATTATATAGAACTGTTATATTAATTTATGTAATACTGTTGTGTTATTTTAATGATACGGCTGTGTTTATTGAGTAGTACTGTTATGTATAAGTTAGTAGTACTGTTGTGTATAAATTATATAGTACTGTTATATTAATTTATGTAATACTGTTATGTTATTTTAGTGATGCAGTTGTGTTTATTGAGTGGTACTGTTATATATAAGTTAGCAGTACTGTTATGTATAAATTATGCACTCAGCAACAGATGCACGAAATTTGTAAAAAATCAGGAAAAAAAAATAGAGAACACAAAATTGAAAAATAAATTACGAAAAATAAATTAGTTTTGAGAATTTGAGTTTTTCTATTGATAGAGAATAAAACGCAAGGAGAGAGAAGAAAACGCTCAAGAAGGAGAGAGAAGAAGACAGAAGAAGACGTTGAAGGTGAAAAAAGAATACACTGAAAAAGACGTTGAAGAAGGAGAGAGAAGAAGACACAGACTGAATAAGACGCTGAAGAAGGAGAAAGAAGAAGACAATTTCACGCGTCGCTAAAGAAGAGAGAAGAAGACAGTTTCACGCGTCTTCCATCTTCTTCAGGTCTCTTTTTTCCCAAACTGTTGGGCCTTTCTCCTTTCTCAATATTATTTGGGCCGAAAATTTAATAATATTTGGGCTATATACCAATTGGGCTGAATATCAAATTGTGGTGCACGGATTTGGGATCCGTGCACCTTGTGCATAAAAGTTTTTGCCTTGTTACATTCATACTTGAAGTCAATTGTTTATAAATAATAAAAATAATTTAAATCAACTCCTAAATTACGTGAAGGGAGAAATAAAGAGACCATAAATCAATCGAAAAGAAATGTGGAAAAGTTGTAGGTATAGTGGACTCCCATGCATTGACAAATAACACATTAGTTTAGAGGACTCATGAAATTAAAAGAAAATAAAATCTGAATACGAAACAATAGTCAACAATATACTGCATCCATTATATATCACTAGACAAAATGTAAGATATTGAATTACATTCATAACTACAAATGATTACTTGTTATAGCTCAGTCTGAATACATGAGCTGCAACATCGAAATGGAACGTAAAGGCATCGGCAATGGTTGTGCGTTAATTTGAAGTTCTCCAGAAACCTGATTCATTGATGGCCGATTCTTCGGATCAGGATTTACGCATTTAAGTGCTATTCTAACTACACGAACCACATCACGACACACTCTTACAACATCTGGAGATGGTAACCTCTTATCCAAAATCTCAAAGAGCATCAAATTTTGAGCAATTTTTACTGGAAATATTGAGGAAAGAAAATCCCCTGGATAATTCCCAAACATGATTTCGAGGACCACCACACCAAAGCTATAAACATCACATTTCTCCGTAACAATCATGGTGTATGCTAGTTCTTCAAGTTTAACCAACAAACATATCATTAGATACATATAGATAACAGAAATGTAGAATGTATATATTAACGTGTAGTGTAGTGATTAGTTATTTGGGTTAGTATTAATTCTGTACGAGAACTATGACACTTTCAGCCAAATATCTGATCACATGTTATACTTTACGAATTTTTTGATTGCTACTTAAACTTAATTTTTTATGCTTTTTTCAGCCAAAAAAACTGCCGAAAAACTAAAAAATGCAAGCAGGCAAAATGTGTATGAGTCATATGTCAAAATGACCATTTCCCAAGCCAAAATATTATAACTCAAAAGCAATATCATGATTCTCAATTGATCGAAGCCTTAGTCGAACAAAAACTATTCTAGGAATAGGATCAATTTTTTTTCCAATTTATGTTCGAATCGAACGTGACTCATGAAATTGTCTTAAGAGTTATAATTTGGCTTTAAAAAAAAGAAGTAATTTTGACGTATAACTCATGCATCTTGATTGATGTATAGAGGTATATTACATTTTGGTGAAACTGAAATATTCGTAAAGTATGGCTAGTGATTGGAAATTTTGCTAGCTAGCTAGTTTGGGTAGTAAATTGATATTAACCCTTAATACTAATACAAATACAATACGTACCTGGAGCAATATAACCATGCGTTCCGACGAGCAGAGTCTGATTGGATGAATCAGGATCCAACAATCTAGCAGTGCCAAAATCAGACAAGTAAGCTTCAAATTTAGAATCCAAAAGTATGTTGCTGCTTGAAATGTCCCTATGTAAAATTGGTAGGCTACAATGGTGATGCATGTAAGACAGTCCATCAGCAATGCCCTTGACCACATTTACTCTCTTCATCCAGTTGAGTTCCACAGCTTCATTTGCATCCTTCAACACACTATAAAGACTTCCCCTTTCCATATAATCATAGATGAGAAACATGCAACGATTGTGGAGACAAAATCCGAAAAGCTTCACTATATTGCGGTGGCGTATTTGAGACAGAACCTTAGCTTCATTCCTGAAAGACATGTCGTATGTTGGATTCTCTCCTTCAAATCTGTGAAGCTTTTTAACAGCAACAACTCTTCCACTCGGTAGCTCTGCTCTATACACACTGCCGTAGCCTCCGGTGCCGATGCAGTATCTGAAATCGAAATCTGCAGTTGATTCAATGATGTCTTCATATGCAATCTTCCCATCGAAATTCCATATCTTGAATATGTCTCCATGCTTAGAATCAGGTGAAGGTTTCATCTGCCTTGTTTTCTTTCGTTTGATGTAGTATATGAACACGAATCCACTGAAAATCAAACAGACAAATAACAATGAAACTGGGAGCAATATTTTTGCACTGCTGAGATGATCACGACTTGCTTTCCAGCTGTGACGACTAAGATTCTTGGAATCAATGGGAGGAAATAATTTTGTGTTTCCCATGAATGCGCTTTCTGGAAACTTATGCCATAGTTTAGGTGGAATTTGGCCCTCAAAATCATTGAACGACAAATCAAGTCTCAACAACTTAAAAAGAAATAGAGGAACTTCACCGGAGAGATTGTTTCTGGAAAGAATCATATCAGTTGCCACAATATTTGTAAACTGAGGGGGTATATGTCCACTGATGTGATTGTTGTCCAAGGCCAAATAGTCCAACATTGTTAATTGGCCCAAGCTCGGAGGCAAAGAGCCATTGATATTATTATTGCCCAAATTCAAAGTTATCAAGCTTGTTAATTGGACCAAGCTTGAAGGCAAGGAGTCACTGATTTTATTGCCTCTCATATTCAAATATTCAAGACTTTTCAATTGGCCCAAGCTCGGAGGCAAAGAGCCATTGATGTAATTGTAGCTCAAACTCAAAGATTTCAATCTTAATAACTGGCCCAAGCTTGAAGGCAAGGGGCCACTAATGGCATTGTCGTCCAGATTCAAGTCTTTCAAGCTTCTTAGTTGGCCAAAGTTTGAAGGCAAAGAGCCATTGATATTATTATTGCTCAAATCCAAAGTTATCAAGCTTGTTAATTGGACCAAGCTTGAAGGCAAGGAGCCACTTATATTATTGCTGCTCAAATCCAAATTTTCCAAACTTTTCAATTGGCCCAAGCTTGAAGGCAAGGAGCCACTTATATTATTGTTTGCCAAATCCAAATTTTCCAAACTTTTCAATTGGCCCAAGCTTGGAGGCAATGAGCCATTGATGTTATTGAATCCCAAATCCAAAGTTATCAAGTTTGTTAATTGGCCCAAGCTTGAAGACAAGGAGCCACTGATTTTATTGCCTCTCATACTCAAATATTCAAGACTTTTCAATTGGCCCAAACATGGAGGCAAAGAGCCATTGATGTAATTGTAGCTAAAATTCAAAGATATCAATGTTGTTAATTGGCCCAAGCTTGACGGCAAGGAGCCAGTGATGTAATTGCTCTCCAAATCCAAATATTCCAATCTTGTTAGTCGGCCCAAGCTTGGAGGCAAAGATCCACGTATGTTATTGTAGGCCAAGCTAAAAAATCTCAAGCTTGTTAATTGACCCAAGCTTGAAGGCAAATAACCAACGATATTAAAATTGTTACTAAAATCAAGAACAATCAAACTTGCAAGATTTCCTATTTCAGGCGGGATGGGACCGTAAATGGCGTTGTGAGAAACATCAAGCACCTCCAACTTGGTGAGATTTGCTAGTGAGAGAGGCAACTCACATGAAAGATTATTGCTAGTCAAATTGAGGTAAGTTAGATTGATTAACTTACCTATTTGTGTCGGGATTTCTCCAGTGAGAGAGATTCCACATGATGATGAGCTTCCAGCAAGATGCAATCTTGTAAGGCCTGGAAAAGCAAGCACATCTAATTCATCGAGCAAAATATAGGGCCACATGGATTTCATACGATCACACAGTCGCGGGTTTATCATGATCTCTTTGACTCTGCCTACTCGCGGGTTTATCATGATCTCTGTGACTCTGCCAGCCTCATTGCAAGTGATGCCATCCCACTTGCAATGATCAGTTTGTGAGTTGTTATGAGGCCACCACTTATCCAATGCCTTCAATTCTCTATCTCTACTGCTATGATCATCATCTGCTATTGTAAAGAGTAGGCTGCTAATGATGATGATCATCATTATAACACTGCCAAGATTCACCATATGAGAGCTTGAATCCATCAAATTGAAAATAAGAAAAGAAAGATTTTCATTAATTTTGAGTAGTATGTGTATGATTTTATATCCAAATTAACTCCAAAGCAAGTGAAAGTTGTCTTCTTCAACTTGGGTATACTGTTTTTCAGGCAGGTGGTTAAGACCATTTAAACCTGTAGGCCCACTCATTAATTCCCATATTGCTCTGCCAAAATATTTTTTTGCAATATATAGTGTTTATCTTTTAAGTTCGCCCCCACCCTTTTATAAAATGCATCCCAATAAAAATAAGGGTTCAGTTAAATACACCACACCACTTACTTAACACACCTTATTTTTTAAATATACTCTAAAATAAATATATATTTACTTAAAATTTTCTACACACCCCATCATATTACAATTATAATCTCTATGATAAAAAAAATAAAAAATCCCAAAAAAGAATCCCTCTTCTTCCTTGTGAACTCTTGCTGATGCTCTCTTTCTCTTTTTCTTGCTTTTTTTTTTTCCTTTTTTTTTTTTTTAAATAGTTGATGAAGAAATCATGTCCAAAGATCATTGTTTTATACATTTTTTTTTTGAAGCTAAAACAATAAGATTTGTATGAAAATATCATTAAAAAATTCTAAAATGCGAAAATTTTCTATCATTTCATTTGATTCTAGTTGGTCGAACATATAAACACTATGTTCAACCACTGATGGTTGAACACACAGTGTAACATTCTACCAATGATCGAAAACACATTGTAACGTTCTATCTATGGTAAAACATCTTTAAGAGTGTTCAACCTGTAGAGGTTGAACACACAGTGTAATGCTTGGCCTGTACAGGTCGAATGACGTGTTTTCAGCAAAAAAAACATTTGACCACCAACTTTTTTTTTCGAAATATTTAACCATACTATATAAAACAATAGAAATTTGCAAGAAAAATCTTAATTTTATACGTTTCAAATACATCTTTCATCTATCACTTTGATTATTATTTTCATAAATCAAAATTTGTTGATTTTTTTTTGTTTGTTTAATTTAGGGCTTGAGAAATATGGAGAAGGGATAAATATTTTTTATTTAAAAATAAGGCATTTTTAGACTTTTAAGTCTTTTTCATTTTTTTACTTTTCATTTATTTTTTTATGGAGTGTGTTTAGAAGATGGTGAGGTGTACATAAAGTTTTGAAAAAAAATTATAAACACACCCTTTACAAAAATATAACTTTTTTTATTTTTTTACCAAATAAAAATGAGTTGGTCTCTTGTGAAACCGTTTCACATGCGACGAGATTCAAGTATGTTTTTTGCAAGTATAAATATGTATTTTTCAACTATAAGTATGCGTTTTATAAATATATTTTTTACAGTATAAGCATGAATTATTCAAGTATGTCTTTTTGTTTTTATAAGTGTTGCACGGTGTGACGGTTGCACATGAGTTTTTGCCAACAAAAAATATAAACATATTAAAAACTCCAAATAAAAAATTATAAAAACTGTCTCACATATAATTATTTGAAAGCTGAGCCCCATTTTTTTTATAAATCAAATGTGATTTATAGACTTTAGATTGTGATTTGATTGTTTCACAAATCTAATATAATTAGATTCTCGAGACGGTTGAAACTTATCCATAAGAAATCATAGATCTCCTGTGCAATTGGTGCATGGATCTTAAATCCATAGACTCGGGTTAGGTCGGGTCGGATTCACGCATTTTCCTTTCTTTTTTTTTACTCTAACCTTTATGTTATATTAGTTATACTTTTATATTGTATTAGTCATAACTTTATGTTATATTAGTCATATACCCTTATGTTCAGATTTCATACACTTAGTGCAATACTTTAACTTTAAAAAAAAATTCGCTGACCTTCATACTATGTTAGTCATACATTTATGTTATATTAGTCATACCTTTATATACAAATATCATACATTTATATAATATTTTAACCCTAAATCGGCACAAGTTGTACATGTTTACCTTTATGTAATATTACTCATATATTTATGTGATATTATTTATACTTTTATATCAGCATAAACATACATTTATGTAATATATAAAAATACAACCAACATAACTAAAATGTATGACTAATATAGTTATGTATGAAAGATATTAATAGGTGTCTGAAAATATGTTAAGGTACATGTAAAAATTTAAAAGGTATGACTAACATAATATAAATGTATGTTTAACACTACATAAAAATATGTTTAACATTATATAAAAGTATAACATCTGTAATCGAATCTGGGCAAATTTATACTCGATTTTAGAGCGCGTGCGAGCGTGTGGCTGTACATGGAAGGTAAGTGCACCGTTTCAAAATTATACAACGGATGTATAAATTTTTTTGTTGTAAGAAATATCCAAGTTGACTAAGAAATATCCAAGTCAGCGCGTCAACTGTCATGAACTTTGTAATCAACTCACCGACACCTCAATATTTCTACTTTTCGTTTTCCATGTATTTATGAAGGGTCATTTTGTTTTGATATTTATTGTGTTAATTATTTAGAACTATCAGTATTTTGATTGAATTGAATTTAAAAATAGGTCGCTAGATTTCCACCATGTAATGAGGTCGATTCAATGTGACGGTACTTTTCACACACCCCATGCGCAGGTCCGCGTTCAAATCCTAGCTCGCACGCCTAACCTTTATGTTATGTTCGTCTAACATTTTAGTTATATTCGCATAATCTTTATGTTATGCGAATTTAACTTTTTACAGTTTATAAGAAACTTATAATACATTTTAAACATTTTTGTTATAAAAATATAACTTTTATACTTAATAATTTAACTTTTATGTTAAAATAGTATATGTTGGAACCGACGGATCGCCGGCCCTAGGCAATCGATTAATCGGGTTCCATACAAGGTACGACATGCGCAGCGGAATAAATAAACGAACCATACCTTTTGATCAATCGTAGAAACGGGGCCAAAGATTGATCGAATACAAACCCTAGACCTTTAGATCTTCTGATGTATTCCTATGGCCTTTCTCGAACGTTGCGTGGACAACGATCTTCCGAGAAATCTCACTTTTTTTTTGCTCTCTCTCAATATTACGTGAATCTATTCTGCGTAGAGAGGCGCTGTGATTAAAAGGCTATTTATAGGCTACACCAGGGACCTAGAGGAGGAATTGGGTTGGGCCTCCTGATGGGCTTAAGTTTCCTGTGTTCGGCCCGAATACATAACTTAAGCCCATCAACAATAATTCAGTCCACTAAAGAATTATTATTGAACTACCGTCCCAATCCCATATTTAAAATGGGCTCCTTCTTATTATGTGTACGTTTATCTCCCTGTGTTTAAGATATCGAATGTCCGTTAATTAAATAAGTTACTGACAACTTAATTAATTAACATCTAATTCCGAGAGTAGTACCACTCAACTTTATTATCATGTCGAATTAAATCCACCTGCAGGGTTTACATGATAATCCTTATGAGCTCCTCAAGGGGACATCATCATCCTAAATAATTAGGACACAGATTCCTTCTATAATCAACAGTACACCATATAGACAATACTGTTTCCCAATTCACCGAGTTTATTGATTTAATAAATAAATCTCACTCATTGGCAAATCAAAGAAACAAATATTGTGTATACGTGACTGTTATTATATAGGGATTAAGAGAACGCACATCCATAATAACAGAGGTCTTGTTCTATTATATAGTCAGTATAAATCGAACAACCTCAAATGGTCCTGCTCAATACACACAAAGTGTACTAGTGCAGTTTTATAGTCAAGACAAACTAATACCAAACTACACTACAACCATTCCGATGATTTGTCCAAATCCATCTTGGTTGTGAGCTACTATTTATAATTTATAAGAAACTGATAACATGATCTTCTATGTGACACCACACACCAAGTTATCTATAATATAAATTAATTGGACATTGCATAAACATATATAACAAATATAAAATGCAAACATATGACCAAAACGATTCTCATTCCATAAAAGATGTTTATACAAAAGCTAGGCTTATAGTATACATCCTAACAATCTCCCACTTATACTAAAAGACTATGCTGTCATCTATACTACCATACATCTGATTCCCATTCCTTCAACATGCTTATCGAAGGCTTTCGCCGGAAGGGCCTTTGTGAAAGGATCTGCAAGGTTATCGGCTGATGCAATCTTGGCGACAACAACTTCCCCTCGTTTTACGATGTCTCGTATCAGGTGGTACTTGCGCTCAATGTGTTTGCTTGCTTTATGGGCTCGTGGTTCCTTCGAGTTTGCTACTGCACCACTGTTATCACAATAAATTGTGATAGCTTTAGGCAAACCAGGAATCACTTCTAAGTCCATCATGAAGTTTCTGAGCCATACAGCTTCTTTGGCTGCCTCAGAGGCTGCCACATACTCAGCTTCCATGGTTGAGTCCGAAACGCATTTCTGCTTAACACTCCTCCATACTATGGCTCCACCTCCCAAGGTAAACACATAACCCGAGGTAGATTTACTGTTGTCCCTATCCGACTGGAAATCAGAATCCGTGTAACCCACAGGGAGCAAATCATCTGCTTGGTAAACCAGCATATAATTTCTAGTCCTTTTCAGGTACTTTAAAATATGCTTTACCGCAGTCCAATGTCCTTGTCCTGGGTTACTTTGATATCTGCTAACCATGCCCACGGCAAAGCAGATATCTGGCCTCGTACATAGCATTGCATACATTAGGCTTCCTACGGCCGAAGCATAAGGAACTGCCTTCATATCCTCTATCTCCTTTGGTGTCTTAGGACACATCTCCTTAGATAAAGGTACTCCATGTCGAAAAGGTAGAAAACCTTTCTTGGAGTTTTGCATGCTAAAACGAGCTAGGATAGTATCAATGTACGAAGCTTGAGATAAGCATAACATTCTTTTCTTGCGATCCCTTATAACTTTGATCCCAAGAATATGTCCAACTTCTCCCAAGTCCTTCATATCAAATTGCTTGGACAGCCATACCTTTACGTCTGACAACACCTTGACATTGTTGCCAATGAGCAAGATGTCATCTACGTATAGTACAAGAAATACCACCACGTTTCCGTCACTCTTCTTGTATACACAAGACTCATCCGGACATTGAATGAATCCATAGGACTGGATTACCTCATCAAAACGGATGTTCCAAGATCTCGAAGCTTGTTTCAGTCCATAAATGGACCGATTAAGTTTACACACAAGATGCTCTTTGCCCTTTGCACTGAATCCTTCCGGTTGCTTCATATAGATGTTTTCTTCAAGACTACCATTAAGGAAAGCTGTCTTGACATCCATTTGCCAAATCTCATAATTCATATGAGCAGCAATAGACAAAAGAATCCGGATAGACTTAAGCATGACTACCGGCGAAAAAGTTTCCTCATAATCGATTCCTTCTTTTTGAGTATACCCCTTCGCAACAAGCCTTGCTTTGAAAGTTTCTACTTTCCCGTCTGATCCTCTTTTTCTTTTGTAGACCCACTTACATCCAATGGCTTTTACACCATTTGGTGGTTCTACTAGCTCCCAGACTTGATTAGAATCCATAGATTCTAATTCAGAATTCATAGCTTTTTGCCAAGATTCTGCATCTTTATCTTGGAGTGCTTCGTCATAGGTCCAAGGATCAGATTCATGTTCACCAGGTACTAAGTCCGAGGACTCTCCCAAAAACATGAATCTATCAGGTTGTCTAACAACCCTCCCACTACGACGAGGCACTTGTGGTAATAGTGTATCATTAGTGACAGATGGTGCAGACCCCTGTGGTATCTCATCTTGTACCGTTGGTACTAAGGAAGGAGTTTCCCCTCTTATTTCTTCTAGAACAATTTTACTCATGGGCTTGTGGTTCATTACATAGTCCTCTTCTAAGAATCGGGCATTTGTGCTAACAATTACCCTCTAATCTTTAGGACTATAAAACAAACCACCTTTCGTTCCTCTAGGATAGCCCACAAACAGCCGAACTTCCGTACGAGATTCCAACTTATCAGCATCTCCCTTCAGCACATGTGCTGGACTACCCCAAATCCGAATGTGTTTCAGACTAGGCTTACGCCCATTCCACAATTCTGTGGGAGTAGAGGGTACTGTCTTAGAAGGTACCAAGTTCAGAATGTACGCCGCCGTTTCCAGGGCATACCCCCAAAACGAATTCGGTAATTCCGAATAGCTCATCATCGATCTAACCATTTCCATGAGAGTCCTATTCCTTCGTTCCGCCACACCATTCTGTTGGGGTGTACCAGGTGCAGATAATTGGGATTGAATCCCAGCCTCTGATAAGTAATTCCTAAACTCTCCTAAGAGGTACTCGCCACCACGATCAGATCGTAATGTTTTGATACATTTACCATGACGCTTCTCCACATCAGCCTTGTACTCTTTGAACTTATCAAAGCATTCAGACTTGCGGCGCATCAAATAAATGTATCCATATCTCGAATAATCATCTATAAAAGAGACAAAGTATTCGAAACCACCTCTTGCTTGGATAGACATAGGACCACACAAATCAGAATGAACCAATTCCAACAATTCTTTGGCTCTATACCCCTTGGCTTTAAAAGGCCTTTTGGTCATCTTTCCTTCCAAGCAAGATTCGCAGGTCGGATAGTTTTCCACTTCCAATGAACTTAAAGGTCCATCGGCTATCAACCTTTGAATCCTACTCAAGTTAATGTGACCTAATCTTAGATGCCAAAGATATGTTTGGTTCATTTTTGAAGGTTCTTTTCTCTTATTTGAGTTAGAAGATGTATTATTAATTTCCATTTGTTGCATCGTAGGAGTTATTGGATTAAGAGTGTATAAATTGTCAACCAACGTACCAGAACAGATAATAACCCTATTTTTCTTGACAATCACATTGCCATCAAAAGAAACAGAATATCCATCCAAAAACAACTTAGAAACTGAAATCAAGTTCTTTCTAAAACAAGGTACGTAAAGACAATTCCTCAAAATCAAAGTTTTGTTCCTATCAAAAGATAAATAAACATCTCCCACTGCAACAGCCGCCACTTTCGCAGCATTGCCCATGTAGATGGTAATCTCGCCATCACTAAGTCGCCTGGTTTCCTGGAACCCCTGCAAAGAATTGCAGACATGATCAGTGGCTCCCGTATCTACACACCAGGTGCCGGTAGATAACACCGCTAAACATGTTTCAATAATTAGTGAATAAGATATACCTTCTTTGTTCTCCTTTTTACGAGGACAATCCACCTTCCAATGTCCAGGCTGCTTGCATGTGAAGCACTTGCCCTTCGGCTTTTTCACACCACCTTGTGGCCCAGCCTTTTGAGGTCCATTCGCTTTCTTCGCCGAAGGATTCTGTTTCTTCTTCTTCCCACCTTTCGGCTTAGAAGTAGAAACATTTTCAGCAACGTAAGCTTGAGCACTTTGACGAAATAGTCCTTCCGCCGATTTGAGTTCTGTCAGAAGTTCCGCCAAGGAGTACATCCTTTTGTTCATATTATTCTTAAGGCGGAACTGCTCAAAACTCTTAGGCAGTGTCTGGAGCACGATATCGACCTGGGTTTCCCCATCGATTTCAGCTCCAAGGACTTCCATCTCATTCAAATGAGCCATCATCTTAAGGACGTGATCACTCACAGGTGTCCCCTCAGACATGGTGGTCGTCATCAAGTTTCTCATTGCCTCCTGTCTGGCAGCCTGACTCTGGTGTCCGAAGAGTTCCTTGAGATTGTGCATCATATCATAGGCAGTGGGCATGGCCTGATGCTGATGTTGCAGTACATTTGACATGGAAGCCAAAATGTAACACCGCGCCATCTCATCTGCCTTAACCCACTTCCTATAATGCACTTTCTCCTCTTCACTAGAGTTTTCATCAGGGATGTCAGGACAGACCTCAGAGAGTACAAACTTGTACTCTTCAGCAGTTAGGACAATATCCAGGTTTCTTTTCCAGTCAATATAATTAGGACCAGTAAGTTTGTTTTCTTTGAGTATAACAGCAAGTGGGTTGAAAGACATAATGAAATCCTGAGAATCATATAAATAAATAAATAAATAAATACTCAGGTCATAACATATAGAATTTAAAGCCTATATTGTTCTCTCAAACAATATAATTAAATTCACCAACACCTCAAAACACCGTGAACTTTGCATGCCACGATAGTGTGGTCGTATACTAATTCAAGCATTTGTAAGAGGAGGTTTTACCCATTAATTTCATTATCTTGTCAAACAAAAATAAAATTAATAGTTGGTTTAACTTTAGCCATGCAAATAACAACACTTACTCCGATGGGGAGGATACTTATCATATGCACCTAAGTGTATACCATTACTTAATACCAAGTCAATCATCTAGGTTTGTGTCTCTTCAGATGGAGAAGATTACACGCTCCTAAATAATTTCCTATAATTATCCATAAGGAAGTTTGATCTAGTGATCCGCAATCAAACTCATCCGATATGGAGGAAGGCACTTAAAGCCAACGCGCAAGTTTAAATGCATCACTTACAAACCAGTAATGGAGACCATGGGATTTATTCAAAATAAATCCCTCTCCCACTTAGTTATTTATCATGAGGGATTTTAACATGCATAACATATAACATATAAAAGCATGCTTGATAAAACAACAAACATATAGAAAAGGCAATAAATATGGAATAAAATAAATCCAACTATTATGGCCACTTCGATCGAATGTTCGCCTGCTAAACGGGGATTTATTTTCAGCGCCTAAATCTGATGTAGCGGAAAACCAGCAGGTTGTTACGCCAAATCCAGCAGCTTCGAATCTTCAGTAATTCAGCGCCAGATCCAGCAACCCGATCGATCTGTTCCGGCGAACAGATTTCAGCGCGCATCAAGCAGGCTGTCGCGCGAATCCAGCAGGCTGTTGCACAGAATCTGCCTTCGAATCTTGAAACCCTAATCAGCGAATCAACACCTGATTCCAGCAACGAACAGCCATCTGCGCACGATACCTGGTCGAACAGCAATCTTCGAACAGATTCTGATCAGCACCAATTCAGCGTCGATCAGCCTTCGTCTCCAGCGAACAGCCACTCACTCTTCGTCGAATAGTAATTACATCGAAATTACAGATCAAGAATACATCTCAATCGAATAGATTACATCAAGATTACAAGAATCGATCAAGAAAAGCATCTATCGATTCAAGAAACTACAAGAAACGTAAAATACATCGATCGAAAAACAAAAAAAAAACTTAACACGACAAATCGCCGTGTAATTACTATTACAATCATGCAACCAACCCAAATAAAAAAAAACCTCGACAGGTCCGAGGGTTTAGATCATACATCAACATACATTCAGACCATAATAGTTGGATATATAGGATTCCTGCAAAACCGAGTTATCCTAATCGCAATCCTACTATCATACAAACTGAATATAAACGCATGATCTAGCATAAGATTATAATAAATAACCGATTCAATTGCATAGAACCAGAAACCGTGGCTCTGATACCAATTGTTGGAACCGACGGATCGCCGGCCCTAGGCAATCGATTAATCGGGTTCCATACAAGGTACGACATGCGCAGCGGAATAAATAAACGAACCATACCTTTTGATCAATCGTAGAAACGGGGCCAAAGATTGATCGAATACAAACCCTAGACCTTTAGATCTTCTGATGTATTCCTATGGCCTTTCTCGAACGTTGCGTGGACAACGATCTTCCGAGAAATCTCACTTTTTTTTTGCTCTCTCTCAATATTACGTGAATCTATTCTGCGTAGAGAGACGCTGTGATTAAAAGGCTATTTATAGGCTACACCAGGGACCTAGAGGAGGAATTGGGTTGGGCCTCCTGATGGGCTTAAGTTTCCTGTGTTCGGCCCGAATACATAACTTAAGCCCATCAACAATAATTCAGTCCACTAAAGAATTATTATTGAACTACCGTCCCAATCCCATATTTAAAATGGGCTCCTTCTTATTATGTGTACGTTTATCTCCCTGTGTTTAAGATATCGAATGTCCGTTAATTAAATAAGTTACTGACAACTTAATTAATTAACATCTAATTCCGAGAGTAGTACCACTCAACTTTATTATCATGTCGAATTAAATCCACCTGCAGGGTTTACATGATAATCCTTATGAGCTCCTCAAGGGGACATCATCATCCTAAATAATTAGGACACAGATTCCTTCTATAATCAACAGTACACCATATAGACAATACTGTTTCCCAATTCACCGAGTTTATTGATTTAATAAATAAATCTCACTCATTGGCAAATCAAAGAAACAAATATTGTGTATACGTGACTGTTATTATATAGGGATTAAGAGAACGCACATCCATAATAACAGAGGTCTTGTTCTATTATATAGTCAGTATAAATCGAACAACCTCAAATGGTCCTGCTCAATACACACAAAGTGTACTAGTGCAGTTTTATAGTCAAGACAAACTAATACCAAACTACACTACAACCATTCCGATGATTTGTCCAAATCCATCTTGGTTGTGAGCTACTATTTATAATTTATAAGAAACTGATAACATGATCTTCTGTGTGACACCACACACCAAGTTATCTATAATATAAATTAATTGGACATTGCATAAACATATATAACAAATATAAAATGCAAACATATGACCAAAGCGATTCTCATTCCATAAAAGATGTTTATACAAAAGCTAGGCTTATAGTATACATCCTAACAGTATAACATTTATGTTTGTTCCAAAGTAAATTAAGGTTATGATATTGTACATAAAAGTTATACTAAAATAATATAAATGTTAAATTATTATAACATAAATGTTCAACTATACTACGTGAATTTTTATACTGACAAGTCTTAAATAATATCACTTAAAAGTTATGATATTTGTATATAAAAATTATGTTTACTAATATAATATATATAAAAGTTATACTCATATAACATAAATGTTACAGCATAATTGGACTGGGATCCGGACCTGACTCCATCCGCACGCATCCAGTTATACAGATTATGATCCATGCACTTGGTTTATAAGAACACTACTCTTAAAATAATTATTAAAGGGAAAAATTCAATTTTAGTCCATTTAAAATGCTACTGTCCAATTTTAGTCCACTATGAAAATATTTTTCAATTTTAGTCCACTTAATCAAAAAATCATCACTATTTGATCCTTTTTTCTCAATTTTAGTCCATTCTCTGGCGATTGTATTTAATTTTATTTTCCGCCCCACTCGCGCTTATATGGCACAGCTTATGTGTTTGTGTCTATTACAAACAGCTTATGTGGCGCTTAATATCCAAATTGGATTAAATATTAAATAATTAATAGAAAAGCTTTATTATTATTATTATTATTATTATTATTATATTTATAATAATCTAAAAAAATTGAAATATAATATCTTATCATAAAATGTTGATGAAAATATTTTTAAGATCTTATTATCAAATAATATTAATTATGGGTTTGAAACCAAAAATTGATTTTTCTAAAGGATCTAGTGCAAGAGCACATATTAATAAAGAATTTTATGATCCCAAATGGGATAAATTTAGAGATTGGTATTTTGCAACCTTCTCTAAAGAAGAATTTGAAATTTTTATACAAAGTTTTTATGAATTTTGTAAAGAACATAATAAAATCATATATTTTGTTCCTTGGTTCTTTAATACCTTTGTTAAAAAATATATCTCTGTTATAGAAAGAGACTATAAGCTTTCTTCAGGACAAATACAGACATTTGTATTTCCTCCACAATCAACTTTTCAAATTGAAAGAATAATAAATAAATTAATTTTACTGCTTTTTCAAAAATATTTGAAAATGATATGCTACAAGTTACTATCAAGCATATTAACCAACTTCTCGAAAAACAAAATTATACAAATCTTTATTTAACTATTCTTGGTGAAGAGATTATATCTCTAAAAGATAGAGTAGAAAAAATTGTTTCTACTATTAATAAAATAAAACCTGATGTTCATATACCTCTTGAAAAAGAAACTGATATTGTTACCATTGCCTCCTCATCTATACAACCCCCTCCTGATATAAAAGATTTTAAATTTAAAACTTCTGCCTCTCAATTAGAAGCCTTCATAGAAGAAAATTTTAAAGCTTTTAATATATCTACTTTAGATAATGATTCTGATAAAAATGATGAAATCAATAAAATGAAATGGGTTGATAAACCTACTCATAATAAATATTATTATAGTAGGCCAACTCCTATGGATGTTCTTCATGAATAACAAGAATACATTATTTCTAATAGTTATAATGGTAAAAGTATTTATGAATGGAATGTAGATGGTGGCACAGAAAAACATATTTTCACTCTTGCCCATCGTATTCTAATGTATAGCACTGTTTGCAAAAATGCAGGTAATACTAACAAAAACATTGTTAAAATGATAATTGCCGGTTTCACCGGACAATTAAAAAGATGGTGGGATAATTATTTGAATCCAAATCAAAGAAATGAAATTCTTGGATCTATAAAAAATGAGAATGGTAATCATGTTGAAAATACTGTCTATTCTCTTATTACTACTATGATTGAACATTTTACAGGTAGATATACCGATAATAGTGATACTATCAGAACTCTTCTTAGCAATCTAAGATGTGAAACTTTAACTAAATTTGATGGTATAAAGATACTTTCTTATCCAGAATTTTTGAATTACCAGAATGTAATTCTACACATTGGAAAGCTAAGTTTATAGATGGACTTCCAAGTCTTTTTGCAGAAAGAGTTCAAAAAAATCTCAGAAAAGATAATTTATCTATTCTTTATGATACTTATGGAAATCTTATTAGTATATGTATTCAAGAAGGATTATCTCTTTGTAATCATTTACAATTAAATAGACAAATAAAAACCCAAAATCGTCTTGAAAAATGACAATTAGGTCAATTTGGTATGCATATACCTAGAGATAAGAAATACTCTTCTCACCACAAAGAAAAGCATACTGATGGCAAACAAAAACCATATTTTAGAAAAAGAAGAAAATATAAGGATAAAGACAGAGAAAAATATAAAGGAAAAGAAAAATCTTCTTTTAAAAAGGATAAATATAAAAGGAGAGATTCTGCTATCATATGCCGCAAATGTGGAAAGCCAGGACATTATGCTAACCAATGTTGGGCAAAAGAAAAAATTAAAAATCTTGATATCAATGATGATATGAAAGAAATTATTTATAATATAATTTTTGAAAATAACTCAGAATCTGAAAATTATTCAGAAACAGAATATAATTTTGATACTTCCAATAATAAAATGGAAGATGATTTTATTTTTTCTGATGAAGAATGTGAAAATTGTAAACAAGGAAATTCTTGTATTAATCATATAAGTAACACTGATAAAAATGAAGAATTTTATAAACTTATGTCTCAGTTTAAAGATTTAAATATTAATACCCTTACTAACAATAATATTCTTGAATTTCATAAAAGGATAAAAGATCCTAATTTAAGAACCCATATTATTGATCAAATGGAAGATATAGAAGATATACCTTCTACTTCTAAAAAAGATGAAATACTTATTTCTTCTAATAATGATTATTCTATGTCTGAAGTAAATAAATTTCTGAAAAATAAATATAGTAATCAAAATCCTATTACTGTACAAGATTTACTCTATGAAATAAATAATCTCAAAAATGATATTAAAATCCTTAAAAATAATAATTTTGATCTTAATCATCGTGTCTCTAACATAGAAAAAGGGAAAAACATAATTAGTGAAGAACAATTTGAAGAAATATCTCTTGAGAAGAATCATCTTTCTACTATTACTATGATTATATCTCAAAAATGGTATACTAAAATTACCTTCTTATAGAAAACTCTTGTAAAAAAGAGTTTATCGACATGCTTGATAGTGGTGCAGATCTAAATGTTATACAAGAAGGTCTTATACCTACTAAATATTTTCATAAGACTTCTCATTCTCTTTCACATGCTGGAGGTAAACCCCTTAATATTAATTACAAACTTCCTAAAGTTTATATCTGTAAAGATAAAAAATACATCTCTACTAGCTTTCTTTTAGCTAAAGATATATCTAGTAAACTTATTCTTGGTCTTCCTTTCTTACATCAAATTTATCCTTTAACCTTTGTTGATACTAAAGGCCTTATAGGCACTTTTGAAGGAAAACCCATAAAATTTGAATTCATTACTAAACCTATTCATAGAGTTCTTAATGAACTCGAAGAACAAATTGATAGAAAAGTTTTTCATATTAATTCCTTAAAAGAGGAAATTAACTTTTTATCTAATGATGATAAACTTAAAAATTCTAAATTACAGGATAAAATTAGGATCATTCATAATGATTTATCTATAGAAATATGCAATGATTTTCCTAATGCCTTTTGGGAAAGAAAAAAACATATTGTTTCCCTTCCATATGAAGAAAATTTTAAAGAAGAAGATATTCCTACTAAAGCAAGACCTTGTCAAATGAACTCTAAATATCTGGAGTTATGTAAAAAAGAGATCCAATCTCTTCTTGATAAGAAACTCATCTCTCCTTCTCAATCTTCATGGTCTTGTACTGCCTTTTATGTTAACAAACATTCTGAACAAGAAAGAGTTATACCTAGACTTGTTATCAATTATAAACCCCTTAGTAAGGTTATAAAATGGATCAGACATCATATTCCTAACAAAAAAGATCTTCTTGATAGATTGGTTCATGCTTTAATATTTTCAAAATTTGATCTCAAATCAGGATTCTGGCAAATCCAAATTCTGCTTTTAATGTTCCTATTGGACATTATGAATGGAATGTCATACCCTTTGGCTTAGAAAATGCTCCTTCAGAATTCCAACAAATAATGAATGACATCTTCACCCCTTATAGTGATTTCATTATTGTCTATATTGATGATATTCTTATCTTTTCTAAAGATATTGAGAGTCATTTCAAACATTTGGACCTTTTCAAAAGAATTGTTATAAAAAATGGTCTTGTTATTTCCAAACCAAAAATGATTCTTTTTCAAACAAATATTAGATTTCTTGGACATAATATTGAAAAGGGAAAAATTATCCCTATCCAGAGAAGTATTGAATTTAGTTCAAAATTTCCTGATATTGTCACTGATAAAACGCAGCTCCAAAGATTTCTTGGTAGCCTTAATTACATTTCCCCTTATATTGGAAATCTTAATAAAGAATCTTCGATTCTTTATGATAGACTTAAGAAAAATCCTTTACCATGGTCAGAAAAACATACTGAAGCAGTTAAAAGAATTAAAGAAAAGGTTAAAAACCCTCCATGTTTAATGCTTGCTAATCCCCAATGGGAAAAAATTATCGAAACAGATGCATCTGATATTGGTTTTGGAGGAATTCTCAAACAGATTAATCCTCAGACCAAGCAAGAATATCTTGTTAGATTCTATTCTGGAAAATGGAATAATGCACAAAAAAATTATTCTACTGTTGTTAAAGAAATTTTAGCCATTGTTAGAAGCGTTCTTAAATTTCAAGACGATCTATATAACCAAAAATTCATTATAAAAACTGATTGCCAATCTACAAAATTTATGTTTATAAAAGACTTTAAACATGATGTTTCAAAACAGATGTTTGCCAGATGGCAAGCTCATTTAGCTCCTTTTGATTTTAATATTATATATAAAAAGGGTGAAGATAATCATCTTCCTGATTTTTTTAACTCGTGAATACTTGTAATAATGTTTTCACAGGTATGAGTACTCCTGGCCGAGGAAATTATTCCTCTTATAGAGGAAGAGGAGGAAGGGGAAAACCCCCAAATTTGAATTACGGTGGAAGAAGTTATACTTCTAAAGTTCTTGTCCAACAAGGAAAAAAGAAGCTCATAGCTCAAAACATTTCTGAAAGTAATACTTCAGAAGATCCTTTACAGGCTGAGTTTCAGGAATTTCTGAAACATAACAACAGAGAGAGGGAAATATCCCTGAGTCTAGCTCTCAGACATCATATGCTAATATTGCAAAAGATGATGATGATACACATCTTTATGTAGAAAATGATCACAAAGAGATTATTCTTCTTATAGAAGAAAAAGACTCACAATGGGCAGAAAATCCATGAAATATCATGGAAAGATATCTGAGTAATAACTCAGCACCTTTTGGTTCATATAAACAAAGAGGATTTTATGAAAATCTTCTAATTCATATGAAAAGTGTTGAAATCAATCATTTCTTCTCAGGAAATACCCAAGATAAAGGAAATTATAGTTTTTCCAAATTTATTATTAAAAAAATTATATCTTTTGAAGAATGGGGAATTTCTCCATTAAATGAAAGAGAAATGTTCTCTCAAAACCATAATACAAGCTTCAAATTCAATTATTTTGATTACATTGAAAGTTTTTATAAAACTTTCCATTTTGAGAATAAGAAGCAGAAACATTCATGGTTCATAAAAATTTGTGAGAACATTTTTCACAGACCTATTCCCACATGGTTTTTTACCTGGAGAAGAAACTTTGGACCCTGTACAAAAATACTTCCAGAAAGCTTTTCTAGCCTTTTAGAAGAATGGGTTTCTGTCTCCCCTATTGTTCAAAACAATTCTAAAGATACATATATCAAAGGAAAATCTTCCTGCATGTTTTTTATTGAGTTCGGTATTCCATGGATCTGGAAGTGGAAACCAACTTTTGGTTATACCAACTTTGGTGCTCCATGTTTATGGAGAATCAGCCTTTGTAAATTCTGGGAAAAGCTTATACGCATTGATCCAGAAACCGAAGAACTCTACGGGTTTGAAACAATTGAAAAGATAAAAGAAAAGATCAAAGTTTATAAACTTGATCATAATAAAAGATTTGAAGATGAAAATCCTAGTCCCTTCAAACTCTTTGCTCAGAAATATTCTGAAATCTACCCCAAGGAGACAATCATTGATATCTTTTTGGAGCAAATGAAAAAGGATATATCCAAACAGATCAGAAGTTCAGAATCAGATACTTCCATGAATTCTGATACAAGCATCACTCAATTCAATTGCTTAATGCAAGATGCCCAAAATCCACATGATGATACCGAGGATTTAACCAATATTGACAGCACATTTGAGAAAATCAAAGATTCTCTTAAAGGAAATAATCCCTCACAATGATTTTCAGGAATTCTTTTATGACGATTTTCTATGAAATTCAAGAAAACTATCCATCCTACCTATGAAAGCCATACTATAATCCGATCATAGAGAATGGATATGGCAATAATAACAGAGTCTTTACTATCAAGTCGAAGATCAAGGTTATCAGAAGAATGATTGATTTGGTTAAAGACCAAATTGTGGATGATCCCCATTTCAGGTCATCAGAAAATAATACAAGATTACTAGAATTATTCAAGCTTAAGGAAAGCCTGAAACATTTCCAAGCTCAAAGCTCACTCATTCCCACCTAATCAAGATGACAAGGAAAGATTTCATATCAGGTGACACATCAAGTGACGTATTTTCCTAGAGACATTTCACTGTTTATGTATTAGTGACATATCACTGTTTGTTTTTATGTTTTGGAATACGGGATTTCATGTCCGGTTTCTCTATATATAGGTTTGTTTCTCTTTTTATTTATTACGCTGCTCGCACCTTTCTTTCTCTCTCTACATCTCATCTCATCCCATCTGTGTAATATTAAAGCTTTTGGTATCTTGAAGTTTAACTTCTAAGTTTGCGTGTTTTAATTTTCTTTCTTTCAATTCCTTTTAATTACTGTTGATATTGCCGCCTATATGGTCGGCTAGATTTAATGTGTTAGATCATGACTTGACTTTATATTATGCTACTAACATGGTTATGAAATTATTTTAAAATAATAATATTAATTAAAATAATTATAATACATATTATAATTTTATATATTCATCTGAGTTTATTAATTAATTAATTAATCAAATAAAAAAAAAGAAAATAAAAAAGAAAGAAAAAGAAAAAAATAATGTTCTTCTTCACTTCTTTCATCGCCGCCCACCACCGCCCCGCCCTTCACTTCTCTGCAACTCTATCTCTCCAAATCATAAGACGTATGAATATGTGTTCAAAATACACCAGCACGTCGTTCCTAAGCAGATTCTCTAAACTCCATTTCCATGGCGGCGCCTGCGCACAACATTCGCCCTCCACCATCACATCAGCCCACCGGCGATAGAAAAACCGGGAGAAAAACTTCAAGATAAGCACAAGATTCACCAAAAACCACCCCGCGTCTTCGACGAGTTCTACGTGTTTGTGCCTCAGCTTCTGCCGGTGAAGAAAACTGACGCGTTCTACGTGTTTGTGCCTCAGCTTCTGCCGGTGAAGAAAACGTCTGACGCCGTTATACTGCCGGTGTCTGCCGGTGTCGGCCGCATCTTTCCAATGCTTCTGCTTGAGATAGCGTTCGCCCCAAGCCTTGATTAAGACGGCGTGGCGCTTTCGCTCCAACAGTCTTCTCTGCCGCCCGACTCCAGTCTTCTCTGCCGCCGCCGGAGTCGGGGGTTTTCTAAGGGAGAGCGAGGATGGGGAGTTGGAAGAGGGCGGGGCGGCCGCGGACGGTGATGGTGATCCTTCCATTAGGAGAGGGATTGGATTAGGATTTTAAAGGACTTTTTAAGCTGGTGATGGTGATCCTTCCATTAGGAGAGGGATTGGATTAGGATTTTAAAGGACTTTTTAAGCTGAAAAAAGTCACGCGGATTTAATAGACTTTGCAGGATTTTTATGACTTTTAAGATTTTGCAAGATTCTGTAAAGACTTTTTAATCAGGATTTTAATGGATTCTGATTCTGTAAAGACTTTTTCATCAGGATTTTAATGGATTCTGTAGGACTTTGTGGACTTTGCAGAACTTCATGGATTTATGAAGTATTTTAAGAGTTCAAGATTTTTTTCATACATTCGAATTTAAAAAGAGTCAAAGACAAAAAAATAAAAATAAAAATAATAATTCTCTTTGTTGCTCTGGGTTTGAAGTAATTATAAAAATTGATTTGTGATTTTGAATTATGAAGAATGAGATAGGTGGCCTATTTATAAGTAATTATAAAAATTGATGTGTATCGACATATTAATATCGTAAATTATATGGTAGTCTTTAGACATTGAATATAAATTGTGATTTTGAATTATGAGGAATGAGATAGGTGGCCTATTTATTTTAATAAATGTGAAGTAATTATAAAAATTGATGTGTATCGACATATTGATATCGCAAATAATATGGTAGTCGATAGTGATATCGATAATTTGATTTTGATTTATGAGGAATGAGATAGGTGGATGTGAAGCAATTATAAAAATTGATGTGTATCGACATATTAATATCGCAAATGATATGATAGTCGATAGTGATATCGATAATTTATATCAACATATACATATGGTAGTCGATAGTGATATCAATAATTTATATCAACATATACATATCGCAACTGATATGATCGATAACGATGAGTTAAAATATTAGTATATAGATATTGCAACTGATATGATTAATGCCATAATATTAACAAGTTCTAAATAATTTAAATATTGATATATAGATATTGTAATTGATATGATCGATGTCGATAACACCAAAACAATATAGTTCCATTAATCCAAAATGTGTTCATACACAACCAAAATATAAAGCAAGCACTTCAAACAAGTGCAACCAAAATAATACCAAAACAATATAGTTTGACAAAACCAAAAGAAAATACTTCAAGTAAGTGAAACCAAAATAACACCAAAACAATATTGTTCATCCTAACTTATACTTTATCCAATCTGAGCGCTCTATTGACAAGCTTCATAGTTTTCTTTCTCTTTTCCCTTTCCTTTATTATTTCCTTGTGAATCTCCCATTTGAATTACTAAAAAAAAAAGTAACGGGAGTATTTTCAGATGAATGAAACTATGAATTCTAAAAGATAAAGAGATACAGTATATACATGAAAACGCCAATAGCATCTCCTAATCCAATATAGCTCACCTATTCATACATGAAAACGTCAATAGCATCATCCAATACAAACAAAGAGATACAGTATATACACACACTATACATATCATGAATTTTTTTTCATATCATATCCTAATTGCTAAAACATATAGCAAACCAATAAATTTCAGGTTCTCATACAATATGACCTCATTATACTCTTTTGAATCACAATCTTTGTGACGTGTGGCCCATGGCCATATCAACCACTCCCCCCGAAATGGTGTGTGTGAGAACACACATCTAGAAATGAATCCGAGTTGTGTTCTTCATCTTTACGAAAAACAAAGCGTCTTAAACACGCTTCGGGATAAGACACGCGTCCACACTTTCCCGCCTCGATTAACGAGATTTGAAAATAAAAAAAAGGCATCATTTAATCTGAACCGTTGCCTCATTTCGAAATTAACGGTCAGGATATCGAGACCTTCCAAATACCAGTCAACATCGCTTATAAATACCCCCAACACAATTCAAAAAACACTTTACCCACCCCCTCCGTCACTCAAGGATTCTCCTTCAAGCAAAATTTGCAGGTACTCTTTTCTCCACATACTTTTGCTTAAATTTCGTATTTCCATCACTATATGGCTTCCTCTACTTCTCTCCATTCTTCACGGGATGAATTCGACTCTGAGGGAGAAACTGGTAATATCCCTATGGAGAATTCGCCTATTGCAAAAAAGAGAACCCGAACCTCCACTTCCTCATATGATCCGCCAGCCCCTCTTCCCAAAAAGTCCCGAAAAAAGGCGGCATCCGAAGTATTCGGTCCGCCAAAGATAAACGAAAAACACCTCAATCTACTGAAAGAGTTGTTGCGGGGTAGATATCACGGGGATACGAGATATAAAATAACCATCCCGTCTCTTTCAGATCGACCACAAAATCCCCCTGAACATTTCCGAACTTGGTTCTTGGAGCATGTCCCTCTAGGACTAGTTCCCCCAATCCATCTCTTCCTCATCACCATGGGTAAATCGTATGGTATCAATCCTAATCAATTTCATCCCAATTCCATCCGATATCTCGTCGCCTTTTATATGATTTGTAAGTGGATGGGGGTAGAACCTACTCCTCGTAGGTTTAAAACGTGTTTTTTAGTGCGAAGTCCAAATCCCTATCAGTTTTATGTGGCTCCCCGAGCCAATGATAAAAAGGCCACCTTCTTATATTCTGGTGTCGAGAAGGTGAGTTCCGCTTGGGAGAGATCATTTGTATTCATTGAAGCCTCTCCGAATAATTCTCTTGTCACACCTCGTTGGGCAATGTATCTAGACCCTCAAGTAAACACTCCCAGCCTAGAACTAGATTCTGCTATAGCCAAGTTAAACACCGTATTTCGAAGAGGGTGGTTCAATATAGTCGGATTGACATCTGACGCATCTTTGCTTGCCTATTGGGGGTTTTATCCAAATGCCGAGATAGCCAGGGGAATTGATTTAGGTTGTATTTCGATTCTTTTGCTTTTTATCACTTCGAATAATCTTATTTGTGTTCATCTAACCTCCCATTTTGATTTCGCAGATATGTCGATGAACAAGTGGTTTTCCTTCATGAAAGAGGTTCCTAAGGAAGAACAAACCACCTTTCGTGCATCCACCCATGCCATAGATCCTATACAAGCACAGATCAATCAAACCGAGGCTAAAGCTCGGTTGTCGCCTTCCCGAAATCCTTTCATCCCCCCATCCGAGATGTCGTACTGCCGAATACTGAGGCTGAAAGTTCTTTGCCTCCTTCACGCTTGTCTCCTGCATCTACTCAAGATCCAGTTGATTTAACCGAAGAGGCTGATAGCGAGGAGAATGAGAGAGAATCTGCTCTTGTGACCAAAAAAAGGAAATCTGCTTCTTCGATTCAATCTCGCTCCAATGTACTTCGCATTCATCCCAGTGCTCCTCTTCCTCCCACTATGCCACCTTCCGAAAAGGCTACTTCAACTAGATCCACCCCGCAAGAACCCGACAAGGTGATAGAGTGTAGGAGACACATATCTCGTCTGGTTGCTGCACAGAAATTTCTTGCTTCCATAGCGAAAGACATGATTCAGGAAGAGAATGAAATTAACCAGCTACGAGAAGAGAAAGAGACCATTGATGAAGACTTCGCTGCTTTTCGTAGCAAGATTGATGAGCTATCTTCGAGAGTCGAAAAGGGGGAAGTAGATCTAGCTCTGGCTCGTTCTGAAGTTGAAAAGAAGGATGAGCAGCTTCGCAATCTGAACTCCGAAATGGTACAAAAGCATAAGGATATCGCGAGTAGGGACCTCCTGATATCCGAATTACAAAGAGAATTGGAGGAAGAAAGGGAGAAGAGAAAAGCGGAAGTTGATTTTTATTATCTCGACGGAAGGATGAGTGGTTTGAAGGCCGGCTATCAGAGAGGGTTTGCAGCTTTTCCTGAGAGCGAACTGATGAAAAAGATTTTGGAAGTTTACCGAGCCAAATTATTTGCTCAAATGTGGAATTCAATGTTATTTCTTTCCAAGGCTGCTCCGATGGCAGAGTCTTTTTTTGTTGAAGGAGTCCGCGTCTGCCAGGATAGAGTAGATCAATATCTGAAAGCAGTTCAGGCTCATTTAGCGGCGAACAACCTCTCTCTACCAGAGGGCCCTTTAATCTTTAACCTGATTGAATTAGGAAGCAAGATATCCTCTGGACCTCCTCCGAACTGGAATGGTGATACGTCGGAGGCTGAAAATGCAGAATTGTGGAAGGATTTCCTACATCAAGCAATCCTGGCCAATCCTCTTCCTGGTCCAATTCCCTTGCCTGAAGACTTGATTGGCGAATCTTCCCGAGATGAAACAGAAGGCGATAACACCGTGATCAACTTGCCTGAAGAAATTTTTCATCCTGAAGGTCCCCGAGATGTGGGGTTATAAAAAAGCTGTAAAGCAACTCTTTTATTCATGCATAGAATATGCTAGATACAATGATCTCTTTTGCTGGATTTGTACTTGATTTTGGGAATCATTTCGTAAATATATCGATGTAATTGAACAAAATTTTCACTTTATGACATTTTTCATTTAAACTGCTTGAATTCCCGAGATCTTTACACTTTAGACGGTGTCTAGTTTTTCAATAATTGATTAATCAATTCCTCAGATCGGATCTGAGAGATCTGGATTCCCCTTTTCAATAGTTGATTAGTTAATCAACTCCCTAGATTAGATCTGACTCCGTAGATCGGATCTGAGGGATCTCGATCTCCCTTTTCAATAGTTGATTTAATCAACTCCCTAGATCGGATCTGAAAGATCTCGATCTCCCATTTCAGTAGTTGATTTAATCAACTCTCTAGATCGGATCTGAAAGATCTCGATCTCCCTTTTCAATAGTTGATTTAATCAACTCCCTAGATCGGATCTGAAAGATCTCGATCTCCCATTTCAGTAGTTGATTTAATCAACTCCCTAGATCGGATCTGAAAGATCTCGATCTCCCTTTTCAATAGTTGATTTAATCAACTCCCTAGATCGGATCTGAAAGATCTCGATCTCCCTTTTCAATAGTTGATTTAATCAACTCCCTAGATCGGATCTGAAAGATCTCGATCTCTCTTTTCAATAGTTGATCGAAGTAAACAAAAAGCAACACGCACGATTTACGTGGTTCGATCTCCACTAGTTGAGATCTACATCCACGGAGAGTTTAAAGAGGTTTCACTATTAACCAAGTTCGAACAAAATACATCGTAAAAACTAATCAAAAGAACGGAAACGAAAAATCACATGCTAACATTGCTCTACGAATAATACTTCTTAAGGTGACTAACATGCCATGGCCGAGGTAACATCTTTCCTTTATCATCTTGCAACTCATATGCTCCTCCGGATAAGATTTTAGTCACTTTATATGGTCCTTCCCATGTTGCTTCTAACTTCCCTTTTTCTCGCAAAGTATCTGTTTGTCGTAGAACCATCTCGCCCACTTGGAAATCTCTTTTCCTTACCTTTTGATTAAACACAGCTTGCATTTTCTTCTTGTAAAGATCATGTCGGGCTCTTACTTCATCACATTTTTCTTCCAGAAAAATCTTATCCATATCTAATATTTCATCATTTTGAATAGGGTCGAAACATACAATTCGCATGGCTTCTCCTTGTATCTCGGCCGGAGTAACTGCTTCAGCCCCATAAACCAAACTGAAAGGCGTTTCTCCTGTAGTGGATTTCGGTGTAGTCCGATAAGCCCATAAAACAGAGGGTAACTCCTCAACCCAGTTAGACTTTTCATGTTCTAACCTCTTTTTTATACCATCCAATAAGATGCGATTGATCACCTCGACTTGCCCATTTGCCTATGGATGTGCTACAGCCGTAAAAACTTGTGTGATCTTCATCTCGGAACACCATTCCTTTATCTTCTTTCCTTGGAATTGCGGCCCATTATCCGAGACCAGTATCCGCAGCAAGCCAAAACGGCAACAAATGTTTCGCCAGATAAACTTCATCATCTCAAATTCAGTTATTTTGGTTAGAGGTTCTGCTTCAACCCACTTAGTAAAATAATCAACCGCCACAACTATGAATTGCTTACTTCCTTTTGCTTTCGGGAACGGCCCAACAATATCAATACCCCATCTCGCGAAAGGACACGGCGAAGTAACTGCAATCAATTCAGTTGCTGGTGTATGGATCCTAGAACCATATTTTTGACAAGTCGAACATTTTTTCACCATCTCTTCTGCATCTTTCTTCAAAGTAGGCCAATAAAATCCGGCTCGAACAACTTTCCGAGCTAACGCTCTAGCCCCTGCATGCTCCGTACATCCTCCTTCATGTATCTCTCTTAACACCATCGAACCCTCCCTACGAGATAGGCATCTCGCATTTGTCGGAGAAAAGGATTTACGGAAAAGAACACTATTCAGCAGATAATAGAACCTTGCCCTTCTTTCCATAATCTCTCTTTCTCTAGCTGTTCCATTTCGATCTCCTTTCAAATATTGTTGTATCGGGTATCTCCAATCCTCTTCATCTCTTTCTAGGACCATGACGTCTTGATCTTTAGGAATTCCCATCACCGTGATATTTCTTTTCGTGCAATCTTGTAATGAATTACCTATTTTGGCTAAAAAATCAGCTTTCCGATTTTCATCTCGAGATATCTGTTCAATCTGTATCTTTTCAAATCTTTTTTCGAGCTCCCTGATTTTCTCTACATATGCCCGCATCCGATCCTCTCTGATCTCGCATTGATTAGCCAATTGTCGAGTAACTAGTTACGAATCTGACTTCATCTTTAGGCATCTGATTCCTGTATGTTCAGCTAATTTCAATCCCTGTAACAAAGCCTCATACTCTGCCTTATTGTTTGAAGCTTTAAACTGGAATTTTAAAGAAAACTCTAACTCATCTTTCTCGGGACTAACGAGAAGTATTCCAGCTCCCGCTCCCAATCGACTTGAAGAACCATCCACATACAACTCCCATTCTGGATTTTCTTTCAACCGAGTTGTTTCCTGGATGAAATCGACTAATGCTTGTGCTTTAACTGTTGTTCGTGGCTCGTAATGAATATCGAACTATCCGAGCTCAACTGCCCATTTCACCATTCGTCCTGAAACTTCTGGTTTTCCCAACACCGAAGTTAGCGGATAATTAGTTCATACAAGGATGGTAAATCCCAAAAAATACGGCCTCAATTTCCGAGCTGAAATGACCAAAGCATATGCAATTTTCTCAATGTCAGAATATTTCGTCTCTGCACCATGCAACACTCGGCTGACAAAGTAAATAGGATACTGATCTTTTCCTTTCTCGTGAACTATCACCGAGCTAACTGACTCTTTCCCAACTGCCAAGTACACCACCAACGGGGACCCGAAGATGGGTTGCTTCAATCTAGGTAATCCACTTAGAAAATCTTTCAACTGTTCAAAAACCATCTGACATTCCTCTGTCCACCCAAACTTTCCTCCTTTCCGAAGTATCTTGAAGAAGGGTAAACTACGATCTGCTAATCGCGAAATAAATCGGCTAAGAGCAACTATCCTTCCCGTCAACATCTGTACTTCTCTAATGCTTTTCGGCGGAGTCATATCCAAAATAGCTCGTATCTTGTGTGGATTCACCTCGATTCCTTGCTGAGTAACCATATACCCCAAGAATTTACCAGCCCGAACTCCAAATAAACATTTCGCAGGGTTTAGTTTCATGCCATAATGCCGAATTGTAGAGAGAGTTTCTTCCAAATCTGAAGCATGAGATTTAGCTTGTCTACTTTTCACCAGCATATCATCAACATATGCTTCCATATTTCGGCCCAACTGATTTTTAAACATTTCGTCTATCATTCTCTGATATGTAGCCCCAGCATTTTTTAACCCGAATGGCATTACTGTATAGCAATAAGTCCCTGACGAAGTAATAAAGGAAACATTTGGTCTATCTCCTGGATATAACGCTATTTGGTGATTCCCTTGCGCAGCATCCATCATGCTTAGTAGCTCGCACCCCGCAGTAGCATCAACCAGCCTATCAATCAGTGGCAAAGGATAATGATCTTTTGGACAAGCCTTATTTAAATCTCGAAAGTCGATACACATCCTCCATTTGTTTCCAGGCTTGGGTACCAATACCACATTGGCTACCCATTTCGGATATTGTATTTTTTCGATATGCCCAATTTCTAACAACTTCTGCACTTCCCTTTCAATAACTTCGTTCTATTCTGCTCCGAAATGCTTCATCTTCTGCTTCACAGGCTTAGCATCTGGTCTAATGTTTAACCTATGCATAGCTATGTTAACATCGATTCCAGTCATATCCTTCGGCTCCCAAGCGAACAGATCTGCATTATTTTTAAGCACCTCGATAAGCTCATTTCGTATCTCCCCCTCTAACTGACTTCCGATACTGACTGTATGACCAGGGTTATCAGGTAACAATTCCACACTCATCAATTCTCCTGGTTCAAATTCCGTAATTCGCGGTTCTTTCCCCTTTCGCCTTTCCATCTCCAAGGCCTTATCCACCTCATCTCGCTGTTGAGTTGCTCGTTTTCTGGTTTCTGAATGCCTTATAGCTACTACATAACATCTCCTAGCAGCTTGTTGGTTCCCCCGCACTATTCCAACTCCCACTATTTTATCATCTTCATCCTTTACTGGAAATTTCATCATCAAGTGAGCTGGTGAAATGATTGCGGCATAATCGGTTAGGGATGGCCGACCCAAAATGACATTATACTGTGATGGGGTATCTACCAGCAAAAAGGTAACAGTCTTATTCTGCCTCCACAACTCGTCACCCAGCACCATGGGTAATTGTACTTTCCCATATACATTAACTGAATCTCCCGAGAAACCATATAGCGAAGTTCCCACCGGCTTGACTTCTACTGATGATTTCATTCTCTTGAAACAATCCAGAAACATAATATCCACCGAACTGCCAGTATCAACAAAAACTCTTTCTACATTATATCCTCCTATCTCGGCAGTAATCACCATGGCATCCGACTGGGGTGATTGGATATCCACTGTATCATCTTTCCCGAATTCAATAACCATTTCTTGTAAGATAGTGTGTACACCATGTTTTTGTCGAACAGAATTTAAGTGAGATTTCCTGGCCCGATTCGAATCCCCATCAGTAGGTCCGCCCATAATCATATGAATGGTCGGTCTCTCTTCTCGATTCTGCTGATCTTGACGAGGAAAAGGCGGTGGAGGTGGATTTACCCGAGCATTTATCTCCCTTCCCATTGCTCTTGGATCTCGTTGAGATTCCATTCGAACGTTTCTCCTGTAGCTGTTATCCTGACGAGCTCGAGCTACATATCTCGCCAATTTATTATCACGAACCAACCTCTCCAACTCATCTCTTAAATGTGTGCATTCATCAGTGCTATAACCATATTCATTGTGGAACTGGCATAACTTACCATTCCCAAACGTCGGAGGATTTCTCGGATTCGGAGCCCACGAAGTTGGCCACTTTAGCTGAGGATGACTCCAAATTTCCATTAACAACTGCCCAGGTGGCAATGTCAACTGAGTGTAAGTATCATACCTAGGACCTCTTTTCATCTCGGTCCGAGCATTCGATATCAATCATTTACCTCGCAAATTTGTTTCTCTCTTCACTCTGTTCTGGTCTCTAGTTCTCGTCTCCTGAAATGCAGCTGCATCTTTCTTGATACGAAGCGCCTCCTCCAAATTAATGTACTTGGTCGCTCTCTTGAGCAAATCATCAAAATTGTTCGGTACTTTCTTCACCAGAGAAGCATGTAGATCACCTTCTCTCAAACCTTGCATAAAAGCACTAGTAATTAGATCGTCTGATGCTTCAAGATACTCTAAAGCGGCAGATGTAAATCTCTTCATAAAAATCCTTAACGATTCATTCTCCTTTTGTTTTACTCCGAACAACATTTGAGTCGACTTAACCTGCCTCCGTGATCCTGCGAACTGATGCAGAAATAAAGACGACAATTGATCAAAACTGTGGATGACTCCATCAGCCAATTGACTAAACCATGTTTGTGCAGACTTCGTCAATGTAGTAGCGAAAACTCTGCATTTCACTCCTTCTGTATAGCGATGCAACAATGCTGTATTTTCAAAACGACATAAATGATCCCACAGATCCGTAGTGCCATCATACTCAAAACTCACTGGTTTAAAGGATGCCGGTAATTCGTCTTCCATTACAACTTTCGAAAAAGAGTTATCTCTCTTACCCCGAGAACTCGAACTGATATTCCTCCTCACCTCCTTGATTTCCCTTTGCACATCCTCTCTCTCAGATAAATTGATCCGTGAATGATCTCGGATCGAAGGAGACACTGAGCGACTCCTCCCCCATCGAAGGGTCTTTTTTCTCCTCGACTTTGTGTTCGCTGTTTATCCGCATCACCTTGTGACTCCAAAGGACGTTTACTCAGAGCCTTTTGTACACCCTTTTGTACTGCTGCTGCAACTATCTCATCCAATTCCCGCTTAGTTAAAATGATAGTATCTTCAAGAGGATGATTCGGAGCAGCATCTGACTCTCCTGACCGATCATTATTCGGTGCAATCCTGGATCATTCGCCAACTTCTGTTCTCCTTCGAGAGCCTCGTGTATTCACCATGGTAACAATGATATAACAACCTCACGTCTTAGCCTAATACTTCCCACAGACGGCGCCAATTTGTTCTGCTATAAAATCACTCCTCTTCTGTCACTGATGTTTTTCTCTCTTTATGTGAGTGTCCGTTAAATAAATGAAAAAATGATATTTATATCTAAACTCAAAATAATTTAACTGCTCCGGAAATATCGCCCCATGAAGCCACTAACGCAGAGCGGTTACCCGTGTTGTGGATCGTGGGCTAGTGTGATGTGAATCATATCGCCGTCATCCTCGACGAAATGGAGTATCCGAACAAACTGTTCTCCTCGGAGGCATAAATGTTTCCCGGTAGACAAGACAGATCCGAGAGCTTCGAAATCCACCTTAAGTACAGTGAAATATACAGATACTTTACATCCTTGAAATTCATCTCGGGTAAATCCATGCGAGATGACCATTCACCTTGTATTTGTGTTGCAACATCTCAGAAGCATCTACCGAAATATTCATTTCGAATTGGTAGGCACCATGGCCATATCAACCACTCCCCCCCGAAATGGTGTGTGTGAGAACACACATCTAGAAATGAATCCGAGTTGTGTTCTTCATCTTAAATAGATTGTATTACTTAATGGTATTCATCTAGAACACACATTGGTATTCAACGGACACAAATCCGAGTTGTGACGTGTGGCATTACTTAAGTAGATTGACTACATTGATGCATCCTAAAAATTAGTCAATCCACCACCTGAACATTCAACAGTGGAGGAGCAACTACATTCTGCGACTAATGATCTTTATGATTTTATTTTTCTTTAGCATGCTTTAAACCAATTAAACAAATAAAAAAACAAAGACTGGATTATTACCAGATTCACAACTCCAGATTCTTTTTATTATTATTAATTTCCAAGAAGACGAGAAGATTATGCAAGAAATAACAGATTCAGAAAATTGAACAGAAATTTCAGGGAAAACCCTTCTAAAGCCAGATGAAAATGAGAGATAGAAAAATCACTTCGGAATGTTCGATTTATTGCTGGCAACTTTCACCGCAGGATTTCTGCTTTCCAAAATCAATATTTTCGCTTTCCAAAATCAATATTTTCTCTGATTTCTTCTGTAAATCAATTTATTAGAAGACATGAAATTCTAGGAGTGAAGAGTGAAGAGAAATCAATATTTTCTCTGATTTCTTCTGTAAATCGATTTAGGGTAATTGGAAGACATGAAATTCTAGGAGTGAAGAGATAAAGGTGAAGAGACATTACCGGAGGAAGCACTTCAAGAGTCCTCTAAAATCTGATGGGTTTGGATGGGATTGTTGGTATTTATAGATATCACTGAAAAGTCCTTCAAAATCCATCTAACACAACAATCCTGTAAAATCCTTGTATTTTTGAATACCAATGGATTATTTTTAAATAGTAAAAAGTCTTGCATGAATACCAATGGATTTGAATGGACTCTTTAAAAAATCTTGAAAATCCAGATTGAATACCAGTGGATTGTTTTTAAGTGACATAAAATCCTGATTGAATACCAATGGATTTTTTTACAAAAAAAAAGTCTTTTAAAATCCTGTGAAATCCTAAACCAATACACCCCCTAAGACTGGATTTCGTCCTCATCTTCCATGGATCTGTATATCTGAATTCACATCTGTATATCTTCCATGGATTTCGTCCTCATCGTCCTTATCCAAATGGTGCTTGGAAAGGGGTTTTTTTCTTTTTATTTTATTTTATTAATTAATTTTGTATTTTATAATTTTTAATAAGTGGGCCCCATAAGCTGTGCCACGTAAGCGTGAGGGGGTGAAAATTAAAATTGGGGGCGATTGTATTACAATCGTCGGAGAAAGTGCTAAAATTGGGAAAAAAAGGACCAAATAGTGACGATTGTTTGATTAAGTGGACTAAAGTACTCATTTATATATGCACTTTTATATAGTGGTGCTCAACCACTTTGGACCACCGGTTTCGCTTTCGAATTGGCGGTTCGGTGAACCGGTTGAGCTGGAACTGAAATCAGAACCAAACCGACGGACTATAGTTTTTTGTTTCAATTTGAAAACTGCTGGTTCAACCATTTTTTTTTGTTGCACGGTCCGTACAAAAATTTCTATTTCATGTTGTTAGGCGACCTGACAGGGCTTTGGGGACACGGGCCGGTTGGTTGGGTCGAACTTTAAAAAAAATTGTATTTTTAAATTTTTGTGCAATAATTTTAGATTTCTAATAAATTATTAAGTCTAAACTAAGTAAAATAAATTTTAAATTAATAAAATAAAATTTATATATGGAATAAAATACAATCATTAGAAGTACAAGTACAACATTACAACTTAGATTTTCAAAAAATTACAATAAAACATATTACAATTATGAAATAAAAAAAATATTACAACTCAATACATTACAATCATAGGAAAAATTCAATTTTAGTCCATTTAAAACGCTACAGTCCAATTTTAGTCCACTGTGAACACATTTTTCAATTTTAGTCTACTTAATCAAAAAATCGTCATTATTTGGTCCATTTTTCCCAATTTTAGTCCATTCTCTGGCGATTGTATTACAATCGTCCCCAATTTTAATTTTTTCCCCACTCGCGCTTATGTGGCACAGCTTATGTGGCGCTTAATATCCATTCCCGCAGTGGCGCCGCCGCCGGAGCCACCGTTTCTCTTCCCCCATTTTCTCTCTCCTCCAATCTCTTCATCCGGCCACCTATCGGAGCCGATCTTATACCCAAATTGAAGCCCTTGCCGAGCCCGTCATGAATCCGGGCTCGGATCACCGATCGGCCATGCCGATCACCGGCAATCGGCCGATAACAGTTCGCTCTTTCTCTCTCCTCCAATCTCTTCATCCGGCCACCGATCGGAGCCGATCTTATACCCAAATCGAAGCCCTCACCGAACCCGTCATGAATCCGGGCTCAGATCCCCGATCGGCCATGCCGATCACCTGCAATCGGCCGATAACAGTTCGCTCTCTCTCTCTTGTATCTCTCTCTCTCTCGCGACCCTCTCTCTCTGATAATTTTAATTGGTCGATAGCAAACCACGTGCCATCTGGTGAGAATTGGGGGCGATTGTATTACAATCGCCGGAGAAAGTGCTAAAATTGGGAAAAAAGGACCAAATAGTGACGATTTTTTGATTAAGTGGACTAAAATTGAAAAATACTTTCATAGTGGACTAAAATTGGACAGTAGCGTTTTAAATGGACTAAAATTGAATTTTTCCCTTACAATCATGAATGATGAATCATACTATAATATTGAAGACTTGAAGTTACGAAATTACAACCTTTTCATCTTTGTATAAAATAAATTGAAACTTTTAAAAAAAATTGAAAGAGCTTGAGTTTCATTTTAAGATTGGAAGTGTAACTTCCAAACTTAGAATGAAATTGCCTACGTATCCTTGTCAAAATGAAAGAATCAAAGCTCACATAGTTCTCTTACCTAAACTTACCTTCATTTGTCAACATTGGTTCCGACGGAGGAGGATGTATTTGAATCATATCCATACGGGTCATCTTCATCATCGTCTAAATAGGACAAATGAAAATGTTGTTGACAGTTATTTGCTCTCACCCAATCTTCAAGAAGAGTTATGTTTTGTACATTTTTTTGTCAATTTTGATCTTCTTGGATTCAACATATGATCTGCTTTGCTAAATGCATGTTCTACGGCAATGGTTGAGACGGGACTTGCAAATATCTCTTTTGCAATAATTATTAGAATATGATAAATGGTCGTCCTTCTTGACTACCACTTCAATAGATCCTTAGGAGTTTCAAATAAAATATGTTTAAAAGTAGCACATAAATATGAATCTAATTCTTGACAAGGGTTAGAACCTCTAGCTCATTTTTGTGTTCTAATATCATAAAAATTGTAAAAGTGACTAAGAGCCGGAGCCGCAATAAACTAGATGAAGATGTCGAATGACTACTATCTCCTACATTTCGATTACCTACTACATCATCACTAGAATCACCAAACAATACTTTATATTCTTTACACAATTCGTACCAGTTATGTTTAGCTCTACCAACAACTTAAATAGGATTAGGAACATAATCAACTTCATCATATTCTCCCAATATCAAATGTGGGAACAATGCATTATAATACATTTTTTATAATTCTTCTAAGTCATCTTCTCTAATTCTAGGATCTAATAATTTAGCACATAAAAATAAATCGGGTATCTCATGAAAGTATTTTAACCATTTTGCTTTGATCACTATAATTGTGTTTCCTAAAATAGGACATGTTGAATACTCATTCAAAATAAGAGCAATTACAACTTAAATAGGATTAGGAACATAATCAACTTCATCATATTCTCCCAATATCAAATGTGGGAACAATGCATTATAATACATTTTTAATAATTCTTCTAAGTCATTTTCTCTAATTCTAGAATCTAATAATTTAGCACATAAAAATAAATCGGGTATCTCATGAAAATATTTTAACCATTTTGCTTTCATCACTATAATTGTGTTTCCTAAAATAGGACATGTTGAATACTCATTCAAAATAAGAGCAATTTTTACACAATGATCTAAAGTTAATGGAGAGGCAGGATAATAACAACCGGATAATTCTCTAGTTGCCTCTTCAAAAAAATTTAAAAGTTGAATTAAATTAATACATGCATCCCATGAATTTTATAATAAAACAATGTTATCATGTGGATTTTCTTGATAAAATTCACAAAGCATGATCTTGAAGCATGTAATATATAGAACTCCAATGATGTTGCAGATCGACTACAAATCATGTAAGGCCTGGAAATTGCAAGCACATCTAATTCATCGAGCAAAATATAGGGCAACGTGGATTTCATACGATCACATAGTCGCGGGTTTATCATGATCTCTTTGACTCTGCCAGCCTCATTGCAAGTGATGCCATCCCACTTACAATGATCAGTTTGTGAGTTGTTTTGACGCCACCACTTATCCAATGCCTTCAATTCTCTCTCTCTACTGCTATGATCATCATCTGCTATTGTAAAGAGTAGGTTGCTAATGATGATGATCATCATTATAACACTGCCAAGATTCACCATATGAGAGCTTGAATCCATCAAATTGAAAATAAGAAAAGAAAGATTTGCATTAATTTTGAGTAGTATGTGTATGATTTTATATCCAAATTAACTCCAAAGCAAGTGAAAGTTGTCTTCATCAACTTGGGTATACTGTTTTTCAAGCAGGTGGCTAAGACCATTTAAACCTGCAGGCCCACTCATTAATTCCCATATTGCTCTGCCAAATATCTTTTTGCAATATATAGTGTTTATCTTTTAAGTTATTTACGAGATTATCCACGCCCCCACCCTTTTATATATAAAATACATCTTAATAAAAATAAGGCTCGGTTATATACACCACACCATTTACTTAACACACCCTATTTTCTAAATACATTCTAAAATAAATATATATTTACTTAAAATTTTCCATACACACCCCATCATATTACAACTATACCCTCTATGACAAAAAAAAATAAAAAAATCCCAAAAAAAGAATCCCTCTTTCTTTTTTTCTTGCTTTTTTTTTTTCCTTTCTTTTTTTTTTTAAATTGTTGATGAAGAAACCATGTTCATCCAAAAATCATTGTTTTATACATTTTTTTAAAGCTAAATCAATAAGATTTGTATGAAAATATCATTAAAAAAATTCCACAAAGCGAAATTTTTCGATCGTTTCGTTCGATCCTGGTTGATTGAACATATAACAATATGTTCAAACATTGATGGTCGAACACACAGTGTAAGAACACACATTGTAATGTTCTATCTATGGTCGAACATCTTTAAGAGTGTTCGACCTGTAGAGATCGAACACATAGTGTAATGTTTGGCTTGTACAGGTCGAACTATGTGTTTGCAACAAAAAAAATATTTGACGACCATCTTTTTTTTTTGAAATATTTAATTACACTATATAAAACAATAGAAATGCATGAAAAATATTAATTTATATCTTTCAAATACATCTTTCATCTAACACTTTGATTATTGTTTTCATAAATCAAAATTTGTTGATTTTTTTTTTAATTTAGGTTTTGAGAAATATGGAGAAGAAGGGAGAAATATTTTTTATTTAAAAATAAGGACGTTTTTAGTCTTTTTATTTTTATATATTTTTCATTTATTTTTTTATATAGTGCGTTTAGAAGATGGTGGGGTGTACATAACCCAACCCTAAAAATAATTATAAGTTTTGAAAAAATTATAAACACACCCTTTACCAAAATACTCCATCCGTCCCAACTCAACTTGTCTACTTGCCATTTTGGTTTGTCCCAACTCAACTTGCCAGCCCATAAATGACAAAAATTTTTTTACCTTAATATCCCTATATTTCAACATTATTACAACAATGCCATCAAAAAGTGCATATCCACTTGATTTGATGTGCATATTATTACAAAAATGTCATCAAAAAGTGCATATCCACTTGAGTCAACTGCATTTTCTTAATCTCCGTGCCTGGTCAACATAGGCAAGTTGAGCCGGGACGGAGGTAGTATAACTTTTTTTATTTTTTTTACCAAATAAAAATGAGTTGGTCTCTTGTGAGACCATCTCTCATGCGACAAGATTCAAGTATGTCTTTTACAGGTATAAGTATGTATTTTTCAATTATAAGTATACGTTTTATAAATAAGTATAAACATGAGTTATTCAAGTATATATGTCTTTTACGAATATAAATATATCTTTTTCAAAAAATATAAAACATATTAAAAACTCCAAATAAAAAATTATAAAAACTTATTTAAAATGGTCTCACGTATAATTATTTGAAAGTGGAGCCCCATTTTTTATAAATCAAATGTGATTTATAGACTTTAGATTGTTTAACAAATCTAATGTAGTTAGATTCTAGAGAAGGTTGAGACATATCCATAAGAAATCGTAGGTCTCTTGTACAATTGGTGCATGAATCTTAGATCCATACACCCGGGTCGGGTCGGGCAAGATTTGCACATTTTCCTTTTTTTCTTGCCCGAACTTTTATATTATGTTAGTCATATTTTTATATTATATTAATCATACTTTTATGTTATATATGTTAGTCATACCCTTATGTTCAGATTTCATACCCTTGGTGCAATACTTTAACTTGAAAAAAAAAAATTTGCTGGCCTTCATACTATGTTAGTCATACATTTATGTTATATTAATCAAACATTTATATTCAAATATTATACTTTTATGTAATATTTTAACCCTAAACCCTAAACTGGCACAAGTTGTACATGTTTACCTTTATGTAATATTACTCATACATTTATGTGATATTATTTATACATTTATATCAATATAAACATACATTTATGTAATATATAAAGGTACAACTAACATAACTAAATGGTATGACTAATATAAATAAAAGTATGACTAATATAATTAAAAGGTATGAAAGATATTAATAGTTGTCTGAAAATATGTTAAGGTATATATAAAAATTTAAACGAATCTTAGAACGCGTGCGAGTGTGTGGCTGCGCGTGGAAGGTGACTGCACTGTTTCAAAATTGTGCAACGGGTGAAGAAATATCCAAGTTAAGAAATATCCAAGTCAGCGCGTCAACTGTCATGAACTTGGTAATCAACTCACCGACATCTCAACATTTCTACTTTTCATTTTCCATGTATTAATTTATGAAGGGTCATTTTGTTTTGATATTTATTGTGTCGATGATTTGGACCTATCAGTATTTTTATTTGAATTGAATTTTTAAAATAGGTCGCTAAATTTTAATTATACAAACTGTAAGATAAAATTTGGAGTACTTATAATGTTATAAATATTTAATTGTATCATCATAAAAAAGAAAAAAGATTAACAAGTTTAAAATAACACAATTACTTATATGCACCAGATGCAAGGATCAGGATAAGGTCGATTCAATTCGACGGTACATTTCATGCATCCCACTCGCACTTCATGCACCCAGACCCGCCCACAGGTCCGCGTTCAAATCCTAACCTGCACGCCTAACCTTTATTTTATGTTCACTCAACATTTTAATTATGTTCGCATAATCTTTATGTAATGCTAGTTTAACTTTTTACAGTTTATAACAAACTTATAATACCTTTTAAACCTTTATATTATAATAATATAATTTTTATACTTAATAATTTAACTTTTATGTTAAAATAATATAACATTTATGTTTTTGTAAGTACATTAAGGTTATGATATTGTACATAAAAGTTATACTAATATAATATAAAAGTTAAATTATTATAACATAAAGGTTCAACTATACTACATGAATTTTTATATTGAAAAAAGTCTTAAATAATATCACTTAAAGGTTATGATATTTGTATATAAAAATTATATATACTAATATAATATAAAAATTATACTCGTATAACATAAAGGTTACGACATAATTGAACGGGGATCCGGACTGAACTGGACCCGACTCGACCCGCTCGCACCCAATTATGCAGATAATTATGATCCGAGCACTTTGTTTATAAGAACACTACTCTTAAATAATTATTAAATACCATTCGCCTGGAAAAGTACTCATTTATATATTCACTTTTATAAAGCAATTATTCTTGATGTAGAACAATTATTTTGAGTGTATAACAGGTACGTCAATTACACTTCCAGTTATGTTATTTTTCACAAAAAAATTTATAAGACACAGAAGACACTGTTACGTTTATGATCCGGCGAAACAAAGTCATATTACGTACCTACGATTCAAACCAAGTTTTACAAAATAATCTCTAATTTGTATATTATAAATTATAGATTAACTTATGTGAAACATCCAACGAGCCGACAACAGTTTCGCTCTAAGAAAGTTCAAAAATTAGAATCATTTATGTTGTGGGCCTACTTCTATCTACTGATCCACATAGGTCATTATACAATATAAACACAGGTCCAGTGGTTGACTAATCAATTATTGAACTAAATTCAATAAAATACAAATATGAATATGTAGGTGATATTTGTTTTGGATTTAAGAATGTTTGGGGAAATCAGATTTTTAAATCTTGGGTTTTAAAATAAATGTGAATAGTTAAAATTTTTGTTTGTTTAAAGATTTTATAGGCATATAGAATGACAAAAACTTTTATACACCCGTTGCACAGTTCTGAAACCGTGCACTTGCCTCCCACGTGCAGCCACGCGCGCACACACGCTCCAAGGTCACGCACAAATTCCCCCATATTCGATCACAGATGTTATACCTTTATATTGTGTTAAACATACATTTATGTTATGTTAGTCATACCTTTTAGATTTTTACATGTACCTTAACATATTTTCAGACAACTATTAATATCTTTCATACCTTTTAATTATATTAGTTATACATTTAGTTATGTTAGTCATACTTTTTAGAGTAAACTATTATTTTCGCCCATGATGTTTGCCCTCTTGCAGTTTTGCCTTTTTTTAGTTCGGGCTTGCAATTTAGGACTTTCTATTTTACGGGCTGGCAATTTAGGACTTTGTGTGTTAAAATTTCGCAATTACTGCCCAATTTCGGCCCGAATCGCTTATTTGGGCTGAAATTGGACGTTTTTAGGGCTTAATTTGATGAGGTGGCTAATAATTATCCGACGTGGAATTTTACAATTAATTACGGGACACCACGTGTATTTTCAGTGGGGCCCACTTATTAAAAATTATTAAATTCAAAATTAATTTTAAAAAAAACCTTTTAAAATTAAAAATCAAAAAAATCAAGAAAATGCAAAAAAAATAAAGAAAACTCAAAATATCCCTTTCTTCTACACCATTGCAGCGAACTTGATCCGCAGAGATTAGACAACATAACAGACACTCTTCAAACTCTTCCACCATTTCCACACACAATTTTCTCATTCTCGTTTCAAATCAAACATGATTTCGGTTTTGAAATTGTCGCCGGAAAAGATGCAGGCGAGCTCTGTAACCTCGCTCTCGCTGAGCTTCAATAGCTATTCCAACACTAGGCTCGCAGAAATCGCGGCTCGAGTCGTCGAAGAATTCGATTCGGAGGAGTTCTACGATGAGTTCTACTTTGAGCGAGAGAAAACTCCAGCCGCTGAAGGAGAGCAGAATTCAAAGTATCTAGAGAAAGAAAGAGGAGACAGCGACGAAGACGACGACAAAGAGAAAGAATTCAAGTTCGTTTTCGTCAATAAAGAAACCGAGTTTCCTTCGAAGATTTCAGCCGATGAGATTTCCACAACGGTCAGATTCGACATGTTTACCCTATTTTTAACCAAGATTTCTTCTTCGAGCGTTCGCGATTCAGCAAGAAAATAGAAAGGGGGAAAAAGGAGTGAGGGTTTCAGATTCGACGATTCGGCTTCCGTTGAGAAAGCTGTTTATTGAGGAAGGAGAAGATGGCGGTGTGTGGAAAGGAAGGAGGCGCGATACGTCTTCCTGAATCAGTCTGCAGATTTGGGATTTTTTTTTATTTTGGAGTTTTTTATTTTTCTTGATTTTTAATTTTAGAAGGTTCTTTTTTATTAATTAATTTTGAATTTAATAATATTTAATAAGTAGGCCCCACCAAAAATACACGTGGCGTCCCGTAATTAATTGTAAAATTCCACGTCAGATGATTATTAGCCACCTCATCAAATTAAGCCCGAAAAACGTGCAATTTCAGCCAAAATAAGCGATTCGGGCTGAAATTGGACAGTAATTGCGAAATTTTAAAACACAAAGTCCTAAATTGCCGGTCCGTAAAACAGAAAGTCCTAAATTGTAAGCGCGAACTAAAAAAAGGCAAAACTGCGGGAGGGCAAAAATAATAGTTTACTCTACTTTTTAGTTATGCTAATTGTACATTTATATATAACATAAATGTATGTTTATGTTAATATAAATGTATAAATAATATCACATAAATGTACAAGTGATATTACATAAAGGTAAACATGTACAACTAGTGCGAAATTAGGGTTTAGGGTTAAAGTATTACATAAATGTATGATATTTGTATATAAAGGTATGACTAATATAACATAAAGGTATGACTAACATAGTATGAAGACCAACGATTTTTTTTTAAAATTAAAGTATTGTACTAAGGGTATGAAATCTGGACATAAGGGTACTACTAATATAACATAAAAATATAACTAATATAATATAAATGTGGATCCAACCCAATCCAACTGGAGACCTACTCATATAGAATTAGTATTGTAGATGACAAATCAATATTGAAAAATATGTACTTGTATAATATTATATATTATTTGTTGATATAAAAGTAATGATTAGATGATTGTAATAGCAGAATTTTAAGTGTGTGTTAGAATTTGAGTATTAATAGGTTAGAGTGTAGAGTTAATTGTTGTGATTTTTTGTAAATCCAAATTCTCATGTGCACCTGGTGCATGGATCAAAGATCTGTGCAATTCGAATCGACCCGACTCGAATCTGTGAATTTTGATTTTTTTTTATTTTTATGTGTCAACTTTTATGTTATAAATGTGTGACTTTTATGTTATATTAGTATGACCTTTGTGTACAAATGTTATCACCTTTATGTACTGTAACTTAGAAAAAAAGGAAAAATTTCAGCGTTTTTTTTGGATAAACATACATTTATGTGATATTACTCATACTTTTTAGTTATGTTAATTGCACTTTTATATATTACATAAATGTATATAAAGGTATGACTATATTAATATAAAAGTATAAGTAATATCACATAAAAGTATATATGTACAAATTGTGCTGAAATTCATCATTTTTTTCTAAGTTCGAGTACTAACCGCATTTTGCAACGTGATAAAATTATTAATTTATTTCCTAACCTCACTAGCTAATAGTAAGGGCAAGTAAGAGTCGATCCCATGGAAAGTGATGATTTAACTATGCCACCTATGTTCAATTCAATAAAACAACAAAAGATTGGGGGTTTTGAGATTAATTAATTATCACTAAATTAACTAAAAAACCTAGAAAGCAAATTAAATAGAAATCAGTATATGCAAGTATTCTAGTTAACAATTCAATTATTCCAGATATCAATTGTCTCCTAATCAATGTATCACCCCTCTCTCAGATTATCATGGAATTATCACCCCTAGTCTAACAACAAGCTCTGTTAAACCGAATCGTCTCTTAAGATTAGTTTAATTAGGATAAGATCTCTAACTAACACTATTTAATTGAATAACCTAGAATAAGCTCTTAGATTTAATTCATTAAATGCATTAATCACCAAGAAGATAGGATGAACTACACTCCGAATACACAAGCTCGATTCGATAATCTAGGATTATGCTACCTTAGAGATGCACGACCTCTAGTTTACCACTTATGAAAATTAAACCACAACAATTAGGATTCATGATTTAAGATTCTAGCATTCAATTATCAAACATTTAACCTAGGTGATCAGGCTAAATCAAACATCAATAATCGAGAACATTATACACAGATAACATAATCAATTTCAATCAAACATCGAGAAGGAGATACAAAATTAATTAGAAAATAAATAAATATACGGGTTCAAACATCCCTGCTAACCGGAATTAAGAATTTAGCCGAGTATCCTTGAAATTGAATCCACAAGAATTAAAGAATTCATCAAAAGATAACCTAACAATAATGTTTTTCTTTCTACAAATATTCTCTCTCTATCTCCAATCTCACGTCCATGCACCATATTACTTGGAGAGAAAGTTAATTAAATAGGGTGTGTATTGGATGTTGGCCTTAAGTCATGGGCCATGGGCCCTTTTCCTCATTCCTCTTCTAATTCATTAGGTCCAAGTCCTTATCTTCATTCTTCAATTAAAGCCCACTTGCACAACTTCCCTTAATTAAATGGGCTCAAGCCCACTCCCTTTTCTTGCCTCCAAAATCCTCAAAATCTCCTAAAATAATCAAGAAAATAATATATAAAGTATTTGGTGACTGAAAACATATAGAGGTACAAAACCGGTGCATTCAATCATCTAAAAGATTATAAAATTACAAATATATCCTCGATGAAATACACCTATTTTCTACCTATCAAGTACATAAAGGTCATCCTAATATAACATAAAAGTCATACTTATACAACATAAAGGCCAACACTTGAAGCGGAAAAAAAAAGGACAAGCGGATCTAAGTCGACCCGTACCGACCAGGATTGCACAGTGCACCAGGTGCACACTAGACTTACTCTTTTGTAAAACATGATAATTTTTTAGTAGATATCATATTTCATGTTTGTTAAAGGTTTCAAATAAGGATTTGAGATAAAATGTTGTACAGTTTTTGGGTAGTGTTTAAATGTTGTGTTTATTTTAATGCAATTAAATGACGTAGCAAGTGATTTGGCATATTAGGTAGGAAAATAATACAAAAAAGAAATGTCACATGCGAAAAAAATACACATAAGCATAAGTTGATTGAAATCATGGAATTGGGGACGAGTGTGTGAAACTCGTCGAAAATTGGCCGGAACATACATTTTCTGACAAAAAAAAAGACTAAAATTGAACAAATTTTTCAATTGGAGAACTAAAATTGATAATCGGAAAATAATAGAACCAAAATCGGATACCGCCTCTAAATCATGATAAAAAAAATGAATTTTGGAGTACAATGGATCCATTCCAAGAAGATGAAGAGCCAAGTAAGTTTCCAAATTTGTCTACAATTTTTTTGATATATTTGGTTAAATTTGTTGTTTTCTTGTTACAATTTGATGTGTATTGTGTAGAAAACATGTTTAGGATCTATTATTGTTGAAAACATGTGTAGTTGTGGTAGGATTCGGACTGGAAAATGAAGTTGAGGTTGTGAATTTGTTTTTCTAGATCACGTTCGGTTCGACCCTAGTCGACCGAACGACATGCACACTATTAGACTTGAGTTCAAACAAATTTGAAGCGTTCGAACTTAGGTCGAACGATATAATGTGTGTTCGAATTCTGTTCGAATGATATGTAGTTTGTTCGGCTTCTATTCAAACATGTCACATGTTGTTCGAACCGTGGTCGAACGTTATACATTCCGTTCGAATAGTGCTGGTCGAACAGTTTATTTACTGATTACTTTCTATACTCAATTGGATTACGTTGTTATGTATTATCATTGTTATAATTGATGTGTATATTTTAGGACGGGATCGTATTTATCAAAGGAGGAGACCTACGATGTCCAATAGAAGACGTCGGGCAGAACAGTCTGAGACCGAGCCCGAGCCTCGGGTTATTGATGTTTCGTCTTCTGGTTTGTTGTTGATGGAGTATGTCACCCCAGATATCTCTGAAGCTGAAGAGGAAGACGAACCATAAGAGGGGCCAGAGAATGAGGATGTCGAAGAGGAGATTTTGACTGGTCCTTGCCCTGGTTGATCCCAAGTTTCAAGACACATATTACCTATGCGATCTGGCATAGGGAAGAAAGACCGATCCTGAAGTGTTGGTGTCATACCATAAAGATGGATACATGGTTGTTCAAGAACCCCAACGAGGAGTTTTAGAGTATACTGGAACAAAACAACATTCCAGATTTGAGGTGAACATCGTACAAGACGCTAAACAAAAATCTAATATGCGCGTTCGTGGAGCGTTGGCAACCAGAAACCAACACATTTCACATGTCGTGGGGTGAGATGACCATCACATTGGACGACGTTCGATATATAACTAGACTTCCAGTCAGTGGTCACTCGGTCATGCTGCCACAGACTAGGGGCATAGAGGAATGTGGCCATTCGAAAATTTGTCGGTTGTTGGGCGTCTCCGTAGCAGATGCCAATGAGGCTCTTTCCGGTCTTCGAGGTAGTAGTGTGAAGTTTGAATGGCTGCGGAGTCGATTTGCAGGAGACTGTTCATCGGATGATGTGGACACGTTGGAGCGTTCTGCTCGGGCTTACTTGTCGTTTGTGTTGGGCTGCACACTCTTTGCCGATAAGACTGGAACATAAGCCGACACCAAGATTCTAGCACTTTTGGAGTGTCTAGATCGTGTCCTTACTTACGCTTGGGGAGCAACGTGTTTGGCGTACTTATATAGACAGCTGAGACTCACCTCTAGAAGTAGGGTGAGACAAATGAGCGGTTATCTGAAACTACTTAAGGTACATTAGCGACCAATAATTTGATTTTGTCATTCTTATTTGTGTATACTTGTTTAATTTTGATCTTCTTGTGGTAGGCTTGGATATACGAGTACTTTCCAATGTTCAGGTCAACACATAATGTCAACTACCGACGGGATGAGCCCCTGGCGAGAAAGTAGATGCAACGAGCCCACGGCGGTGGAACCATTGAACGGTTGATTGCCACTAGAGAAATTTTGGATGCTATGTCACCGATGGAAATGCGTTTTAAATTTGTCGAGAATACTATATTTTCCCAAGTCTTACCATGGCGCATTATTTATATTTTTTTATGTAGGTTAATTGGCTGCTCTATAGTGATATTTGGGATCACCATCCATTTGATGAAGTCAACTTCTATCAAGGGTGTATACTAGCGTTCGAGATCGTCGAGCCGTATCATCCAGATCGTGTCCTTCGCCAATTCGGGCATCTTCAACGTATTCCCGATGAGCCATTCATCCTAATGATCGTCCAATGAGGTCCTACAGGCGCAAAGTACAAGGTCACGTGGGATGCCCTCGGAGCCTATTTTCGAGTTTGGAGGAATCACGTACTCTCACAAGATAGCCAGGGAGGTGTGCGTGCCCGGATTGGGAGTGCTCGGACAATTATTTGGAGTGGTTCAACATCGTTTCACATCCAAGAATCTAAAATCCAGAGACTGTGTCCGAGCATCGCGTTCCTCTATCTCGATCTCGGGGGCTACAACCGTGGGATATGATTAATTCGGCGTTGGGACATCTGGAGCCGGTGTATCAACAATTGATGGTGGATCAAGATAGGATCGATGCATAGATGGTGGTCCCAGCCCCAGCGGGGGCATATCGTGCACTGAAGGTAGATGACAGTGAACAACCAGAGTCATCCAGATGTGCCTCAACATCTAGAGCACGACGGTGTCGTAGAGGGTAGGCGAGTTGGGCTTTTGTTTTTGAAGTCATGTATTTTGGAATGCCTTGATTTTGAATTGTGTATTGAAACAAATATGACTATCTACATGATGTTTATTTCTTGAACATTGCCTTTTGTTAGTTGTTTGGAGCCTATATCTTTGTAAATTTGTTAAATCTTGGATGACACAAATGTTAAATTGAATAACAGTGGGAAAGAAAGACGACACAAAAATGTTTGACCTAAAATATGCACTGTTCGACCACCGACTTTCGAAAGTTCTTCATATTGTTCGAATACTAGTGGCCAAACAGTCATTCTAAAGGGATTTACATTCTGTTCGACCAGTAAATATCGAACGGTGTAAGTACTGTTCGACCATGAGAGGCCGAACATTGCTTGATCCGTTCGACTATCCATCGAACATAGCATAATACGTTCGGTCGTCGTCGTTCGAACAGTGAGTTTCTTGTATGTTAAAAAATAGGTGATTTGTTCGCACTATAGTCGAACCTTATTGAAGACGTTCGACCGGTGATGGTCGAACAAAACGTTAAGCTCCTGATTTCTTGTAATTTCAATACTGTATTTAAATTAACAGCTTAGAAGGAACAAGATACACTAAACTTTCCAAAAAACAAGCTATGTTATAACAATTGTTCAAACATCGGAATAACGGTCCTACATTAAAATATTGTATCATACAACCCAACATTTGAGATTAACCCTAATCATCATCTATGTCGATTGAAACATTCGCGGCTGATGAGCTCTCACTACGACTCTGAAGGGCATATTTCATAATTCGACCTTTGTAAAATTCAGACGACCCATTCACACATGGTAAGCGATTTTCAAACCAACGTTCAATAATTGGAGGCAATGGTGCGCTGTCATCCAACTTTACTTAAAACCACAGAGACACTTCATCAACAAATTAATAAACACTCGAAATCATAACTTAAATCAATATAAATGACTACAATACCTGATCGAAATGATCGTTTCCCACCAAGGCCATACATACAAGATGAGGTTTTGTTGGTATTTAAGTACGCATGGGTAGAACCATGACACATATGCTCTGCGATAGATGGACTATTGCCATGTTATAAGCATTAGCAGCAAAAAAGGTCATTTCGGGAAATGCCCACCAATAATTGATCTGGTAAATAGGCTTTTCGAAACACGTCAAGTTCACAGTGATCTGTTCAATTCGGTCACTCATACCGATGATCTTCTTGTATAACCATTCATAGTTTTTGATCTCGTCAATGAGATCGCTACGAACTTGTGACCACGAGTTCTCTCCCAAACCAACCCCGTGAGCTATGCATCAGAATCCACAGTGTCCGTCCCCTAATGGATTTTTTATACTAAACACGTGTTCTTGCATAATTTGAGGAAATTGACTTATGAATACTTCATCACCCTCCTTACACACCGAACGTCGCTTAATTGGAAGCATTTTTCTCTTCAAGGTTGTGAACATTGGAGTCGCATTGATAGATTCACCTACGTAGGTAGCCTCGTCCTCTTTCGGTGTGGAACAACTATCGTGCACTGACTCCACATACTCAAACTTCGAAGGGTTATGTTTTGTGGACGTCTCCTTTACCAACTTCATCTTGCTAGGCCTACCACGGGGACGAGCGACGACTTGGGGTTCTTGTAATGAACTTGTCGATGGTATGGATATCTCGCGAAGTCTTTTAAGAAACAATAACTTCCCAACGCTTTCCGACATCAACGTCAAGAGACTCCGAGGCTGTTCCAAGTAACCCATTTATATCACCGACTGTTTTTTCCCAATGCTTTCCGACATCAACGTCAAGAGAGCCTTCACACTAAGCAGACTCACAATCCAACTTTCTCCAAAACTTGTCAATCATATCAAGTTGGACAACTTGACCATCCCGTATCAGACATCCCAGTTCGTGAGCACAGGGTAAGCCACATGTCTTCCACAACACACAACCACACATCAGAGGATCTACACCGCAACTATCTACGCCACTCATCTCGTCAAGCATCTTTGAAAGCACATGATGAGACACTAATCCTCGAATGTTCTTGAACAGAGGATTGGCATAACAATGTGGTGCCACATGTACACTTTGTCGAATGAGGCCTTAACATTCATATGTGACGTGATAAGCAAGTGATAGATTCTTTCCCATGATGTCTCAAAATTCCCCTGACTAGAGCCCAATTATTTTTTAAGTTTGGCATGTGCACTGTCAACCCTATAAATACACAAATACATACATCACAAGAGATAAAATAGAAAATATCCACCAAATTTAATCATTCATCTACTTTTAGAACATACCTGTTAGTAGACGTATTATCAAAATGCATGATATTATCGGTCAATACGCAGATGAACTTCTCCTTGTACGGCTGGATCCAATTCTTCATCACATACGTAACAGCCCTAGGATATTCTCTATAATCAGCTTCAAGTCTCCTGAACAACTCATTAAACCTATGTTCATCATCAGCCAATATCAACATATTCCATGCATGACTGAATAGTTCCCACCTATCAACTCGACCAAGAATCGTCCTACAGCTTGCCAAAATGTTTTTATTGATATGTCATCGACACAGTAAATTTGTGGAGTCGGGGAACGTAACCGATATAGCGTTCATGAGTGCAAGCTCTCGATCGGTTACAATCACATTAGGTAAGCATCCGTCGTTCATCAATTCTTTCAATGTAGTCAATGTCCATCTATAGTTGTCCTCACTCTCGTGAGACATATACACAAACGCAACCGAGAAAGTTAAGTTTGTGGACGTGACACCAACTACTTCCAACAACGACATCTTATACCTATTTGTCTTATAGGTATAATCCATGAATAACACGGTTGGAAATGCACGCAACAACTCCACAGATGTTGGATGAGCATAAAGCAAATCGGTAACACTATCTGTCTGACCACATCTCCTGGTCAAGTAGTAGTAGTTATCCAACTCCAATTTTCCCAACAAGTATTGTAATTGAGTACGACTGCCATGCTCGATTGCTTTATGCTTCAATCTGGCATTGTAAATGGTCTTCAAGATCGACTCATTCTCGGGAAAAGAAAGCTTGACTGTACTCAATATGTTCTTCGAGGACGTACCGTTAATAGTCAAGTCACGCACAAGTTGATCTTCGGCACTTGTTGGTCGACCAGCAAATGAGTGACCGACCAAGTTCAACCCTATTGGATGGTTATGCGACCCGCATTCAACAAGCAAACACCATTGCCCAGTCTCTTTCAACTGTACTCCTTTCAGCATAAAAGGGCAATCGCACTTCTTAGTGTCAGTATTCCGTCCTTTCTTCAACTTATTACCATCTTCCCCCGACTGCTTGCAACAACTTTTGACTTCGATGGACGATACTTACCACCACGCTCACACCCACAAAATATCCGAGCTCACCTTCCACTTTGTCCACTATCCGATTGTCTAACCAATATGACCATGTTCAGATGAATTCCCACCTTAGTTGCCCAATTAACCAATGCATCACGATCATCAAATACTTCGTTTGTTCTAAAATCATTCGAAAAATTAATTTGCTCATACATCGGATCGCCTTCCACGTTTACGTTCACAATGCTCATTTTAGATTCATGTGAATCAATTTCCTATAATGTATGAAATGTAAAAGTAAATACATTGATAATCAAATAAATTTTTTTTACAAAAAACCATGTTGTTCGATCTAAAAAGGTCGAACATATCAAGTACGTTCGAAACAATTTCGAACCTATACAGTATGTTCGACTTCTACTTGTCGAACACTGTACATAATGTTCGATCGTTACAGGTCGAACAGTCTTCGATTTGTTCGGCCTGTAATGGCCGATCAGGTCGTTCGAAGGTTTTTTTTTCAACTAAAAAATACACAAAAACAATCGGTAGAAAGCTTGTAAACGACTTACATTGTCCATCTCGTGTGTTCTTTCGTTGGACATGATAACTTTTGAGTACGAGCAAGATATGGTGAGTGTTTGGAAGATTAGGGTTTTGTTTGCAAGATTTTTGGGTTTGCAAGAAGACGAAGTGAGGAAGACAAGCTTTTTCTTGTGTTGTAATGGGGTGTGTTGGGAGTGGGGTGTGTTTTAATAATTGGGGTGTGTATAGTATAGATTTAATTTGTTTAAAAAATAATCTTTAAGGGTATGTTTTAATAAATGTTTTTAACTAAATTATTTCTTTTTATTTAATTTAATGGGGTATGTTTAGAAAAAAATGGGGTGCGGATAGCCGGCCCCTTTCAGGAATTGCATGAAATTGCAATCATCAATAAATTAGGTTTAATTTTGGGGTTTTCAATCAGATTGTTGTTACATTCAAATTTAAGTCGATTGTTTATAAATATGAACTTATAATTAAAGCAACTCCGAAATTACGTGAAGAGAGAAGTAAAGAGACCATAAATCAATGGAAAAGAAATGTGAAAAACTTGTAGGTATAGTGGACTCCCAAGTGCATTGACAAATAACACATTAATTTACAGGACTCATTGAATTATATACTGCATTCATTACATGTAACTAGACAAAATGTAAGAGATGCAAAAAGGAACAAGAAAAAGTCAAGGAAAACACACAAGACTGAATTACATTCATAACTACAAATGATTACGTGTAGCTCAGTCTGAATATAAGAGCTGCAACATCGAAATGGAGCGTAAAGGCATCGACAATGGTGGTGCGTTGACACGAAGTTCTCCAGAAACCTGACTCATTGATGGTCGATTCTTCGGATCAGGATTTACGCATTTAAGTGCTATTCTAACTATATAAACTGTAAGATATAAAAATTGGAGTACTTATAATGCAAAAAATATTTAATTGTATTATCATAACAAAGAAAAAAGATTAACAAGTTTAAAATAACACAATTATTTATATGCATCAGATGCAAATGTCAGGAACCATGCAATAAGGTCGATTCAATCCGACGGTATTTTTCACGCACCCCACACACACTTCACGCACCCAAACCCACCCACAGGTCCACGTTCAAACCCTAGCCTGCGCGCCTAACCTTCCTGTTATGTTCGCCTATCATTTTAGTTATGTTCGCATAACCTTTATGTTATGTTAATTTAACATTTTACAACTTATAACTTATCTATAATACCTTTTAAACATTTATGTTATAATAATATAACTTTTATGCTTAATAATTTAATTTTTATGTTATAATAATATACCATTTATATATTTTTAAATACATAAAGGTTATGATATTGTACATAAAAGTTATACTAATATAATATAAAAGTTAAATTATTATAACATAAAGGTTCAACTATACTACATGAATTTTTATACTGAAAAAAATCTTAAATAATATCACTTAAAGGTTATGATATTTGTACATAAAAGTTATATATATTAATATAATATAAAAATTATACCTGTACAACATAAATGTTACGACATAATTGGACGGGGATCCGGATCGAACCATACCCAACTCGACCCCCACGCGCCAAGTTATACAAATTATGATCCGTACACTTGGTTTATAAGAAGAATACTATTAAACTAATTACTAAATTAATACCACTTGCCTGGAAAAGTACTCATTTATAAATGCACTTTTATAAAGCAATTATTCTTGATGTAGAACAATTATTTTGAGTGTATAAAACGTAAGTCAATTACACTTCCAGTTATGTTATTTTTCACAAAAAAAAATTATAATACACATTAGACACTGTTACGTTTATAATCCGGTGAAACAAAGTCACATAAAGTACCTACGATTCAAACCAAGTTTTACAAAATAATCTCTAATTTGTATATTATAAATTATAGATTAACTTATGTGAAACATGCAACGAACCTACAACAGTTTCGCCTATGTTCTCATGGTAAGAAAGTTGAAAAATTAGAATCATTTATGTTGTGGGCCTACTTCTATCTACATAGGTCATTATATAATATAAACACAGGGTCCAGTGGATGACTAATCAATTATTGAACTAAATTCAATAAAATATAAATATGAATATGTAGGTGATATTTGTTTTGGATTTAAGTATGACTGGGGAAATTGGATTTTAAAACTTGGTTTTTATTTTGAAATAAATGTGAATAGTTAAAATTTTTGTTTGTTTAAAGATTTTATAGGTACATAGAATGACAAAAACTTTTATACATCAGTTGCACAGTTCTGAAACCGTACACTCGCCTCCCACGCATAACCACGCGCCCGCACGCGGTCCAAGGTCGCACACAAATTCGTTCAGATTCGATCACACTCTTGTCTGCTGCCAAACACCTCCTAACTGTTGTCCCCGACGGCTCTCCTCCGTTGCAGCCAACACCCCAACCCATAACAAGCCCAACTCAACACACAACACCCATCTCACTCGCACACCCTTAACGAAACTCACAAACATAGCTCACAACAAATTCAAGCATGGTCGGCGGTTGCATTTGCAGGCACCACTCACGCAAAAACCAAAACGAGAAAGGATACGACCCGTGCCGACCCGGATTGCACAGTGCACCAGATGTACACCAGACGTACTCTTTTGTAAAATATGATAGTTTTTGAAGAGATATCATAATTCATGTTTGTTAAAGCTTTCAAATAAGGATTTGAGATAAAATGTTGTGTAGTTTTTGGGTAGAGTTTAATTGTTGTGTTTATTTTAATGCAATTAAATGATGTGGCAAGTGATTTGGCATATTAGGTAGGAAATAATAAAAAAAAAAAGTCACATGCGAACAAATTCACATAAGCGAAGTTGATTGAAATCATGGAATTGTGGGTGAGTGTGTGAGACTCATCGAAAATTGTCCTGAACATACAAATTCTAATGAAAAAAAGATTGAAATTGGACAAAATTTTCAATTGGAGAACTAAAATTAATAATTGAAAAACAATAAAATCAAAATCGGATATCGCCTCTAAATCATGACAAAAAATGAAATTAAAATTAAAGCAACTCCGAAATTACGTGAAGGGAGGAGTAAAGAGACCATAAATCAATGGAAAAGAAATGTGAAAAACTTGTAGGTATAGTGGAGTCCCAAGTGCATTGACAAATAACACATTAATTTAGAGGACTAATGGAATTATATACTGCATCCATTACATATGACTAGACAAAATGTAAGAGATGAAAAAAGGAACCAGAAAAAGTCGAGGAAAACACACAAGACTGAATTACATTCATAACTACAAATGATTACGTGTAGCTCAGTCTGAATATATGAGCTGCAACATTAAAACACTGCCAAGATTCACCATCTCAGAGCTTGAATCCATCAAATTGAAGATATACAATAAAACAACTACTTCCCAGATTTGTATTTTTTGACAAGTTGTGTATATATGATTTTATCGTCCTAAACTTGCAGTATAATGTTTTTCAAGGAGCCGATCAAGACCATTTCTAATTGCAGACCATTTCAACACACTTGCCTTGATAGTTAATATAATTATTAATAATATATTTTGAGTAGGAACTGGTTGTTCTTTTATATATATATAAAGATATTTTTTATATAATTTAAAAATAATTAAAAATATTAATGACCAAATAAACGAGTTATAAACAAGTACATAAATGAGTTTGTTTGTGAACGTAAACGAGTCGAGCACAACACTGTTTGTGTTCGGTTCATTTAATAAACGAACACAAAATTCGGTTAGTTTACTATTCGTTTAATTAACGAACCGAACACAAATGAACCATTATCGAGTTCGAACAGTTCCCGACCAGCGTGTTCATTTCCAGCCCTACATGTTGCTACGCCAAAATTCAACTTCTCCATAGAATAAAGATAATTCCTATTTATACTGTTATATTATATGAGTAATACTGTTAAAACTATATATAATATAACAGTATCACTCATTTAATATAACAGTATTATTTCATATAATATAATAGTATTGTTGTGCACAAATTTGGATCTGTGCACCTTGTGCACAAAAGTTTTTGCCTTTTTAAAGATAGTGTTTCAATTTCAAAGTTCAAAAAGATAATATCTCTAAACGGTGAATGATCAAAATAATTGTTTTCAATTTACAATTTTCCCTAATTAAATATGAAAATAAAAGTCAAGTATATTTTTGTGTTTATTTACATTTTTTTTTATACTGTAGAAAATCGTTCTATTCTTTCTTTTCTTATATTTTTTAGTGGTCAAATTTAGTTTTAGAGTAAACCATTTTTGTTATATTTTATTATTTTCTATTTTTGTTTTAATTCTCAAACTTGAGCTTGTATTTTTCAGGCAGGTGGCTAAGACCATTTAAACCTGCAGGCCCACTCATTAATTCCCATATTGCTCTGCCAAAATATTTTTTTGCAATATATAGTGTTTATCTTTTAAGTTTTTTACGAGATTATCCACGCCCCTCACCCTTTTATAATATACATCCCAATAAAAATAAAGGTACGGCTATATACACCACACAACTTACTTAACACATCCTACTTTTTAAGTACATTCTAAGATAAATATATCTTTACTTAAAATTTTCTTAAACACACCCCACCATATTACAATTATACCTTCTATTATATCTTGTGAACTCACGCTGATTCTCTCTTTCTTTTTTGAGCGACTCTCCTGTGTCCTAGGGTGTCCCCAACCCGCCCCGGCGACCCGCGTGTATTTTAATTTTTTTTTTTTATGTATATATTGAAGGTATCCATGGAATACCTTTTCAGGTATCACATGTATAACTTCTGTATACCTTCAAGGTATCCATGTAATACTTTTTTTTTCAGACATCACATGTATACATTAAAGGTATCCATGAAATACCTTTTTAGATATCACATGTATACATTGAAAGTGTGCGCGCGGCGTGCGCATATGGGCGCGCGGTTTTTGAGATGTTACAGATTTGTCCTATAGATATTACAAACATGAACTAAAGGTATATGATACCTGAAGAGTATATGTGAGATACCTTTAGAGCAAATGTGGGATACCTATCAGGGGCGTGGGCACGTGGGCGCGCCTGGAAGCGGCCCACGCGCCAGGGCGGGTCCCCGGACATATAAGTTTTTGCATTCTTTTTTTTTGCTTGTTTTTTTACCTTCCCTTTTTTAAAATTGTTAATGAAGAAACCATGTTCATCCAAAAGTTATTGTTTTATACATTTTTTGAAGCTAAAACAATAAGATTTATATGAAAATATCATTAAAAATTTTCTTAAAAGTGAAATTTTTCGATCGTTTCGTTCGATCTTGGTTGGTCGAACATATAGCAATATGTTCAACCACTGATGGTCGAACACACAGTGTAACATTCTACATATGGTTGAACATCTTTAAGAGTGTTTGACTTGTAGAGGTCAAACATATAGTGTAATGTTTGGCCTATACAGGTCGAACGATGTGTTTTCAGCAAAAAAAAAAAAAAAAATTTGACAACCATCTTTATTTTTGAAATATTTAACTACACTATATAAAACAATAGAAATGCATGAAAAATCTTAATTTATATGTTTTAAATACATCTTTCATCTATCACTTTGATTATTAATTTCATAAATCAAGATTTGTTGAGTTTTTTTTATATTTAATTTAGGGTTTGAGAAATATGGAGAAGAAGGGAGAAATATTTTTCATTTAAAAATAAGGGCGTTTTAATATTTTTATTTTTATCTACTTTTTATTTATTTTATTATGGAGTGTGTTTAGAAGATGGTGGAGTGTACATAACCCAACCCTAAAAATAATTATAAGTTTTAAAAAAATTATAAACACACCCAATAAAGCAATATCGTCCTTTAGGGAAAAAAAATGAAAAATAAAAATTATAAACACACCCAATATACCAATTTTGTCTTTTAACATGTTTAAAGTTTTTTTTTTTCAAGAAAAAGTTGCCCCGAACAAAAATCATAAAAAAAATATTTCTTTTTTGAAAAATGAAATAATATTTTGAGAGCTTTGTTTGACTTTAGGTGGTTGAATATAGAGAAGAAAGTTCGACCATGAGACGTTGAATTACATAAAGAGAACATTCGATTCGAAATGATCAAAAAAAAATTATTGGTATTGACATACTTAGATCGAACACATCTTGCAATATACAATCTGTATATAAATCGAATACAGGTCGAATGATGTGTTTTTTAGCGAAATTTTCGAGTTAACATTTTTATTTACGAAATATTTAACTATTTGTATAAAACCACAAAAAATGTGAGAAATATTACATTATTTGTTCCAAATATGTTTTTGTACACCATTGCTAAGTTTTTAGGATTAGATTTTAAGAAATATGAAAAAGGAAGAATATGTGATTTCTTAGAGATAAGTTCCAAGAAGAAAGGGAAATATATTCTTATTTAAATAAAAAAATTATTTTAGTTTTTTCATCTAAAATTATTTTTCATCTATTTTATTTATGAAATATGTTTAGAAAAGGGTGGGATATGAATAGTCACACCCTTTACAAAAATATAACTTGTTTTATTGTTTTTACCAAACAAAAAATATAAAACATATTAAAAACTCCAAATAAAAAATTATAAAAACTTATTAGATTTATAGACTAAATCGGAGCCCCATTTTTTACAAATCAAATGTGATTTATAGACTTTAGATTGTGATTTGATTGTTTCACAAATCTAATGTAATTAGATTCTCGCAGTTGAGACCTATCCATAAGAAATATCCAAGTCAGCGCGTCAACTGTCATGAACTTGGTAATCAACTCACCGACACCTCAACATTTCTACTTTTCGTCTTCCATGTATTTATGATGGGTCATTTTGTTTTGATATTTATTGTCTTAATGATTTAGACCTATCAGTATTTTGATTTGAATTGAATTTTAAAAATAGGTCGCTAAATTTTAATTATACAAACTGTAAGATATAAAATTTGGAGTACTTATAATGCTAAAAATATTTAATTGTATTATCATAAAAAAGAAAAAAAGATTAACAAGTTTAAAATAACACAATTATTTATATGCATCAGATGCAAGGGTCAGGAACCGTGCAATAAGGTCGATTCAATCTGATGGTGTTTTTCACGCACCACACACACACTTCACGCACCCAGACTCACCCACAGGTCCGCGTTCAAACCATAGTCTGCACGCCTAACCTTTCTGTTATGTACGCCTATCATTTTAGTTATTGTTGGAAAGTGGGATCTAGTTTAAGACAAAAGTAAGTGAACAGTGGCGGATGATACCCAAAATGTTGCCACAACACTTGATACAACACTTACTTTAAAAAGAGTTTGCAGCGGAAATTAAAAAGATACTCAAAGATATAACTTTTCAAAATATATATAATTATATATCTTGAGGTGCCTTAGGCAAAATATTATTCACAAGAAAAAGTGAATTCCAAAAAATAGGAAAAACCTACAAAACTAGAACTCACAAAAGATCGAAAAAGATCTAAAGAAAAACTCTTTGAGTATACAATATCACTCAGCTCACTCAAACCTCTCTTGGATACTTAGAATATATCAAGCTCGTTAGGATTCCAAGGATAAGTTACAAGACAAAGTAACTCTCCTATTTATAGACTCCTTTCATGATAACCAACTAAACTACTATCCTAAAAAGTAGCCTCAACAAGAACGTGGGTCCTTGCACAGCAAGGTCTGATAAATGCATGAGCACTTTTCTCCAGGTTGTTACTTCAATGTTCCAGCTTGATTGACTTGGTCTACTCACACAGCTCTTGAGACTTGCTTGGTTGACTTGGTCCACTCACACAACTCTTGAGACTTTATCTCTAGTTAGTTGCTAGGTTGTTGCTTATTCTCTTGACTGAGTCCATATTCTTTGTTTACTTGGTCTATGACCTGCAAAGACAGTATAAACAAAATACAAATGCAAAACAAGTGGAGAATTGTGAAGGAAGACAAAACAGTCAAGAATGTTGCAACGGATGTTGGGCAACATTCCAACCAACATTTGGTTTCTGGACAACAATATAATTAACAAAATTGCTAACTAAAAATGTTGACTATTTAGTCAACTAAAGTCCATCTAACAATCTCCCCCCTTTTGTCTTTCTTCACAAAACCTATGAAAGCCAGTATTTGTAAGTCAAAACAAACAAACTCCCCCTGCAGATTTGCAAAACTGAAACCCAATGCCAATCAGATTAACAAACCAATTCCAAACAGATTATCAAATACAAAAATAAGTCAAACAAATATCCAACAAAGTTTGAGATCAACACCAAAAGTTTGACATAAAGATAATCTAGTTTGAAAATAGCAAAAGATTCAGAAGAAACAACAAATCAGGAGATAATCAGTAGCAACAATAAATCAGTCTTCTTCAGCATCAAGCCTGGATCCAGATGTGCTTGCAACATTTTTCCTCAACTCTCCCCTTAAAAAGATGCAACAAAAAGAAACAAACACTGATAAAATGCAGACTCAAAACAAATATAACACGTTGCAGATATGATGAAATCTATAATATTCAACCAATTTATACAATACATTAATTATCAGCTCTTATAATGAAAAATAGCACACGTACAATTCCTCAATAAAACTTATTAGAGATAGGTGCAGATACAACTGAACACATCATAGTAGCGAGCTCTGTGTGTTCCAGCTTTCCCATCCTTAATTAAATAGCATAGATAGATATAGCACACCTGAATACATCATGGTTGCGAGCCCTGTGTATCCCAGCTTCTCTATCTTAGATTATGTGAAATTTTCTTAGGATGAGTACAGTCACAACTGAGTACAATGTGGTGACGAACCCCATGTACCCCAGCTTTCCCATCTTATCTCTTTAAGCAATTATAGACGAGTCGGTCACAACTAAATGTATCGTGGTAGTGAACCCCGTACACCTCAACTTTCCCGTCTTTAAATAAAAAGAGGAATAAAAGTGGCTTTTGAAAGATTAAGAGCTGTCAAATTAACTTATAGTATAATATGGCTGAAGAAGATAACATCACTATAGCACGTGTAAAAACAAGAAAGAAAATAACAGAAAGATGCAAAAAGAACAGATGCAGACGCAGATGTTGCCCAGAGAGTGACAACATCTTCAAAAACACTTCTACAGGATGCACAGACCGAGGGATTTTTTAAGACTGAAAAATCTCTCATTGTTTAGAGCTTTTGTAAAGATGTCAGCAAGCTGATTATTTGTGCCCACATACTCTAAACAAATAAGTTCTTTTTCAACAATATTCCTAAGAAAATGATGTCTAATATCAATATGTTTTGTTCTAGAGTACTGAACTGGATTCTTAGAAATATTAATGGCACTCAAATTATCACAAAACATGACTAATGTGCTAGTGTGCAGACCATAGTCATCAAGCATGTGTTTTAACCAAATAAGTTGAGCACAACAACTCCCAGCCGCTACATATTCAGATTCGGCGGTTGAGAGAGACATGCAATTTTGCTTGCGACTATACCAAGATACCAGATTATTACCCAAGTAAAAACACCATCCGCTAGTATTTTTTCTATCATCAAGATCTCCTGCCCAATCAGAATCACTAAAGCCAACTAGATTGGTGTTAGTATCCTTCGAGTACCAAAGACCTAAATCTGGTGTACCAACTATATATTTGATTATTCTTTTAACCGCATTTAGGTGTGCTACTTTGGGGTTGGCTTGGTAACGTGCACACAAACACACACTGAACATAATGTCAGGACGACTAGAAGAAAGATAAAGCAAACTACCAATCATTGACCTGTATAGAGTAGGATCAACATCTTCCCCCATACTTTCTGAGCAAATCTTTTGAGATGAACCCATAGGAGTTTTCATATGCTTCGCATTTTCCAATCCTTATTTCTTGATTAAACTTCTGGCATATTTGCTTTGGGTAATGAAAATTCCATCGTTCTTCTGTTTCACTTATAAACCCAAAAAGAAAGTTAGTTCACCTATCATACTCATTTCAAAAGTAGAGGACATGGCTTCAACAAAGTTATCTAACATTGTTTTTGATGTAGCACCAAAGACAATGTCATCAACATATATTTGAGCTATACAAATATCAGCCCCAACTTTTTAATGAACAGAGTACGATCAGCCTCTCCTCTAGTGAACCCAAATTGAAGTAGAAAATCAGTTAACCTTGCATACCATGCTCTTGGAGCTTGTTTCAAGCCATATAGTGCTTTATCAAGCTTGTAGACATGATCTAGGTTAAAAGGATCTTCAAACCCTTTAGGTTGAGCAACATATATCTCTTCAACCAAGTAACCATTCAAGAATGCAACTTTAACATCCATTTGATGCAAGGTAAGTTTTAGATAACAAGCAATTGCAAGTAAAAGTCTAATAGACTCAATCCTAGCCACAGGTGCAAAGGTTTCATCAAAGTCAACCCCTTCAACCTGTGTATAGCCTTGAGCTACTAGTCTAGCTTTGTTTCGAACAATAATGCCATTTTCATCAGTTTTGTTCTTAAAGATCCACTTAGTTCCTATTACATTCGTATTTGAAGGTCTAGGAACAAGGGACCAGACATTGTTCTTGGCAAATTGTTCCAACTCTTCTTGCATGGCCATTATCCAAAAATTATCTTTTTAGGCTTCATTAGCATTCTTTGGTTCAAAGTTAGACACAAAGCAAGTAAATTTTACCTCTGAGAATATTGTTGACATACATACATGACTAACCATCTCTCGATAATCTCTTCTTTTACCTCGAGTTCTTATACCTTCATTTACTTGTCCAATTACTTGTGAACTTGGATGAACATTCCTTATCCTTGAGGGAGGATCCCTTCTTATTGGATCAAGTATAGTTTGCTGTTGTTCAGTTTCTTGATCATTAGACTCTACTGAAATTTTAGTGGCGGATGTTGGAGCAGATGTTGCCTCAACATTCTGGACAACATCTGTCACTGTTTCTTCAGTCTTCTCTATTATGTCCAGTATTTTGCTATCATCTCCTTTGCCTGTAATATCAAGTAAATCATCAAAAACAACATTGACCGTTTCTTGGACAGTCTTTAATCTCAAATTATAGACTCTATAAGCATGACTGTTTTGAGAGTAACCAAGAAACACTCCCTTATCACTTTTGGAGTCAAATTTACTCAATTGATCTCTGTCATTTAAGATGTAACAAATGCAACCAAATATGTGAAAATAGGCTAAGTTAGGCTTCTTCCCATTCAAAATTTCATATGGAGTCATTGAGGTACCTGGCCTTAAGTATACTCTATTAGAGATGTGACAAGCTGTGTTTAGAGCTTCTGCCCAAAATCTTTTAGAAATACTTTTTGAACTAAACATAACTCTAGCCATTTCTTGTAAGGTTCTATTTTTCCGTTCGGCTACTCCATTTTGTTATGGAGTTTTGGGGGCTGAGAATTCTTGAAAAATTCCTTTCTTCTCACAAAAGTTAGTGAAGGAATTATTCTCAAATTCCCTACCATGATCGGATCTAATGCGGAAAATAGGTGAGGAAAATAAATTCCTAATCCTAGCATGTAACACCTTAAACATGTCAAAAGTTTCAGATTTTTCTTTCAAAAAATAAATCCAAGTATACCTAGAAAAATCATCCACAATAACATAAGAGTATCTCTTACCTCCCAAGCTGTCTACCTCAATGGGACCCATAAGATCCATGTGTAACAATTGAAAGCAATGTGTTGTACCTGATTTTTGACCATCAGGATGTGTTGCATTGTGTGAAGCTCTAGTTTGTTTACCTTTAAGACAATCTTCACACACAATTGTACCTGCCTTGTTCAACTTAGGCAGACCTCTAACAGCTTCAAACTTGATCAATCTTTCAAGATTTCGATAGTTCACATGGCCTAATTTCTTATGCCACAAAGAAGTGTCATCCAACTTTGAATGTAGACATGCCATTTGTTCTTCAACTAAATAACAATTGTCTTTTGATCTAGTTCCTGTCATGACACAAGCACCATCATTAGCAAATACTTCATATGAATTTTTATTGAATCTAACCTGTAGATTATCATCACAGAGTTGGCTTATGCTAATCAGATTAGCCGTAAGACCATTCACATGTAGAACATTATTTAAGGAAGGAAACCCAAGTACGTTCAGCCTTCTTTTTCCAATGATCTTTCCCTGAGAACCTCCTCCATAAGTGACCATTCCACCATTCAAAGAAACATAATCTTTAAGGAAATTCTTTGTTCCCGTCATGTGACGTGAACATCCACTATCGAAGTACTATGAACCTGAAACGTTAGTTTTTAAAGCAGTATATACTACAAAACAGGTTTCATCAGATTTAGGCACCCAAGTCTTTTTGCAAACAGCCTTAGTTCTTTTCTGTTCTAAAATGTTGTCTGAAGTGTTTGTCAACACTTTGGGCAACATCCGTTGTTTTAACAGATTTCTTTTATACTTAAAACAGTAAGGCTTAATGTGACCAGGTTTAGAACAGAAATCACATATAAACTCTACTTTTAAAGATTCTTTAGAACATTCTTTATCTTTAGAAGTGCTAGAATCCATAGGTTTATCACATGCTGGCACAAATTTGTTTGCAAAGCTTTGGTAACCTTAACCAAAAGTACCAGTCTGATTCAAGTTAAGAACTTCATTCAGATTAGCGGTTCCTTTGTTTAATTTTGAAAAAATGGCTTCGGCCGACTCTACTTTAGACATGAGATTAGATATTTCAACATCTTTCTTAGTAAGTATTACCTCAAGTCTTGTTAGAGTGTCCTTAAGATCATTATTCTCCTTGGATAATTTCTCTACACTCTTCTTCTCCTTTTTCCATTCTTTCAGCAAAGCCGTGTAGAGTTCTTGTATTTCTCCAAGTAAATCATCATTCTCCAAGTCTTCCACGTCTTGATCACCTGTATCAACAACAACAGACCCATGAAAACAGTTTACATCTGAGTAATCAAAGAAAACAGACCTTTCAATTTCGGCAGCAGCAGATGTTGGAGAAAATGTGCCAACATCCCAACCAACATCTTCACTGTCCGATAAAGATTGCTCATGTATTGTGGCCATCATTGTTGTCGAACTCTTTTCAACCTTTTCATCATCCGATTCATCATCACTTAAAGAAACCCAAAAAGTCTTACCATGTTTCCTTAGAGTATTAGCACATTCATTAGCATAATGACCACAACCGGAACATGCACGACATTGAATTTTTTCAAGATGTTTGGAATCAAACTTTGAGACATCAGAATTTCTTCTAACATTACCATCCTTTTGAGATTGAAAAGTTTTCTTTTGGAAACTGTTTTTGGTATACTGCTCATTAGGCTTGACAAATTTTTTCTCTTTATTAAGTTTTCTTACCATAGCATTGTACTTACGGGTAATTAAAGCTACACTAGGTCATTCTCCTATCTCTTCCAAATTAAAGCTACACTAGGTCATCCTCTTCCTCTGGAATACCATCGGAGGATTGAGCTTGATGAGCCACACCCTTGCCCTTAAAATTGTCCTTTTGGGACAACATATTAACCTCATAGTTCTTTAAAATATTCATAAGAGTATTGAGATCCATGGAAGCAAGATGATGAGCTTCTTTTATAGCAGAGACTTTGAGATTATACCTTTCAGGTAATGTACGAATGATTTTGTACACCAAATGCTTGTTGTTTATGGGCTCACCAAGCATTTGACATTCATTAGCAATGTCTATTACCTTCTCAAAGTAAGATGTGATGTCCTCATTGTCTTCCATCCGGAGCCTTTCAAACTGACTGGAAAGTATCCTCAGTTTTGTCTCCTTGACACTTGCATCACCTTCACAATACATTTGCAAGATATCCCAAGCCTGTTTAGAAGTAGCACAATTTTGAATCAGTTTGAACATATGCATATCAACCCATGAAAAAATGGCGTTGAGAGCCTTTTCATTGCAACTGGCGTCATTGAGTTCAGTTTGAGTCCACTCCGATTCCGGTTTGTCTGCGACATCACCATCCTCATCACGAGTAGTTTTTGGAACAGTATAACCATTAATTACCATCTTCCATGCACGATAATCAATTGATTTGATATGTGCACGCAAGCGGATTTTCCAAAAAGTATAATTATTTGGACCATCAAGAACGGGAAGTCTCCCAAGATTAGGATTTGCAGGATCCATATTCAAGCTGACCAGACCCAACCACTCAGTGTATCGAGGGTTGGCTCTGATACCACTTGTTGGAAAGTGGGATCTGGTTTAAGACAAAAGTAAGTGAACAGTGGCGGATGATACCCAAGATGTTGCCACAACACTTGATACAATACTTACTTTAAAAAGAGTTTGCAGCGGAAATTAAAAAGATACTCAAAGATATAACTTTTCAAGATATATATAATTATATATCTTGAGGTGCCTTAGGCAAAATATTATTCACAAGAAAAAGTGAATACAAGTGAATTCCAAAAAATAGGAAAAACCTACAAAACTAGAACTCACAAAAGATCGAAAAAGATCTAAAGAAAAACTCTTTGAGTATACAATATCACTCAGCTCACTCAAACCTCTCTTGGATACTTAGAATATATCAAGCTCGTTAGGATTCCAAGGATAAGTTACAAGACAAAGTAACTCTCCTATTTATAGACTCCTTTCATGATAACCAACTAAACTACTATCCTAAAAAGTAGCCTCAACAAGAACGTGGGTCCTTGCACAGCAAGGTCTGATAAATGCATGAGCACTTTTCTCCAGGTTGTTACTTCAATGTTCCAGCTTGATTGACTTGGTCTACTCACACAGCTCTTGAGACTTGCTTGGTTGACTTGGTCCACTCACACAACTCTTGAGACTTTATCTCTAGTTAGTTGCTAGGTTGTTGCTTATTCTCTTGACTGAGTCCATATTCTTTGTTTACTTGGTCTATGACCTGCAAAGACAGTATAAACAAAATACAAATGCAAAACAAGTGGAGAATTGTGAAGGAAGACAAAACAGTCAAGAATGTTGCAACGGATGTTGGGCAACATTCCAACCAACATTTGGTTTCTGGACAACAATATAATTAACAAAATTGCTAACTAAAAATGTTGACTATTTAGTCAACTAAAGTCCATCTAACAGTTATGTTCGCATAGCCTTTATATTATGCTAGTTTAACCTTTTACAGCTTATAACTTATCTATAATACCTTTTAAACATTTATGTTTAATAATTTAATTTTTATGTTATAATAATATAACATTTATATTTTTTTAAATACATAAAGGATATGATATTGTACATAAAAGTTATACTAATATAATATAAAAGTTAAATTATTATAACATAAAGGTTCAACTATACTATTTGAATTTTTATACTGAAAAAAATCTTAAATAATATCACTTAAAAGGTTATGATATTTGTACATAAAAATTATATATACTAATATAATATAAAAGTTATACCCGTACAACATAAAGATTACGACATAACTGGATGGGGATCCGGATCGAATTGTACCCAACTCGACCCCCACGCGCCCAGTTATACAAATTATGATCCGTACACTTGGTTTATAAGAACACGCCACTCTTAAAATAATTACTAAATACCACTCGCCTGGAAAAGTACTCATTTATAAATGCACTTTTATAAAGCAATTATTCTTGATGTAGAACAATTATTTTGAGTGTGTAAAACGTACTTCAATTACACTTCCAGTTATGTTATTTTTCACAAAAAAAAAATTTATAATACACATTAGACACTGTTACTTTTATAATCCGGTGAAACAAAGTCACATAAAGTACCTACGATTCAAACCAAGTTTTACAAAATAATCTCTAATTTGTATATTATAAATTATAGATTAACTTATGTGAAACATGCAACGAACCTACAACAGTTTCGCCTATGTTCTCATGGTAAGAAAGTTGAAAAATTACAATCATTTATGTTGTGGGCCTACTTCTATCTACATAGGTCATTATATAATATAAACACAGGGTCCAGTGGTTGACTAATCAATTATTGAACTAAATTCAATAAAATATAAATATGAATATGTAGGTGATATTTGTTTTGGATTTAAGTATGACCGGGGAAATCGGATTTTAAAACTTGGTTTTTATTTTGAAATAAATGTGAATAGTTAAAATTTTTGTTTGTTTAAAGATTTTATAGGTACATAGAATGACAAAAACTTGTATACATCTGTTGCACAGTTCTGAAACCGTACACTCGCCTCTCACGCATAACCACTCGCCCGCACGCGGTCCAAGGTCGCACACAAATTCGTTCAGATTCGATCACACTCTTGTCTGCTGCCAAACACCTCCTAACTGTTGTCCCCGACGGCTCTCCTCCGTTGCAGCCAACACCCCAACCCATAACAAGCCCAACTCAACACACAACACCCATCTCACTCGCACACCCTTAACGAAACTCACAAACATAGCTCACAACAAATTCAAGCATGGTCGGCGGTTGCATTTGCAGGCACCACTCACGCAAAAACCAAAACGAGAAAGAATACGACCCGTGCCGACCCGGATTGCACAGTGCACCAGATGTACACCAGACGTACTCTTTTGTAAAATATGATAGTTTTTGAAGAGATATCATAATTCATGTTTGTTAAAGCTTTCAAATAAGGATTTGAGATAAAATGTTGTGTAGTTTTTGGGTAGAGTTTAATTGTTGTGTTTATTTTAATGCAATTAAATGATGTGGCAAGTGCATTGACAAATAACACATTAATTTAGAGGACTAATGGAATTATATACTGCATCCATTACATATGACTAGACAAAATGTAAGAGATGAAAAAAGGAACCAGAAAAAGTCGAGGAAAACACACAAGACTGAATTACATTCATAACTACAAATGATTACGTGTAGCTCAGTCTGAATATATGAACTGCAACATCGAAATGGAGCGTAAAGGCATCGACAATGGTGGTGCGTTGACACGAAGTTCTCCAGAAACCTAACTCATTGATGGCCGATTCTTCGGATCAGGATTTACGCATTTAAGTGCTATTCTAACTACACGAACCACGTCACGACACACTCTTACATCATCTGGAGATGGTAACCTCTTATCCAACATCTCAATGAGCATCAAATTTTGAGCAATTTTTACAGGAAATATTGAGGAAAGAAAATCCCCTGGATAATTCCCAAACATGATCTCCAAGACCACCACACCGAAGCTATGAACATCACATTTCTCCGTAACAACCATGGTGTATGCTAATTCTACAAGTTTAACCAACAAACATAGCATTACATACATAAACTACAATGTAGAATATATTAATGTGTAGTGTAGAACTATAACGACACTTTCTCATCCAGTTGGTGCTTAAATAAAAAAAATTCCGATCACTTCCCATACTTTACGAAATTTTTGATTGTTACTTAGAACTTAATTATTGATGATTTTTCAGCCAAAACAGTCGTCGGAAAACTCAAAAATGCAATCACCTCCAAATATCAGTCAAAATGTGCATGAATCATATGTAAAAGTAACCCCTTTCGAAGCCAATTTACTATAACTCAAAGTCAATATCATGATTATCGATTGATCCAAGCCTGAATCGAACAAAAATTGGAATATGATCATTTTTTTTTATTCATTTTGAATCAAACGTAAATCATGAAAGGGTTATAATTTGGCTTCTTAAAAGAGTAATTTTGATGTATGACTCATGCATCTTAATTGATGTTTGGAGGTAGATTGTACTTTTTAGTTTCCAACATCTGTTTTTGCTGGAAATGTATCAAAACTGAGTATGACTAGTGAAATTTTGCTAGCTAGCTAGTTTGGATAGCAAATTAATATTAATCCTTAATACTAATACAAATACAATACGTACCTGGAGCAATATAACCATGCGTTCCGACAAGTAGAGTCTGATTGGATGAATCAGGATCCAACAATCTAGCAGCGCCGAAATCAGACAAGCAAGCTTCAAGTTTAGAATCCAAAAGTATGTTGCTGCTTGAAATGTCCCTATGTAAAATTGGTAGGCCACAATGATGATGCATGTAAGACAGTCCATCAGCAATGCCCTTCACCACGTTTACTCTCTTCATCCAGTTGAGTTCCACAGCATCATTTGCATCCTTCAACACACTATAAAGACTTCCCCTTTCCATATAATCATAGATGAGAAACATGCAACGTTTGTGGAGACAAAATCCAAAAAGCTTCACTATATTGCGATGGCGTATTTCAGACAGAACCTTAGCTTCATTCCTGAAAGACATGTCGTATGTTGGATTCTCTCCTTCAAATCTGTGAAGCTTTTTCACAGCAACAACTCTTCCACTCGGTAATTCTGCTCTATACACACTGCCATAGCCTCCAGTGCCGATGCAGTATCTGAGGTCGAAATCTGCAGTTGATTCAATGATGTCTTTATATGCAATCTTCCCATCGAAATTCCATATCTTGAATATGTCTCCATTCTTAAAATCAGGTTTCACCTGCCTTGTTTTCTTTCGTTTGACGTAGTATAATCCACCGATATCAGTTGCTGCAATATTTGTAAACTGAGGGGGTATATGTCCACTAATGCGATTGTTGTCCAGGGCCAAATATTCCAACATTGTTAATTGGCCCAAGCTCGGAGGCAAAGAGCCATAGATGTAATTGTTGCTCAAACTCAAAGATTTCAATCTTAATAACTGGCCCAAGCTTGAAGGCAAGGGTCCACTAATGGCATTGTTGTCCAGATTCAAGTCTTCCAAGCTTCTTAGTTGGCCAAAGTTTGAAGGCAAAGAGCCATTGATATTATTATAGCCCATTCTCAAAGATATCAAGCTTGTTAATCGGCTCAAACTTGAAGGCAAAGAGCCATTGATATTATTATGGCCCAATCTCAAATATCTCAAGCTTGTTAATTGGCCGAAACTTGAAGGCAAGGAGCCACTTATATTATTGCCTCTCAAATTCAAAAGTTCCAAACTTTTCAATTGGCCCAAGCTTGGAGGCAACGAGCCATTGATGTTATTGAAGCCCATACTCAAAGATCTCAAGTTTGTTAATTGGCCCAAGCTTGAAGACAAGGAGCCACTGATTTTATTGCCTCTCATACTCCAATATTCAAGACTTTTCAATTGGCCCAAACTTGGAGGCAAAGAGCCATTGATGTTATTGTAGCTAAAATTCAAAGATATCAAGCTTGTTAATTGGCCCAAGCTTGAGGGCACGGAGCCACTGATGTGATTGTTGTTCAAATCCAAATATTCCAATCTTGTTAGTCGGCCCAAGCTTGGAGGCAAAGATCCACCTATGTTATTGGAGGCCAAGCTCAAAAATCTCAAGCCTGTTAATTGACCCAAGCTTGAAGGCAAAGAACCATCCAAGTAATTATTGAAACTCAAATTAAGAAAAATCAAACTTGTAAGATTTCCTATTTCAGGTGGGATGGAACCGTGAATGAGATTGTCAGAAACATCAAGCACCTCCAACTTGGTGAGATTTGCTAGTGAGAGAGGCAACTCACCTGAAAGACTATTGCCAGACAAATTGAGGTAAGTTAGATTGATTAACTTACCTATTTGTGTCGGGATTTCTCCAGTGAGAGAGATTCCACATGATGATGATCTTCTAGGATGCAATCTAGTAAGACATGGAAAAGCAAGCACATCTAATTCGTCGAACGAGATATTGGGCCACGTGTATCTCATATTATCGCATAGTTGCGAATTTATCATCATCTCTGTGACTCTGCCAGCTTCATTGCAAGTGATGCCATCCCACTTGCAATGATCAGTTTGGGAGTTGTTATGAGGCCACCACTTATCCAATGCCTTCAATTCTCTATCATCTGATATTGTAAAGAGTAGGTTATTGCCAATGATGATGGCCATCATTAAAACACTGCCAAGATTCATCATCTCAGAGCTTGAATCCATCAAATTGAAGATATACAATAAAACAACTACTTCCCAGATTCGTATTTTTTGACAAGTATGTGTATATATATTGATTATATCGTCCTAAACTTGCAGTATAATGTTTTTCAAGGAGCCGATCAAGACCATTTCAACACACTTGCCTTGATAGTTAATATAATTATTAATAATATATTTTGAGTAGGAACTGGTTGTTCTTTTATATATATATATATATATATATATATATATATATATATATATATATATATAAAGATATTTTTTATATAATTTAAAAATAATTAAAAATATTAATGATCAAATAAACGAGTTATAAACAAGTACATAAATGAGTTTGTTCGTGAAAGTAAACGAGTCGAGCACAACACTGTTTGTGTTTGGTTCATTTAATAAACGAACACAAAATTCGATTAATTAACGAACCGAACACAAACGAACCTTTATCGAGTTCGAACAGTTCCCGACCAGCGTGTTCATTTCCAGCCCTACATGTTGCTACGCCAAAATATCATTTGCAATATAGTGCCCATTTAAATGTATTTCCAAAAATTATATATATAATTGATTCTAGGAGGACTATAATGAGGAGGACGACAGACCCATCACGATCGACTAAAGGGAAAGTCGCCCAAAACATCAAAGCCTTACCTGCCCTTCGCTGCCTCCACAGAGAAGACTTTACTAAAAAAATCCAAATAAGAAATTTCCAAGTTTTGGTCAAGATTTCTATCTATTCGTTTTCCATCGATTTTAGTGTTTTCCCGTTCATTTAATTTTAATTTTAATTATTAAAATTAAGAGTGATGTGTGTGCATGATGAATCCATCAATATTTTGGTTTGGGTTTAATTTTCAAAACAGATCGATAAATATTAATTGTACAATAAATTTTGAAATACTTACTATATTCAGAGTATTTATATTATTGTAACAAATAAAAAAAAGTTTGAAATAATTGTTTAAGGATTAATTACACGATAAATCAAAACACCTTTAGTCTTTTATCAATTATAACATTATATTTCGACCCTAACAGCATATATCATCACCTTCAATTTTATTATAATTCGTTACATGATCGAAGCCATCCAGTTTCCAATTGCTCATGTACAACTCGAAATTGAAAAATGTTCTTGTTGGTTAATGTAGCTCTAAATTTTCAGCAAATAGTAACCTATATGGTGAGAAACTCCAATATATTTGAACATTGATCATATCTATTGATACAATGTATATGATCTTTTTTTAAGAACTAGATTATATATATATATATATATATATATATATATATATATATATATTTGCTTTTATTTTTTTCAATTAATATTTTTTACAATGTTAATTTTTTATTTAATTATTTATTTTATTTTTATTAATGTCTACGTTGATACATATGTTTCTTTTTTACTTTTGTTTATTTCAATATTATTTTTTATTTTGTTATTTTTATTTTTATTATTGTTATTAATGTTTCTTTCTTTACTTTAGGTTTTTGCAGTTCATTTTTTTTTTTTTTTGACAATATTATTTTATCATTTAGGTATTTATTTATTGTTATTAATGTTAATGGTTGATGCATATATTTCTTTCTTTAACTTTTTATTGTTTCAGTTCATTTTTTTCAAATGTTAATTTTTTATTCAATTATTTATTTTATTATTATTATTAATGTCAATTATTGATGAAGATAAGATTAAAAAGATAAGACTCAATATTAAAGAATATATAAAATAAATAAATAAATAAAGACTCAATATCTAAGAATTGGTAGGTATAACAAACAAAATTAATCATGCCAAGAAACAATTAACATACAAAATTTTCAAAAACAAACAAAAAATAATAAAAATTCTAAAAGATAACTTGGAACATACCTTGTACTTGCTTTAAGTTCTCATTCTAATAATTAAAGGTTCTACTTCTAAATCAAAATGTATCTCTATAGCAAAATTTCTCATTGTTCACGCCTTTAATAATCTAAATTCTCCAAGAAATTCAATGAATTTTAATTTTTTCTATACGGATATTTATTTTTTTTAGAAGAAAAGGAGTACACTAATTATCTTTGGGTCTTGTAAATTACACTTTGGGGTTGACTTGATGTGTAAATAGTGTACTATCAAATATTACCATATCCCCTCATCAATCGTTGAACACACACACACACATATAAAAGATCATTAGGGACACTTGGCAAGCTTACATTATTTTTAGATTAAATATGGCTAATTAATGACTTTAAATTTATGTTGTTAAGAAACATTACTTGATAATATAGAAATGTTAACTAAATTTATCTAAATAACATATAATAGGCTTCAATAATAGAAACTATTTATATTTTTTAAATTTGTTAAACTTCAAAATTTAGAGAAAAAACATAAATAAATATGATGGGTGGATTGAATAATATAATGACATAAAAATATAAATTCTTTTTCAAAATGAAAGATAAAAATTATTTATGATCTTCTGCAAATGCAACATATATATTGACAAATAAATAATTATTTAATCATGTTATGCTATATTTAATGTTAAATTAAGCGAATTGTATTACACAAACTATAAATTTAATTTTACTCTATGAATAATATTTAAAATTTTCTAATTTTATTAAATTTAATTTATTTTCTTATAAAATCCCGTGTATTACATGAGAGCTATACTAGTATATATAAAAAGAACAACCACTAATGTCATGTGTCATCTTCTCAAAAGCTCCAAAAATATTATTAATAATTATATTAATTAATTTTATGGTAAAAGCAATAAAATATGGAAGGATATATGCGGAAAAAATATATATCTTCATACAAATCTTCACAAATCAAAATATGGAAAGAATATATATATTTATATGAAAGGTTAAATTGTTTTTAAAATCCACTTCTTGAAAATTAGGATTTCAATTTTTAATTATTAATTTTAAATAAAATATTATATTATTATTAATAAGATAATTATATTATTCTGAATAAAATATTTATATTATTATTTTTGAAAATAAAAAATACTAACATTAACAAATAAAATTTAAAAACACTTCTTCTATGATCTTATTTGACTTGTTCATTCCTATCGAATGTTGTTGATTTGCTGTTGAATACTCTTTTTCTATGATCTTATTTGACTTGTTCATCCCTATCGAATGTTGTTGGTTTGCCCAATTCCGCACATGTGACACTTTTTTTATCGTGAGATATTTCACTTTAAAGTTGTCCTTGACAATCTTTTCTTCCTCAATCTTTCTTTCCTTGTGTTTTGCCACGGTGACCTCGATGTTGTCCTCCTCAAAGGTGTAGTGAGACTCATTTTCCACCTTTTTAAAAATCAAGTAGTGTCGACAACCTTTAAAAATTGATCATCAATCTCCTCATAAAATATCAATGGACCATCACAGTCATCGTCTTTAATGGAGAAATCACAATTGTCCTCATAAAAAATAGGTAGACTATCATAGTCTCCATCATCAATCGAGGAAAAGTCATCAACACTCTCATCAGTTTTCTTATTTCATAAATAATTCAACTTCTCCATAAAATAAAGATAACTCCTATTTATACTAATAAAAATCTAGAATCTTAAAGATACAATGAAATCAATATAAATATATAATAACAATACATCAATATAAATCTCCACCAAATATATCTAATCTCTATTCTGCATCATTAAAGCAAGTAGGTAATTTAAATAACTATACAAATATCATGCTCAAAACATTCTCAATCCAATTAACATAGTGTTTTTTTATATTATTATAACAAAAACAATATTAATTATAACAAAAAAAATTATTTATGATAAAAATTATTATTATAAATAATCTTAAATTAATATTATTAATACTACAATATGTAATTAACTATACAACATTTAAAGTATGCATGATATGCATATATATATATATATATATATATATATATATATATATATATATATAGGGCATATGTGATAGTAAACACAATCTTCCTCAAAATTCTGTATATACTTTTAATTTATTTTAAGTAAAAAAAATTAAAGAAAAAATAACTCAAATAAAAGTACTGTGTTGATTAAAAGATTAGTGAAATTTAAAATTATTAATTAATGAAACAAATATATTTTGCATTAAATCATAGAAACAATTAAGAAATTTTGATTTATAATATAATTGAAATGAAAATTTGAGGATTTCTTAAGATAGAATAATAAAAAAACATATATAATAAATAGAAATTATTTAAAATTTACACAAAAAAACTAAAATATTGATGGGAGAGTTGAATAATATGATGATATAACAACGTATATAATAATAAAAAATATTTATATTCTCTTATGAATGCAACATATATAATCAAATAATATATTAATTAGATTATATTACAATTGATACTAATTTTAACTGTATTTTTTTTTAAAACCCATGTATTACACAGACTTTATACTAGCACATATATATATTTGATCACGGGCTCCGCTATTCCTTTCTCTTGTCATCGAAGTAACTGGAATATCGCATGAAAATTATGATTTGATTCCTAGTGAAAAGATGACTCTAAAATTTATAAGTCTTGTGAATATTATTCTTCTAGCTAAGTAACTCAGAACATGGCGCTCGCTACAACGATGTTTTCTTGTCAAAAGACGAAAAGAGAATGATATTAAAAAAAAAAACCTTACTATTCTATGAATTACTACTTCCAAGACCACCACTGCCACCGCAACCAGTGCCACTGTGGCCGCCGATTTCTACTTCACCTAAGGTGAGGCCGAGATGAAGCGGCGGACATCTTTGCATTGTTATTATAATTGAATAATAATATCTGAAAAACATTATTTTAAGATTTTAGAAATAATTTTTGATTTATAAAAAAATATTTTCAATTATAAGATAATTTTTCAAAATTATAAAAGTATATTAATTAATTTTTTAAAATTTATTATAAATATTATAATTAATATTAATATTATTATTTAATAATAATTTTTTAAAACTATTATAGTACAATTTTAGAAATAATTTTTTTGAGTATGCAAAAAATTATAACGTTCCTAACACAATATTTCAAAATTTTAAAATGAATTAATGATTTTTTAAAGATATTTATGATTATTATTATAATTATTTTAATTAAATGATGTGGCATTTTATTTAGTGATGTGCCAATTAGTCCGAAATTCCTCGATTCGAGTTGATTTGTTGTAAATCCGTCCATTTTTTAAAGATAATGTTTCAATTTCAAAGCTCAAAAAGATAATATCCCTAAATGGTGAATGATCAAAATTATTGTTCTAAATTTACAATTTTTCCTAATTAAATATGAAAATAAAAGTCAAGTATATTGTCGTGTTTATTTACATTTTTTTTATACTATAGAAAATTGTTCTATTCTTTCTTTTCTTTCTTTTTTAGTGATCAAATTTAGTTTTAGAGTAAACCATTTTTGTTATATTTTATTATTTTCAATTTTTGTTTTAATTCTCAAACTTGAGCTTGTATTTTTTATAAACGAATTGTTATCAAACATCACATAATCTTATACGTACAAACCTAATGAAAATGGTCAAGAAAGATTCACTTCATTTTTTTCCTTTAGTTAGTATTCTTAGTTAAGACGTGTTCACGCTTAGTATTAGTTGGTTAGATGCAGGGAAAAAAAATTCGCGAAATTTTGGTGAAATTTCGCTAATTTTGAGTCATCGAAATTGAAATGGGGGTTGAATAAATTTTGTCAGCATTTCACCGAAATTTCGGTAAATTTTGATTTCGGTGAGGTTATAGTATAACATGTTTAAAAATCTCGAAATTTCGGTGAAATTTTTGTTTTTTTTACCCCAAATAATTATAATATTTTATAATGAATTACACCAATTTTTTAAGGGAAAAAAAATTGTATTTTGCACATTATAATTATAACGTGTATAACACAATCAAATAATTTTCTTACATATTTATCGTAAATGGCTCACGGATTATGACAGAAAAGGTTCAAAAATTAAGATTGTCACAATGGATACTGAAAATAATAAGTGACAAATGGGATAACATGCTTTCACATCCACTACATGCTGCAGGTAACACCGTACTTCCTTTGTATATATTATGCACTTTTATTAATTCATTATATGATATACTAACTATATTTCATAACTTTGTAGCTTTTTACTTGAATCCTAGATTCCAATATAACTCAGGAGTGGGACAAGATATGAGTCTAATTCAAGCAGTGTACCAAGTGTTTAACACACTAGATCCCGATTCAGAAGGCGTTGCCCAATTTGGAAATGAGGTTTATAAACTATTATTTTAACATAAATTATATACTATTGTTTAGATTTCAATTTAAGAAAGATACTAGCATTGTTATGTGAATGTGCAGCTCACATATTTTCGTGATGCGAGAAAATAATTCAGTGAGCGTGCAACTATTGCATCACGAAATACAATGGTACCATGTAAGTTTTCACATCGATTTTTATTAATTATTTATAGTTTGGTATTTTACATATAGATTTAAAAATGTGATTTGACATTTATTAATGTTTGACAGCTGAGTGGTGGGTAATGTATGGTACTTCAACGCCAACACTTCAAAAATTGGTCATACGAATACTATCACAAACAACATCATCCTCTACTTGTGAGAGAAATTGGAGAAATAATTAATAAAATTATTAATTATAGTAGAAGTAGACGTGCTCACGGTTTGCGAACCGGCGGTTCGGCAAACCGCCAACCCCCAATCCGGAACCGAACCGTGGGGGTCACGGTTTCGGTTCTGGTTCCAAACCGACGGTTAAACCGGAACCACCGGTTCGGTTTCTGGTTTTTTCATTTTTTTTTTTTTGGTTTTGCATCTCAGTACCGCGGTACCCATTCTGGATACCACGGTATCGGCTTCGATTATTTTGTTTTTTGGGTTCTGCATCTTAGTACCGCGGTACCCATTTTGGATACCTCGGTATTGACTTCCAAAAAATGACTTTTAAGTTTTTATGACTTTTAACTTTTAAGTACTAAATTTTCATGACTTTATAAAGTTTTTATGACTTTTAAGTACTAATTTTCAATGGAAAAAATGAGAGATTATAATTATAAATACAACTTTATAAACTCGAAAAAGAATTCGAAAGAAAATTAAATTTACAACTTTATTATAAACTCATCTTTACATTAATAAAACATTACAACTATTTACAAGTACAAGTACAAGTAAAACATTACAAATGTACAATTTACAACTTCAAATTATAATAAAATATATTACAAATTACAATTATAAGATTGAAGAAGAGGAAAAAAAATTTGAAAGAGCTTGAGTTTCATTCTAAGTTTGGAAGTGCTTCGAAACTTCGAATGAAATTGCCTATGTATCTTTTTCAAACCGAAGGAATCAAAGCTCACGTAGTTCTTTAATTCACCGAAACTTACCTTCATTCATTGGTTCCGGCGGAGGAGGACGTGTTTGAATCGTATCCGTAGAGGTCATCTCCATCGGAGTCTAAGTTCGAGAGATCGAGATCTTGTTGACGGTTGCTTGCTCTCACCCAATCTTCAAGTAGAGTAATGTTTTGTACATTCTCTTTCGTCAACTTCAATCTTCTTGGAGTCAACATGTGTCCTCCTTTGGAGAAAGCATGTTCGACCGCAACGGTTGAGGCGGGACATGCAAAAACTTCTTTAACAATAGTGGTTAGTATAGGATAAGTGGTGGTCCTTCTTGACCACCACTTCAATAAATCCATATGATGTTCAAATACGATTTGTTCAAATGTGGCACCTAAATAATTATCTAATTCTTGACAAGGGTTACTACCTCTAGGTCTTTTTTGTGTTCTAGCATCATAAAAATTATAAAATTTACTAAGTGCTTGAGCCGGTTGAAAACTAGATGATTGACTACTACCTCCTACATTTTGATCACTTATGTTAGGACTACAATCATCACCTAACAATTGTATATATTCTTTAAACAATTTATATAAATTTTTCTTAGTTCTACTTACAACATCACTAGGGATAGGAATATAATCACATAAATCATAATCATTTAATACCATATTTGGAAACAATGCATTATAATATAAATTTAGCAATTCTTCAAATCCATCTTCTCTAATCCTAGGATCTAATAACTTAGCACATAAAAAAGCATCGGGTATTTCGTGAAAATATTTTAACCATTTTGTTTTCATTACTATGACGGTTGATCCTAAAATTGGACATGTTGCATATGAATTTAAAATTAGAGCAATTTTAACACAATTATCTAAAGCTATAGGAGAAGTGGGATAATAACAACCACTTAATTCTCTAGTGGCCTCTTCAAATATTTTTAAGAGTTGAATTAAATTAAAACATGCATCCCATGAAGTTTCAAATAAAATAACTCTATCATTTGGATTTTCTAAATAAAATTCACATAGCATTGATCTATATTCATATGAATCTTGAAGCATATAAAAAGTAGAATTCCAACGATGTTTAACATCAATTATAAATTTTTTAACTTCAAGACCATTTCTTTTACAAAATCTTGCCCATTTTTTATGCAATATCGTAGAGTTAGCAATTTCATAAATTGCCATTTTAATAGGTTTAATATAAGTTTCTAATGATTTTAATCCATCTTGAACACATAAATTCAAACAATGACACATACAACGAATATGAAAAAAAGTGCCCTCAATCGGAGGTTGACAAAATTCAAGCAAGTAAGGTAAAACCGCCGTATTATTACTAGCATTATCAAATCCTATCGAAACTACTTTTCTTACAATACCGTAATCATTTAAAACATGTCGAATTTTATGTGCAATGTGTTGTGCATTATGTGTATCATCAAAATCAATATAAGCAATTAAACGTTTTTGCATATTCCATGCATCATCAATCCAATGACAAGTAATTCCCATATAATCATGCGACTTATAAGGATCTTTCCAACAATCACTACATATAGAAACTTTTTGTTTTAAATTTTTTAAGTGATAAGTGGAAAATATGTGCAATTTTGTGTTGTCTAATGTGAGATTTTATAATCATTTATTTGATTGGATGCACTATTTTCCTACATATGTGTAATTTGAGCCTTCAAATACTTCATATATTATTTTCTTATTTATTTCAGGGATTTATGAAGTATTTTGGAGTAAAAGAAATATTTGGGCTCATGAGGAATGAAGAATAAAGATAATGGGCTTAGCAATTTAATTAAAGAGTAAAGAAAGGAGATTTGGGCCAAGGTTTTAAAGTAATGAATAAAAAGAAGCCCATCATATTTCAAGAGGGCAGAGAGCACGCCAACAAAGGAGAGAAGCCCTATATAATTGACTTTTCCTCCAAGAAAGAGGACAACTTTCCTTTACACCATCATCAGAATTCACGTAGGTAGAATTTTAGAGAGCTAGAGTTTAGGAGAGAGAATTGAGAGGAGAGATTAGAGAGAGAAAGATTTTATTTTGTTTTTTCTAGATTAGTTTTGATGGAGTTTTTAATTGCTTGGATGGATTCGATTTCAAGGATGCTTGGCTAATCTTTCAATTCTGGTTAGCAGGGATGTTTGAACTCATATTTCTTTTATGTTTTAATTAATCTCGTTTCCCCTTCTTGATGTTTGAATGAAATTGATTATGTTATCTGTGCAGAATGTTTTCGATTGTTGATGCTTAATTTGGATTGGCCACCTAGGTTAAGTAATTAACAATTGATTGCTAGAATTTTAGATCATGAATCCTAATTGCTGTGATTTAATTTTCATAAGTGGTAAACTAGAGGTTGTGCATCTCTAGGGTAGCATAATCCTAGATTATCGAATCGAGCTTGTGTATTCGGAATCTAGTTCATCCTATCGTCTTGGTGATTAATGCATTTGATGAATTAAATCTAGAGAGCTTGTTCTAGGTTATTCAATTAAATAGGGTTAATTAGTGATCTTATCCTAATTTAACTAATCTTAAGAGATGATTCGGTTTAACAGAGCTTGTTGTTAGACTAGGGGTGATAATTTCATGATAACTGAGAGAGGGGTGATACCGTAATTGGAAGATAATTAATATCGGGGGATAACTGAACTGTTAACTGGAATATTTGCATCCGTTGATTACTTGTTTAATTTGCTTTCTAGTTTATTTAATTAATTTAGTGATAATATCTAATCAAAACACCCCCCCAATTTGTTATTTCATTTGAATTGAATCTAGGTGACATAATTAATCGTCATTCCTCGTGGGATCGACTCTTGCTTACCCTAGCTACTCATTGGTTAGGATAGGAAAGGAATTTAATTAATTTTGCCGCGTTGCGACGCGCGGTCATTAAGTCTTCAATTAATTTATATTTATACTCTCCTACGGTTTTTTCTATATCCCTAATAACGGTGTTTCTAAAGATTTTTCTACTTGCCAGATTAAAATATCTACTAGTAAATTTTTCATAAGCATCATCGATTGGAAAATTAAATGGAGGCAAAAACTTGTGTGTCCTCGAGACACGGATCTTAGATCCGTGTCCCCAACCTGACCCGCGCTCACGTGCGTCCACGCGCCCTGGACGCGCACGCGTGGGCACCTGCTGAGCCCCTCCATGCGCGCACCTGATAGGTATCCATGGGATACTTGATAGGTATCCCATGGATATCTTGATAGTATCCATAGGCAAGGTATTCACATGTATACTTGATGGTATCCACATGTATACTTGAAGGTATCCATGGAACCTTAAAGGTATCTCATGTATATCTTGAAGGTATCCCATGTATACCTTAAAGGTATCCACATGTATACCTTCATGTATCCAGCCATGGATACCTTGAAGGTATACATGTGATACCTTGAAGATATCCATGTGATACCTGCTCGCACCTTGGTCACCAAGCCACGCGCACCTATGCTCCCACGCCGCGCGCACACCGCGCGCGCCCATACACCCACGTCGTGCGCCCACGCCATGGATACCTTCAAGATATTCCATGGATACCTTCAATATATACATAAAAAAAAACTGAGCGAAATATTTTTTTTTAAATTTATGTGGGACCCGCAGGTTGGGGACACGGATTAGATCCGTATCCCCGGGACATAGGAGACCTACTCTTAAATGGAAGATGTTTTTCGGCTATAAATTCAACTACGCCTCTCCTAGTATTTAATTAACTAAATTTAAAAGTAACTTCATCCATACCTCCACTTGAGAAGATCCGATGAAGGCCCCCCGGATTTGCGTTTGCCCTCGATCGAGCCCCATCTTGTCAGGATGCTTTTTGATCACATGGTTGGAGAAAGTCCCGTAGCCTCCTCCATGCTTGAACTTGTAAACCTTCGAACAATGGTTGCACGTCACATTGTAGTCTGTGGCGCTATTCGGCATTTTCTCCTTCTTAAAGTGGAAGGAGAAAATGTCACTCCGAAGGGTAGAAGGTGGTCGAGTCGTAGTGGTTTGTGTATTGTTCCCACTCTCTTGCGTTTCTCTCATCGGAACCTCTTCTTCTTCGGCAAAGGCGGCGGCGGTATTAGGGCCCAACATCGCCTCCATATCTTCTTGATTACATTGATACGAATCAATATAATCAAGATCATCATCGTCGTGGAAAGATTGTGGTGGCGGCATCAGACTCTTTCCCTTCCCATGAGACGAACCGGCGGATGAAGAATCTCTTCGAGACATTTTTCTTTGTGAATGGAAATGAAATAGAATTGAAATCGAATTGGAAATTGAAGAAACTAAAATCGAGAGACTAGAAACTTGAAATTGTGAGCTTTAGAGAATAGAAATTATAGAATTGAGAGAGAGATTGGTGTAGAAATCAAAGGGTGGAAGTGGGGTATTTATAGATGTGGAATGAAAAATTCAAACGGCTCTTTAATCTGCACCGTTCATTTTCAACGGCTCTTCAATCTCGTGCGTACACGTGTCATGTGCATTAAAAAAAAATTTGAAGTCGGTACCGCGGTACTGAGATGCAGAACCAAAGAAAATAATAAAGCAAACCGGCGGTTTGTATATAACGAAACCGGAACCAAACCGGTTGGCCCCGGTTCTCGGTTTCGGTTCGAACCGGAACCGGGTCAATGGTTTCCGGAACCTTTGACCGGTCGGTTCCAAACCGCCGGTTCCCGGTTTTTTAAACCGGGTGAGCACGTCTAAGTAGAAGTTCTTTTTTGTTATAGTAATAATGTATTCAATTATTTTGAATTTTTCATGTTATTATACCAGACAACATTTTAATAATAATTAATTCCAATATTGGTTGTAAATATGTCATTTTGTTTGAAATTTTAAGTTGACTATATGTATTAATGTCAGTTATAATATTCTATACAATATCATATCTAAATTCCCAAATTTTAACAAAGTTTCTGACATTTTTCTAAATTTTACCGAAATCGAAACTTTCACCGAAATTTCCGTAAAATCAATGTATCGAAATTCTACCGAAATTGAAATTTTCGTCCTTGGTTAGATGTCCATCAGTCGAACAAATTTGAAAAAAAAAAGATAAAAATAGAAAATTCAAAACCAAATCATAAATTAATGAAAACTTTGATTTTTTACATGAAAACAATGATTAAACCCCTCAAACAATTTCAGGAGCTGCATGACATCAAAATCAATAAAATAGGTGGTTGTTGGGATTTAATTTCAGCCAGATTGTTGTTACATTCATACTTGAAGTCAATTGTTTATAAATAATAAAATTAATTTCAACCAACTCCTAAATTACGTGAAGGGAGAAATAAAGAGACCATAAATCAATCAAAAAGAAATGTGGAAAACTTGTAGGTATATATAGTGGACTCCCATGCATTGACAAATAACACATTAGTTTAGAGGACTCATGAAATTAAAAGAAAATAAAATCTGAATACGAAACAATTGTCAACAATATACTGCATCCATTATATATCACTAGACAAAATGTAAGATATTGAATTACATTCATAACTACAAGTGATTACTTGTTATAGCTCAATCTGAATACATGAGCTGCAACATCGAAATGGAACGTAAAGGCATCGACAATGGTTGTGCGTTAATTTGAAGTTCTCTAGAAACTTGATTCATTGATGGCCGATTCTTTGGATCAGGATTTACGCATTTAAGTGATATTCTAACTACACGAACCACATCACGACACACTCTTACATCATCTGGAGATGGTAACCTCTTATCCAACATCTCAATGAGCATCAAATTTTGAGCAATTTTTACAGGAAATATTTAGGAAAGAAAATCCCCTGGATAATTCCCAAACATGATCTCCAATACCACCACACCGAAGCTATAAACATCACTTTTCTCCGTAACAACCATGGTGTATGCTAGTTCTACAAGTTTAACCAACAAACACAACATTATATAGTACATATATAGAACAGAAATGTAGAATATATAAATGTGTATAGTAATTTATACTAAAATTAAAATCAATTTGCTACTCAACCATGACATTTTTGTCAAGTTGGTGCTTAAACTAGTACAATTTTCCCATCATTGGCCATAATTTGCGAAATTTTCTTATTGCTAACTGAACTTAATTTTTGGCACATTTTTCGGCCAAAATAGCCACCAGAAAACTTGAAAATGATACCACTTCCAAATGTCAGTCAAAATGTATTAGTTATATGCTACAATTACCCTTTTCAGCCAAATCATTATATCCGAGTCTGAATTGAACAAAAATCATTCTCGGGTTTTGAATTTTTTGTTCGATTCAAGTTCGAATCGAAGGTGAATTATAAAATTGATTTAGCATTATAATTCGGCTTAGAAATGGGGTTGTTTTGGAGTTTAGCTCATACATTTTGGTTGATGTTTGGAGGTAGATAGCATTATCTAGTTTTCCTGCAGTTATTTTGCTGAAAAAAGTATCAAAAATTAGGTTCAGAGTGCAACCTAAAAAATCGTAAAGTATGACTAGTGAATAGAAAATTTGCTAGCTAGTTTAGGTAGCAAATTGACTAATACAATACGTACCTGGTGCGATATAACCACGCGTTCCAACAGGTAGAGTCTGATTGGATGAATCAGGATCCAACAATCTAGCAGTGCCAAAATCAGACAAGCAAGCTTCAAGTTTAGAATCCAAAAGTATGTTGCTGCTTGAAATGTCCCTATGCAAAATTGGTAAGCTACAATGGTGATGCATGTAAGACAGTCCATCAGCAATGCCTTTCACCACATTTACTCTCTTCATCCAGTTGAGTTCCACAGCTTCACTTGCATCCTTCAACACACTATAAAGACTTCCCCTTTCCATATAATCATAGATGAGAAACATGCAACGTTTGTGGAGACAAAATCCGAAAAGCTTCACTATATTGCGGTGGCGTATTTCAGACAGAACCTTAGCTTCATTCCTGAAAGACATGTCGTATGTTGGATTCTCTCCTTCAAATCTGTGAAGCTTTTTAACAGCAACAACTCTTCCACTCGGTAGCTCTGCTCTATACACACTGCCATAGCCTCCGGTGCCGATGCAGTATCTGAAATCGAAATCTGCAGTTGATTCAATGATGTCTTCATATGCAATCTTCCCATCGAAATTCCATATCTTGAATATGTCTCCATGCTTAGAATCAGGTGAAGGTTTCACCTGTCTTGTTTTCTTTCGTTTGACGTAGTATATGAACACGAATCCACTGAAAATCGAACAGACTAAGAACAATGAAACTGGGAGCAATACTTTTGCACTGCTGAGACGACTAAGACTCTTGGAATCATTAGGAGGAAATAAGTTTCGGTTGCCAATGAATGCATTTTTTGGAAACTTAAGCCATACCATTGGTGGAATATGACCCTCTAAATAATTGAAGGACAAATCAAGAACAATCAAACTTGCAAGATTTCCTATTTCAGGTGGGATGGAACCGTGAATGAAATTGTCAGAAACATCAAGCACCTCCAACTTGGTGAGATTTGCTAGTGAGAGAGGCAACTCACCATGAAGACTATTTCCAGACAAATTGAGGTAAGTTAGATTGATTAACTTACCTATTTGTGTCAGGATTTCTCCAGTGAGAGAGATTCGACATGATGATGATCTTCCAGGATGCAATCTAGTAAGACATGGAAAAGCAAGCACATCTAATACGATCGCAGAGGGCCACGTGGATCTCATACGGATACGATCGCATAGTCGCGGGTTTGTCATGATCTCTGTGACTCTCCCAGCCTCATTGCAAGTGATGCCATCCCATTTGCAATGATCAATTTGTGAGTTGTTATGAGGCCACCACTTATCCAATGCCTTCAATTCTCTATCTCGACTGCTGTGATCATCATCTGCTATTGTGTAAAGTAGGTTGCTAATGATGATGACCATGATTAAAACACTGCTAAGATTCACCATGTGAGAGCTTGAATCCATCAAATTGAAGATATACAATAAAACAAGTACTTCCGAGATTTGTATTTTTTGAGCAGTATGTGTATGATTTAATTAATTTATATCCAAATGAACTCCAAAGCAAGTGATGTTTTCTTCCTAAACTTGCAGTAAATGTTTTTCAAGGAGGCGACTAAGGCCATTTAAAATTGCAGGCCCACTCATTAATTCTCATATTGCTATGCAAAAAATATGTTTTGCAATATAGTGCCCATTTTAATGTATTTCAAAAAATAAAAAATAAAAAAAACTTTTCCAAGTCAACCGGGTCAACTTTCATAGACTTGGAAATCAACTCCGCCTCAAGATTTCTACCTTTTCGTTTTCCATGGATTTATGATAGGTAGTGTTTTCTCGTTCATTTAATTTTAATATTTATTATTAAAAAAAAAAAAGAGTGGTGTGTGTATGATTGGATCCTTCAATATTTTGGTTTGAGTTTAATTTTCAAAACAGATCGATGAATCTTGATTGTACAATAAATTTTGAAATACTTACTATATTCAAAGTATTTATATTATTGTAACAAAGAAAAAAAATTAATAAGTTTGAAATAATTATTTAAGGGTTAATTACATAATAAATCAAAACACCTTTAGTCTTTTTTCAATTATAACATGATATTTCGACCCTAACATCATAGATCATCACCTTCAATTTTGTTATAATTCGTAACATGATTGAAGCTATCCAGTTTCCAATTGCTCATGTACAACTCGAAATTGAAAAATGTTCTCATTGGTTAATGTAGCTCTAAATTTTCAGCAAATAGTAACCTATATGGTGAGAAACTCCAATGTATTTGAACATTGATCATATCTAATGATACAATGTATATGATTTTTTTTTAAGAGCTAGATAATATATATATATATATATATATATATATATATATATATATATATATATATTTCCTTGTGGTTTGCGAAATCGACAAGAAAACCCCAACATGTGTTTTAAAAATTGCTCGAAACTTTCTTTTAGTTTTTAAATATAACTCAAAATCCTCAACTCCATTAATGTTAATGGAAGTGTTAAGCATGCATGTGCTCTTTATGCATTTTTTAGAGTTTCTTTTTTCATTTTTTTGTTATATAATGACATAATTACCCTTCTTTGTTTATATTAAACAACTCATTCTTTTGTGGGGATTTCTTGCAACTGCAAACACTCCCTTCAAATTGAGTATAATGAAAGAAGTACTTCCAAGATTTGTATTTTTGAGTAGTATATATATGCATGTATGATTTTATAATATCCAAACTCTAAATTAAGCAGGTGGAGTTGTCTTCTTCAACTTGGGTATGAAATTCTTCAAGCACGCGGCTAAAACATTTAAACTTGCCGGCCACATTATTTCCCATATTCCTCTGCAGGATCCATAGTAACAATAAAGAATGCACTAAACTATTAGCTAATAAGAAATTAGTCTTTCATATCTTTTTAAAATATATAGAGCAATTATAAAAATCAACTCAAAATACGATTGTTTTTCAATTTGAAATCTTTTTTTTTTTTATACAGTTGCAACCTGAAGTTCAAGAGTTTTTTAAAGTGCAACCTAAACTTTTTTCCGACAACTTTTCCAATGAAATGAACATCATATGACTTGCATGTGACTTTCAAAAGGATAAATACAACCTGAAGTGTGGTCGATTTTCAATTTGCAACCTGAAGTACGGCTTTTTTTTTCTTCAGTTTGAAACCTAAATGTTTTTAAATAACAAATTTATTCTTATGAAAATCACGTGTTGTATATTTCGCCAAAAAAGTTGCCGGAAAAAAAGGTTTAGATTGCACTTTGAAAAACTTGTAAACTTCGAATTGCAATCGAATTGATAAAACAAACATTTAGGTTGCATCTTGAAAAATAGTTATACTTTGATTGATTTTTGCATTTAACCCCAATATATAATGCCCATTTTGACTATATTTACAAAAATATAAAATTTTATTAAAAAATCTAAATAAGAAACTTCCAAGTCAACGCATCAACTGCCATATAGACTTTGAAATCAACTCACCCACAATTTCTACTTTTTCGTTTTCCATGGATTGATGAAGGGTAGTGTTTTCCAGTTCATTTAATTTTAATATCTATTAAAAATAAGAGTGATTAATGTTGTGTGCATATGATCGCCCTATCAATGTTTTGATTTGAGTTCAATTTTCAAAAACATCTCTATATCTTAACTGTAGAAAGAAAGTAGAAACTAAATATAAGATATAAAATTAAAAGTTTACAATATTCAAAATATTTATATTATCATAAAAAAAAGAAAAAGTTAATTATTTAATTACCACTCTCTAAAAAAATACTTATTTATGCATTTTTATAGAGCAATTATTCTACACAAAATTTTCTTTCTACACTTTTGTAAAGCTATTATAACGTAGGAGAGTGAGTCTTGCGTAAGATTGTCTTATGTATCTCATTTTGTGAGATGGGTCGGGTCGAACATAAAAAATCATGTAATACTTGTATATATTAGGTAATATTTTTGTATTATATTATGTAGTATGTGTACATAATACAAAAGTATTATCTGATATATATATATATATATATATATATATATATATATATAAACGTATTAAATGTTACGCAAGAGAAAAGAGGTGCACATGAGAGAGAAGTGGCACTTGGATCCGCGCATTTTTGAGTAAACCCCATCCGACCCAATTCGGGTCATGTATTTTATATTACAAAAGTATTACTTGATACACATAAAAGTATTACCTAATACATAAAAACATTACATTTTTTTTTACAGTTTGACTCAACTCAAAACGCATCTTATAATAAAAAATATTACCTAATATATAGAAAATTATTACTTAATACACACAAATGTATTATATAATTTCTTATGTTCGACCCGACCCTTCTCACGGAATGAAATTCCATGAGATATCACCCAAGACTTTGCCAATCTAAAACATCTATTTTGAGGGTATAAAAGGTAGGTCAATTACAATTCCATTTAATTATATTATTCTTCTAAAAAAATTATGAGACAATATTACGTTTATAATCCCATGAAATAGCGTTACACTACTCACAATTCAAATCAATTTTTATAAGAAAGTCTCTAATTTGTAAATTATAATTGTGGATTAATCCATCTAAATCTAATGGAAGTGAAACATGCTACAACAGTCTCACTCTTTGTTCTCATGGTATGAAATTTTTTTTTTTTTTTAAATCATGGTAAGAAAATTTAAGAATTTAGAATCATTTATCTGGTGAGCCTACTTTTATCTATATAAGTCATCAGGAATAAGATATAAAATACAGGTCCAGCGGTTGACTGATCAATTATTGAACTAAAATTTCAATAAAATACAAATACGAGTCTTTCTCAATTTGGATACTCAGAAATTCGACAGTGGTGACGGACTGGCGGATCCAATATCTTTTAGATATCTACATTTATTCAATATGCAGAAGTATTAGTTTTAACACAAAAACTTCTGTAAAATAGATGCATAAATTTAAAATTCATACAATTCAGGTCGATCCGATCTAGAACTACTTTCCACACTCCGACATGCATCCTAAGCACCCAAATATATGCACTCACACTGTTTCGTGTATTTATGTTATAAAAAATATATATTATTTTTAGCTATAACATTCGTATCTTTAGTTATAACATTCAAACAATTATGTTATGACATTCATATATTTACATTACACAGACATGTAATACCTTATATTAACGTTTATGTTATATTAGGTAAACCTTTAAGTTATAACTTTTATGTTGATATAAAAGTATAAGTAATATTATATAAATGTATGATTATATTGATGTAAAGGTATAAGTACTATCGCATAAATGTAAGAGTAATATCACATAAAAGTATGTTGATACAAATTGCGCTGAAGTTGTATTTTTTTTAAGTTACAGTATTACATAAAAGTCATGATATTTGTACATAAAGATCATACTAATATAACATAAAGGTCAGCGTATGAATTAAAAAATAAAATAAAAGAACACGAATCCACGAGTCAGATTTGAGTCGATCTAGTTGTACCATGCAACTGGTGCACACAAGACCTAAGCTGAACCGAGAAACAAGGACTCAAGCCAGCACAAGGTGGTCGATCCTAGAGGAGCGGACTAAGACCCGACCGACCAGAAAATTGGACCACACTAAGGTGCCAAGGTATCAGCCGATCAGAATGTACTGAGCTGATCAAGTTTGGACGTGGCGGAAGCATATCAAGATATGATCAATGGCAGCCACGCGCCATTGAGAACCCACCATAGAGACAAGAAAGGTCGGCTCGCTCTAGGAGTGTGTTTGATCGACTAGGTGCCAACTCTGCTCGGGTAGCGAGAAGGCCCAAAGAATGATTGATTCACGTAGGGGTGATAAATTTATATTGACAAAAAATTTTGTGCACCTAGTGCACTGATCCGTGTACTCGGGTCAGCCCGACCCACCATGCGCCGTCACGCGCCCGCACGTATCATTAGGTTGCGGACAAATTCGTCCAAACATGCTTCAAGGTGTCATATATTTATGTTATGTTAGTCATATCTTTTAGTAGTGTTAGTAATATATTTTAGTTATGTTAGTCATATCTTTTGTAAGGTTAGTTGTACCGTAATATTTTTTTTAGATAGAGATATTAACTTTTCATACATTTTAGTCATGTTAGATATATCTTTTAATTATGTTAGTTGTACTCTTATATATTACATAAATGTATGATTATGTTAATATAAAGGTATAAATAATATCATATAAATGTATGAGTAATATCACATAAAAATAAACATGCATGTACAAATTCTGATGAAATTAGGGCTCTTTAGAGTTAAAAGTATTAAATAAATATATGACTAATATAACATAAATGTATGACTAACATAATATAAAGGTCAGTAAAAAAAAAAAAGTGTATGAATCCGGGTCAATCTAAATTCAAACCCGACCCACGTACATGTGTACATCAGGTGCACAAGTATGTCGTATGCTATTCATTTATATTTGTACGTGGAGAATTGAAGAATTAAATCCATCAAGAAGCTGTAGAATTCAAGAATTCTATGTTTTTCGAGTTCCTGAAATTTACTAGCATTAGATTTGACACAAGAGTTCATGTTATTGCAAATTCCTGAATTTACTAGCATTAAATCTAATACCAATACTTTAAGCCGACAAATTAAATAAACGTTATATATTGAGATACAAATTGCTTGTGGATGATCAAAATTAAAGAAGTCTGCTTCAAATATTTTGAAGTTATTTTCAAAGAGAAGAATTAAAGGAATTAAAGAGATTGTAACTCATAAAATTGAGATATTTTCATTTGATTTGAAGAAATATAATTTTTGCATTTTTTGTATTTTTTAAATTAGAACAATGAGAACAACTCAATTAAAATATGTTTGAAATTGTATATAATAGAATTATATCTGAAAAGAATTGATGCTTGTAATATATAGTTGTGAAAATATGTTGTTGGTAATAATTGATATATGTATTTTATTGTAAAATTTTGTAGTTGGTAATGATTGGTCTGCTTATAATTTACACCAAAACTCTTGTGCATTTAGTGTATGGATTTAAGATCCATGCACTTGGTTGACCCAACTCGTCACTCTTCCTCCAGGTTTACGCACAAATTTGTCCAAACATGTTTTCAAATGTCATACATTTATGTTATGTTGGTCATACTTTTTAGTAGTGGTAGTCATGTCTTTTAGTTATATTTGTCATACATTTAGTAATGTTAGTTGTACCTTATCATTTTTTTAGACAACATATTAACCTTTCATACATTCTAATTATGTTAGTTGTACCTTTTAATTATGTTTATTGTATTTTTATATAATACATAAAAGTATGACTATATTGATATAAATGTATAAATAATATCACATAAAGATATGAGTAATATCATATAAAAGTATATATATGTACAAATTGTATCGAAATTGGTTTTTTTTAAAGTTAAAGTACTATATAAAGGATTTATATATAAATGTATGATTAATATAATATAAAAGTAGAACTAATATAGAATAAATGTCACAACATATAAAAATAAAACGCGAATTCGGATCGATCCGAACCCAAGTACATCATACACCAAGGGTACAAGAGACCATTTCTACCATTTAAATTATGGGATATGATTTTTTATGGAAAGAAAATTGAATTTGATTTTAAAAGTAAAATCCATCCGTGGGAAACCGTAGTAGTCACATAAATTCCTATCTATGGTCACATGCAACATCTTTTTTTTTTTTCTTTTATGTTTTCTTTTAAATTGTTCTTTTAATATCTTATGGATTTATACAGGGAAAACAAAATTTCTAATCCTCCAACTTTGCCTTAGATTTTAAGACTATTATACATCCTTTTTTTTTTTTTTTTGGTCATATAATTTTGAAAACTTTCAATTTTGTATCTGTCTACCCACAATGACATGTCAAAGTAATTTGTTGTTATTTACTTGACGTTCAACCTACATATTATAAATTTTTAATATATACTAAAAGAGAAATCAAACTTTGACACATATCAATTTATGGTTAAATCTTTTTCCAACTAAATTTATTTCAATTTTAACCAATTTGTCTCTAATTTATCTATTTATGGTTTATTATAATTACTAATTTAGCTCTTAATTAAAATGAAGACTTCCTCTTTCCTAAACACCCCCTCTTATTTATTACATTTTAGTAATGATAATAATTGGAAATTAATATACTACATCTATTCATGAAATTGTGTGTTAGCTCCATACATTAGTATTTAGTCTTCTTAAAAATATATTGCCTTTACTTATTATTTTGTATTATTGAATTAATCATGAGAAATTTACTTTTTTTTTTTATTCTATATTCATTTTTGTTTATTTATATTCATTTTGTAAATTTCAGGAAAAACACATGTACAAATCTTACTATTATATAAATCAAATTATGTTATATTTAAATATTAAATAAGATAGACTTTTTTTTTTTTTTTCATTTACAAAATTTATTTCAATTTTTTCTTTCATAAATCCCATGTATGTTGCGGGCTTTATACTGGTTAATAAATATTTAAATAAAATCACTTAAAAGTGAAAAATGTATTAATTCACCAACAATTAAAAAAATGACTTAAAATTTTATTTTAAAGTAACTTTTTTTATTTGACAAAAACACATATTTATATATAACACTTTAATATTATTATAACTTTAGTAGTTATTCAATATTCTAAATAGACACCACAAAAATAAAAAGTTGTCAATACTCAATACATAGGTTTCAATGTTACGTAAACAACACCGAGTCACTATGACATGTTATTGTTGAGTTATGGAGTCTGATCGTCTATGTAAGGACTCACAAGCTCGGATATAAATTTTTGGGCCATTTTGGACACATCGGGTCGAATGAGCTTTTAAGACTACAGCTCAGTTTCGGGTATAGACAACTCTTCATTCATTGTATTTGTCAATACACGAAAATTAGTAAATTCTTCAGGCTTGGTAGTGCCCCCAGACGTAGTCATTCTTGACGAACTGGGTCAACAATCGTTGTTCTTTATTTTCGTTCATATCAAATACTCTATAATTGCTCGTAAAAATCCTAACAGTTATGACAGATTAACCAAACCAAAAATCAGAAGCTTTTAAAATCACAGGACTAAAATATGCAATGAATAGATAAAGGACTAAAACACTAGTTTCACCTAAAAACTTATTATGCCAACAATAACATTCCTTTGCAAGGGAGCATATTAAGCAGAGCAAAGAGAAAACATACAGTATAGAAAAATTGAAACCATTAGCACAAAGAATAACAGACACAGGCACAACTTACAAATGACTATCACTTCATCATTCTAAAAGAAAACAATCGAATTTAACAACTAAAACATGGTAGTCAGGGTTCAAATTCTCATAGAACACAGACAAATGCCATTGCTTCACAAAATAGGAGCAGTAATAGTAATAAAAACTAAACCAGGAGAATTTGGCATCACTCAAATCAATAATTTTCGCGTAACCTTTTTTTGTTGATAAGATATCGTGCTTTACATTTCCAAATGCTTCGTAATTGAATGCTTATTTTGAAGTGCTTTACCTAGATGCTCGACATATCATAATTGCTACATTTCAAAATATATATCGAACCTCTTGCAGGTAGGAGAGGAACTCGTAAAACATTAGAGCAATTGCAACGAAGTTTTATGCCATTTGATCCATTTTAATGCCATAAGCGCATCTGAGTTGATCCATCCAGAAGATAAATATTGATCTCAGTCTTGAAGAATACCAAAAGAAGTGAACCTATAAACAATTTTGCCTGCCACAGATAAAGAATGATGTGTTAGAATATTAGATAATGATGTATATTGAAAAAAGAGTTCATTATCAACGTCTTTGATGTCATTGATTTAGAGATATCATTAGAGCTTTCGCGTCTTTCCTCACAAATAATGAGCAGAATCTTAGTATGGCTATTCCTCCAGATAAGAACAATCAACAGATTAGTCAACAATTTTGGTGATTTATTTCAAAATTTAGTGATGAATCTGCTTATAGAACTCATACAATTAATCCTTCACATGGCATAGAAAATCGGGTCAGTAACTTTATTTCAAAAGCTAAGTATGCTTAGAGGATCAAATCTTCCCTTTGGCTCTCCAACAACGAAAACCAATAAAGCTTGGTTAATAAGATAGCCCGATTAAATCTTATTGCAAATATGTTGTCAAAGGGGATAAGAATATTTGTTGCATACCATGAACGAGTGTCTTAAGGGAAGACAAGTGTAAGGCTTCATTATTCCTCTTTAGATTCTTTTTCATTTCTATCATTAGGCAAGGAAAAATCTGTCAATTTTTGCAATTCATTTAGTCTGAATAAATTTGGCCGTAAAAGCAGATTTGGTTGTTAGGTAAGGAAAAAATGAGCATGAGATGGGATAACTCGGAAACTTCAAATGGAGCTGGATTTACAGGCAGTTTCTACAATAATATAATTGGTACCTCAGCCTATTTTTTAAAATTTATGAACATTAATTATGAGGACTTATCTGTCTTTAACCCCATACAATAGCTCGTAAAACAGGCAAAAGGCACACCCAAGAAAGCTAACATTTATCTTAGTGTGCAGAACAGCTATAATAGTTTTGGTTATTGCAAAATTAAGCCAACTGAATGTTCAGCTCAAAGGAACTTAAAACTGCAGAACTATTCTAAATATCACTTATGTAACAGAAAATTTTACTCCTGAAACATAACAGTTTTGCAGCCTCATGTTAGCAAATAACTTCATATGATAAGAGAAGCTATCTGTGCTATACAAAATATTAAATTCCAACATGCTACTCTAAGATAATAAAATATCATATGGGCTTATTCTGTAACTTGTCATCTCATCTTAGTCAGACACTGAGAGGAGAGGTATACTTGTTCCTAGAATCTTCAAATTGGGACAACATTTATGTCTTTTCTTATATACATCTTGCACCTTAATGTTTTAGCATAATGGAAATACATTAGTATATGTGCAGCAAGCATGATAATTGTGAAATACTATATTAAGTGCATAGAAAAAAAGGCACAAGAAGCAATCCTTTAGAGTGAAGCATACCTTGGAGAGGACAGTGCATTTGAGGAATTTGAAAATCCAGAATATACATTTGAGTATGTTTTGGTTAGATATGCAAAGTTGGAAATTGGTGACAAAGAAGGCACTCTTTCACCTTTCCGTAACAGATTTGCCAAATTGAGCCTCTGCAAGGTCAACACAGCCCTAGTTTCCTTCCATATGAAAACAAGCAATCCATTTTGAATGACAAAGAGTGAACCGGGTTTAGAACCAGGATATCTGAACCCATACCCATTTGCAATACCTTCTCCCACGAAAGACTGTTTAACATCAATATGATTGGAGTCCTCATCAGTACCCCACGGGAAAACCTCCATGGATGGCTGAGCTATGTTCACAATAAACATAGCTGACCCATTAGGATGCAAAACATAGGACGTACCTTCCAATATCTTTGTTGCAATTAATAGTTGCTGCCCTTCGGACTCTTCATAAGAGATCAATATCAAGAAAAGAGCCTTTCCTGGCTTGTCTTCGGAGGGCTTCCCTGGAGGCCAACCAAAAGTCCCACCCCATACACCAGCATATTCGTGACCTGCCTTTGGAGCCCGCATAGGCAACTTATAGAGAGCATATCGACTGTCATGCATATTCGGCCATGCTCTATAAGAAGATAACTTCATAGTTGTAGCACGCAAACTCAACCCTATTGTATCACCTGATCTCAGAAATTCATGTAGTTGTATGTATTTACTATCACAGCTGGAAGCAGTCTTCTTCTGAAACTCACGACTACCATTCATTGAGCTTGATTTCCCTAGTATCTGTTTGAGACCACTCTTTAGAAATCCAGAAAGTGTCTTACCCTTGGTGCAATGAGAGTCTCCGGCTTGTGATGTATGACAGCCACTTGGGCAGTCAAGACTCTTGCAGACCTCACTTGATCCTAATTCGGTAGGATTTAAAGGCATTTCCAAGCCAGATTTAAGGCCATGATTCCGACCACCACGCTTGTACATTTGCAGAAGCAACAATCTCCTTTCATATAAGGCCGATAAATCCCTCTGCAAATCAACCTCGTCATTTTTCAAGCAAGGAAACAACAGCACATTTTCTGGTTCAGGAACACTTTGTCGAACTTGGCTAGTAACAAGGTCAAGGAGCCTCCTCCTATCACCAAATCCCAAACGGCTAAAAGATATTCCAGTTCCTTTCTGTCCAACTATTCTCTGCGACTTAGAAATCCCACTATCCGTTCTTGATATCCTCCATGACACGTCCTTATCTACTTCGTGAGCAAAGCTCTTACTATAAGCCAGTTTTCCTCCATTTCTTTGATGGCGAGGTTCAACCTCAAGCATAAGAACATTACAATTCCTATCAATTGATTTCAGCAAACCAGGATAAACATAATCAACTCCTCGCTCCCTCCCATGTAAAAAGAACGCTGCAACACCCTCGTAATCGCAAAGAATCTCAAACACCGGCGTCCACAGAATAGGACCCTCTTCAAGGCCTAAAGGACCTACCTCTTGAGGAATGATCCGACATCCAACAACCGAACAAAAACCAGGCATGACATAAACTACATTGCCAAGCTCAGGATTTTGGTGAACCCAAATGCCAATCAAGGAATGAATATTCACCAAGAAACGACATAGGGCCTTGTACGAACAAACCCCCTTTCTCCACTCTATGAGGGTAGTACAAGGAACTATCCCTAGCTTATCACATTGTGCAAGCCACACCTTATCAGAGGCCACAACGGCATGCAGATATCGACAGCTCAGACCAAGACTACACACATCCCTCAGAGAAAGGGAGCTCGTGATTACGGAAAATATATCATCAGGCAAAGCGAAAAGCAAGCTTGATCCACAGAGATTAGACAACATAACAGACTTCTTTAACTCTCCACTGCAAAATACCCTAATCCTTTTCCTTTATTGCTATGGTAAAAAGAACACCAATCTCACACTAATTGTACCAAAAAATAACAATTACAAGGAACAAATCAAACTATAACTCGATCCGATAAATTATCAATTCCTCCAAGAAACAATTTAGGAAACTAGAAAAAATGAAAAATTAAACCGATCCTGAAAGCAAATTGGGCATGCATCCGATTCCCAATAGCTCCACCGACAATTGCACAACGATAAGAAAAATAAAATTGTGTGGGATCAAAACTTACAATTCGAGGAAATTAACTCGATTGATTTGAACATAAAAATGGTAGTGAAGCACAGAGTCACCCACCGAGAGAAGATGTCGAGCTATTGTTTATCTCTTAGTCAAAAGCTAATGATGATAGATTGATGATGTTGAAGAAGAAAGGAGAAATGTAGAATGTTGAAATGGGTACAGTAAAGTCATCAAAGAAAACAAATTGTGGGGGGCCCCTCTCTCCTCCCTCTCTCTCTCTCTCTCTCTCTCTCTCAAATGGCAAATTTCAAGCCTACCAATGTTGAATTTAGCTTCAAAAAGCCCAACTCTCTCTCTCTCTCTCTCTCTCTCTCTCTCTCTCTCTCTCTCTCTCTCTCTTCCAAGTCCAAGAGCAGTCAATGATGGGCTCACATGGTCCTGCCCTTTACACTTTTTTGTGCTTTGTTGAGAATTCAAAATTGTTATATTTTTATTTTACTGATTTTTTCTCAAAAAGAATAATTGGATAAATAAATATTAAATTACTAATATTTAGTTGAAATGCTAAAAACCTCACAATTTCAGAAAAGAAAACTCGTGTCATTGGATTTTTGCATGCATGAGTTCAATTTTCAATTACTAATATGTAGGTATTATTATGTATACATTATAGGTGGATTAAACACTAATATGACACGTGTCATCATATCATCTAAGACAAGCATGGATAAAGTTATGTTACAAATTGACTCGAATGTTGATCCAATCCAATTCGTTGTCACACGATGCAACCGTCTGACACGAGATTCACTCTTTGAGCTATTGAATTTTAACACTTTACTGCATTAAATATTTTCATGTAACTTTGTTATTGTATAATCTTTAAAAAAAAACAAAACTTATAATTTGAATGATAGATTTTTATTTTTATTTTTTTTGCCAAGGATTTGAAGTAACGAGATAGAGATGGCCTTTAACTACACTGTAAAATTGTTTGTAAGTGTGAGATTGCTAAAACAAAAAAAAAGACTCATATAATATATTTTTAAAGATATAAATTTCTGAAATATAGCATCATCACTTATAAATCAAATTCATTTCAACAAATTTATTTGTTGATGTTGAATTGACATATCTCACTATATTTAATTTGAGAAATTGTCTAATAAGAGTCTTACTAAAAAAAATAAACATTTGAATTAATAGAATTTCAAATGGGTATACGTTGGTTAAGTGTTGGTCCATTAAGTATGTGTGGGCTGGATCTTGTTTCAACCGTCTTTAAAAGCCAGATTTAATTTAATAGGATCTGGCTCTTTTTTTTTTGGAAGGCCCAATTAGTTACTTTCAGTCCAATTTTCAATTTTTAATATTTCTATATCGTTTTAATGATTTTTGTGTGAAAGAGTGGATAGGTAGAGTTCATGATTTGAATATTTTGATTGTATATAATATTTTATTTGAATAATATATAAATGGTTATTGAATGAAGTAGATTAATTTTTTGTATATTATATGGAATATATTTGATTGTTGTGGATTCATTGAATGGTTTATTTGAAATTTCGTTATATAAGATGTATTCGATTGTTATGGGATCTATTTTAAATATTTAATTTAAATATATTTATTGGTTTGAAATATATGCGCTCAATACAATGGGTAGTTCAACACATAAATAAGTTTAACCCATACAATTTCATGATAGTGACCTGCCCATTGATTAAAAAATGTATTTTTTTTAAAGTCCTAATTATTTTTTTTCCCTTTAATTTACTTTTTACACAAAAATTTATGACAAAAACTTATATACATCTGTTACACAGATTTGGAACCATGCATTCGGCCCACCACATACCGCCACACGCCTACACGCGCCACATGGTTACGCATAAATTCGCCCAAATTTGATTTCATGTGTCATACCTCTATGTACTGTTAAACATACATTTATGTTATGTTAGTTAAATCTTTTAGATTTTTAGTTGTATCTTAACATATTTTTAGACAACTATTAATATCTTACAAACATTTTAGTTATATTAGTCATACATTTTAATTATGTTAGTTGTACATTTATATATTGCATAAAGGTATGATTATGTTGATATAAAGGTATAAATAATATCACATAAATGTATGAGTAATATCACATAAAGGTAAACATGTACAACTTATACTGAAATTAGGGTTTTTTTGGAGTTAAAGTATTACATAAAGGTATGATAGTTGTATATAAAGGTATGACTAATATAACATAAAAGTATAACTAACATAACATAAAGGTTAGGACAAAAAAAAAAAAAAAGGCGGATTCCGATCGGATCTGATCCAACCTGACCTGAATGTATGGATCTTAGATTTATGCACCAATTGCACAGGAAACCTACTCAAAATTTATATGACATCGTCTCACAACTGTAATTATATGGCATAAGTCACATTGAGTTTTAATAATTAATTTTAATTATTACTATTTATTAGATGAATATTTAAATCAAAATAGTTAATCTTTATATGATTTCAAGGAAATATTAATTTAAAGATATTATTACATTTTTATCAATCTTTAACAATTTATAATTGTTAATCATTTTGATAATTTTGTACGTACATCCTTCATCCAAATCATACATAGCACATTTCATTCTTGATTCATCTCAAATGTATAACACTCTCTTTTTACATTTGATCATATATTTTCATTGCTTTTCTAATATATATATACCCTTTTATAATGATCTAGCCATCGATAATGATCACTATATACCTCAACTCATTAAATAAGTATAGAGAAGGTCTCTAATGCAATTGATGCATGGATCTTAAATACATGCATTCGGATCGGGTCGGGTCGGGCCTGATCCGATCTGAATCTGCGTATTTTTCTATTTTTTTTCATAACATTTATGTTATATTAATCATACATTTATATTATATTAGTCAAATGTTGACATTTATACTATGTTAGCCAGACATTTATGTTATATCAATGATACATTTATGTATAAATATTATACCTTTATGTAATACTTTAACTCCAAAAAAAACTCTAGTTTCAGCGTAAGTTGTACATATTTACCTTTATATGATATTCTTTATACATTTATATCAACATAATCATACATTTAAGTAATATATAAAGGTACAACTAACATAACTAAAAGGCATGACTAATATAACTAAAAGATATTAATAGTTGTCTAAAAATATGTTAATGTATGGTTAAAAACCTAAAAGGTATAACTAACATAACTTAAAAGTATGACTAACAGAACTTAAAAATATGATTACCATAATATAAAAATATGTCTAATATAATATAAAAGTACAGTACTTGGGAGCGAATTTGGGAGAATTTGTGTGAGATCTGGTGATACATGCGGGCGCGTGGTGGACCGAGTGCACAATTTCAAATTCACGCAACATGTGTATATAAATTTTTGTGATAAATATAAAGGAGATTTATTTGTATATAAAAATATTTGTTTTCCTGAATAAAATTCTTTAATTGTTAAGTTGAGTAGAAAAGACAAGTAAACTATAAAATTCAAACATAGAGATAAAACTATAAAGATTAGTGTGTTTATAATAATAATAATAATAATAATAATAATAATAATAATAATAATAATAATAATATTAATATTAATATTATTATTATTATTATTATTATCTATACTAATTTAAAAGTAAAGAAGTTTGAGATATTTACACGTTTTTTTCATTTTCCCTCCCGAAAATGTCACATCAATAATATTTTTCTGTATTTTGTATTTTTGATTGCTTGGTCCATTTGATTTAATAATATAATTATTTCATTAGTTCATTCACATTTTATTGGTCTTAATTAAATTATTTTTTGTTGAATATAATTTCTTAAATACCAATAATAGATATTATCCAAAAAATAATCTCACTAATGAATATTAATTTGTTTTGGGATATCTGATATCATATTTAATATAAATTAATAAATAAATGTAACATTGTTAAATATGTATATATATAATACATGTGTAGTATGAAATTATATGTCATCTAAGTATTTTTTAGATTTATATTTGTATTTCAATACCATTCAATATTTTATGAAAATTATTAATGTCTTTTACCGATATATTTTAATGATGAAAATATTATTAAGTATACAATTATAAATATCCAATAATCAAATATCAATTTCAACGTTTAGTTTACACTTAGGATTTTGTATATATTTATATGAGAGTGCATGTTTTGAATTAAGATGGTTCGATTGATAATTTAAGTTATGCGCTTAGTTTCTAATTATGTTGTTGTCGTCATCATCATTACTACTATAACATTTAGATTTTATGTTGGGCTTGAATTGTATTGATCAACGTTGTGCTATAACTATTAATTTATGTGATAGTTATGATGGAGTAATTGACTATATGTCATCTTCAATGTTAAGTGATATTAAAAATATTTTTCTAATTCAATTTATTTTAAAATAAAGATTGAAAATATATAATTGACATTGCTTGCATCAAGTTCTTACGTAAAATTTTTAATTTTTTTTTTTTTTTTGTGTTTGTTTCCAATACATACATATATATATACATAAATATCTTTAATTTAAGTAATTGGATTTGATTTGTAATTCATAATTGATATTTTCAGTGTTATCTTTAAAATGCTTATTATTAATTACATTGTATTATCAAATAGTTGATATTTACCATATATTATATAACAAACTGTGCAACATAAGTGAGCAACTGCTAGTTATTATAACATTGGGTTGGTCCTATATCTATATTTGATGGTCCCATAGTATGATGCTTCAAGTTTATTATTAAAAAAAAATAGCCAAACCCGATAGCACTTCCACGTGGCAATGGTGACATTTATAATCTTACAAAAAGTAATAGTGATTGAATATCACTTTTGTTATCCTATCAATCGTGGATAAATATTACTATGATCATCGTTGATGTATTATAAAACATTCAATACAATCATTTATCTCAAATCACAATAATTAAAGGGATAGAACTTTAAATATCAATGGTGGACATATTAAATCATTATCTTGGAAATTTATTTCAGACTTTCTAAAATACTTGGCAAGAAAACCACTTACATCTAAACCATTAAACCATTAGGCTCCATTTGGATGGAGGAATTTGAGTAGGGATTAAAAATCCTCGTAGTAAATATATGGATAGTATTTGTATAAATGCGGATTTAAATTACATATATTTTTCATTTTGAACTATCTTTTTAGCAAAATGAGTGGATTTCGAATCCGCTGCAACTCTACTGAAACTCATTCATTTTAAATTCAAAATTTCAAGTCACTCTATTCAAATTGAGTCTTGGTTTAATTGGTTAATATCTTTAATTAGCTTTAAGGTCACCATTTTTTATTTCTTTTTGAAATTTCACACAGTTAAAAAGAAGAAAAAAATTATGATCTTCAGCTATAGCCCTTTCAATTAATATCCGACTAAACCCCCTTTTTCATTAATAAAATTATCTTCATTAGATAAATTAATCAAATAGATCATTATAGTCACACGTAATTTTCAAAACAAAAAATGTAGAAGGTGGAGAATTAAGACCATTTCAAACTTCCAAATAAAAATAACGTTAATATCTTAATTAGTATTCCAATTTGTCCACGCTTTTGTAGTTATTGACAATCTTTTTGTTTCTTTACCTTAAAAAATTCAACGTTCCACAATGAGTAATCTTGTTTATATCTTCTTGCACTAATTAGTCCATGCTGACATCGATAACTATTTGAATAGGACTTTTATGGCATTGTTTCAAAGATCTTATTTCATGCATGAGATAGTTTAACATCTTAAAATGAATTTGGTTCGTGGATAATGGATATACAATATTTGTGAAATTTATCTTATATAAATTTTTATGTGACTTTATATTGTAGTTTGAGAAAGTATACATATAATTTATTATTTGAATAAATAAAACCATCTTTTTAGGAGTTAGACATGTTCTTTTCTTAATTATTTTTTTATAAATTAAGAATTATTTATAAATGAGTAGGTCTTCTGTGAGACCATCTCACATGCGATGGAACCATGCACGGTCATGTCACGAAATACGATCGATCGACCGTGTGTGATAAGAATAAAAATACATACTTATAGTTCTTAAATGCATACGTATAGCTGAAAAACACATATTTATACAGTGTTGTCATGAACAATCGATTATATCTCGAAACATGACCTTGCGCCACACACACACTTATATATATGGTTGTCGCTTACAGTCAGATCGTATCTCAAAATACAACCGTGCGCGAGGAAATTAACAACGCAAATTTACAACTAATTAAAAAAATGTACTTATAATTGAAAAACATATATTTAGACATTATTGTCGCACATAATCGACCGTGTCCTAAGCTACAATCATGCATGATACAGTCGCAAGTGCATCGATCTCACCTTAGTTTTGTCACTTGTGTGATCATAAATATTAAGAGAAAGAAAGATCAAACCATCATCGCTCAAAATATCAATTACTTGGTCAAAATATATCTTTTATTTTATTGCATAATGGAAGCTGGAGGTTGCTTTTTATAGTCAATTTCTCATAGTTAGTCCTATTACGAAAATGATAAATTTCATAACTAACACCCCATTTATAAATGGCAAAGACTCCTATGCACCAGGTGCACGGATCTTAGATCCGTGCAATCCGAGTCAATTCGACCCGGCACGGTCATCCACTCACCGGAACAGTCATTCACGCGCCGGCACGCGCCCCCACGCGCCGGGAAGGAGGCGCAACACACTTAGTTTATTTTCTGCATTTTTCTGGAAAATATGTATACCTTTTAGTTATAACTTTCATACCTTTATGTTATAACTTTCATACCTTTATGTACAAACATCCGTACCTTTATGTCTGTAACTTAGAAAAAAAATGAAGATTTTCAACACAATTTGTATTGCATACCTTTATGTGATATCAATGTGACATTTATGTTATATTATGTCACCTTTATGTACAAATATTCTGATCTTTGTGTAATATATAAAAGTGCATAAAGGTCAGAATATTTGTTCATAAAGGTGACATGATATAACATAAATGTCGCATTGATATCACATAAAGGTATACAGTTCAAATTATGTTGAAAATCTTCATTTTTTTCTAAGTTACAGTACATAAAGGTCATGATAGTTGTACATAAAGGTCACACATTTATAACATAAAGGTCACACATTTACAACATAAAGGTCACAACCTGAAGCAAAGAAAAAAAGTAAAATTCAAAACACGCGGATTCGGGTCAAAAACTGGGTCGACCCGGATTGCATGTACACCAAGTGCACACAAGACCAACTCTTTATAAATTAGTTCTCAATTCTATAATCAATTTTTAAAGTTTCTCAATAAAATACTCAATTTAACTTTTTTTCTCAATTTAAAACTTGAAATTTAGATTGAGTTCTCAATTGAATACAAAATTGCATTTTAAATTTTTTTCTTTTATTTATATTTATAGATTTATTAATATTTCAATATATATTTATATTTAAAATAAATTATAACAAGTTAGTGTAATTTTGAAACGATTTTCATCTAATTTGTATTAATATATATATATATATAATTAATGCAATTCATATAATTAAGATTCGTTTTTATTTTCTTAATTTTATGAATAAAAGTACAGAAACCCAATTTTAATATTAATCAATTTAGTATAAATTATATTTTATGAATTGAATTAATTATATTTTTCTTTCTTTCTTTTTTTATATAAATTCATACAAGTCAGATGAAGATCGTTCCAAAATTGCACTAACTTGTCTTAATTTATCTAAAATATAAATACATATTAAAATATAAATAAATTTATAAATATCATTAAAATGAAAAAAAATGGAATTTTGTCTTAAATTGAGAACTCAATCTAAATTTCAATCCTTGAATTGAGAAAAAAAAAAAAAAAGTTTAATTGAGCCCCTTATTGAAAATTTTTAAAAAAATCTAGAATTGAGAAATAAATTATAGATTGGGTCTTGTTATGAAATTTATCCAAAACTATATATATTCTATAATTTTATCAAAAAATTAAAAAAAGGCATGAGGATGGTTACATCAACATTCAACAACTGTTTCTCTCTTTTTTTTTTTCTTTCTTTTTTTATGCTTTGATTTGTTATCTTGAACGTGATATTCTAACTATTTATTGTTGGAAAATTGTGTTAATTTGCATATTTTTGGGCAATATAATTGTGGGTTCCGTTGTCAAATGGAAAAAATAAAAAATTGAATCGTGTTCTCCTCCAAAAAAAGGTTTGCGATGATATATTATTTTGGTTAATGGGTGAATGAAAAATTAAAGACCAAAGTAGTGAGATAGAATGCTTTTGAAAGGTGTTGCGAAAGCTTGAGAGCATGTCCCACATTGAAAGATTCTAGTTAATTCTCTAATATATATTGGGCTATCCTTTAATAGGTTGCAAAAATATGTAGCAATAAGGTTCTCTCTTTCACACCTTTGTGCTACCTTTAGTATAAATCTTTGTTGTATAAACCTTGGCAACTTTATATAAGTATTTTCTATGATATCATAATCCAGATAATTCAAAGAAAAATTGCCATAAGTATTTTCTATGATATCATAATCCATATAATTCAAAGCAAATTGTTTGTGCCATCTGGAACAACACACAACACATATACTATTTGAAAGCAAAGACACAACACATGTACTATTTGAAAGCAAAGACAAAATGTGAAAGCAAAGACACAACACATGTACCATTTGAAAGCAAAGACTGCTAGAGAAAATGTACAAAGACACAACACATGTACTATTTGAAAGCAAAGACACAACACGTACTATTTGAAAGCAAGCAAAGACACAACACATGTACTATTTGAAAGCAAAGACTGCTGGAGAAAATGTACAAAACATGTATTTGTCAAATTTACTTATAAGTTTGTGCTTTTCACTGCTTGAAAACTTCCAAATCAACATAATTTGTTCTAGGAAAACTGAATTCAGATCCATATTCAACATAATTTGTTCTATTAGATCATCTCTTTCAAATCAACATAATTTGTTCTAGGAAACTGAATTCAGATCCATATTCAACATAATTTGTTCTATTAGATCATCTCTTTCAAATCAACATAATTTGTTCTAGGAAACTGAATTCAGATCCATATTCAACATAATTTGTTCTATTAGATCATCTCTTTCAAATCAACATAATTTGTTCTAGGAAACTGAATTCAGATCCATATTCAACATAATTTGTTCTAGGAAAACTGAATTCAGATCCATATTAGATCATCTCTAGTGTTGTTGGGAATTTTAAAAATTTTAAGATTTGTGTTCTCCAACACTGTTGGAGAATTCTAAAAATTCTAAGATTTTTGTTCTCTAATTCTTTTTTATTTTCTTTTCCTTTTTTTTATTCATTTTCTTTTCTTCTTTTCTTATATAATTAGAATTTTATTTTGGGACAAATATTAATATAAAATTTATTTTAATTATATGTAATTAAAATCTGAAACGATATGATATATTATTTGAATAATATTAATTTTCCCCGTGATATGTAATATTTGAATATCGGTGTTGATATGTTTTAATATTGTACAACGGTGTCGGTATATTTCAATATTGTACGATATTTAATATCAATGTCGGTATGTTTCAATATTGTACGATATATCCGGCCGATTATGACAATTTTTTTACCTCTAAATCCATATTATCCTCCAAAAAATGAAACATCACGGATGTTCTAATTCAAAAATCATGATATGTTTCATCTTGTATATGTCTTTGTTACTATTGAAATTCTATTCTACAATCAAAATCTTAATATCCATATTGGATATCGATATCGATAAGTTACAGTATTAGATCGATATCAATAAATTGCAATATTTGAATATAAATGTCAATATATTTCAATACTAAATTTTAATAAATATATGATAAATAAAAAACAAAAAAATAATTAATAATAAGGAATATTAGGAAATGATGTAAAAAGTAGTGCAAAATTAACAGAGTTTTGTGTACATAGTTGGAAATGGTCTTAGTAGTAGAGTTAAAAGGCAAACACTTTTTAAGTCTTCCAAGTCAAAGCAGGAAAAGAGTGGAGCTAACAGTTTCTAACTATAGCTACAGCATAAATTCTACATTGACTATGAATGATGTTGTAGTAGATATTTACAATACATTGATGACAACCTTAATGGTTGGAACATTTTACATGCTAAAAATATCTGCAATTCTTGTCTTCTTATCTGAATTCTTATCTTCTTATGTTATTAGATAAGTCATGGAAAACATGTACATATGGTCTTGGAAGCTTCTCTCTCACAATTATTATTAACATTAAACTAAGTTCAAATAGCATGGTTTTATTGTTTCTCTATTAGTTTTTTTTTGCTTCTATTTGGTTGAAGCTATGTTCACATTCTTAAGGAATGAAGAGATAGAGAGACAGGAATTAAAAGGCAAGCATTAAACAAGATCTAAGACACATGAAAAAAGGATGTGTCACTCTCCTATGTATAAGATGCAACACTGTATAACATCTCACTTCAAAAAGCTTAAAATTTTGCCAATGTTGATAAGTACCAAATAAGAAGGATCAACATATAGATTTTTTTTTTTTTTTTTTTTTTGGGGATATTTAAGACTTCTATAAGTTCAATAACTGCTCCTATAGAACAGATTGCTCACAGAAACCAGATTATTTTCACTGTACCACAATTAATCAAAATCAACGACAATTATATGTGGAAAATTTTCCATAAGCATTAGCGACGTAATTTCTGCATATTGACGGACAGTAATGTTACCAATTACCGACGGATTATTCCATCAGTATTATTAATTAATTAATTAAAAATTAATTATCTCATGGCCGTCGGCATTTTTTTTGTAAAAAATTAAAAAAAAAATTTAATTTTTTTTAAAAAAGTGTTGGAATTACTGATGTGGACTCTCCAATTTCGAAGTCTACGTGAACGGAAATTGACACTTCGATCAAAATCAGACTAAAAGTAAAACAAAATGATAGTAAGAGAAACAAAATCGAAATAAATAAAATTGATGGTAAAAAAATAATAATAAGACTTAATTATAGATTAGAGGATGAAATTCGAGATATTTCAAAATGAAAAATAAAAAAATGATGCAGGCTTTGACATGCCCTACTGTGCCACAAATTCTTAATTTTTTTTATATATTGACGTAGACTTTGACTCTTTGTTAAAGGAGGAATTACCCAAACAATATTTGGAGATAAGACGACTACTTGGAGATTTTTTAATGGAATATTGTGAATAAATAAATTAATAATTATAATGTTTTTTAAATGGTTTATAAATTAATAATTATAATGTTTTTTAAATGGTTTAATAGTCAATTATTGTTATTTTCGTTTTTTTTTTTTGTAATGTGTTGATTGTCGCCACACCATGTTTTTTAAATGGTTTAATAGTCAATTATTGTTATTTTCGTTTTTTTTTTTTAATGTGTTGATTGTCGCCACACCATGTTTTTTAAATGGTTTAATAGTCAATTATTGTAATTTTCGTTTTTTTTTTTTAATGTGTTGATTGTCGCCACACCACAGCGACTGGAGAATTACTATTGTTTTTTAGGGTTAAATGAAAAAAAAAACAATCTAAATTATTGGTTTTTTTTAATTTTCCAACCTAAATTTTTTTTTTTTTTATCAAATTGCAATCTGAATTATTTAATATTAATTACTATATAGTATATAGTTAAAATGGATTGGACGTATCTATCCATCTTTCTACCATACTATCTATCTCTTAGTCGATTCATTTTTCGGCGAAAACGTGAAACATGACCCACATACTAAAAATATAAGGGTTTCTTGTAATCTTATAATTTAAGGTGACCCTCATATGAAGTCAACATGCGTGTTATGTGTTCATGCGTGTTACGTGTTCACGTTTTTACCGAAAAATAGTTCAAAAGTTACAATTTGATAAATTTTAATAGTTTAGGTTGCAATTTTATAAAATAAAAAAAAAAAGTTTAGGTTGGAAAATTAAAAAAAAAAACCCAATAATTTAGGTTTTGTTTTGCATTTAACCCCTTTTTTTTTATAATTATTTCCTTCCCATCCTATACCGGGGCCATCCCCAATATTTGTGTTCCCTTTATTTATTAATATATATGATTAGTATTATAATATGTGCAAATTGTTTTCTACACTATCAAATAAAATATAAACAAGATAAAAATTAAATTTAATGTTTGAAAATTATTTGGAAATATGCACCTGCTTTAAGATGATTTTCGTGAAAAATATTTAATTATATTGGATTTATTTGTTCTCTTCAGCGAAATTAAGATCCAATTGATCATTTAATAGGAAAAAATTGTCCTACTGTAAGTCTGTAATGGAACTTTTTATCCAAAATGTAATAGAAAGAAAATCAATATTTTCAAATTTTATCCTACTAATTACATTTTTCCATGACATCTGCCTCTGGTGATTTGATTAAACTATAGGTTTATTGTTTTTATACTATTGTACAAGTCTAAACTATAATAATTAGGAAAAATTGTCAAATAACACGTTAATCCTTAGGTACTTATAATTCATTTTAAAAGAAAATTGCGTGAAATAATCTCCACTAATGTTATAAAATTAAAATATTTTCATACCACGTATTGACACCTTAATTTTGTTTTTCTTTTTATTTATTTATTTATTACTTTTTTGAGTTTTAGAACGAAAAAGCCAGCAAGCAAGCAAGAACAGCATTTTAGTTGTTGCGTACTAGCTTGGATATTTTGGTTAATGTTTAAAAGACATAAATTCACATTTATTAAATATATATGTACATACATTATACTTTAACTACATTATTGTTGATATTGGAAATCAACTTTTAAATTGATTTGTTAATTTGTGGACACGTAATATGGTGATTATTTGTGACTACGTATTTTCTCAGACTTATTTGTTGCAAAAAAGAAATGATGTTGCAAACTTATGAAAACAAGAGAAGAAACAAAGGTTTTTATTGTTGAATGTTTGTGTGTTTCTTGTCTGTCCATTCTTGAACTTTGATCACCTCTTTTATATTTAATTTTTCATCTAAAAATAGTAAAACTATAACTATGGTTACCATAGTAGCTCGTATAAGTGTTGCTACTATTTATAAATGTGTTGCTGCATGGAGTAGTGGGTAGCAGCTATATTGTGTGTTCAACACATGTCACTTATATATATATATATATATATATATATATATATATATATATATATATATATATATGTTACTTTTCAAGTTTATCCAACTAATTATTGTCTCTCGATAGCTTTATCGGTCTAAAATATTTTTGACTGACCAGAAGTGTTTCACATCACTAGCCAATAAGCTTAATTGATGGTTTATTAGATGTCTGATTACGAGCTTGTAATTATTTTGTTGCTAAATAGTAGCTTAGTAAGTAGTTATATGACTTACCTGGTGGCCAGTTGCCGAATAATTTAATTGATGGTCTATAGTTTTATCAATAGTAAAAAATGCTTAATTTAATTGATGACTAATAATCTTATCACTTATCAGTAGCCAATCAAAAGACTTAATTTAATCGATGATCAATATCTTATCAGTAGCCAAAAGACATAATTTAACTGATAATTAGTAGTCTTATCAGTAGCCAAAAGACTTAATATAATTGATGATCAATAATCTTATCAGTAGCCAAAAAGCTTAATTTAATTGATGACCAATAAATCTTATTTTTATCAGAATTTTAAGGTTTGTTAGAATTTTACTGACCGAATATAGCAATATAATAACATTATTTCAAAATGTATGACCGTTCATCACACTGGACAAAAACTAATAATAATAAAAGTAGGGGGATATTTCCAAATAATTTTTATCTTATTTATTAATGTAGAAGACAAGTTGCACGTATTATTATATTACTTATATGCGAAAATAAGGAGTAATAGTATTGGGGTGAGGCCCAGTGTATGTTGGGAGAGAGGGTAAATAATATTTACATTGCCTATACTGTAGGCGACATCACCAAATTAAAATAAAAAAAAATTCAAAAATATATTAGTCACCAAATCTATTAAATCATTTAAAAAGCATGTTTTTTTTTTTTTTTTTTTTTAACCAAACAACTTGCACTTGCAGTGCCAAACATTAAGGACAAAATGTCTATTTAGAAAAACTTAAACAAACCGACTTTTACCTTATTTTTTCTAGGGACCACAATTTTTTATTCAACACTATATACTTAATGTATTTGTTGTATTTGACGTACTATGTAATTGTTAATAAAATATTTGTAGCGCAATTTAAAAAAAAAAAGCTTAATTTGTGAATTTACTGACGGTGAAAAGAAAAAAATAAGATTGTCTGTGATTTGGTTTGAAAATAACTTAAACCTTTCAAACTAAACAGAGATGGTCAAACTTCAATTCAAATGGCAAGAAATATAAAAGGAGACAACATTAAACAACACAACCTTAATTCTTCTTTAATTTCATGAATTTGTCTAATCTCTCAAATTCAATCTTTTGACAATTCTATGCCTTGAAAATAAGGTGGTGGAAAAATTTGTTATTAAGACTATTGAATTAATTAAATCAAACACCTCCCAAGTACTTCTCTATAAGTTGTAGCTCCAAAACTACATAGAGAGAGCACAAAGCTTAGAAGAAAAGGAGGAGTGTTGGAAAAAAAACCAAAGTACTTAAATGGCTACTAATCAAAAAAGCAAGATTCTGATATTTGGTTCAACTGGTTATTTTGGTACATACTTGACAAAGGCAAGCATTTCCATGGGCCATCCAACGTATGCTTACGTTCGTCCTCTCAAACCCCATACCGATCCTTCCAAGCTTCGACTTCTCAGAGATTTTGAGTCCATGGGAGTCATTATTTACCAAGTAAGTATGTTTGCAATTGATTTGTTATAAATATATTAATGTTTTAAGTATTTATATATGAAGCTTTCATTAACTGTGATATGTATATGAATGAAACCCTAGTAATTATGCATGATGTACAGCTAGCTATGTATTCTTACATGTCTACTTGGTAGTATTCATAGTGCATTAATATTGTTGTTTGTTTTTGAATAGGGAGAATTGGATGATCATGAAAAGATGGTTCGCGTGACAAAGGAGGTAGATATTGTGATCTCAGCACTGGCTGTCCCTCAACATCTTGATCAGATAAAGATAGTCAGTGCCATGAAAGAAGCTGGAAATGTGAAGGTTAATTCTTAAATTAAAAGTATATTTAAATCAGTGTTTATGAAACCGGATCACTGATCAAACCATCTTTATTACCGGTTCGTGGTTCAACTAGTCGAACAGGTACGATCGGTGGTTCGACTAGTTAAATAAAAATGAATAGAATTATGCTAAAAGTTAATGATCATATTAAATAATAGGATAATGGATAGAAATAGTCATATAATATAACAAAAATATTTTGGCTACTATAAATTTCTTAGTATCTCAAATGACTATTTTATTGGTTGTCCCTAAGCTAATAAGTACTATTTGTAAATTTATAGATAATAATAATAATAATAATAATAATAATAATAATAATAATAATAATAATAATAATAATACATCTATTTATTTTAATGAAGTCTAAAGTATATTTCAAAGTAACCACAAGTTCACAAAATAACATATTAAACTACATATAGAGAGAGAGAGAGAGAGAGAGAGAGAGTGTAGAATACCAACACTATATTCCTCAATTTCTAAGAAACTAAAAAATCTTTAAGTAATTAAGTTTAATAATATAAGTATTTTCCATTAAAAACATGAATTTGTTTTAAGAAAATAAGAAGATATACTTATAACTTATACATAATATGTATTGTATTAGAAGTTGTTTCCACATTAAACAAAAACAAAAGAAAATATAGGAGATTGCAATATAAAGTGTAGAGTTTGTCCCACATTGTTAGTAAATTAAAACGACATTGAAATCATGCACTGTAAATGATATTAGTATCTAGGTATACCATAATGCCTCAATTACTACATCATTAAGGTTAAATAAAAACAAAGATACAACATATTTTCCGATTTTTTTGTTTTGTTTTGATCGGTGTTTCACGATTCAACAATAAAATTGATTTTTATGTGACGTGTCATATTGGACTGAATTTGGGCCGGTTTGTGATCAAACCGGTCAAATGATCTAGTCAAATCCGGCCCCACAAATGTTAAAACGTATGAGATTTTGAGATGCATATGCATGTATGCAGAGATTTATTCCATCCGAATTTGGAAATGACGTAGATAGGGATAATGGAGCATTGCCACCCTTCCAAGAGATACTTGACAATAAGAAGAAGATAAGAAGGGCAATTGAGGAAGCTCAAATTCCATTTACCTATGTTTCTGCAAACTCTTTTGCTGCATATTTTGTAAGTTATGTACTCCACCCACATGATCTCACGTCCAATGAAGTCACTCTCTATGGAACTGGTCTGGCCAAAGGTACGTTTTTTTTGGATCCAGATTTTCTATTATATTTATTGTTTCGTTTCCTATATATTTTAGGGCCTATGTTAATGCATGACACATATTATTAGTGATACACACATATAAATAAATAAATAAATATATATATATATATATATATATATATATATATATATAGTTTTAAGGCTATATGGTTCACCCAGTGCATGAGACCGTTTCATGTGAATTTAATTTTCACAAATGTTTTTGTGCACCAGGTGTATGGATTATAAATCTGTGCAACCGGGTCGACCCGACCCAGAGGTGCATTATGTCATGCGTCCCACGTGCGCCTCACGCGCCCATACACGCCTACTCATGCGCCCAAACCCTATCTCAAACCCTAGTTTCCCAGTTATATTGGTCTAACCTTTTAGCTTGCCGAATTTAACTTTTTAGTTTGTCGAACCTAATCTTTTAGTTATGTTCGCATAACCTTTTGCAGTGTATGACCGACTTTCAAAACCTTTCAAAACCTTTATGTTGTAATAATATAACCTTTATGCATGGTAATTTAACATTTTCATTATAATAATATAACCTTATGTTATTCTTTAAGTACATAAATGTTATGATATTTGTACATAAAGGTTATACTAATATAACATAAATGTTAAATTATTATAACATAAAGGTTAAGCCATACTATTTGAATTTTTATAGTGAAAAAAGTTTAAGTAATATCACTTAAAGGTTATGATATATGTATATAAAGGTTATACTAATATAACATAAAGGTTATACTCGTTAATATAAATGTTACATAACTTTTAATTATATTTTTTATATTGAAAAAAGTTAATTTTACTTAAAAGTTATGATATTTGTACATAAAGGTTATACTCGGTAAACATAAATGCTATATTTGGTAAACATAAAGGTTATGTCATAAATTAAAAAAAAAAAAAAACTTGGTCACGTATCTAAGCCAAACTCGACCCAATCCGATCCGTGCGCCCAGTTGTATGGATTGGATCATGCACTTGATGCATACAAACACTACCCTTTAATTTTATGTCGTGGATGATAATTGTTACACCATCTTCCATGTCTATAACTAGGGTTAAGTAGACCATTAAAAAGTTCTTGATATATTTATCAAGAACTATCCAAATATATTCTAAAAGTGTCATGATTTGATGTATCATAATTTATATATATATATATATATAGTGTATATTAATTGAATTCATAAAAATGAGTTTGATTGAAGGTAGTAACACTGTGTCACAAAATTATGTCCATGAGACTATTTTATGAGTTTTTATATTGTGGTTTCGATCATACGTTATAATTAAACCATTAATTAAAAATTCCTAGTTAGTGAGTGAATGTATTATACATTAATATATCAAGAATTATATATCCAAAAAAAATTCAAGAATTTGTGCTTATATATGATGTTTAATGTGCAGCGGTGTTTAACTACGAAGAGGATGTGGCAATATACACATTGAAAGCGGCAACGGACCCACGCGCTGCTAAACGAGTCATGATTTGCAGACCCCCCAAAAATATCATTTCCCAATTAGATTTGGTTGCTAATTGGGAGACTAAAATCGGATCTTCTATCAAAAGGGCTCATATTTCCGAGCAAGAAATCGTGAATTGCAGCCAAAGTAAGAAAATATATGCATATCAGCCTTTCGATTTTACTCGTAATGTCAATTTCTTCTTATGCGAATAGTGGAATTGAAAAATCAATGTTAGCACTTCGATGTTCATGTAGGCAAAAATGAAAATTCTGAATAAATAGAATGAAAATTGAAAAAATAATAATTAGAGGACACAAATTAGCATACATAGAATTGATTGTATAGAAGTGACAAACTTAAATTACAATTTTTCATGTATTAACAAAAAACGCAACAATCAACTAGAGTAAAAGATTATACAATTCCTCGTACACAGATCAAGATTATGTCATAGGTAACTTTCTTGTCATATGATATGATATTAGTTGTTTTCTTTCTTTTTTTTTTACCATTTCATAGATCTAATTTCTTGAGATTTTTTTTTTTTCATTTTTCTTGAGATTAGTTGAATATTCAGAAATCATAATCTATAAAACAGTGATTGATTTGTGAAAATGAATATTTGAGGTAGTGAAGTTACGTCTTATGCATGAAACTTCAGTGAAATAGTCTCCTATAATTTCTTTTGTAATAATATAACAAAAAAAAAAAACGCAAAAAAATCACTATTTTTTAGGTTGCTCATAATCTATTGGAAAGGGTCAATGAACACAAACTAAGCTTATATCATCGATAATTTTTCTCTTCGTATTACAACCCAATGTACAAATTAAAATGAACTTTGTATCTTGTATGATTTTCAAAAAATTAATCACAATTCACTAGCCACGGGCACCTAGTGCAAGCTTGCTTTCCTCATAAATTATCTCATATTAATTAAATTTTTTATTACCTTGCATGCTTGTAAACTTTGATATAATTATGTCCTATGGATACTAATGTTTCCCCTATATATCACATATATTCTCTCATCTCATTGTGGTGTTGTGGAGTTCAATTATTTAATTTTTTAAAAATTATTTTCTAATTATGTGAATTATAAATATTATTTATCATTGCAGAGTTGGCATTTCCAGATAACATAGCAATGGCCATTCTTCATAATATATTCGTTGTAGGAGCTCAAGTGAATTTTGAACTGACAGGCAATGACTTGGAGGCATCTGAGTTGTATCCAGATCACAATTATACTTCTATTGATCACTTTCTCAATCGTTGCGTTCTTCATCCACCCAACCCTAAATTGGCTGCTTTTGCTTAGTATTCGAATTTCTTTATCAACTAATGTTTTATTGAAGCATGCAAAATAAGATTTTATCAATTCAAAAATATTGTGGAAAAGTAGTCGTTAATTATTATATTTAGTGAGCTTCCTATGTATTAGTTTGTAAGTTGGGTCGATGTGGGCCCTTTAGCCCATTTGGCATCCATACTTGTAATAATAAATTAATAATAGTGTTTCATAATCAAATAAGATTCTTTTTTGTGCAAAAGATATAGGTATGTTTGGACTGATAGGAAGGTGGACTTTGCAAGATTGAATTTTGAATCAAATTGCATTTTGAAAAAAATGGATTTTGATAATTTTGCGTTTTGTATTATTTTATTTTATATAATATAGATTTTTATTGGGAATTGTAAAAAAATAGAAAAAGTATGGTATGATTATAGGATTCTGCAAATTTTTTAACAAACATGATTGAAATTTTGTTCATCCCAAATTCGAATAGGTATTCTCGGTCCAAACACACCATAAAGTTTAATAGCATGTATGAGCTGGTCTTTTTTGAATGCATGTTTGATTAAGGATTGCTAAGCATGCATGCCTGGGGCTGGATCTATCTTCATTCTTCAAGTTCCTGCTATTAATATTTCATTTAATCACAACATTTGTTTTTTTTTTTTTTTGGTCTTCAGAAGATCTATTCATTTCATTTTAACTTAAAAGTATCAATCTAGCTAGTACTTTGGTCATGACCTATACGTGTCTCTAATGGCCCTACAAACGGACAGTTACTGAAACTATGTGACTACATAGATCATAGATGTTTGCTTAGGCAAACCTTAAATGGTGTTTGTGACTCTATAGTACCTATTATAGAATATATTGCATTGATGAATGGTTAGGTCACGGCTTATTAAGTATAGTCTTTGTTCATGAATTGTTACAGTTAGTTAGAAGAGTGGTTAGTTAGGATAGTCAGCTTACTCTTCTATATATAATGTATGAGTTGAATACTTTGTAATCAAGTTTTCTAATCTAATGAATTCAATTCATCTTCTATTACTTTCTATCATGGTATCAAGAGCCTGAGCTTTTTAGCTCCGGTGATCCTGCCGGCGACGGTTATTTTTCCGGTCCGGCTACTTTTCTTCTTTTTTCCAGCGACGGTTACTTTTCCGATCTAGATTTCTTCATCGGCGACGGTTATTTCTCCAGTCCGATGCTTCCATTTTTTGATCTTTCTCTGTTTTTCGATTGGTGATTTCGACGTTTGCATGGCAGATTCTCAGTTTGTTTCTCCACATTTGTTCATCTCTCGTTACAATTGGATCGTACAAATTATTCTTTCTGACGAATTCAGATTCTCTCAGTTGTTCAAGCGCATGGCTTTGATGGTATCCTCCTTGGAACAGAGCCAGCTCCAGCGATCTCTGAAGTTGTTTCAACTGAATCTTCTTCTTCGGTCAAAATCAACCCTGCATATAAGGTTTGGATGCACAGGGATCAGTTTCTACTTAGTTGGATGTTAGCATCTATGAATGAGTCAATGCTTGGACATTTGAATCGGTGCAATAGCTCGCATGAGGTTTGGACTACTCTGGAAAAGTTTTTTCATACTCAATCTAAGGCACACACTTTGCAACTTCATTTTCAGCTTCAAACCCTAAAAAAGGGTGATATGAGTATTGATGAATACATCCTAAAAATGACTAGTTTGGCTGATGATCTTAATTTTGTTGGTAATATGATTTCTGATGATGAGTTAGTATTATACATCCTAGGAGGTCTTGGTTGTGAATTGAATCCGTTATTGTGAATTTAACCTCACGATCTGATGATCTTACTCTGTCTGAAGTACGTATTGCTTTACAAACTCATGAAAGCGGTTGCAGTCACAGAATCAAACCTCTTCTGCTTTATCTCCTCATATTAATCCATCAGCTCATGTTGCTTATGGAAGAGCTAATCAGTTTTCTCGAGGTGGTAGATACTCTAGGGGTCGTGCTCGAGGTGGTAGATTTTTTAGTAGAGGAGGTGGTAAGCTTGTTTGTCAGCTTTGTGGCAGACTAGGTCATATTGCTCTAAAATGTTTCAAGCGTTTTGATATCAGTTTTCATGGTTCTGATTTATCCACATCTTCTCATGTTTTTCCTTCTCATGGTCGTGGTCAGGATACTTCTTCTTCTCAGGCTTTTATTGCTCATGTTGGTACTTCAAAAGGTGAAGATTCTCACTGGTATTTTGATAGTGGTGCAACAAACCACATCACTGCTGATCTGGAAAATCTATCCTTGAAGTCAGATTATAAAGGAACAGCTGAGCTTGTTGTAGGTAATGGTGCTAAACTATCTATATCTCATGTTGGTTCCACTATTCTTTCTTCTGTTTATTATACAACATCGTTACTTCTGAATCACATTTTATATGTACCACGGATTACTAAGAATCTTTTTAGTATATCTCAATTTACTAGAGATAATAATGTCCTGATTGAATTTTATCATGACTGTTGTTTGGTTAAGGACAAAACAACACCCAAAACTCTTTTGGAAGACAAGCTTAAGAAAGGACTTTATCAACTTGACTTTACACACTTCAAGAAGCCTCATTCTACTGATTTTTCTAGTGCTACTTCTCCAGTGTCTTTTACTGCAGAAACTTGTAATGTAGCATCTAAGAATAATGTTGTTTGTAGTTGGCATAATAAGTTTGGACATCCTTGTAATCTTGTACTTTTCCATGTACTCAAAACATTACATATCCCTTTTAATCAAGCAGATATTTCTATTTGTGATGCTTGTAAGGTTGGAAAGTTGTATCAAAAGCATTTTGCTTCTAAATCAACTAAGACTACTGCTCCTTTTCAGCTTGTACACTCAGATTTATGGGGTCCATCTCATGTTGCTTCTGTAGATGGTTATAAATATTACATTCATTTTATTGATGACTTTACAAGATATACTTGGATATTTCCTTTGAAGGTCAAATCAAAAGTCTATCAGGTGTTTATGTAGTTTAATAGTTTTGTGGAGAGACAGTTTGATCTTAAAATTAAATGTTTACAAATTGATTGGGGTGGAGAATATAGATCTCTCACTCCCTTATTATCTCAGTTGGGAATTCATTTTCAACACCCTTGTCCACACTCATCAACAACATGGAAGGGCTGAAAGGAAGCATTTGCATATAGTTGAAATGGGGTTAACTCTTCTAGCTCAAGTACATCTTCCTTTGAAATATTGGTGGCATGCTTTTGATACAACAGTCTTTACTATAAACAGACTTCCTACAGTTGTTTTAAAACATGATACTCCTTACTCAAAGTTGTTTAGCAAATATCTAGATTATACTCAATTAAAGACTTTTGGATGTACTTGTTTTCCATACTTAAGGGCTTACAATAGTCATAAGTTTTTATACAGGTCCACCAAGTGTATTTTTCTTAGATATAGTTTGTCCCATAAAGGGATTTTAATGAGTCTGAGTTTTCTTAGCTCATCAGGAAGAATCTATGTTGTAGCCACTGTGGATTTTAATGAGTCTGAGTTTTCTTATTCACAACTATTCTCTTCTATTATTACACATTCTCTTACTAATGAATCTTCTCAAGGTATTATTCCTATAACTTCTTGTTTTACCGATCAACATTCAAACAGAGGAGGTATCAATCTTACTGTGGATTTGCCTATTCAACCTATTACTTCAAGTTCTTTTGATACACTTGATTCTTCTGATACAAATGGTGCTACTAGTCCTACTTCGGCTACAAATGGTGCTACTAGTCCTATGTCTGAGTCAAACTCTCTGCAGGATGTTTTATCAGTTCATATTCCAACGGCTCATCAAGAGGTATCTTTAGTACCTTTATCAACACACTGTGGTTACTAGATCCAAGAATGGGATTTGTAAACCAAAAGCTTATATTTTTAATATGCATTCTCTAATTGAAAATCAAGAACCTGTGAGTGTATATCAGGCTATTGCTAATCCAAAGTGGAAGCTGGTTATGCAAAGTGAATTTGATGCCTTAATTTCCAAAGGTACTTGGTCTCTAGTTCCTCAAACTCATGTCATGCATGTTATTTCAAATAAATGGGTGTTTAAAACTAAATACAAGATAGATGGTACAATGTATAAGTTTAAGGCCAGATTGGAACTTTTAGCCCTGTGGTTAAAGCATGTATTATAAGGTTGACTTTTACTTAAGCAGCTACATATTCTCACCAAATACAACAAATTGATGTTAACAATGTCTTTCTAAATGGTGATTTGAATGAGACTGTTTTTATGTATCAACCTGAGGGTTTTCTTGACAAGATTCATCCTGATTATGTATGTAAGCTTCATAAATCTCTATATGGTCTCAAGAAAGCTCTCAGAGATTGGTTTGATAAGTTAAAAGGTTTTCTTCTGTCCTTACAGTTTACAATTTCAGTGTTAGATCACTCATTGTTCTTCAAGAAAGAGTCTGGAAAGATGTTAATCGTTCTTGTATATGTGGATGACATTTTAATTACAGGGGATGATCCCACTGCCATTCAACAGGTTATTTATCTTCTAGGAAATGAATTGTTGGGCTATTCCTCCATTATTGGGAAGCCCACATTGAAAAGCCCGTAAGCCCAACATCTAGAATGTGTTGGAAGATTTTAGAGATATTGAGAAAGCTTCTTTGAGAATTTTCTAAAGAAGCTTCTTTGGGAATCCTCTTGAAGCTTGTCTTAGAAGCCCATCATCCATTATAAATAGATGGGTTGGGAAGACATTTAAGAACAACTCAAAAGTGAGAGTTCCTCTGAGAGAGAGAGAGTTCCTCTTAGAGAGAATCAAGTGAGTTCATGTGAAGAATCAAGTGAGTTCATGTGAGTTAACCTCTAGTTGAGGCTAGGGAGAATCAAGTCAAGTGAGATAACCTCTGGTTGAGGCTTGAGTTATCAAGTCAAGAATCAAGTCAAGTGAGATAACCTCTGGTTGAGGCTTGAGTTATCAAGTCAAGTGAGATAACCTCTGGTTGAGGCTTGAAGGCTTGAGTTATCAAGTCAAGTGAGATAAGTCAAGTGAGATAACCTCTGGTTGAGGCTTGAGTTATCAAGTCAAGTGAGATAACCTCTGGTTGAGGCTTGAAGGCTTGAGTTATCAAGTCAAGTGAGATAACCTCTGGTTGAGGCTTGAGTTCATGTGAGGCTAGGGAGAATCAAGTCAAGTGAGATAACCTCTGGTTGAGGCTTGAGTTCATGTGAGTTAACCTCTAGTAACTCTAGTTGAGGCTAGAGAGAATCAAGTCAAGTGAGATAACCTCTAGTTGAGGCTTGAGTTCATGTGAGTTAACCTCTAGTAACTCTAGTTGAGGCTAGAGAGAATCAAGTCAAGTGAGATAACCTCTAGTTGAGGCTAGAGAGAATCAAGTGAGATAGCGTTGTTCCACTATAGCGAGAGATTGAGAGGGCTAGGGAGAATCAAGTCAAGTGAGTAGAGAATCAAGTCAAGTGAAGTGAGATAACCTCTAGTTGAGGCTAGAGAGAATCAAGTGAGATAGCGTTGTTCCACTATAGCGAGAGATTGAGAGGGCTATAGCGAGAGATTGAGAGGGCTAGGGAGAATCAAATCAAGTGAGATAACCTCTAGTTGAGGCTTGAGTTCATGTGAGTTAACCTCTAGTAACTCTAGTTGAGGCTAGAGAGAATCAAGTCAAGTGAGATAACCTCTAGTTGAGGCTAGAGAGAATCAAGTGAGATAGCGTTGTTCTACTATAGTGAGAGATTGAGAGAATCAAGTGAGATAGCGTTGTTCCACTATAGCGAGAGATTGAGAGTAATCCTCTAGTTGAGGCTAGGGAGAATCAAGTGAGATAGCGTTGTTCCACTAGCGAGAGATTGAGAGTAATCCTCTAGTTGAGGCTAGGGAGAATCTATTGTAATCATTGTAATCTTATCTCCTATAGTGAAGAAATTTCGGACTGAGGTCCACCGTGGTTTTTTCCGATTTGGGTTTTCCACGTAAAATCTGTGTCTTTACTACTCTATTTTATTCTATTATTTTATTGCCCATCTTAAATCCACAAAGAGGGAAAAAGAAGACGCCTCCGCATTTGATAGACCTTTTCCTAACATGAATTTGCTCTTAAAACTCTTGGAGAGGTCAGTTATTTTCTTGGTCTAGAAGCTACTAAGGTGTCTGATGGTTTTGTTCTAACGCAAACCAAGTATGTGAATGATCTACTTCACAAGACAAACATGTTTTCTTGCAAGCCAACTACTACTCATATATCTACTGGTGCTAAACTTCATCTTCATGATAGTAAATATTTTTCTCTAGCCTACACTTTATAGAAGTACTGTGGGAGCATTACAATATGTAACCTTAACAAGACCTGATATAGCTTTGTTGTTAATAAGCTAAGTTAATTTCTTCATGCACCTACTACTACTAACCATTGGACAGTTGGTAAGCATCTTCTCAGATATCTCAAGGGCACATCTACATTGGGAATGATCATTTCTTTCCAGCTAAAAGAATGATTGTAGAAGCATATTCCGATGCAGGGCTAGTAGACTAGATGATAGAAGATCCATAGGAGGTCATTGCTTATTTCTAGGTGAAAATCTTCTTACTTGGAGCTCAAAAAAGCAGCCAGCATGTTGTTTCAAGATTAAATGTTGAGTTTGAATATAGAAGCTTAGCAGATACAAGTACTGATATAATTTGGTTCAAGTCCTTATTGAAAGAGCTTCATATTCAAGTTGAAGATCCTCCTCTACTTTGGTGTGATAATACAAGTGTAGCTGTACTTGTGATACCCGAACTTCTCACCACTCACTGATGCACTTCATGCATCATCTCTTATTATTTATGTGTCACTTGTGATCTTGCATGATTTTATTTTACTTTTAAATACTTGAATTATTATATGCTCTTACATAATTGGTGTTGAGAAAACTCTAGTAATATGTGAGTGTACATTGTAAATTATTTGATTAATAGTAGTATAAATTATAGAAAGGAAATTAATTAATAAAGATAGATAAAAATAAATAATAATTGAATAACTGGATTGATTACAGTATATATATATATATATATATAGAAGTGCATTATATAATATAATATATATATATAAGCAAGTAATGGCCGTGTGTGCATATTATATAAATGAAGTTTGACTATTATCATTATAATATATATGTAAAGCATACGCATGCATTATAAACACACGTGTATATATCTAAATAATAATAATAATAATAATAATAATAATCATCATCATCTTACTGGAGAAGCACATATTTGGAGACGTGGCAGGAAAGCTTAAAAAGGCATATTGTTCCATTATTTTGCAGAGAACAGGAAACAACCCCATTTTTCAAGTTATATGCTGCTGTAATTTAAAAAAAAAAAAAAAAAAAAGAGAAAACATACTTATATTTGGCTCGAGGACTATTATATTTAATATTAAGAAAGCTTGAGGAGTGATTTAGAAGCTACATCCAAAATCATTGAAGATCCAGGAAAGTAGAAATATATTTTGCAATTACAATGCATAAACATAGTATTTTGTAAGATAATTGTTTTAATCGGTGAAAATTGAATATTACATGCATTTGAGGTTTGTTTGTTGTTTAATAATTATTATTGTTTAATATATATGATGAATTTGGGGGAGACCCCCAACGAGTGTTTGTATGATGAATTGAGGGAGACCCTCAATGAGAGTTTGTATGGTGAATTTGGGGGAGACCCCCAACATGTGTATATATGTTGAATTTGGGGGAGACCCCCAATGAATGTGTTAGAAATGAATAAGTTTTGGTGAATTTGGGAGAGACCCCCAATGGGTATTTGTATATTGAATTTGGGGGAGACCCTCAACAAATGTTATAGAAATAGATTTGGTGATTTCAAAAGAAAATATGAGAAGAGGATTTATATGGAATTAATTTATCATACTTAATTTCTGCTTACTAAAATTTATCTCACGTAGTTTATGCTTTGTAGGTAACTCTGATAATATATGATTCTGTGGATGTATTGGACAAGTTGTGGAGCTCCTGTAGATTTCTGAGTATTTGTGTACATGGATGACGACCTGTTGGGCTACGCTATGAGCTTATTTTGCTTTAAACAATATTTTGATAAAGTATTTGGACTTCTTTTGTTTGATCCTTTGATGTATATAAATATGTAAAATATAGAAGTGAGCGTGGTTTGATTTTATGGTACATGCTACGAAACTTGTTATAATCTTACTGGGTTTTCATGTGCAAGAAAAGTTATTTATGTTATTATATATATAAAAAAAAGTCACACACTCACTTACATGTGTTTTAATATGAAAATCTATTACAAATCTAGTTATATTACAAATGTGGTCGTGACAGCACTTGCCTCAAATCCAGTGTTTCAGGCCAGAACAAAATATGTGGAGCTTAATGTGCATTTTATACGAGAGAAAGTTCTTGCAAGAGAGTTAGAGGTCAGATATGTCCCCACAGAAGATCAGGTTGCAGACATCTTAACCAAGCCATTACCTAGTAACAGATTTTATCATCTTCAAACAAAACTTCCACTTAGATATTTTCCAGTTCAGCTTAAGGGTGGTGTATTATAGAGTATATTGTATTGATATATGGTTAGGTCACAACTTGTTAAGTGTAGTCTTTGTTCATGAATCGTTACAGTTAGTTAGAAGAGTGGTTAGCTAGGATAGTCAGCTTACTCTTATATATATACTGTATGAGTTGAATACTTTGTAATCAAGTTTTCTAATCCAATGAATTCAGATAGAAAGTAATAGAAGATGAATTGAATTCATTAGATTAGAAAACTTGATTACAAAGTATTCAGCTCATACATTATACAGTAAAACCTTTATAAATTAATAACCTTGGGACCATGAAATTTTATTAATTTAGAGAGATATTAATATATCGATAAATTAATATTTTATTAATTAAAAGAGAGACTTTTTAAATTCAGCAAATTTAGTACATATGTATTGAAAATAAATGAGTTCATATACATGTTTCATTGATTATATTCATGCATCAACCAATTCTTTGTAACTAATTAAATATATTCATGTATAATATCAATTCATTGTATACAATTAACTATTATATTCATGGACGCATGTATCAATTCATTGGAATTACTTAAATATACATGTTTACATTAATTCGTTGCACTTAAATAACTATTATAGCCAATTAAATATATTCATGCATGATGAATGAAACATATACTATATAAATCTCAATATAGAAATAAAATAATTCATAACACCCAACCATGTCTTCTCATCTAAAAGGCATCGCAAAATCATCCATGAATGATCAAATGCGTAAATCATTATGTGAGTATAAGAGAGATCATCCCACATGCACTCAAAAAATTCCTTTATGGATTATTGAAAAATATGCAAAGCCACGTTGCTTCAAAAATATCAACATGAGCAGCATCAATTGTCATTATCGTGCCAACAAGATGGCATGGATGACTAGTGTGCTTTTTGATGAATATGTTCACTGGTTTGATCACAAAATGAATGGCAGAAGAATCTTGTTGATGATTGACAATTGTCCAGCCCATCCAAAAAATATTGAAGGGTTACGGAATGTTGAGTTGTTTTTTTTTGCCACCTAACATGACATCAAAGATTCAAACATGTGATGCAGGAATAATTAGAGCTTTCAAGATGCACTATCGTAGGAGGTTCTACAAAAATCTACTGGAAGGTCATGAGTTGGGGCTACCTAATCCTGAAAAGATTAATGTTTTAGATGCCATCAATTTTGCAGTCTCCGCTTGGACAACCAATGTTTCTCAAGTGTCAATAGCAAATTGCTTTCGGCACTGCAAAATCCGTTCAAATGAAGAAATCTCAAGTGACTCAAGTGAGACAAACTTTGAAGAAAGCCTACATGAGCTTGAGAATATGGTCAAGGATGTTGGTTATCGCAATGAAATGGACGTCAACAAATTGGTGGACTATCCGGGTGAAAATGATGAATGCTCAATGGTTCAAAGTTTAGAGGAAATTGTTGCTGATATTATTGAAGATCCTACTAATGATGACGTTGAAGATGATTCAATACCGTTGGAACCAGTCACGAGAAAGGAGGCTTTGAGCGTGACAACAACTCTTCACAATTTTTTGTTGCAGCTAAAGAACTCGACACCGAAACTCTTGGCTGCAATTAAAAAAGTTAGGGATGAAATCCAATTAGATTTAAATTTTAAGAAAAATCAAGTAACAATAGATTCATATTTTAGCAAATTACCATAATATTTATAATTGTAATATTTATGAATTATTAATTTAGAGTTTTAATGAGACCTAATATTTATAAAGGGATTTTCCAAAAAATTATTATCTTATTATCTTATCGAATTTGATGATTTTTTACAAAGGTCCAAGTCGGGACCGGAAGATTTTATTATTTTAGAGAGTTTATTAATTTTTAGAGTATTAATTTATAGATGTTTTACTGTATATAGAAGAGTAAACTGACTATCCTAGCTAACCACTCTTCTAACTAACTGTAACAATTCATGAACAAAGACTATACTCAACAAGTTGTGACCTAACCATATATCAATGCAATATATTCTATAATAGTACCCAATAGATTGTTTATAATTTGAAAATATTATATGTCTTATTTTTTGAAATAAACTAAACATGGCGGTTTCTTGTTATTACTCATTTTTATTTTTCTAGTAATAAACAATCTCAGTCATAATTATTTTATAATTTCTAGATCTACCACTTAATTAGCTCCAATAAACAAGGTGGGGTTCTTCAAATCTTTCTTCTTCAATCAATCTTTATTTTTTAAGCTAAGAAGCAAGATATATACATATATATCAACTTTCTATTCTAGTACTTGTAGACTAATAAACAAAGCTAATTAGGTACAAGACAAACTATTTAGAAAAAAACTTAAACAAAACGACTTTTACCTTATTTGTGTCTGCTTGCAGCAATTCTCAACCATCGACAACTTAAATCGTTATCTTGTTCTCCATGCAACTTAGACTAGCCGTTCGTTTTTACATGCATATATGCTTAAATAATTTATCAACCAACACCTATAGTTGGATCACATGAGATCATCAATTACACTTGATGTTACATTTTTGTATAATTTTAAATAATCAGCACACACCATATGTATTAAATGATATCACTATAACATGTCTTAAATATTAATGAAACATGAAATGTAATATCAAATAAAGGGCTGGTCCTAAATTAGGGCGCGTGATAAGTGCTTAGCATTAGGGTTCCATTTTTCTAGGGACCGCAACTTTTAATTCAACACTATATACTTAATGTATTTGTTGTATTTGACGTACTATTAATTGTTAATAAAATATTTGTAACGCAATTTTTTTTTTTTTTTAAAGAAGCTTAATTTGTGAGTTTACTGACGGTGTAAAAAAAAAAAAGATTGTTTGTGATTTGGTTTGAAAATAACTTAAACCTTCCAAACTAAACAGATATGATCAAATTTCAATTCAAATGGCAAGAAATATAAAAGGAAACAACATTAAACAACACAACCTTAATTCTTCTTTAATTTCATTAATTTGTCAAACAAAACATTAATTAAATATGCAAAACACATTTTTGATTCTTCTTTAATGAATTTTGTCCCTCAAATTCAATCTTTTGACAATTCTATGCCTAGAAAATAAGGTGTTGGAAAAATTTGTTGTTGTAGACTTTATTGAATTAATTAAATTAAACACCTCCCAAGTACTTCTCTATAAATTGTAGCTCCAAAAGTACATAGAGAGAGCACAAAGCTTAGAAGAAAAGGAGGAGTGTTGGAAAAAAACCAAAGTACTCAAATGGCTACTAATCAAAAAAGCAAGATTCTGATATTTGGTTCAACTGGTTATTTTGGTACATACTTGACAAAGGCAAGCATTTCCATGGGCCATCCAACGTATGCTTACGTTCGTCCTCTCAAACCCCATACCGATCCTTCCAAGCTTCAACTTCTCAAAGATTTTGAATCCATGGGAGTCATTATTTACCAAGTAAGTATGTTTGCAATTGATTTGTTATAAATATATTAATGTTTTTAAGTATTTATATATGAAGCTTTCATTAACTGTGATATGTATATGAATGAAACCCTAGTAATTATGCATGATGTACAGCTAGCTATATATGTATTCTTACATGTCTACTTGGTAGTATTCATAGTGCATTAATATTGTTGTTTGTTTTTGAATAGGGAGAATTGGATGATCATGAAAAGATGGTTCGCGTGACAAAGGAGGTAGATATTGTGATCTCAGCACTGGCTGTCCCTCAACATCTTGATCAGATAAAGATAATCAGTGCCATGAAAGAAGCTGGAAATGTGAAGGTTAATTCTTAAATTAAAAGTATATTTAAATCAGTGTTTATGAAACCGAATTAGTGATCAAACCGTCTTTATTACTGATTCGTGGTTCAACTAATCGAACAGGTACGATCGGTGGTCCGACTAGCTAAAGAAAAATGAATAGAATTATGTTAAAACTTAATGATCATATTAAATAATAGGATAATGGATAGAAATAGTCATATAATATAACAAAAATATTTTGGCTACTATAAATTTCTTAGTATCTCAAATGACTATTTTATTGGTTGTCCCTAAGATAATAAGTACTATTTGTAAATTTATAGAGAATAATAATAATAATAATAATAATAATAATAATAATAATAATAATAATAATAATAATGGATTAATTGCGCGAAATCCCATTGTGGTTTGAAAAATCGGCTTGAAACCCCCATATGCTTTAAAAAATGTGTGAAACCCCCTTATGGTTTTCTAAATATAACCCGAAATCCCCAACTCCGTTAAAGTTAACGGAAGTGCTATGCACACGCTCTTCATGCGTTTTTTGGTGTTTTTTTTTTTACTTTTTTGTTATAAAATGATATATTTACTCATTTTTTACTATAATAAAACACTAATTATTTTGTGAGGGGTTTCTTGCAATTGCAAACACTTTCTTCAAGCTTGTTTTCTACATTAACACCTATGTATTATTTGTTTTTTTTTTTTTTACAATGTTAATTTTTTATTTAGTTATTTATTTTATTTTTATTAATGCTAATAGTTGGTATGTTTTTTTTTTCTTTTTTTTTTCTTCCATTCATTTTTTTTCAACATTAATTTTTTTAGTTATTTATTTTATTGTTATTAATGACAATTGCTACGTATGTTTTTTTATTTGCTTTTGGTTTTTTCAGTTCATTTGTTACAATATTCATTTTTTATTTTATTGGTATTAATGTCGACTATTGATGAGGAGGATGTGGAAATATTTGATAATATATTATTTTCACATCAAATTAACCCTAAATTGTAATTAACGAGACTCTAAATATAATTAGTTTACTATCTTACTTCAAAAAAATATTCGATGTTCATACAAAAAAAATTAAAAATCCATTGAATTTCTTGGAGAAATATAGATGATTAACGGCGTGAACAATGAGAAATTTTGCTGTTGAAGTACATTTTGTTTTAGAATGAGAACCTGAAACTAGTACAAGGTATGTTCCAAGTTTTTCGATATAATCTTTTTTATCTTATGTTTGTAGTTACAAATTGGTATGTTCCATGTTTTCTTGCATAATAATAATAATAATAATAATAATAATAATAATAATAATAATAATAATAATAATAATAATAATAATAATAATAATTATTATTATTATTATTATTATTATTATTATTATTATTATTATTATTATTATTATTATTATTATTATTATTTTGTTTATGATAAATTGGTATGTTAATTGTTTCTTGGAATTGTTAATTTTGTTTGTTATACCTAACAATTATTAAATAATGAGTCTTTTATTTATTTATTTTATATTTTCCTTAATATCGAGTCTTATTTATTTAATATAATTTTCATAAATAGTTGAGTTAATAACAATAAAAAATTTAGCATTTTGAAAAAATGAACTGAAAAAAAAAGTAAAGAAAGAAATATATGTATCAATTATTGCAAAACAATAAAATTAATTGAAAAAAATAAAAGAAAAGAAAGAAAAATCATTAATAACAATAATATAAATAACTAAATAAAAATCAATATTGAAAAAAACAATAATTGAAATAAACAAAAGTAAAAAAAAAACGTACGTACCAACTGTTAGTATTGAAAACAATAAAATAAATAACTGTATAAAATTAACATTATAAAAAAAATTAATTGAAAAAAAAACAAATAATAAATACAGTTGTTAATGTAAAAAATCAAATTGAAGAAAGTGTTTGCAATTGCAAGAAACCCCACACAAGAATTAATCTTTTAATATAGTCAAAAATAGGTAAATATATCATTTTATAGCAAAAAAATAAAAAAAAAACACCAAAAAACGCATGAAGAGCGCATGCATAGCACTTCCGTTAACCTTAACGGAGTTGGGGATTTTGGGCTACATTTAGAAAATCATAAGGGAGTTTCGCGCATTTTTTAAAGCATAGGGGGGTTTCACGCGGATTTTCCAAACAACAAGGGGATTTCGCGCAATTAACCCTAATAATAATACATCTATTTATTTTAATGAAGTCTAAAGTATATTTCAAAGTAACCACAAGTTCACAATATAACATATTAAACTACATATAGAGAGAGTGTGTAGAATACCAACACTATATATATTCCTCAATTTCTAAGAAACTAAAAAATCTTTTTAAGTAATTAAGTTTAATAATATAAGTATTTTCCATTAAAAAAATGAATTTGTTTTAAGAAAATAAGAAGATATACTTATAACTTATACATAATATGTATTGTATTAGAAGTTGTTTCCACATTAAACAAAAACAAAAGAAAATATAGGAGAGATTGCAATATAAAGTGTAGAGTTTGTTCCACATTGTTAGCAAATTAAAATGACATTGTAATCATGCACTGTAAATGATATTAGTGTCTAGGTATACCATAATGCCTCAATTACTATATCATTAAGGTTAGATAAAAAACAAAGGTACAACATATTTTTCAATTTTTTATTTGTTTTGATCGGTGTTTCACGATTCAACAATAAAATTGATTTTCATGTGACGTCATATTGGATTGAATCCGGTTTGTGATCAAACCGGTCAAATGATCTAGTCAAATCCGGCCCCACAAATGTTAAAACGTATGAGATTTTGAGATGCATATGCATGTATGCAGAGATTTATTCCATCCGAATTTGGAAATGACGTAGATAGGGATAATGGAGCATTGTCACCGTTCCAAGAGATACTTGACAACAAGAAGAAGATAAGAAGGGCAACTGAGGAAGCTCAAATTCCATTTACCTATGTTTCTGCAAACTCTTTTGCTGCATATTTTGTAAGTTATTTACTCCACCCACATGATCTCACGTCCAATGAAGTCACTATCTATGGAACTGGTCTGGCCAAAGGTACGATTTATTTCGATCCAGATTTTCTATTATATTTGTTGTTTCGTTTCCTATATATTTTAGGGCCTATGTTAATGCATGCCACATATTATTAGTGATACACACATATAAATATATATATATATATATATATATATATATATATATATATATATATATATAGTTTTAAGGCTATATGGTTTCGTTTTACCAAGTGCATGAGATCGTCTCATGTGAATTTAATTTTCACAAATGTTTTTGTGCACCAGGTGTACAGATCTTAAATCTGTGCAACCGGGTCGATCCGACCCGAGGGTACATTTCATGTGTCCCATGTGCGCCTCACGCACCCACACGCCCACTCATGCACCCAAACCCTAGCTCAAACCATAGTTTCCCAATTATATTGGCCTAATCTTTTAGCTTGCTGAATCTAATTTTTTAGTTTGCCGAACCTAACCTTTTAGTTATGTTCGCATAACCTTTTGCAGTGTATGACAAACTTGTAATATCTTTCAAAACCTTTCAAAATCTTTATGTTGTAATAATATAACCTTTATGCATAATAATTTAACATTTTCGTTATAATAATATAACCTTACGTAGACCATTAAAAAGTTCTTGATATATTTATCAAGAACTATCCAAATATATTCTAAAAGTGTCATGATTTGATGTATCATAATTTATATTATATATATATATATATATATATATATATTGCATATTAATAGAATTCATGAAAATGAGTCTGATAGAAGGTAGTTACACTGTGTTACAAAATTATGTTCATGAGACTATTTTATATGAGTTTTTATATTGTGGATTTGATCATATGTTTATAATTAAACCATTAATTAAAAATTCCTAGCTAGTGAGTGAATGTATTATACATATTAATATATCAAGAATTATATATCCAAAAAAAATTCAAGAATTTGTGCTTATATATGATGTTTAATGTGCAGCGGTGTTCAACTACGAAGAGGATGTGGCAATATACACATTGAAAGCGGCTACGGACCCACGCGCTGCTAATCGAGTCATGATTTGCAGACCCCCCAAAAATATCATTTCCCAATTAGATTTGGTTGCTAATTGGGAGACTAAAATCGGATCTTCTATCAAAAGGACTCATATTTCCGAGCAAGAAATCGTGAATCGCAGCCAAAGTAAGTAAATATATGCATATCAGGCTTTCGATTTTACTCGTAATGTCAATTTTTTCTTATACAAATAGTGGAATTGAAAAATCAATGTCGGCACTTTATGTTCATGTAGGTAAAAATGAAAATTTTGAATAAATAGAATGGAAATTGAAAAAATAATAATTAGAGGATATAAATTAGAATACATAGAATTGATTGTATTGAAGTGGCAAACTTAAATTACAGGACGAAAATTACAACGTTTCATGTATTAACAAAAAACGCAACAATCAACCAGAATAAAAGATTATACAATTTCCTGTACTCAAATCAAGATTATGTCATAGGTAACTTTCTCATCATGTGATATGATATTAGCTGTTTTTTATTTTTTAATCATTTCATAAATCTAATTTCATGAGATATATATATATTTTTTCATTTTTCTTGAGATTAGTTGAATATTCAGAAATCATAATCTATAAAACAGCGATTGATTTGTGAAAATGAATATTTGATGTGGGTAGTGAAGTTACGTCTTATGTATGAAACTTCAGTGAAATAGTCTCCTATAATTTTTTTTTGTAATAATATAACAAAAAAAACGCAGAAAAATCACTATTTTTAGGTTGCTCATTATCTATTGGAAAGGATCAATGAGCACAAACTAAGCTTATATCATCAATAATTTTTCTTGTCGTATTACAACCCAATGTACAAATTAAAATGAAATTTGTATCTTGTATAATTTTCCAAAAATTAATCACAATTCACTAGCCACGGGCACCTAGTGAAATACTAAATTTCTAAGTGCAAGCTTGCTTTCCTCATAAATTATCTCATATTAATTAAATTTTTAACTACCTTGCATGCTTGTAAACTTTGATATAATTATGTCCTATGTATACTAATGTTTCCCCTATATATGAAAATACACACATATATTCTCTCATCTCATTGTGGTGTTGTTGAGTTCAATTATTTAATTTTTTTAAAATTATTTTCTAATTATGTGAATTATAAATATTATTTATCATTGCAGAGTTAGCAATTCCAGATAACATAGCAATGGCGATTCTTCATAATATATTCGTTGTAGGAGCTCAAGTGAATTTTGAACTGACAGGCAATGACTTGGAGGCATCTGAGTTGTATCCAGATCACAATTATACTTCTATTGATCACTTTCTCAATCGTTGCGTTCTTCATCCACCCAACCCTAAATTGGCTGCTTTTGCTTAGTATTCGAATTTCTTTATCAACTAATGTTTTATTGAAGCATGCAGAATAAGATTTTATCAATTCAAAAATATTGTGGAAAATTAGTCGTTAATTATTATATTTAGTGAGCTTCCTATGTATTAGTTTGTAAGTTGGGTCGATGTGGGCCCTTTAGCCCATTTGGCATCCATACTTGTAATAAATTAATAATAGTGTTTCATAATCAAATAAGATTCTTTTCTGTGCAAAAGATATAGGGTATGTTTGGACTGATCAGCAAGGTGGATTTTGCAAGTTTGAATTTAGAATCAAATTGCATTTTGAAAAAAATGGATTTCTATAATTTTGTGTTTGTTTTGAGATTTTATAGGGTAAAATTATAGTTAAAATGTCAAATCATATTGGAAATTATAGAAAAAATAGATGATGTTGTATTATTTTATTTTATATAACATAAATTTTTATTGGGAGTTGTAAAAAAATAGAAAAAGTATGGTATGATTATAGGATTTTGGAAATCTTTTAACAAACATGATTGAAAATTTGTTTATCCCAAATTCGAATAGGTACTCTCAGTCCAAACACACCATAGAGTTTAATAGCTTTGTGACTTAAAACATTCTCAATGATGTTTTTAAGGATGTTATTAATTAATAATGATGTTGAAATTTAAATTAAGTAAATCATATTTTTTTTATAAAAAATCCCACAAATTCATTACTCCGCAAGAAATGGTTATTGTTTGAGAGAAAAAAAAAAAAAAAAAGAAGTGTCCTCGTTTCTCCAAGGGGACATTAGAAGCACTGATGGTGTGCGTAGATGTGCTCAAACGGTTCGAAAAATCGTGAAGGGTTAAATTGAAACTGAACCATGGGGATTTCAGTTTCGGTTTCGATTTGTAAATCGTCGGTTTCGGTTCGAACCATCGATTTGGACGGTTTTTTTTTTTTTTTAAATTTTTTAAAATTTTAAAAAAATTAAATTTGCATATAAATATTACAATTATTCATATATTACAAAATAACAATGTTTTTTGAGTAAATAATTTGATATAAATTAAAAAAATAGAACTTACATTTACAAGTTACAACAATACTACATTACAACTTATAAGTTACAATTTCAAAAATTAGAAATTACAATTTAAATACAACCAAATACAAACCATAAACCTAAAAAAATTACAACTTATAATATAAATTAATAATAATAATCAATACAACTTAAAATTAAAGAGTAAAATAACATAAATATATAATATTATTTATATAAATATAAATTTACAAAAAAACTAGATAAATCGGCGATTTAACTGCTGGTTTGGAACCGCCGGTTAAACCGCCAGTTTACGGTTCGAAATATGCCCGAACCGAAATCGAACTGTCTAACCATGGTTTGTGGTTTTGGTTTGGAACCGAAACCGGGTCAACGGTTTTCCGAACTATTGACCCCGGTTCGGTTCCAATTTTCTGAACCGGATGAGCATCTCTAGGTGTGTGGGAGCCGGGAAAGGTAACTTTCTCCTGTTTTTTCACTTTTTTTTTTCTTTTTCATTGTCTAAAGTTTTTCTCTTTTTCTGTTTTACTTTAATTTTTTTCATGCTTTTCCATCCTATAAAAATAATGACGTGTAATTTAATAATGATGCAGATGTTATTAGTTGCATTCATTGTGGATGCAATCTTGGTTTTGAAATTTAAAACATTAAATTATTGGGTTTGTCAATTTAGAACATTAACCCAATTTACATGAAAAAAACTAATATAATTAATATTAGTAAGTGTAAAAAGTGACATAATTTAGATGATTTTTTGTAATTAACCAAAGATAATAATATGGATGGATGAATAATTAAACTGTCTAAGTCATCAATTCCATGACTCGGAATCATGCATCATCTATGTGGACAATCTTCAGCAGTACACTCCATTTTAGTGCTGATTTTACATTATTTTAGTGTTAAGTCTCAAACTCATTTTCAACAGTTTGCAATACTTTTTTAACTAAGAAGAAATACCTTTTGAACTAAGAAGGAACATCTCATATTAATATTACGTATTATTAAATTTAGTTTTGTTCTTTTTGTTTGTCATATATTTACTAATATTCATTATTATAAATAATTCATCAAATTTTGATCTTTTTTATTTTATAATTGTTAAAAAATTATATATGTTTAAAGCTTAGTTAATATAATGATTTAATATAATACTCTATCGCATTTTATATTCTTACATTAATCAAATTTTATAAAATATTTAATCAAGTTTTTTGTTTTGTGTAGTATCATAAAATTTTATTGAACATTTAAATAATCATATTTTTTATTAGTTACATGTAATAACATTCAAAATATAAGGAAAAAATAAAAAAGGAAGCAAATGAATGGAAAAAAAAACCAGAAAACAAGAAATGAAAAAGAACAGCGCGGCAGGCCATATGCCACGCGATTTTTATTTTTAATTGTTTAGAAAATCTGGCACAGTACTAAATGAAGAATTACGCCAAAATTTGAAAATTTGATTGGAGATGATCTGTCTAATTATCAATCTTTACTCACAAATAGGATGTGCACACGATCATAGCCCATTCGAAGATTTTGAAAATCTCAGAAATTTAAGTTTTGGAGTGTTTTAAAATATGATATTCATCAAAATAAAATAAAATTTCTGTTTGATTCGATTCGGAAGTATGGATCTATGGATTCGGATTAGTTCGAGACAAGGACTCGGATATTCGGAGATTTTTAAATTTTTTTGATATCAATAAGAAAATAGGTTATAAATAAAAAAGTAAATTCATTTTAGATTAAATGCACCGAATTAGAAAGATAAATAACTAAAAGCTAATTTAGTATATACCAACAAAACTCGGTTGACAACTAACTAAAAATCAACACAAAAACTCCTAATCATTTGCATGGATCTAGATCCATGCAATCCAGGTCGACTCGACCTGACATGCGCTCCTACGCACTGGCACACGCCCACACGTACCGAAGTGTGTGCGCTCACACACTTGGTGCGTGTTCATGTTTCTGGAAAATATGCATACTTTTTTCATAATTTTCATATATTTATGTTGTAACATTTATACATTTATATTATAATATTCATATCTTGACATTATTTACACAGATATGTAATACCTTTGTCTAAACTTTTATGTTATAATAATATATATAATATTTATATTGATATAAAGATATAAATAATTTACATAAAAGTTATATTGATATAAATGTATAAGTAACATCACATAAATGTATGTTGATACAAATTGCACTGAAATTGATTTGTTTTGGAGTTACAGAATTACATAAAGGTTATGATATTTATACACATAAATGTCATACTAATATAATATAAAAGTCAACACATGAATAAAAGAAAAATAAGAAAAGAGCGAGGATCCGGATCGACCTGATTGCATGTGCACTTGGCAGTGAAAAAAATATCACGAAAACCGAGGCACCGAATTAGCATCAAGTTGATATTTTGAGACGTGATATATCGGCAATATATCGATTTTTCAAAAATGGCCCTTAATTGTGTATATTTTTTATTATGAATTTTTTTATATGTATTTAAATGATATCTACCAAAATTAAGCCCTTTCTCTCTCTATTTTATATTTTTGTCAATAAGTGAAGCAAATAATTACATAAAGGTTATGATTTTTGTCAATGAGTGAAGCAAATATGTATTTTTTGTACAAATTGCACTGAAATTGATTTGTTTTGGAGTTACAGAATTACATAAAGGTTATGATATTTATACACATAAATGTCATACTAATATAATATAAAAGTCAACACATGAATAAAAGAAAAATAAGAAAAGAGCGAGGATCCCGATCGACCTGATTGCATGTGCACTTGGCAGTGAAAAAAATATCACGACAACCAAGGCACCAAATTAGTATCAAGTTGATATTTTGAGACGTGATATATCGGCAATATATCGATTTTTCAAAAATGACCCTTAATTGTGTATTTTTTTTATTATGAATTTTTTTATATGTATTTAAATGATATCTACCAAAATTAAGCCCTTTCTCTCTCTATTTTAAATTTTTGTCAATGAGTGAAGCAAATAATTATTTTATATAAATTTAGTTAAATTGTTTGAAATAAATTAACACACTAACATTTAGGTTCCTCTTATAATTTAATTAAGTTTAGTTAACATTTTTTAAATTTAATAAAAGGATTATGATGTATATAATAGTAGTTTATATATATTTATTGTAAATATATTATTTTATTTGAAATTTTAAGGTCAATATATGTATTAATATTAGTTATAATATTTTGAATACTGCTAGATATATTTTTCAATTTTTTTCACAAAAATTCCATATCTTAAAAAAAAAAAAAAAGACCCATAGTTCTATCGAAATCGATATATTTATCGATATTTTTGTAAAATTAAGATATCGATATATCCACCGAAACCATATCAATATTTTCGTCCTTGGAAATCATCGAGTAAGGGGCCGCTTGGTATATTTCAAGAAATGAGAAAAAGAATGGTAATAATAGTAGTGAGGAATGAAATGAATATTCTCTTCAAATTTGTGTTATTTGGTTTACCAAAATTATTTAGAAATGAAATCAACTTAATTAGTTTTTTATTTTAGAAAATAGAGTTGTAGAATGAAAATCATTTCTTAGAAAAACTTGAGGAATAGTTGATTCCTTAATATTAGGATTGAGGAATAGTTGATTCCTAAATATTAGGATTTGGAACAACTGTACCAAACACTCTCAATTCATTTCCTTTCCATTACTTAATTACAAAATTGCATACCAAGCACGCCCTAAATCTCAGCCCATTTTAAAGCCATCTGATAAATAAATCAGCAGCTTGTAGAGCCGGCCCATCTTCAACCACAACCACAAGTCCACAACACACTAATGCTAAAATTACAAAATTGACACTGGGAAGAACATTATAATCTCTGCCAATTCAAAAATTAAGAAGAAAAAGAGAATCGAAAAGGGCACAAAGAGGAAGGAAAGAAATGTCGTCAATGGAAGATGAGGAATTGCGTCGCCGGAAACTGGAAGAGGCACTCGAAGTCAAATCTCTTCGTCGTATCATCAGCGCTTATCTCAAGTATACATCTGTTTTCCAGTTCCACAATCTTCTGTGTGTCTTCGATTTTGTGTAAATATATGCATATATGTTTCTGTTCGTTTTTTTTTCTCTTTCGATTAATTCTGTGAAAAATACTTCCTATTCACCTGTTGGTTTATCTATTGGCTTTGTGCTGTGTACAGTGTCTCAGTGGACTAAATTGAATTCTAATGTCAAGTAGTGAGTTATCATAGATGGAATGTAGAATAGTACGAAGATGAGGCTTGAAATTTATACTGGATGTCTAGGGCTATTCTGCATGTTCATTTCAAGTTAATGCCTTAATGGTGTTCAAACTTTTTCCAGCAATGCATTTTGAAAGTCTTGGTATACTCAGATGTGAAATTAGTTGTATGATTGCTATATCATCAGTAGAGTATAGTGCAAATAGTCAATTAATAGAGTGCTATAAACTGGTATATCATCCAAGCTTTGAAGTGGATGACTGATAAGACTGGAAGAAATTAGAATATCCAGGCAATGAATTTGCTTGAGCATGATTAATGATTTGTTGTTCAAATAATTTTCGGGGTAACAGCTTAGCAATGTTGGAGATACATACTTACATGCAAAAAGATGCATGCAAAATTATAGAAGGTGACTGCATTTTTTAAATTGAACTAAATCTTTCAGGACATTTTTGCACCAATTTCAATGCTCTATGAATCAATTAATGTCTTGGTGTATTGGAAGTAATGGTTTCAATTATTGGAATCTAAACTGAAGGTCTGGAATCATCTATAACATTCATAGTGAAAAAAAGACAACATCGTCTAGAATGTTTGTTCCTTCAAGGACTTCAGGATACAATTTTAAAATTATTGAACTATGAATGTTAGGATGCCACAATCAACGTCATTACTGTATCGCTAAATTCTAGTTTGACCCTTCAATTGGTAATTTTCCGAAAAACTTTGCTGCCACATTCAAGATTAATATGTGACAGATGCTTTAACATTTTTTTCTACCGAACTGAACAAATGAAAGTAGATAGTTTTACCAGCACAAAACAACTTAATGACAATAATATACTAAATCAATAATATGCATAGCTATGGTGGCCAAGTATAATCAAGTAATGATAGCAGTTCCCCAATCTCCAGAAAGAAAAACTGTTTTGTATTCTTGTGGTGGGTAGAGGTTCAGTGTTTTGCATACTTTGTTGTGGGGAGAATTCTAAGTTTATCTATAAATGTGGAATAATAGGTGAATTTAAAGTTTTTCTTCTGCACTGTCTTTATCATTTTAGAGACTAACCATTATATCTGCCTGAATTTACCATCATTTTTTGCCATGATTGTTTCAAAATTGAACTTCTTTACGTTATTTTGTTGTTAGGTCTTTTATCGTTTTTCTAGTTTATTTCGTGTCATTACTCTTGCCATTGAAATTTATTAACTTTATAGCCAATGAAAAAGAATCCCCAATAATGCAGTCTGAGTTTTTGTTGTGTTCTAACGCAGTTATCCAGAAGCTGCTGAAGAGGATATAAGAAGATATGAAAGATGCTACAGAAAGCTTCCGAATTCCCACAAGGTCTCTTCCTGTTTAATTAGTGTTAGTACGCCATGTAAATTGTGGCCTTTTTAATTCCTTATAATGAATCAAGGGTTTGATGAGAAATATCATGATGTGCACATCCAAGGGAAATAATCTCACTGATAATCCCTTTTAAATTCTGTTCTCCTATACAACTGTGTAATTTGATTGATCTCACTGGATTGAAAATTATATGCACATTGCACATAATTGAGGAACAATATTGTGAAGAATGTCATTTAGATAACATTATCTTATACCATAAAGTCCGACTGAAATACAGCTTTTGATGACTCAGTCAACATAAAAAACAGCTTTTAAAACTTTCAACTCTTGAACAATTCTTCTCAACTACCAGTAACTTTGACTTCTACTGCAGTGATCATACTTTAAGTGTTTATCATGTTCTATTTTCTGCCTGTTGCAGTTATGACTGCTTACTATGTCCAATTACTAAATTATGGTTTGGTATTTGATACTGTATTTGTTGGTATGTGTTTAATGTGTCACAATAAGTGAGAATAATCCTATTCTAATTTTAGCAGTCGTTCCTCTGATGTATGGTATTGGGCTTTTGCAGGCGCTCTTGTCACACCTTCCTCTGAAATTCCAGAAACTTAGATGGTAAATCTACTTTAGCATCTCCTATGTTATGAATGGTTAAATAATGTATAAGATTATGTTCGAATTGAATAATCACTATTTTTTAGGCTCATTTACTTAATGGGATTGAGTTTATGAGACTATCTACCACATCCACTTTGTTGGGTTGGAGTTTATTGCTGGAGTGGCCAAGTATGAAATTCCCTGCTGTCTTGATGAAAAATCATATGGTTGGGGTCCAATACAGTGATCACAAAGTATCATGAAAATTTTCAAATATTCAATCAAAAGCCCCTCTTTGCCCCTGCATCTATACAAGCTCCTTCTGCCCTTTGTGCTCATTTTCCATCAAAGTTAAGCCTGGGAGCATAGAAACCCTTCCTTCACCAAAGGTGGCACTTTGGAAGGTTCTGATGATGCGGGCATTTGGAAGGGTGTGCGGCTGCTTTTGTGGTTACCTTCATCCCTGCTGCCCAAATAGTAAGTATATTGGAATAGAGAAACTATTGGAGCAAGAAAAGGTGGCTGAAAATATAGGAGAAGAAAGAAAACAAAGAAGGTGAAGAGAGCGCCTGTGATGGTGAATGCTAAGAACAGAAAGAGTGGAGGGGAAATTTATGAGGAATTTTATCAAAAGAAGGGAGTTACAGTCTATTTGGAAAAAATAAATATAAAGAGCCAGCCCTGTCCCTAAGAATATCCAACACATTAAGATGCTTGATGTCTTTATACTCGAGCCCATAAGAACACCCTAAGCTTAATCCTATCCCACCACTCAAAAGCACTGTCTTCAGTATCTTAAAAAAATTGTGGGGATGTTATATATTATTTAATTCATCATTCACCATAATAAAAAAAGTTATGAAAGTGTGAACATGATATCTTTTGATACACTTGCTTCATCCAATCATCCATTTCATCTATCAACCTCCAATTCCGCAGTCATTTGGTTAGAAAGGAATAGGAAAGACTTGAGGATTCTGAGGATTCTCTTCGGCAGGTGTGAGATGGGGCTAAGCTTTCCTTGTACCAGATATTGTTAGAGATTGGAGTTGGTGTTTTTAGTTTAGTTTTGATCAACTTGCATGTAATTCCTTGCCTTTATGTACCTTTTCCTTTCTAATTAATAAAATTCATCCATTTCTTATCATATAAAAAAAAATTCCATATGTCGAAGGACATTGGGACACACGCGCACGTGCGCGCGCGCGCGCACACACACACAGATATATATATATATATATATATATATATATATATATATATATATATATATATATATATATATATATATATATATATAAAATCCTTTTTTCTTAAGCTTGGTGCAGTATGCTAAAACAAATTAACAACAACGCTCTATTTTCCTATCTGGAAAAACTTATGGTAGAACGTGACAAAATGCAATACAGTGAAATACTGAAACAGTGTACATAGAGGGCAAGACTTGAAAGAATGGTATAATTGTGCTCTTCTGATCTGAAAGTCTGGGTATGATGTAATAAGCTCCATTCTTGCAACAGTATTGTTAGATGAAGTTAATCCAGATGTCCTTGTGATTTGATTACTTCTTTTATACTTATAAATGCTTTACAAGCTTAGACACACATGTTTCTCAATTGAATCTTCTAGTATATTGAAGAGTCGGTGATGGAAGTTTGGGATAGAATGAAATTCAGGGTAGTTGGGTTTCAACTCATAGAGAATTCAAAAGTTTCCTTTCTGTCAGATTTAAAGATTGAAGTTATATCTTGTAGTCTTGTCCTTTCAGGTCCCGACCTTTTCGGGACTGCTGGGACACGTCGTCCCTCGACCCTTGCTTTGATCACCTTTTCTATTAATAAAATTTAATGTTACGTATCAAAAAAGATATGTATGATGATGAACTTGAGAAAGTTATGACGTGGGAAACTAATATTGGATTGAAGCTGGCAGGCAAAAACTCGAAAACAAGAAAATCAAAGAAAAAAGTGCCTTGAGGCTGTTGAATCTCTCTCTCTCTCTCTCTCTCTCTCTCTCTCTCTCTCCCTCTCTCTCTCTCTCTCCCTCCCTCTCTCCCTCTCCCTCCCCCCCCCCCCCACAAATATCTTACATGTGGATATTTATAAGAACTTTCACAAAGAAAGATTCAGAAATTAATTCTGGAACTGGGGTCAAGGTCCGCAGCCCCCACACCAACATTTTGGCTGATTCTTGTTGTTTATTCTTGCAGGTGTGTCTCACAAAATTCCCATTTCTTATTTGAAATGCTTAAGGTGATTTGTGGATCAAATTTATTCCTAGTTTGTTACCTTGATTAACTTTTATATTTATCTTATGGTTGTTTCTTCTAGAAATATGTAATGCGTACGCCCTTAATATGAATTGTTCTAAGACTAGTCCCTGAATATGAATTGTTCTAAGAGCTACTCGGGAAATTGTTTTTGGCAGGCCTTTGAACCCCCTCTTGATATGAGTGTGGACACTTATATTTCTGAAGATCAAGCCATAGAGAATGCCTCAGATACCTGTCTTTCATCTGGTCAAATAAGCCTTCCACCTTCTCTGTCTAGCTCAAGTAGTGGCAAACTGCATCAAGTAAAGGCAGATGAACTTAGCTCTGGAGAAGGTGGAACACATGGGACTCTCAAACCAGAAACTTTCAGTGAGGTCCTACTAGAATCTTATATCATGTTCTGAGAATTCATTCGAATTGGGCTCCATGTGTCCTAAATATCCCTATTTCTTTGTCTTATAGTCCTATTTATTAGAAAGGTGAACTGTTCTGTTCTTCACACACTGCTCACACAATTACCAGTTTACACATCGTTTTGTTTGTTCACTACTAACATGTGCTTTTTGAACCTTTTTTTTTTTTTTTTCAGTTATCCTCATCATCACCTGATTGGTTGGACCCATCATTGCAGGTTTATGTTCCTTTAGTTGATGTAGATAAGGTGTGTGGTATTGTTTAGACATTCAGAAATCATTCTTGAAAATTTATTTTGCTGAATGGATTATGTATGTTAACAGAATATTCTCATACTCCTGCTAATTAGATCTAAGGCCACGACCCTGTAATTGGGAATTTAGTTGCTTTTCTTTATCAAAATGGTATTACAGTGATATTGCCACATGAGAAGAATGGGTGTGTTTTTGCTTCTCAAAATCGATTAGTTTCTCTGTTAATGGGCTTTCAAAAAAGGAATTTTGAACAAGTAATTGCGTGAATGCGGATAGTTGGCAGATGATCCCTTATTGGACTTATGGTCATAATCAATTGTTTGGTTGAACCATTGAATACAAACAAGGGTGGTTTGAGACAAGTGTAATGCTGGTTTTCTTGCAAATGGTTTATCTGGTTGTGATCATGCTTGTAACTGGATTAATTGGTTATGGAAAAAATGCATTTTGTAGAACTTAATTGGTGAATTATAAATATACTCCAATAATAAATTCAATGGATAATGGTTAATTTCAATGGATAATGGTTGATTTCTCTATGCAATGACACATTATTTGTCAAGTCCTTATCAAGATAGATTTTGCGGTTAAATATGGATTATGAACGTTCAAAACCTTTCTTGCCTATCCTTTCGTGCTGCTTATTAGTATTGGTTGGATAGCTATGTCATTCAATTCTTCCCCATCCTTTTTTGTTGATTGATAATTGAAAAACTGTGTGATTGTTAGTATCTGCTCTTTGCATTGCACTTGTCATGATCTATCTTAAGGTATAGAGTTCACATTTTTCTGCTACACTGTATGTTAATTTCTTCCTGTATTTGGCCATTTTAGCCATAATATGATTAATTTAGTCAAAATATATCTTACTATTTTCAGGTCCGATGCATCATAAGGAACATTGTTAGAGATTGGGCAGCTGAGGTACTCATAAGATTTTATGGTCATCTATTAAGGAACTAGATGTTAAATCAAAGTTATGTATATTTTTTTTCCGAACAGAGAAACAATAGAAAGACTTTTACAATTGAAGTTATGGTTCTCTCTCTCTCTCAGGGTCAGCGAGAGCGTGATGAGTGCCACAAACCAATTCTTAAGGAACTTGATCGACTTTTTCCACATCGTTCTAGAAACAGGTGCTGTTCCTATGTTACTATTAATTCAAGAGTCTGAAAGCTGGATTTACTTGCAAATGATGTTGGCATAGTGCTTGTGCCATTGGTCTTTACTTTTAATGATTATAATGACAATGTCTTAAGCATCTAATTGGTGTTTTCTCATGCTAAATACTTCTATCTTTTCTTCACAAACAGTCCTCCAGCATGTTTAGTTCCTGGAGCTGGTCTTGGGAGGTTGGCATTAGAAATCTCATGTCTCGGTATGTTTTCAGAGAATAATACATAGTCCTCTAGATGATAATTTCTTTGCCAGCAGCTAGAGTAGTTCTCTATATATTAATTTCTTTACCAGCAGCTAAAGGTTTTATTAAATTGCAGGTTTCATAAGCCAAGGGAATGAATTTTCTTACTACATGATGATATGCTCTAGTTTTATACTCAACCTGTAAGGACCTAGAATTTATGATCTCTTCTTTATAAAAATGGATTGGGCCTGATACTAATTTTTGAGCCTATTAGCTCTCAAGTTGCAGAGGAGTGGACAATATATCCATGGATCCACAGTAATTGCAATTCACTATCGAACAGTGATCAGCTTCGCCCTGTTTTGGTTCCAGATATTCATCCAGCAGGGTGATGATTTAACTTTCCTATTAGTTTGTAATATAAATTTTCCCATTTCTTTGCTTTTCTTTCTGTTGTTCTCTATTTTCCACTGTTCTTTTGGCAACCTCTTTTCGTGGGTGATATTTTTAAGAAACAAATGAGATACTTAAATGACTACCTCATATAAAAGCTTGAACTTTAAGAGTGGAGAATAAGTTATTATATTTGATCATTTGAACATTATTTATCAAGAAATACTGATCATATTGGAAGTGCCCTGAACGAAGTTTAATTTTTTTTTTACTTTGCTTTCTCGTACATGAAGTGAAACTTTGTGTGACCCTCTGTCTGTGCCTTGCCACTTTTGATTGAGACAATGCTATGCTTGATGTGCTCTTTCTCTCTCTCTCTCACATGTTTCTTCGGTGCTTCCTGCAACCATCCCTAATTTATTTTAGAAGGTTTCTGCTGATTGCAATTATATGATAGTTCTTAAAGCAGTCATGTAACAGACATTTTTGCATCATAACATGGCCAAGTAATATAGCAGTTGATACTTTATGAAAGTTTAATTTGTCACTCTTTACACTTTTTTCTGAAACTAGATTGTGATACAATCCACTGGAACAGTGCAGGGATAACTGACGGCTTCTCAATGTGTGGTGGTGATTTTGTTGAAGTATATAATGATCCAAGTCAAGTAGGTGAGGAAAGTGCACTGCTTCTTCTTCTTCTTCTTCTTCTTCTTCTTCTTCTTCTTCTTCTTCTTCTTTATTTAATTATATATATACATGAATATATATAATTTATATATATTGCAAGAGAGAGATAGCGCACGCACTGGGAATTGATTTATCATAAGGTTGTGGTTACTTGAGAAGTAATTACTGGCACATAACCACTTTTTCTGTAATTAATTAGAAATAGTTGGATATTAAATTTAAGAAATTGCTGTTATATAGTTCCAGTTTAGGTAGAGATCACCGTGATCATTTGTAGACTTCTTGTCGTACTAGTATCATAGTACATCAGACTTGTGAGCTTGATATGTATCAAATAAAATAGTACCCTTACAGATTCCCGCCAACCCCCCCAGTACAAAATTTTGGAAACTCAAATCAAATCTCTGATGCAACTTCTATGTCCCTCGTTAATATTTTGTGTAGTTCTTCTAGATTCACTTATGGTTTTTATATAATTTCAGGAGCTTGGGATGCAGTTGTAACTTGTTTCTTTCTTGATACGGCACATAATATTGTTGAATATATTGAGATTATCTCAAGAATTCTCAAAGATGGGGGTGTAAGTGATTTATACCAGTTATTATTCACCAATCATTCGAGTATGCAATTCTTATTCCGTGTGGTTGACAGGTGTGGATCAATTTGGGGCCGCTGCTTTTTCATTTTGCGGATATGTATAATCCGGAAGATGTAAATGTCTTGACCTTAAACTATTGAGTGTGCACTCCTTTTCTAAGCCTAACATAATTGCTATTTTTGGGTTTCCCAATTGTATTTACTCTCTTTTAATGACGATTTGTTGCTTCTAGGAGATGTCAATTGAGTTGAGCTTGGAAGATGTAAAGAGGGTAGCCTGCCACTATGGATTTGAAATAGAGGTACACTTGGATATCTTTAACGAACTTTACTGTATCTGTACTGGACATTTTACGATTTCATCATTTCCAACTTTATTTTTTTGTTAAAAAAAACAGAAGGAATCAACAATTGCGACAACTTATGCAACAAATCCGAGATCAATGATGCAGGTAAGCTTTTGATCTTCTCTTCACATATTTTGAATGTCTGCAACTGAGATTTCACTTAAAAATGATGTAAAGTAGTGAGCTTTTGTTATACATTTACAAAATGAGATACCAAAAGTCTTATTATATAATGATTCAGATCTTTCTGATGATTGATGACTTCATCTTAAAGAAGATGATATAAACAGGCTAATTTGGTTTGAGCATCCACTCCATGCTGTATTGGTTAAACGCCTAAAGCTCTATAGTTTAGATAGTCCGATCTATATTCTTGATGTATATGAAACCTGAAGAAGGTACAACTCTCTGTCCCAAAAAAGAGTCATACTTTACCAAGGTACTCTTAGGATTTTACGAGCAATTATAGAGAATTTGATATGAACGAAAAATAAGAGATAACAATTTGTTCACCCAGTTTGTCAATTGACTATGTCTGGGGACACTACCAAGTCAGGAGAATTTACTAATTTTCGTATGTTGGCAAATACAATAAGTAAGGGTTATTTATAGGCAAAACTGGCCGTAGTCCTAATGCCTATCTAACTAGGAAAGACCTAACTAGAAAAGCCCTAAAGTCTATCTAACTAGGAATCCTAAAGCCTATCAGAAAAGGCCGTGGTCATTGGATAAACGATCAGACTCCATAACCCAATAATCTCTTACATGGATACCGACTCCAAATTGAAACTTGTCTTCTTCATCTCATCATTAGCTCTCACTAGTAGTAGTGCCAAGCCTTCATCTTAATTTATAAGGCCAGTTGAAGCCATGCATGACTTCAACTTCTCTAAGGTCACAACCTTAGTCAACATATCAACAGGATTCTCACTTTCTCGAATCTTCATTAGTTGCAAGATTTTATTCTCTATGAGGTAACAAATGTAATGATACCTCAACTCAATGTGCTTTGTTCGTTCTCGAGTGAAAAGTTGGATTTTTTGCTAAGTGAATAGCACTCTTGACTATCACTGCACAAAATACTATCCTTCTGCTCCTTCCCAATTCATGCAAGATATTCTGCAACCAATAGCACTCTTTACTAGCCTCAGTCACTGCTACATACTATGCTTCTATAGTGGACTGTGCTACGATAAGCCTAAGAAATTGCTGTACCACCAAATGTAAACAGGTTGTAAATCTTCTTTTGTCAAGATCACTTGATGCTAAGTCTGCATCAACATACCCTACCAATTCGACACCTTTGCCTTCAAAGCACAAGACTTTCTCTGTAGTACCTCTCAAGTACTTCAAGATCCACTTCACTGCCTCCCAATGTTACTTCCCCGGATTACCCATGAACCGACTAAATACTCCCACTGCATGTGCAATGTCGGGTCTTGTGCACACTATAACATACATCAAACTGCCAATTGCAGAAGCATATGCAGTTTTATGCATATAGGCACGCCCATTTTCACTACTGGGTGAGTCTTTGTTGAATATCTTGAACTGGCTATCCAAAGGGATACGAACTGACTTTGCATCTTCCATATTGAACCTCTTCAAAGTCTTCTTGATATACTCAGCCTGCGAAAGATACAACATTCCCGCCACCCTATCACGTTCAATGCGCATGCTTAGAATTTTCTTAGCCTCTCCAAAGTCCTTCGTATCAAATTGGTCGTGGCATGCGTGGTTCCTTGTCACTTACCACCTCATTATCATCAGCCACTTTGCTCCCACCCGAGTTCGAGATGTCTAACTTGACAATTTGTTTCTCAGATTTAGATGCACCCAACCTGTTTTTGTACAAAATCTGTTCATTAAATATGACATCTTGACTACGAATTACTTTTCGATTCTTCTCAACCCAAAATCGATAGCCAAATTCATCACCACCATATCCAATAAACGTACATTTAACATATTTAGCATCCAATTTACTTCTATCAGCAACATCAATATGCATGTATGAAACACAACCAAATACTCAAAGAAAGGACAAATTTAACTCTTTACCGCTCCAGACCTCCTCTGATATGCAATTTTCCAAGGGAGTTGAGGGTCATTTGTTTATCAAGTAAGTTGCAGTGTTAACTGCATCTGTCCAAAACATCTTCGACAACCCACACTTCAATCTCATGCTTCTAGCACGCTCACATAGTGTTCTATTCATATGTTCTGCAACACCGTTCTGTTGAGGGGTTCCTATCACAGTTTTCTCCATGCGAATTTCATTTGTAGCACATAATTCTTTGAACTCTCGGAGCTCGTATTCTCCACCATTATCAAATCTCAGACACTTCACCTTGAGACCTATCTCGGTTTCTACTAGTGCCTTCCACTTCCTGAATGCATCAAAGGCATCAAACTTATTTTTCAGAAAATAAACCCATACCTTCTTCGTGAAGTCATCAATGAAAGTCATGTAATATGACGCTCCACCAAGAGATGTCACCGGTACTGGTCCCACAAGTCGCGATGGACTAACTCCAATTTCTGTTTCTTCAAGATTCTGTCTCTTTTCGAAAAGCTCACTCTTCTTTGTTTTCCGAATACATAGTCCTCACATAACCTGATTTCAACTGTCTTGAAGCCTGACAACTTATCCTTCGAACACAACATTTTCTTCCCCTTCTCACTCATGTGGCCAAGACGACAATGCCACAAATTTGCATCGTTTTTTGCACCTGCAAGAGCAATGTTATCCCGGGTGTTGTCTGTTATATACAATTGTCCTGATTTTAAAAGCAATTATAGAGAATTTGATATGAACGAAAAATAAGAGACTACGATTTGTTCATCAAGTTCGTCAATTGACTACGTCTGGGGGCACTACCAAGCAAGGAGAATTTACTGATTTTCGCGTGATAACAAATACAATGAGTCAAATGGTTATTTATAGGCAAAACTGGCCGTAGTCCTAATGTCTATCTAATTAGGAAAGGCCTAACTAGAAAAACCCTAAAACCTATCTGATTAGGAATCCTAAAGTCTATTTAACTAAGAAAAGGTCGTGGTCATTAGATAAACGATTAGACTCCATAACCCAACAGGTACTATATATTTTTTAGAATGTACAACCTTTTGTAAAACATGTAGTCTCACTTATACCTCTTTTTTTAATTAATTAAGTCCATTCACAGTTTGTTATAATCAATTACAATTTAGTTACACGGTCTTATAGATTTTCCGATCAAAAATAAAAGGGAGGGACTAAAGGCACCCCATCAACTTCTAAACCCATGCCAATCATATAAATTCAAATTTAGAAAAAAAATAAATAAATAATACCAATTTTACCCTTAAAAAAAAATTAAACTCATCCTCTTTTTTCCCCTTCATTTTCTCTCTTTTTCATCTTTCTTGATTTTTGTAGACTCTTTCTTTGAATTTATTGATGAATAAAATGCCAACATAATGATGAATGTTTCATGGGTTAATTAAATATATGAACATTGTAAGAAAAAACGTAAAAAATCAATCAAAAATCAACTTGTTCCGTTCGGTCTTGGTTGCCCGAACACATAGAAGTACGTTCAGTCACCTTGGCCGAACACTTTTCTACGTGTTCGGCCGTCGTGGCCGAACAAAACTAGTAGGGTTTTTTCTTCTCTCTTTTTCAGCTTTCTTAATTTTTGTAGGCTCTTTATTGATGAATAAAATGCCAACATAATGATGAATATTTCATGTGTTAGTTAAATATATGAAACTCATGGAAAATTCGTAAGAAAAAATGTAAAAAAATCGATCAAAAGTTGACTTGCTCCTTTCGGCCTGATTGGCCGAACACATAGAAAAGTGTTCGGCCACTTGAGCCAAACACGTAGAAATACATTCGGCCATCCTGGCCGAACACTCTTCTACGTGTTCGGCCGCCGTGGCCGAACGAAGTTAGTAGGATTTTTTTTTCAATTTTCAAAAGAATAAAATTGGTATTTTTTAATTATTATATTTTTTTAATTAAAAATCCTATAAATTGCGTTGTGCTTAGTAATGTGTGGGGTGTTTTTAGTCCCACCCAAATGAAATTGACTTTTGAGACACGATTGTTTTAAGGACAATAAGTTTTTTGAACCACTACTCTTTTTATGGGTTGGAAGGAGTGATGTTATTTTTGTCAACTCAGACAGATCTTTGGGTGATTATTGTGATTTTGATTGTTCTTATGATATTTTAGGCCACTTTACTCAAGCATCGATTTTGTATTGTCATTATTGTTCTTTTGATGTCATGTGCTCATAATTAACTTTTGTTCGTTCGTGCAATTGCAGAACCGATATTATGCTGCATTTTGGACGATGAGAAAGAAACCACTAGTGGAGACAAGTGCACAGATTGTGGCTTAATTTTTGGTCTACCTTGAATTCTGCAGCTCTAGCTAAAATAGGGGTTTTATGACTCTCAGAGCTGCATTTGAACTGTATTATTGTTAGATATATGAAATTCAACATAAATGCAACTTATAATTTTCATGTTACTTTCAGTGGTTTTGGTTTACCTATGGTTTGGTATATATACTTTTAATAAAGTTGTGTTTGGATTGAAGGATTTGAGGGAGAATTTGAAGTTCATGATAGTAAATCTATGAATAATTTTGATAATAATATATAATCTTTATTTTTATTTGAAAAAAAATATGTATAATTCATGCAATATACTAATATAATATCTACAATATGAGGAAAAAAAAAAAAAGAAACTCAGACTTGCATGTGTTGGAGTTATATACTAAAAGAATCAAGCAAAATAAAAAAAAAAAAAAAAAAAAACCCCAATTAAACCTGAAATCAATCCCTTGCATTTTTGGCTAGTTGACATTATTCCAAAAATCTCAGATAGAATCTATTTAAATATGACGTGATAACCGTAGGATAAGCTAAAAAGTTGATGTGGCGAAGATTAGAGAGTTGCAAATCTATCAATTATCTAATATATCTATTAATTTCATATTTTATAATTTGAGATCATTACACATAATCAATCAACAAATATTAAAATGTTTAAGGTGGCATTTTAATATTTTCGTACATTTTAAATATTTAAATTAATTAATATTTAGTGAAATCAAGAGAAATTGAAATATGTATAGAATTCCAATATAAATGAATCAAATTTTAAACATGTTTTAAATTTCATTCTTTATATATAAAGATATCTTAATCAATTTAAACAAAATTAATTTTATATAAACATTTTAGCGGGTGTGTATTAATAAAAAGTGGGGTGTTAAATAGCCCAATCTATTCAACACTACACAGATATAATGAGAGAAGGCAGAGATGTTAGCCGTTGCCAGTTTGTCTTCTTGTTCCCATTTTCTTGTGGTTGAAAAACGAAGAAACCGCAATTCTTCATTTCTTCATCACCATAGCCACCACACCCCCACCGGACCTCCGCCACTCTCTCGCCGGTCGTTAATGGCGGCAACCTCCAGCTTTTGCCGCCACAAACACGTTTTATTCGAACGAATTCCCAACCGCCGCTCTCACTTCACTAACTTGAATGGCGCCGCCTCTTTGAGCTTCAACAAGATTGAATTTCTGTCCCATGGTAGAGAATACTTATCCACTGGTCAATTCAGCGTTCTGTACAGGAAACGACGTCGTCGTTTGGAGCTCTGCTGCGGAGCTACCGGCGCTGGTGTTCAGCCCAAAGGAGCCCCTTCCCAGGCCGAACTTGAACCTGCAGCTCGTGCGGGAAAAGATCGCCTATTAAAGGTTGAATTATTTTAAATAAGAATTATTATAATTTTCTTAGCAATGCAAAAATTATCCTTGAAGAGTTGCAGAGGTTGTTATTTTTTTCTTTCATGTTTTTATTGTGTAGTATGTGCTGTGAGGATGTGTTGTTCTACTAATTGAATGTGTATATATAATAAAAATGCAGGTGCCCTCATCGAATATAAGGAATTTCAGCATTATAGCACATATTGATCATGGGAAATCGACTTTGGCTGATAAACTGCTGCAGATGACTGGCACCGTGGCGAGCAGAGAAATGAAGGAGCAGTTTCTTGATAACATGGATTTGGAGAGAGAAAGAGGCATCACCATCAAACTGCAGGTACTCATGTCTGTGTGTACTGCCTTGGTTGCAAAATGCCTGCGTGTTAGATGAGTATGGGCTTAACGGTTTTTAAGTTGAAATATAATATCATGCATATTTTATAGTATATCTATGTTATTTATGTTTCAGTATAGCACTGCAAGAGCATATGACACAACATAGAATTGTTCCATGCATAGTGATAGAAGAGATATTGTTTAATTCTTTTACGAGCTTTGACATGTTCTTTTTACTGCTCCTACGATTGAATTTCATTAAGTTTACTTCCTTCACTTTATTTCGTTATGAAGTAGCTTTAGTTTTAGTATTTCATTTTTTTTTCTAAATTTGAATCCTATCTACTAAGTAAACCTAAATGAGGAACCCTTAAAACTGTAGTTATTGCTTCTTAGTATTATCTTATAAGCATTTCTACTTAAATATTAAAATTTTCAATCTTTTGCAGGCTGCACGGATGCGTTATACGTATAACGGTGAACCTTATTGCCTGAATCTAATAGATACACCGGGTCATGTTGACTTCTCCTATGAGGTACATTTCTGAAACCATCCAAGAATGTTTCTGCTGCAAATCTCTTGTAACATTGATGTCTCTTTTAGAAATATATAGTTCTAATTGTAGTGGATAGCTAACTTGCTTAGAAATGAAAAGCCATCTGAATGCATTCCACATGCAAAGGAAAATAACAGGGATATGCCTTCCAGGCATTATTCTGATGACTTAGATATGATCATTGTGCTACTAGTCTATCCAGAAATATATCTTCACATTTGTTTGGTCTCCTTTACAGAAACTGCCTGCACTGTGTAGCTGGATACGGGTTACAATGGTGGTGTCATTCATATTTTATGAAGTTCCTTATTTTTGACAAATGAATATGTAAATAGAATTATGGAATAACATAAACAACCTTCTGATTTTCCTGAAGTGGACAACCTTTTAATTTTCAAGGAACTCTCATCAAATGGCCAGTATGTGTTTATTTGGTCTATTATCATGATTTCTTCTGTAAAATTTTAGGTTTCTCGCTCTCTTGCTGCCTGTGAGGGTGCTCTTCTTGTTGTAGATGCTTCCCAGGTGTTTCTCCATTCTTCTCTAATATCCAAATCCATTTCTTCTCTTCTCCTCCCCATGTTGTGGTAATTGATGTGTTATTGAAGTCTAACATGATTTGTAGGGAGTGGAGGCCCAAACATTGGCTAATGTATATTTAGCATTGGAAAACAACCTTGAGATCATTCCAGTAAGTTTGATGTTCCTGAGTTTTGTTTTTATTTGATAATTTTTTCCGCCTTTGATTATCATTTTGTTAAATTTGCAAGTAGTACCAAGCTATTAAGGTCCTCTGGAGATTAACTACTCTGTAAAATGGACTGCATGCCTTACTGAAACATTCATGTTGAAATTGCTAATTTATCTGCATTTTCTGTTTATCACTAAAATAAAGGTAGCTTATGTTTAGTTAAACCATATGAAACCGAAAGGGAGAGTGCAGTATTCATAAAGTGAAATATTCATAATGCATTTTTACACATGATTTGAGTGCTGAAGTGCCAAAAGGAGAGTGCAGTATTGTATCAAAGCAATAAACACTGAATATTGTAGAGGTATAGAACACTTCCTCCAGCTAATAATGCATTGTAAGCTCTTAAGAAATGATAAGCGTGTTCAAATGCATGATTTACTGAAGTATGATACTCAAATTGGAATGTAATTAATTTCTAGGTTTCATCATAAACCTAATTGATTATTTGAACCAGGATTCTTCATTTAAAGAGATGAATTAGAGAATTACTTATATATGAACATTGCAACAGATCCAAATGGAACAGAATTGAGACATGAGGGACTGCTCTAGTACAAAGTTCAAATTCTAGAACCGGTTTGAAGATACCCATCTTTGTGACCTCTACCAACCTTAAGGAGTGGCATGCAGGAGTATCTTTACCACAATGCTTTTTTTTTTTTTTTTTTTTGGGGTATAGGAATGAATTATTTTGTACCAGTTGATTTAGTTTCATGAGCGATATTATATAAAAGAATCTTTTGAAACTTTTGTTCTTTTCGAAGTTAAGCGAAGTGTACCATTAAGCATATTTGCACAAAATTAAGCAAGAAGTAAATGACAGATTGATAGATATCAAGGTGAAATGCTTGAGCTATGGGGGTATTAGGACAACTTCTCACTGTATGTTTCCTTTGTTTTTGGTTTCCTTCTTGAGCTGTAAGATCTTGTTTGGCAAATTATTTCTGGAAACAAATAGGCACCATCATTCTCAACTTTGAATCTGCTTCTCGTGCTCATTCTAATTATTGTACATATTGTACTCGGAATCTAGTTAAGACAAAAAGATTCCTTCGCATGAGGGATGGTTTTAATGACAGTATGACGGAGGAGAGTAATTCTAAACTATCTTGCTTTTTTAAGAAAAAATAGGTATTTCTAAATTTCATCTCATATACTTCTTAAGTAAAATCAAAGAGTTCTCCAGTTTCTTGCTAATAATTAGTATATTTGACTAAATGAGGTGGTAAATTTTTGTCACTCATGATTAGGTTGGCAAAAGCATGCAAAGGGCACAAAAAGTTCATTTAAGTAGATTTTTTTTAGTTAAATTCTGTATTATTATTGATTACTTTCTTTTGATGAACTGAATTCAGCCTTCAGGTTCCCAGAATTATGAATTACACATTCTAAGAGAATTTAACTTTTACCAACACTGATTTACTTCTTGAGAACCTAACGTCAACTGATGAGCATATTTAGACCACCAATGATCAGGATGTGCTTTATGTTTTCCTGGGATTTTCCAATTATTGCGTTGCATGTGTTGTATTTTAATTTATGCTGTTTGAAAATCTTATTTGTGGAGAAGTGTGGAAACAGTAACCTGGTATCATCAGTGGCATGTGTATTCCTGATCAAAGTTTGCTGCTTATTACTATATTGTATTACTTTTGGTAGTTAATTACTTGTGGTAGAGTACGGCCAATATGTTTTCAGCTGACCGAATCATATTCAAAATGCAGGTTTTGAACAAGATCGATCTTCCAGGTGCAGAGCCAGAACGTGTTTGCAGAGAGATAGAAGAGGTTTGTTTTTATAGAAAAGTAAAAATAAAATTGATTAATTCGGTATGAAATTGATGTTCCACATTGTGGATCTTAATGATCCTAGGATTTTTCATTTCTTTGGTGCATCACTTATTTCAATTTCTGGTGACAATTCTATATTTTCTATGTGATAAAATTTTTATTCTTCTTGTGAGATTTATATATTCTTCTCTCTACAAGTTTTTTCTTATTAATTACGTGTCACTACTTCAATACAGTCTCCGCTTGATTTATGAAGTTACAATAATGGAATTCTCTAAAATATTCCTAAAGTATGTACATCTGTTATAATTTTGGTCTATCTTCATAGGTCGTCGGTCTTGATTGTAGTGATGCAATTTACTGCTCAGCAAAGGTTGGTACTGCTTTCCTCTCTTTCTCCTTGCCCGTCAATACTTTCTATAATTAAATATAAGCAAATTTTTGTTTTGCGTTTTAATATCCCTACAATGAGACTTGACACGTGATTATGTAAATAAAAGGTCCTTTGTGAAGATATGTTTGGTGAGCATCAAACATTTAATGTATTTTGTAGGAAGGAATAGGTATCAGTGAAATCCTAAGTGCAATTGTTCGAAAGATCCCACCTCCTCAGGATACTGCAGAAAGGCCTTTGAGGGCTCTAATATTTGATAGGTATCTTATTTAGGTACTATGATTAAACTCCTTTAATTTAAGTTTGTATATTTATATATCAGTGCATGGTTTTGGAATATCAAACTGCCTAAAGTTATGTATTTATATTTGTGGATGTTACCGGATCTTGATCTTTCCTTGTATGATGTCTTTGTTTTCTTATGAGTGTTTTTTGTTTCTTTTATTTATTTAGTCTTTCTTTTACAAGACGTTTTGATTGTCTTCCAAACTGTACTTTGTCTAGATAAAAAAAGATGAAATTTGCGTTTGCTTGAAAACTCTTCTTTTAAAGTCAAATTTTCAATGGGAAAAATCTTTGCAAATATATATATTTATTATACTCGTATCATGTTGTGAAAGAAATCATCTTTGTAAGATAAACGAGTTTTAGATCACGTGCGTTGCACGTGGAGATCAATTCAAATTAAGGAAAAAAAATAATAATACAAATACCTTATATATAACACTTTTATATTAGAGTTTTAATTATAATAGGATTCTATAAGATTTTGAATTAGCTAGGATTCTAATATAAAATTATTTAAATATGAAAACTTAAATTACTAATATAACCTTAAATAATAATCTTTGATAGGAATATATTCGGCAATCTATATTTTGTAAGAAACATCGATACTTTTATATAGGTATTAGATAAATTTATATGGATTTGGAACCACTGAGTAGCTCACATATTAATTATGCATTTCACATTTACGTGAGACACTAGCACTGGTTCTTATTGATCTTTCTTTGATTATGAATTTCTATAGTAGCTATTTACATGTTTCACAAATTCTTTTGCAGTTATTATGATGCTTACCGAGGTGTCATTGTATATTTTCGAATTACTGATGGGACTATAAAAAAGGGTGATAGGGTACTGTTCATGGCCAGTGGAAAGGTATGGCAATATCACTTGTAGCAGATTGATGAAGCTCACTTTTTGTTCACTATTTTTCTTTGAGGGGGCTGGCTGGGGGGGGGGGGGGTATCAGCAAGCTGTTTTCTGACCTTTCCAACTTCTGAACATTTAGAATATCTTGGAATGAACTATACGTACCCACAAATATATGGATGAATATTGTGGTGTATAGCAGTGATTAAAAAAGCGAAAAGCGCCCCGAGGCGCCAAACCTGTTGTACTGCCTGGGCGCGAGGCGAGGCGCGCGCCTCACCGAAGCGAGGCACCCAAACTAAAAAAACACATATATACTATAAAACATTTCATAATACGAAAACATAACAATATTAATGCCCCAAACTAATATGCCAAAATAATTTTCAGATTATTGTAAATAATATCACAAAAATGATAATTTTCAGATTAGGATTTAGAATTAAATGTACAATAATTTTCAGATTATTGTAAATATGAATTTTATAAGTAAAATTTTCCAAAAAAAAAAAAAAAAGACTAAAACTGCTGCTGCCGCTGCCGGATGCTGCTGCCGGTCTCCGGTGGTGGAACTTAGAAGGAGGGAGAGAAGAGAGATAGTGGAGGGAGGGAGAAGAGAAGAGAAGAGAGGGAGGCGCTGTTTTTGTGTGCTAGGGTTTAGGATTTTAGTTTATTTTATGTAATTTAACTAAAAAAAAACAAAAAAAAAAAAAAAGGAAAAAACAGCAAATAAAAAAAGCGCGCATTTTAGCGCCACAAAAACAGGTGTGAGGCGACCGAGGCGCCCGCCTAGGCGCCGCTTTTTTGGCATCCGCCTACCGAGGCGCTAAAGGCCCGAACTGCCTCGCCTCGCGCCTAGGTGCGCTTTTTAATCACTGGTGTATAGAGTCTTATAGACTACAACACATGAAAATAGCCTTGGATCGTCATTATTAACTGGCTAATTAATAATTACTTTAACCAGACATAAAAAAACCTTGGCACCACCACCTCCTTAGCTGTAATTGATAGTTTCCTTTTGTTGTGCACATGATCAGACATAAATTTTTTTGGAATAGAAATATTTTAACCTTTTGTTTTAACTTTTGCATGCATCAATTCAGTTAGGGTGTTGGCCTCACACAAATCTAAGGGGGTGTTTGGACTGGACTTAAGGTGGCTTTAGCAAATCTGGATTTAGGCTTGAGAAGGATTTTGAGTTTGAATTTTGAGTAGAATTATAGTCAAGATGTCATTTTCACATAGGGAATTGTAGAAAAAGTAGTTGTTTTTTGTTGGGAGTTGTAGAAAAAGTAGATGTTTTTATTGAGAATTGTAAAAAGTAAATGTTTTTATTGGGAATTGTAGAAAAAGTAGGATTTTGCAAATCCTTGTCCAAACATGGACTGGACTGAGTCCATCCAAAATCCGGATGTACCAAGTCCAGTCCAAACATCCCCTAAATGTTTAAGAGTCTTGAATCAATTATTATCGTAGTGATCTATATAAGACTTAAGATGCTATTAGATCTCTGTATGTTGATTCTGAGTTCCAATACGTTACAGTAACAAATAATAACTGGTGGTGAGTCTGATTTATAAATTTTTTGAGTTACCAACACACGTTTAAACATATCTAAACTGGTGAAGTTGAAAGATATCAGAAGCAATATATAGGTCTGATGAAGGTTTACATAAGAACTTCTAAAACCTATAATTAAGCATAGGAGTAGATGATTAGATCTGGGTTTTGAATGGATTGGAATATCATTTGACGTTCATCCCATTATCTTGTGTTTTGGATTTTCAATTTATAGGTTGCAATTTCAAAATGATTGGATCAAATTTTAATTGAATTTGGACTGTAGAGTATAACTGATTACACTAAGATTGATGATTTGTTTAAGCACTATTTGTCGTAAATCATTATAGTTATCATGACTCCACTATTATGTTTCCGGATTTTGATTGCAGTTGTTTGAGTATAAAAACTGTTCATTATTCCTTATAAGATGTGCGCTTTTCCCTTGTAAACACTATTTCAAGCTTAAGTTATCTCCGAAAGCATGCTGATCAAGTTTATAATGTTCAGAAAATTTCAATCATGTAAATCCTTCATGCCTGTGTTTTTGCATGGATGCAGTACTAGTTCCTATTCGTGTGGTCCATATAGACAGTTCCTTACCATATAAGTCATACTTAAACATGTATTGCGGCAAACCTTGGTTTTGCTAGTACTCCATAAAAGTCAGGTTTGCTCAGCATTGAATCTTAAACTGCAGGACTATTATGCTGATGAAGTTGGAGTTTTATCTCCCAACCAGTTGCAGGTTGATCAGTTAAATGCTGGAGAGGTGGAAGATCTAATCCCAACTGGCTTTGCACTAAACTAAGCACACACATTTTGATTCTCTTTGCTTGGAGAAATTTTAAGGGATGTTTTAAAACCCTCCCTAGAGAGTTCTTTGACTACCAAGAAAGAAATGGCTTGTCAATTTTTGTATTATTTTGAGGGTAAATTATGAAAACTACCCTTGAGGTTTGACCCATTTACTGAAGAAGTACAAATACCCTCTTGAGCTACAAATGCCCCATCGTAGTTTGTATTTTTTCTTACACTTACCCAGCTCCTTTCTCAATTTGTAAATAGAATCAAATGTCAAGGGTGGTATTCGTAACTTGCACACATTATTTTTTATTTTTTTATGTTTGTAAGCAACTCAAACCTCAAGATAGTTTTTGTAATCATCCCTTATTTTGATGAGGTTTGCGAAACCAATTATTGCAGTGTTGAGTGCATCACTTATCATCTTTTACTTTTTCAATCTGCTCCTTTGCCAGTTGACGAGCCATATCCGTATCTTTGTGTTTCCCTATAAGTAATTAGAGATGTTTAACTTTTAGGTTGGTTATCTATCTGCTTCCATAAGATCAGTAGCAGATGCTAGAGTTGGTGATACAATTACACATTACAATAGAAAGGCTGAAGAATCACTTCCAGGATACAAGGAGGCTACACCAATGGTTTTCTGTGGCCTGTTTCCAGTTGATGCTGACCAGTATTTATCTGTTTCATCTTTTTTTTTTTTTTCACTAAATGCATCTATTCATGTGGTCAACTACAATTTTTATTTAACTTTTTTGTAGGTTTTCTGAGTTGCGTGATGCTTTAGAGAAATTGCAGCTTAATGATGCTGCTCTAAAGGTAGTGGTGCTTCTTTTAACTGACTGCTTTATTACATGCTTATCTCTTGGCACCTGAACCAGAAGTACATGCCCAGAACTCACTGGCATATTAGTTCTTGAAAGATACTATCTTTGATTTACTCTTGACCTCAAACACATTGTCATGATTGATTGTGCCTTTCCTTTTTCCAAATAAGATGAGATGATCCTTCTGTAATTGTTGATTTAGGATGATCATGATGCTGAGTTTAAGGAGAACCATGTTATAGTATATCCCATATGTTTGTAAGAATTTTCCAGGCCTTTATTTCATCATACTTTAATGCTGTTAAAAAAGTTGGTTCATAGTACTAGGTTTACAGAAAAATCAGCATAACAAACACAGTTGGTCCAGCAATGAATCAGTATATAGACTAATATTAAATTTATTTTGTTTACCTCAGTTCGAGTGTGCAGGAAGAATGTGGCTACTAAAGGATACATGATTTCCTAATAGAGAATATGTTGCTTTGACTTTTGATAAGCATTTTGTCGATATAGATAATAGAGAAGAAATATTATCTTCCTGAGTTATTGATCTCTCTTTGAATTATGGTTCAGATTGTACCTTCATATATATTTTTGAATGATATTGCCTGTAAATATCCAACATGAGCATAAAATGGATGAAACATAAGGACATTTTTGTTCTTGAGGGGGATTGTTAAGTTAACTTTTAAGTTTTTATAAGAGGGGCAAATTTTTATTTTGAAAAAGTAAGTTCAGATAGAACTTTGAGATTTAACTTGGAAAAACTTCCAAGGATTGTGATAATTTAGCTGAAAAATGTACATGAACAAGTTGTCATTAGAGGTGTATTAATCATACAAATAGGATAGAATAGGTGGAGACATGTTTTGTACCTAAATCAAAATTAGAAAGGTCATGATGAATTTGGTCGTCAACATAAAGTAGAACTCGATCTAAAATCTAACCGTGCACCATGATGACCAAACCACAGAAAATAACTATATAATCAACAACATAATCATATTTCAATGCATTTAATTTTCTGTCTTTTTTTTTTTTTCTGTGTAAGGAGGATGTTCATTATGCAAAGTATGAAATATATAGGCTTTATGAAGATTTCAAACCCACGACCTTGTCTTTTCTTTTCTTCCTACCTTTATTCCTTTTTAATTCTCCTTATAGCTGCTAACAGAATTAGAGTGGAAATGCTCCAAGACACTCTTAAACTTCCAAGGTTTTAGTTAACAGATGGCTGAGCAGAAAATATACTACTATAATTTGTGGAGAACATGGAAAATACAAGAGACATCTGAAAAATTATAGGACCATGCATTATTGTGTGGACATGGACATGACATTACTTAATCAAATTTCCTGGTGAAACAAAAATTGAATGTTTCTGCGGTTTTGAATACTCTAACCAAAGTTCATTTGCTACTCTCTTCATCAAATGAGTTACTGCTGAGTCATTTTTTGTTCCGAATCTTATCTGAAGTCTAAGTTCAGTTGCGTATATAGCTGATACATTCTTATCTGAATGTTGTACTGCATGGAAAAAATTCTCCCAACAAGTTCAATTATGTTGTAGTTTGAGCCAGAGACCTCAAGTGCCATGGGATTTGGCTTTCGATGTGGGTTTCTTGGTCTTCTTCATATGGAAATTGTTCAGGTTAGAGCTTACCAACTTCTTTTGTAATTTCAATATATGTTATGTTTGTATTGCCTGCAGCATGATAAGTTCTGTTCTGTAGGAAAGGCTGGAACGTGAGTACAATTTGAGTTTAATAACTACAGCTCCAAGTGTGGTTTACAGAGTGAATTGCATAGACGGTGAAACTGTAATTCTTTTCATCCTGTTCTAGTTATATTTCTGTAATTCAGTTTTAGTTTCTTGAGTGGAGAATATTTTATGCTGTGACCTTAACCTATTATGATGAAGCCTCCAGGAGTACTTTTTCTGTAGAACGAAGGACTACACTTAAGTAATTCAAATTTTCTGGTTTCCATGTACATCAGTGTATTATCTAAACATGGAATCCTTTTTGGTTGCCAAGCCCATGACTTCATCCATATTTAATAACTTGGGAATCCAAACTGGCAATTTGTGGAGTTTAGTTTCTAGAGAAAAATGGTTTCCAAACCACAAAGGTAAAATTGGGTAAGAAAATAAATCACCAAGGTGTTATTCCATCAAAGATTTTGTTATTAAAACTGAAACTAGTCAACATTTCTTCATGTACTGGAAAACTAACTGGTATAGCTGAGAAGTTGACATTTGAGTTAGTCAGTCACTTCTGAAGTTTATGATAATGTTCAAGTTCTTAGGTGTTCTTCCTTTGCTCGTATGTTCTAACTAATTGGTATCATTCTTTTGTAGTAATTGACTCGATCGTGTGCCGCTGGTTCTATTATTTCTTCTCCAGTATAAGACATTGTATGCACATTTCCTTCACATGTTAAATTCTTTTGATATAGGTTCAATGCTCAAATCCTTCCTTACTTCCTGAACCTGGAAAGAGAAAGTCAATTGAAGAGCCATATGTTAAGGTTGTTTACGTAGTTGCGTTTTTTTGGACCTACAACACAGTTTCCATCCTATTTCTAGAGAATTAAGTTAAAGCTTCTTTTACAGATTGAAATGCTCACTCCCAAAGATTATATTGGTTCACTTATGGAGCTTGCTCAAGACCGGAGAGGAGAATTCAAAGAACTTAAGTTCATTACAGAAATCAGGGCATCAATTACCTATGAGTTACCTCTGGCTGAGGTATTCCTTGTGAAGCTGATAAACAGCTCATGTTGATAATTGATACTGATTTAAAAAATTGTACATTCAATTTAGAGATCCTCTACGTTACATGAAACTTATATGGCTCATTATGCAGATGGTTGGCGACTTCTTTGATCAGCTAAAGTCCGGGAGTAGAGGCTATGCTAGCATGGAGTACTCCTTCATTGGGTATATCCATGTCATTTACTTTATGTGTGAAATTATATGACTTCTTCATAAAAGGAAAATATTGTTTTCTTTATCATTAATTTGATATTATTCTTCTGATAAGGTTCCAGATCAAGTCCATTGTCTTTCAAACAAATCACCCCATTTTTCCTTTCTTCTATAATAAATTTACTTTTCAACACTTTCTATGAATTTCTGAAGGATTTTTAGGGTTCACAGCATGTTACAGTATGCTCTATTATATTGACAGGTATAAAGAAAGTGACTTAGTAAAGCTTGACATTCAAATTAATGGGGAACCAGTGGAGCCTTTATCAACTATTGTGCATAAAGACAAGGTAACTGACCTCTTTATTTGAGTCATAGCTACATTGAATCTCTTTGAGAATCATAAGTTTGCCTTCAATATTTTTTTGCTTATAAGATTTCACTAGAGGTTTTATTTCTAAACACTTAAAGAACATATAACTATCATTTTCCTCCTGTCGTTTAAATGTATTATACAGTCGCTTGTCAGAATTCTGAAATCTTCTCATGGTTATTCCCCTAGAAGTCTCCGCTTGGTTGTGAACAATGTTTGATTTTAGTCTTTTTGAATTCATATTGTTGATAAAATAACATGCTGGTGGTAATCTGTTTCTTATCTCACATCTTAGTTTCATTTGGTTGTTTATCCTCTTTATAGTTTTGTCCTGCTGTTTTATAGATGATGTTTTCTTTGGGTATCACTTCACTTTCTTCTAGTCAGTATAAAAATATGTTCCACTTTAATCAGGCTTATGCTGTTGGTAGAGCTTTGACTCGGAAACTGAAGGAACTAATCCCACGACAAATGTTTAAAGTACCAATCCAGGTAAGATTCACAACTCCATGCTGATTGGTATCCTCTTGTCCTTTTTCTCGATGTTTCCTTCCTCCTCTCAAAATCTTCTTGCTGGTCCATTGATCAGGGAAGTTGAGACATGCATCTTGAGGGGTTTGGTGTTGGGGTTCTAGACTGAAAATTTTCCTATAGAACAAACTAAAAAAAAAAAAAGAGAAAATTTATTACTTCTAATAAAATGATTTAGTTAATTAATTAAAGAACCATCCAAGAGCATTATGATCCTTAGGCTCACAACTTTTATGATTTAATCAAACAATTAAAATGATTTTGATTGAGTAATAATTAATTCAAATATAGAATCAAGTATAATGAAATTTATGAGAGATCCACCTATTTTTCTTGATAGGTGATGAATCTTATATAGGCCCTTCATTAACTTCCATACTTGACTGTATTGAACCCAAAATAGTGATAGTCATGCAATTGCAGAATACACATCTAAGTACCGTAGATCCGGAACAAGGTTGTGATAGTGCTTCAAGCTAAAAAATTTACTAAAGCATTATTGTAAAGAGGAAACTCTATATTCTAGAACATACCGATTATAGATTTCCTGATGAGGTAATATGGTGAATTCATTCCCTAACAAGCGTCGCAAACATATCCATATCTCTAAACAAAAATTGTTTACAGAACAAAACATCCTCGTACTTACGAAGTATTTTATTGTGCAGTTTTACTGAATCATTAATGTCTTATCTTAGTAAATCTCAATTTGGAATTTTTTAATTTTGGCAATCAAGTTTATTGTTACGTGTGATGCTGGGACCTCGTCTGAATTACAGCAGATAGATACAGATGAAGAAATTGTCGTTTATCCACATTGATAAGATAAAAAAGTTCAAATAAAACTATCAAGTGACCATTATAATGGATTTTTGGGAGCTACTCTAACAATCAGATGTAGTATTTTTCGGTTTCTCCTTATTAGTTGTTGTGCGATAAAAGATTAATGGTGTACTTGGCAGGCATCCATAGGCGCCAAGGTGATTGCTAGTGAAGCTTTATCTGCTATTAGGAAAGACGTTCTTGCCAAATGCTATGGTGAGTTAACCTTATTCCCTTTTTGAAAAAGACGTTAATTTATATATAAGATGAAGTCATATACCATGTACAATATATCGAAGCATTCAATGGTCTTGATTTTTGAACATTTACAGGGTGTTTGGCTAAACTTGTTTAAAAGATCTTATAAGCTCCTACACTCTGTAGAGCTTATAAGATGTTTTAAAGGAGTATATAAGCTCAGCCAAACACCCTCTTAGTCTCTTGGTAAACATTATGCTTTGTTTGCAGCTAAGATATTATCTGTAGAAGTACTTCCATTTTTATAAGCCATCTAATAAGATAAGATGAATACAATGTTCAATCTATACCTTCTTTTTGTCTTTTTCCCAAATTCTGCTACATACTTTTATTTTATTTTCATGTAGGTGGGGATATCACCAGAAAAAAGAAGCTTCTGCGTAAACAGGTGAATTATGTTTGCTTTGCTTGTCTTCCTATCATTACAATCTATCTTAGTTTGTCCAAGTGGATCTATCTACCTTTTATTTTTTATTTATTTGTTATTACTCAATTCGTCCCAAAATAAAATCCCGTTTCTACAAAACTTATTTATAGTCCCCCCGAAAAAAAAAGTCTTCTTTTAAAAGTCAAAGTTAGTTCAATTAATTGGACAAAAATTTGGATGAAAGTTTGTTGTATTTTTTTAAATAAAGGAAGCTGCATGAGTATGAATTGATAGTTTAATTGCCCATGCATTATATGCCTAAAGGCTAAAGCACATTTCTTCAGTTATAGTTTTAAGAATAACTACAAAAAACAACCCATGGGATGTAACCTAATTACAGAAAACCCCAGATAAGCCTGTTTTCTTACAAATTGCACCAGTTAAGGGGGTTATTTGCAAGAAAAAATATAAATCTCAAGGGTCGTTTCTTGTAAAACTAACTTCATTCGGTTCTTTTATAATTGTGCTAAACTTCAAGGGTAGTTTTTGTAAATATCCCTTTATTTTTTTAAGGATTGATTTCTTGCTTTGTAGGCTGAGGGAAAGAAACGAATGAAAGCAATTGGCAGAGTTGATGTACCACAAGAAGCTTTTATGGCTGTTTTGAAACTTGAAAAAGAAGTTTTGTGATTTTAAATATATATATATATATATATATATATATATATATATTTATTATTATTATTATTTTTTTAATAGCCCCATTCCAAGCTACGTTTTGTGATTTTTCATCTCTAAGTCGAGTAGATTATAAACATAACTGTGCTGCTGTAAAACTTGAAATTTCATCTCATTAATTCATTACAATTTATAGAAAGCATAATGCTTAATAATTATGTGTGTATCTCACTATATTTGGCTTATCAGTTGTGGTTATTGGATGTTACACTTATCAGTTGAATGAGATTGTGGTAAATTCAATATCGTATTAGAATCTGTTTCATATATATTTTTTAATTTTCAAACTTGATGTTATTTAGATAACAATTCATTACCAACTTTTAATTAAAGATCTTTTTATATTTTATTGTTATGATGAATGACTATTAATTCAAAATTGAGTATATTATTGCTACGAGTTGGTGAAGAAGAGAAACCATCGGATGATTAAGGAAATATTTGAATTCCAAAAGAAATCATGACAATGAAGAAAATTCTATATAACAACCGCTACTTTCACAAACTTAAAAGATGATTGAATTGATCCAGACTCTCAATCGAGGTAGTTAGCTTTGCTACTATGATCCACAATTAATTTCCCAAACTATTCCCTACTTTTAGTCTTAGTAAATTACATTGTGAAGTTTTGTCAAATTACAAAACAAATCCCAAGATTTGTGAAAATTACCATCAGTACCACCTAACTATGAAAATCGAAAAACTCTCACATTCATTTCTCCCTCGAAAATGAATTAGCCCCCAATATTAGCCGTCTAGCTCCGCCCCTGTTAGGGACTTAATGCAAGCAACAACCACAGTAATATCATCATTTTTGGCGTTGCGATACAAAAGGCCGGCGTTTCTAGCCGCATCTTGGAAAGGGGTAGAAGCGTAATATTCCCCACACTTCGACCGAGCTTTTCCCGCCAATTTCCGAGCCATCGCCGCCGGCAACATCCCCTCCTCCTCTTTCAAACACTCCTCAATTTCCCCACCATACAAATTATCAAACAACCCATCAGTCCCGACCACCACCACGTCACCGCCCTCCACCGGAACCGCCATCTCCTCCGCCGCCTCCGGCGAGTCGGCGCTGCGGCCCAGCTGATAAGGCACGTTGAACCGGCGCTGCTGCACCTTAGACCTGTAAACCTCCTTGCCTTGCCTGATCACCATGAACCCGCTGTCGCCCACATTCGCCGCCCGGATTAGGTTTCCGTCGAGGCATACGATGCACGCGGTGGAGCTGCCCTGCGCTGCCGTGTTGTGGAAAGCTTCTTCAAGAACGGTCTTTGGATCCAGGGCGGCGCGTGAGTCTTTGACGAAGTCAGCGGCGTTTTTCATGAGCAGCCGTGCGTACTCGCCGGAGTCGATGCCTCTTGCCCGCCACGCGCCGACGCCGTCGGCGACTCCGATCACCTGGGCCTCCTTGGAGATGAAGTGGGCGTCTTCGCCGATGGCGGGCCTATCGGGTTTCGACTTGGGAAGATAATACGAATCCGCAATCATCCTTACCATCGCCATTAATGCTTCTGTGGTTGATTCTGTTGTGAGTGATTGATCGTGTGTTGTGAATTTGTGTCACCTTATTTATAAATATCCATTGTTCCCAAATTAGAACACAAAAAGAAAAGGAATCGATTGGAGTGTAATGTATTTAGGTTTAATTTCCTAGCAATGAAAGAGTTCTGAGACGTTTATATGTATTTGGATAATGCACAAATTAGATATATTCGAAAGTGAAAACTGCTATATGATTAATTCTGATATCATTTATTGATAGGGTTCATAAATATAAACTTTATCTGGCTAAATCTATTTTGAAATCTTTAAGATCAGCAAACAAGATCTTCTAAGATATCAGTTCTTGAAATACACGTAGTAGTTTTAACTAGATAACACCTTACAGCATATAAATATGAGTAGGTCCACTCAAGAAATCCTGACAAAAATTTACAGATTCTAAAGATAAATTCAATGAAATGGAGAGGGAAATTGCAAATTTATGACACTGTCTTTTGGTCATTCATCAATGAAAAACAATAACTTCTCAAACCTCGACGTTGGGACATTAACTTTTCATTTTGGGTGATTTTAGGAAAACAACCCGAAATGTCCCAACTTTTCATTTTGGGTGATTTTAGGAAAACAACCCGAAATCACGAATTTTGGGTCAATCACATGAGATTAATTGGGCCTGATGTGATTTGGCCCGAAATTCGTGTGATTTGACCCGAAATTCGTGATTTCAGATTTTTTACCCTAAAATCGTCCAAATTAAAAAGTTAGTGTCTGGGTTTGAAAAGTTAGTTGTCTTTCATTGGTGAATGACTAAGATAATGTCCTAAATTTACAATTTTCTCGAAATGGAGGGCAAAAGCTTTAATTATCATTCAATCATGAGATGAAGAAAATCAATATGGAACCCTAAAAGGCGAATAAAGAAGGAGAAGGCGAAGTAAACCCTAAAAGGGTTTTGATTCTGTGTATCACCGTATAAGAGAAGAGAGAGATGATAGAACAAGCTTGTTTTAGCTCTAGGGTTGGAATTTTTGATCATATGAATTTTTGCATTTCTCATCAATTCAGTTTTTATTCAATAAACTGGTACTTATATTGTTATTAATTGTTGCTTGAAAGTGTAAACAAGATTTCTCCAATTTCAACTCTGCAGTACATATGCATGCGATCTATTATTTCTTATTTGTCCTTTTAACTATGCCTCATGTATGTTTCTTAAATCTTCTTCTTATTTGGAAAATAATGAAATGCTCTTAATTACCATCCTGATTTTATCAAAATACTTGTTCTTTTTTGCTGTTATATTTACTTGGGGAAAAATTCAATTTTAGTCCATTTAAAATGCTACTGTTCAATTTTAGTCCACTTTAAAAACCTTGTCCAATTTTAGTCCACTTAATCAAAAAATCGTCACTATTTGGTCCTTTGGTCCCAATTTCAGTACTTTATCCGGCGTGTGTGCTTCAATCGCCCCCAATTTCCCCTGGATGACACGTCGATTGCAATTGACCAATGAAAATTATCTACAATCAACCAATGAAAATTATCTAAGTCATATATATACTGAAATACAATTTATTTTTTTTGACACAAACTAAAATACAATTTAAAATATACATTTTTTTTTAAATATGAAAAGTAAAATACTAAACTAAAATACGTTGACTTAAAATTAGAAAGCCCTAAACCTAAAATTAGAATCAGAATCCCCAAATCGAAAATGTAGGAACCCTAAATCCCTAAATCGCCGGTTAACCGTTGCCTGAAAATGGCTCCCCGAAAGCGCAAGGAAGCATCGAAGGAAGCATCGAAGAAAGGAACACCGAAAGCCCTTAACCCCCAAAGATCCACCCCCCGATGAAAATCAAAACGGGCGAAAACCCTAAATCAAGAAAAATCCCCAAAACCCGTCGAAGCCCCAAATCCAGAAAAATCCCCAAAACCCGTAGATGGTGAGGAGGACATTCGGTGCTCAAGTCTGAGTTTGGAAGAAATCCCTCATCCAAATGGAGATGAGGTTGAGAAATTGAAGAAATTGGAGCTTGAAAAACTGCGGGAGGAAATAAGGAAAGAAAAGGCAATGAGACGTGAGTACACACTCTCTTCCTTTTTATATGCAGTGTGTTAGTTTTTAATTTATGGTTGTTGGGTGAATGGTGTAGCATTGAACACTGTTGCTTTTTTATTCAATTTTTTTTTTTGTGGTTCCATTCTGTTTTGGATGCTTTCTATGCCTCATTTGACTATAGAATATTTTTTTATTGACTGTTGTGAAACGGAATATAATGATATGTGTGTTTTTCCTTTTTTTATTGGTTTTGAATAGTTGACATTGAAGAATTAAGTGAAAAATTAATTGTGGTACTTCATTGGGGGGGTGAATTTAAAAATTTACCCAAGGCTGAGTATGTTGGGGGTGAAACACTAGTGTTAGAGGATGTGGAACCCGCTTCTTTGAATTTGATTGCATTGACTGAATATGGCATAATTAATAGAGTTTGTGGTTCATCATTGCACTATAGGTTTCACACTATCTTGAACAATGGGTTTAAATTGATAGTTAGTGATGAAGAGCTTGTTAATTTGTTGAAGGAAAATCTGGAAAATGGGACAATGCATATATATTTAGAAGCAGATGTTGTGGACATGTTTTCAACTCAAAACCCTATAGAAGATGTGGCTGAAAATGAACACTCTGATGATTTGTTTGAAGATGAAGAATTTGTAATTGGGAATAATGCTTATGATAGAGAATCTGGTCATGAGTTGTTTGATGACTATGAACCTGAAAAACATGAAGCCTATGTTGATAGAAATGTTGTCCCTGATAGTGAGGCTAGTGATGATGATGTGGTAGATGTTGATGTTGTTGGTTTTGATGAGAATAGAGTGAGTGATGAGGAGAACATGCCTGGAACTTATCCCATATACAACCCCAAAACAAAATGGAACCCCACATTCCAATTAGGAATGCTATTTACTTGTAAGCAAGAGTTTAGGAAAGCCATACAATCTCATGCAATTATGACAAAAAGAAGCCTGAAAATAGTGAGAAATGACAAGGGGAGGGTGTATGTAAGGTGCAATGGACCTAATTGTAGTTGGAAAATACATTTAAACAAACTTGAAAATCAAGAGACTTGGCAAATCAATTTATATGAACCTGACCATCAGTGTGCAGCAACTCATGAGGTGAAAAATCTAAATGCAAAATGGCTAGGTGAAAGGTTTGTAGACAGATTTCAATCTGACCCAAGTAGGAAACTCAAGTCCTTTAGAATGGATGTGATTAAGGACTTGAGGTGCAATGTATCTAGGCAGCAGTCCTTTAAGGCAAAGAAGAGGGCTTTGGAACTGATACAAGGGAACCCTGATGATCAATACTCAAAACTTTGGTCTTATGTAGATGAACTTAGGAGAACCAATCCTGGTTCAACAATTCTTTTAGGCACAGATGCTAAGTGCAGGTTTTCTCATCTTTATATGTGTTTTGATGCTTTGAGGAGGGGGTTTCTAGGAGGCTGCAGGCCTTTGTTGGGGATAGATGAATGTTGGTTAAAGGGAAGTGCAGGGGGTGTCTTGCTAAGTGCGGTTGGGGTTGACCCAAATAACAATTTATACCCTGTGGCATATGCAGTGGTAAAACAAGAAAACTTTCATACATGGGAGTGGTTTTTGACATGCTTGAAAAAGGATCTTGAGATAAACTGTACAGAGTCAATGACAATAATTTCTGATAAGCAGAAAGGTTTGATAAAGGCTGTAGGACAGGTATTCTCTGGGGCAGAACATAGGGTTTGTGTTAGACATATGCACAATAATATGAAATCTGCAGGGTTTGGTGGAATGATGAATAAGAATCTGTTGTGGAGTTGTGCTCAAGCCACAACACCAGGAGAATTTAGAGATGAGATGAGGAAACTGAAAGAACACAATGAGACCCTCTGGGAGTGGTTCATAAACAAACCTCCAACTCAGTGGAGTAAAGCATTTTTCAGAGAGACATCAAAATGTGACATGCTTTTAAATAATGTGTCTGAGTCTTTTAACAGCTGCATACTAGAGGCAAGAGATAAGCCAATAATTACATTGTTTGAGTGGATAAGAGTTTACCTTATGATGAGGTTGCAGAAGTGTAGGGAAAGGGCAATTGGAAGATGGAGAAGTAAACTTTGTCCCAAAATAAGGAGGATCTTGGATAGGCACAAGGACTTTGTTAGTGATTTCATACCCATAAAGTCACATGACAAGCATTATCAAGTGTCATGGTATGATGGAACACAATATGTTGTTGATTTGGAGAAGTGGCAGTGTACTTGTAGGGTTTGGCAACTGACTGGAATACCTTGCAAGCATGCTATATGTGCTATTATAAGCCAGGGACAGAATGAGGAAGACTTTGTAGATAGATACTACTATGTTGACACATACATCAAGGTTTATCAAAATGCAATCCTAGGGGTGAGTTATGAGAAGTTGTGGGGGCATTCAAACTATATTCCACCGCTGCCCCCACACTTTGCCAAGGCATCTAAGGGAAGACCAGTGAGGCTAAGGAGGAGGGAAGCAGATGAACCATCTCAGACTCAGACAAAGAGGAAAGGAAAACAAGTTAGTTAGACAAGGTTGAGCAGGATAAGGAAGAGAAAAGAGAATAAGGTGCTCTTATTTAAATTCTTGGTTCAAACTGTATATTTTTATTTAATTTGACCCAAGTATGTGTTCTAACATCACACTATCTCCATTTTTTTGTCTTTACAGGGCAAAGGCAATACAAATGAGACCCACAAAGAAGATGGAAATCACCAAGATGGAAATGATGAAGAACCCATAATGCAACCTAATGTTGTAAGTCTTTGTTTGTGTATCTGATAAGCGGGAAAATTGGTAAAAATATCCCGTATATATACCATAATTATGATCTTACCCTTTTATTTTTTGAGTTTTTAAGAATACCCTGTATGTTACTATTGGTTGCCAAAAATACCCTTTTACCGTCTATAAGAGGTGACATGCTGACATGGCAGGTTATTACACATGTGGAATTGATTTTTTCATTATTTTTTCCTTCTAACTCCATGTCACTCGAAAAGAAAGTAAAAAATCAGCAAATTTCACTAAAAATAATTAATTGATAATAATAATAACAATAATAATAATAATAATAATTATTATTATTATTATTATTATAAAAATTATTTTTGGAAATTTAAAAGTAAAAAATAAAATAAAAAATATTATTTAATATAATATATAAAATCTGAAAATTTCTTTTAAAAATTTAGAAAAATATTTCAAAATAACGCAACAATAATCATATTATTAAATTATGAAAATTAATTTTCAAATTTTAAATCTAAAAAATAAAATTTATAATACTTAGTTCAAAAAAATAAAATTCGAAATATTTATTTCGAAAATCATAACTTATTTTCAATTACTAAAATCTATGTTTAATAATAATAATAATAACATAACAAATATTACTAAAATCTATATTTAATAATAATAATAATAACAACAACAACAACAACATAACAAATAAAATTTGAAATATAATACTTCGAAATATTATACTTATTTAACAAATAAAATTCGAAATATTTATTTAAAAAATCATAACTTATTTTCAATTACTAAAACCTATGTTTAATAATAATAATAATAATAATAATAGGAAATTATGTTTACAGTATTAATTAATGACATATATAATAAAAATTAGAATTTTTAATCTTACATAATAAGAAAATTAATTTTTTTTGTTTTTATTTGTTGATTTTTAGATATTTAATATAATTTATGTTTTTTGTAAATAAAATTTCTAATTTTAATATATTTTCATATTTACTTAAATAATATTTTAAAATTTAAAAAATATTTTTTCAGAACTTCTATTATTATTATTTTTTTGTACACATATTTTTTTAAGGATATTTTTAAATAATATTCTGATTTTTTAAATAATAAATTCTTATTTTTACTATATTTCCGAGAATACCTCGTATGATTGTATGTTATTGCCAAAAATACCCATTTCTCAATTGACATGGAAAAGAGAACAAAAAAAATCTAAAAAACAATTACACATGTGTATTTAAGTGCCACGTCAGCTCATGACCGGTTGGTGACTTACCATAGCAGGTGACGGGGTATTTTCGACAAGAAGAGCCAACATACGGGGTATTCTTAAAAACTCAAAAAATAAAAGGGTAAGATCATAATTAGGGTATATATACGGGGTATTTTTACCAATTTTCCCATCTGATAAGCACATCATATTTGTTTGTGTTAGGTCAGCATATCAATTTATAATTTCTGTTTTGTGTTAGGTTCTCCCACCAAGTACAGATCTTTTGCCTCAAGAAGTAGATGATGAATTGATGGCAGACATTAACGAAGACATTGATGAATATCTGATGAATGAAGCAGCCAACATTCAAAGGCCATCAATGTATGACCAGCTTTCTCAATCACTCAGTGAAAGGTCCAATGCACATGAAGAAATCAACATTTCCCAGTTTAGTCAACAACAATGCACATCACAAGAACAACCTGCAGGGCCTTCCATACCACCTCCAGTGCCAAGGAGAGTAAACATTAGAGCCCCTGCTCCATGGACTTTGAGTGGAGTGAGATCATCTTGGGTGAATCCAAATGATGTGGTGCCTGAGACAGAGAAAAGGCTGGTGGTGGACAGTGGTGTTAAGTACCTGGACTTGTCAATGCCAGGGACAGAAAAGTAGTTTTAATTATGTATATATTGTCTTTCAAATTCAGAATTCATAGACATGTTGGGATTTGCTTTTAGTTCATATTTTGGTTCCTCATTCAACATGTGATCTTTTGTGTAGTTTTTGGATAATGTTTGGTGATTAAGTTTCTGAAATGCAGAAGGGCTATTTGGTACAGTGCTCATATATGTCCTCATAAATGTTAACAATTGTGGAATATATATGTTAGTTTATGGTTGTTATTAGTTATCATTTGCAGTCACAAGACAATATTTGCAAATAAATATTACTTGCAAGATTCAAGTTATTGAAGAATGCAACTTACTATTAAAAACAGAAAATAATAGCCATAAAAATTACTTGCAAGATTGATACATCATAATACAAAGTTTTCTTCAAAATTCCCTCAGACATGTCTTACATATCCAAAACTATCAACAAACATCCATAAACTAATCAATTCAATGTGCAATCCACCAACATACAAGAATCACAAATTGAAGAGCTATGAATTTCATCCTCATCCCCCTACACTTATTCTTCCACATCCTATTGTCATCTCTAAGAGTTTTGTTTTGGTTAACCATACGTTCAACGTCTTCTTTCAATAGCTTCATATCTCGTTTGAGATCTTTCATTTCTGCTTTCAACATCTCATACGCTTCTCTCAATTTTTCGTACTCATCATTGTCATCCCATTCGAAATAGTCGCACCCACCACTTTTCTGCATAATACATGTCTCACGTATCAAAATAATGAACAAATATTGATTACAACCAATATTTGCCAAAAATAAAAATGCATTAACACAGAGAATTGATTTCGATTAAGAACATTATTTGCCAATATTTGCCAGCTAAATATTTCCAATAAACTGAATTATTTGCCAATATTTGCCAGCTAAATATTTCCTAAAATGCATAATGCAGAATCACAGATGAATTATAATGCTAAATATTTCTCCTTCAATAAGAACAATTCTATAACCAGCTAAATATTTCCCAAAATGCATAATCACAGATGAATGTTGTTTTATAAACTGAATCTTGTTTCAACGACACGAAATGGCTTCCCTCGATTTTAAGAACTTGCATTATATCTGAGACAACCCTAAAACCTCTTCCCTCGATTTGCTTCTGTTTTGGCCGTTCGCAAAATGGCTTGTCGTCCACACAGACACTCGTGCGCTGCAGATGATTGGGAGCAATCGGACATTTCACTGACAGATTCAATTCTGGAGAACTAGGGCTCGTCGTTGATTTTGGGGGAGAACATATTTTGTAATTTAATCTCAATTCATTCTAATTGATTTTTATTTAAAGTTTTTCTCTTAATTATTAAATATTTAATCCACCTTGGATATTAACTTGCCTTTACACATAAGCGCCAATTTGGATAAAATATGCCACATAAGCGTGAGTGGACCGAAAATTGAAATTGGGGGCGATTAAAGCACACTCGCCGGATAAAGTGCTGAAATTGGGACCAAAGGACCAAATAGTGACGATTTTTTGATTAAGTGGACTAAAATTGGACAAGGTTTTTAAAGTGGAGTAAAATTGAACAGTAACGTTTTAAATTGACTAAAATTGAATTTTTCCCTATTTACTTGCATACATGTTTATTACTATTAGCTGGTAGAGCTTATTTTCCACATTTTGCATGTATTTAATTCATATATCCTTAATATTGGTGAACTGCATTTCATTTTTGCTAATTAATTTGTGTATTTGCATGTATATAGACAGATTGTACAATATTCCAATGGCTTATAATTATGGTGTCGGTTGAATTTGATCTTATAATTATCACGATTTTCAATTTAATTTTACAATTTAAAAAACGGTCCGATTTCAATTCAATTTTGATGAATTTCGCTGGAAAAATGTTTAAGTGTCAAATCCTTATTGGTTGAATGCCAAAATCAAAATCCTAAATAAGAATTTGACATATAACATTTTTCAGAAAAATTCAAAATTTTTGACAAATTTGGATAGAAATCAAACAGATTTTTAAATTGTGTGACTAAATTGAAAATCATGATAATTATAGTGGGACTAAATTGATAATCGTGGTAATTATAGGATTAAGATTGGAAGACATCATATTTATGGGACCAAATATGATTTTAACCCCAATGTACAAAGTTAATATATTTAATTTGAATAGGAATATGATTAATTAATTATGTTAAAATAAGCTCAAAATTGATTTTTTCTAAGCGAATGAAAAGTCGCATCTTTACTGATAAAGGCGCGGGTATTGTTTCTGGGCTTCCGGATAGTTAAATTCGGTTAATGTGTCAGCCAATAGAAATTGGCCAGGCTTGGAAAACTAATTCAAGTTGGTTACTTCAAGAACGGATAACTTGATCGATTCTTCATCATTTTTGTTGATTCTTGTTGCTTTATATAGCTTGTATGTAGGTCTTTGCATGTATATTATTCATTCATTCAGCTGTTTACTAGAGAGAGAAATAGAGTAGCTAGAGAGAGTGGTGTTGATCACAGAGTGAAGAAGTTTTTCATTATTGTTTCTTCTGTAAATCTTTTTGGATTGCTTGCAAAGTTAATAAAAGTTCTTGTGCATAGTGGACGTAGGCTCAGTGGAGGAGCCGAACCAGTGCTTTATATTTGGTGTGCTCTTTTCATGTTCTTGCTTTTAGTTTATCTTGATAGTTTGTACAATATATCTCATCTTGTCTTGTACTTTATATTTGGTTTGCTCTTTTCATGTTCTTGCTATTAGTTTATCTTGATAGTTTGTACAATTTGATGGTTTGTACAATCTCTCATCTTGTCTTGTGTTGTTTTGTTGGTGCTTTGAGAGTAATTTTCACAACAGATTAATTCGAGCCATTTCAATATACTGTCAAATTCAAATTCAGACCCGATAAGCTTTAATTTTTGCACGTAAAATTTAACCCAATCAACTCTGATTTTAAAAAATATATCCATAAAACTAGACTCGGCTATATATATATATATATATATATATATATATAAGATTTCTCAAAAGCAATAATTGGTATGGTTCATGAATTAAAATAACTTTAAATGGAATTCAAAAACTTTTAAATTCAATTAAAGTCACTTGTCAGTGAATTCTAATTATTTACAATTATAATTTAAATTAGTTAATAATGGTTGAAAAAAGAGTCAAATAAGGAAAAATGAAACAAATAAATGAATAGAGGGATTGGAATCACATGCAGGGGTAGCAAGTTAAACAGAACAAATATAAAAAAACAAAAAGTTAGCGCTCTGTTGGGCTGACTCGAGCCCATCAGGCCAATAGGCCCGGTTTTTTCCCCAAGCCACTATTTTTAGAATCCAACCTACCTTTATCTACGGTTGTTCGACTGACCGTATTGGACCAAACTCGAACTCAAAATTGTCGCAAGTGTTCATTAATTCCATAAAAGCCATTTTTGTCATTTTTCCAAAATTGGTTAAGAACTTTGGTAAAAACTAGTCGTGAAAGGACTTTTGAGTTCCATTTCATTAGACAGTTTTGTCATTTCCCTACAATGGATAACAATAAAATAAAATTTGTTATACTAGTTGTGGCTATACTATGAAACCACCCGTAATGCTATTTTTTAAATTCTCCTTATTTAAAATGGGGAAAAAGCTGATAAGGCACACATGTCCATTTGATATATCAAAATAACATTAAAATATAAAAGTAACATCAGAAATGATTCTGATTGGATAATATAAAGCTTAAAATATTGAATTTGAATACCATCACTTTAAAAGTTTAAATACCTTCTTCCCTCTTCATAACTCAATGAAATATGGCTCATATATCTATATTACCTCTCCTCTCTTTGTACAGAACAAATATGTTTATTTACAAAACAGATATTGTTCATTCTGTAATCAAAATTAAACATTTCTATTCTGCTTGTCAATTTTGTGACAAATGATGACTAGAGAGTTTGGAGACGACAGATCATCGCTACATTTTAGAACCTTCTAGAGCTTCTTCTACACGAGAGCATTCCAAAGAGTGGAAGCATCCTCCGCACACTTGGCATGAACTCCGTTGATTCTTTCAATGGATTTACAAATGCCACTACAGCTCCAATCAAACGACGCCACACAAACGTTTCCGGCTTGTGCTTTCATCTCGCATTCTATTCGATTGCATCCCCATGTATTAAAGATACAAAAACAGATACTTAAAATTTCTTGAAATGGTGAAAAAGAAGGGGCAAGTTTTTTCTTTAAAATCTCTTTTCATAAAGGAATATATTTTTCTACACAAAAACTTCTATGCACCAGTTGCACAGAAGTGAAATCCGTGCAATCCATATCTTTATATTGTAAATGTAGTACTTTTATGTATAAATATCTGTACCTTTTAAAATGAACATGTATAAATGTAATGCATTTATAACATAAAGGTACTACATTTATAACATAAATGTATGAATTGCACGAATTCACTTCTGTGCAACTGGTGCACAGAAGTGTTACTCATTCTTCTATCATGATTATAAAAAATACATTTTCTACCAATTTTAGGGAAAAATCACTATTTACTAAAGGCAATTTAGACATTTAATCCTATCAAATGGGTAGAAAAATTATTTAATATAAACATAGATAGAAAAGTAAATCTCTATATGCAGAAAGAAAATATTTACCAGGTGGAGTTCCACAACACATGCTACGATCATCTACATGCTCGACATTGAGACCGATAAACCAAGCTCCGAGAGATACATCTTCGTTCGCATATTTGTGCAAGATCTGTCTAAAATCACACAATAAACCAATCATTAGTTACTCGAGTTAAAAAAAAAAAAAAAAAAAACCTGATTAATCAATTCTTACTGATTGATGGAGATATATTTTGCAAGATCTTTCGATATGGCATATATTTGTCCAGTAGCATGTCGAAAGTACTTATTTCCTTCTTCCCCGAACTTCCAATACTCGGGCTCATGGTATTTTACATTCCTACCAAAAAAACGAGAAAAATGTAGATTTATTTGCAAGAAGTAAATAGCAAAATTGCAAGAAACTAGTGTTAAAAAAATCAATTACTTTTGATAAAGAACTGGCCCTGATTTCATACATCCTATGTATACTCTGGACTTGGATCGATGTCGTGCAAGTGTTGCAGCTAGTGTGCCTGTGTCGTCCTCGTTATACAGATTTAGATATAATGAACAAAATCGGATAAAAACTTTATAGAAATTTAAAAGATTATACCCAAATTGACATGAACATCATCATCCACCTTGACATAGAACTCAGCATCCCATTTTTCAACAGCTGTGGAGAAGAATGACTTGGTCTTTGCTGATAATTCATGATATCCTTCAACATGTTCCTGAAACACGAACGAGGGAGATTTGGATCCTCTACTATGCACATACGGTGTTCCTATAAAAGGGTCCAATTAGAACCTGGGAGGTCTGAGTTTCTTACAAGCCGAAGAAAGTCTTTATGCTGGGCTTCTTCGGAGTCAATTGCACGGTCCAAAATGCTGTTAGACGTCGCGCTAACCAATATGAAAAACGTCACTGATTAGAAAGTGTTGGATGTCGCGCTTCCCATCTTATAAAGCGTTTTATCTTATTTTAAAAATAAGTTGTTGAAGTGTCTGGATAAACCAGATGATGGTGCTTATAACTAGTTACTAATGACAACTATGTAATTTAAATGATCAAATTTGAATGTTTCATTCGTAACAAGAAGAATGTCTTTCAAACTTCACTCTTCTGCTGAGAGTACAAGTTACCTGTGGCCAATCATGAAACGAACCACGATACCCTTTTCTTGCTCAAGTCGAAGCAGTCTTTTACCTGAACCGAATATTGAAAAATATTAAGAAACAGAAACAAAGTGAAGATTAAAATTGTTGTAATTATAAATACCTGTAGGCATCCATGTTCCTCGTACAGAATCACGCCTCCTTCGACTGCTAAATGCCGTGTTTATACCTATGACCATGAATGTCTTTTTCCTTGTCTCAACGTACGTGGAAACGACACTTGAATTCCCAAACATCCCAATCTTTCGAGGCTTCTTATTCAAAGGGAGCTCAAGGCGTAGTTTAGCAACCGAAGAATCCAAAGATCTGAACCACACACACATACAAATTTATACTTGAATGGAAATTAAGTACTTTCACTCTGGTCTTTTCACTACTTATTTAGTTAAACACAAGTTGATATACTCACTGTATTGCTTCATGGGCTTTGCTAAACTCCTTCATTACTTCCTCATCTCCAATTAATTTCTAAAAAAAGAAAAAGATTATGCATTGAAGTAGAACATTTGGTAAAATGGAAGAAATAAAACATAGAAAATAGAACCTTGTGTGTTCCACAGTCATCATCAGAAGTAGCTTTAAAATCTCCCAAATGTCGCCTTGCGTAAACAATCTGATCGTCCGATTGAGGACCACTTCCCATTCTACAACACATAATCGATCAGTTTTCGAACCAGATCCTCTATTTCAGTTTGTGTTTTATCTGACATTATTAATAAGCACGTGACATGGTGATCAAAATATAATAGATCATCCAGATCGAGTTCATAATCAATCTTTCAAAACAAAACGAAGGTGAAAATGCATTCAATAAGTTTCCTAAATGATTGAGGTCTATTCCTAAAGGTAATTTCTAAAATAAAATTTTATTTTCAAAGATTCTTGAAGTATTAAAAAGTGATTTCTCTTCTATCATTGAGGATATAAACATAAATAAACATATTACCTTTTGATACTAAGACTTTTGAAAAGTTGAACACTATTAATGTTTTGTTTCCAAATGTTCTTAAAGTATCATACGCTTTATTTTCAAATGTCACAAGAACAAAACAAATAAACAAAGGTATGTTCATTCACTTCAGTGACAATGATTAACCAAAAGTATTAAATCATTGTTACATTTCATAGATCTAAACATAATATATTTTGATACTTAAGTACTTAAAATGCTTTCTACAAATTAAAAGAAACCCAATCACAGATCAACACTGTATAACACACTCATATTGAATTAATACACATGATCAAGAAAAAAGAAGAAACACACAAAGATATTGTATGAGAGAGAGAGAGAGAGAGAGAGAGAGAGAGAGAGAGAGAGAGAGAGAGATTGACCTGTTGCTGAAAAGCATGCCAAGGGCAAAACTGAAGAGACATAGAATGAAAATCCATGAAAGTGGCACCTTCCTGCGATGTCTGTTCTTCATCCCCATTCTTGATTGATTCTTCGATAAAATTTTCCCAATACTTTGATTAATTATATATCCCATCCATCTAATCTATACAAATTAACAATCCCACTATAATTATACTTGGATTACTGAATCAAGAACCTCTATTTTGGCGATGAATGTTGAGTTAATATGCTTTCGACGCGTGTCATTAACTAATAAGTAGTTATTATTTATTTCCATTAATTGCAAAATTTGGTTATACTTTTGACAATTCTTTCAACCATTCTAACTGATTTCTCAATCAAACCAAATTTGTTTTATTTTATTTTATTTTATTTAAACTCATTTGCAACCATCTCTTTGCCATTAATAAAACATTTCCTTGAAGTTAAACCTACTTTTATTAAATCTGAAGTCCTTATTTGATGCAACACAATTTTAACTATTAATATTGGTCAAGAATTATGCATGCATGCCACTGTTTATTGTGCTCAAAATAAGATATAGGATTTCAAATTTATGATAGTATACTTATTGGTTTAGATGAAATCATTTATAAAATGAATTTGAAATATATCTATTTCAAATTGATTTGAAATTCAGTCAATTTAAATATTTATATTTCAAATCCTTAATTAAATGGAAACAAAATTTGAAGAAAATACTAAAATTGAAGACGTATCTCAAATCCTTAAATGCAAACACAAAATGAAAACATACTTAAATTGAAGTCGTTTCTAGTAGTAGTGTTTTAAAATTCTGTATTTTGGATGAATTTATAAATACAGGACGAAGACTGAGCTAATATAGCTGATAGTGACCGACACATTATTTAATGGCCATCCTTTATAAGTACTTTGGCAAAGAACTATTGTCAAATAAGACTACAAAGTTATATTTGTGGATTAACAATATCTCCATTTCTAAATTTATCTAGGATTTTGAATTTTTTTTTTCTTAATAATCAAGCCTAGTAATTTTTATTTTTTTTTTATATTTAGAGTCAATTTAATAGTCCACCATTTTAATAGCTATTGCATCTTTTAGATTTTATTTTTCTAAATTTTATATTTTAAAATAACATAAAAAAATTAAATTTGAGACAATTGTTGGTTTATATATTGCATCTTTTAGATTTTATTTTTCTAAATTTTATATTTTTTAAAATAAAATAATAAAAATATATTAAATTTGAGACAATTGTTGGTTTAAATATATAAACGATACGTTTGTGAATTCATCTCACGAATATAATTAGTGATATATATTGTCTTATCCAAATTTTTGTGTTAAAGAAATACATGATGATATAAGCTAATAAGTGCATAGTAAATCATTAACCCCTTCCTTGGGTTTGATCTCTATATAAATGATGTGGATCCTTTGTAATATTTTAGTGTTTTATCTTATATTTCCTAGTTTTTAATGCATGTTACATGTTAATTATTAATGTCTTTTATACATGTGGTGTCTGATAGTTATTGTGAAATATCAAATGAAATAGACATAATTGAAATAGAGGATCTCGTTCTATTCAAAAGTGTTTAAAATATAGCCATTGTGTATCACATGATGTTAGCAACAATTAAGAATCCAGCAAACCTCAACATTGGAGGGATTGATCTTCAAATTATCGGATATAAGTATAAGTGTCATGCATTGCAAGTTGATCATATTTGACGTTTATCGACAAGATTGTGGTACATCACTCTTCGAATAAATCTCAAACTCCAAAAGAAAGAGCAGAGACTTAAAGTGCACCATTCAAGTGTGCATCTAATTCATCATTGAATATTGCTCTCTTCTAGTGACATGGTCTTTATTATTCTAGGCTTGTATACTTAAGGTGTGTAGCGGACGTTCCTATACAAAACAAACAAGAATAAATAAACTAGAGACGTAATGTTGTCTACAATATGGACAACACTACAGATAATATGCAATGGAAAATTAAATAACAAAAAGAGAAACTTTTAACCACGAGTATAATAAATACTCCAGAAGAGCCAACAGGGCGAAAATTCTTGTTGATTTGTATAACCAATACAAAGACACAAAGAGATCTTTAGAAGATTCTGTTTGAAAACACTCAATATGTCCAACTAATATTCCTATCAGATCTAAGGACGTATACACACAATTGATCACTCAAAGACACTCTATCTAAGAAAAAAAACTAGAGTATGTAAGTCTTTTATGAAAACAGACAGAAATGTTGTGAACTATGTGACCAACATTCAAAGCAACATAACACAAACTGCTTAAGACTCGATTGTATTTCACTCTTCTTGCTCACAAGTCCCATCGATCTTCAGTCTGGCTTAATCTATTTATAGACCTTGGATGAACACCATGATCTCGTGCACTACTTCATGAGTTCACTAACTTTATGCTCCATGTTCTTTGTCATCCATGATCTTCATACTCTTCATGATCCATGATCTCCACTTCCTTCATGACTTAATCTTCTCTCTCTTAAGATCTTCACTTCATGTTCCATGCTTCAATTCTCCACGTTCTGCACTCTCTCCTTTTCTCTTTGATTTTCTCTTTCTTCAACTCATGTTTAAATCTGCAAAGAGAAATAAGGAGCAACCAAACTCCTACAAATTAGGATTAGTTGCTTGATCACTTTTAAACATGTGAGAGATAAACAACTTCCTATTTTTGTTAAAGTCAATTCAAATCTCCTTACTTCAAAACATGTGAGATTAAATAATTAGATAAAACAAGTCTCCTTAAATTTCTCCACTAGATAAAATTGATTTAGTCAAAACTCATTCCTTCTACAAGAGAACAATGTGCATGAGAAAACCATATCTCCCAAATTTACTCCAACCAATTCAATTTAAATTGAATTTGATTTGAATAAAAATATCAAATGATGTAGATAAAAAATAAGAAAAAGGAAAAATAACAATATTGAAAAATTCAACATTAACATATACTTATGGACATGGGCTTTAATTCTTTATTGTTGAATCGAAATATGGATACTTTCATTGGATAAATTTCATAACAAGGCCCAATTTATAGATTAGTTCTCAAATTTAGACCCAATTTTTAAAATTTCTAAAAACGGGGCTCAATTATGCATTTTTTTCTCAATTTAGGGCTTGAAATTTAGATTAAGTTATCAATTCAAGACAAAATTTCATTTTTATTTACTTTTTATTTATATTTCAATTTAGAAGAATTAAGCCAAGTTAGTGCAGTTTTTGAACGATCTTTATCAGTTTATATTAAATTATATATACAATATGAAAGAAAAAATAAAATAATAATAAATGCAATCCATAAAATATAATTTATATAAAATTGATTAATATTAAAATTGATTTTCTATACTTTTATTCATAAAATTAAGAAAATAGAGGAATCTTAATTTTATGAGTTGCAATAATTATATACATACTAGTCGGATGAAAATCGTTTTAAAATTGCACTAACTTGTCTTGATTTATCAAAAATATAAATATATAGTGAAATATAAATAAAAATAAAAGAAAATGAAATTTTGTCTTGAATTGAGAATTCAATCTATTTTTTAAGCCTTAAATTGAAAAAAAATGTTAAATTGAGCCCCTTGTTGAAAAACTTTAAAATTCGGGTCTAAAATTGAGAACTAATTTATAAATTGGGTCTTATTATGAAATTTATTCTACTTTCATACCCTTATCCTTAAAACACCACCTTGTTGAGGATCTGATAGTGCAGTTGTTGGAAGTTTTTAGTGAAAATTAAAATGATTGGAAATAATATCCTTGGTGTCAGGGGCGGATCCTCATAAGGAGAGGGGGCTTTAGGCCCCCCTAACTTTTTTTAAAAATTTAAATATTATATATATTTATTAATTAAAATTAATTTTATATCAATTAAGCCCAAAAATAATTCATTTATAATAAAGGGACAACCACAAGTTAGATTTATTATTATATTTTATATAAGTGGTCTCAATCTATCCATATAAGTGGTTTGTGAATTATGAATTATTATTGCATTTTTTGAATATTAAGTATATATATCCATGTCATTTTGTTTTTTTCTCTTTAGCCCAAGAATATCAGTCTAGCTTCACCCCTGCTTGGTGTCATTTTTTTGTATGTTGCATGGTAAACATTAATTTGGGCTAGTGGTGTTCACGGTTCGTAAACCGCCGGTTCGCCGGTTCGAACCGGCGGTTTGCCGAACCGCCGGAGGCAAATCGAAACCGAACCGTGGGGGTTACGGTTTCGGTTCCGAACCGCCGGTTAAACCGGAACCGGCGGTTCGGTTTCCGGTTTTTTTTTTCTTTTTTTTTTGCAAAACTTGGATTCTGTAATCGGGTACCGCGGTATTGGATTTTGGATACCGCGGTACAGAGATACAAAATGTTTATTTTATGCGGATAACAACAGATATATTACAACTTTAATAAAATACAATTATTACAACTATTTACAAGTACAAGTAAAACATTACAAATGTACAATTTACAACTTCAAATTTTTTAAAAATTACAATAAAACATCTTACAAATTACAATTTTACAACAATACCACATTACAACTTATAAATTACAATTTAAAAAATTAGAAATTACAATTTCAATACAACCAAATACAAACCATAAACCTAAAAAAATTACAACTTATAAAACAAATTAATAATAATAATCAATACAATTTAAAATTAAAGAGTAAAATAACATAAATACATAATATTATTTACATAAAATATAAATTTAAAAAAAAAAAAAAGGAAAACCGGTGGTTTAACCGCCGTTCGAACCGCCGGTTTGGCGGTTTGAAAAATGAGGAACCGGAACCGAACCGTGGAACCCCGGTTCCTGGTTCCGGTTCGAACCGAAACCGGGTCAACGGTTTCCGGAACCGTTGACCGGCGGTTCCAAACCGGTCCAGTTCCGGTTTTTGGAACCGGTTGAGCACCACTAATTTGGGCTTACTTAATTGGATCAAATTTTACATAAGGTAGGTAGTTCACATATGGGTTTGGAGGATTCCACCAAGTTAAACCCACATTTTTGTCAAAGTATTTGGCTCACATCACAAGCCCATTTGTATATAGAGTTGTCTAGAATATTTTTAAATACATGTTTGTAGGACGAGTGTATAATTTTCTATATGTTTCTAAATGTGTCTTAAAAATGTAGGTACTTTAGGGATATTTCTAGAGGCCAACTTCCAATTTGTAGATTAAATGGATCCACTGTCCATTGAGGAGGTCGACTTGTATATAGGTGTAGTATCATCTATAAATGAATCATATTGAGGAGGTGAACTTGTGTATGTAGGTAGTTTCATCTATAAATAAACCATGCATGTAGGAAGAGCAAGTAAAGAAGTAGAGAGATTCTGGTGCAGGAATATCTATCTCAATAAATTATTTAGTTAACTTGGTCGAAAGTCCAATCTCTTAAATAAGAATTTATCAAAAGAACTCCAATCTCTTAACCAATCTCTTAAATAAGAATTTATCAAAAGAACTCAAATCTTTTAAACAATGGTCGTGAGAGTCAAATTCTTAAATAAGAATTTACCAAAATAAATGAATTAAAAGTGGAGTCTAATCTCTAAATAAGAATTTATCAAAAGAAATGAAAAAAAAAATTATCAAAAGAAATGACTTAGCAAAAAACAAGAAAAAGACTTCATGCAACCAACTAATAAAATTCTGAGACTGGTATATACTCCAAACAACATGATCATATTTTGATCTTTTCAGAAAGACCTTAATTGATTTTATTTGTTTTGATATAGATTATAGGTGTTTTTTGTTATCTAAAATGCTGACGCTCGCCACCTACTGTAGAACCCATACTCGGTGGTGAAATTTCTTTTAGTGACAAGCATTCCTGACGATGGAGAATCTTTTTTTCTGTTGTACATGAAATTTAGACAAAAATGGTTTCCAACTGTATTCAGAGCCAGAATCTTCCTTTGTTGTGGCCTTTGTTGTACACGTTATTTAGACAACAAAAACGGTTTCCAACCATTCTCATAGTCGGAATCTTCGTACACGGGATTTAGACAAAAATGGTTTCAAACGTTCTCAAAGCCGGAATCTTCCTTCGTTGTGCCTCTATTGTACATCAGATTTAAGCAAAAACGGTCCAACTGTCCTCTAAGCCGCCTCCATTGCTCCTAGGCCATCTCTGTTGTCAAGAGGCTCCTATGTACTCCCAAACTATATCGGCCAAGATTGTTAAAATGCTTTTTTGTATGGTCCATAAAATGGATAGTAAAATTGGAGGGTAGAATGATAAGATTTTACAGTTCTTATAAAATAAGATACAACAATACATGCGTGTATATATATAAACAAATTAACTAAGATTAAAAGTACAAGAGAGTATGATTATTTTCAACTTTAAAAAAATATTAAGAAAAAAAATATATTAAATTTTGTAAGACAAACTTGAATAATAATTTTATATTATGTATATGATTAAACTTCTAAATTGGGTGGTTGGAATTTAGAATGTCGATTTTTTTTAAGTTTTATTTATAGTCTAAACAATGTACTAAACAAATTATTTTTTCTTTTGAATTTTAACTAACAAATGTGATAAATAATTACATTTTCACATTACTAACAAAATATGCACTTGGTCTAATGATTCGAGTGTTTTTAGTTTGATATTGTTCTAACTCCATGTTTTGAGTTCAAGCCAAAAAAAAAAAAAAAAAACTGAAAAATACCTTAATTTATGGATCGCACGATCTGACTCGCAAGTTTATTGTAGAATCAAACGATTTTGACATCTATGATCAGTCGATTTTACACACGATTTTGTAAATTTTTCTTTCGCAACATGCACCTCATCATGTCCATAATTGTTTACTTTTGCGTTTCGCACACCATTTTGTTGCATGTATAACCGGCTGTAAGTTCATCTCGGATTTCATGGTTTTTGCAAAAATCCTCCACGATCACTCCTCAAATTTTGTATTTGAAAATCAGATGATTTTTCAAGTTGGAATTTGAATTCTTTGAAGTGAGAGAGAGCTTCAAATTTTTCTTTGACCAAATAGACCCAATTTTTTCTTGTACAATCATCAACAAACAACAAGAAATACATGCTTCCTCCGAGCGATGCAACTTACATAGGTCCACAAAGGTTAGCATGCACTAGCTCCAAAGGAGATTTTGACACCCACTTAGATTTAGATGGGAAGGATTCACGAAGTTGTTTTCCCAACTAGCATTCTTCACATACATCTTTGACCACATCGATTTTGGGCAGTTCTTGAACAATCTCTTTCGTGGATAACTCCTTCAGGCTTCGAAAATTTAGATGGCCAAATCTGTCATGCCAAAACTTCAAAACTTGATCGTCAATAGTAAGATAACAGGAGGTATTTACCACATCAAGTTTGATAGGGAATAGATTATTTGAACCCAAATCAATTTTTGCAACATGAAGATTTTTCTTTTTCATGGTGCATATTTCTTTTCCAATCTTCCTTGTAGACCTTCTATAGACATTGATAAAACATTTTGACTTGGCAGACTTCATAAGATTTTTTCAACCACCCTTTTAGCTTCCATAACTTCACCATTTGAAGCCATCTGATTAGAAACAGAAGCGAGCCGTGTAAAGTATTTCTAAAGCACTTGCAGCTTTTGAAATTCTTTCATAAACATGAATTTCAAGTGCTTGATAAATTTGGGAAATGGCTTTCTTATCCTTCTATTTATTGCTCTCTAGAAGATCCCTTTGGGCAACTGTTGGTTGAGATTCATCTTCTGACAATGCGACACCTTCTTCGACAACACTCCACAAGTCTTGAGATTCAAGACATAATTTCATAAGATTATTCCAGTAATCAAAAAAATTTCTCCATTGAAACGAGGGACAAGAGAAACGAGTTAGAAAGACTTTTTTTTTTTTTTGTAATCTGGCTCTGATGCCAGATTGAAGGAAAATAAATATATATTTTGGGAAGATTGGAACTTTGAATATATTTCTCACTTATATATTTGTCTTATGAAAAATACATATCATGGACTCCTATTTATATGAGTTGAGTACATAGGAACCAATAAGGAAATAAATTGATAGCAAAAACAAGATGACTCTTCGACTAGAATTCGGATCAACAAAGAGACAATTAAATAGATGTATTTGACTCAAGAATTCAAGAAAAAGGTTCATGAATTTGGTTTACTCCAACATATATTTGATCTCAATATAAAATAAATAATGATCGCATGTCCATCATGTGTATCTCTTAATATGTTCACCGCGAATGTATAAAGATCTAAAATTTTGTGATTTGAAATTAATGATTAAGTTGAATTTGTGGCACATCAACGGTAAAGAGAAAGGTACGTAATACATTCCTCAAGATTTCTTCTGAAATTGCTCAAGAATCATTCGTATGAATTTTAAAAAATGAACTGTTTGTGCTTATGCCGAACGTGCGACTCATGAAATTTTTTTGGCTTGGCGGCATTGTGCCTTCTTTTCATTTAAGATAGAAGAGTCAAATTTTTTTTTTTTGGCTAAAAAATTCATTCCTTATAGTTTTACTAGTTCTAATTTTTGTTATATTATTTGGTTACTTTTCAATTTGTTCCAAATTATTACAAGTGGTAACCCCATTTCTAACCATCTTTATTTATAAACATTTTCAGGTTATTAAATTTTGTTCTCTTTTAGCCAAGAGAAATGATTTTTCATAACTATACTCTTCTAACATATGTGTATGATTTGATAGTACGGGCTACATTAATTATGATACGGTGTGTATTATAATGGTACGAGCTACATTAATAATGGTACGAGGGTGCATATGGTGGTACGGACTACATTAGTTACGATATAAGAGCATATTATGGTTGTATAAGGTGAATTATGGTGGTATGGGTTTGTACAAGATTACTTTCATTAAGGATATAATGAACCAAAAAAATATTCTTTTAATTAAAAAAAAGTAGTTTCAAACTCTTGGTTAAAAAATGATGTTTCTTTCTATATTGGACCAGTTATAATTTCATACAATTGCATTGTTAAAATTAATTGAAAACATCATTTTAATAGTTAAAAACTATAACCTTGTCAATAAATTTAACAAGATAAAATGCCCCTAGTGGTAGACTACATATATATAGGAAATTCTATGATTCCTTTATAAAGTGAAGTAGGAAAATATTTGACCAAAGAAACAGAAAAGTTCATATACACAAATCAAACAAGTTTTTAACTTTCAACATCAACTTCACAAAGCACAAGAGTGAATCAATATACATGTAACAACAATTACAATTCTGAATTCACACCACTTGTGTGGCCCCACTCGCCGCCTTTTGCTCATAATCACACGCGCCACCGTGCTCATACTTGTCTCCGTCGCCCCACAGCGCGTACGCCTCCTCACCATGCACGGCCTCGTCTCCGATCAGTAGCTGCTCCTCCGACATGCGCAACGGCACCACAAATCCGATCAAAACACAGATGAGAGACGTGACAACGATGTTCCATCCGATGATGAATGCACCGCCCACAATCTGTTTGAGGAATTGCGTGCCGCCAACACCACCGTAGAAGCCGCCCCTGGAGTTGGTGACGGGGAGAAAAAGGGAGCAGAGAACGGGCTCGGCGAAGAGGCCGGTGAGAAGGCCGCCGAGGAGGCCGGCTACGGCATGGGTGTGGACGACGCCGAGGGTGTCGTCGATGGATTGGAGGAGCCACCACTTGTTGTGAAGGACCATCATTGTGTACCATGGGATGCTGCCTGAGAGGATCCCCATGATTATGGCTGCCCATCCTTGCACTAGTCCTGTAATCATGACATTTTCAACATGTTTAGTTTTCAAATTTGATCTACGCAGTCTATATTTGAGCTACAAATTTCTAAAAGATTTCTCTTGTAAGTGAAATAAGATTCCACAATGGAGTTTATTATCTATTTATTTCTGAACAATAATTTTTCGGGCTTGCAGTTTAGGATAATAACTTTTGAAATTCGGAAATTCTGCCCAATTTTAACTTAAATGGACTAATTGGACTTAAATTTCACGTGAAACCTTATTTTTCAGGCTTTTGGGGTTTCTACGTAAGAATATTCACTTAGTATCATAACTTACCACAACATAAATATTTAAAAGGGAAAATTGCAATTTTTGTCTTGTAACTTGGGTTTTATTCACTTTTCTTCCATCAACTTTATATATTTTAATTTTGGTCCTTCAACTATCATTTTTTCCAAATGTGGTCTGATTTTGCTTGAAATGTCAATTTTTGTCTACATGGACGTATTAACTAAGAGAAATCCATGTCAGCAACACATAAACAAAAATTGAATTCCGAGCAAAATTGATGACAATTGAAAATTAAAATAATAGTTAGAGGACCACAATTAAAATACGTAAAACCGGTGGTAAAAAAGTAGATAAGACCTATACAATGAGATGAAAATTGTAATTTTCCCCATTAAAAAATTAAGAGATAATTAAATATTATAATTAATCAGTCCAACTCCCACGATAAACATATATTAATATATCTACTATTAATATATGGCATTAGTATCTAACGTAACTATTGAGACACATCACAAAATTTAAGAAGATGCATGTGACTAGCTTTTACACATCAACACATTGGCTAGGTCGACATTTTTAAAACATGTTTATACATAGAGATATTGAAGGCAATCTAACTCTTGTGGGATATAAATCAACCAAAATATAAACACTTTTACACTTTTTACAAAAATAACATGATTGATGCAATTTGCTAAAACAAAGAGAGAGAGAGAGCAGAAGATAATAGCATACCAGCAGCAGGAGTGATGCAAACAAGGCCAGTGATCATGCCCTGAACAGCACCAATGAGTGAAGGTTTGTCGAAGAAGATGACGTCGAGGCTCGTCCAGACGAGGAGGCTCGTGGCGGTGCAGATGTTGGTATTCAGCACCGCCATCGATGAGTCTATATTCGCGCTGTAGGGATCGCCGCCGTTGAACCCTGCCCACCCCATCCATAACAGCCCCGCCCCCGCCAGTACCACCAACACATTGTTTGGCCGGAATTTCTCTTTGTCTGCTTTCGACCTCGGTCCCACCTGCGTTTATATCAATCAATTTTTTTATTTTGATTCAGGAGAGATGAAGCCGATTATAGGCCCCTCAGTCAAATAAAATGTAAATCGAAAAATATGTTTGAGCGTTTTAAACCTGTTTTGAATGGGAATTTCTTCCCACGTCACCATTTCGACCTACTCAAATGGAGGTTTATTTTTGTGTTTTATGTTCAATTATTTATTCGGATTTTAGATACATTAGAAAACAGTCATGGAAATGACAAAAAGGAATCTCCATACTAATTAAATAGTGATGTACTCTTTACGTAATAAAATTCGAGAAGAATAATTAGACTTCATTTAATGGACAAGATCAGTTTATCTCTACAAAATCTTTTTTTTTTTTTTTTTTAACTTTATGTATTTTCCATGCAATATGACCATAATCCATGTCTCACAATTAAATTCTATTGTTGACGTAGTAGTGAACAAAAAGTAATAATCTTGACCAAAAATATATATATACTCAATTGCACATAAATATTTACTCTAAAAAATTTGTAAAACCAACGATGAATTTTTTTGCCACTAACCAACATATATCGCTAGTAAATTAATTTCGTGGTGAAAAATCTCATTGTGAATCTTCTCTATAAGATTGTTGTTAATTGTCTCCTGGGCAAAACAATGACATTTAATGTTATAATTTTTTATTAGAATTTCTTATACTCAATGTTAAAGACAAGCCCAATTTAGTCTAAAAAATTTCGATTTTCACAGGAAAACAATTCATTTAGCAATTAATGTTATTCTTACCACAAAAATTTAGCTATTTTGATCCCTTTTTTTGTGTATTGTTAGGATTCGTACCATTTACTTTCAAAATTTTGCATTCAAATCTTTTAAACAAAATTTCTTAGGGTCTCATAAGAGAATGAAGATTGGTTAATTTAATGCAAAAATCATATTCACAAGAAAAGGAGAAATTTGAGGAAGATATATCTTGTTTTGGAATATTGTTGAATATTCAGTTTAATATGATTATATTAAACCACAACACTTTCACTGTCTTCCATTTTCAATCTATTTTTTGTTCGTATATGCTTATATTTATAAATTAATATTTTTAAAAGATAATATATTTTATAGTTTTGACTTGACTTTAAAGGATAAATTACTTGTCAATAAATAATACCTCTTTTAATTAGTAGATTTATGTATATAGTTTCAATTTTTTTAATTTTTGAGATTTTGCCTAGCTACAATATTATATATATCGACTAAATTTAATCAAGTTTTGCAGGATCGATCGGATTAAGTACTGTTTGATAGTTAAGGCTAATGATTTAAACAAAATATCATTTTTGATTTATAGTTTGGATGAATATAATGTATAATTATGGAAAATAATGCTTAGCTACTACAAGATCAATTGAATTAAAATTAAGAGAATTAATTCACGTTAAATGATGTGAAACATAAACCTTTCCTATTAGAAGAAAGTGAGAAAGTGGAATCCTTTGCCGACCCCTACTTAACATCATTTAATCATTCTTCTACATAAAGACATTAAAATAACATCAAATCTATGCAACAAGTAATTCATGCTTTTTAACTTATTCCTTTTATCAATTTCGTATAAGTTATAATAACTCTATTTGTTTTCCTGCTTTAAGACTTAGTTAAGAGCCGAGTCAGTTAAATCTTTTAAGAGAATATAATTGAGTTGTACTAAATGACAGGCCATTCGATACCAATTAAGTGTACGTTATCGTTCTAGAGTTTTCGTCATTGATTGAATAATATAAAACTTAGACAAATATATCCTTACCTAAATATTCAGAATTGAAAGAGAACTTAACTAATTCCATAAAAAAAGATGGTATCAAATTTCTAAATTTAGCTAAGTTATATTAATAAAGATTGGCAAAAACTCATGTGCAACCGCCGCACACGCGATGGTTGCACTTATAGCACAAAAAGGCATACTTATGGCCGTAAAAGGCATACTTGAATAACTCATACTTATACTGTAAAAAACATACTTATAAAACACATACTTATAGCTGAAAAACGCATACTTATACCTGTAAAAGGCATACTTACTTGAATCTCGTCGCATGTGAGACGGTCTCACAAGAGACCAACTCATAAAGATTAGTCGAAACATTGCAATTTTTTTTTTTTTATTAAAGAATCTGATTGTAGTTTTCACAAAGCTCAAAGTTTATTTGGTAATTTAATCAAAGCTAAAGCCGCTAAATATAATCCACCCTAAAGCCTAAAATGGAAAATATCAGTTTTCTCAAGGAAAATTTAACAAATTCTTTTTAAGGCAGAGGAAAATAAGAGTCTGAATCTTCTATTACATTTGGTGTTACATCTTGTGTTACATAATATTTAATACACGCCACATATTAATTAGTAATGTCATTGAATACACGTGGTGTGTGGTGATTGATTTGGAATAAAAGATGTAACACCAAGTGTAATAGAAGATCTTATTTCGGAAAATAACATGATTAGGATATAGCAATGCATAAAATTTAGGGAAACCCCCCCCCCCCCCCTTATTAGCCAATTCTCTTAAATTTTATTCATACTTTAAGTATGATATAAGGTGGCCATAAGATCTAAGTTTGAACAATACGAGTTTATGAAAATGAAATGATATGGTTTTATTGGTACAAAATAGAGGAATACAATTTAAATTTGAATGATACCAACCAATACAAATGGAACGAACATACGATCAAAATTTTGATTGTTAGAAGAGTTGAAATGTCCAAATTTAACTAGAAGATAAAGAATTTTTAAGTTGTGATAAAAAATGAAAATAACTTTAGCTAATTGTTGGTTAAAGAATTCAAATAATTTTGAGAGGGAGAAAGAGGAGGGGTGGTGTGAACTAACCCAATAAGCAGCAGTAAAGCCTGCAACACCGGAAGACAGATGAATGACATAGCCGCCGGAATAATCAATAACTCCCCATTGGAACAAAAAGCCGCCGCCCCAGAGGCTAAACGCCCCCACCGTGTACGAAAATGTCAGCCACGCGGGAACGAACATCATCCACGCCTTCACATTCATCCTCCCAAGCAACGCGCCGCCCAAGAGCACCACCGTGATCCCCGCGAAGACACACTGGAACCACACCATGGACGCCATCGGGTAGTACGGCGCCGCCATGGCCGTCTCCACCGTCCCATCGTGGTGGCGGTGGAGGGTGGCGGGCAGGGCCGCCTGGTCGATCAGGAAGCCCTGCCCGAGGGCGGGGCCGGGGCGGCCCCAGAAGGGGAGGAGCCTGTGGCCGAAGGACATGTTGTAGGCCCAGGCGACCCAGCAGAGGACGACGGCGGCGAAGGCGTAGAGGGCCATGAAGGCGGAGTTGAGGGCCCACTTCTTCTTGACGATGCCGCCGTAGAGGAGGACGAGGCCCGGGACGCTCTGGAGGCCGACGAGGGTGGCAGAGGTCATCTGCCACGCGTTGTCGCCCTTGTTCAGCCAGTCGGGGACCGCCGCCGACGTGTAGGCTTGGTAGGCCTGTGGGACTGCGGTGGCGTTGGCAGCCATTGCTAGCTGATGATCGATCACCTTAATTCTTTCTCTAATTGATGGATTGTATGGTACTCAAAAATGGGTCATGGAGTTATTGTGTCTTTAAGTGGAAATCTTTGTTTGTTTGTATGGGTCACTATATATTATGTGTCCAATCTTTGTTTGTATTAATCTTGGGCACCTCTTAAAATATTCACAGTTGATATGTAAAGATCTCATCTTTTTAAATATTATGATTTGAAATTAATAATTATGTTTATATTTGTCATAGTGAATAGGGTAGCAGAGCTGTAAAATTGATCATGACAGCAATTAGATGATTATTATTTATGTTAGAAAATGATATATTTTGCACTACATTGAAGGAAAATTGATTAATGCATCCCGAGTTGTTAGCGCCACATAAAGCAAATTTCTTCTCATACAATCAAATTCTAAATTTAAAACATAACACGAACATTGTCGATGTTAATGTATAATACCTAGTAATCAAATTTCTGATTAAAATCAGATTAAAATTGAGAAAAGTTAGTATTTAAAATATCATTATAAATTTCGTAAAATTAGTGGTTTTGAAATAATTAGACCTCAAATCATAGGACTATTATTGAATTTTATTTTTTTATAATAAATTCCCTAACTTTTAATCAGGTCAATGAAGTCCTTGATTATCCTCTTTATTTTCTATTAAACATCTAATTAGTTACCAACTTAACTCTCCGTTAAAAATATCATATGATTAACAAACACATTCCATGCATGGCCATTTTTGAAATATTCCTAAAAATAATACATGTTCCAATAAATCTCAATAAAATAAATATTATAAAATTATACAAGTTTTAGAAATAATGAATTCAAAAATCTCAATAAAATAAATATTACAAACTTATAAAAGTTTCACACAATCTTGTAAAAATAAGCTAAAACTTGAAATAGGATATTAAGAACTTCAAAATATATTAGAAGCAAGTTTCATTTGCTTTTTCTTTTGAAAAAGAAATAACTATAGAGCTACATCGTATATCATGTATTGTTATAAAGATCTTTTATTAGAAATTTCATCACATCGTAATATTTTGCACGACGTTGTGAAACATTTTGCTTTTTCTTCGTGTTTAAACTCAATATTTACTTTTTCTTGTTGACTATTGATTTTATTTTAGTTTAATTGATTATCAATTATCTGGGAGTATATAATATATTCATTATTTTGATTTAATGAAATATATATGAAGTGATTGTAAAAATAATTATTAATTTTAGATTTAATTGTATCATTGATTTTTTTTAACTATTATCATGTGAATTATTAGATTTGAGTTTAAAATGTTAATAATGTAAATGTTGTTTTATAGTTTGTATATTAGTTAATTTAATTGAATGTTGTTTTATTATTGAACATCAATAAGAGTTTACTTAGCAATAAATGTGTGATACATTATTGAATTATTATTTGGTAATGTACATTAAAATGATGTATTTTAAAATTTTATTTTTTTCTCTCTTTTTTTTTTAAATTTAAGTGAATCAAAGGATTTCACTCACACCCCATAACGATTCAAACCTAAAACTTAAGTTTATGTAGCATACATCATTTATCACTAGACTACCATGCTTTGTTATGCATTTGTAAATGTTAGCAATGAAACTCTTATGCAATGATTTCAAAATATGAATAAAATAAAAATGATGTTTAATTATTGTGTTTAAATTATTTATTTTTTGATGTTTATGTTGTCGTATCGATATGTTATAAAGTTGTTAATTTATGATGTTATTTTTAGAATTGTAATGTATTAACTTTTTTTATAATTTGGATTCAAAATGATATTTAAGTTGGGTTCCCTGAATAAAAATCTCGGATCTGTTGTTGACTGTGATGTATATATATATATATATATATATATATATATATATATATATATATATATATAATTAGAACAATGTAGCTATTATATTACAGCTATTGTAATGGTATCATGGTATCACACTTGTCAAGAAAAAGCATGGGATTCTTTTTTCAAGAGCAATAGCCAAAAAAATATATTCCTCCCTAGCTATGAACTCTTTCCCCTGTTAAAAAAGAAAAGAAAAATAAAATTGATTCTTGATATTCTTCCCATTGTTGAACATAAATTAATATGTCCATTTATATGACATGACCAAAACAGCTGGTTGGATCTAGGAAAGATTCACACATTTAACACCCCAGGAAGAGATTTTGGAATCTCATATCTATCGTTTGTTTTTAATGTTTACTAAATTATAAATAATTAGTAGATTGGTGATTGATTATTTTTGTTATTAAATTAAGAGAGAGGGGGCACTTAATTGAGAAATCTGGCTGGATGTGATTGATAATATTTTTTTTTAATTTTTAATGTTATTAATTTATAGTATTAATTGTCCTAAATTGTTGTCCTAGTTAATTTACATGAACTTATAATTCAACTTACTCTACGATTCTATATATTTATTGCATTCATATGCTGGAGACAGCAATGGAATTAAATTTTAATCTTGAAAGGGAAACATTAGATATTTTAAATTACAATATATAAAACTTGTAAGAGAAAATTGAGAGGATTGCTTGGTTGGACACACTATTGGGCCAGAAATTTTAATTGACGCTGAGTATTAACTTAATTCTTGAGTGACACTCATGTGCACCTTGATGCACACATGCATTTGGATCGGGTCTGGGCGTGGGTTGACCCGAATCCGTATTTTTTTTTTTTTTTGTCCTGAGTCATATTTTTATATTTTATTAGTGATACATTTATTTTATATTAATTATATCTTTATGTCCAAATATCATACATTTATTTAATATTTTTAACTCTAAAAAAACTCTAATTTCACCACAATTTGTACATGTTTACATTTATGTGATATTACTTATACCTTTATAACAACATGATCATACATTTATATAATATATAAAGGTACAACTAACATAACTAAAAGATATATCTAACATAACTAAAAAGTATGACTGTTATAACTAAAATGAATTAAAGGTTAATATATTTGTCTAAAAAAAATATTAAGGTATAACTAGTCTTACAAAAGGTATGACTAACATAACTAAAAGGTATAACTAACACTACTAAAAGATATAATTAATATAACATAAAGGTCTAACACTTGGGAGTATGTTTGGCGGATTTTGTCCGCGACCTGGTGGCGCGTGGTGGGCCGGATCGACTCGAGTGCATGCACAAAGTGCAAAAAAGTTTTTGTCTAATTCTTTCATATTTTCGTGGAGTTGACGTTTTAAAATAAATATTAAGAAAACGACAAAAACTTTAATAATAATATAGTTTGATTAATATAATATTTAATAAATATGTTGTTTGTAGAAGAATATGAATAATTTTCATTTATTATTTTAAAACAAATTAATGTTGTTATGTCAATCATATCATTTATCATCCTACCATTTTTCTAAAAAAATATTATGTATTTTTTTGTTAAATTTTAAAATATTAAAATTTAGAAAGTCACATTTTCTTTTTAGTTATATGATTGAAAAAAACTTAAAATCAAAATTTCTCATATAAATTACATAGTCTATTCTAAAAGATATGTTTGCAAATATTATTCAAATAGTTTTTAAGACTACCAATGATCTGGGATAATTACCGCTCATTTGTGAAGGCACCTCTCACAAATGATAACAAAATCACAGTAATCATAAATGAATGGGAATCTCTTGATAGTGTGTACACTCAAATAGAGAAGAACATAAATGTTCTTCAAGCACTCCTTGATGAGTGAGACAACAAGACTTCATCAATGAGAGTCTCCAAGAATCTCAATGTTAAAGAGAATTTTTTATTTGTTCTCTGACTTTAAAGTATTTCAGTTCGACATCAATAGAAGAAAGAAGTTATCTGAGAAATCAATATCCAAGGTTATGTACTATTCTTATTGCAACGATCGAGTCACCAACAACACCAAGTTATCTGCCCTAAAGCGCAGCTTGTCGACATCACTCAAGTGGACCTTGCTCTATAGAGGAAGAAAATTAGAAAGTTTAAAGGTGACGTTAAGAGCAATCCCTCCAAAAAAATTGTTTCTACAATATAGGTAAATGGTATGCACAATCCTCGACAACTTCTACTGATCTTTGTTATAATTGTAGGAAGTCCGGACATTATGTTAGAAATTGTTTGTTAGGATATCAATATTTATATTTTGATGAGACAAAACAACCCTTGTAATATAATCTAAAGACCCCTGTTTTTAATTGTATTTAGTAAATTATATAAGGTTAAATCAATAGAATAGCTTAGGTTGAAACTGTAAGAAAAGACAAGTCAAGAATTGCAAGAAGACTAAAGCTACATCCTACAAGAAAATAGGACTTGAGTTGTAAGCTATGAGAAGGCCTAAAGTTGTAAGAAGGCAGAAGATACAACACCACAATACTTACTATAAGATGACCTTGACAGTCAAAAGGAATCTTGCAGTGGAATGCTGATAAGAAGTCACTTTACTACAAGAACAGTTAACTGAATGTGAGAAAATCAACATCAAAATAAGGGAAAGTTAATTCATTTTCTAAAAAGTTCCAAAATAGTTAGAAGAGACAAACTGTTAATACAAACTCGCAAGCAAGTCAAATGACGACACTTGAACTAAAATGTAACAACAGACTGTAGCAACATATGGTAAAAGTATTGGTCCCCATCTGCATTTCTGCAATACTGCAATATGCAAATAAAAACGCGCAAGCCGAATCTCACTACTACCAAAAAAACAATTGTCACTCTTATTATTACTGTAAATAGAGGAGGAATGCACCAAAGATAATGAATAACAAGAGCAAGAACACCCAGAATTCTAAGTATTCTCAAGTCCATGAAACATAAAAGTTCTAAGTCACTCGTCCTCATAGAAACAAGTCTATATTCAGAACTGTGAATCTAAGTTTAAAGGTTTAGTTAGAAGAAAAAAAAAATTACATCCCACTTTTGTATGAGGTGTTTTAGGAGTCTTTAACTAGAATATAAATTAGGTTTCTATTTAGAGTTTGTAAAAGCTCTGTGTGGGCTTAAAAGTTTCAATAGGTCTCTTGTGAGACCGTCACACATACGACGGACTCCAAGTATGCCTTTTACAGGCGTAAGTATGTGTTTTTCAACTATAAGTATGTGTTTTAAAAATATGTTTTTTATAGTATGTTTCAAGTATGCATTTTATAGGCATAAGTGTGCCTTTTTCTACTATAAGTGCAACCGTCGCACGATGCGACGGTTGCACATGAGTTTTTGCGTAAAAGTTTTGTCGAGCATATCATGTGGAAGCTAGTTTAGCGATCTTTATATTTTGTTACATCTAGATTAGCTTAGTTGTGTGCGTTGTAATCTGTAAAAATCTTAACAAAGTTCTTCTTTAGAGAAGGGGTAGAGTAGATTTGAAATTTCACTTTTGAACCAATATAATCTACTTGTGCATTTTTACTTATCTTTTATACTTTTTGGCACAACACAAAACTTGCTTGATAAAATCATCTATTTAAGGACATGTTTTTCAAAAAACTCTTCAATTAATATTTTCGTTGCCTACTCAAAGATTTCCACAGTTAAGTTCACTTATTGTTAAGGTTGTAAGTAGTATAGTGAGTTGTAACCTCAAGTTAACTGTAAGTTGTGCTGTAAGATTGAGTATCCTACAAGTTACAGCAAGTGAAATCTAATTTGGTGTTTTGCAAAAAGGCCAAGAAAATTTGGGACAAGATACAACTCATTTGCGAAGTCACAAAACTTATAAAAAAAACGATAAAATTGATAGAAAAAGTACAAGTGGAACATATCAATTCCTTAAAACCCTAGTCTCTTAAATTCTGCAAAAAGCAAATTTCTTTTGCAACCTCAATAGTAGAAACAGAGTATGTAGCTGCTGGAAGAAACAATTCATGCAACAACTTAGAGGCTATGCGATAATTGCAAAAGAAACTCAAATTATGTGTGCTAACACATATACATAGCAAGTTCTGAGAAACATTGAAGAAATAAAAGAATAATTTTATATAAAATGTAAATATTATTGATTTTATAATGTCATATTGTCACGTACAACAAATGCACTGTCTATGCTGGTATTTTGTACAAGAGCAAGAGAAAGTATCGAACATATTTTGTCTATCTGCCTTGGTAGCCAATAATGTCCACAAAGCTTGCAAACAAACACCATGTTATCTTTGTTTGGGGTCCACCCGTACGTGTCAAAAAACTAAATCAAACTGCAGTTTGAAGAATGTGATGCACTTTCTTCTCTTCTTTCCTTCTTTTGTGCTAAATCTCATATGATTCACAGCACTCAGAAGAACTAGAAAATCAGTAAGCATTGGATTTATCTATCAGATTGACATACATATACGTTATTGTTATTCTTATCTGATCATTTATTTGTTCTTCTTTCCACCCGCAAGAATACGTTGAATCTGCAGACCTCTGCTGAAGGCCTGGTTGAAGAGCAGCCTCGTTTGGAACTCCGACACAAATGGAAACCAGGCGAGCACTGCCACCGGAGCAAAGATCATCAATCCCATTACGTACTCATACCCTCTTCCCAGAGCTTTCACTGATCCCCACATTCCCAATCCCTTCACCATTGGCCTGCAAGCTTGTGCTATCTGTTGTTGGGAGTTTAATCATGTCATTAACGCTGCACGTTTTTCAGTGATTAATTAATTAAGCAATGTGTAAGTTACATACCTGCAAAATAGCCCATCCCGTTGGCACGAAGCTCAACAAGCTGGCAAAAATGTCTCCCATTGTGAGCTCAAGGAATTTAATGGAGATGATAAGTCCAACCGCGAATGCAATGAATACGACTAGTTTCAGAAGTCTGAACATCAGCTGGAAATCTGCACTGAACTTTTTCCTCCCCATGGACACAACCTGTGATCAAAGTTATAATTAGTTGCATTTCAACTTAAATTCAGAATGAATGCTGTTAGTTGAAGAATATTTTCATGGTTTTGGAAAAGTGAGAATATTATTGCATGTGTTTGGACTGAAGGATTTGAGAGATGATATGGAATTCATAGTGACAAATTTTGTCACGTTTTTTGGATCGACATAAATTTGAAATACATCACTCTGGTTTGGAACTAATTTTTGAGTGATTTTTGTGAATTTGAAATCCATGAATCCAAGAGCACAATTGTTTTGCGGCTTGCTAACCTTTAAAATCAGCATCACTGCAATAATTACCAGCCAGGACAAGCCATAAACCTGCAACATAAGTAAGTATTCAGAACGCTTCCAAGTTCATAGATCGAAATGACAGGCATACTATACTTAGGATGGATTTGACATTTTAATTGATATATAATCGTAAAACTGTAAAGGTCTTATGTTTCTATTCAAAGTAACATATTAAAGGCAGAGACATGAAAGCAGCAGCAACAAAATCAGAGGCAAAGTGTACGTAATTTCAGATACTCACCACAATACTCTTGTTTTGTTGGGTGACGCTCAAATGATAAACAATGCCATACTGGTATAAGAAGAAGCGAAGAGCAAGGACAATTTCCCAGAACGTTCCTGAAAATCCTGTATGTTGTAGATGTTCTTGCTCCTCATTCCACCACGATTCCCAACTCTTGTTAGCAGGAACACCAATTCCACCGCAGTTGTTTATCCATTTAGTCCAATCATCAAAGTCCTCCACTATCTTTTGCCATTCGAATCCAGAAGGATTGAAAAGGAAGGGAGAAAATAACCAGGAAATAACGAGAAACCACATTGAAAAGGTGAGAAGCAAGAAAGTTTTAGAGTTAGCAGTAGTCGCTCCATAGACATGGAAAACTATAAGCAGAATCATCAGTTCCAGAGCTTTTGTGAAATGGCTTCTTGAGAACATTCTGTAATTCTCAGCAAACTTTTCATGTTTTACAACAAAACCACGGCCAGTGGCTCTGTATTTAGCTCCACCATGCAACACCGTTCGCCCAAAGTAATGGAGCTTCGTCCCAAGTGAAAAGGTAAAGAAGACAGCCGCGAGTTGAAGCTGCATAATTATAAAATCACCAGCTGCAGTTCTAAAGCCCCTCTCTAGTCCAATTTCCATTACCATGGGCAATGTCATCAAAATACCTAGTTGGACTACCGATTGAGATGCCATGACAGCCGTGAGAGCATTATTTCCCTTGGCTCTTGCGAATTGGACAATTGTCTTCTCCAGTCCACTCAAAGAAAGATAGAGTTTACCATACAAGTATGCATATACTGTGAGGACCACCAACTGCATAGCATCATCAATTGTAATTTATTTAATGGAAATTGCAAGGAAATACTAACTTCCACTACAAAATCATTATTAAGATAAAAGTAAAACATATTACCATTGTGCTCACGTAAAAACCAGTGGTTGTATAGTAACATGACAACATGCGGAAGAAATCAAAACGATGCCCCAGTCTGTAGAGATCACGGCTGAGTGTTTGCTCGCCATTACCACAGGCAACTTTTGCTTCAAAAAGTGAGATCTGGTTGAAACCAACATCTCTCCCCTTCCCAACTTGAATATATTCATGGTGAGTAACATTTCCACGTCTTAGAGTTGAATTAAAACCTACAGCAAGAAAGGCAATTTAGATTGTGGTATAGCATAAGCATGTGGAAAATCTGCTTTTTAGATCTAACCAGCAAATATGTCCTCGCTAAGATTGATTCCTCTTGAAGCTTTGCTTATGCCACCTCGGGTGATGTGGAAAATCCTGTCAAAAACATCTGGATGCCCATAGTGGAATCTCACCCTATACAACGACAATTCAAGGAAAAGGAATCATATAAACTATGATTTCAGAACTCAAAAATAGACAATGAAAGACAACACTGTTCACCTATCAGCTGTAGACAAACCAAAGATATTAGTCAACATTCATAGGGAAAAATAATATTAATAACTGAACATACTTTAAAGGTCTTGCAAGAACTCTCTGCCCAATTGTCACAAAGCTTGTCTCTTGGTTTGACATAAACCATGCCAAAGATGAAACACTGCTTAAAGATATGAATCATTAGAGAGAACAAATTTAAATATGTATAAAATTTGGAGAAAGCTACAAGCAACATCCAACCTTCCAGTGAAAATATGCTCACGAACACCCAAGATTGTAGGTGGTCGCACCCCATGATCCTCATTAAATTCCTCAAGTAGATTTCGCATCTTAAAAGCTTCTTCCAAATAATTATCCTACAAAAGAAGCAAGATACTAGGTTCCTCGCTAGAAAAATTCTTCATCTATATATCTGAGTTCAGAATATCTGAGTTTGTTTACCTGGTTCATATCAATGGTCTGAAGAGCTTCTCCCCGAGTGAAAATAATGGCATGATTTTGGTTTTCAGGTTTCCCTTCTCCTATTTTTGCTGACCCTGGCAGTTTTATGCGGTAGATTTCCTATAGAGAAAACAAAACTCAATCAGTCTTGGAGTTAAATCCATATCACTTTGATGTTTATTTAAGATAACAATTACCTGATCAAGATTATCCACAGCTTTTACCAAAACAGAATAATAAACCTTCTGATTTTTTCCACCTTCCCTTTCCTCAACTTCATCAATATATGCCACACGAAGAGATGGATTACTGCGAAGAAGTACAGAGACAACAAGATTGCAACAAAATGTGCTCATTAACATGAGTTAATTAAAATAAGATATACTAAATGATTCTTCACTTTGTCAGAATTGCACAACTTACTTAACCATCAGATTTAAAATGTCAGTTGCATGTCGATCTCCACTTCGTTTCTGGTTCCCATAATTCTGGCAGGTGGCAACATAAGTGAACTTCATGTCAGCTACAGCCTCTAGTTGAGTATACATGGATCTTTGACACTTCTTATCTTCTGCCGATGGTTCAGTTATGGTTTTATAGCCTTTATGCATATCTGTTCAATTTAGGCAAACAAGTTAGAAACAAAGCTGATGGTAGTCTGATAATTACATCTTGATTTTTCTTTATAAACATTACGATTTAGAAAATCCGGTGTCAGCAGTTCAGATTTGCTAAAAGAGCCTGATAAAGATGAAGTTGTATACTCTCTCTCTCTCTCTCTCTCTCTCTCTCTCTCTCTCTCTCAGTTTCTAAAGATGAATATTTACATTAGCCAATCATATTTAAATTTTTATTACTCACTAATATAATTGAGGAAAGAACTCTCTTACCATCTTCTCCAGCCATGTCTAGAAAAGCTTGAAGCTTCAATGCCCTTCGATAATACATCATCCCTCTGACTGCATGGCAAGAAGACATATCAAACAGAGAAATTAAATACATAAATGCATAAGCGAGACAAGGGAAGATAAGAGAAGTAGCGACAGAGAGAAATAGACCCAACTAACCTGTTCTGCTAAGAGTTTGGCCCCGTAAGGATGCCCAGTGGCGTAGTTGCAGTATGTTCTCCTCATTTTCCCAGATTTCAGATTCTTTGCAATTTATACGTTCCATGAAGTTATTCCATTCATCTGAATAAATTATTAACATGGTAGTCAATCAAATGATAATAGACAAGTCAATTAACAAGAAATACATAACACTACAAACATTTCGGGTTCAGACATAAAAGCAAACCTGGATATATCTTTTGAAGGTAATATATAATTGATACACCATCTTCATTTTCCATCTCAAGATCACTCTTGGAGTAAACCGTCTCCTCACTATAGTAGGGCGTCATAACACTGTAATGCCAAGTGATAAGATTATTATCCAGCAGAACTATCAACATATTTCTAAAGATGCCTGATAATGATTTTAGTAAGAACCAGACAGCTAAATGTTAGTTTAATACTTCTTGAAGATGTTTGTGATGTATTAAGTTTGATCTCAGATTGACCAAGATTAAGTTAGGGAAGAGATAGCTCTAACAGTGAACATTCAAAACTAATTGCAAAAAAACCTAAACCTTCAGTTACTGTTTAGACAATGTGCTAAGTACAACACCAGAGAGGATGAACAACCAGAGTAAAATATCAGAAAAGGCGTAGGTGGTCTTATAACAAGTCGATAACTATAATAAGCAGTTCTGAACCCCTGACAAAAGAATACAGGAATAAGTAGTGCAAACAGTGTGCATTGCGTAAGGGACCATGTTATTTACCTGAATGACAACATTTTGCGTACTGGAGGTGCATGTGGCATATACATGAAAAGTGAATTTGTGAAGAATGCTATCCTCCTCCGTGCTTCAAGGTTTGTTGGCACGTCAATTGCAGATTCTTTCACAGTTAGTAGCAAATAGAGGCGTCGTATCTGTGAAAAAATCACACACACGGAGCTTCATATACTTCCTCTAAAAAATAACTCATTGGTGTGCATATGTATGTTTGCGTAAAGTGATAGATACAAGGTGCAAAATGCATTTGCATATACCTGTTCTTCCCATTGTGCTGTATTTGGGGGAGGAAATGAAATATTGGCAAAAAGTTGCTTCGCAGAATCTTTGCTTCCCTGACCAAGTTCAGCAAGTTCGCTGCATTCAATCAAGTAAATCTCATTAGGCTATACCAGATAAAGTTTCAAGGAAGAGGTATAATCTATTTCTATATACTGCACTATCTACCAACCGGATCTCATTCACCATCATGTCACGGGTAACTACTTCCAACATATCTTGCAGCAGTAACACAACACTATCTTTTTTGGATGCATCACCTTCTTTCTGCAACATACATAGAACATCCCAATTTGACATAAATAAAACTTGAAACAGAAAACTTAAATATTCAAAGAATTGATCATAGAGGTCATACCAGTATCTCCACGAGTTCTACAAACTTCTTGCAAAGATCAGGTAAAGACCTCATTCTAAAATTTGCAAGGAATGTATTTTTTGATATATTACTCTCAACTTCTCTTATGATGCTCCCAATAATCCTGTTTCAGGTGAGCAAACATTAGACCAATAATGCAGCTAAACACACTCCTTAACTGTTATACTGGTCTCATTTCTCCTCAAGATTTATGGAAAACAAACAAAAAGCTTTTGTACGACGTGATACATGCTGTCTAACATGAATTTTTAGTTTTAAACAGTGTAAGCATAGAGGGATCTACATAAAGCTAAATCAAAAGATTAATTAAAAATGTAAGAGTTGCATAAAGTAAAACATGTTCATCGGAAAATATCATGGAAACTAGTGCATACAGAAAAATCTGCTTCATATATCTTAGCAAGACACCCATCGCAGTGTGGGGAATGCAGGATAGGTGTGGAAAATGACAGCATGATCTTAATAAAATGCAACATACCATATAGATACTGATAAAACATTTAGTATAACTACTGAGATACTCATTTGTAAATTTATGGAAGTTGTTGAAGAAGATTAGCAGGCAAGACTTGAAACTGATTATTAGCAATCTCACAGTACGCATGCAACCATTTAAAGCAGCACATATTACACAGTGCAAACTATTATAAGGATTAATTACAATTGACATTACATGATTTGACACTTTTTTGTATAAACTTTGAATCACTCCATTTTGTCGTACGGACTTTAAATTTGATGTATTTTACTATATCGGACAATTCCTAGACGTTGATTTCTAAAGCATGTAGGATTTGTTGCGGCAAAATCCATCAAATTTATAGTTTATACATCAAAATGAAATGATTCAAAATTTATACAAAAAGTGTCAAATCATGTATAGTTCATATGGGAAAATGTTTTTAACCCTTATTATGATGTCACATGCAAATGGAACTTATATATTCCAATTAATATGAAGAAATAAAACCTTTTCTCAGTCTCTCCACTGATCAAGGCATTGAGCACAAGTTTAAATGACTCATAGCATTCAATGACGGCACATTTCATATACTCATCGGCGCATATACGCTTCCAAAGATCGGCATCCTTTGGTCGAAATTGGGCTGCCATATCTAATGCTATTGGGATCTGAAAAAGGAAATCGCCAAACAAGAATTATGTGAACATAAATAAATATAAAAGTATGCAAGTCTATACCTTGCTAGCAAGCAAAAAGGGTGGCCACTGAATTAATTTCAGACTAGGATCTGAGGAGTAGGGAACAAGAAGTAGATCCATCTCCCTGAAATAAATTATTCTATGTTTAGTTCTTGTGTTTCCTAAATGTGTCAAAGTAATAAACACAAAAAGGTATGACAGGATGTTAAATTCAAACTTTGTTCCAGAGGCCTTTCCTGTCACTTATGAGATCTTCTTCACGGAAGCTGCATATTACTTCATTCCACAACTGAGCAAATTTTGCAGCTTCACTTCTCCTACTTGCATTGACCTACAAATGAAAGAAAATTGAACAATTCAGAATCATGGGGAGATGGAAAGATACCATAAGATGATGATAAACCTTCTTGAGGTCTTTCGAATTAGGATATCCTCTTTTCCTAGTTCTGTCAGTTGGCACCAAATTAGCATTGAATGCAGCAGGTAAAGACTGAAAGCGTGACCTTAGCATTCCTAGAGTTCGGATCTGTGAAATGACACAATGAACATAGAACAAATGAACAAGTTTGATGTAATATAAAAGGTTAATAAGGATTAGATGTAACTATGATGCTATTAGCAACTAATTCACCATCTAAGTTGTTTATTCCACACTCCAAAGATTGAAAGAAAATGGGGGGAGGGGGATTTGAAATAAACTACTCAATGACATATCAGCCATTATTTATCTATATCAACTTCTAATACAGATTGCAAGACAACAGAAAAGGTTACTGAACCTTGAGACATAATAATATATAATTAATTTCCATGGAATGTCCTTGATATGGTCACTATAACCCTTACATTTTATTGGAATGAAGTTCTTATTTTAGAATTGTTCCACCAAAAAAAACACATTGTTTTAACTTAAAAATGTAGTCCATAGAAACTAAGGTTTTATTAAGAATGTTGAAAATTAAATTAGATAGAGAACTTCAGCAAAAACGTGATAAATTAGCAGTACCTCGCCAAGCCGATCAAAAGCCCCAATGAAACCTCCATAAAGTGTGGAGAATATAGCATAAAAAATCTGGGCGTCCATGAAGTAAACCTGTATGTGGGAAGAATCAAGAGATCGAGTGATGAAGGTTTAGAAGGAGTATAGCATGAAAACCAATATTAGATTGAATATGTGCTATGATAAGAAAGACGTACAAGGATAACAGGTGCCCAGAGTGCAACAACAGCTCCATAGTTATGCTTAGCTGCATTTCGAATAACATCATCTCAATATTGTGGTTTGTGAAGATGATTCTAGAAAATATAGTGAAAGATCAAAACACATACCATGTGGGAAGAACTCGTGCCACTCATAGTCAACATTTTTTATGCTCATGATATCTTGTGTAGGCTTCACCAGAGGTTTAATCTGGATGAAAAGACACTCTGGAATAAGAGAACAAATATGCTCCCATTTTACTCTGACTGACTGACTAAAAGATGTGAACATGCATACCATCATAAAATAGTTGAATGCAAATTTTGAGCAAAGAAGCAACACCCAAAATAGAGTATACCTGTTATCAATTAGAACAGAAAAAAATGTGTTAATTAATGTTAAAAGTATAATTAAACGGATTAAATGAATACACAACTTGAGTGCAACATACTTGATAAGTGCAAATTGACTTTCATGCATTCCCCTTCCAACGTAGATTCTTGGCTGAAAAATCACAGGCAAAGCATTTAGAGTTAAATGATGCCATCCTAAATGAAGAATATATGAATGCATAGAAGAAACGACAGGAGGCTACAAAGAAAACAAGAATTCTATCAAAAAGAAACCTAAGTTTTGCCTATTACACCAGATTAATCTTGGTTTTCCTGAATTTCATCTCTTCCCCCCAAATATTCGATTCTATGAATGGACCTTGTAGTTGAGTAAAGGGAAAACTGAGTAATTATTTCCTACAATTATACTTCAATTAAAAATAAAAAATAAAAGGAAATTCTGGGAAAACTGTAAATATGAGCAACATGGAACACAAAGGAAAAGCTTGCTTATGAGTGGCATGTATTATTTTACTTGTATATTTGGTTTCTCTTTCCCTAATACTCAACCCCAATAATGTTTCAAAGGTTAATTCTTTTACAATGCAAATGGAAAAGTGTGTACATATTTCAGTGGATGATGCATGAGGTGTTCCTCTTTGAATGCTACCATTTCTTACATCACAATAGAATTTACCTGCAACATCAACTTAATTTCTTTTTTGCATGATATTCTCAATATATATATAATTAACTATTTTATTTATTACTATATTAAAAAACTATTCTATGTACAAAAGTGTATTTTATAAGGTAGTCATAAGACCAGAAAGGCTCTATGGTCGGAGTGTTAGGTTAGCGAAGAAATATGAACATGTACATAAGAAATTAGGGTTGCGGAAATGAGAGTGTAGGGCTGAATTTGGAGACGACATATATACTTAAACAAAAAAACTAAGGAATGAATCCATTAGAAAGAATGTAAAGATCCCAGTTGATCAAAATCAGTTAAGCATGCTTAAAATGGCTGAACATGTATAGGAGACATTTAGATATGTCTTGTATTGAAAGAAGAAATCATCAACTCAAATAAGTAATCGCACTAAACTCTCAAAACTATTCAAGTTTTTGTACTTTACCTACAAACTATGTAATTGTTGTACATTACTCCATTAAACTGTGTAAATTGTTGCACTTTGCCTTTTTAACTCTCAAATTTCTCAAAGTACCCTTAAAAAAAGTGTTTAATTCATAATATTAAAATTAATTATGATATATATTTTAAAAATTATATTTTATTTGAATTATTTAAAATTATAAAATATCTTTTAAATATCTATTTTATCTGAATATTGAATTAAATTATAAAAAGTATTTAATAAATTACATTTTCTGAGAAAGAATAAAACAAAATTATAAAATGAACATTGTTTTCCTGTATTACGAAGAGCCTTAAATATCGGGATTTTAAAAAAAAATTAATATTTCCAATTCTACTATTTGGAATAACATAGAAATTTTATTTTTTTTGCTAAAATATTTATATAATTTTAATATCTTGAACAAAATTGAACTTTATAGAAAATATTTATAATTCTACTATTTTAAGAAAGATATATTTTAAAAGCTATTTTGGGGATTTTTGCGAGTTGAAAAGACAATCTAAAACAATTTACAATGCTTGGTCGGAAATGTTTGAAAGAGAAAAGAAAAAAGCTTGATTGGCAAAGTGAATAAAACTTGAAAGTTTATGTAATCACCCCCAACTTAAATTAAATGGGGAAGTTGAAGAACTAAAAAGAACTTCAAAAGAAACAACTAAGAAAGACATTTTCCTTAAATATAAATGAATAACATTTTTTCAACATGATACCGAATGAATAATGATCTATATATCTTACCCAATATCGTGGTTATTGGCTAAAGGTTTAATTTGTTATTATTATATTTAAGTCGATAAGAACACATATAAGGAGTGAGGTTGGCTGCTAGTAAGATTGAGATGAACAATGGTATTTTATACTTATTATTTTTCAAAAAAAAATTCTGAAAAACTACTTTCAAAATTTTGGCAATATAAAAATTATTTATCCATGTAAAAATTATAGCCATTAGTTCAAGAAAGTAAACTAAACTAAAGCTAAATCAAAGGCAGTATAAATTTATAATATAGATATATAAATTTCATAAAAACTTATTAACATAGAAGTTACGTTCTATCCAATATCAAAATAAAATAATGTAACATAAGGTACTAATTCATCTAAAGTTTAATATGTAATTTCAAAGTGAATTTTTAGCTATTCAATTCTAGTTTGATTCGATTAGTTTATAATGTTGGGTATATGTCAATAAAAGACTTAAAATTTAAAGAAAGCCTATGTAAACTTATTAAATGAATTAATAAGACTGGAAGAACATCTAAAAATGAATTTATAAGATAGGAAGAACAAAAATATATTTGAGTATTAAACTTATGTATTTAATTATTTAAAATATTTGTTTATATTACCAGATAACAAAGAAGTTTCAAATTGATTACTTTGTTTTTTGTATGTAGTATAGTATTAAGTTTTGTTGTACCGAATTTGTCTTTCCTTGAACTAAGTTTCAGTTGGATTTAGTATTTGTTTATCGTATAAGATCAACTTTAGCGATCCACTTATTTTGAATATATACTAGAAATTAACTTTTTGTCCAAAAGGTTGGCAATAGCAAATGTATTTTATATTTTTATCATACTAATTATTTTCTCCATAACCTAATATTTTTATTGGAAATAATCAAAGCGCTAAGATCCCATGATACTAAGGCACATAAAAAATACATGGCCCTGTCTATTATGATAGACATTTATGCACATATGCGGAAGGCAATTTTTTTTATTTCCTAATTAAAAAACATTATGAATCACCTAACAAAATATTGCAGAAATTGAATGTACCTAATTCTCCAGGAGACACTACGTTGAGAAATAAATTCAGATGACAAGGTCTAGTTTTGACATTTGGCAATCGCTAAGGAAATACATATATTATTATCATATAAACTTATATGAGAATTTGATGAGTATAATTTGTAATGAAACCTTATTACCTCACGATTCAAACTCATTTTCTTAAATCAATATGATTGTGGATTGACTTGTGAGAATCGTACTCGATTATGATTTCACCGTACATGAGTAAATGCAGTGTAATTAGTTAAGATGAGAATAATAGAGTAGACATAGTTACATACCTGTGACCACCAAAGGAAAAACCTGATGATACGCGAATCAGAGTTCTCGATCCAGCGACGCAGCATTGGAAATATAAACAAGATTGCTCCCAGTAAATTTGGTAGTAAGTATAGTGCTACGGCTGTCATGTATAAAGGAGGCAATGCCACCGGCAACCCCTTCATTTTGTCAAGGAAAGCCAATGCATCCTTCACCTTATCGCCAAACAACCAGGTGAATGCATCACCGTTTTGGTGCACATAACACGCAGCAAGTATGAAGGACCACGCAACGCTCACTATTATTTTCAGAATATTTCTAAATACGTCACTCAACTTCCATCTCAGATAGCCTGGGAAGTTTAGAACCAGGTCCAAAATACCTACATTTCAGAGAAAAAAGAAAAGATTTGTATTATCAGACAAGTAACCAATTAATTAACACTTTAGTTAACAACCACTTATATTAAAAGCTCAAGCGCCTATTAGATAGATGTTATACATACTCTGAAGCAAGCGAAGAAATGCTGCGGTGATAAAAATACTAGACATCTTGTATAAGACATCCTTCTGGAAGATATCCAGCACAGAAACGTCACTCCATGCGATGATAATCATTATCTGCAGGTGAACAATCAATCCAGATTTAGTTTTGGACAAGCACCTGAATGTAGGTATAGTAGGGATTTAAGAATCTTATTTTATATATAGTAGTTAGTCCTTTTTCATTAATTTGTTCTAATACCTGTAGAGCAAGTACGAGAAATGTCCACAAACGATCAAAACTTCGGAAAGTATGCCATAATGTCCGGGTTTCTGCAAAGTATGATTTCCCTAAGTTCCCAGGCTTTTTCTGAGGAGCACGCCTCCCCTGAAACAGCAGTCCTACTAAGTTTACAACCAACGTTTAATCATGCAAAGCACGTAAATCACCAGCTGACTACTGATCTCACCTGCGCTACATCTCGTGTTGATTTGAAAAACTCACCATCGTCACGCATTGGCCAACCCAAAGAGAAGCAGTCTGATGACCTATAGTAGTTTGTCAAAGTATAATTTCAGAAAGAGCACACTTCATATTATTATTATTGAATGCTACTAAACAATTTTAGTACACTTTACCAGAAATACTCATTCAGGTCATCATAGTTGCACCAGGCAGTGTGGGGGGCTTTCCCATTTTTGCTTTTCCTGGATTCCTGGAGAAAACCAGTATCATTTTTTAATCTCTGAAGCATAACACGTGGAGTTCCTCTGAGAAAAAAGCAATGTACCTTTTCAATCACTTGGTAAATGGGGGTGATAACTTTCCTCAAGAAAGATTCATCATCCCCACCATAAGAAGGCTTGATGTTTTCTCCGGTGACAATGCTAACATTTCCAGCTAAGAGTCCGTGGAGTTCATATGCCATCTGAACATCAACTCATATAATCAAAGAAAAGTAACAATTACCGAATTCATGTATATCACTTTAGCTGGTGAATAATGCCAAAGGAGTTTTTTTCAGCATTGGTTAACTATATGTAACATAAATTAATAACTCACATTGTGGAAAATGTAGCATAGGCACTCAGGCATAAAGCGGACATTAGCTGCTTCACCCCAGATAAGAAGATAAAGGCCCATATAAAGTATCTTTCTTTGTTGCATTTCCTGCTGTCCTTGGGGGAGCCTATACACAGTGGATTTAATTAGTCATCATGATCATAATATCTGAATAGCTCCTCAAAATTGTGGCTGTCTTTGCCACAACTAAGTCATCTTACCTTAAGCTGTGTTTTTTGCCCAAGTACTTACACCACGTCTTATAATTCTTGAAAATTTTATTCATGAGTGCATTTAAAGCTCGATCATCAATCTGAGTAAAAATAAATAAGAATATTGAGTTCTTTATTCGGCTTAAATATAAATAAGTTAACCACAATCAAATTATACACAAGGTACGAGTTTAGATGATACTCAATCTATTAAAATGTACTTGTTAGGAAAGTCAAAAAGAAAATGAATGGGGAAAACTACTGCAAGCAGGTTATGGTTAGAATTTATTGCTCCATATGATATACAGTTGAAGATAAGAATCAGCGAAATTCCATTCTCTCAAAGCAAAAACATTAAGGGCAACATACTTTATTTTGTGGTTCAGACTTAGGGATTAGCCTTGCATGGATATTTGCAAGCAATAAAATCAAGTGCTCCCTCTGATTCCTGACATTGTCCCTCTGTGGATGTCAAAAACTCAGTGCTGAAATATCTCATCTAAAAAGGCATAAATTTATCGTCTCATTCTCCAGTTAAACAATTCACAAGACATGCCTGAAACCCAAACATAGCTCTCAGCCAATCAAGGAGGTCCAACTCCCCTGATTTCTGCCGATGCTGCTCAAAAGAGGCCGGCCATGTTAAACCATTTGTGTTCCGTAAAGCAGTCACAGAAGCTTTCACCTGACATTATCAAAGTATTTAATGCCTTAGTACTTCTAATAGACTATGGATGTCAAGAAATGCACCTTTATGTATATACATAGATACTCAGAGGGTGCAAATGAATCACCTCTTCTAGCTGCATGATGGACTGTGATGCACCCGCAGAATCCAGTGGAAGAATGTTATATGGAGCATAGATTTCCTGTTTTGCCTGGACATCATTTGCTGCAGCCATAATCTGTTCAATAACCATTACTTTAATATGGCAAAGCTATTGGCGACGTCGATCTGTGCCTCAGATGCAGGCAACTTTATGGAAAGAATATTTGAACGAGTAAACTGACCTCAGGAGCAACTTCCTCCACTTTTTCAGTCTTGTTAACAGCACAAAGCACTTCAAACAGCACTCCGGCCGTCTGGTATGCTTTTCCAAGCTGAGCTCTGCAAAGGAAAAGTTAATTCAAATGATGAGCTTAGCTAGCCTCTTTTCCTACATATAATTTCCCATGGAAAGAACAGGTGTAAAACTATCATTTTAGCAGCCGTACCTGTCAGCTTGCTCCCCCTTGTTAAGAGACACAACATAGTTCTCATAGTATTGCTTGTAGAAGCTCTCAATTTCCCGAGCATCTGTCTTCTTGACCCGGGAAGCAAGTGTCGCTGCATTATCCTGAATAAATACAGTTCAGAAATAGGTTTGATTCTAGATACATACAAGTAAAAACTAGCAACACATGATTTATGACGCCTTCTCTTTTAACAGTACAATGTCAACATGGTCCACCTCATTTCAGATTGTCAATCAATCATTTTTTTCCTTTTCTAGTGAGTTATTCAATCTATATATAACTATGTGAGCACTACTCTTTAGACCCGTATTATTGCATTTCTAAAAGAAATTAATGCAGAACACCTATGATATATAAGAGGGTAAAAGAAACAGAAAATTTAAAAAATACCAAGGTTCAACATAAACCAAATATATTATTGAATCTTAATTCTGTTAACGAAGTTGTCTCACTCATCATCAACCACTCGAAGAAAGCTGGGGAAAATTGTAAAGGAAAAGAGTCTAAAGACAATAGGCTTTTGAAATTCATTGAAAATTATAACATAAAATATGGAAGAAAAGCATACTAGAGTGCCTTTCTCCAGAAAACAGTTCAGAACAAGTACAGATTTTTGAAACACTCCATATAATTGTTCTACATTAAAATGTATATATCTTTCCTGAACATGTACTGGACTAAAATAGTAAATTACATATATTTACCCTTTCCAATCTTTGATGGAGACTAGTTTTGAATTGTCGTACACCACGTCCACTGGAATTCGGGTCCAATCTGTGTGACTTCTCAAACGCATAAAACCGACCTATCAAATAACAAAGGAACGAAATGCTTCAGAAATTTTTATGATCTTCAAAACAGATCATATAACTTTTCTCCGCAAATATTGACCAAATCCTTTTCTGCGAAAGCAGGAATTTCAGAACGGGGAGCAACAAAAAATATATAATGATGCAAGCACATACACATTTCTTATTCATAAATAATTATCTCAAAGCAACATGCAGAGAATCCCCTAAAATACTTAAAACCATCTGAGCTTAGCATAAAATTATCGGAGACAGGAAATGAACGGTATTAATAAATAGGAACGCACAGAGATAGGCTACGCGAGGGCGTTCGCTCTGGATCTCAGCGGCAACACGGAGAATGGGGGCAATGGAGTATTGGAGAGAGGAGGGGACAACCTCATTGTCGAACACCTCCATGGAGAACGTGGTCATGGCGGCGCTGCGTGAGGGCCGCCGTGAAAGCGCCGATTGATCATGATTCCCAGAGGCGGTCATCGCATTGAGAAACCCTTCCAAATCGAGGAATTAATCAATCAATCAACCAAAATCTCTCAGCGCATGCAGAGGTAGAGCTGCCACCGGAGAAATCCTCTCCGGCGCCACTCCCTAATCTAAGCTAGCTGCTTCCAATTTCTGATCACCATGCATCAATCAATCAATCCATCAACAAAAATCAAAAAAAAAAAAAAAAAAACCGAAAATCAAACAAAACAGCTCACATTGTAAATGATCCGTCGGAATAACAGGCGTGATGAAGCAACGAGATAGATAAACGCGGATTTTCTAGAGAGAGAAAGAGAAGAGGCCGGCGAGAGTAACACACACACCCACGGTGTATGTGTGTTGTTGAAAACTGCCTATGATCAGAAATTAGAAATGAATTAAGGGATGATATGTTATGTTATGTATGAAGAGAAGAAGGTGAAATGAGAGGGAAGGGAAAAGGAGCGAGGGAGAATTGAAATGGAATATGAGGAGGGACACGTGGCTGGCTCTCCGGGTTTTGCGCATTTGGCCGTTAGAAGTTTGCCTCTCTTTTCTTCTACCCTGTTTTACTTCTTTTCTTTTACATTTCCAGCTTAGTCAAAACATGAAACACACCTAGCTCTATTTCAATCTTTTCTAGACTCACTCAATGGTATGTTTGTTTTGAGTCCACGTAGGATTAGGGAAATTCGATGAAGAAATTTTGGGTTTTTAAAATAAAGATTAATAGTTAAAATTTATGTTTGTTTAAACAATTTGTAGGGTAAGATTAGTATTATAAATGTCAAATCAATGTTGGAAAATATATTATATAGCATTATATTGTTAGTTGATATAATAGTAATGATTGTACTAGTAGAAATTTAGGTATGTATTGAAATTTGTGTATTAATAAGTTATAATATAGGGTTAATGATTGTGTTTTTATTTAAATAAAATATGATTCTGGTAAACTATATAATCTTCTTTTAACCTCAAAACAAACGGAGATTTGAATGAATTCAAATCTCAACTCCCGACTAGCAAACACTAATCCAAACATAGCCGTGGGATCGATTCGACCGCGAATTATTATTGATGCAATTCAATTATGCATAAATTCGGTTCTATGATTAACTCGGTTAAAATCGATTGAAAATTAGGAAATTCGGTAGAATAAATTCGACCGCGAATTATTATTGATTTGGTTCAATTAAGCATAAATTCGGTTTTATAAAAATCCCGGTTAAAACTGGAATGAAAACTAGGAAACTAAGTCGGTTGAATGGTTTTTTTAAACTTTTTAGTTTCTACTTATGCACTCACTTTTTTTATGTTATTCTTTGAGTACATAAATGTTATGATATTTATACATAAATGTTAAATTATTATAACTTAGAGGTTAAATCATACTATATGAATTTTTATAGTGAAAAAAGTTTAAGTAATATCACTTAAAGGTTATGATATATGTATGTAAATGTTATATTAATATAACATAAATGTTACATAACTTTTATTTATATTTTTTATACTGAAAAAAGTCTAAGTAATTTTATTTAAAGATTATGATATTTGTACATGAAGGTTATACTCGGTAAACATAAAGGTTATGTCATAAATTAAAAAAAAAAAAAACTTGGGCACTGATCTGGGATAGACCCGACTCGCATGCCCATGATTCATGCACTTTGTGCACACAAACATTACCATATATATATATATATATATATATATATATATATATATATATATATATATATATATATATATACATACATATATCAAATATTTTTTATAACTTCACCAAGAACACGACACACCCACAAATTCTCACACGTTTAATTTTATTCTTTAAATTTTTTAATATAAGAAATTAAGAAATATTTCTAAAATTCCAAAAGGATTTTATGTCTCAGAAAATCAGAAAATAATTTAAAATGTTAGATTGATGTTAAAAAATATACAAAAAAGAAATTTTAATTAAAATTTTGAAGGAATCTTTGAGAAAATTTGACAGTTATTTTTATAATTAGAAACCAACAATAAAATCTATTAAATTTGTTGTTATCAACCGATGCAAAACTGGCATTATTGTTAACCGAAAACACAACGGTTGCATGTAGTGTTGCATTTAACTTGAAAGACTACATTTCTTTCAACAGTTCTAACATACCTCTACAACTCAAACAGTTCAGCATTATACCACAAACCAAATGATTGCACTTAGTCAAGAATCTCTAGATTCCTCAGTTAATATCTTAGTTTTTCCGCATCCTCATGTCTATTGGCCCTTTCCAAACATAGTCCGATAAATCGAATCAAAACATGACCATTAAATACATTGTGTAGTAGTGTCATCAAACTTACACCACATGACAGTAACGCTTGATTTGGGCATCTCACACTCTTAAACATCATATGAATCATAATTCAGTTGTCGCTTTGCAGAAGTCATTCTCCAAATGTCTCGCAATTTACACACATTCAGCTACAAGAAGGCTTTTATGAATTTGTCGCTTTGCAGAAGTCATTCTCCAAATTTCTCGCAATTTACACACATTCAGCTACAATAAGGCTTTTATGAATTTGTCGCTTTGCAGAAGTCATTCTCCAAATTTCTCGCAATTTACACACATTCAACTACAAGTAGGCTTTTATGAAGTTTGAACACAATTAGTTTCCATCATATATTTTGTCTAGTAAAAATTTAGTTACGCCAATGAAGAAGTAAGCTACCATCCTTCATTGTGTTATCACTGTTGTTCATTAGCTTCACAGAAAATTGGCCTCCAAAGCAAAGCTCTGTATCATTCACAACTGTTTTAACTAACTCAACAACTCTTTACCATCTCTAGTACACTAATACATGATGAATCACATATATCCGGACTAGGCTGAATAAATGTGTTCACATGTACAAAACACTGCAGACTCTGCCAATATCAAAAGTGACGTTTAGGACGTAACATGACTCAAGAATATGTTCATGATCAGGTTTTGCAGGCACCTGAAAAGGGTAACTCTTTATCTTTTATCGATTAAATGGCAATCCTCCAATACAAATCATTCAATCCCATCCCTTAGGACCTCATTGCTCTTTGGGAGTATCTCCATAGGCTAAGAGCTAGAACTGCTGAGCCAGCAATGCCAATCAATATCTGCATCATGAAGAATAAGGAATATCTGATTGTTCTCTATCATGAAGAATATGGATGGATACAAAATGACAAATTACATGCATTTTAAGATCATAAAGGAATATCTAATTCCTAATTCTTATAAGCTTATCATGTAGCATTTACCTTAGCATCTCTGGAGCCCATGAATGATTTTAGCTTCTGAAAACGGGATGACTGGGGCATTAAAATTACTACAGTGTACTGCTTTTTGCACGGAAAAGGTATAATTCTTCGTAATGCTGACTGAGTTGTTAAAGGTGTCAAGCTACTTCTTACTCTGTTGCGTCCCTCATCTTGAATCTGCAAGTATAACCACGATATGCTACCCACAGAAACTTCGAGAAAATTTATTTCTGTCTGTCAAATTGACAGAAATTTTGAAACAAAGCATGTATGTATACCACTAAGAAAAAAATCATTTCCAGTTTATTAAACTTGTACAAATTTTTCAACACCATCGTTACATGTCAAAGACAATTAATCTAGAGAACATAGAACAGTGGAACAATGCATATACCTTGAATGAAACACCAACATCACCACAATAAATTCTCGACTGGTAGCTGCGTAGAATCCTGTCCAACCAATAATAGTTCTCCTGGGGGAACAAGAATGAGCACAAAGAGCACAATTGACCAGCATAGTCATGTTCGTAAGTTATATAAGTAGTTTGAACTCTACTGATTATTTTATGGTGATATAATAGGCATCAAAGAGCTTCTTTGTCATTTTGTCCAAACCATCCAGATGTAATATAATTATTCTCATGGAATGCATTTCCTAATAAATTCTAATTCACCTGCAGTCCATTTTCATGGGCTCTTTGCTCAATTTCCAGGATGGCTGAAACATCATCATCTAAAGGTCCCTCCTCTTGAAGGCGTTGGATTTCATCCAAGGCAAGACTCACCTGTACAATGACTTGCCACATAAGATACAAATTTGATTGGAACAAAAAAGAGTGAAAAAGAAGAAGCCCACCAGTGTTGATGAGATTTCAGGATCACAAGAAAAATTCACACTTATATCTCCACGAATGTTTCCAATTCTTGAAGGTTTGTTACCACCAAGAAAAACAGAAACTCCAGCAGCGTATATCTGGAAGATTACATTGTTTACCAGAATATTAGCTAGGACAAATAGTGCATATATTGTATAATAACACAAAAAAATAATAATAATAACTCGTGTATGTACCTGTCCATGCTTAAATCGGAGAACTTGTAGTATCTTTGTTTCGAGGAGCTTGCTAATTAATCCAGTCAAGTGAACATCGTCCATCTATTAAACAAAAAGAGAGGAGCATGACAGTTTGCTATGTAACTAATATTAGGACCCATTTCTTACTCGGTTTAAGATGTCCCTCAAGAAAAGTAAATTGAATGACTTGAGAAAAGGCTTAACAGTACCATATTTTCATTCTTAAGTTCAACAGGAAAGCACAACTGGACTGAGCACTGGGCTTCCACCATAGGGCTCCAAACAACTTTTCTACAAGCACAAGTATAATGTTAGTGGCAATGTGCATAGAATTTGAGCATATACAGCTAACAAATACACCCTCGAAAGGAAACATTTTTAAGAGAATCATATACAAGGATAAAAGTTTAAATGTTAAGCATTCATATTAGGGAGAAGAATAACATTTTACATAGTACAACTATAAATATTTGTTCTTTTAACTTTATTTTTCTTGATAAGAATAAATATTTGCTGTTTTCTTACAGGATAGAGAAATTTCATTTATCAAGCATCATATCCAACTGTTAGAGAATCAAATCAAATCAAAAGTAGACCTACCTAATTACAGTGGAAGGAAAAGTAAATGGTAAGCCATTGAGTTCATCACGTTTGAAATTCAGAATTGGCTCAGGAGGTCTTGGGATCCCTCCCTGAATCAAATTTCAAGAACTTGTAATCAACAAGATATATATATATATATATCCATCACAACAAACTCCAGACAAAGCCACAGCACTTACCAAATACTGCAGTATCAGAGGGCAAGCAATGGAAGGGTCAATATTCCCAACAATGACTACAGTAAAAGTTGATGGATCCTTGAAACAATTATTAAAATATTCACAAGCTTTGAACGGGTCAACTTTCCTTAGATCACCAATTCTAATTGGCTGTGAGGAAAATATTGACAATGTTAGTTTCAAGTTATACAATAGATAATAAAGAATCTAAGAAGGGTAAATAGGCTACCCTGAAAAAATAGGAATCCCCATAATTGATCTCCCTCACACGGTTAGCAAATGCGGTATAAGGATCTCTCTCTTGAGCACGTACAGATTCTTCTGCCATTTGCATCACTATTTTCACATCTTCTTCCCCAGGTTCTAGGTTCGTCACAAAAAGTTGATAGACCAACTTGGATGAAGAAAAAAGAACAAATAAAGAAAGTAAAAAGATCAGCTGGATATTACATGCAATGAATAGCGAATACTATAACTAATGATCAATGATGTTCTTAACAGAACTTCAATACCATCTTCCTCTGATACCATTTAAGTCAAAGAAATAGGTTGCAAAGAAAAAACAAAGTTCGGCTCATCTATAATCTACATAGATTCTTCAGCAAGTAGCAGAAGTATACTGAAAATTATCATCCTTCAGTGGAATCACTGCCTTATAAGGCCAGTTAGGAAAGGATACAGAGCAATAATAGACTTGCTCCAGAATAATTGTATAATCAAGTGAAGATAAATAGGATCCTTCTAAAATTGGGTTCTGCATCTAAGTCTAAATTATAGCTCATAACCACATCTTGAATAACTATCCCAACTTGCAAATTCAAAAGATTATCTAATGGAGTTAACCATCTCAGCCTAGAAACCACGAGCCTTTTTATTCCCTCCCTTCCACTCCCTCTAACTCATTTAAAAAATAAAAAAAAAACTCAGACTAGAAAAATCTAATTTACCATATTGTTTGATTAAAATGATAGGAATATACATATATCGAAATAGAACCCACAGCATTGAATATCAGGATTTTTTCCTTTATGACCAGGTTATGTAGAACATAAATTTAATGTGTACTTATATATGCTTTCAAAGCCCATGTTATGTAGAACAGTAGAACATGAATTTAATGAGAATTAACAAATCTTTTCTACAAATTCTTCAGGCATAAATGATCACACAGATCCAAAAGGCAAGACAGTAAAGGAAGAATATGAGGGCAGTCATAATCATCTCATCTCCATAGATCTGCCCCCATGAATCAATAAATTAGCAATAGCCATTGAGAAAAACAGGGTTAACCAACTTAGGTAATCCTTCCCCTTATGTACTTAAAAAGTTTTCTATAAGACGAAGAGAGAGGTTGCATGATAAGTATTTCTTCAAATTCAACAAACCTGCAATGCAGTTTCCAAGTCTGAAGGTGAACAATCGCCGGAAAAGCTTCTCATATATGCTCCAAGGCTTGTGCCTACTTCAGTTCTTTTACCAGCAAGCATGTCCGTTAGCACTGAAGGTCTATGACCAAATATACCAATTTCACCAGCAATAGTGGGACCCATTGAGCATGAGAAATATTCCCTTTCATGGAGTTCAGAGAGACCCCCATAGGCAAAACCGGTGAATAGAACCTATTTAAACATAGTTAATATCAAGCTAAAATGGCACCAACTAATATCAAATATTTAGTTTTTCATACATCAGACGCTATCTACAGAATCTTATTAGACAGACAGACAATCAATTCAAAATAGTATCTAAATTTCAAACATTGAATACATCAATCGGATCCATTGAACAGTTAGACCATGTATTTACCTCAGGATACAATTTTTAACTACATTATTATACCTGGTCATTAAAGAAGTCTGTGCATTTATAGCATACTCGCATGCCATTCGAAAGAACCAACTCAGTTGCACCAATATTGGAATACTCAAACTGCTGCAAAACATTACTGAAAAGTGAAAAAAAAAAAAAATCAATTTTGGCAGCAAAAAACTGAAAATACGACTGCCCATGTTTCACTGATTAGTATTTATAGGGAACATGCAATATGCTGAATGGCACAACCTGTAAACTATGAAAACAGGTGTTGAACTTTTAAATGTAATAAAAGATAAGTATTTATTAAGTTCTCCATTAATCCATAATAACATAGTATAAGAAATATGAAAACCAGGAGGAAGATGCTCAACTCTTAGTTAAACTAGATGATGTTGGTACTAGACAGGTCAGATTAAATTCTTGAAATTATACAAGGCTAAATTCCATAGTACTAAGAAATCCACAAACCATAAATTGGAAAAATGGAAACAACAATTATATAAGTAGAATAATCAAAAGAACAAAAACAGTGAAGATACTACATCATAGAAAATTAAGATTACAGTTTCCTATAAGTGCTTCATTGTCGTCCACGTTTAAGGCGGCCAGCTATTCCATATGTGGGTCTTATGCATCCTCCTCTTATTATTTGACAAAACTTTCTCTGTGTATGAGCAACTTGCCTCACGATATAACATTAAAGCCAAGAAACTAGCAAGGGCATTCATGCCTCAAACGTCACTCAAAGTGAAAATGGAAAAGGATGAAAGAAATTAATTTCATTTGACTATATGTAGTTCACTGTCATTGCTCCAAGACATTGATAAGAAGTGTGGGTTGATAGTCTATACAAGAAGGCCGAAGAAGTGAGAGGAAGTCAGGAGTTGCAGAGTGATATTTGTTGCTGGAGTATTTGAGTTTATTATTTATGTTGCAATTGTTATTCTCTTATTCAGTATTAGTATTTGTGTTGGATTCTTACTGGTTTATTAGTAGGCCTGTGGGCCGATTAGTTTAACAGTAGTATTTAACCATGTTTCAAGAAAGTTTATGCAGAAATTGAGTTAGGGAGAGAGCAGCGTTTTGCTTCTGAGTTGTTTTGGTTCTTTTCTTTGAATCAATCCCTTTACTTCATCAGATATCTATCAGTGTGTACAAAGAAAGATTTAATTCCACCAAGTTGATTCTAGGAATGAAGATTAGTATGCAATGCCAAAGGTTGTTTACAAACAGACCAGAAATCACAAAAGGGACTGCATTTTCTGGTTACAGATACTTCTTGTATTTGGAAAGGGTGATGCAAAAGGTGATGTACACTTACCCTGGATTTGGCTCTACGCTGACTATATCTTCAGGTATGGTCTCATCATCCCAGGGAGAAATACGTCCTTCTACTTCCAAAGAATTGATCCTTGAAACAACATTTCTCAAATCATCCACTGTTGCAGCTGCTTGAGGCTCAATTGTTTTTACAACACAGCTACATGAAGTCCTAAAATTCTCTGAATATTTGGATACCTCGGACGCTGATATATCTACCATTGACAAAAATAGAACTATAAAACTTGAAGAGTACCTTCTCTGTTAAGGAGTAATAAAGAAAAGAATTACAAAATTCTCACAGGGTAGAAGAGTTTTCTGTAGCTGTGCTTCATAGTCAATCCCAACAACAGGTTCATTTCGGAGAAAATGCTGCCCAGTGGGAGAATGAAAGAGATGAGCAAGAATTTGTTTTAACTTTTAAAATGTGTATGTATGTGTGTCTGTGTGTGGGAGGGGGAGGGAGAGAGAGAGAGAGAGAGATACCTGTATATATTCATCTCTCAAATTGTTAGACTGCATTTGATCTCTCTCTAGATAGGCTGATTCAATCTCTGACATTAATAGAGCACGGGCAACGGAGATTTCACGATCAGAAAAGCCATGCATACGAACCCTAGCAACCTAAAAAGTCAAGCATAAGTTAAGTGAAGAAATAACAAATTGGTACGTTGATATTAAAATCACACCTCAATTAGCATCGATTCCAGTGCCTCAGTAGTCCCATTTTGCTTACAGGATGAAGTCATTATGTATGCCTTAGTTGGACGAACAAGAACATCAGCAGCAGCTGAGCATGAAAAGTAGGGCGGATCCTTCTTACGAGACAATTTAAAGAACCTTTGGTTCAAAGCATGAAAAAACATTGACTCGGCGAGTAAATTCCTGTAGTCCTTAACAGTTTTCAACTCATCAACTGGGACTTTGCAACTGAGCATCACTGCTGACTGTACCAAATTAGTATGAATATTAGTACAAAAATATGCAAGTTTCCAGAAAAGAGAGGCAGTTTCAACAGGAAACTAAAATTAGAAAGAAAGAAAGAATCTAATACTAACCCCAGCTGCCTCAGATTCCACAAAGCTTGAAAAACGTGGCTCATCATGTGAGGGGACAGTGAACTCCGGTATTAGTGGAGGATCAACTGCCGGAATCTTATTTTCAAAGTGAGTCTTTATCAACTCAATAACACTCTATCATGAAAGAAGAGGAGGAAGGAGAAGAAGAACCAATTAATGTTGTCGCAATGTGGAGCTCTGTAGACCGGACAAGAATAAAAGAAATTGAACCTGTGCATCAGGAAAATCTCCAACAGCAATCAAAGCCATATTCTGCATATGGTACCACTTATTGTAAAACCGCTTGACAATCTCAGGCGTAACTGTACGGATCACCTTTTCGAGCCCAATCGGTAAACGCTCAGCATACTGCAACCAGGGGAAGGGGGATTACTTTTTCCACTAAAGATTAGTTTAACCATACAAGCATCTATGGCCTTTAGCCCTTTTACAAAATTTCAACTGCAGAAATACCAAAAAAGGATGGGATGGGGAATTTTAGCAAAGATAAGACCTTACTTTTGAACCCTCCATCATGAGAACCCAATGAGCATCCTGCATCCTTCCATTAGCATTTCTGCTTCCTCTATACTCTTCCAGTACAGCTCCCCTTTCCTTTTCCAAGTCATCTGCTGATACGCGAACCTGTACTGCATGAGATATGAGATTGCCTCAGGAGAGAATATTATTTGAAAATATAAAAAACAATAACCGCTACCTCAGAGCTGAACTCCGCCAAGACTGAGATGGACTGAGATAATAGTTCAGGCTTGTCGATGGGAACAAATAACTCATAAATCGTTTCATCAGCTGATGTAACAGCATTCTGGCAGGCTCCAAATTCAGCACCAATACTTTCAAGAAACTTGACAATATCATGGTTTGTATATTTCTTGGTGGCACTGAAAGCTAGATGCTCAGCGATGTGGGCAACTCCACGCTCCTCCTCCTCTTCTAAAACTGAACTGTCATGAATCATGAAAGGCTAAGTTCAGTAAATGTATTGGCATTTAAGAGAATGAGCTGTAAAGCACATATATCTAATTTATCTTTGAAGAATATTTTCATAGTTCTATTACAAAGTAAAATAAAATGTATTCAAGAAAGTTTAGTTATCCACCGATAAAATCAACCATGTATCAGTTAATCATTTTCATTTCAAAATCATAACAAGTACAAAACATTTTCCAGATGTGCATGCCGTGTTGTTGTGTCACTACTAGATTTTGTTCACCGTCACTTATGAGTTATGTCCAACCAGCAACATTCACATCTGAACCATGAAAATTAACAAAGTTCGTCGACACCTGATACATCTATCGAGGCAACATGTTTAGAGTTCTAACTAAATAGCAAGATTCAACATCCATCATATCATTTCTAGATCACAATGATTTAGCTCAAAAAGGCATTATTTTGTCTGTTTTCGACTAAAACCTTAACTCACACAGTTAAATCAAAACATCAAAACAAATTAAGTATTTCATGTTCAAAGGCAAACAACAACATTCACATGCACCGAATTCATACCCTAGCTCACACACTATAATCACCACGAGATTAACAAAGAATTCCAGTAAAATTAAGACACTGCACACCAAGAGAAGAGGGGAAAAAGAAAATGCACGTACCCAACCTTAACGGCGAGAGCTAGAGCAGCTCTCATTTTGGGCTTGGAATTGCAACGTACATAGTAGGTGAGGCCATTGCTGAGACGGCCGTAATCGACGCCGTAAGCGGTCTCCGGCAAAAGGTCGTCGTCATTGACGTCGACGAGCTTGAGCGAGCGGAAGCGCCGGTTGTTCTTGCCCAAGATCTGCGGCGACTCCGCCGGCAACAAATCCATGCCCGATTTTCCAAATTTGTATTTGAATTTCTATATTTCCGTGAGACTCAGGTTTCTGTGCCACCTATTCAATTTATGCTCGCATAAGTATATCCTTATTTAGGGAAATGTTCGTAGGTTTGGTATTTCAGTGGCACTTTTGTGAAATCCAATGAATTTTGCGTAGTGTTTACTTTATTCATAAGTAGTATTTTATTATTTATATATTTTAATATGAAGATGTTGGATATAAAAAATAATAAATTTTATTAAAGATTTCAACTAATTTATTATTTGTGTGACACACCATCATAAAACTTAAATATTTCAAATTTGATATGAAAAATGTTAATTCATAAAAAAAAGTTATGTTCTCGATAATATTTCCCAATGGTTCTCGTGTGATGTACGGGTAAATATATTTTAAGTGTTAGTAATTTTTTGAAATAAAAACATTAATTTATCATGAAAAATAATATAGTTCTTCGAAAAGTTATTTTAATTTAATTTATTATCCATATAATTTACGAATTTTAAATATTTATTATATTCATCATACATTGTCCGACTACTGTACTAATAGTATTTGTCACAACTGGCTTGGAAAAAATTTATGCAAATATATGCTCATAACTTATTCATAATGAGTGTAAAATTGTGATATTATTGTATGTTATAATCAAGTCTCGATAATATTTTAACCTCATTTGCCACCCATGTGATGTATCAAATAAATTTCAAGTATTAGTATTTTTTGATATAAAAATGGTGATCATGAAAAATAACATAGTTTTTCAAAGTTATTTCAATTTAATATACTACCCATATAATTTACCAATTTTAAATATTTATTGTTTTCTTTGACTGCTTTTCTAATTGGTTTAGTCACAATTGGCCTGAAAAAAACTTATACAAATATATCTTCAATAACTTATTCATAATAAGCGTAAAAACAATAATGATGTTATTGTATATTACTCCAAAATAAAATTTCTAAATAATCATTTTTTAATATTTTTTTACTTTGACGATTTAGAAATCTTGAAATTCGATCATTGTATTATAATTAAGTATTATTTTATTAGATGAGATCATATTAACATTTATATACCATATATAGATTATAATTTTAAAGAGTTTGACAATATCATAGATGAAGCAAAACCTGTTAAAATCGAGAATCAATTGAATCAAAAATCCATATCTGTGAAGAATTTGGAAGGTCAAATGGGCTAGCTAGCAACATTTATTTGGAGTCTTCACCAAAATGGTCAATATCCTAGTAATACGAAGACAACTCGAAATAACATTGCAAGACCATACAATTAAGGAATGGAACAAACTATGAGGTTTGAGAATAAAAGAACGAAAAAGTGGAAGGTAAAATTTTTGGTGTTCAGTGTTTGAGGAGGCCATTTACAAAAAATGTACGTTGTCTTCTCCAAATACATGACAGACGTGCTTTTCAAGTATGTCTAATTACTTGGAAATTTCAATTTACAAGACGGCATGGACCTAATACAATCATCTTTAAAGTAGTTGTGTCCCAAGATCCATGCATATATAGCATGAATATTTGTTTCTAGTAACATACTCATGTAATGATATTAATATGTTGTATGAATACTCTTTATTTATCGATATGTTGTTTGAATAAATGTAAAAATGTATTTAAACGGATTGAATGTTAAAAATGGAGGAAAGAAAGTGTGGCAAGTAATTAAATAAAAAACATGATTATTGTGAGGCCATAACTAATTTCGTAAGATGTGTCCATTTACAATCCATATATAATGAATTTATGAAAATAAGTTTGACTTAATGATAGTTAGTTTCATCCCATGAAATTGTATCAATAAGATCATCACATTGAGTTTTTATGCTAATTGAATGGACTTTTGGCTTGATTGGGGTGCAGGAACACCCTTACCATTTCATTTTCTTTTCCAAAATTCGCATTAATAACAATGTGTATTGGATAACATCGTTAATTAAAATGCGAGCAAGAATTTCTTGAATATCAGCAGGTAAAGGCTAAAACAATTCATGGCTTGTGGTCAGTCATCGTAAGTCAGAGAATGTACTGTCATTTTCCTAAAATGTTGTGTGAACAAACAACAGAGCTGATATGTCATCTAAAACTATAAAATGCAGCAGCCAAATTGAACAACATCATACTGACGATGATCCTGCTAAAGATGAAACCTTATCCGCAACCAATTTGATCTCTTTCATCCTTTCGTCCACAAGTTGACTCAACTGCTCCTCATGGTCACCCTGATTCTCCTCATCCTCAACAGGGTCCCGGGATTTAAACATGGCGAACGACACGTCCCTATCGAACTCAGTAGGGATATCAACGAACTTTTTCCCAGCCAGTTGAGATTCTTTCCCCAAGACATCGGCCCTGATACGATTTGAAATGATAGTCTTGAAATTAGCCATGTGTTGTTCGATGGGATCTAAACCGAGGTAGAGTAGTATCTCCCAGCACTGTCGGAAGTGTCGCTTGTTGATCTTCAAAATCTGCCTGGCAAGTTCGACAGTATCTGGAGGAGGGGGACATTGACATGGCTGGCTTTTCTTCGAGAGATTCTCAGTCTTTAACAGAGTGATGGATGGATTAAGAGCTTGACGGATTGGCTCAAACTGAAGCAGGCGTTGCACATCGATGCAGGTTCTCAAATGTTGAAGGGAATCTACTGGCTCTTCAATACTCACATCATAAACATCGTCAGAAATTGCAATTACATTCAGCACTTTGAGAAGCGTACCACCATAACCCTTCCGCTGGTAAGGAGGTAGAATCAGCATCTGCCATCAACACAACATAATCAAACATATCATTTTAATATGATGATAATGAATTGGGAAATGCAATTTTTGTCCCACTATTTCTACTTATTTCTTTCGTACACTTCTTTTTTTTTTATCGTCACCGACTCACCCCAAAATTTTGAAGCATAGCTTTGTTAATAAAAGGCAAAAGTAAACAAAAATAAAATAAGAAGGTTGCAAGTGCAAAGGGCAGACAATGAGTTTTTTCCTATATATCCATACCTGACCAATCCGCAGCCGCATGTTTTCAGGGTATCGGTAAAACCGATAGACAGCTGCAAAACCAAGTAACTTCATGTGACTATCTCGCTCACGTTTCTGCACTAATGTATAGAGTTCCCATTGTGGATCGGTAACATCAATAGGATTGCTACCTGTACCGGAAGGAATATAGTCTGCATCATTACAGTTAAAAAATTTCATAAACCAATAAACTAAGTAGAGATTTACCATCTACTAAAAGAAGAACAAGAGACACCAATCGGCTGTAAAGGTTCCCCACCCCAGTACCACTAACTCGAAAAACCTGCAGTAACGCAACCAAAAATCAATGGAGAGAAACAGAATTAAGCATAAAACTCAGAGGCAAGAAGAATGTAAGAGATGAATGCACACATTGGAAATATAGCTTGTATCAACAAAACAATGAAAACTCCAACCCAAGGAAAGAAAAAATATTGCCCAAGACAAAAGTAAAAGGCAAGAAAAAGAGAGATAAATGTCACCATGATTCATGTCTGATAGGCAAAAGTGCAATAGCATAAGCATGTGGTCCACTTCCAAGAAAAACCAAGGTGTCTAGTAGTAGAATACGTAACCATCAAGATTTTTATGAAAAATAATGGGAATGATAAAATCATGATGAAAGCATCTAGAGAATCTTAGGAAAATACTCTTTCTCATTACATTTTACAGAACTAATCACCAATTTTGACCTGAGTTTACTGTGGTGAAGCAGGGGGGAGAAAGGGCTGAGCAAGAATACTAAGATGTATACAAAGAATCATTAGGAATCAATTGATACATAGCCGAAGCTCAAAGACAACTAGATGATGATGTCAGTAACTAAGTAACAATAAAATATTTGCAGGGAGCAATATGAAGTTTAACGCTCCAAATAATATAAATGCAAAGCATGTTCTGAATCCAAATATCAAGAATTATTATGTGATGAGGGAATGCTAGGAGGACTTCTAACTTTAGGCAGCATGATGAACGAATTATGAATTTTTACACCAACAGTATCAGCAGATAAAATTACCTCAGAAGGATCAGATTCTTGAATCAATTGAGAATCAGAGTTGCTACTAGAACTACTCGTAGTATCTTTTCGCATTTCTTCTGCCTTGGAGACAACAGATCTGCATGCATGCAGTTAGAAATAACAACATTAGAAGCGATAAGCATCAGCATACATTGAATAGAATATGCAAATTAATGATTCAGCATACCTTACATAGTTGCGTTCGGTTGAAAATGTTTGAATAAAATCATCTTTACTCTCAACAAGATTCATAGCAAAAATATTCTGCCAAGAGTTCAGTACCAATTACTTCTCATATACATGACTTTCATGGTGAGATCAAATGTCTGTTAAATATGTGTGCTGAGAAATTACCCGAAGAGAAGACTCCAGATCTGTTATTCCATTGCCTCCCTACAATGTTGCAAGACAGTTGAGATAACAAGATTATGGAATCTTAAACTGAGGACGAAAATAGAGTAGCAACTAAAACTCTAATCTTGTAAGACAATCAATATTCAGTTCTTACCGGGGAATGCATATGTATTCTTAAAGGTTAAGCACATGCAAATAACTCCATAAAATGTTGGCAACTAAAACTTAAATCAATACAGCACAAAAACTATTCGGAGCTATTCTTGAGTATCAATTTGCATTCTTCATGGCTTATCACTAATAACCTCATATAACGTAGGATGAAGTATTGACAAAATGAATTTGCAAATTGGCCATATATCACCAAAGTTAAAAGTTTCTAAGATAACTTAATAAATGGATCTGGCAAAGTTGCTGCACCATTTGCATGAAAATGAAGGAAAGAAATGAATCAGAAGAGTAACTATTACTTGGTCTCAGAATTTTATTGTATAGAGCACCCTATAGATCAGTAACTTTCATAACAGAAGGTAAACACTTACATCTGATTGGCTCGCAAAAGAAATATCAGCATATGCATGGAAGGATACGCTGCTAAGCCAAATAGTGATCTGCAAAGCACAAGACCTAGATAAATGAAGCAAAGATGTTGGGAAAATCTAGATTCATTACCGACAAAATCAAATAAGTCAATAACTAAACATGATAGAGGTATGCATTAACATTTTTCTATTTTCACACCAAAAGCTACATAAACCAGTACATGCTCTTATACTTTATATTTTGCTGCACACCAAAAGCTACATAATCCACATCATCTACAATAATAATAACTAATCTGATTCCTTCTCGTTTAGTAAAAAACAAAAAAATAATTCACAGAAAAAATGCCATAAGTAAAAATAAACTGAAAATGAAACCAGACGAACCCCATGCATTTTCAACATTTTAATAATGAGTTAAAATTGTATGATAGAGACTTTAAGGCAGATGTGTCAATAGACGAACAAAGAAGTAATAAATTCTAATCTGTGAAACTCTACCTTCAGTCCCTGGTAGCCATATATCCTGCCATCATGTCCAAAAAAGGAGTTTAGGTCCACTGGTTCAATTCGGAAACTATTCAGAGAGCCCACTTCTTTCTTGCGAGACACTGTGTGTACATTAATTAGATAACTAGAGAAAAAAATCAAGGCAAACTTGACATACTTAAAAAGAATCGACCCAAACTCAAAGCCTCACTCATCATGCCAATCTTTTGCATAAAAACAAGTCGAATAATTCAAAAAAGAAATCTGAATCAAATTATATTTTCATCTCAACATTATTGACAAGAGTGTTTTTATAATAATAATTAAGAAAAATGTTAAAATAAAATCAAACATCAGCGTAATTTTTTTTCTTTCCAAAATGGTTCAAACTACTGAAATCCAGTAATTAACTTTCTTCCAATTGGTAAATGACATAAGAGAAACAAAGGGAAAACACTGTAAAGAGCCAGTAAATGAACAAATTAGAGTGTGAAACTCAATAATAAAGCAAAAAATTACCCAAGTAAATCGTGACGCAGTCATTGGGGTCGATTCCCTCATCTGCACAGAAAACAGTAAATGAAGTAAAAATCAGAAGCCACATTTCCATGAACGGAAAAAGGCGAGTAAGAGGGGGTGGAAAGCGTATGGGGGTGAGTGAGTTACCGACTATGGCTTTGCCGGTACGCTGTCGTTTTGTGTCGCCGGTTACAGGATCGGAGGATGGATGCTTCGTTCCCATTTCCAGAGATTAGGGTTTTGATAAGGTGAGCGGGAAATGTGAGAGGCGGGAAATGTGAGTGCTGTACTGAGTTTGGGTTCGGTATTTATAAGCAATTCCTTTTGGGGGCACTGAGTCCTCGTGCCTTGCACGTGATAATATCATTGAGGTTTTTTTTTTTTTTTAAGTTTAAGAAATGTTGCTAACCCCGTATAGTTATAATTAACAATCTCCTCTAACAATCATCATTCAACTAACTATAATTCACTTTTCATAACTTCTCCAATCATTTTCTTGTTTATAACCATTTTTTTTGGACCCAGATTTTATTCACATTATTTATCCATATACATTACACTGACTAAATTTATATTTCAATTTAATTTGATGATATTCAATTTTTGGGAACACAATTATTATTTTTGTTTTGATATTAATTATTATTATCTAAAATAATTTCATATTTTTGATAATGTGAATAAAGTAGATTTTAATTTCTTAAAATTTCAGATTTTTTCAAATTATTGTATTAATTTTTTTCATTTCATTTTGACGAATTATTAAAAAAAATTATTCTATATTTGAGACAATACATAATTGTAAACAATTATTATACATAATTGTAAACAACTATTAATAATTTATTCCAAGCCAATAAAAGATTAAAAGGAAAAATGAGAAAAAATGGAAGCAATGGTAAAAAAGGAATGTCAAGGAAGGACTTTGTCAACCAATAGAAAAAAAGTAGGAATATATATATATATATATATATATATATATATATATATATATATATTAAATGATCACTGGCAGTCGGGTTGGCCCCCACCGTCGGCCACCCGAACGCATCCTAGAAGCATGTCTACATACACATGCATACAGATTACCAACATAATCTCGATATAATTTTACCAACGAAAGATTAGTCGGTAAATTTCATGATGACATGTCAGCGTCCCATGCAATAGTTGGGTATGCTGACGTGTCAGCACTGTGATGACATGTCATGATGACATGCATACATATTACCATCACAATCTCGATATAATTTTACCAACGACTATATATTTACTAATGAATTTACCAACGAAAGATTAGTTGGTAAATTAGCAACGACATATTTTTTTTAGTTGTCATTCGGTTGGTAATTTCCCAAGGGATTTAATTTTTGTGTTGGGAAAATTTGCCAACGAGCACTTTACCAACAAATTGGCGATCAATATTAATCAATTGGTAAAGTCATTTACCAACGGAATTTCTTAATCACTAACGACATAAATCCGTTGGTAATTAACTGTTTTCTTGTAGTGACGTTAGTCACAGATCGATTTCACTACATGCACAATTATTTATGGGTACCTGGATCGACCATATCCGGGAGTGTATTTCATGCGTCCCACGCGCACCTCACGCGCCCACAGGCGTGTCCTCTAGCCCAAACCCTAGTTTTGAAATTATGTTCACCTAACCTTTTAATTTGGTGAACCTAACATTTTAGTTATGTTCGCATAACCTTTATACTTCGGCTAATTTGACCTTTTAAGATGTATTTTAGTCCTATAATACATTTTAAACCTTTATGTTATAATAATATAACATTTATGTTATAATAATTTAACCTTCATGTTATAACAATATAACTATTATGTTATTCTTTAAGTACATAAAGATATTTGTACATAAATGTTATACTAATATAACATAAATGTTAAATTATTATAACATAAAAGTTAAGCTATACTATAGGAATTTTTTATAGTGAAAATAGTTTAAGTAATATCACTTAAAGCTTATACTAATATAATATAAATGATATACTCGTATAACATGAACGTTACATAACTTTTAATTATGTTTTTTATACTGAAAAAAATTTAAGTAATTTTACTTAAAAGTAATGATATATATACATAAAAGTTATACTAATATAATATAAAGGTTAATGCATAAATAAATAAATAACTGGACTCGGATCCAAACCGGATCCGACCGACCCAACCCAACCCACACATGTCCAGTTGCATGAATCTTGTTTCATGTACTTGTTTTACACAAACATTACTCCCTGCAAGCATTTTTTTTTTTTTTTTGGGTTACTTTATGGTAACTCCCAATTCCTCTCAGTTACCATCTTTTAACACAACAGTCAGAATCATCTTCCTACAAAGATATCCAATTTTGAAAAATCATTGTAAACACTCTGTATTGAACTAGGATAACAAAACATCATTTGTAGTCAAAAAATTTATTGCATTTTGTTTAGTTAAAAAAATAATTATTTTACTTAAATACTTTTCACTTTAATTGTATAATATTTCACTTTCAAGGGGTTAACGACTCAAACTCTCTAACCATTCATCACTAATAGTGAAGAAATCAAGGGTAAGTAACATAAATGAAATTGTATATTGTATTTCTAATATCTCTCTGTATTTGGTAACAATGAAGTCATGATGGAGTGATTTCGAGGATGCCATTAACTTCATTCGATTCTCGATTGTCATTTAAATTTGAAAGACGATAATTCTCTTTGATTATTTCATTTGCGATGATAAATAAAAAAAATCAAGGTCAATCATTATCTCATGTTAGATTATTGTTGATGACCGTATTATTAGTATTCATGTACAATTATATGTTGTTATTTTTCGAATGAAAGTCTTTACTTGATCCAAAATGTGTGATGTATATGTCATTCCGAAGTGATCTATTAATCTACTAATAAGTCGTTTCATAATGGATTAAAAATTGAGTAAGTCACAAGACCGTCTCATGAATTTTTATTGCATTGTGTGAGACGGGTTAACCCACAACCCAATCATCCACAACCCAAACCCTACAATTCACATGTTGTTTGTGGGTGATGGGACATCGTCTCACGGTAACTATCCGTGAGACCGTCTCACATGAGTTTTTGTGTTAAAAATTTTAAGTTGTGTCATGAATAACCAACAAAACAATTCTGCAAGAAATGTTGTATATAAAAAATGATTCAAAATTAATTTGTAGTTTTGATTATTAAAATATTGACTTTTTAGGTGAATCTATGTATTTATATTATATATTTTTCAATTAATTTATTGACTTATATTAATATTTTATAATGTGTCGTTCATAGTTTAATTCCTTATTTATTTAATAGATTACAATTATATTGGGTGAGATTATATCTCAAAACTAACTAAACACATCCCATCGCTTAAAATAATGAAAGGTACAAAAATAAAAAATTTGGGATATATTTAATATTTTTTGAAAGTGTATAGCCCCACCCATTACAATTATGTGTGATTAATTAAATATTCAAAATAATGTTATTTTGTTCACGCTATTGATTTAAATATTCTATGAAATAATATTTGATGTATCATAATTTTAATATATCAAATATAACAAACCATGCAAAGCGTACAGTCTACTGCTTGTTCATAATTATGTTTTAAAAAAATGATAAATTTTTCATAATTCGATACCAAAAAGTAAAAGGAAAGAAAAACAATCAAAGATATTCGAAATCTCCAAGTCTAACACACACAATATAAAGACATCACATCTTGATTCATTCATTCATGCATTACATGAATTAGTTCACAACTGATCACAGTTTGTTGGGACAAAGGATATGGTCTGTTTGACAAGATCATGAACCACTTGTATATTCTGCTGCTGAATGTTCCCAAATATGGACATCCCATTGGAACTCCCCATTGCCAAGCAAGCCACCCCACTCGAGTCCCCAATTATATAGTTCTCCCCAGGCAATTCCAAATCTGCCCCTTCGAAATGAAAGGTCATCTTGGGCACCTCCATGTTGTCTGTGCTGGAGGGCAGTTTGAAGCACAGATCGAGCCCAGTTTGGCTCGACTCATCTACGGGGAGGTCCACCTGCCTAATGAACTCCTTCTTGACCAGATCAAACGCGCTCTCCTCGAGATACGTGATGGTCGTGCCCGAGTCGATGATCACGCCGCCCGTGCCATCGCCTTTGAGTGCGAATGTGGACTTCTTGATTGGCAACGTCGTGTCGCCAATCGTGATCCCTTCGAGGGAAAGATAGTAGAAAGATGGTGATGATGGGTTCTTGATCAATGGGGTGGTCTTGATTGAATCATCACCTGTCTTGGTGGTGGTGGATGGCGTGGCGATGAGACCCATCAGAAGTTTGCTAGCTTTTGTTGAGTCTATCGAGGTCAGACAGTATGAGAATATGGGCTCTTCGAGCTGGGAAACCAGGGACAGTGGACCCCTGCCTAGCCCGACGAGCCCGCCACCCTGATTGAACCCGCCACCCTCGTTGTCGGCCCCACACCCAAACCCTACTTTTGGGATGGAGACCTTGCCGAATGTGAAGGTCTCCGTGGCCATTTCACCCTGGGTGGACGAGTAGTCGCCATAGGTGTACAGATACTCGCAGTTGGAGTCTGTGCAAGATGAGAGGGGGAGTGCGGAGCATAGGTGGCTTGAGCAGGGTAGCGGAGAGAAAGAAGACGACTTTTTGGGGTCAAAGATCGGAGTTGGCTGATCGAAGCACTGTTTGCAAGGCTTGCATTGGGTCCAAATGAGGTCACTGCCAGTGTCTAGAATGGCCGAATAGGAAGTTGGTGGGGTTCCGATGGATAGTTCCATCAGAAACTCACCATTGCCGGCATGAATGGGGGAAGAAACGGTAGCATGATCCGATGCAGATAGAGCCATTGCATATAGCCTTTCCATTCTCTTTCGTCCACGCTTCATCCCACGTTGGAGGAGCTCAAATTTGGTGAAGTTTTGACCCGAATCAACGTGCCTCAGGTTCACCTGAAAGCCCGTTTTCGGGCCGGCCAGCAAGTTCCTCGCAGCGGAAGTTGCTGGCGAAAGGAAAAGAAGAACTAGGAGAGTAGCAAGTGGATTTATTGCCATTGCAATGAAGAGATTAGAGTTATTGGTGGAGAGTTTTTTCCTATGTGGTTTAAGCATATATGAAGATGGGAAATGGAAAGAATCAAAGGCTAGTTAGAAAAATAGGGGATAATTGAGAGAGAGGGAGAGAATAAGTATGCAGGGAGGAGTAGGTGGTGAACATTGAGAAAATTATGGGAGAATTCAAAACTAAAATAACATTTCAATATCAAGGGAAGGTGCCATTTCAATATTGCGTCACTTACTTTACCGTAGTGACTGGTCATTGGGTGGTGGTTAATTACACTAATAAAATTTATATTAATTTCGTGGAATTTATGGAAAAATGACAATTTTTTTAATTGGCCACGTATGTGGCGTATATTAAACATTATGAAACATTACATGTAATATCAATTTAATAGAGGATCCAATTTGCAATGAGAAGGTTGAAATTTATCTATCTTTGTATTTCAAAATCATATTAAAATAAATAGTGGTCAAATTTTAAGAGACTAGCTAGTAATGTCTTATTATTATTTATTTTTTTCATTTTGGAGAAACAATGTCACGTTAATTACTTTGAACAAAAGAGTTATGGAAAAAATGTCTTAATAATATATTAATTTTAAGTTATTTAACAAATATAAATTTAGTTTATATAATCATAACTATAATATTAAAGAATCTTAACTATAATCATGAAAGCTAGTAAGGCCAAGGACGTCGATCGAGTAAATAAAAAGATAATAACTGAATAATATATATAATTATTAACAAATGTAGAGTACAGAACTCCATGATTTTAGTAATACATTTTACAAATGAGAAAAAAAAAAGGATATATTATATATAATTTTATGGTGAAATGAGTTGACAAGGAATAAAAGAAAAGTTGTTAGGTGGGCAAACTCATCTACTAATAATTATTGAGAATATGGATGTTATGTTGTTGTTCAAGCAATATAGTTCGATGGAAATGAATTTGGTTTAATTAGGTTTGAAGCAACACAGCAATTATTAGATAATATACTTTTATTTATCCACTTTTTTCTTTTGTGATGGTTAAGTTCTCTTTAGTACTACATTGAATGTATATACATATATAATATTATATTCAAATAATATATATATATATATATATATAATTAACAGTGTACAAGTGAAGATATTTATGGGAGGAAAATCCAAATAATAATATAGGTATTAGTGAATTCATTAAAAATTGGAAGTACTCTCATCAAAATCTATAATCGAGAAAAAACCAATAAGAAAAAACTATGGGAAAAGTCTCTACGATTGAATCACAGGTATTGGTGTAGAAAAGTAGTTGAGAATATGATGGTTTTAGTGGGTGCAAAAATTGATATGTGGCTGAATATATGTGGATGCAGAAATATTAAAGTGTAGAGCAAAAAAATATTAATTAGTAGTAGAATATTTGCTTTTCAATCTTATTTTCACTTAATTACTTGATCTACTTGTCACGCCTCGTTTTCACATTTAAAAATATCAGAGTTTTCTTTGTGGACATACAAGAAGAAAGGGAAAGAGACGTATATGATATAAAACAGAAACCTTTGAAACAGTTTAAAGATACGATTTTACATGTTTAAAACCTTCGGCACATAGTCGGGACGATAGAAGATTTACATATACAAACCTCGACATCTAGCCGAAACAAAACATTTAAACATAACAACGGAAAAATACCAGAATTCATAACATAAAAGAAGTACCGTTATCTCTTACAAACTTGAAATATTAAATATCATTTCAAAGACAAGTTTTGAAAAAGAAACAAAAAGAGAAGACTTGATATGACACCATCCTCTCTACGCATCTTGACTCTCGTAATTTCATGTAGTGTGAATACAGATAGGAGTGAGTGCGTTGAATACACTCGTGGGGATAATTTCCATGTTCGAACAATTATTAAGCAGTTACAGAAATCAAACATATATAAGTTAGACAATTAAACACATCACATATATGGCACAACACGTAAAACGTTTCCTTAACAGACGACCCAACCTAGCTCTAACTATCGGTGTATTTACGGACCACCCGGTCCATCCCTAGCTATCGGTGTATTTACGGACCACCCGGTCCATTCAAAATATAAAAACATGCACACAGTATTCACAGTACATAGGGTTCAACAATTCATATATCAAATATGGAAAACAATAAACATATAGAGATTAGAAGTTACCCCCACCTTATTCGGTGGTAACCACGTGAGTTGTCAAAATATCAAATTTTAAGAGTATTGATTCGATTGTAAGCCTACACATGTAAACGAGGGTTTCTTAGATCCATATTACGTTAATTACGTATATATAAATTATAAAATTCCCTCGAAGAAGAAACGATAGGGAAAAACGAGACGAAACGAAAGATCTAAAGATCAAGGATGAAGAAACGAGTGTGGAAGGGTAAACAAGTGATCTTAAGATGAAGAGGGAAATATTAGGGTTGCAACGGAAGAAGAATGAGATTAATCAAAGTTAAAACGAGCTCAAACGGAGCGTTTTAAGGTATAGGGGCATTTTCGTAATTTTTGGAAAAGAGTTGACTTTGACCGGGACCCCCGACTCCTGGCCGATGACATCACGTCGCCGGCGACTCAATGCGCGCACACACACGACGACACGAACACAACGTGCACAACAGACCCGGGGCTGCACGCACAGCGCCTCCGTCGTTCGCTCGCGTGCACTATACCCGTCATTCGTCCCCGCACGCAACACCCATCCTGGCGCGCGCACCAGCGCCCAGAAACACAACAACAGCGGCAGTGCCGTCCAGCGCCGCTCCCTCTCGACTCGCCGGTGCCACCAGCGCCGGCCACCACTTCCACCACCACCATGGCGGCGCTACACAACACTGCCACCAACAGCAGCCAACATACACATACACACACCATGCACGACCAAACACACACACATGCACAGCTCCGGTGTCGCCGCCCACGGCGGCGCCACCCCCACCCCACGACACACACACAAGGAAGGTTAGGCTACTATTTCGGCGAGAGAGAGAGAGAACAGAAGAGAGAGAAAGGAAGAGAGGAGGGAGGAGATTAGGGTTTTCCGACGATTGAGTGGCCGTTTTCCGGCGAAGGAGATGTCGGAATGAAAATCTGAGACCTGTTCTAGAATCATCTCGGCGAGACCTACAAGTTATGCGAAAATCGGCTGAAACCGAGAAAAAGTTTCCAGCACCGGCAGCGGCTGCCGGAAAACAGAGGAAGGAGAAGAAAGAGAAAGAAGAGAGAAAATTCTTACCTTTTCGATTTCTCGTTTGAATAATTACTTTTACGATTCGTTTCGTATTATTTATATCCTTTTCGAAAAATCATATTATTAATTGAGAATATCTTACTTTTACTATTTATGAAAATATCTTACTATTCATGAAAATATCTTACTTTTACTATTAATCGAAATATCTCGTTTCCGATTCTTCGTATTTCGTCGTATACTACGTGATTGGAGCTACGGGTCTCCGATTGACCTCAAATTCATTTCTATCTTCTCGTTTTTCGATTACGAACCTTATGATAAAATTATAATCTATGTTTGTTCGATTAAATTATACCACCGATTAATTAAACATGCATTTTATCATTTTTCTGAAACACACATAATTAAATCAAACAATTATGAGTTTAATTATTTAATTAATCATTTATGCATCGTTTTTGTCCTAGGCGCTACACTAATTGTCTTCATCAGTTATAGATATGATTCAAAACAACATAAATGCAATAGCATGCTCCACAATACACCAAATTTTTGGAACTCTAAAAGCATGCCTAAACTTAAATATTGCAAATTAATTAACCAACTTAACTACAACGATAAAGATATGTGTCCATAATTTGGTCAATAGAAAGGATAATTTCGTCATTTCATGTAATGTTATGATCTATATTCGTTTATTATATAAAATAAAAAAAATCATTGTTCCACGTACATGTCGCTCTAGGAAAATAAAATTTTCTCAATATCCGAACTTTAAATCTTTTTTTTTAAATTATTGTTATTGTTATTAGTTATATATTTGGAAACTATAAAGTAAATCACTCTCGTGATAAATTTAGTTAGGGCTCGTTTGATGGATTATAGGATGTACAGTGATTAATTAAATTGGGATATATTTTCTAGAAAATAGAATGATTAATTAACTTGATATATCTAATTAAAATGTTTGGTATGATAATGTATATAAAAATTTAAAAGTCATAAATGCCCTTTAAAATTTAAAATGAATATATGGATGATTTTTTGGTTTTCTCCTCCCCAATTTTTCTTCTCCACCTTCCCTCTACCTTTTCATAGAAGTAAAGTAACAAATTCCCATACGTGACTTCTTTTATAAGAGCAATAGTAAAAGAGTCGTACCAAATGTTAGTAGTGATCAGTGTTGCTACAAATAATCTTGGAAACCAAACGTTAGAAGGATAAAATGTCCTATATATCCTATCCTAATAACCCATACCAAGCAAGCTCTTGATATATTAATAAAGAATACCCGTAAGAATCCTTAACCAATTCTTACCTAGGGATGCAATTTTGACCCATCCCTACGTACAGTGACGGACCCAGAATTCTGACTCGGGGGTCTAAATCAATTAATAAAAAGATACAATAATATTAGAGAAAGAGCATATATCGCAATTTCGATAAACAAGATTTCTCTTCTATTTTTCATATTCTGAAATGTTGCATAATAGCTTCATTACTAACATTTTTAAATACATCATTTTCAATGTATGTAATTAAACAATCTTTTAGTAAGTACGCTCTACGAACATGTTCAATTAAATTAGATGGATAGCTCATTCTGATGAGTCGTAGTCCTGGATCACTCGAAAGATTTTCCATATCAACTTTATTTTTGTTATCTTGACTCGATGATAGTTGAGGTTGAACAAGAGGTGCATTGACAGAAGATGATGATGTCTTCATAGTAGGTTGTATTTTTCCGAAGTAAAATTCCATTATCTATAAAAATAGGACAAATATTAGAAATACATTAAAAGTTCAAGAACTTGGTAAAACCTATGAGCAAAATAATTTAAATTTCAAGAGATAAGTAAAATAAAATGAGATTTGAGCAAATATTTTGAAATTTCAAGAGTTAAAGTAAACAAAACAATTTTTTTGATTTTTTTCTTTTTCAAAAGAAATTAAATCCTATAGTAATTTAACCAATAAAATAATTTAGGCATTCAACAAAATAAGTTTTCCCATCTCCTACCACAACATAATTTTTTTCATAATTCAAATCTTAAGTATAGATAAACAATTCGTAAATAAAATGTCAAATTATTTATCAATGTTTTCCAACTTAACACTACTACATCACATATATAACTTAAGACATAATAAATCAACAATAATAATGGAAAAATAAAACAAATAATATAAAGAGAACACTTTACCTTGAAATTATAGGAATAAACAATTAAAATTATATGAATAAACAATTGGGAAAAAATGAAATTAGGGTTTGTGTGGGTAAAAGAAAGAGGGGAAAATTAGGGGGTGAAGAATGAAGATGAAAAGGAAGTCTGGGCTGTAAGAAGAGCTCACTGTTACACGCATGTTTCTCCAAATTTTTTAATATTTTTTCTTTATTTTTAATAAAAAATGTGAAAAGATGAAAATACCCCTACTATTTTAGTAAAATTTCAGGGGGGCCCAGGGGGCCCCCTGGCCCCCCTCTCGATCCGTCACTGCCTGCGTACCAACCTAGCCCGAGACATTTGGGGCGGGTTAGACCCGTCCCGTTCTAGAAATGGGGCGGGGTGGGCCCGACCCATATGCAGGGCAAGGTGGGTCTGAGTCTGAGTCTATGCCCCGCCCCGTTATGTTATATATATATAATATAATATATAATATGCTATAAATATATATATATATATATATTTAAAATACATATATTTAGAAATGTAAATGTAAGTTAATTACAATTAATTAATTTTATCTTATTCAAGATATCTTCATTATGATTAAAGTATGTGATTACACTAATAAATTAAAATTATTTCATAATAAACCTCATAAGATAAAATTAAAATGATTATAATTAACTTATTTTGGTATTTCTAAATATATATATATATATATATATGTATGTATGAAATTTTTGAAATACATTAATTTTTTCATAATTTTGACATTAAAATTTTTTTTATATAAATGGGGCGGGGCGCGAGACAATTATTTCTAACCCGCGAAGGGGCATGGTTGCGGGTTGGGTCCTCTACCAAGAGCGTAGGGCGGGCCTGGGTATTCTAGTACCCACCCTACCCCGACCTCATTGCCATCCCTATTCTTACTAATTAGGACATTGAATATTACAATTAAATTCTTTGTTTAAGCATATACAATTTTAGTAATCACTATTAACATTATTTAAATGATATAAAATAATAAACTACATATTTCCATCATCATATTATCTACACAAAAGCCATTGTTTTCAATATTACTAGCAGTCTACCCGTGCGATGCACTATTTGTCATATAAAATTTTGAAATTTTAATTATATAATGTAATAATATTATCTTAACCTATAAATATATAATAATAAGAATTCAGATATTTTATCTTTAATTTGTATCATTTTAAATAATATTATAATTTTGGAATGCAAACAATAATTTACAAATGTATATGTATGTTAAATATCAAATTAGAAAATCAATATTTAAAATAGGAGGTTGTTAAATAACCACCAATTTTGTACACCATTAGTACTGTAAATTAAAATCAAAATAAATTACCAACAAACACTTATTATGTCATGATATTAAACGATAATTAATATTTAAAAAAGTATTTTAACTCCTAAAAATATTCTATGCATGTTGCAATTCTTGAAATGATAAATCTTTTTATTTTTGATTTTTTTTAATTCGTGTAACCACTTTCTTTTCATTTATGGTATGTTAATTTGGGAGGGAAAATTAGTTATGATATTTTTACTTGTGGACTTCAGTGTATATATATATATATATATATATATATATATATATATATATATATATATAGATTAATGTTCATACTAATATATTAGGGTTAATTTTATTTTTCAACCTATATTATGCACGTTTTTTAATTTTGCATCCTAAATGTTTTTTTTCTTCGATCACAACCCATACTACACGTTTTGTTTATTTTTGCAACCTCTGACCAATATTTTTCGGCGAGAAAATGCCCACGTGATTTTTATGTGCTAATTCAGGGTTATTTTCATCATTTTCTAGGTCATTTAACTAACTCCCCTCCAAAAGTGAATTTTGTCCTAATTTTTCCCACATCTTTTTGCAAATTGTTTGAATAAATGAAGATTAACAGTGAGGTTAAAACAAAAAATTAGATCTCTTTACAATTGAAAATAGTTGATGAATCGAATTTACTGATGTCTTAGAAGTGCAAATGATGAAAATGACCCTCAATTAGCACGTGAAAATCACGTAGGCGCTTTCTCGCTAGAAAATATTGACTGGAGGTTGCAAAGATAAACAAAATGTATAGTATATGATGTGATTGGAGGAAAAAAAAAGTTTAAAATGCAAAATTAAAAAACATGCATAGTACAATAGTACAGGTTGAAAAATGTAATTAACCCAATATATTAAATATTTGTTAAAAATAACAAAGTTAATGTTTACTAGTTATATATGAGTTTTTCATACAATGAATTCATGTGATTTTAAAAACTTAAATTAAAAAAAAATCATATAAAATATTTAAGACAACTGAATATAGTTGCAGGGTATGAAGGATCTGAAGGATCCAGATTGGTAATAGAACAAGCTTGAGTATATCTCATTTTATGATTATATAGTTAAAGTGTCTTCACTTTCACATCTCTCACATAAATTTCTCCTTAATAAAAATTTACTTCATGTATATCACCAAAAACCTTTTCAGTGTTGTTTCAAAAATTGGAGAAGATAATCAAGTTTATTTTAAATTTCATCCCACCTTTTGTCTTGTGAAGGAACAAGCAAGAAATCAAGTCCTACTCCAAGGGAAGGTTAAATATAGATTTTGCTTCAATTTGAGTAGCTCAAATGATGTATTTCCCCTATTTTCTTATTTCCCTATACAACAGATTTCACAGTCTCATGCACTAGAAATAGACTAGGACTAGAACTTTGGCACAATAGACTTAGTCATGTTTTCTTTGATGTTGTTAAGAAAGTTTTTGAATTTAATGAAATCTCCTTAACTCAATCTCTTTCCACTATTTGTTATGCCTGTCACAAAGCTAAAAGCCACAAACTACCATTTCAAATACACATACCAAACACTATGAACCATTGGAACTCATTCATCCTTGTATTTGGTGACCTTCTCCAATTCACAATGTTAATGGTTACTGGAGCATGTCCTTTTAACATTTCTTCTCATGTCAGTGCACTTAGAGATGACAATTCAAACTTGAGAGAGTAGTTGCTACATCAGTAGTTGCTATATTTAGTATATGATGTGTGTTTAGAAACACCAAAACTCTTGTGCATTTGGTGCATGGATTTAAGATCTATGGACTCGGGTTGATCTGACCCTCCACGCGTAGTCAAATCTGCGCACAAACTCGCTCATGCATGCTCCTTTTAGTAGTGTTAGTCATGCATTTTAATTGTGTTAGTAATACCTTTAGTAATGTTAGTTATACCTTGACATTTTTTTTCGACAAACATTAACCTTATACCTTTTAGATATGCTAGTCGTACCTTTAAGTTATGTTAGTTGTACTTTTTAGTTACGTTAATTGTACTTTTATGTATTACATAAATGTATGACTATGTTGATATATATAAATGTATACATATCATCACATAAAGGTATACATGTACAAATTGTGTCAAAATTAATTTTTTTTGAAATCAAAATATTATATAAATGTTATGATATTTGTACATAAATGTATGATTAATATAACATAAATGTATGACTAACATATTATAAAGTTATGCGCCAAAAAATTATGATATTTGTACATAAATGTATGACTAATATAACATGAATGTGTGATTAACATACTATAAAGGTAACAACATTAAAAAAAAAAAGGGTGCGGATCTTGGTCGGTCTAGATCCTACCCGAGTGCACCATACACCAAGTGCATAAGAGACCAACTTCTTTAGAAAAGGGTGAGAGTGGATAGTCCTCCCAAAAAAATATTTGATAAATTCGTGGTAAGAATGTTTTACAAATTTCATTTCATAAGATGAGTCAGTTGGACCGATCAACGCGGTCAACACTCGGTCAACGCTATAAAAAGTAATACTTTAATGTATCAATACTTTTGTAATACTTTTATGTATATTATGCAATACGTCATTTAATTAATTTTTTTTCAAGATTCTAAATAAATGATTAATTAGGAAAATAGTAATTTCAGAGGTAATACTTCTATTCTCATCATCTAATACTTTTGTGTGCATCATGAAATACTTTTGAAAAATTATAATTTGATAAATAAAACTATGTAATAGTTTTTGTTTGTAAGTAATATTTTATGTGCAACGAGTAATATTTTTGGTTCCATGACTTCAAATCAATTATTACTTAGGAAATTGTACTTTGACAAGTAATATTTTTATGTTTATTATATTTTCATCTGTATCATGTAATTTTTTTTTAACGTATCACATGATATCCTTAAAAAGTAAGAGGAAAAAAATAATGACGAACATTTCAAGAATTAGTTAAATGTATGAAAATCGTAAAAAAAAAGATAAAAGTATCGATTAAATCCGACTAGTTCCGTTCAACCTGGTAGAAGCATGTTCAGCCACACGATCCTAGTACATATATAGAAAGTACATTCGATCACGGTGGTCGAACGTGTAGAAGCGAACGAATAGAATTAATAAGATTTTTTTTAAGGACAAAATCGATATTATTTTTCTTTTTATTTTTTAATTGAAATTATATAGATTGAGGCGTGTTTAGTGTCTTTAGCCCAATTATTATTATTATTATTATTATTATTATTATTATTATTATTATTATTATTATTATATCATTAAAACGGCCAACCGTCAACTATTTATGTTAAATTAAACGCGAACCTACGCAAGTCTTACACCTCCACATCGAGCACAAATCCTTCAAAAAGCACAAACATGTTACGTTGAGCTATTTCCATCCATCCATCCATCCATCGCTACTTCGCTAGCTGTGGAACTTTCCATCTTCTACACTCTTCAATTCAAGTAAAACCAACTTCTCTTATTTCACATGACCCTCACTTGGGCTCTCCACGATTCCGTACAATGGCTGTGTCAAGAACTCATGCTTGCATGAAAAGGCTGGCACCGTTGTCAAATTTTGTGACCAGGAGAGCACGATCAGCGTTTCGATCAAGTTTTACGAGGTCGATTTGTGTTGAAAGTGGTAGAGGCGGCGAATTTGCTGAAGAATTGAGTAGAGGGAAGAGGTTTGCTGCGGTTTGGGGAAATGGGGATTTTGGGAGGCTGGGATTGGGCAATTTGGAGTCCCAGTGGAGACCTAAGCCTATTTCTCCAGCCGCTTTTGCTGATCAGAGTTTGAAGGAAATCGCTTGCGGCGGTGCCCACACTCTTTTTCTCACTGGTGAATTGCGAATCTACTAATTTCTGTTTCTGATTTTTATTTTTTATTTTGGTGACTTGTTATTTTCTAAATTTTGGTGTGTACAATGTTCAGATTGTAATTTTGGTGCTTATTTGCTGAAAGATTAATGTTAGGTTAGTTTTCGATTGGAGTGATCTCCAACATTGATATGATGAGTTGCAGAAGGATAACAATTCTTTCAATTGCTGCATTTGATGCTGCTTTTGAATTGGAGAAGTTGATAAGTTATTTTCCTTACTTTGAGGGGGCAATGTTACACTCTCCAGTAGCAATTATTTTACGGTTTTATGCCGTCATAGAGGAGGTGATAGAATTTTGGGGAAGCTTACATTCTTAGATTAATTGGAAGGCCAGCTTGCATTTATGCATGATCAGGGAGCACTTTTTTTTTTTTTTTTTTTTTTTGTGTGGGTGGGTGGGGGGGGGGGGGGGTTGGAAGAGAGAAATTATTGTTTATAAGTGAATGCTTTCTGTAAATTGCCAGTTTTAGTCGATGATGCTTTGGCTGCCTCAATTTCGTCAATGCAAAAATGAGAATAAACACTCATCTAAGTGACAGCAAAATGAGAATTTCTGCTGAGATATCTTCAGCTTTGAGTATCAGCTTCACTTTGTTAGTAGCTTAAGTTACTGAAAACTCATCAGATGCTCATAAATTCCAGGCCTGTTGCTTTTTGTTTGGTGTGATAATCGCGATAATAGCCATCTCTCGAAACATGAGTTATGATCGGAAAATTATGCCTCATGCCTTTGTATTGCCTCATTAGTCCTACCACTTGCTCTAGCTTTTTTAACATGAGAATTCTGTAAGCACTGAGGAGGTTCACAAGTTTTTATTTTCCCCTGTTTCTTGGGGATATTATTTTTTCTAGTTAGATTTGAAAAGATAAAAAGTATTGGTGGGTATGCTAGCTTCATATTGAATCACAAAATCAATTTGCAGCAAATTGCTTGCTTTTATTACCAGATTTTACCGATTTATCTATATGTATTAGTTATGCATTCCATAGAGTAAATGATGGTATGCTGGCCAGGCCATTGATGTGTTCTTGATCATAGTTACTCTTGATGCTGAACTTGGGATTCTAAAAGTTAATTTTTTGCTGAAAATTGAGAACTCATGTTGTCTTTATTTTTAGCTTTAGAATACTAGCTTCAATATCTTTTAGGTTATGAAAATTCTCTGTATCTCCTGGGGCTCATAATTGATGTATCTTGATTCTGCAGAAAATGGAGATGTGTACGCCACTGGACTGAATGACTTCGGACAGCTAGGAATATCAGATTCTCAAAATTATACAACTGTATGCTATCTTATTTGTCACGTTTTAGACTTTCCTTTTGAAGCTTTATCATTAGACTGTCCAATTCTTTTGAGTTCCCTTAGTCCGAATCCTTTCTCCTTTCCATTGGTGTTGGTGCTTTGGAGGGCTTCACAAACAAATTCTTGACTTTTCTTTTCTGTTTCATGCAAAAGTTTGCAGGAACATGCATTAGACTATGCTTTTATTTATTTATTTTATTATTTTATTATTATTATTATTATTTTTTTTTTTGTTGTTGTTGTTGCACATGAAGATTATTTGCTTTTCAATTTTGCTAACCTGATGATCTGTTTCCATAATAACCTTTTCCCTCTTCAGTGCATTTACAATTTTCTAAAGTAGCTTGAATTAACTTCTGCTGACAGTCAATTGCAAACCATGCAATGATCTATCACTTGCATTGTCACTCCCACACGCATGTGTATTCACCAATATAAGGGAATACTACCCATATGGGAATTACATGTATAGGCACTCCTCTGCGCATGTTTATTCACCAATACAATTCTGCTGACTGCCAATTTCAACATTGTGTTCGATGTTCTGATTGTTTTCATTTGTGTACTTTTTTATAGATAAAGACACTTATTCTTTCTTGTGGGTTTTTTTTTTCCTAAAATAAAAACCTTGTTTGGGCAAATAGGAGGTTGGCAGACAAAATGGATTTTTTTAAAAATTAATTTTGACTGATTGCACATGTTTGTTTAGCCTCAAATAAGAGTTTAATATTTAAATTTCTCTACTTACGTATGCTGTTGAAATAATTCTGATTTTATTTTGTATCCTTATTTAATGTTCTGATTAGTGGAGGAAGCTACTGTCCCTTTTGTTTGAGAATAGGTGCTGCAGTTCATGCAGATTGAGTTCATCGGCAATTATTATTGCAGGAGCCTGTCAGGGTTTCTAGTATTCCTAGAAGGATTGTTAACATTGCAGCTGGTTACCATCATTCAGCTGCCATTACAGGTTTGGCATTAACAACCTTATTTCCAGTTTTCTTTGTTAACAAGGAGATCTAATTGTATTCATAATCTCCCAAAGATTTTGCACTTTCTTATCTGGCACTGAATGTATGTTGTGATACTTAAAAAGCCTTACAAAGCGAGTTGGCAATCTATCTCTAATGGATTTTGTGCCTGAATGCTAGAAGTTTCTATATACATATAATGAAGAATTTCTAGTACAATAAATTGGTTTAAAGTTATCAACTCTACCCTTACTGCTTTGTAGCAAAGTATGTTACTCTTTACCAGTTGATATTTCAGTATAGATGTATCTGGTAATTTCTTCATTTTTTGGTCAACAATAGTGGATTCAGCAAAGTGTTCTCTTTAGATGTGAACTTCATGAAAGTGTTTAAAGAATGGAAACACTTATAGATCTGATATGCTTAAGAATAAAGGAAACAATATGAAAATAGTTATAAATTGCGAGATTGGTTCTGTATGGGAAAGGTTTGATTGTCAACAAGAATCTCATCATTGACCTTGACATAAATCTTCAGATGAAGCTAGTGAACTACAATTCAGCAAATTCAAATAAGCATTTAATCAAATCACTGTAGTGTTTGTTGGGTTTTACTTGGATTCTTCTTCTCACATATCTATATAAAACATAGTGCTTCTGCCAATGTAATTGACTACTACTCCTAGAATCAAAGGCAACAGTTCAGTCTTTGTGTATTTAATGTTTCATGCTCCAGATTTGCTTAGAAAATTTGGTAGCCTAAAAACATATGTGGTTTTTTTATTTAACAGAATAAAGCTCTACTTTACTACATGAAGCTTCATCCACTCATCAAGATTGTATTTTTTTTTTTTTTTGGAGCTTGGGGCTCTCTTTTGTAAGGGGTTACTTTTAGGATGTTCTGGGCAAGGATTTCTAGAAATAACCTTCTCCTTTCTTAATCCCTGTGTTCATTCGTATCCCGATTATTTTCTTTGTACTTTGACGAAGAAGTTCCTCAAAAATCCAAATCTTAGAAATTAAAAATGATTGACCATGTCCCATAGGATCTTTTATCTCAGTCTATGCTGGTTGTGAACTGGGTTCTGAATCTTCTGATACTTCAAATCTTCGACTACTGTCATGTCAGAGCATGAGTTATCCTTGAACATATTGTCAATTTAAAACTTGATAGTATAAAAATTTGTTCTTTGCTTTTATGACAACATTTGTACTATATATAGTGGTTCAAAATGGTTTATCCTTCCCTGCTTTATAACAGGTTGTTGAAAGTGGTTACTGCATTGACGTACAAAGTTATAATTATAATAGTTTCTTCTGCTTTTGGTGGTTCAGGGATCACTTTAATTTTTTTTTAAACACCTGATGTGTCACTTAAATATTTTTCTAATTAAGGGTGTGTTTTTAGAGCTTTTAACTTCATATTAAGACATATCTATCTGTCCTTTTGTAGTGGATGGAGAACTCTATGTATGGGGAAAGAATGCAAATGGACAGCTTGGCCTTGGAAAAAGTAAGTAAACAGAGGCCTGAGTCCATTATATTCTGTCTTTAGTGGTTTCTTTATCTTCTTCAGTAACTAAATAATTACAACTGTAACATCTGCAGCCCTCCTAAACTATTTAGATACATAAGATCTTTATGGGTTCCTAGATGAAAGCTCTCTAAGTTAAATACCGATATATTAACTAATTCATTTGTAGCTTTGTAATGATAATGCATTATTATCTTCTTGTTAATGGTTCAAGCATAACCCACACTACTTATCACTAATATGATAAAAAGAGGGTGCTTCCTCATTAGTTAGATCATATTGATATTTAGATTGTTACCTTCCTCTTTTGAAGTTATTTCCTAATCTACTATGATTATTATAGTCCATTTTGCAAGTGCTGCAATTATAAGTTTGTGTAGTTTAAATTATGCATGTGAAGATAACATTGATTATCATAATCACTTATTCTTGGTTTCCATCTGCAGAAGCAGAAAAGATAATTCCTCTTCCCTGTAAAGTTCAATGCTTGGCCGGCATGGTCGTTAAAATGATATCTTTAGGATTTGAACACTCAATTGCTGTTACAGGTTTGAATATTGTATCTGGAAGCACTTCTCTATTCAGTAAACTGCAGAGTTAAGGAACTTCTTATCCATTACTCCAGTGACCATCTCTTTTTAAATGTTGTTTGCATTTCTGGACAGACAAAGGTGACACTCTGAGTTGGGGAGAAGGAGAGGCTGGTAGACTTGGTCATGGACATAGATCAAGCACTTTCGGGTTTCAAAAGAGTAGCAGGTTATTTTATTAACTAGATAGTTATGGTCCTTCAAATGCTTCTGAATATTCCAGGGTATTGTTGGTCAAAATGATAAATCTGTAAAAGATAAAATAATTTCCTTGTATTTGGAATTTAGTTTCTTAAAGAGAAGCAAGATCCATATATTCAATAAATAGATAAAGAAGTACACTGTTGCCTTATAGAAACCAAAAAAATTAAGAATCTTTTGGGTCCCTACTATGGAGTATGGACTTGTTTGCATAATCTTTTCTAGGTCAATTTAATAGTACTATGTTTACTGGGCTTGGGTTTATGTTAGACAAGGTATGGATCTTAGACTGAATATGGGAATTTCCGAACTTCAGATGGGAGAAAGGGAATCAGAGTGCTGACTTTGTGTACATATCATATACCAAAACTGATAGTTTGTGACATGTTTAGAAGGTAACTCTGTGAAGCTAATTTCGGCAACTGGATAATCTCCAAGAATTTTATTCAATTGTACTTCTGGTGGGCCTTTGGATTAAAGATGGTATTTAGGGCCAAAGTTGACATTTCAATGCAGGGGTTTTCTCTGAATTTTTCTCTGGTAGCTCCTATATCTGAAGAGGCATTTGCTTAAAAGGGACAAGTTTTAGTTCCCTATGTTGTTAAGAACCAGAAGTCCAGAGCTGTAATAATTCTTGTGGTGGGATGAGATATTGAGCTATTAATTATGGGCTACTTTCTTGATATTGCTTCACTAATTCATATAAGCTCCTTTCTGAATGGAATGTGTTAGACCATAAGATTTATATAACCTTTTTGAATTGATTATGCAATTCAGTCTGGAATTTGAGTTTAACATAATTAATCTCTAATACCAGATATATTTTATTTGAATTGATTTATGTAATTCAGACTAAATGTTATTGGGCACCTATTATATTTCATTTATTATGCTTTTTAATTATTTTCATATGAACAAATCGAGAAATTTTTAGTATTTAAATCCTTGGTCTTGTATTCATCACTTAGTTGTTGGTCTCATATGCAGTGAGTATACACCACGACTAATTAAGGCACTTGAGGGAGTCAAGGTATGTTTCAGGTGCAATCATCTTTATTCATTTGGTTATCTTGCTTCAAGAAATATCTCAGTCACTGCACCTTATTGTATTGAAATTTTGATGATGTTGGTCTCATAATATTAGGTCAAAAGTGTTTCTGCTGGAATGCTTCACTCTGTCTGCGTTTGTGGTATACCACTTATGCTTTATGGTTGATGTGCCACCTCTTATATTTGATGTCATAAATATAGCATCCTAGCTTTACATTTGTTTGAATGTCGCAGAAAATGGCTCTGTTTATATCTTTGGTGAAAGAGAATTAGGAAAATGGGTAAGATTTAAATTCTCTGTTTAGCTAGTTGATCTACCATTTTTTTTTTTCAGACCTGTTCTTTGTTATATACCGATCTCACTGCTCTAGATTTTATTCATGTTGTCAGGGCTTTGGCAAAGTAAAGAGTGCGACAACACCATCTACAATTAGCACTCTGCCATTTTCAGAAGAAGTTGCATGTGGTGCATATCACACCTGCATAATAACAAGTAATCTTCTGCAAAATTCACTCTTCAGTTTTCATTTTGTTGGAACATAACTAGTTTAAAGCTTTCAAGGTGCTGATTTGGGATGGCTGTATTAGTGTCATCATCATTAAGAAACCAAAAAAATCTAGAATCACATGATTTGCATTTGAGCAGCCCATTTTGTTTCTGTTAGGCCAATCTTCTGTTGGCCTTAAAAAGCAAAATCCAGGCTATACCGTTTTTTGGGAAAATAGATCTATAATAAGATCACTTTGGAAGCTGAACCTGAATATCATATCTATCTACATATAGTACTTGATTACCAAAAGATATACAATAAGATATTCATTCCTTGGTTTCTCACTCGTCATTATTCTTCTTTTTCATTCCATTTTTATTTTTTATTGTTTGCTGAGTTCATTGTTATTATTCACAAATAATCATCAGATAATACTTATTCACTGTTGAAGCCATAGTTTGTTAATTGGTTACCAAGGTATATGTAGTGGACAAACTATATAGTAGACATGTAATTCTTATGATCTAAGAAGACATGCATGATAATTTCTAGTGATACCATAGTAACACTTTGTTTTGACAAAAAGAAAATGTTAGTCCATGGGATAGGGACACATTGAGTAAAGCACCATATTTCCTATGCTTGTGCCGATCAATTTTTAGTCTAAATGAAAACATAAACCCAAGAGTTAAACATCATATCTTTTTTTTGAGAAAGAAACAGAAGTTTTATTAATATAAAGAAAAAGGAGCGATGAAGTCCCTCAGAAAGAATACAAGAATCAAAAGATCCAGCAAAGAAAGACCAAAACATCACCGACCACTTCTTAACCAACCTAGACTAGACCCCAAGGCCTTACAAAACCAAGCCCCAATCCCTCATATGATTTGAAATATAAATTCCCTTAAAAAAGCTACGGCTAGAATTATAATTTGAACAAGAAAAAACAAACTTAAAATGCTCATCACAAAATTCTTGAAGCAAGCCCCAATCCCTCATATGATTTGAAATATAAATTCCCTTAAAAAAGCTACGGCTAGAATGATAATTTGAACAAGAAAAAATAAACTTAAATTGCTCACCACAAAATTCTTGAAGTTGACCCCAGAAAATCAAAGAGAATCTGTCATTAGCTAAAATGTCTTTCATGATCATATTTTTACCTTCTTAATTTCCAAAGAGTTGAACCATTTTCATGTTCTCTCTCTTCGAATGACTCAAAAAGTTTTATATTACAATTTAACCCTTTAACTCCTCATAGTCATAAAGCCATTTAAACTGCCAACTTGAGCCGCAGCATCCTTCACATGTCTCTACTGTCCTATTGTGCTCATGGCATGTCAATAACTTTTTTTAGCCATGTCCAATAAGAAGTATCTGTGATCATGTTCCTGTTGGATCATTTCCGTATTACCATCTGATATTCTATCCCTGTTTGTGGAGTTGTGCACTTGTGCTTCTCTTCATAATGTTCCTGATACTTCGCTTCTACCCTAGGTTTATCAGTCTGTCTTTGTACTTCAGAATTAATAACCAAGATCTTCATTTACATTTCAGCACTTGTTCTGATTTGTATGCCAGTTACTTACTGTGCATGAATCTTATTGTTTTAAGACTTTAACTTGAATGACATTGTTTCTTGTTGCCATATGTGCTTGTTCTAACAGTCTTTAATCAGAATTTTAGATTTTGTTTAACCCTTTGATAAAGATGAGTTGGTTTCTATGCAAATAATCACTGGATTTATTTGTATACATAAAGTTTCTCTGCGAAATTGTTGAATGTTCAGCATGTTACTGGTTCATTGTATAAGCTGGACAAGTCCCCAGAGAGCTAATTTTGTAAATGAATCTTTTATCATCTAGATGGTGGAGAACTATACACATGGGGCTCCAATGAGAATGGATGTCTTGGCATCGGGTATATCACAAATTAGTTTGTTTATATTTAAAAGAGCTACTAGGTATGCTTTTTTATTTGAATGCAACCAAAAGGTTCTTCATTTAGTTGACATATTAAATACCAGCTGCACAGATATCACTTATTCACCTGAAAGAGTCCAAGGTCCATTCTTGAAGCAACCTGTTAGCAAGGTCTGTTATCAATTATACATTTTTAGCCCGTATTCTCTTTTAGCACCTCTAGCTTTGATTACCCAGAAATGACAAGACAACTGAAAAATATGATCATATAGTTGGAGAACTTTCACTTTGGTTCTTATGTATATTATAATTTTTATTATAAACAGGTATCCTGTGGGTGGAAGCATACAGCAGCGATTTCTGGTAAAGATTTCTGACTGAATATTTTGATCATCAAATGTGTAATTTTTTGCTACTATAGTGATTATGGCACTGTTAGAAAAGCATTTGAAGCCACTATATCATAGATGATCTGATTCTTGTCTTATGCATTGATCCGATTTATTGCTGCTGTCTAGGAGGCAACGTTTACACATGGGGCTGGGGTGGTTCAAATGGAACGTTTATGGAAGATGGGCATTCACCAGGCGGGCAGTTGGTTAGATTTCACTTATTTTTTATCTTGTTCTTATACTTAAATATATATTAAATAATTCTAAACTAATATTTCTTACTTCTTATTTAGTATTTACATCTATAACTATTTACGTTTTACATATAAAGAAAACATATATCATTTCACAACTAACTAATTGTTTACACAATAATCCAATCATAACTAACATATTTTTTTTCACAATATGTATTACACCCACATTTCCATAATTGATATTTATTGTAAATTATATCCTAAAAAATCCTAAAACATACAATTTTACTATTTTGTAGGATTTTCCAATCCTTGGATTTCAAAGTCACGAGCTCTCCACACCTACTTAAGCACTTTCTAAACATACCCATGCAAATTACTGCTTTGAATTTGTCAAACAAACCACATGAGGACACATGAGGAACTACTACTTTGAAGTTAATCTCCATAGAATGAATTATTTCTTTGAACTGGTGATGCATACTTGCTAATATAATTTTGCTCTGGAAATGATGACTTTGTTTCTATTGTGCTTTATATGACATAGTTACATATTTGCCTTGAACAATTGTACTTGCTGTGCCTTTTGTTCTTCTGATCCTTTATCCTGTTTTGAGCAAGATCTAAAAACCATTTTGATTTCTGTCATGGTATTACTTTCTTTGTTATGCCTTTTTAGGTTTTATAGCTTCATTGTTTTTAGGTTTTATAGTTCATTGATTGTCTACAATTAAACTGCTTTTTTCTAGGGTCAAGGCGACGACATTGACTACATTGAACCGATGCTGCTCGACTTTCGTAAGAGTGTCAAACCATTACAAGTATCTTGCGGATTTAATCATACAGCTGGAATATTCCAATTCGACTGAAGACTGGCATCGAGAATGTTTATGGAAAAAGCAAACATAATCAACGCTTAATCCCTCTCATGTTCATGAAAATCTGAGAAGGTTATGATTACAATTGAGGTTACTTAAAGTGGAATTGTTGATTGTTTGTATGTTTAAAAGAAAATAAATGGAAGACCCTCTTGTTGTTACTTCAATCGGGTTCCTGTTTACATGGTTAAAAAATCTCTACAAAACTGGAGCATATGTTGTAAATTGTAATAGATGTATTGATCCTCTTTAAAAAGGGGGGAAAAAGTTGTAATAGATTTATATTGATTGCATTCTATAAATGGTAGTTTTAATTAGCTGTGGAGTTTGTTCCAATTTTAGTTGTGGCAATATTGTTGAATGACAACAGAAAAAGAAAAAGGATGTTTTTATGATGTACGGGTTTTAGATCATGTGTGTTGCATGTGGAAATCAATTTAAATTAAGGAAAGAAATAATAATACAAATATCTTATATATCACACTTTTATATTAGAGTTCTAATTATAAAGATTCTATGAGATTTTGAATTTGTTAGGATTCTAATATAAAATTATTTAAATATGAAAACTTAAATTACTATTATAATTTTAGATAATAATCTTTGATAGGGATATATTCTGCAATTCATATTTTGTAAGAAATATCCACATTTTTATATAGATAATAGATATCAATGATGGTCTCACTACAATGTAGTCAGTCTAAAATGTTCCCTGGTTATATGAATATAAGTGAAAACATTTTTAATATTTATGTCTTATTTGATCTAGTTAATGGGTTTTAGTTCTTGCATGAGTAATCTTGGTTTTTAATTTGTATTATAAGTGGTAAGTGTTTTAGGTTTATGATTTGTATTTTGTTGTATTTAAATTGTAATTTCTAAATTTTGAAGTTGTCACTTGTAAGTTGTAATGTTGTAACTTGTAAATGTAAGTTCTAATTTTTAATTTATATCAAATTATTAACTCAAACAAAATTGTTATTTTGTAATATATGAATAATTGTAATATTTATATTCAAATTTTAAAAAAAAATTAATTTTTTAAATGAAAATGAAACCGTCCAAACAATCAATTCAAACCGGAACTGTCGGTTTACAATTTGAAATCTCCACAGTTCGTTTTTGATTTGATCCTTTATAAATTTCAAATCCAAAACCGACAGTTCTAATCGTTTAGCACCTCTGATTGTTTGTTCCAAATATATCTTCATCCATCATTGTATTTGTTTTCTTCACAAAGGTTAGTCAACATCTTTTTTTTTTTTTTTAGGTTATGGCTTAAAAATAAGGATATTTATGTTTTATGAGGGACGGATATTTAAAAATAAGGATATTTATGTTTTTTTTATTTATATTTATATTATTATGAGTTGTGTTAAAAAATAGTTAGGTGTGGATAGGCCTACCCTATTTAAACCCTTTCTTTAAACACAATTATTTATGTGCACAAGGTTCATAGATCCTAAATTCGTGCAACTGGGTCGACCTGATTCGAAAGTGTATTTCACGTGTTCCACGTGCCCAAACTCTAGCATCATTGTTATGTTGGTCTAACCTTTTAGTTTGTCGAACCTAACCTTTTAATTATCTACTCATAACCTTTTGCAGTGTATGACAAATGCATAATACCTTTCAAAATCTTTATGTTATAATGATATAACTTTTATGCATAATAATTTAACATTTTCGTTATAATAATATAACCTTATATTATTCTTTAAGTACATAAAAGTTATGTTATTTGTATATAAAAGTTATACTAATATAACATAAAATTTAAATTATTACTCCCTCAATCCCGTGATAAGTGTCACACTTTCCATTTTTGGACGTCCCAAAATAAATGTCACACTGTACACTTACTAAAAATGGACATTATAATAATAATATATTTCACTACCTCTCTCTCTTTCCACTTACATTATAATAATATATCACACTACCTCTCTCCCCCCACTCACATTTAAATACAATAATTCTTAAAAATAGGGCCGAACAGTAAATGTGACACTTATCGCGGGACGGAGGGAGTATAACATAAAGGTTAAGCCATACTATATGAAATTTTTATAGTGAAAAAAGTTTAAGTAATATCACTTAAATGTTATGATTTATGTATGTCAAGGTTATATTACTATAACGTAAATGTTATACTCGATTAACATAAATGTTACATAACTTTTAATTATGTTTCTGAAAAAAGTTTAAATAATTTTACATAAATGTTATACTAATATAACATAAATGTTATACTCGGTTAACATAAAGATTATGTCATAAATTAAAAAAAAAAAAAACATAAGCATGGATCCGAGTCGGGGCCCGATCCGACCTACGTGCGCCTAGTTGCATGAATCCTGATCCATGCACTTGGTGTACACAAACACTACTCATCTTTAAAATCATGTATATAAAGACCATCCCCATTAATGGTTGTTATTAACTCCTATTAATTAGGGAGGGATGAAGAATTTCTCCGTCCAATCGTAGGCCCTTAGTTGGGTGAAATGTAAATCGAGGGGATATATTTGAGTGACAAATATCTGTGGAGAGAGAACCGATAAGATTATAACCCCACAATATTTAAGTGAAAATCTGGCCTCACACGAGGTTTGAACTTTTGTTTGTCAGATGATTCCTTCCCATATAAATTGTATCATGTAAATGTATTAACTATATAAATGAAAAATATTATCTTATTTTACTTAATAAATGATTTTGATATTTTACTAAAAAGTATTAGTTGTATTACATAAATGTATTCATTTACGTAAAGATATTACTTCATTTTATATAATATAACTGTAAGGATATTACTCATATAACTAAAACATATTACTATCACAACTCACAACTAATAGACGTGAGAACGTGTGAGAGCGCATAGACAACTTGTGCATGAGAGCATGAACATAAAAATGGATCGATTCGAGTTGCTCAGATTCAGAAAAGTTTTTGTATTTAATATTAATACTCGTTACAAATCCACCAACTCATTTTTCAATTATATTTCATATTAATTTAATACAATTACCTTTTGTTTTACAATTTGCAACAACAAATTATTTAAATAAAATTGTAATTATACATTTGAAAATATATAATTTCCAAGTGTCAATTATTATCATTTCAGATGAATAATTTTTATTTCGTTAAAATCTTAATTAATTACAATTAAAATTTTAAAAGAATTTGAAATGGAAGAAAATACACATTTTAACTAGCTAAGCCTGGAATTACCTTATGTAAAAAACTACTCCACACAATTAAAATATGAAGAGCAAGAAAGTAGAGACACTGGTTTCAGGTATCAATGTATAATGCTGGAAGACTTCACTTCTTACCTTTTGTATAATACTTGTTTCTCTAAATACATTTCAACTCTGACCACATTATGCTAAGTATACTAAAATTCTTAGACTACATGGGGATCAACATTATCAGTAAAAAAAACAAAAACCGATCCACAAAAGTGGTGAACCTCAGCAAGTTTCTGCACTACTGCTTGGACAAAATTACAGAAGACATGCACACGAGATTCTGTTAAAACGAAAAATGGAAACTATGTGTAAGGATAGACATCAGTGAAGATGAATGCTGTGACAAAATTATGGGGTTGAGTAGAGATCATGAAAGTTGAACCGCAATCTCCTGAAGAAGTAATTTCTTTTGTGATGCAGTGATAACACCTTTACATTCTGCGTCCACCAAAACCTCGGTCATAATAGCAGCCGCATGGCCTCTTGGTCCCTGTGTCCCAGATGCTCTTCGAAGCATGAACATCTAACCAGCAAAGAGATTTCAATCAGAACTGGAAACTGAATAACCCAACTTCATAGAGGGAAGGGAGGAATAATCATGTAGAAATCGTAAAAGCTTGTCTTAGCAGTGCTATTAATTAAGCTTCTTGTTAAGACGTTTTTCAGTTCTACAAGTGATATATTATGCTTTAGAAGACAAAACAGGACCTGTCTACATATCATAGATGGTAACATAGGGAACTGGTGGTAAAATCTGAACACTCCAATATGTTACTTCGGTGCTTTTAAACTTGTATACATTGGTAAATGAATGAAACGTCAAGATGAAATACGGAAACAGTCAAAATTTATGATTGAGTTGGTACTTTAAATAATCTTTTGCTGCCAGTGAATAAAGTTATTGTCAAGACAATCAATCCCTAACTGAAAATCCTTGTGTTGCATGCAACAATCCACAACATAAAGAAAAGGAAAACTGTGGCACTCGCTCACATACATCTAACTCAATTCTAGTGAAGCTAATCTTGCAGATAACCAAAACAAAATATGTTGGATATAAACTGATAATTGTGATTAACCTTAACACCATGATTTTCACTTAATGTCTCAAAGAACATTTCTTTATGCACATTAAGCTCATCAACAAATGCTGGAATACATAGTTCCCTCATTTTTACATGAGCACAATTAGCTATCATAAACATCACTTAGTACCTGTCCATGATGTGTTATTTCTAAACATCCGGGTTGCTGGATAAAAGGTTCCCCATCAATTTGCACAGGAAAAGGACTGGATACATGTATCTTTATAGTTTTCCCTTGTGCTAGCCTAGTTGCCTGTGAAAGTCCAACCTGCACAATGAAACTAGTTGTCATGTATTGAGCATAAACTTCTTACATAGGAGCTCTCTACTATGAACCAGCAAACATATTCCTTTTTCATACAAGTGCAAGAGAATTGTGTAATGAGAAAGGTAAATGCCATCAATGCTCTAAAAATAAATAGAAGTTTGCAGGCCAAGTGCGCAAAAAAATCTTTTAGTCACACGAACCTACCATATGCCATCAGAGATAAGAGAAAATAAAAATAATAACAAAAGATTATTTTCTTTAATACAACAGAAATGTTTTAAACAGATTTTCCTACAGAACATGTACCAGAATCAAGAAACCATATTATTTCTCAAGTGATAACTCATTTAAAAGACATACACACTTAGTAAAGAGACACTATTTATAAGTATCATAGTGTATTGGATTGCACAAGAAAGCTCTAATAATCCTCATTGATATTGTGCAATATATATAGAAAGTATTCAGCTATGAAACTATCTAATAACCCACTACTCTATTTAAAATTAATAGGCATTTAAGCATGAACTGAGGTTACCTGGAGTTTGCCTAGATGCCATGATCCAGTAACACAAACAACTTCGAGCATTTTGTCATGCATGTACTGGTGATTGAAATTGTCATCATGTTCATAATCATTTTGCCAAAGGTCAACTCCGCCCATATAGCTACCAATGTTGAGCACAATTAAACCCTCTGCATCCTAAACTCAAAAGAAAATAAGAACATTAGATGATATGTTAACAATGTACAAGATGTAAGTATTTTGATCAACATAGTAATTTGGCATACTTTTGGTATCTCGATATCTCTCTCGTCAACTTCAAGCCAGACCTGCCATGGCAAGTCAGCACAAGCTCTGTCCATCATATCCCGAGCCCCTTCTCTTGCATACCTTAGTTTATTTACAAACTGTTCAATCATTTAAATTATCTATATTAGAGATATGGAAAATTAATTCAAGAAAAAAAAAAAAAAAGGAAAGAGATTTCCCTCCCACATACATTTTGTAGAATACAAGTAGATAAGATGTAGGAAACTCCTTACCTGACTGTAAAACTTCTCAGGATTTTCTTCCCTATTTGTGTGAAATTCGTACGCAACCTTTGCATCGCAACCAATACCTATAGAAGAAAAACAATGAAATTAGACAAATCTAAGAAAATTAGTGACAAATTAAAAAGATCTGTAAAGAGCAAAATAATTAAGTGAAACAATTTACTCTTTTACATCTGCCTTCATTCTTTCTTTATGTTTTCTTTAATAGGAAACAGCATAATATTACTAGTAGTTTTAAAGAGTTACAAAGGAGCAATTCATCTGTTGTAATTCTAAGAAAATGGTGACAGTTCATTAACAATCCAAAACAGGAATGTGTAGCATGAAAAATAAGGACTGAAGATTACCCAAGTAGTTCATCATGAACTTTGATTTCATTTTACTAGATTTGCCACCGGATTTTTCATCTGTTATGTTGACTTTCCAGCGATCAAGCATTGTGACTGCTGCGTGGTCTATGTCATTCAAAAAAGTGCTCAAGGCACCTTGTCCTTCAATGACAGAAAACCCTCCACCCCAATGCAGAACCCTTGACAGATCATTTCCAGTTCCTAAAGGAAGAACCGCAACCGGTGGGGGTGACTCATAATTGTACCTTTCTATTGCATCAAGTACCCAGGCAACCGTCCCATCACCACCACAAACCAAAACCCTAAAGTATTGAACACTGCTAAATAACTCTAGGCCTATCTCTGGACCTCGAGAGGAACTAAGTTCAATTACCTGAAAAAGACACAATCAATCATAAGAAACGCAGCTCATTACTTATTGAAATGCATTTGGCAAGCAACAAAGAATAAAGATGAGATAGTGAGAATCATGGATGAGAAGTGAACTTCATGGTGATCACAAAGTGAGACTCAAGTATAAAACATAACCCTTAGGACATCAATAGAAGAAATTTGGAATTATGAATAATTGTAAAGCTACATAAGAAACTCTGCCCATTGCAACTTCAGAAACCTGGACAAAAGAGTGTTGGTGCTCTGTAGAGAAAGCCTAATACTAGGTAAAAACGAAAGGTTTTCATTGGAGGAGTTAGGCTGAGATAGCCACTAACTATTTCATATCTATGTATCCACAAGTAGTGGAAATTTTCTTTGATGTTGATGATGTAAAGCTACATAATAAAATGAGTGACAGGTTCTATGAATGCCAGCACTAGAGTAGAAAAGGAAGAGTTTTGATTTGTTTATGTACTAAGAACCAAGAGAAGGACAATAAGTCTGGTCTTCTGATCAGCATCAGCTGATGCATCTAAAGGTAGTGGCTATCTCCTTCAAATATTTCTATGAAAATAATAATTCCTCTATGACCTGCTTTGCCTGTGCAAACAACTTAAATTTGAGATGATAGCAGCATAAACCCTCACATCATCATACCCCGACCTCACTCCCCCCCCCCCCCCCAAACCAAAAAAGGGAAGAAAAATTATCAAACATTATCCAATCAGATTAGATTCATTCCAGACCCACATTTTCCTTCCCCTCCCAAGCAAGAGAGAGGCAAAATAAATGAAAGTGGAGATTCAGTAAATCATTTCATTTTCTAAAATGAATTGGAGATGTGAAAAGAACATATAGTTCACAAGTATGTTCACAGCAAACATAGATGGGTGTTTAGCAAGTAGAGAATGTGCAACATAGGAAAGTTATAATGCAAAAATTTCAGAAAGCAAGAGACAAATAAGAGCAAAAATATAAAGGAGGAAAAGGAAACTATCCTGCTTAAACATGAAGGAGACCACATTTGTCTTTTCTTTTTTTATAAGGATAAGCAATTTTTTATTAAAAAGAAACAGTACAAAGGGATGAGGTATCCCTACAAAGAGGATCAAGATGACTTAAAGAGCACAGCTCCTGTCCTTGACTAAATCTGAGATAAAACAAACACTTGATTTTTATGATTGGAGACCTACCAAGCTACCCGAAACATAACCCTAGCTAAAATCTCCTCTAAATTTCCTCTTGATCCTCAAAAATTCTATTTTTCCTTTCTCAAAGTGACCACCAGCATTATGCTGGTACAACATCCCCATAAAACATTTACTCTTTTGCTAATATGACCTCCCAAATTAGACAAAAATGGCTCAGTGACAGTGCAAGGCCAAATTCACTGTAATCCCATTTCCCTAAGCACTTTATTTATGCCATAAGCTAAGAGAAAATGAACATTTGTTAATGACACAATCTCCCAAGCAGATATTGCACTAGTGAGTTTAGTTACACTGTTTTTGGAGAACTTACTGTCTAAGTTAAATCCAAGAAACCTATTAAGTGAAATCAAATGTTCCATTTGTTTTATCTGTGTGCATGTAATTATCAAAACCCATTTCTTTTATCTGACTGTTTTCAAGTGCCATCGCACAAGTATATGAATAAACTATCATGAAGAAAATATATTTTATTGGATTCGATGTTATTAGACTTTTGGATAAGAAAACAACTAACATACTTTATATTCTGAATACACATTTAATTTCTGCATATCAAATAATACAGGAACATTAATAAAGAAGACCACAAATAATAAGCTATTGGAATGTGAAGCTTTTACCTGTACAGGATTCAATAGCATGTTCAATCTTCTATGCAGAACAGGCCCGTTTTGCGCTCCACTTTTGGCATTAATAAAGACCAGAAGTGGCCGGGCGTCTGAAGGCAAATCTTGGATAGTGTACTTCTTTAATATGTCACAAGCATTACTCTCATTCTTCTTATTGGCTAACTCATTTGGAGTGCTTTTCTTATTAAGAACTTTGTTAGACTTCATAACATCACTGTTTTTAACACTGCTAGAATTATGTATTCCAAGAAGACCCTTAAGGACATTATGTATAAGAACTGCTATTTTCACAGCAGAATTTTCTGGTTTCGTAATATTGATGCACTGATTACTTCCATGTTTGTGGCGATGCCGTTTCTTTCTGATCTGTCCACGAACCGTAGAAGTAATGATTTCTTCTGTAATGGAACTTAACGTCTCGCTTTCAGCATTTTTGACACAAAGGGGAGACAGAATGACTCTTCTATGGGCACCCAAATCACACACATCACCATATTCTTCTGACATTTTAGCTTGGCACTTAACATGTATGATACGTTGACACCATAAGCAATGCCAACCTGGAGATGCATCAATGAAAGGGATACCACAGGGTTCATCACAGTAGAAACAAAAGGCAGACATCTCAGGATTGTCATCCAGATTAAACCATCTTTCTGACCAATGGTGCTGGACTTTATCATAACCAGCTTGCGCAACACATTTACAGTCTTTTGCTGCAAACCGCGAACAACGAAAATGTGCAGCTACACCACAAACACAACACCGATGTATTGGCAAACGCGACATAGATTTTGATCCTAAAGTCTGAGGGTACACTAGAGAAGTTAGGCAGACACAGCATGTGGATGGCTGTCCACCAGAAGTAACATCGCTCTTCCATGTATGATGTGATAAAGGAACTTTTAGCTTCTTCCATGCTTGCTTCTTTGCCCTGGAAGCAGCTTTAAGCCAGTTCACAGACATCATTCTCTGCCATTTCAGGAATGCATATACAAGAGCAAGAAGTCCAAAAGATCCTGTAATTAGCCATCCAACAATATAGCCAGAATCCAGGGTTGAACTGGCAAGCAACCTTAAAAGAGGAATGCTAAACTCATTCATCATGAATGCTAGACTTTCATTATTATTTTCAGTTCTTGCTCAAAGGAACCTTAGTTACCACCGTAAGAAACCAAATTCTCCAGAGAGAACCTGGCCTTCAGACCTGTAGAAACACAAAGCACAAAAGGCAAAAGAAATATCAAACAAATGCAATGATAAGTCATCTAGCATCTAACAACAAAAGTACTTGACCATAAATTAACATATGGCAGAAAACATGAAAAGACAAATGGCCTGCAAGCTCATTCCTTCCTGGTAAACAAAATAAATAAGCTACCCAGATAATCACAACCCAATCAACAAAGTTGCAATATCTAAGCAAATCTCCAGTCAAGATGCAAATAGGATTTTACTTGCAGATAAGATGATCAATTTCCCCAACATAAGAATCTGAAGAAGCTAATATAATACAATAAACTCAGAAAAGCAAGCGACGCAATAGATGCCACATTCCCACACTCACGCAATTCGAGGGATCAGGATAGTAATCATGACCAAAACCACCAAATAAATTTCGTTATACCCTTCTCCAGATCAACCATTAAACAGTAATTTCTATTGCTGCAATCAGATCATCGAAAAACAGAGGGAAATTTAAGAAAACCTGAGGAAATGAATCGGAGGAGAATAATCCAGAAACAGAAACGGAATCCAAAAAAGTGGGAGGAAGAATCTAGATTGATGCGGCGCGAGATCGAGGGCAATGTTATAGCATGAATTCTTCGAATAAAGTAGGATTTACAGAGAGAGAGAGAGAGAGAGAGAGTTGATTTGCAAAAAGGTGAAGAAGAAGAAGAAGAAAGAAGAAGAAAAACGTGGCGGGACAAGACTTTCCCACGCAAAAAACACGGCGAGCCTTTGGGAAAGTATCGACGGGGGTGGGGTGGCAGCAGCTGTATTCCTTTCTATGTTCTTTCTTTTAAATTTAGCCCATCTTCAAAATTTTATACTTCATTTATTTATTACTAGTTTAAACTTGTTTCATTTGATCATTTAAGATGTGTTTGGATTGGATTGTTGGATTTATATATTTGGATTTGGGATTTATTTGAATTTTGGAAAAATGGGTAGTTAGAGATCTTATAGGCTACGATGAGATTTAATTGAATTTTGAAAAAAAAATAAAATTTGGAGATTTTATAGGTTATAATCATAGTTTAGATATCATTCTCATATTAAGAATCGACAAAGTATATTAGATCAGACGTCTCATGAATCTCAGTGAAACGAACCTATATATTAAATCAGACATCTCATGAATTTCAATTAAACTGATTAGATCCGGTTAAACCTAAAACATAAAAAATTATGTAATATTTTCGTGCTATTAGATAATATCTAAACTAATTTTGGCTTATAAAAGGAAAATGATTCTGTCTTTATATATGTCGACACCGTGAGGTAGAGACATAGAGTTGTATTAGGATTGGGATGTGTGTGCATATATTATATAGAGAGAGATCAGAAATAGAAGGAAAAAGAAAAAAGAGAAAAACGACAAGAAAAAAAGATGATGATGATGAAGAAAATAGAATACATAGGAACAAAAAGACTTGGATTGGAGGGGCTGAAGAATATAGAATTTAGTAAGAAAGAAGAAAAGGAAATATTGAGGAAATTGGATGACGAAATTACCCTTATATATTCACTCGTTCTGAAGTCATTCATTCTTGGGAAGATGTTGCTAATCGCAGGGGCTTTGATGGAAAAGAAAAGAACGGCTTTTATGTTGATGAATATCGTCAAAAGCTTCACTTCACTCTCCTAATTCTAAATCAAGACCAACCCAAGGAGATCGAGATCAAGAAGACCAACCCAATATGGAGAATATAATAAGTTATATAATGAATATTAATATTATTTTAGATCTATTCTTAGATTAATTTCTAATTCTATTCACAAATCACCAATTTTTGTGTTTATGATTCTTTTTGTCTTTTTAAGAATATATTGATATTGATTATGAATTGGATTTTCTTTTTTACTCTTTCATTCGTTCTGGAATAAATAAAAAGTTGTCATCCAAAAAAAATGAATTCTCAGCAATTTATTTACAAACAAAATTAAGATATTGAGATGAAAATTTTAAAACATAATTATTATAATTTTTTAAAGTTAAATAAAAAAACATCAAATTGTATAAATAAATATAAAAGTTAAATACATATGAAGTTTAAATCAATATAAAAGTTATATGAAAATACAAGTTATATAGAAAAAATGTTAAATCAAATTAAGGGTGAGTCTTATGTGAGATGTATCACAGAACATCTCATCTGAGACGGGTCAACCCACACTTCACAATTCACATATAAATTTGTAAAAATGAGTTTGATTTATGGGTAAAGAGGATCCATGAGACGGGTCAACCCACACTTCACAATTCACGTATAAATTTGTGAGAATTGGCTTGATTTGTGGGCACAATTCACATATAAATTTGTGAGAATAGGTTTGATTTGTAGGTAAAGAAATCTGTCTCACGGATCGTGAGACAGGATAACCCACACTTTACAAATCACATATCACAAAAACTTTTATGCACTCCATGCACCTGACCTGATCCGGCCCTAGATTTGACCCGTCCCGGCCCTAGAGAAATATAAATACTTTTTTTTTCATTTTTCAAAGTTGAGCAATTTCTTCGCGCTTCTCTCTCGATTCTCTCTCTCTCTCTCTCGACATCGTGCTGCTTCTCTTTCGATCTCTTCTCTCTTTCCATCCGATTTCTTCTTAGTTCGTGTGTATTTCACTTAGTGTGAAGTCGTTTTCGAGTTTGAGACGTTTCTTCAATTTTTGAAATCCTACAGTGCGCCCACAGATTGTTCTTCGATCTTATTGTGTATTTTGTTTTAATTTTTGTTCTTTATGATGTTTGTTTGTTTGATTTGTAATTTTATTTCTATTTACATGTGGTATTGGAACCCTAGGTTTATATTTGATTTAAGTTTTTTGTTTGTCAAATTACTGTTTTATATTATGTTTGTTTTTTGAAGTGTTTCTGGAATTAGTTTTTTATCTTCTATTTGTATTTCGTTTTTGTTCTTCAATATTCGGATTGAAAACCCTAGTTTCATGTTTTTCTATGTATTTTAGATATTATTTGACATTTTGCTTTATATTGACACTAAATTCATCTCTGCATGTGTTTAGATGGCTTCGAAGAGAGAGATTGTAATTGTTCCTGATAGACAAGTTGTGAGGAAGAGATCAAGAAGGGCTTTTGATACTCCTTGTGATGATAAGGATATGTATATATTTTGTTTTTTGTTTGATATCCCTTGTGTGCTGCATGTTATGTGTAGTACATGGTTTTGAATGAGTATATCTGTAATTTATATATTTTTACATGTGTTTCTGTTTTATGTTTATAAAAGGTATGTCTATTGTTTATAAAAAAGTGTGTTCAATGTAACATAAATGTATGTTTAAACCACAGTTAGGTATGACTAAAGTAATGTAAAGGTATGTGAATTTTATATAAAATGTATGCTTAGTGTAACATAAAGGTATGATTAAAGTACAGTTCAGGTATGACTAAAGTAATGTAAATGTATGTGAAGCTTATAAAAAAAGTATGTTTAGTGTAACATAAATGTATGTCTATTTTATGTAAAAGGTATGTTTATTGTAATATAAATGTATGATTTGTGTACTATATTTTGTGTATTAGTATTTTCTGTTTTGGTTTTATGATCTGTGTAGTGTTTGTATTTATATTGATTTCATATGTTTTTTAATTAGTGATTGAGATATTGTATTTTTATTTGCAGTTTGATTTATACACCGTACAGACCAAGTGGTGTTGTTGAACTTGTGCGATGTTTGAGCGATAGACAAAGGGCTGATGTGTTAAGTATAGGGTTTGGAGGTTTATTAAGAATGTCTTTGACTAGGGTTAACAAAATGATGAATACGTGGTTAGTGAATTGTTTTAATGGTGGTAGTAGGATGTTAACTATAGATAGTCATCGTAGTTTTGCTGTAACTGCTGATGATGTTTTTTATATTTTTATAATTCCGCAAGGAAGTCATAATGCTGCGAAGTTTGCAAAGAATGAAGATGATGACATATTTTATATGTTTAAGGATAGATATAACATTGAGCCTAGATCACCTCTAAAGGTGTTGCATAATGTGATGACTACTACTTTAGTTGATGGAGGATGATTTTAAGAGGTTGTTTGTTTTGTATGTGATGAATGTATTTTTAGCTCCAACTTCGAATCGATTTCTCTGTATGAGAGTTTTGAAGTGTTTGTTGGATGTAGAGAATATTCGTAACTTTGATTGGTATACGTATGTGTTGGAGAGAATTTGTGAGTCTAGCTTTCACTTAGGGAAGACAAATTATTTAAGTTGTTGTGTGTTAATATTGCAAATGGTGTATTTACATAGGCTGAAGTGTCATGTGATTGAAGAGCCTCGTAGTCTGTCATTGATACAATATTGGTTTAATGATAAAATAGATAGAAGGTGTGATGAAGAGGCAACTTCTGGTCCTTATGGCAATGCAGAGATCTTGTTGAATGTGTACCCGTTGTCTGATAAAAGATGTGTTAAAAAAATTGACAGTTCTGGTGAGAATGTTTTTGAGAAGCTTGTTGCTGCTGGTGAGAAAGATTAAAAAATTGACAATTCTGGTGAGAATGTTTTTGAGAAGTCTGTTGCTGCTGGTGAGAAAGATGATGTTGCTGTTGGTGATAAAAATGATGTTGCTGCTGGTGAGAAAGATAAATCTTCCTGATTTATCAAGTTTGCATTGCCGGAAGGTGAACCTGATGATAATGAAATAAAAAAAAAGGCCAAAGATGTAAGTACATTCATATCTTTATGTTATTTTAGTTATAGTTTTATATTTCTTTATTGATACATTTATGTTGCATTAGACATACCTTCATGTTTCATTAGTCATACATTTATGTTCAACTAGTCATACATTTATGTTGCACTAAACATACTTTTATGTTTCATTAGTCATACCTTCAGGTTTCATTAACCATACATTTATGTTGCACTAGACATACTTTTATGTTTAATTAGTTATACCCTTATTTTTTTTATATTATTGTATATGCTCTTATGAATCATTTCTTTTATTTAAAAGAGATATTTATGTGGTGACTAATTATCATATGGAGGAAAAATAATCTAACTTAACTGTTCAAGTTTCATATTCTCAGGGCTAATCCAATACTCAAGCTTTCTTTTCCATTATAAATCTACACAACTATATTGATAATGTTGTTGCAAATTTCTTGTCCATGAATAAGCTGGCATTGGAGATGCCTTCATTTGAGCTGCTTACACCCGAGGATCAAGGTGTTCAATCGAATTTGAATGAGCAACAAACAACATCAGTTCAGGGAGATGATATCGAGGAAGATGTGATTGATGTTATGAAGTAGGAACCGTTTTTTAATATTACTGAGGATGTTGGATATCTTTTTGATTTGATGATTTAGTCAAACAAGTTTTTGAGTAATTTGAGTCAGATGCAGAAAGAAGTTGTTGATTACTGTCTTTTTAAAGATATGTCAAAGAACAATGACAAGTAAGTAATTTGTTTTGGGGATGTCTTTTTCTTGGATGAATAATTTATGTCCTAATTTTTTGATTTGAATTTTTTTTATGTTAACAGTGAAGAGTTGGTGAAGAATGAGTACTATAATTTTGTCAACAAGGAGAATATGTTATCATTGTCTCCAAAGGTTGATATTTTTCAGTCTATCTTAACCAGTTGGTTTTGCTTGTGAATGCTGATTTTGAATGCAAAGATAGATAAAAGTGATTTGTCTTTAACTTGAAACATTTTGTAAGTTTTTATATATTCTATTTTTTTTCTGAATATATTACAGTATGATGATTTGTCTTAAAAATTGACATGGTGCATCATATAAACACCACAGTCAAGATCTTTGTTAAGACAAATCTCCATACTGTAATATATTCAGAAAAAAACAGAATATATAAAAACTTACAGAATGTTCCAAGTTAAAGACAAATTGCTTTCGTCTATCTTTGCATTCAAAATCAGCATTCACAAGCAAAAACCAACTAGTTAAGACAGATTGAAAAATTTCAACATTTAGAGACAATGATAACATATCCTCCTTGTTGACAAAATTATAGTACTCATTCTTCACCAACTCTTCATTATTAACATTAAAAAAATTCAAATCAAAAAATTAGGACATAAATTATTCATAAAAAAAGACATCCTTAAAACAAACTACTTGTCATTGTTCTTTGACACATCTTTAAAAAGACAGTAATCAACAACTTCTTTCTGCATCTGACTCAAATTACTCAAAAACTTGTTTTAATAAATCATGAAATCAGAAAGATATCCAATATCCTCAGTAATATTCCAGAACGGTTCCTGTTTTATAACATCAGTCACATCTTCCTCAATATCATCTCCCCGAACTAATGTTGTTTGTTGCTCATTCAAATTTGATTGAACACCTTGATCCTCAGGTGTAAGCAGCTCAAAGGAAGACATCTCCGATGCCAGCTTATTCATGGACAAAAAATTTGCAACAACACTATCAATATAGTTGTGAAGATCTATAATGGAAAAGAAAGCTTGAGTATTGGATTGGCCCTGAGAATTTGAAACTTCAATAGCTGAGTTAGATTGTTTTTCCTCCATATTTCTTTTCACACCCAGCAACTTTTCCATATGATAATTGGTCACCATAGAAATATCTCTTTTAAATAAAAGAAATGATTCATGAATATCATGTACAGTAACATAAAAAAAAGGGTATGATTAATTAAACATAAATGTATATGTAGTGCAACATAAAGGTATGGTTAATGAAACATGAATGTATGACTAATGAAACATAAGGGTATGTTTAGCGCAACATAAAAGTATGACTAGTTGAATATAAATGTATGACTAATGAAATATAAAGGTATGCCTAATGCAACATAAATTTATCAATAAAGAAACATAAAACTATAACTAAAATAACATAAATGTATGAAGGTACTTACATCCTTGGCCATTTTTTTGATTTCATTATGATCAAGTTCACATTCCGACAATGCAAACTTGATAAATTTGGAAGATTTATCTTTCTCACCAGCAACATGATCATTTTTATCACCAACAGCAACATCATCTTTCTCACCAGCAGCAATAGACTTCTAAAAAACATTCTCATTAGAATTGTCAATTTTTTTAATACATCTTTTTTCAAATAACAGGTACACATTCAACAAGATCTCTGCATCGCCATAAGGATCAAAAGTTGTCTCTTCATCACACCTTCTGTCCATTTTATCATTAGTCCAATGTTGTATTAATGGTAGACTACCAGACTCTTCAATCACATGCCACTTCAGCCTATGTAAATACACCATTTGCAACATTAACACACAACAACTTAAAGAATTTGTCTTCCCTAAGTGAAAGCTAGACTCACAAATTCTCTCCAACACATACGTATACCAATCAAAGTTACAAATATTCTCTACATCCAACAAACACTTCAAAACTCTCATACAGAGAAATCGATTCGAAGTGGGAGCTAAAAATACATTCATCACATACAAAACAAACAACCTCTTAAAATCATCCCCCATCAACTAAAGTAGTAGTCATCACATTGTGCAACACCTTTAGAGGTGATCTAGGCTCAATGTTATATCTATCCTTAAACATATAAAATATGTCATCATCTTCATTCTTTGCAAACTTCGCAGCATTATGACTTCCTTGCGGAATTATAAAAATATCAAAAACATCATCAACAGTTACAACAAAACTACGATGACTATCTATAGTTAACATCCTACTACCACCATTAAAACGATTCACTAACCACGTATTCATCATTTTGTTAACCCTAGTCAAAGACATTCTTAATAAACCTTCAAACCCTATACTTAACACATCAGCCCTTTGTCTATCGCTCAAACATCGCATAAGTTCAACAACACCACTTGGTCTGTACGGTGTATAAATTAAACTGCAAATAAAAATACAATATCTCAATCACTAATTAAAAAATATATGAAATCAATATAAATAAAAACACTACACAGATCATAAAACCAAAACAGAAAATACTAATACACAAAATATAGTACACAAATCATACATTTATATTACAATAAACATACCTTTTATATAAAATAGACATACATTTATGTTACACTAAACATACTTTTTTATAAGCTTCACATACCTTTACATTACTTTAATCATACCTTAACTGTACTTTAATCATACATTTATGTTACACTAAGCATACATTTTATATAAAATTCACATACCTTTGCATTACTTTAGTCATACCTAACTGTGCTTTAAACATATATTTATGTTACATTAAACATACTTTTTATAAACAATAGACATACCTTTTATAAACAGAAAACAGAAACACATGTAAAAATATAAAAATTACAGATATACTCATCCAAAACCATGCACTACACATAACATGCAGCACACAAGAGATATCAAACAAAAAACAAAATATATACCTATCCTTATCAACACAAGGAGTATCCAAAGCCCTCATTGATCTCTTCCTCACAACTTGTCTATCAGGAACAACTGCAATCTCTCTCTTCAAAGCCATCTAAACACATACATAGATGAATTTAGTGTCAATATAAAGCAAAATGTCAAATAATATCAAAAATACATAGAAAAACATAAAACTAGGGTTTTCAATCCAAATGTTGAAGAACAAAAACGAAATACAAATAGAAGATAAAAAAACTAATTCCAAAAACACTTCAAAAAACAAACATAATACAAAACAGTAATGTGACAAACAAAAAACTTAACTCAGATACAAACCTAGGGTTTCAATACCACATGCAAAGAGAAATAAAATTACAAATTAAACAAGGAAACATCATAAATAACAAAAATCAAAACAAAATACACAATAAGATTGAAGAATAACTTGTGCGCACACTGTAGGATTTCAAAAATCGAAGAAACATCTTAAACTTGAAAACAACTTCACACTAAGTGAAATACACACGAACTAAGAAGAAATCGGATGGAAAGAGAGAAAGGTGAGAATCGAGGGAGGAGCGCGAAAAAACTGCTCAACTTTGAAAAATGAAAAAAAAACAGTATTTATATTTCTCTAGGATCGGATCGGATCAAATCTAGGGCCGGATCAGGTCAGGTGCATGGATCACAGATCACAGATCCATGCACCAAGTGTATAAAAGTTTTTGTGATTTGTGAAAATTAATTTGATTTGTGGATAAAATGAATCTGTCTCAAAGAAATGAATTTGATTTATGTATAAAGAGATCCGTCTTACAAAAATTATCCGTGAAACAGTCTTATAATTGATTTATGTATAAAGAGGATGGCAAAAGCTCCTGTGCACCAGGTGCACAGATCTTAGATCCGTGCAATCCGGGTCAATCCGACCCGGCACGGTCATCCACTCGCCGGAACAGTCATTCACGTGCCGGCATGCGCCCCACGCGCCGGGAAGGAGACGCAACGCACTTAGTTTATTTTCTGCATTTTTCTGAAAAATATGTATACCTTTTAGTTATAACTTTCATACTTTTATGTTATGACTTTCATACCTTTATGTACAAACATCTGTACCTTTATGTCTGTAACTTAGAAAAAAAAATGAAGATTTTTAACACAATTTGTATTGTATACCTTTATGTGATATCAATGTGACTTTTATGTTATATTATGTCACCTTTATGTACAAATATTCTGATCTTTATGTAATATATAAAAGTGCATAAAGGTCAGAATATTTGTACATAAAGGTCACATGATATAACATAAATGTCGCATTGATATCACATAAAGGTATACAGTTCAAATTATGTTGAAAATCTTCATTTTTTTTTAAGTTACAATACATAAAAGTCATGATAGTTGTACATAAATGTCACATATTTATAACATAAATGTCATACATTTAAAACATAAAGGTCACAACCTGAAGAAAAAAAAAAAAATTCAAAACACACGGATCCGGATCAAAAACTGGATTGACCCGGATTGCATGTACACCAAATGCACACAAGATCAACTCAAATAGAATTGGTACGATAAAAATTACTTTTGAGTACGCAAATTTTCGTGTTAAATCAATTAAAAATATATGAAGTAAAAAATCCACCTTTCACTTTCAACTCGTCACATAGAAATAGAAGGCAGAAAATTATTGGCGCCAAAAACGCCGCCTCCGACGAAGAGAAGGCCGGAATCCTAGCCGCCGGTTGATGATAATAATAATACTACTCAGTGCCGCAATTCCGATATTGTGAGGGGAGAGAGATAGAGAGAGCTTGTTTCCAATTCCCAATTTCTTCTGCAATAAATAAATAGGGACACGAATTGAAAGAGGATCGACGGAGTTAATCGCGCGTATAAGGTATCGAATGTGGTAATGCGTTAGGGTTTTCTGAATTTAAGGCTTTGTTTGTGTGGAGAGGAATATATAGAATAAAAAAACTCGATAGACTCTGAAATGGATAATAATGGCGGAGTCAAATAACTGTTACGCGCTAGGGTTTCTTTGAATTTAATAGTTTGTTTTTGTAGGGTTTCACAAGTGAAGTGGATTGTAATGGCGGTTTCAAATAACAGTTTAAAGAGAAACAGTAGCAGTAAATGGACATCGAGTGAAGGGGATGAGCTTATCGTAACACCCCTTGGCGCTGGCAGTGAAGTTGGCCGCTCGTGTGTTCACATGTCTTTCAAGGGCAAATCTGTCATGGTGCGACGCTCACCAACCTTGTTTTGTTATGAATTTTTTTAGATAATTATTAATTAATTTGGATCTCATCGTTTTTTTCGTAGTTTGATTGCGGCATTCATCCAGGTTTCTCCGGCTTGGCTGCTTTGCCTTATTTCGATGAAATTGATTGTTCAAATGTTGATGTTCTTCTTGTTACTCAGTAGGTTCTCAGTTCTTTTTCTCTGTTTTTATAATTTATATTTTGTTTACTAATGTTTTTCTGTAAGGCTTTCTTTGCTGAATACCCTTTGCTAATGTATGAGAGCATGTGACTTAGATAGGGATAGGGATATGACCTATGTTTACTTAGATCAATTTGTTCTTCTTTCTGCATTGGACGAAGGGTTATTGATGAGAACAGGGGGTTCATTTGGTTAATAAATCATTCAGGTGGAATCTTGAATAAAATGTTTTTCTCTGGATGAATTCCTACTATCTTTTCATCTATCTTCGCCTTTCTTCACTTCAGTGTTCATTAGTAGGTTTTGCTAAATATTTAACTGTATTTGAGGTGTGTCATTTGTGTAGCTTTCACTTGGACCATGCTGCTTCACTTCCATGGTTTCTGAAAGAGGTTGTTGGTTTGATCATGAGCTTACAATCAGTTTAATTTGCAACATCTGCTGATGGGTTCATCCCCTACTTTTTTTTCTGTCGCAGACTAAGTTTAAAGGACGAGTTTTTATGACTCATGCTACTAAGGCCATCTATAAATTGCTTCTATCAGATTACGTTAAAGTTAGCAAGGTCTCAGTTGAAGATATGTTATATAATGAAGATGATATTTTTAACTCCATGGAAAAAATTGAGGTTTGTCTATATAGTTGCATTTTATTTTCCTGCTAAATTTTTACTACTTCTTTTATCAACTTTTGAGAAATCAACACCTACATGACTTATGAGAAATGAATTGAGCTCCCTAAACTTATGATGATAAAACATCATTGGATAATCTTTCTCATCTTTTGTGTTCTATGTTTGAAAGGACAGTTTTCCACGACTTCTGATGCATGTGGATGTTGAAGTTGATCTTCTATTTGATTGTTTTGAGATCTTATAAAGTTGTGGAAATTATTTATAAATTTAGTTGATTGAAATGATTTTGGCACTTGTAAGCACGATTGTTCATTCCAATAATTTATGCATTTACAGATAAGAGGATGTTTGGCTGTGCTTATAGACCCATAAACCCTTTAGAACACCTTAGATGTTTGGGAGCTTATCTCAAAAGTGATTGGTGATTTTTGTTACAAAAAACAAAAGATGTTACATGCCTGCCCTTCAAATAGGATATTAAGAACTTAAGTATGAAGTTAAGAAAATCTCAACTTATTTATGAAATAGATTATAAACATGGAATTGCCATTATTAACATCCTAAAGTTATATCTTTTTCTATCCAAAAACTTCAGAAGATATCAATTATGTAGTGACTGTATGGTTTAACTTTCAACTATCATCAGCCTTTTGTAAACTTATCTTTATTTTTCAGGTTATTGACTTCCATCAGACTTTGGAGGTTAAAGGGATCCGTTTCTGGTGTTATACTGCTGGTCATGTGCTTGGTGCTGCCATGTTCATGGTTGATATAGCTGGTGTACATGTGCTCTATACGGGAGATTATTCACGTGAAGAAGACCGACATCTTCGTGCTGCTGAGCTCCCACAGTTCTCACCAGATGTTTGTATCATCGAATCAACTTATGGGGTTCAAAACCATCAACCGCGCCATACACGGGAGAAGCATTTTACTGATGTGATTCGTGCTACGGTATCTCAAGGTGGTCGTGTTCTGATTCCTGCTTTTGCCCTTGGCTGAGCCCAAGAACTACTATTGATATTGGATGAGTTTTGGACCAACCATCCCGAACTCCACAATGTCCCCATATATTATGCTTCACCACTTGCAAAAAGGTGTATGGCAGTTTACCAGACCTACATTAATTCTATGAACGACAGAATCCGGAATCAATTTGCCACCAAGAATCCCTTTGACTTCAAACACATCTCTCCACTGAAAAGTCTTGATGAATTCCACGATGTGGGACCTGCGGTAGTGATGGCGAGCCCTAGTGGGCTCCAGAGTGGGTTGTCAAGACAGCTGTTTGACAAATGGTGCTCGGACAAGAAAAATGCTTGTGTTCTACCTGGGTATGTTGTGGAAGGGACACTGGCAAAGACCATTATTAATGAGCCCAAGGAAGTCACACTTGCAAGTGGTTTAACTGCTCCTCTCAACATGAAAGTGCACTACATTTCCTTCTCAGCTCATGCAGATTATAATCAAACAAGCACGTTTCTGAAAGAGCTTATGCCTCCCAACATCATCTTGGTGCATGGTGAAGCGAACAAGATGGGAAGGCTCAAACAGAAGCTTCTCTCTCTCTTCGCTGATGGCAACACCAAAATCATTACCCCAAAGAACTGCCAATCTGTGGAAATGCACTTCAAGTCCCAGAAAATGGCGAAAGCGGTTGGAAATCTGGCAGAGAAGACACCTGTAGTTGGTGAAACCGTAAGTGGTTTGCTTGTCAACAAAGGTTTCACCTATCAGATAATGGCTCCCAAGGATCTCCACATCTTCTCTCAACTTTCCACTAGTCACGTCGTTCAGAGGATCACGATCCCATATTCAGGTGCTTTTGCTGTTATACAACACAGGCTTAAGAAAATATACCAAAGTGTGGAATCCTCAACAGATGAGGAATCTGGTTGTCCGACTTTGAAAGTTCATGACAGGGTTACAGTGAAGCAAGAGTCGGAGAATCATGTTTCGCTCAACTGGTTAACAGATCCAATCAGCGAAATGGTTTCAGACTCGGTTGTGGCTCTCATTCTAAACGCTAGTCGAGAATTGCCTAAGATTGCGGTTGAATCTGAGAGTGAATCAAATGAGGTAGACGAAACCAAGAAAGCAGACAAAATTATACATGCACTTCTCGTTTCTCTGTTTGGTGATGTCAAAGATGAGGGTGAGGGCAAGATATCGATCAGTGTCGATGGAACTATGGCACATCTTGACAAGCTAAGTGGTGAAGTTGAATGTGAGAACCAAGGCCTTAAAGAACGAGTGAGAACTTCATTTAGAAGAATCACAAGTGCAGTAAATCCGATACCACTTAAGGAAATATAGAACATCCCCTTCTCATTTCTAGACTTATATTTTCTTGGGTTAACATGCTATGCATTGTAACCTTTGTCATGGGTGGAATTTTGTACAAAAAAATTATGATTAATGTTTTTTGATGGTATTTTGTAGATATCCCTTCTCCATTACATGTTCTCTAATTAAAATGGGTGAACAAACTTAAAAGTTGAACTTTCAATAAAAAAAGCTATTTTCATTCGATCAATTGAACTGTATTCTACAAACACTCATGGATTTTTAGTGTATATAAACAAGATCTTCTATTCTACTTTGGTGTTTCATCAGATATTTCAAAGTAATCACCACTCGTGAAGTGTAAAGACGAAATCACTAATTGACATTTTATGTAAATTAAAAATAATGAAATGTAAGGTGAAATTAAACTAAAATAAAAGTTCCAATTCCTAATGTAAAGAGATAATAAAACATACCAAAAAGATGTGGCATTTGTTTTGGACCACTCATTTGCTCAGCCACACGCCATGCTAAATATTGGTGGGCATGCTTCAATTCTGAAATTCCCCCCCTCCCCAAATAAACAAAAATGGAAAATAAAATATCTAAACTAACCCATCTATGACACTTGAAACAACAAACACACACATCTTCCCATTCCACACACAGTCCTCAGATGATCACCACTAAGCCCTACACTTCATCACACTGTTTAGCCTTCACTCAAAGCTTCGCCATTTTTGACCAGCTCAAGAATTCTTGTGCAGGCAACACATTTGTAGCCTTTTCTTCATTTGCTAGTGCAGAGACCCCAAAATGGGACTCCAAGATTAGTCATTTCCCAAATGGGACTCACAATAATCTTGTAAAAAGTAGAACCCAGAATAAGAAAAGGGAAAAGGAGGAAGAGGAAGAGGAAGAAGAAGAAGTAGTGAGAGAAAATGAGGTGGTTATAGGAGAGAGAAAGGTGAAGTGTGAAGTGGAAGTGATATCTTGGAGGGAACGTAGAATCAGAGCTGAGATATCTGTTAATGCTGATGCTCAATCCGTTTGGTGTGCTGTCACTGACTATGAAAGGCTTGCTGATTTCATCCCAAATCTTGTTAGCAGGTATAGTAATTTATTAATTTCTTGGATTATTTTTTAATCTTTTTAATGGGGTTTTGTGTGGGATTATTAAATAATGGGATACATTGTTTATGCTGATTATTGGTTAAACTTAAATACATTGTGGGGACTTAGTTCAAAGTGTTGGAAATTATATGAAATTCCAGCATGTTTGGCCCGACTTTGGGCATTAATTGCGAGCGGGTCCCGTACCCGATTGTGGAAATGTAAAATTGGAATGTGTTCTCCTCCATGAGAGATTCGTGGCGATATGTGGTATGCCCAAATCGGACATTCGGTAAATGAGAAATTGAGTCTCAAAGTCGCATGATTGAATCCTAGTTTATGGAGAAAGATTGGTTGTCCTACATCGGAAAACCAAGCATGATTTCTCCATTATATAATGAATTTCCCTTGTGTACGGGATAAGAAGTATTGACTAGGAGGCTCTCTCTACGCGCGCGCGGGGGATGCAAATCAAATTCCGATTGAACTTCGGACCATGCGACTCGTGTGCGTACACGAATGTCGGACCGAGGGGTGCGGGCCTGGGTTCGTCCTTTTTGCCACATGTAACCGCCGTGACCTTCCAAATTCTTGTAGCCACATCCGTGACCTTCCAAATTCTTGTAGCCACATGTAACGGCTTTGCCACATGTAACCGCCGTGACCTTCCAAATTCTTGTAGCCACATCCGTGACCTTCCAAATTCTTGTAGCCACATGTAACGGCTTGTAGCCACATGTAACCGCCGTGACCTTCCAAATTCTTGTAACCTCCAAAACTTTCCACATTCATAACCTGACCTTCCAAATTCTTGGAGGTTGACCTTCCAAATTCTTGTAACCTCTCCAAATTCTTGTAGCCACATCCGTGACCTTCCAAATTCTTGTAGCCACATGTAACGGCTTTGCCACATGTAACCGCCGTGACCTTCCAAATTCTTGTAGCCACATCCGTGACCTTCCAAATTCTTGTAGCCACATGTAACGGCTTGTAGCCACATGTAACCGCCGTGACCTTCCAAATTCTTGTAACCTCCAAAACTTTCCACATTCATAACCTGACCTTCCAAATTCTTGGAGGTTGACCTTCCAAATTCTTGTAACCTCCAAGGCTTTCCACATTCATAACCTGACCTTCCAAATTCTTGTAACCTCTAAGGCTTTCCACATTCATAACCTCCAAGCCATGATGATGTGCACTAATAGCAACTTTTGGCATGGGCTTGAGGAGGGTCTATAAATAGCCTTGCTCCACATGAGGAAAAACACACCTTCAAACACTTTTACTCTCGAAATTTCCACCTTTGCTTCCTCTGTTTTGGCTTCGATTATTCTGCAATTTTGCTTCGTTTTTGATACCAATCGAGCTCTATTCCAGTTCGCCGAGACAGCAAGTTTGTGCTTAACTTAGCTGTGGTTTTTCTTGTAACCTCCAAGGCTTTCCACATTCATAACCTCCAAGCCATGATGGTGTGCACTAATAGCAACTTTTGGCATGGGCTTGAGGAGGGTCTATAAATAGTCTTGCTCCACATGAGGAAAGACACACCTTCAAACACTTTCGCTCTCGAAATTTCCACATTTGCTTCCTCTGTTTTGGCTTCGATTATTCTGCAATTTTGCTTCTTTTTTGATACCAATCGAGCTCTATTCCAGTTCGCCGAAACAACAAGTTTGTGTTTAACTTGGCTATGGTTTTTAACCGTTGTATCCTGGGAAACGGATGTCCATAGAGTACTCAAGCACCGAGAGAGTTGGACGAATCTGTTTTAAGGAAACCGTGCGTGCACGGGCCTCGATCTTACGTTTTTCCAGATTCCAGTACCAAGTGTTGCCGAAGGTGTTGCCCAACATTTCCGACAACATTTTCCAGATTTCACCCAACACAAAGTTTGTTGTTTTAGTAAATCATTTGGTGCAATATGATTTGGAAACTGCATAATTTGTAATGCTTCAGATTAATGCTTCACATATATTAAAAAAATCAATTTTTAGGCATAATTATGTGTTAAATCAATTTTTGTTGGGTATTAAAGTTGCATAAAAGTAGTAAATGAAGACGTGTTACAAAAACGAAGAAAGGGGTAAAGTTTAAAAGAAAAACATTGATTCTTCTTGGTAATAAAAAAACAAATGATGAACTGATAAAAAAAAAAAAAACTGTATTTTGTAAAGCGACGATTAAATTGAAATGGAATGACTATATGAGGTATAGAAGTCTTGGAAGCAAGCAGCCAACTTTTGGAACTGTCAATGTGTTTATATACGATATTTTTAATTTTAGTTTTTTTTTTTCTTGATTCAGTGGAAGAATTTGAATTAGCATTACTTAAATGTGCAATGATTTGTAAGCATTTCTGATGATCTAATGTTTCAGTGGGAGAATTCCTTGTCCACATCCAGGGAGGATATGGTTGGAGCAAAGAGGGTTGCAAAGGGCATTGTATTGGCATATAGAAGCTCGTGTTGTGTTGGATCTTCACGAGATTATCAAAACTGTGCGTAATTTTTATTCAAACAATTGCACATCCCTTTTCTCGTAATTTTACTTAAAAGAACTTCATGTTAAAGAGGATTTGTTAAAGGGATAAGAGATTTTATTGGCAATATTATATATATGCACGTTTGTGTTAATACACATGAGTGTGTGTGTGTGTGTGTTTTCCTTCTTACAAGTTGTATTAATTCAGGAAAATGATCGTGAACTTCGCTTCTCTATGGTTGATGGTGATTTCAAGAAATTCGAAGGCAAATGGTCAGTGAAGTCTCAGAAAGGGTAAGATATATACTTCTTGAAATTTTTGTCTCAATGATCATGTAATCGGAATTTATGGTTTTCATCCAACTTGTCTTATATAATCTATTGCTTCATTGTCCATTAGAAGTAAGTATGCTGACAATTTGTACCTATTTCATGTTTCTAATTTGTAGGTCGATGACAACGATTTTAGGTTATGAAGTGAATGTAATTCCAAGGTTCAACTTCCCTGCAATATTTCTCGAGAGGATAATCAGATCAGATCTTCCCGTAAATCTGCATGCTTTAGCATGCAGATCAGAGAGCGAAGATGCAATAGCATTGAAGAATAAAGTAGAGCTCAAAGAGAAGTTTGTGAAAGCTAGTTTTGGTCCTTTATCTCCTTCCAATGGAGGAGAGTTGATTAGCAGTAAGTGGGGTATCTTCGGGAAATCTTGTCCTCTCAACAGACCATGTGTTGTCGATGAAGTTCACCTACGTAGATTTGATGGCTTATTGGTAACTAACTAACTAACTAATTGCTTATTCGCTCTGCTTTATTTCCCAGAAATTCTATTAAGTTTTTTCATTTGTTCGTTTTGTGGTGAAGGAAAATGGAGGTGTTCATCGATGTGTCGTTGCAAGCATAACAGTAAAAGCCCCTGTTCGTCAAGTGTGGAATATTTTGACAGCTTATGAAAATCTTCCTGAGTAAGTAGTAAGTTAATATATGTACTTCTTCAAATACAACCATGGATGCTTATTTGAGTTTTACTCTTCACATCATTTTCTTTTCGTTTTTCGAATTACTTCAGGATTGTTCCTAATTTGGCTATCAGCAAAGTCTTATCTCGAGAAAACAATAGAGTCCGAATTCTTCAGGTACAAAATCCATTTTTCAGTTTTTAAGTTCATACAAGGACATATTTATTGCCATCTCGAAATGATATTCAATGGTTTCTTGCTATGTCATAATTATAACAACAATGATAATGTCATAATTCAATAACTAGAAAAACTTGATACTTGATACATGCAGGAAGGATGCAAGGGTCTATTGTATATGGTTCTCCACGCACGTGTCGTCCTTGATTTGTCCGAGCATCTTGAGCAAGAGATCAGATTCGAGCAGGTTGAAGGGGACTTTGATTCTTTTCGAGGAAAATGGATTCTAGAGAAACTAGGTTGTCATCACACACTCTTGAAGTATTCTGTCGACTCCAAAATGCATAAAAACTCCTTTCTTTCCGAAGCTATTATGGAAGAGGTTTGTACATCTCCAACTACCTTTTTTATTTCTATTCATACACGAATGCCATGTTTTCTCCCATAGTTGTCTTAAGAGGATCATCCATGTATTAAGTTAGCCATTTCCATCTTAATGTCGGGCTTTACAAGTATTTTCTCCGCAGTTCTGAGATAGAAACCAACTATATTGGAATGTATTCTTTGCTTTTCAAGTAGGGATGGGAATAGTCTATGCTATAGGTCCAACTGTTATTAGCCTAGTTCAGCCCAACCTTTTCAGTAAATGAGCCATTCTTAGACTTTTTATCAAGCCTATTTATGAATATAGGCTATGATCGAACTTTAAAAATAGACCTAATAGGCCCGGCCTACTTATAATATTTATATGAAAATATAATATATATTTGATATCTTTTATAGTTGTATATATCTGTAGCCTAATTTATGTTATATATATTTTTTATTTGATATTGTTTTCATGTTTCTCATTGTAATTTTCCAAGTTTAAATGGAAGTTTAATATTTGAAAAAAAAAAAAAAGATTTCATATTAGATAATTTTGTAGGCTTTTAATAGATTTTGATAGGCTTCATTCAAACAAGACTTATCCACAAAACAGGTTAGACTCGGGCTAAAAAAAAGCCTTTCATATACAATAGGTTAAACTTAGGCCTAATATTTACACTTCAGGCATGGGCCGACCAACAAGAAGCCTCGCTTGGCCTAACCTATTGCCACCCGCAATTTCAAGGATTATTCATTAATCAATATCCTATGATTGCAGGTCATTTATGGCACAAATCCTCTGGTTTTGATGCAATTTATCACTCAAAGCACACACCTCTACACATAAAACCAACTATTTGGAATGTATTCTTAGCATATGAAGAACTATTAATTTCTGAAACAATTTTCTAAGATTGCAGGTCATATATGAGGATCTGCCATCAAACTTGTGTGCTATCCGAGACTATGTGGAAAAACAAGAGAGTGAAAAGCAAGAGGAGACAGTGAGTTATACGGATAGAGACACAACTTCATCAAACAGCAAAAGCTCCTCCAATTTCAGCATGAAAGAAGTTGCAGATGATAGTTATGATTGCATCATCTCAACAAGCTCATTATACAGACAAAGGCCAAAGGTTCCGGGCTTGCAAAGGGACATAGAAGTTCTTAAAGACGAGCTCTTAAACTTCATCAGTGATCATGGACAACAAGGATTTATGCCAATGAGAAAGCAACTAAGGAAGCATGGGCGCGTGGATATTGAGAAGGCAATCACGCGCATGGGTGGATTCAGGAGAATCGCGTCGTTGATGAATCTCTCACTTGCCTACAAACAACGAAAACCGAAAGGTTATTGGGATGATCTTGAGAATTTGCAAGAGGAGGTTACTAGCTACTTTCTTGGTTTTTACATGTTCTTCTCCTCTATAACTTTAAAAGTCAAAATTTTGAAATTAAATGTCAGTGAATGTTGTTTCAGATTAGAAGATTTCAAAGGAATTGGGGTATGGATCAATCATATATGCCCAGCAGAAAATCCTTTGAACGTGCAGGTACTAAACACATCTCCTTCTCTAATATATATGTGATGCATTTGTAGCATGTGGAAAAAACGCTTTTATTGGTTGAGAAACATGATTATAGAAACCACGAGCCTTGTAGCTCAAGTGGTACCCTACCTTTTATAAATGTCCAGATTTTGATGACCTGAGTTTGAATCTCGATCACGCAAGTTTTCTAGTATTTATTCTCTCCCTTCCACTGTGGTGCAGGTCGTTACGACATAGCACGTGCACTGGAGAAATGGGGAGGGTTGCACGAAGTGTCTCGTCTTCTATCGCTCAAGGTGAGGCACCCTAATCGACTTAAAGATAAGAAGCTTGAATCTCCTCTTTCTAACCACACCATTTCATCATCTTCTAAACCCTATGTTTCACAAGATACACACAAGTGGCTACTCAAACTCAAGGACTTTGATATCAATTGGGTTGAATGAGGCCTCATGTTTTTATGTAATTAATAGCCCACATTATGCTTAATTATTATTAATAGCTTAAATAATGTAATTATGATATAGTTGGAGGATATAATGCACATATATTTAGAAGAGTTTAATATCTAATTTATGAAGTAACTTGGACACATTTGGTTCATGTGTTGAGTTAGTTAAGTCAGTTGGGCTGTTGTGGGATTCATGTTAAATTGATTTAAATATTTGATCTGTTTGGATTGAGTGTTAATTGTTGGGTTTGACTTAATATTGTATTTGGTTCGAGTATTGAGTTATTTCTTGAAATGAGTTTATATATTAAAACTTTGCTTGGATCAAACGTTTGTTGTGTCCGGTTTATAAAAACTTGAGCCTAAGTGCCCCAAACATTTTTTAGGTTATAATTAATTCTAAATTCCAAATAGAAACAATATTTTAATTGAAATATGCTAGAATAATTTAATTATTAATAGAAATAATAATGTATTTTAAATTATAATATAAAAAGGAACTTAACTCTTTCGATATTTTCCGGAAAAGGGCAATCTTGTAAACTAAATTTAACTAGTAGGGATAAATACGTAATTTCGCACCCACCTACAAACTGGGCTAGGGCAGGGTTTATCATTTAACCCAAAATTGCACTTTATGGATCGGGCCGCCTCCAAACCTGACCCTCTCAACTTTTGATCCAAACGTAGGTTTAGGGTTAATTGTTCCTAATCAGCCTTTAGGGGGTCTAACAAATTAAATATATTTTCACTAATTTAATTTTAATTGAATAAGTATTTTTTTTTTCTTTATTTGGAAAAAAATAGGTAAGTATTAAGGTTTGTAATTCAAAGTTTTAAAGTTTTAGCTTTGATGCTAAAACCTATGGACATTATGTACACAAAACTTATATATAAAACGATTTTATGGATAGTTATTGTAAAACAGATTTTTATTATTAAAAAACAAAACTCGTTTTTACAAATTTATATGTGAATTTTTAAGTGTGGGTTGACTCGCACATAACTAGATTCGTGAGATGGTTCACGTACAACTCATTTGAGTATGTATATGATGCTTAACCGGTAGTCTCTAAATAGACTCTATGAGCTCAAGCTTATAAGGAAGAATTAGTACTACTAACTTGGGGAATTCTACATGAGTATAGTATAAGAAGAATATTTACAAGTATAGTATAGAATAAATATTCATTTTTCTTGAATATTTACAAGTTTATGAAAATATAGATATCAATTGTTGATTTGTTACACTATTTATACCTTTTTTTTTAATATATGAATGATATTTTTTTCTTTATATTTACTAATATTCATCAGATTTGTACTTCAAGCTATCAATATCGACATCTTTCAATATTTATGGTTATTTTAGAAAAGTATAGTTATCATCATATTAATTATTCACTGTCATCGAAAGATCGATTCGTGTACATAATCAAATTGAATCAAATCCCCTTAATTTAGGCCTATTTATTATAGTATGGTAAGACAAAACCATGTCAATCGCAAATCAAATTCAATTTCACAACCTAATCTAGGTAAAAGAGATTTTTTTTTAAAATTTACTTTTCTATACATGTTTATAATAAATAACTTTTGTATTCATTTTACGGCAAAATTACTATTCATTTTCTCAAAATGCTCTTATAAAATAAGTTTCTATCCATTTTGGATCAAAATCATTAACCTTGTAATAGGGACAGAAAGTTATTTATGGGATAAAATCAATTTTGGTCGCATAACTATCGCCTTTTTCGTAAATAGTCCCATAATTATTTGCTTTTTCGATTTAGTCTCGTAACTCAAATAATTATCCGATTTTGATACCAATGTTGCAGGAAATTTCAAAATTGACCGGAAAATTGTTACGAGAGTTGCACGTGACATCCAATTTGGGATGTCCGGTGATGACTAATGACGTGGTGTGCCCTGTAATTAATTTGAATTAGTTTTAATGCTTCAACCAATATAATCATTATAGGTCACGACATACATTAGTCATTACCAGAAACCTTCAAATTGAATGTCATGTGCAATTTACGTGACAATTTCCGGCCAATTTTGAAATTTCCAGCGACATTAGGACCAAAATCGAGCAATTATTTGAATTAAGGGACTAAATAGAAAAAGTAAATAGTTATGAGACTATTTACGAAAAATGCAATAGCTATGAGACCAAATGTGCTTTTATCCGAGTTATCATTATAACAATGGATGAAAAGTAATAAAATGTCTAAATTGAGACATGTTCACAAAAAAACAAATGAGAGATAGCAAACGTTATCTACATACAATAGAAGAGAGGAGTGGAATTAATAACCTTATCTACATAGAATAGAGAAGTGGAAGAAGAAGATGAAGAGCATAATATTGAGTTGAATGCTGAGATTAATATTAATGGCGCCATTTTCAGCAGCAGTCTCTCATGGCTCCTCCTTCTCCGCCACGTCAGCATTCCGACGACGAAACAACACAACAGTTTCAGCACCATCATCACTTCTCAGAGTGGTCATCAGAGCAGTAAAGTCATCGGAGAATCAGACAACAACAAAGGACGACCAACAACCACCTTCCTCCATTAATGCCCAGCCTGCTACCAAACCACCTCCCAAGCCTAAGAAACCTGTTTACTCCAGTCTGTATTTTTATTTTCATTTATATATATATATATATATATATATATATATATATATATATATATATATATATATATGTATCATCAATTTATTTCATCACTATATTTTCTGATGAATTAATTATTCTTTGGTCTCTATTTTTTCTGAATTTGTTAGTGAAGAAGGGCCAGATTGTGAGAGTCGACAAGGAAAAATATCTCAATAGTGTAAATGTACGGTGACACTCAGGTTTTGTCCATTTATTTACCACAAGTTTTACGTATCTTGATTTTAGTCTTCTACCTATAATTTTTTTTTTTTTCAATTTTAATCTGATTTTGCTCGGAGTGTCGATTTCTACTGTGTAGATGCCAGAATTGAAAATTTTAATTACGTCAACAATTCCGACGTAGACATAAGGAAAACTCGAAATTCTGAATAAAATTAGATAAAAACTGAAAATGCGTAAAACTGATGTTAAAAAATTAGGTGCAGAACGAAAATTGCAATTTTACAATACTTCATAAGGTTGTGTTTAATAATTGGAGGATATATGAATTAGAAGCTTACATTTCATATATGTTGAATTCAAATCTTCCATTAATGCAAAATCATGTTTCCTTTAGATGATTGGTGAAATATAGGTAGGCATAGTTGTATTTTAATCATAGCTAGAGATATAAAAATGATAGTATATTATTAATTAATTAATTAATTAAATGATTAAGGAAATGAAGCAAAAATGCAGTATTTGTCAGTGGGGCATCCAATTTACTACAAAGGGCTAGACTACATTTACGAAGACCGTGGAGAGGTGCTGGATCTTCGCATTTTTGAGACTGGTGAATATGCACTTGTAAGTATATTTAATTTTTTATTTATATACTATTATAACTTTTAATTTAATTTTCTGAAAATTAATTTCTAATTATTTATTGGGTTAATGCAGATTGCATGGGTTGGAATACCAACTGCACCTGCTTGGCTCCCAACAGACATGCTTATCAAGGTAATTAATTAAGTTTGATATATATATAGTACTCTTAATGAATTAAATAATTAAATGATGCCCATATATATTGTGACAAGTGACTATATAATTGCAGTCGGATAAGCTGGATTACGAGAGAATATAATTAATGGAGGATCAAATTCATGACTTCACTTATGTAACTTCTGTCGATCTATATATCTTCCACATAATCTTATACTAGCTTCTATCATATATATAATTTTGTTGTCTATTTAGTGTTTATATACATAGTAACTCATATTCTTCTTCTTGAGAGATTTCAACTTTATTATTTCCCATTTTTTATTCTTCCTACATGATGATTCCATGATATGTTAAATAGGTTTCTGAAATCTTATATTGTCACGATATATACTTTGATTTTTAAACTTTGCAATATATGTGTGTGTATATATATTTGTTTGGATAAATGAGTAGTTTTGTTGTGAAGGAGAAAGTGAGGTGGGCTTGATGAGAGAGAGAGAGAGAGAGAGAGAGAGAGAGAGTAAATAACTAGACAATATGTAGATGTACAAAGTTTTAGGGTATATATTTTTAAGGGGTTAATTACAAAAATGAAGCTAAATTATGATTATTTTGCCCTACGGTATCCAAATTTTGGATTGTTACAATTGTTGATCTTTGCAAATGGTATAAAATGGCCACTAGATGCTAAAGACGGAGGAATATTCGCCGAATATTCATTGAATATTCCACTGCAATGAAGGAATATTCGGCGAATATTCCACCGCCGATTGCATCTAGCGGTCATTTTATACCATTCGCAAAAGTTGGTTATTGTTTAATAGAACTCAAAGTTCAGATTGCAAAATGGGTCATAGTTTGACTTGATTTTTTTAATTTACCCTATTTTTAAGGATAAAAATAAAAATTCACGTTCGAACCATATGTGATTTGTTGGCATTTTTGTATAAACTTCGAAAGATTTTATTTTGTCGTATGAACTTAAGGGTAGCCAACAAATTCTAGCTGTACACATGTCCAAAATGATCAACAGTTAAGATTTATTCTAATTTGATAAAATACATTAAATTTAAAATTTATAAAATAAAGTAGAACATTTCAATTAATCCAAAAAGTATAACATCACATATAGTTATTTAACTACCAAAAGTCTCACAAAAACAACATTTTTTGTGAAATTAAAAAAAACAACAAAAAAAAAAAAAAAACAAAGGATTGAAGATAAGGAGTCAGTACTTAAATGATCAGTCGTAGCGACTTCAACAAATTAAAATAAAAAACCTAATATTTTGCACGGAAAATAGTGATAAAGTCGCATGTCATGTATTTTAGGATCAAAATCGCATGTTGTACCTATTTCTCTACACACAGGATACGTGCCTTCACCTAATTTTATAAATCTCCACTAAACGCTGCATTTTTTTAATCCTTAATTTATTTGACAATTATCTATATATAATTAAAATCGCCACCATTTTTTCCAACACAAAACACATTGATTATATGTATTTGAATTAAGTGTGTATATATATAAAATAGTATCCCTTTCGTCCAAATGACGTTACACTATTTATTTATTTATTTATAATTTGTCAACTTGTTTGTTGAACTTTGTTAATCACATTTAATCACTCTAGAAATTTTGTCAAATTATCATATAAACCCTTGAAATTTATGAAAATAACAATTGACAATCACACCATTTCCACGAGCAAACTTTCAATGCGTACTATCCTCTTAAAACTTAAAAGATGGTTTTACAATATGGGCCAAATAGCAAAAAAAATCCAAAACTTTCAAGGTTTTTGTTATTTTGGTCAATCTTTTTATTTTTGTCAATTTATTCACAATTTTAAGAATTAATTGTTGTTTTGACCAAATTAAAATTTAAGTCAAAATTAAATAAAATAAAAACTACGTGGCAGACACGTAGGCTGACACATCACCATCTCCCCTCCCCCTTGTCAGACGACTAGCCAGCAATAGAAATCCCCCTCTTCTTCAACTTAGAAGCTCTCGTCAATATTCAAAATCCCCACCGCCTCCCCCTCAACCGCCGCTCCCTCCTCTTCCTCTCCACCACTCTCCCACTCTCTACTCCCCTCGCCGCCGTCGCGCCAGACACCACCATCACCGATAGAGTCTTCCTAGACTTCAGCATCTGCCCCTCTTTCTTCCTCAACCGCCGCTCCCTCCTCTTCCTCTCCACCACTCTATACAGAGTGTACTTCTGCTTCAGGCGGCGGTTTCGCCTCGCCGCAGCGGTGGCGCCGCCCGAAATCAAAAGCATATTTGAGGAGTATTCGCAGAACGACGTGATGGACGCGGATATACTGCTGCGATTCCTGGTGGAAACCCAGGGAGAGAGGAATGCTATAGTGGAGGAGGCTCAGGGTATCATGGATGGATTAAAGCATCTGTTCATATTTCAACGAAGGGGACTCAATTTCGAAAATTTCTTTAAGTACTTGCTTGGGGATGTTAATCCGCCTCTCAATCCTAAACTCGGGGTGATTTATTAATTTTTTTGTTTCCAAATTATTTAGGCCTGTAAATGAATCGAATGGAGCGTGGTGGAGAGGAAGAGGAGGGAGCGGCGATTGAGGGGGAGGCGGTGGCGATGGTGGTGGATTTGAATGTTGACGAGAGCTTCTAAGTTGAAGAAGAGGGGGATTTCTATTACTGGATTGTCGTCTGAGAAGGGGAGGGGAGATGAGTACGGTAATGTGTCAGCTTACGTGTCTGACACGTAGTTTTCATTTCATTTAATTTTGAATTAAATTTTAATTTGATCAAAATAACAATTAATTCTTAAAATTGTGGATGAATTGACAAAAATAAAAGAATTGACCAAAATAATAAAAACTTTGAAAGTTTTGAATTTTTTTGGCTATTTGGCTTACAATATAATATTAACATGAAATTGAGCTTATTCAAACTAAACTACTACAATAAAACCCCCTATATCAATATCTATATATGAATATATTTCATATACTAATAAAAAATTACAATCTCGATTCGAAATCAGTTATATTTAAGAATAAACTATATTGTAATAAGTCATTTTTTCGGTCTTCTTTTAAGACGGATTGGATCATCTATTATATTTGATATTATATATTTCATAGCATTTAATACACGTCACGTGTTAAATAGTAATATCATCTAATACAAGTGGTGTGTAGTTATTTGAAATAGGTAGAAATGTAATATCAAACATAATAGGAGATCTTGTGTGCTTTTCGAGGATATATGCTTCCATATATGAATAATAAATGACATTATAGCATTACAATAAGTTTAAGATAGAGAAGGTCTCTTATACCCAGGGGCACCACCAACCCGCTCCATACCTAACCCGACCCGCATGTAATTATTATTATTATTTTTTATATTTTCATTAGGGCAAATTTGCTCCTTCCTCCCCTCTTCTTGTGCCTCCTCCTCATCAATTATTATTATTCTTCTTCTCTCTGTGGCTGCTCTTTTTCCTTTTTCCATCGATAATCCTTCTTCTCCTCTCTTCTCTTCTTTTTTTTTTCTTTCTCCATCACTGCTTTTCCTTCTCATCTTCTTCTTCTCTTTTTTTTTTTCTTTCTTTCTCCATTCGTCCTTCTCCACTTCTTCTTCTCTTTTTTTTTTCTTTCTCCATTTTCTATTCTTCTTCTCTTCTTTTCTTATTTGTCCAATATGATTATCATTTATTATTGTTAAAGAGAAAGTTGAATTTCATCATTCAACAACTAAAAATATGATTTTATTTGTTGTTTCATTTAATTAACATTAAGATTGAGTTCTTTAAGAATTTGGTAATGAAAATTCTTTTATTTTTACCTTGATCAAACATGGTAAAGATTGAATGTTTTAAGATTATCTACAGAAAATTTGATGAGGAAAAAGATGATTTGTGGAAATTTTGAACTATTTGAAAATGTAAATATATGATACCTTCAAGGTATTTATATAATACCTTGAAGGTAAAAGTGTAATACCTTAAACGTATGAATATAAAATTTGAGGAAAAATATGATTTGAAGAAAATTTTAACTATTTAAAAAAGCTAAATATGTGAGACCTTAAACCTTATTGAATATCTTGAAGGTAAACAATGATTAAAGGTATGTATACTTTAAGAGTATATAAGTGATACCTTAAAAGTATGCAACTAACTTTTTAAGGGAATACAATTAATATCTTCACTAAACCTTTAAAATATACAACTGGTACCTTAAGAGTATCAACTAATAACAACTAATACCTTCTTATTGAATTAACATCTAATATCTTATGAATATGCAACTAATACTTAAAGAATATACAACTAATACCCTAAGAGTATACAATTGATACATTCACTGAATGACCAACTAATATTTTAAGAGTATACAATTGATACCTGAAAATTATACCATTGATACCTTAATGGTAAATATGTACTACCTTAAGAGCATATGACTAATACCTTCACTAAAAATATTAAAATTTCAAATGTTTCATCATCATCTTTCTAAAAAAATTTTGCAAATCGTGATTTCATCATCTTTGTCGTCAAATTTTCTGCAAATTGTGATTTGAAATCAATTATCTAAATTTATGAAAATGAGTAAAAGAGAAAGGGAAGAAGAAAAAAAACCCCATAAATGACTCTATGACAATTTGAGGAAGAATAAGAATAAAAAGATAGAGAAGAAGAATAAAAATGTACAAAACAAATAAAAAGAATAACAAATCGATAAGAAGAAGAATAGAAAAAAAAAGAGAAAAAAGAAGAAAGCAGAGCTGTTTCTACACTAATACCTTAAAAGTTAATGTGTGATACCTCAAGAGTAAATTTATGATACCTTAAGAGTATACACCTGATACCTTCACAGAATACATTGGTGCGCGCGTGGCGCACACAAACTATGGTGTGACCGCATGTGGGCGCTCGTGGATACACATGAGAGTGGCCCACGAATCGGGTCGGATTGGAGGCGCGGATCTAAAATTTGTGCATCGGGATACAGAAGTTTTTGCGTTTAATATATGACCAAAACTATTTATTTATGGTTGATTATAACAACTTAATTTTATGGTTAGTCACTACATCCTTTCATTTGTGTGTACATAATAAATCATCCGCAAATATAACTTGCTGAAGAAAAAATGATTCAAACTTATCAAGCATGCTTAAAGCTTCTTGACACAAAACTTTTTGTATCTCTACACTATCATCCTTCAGATTATCTCCCTCAGCTTGTTGTCTAATTCCTGCAATGATTTTTTCTTCAGTTAAAACATAAGTGATGTGTTGCCCATATGGATGATTAAAGAAGATATTCATAACCATTTGGTTATAGTAGTGAAATTCCTTTAATTTGATCACTCATAAATTTGTTAAATGAACGTATACACATGTACTATATCATTTAATACATTGAATATTTTTTCTAACAAAAAAAATATTCTTTTATTTAAAGGAAAAAACTCATGTGCAACCATTGCACCGTGTGACAATTGCACTTATAGCATAAAAAGACATACTTATGGCCGTAAAAAACATATTTCAATAACTCATACTTATACTGTAAAAAACATACTTATAAAACACATACTTATAGCTGAAAAACACATACTTATACCTGTAAAAGACAAATTTGAATCCTGTCGCATGTGAGATAATCTTATAAGAGCCCAACTCTTATTTAAAACTCTATCCAGAAATAACCTTCTTTCATATAATAATATTTTTTCTCGAGATATTATGATTGTTTTAAGTTTCTATTATAATTCAATCAAAACATTTCGTGAGTTTTTAGTTACTTAAAAAATGATAGATCATAATTAGTCCTAAACTCAATAAACTCAATGTCTATAATAGCATTTAGTACTACTTCTACTACTAATAAAAGTTATAAATAAAAGATGTAGACTTTTGGCAATTAAAAAAAAACAATAATAAGAGATGATTAAATGGTGACAACTTGGATTGAGTAATTGATCAAACGTGGCTCCCACTTCTCCACTGTTGTGTGTTTCTCTTACAAACAGGCGCGCGAATATCGCAATCTTGGTTTGAAAAAGATAACAATTTCCCACACTAATAATCAAAAATAAATAATAAATTAAATAATAATTGAGCCCAGGCTTGTCTTCACCAGACACGCTCTCACATGAGTCCAAAAAACCCAAAAGAAAAAAAAGGTGGAGTATTATTTTGTTGATATGCAATTTAAGAAAACTACACACCGCTTCATTATAATAATAACCAACTCAAGAATCAAAATTAATGTTCTTTTTTTGCTTCATACAATAATCTGAACATTCTTTCTCTGCTGCTGTGTTCTCTGTCGGTGAATGTTCTGATTGTGGAAGGTATCGTTTTTCCTCTTTCTCACTCTAGAATTGAATTGTATAATCACGTTTTGTAGAGTAATTAAACCAAGAAAGGTGCTTTTTGCAGTTTTTTGTTAGTGTGTCTTCTCCCTTTTGGATGATAAAGTAGATCATTTATGTGGGTCATTCTTATTTTCCTGATATTTATAGAATAGAGAGAGAGAGAGAGAGAGAGAGAGAGAGAGAGAGAGAGAGAGAGATTTGATAGTGGTGGGGGAATTGAAAGGTGCCTATCAGATTAGTTGTCTGAAGTATTGTTCTTTAAGTTTGGCTAAGAATGGTTTATACTGTTATATGTTTTTTTTTCTCTATTCATGTTATGTTACTCTTCAAGGTTGGTTGGTTAATGATTGAATTCTAAGCAAAGCTTTGATTGATCCCTTCACCAGAAACTTCCTTCTGCCTTCTTATTTGACTCATTTTCTTGAAGTTTTCTGATTATTAATGTATATATAAATACATCCATACATATATTGTTTATATCTGATAAGCCATTGCTTGTGTGTAATGTGAAGATGGAGGGGGTTCCAATCTGTGGTGGCTAAATTGAGATGAGGTTTGTATAAGAGGAGAGAAGTGCATTTAGATGGACCGGAGAAGTTGGCTATGGCGGCGAAAGTCTTCGGAAAAGAGTCCTGGTGGCGAAACCGAGAGCTCTGGATCAGTTTCATCGCATTCTGAAAGATTCTCCGATGATCATGTTAGTTAATGTGTATCTATCTGTTTCTAGTTGCTAGGATTTCACTATGTTGAGTGATGATCTTGAATTGAAAGGATAATTAGATGAGGTTACAATCTTATTCTTGTGTTCTTCTTCATTTCTTGCTTAGTTAAATTATGGGGATAAATTGAATGCCTATTGAGTGATTACAGACCTATGTCTAGGTAGCAGATGTCTTTTACCACTGGGCTATTATGTTTCGTCTTATTGTGTGATTATGTTTTTGTTGAAGCTATTAGAGAAACAGGTTTTTTTTAGTGGAGTTCTTTGATCTTAGTAGGAGGATTAAGTGATGATCACATTTGGTAATGTGGATTGAGTTATGGAAATCTAGTGAGTTGATAGTTTTATCTTGAAAGAAGATGGTTAGATGGACCACATTGTGTGGATATCCATTGTAGTTGGACCACCAACTGACACCCTTACTACTTTTTTGCACTCTGAAAAGCACTCTTTCTTTCCAGCTATGCCCACATCTCTTGCCTCCAATTATTAAATCTCTTGTCATTCTCTCTCTTTTGTTCACTAGCATTTGGATTTTGCATCAAATGAATGAGTTATATGATGTATGTCTTCTCATGCGTAACTTCGATAAAGCTATTTTTTCCACATGAAATGGGACTACATTGTCATCTATTTTTTAATACCCGGGAGGGAATAAAGACTAGAGAACTTGCGTGATCTAGGTTCGAACCCTGGTCAACACAAGGCTTGTGGTGACCAGGGTTCGAACCTGGATCACGCAAGGTTCGAACCTGTACCACTTGAGCTACAAGGCTCGTGGTGTCATCTATGATAAGATAACAACATTGAATTTAGAATGAAATGAAATGTATATTCAAACACATAGACTGAAATAACTAGGAACTGTTCATGCGTATTCGTGTTTCACTTATTTTAGTGGATTATTGCGAACTATGTGTCTATGAAAAAGCTATACGCATGGCAATCAATTTCGATGAGAAGAAATGAAGAAGCTGATGAACAAGAAAGATAGATAAAAAACCTGATATGATTGAGAGAAAAGAAGAATATTTTGATAGGACTTAACTAATGGATGTTTCATTGTTTTACAGACTCTGTTGAATCATAATATTCAATCCCCTGAAGTGACATCTAAAGCTGCACCAGACGATGAACATGATGGTAGTGTGAAGACTCTCTCAGAGAAACTAGCCGAAGCTCTTCTTAACATCCGCGCAAAGGAAGACTTGGTTAAGCAACACTCTAAAGTTGCAGAGGAAGCCGTCTCAGGTATCGATCACTCCATGTGTGTTTGTGGGTTTCTGTGTGTGCCTTGCATTGGACCTCAACATGTATCTATATTGTATGTATACTTGTAGGATGGGAAAGGGCCGAGAACGAAGTATCCGTCCTGAAGAAGCAAAACGACGCTTTGACTCAGAAGAACTCAATCCTCGACGAGCGTGTTGGCCATCTTGACGGGGCACTTAAGGAGTGTTTGAGACAGCTTAGACAAGCGAGAGAAGAAGACGAAGATAAGATTTCCGAGCTCCGCTCTAAGCTCGAAGCTGCGGAAAACGAGAACTCGATCCTTCAAATGAAGCTTCTCTCGAAAGCTGAAGAATTGGAAGTAATGAGGAGAGAGAGAGACTTGAGCACACGTGCTGCTGAAACTGCTAGTAAACATCATCTCGACAACATAAAACGGGTGTCGAAGCTTGAAGCGGAATCTCTCCGCCTAAAGGCCCTGGCCCGCAAAGCTGCAAATGCTTACGACAACCAATCAGTTACTGCATCGTCTGTTTATGTCGAATCATTCACTGATAGTCACTCGGATAATGGGGAGAGGATCCTACATGTCATCGAAGATGACAACTATAAAGCGAGCGGTTTGGATTTGGAACAATTTAAGCGTGAAAGAAGTCTCGTGATTCCTTCGGTCGAGATTGATTTGATGGGTGATTTTCTCGAGATGGAGAGGCTTGTGGCCCTACCGGAGACACATAGTGGTGAAGATACTCAATTGAGAGACGAAATGGAAGCCATGATCAAGAAAACAGCTGAACTGGAGGATAATGTACGGAAGATAACTGTAGAGAAAGTAAGTTTGGAGATTGCTCTGAACGAGACACGAGATCAGCTTAAGGCATCCGAAGATCGTCACAAGCAAACAGCGGTGGAGTTAGTTGACCTGAAAATGCAGCTGGCTCGAGCTAATGAATCAACAAGACATGCATGTGAAGAAGCTGAGTGTACAAAAGTAAAGCTTAAGAACTTAACGAAGCTTTTGGATGAAACGGAGAAAAATATGGTGAAAATTCAAGATCAATTCGCTGAAGCAAACAAAGCTAAGAGCATAGTCGAGGTGCAACTTGAAGATGCCAATATAAAGAAAGCGGAATCAGAGTCGCAACTCAAAGTAATGAAGCTTGAGTGCGAAAAGTTGCGCTTTAATGTTAATACCTTGGAGAAACAGGTTAAGAAAGAAAAGATTCTTTCGAGGGAAACCGTTGCTAAGTGTGACATTCTAGAAGCTGAAATATCAAGAATGAAATCAGATGCTCAGCTTCAGAAATCATCAATCGTTGAAGAGTTCCGAATCAATCAGGTTTGTTCGTTACATTATTGCCGGTTTAATAGTTTATTCAACTAACTTGTGCACATATTATAAAATTTAGGATTAGTTTCAAAAACCAGTCTGCCGTTTTTAAATTTGCAACATAATTTCTTTTCAATTTTCCGGTTGCATCCCAAAATTCATGATTTTTTTAGATTTTCAGTTTTTCCGGCCAAAGTCGAAATTTTCGTTCGATTTTTGCTCTCAAAGTGAACTGGATTCGAATGAAAATCTAGAAAATTGATTTGAGAATTTTGTTTGGTTTAAAATGTTTGAATGTTTTGGCGTAATTTGGTTAAAAAAAATCGGGAAATTAATTTTGACTTTGGCTGGAAAAATGGCCTAAATATTACTTTAGGTTGCAATCTGAAAAAATCATGAGCTTTGAGGTGCAATCAGAAAAAGGAAAAAGTTTTATGTTGTAAATTAAAATAAAAAAGGGTCATACTTCATGTTGGTTTTTGATATTAATGTGGCTTAACGTTGATGCAGGATAATGAGTTAGCAGTAGCTGCTAGCAAATTCGCCGAGTGTCAAAAGACAATCGCTTCCCTTGGTCGCCAGCTCAAATCTCTCGCCACATTAGACGATTTCCTGATTGATTCAGAGAGATCAGAATTGGTCCTCTAAATCAAAGCAACGATTAGGATCTCTACATTTCTTGTGTTCCGTAAATTTCTTGTAAAGTTCGGAGAGTTGTAAGAGATCCAATCATGTGTCCCTCTCTTCGAAATTTATAGGAAATTAGGGAAATGTAGAGGATTCTAACCCGTTTGGAAATTATCTTTTTAGTCCCAACGGATGATAAGTCGGAGTACTTTGCGATGGAAAAGTCTAAAATCGCCTCTCGAAGAGGTCGAAATGCTTATCATGGAGAAGTTGGAAGTTGAGTTGTACCTTTGCAATGGTGATGACCAGGTTGTTATTTTTGAATAACCATAGATTAATTGTTTATTACACATGTATTCTTTAATTATACTATACATTTTTAATTTATAAGCACACATTTTATAGAAGGGAAATATGGTGATATACACAACTATTCAGAACTCTCCAATTGTATATTAAGATCATGGAAGAGAAAGCTCAGTAAATGGATCATAAGAGGTGGTAATATACTAAGAGATCAAATCCATTTTGTCGTTGGATGATTAGTAGTTATGTATTCAAAGGAAATACATTTTTGGGTAATTATATTATATCCTATGATTGTTTTTTTTTTTTTTTTTTTATAACATTTAATCCATCAAATCATGTAATAGTTACACTTTTGTCATATCAATTCAATCATTATTGGAATAATTCGCTAAATTCCATTAAAATTTCATTATATAAGGACATTACAACCATTCATTTCATGGTGTTTTTAACATTAAAGAGAATATTTTAATGATTATAGTTATAGAAATGTTTTAGCGGTAGTGCAGAATTCTCCTACAATAACATATTTAACAGGAAAGAGAGTGTAAGACTTGTGGGCCCCACACAACAATCTCCATTATTATATTATTTTTCTTCTTTTTTTCAACTTTTTCATGGTATTATTTTAATATATTACTTCAAATTTAAAAACACTTGTTGTATATGCTCTAATATTCATATGATATCTCTTGAAAAGGGTAAAATCATTCATTCATATTATACGTGATTTGATATCATTTTGTATACACTTTGAAACGTATTACTTTGTTGTATGAACTTTAAATTTGATGTATCTTACAATATCAAACGATTTCTAGTAAATACATGTGTTCGAAATTAACAACTAAGATTTGTTTGATACTGTAAAATGTATCAAATTTAAAGTTGAAACGACAAAGTGAAATATTTTAAAATTTATAAATAAATTTAAACTTAGGTAGAGTTCAACTGAGAAAATATTTGTTACCATTTTAAAAACAATAATATTTTAAAATAACCCATAAGAGTGCATGTGACTTATTTTTCCCAATTACAAAGATTTTCGTACTTAGGAATTAGCATTAATTTGGAGGCTCTCTTACTCACACAGTACTCATAATTAGTTTTCACATAGTTTTCATCGTGGAGAGTAAATCCTAGCTCTTCCATGACCGAGATCCTTGACTGCGAAGGATGATTGAAGGTGTTGGATCAAAAAATCAATATGAGTTGAGCTTGAACCGGTGATGATGAGGTCATCCACATAGACCAATACAATGAGGCGAAGTGGCCCTTGATGTAGAGTGAATAGAGAATGGTCATACAATGACTTTCGTAAGAGATAGACATGAGATGGAAGGTCGGGATCCACGAACCTGGGTGGTTGTTTCATATAGATCGGTACTTTCAACTTGCCATGTAGAAAGACATTGCTAATATGCCAACTATAAGTCAATGCAAGAGATAAGACCGTACGAATGATTACGGGTTTGACCACTGGGCTGAATGTTTCATGATAGTCCACACCGGGTCTTTGATGAAAGCCCTTTGCAACCAAACGAGCTTTGAATTTATCTATTGATCCATCAGGTTTACGTTTGATACGGAAAACCCATTTACAACCAACAATATTCACATTTGGTGGTGGAGAAACTAAGTCCCAAGTGCCGTGGCGTTGCAAGGCGGTGAACTCATCAAATATGGCTGCTCGCCAATGTGGGTCCGATAGTGCAGTGGATACACATGTAGGTTCAATATGAGAAGGTAAGGGAGTGTGTGATCCACCAAATTGGTCAGAGTGTTCCACTACAAAATAGTGGGGTGTTGAGTGTTATCCTCTACGTTGTACTAGAGGGAGTCATTGTAATCTTGTCAATTATAGTGCAAGTAATCTCGGATATTTGATCCCGTGGTTTTTCCCGATTTGGGTTTTCCACGTAAATATTCTTGTGTGTCTCTACTTAACTTTATTTGTCTATCTTAAATCCACAAAGAGGGAAAAGAGTTCGCTTCCAAATTATATTTAGCTTTTTTTCCCAACAGTGGTATCAGAACCCGGTTACAGCGGGCATAATCTTTTCGTGTGATTTAAGATGGAGGGTATCGTCAGTCATGATGGTGACATGTTCAAGCTCACTGCAGAGAACTACTCATATTGGAAGCCGATGATGGAGGATCATTCATACTGTCGAGATTTGCACGAGCCAATCATTAGCTTGAAGAAGCCAGATGGGAAGAATGAAAAAGATTGGGAGCTGCTGAATCGCAAAGCGGTCGCCATGATCCGAAAGTACATTGATCGAAGTATGTATCTACCTACACCAATGCGTACGAGATATGGACAAAGCTAGAGTCCATGATTCAAAATAAGACACCACGAAATAAAGCTCATCTTGTGAGACGACTAGTGAAGCAGAGATGGAGAAAGTATGATTGAACGTCTAAATAGTTTCAAGGGGCTCGTAAACCAGCTTACAAAGATTGAAATGAAGGTTGAGGACGAGTTGCAGGCTCTACTACTTCTAAGCTCCCTACCTGAGAGCTGGGATACTTTGGTCGTAACTCTCAGCAACTCCGCCCCAGAAGGAAAGCTTACCATAGATTTGGTTGCAGATAGCCTATTGAATGAAGAAGCAAGAAGAAAAGAACGAGGTACGTCTTACCAAACTGAGGCTAATATAGTTGAAAATCGTGGTAGAAATGAGTTATGGCATAGAAGGCTCGGACATATGAGTGAGAAGGGATTGCAAATCCTCGCCCGAAAAGAACTACTCCCGGATGTGAAAGGTACGACACTTGACTCTTGCACTGATTGTTTAGCTGAGAAACAACATAGAGTTTCGTTTCATAGATCTGCTCGACCAACAAGGAGAAGACACATTCTCGACTTGGTGCACACTGATGTATGCTCAATGACTGAAATGTCTCTTGGAGGTGCATTATACTTTGTCACTTTTATTGATGACTATTCAAGGAAGGTTTGGGTGTCTTTGCTTAAATCAAAAAACCAAGTGTTTGAAACATTCAAGGAGTTCCATACGAGCGTGGAACGAGAGACAGGCCTAAAGTTAAAATGCATCCGATCTGATAATGATGGAGAGTATCGTGGTCCATTTGAAGCATATTGCAAACAACATGGCATCAGGCTCGAGAAGACCCCTCCAAAGACACCTCAATTGAACGGTGTAGCAGAAAGGATGAACCGTACCATTGAAGAAAGAGTGCGATGTATGCTTTCTCATGCTAAGTTGCCCAAGACATTCTGGGGGGAGGCTGTTAAAACTGCAGCTGATATCATCAATCTCTCACCATCCATCCATCGTTCAATATCAAGAAGATTCATCATTTTTAGAGAAGAAAAAAGGTTAGTTAATTCAAATATTTTACTAAATATTTAATTTCTTCAAGTGATCTTGTGGTCTATATTTTTGTTTTGAATGATTAATATTAAAACAAATTTGTGAAATAGCAATTCAATTTGTGAAAAGCCATATGTAAATTAAGATACAACTTGCAATGCTCTTTGATGTGAAAATAATAAGCATTTGAGTTATTAGCATTTAGTTAAATTGTTTGAAATTTAATAAATAATTTACGAGGCATATAATTGTAGTTGCTATTTTTTAAATAAACTGTATTTTGTAATAAGTATTCTGTAATAAGTTATAATAACTATACATAAGTATTGTATATGTTAATTATTTGAATATATAATAACTATTTTGGTGGTGTGTCGGTGGCATACGTATTCGTCATTTATTCAAGTCATTAAAATTTATTCTGAATGGAAGCATAAGTATAATATCACTTCCATTAGATTGAATCCTCCACTTATACTAATAAATGTTAAGACTTAGAATAATACTGTAAGTGTAAGTTGAATCTAATAAGTTGAATGTCAATTTGAATATATAATAAATGTAATTCTATATGTTAATAATATTATTATAATAACTAATAAATGTGATAATAATGTAGGCATCTCCTGACTAAAAAAATAATATGCAATCTCATGGGTCTGAAACATTAATACTGAGTTACTATGAAACTATAATAATTCTACAAATCAATTGATATTGTTGTATTAAGATAATTCTTAATCGAATTGAAATTCTTGTCTCGGTGAACTGATAGTATTTGTTAAATTTCTTTGACAATATTTGACACATAGTCTATTAGATTATAGAGCCCTACTCACCTACAGTGAAGGACGAAAAATTTGTCAATATATCTCTGATATATTGGTGAAATAATTTTAATTTTTCGATATTGGTAGAGGATTTTTTTTTTTTTTTTGGTAGAATCTTATATGAATGTCACTAATTTTTAAAGGAAAACAAAGGTATTTTGTACCCAATAATTTAACATTATAATTGTAATGTGTAGGTGTATTATAAAATAATTTTTTTTATTTAAATTGAAATAATTGTCTATTTTACACTACTCAAATAATTGCCTTCAAATAATTCATTCAAATAATTAACCTAGCTAGCTACTCCAAAGTTCAAATACTCCAAACATTACACCAATTTTCACTTTCATGCAAAAGAAAAATATTATCTCCCAACAACAAAATCCATTTAAAGGATTTCTTATTACTACTTTAGTCATTCAAGAGATTCTTGTCTCTAACTTTTTATCTTTTATACATAAATGTATGGTAGTTTTTTACACAAACGTAACAACTTCTTCAAAGCTAAAGTTAGAGAAGATTCAAGAAGATTCATCATTTTTAGAGAAGAAAAAAAGTTAGTTAATCAAATACTTTACTAAATATTTAATTTCTTCAGGTGATTTTGGTGATCTATATTTTTTCTTTGAAGGATTAATTTAAAATAAAATTATGAAATATCAATTCAATTCTATAAAAAGTCATATGTAAATTAGGATACAACTAGAAACTCATACATTGCTTTTTGATGTGAAAATGATAAGCATTTGAGTTACTAGATTCCAGGTGATTTACTTAAAATTAATTTTCGATTTACTTTTTAGATTTCTTTTTGTAATGTATTAATATTGTAACAAATCAATACTAAAAAAATATTATCGAATTGATTACACTTTCGATTTCATTAATTATGCACAGTTTGGGCTTTTTAATTTAATTAGCCCATAATTAATTATTTAATTTGTCGATACCACTTTATTTGTCACTTTAATAAAATACAATTCCTTTCATTTTAGCTTTTAGTTACATAAATAAATTAAAGCCACTAGCGAAGAGGTCCCAAAACTCTTACAATTCCTTTCATTTTGACTTTGAGACTGTGTTTGAAATAAATTAACACTAGTATTTAGTTAAATTGTTTGAATTTTGACTTTGAGACTGTGTTTGAAATAAACTAACATACTAGAATTTAGATTTCTCTTATAATTTAATTAAAATTAGTCAACTTTTTTTAAAATTTAATAAATAATTTATGATCCAAAGGAAATAGGAAAGTGGTTTGAGAGTAAAACCAACAACTTCATATGAGATATATATATATATATTTTTAATATGGAGTATATTGAAATGAAGGTGCATGTGGACAAACAAATGGATAAATGGAAGATGTACGGGTGTACAATCATGATTGATGGATGGATAGGACCTAACAAAATTGTTTATCTTAAATTTCATAGTCTATTGTAGGGGGGTCACTGTCTTTCTTAAATTTGTTGATGCTTCAAATATTATCAAGGATCATAAGTACATTTATAATCTGTTTAAAGATGTGGTGCTAGAGATTGGGAGGAATAATGTTGTGCAAGTTATAATGAATCTGCTTTTGTGAAGGTGGGGAGAGAACTCATGATGAAGTATAACTTATATTGGACACCATGTGTTGCAGACTGCATTAACTTCATCTTTGAAGATATTGGGAAAAAAGATCAAATTAAGACAGTAATTGCTATGGTTAGACAACTAATGAACTACATTTACAACTATGGTGATTGTTGGCTAAAATACGAGAGGTTTGCTAAGAAGATATTGTACGACAAGTAGCAACTCGTTTTGCAACAAATTATATCACACTGGATAGTTTGTTGAAGAAAAAACTAGTCTTAAACAATTATTTACTAGTGATGAATGGGTTGCGAATCATCTGAGCCGCTTAGAGGTGGGCAAACCAATAGAAAATCATGTTTTTTAACAATAGATTTGGGATCAAGTAAAACATGTAGTGGATATTATGAGTCATTATATCAAATACTTCGAGTAGTGAATACCGAGATTGTTTCTATCATGCTGATATTATATGATTTGTTTTATGTTATGAAAGAAAAGATCCAAAAATTAAGATCACCACAATGGGTACTTCAAATAATAACCGATATATGGATAACACGTTTTCACATCCACTACATGTTGCAGGTAATACCGTGCTTTGTATATAGTATGCACTTGTATACATGATATGATATACTAACAATATTTCATAACTTGTAGCTTTTCACTTGAATCCAAAATTTCAATATAGCTCGGGAGTTGGTGAAGATATGAGGCTAATTCAACCAGTGCACCAAGTGTTTAACACACTAGACCTCAATTTAGAAGGTTTAGCTCAATTTGGAAATGAGGTTTATAAACTATTATTTTAATATAAATTATATAATATAATTATTATTTACATTTCAATTTAAGAAAAATACTAGCATTGTTGTGCGAATGTGCAACTCACATATTTTCATGATGCTTGAAAACGATTCAGTGATCATGTTGTTGTTGCATCACAAAACATAATGGTACCATGTAAGTTTTCTAATGATTGTATTAATTATTTATAGTTATTTAGTTTCCATATATAAAAAAATACATATTTATTAATAAATCTCAAACACATATTTTTGATATATAAAAAATAAACAATTATAAATAATTAATATAATCAGGAAGAAAACTTACATGGTACTATCATGATGCAACAACTTCACGATCACTAAATCTTTTTCTCGCATTACAAAAATATGTGAGCTACACATTCACACAACATTGTTAGTATTTTTTTAAAATTGGAATGCAAATAATAGTTATAAAATTTATATTAAAATAATAGTTTATAAACCTCATTTCTAAATTGAGCTACGCCTTCTGAATCAGGGTCTAGTGTGTTAAACACTTGGTGCACCGCTTGATTTAGGTCCATATCTTCACCAACTCCTGAGCTATATTGAAATTTTGGATTCAAGTGAAAAACGAAGTCATGAAATATTGTTAGTGTATTATATCATGTGTGTAATATATACAAAGTACAGTATTACCCGTAGCATGTAATGGATGTGAAAACGTGTTATCCCATATATCGATTATTATTTTAACTACCATTGTAGTGATCTTAATTTTTGAACCTTTTCTTTCTAAACATGAAACAAATCATATAAGATCGGCATGGTAGGAAAAACCTCGGTATCCACCACTCGAAGTATTTGATATAATGACTCATAAATATCCATTACATGTTTTACTTGATCCTAGAATCTATTATCAAAACATGAATTTTTTCCATTGATTTGTCCACCTCTAAGCGACTCAAACGATTCACAGTCTATTCATCACTAGTAAATAATTGTTTAAGGCAAGCTTTTTTCTTCAACACACTATCAAGTGTGATATAATCTGTTGCAAAACGAGTTGTTCATTGTCGTCCAATATCTCCTTGACAAACTGATATGTGGAAAATACATGCAATTTTGTGATGATTAATATGAGATTTTATAATTGATTATTTGATTGAATACATGATTTTCCTACATAATTGTGTTTTGTGTCTCCAAATACTTCATAAATCATTTTCTTGAATATTTTAGGAATTTTGAAGTATTTTGGAGTCGAGGGAGATGATCTTGGGACGAAGAGAAATCAATTGGGCTTAAACGAATTAAAGAAGACAATTTTTGGTTGAAAGAGGAAAAAAAGCCCAAAACAAAAGTTAGTCACTTGGACTTAGCTATTTGAAGAGAAGAAAATGGGCCGAGGCCCATGTCTTGAAGAAAATTAAAGGCCAGGGTGTTTTCACGCTAATTTTGAAGAGAGCAGCCATATATATTTTTGACTTTCTTCCCAAGTCACTATTCATGCAGTAGGTAGATTGACGAGAGAGAAGAAGTTTAGGATTAGATTAGTTAGAGAGAGAAAGTGAGAGAAAGTTTTATTTTGTCTTGGATGGAGTTATCAATTGCTTTTGTGGATTTGATTTTGAAGATGCTCGGCTAATCTTTCAATTTCGGTTAGCAAGGATGTTTGAATCCGATATCTATTTATTTCTTAATTAATTGTATTTCCCTCTCGATGTTTGATTGGAATTGATTGTGCTATCTGTGTTTAATGTTCTCGATTATTGATGCTTGATTTAGTCTGATCACTTAGGTTAAGTGTTTGATAATTGACTGCTAGAATCTTAATTCCGTCGCTGCGGTTTAATTTTCATAAAGTGGTAAACTAGAGGTCGTGCATCTCTAGGATAACATAATCCTAGAATCATCAAATCACGCGCGTAGGTTTGGGGTCTAGTTCATCCTATCGTCTTGGTAATTAATGCATTTGAATGAATTAAATCTAGCGAGCGTATCCTAGGTTGTTCAATTAAATAGGGTTAATTAGCGAGCGTATCCTAATTTAACTAATCTTAAGAGATGATTTGGTTTAACGGCGCGTAGTTGTTAGACTAGGGATGATAATTCCATGATAATCTGAGAGAGGGGTAATACGCTGATTAGAGAATAATTGATATCGGGGGATAATTGAACTGTTAACTGGAATACTTGCATAATTTGAATCCTTGTTTAATTTGCTTTCTAGTTTACTAGAATTTTAGTGGTAGATAATCAATCTCAAACCCCCCCTAATCTGTTATTTTATTTGAATTGAATATAGGTGGCATAGTTTATCGCCACTTCTCGTGGGATCGACTCTTACTTGCTCTAGCTACTGGTTGGTTACGATAGGGAAGAATTTAATTAATTTTGCCGCGTTGCGACGCGCGGTCACAAACTTCTCGCATTTTAACCAACAATCACTCATGGTTGTAAATGTAGTTTTTCAGTTGTTTAGCCTTAGCAATTACTATCCTAACTTGATCTTTTTTTGTCAAATATCTTCAAAAATCAAGTTAATGCATTGTCCAACATATGGTATCCAATACAAGTTGCACTTTATCATAAATTTACTCTCCGTCTTCACAAAAGTAGATTAATTAATAGTAACAACTTCCACTACATTATTCCTCCCAACCTCTTGCACATCTTTAATCAGATTATAGATGTACCTACGATCTTGATCATATCTTATGCATGAACAGATTTAATGAATACAGAGCTCCCCTTATAATAGATCATGAAATTTAGGATAGACAATTTTGGTCATGTCCATCCATCGATCATAATTGTACACTTGTATGTTTTCTATTTATCAATTTTCTTGTCCACATACACCTTCATTTTAGTATATTACATAGGGATAAGGTCCCAAACTACCACAAAACATATACTCCCTTCAGTGGTCAGACGTAGAGTATGCTTAGATATATCTAAGATCCAACATGAAGTTTCAAATCTGAAAAAAAAAATAGATCTGAAAAAGAAGTTACCATTAGGATCCAACAGATCCAAGAATGAACGTTTCAAAGACGCGTTAGAGGTAGATCAATTATTCTCAAAGAAAAGGCTACGAAAATCCCGAAGTCTAAAAGTTAAGAAAAACTAATGTGTGAAATCATTAGAAGTATTTGAAATAAAGGCATCACGAATTGATATTTTAGAGTTAACTGAACCATGTTTCAATCTAGGGATCGTGGTTCTAGTTAGCATAAAGATGAAATGAAACAACCAAGGAGAAACAAGACACCACCTAACAGCCTATGACTTGGTTTGTCTGGAATAAATTCCTGACTTTCCAAATTAATTTCTCTATTGGAATCCGATAGTTCACTTGTATTGGCATTAAGTGTCTTAACACCAGAATCTGATGTAAAACATGTGTCAGTAGGATGGTATCAGAGTCCTTAGCAAGCCATATACTTGATCATTTCCTCAAGATTTTCCCTGAGATATCTCGATCGAACCGTGATGGAATCTGCCTCAAGAATGTTCATCTCTTGTTAGGAAATCTGCAAGAACATTTTCATTAGATTTCACAATGACAATATCAAAAATACAATATTGGCATTCTGTTTGACATCTGATAATACTTGATTTCTCGATTTTTGATTTGAATTTGTTTTTTAAAAAAGCTTTAACATTTGTATTATCTACTTTTAAGGTAAATTCCTTTGTCAATAAAAATGAAGTCCATTTTTTGAAAGTCTTCCAAACTATAAAGAATTTCTTCTCATTGATGTGTCAAAAATTGGTTTGTTGTTCGGAGAACAATTCTCCTATGTATCTACATGGTTCTTCGCCTATAGATGTCTTTCGCATGAGCACGACTGTCCATTTGAAATCATTAGTTTTGTATAGACCACTAAATGATCTTCATCTTGTGGTATTTACAAGTTTAGACAATTTGCTGTAAATCTGTTTTAATTCACGAACTCGTTGGAAATATATTTCTTTTCATTTCCATTTAGTCTTTTTATCTTTTTGTAGTAGTAGTAGACGAAAATCCTTCATGTACCTTGCTAGATCTTTTATAAAAACACATGCAAAGTTAATCACACCTAAGAAATTTTTAAGATGTTTTTTATCCTTTAAAATGCCTGGAAAATTACAAATTTTCTCCACAATATGTTCCTAAAGTTCCATTCCTGCATGGTCAATAATAACACCGATAAATTCGATTCTATTAATTGTAATTATTGCTTTCTTTTCAGACAACACTAATCCTTCCTTGTGACGTGCTTCAGAGAATATTTCAAGATGTTTAATATGCTCTTTTCATATTCTTTGATGCAATTAATATGTCGTCAATATAGACTAACATAAACTCAAAGTAATCTTTAAAAAAATTATCCATTTTTCGTTAGTATATCTGGGGTGCATTTGCAAGTCACATTGGAAGTACATTCCAGATATACTGATTTTGTGGAGTAGAAAAAAGAGAGTATATTTTCTTGACTCAGTTTTCATTTTTATCTAGTAGAACCCAGACTTACAATCAAATTTAGAAAACACTTTTGACCATTTAATACAGTCAATTAATTTTTCTCTTACTAGGGATGTAATAACCATCAAAATCAAGTATTTTGTTAATACCTTGATAGTTAATTACTAGCCTTATTTTATCTCTTTTGATTTCACCATGATTTCTTATCAGAAAGCCAAGGCTACTGTAAGATGAGACTCAAACTTCAATCAATTTAAGATCGATATGATTTTTAATGATTTTTTGCATATCTTTCTAATAGATCATATTCATCTGGATTGGCTTGTGTCGAACTAACTCGTATCAGCATTGTTCTTGTACCTTAAGAGTTGCTTCAATCTTATTTCTGTTCCACCAAACTAGAGGATCCTCGTTGAAAGTTCTCTGAATTAGTTTTTTGACATTTTCAAGGGAAAGTAGACTTTCTTCGTTCATGTTATCAACTGGTGTTCTCTCGTTTATCGCATTCTTCAGAAGTTAGATGACTTCTTCGGATGCTTTTTCGAAACCCTGTTGTCTAAAAGACAAAAGAGTTTTACCAAATTTTCTTTTATCATGTATTTTATGATGAGTTAATTTGACATCATCACCACGTTTGTTGCAAAAAAATAATGGGCATTATTCTATTCAATAGCATTTCTCATTGTAAAACTTTTATCAAACTACCATAGTTAGTAGTAAAGGTTAACAGATTCTTGTGGTTATCTTGCTCATATTTAACAAAAATTTGGATAAACAAAATATCCGGATTTGTATCATTAATATAGTTGGTGGCATACCATTTTCAAGATCGAATCTAATAAATATATTGATTGGATTTATTAATTAAACTTGGAAAAATATGAATTGAAAATGAGAAAATTGGATTGGAATGAACGAGTATTTTTCATTAATTGCACATGTGGGACCCGAGGATATTTTGGACCATGGATCTTTTACCACTTTTGTGGTATTTTGGTTTTTATTTATTTATTATTATTATTTTTTTAATCTTGAATGGTATTTTGGGCTTAAGCTATATGTTTTGTGGTTAGTTTGGGACCTTGTCCCTTTATAATACATACAGAAGATAAAAAGTTAGAAACAAGAATCTCTTGAAAGACTAAAAGTAGTGATAAGAAATCCTTTAAATGAATTTTGTGGGTTGGGAGATAATATTTCTGTTTTGCATGGTAGTGAAAATTTGTGTAATGTTTGGAGCATTTGAACTTTGGAGTAGTGTAGGTTAATTATTTGAATGAATTATTTGAAGGAGTTATTTGAGTAGTGTAGTATATGCTATTATTTCAACTTTGATAAAATTTTGATTTTATACACCTACACAGTACAATTATAATATTCAAATTATAATATTATTTGGATACAAAATACATTTTTTTTCCTTTAAAAAGTGGTTACATTCATATAAAATTCAAAAATAAAAAATTTCAACCAACATCAAATATCGAAATTATTTCACTGACATATCACCAACATTCCACGGTTTATAGAATATTATCACCAAAACAAAAAATAATGACGAAATTTACCAAAATATCACCGATATATCGAAAATATTTTGACTAAAAAATATAGCACCCGATATTGTTTCAATTTGAGCAATATTTTGCCAAAATATCGCATTTTTTAATCATTACCCATAGTCACATATCCATGTGAACACATATTAATGTGTTCACTACTGATAGATCTAACGTATATATTATTTTCATAATACATAAATTTATAAAAAAAATATTTTCATATCAACAGTGAATTTATTAATACATGTCCTCGAACATTTTCTATAGATAATAACAATAATAATGAATTTGGAGTATTCTTTTTCTGTCGTTTCAAAACCATAACATTCAAATTCATGTTACAATAGAAAAAACTTATGACTAGAGAGAAATATTCAAAGAAATGAACACATAAATATCACATTAACTTCACATAGACAACGCGAATAGGAAATATGTCAAAAAGTATAGGATTACATTGCTTTCTATGGTCCTGAAAGCATTTTGGCAACAGTATCCTGCAATAAAGCAGTAGACTCGACAGCAGTTTTAGTTAGCCAACTGAGCCCTACTTTCAACCGGTGCTCATCCGTTGGTAATCTGATTAAGTAGGCTAATTTACGAGCTGCAACAGAGTCGAAATCAGAGTGAGATGAACATGCAGAGTTGCTCAAAAATAGATGAGATGAAGAAAGCTAGGGTCTCTTTATCTTATACCTGTGTGACCAAGTGGACCATCTAACGTTAAGCCCTCGATGAAACTTGGTGAAATAGCAGCATCATATCTCCCAAGAGTCATCATCTCTCCTAGATTTTGAAACCTTGAGCAAGAAAACAGAAGTTAGGATGCTAGGTAAGTTTTTTATATGGTTATATGTTTTTATAAACTAGAGATTAATATTGCAGATTTCTAAACCTGGGATTTTTACCAAGGAATATGTCTATATTAAAGCACAGCAAAACACCCACACAAGCTTCAAAATTCATATTAACATATGGTGAGTAAAGTAAATTAGATATGTAATAGGCTAGAAACCATATTGTTAGAATATTGGGAAGCCGTAGCCGTCATAACATTGTAATGAGGCATTGCAAAGCATTTTAGTTCTTCCAAAAGCTTCAGCCAAAAGCAAGTAAAAATTACCAATTAAAGACTTGACAGTTTAATCCATGATTTTGTACCTAATGGGCCTTGAAGGAAACCTGTATTTGTTTGACATTTTGCATGTGGCATAGACAAATAGAACATACAATTTTATCCTTGGTGTCTCGTCTATCATTTTCATATACTTAGCTGCATGTTACATGGTAGCTACCTACACACAATCACTAAAGTGTATACCATCAGATAAAGTTATTTAGCAAAGGTGTTCTAAAGATCTCTATGGATCAAGGTTAAAGAATCTTACCCCCCCCCCCCCACCAAACCACACACACACACATGTAATTCTGATCCCATGCATATATCCTATCCTGTTTCTTTTTATCCCTTCCCTTTTCCAGGATAAAAATTCATCATGTGATCCAAAATATATGTTATATAAATAAACAAAATCTACGGTGACTCACAAATCTACATAAATGAATGTGTGCCTTGAAAGTCGAAGTTCAATTACAACAAACCTGAATGGTAGTAGAGGTCTGCCGTTTATTGCAGCCCACAGATTCCAGCCTGCGAAATCTGCCTGCTGAAATGCTACCTGATAAAAATATGACAGCACATAAAGCCAATCAGATGAGATACATTATTAGTATGTGATTTAAACAGGAAAAATCAAATTATTTTACCAAGCAGTGGAAAACAAAAGACTTAAACAGTACCTGCGCTGTGCCAGGAAGCAATTTTCCACGACTGTCCCTCACAGCAGATGAGTCGCCAACCGCAAATATACGAGGGTGACCCTTAACTTGAAGAGTTTCATCTGTTTCTGCTTGTCCCCTACCATTAAGAGGAAGATCAATGGGTTTATCATCAGCATCTAGCTGAGGAAGTAGAGGTTTCGCCCCAACAGTCCACAAAACTAAATCTGCTTCAACTTCTTGGCTTTGCATGCCCCTTTCTGAAGGTTGCAACTCCAGTATAAGTCTTTCATGATTAAAAGCTTCTATTGTATCATCAACAGTTTTATCATTATAAGTCACGGACTCAGCAGCTCTCGTTATGCGGCGGACAAAATAACCCAATAAAAGCTCAACATTTCTGGATGAAAGAACCTGCCAGAAGGGCATTCAGTTTCCAACTAAAGAGAGTTTACTAAGTAAAATGTGAATTATGATATATAGTTATTGAACTGCATTGACATTTTAAGAGATGTGTTATTTGACAAAAAACAGAAGTGCCATCACCTAGGAAATAACCGACAGTAAAAGAATGGTTGAAAGTTATTCTAACATGCCTTTCATCACAAATCTGACAAAAAGTTTGATTCGTATAATCAAAGGTTGCATTGGTATATTTCGGTTGAATCAGAATAGTCAACAGTTGGCTTCATTGAAAGGGAATAAGAAGCCTAACACACCATATCAAAATACCCTTATCGCCCCTCCCCCACCCCACAACCGAGACATCCACCCATGAAAAAGAATATCGGAAATTACTCTTTCTATTTTCTCTCTATAAATGCACCATATAAGTAACATAAACATTGGTCCAGAAGAATGAATAACATCAAAGCATTAACAGGAGATGTAGGGAGGACCTATTAAAATGCTCCAGGTCATAGGGTTCTCTTAGTATTTTCTGTAAACTAAAATCAAACAAGTCAGGCAGAAAAAAGTGCCAATCTCATATATATGATTTCCGCAAAGCAAGTCAAATGAGATCACAGTATCTGTTCTAATTAATAAGCATAGACAAAATAATAATATGCATATCAGGTGTTCATCATATAGACTTCTTAAACTAATAACTTATTACTTTTTATCAAACTCATCATGAAATTCAAGAAGGAACACAGTTTTACATCAGGATTAAAAATTCAGGGAAGAGATAAAGTGTTCTCTTTTATTTTTCTTTGGGTAAAAGTAAAGACATAATTTTATAAAAAAAATTCATAAAGCATTACCCAATTCTTTTTCTTTTTTCCCCTTCCATGAATACTCGACAAATTACTCAAACTGTTACAATGAATTAGAGGTTATGACACTCAAGAAGATGATTTCAATTGGGTTACATGAACTGACTCGAGAAATTTCAAGGCTAAAGCAATATGAGGTTAATGTATAAATAAGTGAGCACATCACGAAAAACATTCAGAAATACTTGTCCTGATAAGGAAGAGAGCACCAGCAAATGCACCACACGGAACATTTTGGATAAGACCATATTTGCAGTAAGCAAATAAAATGAGGCCACTGAATCCAGTGAGGGTATTCATTTGGTTAAACCAAACTGAAGTTTCAATACACAGAACATTCAGACACCAAATTACCATAACAGATACAAAACAATATTAATTAGTTTGATTCATCAATATTGTTCACCAAAATACCTAATCCAAGTTTCCTGATTCAGTAATAGGGTTAACTGATTTTCTTTTTTAGAGAAAAAGTAGTATGGAAAGTTTCTCTGAATAAATCATGCATTTCCTCTTTATTATTTTTCAGTTTTGGAGGCTAAAAGACAGTTACAACTAAACTATAGAATAAGTTTATAGAATTATAAAATAGTAGATCCATCACTACATGATTGTGTCTTAGTTGTAGTTTCCCTGTTTCTGGGTGAAGCATTTGGAAATTTTGTCATTCCAACAGTGGTTTTAGGTGGAGGCAACTAAACTGTACAAGTAAAAGGCAGTCATGGAAACATGGAGCTGGACCATATGAGAAACATCCCGAATCCGATGCCTCAAAATGATATAATAAACTATTCTCTTTAACATTGAGAGAAGCAATCTCGGATGTAGCAGGTCATTCCAATTCACAAACAGCATGAAAGATTATTATCATAATCCAATAATATAATAGTGTCTTACTTTTAATGCAGATTCCCTGTTTGTAGGTGGAGCATTAGGCAAGATTGTTTTTTCAACATTGATTGCTTGTACGACTCCCCTAGCTTGCAGCCTTTCAGCTATTGTGGCAGCCAATTCAACTCCAGCATAACCACATCCGACAATGGCAACACGAATTGGAGAGTCCTGACCAAATAGCTTCCTTTCCAGTGCTCTTAGCTTCTGATTAACCCTCTGCATTAAAGAATAGCAAGAAACAGAGAAGGTTGTGAAGCCTATATTATACAGTACTTTACTAAGAACATTCAAGATGACAGTTGTAGGCAGCAGTTCAAATATTAACCTGAGCATCCTCAAGGGTGGAAAATGGTAATGCATATTCAATTGCGCCTGGGACAACATCAAGTTTGGCTTCAGCTCCAAGTGCAACTACCAACCTGGCTGCCCAGATCAAGAAGTATGATATCAGAAGATAACATTTTATGTAAATGAAGCACCAATTTCAGAAGCATCCAGATAAGCCTAAAAGTACAAGAATAGAAATCATGTTCTACATAAGTCACACCAATAGAAAATCTGGTCAAGAATTATGATCCTTTGTACAATAAACTGTCAGCAAAAGAAGTATACTGATTAAAAAAAAAAAAATGCAAATGACCTGAAATAATTGTTAACATATATGCATAGATACATAGGTTGGACATCAACCAATTTTAGAAAGCATACAAATGAACAAGCGAGAAGAAGTACCATGCATCAGAGATCATTTCGATACAATAGTCTCCTAAACTTTCAATAGTCTTGAGAAGTACAGTATAGACCAGGCATTTGCTTTCTCCCATGCCTAAATTTCTTTCCTTCTATCGGTGAAATGCAAGTTTGGATCCAGACTAGAAAGCTTTAAATTCATGAATGATGAATACTGTTCAAAATTTTCATTTACTATTTAAGACCTAAAGCTGTCAAGATGAAAATCAACAATTAACATTTTTGAGATAGAACAGCATATTTGCCATGAATCAAATAATAGTTTACCAGTCATATTCAATAAGGAGACCACTTTCAAGATGCACGGTTCCAGCAGATTGAGACACTGCAGTCCCATCCATTCCCCAATGATCAGAGGGATGTATAGATTGCACCCTGTCTTTGAAAAATTGCACGGTGGTGTTCGACAGCAAGTCTGAGAAACGAGGAGCTATTTCCCATTCATCTACTTCTGTACTTGGAAAAATTAGCATATCATGGTCAATAGGAATAATGATTGGTTAGCTAAGGAAACTAGAGTGTGTTCTCCAAATCAAATCAAAATATACCTCCAGAGAGGAGTTCATACAGTAATGGCTTGAATACAAAGCGCTCAGATTGATCAACAAGAACCACCTGTTGCATTATCAAATGGGATTCATTTTCTAGCAACAGTTGCAAAATGAAAAATATAGACACAGTGAATTAAGTCCACAATCAAGCCAGAGAAAAATTTGCAACTATATTTCCTTTCCCACCAGAAAGTATTCATATGGCTCAAGAATTTCTCATAAAGAAACATATTTCAAAAAGGAATATATACTTTTTCATTGAATTCAGAAAAACACAAAACAAAAAAAAATGATCGCTTTTTATTTCTGTGAACAGAGATCATTCTGGTTTTTCTCTTCTTGTATATGTTGATTCTAGTTCTACAATCCTTGTCTCATACATTCCAAATATATAATAATATGTTTTTCTAACTTTTTAGTGAAATATATGTCACCAAATCGTAATTTGTAATACATTTTGGTGTAGTCAGTATAATAATAAAATTCAAGAATCTGTTTTCAGTCCAATTTCGCCGAATTGGGGCCGCATGCATCGCATGTGACATTTGTTTGACAAAATTCAAAATTTCCAGCCAAAATTGAACTAAAACCGAACAAATTCTTAAATTATGGGACTAAATTGAAATTCGTGTGTGTGTGTGTGTGAGAGAGAGAGAGAGAGAGAGACACACACACACACACACAGACAGACAGACAGACAGAGAGAGGCTTGTTGACAAAAGTGTCCAAAGCATTGGGCTACAACATATCCTCTTAAAGAAACACAACAATCCTGGATCTTCTAAGAAACAATCTTCTAATCAATATCCTGGCCTTGGAAGACCACCAGCACATATATTCTTGGTATTGTTAGCATGTTTGAGTCTCACAATGCACTGACTCCATAGAAACTTTCAAATGCTTGTGCTGACGGAGGCTATGTTATACAAGAATATGGTTATGCAATGTACTTCTATTAGTTAAAGTAGTAACAAGTCAGGCTATTCAAATCACCTGATAAGAATATGACATGAAATCCTAGAGCATAAAACATGAAATTGTCTTGAATGAAAATACCTGTGGTCTCTTTCCATCAGGCCAATCAAGTGATTCCAATCTCAATGCCGTGTACAGCCCTCCAAAACCACCGCCTAATATGCACACTCTTGGTCTCTGTAATCATGAAATGTGTTAGTGTCACAATTGGCTATTATGTTTAAGACTATTGGAATTTACTTTGTTATGTCAGGTTTATAGATGAACAGCAGTAAAAAACTGTCATTGAACTACCAATTTAATAACAAAAGAATATCTAAAGTAACAGAACTTCAAGGTATGCAGATTTTTACGGAAAACCTAACCAAAAAACTGATTTCGCTGTAAGAGAAGTTTAAAATCAAAACACACGCCTTGAATTGATATACCAATCAATTATATAAGCCTCAGGAATTTATCAAAAGACTCAAATATCACATGTAATAAGAGCACAAGAGACATGAATTCACACATGAGGTGCAGGTTTCAAGAGATGCAGAATCAGTAAACCTTTACTTCACAACTTTGAAATGACAACTTTTAGGTATTACAATAATGTGTACACTATTTCCATGAGCACAGAAATGTGCAGCATATTTGTGTCTAATCAAAGATAATCAGTAGCTTCTCTCCTCTCCTATATTTAATCGATGATATCAATTTTTTCTCTATAGATTTGTGTTTCTGTTGTTATTTAATTGGGTACAACTTCTTACAAAAAAACATTCTATTACTTGAAATAATACATTAAAATCATATTATTTCATGGATTTCTATAACATCAATAAAAATGTATTTCTCATCGCGACTAACTAAATTCCTGGCAATGCTACTAACTACATCCTTCAAGTATATCAACCCAAGAATGAAAAATTTTAAAATAAAAAATAATCAATGAAAACAACAAGAGTCAAATTGTAAATGTTTAGAGCATCGGAAAACAAGGGGGTGGATAAACCTTATTGCTATCAGACCAAATGTAGCTTGAAGGCCGAGATTCAGATTCAGAAACTTCAGAGGCGTTGTTGTATCCTCCAATTGAGCTAGAGCCAATAATCCGGATTCCTCGCCTTCCAGCGGAGTTGGAAGCGAACTTCGAATTTGTCGAATATTTGTAGAAAAACTTCCGGCACTGGAATTGGCTGCCTGAAACTCGACGCCGTTCGAATACAGATGAGGAATTAAGATCCCAAATCAACACAGGGACAGCGAGCAAATAATAGTGACAGAGAGAGAGAGAGAGAGAGAGAGAGAGAGAGAGAGAGAGAGTACGGCTGAAAAGTGCTAACGGAGTAAGAGAGCAAACAGCGTGCGCCATTTCAGATCGACGACGGAGGAGCGGCGGCTGGCGGCGGAGCCTGGGCGGAGGCCGTAAACGTGGCCGTTTTGGTTCCACGAGTGTTTAAGGTGCTCTGCTCTATACGTAATCTAGCATAAGGGGTTTGTTTAAGGTGGCGCTATTTTAACCCCCAAGGTGGTTGTTTATAATTTTCCAGTACCACTTTAAACTTCGAGTCCCAAAAAACTGAAATCTCCATTTATTTTTAGGAAAAATAGTTTTTGTTAGTTTGATATATATTTTTTTTCAGCTCCATGTTTAAAAATATTTATGAGGAAAAAAAATTATTAGTCCTCCAAATTTATTTTATTTGATTTTTCATCATTTATATTTCACCATTTGCTCTATATTTAAGAAATGTCTTTTTTTTTAAAAATACTGTGCACCAGTTGCATGGTACAATTGAACTGGGGCGGGTTGGCTCCGACCCAAATCGGCACTCTTTTTTTTTTTTTTCATTCATGCAATAACATTTATGTAACATTAGTATAACATTTCATTTAGACCTGTTTTATTTGTGACATTTGGTGGATGTCACAACTAAATGACAAACAAGTTATAATAATAAAATATTATAAATTGTGGTTGAGTGTCATGACATTGATCACATGTCACCATTTCATTGGTGACCAATGTCACAACATTGCTATCTACAAGTGACACATGTGATCATTTCATTGGTGATGATAAATTTTTTTTATATATAATTTAAAGTGTTGATAGTGAAAATAATTTTTATTAGAAAATTTAAAAAAATTATCAAAATTCATTTTTATTTTCTCTACGAATAGAGTCCAATATTAACGATATATTTTCTCACCAATCCGAAATTCATTCTCTCTTGTCTCACAATTTCAAGTTCTCTTTTACCTCATCAAATTTCTATCATTTCTTATTATGAATGCAAAACAATCCAAATTATTTTTCAAAATCCCAAAATTATCCAAACTTTCAATCTTTTTCATCTATTTTTTCATCTTTTAAATATTGCGAGATTAGTATATCAAATATTTTTTTCATCTATTTTTTTACATCTTTTAAATATAATAAAAAAAATCACAAAATAATATATAATTATTAAATAATGAGAAAAAAGTATTTGATTGATTGGGTTGGGTTTGTGTCACTGATAAAGTATAAAAAAGCTAGAATTGTGTTGGATTGTGGATTTTGTGGGTGGAAGAGAGAGAAATAAATATTTTATTTGTGGGTTGTGTTGGGTGAGTGTCACTAATAAATATAGTCTTATATTGTACATATAACTTTTCTGTATAAATATAATAACATTTAAGTGATATTACTTAATTTTTTATCAACATAAAAATTCATTTAATATAGTTATACATGTATATTATATTATTATAACTTTTATGTTATATTGGTATAACCTTTCTGGACAAATATCATAATATTTAAATGATATTACTTAACTTTTCTACCAACATAAAAATTCATGTACCTTTATGTTATAATAATTTAACCTCTATGTTATATTGGTATAACATTTATGTACAAATATCATAACCTTTGATTTTAGAAGGGAAAATTAATTATTGTTATTTTTATTGAAAATTGTCTATATAAATAACATTTACAAGTTAAAAGGAATAATAAAAAAGCAAAGAATTTTGTGCATTAGGTGCACGGATTCCTGACCCATACAATTTGGGTCAGGTGACTTTCACGCGCTCCCACACACTTTTCACGTGCCTCCATGCGCCCTTAAGTCCGCGCCTAAACTCTTATCTGCGAGCATAACTTTTATGTTATGTTCGCATTATCTTTATGTTATATTCGCATAACCTTTATGTTATGTTCACGTAACTTTTTTGTCATGTTAGTTTAATATTTACATTATATTATAGACATATAAACTTTTTAAACCTTATCTTATATTAATATAACTTTTTTATGTTATAATACTTTAACTTTTATGTTATAATAATATAACTTTTAAGTTTTTTTTTAAAGACCCCTAAAATATAACATCTTTTTGGAAACACTTTTTAAAGTATATATAGTACTGTTCTTTTTAATATTTTGTAACACTTTAAACCATGTAATGACGAAATATAATATAAATAATTATATAACACTTTGGACCATCTCATGTGTATATAACATTTTAACTAACAAAAAAATCTATGTGAGACTAGTGGTGCCCGGTTTAACCAAACCGCCGGTTTCGGTTCCGAACCGGCAGTTTGGAAAACCGGTGGAGGTCTAACCGGAATCGAACCGGGGTATGTTCGGTTCCGATTTTTCGGTTTTTTTTTTTTTTTATTGTTTAACTCAATTTTTTTCAATCATACAATATGACAATATAAAACAATATATCTATGTTAAAAAATAAACAAATTTGTATAAATATCCAATAATTTACAACTTACAAAGTACAAACATCAAACTTCTAAGTTTAAATTTAAAAAAATTACAACTTACAAACAACAAATTTCTAAGTTTGAATTTAAAAAAAAATTACAACTTACAAACAATTAAAAAAAATTACAACTTACAAATTACAAATTGAAAGAGGAAAAAAAATTTGAAAGAACTTGAGTTTCATTCTAACTTTCAAACTAGAATGAAATTGCCTACGTATCCCTAAATTGAATTAGAGAATTAAAGCTCACGTAGTTCTTACTTCTCTTAATTGTAATGAGCAAAGAATGTTGTGCGGTAGATGATGTGTTTCAAATAAATGAGAACATAATAAGACGTGCATCTAAGACACATCTTATTATCTCCTCCTTTCTTTGAGACACACCATCTACTACACAATATTTTTTGCTCATTACAAGTAAGAGAAGTAAAAAAAAATGAAAGAGTTTGAGTTTCATCCTAAGTTTGAAAGTGAATATCAAACTTAGAATGAAATTGCCTACATATCCCTAAATTGAATTAGGGAATCAAAGCTCACGTAGTTCTCTTACCTCGCTTACCCTTCAAAGTTGGTCCCGGTGGAGGAGGATGTGTTGGAATCGTAGCCATACTCGTCGGGGCCATCATTATCTAAGACCAACAAATCTAGATGTTGTTGATGTTTCTTGACTCGAACCCAATCTTCAAGTAGAGTAATGTTTTGAACATTCTCTATGGTCAATCTTGCCCTTTTTGGGCTCAACATATGTCGTCCTTTAGAGAAGGCTCACTCGACGGAGACGTTGGAGGCGGGACTTGCAAAGATCTCCTTTGCAATACTACTTAAAATAGGATAAGTGATAGCCTTTTTGACCACCACTTCAAAAGATCCATAGAGTTTTCAAAAGAAATAAATTTAAATGTACAACTTAAATATGTATCTAATTCTACCGTGGGATTAGACCCTCTAGCTCGTTTTTGTGTTCGGTTATCATAAAAATCATAAAATGCATTAAGACCACTAATATTATATGGATTTTGTAAAGAACTAGTACTACTACTACCACCTATATTTTGAGCACCTAAATTATCCTCATAATCATCCCCTAATGCGGTTTTATATTCGTTAAATATTCGGTCAAAGTTGTTCTAGCTCTACCTACAACTTCTATATAATTTGGAACATAGTCAAATGCATCATATTCGGATAACACAAAATGGGGGAACAAAGCACTATAATACATTCGTAATAATTCGGTTATGTCATCTTCTCTAATTCTAGGATCTAATAATTTAGCTATTAAAAATAAATTGGGAAGTTCAAAAAATATTTTAACCATTTTGCTTTAATGGCCATAATAGTATCACCTAAAATAGAACATGTATAATATTCATCCAAAATTAAAGCAATTTTGACACAATGATCTAAGACTAATGGAGAAGTAGGATAATAAGTGCCACTTAATTCTCTAGTGGCTTCTTTAAAAAAATTTAATAGTTGAATTAAATTCATACATGCATCCCAAGAGTTGTTATACAAATATACATATTCATGTGGGTTTTCTTCATAAAAATTAATTAACATTTCTTTATAATTATAAGAATCTTGAAGCATATAATATGTTGAATTTCATCTATGTTTTACGTTCAACACAAATTTTTTAACTTTCATTCCATTATTTTTACAAAATCGGGGCCATTTTTTATGTCATACCGTTGATTTAGCAATTTCATGAATTGCATCCTTAATAAGTTTAATTTGATCATGCAAAGCAGTTAGACCATCTTGTACACATAAATTCAAACAATGGGGTACACAACGAATATGAAAAAGTTTACCATTTATTGGAGGCCTACAAAATTCTATTAATGTAGGCATACTAGCGGTGTTAGCTAGGAGCGACATTATCAAAACCAATCGAATAAATTTTTGTAACTATATCATATTCATTAACAATTTTTATTATTTTTCTACTAATTTCTACGGAACTATGTTTTTCATCAAATTCGGCATAGGCAATTAATCATTTTTGCATATTTCATGCATCATCTATCCAATGGCATGTTACTCCTAAATAATCATGGTTTCCGTAAGGATCTTTCCACACATCACAACAAATAGATACTCGTTGTATTAAATTTTTTAATTCTTGAATTAAAGCATATTTATATTCACCCACAATTTTTTTCTATGTCACGTGTAATGGTATTCCTAGATATTTTTCTACTAGCGGGTTATAAATATTGACTAGTATATTCTTCAAAATCATCGTTGGTTGGAAATTGAAAAGGAAGATGTTTTTTAGCAACAAATCCGGCTACTCCTCTCCTATGATTTAATTGACTAAATTTAAAAAGGAAAGAAGGGTCGTTACCATCGGTTCCCAAACTGGAACCGGTATTTTGTCAAGAAAGATGGGTTTGAGAGCGGTCATTACCCATCTTGTCCGTATGCTTCTTTATCACATGGTTGGTGAACGTTCCGTAGCTCCTCCGTGCTTGAATTTGTAGCTCTTTCCATAGTAGTTGCACGTCACCGTGTAGTCCACATTCGAATTTGATACTTTCTCCTTTTTAAAATGTACAGAGAAAATATCACTTCGAAGTGTCGAAGCGGATCGGCTATGTGTGTCACTCTCTTGAGTTGTCCTCCTCGCCATCTCTTTTTCCTCTTCTTGCTCAGCAAAGGCGGCGACGGTATTAGGTCCGAGAGCTTCCTCCAAATTGGCGTACTCTTCACTCCAATGAGAGTGAGGAGTATATTGATCGATAATTTCATCAAGTTGAACATCGTTTGGTGGTGGCATAGGCTCCTTTCCTCTTCGAGAAGAACCGACGGAAGAAGAACCTCTTCGAGACATTTTCGATCGAGAAAAAGTAAATAGAATAGAATTGAAATTGAAATTAAGCAAAAAATTGAATCGAAACTTGAGAATCGAGAGAGAATTGAGAGAGAAGTGTTGGAATGGTGTGAGAAAATGAATGGGGGAAGGGGGTATTTATAGAAAAATCTGGAAAAAAAAATCCGGCCGGTTCGAACCGCTGGTTTCCAACGGTCATGAAATCTCGACCGTTGATCTGCAACGGTCGAGCGATCCTGGCCCTCCACGTGGCGTTTTTCAAATTGAAAAAAAAAAGCGCGAACTGGCGGTTTCAAACCGCCGGTTCCGGCGACAACGACTACTTTTCACCGGAGCTCCGACGGACACGTGTCGATTCCTCGATTTTTCAAAAAAAAAAAAATTTAAAAATACCGGAAACCGACGTTTGAACCGGTTTCTAATACCCCTAACCGAAACCGAACCGGTTGAAACCGGTTCACGGTTTCGGTTTGTAATCGGAACCGGGTCAACGGTTCCCCAAACTGTTGACCGCCGGTTTCGAACCGGCTGGTTCCGGTTTTTTCGAACCGGTGGGCACCACTACGTGAGACGGTCTCATATTAAAAAACTCTTTAACTAACAATATTTGACTTTAACATAAACATGTGTACATATATAAGTGTTTGTACATATCATATATTAAATCAAAATTGACCAAAAAAAAAAAAGTGCAATAGTTGAATTATATCATATACAACAAAGTATACCAGTTAACATATAAAAAAAATGATATTAATCTCTCTTTATGAAAATGCATACATTATTTCACAAAATGTACTCCCATAAGTTTTAAGACTATTACTTAGATGGACATACAAAAAATTATATGGTGCCCACAATAATGCATAATAGTTTTACAGAACACCAAAAAAGGCTTGAATGTTTGAGGTGTAGAAATTACGAAAAGAATCAAACTTGAAAGGTTGAAGATTATCTAAAGTACACCGAAGGGAGCTTGTCGAAAATGTTGACAACAAAACAGATGAAACATCTTCGAACATAAATCTACTTCTTGCTTCAACTCCACATCAACTCGAGGCTCCCAACTTTTGTTGTCAACATTTCCGACAACATTTGCTTCTTGTAATTGTTTATTTTTTATATAAATTTTATAACTCGACATTGTTTGATATACTATAAACCAACATGAGTCTGTCACAAAGATTTGCCAAATCTTCTAGTCAAAAAAAAAAAAAAAAAAATCTAAAGTCGGATATAACGAATCGGAGATGTTAACTAAAGTCGCTAGTTAGTAGTTGCGAGACTTGAATTCTGGGAATGTCCTTTCATTTTCCCAATTCCCTCCCTGCTTTACCCAAATATTTTCGCCGCTCTCTCTCTCTCTGTGACACGCGCACACAGCAGCAAAGAGTATGTATGTTAATGTCTGCAAACTGAAAACACAACTCTGTATTTCAAATTTTACGCATCAAATTGAGGTTCTTATGCATTTTCTGTTTCATTTCTTGTATTTATGTGATATAGACTAGAAGAAATGTCGAAGAGGGGCAAAATGAAGGAGGATGAGACACACTCCGACGTCGACGAGCCTCCAAAGAAGACTTCGAAGGCCGACAATGATTCCGATGACTCTGATCAGATAGTCGTGTGTGAGGTCTGTTTATTTACTATGCGTTTTTTGTTTTGTTTATAAGATTATTGTTTTGATAGGGTTTTATTTTAACCTAATTTCTGATTATGTAGTTGTCGAAGAATCGGAGAGTGTCGGTGAGGAACTGGCAGGGAAAGGTTGTGGTGGATATTAGGGAGTTCTATATGAAGGATGGAAAGGCTTGTCCTGGAAAGAAAGGTCCATTTATGTTCCTTTTTATTCATTTATAACAAGGAAATGTGGAACTTTCTAAAGAGCAAAACCCCTGTTTCTAATTATGTGGGTGAGGACATTAATTTCCTGTGATGGTTTGGTTGGATAAACTGTTTCCATATGCTTGAATTCTGACAAATGAACTTGTGGAGTACAACAATTTTTATCCTTTGGTTAGTTGAATAAGTATACTTGTGATAAACCAAAAATGATGTATAAAATGTTACTACAATGTAGTGTTGGTATTGTCCATAATTATTTAGTCAGCCTGTGTTTGGATCCCTGACTAGTTGATGCTCTCGTCTGTTAAATATGCGAAAAAATCAACAATTTGTGAAGGTTTTATGGACAACTTAGCAGTTGTGTATTGAACATAAGTGAGCATGGGTAGCTGAGGGATGATCTCTGTTCGGCTATTTTGGGGATATTGGTAGAAAGTCATTATTGAATTGTTAGTACTATGATAGGGTGAGCATTTGATGGTGGTTCGGTTCAAAATGAACCGAAAACTGAACTTAATTCATTATTGTCGAGTCGAATCAAATTAGCAGTAGAACAATTGATGCATTTTGGTTCGGTCAACACTACACCAAAATATTCCCCATTGTAAGATTTTCCCACCAGCTGCTGCATAATATTGAAGCATTCAAGACGCACCAATGTATTACAGCAATTTTAGAAAAAAAGATTGAATAAGAATTGATGATGGGGAAATTCCTCTGGCTTTCAGATTCACAGCAACCTATTCCCCAATGTCCACTTTCCTCAAGCCCAACACTTCTACTTTGCAAAGACAGACTCCATCAGCAGTTCTTAGTTTACCGGAGCAGAAGAAATCCTTCAAGAAAACCTTGTTTATTCGACAAAAATTAGAATAGGCACAATAGGTTAGGTCATTCTGGTGATCCAGTAGTCAAGAATGTACTTAATGGTTGTCATCTTGAAGGCATTAATAAAACTTCAAATTAAGTTTTTACAGCTTGTTGTCTTGGGAAACTACATAAATCTCATTACCCTGATTCCACTACATGGTATACTGCCCCATGGTAACTAGTACATTATGATTTTTTGGGCCTCTCACATTTTCTATCCTTTTAGTATAAAGTGTTTCCAGTTAACTTGTGTTTCTAGAGGGTTTATTGTTGTGTTCATGTGATACATGTTAATGTGAAAAACTTCTTTTCACTTGCCTTGTTGACATGTGTTCTATTGAATCTTTATTTTGCTTGGTAAATTATTCAAGCTGGAATTAGTTAGCTACTGATATCCAATGCCAAATTTTAATCTATATCTGGTGAATTCAATTTCTGTTCTGTGGATGCCTATCTGAGAAGGATTTGTCAAATTCTTATAATTCATTGAATCCTATTAGTTTTAGTTTGGCAAAATTGATTTGCAACTTATTCATTTCCTTCTGTACGTGATTGCAGGTATTTCATTGAGCATGGACCAGGTATGCTTCACTGACAAACCCCCCTGTTGCTCCATAATAATAAAATATGCATAGGTTGTGTTTGGGTTGAAGGATTTTAGGATGGATTTGAAATCATCCATATTAGCTAATCCATTGGTGGTTTTCTGCATATGAATTCAAATCCATCACTCATTTTGAACTAAATTGTTTTAAAGAATGGGTCCACTTGGGCGGATCGAAAATCTTTCATTTCAAATCTTCCAAGCCAAACACTACCTCAGGCTTATCCGCATCTTAACTATGGATCTCATTATATTTCCTTTTGTTTGCAGTGGAAAATTCTTAGAGACCATGTGGATGAAATTGATCAGGAGGTGAACACATAAAAAAATGGGTTGTCTTTATGTTTTTTTAATGTGAGGAATTAGTGATGGTTTTCCTAGTTGAAGGATATTACTAGCAGAAACAGCTGAATGGCCTTTTGACAAGGTTTTGCTTGTATGATACCTATGTTTAGGAATGTCTCATGGGGCTTGTAGTTAAATGAAACCCCCTCCTATCCCAATGCTTAACTAATTTGTGACTTGTCGGTTTGATTTGGCCCCTCAGACGGTCCCCGATTGAACGTAAAGTTTGTACGTTTTTGTCGATAACTTGAGCTAAGAGTACATGGATTAGAATCCTCTACATGGGTTACAATGATGTCGTTCCTTGTTTCCTCACTGAAATGAATTTTTGTTTGGTACTTGCAATCTAAAATCTTGGTTATTAGCATTACTAATTTTTCCGCCAAAATCTAATTATATAGCGTTTTTTTTTTTTTAAATATTTTATATATTATTTATGTATTTTTATACGAATTGGGGAAAAAGATCCCTCAATTTGAAAAATTGATTCTTTTTTCATTACAAAAGATAATCAAAATCAATGGTTTCAGTCACCCTGTGTCTAAATTTAATATGAAATAAAAAATAATTAACTTTCAGGGAACAAAAAGTTGGAAAATTTTAACCAAAATCAAAGGTAAAAATTTCTAATTTTGGTCACCTTAAATTTGAATTTAGTATTAGTCGAAAATTTTCAATGGAACATGTTACGTGGAAAAGGTACGCAAAAAATAATATCCACTATTTTAATGTGGAATGTAGGCTTATGGTGATTGAAATTAATGTTTCTTATTTTAATTTTGATGAAATTTTTGACGAAATGAATTTATTTTCAAAATTTGTGTATATTTCAAAATTCATGGATAATTCGAAAAAAAGAAAAAATACTTTAAAGCCTGATTATGATGGAAAAAAGTCAGTAAAAACAATTAATTGGAGGTTGAGGTTGCAAATTGAACCAACGTAAACTATAAATTGCAAACTTAAAATTAAAAAAAAAAAAAAAAAAAAGTTGAGTGTGCATTTGAAAAATACCAAAAAAATACATAAATAATGAAATCGAAATCCGACGAAAAAGTGGTTGGAAAAACGTCGGAGGTGATCAATATGGGAGTATCTTGGGTGGAGTTTCATTGTCCAGAACATCTTTGGTCGAATATTCCACCGTAGAGCGTAGATACCAGCTGGCAATTCATTCGCAAAAGCTTCAACGATCATTTAGTAACAACACAAAGTTCGGACAACTTAGCGCAAAAATGACGATAGTTTGGCTTAAAAATCATAATTTAACCCTAAAATATTATATGCATTTCTTCTTTTTCATCAATATCATGAAAAGCTGGTGTCTACTAATTAATCCCTTCAATCTTCAAAATGTGAAGATGGAAGTAACTTCATCTTAGATTTAAGCTCTTTCCATTCTTGTCCAAACAAACTATAACTCGAATTTCTAGCAAAAACATCAATGGACACTTCCTTCCTCTCCACCATCCCAATAGCATACTCTTCAAACCCCTCAATCTTCTCCAACGACACCGATCTATCCGTTTCACTTGCAACGCTACGAACAAGCTCACGAGCCTCCTCAACCCTGGCCCAGAAGCAAGAATCCTGCGTAAAACTCGCGTACTTACTCCTCGGCTTCCCTTCTTCATCCCCCACATTTCTATCCTCCCACCACTTGTCAAAAATCTTGAACCTTCTCTCCCTTCCATGCTCAATGTAATGCCCTTTCTCCACATGCAAGCCTCGCCTATAATACTCCGCGATTTCAAGAGGCTCGACTAGGAGCTTGTAGAAGTGGGAGGCGTTGACGTATTTTAGGAGCTTGTGGAAGTCATGAGTGAGGTGATTCTTGAGGAGTTTGTCGATTAGGTCGTCCCAGAACCGGCCAAGTCGGAGCCGGTTCATGTTCACTTTGAACCCTCGCTTCGAAGCCCCTCGGGTCTTGAACGAGTCGTAGTATCCTAGCTCGTCTTGGGAGTTTTCACAGTATGATTTGTACCACTCTAACTCGGCTCTACAAGGGTTGATCTTTGCTAATGAAACCGCCATTTTCGCGTTGTTGAGGTTTCGTCTCCACCCTATTTGTCTTGCCGTTGCCAAACAGGTTATTGCTGTGCTGTAGGTTGGTTCCTGTGTGAGCAATTGCAGAGAGCATGGTTAATAGAAAAAAAATTCATGTGTGTTCTCTCAATCATTAATTGGACTATTAATTCTAGTCTGTAGAACATATTAATTTACATCGATCATTACTGATAACACTTTTTCACAATAAAATATTACAATCATCAACATCTAGTATAATATCTAATGTGCAATTCAAAAACAAACTTACCTTATGGGTTCTCACTTTTTTTGGTAAGGATATGCAAACTTTTTAGTGAACAATGAGCTAAAAAGGGTATTTGATGCTTCCATATTACATTTCCAGATAAAATTTGAATATTAATAAAAGAAGAAAAATGTAAATTTAGTCCCGTTCAAAAGAGGTCTAGCATTGGTCACCTATCAAAATAGTCACGCATGGTTAATAACTTGCGCGGATTGAGTCTTGAAAATATCAAAAATTAATCACATGCATGTCACGTGCTGTTAAAAGATACACTATAAGATTGTGAATCTTGATTTCGACAAATCAGATTGTGAATTTTGATTTCAACAAACCAGCTTTGCCAGATACCCTTTTGAACACGACACATATTACACATTTCTATAAAGGAAAATCTTAATTTTCATCTTTTAACTTAAATTTTGTTCACTTTTTTTATATTAATTTACGTATTTCAATTTGGTCTTCAAACAATTTTTTTTTTTTTTTTCAATTTTGATCCGATTTTACTTGCAATGTCAATTTCTGCCTAAGTGGATGTTGGAATTTGAAAGTATACATCATCAATTTCGATATAGTAAATTGTAAATTTAGAGCACTATCTTCAGGTCATTCACAAATAAAGTGCACTAACTTTCCGGACCTCGACATTGGGACATTAACTTTTCAATTTGGGCAATTTTAGGACAAAAAATCAGAAATCATGAATATCGGGTCCAATCTCATGAGATTTGAGCTTTTTGTTGAGGTGATTAGGCCCGAAACTCGTGTGATTAGACCCGAAATTCATAATTTAGAATTTTCTTATCTTAATATTTCCCAATTTGAAAAATTAGTGTCCCATTATTGGAGGTTAGTGTCCTTCATTCCTAAAGATAGTGTCCTAAATCTGCAATTTTTCCTTCCGGTGTCCATGTAGGCAAAAATCGCAAATCGAACCAAAATTGAAAAAAAATGATAGTTAACCAATGCACGACCCCCTAAATGACAGGAAGCTCTAGCCTAGTTAAGGATCAAATTTGAAATATATAAAATTGGTGATAAATAAATGGACAAGATCTAAGTTACGTAACGGAATTTGTAACTTTCTCTTTCCCACAATTCAAGACACTAGAAAATCTTAATGAGTTGGAAAAGAATTGATATGTAACCTGAGTAGATATCCCTGATGATTGCAATGCCAATGCAATCCCTGCTTGATTATTGGACTCATGAACACTAACCTCCATGAAGCTTGTCTTCTGCAAGTATTGCCAACACAATTTCCCAACACAATCGTCATACCTAAGATGATCATCCTCTATACCCTTATTCTCTGCCATTGTCAAGTAAAGAAACTTAACAACTGCTGGTGCATTGTCCAAGCAAACTGCCCCCTTTTCAGTGCAAAACACATAGCTTCCAAATGGCCAATGAGAAATGAGTCGAGACGATGGAGCAAAGATCAATCTTGGCAATAAGTCATTTTGCGCGACAACATGGCAGAAGTTGCCACCCCATCTTTCGTGGAGGATTGCTTGCGAAAACGACTCGTTTCCGAGCATAGGTGAACCGTAAGTGATGCACAAAACAGATTTGGAAGACATTGCAGTTTGATTGATGTAGGAAAGGAGCCAAAGGGTTGAAAGGGAAGCAATTGCTCCTCCTATGGAGTGACCAGCAAAAACAACTGATTTGTTCTGGTTCAAGATTTCCACCATCTGCAGTTTTAAGTCATGAAGGTATTGAGAATCGGAATTTTAAGGTGAATGGAAAAGTCGGGTTGAAGTTATGTCTATTAGTTAAGAGTTATTTGCGAACCGGTGTGGACTGTTCAGAAATGATTCAGTAAGAGTCATTAGATCGTAAATTTTTTCTGTAAAGTCACGATTGAATGGTCTTGATTGATCTATTTGAGTTGGTGAACATGTTCTCTAATAGACACTTAAAATATATAAATAGACCCTCCATATTCTATATATACGATGGAAATTAAACTCATGCAATTCCTACAAAATTTATTTCATTGTTCCTCGTTTTTTCTATATATGTCTAAAAGAGGGTTCGAAATGCATTTTAATTCGCTATTTAATTTCTTGTGATGTGTAATCCTACTATCACAAGATTTGAGTCGTTTATATCTTGAGGATGATTGCCAAACTTCGTGAGCATTAAAGTAGAGCAATTTCATCATACAAAGAAATAGTCGATAACTCTTGTCTCGACTCAAAATTTTTGCTCCGTTTTCTAGCAATTTATTTCATATCATTTTAATATTTTTACTGTTTTTTGATTTTTTTTTTTCACTAAATTTTAGGCAACTAATGTATTTTAAATGAAAATGAGATTGTCGCTTGTAAAAATGTGATCCAAATTTGGGCCAATAATTCAATCCACATCAACAAATTGGGCTCAAAAGCCCAAAGTTGAACAACCACTTGTAATTTCAAAACAGATGATTTGGAAACAACCTTTGGGGGACTAATCAAAGTCGTTGAGCCCAATTATTGCTTTCGAGATGAAATTGGCTTAAATTCTTGAAATTTCTATAGTCACTGTCCTAAATTAGTTATCAGTTCGAAAAGTTAATGTCCTAAATTTGCCAAATCGCTTAAGTTCCTGGGAATTGGATATTAAACTCTCTTTTAGTTATACGACTAATACATTTATGTTATAATACAAATACATTTATGTTATAATACAAATAATTAATGATAGTAAATAATAAATCTTAGTTGTTTAGAATATCGTTAGGTTTTACTTCTTTTCTAATTTGGTGCTTTTCATTTAACTAGTTTTAGATCACGTGTGTTGCACGTGGAGATCAATTCAAATTAAGGAAAAAAATAATCAAAATACTTTACATGTAACACTTTTATATTAGAGTTCTAATTATAATTGGGGTTCTGTAAGATTTGAATTAAGATTCTAATATAAAAAATTATATTATATACAATTTATGAAATACAAGTACACTTTTGACCAAAACTTTTTGCATAAACATATTTCCCTTACCCTAATCCAGACGTGTAGTATGGGTTTGAATGGTAAGGTGATATTTCTAAATCAAACACGCATGTGTGAGTTGTTTTCAAAGTGACTGAGACTAATAATTAAATTTCAAAAAATGTGAATGGAGAACATATAGTTGACGTAAACAATTACATCATAGCTAGAGTTAGTAGCTTTGTTTCTTATTAGTATAGCAAAAGAGATGAAGGCTTTAGGCCAAACACCTACAACGTGGGTCATAACCTAAGTGTTGAAACCTGAGAAATACTTTGAATTGGGTCCAAAATACCTAAAAAGTTGCATTGTCTGTTTGTTATGATAGTTGTTGTTTCGATGTCTCCAAAATGGCCCTCATTATCACTAGTTGAATTTTCTTGAAGTGTTTTTGTTCTTTCACGGATTCGTCTTACAAATATAATTTTATGAGATCGAACTTAGAATAATTTTCATAATTGAAAAAGTAAAAATTCACAACACAATTCAAACAATTAGAATTTGGGCGATATAAATATGTTGGAAAAGAAAATGTATAAGTTTGAGCTCATAAACTAACAACCGTCTTAACAAACTAATAGAAAGATTAATGAGTATGAATTATGTAGGATCGTCTAATGAATCTAATTTTGTGACAGTGAACTCAAAATCCACATATTCCAGTCTATATGAACTTATGAAAAATGTATTTGGTTTGTGTTAATTAAATTTTATCTTACAAAATTATATTTATAAGATAGTTTCATATGAAATTTTCATAAATGAAAACTATATATATACTTTCCCTTAAAAAGAGGAAAAAAGTAATCGACATGACTATAAAAGAAACATTTTAAGCTAGCCAAGTTAGACTTTAATTGTACATAATTAATTTCAACCATGCATGTTATAATATTATATTATTTATTGTGTATGATAATTGGCCTAGCTATTTAGTTATTATTATAGCAACGTAATTTCCATTATTTATTTTGATTGTGACAATACTAAGATTCAATGTTCAAAGTAAGTGTACCAAGAATATTGGGTTGAGTTTTTTTTGTTTTTTCTCCTTCCTTTTAAAGTCAAGACTTAAACTTAGCAATGGATACTTCTACAATTAGACTACCACAAGGATTATGTAAAGTGGAAGTTAAGAATTTCCCATTTGCAAATCGACCCCAAATCTTTTCAAATATAATAATGAAGTTCACATGCCTATAATAAGGTAAGATATTGCATCAAACCTCTTTATAATGAGTTTGTCTTGTGTGCACTTGGTGTACATGCAATCCGGGTCGACCCTTTTGACCCGAATCTGCATGTTTTTAAATTTTACATTGTTTTTTGTTTTTTTTTTTTTTCAGGTTGTGACCTTTATGTTGTAAATGTGTAACTTTTATGTTATAAATGTGTGAACTTTATGTACAACTATCATGACCTTTATGTACTGTAACTTAGAAAAAAAATGAAGATTTTCAATATAATTTGAACTGTACACCTTTATGTGATATTAATGCGACTTTTATGTTATATTATGTCACATTTATGTACAAATATTCTGACATTTATATAATATATAAAGATGCATAAATGTCAGAATATTTGTACATAAATGTGACATAATATAACATAAAAGTCACATTAATATCACATAAAAGTACATAGTACAAATTGTGTTAAAAATTTACATTTTTTTTCCTAAGTTACAGTGCATAAAGGTAGGGATAGTTGTACATAAAGGTCACACATTTATAACGTAAAAGACACATTTATAACATAAATGTCAAGATAAAAATCTAGAAAAAAAAAATTTAAAAACTCGCGGATCCGGGTCGGATCGACTTGGATTGCACAGATCTTAGATTCCTACATCTGATACTCAGGAGTTTTTGTGCTTTATAATATGAAACTTTTACACGTTTTTTAATATTTGACATATGTATTCCGTAGAAAATGGAATACCAATCATAATAGATATTTATGGTGGCAGAAAATATCATTGTTGTTTAGATAAATCTAATCATAAAAAAATATTATTGATCAAAGCTCCTCACCTAGGGTCAGCTATATATCAGACCAACTTCATGTGGTCCTATAAACCGTTTGACAATCTAATTATGTGAAATGATGAAGATAAATACGGATATACATTTAAAGTGAAAAAAAATATGAATTATTGAATCTTTCGACGCGGTTGAAATCACAATTAGTCATATTCTTTCTATTTCTACGTTCAGATGGAAATTATGTGGGAAATCCAATATGTCTCACAACCCACGTGCTTTGATTAGTGTTTTAGAGATTTACTATTTTTCTAGATAGAATGACGTATTTTCTCGTCTCCTACGTTTTCCACAACTTTTCAATATTTACTTTTAACCCCAAAACTTTATATTATATATGAAATATAATCAGCTCACATGGGCAACTCATTGACCTAAATCTAATATACTTATTCCAACAGATAAGTTAATCTATAATTTAAAATTCATAGTGCATATATATAAATTGGTGGAAACAAGTTTGATTTGTGGATAATGTGGATCATAATCACAAACTATATCATTAAGACATCTTATATGATTTTTTATGCTTTTTTTTATAGGAAATAAAATGCAGTTATGGGATAAAATTACTTATTTGTACTTTGTCATCATTTGATTTGATGATTTATTAAATTACATAAAAAACTACCATTTTTTACCACTATTAAAAGGAAGAGAAAAATATATTCCCGCTGTCCCACAAATATAAGTTTGTATACTATTTTCGTTCATCCCATAAAGATAGACTTGTTACTATATTAGTATGGTTTTTAATTTGTAATTCCATATATGCCCTTAATTAAATGTATATTAAATCACCACACTTCAACTCTCTATGTACTTTTTGAAACAAAAAAAAAATTTCATTCAATGCTATAATAATGAAAGACAAGAATACAATTGGAATTTCAAATATTTTCTTAATCTGTGTGAAAATACAAATAGATCTATTTTTGTGGGACGCGAGGAATATTAATTATCAGTAAATATATTTTATACCACTTTTTTTATAAAATACATTTCTATTTTAACTACCTACTTAATTATCTTTAATGATTGTGTTAAAAATGTCTGAACATTAATTAATGTAATCTACAAAATAGTCAAATTTTCTAAACACAAAAACTTATGAGACGATTTCACGAATAATCACCATAAAAAAGATCCTTATTACCCACAAACAAAACTCACTTTCACAAAATTATACGTGAATTGTGAAGCGCGAGTCCGTGAGACGGTGTCACACCAGACTCAAGCTTTTCGAAATGCAATTGAAGTTGAAACAAAATGAATGAATTAAGCAGATATTAAAATAAAAAATACCTACCTTTTGGTGAAAGTTGTGGGCATCAAAAAAAGATTGGAAGAGGTGCAAAAGATGAGCATCAACCATGACTGCTTCATTATTCCCATCCACACGCCCACGAAATGAACTGAAAAACCCATCACCCAACTCCACCAAACTCCGGCAGCTTCCGGCCACCTGGACGCCGGAGAATGCCACGTAGGCCACCTCCTCCGCCACGTGGACGGCGTAGCTCCGGTGGTTGGCGCGGCGGCAGAGGCTCCACGACTCCTCCAGCAGCGGCGTTGACGCCAGAAACGTTGCCAGCATTTCACTTGACTCGAACCTGTGTGCACCCATCAAAGACATCATTTTTTTTGCTACTTTTAGTATTGGTTAGATATATAATTAGTTGTGTTAAAGAAGTGTGGATATGATGAGAAAATGGATTTGAATTTTCAGTTTAGTTACGTACTGTGAAGTATCGGGGGCCATTCAAGATTTTTTTTTTTTTTTTGTGCGTTGAAAGTGGTGTGGTTTGAAGTTTAAAAAATACCCAAAATAATACAAGTGGTGTTTCAAAGTGGAATTAAATGGCTAAAGTTTTTTGCCCACTCGTTAAGCGTGCGAGATTCTCTATCAAGGTCGTTTATTGCAATATGTGTTTTTAGCTTTTATTTTAAAATAATGATCATATATCGAATTTAAAAATAATATATTTTATTTATCATTTTCACGTATAATTCAATGATAAAAAAGGAGGTTGTTGGCCATGCTGAAGACTAGTAGTGTAAATTTGATCACCAGATTAATCAAATGTAAAGTGGATGAGATATATATTATCTACCCACAAACATAAGACCATCTCCAAAGGAGTGGCTCTCCAATGCATACTCAAATGTGGACTCAAGTTGCCACAAGTGAATATTAGGTGGCAAATTTGCCACCTACTATTCACAACTCAAATCTTTTTTTTTTTTTTCCTTTTGATTTAATTTATGTTGTTTATTTATTTAATTATTTGCTTTTATTTGATTTATCTTCATTTAATTGTAAATTATATATTTCATCTAGTTATCAATTTACATTAAATATTATATGTATTACATTATGTGGTTTTAAGTTTATGAAAATTTTAAAAATTCAAAAACATATAAATTAGTTGTATTGCTATATTTTTATTAATATTTTTGCAAGTTATAACTAATAGAAACTAAATAAGATATCATTAAAATTTTAAAATTACAAGATACAACCATGACATTTACTTCAATACAAACATTACAACATGCTAAATTTAAGCAAAACACAACAAACATGCTAAAATACTAATAATACATAAACATAAATGAAATACAATTAAACACTATGGACGACTGAGATTAAAAGATTAAAATGGTTATCAACGGCTACGAATTAATGCACATGAATTGAAATTTTTTGGACAATTAAGTTTTATGACTATGTAATTTTCTTTAGTATTAATATGTATTTGTGATGAATTTTATAATATACTTTTAGTAATTTATATCAATTTTCTTTTACAAGATTTTTTAATTTCATTGAAACAATATATATTTAAATTTTCTATTAACTTAAGTAAACCAATATTTGATAAAATAGAAAATATAAAAGAAAAAATGAAGGATATTCTAAAAGAATATTCTAATTGAGTCCAAATTTGAGTTTTATGATTGGAGACAATTTTGGACTCAAAAGCAAATTTGGACTCAAATCCAAGATTTGAGTCTAAATTTGCCTCCAAGGGTTGGAGATGCTCTAAGAAAGTATGCTTTCAACCCATAATTTATTTTGGATTAAAAGACCCTTTCAATTTAACTTAAATAAATATAAATGAACTTTTTTTTTTTTAGTTTTTGCTCACTTATTAAGTATATTATAATCTTTTAAATGAAAATTTGGTAAAAGAAAAACATATTTCCTTATATGAAAAGGACAATAAGTCAATAACTAATATTCCCTCACCATGATTTGTTGGATTAAATAGTATATATCTTGCACAATGATGTAAATGAGAAAAATTAACAGAAACAAGAGGAAATGACATAACTTATAAACTTGTTATGCTATCACAATTTTAATTTAGGAGACTTCTTTCCTCAAAACAATTCACATTTCAAGTGGCTTATTTTATGGGTCAATTTCTCACTCATCAAAACTCGATTTGAGAAATTTAGATAGCTCAATTACTTGCTAATCTAATCATATTTAGTTCCTTAAGAATTAAAATTAAAACCAATAAAAATTGGTCAAAGTAATGTCACGATGTAACAAGATTTCTTAATTAGAATATTAATATGTGCTATGCATTAAACAAATTAAATTTAAAAATAATAATCAATTAAATATAGCAGAGAGAATCAGCACACTTTTTAAGTTAATTAGTTGCTGTGCAATTATTGCTTCTATAATCTTATCCTCCACTTTCTCTTGACATCCGTACTACATGTATATTTTAAACATAATCCATGACGTCTTTCAATCGTGTGGATATTCCTTATCAATTTATTCTTGTGATCTTAAATATATATTAAAATATTAAAGTATTAAAGAATTAGACATAAGAACCTTGATTACACATGCTTTGATATCAATTTATATATTGTTTCATTGTAAAATTAACCTAATTAAATTAATGAAATTAGGCTAAATAATTGCATCTATCTCGATTATTAGGTTCTAGATTTAACTGTTTCCAACATGTTTATTGCAGTTATTAATTAATAGGATATTAATATTATATTCTATTAGTTAATAATTAGTTTTGATAGAATGTCAAGATTCGTTAATTAAATTAGAAAAACATAATATATTTTATGACTATACTAATAAGTTTAAGGTTAAATGCATGAAGTTATGTGTAAGATTATATTTGTAATATATGATCAGTGATGTAATTAAAAGTTAGTATTCTTGTATTAATATTTATTTCTTTCGAATCTATTTTTTATGGTTATATTGTTAGTAAATTTTCGATATTTATTATTTTATTTTGTTTGCTTAGTTAATCATAGGATTTTAGTTTAGTTACTCATATTTAACTCAAAAATCATTTTCACATTCGCTTTCCATCATCAAAAAATAAATTTCTATTCACAGAATGATAACGATCTTGAATTGATAAATTTGATTTCACAGTCCTCATTGATAATTGAGTAACATTTATGCGAAACTAGTGCACAAATAAAACAGGGTCGACCTGGTCCGAAATGGTTCTGCATCTCTTTTTTTCTTTTAATTTAGGGTTAAATGCAAAAAACAACCTAAATTATTGGTTTTTTTTCATTTTGCAACCTAATTTTTTTTTTATTAGACTAGCAGTCCACCCGCACAATGCGCAGTTTATTATTTATTATGTTAATATTTACAATTTGTAATAATATAATGAAGTTGAATAAACTAACAGGTTATTTCATAACATATTATATTATTTTAATTTAAAATATATATCATATACAAATGATTTTTCATATTACTTATGTGCGTTGCACGAATTTTCATATAACTTTAATAGTTTTAATTGTTAATTTTATTTTTAAATAATTTTATTTTATTTGTTGATTTATATTTTTGCCAAATTAAAATTATTATATACAATAATATTTCCTTCAATCATAATAATTAATCTTTCCATTTATATTTTTTATAATTTGTATATTCCACTCTCATACTTGAATCGTCATATATAATTTTCTTACGTCATTTCTTCATTTCTCTCTCACAAAATTATTTGTTCAATTTATGTTTAGTGTACAAAGACAATTTGGTGGGATCTCCTTAGATGAAGATATGAAAGAACTTTTTTTACCTTTGAATGTTTAACAAATTTTTTTTTTTTTTTTCCATTCTCTATGCATCTCTCTTTTGTTGAGAAATCAATATATCTCTTTCTTCATCTCTTAACTTTATATAGATTATAGAATAGCTTCTAGAGTAAGAGTGATCTTTTTTTATTCTTATTAAAGAATAGCTTATCAAGTAAGATTTACTTTTTTTTTATTTTTTTATTTTATTGACATGACACTTTAAGGCGGGAAAATGACAATTTTGTAATTTTTACCAACTTTCTTGCTTTAGTATATAGTATAGATTGCAACCTGAACTACTAAAATTTATCAAATTGCAAATTTTGAACCATTTTTTGGCAAAAATGTGAACACATGATGTGCATGCTAACTTCATATAAGGGTCATCTTTAATTAAAAGATTACATGAATACCTTTATGTTTTCGGCGTGCAGATTAAGTGTTCTTGTTTTCATCGAAAAATAGTTTAAAAGTTGTGATTTGATAAATTTTAGTAGTTCGGGTTGCAATCTAATAAAAAAAAAGTTTAGGTTGCAAAATGAAAAAACCCAATAGTTTAGATTGTTTTTTTTTTTTTTTTTTTTGCATTTAACCCTTTAATTTATGTGCTAACATTTATATTAGTATAACCTTTATGTACAAATACTATAACTTTTATAAATACTTTTATTTAAAAAATAAAACAATTTCGGCACAATTTATACATACCTTTATGTGATATTAGTATAACTTTTAAGTATAAATATCATTACTCTTATGTAATACTTAAACTTAGAAAAAAAAAACAATTTCGACACAATTTGATCATATCTTTATGTAATAATACTCATACTTTTATGTAATATTAGTTATATCTTTATATCAAATAAATATTATATTATTATAATATACATATTTAAAATTAAAGATATTACATGTCTTTGTAAAAATATTATAACATAAATGTTATATTATTACAGCATAAAAGTTTAAAAAGGTATAACATGTTTGCTTAAATATTATTATAACATAAACGTTATACTATTATAATATAAATGTTATATTAACATAACTAAAAGGTACAACACATTTGTCAGAAATACAAACATGCAGAATAAAAGTGGACGCAACCATGGGGACGTTTGGGAACATGTGGAACATGTGAATATCACCTTTTGAATCGGATCGATCGGATTACATGAATCCAAGAACCATACACTTTGTATATATAAATAATTGTGTTGATAATTTACATATCTTTCAGGATTGGATTTGATAAAATCTCTTTTAATAAATATCTAATCCAACCGAGAATTTTAAATGAATCTAATAGTTGACGAAATGTTGCCCACCTATTAAGTGGGTTGCTTAGTAATAATAGCTTCCATTATTCCTCTTGGTCATCACTTTTGCATCCAGCATCCACACGATATATATACACACACACACCATTTTAGTATAACATTATTAAATTTTTTATTGTTAGGAATTTAAGAGTAATTATGGAGAATTTGATATGAATGTGAAATAAAGAACAATAATTTATTGACTCAATTCGTTAAGAATGATTATGTTTGGGGCACTACCAAATCAGAAGAATTTACTAATTCTATATGTTGACAAATACAATAAATCTAGGGTTATTTATAGCCAAAATTGGGCTGTAGCCCTAAAAAGCCCATTCAACCCGATGAGCCCAAAATCGGCCCAAAAATTTGAATCACTGTGAGTCTTTACATAGACAATTAAGCTCCGTAACCCAACACTTATATCATTAAAATAAGAATCATGTATTTTCCAGTTTATTTTGACCGTCTGAAAAGGTGGTGGAAAGTTGAATTTTGCACCTAATTAGCAGAATCTTGACTAAATGAAACGAACATGTTTTAAAAATGGATCAAAATAACAAAACTTTGCAAACATTTGGGCGTTTTTTTTTTTTTCCCTTTTCTATTGGTCCATATATTTGATTTTGTTTCTATTTTGCAAGCATTAGAGGATGTTAAAGAATAGTTCGACACAAACCGTCGACGTCCACAATAAAGTTTTGAGGAATATCAGTAATTTGCTTGACAAAGACATAAAATTAATAAACACTGTTCCACTATAAGAAAATAATTATACAAATTATGTCCCCACTAACACTCAGAAATTTCTCATTGAGATAAAATTTTCAGTCATTGTCACCCATCCATAAATTGCTCAAATTTAATAACGAAGTGTTATGGTATTACCATCACATGTTTGTAGGGTGGAATTTGCAGAAAAGAGGGGCTAAATCATCTAAAAGTTAAATTCTTAACAATAAAAACTAATATTTACATTGGCAAAACATATTGCACTACTTAGACAGTCTTTTGGTTACTCTGAAGATCTAAAATAGATTTTTAAAACATGATTTTAGCTTTAGAAGATAAGTTTATATTGCACTTATTATTTGTTAAATTTCAAAATTATATATAAATATAATACATATTACATTATTATTATTTAGTAGGTCGAACAACTGGTTGAACCGATCCAACCGATATAATAGTGAACCATTAGCCAAAGTGGTTCAACCACTCATTCAGTCCCACAAATACTTGTATTTTTCACATCCATTCAACATATCACCTAATTCTCCAAAGAAAAAACACAATTTATCAATGTCAATTTGAACTTCAACATTTTTACTTCAATAAGGCAACTACACAATTTTATCTGCACCAACCAGCACAGAAACCATCTACCTTGAAGCATGTCAACAACTGATGATAATAACCTTAAACAAATTTCTTCAAACCTTCACTAAAAAATAAAACAAATTAAAAAATAAGGATCAAGATGAAACCTAAAACTAATATAACTTTATGTTAAATCAGCAGATAATCAGAAATGCACACAAACTTTGTGGTTTCAAAGCAATTCTAAGTGGTTGAAATGAACAGTAGATTGCAGCTTAGAGAGTGATAAATATGACTTTCCAATTTAGTGTGTCTTTTGAAGTGCATTATCATTCGGGATCAAAGGAGTTGCCAATCATCTTCTCGAGTCTCATCAACAGGATCGTAATCGTGACTATCACTAGCATTCTCTCTCAGTGTTGGGGAACGAGTTTCAGATATTGTAAATAGTGGAGCACCATTTGATTGATCAACTAGTAACATTGCACGTGCGCAAAAGTCATCAAAATCACCTGTCACCAAGAAAAATGATGTCATTGGTTGATAAAAGACGTGTAAATTTGATGGAAAGACTAAAGAGGGTTCAAAGGGAGGGGACTATGCATTAGAAAAGACAGCCTACTTTTGTCCCTGCAGTAAAATCCGATTGCCAAGGATGAGTCGATGGAATCCAGAGCAATACTTCTCACAACACTGCAATTAGAGTCCCGAGAAGTTGAGAAATGATAAACCAAAGAAAGTGTTCAACCAGAATGTTAGAGAGTAAATGATTTGGCGAATAGAATTATTTTGTATATTAAGCAAATCTGGAATGCAGGATTGACTTACTTGCAATGGTAAGATGAAGTATCAGCATCTACATTATCTCTCTTAATGTCAACTACCTACCGATCAAACAAACAAACAAACAAAAAGAATTAATATTACAGCCAAACATGATCGTATATGAGCAACAAGCATAAGTAAAAACCAAGCAGTTTTTAACAAACTTACAATCACAATGAAAAAAGGATAAAAACTTTGTAATAACACAGAAGAGTCGGGAATGGCCATGGACAAATGCTATGGATAATTAACTACCTTGAGGTTTAGGCTTTGATAAAAAAACAAAAAAAGAAAAACCTATTCAATTGGATTTACAGAACCCCCTTTTGGTAACTCTGATATCCTCTCAAGGTTTTGCATTTTTTTCTTAGAAATACATCTTTAATTGGTACAATTTGCAAAATAGAATCAAATATTGAGAAGATATTTGTAATTTTAAAAACTTAGTTGGGTTTCTATGTCAATAATTTAGAAATTTACCCTAATTATTATGACAACAGCTGGAGTCATGCTCCAGATGTCAATTTTACCAAATTCCCAATACAACCACTTGCTACAAAATCACAGGCAAGATTAACTATAACTGATCAGCCTAATATTTCAGATAGGGAAGAATAACTACAGAAATATCTTCACAATTACAGTTTCCATCCTAAGGTTAATATCTTGGATAAAAAAGTTGCAATTATTTCCAAGAACAACTTTTAAGTATCTTTAGCTCAAAACATGACCTGTCTAATAGTACTGCCACTTTAAGTGATTGATCACAGTGATGACCTAAAACTCATGTTAATTGTTGGAACTTTGTCCCTCTTTCCTTTTAGCGGGTCATATTTTTCTTTTGCCACTTCTAAAAGAAAGTTTCAGTATATGATTGAAACCCAGCAAGATCCACCAAGCCACACCCTAGTCAAATTATCTGTCAATTCCTGGCCAACTTTGCTCCAAATAGAAATCTTTAGAATTCCACTAACTATCACCATCTCAAGAAAGCAGGACAGTATTCTAATTAGGCACCAAAGTAATCTCCATATTTAAGGTATTTGGATTTCTCACCATGCTTGTTTTCATCTTTCCCAATATCGATCATTAATTATAATCACCATAAATATACAAGAGATCCAATATTATGAACTCATGAAGGTTTAATTATGATAACATCCCACTTCCCATTTTGGAATTACCAAAACCACCCCTAAGGGTGTTTTTGTATTGACTTTGAGAGTAGGGAGGGAAAGACAGAAAGAGGGGCGGGGGAGGAACAGTAGTTCGACTTTGAATCTGTGCTTTCATCTCGATTTGTAATAAATACTCCCTCTGATCCCATTTAATCATCATCTTTAGAAGTTCAATCTTGTTTCCAGTTATTTGTTTTTTTAGACTTTATTCCAAGATCATCTCTATCCCTAAAAATATGCTAAACATTTGGTACTGCCAGAGAGAAGGCTTTGGTTCGTCCAAGAAAGTTCATATATAAGGTCTATCATGAATCTACTCCATTTCCCTTCCTACCTATGTAAGGTAGAAGCTTTTACCGAAATCCATTATTTCTTTCTTGAAACCAACTTAAATTTTTTTTAATAGTGAGTAGCAAAGCCAAGGATGAATCTTGTATGATAAGAAAGATCCAGTCGATAGTAAATCTTTTCGATTTTCAACCTAACATGTGAATTTTAGCTACAATTTAGGGATTTGATAGGAACTCTCTTTCTTTTGGAATTAATTTGATTCTCTTCCAAATCTTGAATCCTGAATTCCTTGATTAGTTAAGGGGATATTAGTCAAAAATTTTATGTACCTTAATTTTTGATAAAACTCTAAAACGACACTCAAATGGGATCGGAGGGAGTATTAGTTACTAAGAGAGTGGGTGTGTGATTGTCCTTAATTCAAATATTGTGCAAGTTTTACCTATTTTGGTATGTTCATTTAAAAAAGATTGTTAAACCAGTCATTTTAATAAGTTTTTTGTTTGCATTTTTGACAGAAAGCGTAGATTTTGGTAGTTTCTAATGAAAAAGAACTATGGTCAGTAATACACTATTCTGAGGGAAAGTCGTTGCAATCAACAATGATAAGTAAAAGTATAAAACCTAAAGCACCATATAACCATTAAACATAATAAGTAAAAGAGAAGAACATAAAGCACCACATAAGCATTTTCCTTTCCAGAGCATTCAACTCAACAAACAAATGTGGAATAGACAAGTTCATGGGGATTCAAAAGAATCTTAATGGAAGCAAAACAAGAGTATAACTTATAATGAAATAACCCACTTCCAATACTGCAGTATCAGCATGATTCCTTCAGATGCCAAGAAAGGTACGTAGAAAAGAAGTAGCCCTTCTAACATAAAAGAATGGGAATGTGATGAATACCATATAATACTAAGATCGAACATGGTATGGAACTTGCCAGCAAAGGAAAGCTTGAAATGAGAAACATGCCCGCAATCACAGCCCCCTCCCCCACCAAAGGAAAGGATAAATACAAACTACTATTGATGCAACATGATCTCCATAGCATTTCATAATCAATGATCTCCAGTATGTTTGTTCTTGACTTAAGGTTGAATTTTGCAAGTCTAGATTTAGGATTTTGCAAGATTGAATTTAGAAAATCTTGTGTTTATTTTGGGATTTTGTAAGGTAGGATTACATGATTTTCTCCATCCCAATCCAAACATAGATTTGAACTGCGCACATCCAAAATCCGGATGGGCCAAGTCTAGAACAAACATGACTGTAGTGTTTCAAGTTCTTGACAGCATATTCTTCACAAATGCCAAGGTAATACCCAAACATCAAATGAATTATATTTCACTAAATTATAAAAACCATTGTCAAACCACCTTGGACATTAGCAGAATAATCATAACGAAAAGAAATATATAACCAACTACTCCATATAAGAACATATTTAAAGAATAAGAAAAAGTAGAATGAACCTGCTGAACTTCATGTGGATCCAAATAAAATGCCTTTTCATCTTGCACCCCAATAATGTATGTTGATGCACCAGGTCTACCACCCAAAATACCAAGGCTTTGCGGAAATGTGAATGTAGTATACAAAAGTGGAAGATATCTATCGAAAAACAAATGCAAATAAACATTAAGGACGCAATCGTGCTTGGTTTTGGTACTGTAAATAAAATACATGCACACAGAGAGAGAGAGAGAGAGAGAGACAGAAGAAAACCTTGTCTAAAAACCAGAAATTTAGAGTAAAAGAGCATGCAATACACGAGCACTATACACATCTTCGGCAGAAACCATATATTAGTTGCAGAAGATCCAACAAACCAAGAAACTAATGTACACATCACATCTCAATACTATCATTTATGTACTTTTAGTTGTCTTTCCTAGATTCCATTCAATATGTATACTACTCTTAACTCTAAATATCAATTACATAGCATGCTATTTACTGGGAAATTATTAATATTTCAGTCCAAAAATCACCATTCTCTCCCTCAGTGACAAGGTTTTCAGCTAAGTTCACATAGATGTTTCCTCACCATTCTCAGTTACTAAAAACCCGTATACATGCACATTAAACTACTCAGCATTTTCCATAAAATAAGTGAAGTTAAAATTAATTATCTTCAAATTTCCTCTTCACAAATTGGCGAAAAGGGATCGCATTTATAAGTTATCCATATACTTTATTGCACAATTAATGTCCATCCAACGTGTGCCATCTGTTTGCAAAGACGTATGAAGTACAACAACAGCTTTAGCAGTAGTTTATAGCCTATCTATTCATTTGAACCATTTTCTGAATATACATGCTAGATCACTTTCAGGTTGTATCAATTCTAGCAAGTATAAGACAATAGGTGCATTTACTAAAATGGATTCCTCAACTGAATTCCTTGAACTAGCTAAAGACTATTCTAAGTTAAAAATTATGCAGCAATATACAAATTAAGACGGGTTATACTAGCAGCAGAAAATGATTAAGCAGTCGCTTGGATTGAAAATTTGCCTGTGAAACCACACATTTATCTTTCACCATATCAAACTAAAGTTCCTGATGAAACCATTTGGTCAGCTTATAAAAGAGGATTTACAATCTGTTCACCCGTTTCATGAATCACAAGTTCAGTCCTAAATAAGTAAAATGTAAGTCAAGTAGTCAATAAGTCTCATGTTTTTCGTTTCATTTCTCTTAACACAAATAAAGTACTCATGCATTGACAGGGCGGCGCACCATGTTGTAAATCCTCTTTTCAACCAACCAAATACAAAACATAATAATAAGCAAATTAGCAAACTGCATGACAAATAAAAGGCAGAAAAGAGAAAATTGAAGTTTCCAAATCCTAGGCTGTAGCATATGAACATACCTAGGATTGACTTTCTCAAGTCCTAAAACCAAAGGAACTATCAATAGGACAGGGGGCCAGTCAACTTGGCTTCCACTGAACTCAGAACAGTATCTGGATATATCCTCAATGCACAGGACAGGAGCTCCACCTCTTTCCCCGTCTTCATCACCAGAAACCACATATAAAGCCATCATTGAGGACAGGACTCCACCATCAGTTTTGTCCCTCTTATTCCGCAACAAACTTTCCCAGGTGCGGCACATGGCATACGGGCCTACCCATGACCCGGGAGCAAGCCCATAAGCCTTCCCCGCTTCGAGAAGATTGTGTATAGAAAAGGGTGAGTCTTCATCATCCCCAAAAAGATGCAATATCTCTATATAATTTTCCTCAAGTGGCTACAGGAGCAGAAGAAATCACTATGAACATATATTATTGACATTCAATAGATAAAGGCTAACAATTCACGCCATAGTTGTTAGAGGTGTGACTCAGACATAGGGTGCAGGTAATTGCGCCTCTACAAGCACATGCGCCTTTCAGCACCTTCCTTTTCGTGTTTTTGAGGTGTGCCCCATGTACACAGGCCCACCGACACCCAAACCCAAACTTTTTAAGATGCCTTAAAATTTTTAAAGATGTTTTTAAAATCTCAACAATGTATCATGATTAAAGTCTGAATGAAATGTAAGTTACCTTATGGGAAGATTTCCTCCACGATCTCCCTAACTTATGAACCAGAAATGCCTGCATGCATGGATACTAAATCAGCATACATGCGGTGAATCAAACATTCCCAAAAATAAAAGATACGAAAAAGAGACACGTGTAATGCCTGAGCAACAAGCATCTGGCTGCTTCGTAGCATACAACCCCAATTTACGTCACTAGTATACTTTGAGTCCCCAATAGGTGAAAAACCTGCAGCATCAGGCATAACCTCGTTATCCACATCATCATCATCATCATTTTATGACAAGTGCACATCCAAACAATATAATTACACACGCTACCTTTACGATACGTGATCAATATCCGTGATGAGAAATCCTCAACAAATGTAGCGAATCCCTCACTCTGAGTTGGATTTGAAGAGTCCTCACCTTCCTGAGCAACATGATAACAAACTCCCAAAAGCCAGATATCACTCTTGGAAGCCGAAATGTTTGTCCTGTTAAACCCCAAAATTCTCCTCATTGATCCACCATTCATCATCACTCTCCTCACTGCAGCTCTCAACCCCTCATAATACTCCTTCCCAATTGCTGACTTTTTCCTACTACTAATACTGCTATTGCTATTGCTGCAACTCTTCAACTCACTTCTGTTATGGCTACTACTCGAATTCCCAAAAATCGACACAGCTGGCGGCCAGATACCCGACCAAAGTGCTGCCGACTTCTGATGCTTGCAACAGCCAACACTCGGTTCTGCCTCAGACGAGACAGAACCCGATACTATTTTCGCTGAATTTGAACAATTCAACTTATTTCCGCTGCAATTACCAATGGAATCACTGTTACCCTCCCCAAAACCCTTCATTAACTAATCATAAAACACGAGGATTCAATAACCACTGCCGCATGAGAATAGTAGCCCCAACAATCGTGAATTCCAATATCTGAGCAAGGAAATTAAAGTCTCAACTATCGATCAAACCAGAAATTAAATCTAAATCTAATTCAGAATCGAAAGCAATTTTATTCGCAGGCCATGCTTTGTTCATCGACTGATTACTCGAAATAACAAACAGAATTAGCAGAATAAGACATGAAAACGAAGAAGAAGTAGAGCAGAGGTTCCGTCAAAACGGCGTCGCTTACCGGAGATGCCAAGGTTGAAAGCAGAAGCGAAACTGGGGTTGGGTGTTATGAGGTGTTTGGGGTTTCAAGTTTCAACAGATTTGCTCTCTGCAATAATAATTCGGTTGCGTACAATTGCCCTTTCCTTTTGTCTTAAATTTGTCTTTCTTTATTTGAAAATTAAATAAATTTAAAGTGTTTCACCCACGCAATTAATCAATTAAATTTATATATATTATACATTTTCTTAATCATTATTTTAAGTTATTTATAATAAAATTATCATTGACTTATCTTGAAGAATTAGATCAGTGAGATAGTTTCAGAAGAGTTCTATCCCTTATAAAATTATATTATTTCAATGTTTTGTGCTAGCTAATCATATCAAAACAATACTGTGGAATATTATCTTTTTACTATTTGAATTAGTTAATATGTGATTGGAATCGTTGAAAAAACAGTTAATTGAATTAATTTCGACTATTTTGCTAAGTAATAATATCTAATTTATTCAAATTTTAGTAATTAGTTACATTTTTTTTCTTTTGACAAAATTGTAAACAGTTCATCCATTATGGTACTGATTGATCATATAAAATAGAGAAAAATATTTGGGTCATCTATCTTGGTTTATTGAGGTTTTTTGTCCCTATTTCTGAAAAAATATTTCTACATGTTTTCAAAAACACTATTTCTCTCAAGTCTCGCAAAGACGTTCTACACTCGCTATGATTCAACTTGGTAATTTTAAGACTTAATTCAAATTGAACCCAAATTACTTCATTAAATTACAAATCAGTGTCATTAATTTGGACGAAATAAGATAAAAATCATGTTTCAATATACTTTTTCACCTCACGTAAGTTTGTATTAAAATCAACATTAGTCAATAAAATATCGGTTATAGTATGTTGGGACAAAAAAGAGAAAAAAAAGGTATTGCAAATAGAGTCAAAGAACTAGACTAGGTTATGAATATAAAAGTTCGAAAAAAAATCGGGTCTATTTTGTGTTGCCTAAGCAACCCGACGGGCTTGAAAGGCTCATGCTAAATTGGCCCATTGGACTCGAGTTTGTTGTTGGCCCCACATTTGTTATTATTTTTTAACAATAGAAAAGACAATGAGTACATTACATTAGTTCATTAAATTATTAAACAAAAAAATTCACTAACATAAAAGCCTATACTCATAATCCATTTATGATGAGTGGTGATAATTTTGAAATCCCAGTATAGTCTTCGAGCCTAGATTGTGTACAAGATCAGAATTTTGTAAGGCCTACAAAAAAGAGTCTTGGAAAATACACCATTAAGGTATGTTGAAAAGTCGAGTCAAGAAGATGTTTTTCCTAAAAAAATGAATATGTGCCGACTAGTGCTCACGGTACGAAGTGATGTTCCTAAAGGTAAAACGACTTATGTCTTCTAGTTAGTAACACTACAAAGCTAGAAGGCACTTCTATTTGCTCAAAATGCAAGGATGTTTTTCAAGGATGCTATGAGAGAATACGACTTTGCAATGAGAAATTTTGTATTTAATCTTGTGTGCAAAGATATGAAAACAATACTCTATTTATAGGAACATTCACCAAGTGAAGGGACTCACCAAATTAACGGAGCATTAAAAGCATTTAAGCTTGCTAAGTAAGTGGAACTCTCCACTACTTTACACCATTAATACTGAGGATTTACAAGGTCATTAGTCATGAGTGCTTCGAAATGGGCCTCCCCAAATGGGCTACCCAATGAACTTTCGCATTTTAAAATGGACTAGTTTTTAAAATTATTTTGCAAACACAATCTACTTACTTTTGCTAGTAGGTGATTTCTCCATAATCACTAAATTTAATCATTTTTTCAACCACACAAATTTTTGCAAACACCCGTTAGTTTGCTGGATTATAAATTATATTGGAAGAGTTTATGAGAGGTGCACAGAAAATTATTTAAGAATTGACAATGCTTTGTTGATTACTATAACATTTGTGCCTTCATTCGAATTTCTAGAACACCTTGTGAGAGATTTCATCACACGACAAGATTGAATATTTATTTGTGTTAATGACATGAGATTGCATATCCAAATCGGTAATTAAAGAACATAATCCACATTTGATTATCTTAAATCTCTTCAAAGATTTTAATTCTTGCAACATCTTTGTTATATTTTATTTGATTAGCTTCATCTGCTCCAACATTAAAGATGTTCAGTTCATGTAAGTATAGAAATAAGTGAACATAAATCTTCAATATATATAAACCAGAGAATTTTTATCAATTTCATTTCAAGAAGATTTTCTGATCTTGTAAGCCTTAACGTTTAAAGGTTATAGAGATGAGTCAAGGACTCAGGCAACCTTTGGACGCCACAACTTTATGACAAGAAGCCTAAGATGTTCCAAATTACAAACAATACGTGACAAATTGTTGATAGAATCTTAAATTGTATTGTTTTGAGAGCAAGGGAGGAAAATATATCTGGGTAAATTTGTCTAATCCACATGCAATAATTGGTGGGTTGAATAATATAACAGACATAGCAATATATATTCTTTGCAAAATAATAAATACAAATATTTATGATCATCCACAAATGCAACATATATTGTAACAATTAAATAATTATTTAATCAAATTGTGATATATTTAATGTTAAATTAGGTGATATGTATTGCACAAATCATACATTTAATTTTATTGTATGCATAATATTTAATTTTTTCTAATTTTACTAAATTTAGTTTAATTTTATATAAAATATCATGTATAACACAGGACATATACCAGTGGAAAATATAAAAACCACCATAACATTATGAAATATGTTTTGAGAAAATAACTCAACAATATATAAAAGGGTTCATGAATATTGGTTAAGTTTAATGAAAAAATATTTATAAATATATAAAGATCGAAAAAGAAATTCCTTTTAAATTTGTTATTTCTTAAATTTGTGTATTATTTTGGTAGTTTATTGACAATTTTGTTAATATATTAGACCTTAATTAATTTATGTTTGTATGTATAGTTTATTTTTAAATTTATAATTTTATTCATAAACATTTGACGAAAATGTTCCAGTGTTTCTTAATTTATTTTAAAATGTATTTATGTATCTATTAATTAAACCATAATTTATGTTTCCACTCATTTTGGTATTTCTTAAGTATTTTCTTAATTTTGATAAAATCATATATATACTAAATTTATTTTCTATAACTATTTAATCTTATTTTTTTGTAATTTATAATTTTGTAAACTTTGTTTTATTATGCATAATATTGCAAATTTATATATATATATATATATATATATATCATAACTATTATTTTTCTTATATTTTATAATTCTTTCACATATATAATGCTTTTGGTAATATGTTTTCACAATTTCATATGATAGTTGTTTAAATATATTTTATAATTCTTTAATCATGGGCATAAGAAATACTCCTAAATGATGTTACAAAAAAAATTAAATAAAGTAATAACACTCCCAAAATTCCCTAGTTGTTTAAATATATTTTATAAAATATTATTGGAGAGGTTTCTAAAATTTTTATTGATTATCTAAATTTTTTGTATATTTATAATTTTATGTAGGAAAAATTCAATTTTGACCTTATAGAAATGAATGTTGTCCGTTATTGGCCCTTTAAAATGAGTTGTTAACGGCCGGCCATGTGACTTGCGGATGTTGGGCCGTTAATTATTTGATGGACATCAGTCAGTAGGCCAAAAAGGCCTATTAAGAAGCCTTCCTACAGGATCAAAATTAAATTTTTGTTAACTATCTTGAGTTTAATTTGTGCATGTCTTGATAAAAAAATTGAATCTTTTGACATAACTGACTATACTTTATCATTATCAACATAACTTTTAAACTAAAATCCTTATAAACTTCATAATATGGGATGCACAAGATTAGGATCATCATGAGATCCTTCTTTCTTTGGATCTCTAAGCAATTGAAGTAGCATTCTTGCCTTAGTTTTTGTCCTCACATTACATTGGCTTTGAAGAAGCAACAACAGTTGAGTTAAAACTCCTTCAACAATGGCCTTTTCCCTCTCCATTTTCGAATCCAAACACACGATGAAGAGTGAATTCAACGCGCTCTCACATCCTTCATGATCCGATACTCTGAACACCATTTCCACTATGGCCTTAACACCCTTTGGATGATTCGAAACTGCATCTCTTGCACTACACACAGACAAGAGATTCTCAATTGTGGCCATTGCCATGGCTGCCAAGCTTGATCTTCTCTCCATTTTGGCATTGGATAAGTATTCTATAAGCCCTTCAACTGCCCCACATCTTGCCATGTTTGCGCGGTTTGATTCCGTTAAAGACAATGCCGATAGAGCTTTGATCCCGGCTTCAACGGCCTCGGATTTACGCTGAATTATATCGACAAGAAGTTGGACAAGTTTGATAGATTTGCCAAGTTCTTGACTTGGGGTTTTAGTCTCCACACTTAGTGAAATAGCCTCCACTATTAGGCATGAGCTTTTTTTTATGGGAATATTCCCCTTTTCAATGAGATCAAGAAACACTTGACATTTATACCCTTGTTTCAACATGTTGAGAGGCTCCATTTGGCTAAAGGGCATCAGCTTTACAGCACAAAGAAATGCTTTTTCAACAAGATTAATATGGCTATGTGATCTTAAAGCTAGTTCCAAGACTAGGCCAAAGAAATCCAGCTTGATCAAGAGAGAGTTCTTGATCAGGTCTTGGGAAAGGGAATGGATTGTTTCAAGTGCTTGAAGCTTGTGTTCCAATGGTGACACATCTGATTGGATGATTTGCTTTAGATTTGGGATAGAGATGATGTTGTTGGGATGAGTGGGGATTAGGGTGTTGGAATGAAGCCATTCTTGGATCAAATGGTGAAGAGTGTGATTAGGCACCATTGATGAGTCTTGGAGCTTCTGCATTGTGATTGGGCATGTTGAATTGCCTGAGGATAGCCATTTTTGAATATAGAATTTCTCGTAGGTTTGGCCAGTGCAAAGAGTGACTGGTTCTTGCAACAGATCAAGGCTTATGGGGCACCTGAATAATGGTGGGATAATCATTTCATTTTCATCACCCATCACTACAAGAAAAATGTAGAAAGACAACGTTTCTGTAACCTGAAATCTACCGTTGTCGTAGAGTCTGAAAAAAGGCGCTCATAGACAACGGTTATTAACGAAATGGAGGTTTATAACACATTCTTGATGTTAAGAAACATGTGTATGATGTTAAGAAATACCTAAGAATGGAAGACTAGAAAGGTGGTGTTTGGATGGAGGGATTAAACTGTAAGTAATCCTTGTATGCAAGCACATCCTTAAATAAATAGATTAGTAATGTACAAAGTTACAAAAGAGATAAGCAAGATTTGTTATGTTAGGAGTGCAGTGAGATTGCATCTGATAGGAACACATGGGGAGGAGAGAGAGAGAGAGAGAGAGAGAGAGAGAGAGAGAGAGGATGAGGATTGAGAGAAAAAACATACATAAAAGAAGACTGGAAAGTGGAAATGAACAGAAATTTGGGGGTTTTTATCTTATCCATGGGGGGTCAGAGTAGAGAGTATGGGGATGGGAAGCAATGATAAATAATTGGAAAAAGGGGTCTACTTTTCTTTGCCAACAATTACCAGTCAAAGTGAGCTACCACAGCCGAAATAGTACATGTTATTGTTTTCCAAGTTTGAACGCACCAAACAAGGGTTGAATTATTTAATTTGCATTCAAACACAAACGACAATATTTTGTGGGACCCCACCGTTTAACAATGAGCCACTCGAATCATGCATGTTCAGTATTGGGGTTGAGAATATGGGCCCCATCCGTGGCCGAACGATTAAGAAATGAGAAAAATCTGATAAAATTTGGTTATGATATAAGTGGTGACACCATTTTGATCAATATTTTTTGGTTATAAAATGATTCTTTAGAATGAATAAATGTTAAAAAATTAATTTAAGTTTGGAGTAGATATTAAGATTTATTGAATCATTCAAAATCGGTTTTTTATGAGTGAGAAATTAATATTTAAAGATAGTCATTTGAATGAAAGAAAAAGAACTATTAAGTGTTGGAAGGAGAAAAAATAATTATCTCACATTGAAAGTTGAATTCATTTGAACTAAATAAATAAGGGAAAAATTCATTTTTAGTCCTGCCTTATAGACGTTGTCTGATTTTGATCCTATTATTTTTCGATCATCAATTTTAGTCCTGCAATTAAAAAATGTGTTCAATTAATCCAGACATTTTTTCGCCGGAATCTGTATTTTCCGTCCACTTTACAGCGATTGTCACACAATCACCCCCAATTCCATGTTTTCACTCACCTTCGGCTGCCGTGGTTGTTTTTATCCCATGTGGCATTTAATTTTGTGTCATTCCATTTCGGAGCTGCCGTGCTTGTTTTTATCCCATGTGGCATTTAATTTTATGTCATTCTATTTCGGAGTAGGATTTTATTTTTGTTGGTCTAACAAACCAATCATGAACAAATACTGTATGATGTTGAATCCAACGTGGCACAAGGTGATCATGAAAAGAGGCCTTCTATGTCTCTAGTGATAAAGGTGTTGGAGGGTGTAATGGATTTACTTTGATTTGTGAACGAGCAATTCGGATCATATATATTAAGTGTTGAACAAACAATGATTAAATTATTGTGTTAGGTTCATGGCAGGGTTTGAGATAAATAAATTAAGGTATATTCAGTGACGGACCCAAGATTCTGACTCGAAGGGCCAAGTCAATTAATAAAAAGATACAATAATATTAGAGAAAAAGCATATATTGCAATTTCGATAAAATCAGTATATTACAACATTTCTCTTCTATTTTTCATATTTTGAAATCGTTGCATAATAGCTTCATTACTAACATTTTTAAATACATCATTTTCAATGTATGCAATTAAACAATCTTTTAGTAAGTACGCTTTACGAACATGTTCAATTAAATTAGGTGGATAGCTCATTATGATGGGTAGTAGTCATGGATCACTCGGAAGATTTTCCATATCAACTTTATTTTTGTTATCTTGACTCGATGATAGTTGAGGTTGAACAAGAGGTGCATTGACAGAAGATGATGATGTCTTCATAGTAGGTTGTATTTTTCCGAAGTAAAATTTCATTATCTATAAAAATAGGACAAATATTAGAAATACATTAAAAGTTCAAGAACTTGGTAAAACCTACGAGCAAAATAATTTAAATTTCAAGAGAAAAGTAAAATAAAATGAGATTTGAGCAAATATTTTGAAATTTCAAGAGTTAAAGTAAACAAAATAATTTTTTTTGATTTTTTTCTTTTTCAAAAGAAATTAAATCCTATAGTAATTTAACCAATAAAATAATTTAGGCAATCAACAAAATAAGTTTTCCCATCTCCTACCACAACATAATTTTTTTTCATAATTCAAATCTTAAGTATATATAAACAATTCGTAAATAAAATGTCAAATTATTTCTCAATGTTTTCCAACTTAACACTACTACATCACATATATAACTTAAGACATAATAAATCAACAATAATAATGGAAAAAAAACAAATAATATAAAGAGAACACTTTACCTTGAAATTATAGGAATAAACAATTGAGAAAAATGAAATTAGAGTTTGTGTGGGTGAAAGAAAGAGGGGAAATTAGGGAGTGAATAATGAAGATGAAAAGGAAGTCTGGGCTGTAAGAAGAGCTCGCCGCTACACGCATATTTCTCCATATTTTTGAATATTTTTTCTTTGTTTTTAATTAAAAAATGTGAAAAGACGAAAATACCCCTACTATTTTGGAAAAATTTCAAAGGGCCATTACCCCTGGCCCCTCTCGGTCCGTCATTAATATGGGAAACAATTAAAATTAGAGAGAAAATAACCTAAACATCATGAAAAGGAAAAAAGAGTGGAACACTAATTGTAAAATGAAATTTCATTCGACCTATCGTACTTGATTGGAATCAGAGGAGAAAGATCATACTTGACATAGCCAATGGATTGGCCTATCTTCATGAAGATTGCAGGCAAAAGATTATCCACCTAGACATCAAGCCTCAGAACATACTCCTGGACCAACATTACAACGCCAAACTTGCTGATTTCGGACTGTCTAAGCTTGTTGACAAGGACCAAAGTTGAGTTGTAACAACCATGAGAGGCACTCCTGGTTATCTTGCCCCCCGAATGGCTTAATGCAGAAATTACAGAGAAGGTAGATGTCTACAGCTTTGGAGTAGTGATTCTTGAAACTGTATGTGGTAGGAAGCTTTTCGAGCACTGGAGGCTGGAGGATGAAAGACATCTACCGACCCTATTCATGAAAAAACCGAGTTGGGATGGTCTAGATCTTGTCGACAAGTTCTGTAAGGATGTGGAGTCCAATGTAGTACAAGTTGAGGAAATGATGAAAATTTCAGCATTGTGTCTAATGTCCATGGTGGTCAATGTTATGGAGGGTTTTGTGGATGTCGAAAACGATATCGTTTACAACACGTGGATTAGCAGAATCCCAGGAGTTTGATTTCATATCCTGCTTCGTTATCATCAATACATGATGTGTCTTCCTGGTATTAATAAATCAATTAATAAACCAAAATCTCTAATATTAATGTAATCTTTAATTACTCAGTTCTCGTAAAAGATGATGTTGTGAAATAACCAGCAATTACTCAAGCTAAAAACCAGCAGATCACCATGTATGCACAAACACAACCATGAACCATGCATGAACGATAAACAATAAATTGCACCAGGATTTACGTGGTTCGGATCGATCAATGATCCTACATCCACGGGAGCCAAACAACCAACGATTGTATTGATAACTGAAGCAAAGAATTACAGCTGATGTGCAAGATTGAAGAGAAAAACTCACTCAAACCCTAGAAACCCTAAATCTGCAGAAATGAAGAACAAACACTCTGAAACTTCTCTCTTCTCGATCTGATGAGTGTGTGTGTATTATATCTAATCTATAGATCAAGATATATATATATATATATATATATACACAAGCTTTCCCACTCAGAGGGTCTTCAACAAACTGCAAGGATTAACTACTCCATAACAACCTTGCATGTGGCTGTTATGCTCCAGCTCAGCCAGCTCGTTTCTTAACCCTTAGATCATCACCAATCCCTTTAACTATGGACCATTGGATTCATCATTCTCCACCTTGGTCCTTAGTTACACTGGTTGCTAGCTCCTTCATCAACTTGACTCATCCTCCAGGATCTATGAGTTCACCTGGATCCCATACTTGAACCAATTTCAGACAATGAGCAAATTTTGTAACAGGTAGAACTTTTGTCAAAGCATCTGCATGATTATCTTCTGTTGGTACTTTCAAAACTCTGACCAATGCCTTCTCTACTATATCCCTGATAAAATGCAACTTGATATCCACATGCTTTGTTCTCTCATGAAACATCGGATTCTTCATCAAGTGCAAAACACTTTAATTGTCACAATGCACTGCAACTTGCTGTCTTTCCCCTGTTATCTCAGATAGGATCCCTTTTAACCATAAAGCTTCCTTGATAGCTTCTGTTGCTGCAATGTACTCAGCTTCCGTAGATGACAAAGCCACAACTTTTTTTAAGACTTGCCTTCCAGCTAATTGTTCCACCAAACAAAGTGAATATGTAGCCTGAGATTGACTTCCTTGTATCAAGACACCCTGCATAATCTGAGTCCACAAACCCTTGCAAGATCTCTGCCTTTTCTTCTCCTTGAGTGTAGCATAAGCCAATACTTGCAGTCCCCTTTAAGTATCTCATCAACCACTTGAGAGCATGCCAATGTGATCTACCTGGATTCCCCATGAACCTACTCAGAATGCTGATAGAGTAGGCTAGATCTGGTCTTGTACAGATCATGCAGTACATAATACTTCCAATTATATTAGCATATGGAATCTCCATCATGTATCTCCTATCTTCCTCACTCTCTGGCACTTGAGCATTACTGAGTTTAAAATGAGCTGCAATTGGAGTAGCTACTGTCTTAGCTTCTCCCATTCCAAACTTGTTCAGAACTTTCTTGATGTAATTCTCTTGTGACAGCTGCAAAAATCCTTTGCTTCTATCTCTGAAGATATCAATCCCAAGTATCTTCTTGGCATTGCCTAAATCTTTCATTTCAAACTCTCCATTGAGTTTAGATTTAAGCAACTCAATCTTTTCCTTGCTTTTGCTTGCAATCAAGATGTCATCCACATATAGTAACAAAAATAATTTCTTCTCAAGTTGAACTCCTCCATTGTAGTACACACAATTGTCATAACTACTACTCACATAACCAATGGATTTTAAGAAAGAATCAAACCTCTTATTCCACTGCCTCGGAGATTGTTTCAGTCCATACAATGGCCTTTTAAGTAGACAAACCTTCTCTGAACCTCCTTCTTCAAAGCTAGGGGGTTGCTTCATGTAAATTGTCTCCTCAAGTTCTCCATGTAGAAAGACAGTGGTAACATCCATTTGTTCAAGCTCTAGATCAAACTGAGCTACTAAGGATAGTAGAATTCTGATAGAAGTTTGTTTCACCATAGGGGAGAATATCTCATTGAAATCAACTCCTTCCTTTTGAGTGAACCCCTTTGCAACCAACCTTGCTTTATATCTAGATGGTTGCACTTCTGCTATTCCCTCCTTTCTTTTGTAAATCCATTTACATCCAACCAATTTCTGATTCTTTGGCTTCTCTGCAAGTATCCAAGTACCATTCTTTTCTAAAGATTTCATCTCCTCAACCATGGTTTGCATCCATAGTTCCTTGTCAGTGCTCCTTATAGCTGCTTGATAAGATTCAGGTTCCTGTTCACTTGGTTCCAAAGTTATACTCAGAGCATAGGCAATAACATCTGCATAACCATACCTTTGAGTTGGTTTAATTACTCTTATTTCTCTGTCTCTTACCAGCTGATAGCCTCCATTTGCATCATCAACATGCTGTTCTTCTTCAGTTTGATCAGTGTGATCACTACTCTTATCAATGGTATCTGATTCTTCTTGGTTCAACTCCACCTTAAGACCAGTGTCACTTTTGGTAGAGTCTTGATCAGTAACTTTGGTTTTGAGAAGTGGGATTTCCTTCTCATTGAATACAACATCTCTGCTGATAATACACTTTTCTGAACCAGCTTCCAAACACCATAACTTGTATCCTTTTACACCCTCAGGGTATCCTAAGAAGATGCATTTGAGTGCTCTTGGTTTCAACTTATCTTGCTTGATGTGAGCATATGCAGCACATCCAAACACTCTTAAGTGTTTTAGATCAGGTTTATTTCCAGTCCATATTTCTTGAGGACACTTGAAATTTAGTGCTGTGGAGGGACTCCTATTGATCAAGTAGGCAGCAGTTTTTACTGCTTCTCCCAAAAATTTCTTGCATAATCCAACTGAAATAAGCATGCATCTAACCCTTTCTAGCAATGTTCTATTCATTCTCTCGGCCAAACCATTTTGTTGGGGTGTGCCTCTCACTGTTTTGTGTCTTGCTATTCCATGCTTGGTGCAGTAGCTATTGAACTGATCATTGATGAATTCCAGACCATTATCTGTCCTTAGCTTCTTTAGCTTCTTGCCTGACTGATTCTCCACCAAAACCTTCCAATTCTTGAAAGCATTGAATGCTTCATCTTTAGTTTTCAGCAACATGATCCATACCTTTCTAGTGTGATCATCAATTATAAACATGAAGTATCTTGCACCTCCCATTGTAGGGGTTTTGGAAGGCCCCCACAAATCTGAGTGTACATAATCAAGGGCTTCTTGAGAGGTGTGTTTCCCAGTAGCAAATTTGATCCTTGTGCTTTTTCCAAGAACACAATTCTCACAGAAAATGAGTTTCTCTATTCTGTCTCCACATAGCAACTCTTGCTTGCTTAGTTCATTTAACCCTCTTTCACTGATATGACCTATTCTCAAATGCCATAACTGTGACTTGTCTTCTTTCACACTTGCTGCAGTAGCTACAATAGTGGAGCCTTCAAGGATATATATTCCATTTATCAGATTTGCTTTCATAACCACAAGGGAACCTGATAAAACTTTCATCTTCCCTTCTTTTGATCTCACTTCATATCTCTCTTTATCTAACATTCCAACAGATAGTAAGTTTCTATAGAGATCAGGAACATACCTCACATTGGTTATCAACTTGTCTGATCCAGTAGAGAATTTTATCTTCACTGATCTAGTGCCTTTGATCTTGCAAATCTGATTGTTTCTAAGAAACACAGAGCCTCCTTCAAACTCCTTTAGTTCATCAAACCAAGCTTTGTTGGATGTCATATGAAAGGAGAATCCTGAGTCTAGAACCCACTATTTCTCATGTTTGGCATGTGATACCATCAGAACATCAGCTGAGTCATAGCCATCTGAGGCAATTGAAGCATCCCCTTTCTCATTTGTCTTGTTATCTCCCTTCTTTCTTTCTGGACAGTACTTTCTTATATGACCCTCTTTCTTGCATTTCCAACACTTTTTTGCAGTAGTGTTTCCAGGCCCTTTGGACTTAGATCTTGATTTTGATCGATTCTTGGTTGAATCCCTCTTCTCAGATCTTCCTCTAATATTGAGACCTTCTCCAATAGCATCCTTATTTTCAGTTCTCCTTTGTAAGTCTTTGGAGTTAAGAGCACTCTTGACTTCAGTCATTGTTAGAGTTTGCTTGCCATATAACATGGTATCAACAAAGTGTTCATATACCTTTGGCAAAGAGCTCAGAAGAATGATAGTTTGATATTCATCTTCAATCTTAACTCCTACTGCATTGAGATCCAGAATAATTCGATTATAATCATCAAGATGCTTCCTCATCTGCTTCCCTTCTTCCATATTCAAAGTATATAGCTGCTTCTTCAAGTATAACCAGTTTGCCAATGATTTTTTCATGTAGATGGACTCCAGCTTGCTTCAAATTCCCAAAGCGGTTGTCTCCTCTGAAACTTCTCTAAGGACTTCATCACCAAGGCTCAAGATCAGAGCACTGTGAGCTTTAGATAGAATCTCAGGAGCTACCTTCTTCTCTGTATTGTTTAGAGCTTCTTCATTAATAGTTGCTTCGATTCCTTGTTGAACCAGAAGGGCCTTGATTTTGATCCTCCACAGATTGAAATCATTCTCACCACTGAATTTCTCCAGATCAAACTTCGCAGAACTCATATCTTCTTGAATTTGTGGAAGAACCACTTCGCGTTTTGGATGTGAGATGATTTTCGTGTTTACTCGATGGGAATGAACCAGGGATTATCAACCTTCAGAACCTCCACGCTCACCGCACCAATTGTTGTGAAATAACCAGCAATTACTCAAGCTAAAAACCAGCAGATCACCATGCATGCACAAACACAACCATGAACCATGCATGAACGATAAACAGTGAATTGCACCAGGATTTACGTGGTTCGGATCGATCAATGATCCTACATCCACGGGAGCCAAACAACCAACGATTGTATTGATAACTGAAGCAAAGAATTATAGCTGATGTGCAAGATTGAAGAGAAAAACTCACTCAAACCCTAGAAACCCTAAATCTGCAGAAATGAAGAACAAACACTCTGAAACTTCTCTCTTCTCGATCTGATGAGTGTGTGTGTATTATATCTAATCTATAGATCAAGATATATATATATATATATATATATATATATATATATATATACACACACAAGCTTTCCCGCTCAGAGGGTCTTCAACAAACTGCAAGGATTAACTACTCCATAACAGCCTTGCATGTGGCTGTTATGCTCCAGCTCAGCCAGCTCGTTTCTTAACCCTTAGATCATCACCAATCCCTTTAACTATGGACCATTGGATTCATCAGATGATGACACTTTATTTTAACAACATCAATGTATTATAGATTCACAAATAAAAATTAATTATTTCTCAAATGAATCCAAAAAGTGTAGGTTTATTTAAAAATACATGACAATTCAATAATAATGTTAATATTAATACAAAAAACATTTAGAATATTTTTTACTAATTCAATTTTTATTTTTTTAAATCCTATATATATCTCGGGTCATATGCTGGTTACATATATACAACTCAAACCTAAAAACAATTTTTTAGTTGATAAAACAAAAAGGAATTCATAAGACTAAAGGAAAATTACAAGATCAAAAGAATCAAAATTGAGGAATAAAAACAGGACGCCACGTACAACCTACGAGATGTGAGAGTGTATATACGTATACAAATATATGCTTAATAATATATTCACAATGAGTATAAAAAGTTTATACAGTTCAAAATAAAAAAAATCTAATTTCAACATACCATTAAAAAAACTATATACTTTTTTTCTAGATGCCTTAAAGTCAGAATTTCTCAATTTACAAAAGTTTTTGAACAAATATATAGATCGATTATCTTAAATTATGTAGTTTAATTAAAAAAAATGTAAAAATAAATAAAAAGAAGTCAATACAAAAAGTGTTGTAATTTTGATATAATCATTATCACCATACTTCAAAAGTGGCTTTTCGAGAGTGGAAACCTCATCACCATATTCTACCATCTAAAAAAAACAATAATCAAAATAAATAAACCCTTAATAAATAATATTTAATTTTGAATATGAAAAAAAAATAGAAAATTCATACATTTTCAAGATCGAATTCAACATCCTTAAACTTTGAAAATAGATGGGACTTAGTTTTCTAATTACCTAAAATACATTAATGATATGTTATAGAAAGATATCAAACCATAAACATGTGCAAATCTACATATGTATCAAAATTCAAAATCTTTATATAAGAATAATGTATGTATATACCAAAATATCATGTATTTATATGAAATATAATTAGAAAAAATTTAATGTGAACGTGTATTGCAATAATTTCATATAATTTATTCATTTAATTATTCATATATTTGCAAACTCAAATAGGTATATATGATATACTCTACATATATAAATATACTAGTAGTACACCCGCGCGATGCACAGTTTGTTATATAAAATCTAATAATCTTTAATGTTGACGACATAATGTAATGATATATAATTTAAATGTAAAATATATATTGCTTTTAATATCTATATTAATAAAAATGTTAATATTGTAACTTTAAAATTATATTATTTTAAATAATTGTATTTGATAAAATCAGAAATTTTGAATACAAACAATTTTGAAACTCAATATTTTAAATTTGATATAATTATATATGCAATGTAAATAATAGATTATGAATTTTAAAATAGATATGAATTTGATATAACATGCATTAAAAATGAAATTTAAATGAAATTACGAATATAATTAATTTATAAATATAACACAATACAATATAAAATAATAAAATTTGAATAATAAAATAATAAATTGAACATCAATATTCAACAATTAATAAAATAATAAATATAACATCAATATTCAACAATTAAATATGAAAATAAATTTGAACACAATATATAATGATAATAATAATAGTTTTGTGTTTGTTAGTTTTAATTTCTGAATAATTAAAAGTAGGGCCCACAATTGAATTTTTAAATATTACAAAAGTAGGACCCACAATTATTATCATAACATTTTCTTGTAAATGACAAAAAAATGCATGATTACATATAAAATATTATTTTTAGAGCCTAAAAAAATCAAAAGGAAAATATTTATACAATTTGATGTGACATTTTTAGGAGGGAAAGTGGCAAATCAGTAAAATTTGCCAACTTCTCTCATTTTATATATAATATAAATATAGATATATATTAATTATATAATTATTATAGTATGATCAATAATATTGATTTTGAAAAAGATAGCTTGTAAATTAGTATTACATTTTGCAAATACTATTTTAAGTCAAAATTTCTACAATTTAGATATTTTAGATTTCAAATAAATTCATTAGTTTATATAATTTTAATTCAAAATTAGTTGTAACATAAATAATTATTTGATATCATATTACTCAATTAATTATTAAATAACTAATTGATTTGAAAAACAAACCATAATGATTATTGATTAATGAACTTATATGTGTATTCGAAAAAAATAATTCAAAAGACACGATATTTAATTGATACGTATATCATTAAAATTATTTGTCAGCAAAGTTAGATTATTATATACCATATATATTTATTACACAAAACTAATATTTTTAGAAATTTACAATAAACTCAATTAATAATTTAATATCACAAAAAAAAAAAAAAAAAAAGAAAGATAAAATTTGACAGTTCTACCCCTGTGGAAACACCGAGAAGCCTGAGGGTTGTAATAGAGGATAAGGAGAAAGAGAAGTAGAACCTGGAAGGCTGGAACGCGATTACAACTCCTCCTCGTTCGAAATCAATTGGAGCTCATCGCCGCCGCCGCCGGTTCGCCGCTAATACCTCTCTCTCTCTCTCTCTCTCTCTCTCACACACACACACACACACAGAACAGTCTTGTCAATTGACGATTCAGTGCCCTAATTTAATGAGTTCAAATTTTACTGCAAAGATCTTATGCAATTTAGGCGAATGCAATTTTATATGATTTAGGACCTTTATTATCTGATTTTGCTTCTATTGAGAGATTTAGGTATGATTCTGATGTGCGCTGTTGTTTTTCCTGAATAAGTCTCATGAGTAGTGATTTTCTTTGATTTTGGTTTGTATAATTCTGTGATCAGATTGTCACCACGTGATATATCTCATCTTGATTGGCATGAATGTGGCCTGTGAGAGTCTTATTTTCGTTTATTTTCTGTCCGTGTCCATTATTTTTGGATTGTTATCTATTATTTTTTTCTTTTGGCTCGATCATTTCACTCTTGAAAGGATGCAATCATTTGGTCCCCAAATGACCTTTATGCATTCAGTGATTCTTATTTTGTGGTTGTGGAAATAGTTGGTATACTTGTGTGCAAATTTAAACCACCACTCTCAAATCAGAAATCTATGATGCTCCATGACTCATTCGGGAATTTTGATTGATTACGGAGAGATGAGTTGAATATATTGTTAGTCTTGATGTGCTTCTCCTTTTTATGGCTTATTAGCATGCTTTTTCTAGTTTAATTATCTAATTAATTTTGAAATATATGCCAAAATTAGTGTTAACGAGCTTTCAAACTCAAGCTCGAGCTCGAACTCTAATTTTTTCGAGCCGAACTCAAGCTTGAACTATCGAGCCTGTATTCGAGCTCAATTCGAACTTCCAACGAACTTTTGTCGAGCCGAACTCAACTTTGAATAAACTAGCCTGTATTCGAGCCCATTTCGAACTTTTATCGAGCCAAACTCGAGCTGAGTTCATTTAGCTTGTTATCGAACTCAAAATTTTGATGTCGAGCCGAGCTCGAACTCTATTTTTAAAGTTCGTAACGAACTCGAGCTGCACTCGAGCCCGAATAAAAACAAACGAGCCGAACTCGAGCCCAGTGTTATTCGGCTTGGTTCGGCTTGTTTACACCCCTATCCATCGCCTCTAAATTGCTTCGGCCACTCCTCTTCCTCCTCCTTTAAAAGTTAAAACCCCCCATAACTCCATAAGCTTCTTCCTCGCTCTCCATCCACATTCTCCCAGGTAGGCCACCACTAACTCTGTTCCTTATCTTCAGAGTTTGCTGTTTTTTGTTTTAAATTTGTAATTTATTGGTACTTTGATGTGAAACAATAGATTATAATTCAAATGAACGTTTTTTTTTTTAATTTCAGTTTTTGGCTCAAAATGATTGTTGAAGTGAAGTAATGTTGATTTGGATTCATTTTTAGTTAGTTAATCGCTGTTTGTATTTACATTTTCTCCTATATCTTTTTTTGCTTTTATGATTGTTGTTGTATTAACGAATGAGGAGATTTTTTGCTAAGATTTTGGCTACTGAAAGAAAATTTACTTTATCTTGATTAAATGAAATGGCTTTTTCTTGTCCATGGATTAGAATCTCCATAATATGGATAAGGCATCTCTAATGATCTATTGATCTGTGCCTTGAATAACTTGATTTTGTTTATATCCAGAGGAATAGAGATGACAGCTTTATCGGCTTGTATAGTAGGTAATGGCTTGTCTGCTGGTAATAACAGAAAAGGTTTGAGCAAAGAAATATCACAAAAGCCCTACAACGCCGACGCGGACTGCGGCCTCAATTTTCGGCGGAAGATCCTCTATCTCCAATCTCTCAAAGTAAATATCACAAAAGCCCTCGATTTGAACCCTAATCTTCGGTCTGCCCCTCTCTCCACCCTCCGCTCCATCACTCAATGTCTCTCTTCGATGGGCCTAGAGATCGCCGCTGTCGGCCGCATCCTCGACATGTACCCTCAGCTCCTCACTGCCGATCCTTACTACGACATATATCCAATTTTCGATTTTTTACTTCACACTGTCAAAATTCAATTTCCAGAAATCCGAAAATCGATAACTCGGTGCCCTAGAATCCTTGTTTCCGACTTGGAAGCTCAATTGAAGCCTGCGTTTGAGTTTTTGACCGAATTGGGCTTCATAGGCCCGAACAAGCTGACATCACAAACCACATTGCTGCTCGTTTCCAATGTCGAGTATACATTGATGCCGAAGATTGATTATTTAGTGGGATTGGGAATTGAGTATGATGAGGTGAGGAATATGGTGGTGAGATCACCGGGATTGTTGACGTTCAGCGTGGAGAATAATTATAAGCCCAAGTTGGAGTATTTTCTGAAGGAAATGAATGGGGATTTGGAGGAGATTAAGAGGTTTCCTCAGTATTTCTCATTTAGTTTGGAGAGAAAGATTAAGCCACGTCATCAGATGTTGATGAAGCATAGATTTTTCATGTCTTTAGCAGACATGTTGAAGATTAGTGATGGTGAGTTCACTGTTCAGTTGATCGAGAAACGATTGAGGATGGTGGAGCATAGGCGATTGTAGCATTGTTGTAAGTTGTTCTTGTCTGAATCTGTACATTGCTTTCTTGGGATGTTCAATAGAATGTGTAGAATTATTGATTCTATCAATCAAGCTGTTTCAGTATGCCTTATGCACACTAATAGTTGACTCTTTAATCTAGAACATATGGCAGGTCAGGGTAAGAGGAAAAGACCTGCAAAGTTTGTCATGGTGGCAATTATTGCTAGTTTGGGAATGCTAGTCTTGTGCTCTTTTACTATCGCAGGCGTAATTTTCATGATGAGACGCAAGACAAAAGGTTGAGTTGCTAATCCTTTCTATTGAATGATATATGCTAAGAATTATTTCGACAGAAGCTGAAACATATGTGCAACCCCTTTGACAGGTTATAACAAGGATAAGAAAGACTCAGATTTACCTCTGTTTGGTTTGGAAACTATTGTAGCAGCTACAAATAACTTTTCAAATGGAAATATGATTGGAGAAGGTGGTTTTGGTCCTATTTACAAGGTAAATTATCATCTAGGTAATATTGATATGTAAAAGTGCTTATCTTATCGATAAAGGATGTTTCTTCAGTATCTATAATTGGGTGAGGGGCTGTTGCAGGGAAACCTATCGGCTGAGCAAGTAGTCGCAATAAAGAGAATGTTGAGAACTTCAGGACAAGGCCCTGAAGAATTCAAGAATGAAGTTATTTTGATTGCCAAACTCCAACACAGGAATCTTGTCAGAATATTGGGATGTTGCACTCAAGGAGAGGAAAAGATGCTAATCTACGAAGACATGCAGAACAACAGCTTTGACTATTTCATTTTTGGTATGATTCATTATCTGGTTTTTGACATCTCAAATCAAATATTTAATCATATACTTGCTAAAAGTTCTCCAATATGTGCAGATCAGGATAAAAGTGCACTATTGACTTGGCCAAAGTGGTTTGACATTATTATGGGGATTGCTCGAGGTCTTCTTTACCTTCATCATGATTCCAGGCTAACAATTATCCACAGGGACCTTAAAACATATTAGATGAGAACTTCAATGCAAAGATCTCAGACTTTGGTTTAGCTAAAATGTTTGAAGGCGATCAAGCTACTGCAAGAACAAAAAGAGTTGTTGGAACATAGTAAGTTTCACTTCATTCGCATACTTATAGCATACAAAAACAATCTATATATATCTCTTGCATAACCTAACGAAGAAAAGATCATTGCAGTGGTTACATGGCTCCAGAGTATGCTTTTGATGGAAAGTTCTCCATCAAGTCGGATGTTTTCAGCATGGGGGTTGTAATTTTGGAGATAGTGAGTGGGAAGAAAAACCGAGGCTTCAAGCATCCTTCTTGCTATCATAACCTTTTGGAACAGGTGAATTGCAATTATTGCATGTCCATGATTTGTTGCTCATTAGTGAATACCGAACACTTGACCAAGTCCATCTTCGTTGTTCATCATAGGCATGGCTATTTTGGAAGGAAAAGCGAGAGATGGAGCTGATGGATCCATGCTACATCAGTTCATGTGTTGAAACCCAAGTAAAGAGATGCATTCAAGTCGGGTTATTATGCGTTCAGAATGTAGCAGATGAGAGGCTGGTTATGTCCTCTGTGCTTCTCATGCTAAGCAGTGAGGACACAATCTTGGCTGAGCCCAAGAAACCTGCATTTTTCTTGCACAGTTGCTCTGAGATGAGATGAATGCATCAGGAAGTGAAGCGTCAAGAAGTGGTTCTATAACCATTACTCAATTGGAAGCAAGATAGTTGCACCCCCTTCGCACTATTACCATTTTACCCTTACTAAAGTGCAGACGGACCTCGTTAGGACAAATTAAGGTCGTGACAAGGGATACCACAATTATTGACACGAGGTCGAGGTCGAGGACGATACAATCAACTTTGTGTCAACTTTACCTAGTGATATGATGGGTTCCTCCCATTCTTTGTGAATTTTTTTTTTTTTTTTTTCCAATTTAGGTCTCCTTGCTTGACAAAACTTACTACTAACTAAACGAGTTTCTTGTCAATTAAGCATATACAAGTGAATAACAAAATCGAAACTTGGCAACAAAGATGAATATTCACGCGCCCCGTGCGTAAAAACCCAACTTATTTTTACTGTAAATCAAATTCACAAGTACTTTACTATGTATCATTATATCAAAATTGACCATATACATGCTATATATAATACGCGAGTAATACATATATGGTGATGTAGTGATGGATCATGTTTAAAACTAACGCAATTAAGCATAGCTAATTAGTTTGGTGATGGATGAGAAACATTATCTAGCTTGTGACAATTGAATAGCTTCTTGGTCAAGAGTGGAGTCTTCAGCCCACAAGAAATTGTGAGACACAAGTGAAAAATCATGAATTCTAACTTGTTCAAGTTGCTCCCATTCTGCCCATTTTTCAGCCAAACCAATGCCCTGCAGCATGCTTACTACTTCAGCCATTCTGGGTCGATCTTCCGGTGAACTCTGCGTGCAAAGCATCGCTACTTGGAGAATCGTCTCGACTTCTTTGCTCTCGTAAACTTTCAACTTCTCGTCCACTATGTCGCCAAGACATTTTTCTCTTAACAACTTCTTGATCTATACATTACATAAAAAATTGATCAACAACTCAAGTGTTGCATGAGGTTGATTACTCAATCAAATAAGAAAAAGATTCGGAAAATCCCAATTTTCGTCCAAGAACTTGGTCTTTAAGTGTCCTGTTTTTTACCATAAATTTTATATATTTGAATTCTGGTACTATGACTATTAGTGTTTTCCAAATTTTTTGGTCGGATTTTGTTCGAAATGTCAATTTTTACCTATGTGGACGGCGGAACTGTTAATGTTGGCTTTTCAATTTTGACGTCCACTTAGACAAAAATCAAAAATCAAACCAAAATTTGAAACAAATGATAGTTAGCAAACAAATTAGCCACATGTAGTGTAACAAAGTCTAAGTTACTAATGAAGAAGAATGTAATTTTCCAAAAAAAAAAAAAAATTATGTAGTTTAATTCTGAATATTTGAATTTAGCAACATAAAAAATATCATCATTTCAAAATTACAATTTCTGATTTTATTTTATTTAATTTAACCTATTAATTTTTTTAATTTGATCAATCACCATTGTATTTCCAACAATTCGAGTCCAATACATGTCAAGCACAACAGTGTGTTAAAATCATGTTTGTATTTATGCAAATGTTAAAATCGTGATCTTTTAAAATAATATATAATTGTGATTTGAATTGCAATAATACGTAAGAATCAGAGTTTTAATCTTTTTTTTTTTTTTTTTTCTAAATTCAAAAAGTCCCAATAATGAAGAGATTGGAAATGGAGACTTACATGATCGAGCAGTAGAACATCCTCCTCTTCTTCGAGACGAGACAGGTCTATTGCACGCTGACCAGTCACTAGTTCTAGAAGAGTTATGCCATAACCAAACACATCTGTCTTTTCAGATGATTTTCCGGTGGACAAATATTCCGGTGCGATGTGTCCCATGGTACCACGTATCTGGGTCGTAACATGTGTTACTTTTGTGTCCATTAGCTTTGCCAACCCGAAATCTCCAAGAAACGGTTCAAATTCATCGTTCAGAAGTATGTTTGCAGCTTTCATATCGCGATGAATTATCTTCGGGTTGCAATGCTCGTGCAGATACTCTAGCCCACGAGCCGTGCCAAAGGCTATGCGTTTACGACTCGCCCAATCTAGCCCTTTTTCTCCTGCTTTTAGCTCTATAACATGAACAATTCATATATTGTTGAGTTAATCATGGAAAAGTGATGATTTAATTTATTTCGATTTAAGATAGTGCTGCAAATAGCATGGATCTGGATCCTCTTCTATGCATAACACATAGCATCATGGAATGTCTCACAAGAGTAAACAATTATCTATTTCAAGTGAATGTTATCTCAGAGATTTTACTGTATCCTGTTTAAATGTTTCCATTTTGTCATATAAACTTAATTTAAAATTTATTGATTTTGCTAACTGAACAAATCATAATTGTGCACATACCTAGCAAGGGACGGACCCATGTAGGGGCCAGGGGGGCACTGGGCCCCCCTGAAATTTTCCAAAAAATATAGGGGTTTTTAGTAATTTCATATTTTAATTAAAATAAATAAATATTAATTTTTATGATTTAATTTAACTCTCATCCATTCACCTATTTCTTCTTAATTTTTATTTGTATTTGTCGGTGGATATTTTTGTCATTAGTTAAGTATTTTCTTACTCAATCCCCCTTTATAAATTAATTTAAGCACAAAATTTATCTTATTATTTTGTTTAATTTAACTGAAATTTGTTTTGTTTTTTATCATTAGTTTTCATCAATTTATTTATCCCGTTTGTTGCCAACAATATACTATTGAGTATTGAGGGTTTCCATTTTACTTTATCAAAAAATTCAGTGATTTTAGATAATTTCTTTGAGTTTAATAAGGTTTTTCAATTGATATTGTGTGAACATTTCAGTATTAAGAATAAATTAGAAAATGTAGATATGTGTTCTTCTTCTTCATCTTTTTTTTTCTTTCACAGAGTCTACACAAATCTAATTCTAAGGATCTCTTTTACATTATTTACCCCTCTCTCTCTCAATTCATTCTTCATCTAATTTCAATGTATACCGTGTTAACAATGAAAATATCATGTATCAATTTCAAAACACGAAAAATATAAGAAAAATGTTGTAATGTGTTAGTTTAATTACTTTTTTTTTTTACGTTGATGTTGTCATATTGGATTGTAATTAAGTTACTAATTTGGATGGTATTATAATTTTATAAAATAATATATTAACTATATCAAATGTTGATAAATTTATATTTTTAATTTAAAATTATTATATTTTTTTTATTAATAGTCTCGGGCCCCCCTAGATTAAAATCTTGGGTCCGTCACTGCTAGCAACCAATGGCCATACTAGAGTTAAATGCACTAAATTTTAAGTGGTGTAAACTTTTTAACATGTTACAATAAAATGCAAGAAATCCTGTAGTTCGAATGACATAATGACAAAATGATGAACTACAGGATTTCTTGCATTTTATTGTAACATGTTAAAAAGTTTACACTTTGTCATATATATATATATATATATATATATATATATATTATAGTCATGTAAGAAGTATATATATTTTCTATAAAATTAAAGTAGGGATTTGACATAACAAATTTTAAATTTTTCAAAGGGTGGGGCTACCAATCCCATTGTTAAAAAATGAAAAAAAAAATTGGGATGTGTTAATAAGTATTATTAGATGGGGTGTGGATAGTTTCATTCTTTATTAACGGCGAAAATCTTATAAGGCAATAATAATAATAATAATAAAAAGTTACACAATTTGAAAACAAAAAAACATAAAAACCTTCTTAAAAACCAAATTGCTTAATTTTTTTTTCTTCTTAATTTTAAAGGCCAAAAATGTGGTGTGAAACCATATGGACTTAGTTAGTTAGCGTCGTGTATTATGCACAACAGAGGATCCAAAAACGAACAACATGATACATACCTCTTAGGCGATATGCAACGCTGAGGTTCGGCATGAACGGATAAACGAGAATCCTCTCGGACGAGGTGGTGCAGAATCCGATCAATCGGAGAAGGTTCTTATGAACGGCGATGCTTATCAAATGAACCTCCCTCAGAAACGCCGCCTCTCCACCGGGGCTGCGATAGTCCATGAGACGCTTCACAGCAACTACGGTGTTATCCAATAGGATTCCTCTGTATACTTTCCCATATCCACCTTGTCCAATTATGTTGCCTTCACTAAAGCTGTCTGTTGCTAGCTGCATTTCACGTAACGAGAACCGTCTGATCTGTCCGAACGAGATCTTGCGTTCATCTTCACCTATTTTATTACCATCAAAGTTGTGTTATTACGTAAAGAGTATTGTTTTATAATAGAAATCGATCACTGTCATTTTGAACTGATTTTTGACACTACAAGAAAAATGAGTATTCGCGATAAGATTTTTTGCGACAACTGAAAGTCTAGTTATTGCGATAATAAATTGTCTCAAAAAATGCTAATATAAATTGACAATGCGTTGTCACAAAAAACAATATTGAAAAAAAACTTATTTGCGACAACAAATGTTGCCGGTTATACATTGTTGTTGCAAATACTTATTTTTCTTGCAGTGAGGAATTTCAAATACTCAAACAGATCATAATATTGTTTATTTGAAGGGTAATAACCATGCTGTGAGAATTTTGAAAAAGTGTCATCATGTACAAAAGATAAAACAAAGGAAAAATGCATATTTTCTCACTTTGCTTTCAGTCTTTTGTTTACTTTTACCCTTTAGGTTTTTTATTTTTACTTTTGCCTTCTTATATTCTATAACTTTTGCCTACTTTACTTATCATTTTTTTTTTTGTTTTTTGTTTTTTTTTTCCTCCTCAAAACAAAGAAGAAGAGGTGCAAGGACAAGTGGTAGAAATTGAAAATATATAATATGTACAAATGAAAGCATATTAGCATAAGGACTAAGGAGGCAAAAGTAAAAAATAAAAAAGTATGGGCATAAAATTTTTGGCCTAATTGCAAAAACAGTTACCATCTTTTCCAAAATTAAAATGTAATATAAACTTTTTGAATTTAGTAAAAAAATAAAAAAAAAAATTCCCAAGAATTATAATTCAATACTAATTTTTAAAATTTAGCAAAACAAAATATGAATCTAACTCACTATTACTATTCGAAATACAATTATACTACCCAATAGTCCGAGTTCACGGATCAAACAAAATAGTGTGTCAAAGCCGAATTACAACAATCTGTTAAGTCGAGATTTTTCTTGTAACTATTAAAGTCTTTATACCCGAAAAATATATATAATTGTGATTTGAATTGCAATAATGTGCGAAGATCGTCATGGTTGATTGCAAGTTTAGAAGGTGCGGTGATTTTCTTTTTCTAAATTTATATAAACAGAATTAAATTGCAATTTTGAAAAAGACGGTGAGAAATACCAGGCACATCAACGAATAAATCATGGTCCGATTTATGCACACGATGAAATCGGTAGCCGAGGACAGCGCCGAGCAATAGAAGGGAGAATGCACCAATGCTTGCTATGGTCACCAAAACCTGAACTTTTGATTTTCTTTTTGAAACTGCATCACAATATATATCAATTAATGATCATAACTTTATTAGTTTACTCATTATATATATATTAATGGTATTTTAGAACTCAATTAATTGTCAATAAGAAGAAAAGATGATGCAAAAAAGAATAATTAAATAAAACCTGGAAGAGAAGGGCTTGAAAGACAAGGCTGTTGGAGGTTTTTGCCGCATGTAAGACGAGTGGCTGTGAAGCTGATAATAATGAAGTTGTGATTTATGGAACTTAAAATGAGAATTAGAGAAAAAAAATGCAAAATTTGTCGTGCTGAATTTATAAGTGAAAATGCCTCTCGTGGTACATTTTATAAAGAGATTTATTTTTCAACTCATGATTATAATAAAATAAATAAATAAATAGTATTAAGTTAGTTAGAACGTACTTGAAGGTTGGAGTTGAAAAGAGTGGTTGAGGAATTATTCCTGTAAAATCATTGGATGAGAGGTCCCTGCAACCACATCAGTAATGTTTCTTAAAATCAATTATGGCAATTAATATTATTTAATTACATGGATGATGAATGAATAATTGAAAAGATTCTTCTTACAATTCCACAAGGCCAGTGATATTTACTAGTGAAAATGGTATTGACCCACTTAATTGGTTTCCCCTTACAACCCTGATCGATCAGCCATATTCAGCAATATATTGTGCAAGTTGTAATGACATTAGTTAGAACAAGATTTACTCTTTAAGAGTAAGATAGATAAATTAATGTATAATACACTAATAAACTAGTACAAATTCATAGACTTACAAATGTTTGAGGTTGGAAAGTTGTCCCCATGATTGAGGAATGGAGCCATAGAAGTTATTGTCAGCCAAATTTAAATTTTGCAGATGTGGCATCTCACCAATAGAATTAGGCAAGCCACCAGATAGACTGTTATTCTGCAAATCCCTGGACACACCAAATTAATTAATTATAAGTCTTATTTACCATTTCATTATTATTATTATTATTATTATTATTATGGGTTAATTGTTAAAAAAAATCACAACTTTTACTCGAATTGTCATTTTAACAAAACTTTTCAATATTGGTTAAAATAAAATAACTTTATTTATGTGGTATGTTTTATGACTAAAAACAGTTTTTGAAAAATTGTATATTTTTTTTAATAAGCTTGGGGAAGTGGAGGAAAGAGGAGAAAGACAAAAAAGACTAGAAAACTTAGGTAAAAAGTTATATATTATAAAAAAATAGATTTTTTTTCCCACTATCTTAGTCAAAAAAACATATTATATAAGGTTATATTATTTTGACTAATAATGAAAAGTTTAGTTAAAATAACAATTCGAATAAATGTTGTGATTTTTCTGGCAACTAATCCTACTATTATTAGGATTAATATCATCTTTCAACTTGTATTATAAGTGTTTTTTCACTTTGGAACCTAAACTAATTTTTTTCCGATCACAAGCTGTACTATAAGTTTTTTTCAATTTTGCAAGCAAATTCTGACAAAAAGGCGCACACATGATTTGCACATTTGCAGTTGGAGGATATTTTTATCATTTTCTACACTTAAATGAATGTAGGCTAGAGTAGATAATATATATACACACACATTTTGTAATGTTTTGTAAACTATGTATTTTTTTAATAAATAGGTATTATATATACACACTTTCTTGTGTAGAAAACCACTTACAAGCTAATGAGAAACTTTAAATTGGCAATTGATGGTGAAAGAGTTCCTGTAAATCCATTAGAAGCAAAGCTCCTGCACAAGTCGAGGCATCAATAAACTAAATAAAAATAAAATAAAATAGTGAATAATATATAAGAAAATAATTATATGAATTAAGAAGCATACTAACAGAGATATAACACTTCCATTTCTACAAGTAACATGAGACCAACTGAAACAGGGGCTGACAAAATGACTATCCCAGTCTGTAATTCTATGGCTCGAGTCATTCAGAGCTTTTAGAATCTCAATTAAAGTCTCACCTGAAACATCACCCAAAAAATATAAAACAATTTTTTTTAATTTTTTTTTATGATAATATGATATCAAAAGTAGAATAGTATTGTCAAAGTAAAGATTGAAAATAAGAAGGAAATTTCTCGGATTAGTATAAATTACAGTGATATTTGTGTAGCAAAAATTGCACAATAATTTAAAAAAAATGTATTTTATCCATTAAAGAAACATGTTCTTGACCCATTTTGACTAATAAAAACTACAAGTACTATCTTTAAGTAGTGATCCCACCCACACAGACTCGGCAATATAAGAATAATGTGGGTGGAAAATTGAATCTTTTTAATGTGCCAAATGCAGTTCACTGCATTAAAATATAATCATTTTCACATACCATACCATATTATAGTTCACTGCATTAAAATAAAAATTATAATACCTTCAATATTAGGTTTATTGGAGGCACAACAACTGAGATATTGCAATAACAAGAGCAGCAAAAAACTGATGGATGACTTCAAAGACAAATATTTTGTCGAATAGGCTTCCGCCATCTGGATTGCGTAGTTGAACCTTAAACATCATATGACAAAAATGCTATTAGCTTTTTTTTCATGCAAGACATAATTTTTGTGTAAGTGAGTGCAAAGTAGATGTTTGATTAATAACTATGAGTTTAGGCCATAATAGGTAGAATTTATTATTCACTCAAAATCAAGAGTAAAGAAAATCTTGAAGAAAAAACACATGTAGTTTGAAGGAAAGATATAACCTTGTTTAGCAGAGCTTGTTGAAGAACGAGAATAAGAGATGAAGAGAGGCAATTATTAGCATGTAAGTTATATCAAAAACTGGATATTTGTTAGTGTTAAAAGCATTCACTATGAGAAAAAGCTGCTTTAATTGGGAAAAGAAAAAAAAAGGAAAATTCTGGGGCACTTCAATGGGTTGTGGGGTTTACATTAAATGAATTGTTGTTGTGGTGAATGAGAATCCCACTAATAATACACACCAAAAAAAAAATCTTTCTCTCATGGACTTAAAATGTACAAGAGAAGATGCTTAATCAGTGAGCAAAAAAAGAGAGGTTCTTTTATCTATATTCTTTGTTTAGAGCACATCAACTTTATCTTTTATCTGATAATGATCACGATCATATATCATACTATACAGCCCAAACTTATGTAAGAAGCCATTAAGTGAGCTCATGCAAAAACACGTGTTATCCCGAAATTTGCAAAATTGGTCATGTAATTATAAGATGTCTATATAAATTTAGAGTGAGAGTTGAGAGAATTTTTGGAAGAAAAATGAAAGGAAATCTACATTAAAAAAATTAGGGTGAATTATATATACCACCCTCAAAGTTTTATCAAATTACGTAGACCTTGAGCCTTGAGGTTAGTGTAAATTATAATTAGACCACTTAAACATGAGTGAATTGAAATTAAAGTCAAACATAGGATTTGGCTGAAATTAAAGTCAAACATAGGATTTGGCCAAAATATTGCGTTGTTTTTTTTTTTTCACAGTTATTAGAACTGTCAAAATGGGCTGGGCCGTTGGGCCAGCCCGCCCCACATCGTCAAAATGGAGGGTTGGACTAAGCATTTAGGAGCTCGCCAAAAGGCGGGCCACAACGGGACGGTCTTTTGGCGAGCTAGCCCGCGGGCCAATTGGGTTGGCCAGCCTTAAAAATAATTTATTTTTTTATTTTATACATATATGAAATATGTATAATAATGGTACAAATTACCATCTAATACAAGTAATGATGTTTAGTATATTAAATTTGGTCACTTATTTATATTAATAAAAGAATTTTAAAGAAATTTCAACTTTTTATAATTTGTTTTTTTTTTTTTTGTATTTTACATGTAATTCAATGCATATAAGGTTGAGAAAGGGCTAAAAAATATTATAAATATTACCTTTTTTTCTTTTAAAAAGGAAAAATTAAAAAAAGAAGAAAAAAAACAAAAAATTTAAGTGGGCTAGCCCGCGGTCCGTTGGTGGGTTGAGTTGGGATTTGGAGGCCCACCATATAAAAAGCCCGTCTCGTCCCATCCCATCCCATCAAAGAGTGGGTTAAGGTGGGTTGTGGACCGATCCGCCCCGCCGACCCGTTTTGACAATACTAATAGTTATTGTGTCTAATTGCAAATTTCAAAAATACTGTGGTACATCTGATTATTTAATCAAACCTTGAGAATGCTATAAATAATTGTTGGAGTCTAAAAAAGAAAAAAAAAAGTTTATTATCTAAGTTGCCTACTAAATTAAATGGTCTGTCAGTTTAGGATTTTAAATTTTCGAACTGACAATTTAGGGCTTTAATTTTCTGCACTTGACGAATTTTGCCTAATTTCAACCTAAATCGTCCAATTGAGCCGAAATTGCACCTGCACCCTTAATTTGCTCATTTGGCTAGAATTTTGATTATGTCTCATTAACTTGTACACGTGGTTGTCATAATTACCATGAAAAACACGTCATCAATCCACACAAGAAAAATAAATAAATAACAACAAAATATTAAACAAATTAAAATTAATAAATATGTCAAAAAAGCTCATTAAAAAAATAAATAAATACAAAAATTATACAAATTAATAAATCTGTTGAAAAATTAAACTGATTAAGAAAATAAATAAATAAACTTAAAAACAAACATAAAATTAATCTAACAAAAATACTAAATTCATAAAAAAAAAAAAAAAAAAATCTAACACCAAAGAACATATCCCAATTCAAAAATAGCCGATGCAGTCTCTTCTCCCTCAAACAAGCAGCCCCATCTTCTTCTCAAACTCTGGTTAAATACTTCACCAAAAATGACATCGTTGAATCAGCTCAGACTTGAGTCCTCATAAGCCAGTACATTGGCTACAATAACTTCTGCCTCAATTCCTTTCTACACATGTGAAGAGAAAGAGATGAAATTATCACCTAATTCTCTGTCTAGAGATTTGAGAGAGAATTAGAGAGGAAATTTGTTGTTAGGGATTAGGACTTTTTTATGAATTGGGTATTTTTGTTTAGTTTAATTTAATGTTTGATTTTAAGTTATTTTATTTATATTTTACTTTATGATTTTTTTTCACAAATTTATTTACTTATTTTTTCATTTTTATTTATTTATTTTGCTCGTGTGGATTGATGACGTGTTGAGTTTTATGATAAAAGTGATAGTCACGTGTATAAGTGAATGATATGTGGGATTAAAATTTTAGCTAAATAAGCGATTTGGGCCAAAAAAAATCCGAAATTGGGAATGCACATGCGATTTTGGTCAAATTGAGCAATTCGCGTTGACATTGGACAAAATTCACGAAGCTCGAAAAGTTAAAGTTTTAGATTGTTAGCCCAAAAATTTAAAGTTCTAAATTACAAAACTACCTAATTTACTAGGCAATTCGAATAATAAACTCTGGAATAAAAGATAATAACAATACGGAAGTAGCGCCATTTTTCTTATTTGTGATGTATGCTTGAATGAGAGAATTGATATTGGATCAAATCCGATGAAGAGAAAAATGGAAAAAGATTTCCGAAATTGAAATCTTTTTAATTTAGTTTTTGGATTAATTAGGGGAAAATTTTATCTTTGGTCATGTCCTAAATGGCACGTTCGATTTTAGTCTTTTTAATTTTTTATTATCAATTTCAATCCTGTAATTGAATTGGGGGCGTGTGTATGTCACTTATTGAAAATTGATTGGCAAAAATACAAATTCCGACGAAAAGAATGACTGAAATTGGATATATCTCTGAATGTATGTAAAAACCTTAAAGATTTCTTAATTGTTGATTGTTTTAGATATTTGGGGAATGTTTATGATGATGATAGTCTTGTAGTTCTCCTATGATGTCTTGTAGATTTTCTATAGGTAAGCTTGTTATTCTCCTAGGCGGCCATGGTATATGTTGCCTTGTAAACTTTGCTTTAGGTGTGGTTTATATATAGATTGGGGAACTATCTAATCCCCCTCTTTGATGGATTTATATTAAGAAAAAGAAATCTTAAATTGACTTTTAAATTATAAAATATTATTTAAGTAAATATAAAAATATAATAAAATTTAAAAGTTTAATTTACAATTACAGAAATTTATATTAAATATCTAAAAATCAACACATAAAGACAAAAAATATCTTATTATTAAAAACATCTACAATTTTATTATATATGTACATTTAATTTAATAATACTTTATTTTATTTTTAAGCATTTTATCGATTCATTACTTATTTTATTTATAAGCCTTTCATTGATTTTATTTGTAAATTTTTTTAGATATTTTAATATAATTTTCCAACCAAAAATCTTTCTTTATTAGACTTTTTTTTGTTGGTTTATAGATATTTTAAAATAATATAAATCATGTATAACAATTAATAACTATGATAAGTCATTTCTTAGTTCATTAAATATTATGTTATTAATTGAAAATTTCAAACATAATTTCCAATCATCATCATCATCCTCCTCCACCTCCATACCTTTATTGTTAATAAAACTTATCAACAATTAATGGAAGATATATTTATAAAAAGCTATCTCATGCAAACTAAAATAATATTATTTAAAATTATTTTAGTTATAAAAAGAAAAGAAAAACTAAAATAAAGGTGGGCTAATTGAAAAGAATTGTTCAAACTTTTTGAACTTATTACTCAATGAAATTGAATAATTTTTTTGACCATGTGTTTTATCTATAAATGCAACATATATCTCGACAATTTAATAATTATTTAATCATATTATGTTTTATTTAATATTAAATTAGGTAATATTTATCGTACAAATCATAAATTTAATTTTTTCTAATTTTACTATATATATATATTTTTTATTTTATAAAATCATGTGTATTACACGTGTCCTATACTAGCATATTAATATATCTTATCCACAATTAATGGAAAGTATACAAAGTTAATGCATGCAAACTAACTGTAATTCATTTTTGAAACACTTAATTAATATCATGCTATGACATTTTCTCATAGATAATTAGATATTATATATATATATATATATATTATTTACAAGTTATGTATAAATTAATGAGTGATCATTTAGTTAAATTGAACCTAACTTAATTGTTTTCAAATAATCCGCTGTTATGTAAGATATAATCATAATAATTATATATATATATATATGTATTTTATATTATTTTCTCAATTCACTATTTATATGGATTATATCCAAGCATAGAAGTTCACAAATTCTTTGTTAATGTTAAGAAAATAAGAGTGTTCATTTATCAAAATGGCTCGTCTATGAGTATTCATGTTTGTTGTGATGTTGATGATCAATTATCTCTCATCTAATGGTGCAACTCGTCTCCTAGGACAGACAAACTCAACACCAGAAACCCCAACTTATCTCGGAGATGAAAAACTACCTAGTGACCTTGTTTGTTCTCGGTTTCCCAACGTTCTTGGTTGTGAGAGTTTATCTTCAATATCAAATAATGTCAATCATCAGGCTCCGAGTAAGGTAGTGGAAATAAATGAATCAGACACTGTCGGGGCTAGTGATCTTGGAGATGAAAAAATACCTCCTAACCTTCTTCGTCCTCTTGAAGGTGGTGGAAAATCTAACATCATGACTGACAGTAGTAAGCTTGGTGAAGAAACGAAACTGGGTTCATGTGCCATAAGGCGTGACTGTAAGCATTAATTAGGTTCGAAATCGACATTCACCTTTTTTGGATCCAAAAAATTTAAATAAAAGCTTACGCAGTCATCTTAGAAAATAAAAGATACTAGTAGATGTGCAATTTGTTCCTTTATGAATAATTAAATAATTGTCCCTCTTAAATTCCGTTAGTTGTAAATTTTAAATTAAACAATATGACTTTGAAATAATGGAACAATTAAATAAATTGAGTTTTTATATGAACATAATCTAGCATTTTTCATCTCTACTTGGAGTACTCCTTATTTCACTTTTGTTGCCAATGTAAAAAATTAAAATCATATGTATACATGATTTCATAAATAAATTGATAAAGCATGATAGTGTTAAATATTCAATATTGATGATCTATAACAAATAATGGTTTAAAGTATAAATTTTTAATCACCAACAAAACTTAAACTACAACAAAAAATAAGTATTTGGGTTGAGGTTTCAGCGACAACAAAAGTTGTCGCAAAAAGTCTATTATGTACGACAACTTACTGTCGCAAAAATTGATGATATAAATTTGCGATAGTCTATTTTCCGACAACAACATTGTTACGAAAAAACTATTTGTGAAAAAACTTTTAAGATGCTAACTTAGCGACAGAATGTTGTCGCAAAATATTTTTACAACATTTTGTTATCGCTAATAATTTTTTTTAGTGTGATGAAATCATCAATTTGATTTTCAACACATTCCTTTTGTTTTATATTTAGGAATCCTGACAAAAAAGAATTCTTCTACTTGTCAACCGATTACTTTTCGGTTGTTTCTTGATCATTCTTGCTAATAATCTCATCTTAATTCATGCATGGCCAACTTATGTAGATCAAGTATCCTCCATTGTGATTAGTACTTTTAGAACTCAAATTGTATTAGATATCAAATATGTCAGCAGATATTTTCTAACTTCTAAGTATAATATTTGATCATCAACTAACAATACATTTCAGTTGATCCTTTTTTGTTTAACTATATATGTTTCAAATCCATGAACTACACAAGTTGACTGCAACTTAATGTCTATGCAAATTAGCCATTCCACCTGTCTTAGCATCAAAACTTTACAAATTCAAACAGATCCCAATTATATAAAACTTTAGTGCACATAAGAATTTAGTACAAAGGAATTATAATTATCCTATGGGGGTTGAGTCAAAGGGTAATAAGGTTAGTGGGGGAAGAGAAAGATATATTGCATGATCTATAATATAATAATTAAGTAATCAAAAGGCATATTTAATATAATAATTAAGTAATCAAAAGGCATATTTTGGTGGTGAATCCATTTGCTTCCAAGTCCCAACTGTATTACAATTGGGGAACCGAAAATGAGAGCCACTACTAATTAATTCCTTTATTATTTCCAATATGCTATTCACCATGCAATTTTTAATTGGCATCTTTGTATTCAGTGCCCCCTCGTTTTTTGAATTATTACGATTGAATAATATATTACTCCCTCCGTCCCGTCCCGCTCAAATTTGCACGTAGAGACGGGCACCGAGGTTAAGAAAAAACTGTTCTTGGATTTTTCTTTGACTTTTCAAAGCTGTTTATTCAAAAAATCAGTAGAAAGTAATGACAAAATTGTGAATATGTTGAATAGTAAAGGACAATTTTGTAGATTTTATTTGTCATTTTTGGAGTGTGCAAATCTGATTGGGACGGACGAAAACGGAAAGTGTGCAAATTTGAGCGGGACGGAGGGAGTATCATATTAAATTAACGGTTTAAAATTAATAAAATAATATAGTAATTAATAAATTAAAAAATATTACAATACAATGATCCGAAAAGCTTGTTTGGAGTACTCACACAAAATTTCCATGAATGTTGTGGGGGTAGAATGTCTGATAAGAATCGTTGGGGAATATTAGAGGGAAAATATTGTGGAATTTTTGGGCTGACTCATTACTAGAATACTTGTTTTTTTTTTTTTTTTTTTTTTAACATTAACCTTTATTCAAGAGAAAAACAAAGTTGCGAGGAAAATTAATGAGTAAGTATTGTGTAAGACCGTCTTACGATCAATATTCTATATAGAAGATGGATTGTTCCAACCTGGTAAAGGGTTGGTCAACACGGATTAATGTTCGATAATGTGGGTAAACTCCAGTCAATGTTGACCTAAAGTCTATCAATATGATAAGTTATATTTTCATATGTATCATGTATTACTTCTATGTGTATCATGTAATATTATAAAAAAACACTATTACACAATACATATAAAGATATTATATAACACGCACAAAAATATTACATATGAGAATATAAAATAGACACAAAAGTGTTACATTATGTAACACATGATCCGACTTCTGCGCATGCTTGCAAAAAATATGAACCCTAAGTGCTCGTCAATCAATCTTCTTCCTAAGATACTCATCTCTCTTTCCCTCAAAATAACAACCCTTTTTTCTTTGAAGTGAGGCTTCTCTATTATCTCATTAAAAATCAATTGTTCATCGGGAAAAATTTTCCCAATGAACAATTGATTACAATGCCTCTAGAACAGGACTAAAAATGAATTTTTTTTCCATTGTTCATCACGTGAATTCAATGTGGATGAAATGTAGAATCAATTGAACCATAGATATTGTTGGAAACACATTAAAATAATCAAACGAAGATTCATAGCGCAATCACAACATCATCAATTGTAGATTGTAACTGGTCCGATGCAACTAAAAGTGTGATAAAAGTGTTGTAATCACGATCCATTGATTTTGAAATTATCGGAAAATAATAATAATTTGGGAAGAGAAGAATAAAAAAAACTTCTATATATACTAATATTCAAAACCTAGAATCTTAAAACGTGCAAAAACTTTTGTTCTAGAGAAATTAATTACTTCATAAAAAATAATTTGGGGTAAGTCTACGTGAGACCCTATGTAAGACGGGGTTCATATGGATCAATAAGGTGGGTCAACTCATTCAATATGATCAATTTCGATCTCACATAAAACTATAAAAAGCTCTGTCTTACGTAAGGCTTACTGGGACTATCGTACGTGAGTTTTTGGAAAAATATCCGAAACTAAAGTTATATCCTGATAAAGACACTAAACTAACATAAAAATACTAATAACTAAAGAAAATAAATAAGCTAGCTTACATAAAATCTATATAATCTAAATCAATATTAGTAATTGTGTGATTATGCTTTTATAATGCTTCTATCTGCAACAGCATGACAGTATTTCAGGATATTGACTACTCAAAACTTATTATATAAAGAATTCGGTTAGTGGATACCTCAGGGCATAAATCCGAACTATAATGAGATTTTTTTTTTCTTCCCAACAGAGACGGAGCTAGGGGAGACTGGCGGCGGCGGCCGCCCCCCAAATTTTCTGACCGAACTATATATATATATATAAGTATATAATGTATTTGTAGTTAAAAATACGGATTTCGCCCCCCTCGAATTTCAAAGTTTTGATAAATATTCCAAAAAAAATATTTCGCCCCCCTCGTTACCAAATCCTGGCTCTGTCCCTGCTTCCCAAACCTATTTAGCAAGCAATTGCCCCAAAAATTATCGTCCCTATTCTAAACATTAATCACAAGCTAGCTAGAATTACAAATAAATAAACTCTTAGGTCTAAAGCGAAGAAAATAATAATAATAATAGTAATTAAAAAATCGAACAAAGTAACACATGAAAGCATCCATACTTTATCTAGAAGCCCTTTAATATAATTAGCCACTCATAAATGAGAATAAGGATAGATGAAGCTGGAAATCCATAAAGACTAAAGATGTGTTCCTCTTCCAGTAAGGGCATATAAAAACCTTGCCAATCTTTAGAAAGATGGAAGTCAATGAGGATTTTGTCTTTAATTACCAACAAAACTTACACTGCAACAAAAACGAGTATTTATGATGAGGTTTCTTCGACAACAAAAATTGTCGGACCTCAATCGATTAAATTCTCAACTCTCTATCCAATCTTATTCCCTCTCTCGATTGACTTCGTTGTTTGAAACCTTCTATTTTTTACTAGAACTTATTGTCCTAAAATTTGATAATATAAATTGTTTTAAAAAGATTATTTGCGAGAAGATTTTTGAAATAATAATTTAGAGACAAAATGTTGTTGCAAAATGTTTTTAAAAAGTTATGATTTTTTTGTGACAACATTGTGTTGTCGCTAATAAGTTTTTTTTGTTGTAGTCAGTCGATGTTGAAATTGAAATTGCATACTATGAAATTAGGAATTCTTATTGTCGCATGATACTTATATCATACTATCAATTTATTATTTTTGGAATCGGAGAACAACGTTTTGCAAATATGAATATACAATTTAGCAAATCTAATTACATTGCAATATATTTGTAAGAATAAGTATTTATACTTACAAGGAAATTATATTAGATTGCAAGGAAATTAAAATTGTGTTGTGAATACAATAATATTTATTTACAATTATCTTTTAAATGATTTTATATATAATATATCATTGATCAGTATTTTATTTTTAAGTGCTGAAAAACAAATTATTTTATTAAGTCCTTATACGGGTTTCATGACAATAATAACTTACCTAACTATTTGTATAAATTTCCTTATTAAAACAACAAACTAATAAAAATAAAATATGTGCCACATAAAAACTTTAATAATAGTAATTAAAATGTGAATATAGGGTTTAAATTTTTAAAAATACTATATATAGAATATTGATTAAATATTATGTTAATTATGACTTCATTATTATGACATAAGTAAACTTAAGAATCAAGTTCGATAAGCAATCAATGGGTAGTAGTTATTAGAATTACAGATGAATTTATAGATGATATACATAACTCAAATTCATATATATACAAAAGTCTCTTATTGTTACATATATATATATATATATATAGTTATTATAGGGCATTTAAATATATATGAAGATATATTAGTTATAATTTTAGATGTTTTGGTAATATAATCACTTTAATCATGAACAAAACAATTTTCATATTGTATTCATAATTATATTAGAGATCTCAACAAGATATATCATTAACACCTTAACAAATCTATTAATGTTAAATTCATACAGATCAAGACCTTGTGCAGTCAATCTGCATAATTATAACACAAAATAACGATTACTAGATTTTTCTATCCTACCTTATAATTTTTATTTTATTTTTTAGACATTATAATATATTAGCGTATGTAATACACCAATACCTATATTATTAATAAAACTTATCCACAATTAATGGAAAATATACATAAAAACAAATGCATACAAACTAACCCTCGATCATCTTCGAATCACTTTATTTATACCATGCTATGATTTTTTTCCCATAGATACTATATATATATATATATATATATATATATATATATATATATATATATATATTTCTTTATAAGTTAGGTATAAGTTAATGAGTGATTATTTAGTTAAATTTACCATAACTAGATTGATTTAAATAATTCGCAGTCGTGAAACTTTTAAGCATATGTATTTTATATTATTTTCTCAGTACACTATTTATATGGATAATATTAGTTACACATTTATTTATATAAAATTGGTGCATGAATCATAGAACCATGCAATTGGGTCGACCAAACCCGGGACCACTTTCCTCCCGATCTCACGCGCTTCCAGCACCCCCACGTGTCCAAGTGTCCATGCTCACACACTTTCCCGCGTGTTCGTATTCTGACAAATATGTAATGTCTTTTAGTTATATCAGTGAGACCTTTTAATTATGTGAACGAGACATTTGTGTTTTCTTAGTTGTACATTTACGTTATATTACATAGACATGTAATTTTATTTTTTTTAACTTTTATGTTATATTTGGTGAACCTTTATGTTATACATTTATATTGATATAAAGGTAAAGTAATATTACATAAATGTATGATTATATTGATATAGAAATATAAGTAATGTCACATAAAGATATAAGTAATATCACGTATATAAAGGTAGGTATACATTGTGCCGAATATTTTTTTTTTAGTTAAATTATTACATAAAAATATTATGATATTTGTACATAAATGTTATACTAATATAACATAAACGTCCACACATGAATAAAGAAAAATAAAAAAATATATGTAAAAGAATCCAAACGGATCCTATCAACCCAGTTGCACGGATCTAGGATATGTGCAACTAGTTTACAAGAGTGTTACTCTATTAGTTGTAATTTTAGAGATTTTGGTAATATAAACATTTTATCATCAATGAATAATTACAATTTTGATATTACATGGACAATTATATTAGATCTTTAACAACATATATCATTGAGACTTTAACCAAATTGTTAAATTTAATTTCGTACAGATCAAGTCTTTGTGCCCTCAATCTCCACATTTATAACACAAAGTCTCAATTACTCAATAAATATACTTTTTATTTTATTTTTTTGACATTATACTATAATAACATAATATACAATACATATATTACTATATCTTATCCACAATTAATGGGAAATATAAAAAGTTAATGCATGCAAACTAGCTACTGTAGATCATCTTTGAATCACTTAATAAATGAATGGATAGATTTTATATATATTGTGGTTGCATGGACGTCAGTTGATAATTTAAGTCTGGATTATGATATACGAAATTTTTTGACCTATATTAATAAAGTAAAAGTATGTGGAATTTTTCCATATCCATCCATATATATATATACTTTAAAGGTTATAATTGAAAATAAATGAATAGATAGATAGATAGATTTGGGATTGAATAGACGTCACTGATAATTTAAAGTCTAATTTCTTAAACTATGATAATTTTCTTGAATAAAAATAATAAGGTAATCATATGTCAAAATGTCCATGTACATTCAAAATAAATATTTAAGTTGTCTTTTCAATATTATTCTATGTGAAGTAAATTCAAATATTTATATTAGTCATTGTAGTTCCCAAATTAAATTTATTTGAATTTATAGATGATATACATAACTCAAATTCATATATATTCAAAAGTCTCTTATTGTTACATAACTATATATATATATATATATATATATATATATATTGTTATTATAGGGCATTTAAATATATATGAAAATTTATTAGTTATAATTTTAAACGTTTTGGTAATATAATAAGTTTAATCAACATCAATGTTAAAAGCAATTTTCATATTGTATTCATAGTTATATTAGAGATCTCAATAAGATATATCACTAACACCTTAACAAATCTATTAACGTTAAACTCATACAGATCAAGATCAGTCAATCTGCATAATTACAACACAAAATAATGATTACTAGATTTTTTTACACTACCTTATAATTTTTATTTTATTTTTTAGACATGATAATATATTAGTGTATGTAATACACAATACCTATATTATTAATAAAACTTATCCACAATTAATGGAAAATATATATAAAAAACTAATGCATACAAACTAACCCTCGATCATCTCGAATCACTTTATTTATACCATGCTATGATTCTTTTCTCATAGATACTATATATATAAATATATATATATATATATATATATATTTTTTTTTTCTTTTCTTTAAAAGTTAGGTATAAGTTAATGAGTGATTATTTAGTTAAATTTACCGTAACTAGATTTATTTAAATAATTTGCAGTCGTGAAACTTTTAAGCATATGTATTTTATATTATTTTCTCAGTACACTATTTATATGGATAATATTAGTTACACATTTATTTATATAAAATTGGTGCATGAATAATAGAACCATGCAATTAGGTCGACCCAACCTGGTACCACTTTCCATGCGCTCTCACGCGCTTCTAGCACCCCCACGTGCCCAAGTGTCCATGCTCACACACTCTCTTGTGTGTTCGTATTCTGACAAATATGTAATGTCTTTTAGTTATGTCCATTCAGTTATGTTAATGAGACATTAATGTTTTCTTAGTTGTACATTTACATATATTACACATACATGTAACAATTTTTTTTTACTTTTATGTTATATTAGGTGAACCTTTATGTTATACATTTATGTTGATATAAATGTATAAGTAATATTACATAAATGTATGATTATATTGATATAAATATATAAGTAATGTCACATAAATGTATGAGTAATATCATATATATAAAGGTAGGTATAAATTATGCCGAATTTTTTTTTAAAGTTAAAGTATTACATAAAGGTAGGTTATGATATTTGTACATAAAAGTTATACTAATATAATATAAACATCAACACACATGAATAAAATATATATATAAAAGAATCCAAACGAATTCTATCGACCCAGTTGCACGAATCTAGGATATGTGCAACTGGTTTACAAGAGTGTTATTCTATTAGTTGTAATTTTGGAGATTTTGGTAATATAAACACTTTATCATCAATGAATAATTACAATTTGTATATTACATCGACAATTATATTAGATCTTTAGCAAGATATATCATTGAAACTTTAAACAAATTGTTAACTTTAATTTCGTACAGATTAAGATTTTGTGCCCTCAATCTCCAAATTTATAACACAAAGTCTCGATTACTCAATAAATATACTTTTTATTTTATTTTTTAGACATTATATTATAATAACATAATATACAATACATATATTACTATATCATATCCACAATTAATGGAAAATATAAAAAGTTAATGCATGCAAACTAGCTACTATAGATCATCTTTGAATCACTTAATAAATGAATAGATAGATTTTATATATATTGTGGTTGCATGGACGTCAGTTGATAATTTAAGGCTTGATTTATTGATAATAAAGTAAAAGTATGTCGAATTTTTCCATATCCATCCACACACATATAAAGGTTATAATTGAAAATAAATGAATAGATAGATAGATAGATATATTTGGGATTGAATAGACGTCACTGATAATTTAAAGTCTAATTTCTTAAACTGTGATAATTTTCTTGAATAAAAATAATAAGGTAATCATTTGTCAAATTGTCCATGTACATCCAAAAAAAATATTTAATTTGTCTTTTCAATATTCTTCTATGTGAATTAAATTCAAATATTTATATTAGTCATTGTAGTTTCCAAATTAAATTTATTTGAATTTATAGATGATATACATAACTCAAATTCATATATATACAAAAGTATCTTATTGTTACATAACTATAACTATATATATATATATATATATATATATATATATATATATATATATTGCTATTATAGGGCATTTAAATATATATGAAAATTTATTAGTTATAATTTTAGACGTTTTGGTAATATAATCAGTTTAATCAACATCAATGTTAAAAGCAATTTTCATATTGTATTCATAGTTATATTAGAGATCTCAATAAGATATATCATTAACACCTTAACAAATCTATTAAGGTTAAATTCTTACAAATCAAGACCTTATGTGGTCAATCTGCATAACGTTTTTTGAGTTATTACTATTGAATAATATATTATCTTATTAAATTTATGTTTAAATTAATAACATAACATGGTGATTAATTTAAAATACCATACAATGATTCTAAAAGCTTGTTTGGACTACTCGCACAAAATTTCCATGAATTTGCTGGGGGTAGAATGTCTGGTTTGAATCTTTGGGGAATATTAGAGGGAAAAATTAAGATTGTGGAATTTTTGGGATGACTCATTACTAGAAAACTTGCCTTTTATTAGATTAAACTTTAGTGTGAGTCTCTTGTGAGATCGTCTTACGGATTTTTATTGCATTACGTGAGACGTGTAAACCTACAATTCATATGTTGTTTGTGGGTAATAGGGCTCCGTCTCACGATAATTATCTGTGAGACCTTCCCGAGTTTTTGTGTAAATTTTATTAAAGGAAAAATAAAGTTATGAGGTTAAATAGAAGAATAGGCATTGTAGGTATTGTGTATGACCGTATAACGGAGCTCATTATGTAAGACGGATCAATCCGATCCGATAAAGAGATGGTCAACACGGATCAACTCTTGTCAGTGGTCAATCAACATGGGTAAACTCCGATCAATGCAGAACTCAAGTCAACTAATATGACAAGTAATACTTTCATGTATATCATAAAATAATTACTTTTATGAGTATTATATAATAATTTCAAAAATATTTTTACATAATATACATAAAAATATTACATAACACAGTATAAAAATACTACATATAAGAATATAAAATAGGCACAAAATATTACATTATGTAATACATGATCCACTTATGCGGATGCTTGCAAAAAAATAAATATGGACCCTCAGTGCTTGTCAATCTTCCTCCTAAGAAACTCATCTCTCTCTCTCTCTCAAAATAACAATCTTTTTTTTTCATAGTATAGTTACCTTACCATTTGCTTCAACATCAGCACGAGAATTCAATAGGGATGAAAAGTTGAACCAAATATTGAACGATAGATATTGTTGGATCTACATTAAAATGATCAAACGAAGACTCGTAGCGAATCGCAACATCATCAATTGTATATTATAACTCAAAAGTGTGATAAAAGTGCTATAATCACTCTCTATTGATTTTGAAATTATCGGAAAACAATAACAATTTGTGGGGTTAAAAAAAAAAACCCCCTTTTCTTATTTATCATAAGACAACCCCGAAAAAGTAAAGAAAACTTCTATATATACTAATATTCAAAACCTAGAATCCTAAAACGTGCCAAAACAAGAGTTGTAGAACAATTAAAATTACTTGTAAATAGTTTGGAAAAATAAGACTTCTTGAGAAACAAAAGTTAAAGACACTAAAACTAACATAAAAATACTAATAAATAAGATAGATTAGATAAAATCTATTTAATCCACATCAATAAGATAGCATGACATCTGAGGATATTCGCTACTCAATCCTTATCATATATAGAGTTTGGTTAGCGAATAGCTGAAGTCGTAAACCGAACCGTAATGAAATTTTTTTTTTTCCCAAACCTGTTTAGCAATTACCCACAAAATTATCATCCCTATTCCAAACATTAATTACAAGCTAGCTAGATTTAAATATAAAAACTCATACGTCTAAAGCGAAGAAAAAAAAATCGAACAAAATAACACTTGACAAGCATCAACTATTGGCATATTTTGTAAGCATCCATAATTTATCTAGAAGCCCTTTAATAAAATTAGCCATTCACAAATGAGAATAAAAGAAGATGAAGCTGGAAATCCATAAATGAGTTCCTTGTAGAATATTTGAAAAAAATGAAAATTTTAGTACCAATTCAAAAAAGACTGTAGATATAGTTGAAATTCCTTAAAAACATCAACATTGTAGGCAATGCAGTGGACAAACATAGAGAATCAGACTCTTAACAAACATGCTCTCAGATCTCTCCATCCCAGAGTTCTTCAAAGGTTTTGTATTCACCGAGCGTCTCGTGCACAAATCCAGAACCCCTTATCAGTCTTGCCTGAAATTTACAAACAAATTTCAAGCCTTAAGAAATCCAGAGACGAATATTCTCAATGATTTGGAAGTTAGATTCTAATATTGCACTTTACAATTTGCATACTCTTGAAGCTGAGATTAACTTGCCTGCTCGATTTCAGAGAACTTGACAAACAAGTCATCAGGTATGGACCAGTCAAAAACATCAAAGTTCTCTTTGATCCTCGACTCGTTTGTACTCTTTGGGAGTACACTATGACCCGATTGCAGTCCCCAACGAAGAGCAACCTGTGCAGGTGTCTTCCCCAATTTCTCTGCAGTCGCAACTAAAATAGGATGCTTGAGGACTTCACTCTTGAGCCATGTTGAGCCTGGAGAACCCAATGGTGAATAAGCCTACAAGCCAACCAAAGGTTAGAACTAAAGGAATTAGTAAAACATGGAAAATACAAAAACAGATCGTAACATGGATAATATGATTCACAATTCTAAATTTTGTCGACTCACAGATAGGTGGACTCCCTTGGATTTACAGAATTCCCTCAGTTTAGCCTGCTGCCATGAAGGATGACATTCGACCTGGTTGACAGCTGGAGGAATGCGTGCAACAGCCAACAGATCACCCAGTTTTTTCACTGAGAAATTGCTAACCCCTATTGCTCGGGACTTTCCAGAATCACAGAGTGCTTCCATGGCTTTCCATGTGCTGGGTATATCTGTCACAGCAAGGTTTTCAGGCTCGAAGCCAACAGACCCCTTCTTCATCCGCACTGGCCAATGAATCTGCAAAGTCATATGGTTTTATCCGTAAACCAGTGGCGTATACTTAGATTGTAAGATTCAAGTAAAAGCCAAATACTTTAATGTGTAGAAGAGAATAAAAAAGGGAAGAAAAATGAAGCTGCTCGCGCACTCCCACTTCTAAGGAAATCCTTAAGGCACTATCAAAGTTCTTAAAACTTTGAACACAGCTTTGAGATATCTCGATAATTTTGACTTTCCTTCCATAGTACCTGAGCATACAATTATAAGATCATGGAACAGAACGTACCAGGAACAAATCAACATATTCAAGTTGCAATTCCTCCAGTGTTTTGTTTAATGCCACAGGCACATCTTCTGGTGCGTGGTCAGTGCACCTACAGAATTCAGGAGGCGATTTCATTCAATACCACAGTTAGGAGTAAGGTAAGGACAATTTGTGCCTAAAGCAAGATCATAAGTCACATTTAATTCATGAAAAACAGCTCAAGACCTCAAGAAAAAGAGGTTGATGTACAAACTATCAACAAATAGAAGTTACCAACAATCTTCGGGACAAGTTCATACTATTATACCATATATTCCAGGCGTCAATCTCCATTGAAATGATTATAACTATAATTATCCCAACAAATTAGAACAATCACCTTCACAGATAATGCAGTAGAATATTTAACAACTAGCAATCAAGCAGCAGACATTTTTCATTTAATCGCACACGAATTGAATAACTTTGCACCAGTACATGTTAATCCAAAAAAGATTACCAGAGTTTTGAGGTAATAAACAAATCCTCCCTCTTCACAACTCCATCTTCAAACAACTTCTTCAGAACTATACCAATCTGAAAAGAACACTGGATGAGTCTCATGGACATATTTAAGTTACACATGCATCTGATGTGTTATTGTTTATTAAATATGTGCTTATGCATACACATAGATCATTCTTACGTCGTTGTTTGAAGCAATCAGCACCTCGCTTTCATAAGAGACTTAGGAATTGTTCAAAGCCTATATGAAATACCTAAGTAGTACTTTTCTCTTTATCTACTTCAGAAATAAGTCACAGAGCAATATGAGCCACAAGCTTTAGGTAGCTTGAATATGTGCAATGATAGCTCTCAAATAAACAGAAAAATGAATACGATGACAATTATAATGACCTAATCCATCATCTCTCCTCATCGACCATAAATTACACACGTAGCTACTAATGCATTCCAAACCATTTTTGCATCAGAACATTGAGAACAATATATCTCTGCTCTCATTCTGTACTATTTTATAGTTTGAAAACCATAAAGTCTAACAAAATTACTAATCGGATTTTTCTACAATGAATCAGAGGAAATGATTATATGCTCAGAAAACGGTGATAGAAGTTAATACCTCCTTTTCATTGTTATAAGCTCTAGCACAGTCAATGTGGCGATATCCAATCTGCATAGACAAAGCACAAGAAATTGATCAGTGCTACATGCTCCATAATTGCCGAAGAGTCCATGATTCCACTCTCTCTTGTAGCCGTGAATAATATTGCACAAACAAATGGAAATTAATGTTTCATCAAGCTGATTAACTTAGATTGAGAGGATTCTAACCTCATACTATAATTTACTATCCCAAACTATAGAAAATGCTCCAATAGAACAAACAATATCCAGTTTCATCCACAATTTGAAGAGAACATCAAATGAAATTGAACCAATGAACTTTGATCACCAACACGTTCATTCAACCGTTCATCTACAAAAAACCTAAAATCACACACACACACACACACACACACCTTGATTGCTGCTTCAACAGCTTGACCAACGACACCAGGCTCCGATTGCCACGTACCAAGTCCAACAGAAGGAATTTTGGCCCCAGTGTTCAACACGTAGTGCAATATCTTGGCCATTTGTGAGATTTCTAGAGAGAGAATAATGGAATGCAAAATGTTGTGAACAATAAAACGCAGAGAAGACTGAAGAGCGTCGGCTGACTCGGTGAGTCAGTTCGGAGCTTATAAGCGGGAGTATTAGTAACAGAATGAAAATGCTCCTATTTCTATACGACGTCGTTCAATGTACGTGGACGATTCATTTGGACTGCACGGCACTCCGAAGATTCGCAAATGTGTGGTATCTATCGATCATTCTCGAGACTTCCTTAAATTACCAAATAATTTTTTGGGAAAAAAAAGCTTTTTTAATCCTTTATATTATCTTATTAGATTTTCTGTATTCTATTTTTCATTTTTAGTCCTCTGTGCTTAAAATATATCATTTTTAGTTTTTTTATCTGCAATATGAGGTAACTATTTTTTTCTTTTTTATTACAATTTAATTTCAACATCCAAAAAAGTTTTTATTCATCTAATATGTTTAAATTAATATTAATAACTAAAAATTCTATTTTTCATCCCCGATATAAGTGAATTAGAGTTTTGTAACTATGAGAAATGAAACATTTTAACATTAAAATTGATATTAACCAATTAACAAATTTATTTTTCAGAAATTATATATTTCGTGCCTGAAACGGATAACACAAAACTAAAAGAATAACATTAATGTCTTAGCATTAAAATTGATATTAAGTAATTAACAAATTTAATTTGCACAAATTATATACATTATGTGCCTGAAACAAATAATACAAAACTAAAAGACTGACATTAGTGATATTCTGCTAGTTTTCAAATTACAGCAAATGATCCATGGAGTGGAGTTGTAGTCCGTTAAATACTTAAATTCTATAACAGAGTAATTTGAAAAATAGCAGAATATGATTAATATCATTTTTTCAGTTTTGTGTTATCTGTTTTAGGCACGAAATGTATATAAATTGTGAAAAATAAGTTTGTTAATTGCTTGATATCAATTTTGATATAGAATTTTAATTATTAATATTAATTTAGACATCTTATATGAAGAAAAAAATGGTGTTATAATTAAATTGTAACTAAGAAGAAAAAGAAAAAAGTAACATGCTATTGCAAGTAAAAGAACTAAAAAATGATATTTTTCAAACATAAATGACTAAAAATCAAAAGGCGAAAGATAAAAGACTAAAAATTTAATGAGACAAATATAGATGACCAAAACACTTTTTTTCCCTAAATTTTTAATATTGTGAAAATTAGAATCATCGTATTTTAATTTTAAATAAATTAAAAAATGCATACAATGTTTCAATCTATATTTATGAAATATTTGATTTCAACTCATTCATTTTTATTAAATATCATATTATATTATCATATTCATATTTTAAATTATAAATGAGTTCTTATATTAAAAACATGATTGTTGTATGATCTAATTGTGATTTTTACAAACCCAAGATCGATTTAGCAATATGACAAAATTTCATGGAAAATAGTACGTCAAATAAATATAACTCACCTCTCAGAATTTTGTTAAAAACTTTTAATTAATAGTATTGTCTACATCATATCACAATCATACACTTACGTGACATATTCAAAAAAGATCCTAAATAGAAATTGCTTGATCACATCGAACAAACTATTTTCTTTTGTAGGAGAATATATAGTGATTAAATAATATAGTAATTAGTAAACATTTTTTCTTTAACGAACGAAAATATTATCATGATTGGGAAACATCCTGTGCAGACAAAAAGAAGATGATGAAAAGTCTTGAGTGTAAAATGTATTACGAAATTCGTGTCTTCTTTATAATATATTAGTGTAGGACCAGTAATATACGAGTTTAAAAAAAAAAAAACATAGTTAAATTATAAATATCATTTAATATTGAAAAGATATATTTTATTTTATGTTCTGTCCATTATCAAATTTAGTATAAACCATAATCAAATTAATTGATATGTTATTTAATTATATATATATATATATATATTTTGCATTCGTAAAGAAATGTAAATATTGTTTATTATTATATATATTTATATATGTTGTTATTTCTATCATATTATTAATCTTCCAACAAATTTTTCGATTTTTTTAAAATTAAACTCACCCCAAATTATTTACTTTGATGCTTTCCATCTTTCAAAAAATAGATGTGTGTAGGATTGGAAAGGCTGTTGATAGCCCTACTCTAATTATTGTTAATAACTAAGTTTGTAGATTTTATTGTTGGCTTCTGGTTTATAAAAGTAATTGTTAGATGTATACATAGGTGGTTGTTTATATTTTTTTTAAATTTAAGGAGATCAACAGATTCTACTCCTACTTTTTAGGGTGACTCGAACTCATAACATATGTCTAGATAGCATATGTCTTTTACCATAAGGTTATTCATGTTTCGTCTTAAGATGTATACAAAGACTTGGTCTTACATCTCTCACATTGAACAAAGTTTCAGTTTGAGCTTCCAACCCCTCCCAAAAAAAAAAAACCTATCGTAAGATTTTCTATAGCATTAATTCCATCTGACTTTTAGTTTATATTTTTTATTTGTATATTTTTTAAAATTTAGTCTAAAATTATATTAAAAATATCTCCCTGGTTTATTTTTTGGGATTTGTCAAATCATCTTAACAATTTAAAAATATTTCTAATTTTGTTCAGAAAAACAAAAAAATAAAATTTAATGTGAGAATGTGTTCTATTGGAATTTTATATATAAAAAATAATTGTTAGGAAATTATTGTCTAGATTTTGATGAGACAAAACACTATTGTAATAGAAAAATAGAGTACCATTTTTTTCACAATGTTTAAGTGATATTAGACTAGGACCTTTGAGTCTAGAAGTATAGGATGAAGAATGGAGGATCTCAAAATTCAGTAACCAAGAGTTGACAAAAAAGAAGAAAATGTTGCAAGCAGTAAGCAAACAAGTACTGTGAAAGAAGTAAGCAAGCTACTGAAGATAGCAGAATTCTGGCAAAACAGTAAGCATAGTTATTGCAAGCAGCAAGACACTCACCAAAGGACCAGTAAGATGCAATACTCTAGAACATAAAACTCGATTCATATAAACTATGTTTTACATAAAGTCCCATATGAGATCGTCTCATATAAGACCTACTCTAAATCGTTTGTTGTCTTATTAATTCATACAAAGTCTATCCAAGAATTTGAGATTATACAATTTCTAAAGACATCAAGTATTAATCGAGAACTTAATTTTATTCTCGAGTAAGTTTTTTGTTAAATTTAAAGTTCAAAATTATATGATGGTATATTTACAATTAGGATTTATTTGATTTTTTTAGCTTTCGAATTTATATTTGATCAAATATGTTATAGTCTGTACCTATAGGTCTAACTTAACGACAGATACATATCTCACCTTGAGCAATCGTATGCTGATGAACTGGAGTTTGAGAAAATTCCTTTTTTTTTTCTTTTTTTTCTTTCTATTTTAACTTTTTATTGCATCCTAAGTTCTTGAATTATATTTTATAGTTTAATTGATAGTTTTGAACTAATTAAAGCCTAAATGTTAAACTTATCCTACAAACTTAGTATATTGAATATGAACTTTGGGTAAATTATGATTGAGATTCATGGTAATTGTGTATTTGATCTTGATGGAGGTTTTGTTATTGTTTTTCTCATAGTGATTATGTTTTTATTTCTACACAATTGAATTGGAAAAAAACTATTTTACACTTACTTGTGAAAACAGTGACCTCTTTCATTTACATTAGTAAGTTGTAATAGTAATGAATGCTTAAAATCTTGTTGTCAAGATGTTGGAGTATTTATTTATTTATTTAGAGTTTTCTTAGTGTATTTTCTTAGTCTTGTATAATTACATTTGTACAATCAATCCTAAATTGTTTGAAAGTTGTTAATTCTTATTTCTGTACAATTTTAAATAGATCATATGATACAAGTTTGAATCATTTACATGATTTGCATATTTTAATTGCAGGAATAGAAAACAAAAAAAAATGATATAATTTTTGTTTCTCAGGTCACAATTCGTTCTATTCCAAAAGTTGGTCGAGAATTCCAATCATTTGAATAAGCACTTGAATTTTACAATAACTATGCTAGACAAACAAAGTTTACTACACATATTGCAAACTTTATTAATTTGAACTTTTAAATCTATGTGACATTACGCGGTGATATTAAAAATTGTCCACAACAGGTGAGATACCCATTCGTTTGATGATTAAAATAAATCAATTCATTTCTTCCCTTATGCATTTATCCAATAATATCGGTCGTTGATGGAGTGCTCAAAGAATTTCTATGTGCTCTTAAAACCATGGACGAAAAAATCGCCGAAATATCGAGATTTTTGAGACACCGAAATAAAAACGGGGTGTATAAAAATTTCGTCAAAATATCAATAAAATATCGGAAAAAATCGGTATAATATCGTTTTCGGTAAATAGTGCATCATTTTTGTGGGATATCGCCGATATATCGCAGATATATCGGTCGGTGGTTTTTTTGAATTTTTTTTTTAAAGGTAAATGTATTAGTGCCCCTGGAAGTGAAGAGTATAAAATGCAAAATGACATAAATTTCTTATTCAATTATTTATGACAAAGTCCATGCAAAATACATATTTGAAATAATGAAATTAATTAGGCTAGTGTGTTAAACAATGAAATACGTATTTGAATTCAACTATATTTTTAATTAAATAATTAGTAAATTATTTGAATTTAGGTTCTTCTCATAAATTAATTAGGCTAGTGTGTTAAACAATGAAATATCGTATTTGAATTCAACTAATAGTTTTAATTAAATAATTAGTAAACTTATATTTAGTAAAGTATTTGAATTTAGGTTCCTATCATAAATTATCATGGCTAGTGTGTTAAACAATGAAATATGTATTTGAATTCAAAATTTGTCAATGTTATCATAACATACAACGTTTATATAATAATTTATCTCTATATTTGTTGTAAATATATAATTTTATTTGGAATTTTAAGTTCAATATATATATTAATGTTAGTTATAATATTATGTAAAGTACTGGATATATTTTTAAATTTTTTGCGTAAAAAACCGATATTTCCACCGAAATCGATATATCCGTCGATATTTCCGTAAAATTAAGGTACCGATATTTCTACTGATACCGATATTTTTGTCCTTGCTTAAAACTCATTTGAACCGAGCTAAAAGTGCGGTCCTGATTGAACCGCTGAACCGGCCAATCGAACCGGCTGGGTAAACATTGAATGGGACCGACCTATATCCGACGTGGCGCAAGAGATTCCGACGGAACAAAACGACACCCAAGTATGTTCCGACAGTTACCAATCAACTAGGAACATTTACAAACAAAAAAGAAAAAAGAATAAAAAAAATGGTGCAGAAAGACAGCCACGTAGGACTGTCGGAAAAGCAATTATTAATCCACTAACAGTCTACCGTTGTATTTAACCACTTGATTAAACAATTGCTAATCAAACACTTTATTCACTCCAAAAAAACAATTAGTATAATAATAATAAGAAGCGCATCAAGAAATTGTTTAATGGTATTTTTCAGCTCAACGCTTCATTTGATTTGGCCAAGATTCAATCTTCATCAAACCCCTCTGAATCAATTCTGATCAATCAACCAAATCCTCTCAAAACCCACATTTTTCAGACAAAAGAAAAATGGGGGGAATTGAGGAAATCTAGGGATTTGAAGAGGGCCCTTTTCCGATTTTGAAAGGAAAAAAGGGCCCTTTTTGAGGAAGAGGAAAATGAAGGAGTTGTTGGGTAGCCCTGGGACTGTCACTGGATTGCTATTAAGAATTGGGCAGTGTTTGTTTGCAGCTTCTTCAATTGGAGTTATGGTTTCTGCTCTTGGGTTTTCCAATTTCACTGCTTATTGGTACTTTTCTTGTTTTTCCCTTTTTTGGGTAGTTTAATGTTTTTTTTTTTTTTTTTTTTTGTGGTTGGTGATTTTTATGTGCAATTATAGCTGCCATTTTTTTGTTTCTGGGATTTCTGGAAATGGAAATCTTATCCTAAAGGAAATGTGCATTTGATGGAATTAATGATTTTGTTTAGTTTCTTGTAGTGTAGTTGGATTCTCTTAGAATATGGTTATCCATATATGGTGGATCTGTGATTGCATTATTTTTGGGAATTATTGTGTTTCTTTAATTTGGTGGTTTTGAAAAGATGGGATTGTTGGATTTGAGCTTTCTTTGAACTATTTTCTTAATTTAGAATTGCTACTTATCGATAAAAATAAGCTTGAATTGACTACATTGCTTGCTCGTTTATGGAGACATTTGAAAGATGGAAAATGAATAGTTTGTTCGATGTGCTCGTTTTACAACACTTAGGGCACGTTTTATATATGTATCACGTGCTTGATTTCTTCATATGAATGCTTTTTTTTTGTAAAGTGGCCTTGAATTTATTCGTAAGTAGAAGAATTGAGACTATACAATTTCTGGATTCAGCTATCTGATTGCATCGATGGGGCTTCAAGTGTTATGGAGCTTTGGACTTGCGTGTCTCGATATATATGCTTTGCGGATAAAACGGGACCTCCGCAATCCAGTCCTAGTTAGCCTGTTCGTTGTTGGTGATTGGGTAATTTCTCTGGCCCTTCAATTTTAAGTGAGATGATGTGATAATATGGCTAATTATCTATACAAGCTGTTATGATAATCGAATGAAGTGTCTTCTATCTCTTCATCAAGGAAGTTTACGTCTGAGTAGTTTGCCTTTAGTTTCTTTAAGTTAAGTAATGAATTTGTATGCTGATTTTCTTCTCGACTTCTGAAAGTGAATCTTGTGCAGTTGAACTCTTGCCTCTGCATTTCATAGTGTAATTCTAATGCAAAGATCATGTCTTAGAACCTTTTAACTCTGCATGATTTAATACAAAAAGCCCAATATGAGAAAGTGATTCCTTCTTGTGTCCATTTATAAGACAGATTTCATGTAATTTGATCATTTTTATTTGTACGAGTATAGCAATTTTTTTCACTTTATTGAACTTTTAGAAACTGAGAATAAGGTCCTCAAAAGTGTTCGGTAAAAATTTAAAAATAAGATCTTATTTCACATGTTAGAGTTTATTAGGTATATTTTTAAGAAGTAAAGAAATTTCAACTTATTTCTAAAATAAGATCATACTCTTTATAAACTCCATCAAATTTGATCATTTAAATGACACAATTGTCATTACCAACATCTTATAAGCTCCACGTTTTTTATTTATCCAAACACTTCACCTTATTTTTTAAAGTAAGATAAAACATCTTATAATATGGAAGAGCTTATAAGCTCTTTTAAATAAGCTTAGCCATTGAATTACTTGTACATCAACTTCTCAAACGTGTCCTATCGAGGCTATCTCAGTAACATTAACTTGCCGTTTAAACTTTTCAACTATTTTCTTGCTCAGTTGACTCAACGACTAGAGATTAAATGCAGGTGACAGCTACATTATCACTTGCTGCTGCATGTTCATCAGCCGGGATTGCAGTTTTGTACGCAAAAGACTTGAAATTCTGTAGAGGGCCATCGCATCTCCCATGTGACAGATTCGAGATTTCCATAACTCTCGCATTCGTTACATGGTTCCTTATCGCCATGTCTTCTCATGTCATGTTCTGGATATTAGCATCTGTCTGAATGATTTCACATTCATGTTTCTTTTCACAGATAATCTAATTACTGCATTTAACTTGGAAGTAGTTTCATGTTTTTTATGATTTTAGGTTTTTGGTCCCCTCAATATCTGTATTTTGTTCCCCTCAAGTTAGGGATGTATAATTTGAACATGTAATATTTTCATTTTTAATGAGTAAATGGCCATATTTGCTTAGTGCAATTATTTGAATTCAAAATTTCTATCAGATTGCATTATAAGATGAATTTGAAATATGTATACTAGCTTGTTTGATGAGTTCATTCTATAATGGATTCAAAAATTATCCATCTCATTTTGAATTATTTTCAAAGTGATTTTAGTGGTTTGAAATAAACATATTATGTTGTCATCTAAAATCCTTCCTTCAAATCCTATATTGAATTATTCTGTTTGAATGCCTAGTATGTTTGTGCAAGAGCTTTTGTAATTTTGAATTTCGCAGATAAGATTTATCAATTTTAGTTTTGACAAACTTCTTTCTCTTGATACTACAATAACTAGTATAGTTAGCAAAACTATGTAAGCAATGAAAATATTAGGAAAAACAATAAAAAATCTTTACAAACTTAAGAACAGTTGATTTGTTTCTATTGGTAAACATGTTTGTAACGTTTTTAATCCGGAAATACATTACCAACATTAATATTGGATTTGTTATTATCTGTAGGAGTAATTTGAAGATTAGTACAACATTCATGCAATCTTTCATCATCTAATGAAACCAGCTTTTTAGATTAAACAAAAAAAAAAAAAAAATCAAAGGCTTCCAATGATTCAAATCTACTATTTAAAGATGAAAGAGTAATGTCAATTGTAACAAAAAATAATTGATATTAAAATATCCCTCAACATCATGAAAATTTTCATCAAATAGATTCTTCCAATGAGTTTTACGATTTTAGGAATGTAGGATCAATATTCATTTTAGATGCAAACTCCTTGGCCAATGCCATGATAGATTGAAAACTTACTCCTATTTTTCAAAATAAGAAATTAGATCATTGAAAGTCTTTATTGCAATATCAATTTGTATTTTTTGAGATTGTAATTATTTTATCAATCAAGTCAATTTTTTTCAGAATGTTGTGTCATATAGTCATTCCCAACTAAAACTCAAACATTTCAAATTCATTGCTAAAGATTCCATAGGACTTTTAGTTTTGGCTTTTTGAAACTCTTGATAATTCAAACATTACCATCATTTTGCAGAACTAGAAAATTAGCACAACTCCAAAAAAACTACACAACTTGAACACATGAATTTCTCATATTGTAACTCATTAAATTAAGAGAATGACAAGTTCTTGACTGTCTCTTAAACACTGTTTTTTCCTACATTTTCGAAGCATCCCCTGTAATAATACTAATAACACATTCAATCTCATCAGCAACTTCTTTCATCGAAGGGCGATTTTGCCTTCGATCATCCAAGCACGCTGCAGCCAGATTCCCAATAGCTTTCATCGTCTCCAATTCGACCTCAGGGGCCCCGTCTTTAAGCACCGGATCGATCACAGCCATCAGATTGTCCTCATCGAATATCCTCTTCATGTAAACCACCAGGTTCACATTCTCCTCTTCCCTGTTGAAATCAATAGCTTTCTTGGAAGTCAAAAGCTCCAATAAAACGACTCCAAAGCTATAAACGTCGCTCCTATCAGTCAACTGCAGGTTGACATAGTATTCTGGATCCAGATACCCAAGCGTCCCCTGAGCCGACGTGTGAATGTGAGTGCAATCCCTCTCACTCAACTCAACGAGTCGAGAGAGCCCGAAATCGGACACTTTTGCATCAAGATTTTCGTCCAACAATATGTTGCTCGTCTTCACATCACGGTGATAAATGGGGGGAATGGCGGATGAGTGGAGATAGGCGAGGCCGTCAGCTGTCTGATGCGCTATGAACAAGCGCCTCAGCCAGTTGAGTGGGGCCCTCGTTCGTGCATCAGACCTGTGCAGATGCTCGAAGAGGGTCCCACTTGGGACGTACTCATAGATCAAGAGAGGCTGCTCGAGCTCTACACAACAACCAATCATTCGGACCAAACTTCGATGATTGACCTGGCAGAGGATCCGGACCTCGTTCAGGACCTGGGCCACGCCCTTGGCGTTTCCGGGCTTGGCCCGTTTGACGGCTATTTCCGTCCCGTCTTCGAGAGTGCCTTTAAACACCTCTCCAAAGCCACCTGAACCAAGCATGTTTTCCTTGGAGAAATCAATGGTTGCCTTCTTCATCTCTTTCCCCGAAAACACCTTTGCCGATTTTCCAGTGCTGTTGGCGTTCAAGATATCTTCGCGCTCTTTCACTAATATCTTTCGAGCTGCTTTCCTCGTGTGTTCACGTTGTCTGTACACTAGAAAGCCCGTTAAGACTACGAGCACAACCACCCCTACACAAGCTGTAGATAAGTCTAGTTAAAAAAATAAGAAAATTTATTAACACCTGAACCCCATTTCAGACTCTCAGCAATCTCTTCATCTCCAAATTTATTACTTTTTTTTTTTTTTCAGTCTTTTTTTTTCTAAATTTCTTTTATATACAATTTCAAGGTAAAATGTTATCTTTATATTATTTTCTTACTTTCTTTTTTGTTCATTATTGTTAATTTATTATGTTTGAAATTGTATGTGATTTAGTGATTACTTCGAAAACAATGATGAATGATTTTGCATTTTGCTGTTTATTCATTTTTTGATTAGTACTTGGAATATTGCCTACAAATTTTGATTTCTTGTTTATATGTGCCCGAAAGTTCTACCAAGTTATCTATTTTTTTACATTGACGTTGTGAAGTTTAGGTGTATTTAAGTTTAGAATTTACATTGATGTTGTGACAAATCTATACTCTCAGTTTAGAGTTATTGTATTTTTGTTATAAGTTGACTCGGCCCCTGAGTTGAAGTACAGGGTCCGTAACTGAGTCTATTGTCTCAATAATCATAAATGGGATTTGCAGGTTGTTGCATAAAGATAAAGAATTTGGCCATTGGAAAGAAACTATTCTCAGATATAAAACTTACACCCAATAACCGGAGAGTGATTCTTGTGGTATTTGCAGCCAGTTCCATGTCGACACTCTGCACATAATAATAAAGCCAATGATAACAAGGAAGTACGAGGTTTTGATTGGCATATTATCATAATTCATAACCACATTATTACTTGTGCAATTTAATAGTGTACCAATGGAAAAAAATAAAAGGGGAAATTGCAAATTTAGGACATTATCTTTAAATCATGAATTAATGAAAGAAACTAATTTTTCGGAGTCCGACATTGGGACACTAACTTTTCAATTTGGGCAACTTTAAGACAAAAAAACTTGAAATTACAAATTTCGGGTCCAATCGCATAAGATTTTGGCTTCTTGCTGAAGTGATTTGGCCCGAAATTTGTGTAAAATTAACCCGAAATTCAAGATTTCGGGTTTTTTTACCCTAATATCGCCCAAATTAAAAAGTTAGTATCTTAATGTTGAGGACTGAAAAAATTAGTGTTTTCACTGATGAATGACTTAAAAATAATGTAAATTTGCAATTTTCTCAAAGTAAAAGATAGAAAAGTGACCAACTTTGGCAAAATCCAGTTGCAGAATCCCAGTATCTGCCCTTCTTGCAAAGGCATCTTTTCTGGCCATTATCAGCAGGATCAGACAAGCACTTGGAAAACGGCAACTGACGGCAGTCTAACGCCGTCTGGCAAGGAGGCTCCAATGGCGACATATACATGAGCTCCAAACCGGGCTGTGGCCACTTGGCAAACGGCAAGTTGGGGTCGAAGTTAACGTAGCTCTGATATGCCATGCATCCATTTGGATGAACACGAATGATGTACGAATTCTGGGATCCCCCTGTCCGAAACGAGCAACACAGTTGCTGCTTTTTACACGCAGCAGCTGATGGGGTGTTGTCGATGTAAGTGTGACAGGGGCAATTCGTCGAACAGTTGATAGGCACCTACATACATTGTCAATTTTGGGATTAAATCACGAAAATAAATTGGGTACAGCTTCAATCTAGTTTAATCCCTTACTGAGTTTCGTAGGTTGGACCCGATCCATTTATTTCATACTTTGGGCCCTTTTTTCTACTAGTTTCTTGAAAAACAAATTGTTGCTCTTTTGATTTTTTTTTTCCCAGGTATTTTGGTAAATTATATTTTTGTACATGTTCATGAATAAAACCACGTGATATTGTTGGTGTTGGTACGAGATAGAATGGACAACCTAAATATGAATGGTACGGATTGATATTAAAAAAAAAAACTGATTCTATTAATTAATGGTACAAAATTTGGTTAAATAATAATAATAATAATAATAATAATAATAATAATAATAATAATTAATGGTACAAACTAGTGTCATCTACACTAATGAAAAAGATGAAACTATCAAAATTTGAGTAGAAAAAATAATAGTTAAGTTGTAACTAAATTCTTCTCTTCTTTAAATGGTTAGGATAATTCACGAAGTAGGAAGTATTTATAATTGAAATATCATTAAACCAATATTCAATAGACAAATGTAGGGAGGATAAATGATATAATTAAATAAGAGATGATATCAAAAATCTAACTTAAAATATGAATCTTTCAACTTACAATATAAAAATTTGGAGTGACACTCCTGTGCACAAGGTGCAACAATACTGTTATATTATATGAAATGATACTGTTATATTAATATAACAGTATCACTTCATATAATATAACAGTATTACTTCATATAATATAACAGTATTACTTCTATAATATAACAGTATTACTTCATATTAACAGTATCACTCATATAATATAACAGTATTACTTCATATAATATAACAGTATTGTTGTGCACAGATTTGGATCCGTGCACCTTGTGCACAAAAGTTTTTGCCAAAAATTTGAAATTGAAGTCTCAATTTCTTTAATCAAAATACATAAAACCTATCGCAAAACACTACATTTCAAACCAAATGAAAGTTCGAGATCAATTATCATTCAATTCGAGCTCAATTGAGCAAAAACTAAACAAAAGTTCCGACTTAATTTGGCCGAAACAAAAGACTCAAATATTATATCAACCACAACGTGGAAAAATCATGAATTTTGTAATGTAATTAAAAAAAATTATGTTGCAATTAAAACGATCATATTTTAAATTGGTTTCTGAAACTAACTCTTGTTCCCACCATATATTTATATTCCAAAATAATTCTTTAAATAAGGAAAAAAAAAAAACCATAAACAAGAACACAAAAGCCAAACCTGCAAATGCAACATATTATCAGTGCAATTCAGCAGAAGTATAGTATTGCTGCTGCTAATATTAAAAGGGGTAGAATCGTCAATCTGAAAGCCTTCACTGCTGTAATCTTGCGAGAAGCACGTCCCCGGAGTGACACCTGGCGACCCGATAACCAATCGTTGGGCTTTCGGGTCGAGAGATTGGATCGTGTACGGCCTCCCTGCCTTGGACACAAAGTACAACGTACTACTCGCCGGATCACACTTCACTTTATAGGCCCGATCACCGCAGTTCGGGCCGGTGCTCATCGGATACGGCACCGGAGTCTTGCCGCAGGGCCCGCAATGCATTTCGGCCACTGCTGTTCTGTACGATGAAGAAAGAAATATTGCAAGTAGAAGTGTAGTTAGTTGATGGATTGTGGAGTTTGCCATTGGACAAGAAGTATGCATGTGGTGGTCAACATGTATTTATATCTAATACTCATATATTTTCGAGTCCAAGTTAAATGTCATTTTAGTTAAAATTTTCAGAGACAATGCATTTAGTTAGGTTTTGTCCATTTTTTACGATCAATTCTACGTAATTCAGTTTTGGTCCTTTAACTATATTTTTTGTCCACTTTCATTTGGTTTTAATTATTCGAACTTTCAATATTCGTCAATGTGGACGTCGAAGTTGTACACGTGTATTTCTCAATTCCGACTTCCATGCAGACTAAAATTGACATTTAAAGCAAAATCACACGAAAGCTAGAAAAAAAGGTGATAGTTAAAGAACTAAAATCGAAATACGTAAAATTGGTGGTAAAAAAATTGTGGACAAAACCTATGTTACAGGACGAAATTAAATTGAGATTTTCCCAAGTTTTTTTAATCCTAAAATAAGTGTACGTCATTAATTATATGATTTCATAAATATTTATGTATTCATATCTACCAAAATTGTTTTCACTTACTTCTGTCAAATTAAATGAGATACAAAGTGATTATTAGAAATATACCTATAATAATTATACTTAAATAAGAGCAGATCATTCTTTTTATTTGACTTTCTTAATTAATTTGTGTCCAAAATTTTGAAACGGAATTTATTTTGGGATGAAAGATATTAATTTTCATATGATTATGATGGGGCTAAATTAATTTGTACATTGGATTCTAGTTTTTAATCTTGTCCATTTTGAACCTCGTGGTGAGCAATTTGTGATGAGCTGCGTATAGACAAGTATGTGTATGTACCAAATATCTATATCTTGAAGGGAAGAAATTAAACAAACTTTGAGTAAAACGAGGGGTTTTGATTGGACATGGGTAGTGAATTTACGTCAATTCGTTGTGTTCCATGTTTATGGGGTTTCTTACAAACCAGACAACAATTTTTGATAAAGATTTGTGTGATCAGAATATAATGATCAACAACACATGCATGTTGCTAGCTCATCACACACTTATAATATCCCTCTTTCACTTCATCTCATGTTTTTATACGTGTGTCCCCGCAATATTTGAAGCAATCTTGCATTCTCTCAAACAAAGTGCTTGTTGGAATTATTATTTGGACCCGGGTCGTTGAATCGGGTCAATGAATCGTCCATGTGAATTAACCTTATTCAATATACTGAAGTTAATTATAAAATAGTAGGTGGAAGTTAACATGCACAAAAAAGGATTTTGCCAAGCACCATGAAAACACAATACTTCTCCTAAACATTAAAATTAGCATTTTTTTTTTTTTTTTTTGTGATTTCCATCCTGACATAGGGTAGAAATAATATCAAAACAAACCGTGATTTCAACTGCGTTTAGAATCAGGTAATTTAGTGTTTTTCTTCAATGTAGTTTTAGATTTTTGCACAAATTAATGAAATTTGACATTCCTTCCATTCTAAAATAAATGTCGTTTTATTTTAAAAAATGTTTATCCCAAAATAAGTATCATAATATAATAGAATATCAAGAATCATGTGTTTTTATTCTATCAAAAATGTCTTCATATACTACTCTCAAATTGAATCAGATAAAAAGTGATAAGCAGGAATTTTTAATGATTGTATGTATATACTTAACCAAGGATAGATCAGCTTTTTCAATTTGTGTGCAAAATTATAAAACAACAAGAATTTTGTATGGAGGGTTAAAAAACTATCTATCCATATTTAAGTACGTTTAGTATAAATAAATTACCAATAATCACTTTTAAATATCATATAATTTAATAGTAGGAAATGAGAATATTTTGTTAGTCTTATCAACAAATATTTATTGAACTTAAATTCTATAATGACAAGTTATTTTAGGATAAAAATATTATTTCAAACAGCATTCAGTTTTGAAGGGAGAGTAGAATATATTGATCGTGGATTTTAAGTTTTCAACACGATTTCTAGGGGTTATTAATAAAGTAAGTATTAACGGTGATCTGTTATAGAAACAAGATCCAATAAATTACTCGAACTCTTATATCCTCAACTTTATTTTAGCTTCTCGAAGCTGGTTAAGCTTCTTTCCTAGATATCCACTCGGTGTAATGCATGATATCGAACCAACTGAAAATCAATATTTTATTAAAAAAAAGTTTCATATCCGACAAAAATTCTTGTGAAACTGGTGCACGAATCCTAGATTCATACAATTCGAGTCGACCCGATTCGGTACAATCCTCCATGCACTGGCACGACCATCCACGTCCAGCACGCGCCCCCACGCGCTAGGGAGAGAACACTAAACACTTAGACTATTTTCTGTATTTTTTGGGGAAATATGTTTACCTTTATGTTATGATTTTGATACCTTTATATTATAAATATGTGACCTTTATATACAAATATCCCTACCTATGTACTATAATTTAGAAAAAAAAAATGGAAATTTTCAGCACAATTTGTACTGTATATCTTTATGCATCTTTATATATTACATAAATATCAGAATATTTGTATATAAAAGTGACATAATATAACATAAATGTTACATTGATATCATATAAAAGTACAAATTGTGTTGAAAATCTTCTGTACATATCTAAGTTACAGTACATAAAGGTTATGATATTTGTACATAAAGGTTACACATTTACACATTTTAATTTTATAATTCACACATCAACATCGTTCAACAGTTACATCGGCTAGGGGGAGAGGATGAGAGAATGAGATAATCACTGATAGAGAAACACCGTTAGTTTTTCGAATCTTAATTTGACAGTTTACAATCTTTCAAAGTCTTGGATTAATAAGATTTATTTTTCGTACTGATAGTTGAACTATCTTTCGAAATTTTGATTGATAAAATCTTTTTTGTTTTATGAGTAGGTCTTATGTGAGACGGTCTGTCTCACGTGAGACCTATTTAAAACGGATCGGTTTATATAAATATATAAAAATTGGTCAACTTATTCCAACACTGTCTCACATAAGACTATATAAAGTTCCGTCTCACATAAGGGACCTTATGTTACGTGAGACAATTTCATATAATACTAATAGAAAAATGATCTATTGCTACACCAATTTCAAGGCACTTCAAAGTAAATGTCATAAAAGAGCCTCATTTGAGGCATTTAGTAGTTTCATACCTATAACTATAATAACAATAAAACTATTAGGGCAATGTGAATTAAACTTCTTAATATACTATCTATAAATACACTTTTAATAATATTCTTTTTTAAGTAAAATGTTTAATTAAAATAATTTTATGAACTAAAAGTCCTTTAATATGTTATATTTATTTGTTAAAAAGGCATTAGTTTAAAATTTAAAAAAACCTGTTGACTCTTAATTAAAAATAAATTGAAAAGGGTGGGGAATTGATGCAGGAGGCCGATTATATTTTCTATAAATTATATTTTCTATTTTTATAATGCTGAAAGAAAAATATTATTTTTTTTAAACAAATACTATATTTTCTCTTTTTATATTTTCTATTCATAAAATGCTAAAAGAAAAATAAAATAGGGATGAAAAAAAAAAAAAAAAAGAGAACACCAGTGAGTGTAAAAGTTCTAGCGCCCAAGAAGAGAGGTTTTGCCACGAGATGCTGAAAAATCTCAAGGAAGAAAAGAAAATAATCTTGAACCCTTGACTTCCACTGCATATCAAACCCACGAAGCCATAAAAGAAGAAAGAGAGATGGGAGAAAAAAAAAAGATTCACATATTCCATATTCCTTTCACTTTATTCCCTTTTCACTATAATTTAAATTTAAATTTCTTTCCAACATGATGTGTGTCAATATTTTGATTTAGTTTCTTTCTATGTTTGCAGATATCCTAGTAATTTGGAGAAGCTAATGTTGGCATCACAAACAGGTTTGTAATTAAATTTCTATATAAAAATTGTAAACAACATTTTAAAATGATTTTTATAGAATTAAATTGAGCAAGTTTTTTTTTTTTTTTTCCAGGTTTCTGAGTTGGTTTAAAAGTTCCGGGATTCTTCGATATCAAAAGAATGAAATTGGAAAAAAATTAAAACATAAAAGATCAAAATTAAAAAATAAATATTTGGTTGTCAAAAAATGGAAAAAGTCTTACATACAAGATCAAAATTGAAATTATCCTTCATAAGTGCAAAATTTTAATACGAAATTTATTGTAATATATTAAGTAAATCGAAATGTTAAGTCAAATCTTAATTTATTCACATTAATGGAAAATAAGCACCGAAATTTTCATCTTTGGTTATAACTCCCGCCAATATATATATGCTCCAAGGATCAATCAAAAAGTTTAATCTACTTGAAGGGAACTAAAACTTTCACAAATTCATCTTTGTTTTCTTTTGATTAGAGAGACTGGGGGAGATGAACTCCCCCGCCTGACTGTAGGTCCTGTGGAAGAAACAAAATACATGTAAACAAACTTCCACAATATTTTAATGATCAAAATCTATTCCGTACAAAAATTTTATCGTATGATTTTTCCCCACATCACCATAGATTTTACAAACTGTGTTTGTCGGACTAAAAAGTAATTTCAAAATATTAAGTAATTGGTATGAAATTGTAAATGTGATATTTGCTTTCTCAATATTGCTGTCAATTATGAATTTAATAAGTGATATTATTACTGCTAACTTGTTATTGGTTATTTGAAGCAAGTGTTCATCATTGTTAATATTCGTTTTAGTAAGAAATTTTATCAGTTTGAAAAGATAGGTCAACTATGAATAGGTCAACTATAAATGTAAGTTTTCAAAAATAAAATATATTAATATAGAGTTTGAAAAGAATATTTGAAACTATCAAATTAAAATTCCTAATTTTTAATGACATTATCTCTCTCTGAATTGAAGTTGAATTTGGTTATCGACTATCGTCGATGATGATATCCATTAAATTTTCTTTGTATTACTTTTCAATTACATTATTGAAGTACTTCACGATATTACTAAAGAACACAACATTTTACACGATCTTGAAAATTAACGCATCTATTTGACTAGTGATCACATGTGCCCAATCACTTTGATCTTTATATTTCATTTTATTCATGTGATTATCAAATAGTGATCACATGTTCCATTCACTTTGATCTTTATATTTCATTATATTCATGCGATTAATTATCAAATTCATGGTTAGTTAAGAATATTCCACGTAGTCAAAATAAAGATTGAATTTCTTAGTTCTTCCATTTTTTTTTCTTCTTTCTATATGTTGTTGTACATATATCACAGGTCCACGCACAAAATCAGTGATATGAAGAAGGGAACAATTCCTTTAATGCAGCCACAAAAAATGAGGAATTAGGAATCCTAATTTTAATTATGTCAAAAAATAAATATTGTTTTCTCTTTCAAACCTCATACTAATAATTGACCTATATTTTGGTCATAACTATAGATTATATCATTTATATTTTCGTTTGAATAAATTAATGATAACCACCAACCATAAAATTAATGATAACCACCAACCATAAACTGTCCATAGTTACTAATTTTAATATTATATATGTCTTAGGCAATATTTAGCTAATTAATCAATTTATTTTTCCTGACCCAAACAGTGAAAATGTGGATCTTATGAATTCACCTCAATCATCATGATATGATCCTTAATTGATGAACTTCATTTGATCGCTCAATATAGGGAGAAATTTTGTACTCCAGAAGAAAAAAAAAAGTAGCACTCTTCATAAGGTGGGTTGTCATGATATAAGATTACGTTGGATTGAGAGATTGAAGAGGAATTTAAATTTATATAAATTTATTGGTGATGTTTGAATTCGCTTAATTTCTTTTCAAATTAATTTTTAGCAATATGAATGAATTGTTAATACATTTTGATTTGAGGTAATTTCAAATCTCTCAATTCAAACATAACTTGAAATTACTTAAAAAGTGGTTAATGAAAAAGAGGCTCAGTTGTGGTGTTTTGAACAAAAATTTGCCAAAAAAAAAAAAAAAAAATCATTTTCAATAAAATTATAAATTAAGAATATATAAAAAAAAATTATTATTTTTTCTTTAAATTATAATTTAATCTGGAAATGGGTCTAATAAATCTTTGAATATTCAAAGAGATCTGAAAGTTATTTCTAAAAACTAAAACATAAAATAAAACATAGCTAACATATCTAAATGTTGGAAGTGAAAAGAGTCATTAATTAACGTATCTTACTAATTATTGTAATTGGTAGTTATCCCATAAAATCTCATCCCTTATCACAGCTAAAATATGAGATGAACTCACACATTCATAATGAAGCACTGACCAAAACAATATGAACAATATTTCGAATCAAATATTAAAGGGGGAAAACGCATATTTGGACATTTGGTCCCTATATTTTTATTTATTTTTTGAGTTGATCGAGTCCTAATTTGTACATGTATACATTTTCAAATGCTAATATGAATTCTTTCTTTAATTTATATTAAATTTTAGTTTTTGTACTTAATGACCAACATAATTAAACATACCCAATTTTAATAAAGATGGATGTATAATAACCCAATATTGACAAATGAAACAAACATAAATTTAATTAATCATGTAAAATTAAAAATATATGTGGAAGCAAGTCCAAATAGAATAAAATATAGGGACTAGGGGGTTAACATTTATAAATAAAAGTATATCAAGAAAATTAGGAAAAAGTTGAAAGTATGTGTAAGCCAAACACAAAAATTCATGTACAACCGTCAGACTACGACACATACTTATAATAGAAAAGGACATACTTATTATAATACATATTTATATTTGTAAAATGTATACTTACAAAACACATTAAATATAGTTGAAACGCGCACACTTATATTATAAAAAACATACTTAAATCACATCGTATGTGAGACCCTCTCACGTGAAACCAATTTTAAGCCAAATATACATTTTTTTAATAATAAAATATAAATATATTTGTCACGACCATACTTACTCAACTGAACATAAAATGAATTTTAAATAAACATGTGGACCTGCAATTTTTTTTTAAAATACATGACATTATGCTCACATTCAAATAAAATAAGTTCCAGCAAACCACCAATCCACGAACAAGTTTCATGCTAACCCACTAGTACACATCATGTTATGTATACTATATATTAAAGCAACAAAGTTGACAAAAATTATAAGATTGCCACTTTCTCGCCTAAAAATGTCATGTCAATAAAAAAAATTATTTGATAAGCTATTTTTTAATAAGAATAAAAAAAAAAGATCAATCTTACTGTAGAAGCTATTATATAATCTATATAAAGTTAAGAGATGAAGAGAGAGATACATTAATTTTTCAAATCTATTTAAAACTAAAAAATAGAGAAAAATATAGTGATTTCTCAACAAAAGAGAGATGCATAGAGAATGGAAAAAAAATAAAATAAAACAAGATATAGTGATATACAAAGAATGAAGAAAAAAAAACTGTAAATATAATTATTTCTCCAATCTATATAAAACTAAAAAAATTGAAAAAATACAAGATTTGCTAAACATTCAAACGTAGAAAAATTCTTCCAAATCTTATTGTTTAAAGAAAAAAAGAACAATAAAAAATCGTAAATATAATGATTTCTCAAATTTATATAAAACTAAAAAATGAAAGAATACAAGATTTGCTTAACATTTAAAGGTAAAAAAAGTTCTTTCAGATCTTATTATCTCATATCTTCATCTAAGAAGATCCCACCAAATTGACTTTGTACACTAAACACAAATTGAACAAATAATTTTGTGAGAGAGAAATGAAAAAATGACGTAAGAAAACTATAAATGATGATTCAAGTATGAGAGTGGAATATACAAATTATAAAAAATATAAAAGGAAAGGTTAATTATTATGATTGAATGAAATATTATTGTATATAATAATTTTAATTTGACGAAAATATAAATCAATAAATAAAAAAATGTTTAAAAATAAAATTAACAATTAAAATTATTAAAGTTATATAACAATTCGTGCAACGCACATGAGTAATATGAAAAATCATTTGTATATGGTACATGTTTTAAATTAAAATAATAATAGATGTTATGAATAACCTGTTAGTTTATGCAACTCCATTGTATTATTACAAATTGCAAATATTAACATAATAAATAATAAACCGTGCATCGCGCGGGTGGACTGCTAGTATAATACAGAACATATCCAAAAACAAAAGCAACATAAACCACAATCATGCCAACAGGTCGTCATCTATATACACGAGTGTTCAAAACCCTGCAGGAGCTCCACAGCTTGCCCGGTATATCCATAACGTTACACCTCATTAAAGATACCCTACAAAGCATAAATTACGTAAGATAAATCTCTATAAGCAGAAATTATGCATGATAATATGATTCTATACAACTCTTTCACATGCATCCTCTATTGAAATCACATATTTCATTTCTAACACTCAAACACTCATTTAGTTCATTTTTTAAATATTCATTGGGGCCAGCAAATTTACTGTTATACCCCGGCATGAATTTCGTGCACATAGCACCAACTCCATGCACACAGCACCAATTTCGTGCACACATCACCAATTTTGTGCACACAACACCACGTGACCAACATAAATATGACCTAAAAGTACAGTTTCATCGTTCTGTTGTCAAAACACATCATTTGATATGATTCACAATTTCAACCCACAATAATCATTCAACTCTCAAATTCATTTCATAACAATTATTGAACTCGTAAGTTCATTTATTTCGCGATAGCCACTAACTTTTTTTTTAAATCTTCGTTTAACTTAGAACTTCAAGAACAATTCTAGATCTACTCAAATTATATGGTGAAAGTACTAAAACTCGAACCCAGTAATTCAAAATTCGTAAGATAAAATCTTCGTACGCATACAATCAAAATTCGATCCACATAAAATTAAAATTCGTAAGCATAAACCTAATAAAATCAAATTTGAAAATTCGTAAACATAAACTTAATAAAATCAAAATTCGATCTATATATACTCACTAACCTCTTGTTCACTGTTTGACATAATCTTTGTTTGATGCTTGTCCAACGGGTTCCTCGAAGATTCACCTTTGTTTTCAAGTTTTGAAAATTTTGAAAAGATGAAAAATGGTTTACAAACACCCACTAAGATTTCTTGAAAATTTTTAAAAGATGAAAATGGTTTATATTCAACCACCAACAAAAATTTTCATAACGAAAGCCTCTTTTGACTGTTCAACACATAATCTTTTTTTCATTGGACGAACAAGTTGTTGGTGGGGTCCATATGTCCCAATCAATTGTATTTCCCAATAATTTAGTGGTATTTTGAAACCTATTATTATATTTTGTGGTACAATGGATTCAATTTTTATGTAAGATGGTAGATTGGGGATCCTATTATATCTATAGAGGTAGTTTTGGCTAGGCTCTCATTATGATTAATTGAAAAATTGTATTTTGATAAAGTGATGCTTTTATTTTGATCACGTAATATTTTTTTTGTATCATAAAATATTTATATACATATCAGTTGAAGATAGTTTTTTTTTTTTTTATTATCAATCAAATTTAGATGAATAATATATATATATATATATATATATATATATATATATATATGAGAATAGTAACAACATCTAATTGAACTAATTTTCAAAAGACCTAAAACCCAATAAGAAATTAAAATATATACGAGCACGAAAATTATGAAATGTCCCATATATCAAGATTTCATATGTTTATTATTGAATCATTGCTCAAGTACCATTTTAATTACACGTAATCATAAATTTGATTCTGACTAATAAAACTATATTTAGGTCAAGTACAATTTTAATTACCCGTAATCATAATATTGATTTTGGGTAATACAACTATATATATTTAGGTCTAAGTACCTTTTAAATTACATGTAATCATAATTTTGATTTTGGGTAATACAATTATATTTCGTACTCATTCCGAATATTAGTATAAGTTTTTAGTTTTTTTAAGTAGGTTATTATGTCTAGTTTGTTGGTCTTTTTAAATAACATATATAATTAATATTGGATTCAAATTCTTATTTGAAAGAGTTAGTCTTCCTGTGCAACTGGTGCACAGTGCAATCTAGTTGACCTTTGTCTTTTTTTTATTTATTCATGTGTTACTTATATATTATATTAGTGCGATATTTATGTTATATTAGTATGATCACTATGTATAAATATTCTTACCTTTATGTGATATTTTAACTTAAAAAAAAAAAAGAATTCTGGCACAATTTGTACATAAATATCTTTATATGATATTACTTATACTTTTATATTAATATAGTCACATGTTTATATAATATATAAATGTATAACTAACATAGTTAAAATGTATGACTATATAACTAAAAGATATGACTAACACAACTAAAACTAAAAGGTAGGAAAGATATTAATGTTTGCCTAAAAAAATGTAAAGGTATGAAAGTCATAACATAAAGGTATGCATATTATAACTATATAACTAAAAGATATGACTAACATAATTAAAACTAAAAGGTATGAAAGATATTAATGTTTGTCTAAAAAAATGTAAAGGTATGAAAGTCATAACATAAAGGTATGCATATTATAACTAAAAAATTATACATATTTTTCCGAAAAATATAGAAAATAAACTAAGTTTATAACACGTGCCGGTGTCGTGGAGGGTCGTACCGGATCAGATTGACCCGAATTGCATGGACACTAGATCTATGCACCAATTGCACATGAAGTTTTTGAATATTTGGAAATAAATTTACTTTTGTTTTCTCAAAATCTCATTGAAAATCAATCTAGAGATCAAGGCCTAATGCCTTATTTAAATAGAAAAATCAAAACTAATTTAAGTTCTTATTAATTATTTGTTATTAATGTTAGGATTGTAAAACAAATCTCATATCGATCGATTACTCATATGGAAAAAAAAAAAAAAAAATTCACATCAGTTATACATAAAAAAAAAAAAACAAAATTCATGACTATCTTAGAATGAACGAATATCTTTGTCGATTGAAGGCTTTTCGGGTTTCATAAAGTGAAACACACATACTAAACAATAAGAAAGACATATAATATTGGTAGAGATATCTTCGCAAATTTGCACCATTTTTTATATAAATTTTTAATTGAACTATCTAAGTGAATAAATCCAAAACTCTTGATGGAAAAGAAATATATAGTTAAATAATTTCTAATTATATAAGTAGCGTGCTCTGGGTTTGGTGAAGTAAAATAATTACTGCTAAAGAAATATTTTATGCGAATAATAATTTACAATCAAATCTTCTTCATTACAAATATATATCACTTGCATATAATATTATCATTATAAGCTCGCTGTAATATGGTATTGATCAAATAAAATATAAAGTTGACTAAATAAAAAATAATGAGTCTACATACACAATTTTAATTAGGTAATATTCAACTCATACAAAACTTTATCCTAAAACATTATAATATACAACTTGATAGTTTTCTTCCGTAATTATATTACTAAGTTAATTCTTTTATTAGGCATACGTAATCAAATAGTAATTGACTTATTGAACAAAGATAAGATTAAATAGTATTTTATTTCAAATAGTTGTGCTGTACCTTTCGCAAAGAAATAGACTCTTGTCGATTTTTTTTTTGTTCTTTAACCTAAGGTCAAAGAAATTGAAGCTATGATAGTGGTATTTTAATTCACTAAATTATAAATTAATTTTAGATCGATAACTTTCTAGATACGTTTCCTTGCACTTGAATCATTTCCAAATTCAACCAAAAAGAGAGGAAAAAAAAAAAGATAAGCAATTTTTTTGTAGTAAATATTTTTTATTGTAAATTTGTATTTTTCTTTTATTTATTGCACAAGCTTACACGAAAACACTATATTCACCAATGGTAAAATATACAAAATAACATAATATTTTTACTAGAGAATTTAAATAATTATGCCTTAATTTCCTACACATTTGGTTGAATAATTGAATGTAGAATAGAATGCAGTTTTGATGCCTTGTGAAATAGAAAAAGATCAACCACCACACAAAAGTAAAATATCCTTTTACAAACACTATATACAATTTGCTTAATTTCTTCACAATACACACAAGTATGTGGACCCTTTTAGGTTTTCCACAAATCCAAGATCATATACACCCAAATCAAAGCATGAAACTTGATGAGAGAGAGAGAGAGAGAGAGACAGAGAGAGAGAGGGAGAGAGAGAGATACAAAGATTGCAAAATTATTATTACAATGATTAATGAAACAACTATACCTTAAAATGATCATCACATGCCCTAAGCTTTCCTAAGGCACGTTGTGGCGAGTGTTTCATGCATGCATCATATCACTTTATAGCCCTACAAGAATTCATAGACGTGGAAACACCTCTTTCTGCCGTCGACCGTGGCGGCGAACGGGCGGCGGCGAAGCCACAGTCTGGCCGGAAAAGCTTCATATCGGAAGCCGGAAACCGACCCGAGTCGCCAGCTGGCAGCCTCATATACGAAGCCGATGGTGATTCGTCTAGCCATGACCCCATGGTGGGCCCACCTAATTGCCCTCCATTTCTGTATTGCACTATTGCTTTGTACACTAATGGAATCAAACCCTCCATCTCTCTCTCTCTCTCTCTCTAAATTTGTTTTGTCAATGAGGGGTTGTGTTGGACTTGGATTAAAAAGAGAGAGGTTGGGGTGATGACGTGGCGTAATGGATTGGGTTGGAGCAAAGCTGTTTACGCTAAGATAAGCAAAGAAAGGTTCTTGAAAGGAAATGAACCTTTGAAAGTTGTACCTTAACTACAATCTCGTTACATCTCACCAAACCTCACTATAATATTTAGTGTTAAACCATTACTTTAATTGCAAAATGCATTTTTCTAGTCTCTTCTTGGTGGTTTTAGTCTTCCCCTAATCACATCTTTAGATAATTTAATTAAGGATTAATTGTGAGAAAAATCACAACATTTACTCAAATTGTCATTTTAACCAAACTTTTTAATATTGGTCAACATAACATAACTTTATATATTTAGTATGTTTTTCGATTAAAATCAGTTTTCAAAAAATTGTATTTTTTTAAAATAAGCTTAAGGGGAGTGGAGGGGAAGGGAGAGAGAGAGAAAAAAGATTAAAAAATTTGGGTGAAAAATTGTATATCAATAGATAATGACTTATTTTTTCACTATCTTAGTTAAAAAAACATACTCTTACTATATATATAAGGTTATGTTATTTTGACCAATAGTGAAAATTTTGGTTAAAATGACAATTCGAGCAAGGTTAGCAATTAACTCTTTAATTAATATTGGGTAGAAATTTGTTTAAACCAATAGTCATTTGGCCCAAGTTGTTTGTTTCATTTACATGTTATGTTTAAATATTTTTTTATCTGCATATTTATATATTAATTGCATGATCAAAGTAATTATATATACTTGTATTTATTAATATTACTCCCTCCGTCCCGGCTAATTTTGCACACCCTTCCCAGAACATGGAATAAGAAAATGTTGTTTTTTTGCTTTTTGAGTTGAAAAATCAACAAAATCATGTCAAAAGTAAGTGTGTTTTTTGTTTTTTGAGTTGAAAAGTCAACAAAATCATATTAAAAGTAAAAATTATTTTCCTTTTCAGGGGTGTGCAAATTTACCCAGGACATCCCAAAAAGAAAAGTGTGCAAAATTAGTCGGGACGGAGGGAGTATAAAAACAACAATTTTTTCTTATTCCATGTACAACATTTATGTAAATGTTTTTGAAATATTTATAGTTTCTATGTAAAATTCATGTATGATTTTAAATATAATGGTTTTAAGTACAATGATTTTTATTAATTGATAAAGCATCTACGTTGCACGAACGCATATTCATTTACCCATATACATTCGTATATGCTATATATATATATATATATATATATATATATATACACAAATGTGATATGGTCGTCATCTAATAATCCGAAATGAATATATAGGCGCGTGAAATCGAGATGTTGCTATACAAGTACAATGCAAATTATGATCTCGCATAGATCTGCCCCTGACAGTTCAAAGATATAAAAAACAGTATTTCGGTATGCTTAAAATGGATTTCGGGATTCTCGGATCTACCTTAGTCTGCGAGATGCATTTATGAAACCGAGAAGGTCAGCTCAGCTCGAATATACCATTTCGTCAATATACCATTTTGACAAGAATGATGGTGAGATGATTCATATCATTCTAGCCCACGATCTATAACACGGGTAACCGCTCTGTGTTAGTGGCATCGTGAGGCGATATTTCCGGAGCGGTTACATTAACTCGACTTTAGATATAAATATCATTTTTTTATTCATTTGAAAGAGAGTTTGACAGGAAGAGAGAAAAACATCAGTTATAGAGGAGAAGTGATTTGTGAGAAGAACAAAATGCATGTATAATCATTGTAACAATCAAAATCATCAATAAAATCCAAAATATAAGGAAATTTAATAAAACTGAATAAATTAAAATGTGATTTTGATTGAAATCTAATAAACAATATAAATCAGATCTGATCTCAGCCATGGTTATGTTTGTTCATCCATCTAAGTGTGTGTATATATATATATACGAAAATGATAAAATGCCAACCGTGTGCAACTTCTAATATGTCCATTGATAACATGTAATAATTACATCCCGAATTATATGAAAAATAAAATTAATAAGTATTTTGGATATCTGACACATCAGCGGCGGTGGATAGATGTGTGTGTCTCTCTCTCAAAATAATGAGTAAATGCAATTCAAAATCTCTATTAATGTAGACATAAAATTTTTTCACCCATATTTGCAAAGATTAACATATCTATAGATGTTATATATGCCATATATATCAATTGTGTAAGTAAATAAATACTTAAAATTACTACAAATTAATATGTACCATACGCATCCATAAAATCCGTGAATAAACATCACTAGATAATCAATATTGTATGTAAGTTTTAATGTATCATTTTTTAATACAAACAAAGTGTAGCCTTCACGTTGGGTAGAATTGTACTATTAGATTCTATATATTGCATCCTTGTACTATTACACCATCCATTGTAATTGAGTTCACCTTCTAAAATCCATGAATAAACAACACTAATATATACTACATATTTGATGTGTGTAATTTTATTTTATTTTCATCATTATTGAATCAATACATTATAATTGCAATTGTCAATGAGATTGAACTCTATATATATAGTGTTGGTTTTACCTTTTGTGAGCCTTTGTCATAAATTTTATTCAATCATGAATTTTCCATGAAGGATGAATAATGAAGCAATAGACCACATAGCAATGATTAGAGTATACATGGGGAAAAAGTTTACAAAGATAAAAAGTTATAAACATTGATGGTTATTGATCCAGCGATTGAGATATCTGAATACACCTGGTGAATAATCTATTTTTCGTCCTAATTTAGGCCACTAATAATATTACATGATTTAGTGTTACATCCCATATTTCATATTTAATACACATCATTTGTCAATTAGTGATATCATTTGCTACACGTGGCATGTGATAACTTTTTTAGAATAGAAAAAGACGGAATGTAATAGAAGATCATATCATGTTAATAATCTAGCATTAAAGCGGTTCAGATCTTCTATTACATTTTCATATCATGTTTCATGACATTTAATGTGCACCACACATGTTTATTAAGTGATGCTGTTACATAACGTATAATGATTATTTTGCAATAAAAGATGTAACACATGTATAAGTATAATAGAATATATCACGTGACATTAAAGTTGTTGTCCTCACTTATATAAGTTTTGAGAATACTTTAATATCTTCCAATAGATTTAATTTTTTCCTTACTCTCCTTTAGTGGCTCAAATCTTTCTCCTTGTCACATATAATGATAAGTAATTTAACGTGTACTCAATTATTATCTCAAAATCATTCACTTTTCCTCTGAATTTAACCCAATTTTAATAATCCATCTAAGTTGTTGTCATAATTACTTGAGTTATATAACTTTGAGAAATTAGCCTATTAGTGAAAACAATAGGCGGCCACACGTATGTTAAGGAGATTAACACATAATACATGTTATTTTCTGGATTACAATTTTTTAAATCAAAAGGTTGTGAGAATGTGATTGATTTTTGAGTTAGCTAAATTGTAGCTTTCTTCATGCCTACACGAACAAAGACTTATTATTATGTGATGGGTATGTTACAGATAAGCATATCTTTTTGTGATATATATATAGTTAATTATAATTCATTCTCAAGCAATGGATTATGTTAGAAGATTCTAAGCATGAAGAAAGTTAGTCTCAAAAATTTTAACTAGATTTTTACACTTTTTTTTTTATAAGAAACTATATATATAAATACACTCAATTAAAAAAATATAAAAAATAAAAAATAAAACCGAAATCCACCCATTTTTTTGTAAAACGATTACACTGATCACTTTTGAAGAAAAGAGTGTCTTCATCTTGAAACAAATTCATCCATTTTTTTATCCGTATTTATTGAGTTGATCAAGCTCGATCGAAACAAATATATTCTTGTTACGAAATGAATTTTATTTGACCTAATTTTACTAAGCATGTGTCTTGAAGAAGAAACTTAATCTTAGGACAATGAGTTTCCACCTAATGCATGTCTAATGATCTAGAGTAGTAGTACATTCATTTTTGAATAATTTTAGTTAGCTTGCTTGTTCTGCAGTGGCGTTTTATAAACAGTTTAATATTTTTTTTTTCATTTAAATAGGAAGTATATATATTTTTCAACATATAGAAATTGAGATCTTTTTTTTTTTTTTTATATAAATTTTATCTTAAAAGTCTTGTTTAATTAAACTGTCAATAACATTAATATGTAATGTTTAAATTGCAAGACTTGCAAGTACAATTTGAATCTTAAAAATGGAAAGTATATACACATATATAGATATAAGTAATTCTACCAAAACAAATTTACTCAAGGGGAAAATAGAACCTTCTTGATTTAATATTTGAAAGAATTTTATCACATTATTAGAGATGAAAAGGGAAAAAAGAAAATCCACGTACATAAGCGTTTATTGATCAATTGACAATATTGAATGACAGAAATTTTAAAATCATCTCACATATTAAATTACCTAAGATGAGTTAAAAATAATCCAATAAAATAAAATTTTATTTGTAAAAATGAATTTTAGTTGCAGATAAAAAGACTCTTATAAAAGTTTTTGTTTCGTACATAGAAAGGTTTAGAATATGGAAAAAGAACATATATAAAACGTGGCAAAGCCTTGCCACACACGATATCAAATATGATTAGTATTAATTAACTAATAAAGTTGAAAATCTCATTGGAAGGCGATATCTTGGACAACCACCATCTACAGTTGTATCACAATGTTTTGATTGGTGTTCAAAATTTAAAAATAATTCATGATCTCATATGCAATTTTAATATTTTTATTTTGTTTTCAGATCACTTCATATTTCTGCGCACCAATCCAGTTTAAATATCTAAAATTGGGAAGCATTCTTGGCTTATTAGGAAAAATAAAATTTCAATCTACCATTTTAGATGAAAATGTTAAATTGCCTACCATAGATAATTTTTAATATATCTATCAATGATATGTAATGATTGGCAAGACTAACCGGTTGGAATGGTTAAACTGGTCTTAACTAAAGAGAGTAAAGATTTTGATGATGTGTGGTAGGAGCAAGCTTACGTGGCTGTCATGTATTCATCATGTCCTTTAATTTTGGCTTATAACTTGATTTGATTAAAATAATAATTGATTTTTAAAATCATGAATGAATTAACAATAATAAAAGGATTGACCAAAATAACAAAAATGTAAAAATGTTTGGATTTTTTTCAATTATTTGGTTAATTTTAAAATGATATCTGAAAATGAAAACGAAATATTTTCCTAGCTAAAGCACGGCAAAAGGCAAGGAATATTTGGGTTTCTTCTAGATATTTTAGAATGATCAGAAAATGAATGTATTAAGAAATGTGATGTATAATATATATGTTTTAGAAGAAAAAACTAGTGTAGAGATGAAAACCATTTTGATATAATGTAAAGAATTGGTGAATTTGAAATAAACACAAAACTAAGTTTTATGAGGGATGAATTTAGGATTTTTCGCTCAATAGATACAAATTTATTCATACCATAATAGTATAATATAAGGTGTGGGAGGTTGGTTTTTCAAACCAATGGTCAATTTTTTAGGATAATAAAAAATATGAGAAAAAAAATACATATAACATTTTTTAAAAGTCCAAATGAGGTGATTAACAAAATATATTCATCCCCTGTTATACAAGTTTTCCATAGGTGACATTTCAATAAGCCAAAAATATTAGAAGAGTTTGAAATGACATTTTTCAAAAACTTGTGGTACTATCAAATTCCTATATCAATTTTACCTAAAAAAAAAAAAATATCAGCATTCCAGTTTATTAGAAAATATGCACCGAGATGTTGGGTCATGGCTTCATTGAAAACTCTTGTTTATCAAACAACTACACAGGTGGAGAGTTTTAAATCATGGGTGTTCCTAGTCTTGAACAAATTTGATAAGATTAGGATTGAATTATTTTGTGTGGTACTTTGGGCAATTTGAAAGTAATGAAAGAAAAGATATTGAGAAGGTAAGTGTTTGGATGAGAGGGGAGTTGTGTTTCTTGCAAAAGAGACTATATAATTGGCTCACAACTCGTAGTTTGGGTAGAGCTACAAGATCTACAATGGTTCAAAGTGGCAGTAGATGAGAACGACCTCCTTCGGGCTTTTTGAAATGCAATATTGACACGTCTTTTTTCAAAGAAGATAGTAGAACGGGTTAGGGTTTGATTTTGAAAAATGATAATGGAGATTGAATGGCTTGCAAGTCTAGATAGGTGTATGGCTTGTTGGATGTTAGATTAAGGGGCTTATTGAGGCACTTAAATAGATTTGTAAGGGAGGTTTCATAATGTGGTTTTCGAGCTTGATTCTCTCACGATGGTGAAGGCGGTAAATGACAACGAGGAAAAATGGTCGGAGTTTGGTTTGGCGGTGAAAGACTGTCGTGATTGTCTTTCTCAAAATCCTTTTTTTTTAGTTTCATTTACTGATAGATCGGTGAATGAATGTGTTCATCTGTTAGCACGTAACTCTCTTTCGTTTTCATATTCATATGAGTGAACAAGTCCACATCATTTTTTAATTGATGTACTTGCTTCGGATACATACTAGAATGAATTTTCTTTCGTAAAAAAAAAAAAAAAAGAAATTCCTCAATTATTGTTAATGTGTGGTGATAGTATTCCAAATAAGAAGGATTTTAAATGGAAAATAGTGGGTATTCACATGATGCTAGAATATTCATTCTGATACATGAGTCAATGACACGTGGCATAGTTTTGCGCACACAGGTCCAATCTAATTTCTCACACAGTTTCTTAGTCAAACATCATGTTATATTACAATAAAAAATTTATAAATTAATATTGTTGGAATCAAAGAAATTTATTATTTTAGAGATGTATTAATTTATTTATAAATTAATAATTTATTAATTTAAAGAGTGTTTTTTCAGTATGATAAATAAAAATTTATTTTTATAAAAGTGAGTGCATTTAATTAATTTATGCATTATATTCATTGAACTACTAGTATAATAAATATATTCATCATAAATAACATAATAAATATATATATATATATATATATATATATATTCATCATACACCATACTCATCCATGTACATATAAAGTTGAAAGTCATTGCATTTAATTAATATACTTTATACATCATATCAGCCAAGGAAAATCTATATAAACAGAATAACAATTCATAAAAATCACAAGACAATGGCTTCTCAACAATAAATTCTTATTTTACTAAATTATCCTAGTTATTTTTGTAATTTGAAGAAATTATTAATTTATAATGTTGACATAATCACTAATTTATACAGGGATTTTTTGAAAAATTATTATCTTATCAAAATTGGTAAATTTTTGAACCGATCCAAATTGGGGCAGAAAAAAATTATTATTTTAGAAAAATTATTAATTTATTGAGATGTTACTGTACATGGTGATGGTTATTTGCAAACACTAGAAAATTAATAAAATACGAAACATGGAATATCAGCCATTCTCGACTATGGTTTTGTGGAAATACCATTCCCAATTCTTCTTCTCCTTTGATTTACATTGCCGATCAATCCATTTTTATTAATATCGTAAGTTTATATTTGTTTTTTTTTAAGATTGAGATTTGAGGGTTTTATAATTTCTTGACGACATACCATGATTTTAGCATTTATGATTAATGATTTTAGGATTTTATTTTAATTAATTAATTAGATTCTTGTGAAGTCGCTTTGCATGCATTTTATTTTATTCCCTATAATTGGAGCACATAAATATTGTTACATTTTATGTTATAAATACTATATATGATAATATCATCAATCTATATATATATATATATATATATATATATCATATATTAATAAACATATAATATTAAAGTAAATATTTTATTCCTATATATATATATATATATATTGAAGGCAATTATGAGAAAAAAACAAGCAGTATTTGTTAAACTATAATTTTTTTATTTTATTTTTTTGCTATAATAATTGGAAAATCTATATCTACAAGTTGATTGAATTTCGTTTGTTAGCCCCAACTATGAAATTATACAGTTTTTTTCTGGGATAAATTTCTATGAAATCATACACTTTTTTTGGGGATAAATTTTATAATAAAGTTCAATTTATATATTAGTTCTCAATTCTTATCAAAAATTTAAAATTTCTCAACAATGAGCTCAATTTAATATTTTTCTCGATTTAAGGTTTTAAATTAAATTTGAGTTCTCAATTCAAAATACATTTTCATTTTTTTTTCTTTTTATTTAGAATTATAGATTTATTTATAGTTCAATATGCATTTATATTTGAATAAATTAATATAAATTAGTACACTTTTGGAACAATCTTCAGCCGACTTGTCTTAATTTATATTTTAAAAAAAGAAAGAAAAATATAATTGATCAATTCCATAAAATATAATTTATATTAAATTGATTTGTATTACAATCATCTATACTTTTATTCATAAAATGAAGCAAATGAAGGATTTTAATTTTATGAATTGAATTGATTATATTTTTCTTTATTTATTTCTTTTTATATATAAATTAAAACAAATAGTATGGAATCATTTCAAAGTTACACTAACTTGTCTTAATTTATCCAAAATATAAATACATACTAAAATATAAATATAAATGAAAAGAAAGGAAAATTAAAAAATAAAAAATAAAATGAAATTTTGTCTTGAATTGAGAACTCAATGTAAATTTGAAGCATTAAATTGAGAAAAAAAAAATACTAAATTGAGTCATTTATTGAGAAATTTCAAAATCTATATCTATATCTATATATTTATAATAACAATTACCCCCTACAAATAGAAATGTAAATTTTTTCCCGCTCATTTTCACTTGCTAAATATTAATAATTGATAATTATTAAATATAGAATATATATTTTGTGTGATCTTCTACATATAAAAATTACACCTATCATTAATTATCTCATATTAACCAATCACACATTTTCCTTATTTAGTGGTAGTATATCTAAATTTAAGCATTATTTTTCTCCACTAATGTATCACCTAAATTCACACACACACACACATATATATATACAAAGACGGACCTACATTGTATCCAGGGGGCACTGGGCCCCCCTGAGATTTAAAAAAAAAAAAATTTTAGATATATTTTTATTTTTATTCAAAAAATATGTATATTAATTAATTTTACTTGCATGTTATCAAATTCTTATTAAGAATATCAATTTTTTAGATTTTTAAGGTAAATTGTTCATATATCTAAACTCATTATTTATTTTTCTTCATTGAGTAATGATATTATTTTAATTTATTTTCTTATTTTATAATGTAATAACATATCATAATTTTATGATTTTATTCTTTAATTAGTTGGGCCCCCCTCGATAAAAATCCTGGGTCCGTCACTGTATATATATATGAGTTAATTTAATTAATTACTACTCACCAATTGAGTAAAATAGACGTCATTTTGTGATTCTCAAATTTTTAACTTTTTTACACCTATACACATATATAGAATATATATTGATTGAATAATAATTACAATTAAATTCAATAGAAAAACTCGACTTTTATACATAAAAAAGTAACTAAAAAACATGATTAACAATATTAAAATAGCAATAAATTGATGATTATGATATACTTTATAATACATAGATTGGTAAACTTTGACTGCATAACTACATTTCAATATGAGAGATCAAAAAATTCAAGATTAATATAAAATTAATTGAAACATGTTGTATAAATTAGGTTTTCTTATGAAATTTATCCCTTTTTCGGTTATTTTATTCTTATTGTGTTGCAATCTTGTTTTTATATTTCCATAATGAAAAGTATGCATTTGGACAGTTTTATTTATATTTTTTTTGGGCCAGATCTAATATTATCTTAAATTTTAAATATATCAAATATATAATATTTATAAAATAAAATCATTAATATATGAATAGTACTCCTCCGATCTCAATTAAGTGTTCTTTTAGAGGTCAAAATTTGTTTCCAATTAAGTATCTTTTGAAACTTTTATGCAATTCCATTCCCAAATTAACTTTATTAATGTTCATTAACTAGAATTTACGGATTTGATATGATCATTTTTATGGAATTAATTTGATTTTTTTTTTTTCAATTTTGAATCTCAAATTCCTTGATTAGTCAAAATTTTATTTGTCCGGCTTTTATGTTATTTAATTTATGACAAAAACTCTAAACCAATGATTAACTAAAATCCAAAGGAGTATTAATTATAAAAAAAAGGGGTAAATATTGTTTTTAGGAAAATGTCATTTAATAGAAAATTCCAACAAATACTTTATTTATAATTATAGCTACTTATTGCAATTTTCCTATTTGATGGAAGGTGAATTGCATTTAAAATCTTGTACACTAAATTATATTATTATGCATTTTATTTTTAAAATTATTTTGGGTTCAAGTAAGCAACATATAGTCATTTTGAATTGTCAAACTAAAAATCAGAAATTCTTAAATTACATGACTAAAATAATATATATATATATATATTTATTTATTTATTTATAGGACTGTTATCCTACCCATCGTGGGCATATGTTAATGTGTTCAGTGCTGATGTGTCAAAAATCTAACATAATTATTAAGTTCAAATCAAAATATTTAGAAGGATGAGATCTTTACACATTAGCGATGAACATTTTAAGGCATGTTCACGGTGGGTAGAAGAACAATTTTATATATATATATATATATATATATATATATATATATATATATATATATATATATATAAACAATTAAAAATCTATGAAAATTTTGCGTTGACCTGTTTATATTATTTCATTTTATTTTGAGATAAATCTAGTTACCATATATAAAATAAGGCTTTAACCTAAAACTAAAAAATAAATATTCAAAATAGATTTTTCTTAAATACGGGTCAGAGGGGAAAGAAAATGAAAGTAGGGGACAAAATTTTGAAATGAAAAACCTTAAAAGGGACCAAATTGAAGAAATCAAAAAGTATTCGGGTCTAAACATAATTTTGCTGAATCAGTCGCACTTCTTTTTTTGCCATCTTGCTCGCTTATAAAAACCCACCAGTAGTGTAGAAAAATCCTTTCAGCCTTTCAATTTGCTTCATTCAAGCACAAATCTCTCATCAGATAGGTCGGGGTTTTTTTTTTTTTTCCTTTTAATCTGTTCATCTCTGCATCTTACATTTTTCAGTGTGATTTCATTGCATGTTGCAGACGTTAAAATTCTGGGATTTCTCATTTATGATTTTTTTTTTTTTTTTTTTTTTTTGCAGAATTGTTGTGATAGTTGTATTGTATTTGACATGATTTATGTGTTGCATATCTCAATTTAAGAGAATGTTGTTGATTATATATATATATATATATATATATATATAATTTGGGAGAAACGATGTATGTTTCTTAGTTACTTTGATTATTGCATGTTGTTGGTTTCTTGAAAATCAGATTTTGGGGTGTCCTTTTTTTTTTTTTTTTTTTTTTTGCAGTGTGGTTGAATTTAAAGAAATTTGGAATTTATTGCGGAATCTTCGTATGGTTGTGTGACATGTTTTCTGTGTTGGAAAATTATGATCTTTGTTATTTGATACTTAGAAGAATGGGATAAAATTGAAATACATTTGAAGTACCAATTTTGAGGCTAAGTATTTGGGATTTTGGGTAATAATTGGCTAGTGTTGAGCATTGAAACCCGATCACATCGTAAGTAGCTTTAGCACACAACCCGTAAGACAAGAGGGTGGGATGCTTTATGTTTTAGAATAATTCGTCACATTTCAAAGTTGTTTGATTATCTCTTCTGATTCAGTAGTTTTTTTCCCTAATTCTGAGGTCAAAGATGTAACTATTTCTTGTTGTATCTAAAAGGATGCCATTTATTGTCTTGACGAATGCTTAAAACATGAAACGGAGAAAGGTGTTTTATCACTAATCATTGATGATGAATGTGTTTGCATTTTTTTCATCTTATTGTTTCTGTTCTTCATGTGTTTGTAATTGATTTGATCTGATCTGTATCTAACTTGCGATTTTGTTCGATCATTTTGAATTCGCTTCAACAAAGATGACGTCTATGCAAACTAGTTTGGCATCTTCTGTTTGCAACAACAGAAATAGCTCTGCTTTCGTGAAATTCTTGAATAGCTCGTTCCTGCATGGAACCGATGTGAATGGACGAGTTGCTAGCACAAGGAGAAAGGATGTTTTCTCTGCTTCTTTTTCGGGACCCAAAGCCACATTGACATTTGATCCCCCGACTAGCAACGTGGAGAAAGTTAAGCAAAGGAAGCACACTGTTGATCCTAATGCTCCCGATTTTCTCCCACTTCCATCCTTCGAAGAATGCTTCCCTAAAAGCTCTAAAGAATACACGTGGGCCGTTTTTCTAATTTACTGTTTATGTTGTTTGATTTTTCTATACTTACTAGCATCTTGATATTTCAGGGAGGTCATTCATGAGGAATCGGGTCATTTGCTGCGAGTCCCGTTTAGGCGTATCCACCTTTCTGGTGACGAACCTCATTTCGACACCTATGACACAAGTGGCCCTCAAAACATCAGCCCACAAATTGGTACTTTTATTAGCATTCAAAACGTTTCAAATTTGTTCTACCTTATTCTAGTGAAAATTGGGATAAAAAACAGCTGATTTCATGCCTTAGAGCATCTCCAGCACTGCTGTAAAAACATCCGGATTTGGTGTTTTTCTTCTTCAACAACAATGTAAAAACTTGCACTAACTTTTTTTAACCGCCAACTTTGCACTAGTAGTCCTTTTCTTTTGTCTTTTAAGGAATATTATGGAATATTCCATTTTAGAGCAACAAATAATGCAGACAACTGCAGCTGGAGATGTATGCTGGAGATGTATGCCAGATTTTACATTAGGATAGTGCAAAATTTACAATAAAATACCGTGCTGTGCTGGAGATACTCTTACGTGACAACGGTTTTAGTGTCAATATATGCTACATATTTCATATGGGCTCATTCAAGAATGAACAATGGATATCTTGTTTAGCTTTACATTGCATTTTGCCTTTGAACAGGACTCCCCAAGTTAAGAAAGGAGTGGATTGATAGACGGGAAAAGTTGGGTGGGCCTAGGTATACTCAGATGTTCTATGCCAAGCAAGGAAGCATTACTGAGGAGATGGCATTCTGTGCTGCTTGTGAAAGGCTCGACCCAGGGTTCGTTCGATTGGAGGTTGCTCATGGTCGAGCAATCATCCCCTCTAACAAGAAGCACCTCGAGCTAGAGCCCATGATAGTCGGGAGCAATTTCTTGGTGAAGGTAAATGCGAATATTGGCAACTCTGCAGTTGTAAGCTCGATAGAAGAAGAAGTCTACAAACTTCAGTGGGCCACAATGTTGGGGTGCCGACACCATCATGGACCTCTCAACGGGTCGTCACATCCATGAAACTCGGGAGTGGATCCTCCGCAACTCAGCCGTACCGGTTGGCACGGTGCCCATCTACCAAGCCCTGGAAAAGGTGGACGGAATTGCCGAGAATCTCTGCTGGTAAGTCTTCAGGGACACGCTGATCGAACAAGCTGATCAGGGTGTTGATTACTTCACGATCCATGCTGAAGTCTTGCTCCGTTACATCCCACTGACAGCTAAGCGGATGATGGGAATCGTTTCTCGTGGCGGATCCATTCATGCTAAGTGGTGCTTAACTTATCACAAAGAGAACTTTGCATATGAACACTGGGACAATATACTAGACATTTGTAATCAGTATGACATTTCCTTGTCGATTGGTGATGGTTTGAGGCCCGGTTCCATATACGATGCCAACAATACTGCTCAGTTTGCAGAACTCTTAACGCAAGGCGAATTGACTCGTCGAGCTTGGGAAAAGGATGTCCAGGTAATTGCACTATGCCTCATGTAATTATTATAGTGATTGTACCTTTGAATTTAGGGGTGTAAGCAAGTCGAGTATGGCCAAGCTCGAGCTTGACCGTGTTTATTTTTTTAATGCGGAAGCTCAAGTTCGTCTCGACTCCACTCGATATCTAAATAATATTTATAAAATTAACTTAAACTATTAAAATCACGATTAAAATTTGGAAATAATGTAAATAAATAAACAATTAAGTGCAAAATTATAAATTTAACATATGCTCGATTAAGCCTGATTAGGCTCGTGAGCTTGTCGAGTAGAATATCAATAGCTCAAGCTCGACTTGATTATTTTCGATACGAATTTGATTTTTTTCTGAGTCGATCCCAAGTAGCTTACGAGCTGTATTATCTCATTCACACCTACTAACGTTATGTTACATGTCTTTCAGGTAATGAACGAGGGGCTCGGACATATTCCGATGCACAAGATTCCGGAGAATATGCAAAAACAGTTGGAATGGTGTAATGAAGCACCTTTCTACACGCTCGGGCCATTGACAACTGACATTGCACCTGGATACGATCACATAACCTCAGCCATAGGACCAGCCAACATCGGTGCTCTTGGCACGGCATTTTTCTGTTACTTGACTCCTAAAGAGCATCTCGGTTTGCCTAATCGAGACGACGTTAAGATTGGAGTCATATTGTACAAAATAGCACCCCACGCTGCTGACTTGGCAAAACAACACCCCCTTGCTCAAGCTTGGGACGACACTCTAAGCAAGGCAAGATTTGAGTTCCGTTGGATGGATCAATTTGCTTTGTCTTTGGACCCCATGACCGCCATGTCCTTCCATGATGAAACTCTACCGTCCGATGGTGCTAAAGTGGCACATTTCTGCTCTATGTGTGGGCCCAAGTTTTGCTCGATGAAGATCACCGAGGATGTGAGGAAGTACGCTGAGGAACATGGCTATGGAAACGCGGAGAAAGCAGTCCAGCATGGTATGGACGCTATGAGTGCAGAGTTTTAGCTGCCAAGAAAACGGTCAGTGGAGAACAACACGGTGAAGTTGGGGGTGAAATCTACTTACCTGAGGAGTACGTAAAATCCATCACGACTTAAATGTGAGTACAAATTCATGTTCTCATGACTATTCTATCACATGAAATGTGTCAAAGAAACTATACAATTTAACATCTTACACGTCCTTTGGTTCGTGTTTATCCCGTTCATTGCAGGTGTTTCTTGGTGATGAAAACAATAAATTCCAAATCTCGAAACTATAATGCATGGTAAGCCAAGATGAGGTTTGGGATGCCTCTTCAAGAACTAGGTAAGTAAAAGTATCTGGAAATTTGTCGAACAACTTAAGAGAAACGTCTTTATCTTGATCATGTTCGAATAAGCTTGATAGACAGTAATAAAAAATGGTTTCTTTGGATGGTTTCTACGTTTTATCAGTTGATTGATGAAAAACGCACCAGGGGTGTCTGTATCTGGTCCAGAGTTGGGCTGTTTCGGGCCAAGACTCAGACAGATCGGGCTGAGAAAGTCCCTTTGAACCTGAACAGGATGATGCCTGCGTAGGGAGTGTGCTTGTATTTTTTTTCCACAGGGTTGAAGACTCAATGAGCCAGAGGTGCCCAACTGTTTGAACCGTACCGTGGTCCACAATTCAGTTCACCATTGACCCGGTTTCAATGTCAATCTGGAATCATGAACCGCATTAATATGGTTTGTTTTTGGTTTGTGTATTTTTCAAACAGGACCATCAGTTTATCTAAATTTTTTTAAATATATATTATATATAAATAATACTACCTATGTTTCAAAATAAAAGTCATTTTAGATTTTTATATAATTTTATTATGAAATTATCCCTATCAATATTAATTCCTAATTTAGGGATTTAATATGATGTTTTTTATGGAATTAATGTGATTATATTTCCAACTTTGAATTTGAAATTTCTTGATTAGTTAAGGGTATATTTGTTCAAATTTTATGTTCTTTAATTTATGACAAAAACTTCAAAATGACGCTTATTTTGAAATGGAGGGACTATTATGTTATTCTACTTTTTAATTTTAAATTTTATTGATTATTCTTAAAATTTGTATTATAAGTTGTAAATTTTTTAGGTTTATGGTTTGTATTTAAATTGCAATTTATAATTTTTAAAATTATAAGTTGCAAGTTGTATTGTTCTAACTTGTAAATGTAAATTTTAATTTTTGATTTATATCAAATTAAATATTCTTTTTTGTTATTCTATGTAATAGGAATTATTGTATTATTTATAAGAAAATTTAAACTAAAAAAAACAAGTTATAAGAAATTTTTTTAAAAATAAAATAAATTAAAATGAGAATTGTTTGAACCGACGGTGAATCGAACTGAACCGTGGTTTTACAAATCAAAATGGAATCCGAGTTTGGAATTTCTATGGCTTGGTTCCGATTCCACTTTGTTGGGCATCGGTCCAGAAACAACATACCTAGCAAAACTATTACATAGGATATACCTAGATACATGTTTTCTAGATCAAACTCAAAAGAAGCAAAACTATTACATAGGATATACCTAGATACATGTTTTCTAGATCAAACTCAAAAGAAGCAAAACTATTACATAGGATATACCTAGATACATGTTTTCTAGATCAAACTCAAAAGAAACAAAGCAGAGAAAATAAAGGGTAAGAAGACACCAGAAAGATCCAACACATGAATCTAAAGATTGAGTTGAGATCCAACTTAGAAAGACCCTTTTTGGTTCAGTCCCCTTTTTAGTCCACAAACTCACAAGATCAACACCTCCAGATGTGGCACCAAAGGAGCCCACAGAAGCCACAAAGGCCAACCCTCATAAGAAACCACATATCACAAAGAAAGCCGAGTCAGTTTCTCAACACATGTTTAACTAACTTGGCAAAGGTTTAAGATTCACACTCACTCCTCGTATTTCCCCTCCCAACCAGTATAGCAAGGATACAACTCTTGTTCTCTCACTCTCACTCTCTCTCTCACTCTCAATACAGCAACCAAGTATATATATGGATCAAGCCCCATCCAAGGACAGCCAGAACGGGGGAAGGACAGGGCCGATGGTGGTGCGCGGCCATGGCAGGATGGCGGAGTACGAACAGTGTATTGGAGAGAGAAAAAAGAGAGGTGCAATAGAGAAGCCCAGGGCCAGGCTCCCAGGCCCAGCCCCTTACTTACGCTGCCTTTTAATCACAGCCCTCTATCTTTGGATCACTGATCCTGGTCGTTGTGTGTCTCCTATATATACTCTCTTCAGCAAACCCTAACTCTCCATCTCTCTCTCATCGTGGCGCACCTCTCTCTTTTCTCTCTCCAGTACACTGTTCGTACTCTACCATCCTGCCATAGCCGCGCACCACTATCGCCCCTATCCTTTCCCCTGTTCTGGCTGTCTTTGGATGGGGCTTGATCCATATATATACTTGGTTGGTGTGTTGAGAGAGAGTGAGAGTGAGAGAACAAGAGTTGTATCCTTGCTATACTGGTTGGGAGGGGAAATACGAGGAGTGAGTGAATCTTGAGCCTTTGCCGAGTTAGTTAAACATGTGTTGAGAAATTGACTCGGCTTTCCTTGTGATCTGGGGTTTCTTGTGAGGGCTGACTTCTGTGGGCTCCTTTGGTGCCACCGCTGGAGGTGTTGCTCTTGTGAGTTTGTGGACTAAGAAGGGGACTGAACCAAAAAAGGTCTCTCTGAGTTGGATCCCAACTCACTCTTTAGATTCATGTGTTGGATTTTTCTGGTGCCTTCTTACCCTTTATTTTCTCTGCTTTGTTTCTTTTGAGTTTGATCTAGAAAACATGTATCTAGGTATATCCTATGTAATAGTTTTGCTAGGTATGCTGTTTCTGGACCGATGCCCATCAGAGCCTTGTTGTTAATAAGGTCGGTGATGTGGTGGTCAGGTATCACGGCTAAACTCTTCTCTTTTTTTTCTGGTAAGATCCTGTGAGTCTGTTGGGTTGCTACGTGCTGGTATAAGTCTTGCTTTGATCTCCCTATTTGTGTTTTGATCTGTTCCTTTGTGTTTTTCTGATCTTCTTTATTCCGCTGCTTATCCTTTGTTATCTGGTTCCTTGGTATACCCACCTTGTCCGGACCGACAGTGTTCTTGGAATCTGGGATTGGGGGGTTAACCAGGCTTTGTGTTTTATTCTGACTCATCGTGTTGTTTGGTTTATGTGTGTTCTCCTTCTGTTATCTTGCTCTGTGCTCTGCTAATTCATCATGAATGTTTATCCTGTTGCATTCATCCTTTGATGGGAAAAGTGACTTTTCTATTTGGCAACAGAAAATGAAAGGTATGCTTGTGCAACAAAAATGTTACAAGGTTATAACTCTGTTATGATGATAAAGTCATTGATGAAGTAAAACATAAATTAGATGAACTGGTTTATTCCTTAATTATTCTGAATTTATCTGATTCTGTGGTAAAGAAATTGGGTAAACATGATTCTGCTAAATCTTTATGGGATAAACTTGAAGAATACTATACTGAAATATCTTAGCCATCTAAAATGTTCTTACTTGAAAAATTCTTCAGATTTAAATTGGATTTGAGTAAAGATATAAATGTTAATCTTGATGTGTTCACTAAACTGGTTCAAGACATCAAATTAACTAGTGATAAGAATATTGATGAATACACTCCTATTGTGCTTTTGAATGCTATTCCTGATTCCTTTAGTGATGTTAAGTCTGCAATCAAATATGGTAGAGATAAGGTTACTTTGGACACTGTTATTAATGGTCTGAAAAGTAAAGAATTGGATCTAAAAGCTTCTAAAACCAATAAGTCATTTGGTGATGTCAACTTTGTAAAAGGTAAGCACAAGAACAATTCTCAGAACAGACCCTCCACTACCAACCAAGGTAAGCCTAATTCAGAACCATAATCAGAATCAGAACCAAGGTCAGAATCAATATCAAGGTCAAAATCAGAAAAATGATGGTTTTAAGCCTAGGACTAAAAACAGAAAGTGTTATAACTGTGGGAAACTTGGTCATTATGCTAATGTGTGTACTGAACCTAAGAAAGATAATAAGATCAATGGTCAGACCAATGTTGTGTCTGATAGTCTTGGTGATGTTTTCTTGACAAATGATTATGTGAATTCTGTGATTGCATCTCTATGTGTCAATGATTGGATCTTTGACTCTGCATGTACACACCATATGACACCCCACAGGCACTTGTTTACTTCCTATGTGGAACTTGAAAATGGTAATGTATCTATGGCTGATAGTAGTGAAAGCACTATGGTTGGAATTGGAACAATATGTCTTAAGTTTGAAACTGGATTTGAACTAACCCTTAAAAAGGTGAGACATGTTGAAAGAATGAATAGAACTTTGCTTGATAGGGTAAGATTCATGCTTAACTCATCTGGTTTACCAAAACAATTTTGGGGAGAAGCTGTCTTCACTTAACTGCTACTTATATGATAAATAGATCTCCTTATGCGCCCTTGAAAGGGAAATTACCTGAAACTATGTGATGTGGTAAACCTGTTGATTTGTTTAACCTGAGAGTGTTTGGCTATTCTGCATATGTGCATCAGAAACTGGACAAACTTGAACTTGTGTCTATGAAGTGTGTTTTCTTAGGCTATCCAGAAGGTGTGAAAGGATATAGATGTTGGATGAAAACTGAACCTGATTTTAAAATGTCATTAGTAGAAATGTGATATTTAATATCAATGAATATCCATACTTATCTGCTCCTTCTGTGAATGTTCCTATTGAGGTGGAGTCACCACCCATTCTACCTATTCAAACTGATACTGTGGAAAATGAAACCGAACATGTTAATAATCATTCTGATAATGAAGAATCTGATCAAATTGTTGATAACATACTTTCTACTAGTGATCTGAGTGATTACATGCTTGCTAGAGATAGAATTAGGTGAAATATTAAGGTTCCCTCTCATTTTGATTACTATCAGCTTACTTCATTTGTGTATAATGTGTTTGATTCTTTAGATGGAAAAAAACCTAAGTCTTATAATGAAGCTTTAAAATCTAATGAATTTGATAAATGGTTAAAGGCTATGAATAAAGAAATTAAATCTCTGCATGATAACCATATTTGGATCCTTGTACCTAAACCTGCTAAATTTCCACTGCCTAGAAGACTGCTTCAGGCCATACAAAGATTTCTTAAACAAACAAACATGGTTAGAGTGCTTCTTATCTTCAAAACCTTCAGGTTGTTTCATGTGAATTTTCTCATCTAGATCACCATTTAGGAAGGTAGTTTTAACATCCAGTTGTTTTAATTCTCAATCAAAGTGAGCAACTAATGCAAGCACTATCCTAACAGTTGTGAATTTAACAACAGGAGCAAAAATTTCAGTGTAGTCAATGTCTTCTTTTTGAGTGAATCATTTTGCAACAAGCCTAGCTTTAAACCTAATGGAATCAGTTTCATGCTTGACTTTAAACAACCATTTACAATCAACAACAGAGCACATAACAGGTTTAGATATAAGGATCCAAGTATGGTTATCATGTAGAGATTTAATTTTTTCATTCATAGCATTTATCAGATTTATTAGATTTTAAGGCTTTATTATAAGACTTGGGTTCTTTTCCATCCAAAGAATCAAACACATTATGCACAAAGGAAGCAAGTTGATAGTCATCAAAATGAGAGGGAACCTTAATATTTCTCCTAGTTTTATCTCTAGCAAGCATGTAATCACTCAGATCACTAGTAGGAGGTATATTATCAACAATTTGATCAGGTTCTTCATTATCAGAATGATTATTAGCATGTTCAGTTTCATTTTCCACAGTATCAGTTTTAATAGGTAGGATGGGTGGAAACTTCACCTCAACAAGAACATTCACAGAAGGAGCAGATAAACATGAATATTCATTCTCATTAAAGATCACATCTCTACTAGTGACAGTTTTAAAACCAGGTTCAGTTTTCATCCAACATCTATACCTTTTGGATAGCCTAAGAAAACACACTTCATAGACCTAGGTTCAAGTTTGTCCAGTTTTTGATGTACATAAGTAGAATAACCAAACACTCTCAGGTTAGACAAATCAACAGGTTTACCACACCACATAGTTTCAAGTAACTCCCCTTTTAAGGGCACACAGTTTCTCCCCATAATTATTTTGGTAAACCAAATGAGTTAGGCATGGATCTTACCCTATCAAGCAAAGTTCTATTCATTCTTTCAGCTATGCCATTTTGCTGGGGGTGTATGCAACAGTCTTGTGCCACATTCAATGCACAGAATATCAAATTCAACATTACAGAATTCAGTCTCATTATCAGTTCTCAAGGTTTTAACTTTCTTTCCAGTTTGAGTTTCAACAAGGTTTTTCTAGTTTTTAAATTTTTCATACACATCAGATTTGTTCTTTATAAGAAACACAAACACCTTTCTAGAGAAATCATCAATAAAGGACAGGAAATAACGGTTACCACCATGGGTAGGTATAGGTGCAGGACCCCACACATCAGCATACATTCAAGAATGGAAAAACACTTAGAGGGATTAGGGGGAGAGGAGACAGGGAAATTCATCTTATGCTGTTTTTCAAGGATGCATGACTCACATAAGGGCATTTCATAGATCACATCATCTTTCAAATAAGATTTTTTATGCAGAATTTCAAGTCTCTTTTCACTTATATGTCCTATTATTTTATGTCACACTTGTCATGTCATGTTTTATAGAATTAGCATGCAAAATAGGTTCAGCAGAACATACATATAAGTTTTGCATTCTCACAGCTTTAAAAGCACACACATTCCCTTTCATAATCATTTGACAGTCCTTCCCCCAATTACCATATAAACCACAATCTTCAAGGATAGCAACAAAAAGCAGATTACTTTTCAAGTTTGGAACATGTCTCACCTTATTAAGGGTTAGTTCAAATCCAGTTTCAAACTTAAGACATATTGTTCCAATTCCAACCACAGTGCTTTCACTACTATCAGCCATAAAAACATTACCATTTTCAAGTTCCACATAGGAAGTAAACAAGTGTCTGTGGGGTGTCATATGGTGTGTGCATGCAGAGTCAAAGATCCAATCATTGTCACATAGAGATGCAATCACAGAATTCACATAATCATTTGTCAAGAAAACATCACCAAGACTATCAGACACAACATTGGTCTGACCATTGATCTTATTATCTTTCTTAGGTTCAGTACACACATTAGCATAATGACCAAGTTTCCCACAGTTATAACACTTTCTGTTTTTAGTCCTAGGCTTAAAACCATCATTTTTCTGATTTTGACCTTGATATTGATTCTGACCTTGGTTCTGATTCTGATTATGGTTCTGAATTAGGCTTACCTTGATTGGTAGTGGAGGGTCTGTTCTGAGAATTGTTCTTGTGCTTACCTTTTACAAAGTTGACATCACCAAATGACTTATTGGTTTTAGAAGCTTTTAGATCCAATTCTTTACTTTTCAGACCATTAATAACAGTGTCCAAAGTAACCTTATCTCTACCATATTTGATTGCAGACTTAACATCACTATAGGAATCAGGAATAACATTCAAAAGCACAATGAGAGTGTATTCATCAATATTCTTATCACTAGTTAATTTGATGTCTTGAACCAGTTTAGTGAACACATCAAGATTAACATCTATGTCTTTACTCAAATCCAATTTAAATCTGAAGAATTTTTCAAGTAAGAACATTTTAGATGGCTAAGATATTTCAGTATAGTATTCTTCAAGTTTATCCCATAAAGATTTAGCAGAATCATGTTTGCCCAATTTCCTTATCATAGAATCAGATAAATTCAGAATAATCAAGGAATAAGCCATTTCATCTAATTCATGTTTTACTTCATCAATGACTTTATCATCATAACAGAGTTATAACCTTGTAACATTTTTGTTGCACAAGCACACCTTTCATTTTCTGTTGCCAAATAGAAAAGTCATTTTTCCTATCAAAGGATGCAACATGATAAGCATTCATGATGAATGAGCAGAGCAAGATAACAGAAGAAGATCACATAGAAACCAAACAACATGATGAGTCGGAATAAAACACAAAGCCTGGTCAACCCCCCAATTCCAGATTCCAGGGACACTGTCGGTCTGGACAAGGTGGGTATACCGGGGAACCAAATAACAGAGGATAAGTAGCGGAATAAGGAAGATCGAAAAAACATAAAGGAACAGATCAAAGCACAAATAGACAGATCAAAGCACAAAGCAAGACCTAGACCTATACCAACATGTAGCAACCCAACAGATCACATAGGATCTTACCAGAAAAAAAAGAAAAGAGTTTAGCCGTGATACCTGACCACCACTGGACCGACCTTATCAACAACAAGACTCTGATGCCACTGTTGGGCATCGATCCAGAAACAGCATACCTAGCACAACTATTACATAGGATATACCTAGATACATGTTTTCTAGATCAAACTCAAAATAGAGAAAATAAAGGGTAAAAAGACACCAGAAAGATCCAACACATGAATCTAAAGAGTGAGTTGAGATCTAACTCAGAGAGACCCTTTTTGGTTCAATCCCCTTCTTAGTCCACAAACTCGCAAGATCAACACCTCCAGCGGTGGCACCAAAGGAGCCCACAAAAGCCACAAAGGTCAGCCCTCACAAGAAACCCCAGATCACAAAGAAAGCCGAGTCAGTTTCTCAACACATGTTTAATTAACTCGGCAAAGGCTCAAGATTCACTCACTCCTCGTATTTTCCCTCCCAACCAGTATAGCAAGGATACAACTCTTGTTCTCTCACTCTTTCTCAACACAGCAACCGAGTATATATATGGATCAAGCCCCGTCCAAGGACAGTTAGAACAGGGGGGAGGACATGGGCGATGGTGGTGCGCGGCCATGGTAGGATGGCGGGGTATGAACAGTGTACTGGAGATAGAAGAGAGAGAGGTGTGCCGCGATGAGAGAGAGGGAGAGTTAGTGTTTGCTGAGAAGGGGAGGGGTAGAGAGTATATATAGGAGACAAGCAACAGTCAGGATCAGTGATCCAGAGATAGAGGGCTGTGATTAAAAGACAGCATAAGTGGCTGGGCTTGGGAGCTTGACCCTGGGCTTTTCTATTGGGCTACAACTTTTGGGCCGCCAGGGATAAAGCCATGGCCCAACTCTAACACATGAGTCTGACCCATAAAACTTACACACTCTACATGGTTTTCGGACCACCGTTTCGGAATTGAAACCGACGGATTGAACAGGTTGAACACCTTTAGTTCCAGCTATCTTGCTCCCTTCTTTGGTCGTTTCATGTCTATTATTATGTTTTTTTTAGTTCAATTAAATTCTGTTCCGAACTGTTATAGAAGAATTGTAATTGTAGTTTTAGCCTCTTTAAAAAATAATAATAATAATTCTTTTTAGTTTGAGTAGGACATAACTTAGAAAGAAAGTAAAAAATATTGGATTACTTGGTTACTAACACAAATTCATTTAAACAACTGCAATCACACAATAGTTATCAATGACAAGAGTTGTATTTCAAAACTCAAACAAGTTTTTAGTTGGAAAATCTACAATATTCTTGTTTGCAACTATTTTATGATTAGTTAAATTAATATCAAATGATGAAACTAAATGGAGGAGCACAAGCGAGATTTTCTATCTTACAAACAGTTCTATATTTATTCAGTTGATAAAATAATAATAAGTTATATTTTGATGTAACATAAACTTTTAGTTTTTTTTTTATTTGGGGTACTTCAGTTTGCTTTTACACACAAATTGAATGACAACTAGACACAAATGCTACATCGTTAGTAACATAAACAAATACCTACGAGATGCTCATAAAATATGTGTAAGGTAACATTTTATACATAAACTGATTCATATATGGTACATTGTGGATCTAATTTTGTTCGTCAAATGTAGCATTCACAAAACATACATGTTCATAGCATTTGAGGTCTAGTTGATCATCCTCTTGAATATAATTAATTTCATCAATTTGACTTCAATGTTGATTGATCCAATTGTTTTCATTGCCAAATTTTTTGTGATATGATATGAAGGTTTACAAGTTGGGATTATGATTCTTAGGGCATGTGCATGGATGATTTAAGTCATGCTATTAATATTAAAATAATACAATAAAATGATTAAAAAATGAAAGAAAAGAAGGAAATAATAAATGTTGTTGTATTGGGTCACTACGTTAGAGTCCTCCACTCATTCTTTCTCTCCTTATAAGAACGTTTATGCAGTATAATACTGCAACTTGCAATAACACAATTTTTGCATATACTCTAATGTCCTCTTTAAGAGGTAGTTTTAATTTTACATGTTTTATCCTTGCATCTCTATTAGGTCAAGAATAATTGCATTAAGAGAGTTAAATAACCAAAAAATAAATAAGACTATACTATATCGATGTACATTTGTTTGATCGAGCATGTTGGAGAAATGTTGTTAGGAATGAATCTAAGTATATTGTCTTAATTAGGCATATTATAATAGAGTATGAAGCTAAATTTTATGAAGCAAAACTATTAACAATAAGGTAGTAGTACTATACACGTCCCACCCATTACTAAACACACCCTATCATACTATTATCAGTTTATCCTTAGTAAGAATATTTATGTCTTTTAATATATATTTATTTTTAATATTCTAATGGGTTGTGTTTACTAATGGGTAGGATGTGTATAGCTCCACCCTAACAATAAATAACATCATCATATATTTTATTTTGAACAAGTTCTTGAGATTTACATATAACATAGAAACATTTTTTTCCTTTCTCTCCTAAATATTGAGTAAATTACATCTAAGAAAATAGCCTTCAATAATCTAAAATTTATTTATATACAAATCCCCATTCAGAAAGATGTGAAAGATGGCACTCTTCCTCAATCTCTCCCAACTCAAACACGATTTTTTATATCAATATTCTGAGGCAAGACTAGTCGCTGAGTTTTGAATTATTAAAAAAGAAAAACACCTCTTATTTATTCGGACAAAATACTAAAAACTAAACCTAGTATTTGAAAATTACTCTCTTTCATCTATAATTAAAGTAATTAGCCAAACAATATCATGTTTAAAAAAAAAAAAAGAGAGAGAATATTGAACCGACCATTTGCACTTCATTGGATCCATCTAAACTTGTGTTTGGAATATGTGATGCATGCAATGATGATGTTGGCCTACCCTTTTGATAGTCTGCTTGGATAACACTCCTTCTACATCAACCAATCACACAAAACATATATATCTATATATATCTATATGCTTTTTCCATTAATTACCAAACAAAGTCCAATTGGTCCACTATCTACACTCACCACTAAAAATTTACCATCTGTCTCCTTGTAGTCTAATTTGGTTCAGCAATAACCATATAATATAATCATGTAAAATTCACGAATTTTATTTTATGAGTTGAGTTCATTCATAATTTATAAAATAAATAAAGATTGATTTATTAAAATTGATATGAGTTATCATGTAATGACTTTCCTCTTACAAACTTATTTTTATGTAAAATGAACTCTGAATATTTGTCTGAAAGGATGAAATGGTATCATAACCAATTAACATATTGATTAGAACTATACATCCATTCAATTCCATGCACATATAATTCTAATCATATATGTGAAACTTATATATTATTTAGTCAATACAAATTATACTATTACATAACTATAATTATATAATATGCATAATAAAATAAAATAAAACATATGGTACAAAACAAATAATTGATCGTGTGGGATGAGTAAAAAGCCAAATGGGCTATAGATTTTTAACCACATGCGTATCAATATGCTTTTCTTCAAGTTTCAATCTTATCGAACCACTATTTCGATGTGGGTCTCTTTCAAATAATATAGCCCGTTAATAATATTTTAATGTGTAGTTCGGTTTAACATAAAAAAATAATTGAAATAGCTCAATTAGAATAAATTAAAAAGTCAATAACTTTTTATCAATTTGAAGATGTTTCAATTTGTATTTTTCTATAGTTCCATTTGTATTTTTCCACGATTCGATTATCTCCGCAATGTAAAGTATCCTAAAAGCTGACTATAGCTTTTTTTTTTTTTTTTTAAATAATTAACTTCTTGAAGTTTCATCTGTATCATTACATCTAATTGTATGAAATTTTTTGCATGGGAATGAGTCTTTAGCCATGATGACAAATTAAAGAACGGTGCATCTTGCAATAGAAGCAAAGTAAAAAAGTATTGAAGAAATAATGGCGTTGAGAATAATATATTTTTCCATACTAAAAAAAAATTAAAAAATCCCATATTTAAAATCATGAAAGGTCAACATTTGTTTAATATAATAATGGAGGAATAAACTAAAAATGAAACTAGAAACTTTCAAACCTATGGTTTTTACTTTGAATGGATTAATTTTACAAACACTTTAATTAATTTTAGCTAGATTGTACTTCTTAATATAAATCATAAGTTTAAAAGAATATTCAATTACACATCAGATAAATAAATGAAGAGATCAAAGTCAAATACATAAATAAATTGTCACATCAATAATAACCAGTTGGGTTACAATCTGTTGACGATCAAGACATTTTTAGCATTATTTTAAGAATGAAAAGGCATTAATTCAAAGCTACAAAGTTGTTAAACATCTTCATCAATAGCTCAAAATTAAAATACATTTTTATTAGTTTTCTCCTAAAACAATCATTTAAAACTGCATCACTATTGAAAAATATAGAAAATAAAAACATATTATTTATGATGGCTTGTAAATTTAAGTCACAAGACATTATAATTATATTAATTTCCAAATGTCATACTAAAGTTATCATAAACTAATATAAATTTGTCACACGAATTTAACTCCATCGGATACAGTGAATTCTATTTTGTGAATTATAATAGATTATAGTCCACCATTTGATAAGAGGTTTTTTCATTCTAATATTATTTATTTTGCTAAATTAATTAAACTAATTAAGGTGGTATTTTTGTAGTAGAAAGATGATGTTGAAAGGAGGCACGTGGACGCAGGTGATTGGTTGTTGAGCGGCGGACCAACACCAACTCAGTCGCCTTTTTTATCCTGCAAATGTCGGACTTTGCCACTATCATGTCGTCATCACCCCGGTGTCTTACGTCATCTGGTCCCACATGGTTGTGTATTTCTAATCGAGTGTGGGACTGTGCACTGTAGCCTCCTCGTCGGTGCAGTAACATTGCAACATGTCTTTAATTGCCATAATATTTTATAAAAAGATGTTGATGAATACTTCACGGCACTAACTGCACTTGCTTTATTAATATCCAACTTCATGATTATAAATGTGACCCCAATTTACTATACTAGATAAAAAAATTAGATCTATTATATTATAAAATATAATAAAATGATCCAAAATATCATTAAGTTAGTGGGAAGTACAATTGATTGGGACATATGGACCCCACCAACAACCTGTCATCCAATGAAAAAAAGATTATGTGTTGAATGGTCAAAAGAGGTATCTTATTAAGTAATATTCGTTGGTGGATGACAAAGTTACACGAACATTTAAATTAGAAAGTTAAACGAACATTTAAATTAGAAGGTTAAACGAACACTTATACATCAAGGTTAAACAAACATTTTATTTTATTAAACGAATAATTTATTATTTAGTAACTTACTATTTATTAAACGAACATTATTAAACGAATAATTTACTATAGTGTAAATGAACATTTACACTATAGCTTTAAACGAACATTATGGAAAAATGAGTAAAATTTCACTGTTTGCAATTTAAATGAACATTAGTAAAATAATATGGTTGAATTCTTGTGCAACCCAAATTCTATTAAATTCTCGTATTATGCAACCCAAATTAATATGTAACCCAAATTCTATTAAATTCTCATGGAATGCATGTATATGATTTAATTAATATGCAACCCAAATTCTATTAAATTCTCGTGGAACGCATACATATGATTTAATTAATATCCATGAAATAAATCCTAATAAAATGAAATGCGTTAGAAATATTTAATTAATATCTTCGTGGAACCCTAATAATAGAATTCTCGTGGATAGTATTAATGAATTAAATTCTTATAAGGTTATTAATTTTCATGTAACCCTAAAAAAATTAAATTTTTCCTTTTGAAATCATAGGGTTACACGAAAATAGAATCTCTTAAACTCTTTTTAAAGGGGTTACATGAAAATATATAGGGTTACATGAAGCATATTGAAATTTATAATAGGGGGATTTCCACGAAAATAAAAGGAGAAATACGCCTTACACACAAAATTATTTCTAAAAGTAATACCTTTTACACAATTTCACTAATCAAGAAACAAACGAACATTTTTAGGGTTAACCGAAAATGTTCCAAAATGTTCGTTTAACCCTAATTATTTCATACAATTTTAATTATCATCGATATTTACACAATTTAACCTTGTAAGGGCTAAACGAACATTTTGAGGGTTAAACGAACATTTTTGACTTACATTAACTTTTTTTTTCCACATAATTTAATAAATCAAGCAATTTAAACTTTTTACCAAACAAACATTAAACAATTAATAAATAATTAAATCTTCGTGTAATTAATAAACAATTAATAAACATTCAACAACATTTATTAAATAGTTAACTTATACTAAATGTTCGTATATACTAAATAATTATTAAAGGCTTAAATAATTTATACTAAATATAATTATATACATGGACACAATAGTCTTTACTAAATGTTCGTGTAAGAGTGGACGAAGACTTTTTTATTAATACATGAAGATTTGTAACTAATTATTTATAATAATTATATTAATAAATGTTAGTGTAGAAATATGTGTTAATAATACACAATAGAGAAATTAATAAAAACTAATTATTAATAATTATAGAATTGGTTCGATTTTCTAAAACTACACAATAGCATTTACACGAACATTATAACTAATTATTCTAATTATTTAAAAATAAAATGCAAAAAAACAAAATGTTCGCCTAAGCTTTGCATGACCAAATTCTATCAATTTGCAAAAGTAAATGATACAAATTAGGTTTTGTCAATTTGTCCATTATTTACATTTGACTTGGACCAAAAATATGGTAGAAAGAGATCAAAACTATATTTAGTGGTATAAAAGAAACTAAACTTATAGTTGATGGTAGAAAGGGAAATAGATTATACATTTGATGGTATATTTGGCCATTTCCTCATTATAAAATTGTACTATCATTTATAAGCTCACTCAAACACCCTCTTAATCCAACTTATATATGGCTCAATCGATAACCTACTTCTGACCTACCCCCACAAAGCCCGAAGTTAACCAAAAAAATCATACGAAAAATAGCTAAACTCAACACCTGAAAAATAGCCTCATGTGAAGATCACGAACAACTTTACCTAGTTCTTGGGAATCATGGAGTCTATACATTGGAGGTTGAAGACTGCATATGGAGCACGCACAAAGCACATCCATATGAGTTCATTGTTAGATATATTAGATGTGTGTGTTTTGAAAGAGAGTCTTTCACAAGATCCATTTGTGTTTCTTTGTAATCACTTTCACAAGTAATATATTTTGCCCTACTGGCACTCCACGAGTATTTATACTCGTGGGAATTTTCAATTTCTTCTTTTTTCTTCATCATTTTTATTCCGTTGCGTATTCTGCGTGTCCTGTGTGATGTTGTGACATTCAGAACAACATCGTACATTCTAATTTGTTTTCGTATAGCTTTTTGGCCCACCAAAACTTTCATATATAATAACTATATCAAAATATATCACATATAATACACATAACATATCACATGAGGTATGCTCTTTTTAGATAAAATTAATACTTTACATGTAAATATATAATAAGAAAGCTGATCAAGATTCTTGAAAATAAGAAAGCTAAAGTTGATGAACTCAACTTATCATAGAGCATGCTGGAAAAGTTCTTCCTTGAATATTCCCTTCACTATCTGCCGAACTAGATTTTATTTAGGTACAAAAAGGAATATAAAATACCATATTATTGATGTATTAATTAGTCAACGCTAAAGTAAAATAAATGGATAAGTTGACTTTATTATAGTTATTACTATAATGTATTATTGTCTTATGTGTTTCGGTAATTAAATGTATATGTCTTATTTATTGCAATAAAGTCCTGATTAGTTCACACGTAGAGACAAATTGATTAGGATAAGTAATAATAATACTAATAATTATTAGTAAAATTAATTAGTGACAAGGACGGGTAGTTACAAATGGAAAGAAGAATCAAGAATCCAATGAGCATAAGAGGGCGGGTTTTATTAATTGGTTAAGAAGCTATCCACAATTAATTAATTGTTATTTGTTTGGTTGATTAAGGCAATTGGAGGCTGCAAGTTATTTAAAAAACAAAATGATTGAATGAGTAATACATTATTAAATGATTGTTAATAGCATACATTGAAAATTATGTATTTAAAAACGTTATCACTGAAAATATTATGCAGTGATTTCAAAGTATGAAAAACGTAAAAGAAATGTTGTAATACATGTATTTAATTTATGTAATTTTTTTATGTTGATGTTGTTATGTTGTGATATAATTAAGTTATTAATTTTTTATATTATTATTTTATAAAATAATATATTAACTTCATTATAATTGTGATGAATTTATACTCTCAATTTAAAAATATATATTGTATATATATATTGTTTTTATTAATTAACTTGAATCCTGAATTGAAAAGTCAAGACTATTTCACACAAATCAAATTAAAGAAAAAAAAAACTATTTACCTGCTGGCCGGCACACAACCTTTACACTACATAATACTATTATTTATATTTTTAAATACTAATAATGAAATTAATTTCAACGGAGATAGAAAGTGGGCCCGGTATCCCACAGAATCATTAAATCCAACTCAGACAGATTTGAAGTCCGGAAAACGACAACAAAGAGTAGTAAAAAGGGCTTCACCCAATCACTAGAAGCCCACTAACCACTGGCCCAGCAGCCCAAGTAGACTTTTATTTATTTTTATATTTTATTATTTTATATATAAATAAATATAAATGTATAAACACACTCAACACTCTCAAAGGTCTCCCACCAAAAAGCAAAAGCCATTTTGATTTTGCGAATCCGAGACCCTAATTCCAGTCAATAAAACGGGAATTTCTGCCTTTTTCTCTGAAAATTCAGTAATGGAGGCTAACGAGTTCGAGCTTTATCACGATTCTGTTATTTGAAGTGCCATTTCAGTGTAAGTTTCAATCATAATTTGGCGTTAATTTTGATTTAACATTCTACTATGTTCTCTCTGAATACGTAGTTTTCTTCCTTGGAATTGGTTTATATTTTTTATTTCACTTTTTGGTTGGTGTATTTTGGTCTTGTTTATGAAGTGTTTTGATAGTCTAAAATTCGAGTTAGAGAAAAAAAAAAAAGCCTATAAATCTAGTGCTTGTAGCATCTTGTGGTGATGAATGATGATTTAAAGCTGCAAACTGTATTACGGAGCGATTTCTGCTCTTATATGGTGATGATTGTGAAGACTAGTTTTCTAGACTGAATTTGTTATTTAGGTGGTGAGTTAGCTTTTTCAGCTTTTGGCTCTCAAGAAAGGGACTTAAAGAAAAGCAGCTTCTATGATTATAATTTTCTTATACTGTATTTGGATCAAGGGTGGAAAAGGGTAAAATGCTAAAGTTAAAGCACATAGCTGGGTCATTTGAAGGGACAACACTATTTTACTTGGTTTAGGATAATCTTCATGTTTTCCAATGGAGTCAACTGTCTAGTTCAGTTTCCTGCTTTTGGTGAGCTAATCAACTACGATTAGAAACATAGAAAGACAACTCTGTGATTATTAGAGGGTGACAACTTTAATTGCAAACATTTCTAATTTTCTTGCTAATATCTTGTATTTCTTCTCATTTCTCAGCTAATTACACCTATGACATTTCCTGTTCTGCAGTTTTGTACCAGTAACAGCTTGTTGATTTTAATTTACCCTACACAAGAGCAGCTTTGGTGATTCTTACATATTTAACACAAAGGCAATTCTTGGTGATTCCCCCTTGATCCTGTTTGGAGCTTCTTCCTGCTTTTATTGCGCATCTGACACTATTCTCACAGATCAATTGGTTGCACGGCCATGGAGTTTTTTGGCAATAAAGTCAATAATCTGTCTTCCCGTTAATTTTCTCCTTCGGTAATTTATGCCAGCAACAGAAAGATCCGTAAAATTTTTAGAAGAGTATAAGATGTTGGATTTGTTGAAACCTATGGAGCCACCAATGAAACGAAGAGCTGGATTATGGATTGTACAAGCAGGACGAGGATCATATAGGGGAAGTTAGTGATTGTTTTAGTCCAACTGGTTGGGTATTTTTCTTTTGTAGCAACGGATATTTACTTTTGTTTATAACATATTAATCCATGGGGATTAGCTTCTTGAGGCCATTCCTCCAAACTCTTTGCTGCAATTCCCCTTGGAATTATGCAGTGTTCTGGAAGCTTAAGCATCAAGATGAAATGTAAGTCAACTTTTATATCTGCATTGTTTATTTCTTTCCTTTTAGATTTCACTGTTTTAGTTTCAATGTTTGTTGAGTGATGATGGTTGTATAGGCCCACAACAGGAATTCAGCTTAATTTATTTCAAACCATCTATTTAGAATAGAAGTATCTCTACATGTGCCATTTCCCCCATTTTTTAATTATGATGTCTCTCATATTTATTTATTTTGGCGGAATTTAAAGTTTTGCATTATCTGAAATAAAGATCTGAACTCACTACTGTGGTATAATCACAAGACCGATTGCCTGTTGACAAGCTTGAAATTATTATTTCTTTTTGTGTCTTTTGACCTTGCTCATTCCTCTTCTCTGAACTTGCCTAGAATCCTGATGCTGGTGCAATAAGAAAAATAGCTTGTGTATTTAAAATTAGATCTTGAATTTGTTGAGAGTTTTAAACAAGTAATTATAATATTGCGAATTTTTGCCTTGCCGTAGTTATCCGCTTTAGAGTTTGTTGATTGAATTCCCCGTCTAACTAGGTGCTTTCTCAAGGTAAGTATGGTGGAAGTGAAAAAGGTCTAATTCACATGGCAAATATTATCCAGAAATTTGTTTGATATTCATTAGCAGTATGATGCTACACTTTAAGTTTGCTTGGTTTGGTTACACCCATTGCTTTACAAGAAATGTCTTAAGTCTATCCTTCTCTCTTTGGTCTTGTAAACTTTGTCATGGTCAATTTTCAATCTCGCTTGCTGTATAACAAAGTTGTATCTATCACTTGTAAAATTGATACAAATCTTCTCCCTTGTTGCATATCCTACTCCTTTCCATTTCATGTAATGGTCATTTAAGAACTATACTCTGTTATCAATGCTTCACTTATGTATTAGAATACCAATTATGAATCTCAAAGGCACTGATCTTACTTTTCAGGGTTTTGGCATGGGAAGATGGCTTCTGTGACATTCTGAAGCCAAGAGATGCCGTGGAGGCCCCAACAGAAACTCCGTACTTTGATACTTCAAATAAGACATTGTCCTCCAATCTTACGTCAAGTCTGATTAACGGAACTCCAGTTGAACATCTGGTTGGACTTGCCATTGCTGAAATGTCAAGTACTTCTCATGTATTGGGGAAGGGGTAACTTACTCATTCTTTCTATAATGTATACATTTGAAATATTTAGGGAAGCTGGAGGCAATATTTTCTATTACTTAATAATGGTGTTTTTACTTATTTACTTTTACTTTCTGGGACATGTTTTTGTGATGTGGCTAGAAACTTTTGAGTTAGTCATTATTCCATTATGTCATCATAATTCAGATGTGATAATTTTTTATTACTCCATCACAAGCCGTTGAATGACCTGCATTGTGAACTATGTAAATTTAGATGGGTGGATAATTAATATGAAAGTAGAAAATAAAAACCTTGAATCACTTATATTTTCAGATAGTTGCATCCTGTTCATGTTTTTTATGATGCAGTAACTGTCCTCTTGTTCTGCAATCAAACAGGATTGTTGGCGAAGCAGCTCTGATTGGGAATGCTCACTGGATTTACTCAGACAGCATAGCAACTGATCTTCTGAGTACCATTTTAGTTCCTGAGGTCTGTCTGGCTTAAAATGCGCAATTTGGTAATACTTTTCATTTATTATTCGAGTATGAAACAAGCTTTTATTGGTTTCTTCTTTAAACAGAATCCAGATGAATGGCTGCTACAATTTGCGGCTGGCATAAAGGTTAGGACATGGCTGAATTAGATGAAGGAGCTTCATATACTTTTCTGTTGTGTTTGATATTGCCTTTTATGTTTTTACCACATTGACTTACTTATGAGAGTATGTTATATTTAAATAAAATCTTTCAGTTAAGATATAATGAAGTTTATTGCAATGCTCTTGCAGACAATATTGCTTTTGCCTGTAATTCCGGATGGAGTTCTACAGCTTGGATCAGTGGAAATGGTTTGTATTCTTTTTTTCTAATATTGATAGCCTTTTTCTTCTATTCCATTTATTTTTTAGTGCTGTAGCCTATTTCTGTTGCCCTTTTTTGTTGCAAATAGTTCATGGTCACTAAGTTATAAGTGACATTCATGATTTCTGTTTGTGTTGTCAAATTAAGTGTATTCCTGGGTACCCAATCATCAACATCATCTCTGGTTCTCTTGGGTGCCTTTTGTTTTGCATGCTTGTTTGTGTGTTTTATTTTCTTATCTTTCTTTTCTTTTTTTCTTTATCCATGATGCCTTCTAAACAATTTAACATTCTAATGAATGATATCAGGTGGCTGAAGATGCAGCATTCGTTGCTTCTGTCAAAAATAATTTTGATGCTTGCAAAGAAACTGGTGGATGTGAAGAGAGATATTCAATTGAGCAGTATTCCCTAATGTCTACTTTTATGAATAATCTAGAGGAACCATCAACTTTTATCACAGAAGAAGTACTCGAGGATCAAAGTTCCATTCATTCTGTTAAAATAAAAGATCTCAACCTATTAGCTAATCAGATGTTGCCAGTGTTGATGTTCCAAGATTTATGCAATACTTCCGAGAGGCCTGTCACAGATACTCTTGATAATGTGGCTGAAAGTGAAGTCAACCGGCTACCAATGGGTATGATTCATGTAGCTGAACCATGTCAATCATCACCTGAAGATTATGAGATCGACAGTTTCAAATATTATCATGAAGAAAATTCATGGGTGTCCTCTCATTGTGATGAATTTGATAGCAGGATATGTGGGGAGTTCATGAATGGATTAATAGGTTTCCACTTTGATGAAGTTATAACTGAACCAACTTCTATAGACCATAACCTTGATAGTGCCATTTGTGAGAACGGAAGCAACTTTTTGAGCTTCCCTGCGGACTATGAACTGCACAAAACCCTTGTAGAGGATAAAGCTTATACCTTTGGCACATCTAGCCCAGGTCGAGATGTTGTTTGCCACTCAATTGGTGATAGAGTGCCCTCTTGTACTTCGGACGAGCCTAGAGTGGAGTCTATTGGATTTCCTATGGAAGAAGTGGAAGTGGAGCACCTATTGGAAGCTGCTGTTGCTAATGTATGTAGCCGTTTTGATGATTATTCATCTGAGAAGTCCAGTGTTACTTCAGTAAATATGTCATCAGGAGAATCTTTTGCTTTCTCCAAAAGTCATGGTCAATCCAAACACAGTGCCTCGGTGAAAGAGGATAAAGTTGCTTGGAACTTCATGACATCTGAGTTTATATCCCCGGGATTAGATACCAAATCTAATCTTTCTGCTTCAAGATCTTCAGTTGGAAGCAAGATTAGTACATTGTCTGATAAGCAGCAACAGAGAAAAGGACATGATTCCCGTAGGAGATTATCCAGATTATCAACTACCAACAAGAGAAGGGCCTGCATTGGAGATAATCAAAAGCCTAGACCACGGGACCGACAGTTAATTCAAGACCGAATCAAGGAGCTCAGGGATCTTGTTCCAAACAGTGAAATGGTCAGTGCTATTTTCATGAGTAATATACTTGTTATTCCTTTCTTCCATCTTTTCAAGTAATTACTAAAGTTTTTTCTATTATGAGTGCAGTGTAGCATCGATGGACTTCTTGATAAGACCATAAAGCACATGCTCTTTCTAAGAAACGTAACAAATCAAGCTGATAAGTTGAACCACCCAACTCTCAAAGAGGTGAGAATGTTGTAAAACCTAGTTTTACTTTCATGGCATGATGTATGTTGCATTCAATCATCTCTGGTGTCTTATTTATGAAAAGTTAGTTTTTCGAACAGCAAGATAGGGAAATGAAATCTGAACTTCTTTCTCAGGAAGCTGACGAAAAGACAACCGAAAGAGCTGAAGTCAACTCCAGCCATCAGAATGGGACAAGCTGGGCTATAGAACTTGGAAGTGAGCAACAATTGTGCCCCATAATTGTGAAAGATCTCAACCAACCTGGTCACATGCTGATAGAGGTATGTCTATCTTATAGTATTGCTGTACTTTCTATTTTACAAGGTTAAAAATGAACAATCATCTCGTTTTTCCTATTGATGCATTTATGTTCTAGACTATTGAGATATGACAGTTTTTTGACAACTTGCATTCAACCAGATGCTCTGTACTGACCATGGTCGCTTTCTTGAGATTGCTGATGTGATTCATCGTTTGAAATTAACTATCCTCAAGGGCAAGATGGAGAAAGCCACTGATAAATCGTGGGCCCGCTTCATTGTCGAGGTATTGCTTCATTGCAAACTATAATTTGCATTTTAAGTAGGATGTTTTCTGATTGCATTTCAAACTGAAATCTTCAAGTGACATTTTTACATTAGTTATCTATCTATAGTTGAATATGTGTGTATATATAAATCTCAACCTCGGTTGTTTGCAGACTTCAGGAAGCTTCCATCGCCTGGATATATTTTGGCCGTTGATGCAACTGCTACAACAAAGCCGCGCGCCTATCTCAAGCAAGATTTAAGCCTGTTTGGTTGGCATCATTGACTTTGTATTCTCTTGTACATTATATGCAGTGTTCTTATGATATTGGGACCAAATGTTATTTGGTTTGAGCTAATGAGCCATAACATAACTGCATCATGGACAGATAAGTGTGTGTAGATTGATGATGATTTAACAATTTGGGATGTTAGGATCTCTCTTGTACTCATTTTTAGACAAATTATTAATCTAATATATGCAAGCTAATGTGGAGGTAGGAACAAAAGCATTGGATGCTTCAATGCATATTGACTTGTAATATGAGTAATGGATACTGTACTCAACAGTGTAGGAAATAACACAACATAATCCTAATAGGGGTGGCAAGTTGTCTACTTTTTATTTAATGTAGCCACTAGAGGCTAGTTTGGTAGTAAGATGAGAAGTTATGAGATCAGGTTTGAGATTTGTTTCATGTAAATATATAAAAAAGTGTACCATATTATTAGTGTCTGATAGCCAACATTAAATTGGGATATCTAATACGAGTGTTTGGTAACCAAGATAATTATTCAGACTGATTTTGAAAATACAAAGTTTTACTTGATAAAAATGAAAATCCAAATTTACCCTTTAATATGATGCTCTTAAAATACCAACATTAAAGAATATTTTTGTCATTTCACATTTTATCTTGATCATTGTTATCATGGGGAGAACAAATCTGGTTAAAATAGGCTGATGCCTTTTACAATTGAACATGGCTAGTTGAAGATATTAACTTGCTAGTAGATCAAGTTGAGGTTTATCTTCACTTCTACCTTTTTGTTAACCTTGTCATGGATCTAATCACAATCTTTCTCAAATCCATGTGTATTTTTTGAAAAGATGTATATTGAAATGATCTGGTCATAGTTAAATATCCAATTCAAATTCTTCTTCAGATTTTAAGATAGAGAAGCAAAACTCCTAAAAATTATCTTCCGAAACCTTGATTCAATCAATACTTTTATTTATTTATAATACAAACGTGAGATGACACACCTTGGAAAAAAAAATCAAGAAACACAAATTCTTGCTTTTTTTCAAAATCTGCTGCATGTCATATACCATATCTTGTAAGTGATATGGATCAAGAAACACTAAGAGCACTCACATCAATTCTGATAAATGTGTCATTAATATAATAAAATATTACAATAAAAAAATTAAAAAATGAAGCAAAAGATAGAAATGCAGTGTTGGGCCCACCCTCTTTCTCCCTCCCCTCTCTCTTGTGTCTAGGAAATGTTTTTTTAATCTAAGAATGATGTTATTGAAGGAGAACAAATGCATTGAGACTTGTGTTAAAAACATACCTTTTTATAACTTTAATAATAAAAAATGGTTAATAACATTCTCTAAAACATTGATGTAGTTGCTCTAATTCTTGTTTTTTTCAAAGTCTGCCACATGTCATATATCATATCTTGTAGTGTTGAAGTGATATGGATTAAGAAACACTAATTTTTGTTTTTTTCAAAGTTTGCCACATGTCATATATCATATCTTGTAGTGTTGAAGTGATATGAATATGGTAAAATTAGTTCTAGACATATGTAATCATGAACCATATTCACTTTGTTTTTTTAATTAATTCCAAATTTCTATTTTCTCTTGTCTTCACTTTAAATCAGCATATTTAGAACAAACATTTTCTGCCTCCTTTTTAAGCGTTTCCAAGTACATTTTCCTTCTTGGTGTTGGCAACTTAGCACCACCAAATCTATTGAAAAACATGTGTGTCTCCCATAATAAGACATTGACCATCTTTTTATTAAAAGTAGCCTGTTCTGATATTTCTAATTAATAACCAATATTTTGTGGTATATTTTGGATTCTGACAATTGAAAAAAAATAATAAAAAAGCGAGTCTTCCTAGCATGAATTCTATAGCTTTTTAGCAACACTTTTGGTAAATTATATCACAACATGCATGTCATGCTAGCTATGTCGAATTGATGTTTAAGCTTTCGAAGAAATAGAATAATTGATACCTTTGTTTAAAAAAGTGGGAGAAAATCTAAGTATATGTCATAACATTGGATAGTGTTCCATTGACCAATTATAACAACGTTGGATGTGCTTCATATTTTGCAGATTGCAAGGAATTTGGAGAGCAATTAATTGGGTCTCGATCTCATAATTATTAATTAATGAATATGTACATATGGTACATCTATGTTTTTCCTATGGGGATTTTTTTTTTTTTTTTTTGATACTATAATTTAGGCCATATTCATTTTTTGAATATTAATTTTATGTTCTTTAAATTTCATTTGTTTACAATTATAACTTTATTTGAGAAGGAGATTTGATTTTCGGTGATAATTGTTGATATAAATATTTATGATGTAAATGTAATGCTCCAGACTGAAGGGAAATTAGAGCACAATATTTATATGAAAGGAATATTGATTTATGCGTTTCAAATTGGGGGTTTTCTATCTAATTAGAGACATAAAAAAAATCCTCGTACAATTTAAATCCTTAATTTAGAGCACCACATGAACATTGTAGACACCCATGTCAGCAATTATAATAATTTTTTTTATTAAAATGAGACTAAAATAAAAAAAAAAATTTAAAACTTAAAGAGGAATTATAAAAACTCATAAAATTATTGTTTCAAAAATGAGTAGGACGCAATTACAAAACCAATATTGAAAATTTCCCCCTTCTGAGCATTCATTTTGTATTGTATTTTAATTTCGAATTCAATTTTATCACCAATACATGCACACATTTATAAATCTCAATTTTCATCTTGTAATTTAAGTATTGACCATTTTTATATTACCAATTTTACATATTATATTTTTTTCTCTATTAATTTTACTTAAAATGTCAATTTCTACCTGCTTGAACATCAGTATTAGAAAGTTCATATTAACAATTCCAATGTTCATGTATGCAAAATTTTGACCAAAATTAGAAAAAAAAAAAAAAGATTACTGAAGAATCAAATTTAGTATACATAAAACTAGTAATAAAAACATGAACAAGACCTAAATTACTGGACGGAAATTTCAAGTTTCTCTAATGATTAACTACATGAAACGATAATATTAAACATGAGATTAGTATCTAATTGTGACTAAGATTCATCAACACATTCACAAATATTTTGAAATTAATTTCTTTTCTGTGACACCAAATTACAACACATGCATGGAAGGTAAAGTTCTAGGAAAATAATGGTGTGCAACACGTTTTAATCTTTTCTAGAAATTAAACCATTCCTTGAACCACACAAAAATCTTATTCAAAATCATTTCATGAATATGATTTTGTAAGATAGGCCCCTATATGAATAAGACAAACTCTTTTTCACCGGATAATATTCTCTAATGAGTTATAAACTGACTTGTCTCATGAAATCATATATTTAGTACGGTTTCAGAAGATATCTTACTCAACAAACGGAGGTCGATTATAAAAATTGACCTCACATATAATCCAATAATTATTAGTACATTAAAAGCTTGAATTAATATCCAATAATGTTGAATATGGTACTTGAATTTACATGCCTGCTGTAAACCCTCCATCAACATAAATAATCTGGCCAGTAATGTAGGCAGCAGCAGGAAGGCATAGAAATGCAACCAGTGGAGAAATCTCATCCGGTTCTGCAATTCGACCGAGCTGCGTTCGAGCCGATAGCGGGCCCCACGTCTTAAGAATCGACGGTTCGATATTCTCCTGAACAACACAAAGTTGAATGAAACACATGATTGAAATCTTATATAGGAACAACAACGTTAAATATAAAGTAAAGAATGAGACGATTCTAATTTCCAAATTATATGTCATTTTCTAACCAATTTTTTCCCGATAATAAGTGTCATTATATGATTTTAAATAACATTTACTGATATTCTACAAAAACTGTCAACATTTACTACTTTAAGATTATATGATACGTAAAAATGATTATTAGAAATTTACCTATACATAATGAATTAATGTGTGCTTACATAGAGTAGAATAGTCTTTAATCAAACTTTCTTAGTTGATGTATATAAATTCTAAAACGACATTTATGTTGGTGGAAAAAAAAAAAAAAAAGCCAACCATTGGTTACATTTACACCTCATAAAAAAAAAAAAAGGGATATAAATGAGAAGGAATTAAAAAAAAAACATACAGGTCTGAGGATGGAAGTTCTAACTCCAAATGGTGCCACAGTGTTGGTACGAATATTGTCCTTAGCCCATTCACATGCTAAATTCTTTGTTAGTTGATTAATTGCACCTGAAAATCAATAACACAAAAAAAATAAGAAAATAGTATATTGTAGTAATTAAATAAATATAAAAGAGGTTAATATTATTGACCTTTAGAAGCAGCATAAGCAGAAATAGCAGGAAGGGCAACACCACCAGCAACAGAAGATATAAAGACAATATTTCCTAAAGAAGAAGCTTTGAGAAGTGGATAAGCCAATTGGGATATATGAAATGGGGCCTCTAAATTTGTTGACATTATTCGATCATAATCTTCACCACTATGATCACTAGCTTGCTTCAATAGAGTTGTTGCTGCATTGTTTATCTACACATTTTCATATAAATATATATGTCAAAATCAATTTATTTTATGTAAGTGCAATATTCAAAGATTTAAGAGAGTTTGGGAATTGTATATTTGCTTAATTTAAATCGATGTTAACCAAAAAAATTGTTTTATACATAAATATAAACAAGTACCATTTAGCAAAGAACAATGTCCTACACTAAATAACGTTTAGCAAAATTGTTCCAAAATAAAAAGTAATAATAAAATAAAATGAAATAAATCCCAAAATAAGTATCATTATAATTTATAGGATTTCAAGAATTATTTCTCAACATTCTATCAAGACCGTTCTCATTTACTACTTTCAAATTAAATGAGAAACAAAATGATTATTGAAAATTTTGCTATGATAATTATAATTAAATGAGGATAGATCGGTGTTTTCATCAACTTCCTTATTAATCTATATGCAAAATCCTAAAACAATATTTATTTTAAAATGGATGGAGTAAGCATTAATTTGGAACAAATATACACCACAAATACTCATGTGAGATGGTCTCACAGATAGTTATTGTAAGACGGAGCCCCATCACCCGCAAACAACATGTGAATTGTAGGGTTTGGGTTGTGGGTTGACCAATTTCACATAATGTAATAAAATTTCGTGAGATTGTCTCACAAGAGACTCACTCAATATACATATACTGCTATATATATTTTTTCAATTACCAAAAAATAAGAAAATTCCTAATTTATATGACAATGCATAAAACCCTTACAAGATTTACCAACCATGTTCTAAAATTTTGTCCGCTGTCAAAAATAATTTGCACCAAAATTTATACGAGATCATCTCACAAATATAATTTTATGTCGAGTTTTTTTTTCTATAATTTAAATTCATTTTCATAAATCAATCTATATATTATTTTGTGAGTTATAAGTAATGGGTTGATCTATTTTGTATTTTACACAAGTCATACTCCATATTTCTTTTAAAGCCATTAAACAACTAATATATGACGAAAAATTAAATAAATAAAATAAGTATTATAAAGCTCAACGACAAATCTAGAAATTATTGATGACGAAATTAAAGAAATAAATTAATTCAAGATCGTGATGATTGTGCATTGATTTGGAGGGCATTGTGTAGTTATAAAATATAGAATTTGATGGTCCAAGATTGAAGGTCCCCTATGTGTATATATATAATTGTCAAATTATTTAATTTATTTTATACAAGTAGTTGGGATTACGAAAGAAATAGATGAGATAGTGAATAAGTAATATATGTAGGTAGAGAAATAACCAATGAAGTCACCTATTTTTGTCTTTCTCTATTTAAGTGTCAATAAAAACCGGTGAAAATGTCATCTACTAATTTAATTTTTTAATTTTGTGGGCCCCTCTCTGATATGATCTTTTATTAATCTTTCGATTAATTATGTCAATCATCATTTATATTTGAAATATAAAATTTAAAATGAATGAATTCAAACTCTCTTTTAATTAGATCTTATTCAAATCTACCAAAAATTTGCACGTAAATTAATTCTAAGTGAATGAGATGAAATCCAAAAATCATCGATGAATTTACAATTATAAATTTCATAATCTTTCTTAAATCTCTCGAACCAGACACTATCCAGAGTCTAGCTTTATTATTACTGTAAGACATATATAATATGCTTGTTCTTTTTCTTTTTCTTTTTTTTTTTTAAAGAAAATGAAATAAAATTATGAGATTGTATGTAGTCATGCAAGTGACTTTTTAAATGTGTTTGTACATAAATGTAAATTGCTATTTAATTTATTGCCATTTCTTTCTCTAATTCTACTCTAAATTTGGATAGTGCATATTCATCTTGCGTTATTAATTTCTATTGAAATAAATTATTTACGAATTGTTTAAATTAATTCTTCATTTTGTACATATATGAATTTAGTCATACTCAAAGTATATTTTTAATTGTCACTTTCGAAGAAGCAATAAAAGGAGAGGTTTATTACTTAGGGTTATAAATTATCGTAAATTCGAATTGTCATGTTAACCAAACTTTTCAATATTGTTAAAATAATATAACCTTAAATATGTAGTATATTTTATTATTAAAATCAATTTTAAAAAAATTATATATTCTTTTTTAATAAGTTTGGGGAAATGGAGGGGACGGAAGACAGACAAAAAAGACTAGAACACTTGGATAAAAAGTTGTTTATTGATAAATAATGAATTTTATTTTCACTATCCTAGTAAAAAAACATACTATATATATAAGGTTATGTCACTTTGACCCATAGTGAAAAGTTTAATTAAAATGACAATTCGAGTAATAGTTGTGGTTTTTTCGACAATTAACTCCATTACTTACTACTTAATTATATGTGTTGATGTTAGTTAATCGTGTAATTTGAACTTAGATTAACACACAACACTAGTACATTTTTCAGAATTCCCTAATAACAAACGATTTAAAATTAAAAAAAAAAATTATAAGAAATATTTTTTAAATGACAGAAATGGGTGCAAATGAAATTTAGACATACCAGAATATTGAGCTTTCCATCGAAAGCTAAAGAAACATTGTTTATGAGTTCTTCTCTTTGTGTTCTTGAACACAAATCACAAACTGAACCCTTTACTTTAAACCCTTTTGTTTCCCACTCTTTAAGCCTTTCACTAAGCTCAGCCTCGTTTCTTGAACACGTGTAAATGCTTGCACCAAATCCTGCAAGCTCTTCAACAATGGCGTATCTGAAAATAATATAATTAATAAATAAGTGTTGGGTTTTTTTAGATGTAATAAAATTGAAAATAATACAATTTATATATGTATATTTACCCTATTCCTTTGGTACCACCAGTGACAAGTGCTGTCTTTCCTTGGAGACTCCATTTTTGCTGTCTCTGCTCTTCATTTGCCATTGTTTTTTATTTCAGATATTTGCAAGTTTGTTTCGAGTGAGAAGATTTGATTGGGTGGTATTTATAGCATATTGAGTAGCTTTTAGAAGAATATGAATAAACTATGTAAGTGGTCACACCATATTTGCCGTCTATGTTCTTAATCTTCGGTGCCTTGGGAAATATTATTATAGTTCTATTATTTTATTCTAAATTATTGCATTAATTTCATCTCATAAGTACTCTATGTAAATAGTTGCATTTTGTCTTATCAATAAAATTAAATATTAAAATTTCAAATTGAAATTCTCTTCTTTTATTTTCCTATTTATTCGATAATTAAAATTTGAATTTATAAAAATAGTACTTAAAAAGTTCTGTTTACAAAAAATACTAAAATTAAAATAATAAAAAAAATTGAAAACTTTTCTGATTTTTGAAATATTAGAATTATAAAAGTATTTAAAAAAATCCAGATAATTCCAATTTTAAGGCTTAATAGTTGAGGGGATTTAAGAAGGCATGAAAATGTCATCGAATTTTAAGTCATTGCACTTTTATATGATCTAATTTAATTTATTTTATTTTTATAGGATATAAATTAAGATAATAAAAATGAGTTGTTTCATTTTCTTAAAATTTTATATATTAAAAATATTCCAACATGTACTATGCATGTTTTTTTAATTTTAAATCCTAAAATATATATTTTTCTCTGATCACAACTTATACTATATGTTTTGTTTACTTTTGCAATCTCTGGCCAACATTTTCCAACGAGAAAAGATCCACGTGATTTTAGCATGCCAATTGGGGGTTATTTTCATCATTTTATATTAACTAATTCGCCCTCTAAAATCGATTTTAGCTCTAAATTTTCTCCATTTCTTCTACAAAATGTTTGACTAGCAAATGAACAATGGTGGTGGTGATGAGATTCAAACAAAAATAAGATCTATTTACCATTGAAAATAGCTGAAAAACTGAATTTACCCATGTCTTAAAAGTGCAAATGATGAAAATAACTCTTAGTTAACATGTGAAAATATGTGGGCGCTTTCTCACCGGAAAATGTTGGCCGGAGGTTGCAAAAGTAAACAAAACATGTAGTATAGATTGTGATCGGAGAAAAAAAAAATTTAGGATGCAAAGTTATAAAAACATTCATAGTACTAATTGGAAAATGAAATTAACCCAATTTTAATTCGTTGCACTTTTATATGATCTAATTTTTATTTTATTTTATTTTTATAGGATATATACATTAAGATAAAAAAATGAGTTATTTCATTTTCTTAAAGTTTTATATATTAAAAATATTCAAATGTATTGTACAATATAATTTTATTAAATATAATTTTTATTTATAATATATATTTTTTTAATTTTCAGATCTTAGGCTTAAGCTACAGAAAATGGCACAAAACATTATAAATACCTAAATTCAGCATAATTTTTCAAATCGGACAAAATAGACTACAATTAATGCACAAAAAAAGAGTTTAATGAATAAATAATAATAAATCCATATTTCAATTTGATATTTTATTTTTATATACGCCAATATGGATATAAAATTAAAGATCATGAAATAAGGAGATTAGGATTATTTTGATATATTAAATGTAAAAAACCGGATTTGAAACCCAAATAGTTCTTAATAAAAATCAGTCCCCTTTTTTTGTGAAAGCTTTGGCCCTTGTTTTGTAAAAGCTTTGATCATTTTTCCATCAAATCCTAGATAATTCGTTCTTATTATAAGAATCATCTTGTGTGGAAATTAAATTCTGCTTCATTTTTTATTTTATTGTATCAATATTTGTTGTGTATATCGAATGTATAATGCCAATGCAATGAAAGACAGGATGTGTAAACCATATTTTTGTCATAAAAGTTTAAAACTATAGACCAAGTAATGTATGGGCCGGCTTTTTGTTGTTGGGTATGGAATTATATATACTAAAGAAGTTTAACTACAAATGAGTTAATATCATTTTCCAATCTATATTATATATATATAAAATTTAAATTAAATTTGTTTTCCGATCACAATTTATTTTCAATTTTGTAACTTTCGATAACAAAATCCGACAAAAAATCGTCCACGTGATTTGTACATGTGTAGTTGGAGAATATTTTTGTCATTTTCTTTTTTAAGATAGGAAAATTTGGTGTTGCAACTATTTTATATAATGGTAAAGAAACACATAAATGTTTTGGATTTGTGGCTGATTTTAGGAATGAGGAACGAATTAGAATTAGTGTCGATTTTGGGGTGAAACAGTTAACCAAAGATAAAATGACATAAATATCCTCAAACTGTGCATGTGCAAGTCAATCACATACAGAAATTCGTTGCTGGATGTTGCGATTTTGAAGAAAACATTTAGTATAGGTTGTGATTGGAAAAAAAAAATTGATTATAAAGTAAAAAAATTGCATATAATACAAGTTGGAAATTAATATTAACCCAATTCAAAACATCTTTGGTACGTAGGATATTAAATTTCAAAAAGTTGTTGGCCAATATAAATTATCAAGATATATATATATATATATATATATATATATATATATATAAATAATCACAAAAACTCATGTGCAACCGTCTCATCGTGCAACGACTATACTTATGGCAGAAAAAGACATACTTATAACTGTAAAAGATATACTTATATAACTCATACTTATATTTTAAAAAATATACTTATAAAACAAATACTTATAACTGAAAAACACATACATATATCTTTAAAAGACATATTTAAATACTATCGCTGCATCGCATGTAAAATGATCTTACAAGAGATCAACTCATATATTATAATAAGTTATTAAGATTTTAATTAATTTTAATCTTAACAATGTGTTCGAAAACTCTATCTATCCTATTGGATGGGTTAAATAAAATGTATTCTTAGAGATGTCAAGAATGTATGCACCATTTACGGGATAATTGTCTTTTCTGATTTTATGTTTATGAACTTCCGGTGCCCAATAATTATATCAATAAAAATATGGAAATCTCCCTTTTTAATTAAGAAAAATGGCCCTTATATTATCCATAATTATAACCTTACCTTTTAAATTTTTTGGTTTTTGAAAAAACCCGTATATTACCCCTTCTTGCCAAAAATACTCATTTACCTGTTAAAAAGGTAAACAACCTATCATAGTCTGACGTGGCCGGTTATTTTCTGATGTGGAATCAATTTATAAGTTTTTTTTTTTAATTCCAATATCCATATCACCCAACAATGTCATTAATTTTCTCTCCAAATTTCTTAAAATCCCATTTATCATTAAAACCTAATAAATTGGAGCTCAAACTCTAACATTTCACACCTCCTTCCTCCCATAATTAACAACCTCATTCTTACCTCTTCAAATTGGAAGTAGTTGTGTAGTGGTGTGTGCGAAAGAGGAGATAGAAATGGAATTTTTGGAGGGATGATTGGCGGTGGACGGTAGTTTGCGATGTAAGTTGGAAGATGGATTTGAAAAGAGGTGGAGGTCGAATCTGTAGATGGAGGTGGACGGTCGAGTAGAGGACAACAGATCGACAGTGAACTGTATAAGAATGGGGAAGCTAGAGAAGATGAAGATGATGGTAGAGATGTGGCGAGGTGGCTGACGTTGTAGCAGCGGAGTGAGAGATCGGCGGCCGAGCGGTGGTTTGAAGATGGTGGTGCGAATCTGGAGGTGGAAGAGATGGCTGCGCACGGTGGTGCCCAATGAAGGTGAGAATAGTGGTGGAGCAGATCTGGAGATGGGACCTACAGACATGACGATTCAGGGTGAAGATGAAGGGAAAGACGATTGTGAGGAAAAGTGATGGGTAATGGGGGTGATGGCGGTGAAGGATGCCGAATGGGTGAGCAGTGGTCGCCGACCTGAGACAAATGGAGACAGTGGCTCGGAGGTGAGCGAATGTGGCGCTGCTGATGGCGAAGAGAAGTTGCGATGGTTGAGCAACACTAGTAGTTAGCCGGCGGTGGTAAGAGTGGTTGAAATGGTGGCTTTCTTAAGTATGTCTTTCTTTTAAGTGTGACTTGGTAATAAAAAAATGATTCAAGTGTGAGATTTGGCGGAAAAAAATTAAAAAATAATATCCATGTCAGAATTAACCGGCCACATCATCATGTAACTGGTTACTATAGGTAAATGGGTATTATTGGCAAGAAGAGGTAATTTATGAGATATTTTCAAAAACTAAAAAAATTAATGAGTAGGGTCATAATTAAGAGTAATATACGAGGTATTTTTGCCATTTTCCCCCTTCTTTCATTCTTAAAAAAAAAATGTCTTCTTATTTTTTATTCTTTTATAAACCATTTAGTTAATTATATCTTTGATGCGCAATAGGGTGATACGATTAATTTTTGATGAGATAGACACATGAAAATGAAGCCACATGATGTTGTTAATACAAAATGAGATGGTACGACTTGAGTTTGGATGATAGAGATTGATATAATTGGAATATACCATTTTTGTTGGTACTATCTCAATTTTGTTGATACACACAAATAAGAAAGATAAAAATGTTCAGATTTGATTAGAAAATAATGAATCTAAGTATTTTATTTAATCATGTATTTCAAGTGTAATTCTAGTATGGTACCACTATCACATATATTAAGTATTAGTAAAATGAAGTATATAAGATTGTGTTTGGATCAAAAGATTTGAAATGAATGAATTTTAAATTGTAAATTCTCATGTGCACCAGGTGCATGGATCTAAGATTCATGTAATTTGGGTCCATCCGATCTGAATCCGTGAGTTTTGGTTTTTTTTTTTTTTGATTTTATGTGTTGACCTTTATGTTATAAATTTGTGACAAATATCATAACTTTTATGTACTATAACTTAGAATAAAAAGGAAAAATTTCAGCGCTTTTTATGGATCAACATACTTTTATGTGATAATACTTATACGTTTTAGTTATGCTAGTTGCACCTTTATATATTATATAAATGTAAGGATATTTGTACATAAAAGTGACATGAATATCACATAAAGGTATATATATATATATATATATATACAAATTGTGCTGAAATGTTTATTTTTTTTCCTAAGTTGCAGTTAGGGTTGTAAACAGATCGAATCGATTCGAATATCATAATATTCTATTCGTATTCGTTTAATTTAGCGAATATTCGTATTCATATTATTTTATTATTCGAATCAAATATGAAATTCTTATTCGATTCAGATAAATTATACGAATACATTTGAATATTCGAATTCGAAAATGTAAACTTGAAATTTCATTTTTATAAAAAAAAAAAAAATGTTTATTTTCAAAAACCAATTAACATAGAAATAAATGGGAATTGAGAAGTAAAACGATTATATACCTGTGGCTGGGAATTGTGATGGTGAGAGTAAATTGGAAGAATTTGTTTTTATATGTATGTGTGTGTATATATATATATATATATATATATATATTATTTATTAAATATTTTTTTAATAATTTATTAAAGATATATATTTATAATTATTCGAATATATTCACGAATACTCGAATCGAATATGGTTATATTCATATTCGTATTCTAATAATATTCGAATTTAAAAAAATATTCTTATTTGGATTCTTATTTTGATTTTTCGAATTCGAATCACCATATTCGAATTCGAATATCAAATCGAATTAAAAAAAATTTGATCCTTTTACATCCCTAGTTGTAGTACATAAATGTAAAGATATTTGTACATAAATGTCACACTAATATAATATAAAGGTAACACATAAACACAAAAAAAGAAAAGGGCAAAAAAAAAAAAAAAAACACACGAATTTGGATCAATTCGAATCGACGTGAATTGCATGTGTACTTGGTGCATACCAGACCTACTCATTTCAAATTGATACACCCAAATGAGAATGAAAACACAATATATTTCAAATTCATATTAATTTAAACACCATAAATGAATTAATGCTATGAATTCATTATCCTTCCTCATATACATGAATCCAAAGACAATCTATAATTAGAAATTTAACCAAAATAGAATATATTAAGTTGCAAACTCATAATTCATTGTCTAATTTCATTTTTAAAAGCTCTCAATCCTTATCAATGATGAAACATTTATGTCGCATAGCACCTCATTATTGCTTAACCCTTTCTTTACCTATTTTAATATATATGTTGGAAGTTTTAGAAAAAGTCAAGAAAAGACAGATATGCGTGTGGATAATACCAAAGCAAGAAGCTGCACGTTTATTATCAATTAATTATTTTATTATTCTTAAGTAGTATTTATGTGCGACACTACTCAGCATCATTTAAAAATTTAGTTCGATGGGTAATTGTACAATTGGTCATCTATTTGTTTTAAGTAGCTTTTCTATGATTCCTCTTCTGCAGTGTTTTTTTAAAATCTTTATTCAAGTCTTTCCCCCCTTCTTCGATATTTTCTTTGTACCCTATCTGGTTGGTAAATTCTTCGATGAGACGATCACACTTTGCGAGAGGTTTAAGTCAACGACAGGTCAGTTGTCGGTTAATTAAAGTACTTTTATATGTATCAAGTGTTACTTTTCAGAAAAATAAACTTAATAAGTAATACTATGAATTCTTTTGTGTGGATCATGTAATATATTAATATGTATCGGATAATATTTTTGGTTTTTGAACTCCATATTTATGATTAATTTGAGAAATTGTAAATTCGAAAACTATTATTTTTTATCATCAAGTAATATTTTATTGGTATTATATTTTACCTTTATGCCCAAAGGTAACACAATTGCAAAATTATAATATGATAAATATTATTATGTAATAATTTTATTCATATTAATAATATCTTTATGCGTATTAATTAATACTAAGTACGTATAAAAATATTATATATTATAAACAAATAATTTTTTTTGATATAATTAGTTGACCACGTTGACCGGACACATCAAAATGTCCAACCATGTCACACAAGATTTGTTCATTTGATTTACAATTAATTATGAATGTTTGCGACATATAAACTAAGTTAATTCTCTCTCATAGAACACTGTATCAGTCAAATTTCTTGTTATAATACGAAGATGTACCTAAATTTTGCACATCAAATTGTTCCTAATTAGTTAATATATAATATAAGCATTATTGGATATGAATTAAACAATTTGAAGAATTGGCCTTATACAAGATATTAATGATTTCATTTTTTTTAATGAAGGATGATTGAGAAAGACTAAGATAAGTTTATTTATAATGGATGGGTTAACCTTTCTAAGCTTTAAGCATCAATGACGTAAGAAACTTGGCACTACTCATCCCGGTTGCAGATTCCGACTTGGCCCATTTATTGTAAATTAAAATTAGAGAAAATATTATTTTCATCATTTAGATCTTAGTCGTTTTTTTATTATTATTTACTCTATATATGTTTTTAAATTGGTTCTCTAAATTTTTTTCAAAAGTTGACCCGAACATACCTGAAATTTAAATTTTTGTCTAAGTGGATTTCAGAATTACTGATTTGAACTCCAAATTGAGGATCATGAATAAATCATGAACGGAAGATTTAATTGGTTTGTCAAAAATTACACGACATCATAAAAAAGTTAATAAATATAGTGAAAAAGAAAAAGAAAACAAAACTCTAGCCTTTCCCTTTCTTCCCTCCACCCCATTTTCCTTTTTGAGTGAGTCTTCTGTTGGATCGTCTCATGGATCATCTAATGTGATACGGGTCAATCTATAATCCACACTTTACAATTCTCATATGAATTTGTGAAAATGTATTTGATTTGTGGGTAAAAATGATCCATCTCACAGAAACTATCTGTGAGACCGTCTTATATAAGTTTTTGTGTTCCTTTTTACCCTTTCCTTCGATCACAACACAGTCAGTCAAACAACATTGTCCGACAATTCTTTGGCGCACAATGAAACTCGGCTATGACCATTTTTGTGGGAGGTTAGAATTATTTACGTTATTTTAAAATGATAAATTTGATATGTTATGTGTTTAAAACAAATGATGATGAGTAAATTATTTAAATATTTGATAATGTGACCTTTAAGAAAAAAAAGTTTAGTGGCTGCAAAAATCACGAATTTTTCAAAAATTAAAATTTTAACTAATTTTTTGATTATTAACAAATATAACTTGATTTTCAATGTTCGTGTAACTGTAATCAACAGACTAATTTCAAACATACATTTTTGTAAAAATATCCTACTCAATGCACTAAACTCTTTTAAAATCATAAAAAATGATAAATTTGATATCTCATATAATAAAAATAATACTAAAATACAAAAGTTATTAAATTTAAATTAAAAAAAAAAAAAAAAAAAGAAAGGCCACAACCTCCCCCCACCCCCAACGTCCCGACCCCGCCCATGTTCTTGTAGTTGCAAAAACTGACTTTTTCTTATAGAAATTTATAATATGATAGTTGATAGTTGCCACCTAAATGCCATATTTAGATGTAATTTTCTCCAACAGGGTGTTAAAAAGTAACAAATAAGATTCTCTGTTTCATGTTACTATTTCATCTAATATTTCAAAATAACCACTACATGACGTAAATTTAAGACAGTGAAATATAAGATGAAACATCAAATTGGATTAAAGGATCAGATTTGTAAAAGTGTACATCAGGTTTTCTAAAAAAAAAAAAAAATTGTACCACTTAATTCTGGTGTAGGTTAAGGCTTGAGCTATCTTTTTCTTGGTTTGTTTTTTTTTTGTCTTTTTTCTTATATTTTGATTGTTATTAAATGTTATAAATTTATCTATGCCATAATTAATCTATTAGAAAGCTATCGATTATATATAATTAAAATGTTAAATAATGTGATATGTTATTTGAATAATAAAAAAATTATGATTACTTAAAAGTACTATAAAATTTAAAATGTTGCACATAAATCATAAAGATTACATTTAAATAATAAAATGAGCTATATATTTTATTAAATGAGATTTAAATATATATACATTTTGGAATCATTATAATATAATAAAAATCAAAATCTAATGAACTAACAATATTAATTAATATTAGTAAAAGATGACAAACACTACATTTTTTTTCCGTGCAAAAAGTAGTGCAAACTTTTGGAGATGAGTTTCAGATTTTATGCTACAATAGTGCAAAATTTACACAAAGATGACATGTCCCGTTGTAGATGCTTTTAGGTAGAAAATGATATTTTTGTAAATATCATTATTTCTCTCAAGTGCATTGCACGGATTATGATATTTATAGTTAGATTTCAACTATTATATCAAAAGTTTGTTTATAATTTTTTTATTCCAAATAATCTAAAATTTTTATTTTAAAATTTATGTTATTTTATTTAAAAATATTTGCCATGTTCTTACTATTATATAATTATATAGATTGGATTTTTTTTTTTTTTTTTGACAGCAAACCATATATAGATTGGAGTTGGACATCATTAAAAAGCTATTTATGAAGTCGAACTTAAAATTCATTTTGGAATTTGTTAAATTGGGCTTTCAGTTCTGGTCTGGGCCCACTTGACGAAGGGTTGATCGATTGGGCTAGGCCTCTCAGACTTTCTTTGGGTCACCATCTTTTTTGGATTTTAACCGATTTGTTGTAAAATCAAATTAGCAGATTGGGTCCATCTGGACTGGGCCGGATCAATATGATCGGATTCTCGGGCCATAATGAAGGCCCAACTCGAATATTGCTTTCGACTGAGCTTTAATTATTACCTCAAAGTAATTTTCACTGTTGAAAATATATATAGAATTTGAATAACCTCAATAGTTTTTGTTTTTATTTAACTAATCAATGATTAGTTTAAGAAATTTAATACGTGTATCATGTTATACTTTAATACATAATTGTAATATTTAAATCATTCTGACGTTCAGTGAGTGAGAGTCATCGAGGTTCCCTGCCTTAAGCATGGTGAGATAGTCAAGAGAAATATAGATGATAGATTAGAGAGAGAAAAGTATGTAAGAAGTGAAGGGATGTAAATGAATCAAGTTGTTCATGAATTATTAGAAATTCGATTCGATAAAAGTTTGTTTGAATTCGTTTTATTGTGATTCGTTGAAGTAAATGAACAAATTTAAACTTGATGCTATTTAGCTTGTTAGCTCTTGAACAGGTTTATTAGAATGCTCGTGAGCTAGTTCATAAGATATACTTCCCCGTCCCACTCAAATTTGCACACTTTCCATTTTCGCCCGTCTCAATCAGAATTGCACACTCCAAAAATGACAAATAAAATTTACAAAATTGCCCTTTACTATTAAAACAAATGCCCTTTACACTCCAAGAAACAGTTTTTTTTAACCTCCGTGTCCGTCCCTACGTGCAAATTTGAGTGGGACAGAGAGAGTAATTAATAATACTAATATTTGACATTTTTGATATATAATTTTTATACTTTATTTATGATAAATATATATCTAATTGTAAACATTTTTATAATTAAATTATAAATTAAATCGACAATAAAATGATTAAAATTGAAAAATGCATAATTACTGGTAGAAATTGGACAAGGCCTAACTTATAGGACGAAAAATGATATTTTTGCTTACAAAAATATCCAAAAATAAGAAACCATCAGAAATTATAATACAAAATGTATTAGTTTGTCCCACATTAGTTAGCCAACTAAAATAACATTGAAGTCATCCACCGTAAATGATGCTAGTACGTAGATGAATATGTCCAACATTGGTTTCGTCTAAAATAACATTGGGGTCATTGCGCTATAAATGATATAGTGTCTAGCTAGTACTATAAATGATGCTACTGCCTAATAATGTAGTTATACTACATTCTTATAAAGATACAGATTGTGATGATCAGAGTTTGAACTTGGATCACACAAGTTTTTTTAGTCTTTATTCCCTCTCTTCCACTCCCTCTAACTCATTAAAAAAACTACCTTCTAAATTCCGAAACGCATTCCTGTATTAAATTAAGTTGCTTAAGATAGATGTAAACACTCTTCAATACTAGTCATTTAATAAGTGAATAAGTTCCATCAAACGAATTGATGCATGCTAATTAAATATTATTGATATATTTCATCTAAAAGAATTTCTTCATCATGGAATAAAATATTGGATTACAAGTATTATTTTATGCTCACTATTTACCGACACATTTCGTCCGATTTTATAAAATATTTCGATGTTGACGAATGACGATGGTCAGTGGAGAATATATTAAAGTTGTACCAACTGATAAGTTGGTCTCTAAGTAGTTAAAATATTTAATATTTTTTAAATTTCTTAAAGGTGCAATGATAGCTCATATAATAACCAAACCGTCTATTCACTAGGATGATATATATATATATAAAATAGCTAATTTAGGAATAATAATTCAATGCTTCTAAATTATTATAATGTAAATTATGAAATGTATTCGAAAGATTTGATTTTGAGATTAGATCGATTAATAATATAATGTATATTTTTTACTTAATCTTGGAGGGTTACATATTAATTAATTTATGACAGATAACAGCATCCGAATTCAAGAGCCGCCCAGGCACCAAGATTTGAAGATCAATGGTGTATCATACCCATATATTGTATTTACAAATGTAAATAACATATTATAATTTAAAATATATATATATATATATATATATATATATATAAGAGAATAATTTAAAATATTAATATATAAACTTAATTAAGGATGGATAATGATAATAATATATATGAGTTGTCGCCTATTAATTTAAAATCACACCATAAGTGTAATTATATAGTATTCTATGTACACTTGATGATGGTACACCAAATATAACTCCATAATTATATATGGGGTGATTTCTTGAAAAAAATTGGTTAAATCCAAACCCTTTTTTTATTTTTTATTGAAGTTTAATACAAGATATAAAAAATTTCAAAATTTAAAACATCGAAATCAACAAGTGTCACCTCATAGGAAATTCATATTATTGATCATGACTACCCCATCTTAAGATTTTCTTAAATTTGAAATATAATTATTTATTATTTTTAGTTGCCTACCGTCTTTTCAAAATTGTTTTCAACTTGTCATTTTGTCTCCCTTTCACACTAAATTGTCACGGCTTTTTGTGAAATCAAGAAACAAAAAATTTAATAGGGTCCATCTATTTTAATTTTATTTTTACAAGTTGAGAATGAAGACATGCGTGTTAAGTATAATGTCATAATAGAGACAATTAATTATAATTAAAAAAATTACGATTATAGGCTTTGTCTAAGCAGAAAGTTGGGTGCTCTATTGTGTCTTATCCTTTGGATTTGCGTGCAATTTACTACTAATCTTGACTAGTTTGTATCTACGATTCCAATTAATCATTATTATTTTTTAATTATAGTATAATTCCAAACATAGGTAAATTTAATCTTGAGAATATAATAATCTCATCCCTTAAAATTGTTAATATTAATAAATTGGTGATAATATACACATGATCAAATTAAAGTACTACATATATCATATTTATAACTTGATTCAGCTTACTCGTTTAAATTCAATTAAATTAAAAAGTTAATTTCAATTTTGGTTCTGTATGTAAGACATTTTCCGTTTTTTTGACAATCAATTATAAGTTTCCCAATTTTGGTCCTATATGTTTCCATTTTTTCCAATTTTGATCATGTATGTTTCAATTTTTTCCTAATTTCAGTCAAGTTTTCCAATTTTGGCAATTTATGTTTCAATTTTTTTCCGATTTCAATCCAATTTTAGTTGAATGGCCGTCGAGAAATATCACGTGACATCAACAGTTTTGGGAATTTCGTCCAAAATTGGATGAAATTGGAAAAAATTGAAACATACAAAACTAAAATTGAAAAACGTATACTTGATTGTTAAAAAATGGTAAGAGCCTTACATATAAGACCAAAATTAAAATTAACCTTAAATTAAATTGTGCCGAAAAACTAAAGGAACTCAAACTCAAAGTGATCAATGTATTAGCTCACTTGATTTATTTAGACCCTACAACTTATACTTAATATGCTAAAACTTTTATGAGATGGTATTATAAATCTAACTAATCTTTAAAATGGATTAAATTATAATTCAAAATTAAATATATATTATTTATAAAAATGAAGTTGAGTTGTGGACATATAATTCAAAATGTTTATAATAACTACGACATTTACGACATTTAATATTTGCTGCATTAGATTATTATTTACAAGGAAAATATATATATTTCGTATGTGATATTCAATGACTCTCATTAGGAATCCCCGATTATTATTAGAAATTTGAATTAAAAGACTAATAAATGACACCCCCATACACACATGCACGTGCTTATAATGCTTTTATAAGTTGTATATAATTATTTTATGCAATAAGTTGTACACTCATGATTAAGGAAAGTAAATGAGATATATATTGTGATTTATGCGAAATATTTAGGCTGGAAAGACCAAAATCATATAAGAGACCTATAAGTCCATTAATAATTTAACATATTAATTATTATTGTACAATATTATTAAAAAGTCCAAACCAGATGTTATATAGTCTAATGAAATTAAAACTTCTCAAAAATCACACTTCATATAATACTCATTTACGTCCCACTTATCTATATATAGATATCTTGTATGTGTTGATACTAATTATTTTTACAATATGAACTATTTTTACACCTTAAGTTCAGGGTTTTTTTTTTCCCACTTAATGCTATTACTTCTTGTGGAAAACGTAAACCCTATCTTATTATGATTGGTTTTGTTACATGTAAAATCTAACTACACATCTAGAACAAGTTGAGATACAACTATAAGTAAATCGTACTCATTTTTACATTTGGTTCTGCTGACCTGTTTCGACAAAATTCTATTTGATAACATACAATACTCACTTCCATATTATAAGAGTTACAACATATTTTGTACTTTGAAATCTAATTAAACCTTTTTCTTTTGTTCAACTACATCTCAAAAATTCACTAGCTTTTCACTTTGCAACCTAAGCTTATTTGTTAATCAGTCGTTTTTCGACTAAAATCGAAATTTGTGTTCTTATTTTACTCAGATTGAGCTTTTAGCGAATGAAAATCAGAAAATTGAGTTGAAATTTTCATTTGATTTGAGACAAGAGCATTTTTGTGTAAGTTTCAAATATTTTGATTAAAAAAATCAGAACAACAAATTTGATTTTGACATGAAATTTATCTAAAACAAACTCAGGTTTTAGAGTGAAAAATCTGTGGATCTTGATCACAATCATATCTGATATGGTCGAACTAAGACGAACCGATTTTCTCTCTTAAAAGACCGAACCTAGTTGAACCAAGTCGAACCTAGTCCTTGTCTTAGAAGCCGAACTGAGACCAAAGTCAAGGCTTTTGAAGTATTGAGAAACAAGCTGTTCGGCCATCTTCTGATCGAACTAACGAAGCTCAAGCTAGTGTGGGAAATACGATGACGTACTAACTTAGTTATAAGATATGAGGAAAAACTGGTATATGGCGAAGCTAAGCGAACTTAGTTACAGCCCTATGATCGAACTAATGAAAAAGGAACTGATTTAGTTCGATGTCATAACAGCGAACTGATTAACATGGAATGTGGCGGACAGACTTTGATCCTAACTAACCGCTATTTCAGCGGATCTGTTAGTCCGTATCCCATATTTTGTGGGATAAATCTCAACCAACTCATATCCCAGGGAGTCTATATATACTCTCGTTCTCACTCTTTATTTTTTCTTATGCACACTTATAATAAAAATACACACATGTACACTTGCAAAAAATATCCTCTTCCTTTTTTCTGACTTGAGCGTCGGAGTCCCATCGCCGGGAATCCCTCCCGGTGTTTGTTTTGCAGGTTTACAAGTCTGGAATTTCGAGTTTTTGGGTTGAAGAACCGGAGCTTTGGATCGGAGCAATATCAATTGGCGCCGTCTGTGGGAAAAACAATTTGAGTTTTAAGGCGTTGAGATAACAAGCATGGTGAATACCAGGGGATCAAAAAGAAGAATGGAAGTCGGTGATTCATCCAGGAGGCCTGAAAATCGAGTGGGTGACCGGAGTCCTACCCCGGTGGATCCCCCCGTACCATTACTTTAACGGCGGAGGAATTGGCAGACTTGATGGAGGCAGCTGTCCAGAAAGCAATGGGGAAACAAAGAGCTGAGTCACATCAGGATAATATGGACACTCATCGGGAGAAAGAAGCCAGTGATTATAGGTCACAAACGGATGAGAGGGAAAGCCAGTTTGATGGCTCTCGGGGACAGAAACGAGGCCGCGATGAGTTATCGGATAGGGTTGATGAACTGAAAAGAGAGATGAAAGAAGTTCAGCGTAATATTCGACGAGTCCCAAAGGGTTCAAGGGGGAATCCCTTTTCGGAGGAAGTGATGGAAGACGAATTACCGGCATCTTTTCGACCGGTGAATTTTGATTACGATGGTACTGCCGATCCGTGGGATCACTTGTGTCGATTTGAAAATACCGCTCTCTTACACCGGTATTCAGATGGCATCAAGTGTAGGGTGTTTGCTACTACCCTCACCAAGGCTGCTCAGACTTGGTTCAGCCAATTGACTGATGGAACTATTCATGACTTCAAACAATTATCAGAGTTATTCCTACACCAGTTCGTCAGTGCCAGAAGACAGCGGCGGTCTACTCAAACTCTGTTCGGGGTGAAACAGAAAGGGGATGAGATGTTGAGAGAGTACGTTGGAAGGTTTACAGATGCAGTTCGGGAAGCTCCTGGGGCTTCGGATGACTTAATAGTCAATGCCTTCATACAGGGTCTGAAAGAGGGTGATCTTCATACTTCTTTGGTTAAGAAGATGCCGAGGAATTTTGATGATTTATTGCAGAGATCCACCAAGTACATCAACCTGGAAGAGGCAGTGCGGATTAAGAAGGGTGAGGGCTCTAACCGAGCTAGTAAGTCACAGGAACAGGAGCCTACAAGAAGAAAGGAGACGGGAGAATCTCGATCGAGGTTCGCGCCTCCGCCATTGCGAGAGAACAAAGCTGGTAGGAGGTATGACCAATATACTCCCCTGAATATTTCTCCTGGACAGGTATTGATGGAGATTTGGAATCTGCCCCAACTGAAATGGCCGGCGACCTGGAGCCCAAATCCCAAAAGGCCATCCACCTTCGGGATTGGCAAGCTTTGTCGGTTTCATAACGAATATGGACACGACACTGATGAATGCCTGCACCTTAGAGACGAACTAGAGAGATTAGTTCGGGAAAATAGGCTTGCTCGGTATGTTCGTCCTCGCCGACGAGATAACAGAGAGCAGAGGAATGCTCGGGAGGAGCCTAGAAGAGAAAGGGGACAACATCATCCTGAACTACCTCCCCCTCCGCCGCTTCCGCCGCAAAACAGGCCTGAGAAGGAGGAAAGGCCCACTATACACATGATTATAGGAGGACCAACAGATGGAGATTCGAATAGAGCTCGCAAGGCGAGATTGAATTCAGTTCGACAGAAAGGCGATGAGGTTCAAACGATTTTCGACGAGGTAGTAGTGCAGTTTGGGGCTCAAGATAAAGTAGCTCTCCAGAGTCCGCAGTTCGATGCTATGGTGATTGCGGCCGAGATTGGGGGTTTCAACGTAGAAAGGATATTTGTTGATACCGGCAGTTCGGTGGACATTATGTTCATGGACTGTTTTCGAAAGATGAGATCGACAGTCGAAGTGAAGTCGGTGGAGACCTCTCTTTATGGGTTTTCTGGAGAGGCCGTGATAGTGTTTGGCAAGGTCCAGTTACCCATGGTTCTGGGAGAAAAGGAATGGAGGCAAAATAAGACAATAACTTTCCTATTGGTGGACGCGCCTTCGCAGTACAACGTGATTTTAGGGCGTCCTTCGTTGAGTACTTACGCAGCTGTTATCTCACCTGCTCATTTGATGATGAAATTTCCAGTGGAAGATGAGGAAGGACGAACTGTGGGAGTGGGAGTAGTCCACGGCAATCAGCAGACAGCTCGACGCTGTTACGTAGCCACAGTTCGCCAGTCCGAATCCCAAAAACGGAAGGCCGAACAGAAAACTGAGATTGATAGAGAAAGAGATCAGAGTCGAAAGAAAGGACGAGAGGCGAACACAGCGGAGTTTGAAGAGGGAGAATTGATGAGCATTGAGTTGATCTCCGAGCAACCGGGACATGTAGTTCGCATTGGCAGTCATTTGGCTGAACCGAACCGTAGTGAGATTGTGCAGGTATTGAGAGAAAACGTGGATTTGTTCGCATGAAAGCCTGAAGATATGAAGGGTATAAACCCGGACATAGCAGTTCATCAGTTGGATACTAAGCCCGAGGTTCGACCGATCAAGCAGAAATTGAGGCACTTTGGTGACGAACAAAACGAGATAATAGAAAGGGAAGTTCAGAAATTGTTGGAGATAGGGCATATTGAGAAGATCCAATACCCTCAGTGGCTGGCTAATGTAGTGTTGGTGCCTAAACCTGGAAACAAATGGCGAATGTGTATCGATTTCTGAGATTTGAACAAAGCTTCTCCAAAGGATCATTACCCACTCACTCGAATCGATAAATTGGTAGACTCAACAGCCGGCTGCAAACTGCTCAGCATGATGGATGCTGCACAAGGGTATCATCAGATCTTGCTACACCCGAAGGACATACCCAAAGTTTTTTTCATCACTTCGTCAGGTACCTATTGTTACACTGTGATGCCATTTGGATTAAAGAATGCGGGAGCTACTTACCAGAGGATGGTGGATAAGATGTTCAAGTACCAGTTGGGTCGTAATATGGAAGCTTATGTGGATGACATGTTGGTGAAGAGTATTCAGGCGAACACTCATGCGGCAGATTTGAGAGAAACAATGACAACTATTCGAAGATATGGGATGCGGTTGAATCCATCCAAGTGCTTATTCGGAGTAAAAGCGGGGAAATTTCTGGGATATATGGTTACTGAGAGGGGAATCGAAGTTAATCCAAGCAAGATTCGAGCTATCCAAGATATGGCTCCCCCGCGAACCATAAAAGAGGTACAAGTTCTAACTGGTCGAGTTGTTGCTCTAAGCAGGTTTATATCAAGATTGGCGGATAAAGGATTGCCTTTCTTCAAAGTCCTTAGAAAGAATAGTCAGTTCGGATGGAACGAACAATGTCAGAAGGCTTTTGACGACTTAAAAGTGTTCCTTTCTTCACTTCCATTATTGAAGCAGCCAATTCAAGGAGGAGCGCTGCTGGTATATTTGGCGATTGGTGAAGAATCTGTTAGTTCGGTTCTTGTGCGAGAAGAAGGGAAGGACCAGTTCCCTGTCTACTTCGTCAGTAAAGTTCTTCAAGGAGCCGAAGTGCGATATACTGAGATCGAAAAGGTGGCATATGCTTTGGTTACTGCTGCCAGGAGATTACAGCCATACTTTTTAAGTTATGAGATAACAGTGCGAACAGATCATCCGTTGAGCACCATTCTGGGAAAGCCTGAGGCATCAGGGAGATTGGTCAAATGGGCCATCGAACTGGGTCAGTTTGACATCAAGTACGAACCTCGAACAGCTATCAAAGGTCAGGCCTTGGCGGACTTCATCCAAGAAACAACCAGAGCACAAGAAAAGAAGGAGTGGGAGTTGTTTGTAGATGGATCCTCATCTCATCGAGGAGCCGGAGCTGGAATATTGCTGATTAGTCCAGAAAAGGATGAATTACAGTTTGCCATAAAATTCTTGTTCAAAGCATCTAACAATGAAACAGAATATGAAGCCTTTTTGCAGGGTTTGAAGATAGCCGAACAGGCTGGAGCGCGCCACTTAACAGTGAAATCAGATTCACAGTTGGTAACACAACAACTCCGAAATGAGTGCGAAGTCAAAGAAGATAGGATGATTTCCTATGTGGACAAAATCAAAGATATGAAGAACAGATTTGAAAAGCTTCAAATTGAACAGATCCCCAGAAGTGAAAATGAAAAGACGGACTTTCTATCGAAGATAGGCAGTTCGTTGCAAGACTGTTCGCAGAGAAGTATCACTGTGATGGGCGTTGGAAGAGAAAGTGAAGTTATGAATATCGACGAGGCAGAGACCGATTTGAGAACCCCTTTCTTACATTTTTTGGAGGGCAAAAGGGAAGGAACAGCGAAGGAGTTAGAGAGGTTAGAAAGGCAAGTTCGTTTCTACTATGTTATTGACGGATTATTATACAGGAAAACCTTTTTACCAACGGATGCAAGATGCTTATCTCAAGAAGAAGGGATTAAGGTGTTAAAAGAAGCCCATGAAGGAGGATGTGCCGAACATTCTGGAGCAAGAGCTTTAGCTCGGAAGGTGGTACGAGCTGGGTTTTATTGGCCCACGTTGAAGAATGATGCCGAGGAGCTTATTAGAAAATGTGAATCTTGTCAGAAACATGGATGGCGAATCCACACACCAGCCGCAGATATGCTAACTACTTGTTCGCCTTGTCCCTTCGCTAGATGGGGAATCGACATAGTTGGTCCGTTTGTGAAAACCAGAGGAAGCAAACAATTTTTGGTAGTAGCAGTAGATTACTTCACTAAGTGGGTCGAAGCCGAACCTCTAGTCAAAATTACAGAAGCTGACATGATACACTTTGTTTGGAAGAATATTTGTTGCCGATTTGGTTTGCCAAGAATTTTGGTGTCAGACAATGGAGCTCAGTTTCGAGGAAAGAAAATCACGGGATGGTGCGAAGAGATGAAAATCGTGCAAGTGTTTACCGCAGTTGCACATCCACAAGCAAATGGCCAAGTCGAAGTAGTAAACCGAATCATAGTGGATGGACTCAAAAAGCGGCTCGAATCTGAGAAGTCGAACTGGGTGGATGAACTACCATCAGTACTGTGGGCATATCGAACAACGACTAGGACGACGACGGGAGAGAGTCCTTTCAGTTTGGCGTTTGGGGTGGAAGCAGTAGTTCCAACAGAAATTCAAGGAGAAGCTTTACGGATCACCAATTTTGAACCACAAGAAAACGAGGAGTTGATTAGAACTGACCTAATGTTTCTGGACGAATTGAGGGATAAAGCCCGAGTTCGACACGAGCTCTATAAAAGACGCGTTCAAGCTGCATTTCACAAAAGAGTTCGAAGAAAGGAATTCCAAGTAGGAGATCTGGTACTACGGCAAGCTGACGCCCTGGTTGAAATTGGAAAGTTGGATGCTACTTGGGAAGGTCCGTACATAGTTTCCAAGATTCTTTCGGGAGGATCTTACGAACTGACGGATGAAGATGGTAAGAGGTTACCCAGACCTTGGCATGTGAGTCATTTGAAGAAGTTCTATGCTTGAAGATTCATGTATATATAGGTTGTTTATTACTTTTTAAATTCCTGCTATTTTATGAAATAAGAAACATTTACCCCGTGGACGTAGGTCGATTTGACCGAACCACGTTATATCTTTGTGTCATTTTTCTACTTTACTACTATCATGCATGACGATTAAGCGAACTTCAACATTCCCTCGGAATGTAAGCACTCCCTCGGAGTGTCTCGATTGAGCGAACTTCAACATTCCCTCGGAATGTAAGCACTCCCTCGGAGTGTCTCGATTAAGCGAACTTCAACATTCCCTCGGAATGTAAGCACTCCCTCGGAGTGTCCTGATCAAACGAACTTCAACATTCCCTCGGAATGTAAACACTCTCGGAGTGTCCCGATTGAGCGAACTTCAACATTCCCTCGGAATGAAAACACTCCCTCGGAGTGTCCCGATTAAACGAACTACAAAGTGTTGATTATTCGAACTAAGGCTTGCATATCTTATGGTCCATTCGCTTATTAATAAAGTTTGTGACGTGAATAACTTGTAATAGGAATGGACAAAATTATAATAGGAAATTCGATGGATTGATCATAAAAGATACAGAATAGTTCTAGATAAAAAATGTGAAATTTTTTACAAAGTATCATCAGAAAGCTTTTTGGAAGAAGGTTCAGCAACGGAGGTCGGCGGTGCAGAAGGATCGAACATCTCATCAGGAAGATCCACCATAAGATTTGAAGTATCTTCCTCGAGTTGAATAGTTGAACTGGTACTTGGAAGGACTTCAGAAATGGCTTGCTGAAGAAATCCTGCCCACCATCTGGCATCAACATCCTCGTTCGGATCCCCTTGCCAACCGGGAGGAATCGGGAAGGACTGCTCCAATTTCTTACCAAGCGAAGGAAGACGGAATCGGAGCTGGGACTCGAGCTGAGCTTCCTTCACCTCTTCTTGACACAACCGAACACCTTCCCTGAAATAGGCTTCGGCCATGGGAGCAGCCTTGGAGAGGAAAAGCATGGAATTCCACAAGCGACTAAAGAGCCTCTCGCGAAACTCTTCAGCTATTAGCTCCATCTCCGAGCTTCGAGCGAATTGATGGAAGCCTTCTGTAATCCCAGCTCGGAATCCCTCTATCCTCGAATTTTCCGCGAACTGATTCCGCGCACTCTCCTCCCGCTTTAAATCCTCCCGTAGCTTCCGAACCTCCGCTTCAACAGTCAAGAGCTGCTCCTGTTTTTCCGTGGCGAACTTCTCCTTCTCCAACAGCAAATCATCCCTTTTCGATACCTCCGACCGAGCCATTGCGAGTTCGACCTGGCACTGCTCCAATTCAGCGGACAACTTGTTCGTCTGGTCAGAATGGATCGCCAGGTCGCTCTCTAGCGCCTTTTTCTCCTCATCCTTCTCTTCCGCTACATGGCGGTATTCTAAAGCTTTGTCCCGGCGACGAAGAGCCCTCTTGCTTAACCCTTCAAAAAACTTCCTCGCGTTCGCCAGTCGAGCAAGATTTAACCTTATATCTCTGGCCTCAGCATCCTCCTCAACCTCTGCCGTTTTCCCCTTCTGAACGACCACATCCCTCGAGACCTCCGAACTAGCGGGGGGCGCCTCAGCTGTTTTCTGCTTCTTGTCCGCGGATTTACGCGAACTAGTAGGCCCCCTTTTCTTCCCTTGAAGAGAAGGCGTAGCCTTCGCCGCGTCTTCTGCGATCTCCTCGGTCAGATCGACATGATCAAACGAGGGAGCAGTGGGCGTAGTCGAACTGAAAGGGGCTTCAGCAGTGGGCAGTGTGACCAGCGAAGCAGATTCTGATCTCTCGGGGAGAACGCCCTCTTGCATCACATGATCAGTTGGGCCTGGAGTCCTTTTGGCTAGCTCGGCGAGGCGAGTTTCTTCCGCCTGTTTGAAGGACGCAGCTAAGACAGTATTCACGCAACTCTGAGAAGGCGAATAGGGAGTCCTCTCCTCCTCAGGGACCTCGTCGGCGAAGCTGAAAAATCGATTCATTTTCTTATCTGCAAAAAGGCGTGGGTAAGCCAATAAGCCAATATGCACCCAAGCAGTTCGTATTAGCACGATAAATGACAGGAATTAAAAGATTGACCTAGATTAAATCGAGAAGGAACGTGGCTGTTCGGGTAGAACCCCCAGAATGCCAGCAACGATTCACAAGAACTTAGTTGGACCACGTCGAACCACCCTTTGTCAAAAATTTTATTCAAAACGGAGATTTGGTAATCAGGAGGAGGAGGAGGATCAGATTGGGTAGAAGTTTGGACCCAGGGAAGAGAATTCAAAGGTTGGTTCGATGGTCCGCGAATGAAAAAATAATACCTCTCCCAGGAACTGACCTTTTCATCCCCAGGAGATAGAAAAGTAGCTCGCCTTTCCCCCCTGCGAGGGCTCAAGTAAAAACGGAAAGGATTGGCGTTTTTCAAAACAAAGCAAGACCGAAATCGTTCGAAAGTAGGATCGACCCCCATCCATTTACATACCATATAAAATGATACAATATAACTTATTGAATTGGGATGTAATTGGTTCGGACATACGCCGAAACCCGAACCAATCTCTAAAAAGAAGGGATGAACAGGGGGAACTAAGCCGAGGGAGACATGTTTAAGGAACCACGTCTGATGACCGATTGGAGCTCGATGGGGTCGGTCTTCTGGGCTAGGAATGGCCACAGAATAACCGCCCACCAAGAGTGAGCTTAGTAAGGTTAGATGGGTCTGGGTGGTTTTTGTGGAAGAAAATACTGTATCTACGGTTTTTCGCCTTGAGTTTTTAGAAGCCTGTACCATTGAACTGGAGGTGGCCATTTGAAAAATAACGACAAAGGAAGAGGAGAAGATGGGTACCTGTAACAATCGAAGAAACCTAGAAATCGGAGACGAAAACTTGAAGAAGATAAGCTACAGTGATTTGTGGCGTAAAGGTTTTTCAACCTAATGAAGGGCGTATTTATAGAGAGATTTTATCGGTTTTTGGGGGGAAAAGGTGAAAAGTCGCGCACTTCCAGCCGTTAGATGCGACGAAATCCAACGGTGGAAGACAAAAAGGCGCTGGGCGGGAATCCAGTCGGGCCACGTGTCCCAAAGATGGGACAGAAGCGGCTGAAGAGACGTTTCGTCTTGGGAAGGCGCGTGAAGTGTTCGGCTAATAAGTTGTCGAACTCCGATATCGCGTGAAGTGTTCGGCTAATAAGTTGTCGAACTCCGATATTGCGTGAAGTGTTCGGCTAATAAGTTGTCGAACTCCCATATTGCGTGTAAACACGCACTTCAAAGGGGGGGAGTACTTGATATGGTCGAACTAAGACGAACCGATTTTCTCTCTTAAAAGACCGAACCTAGTTGAACCAAGTCGAACCTAGTCCTTGTCTTAGAAGCCGAACTGAGACCAAAGTCAAGGCTGTTGAAGTATTGAGAAACAAGCTGTTCGGCCATCTTCTGATCGAACTAACGAAGCTCAAGCTAGTGTGGGAAATACGATGACGTACTAACTTAGTTATAAGATACGAGGAAAAACTGGTATATGGCGAAGCTAAGCGAACTTAGTTACAGCCCTATGATCGAACTAATGAAAAAGGAACTGATTTAGTTCGATGTCATAACAGCGAACTGATTAACATGGAATGTGGCGGACAGACTTTGATCCTAACTAACCGCTATTTCAGCGGATCTGTTAGTCCGTATCCCATATTTTGTGGGATAAATCTCAACCAACTCATATCCCAGGGAGTCTATATATACTCTCGTTCTCACTCTTTATTTTTTCTTATGCACACTTATAATAAAAATACACACACGTACACTTGCAAAAAATATCCTCTTCCTTTTTTCTGACTTGAGCGTCGGAGTCCCATCGCCGGGAATCCCTCCCGGTGTTTGTTTTGCAGGTTTACAAGTCTGGAATTTCGAGTTTTTGGGTTGAAGAACCGGAGCTTTGGATCGGAGCAATATCAATATCGAAGAGAAAATAAGGTTGCAAAGTGCAAAAATATCGTATTCTAGATTTTTAATTATTTTTATCTTAAACCATAATAATAATAACAATATTATTATTGTTATTATTATTATTATTATTATTATTATTATTATTAGGATATGATAATTATATTACAAAGAGATGTTCCTTGGTCAGCATAATTATATAAATTAGAGACCCTCAACATTCCTATCAACAAAACAATGTATATAATGCTTCACAAATGATCACAATTTGGCTGACTCTTGCTTTATTTTGTATTTGACTACTCTTTGGTGCGCTTGCTGCCTTCAAATTCATATGATATAAATATCCTTTCTCTGTCTTATGCTCTTAAAAGTTTTTTAAATAATATTTCATTATCAGTGTATATTATAATATTGTAAAAATAATAATTTTTTTATGTTTAAATATGATGTTATATATAGAGACTTTTCATAAATAGATTTAATTATTTTTAAGGAAAAAGTAGGTGCGTCAAAAAAAAAAAAAAAGAAAGAAAGGAAAAAGTAGGTACAACTCAGCATTAAATTAAATATTTTTTTATGCATTTTTAAAAATAAATCTTTTGTCTTCAATAAAATTTCAATACTTTGGTGTAATTAATTTATTTTCCATTAATTTTTATTTATTTATTTCAAAATGGAAATCTGACCGGGTCATACCGAATTTTCTTATTCTTCTACTTTATGGATAGGATTCGAGATTGTACTCATTCAACAGACTAATTCCATCTATTTCATTTTGGAAATATTATTAATTGCTCTACTCATATTGAAAACTTATTATTTACATACAACCCCGTTAGTATATATAAATATTAATATTAATGAAAACTTATAAATATTAATATATTCTATCAACGCAAAACTCCCATGTATCAGGTGTATGAGTCAGATCCGTGCAATCCGAATTGATACTATCCGGATCCACGTATTTTTGATTTTTTTTTTTAATTTCTTGTATATCTTTATGTTATATTTGTATGGCCTTGATATTATATTAGTATAATCTTTATGTACAAATATCATCACCTTTATGTACCGGAACTTATAAAAAAATGAAGAATTTCAGAGCTTTTTTGGACCAATATACTTTTATGTGATATTACTCATACATTTTACTTATGTTAGTTGCACATTTATATATTACATAAATGTAAAGATATTTGTACATAAAGATGACATGAACATAAAGATGACATGAATATTATATAAAAGTATATATGTACAAATTGTGCTAAAATTCTTTTTTTTTTCCTAAGTTACAATACATAAAGGTAAGAACATTTGTTCATAAAGGTGACATAAAAATAATATAAAGGTAACATATAAATAAAAAATAAAAAAATCCAGATGCGTGCGGATTCAGGTCGGATCGACCTTGTTGCATGGATTTAGATTCATGCAACTGGTGCATGAGAGACCAACTCTAAGTTCAAAAATAAATTTATGCACGCTCGACCCAAGGAACATTAGTATTTTTTTTTTAATAAATTAACATATATTGTAGTAATATGACCAGACCTGAACAATAGTAATTAAATATGGGGAAAATTGTAAATTTAAGGCTCAAATTTTTAGTCATTTATTATCAGGGCCACCATCTTTTCGGGTGTCCGACATTGGAACATTATCTTTTAATTTGGACAATTGTAGGATAATCACTACAAGAAAATGAGTATTTGCGACAACAAGATGTTGTCGCAAAAACATCAATAATTGTGACAAAAATGTTTTGTGACAACATTTTGTCGCTAAATTATTATCACAAAAGCCTTCTCGCAAATAGTATTTTTGCAATAACATTGTTGTCACAAAATAACTTTTTTTCATTATTTTTTGTGATAATGTATTGTCAATTTATATTAACATTTTTTTGTAACAATTTGTTGCAATAAATAGATTTTTCGCGACTACTTTTGTTGTCGCAAATTTTTTTATCGCAAATACTCATTTTTCTTGTAGTGAATTAACTCGAAATTTTAAAAACAAATTGGGCCTAAATCGCATGGTAGTACATGTGCATGTGAATTGAATTCGATAAATTGATTTGAGCTTTGTTATGGGTTGAGGAAATGAGTGTCTTAGCATATAAAACATATATTTTTGTTCAATTTTAATAAATATCAAAATTTTAGGTGAGTTTGAAGGTGGTTATGTTGGATTGCAGCGGTTATGGCGGAACTTTCTCAAAACTTAACAAAAAAATATATTTTCTATGTCAAAACACTCCTCTCTTCATAGCCTAGCCAAACCTAAATAAATTTATCGAATTTAATTTGATTCAAACTCAATTTGAGCGAGAATTCAACTCAATTTTCCGTAAAACCTAATTTTGAGGAGGTACATGCATTGTACATATGATTTAGGTTCGAAATTTTGAAATTTCGGACTAATTATCACAAAATCACTCAAATTAAAAACACAGTGTCATAATATTGAAGCCAAAATAATAATAATAATAATAATAATAATAATAATAATAATAATAATAATAATAATAATAATAATAAATTGAAGCCAAAATAATAATAATAATAATAATAATAATAATAATAATAATAATAATAATAATAATGTTCTGAATTTATAAATGACCAAAAAATAATGTGCTAAATTTAGAAATTTCCCTTAAATGTATATCTCAAAAATGGTTGAAGATTCAAATTAGTTCAGAAGTTAAATAACTTGCCGTCACCCCAATAATTGTTCGATCGGATATGATTATATATAATTAAATCAACATTAATTAAGTTGTGAATTAAAAAATGATATAAAGTAATATTATCACAAAGAGCTGTTTGACCAGACAAAGAAGAAGCTGTAGCAACAGTCCAAGATCCCGTTCCTAAATTTAAACGTCTCATGACTCAAGTTTTGCCCTTTAGCTGACATTCAGAAAATTAATCCTCAGCCCATTATAATGCGCAAAAACTTATATGTCCCGGGTCCCCAACCCACCCTGGCGCCCACGCCCTCACGACGTGTGCCCACGGGCCCCTGCCGTGCGCCCACACCGTACACACCTGATAGGTATCTCACATTTGCTCTAAAGGTATATCACATATACTCTTCAGGTATCACATACCTTTAGTTCATGTTTGTAATACCTATAGGACAAATTTGTAATACCTCAAAAACTGCGTGCCCATGCGCTCACGCCGCGCGACCGCGTGCGCGCTCCACATGAAAGGTATTCCATTGAAAGTATACATGTGGATATCTGAAAGGTATTCTATGGATACCTTCAACGTATACATGTGATACTTGAAAAGGTATTCCGTGGATAACTTCAAATTTATACATGTGATGTATGAAAAAAGGTATTCTATGGATATCTTAAAAGTATACATGTAGATACCACCTTCAAGCTATACATGTTGACACTATTCCATGGATACATTCAATTATACATGGGAAAAAAAAAAAAAAAAACTGAGGAAGTATGCTGAGGAAAAAATAAAATAATAAATAAATACGTGGGGACACCTTATCCCCGGTACACAGGAGAGTCATCCTTATAAAGTTGAAAATGAGACCACACTACAGAGATCTTTATTGAGCTTATTATAAATTATTAAGATTTATAAAATTTTAGAAAGTAACATCTTAGAAGTTTAATTATAAGTTATTTTTTAAGATTTTAATTTTTGAAATCCCCCAAGTTGCAATGTTTTATCATCTTATATTATTCAAAGGTTTCAACTAAATTTAAAATAAGATCAAACATCATATAAGGTCTAAAAACATCTTGAAAAAAAGTAAAAACATAAGATCTATAAAAGAAGCTTAACCAAACATGATCTATATTGATATAAATTTCGATAGTTCATAATAAGTTTGTTTGAGTTCAATTCGATATACAATATTTTTTTATGAAGTTTGAACTTTTTTTTTTTTGTTCAATTCGATATAAATAAGTAAATATAAAAGATCAAAAGAATTTCTAAAGAAATAAAGTTCGTACAAATTCGATTCATTTGATAATCAGACGAGCTCCAATGCCACTTTATAAAGCTCAAGATATTTCAATTGGGATCGAACAATAACATGTTCAACTTGATTTTAGTTATGGATGTAACTAAATCGAGTCAAGTCGAACTATTGAGAGTTTGATATTTATTTATTTATTATCTATCAAATGAATCCAAATTTAATTACCGAATACATTTAGTTATGGTTTACGAGTTTAGTCAAACTTAACCGAGCCCAAACTAACTTAATAATAAAAATAATAAATTATTAGAAAATAAATTATTTATTCTAAAAATATATAATATAAAATTTATAATTCAATCATAAAAAATAACTCTAATTAGACAATTATATATTATATTATCATAAGTAGTAGTATAAAAAAATCAAAATATCAAACATCAATATTATATTTTAAAATTATCTCACTAATCCTTTGATGAGTTTGCTCACAAACCAAATAACATCAAACTTAAATTTTTAATTGATTTATTTAAAAAAAAAATACAATAATCGAATCAAATCGAATTCCAAATAAACCACAAATTTGTTTTACTTTCATTTGTAGCCCAACCCCATTTCTTTATATCCCTAGCCCATCATTTGTTACTTAGGACAATTGATATTAGTTTTTTGTTGTATTATATGTTTGTATTACTTTTTACAGTATTAAATCTCAACCTTATATTTTATTTAATCAATTTATGTCATGTAATTCATTACATTAATTAATAATTAATGTTAATATCACATGCATATGTACCATACTAATTTCGATACCAATGAGATGTGTCAATCAAACAAATTATTGTTGCTTGTATAGATTAGGGAATGATTTTATTAGCATTCTTCCTTCATTTAAGGGCCAACGACACCAAAATTCTGGTAATTCCAAAGTAGATTATATTATTATATATTTGCAGAATAAACTGCAGAAAACACGTACGTTTCGCACACCAGAATACGAAAACAATTTCAAGAAAATATGTGAGTAAACAAAACAAAACGTACAACAAGAAAAAAAAAAACGTATATTATGAACGTGACATGCCCAAAAATTTAATTAGGGATTTCAACTATAACAATAGTATAAAAACGAATTATTTAAACATATAGTTGAATACCTTACATTTTTTCTAATAAATTGATATCTGAATTAGACTTTTATCATTTTAGTTTAAAAGTACTTCAAAATATAAGAACATTGATAATAGGCCAAACCTGACCATCATTAATTAGCAAATTTGTCTTTTGTTATCATTTTTCATTAAAAGTACTTCAAAATATAAGAACATTGATATATAATAGGCCAAACCTGACCATCATTAATTAGTAAATTTGTCTTTTGTTAACGAACAAATCCACTGTTATATAAAGAGGAAGAGTGCATCTGAGAAATCATTTGGAAAAACTTATTGAAATTCAAAAAGCACTAAGTGATCTTCAAATCGAAAAATTTCAAGTCATTCAACCTCAAGAAGCAAGTTCAAAACGAGAAATTTTACCATTCACGTTTAGAGGCTATTTGAAGTTGAAGAAAAATAATATATATATATATATATATATATATATATATATCCTTATCTTAACCACCGTGTGAGGTTGTTTAGGAGTCATTATCTTAAGAAAAAACGTTTCTTACTAAGTGTGTCCACCAAAGTGTGAGTTTTTGTGAGCTAGTGAAACTTTGTGGAAGCTAACTTATCATAGTGGTGTTACATATTTGGTTTCTAAGTTGTGTACATTATAACCAAAATATATTTAACAAATCTTTTCTTCTACAGAAGGAGTAGAGTCTTTATTTAGAAGGATAACTTCATCCTTGAACCACTATAAAATTTTGTATTTACATCTTTACTTAATTACCAGCATAAACATTAATGAAGTTATTGGACAAAATCATATTTAGCAAACCGTTTTTTCAAAAGAACTTTGTACAACATAATTTCCGTAGCATAACCCAAAGACTTGAGTCGGAATAAATCTTACTTACAGCTTGCAGCAAGGAAATCAACGATTTAAAGAAAAGTTTAAAAAAACTTGAAGATATTTATTCACTTGCCCTCTAATGAAGTTCTTTGTTACATGATGCACTACAATATATTAGAGAATGTATTTTCAACATATACATTGATTTTCTACATATACATTTTTTTTAAGAATAGGACTACTTTTATACTTCGTATTATAAAATTAATGAATTTTAGTATCCACATATTGATTTGTGATTTTATACTGATTTAGCCCCCAAAATTAATTAGCCCCTTCGTTAGAGTTCTAGCTCTACCCCTTAATATCAATACACAGTGAATGAAGATAACATGGAATCATTATTATTCTTATAAAAGACATGATCACACAAACATGTAAGAAGAGTCTAAAACTCCAATCAAGACATCATCATATCTTAGTTTGTATCCAATTTCCACGCACTATATGTAAACGAGTCTCTTAGGGACCCAACGCAATTAATATAATTAAATGGAGAATTTGTCTCCATATATACTCACCCCACAACTTGAAGGAAAAAAAAAACAACTTTTTAGCATCCACAGTGAGTTTATGTCTGTTGAAAACCCCAACTAGAAAACAAAAATTAGCTGCATCTAAAAAACTTGCACATTTTCAGCTAATTATTCCATCCCAATTCTTCATACTTTCCAATGTGAAAATCACTTCTCCTCATTAAAATCAGATGTGGACTTGCCATCGTGATCATCCATTAATTAGTTAGCATCCCATCATCTCTCCTCCAAGCCCCATATCAAGAATGGAGCAAGCAAGATATTGGATGTGGGCCAAGAAGAAACCCGACCCGAATCACTGTATTCTAACACCTTCATCACAAGCCATGAATTCTTATGGAGATTCTTGGGAAGAACAAGCTTTCGCAGAAGATGCTGCAGGGACTCTTGGAGGGTGTGTTTGGCCACCTAGATCTTATTCTTGCAGCTTTTGCAGAAGAGAATTCAAGTCTGCTCAAGCTTTGGGTGGTCATATGAATGTTCATAGAAGAGATAGAGCCAGATTGAAGCAATCCTCTAATTCTCCTGCTGATGTTGTTGTACCTCAGAGCCATGCTTTAAATGGTTGTACCTTGTCATCATCCTTTGATGCAGTGCCTAATTATACTTTCTTGTACAACAACCCTAACCCTGAGTTTTCTGATATTGAGGTTAGGGTTTCATCCCCTCCTCCTCCTCCTATATCGACCCTTTGCTTCTTTTCACCTCTTCATGTGCATAAAGATGATCATATTAATGATGAAATGGTTTCATTGCATCCTCCATCTTGGTCGAGCTTCCTTTCCGACAAAAGGGATATTCGCGATATTGATAAGAACACGAAGAAACGGGGAGCTGATGATCAACTGGATTCTAGGGTTTATGAAAAGGAGGATTGTGTTACAGATGATCATTTGTCTATGAGCTTGAATTTGCAAAGGAAAGCATCTAGCGACAAGGAAGTGGCGAGTTGCAAGAGGAGGAGAATCGAGGCGAAACCTATGCTAAGATGTTTTGCTAAATCAGATGTGTTGAAGATCTGTTCAGTTGCAGGTGTGGATGAACTGGATCTTGAGCTAAGACTTGGTAATGCTCCAAAGGTGAAGTAAAATTTCCAAAAAAAAAAAAAAGAATTCAACTACTTTTCTTATTAGTTTGTATGTTTTCTTTTTCTTATTTTTGGTAAGATGCCAATGCCTCTTCAATTTCTTTGATATTACTATATGATGATGGCTTTAATTTTTCGGTTGAATTCATGTTCGATTTGAAGTTTGTATTAGTTAATCAATGATTAATCTTGTACATATATATAGAGTCATTTTTCCTTTTTTTCATTAAATCTTTTTCTTACATATATATATTAGAAAAGATTGCAAAAGATGAGCTTGATCATAGTAGATAAAGCCATGACATGATAGTTGAATATGCCTTTTGTTTTCTGGTACAAATTAAAGTGTAGAAGAAGAGAAGATTCTACATCACATCTATAATACATATGTCTAAGTACTTAAATCCAAAGTGTTGATAGAATTAATGGTAGCATATAGCTTGGCTATGAGATTGGGGCAATTAACATTAATTGTGTTATTTTTATTTTCCACACATATTAAAAATTATATATCTCATGAAACAATAAGTCCATTTCATCATCATTCACAGAGATCGAAATTGTCACTCATCACAATTAATTTGCAATCTACATTCCATCTTAATTGCATGCCTAGCTAATTGAGGCAATTATAAGGACCAATTTTTTATTTTATTCCAATTTTATACTTAAAACCACATATATGTGCTTCTCTCACTGCATGTCTAGAGAGAGAGAAGATTAGTGCATGGAATGCAGTGATCACTGACAATATGTTTCCATGAGTAAAGTAACAAAGCAACAAGAAAGACAGAGAGTTGATTATAGATCAAAAACTAGACACAGATAAGTCAGATACAACACAACATGGATTCCCTTTTCCTTTGTATTATTATCATCGTCATCACAAATCGTCTCTTTCTGCAATAAAAATGCATGCATTTTTGTGTTCTCAATCCTTCCAAAATTGCCACCAACTACAAGGAATCAATCCATTTAAGTATTCCACACATACCCTTTTCTGTTCTCAATGAGAATATTATTGCATCATCGCAAACTATGCATCTTTTGTTTCTTTCTCTGTCTACTCTCTCTCTCTAGAATAATTAATATTTAGTAACCCTAGTGAACCCTAGCTAGCTGTAGAGTAAATCATAGCCTAATAATTAATATATATGTCATTTTCTTTAATTGTAAATACTTGATTACCAATCTAGTTGATATTTCACTGTACCTAGGGTTTATCAAAGAATTATACCTCTTTAATATTATCTAATGTGTATGAGTGTAAGATAATATTCTCCAAGAATTAATTAATTAAATTAAGTTATCTGCAATTTTGATCATAAATTAATATATATATACATGGTCAGAGCCCATTTCCATATCGATCCGTGATCTTGATTCTTGATTAATTAAAGTAAATATTTTGGGAGTTTTGTAGCTACGTGATTTTCTTGATTTATTACATGTCTTTTTTCTCTACTTATTAATTGCTTGGAAACAGACATTTGGTTCACTTTGAATTTGTCGAACTTCTGCATAAGTGCAAAAAAGGATTGGCCTTTGCTTGTCTTCTTTGAGTAAATTTAAAAAGTTCTGATGAAATGCAGAGAGATTTAAGTGAAGTTTTGCTGAGAAGAGCACATGGGCTTTCAGATGTCTGCTTCTGTGAAATTAATATACATATATATATATGTATATATATATATATATATTTATATATTCTAGAGAGAGAGAGAGAGAGTAATTCCTTGGGTTGCTAGGGTGTGTTACTCTATTTAGAGGATTTGATAATTCCAAGATAATATATCTATTGATTAAAGTATGAAAAAAATTCAGGAATAAATGTTATTAATTCCAGAATTTAGCGGTTGGGTTGTGTACTTGTTTATATTTTAAGTGACAGCTGTGGGTATATTTGCATGGCTATGTGATATCTTGTGTCTCGAGATCAAATACCTTTTTCTCTTTAATTTATTGTTTTTATCTTTAATTTAATTATTGTTTTTAGGTTTGAGTTGGCAGATTATGGATCGATGGAGATCCATGATTAAACTACTAATTAATTAAATTAAATTAATATCAACAAAATAAATCATATGAGATGATTTCAAATTATCCATAAACAAAACCTATTGTAGTTTTTATAACATGTCTTACAAATTAATCTTACTTAAGAAATATAGATAAGTAGTAGCACGTTTGGGTTTTTATAGTTTCATTTATTAAAGTCAGAAATGATGAAGATCTTATGTGTTAGGAATCTCATTTCGTAAGACGAATTCATATATACAAGAATTTATCTTTATGCATATGGTTATCTATCTTATCTAAAAACATGTATTAATATCTTGCTTAAAACAATTAAGTTTAGTCAACGGTTACTAGCTATTGTACAAAGGTAACTTTTTAACTTTTAAAACTGAATTTTAAATTCATTTGCAAAATTCTCGATCATAATCTTTTATGTTATTTTGAAATCCACGTCAAGAGAGCTCAAATCTATGATATTTTATAGGTTATTTCAAATATATAATTTATTTAAAGTCTTTTGTACAAAATGTTTTAGGACTGCATGAATAACAAAAAAAAAAAAAAAAAAAATTCTTAGTAAAGATTTTTTCTGGAAAAAGAAAAGAAAGAAAAGGAAAACTTCGCTATGAATTTTAAAATTAAGAAAGACAAAATGTCTTAAATTGGCAACCAATATTTTCCAGATTACAACAAAATAATAAAAATATATATGTCAAAGCAAATCATTTACATCTTAATGTTCTAAATGACACTGGTAACACGGCCTCAAAAAAAAAAAAAAAAAAAAAAAAAAAAATATATATATATATATATATTAAAATATATATATTAATAAAAATTAAAAAATAAAAGTCATATTAATACATTTGATTTTATCTCTTAATTAAGACTTGAGGCTCAAATAACAAAATACCCATAGATTAAGAACAGACTATATATAGACAGCCCATTTATATATATACAACAGAAATCAGTGGAATATTATTATTTATATTTAAGGACGATAATCATCATTATTATTTATGAGTCCATAATCACCTTAAAAGAAAAATTGCATATAGTTTTTTTTCTTTTTCTTCCCATTTTGCATCTTGTATTTTTGTTTATTTTTATATTTCCAACCTGTAATTTAATCATATTCTTGTTTTCTTTCCCCTCAGATAAACATTGAAAGATAAAAAGTCCAGAGGCAAGATTTAAAAATATAAAGGTCTTTTTGGGCTGGACTTTTTTTAAAGACGGCTTGGGCCTTTATTTTTATTTTTTTATATTTTATGTAGATCCATATTTTTAACAATTTCATTTATTTTTTCTGCGATTTTTTTTCAAGGTTATTTATTTAATAAGTTTATTACTAAAATAATTATACTTTTAAATGCCCAAAATAATTGTTTATTATTTCATAAAATATATTGTAACTATCGTTGATTTTTATTCATTAATATTTAAACGCACGAATGAGTTTTAAATGAAATTATTTTAAGCACATTAGATTTTACAAAACTCAAAGAAAAAGTACTAAAAAAATTCTACATGGGCCTAGCCCAACGGAAAATATATTCCTCAACCCACCCCAGGTCTTGGGTTGGGTCCCCTCATCCCCTATTTGTAATTAAAAAAAATAAGGTGAAAAGTAACTGATTGCTTTTTATTAAAATAATGTGCACTATTATATAATCCTTCTTTTATTTTATAATAATTTATTTATTAAACTAATTGAAATCCTAACCATTTTTATTTAAAAGTATTTCTCAACATTTTGTTGTTCGATGAAATGTATGGGAATTCATTATATTCATCATTAATTTTAAATTCCTTGCTAAATCTACACAAATTCATATACAGAATTTATTACGAGATATTTTTTTATAGCAGTAGCTAGAATTGCACAACTCATAACACAAACAAGACACAATGACTTATTTTTTTCTAACTATTTTTGTGAATATAAATATATATTTATTTTACATAACTAATTTTCAGGGAAAGTGATTTTCATCCAAATTACGAGGAAATTTACTGTTTTAGAAAACATTAACTCATATTCATCATAATAGCTCATGAATTAGTTACTGATATTTAGCATGCGATGATTTAGAATATTTATTTGTTTTTATCGTTTTTTCAAGAAAGGTGAAAGGATTTCACTCTTATTTTTCCAGGTGATTCGAATCCAGAATCTAAGCCAATTAAGATAACAAACGCCTGTTACTACTAGACTATCATGTTGAACGTTTATTTATTGTTAAAAAACTTATTTTGTTTGTTTATCCCAACTGATTTTCAACAAAAAGATATGGACAATGTATTTTAATAGAATCTTCAATCGAATATGGATGAGACTAATATCATTGCATTGAATTTATTTTAGATTATTAGTTATTATTTTATATTTTTTATAAATAATTTAATATTATTTACGAAATTTTATATAATAATTCAACTTTAGGAAGTTAATTTGTGAAAACACAAAATAAATAATGATAATTGTCAAAATTAATTAAAAAAACGTTCATTTTCTTCGAGATAGGAATACGTAATACTATGGGGTAGGAAGGAATGGTCATTCCCTCATCCATGATAATACCAATTCATGCGGGAATCACCATTCCCACTTATTAAACATACCAATCAAATGAATAGGAATGAATGTAAGAATGATGATTTCATTCCCACCTCATTCCATCATACCAATCACACTGTTAATTTCACCTTTCATAATTTAAAAATATGATATCATTACACATTTTAACATTACCCGTTCTATAGAATACCATATTTAGCAGCTCGATCACGTATGTTCAGCAAGGGAAAGAGATAAAAGATTGAGGGTTTCTTAATTAACTTCTAACCCCAAACTTTACATATATAAACATATTGGATTATTGGATAAGGTCAACTTACATGGAGGATCCATCATACCGATCCAATGACCCGGATCTAAACAATAGTTCCATCATATTAACCTATGCTTCGTTATTAAATTTTCCTTTAATAAAATAAAAATCAACATTTGTCCCCCAAACAGGGTGCTAAAGTTAGACCATAAGAAAGCTCAAAGAATAAAAGGAAAACAATTTAAATGATGACATCATAAAAAAACAGCGTTGACCTTTGTATATTCTTTCTCAGGCGTGCATGAATTCTAATTAATTTAAGTAGTTCTGAAAACAATTTGATCTGCATTTTGATTTTAGTTGTTTACACTTAAAGTCAATTTTTAAGTTCCTAATAAACAAATATATATATACCTTCGAATAATAATTAATTAGATGAAGTTACCAATTCGAAACATCTGGCAGGCCACACCTGGCAATCGTATACCAACTGAGCTGAATTATTACAAAATACTCCCTCCGTCCCGGCTCAACTAGTCTACGTTGACCGGGCACGGAGATTAAGAAAATGCAGTTGGCTCAAGTGGATATGCACTTTTGGATGATATTTTTATAATAATATACACGTCAAATCAAATCATTTGTACTTTTGGATGACATTTTTGTAATAATGTTGAAATATAGGGATATTAATTCGAACAAGAATTAAAGTTCGAGTTGCATAACTCATAATACATAAAAGTTACTATTACTTTTTTTTTAACTTTTTTTTTCCTTACTATTTTTGTGAATATAAATATATATTTGTGTTACATAACAAATTTTCAGAGAAAGTGATTTTCTTCCAAATTACAAGGAGGAAACTACTATTTTAGAAAATATCAACTCATGTTCATCGTATGAGCTCATGAATTACTTACTGATATTTAGCATGAGAAGAGTTGAAATATTTGTTTTCTGTTCTTTCAAGGAGGATGAAATACTTCACTTCTACTTCTTATGGTGATTCGAATCCAAAACCTAAATCATGACAACAAACGTCTTTTACCACTAGACTATCATGCTTATTCTTGAAATGATTTGTTTGTTGTTCAAGCACTATGATGTTAAAATAAAATACTTATTTTGTTTGTGTTATCCTAACTGATTTTCAACAACAAAAAATATGGATTAAGGAATTTTAATAGAATCGTCAATCGAATATGGATGAGACAATATCATTGCACTGAATCAGATCTTACACATGCATTTAATTGATAGAAAAATAAGCAATGTACTGAAAGGTAAAATAGAAATGAATGGTCAATATTAAGTGGTTGTTGATTCAAGGGCTAATATTGTAGATGTACTAATACACTGGAGTATTATAAAATGATCCTTAAATATAAATTTATTTAATTGTGTTCAAAACAAAGTTAGTATTTGTAGGTTGAACGCATCAGTTATTTGCTTCCATTATCTCGGGAAATTAATATTTCGGGAAAATATTGAGTAAGAAGTCCTACATTTTGTCTCTGTGGGCCGAGGAGAAAAGGGGCTCGGCGTGTACATGAGAGAAGCGGGGAGGTCAACCTCTTTCAAATATACAACATGGATTCTGGCAATGCAGTTGGACTCTCATGTCGATCCGAATGAATCATCCTTTCCGCGCAGGTAAATCTTTGCCTGCTAGGCAAGAGGCTGGCAAATTACAAATTCTGTTTCGGTAGGACATGTATTTCTATTTCTATTACTATGAAATTCATAAATGAAGTAGTTAATGGTGGGGTTACCATTATCCTTTTTGTAGTGACGGATCTTGTATGTGTTCTTAAGAAAAGGAAGAAAATCAATTTGTCCATTTTTCGGGGTCTCAAAGGGGCGTGGAAACACATAAGAACTCTTGAATGGAAATGGAAAGGGGATGTAACTCCAGTTCCTTCGGAATCGCTAGTCAATCCTAGGGGCAGTTGACAATTGAATCCGATTTTGACCATTCTTTTCATTGTATCAAGGAAATTTTATTGAGTTTTTGAAAGTAATTGTTTCAGATAATGAATAAATTAATAATGTTGTGTTACATCATGCTCCTGAAAATTTCAAACTAACATCTCCAAAGATTCAAAAGTATATTATAAATGCAGTTGCAAGTGAGAATACTAACACTATCATTAAAGAAATTGGAAATGATTTCTCTCTATTTTAGTTGATAAGTGTCGATATATATCCATCAAAGAGCAAATAATCAGAATAGTTATACATTACAAGAATGAAGAATATTATTGAACTTTTTTTTTTGTCTTGAGTACGTTAGTAACACAACTATTGCTTTACGTGAGAGGTAATGAGTCATTGTTCTCCACTTATGACTTGCATATTTCTAGTTTGAGGTTTAAAGTTTATGTTGGAGCCAACAATACGAGAGATCAACTTCATGGTCTAAAAGTTTGCTGCTAATTAAAGACGAATTATGATGCTTACTATATCCACTTTTTTGCTCATGATCAACTACAACAAACATTTGTTTCTATTGTTAAAAACATAAAAGTAGCTAGTGGTTTTTTTAAATAACGTTACACGTCTATGTAATGTTAAAAATTCTTACAAGCGCATGAATATGTTTTGAGAAAAGCAAATAAAAAAGATCATGTAAAAAATTGCAAAATATGAAGTCAGGACAAGGAGATGATTAAATCAAGAAATGACACTAAAATAATTGAGAGATACTCGTTGGAGTATCCATTATGGTTCTCTCATATACTTGATGGAGGCATTTCTTCTCTTCTATTATCGATGTTCTTGAGTATATTACGTAGAATGATAATGATGATTAACAAAGAGCTGAAGCGGTTGCTTTGCTAGGTATTGTGAATTAGTTGAGTTTATCTTTATTTTCACCAGTTTTACAAAGGAAGAATCAAGATATTGTTAATGCAATGAATCTTGTAAGAGTACCAAAAGTTTTTTTTGTAAGCATTGAGAGAAGATGGTTATGTGGCTTTGTTGACTGAAGTTTCAAAATTTGAAGGAAATATGAAATAATTTAGTAAATATGGAAGATATGTATGCACCTTGGGGAAGTTCAAGGCGTAGAACTGAAAAGATCATTATTCCTCATCATTACCGAGTTGAGCTATTTTGTATTATGATTGACGTGCATGCAAGCTCAGCAGCTTATAAATCATCATTTTGATTAAGTGAACACTGAATTATTTTCTAGAGACTTATTTACTGTATGCAACAAAAACAAGCTATTTCATCTTACAAAATTTATTCCATCTGAATTTTTAAACAAATTGACAATAATTTGTGAACAAGCTACCTCATCTTGTAAATATTTAAAACCCCCTTAAACTTTACATTTAAAATTGAAAAATTCAAATCATTTTCATGATTTTAATTAGTTATTTGCATTGCGTATATAAAAGCAAAATATAAATATTTAAATATTGGTGCATTTGACTTTTTTTAATTGATGTGTAGTAGTTTCGACATACTAATAAACTAAAAAATTGGGATAAAAAAATGTGCGTTCAAAGTAAAAATTATTTACAAATATAAAGTAAGCCGACGATAAATAAAACTACAAATTAAAAAAATAATAAAATAAATTTTCTAAATATAAATTGTAAGAAAAAGAAATTAATAGATTTTTGATACAAATAATAGTAAAAATATAACTACAAGTACGACAACTCGTACAACACAGAAGAAATACTAATTTTGGACTCAAATTCACTCCAAAATACATTTTTTCCGAATTTCGGGACCAATAATATACAAGTATTTTCCTTCAAAAATTACAATTTCACGTTTGAGGCTAAATCAACAATTTTAATGGAAAACATTATGATGCGCAAGACTACTTTGATAATATTTTGTTCTAACATGACTATTTTGACAACACATGAGATCAAATGAAAATGAACCTAAGGAACGAAATTTGCAATTTTCTCATTCTTTTAGTGTTGTATAGAATAATACCATATTCTACTTCTCACGAATGTCCAGCATAAAATAAAATTCGTCATTTGCCCCCCAAACAGGGTGCTAAAGTTAGACCAGAAGAATTAAAGCTCAAAGAATAAAAGGAAAAATAATTTATATGATGACATCATAAAAAAACAGCGTTGACCTTTGTATATTCTTTCTCAGGCGTGCATGAATTCTAATTAATTTAAGTAGTTCTGAAAACAATTTGATCTACATTTTGATTTTAGTTGTTTATACAATTAACTAAAAAGTCAATTTTTAAGTTCCTAATAAACAAATATACCTTCGAATAATAATTAATTAGATGAAGTTACCAATTTGAAACATCTGGCAGGGCACACTTCGCAATTGTATACCAACTGAATTATTACAATATATATTATATTATAATCAGGGATAAAATCATATTTGATCCCACAATTATTGTCTTTTGCACAATTAGTCTAAACTATCTGTTTTTTTCTATTTAGTCTCATAATTCATATAGTTACTCGGTTTTGGTTCTATTTCCGTTGAAAATTTTAAAATCGGCCAAAAAAAATGTCGCGTAAGCTGCATGTAACATTCAAATTAGGGATTTCCGATGATCATTAATTATGTGACGCGGACTGTAATTATTTCATTGGTTGAAACATTAAAACAAATTCTAAAAAAATAATTAAATACCACATATATCTTTAATAAAGAAAAACAAAACAAAATACAAGTAAATGGCCAACATAAATCAAAGTGTATTAAATTCTACTTTCCCTAACTACGTAGGCTTATTTGATATTTTTTGAAATTAACCACTAGTATCTGAGAAAATTGATGAATATATCTCGTATATTATCCCTAATTATGATCTAATCTTTCAATATTTTGAGTTTTCAAGAATACCCGATATGTTAATGTTAATATCTTTATCATATTTTAAGATATTTATAAACCAAAAGATAAAACAAAAACAAAAAAGAGCAAACAGATTTTTTTGTTGGAAAATTAATTATTTTAAAATATTTTAAAATAAATAAATAGATAAAATTGAAGAAATTCTTTAAAAGTAAAATAATTATTAAAATTGATAAAATGCTTTAAAACAGTATTTCTAAAAATTATTTATTATAAAGTTAATATTATTTATTTTAACAATAAGAAAATTATTTTTTTTGTCTTTATTTGTTGATTTTTAAATATTTAATACAATTTATGTTTATGTAAAATAAATTTCTAATTTTGTTATATTTACTTGAATAATATTTCAATTTAAAAAATTTAAAATATAATTTCTTGGAATTTATATTATTAATTTTTTTTTTGCATTTTTTAAAATATTTTAAAATAATTTTCTGATTTGAAACAAATAATAAATTCTTATTTTTATTTTATTTCTGAAAATACCCCGTATGTTTGTATTTAATTTTTTTAGCCAAAAATAGTGTCCTTCCACTAATGACATGAATATAGGATTAAAAACAATTCAAAAATCAATTTCACATGTGTATTTATCAACCAGGTCAGATTGTGACTGACTAATTACGTACCTTTTACTACTGATAAATGAGTATTCTCAACAACAAATATTAACATACGAAATATTTTTAAAAACTCAATAAATTAAAAGGTAAAGTCATCATTAGAGTTGATATATTTTCACCATTTTTTCCCACTAGTATTTTCTGTCTTTCAACTAAATACATTAAATGAGGGTATAATAGAATTTCAAAGTACAGTAAATACATTTCATTATTGATGTACAACCTAATACAAGTGAACTATCTTTTTTGTGGGACGTCTATATCTTTGTGGTCCATTGTACTATAATATTTGTTTTATTTTAACAATGAAATTATTAAATTACATATATACATGCGCAAGTACAAGGACACATTCCGGCCATCCATCACCCCTCTAGGAATAATTAATTGTTGGATAAATATAATATTATATTTACAAAAGTTTTAATTAGCACGCTTCAACCGACCATTTGACCATCTCTAATATTACAAATCAAGAAAAACAAATATGAGCTCTCAACTCTCATGAAAGTCCAATTTCTATGATCCCTTTTCACAAATCTTCTTTTATCTTGCAATGGATCATGTCAACCCCTTAGGCATAGAAACCTCAGGGCATCATGTGATCGTATGGAGGCACGATTCGGATCCAAATTCGGTGGAAACGAAGTCGTTTCGTTGCACGTTCTGCAAACGAGGATTCTCAAACGCGCAAGCTTTAGGAGGCCACATGAACATTCACAGAAAAGATAGAGCAAAACTCATGGAGTTTGTGCTTGATCATGAAAATGGTCAAAACCCTAATGATGATGTGCCTCAAAAGAATCCAGAACGACGTCACTTTGCGGAGGCGGCGCCGGTGAGAGAGGCTGATGACGTGGAGAGAAGAAAAGTGGAGTTGATCAACAATGGTGAGTTGGACCTTGAGCTTCGATTAGGGCCTGAGCCTCATCATGCAAAGTCAAAGGTGCCATAATTGATGATAGTAGTATATATTTCCGAGAATAGATCTTCTATTTTCTATCGTGTTTTAAAAGATGTTTCGTTACATCAGGTATTGTTTTATGATATACGATCATATGAGTGTACGAGATTAAAACATATAGAACATACAATATAGAAGGTTTTATTTTTTCAATTAGTCTTGGCAATAATTTTCCTTGTTATTTCATTTTTTTTCCCCTGTGAATCAATATAAACTGTTACCCTTGTGATCATGATCATATATATACTGGTCCGATTTTTATTGAATTAGGAAAAGTAAGTGGCTTGAGGGAGAAATCAAACTTTAATTAACTTTTTTGGCCTTCTCTAAAGATCATCATATATTACTCTACTTAATTATAAGTACTTTTCAGATTTTGACATCAAATTGGGCACTATTATTTAGGAGAAAGCAATTGTAGGCTCTAAGTTAAGCTGTGCAGGGAAGATCCTAAAATTTATGATGGGAAAATGACTTTTGGTCATTCATTATCTAGGATATTAACTTTTTAAATCTTGAAATTAGGACATTGACCTTTTACTTTAATCAATTTAGGTAAAAAAAAAAAAAAAAAAGCTTGAAATCCTGAAATTAATAACACGTGTAGTGCATGTATCATTCTAAATTTGATAGGTTTTTTTGAAAATTAGATTCGATTCTCGCTCAAATCGAGCTTCATTCAAACTGAAATTTGTAAATTGATTTGGAGCTTTGTTAAAGCTTGAGGAGATGAGTATTTTGGTTAAGTTTTGAGAAAGATTGAATTTTGGATGAGTTTGAGGGTGGTTATGGTGTAATCCAGTGGTATAGGCGGATCTTTTTCTAAACTTAATTAAAATGTATGTTTTCAATGCTAAAACGCTATCATTCTCAAGTCATAATATAACACGACCCTAAACCAATTTACAAATTTGTGTTCGATTAATCAAGATCGATTTGAACGACAATCAAACGCAATATTCAAATGAAAAACCTATTGCTTGGTGACCCAATTTTGCATGCACTTTCTTAAATTAGTTGAGGGATTTTAATTCCTAGATTTCTTAATTTTAATCTTTGTGTGAGGTTGTTGAGGATACTTAGTAATTTTGCATGCATTTTTTTTTTTGTTCTAGCTTTCAGTCTGTCTATAGAAACTGTGTTGCCAATATGCACGGTTGAAAGTAGTGGGTGGCATCATTTTGACCAATAGTTAAGTGATTAAGAGTAAATCCTTTTAAGGATTGGATGTCAAAAGATTAATCTACGTTAATTTGGAGTAGATAATCGAGGCATTTTGAATCGCTCAAAACCAAATTTTGTTAAGTGAGAAATTAAACATCAAGGTTGGCCACTTGAAATGAGAATGAAAGGTCTTGAATGTGGGAGAAGTGCTTAACTATCCCACATAAGAAAATGGACTTTGAAAATGCAAGTATAAGATAAGCCATGAGAAGAAGCTTAGTAATTAGTATATTATTGGAGTAGTACGCTTGTACAACACACACATGCGGGGCTTGGCGCGGCCCGGACCCAACCTCGGCCTTGGGCCTTGGTCGTTGGCAATTGGATGTTGGGCTGAACTTGGACGGATCGGGCTCGAGTTTTACTCGACTTGAGTTTGTCTTTTTGGGCAAAAGTTGCAGCGCCGTTAACTGCGTCAGGTTGCTGCGTGCCCACGCTTGTATGTAGCGAGAGCAGTATTTGCTCTTGCAACATGCAGTATTTGCTGAATGCAACAGGTGCAGTAACGTGAGTTGCTTGCTGCAGCAGGTGCAGTAATGTGCTGCAGAATGCAGCGCCGGGTGCAGTAAGTGCTACAGAATTCAGTAACATGTCTAGAATACTGCAAACACCATGTTGCAGCGCCGTGAGCTTTTTTTTACTGTTTCTTATTTTTTAATGAGGTGTTAACTTGCATTAAAAGACCTATTTTTGAGTAGTAAATTCTCATCAATTTCAGGTGTAACTTCCCATATTGGATACCTATATATAGGGTCATCATGCATCATTTTTACACATCGAAAATGAAAATTCTTACATTGTTTTCATCCTTGCATAAAGCTCAATTCTCAAGCATTAGAAGTTCGCCGGAGCTCTCAAGTTTGTGGTGTTACTACTCTAGAGATAAAGTCATTTTATTTTTAGGAGACGATATGCACGGTCCAGTGAGCACTACCCTGGGCGTATCTCGTCTTAAGGAAAGAGGGTATTCCTCGACTTGACTTTTTGTTTGTTGGTTTCTGTTTTCTGTTTGACATTCTCATTGCCCGTTGTCGGGTGCTATTTTTCTAACAACACTAATATAATTTTAGACCAGTGAGTTTTAAATTTGTTCACTTGTAAAAGAAGTTTTCAAATAAAGATTATTTATTGATCATGACTTGTAACTAATGAGTTTACATTCTTTATCTGAAATTAATATGCACATTTTAAGTCTATGGCGATTCTCCTTCTCAATGTATTCGAAAATTGTGAATTTAGAACACTAACTTTTGACCATTCATCACTCAAGAATATTATCTTTTCGGACTCTAACATTGAAACATTATATTTTAAAAATAAATGAATTTTAGAAAATAGCCCGAATTCACAAATTTCAGGCCAATTTGCATGAGATTTGCACTTGACTCCTTTAAATCAGGTCTACTATTGATGTAGACTCCCTATCACTACATTAATTCAGATTTGAAATTTCGCATCTTCAAATAAAATAACACAACATTAAAATAAAATAAAAAACAAAAATTCCTTAAAAAAAACTATAAATTAAAAAAATAACTCAAATCACTCATCTCCAAAATTCAACAATTCAATCTCTCAGTCATCCACACCCCATAACTCTAAAATTTTATCCCCAAATTTAACTTGAATTAGGCAAAGTTCGTCGGGAATTAGGTGGAGATAGAATGAAGGGTGTGTTTGGTCGATGGGCCTATTTGAGTTGAAGGATTTGACGATGAATTGACTGTCGAATCAGAGGTCCTTAATGTTGGAGGAAAGCTTGGATGAGAAATCGGGGGTGGTTTTGGCGATTTGGCCGACGTTGGGGTGTTGGTGTTCTAAAAGACGTGATATTTGAATCGAGAAACTTAATTTACTATAGTTTCATAAGGGGCTCTTCTCTCTTAATAGATTACACACATATACACATTATTATAGATAACCTACATTGCTTGTGGAGGTTTTTTTTTTTTTTTTTTTTTTTTCCTATTGAATTTTAAATAATTTGATTTCCTTGTTTTTCTCCCTTCATTTATTGGCTTTTAGTTTTTGTTTAATGCATTAAAGTTAACTGTAATAGAATGTAAAATTTTTTTAAAAAAAAAAAGGAATAATAAATTTCAGAATTTTAAAATGAAAGATAAAATTCTAGTTGATTGTGATGGTTCTTGCTCCTAATTGTTTGTGTTTTAGCTCATAATTATGAATCAAATTTATTATTTTAATTTAATTTTTCTTGTCAATTTATAGAGAAAAAAGAATTGTAAAAAATAAAGGATTATCATCAAACAATTATATTAACACAAAACCACCATTCATGTTTGATACAAAAACTTGCAAATCAATCTAAATTACATAAACATGCTAACAAAACAATTTCAACAATTCAATCTAAATTACACAAACAAACATGCTAACAAAGCAACTTCAAATATTAATGTTCTCTTGTTCAACTAGGCGAGGCTGACCAAACCGAGCGGCCAAGATGAATTTTCTAAGGACCAATTTGGTACTCGTCTAACCAGAGGTAGCCGAGTCGACCAAAAATCCATATAAGTCCTAGTAGGCCGTATCCAAGGAGAACCAAGATGAGACGACTTGAAGACAATCACTAACTTATCCGAGAAGAGCCAGGTGAAAAGCCCAACCACCTTAGAAGTCCATAGCAAGTAGAAGTCTTCAAGCCCAAGACTTCTAAAGAAAGAAACAAATTCAAGATCAAATCAAATCTAACCTACATAGGGTAATATCCGATTTTCCCTTACTTAGATCCCTAACATCAAGAAAAATTGTTAACTTTTGTACTAAATTTCTGATTGTACCCTTATACATCAAATTATTCCTTTCATTTTAAATATTTTTCCTATACTTTTTTATCTTTACAGATATAGTCAATAAATATTATAAAATCATTATTCACATTTCAAATTACAAACTTAATAAAAAATTATAAACATAATTTTGGATTTTCCAAATTAAATTCTTAAATTTTTATTATAATATAGTCCAGCATTAAAAAAGATATAATAATTTATTTTAATAAACATAAACATTTAGAGAAATAAAAAAATTAACATTTAAAAGACGATCTTTCAAATAAATTGAAATTCTGTTTTACTTTATAATCATAAAATCCTTGAAATTTTGAGATTTAGTTAGATTTTTTTAGTTATATTAACAATATTTATATTTTTATTTTTATTTTGAATAAAATATTATGTAATGGCACGACTGCATCTTTTACACAATTGAACAAAACAAATGTTAAATATGACACACGTAAACATAAATTATATTATGCATGACAAAATGATTCTTTAAAAATATTATTCTCATGTATCGTCTTTTGGAATCACCTATTTAATTTCTAATCACTAGTGAGGAGTCATTCCCTCATGACATTGTTATTTGCCCGTGTTTGTGTGTGTGACAGCCCACGATATTTGCTGATATAGCCGCCCGATCTATATGTGGTCAATGTCGGCTCTTATTGCATTTGTGACGGCAGTCACCTATCTACTCGAATGGCTCAAAATTAGGAACCATCGTCTCGCCCAAGAAGGGAGGAGACATGGGGTTGTGACATTAGTGAGAAACTAAGGCAGAAGAATGTCACATTCATGGGACTACCTAGCTTCTTGAATGTCTCTAACAACAGCGACTCATTTTCTGGTGAGTCTGAGACTCTAGTTCGTTTTACTACCTAGCTTCTTGCATGTCTCCGACAACGGCCCATGTTTACCTCGTCTGTGCTGTCATGATTTTGGAATTTCTCGAGTATTTTTTAATATTCAATTCAAATTTTAGTTTAAATTCAAAATATCAATCTCAATAGAAATATGAATATTTTGATTTTAAGGAAATATTGAATGGTGATATCTAAATAATTCTTAGAAATTAAGAATAATTATATTTATATATATATATATATATTTATTGATATTTAAAATATTTCAATACATTCTTAATAAATCATCAATATTTTCAGTAAATCCTTCAATATCATGTTATTGTCTTGTCCATGATTTTGGAATTTCCCAAGTATTTTCTAATATTCAATTTCAAATTTTAGTTTAAATTCAAAATATCAATCTCAATAGAAATATGAATATTTTGATTTTAAGGAAATATTGAATGTTGATATCTGAATAAATCTTAGAAATTAAGAATATTTATAAATTTTTATAAATATTTATTGATATTTAAAATAATTCAATACATCCTTAATAAATCCTCAACATTTTGAATAAGTCCTCAATAAATCCTTTAATATCAGGTTATGATTCTCATGTAGAGTATAAATATATTTTTCTTAAATATTCATAAAAAATATCAAAAGATATCAATTAGTTAATTATTAATATATAGAAAAATAAAATTCTAACTAATTTAGATATAGAGAGATATGGAGAGTTTTTATAATTTAGGACTAACTAAATTAAATTATATGAGGATGGTTAGAATAGACATTATGAAAACTTGACGAAATATTCATACTTTTATTATAGTAATAGATATATAGTGTAATATAAATAGAAAATGGTAAGATATATATTGTGAAAGAATAATTGAAGAGTAGATACAAATTTGAGCGACAAACAAGATTAACTATAGTTTGACACTTTGATTATAACTGTACGTTATCGATTCTTAAGGAATAGAGACTTGATATCAATTTGTACAAAGATACTTAAATTCCATTTAGACATGAGACCTTAGATGGGTTCTAAATTTTATTCCTATGTACCATATATATGTGGTAGACACAAATTCATTTTTAGTAATATTCATTCTTTTTAGTTAAATTTGAATATTCTTACACTTTTTCATCTATATCATTAATATTAGTTCGTACCATTAAAATTTGAGTAAGTCTTATGTGAGACCATCACATCGATCTTGTTATGTGAGACGGGTCAATCCATAACCCACACTTCATGATCCATATAAGAATTTGTGAAAATTGGTTCAATTCATGGGTAATAAGGATCCGTCTCACGAAAACTATCCGTGAGACCGTTTCACATAAGTTTTGTGTTAAAATTTAGGTCTATCATCTGATCTCACACCAAATTGTTCAATTTTATATCAATATGTATCTAATTTCAGATTGTATCACCTTGTCCCATATCATGATATAGTTGATCAAGATGGTTAAAAAAATAAGAAAAGTTAAAAGTTAAGAGTTAGTAATATATTTGGGGTTTTCCTACGAGGAAATGAGCATTTCTAGCCAAATAAGGATAGCAAAAATTTAAACTAGCAATTGGATAAGAAATAATATTTTTTAGTCAAAAAGTTTGGTCTTGGAGACCCACTATCCCTCTCCTCTATTAACCTTATCTCCTCCTTTTTTTTCATTTTCTATTCTCTCTCTTCTGAAATTTTGATCATAATACCTCTAGCTTTTAAAAAAAAAAATCCCTCATTCTTCAAGATTCTAGCTATTGATGTAAAGATTTCACCCGTGGAGAAGAAAGATAATATATTTTTCAATATTTCTTCAAGATTTGTTTTGAAATTCCTCAAAAATCGTTTGAACAAATTTTAAAAAATGAACTGCTTGTGCAGCTTGTGTCGAACGTGCGACTCATGCTAGTCATGTACGTCGTGCATCAAGTCGTGCGGCTCATTCTAAAAGAATTCTTCCGCTTTTAGTTTGCTAGTCTTTTTTTTTTTTTTTTTGTTATGTGATTTGGACCGTTCTCAATTTTTCCCCTTTAACATATATATAGGAACTAAATATTTTGTCACCCCAACATGCAAAATTAAGAAAAGGTCACAAGAAAGGTACTCAATCTAACCCTTTTAAGTTGTAGAAAAATCAGTAGCACAAAGTCCATTCAATTTCCATTTTTTTCGCATATCATTTCGGCAAGATTTGAGTCAACAAATTAGGCAATCAATTTTCAACCACCTAAGACCTATTTCTCCACCTTAAATTCCAAGTTGATTTGACTTAAATTCATGATCTTCCAACCCAAACTCTTATATCACACCAAATTTGCCCAACTTTTAAAACGTATCAAGAAAAAATACCAAGTATGGCTCATTCATCACAAACCTCCATTCAAGACCTTTTCAAACCCTTAAAAAATCTCTCATCTCCACCACACAAATCCACTCTTTTAAGCCCAAAAAAATCCATGAAAATCCTTTCAGCATTCTGCATTTTCGCCCTATTTTCTTTGTATTTCTTCTCCACCATTTCAAAATTGCGATTTTACAATCAAATTCGTGTCCACGCTTTTCACAAAAACTCAATCAAACTCACACATGAAGTGTACCACAAAACAAACATATCCCACATTCTATTCGGCGTGAGCGGCTCGGCCAAGACCTGGAGCCGGCGCCGCCACTACTGCGAGCTGTGGTGGAAGCCCAACGCCACCCGCAGCTTCGTATGGCTCGACGAGGAGCCATCGAAGCCGAGCCGTGACCAATGGCCCAAGAGCTCGCCGCCATACAGAGTCTCGGCTAACGCGGCTCGGCTCAAGTACAGCTGCCGGTACGGCTCGAGGTCAGCCGTGAGGATAGCGCGGATAGTGAAGGAGAGCTTCGAGCTCGGCTTGGAGAACGTGAGGTGGCTCGTTATGGGAGACGATGATACTGTGTTCTTCACTGAGAATTTGGTGAGTGTGTTGAATAGATATGATCACATGGAAATGTATTATATTGGTGGGAATTCGGAGAGCGTTGACCAGGATGTGGTCCACTCTTACAGTATGGGTTATGGCGGCGGCGGGTTCGCCGTCAGCCGCCCCTTGGCGGCGGCGCTAATCAGGGTTTTGGATGGGTGTATTGATCGATACGCTGCGTTTTATGGCTCCGATCAGAAGGTTGGGGCTTGCATGGCTGAGATTGGTGTGCCTCTTACTAAGGAACTTGGTTTTCATCAGGTATTTTGTTTTCTTTTACACTATATATAATATATTGTTTCTTCATTGTTCTCTCATGTTTAAAATCCATTTTACTTAAAAGATCAATTAAGTTGGAATGTTATTCTTAATTGAATCATTTAAATTGTGATATTTCAATATACAAATATTTAATATTGGTCATCTAATAATTCGGGCCTATTCATTTTTTTTAACCAGAAATTTTATTTGTTTTTATAAATAGATGGTTAAGAATGGCGTTACCATTTTTTATAATGGTGCTTTAAGTGTTGTTTTTCAACTTCCTTTCCAAATTTAATTAGAAATTTGGTCTATGATGATAATTGTTAACATGAACGTTCGTATTCCTGTCCTGTGACACTCCAAAACGAGGAACTGTGATTGCAGAGTCTTATTCATTTTTTTACCATCAATTTTACGTATTTCAATTTTGATCATCTATATATATATATATATATATATTTCAATTTTCGTGCAATTTTACTCGGGTTGTCAATTTCTATCTATATGGTGACATTGGAATTGAAAAGTCTACATCAACAATTCCGACATCTACTAAGGTAAAAATTGAAAATCAAACCGATATGAGAAAAAAAGCAATAGTTATTAGCGTAGCAATTTTAAAATACATAAAATTTGTAGTAAAAAAAATAAAATTAGATTTATGTAACAGGATTGAAATTGTAATATTTCCTTTACATAACCATTATAAAAACACTTAAAATTTCAACAATGTGGACCTTAATTTATACAGCTAGACATACGAGGAAGCGCGTACGGCCTACTCTCGGCTCATCCATTGGCACCTCTGGTCTCACTACACCACCTAGACAGCCTCCAACCATTGTTTCCGGGCACTGACCGGGTCACCTCGGTCAAGAAGCTCATGACTGCGCACGAAACTGACCCGGGTCGGGTCCTACAGCACACCTTCTGCTATGACCCGACCCGAAACTGGTCCGTATCTGTTTCATGGGGCTACAATGTGCAATTATACCCCTTTTTGGTGACAGCAAAAGACTTGAGCACTCCATTGCAGACGTTTCTGACCTGGGCCTGGAAACCGGGCCCGTTCACGTTGGATACTCGGGCCTTGAGCCTGGATCCTTGTGAACGGCCCGTCGTGTTTCTTTTTGAGGGCCCGGTTGAGGAGTTTAAGGATGGACATACGTTGACGAGGTATACGAGGAACAATGCTGTGCAGTGGAATGAATGCAAGAAGGATGATTATGAGCCTGCTTATTTGGTGAAGGGCTTTAATGTTTCTGCTGATATTCTTTATCCTCAATTATGGAATAAGGTATTAATCAATTTCCCATTTCTTAACTTCTTCTTGTTTTCTTGTGGTTTGATTTGGAGGAAATTTCAATATGGATGCTTAAATTGGGTCCTATCTATTTTTGAATCGTTAACTTTAGGAATTTTGTATTTGTTCTTTAAGTTTAAAAGGGAAAAAAAAAAAATTGGTCTGATTTTAATTAGAAATTTGAGTTCTGACAACACGTGGTGCTTGAAATTGGGGATGATATGAACAAAAATTGATTTGTGGAATTATTGGGACAGAAAATCCTCAAATTGGAATGCTTAAATCAATTTTTTGTCAATTTTGAGTACTGTGAATTTGACTTTATATATAGAGTTAATTAGCAACATAAAATGTGGTTTTGTAGGTAGTTAGAATATGAAGAGATAATCAGACAAATTGTTGTTTCAGTTGTAAAAATGGTTGTAATTATTGTTTTTGTTTAAAAACAGGCACCACGTAGACCATGTTGTCAAATCTCCAACGATTTAAGTCAACAAAACGACATTATTTCAGTAAGAATCAGGAATTGTGATCAATGGGAAGTAGTAACACCTTTATCATAGAATAGATGATGATGTGAACTCCTCACAAATATTTCACCACTTGATATTTGACATCATCAATGGATGATATTTGCCTTCTACATGTGTATTTCAAACCTCGCATAGTTTTGAAAAATATTATGGCCTAATCGCCAAAACACTTTACATTTTGAAATTCGATAAAAAAAAATAATAATAAAAAAAAACCCATGACTTTAATTGTACAATTTAATTCCAAAATCAAAAAGTTTGATTAATTTTACAATTAAAATAAATATCATAATTTTTATGTGATTAATGCAAATTTTATTGATGAGCAATTATATGAGATTAAAAAAAAAAGAAGGTAAATTATAAAAAAATATTTGATTGATGGATAATGAAACTATGATTCATATAAATTTTTGTGAAATTTTTTTTATTGACAATCAATTTTTTGTCACTCAAAACTATTTTACCCCGATTTGCCATCTTCTAATTATCCTATCTGAAGAAGAGCACCAAAACACCAATTCTTCCTCCAATCTTCAAACCCTAATCCAATGAGAGATCATGATCATGATCATGAGACGCTGCTACATTTTCCCTCCCACACAATCGCCATTCCAACACCCTCAAATCCATACATCTCAAACCAATAATGCTCGGATTGAAGAACATGGGCTGGCTCCCCGACATCACCACGCGCCGCCCTTTCTCCGACGCGCCGAAGAAGCGAGCCGCCCGATTGGGAATCCTCGCATTTGAAACGGCCAAAACAATGTCCAGATTACTCTCCTTATACAAATCCCTCACCGACGACGAAATCGCCAGGCTCAAGCACACCATCGTCAAATCCGAAGGAGTCTCGTATCTAACCTCCGACGACGAGGAGTTTCTGCTCAGCCTCGCCTCCACCGAACGGTCCGAAGATCTCGACCGCGCCGCCGCGGTCGTCGCTCGATTGGGTAAGAAATGCAACGATTCGTGGCTCAATCGATTCGATTTGTTCTACACGGATCTGAAATTGGGGGTTATCGATTCGGGGAAATTGGAGTACGGATCGAGATACGCTGAGAGGAAGGTGATGAAGATGGAGAAATTAGTGTCGTCAACCGCGTGTTTACACGCGGCGTTGGAGATTCTGACGGAAATGGAGGTCACGGATAGGAAGAGGAAGAAGAGAGGGTTCGATTCGCCGGATTTGAACTCCGATCTCTTTTATCAGAAGCTCGATAATCAGCGCAAAGAGGTTCGCTCTTTCAAAGCTAAATCTCTGTGGCGAAAAACGTTCGATAAAAGTGTTAGCCAAATGGCAACAATTGTGATCATTGTGTACTCGAGAATCTGCTCTGTTTTCAAGCCATACATTTCTGTTCTTCATTCTATATCATTGCTAAACATGGCCTCTTTCTTCGAAGAGTTAAAGCCGAATAAAATCCGAATACACAATTGGAAATCGGACATTTTCAACGATTCCGATTCATTTGAAAAGGCGACGAAGAGCAACAGAGTGTTCCACGCAGCGGGGCCCAAAACGGTGGGGGGGTCGGGGCTGGCATTGCACTATGCGAATGTGATTCTATTGATCGAAAAGTACTTGGATTCGGCTGCGTCGATTGGGCACGACGAGCGCGAGTTGTTGTACCAAATGTTGCCGGAGAATTTGAAGGCATTGATGAGGGCTAAGCTGAGCAAGAAGATGAAATGGGGAGAGAATGATGAGATGTTGGCAGAAGGGTGGAGGGCTGCCATGGTGGAGATCATGGGGTGGCTGGGGCCCATGGCCAACGACACGCTGATGTGGCAGGTGGAGAGGAATGTGGACAAGATGAAGTTGGATTCCAAGCCTTCAGTGCTTCTGTTGCAGACACTGCATTTTGCTGATAAGGTGAAAACAGAAGCTGCCATTGCTGAAGTGTTGGTTGGGTTGAGTTGTATATATAGATTTGAGAATAGGAGGTTGTATGTATGATAGATTAGGAAATGGTGTGACTAAAAGATGAGGATTTTTTTTTTTTTTTTTTTAAAGTTTGTTTGATTCTTTGTTTATATTAGTTGCATGGCATTCTTTGTTATTGTTTGTAAATGTTGAAAATTGATTTACTTTTATATTGTAAATGACAAACAAATATGCAGATTATGAATCATACCTGATTTTATTTAGTTTTATTATTAGGTCAAATAGCAAAAAAAAAAATCCAAATTTTTACTATTTTAGTAAAATTTGTAAAAGTTGTCAATTTATTCATATTATAGCCAATTAATTGCAATTTTGGTCAAATTTCAATTTTAGTCAAAATTAAATTATATATGTCCTACGTGGCGGACACATGGATAAAGAAATCATTTACACCTCATCAAAATTAAAAAAAAAAAAAAAAAAAGAACACCTCACCAATTTGTTTTTTTCTATATCATTTTCTCTTTTAATAATTTCCACTTGATTAATCAAGCTAGTACAATTAATTTCCACCTCCGCCGTCGTCAGCTACTTCTCCACCGCCTGAATCCCCTTCTTGTACCCCCAATTTAAAAAAAAAAAAAAGAATCTATCTATATATATATATACATTTTTTTTTTAAACAACTAGTTAATTTCACGTGCCATGTATGTGGATAATATTTACATGTTGAGTTCTTTTTTTACATCCAATTTATACCTATATATAAGTGATGTTGTTTTTTCAATTACTCAAATGGGCCGAAATTGAGCTATATTTATAAGTTGGTGATATATTTTTGAAAATAATGAAAATTTTGATTTAAAATGACAATTTAATTAAAGATTGTGACTTTTAATGAAATTAATCATTTATTTAACAATCCTATAAAATAGTTATTGATATAGATTTTTCTTTTAGAAATATACAAAATTTCAAATAGATAACATAATAATAATAATAATAATAATAATAATAATAATAATAATAATAATAATAATAATAATAATAATAATTTGTGAATACACAGCTTCAAGTAAACAACATCGAATCAATCTAAATCTGTTAAACTAAAAAATCAAAATTTCTTAAAATTATTGTACTAAAATAGAATAGATAAGAGGCTAGAAATCTAACGGAGAATAAAAAATTAGTTTTCCCATTAAAAATTTCTAATTATTTCTCATACACAAAGTACCTAATATTTTCTAAAGTAAAAGTAATGATCACAATTCAAAACTATATTCATGGAGGAAATAAAAGCTCGAAGTCCAACCTCAAATATTTACAAGAAGCCTCCAATCTGTTTCTTTATTCATGTTTTATCCACTTTCCATCAAATTATTTCAATCCCTTTTCCTGGCATTTAATTGGAAACTCTGAGCCAATCCATAGCACCTCTCCCAAAATGTAATGATGATATTCTATTTCAAATAATATTTAGTTTTTTTTTTTTAAATATTTTATATACATCAAAATGACATCATTTTGTTGAGTTGCATTTAATTAGAAATAAAGAGACTCCAACATGAGATTTAAATTAAATTGAGAGATACACTTCCAAGCTTGCATAAAGGGTTAATTTATAAATATGAGGGTCATTTTCCCATTATTTCCAAGGTAGTCAAGGTGTCTTACAAATTTGACCTATCACGTACTTTGAAAATTCAGGTCTTCCACATAAGCATGCTAAAGTTATACAACGAACGGGGAAGACCCAAGCTGAGGACAATCAAGTCGAGCATCATCTGTTGTCACCAAATCTTACGATAAGGGGGTTCAAGAGGTGCTCGTTAGAAAGATCGTGAGGCGGAGAGGAGTTCCACCAAAGACCAAATACTTAATTTAGTGGAAGGAACTGTCGGAGTCTGAGGCAACATAGGAACCCGAGGAAGACTTATGACAATTCAAAGAACTTATCGAGCAACACACAATGACGAGGATGATGCCGGAATGGTGGGAGAGAATGTCGTGCACTTTGGGCCAAATATGAATATTTTTCATAGACTTGAGGTTATCACTATGCCTAGCCCAAAACCTGGCTCATGTACTTAGCCCACATTTCTAGCCTACTAGTGAAATGAAACATCTAGAATAGTGTAGAGACTTTGTACATAGGTATAGAATATGTTTAGAATATTAATTCTTGTACTTGTAGATTATTATTGAGTGTTTTAGTGAAAACTCCTAACCATTGGATGAAGTTGATCTCACCGTCCATTAGGAGGTGACTTACTATAAATAGGTATAAGATTCCCATTTATAAATTATCTAATATAAAGTTTTCCTCCAATCATTTTGAATTTGAGTGAATATAAGTATAAAGTTTTTCCATAATCTTTTGGTATTATTTACTTAGCTATATAAAATATAAGATTTGAATTGGGTGGATTCAAAATTCATCAATTTTGTTCAAAAAAAATAGTTTAAAATAAAAGTGGAGATTTCATATTGAAAAATAGTTTAAAATAGAGATTTGAAATTCATATCAATTACTACTGTGAATTTCAAATTCTTCCTCAAAACAGAAAAAAAAAAAAAAAGAAAGAAAGAAAGAAAAAAAAACAAGAAAGAAATCAAGATTCAAATTCATATCAATTACTCCTGTAAATTTCAAATTGTTTCTCAAAATAGAAAAAAACACAGAAAGAAAAAAGAAATCAAGAAGCCTCAAGGATCTTCCCGCATCGGCTAAGGATATCTTTAGTCCACTCCCAATAACCTTCAACGAAGGGAACTCGATGATGTCTTCCCCTCAATGAAGTGAAACTCGCTCGGGAACTCGATGATATCTTCCCACTTAACTTGGCCTTTTATGATAGAGCGTCCAAGTGTAGGCAGATAAATCAACTTGTTTGACTCCTTCTACGACAGAGCGTCCAAGTGTAGGCAGATAAATCAACTTGTTTGACTCGTAAATCAACTTGTTTGACTCGTCCGGGAATTCGTGATGAGCCGACTTCAAAATCCAAGCCGTATTAATTTGAGGAGACTTCCATGGACCACTCTCGGTGATAAAGAGAGTTGGTTAGCTTTGGCATCATTCTCGCATCCGTCAAGAGGTTCATATATTCTTAACTCATCAAAAGTGACATCTCCACAAATTATACACTTCCATAACTTGTAACTTGTATACACTTCCATATTTTGTAACTTGTATACACTTCCATAACTTGTAACTTGTAGCTTATCTTTTCAATGCACCATACCTTGTAGCTTATCTTTCTCAATGAACCATACTTGTAGCCCTTCACACATTTAGGTTATCCTAAGAATACACACTTTAGAGCCCTTGACACTAAGCTTAATATGAGAATAAGCAAGACATCCAAATACCCTCAATTGAGAATAATCAGCTAGACTTCCATGTCATTTCTATTCTGGTGATTAAAAATTGAAAGCTGATGAAGGGTTGGTTAAAAACACAGCAGTAGCAACTACCTCACCCCATAAATTCTTTGATAATCCTAAGCTTAAGATCATACATCTAACTTTCTCAAGAATAGTTTGGTTCATTCTCTCAGCTAGGCCATTTTGCTGATGAGTTCCTGGAACTATTTTATGTCTTGCAATGCTTCTACTTTGCATTATCCCTAGCAATGCCTCTGTCTTTGCAAAAACATCAGAGACAAACTCCAACCCACTCCAACCCATTATCAGTTATTAAGTACTTTAGCTTTCTTCCGGTGCGATTTTCCACCTCTATTATCAATTCTTTGAGCTTCTGGAATGCTTCATCTTTGGATTTCAGAATGTAGATCCAAACTTCCTTGGAGTACTCATCAACGATAAAAATAAAGTATCTACCACCATTTCTTGTTTCTGTTATAGCTGGTCCCATAAGTCAGAATGTACATATAGTCTAGCGAGCCTTTTTTGTGTTTTCAAGTTTGGAACTTTTTTTTCCAAGAATACAAAATTTACATAAGTACATGCTTGATATCTTGTGTTTGCCAAATAAATTGTAAGTTTTATATCTTATCTTTGCCAAATAGATTCTGTTTAGCAAATTCATGCAGCCTTTCTCATTTATATGGCCCAACTTTTATGTCATAGTTGAGTTTTATCCATTTATGCCGAGTTTGATTCACCAGTAGTTATATGACCAATCCAAGAAGTACAAATCATTCTTGTAACCTTTCATCACCACTAGTGAACCTTTACAGATGACTTTCATCAAGCGTCTATCAGATTGGAATTTATACCCTTGAGAATCAACTATGCAGAGAGATCAAATTCCTTTTGAGTTCAGGTACAAATCTGACATTTGACAGCACCCTTATAACTCCATCAAACATTCTTAGAGCTATGGATCAAACTCCTTTTACCTTGCATGTTTGATTGTTTCCCAACAAACGTTCTTAGCGGTATGGATCAAACTCCTTTTACCTTGCATTTTGATTGTTACCCATCAGACGTTCTTAGAGCTATGGATCCAACTCCTTTTACCTTGCATGCTTGATTGGGAAATGTTTGATTGTTTCCCAGCAACATTGATCCCTCATCTTTAAATCTGATCATATTTAAATCTCAAGTTCTCAAACCAAAATTTAACTGGACTCATGTGGAGACTCATGTGGAATGAGCAGCCAGAATCTAGAATCCAATCACCACTTGTTTCCCTTAATGTAATAGGTAAAACCTCAGCTGATTCATATTCAGAACTTTGTCCTCCTACCTCTAAAGACTGATTTGCTTGACTCTGATGTGCCTTTCCTTTATTTTGCTTGAACTTGATGCAGTCCTTGTAATGTCCAGGCAATGAAAACACTTGTTGCTGTTGGAATTTAAGCTTAATTCGAATTGTGTTGACAGTTCGACCACCCTTCAGTAGAATGGACATAACTTTCTGTAAGAGTGCCCAAATCAAGATCCGTTTGAAGTTTTGGAAACTAGACTTCTAGAGCTTTCCAATAATATGTGGCTCTTCAGCTAACTCTCAGCCAAACGTTACAGATTAATTTCGGAAGATGGGTCATGTGAAGAGTCCTATGTAAATTGCTATAGTTATAAATTTGAGGAGTTACGAATTTTGCATTTACTTATATTTATGCATGTAGTTATGGGCTATAAATACTCATCATCGTTTGTAATGATATGGAAGAGAAGCAAGTAAGCAAGTAGTGTTGATTGAGTGAGAAAATTATATTTGCAGAAGTGTCTCCTCTCCACTACTCCTCCTCTCTGTTTTTATTACGCTGCGTGATTTATCTCTCTATATTATTCATTCGATCCAACAAAGTGGTACCAGAGCCACATTGGAGAGAGATACAATGTTAACCACAAGTGGAGCTTTCCCATTTGCAAAGCTTGCAAAAGAGAACTATGATCGCTGGAGCATTCAAATGAAGACCTTTCTTGGTGGACAAGATGTTTGGGATGCCATTGAAGAAGAATATGTAGAGCCGGAGAATTTGGGTGCTTTGAATCAAGCACAAAGGAAGACGGCAAGAGAAGCCAAGGTAAGAGATCAAAGAGCTCTCTCCATCATTCAACTCGGTGTAGACGACAACAACTTTGAGAAGATTTCTCAAGCTACAAATGCAAAGCAAGCGTGGGATATTCTTAGTGATGCTTTCAAAGGCATTGACAAAGTTAAAAAGGTACGACTCCAATCACTATGAGGAGAATTTGAGTCGTTAAAAATGAAAGACTCTGAAGAAATATCGGACTACGTCTCAAAGGTAGTTTTGGTTGTTAACCAACTTGAGAGAAATGGTGAAAAAATGGAAGAGCATCGAGTGGTTGAAAAGATACTTCGATCTCTTAATTCGAAGTTTGATTATATTGTCGTGGCAATTGAAGAGTCTAATGACATTGAGACTCTTAAAGTGAACGAGCTATTGGGAAAGTTGCAAATCCATGAGGAGAAGATCAAAAGACGAAACAAAGGGCCTGAAGTTGAACAAGCCCTTCAAGCAAAGACATATGCCGACCAACAAAAATTTGATAGTGCTCGATTTCGAGGAAGAGGAAGAGGTCGTGGTCGAGGACGCAGCTGTGGTCGTGGTCGTGGCAGAGGTCATGAAGGGCAAGTCTCTAACAATAATGACGAGACAAAGCAAGAGAATCGACCTACACGAGGTCGTGGAAGAGGTGGATACAATCGACGCCAAGATAAGAGGGATATCGAGTGTTATAATTGTCATCGATATGGACACTTTGCTTGGGAGTGTCGAAATAAAAGACTCATTATGGTGAAGAAATGGAGAAAGAGGTTGCGGAACTATCCCTAATGGCGTGTAAGGTATCGACAAAGGATAAAGATATCACGTGGTACCTTGATTCCGGTGCCAGCAACCACATGTGCGGAAACAAACACATGTTTGTGGAAATTGATGAATTAGTGACGGGAAATATCTCGTTTGGGGATATGTCAAAAATCAGCATCAAAGGCAAAGGGAGAATACTCATCAAATTGAAGAGTGGAGCACACCAATTCATCGAAAATGTGTATTATGTGCCCGGGGTGAAGACAAACATTTTGAGTATTGGCCAGCTATTGGAGAAAGGATACGGCATTCATATGAATGGTCGTAATCTTTACTTGAAGAATGTTGAAGGAAAGTTAATAGCTTATGTTCCAATGACGAGCAATCGAATGTTCATACTGAATATTCATCATGGTATGGCGAGATGCTTGAACACGTGTTATGAAGATCAATCCTGGTTTTGGCATTTGAGACTAGGACACATAAATTTTGGTGGATTGAAAATGATGGCTTCAAAGAAGATGGTGAAAGGACTTCCATTGATTGATCACCCTAATCAAGTTTGTCAAGGATGTCTCGCCGAAAAACAGTCTCGATTAAGCTTTCCAAAAGAATCGTTGTCAAGAGCAAAACAGCCGTTGGAGTTGATACACACGGATATATGCGGCCCCATTGAACCTATTTCGATTGGCGGTAATCGATATTTTCTGACATTCATCGATGATTATAGTCGGAAAACGTGGGTATCTTTCTTGAAGCAAAAATCAGAAGCATTCGCTATGTTCAAGAAGTTTAAAGCTTTTGTTGAGAAACAGAGTGGCCATCAAATCAAGGCGATGAGATCGGACGTGGAGGTGAATTTACATCAACCGAATTCAATGAATTTTTTGACGAGCACGGTATTCGTAAACCTCTTACTATTGCTTACTCACCCCAACAAAACGGCATTGCGGAGAGAAAGAATCGATCCATTATGAATATGGTTCGGTGTATGTTGAAGTCCAAGCAATTGCCAAAGGAATTTTGGGCAGAGTGGCCATTGTGTTGTCTATTTACAAAACAGAAGCTCGACGAGGAGTGTTTTTGAGATAACACCACAAGAGGCTTGGAGTGGATTCAAGCCGAGCATAGCACATTTGAAGGTTTTTGGGAGTATTGCTCATATGCATGTTCCTGATCAGCAAAGGAGAAAACTTGATGACAAAAGCCAAAAATATATATTTGTTGGCTATGATCAAGCTTCAAAAGGATACAAATTATATGATCCTGTGGAGAAGAAGAGAAAGATCAGTCGAGATGTTGTGTTCGATGAGAAAAGCTCGTGGGATTGGAATGCTCAAGAAAATGAGCATTATGCATTCTATCCTTTTATGGATCAAAGTCATGAAGCTGAAGGTGAGCCTGAAAATGAAGTAACTCCACCTCCATCCCCTGCATCTTCTTTAGAAGGTGAAAGTTCAAGTAGTGAAGGACCTCAAAGGATAAAAACATTGCACGAAATTTATGATCAGCTCAATCAAAATCCAAACTTATTTTGTTTGTTTGCTGATACGAAGCCTATCAACTTTGAGGAGGCGTCAAAGAGTGAAACGTGGAGAAAGGCCATGGATGAGGAGATAGAGGCGATTATGAAGAATGATACTTGGGAACTCACTTCCTTACCAACAAAACATAAATCTATTGGAGTTAAATGGGTTTACAAGGAGAAGAAAAATTCCAAATGGGAGGTGGAACGATACAAGGCGAGACTTGTTGTTAAAGGCTACAAGCAAAAGGCTGGAATTGATTATGATGAAGTGTTTGCCCCAGTAGCCCGTTTGGAGACTATAAGGCTGCTAACCTCTTTGGCAGCTCAACATAAATGGAAAATCTATCAAATGGATGTGAAATCAGCGTTTCTAAATGGAGTGCTTGAAGAAGAGGTGTATATCGACCAACCTGAAGGCTATATGGTTTGTGGTCAAGAGAATAAAGTGTTGAAATTAAAGAAAGCACTTTATGGGCTAAAGCAAGCACCAAGGGCGTGGAATAATCGCATTGATCAATATTTCTTGAAGAAGGGATTTCAAAAATGTCCACATGAGCATGCGTTGTATGTGAAAAATGATAAAGGTGATATGTTGATCGTGTGCTTGTATGTTGATGACTTGATATTTACAGGTAACAATGTGAAATTGTTCGATGAATTCAAAAAGGAGATGACCAAGGAGTTCGAGATGACATATATTGGGTTGATGTCTTACTATCTTGGCATTGAAGTGAAGCAACGAGATGATGGTATGTTCATCTCACATGAAGGTTATGCAAAAGATGTGCTGAAAAAATTTAAAATGGAGAGTTGCAAGGATATTAGCACTCCAATTGATATTGGAGAGAAATTGTCTAAGCACATTGAAGGAGATCAGGTTGATCCAACTTTATTCAAAAGTTTGATTGGAAGTTTAAGGTACTTAACATGCACAAGACCTGATATTCTGTTTGCAGTGGGACTTATTAGCCGTTACATGGAGAATCCAAATGAGTATCACTTCAAAGTAGCAAAGAGGATACTTCGCTATATCAAAGGAACGTCCAGTTTGGGTATGTTCTATCCAGCAAAAGGAGATATGAAGCTAGTTGGGTATAGTGACAGCGATTGGGCCGGAGATCCTGATGATCGAAAGAGTACAAGTGGCTTTGTATTTTATTTAGGTGAAGCAGCATTCACCTGGCAATCAAAGAAGCAACGGATGGTTACACTATTAACTTGTGAAGCTGAGTATGTTGCAACGACATCAAGTGTTTGTCATGCGATATGGTTAAGGAGCGTATTGAAGGAGCTCAAGTTTGAGCAAAAGGAGTATGGAGTTATTTGTTGATAATAAGTCAGCAATTGCACTAGCGAAAAATCCAGTGTTTCATGATTGAAGCAAACACATTGATACTCGATACCATTTCATCCGAGAGAGCATTGCAAAGAAAGAAGTTCAAGTGAAATTTGTGAAGTCTGAAGATCAAATTGCTGATATCTTCACGAAGCCCCTCAAGAGAGAAGTATTCGAGAAGTTGAGGAGTAAACTCGGTATGCGAGAATCAAGCTTAAGCGGGCGTGTTGGAATTTAAGCTTAATTCGAATTGTGTTGACAGTTCGACCACCCTTCAGTAGAATGGACATAACTTTCTGTAGGAGTGCCCAAATCAAGATCCGTTTGAAGTTTTGGAAACTAGACTTCTAGAGCTTTCCAATCATATGTGGCTCTTCAGCTGACTCTCAGCCAAACATTACAGATTAATTTCGGAAGATGGGTCATGTGAAGAGTCCTATGTAAATTGCTATAGTTATGAATTTGAGGAGTTACGAATTTTGCATTTACTTATATTTATGCATGTAGTTATGGGCTATAAATACCCATCATCGTTTGTAATGATATGGAAGAGAAGCAAGTAAGCAAGTAGTGTTGATTGAGTGAGAAAATTATATTTGCAGAAGTGTCTCCTCTCCACTACTCCTCCTCTCTGTTTTTATTCCGCTGCGTGATTTATCTCTCTATATTATTCATTCGATCCAACAGTTGCCTCCTATATCATCATTTGATTCTTGGTTCTCTTTTGAGTCTTTCTTGTTTGGACCTTTAGATATGTGTAGAATGCTTTGCCACCAATCCTTCACCTTGAATCTTGCTTGACTTCAAAATGGTTGGAGAGATCCTTTGACTTCAAAGAAACCACAACTTCATCAAGAGTGATGATGTGCTGTCTTCCATAAAGGATTGTGTCACAGAAATGTTCAAAGGATTTTGGTAATGAACTCAATAGCATCAGAGCTTTGTCCTCCTCCATTATCACCAAGGCAAAGAATGATAGTAATTTCTCGAGTAGTAACACCTTGTCTTCTGGTTTCATAGACTTAGGAAGAGCAGATTCTCCCTTCAAAGCCAAGACAAGCACCTGTTGAACAAGTGGAGCCCTCATTGTGATTCTCCACAGTCCAAAATCACCTTTGCCAGTAAACTTGTCCAAATCAAGCCTTGTTGACCCCATATTCTTGAAGATCTTCCCACACACAGCGCCACTTCTTAGGCGAGTTTCTTCAAACATCTTGAATGCACTAACCTCAAACTTGCACGAATTGGAATCAACCCAAAGCAAAATCAAAACGACACAACACTCAATCGTTTACGTGGTTTGTCGTAAAAGACCTACGTCCACGTACGGGAAAGAAAGGGGGGGGATGATATTATTGATCACAAGAAAACAGATTACAAGATGAACTCTCAAAACTCTCAAGAACACACTAACTGTGATGATCACACTGACTTCTCTGTAATATCTCTCGCTCTACAAGCTGATCTATCTCAAAGTGAGAATGACCCTTTACAGACTTACATATATATAACACATCAAAGAAAGAAAGAGCTAAATCGATTAAGAAACAAGATCTCACTCCTAACTGCAAGTAGGCTTCTTCATTCTGCAAAACAGCTCATTTCCAATCTTAAATTGAATAACTGCTTCTTTCTTTAAATGATAAAACGCATCAGCAACTTTATATGTGTAATGCGACTTCTCCTTTTATTATTTGAGAAAATGAATTAGCCTTATTTTCTTTTCAGTATATATAGATTTGAGATAGGAGGTTGTAAGTGTGATAGATAAGGAAATGGTGTAGCTGATAAGGTGAAACTGTCCTGATTTGATTTTCGAGTTAAATAAATTTTGGTTTAATCCTTATTCTGATGACTGAAATATGTGTATTTAAATTAAGGGAAAACATCAATTTTAGTCCCGTAACTAAGGCCTTGTTCAATTTTGGTACCGTCGCTTTTCACTTTCCAATTTTAGTTCATTAACTTTTTAATTTGTCCAATTTGCATCCAATTTTGACCCGATTTTAGGCACGTTAGCAAATTTGACCGCCACGTAGGCAAATCTGGTGGCCACGTCAGCAAAACCGATGGCCACGTCAGCAAATTTGCCTACGTGGCGGTCAAATTTGCTGACGTGTCTAACATCGGGTCAAAATTGGACAAATTAAAGAGTTAAATGACAAAAATTGGAAAGTGAAAAGCGACGGTACCAAAATTGAACAAGACCTTAGTTACGAGACTAAAATTGATGTTTTCCCTTAAATTAATCCGAATATTTGTATATATAGATTTGAGAATAGGAGGTTGTAAGTGTCATAGATTAGGAAATGGTGTTATTGAAAGATGGGATTTTTTTTTAAAGGTTTTTTTGATTCTTTGTTCATATTAGTTGCATGGTCCTTTTTAAATTGTAGTTTAGTTTCTTGATGTTGTATAACCTATGGTCTAAAAGAAGGGAGTTTATGATTATTGATTTTGGTGGCAATGTTGAAAATTGATTTAGTGTGATATTGCTCATGATGACAAACAAATATGTAGATCATGAATCATGCATGATTTTATCTAGTGTTTTTTTTTCCAACCAATACTAATTAATCATCACAAGTTACCTTAATTTTTTTATAAGGAGTTATGTTTTTTTTTTGGTTTCTATGTAAAAATAATATATTATATATAAGTTATGAGTATAACAAAAGTTGAAAAGTATCTATTGATACTCTTACAAATAAATATATTTTTGTCACGATGAGTATATATACATAGATAAAAAAATATTTTTGATATACATATATTTAATGATCCTCTAAAATATATTAGTAATGCAGATTTTTTATTTTAGAATTTCAAATAGATACCATATGGATAAAAATAAACATAATTTGGAATATGTGACTTTAAATAAACAATATTGAATCACTTTAAACTTGTTATAGTAGGTAATCAGACTACAAGTTAGAAGTTCAACTTAAAATATAAAAGGAAAACGGATAAAAAGACTAAGCACCTAAGAAGATAGAATATAAACTATTTTCTAATTATTTTCATACAATAATATTTTCTAAAGTAAAATAAACTAATCAGAATAATATTTATGGAGGAAATAAAAGCTCGAAGTCCTGCCTCAAATAATATCTACAAATAATTCTCTATTCCAAGAAACCTCCAATCTGTTTCTTTATCCAGTTCAACCCATAATTTGTTATATCCACTTTCCCTGCCATTGGGAATTAAACCATGCCAAATTAAATATAACGATAATATCTATTTCAAAATTTTATTTTATTTGTATCTTTATATGTATCAAAGTGACATAATTTGTTGAGTTACAATTAGGAATAAAGAGACTCAAACCTGAAATATAAATCAAATTAAGAGATACACTTACCATTACATTAAATCTTTAAATACAAATTAAATAGCACTATTAAATATAACATGATATCTATTTCAAATTTTTTTTTATATGTATCAAAGTGACATCATTATATAAATTAAATTGAGAGATACATTTACCATTAAATTACATCTTTAAATACAAATTACATAGCACTATTAATATATAGATATGTATGATGTGCGTACCTCAAAAATATTGAAATATGAGATATATACTCCATATATCCCAAAATAATTGTCATTTTAGTGTTTGAGATCTGTCCCAAAATACTCGTCACTATAGGAATTCAAGAAACATCTTTCCTAATTCTTTCAAAATGAACCCCATTTATTCTTCCTTACTAAATGCTTTGTTATTTTAAAGTGAGTATTGAAAATATATAACATATTAATACAATCACTTCCTAGTCCAATAGATTTATCTTGTTTATTAAATCAAATTGTGGGACTACACATTCCAATACACAATTATTAGATTTAAATGAGTAGATTGGTCATTTTGTATGTCTCCTTAATTTGTTTGAAAATTTCTAAAACGTCAATTATTTTGGGACGAATGGAGTAATTAAGATATATACTATATATATTAGAGCATATATGATTATTTATTCCACATTGGTGTTTCATGTGATGTTCCAAAAAAACCTCCACACGACCAAGTGTAAAAGATGACATCATCAGTTTACACATAACATGAATTAAAAATAATGAAATATGAGATAAAACACTTACTTGAATAGAAGATCTATTTCGATAAAAAAAAAATCCACATAATAAACTTAACTAGCCTCCAAAAAACAAAGTCCCATACCACCTTATAAATAGTCCTACCCATTTCACACCTTTCTATGTACCAAAAATCTTGGCCTCATTACAAAACCAGACACCCTTTTGATCAATCCTACATTAATTTCTAAGAGGTTCAAACATGGCTGCCTCTTTTTCCACTACAACTTTTGAAGCTCTTACTAAATCACTGGTATACCCCCCCCCACCCCACCCCCACTTTGATCTTCCTATACAACAAATCAAGTAACAAGTTCTTCATTTTTCTTGCAGCTGAATGTATATGATCCCAGCACGAGTTTCTTCGGAAACAGGATGAGATCAAGAGCTAACAGCTTCAAGATTTCGACAACCAAGTTTAGGGTTTTGGCAGAAGTTGATGAGAAGAAACAGAGTGATAAAGACAGGTGGAAAGGGCTTTCGAACGACGTTTCTGATGATCAGCAAGATATCACAAGAGGGAAAGGAATGGTGGATACTCTTTTCCAAGCTCCTAAAGGGGCTGGCACACATGATGCTGTCTTAAGTTCCTATGAATACCTCACTGCTGGTTTGAGAGAGTAAGATTCTTACAACTTGTGGTAATAATGATTTTTCTTTTTGTTTATGGAGTTTATTAATGATGACATTTTTTTCAGATTCAAATTTGATAATAATATGGATGGATACTACATTGCTCCTGCTTTCATGGACAAACTTGCTCTTCACATTGCTAAGAATTTCATGAATCTGCCACGTATCAAGGTTTGTTATCTGTTACTCTATTTGTCCCAAAATAAGCGTCCATATTTAGAATTTTGAATACAAATTAAGGAATGGATGATATGTCCATACTTAAGCAAACGTTCATTATGTATCATTTAATTTTAAGGACATTTTTAGAAGGATGTAATTAAACATTCGTCTTCTGAAATCCTATAATGACATTTATTATGGAACGAAAGAAATACAAATATTATTTTTAACTGTGTTAGATTATGTGATGATTGTTGTTTAAATATTATTTTCTCAGGTTCCACTCATCCAGGGAATATGGGGAGGTAAAGGACAGGGAAAAACATTCCAATGTGAGCTTGTTTTCGCCAAACTGGGAATTGAGTAAGTCCCAACTCTACTTTATTTTCTTAAAATCTTGATGGCCACTGGAAATTAATATGCAAATTTGGTCTTGTTTTTTCCTTTAAAAGTGACAAAACTAGTTTCTACCATCTTAATTACCTTTTTTTTAAATCTAAAATCCTTAATTTATTTGGATTTCTACATTCTATATATGATGGTCAAAAAATGACAAACTTGACATAGCATCACAACAATTAACATTTGAATTTTTACACATTTGTTAGTTTTTGTCTTAAGAAGTGTCATGTTCATTTCATATTTTTTGGGTTGAACTTGCACATGCCATTTAAAATATTTGTAGCATATAAAATTTTGACTAAGTTTGGGACAAGAAATGTGATGATTAAAGCCCTGTAATTATAAGACAAATTTTTCATTTTTGCTGATGATACATGATTCTAATATGTTAAGCTTTTCAATGAGCAAGTGAATACAATTAAATTTTGTGTTAAATAAACAACAAATAATCACCATGGATCATCACCTTCAATTTTTTGACAATTTGATACACGTTCGGACTTTCAGGCTCCAATTGTTGATGATGAGTTCGAAATTTAAAAACTTTCTTCGTCATATGTTCACGTGGCTCTGAATCTTGGCCTCTATCTTAGCAATTGGAGCTTGAAAGCCAGTTAAAATTTTGAAATTGATGATTTGTGGTGATAAAATCGAAGGATCACATTGTAAATAGAAAATCGTTAAAAGTGGTGATTTTCTAGTAAACTAAAAAACGGTTAAATTTTTAAATGAGGTGGTTGTAAACTATTATAACGACAAGTTTTACCGATGAAATTCGCAGCCCGATTATGATGAGTGCTGGAGAACTCGAAAGTGGGAACGCCGGAGAGCCTGCGAAACTGATCAGACAAAGATATCGCGATGCATCAGACAGAATCAAGAAGGGCAAAATGTGTGTTCTATTCATCAATGATCTTGATGCAGGTGCTGGTAGATTCGGAGGAACCACGCAATATACAGTGAACAATCAGATGGTGAATGCAACTCTTATGAACATCGCTGATAATCCCACTAATGTTCAACTTCCTGGAATGTATAACACTCAGCAAAATCCCCGAGTGCCAATCGTAGTCACTGGCAACGACTTCTCAACGTTGTACGCTCCTCTTATTCGTGATGGCCGTATGGAGAAATTCTATTGGGCTCCGACTAGGGAAGATAGGATCGGTGTTTGTTTTGGTATTTTTCGGACGGAAAATGTGCCGAGGGAAGATGTTGTGAAGCTTGTCACAACTTTCCCCGGGCAATCTATTGGTTAGTTCCCTTGTCTTGTTTTTGTTTGGTTGGTTAAGTTTTAGGATTAATATCAAGCAATAATGTTCGGTATGACGTTTTTCAATTTGCAATCTAATTTTTTTTTTCTAATTTTTTTAAATCCAATTGCACCCAAAAGTGAAGTTCAAGAATTTTACAAAATGCAAACTAAATTCAGCCATTTTTTTGGGCCAAAAAGAAAGCATGTGACTTGCTGTCCTAATGACAAGGGTAAATATGTCATTTCATTTATAGGGCTAGAAATAGATTTGTGTTGCACTTTGAAAAACTGCTGAATTTCGAGGTGCAATCGGATAAAAAACATTTAGGTTGAAAATTGAAAAACAGACATACATTGACATTGAGTTGTTCTTAGATCTTAACATATCATGAGTTTTATTATGAAATCTAATAGTTGGTTATTTAAGAGTTCAATTAGGATGGGAAAAAAAAATGCACTTAGATTTATTTATTATGCTTACTAGTTGCCAACAATTGGGCTTCTTAAGCAATCCTATGATCCATATATGTTTTGGCTTTAAGACATGAAACATGAGTAGTACTTCCAAGGGAGTAAGGCATGTTTTTTGATCTATCATGCAGACTTCTTTGGTGCAATTAGAGCTAGAGTTTATGACGATGAAGTGAGGAAATGGATAGCAAGCGTAGGAGTCGAAAACATGGGAAGTAAGCTCGTAAATTCGAGGGAAAAACATCCTGAATTTGAGCAGCCTAAAATGACTCTTACTAAGCTTATTGAGTATGGCAACATGCTTGTTCAAGAGCAAGAGAATGTGAAGAGAATTCAATTATCTCATAAGTATTTGAACGAGACCGCCCTTGGCGATGCCAACGAAGACATGATCAAGAATCGAACTGGTTTGGAAATATCATCCATACGGATTGAATAAAAGGTTTGCATCTCGATCATTTGGTTTTTGGTGAATTGGTTTTGAAGAATTTGGTAAGAATTTTAATCTTTTTGTTGAATAATTTTAATTTGAGACGATGGGTTGTTCTTCAAGACTGCATTGATCCTAATGTAATAATTTTGTTCGTTTTAGATTGTAGTAAATAAATGTTTTAGCAATATATATGTAAGAGTCATCACAGGTCAACGCATGTAACAAGTGTAATCTGTTGACTATTTTGTTATTCATGATAGTGTGCGGGGTAACATGCAAGCACTAAGGGCTCGTTTGGTTCTCCGGATGGGTTTGTTAGGATTGTTTGATTTGGGATTATTTTACTGTTCATTTTGACTTTTTGACAAATTATTTGTTTGTTTGGTTTAAGGGTTTAAGGATGGATTTGAGATTAATATGTTGTTTGGTTTATAGTATTATGTACATCCAAATAGGATTTCCGGATATATTTTGTTGTTTGCTTTATTGGTTAATATTGATTATGTATTATTTGACCACTATACCCTTGTAAAATCTAATTTTGGCATAGAAATAATAAAACTAAACTAATTTCATTAAATTAAAAGAAATCCAAAAAAATATAACAACAAACAAGACAAATGGATTTTCTAACCCATAAGCCAAGCTCGACTGGGGGAAATTGTCATGGAAGAAGAGAACGTAGAAGAACGATTCCAGGAAGATTTCAAAGCTTTCCCGTGTTCTGATTTCGTGGGGCTCGACACGATTTGATCGGCCGGAAATTGGTTCAGGTAAAGCCATTTTTGGGCGGGTTAGTTTCGAGCCACGAGAAGCACGCCAACGAATATGGAAAACAGGTTAGCTCACCTGCCAATTGATTGAAAACTGCGGTTGTTTGAAATGCGGTTGTTTGGAATTTTTGAATTGTAACAGGGGTTTGTTATTGTAGGTAGAATATTGTCTGCAACCTTGCAATGTTACCGGACTTGTGTACACGATCGTTTGGTGTTTTTTTTATAGGCATTTAGAATCGGTTCGACTTCTAACCACTCCACAGTCTCTCCAAGACGCGACAAACCCTTGTTAATCTTGGAAGAGGAAAGTGTAGCAAACTTCAATAAACTATCGAAATAATCGAAGGCGTGGATTCGAGTATGCTTCGAATTAGGGGCATACCTTGATGCTTGGTGAATCTCCAGTTTCGCGGGCTAGGGCTCGATGGATTGAGTTTCCCCCTTTGCAATTTGAATAATTAAACCCAGGGCTCATCCGTAATATTTGGCAAGATGTGGGAGTATTTGGTCATTAACAAGTGAACAGTAAGGGCATGGGTGTCATTTACACTCCATTTTACTGTTGGGCTTCAAAGGTGGGTTTAGGAACCCACCTTTTTTTCCGGATTCAAATCCACCAACCAAGCCCAAGTAGTATAGGTTAATTCTGCGGGCCTTGTTTCAAAACCGGGCTTCAAACCATCAAACCAAACATTGGTTTGGGCTGGTTAAAAACTCTAATCCAGCCCAAACCATCAAACCAAACGAGCCCTAAGAGTGATATAATGTTGAGACTCAATGCAAATAAGTTGGAGGAGTTTGTTTGCATGAGAGAAACAAAATCAATAAACTGTATTTTATTTGTGATAATGGTGGTTTACCATATGTATTCTATCCAAAATTTCATTGTAAGACCAAAAAATTCATAAAAGTTCATTACCTATTCTAATTTGATATGATATAAAAAGGAACAAAAAAAAGGTTTCATGTTAGATTTGTTCCAATACAGCTACCAGATATATAGAATGTATATTTTTTCATGTAATAAGAATAATTTTAATAATTAAATTGAAATATGAGAACGTGAAAGTATTCAAAAGAATCAAAACCAAGATTTGAAAAACTATATAAAAGTATTCATAATTATAAAATAAATACAAAAATATGAGTATAGAAATTTAAAAATTTCAAAGAATAATTTAAATAATTCTTAAACTTTTAAAATAAAAATAAAAATATGAGGATTTAAAAAAATACAACTAAATCTGGAAATAAAAAAAATCTCAAGATTATAAATTATAGTAATTAATTCTACTTGAAAATCCTCCCAACAAACACTTAAGAAAAAGGAATAAAAAAGAAAATATAGTAATTAATTCTTATTGCAATGAGGGTTAAAAGTCGGAAGAACTAAGCAGATGCAAGGTTCTTAATTTTGAGGCTCTGCTTTTTTTTAGTTTCATCTTATTTTTTCATATTTCATTAGATTTCCAGTTTCTTAACAAGTATATGTGACAAGTAAAGAACTTCTTCATTCTACATTTAGATTAGAACCACTGTGGACTTTAGTATAGAACTTGTTCACTTTAAATAATGATGGCGTTACAATGATTCTCTCTAGTCTATACTAAAGGATAACTTTGAATCACTCACTGTATACGATGAAACTCTCTCTCACCTATTTGGTGGATGACTTACTTTCACAATGGTGACTAATTTATTCTCTCTAACTCTTATCTCTCATCCTTAGAAGCCAATGTCTTACTACACTTCTCTATTTATACTATTTAGTACATATTCTAAATAGATGCATTAATACAATATTTCAAGATAATCCTATTTATAATACTTCACTAGATTATTACATATTTCTACATAATTCTAGAAACTCTATAATAATTAAGCTTTCCAATAATGCCTAGAATATTCCGGAAATGTGTAGCAATTTCATCACTCCCCCTTGCTACTCATTTGGATAATCCCAAGCTTTTTTCGCAAGGTCTCGAATCTTGGTCTTGGTAATGCCTTTGTGAAGATGTCTGCTGGTTGTTCCTCGGTCGGACAATAGTTCACTTGTATTTCCTTGTTGGCTTCTGCTTCTCTCAGGAAGTGGTATTTGATGGCTATGTGTTTAGTTCTGCTGTGATGAACTGGGTTCTTCGCTATCGTTATTTGCGGACTTGTTATCGCAATAGATTGTTGTAGGCTTGGTTTGTTCTTCGCCCATATCTGTTAGTATTCTTCGCAGCCATATTGCTTGACTTGCAGTTGTCACTGCTGCGACATACTCTGCAGTTGTCATCTGCTGTCATCTGCAGTTGTCATCTGCTGACACAATCTTGCTTTTTGGATGACCACAAGAATATGCTTGATCCAAGTGAGAATAAGTAGCCAGATGTACTTTTCATATCATATGTTGATCCTGCCCAGTCACTATCTGTGTAACCGATTAGTCTTGAGGAGTCTTCGTGTGTATACCAGATTTCATAATCCTTCGTGACTTGTAAATATCTTAATATTCTTTTTGCAGCTCCATAGTGGACTTGGCTTGGATCATGCATGAATCTTGATAGTAGACTTGTCGCGTACATGATGTCTGGTCGTGTAGCTGTTAGATATAGTAGACTTCCGATGAGGCTTCTGTATATAGATGCATCTACCTTCGGTGTGCCATTGTCTTTGCTAAGCTTCTCATTTGTGACCAGAGGAGTAGCCACAGGTTTGCAACTTTCCATCTTAAATTTCTGAAGCAAACTTTCTGTATATTTCTTTTGTGAGATAAATATCCCTTTTTCATCTTGACTTACCTCAATGCCGAGGAAGTAGTGCATTTGCCCAAGGTCGGTCATTTCGAAGCTTTTCATCATGGCTTCTTTGAACTCCTTGACCATATCTTTATTATTTCCTGTATAGATAAGATCATCCACATATAGAGAAACGATGAGTTTGTTATTGTTACCTTGAGTCTTGATGTAGAGCGTTGGCTCACTTTCGCTTCTTTCAAATCCTTGGCTTATGAAGTAGTCGTCGATTCGACTATACCAGGCTCGTGGAGCTTGCTTCAATCCGTAGAGCACCTTTTTCAGCCTTAGAACTTTGTTTTCTTGTCCTTCTATCACGAACCCTTGAGGTTGCTCGACATATATATTTTCTTCAAGATAGCCATTGAGAAAAGCTGACTTGACATCCAATTGATAGATCTTCCATCTCTTCTGAGGGACTAGTGCGATAAGAGCCCGTATAGTGTCCAAGCGAGCGACTGGAGCAAATGTCTCGTTATAGTCAATTCCCGGTAATTGTGAGTACCCTTTAGCAACTAGTCGTGCTTTGTATTTTTGAATTGAACCATCTGAGTTAAGTTTTGTCTTATAGACCCACTTAACTCCAATAGCCTCTTTGTTGTTGGGTAGATCTACCAACTCCCATGTTTGATTTTTCTCGATCATCTTGATTTCTTCTTCCATGACTTTTACCCATTTCTTTTATTTGATGGCAGCTTCAAAGCTTTCGGTCTCCATAGTGACGAAGTTGCATGTCTCGTAGATCTCTCTGAGTGACCTTACTTTTCTTGGTGGTGAATCTGGAGATGATTTTTCATCATTTGAAGATGATGATGATGATGGTGTCCTTGGGCTTGAAGGTTATGCTTATTCTGGAGGCTTTCTAGAACTTCGTAGACGTGGTACCATGATATTTTGTTTTTCCACTTTTTCTTCTTCCCAATTCCATGTTGCATTTTCGTCGAACTCAACATCTCGGCTGATGACTAGTTTCTTGATTTTAAGGTTATAAATTATGTATCTTTTAGATTTAGAGTTGTAGCCGAGCAATATTCCTTTCTCTGTCTTCTCCTCCAGTTTGTGTCTTTTCTCTTTCGGGATGTGTGCATAGCAGATACTCCCAAAAACTCTCAGATGTTGTGCTGATGGCTTTCGTCCACTTCATGCTTCTATTGGTGTTTTATTTTGCACGGCTGTTGTTGGACATCTGTTGAGTAGATATACTGCGGTGTATACTGCTTCAGCCCAGAACTCCTTTGGCATACTATTCTCAGCTAGCATGGTCCTGGCCATCTTCATCACCGTCCTGTTTTTCCTTTCTGATATGCCGTTCTGTTCTGGAGCATAGCCGACAGTTAGTTGATGGTTGATTCCTTCATCCTCGCAGAATTTGTTGAACTCCTTGGAAGTGTATTCGGTTCCTCTATCGCTCCGCAAGACCTTGATTCTTCGTCCACTTTGGTTCTCTACTAGGCTCTTGAATATCTTGAAGATATTGAAGACTTCCAATCTTTCTTTCATAAAATAGACCCAAGTCATTCTTGTATAGTCATCAATAAAGAGGATAAAGTACCTGTTTTTCTCAAACGTCGGAGTCCTCATAGGCCCACATACGTCTGTATGTACCAGCTCCAGGATTTGTTTAGCTCTCTATGTTTGTCCTGATGGAAATGGCTTCCTGTGTTGTTTGTCTTCCATGCATCTCTCACACACTTCATCGTCCATTTGAATTGCTGGAAGACCTCTCATCATATTTTTCTGATGAAGTTTCTTTAGTCTGTGGAAGTTGAAGTGTCCAAACCTCCGATGCCATAGCCACGATTGTTCTTCTTGGGCTTTTAGTGCTGTTTCAATATACTGCCAACGGGGTGGGAAATTTCTCTGTTGCTGCATTTTTACTACAGTTATCACGGTATTTTCATTTTTATTATCATATATTGTACAGGTGTTTCCTTTGAACACCAACTCATATCCATTCTCCATCATTTGTCCGACACTTAGAAGATTAGTGTCGAGTTTAGGAACTAGCAGTACATCGTGGATAAGTCGTGTACCTTTTTTAGTGTTGACTGCAATGGTGTCTTTACCTTTGACTTCCACGAGATCTCCATTCCCGAGCCTGACTTGGGATTTGATTGATCTGTCAATTGCTTTAAAATTCTTCTCATCTCCAGTCATGTGATTACTGCAGCCGCTGTCTAGGAACCATGTGTCATTCTTCACTTCTGATGCAGCATGACAAGCGTAGAATAGGTTGTCTTCTTTTTCATTTTCTTCTAAGAAATTTGTCTGATGCTTTTTCCCGAAGTGACAATCTTTCTCCACATGACCAAACCTCCCACAACTTTTACGTTGTGGTTTATCTCAGTTCCAACAATCCTTTTCAAGATGGTTGGTCTTTTTGCAGATTCTGCATGGTGGATATTTTCCATTTCTTTGATTTTTATTATTATTTCCACCATGATATCTATTTTTAAAATTTTCTCCATTTCTTCTCCCCCCATTTCTAGAGTTCTGAGACCGTATATTAGTTTTAGACTGGAATGCATTTTCCACACTCATTTTCTTGCATACTCAGTCTTTTCTCATAGGCTTCAAGTGAGCCTATTAATTCTGTCACAGACAACTTATCTAAATCTTTAGTTTCTTCTGTTGTTGTGACGATTGGATCATATTTAGCAGGGAGAGAAATTAATATTTTTTCTACCATCCTTTTGACAGTGATATTTTCATCATATGCTTTTATTTGATTAACTACTTCACATAGTCGAGTGTAAAAATATTTTACGATCTCAGATTCTTTCATCTTCATATTTTTCAAATCTCTTCTAAGAGTTTGTAATTTGAGATAGCGTACCTTATCACTTCCTTGATATTCCTCCTTCAGAGTATCCCAAGCCTCCTTCAATGTTTTAGCTCCACTAATTCTTGGAAACAAAGACACCGCCATAGCCATTTGTAGTGTGTAGAGAGCCAAGCTGTCCTTCTCCATATTTTTGTAGAGAGCCAAGCTGTCCTTCTCCATATTTTTGTCTAGTTTTTCTTTGTCCGTTGCAGACAAAGTCGATGTATCTTCAGGGATAGTGTATCCCTTAACGATGATATCCCATAGGCCTTGGGACATAAAATATGTCCTTATTTTAATAGCCCAATAGTTATAGTTTTCTCCAGAAAAAATAGGGATTGGAATTTGGTGGTTATTTAGTGAAGTGGACATAGCAGAAGTTTAGAAATGGTATTAGCATAATTTAGTGGATGTGTGAGGATAGGACAATATGTTGGATATATAGAGATAGTATAGCGAAAGTTAGTTTCACCCAGTTAGAAATCCAACCGGGCTCTGATACCACTGTTAGTATTTGAGATATGGAATATGGTAGCAAAATATTTTGGAGAATTATAATTGAGTGATCGAGACTTGAGAAGAGTATATAATAGTAATGAAAATGAAGCAAGAGTAGTAGTAGTGGGAGACAAAGGTTTTAGGATCAATTCTTATTGGAAGTTGTAGTTGTTGTTTTTGGTACAAGTAGTGAGTTGTGTTGATGCCATATTTATAGATGGCATAAGATTATTCTAGAACTTAATTGGTCTAGAATAATCTATCCTATTTTAGAATACTTTAGAATGATTTATACTTCTCTAGATTATTACATAATTCTATATAATTCTAGAAACTCCATAATAATTAAGCTTTCCAATAATACCTAGAATATTCCGGAAATGTGTAGCAATTTCATCAACAGGCTATGAGCCATTTGTTTATAGGCGTGGAGGAGATCTTTAGTTAAGGAAGGTGATTTTCTTCTAGGAGCTTTGGACAATGCACATTTACATTTCATAGCAGGATAAAGCATCTTCTCTTCTTTTAGCATGTTTTTTTTTTTTTTTCTAGTCTTCCATGTCTTAAAATATCATATTTCCTATTTCCAATATCAGAAACTGCAAATTTTAAGGAGTGTAGTTTTTGGATAAAATATTGAAAAACAAAATGGGATCATCATTACCTTTATTTTATTTGGTGTTACATTATGTATTTCATAGTATGTAATACACATTAAATGTTAATTAATGATGTTATTAAATACGCATGATGTGTGATGATTATTTTGTGTAAGTTGTGGGCCAATCTTGGGCCTCACTTATCATTAAAATCCAAAAGGCAGCCCACCAGTGTGTAGCAAACCCTCTGATCTCGACCCGGGCCCATCTCCTTAAGTGGCCTTCTGATATTACCCGTTGAATCCTTAATCTCTGATCTCAGCCGTCCGTATGCCTCCTCTTGTACCCCTTCTCCCCATTTCTCGGATCAGAACCCTAATCGCCTTTTCTCTCTCATCCGCGGCGCTCCTCTCCCTTCTCTCTCATCCCTGACCTTCGTACACCATGTCTAACCGGCTGTCCTTGTGCCCGACGGTCCTTTGCGACCTCGGGCTGTCCTTTTCTGTCTCTTGAGCCGATTTTACACCGTTTATATATATGTCTGGTTTTGGTTTGAGAGTAAGTGAGAGAAGAGGCTTGATATCTGTCTATCTGTGTAATTTTGTCTCTGTTCTTAGTGAGATAGAGTGAGAAATTGGGAAACCTGGGTATTTCATCGGTTATCTTGAGCCGGAGAACAGATATACATGAGTTGATAATCTGTTTTCTTTCTTCTGAGTGAGGAGAGTGGGATTCCTAGTTAGATCTGTGAGATTCGAGGTGTTTAGGCTCCTAAGTGGTGCTACCGGCTGAGCTTGGTGCTTGTTCTTGTGACAAAGGAGATTGGGGGACTTAACCAAGGACTTCAACACTGATCTAAGTGTTGGCTCTCTGCATTCTGGTGATTTCTGCCCTTATCTCTTGTCTTTTTGTTTCTCTGCTTCTACCCCTTCTGTTATTTGTTTATTATGCCTACCTTTGGGCATATCCATTGTAATAGATGGATAGGATGTTTTGTAACTGGACCGATACCCAACATTTTGGAATAAAAAATGTATATAATATTCATTGATATGTTTGCTATATGAGTGAGCCTTTAATAATTTTTTGGTTGCTAATACATACATTTCATTACTATATTGTGATTCAATGTAGGGTGCCTAATCCAAATATATTATTTTAGTCATTTAATTAATCATTTTTAATAAGTTATTTTATGAAGTTAATTTATCTCATCCATACGATCATTTTACACACAAATTATTGGTTCCTAAATCCTAATTCACCGAATTATTTATGTCTATGTAATTGTGTTAACGATTCATACGTAAATATATCCTGTAAGACTGTGTTGTATGAATTCTTGTATTATTATACATTAGAGATGCCCGCTAGTTCGAAAAAACCGGAACCAAATCGGGGTCAACGTTTTTGTTCGAAATCGGAACCGTGAACCGCGATTCACCGGTTCGGTTTCGTTTCCATAGTTTTCCATAACGTGAACCTGCGATTCCAAAATGTTGGTTTGTTCAAATTTTTTTAAAATTTAATGGATGCCACATCGACGGCCGAGATTAAAAGCAAATTAGTTGTTGGAGATCAACGGTTGGAGGGAAGTAGCCGTTAACCGAACCGGGTGTTCAACCGCCAGTTTTTTTTATATTTTGATCAATGGCTCAAATTTGATGATCGTTGATGATGGACGGCTGAGATTGATCGAATTGCCGGTTCAACCGAACTAGAACCGGTGGTTCGAATCGACACGTCCAATTTTTGTTTTCTTTGCATTATTTTTTAATTTAAAAATACCTTCATTCTATTTGTGATTTGCACACCAATTCTCTTTGTGAATAAACTCGGCAGCTGCCGAGGATGCCGCGCCCGCTGTCGAGTCTGCCGGGCGCCAGCTGTCAAGACCGTCGAGACCCGCCGAGAACTGGCGCACGAGGAGCGCACGCGCGGTGCCGATAGACGGGTGCACGCATGATGCCGTATTTTCGATCCGAATCCCGTTTCTTCCGTTGTACATCATCATCGAGTCGTCGGTAATGAGATGTCATCGACCGGGAGTCGGGGGTCCCGGTGAAAGTCAACCTTTTGACCAAAATTACCAAAATACCCCTCAATCTTAAAACGCTCCGTTTGAGCTTGTTTCAACTCCGATCGAGCTCATTCCTTTTCCATTGCGACCCTAATCTTTCCCTCTATCTTATCAGTTGCTGAACTGAAACTTCCACTCTTATTTCTTTAACCTCAATCTTTAGATCTCTCGATCCGTCGCGTCTATAACGATCGTTTCTTCTCAGAGATTATTTATAACTTTAATTATATTTTATTAAGGATCTAAGAAACACCATAACTTATGTAGGCTATATGTTGGATTGAGTAATGGGATACTTGAATCTTTGATACTTGCTACTCACGTGGTAACCACCGAACAAGGTGGGGGTAACTTCTAAACCCTAACACGTATGTTTCCATTATTAAATGCATGAATGACAGTTACATGTTATGTGAACTTCTGTTTATGAAACGAACCTTAATTGTTATACTATGTGAATATAAGATTTATGAAATGATTCTTTAATGATATGAAAGGTTGAGTTTTATGTGTCGTGCTTACGTGTTGTGGATTATATGAATATACATGGATATCTATACTACGAAGGGACTACGGTCAATTTCATCCATTTTTAAATCAATCTCTCTCTTAAGCTCACATATTCAATTCATTATTCATCATTTCAATTTTGAAGTTGTTATAATCTACACATTGGATAGTTGATACATGGAACATGCAAAAACATTTAATTGCATATGTTGAATTTGATATTAAACATTCGGCTATACACATTGCATAAAAAATAATTCAAAAATTTATGACCGAATATCGGAGAAAAAAAATAAAATGTTAAATAAGTAGACCTTATGTTTAAAATAATCTCTTTATAATTTTTAATTAATCACGAAATTAAAATCAATTTATAAAAATAAATATTGATTCGTGAAATTATATATCAACTTTGTTTTATATAAATTTTTCTGTTACTATTTTGAGCCAAGTATGTGATCTTTTTAGACAAATTAAAGAAACTTGTGAGAACAAGAAGTGATAGAAGTTTTTAGGCAAGCCTTAATAATAGAAAACAAACAGTTTATTAAGGGAAGCCTAATTATTAAGGGAAAAATAGGAGAAAAGAAAAAGGTAAAAAAAAAAGGTTCGATGATACTTAGTGGTGCTCACTGGAAAACCGGAACCGGACCGGTTCGAACCAGCCGGTCAACGATTCCGGGAACCGTTGACCCGGTTCCGTTTCAAACCGAAATCGGGAATCGGGACAAAACGGTTCGGTTTCGGTTCGAAAATATACAAGCTATCGAACCGGCGGTTCCAACCACCGGTTTTCCCTTCTTCTTTTTTAGTTTTAGGATGTCACGTGTACAGCTAGAATTAAAGAGTTGTTTTTTAATCAATAACTTAGATTAAAGAGCCGTTTGAAAATATAGCCGTTAATCCATTGAACCAGCGGTTCGGATCCGAATTTTGAATCAACGGTTGTGATCAATCGACCGTTGAAGATGAACGACCATGATCTGCCGAACCGGCGGTTCGAACCGTCTGATTTCCTTTTTTTTTTTTCAATTCCACATCTATAAATACCCCTCATTCCATCCCACAATTTCTACAACAATTTGATTCAACCACTCTCTCAAATTTTGAACATTTTATTTATTATCTAATACTCCCTCCGTCCCGCTCAGATTTGCACGTAGGGACGGGCACGGAGGTTAAGAAAAAGCTGTTTTTGGGCACGGAGCTCAAGAAAAAACTGTTTTTGTAGTGTTAAAGTTGAATAGTAAAGGGCAATTTTGTAAATTTTATTTGCCATTTTTGGAGTGTGCAAATCTGAATGGGACGGACGAAAACGAAAAGTGTGCAAATTTGAGCGGGACGGAGGGAGTAATTGTTCATTTTTTATAGATAATTAAAAGATACTATGGAAAAATACAACCCATAGTAGATGCATCATCATCTTCAATCAATGCACCTATTGTGCAACCTCAAAGAAATTCGCATAAAAATAACAACAATAAATTTAATATGAACTATCTTCTGAGTGATTTCGAAATGAAATTGTTTTAAAATATTTTCGTATTAAATTACGATCATTTGTTGGGTGTCTGCGCATAGAACGATATAAGTCTTGTATGGTGGTAAAATGTGACGTCACTGATTTAATGTAGGACAAGCCATGTGGTTTATTAAAGCATTATTTTCAATTTATTATAATTATTAATCATTATCAGGAATTAATTTTAGTACTTAAAGTGTACTCACCTGTGTACAGATGGATGAATATCTGTATTAAATTTCCTGTCAGCTATATTGGCAACACAGTGTACGCATTAAATTAAGGGATCTCCAATGGATAAACCAAAAAATAAGGTTTTTCTGTGCCACATCACTGTCACCTCAAAAGTAAAAAAACATCTACCTTTAAATAAATATCTCACCAACCATTCTACCTAAAAAATAACTATTCATGGGTCTCATTCTCAAATCACTCCTATATCTATTATATTTTTATTAATCTATCATCTCTATTTATAATTTTATTCTATAATAAATAAAAATTCATAATAATTTAATTGATTCAAATAATTTTTAAAATTTTAAATATTTATTCAATTTAGTAAACTATTAAATTAAATTATCAAATTTATTGGAAACAAATAAAATGCGTAATACAGTAATGAGCAAAAAAAGAGAACAATACATTAATAAAAAAATTATAAAATTACCAAATATAAGTCGAAAGCTAAATTAATATTTAGCTAATTATTGTCAAATCGTGCTCAAATGTGCTCAATCAAATCGGCTCGAAGTTGATGATGTTTCTCTCTATCATGTAGTTGAGAATTCCTCATGAGGTACTCGTCGAATGCTCTAACGGGACCTTGAATTACTTGTGGAGCATTGTCGGCCGTTGTAGTGTCATCAGACCAATCGGATGCTGAATCTCCTTCGTTTTCGACTATCATATTGTGTAAAATAATGCAAGCATACATGATATCGTTCAAATTATTCTTGTACCAGAAACGACTTGGACCTTTAATCATTGCCCAACGAGCTTGAAGCACTCCAAAAGCCCGTTCGACATCCTTTCTAGCTGCCTCCTGCATTTGCTTGAACTTCATTCTCTTTGGATCTTGAGGACATTGAAAGCTCTTGACAAAGGTTGCCCACTCTGGATAGATTCCATCTGTAAGATAGTATCCTTGCTTATATTGCGTACCATTTATTGTAAAATTAATAGGTGGAGCCCGTCCTTGTAAAACATCATTGAATAAATCAGACTGGTTGAGCACGTTAATATCGTTATTTGACCCTGCAACTCCAAAATAAGCATGCCATATCCATAAATTTGCGGACGCAACCGCTTCAAGCATAATTGTTGGGACGCCGTGATCACCTCTTGTAAAGTGACCTTTCCAGGCGACTGGACAATTCTTCCATTCCCAATGCATACAATCAAGGCTGCCCAACATCCCGGGAAAACCATGCCTCATTTCATGCATTTGTAACAAGTGTTGACAGTCAGAAGCAGTAGGCTTTCTCAAGTAATATTCGCCGAAAACTTCAATCACACATCGGCAAAAATTAAATAAACATTCAATGGCAGTTGTTTCTGCAACTCGTAAGTACTCATCGTAATGATCGGCAGGTCCACCATATGCTAGTTGGCGTATGGCCACAGTGCATTTCTGTAGTGGTGAGAAACCTTTTCTTCCAGCCGCATCGAACCTCCAATGAAAATATTCATCGTGAGACTCCAATGCATTAACAATGCGCAAAAATAAATCTCTATCCATTCGAAATCGTCGTCGAAACACATCATTGCCGAATGTTGGATTTTCAGAGAAGTAATCACTGAAAAGCCTAGCGTGTCCACCCTCACGATCTCGTTCTATATATGTTCTTCGTTTTTTGGTTACACCAGAAGAACTCTGTGGTACGTTGAGTAGTGCTCGTTGTTGTTGTAGTAAAGCCAAATACTCTTTCTCGGATGTGTCATCCATTATGAATTCGATGAGACTGTCACTGTCGCTTTAATCGGAGAATGAGTGCGAAGATGAAGACATATTCGATAATTTTGAAATATAAATGAGAATGAGTGAAGAGGAGACAAATAATTTTTGTAGTTGTAATTCTGAATGTGAGCAACTAGAATATATAATGTGATTTGCAACGGCTAGTTTTTGCAATGGCTAATTTTCCAACGACTATTTTTCTAAGACCATGTTTATTGGGCATGCCATGCGCCCGATTGTAGCAAAAGACAAAGAAATATTTAAAAATAATAAAATATATTAAAAAAATCATACTATTATTTTAACATACTAATTGTGAGCTAACCATGGAATATTGTTGACTTGTATAAATCAGCTAACCTTATAACAATATTCAAAAATAATAAAATATATAAAAAAAATCATACTATTATTTTAACATATAAAAAAGTGGATATGATACATGCAATTAGGATATGCATGCAATTAACATTTAACGAACAAAAGTGGATATGCATGCAATTAACATTTAACAAACAAAAGTGGATATGCATGCAATTAACGAAGAAAAGTGGAGACTATGCATGGGTTTAACGAACAATATGCAGGTAATTATACTGTGGGTTTAACGAGAGTTTTGTTAACGAACAATATGCAATTAAAGAGAGTTTTGTTCGTTAAACCCTATAATTTTTAGGGTTTAACGAACAATACCCTATTGTTCGTTAAACTCTAAAAATTATAGGGTTTAACGAACAATAGAATTTTGTTCGTTAAATCCTAGAAAATAAGGGTTTAACGAACAATACCCTATTGTTCGTTAAACGCTATAATTTATAGGGTTTAACGAACAATACCCTATTGTTCGTTAAACCCTATAATTTTTAGGGTTTAACGAACAATAGGGTATTGTTCGTTAAACCCTTATTTTCTAGGGTTTAACGAACAAAACCCTATTGAGATTTTTAAGATTTTTGCTGTTGAGATGTTTATTTGTAAATATATCTGATATATATTTGGGTATTTGGGGGTAACTTATTTTAAGTATATCATATATTTTTTTAATAATTACAAATTTGGAATATCATATAATTTAATATATTTCGTACACATTTCAAATAATAAAAACAAATTGATTATAAAATATATGTAATTATTAAATAAAAAATAAATATATGATTTTTTTATTAAGAGGTTGGGTTGTGGAGGGTTGTTAATAAACATAGTCTAACGGTTAGTTTGTGCAATGACTAGTTTTCCAAGGGCGACTCATTCATATAAACTATTTTTTGCAACGACAAGTTTTCCAACGACTATTGTTCCCAACGGCTAGTTTTCCCAACGGCTATTTTATAACGACAAACATATTCATTACATAAAAACAAAATATTACATAGGTTGATTAAAGAAAGCTACAACACTCACAATGAAAGCAACGGGAAATAAAATTACATAATTATAACAACAATGAGAAAAATTACAAGCCCCACTTGTTCTGAATCTGTTCGCACACGTGGAGGTGTATACGCAATTGTTCAGGTGTCATCTTTGATGTATCCCTCATGAGAATTTTATACTCACGTGATCTGGCTAGACTTTCCAACGCCGATAGCTTTTGAGTGTTATATTTCTCTAAGCCAGCTATCTTTTCATCAATCTCATCTCGGCTTTGTTCAGCTTCGTTTGATTTTCCTTTACCCTTCGCCATTCTCTTCACCGCCTTTTGCCCCATTGGACGAGTGCGCACTGTATTAGTGTCTTCACTAGCACTCGCATCAGTGTTGGAAGATGAATTATATGCTCCAGACATAGAAATCTTTGTCTTTTTAGTACTACGAACTTCATCATCTGGATCAGCAAATTTGGGACTGTCTTTTAGAATCCTCCAGGATCCCAATTGCTTAAATCCACTCTTTTCATGTTCTTGTTTATACACTTTCTGTGTCTTTTCCAAGATATCTGCGTCACTTTCACCGCTCCCCCAATTCTTCTTTTGTTGTCTATAGATTGCACAGAACCACTTCACTTTTCGTTGAAGAGTATAGAAATGTGACTTTAATACAAGCCATGTTTTGAATGGCTTGTTGGCTGGACGATTATTGTTATATGCATCAGCAATCCGAATCCACATTTGTTGCAACTTTTGAGCATTGCCTATCACAGAATCAGTGCTAATATCGAGCCAACACCTACAAAGAAGCTCATTCTCTTCTGAAGAATACTCTGTCTTTTGAGTTGCCTCGGGAGTGTTTACTTCTTCTGCACTTGACAGATCGGGAGCAAGGTTGATATTATCAAGGCCTATCGGAGAGCATTGTGGTGAGTATGGAGATGATCTTTGTGAATTTGGAGTTGGGGTCTCCTTGTCTGTGTCGGATCCATCTATATTGGCTCTTCGAGTGGAATTTGAGCCTGTAGTTGGAGGAAATCCATATGGTGGAGGTGGCATGAAAGGGAATTGAGATGGATACATATAATACGGTGCTCCAGGAGTATTTATCGGATTGGGTGGAAAATTGCCAACTTCTGCGAAATTTGGTGAAGGTATAGGAAAATTTTGTGATTGGAACCTAATATCTTGAGGACGGATGTTGAAATTTTGGGGCCAAGTATTATTATTTTGGGAAGAAGTGTTTTCTCCAGAAATGGAAGAATTAAACCAATTCACCCAAGAATCTTTATCCATCCTATTTTGGTGATATTTGGGGATTATAGATGAATTGATATTTGTAAGAAGTGATAGAAAAATGATGAATTAAGACATGTATTTATAGTGGAATTTTTTTGGATTTTGAAAAACAAATAAAAAAATATCACGTTTAGCACCCGAAAAATTTGTTCACGTTTAGCGGCCAAAATTAATTCACGTTTACCGCTCCGCGCGCGCAGTCTTTTTCCTGGCACCCGTCTGGCGCGCGCGCGCGCAGTGTGTTCCCGGCACCCGTCGTGCGCCCACGGCACCCGTCGGGAGCGCGCGCGCGCAGTGTGTTCCCGGCACCCGTCATGCGCGCGCGCAGTTTGTTCCCGGCACACGTCGTGCGCGCTCGACGTGCGCCGACGGCACCCGTCGTGCGCGCGCGCAGTGTGTTCCCGGCACCCGTCGTGCGCGCTCGCCGTGCGCCCACGGCACCCGTCGGGAGCGCGCTCGCAGTGTGTTCCCGGAACCCGTCGTGCGCGCGCGCAGTTTGTTCCCGACACCCGTCGTGCACGCTCGCCGTGCGCCCACGGCACCCGTCGGGTGCGCGTGCCGTGTTGTTCATGGCACCCGTCGCGCGCGCGGCGTGCTGTCTCCGGCACCCGTCTCGCGCGCTGTGCTGTCCCCGGCACCCGTCGCGCACGCTTAACTTGGTGATAATCCTGTTTAAAAAATTTATTAATCCTAGTTTAATAATTAAAACTTAATTTTTAAATAATACCCTTCTAATAAATTTTATAATCGCGGTTTAATAATCAACAATTAATGTCAAATAATTTCACGATCCTTATTAAATAAATAATAGATTACTTAATTTCAATAATCCACTTTAATAACCCTAATTTTATAATTAAGGTAACATAATAATATCCTAATCCCCGTTAAATATGTATTATAATTTTTGGAATCTCCGTTTAATAATAAACAATTATTACCAAATTATAGATAGATTATTCAAAAATGTTGAGTAGATTATAGAAATAAGAACTACCCGTTTCGTAATTATACCAACATAATATGTCAACTCCCGTTAAATAGTAGGATTAAATTTTTATAATCGCGTTTTAATAATCAACAATTAACGTCGAATGATTTTGTGATCCGTTTTATATAAACAATAGATTACCTAATTTTTACCAAATCCACTTTAATAACCCTAATTTCATAATTAAGGCAACATAATAATACCCTTATCCCTGTTAAAATCCGTAATATAATTTTTGCCATCTGCATTTCATGATCACATATTATTATCAAATAATTTCCTAATCCATCTTAAATAATAGGTAGATTATCAAGAAAAGATCAACCCGTTTCAATGCGTATACCAACATAATATCTCAACCCCCGTTAAATATTTTTATTCAATTTTTATAATCGCGTTTTAATAATCAACAATCAACGTCGAAAGATTTCGTGATCCGTATTACATAAATAATAGATTACATTGCTGTGAATTTTCCACTTTAATAAGTACAACAACATAATCACAAGGACTACGTGACTACATCACAACAGTAATTTTCCATGGAGCCTCGTTTACTAATTTTTGAGGTTGGGTCCAACTTGATGGCATTTGAATAACTAAAACAGGTTAATTGAAACTGCTCACCCATATATTCATTTATTTTTGGCCTTTAATGTAATACTATAATTCGCATATCTACTTTCAATCTGTATATTATTGTGTTTTTTAATTTGAACAATTTTTGTTTCTTTTTCATCGATTTCCCACATATCGGGAATAGACCATTCCGGTCTCAATATGTATGTACAAAATTCGTCATACTCCTCTCGTTGTTCGGCATCCAAAGCATTCTCCTGGTCAGTATTTAATTCGAAGTCATCGCGCGCATTCGCATCGTCTACATATAGATAGATATAACCAATCAAATAATTTAATCTCGAATGCACTGTTATCAAATTGAAAAGAAATAATCAAAAGTACAGGATTACCAATTGGTTCCTCATCTTCATGGTCAGTGCTTCCTCTAGAATTCGTCTCAGCAAAGTCTCCACGTGGTTGCACCTCCATTCGACCGCATCCTGAAGGAGTACTGTTTAAGTCGAGTCTGCCACCGAAGTCATTTCGATCATGCTCTGGTGGTGAAGGATCCCACTCTTTTCCCGAAGAACTCGCAAAACGAGTACTGTCATTTTGATTGGGTATTCCCCATCTTGCTTGAAATCCCTCGTCGGAGTGGAGGCCAAGGGGAACAGAACCGAAAAAGTATGGATTTTGGTCGGTGAAAACACATGAGTATGGATCCGTATAGCTATCTGAAAACAGGACACTACTTTCATAAGCGCGATCATTTTCCACATCCGTAGTGAAATGGTGTTCCGGATGTTGAGGATAAGATGTTCCAACTCCAGGGGGTGTATTTTCAGGCTCTTGAGCCCCGACTAAATCAGATACTCCAACGTTCATCCTCTTCAAAGTAACAAAAACAACAAGAGCGTCATCAATCATTGACAATATTTGTTGCAAAACTGTTGTACTCTTAATTTTTATCTTCCTGACCCTTCCTTCACTTTCAATTATTGAGTGTATCACATATTCCCACTGTATCAAGTCCTCGCCCAAAACTTCGTGAATTTTGTAAGTTAAATCAAATAGGGTTCTTTCACGAAGGTGAATGACCTCTTGAAATCCGTCGGTGTATTCTAAACCTTCCCAGTAGCCTCCATACCATACAATAACTTCGAGAGTCATTTTTTAGTGGATACTGCAAAAATAACACATATTGTGAGTATTATGAAACACATAATAAATAACAAATAAAATAAAAAAAACATATAAACTTGATTTTCCACTAATAAAAGAATAAATTATTTAAATAATAAATCTAAAATCAATTATTAAAAAAAAAAAAGTTAGGTGCAATGATAAAATATAAGATTTGATTTTAATATATTTTTAAACAATAATATGGTTACGGGTGCCCGGCGCGCGCGCCCGACGCGCCGACGGGTGACGGGTGCCAGCCGCGCGCGCGCGCGCCCGACGGGTGACGGGTGCCCGCGCGCGCGCGCGCGCGCCCGACGGGTGACGGGTGCCCGGCGCGGGCGTGCGCCCGACGGGTGACGGGTCCCCGTGCGCGCGCGCCCCCGACGGGCCGTGCGTTTGCCCCTAAACGTGAATTTTCTGGGTTAAACGTGAATTTAAAAAATTTCACGTTTAACCCTATAAATATCGAATTTTATAGGGTTAAACGTGAATTTTAGAAAATTCACGTTTAACCCAGAAAATTCACGTTTAGGGGCAAACGCACGGCCCGTCGGGCGCGCGCGCGCGGCGGGCACCCGTCACCCGTCGGGCGCGCGCGCGCGGCGGCCACCCGTCACCCGTCGAGCGCGCGCGCGCGGGGACCCGTCACCCGTCACCCGTCGTTGGCGCGCGAACGTGAATTTTAGAAAATTCACGTTTAACGCTATAAAATTCGATTTTTATAGGGTTAAACGTGAAATTTTGAAAATTCACGTTGAACATTATAAATTTCGAATTTTATAGTGTTCTGTTTTTTACAAAATTCACGTTTAACCCTATAAAATTCCAAATTTAGAGTGTCAAATGTCCATGATTCCCGTTTCACCATTTCAAACATGAATTCAAACAAATTAATCCTATCAAATGCAATATTAAACACGTTTAACCATGACAAACATGAATTCAAGCATATATTAAAACAAATTAACCCAAATCTGTAATAATCTAAGTTTAATGAATTGAGTGCGATGACATTAACCCTCCGTTTGTTCAACTAATACTCAAAAAAATGGGTTAGAAACATACCTTTTCTTAGTTCAACGATAATTGTTCCAATCTTCCAAGTGCCAAAATGTCGAAATTTTTTTAAAGTGTATCTTTCGAGAAAATTTTGTTTTATCTCTGTCTGAATTATCAACCTATATATACACGGAATTCACAGGAAAATTACATGTGAATTCACAGTATAAAGTGAATTCACAGTAAATAATGAGAAGAAAAAAACAAAAACATAACTGTGTAATAGTAACTCATAGTCCCCACCATGAACTTAATACACTGCATGGACAAATGCAATGAACAAAATAATAAATAATGAGAACAAAAAAAACAAAAAATTTGGTGTAATAGTGGCATGACTCAATTAATACTTGCAACCCTTATAATACACGTGCCACCCTCAATTCATTGTTTGAAACCAATTAATTAAATACTATTAAAATGTCAAATCTAAGAACTATTCTCCATTGACTTGGACTAAAAAAGTGGTAGAAAGTGCATCAAAATTATATTTTGTGGTAGAAAGTGTCCTAAAACTAAATTTGATGGTATAACATGTATAACATTATACTTTTCATGGTATAATGGATACTTTCCTCGGAAAAAAAAACATTATAATATAGGGAAAAATGGCCAATTTACCATTTTTGTAATAACAAATTGAAAAAATACCACAAAATATAGTGTGATTTGTAAAAATACCATAAATTATAACAATCTTGTAAAAATGCCACAATTTTTGACCAAGTCCAACATGAATAGTGGATAAAATGAGTTAAGGGAAAACATCGCCAACTACCTATCAAATCGAGGTATTAAAAAATGAATTACACAATATGCAATATAATGAAACATTCGTTAAACCCTAAAAATTAAGGGTTTAACGAAAAAAACCCTAATTTTCGTTAAACCCTTAATTTTTAGGGTTTAACGAAAATATACCATACAATTCGTTAAACCCTAAAAATTAAGGGTTTAACGAATAATAATTTAATCCCATTAGTTATATTATTAAATTAATTAAATAATTATCGTTAAATTATCAAATAATTAGAGTGAAACCATACAATATATACAATATAATGAAAATTTCGTTAAACCCTGAAAACTAAGGGTTTAACGAAAATAAACCATAATTTTCGTTAAACCCTTACTTTTTAGGGTTTAACGAACATTATGGTATATTTTCGTTAAACCCTATTTTTTTGGGGTTTAACGAATATTAATATAATCCATTTATATTATTAAATTAATTAAATAATTATCAAGTACAATAATACTATATTTTCGTTAAACCCTATAATAATAGGGTGTAACGAAAATAACATAAAAATTTTCGTTAAACCCTATAATTATAGGGTTTAAGGAAAATAACATACAAATTTTCGTTAAACCCTACAATTATAGGGTTTAACGAAAATATTGTAATGTTTAATGAATTAAATGACATTAAATGTTAAATAATATAAACATGCAACATTTAATGACACATGCAACATTTAACATAACATTTACATGTTTAACGAAATAAATGTTATTTAATGTCATTTAACATAATAATTCGTTAAATGTTAACTCTTAATTTTCGTTAAACATTTAACTCTTAATAATTAATTAAATGTTAAAAAAATATTGCATTTAATGCATGCAACATGAATATGTGTCATAATTTAACATAATAATTCGTTAAATGTTAACTCTTAATTTTCGTTAAACATTTAACATTTAACTCTTAATAATTCGTTAAATAATCTTAATTCGTTAACATAATATTGCATTTAATGCATGAATATGTGTCATAATAATCTTAATTCGTTAAACATTACAATATTTTCGTTAAACCCTATAATAATATATGCAATATAACATAATTTTCGTTAAACCCTGAAAATTAAGAGTTTAACGAAAATTAACATAATGTTCGTTAAATTTTCAGGGTTTAACGAAAAGAGAGCGCAGCCCATTCTACCCTTTAATTAATAATATAATCCTATTCTACCCGTCAATATAAAATAATGTCCATGATAACCTAAAATATAAGAATTGATCCCAATATACCCCTTAAATCTGTCAACTGGCCAAAAATTAAATACTCATAACTACCCATTTCACATCATTGACGCGCATGATATAGATATAGGTTGGACGAAATTATCTTATGAACTGCACGAACATTTAGTTTATTGTTTCACGAACATTAATTGGTTAACCATGCACGAAAATTAACACAAAGTTATACGAGCATTGAAATGAAAATTAAACGAAGAATTAAAAAATCAACAATAAAGGAAAAAATATTGTGAACGAACATTAAAAAAGTAACTGTATAAATATTGTGAACGAACATTTAAAAATTAACTGTAGAAGAAAAATAAAATTACACGAACATTACAGAATTAACCTTAAATTAACCTAAAAAAATTTATAATTTCACGAACATAAAAAATTACACAAACAATTAAGATAAATTTACAAGAAAATTAATTTATTTTCTCAACCTTGCACGAAGAATAAAAAAAATTGGAATTTGAACGACACAAAAATTTACACGAACATTATAGATATAGTTACACGAAAATTAATCATTTTTCTTAACTTTACATGAAGATTACCTAAAAATTTTAAAGTTCACGAACATTTAAAATACCAACATTAAAGGAAAAAATATTGTGAACGAACATAAAAAAAGTAACTGTAGAAGAAAAATAAAATTACACGAACATTACAGAATTAACCTTAAAGTGACCTAAATTTTTTTTTTATTTCACGAACATAAAAAATTACACAAACAATGAAGATAAATTTACACGAAAATTAATTTATTTTCTTAACCTTGCACGAAGATTAAAAAAAATCGGAATTTGAAGAACACTAAAAAAGTTCTCTTAGCAATGATTTATGGCCCAACAACCCATGGGCCCCATCATGAAGATAAACTTATTTGAATTAAATTTCGGGTAGCCCTAATTATCCTATGCAAAACTCACGCCTCTTCCTCCCCAAAAACTACCGAGAGTTAAAAAAAAAATTACCAACTTCTTCTTCCTCTTCGATTTCATCCGTTTGAGAAGGCGAAATTTTTCTTGGAGACGGGATTCTTACACGAAGATTATGGCGTCGAACAATGTTAGTCTTCCCTTTCACTTAATTAAAGTTTTATTTGGGTTTGATTTTTTTACAGTTTTTTGGTGGATTACTTGCTTGTAGCTTTAATTTGTTTTCGAAATTTGTCTATTTACGTATATTTGCTTGTTGGGGTAATGGCCGAATAAGTTTATTTGTTGATTTTTTGGTGGGTTAGATTGCTCGATATTCCTTGTTTTTTTTTTCTGCATAATTAGGCGTACTCGAAGATTCTGGAAAATTATGCTTGCACGAAATTAAAAAAAAAAAATCATAAGGCTGCACGAAATTTAAAAAAAAATCATAAGGCTGCACGAAATTTAAAAAAAAAATCATAAGGCTGCACGAAATTTAATTGAATGTTACACGAACATTTATCAAAAAAATGAAGGTTGCACGAACATTTCTTAAAAAACTAAATTCTACACGAACAATTGTTTAAGAAATTAAATTTTACACGAACAATTCTTAAAAAAATGAAATTTTACACGAACAATTGGAAATAATATAAAATTCTACACGAACAATTCTAAAAATAATTAATTTTCACGAAGAACATTTCTGAAAAAAATTAAATTTTACTTAGATCATTTCTTAAAGAAATTAAATTTCACACGAACATTTCCTAAAAAAATTAAATTTCACTGAGTAAAATTCTTAAAAAAATTCTATTTTACACGAACATTTCTAAAAAGAAAAAATGGAGAAGAACATGACTTAAAAAAATGTAATTTTACACGAACAATTCTTAAAAAAAATTAATTTTACCCGAACAGCTCTTAAAAAAATGAAATTTCACTGAGAACATTTCCTAAAATAATTAATTTTTAATGAGATCATTTCTTAAAAAAATTAAATTTTACACGAACACTTCTTAAAAAAAAAAATCGACGACCAATTCTTAAAAAGATTAAATTTTAATCGAACAATTCTGTCCCCCAAAAAAATTTCCAAGACAATTTGTTACAGAAATTAGATTTTACACGACAATTAAATTTAAAGTGACCAACAACATTAAAAAAATGAATTTTTACACGAAAAATAATTTTAAAGATTCCAACATTGTTAAAAAATTTAGGCCACTATTAAACCAACATGAAAGAATTAAAAGCCGACAAAATGTATTTTTTTTCATAAGAATCATATGATTACATGAATATCTCCAAAAATTAAATAATACAACATAATTTACAACATGGATTGAACATAAATATGTAATATTTTTGAAATATATTACATAGCTATATTAATGTATTGTTTGAAATAAGAAACCATTTACAATGATATAGAATAAACTTCTTTGCGTTATACCTTGAATAAAATATAGATTATTATGCCGAGATTTCTGAATACAATTTTGTATTTTTCCACAATTTGTAATCATTTTATACTTCATGGTCATAATAAATTAATAATTAACCATCTATTTAATTGACTTAATTAAAATAATTAATTTATTGTGACCATAATAGTTTGTTGATAATGATAATTAGTTAGACCTTTTTTATTATTTTAGTATTATTGGGTTCGTGAGGGTTGCCAGGGTACGTTGGCATATATCAATGGGTATACTCGTTTGAGCATATTAGATGAAATCAAGCAAGAGTTGTTGCGCAATGGGAGAGCTCCTCTGTTGAGCTTCATGAGCTCGTGTTTCGGCCATTTTCTGAGGTGGCAGACTCAGCTAGAAAGTTGTAAGGCCTTTCTGCACGTGTTGATGTCACGTGAGGTACGTAGGGCGGATACCCCTGCAGATGAGCGATGGTTTCTTATTGGTCGAGACCTCCATCTATGTCGATTCACGCGGAGAGAGTTTGCTTTGATCATTGGATTGCGATTTGGTGATTCCGACTTTGATCCATCTGAGACCCATGTTCCACCTCCAGATGGAGTATATTACAGAGTTCACGCCGGCTGGGATCGTGTGACTGTCGCTAATCTTAGGGATCGATTTATCGCTGGCGAGTTTCGTGCAAGAAGGGATGATTCTTTGAAGATTGCGAAGATCCTCATTCTATACTGTATTGTCTTCGGAGTCGATATCTTAAAATCGACAGTTGATTTATGGGTTTGGGCTCTAGTCGAGCAGGAGGCTCTTTGGGAGAGTTTTCCGTGGGGCAAGATATCTTACCTGACCCTACTCCGATACATTAACAAGCTACCCACTGCTGTGCCACCACAGAGGGGGAACAGGGTATTTAGATACCACTTCTACGGTTTCTCGATGGCTTTATTGGTTAGTGGTTTTTTATTTATCCATATTCTTTATGTTTTTTCTTTTATACACGAAATATGTATGCTAACCACTTTAATAATTATCTTCAGATGTGGAGTTTCGAGGCGATCCCCGTTACACGGACTTTTGCCTGCTACCGAGTAAGGACTGATTTTGACATGCCTCGCTGCTTGAAGTGGTCCACTAAGATAAGCGACGCTGATGTCACCGATGCACTTTCTGAGCAGGTATTTCATTTTGGTTTATGGCAATTCCTGATCCATGTACGCTTGATCTTTTTTAAATTTGAGCATAGTTTACTGCCGTAATGAAAACAGGTAGGGGCATGTTCCGGGATTCTAGAGCCGACTCCACAGGAGTCACTGCAGCCGTATTGGCAGAGTATAGAAGATGAGCTTCATGTTGGGGTACAGCCAGTATTTCAGCGTCGTGGTCGACCACCAGCTGCTACAGTGGCAGCACCTGTTCAGGGGACTACACGTGGCGGTCGGACGGCACAGAGTAGTCGATCTAGCCGTCATATTGCCATGCAGAACGAGGCTCCCCATGCAGATCGTGACAGGCATAGCTCGCCGGAGAGGGCATTTGATCATCATACGGTACCGGAGCCGAGTTTAGCACAGCATGTCCCTTCAGCAGACGAAGGGACAGATGATCCGACAGATGAGGGCTTGTACGCTCGGCTTAGCAGACTGATTGACACTCGACATGTGGAGATGCGGAATTATGTGGGAGAACGGTTTCAGCATGTGGAGAGTCAGATCACCGGCTTAGTGCATGACGCAGTGTATCAGGAGACCCAACGTTTGGAGTTGGAGATCCCCTCGATGATCAGGGATGAGCTTACACATTTCTTCGGTCAGAGACAGTCATTTCATGGTTTCTATCATCCACAGTCCCAGCACGATCAGTATGGCAGTTTTGATCAGACTCGGTATGGCGATGAATATTTTACCACACCTGATCCACCGCATCCGTCAGCACCTGGCGCCGGTTGTTCTTATGGCCCTTTAGACGTTCACGCCGATACAGGCAGACTGGACACAGCGTTTTCGGTGGGAGGGGCACATGACATCCACGATACGAGCGGAGGCCTTCGTGTCGTGAGAGAGAGAGAGCTCCGTCTCATCTTGTTAGAAGTCCGTACAGGCAGATGGGTGCTAGGAGGGATACATTGACTATGGATGAGTTTCTTTCGTGGATAAATCACTGTGGAGACGAGTCTGAATGGTATGTTTGATTATCTTTCTCATTTCTGAAATGAATCTTATAGTTTGTTTTTTTTTTGAAATAATGAATTCTATCACATTCGTGCAGGCGTAATGTCGGTGTTGGTTTCCCAGTTGGACCCGACTTTTTCAGAGTCTTGCTTTCTACGTCAGAGGATACTCATTACGAGGTTTGATCCGTATTTTGCTACGTTCAGTTGTCTAAATAATATTGTGTATGACAGGCAATATGTCATTTTGGAATATGTTATGAATATATTTTTGATTTCATTAGGCTATTGATGCGTACTTGAGGATTCTTCAGATGCAGCCCGCGTTGGCTGGGGTTCAGGTCAGGCCACATCTGCAGGGGCACTATCTTATGTTGGACTGTCATTGTTTCGTGAGTGTCCTTGCTTCCTCATATGAAGATTGTGGTTTTTTGTTTTGATATTTTCTCGGTTCTTCATATTGAGAATTAATTATTTAGGAGACCTGCAAAGAGATATGGTTGGAGAAGCACAGACATGACCCCGTAGACACGAAGTATGTCTACCCCACGCGAGAGACATTCCCAAGCGAGGCCTTAGATCGACTGGTTGAGTATGTCGAAGGTTCTCGGCCCAAATGGGGACCTGCGAAGCCGTGGTAGAGAGACATCAATGATGTAAGTAAACCATATATATAGAATTAATTTTTTGGTACATGCAACAGTCATGCTTTATTGAACTTGTTTCTCTTTACAGCTGTACTTGGTTATGAATCTAGATGGCCACTGGGTGGCGGGCTGTATCGATCTTGTCTCCATGAAGTTAGTGCTTTACGATTCAAAGCGGCACACTTGGAGTCGGTTCATCAAAAGTTTAAGGTACAAACAGACGCTCCCGGTACGTCGTGTGGTCCCTGCCTTGCTGGAGTATTTGGACTACAAAACAAGGCGTGGTGGTGATGCGTGGATCGCAGAGGAGGTGCAGGTGACTAGTGCCAACCCGTCGGTTTGTTACAAACAAAAGGACAGCACATCATGTGGTATATATGCGATAAAGGCGATCGAGAGTTGTTTGTCTGGCACCTGGCCGAGACCTGGCATGATAGAGCCACTGGTTGCCGTTAGATAGGAGGTCGGGTTGACTATTTTTAGATTCTCATCAGATGCATCTACCATTCTGCCTTCTGATTTGTGAGATTGTATGACTTGATGTGATTATTTTGCGGAGCTTTAATGGAGTTTGGATATTGACTATTTCTATTATGGTTTATTTGTGGTTTATTTGATTATCAACGTGTTGGGAAACTTTCAATTTGACATTTATGTCGGTATTAGGATAGGAGTTTCACTGATGGTGATAACAACATAACATGCATTACAATATACAAATACGAAATACAAACTTGATGTCAAGATATGCTAATCCGCTCTCTGCTGTCTAAGATAGACATCACATTTACGACGTGTATGCTGATCCGATCCACATACTGAGCATTTTTTCTTTCTCCTATTCTTCGGCAATGCTTCATTTTCGGTCTCCTTGATATTTCCATACTGCACACTGGAGGGTAACTGCTCGGTACATCTTGTGATATTATGGCCAGTTTGCCCACAACGTCTGCATGACCCGACCTTGCGTGCACTTCCCGACTCTGGACCAGACGATGGTATTCGTTTCCCTTTCGGCCGACCAGCTTGCTTAGGATTGTCGGGCGCTCGACAGATTTGTTTTTGCATCTCGTCAGAGTATTTCCATTCTTGTGGCTCGGGGACTGGGAGAACCTCTTTTGCCCACATACCTCGCAACGTCTCCGTCGTGTAATACGGGAGCACATATGAAGTAACTGATTTCTTTGCAAAACTATTAAAAAACAATGACAATAGTTACATATTTTTCATCGAGGGAGTCACATTAAAATGTTTCAAATCGGAAGTGCTACCTGATTGCGGCACATGCGTGTGGACATGGAATCCCGTCATATTGTCATACTGTACATGTACACTTATTTTGGGGGAGTTCGACTATATAAATCTTACTCTGATTCGTCACTTTGTATTTGTCACCTCCAAGTCTAGCGACCTGCATTCGTCGTCCATGCCGTACATGATCAAGTAACTGATCATGTACTGATTTGGTGAGGGTATTTTCTCTTGCATTCGCCGCTTCTCTCCTTTCGACAAACCATTTTTCTATTATTCGACGAGCACACTCGAAGAAGGAGCAAACTGGTAGCTTCCTCGCCCAAAGAAGACGAGCATTCTAACTTTCAGCCGCATTTGATGTCATGAAGCTATAGCGTCGAACCGGACATCTAACACGACTCCACCTACTCAGTTCTGCCCTGCATAATGTCTCAATCGCACCTTGTATATTTGTTGTCTCCAAAGTTCTTATGTACCTATAAAATCCAGAAAAGGATGTACATTGGTTAACATGATTACCATATTACAATTCACCACGATACTAAATTACTACCGGAATTTATGTGAAAAAAAACAAACACCTGTCGAACTCGGAGTCTTGATAACAGTATGCTGCTTTCTGAAATAGTCCGACAAATCCAGATCCGTATTTGGCAAGATTCTGCTGCAAATGATAACAACATAGACCATGACAGGCTTCTAGGTAGACATTCTCAATTGCGTTGCTGATACTTACGTGTTGATCAGACACTATCAGTAGTTCCTCAGGGCAGCCAAATGCTTTACGAATATGTTTCAAAAACCACGACCAAGATTCATCATTTTCCACACTACCTATCCCTGTTGCGAGCGGAAATATCTGATCGTTGCCATCCTTTGTGACAGCAACAAAGCCTATACATTTATATTGCCCCTTCAAGTGATAACCATCAATAACTATAACCGGTCGGGAATATTTTTTAAATCCATGAATAGAGGCCCCCAACGCAAACAAGGCATATTTGAATTTTCCATCGTCGTGCGTGTCTAAGGCTGTATAAGTCCCGGGGTTCGAACTCTTCAGCATTTCCAAGTACATTGGAAGCATCGCGAATGACTTTTTTGGATCTCCATATGCAACCCTCATTGCATGACGTTTAGCCCTCAATGCAACTTTATAACTAATATGTAAACCATGTCGCTCGGTCATTTCATCTATGATGCTCCTAGGGACAAGCGATGAGTTATCCTTACGAACGTGATCAGCATAGTACTCACCGATTAGATTACTTCGCAGACGCCGATTAGCACCACTGTTCAGCTCGTCCGTGCATTCATGTGATATAATACTCTTCGAGATTTTCCATATGCCATACTTCTCAGCTGCACAGATTCTGAACGGACAATTTTTCCTGCTGCAATTCACGTACCACCTCTGTTTGTCTGAACGCTCGACACGGTACTCAACTTGATTTTCCAGATGGTAAAAACCAACTGCGTTCATCAACTCTGTTTTACTCACAAACGTGGCACCTTTTTCCAGACTACATGGATTCGGCTCGTTTAGGGCAAACTCGGAGACAATAGGTTGCTCAAATGGCGGTGTATTTGGGATAAACCATTCGGGTTGCAAAATGTAGCTCAAGAATTCATCGTACGCCATTCGCTGCTCATCGTCCAAATTTTCGCGAACCTCTTGGCCTAACTCGAGGTCATCTTCACCATTATCTGCAAGATATTCAACACATATAACATGTAAAGATCAGATTTTTCGAACTTCAATCTCAACAATTATGTATAATTTGAAAATGTAACCTTACCACTTCCACTTTCACATCCACTGTCTGATCGTCTTTCCGATTGTACTGGTTGTGGTTCTTGTGCACCCTGTTCGTTGATTTGTTCACGTTGTGTGTACCCTTGATCCGCGTACGCAATTGGAGAACTATTCAAATCAATAGACTCCATACCCAAACTTGATGGCGGGTTCATCTCTAGGAATAGAGAAGACCAATCCTCAAATCTGTGGTACGATGATGTCCCAACCTGAGTCGTCTGATCCTCATTATATAAACCCCATCGTGCATAAAACGAAGAATCGCCTGTAAGTCCTAGTGGAACTGAGGACGGGCGGAAATTCTGTACATCATTCGAGGTACCCGCGTTCAATAATTCTTGATGCGATGATCCAACATTAAATACTTCAAATGACGAACCATCAGTTATCCTATTTTGGGTTGTAGCCGACAACATACTATCAAGTGCTCCATTATCCGCCCTTTTTAGTGAAACAAAAACGACAAGGACATCATCGACGATTGACAATAATCGACCCAGATCCGAATCATTCTTTATTTTTGTCTTTTTCACTGATCCATTGGACTCCACCAGTGACTGAATCACATATCTCCACAAATTCAAGTCCGCATGCACTATTCCATGAATTGACTCGAACAAATCATGATATGTGATCTGTTGAAACTGTAACACCTCTTGCTCACCATTTTTATACTCTAAGCCTGCCCAGTAACCTCCAAACCAAATCACAACAGACACATATCCCATCGTTTCCTAAACATTATAAAAAAACATATATATACAAGTCAGTTATTTCATAATTGTTTTCTTTCCAAACAACGAAATCAAAAGAATCCATTCATATTGGCTATAATATTATGGAATGGGAAACAATCCAAACTGCAACAACACAGTTAATATACAAATATTGTTATTCAGGACTCAAACTGCATAATTATTAATCATTATATAATTAATTAATAAAATTAATCAATTTTGCATAATCTTTACCTAATTACTAATGAATAGACTATTCATATTGATAATCAGTTGAAAATAATTACTACTTTCATAAACTTAAGTAAAATATACTGTAATTCTTAATAATTATATAATTTAAAACATAACAACAAGTAGACATGAAAAATGTTCACCAATTCAGTAATGTAAAATAATTATTCAACATTAATAAAAGATAATAAATGTTACCTTCGTCATATATAAATAAAAATCATATAAATGTATTAACAGAAATAACAAATTGAATATTTTGACATATTTCTCAAATAAAAATCATAACACAAATAATTTTGTTACAAAGAATATTTTGACATATTTCTTAAAAAAAATTGAACTTTGACTTATTTTATAATATTTGTATTAACAGTAAAATTATTTTCCAAATATATAGTTATTCAAAGAATACATTCATAATAGATTTTCAATTATTGTGGATTCACAGAATAAAATTAATTCTAGGTTGATCTTTTAAAAATAAAGTTATTTAATGAATACAATTATTCAAATTTTCGTGTAGTTTTACAAATATTCTAATTTTCGTTAAACATTACATTACTAACAATTTTCATGAAACCTTTTCAATTTAAAAAGTAAAAAATCTCGTCAAAATTTTTACACGAACATTAAATAATTTCGTGTAACATTTAAAACAATTTTCGTTCACCCTTCAAAAATTTTCGAGTAACCCTTCACAAAACAATAAAATTTTCGAGTAAACATTAAAAATTATTACACGAAGATTAAAATTTTTCGTGTAAGAATTCAACAATTTTCGAGTAACCCTTTACAAAATAATAAAATTTTCGAGTAACCCTTCAAAATTCTTACACGAAGATTACAAATTTTCGTTCGCCCTTTTAAAATTTTCGTGTAAACTTGAAAAGGTTTAAATTTTCGGCTAACTATGATTCTTGTGCAATCTATTATGCAAATCTTCGTCGAGCCTTTGAAAATAATTTTTGTGTAACTTCCAGTTTAAAATCTATTATTTTCGTGCAATCTAACTTTTTTAGTTTAAAAAAATTTTCGTCGAGCTTTCAGTATTTAATATGCAGTTTAAAATCTATTACTCTAATTTTCGTGCAATCTATTATTTAGCAAAATCTCAATTACTAACCCTTATTTCGGGTAAAATTCAATTTCAATGTTCGTGGAGCATCCTAAAATAAATTTTCGTGCAAGTGTACTAAATTTTCAATTAAAATCTTCTAACATCTTAATTATGCAAATCTTCATGCATTAAAAATTCTCATAAAACAATGACATAAGAAATACATGTAATACTCAAAAAACAATTACATACCTCCAAAATGAGAGATGTTAAAATTCTTGGTGCACCCTCGGCGACAATTTTTTTTCATGTATAAAACTTTTGGGAGTGATTTAGCATTGTATGAAAAAATAAGGCTTATATAGAGTTTAATAAGGAAAAATAAAAAATTAAAATTTTGCTAAATGTTAATAAATTTCTGCCAAGTTCAATAAATCATCGTACAACATGCATGCAAATGCATGCATGCAAATTTCCCATCATTCTGCAAAGGTCAGGCTGCATAATTACCATGCAAGTGTCTCTTCCGAACACTGTTTGTTAACTATTCACTTTGACTTTTCGTCAAATGGGTAGAAAGGGCCATTTCCTTATATTCACGGTTAGAAAAGGCTTTACTTATTTGTTTGGGGTTATATCTGGCCATTTGCTCTAACGAAAATTATGTTATATTTTCGTTACACCCTATTGTTTTGGGGTTTAACGAATATTTTTTTAATCCATTGAAATTATTAAATGAATTAAATAATTACCAAGTGCAATAATAGTATATTTTTGTTAAACGTTACGCAAATAAACATTAAGTTTCGTTAAACCCTTAAATTATGGGGTTTAACGAAAATAGCTATCAATCGTTAAACCTTTTTCATTATATTAGTAAATAATTTTTGTTAAATTATCAAATAATTTTCGTTAGATTATCAATTAATTTTTGAACAAGATCAAATAATTTTGTTAAATTATCAAATAATTGTTGCTGAATTATCAAATTATTTTCGTTATATTATTAATAATTATCGTAATTATCAAATAATTTCATAAAATTATGAATTAAATTTTGTGAAACCTTAAAATTATTTTCGTTAAATTATCAAATAAAATTCATAGGGTTTAACGAAAATATTCGTTAAACCCCAAAACAATAGGGTTTAATGAAAATATAACATAATTTTCGTTAAACCCTGAAAATTAAGGGTTTAACGAACATTATGTTAATTTTCGTTAAACCCTTAATTTTCAGGGTTTAACGAACAATTATGTTTGTTTCGTTAAACCCTTAATTTTTAGGGTTTAACGAATGTTTCATTATATTGCATATTGTGTAATTCATTTTTTAATACCTCGATTTGATAGGTAGTTGGCGATGTTTTCCCTTAACTCATTTTATCCACTATTCATGTTGGACTTGGTCAAAAATTGTGGCATTTTTACAAGATTGTTATAATTTGTGGCATTTTTACAAATCACACTATATTTTGTGGCATTTTTTCAATTTGTTATTACAAAAGTGGTACAAATGCCATTTTTCCCATATAATATAGATGTTTTATCCACTGTACATTAAAATATAAGGTTTGTTATAAAAATATCACATTTTTTTTACCAATCTTGAAGTTATAAAAATAGTGTATAGGATTGTTCGGTTTGGCGGTGTCAACTCATGTTATTGAGTCATACTACTTTAATGAATTTATTTGTTGAATTGTTACACGAAAAATTGCCAATGAAATTATGAACTATTACACGAAAATGAACATGAAATTATGAACTATTACACGAAAATTGACAATTGTCAAACGAATATTTTGGCTTTGAAAATAACAATTATTACACGATAAAATGAAAACGAAAATAACACTTGTTAAACAAATTGAATTGCATTTTGACTTTGAATTGTTAATTTTTACATCAATTAAATAACAACTATTACACGATTTTTCAACAATGTCTAGCTTTTGAAAATAACACTTATTAAACGAATTGTAACAATTCTTTGTTAAAGTTTGACTTTTTAAGAATATTTTTACAATCCAATTAAATAACATCTATTAAACAAATTTATTACTATTAAATAAAAATCTACTTTAATCCAATCTCTAACATTTCGTTTAACATATTTTTTTAACAAATTCGTTTAACATGATCTTTTCAACAAAACAAATTAATTGTTAAAGATAATTGTCTAAACGAATTCTTTAAAGATTAATTGTTAAATTGTTAAAATGAATTCACAAATTAAATAACAATTGTTAAACGAATTGTTAAATTGTTAAATGGTTAAATAACAATTGTTAAACGACAAAAACAATTGTTATACGAAAATTGTTAACATGTGTTTAATAATTATCTAATGTTTAATAAATGAACATGTGTTTAACAATTATTTAACAATTATTAAACGAATTCATTTTTTCATTTTAAGAATTGTTTATGAATTCGTTTAATAATGAATTCATTTAAGATGCAATTTGCATGATTTGCATGATTTGACAATAGTTAAACGAATTGCATGATTTGCATTATATGAAATATCATTTTGGTTCATGGACAATGTCTCACAAAAATAGTCCATTATTCTTCTTTATCTGTTTTAAATTATAGTCACTTTCCTTTTATTAGCAGGATATATAATGTCTAAAACACCATTAATTAATGTTTGTTTGAATCAATCACTTTGTAAATGTTAGTCTTTTGTTTATTCATCAATATGTATAAATAAATATGAAATAGGAAGTTTGTGGATTAAAATTGTATTCTTCAAGTAGATTAAATATATTTTCCTAATCTTTATGAAATGCGAACTTTGTCTACTTTTATTGAGTATATTTGTAAAATCGTTCAAATATAAACTCTAATCATCCCACATTCTATACCTTTAAATAAATGGATACTACTTAAATTATCAGTCTAGTGGTAGTTCTACAACCATCTTAATACAAGCCATTCATAACATATTTCACCAATTAATTCCATTTCAAATCTTTAAGACAAAGTATTTGTCTCCTACTCTCTCACCTCTGCAAAAACCTGTGTACCATACTCCTCTCTCCAATGGCCACCCCTCTCTCTCTCCTCTTCTCTCTCATCTTCCTCCTCTCCACCCCACTCCCATCCTCCTCACAGCTCACCGAGTTCACCTACACAGGCTTCTCAAACCCCAACCCCAACATCTCCCTAAACGGCGCCGCATTGATCGAGCCCACCGGAATCCTCCGACTAACCAACGAAAGCAGAAGATTGAAAGGCCACGCCTTCTACCCATCCCTGATCCAGTTCAAGAACTCCACCACCAACGCCACCTTCTCCTTCTCCACCTGCTTCGCCATCGCCATCCACCCCGAGTACCCCAAGCTCGGCGGCCATGGCCTCGCCTTCGCCATCTCGCCGTCGAAAGAGCTCAACTCCTCTTTCCCCGGACCGTACCTCGGCCTCTTCAACTCCTCCAACGGCGGAAACTTCTCCAACCACCTCTTCGCCGTCGAGTTCGACACCGTCCAGAATTTCAAGTCCGGAAACACTGACGAAAACCATGTCGGAATTGATATCAACAGTTTGGGGTCCAATTCGTCTACTGCCCCTGCTGCTTACTTCAGCGATGATATGGTTAAGCATGATCTTAATCTGAAGAGTGGGACCCCCATTATGGTGTGGATCGAGTATGATTCGGTTACTAATCTTGTTAATGTTACTCTTTCTCCTTCTTCTTCGAAACCTAGGACTCCGCTTATGTCTGCTTATGTTAATCTGTCGGAAATTCTTCAAGAGAAAATGTACGTCGGATTCTCTGCTTCGACGGGGTTGGTTGCGAGCTCGCATTATGTAATGGGTTGGAGCTTTAAGATGAATGGAAATGTGAAATCGTTGGATTTGGATTCTCTTCCATCTGTTGGAGTGGTTAAGAAGAATCATGTTAAATTGATCGTAAGCCTGTCGGTTTTTGGAGCGGTGTTTGTGTTGTCTTCGATCTTGATCGGTGTGTTCTTGATCAAGAAGTTCAAGAATCGGGACGTGGATGAGAGTTTTGCATCTCTTAGGGAAGCTAAATAGTATGAGTTATTTGATCTCACTTTGATGTGTAGTACTAATTTTTCTTACTCGTGTGTTATCAAGAATGAAGATTTTTTCTACAAGAATCTTGCATTGTTTGATTCTTCAGCTAATTAGTAGATCTGATTATGTGAAAGTTTCTAATTTTCATCCCAAGAATAGGGGAAATAGTGTTTCAGTATTTTGCATTAGGGGAAGAGTGATGGTATTTCGATTTATTTGGAGAAATAAGTATGGAAGGATCATTCTTTTATCAAATAGTGTGATATTGCAACTATAAAATCGAAATATAATGTGAAGGAAAAAAAAATTGTCCACTAAATCTGACTCATCGGTTTTTTCATTTTTTATTTTCAGGCAAGTGTCTTTCTATGTTTTGGTGAATTACATGTATCATCATAGAGGTTTGGTTAAATTATCAAATAAATTCCAAGATTTATAAATATTATAGCAAAACCCTTTTAACTATGCAAAAATTAACTAAAAATACTCATATAAGTTTCTTTGAATAATTTAATTCAAACGAATAATTTAATTCGCTCATTTTTATCAAAACATATAATATATATTATCAAAATTTAAGTTTGAAGGGGTGATATATTTAAAATTATATAGAGTCAATGTCGTAAAAGAGAAACAAAGAAAAACCAAAAGATTGTTTACTTGTGATGACTGATGGGTAGGTAAGTGGACCAAACATAAATACTTTTTAAATATAAAAACTAAAGATAAATGGAAAGATAAATGATAAAAAATCCAATAAGAAAAATTTCGAGTATCAAACTTTTTTTTCTCTATAATAATAAAAACATAAAAAATATCTAGTGTTATTTTAAGGAATTATATATACTTAATTAAGTAGTCAAATATTAAACTTGTGGTGGGCCCAAGTGGAAGGGATAAGATAGAATACGCAAAATTCTCAAAAACTATAAAATAATAATAATAATAATAATCACAAAAACTTGCGTGAGACAGTCTCACGGAAAGTTTCTGTTAAACGGATCATTTTTACCCATAAATCAAATCCATTTTACAAATTCATATATAAATTGTGAAATGTGGATTATGTATTGACCCGTATAATGTGAGACGGTCTTAAATAAGACTGCTCAAAAAGAATTTGAAAAGCACCCACTGTGGTTGCTTTCCTCATTAATGAGTGGACTGTACACCCAATTATTGAACCCTCTCATTTAAGAACTTTTGTATATCGTTGGCTTTCTATTTTACTTTACTCAATTACCTATATATTTTCTTTGTTTTATTTGAGCCTTAACATTTTTTATTTCATTTATTTAAATTGTGTTTTTGTTGATCATGCTTGTTATATTTTTATATTGTTCTATTAATATAAGATGCCACGGTGAAATTTTATAAGAAGTATTTTATATTAAGTTGTAAGGTAGAGAAGAGCAAGGGGGAATGTTGTATGTTTTTCATATAACAACAATCATTTAAGAAAATTATAAATTTAGGATAATAATTTTTCAGATCCTGAACCAAAACATTAATTTTAATTATAAAACATAATATATATATATATATATATATATATATATTTTTTTTTTTTTTCTTATCTCTCTCTTTTATGTAGAGGTGTTCATCCAGTTCGTAAAATCGGAACTGATTGGAGTCAATGATTCGGAAAATCGTTGACCCGGTTTGGTTCCAAACCGAAACCGCGAACCATAGTTCCAAGGTTAGGTTTTGGTTCGGGTATATTTCGAACCCTAAACCGGCGGTTCCAAACCGAAGGCTTTTTTATCTAATTTTTATTGGTTTTTTTTTTTTTTTTTTAATTCTTTGTTTATATTAGTTGCATGGCATTCTTTGTTATTGTTTGTAAATTGTAGTTAAGTTTCGCAATGCTGTGCTGAAGAAGGGGGGTTTACGATTTATTAATTATGGTGGGCAATGTTGAAAATTGATTTAGTTTTATATTGTATATGACAAACAAATATGCAGATTATGAATCATACATGATTCTATTTAGTTTTTTTTATTAGGTTAAATAGCTAAAAAAATCCAAATTTTTGCTATTTTAGTCAAATTTTTAAGAGTTGTCAATTTATCTATATTATAGCCTTAATTGCAATTTTGGCCAAATTTCAATTTTAGTCAAAATTAAATTGTATATGTCCTACATAGCGGACATATGAATAAAGAAATCATTTACACCTCATAAAAAAAAATCTCATCAATTGTTTTTTATTTTTATTTTATATCATTTTCTCTTTTAATAATTCCACTTAATTAATCAAGCAAGTGCAATTAATTTCCACCTCTGCCACTGTCCGTGTCGCCTCCCCACCATCAGCTACTTCTCCACCGCCTGAATCCCCTTCTCCTCCAATGGCACCGCCTCCTCCACCCCCAACCGTTTCCCCCTCTCCTCTCCCTCCGGCTACCGTTGTGCCTCTCGCTACTAGTCCTCCGCTGCCACATCATGCACATTTCCCGAAACATTCTCCTCCACCACCCACATTGGGCCCCCCTACGGAGAGTTCCCCACCTATTCCACTAACCACATGTCCTCCCCTAGCTTCCATTGCATCTCCGCCTTCTGTCCCTTCATCATCTTTGCCGCTTGCTCTAGCCGCATGAACGATATTAGCCTGAACCGCCACAAATCGATCTCCAAAGACACGTCGACGACACCATTCCCCTCACAACAACCTTTTGTAACCCTTGAGTAGATCTCCACGGTGTCGGCCCTGACATCGCCGCTGATCACGTCGGTGGCGGCAGTGAATCTAAGGAAGTCGGGGGTTACTATGACCAAAATGTAAAAACTCATCAATTGTCTTTTTTTTTATCAGGTGTAAATGATTTCTTTATCCATATGTCTGCCACGTAGGACATATACAATTTCATTTTGACTAAAATTGCAACTAATAGACTATAATATGACTATATTGATAACTTTTATAGAATTGACTATAATAGCGAAAACTCAAACAAGTTTGAATTTTGTTTTTTTTTTTTTTTTTTGCTATTTGGCCTTTTTATTAATACTAATTAATCATCCAATTCAGAGGCGCGGATGTAGTACGGTGACATAGGGTACAACTGTACCCCCAATTTCAAATATATATATATATATATATATATATATATATATATATGTCATCATAATTTTTTTAAACAACTAGTAAATTTTACGTGCCATGTATGTGGATACACAAAAACTTGTGTGTCTTCGGGACACGGATCTAAGATCCGTGTCCCCAACCCGACCTATGCCCAACGCGCGCCCCACGCACGTCCACGCGCTCTAGACGCGCGCGCGTGGGCACCTGCCAAGCCCTTCCATGGGCACACCTGATAGGTATCTATGGGATGCTTGATAGGTATCCCATGAATATCTTGATAGTATCCATAGGCAAGGTATCCACGTGTATACTTGATGGTATCCACATGTATACTTGAAGTTATCCATGGAACCTACGCGCATATCACCACGCCGTGCGCGCGCACACCGCGCGCCCATGCACCGACGCCGCGCCCAACTCACCATGCCGCCCGCGCACAGGTATCCTATGTATATCTTGAAGGTATCTCATGTATACCTTAAATGTATATCTTAAAGGTAGGTATTCCATGAATATCTTGAAGGTATTCCATGGATATCTTGAAGGTTTCCAGGTATCCATGTGCACACTTGCGCGCCCACCCGCCACGCCGCGCGCGCACCCACCACGCCTCGCGCGCACCTCACAAACCGCGCACCTTCAATGTATACATGTGATACTTTCAAGGCATTTCATGGATACATTGAAGGGATACATGTGATACCATGCGCCAACGCTATGGATATCTACGCCCGCCGATGCGCCCACGCCGGGTGCGCATCTCACAAGCTGCGCGCCCACGCCGCGCGCACCTTCATCTGAAATAGATGTGATACCTACAAGGCATCCCATGAATACCTTCAAGGTGTCCATGGGATACCTTGAAGGTATACATGTGATACCTTTTTGTATATATGAAAAAAAAAAAAAAACCCTGAGCGAAAAAATAATAATAATAATAATAATGTGGGGCTCGCAGATTGGGCTGGGGACACGGATTGGATCCGTGTCCCGGGGACACAAGAGACACACTCATGTGGATAATATTTACATGTTGAGTTCTTATTTTACATCGAATTTATACCTATATATAAGTGATTTTGTTTTTGCAATTATTCAAATGGACCGAAATTGAAATTTGATTAAAATTTAATTAAAGATTGTGACTTTTAATGAAATTAATCTTATTTAGCAATCCTATAAAATAGTTATTGATATAGGTTTTTTTTTTTTTTGAAATATACAAATTTCAATAGATAACATATAGATGATGATGATGATGATTTGTGAATACACAGTATCAAGTAAACATCGAATCAATCTAAATCTGTTAAAGACTTAAAAATCAGAAATTGTTAAAATTATTGTACTAAAATAAAATAGATAAAAGGTTAGAAATCTAACGGAGAATAAAAAATTAGTTTTCCCATTAAAAATTTCTAATTATTTTTCATACACAAAGTACCTAATATTTTCTAAAGTAAAAGTAATGATCACAATTCACAACTATATTCATGGAGGAAATAAAAGCACGAAGTCCAACTTCAAATATTTACAAGAAGCCTCCAATCTGTTTCTTTATCCACTTCAGCCCATGATATGTGTTAAAATTTTGTAGAGCACAAAATTCTAGTCAAACATCTAAAATATCGATCTGATTTAAATAAATCGAACTGAACGAAGTACAAAAATCGAATAAAGTGAGAAAAAGACGGTACCCGGTATCTACTGGGGCAAATTAGTTAGGCTTGGGTCGGACATAATGTTTTTTTATATCAAATTGAGAGTAAAATCTCTCTAATTGCTTGAATTACAATGATTTCGGAACCAAAATTCGATCATTTTGAATGATAATTGAGGCCTTATTTATAGACTTGGCCTAAGATTCATTACTTGAAAAATAAGAAATAAATCCCTTAGTTTAGGGTATAGATAAGGAAGATACAGATTCAATCCTATCTAAATCAGATATGATTTGATTGTAAATTTGTTTCCTTCTTTGCAAATCCTTTTTTGAGAGATTAAGTGTTTTGTGCCCTTCCAAGGCAATAACCCTAATTTCTGGTCATTCCCGTACTCTCCAGGAATGCTTTGAGTGATATCATTTTCCTCGGATTCTCTAACGTGCTTGAATCGAATTGGTTAGGTCGTGACCTAGACTTGGTCGGCACCTAAGTCGGCCTTGCTCGGGCCGATCTCGTTTCCTGGTTGGGTAGGTCACTCGAGGGCCCGGATATGCACTTGGTTGGGTTGATAATTTGCAGGCCCGCATAAGTTGAATTTGATATTAAACATTCGGCTTTACACATTGCACAAAAAATAATTCACTTTTTAAATAATTATGGTATACTACAAAAAAGTATTTTCTATTGGATTTGATAATGCTACCGCTAATACGGCTAGTATGTCTACACTTATTGAATTTTGTAAACCTTCAATTCAAGGTAAAATTTTCCATGTTCGTTGCATGTGTCATTGTTTAAACTTATGTGTTTAAGATGGTTTAGAATTATTAAGTGTTTATATTAAACCTATTAAAGATGCAATTAATGAAATTGATAAATCTACATCATCTCATAAAAAATGAGCTTGATTTTGTAAGAGAAATGGAATCGAAGTTAAAAATCTGTAATGAATGTGCAACATCGTTGGAATTCTACTTATAAGATGCTCCAAGATTCTTATGATTATAAAGATATGTTTTGTCAATTTTATATGGAAAATGATATTAGTGATAATATTATGTTATTTAACAATTCATGGGATGCATTTGATTGAGCTTTAAAATTTTTTGAAGTAGCAACTAGAGAATTATCCGATTGTTATTATCCCACTTTTGCATTAGTTTTAGATTATTTTGTAAACATTGCTCTTATTTTTAACTTTTATTCTACATGTCCTATTTTAGAAGACACAATTATAATGATGAAAGCAAAATTGGTTAAAATATTTTCATGAGATACCCGATTTATTTTTATGTGCTAAATTATTAGATCCTAGAATTAGAGAAGATGGCTTAAAAAAATTATTAAACATGTATTATAATGCATTGCTCCCAAATTTTTGTTTGAACGATTATATAACGTAGGCAATTTCATTCTAAGTTTGGAAGTACATAGAATAAAACTCAAGCTCTTTCAATATTTTTTTCAAGTTTCAATTTATTTTATACAAAGATGAAAAAGTTGTAATTTTTTAACATCAAATATTCAATATTGTTGTACTTATAGTATGATTCATGATTGTAATATATAGAGTTGTAATATTTTTTTAATTCATAATTGTGATTTACCATGTAGACTCAAGTTGTATTATGTTTTATTGGAATTTTTTGATTGATTGTATTTTATTAATTGAAGATTTATTTTACTTAGTTAAGACTTAAGAGTCTTAAGAATTTTATTAGATGTCTATAATTATAAAACATTAATTTAATAATGTAAAAAAACAATTCAATGCACGGGGCACGGCCGATCGTGCGTGAAACACAAATTTTCTGTCTACGGGCACTGCCGTGCCCTAGCGCATGGTCCATGCTTGAAAATTAAAAAAAAATCACCGATTCCGATTGAACCGACGGTTCTGAAATCGAAACCGGAACCGAAACCGAGATTCCCACAATTTGATTCCGGTTCCACCTAAATGAGTTTTCTGAATAGTCGATTTCGAACTGAAACCGACGGTTCCAATCATTATACATATGATGAACACTACAGATTTGAATTGTTGAAAATTTGACAACAAATAGTTGCTGCAATCATCTTAAAAGCCCATCAGATTGGAATTAATTTCTACAAAGATATTTCAATTAGCACCACTAACATATGTTACCAATTCCATTTCAAAATTTTAAGTCAAAGATCGCCTAACAACACTACCCACCTGATTTATTTTCCCATATTTTTTAAAACAAGAAAAAGAAAGAGAGCAAAGAAGATGTTATAAGAGCATTTTATGAATCTTGTTTTCTTTATTGTATATATTTGATGTTTATATTGTATTAATTAGTTAATGTTGTGTAATTAATATACTTGTCTTAATTATTTGCGAGCACTTATTTCACCTACATCAATAATTAATATTTTTAAAAACTATAAAATAATACATGCTAATTTGTCCTTCATAATTTCTTAAATAAACAAAATGTTTTTTAAGGTATTATTCAAATTAATGGGTCAAAATAATATACTTAAGGTATTTAAAAAAAATTAAACTTTAAGCCGTCAAGATCATATAAATTTTATAAAGAGGTCTTGTTATTGCTAAAAAAAATTAAAACTTTAATTTGATTTTAACATTTAATTTTAAGATCATATAGTTCATGAAATCTTAATATGTGATAAAAAATTAGAACTTTAATTTGATTTTAACATTTAATTTTAAGATCATATAGTTCATGAAATCTTAATATGTGATAAAAAATTCGAACTTTAATTTGATGTTAACGTTTAATTTTAAGATCATATATTTCATGAAATTTTTATATGTGATAAGGACGTCGAGCAAAGGAACACCACGAAGAATGTAGACTATGTAGTATAGACATAAGTGTTTCAAAATTTATAGATTATGTTTTTTATTAAATTTTATAATTAATTAATTAAAAACTTACAAACTTTACTTTTTATTTTAAAATTTTATTAATTTTCATTATTGTACTCTTTCATTGACTATAAATTATTTATTACTAATCTCAATCATTTAAATATATAATCCATTAATGAATACTTTATGGCATGGAAATTTATATATTTTATCACAAATTCACATCTTTTAAATATATGCATTATACTCTCTAACTATATTATTCAAAAATTTATGACCGAATATCGGAGAAAAAAAATAAAATGTTAAATAAGTAGACCTTATGTTTAAAATAATCTCTTTATAATTTTTAATTAATCACGAAATTAAAATCAATTTATAAAAATAAATATTGATTCGTGAAAATATATATCAACTTTGTTTTATATAAATTTTTCTGTTACTATTTTGAGCCAAGTATGTGAAACTTTTTAGACAAATTAAAGAAACTTGTGAGAACAAGAAATGATAGAAGTTTTTAGGCAAGCCTTAATAATAGAAAACAAACAGTTTATTAAGGGAAACCTAATTATTAAGGGAAAAATAGGAGAAAAGAAAAAGGCCAAAAAAAAAAAGGTTCGATGGTACTTAGTGGTGCTCACTGGAAAATCGGAACCGGATCGGTTTGAACCAGCCGGTCAATGATTCCAGGAATCGTTGACTCGGTTTCGGTTCGAAAATATACAAATTGTCGAACCAGCGGTTCGAACCGTCGGTTTTCCCTTCTTCTATTTTTTTAGTTTTAGGATGCCACGTGTACGGCTAGAATTAAAGAGTCGTTTTTTATCAACAACTTAGATTAAAGAGCCGTTTGAAAATATAGCTGTTAATCTATTGAACCGGCGATTCGGATCTGAATTTTGAATCAACAGTTGTGATCAATCGACCGTTGAAGATGGACGGCCATGATCTGCCGAACCGAAGCCGAATCGGCGGTTCGAACCGTCTGATTTCCTTTTTTTTTTTTTTTTTTAATTTTCAATTCCACATCTATAAATACCCTTCATTCCATCCCACAATTTCTACACCAATTTAATTCAATCACTCTCTAAATTTTTGAACATTTTATTTATTATCTAATAATTGTTTATTTTTTATAGATAATTAAAAGATACTACGGACAAATACAATCAACGGTAGATGCATCATCATCTTCAATCAATGCACCTATTCTGCAACCTCAAAAAAATTCGCATAAAAATAACAATAATGAATTTGATATTGACAATCTTCTAAGTAATTTAGAAATTAAATTGTTTTAGAATATTTTCGTATTAAATTATGACCATGTTGGGTTTCTGCGCCGCCACTATAGAACGATATAACTCTTGGATGGGGTTGAATGTGACTTCACGGATTTAATGTAAGACAAGCCATGTGGTTTATTAAAGCATTATTTTCAATTTATTATAATTATTAATCATTATCAGGAATTAATTTTAGCACTTAAAGTGTACACACTGTACGCATTAAATTAATTGTGGACTTCTGACACTGAAACTGTTGGCCTGTAAAATACAGATATAAATATCTGTTTGAGTACACAGTTTTAAAATAGTGGAAAAAAAAAACAATATAATATACTCCCTCCGTCCCAGCTCAATTTGCCTACTTGCCATTTATGTTTGTCCAATCTCAACTTGTCAGCCCATAAATGGAAAAAATTTTTTTTACCTTAATATCCCTATATTTCAACATTATTACAACAATGCCATCAAAAAATGCATATCTACTTAATTTGATGTGCATATTATTACAAAAATGTCATCCAAAAGTGCATATCCACTTGAGACAACTGTATTTTCTTAATCTTCGTATCCGGTCAACGTAGGCAAGTTGAGCCGGGACGGAGTTGAGACGGGACGGAGGTAGTAGATGTTTTATCCACTGTACATTAAAATTTAAAATATAAGATTTGTTATAAAAATATCACATTTTTTTCCTGATCTTGATATTATAAAAATAGTGTATAGATGAGATTGTTCGGTTTGGCGGTGTCAACTCATGTCATTGAGTCATACTACTTTAATGAATTTATTTATTGAATTGTTACACGGAAAATTGCCAATGAAATTATGAACTATTACACGAAAATGAACATGAAATTATGAACTATTACATGAAAATTGGCAATTGTCAAACGAATATTTTGGCTTCGAAAATAACAATTATTACACGATAAAATGAAAACGAAAATAACACTCGTTAAACAAATTGAATTACATTTTGACTTTGACTTGTTAATTTTTACATCAATTAATAACAACTATTACACAATTTTTGAACAATGTCTAGCTTTTGAAAATTACACTTATTAAACGAATTGTAACAATTCTTTGTTAAAGTTTGACTTTTTAAGAATATTTTACAATCCAATTAAATAACATCTATTAAACAAATGCTTACAGAAATATAAATACTTACAGATATTGAAGAACACCAAGAGTTATAAGATTTTATTAAACACAAAGGAGGTTTACAAGGGAGATTTGAGAGGGTGGAGAGAGAAGAGAAGGGGCGAGTACTTTAATCGAGCATGCTTCTAACAAATGAAAAACTAAACCTATAAATAAAAATCTACTTTAATCCAATCTCTAACATTTCGTTTAACCAATCGTTTAACATATTTTTTTAACAAATTCGTTTAACAAGATCTTTTCAACAAAACAAATTGTTAAAGATTAATTGTCTAAACGAATTCTTTAAAGATTAATTGTTAAATTGTTAAAATGAATTCACAAATTATATAACAATTGTTAAATGAATTGGTTTAATAATTGTTAAACACATGTTCATTTATTATACATTAGATAATTATTAAACACATGTTAACAATTTTCGTATAACAATTGTTTTTTTCGTTTAACAATTGTTATTTAATTTGTGAATTCATTTTAACAATTTAATAATTAATTTTTAAAGAATTCGTTTAGACAATTAATCATATCTTTAACAAAAGTCAAACCCAATCTTTAACAAAAAATATACACTAATACACGAATTTTTGTTCAAAAGTCAAACCCAATTATTACATATTTTTTCATTTAACAATTCTTAAGTACTAGGGCAAATTTTCGTTTAACAATTCATAAATGCTACGGAAAATTTTCGTATAATAATTCATAAGTTCCAACCCAATTTTTCGTTTAACAATTCATAAGTTTTAGTTCTACGGAAAATTGGTTCATTTTATTGTGTAATAATTGTTATTTTCGAAGCGAAAAAAATCGTTTGACAATTGCCAATTTTCGCTTAATAGTTCATAATTTCATGTTCAATTTTCCGTGTAACAATACAACATATAAATTCATTAAAGTAATATGACTCAATGACATGACTTGACACCGCCTAACCGAACAATCCCATTTGTACACTATTCACATCAAGACCGATAAAAAAATGAGATATTTTTGTAACAAAGCGGTTCGGTTTCGGTTCGAAAATATACAAATCGTCGAACCAGCGGTTCCAACCGCCGGTTTTACCTTCTTCTTTTTTAGTTTTAGGATGCCACGTGTACGGCTAGAATTAAGGAGTCGTTTTTTATCAACAACTTAGATTAAAGAGCCGTTTGAAAATATAGATGTTAATCCATTGAACCGGCGATTCGGATCTGAATTTTGAATCAATAGTTGTGATCAATCGACCGTTGAAGATGGACGACCATGATCTGCCGAACCGAAGCCGAATCGGCGGTTCGAACCGTCTGATTTCCTGTTTTTTTTTTTAATTTTCAATTCCACATCTATAAATACCCCTCATTCCATCCCACAATTTCTACACCAATTTAATTCAATCACTCTCTAAATTTTTGAACATTTTATTTATTATCTAATAATTGTTCATTTTTAATAGATAATTAAAAAATACTACGGAAAAATACAATCCATGGTAGATGCATCATCATCTTCAATCAATGCACCTATTATGCAACCTCAAAGAAATTCGCATAAAGACAACAAAAATGAATTTGATATGGACAATATTCTGAATGATTCCAAAATTAAGTTGTTTTGGAATATTTTCGTATTAAATTATGACCATGTTGGGTCTCTGCGCCGCCACTATAGAACGATACAACTCTTGGATGGTGGTTGAATGTGACGTCACTGATTTAATGTAGGACAAGCCATGTGGTTTATTAAAGCGTTATTTTCAATTTATTATAATTATTAATCATTATCAGGAATTAATTTTAGCACTTAAAGTGTACTCACCTGTGTACAATGGATGAATATGTGTATTAAATTTCCTGTCAGCTATATTAGCAACACACTGTACGCATTAAATAAATAGAAAAAATGGCCACTCTATCATTTTTTTAATAAGAAATTGTAAAAATGCCACAAAATATAAATAGATTTGTAAATATATAACAAATTATAATAAACTTGTGAAAATGCCACAATTTTTGACCAAGTCCAACATGAATAGTGGATAAAATGAGTTAAGGGAAAAACATCGCCAACTACCTATCAATTCACACTAATTGAGGTATTAAAAAATGAATTACACAATATGCAATATAATGAAACATTCGTTAAACCCTAAAAATTAAGGGTTTAACGAAAACAAACATAATTGTTCGTTAAACCCTTTATTTAAAGGGTTTAACGAACAATTATGGTTATTTTCGTTAAACCCTTAATTTCTAGGGTTTAACGAAATTTCATTAATTTTGCCATTTTTTTTTTGAAATAATTTTCGTTAAATTGAAACATAATTTTCGTTATATTATTAACTAATTTTCGTAATTATCAAATAATGTATTATGAACAGTGAAATTATGAAATAATTTTGAAATATAAAAATTTAATTACACAATATGCAATATAATGAAACATTCGTTAAACCCTAAAAATTAAGGGTTTAACGAAAAAAAACATAATTGTTCGTTAAACCCTTTATTTAAAGGGTTTAACGAACAATTATGGTTATTTTCGTTAAACCCTTAATTTCTAGGGTTTAACGAAATTTCAGTAATTTTGCCATTTTTTTTTTGAAATAATTTTCGTTAAATTAAAACATAATTTTCGTTATATTATTAACTAATTTTCGTAATTATCAAATAATGTATTACGAACAGTGAAATTATGAAATAATTTTGAAATATAAAAATTTAATTACACAATATGCAATATAATGAAACATTCGTTAAACCCTAAAAATTAAGGGTTTAACGAAAAAAAAACATAATTGTTCGTTAAACCCTTTATTTAAAGGGTTTAACGAACAATTATGGTTATTTTCGTTAAACCCTTAATTTCTAGGGTTTAACGAAATTTCATTAATTTTGCCATTTTTTTTGAAATAATTTTCGTTAAATTGAAACATAATTTTCGTTATATTATTAACTAATTTTCGTAATTATCAAATAATGTAATATGAACAGTGAAATTATGAAATAATTTGCGTGAGTTTCGTTAAATTATCAAATACAATAATATGATCCTTTCCTTAAACCCTAAAAATTAAGGGTTTAACGAATAAACCATAATTTTCGTAAACCCATAATTTTTAGGGTTTAACGAAAACTATGGTATGTTTCGCTAAACCTTTGTTTTTATGTGTTGAACGACAATTAATTAAATTTATTTATACTATTAAATAATTTTCGTTACATTATTACAAAATATTCGTTAAATTATCAAATTATTTTCTTTAAAGTATCAAATAGTTTTCGTTAAATTATGACAATATTTTTGTTAAATTATTAAAACGAATATTAATTTAATCCCGTTAGTTATATTATTAAATTAATTAAATAATTAGCAAGTACAATAATACTATATTTTCGTTAAACTCTAAACATTAATGGTTGAACGAAAATAAACCACAATTTTTTAAACCGAAATAAAGGGATAGATTTGATCATATGAGTAGTGTTCGAAATACAAAACACATTGATATTCGAGATCCTTACTAAAAACCATAACATAATGATCATTTTTACGAACATCACATAGTAGTCATAATACATACATCATACAGGAGTCGTATAATCAAAAAAATCATGAGGTATGGTGTCACCGGCCGTGGAGTTTTTCCAAACAATGTATGCAATCCTCTTCCTGAAGCCCTTGATTCCCTTCAAGGCCTTAAGTGTCTGTCTTGGCCACTCCTGAGTCATCCCACTCTCAACGGCGAGTAACGACCAAGGCCCACATGAAACGTCGTCCACCTGCTTGTAGCATAGTTCCACATTCAATAGGGCCAACTTGAACTCATTTAAGCCCTGTGGAATGTGTCTCCCCTGAGCAAATGACTTCTCGTAAAAGCCACAGTACTCCAACAATCGTGGCAGAATGCGGCGAAGTGGGAGCGTCTGTCTGACCCGTAGCTTAGATATGACATTATCGTTTGTGTACCGATGCCTGAAGCTGTCAGCCAAGCAGATCCTCGATTTCTCGAGGTCTATAGAACATGCACACCAATGGCCGTCAAGGTTCATTACCGTCCATACCTGCTTGTTTGGAAAAAACAATTAGAACCCCATTACCGATCCGACAAACCAAAATAATCAAGAAAAGTTAGTATTAAATACTTACAACTGTTATGTCCTCCCACCATGGCTTCATAAAATTCCACTTTGGACATTGCCCTCGCACATAAGGCACTAGTAGCTCCATCTGCTCCGAGGTGAAGTCCTCTCTGACGCCCGACAAGTATTTGCAATCGTCATCCTCGCCTTCATGCTTTGCGTTCCAAATTGCTTTACATATTTCCTGAGATGTAAGACCATTGCTATCATTGCATATATCACTAAAAAAATGTCATATTAAAGTGTGAACAGGTAAATAGTGATAATAATATAAAAGATTTATAGGAACTTACGTGCAGATGTGTATCCGCCAACTAGATCTTCCCCTCGATTTGGCGCTTGACCTGTACGTTGGCTTCTTCTGGACAGCTTTGTAGCATGCCAAGGTACGCATCAATAGCCTGTATTAGATAGGAATGACGGTCAGAATAAACAATTAGCCAAATCAACTCTTCAGAAAAGGAAAAAGACAGTTTATTACCTCGTAATCCATTTCCGATTTCGGATCAATCATAGCCCGAAAGAAACTTGGCCCAACACCAACACCTGTGCTGACATTACGTCTGTAACGAGTTGAACAAAAAAAAATCATATATGAAGCACTACACCTGGAAAAAAGAATGATCAAATTAAAAATTGTAACTGAAGTCTATGAAAGAACATAAATACTTACAATTCAACTTTCTCGTCGGCACTAATGCAGTAGGCCTTGAATTCGCCTTCAAGGGATCCAGATCTTCTAGAAGGCTCATTCGGCAAGAAGGGACTGCACACAAATGTAGATGCAACTCTGCGTCGTGCTGCAGGACCGACGGGACCGGTATTTGGGACTAACATCGACTCATCTACGTCAGTCGAAGGGCCTGTTGGGTCACAGGGAGTGCTCATGTACTCTGGAAAGGGCCTATTAGGGGCAACTGGTGTCTGGAACGACTGCTGCCACGGTCCATGGGCCATCCTACCATAATACGTGTTAACTTGCTTCTCGATCATAACAGGCATGACTTCAGCAATTTGGTTCACCAGATCCTGAGTGACCCGCTGTTGTAGACTAGAGTACTCCTGCTCGAAACGAAACCCCATCCATCCCGTCAATCGAGTGAACAGGTCGTCACTCGTCCTTGAGCTCTGTCCGAGACCACTAGGAGCTCCATCAAACGCTGGCATCGAGGGTGCCCCACCATCATTCCTATCTCCAGTGATATCTTCATGCATACTCGAAGGGCCTGTCTGATCAATTGGGGCCCGTCTTCGGCCTCTTCGCACCGTAGCTGCTCTAGATGGACCGGCAGCTGTAGGATCAGCAGTGGATGTGGTAGGTGCCCTACGAGCGGACGAATTTGCCCGACGGCCACGTCGTTGTTGGACGACCTGGACTCCCTCGTGGATATCGTCTTCGATATCCTCCCAGAATTTCATAGGTCCCTCTTCATCTGTGGGCGTAAGAGTCAAATAACACTCGACCTACAATGAATCATACAAATATTATAAGTAACTCATAAACGAATTGTTAAAGGTGTTTAATTGCAATTTGAGGTGTATAAATAAATAAATACAAAATACCTGGCCACGTAGTAAATGTGCAACATCCTCGTCGGATCTCTTCAAACCCCACTTCAGACACCGGGGCATATCTAACGGCGTTCTCAATCTCTTCCCGGCATATGAGGAGGTAATTGGGATCGCCTCAAAAGCCCATATCTGAAGAGGAGATATTTGTCAACTTTTTTAGCAAACAACAATAAAAAAATAAAGTCAATGAATGTAATTTAGTACGTTCATACCAGTAGGGCTGTCGAGAAACCATAAAAATGGTAGTGGTATCTATAGGACCGCTCGGGGATAGTGGTCGGTAACCTATCCATGTACCTCAGGAGGGTGATGAAGCTAATCTTCCCCCACGGATAGCTCTCCCACATATCTAAATGCTCCACCAGCATCCAATAGTACTTGTCAACAATTGTCTTGCCGGCGTCCACCCCGAGCAATATGAGGTGGAGGATCAAGATCTTGGCGATCTTCACCGTATCCTCCACACTATTTTCAAACTCGCCGGAGATGAATCGATCATGGAGTTCGGACACGGTGACCCGACCCGACTCGGCGTGCACCCTCCAGTATATTGCCCCTTCATGTGGGGTGTCAGCCTCACTCGGGTTGAAAGCCGAGTCACCAAACTTCAGACCAGTCACTAGGGCAAACTCTTGCCTCCTAAACCGACAAATACGCCGGTCCTGCCCTATAGCAAACCACCTCTCGTCGTCAGGTCTCGCGCCCCCATGCACCTCATGTGACATGAGGACGTGTAAAAAAGCCTTGCACGACTCTGTTTCCGTCTTCCACATCAAAAAATGTCCGAAACAGGTCCCCAAGAAGTCGCGGAGACATCCTCGGCCGAGTGCTCGAAGTCGTGTCTTGATCTCATCGAGTACCGTCAGACGAACGTACCCATTGATGTAGGCGACAGTACCTTGACATGCCTCACGAACGTACTGCAACTATACATTTTACAAACACCAAAATAAGCAAACTATTTAAATAAAAATCATTTCAATTCAAGATACATATAACTGTTAATTAAAAAAGGATGAATAATTAATTCAAAAAAAATTTATAATTATGCAAGATATAATTAATTAGGCCTTATGAAAATGAATATACGACCTTAATTATTAAACTGAATGCAAGATATACAATTTTCCGAAAATGAATAATCTTCAGAAAGAATAATTAATTAAAAAATTATGACAAATTAATTAATTATGCATGAATATATTTAATTATTTTGACGGGTGTAACGAACAATAGGTATTTGTTCGTGAAATCATAAAAATCAAGGCTTAACGAACAATAGGCTATTGTTCGTTAAACACTATAATTATAGGGTTTAACGAACAATAGGCTATTGTTCGTTAAGCCTTGATTTTTATGATTTCACGAACAAATACCTATTGTTCGTTAAACACTATAATTATAGTGTTTAACGAACAATTACTAATTGTTAGTTAAGTTTTAATTACATATGTTTCGTTAAGGGTTTAATTACGTAGGATAGTTCGTCAAGCATAGGCATTTCACGAACAATTTACATATTGTTCGTTAAACCCTATAATTATAGGGTTTAACGAACAATATGTAAATTGTTCGTTAAGCTTAAATGTCTCACGAATTGCTACCCATTGTTCGTTAAACCTTAAAATGATAGGGTTTAACGAACAATCTTACAATTTAATCCATATTATTTCAACCCCTAATCTAACTAAATTAAATAAATTCAATCCTCATTCACAAACATATATATCTTAATTAATTTCAACACCTAATCTAACTAAATAAAATACATTCAATCCACGGTAACAAACATATATATCTTAATAAGGCCATTATCGGACAAATCGTATCCTATTAATAAATCATAAACCTCATATATATCATATTAATGAACAATAATATATCACAAACCATATAACAACATATATAGAAAATATTCAATTCATAAATTCAACAAACAAACAACAATCATATACTAAACCAACATGTATTTGAACATAAATTCTATATTACAACATCAATAATAATAAATTCTAACCTCTTCCATATACTCTTCGGCCATTTCATGAACTTTTCCTTCACGAACTATTCCTTCACGAACTATTCATTCACAAAATTTTTGTAACAACAATGGAAGCAAGAGGGAGAGGATCCGCGAGAGAGGGGTAGGGGAGAAGGAAAAGTTTTTTTCAAATTTTCGTTAAGTCCCCAAGATTCTTTCTTCTTTGTCATTAATTTGGTTTTGTCCTATGCATATGAAGTACAATAGTATGATATGTGGTTGTGGGGGTGGGTGGGGGCCATTAATTTTCCTTATAAATGTATGATCAAATATAAGGAAAATTATATAATGTATGTCCAATTTTCATATGATATTGAATTTATAGTTAACGAAAAATTAGGGTAGGAATTAAATTAAAAATAGGGGTTTCATGTTCGTTAAACCCTAAAAAAAACGGGTTTAACGAAAACTAAAGCTAGTGACAATATTTTCGTTAAACCCTAATTTTTTTGGGTTTAACGAAAATTAGGGTATAATTTTTAATTTTCGTTAAAGCAATAATAGTAGGGTTTAACGATTAATTGTAATAATTGATAATATAACAAAATGATTTGATATTTAGAAAATTATTTCAAAATATAACAAAAGTATTTTATGTTACGGAAATAAATTTTGAATTCAACGAAAAATATTTGATAATTTTAATAGGTATTTCATAAATTCGTTAAACCATTAATGTTAAGAGTTTAATGAAAATATATTATTATTGAGCTTGATAATTATTTAATTAATTAAATAATATAACTATTGGGATCAAATTATTATTCGTTAAACCCTAAAAATTTAGGGTTTAACGAAAATATACCATAAAATCGTTAAACCCTAAAAATTAAGGGTTTAACGAAAATATACCATAAAATCGTTAAACCCTAAAAATTAAGGGTTTAACGAAAATTATTGTTTTTTCGTTAAACCCTTAATTTTCAGGGTTTAACGATTTTGATATATAATGTATATATTTTATGTATTAAAGCCTGCGACACTTAAAGATTCTCTGCAACATTTCAGCAAAATTATATATATATATATATATACACACACATTACGTGAATTTACATACTATAATATATCTACTATATATTTTATAATATATATATATATATATATATAATACAGTATACAATACAATATATAATATATAATCAATTTAGTTTATAATATATTTCTACATATATAAATTTATAATTATTATATAATACATACCTTTAATAGGTTAGTGGCAGTGGCAATGGCAGTGATATTTCAACCATAACTAGGTTAGTGGCAGTGATTAAGTGTAGGTCAGATTCAGTGAGGAGCACCTAAACGAAAATAAAATTCTCACGTTTTATATTGTGATTGGGTGAGTAATTATCTAATTATGTACCCCTCTATTTAAAGACTACATCCTTATGAAATTAACATGCATTCCCTTTTCAATATTTTAGTTCATATTAAGAGGTGTATTATTTCGAAGAAGAAGGTGCACGAGTAAGGTGAAGTGGCGTAGTATTTTTACGAATAAGGTATGTACTCATTTGGCAGTGCAGTGATAAATTAAAATTTTCATTTACAGTGTATACTATATGCTATGCAATGTGTATTTGTAATTTCTGTTTAAAGGGTATATTATATGTTATGAAACGTGTATTCCTTAATTTTCGCATAAATGTATATTTTCTATGTTATGCAATCTTTGTTCTTTATGCAGTTTTCGTTTAGAATTTTTTATGTATAAGCAATTTTCGTTTAGGATTAATTATAAAATATCATGTCGTGTAGGATTATCTTTACACTACTTTTAATCGAATTGTCACAAGGCATTTTTAAATGATTTTTTAAATAACCAAAATTGTCAAATATCTTAACCAATAGGTTGAACGAATAGAATTGCGTACCTATTGTCATGCCATGGTAAACCAATTTGTAATGCAATTACTAAATTAATTAGGAATGAAACTATTAAACGTATTGTTAACTGAATACTTAGTTTAGGCTCAATAAAATGAATAGTGGGTACAGTCTTTATTTTCCTTAGTTTATTTGTGTAAACTAATTAAATGATTTCACTAGGGTGAACGCATTCCTTACTGGCCATCAAATTTTACACAAGTACACGTTATCTTTTGTTTTAGTTTTTACTCATTTTATTAAGTAGTACACGGATTTCGTATTTATTAAACGAAATGTATTGTTATTTAACATTACTCTTAGTATATGTACATTACAATTTGTCTCACGTTAGATTGAGTTTACACTATAGTGATATTACGTTATTTTTGGTTTCATATGAATATTCATAAAATTTTTGGTTTTCTTACAGTGTCACGAAAAGATGACTTCTATGTCCGTATTGGTTTGGTTTGGAGGTTATTGGGAAGGGCTAGAGTATAAAAATGGTAGTAAACAGCTGCTTCACCTTCAAACAACGAGATATGAAGATTTACTCCACTCAATTCATGCAGTTGTGGGTGCTAATATGAATTATTCACGATATGTCATCCATGCATTAATCGACACCAATGACATTGTCAGAAAAATGAAAATAAGAAATGACCATGATGTACAACGATTATTGTACATGGGCAACGAGCTTGTCATCGTTTATGTTTCACATAAACAAATTGATGTTGGAGTATCCTCATCATCACAACAAAGAAATGCTCTCAGAGGAGACTTTCCCACAAGACTTGGCTCGAATGATTATTGTGCAGACACCCATGATTATTTTGCAAATTCAAATGATTATTTTTCAAATTCGTTGGATGTTCCAAACATCCCATTTGGAGTACAACAATATTTGGGTCCTTATTCGGATTATGGAGTTGATCATCAGGATCTTGGGACATCCTCAGGTACACAGCGGGACCCGTTTCCACCGTCAATTAATCCAGTAGACATCATATCAGTGACTTCCGCTCTCAATATGTTCGACTTGAATAGGTCCCCGACTACGAGTATGAGATATGAAAACATACAACGTAATGAAATACCATATCCAGATGATGTTGCATTTGTGGCACCTGATAGACGTGATAATCGAAGTGGTAAGAATACTTGAACTAACAACCATCCTTATAGTACTTGCAAATTGGTTTTTTTAACTAATGTGCAGTTTGTGTTTACTTTCAGATAATGAGGATCGAGGATCGCCTTCAAATTTTGTCAATGCAGAAAATGATGCCGAATTGGATGACGAGGATGAAACAGCCTTAGATGTAGACCAATAAAGAGCTTTAGAGGAATTTGAGACATATATTGAAAGCTGAAATTGGTTTATTCCTGATATTCCAGCATTCGACGAGCCCGAGGTCGCATGTGGTCATGATGATTATGCGGCTGCACACGATCTATATAAAGGATCCCAGTTTGATAGTAAAGATGAACTGAAGAAGGCAGTTGGTATGTACCATTTGGAGAATCAAGTGGAATTATGTGTCAACAAATCGGACAAGCATAGGTGGTTTATTAAATGCAAACATTGTAGTTGTGGATTCATGCTGCACGCCACGGAGAAATATGGTATATGGACAATAACCAGAATTGTTCTCCCACATGATTGCTCGTCTGAAGAGATCCGTTCTGGCCAACGCCGACTCCCATCTCAGTTGATCGGTGAGTACTTCGCCGAAGTAGTACGAAAAGAGAACTCCAATCTCAAGCCGAGGACCATCATGGAAGAAATGCACATACGACACGGTTTGAAGCTCAGTTACGATGTTGCATTGCATGCGAAATATCATGCCATGAGGATCGCCTACGGAGATCCCAAACAGTCATTTGCAATGATGCCTCATTATTTATCTGAGTTGGAAGCTGCGAATCCCGGTACAATCACCGCGCTTGAGACACATGAATCCGGGAAATTCAAATATGTCTTTTTGTGCGCTGGGGGCATCTATTCAAGGATTTCGGCGATATTCGCGACCGGTTATAGTGCTGGATGGGTGTCACTTGAAAGGACAATATAAATGAATCGACTTTGTCGCAGTGACGCAGGATGGAAATGATCAAATCTTCCCTCTAGCAATTAGGATAGGAGATGTGGAAAACGATGAGTCATGGACCTGGTTTTTGAAAAATATTCGCATCGCATTTGGATGCCCAAGCCAATTGCTTTTTATATCCGATCAACATGTCAGCATCGGTAATGCTATTAAAGAGGAGTACCCCGAAGCCACTCATGGTCTTTGTAGTTTTCATCTGCGACAACATTTATCAAAACATGGATCACGCATAGTTGAACTATTCCAAAGGGCAGCGTATTCTTATCAATCTCATGTCTTCGAACGGTAATTTCATTCCACACATCTTTTTTCCTTCAATTTGAAATGCTAGCCCGTGATGATATTTGCTAGCTGTTAGTATGATTCAATTGTATACCTTCTTTTTCCAAATTTAACCCCCTCAGGTACATGTCCAAAATCGAAGAGACGGGTATAGTAGGTGTTCTTCAAATATTGGCAAAGGCAGGAACAACCCGGTGGTCTCGCGTGAAATGTCCTGTTCGAAGGTTCAATTTCATGACATCAAACACTGCCGAGACATGGAATGCTCGGCTCCTATGGGCGAGGAAGCTACCTGTTTGTTCATTTCTGGAAAGATGGTTTTACGAAAGGAGAACATCAGCACTAGAAAGAACAAACATACTGACAGCTGCGGTGCATGAAAGAGTAGTCGCGTACACCAAGCTTGTACGAAGAATGCAAGTTGAGCCACTGGCACGGTCTACGTACAAAGTTACGGATGTTAGCAAAATTTTTCTTGTAGATCTGGCCCGTCGCGAGTGTTCTTGTGGTATTTTTCAACAAGAGATGCTTCCATGTTCACATGCATGCGCAACTATAAAGTAAACTTGATAATTAAACTATATACCTTATAATTTGGTGTATAATACGTTGTGTGTATAATGTATAACATGAGTGTTAACCTATATTTATGCTTGCAGCTTTGCAAAAGAAATAATCACGTCTTATGTTGCGCTGTATTATACGACAGAATGGTTGAGGGGTATGTGGGAAGGTGACGTAAAACCTGTTCCCGATCCCCAAGATTGGGATGTATCGGACGAGGCAAAGAAGACTCTCTGTATTCCCCCAGACAAACCAAAGCAAGCCGGTCGACCGAAATCAACGCGTATTCCTTCGACCGGTGAGCAAGGTGGAACCTCACGCAAACCACCTACATGTCGTCGTTGTGGACAAACTAGTCACACAAGGAAAGGATGCACCAGCCTGTCGCCGTTCGAATATGACACGTTTGAGGACGACATCCTCAATCAAAACACCATCCGAAATGAGGATCAACCGTTGCGGCGGAAGAAGAAACATTGCTCAGTATGCGGGTCCGCAGAACACACAAGAAGAAAATGTCCGATATATCTTCAAGCGAATTTGGGAAATGATCTATAGATTACCAATGTATGTTTGATGTGTACAACTCATCTTTACGTTAATCCGAATATGATATTTCAAAAATGACACTTTCCATATTATTAGAAAATGCTTAAATTTATTTTAATCCTAAACGAAAATGGCATGGTTTATTTTAATCTTAAACGAAAACAAAAAAAAAGTCTACTCATATGATCAAATCTATCCCTTTATTTCGGTTTAAAAAATTGTGGTTTATTTTCGTTCAACCATTAATGTTTAGAGTTTAACGAAAATATAGTATTATTGTACTTGCTAATTATTTAATTAATTTAATAATATAACTAACGAGATTAAATTAATATTCGTTTTAATAATTTAACAAAAATATTGTCATAATTTAACGAAAACTATTTGATACTTTAAAGAAAATAATTTGATAATTTAACGAATATTTTGTAATAATGTAACGAAAATTATTTAATAGTATAAATAAATTTAATTAATTATCGTTCAACACATAAAAACAAAGGTTTAGCGAAACATACCATAGTTTTCGTTAAACCCTAAAAATTATGGGTTTAACGAAAATTATGGTTTATTCGTTAAACCCTTAATTTTTAGGGTTTAAGGAAAGGATCATATTATTGTATTTGATAATTTAACGAAACTCACGCAAATTATTTCATAATTTCACTGTTCATATTACATACCATAGTTTTCGTTAAACCCTAAAAATTATGGGTTTAACGAAAATTATGGTTTATTCGTTAAACCCTTAATTTTTAGGGTTTAAGGAAAGGATCATATTATTGTATTTGATAATTTAACGAAACTCACGCAAATTATTTCATAATTTCATTGTTCATATTACATTATTTGATAATTACGAAAATTAGTTAATAATATAATGAAAATTATGTTTCAATTTAACGAAAATTATTTCAAAAAAAAAGGCAAAATTAATGAAATTTCGTTAAACCCTAGAAATTAAGGGTTTAACGAAAATAACCATAATTGTTCGTTAAACCCTTTAAATAAAGGGTTTAACGAACAATTATGTTTTTTTTTCGTTAAACCCTTAATTTTTAGGGTTTAACGAATGTTTCATTATATTGCATATTGTGTAATTAAATTTTTATATTTCAAAATTATTTCATAATTTCACTGTTCATATTACATTATTTGATAATTACGAAAATTAGTTAATAATATAACGAAAATTATGTTTTAATTTAACGAAAATTATTTCAAAAAAAAAAGGCAAAATTAATGAAATTTCGTTAAACCCTAGAAATTAAGGGTTTAACGAAAATAACCATAATTGTTCGTTAAACCCTTTAATAAAGGGTTTAACGAACAATTATGGTTATTTTCGTTAAACCCTTAATTTCTAGGGTTTAACGAATGTTTCATTATATTGCATATTGTGTAATTCATTTTTTAATACCTCCATTAGTGTGATTTGATAGATAGTTGGCGATGTTTTTCCCTTAACTCATTTTATCCACTATTCATGTTGGACTTGGTCAAAAATTGTGGCATTTTCACAAGTTTGTTATAATTTGTGGTATATTTACAAATCTATCTATATTTTGTGGCATTTTTACAATTTCTTATTACAAAAATGGTACAGAGGCCATTTTTCCCTTAAATTAATTGTGGACTTCTGACACTGAAACAGTTGGCCTGTAAAATACGGATATAAATATCTGTTTGAGTACACTGTTTTAAAATAGTGGGAAAAAAACATTATAATATAGATGTTTTATTCACTGTAAATTAAAATTTAAAATATAAGATTTGTTATAAAGATATCACATTTTTTTCCCGATCTTGATGTTATAAAAATAGTGTATAGATGGGATTGTTCGGTTTGGCGGTGTCAACTCATGTCATTGAGTCATACTACTTTAATGAATTTATTTATTGAATTGTTACACGGAAAATTGTCAATGAAGTTATGAACTATTACACGGAAATGAACATGAAATTATGAACTATTACATGAAAATTGGCAATTGTCAAACGAATATTTTGGCTTCGAAAATAACAATTATTACACGATAAAATGAAAACGAAAATAACACTCGTTAAACAAATTGAATTACATTTTGACTTTGACTTGTTAATTTTTACATCAATTAATAACAACTATTACACAATTTTTGAACAATGTCTAGCTTTTGAAAATTACACTTATTAAACGAATTGTAACAATTCTTTGTTAAAGTTTGACTTTTTAAGAATATTTTACAATCCAATTAAATAACATCTATTAAACAAATTTATTACAATTAAATAAAAATCTACTTTAATCCAATCTCTAACATTTCGTTTAACCAATCGTTTAACATATTTTTTTAACAAATTCGTTTAACAAGATCTTTTCAACAAAACGAATTGTTAAAGATTAATTGTCTAAACGAATTCTTTAAAGATTAATTGTTAAATTGTTAAAATTAATTCACAAATTATATAACAATTGTTAAATGAATTGGTTTAATAATTGTTAAACACATGTTCATTTATTATACATTAGATAAATATTAAACACATGTTAACAATTTTCGTATAACAATTGTTTTTTTCGTTTAACAATTGTTATTTAATTTGTGAATTCATTTTAACAATTTAATAATTAATTTTTAAAGAATTCGTTTAGACAATTAATCATATCTTTAACAAAAGTCAAACCCAATCTTTAACAAAAAAATATACACTAATACACGAATTTTTGTTCAAAAGTCAAACCCAATTATTACATATTTTTTCGTTTAACAATTCTTAAGTACTAGTGCAAATTTTCGTTTAACAATTCATAAATGCTACGGAAAATTTTCGTTTAATAATTCATAAGTTCCAACCCAATTTTTTGTTTAACAATTCGTAAGTTTTAGTTCTACGGAAAATTGGTTCATTTTATTGTGTAATAATTGTTATTTTCGAAGCCAAAAAAATCGTTTGACAATTGCCAATTTTCGCTTAATAGTTCATAATTTCATGTTCAATTTTCCATGTAACAATTCAACAAATAAATTTATTAAAGTAATATGACTCAATGACATGACTTGACACCGCCTAACCGAACAATCCCATTTGTACACTATTCACATCAAGACCGAAAAAAAAAAGTGATATTTTTGTAACAAGCCTTATATTTTAGTATACATTGGGTAAAACCGCTATATTATTGTGTGTTTTTCCCCCTACTATTTTAAAATAGTGTACAGTGGGCCAATTACTCATATTTGTTTATAACTAATATATGAATAAAATCTCACTGTACGCATTAAATTAATGGTGGACTGGCCCCGCCTGTAAAATACGAATATAAATATCTGTTTATAACTAATATATGAATAAAATCTCTCTCCCCTATTTTCTTTTTTCCTATTAATGCACAATTTAATATCTATATTTATTATTCTTATATCAAACCTTTCCTAAAAAAAATTGTTAGACATTCCCACGAATATAATCTCGTAACATGAAATTGTATTATTCATAACTTAAATTATTCATCTCATAACCTTTTTTTTTTTTTTTTCCCTTTCCCCACACTATATTTTTGATACTTTCACATTCCATTAAATTTTCCTCATTCATTAAAGAAAATTAAAACAGCAAAAGCAAGGGATTAAACAAATTTAAAAAAAGGGCAAAATATTCATTTTTCTTATAAAACATAGAGAGACGTTCATGTTTATTTGATATTTATTTACATATTGTCTCACACACAATCATGGATATTTTGGACAAAAAAAATTATTCTTACAAAATTCTTTCATAAATTTAATTTTATAAGATCGATCAATCACAATCAACATATGAATTTTTATGAAATATCATTTTGGTTCATGGACAATGTCTCACAAAAATAGTCCATTATTCTTGTTTATCTGTTTTAAATTATAGTCATTTTCCTTTTATTAGCAGGATATATAATGTCTAAAACACCATTAATTAATGTTTGATTGAATCAATCACTTTGTAAACGTTATTCTTTTGTTTATTCATCAATATGTATAAATAAATATGAAATAGGAAGTTTGTGGATTAAAATTGTATTCTTCAAGTAGATTAAATATATTTTCCTAATCTTTATGAAATGCGAACTTTGTCTACTTTTATTGAGTATATTTTGTAAAATCGTTCAAATATAAACTCTAATCATCCCTAGTGGTGCCCGGTTCGGTTAAACCGCTGGTTCCGGTTCCGAACCGGCGGTTCCGAAAACCGGGGGTGGGCTAACAGGAACCGAACCGGGGTATGTTCGGTTCCAGTTTCGGTTTGTAACCGGCGGTTAAACCGCCGGTTTCGGTTCGAACCGGCCGGTTTTCCGGTTTTCCGATTTTTTTGTGTGTGTTTAAAACAATATATCTTGTTAAAAAATATACAACTTTGTATAAATATCCAAAATTTACAACTTACAAAGTATAAACACTAAGTTTGAATTAAAAAAAATCACAACTTAAAAATAACAAACTTTTAAATTTGAATTTACAAAAAATTACAACTTACAAACAACAAACTTCTAAGTTTGAATTTAAAAAAATTACAACTTACAAACAATTAAAAAATATTACAACTTACAAATTACAAATTAAAAGAGGAAAAATAATTTGAAAGAGCTTGAGTTTCATTTGAAGTTTGAAAGTGAATTTCAAAATTAGAATGAAATTGCCTACGTATCCCTATATTGAATTAGAGAATCAAAGCTCACGTAGTTCTTACTTCTCTTAATTGTAATGAACAAAGAATGTTGTATGGTAGATGATGTGTCTCAAAGAAAAGAGGACATAATAAGACGTGCATCTAAGACATATCTCATTATCTCCTCCTTTGTTTGTGACACTATCATTTACCATACAACATTCTTTGCTCATTCATTCTAAGTTTGAAAGTTAATTTCATACTTAGAATGAAATTGTCTACGTATCCCTAAATTGAATTAGGGAATCAAAGCTCACGTAGTTCTCTTACCTCAAACTTACCTATTAGTTCCGGTGGAGGAGGATGTGTTGGAATCATAGCCATACTCGTCGGGGCCATCGTCATCAAAGACAGATAAATCTAGATGTTGTTGACGTTTCTTGGCTTGAAGCCAATCTTCAAGTAAAGTTTTGAACATTCTCTACGGCCAACCTTGCTATTTTTGGATTCAACATATGTCATCCTTTGGAGAAGGCGCACTCGACGGAAACGTTGGAGGCGGGACTTGCAAAAATCTCCTTTGCAATATGACTTAAAATAGGATAAGTGTTGATCCTTTTTTACCACCACTTCAAAAGATCCATAGAGTTTTCAAAAGAAATAAATTTAAATGTACAACTTAAATATGTATCGAATTCTTGTGTGGGATTAGACCCCCTAGCTCATTTTTGTGTTCGGTTATCATAAAAATCATAAAATGCACTAAGACCACTAACATTATATGTATTATGTGAAGAACTACTACTACCACCTACATTTTGAGCACCTAAATTAGAAGAACAATCATCCCCTAGTGATGTTTTATATTCTTTAAATAAATCATATAAATATGTTTTAGCTCTACCTGCAAGTTTTATATAATTTGGAACATAGTCAACTGCATCATAATCGGATAACAAAAAATGGGGGAACAAAGCACTATAATACATTTGTAATAATTCCATTAGACCATCTTCTCTAATCCTAGGATTTAATAATTTAGCTATTAAAAATAAATCGGGAAGTTCGTGAAAATATTTTAACCATTTTGCTTTAATTGCCATAATAGTCTCACCTATAATAGGACATGCACAATATTCATTCAAAATTAAATCAAGTTTAACACAATGATCTAAGGCTAATGGAGAAGTAGGATAATAAATGCCACTTAATTCTCTAGTGGCTTCTTCAAAAAATTTTAAAAGTTGAATTAAATTAATTCATGCATCCCAAGAGTTGCTATTCAAATATATCAATTCATGTGGGTTTTCTTTATAAAATTGAATTAGCAATTCTTTATAATTATAAGAATCTTGAAGCATAAAAAAAGTTGAATTCCATCACTACAAGAAAAATGGCCTTTAGCAACCCCTCAAAGACAACCCTTTTTATGAATTTATGTTGTCGTTTTGAATTAACAACCCTTTTTGCAACGCGAGCGTTGTCTTTGTTCAAAAAATTCGACCAAAAACAACGCTTTTTTTGGATAAGACAACGTTTTTTTCATAGGGTTGTTAAATAGCGAATTTTTTTAAAAATAGACAACACTTTTTTTGGATAAGACAACGCTTTTCTCATAGGGTTGTTAAATAGCGAATTTTTTTAAAAAATAGACAACGTTTTTTTAGATACGACAATGCTTTTTCATAGCGTTGTTAAATAGCGTATTTTTTTAAAAATAGACAAAGCTTTTGTGCAACACTTTTTTCAAAGTGTTGTCAAATAGCTTATTTTTTTAAAAATAGACAACCCTTGTATGCAACGCTTTTATGCGTTGTCTTTTCATAGTACTTTTTTGCCAATAGACAACACATTGTGCAACGCTTTTTTTATATGTTGTGTTAATTATAAATTAATTATTTTTTAATTTAATTAAATTTAAAAAATTTAATTAATTTATAATGTTTTCTTATATTATTTGCATTAATATTATCTTATATGAACAAACTCATAATTTTAAAAAATAGTATTTTTATAAAATACTATTTTGAATTAAAAAGATACATATAAATCATACCAATTATATATATATATATATATATATATATATATATATATATATTGTTAACCTTTTAAAATATATTAAAAATACAAATAATACAAATTAACAAAAAAATATGTGATAATATTAATTTTTTTTAATTAAATTAAATTTAAAAATTTTAATTATTTTATGATTTTATCTTATATTATTTGAATTAATATTATCTTATATGAACAAACTCATAATTTAAAAAAATAGTATTTTCATAAAATATATTAAAAATATGCACTAGTATATTTTATAATTGTCTTAAAATGAAAATAGATTAAACATTACTAAACATATTAATTAGTCATTAATCTTCCAATTATATATATATATAACCTTTTAAAATATATTAAAAATATAAAAAATACAAATTAACAAAATTATGTGATAATATTAATTTTTTTAATTAAATTAAATTTGAAAAGTTTAATTATTTTATGATTTTATCTTATATTATTTGAATTAATATTATCTTATATGAACAAACTCATAATTTTAAAAAATAATATTTTCATAAAATATATTAAAAATATGCACTAGTATATTTTATAATTGTCTTAAAATGAAATTAGATTAAACATTACTAAACATATTAATTAGTCATTAATCTTCCAATTATATATATATATAACCTTTTAAAATATATTAAAAATACAAATTAACAAAAAAAATATGTGATAATATTAAATTTTTTATAATTAAATTAAATTTGAAAAGTTTAATTATTTTATGATTTTATCTTATATTATTTGAATTAATATTATCTTATATGAACAAACTCATAATTTTAAAAAATAATATTTTCATAAAATATATTAAAAATATGCACTAGTATATTTTATAATTGTCTTAAAATGAAATTAGATAAAACATTACTAAACATATTAATTAGTCATTAATATTCCAATTATATATATAACCTTTTAAAATATATTAAAAATACAAATAATACAAATTAACAAAAAAATATGTGATAATAGAAAATTGAAAAATATCAAAAATTGAAATAAAAGAAATGTATGTAGAAAATTATAACATAAAGCACTAGTGGTCTAGTGGTTGGAGTTCGACCATGTCACTCGGGTTCGAATCCCAAGCAAAGCGCAATATTTTCAATGCTGATGTGTCAGCACTATGGCGACGTGTCAGCATTCTGATGACGTGGCATGATGACGTGTCAGCACTTTGATGATGTCATCATCCTATTTAATATTTAATTAAAAAATATTTAAAAAAGACAACGCTTACATGCAACGGTATAAAAGCGTGCAACGCTAGATACGACAACGGTAAAAAACAGGATTTAACAACGGAAGCAACGGTATAAAAGCGTGCAACGCTAGATACGACAACGGTAAAAAACAGGATTTAACAACGGGTGTAGTGCATCTATGTTTTACGTCCATCACAAATTTCAAAAAACAGGATTTAACAACGGGTGTAGTGCATCTATGTTTTATGTCCATCACAAATTTCTTAACTTCCATTCCATTATTTTTACAAAATATTGCCCATTTTTTATGTCATTGTGTTGATTTAGCAATTTCATGAATTGCATCCGTAATAGGTTTAATTTGATCATGCAAAGTGGTTAGACCACTTGTACAAACAAATTCAAACAATGGGGTACACAACGAATATGAAAAAGTTTACCATCTATTGGAGGTCTACAAAATTCCTTTAATGTGGGTATACTAGCGGTGTTAGTGTCACACCTCGTTTTCTTTCATAAAAATTATCAGAGTTTTCCTTGTGGGCGTGAAGAAAGAATGGGGAAAAGACGTGCATGAAATAAAACAGAAAACTTTGGAAGAGATAGGAGAAGATTTTACAAATACAAATTCTCGGCATGTAGCCGAAATAAATAAAACTTTGACATCTGCAGCGGAAAATACATCAGGATCCATTTATAGAAAAAGACGATATACAATACGAAAGTGAATTTATATAAAATATTGTCCCGTAATTTCCTGTAGTGTGAGTACAGGTGGGGGGTGAGTGCGTTGAATACACTCGTGGTAATACTTTCCATGTTTTTTAACAATGATTAAATAGTTATAACAAATCAAACATAAACAAGTTCGGCAATTAGACATAGCATATAGATTGCACAACACATAATTCGGATCCTTATCAGACACCTCCGGTCCCATAGAGCTCATATCTACAGCGAGGGCGGGTACTCCCCGTTGACCCTAGGTGCGGGTACTCCCCGACTTATTATACGGGTAGCTCTCCCCGTAACATGAAAGTAGACCTTCGTTCATTCATCATGAATGTGGACCTTTGTCTCTTCATATAAACATGGACTTTCGTCCTTTCACAACATCATCATAAACCATGTTTTCATTTGTCATATTCATAACGTATGCATGATCAAGTAAAACACAGCACATAACTCAAGGCACATAAGGTTCAACAATTCAATTAATATCAAGTTCATAAGCATGCATTCATTTATCATCATGGTGCGTTAAATACAAAAATTATGTAATTATTAAGGATTGGAAATTACCCCCACCTTGTTCGGTGGTTACCACGTGAGTAGCAAGTACCCAAGATCCAGTATTCTAAAGCTCCAAATCCAACTGGTAGCCTACATAAGTTACAACATTTCTTAGATTCTATATAAATATAATTAAAGATATAAATGCTTTCAGAGAAAGTACGATCGTTAAAAACGTGACGGATCGAGAGATCTAAAAATTGAGGGTGAAGAAACGAGAGGGGAAGATCTGTTCAATAGGTTGATAAGAAAGATGGCGAGATTTGGGTCGCAACGGAAAAAGAATGAGCTCGATCGGAGTTGAAACGAACTCGAACGGAGCGTTTTGAAATTGAGGGGTATTTTGGTAATTTTGGTCAGGGGTTGACTTTGACCGGGACCCCCGACCCCCGGTAATTTTCGAAACGGAACGACGGATGAAAAAGATCGCCAGCGTGCATCCGGCGCTCGACCGCGCGAACAACGCGCGCCCAACGCGCATGCCGCGCGCGCACAGCCGCTCGCCTGCGCGCCCGCCTCGGCAGCCACCGCGCCCAGCGCGCACCACCGCGCCCAGCTCGCCTGGGGACCAGCTGCTCGACCAGCCCCCTTCTCGGCGCCACCAGCCGCGGCGGCTCCGGTTGTGGTGGCGGTGGCGGAAAACAGTAAATAAAGAAAGAGAAGGGAGATGAAGAACTTACGTGTTTTCCTCGCTTTCGGCTCGTTTGAAGAAACGTTAAATTTTGAATCGAATGAGCCCTTATTTATAGAAATTTTTGGAAAGTTACCGTTAATGGAATTGTAACGCCCCGTTCTTGTAAATTACCATAAAATATCAGAGTTTAATAAATTTTTCATTTGGGCGTTCAGATACTCGATAAAACATGCATTTCCAAGGTAAATTAAAACTTGCAAATAAGGATAAGTCAATTTGAGCATCCCTGTTTTATAAAACGTGAATCATATACAGCGGAAGAACAATACATTTTTTTTAAATCCATACAGCTAAAACTGTACAGCTTTGCAAACTAAGTTTTTCCCAAAAAAAATGTCAAGAGCACTTTCTATACAATTAAATAATATACACCTCTTACAAAACAAGTAAAACTCTTTCGTAATCTTTAGAACATCGGCTACCAGCATCCATCCTTTGCACACCACGCTCAATGATTCCTTAGGCTGAAAACGTTTTAACATAAAAAGGGGTGAGTGTATGAAGACACTCAGTGGGGTGGGATTTGTGAGCATTTAAAACATAACAGGTAACACATATAATTCATCAAGCACATAGTTGCGGGTCTGAGCCGCCTTGGAAAACTTTGTGGTTCTAAGCCGCCATGAAAACATTTTGTGGTTCTTTAGCCACGTTGATATCCTTCTGTGGTTCCTTAGCCACGTTGATAAACATTATGTGGTTCTTTAGCCACGTTGATAACATTCTGTGGTTCTTTAGCCACGTTGATAACATCCTGTGGTTCTTTAGCCACGTTGATAACATTCTGTGGTTCTTTAGCCACGTTGATAACATTCTGTGGTTCTTTAGCCACGTTGATAACATCTCACAAATACAACCCCTTCGTTCACATTGTAACCAGACACATTGAGTGCACTTTAAACACATTCCATCACTTTACACAAGGTAACATGTTCGTCATACATTCACCAATTCACCTTGCAAACAACATACATTCGGTTGTGCCTCGTATTACAGCATATAATGCAACATTCCTCAAGTATACACATATATTTCAAGTAGGCACATATCTTCATGTAGACTCACTTGATAACTTAAGCATGAAAGTACATAAATTTCCCCCACAACTTACACCACACTTCACCACTCAGAAAGTACAACACCTTTCACTTTGCACAGCACGTTTAAACTTTTAGATTATAACCAGATACATACAATAATTGCACATTAAAGCGCACATTGTTCACATTATGTAATTTATAAGAATTTACCCCCACCTCATACTCACTTAGAAACTTAAACATGGAAATATAGAAATTACCCCCACCTCGTTCGGTGGTAACCCTCGTGAAGCTCGACTCTTTAAATTCTTAGTTCGTTCCTTCACCTCAATCAAGTGGTCTTTTGGAAAAACTGCTACGTTTCAGAGAACTAACGGGGTCCATCGTCTGCGTTTCCTACAAAATATATATATAAACCTGTCTTAGCGGCTTAAAGTGACTATTCATATCTCTAATTAGAACCTTGGTTTAAAAACATTCTTAGACGGGGTTCGATGGTATAAGTCCGTAAAAATTAAACTTGCAAGGCAAACTAATCTTGCAAAGTAAATCAAATTGTAAAATTTCTTGCCAACTAGAAAGAAAATCGTCGTTACTTATCTTCCTCGTCTGAGCTCTGATTTATGTTCCAGAAAGCCCGTAATGAAGCTCTCGGTGTGAATATAAACTCCGTGAAATCTTATGCCCATCCGATATTTGATCGTCTGGGAATTGCCCTTGCAAAAGGCTGAATTCACCATTACACACTGCACTGTCACTTTGTGCCCCGATGCATCTTAGGCCCCTCAAACGAACTCGCCTTGAGATGAAACTTGGTAGGATTGCTCTTAACACATTGAAGAATACCCCATACGAACAGTTCTAGAAAAATCCTCCGTTAAGACCTTCTGCTCCTCGAATATTTCCGGTTCGGGTGCAAAAACGCAGCCCCGACTTCGTAAAATTATTCCTCGCTCGTCCGACCTCGGATGGCCACGAAACTTGGTGGAGACCTTTCCCATACACCCTAGTATTAGCCATAAAAACAGTTTTCCGATCCCATCCCCGAAAATGCCTGAAACGGCATGACGAACGTTGCCTGCGCGCAGTCTTCGGCGCAGGCCGATCACCCAAAATCTGCTGCAACTAGCTCCTTTCCGTCGCTGCTACCACCGATTCCGGCGACCCGCGTCGCCGGCGACTCACCCCCAACTGACCATCATACTACCAGCTACCAAGAAAACCCACCCAAACTCACACAGCAACTCTACAACTCAAGTAAACACAGCATGAAAGGTGGTCACTGACCAGCCTTGGGACAGACCCGACGCCGTCCCCGGCGCGCGCCCCAGCGCCCAGCAGCGCTCCCGTCGCCCAGCAGTGCTCCCGTCGCGTCCAGCACTTAGCACACCAGCCTCCAGTGACCAGCCCAGCACACCAGCAGCCCTGTCCCCGGCGCCCAGCGCTCCCGACGCGCATGCAGCACCCGCTGCCGCCCCCGGCGGCAACCCAAACTCCATACGTACCCCTACACGTGCACCTAGCACCCTAAACACAGCAGCTCAAATACACCTAAATACAACAGCCCAACTCACCCAAACACAACAGCCTAACACAGCAGATCGCTCGGCGCACCCCGGCCCTGCTGCCGCAGTTCCTAGCACCTGCTGCCCCTGTTCGTCGCCCCTCCTGCCATGGCTAGTGACCGCTCGTCCCTACCCTTGCTCACAACCCCTGCAAGTACACACTTTTGTGGGTGGAAGGAAAAATCACGCCATGAAGATGGGATGAAGAGAGAGCCGCATAGAGAGAGAGAGAGCGAAAGAGAATCGGGTGAGAGAGAGAGATGGAAGAAGGAATTTGTGCGTGAGAGTACTCTTTGCTGTGTTGCTTTTCTTTTGTTTTCATTCCCTTTCCCTCCCCCTTTCACACCTTAACCATTTACTTGCTATGTGTCAAATAAAAGAAAGAAAAGAAGCTGCAGGTGGCGTGGAAAGAGAGTGAATAAGCATGACTCACTTTTCTTTTCTTAACTTATTAATTGTTATTCTTAATTAATTAATTAATTGCTTAGTTAACTAATTAATTATACCTATGTACATATACATATATCTATATATGTAAATATATATCTTTACACTTTTAATTAATTAATTCTTAATTTAATTGAGATTATCACTTAGTTAAATAAATTCTTAGCTTAACTAATTGATTAGCAACATGAAGTCTTAATTAATTAATTCTCATACATAGTTAATTAATTTGGGGTGTTATATCCTTCCCTCCTTCAAAGAAATTTCGTCCTCGAAATTTGGATACGTATCGTAATACGGAAAATCTGGGTATTTCGCCAAAAAAAATCTTAATGTCGTGGTGGCTCCTAAGGACCTTGACTAGAACGACTTCTCGAATTTTTTTTTTTTTTTTTCCCATTTATGAATTCTTTATCCAGGATGGCCAATGGAATTTCCTCGTATGTCAAGTTTTACTCGGGTCCGATATCTTGTTGATCAATGACGTGGCTTGAGTCAAATACGTAGCATAGACACGTGGAAAACGTTATGGATTCCTATGAAGTTCGGCTACAGGGCTAATCTATAAGCTACTCTGCAAACTCGTTCGAGAACTTCAAGCGATCCGATATATCCCGGTTTTAGCTTCCCTCTTTTACCGAAGCGATTGACTCCTTTCGTGGGCAATACCTTCAAAATACTTATCTTCCACTTCCACTCAGGTACCTCTAGTAGCACTAGCATTCCTGCCGGCCGTTGATGATCTGCTTTTACCTGTTGGCACACCAAGCACTTCTTGTCAAATTGTCCAATTCTTCCCTTCACCTTTTATCCGTATAAGACTTTTGTCGATCTTGAGCCATTTTAATTCTCTCTCGAACTTTCTTTATGACTTTCCTTGTCCGCTCAACTAATTCCGGTCTCAACATTCTTTCTCACCCACCTGATTCCAATAAAGAGGCGAGCGATAATTTCTTTCATGTAGTGCCTCGCATGGTATCATCCTAATTGTTAATTCGTAGTTGTTATTATAAGCGCACTCCATTGAGGACAAGTGGTCTTTCCAGCTTCCCTGTAGATCCAGGACACTGGTTCGCAATAGGTCCTCCAGGATGTACTGTATATGGCGTTTTATGCGCTTCTTCCAGTATTCCTCTTCTTAGCATGTCATCCTTTGGTACGCAGAGTCTTCTCTCAAAACTTAGGGCATCATCTATTAATATTACAAACCCCTCTGCAATTCCTTTCTTCTTACATACCTTTATCCTCTGCAAGAATTTGTCTTTCTTCCGAACTTTGACTATCCGCTCTCTAGGCGTGGGCTTGATCAGTAGAGCCGCAATTCGAGCCTTAATATTGCTCAGAGGCGTAACCACTTCCGGACGTAACTCGTACATTTCTTTTATCAGTTGGCACTGATTGTTAGGCAGGCTAGCTACCTCACCTCTGTTCTTTTGACTACAAGCTTTGGCGACCACGTTCGCTTTCCTTGGGTGGAAATCTTTAAATTTCCCTCAATGAATCTTTTATAGTACTTAGCCAAACCCAGAAAACTTTGTACTTCATTTACGTTGGCTGGCGTCTTCACTTTTGCTGGTTCTACCTCAATTCCCCTAAAAGAAACTATGTGCCCAAGAAAAGCGACTTTATCCAGCCAAAACTCGTACTTTTTTTTTTTTAAATTTTAAATTTTACGTATAACTTTTATTTTCGCAAGGTACCCTACGAAATCCTCAAGTGTTCTTCATGTTGGATCAAAAGAGGGTGTAAGAAAAAGAATCTAGAACGAAATATCTGACTCACGTCCAAAAGAAAAGTTAGGGTATCATGTCTTGAATTCAATTTAATCTCGCACAACAACAGTCATCATTTTCCCTCGAGGTCCTCCAACCCATGCTTAATCGGTTAAAATTCCAAAATGTATCTTTATCATGAACGTAGGCCTAGAGGTTTTATCCATCGTGAGATTTCTAGCATCACTCTGTTCCTGAAGTTCAAAACATGTGAAGTCCATTCTAAGCAGCTATGTCATTCTAATTATCGTCACTTTTTATGAAAGCAATATCTTGCGTTAATGTTTATGTGGTATTAGAACACTTAAGAAACATTATACTCAATCAATAACTTTATTCCATCAATCAATTAGTAATCTCAATAAATTTCTCTGTCATCTGTTTATCATCATAGCATAAGATTATCATGTAGGATAACATATACCCAACTTGCATATACCAACCGTGAAAGTACATCATAAGCAAAATGTCATGAAACATATTACAAATATCCACGCATGGTCCTCATAGACCTCAAGCATTTAAACATCAAGAAGAATACTACAAACATACACACATGGTCCCCATAGACCTCAAGTATTAGTCATGGCTTTACGTATCACACCCGTGTACTTGGGAGAACACACACTGGCTCATCTTGTTACAGACAAGGGTCCATGATAGTCTCATCCCTATGTAACCCAACGACTTGGCAAAACATACACACTAACTCACCCAACAACGTGCAGTGGCTAGTGACAGTGTTTACCGATTCAAATAAAGCTCACAGATAACCTAACATAATATAATCTATCACACAACACTGTACCAACTCCTGCAAACGGCCATTTACACACACGAGCTCATGCTGGCGCGCACAGCGGCTCAGTGGCGGCGTCCAGTAAGCAGTGTGTCGATAACAGTGACCTCAAACCACAACCAGATCATACTCCATTAAAGCGATTTTACAAAAAAACACTGACAAGCACATTTTATAGCCAAAAAGCTCATACTTTTGTGAAATGTTATATCAACACAGTTCTATAGCCATAACAATTTGCGAAAGTCCTAGATAATCACATCAACATATCTTTGTAACATAACATTGAGATTTGTAAAAATTTGTAAAATTCTCACCTCCACATAGATCCATAGTCATAAGCCAGTAAACATCTTAACATAACATACCTTAGTGAAGCCGGAGTGGTAGGGTAGAGGTGAATGCCAGTAGCTAATAAAAATTTACATTGGGACAAAACACTTTTAGAAACAAAATATTTTAGCGAGTCTACAGAATCACAGACCCGCTCTGATACCACCTGTAACGCCCCGTTCTTGTAAATTACCATAAAATATCAGAGTTTAATAAATTTTTCATTTGGGCGTTCAGATACTCGATAAAACATGCATTTCCAAGGTAAATTAAAACTTGCAAATAAGGATAAGTCAATTTGAGCATCCCTGTTTTATAAAACGTGAATCATATACAGCGGAAGAACAATACATTTTTTTTAAATCCATACAGCTAAAACTGTACAGCTTTGCAAACTAAGTTTTTCCCAAAAAAAATGTCAAGAGCACTTTCTATACAATTAAATAATATACACCTCTTACAAAACAAGTAAAACTCTTTCGTAATCTTTAGAACATCGGCTACCAGCATCCATCCTTTGCACACCACGCTCAATGATTCCTTAGGCTGAAAACGTTTTAACATAAAAAGGGGTGAGTGTATGAAGACACTCAGTGGGGTGGGATTTGTGAGCATTTAAAACATAACAGGTAACACATATAATTCATCAAGCACATAGTTGCGGGTCTGAGCCGCCTTGGAAAACTTTGTGGTTCTAAGCCGCCATGAAAACATTTTGTGGTTCTTTAGCCACGTTGATATCCTTCTGTGGTTCCTTAGCCACGTTGATAAACATTATGTGGTTCTTTAGCCACGTTGATAACATTCTGTGGTTCTTTAGCCACGTTGATAACATCCTGTGGTTCTTTAGCCACGTTGATAACATTCTGTGGTTCTTTAGCCACGTTGATAACATTCTGTGGTTCTTTAGCCACGTTGATAACATCTCACAAATACAACCCCTTCGTTCACATTGTAACCAGACACATTGAGTGCACTTTAAACACATTCCATCACTTTACACAAGGTAACATGTTCGTCATACATTCACCAATTCACCTTGCAAACAACATACATTCGGTTGTGCCTCGTATTACAGCATATAATGCAACATTCCTCAAGTATACACATATATTTCAAGTAGGCACATATCTTCATGTAGACTCACTTGATAACTTAAGCATGAAAGTACATAAATTTCCCCCACAACTTACACCACACTTCACCACTCAGAAAGTACAACACCTTTCACTTTGCACAGCACGTTTAAACTTTTAGATTATAACCAGATACATACAATAATTGCACATTAAAGCGCACATTGTTCACATTATGTAATTTATAAGAATTTACCCCCACCTCATACTCACTTAGAAACTTAAACATGGAAATATAGAAATTACCCCCACCTCGTTCGGTGGTAACCCTCGTGAAGCTCGACTCTTTAAATTCTTAGTTCGTTCCTTCACCTCAATCAAGTGGTCTTTTGGAAAAACTGCTACGTTTCAGAGAACTAACGGGGTCCATCGTCTGCGTTTCCTACAAAATATATATATAAACCTGTCTTAGCGGCTTAAAGTGACTATTCATATCTCTAATTAGAACCTTGGTTTAAAAACATTCTTAGACGGGGTTCGATGGTATAAGTCCGTAAAAATTAAACTTGCAAGGCAAACTAATCTTGCAAAGTAAATCAAATTGTAAAATTTCTTGCCAACTAGAAAGAAAATCGTCGTTACTTATCTTCCTCGTCTGAGCTCTGATTTATGTTCCAGAAAGCCCGTAATGAAGCTCTCGGTGTGAATATAAACTCCGTGAAATCTTATGCCCATCCGATATTTGATCGTCTGGGAATTGCCCTTGCAAAAGGCTGAATTCACCATTACACACTGCACTGTCACTTTGTGCCCCGATGCATCTTAGGCCCCTCAAACGAACTCGCCTTGAGATGAAACTTGGTAGGATTGCTCTTAACACATTGAAGAATACCCCATACGAACAGTTCTAGAAAAATCCTCCGTTAAGACCTTCTGCTCCTCGAATATTTCCGGTTCGGGTGCAAAAACGCAGCCCCGACTTCGTAAAATTATTCCTCGCTCGTCCGACCTCGGATGGCCACGAAACTTGGTGGAGACCTTTCCCATACACCCTAGTATTAGCCATAAAAACAGTTTTCCGATCCCATCCCCGAAAATGCCTGAAACGGCATGACGAACGTTGCCTGCGCGCAGTCTTCGGCGCAGGCCGATCACCCAAAATCTGCTGCAACTAGCTCCTTTCCGTCGCTGCTACCACCGATTCCGGCGACCCGCGTCGCCGGCGACTCACCCCCAACTGACCATCATACTACCAGCTACCAAGAAAACCCACCCAAACTCACACAGCAACTCTACAACTCAAGTAAACACAGCATGAAAGGTGGTCACTGACCAGCCTTGGGACAGACCCGACGCCGTCCCCGGCGCGCGCCCCAGCGCCCAGCAGCGCTCCCGTCGCCCAGCAGTGCTCCCGTCGCGTCCAGCACTTAGCACACCAGCCTCCAGTGACCAGCCCAGCACACCAGCAGCCCTGTCCCCGGCGCCCAGCGCTCCCGACGCGCATGCAGCACCCGCTGCCGCCCCCGGCGGCAACCCAAACTCCATACGTACCCCTACACGTGCACCTAGCACCCTAAACACAGCAGCTCAAATACACCTAAATACAACAGCCCAACTCACCCAAACACAACAGCCTAACACAGCAGATCGCTCGGCGCACCCCGGCCCTGCTGCCGCAGTTCCTAGCACCTGCTGCCCCTGTTCGTCGCCCCTCCTGCCATGGCTAGTGACCGCTCGTCCCTACCCTTGCTCACAACCCCTGCAAGTACACACTTTTGTGGGTGGAAGGAAAAATCACGCCATGAAGATGGGATGAAGAGAGAGCCGCATAGAGAGAGAGAGAGCGAAAGAGAATCGGGTGAGAGAGAGAGATGGAAGAAGGAATTTGTGCGTGAGAGTACTCTTTGCTGTGTTGCTTTTCTTTTGTTTTCATTCCCTTTCCCTCCCCCTTTCACACCTTAACCATTTACTTGCTATGTGTCAAATAAAAGAAAGAAAAGAAGCTGCAGGTGGCGTGGAAAGAGAGTGAATAAGCATGACTCACTTTTCTTTTCTTAACTTATTAATTGTTATTCTTAATTAATTAATTAATTGCTTAGTTAACTAATTAATTATACCTATGTACATATACATATATCTATATATGTAAATATATATCTTTACACTTTTAATTAATTAATTCTTAATTTAATTGAGATTATCACTTAGTTAAATAAATTCTTAGCTTAACTAATTGATTAGCAACATGAAGTCTTAATTAATTAATTCTCATACATAGTTAATTAATTTGGGGTGTTATAGGAATATTCTTTTTACGTTAGGGAATATGCTTTTTACTCTCAAGGTTCTACCCTTCGTTTTACCAAAACTCCGTATTTTGCCCTTTTTATCATCGTTTGAGCTACGGGTCTTCGATTGACCTCTAGTTCGTTTCTATTTTCTCGTTTTTCTGTTATGTATCTTATAGTAAAATTATATTCTATGTTCCGTGACTAAATTATTCTTCCATCTAAAACATGCGTTAAACATGTATCTGAAACACACGTAATTCATTAGACAATCAGAAATTAATGCACATACTAATTTAATTAAGGGTTTAATATTTAATTATTCAATTATGCTTCATTTTTTGTCCGGACGCTACAGTTAGGATCGGCATTATCATAACCAATCGAAAATATTTTTGTAACTATATCATAATCATTAACAAGTTTTATTATTTTTCTAGCAATTGCTACAGAACTATGTCTTTCATCAAATTCGACATAGGCAATTAATAGTTTTTGCATGTTCCATGCATCATCTATCCATTGGCACGTTATTCCTAAATAATCATGGTTTCCTTAAGGATCTTTCCACACATGACAATAAATAGATACTCGTTGTGTTAAATTTTTTAATTCTTCAATTTAAGCATATTTATATTCACCTATAATTTTTTCTATGTCACGTGTAACGGTATTCCTAGATATTCTTCTACTAGCGGGTTGAAAAACTTGAGAAGTAAAATCTTCATAATCATCGTCGGTTGGAAATTGAAAAGGAAGATGTTTTTTAGCAATAAATTCGGCTACTCCTCTCCTATGACTTAATTGACTAAATTGAAAAAGGAAGTTAGGGTCGTTACCTCCGGTTCTCCCACTAGAACTGGTATTTTGTCGAGGAAGATGAGTTTGAGAGCGGTCATTACCCATCTTATCCAGATGCTTCTTGATAATGTGATTGTTGAACGTTCCGTAGCCCCCTCTGTACTTGAATTTGTAGCTCCTCCCACAGTAGTTGCACGTCACCATGTAGTCCACGTTCGAATTTGATACTTTCTCCTTTTTAAAATATATGGAGAAAATATCACTTCGAAGTGTCGAAGTGGATCGGCTACGTGTGTCACTCTCTTGAGTTGGCCGGGCCTCTAGCTGCTCCTCCTCCACTTCGGTTTCGACAAAGTCGGCGGCGGTCGAAGGTCCGAGAGCCTCCTCCAAATTGGCGTACTCCTCACTCCAATGAGAGTGAGGAGTGTATTGATCGATAAGATCATCGAGTTCAACATCTCGTGGTGGAGGCATAGGCGCCTTTCCTCGGTGAGAAGAACCGGCGGAAGAAGAACCCCTTCGAGACATTTTCATTTGAATTGGAACTTGAGAATTGAAAAAAAAAACTTGAGAATTGAAACTTTAAAATTGAAAATTGAATTGCAACTTGAGAATTGAAAGAGAAGTGTTGGAATGGTGTGAGGAAATGAATGGGGGGAGGGGGTATTTTTATAGAAAATTTTGAAAAAATATATCGCATGAACCACCGATTCGACCGCCGGTTTACAACGGTCCGCAAATCTCGACCGTTGATCTCCAACGGTTGAGTGATCCTGGAGTGACACGTGTCCAACGGTTATTTTTTTCAAAAAAAAAATGGGCGAGCCGGTTCGGCCCGGTTTCGAACCGGCGGTTAACCGCCGGTTCCGACGACAACGACTCTATTTCGCCGGACTCCGACGACAACGGCTACTTTTCACCAGAGCTTCGGCGGACACGTGTTGTTACCTTATTTAAAAAAAAAAAAAATTAAAATACCGTGAATCGGCGGTTGAACCGCCGGTTCACGGTTTCTAAAAACATAAACCAAAACCAAACCGGCAGAAATCGATTTACGGTTCCAGTTTGGAACCGGAACCGGGTCAACGGTTCGCCGAACTGTTGACCGCCGGTTTCGAACCGGCTGGTTTCGATTTTCTCGAACTGGTGGGCACCACTAATCATCCCACAATCTATACCTCTAAATAAATGGATACTACTCAAATGAGTTCCATGTCCAATCTACCCAATTTGATATAACATATATACAATTCTACCCACTAAATTTTAATATTGTCCCCAAATACCCAAAATAAAATTTGTGTAAGAAATGGTGTAGAGATTTTGTTACTTGTCGGTACGAAGTGGCAGGAAATGATATATACAATATATTGATATATTCGTTTAACCCTAAAAATGTGTTTAACGAAAATAAACCATAATTTTCGTGAAACCCTTCATTTTTAGGGTTTAACGAAAATTATGGTATATTTTCGTTAACCCTTAATTTTTATGGGTTTAACGACAATTAATTAATTTTCGTTATATTATTAAATAATTTTCGTTAAATTATAAAATAATTTTTGTTAAACCTTAATTTTAATGTGTTTAACGACAATTAATTAATTTTCGTTATATTATTAAATAATTTTCGTAATTATCACACAATTTTTGTTAAATTATCAAATAATTTTTGTTAAATTATTAAATAATTTTCATTAAATTATCAAATAATTTTTCGTTAAATTATCAAATACAATAATATGATCCTTTCGTTAATCCTTAATTTTTATGTGTTTAACGACAATTAATTAATTTTCGTTATATTATTAAATAATTTTCGTAATTATCAAATAATTTCATTAAATTATCAAATAATTTTCTTAAAATTATCAAATAATTTTCGTTAAATAATCAAATAATTTTCTTTATATTATTAAATAATTTTCGTTAAATTATCAAATAATTTTTGGTAAATAATTCTCCTTAACCCTATATTTAACCCCTTCACAAACATTTGATATCATTCAAATTTATTTTCATGATTTGATATCATTTTGATATCATATCATATATTTTTCATAGATTGTAACATTAATATAAAGTTAATTTTTGCAGAGGACTTATGTATACTTTGTGTACAAATTTTTTGTCTTTTTGTTATACTATTCATTCACTATTCATTCACTTTTACCTTGTGTACAATTTTTTCACTTTTTGTTTTACTTTTCAATGATTTGATCATTCATTCACGAGCAATAAATATCAATTTTGAATGAAGGCATGAAATTTACAACTCCATTCATTCAATAACATTCACCATTCAACAAAACAAGATATACTAAAATTTTTGAAGCTTGAGAGTATTCATCCCACCCCAAATCTTAGAGGATTCATCGAGCTTGAAATCAAGTAAGTACAATTTAGTTTATTTAAAGTTTATTTAGTGTAGAGAATAGTTTAGTTTATTTCAAGTTTAATTTGTTTTGTTATTGTAGAGAATAGTTTAGCTAATGTTGGATGAGTAATTTTTCATTCATTCTAGTTTGACGAAACAAATTAGGGTTTGACGAAACAAATTGATTGTTATTTCATGAACAAAATGAAATATTTCACGAAACAATTAGGGTTTGACGTAGTAATTATAAGGGTTTCGTGAAGAATCATAAAAAATTAGGGTTTCACAAAAAAAAATTAGGGTTTCGTATAATCCTAAAAAAATTAGGGTTTAATTAGTCTAATTTTCGTTAAACCCTAGATTTGTAGGGTTTCACGAATTATAGAATTTTCATTAATGGTTTTAATATATCATTAAACCATAAAAAATAACGATTTAAACCCTCATTTTGGAACAAGTCTTCAGTCTTTTATTACCTCACCAAACTATGTTTTAATATTCCCTACAAAATAAAGGGTTAACGAAAATTCTTAGCTAAATAATTTTTGTTTAATTTTCATTAATCACTTATATGATTAACGAAAATTAGATGTACTTCTGATTTACAGATTTTATTGAAGTTTTTTAAATTTAATTTTTTGTAGTAAATTATTAATATAATTTATTGAGCATAACGTGTAACTGCGGAAGTCTTGTAACAGATTGGTGATGAGTCAAACCTAATTGATATTGTTGAATTTTCGAAAAGTGATTAACGAAAATTAGGTTGAATTTTCGTTAATCATATAAGTGATTAACGAAAATTGGGTTCAATTTCCGTTAAACCTTTAAATTTTAGGGTTTAACGAAAATTAAACCATAATTTTCATTAAACCCTACGAATTTATATTTTCCAATCTGTAATTTGTGTGAATTATTCAACTGTTTATCTTCCAGTATACTTGGACTATTGTATTCAATTGTTTCTCTTCATCACTTCCTTTGTTTATATTTTTCAGTTTAATTGGAGAGATGACTTTGTCAGTGGCACTATGGCATAGAGGTTATTGGCAAGGTTTACAATATGTAAATGGTATTCATGGAGTGATAAATGTTGAAAGATTGACATATGAAGATTTATTGAGCTTAGTTCATGCGGCCGTGCTTGCGGATATGAATTATTGTGGGCATTTGATCCATTCTCTAGTGGAAACGAATGGAGTCTTGAAGAAGAAAAAAATCAAGAATGATTCTGATTTACAAGGTTGTTTTACAGAGCAGTATGGATACTTGGTTATTTTCGTTACGTTGAAAAGGATGGACGTCGGAGTATTGGGTGAATCTTCTTATCATGAGGAGACACAACAAGGTGGTGAAAGTTTAAATCCGATCAGTGAGGACATGCGAAATTTGAATTGGTCATGTGTTCCGATAGGGCTGCAAGACGACCAAGATTTTTATTCAAGATGGGGTATAGACGATGGCTTGGTTGGAATGTCTTCAAATCAACGGTGGGTTATAGACGACGGCTTTGTTGGAAAATCTTCAAACTTTCAAGACCTGAATGTGGCCCCAACTGAAGAAATTGAAGAACCGACACCTGACAATGGATCGGAACAAGAAGACCATGATCATCGATCAGGTAATCAACTATTACTGGACTTATCATATATGAATTTGTGTATAAATTAAAAAAAGTTGATATATATCTTTTTTGGTAGATCGAAAAACTGAAGCAGATGACTTCGTATTGGACGAAGAATTAGAGGCAAACTTGGATGAGAAGCAACGAGCGGCATATGAGCAATTCTGCGAAGGCATCATGAGAGAAGAGTGGCACATTCCAAACATACCTGAATTCGAGGACCCTACTCCACATTGAGCATGCTCCAACTGGTCTGCAAAAAGGAGCTTTGTTTGGCAGTAAGGTTGAACTGAAGAATATAGTTGGGTATTATCATCTGGAGAATCAAGTCCAATTTCATGTGGACCACTCCGACAAACACCGATGGGCCGTAAAGTGCAATCAAAATAATTATCCGTTCTTACTCACGGCATCAGAAAAACACAGTATTTGGAAAATCGCCAAAGTTGTCTTGCCCCACAACTGTTCATATCACCTGAATGCTAGTACTTCCCGTAGACTTCCGTCCTCTATGATCGAAGATTATTTCGTCCAAAGGCTCTAAAAAGATAAGTCTGATATCTCTCCTAAGGACATCATGCGAAAGATGAACAAACGACATGGACTAAACTTGAGCTACAAGCATGCTTAGATGGCAAAACGTCATGCATACGGTGATCCGAAGACCTCATTCAACATGCTTCCAGCTTACCTACAGGTCTTGAAAGAATGCAATCCTGGTACATATACCGCATTAGACACTTAGAGAAATAGGAAATTCAAGTATGCTTTTTTTTTGGTTGCATCCATTGCCGGATTTCAAGAATATTCCAGACCTGTTATAGTGGTGGACGGTTGCCATTTGAAGGGGCAATACAAGGGGATTGGATTCGTTGCTGTGACAAAAGATGGAAACGATCGGGTTTTTCCCCTCACAACTGGGATAGAGTGTCGAGAACGATGAATCTTGGACATGATTTTTGCGTAATGTCCGAGAAGCCTTCGGTTGTCCAGATGGCTTGGTTATCGTCTTTGATCAACATGTTAGTATCGGTAATGCAATAGAAGCTGCATATCCCGAAGCATCCCATTGTCTTTGTTGTTTCCATCTTCAGCAGAATCTAGCCAAGTATGGATCACATTTGGTTGGGCTCTTCCATACGGTGGCATACTGTTACGATGAAGATACATTCAATAGGTATGTTGAACTTCATATCTTAAATATTCCTCACGTTTAGGAACACATATCTATTTTATATTTCTAATTACCTTTTAATTATTTTGCAGGTGCATGTCTTCTATCAACGATTGTGGTTTCCAGGGCGCAATTGACAACTTGAATCGAGCTAAGGAGACTAGGTGGTCACGTGTCAAATGCCCTGTTCGAAGATTCAACTTCATGACATCCAATGCTGCTGAGGTTTGAAATGCTCATCTTGTGTGGGCAAGAAAGTTGTCAGTTTGTTCCTTCTTGGAGGCTGCTCGAAGGGTTATTGAAAAATAGTTTGTCGAGAGAAGGTTGGCTGCTGATGATAGAGATACCACTTTCACCAAGTCTGTGCACGATAAATTATCCGAATTTATGCGACAAGGGCGTTCGATGGATGTCCAAAGGATGGAAAGAGCAAAATTCAATGTCACTGATGGTCGAAAAATTTATTTGGTGGGCCTTAGTGACGATGTCTGCAGTTGTATGTTCTTCCAAACCGAGTTGATGCCATGTGTGCACGCATGTGTAACGATCAGGTACTCCTATATACTATTACATTGAAAGTTTTTAATTAAGTGAAGAATGTTCGTAATATTTAAATTAATCAGTGTTTACTGTAGAGTTGCTAATGAGTCGGTTGCCGCGTACGTTGCCCCTTTATTATACGACTCACTGTTTGAGAGGGATGTGGGCTTGTGAAGTTCTGCCTGTGCCAGATCCGACCTAGTGGGTTGTGGATGATGAGACGTGAAATAATATGTGTTTCGCACCGGATCAACCAAAACAGGTCGGTAGACCAAAAAGCAAGCGAATACCTTCTACTGGTGAACATTCAGGAGTGTGTCGGCTAACATGTTCTCGTTGTGGTAAACCTGACCATAACTGCACTACATGCTCTGAATACATTCCCCCTTCCAATGATCTATTCAGTGCAAATCCCGACGAAGGTGGACATAACTCAAGAAGAAAGAAAAGATGTTGGATTTGTGGTTCAGAAGAACACAACAGAAGAACGTGCCCAACAAATAAAACATCTTAGCCGGATTGTGTAGGACAATGTTTTTTTCCAAATTATTGAGATATTAAGGATTAACCACATTTGTCAAATTTAGACTTTACATTTTTTCTTTCTTTCTATTATTATTATTATTATTAATCCGTGGCATTTTTTTTTAATTTAGTAGTTACATAAAATCTGAAAATAAAAAAAATTAATTTTCGAAAAAATTAAATAGGGTTTAACGAAAATAAAAGTGAAAATTTTCGTTAAACCCAAATACATTAGAGGTTCACGAATATTATGGTAATTTTCGTTAGACACATAGTATTGAAACCCAAATTTTTGTTAAACCCACAAAATAATTATCGTTGAAACTAATTTTCGTGAAACCGAAATTATTTTAAATAAGTTTATTTCGTACAAAAATTGTAAATTTTCGTTAAACCCACATAAATTAGAGGTTAACGAAAATTATTGTGCAAATTTACAATAATTTTTGTTGAACACAAAGTTTAGAAAATCTTAGAGGTTAACGAAAATTAATTTGCAAATTTTCGTTAAACCCAAATACATTAGAGGTTAACGAAAATTATTGTGCAAATTTTAGTTCTTCCCCAATATTTATTGTTAGAATTTTTCGTTAACCCTGATATTTATGGGGTTAACGAAAATTGTATTTTAATTTTCGTTAACCCCTAATGTATATTTTCGAATTTTTTTTTCATTTTCAGATTTTAGTTTTATTGTTTTTTAAATTATTCTTTCATATTTCAATTTAATTTGGATTTTAAAAATTATTAAAATTATTGTGCATATTTTCGTTAAACATGATATTTATTTAGTGTTTAATCTTTTATTTTCGTTAACCCCTAATGGACCCTATAATTATTTAGTGTTTAATATTCAAAATCAAAAGATAATATAAAATTAGATTACAAATTATATATAGATATGGGATAATTATTTAGAATTTCTAATCGAAGTGATTAATTGTACTACAACTATTTAAACCCACATAAATGTAAACGAAAATCAAAATTATTTTCAACCCTTATTATACAAAATTATTTAGTGTTTAATACACATGAGATTAATACATAATTCGAACCAAAAATGAAGAAAAAATCGTAAAAGCCACCAAGATCAGTCCACTAATAAAAAAAATCGGGGGCACAGTGTTCTCGTCCGTGGAATTTTTGAACACAACCAAGGCTTGCCACTTCCTGACGCCATTGATCCCCTTGTACTCTTGTAGTGTCTTCCTTGGGTACTCTTCCGTCATCCCACTCTCAACTGAGAGTAACGTCCATGCTCCACATGAGTGGATGTCCGTTTGTATGTAGCATTTATCTTGGACTAACCACACACACTCGAACTTATCAACAGCCGACATAACTGGGCGTCACTCCTTCAATGCCCTCTCGTAGAAGCCAGAATACTCCAACAAACAAGGCAGAATGCGGCGTAATGGGAGGGTCTGTCTCCGACGCAAGGGCATAAGATCAGGCTCAGACGCATACCGATATGAATAGCTGTCGCCCAAGACGATCTGCTGGTAGTTAAGCTCTATAGAACAAGACACCCAATGACCGTTCAGGTTTACTACCGTCCAGACCTGAAATTTTGACAAAAACAATTACAAATGACGTAGAAAACTTGAAAAAAATAAAAAGAATACTAACTCGTTCATATTAAATACTTACGACATCTATGTCATCCCATCATGGCCTAATGAAATTCCACTTCGGCCTCAAGCCTCTGACATAGGGCGCAACTAGGTCCAGCTCCTCCGAAGTGAACGTCTCCCCAACCCCCGGCCTGTATTTGCTTGCATCGTCCTCGTTAGCGTGCTTTGCATTCCAAATCTCTACACATGATTGCTAGGTTTACGAAAATAGTTGATTAGTGGCAACATCAAGTAAAATGAGATATTACTATAAAAGTTTGATTAGAACTTACAAAAAGTCTGATATCGGCCAACTGGATCCTCCTGTTTTTTTGTGCCGAGAATCTATATGAGCTGCTGCTGGGCAGCTCTGTAGTACTCCCAGGAATGCATCAATCATCTGTATTATATGGAAATGACTTTCAAAGCACAAATTAACCAAATCAACTCTTGTAAAAATTTAAAAGATTAAGTATTACCTCGAAATCCATATCATATGAAGGATCAACAAAATTCCTGAAGAATGTTGGCCCGACTGCCGAACCAACACCGGTGTTGCACCTTTAACGAAAAAAAAGACAAAAACTTAATTAGGTATTAAGTACTAAAAAAGACAAGGTTAAATCAAAAAGTTTAATTGAAGAAAGTGAAAGAACATGAATGCTTACCCTGGAACTCTGTTGTCATCCTGCATCATGTACGTCTTGAAGTCGGTAATCTTGAGCCCTTTCTTTCTAGTTGGCTCATCCACCATAAAGGAACTGCGTACAAATGCCAATGGGTGTCTACGTCGCACATTAGAGCGAACAACCGGATCCATCTCTAGGTCAACAGGAGGTCAGACGTCGTCGGTCCTTCTCTCACACAAATTAATCGATATCACCGACGGTGCACTCGAACACTCTGAAAATACCCTATCAGCCGGTGCTGGTGTCTGGAACGGCTGCGGAGCTGCATTAGGCCATTATTGGCCCATCGACGTGAAGTACGTCTGTATCCCCTGATCGATAAACCCAGGTAGTCGATTCTCCAATGACGTGATGTACCTCGACATCTGCTGATCGATCATACCAGGCAGGCGTGTTTCTATGTACGTCGACATCTGCTGATTGATGATACCAGACAGTCGTGCCTCCAGTCTCGTGTAGGTCTCCTCAAATCGAGCATCCATTCATCCTATCAATCGAGTGAACAGGTCGTCACTCGTACCTTCGCTATATATGTGACCAACTTGGGATGAAGGATCTGGAACCGGCTCAAACGACGGGCCCTACTACCCTGCGTCGTCATACGCCTCCTCTGCAGGCTCTGTATGCACCCTCGAATGGCGTCTCCCAACACCAGAGGCTGATCGTCTAGATGTTTGGCCCATACGTCTGCTCGATGGACCGGGAGCTGCAGACTCAGTGATGGGTGCAGAAAGTGCCCTACCAGCAGACGAAGTAGCATGACGGCCACATCGTTGCTGGACGATCTGGACCCCCTCGAGGTTATCGTCATCGATATCTTGTCAGTATGGCTGAACCAACTCATCTTCTATGGGTGTAAGTGTCGAAACACACTCGACCTGTAATAAATCATCCAACCATCATAATCAATACATAAACGAATTATATAGACATTTAATGACAATTGTAACTGATAAATAAATAAATAGAAAATACCTCACCCGCGAGAATGGGTGTAACGTCATTCTCGGATCTCCTTAAACTCCACTTCAGACATCAAGACGTCTCTATTGGCGTATTCAATCTGGCCCCGACATATGCAACTGTAATAGGGATCGCCTCGAAAGCCCATAACTGAAGATAAATGTTTGAAAACATTGTTAGCAAACAATATTAAGAAAAATAAACACAAATCAAAGTAAATTCGACAAACTAATTTAAAGTTACGTACCAGCAAGGCTATCAAGAATCCATAGAAATGGTAGTGTGGTATGTACGACCGAACCGGAATAGTGGTCGGTAGCCTATCTATATAGCGGAGAAGGGTGACGAAGCTGATCTTCTCCTATAGATAGGTCTCCCATAGATCATCGTGCTCCACCAGGGTCCAAACCCACCGATCGACAACAAACTTGCCGGCGTCCACCCCGAGCAGAATGAGGTGAAGGATCAAAATCTTAGCAATCTTGACGGTATCCTCCGCGCTATCAGTAAACTCACCGGACTTGAATCGAGCTCGAATCTTAGAAACGGTGACCCGATCTGACTCGACGTGCACCCTCTAGTACACTGCCCCCTCCGGTATAGTGTGATCACCGACCGGGTTGAAAGTCGAGTCATTGAACTTTAACCCAGTCACGAGGGCAAACTCCCTCCTCCTGAACTAACAAATACGACGGTCCTTTCCTATAGCAAACCACCTCTCGTCTTTCGGGACCGCCTGGCCATACACCTCATATGACATGAGGACATGTAAAATAGCCTTGCATGACTCCCTTTCAGTCTTCCAGATCATAAAATGTCCAAAACAGGTCTTCCAGAAGTCACGTAGACACTGTCGGCCGATCGCTAGAAGTTGTGTCTTCACCTCATTGATGATCGTCAAGCGAACGTAACCGTTGATGTAGACAGTGCTATGCTGACATGCCTCACGAACATATTCCAAATCGAGCTGCACATTTACAAACACCGAAATAAGCTAACAATTTATTTAAATGAACATTCATACAAGAATTCAAAAAAAAAAACTCAGCAGCAAAAATCTAATTTTAATCTAAAAAACTTGCTGGGTATAAACCGTAAAAATTATAGGGTTCACGAACAATACCCTATTGTTCGTTAAACCCTACAAAATAAGGGTTTAACGAACAATAGAGTATTGTTCGTTAAACCATGAAATATTAGGGTTTAACGAACAATACCCTATTGTTCGTTAAATCCCACAAGTCTCTGCATATAATTTTTTTCGTTAAGCATACAATACAAGGGTTTTGACGAACAATAGAATGCTATTTTTCGTTAAACCCTTGTATTATAGGCTTAACGAAAATAACAATTAATTCGTGAAAGGCCTAAACATATAATCCGAAATTCATGAACTTCTATTAATTCGTTAAATCCTAAACATATAATCCTAAATTCATGAACTTATTCAATCCTAATTCACGAATATATATCATAACAATCGAGCCCCAATTTCACGAACAATAATGCATCCCAATCCATCCCAATTTTCGTTAATAGCCCCAAATTTCACGAACAATATATGAACAACATATCCTCAATTCGTTAAACCCTAAACTAAATACAAACCTAATTCATGAAATTCAACCATAAAACATATAATAAATCAACATGCATTTGCAATAGAAAAACATACAATAAATCAATAAATCTAACCTCTTCGGCCATTTGACTTCAAGAACTTCACGAACTTTCCCTTTCACGAACTTAACGAAGTTTTCCTTCAAATTTTTTTTTTCCAATTGAAAGGTGAGAGTAGCCGAGAGGGAGAGGAGAGGGGAGGTGAAGGAGAAGCTATGAATTTTTTGTTCAAATTTTTCGTTAAACCCTATGCATGTGTGTGAATTAAAGTAACATTGATAGGTTGTTGTGGGGGTGTGTGAGATCATTATTAGATTCTTTAGTCAAATATATATATATATATATATATATATGGTCAAAAGATGTAAGATGTTTTATGGAAAAATATCATTTTATATGATATATAAGACGAAAATAAATTTTTAGAGTTTATGTAGTTCGTTAACATTATAATATCAAAAATAGGCTTAACGAAAATGAAGACCTGATTTTCGTTAATCACTAAAAAAATAAATAATTAACGAAAATTAAAACTTAATCGTAAAATGTAGGAATTTAACAAAAATTATCATTAATTTTCGTTAAACCCTAACATAATAGGGTTTAACGAAAATAGTCCTTCAACCAAAGGTAGTTAACGAAAATTAAGGTTAATTTCGTTAAACCCTATAAAAATAGGGTTTCACGACAATTAGGAATTTATTTTCGTTAAACCCTATTTTTTTAGGGTTTAACGAAATTTCCCATAATTTTCGTTAAATTGTATAAGATATGTGCGTCTAAAACTCAATATAATATATATTTGTACTAACAAATTTAAGTCTTTTTTAGAAATTCTCTGTACCAAAACTTGTTTTTGGGTATTTGGGGACAACTCAATATAATATATATTTGCACTAACAAATTTAAGTCTTTTTCAGAAATTCTCTGTACCAAAATTTGATTTTGGATATTTGGGGACAATATTAAAATTTAGTGGGTAGAATTGTATATATATTATATCAAATTGGGTATTTGGGGTATTTTCTCCTCCTTAAATTATCAGTCTAGTGGTAGTTCTACAACCATCTTAAAAGCCCATCAGTTTAAAAAAAAAAAAAAGAAAAAAAAAAAAAGCCCATCAGTTTGGAATTAATTTCAACAATCATAACATATTTCACCAATTAATTCCATTTCAAATCTTTAAGATAAAGATAACCTAACAACACCACACTAAAAAATTCCTACCAAAGTATTTCTCTCCTACTCTCTCATCTCTGCAAAAACCTGTGTACCATACTCCTCTCTCCAATGGCCACCCCTCTCTCTCTCCTCTTCTCTCTCATCTTCCTCCTCTCCACCCCACTCCCATCCTCCTTACAGCTCACCGAGTTCACCTACACAGGCTTCTCAAACCCCAACCCCAACATCTCCCTAAACGGCGCCGCATTGATCGAGCCCACCGGAATCCTCCGACTAACCAACGAAAGCAGAAGATTGAAAGGCCACGCCTTCTACCCATCCCTGATCCAGTTCAAGAACTCCACCACCAACGCCACCTTCTCCTTCTCCACCTGCTTCGCCATCGCCATCCACCCCGAGTTCCCCAAGCTCGGCGGCCATGGCCTCGCCTTCGCCATCTCGCCATCGAAAGAGCTCAACTCCTCTTTACCCGGACCGTACCTCGGCCTCTTCAACTCCTCCAACGGCGGAAACTTCTCCAACCACCTCTTCGCCGTCGAGTTCGACACCGTCCAAAATTTCAAGTCCGGAAACACTGACGAAAACCATGTCGGAATTGATATCAACCGTTTGGGGTCCAATTCGTTTACTGCCCCTGCTGCTTACTTCAGCGATGATATGGTTAAGCATGATCTTAATCTGAAGAGTGGGACCCCCATTATGGTGTGGATCGAGTATGATTCGGTTACTAATCTTGTTAATGTTACTCTTTCTCCTTCTTCTTCGAAACCTAGGACTCCGCTTATGTCTGCTTATGTTAATCTGTCGGAAATTCTTCAAGAGAAAATGTACGTCGGATTCTCTGCTTCGACGGGGTTGGTTGCGAGCTCGCATTATGTAATGGGTTGGAGCTTTAAGATGAATGGAAATGTGAAATCGTTGGATTTGGATTCTCTTCCATCTGTTGGAGTGGTTAAGAAGAATCATGTTAAATTGATCGTAAGCCTGTCGGTTTTTGGAGCGGTGTTTGTGTTGTCTTTGATCTTGATCGGTGTGTTCTTGATCAAGAAGTTCAAGAATCGGGAAGTGATTGAGCCGTGGGAGCTTGAGATGGGCCCTCATCGGTATAAATACAGAGAGCTCGAGCGAGCTACACGAGGGTTTAAGGAGAGTGAGGTGCTCGGGTCGGGTGGATTTGGCCGAGTGTACAAAGGGACGTTGAGGAATCCGATAATCGAAGTGGCGGTGAAGAGAGTGTCACATGATTCGAAACAGGGGATTCAGGAGTTTGTGTCTGAGATTTCGAGCATTGGTAGAGTGAGGCATCGGAATTTGGTGCAATTATTAGGGTGGTGTAGGCGCGGAGGCGATCTTCTACTTGTTTACGATTTTATGCCTAATGGAAGCTTGGATAAGTTCTTGTTTGATGAGCCCAAGTGTGTGTTGAATTGGGAGCAAAGATTTAGGATCATCAAGTGCGTAGCGTCCGCGCTTTTGTACTTGCACGAAGGGTACGAGCAAATTGTGATACATAGAGATGTTAAGGCTAGCAATGTGTTGCTTGATGGAGAAATGAATGGTAGATTGGGGGATTTCGGGCTTGCAAAGTTGTATGATCACGGGTCGCACCCGGGGACGACCCGGATCGTGGGGACTTTAGGGTACCTAGCACCAGAATTGCCAAGAACCGGGAGGGCTACAACGAGCTCTGATGTGTTTGCATTCGGGACTTTATTGCTTGAAGTGGCGTGTGGGCGAAGGCCCATCGAGTCCAAATTGGGGCCCGACGGGTTGGTCTTGGTTGAGTATGTGTGGAATAAGTGGAAAGAAGGGAGGATTTTTGATGTGGTGGATGTTAGAATGGAGGGTAGATTTGATGACAATGAGGTTTTGATGGTGTTGAAATTAGGGTTGATGTGTTTAAATAACCAACCATTGGCAAGGCCTAGTATGAGGCAAGTTGTGAGCCATTTGGGGGGCGAAAGCAAAGTGCCCGACGTTTTAAGGGCACCGGGGGCCTGCCCCAACGAGGCCGGGTTCGAGGACTATTTGCATCCGTATGCGTCTTCTTCGTTTAATAAGAGCTCGAGTTCGTATACGGGCATCGGAACTGGTGACGTGGATAAGAGTTTTGCATCTATTTCTACTTCATCTCTTTGGGAAGCTAGATAGTATGAGTTATTTGATCTCACTTTGATGTGTAGTACTAATTTTTCTTACTCGTGTGTTATCAAGAATGAAGATTTTTTCTACAAGAATCTTGCATTGTTTGATTCTTCAGCTAATTAGTAGATCTGATTATGTGAAAGTTTCTAATTTTCATCCCAAGAATAGGGGAAATAGTGTTTCAGTATTTTGCATTAGGGGAAGAGTGATGGTATTTCGATTTATTTGGAGAAACAAGCATGGAAGGATCATTCTTTTATCAAATAGTGTGATATTGCAACTATAAAGAAAAAAAAAAAATTGTCCACTAAATCTGACTCATCGGTTTTTTAATTTTTTATTTCAAGCAAGTGTCTTTCTATGTTTTGGTGAATTACATTTATCATCATAGAGGTTTGGTTAAATTATCAAATAAATTCCAAGATTTATAAATATTATAGCAAAACCCTTTTAACTATGCAAAAATTAACTAAAAATACTCATATTAGTTTCTATGAATAATTTAATTCGAACGAATAATTTAATTCGAACTCGCTCATTTTTATCAAAACATATAATATATATTATCAAATTTTAAGTTTGAAGGGGTGATATATTTAAAATTATATAGAGTCAATGTCGTAAAAGAGAAACAAAGAAAAACTAAAAGATTGTTTACTTGTGATGGGTAGATAAGTGGACCAAACATAAATACTTTTTAAATATAAAAACTAAAGATAAATGGAAAGATAAATGATAAAAAATCCAATAAGAAAAATTTAGAGTATCAAACCTTTTTTCCCTATAAAAATAAAAACATAAAAAATATCTAGTGTTATTTTAAGGAATTATATATACTTAATTAAGTAGTCAAATATTAAACTTGTGGTGGGCCCAAGTGGAAGGGATAAGATAGAATACGCAAAATTCTCAAAAACTATAAAATAATAATAATAATAATAATCACAAAAACTTGCGTGAGATGTTTTCACAGAATTTTGTCTCACAGAAAAAATTCCGTAAGACGGACCATTTTTATCTATAAATCAAACCTATTTTACAAATTCATATATGAATTGTAAAATGTGGATTATGAATTAACCTATCTCACATCCATTTCAAGTGAGACGATCTGAAATAAGACTCACTCAAATAGAATTGAAAAAACAGCCACTGTGGTTGCTTTCCTCATTAATGAGTGGACTGTACACCCAATTATTGAACCCTCTCATTTAAGAACTTTTGTATATCGTTAACTTTCTATTTTACTTTACTCAATTACCTATATATTTTCTTTGTTTTATTTGAGTCTTAACATTTTTTATTTCATTTGTTTAAATGGGTTAATATCCCTAAATACCCTATTTCATATAACAACATCCTTTAATACCCCTCAATATAACAAATAGCCAAAAATACCCATTTTTTAGTCAAAGGACCTTTTGAACCCTTTGACCCACTTTTCCAATCATTTAATTTTACTACTTTCAAGCACATTTTTCTAATTCCAATCTATATGTTTTCTAATTTAATTAATAAGTCTACTCCAAATATTGAATAGATCCGAACCCGAAAATGAAACTTTAAAGATTGATTTTCCTCAGGAATGAGTATATAGGCTGGAATACTTTCCTCGTGCTAATACTGTCTAAAAAATAGTGGTCTGGAATGAATAACAATGCCACATACAAATTCTTTCGGAAATTGAAAATCTTAAATGGGGCATACAATCAGGAATAAAACATTTCGTGAAAATGGTATCAAAACCTTAGGTTTATTATGAACTGAGATTTTATATTTATTATGTTTAAGTAATTAACAATTTGGTGAGGAGAATTTCGAGAAAATATGGATCTGGACAATTGTCCAAGATGTTTACCATACAGGAGATATCGTCAAATCTTGACGATGTATAAACAAGAACACCTACACAAAATGACATATTGGGAAGACCAATATGTTGAACGAGAAAAAGCAGGAGCCTGCAGGGAAGCCTTGAGGCAGTGCAATGTACAAGCAGCATATCATTTGGATTACCTCCAGGTTAACCAAATGTTATATGCAAGTCTGGTTGAATTTCAAGAGGAAGCCCATCAGAATCATGGTTCCTAGAGGAGAACCAAAGTGGAACGAGATTCTTCCGAACACATCTAAGATCTCCATGGATCTTAGAGAAATCCAGAAAACGGTGGAGAATTATGGCAACCGCCATAAACATTTACCAACACAAGTTCATCAGATCCAAAGCCACATGGAGACAATGATAAAATATCAGAAGGAAACCATTGAAATCCTTCATGATATCCAAACACGAATAAAAGCCCTGGAGGACAGACTAAGTCCAGCCGGAGGAAGGAAACGTATTGATTTTGGAACAATTCCCTATTTACACCAAAAGGGGAAACCAACTGAAGTCATACATCCAATGACTAGAGATGAAAAGCTCATCGCTATCATCAAAGGAAAATCCATCATAAATTAAAGTGATGGATATGGAAAGAATGAATCTTGAAGATCTACACGAACTTGCCGAGTCCTTTGCAGGATTAGGTATCGTGGATCTAAAGATGAACACAGGAGATGGTTCAGCTTTGGTTACTCGTGACCAACACCAAAGACCACCTCCACAACCACCAGTAGATCCCAACGTTGCAGAAAGCTCGGGTTCACATCATGTAGATGAACCAATGCCGCACGCTGGAGATTTCATAACAAGAGGAGATCCTATTGTTGCAGGAACTCGACAACGTTCCAGAAGGCCAAATCTAATGAATACGCCTTATGGAAAGTCACAACTTGAACCTATACATTCGTATGGGTTGATGCTAAATCTGGATATTCCAGATTTTAAAAATCCAGAAGTCCTTATCGATGAATGGGCATCAGGAATGAGGGTTGCAGCAGGAACCCTTGACCTTACAAAAGAAGGATTCATCTTACTTTTAGAGATGAGTCTTGAAGGATCTACAAAGATCGCATGGGATATGACAGCACCAGAGATGAGGAATGATGTTACTGTTGGTGAGTCATTGAAAGGAATTGTCGATAATATGACAAAATTATTCAAAATCCATATTATCGGCATCGGCTATTTCGAGGGAATAGAAGAGGAAAAAAGAAAAAGATATAAACAAGCCCTCTACTGCCTCGAGTTACATGATATTTGTCATGTTGACGAATATATCAAGCTATTCACCGAGTACCGATGGAAGTCCAAGGTGGATGAGAAAGAGGTTTCGCAACTTTTCTTTACGAAGATACCAAGTCCCTGGAGAGAAATGCTCATCAGGGAATACAAGAGTGCGGACGATTTGGACACTGTGGCCAGAAGAATGTCTTTCTTAAAGGCCAAGTTAGCTGAATGGTGCCATCAAGCAGCACTCTACAAGAACTACAAGAGACTCCCAGGAATCAATAAAATGGTTCCCCTGTGTTGCCAAGATAATGACATCCCAACAGTAGTGGGAGGTCAACCAGGGAGACATAAAAAGAGAAAGTTGAGAAGCCATCCATACCGTCGTGGAGATAGCAACCAAAGAGGAGGTCGTAGGTCTTCATGGAGACTTAGAAGAGTGTGATCAAAACAAAAAGCCCGAAGTTATAAATCAGGGCAAAGACCAGCACCAAGCAGGAGTAGAACTTATTCATCGGGTTCTAACCAAGGAAGTTCCAGCAGAACTACAGGAAGAAGAACTTTCAGGCGAGCTCAGACCAGAGCTAATGAAAGTTTCAAAGACTGTAATTGCTGGACGTGCGGAGCAAGAGAGCACATCTCAACAGATTGCCCAGACAACCAGAAGAGAGGTATAAGACAGTTCGAATCAACACCAGAATTCGAAGAGCCTGTCTATTAGCAAGATCTTATACAGATGTATCAATTTGAGGATTTACCCTCAGATGAAAGCATCTATGAAGAAGAGATCTATTCAGATGATGGAAGCGAATCCACATCAGAATCGGAGTGAAAAAGAAATTCTTCAAACAACGAGAGAGGATATGTCAGGTTTTCTCTCTCACACAACAGTCTCTCATAAAACTCTAATGAAGATTATGAGAGAAGATTCAAAGCTCCAAATGTATGATGGTTTCACTATCGGAGCTATGGAAAAGACATTGGATAAGTTTGGGTTTCGGAATAAGAAACACCAAATTATTCATAGAGTTACTACTGGAGAATTTGTCATCCCAATGGAATTCACTAGTAACTTGATTGAGATGCAGCTGATCCCTTACAAAGAAGTACAGGAGATCAGAAGTAAAGTCAAAAGAGAAGTTGCAAATACACTCTCATGGATTCATATCGGAGCTATAAGAGTTGTAATTAAAGCAACCTTCAAAGAAGGAATTGATTCGCCACTAAATCTTACGATTTTTGACAAGCGAATCTCCAATCTCAAGGATTCATGCCTTGGAGCGGTTACAGGAAACTTGTGTACAAAGAAATTGGCATTCAATGTCTATCCCAGAATTGCATACAATTTGGGAGATCGAGACTTCAATAGAGTCTTAACCCTTCATCAAGATTTCAAAAAAGAAGATTTGATGAAAGAAGGGAATAGACTATATTCGATCACCTACAAGATTTCCTATGCTCTCTCGAATACACATCATTCAGAGGTATTCTTGAGAAAGGAATTCATCGAAATCCCAAGAATATTTGAGGATTTCGCTTCGGTGGTTCTTCCAGAGATGATCGAGTCTCCAACCATAAAGGAGATCGACATGAAGATCCAAGATCAACCTGTCTTCAGCAAGAGTCAAAGCCTCAGAATGGAGACCAGGAGGATGTCTTTCCAACAAGACAGATTGATGAGCAGCAGTTGTTGGGAAAAAAAGAGGCCTAACATAGTTCAGCGAATCCCGGGTGTATTCAAAACCCAAGGAGAGCTGAAATGTCCAGAAGGCTGGAGAGAAGTTGAAGTAATATTCGACATCACTCAAAAGGACAATATCTTTCCTTGTGATGTTTTATATTATCTCCAATAACCGATAGTCGGAAAATTTCAAGGAAGCCTAAAGATGGGTGAAATTGAACTGATTATCACAGGTGTTGCAAGGAGAATCCCAGAAAAATTAGTACTGGGTATTGACTTTCTTGAGGATCATAAGCCTTGGGAAAGATTACAAGATGGAATGGAATTTACAGTGGCTGATAAACGATACAGAATCAGATGACCACTAGTCCATTCTCCATATACATTTCTATCGGAATGATATATGGTGAGTACAAGGCTGAATATTTCGCAGCCTATGTTGACTCAGGAGCAGGGATTTGCACTGCAAAGCAAGGGGTCTTTCCTAAAGATTTTGGAGAAGATCTACCAGCCATTGCAGGAAGAGATTTCTCAAAAATGATTCTTATCCTTAATAGATGAATCAAACAAGCAGAAATCATGATCGGAGGCGCGGGTGGTACCCCATGGTACAAAGTAAAGACGCCACCAATCTATTTCCATGATACATGAGCAGATGTTTTGCTAGGGAACAACTTCCTACAAACATTCAAGCATTTTACACAGAAAAATGAGACAAGAAGGCTTATTTTCACAACATTATGTGATCATAAGATTATTGTCCAGAGACTGCGGGAGGCATTCTACAGAAAGATGCCCATTAATTTTCGCAGCAAGCGTGGTGGTGAAGCTAAACTTCGACATCCAAAGATGGCGGATAAACGAAGATTTCGCGATGCCTTATTATCCTTCCGACAATTTTGGGATAATATTTTGTATTCATTCAGAATACAAGGAGAAGAATGAGTTCCACCAGAGGCTATTGTAGAATTGTGAAAAGCCATTTTGGAGAATCCACAGAGTGATGTTACAATTGAAGAACAAATATCACTCGAGGATTTCAAGAAAAGGATCCAAAGAAATTACAACGAAGATCCTTTGGCATGGTGGGATAGGAACGAGCTCAAAACATCCTTAAAGGTTAAACCTGGAAAGGAACATGAGTTCGTAAGACTCAAACCAATTCTTATGAATCAGAATGATCGTGAGGATATGTAGAAGATACTTAAGGAACATCTGGACCTTAAGTTGATCTCCCCAGGAGTTTCTCCATACAACAGCTCTGGATTCCTAGTAAGGAATCATGGAGAAATCAAAAGAGGTAAACCTAGACTTGTTATTAATTACAAAATGATTAATAACATTCTGGAGTTTGATGGATATTACATCCCGAGTAGAGAACACTTGGTTAACTGCATTAAAAATGCCAAGATATTCTCAAAGTTCGATTGTAAGTCTGGATTCTACCAGATTAAGATGGAGGAAGAAAGTAAAAAGTTCACAGCTTTCTCCACACCACAAGATCACTATGTCTGGAACGCGATGCCTATGGGATTGGCAAATGCACCCCAGATATATCAGAGAAAGATGGATAATCTATTCAAAGATTATTTCAACTTCATGTTCGTATACATCGATGATATACTCATCGCATCAAAGAATATGAAGGAGCATCTCAAACATTTGGAAATATTTTCAGATGTTTGTCACAAAGAAGGATTAGTGCTTTCAGAAAAGAAGGCAGTAATTGCTACGAGACAGATTGAATTCCTCGGAATTGAAATCGACGAATCTGGGATCATCCTACAAAGCCACATTGTGGAAAAAATACAGGGATTTCCAGATGACCTCAAAGACAAGAAACAACTTCAAAGTTTTCTTGGAGTTGTCAATTTTGCTGAAATGTTCATTAACAATCTGGCACATCACAGGAAGGTGTTCAGCCCATTACTCAAGAAAGAGGCTATATTCAAATGGGAAGACGAACATCGAGAAGGGATTAAGCAACTTAAGAAAGTCTGTAGCAAACTTCCAAAACTTGATATCCCTCAGGATGAGGATGAACTGGTTCTATATACAGATGCCAGTGATTTTTGGTGGGCAGCAGTTCTTATGAAAGCTGCACCAAACGGAGAAATGCCATGCAGATATTGTAGCGGTCTGTTTACAGATTCGGAAGCAATTCGATGACATATCAACGAGAAGAAATTCTTCGCAGTCAAAAAGGCTTTCAAAAAATGGCCTCTCTTTTTACTGGCTAAGAAGTTTACCTTAAAAATTGATAATTCAAGTGTCAAAGCATTTCTGAAAAATAAAATTGAGTCTAAACCAGAAAATGCTAGGAAACTTAGATGGCAGGCAGAATGTCAATATTATGATTATAATATTGTCATTGTGAAATCTCATGAGAATGTTCTTGCAGATTTCTTAACACGAGATGGAAGGACACGTTGCTGACGAGGTCCTTAAACGAGTAAGACATCTCAAGGAAAACCTGGAGAGTCTTGAACAAGAATTTGGGACGTTATGTCTCAATGCTGAAGTTGCTGGACGACTTCAACGAGAAGATCAGAAATCCGTTTCTGGTCTAATACGAGCATGCCAATTCACCTAGGGACAATTGTTCCAGGCGTTGCATAAGCCTATCCTCCAGGCTGCATCTATCACGGTGCAAAAAGGAGAGATTAGAGATCGGGTCTCTAACCCGAAGGCTATGGATTCAAATATCATGCCTACGAGTGTTTCAGGTGATGCATTCCTTCAGGATGTAAAACCTGTAACGAATGTTGAAGCTCCGGCGTCACAGCCCGAGTCTTCAAGTCAACCCAGTACCTCTGGGGTTAAAGAGGTCGAGTTAAACCTGAGGCCGCAGACAGGCAAAACAAAGGTTCAAACTCACACTGACGAGTTTAAAATTTCCCTTATGCAGGTTTACCAGCGTCAATAGGAGAAATTGATTACGAGAAAAGGTATTAACCCAGAGAGAACCATAGTTGATATCTCAGGGAAATATCCCAGAGTTTGGATAAAACCTGGAAGTCATCCAAACGAAGTACAAGAATGGTATAACTTTGGAGCTTTAGCTTCAATACATACCATTGCACCTGGTTTCCCAGAAATCTCAAAACTACTGAGATAGATTGGGGAAGCTGTACACGAGACATGGGCAAATAATCCACATTTGTCCAGAGGAGATGTTTTGGAGCTTTATTTTCTAAGTGCAGCTCCAGAACCTGTGAAGAAAGGATCTCACGAGGCCTTTCACTTCATCAAGCTTAGGAGGCCAGACTTAAATGCCTTAAAAAACATAAAGGCAGCCTCTCCGGAAGAAATTCCGATCCTAGTAGGAGCATTCTCTGAAGATGACGCTTCTACAAGACGAGCTTGGGGACTTTGGATTTGTCTAACCGAAATGGACAAAGTCAAATACTCGTTTAAGTTCTTCCAGAATTCAGCAAATGGATCCTTCTTGCTGAATACAATGACTGGATCAACAACAGGTTTCGCAGAGGAGCTTTTCGAAACTAAGAGAAGAACCCTCTGGGAAAACAAGGTTCCGCCAAGTAAAGAAACTTACCAGAAGTTCTGCAATATGGCGCATGTAGGAAGATGGATTGACCGGATCTGTCTAGCATGCCTAGATCAGAAGGAACCCGAGTTTGGGAAAGGATTCCGACCCAAACCCGACCGACAGACACATGGGTCTAACAAAGACAAGGGCCCAGCACAGAAGAGACGCTATCCTCGGGGACCACAACGACCAAATTATTAAAGCATTCTTGACAGAGTTAAATGGGATAGACCATGAGAAAGTGACTCTCCAACCAACCTCACATGGTAGGCTGAGTCAAAAGCAAGAGATTCCCCGACAACTTCACATGGTAAAGTCACGGGGCACTAAGAGGAAAGAGCATTGATTGGCCACAATTGAAGGCAGCCAGCCAGGTCATTCAAGAGAGTTTGAAATCCGAATTTCACGTCCGGATTTCTATCTATAAATAGACAGAGCGAAGGAAGCTGAAGACATCGACCATTCCCCTCAGTTTTCTTCAAAACATCTATCCTTAGTTTTGTAATAAACATCTTTGTATTCTTAGATAGTTTTCAAGTTTATGTGTTTAGGTTTTCAAGCCTCCTCTATGAGAGGCTAAACAAGTTTTCTCCTCCCAAAAGGAGATTACTTATGTAATAAATATATTTCCAAGTTCATAATAAAAAGAAGGCTTTTTGCTTCAACATGTGTTTTTAGTACAATTTGTTCGTCCCCTAGAAGGAATACCTTGTACACCTGGTGTAGGAAACGAACCAAGGTTGTGCTGTACAGTTGTTGAAGGAGCTGGATAACTTGCAGATCATCTTCCCTGAGGGTTGAAGTTGAACAGTGGGGAGCTGTTCGTAAAACGGTCTGGGGGCAGTGATTTTCCAGTTGGTGGCTTTGCAAACCATCTCACTCGATGTTGTTGCGGTCAAAGAAAGGTATGAGTTTTAGGGGATGAATTTATTTTACAGAAGCATGTTGGGCCTGATTTCGATCTATTTACGTTTTATCCGAATATAATTACTATTTGGATTGAAAATAGGAATTAAGTAGGAAAGCATTAAAATATTTGATAATTGGTTAAATGTCATTAATGATAATGATTGAAAATGGGTAGATTGGGATGTGATATAAGGAAAAAGGGTATATTGGGATAATTGGTTATATTTAGGGGTAGAATGGTATGTTGTTATAGGAAAATGGGTAATAAGGGATGGGGACCCTTATTTAAATTGTGTCTTTTGTTGATCATGCTTATATTTTTATATTGTGCTATTAATATAAGATGCCAGGGTGAAATTTTAGATGTATTTTATATTAAGTTGTAAGGTAGAGAAGAATAAGGGGGAATGTTGTATGTTTTCAATATAACAACAACCATTTAAGAAAATTATAAATTTAGGATAATAACTTTTCAGATCCTGAACCAAAACTTTAATTTTAATTATAAAACATAATATATATATATATATATATATTATCTCTTTCTCTTTTATGTAGAGGTGTTCATCCGGGAAATCGAAACCGATTGGGGTCAATGATTTGGAAAATCGTTGACCCGATTTTGGTTCCAAACCGAAACCGCGAACCATAGTTCCACGGTTAGGTTTCAATTCGGGTATATTTCGAACCCTAAACTGGCGGTTCCAAACCGACGGTTTTTATCTATTTTTAAAAAATAAATTATATTTTATATCAATAATATTATGTATTTATGTTATTTTTTACTCTTTAATTTAAAGTTGTATTGATTATTACTATTATTTTGTATTATAAGTTGTAATTCTTTTAGGTTTATGGTTTGTATTTGGTTGTATTTAAATTGTAATTTCTAATTTTTGAAATTGTAACTTATAAGTTGTAATGTAGTATTGTTGTAACTTGTAAATGTAAGTTCTATTTTTTAATTTATATCAAATTATTTACTTAAAAAACATTGTTATTTTGTAATGTATGAATAATTATAATATTTATATGCAAATTTAATTTTTAAAAAAATTTAAAAAATAAAAGAAATTGAAAAAAAACCGTCCAAACTGTACAAACTTGTAGTTGACATGTATTGATAAATGAATAATAATTAAGACCACATATAAGAAAAAAACATATATATATATATATATATATATATATATATATATATATATATGTAGATCAAAATTATGAATTTTATAAATCTATTTATAATTACATATATAATAAAAATCATAAAATTATTTGAATCACATTTTTACATATTGGTGAAATTATAGTAAGTGAACGTAAATTTGAATTTTTTTTTATTTGGTGACAAAATTATAGGGAGTTACAACATTAGTGATAATTTTTTATATATATTTTTTACTTTGATGGTTAAAATTCTCTTGAAATTCATTCATTTGTATTATTTTAGTTTATTCAACATATGTGTGTGTGTATATATATCTTTAATCTTTATTGTAGCAATAATTAAGCATTTATTAGATGAGATCATATTAACATTCATATACCATATATAGATTATAATTTCTAAGATTTTGTCAATGTCATAGATGATATTATTACCATATATATAATCATGTTTAATACAATAATTTTTTTAATTATAAATTATGAAATAATAAATATTTCATTTCTACTTTTGGGAGGTGGAAATGAGCGGAAATATTATCATTTCTATTTTGAGGTGATAATTGTTAATATATATATATATAGATATAGATATTAAAAAAAACTCAATATTCCGATTTGCCATCTTCTAATTATCGTATCTGAAGAACAGCACCAAAACACCAATTCTTCCTCCAATCTTCAAACCCTAATCCAATGAGTGATCATGAGACGCTGCTACATTTTCCCTCCCACACAATCGCCATTCCAACACCCTCTCATCCATACATCTCAAACCAATAACGCTCGGATTGAAGAACATGGGCTGGATCCCCGACATCACCACGCGCCGCCATTTCTCCGACGCGCCGAATAAGCGAGCCGCCCGATTGGGAATCCTCGCATTTGAAACGGCCAAAACAATGTGCAGATTACTCTCCTTATACAAATCCCTCACCGACGACGAAATCGCCAGGCTCAAGCACACCATCGTCAAATCCGAAGGAGTCTGTCACAAACGTGCAGTGTGTGATTTGGATAGAGAGAGAAATCTAAGATTGAGAGGAAAATATCTGAGTTTGTTATTAATCATCATGCACCAGCTCATACATATATCATCCATGCACAAATCGTGAAACTAAAACGACACCATTTCGCAAAATAAGAAAGCACACACGCTTCTATAAGTATGAAATGCGACTTCTACTCCTACCCATCAACTAATTGAATTAACTGAAAATTAAAATGGATCAACCACACACAACTCTTCCCAACATACTCCATGTCACGACATTACCCCTTAATAAACTTCCTGTAGTAACTTGTCAAACCTAAGAACCCCCTCAAAGCTTTCACTGTAGTGGGATGTGGCTAGAGAACCATGGCTTTGATCTTCTTAGGATCTGCTTTAACCCCTTGCCCACTGATTATATGCCCAAGATATTCCACTTCATCCTTACCAAAGATGCACTTAGACATTTTGGCAAATATGTTGTGCTATGAGAGTGTGTCAAACACAGTCCTTAAATGAATCAGATGTTCCTCCATACTCTTGTTGTGTATGAGTATGTCATCAAAAAAACACCAAGACATAGTCCCTTAGGTACTCACTGAAAACTTGATTCATTACTGCTTGGAAAGTTGCTAGAGCATTAGTCAAGCCAAAGGGCATTATAGTGAACTCATATAGCCCTGATGTTGTTATAAAAGCAGTCTTATGAACATCCTCTTCAACCATCCTAATCTGGTGATATCCAGCCCTCAAGTCAATCTTAGAAAAGACTTGAGCCCCATTCAGTTCATCCAGTAAGTCATCAATCAATGGAATATGATAGTTGTCCTTTATTGTAGCTGAATTGAGTCTTCTATAGTCCACTCAGAACCTCCAACTCCCATCTTTTTTCTTCACCAATAATACAAGTGAGGAATATAGACTGTTGCTTGGTCTGATCACACCACTGAGGAGCATCTCTTTGAATAACTTCTCTATCTCTTGTCTTTGGAGCAATGGATACCTATAAGCATGTTGCTTGATAGGTTCTATCCTTGGTTTAATAGGTATCTTGTGATCCATATTTCTTTCAGGAGGTAATTCCTTAGGAACATCAAAGATATGTGCATATTCATTCAACAAAGGATCAATTAACTGATGTTTAGCCTCCTCTCTCACTTCATTTTGAGTGGTAATCAAACTTAGATAAGCTGCCAATTCATGTTTCTCTCCCTTTATTTCTCTACTAAGCTGCTCAGCTGTGATGAAATTCAACTGTGAACTCTGTTGAATGCCCTTCAATTTCACTACTTTTCCCTTGATATTAAACTGGACAGTGTGCTCCCCGAAGTCCATCATGATTTGGCCAAATTGACTTAATAGGTCCACTCCAATTACCATATCACAACATTCTAGCCTGAGTAATCTTACTGGTGTGCTAAACTTGCACCCTCTCATTTCCCATTCAAATTGAGGACATCTAGAACTGCATTCCACCATATTCTCATCAGCAACTGTAACCATCCATGGTGTAGTGTAATCTATGATACACCCCAACTTCTCTACAGTGATGGGGTCCAGAAAACTATGAGTACTCCCTGAGTCCAGTAGGATAATCAGTTCCTGCTTAGCTAATCTTCCCAACAGCTTAATAGTGTCAGCATGAGATTGACCTGCTACTGCATTGAGAGATACCTGAGGCTTCTTTCTATCATCCTCCATCAATTCCAATTCCAGTGTGTCTCCAATTTGCTCATCCTCTCCTTCCACCAGAATTAGATATAGTCTTTTGCATTTGTGGCCAATGTGAAAGATTTCATCACAGTTGAAACAAAGATTCTTATCTCTCATTGCTTTCATTTCTTCTGGTGTAAGCCTTTTAATAGGTAGAATCTTTGGCTTTATAGTTCCATCCTCATTCTTAACATTTCCACCTGGAGCAGTATAAGGAGGTTTAGTGTTCATCCTCTGATTCTTAGTAAGCAACTGAACCAGATCCTCACTTTGGAGAGCCAACTGAGTGGCAGCTAGAAGAGTAACAGACTTTTGAATTGACACCAGTTTGCCAACCTCCTCCTTCAAACCTCCAATAAAGCTTTCCATGAAATACTCTTCAGTTAAAGCCTTATTACTTTCCCTCAACAATGCTCTTACCTCCTCAAATTCATTGATATAGGATTGCACATTGCCTGTTTGCCTCAACCTGTTGAATTGAGCTACTAAACTTCCTCCTGTTGGATTCATAAACCGATCCAATACTAGCTTAGCAAATTCATTCCATGAAATATTACCCCTCTCTTCTACATAGTCAACAAACCAATGATCTGCAATTCCCTCGAGATTCATGGCAACTAAGCTGAGTTTATCATAGTCTGCTATATCATAGTATGAAAAGTACATATAGCACTTGCGAAGCCACAACCTCGGATTTTCCCCATTGAATTTAGGAAAATCGAGTTTAGGCAATTTTCCACCAACCAAACACTGATTTCTACCCATTCTATTCACTGGTGCAGGGGGTAATATTTCAGCATCATTCCTATCCCGATTCATATTGTTTCTACACCCCGATCCCGATCCAAATGCCATAGATGAATTAGGAGAGTGAGTAGACTCCTTACCTTTACTTGCCAATTGATTTTGCTGCTCCTTCATCACATTCAAAATCTGATTCTTCAACATCTCGTCCAAACTATCAAGCTTCGATTCGAGTCGCGCCTCCACTTGTGATTGAGCTTGCAACATCGCCCAGCCAATAACTCATTGACTTGCGACTCAAGTGCGTCGATGTGTTGGCCGTGATTCTTAGTCGTCACGGATATGGAATTTGCGCAGCTTGGCTCTGATACCAATTGTCACAAACGTGCAGTGTGTGATTTGGATAGAGAGAGAAATCTAAGATTGAGAGGAAAATATCTGAGTTTGTTATTATTCATCATACACCAGTTCATACATATATCATCTATGCACAAACCGTGAAACTAAAATGACACCGTTTCGCAAAATAAGAAAGCACACACTTCTATAAATATGAAATGCGACTTCTACTCCTACACATCAACTAATTGAATTAACTGAAAATTAAAATGGATCAACCACACATAACTCTTCCCAACATACTCCATATCACGACAGAGTCTTGTATCTAACCTCCGACGATGAGGAGTTTCTGTTCAGCCTCGCCTCCACCGAACGGTGCGAAGATCTCGACCGCGCCGCCACGGTCGTCGCTCGATTGGGTAAGAAATGCAACGATTCGTGGCTCAATCGATTCGATTTGTTCTACACGGATCTGAAATTGGGGATTATCGATTCGGGGAAATTGGAGTACGGATCGAAGTACGCTGAGAGGAAGGTGGTGAAGATGGAGAAATTGGTGTCGTCAACTGCGTGTTTACACGCGGCGTTGGAGATTCTGACGGAAATGGAGGTCACGGAGAGGAAGAGGAAGAAGAGAGGGTTCGATTCGCCGGATTTGAACTCCGATCTGTTCTATCAGAAGCTCGATAATCAGCGCAAAGAGTTTTGCTCTTTCAAATCCAAATCCCTGTGGCGAAAAACGTTCGATAAAAGTGTTGGCCAAACGACAACAATTGTGATCATTGTGTACTCGAGAATCTGCTCTGTTTTCAAGCCATACATTTCTGTTCTTCATTCTATATTGTTGCTAAACATGACCTCTTTCTTCAAAGACTTAAAGCCGAATAAAATCCAAATATACAGCCGGTAATCGGACATTATCTTCAACGACTGCGATTCATTTGAAAATGCAACGAAGATCAACCGAGTGTTCCACGCAGCGGGGCCCACGACAGTGGGGGGTCGGGGCTGGCATTGCACTATGCGAATGTGATTCTATTAGTCAAAAAGTACTTGGATTCGGCTGCGTCGATTGGGCACGACGAGCGCGAGTCGTTGTACCAAATGTTGCCGGAGAATTTGAAGGCATTGATGAGGGCTAAGCTGAGCAAGAAGATGAAAGGGGGAGAGAGTGATGAGATGTTGGCAGAAGGGTGGAGGGCTGCCATGGTGGAGATCATGGGGTGGCTGGGGCCATGGCCGACGACACGGTGACATATCATTTTCTCTTTTAATAATTTCCACTTGATTAATCAAGCAAGTGCAATTAATTTCCACCTCCGCCACTGTCCGTCGTCTCCGCCGTCGTCAGCTGCTTCTCCACCGTCTGAATCCCCTTCTTGTACCCTCAATTAAAAAAAAAACAAGAATACATATTTATATATATATATATATATATATATATATATATATATATATATGTCAACTTAATTTTTTTTAAACAACTAGTTAATTTCACGTGCCATGTATGTGGATAATATTTACATGTTGAGTTCTTTTTTTACATCGAATTTATACCTATATATAAGTGATGTTGTTTTTGCAATTACTCAAATGAGCCGAAATTGACCTATATTTATAAGTTGGTGATTAAAAATGACAATTTAATTAACAATTGTGACTTTTAATGAAATAAATCATTTATTTAGCAATCCTATAAAATGGTTATTGATATAGATTTTTCTTTTAGAGATATACAAAATTTCAAGTAGATAACATAATAATAATAATAATAATAATAATAATAATAATAATAATAATAATAATAATAATAATAATAATAATTTGTGAATACACAGCTTCAAGTAAACAACATCGAATCAATCTAAATTTGTTAGACTAAAAAATCAAAATTTCTTAAAATTATTGTACTAAAATAAAATAGATAAAAGGCTAGAAATCTAACGGAGAATAAAAAAATAGTTTTCCCATAAAAAAAATTCTAATTATTTTTCATACACAAAGTACCTAATAATTTTCTAAAGTAAAAGTAATGATGACAATTCACAACTATATTCATGGAGGAAATAAAAGTTCGAAGTCCAACCTCAAATATTTACAAGAAGCCTCCAATCTGTTTCTTTATCCACTTCAGCCCATGATATGTTTTATCCACTTTCCATCAAATTATTTCAAGAGGGGTTTATTTAAAGAGACCAATTCACATAAATAATTATTTAAAGAGACCTCATTCACAAATCTTTAGGTAAATAGTCTTTGACTTGAGATAGGGTAAATTTTGTAAATAAAAAAGAGTTGTGGGAGTTTTTAATAAATATGAAGAAGTTATATTAGCCCAAAAGAAACTCATCAACAAAAACACGTCTGGTATGAGGGGAAGAATTTTGTTGATCATTCTTGCATTTCCTTTCACTTTTGAAAACTGATCAATCTCATTGATGTTGATTCTTGAGTTTGACACTCTCATTTTCTTTACTTTTTGAAAATTTATGGCATTGATGATCTCAATCTCAAAAAAAGGAGGCATATTGTAAGGGTTTCATTGAAAAACTTCTCTTTGGAAAAAAAGGTATGATTTATGACTATACAAACATGGGTATGCTTTTGTGATTATAAAATCCTACAATGCAATTATAGAACACAAATTTTTGATGAAATCATTATTTTTTTGTTTGGATACTGTCATAACGAATCTTCAGTCGTTATAGTTAATTCGTAACGACACTGTGTCGTTATCGTGTTTCTAAATTTTATGAAAAACAATCATATTATATTTCTATCTTATTTAAGGATTTGTGTCATTTTTTGGTTTTAAAACTCTCTTCCTATTCTAATTTTTTCATAACGACATGTAACTTTGCCATAACAACTCTGAGGATGTTATATGTTATGAATAACGATACGTCATTCTTGTTATGATTCTGCTATTTTATGCACATATAATAATTGTTTAGTTCGCTTTATAATTATTGTGGTTATTTCATTATTTTTTTGTTTGGATACTGTCATAACAAATCTTCAGTCGTTATAGTTAATTCGTAACGACACTGTGTCGTTATCGTGTTTCTAAATTTTATGAAAAACAATCATATTATATTTCTATCTTATTCAAGGATTTATGTCATTTTTTGGTTTTAAGACTCTCTTCCTATTCTAATTTTTTCATAACGACGTGTAACTTTGCCATAACAACTCTGAGGATGTTATATGTTATGAATAACGATACGTCATTCTTGTTATGATTCTGCTATTATATGCACATATAATAATTGTTTAGTTCGCTTTATAATTATTGTGGTTATTTCCTAATAGTTTGTTATATTTAAATAATTTACAGATTAATGTGGTTTTTTTAACGTAATATGCAGTCATGGATATTAATGATACAGTGTGGATTACAGTATGTCATGATGTAGTTTTTGAAGAGGGGGCTGATGTTGGATGGAGTTGGAAGTACAAGGGGAACATTGAAAAGAATTTGACACCGCTCTTGGTTTCAAAGTTCATTTCGTATGCAGAATTATACAAGAAAGTAGAAGAAGCATTGGACATAGATATTAAACTTCAAAAGATGGAGTTTGCAGCACTTGTTCCCGGGATGTCTAATCTTCCTATCCCACCAATGAAGATTGACAGTGACAATAATGTGTTGTGGTATATATCTGTTTGTAAAGAAGTCCCACTTTGTGTTACTATCTTAACAAAAGATATCTTGGAATTTAATGAAAGCTTGAGTGATCAGGATGCAAATACTTTAGCATATGGAGTTCAATTAGATCATGACGTGGTTCAGAATCTTAAAATTGATTCCCCTGGAAGTAGAGACACAAACGATCTTGATTGTGCCGATTTGAATATAGTTACTGAAATGCAAAATCCTGAAGGAGAGAAATTTGGGGAACTATTTGTCGGTGACGTCGTTCAAGATAACAATGATTTTCTTGTTGACCAAGTTGTTGAAACATTAGATGTTCGGGTTGATAATAATGTTGGTGTGAGCAATTGTGAAGAATTATATATATCCATGGATGCTCCGAATTTAACTGTTGATTTAGCACCCATTCAACCTGTATCATCAACAAGAATTCCTGAGAAAGAAAATTTACAAGTTAAGCAAATTTTCTCATCCAAGAAGGCTTTGATATCAAAGATGCAACTTCTGTCTTTGAGAGGCCACTTTGAGTTTAAGGTGAAGAGATCAACCAAGACTCTTTATTCTATCACTTGTCTTGATGAAAAATGCAATTGGATGTTGAGAGCCACGAAGATGAAAGGGTCTGATATGTTTGAAATTCGGAAGTATGTTGTCTTTCACACATGTTCCATGAGTGTCCGACATAGAGATCACAGACATGCTACTTATTCAATGATTGGGTCTCACATCAGTGCCAAGTTCGAAGATCCTACCTTAATATACAATCCAAGAAACATTATCAATGACATTCGTCGTGAGTTTGATATAACGATAAGTTACACCAAGGCTTTCATGGCTAAAGATTATGCAGTATCTCGAGTACGGGGGGACTTCAGATGAAAGTTATGCTGCCTTGGAGTCTTATTGCCATGTTTTGAAGGAAAGAAATCCGGGTACATTAACATTCATTGAAACATGGGATGACAAACGCTTCAAGTATTTTTTTCATGGCCTTAGGTTCGAGCATATATGGATTTCAAACTTCACTTAGACAGGTAATTTCGGTTGATGGTACATTTCTAACAAACAAATATAAAGGTACTCTGCTTGTTGCCACGTGTCAAGATGCGAATTTGCAAATTTATCCTCTTGCATGGGCTGTAGTTGACTCTGAAAATGAAGCTTCATGGACTTGGTTCTTTCGTATGTTGAATGATCACATAACTGGAGATTCGGATGAGGTTGTAATTATATCTGATTGTGGTAAAAGTATTCCTACTGCTTTTAGGAAAGTGTATGGTTTAGCCCATCATGTACACTGCATATGGCACTTGCAAAATAATTTGAAGAAAAATTTTCCAAGAACAGATTTTGGAACATTATTTTGGAGAACAACAGAAGCTTACAATGTGATGGATTTTGTCCAGATGACTCAGCAAACTTCTGTCCAAGTGCTGGAATTGCCTCTAATCCCCATATCTAAAAAAACATCAAGATTAAATGTAAAACATGTACAATATGCTTAATAAGGAAAAAGAAAATTCATATAAAAATACATTACTATGAAAGCAAAAGGAAATCCATGAAGACTATATCCCATCTTCTTCTTCTTATCCCATTTCCGCTTGAAATTTTTCATTGTGTAGATAAATGATTTTTTTCCCCAAGGATAACTATTGAATTTCTTCAGGTCTTCAACAATATAAAATAGCCACTCATCCAATAAAGTTCTTTCTTCCTGTCCCAAAAGAACCCATACCAAACATACTAAAAGACCTAATTTCAACTTGTCTTCTTCATTCTTGCACTTATGGAACTCTTTCAACAAATCTTTTCTATTGATTTTGTTGTTATATTTCTTAAAGTACCTTTCCAACAACTCACATTTTTCTCCTTCAGCAATATTCTCTTCTCCAAGCTTACCAGCATTTAGGCCTGTCACTATAGTAAATTCCCTCAAACCAAATCTTGCCAACTTACCATTAAAATCAAACCATAATTCATTGATTTTATCCGTTTTTACTTGTCTTAGCATCAATTGATGGAAAAGTTGGTAGGAAACAACAGTTTGTTTCAGTTCTAACAACTTTCCAAAACACGAATTTGCAAAAGCATTTCTATAATGACTATTGAGACAGTTATATACATGGTCAACCATATTCAAACAACTTCGACTTGATATTTTTGTATGCATCATGTCGTTTTTATTGTAAATGAACTCCATGTACCTGTAGTAAATATAGAAAATGTCACAAATAATGAGGTCATTTTGAGTAGATAATTTTCCAATCTTGAATTCATTTAGTATCCTTTCATCCATTTGCATGTGATAATATAAATGACATATCTACAGATAAATATTGACTTCAACTAATCTAATGCTCCTGTTACATTTTTTTGAAGTGCATGAGAGATGGAAGTTGCAAAAGTAAATATGGTGCTGCAAACAATAAATGCAAATATAGAAAATAATAGAAGGCATGCAAAGGGAATTCTATGAAGAGAATTATAATAATAAAAACCCAGAGAAAAGCATCATGTGAGCAAAGGCCAAATTTCACAGAACTTGCAAGGCAGTACCTATATATATAATAATTCATGGCAAACAAAGTACTTAAAAATGCAATTAATGAACATCCTCAAAAGAAACTATTGTTAACTGTGAGTGTGTGAGATAAAAGATGGATTATAGTGGTTTGGTTATTCTCATGTAAGAAACTTTTTTGTCAATATGTTCTCAAGTTCATCTATCACGGGTAACCTATAACAAAAATGGAGCATACGAATCTCAAGGTTTTTCAATTTTGACATATCTCGAAAGACTGCACCTAACCCAAGCTACAAAATATCATGAGTTTATGAACAAAGCAAAGACCAAAACCAAGAGGGGTACAATTCCATTATGAGGAGTAAAACAACCTATAAACATGTAGCTTGGTCTTTTAGGAGGTGTCTGAAGGCTGGATTAAAATTCCTTCAAAAAATATGCCTATGAGCATGTATTCCAAATATGATGTGCATGCAAAATAGTCAACAACAAAGTGTTGGCAAATTACCTGATCACTCTGCCACTGTAATAGTTAACTTACTCCTAATCAGTGTTGTAAACGAATCGAGTCAAATATCAGCATATTCAATTAGAATTTGACTGACTTAAAGAACATTTGAATTTTATTCATTTATATTTTTTCCCACAAAATCTTATAAATTGCAACATTAGTTATTATATATGAAGGAATACTATACAGTACTTGAAAATTCATAAAGTACATATAATTTAAACATGTACAAAATATTACAAATACTTAAGAAGTATATAACGTATATAAATATATATACAGAATATATTATATACATATATATAAAGTAATATAAAGAATAGATACATGTGTATTACAATATAAATATAGAGTTATAAAATAGAATTTATATAAATAATAAATAATATTCAAATCAAATAAATAGATATTCTTATTTGTAAATGAAAAAAATTAAAATCTAAAACAGAATTCTTATCTAAATTCATATTCGAATTTTTCGAATACGAATCTTGGTATCCGAATTCAAGCAAAAAAGTTTGATTTGTTTACAAACCTACTCCTACTACTAACTTGAGTATATAAAAGTCCAGGCCAAGGACAAACACACACCCTCCCTATGACATGTCAACATCCTGGATCTTTGCAGCTTCAACATCAAGCCATCTTAGGAATATAGATTTCAATGATCATCCCTCACAATAATAAGACAGACTTTGCATCTTTTCACTATTTTCGGTTTTGCTTGCACTGCTAAATGGAGACCCTAAATATTCATTACTTGTAATATTTAGAGCAGCTGACAATGATCGATTCTTTGTCAGACTCTGAGACTTAAAATTCCAACTTGTATTACTAAGAGTTCTGCAATATGCATATAGAAAAAATACGAAATCTTGGAGTAGCACAAGAATTAAATCATGAATACTTTTTCTTCCAAAATCTAGGCATGTTTCTTTCGACAATTTGTGAGGTCAGTTCCGAAGGTGGACTATATGACTCTATGGCATGGATTTATTATTGTAAGTCCTCAAGCTGAGCACATTTTGCTTGTATTTCTTTTTTTTTTTTTATTAATAATATGACTGAGCCGTTGTCTCTTGGGGCTGTTTTTTCATAAACAGGCACATTTAGCTCCACAAAGTCGAACATTATTCAATTTCCAGAAATACATTAAAAGGTCACTTGAAGAAGATTTCAAGGTCATTATAGGCATTAGGTGTGCATAATTACATTCTTGGAACTTTCATAAATATTGGAACCTTGGTTACTTGTCCAAAACTCAGAAATATTAATGACAACATTCTATAGGATGAATTTGTAAAAATAACACTTACAAAAATAAAATTATATAGCAGCTAACAGCTTACCTTAAATTTTCACAGCCCTCCAGTCTGGTCATTTACAGTTCTGTTCCTGTTGTTCAACACCCATGGTAAGCAGATTAACTATTCTATGAGTCTACCTTTGTCTCGCCAGATAATATGTTCATTGCATTACACACATAATACTCCTTAGTCATAGGATTACACACATAATAAACACCTTTATCAGGAATGCTATAACAACACAACAATCCATTACAATATGCTCTAACCTTGACTCTATCTTTAATGAAATCCAATGAAAATTCAGATACACCTCTCAAATTATCAACAAGAATCAAACTTGGTCTCGATTGTGACGATGGGTCAGTAATTTCTACGAGCACCATGGGGTTTCTAACAGAAACCTCACTGTAGAGCTTCATGAAGTATTTATCAGAAATTAGTTGATACCAAGTTTTGGACACACATTTGGTTCAAAAGAGGGATTTTATAGGTAATCTCGCTAGAATCTGAATCACAACTTCATCGGGGAAAAACACTGATTTCGAACTGAATGAATTCATCTTGTTTGCATTTTTCAAAGAAATTTTCAGCAAAAACCTTGAAAGTAAGAAGAGAAATAGAAGAAATTGAAGAAGGGACGTACCTGACCGAAACGACTGACAAATAGTCTGGAGGACGGCAACACCGGTGCCGGCGACAGTGGAGAAGAGGCAAGGTGGTGGGTTCTAGGTTTTACTGTTAATTTGGGGAAAATAGATCAATTTTGATGTTTAAGTTAATGGGGTTAATGTGTAATTTTTAAAAAATATATGGATCTAACTTACATATTTTGTTTTGAATTTCTTTTTCTATTTAATTTTTTTTTCTTAAATTGAGTCAAAGGGCTATTCCCACAATTTTTTTTGCTGAAGGTGCCATCTCGGCTAATTCCCCTTATTTCAATCCCTTTTCCTGGCATTTATTTAATTGGAAACTCTGAGCCAATCCATAGCACCTCACCCAAAATGTAATGATGATATTCTATTTCAAATAATATTTAGTATTTTTTTTATTTTTAATATTTTATTTACATCAAAATGACATCATTTTGTTGAGTTGCATTTAATTAGAAATAAAGAGACTTGAACATGAGATTTAAATTAAATTGAGAGATACACTTACAAACTTGCATTTATAAATATGAGGTCCTTTTACCTTGCATGTTTGATCCCTCATCTTTAATCTCAAGTTCTCTAACCAAAATTTAACTGCTCATGTGGAATGAGCAGCCAGAATCTAGAATCCAATCACCACTTGTTTCCCTTAATCCAAACACCTTGAATGCACTAACCTCAAACTTGCACGAATTGGAATCAACCCAAAGCAAAATCAAAACGACACAACACTCAATCGTTTACGTGGAAAGAAAGGGGAGGGATGATATTATTGATCACAAGTAAACAGATTACAAGATGAACTCTCAAAACTCTCAAGTGTTGGAAATTTTGGATTAAATTCCAGAAATTTTGCCTAGTTTTGGGCATTAATTGCACAAGGGTCCCACACCCGATTGTGGCAAAGTAGAGTTGGAATGTGTTCATCTCTGTGAAAGGTTCGTGACGAGATATTGTACACCCAAAACGAATTAAGGGTGAATGAGAAATTGAGTCTCAAAGTTGCATGTTTGGATCCTTGTTTAGGCTTGGAAATTGGGAATGGGGGTGTTGTCCCACATTGGAAAACCAACACAAAATTTTCCACTATATATAGTTTTTTCACTATAGTGTGAGATAAGTAATGTTGACAAAAAAACGCTCTCTCGCGCGCGTGGGGGTTGCAAATCAAGTTCCAATTGAACTTCCTTTTTTCCCGTCCTTCTTCCATCCTATCAAAATTACCAATACAATATTTCAAAAAAATTCCAACGATTCCCCATATTCAAGAATAGAATAATTGAGAGAAACTCATATTCAAGAATAGAATAATTGAGAGAAAGATATTGTGATCCGTCCTTCTTCCATCCTATTAAAATTTCCAATACAATATTTCAAAAAAATTCCAACGATTCCCCATATTCAAGAATAGAATAATTGAGAGAAAGATATTGTGATGATCAAAAAAATGAGCGGCAAAACAAGACAAAAATGGGCCGGTTATCATTATTAAGAAAACCCACTATGGGTTAGTAAAGAACACAAACGAAAGGATAAAAAAAGGTCGATTGACAAAAAGAAAAAGAATTTACAAGATATGATTTATCTGCATCTAAAGTATCACTTAGTTATAGAAAAAACGAGATTCTTGCATTTTTTTCCCTCCTACTGAAAAAGCATTCGTCCTTCTTCCATCCTTTTGCCCTCGATTTCTCTGCTCCTTTTTTCCTGTCCTTCTTCTAGTTTTCGAGCCGGAAAGTGGCGGCCTCGCCCGGCTCCTTTTGCCCTCGATTTCTCTGCTCCTTTTTTCCCGTCATTCTTCCAGTTTTCGAGCTCCCATAGCTTTGCATTTCGAGTCGTATTGATGTGTAATGCGACTTCTCCTTTAAATTACTGAAATATGTGTATTTAAATTAATCCCAATATTTGTATATATAGATTTGAGAATAGGAGGTTGTAAATGTGATAGATTAGGAAATGGTGTTATTGAAAGAGGGGATTTTTTTAAAGGTTTTTTTGATTCTTTGTTCATATTAGTTGCATGGTCCTTTTTTAAATTGTAGTTTAGTTTCTTGATGTTGTATAACCTATGGTCTAAAAGAAGGGAGTTTATGATTATTGATTTTGGTGGCAATGTTGAAAATTGATTTAGTGTTATATTGCTCATGATGACAAACAAATATGCAGATCATGAATCATGCATGATTTTATCTAGTTTTTTTTTTTCACCAATACTAATTAATCATCACAAGTTACCTTAATTTTTTTATAAGTGGCTTTTTTTTTTTCTATGTAAAAATAATATATTATATATAAGTTATGAGTATAACAAAAGTTGAAAAGTATCTATTGATACTCTTACAAATAAATATATTTTTGTCACGATGAGTATATATATACATAGATAAAAAAATATTTTTGCTATACATATTATTTGTTTAATGATCCTCTAAAATATATTAGTAATGTAGATTTTTTATTTTAGAATTATTTAGAATTTCAAACAGACACCATATAGATAAAAATAAAAATAATTTGTGAATCACTTTAAACTTGTTATAGTAGGTAATCAGACTACAAGTTAGAAGTTCAACTTAAAATATAAAAGGAAAACGGATAAAAAGACTAAGCACCTAAGAAGATAGAATATAAACTATTTTCTAATTATTTTCATACAATAATATTTTCTAAAGTAAAATAAACTAATCAGAATAATATTTATGGAGGAAATAAAAGCTCGAAGTCCTGCCTCAAATAATATCTACAAATAATTCTCTATTCCAAGAAACCTCCAATCTGTTTCTTTATCCAGTTCAACCCATAATTTGTTATATCCACTTTCCATTTCAATCACTTTCCCTGCCATTGGGAATTAAACCATGCCAAATTAAATATAACGATAATATCTATTTCAAAATTTTATTTTATTTGTATCTTTATATGTATCAAAGTGACATAATTTGTTGAGTTACAATTAGGAATAAAGAGACTCAAACCTGAAATATAAATCAAATTAAGAGATACACTTACCATTACATTACATCTTTAAATACAAATTAAATAGCACTATTAAATATAGGCAAAAACTTTTGTGCACGGGGTGCACGGATCCTAGATCCGTGCACAACAATTTGGTACCCACCCAGCCCACAATATATATTGTTTAGCCCAATAATATTTATTCTTCAGCCCACCACAATATATATTTTCCAGCCCAATAATATTTATTTTCCAGCCCACATCCAAACAACAATTCATTTTCCTGCCAAAACCCAATTGAAAAGCCCACAATATTTTCTCTCTCTCTCTCTCTAACAAACACACGCTTAATTTCGAAAAGTGAAATATCTCGCGCGACTCGAAGAAGAAACTAGTCTTCTTTTCTCTCACATTCAAATTTTCATTTTGAAGTCGTAATCGTGTTCTTCTCTCCGTAAACCTAGTTCGAAGTTGTAATCGTCTTCTTCTCTCCGAAAACCTTGTTTTGAAGTGTGATTTCAGTTCAAAGTTGTAGTTCTTCTTCTTCTCTGCGGTTTGTTCTTCAAAATTTCTGTAAGTTTCTGCGATTTTGTTTAAACATTACATGCAATCGGTTTAAAAGTTAAACATTTTGCCAGTTTTCTTTCTAGTTTTCCCCCAATTTCAATTTCGAAAAACACTTTTTAATTTTGAATCTGTCTATTTAACCCTACATGCAATTGTATTTAAATCGTCTAATATACTATTTGTTTCTACATTTTAGGTTTTCATTGTCTGGATTTTGGTTTACTTTCTTCAACGATAAGTTTTCTGAATTTTATTTTGTTTTCGAGATTTATTATACACTTCGTGTTCTATGTTTTTTTTTCACCTTTCTGTGTTATTCGCGCGTCTGTGTTGTGTGTTCTTCGCGCATTTTGTGTTGTGTGGTTTTGACATATTATTGAATCTCTGAAAATGACTTTACAAGTGTGATTTTGAGCAGGAGAAGATATACCATTTGTAATATGGGAGGTTTTCCATTGTGTTTTTTACATATTTGCATGTGTCTCTATTTTTTATGTGTTAATGTACTTTGTTATACAGTATTGTCTATTAATATTTGCTATGTTATAATTTGGCAAAGTTCAACTAAATTTCTATATAAAATTGAACTTTGTCACAATGGATGATTACAATGTAACTAAATTTTCATCGCATTTGTATGTGTCTATGTTTTTTTGTGTTTCTTATATTAGTAAAGTATTAATGAAACTGTCTTAGTGTATTTTGTTATACAATATTAGTGTAATTGTTATACAGTATTAGTTTATTTGTTATACAATATTAGTGTAATAGTGAAACAGTATTAATGTATATATGTTTGAAGTTTAAACAGTGAGATTATGTTTGTGTCTCTGTTTTTTTTTTGTGTTTCTTAGATTAATTGTTATACAGTATTAGTATATTTGTTATACAGTATTAGTGTAATAGTGAAACAACATTAATGTATATTTGTTTAAAGTTTAAACAGTGAGATTATGTTTGTGTCTCTGTTTTTTTTTTGTTTCTTAGATTAACAGTACAGTTATTGTGACACAGTATATTTGAACATTGATTATTTCTGATTATTTATTTATGTGTTTATTTGAATATAGTATCAATGTAATAGTGAAACAGTACTTTGTAATAGTGTTTGCATATTTTTTATACATTATTTGTTTAATTGTTATTTCAGTTTTTGACTTTGACGCTTGCAATGTTATACAGTTTCCAGGATGAAAACCAAGTTGCCAAAGGGTGATGCTAAAGACGAATCATCTACAAGGCCAGTGAAAAAATATTTCAAACAAATTCCGCAGAAAATGAAGGCTCCAAAGAAGGAAGTCATTGACAAGAAATTTAAGAAGGAGTCCATTGACAACTCTGACTGTGATGTTTGGTATGTACTCTGTTGTTTTTTATTGTTATTTACTTAAAATATATGTTTGTAGTTTAGAAAAATTATAATGTTCATTTTTTTATTGGGCAGTGATTTTGTGACACAATCTAGGCCTAATGGTCTACATAATTTGATCTGTCAGTTATCTGACAAGCAGAAGAAGGATATTGCTGACATTGGTTTTGGTGGTTTGCTGTCTATGTCAATCACAAAATGCGCGAATCTTCATATGATTCGTTGGCTGGTTAGGAGCTTTAACGGTAGTAGTAGGATGTTGTCTGTAGGAAGAGGCAGAAGTTTTGTGATTACCGCAGATGATGTTCATGATGTGTTTATGTTGCCTAAAAAAGTAGGTTCTCCTGTGGTAAATTTTAATAAGAATGAAGATTCGGTATTACTTAAGCATTTTAAGGATATTGGGGTAAAAGCTGGTGTTCAGTGTAGAGTTTTATTTGATTTGATAGTTAGTCGTTTTTCTTGTGGTGGTGATGATTTCAAAAGATTGTTTGTTTTGTATGCTTTGTATTCATTTTTGACTCCAACTTGTAATAAAACGGTAAACATCAGTGTGTTGAAATCATTAGAAGATGTTGATAGAATAGGTCAGTTTGATTGGTGTGAATACATATTGGAAAGATTGTGTGAAGGTGTTTGTTTTTATAATAACACACAATCGAAAAATGTTTCCGACTGTACGATATTCCTGCAAATAGTCTATATGCATAGACTGAAGTGGAAAGGTGTTGCTGCACCTTCTTCACTGCCTCTAATTCAACATTGGAATGATAGCAAACTGCATAAAAGATGTATTGAAGAGGCTGCTGCAGGATCGTACGGTGATGGTGAAATTTTATATGATGTGTATCCTATTAGCAAGAATGGGAAGAATGATGGAGAAGAGGAGGTGAATCAAGAAAGTGCCAAAAAGAGATCTGGTGAGTCAAAAAGAGAAGGAAGTGGCCAATTTATCAATTTATCGTACGGTGATGGTGAAATTTTATATGATGTGTATCCTATTAGCAAGAATGGGAAGAATGATGGAGAAGAGGAGGTGAATCAAGAAAGTGCCAAAAAGAGATCTGGTGAGTCAAAAAGAGAAGGAAGTGGCCAATTTATCAGTTTTGAATTGATGAAGGATGAGATGAATGATGAACAAATAAAGACAGCTACCAAGGATGTAAGTTTTCTGACTTAATAGTGTTATATGATATTTAAGTAATACTGTTAGTATAACTTACTAAAAATAAGTAGTATTAGTTAGTAATAATGTTAAGTATAAGTTAGTAATACTGTTAAGTATAACTTACTAATACTAAGTAGTATTATTTAGTAATACTGCTAAGTATTAGTTATATTAATATATGTAGTACTGTTGTGTTATTTTAGTGATACGGTTGTGTTTATAAATTATGTTGTACTATTATATTAATATATGTAGTACTGTTGTGTTATTTTAGTGATATTAAGTTAGTAGTACTGTTATATATAAGTTAGTAGTTCTGTTATGTATAAATTTTATAGTACTGTTATATTAATATATATAGTACTGTTGTGTTGTTTTAGTGATACGATTGTGTTTATTGAGTGATACTATTATGTATAAGTTAGTGGTACTATTTTGTATAAGTTAGGTAGTTCTGTGATGTTAAGTTATGTAGTTCTATTGTTTGTTTTAAGTGATACGGTTGTGTTTATTGACTAGTACTGTTATGTATAAGTTAGTGGTACTGTTATGTATAAGTTATGTAATTCTGTTATGTTAAGTGATGTAGTACTGTTGAGTTATTTTAGTGGTACGGTTGTGTTCATTAAGTGATACTTTTATGTATAAGTTAGAGGTATTGTTATACTGTATATGTTTTATGTTGATGTTAATGATTACATATGTTGTTTTTAATGATTATATTTGTTTTTTTAGGAAATGGATAAGATTTCTCTCCTTTTCAAGAGGGATATTTCAGTGGTATCTCATCACTATATATCCATTTTCAAGTCGATGAAGGAGAGTAATCCTGAAGAGATGACAGATTCCCAGAAATTTTTTTCCGATGAGAAAGTGCACAGTCATTGATGAAATCATTCTTGATTTCATGAACAAGGAGAAAGATATTCCTTCAAACATGCCATCCTCAAATGCTGCAGACATTAACGAAAAATCCTGTCCTGAAGTTGCAGCTGAGAAGAATGAAGGAAGTTGTCCTAAGGTTGCAGAAGACATGAACAATATGCCTTCTTTTGATCTTCATCTGAGTGCTTCACCACGAGGCAATGATGAAAATGTTGTTGCAACCCCCCTCCTGAAAATATCAATGATCCTGACAAAGTGACTACTGAGGAAGTTACTGAGATTTTCGGATCAATGTCTTACAAGGGGAAGAGATTTGAGGAACATACATTGATCAAGATTGTTGGGAAGCATGGATTTTTGTCAACTTTCTTTCGTAGGTTTGGAAGATTTCTGCAAAAGATGGATGTGCAATCGAAAGAGTTTGCTGATTATGCATTTTATGATGAATATGAAGACACTAATGAGTAAGTTCTGTGATTAGTACTTATTAATTTAATATTTTCCAGTATTACTAAATCTTTATGTTTATATTTACAGTGAAACTCTATTTCGACATGGACCACTGATGATTTTATGTAGAAAAGACATGATGTCTTTATATCCCGATGAACAAATCGAGTCGTCTATATTGAACACATGGGCGTTAATACTGAACAAATCTATGAATGATGGTTTGAGTAGATTTGCTTTTACACTCGATCATTCCGTAAGTATAATTTCAAATTTTTATTGTAGTTTGTTTTTTTATTTTTTTTATTCTTAAAATTGTTGTGTTTTTTATAGGTGTTCATGATTGAACTGTTAGATGAGAAAGATTCAAAGAAGATCAAAGTTCTGGAGCAGAATATGTTCAATATTTGGGATGCTTGGCTTAATGTGCAGGAACTAATTCTCAATGTAGTTGATTTGGTATGTTAATTGTTATTAATATACTGTTTTAATATAGGACAGTAGTAGTTATTAAACTATATATTAAACATAAATAGTATTAGCGTAAACATTATTATGTATGTTTTGTATCAGTATTAGTATCAAACAGAAATAGTACTAGCTATAACACTTAACAGTATTAGTATCAAACAGAAACAGTACTAGCTATAACACTTAACAATACTAGTATAAAATATAAATATTAGTAGTTATAACAGTTAACAGTATTAGTATCAAACATAAAACGTATTAGTTATAACACTTTACAGTATTAGTTTAACAATTATTATTATTTTTCATTGTAGATTTTTGTTCCTGTTTGGTTTTCGCAACACTACTATTGTATTGCAATAAACTTTGCAAACAAGAAAGTGCATTATCTTGACAACCAACTCTATGAGAACAAGGATAACAACTACAAGAAGATTGCTCTATTGATGGTATGTCCATTTTATAAAGTTACAATATAAATCTGTTGTACAGTCTAAAATTATATATTCGTTTTTGCAGAAGTCTTGCATGGCCAAATATCTTCTTCAAAAAAAATATCCCAGGGCTGATGAGATTGATCATTATGAAATGGAAGATGTTGATTTTTCATGGAGAGCATTGGAGTTTAAAGGAACAAATGATTGTGGTATTTTCCTGATGCACCACATGACATATTTCAATGGTATTGTGTATGACAAACCATATTTAAGAAAGGTACGTTAAAGCTATATGTATAAATTATATAGTACTGTTATATTAATATATGTAGTATTGTTCTGTTATTTTAATGATACGGTAGTGTTCATTAAATGGTACTGTTATGTAAAAATTATAGAATACTGTTATATTAATATATGTAGTACTGTTGTGTTATTTTAGTGATACGGTTGTGTTCACTGAGTGGTACTGTTATGTATAAGTTAGTGTACTGATCAAGGCAATACATAAACAGAATTAGTTATGTAACTAAATCGTACAATGAATACTGTTATGCGTTATTATTAGTTTTTAATCTATTTTCTTCTCATTGCAGCCAATTTTGAGGAAAGTGCTTAGGGCAGAATTTGCTGCTGCCATTCTTATGTCAGAGTTGAATCAGGAAAGGACATGTTTGATTGATACTGTTACAAGGTTCTATTTGGCGAAACCAAAATATATTGTATCTAAGAGACAAGAGCTTGTTGCGAATATGAAGAAGACAAAAGCTGCGATGAAAGAAAATGTTAGACCGAAGAGAAAGTGTGTTAAGGAGAAGTAATATTTGTGTTGAATTATTTGAGTGGTGGAAAACAACAACAATATTTTTGTGTTTTGAAATTAATTGTGGTGTTGAATTAATTGTCTTTTGAAGTCAATTGTGGTGTTGAATTAATTGTCTTTTGAAAAATATATTTATATTGGTTGTAACTTTATATTATATTTTTTCTGATGTAGGTGTACAATGGGAAAAGTATAAAATGAAAAATAAGGTAATCAATGAAACCTGTAATACATGTTTTTTAACTGTATTTGTATAACAGTCACAGTATCAGTTATAAAATTATTATATATATTTTATAGAGTGTTTATAACAGTCTTAGACTCTTAGTATCAAGAATAAACAGTATTAGTATCAAGCATAAACAGTATTAGTTATTACCCTTAACAGTATTAGTATCAAGCATAAACAGTATTAGATATTATACTTAACAACCTACAACACTTAACAGTATTAGCTACAACACTTAATAGTATTTGTAATAAACACACATTATTAGCTATAACACTTAACAGTATTGGCAACAACATTAAACAGTATTAGCTATAATAAATAACAATATTAGTATTAAACGCAAACAGTATTAGTTATAACACTTAACAGTATTAGCTACAACACTAAACACTATTAGATACAAAAAAATCCATCTAAATTGGAAGTTTTATTTTAATAGTTATTATCATTCAATACAATTTTTTATAACAGTATTATTATAAAACATAAACAGTATTAGCTATAACACTTAACAGTATTACTATTAAACACAAACAGTATTAGCTATAACACTTAACAGTTTTAGCTACAACACTTAACATTATTAGTATCAAACATAAACATAATTAGCTCTCAAATAAAATATAAATAGAATTTGCTATTACACTGAACAGTAACAGTACTACTGAAAAAAAAATACTGGATAGTATTAATTAAAGCTATGATCTAAAACAAAGTTTTTTTTGGTATATATGGTGTTAAACTTCCAAATTCTGATGTTGACTTATTCTTTGATAAACTTCTTCCCTTCTTCTTTTTCTGAAAATGTCCCTTTAGTCTCTTACTTCTACCTTTAGTGACTGCACATTCTGGATCAAGAATAGAAGTAGAAGAATTTGTGTCGTTTTCAGTTTGTTCGACACCTGCATCACTAACAGAAACTGTTAAAGAATCAACAATAATATTATCTTTGTTGTAGCTTTCTTCCAACATATTTCTTGCATTCCTATTGTTTTGTGATTTCAAGACTAAATTATAGTATTTTCTTATCATCGTGTGACGCCAAAGAACCCCTTCATTTCCCCTTGCTATGTTGTTATCATTGTTATTGAGCTTGTCCCACACCATCGACTTCGCCAATTTTGTCCATCTTTTTTGAATGTACATTTCAGGTATAGATTGTGCAAAATTTATGTGGAGTATTCTCAAGTAATGACAACACAAAATACCCATTTCTTCAAACAACTTGCAAGAGCATGTCACCATCATCAACTGGTAATCAAATATTACTTGCTTATTTGCAATTTTACCAGGATTTGACACTTCATAAAGTATTGTGCTACCTTCCATTCCAATGACTTTTGAAAGACAAACAATGCACTTTCTAAACTCCTCTTCAAAATATCTAAAAGCACTGATCGTGTATATTTCAGAAGCATGTTTCAATATTCCATCCATAGGCATATGACTTTCCGTAAGTGACCTTGCACAATTGAATTCATCTTGTTGTTCAGTCATCCTCCAACGTTTTATTGTGTTACTGAAAAGTGTATAGAAATCTGTCAAACTTGTTGTCTTCTTAACATGAAATCCAACTGCATTATTTGTCGATTCACTTCTTTGTGATGAAAGAATACCAGCAGAGAAGTAATTCTTGTTTAAAGTTGTACACTACTTTTCCTTTAATCCGTAAAGTCGTGTGAACCAAGAGTGATCTTCGAAATTATATTTTTGCACCATGTTTTTCCAACAGATTTCAAATTCATCTTCATCATCACATCCAGTTAAACATTTGTTGAATTGACTCTTAAACAAATTGTCCGATTTCAACTTTGCAAATCTCGTTATTGCATTTTGTTGAAGATGCCATATACACAATCTATGTCTTGTTGCTGGAAAAACCTGTTTATCAAGATAAAATTAGTAATGCAACAATATTACTGAACAGTTATATTTGTAATACTAAAGAGTATTACTAAATAAGCTATACAGTATTACTTACTAGTCTATAAAGTATTGAATGATGAAAAAAAACAGTAAAAAAAATATTACTGAACAGTTATATTTGTAATACTAAAGAGTATTACTAAATACGCTATACATTATTAATAAATATGATATACAGTATTACTTACTAATTTATATAGTATTGAATAATGACAAAAAAACAGTAAAAAAATAAATAGCACAATTTTAGTTATACCTTCTCAATTGCATTTGCTATTGCTTGATCTTGGTCTGTGAAAATTGTGATGGGACTTTGTCTACACATTGATTTCTTGAAAACATTGAACAACCATTCAAATGTTTCTATTTTCTCATCCGAAATGAATGCACAAGCGAACATGACATTTTTCATGTGGTTGTTGACACCAACAAAGGGGGCACAAATCAAATTGTATTTGTTTGTCCTATATGTTGTGTCGAATATCATCACATCACCATATAATGCATAATCTTCCTTCATCATAGAGTCCCTCCAAAACATATTTGATAATCTGCCCTCGTCATCCAATTTTACTCTATAAAAGAAATCATCTTCCTCTGCATCTTGCTCTTGTATCATATCTAAAATTGTTTGTGCGTCACCTACTTCGATTTTCTTCATTTTCATTCGATGCACCAAGTTCAAGTGATCTTTCATTGTATACCCAACTATTTCCTCTCCACCAAAATCACATGCCATGTAACGATAAGAGTCTGACGGTTTCATTCCTGAATCTAGCATTGTCTGAATCGCTGCACGTTTTTCATCTGTTATACGTCTCTCTGAACGATGCAAATGACTCCACTCTTTTCTTGTCAGTTCATGATTATGGATAGTCTCATGTTTTACTACCTCGTATTCATTTTCATAATTCAATTTGACTGTAAGTGATGTCTTGCAGTTTGTCCTTGTTGCTTTTGACTTCTTTGATGAAAACTGCAATTGTAAGTATAGAGTCATTCAAACAGTATAACAGTACCACTAACTTATACATAACAGTACCACTTAATAAACATAACAGTATCACTACAATAACACAACATTATTACATAAATTAATATAAGAGTTCTATATAATTTATACATAACAGTACTACATGACCTGTTTTTGTTTGTTTTTGCATCCAGCAGATGAGCAAACACATATTTTCCCAAGTAGTATAGATGTATCAATTGTAGAGTATCTACTGTTGGATTTTCGTACTCCAAATCCGATCAAACGAGAATGTTTTTTGTAGAGCTCATACATTTCATCAATAGTCTTCTGTTTGTATCCAATAAGTGAACCAGACAGGGCTTCAATATCTTCAATGTCATCAACCAATTGACTACTCCGTGAATCAATTTCAATTGTTGCAGCACTTGCAAAAACTTCAACATTTGTTGTTTCATCTTCTACAATAATTTCAGTCATATATTCTGCAATTGTAAGTATAGTGTCATTCTAACAGTATAACAGTACCACTAATTTATAAATAACAGTATCACTTAATAAACACAACAGTATTACTAAAATAACACAACAGTACTACATAAATTAATATAACAGTACAAAACTTAATATAACTGTATGAAATTACATGGGTTTAAATTTAAATTATCTGTAATTTCTCCCATATTTTTTCAGATTCGTCCTTGAATCTTCAATTCGATTAGTTTCAAACCTTGAATTAATGGTTAATCGAATACTGTATCAGATTTGAAAACCCCCGCGATTCACAAAGAAATTACCAGTAATTTCTGTCATATTTTTTTCAGTTTCGTCCTTGAATCTTCAATTGAAAGGCTCTGTATCTGCTTATTTTTGAAAACCCTAGCGATTCACAAATCGCTAATAAGATTTCGAATTAAGACTGTGAATCGTTAATCACTTGAATTAATGGTTAACCAAAACACTCTTGGGATCCCTTTCTTCTCATACGCCTGCTTCAAAACTTCAATCACTGTATCAATGGCGGAATTTTTTTTTTCAGAAACAGTATATATGTGTTTATGGTCGAAATTTGATGAATGTTTGTTGTTATGTCAATGGATCGAAATTAAATTAGAGTATTAGTCTGTTTTCATGGTAAAAGAAGAGCTTACCATGAACAATGGTTGTCGCAGTTTTTCCCCAAATCCGCTCGAGAAGATGATGAACAGTAAAATAAAAAAAATTAATTTAATGGCGCGTGTTAACACGCGCCTGCCATGTGGAGCGCGTCCTCAGTGCGAGTGGGGCAGCAACCGGTCCAGATTGTTGTACACGGATCCACTGATCCGTGCACAAGTTGCACAGGAGTTGTTCTCTTAAATATAACATGATATCTATTTCAATTTTTTTTTATATGTATCAAAGTGACATCATTATATAAATCAAATTGAGAGATACATTTACCATTAAATTACATCTTTAAATACAAATTACATAGCACTATTAATATATAGATATGTATGATGTGCGTACTTCAAAAATATTGAAATATGAGATATATACTCCATCAATTCCAAAATAATTGTCATTTTAGGGCCGTCTGGTATGCGGGTTGAGATTGTTTAGGTTGGTTGGGCTTTCGGGCTTTTACTGTTCATCGAAAATAAAATAGCATTGTTTGGGTGTTTGGTATATAGGTTTTGGGGTAGGTTTGATTTAAATTTTATGTTTGGTTTGAATGATTATGAGTTTGTAAATATAAGTTTATTTTAAATTTTGTGGATAAAAAATATGAAAAGACCATATTGCCCTTACTTCAAATAATATTAAATTATTCATGAATTTGTGGTTGGAAACTTAATCAAATTTAATCAAATAAAAGAAAGAAAGCAACAGTATGAATTCATCCCCAAAATCAGTTGACAACATCGACTTCCTGCCTCGTCCCCTTGAGTAATTAATTGAAGATGACCATATCAGCCATTTCGAGCATTTACGGAGTCGGTAATTGCAGATCTAGACATTGCTTGTTCTAGTGTTGGGTCAAAATTTTCTTCTTCACAACCGATATTGGGATAATCGTCAACGTGGACGAGTGTTGGGCGAAGTACGGGTAAAATCGGGAGTCTCGTTTGGTCAATTTATTGAAAAAGAAGTCTGAAATTCAAGAATCGATGATGTCGAGCAGGTATGGCACTGTTGAGCATGTAGTCATGAAAATTTTGGATTATAAGAACAAATAAATAATCGTTTATTGGTAACTTGAATGCCATACATCCGACTGTTGTAAAATTTTGCAATGTCATTTGTTGGGTGACTGAGTTTGGTTTGCTCACCAAATATGGGTTTAGTGCTCTCTTTGTGCATTAGTTACCTACTACGATATAGCGTAATTTGGGTTTTGCTAATTTGTGTATTTTGTTGATATGTGGCTTTCCGGTCCTTGTATGCGGTTATTCTCATACATACAAGTGCATACGGGCAAGATCATGATTTTTATCATAATAAATGGGATTCGTTGTGTGAAAAAAACTAGTGAAAGACGGGTTAAGTCCCAATTAGATTAGTCCAAATATGTGTACAGGGAAACCTCTAAAAATATGAGTTGAAGATAGGGTACGAACACGTTGGTATATGAAGGGCGTTATTAAGTAACTATCCTTAGTTTTGGTGAAAAGATTTGTTTTGTGGCGTATTTCACCATTATATGTTTGTCGGAATGTAGGAACACTTCATATAACGGAGGGTCTTTTGGGTGGAATTCTCAAGACAACGATATGTGTGACCGATGTCAACATGTCATTCCAATGCATACCCAAACTTCGTGTACCAAAAAAAATCCTATGCAACGTTTTAAGGCATGTCATTTTCGAGGGGTATGATGATCTTACTTTACTTGTGCGTGTTTTTTGCCACTCATTTGCACGTTTTAGGTGTATGATTTATGTGATATATCATATTGAAGCATGTGTGATAGTGTTTTATATTGTTGTTATAGAATGATTCTTGTGGGGTATTCGTTTGGTTAGAGCCGCCACTTGAAGGTCGTGCTAGAGATGTCGCTCTTGATTGTGTTGAAAAAATTGCAAGCTTGAAGGCGGAAGTGGCGATCACAAGAGCTCATGAACAAAGGTATAAGAAGCAAGCAAGAACCTTATGTTTTGTCTTTGTCTTATTTGCCATCCTCTCCTTTTGGTGGATGCAACATTCGAGCTTCCAATAAAAAACGAATGATATTTGTATTTTGTAATATTATATTTATCGGAACAACCGGTATAATATGTATCAGACGTGTCCTATGATCATTCAATTTTGTGGATATGCGAGTAACTATTGCAGGAAGAATGTGATTTAGAATAGAGTTAGTTAATTTTGATTAAGGAAATGATTAAGGTTGAAATTAGTTTGCTTCTTTCCTATGTGTTTGATGCCAAAATATTAGACCAAATTGCATGCAGATTAGGTAAATGATTATACTGCTTGGTAGGGGAGATAATGCTTGTGCAAAGATATATATAGCAGTAATTGAGACTTGCATGCAACCGTGGATGTTGGGTAAAGAATCATATAGCCTGTAACTAATGTTGAAGAAGAGATTATGCAAGATTCGGCCATTCGAAACTATTTGAATGAAACGCATATGTGTTGCTGGTAGAGTAATTGTGTAGCTGTAATTAAGTCATTTGAAGTTTCCTTTGAAGTTAATATTCTTGAATATTGATAGTGGCAACAGTTGGGTCATTACAGATGTTGAAATAAGCCATTGAAGATGCTTGGGTTAGATAATTTAAATTGATACCATGAAGGTTGTCCTCTGTTCTACATTTAGGTTAAGTTACAATAGCATATCAAGTTTTGGGTCCTAAAGGTTTAGATTGTGCATGAAACTAAATTAGCAACTAGAGACAACTAGAATCATAACAGAGCATCTAGCAATGTCCAAAATATGATGCCCTATGACAAGGGATATTGGGATAGCATGTCATATTAAACATTACATAATGGAGTGGCAAAAAAAACAGGCTTCGTTGGGCCAAAAAGAAAGTTGTCCGACGTCAAAGCTTGTGAATACTACAGGAGGGAGATCTTCTTCGGATGAATTGGTGGCTGTTTGTTTCCCGATGGGAAATGACGTTCCCACATGTTGACCACATCACTGTCGAAGGGCTCCTCCTTAACGACAATCAGGATGTCAACCGAGGACCCAACCTCTCCCATCAAGACCTCTCCAAACTTATGTGTTTCGATGATAAGGGACCACCAAGCGCTAGCAATCACTTCATTTGGCATACATACGTAACAGTCTCATGAATCTGAAATAATCATTAAAATAATATATAAGCCATATCTATAAGCCATACATACAACATAGCTAAGTGAATTATACATATTATATTGATACATCACTTATAACGCTGACGTATATATAGCAACAACCTAGCTACCAAATTTCAGGCTTCATAGTTAGATACCAAATTGTTCTTTAAACAATGTCAAAATTATACATTGAACACCCATCTAGAATCATGTCCAAAATATATTACACTAGTTCTCAAATTCCAATTTGATGTACTGTATCAGAATGGGTGTTTCACATTCTCTATGTGGCTCTATTGAAATCATTTTCCAATAAACATGCCTTCGGTAAAGGAGATTGATTATAGATAAGACTCATAAAGCATTGATTTATTAAACTGTCAATTGAACATGTCATCTTATAGAGACCTGCATAGCAGTAATACATGGATATTTGCATTACAACAAGTGCAGAGATAGCATAATATGCTGCAATATAAAAATTGTATTCATTCCGCACATGTCAATGTTTGAGAAATATGATAGAGATATTGGGATATTTCGACAGAATTAAGTAATTTTCAATTGGAGTCATGTCTACTTTGTAATCTATAAATGTATCAACCCCACATATCACTTGCTTAGTTGGTTCGGTTCAATGAAACTAGTGGGTTTACCAAACTGTACCTGCGCACGCTTTGAGGATTTTTATGCGACTAAAAACCCAACACTTGATCTTTTTTCGCTCTCCGACTTTGTTTGATTGACAAATCCCAACAATTTAACAAAATATAAACAGAATAATTAGTATACAAAGATAGTGTCAAATGAAAGTATCTTTCTAATAAACTGTCTCGATATGCTTTGATTCGTGCTTGAACACAAAGTAGAGTACCTGATCTGTGCTTCTTCCTCCCTAGATTTAATTACCCAGTTCCTAACTCGTGAAAACAAGCTTTGTGGGTATGCAGGTATGTCTTGCAGTTTGTATCTGCAAAGACTATTAAAGAAAGACAAAACAATAATCAATAACATATGGCACACTATTATCAACAACACTACAAAACGAAATCCATCTCAAATTTACCCACAACCTGAAGTCCAGTAGATATATCTATCAACTACTCTGACCATCATTGCACTCGCAAAAACACTATACTATGAATTGAATACATTATAGCACCCAAAAAATGCTTCAGAAAAGGAACAAAACTGAAGGAAAAACTCACACTACTGAACCCACAATAAAGAATTATGTTAGAGCATTCAACGAAAAATAAATTAATTTCTCACATTCAACAATGGTTGAAGCAGTAGTTCAATTGCGAAAATGACAAACGCAATAAGATTCATCTAATTATATGTTTAGGAAAATCAAGAATGGATTGAAAGAGCTAAATTGAAAAGAACATACACGAAACCAAACAAACAAATAGTTCAGGTACTTCAAGTGCATTAACACAATTAATCTCATGGGCTGAGCATGAAAATCTAAACATAGAAATAGTGATAGCATTGATTCTTTTCTTCCTTAAAACCCAGAAACCATTGCTCAATTAACAGAGATATTATCTACCCATACAAAAATATATTGAAACTACCAAAATGTGGCTTTCCAGATCCGCTGACCATTTCGAATGCATAAAAATCTAAAAATACAACTCGATCTTTCGAAAATCGAAACATAGTTTATTTGGTAACAAAAAGTAAGTGAATCACAGAGTTATGAGTCAACATTTGCACAAAAACATAGCCTTCTCTTAGAAAACACACTGGTTGGAGCATTTGTTTGAGTTGAAAATAACAAAAATAAGATTCATCCAAAATGCAAACACAAGTTAGAAGAGAATCAAAATGCAAATAACATAGAATCTACAATTATTGACCAAAGCAAACACAAAAGGACAGGAAACTGAAATATGAAACAGTTTTTCTTGGAGTTGTGAGAGAATAAAGACTAATTTTTTTATCAGTCAAATATGAAATGTCTCAAATGACATGTATAAGTAGTATGAATGAAAGTGTACTCAAGTTTATGCTAGTGTGAAATTGTCTAATTATAGACGTAAAAAGAGTTTCACAAATTATGTTCTTTAAGACATCAAATTTATTGGTGAAAGTAGAGCATATGGGCCTATGGATCTATATCTATAACATATAATTATGCAACAACCAACATCCATTAAATACCAACGAATATGTCCACAAGAGAGGTTTGTGAAGAACTCATGAAGTGCATTGAAACTCAAATGAGGTGTAATCAAAAAACAAAAAAACCAGAAACATCAAACTACAACGAGGATCGTTAGTAAAGGAAGTAAAAAATTGTGAGAATAAACTAGCCCAGAATTATTCCAACACAAAAGTCAGTGAATCACAGGTAACTTCAATCGCTGTATAATTACGAGTCAGTATTAAAACAAAAAAACATCCCATTTTGTTGAAAAATCCACTGATTGGAGCAGTCGTTCGAGTTTTAAATAACAAACGCAAGATTCAACCAAAATATGTTCGCAAATAAATGAAGAATCGATTGAAAGGGCTTAACTCAAAAGAAGATACACTATCGAAACCCTAATCAAATCTGCATTTCTGGTTTCAAACACCATTGTTCGAATTTCACCTAAATATAAACACGCACATCTGAAGTGCGTATGCTTAACACATATCCTTACATAATAAACCTTGTATTTCTGAAATGCACTAAAACAAAAGATGTTACCTTTTTCTTCAGCCGTCCCTTCGATTGCTCCACATTTTTCGGGATTTTTAAGGGCGAGAAAGCCGGACTTGACGGTAACCGGCGGAATATCGGAGCTTTTTTTCGGGTTCGCTCCTAAAACTGATGAGTTCTGTTGAGTTTTTCTCTCCCTTCCGACAGCGATCGTGAATCTAGGGCATCCGATGTAGTTTAGCAAAATGGGATTTGAATTGATGGACGATGGCAATTTTGTGGTTTGTTGCAAAAGCAAGGGTGAAGAAGTCATTTACCATGATAAAGCAGGGTAGTTTCGAAAGAAAAACATGGCACTGTTGGAAATTGGTGGGTTTATAAACCCAACTCTTATCAGCCATTGTCCATCAAAATGGGCTCATTCCATGCTACAGGTTATGGTAATACCATAACCAGTCCGAATGGTGACACGTGGAATGCCTTTTGTCCTTACTTTCTTGTAAATATTATTTTATTCATGTAAGCAATAAAGTATTTTTTTTTAGAATTGAACATTATATGAGTAAATGACCGTGGTTATTCTCCCACCTAACTACTCTTCCAGAATTCTTTCATCCAAATAATAAAAGAAAATAAAAATTATAGGGTGGGTGTAGTGTAATAAATTTTTTTCACCCAAATAGTAAAAGAAAATGAAATTTTTATGTTAGGTGTAATGTAATAAATGAAAGTAAATAAAAATTATCTCCACCATTGTTACCCAAACAGTAAAGGTGAATACTCTCCACCATTGTTGTAATGAAAAGAAAATGAAAGTCTATCTCCTACAAATGTAGATTAGGTTCGTCGGACTCAGTCGGACATCGGCGGTTCTTGGAGCTTGTTGGATATTCGTTGAAAACTTCCACTCAGGTCTCTTTCTATACTTAAATTTTTTGTTGCATATTATGATGTGTAATATCATGAGCTAGTAACTATCATTCTATTAACTTTGTATAGATTTTAAATAAATGCAAACTAGATCTAGAATTAATATTGAAAACTTTTATGCATTTTTTATAATATTATATTTGATTTTATCTTTGAGCAGATTAGATTGTTTGAAATAATGTATTTGTATTTTACAATAGCAATGAGAAACATGCAGAATTATGTTTAGATGTTTTGTTGGAAAAAATGAATTCTCTATTTTATTATAGATGTCATCTCAGTATTGTTCTATTGAGTAGTGGAAAACATTTTATATGATAATGTCGTTTATTTTTTTAAATGACCTTTTTTTAGTTTAGTTGTTGTTGAACTAATTTATGAATAAACTTTTAATATTTAGTATAATATTTAGGCACTATTTTTTACAAATGGAATATAACTTAGCACAATCATCGTTTGATATCGATGGGGACAATGAAGAACGAGTTGAAGTTGGTGATATGTATGAGGAGCCCGAGTGTGACATTGAAGATAATCAGGTACAACCCTCTTCTTTTATGGATGAATTGGAGAGTAAATTGACAGAGGGTACAATAATGAGTAGCATTGAAGATGCATACTTAATTTATTGTCAATATGCACTTGTTAAAGGTTTTAGTGTTAGAAAGGGGGATCAACGTTGCTTTCCTCGCACTAGTGAACTCCAATCAAAGGAATTTAAATGTTGGCGTGAAGGTTCCAAAGATGAAAAAGCTTCTAATAAACAAGTGCCTGTTTATCAAAAAACTGGGACAAGAATCAATTGTAAAGCAAAACTTAGGATTTCAAGAGAAAATGGAGGGGATTGGAGAGTTAGTAGATTTATTATAGAACACAATCATGAAATGGTTGCTTCTGATCAAACTTATTTGTTGAGATCAGCACGTAATATTTCACATGCGAAAAAATCTACTTTGGAAGCTCTAGTCAAAGCAGGAATACCCGTGACAAGTGCTGTTTCTTTTATGGAAAATGAAGCACATGGTCCACAAAATTTGGGGTTTATCAGAAAGGATGCTTATAATCACATTGACAATTTGACAAGACATACTAGAGTTGAGAATGGAGATGCTAATACTTTAGTTCAACATTTTACTGATAAGTCTAACAAAGAGATTGGTTTTTATTGGAGCATGCAGTTGGATGATGATGGTAGAATTATGAATTTTTTTTTCAGGGATTACAGATGTGCTATTGATTATGATTATTTTGGTGATGTGTTGTCTGTTGATACCACTTACAAAACGAACAAGTACAATTTGATTTGTGCTCCCTTTGTTGGTATAAACCAACATAGGAAGAATGTGATGTTTGGGTTGGCCTTTATGTCAGATGAAACCGAAAGTTCTTTTCAGTGGTTGTTTAGAACATTTCTTGATTCCATGTCCGGGAAACAACCTCAAGTTATTTTCTCTGACCAATGTCAAGCTATGATGAATGCAATAGAAACGGTTTTTCCACATGCTCATCATCGTTTATGTCAGTGGCATATTAATCAGAATGCACCTTCACATTTTGGGCACTTGAATGGTGATTCGGGATTTAAAAATTTGTGGTATAAGTGCATGAATTATTGTGAAACTGAAGAAGAATTTGAGGAGACATGGCGACACATGATCGAGGAGTATAATCTTGGTACTCATAAGTGGTTGAATGGGATGTATAAATTGAGGAAAAAATGGGCAACAGCTTTCAGCAATGACAAATTTTCTGCTGGACTTTTAGCTACATCAAGAAGTGAGGCCACTAATCGAGTTTTGAAAGATGTAGGTAAAAAAACATTTACATTGATTGAGTTTGTTCTGAGTTATGAAAAAATTCAAAATAGATGGCGTGAAAGTGAAAAAAATGAGAATACTCGTTGTCAAGGGATAGCTGGACAAATCCTGAAACGCAACCCATTATTGTCTAATGCTGCTGATTTGTATACGTTGAATGTTTACAAGATGTTTGAATTGGAATTTCTTGAAAGTTTGAACATTATCTTTGTCGAACAATCAGATCTTGGTGATGGAGTTGTTGACTTCAAAGTGAGATCTCATAGTGAACACTCAAAAATTAGAAAAGTTGTGTTTAATAAACACAATCATCAAGTAAAGTGTACTTGCCATCACTTTGAGACAGTGGGGATATTGTGCAGACATGCTTTGAGAGTTTTTAATTATATGAATGTAACTGTTTTGCCTGAGTCTTGTATTAAGCAAAGGTGGTTGAAAAATGTTCGACCAAGAATCAACAATGAGGTTGAAGAAAGTGGCAACGGTGGTTACCGTAGATCTGGTTATGAATCTGACTTGATATTTGTTAATCAGACAATGAGGACTTCATATGATTTGGCTCATCTATGCAAATCACATCAAGAGTCAAGATTTAAGTTAACCGAAATGCTTGATGGTGCAAGAGAACAACTCTCAGATCTTGTCAAGAGTTTGAGTGTAGATGATTGTTGCATTGAGGGGTCTATTGACAAAGACAATGATCGAACTATTGAAATGCATTTACGTAATCCACTCACGGCTAAAGAAAAAGGCTTGACAAATGCTCGCATAACACGACATTGGGATGATCATGGAAAAAAGAAAGTAGGAAAAGGAAAGAGTAAGGTTGATACCTCAAGTAAGTTCTCATTTCTAAATAACTATATTTTTATACTTAGTGATCATATATTATGCAACTAAATGTGCTATTGTGGATTAAACTTTAGGTGCAAGAGGGTCTAAAAGAAAGCCACAAAGCTCACGAGAAGGTACAAACTCACAATCATCAAATTATGTACCATCACAACAACATCCTTCATATCCACCTCCGCAACACCCTACTTGTCCACCACAACAACATCCAACAATTTCACCATTACAATATCCATTTGTACCTCATTTTCAATCTCAGTTTGATGCTAACCAATCATATTGGCCATTTTCTAATCAAGAGGTAAAAAATACTATTTGTTGAATTTATTTATATTTCATTATTTAAATTTTTTATTTCTTCTTACATTCATATTGCAGGGAAGTAGTGGAAATATCTATTCCAATGGTCAAACGAATATATTTGGTTATCTATTTGGTACTCCAAACTCATCACAGGTATAGTCAAAGTTTTACGAACAATTAAAGTTGAGATGAATATAAGTCTAATAATTATTTTGTATTTCTTCTAATAGGGGCGTTCCGACAACAATTGAAGACTTGTTCAAAAGTTTGAAATGTTTAAGTGTAACCCGAGATAATTTTCTTTGAAATTCTACGACTTTCTTATTTATGTTGTTATGAAAGAATGAGAATTGATGTTGTTAGATGATTTCATGGATTGTGATTTGGCCTTAAAATATTTATTCGTATGAATTTATTCATCATTTACCTACGCATTTGAATGTTCTGTTTTGAACTTTAATAAAAATGTTTAGAAATTCCATGCTTTAATTTTTATTTAATTTTCTGTGATTTCCAAACGAAAATTGAAGTAATATATTAAAACATTTCTCAAAAAAGTACTTTATTGCTTTAGTTTTGTACCATATTTGTTAACCATGGTTTGTATCAAATGGAATAGTTTTACATGAATAAAATAATATTTACAAAAAAGTAAGGACAAAAGGCATTCCACGTGTCACCATTCGGACTGGTTATGGTATTACCATAACCTGTAGCATGGAATGAGCCATCAAAATGCACCGGGACTGACTTAAATTTTCGGGCCACTAACCCATCTCCCAAACGTGAGTTTGGGTTAGTTGGTAAACTCAGCACACCCTAAACACTCCTACCAAACGGGGTCTAGGAAAATAGAATATAAACTATTTTCTAATTATTTTCATACAATAATATTTTCTAAAGTAAAATAAACTAATCAGAATAATATTTATGGAGGAAATAAAAGCTCGAAGTCCTGCCTCAAATAATATCTACAAATAATTCTCTATTCCAAGAAACCTCCAATCTGTTTCTTTATCCAGTTCAACCCATAATTTGTTATATCCACTTTCCCTGCCATTGGGAATTAAACCATGCCAAATTAAATATAACGATAATATCTATTTCAAAATTTTATTTTATTTGTATCTTTATATGTATCAAAGTGACATAATTTGTTGAGTTACAATTAGGAATAAAGAGACTCAAACCTGAAATATAAATCAAATTAAGAGATACACTTACCATTACATTAAATCTTTAAATACAAATTAAATAGCACTATTAAATATAACATGATATCTATTTCAAATTTTTTTTTATATGTATCAAAGTGACATCATTATATAAATTAAATTGAGAGATACATTTACCATTAAATTACATCTTTAAATACAAATTACATAGCACTATTAATATATAGATATGTATGATGTGCGTACCTCAAAAATATTGAAATATGAGATATATACTCCATATATCCCAAAATAATTGTCATTTTAGTGTTTGAGATCTGTCCCAAAATACTCGTCACTATAGGAATTCAAGAAACATCTTTCCTAATTCTTTCAAAATGAACCCCATTTATTCTTCCTTACTAAATGCTTTGTTATTTTAAAGTGAGTATTGAAAATATATAACATATTAATACAATCACTTCCTAGTCCAATAGATTTATCTTTTTTATTAAATCAAATTGTGGGACTACACATTCCAATACACAATTATTAGATTTAAATGATTAGATTGGTCATTTTGTATGTCTCCTTAATTTGTTTGAAAATTTCTAAAACGTCAATTATTTTGGGACGAATGGAGTAATTAAGATATATACTATATATATTAGAGCATATATGATTATTTATTCCACATTGGTGTTTCATGTGATGTTCCAAAAAAACCTCCACACGACCAAGTGTAAAAGATGACATCATCAGTTTACACATAACATGAATTAAAAATAATGAAATATGAGATAAAACACTTACTTGAATAGAAGATCTATTTCGATAAAAAAAAAATCCACATAATAAACTTAACTAGCCTCCAAAAAACAAAGTCCCATACCACCTTATAAATAGTCCTACCCATTTCACACCTTTCTATGTACCAAAAATCTTGGCCTCATTACAAAACCAGACACCCTTTTGATCAATCCTACATTAATTTCTAAGAGGTTCAAACATGGCTGCCTCTTTTTCCACTACAACTTTTGAAGCTCTTACTAAATCACTGGTATACCCCCCCCACCCCACCCCCACTTTGATCTTCCTATACAACAAATCAAGTAACAAGTTCTTCATTTTTCTTGCAGCTGAATGTATATGATCCCAGCACGAGTTTCTTCGGAAACAGGATGAGATCAAGAGCTAACAGCTTCAAGATTTCGACAACCAAGTTTAGGGTTTTGGCAGAAGTTGATGAGAAGAAACAGAGTGATAAAGACAGGTGGAAAGGGCTTTCGAACGACGTTTCTGATGATCAGCAAGATATCACAAGAGGGAAAGGAATGGTGGATACTCTTTTCCAAGCTCCTAAAGGGGCTGGCACACATGATGCTGTCTTAAGTTCCTATGAATACCTCACTGCTGGTTTGAGAGAGTAAGATTCTTACAACTTGTGGTAATAATGATTTTTCTTTTTGTTTATGGAGTTTATTAATGATGACATTTTTTTCAGATTCAAATTTGATAATAATATGGATGGATACTACATTGCTCCTGCTTTCATGGACAAACTTGCTCTTCACATTGCTAAGAATTTCATGAATCTGCCACGTATCAAGGTTTGTTATCTGTTACTCTATTTGTCCCAAAATAAGCGTCCATATTTAGAATTTTGAATACAAATTAAGGAATGGATGATATGTCCATACTTAAGCAAACGTTCATTATGTATCATTTAATTTTAAGGACATTTTTAGAAGGATGTAATTAAACATTCGTCTTCTGAAATCCTATAATGACATTTATTATGGAACGAAAGAAATACAAATATTATTTTTAACTGTGTTAGATTATGTGATGATTGTTGTTTAAATATTATTTTCTCAGGTTCCACTCATCCAGGGAATATGGGGAGGTAAAGGACAGGGAAAAACATTCCAATGTGAGCTTGTTTTCGCCAAACTGGGAATTGAGTAAGTCCCAACTCTACTTTATTTTCTTAAAATCTTGATGGCCACTGGAAATTAATATGCAAATTTGGTCTTGTTTTTTCCTTTAAAAGTGACAAAACTAGTTTCTACCATCTTAATTACCTTTTTTTTAAATCTAAAATCCTTAATTTATTTGGATTTCTACATTCTATATATGATGGTCAAAAAATGACAAACTTGACATAGCATCACAACAATTAACATTTGAATTTTTACACATTTGTTAGTTTTTGTCTTAAGAAGTGTCATGTTCATTTCATATTTTTTGGGTTGAACTTGCACATGCCATTTAAAATATTTGTAGCATATAAAATTTTGACTAAGTTTGGGACAAGAAATGTGATGATTAAAGCCCTGTAATTATAAGACAAATTTTTCATTTTTGCTGATGATACATGATTCTAATATGTTAAGCTTTTCAATGAGCAAGTGAATACAATTAAATTTTGTGTTAAATAAACAACAAATAATCACCATGGATCATCACCTTCAATTTTTTGACAATTTGATACACGTTCGGACTTTCAGGCTCCAATTGTTGATGATGAGTTCGAAATTTAAAAACTTTCTTCGTCATATGTTCACGTGGCTCTGAATCTTGGCCTCTATCTTAGCAATTGGAGCTTGAAAGCCAGTTAAAATTTTGAAATTGATGATTTGTGGTGATAAAATCGAAGGATCACATTGTAAATAGAAAATCGTTAAAAGTGGTGATTTTCTAGTAAACTAAAAAACGGTTAAATTTTTAAATGAGGTGGTTGTAAACTATTATAACGACAAGTTTTACCGATGAAATTCGCAGCCCGATTATGATGAGTGCTGGAGAACTCGAAAGTGGGAACGCCGGAGAGCCTGCGAAACTGATCAGACAAAGATATCGCGATGCATCAGACAGAATCAAGAAGGGCAAAATGTGTGTTCTATTCATCAATGATCTTGATGCAGGTGCTGGTAGATTCGGAGGAACCACGCAATATACAGTGAACAATCAGATGGTGAATGCAACTCTTATGAACATCGCTGATAATCCCACTAATGTTCAACTTCCTGGAATGTATAACACTCAGCAAAATCCCCGAGTGCCAATCGTAGTCACTGGCAACGACTTCTCAACGTTGTACGCTCCTCTTATTCGTGATGGCCGTATGGAGAAATTCTATTGGGCTCCGACTAGGGAAGATAGGATCGGTGTTTGTTTTGGTATTTTTCGGACGGAAAATGTGCCGAGGGAAGATGTTGTGAAGCTTGTCACAACTTTCCCCGGGCAATCTATTGGTTAGTTCCCTTGTCTTGTTTTTGTTTGGTTGGTTAAGTTTTAGGATTAATATCAAGCAATAATGTTCGGTATGACGTTTTTCAATTTGCAATCTAATTTTTTTTTTTCTAATTTTTTTAAATCCAATTGCACCCAAGAGTGAAGTTCAAGAATTTTACAAAATGCAAACTAAATTCAGCCATTTTTTTGGGCCAAAAAGAAAGCATGTGACTTGCTGTCCTAATGACAAGGGTAAATATGTCATTTCATTTATAGGGCTAGAAATAGATTTGTGTTGCACTTTGAAAAACTGCTGAACTTCGAGGTGCAATCGGATAAAAAACATTTAGGTTGAAAATTGAAAAACAGACATACATTGACATTGAGTTGTTCTTAGATCTTAACATATCATGAGTTTTATTATGAAATCTAATAGTTGGTTATTTAAGAGTTCAATTAGGATGGGAAAAAAAATGCACTTAGATTTATTTATTATGCTTACTAGTTGCCAACAATTGGGCTTCTTAAGCAATCCTATGATCCATATATGTTTTGGCTTTAAGACATGAAACATGAGTAGTACTTCCAAGGGAGTAAGGCATGTTTTTTGATCTATCATGCAGACTTCTTTGGTGCAATTAGAGCTAGAGTTTATGACGATGAAGTGAGGAAATGGATAGCAAGCGTAGGAGTCGAAAACATGGGAAGTAAGCTCGTAAATTCGAGGGAAAAACATCCTGAATTTGAGCAGCCTAAAATGACTCTTACTAAGCTTATTGAGTATGGCAACATGCTTGTTCAAGAGCAAGAGAATGTGAAGAGAATTCAATTATCTCATAAGTATTTGAACGAGACCGCCCTTGGCGATGCCAACGAAGACATGATCAAGAATCGAACTGGTTTGGAAATATCATCCATACGGATTGAATAAAAGGTTTGCATCTCGATCATTTGGTTTTTGGTGAATTGGTTTTGAAGAATTTGGTAAGAATTTTAATCTTTTTGTTGAATAATTTTAATTTGAGATGATGGGTTGTTCTTCAAGACTGCATTGATCCTAATGTAATAATTTTGTTCGTTTTAGATTGTAGTAAATAAATGTTTTAGCAATATATATGTAAGAGTCATCACAGGTCAACGCATGTAACCAGTGTAATCTGTTGACTATTTTGTTATTCATGATAGTGTGTGGGGTAACATGTAAGCATTAAGAGTGATATAATGTTGAGACTCAATGCAAATAAGTTGGAGGAGTTTGTTTGCATGAGAGAAACAAAATCAATAAACTGTATTTTATTTGTGATAATGGTCGGTTTACAATATGTATTCTATCCAAAATTTCATTGTAGGGCCAAAAAATTCATAAAATTTCATTACCTATTCTAATTTGATATGATATAAAAAGGAACAAAAAAAAGGTTTCATGTTAGATTTGTTCCAATACAGCTACAAGATATATAGAATGTATATTTTTTTCATGTAATAAGAATAATTTTAATAATTAAAGTGAAATATGAGAACGGGAAAGTATTCAAAAGAATCAAACCAAGATTTGAAAAATTATATTAAAAATAAAAATATGAGGATTTAAAATAAATACAACTAAATCTGAAAATAAATAAAAAAAATCTCAAGATTATAAATTATTCCACCCCTATATATAGTAATTAATTCTACTTGAAAATCCTCCCAACAAACACTTAAGAAAAAAAGAAAAAAATATATAGTAATTAATTCTACTTAAAAATCCTCCTAAAAAACACTTTAAAAAAAAAAATGTAGTCTGTTCACTATTTTCTTTTAACTACCCCCACAAGTGTAAGGTGTAGGGTGTAGAAGTGGTGAGTAAGGTCGATCCCACAGAGACTGGCTATTTAGGCACTAAATAACTACTCAAATTCAATTTTCAGCTTTATTTAGGAAAATCAAATCACACCGATTGTAGATTAATTCAATAGAAAAGTAACTACGCGGATAAATTCACTCAAGAATAACAGATATCTAAGATAGGTTCTAGGACATGCTTTCATCTAATTCTCATCAAAACATTATTTTAACCAATTCAAGTTCATTAATCAATCACATGTGTCAAATTAACAGCTCTCCCGAGTCAGTTAACCGGTTGATTATTATGCCACCAGAGGTATCCCTACTCAATCTGATCGAAACATAACAACTCCCAAAAGTACCTAAGATTGATTTCTCATCACATAAATTCCTTAATCTCCCAATTTAAGTTTTTTTATGTATCATGTATTTATTCTTCCATAATTAAATCTCATCTCCCGAATTTTGATCTAATTACTAAAACATGCTCAATTTCTAGCTGAATAACCAAACAAACAATCAACTCATAAACACACAAATAGGATAAACGATCATGAACTTTGAATTGAAATTAAAGATCCATCTAAATTCGAATCAAATTACTAACAAACCCTAGAAACCCTAGAAAATTAGCTAGACATGATAATAAACAAACTCATAGACAAGATTGGAAATATCATATCTACTAATATTCAACAAGGGAAGAAAATACTAAAAACTCTATAAGACGATGATCTTGCGATTCCTCGATTTATTGAATTCTTTTTCAAATCATCTCAATACTTCTCAGACTATCCGTGTTTTTCTCTATGAATCTCTCTTTCCAATTTTCTCTCCTTCTCCTTTACTTCTCTTCATGTTGAGTATTTATATTGTGTTGGGAATCTTTCAAGTGAAGTAAGAAGTGAAAACACTTTAAGAAAACCAAAACTCTTCGAATTTCTGTTCACCCGGGCACGGTCGTGCTATACGGCACGGTCATGCCCCGTCATCAAGCACTTCTCTGTACACCAGCACACGGTCGTGCCCCACTGTCATGCCCACGGTCGTGCCCCACTAGCTCTTCTATGCGATCTCGTATTTCAACTTCTATTCTTCCTCGTTATTTTATGATTCCTTCCTTGGTCATCAATTACACTTGAAACTTGCACTTTTCTCATCAAAATCATGAAACTAAGCACAAACCCGTCAAATGCAACTTATACAACATAATATCATAAATCACCATAAAAACGTATCCAAATATATTCAAATGAATACATAAACATACGCAAAACTACGTGAAAAACAACACTTATCATAGTCGAATCATCATGACCCTATACATACTAGTGAGCACGGTCCAAAGCAATTCGAGGATAAGGAAATCTCCGGAATTGCTCCAAAGTTCGGAGATTTTCGGAGAATTTAAAAAAAAAATCTCCGGAATTGCTCCGTCACTTCGGTTCAGTTTCTTCAGGGATTCGGAAAAAATGAAGTGGATCAATTCGGGTTTCGAAGATTTAGATTTTTATAATTTAAAATAAATATTCATTGAAACAAAATGCAAAAAATAAATAAACAAATATATCGTACAACGTTATTTAATTTATATTTTATAACAAGTCATAATCTAATAAATTAGATTTGATAAAATTATTGAAGTAGGTCTCTTCTGGAAAATAATTATTACATTCAAAATTTTCTTTAAATTTTATTCTTCGATATCTTTCTACACCTCATTAGTAGTAATCAGAAAGTTCATCTTTCAAATATCTTATGCATTACTTTATATAAGTTATAAACCAATTATTTGATTAATACCTATTGAAGTTAATAGATTTTAAGTGCTCCCAAAATTATTCATTAAAATTATTTTATTTTATTATTTAATTCTAAGAAGTCTTAAAATTATAATAGTATTAAATAATAATAATAATAATAATAATAATAATAATAATAATAATAATAATAATAATAATAATAATAATAAACAACTTTGATATGTAACTACACAAAGACTTTTATGCACAAGGTGCACGGATCCTAGATCCGTGCACCACAATTTGGTATCCAACCCTTCCGGCCCATTATTATATATAAATTAATAAGGCCCAGCTATTTTATTTGTTTGATTTTATTTATATGGCCCAATTGTATTGGCCCAACTGTTTCATTTTCTTTTTGTCCACAAAAACGTTTTCTGGCCCAAATTTCTTATTTCTCTCACTTATTTCGCGCATCGTCTTCCTCTCTTGCATTCAAAATTTTTTGCCTTCAAAATTTCTGTTCGTAGTTGTAAGTAATCGTCTTCTTCTTTTGCGGAAACCTTGTTTGAAGTTGAATCCTTCTTCTTCTCTGCGATTTGTGTGCAGTTTCAGTACGATTTTTGTGCGGTTTCTCTATGGTTTGTTCTCTGCGATTTCTGTAAGTTACTGCAATTTTGTTTAAACCTTTCATGCAATCGTTTTTTCAATCGTCTAATATACTGTTGTTTCTACATTTTATGTTTGCATTATTTGGATTTTGTTTCAACGGTAATTTTTTTGAATTTTTTTTTTGTTTTTGGAGATTTATTTTTCAATTTGTTTACACTTCGTGTTCTCTGTTTTTTTTTTTGATGTTTTCTGTGTTATTCGCGTCTGTTGTTGTGTGTTCTCTGCGATTTCTGTAAGTTTCTGCAATTTTGTTTAAACCTTTCATGCAATCATTTTTTCAATCGTAGCAATATACTGTTGTTTCTACATTTTAGGTTTATTCTAGACTAGGTTTTTGTTTTGTGATATTGTTGAGTTAATGTAATTTGTTATACTTGCAATGTTATATTTTGATAAAGTTCAACTATATAAAACTGAACTTTGTAACAATGGATGATTAGAATGTAACTAAATTTTCATCGCATTTGTATGTGTCTCTGTTTTTTTGTGTTTCTTAGATTATTAATGAAACAGTTTATAGTGTACTTTGTTATACAATATTACTGCAATTGTTATACAGTATTAGTATATTTGTTATACAGTCAGTGTTCTAAAATTCGGCCTACGCGGCCGCCTAGGCGGCGCTTAGGCGCTAGGCGGCCCCTAGCCGTATTGATTTTTGCCTGTTCGGTCACCTTAGGCGCTAGGCGGAACAATTCGGCCCTAGGCGGTCTAGGCGGCCCTATTCGGCTCTAGGCGGCCCTAGGCGATCCAGGCGCCAAATACTTTAATTTTTTTTTAATTTTTTTTCTTTACATTTTTTACTTTTTTTTTCACTTTTTAGCAAAATGATGATATTATTAATGTATTATAGTCTTCTATCAAATTATTATTAATTAATTAGATATAGATAAAAATTTCATAAATTGAAAAATACAAATAAAAATAATTTTACTTGTCGTCTTATATAAAACCAAAACAATATGATATAAGAGTTCTAAAAATATTTTGTAAGGATAAAAAATTAAGAAAAATAGGTAAAATAATAAAAAAATTTATTTAATTTAGATATGCCGCCTAGGCGCCGCCTAGGCCCCGCCTAGGCATCTTAGGCGCTAGGCGCCAGTCAAGCGCCCGACTAGCGCCTAGCGAATTTTAGAACACTGTATACAGTATTAGTTTAGTTGTTATATAGTTGTACTGTAATTTGTTATGTTATAGAGTATTAGTGTAATGTGTTATACAGTATTAGTATATCTATTATACAGTATTAGGATTATTTGCTTAATTGTTATTCAGTTTTTGAATATTGATGCTTGCAATGTTATACAGTTTCCAGAATTAAAACCAATATGGTAAAGACTGAGGCAGTTGAGAAAAGACATACAAGGCAGACCACAAAATATTTAAAACAAATGGTGCATAAAACGAAGGCTCCGAAGAAGGAAGCCATTGAAAAGAAAATTAAGAAGGAGTCCATTTATGATGTTTGGTATGTTTTCTGTTTTTTTTATTGTTATTTTACTTAAAAAAAACATGTGTTTGTAGCTTAGAAAAATTATAATGTTAATTGTTTTTTTATTGGACAGTGATTTTGTGACACAATCAAGGCCTATGGGTCTTCATAATTTGATTTGTCAATTATCTGACAAGCAGAAGCAGGACATTGCTGAAATTGGTTTTGGAGGTTTGTTGTCTATGTCAATCACTAAATGTGCGAATCTTCATATGATTCGTTGGTTGGTTAAAAGCTTTAACAGTGGCAGTAGGATGTTGACTATAGGTAGAGGTAAAAGTTTTGTGGTTACAGCAGATGATGTTCATGATGTCTTTTTGTTGCCTAGAAGAGTAGGTTCTCATGTCCTAAAATACAGTAAGAATGAAGATTCAGTTTTAATTAAGCATTTTAGGGACATGGGGGTAAAAGCTAGTGTTCAATGTAAGGTTTTATTTGATTTAATAGTCAGTCATTTTTCATCTGGTGGTGATGATTTCAAGAGATTATTTGTTTTGTATGCTCTTTACACTTTTCTGACTCCTACTTGTAACAAGACAGTAAACATTAGTGTTTTGAAATCTTTGGAAGATGTTGATAGGATTAATCAGTTTGATTGGTGTGAGTATATTCTGGAAAGGTTGTGTGACAGTGTGTATGTGTACAATAACACACATTCAAAAAATATTTCTGGCTGTACAATGTTCCTGCAAATAGTCTATATGCATAGACTGAAGTGGAAAGGTGTTGTTGCACCTTCTTCACTGCCTCTCATTCAACACTGGAATGACAACAATATGCATAAAAGATGCATTGAAGAGGCTGCTGCGGGAACATATGGTGATGGAGAACTTATATTTGATATCTATCCCATTACGAAGAATGGGAAGAAGGATGGAGAAGAAGAAGTTGATAAAGAAAGGGCCAAAAAGAGAGCTGATGAGTCAAAAAGAGAAGGATCTGGCCAATTTATTAGTTTTGAACTGATGAACGATGAAATGAGTGATGAACAGATCAAGGCAGCTGCCAAAGATGTAAGTTTCCTCACTTAATAGTGTTATATGAACTTAAGTTATGTATTACTGTTATGTTAAGTTAGTAGTACTGTTATATTAATATATGTAGTACTGTTGTGTTATTTTAATGATACGGTTGTGTTTATTTAGTAGTACTGTTATGTTTACAATTACATATGTTGTTTTTAATGATTATATTTGTTGTTTTTTTATTTAGAAAATGGACAGAATTTCTCTCCTTTTCAAAAGGGATATATCAGTGGTATCTCACCACTATATATCAATTTTCAAATCAATGAAGGAGAGTGATTCTGAAGAAATGACAGATTCACAGAAGTTTTTTTCGGATGAGAAAGTGCATAGGGTCATCGATGAAATCATTCTAGATTTCATGAGTAAGGAGAAGGGTGTCCCATCGAATGAAGGAGCAGGTCCTGATTTTGCTGAAGAGATGCAATACTCAAATGCAGCAGATGTTAATGAAAAAGGCTATCCTGAAGCTGCAGCAGATCAAACTGAAGGTAGCCGCCCTCATGTTCGAGAAGACATCAATGATATGCCATCTTTTGATCTGCAATTGAGCCTTGTCACCACTCCTGAAGAGATCAATCCTAAGGCTGCAGCTGATAAAACCAAAGGTAGCTACCCTGAAGTTCGAGAAGACATGAATGTTGCATCCCCTCATGAGAAGATCGATGACCCTGTGAAAGAGACTACTGAGAAAGAAAATGTTGCTGCAACCACTCCTAAAACAATCAATGATCCTGACGAAGTGACAAATGAAGAAATTTCTGAGATTTTTGGATCTATGTCTTATAAGAGGAAGGCATGTCAGAAAGAGTCATTGATCAAGGTTTTTGGGAAGCATGGTTTTTTGTCCAATTTCTTTCGTAGATTTGGAAGATTTTTTGGGAAAATGGACGAGCAGTCGAAAGAGTTCGCTGATTATGCATTTTTTAATGATGATGATAAAATTCTTGAGTAAGTTCTGTGATTAGTAGTTATTTATTAAATATTTTTCAGTATTAATAAATCTTTATATTTATATTCACAGTGAAACCCTCTTTCGACATGGACCACTGCTCATCTTGTCCAGAAAAGACATCCTGTCTTTATTCCCTGATGATCAGATTGAGTCATCAGTATTGAACGCATGGGCGTTAATACTGAACAAATCTACTAATGATGGTTTAAGTAGATTTGCTTTTACACTCGATCATTCTGTAAGTATAATTTCAATTTGTTTTTTTTATAGTTTGTTTCTTTATTTGTTTTTATTCTTAACATTGTTGTGTTTTTTTATAGACCTACATGATTGAACTGATGGACGAGAAAGATTCAAAGAAGATGAAAGTCCTTGAGCAAAATATTTTCAATATTTGGGATGCTTGGCTATTAGTGCAGGAGCTAATTCTGAGTGTAGTTGATTTGGTATGTTAATTGTTATTAAACTTCATTTTAAATATAAACAGTATTAGTTATAACACCTAACAGTATTAATGTAAAACATATACAATATCACCTATAATTCTTAACAGTATTAGTTTAACAATTATTATCATTTTTCATTGTAGATTTTTGTTCCTGTCTGGTTTTCCCAGCACTACTATTGTATTGCAATACACTTTGCAAAAAAGAAAGTGTATTATCTTGATAACCAGATTTATGAGAACGAGGATAACAATTACAAAAAGATTGCTATATTGATGGTATGTTCATTTTATAAAGGTATAATATAATTATCTGTTGTACAATTTATAACTTATATATTTGTTTTTGCAGAAGTCTTGCATGGCCAAATATCTCATTCAAAAAAAATATCCCAGGGCTTATGAGATTGAAGATTATGAAATGGAAGAAGTTCATTTTCCTTGGAGAGCATTGGACTTTAAAGGGACAAATGATTGTGGAATTTTCATGATGCACAACATGACATACTTCAATGGTACTGTATATAATGAATCAGATTTAAGTAAGGTACGTTTAAGATAATTTATGTAGTACTGTTATGTTAATCTATATAGTACTGTTATTTTAAATTACTAGTACTGTTATGTATAAATTATATTGTATTGTTATATTAACTTATCTAGTACTGTTGTGTTTTTTCAGTGATACGTTTGTGTTTAATGAGTGATAATGTTATGTATATGTTAATAGTACTGTTGTTTATAAGTTTATGTATGCGTTGTATGTAGTACTGTTGTGTTATGTTATTCATACGGTTATGTTTATTAAGTGGCACTGTTACTGTATGTAATGAACCAGATTTAAGAAAGGTACGTTTAAGATAATTTATGTAGTACTGTTATGTTAATCTATATAGTACTGTTATTTTAAATTATTAGTACTGTTATGTATAAATTATATTGTATTGTTATATTAACTTATCTAGTACTGTTGTGTTTTTTTAGTGATACGTTTGTGTTTAATGAGTGATACTGTTATGTATATGTTAGTAGTACTGTTGTTTATAAGTTATATGTATACGTTGTATGTAGTACTGTTGTGTTATGTTATTCATACGGTTATGTTTATTAAGTGGCACTGTTATGTATATTGTTGTGCAGTATTGAGTTTTTAATTTTTTATTTTTTTTCATTGTAGCCAATTTTGAGAAAAGCGTTGAGAGCAGAATTTGCTGTTGCTATTCTTATGTCAAAGTTGAATGAGGAAAGACCAGAACTTCTTGATAATGTTACAAGGTTTTATTTGGCAAAACCTGAATACATTGTGGCTCGTAGACAACAGGCAGTTCAGGAAATGAAGAAGAAAAAAGCACTGGTTGCAAAAAGACCGAAAAGGAAGTGTGTTCAGAAGGATTGATGTTTGTTTATGATTTTGGTGGTGAAAAACAACAATATTTGTGTAATTTTTTTGTGTTCAACAGTGTTTGTGTAAAAAGGTACTGTTTAGTTTATTTTGTGTAAAAAGGTGAGGTGTTGAGGCAATGATGATTGGAAATTTGCTATGATAAATTTATATATATATATTAGTATTTTTGATCTTAAACATTTGTTTTGGTATTATATAAAGTTATTTGGTTATAACTTTATGTTATATTTTTTTTGATGTAGGTATACAATACGAAAGTGTAAAATGAAAGTCAAGGTAATCAATGAAACCTATATATTATACATGTTTTTTTAACTTTCTTTGTAAACAATAATAATACTTAAACTCAAACAGTATTAGCTATTAAACATAACGGTATTAGCTAGAACACATAATATTATTAGCTACAACACTTAATAATATAAACTATAACATTTAATAGTATTAGTATTAAACAGAAACGATATTAGTTATAATACTTAACAGTATTAGATACAACACTTAATAGTATTAGCTATAGCAATTAATAGTATTAGTAGTAAATACAAACAATATTAGTTATAACACTTAACAGTATTAGCTACATTACTTAACAGTATTAGTTATAATAATTAACATTGTTAGTGGTAAACACAAACAGTATTATATGTAACAATTAACAGTACTACCTACAACACTTAACAGTATTAGTAAGAAACATAAACATTATTAGATATAACAGTTTAACAGTAACAAAAATTAACAGTACTACTGAAAAAAATAATTCTGAACAGTATTAATTAAAGATATGATCTAAAACAAAGTTTCTTTTGGTATGTATGGTGTTAAACTTCCAAATTCTGATTTTGAATTTTTCTTTGACGAACTTCCTCCCTTCTTCTTTTTCTGAAAATGTCCCTTTAGTCTCTTGCTCCTACCTTTAGTGACTGCACGTTCTGGATCAAGAATAGAAGTAGAAGAATTTGACTGCTTTTCAGTTTGTCCGACACTAACATCAGTAACAGATGTTAAAGAATCAACAATAATATAATCTTTGTTGTAGCTTTCTTCCAACTGATTTATCGCATTGCTATTGTTTTGTGCTTTCAAGACTAAATTATAGTATTTCCTTATCATCGTGTGACGCCAAAGAACTCCTTCATTGCCCATTGATATGATGTTTTCATTGTTAGTGAACTTGTCCCAAACCAGTGACTTCACCAATTTTGTCCATCTTTTTTTAATGTACATTTCAGGTATAGATTGTGCAGAATTTATGTGGAGTATTCTCAAGCAATGGCAACACAAAATACCCATTTCTTCAAACATCTTGCAAGAGCATGTCACCATCATCAATTGGTAATCAAATATTACTTGCTTGCTTGCATTTTTACCATGATTGGACACTTCATAAAGTATTGTGGTACCTTCCATTCCAATAGTTTTGAAAGACAAACTATGCACTTTCTAAACTCTTCTTCAAAATATCTAAAAGCAGTGATTGTGTATATCTCAGAGGCATGTTTCAATATTCCATCCATAGGCAATTGACTTTCCGCAAACGACCTTGCACAATTGAATTCGTCTTGTTGTTCAGTCATCCTCCAACGTTTTATTGTGTTATTGAAAAGCGTATAAAAATCTGTCAAACTTGTTGTCTTCTTGGCATGAAATCCAATTGCATTATTTGTCGATTCACTTCTTTGTGATGAAAGAATACCAGCAGAAAAGTACTTCTTGTTTAAAGCTGTACACCACTTTTCCTTCAATCCGTAAAGTCGTGTGAACCAAGAGTGATCTTCGAGATTATATTTTTGCACCATGTTTTTCCAACAGTTTTCAAATTCATCTTCATCATCACATCCAGTTAAGCATTTGTTGAATTCACTCTTAAACAAATTGTCTGATTTCAACTTTGCAAATCTGCTTATTGCATTTTGTTGAAGATGCCATATGCACAATCTATGTCTCGTTGTTGGAAAAACCTGTTTGTCAAAATAAAATTAGCAATGCAGCAATATTACTGAACAGTTATATTTGTAATACTAAACAGTATTACTAAATAAGATATACAGTATTACTAAATAAGCTATACAGTATTACTTAGTATTCTGTACAGTATTGAATTCTAGTCATACCTTCTCAATTGTATTTGCTATTGCTTGATCTTGGTCTGTAAAAATTGTGATGGGACTTTGTCTACACATTGACTTGTTGAAAACATTGAACAACCATTCAAATGTTTCTATCTTCTCATCCGAAATGAATGCACAAGCGAACATGACATTTTTCATGTGGTTATTGACACCAACAAAGGGGGCACAAATCAAATTGTATTTGTTTGTCCTATATGTTGTGTCGAATATCATTACATCACCATATAATGCATAATCTTCCTTCATCATAGAGTCCCTCCAGAACATATTGGATAATCTGCCCTCGTCATCCAATTTTACTCTATAAAAGAAGTCATCTTCTTCTGCATCTTGCTCTTGTATCATATCTAAAACTGTTTGTGCATCACCTGCTTCAATTTTCTTCATTTTTATTTGATGCACCAAGTTCAAGTGATCTTTCATTGTGTGCCCAACTATATCCTCTCCACCAAAATCATATGCCATGTAACGGTAAGAGTCGGACGGTTTCATTCCTGACTCCATCATTGTGTGAATTGCTGCACGTTTTTCTTCTGTTATACGTCTCTCTGAACGATGCAGATGACTCCACTCTTTTCTTGTCAGTTCATGATTATGCATAGTCTCATGTTTTACTACCTCGTACTCATTTTCATCATTCAATTTGACTGTAAGAGATGTCTTGCAGTTTGTCCTTGTTGCTTTTGACTTCTTTGTTGAAATCTGTAATTGTATGTATAGTGTCATTCAAATAGTTTAACAGTACCAATCGATAAACTCAACAGTACCACTCAATAAACTAAACCGTATCACTAAAATAACAAAACAGTATTACATAATTTAATATAACAGTTCTATATAATTCATACAGTAGTACATAACCTGTTTTTGCTTGTTTTTGCATCCAGCAGATGAGCAAACATATATTTTCCCAAGTAGTATAGATGTATCAATTGTAGAGTATCTACTGTTTGATTTCCGTACTCCAAATCCAATCAAACGAGAATGTTTTTTATAGAGTTCATACATTTCATCAATAGTCTTCCGTTTGTATCCAATAAGTGAACCAGATAGGGCTTCAATATCTTCAATGTCATGAACGAATTCACTACTCTGTGAATCAATTTCAATTGTTGCAATACTCGGAAAAACTTCAACATTTGTTGTTTCATCTTCTACAATAATCTCAGTCATAGATTCTGCAATTGTATGTAAATTGTCATTGAAATATTATGACAGCACCACTAACTTATACATAATAGAACCACTCAATATACACAACTGTATCACTAAATTAACACAACAGTATTACATAACTTAACATAACAGTATATAACTTAATATAACTGTATGAAATTAGATGGATTTAAATTTAAATTACCAGTAATTTCTCCCATATTTTTTCAGATTCGTCCTTGAATCTTCAAATCGAACACTACATTAGTTTCAAACCTTCAATTAATGGGTAATCGAACACTGTATCAGCTTTAAACCTTCATCAATCAATTTATCGGCTTCAAACCTTCAATCACTGTATCAATGGCGGAATTTTTTTTTGTCAGAAATAGTATGGTCGAAATTTTATCAATGTTGGACGTTATGTCAATGTATCGAAATTAAATTAGAGTATTAGTATGTTTTCATGGTCGAAGAAGAGGTTACCTTCGCATTTTTTTCAATCGATGTTGCAGTTTTCTCCCCAAGCCGCCGCGCAGAGATGATGAACAGTGAAAGTAAAATTTTTTTTTTAATTTAATGGCGCGTGTTAACACGCGCCCGCCATATGGAGCGTGTCCTCGGTGCGAGTGGGCAGGAGCCGGTCCAGATTGTTGTGCACTGATCCACTGATCCGTGCACAAGTTGCACAGCAGCGTGACCCATGTAACTAATCCAATATAACAATACAAAAAAAAATGAATTCAATGATACATACAAATTTATATATAGTTACTTTTTTGAAATCGGTTCTATTCGGTTCTGAATCGGTTCTTCGGTTCGGTACAATTCGGGTTTGACACAAAAATTAATCGAAGCGGTTCAGTTCGGATAAAGTCAAATAACAACGATTCTTTATCAATTCGGATTGTTTCGGTTCGGGTTTCTCCACGGTTCGGGTTTCTCCACAGTTCGATTATTTTCGAGATCCATACTCACCCCTAACATAGTAATAAGTTCTACTTAAAAATCCTCCCAACAAACACTTAAGAAAAAAAAAATATATATATAGTAATTAATTCTACTTAAAAATCCTCCTAAAAAACACTTAAGAAAAAAAGAAAAAAGAAAAGAAATTGTAGTCGAATCATCATGATTTTGCTTCGAACTATGAGAAAGACTTTCTCAAAAGCGTGTGAAATCGTCATCCAAAAAAAACGAAAGAAAAAAGAAGAAAATGTAATCGAATCACCACATTCAAAACACTTATAATCACTCTACTTTTCTAACAATTTTCCCAGCAAGCCGGTACTATTCGAAAGAACGGTTACATTGTCATAAAAAACCGTCCATGCAAGGTTGTGGAAGTTTCAACTTCCAAAACTGGAAGCATGGCCGTGCTAAATGTCACTTTGTTGGAATTGACATCTTCACTGCCAAGAAGCTTGAGGATATAGTCCCTCCTCCACAATTGTGACATTCCACATGTTAACTGCACTGACTATCAACTCGTTGACATCTCTGAAGATGGATTTGTGAGCTTGTTGACTGAGAATGGAACCCAGGATGACCTTAAACTTCCGACTGAGGTTTGCTTAGGGGAAGGATCTTGTTGTGAGTGTAATGTCTATCATGGGAGAGGAGCAAATTTGTGCCCTCAAAGATATTGGTCAAAGTAGAGTTCCATTGGAACTATTCGATGGTTTTAGATGATTATAGTTAGTTAATTATGGGAGGACAATGAGCCGTTTGATGATTCACGATTGTCGGAGGCTGAAGCATCGATGGTTTATGCCCTCGACTAGTAAGAGACCACTTTCCTATTACTAGGATGTTGTCGGATATGCTATCATGGTTTTTTACCTTTTCTTTTTAGCCTTGGAACAATGTTTGAAACTTGTTTAAAGGTGTGAGGCGGCAACCTTTTAGACTTGTTACATTGCTTATGAGCAATGTGTCTTCACTTATAAATTAGTCTTCTTTCCATAAAAAAAAAAAACTTCTTCATTCTACATATAAAACTTGTTCACTATAAATAATGATGATGTTACAATATTCTCCCCGGTCTATGGTCTATTCTAAAGGATAACTATGAATCACTCACTATTATACAATGAAATTCTCCTCACCTATTTGGTGGATGACTCACTTTCACAATGGTGACTACTTTATTCTCTCTAAGTCTATCTCTCAATTCTTAGATGCCAAAGTCTTCCTTACACTTCTCTATTTATACTATTTAGTACACATTCTAAATAGATGCATTAATACAATATTTCAAGATAATTCTATTTATAATACTCAGTGGGAGATTCTAGAAAGATATATTAATGCAACATTTCGAGATAATCTAGAGAGATGTCTCCCTCCATTTGACTAGAACTCTTTAAAAGAACTCTAAAATATGGACACTTTCTAAATAATGGGCTATGAACCATTTATTTATATGGGAATCATCATTACCTCTATTTTATTTGATATTACATCTCGTGTTTCATAACATTTAATACATGTTAAATGTTAATTAATGATACATTCAATACACGTGACGTGTGATGATCGTTTTAAAATTAAAAATATAACATCAAATGCAATAGAAGATTTTATATGTCTATTAACTTGATCTTCCCCGCCTGCAAGTAAAATATCCACAGCTTAAATTGGGAAATTTGATATTAAACTAAATGATGATGAGTATTTCAAAAGTTCACAACAATGTATACCATTCCTGGGCCCTACTATTATTGCCACTGCAAACATAATATTCATTGATTTGTTATTAATACAAGTGAGTCTTTAATGATTTTTTTGGTTGCCATTTCATTTAATTATTATTTTTACCTGCATTACATTATTGTGATTCAATATAGGGTGCCTAATCCACATAAATTGTTTTAGTCATTTAATTAGTCATTTTAAATAAATTATTTTATGAAGTTAATTTATCTCATCCTTACAATCATTTTACACACAAATTATTGGTTCCTAAATCCTAATTGGTCGAATTATTTATTCCTATGTAATTGAGTTGACGATTCATAATTAAATATACATATGATGAACACTACACATTTGAATTGATGAAAATTGACAACAAATAGGTGCTGCAACCACCTTAAAAGCCCATCAGATTGGAATTAATTTCTACAAACATATTTCAATTAGCATTTAGGGCCACTAACATATTTTACCAATTCCATTTCAAAATTTTTAAGTCAAAGATCACCCAATAACACTACACTAAAAAATTCCCACCAATCTACTAAATTAATTCCTGATAACTATTAATAATTATAATAAATTGAAAATAATGCTTTAATAAACTACATGGCTTGTCCTACATTAAATCAGTCACGTCACATTCTACTGCTATCTGCCAAGAGTTATATTGTTCTGTACTGCTGAATTTGTTGGAAATAATTAAAATATGCCTTTAGTAATATTAAATTTCCTATAAAGTACTCCCTCCGCCCCACTCAAATTTGCACGTAGGGACGGACACGGAGGTTAAGAAAAATCTGTTTTGGGACACGGAGCTCAAGAAAAAGCTGTTTTTGTAGTGTTAAAGTTGAATAGTAAAGGGCAATTTTGTAAATTTTATTTGCCATTTTTGGAGTGTGTAAATCTGAATGGGACGGACGAAAACGGAAAGTGTGCAAATTTGAGCGGGACGGAGGGAGTATCATCGAACTTTTTTTTTTTTGGCCCTTTTCTTTTCTTCTATTTTTCCCTTACTAATTAGGTTTCCCTTAATAAACTGTTTGTTTTCTATTATTAAGGCTTGCCTAAAAACTTCTATCATATATTGTTCTCACAAGTTTCTTTAATTTGTCTAAAAAGTTTCACATACTTGGCTCAAAATAGTAACACACAAATTTATATAAGACAAAGTTGATATATATTTTGACGAATCAATATTTAGTTTCATAAGTTGATTTTTACTTTGTGATTAATTAAAATTATAAAGAGATTATTTTTAAACATAAGGTCTACTTACTTAACATTCTATTTTTTTGTTTCGATGTTCGGTCATAAATTTTAAAATTATATGTTCGGCCATGAATTATATGATCTTAAAATTAAATGTTAACATCAAATTAAAGTTCTAATTTTTTTTAGCAATAACATGATCCCTTTATAAAATTTATATGATCTTGACGGCTTAAAGTTTTTTTTTTTTAAATACCTTAAGTAAATTATTTTGACCCATTAATTTGAATAATACCTTAAAAAACATTTTGTTTAGTTAAGAAATTATGAAGGACAAATTAGCATGTATTATTTTATAGTTTCAAAAATATTAATTATTGATGTAGGTGAAAAAAGTATTCGCAAATAATTAAGACAAGTATATTAATTAAACAACATTAACTAATTAATATATATCGTTTATTAGATATAATAAAATATAAACATCAAATATATACAATAAAGAAAACAAGATTCATAATATTCTCTTATAACATCTTCTTTGCTCTCTTTCTTTTTCTTGTTTTTAAAAATATGGGAAAATAAATCAGGTGAGTATTAAATTTCCTATCAGCTATATAAGCAGCACACTGTATTTATTATTGGTGGACTTCTGATACTGAAACAGCTGGCCTGTAAAATACGAATATAAATATCTGTTTATAACTAATATATGAAAAAAATCTCTCTCACCTATTTTTTTTTTCTTTTAATGCACAATTTAATATCTATATTTATTATTCTTATATCTAACTTTTTTCTAAAAAATTATGTGAGACATTCTCACGAATATAATTTCGTAACATGAAATTGTATTATTCATAACTCAAATTTATTTCCATAAGACAATCTTTATTTTATAAGTTATTCGTCTCATAAAATTAGATAAGTTAGAATTCTCCTTTTTTTTTTTTCCTTTTCCCCCACACTATATTTTTTGATACTTTCACATTCCATTAACTTTTCCTCATTCATTAATGAAAATTAAAACAGCAAAAGCAAGGGATTAAACAAATAAAAAAAAGGGCAAAATATGCATTTTTCTTATAAAAAAATAGAGAGACGTTCATGTTTATTTGATATTTATTTACATATTGTCTCACACACAATCATGGACATTTTAGACACACACAAAAAAAAGTGATTCTTACAAAATTCTTTCGGGGATTTAATTTTGTAAAATCGGTCAACCCAAAATCAACATTTGAATTTTTATGAAAGGTTCATGGATAATGTCTCACAAAGATAGTCCATTATTCTTTTTTATCTGTTTTAAATTACAGTCACTTTCCTTTTATTAGCAGGATATATAATGTCTAAAACACCATTAATTAATGTTTGTTTGAATCAATCACTTTGTAAATGTTAGTGTCTTTTGTTTAGTCATCAATATGTATAAATAAATATGAAATAGGAAGTTTGTGAATTAAAATTGTTTTCTTCAAGTAGATTAAATATTTTTCCTAATCTTTGTAAAGTGTGAACTTTGTCTATTTTTATTGAGTATATCTGTAAAATCGTTCCAAGTATAACTCTAATCATCGCACAATCTACACCTTTAAATAAATAAATGGATACCACTTAAATTTTCTACAACCATCTTAAAAGCCCATAGTTTGGAATTAATTTCAACAAACATATTTCAATTAGCACCACTAATACAAGCCATTCATAACATATTTCACCAATTAATTCCATTTCAAATATTTAAGACAAAGATCACCTAACAACACCACACTAAAAAATTCCTACCAATCTTAATAATCAAAGCATTAATTTGTCTCCCACTCTCTCTCACCTCTGCAAAAACCTGTGTACCATACTCCTCTCTCCAATGGCCACCCCTCTCTCTCTCCTCTTCTCTCTCATCTTCCTTCTCTCCACCCCACTCCCATCCTCCTCACAGCTCACCGAGTTCACCTACACCGGCTTCTCAAACCCCAACCCCAACATCTCCCTAAACGGCGCCGCAACGATCGAGCCCACCGGAATCCTCCGACTAACCAACGAAACCACCAGATTGAAAGGCCACGCCTTCTACCCATCCCTGATCCAGTTCAAGAACTCCACCACCAACGCCACCTTCTCCTTCTCCACCTGCTTCGCCATCGCCATCCACCCCGAGTACCCCAAGCTCGGCGGCCATGGCCTCGCCTTCGCGATTTCGCCGTCGAAAGAGCTCAACTCCTCTCTCCCCAGCCAGTACCTCGGCCTCCTCAACTCCTCCGACGGCGGAAACTCCTCCAACCACCTCTTCGCCGTCGAGTTCGACACCGTCCAGGATTTCGAGTTCGGAGACATTAACGACAACCATGTCGGAATTGATATCAACAGTTTGAAGTCCAATTCGTCTGCTGCCTCTGCTGCTTACTTCACCGATGATATGGTTAAGCATGATCTTAATCTGAAGAGTGGGAACCCCATTGTGGTCTGGATCGAGTATGATTCGATTACGAATCTTGTTAATGTTACTCTTTCTCCTTCTTCTTCGAAACCTAGGACTCCGGTTTTGTCTGCTTATGTTAATATGTCGGAAATTCTTCAAGAGAAAATGTACGTCGGATTCTCTGCTTCGACGGGGTTGCTTGCGAGCTCGCATTATGTATTGGGTTGGAGCTTTAAGATGAATGGAAATGTGGAATCATTGGATTTGGATTCTCTTCCATCTGTTGAAGTGGTTAAGAAGAATCATGTTAAATTGATCGTAAGCCTGTCGGTTTTTGGAGCCGTGTTTGTGTTGTCTTCGATCTTGATTGGTGTGTTCTTGATCAAGAAGTTCAAGAATCGAGAAGTGATTGAGCCGTGGGAGCTTGAGATTGGCCCACATCGGTATAAATACAGAGAGCTGGAGCGAGCTACGCGAGGGTTTAAGGAGAGTGAGGTGCTCGGGTCTGGTGGATTTGGCCGAGTGTACAAAGGGACATTGAGGAATCCGAGAATCGAAGTGGCGGTGAAGAGAGTGTCACATGATTCGAAACAGGGGATTCAAGAGTTTGTGTCTGAGATTTCGAGCATTGGTAGGGTGAGGCATAGGAATTTGGTGCAATTATTAGGGTGGTGTAGGCGCGGAGGCGATCTTCTACTTGTTTACGATTTTATGCCTAATGGAAGCTTGGATAAGTTCTTGTTTGATGAGCCCAAGTGTGTGTTGAGTTGGGAGCAAAGATTTAGGATCATCAAGTGCGTAGCGTCCGCGCTTTTCTACTTGCACGAAGGGTACGAGCAAATTGTGATACATAGAGATGTTAAGGCTAGCAATGTGTTGCTTGATGGAGAAATGAATGGTAGATTGGGGGATTTCGGGCTTGCAAAGTTGTACGATCACGGGTCGAACCCGGGGACGACCCGGATCGTGGGGACTTTAGGGTACCTGGCGCCGGAATTGCCAAGAACCGGGAGGGCTACAACGAGCTCTGATGTGTTTGCATTCGGGACTTTATTGCTTGAAGTGGCGTGTGGGCGAAGGCCCATCGAGTCCAAATTGGGGCCCGACGGGTTGGTCTTGGTTGAGTATGTGTGGAATAAGTGGAAAGAAGGGAGGATTTTTGATGTGGTGGATGTTAGAATGGAGGGTAGATTTGATGACAATGAGGTTTTGATGGTGTTGAAATTAGGGTTGATGTGTTTAAATAACCAACAATTGGCAAGGCCTAGTATGAGGCAAGTTGTGAGCTATTTGGAGGGCGAAAGCGAAGTGCCCGACGTTTTAAGGGCACCGGGGGGCTGCCCCAACGAGGCCGGGTTCGAGGACTATTTGCATTCGTATGCGTCTTCTTCGTTTGATAAGAGCTCGAGTTCGTATACGGGCATCGGAACCGGTGACGTGGATATGATCAGTTTTGCATCTATCTCTACTTCACCTCTTACACGCCTTAGGGAAGCTAGATAGAATGATTTATTTGATCTCACTTTGATGTTTAGTACTAATTTTTCTTACTCTTTGTGTGTTATCAAGAATGAAGATTTTGTGAAAGTTTCTAATTTTCATCCCAAGAATAGGGGGAATAGTGTTTCAGTATTTTACATTAAGGGAAGAGTAATGGTATTTGGATTTATTTGGAGAAAGAAGTATGGGAAGATCATTCTTTTATCAAATAGTGTGATATTGCAACTATAAAATTGAAATATAATATGAAGGAAAAAATGTTTTTTTTTTTGCCTTCTAAATTTGACTCATCAGTTTTTTCATTTTTTATTTTCAGGTAAGTGTCTTTCTATGTTTTGGTGAATTACATGTGTAGAGATTTGGTTAAATTATCAAATAAACCTCAAGATTTATAAAAATTATAGCAAAATCCTTTAACTATGCAAAAACTAACTAAAAAACTCACACAAGTTTCTATGAATAATTTAATTCGAACTGGCTCATTTTTATCAAAACATATAATATATATTATCAAATTTTAAGTTTCTAGGGGTCATATATTTAAAATTATATAGGGTCAATGTCCTAAAAAAGAAAAAAGAAAAACCAAAAGATTGTTTACTTGTGGTGGGTAGATAAGTGGACCAAACATAAATATTTTTTAAATATAAAAACTAAAGAAAAATGGAAAGACAAATGATAAACAAATCCAATAAGAAAAATTTAGAGTATCAAACTTTTTTTCCCTATAATAATAAAAACATAAAAAATATCTAGTGTTATTTTAAGGAATTATATATACTTAATTAAGTAGTCAAAGATTAAACTTGTGGTGGGCCCAAGTGGAAGTGATAAGATAGAATATGTAAAATTCTCAAAAACTAAAAAAAAAAAAAAAAAAAAGAATTGGCAAAGCAGCCACTGTGGTTGCTTTCCTTCATGACTCATGAGTGGACTGTACACCCAATTATTGAACCCTCTCATTTAAGAGCTTTTGTATGATCGTTAACTTTCTATTTTACTTTCTCAATTACATATATATTTTCTTTGTTTTATTTGAGTGTTAACATTTTTAATTTCATTTATTTAAATTGTGTCTTTTGTTGATCATGCTTGTTATATTTTTATATTGTTCTATTAATTAATATAAGAAAGTATGTAAGATGCCGCGGTGAAATTTTATAAGAAGTATTTTATATTAAGTTGTAAGGTAGAGAAGAGTTAGTAAGGGGGAGTGTTATATGTTTTTCATATAACAACAATCATTTAAGAAAATTATAAATTTAGGACAATAATTTTTCTTAAACCAAAACATTAACTTTAATCATAAAGCATAATATATATATATATATATATATATATATATATTCTTTTTCTTATCTCTCCCTTTTATGTAGAGGTGTTCATCCGGTTCGGAAAACCGTTGACCCGGTTTCGGTTCCAAACCGTAAACCGGCGGTATTTATCTTTTTTTTTTAAATGTATATTTAATATAAATAATATTATGTATTTATGTTATTTTACTTTTTAATTTAAAGTTTTATTGATTATTACTATTAATTTGTATTATAAGTTGTAATTCTTTTAGGTTTATGGTTTGTATTTGGTTGTATTTAAATTGTAATTTCTAATTTTTGAAATTGTAACTTATAAGTTGTAATGTAGTATTGTTGTAACTTGTAAATGTAAGTTCTATTTTTTAATTTATATCAAATTATTTACTCAAAAAACATTGTAATATATGAATACTTGTAATATTTATATGGAAATTTAATTTTTAAAAACTTTAAAAAATTATAAAAAAAACAAACCGGTGGTTCGAACCGGAACCGAAACCGGAATCCCCACAATTTGATTCCGGTTTGGCCCTCCACAGTTTTTCGAACTAGCGGTTCCAAATCGGAACCGGCAGTTCGAACCATTTGAGCACCTCTGCTTTTATGTTTCGATAATGTTTTCCCTGATTGAGACTGTGAATTCGAAACTTCTTATTTCTCTCTAATTAATGAAGTTACGAGAGTTTTTTTTTTTAACTTAAATAACAATATTTTACTACATATTAGTTGTTTTATCAATAATCCATTTGAATCTTGTATTACATATTAGTCATTACATATTAGTTGTATTACATATGTAATACAAAATTGAAATGGATTATTGGTAAAACAACTAATATGTAATATAAGATTCAAATGTATTATTGGTGAAACATTAGCCAATATGTAATACAATATTGTTATTTAAGTTAAAAAAAAAAAAAAACAACGAATATGTAATACAAAATTCAAATGTATTATAGGTGAAACAACTAATATGTAATACAATATTTGTTATTTAAGTTTAAAAAAAAAAACTCTCGTAACTTCATTAATTAGAGAGAAATAATTCAAATTCAGATCCTCCGCACATCAACATATACGATTTGTTAGATTAGATGTACAAAAAAATTGATTTAATAAGAAATTAAGAGTCTGAACTGTGAATAAAAGATTTAAAAATTGCATTAAAGTGATTTACATGTTTTTAGATTCCTTTTCTTTTCGTGCTAGCTAGGTCACATGTTTTGGCATGTAGAATTTTTTGTTTTTGTTTAGCAAATGTACAAATATATCGTGTACGTTGTGTATATAGTTGAACAATAATGTATATGTAATTTTCTTTCAAGTTGCAATAAATCATATTAATTGAAAGGATGCGGCTATCCGCACCCCACATATTACTAAATACACCTCAATTGTGTTGTTATTGTTCACCCCAAATGTACAAATATATATATATATATATATAGTTGGTTTTATGTGCACTTGGTGTACATGCAATTCGGGTCGACCCAATTTTGACCCGGATCCACGTGTTTTTTGAAATTTTTTTTTGCTTCAGGTTGTTGCCTTTATGTTGTATTAGTGTGACATTTATGTTATAAATATGTGACCTTTATGTACAACTATCATGACCTTTATGTACTATAACTTAGAAAAAATGAAAATTTTCAACATAATTTGAACTGTATACCTTTATGTGATATCAATGTGACATTTATATTATATCATGTCACCTTTATGTACAAATATTATGACTTTTATGCACTTTTATATATTGCACAAAAGTCAGAATATTTGTACATAAATGTGATATAAATATAACATAAATGTCACATTGATATCACATAAAGGTATACAATACAAAATTGTGTTGAAAATCTTCATTTTTTTTCTAAGTTACAGACATAAAGGTACGGATGTTTGTACATAAAGGTCACACATTTATACATAAAGGTCACACATTTATAACATAAAGGTTAAGACAAAAATTTGAAAAATAAAAATAAAAAAAATAGAAATTCGTGGATCCAGGTCGGATTGATCGACCCGCATTGCACGAATCTTAGATCCGTGCACCTGGTGTACAGGAGTTTTTATGATATATATATGATGTAAACATGATGGGCAATAAAATGTTCGAGTAAATCATTAATTAAAATAATTTATGATAATTGATAAGAGCATACAAAAAATATGTTGTAAAGATTATTGGCCATCATAAAAACTTCTTTATCCAATATACATATATGTGAGGCTAATTTAAATAATATTGTAAAATTATTTCTGAATTAATAAAATATCTTGTGTGGAGAGAGATTAAAAAAATAAACAAAGTCGCGAACTCTGGATGTGATTATACGGAAATCACATACACAAGCCGCGACTTTACTGCAAAAATACATTTCCATATTTATTTGTTTTTAATCAATTTTTGTAAAAGTCGCCACTAGCATCTACAATTTTATTTGTTATTTTAATTATTTTTTGTAAAATTCGCCACCATGATTTTTGAGTGAAGTCGCAACCAACACGAGCGACTTTATTATTATTATTTTTTTAATTTTATTACATATATATATATATATATATATATATATAATATATATAACATAATTTCGATATCAAACACTACTCTTTTAAAATTATTATAATTGGTGGCTCGAATGAAAAAGTTAACTGAAATAAATGATGTTGACAATAGAATATGGTATTTGATACGGCTACATGAGTGCAAGTAAGTTGACAGAAAATGGGTCAAAGAAGGTTATATTTTAATTAATGGAATAATACTCGGTCCAATTCTATTCAAAAATTTTAAAGGTTTTGTCATCATAAATTAAAAAATATTAAAATCGGAAAAAATATTCTTAAGCAATCTTTTTTTCTACACATTTCCTGATTTATAATGAGATCAAAAATGAAAGAAATCAAATAAGAGATCTTTTTTGGATGATTAGGAGGAAGCAAACATGGAAGAAAAATGGCAATACAGGTATAGTGGAAAAAATAAAGAGAAACAAAATTTGATCTTTAAAAAATCATTTAAATGGAATTGAAGGAATATTAGGCATAAATTTAAAATTCACAAGAATAAATCTTTTGAGCTTACCGTTGGATTTTTTTTCAAAACTTAATAATAATTGTATTATAAATTATTTTTTAGATTAATTCTTATATAAGACGGTCATATAGAGCTCATTATATGGTCTTGTCAACATGGGTCGACATGACCAATTATTATTTTAATAATTTGACAATTAATTAATATTTATATGCATAATCATGTGTATCATGTAATTCTTTTATGTGTATCAAATAAATCCATCATTAATTTGACAAATCATAATTTAACAAGTAATAAGTTTATTCTTCTCATCATGTAATACTTTTGTCTGTTTCATATAACATTTTTATGCATATCAAGTAGTACTTTTGAGAAATTATAATTGACAAGTAATATATTGTGTATCACTTTTGTGTGTGTCAGGTTATAATACTTTTGAGAAATTATAATTTGACAAGTAATATTATGCAATATTTTTATGTGAATCGGGTACTAGTTTTGGTTCCAAGACTCAAAATTCATGATTAATTTGAGAATTTGTGTTTGACAAGTAATATTTTTATACTCATCATCATGTAATACATTTGTGTATATCAAATCATATTATTTTGTGTATCATGTAATACACTTTTACATATTATGTAATACATATATAAATATTATACGATACACAAAATTATTTATTTGAAATATATAAAAGTATTATCTGATATATAAAATAATGTATTTATTTGATACACATAAAAATATTACATATTGTAAAAATATTATTTATTTACACCCATTGACCCAACTTGACTCATGTTTCACAATAGACCTACATTCATTTTAAGCATGTTGAGTATTTATTTAAATTCTTTAAATTTGGACTAATATACACATGTAATTATGGAACGTGAAAGAAAACTGAGGGTGAAGAAAATCTGGTGGGTTGACCACCATTCATGTAATAATGTGACTAATGTAAGTTGACTAGTGGACTAAAAAGTATAAATGTTAGGTGATGGAACCACTGAAATTACATTGGACATCACTGCCGACATATACAGATGGGTCCTAAATTAGGGATAAAATCATATTTAGTCTTATAATTATTGTTTTTTTTTCATAATTAGTTCCATAACTATATGTTTTTTCAATTTAGTCTCGTAACTCAAATAATTGTTCGGTTTTGGTTCTAATGTCATCGGAAATTTCAAAATCGATTAGTAAATTGTCACATGAGTTGCATGTGACATCCGATTTGGGGGTTTCCGTCGATGACTAATGACATGGCGTGAGTTTTGACTTTTAAAGATGTGATGTTTACTTATTTTTTTAGAATTTGTTTTAATGCTTTAACCATTAGAATAATTACAGTTCACGTCATGTCATTAATTATCACCGAAAACCTTCAAATTGGATGTCATGTGCTACTCACGTGACAATTTTTCAGCCAATTTTGAAAATTTCGGCTACATTGGAACCAAAATCGAACAATTATTTAAGTTATGAGACTAAATTGAAAAGGCAAATAGTTTTGGGACTAATTGCAAAAAAACGATAGTTATGGTACCATGAATAAGATGGTTCTGTTAAATCATCTCAACAACATTAAAATCCTTTTTTTTTTTGAACCACATTAAAATCCATTTTGTATATGTTACATATAAGTTTCCATATTTTATGTGTAAATGATGTATACATATGTGTATTTAGTAGAATAATTAGTCCACAACCGTTGGAATATGTTGAGAATTTTTTTTTTTTTTTTGGATCTTTATGATCTTTTGGGCTACGGCCCAATTTTTGATATAAATAATCATTGATTCATTGTATTTGTTAATACACAAAAATTAATAAATCTCCTGACTTGGTAGTGCCCCCGACATAGTCATTCTTAACGAACTGGGTCAACAAATCGTTGTTTTTTAATTTTCGGTTCATATTAAATTTTCCATAATTGTACTTAAATTCCTAACACAATATTGATTGATGCAATCTCAAAATCGGGTGATTTAGGCACACACAAGATTTATATAGCAACAACTTAAAAGAATTGAATTGTTATTTGCAAATTAGTTAGACAAAAGCTTGAAATTGAGTTATTGAATGAAGAAAAATATGATGAAAATTTCAAACCTTTTTTTTTTTTTTTCGTTTTCCGGTTCACTCTTGACAATATTTGACCAATAATATAAGAATTTATATGAGATTGTCTTAACATATATATTTTCATGAGATGTCTCATTACTTATAACATATTTTACGAAATTAAATTCATTATCTACTTTATCCAGTTTGGCATTGACAAATTAAACTCTTGAGACCAGAGACCAGAGTATAGATGCTATGAGCAATTCCCAATAAATCCTTATTAAAATGCACCAAACACGACTCGCTGTAGTTAATTGAAGAAGAAAAAAGAAGGCAAGAAAGTAGCACTAAGGCAACTAGGTAAGAATATATATATATATATATATATATATATATATATATATATATATTTATTTATTTATTTATTTATTTATTTATTGTTGTGTACAAAGTTAGGTCAAATTATTAATTCTCTTAAATATTTCAAAAAAAACAATTATTCACTTAAAATTGACTCTAGGTTTGTGCATAATTTGTAATCCCACATACTATATATACTATTAATTAATATATGAGATATATTAAATATCTTGAAACATGAGATGAAACATTAAATGTAATAAAAAATTGAGTCTGCAAATTAAATGCATGGATGGATCCCAATATTTATTTTGCAATATTTGGCTTGAAGAAGAAATATAATTTGAATTCTACTCAGTCTTCACAGAAAAAAAAAAAAAAAAAAAAAAACATGTCGGTGGTGAGGGCATTATGGTCTTGTTTCCATATCATATTACTCAAAACATTTAAATCAAACAAAAGGCTGATTATTGAACCAGCATGCATCAATAATACTACAACCATCAATCAAACAAATAAATTAATTCAAACACCAAATTAAACCTTCAACCCAAACATCAATTACTCTAGACACATTTGCAATCAACAATGTCATCATACAATGGTTTAACAATCTTAACAATCCTAATAACTGAACCAAAAAAGGATATGCCAGATGAGAGTTTTGATTGTTGGGTTTCGTATCAACGAAAAATTAGATTCGTGAAACAGTTTCATAAAAAACCATTTCAAATTCAATTAGCAAAACTAGCAAACTTTCAACAACATTAAATTATCATAATAAATTAAACAAACAATAGGATAAAAAGAAAAATATATGTTTCTATGTAATCTTTATCATCACCTCAAACCCAAAACAAGATCATCAAATCAAAACACACTCTCCAACCATCCAAAACATATATAATCAAGTACAATCTAGCTAGATTTTTCTCACATTATTTAAAGAAACCACAACATATATAAGGTGAAGGTAGATGTCAATCAATAACAATAAATCTAGCCAATACTTGGAGGTTTATGAACTTTTCCACTCGAGTCGATGAAGATCCGAACCCGATCTGTACGGTAATCCATTGTAACGAACGAACCGGATGGAAGCACGTGAACACGCGTGTTGGCAGGGCTCTCTGCCTTTATTTTTATTTCTGCTTCTTCTGCTGTTAATCCCACCACTTCAGGCCATGTTGATTTCTCAGGCAAATCAAGAGTTCCTCCTGAATATATATATTAATAAATTAAACCCCAAATAAGAAATAAAGTAATAACTTAATACAATTCTTTCAGTGATTAATCATTTATTTAGGTCATTTGTTATATAACATGATACATACTGCCTACAGTTTTGCCAAAAGATCTAAGCAAGTGCTTTAGTTAGATATTTTCTCAGTGATTTCCAAAAATATGTAGCAGAAAAAAAAAAAAAAAAGGTCATAATTATAAGGGTTGAAATAAAGCAGTAGCAGATCCAAAATTTTAACTCAGGAGCCCAACACATGGTCATATCCCTCGTAAAACTGTTGTTGTTGACCTCAATAACAACATTTATTAACCATTGTGCACACATTGTAAATACGCGCTCAAATACGACAGTTGACTGACCGTTGTGCCAACTATTGTCGTTATTATCTACAACGGTTATTAACCGTTGTGGTTGAGGTATACGACAACACCATCTTCGACAACAGTTAAAATGGACAACGACAACGGTTATTGTGTATTTTCTACAACGGTTAAAATGGACTACGACAACAGTTATTAATCGTTGTCGTTTGTGATTTTTTTAGTGAATTTACCAAAATATTCTTATTTTTTTTTATAAATTTCAGGGGGCCCAGTGCCCCCCTTGGCCCCTATGTAGGTCCGCCCCTGGAATAAAGGACAACAAAAAGTATGATCTTTCTATACTTTTGCAACTTAATTTTCATTTTCTTTGATTTCACCCCAAAATCCATCGATTTTTTACTTTACTATCTAAGCCTGTTTATAGATCACTTTTTCAATCAACGTAGAATTCGATGTCTTAATATAGTAACAAAAATACATGACAACTATGTTAAAACACCGAGAAATCAAAACTCCAAATCAATATTCTGATTTTTATTCAATCCAATCTGAATTTCAATAAGAACAAACAAATTTTTTATTTTTTTATTTTTGGTTGGAAAAGTGAAAACCCATGAATTTTGGATGCAATCGAAGAAAAAAATAGTTTCAAATTGGTTTTTTTTTTTTTAATCCATAACTAGAATAACAACAGAAAAAAATCATATAAAGTGGAGCTCATTATCCACAAATCAAATTTATTTTTACGAATTGATATATGGATTGTAAATTCACGAAATTAAATCATCCTACACTTAAAATAATATAATTATTCGATCACCTTGATGGGGCAAGGACGATGTGTGTTTCTGGGGAAGCTCTTGAGGTTGGTTCTCTTTCTCAGCCATTAGAAACTAAGTGTAAATTGTGAATGATGTTACTCATAAGTTTATAATGAGAGCAATTAATATATCATGTGGAGCCTTATTATATCTTGACTTACACGACAAATTAAATATTAAATAAATCAAAAATGTGCCATCTGTTTCATTATCGTCTCATTGATTCGATGCCGGCCAAACGTCATTGAATTTTATGTTTCGAGGGAAATTAAAATATGGGATAAATGTTGATTTGTAATTATCGAACAAAATTTCTGGTGATTCCATTTGCTAACCACATTCTACTATTGATCCATTTACTCAATATATGAAATATCACAAATACTTGTTTTCAATTAACAAGTAAATATATAATTAATAGAGAAAATTTCAATTTTGATCAGGTATACAAGACACTTTTCAATTTTTAAGAACCAAATATTAATTTTCCAATTTTGGTTCTCTATGTTTTAATTCTTTCTAATTTTAGTTTTGATCGAAAATTTCAAAATCATTTCCGAATTGATTTATGAGGGAGGCCAAAATACTTTGACTTCTTATGTCCATGTAGTAATTGGATGAATGAAGTTGTAGACTCCCATTTTATGAGTCTCTTCCTTTTTGCGTATGGCATCGCCACTCCCGTTGATACAAAACTAATAAGTATTGATTTTTTCAATCAAAAAATCTTTCTCAAAGCCTCGCGGATAATTGCATTACCCTCAGCAACAAGATCACGTCCTTCATTAAGTACATGTATCTTTACTGATTAACCAATTTCTAAATGTTGGAGTGGATCCTAAAGAGAGTAAGTCAATGCTAGATTTACTTTTGTTAAAAATTTCAACCAAAATCAGACTAAAATAAAAAAAAATAATAATAAATGATTAAAATTGGAAAATAGATATTTGATTATCAAAAATTAAAAATGTCTTTACATACACGATCAAAATTAAAATTAATATATACTACAACAAAAATTAAAATAGTGACGAAAAATAGCAACGAAAATTGTTTTAGCGACGAAATTTCAATATTTGTTGCTAACATTAGTGGCGAAATTAAAGATGTCGTATCTAAAATGTCTAATCTAAATTTAAATAAAATGGAGGAAATATTAGCAACAAAGTATTGTATTTTTGTTAATAAGTTAGCAACGAAGTTAGAAATGTCGTCGCGAAAGGACTATCTAAATTTAAATAAAAAAGAACAAATATTAGTGACAAATACTATGGTTGTCGTCACTAAGCTAGCAATGAATTTTCATTAACGAAATGTGATATTTCGTCACAAAAAGTCCATTTGAATATAATAAAATTGAGGAAATGTTAGCGACGGGCTTTTTATTTTTGTCACTAAGTTAGCAACTAGTTTTTATATTTTCGTCACTAAATATGTATATATATATAATAGAAACCCAATAATTTTATTTCCCTTCGCAAAAACACCCGTGCCTCCTCTGTAGAACTCCGTCCAATTTTCCGACAATGGTGCCGCCAGCTGATGTTTCAGCCACTACTCCATCACTGCCGGTTCCTCCCCCATTCCATCAATATTTTTAAGATAGGGTTTGATTATTTCATCGAAGAAGAAAGAGAGATTTCTAAATTAGTAATTGTTGCAGCTCATGTTCCGAAGAATTACGCATTTCAAGTGAGTTTTATCTTTTCCTTTTTTTCATTTTTTCTCGGTTTTGGTTTTTTACAACTTCTTCATGTGAAATCTATGAATAATCTGATGAAATTGACAAATGACTCTCAAATTGTCTTTTCAGCTTCATTTTTTGTCTGTTTATTTCAGTTTTTTTTATGCTTTATGAGCTTAATTGTAGCAATTTATATTTAATTGTATCAGTATGAATTCAAATCACACCCCTATTCTTCTGTCAATTTATATTTCTATACCTGCATTATCTTCTTTCTTTTGATGTTGTTGTGCTTTTTATGAAATTATATGTGAACCTTATGTGAATGTGTGTATACAATATCATGTAACATATTATATAACGGTGAAAAATAAATCATATGACTTCTGCAGAGAGCTATCCATTATCAACTAATAAAGTATTAATAGTTGTAATACTCATTGTAGACTTGATGAGTTCTTATGCAATGTTCACCATGTGCTCTTCTTATTTCCTTCTTTGTATTACATTTGCTCTACTTATACTTAGAAGACAGAACCTTAAGCTTCTATTGTGAGTTGGCACACAGCACAAATTCCTCCCTCGAAGCTCTTGGGATTGTATTATTTTACTTGTGTGATGTTTCGCAGAAATGAATTCAATTCATCACCATGCCTCATTAAAGTTGGTGATCACGTTTTCGAAAATGTCCCAAATATTTCTATAAAGAACATATATTGAAAACTTGATAATGTTTAAGGTTTTGATTCACATTCTTTAAGCTATGTCTTCGAAAATGTCTAATAATCCTACAAAGAAACTGCTTCAAAGTATCTGAAGAATACATGTATCATTCTCATAAAAAATAAATATTTAACATTTCATATTGATATATTCTTAAATGTATGGCAGTCTTAATTAATGATGCATCTTCTTATAAATTACATGCCAAGCTTTCTTGGATTTTCTCAAATTAGTTGAATTTAAGATTTTGTAGCGAGTTCCACTTTGGGCAAAAGTAAAGAATAATTGCATAGGTTTGGCAGCAAACGTTTTTTGTCATTGATATATTAGTTGGTCTTCTGTGTACCGGGTGTATGGTGTAAGTGGGTCGACTTGAATACGTGCCTCCCTTTTTTTTTTTTTTTTTTTTTCTGACAACATATTGTCGCAAAAAATTATAATTTAAATTGACAACAAGTTGTCACAAAAAGCAATTAAAAAGACTTATTTGCGACAATATCATATCTAATTATACATTAACGACAACAATATTATCGCAACGCAAAAAGACTTTTTGCGATAATAATTTTAGCAACAGAATGTTGTCACTCAATGTTTTTACGACAATTATCAGTGTTTTTGTGATAACATTTTATTGTCAAAACCACTAATTTTTCTTGTAGTAAACTTCAGGAGCTTATAATGGCGGGACAATTTTAGCAACACTGCAAACATAACAGGGTACTTTTATAAACACGAAAAATTAGTGGATATTTTCATAATACATTTCTGATATAGTAAATGTTTCTTACAAAACCTAAAAAAAAAAAAAAAAAAAAAAAAGTGAAGTAGAATTGAAGCAACAAGTAAATACAAAGTTGTAAAAACACTCTAAATATAGTTGTTGTATAGTTGTTGGATGAGAATTATGTTGACATCAAGCCAACGGTTGATATGGAGTGGCAACAACAGAAAGTTTATCCTTTCGTGAAGATATAAGTCCGAAGCGTTCGATCATATTCAGATCTTGTGGTTTAACACCGTCCGAAAGTTTCCAGTCGAAGTTGTAGAGAAGTTGAGCTAAAGGGAGCTCAATATTAGCCAAACCAAATGTAATACCCGGGCACATTCTTTTCCCACTTCCGAATGGCAGATACTCAAAATCACCACCCGTATAATCTATCGACAAATTCTCAAATCGTTCGGGTTCAAAGCTTTCGGGATTGTTCCAATACTTGGGATCTCTCTGTATTGCCCAAATGTTCACGAATACCTTGACTTTAGCAGGTATAGTATATCCATTAATTTCACATTCCTCCCTCGAAGCTCTTGGGATCAATGGAGCTGAAGGATGCAGTCTAAAAGCTTCCAAAATTATTAACTTTAAATACTTCAACTTATGAACATCGCATTCCTCTATAATATTGTTGTTTTCCTTGAACACTTGTCTCACTTCAGCTTGTGCCTTAGCCATCATAAGTGGGTTCCTCATGAGCTCTGTCATTATCCAATCAATCACGGCCGATGATGATTCAGTTCCTGCTGTGAATACGTCCTGATCACCAATTATCAAGTAATAATTCATTAACCGGAAAATTGCAAATTTAAGACACTATGTTTTTTTGGAATCGAAGTACCTAACCTAACTAATAATAACTTTGTGCTTTTAGCTGAAGTGATTCCGGGGAATTCGTCATTTTGAGTTTTTTCATCCTAATATCGCTCATATTAAAAAGTTAGTGTTTTTCATTGATGAATGACCTACAAATAGTGTACTAAATTTGCAATTTCCCCTTAATTAACCAAACGAATCTGGTTCGTTAAGATTTGATCAAGTCATCATTATGAACAAGACTTTGAGTGTGAAGACCTTAATTAATTATAGAAGATAAGCTGAATTAGGAGTTCTTACAAATAGAACTGCTTTGATGTTGTCATTGCCGATTGGAATCTGCAGTTCTCCACTTTCTTTCATCCTCAGCAAAACATCAACCAAAGCTTCATTACCAAACTGATCTCCATTTTCAGACACAATTTTGGCCCGATTTCGCTTGTGCTGATTGATGATATCATCAAGAAACATATCAAGCTTACGCCGTGTCAACACCAATCTGCGCTTAGTCGGCCAACTCAGGATATCGAGTATCCTGGAAGACGGAAAAAGGTCCGCAACCAAAAAGCCCATCGACTTTTCTTGCACTTGCTTCATCACCGTAATCAAAGAGCCACTGTCCTTCAACACCTCGCCAAACGCAGCTCGACACGTGATGGAGCTTGACATCGAGAAGATCTTGTCAGTTAGACTGACGGGCTCTCCACCAGAGAGGTGTATAGATTTGATCAGACGAGCAACCTCCTCGTCTCTAATGGACCCAAAATACCGCACCATTTTGGAGTTCAACATTTCGACATTGATGATCTTGCGCATTTGTCTCCAGTAGTCCCCGTACGGGGCGAAGGAGACACTAGCGTAGTTGTACCACATGATCTTTATGCCAATTGACTCGGGCCTGCCAGCAAATTTGGGGTCATTGTCTTTCAGTATCTCCTTTGCCATTTCAGGCGAAGAAACGACGATTGCAGGTACATCACCCAGCTTGAGGTGCATTATCGGGCCGTACTGGTTCGCTAAATCTCTGAAAGAACGAAAAGGGATAGAAGAAAGGAGGTGTATGTTTCCAATGAATGGGAGAGTTGGTGGGCCTGGAGGAAGCTGTTTAACGGAAACGGGTTTCGATTTCTTGATTAAGAAAACGAAGAAGAAGAAGATTATAGGGATGAGAATGAAAGCAAGAGTAGTACAAGTAGCTGTTAAGTTCCATGGACTATGCTGGGAATCCATCTTTAATTTGCAAGATAAAAGCAATTACTACTAGAGAATAAGATTTAGTTTATTTTGATCTCCTATGATTAAAGCAATAGCCAGTTTTTACAAAATCCACCTAAATCCTTATTCCAAACTTTGCGAAATGTACCTCCGTCTCAATCCAAATATAAAAATGTTTTTTTTTTTTTTTAAATATATGTTATATTTAAGTCTACAAAACCATAAATTTATTTTTATTTATATATATTTTTTACTTTCTTATAATTTTAATAAATTCAATTTAATCATGTTTTTTAATTCATCTTATAGTAGTTAAACACAAAATAAAATAAAAAAATAAATAAAAAAACTGTCATTTATTTATTGATAGGATTTGGTGCTTAACAACGTCAATGCACACACATTATATAAACGTGTACGTATTTGGTTGGGCAAGCTTGTTTGCCACTCAATTATTTTATTAATATAGAAGCATCAATGACTTATATTAGCACCTACTTTCACATACTCATGAATATTATATAATCTCTCTCATTATCATTATCTTTATCTTTAACAATGACCACTTATATCACAGGTAGCCCACAATTTTCCTTATAATAATAATTTTTGAAAATAAAATCTTTATTAAATACAATTTTAAATATGACTAAATAATAATTATAAATTAATGTTTATAAGAAACATTAGTAAATAATATAAAAATTATAGCTAAATTTGTTAAAATATCATATGGTGTACTCAATATTAAAATTATTTATATATTTGAAATTTGTTTAATATAATAATATTTGGCAAAAGTATAAAAAATTAAAAATAAAATGAAGGTGGGTTGATTAAAAAATCGTTCAAATTTATTAATTAGTGAAACTGAACATTTTTTGTGGATATATATTTTAATAAATTGTGAAATTTATTTCTAAATGCTAACTTCAATATTATTATCATGTAATACTTTAACAATAAAATTAAAGTAAAAAGATAATGAAAATGTTGAATAATATAATAACTATAGTAATATATATTTTCAAAATAATAATTAAAAATTATTTTTATTCCTTCATAAATGCAAATACATTTCATGCAATTAAATAATATATTAATTACATTATACTATAATTAATTCTGAATTATGTGATATGTATTGTATAAAACTATAAATTTATTTTTATATATTATCTCATTTTATTGAGTACACGGAGCTAGTTAATTCAATTCAATTAATTACTAGTGTTATTGAATGTCGGCATAAAATGTCAATTATTGAATAATTTCACATAATAGTGGTTTTATAAAAGCTGGCATAAAATGTCGGTTGCTTTAAATGCCACCTGCTAATCTATGATCATGTGAATATGATCTATTTCAATATCTGCTTAATTACTAAAACAGTTTCTGTAACGTATAACTGTTCCCACCAAAGTTTTTTTGACTTTTATTTATTTATTATTAATTAGTTTTTTTGGGTTATTGTTGTTGATATCCTCACTAATTAACAAAGGCCTAAAATTTTATTAGTTTTTATTCCATTTCTTTTTCCCCGTGTTGCTGCTGTAAATTGTGGCGCAATTAACAATAATGTATTAAATTTGATAATTTTAATTTCCAAATGCCTAAACAATTATTTTTTCTCAACAAATAAAATTAAATTTAAATGATAATTTATTTAAGTTATTATATTGTTAATACGTTTACGTAATACTAGACGTGCTCAACCGGTTCCGGAAACCGGGAACCGGCGGTTCCAACTGCCGGTTTACCCTATTTTTTTTTTTAATGGAAAATGCCAAGTGTTTGAACCTCCTGGAAGCCGATACCAATGGGTACTGCGGTACTGAGATGCAGAAACAATTTAAAAAAAAAAAAAACCGAAACCGAATCGACGGTTCCAGTTTAACCGCCAGTTCGGAACCGGAACCGAAACCGGATCCCCCACGGTTCGGTTCCGGTTTCTCCATCCGCGGTTCGCGAACCGTAAGCACGTCTACGTAATATAGGTCATACGTACCTTTACATTAAATAATATATATCTTTAAATTGATGCACAAGTGATTCCCCTCAAAGAATTAATTAGTAGATCATGTTAATGCTGGCTCTTAGTAGTAAAAATAATAATAATTTGAGAAGGAAAATATTCGTCGTTGTTATACTAAACTATCAACCATATAAAAAAACCTCTTTAATTTATTGCATCTGAGAAATGATACATGAAAATATGAAATCAATCTTTTAACACGTAATATAGGAAAAAAAAAAAAAGTTTTTTTGGTTCTCTAAGTTTGCTTCATTAAATTTTTAGTCCTCTATCCTTCACCTTTTGATTTTTAATTCTTTATGTTTACAAAATATCATTTTTTAGTCATTTTACCTGTAATAGTAGGTAATTTTTTTTAATTACAATTTAATCTTAACACCTTTTTTTTTCTTCATCTAACATGTCTAAATTAATATTAATAATTAAATATTCTATTTTTCATCTCGATACGAGTAAGTTAGAGTTTTGACACTATGACAAAAAAACATTTTAGCATCAAATTTGATATTAAGCAATTAATAAATTTATAATTTGCACAAATTATATACATTTCGTGCCGGAAAAGGATAGCACAAAACTAAATTGCATCAATCATATTCTGCTAATTCTAAAATTACATCAATTTATATGTTGGAGAATTTAACTGACTAGAATTTCATGGATCATTTGGTGTAATTTGAGAAATAGCAGAATATGATTAATATCATTTATTTTAGTTCAGTATGAAGTGTATATAATTTGCGAAAAATAAATTTGTTAATTGATTAATATTAATTTGATGCTAAAATATTTTATTTCTCATAGTTTTCCTCCGTGGAAACTACTGATATCGCAGATTCCGAAGAGGCCACCGACGAGCTTGAAGAACCTGCTGTTCCTGAGTCCGAGGAGGAGGACTCCATTGCTGAGTTCTTGAGCAAATTGAAGAAACAGAAAACAGTGCATCCACAAGCCACTACATCATCTCCGAGTCCGACTTCGATGGAAACCAACCCTGAAACTGCGCCGATCCCTGAAGAGACCTTGGTGGATTCTGATTATGAGGTAAATACTTCCACCCCCAAATTCTATTTTGGTGTCTCTGCTTCAAATTGGTGTAATACATGCATGCGGATGCAGGAGCTTGCCTGATGTATTAGCAGTTAGGGAGTCGTGTTCCACTTATAAAAGCGTGTTTTCCTTTTCATTGTTCTAGTTAAGTCCAGACGTCGTCGTTTAGAAAGATAGTTAAGTGTTGTATTACGACACCGTATTAGATCACGTTGTAGGCATGCATGGGTATAAAACCCCTCTCCATGTATTCTCTGTTTTTCTATGAAATAACAAATCTACTTTTCCTCTCTCTAAATTCTCTCTTCTTTCCCCAAATCATCACTTCTGATACATGCAAATCGAGCTCGTGACAAGTGGTATCTAGAGCCAATTTTTCTCTCCATTGTTATGGCTACAAAGACTCATGGACAGCGGATTGAGGTACTCGAACAGCAGGTTTCTGAGTTGCTCGCTGGCCAAACGGCCGTTCTTCAGGGCCAAGCTCAGACTGAAGCTCGCTTGGAATCAAAATTGGAGGGAATAGGTGAAATGCTGCGCACTCAAATCATGAGTTTGTTGAAAGAGCAGCAAGCTTCTACTACTGATCGAGGTAAGACTCACAGCGATACTTCTCCTCCGATTATAGTTGGATCTAGCTCGAATCATCATGGTGATGCTGGTATTCTATCTCCTGCTCCTATTCATCGTATGACTGGTACTCAATCTACTGGTAAATTGCTTAAGCTGGAGTTTCCGAAATTTAATGGTGATAATCCACGTTTATGGCTGCGGAAGTGTAATAGATACTTTTCCTATTATTCTATGACTGATTACGATAAATTGAGTTTGGTGGCGATGAACTTAGAAGGTATTGCCGATCATTGGTTTGTGGATTACGTTGATAATAGGGACCTTATATCGTGGACAGACTTTACTAATCTGGTGATGGAGCGGTTTATGAATCCAAGTGGTGGTAGTCTTATCGCGCAATTTAATCGATTGAGACAATCTGGATCTGTTCATGCTTATATTCTCGAGTTTGAGGAGTTGAGTGCTCTTTTAAAAGAACAAAACAAAGCATTATCTGCTACTTATTTTGTGGAGAGTTTTGTTGGTGGTTTGAAGGAGGAGATAGGGAAGTTCGTCTCAGTGCAGAAACCTACTACTTTACTTGTTGCTACTCAGTTCGCCTTGCAATATGAGGATATAGTTCATCTGTTGACCAAACCTCAGAGAACTACACCTAAGTTTCCTCTTACGGTTGGGGTGAGTGGAGGTCGTTTTGAGGCTCCTGTTGTTAAACCTAAGTTGCCTCCTATTAAGCGACTTACTCCTGAGGAGATGAAGGCTAGGAGGGAGAAAAACCTTTGTTTCAATTGTGATGAGGTTTTCCATATTGGTCATAAATGTAAGAGGTTGTATCTGATTATGGCTACTGAGGATCAAGCTGACTCTATTGAGCCTTTGGAGTTGGAAGAGATTGTGGATTGCCACAGTGAGCCTCAGGTTTCTCTACATGCCGTGGCCGGTCAAAGTCATACGGATACTATTAAATTGCTTGGGAAGTCAGCTAATCAGGAGCTCATTATTTTGTTGGATTCAGGAAACACACATAGCTTCCTTGATCCTCTTACAGCAGCACGACTAGAGTGTGTAATTGAGTACACTAATCCTATGTATGTCACAGTTGCCGATGGGAATAGAGTTGAGTGTAACTCTAAGTGTCCTCAATTCGAATGGGAGATGGGAGATTGTAGGTTTCTTACACCTGTGAGATTATTGACATTGGGTGGTTGTGATATGGTTATAGGTGTGGATCTTCTTAGCCAATTTGGTAAGATATTGTTGGATTTTAAAGAACGCACTGTCCAATTCCAAATGAAATGGAGGGAGATCAAGTTGCAAGGGATCAAACCACAGCTCCAATTGAATTTGCTCACTACTGAACAAATGGGAAAGGAAGTCAGGAAATCTACTCATAATGTGGAGGCTTATTTGTGTTTAATTACTGCTACTACTGAGAACCAAGAGAGTGTTGTTAGTCAGCAGATTCTCTCCTTATTAGCCACTTATGCTCATGTGTTTGAAGAACCTGCGGCTTTACCACCTGTTAGGAAAATGGATCATAAGATTCCAATCAAGCAAGGGGTGGAACCAGTGAAGCAGCACCCTTATAGATATCCTTTACTTCAAAGGCAAGAAATTGAGAAGTTGGTTAAGGAGATGCTTCAATCGGGTGTGATCAGACCAAGTAGCAGCCCCTATTCTTCTCCAGTGTTATTAGTTAAGAAGAAGGATGGCAGCTGGAGATTTTGTGTTGATTATAGAAAACTTAATGCAGCCACAATCAAAGATAGCTATCCTATTCCATTAATTGATGACTTGTTGGATGAATTGCATGGTGCTCATGTGTTTTCCAAGGTGGACTTGAGAGCTGGATATCATCAAATAAGGGTGGCAGAAGGGGACATTCATAAAACAGCCTTTGTTACTGCATCCGGATTATATGAATTCGTTGTCATGCCTTTTGGCCTTACCAATGCCCCAACTACATTCCAAGCTGTCATGAATCAGGTTTTCTGTGAGTTTCTAAGGGACTTTGTCTTAGTCTTCTTTGATGATATTCTCATTTATAGCAAGACCATGGAAGATCATCTGATACATTTACAAATTGTGTTTGATACTTTGGCAAAGAATAATCTGTTGGCTAAAAGGTCTAAATGTATTTTTGGACAACATGAAGTGGAGTACTTGGGTCATATTATCAGTGGGCAAGGAGTGTGGGCAGATCCTGCTAAGATCAAGGCTATGTCAGATTGGCCACAACCACCTACAGTGAAGGCTTTAAAGGGTTTCCTTGGTTTAACTGGTTATTACAGGAAGTTTATCAAGGGATATGGGATAATTGGTAAACCACTCACTAATTTGACAAAGAAGGGAGGGTTTCAGTGGGGTACTTCAGCTGAGGAAGCTTTCTTGGCTCTCAAACATGCTATGGTAACAGCTCCTGTATTAAAGCTACCCGATTTTCACATGCCATTTATCGTAGAGACTGATGCTTGCTATCATGGTCTTGGAGCCGTCTTAATGCAAGAGAATCATCCACTTGCTTTCCTCAGTAAGGCTTTGGGATCAAAGAACTTGGGGTTATCTATCTATGAGAAGGAGTTTTTGGCTATTATCATGGCTGTAGAGAAGTGGAGATCCTATCTCTTGCATGCTCCTTTTGTTATCAAAACTGATCAGAGAAGTCTCAAGTACTTATTAGAGCAGAAAATCTCTACTCCACTTCAACATAAATACCTTGCCAAGTTGTTGGGATTTGACTATTCAATTGAGTACAAGAAAGGGGTTGAGAATAAGGTGGCTGATGCTTTGTCTAGGAAAGGAATGGAGGGTGGGGAATGCAGTGCTCTATCACTACCCTTCGGCCAGCATGGGTAGGTGAGATTTAGAATAGCTATGTGGGGGACATTGATGTTCAAGGAATCATTGCTGAGTGTGTTACGAGACCATTTGATGTTTCATTTTATACTTATTCTGATGGATTAATCAGGTACAAGGGCAAATTATTGGTAGGGAATGATCCAGCTTTAAGGAACCAGATTATATCCCATATTCATGAATCAAGTGTGGGTGGACATTCTGAGATTACAGCAACTTTTCAGAGACTTGCTAATTACTTTTGGTGGCCAGGGATTAGGCAACAAGTGCAGCAATTTGTGTTAGCTTGCCATATATGTCAAATTAGTAAGCATGAAAACATCCACAATCCGGGGTTGTTGCAACCATTACCTGTTCCCAAGCAAGCATGGACTCAAATCTCTATGGATTTTGTAAAGCAATTACCTCTTTCTGCTAAGAAGGATACCATATGGGTAATTGTTGATAGAATGATTAAGTATAGTCATTTCATTGCATTGGCACATCCTTTCAATGCTTCTCAGTTAGCATCAATATTCTTGGACACTATCTATAAATTGCATGGGATGCCTCAAGGAGTGGTCTCTGATAGAGACAAAATCTTTACCAGTCAGTTTTGGCAACAATTATTTGGATTGATTGGAGTGGATTTGCATTTAAGCACTGCTTATCATCCTCAAACGGATGGGCAGACGGAGAGGGTGAATCAGTGCCTTGAAACCTACCTCAGATGCATGTGTAGTTCTAATCCAAAGCTTTGGTATCATTGGTTACCTTTGGCAGAACTTTGGTATAATACATCCTATCATTCTAGCTTGAAGACCAGCCCCTTTGAGGCAGGTTTAAACCTGTACCACTCATTGGGGGGCCCTATTTCCACACTAATGTTGAGGGGGTGGCAGAAATACTGAAGGACAAGCAGTTAGCACAGCAACAACTCAAGGAAAGCCTCAGGAAAGCACAAGAAAGAATGAAGCTATATGCTGATAAGAAGAGAACTGAGAGGGCTTTCCAGGTTGGGGATTGGGTCTATTTGAAGCTCAAACCTTATAGGCAGAGGTCTTTACATGGCAGCAAGGTTTGGAAGTTGAGTCCTAAGTATGCTGGTCCGTTTCAGGTGATTGCTAGGGTTGGTGCTGCAGCCTACAAACTCTTATTGCCTTCCACAGCCAAGGTACATCCTGTATTTCATGTATCTGTCTTAAAGAAGAAGGTGGGACCAGTATCGGCTGTGGTGGACACTCTACCAGAATTTGATGATGATGGTAGGGTTTTGCTCAAACCTCTTAAGATTCTTGCTAGGAGGTTAGTCAAGAAAGGAAATGTTCCAGCTACACAACTCCTTATACGTTGGTCTCATTTACCTGATGAAGAGGCAACTTGGGAGTATTATGAAGAGGTCGCTGCCAAGTATCCAAACCTATTGTCTTGAGGTCAAGACCTTTTCGAAGGGGGAAGCTGTGTAATACATGCATGCGGATGCAGGAGCTTGCCTGATGTATTAGCAGTTAGGGAGTCGTGTTCCACTTATAAAAGCGTGTTTTCCTTTTCATTGTTCTAGTTAAGTCCAACGTCGTCGTTTAGAAGGATAGTTAAGTATTGTATTACGACACCGTATTAGATCACGTTGTAGGCATGCATGGGTATAAAACCCCTCTCCATGTATTCTCTGTTTTTCTATGAAATAACAAATCTACTTTTCCTCTCTCTAAATTCTCTCTTCTTTCCCCAAATCATCACTTCCGATACATGCAAATCGAGCTCGTGACAATTGGAAAAATCTATGTCGTCGAACCCTAGTTCAAGAGAGAAGGATTCATACCCGTCAGTTTGAGGAGCAAAAATCTGGTGGTTTTCCTTAGGAATAAGAAGTTATATGATTGGGTTACCAAAATCGCACCTTATTCTCCTCTGATTATCTATGAATTTTATGCCAATTTGCACAAATCCTTTGTTGTGGACAACATTAGGAAATTTGGTAAAGTGCATTTGAGGGGGAGAATTTATCAGTTTACTGAGGATGTTGTGAATCAATTTTTTGGTTTTGGGTATGTTGAGTTTGATGAGGTTGAGATTGATTTAAATGTGGCCAAAACTGTTTAATGCATCTTTTCTTACATCCCTGTTTGCTGTTCTTCATAAGATTATGGTGCATAATTGGTTGCCATCTCGGAACACAACTATGGTCACAGAGGACCAGGCTATTTTGTTGTTCAAAATTGAAATGAGAATTCCTTTCAATTTAGGACAATATGTGGTTCACAATATGGCGAAGTATGCGTGGAAGTACTCTTCCACGGGTCTCCTTCCTTATCCCTCTATGATTTTCTCTATCTTGGGCAGTCAAGGTTTTAAGAAGACTGATGTTGATTATCTGACAAATGGAGTTCCTGTACTGATTATTGCTCGAGCTCTTCTTACAGGGAATCGGAAGATTGATCTCCCTTTTCGAGAGAATGTTGCCCCTCCAGTTGGCAATATTCCCACTCATGTTCCCACAGATGTGCTCCGAATGCAGGTAAGAGAGCTGACTCGTCATATTTCTGGTTTGATCCGCATTCGAGATGCTATGCTCGCGTCTATTTCTGCTCAAAAATGGGGAGTAGAAGCTGCTGCTGCTGCTGGAAATGAGGGACATGAGGCTGGGGAAGATTCTGATTAAAATTGTGATGTTACTGGTTCTGCTTAGTTGACTGTTGTGCTGAGTGTTAGCGCATTTCAGAAAACATTTACTGCTTTTGTTTTTTTTAAAACAATTCTGTCTATTTGCTTTCAATTTGTTTATCTGGATATTTGTTCCAAAGTTTATGGGAATTTTTTTTTGATATTTTGAATGTTTTCTTGGAGGTATTAAGGGGGAGATAATTAATTTGAGTTTTGAGTAGAAAAAGTCAAAAATGGGGAGATTGTTAGTGTTATTTATTTAACACTAATTAATTTTTCCTTTTTCTTTATGTTTACCCAAATTAATTTATTTGATATATTATCTTATGGTTGAGATATTTAAGGGATTAGATATTTGGATGATTTGAAGTGTATCTAACAAGATTTACTTGTAGAAGAAGTCCTAAGGAGTCTAACGTTTCTTTTCCTAAAAAATAGGATTTCTTGTTCTCTTTGTATCTTTTTATTATCTTGCAGAAACGTGAAAGCAAGAGAAGAAAAACGTGGAGAAGCAAGAGAAGAAAAATGTGGAGAAGCAAGAAGTAAAGAAGTGGAGAAGCAAGAAGTAAAGAAGTGGAGAAGTGAAGATGATGGTCATGTCTTGAAGATCATGGATGGAACAAGACATGGAGATAGTGGAGAACATGGATGATCTTCCACTAAGATGAAGAGGCTACAGTGGTCTATAAATAGAAGATTCGAAGACTGCAGATTCAAGTATTCAAGCAAGCAAGATAAGTGAACAAAGCAAAGAGAGAGTGAAGAACAGTTTTAGTTTACAAAGTAATCTGAGGTTGGCACATCTGTGACAACATTTTCATAGAGAGTCCTGTTTCTGAATATTTCAGTTTTCATAGAGAGTCCTGTTTCTGAATATTTCAGTTTTAGGATTGCTTTGTAAACTATAGAGAGTTTGTCACATTCATAGAGCGTGAGAGAAAACTTTTTGAGTGTGTTTTTCCAAAGAGATTCTTTCAAGATCTCTTTGGACTTTTGTAATTACTCATCGAAATAATAAAGTTTTGCCCTCCTGGCATTCCACGAGTATCTAAAGATACTCGTGGATAATTTCTCTATTCTTCATATCTTAAAGTTCAATTTCGCTGTTGCTTTAGTTAATGTTTTGGTTAATGTTGTAACATTTGAGACAACATTAGTCTGTCTGTTTATTTTTACAGGAAATTCTGTCCACCGGAACTTTCAACGATAACATTTTATTGTAAAAAATACTCATTCTAACATTTTATTGTAAAAAATACTCATTTTTCTTGTAATAAACTTCAGGAGCTTATAATGGCTGGACAATTTTAACATACTGCAAACATAACAGGGTACTTTTATAAACGCGAAAAATTAGTGGATATTTTCATAATACATTTCTGCTATAGTAAATTTTTCTTACAAAACTTATTCAACTTAAGTGAAGTAGAATTGAAGCAACAAGTAAATATAAAGTTGTAAAAACACTCTAAATATAGTTGTATAGTTGTTGGATGAGAATTATGTTGACATCAGGCCAACGGTTGATATGGAGTGGCAACAACAAAAAGTTTATCCTTTCGTGAAGATATAAGTCCGAAGCGTTCGATCATATTCAGATCTTGTGGTTTAACACCGTCCGAAAGTTTCCAGTCGAAGTTGTAGAGAAGTTGAGCTAAAGGGAGCTCAATATTTACCAAACCAAATATAATACCTGGGCACATTCTTTTCCCACTTCCGAATGGCAGATACTCAAAATCACCACCCGTATAATCTATGGACAAATTCTCAAATCGTTCGGGTTCAAAGCTTTCAGGATTGTTCCAATACTTGGGATCCCTCTGTATTGCCCAATTGTTCACGAATACCTTGACTTTAGCAGGTATAGTGTATCCATTAATTTCACATTCCTCCCTCGAAGCTCTTGGGATCATTGGAGCTACAGGATGTAGTCTAAAAGCTTCCAAAATTATTAACTTTAAATACTTCAACTTATGAACATCGCATTCCTCTATAATATTGTTGTTTTCCTTGAACACTTGTCTCACTTCAGCTTGTGCCTTAGCCATCATAAGTGGGTTCCTCATGAGCTCTGTCATTATCCAATCAATCGTTGTCGATGATGATTCAGTTCCTGCTGTGAATACGTCCTGCATCACCAATTATCAAGTGATAATTAATTAAGAAGAAAACTGCAAATTTAAGACACTATCTTTAGGTCAATCACCAATGAAGGACACTAAATTTTCATACCTCGACATTGGGACACTAACTTTTCAATTTGAACGTTCTTAGGACCAAAAAACTCAAAATCACGAATGTATGGTCCAATCACATAAGATTTGTGTTTTTTGCTGAAGTGATTTGGCCTGAGATTCGTCATTTCGAGTATTTATGTCCTAAAATCATCCAAATTGAAAAGTTCCCAATGTCGGGACACGGAAATTTAGTATCCTTAATTGGTGAATGACCTAAAGATACTGTACTAAATTTGCAATTTCCCTTCAATTTAACCAAACGAATCTGGTTCGTTAAGATTTGATCAAGTCATCATTATGAACAAGACTTTGAGTGTGAAGACCTTAATTAATTATAGAAGATAAGTTGAATTAGGAGTTCTTACAAATAGAACTGCTTTGATGTTGTCATTGTCAATTGGAATCTGCAGTTCTCCACTTTCTTTCATCCTCAGCAAAACATCAACCAAATCTTCATTACCAAACTGATCTCCATTTTCAGACTCCATTTTGGCTCGATTTCGCTTGTGCTGATTGATGATATCATCAAGAATCATATCAAGCTTACGCCGTGTCAACACCAATCTGCGCTTAGTTGGCCAACTCAGGATATCGAATATCCTGGAAGACGGAAAAAGGTCCGCAACCAAAAAGCCCATCGACTTTTCTTGCACTTGCCTCATCACCGTAATCAAAGAGCCACTGTCCTTCAACACTTCGCCAAACGCAGCTCGACATGTGATGGAGCTTGACATCGAGAAGATCTTGTCAGTTAGATTGACGGGTTCTCCACCAGAGAGGTGTATAGATTTGATCAGACGAGCAACCTCATCGTCTCTAATGGACCCAAAATACCGCACCATTTTGGAGTTCAACATTTCGACAATGATTATCTTGCGCATTTGTCTCCAGTAGTCCCCGTATGGGGCGAAGGAGACACTAACGTAGTTGTACCACATGATCTTTATGCCAATTGACTCAGGCCTGTCAGCAAATTTGAGGTCATTGTCTTTCAGTATCTCCTTTGCTATTTCACGCGAAGAAACGACGATTGCAGGTACATCACCCAGCTTGAGGTGCATTATCGGGCCGTACTGGTTCGCTAAATCTCTGAAAGAACGAAAAGGGATAGAAGAAAGGAGGTGTATGTTTCCAATGAATGGGAGAGTTGGTGGGCCTGGAGGAAGCTGTTTAACGGAAACGGGTTTCGATTTCTTGATTAAGAAAACGAAGAAGAAGAAGATTATAGGGATGAGAATGAGAGCAAGAGTAGTACAAGTAGCTGTTAAGTTCCATGGACTAAGCTGGGAATCCATCTTTAATTTGCAAGAAAACTGAAGCAAATACTACTAGAGAATAAGATTTAGTTTATTTTGACCTCCTATGATAAAGCTTGTATACTTGGTTCGATATATATGATATGCTGCAACTGATGGTGTGGATTTAAATCCCACGGCAAGCCTGAATTAGTTTTATTTTCTTTATATATATATATATATATATATATATATATATATATATATATGGAGAGAGAGGTATAATAATATGTGCCACGTATCAAATCTTAAGATATGTGATGAACAAAATATTATGTTACGCGATATTCAGAATACTATAATTTTACCATATTTTATCTATATTTCTACAATTTTCAATAAAAATATTTCTCTTTTCAATAAAATAATAACTTCTATTTCTACAATTCTCAATATAATGTGACATCTTAGTCATAATCCTGCTCTATAAAATTTCAAAACAAATACAAAATTTTCCAATAGCCAGTTTTGACAAAATCCACCTAAATCCTTATTCCAAACTTGCAAAATCCACCTCCGTCTCAATCCAAACATAAAAATGTTTTTTTTTTTTTTTAAATATATGTTATATTTAAGTCTACAAAACCATAAATTTATTTTTACTTATATATATTTTTTACTTTCTTATAATTTTATTAAATTCAATTTAGTCATGTTTTTTAATCTCATATATTACTGGGCATGCTCTACAGCGTCATTGCGCACACATTATATATACGTATACGTATTTGGTTAGTCAAGCTTGTTTGCTACTCAATTATTTTATTAATATAGAAGCATCAATGATGTATATTAGCACCTACTTTCACATACTCATGAATATTATATAATTTCTCTATTATCATTATCTTTATCTTTAACAATGACCACTTATATCACATGTAGCACACAATTTTCCTCATAATAATAATTTTTGAAAATATAATCTTTATTAAATACAAATTTAAATACAATAGCTTTAAATATGACTAAATAATAATTTTAAATTAATGTTTATAAGAAACATTAGTAAATAATATAAAAATAATAGCTAAATTTGTTAAAATATCATATGGTGTACTCAATATTAAAATTATTTATATATTTAAAATTTGTTTAATATAAAAATATTTGGCAAAAGTATACAAAATTAAAAATTGAAGGTGGGTTAATTAAAAAATCGTTCAAATTTATTAATTAGTGAAACTGAACATTTTTTGTGGATATATATTTTAATAAATTGTGAAATTTATTTCTAAATGTTAACTTCAATATTTTTATCATGTAATACTTTAAGAATAAAATTAAAGTAAAAAGATAATGAAAATGTTGAATAATATAATAAATATAGTAATATATATTTTCAAAATAATAATTAAAAATTATTTTTATACCTTCACAAATGCAAATACATTTCATGCAATTACATAATATATTAATTACATTACATTATATTTAATTCTAAATTAGGTGATATGTATTGTATAAAACTATAAATTTATTTTTATATATTATCTAATTTTATTGAGTCCAACTCAATTTTTTAAAATTTCATATATTACATGGAACTAGTTATATATTGAATGTCAGTCGGCATAAAATGTCAATTATTGAATAATTTCACGTAACAAATGCCTAATATTTTATTAGTTTTTATTCCATTTCTTTTTCCCCGTGTTGCTGCTGTAAATTGTGGCGTAATGAACAATAATGTATTAAATTTGATAATTTTAATTTCCAAATGCCAAAACAATTATTTTTTCTCAACAAATAAAATTAAATTAAAATGATAATTTATTTAAGTTATTATATGATTAATACATTTACGTAATATAGGTCAAACGTACGTTTACGTTAAATAATATATATTTTTAAATGTGCAATTGATGCACAAGTGATTCCCCTCAAAGAATTAATTAGTAGACTATTATGTTAATGCTGGCTCTTAGTAGTAAAAATAATAATAATTTGAGAAGGAAAATATTCGTCGTTATACTAAACTATCAACCATATAAAAAAACCTCTTTAATTTATTGCATCTGAGAAATGATACATGAAAATATGAAAACAATCTTTATACACGTATAATATAGGGCAAAAAAAAGTTTTTTTGTTTCTCTATAAGAAGAAAAATATTTATATTGACCACTACTTGCTAATATATATGTTTAGCTTTTGTCATGTGAGTCGTGAATATTGCTTGATTCGTTGAGCCTATGGCATGTCAGAATTAGATAGGACTATTATTAATGTTATATGTTTAGCATGATGGCATGTGAGACATGTATAAATATGGTTTGATTCATTCAGCCGGTGACATATGAGATATAGATATGACTATATGATGAATGATGTTATGTTGAGCTTTTTTCGGTGCATAATAGATGGGTCAAAGGTCCGATGAAGAAAAATGGTTTTGAAATAAATCTTACGATTCATTAACATGTATCATTGACATCATACTTAATTATACTTTGTATATGTTCGTATTATTCATTTTATATGCTTAGTTTCTACTTACTAAGCTTTAGCTCATATAGTTTATCATTGTAGGAGAATCTGGTGTTATATAAGCTCATAGTCTTACTGACCATATTGTTAAGTTCCTACAGGTTTGAAGACGATGTACATGCATGATGATTAGTTGGGCTACGCTATGAACTCATTTTGTTTTAAACAATATTTCAATAATGAATCTTGACTTTTATCAGATCAACCCAAACTATATATCACTATCTGGAATTAGATCATGAATTAAAAAATACTTAAAATAAAGTAAGAAATCAAATTAAACACAAAACCTCACAGTGATAGTAATCAAATTAAACGACCTTTAAATCAAAGAGAGAATTTAGTCACTCATATTTTGATTAATCATCTCCAATGTAATCTTCAACATTCTTCTTGAAATTGAGATGGAAAAACTAGAGAGAGAAAAATTTAGAATGTGTGTATGTAAAGAATGAGAGATTAATCATGGGTTTTGGCCCCTTGGGGAGAGAGATCACATAAAAATATCTTTTCTACCCCTAAATAAAACTTATGAAACTAAAATCCTAAGAACATAAGAGTCTATTGCAAAAATATAAGAGATTAATCTCTTCTTTACTCTTTCTTTCTCACCAAGTCATTTAAGTATTTAATGTGGGCCCCCTTCAAGCTCATTGAATTCATCTTTACAATTTAAGCCATAATTTGATCTTTTTAAGGTCAAATTACTTTAAAGTCCACCAAAATCCATTCCTACACATAAGAATGATAAAATCTATTAATTAAGCCCAAATAAATTATAATCAAGGATAATTATGATGATAAAATATATACAAATAGAGACACATCATTGTTAACATGAAAATTAAAATTTTTGGCATTTTTCCATAATTTTTATTGTTTTGAATTACATTTTTACCAACCAAAAATCTGTCTGTTGATTAAATTATAAAAGATATGAATGTTCATGTTATATTTGTGATATTCAAAAAGTTGGATAAAATTACAAATTAAGTAAAGTTCGTGATTTTTCTGACAATTAACCTTTTTTTTTTTTTTTGACAAAAACTTTTGTGCACCTGGTGCACGGACCCTAGATTCGTATACTCGGATCGACCCGGCCCGCCATGCGCCCGTATGCGCCATTAAGTCACGGACAAAATCCTCTCAAACATACTCTCAGGTGCCAGACCTTTATGTTATGTTAACTATAAATTTTAGTAGTGTTAGTCATACATTTTAGTTATGTTTGTCATACCTTTTGTAAGGCTAGTTGTACCTTAGCATTTTTTTTAAACATACATATTAACCTTTCATTCATTTTAGTGATAACAGTCATACCTTTTAGTTATGTTAAATATATCTTTTAGTTATGTTAATTGTACATTTATATATTACATAAAGGTATGAGTATTATCACATAAAGATAAACATGTAAAAATTATGGTGAAATTAAGGTTTTTTTAGAGTTAAAAATATTAAATAAAGGTATGACATCTAGACATAAGGGTATGACTAATATAATATAAAGATATGATTAATATAATATATAGGTATAACTAACATAACATAGAGGTTAGGGCTATAAAAAAAAAAAGTAAAAATGTGCGGATCCAGGTCAATCTGCACCCGGACCCGACCCGAGTGCATATGTGCATCAGATGCATAAGAGTGCTACTCTTTATTTTTTATCTATATCGCTATATATCTTCATTGATATTTTCGTAAAATTAAAGCATCAATATGTCTATTGATTCCAATATTTTCAACATTAATTGCATGAGAATGCGATCTAATATTGTACAAGTGTTTGCCTTTTTTTTTTTTTAGTAACTCAAAATAGGAGCATGGCAAAAGATATCTAAAAATAGATTTATTTAATTACAACTCGTATCACTTGCTATTTTGTCAACAAAGATCTGGATCCTATACAAAATGGAATGAAACAATCAAACAACAATAAAATAAATGGGTGAGGATGAGACTTGGTAAACTGATACAATTCTCTTATAAGTCAACTTCATTATTAGTAGGAGTAATATAAAATGAGTAGGAAAGTCAAACGAAAGATTGGAAATCATGTTCTTGCCTGTCATGCGTATTAATAAAAGAATTTAGTAACAAAATCAAATTGGAGATTGAAAATCATTGTCTTGCTTGTCATGCGAAGTTATTATTTATAAAAAAAATTAATATTTGTGAGGGGAAAATTGTAAATTTAGGATACTATTTTTTAGTCATTGACTATGTAGGGACACTATTTTTGTGGGCAAGACATTAGGACACTATTTTTTTAATTTAAATGATTTTAAGATAATTATCCGGAAATTCAAAAAAATCGGGCCTAAATCGCATGGGTAGTGCATGTGCATCGTGTAGCTCACTTCTACAAGACAATTACTATTCTTGGATCACTGTTTTAGCTGACTTTACTTTTATAATGATTTTTACAGAAAATTTGTTTGCACATACAGGTTTCATTCTCCTAAGTGCTAAGTATATATATTTCTATGTATTTGTCCTGTAAGAAAGACTTGAGTTGTAAGGACATCAATGTTGTGGAGCAGTGTGAGGTGTCACCATCTATGTATTTCATTTTCTTCCTGTTGCTGGGAATGCAGACAAATTACCACTTCTTTGTTGACACAATAGCTAGTGAGACGAGTTGTAATTAATAATTCTATTTTTAAATATCTTTTTCCATACTCCTATTTTGAGTTAGTTAAAACAAAAACTTGGGCAATATTTGATCACCTTCTCATGCAATGTCCAAAATGTCGAAATCAATAGAAATATTGATACTTTAAGAAAATATCGTTGAAAATAGCGATATAGATAAAAAAAAAAAATACAAAAGAAAATTTATATCTTCTGATCATTTAATTTTAAATCTATAGAATTAAATGTAAATTAATCAACATACTTTCAACAAAACATCGTTCAGAGTGTATGAAAAGTGTTAATGTTGAAATTTTCAACATGTTTATATTTTTCCTTTTTTCTAAAAATTAAATCAATTATCTCTTTTTGACTAACTTGGAGATGTTTAAGGAAGTTTGAAGATCTTTTAACCTAAATCTAGGAGATTTGGTTTTCTCTTATTAATCACGTGTTTTGCAGATTCAAATAAAAGAGGTTTGACAATATTAAATACTTATCTCCTATTTTATAGGAATAAGTTGTTGATTACTATACCTATCTCTTATAAGTTAAGAACGTGAGTATATTGGAAGGAAGAGAACGTGACTTATGAGAAAGAAAGAGATAGAGAACGTGGAGAGATAAAGATCATGGAAAGAGAAGAACGTGAAGTAAGAAGGAAGAACATGAAGTGGAGATCATGTAAAGAACATGAAGTGGAGTTTATGGAGTGATTGGTTTTCAAGATGATTGAGCATTAAGGAAGAGATCATGGAGCACCACAAGATCATGGAGGCTTATGAGATCTATAAATAGATGAACTCATTCTTGAAGAAGACAACACAGATCAGAGAGCGTAACAAGAGCAAAAGTTTTCGAGTCTTATACAGTCTGTGAATGTTGTCTTCTATGTTGGTCACATAGCACACAACATCTCTGTCTCTTTTCATAAAAGACTTAGAGTTTGCATACTCAAGTCTTATTTTCTTAGTTAGAGTGTCTTTATCTCTGTCTCTTTCATAAAAGGCTTAGAGTTTGCATACTCAAGTCTTATTTTCTTAGTTAGAGTGTCTTTGAGTGATCAACTGAGTATGTACACGTCCTTAGGTTCCTTAGATACATACATAGGACGTGTTGAGTTAGTCAAAAAGAATATTCTCCAAAAGATCTCTTTGTGTTTTTACGAGATTCTCTTCAAAGGATCTTTTCGTGTCTTTGTACTTACAATATAAATCAATAAAATATATTTTGCCATGTAGGCGTTCCACGAGTATCATTATATACTCGTGGATAATTCTCTTATTGTTTATTTTAATATTTCAATTGTGTTATCCGTAGTGTTGTTAACATCACATCATCACAGACAACATTATGTATCTGATATTTTTATAGTTTGTATTTTTCTTGCACAGGAACATACAATCACTTTAAAAAATGATAGATTGTTCTTCATAGTATGCAAATAAATAGTATTTGGTCTAAAATACAGTCAAGTCTGACATCACCAAATATCAGCAGCGTTAATAAACCATCAGCAGGCCAAAAACAATTATTTGCCTGTGGATTCGTGTATCATCCTTTCTTCATAGGAACATTCAGGCTGTGCCAAACAAGAAATGTAAGAATCTAATCTTTGTTATCGTTATTCTAATAGATACTGATATTCAGAATTTCCCTCATATTGTCAGTTTGCTTCATTAATTTTTTAGTCCTCTATCCTTCACATTTTGAATTTTAATTCTCTATATTTACAAAATATCATTTTGGTCCAGTTTTGGTTAGATATGTTTTAAATTTTTCCAATTTCAATCACGTTTTCCAATTTTGGTCCAATATAATTCAATTTTTTTCAAATTTCAGTCCAATTTTGATTGGATGGCCGCCATGAAACCAATTTTGGTTCAGTATGTTACAATTTTTTCCAATTTCAATGCAATTTTGATTGGATGACCACCGGGAAATTTCATGTGACATTGACAATTTTGGGAATTATGACCAAAATTGGATTGAAATTGGAAAAATTAAAACATACGAGACCAAAATTGGAAAATTAGACTGAAATTAAAAAACGTTAAAACATATAGGACGAAAATTGGAAAACGTATACTTGATTGTCAAAAAATAAAATTAACCCAAAATATTAATAGTTGGACAATTTAAGTCAAACTTAAATGCTTATTTTTGTTGGTTTCAATTCGGATCATTAAATTAAGTAGTTACAAAATACACATCAAACACTTTCATTAACTCATACTAGTATATATTACCTCCGTCCCGCTCAAATTTGTACACTTTTCATTTTCGTCTGTCTCATTCAAATTTGCACACTCCAAAAATGGCAAATAAAATGTACAAAATTGCCCTTTACTATTCAACATTTACACTCAAAAAACAGTTTTTTCTTAACCTTTGTGCCCAAAAGTAGTTTTTTCTTAACCTCCGTGTCCGTCCCTACGTGCAAATTTGAGCGGGACGGAGGGAGTATTAAATCAAATGTTTATAGCACGTAATACCATTATTAAAACTTTCAGTATGATTTCCAAATTGAGGACCTCAACCAAGATTGTGATCTTGCTAGTAATAATCAGTGGATCAATATTCATAGATGAATCTGAAGTTTACAGTATAGAACCTAAGTGGAGATGAATGTGAAGAAAATTATGCTCCTGCTTGTTACGATAACATTTTGGTTTCGATATGTTCAATTAATGATACAATAGACGAGAGTTCTATCCGAACAGTATGTTGCTTTAGTCTTAGATCAGATGTTGGGAAAGATTGCTACTTCAATGTAACGGTAGGGCTTGACATAAAAGAACGAAACTATTGTGGATTCGAAAAAGTGGATCCAATTGCGATTGATGAGCGGGCTCAACAAGTTTGGGATTATTGTTTGAATGTGAAGGATTGAAGAATTATTTGTACTTCAATATGTATCTAATAAATCATATAAATCATCAGCACAATAATATTACTTAACTATATGTCGTATCTTTATACATCTTTCTTTTATTAATCATTCCAATTAATTAATTTGACCTAATAGTTTGAGCTCATGATCACATGAGCTCAGACTAACCCAACGTGAGCTTATAACGTGATAGTATTTTTTTTATTTTTGAAAAAAAAAATTAAATTTATTATGAAAAAGTTTTAGGGAAATCATTTTACTTAAATTAAAGAATTTAATATTTTTAAAGTTGGAGGGATGATCCGGAGTTCAAATTCTTCCTTACCACTTCTCAGCATTTTTGAATATATTCCACATTTAAGAAAATTAAGTCTAATAATCAATTTTAGTCCGTGAGTCCGAGTTTCTCCAAAGGGATAATGATATATTTGGTGTGTGAATATTTAGAATTTGATAATCTAGCATGTAAGTACTTGATGTGTGAAGTCGTATCTAAATGATTGACACACAAACTGATTTTTCAGTAAATTGTTTTTAATCCAAGACAAAACAGTGTTGTCAAAAGCAAACACTAGCTGCTCCACTATGAACATGTAGAGTAGAATTATATATATATAATTTCGGGATAAAAAAATTTATCTTTTACCTTTTAATCTATTTTTTAATATTCTTATATTACATTTAATGTTATTTTGTAAAAATCATTAAATTGGATTGAATGGCCCGAAATTAGCGATTTGAGCTCAATTTGGTCTTCCGGGCTGAAATTGGCCTAAATTTTTTAATTTTCAAAATTAATAGGATAAAATTACCAGCCCGAAAAGTTAATGGCCGGAATTACCAAGAGCGAGAAGTTATTGGGTAAAAAAGATAATAAACTCTCACTTTTGTATGATATAAAAATTATTAATATATAAGTAAGCCTTAAATGGGTATCTTTGTAGGTTTCAGTCGGATTATTAAATCAAGTTGTTACAAACCAATTAATTCATCAAACACTTCTAAAAAAAAGCTTCTACCATTATATATAAATTTATGCAAATGCTTATTAAAAAAACAATAAGACTAAAACTTTCAGCATGATTTTCGAATTGAGGACTTCAACCAAGATTTTGACTTTCCTAGTAATAATTAGTGGAGCAACATTCATAGATGAATGTCAAGCACAATTTTATGGCGACTTCCCAACTGGAGATGAATGTGAAGAAAATTACGCTCCTGGATGTTATCTAAACATTTTTGTTTCAATATGCGCAATAAACGATTGAATAAACGAGCAATACTTTTTTGTGTTTTTTAACAGAAAAATCAACTAAATAACATAAAAAAATGTAGAGTACAAGGGGTATTCTAACCCGTACAAAGTCAATATCAGGTTTACACCACCGATAAACGACACCTATCTGAAAAAGAGCATCAATTCAAGAAACCTCTAGGGTTAGAAAACCATTCCGGAAAAGAATGATTATTCAATAATTTCCCTTTCACCCCAAGCCATGACCAAACTCTTGCTTTAATCTCACTCACCGTCTTATTCGGATTTGGAACAATATCATTAAATATGCAATTGTTTTTTGACATCCAAATATACCATATAACACATGCCCAAAATGGCTTGTACACTTCGGGGGCATAACACATCTAAAATAATTTGAAGGCCTTCCTCTTGTGACTCTCGATGTCTGAGTCTACTGACTTCATCAAAACTTCGTACGCAATTTTCGTGGAAAAGATGCCATTGTTTGAATGCCTTTGCAAACGAGCAATACTTTATTGAAACACATTGTTGTATTAATCTAAGATCTAGTGTTGGAAAAGATTGTTTTGACATCAAGTTGTTTAACTATTGTGGATTCGAAAATGTGGATCCAATTGCGATTAATGAACGGGCTCACCTAGTATGGGATTATTGTCTTAATGCGGAGGATTGAACAATTAATTGTATTTCAATATGTATCTAATACAATCATATTCATGATGCATTTACCTGAGTTTCTCTAATCTTATGTCGTATATTATGCAATTTAACCTCATAATTTGATCTCATAAGAGTATTGAAGGGTTCAATAAGATGGAGTTCGTCATGTCATAGAAAAAAACTATCAATTATGTAGAATAAAAGATAGGTAGGCAGAGAATTATATCATCATAATGCCAAATGTTTGCTTTAATTCTAACCAAATCAAATAATTTTATTTAGATTTTGGGGTATTTCAATAATATCCATCTTAAATCATAAAAATAAATACATTTTAGCATTTAGATTTTGGAGAATTATATCATAATGCCAAATGTTTTTTCTTTAAGTTTTGAGAAATAACACCGTAATATAATGAAAATCATTTGTTTGGTCAACTAAATATATTGTAAAAAAAACGTGTGAAAATCATGTAGAAATCGTATAAAAAAAAAGAAAAAAATAGATCAAATCTGAGGATTCGTTCGACCCTAGTTGGTCGAACACACAGAGATGTGTTCGGCCACTAGCGTCGAACATGTTATAGTGTGTTCAGCCATCACACATCGAACACACTTCTTTGTGTTCGACCAACTAGGGTCGAACGAGTCCTCATATTTGATCCATTTTTTCATTTTTTTTAAACGATTTCACATTATTATTATACATTTTGTTAACTCATAAAATGATTTTTCATACGTTATCCTCTTACAAATTCAAGTAACTTTGTTTTTTCTTTTTAATTACAATTTAATCTTAACACTCTTTTTTTTCCTTCATCTAACATGTCTAAATTAATATTAATAATTAAAATTTCTATTTTTCATCCCAATACGAGTAAGTTAGAGTTTTGTGAATATGACAAAAACAACATTTTAACATCAAATTTGATATTAAACAATTAACAAATTTATAATTTTCACAAATTATATACATTTCGTGCAAGAAAATGATAGCACAAAACTAAATTGCATCAATCATATTCTGCTAGTTCTAAAATTACATCAATTTATATGTTGGAGAATGTAACTGACTAGAATTCCATGGATCATTTGGTGTAATTTGAAAAATAACAGAATATGATTAATGTCATTTATTTTAGTTTTGGGTTATCTGTTTCCGATACGAAGTGTATATAATTTGTGAAAAATAAATTTATTAATTGATTAATATTAATTTGATGCTAAAATATTTTATTTCTCATAGTCACAAAATACTAACTCACTTGTATCGGGATGAAAAATAAAAAAATTATTTATTACTATTAATTTAGACATGTTAAGTAAAAAAATTGTGTTAAAAATAAATTGTAATTAAAAAAAATTACCTACTATTGCAGAAGGTGAAAAATAGAGGACTAAAAAACTAATGAGGCAAACATAAATGACCAAAAATCTTTTTTTCCCTATAATATATGTAGTTAGTATACTTACATTGTTATACGTTTGTCCTTATTTATTGATCAAATCATTCATCATTTATTAAAGGTCTTAAAATTAAAAAAATTGGGACCATCTGAAGACTATATTTTACTTAAATATTTCGAATAATTCAGAGAACTTAGCTAAGAGATTAGTTGATAAGCTCTCTGAATTATCTGTAATAATGACAAATTCAAAACGATGTCTATTATTTGTTTATTAGGTTGAATGAAGCACCAAATGAAAATAAATTTAACGGATAATTTAGAGAACTTAACTAAGAGATTAGTTGATAAGCTATCTGGATTATCCGTAATAATTACAAATTCAAAAAGATGTCTATTATTTGTTTATTAGGTTGAATGAAGCACCAAATGAGAATAAATTTGACTGATAATTCAAAGAACTTAGCTAAGAGATTAGTTGATAAGCTCTCTGAATTATCCGTAATAATGACAAATTTAAAAAGATGTCTATTATTTGTTTATTAGGTTGAATGAAGCACGAAATGAAAATAAATTTGTGTGTTTGATAGTGAAGTGAAATTGAAATTAACTCATATTTGTAGAGAGATTTTTGTGTTTTTAGATGCATGGTTGTCAACAACCTTTCCACCTTAATTAGAAAGATGATGTCACCAAACTCATACTTTAGGAGTAAAATAAGAATTAAGAGAAATGAGATGTGGAAAAAAAATAAAAAATTCACTCGAACATATTATTTCGTCAAAATTAAAACACATGGTTGTCAACAACCATTCCACCATCAAAAGTTTGGATGTTCCCAAAACTGTCAACACCCTTGAAAGATGGATTATCAAATACATTTATACGTACACATTAAAATTATTTAACATCAACTAAATATATTTGTATTTGAATTTCCAATCAATAATAAATAATTAATTATAACTATATATTAGTTAATACATTTATACATATTAAAATTATTTAACATCAATAGTAATATTTAAGTTAGGCTTAATTGCAAAAACAAAAATATTTTAAAATTCGCCACTTTTAAATTTAAATTGCTATTTAACTGATCCCGACTTTTTCGATTTTAGAAGAAAAAATAATAACCTTTTCAAATATTGCAATTTAATCCATAACTCTTAAAAACTAGCTAAAACAAAAATCAAGACTTTAACAAACTATTGCATTTCGAACCACATTTAATTTTTTTTTCTTGAGATCACAACTTTAAATTTACATAAAAATTAGGACTTTAACACACTATTACAATTCGACTTCAAAACATTACTTTGCTTGACACGTGAATTTAGATGTTGGAGAATGCACTTATGCTTCGAATTGCAATAGTGAGTTAAATTCATAATTATTTATTTATTTTGCTAAATTCAAAAGGTTATGATTATTATATTACAATTTTAAAAAAGATGATGATTTTTTTCTGCAATTAAGCCTTTAATTTTAACACAAAAACTCATGTGAGACGGTCTCATAGATAGTTACCGTGAGATAAAGCCCCATATATATCACCGACAAACAACATGTGAATTATAGGGTTTGGGTTGTGGATGATTGGATAGTGGGTTGACCTGTCTCACGCAATGCAATAAAAATTCATGAGACGGTCTCACAAGAGACTCACTCTTAATTTAAAATAAAGATTCTAATAGATTTTGTTGTATATAATGAACTGATAATAAAAGAATGAAGAGACGAGAATGTTTAAGGAATAGGAGATTTCATTCACCTCAAGCACACCAATTACAAAATGAAAACGCCTATTTATAATATTTAGTATTAACCCACTAACTCATGGACATTATGATTATACCATATGACTCCATAACTCTAACATTCACTCCCTTGAACTGAAAGTCTGCCAACATTCAGTTTAATGCATTTTATCAACGCCAAGCAACTTTCTCAGTCTCACAAATGCGGCCAACTTGATGGGTTTAGTAAATATGTCAGTAACTTGATCTTCACTCTTGCAATATACTAACTCAAGTGTTCAATCATTGCAAAGATCCCTAAAAAAATAATACTTCACATCAATGTGCTTGCTTCTTCCATGTAGTACTGGATTCCTGGAGAGTTTGATTGTTGAGTTGTCGTCACAAAAGATTCTTGTAGCTCCAGATTGCTTGACTTGTAGTTCCCTAAGAATTCTCCGCAAAGAAACAGCTTGACAAGCACAAGCTGTTGCAGCAATAAATTGAGCTTCCGTACTTGACAATGTGACAATTGGTTATTTTTTGGAGGACCAAGAAATAACACCCATGCCAAACATGAAAGCGTAACCCGACGTGCTCTTTCTATCATTCTGATCACCTGCATAATCACTATTAGTGAATCCTACTAGGTTAGATTTTTCACCTTTTTAATAAAATATACCAAACTCTCTAGTTCCTTGAAGGTAGCGAAGGATTCTTTTGGCAATAACAAAATGCATTTCTGTAGGATGCTCCATATATCTGCTGATCAAACTCACAGAATATATTATATCCGGTCTCGTTGCAGTCAAATACATCAAACAACCCACAATTTGTTTATAAAATGTGCTATTAACAAATTCTCCTTCAGGATCTTTGTGTAGCTTCAAGCCAAATTCAACTGTAGTGCTCATAGGATTACAATCCTTCATGTGAAACTTGTCCAAAATTTCTCCCACATATTTTTTTTGTGAAATAAATATTCCATCACTAGATTGTACCACTTCAATACCAAGAAAATAATGCATCAAACCAAGATCGGACATTTCAAACTCATCCATCATAAACTTCTTGAATTCTTCAAACATGGCATCCCAATTTCCAGTAAATATGAGATCATCAACATACAAGCAAACAATTAGCAATTTTCCATTGTCACCAATCTTAATAAACAATGAATGCTCATAAGGATATTTCACGAAACCAAATTTGAGAGCTATTAGCTCTCTCTGAATTCCATGATCTATACAAAAAAATTCAAATTCTTTCGAGCAATATTCTCCACCACGATCTATTCTTAGAGTTTTAATGCTCTTTCCAACTTTATTTTCAACTCGAGCTTTGAAGATTTTAAAGACCGAAAAAGCTTCTGATTTCTCCTGTAAGAAATAAACCCACGTTTTTCTTGAAAAATCATCAATGAAAGTAATTAAGTATTTTTTACCTCCATTAGACGATGGATTTATAGGCCCACAAATGTCTGAGTGTATCAACTCCAAAACATTCTTCGTTTTCCATGACTTTCCAGTGGGAAATTGGGAACGATGTTGTTTGCTAACAACACATTCTTCACACACTCGGGAAGAGGCTCCAATTTGAGGAAGGCCCGTCACCATGTTTTTTTCTTGAAGCGTCTTCAATCCACCAAAACTCAAGTGGCCATATCAAAAATGCCACAACCATGAGGGGTCCTCAATTTTAGTCATTAAACTAGATTGAATACTTTGGATCTTTAAAAGAAATAATCTTTTTGAGTTCATCTGAACAATCGCAATAGAACCTCTAGTAGCATCATAAATTTCACATGTACCATTCTTCATGGTAATGACTTAGCCTTTCTCTTGTAGTTGACCAGCACTCAACAAATTACTTTTTAAGTTAGGAACATACAATACATTTGAAATTTTCTCCTCAAAACCATTCTTGGTTCGAATTTTAATATCACCTTTTCCCATCACTTCTACAGTGAGCAATCACCAAAAGTTACAGTAGAACGAAAATCCTCATTTAGGTAAGAAAAAGAAGACTTACTTCCACTCATATGGTTGTTGCAACCAGTATCTAAATACCACGTATTTGCCTCAATCTCTTTTCCATTTTGAACAACCATCAACAAAGTTTCTGCCTCCTCATTTTTAGCAAAATTTGCATTATCTTTCTTTTCTTTATCATCAGATAATTTAGTGTAGCATTCATATTTGTAATAACCAAAACTATGACATTCTACCTGAGATTTATCATGAAACTGACATCTTCCCCTGTCTTGAGGTTTGTCAGCAACGAACTGATTGTTGAAGTTTCATCCTCCTCGACCTCCTCCTTTTCCCCTTCCTCTATCTCTACCTCCACCCCTTCCTCGAAAATTATTGGAACGGGTATTTGTAGATGCCTTTAATGCCTGCTCCTCAACTTGTGAACTTCTGTTCATTTTCTGTTCATGGACTAATCCTTAGCTTTGTAATTCATTAAGAGAGAGTGCATCGATGTCTTTGGATTCTTCAATTGAGCAGACAACATAATTAAATTGCGATGTCATTGAACGCAAAATCTTCTCTACAATTACAACATCATTCATCTTCTCACCATCGAACTGCATCTTGTTGCTGATCTCCATTACTCTGGCACAATAACTTATGACCGATTCTCCATCTTTCATAGCAAGTGTCTCAAAATTTCAATTATTAATTACATACATATATGGAAATGAAAATTTAAAGTATGATTAATATGGTGAGTGACTTATCTTGATCGAAACCCATAAAATTTTATTTTTTTTAAACTGTAGTTAAGGGGGAGTAATTAATATAGTTAAACTTTAAAATTTCCTCCATTTTTTCATATGCACATTTAAATCTCATTAATTATTTTATCAAAATAGTTGATATGGAAGTAATATCTTGATACATTAATTAAAGACATGTGGAAATGACAAATCAAAGAATGATCTATGGTAAATGATCTATTCTACAATATGAATTAAAATATTGTACAAGTCTATTTTAATAAGATAATAAAATTCTTCATTTCATCATTTATATATATATATATATATATATATATATATATATATATATATAATAAAGGGAAGGTAAATGTCACACGCCACGTCAATACTAGTATTTTTCTCTTACAATTACGTACCAGACTTTATTTAAGATCTAACACCATTTCCACATGAAGGAATACAAGATTTTGTCACTTGTTCATGCTCCTACGCCATTGTTTTTGCCATCAATGTCAACTTTGTGCAATATTTTATGACAAAAAAGATGTTACAAGTTAACCTATAAGTATTGTTTATCTATTTTCGTATAAGTGGATGGAAATAATTAATATAATTCATCGTGTAAAGAATTTTTCAGACAGTGTTTTGATAAATAGAACCTAGAAAAATAACGAAGTATATTGGTTTGATTCAACTCATAATTGTTTTTGGATTGTGCAGATTTAATATATTGGGCTCTACCATTTATGATGAAAATGAGATATGAGTGGGCCTTTTGTAATGTGTTAGAAATACATGGGATTCATAAATTCGAACCTAAAAGATTAATGGTGAATCATTTTTTTTTTTTTCTTTTTAATGAACCCATTGGTTTTTGTATTCTAGGGGAAATGTTAACCTTGCCCTTTAATTTTTTAAGTTTCTACAAAATATTCATACGTATTACCAAAAATATCAATTAGTGGTTTTCTTGGTCTTGCAATCGGTGGGTTTAGTAATGAAAATGGATATTGTTAATTTTATTGTTTCTTGGGCCCTCATTATGTATTGGGCTTTGTAGTAAATAATATACGATGGGCCTTTTATGTTAATAATAATATTGTCAGGACATTTCGTTTAATATTTCTATTTTGGGTCGTGTTCATTAATATTGGGGTTTATTTATCGAATTAACAAAATATTTTGAATGGAAGATATTGGAGATGTATGATTGGAGATGATATTGATGATCAATCTGTTATTGAAATTTCAGATGACATTCTTTTGAATAGTTAATTAGAAGATCCAATAAGGACTATCTCATGCAAAGTATTTATCCTTCATTTGAGAATTCTCTACATGATCCATATTTTTAAAAGATCATGTGCTATATTGGCATAAATGATTATTAATTGTTTATACAAGCATATGATGTATAATGTATTCTTCCTATATATTATGCAAGGAAATTGTTAAAAGTTAAAAATGGAAAAAAAAACTAGCAAACTATATATCGATTTGACTTGCAGTCAGTACTTTGTACTCTGTTTATAATTATACAATCTAACATTTGCTACATATAATAGTTTATTAGAGCAAATCAGGGTAGGACCTAGCTGCCCATTTTTTGGCCTGAATCGAATTTTCAAAATAGACCCCTAATATGAATAGTACTCAATGTAAAAAAAAAAAAACATAAAAAATTTAAACATTTTCAATATATATATATGCATCATCATAAAAAAAATTAAAACTTTACTAAGTCCAACTTGACTTTGAATTAGTTTTTCAATTATTGGTTTTCATTGTTTTCTAATATTAGGACTCATACGTGGAAGCTATTATACAATAATATTAAAAATATAAATTATATTAAGTTTGAAACTTAAATTAACCATGAATACCATGCATGTTCATACGTATAACCAAATATATCAATTAATGGGTTTCTTTTGCTTGCAATCGGTGGATTTAGTAATAAAAATGGAGATTGTTAATTTTATTATTTTATTGGCCCTCAACACTTATTGGGCTTTCTAGTTGTAAAATAATATTGTGATGGGCCTTTTAGGTTAATAATAATACTGTTGTTCCATTAGGTTTAATATTTCTATTTTTGGGCCGTGTTCATTAATATTGGGTTTAATACGAATTAACAGTATCTTCTGAGTGGATTGCAAATATAGGAGATGGTATGATAAGAGACGATCAATCTGTTATAGAAAATTTCCATGATTAATGTCACACTAGATATATTCCTTTGATTGAGTTACATAATTGATAATTAATAGACTCCAAAATCATTGGTCTATAAATGTTGCCTCTAGATATATTAATTATTTATGGTATTTAGAAAGTTTTATTGTTTATGTGGGAATTTAGAAGGTTATTATATATGATGATGGATTATAGTTGAGAAGAAAACAACGGATATAATATCTCACGAATCTAATGATGTGAGATGAATCTTTTTAACCCACCCGCAACTCATGGGAGGCGCTAACCCAGGGAATTCTCACATAACCCAAAGAAATTTCCCTGGACCCGTCTCAATCCATTGCAGCCCAAAAGACATGAGGTGGGTTGTCTCTGCTGCAATTGTATGAAAAAGGATGTTTGGTGACACGTGTTTGCATATATTTCCTCTACCCTTGTTGCTGATGCCTGATAGTGAGAAATTTTCTATGCAAAAAAAAAAAGTGAGAAATTTTCAAATTATCATTTCATTTCCTGTTTTGCCAAAATGCAATAATATTGTTGGTTGAATCACTATCCTGGATTCATGGAGATTTTTGTACATTCATGTCTATTTTTATTTCTTTATTTCTTATTTTTAAATATTGTTCCTTTATTTATTTTTTTAAATGTAGATAATATTGTTTGTAAATTCATAGAAGTATCTTTATATATATATATATATAAAAGAATGACGCACATGTCAATTCTATAATTTTTCAATTTATTACAAATTATATCTAAATACTCCCTCCGTTCCACAAAGATAGGCCTAGTTCTATCTTCACACATATTAAGAAATTTTTTGAAATTCCAGTTATACCCTTATCATACATTAATAATTCAAAGAATTAATTCTACTCCAATTTTGAAGTTTCATTAATTGAAACAAAAATTATTTTTCACACTTGTAATATTGCATTAATAATATTGTTTGTCTCAAGATACATTTTTCTACTTTTGAGGAAGAGAGACAATTTAATCATTAATAAAAATTTGGAAATACGAAATGATTATGAGAATTTGTCAAAAATGAACAAATAAAAACCACACATTCAATGCAACTTTTTTTTTCCTAAAAAATAAATAAGGGCATATATGGAATTACAAGTTAAAAACTATACTAATATAGTAACAGGTCTATCTTTATGGGACGGACGAAAATAGTATACAGGCCTATCTTTGTGGGACGGAGGGAGTAGTATTTTAAAGGTAATTAATATGGCTATTTAATGACAATTTTAATGTTGATTATAAAAATTACTCCCTCCGTCCCGGCTAATTTTGCACATCATTTCCGGCACGCGGAATAAGAAAATGTTGTTTTTTTGCCTTTTGAGTTGAAAAGTCAACAAAATCATATCAAAAGTAAATGTGTTTTTTGCCTTTTGAGTTGAAAAATCAACAAAATCATGCCAAAAATATAAATTATTTTCCTTTTCGGGGGTGTGGAAATTTACACGGGACATCCCGAAAATGAAAGTGTGCAAAATTAGCCGGGACGAAGGGAGTAGTAAATAATATAAGAATTTCAAATAAATTTGTTAAAATTAAACATGCTTAGATTTTGAATACAAAAATCATTTATAAATTTGAAATTTATTTAATTAAAAAAATTAGATAAAAAATATTAATAAATAAAAAAAATTAAAAAACTAAAATAAAGATGAGCTGATTAAATAATGATTACTCAAACTTTTCAAGCTTATTAATTAATGAAATCAAATAGTTTTTGCAAATATGTGTTTTAAAATAAACTATAATAATTTTGTTAACTTTATTTTAATTTTTTTAATCTCGTGAATTACATGGCCCTATACTAGTTAATAATATAAGTATGGTTTTAAAACTATACTTATAATTATACAGTTTTATTCTTATTATTATGTTGCTATATAAGTAAGCATTTTCACTACAAGAAATTTGACTTTTAACAACGGGTAAAAACCGTTGTCTTTTTCATTTTTTTAGCGTTGTCGTAGCCAGGGTTGCAAAAAAAATTCGCCATTTTACAACGCACTAAAAGCGTTGTCTTATGTAGATACGACAACGCTTTTTTTTACAACGCACTAAAAGTGTGTTGTCTTATTTAGATACGACAACGCTTTTTAACCATTGCACCCTTTTGTCTTATTTAGATAAGACAACGCTTTTTAATCGTTGCACGAAAGGGTTGTCTTTTTAAAATATTTTTTAATTAAATATTACATAGAACGCTGACGTCATCATAATGCTGACACATCATCTAAATGATGACACATCATCATGGTAAATAATGCGCGTTGTCTGGGATTCAAACCCGAGAGCCATAGTCGTACTCCAACCACTAGTGCTTTATGTTATAATATTCTACATACATTTCTTTTATTTCAATTTTCTATTATCACATATTTTTGTTAATTTTTATTATTTGTATTTTTAATATATTTTAAAAGGTTAAATATATTTTAAAAGGTTAATTGGAAGCTTAATGACTAATTAATATGTTTAGTAATGTTTAATCTAATTTCATTTTTAAGACAATTATAAAATATACTAGTGCATATTTTTAATATATTTTATGAAAATACTAGTTTTTAAAATTATGAGTTTGCTCATATAAATAATATTAATGCAAATGATATAAGATAAAATCATAAAATTAATAATTAAACTTTTCAAATTTAATTTAATTAAAAAACAATTAATATTATCACATGTTTTTTGTTAATTTTTATTATTTATATTTTTAATATATTTTAAAAGTTTAACAATATATATATATATATAATTAAAATATTAATGATTAATTAACATAAGATAATATAAGATATATAACATCATAAAATAATTAAACATTTCAAATTTAATTTAATTAAAAAATAATTAATATTATTACATATTTTTCGATAATTTTTATTATTTGTATTTTTAATATATTTTAAAAGGTTAACAATATATATATATATATATATATATATATATATATATAATTGGAAGATTAATGACTAATTAACATAAGATAATATAAGATATATAACATCATAAAATAATTAAACTTTTCAAATTTAATTTAATTAAAAAACAATTAATATTATTACATATTTTTTGTGAATTTTTATTATTTGTATTTTTAATATATTTTAAAAGGTTATATATATATATATATATAATTGGAAGATTAATGACTAATTAATATGTTTAGTAATGTTTAATCTAATTTCATTTTAAGACAATTATAAAATATACTAGTACATATTTTTAATATATTTTATGAAAATACTATTTTTTTAAAATTATGAGTTTGTTCATATAAGATAATATTAATTCAAATAATATAAGATAAAATCATAAAATAATTAAACTTTTCAAATTTAATTTAATTAAAAAATATTCATATTATCACATATTTTTTTGTTAATTTGTATTATTTGTATTTTTAATATTTTTTAAAAGGTTATATATATAATTAGAAGATTAATGACTAATTAATATGTTTAGTAATGTTTAATCTAATTTCATTTTAAGACAATTATAAAATATACTAGTGCATATTTTTAATATATTTTATGAAAATACTATTTTTTAAAATTATGAGTTTGTTCATATAAGATAATATTAATTCAAATAATATAAGATAAAATCATAAAATAATTAAACTTTTCAAATTTAATTTAATTAAAAAAAATTAATATTATCACATATTTTTTTGTTAATTTGTATTATTTGTATTTTTAATATATTTTAAAAGGTTAAAAATATATATATATATATATATATATATATATAATTGGTATGATTTATATATATCTTTTTAATTCAAAATAGTATTTTATAAAAATACTATTTTTTAAAATTATGAGTTTGTTCATATAAGATAATATTAATGCAAATAATATAAGAAAACATTATAAATTAATTAAATTTTTTAAATTTAATTAAATTAAAAAATAATTAATTTATAATTAACACAACACATAAAAAAAGCGTTGCATAATGTGTTGTCTATTGGCAAAAAAGTACTATGAAAAGACAACGCATAAAAGCGTTGCATATAAGGGTTGTCTATTTTTAAAAAAATAAGCTATTTGACAACACTTTGAAAAAAGCGTTGCACAAAAGCGTTGTCTATTTTTAAAAAAATACGCTATTTAACAACGCTATGAAAAAGCGTTGTCGTATCTAAAAAAAGCGTTGTCTATTTTTTTAAAAAAAATCGCTATTTAACAACCCTATGAGAAAAGCGTTGTCTATTTTTTAAAAAATTCGCTATTTAACAATCCTATGAAAAAAGCGTTGTCTTATCCAAAAAAAGCGTTGTCTTTGGTCGAATTTTTTGAACAAAGACAACGCTCGCGTTGCAAAATAGGTTGTTAATTCAAAAAGACAACACAAATTCATAAAAAGGGTTGTCTTTGAGGGGTTGTTAAAGGCCATTTTTCTTGTAGTGTTTATATAAGTACGTCTTTTACAATTATAAGTAAGTATTTTAAAGCTATAAGTATACATTTTTATTCTTATTGTTATGTTGTTAATAAGTAGGCGTTTTATATAAGTATGTGTTTTAAATTTATAAATATGTGTTTTTATTTTTATTGTTATTTATTTTATAAGTAAGCATTTTATAGCTTTAAGTATGTTTTTTTTTCTTCTTATTTTATAAGTAAGCATTTTATAGCTTTAAGCATTTTTATTGTTATTTATTTTATAAGTAAGTAAGCATTTTTATTGTTATTTATTTTATAAGTAAGCATTTTATAGCTTTAAGTGTGTGTTTTTTTTCTTCTTATTGCTATGTTGCTATATAAGTAAGTGTTTAATATAAGTATGTGTTTTACAATTATAAGTATGTGTTTTACAACGATAAGTATATGTTTTGAAACTATAAGTATGAGTTTTATTATTATTATTGTTATGTTGTTATATAATTAAGTGTTTTATATAAGTATATGTTTTACAACTATAAGTATGTGTTTTGAAGCTATAAGTATGTGGTTTTATTCTTATTGTTATGTTGCTATATAAATATGTGTTTTATATAAGTATGTATTTTACATCTATAAGTATGCGTTTTAAAGCTATAAGTATGCATTTTGTTCTTATATATTGTTATGTTGCTATATACAAATAAATGTTTTGTATAAGTATGTGTTTTAAAACTATAAGTATGTATTTTAAAACTATAAGTATGTGTTTTGATACTTATTATTATGTTGTTGTATAAGTAAGCGTTTTATATAAATATAGTTGGATTATTTATTTTGTCAATTGCGTACAGTAAGTTGAAGAATATTTAATTAAGATGCAGTCAACCCATTAATGTGTTGGTAAGACTCATGTTTGGGCATCTATTTCCGGTTGCTTCCATACAATAGCAAACATAATATTTTTCCACATAAAAAAATAAAAATAAAAATGTACAATCTTAAACGAAAATAGCGGAACACATAAATTTTGGTTAAGGATAATGGTTTTGCACTGGTGTGGCGGCTTCCAACTGCACGTGGCAGCTTCCATAGTGCAATGCAAGCAGTTGCGTGTTTTATATGGGTTGGGCTAAGGGTTGGATGGATGTGGGTTGTGAATTTGAATTGTGGCTCAAATAGATCTGTTCCACCGAAGGGGATCCGTGAGACGGTCTCATAAGAGACTTACTCTCACTCAATTCTTAGGATAATCTAGATTATCCTCTTGTATTACAAAATATACTAGTATATTCTAGAAATTTGCATCAATTCTAATACTTTCAATATCCTTTTCAATGCAGAGTACTTCACCCATCATCCATCATTGCTTTCGATTTCTTTTCCAATGCGAACTACTATGTGCAAAGCGAACTGAAATATGTTCCCTCTTCTGTTTTAGTTCGCTCGTTTATGATCCATGCTTATATTTTATCAGTAACACTATCTAGATCCTATATTATTTTTTTATGTTTCTTTTGATATTTTATTATACAAAATGTGTTAATTAGTTATTTTGATATAAACAGCAAACTTAATTCATGTATATCAGTTTTATTTTCATGCTTAATCTGAAGAAGAAGTACCAACTCAATCAAGAAGCAAATAAGGAAGTTAGTTATACTGTTAAGTTTAAGTTAGTTAAGTAGTCTTATTAGCTGATTTAAGTTATACTGTTAAGTTTAAGTTAGTTAAGTAGTCCCCAGGAGGTTACTATTAAATTCCCGGATTTGGAGAGGGGGCAAAAAATTGGGTTGTTCACCTTCAAGTTATAATTGATAAATTTATTTACTTTATAGATTTTCCTCACTTTGGTATGAAAATCAATTAATTATTTGTATTTTTTTTTATGTCTAATTATATAATTTCAATATACTTAATTGGATTCAATTTTTTATAAATATTAAGTAATATGTATATAAGTTGAATTGGAAATAAGTTTTCTTTTAAATACACACATAACCATGAGAACGTAATTCATCATTGTTTACTCCATGTATGATGATTCAATAAATTTTTAATTTCAGATTTCTATAATTGGAATAAAGCTTATGTTCGTTACTGCGATGGTGGGTCTTTCCTTGGAGACAGTGAATTAGTTGATTCAATAAGTTTTATGACATGTCAGTATTTTAATTAATAGTCTATTTTTATATAAAGTTAAAATTTCCTAACATTAATATATATTTTATTTATTGGCATTCTACTTAGGGGCCTATCCTCCAATTTAGGGGTTCTAGGATTTTCATTGCCACAGTGGAAGAACTACTTGCAAAAGGAAGTGCAAATAATCTATAGTATTTAGAAATAAATGCAGAAAAATTGGAAAAAAAAAAAAGAAAGAAATTGGCATAACTATGCTACATGATCTATATCAAATCTAATAGTTCAGAGAGTTTTTAAGTATTTATTTGTATGGATAATTAACCCAGTAACTCATGCTAAATGATTTAAATGTTGTTTAAAAACTCATTCAAAATATAATTAAAATAAGTTCTCAAAAATGCATTTCCTAACTTGATTAAATATATATGTATGTATGTCTTTTGTATAATCTAAAAACTATTAATAGTTCAACAATTTAAGTAACCCTTAAATTCGTATTTTGTAGGTTTCAATTCGGATTATTAAATTGAGTTGTTACAAACCAATTAATACATCAAACACTTTTATTCATAGATGAATCTCAAGCACAATTTTATGGTGACTTCCCAAGTGGAGATGAATGTGAAAACAATTAAACGAGCAGTACTTTATTCGCACAATTTGTTGTTTTAATTTAAGATCTAGTGTTGGGAAAGATTGTTTTTTTCAATAGGACTGTAGGGACTGACATCGAGCTGTTTAACTATTGTGGATTCGAAAATGAGGATCCAATTGCGATTAATGAGCGGGCTCAACTAGTATGGGATTATTGTTTGAATGTGGAGGATTGAAGAATTAATTGTAATTCAATATGTATATGTCCAATAAAATCATATTAACCATGCAACTATCTGAGTTTCCATATTATGCAATTTAATCTCATAATTTGAGCTCACATGAGTATCGGAAAACTATCAATTATGTAGAACAAAACATATATGCAGAGAATTAATATCATCATATATGATGCCAAATCTTTGTTTTAATTATAACCACATCAAATAATTCTTAAAATTAAATACATTTCGGCATTTAGTTTTCCGAATACCTAAGTTGACAAATCTGGCGTCAAATGTCCTAAAATTGACAAAAATAAATCAATTGTCCTCAAATTGCTTAATTATTTGTAATTACTGGCCTAAACCGTTTCTCTGTGAGACTAAAATTGCAACGAACCCCACCCCAACATCCCAACAAACATATGAGCAGTAATTTTCAATTTAACGATAAATTTCTAATATTATCAAATAAATATTATTTAGAATGACATAAATTTAAAATTGAAGATATTATTATAGGACGTCATTTTCAATTTACCTTGTACATGTTCTGGAGTACACTACTAGTTTAAGTTAAAAATGAAGTCTTTGATGGAGTTTGGCATTACCAATATTAGGGAGTTTGTCAAAGAAATTTACCCAATACATTTTTGGATTACACTACTAGTTTAAGATGAAAATGAAGTCTTTGGTAGAGTTTGTAAAATGGAGAATGGGATGCGCTCTGCAAGAAAATTAGATTTGTAAATTCGTGAACAATATAAGTGTTGATGTATAAATGTATACAATTAGATAAAGTCCAAACATTTTACTCTTCCTAATGTCGGTAGAGTAAAATGTCCCGCAGATTCTGATGTTTTCATTCACACATGAGTTTTTAGAATGACACTTAAACACGAGTATTTTTTTGTCTCATATTTAGGGGTTCTAGGATTTTCAGGGCCATAATGGAAGAACTACTTGGAAAAGGAATGAAAGATGCAAATAATGTATGGTATTTTTCCAATAGTTTATCTATATGCTATAAATGAATCAATTAATAAGTTACATTTTCACTAATTAAGTGATAATTGACATATTTATGCTTTATGCAGTGTATACTTTCTGGTAGTTCAGCTGGTGGCTTGGCAGCTATGCTACATTGTGATGAGTTTCGAGCACTTGTACCTAATGTTGGTAGAGTAAAATGCCTCGCAGATTCTGGCATTTTCATTCACGCGTAAGTTTTTTAATTAACACATAAGTACAAAATAATACAATAATTTCTTGTGGTGTCTAATAATTGTACAACAGAAAGGATCTTCCTTATGCTGGTTTTAGAGAAGAGGTTTTTGCTGATACAATCAATCTGATACTCATTTTGAACTTTGTCTCGATTACTATATACCATAATCTAAAGTTAAAAAACATATATATTTAATAATATTCCTTTTCATCTTACAGAACTTAACCAGTTTTTTGCCCTCATCTTGCACATCAAGGATGAACTCAAGTTTGGTAAGATTTAATATCCAATTAATATCCAATAAAACAATCCTCTTTATATTGATAAGTATAAAATTGTATGCAGTGTATGTTTCCTGAATATTTCATTGGGAATATCCAGACACCACTATTTTTACTGAATAGTGGTTTTGACCCATATCAGGTAACCTCATTTTCATAGAAATATTGAGAAATAAATGGCACAATTCCATATACCTTCTAAGTAAAAAATTTGGCATAGCCATGAATGCTACATGATTTACCCAAAAGAAGAAATAAAAAATAGTTTTGCAATTATATATATGTGTATTAACTTATGCTAAATGAAATGATGTTTCAGATACAAAAGAATTTGAGACCGGAATTTCCAAACTCTGTAGGCTGGGATGAGTGCACAACTCATATAAATGAGTGCACACCTGCACAAAAACAGCTCATAAAAGGTATATATATATATATATATATTTGAATTTTTTTATCATTATTTATTTCAATAGTATTTGAATACAATTATTAATTAATTAAACCTAATTTCTTAATTATATTTAAATTCAGATTTTCGAAATGCATTCCTCGAAACATTGAAAGAAATTTGTGACAATCCTTCAAGAGGAATGTTGATCAATGCTTGCTACACCCATGTTTTCCTGGAGTATAACTATAGGTGGAATTCCAATGGATTGGAAAACAAGGTTAGTTTATGTAGTATATATATTTGTATTATTAATCTTCTTCTTAGTTGTGTGCATATATATAACTAACATGATGATATTTGCAGACCATTTCACAAGCCGTTGGTGAATGGTACTTCGATCAAAGTCGTGTCCACATGATTGACACGCAAACTGATTTTCCAGTTAACTGTTATCAATGATCCAAGGCAAATTTGGGTTGTGACGTGAATTCTTGTAGTATATTGCCAGCTTATACAATAAGAATGCATGTGTTGTGATGTGATCATGAGATTAAAATATTATTCTCTAACTTTCATATGATACAAAAATATTAAGGATAATTTCAAATTTGATCCTATATCAAAGACTATTTTCATTTTTAGACAACTAAGTATACGTTTTCCAATTTTGGTCCTATATGTTTTAAATTTTTCCAATTTCAGTCAAGTTTTCCAATTTTGGTTTGGTATGTTTCAATTTTTTCCAATTTCAATCAAATATTTTTGATTGGATGACCGCCGGGAAATTTCATGTGACATTGACCGAAATTGGACTGAAATTGGAAAAAATTGAAACATACAAGACCAAAATTGAAAAATTGGATTGAAATTAGAAAAAATTGAAATATACATGACCAAAATTGGAAAACGTATACTTGTTTGTCAAAAAATGGAAAAGACCTAACATACAGGTCCAAAAATGAAATTAACTCAAAATATAAATAGTTCGACAATTTAAGTCAAACTTAAATGCTTATTTTTGTTGGTTTCAACTCGGATCATTAAACTAAGTTGTTACAAAACACACATCAAACACTTTCATTAACTCATACTAGTATATATTATATCAAATGTTTATAGCACATAATACCATTATTAAAACTTTCAGTATGATTTCCAAATTGAGGACCTCAACCAAGATTGTGATCTTGCTAGTAATAATCAGTGGATCAATATTCATAGATGAATCTGAAGCACTATTTTACGGTATAGAACCAAGCGGAGATGAATGTGAAGAAAATTATGCTCCTGCTTGTTACGATGACATTTTGGTTTCGATATGTTCAATTAATGATACAATAGACGAGAGTTCTATCCGAACAGTATGTTGCTTTAGTCTTAGATCAGATGTTGGGAAAGATTGCTACTTCAATGTAACGGTAGGGCTTGACATAAAAGAACGAAACTATTGTGGATTCGAAAAAGTGGATCCAATTGCGATTGATGAGCGGGCTCAACAAGTTTGGGATTATTGTTTGAATGTGAAGGATTGAAGAATTATTTGTACTTCAATATGTATCTAATAAATCATATAAATCATCAGCACAATAATATTATTTAACTGTATGTCGTATCTTTATACATCTTTCTTTTATTAGTCGTTCCAATTAATTAATTTGACCTAATAGTTTGAGATCATGATCACATGAGCTCAGACTAACCAATGTGAGCTTAATTATAACGTGATAGTATTTTTTTTTTTTTTCTGAAATTTTTTTAGCTAAATCATTTTACTTAAATTAAAGAATTTAATATTTTTAAAGTTGGAGAGATGATCCGGAGTTCAAATTCTTCCTTACCACTTCTCATCATTTTTGAATATATTCCAAATTTAAGAAAGTTAAGTCTAATAATCAATTTTAGTCTGTGAGTCCGAGTTTCTCCAAAGGGATAATGATATATTTGGTGTGTGAATATTTAGAATTTGATAATCTAGCATGTAAGTACTTGATGTGTGAAGTCGTATCTAAATGATTGACACACAAATTGATTTTCCAGTAAATTGTTTTTAATCCAAGACAAAACGGTGTTGTCAAAAGCAAACACTAGTTGCTCCACTGTCAACATGTAGAATAGATATTTGATCAGCTACGCAGCACCAATTCAATAAATGTGTTATTATAGATGTGCATAATGAAACTGTAGTAATGTTCTTGCATTTATTATTAGGAGAGAGAATGAGTGTAGCTTTTTTCTTTTCTTTCATTTTTTTAATATTTTTATTATATTATTTTAATATATTAATATACACTATCATTAATCAATGCACATGCCCTAAGGCTAAGGGAGTTTAGCATTATCTATATTAGGTAGTTTGTCAAAGCAATTTACCCAATACGGTTTTTTGGAGTACACTACTAGTTTAAAATAAAAGTGAAATTTTTTATGAAATTTAGCATTACCTATATAAGGGAATTTGTCAAATCAATGTACCCAATACATTTGATGAAGTGCACTATTACTTTAAGATAAAAGTGAATTCTTTGATGGAGTTTAGCATTGCCTATATATATATTAGGGAATTTATCAAACCAGCAAAATATGAAAGCCACGTTGATTGAGAATGAGTTGGGGATGGGTTTATGTGCAAGGAAATGGGGTTTGTACTAGTGTTTTTGTAAAACTCCAGTAAATTCATGAATAATGAATATAATGACTTCGGTTAAATTTATTGCATCCTTTATAACAGTATAGTGATAAATTACTAAAGAACAATATAGCAATTAGTTACTGTGTGATTATAATTCATGTCTAAAAAAAAGAAAGTATTTATTACAACTTTTTAGATCGCATAAATAGAGTTTTTGGAAATTAAATTGGGATAATGAAGATCTGTACGAAAATGATAAAATGATCACCGATAATTCTTAATATGTCCACCAATGACGTGTAATTCATATCTATATTATATTTTTGACACATTAACAATGGACCCATATTAATATGTTTATGATGGGTAGGGTAACAGGACTATATATAGAGGATTATATTTCAAATTCTTTTATAATTTTCTTAATCTTTTCATTTTCATTGTTTATTGACACCTAACTTTTTTTTTTCTTGAAATAGACACCTAACATTTTATCGTTCATTCAAACAAGTCAAAAATTAGGTTTTGGCAAAAACTTTAATGGCAATCTTAATTAACGATGCATCTTCCTATAAATTGCTTGAATTTAAGACTTGGTAACAAATTCCACTTAAGGTTAAAGTAATGAATGATTACATGGGTTTGACAGCAAAAGTTTTTGATATATAATTGACATATATGATATATCCTAGTCTAGCTCGATCTGGATTCTCTATTATATTTTAGTGTTCTTCCTGATTATTTTTTATCTAATACACACGTCTTAATTAGTAATTAATAGTATATATACATATAGTGTATGATAATTATTTTAATCTACGGATAATAGAATACACATTAATTGGAATAAAAGATCTCGTCTGAGTAACCTAAAATTTGGCAGAACAATTAAACGGGTTTGGTACTTGGTAGGTTGATCAACTATCTAAAAATACATATGTGGAAGATAACATATGAGACAAGAATGGTGATGGCCCCACCCCACCCCACCAACATTTGAGACGTAATTTGAAGTTTAAAACATATTTATATATTATTGTTTGTATTCTAATTTCTAATATTATCAAATTATTTATATTGACGTAAATTTAAAATTAAAATTTCTAAGATATTGTTATGGAGCGTAATTTTTAATTTGTCCTTTATATTTGATGAAGTACACTAGTAATAACACTTATGGTTTTAAAATAAAAATGAATGCTTTGATGGGGTTTGGGCATTCCCTATATTGGGGAATTTCTCAAACCAGCAAATGATATGAGTTGCATAATGGAGATATGGGTTTGGCATTCATAATTGAAAAAAAGTAATGGATGATTAATAATGGGTTGGGCTTTGAGATAATTAAAAAAAAAACCAAATGCATTAGATTTAATATATTGGGCTCTAGCATTTATATAGAATGAGATATGAATTGGCCTTTTCACTTTTGTGGCGAAAATATAATTCGTTGCTAATATAAACTTTAATGATGAATTATAATGGTGAATCCTTTTTTTTTTTTTTTTTAATTAATGAATCCATTGGTTTTAATATAATCATTTCTAATTTCCTGGGCATAATTATTATTTTTATTATAATTTTTAATTAAAGATTAAGAAAATGATAGTTTAGTTTCTTACTAATAATATTTTGCATCTTCATTTTATGGAAGAAGTTTTTATGAGAAATACTTTATTTACAGATAAAATGTGAGTAAAGTGTATAGAAGAAATCGATTGTTTTAAGCCTTTTGGTCAAAATAATCAATTGGTCATGTTGTTTCAAATATATATATATATATATATATATATATATATATATATATATATATATATATATATATATATAGTAAAATTAATGTTTGTTGGTGTTATTGTACTATAAGAAAATATTTATTTGGTCGATTTTAGTAATTTGGATTACTTTCATTTCTTTTTTCTTTTTTTCTCTTTCCGTATATTTTCACTAATCATCTATTTATTTTATGTTAATTTTTTAAAATAAGTAAATTGGGAAATTTGAGCATAAAGAAAAATTATTATGCATTGTGTTGGTATTTAAATAATTATGGGAAAAAGTGGAGAAACTATAGTATGTTAAGATAATATCAACCTTGCCCTTTAATTTTATAAGCTCTTACAAAATACCATGGATATTCTGATATTCATACGTATTACAAAAAGTATCAATTAATGGGTTTGTTGGGCTTGCAATTGGTGGGTCCATTTTATTATTTTCTTGGGCCTTCAACATGCATTGGGCTTTGTATTTCTAAATTAATACTGGCATGGGCTATTTATGTTAATATTATTGTTAAGACATTTGGTTTAATATTTCTATTTTGGAGCTTATTCATTAATATTGGGGTTTATTTCCATGATTAAAATTGTGCTATACGAATTAAAAGAATTTTTGAGTGGATTGTAAATTTTGGAGACAGTAAATCTTGTTATATTGGCCCATACACTTGATGTCGTGGATAACATAAATGATTAATATATTTGAGTACTGACAATGCATACAAATTTTATGCAAATGTTAACACATAGTTGATGTTTACACAACATAATTCTTAAATAAAATTAAATGTTTTGAAGTCTCAAAATCATGAAGTTAAATTGAAGGTTGGAGCTTAATTCAGTTATGTTGTTGCAGAAGTTGCATCATTCATTTGCTTTATGTAATTGTACTCGATTAGTTATTTCAAAGCTCGGAAACCATGTATTGGAAGTTAAGATTTTATGTGGAAGCAATGTTAGTCGAAATTTAAGACAATTTAAGTAGTAAGGTTGTAGAAAATAGATTTAATTATAACCTTGTGGTTTGAATTCAAAAACTAAATTAAATCGAAAATATATTTACCGTTAACCTATTACATTATAAACCCAATAAAATTTATGTTATGAAAATGTCTCCAAAAACCACAAGCAAAACAACACAACTTAAAATGAAACTTTGCACAAAATATCAAGTTGAAAAATAAGAGAAAATTTTGAAAAGAACACACATATTTAAAGTGCAACAAGAAAAACTTCTTACTAGCTTTGCAAAACTATCGAGGAAGAATTACAGAAGATCGAAACAATCACACAAATCTTCTTCTCTCTGTGATCAACACTATACTTTCCCACTACTCTATTTCTCTCTCTAGAAGGTCATTGAACTAAATAACAATGTACATACAAAGAACTACATGCAAGATATTTATAGCAACAAGAATCAACTCAAATGACGAAGACACGAGCAAGTTATTCGATCTTGAAGTAACCAACTTGATTCAGTTTTCCAACTGTTTTGCAACTGAATAGCCGATTCTGATTGGCCAATCCAATAACCGCTTTTAACTACTCGGAAGATCGATAAACGAAAACGCGCTTTTTATCAGTGATTATGCGATTTCTCAATGCCTTAGAAAAAATCGACTTTAGAGCTAAATTTTACAATTTAATTCAAATCGAATATCAAATATAAAATCATGTTCGAACTTACTATATTTATGAACAATTTCAAATCGATCTTGAGTCATAAATAGTTATCCAAACTAAAAAAAAAAAAGGACTTTTAGGTTTTATAGCATTGGGTGACCACATGATAGAGAGTTGATAGAACAAGATATGCATTTGGTGGGCATAGAATTGAATTATGATGAGAAAACACATGCTTTTTCCTTTGTACAAAACAAATCAAAAATCTTTTTCTTTTTTTAATTTTTTTAACTTGTAAATGTTGGGGTCCCAAACCCATGTGAATTTATGATCAATCCATTTATATTTCTCAATCTCTACTGATTTTTGCATAGCTGTAAGGTATATTTTCAATGATTTGATCATGGACAGATATGTATCAACATCTCCATGAGAATTTAATCTAATAAAACTTAATTAGTTTATGTTTTAATCTGCTATAGAACCTACTTTGCAGGCGCTAATAATTAAGTCGCTTTATATATATATATATATATATATATATATATATATATATATATATATATATATATATTAAACTTGATTAGTTTATGTTTTAATCTGCTATAGAACCTACTTACTTTGCAGGCGCCAATAAATGCACTAATAATTAAGTTGGTTTATATATATATATATATATATGAGTTGGTCTCTTGTGAGACAATCTCACATGCGACGAGATTCAAGTATGTGTTTTTCACGTATAAGTATATGTTTTTCAACTATAAGTATGTGTTTTTTAAGTATATTTTTACAGTAAAAACATGAGTTATTCAAATATATCTTTTATAGCCATAAATATGTCTTTTTCTGCTATATGCGACGGTCTCACATGAATTTTTGTGTATGTATATATATATATATTCTTTTTGGATTCCTCCATCATAAATTAAATGTCGTTTTAATCAAATAAAATTATCTCAAAATAAGTGTTACTATATAATTTCAAAAATATTTGACTGTATTTTACAATATCCTCATTTACTTTACCTAAATGAGATATTAAGGGAATTGCCCATAATAATTGAACTTAAATCGGGTAGATCTTAAAAAGAATTTCTATCAATTTTAAATCTTAAAAAGTTATAACTTTTTTAATTCATGTGCAAAATTTTAAATCAATATTTATTTTAGGACAAAGGTTGAAATTTCAATTTTCAAGTCACTTTCCCAATAAGTGGGGTTTTTGGTATTTATCATATAAATTGATAAGATAAATATTGATATTTTAAAATATTTTGAAATATAATTAAACTATAAGTGGGGTTTTTCGTATTTATCATATAAAATATCAAATTTCAAGTCACTTTCCCAATAAGTGGGTTTTTTCGTATTTATCATATAAATTGATAAGATAAATATTAATATTTTAAAATATCTAGAAATATAATTATACTATATATATATATATATATATATATATATTCGTTTCAAATTAATAACTACTACTTCAGTTTAAAATAAATAGGTTTTTTGGAGTTTTTGTTATAAATGAAAAAAAAAAAAATTGGACAAAAATGTCCTTAAATAATTTCAACTTCTTCCCGCTATTCCTAAATTAACATGAGATGGATAATATAAAATGACGAAGAAGAAGAAGAAAAGTTGAAATAAAGCACCATTTTAAAATCATGTGTGAATAAATGAAGAGATTTATAAATATGTAGGTTCAAAATTAAAAGATCTTTTACGAATTGGGTTTAGGATCAACTTGAGAAAAAGTTGCAAGATAGCTAAAACGACATTTAATTTAAAATAAATTTAATCTCCACAAAACGACATTTATTTTGAATTGAGGGAGGGAGTATTTATATTTTACTAGTTTTTGTTTCTATGTATCTATCGCTTAATCGCAAAGAAGAATAATTTCTTTCCTTCCAATTTCGTTCTTATCTCGTTTTTTTTTTTTTTTTAAATCTTTATAGCAACTACTCATATTTTTGTTAAAATGTCTCTCTTTTATTATTTAAAAAATGGCCATTATGATCTTTTTCTTTTTTCGTTTTTTGTATATAATCATTTCTATCTTCATCGAGCACTTCCCATGAACGTAATAGCCAGGATGCAAACTGATTTGAAAGATTAGACAGACTTCTAATAAATTTAGTTTGGAGGGACAATATTTATAAATTTCTTTGACATTTGATATTGTCATCTACATATTATCATCATGATTAGATAGGAATTGTTTTAATTTTTGGGGTGAAGAATATTTTATTATTATAATTTTATCTCGTTTTCTAATGGTGTATTAATATTATTTTTGGCATTAATTTGCTTCCAAAAATTATATTGGCAAACACTCCTGTGCACCAGGTGCACGGATCTAAGATCCGTGCAATCCGGGTCGATCCGACCCGGATCCGCGAGTTTTTTTTTTTTTTAATTTTTTTTTTTCAGATTTTTGTCCTGACATTTATGTTATAAATGTATGACCTTTATGTTATAAATGTGTGACCTTTATGTACAACTGTCTCTATCTTTATGCACTGTAACTTAGGAAAAAAATGAAGATTTTTAACACAATTTGCACTATGTACCTTTATGTGATATTAATGTGACCTTTTATGTTATATTATGTCACATTTATTTACAAATATTCTCACATTTATGCATCTTTATATATTATATAAAGGTCAGAATATTTGTACATAAAGGTGACATAATATAACATAAAGGTCGCATTGATATCACATAAAGGTGTAAAGTTCAAATTATATTGAAAATCTTCATTTTTTTTCTAAGTTACAGTCTTTAAAGGTCATGATAGTTGTACATAAAGATCATACATTTACAACATAAAGGTCACAACCTGAAGCAAAAAAAAAAAAAGGAAAATTCAAAAACACGCGGATCCGGGTCAAAAACCGAGTCGACCCGTATTGCATGTACACCAAGTGCACACAAGACCAACTCAATTATATTTTATATAAGTTGTATTTGGCATAACTCTTTTCTTTTTCTAAAATTATTTTACAATAAATACACTTTATTCATGGTGAGAATTATTTTACAAATTTTAATGTTATTCTTTCCCAGGTGTAAAAAAAATGTATTTATCATATATTATCCTTCTGTGGATAATAAAACTTTGTCACATGGTATTGTTTGTTTTGTGTGACATGATTTCATATTAATTCTTTTGTATGGATATTAAACAATTCTAGTGACCACATGTCACTTACAATATATAATATGAAATTGTATGGTATTATATTTCATATTATATTTTACGCAAATTAAAATTTATATGAAACATTTTATGGATATAAAACAGATATTTACTTAATATGTATACTTACAATTCAAATTTATTTTCATAAATTATACTTTTTTTTTCTATTGGCTATAAATTGTGAGCTCATCTCATAGATTAGATGCACTTGAGATGATTTTACAAAATTCGTACTCTACTTTATCTTAGTGAATGTCATGTATACTTTAATTGAAGAATTTATTATATACATGAGATATATTGATAAATTAGAGTATGAGACAAAATAAGGGACAAAAGAATAGGACTCCCAGTGCAATATACTCCATTCATTTAAATTTATTTTTCATTCCTGTTTCACACAAATTAATCAAACTTTCAATAACTGGAATTGTATTTAAAATGACAACAGTATCCCTTTTTAAGCACTAAGAAATGTGTACTAATATAGATTTACAACAAAAGTTATAATTATCTACAATGAATGAAGACTAGTACCTCGAAAAAAATTTACCCATTTCATTTGAAAATTAATATTATTTTAGATTTTTCACACAGATTAAGAAAGATTTATAAAAATTGATCAATCCCTATTTAAATGAGTGAGTCTTAATTTTGTGAGACCGTCTCACAGATTTTTATTGCATTACATGAGACGGGTCAACCTACAATACTACAACCCAAACTCTACAATTCACATGTTGTTTGTGGATGATGGACATCATCTCACAATAACTATCTGTGAGACCGTCTCACATGAGTTTTTGTGTATTTAAATATATTTATTATGGATTTTTTTTCTCTTTCTTCTTAACAATCCTCTTTAATTTGGTTGGAATAAATGAAGATATTTTTGGTAGATCACAGATAAATATGTTTTCAAATTCTATGATGCCATTCATTTTGAGACAATTTTTATTTGCTAAAACGATATTTATTTTGGAATAGAGGAAGTATTTTTTGTTATGAAAAACAACACATAAATTGAAACTTATTTTATATAAGGTAACAATTATTTGTAAATAGAGAAGTAATTAATTGCTTTTTTAATTCTTTAAAGGAAGGGTTTATGATTTTCATGGGAACCCTTTTTTTTTTTTTAACCAAGAGAATTAAAACATCTCACATGTTGTCATTTTAAGGCAAACCCAGCAGATTTCCAAGGAGATTTCTGCCCACATACTTTCCAAAATTTTGTCTGAAAATCTTAATGAAAAAGCTTTAGTGCCAAACAGTGTGCTGAGGATCCTGTGATTATTTACACCAAAAACATATGCTATTTTAATTACAATCTGGGAAATGTATGAACTGGAATCAACTTGCATTTAATTATCACTGTTCTTTATCATGGGTTTTTGCTTTTTTTTCCTTACATTTCCTCCATGTTACCTAATTAATTCTCTATGACTTTTATCCTAAAAAGAAAATAGAGCTTATTCTTTGCGTATTGACAAAACTAAAGGATGGAAAAATTTGTAAAATTTATAATTGGAAAGAAGTGAGGACTAAGAAGTGGGAGTCTATGTTCTTGTTATATTTTAATTATTTCACACCATACATGTTGTATGAGACAGACTTATGAATATAATCTTCATGAGAATTAGGAGAATATTAACCTTTTTAGAAATTAAATTCATTTTCACAAATTAATATATTCATTTTGCGTTATCAATTGTAGATTGATCCATAATCTCATTGTATGATATCCATGAAACAGTTTTCATAGTTGTGTCATATTAGTTTAATCATGTTTAATTACATATCTTGATTTGAACAAACATTACTTTAGAAATATAATTGGTATGGGAAAAAGTCATTTTTATCCTGTAAACTATAAGTTGTTTGAAAATAACTTTAGAACATATCAATTTTAATCATGTAATTTGGAATATTATCCAATTTTAGACCCTTTTTATGAGACTTTTAAAATCCTTAGAAAATTGCCACGTAATCGTGGAATTTGGGGATTTATAGCCCTTTAAATGACACACTATTTTGTTGACTTTGATGTTGAAATTGGTAAAAGAAAAAAAAATTGAAAAATAATTGTCTAGGTCAACAAAACGGTCACTACATTTTAGGGACTAATAATCTCCAAATTTTCTAAGCGAAAAACATGGAGGACTACGACTCTTACCAATAGGTAAAAGTCTTACTATTTGCATTGATGTATATTTTTTATTATAAAGTATATTGAGCAAGGTGAACAATTATAAAAGTGTCTCACATATTTAATTTTATGAAAAGGGTCATATTAATACACAAATTTGTGAATACACATGGTCATACATGTACATTAATCAATAATACAACTAATTAACAAATGGTGACAGCATAAAGAGATATTATTTTAATGTATAGTATGAATTTAAATCACAAAAACAATTTAAAGCCGTATTATTACATTTAGATACATTTATATAGTGTTTGATTTGATATATACCATCATAGATCGAATTTAGTGTGCCACGTTATTAATTATTCTAAAGTTTTGAAATAAAGAATTTCTTAACTTATGATTTTTTTTTTCTTTCCAAACAAACATACAGGTGTGTTCTACTACACCGTCATTAAGATAATTCATTGGTTTTGATTTTGATTTTTTTTATCCAAAACATATACTTCTTTGATATATTATAAAGTATATATTTTCTGTATATATTATTTTGCAATTTAAAGCTGTTTTAACCTTTTAAGATATTTTCATATTAATTTTCTCCATCTGGTTCCCATCGACAACGACACTAAATTTATCTTTAAAGAGAAGGGGAAAAAGAGAGATAACATTTTTTTTTTTTTTTTTTGAGTAGGTCAGGCCATCTTACCAAATGAGATATGTGAGATTGGTCTATTCAACCCGGTCAACTGTTAGTCAACGTCGATCAACACTAGGTTAATATGTAGTACTTTTAAAAAATGTTATATGATACATATAAACTATTACATGATACCATAAAGTATCTCATACAAATTAATAAAAGTATTGCAAAGAATTACTTATTATATTATAATTTTTCAAAAGAATTACATGATACGCACAAAAGTATTACATGATGAGAATAAATGTTGAGAATTATAATTTTCTCAAATTAATCATGAATTTAAAATATTGAAACCAAAAATAATACATGATACGCGTAAAAGTATTACGCAATATTACTTGTCAAATTATAATTTTTAGACAATAAAAGCATTACATGTTACAAAAGTATTACATAATATATATAAAAATATTATCAGACTAGATTGATCAAGTGGATCAGACGTTGATCGAGCATTGATCGTATTGACTATGATATTGACCGGGTCAACCTAACGCATATTACGTGAGAATCTGAACTTATACCAGAATTATATCCTTTTTTTTTTATTGTATAATAGATGAGTTTTCATGCAATATACTATCTATGCCTTTTATTTATTTATATGGAAATAACTATTATTGTGGTCCTTAGAATGAAAGAGCTTTAATTGTAAATCTTTTGTAATTTTTCAAAGGATGTTTGTACTTTTGATTAGATTTAGTGCATTGCGTTTCAAATGTAAATTTGGTGAACGAATGAGAAAATCAATTAACGAAAATAGAAAATAAACAGTGTAATTAAAGATCCCATTAAAATATACTCAAAAATTATCCATATATATATTCCCTGTATGCATATATAACATATAATAATAAAATAAAATTTACTTGTATAATAATAATAATAACAGCAACAATAACATGAAGAATATGAAATTTCTTGATCTGTCACACATCTAATTTACGTTTATAATCCATAAATCATATATGTATTGACTTGTGAGTGGTAAGGTGTCATATATTAATTTTATTACAAAATAATAAAATACTTTTTTATCATTGACTGTGGCTTGGTTTAAAATTGAAGGGGAAAAAGGAACTTGCTTTTGAATTAAATAGGGTTCACACACTTCACAACCACCATTTACTACTTGCGTACATATTATTGATGTTTTGAGGACTGAATTGGTAGAATTATATACGGCTGCAGAACACAAATTTAACTGCAATAAATATTTACATAAAAGCCTATACCATATCACTAATTAAAATCAATAAATGTTCAATAATTACAAAAAAAATTATGGTAGCTAGATAAAGAAATTTATTCACTCACGAAAATAATGCAAAAATTAAATAAACATTAATTTGCAGCATATATATAACAGTTAATTAAAAAGAACTAACTCCGAAGATCACTTACATTTAACATTAATCTTTTGAGGCATAGTATTTGGACAAGAAAGTGAAGGAAAAAAAAACCCTTATTGTCCAAATACGAGATCCTCTATTTCTTGCCGTATTTCATCCCTTGTCTTATAATTTGATCTATACACGCCATGTACTGTACATACACATGGTACGCAACGACGAATCAAATCATAGGATTAAAATACGAGACGAAATAGCAAACCAAAACCGTAAAGTCGGGCCCTAAAATTCACGAAAAAAATTAAAATTGTAGCATTAATAATTCAAAATAAATTAGGATTATGATCATCAAATGAGAAGCTCTCCATATAGTCCTTCCCTTGATCATCAAGCAGCCAATTCTCAAGAACCGAAAGCGGGCCCACCCCGTTCGGGCCGTGCTTGGCGGTGAGGCTCGGAGAAGTGGATCTCGAAAGCTCATCCGAATTCGAGGACTCGACAAAAGACTCGAAACCAAACAAGGATTCAAATGCTTCAGACAAATCAATCCCAGTCTTGGCCTCATCACTGCAACTCGAGTCCATCACCATTGTGCAATTGCTCGAAGAACTCTTCGAATCTTCGGGCTTTGTGGTGTCTTTCACCCACCCTTTTAGCAATCTTGCAATGTTCTCAGTGCTTGAGGCGTAGGAAGATGTGGGAACAGGCTGATCTGGGTTGGAAAGCCCGAAATTGGGAAGCCCGGATAGATTGCAGCTTGCGTCTTCAACGGATAAGGCATCTTGAAGGGCCTGTTTGGCAGTGTGGATATCAGCTTGGAGCCTTCTTTCCCATTGCCCCCTCGAAATCGAGTGTGGCGAATTGGACGAATGAGCCTCGTCTCGACTGGTTTGATCACCGGATCCGGTTTCGAGTTTTTTCAGCTTTTTTTTCAGATGGGTATTCCAGTAATTTTTGATGTCATTGTCTGTTCTTTCTGGGAGATAAGAAGCAATTGCAGCCCATCTGTGAAAACAAAACATCATTAAATTTTGAACTGATTTTATTGAAAAAAATTTCTTTTTTTAACCTAAGTTCAGTAGTCGGAGTATTTGTAAATTAATCACTTTTTCAACATTAAAATTGGGTTAACACAAAAATATAGATTAGATGTGTCCAAGTAAATTGCAATTATTTAGAAAAAAAACCCCCAAAATTAGTTTTAATTTTTAAAAATTGCAAAAGTTCCCAAAAAAGATGACTTTTTAACACCCCTCAAGCATATTTTTCAAAAACGCATTCAAGATTTTATTACAGAAAAATTAGGACAAAAAAAAACATGAAAATGAAGAAAAAAATTACTTGTTTCCAAGAAGAGCTTGAAGCTGAATAATCATCTTTTCTTCTTGATCAGTGAAAGTACCCCTCTTTATCCCAGGCCTGAGATAATTAGTCCACCTTAATCTGCAACTTTTGCTGCATCTTCTTAGCCCTAAAATCAAACGCCCAAATATAAAATTAATTTTCAATTTCTGGACAAAAATCCCTCAATTTCACCTTAATTGAAAAATAATAATAATAATAATAATAAAAGTACCATTACTGGAAAAAAAGAGAAATTATTTAGATTGCAAAGTGAAAAAAGCACAATAGTACAGATTGCAAATTTACCAGTATTAGTAGGAACAGCCCTCCAATTTCCAGGGCCATTGTCTTGAACATAAGAAACCAACATTATATCTTCTTCAGGAGTCCAAGGCCCTTTCTTCACTCCCACTTTATCACAGCAAGGTGGCCTCCCCATTTTCTTGATTTTCTTGATGATCACAAGAGAGAGAAAGAGGAGAGAGAGAGAGAGAGAGAGAGAGAGAGAGAGAGTTATAATTTCTTATTTGAAACAGCTGAGACAATGGTCTTATGACACTAAGGTTGTTTCATTGACATATATAGAGAGAAGACCAGAAAACAGTGGTTTCTACTCGCTGACCTAGTATTTCTTTGAGGAGAGAGAGAGAGTGAGAGAGAGAGAGAGAGAGAGAGAGAGAGAGAGAGAGAGAGAGAAGTCAAAAGTTGACAGCAAAAACATTAAATTTTAACATGGATTCCCTAAAGTCAGCTGTGTGTATTGCCCCTTCTGTTTTTTTGCTTTTTTGCTTCACCAAAACCGCGTAGCATTCAATGTTCTTTGCCCCTCTGCACACCGTATTCAAAAACCCTAATCTCATTATTATTTGTTGCCTCCCTTTAATTTATTTTTCTATCTCTCTTCTTTATTGTAACTATTTATTCACTCTTTATTTTCTCTAGTCTTTCTATCTCTCATGTGATTTGTTATAGTATGTGTCTATGTTAGATGACATCTTTAATATGTAGAAGAAAGTTTGGATGGACATTAGTAATGTGTAAAGATCACTATAAATCTTAATTGTATGTAAAATTTAATTAGGTTGAATATATGACACATGTACAGTGAGTACATTAAGATGTGCATATGGGGTATTGGTGAAGAGAATTTTAAGGACTTCTATTATATCTGTGGCATGTCTAGTTTTGATGTCAGTTTTTAAGGTAATTAATTTCAATTTTGGTCATGTAGGTAAGACATTTTTTTTTGACAATTAAATATCTGTTTTTCAATATTGGTCTTCTATGTTTTAATATTTTCAATTTCAATCCAATTTTGGTTAGAATTTTCCAAATCGTTGACGTGACAACTAAATTCTAAATGTTATGTCAGTGATTTTGAATATTTCACTTAAAATTAGATTCAAATTTAAAAAAGTCAAAACATAAAGGATCAAAATTAGAAAACAGATATTTTATATACTGTACAAAAATGGAAGCTACCCCTAATTTTTATATGATGAGAAATTCATGCATGTCAAATAATGAATACAAGTCTCGTTACCAAAATATCTTTGCTGGTGAGGATAATTGCGATTTGAATGAGATCGATACTTTTATTGCTACCTCAATTTTTTTTTTTTTTTTTTTTAGTAAGCTGCTGATGATTAATAGTTGCACTAAGCCACTAAACTTAAATTACAACAATTTAAATTGAAATAACTTATAGGGGGGGTAAATGATGTAATAAAGACAAATACTATCATTAAAGTATTATTTTGTAAATTTTTATACCTACTAACTTATCTAACGAACAACAGATGATTATATATCTTGAGTTTCAAGTTTGAAAAAATAGAACTATGATTCGATCAACTACAGCGATAAAAAGTTTTTTTATCGATATAAAATATTATCGGCAAAATATGATAGTTGTCGTAAAATCATTTTGCGTGATTGATTTGTGATATTATTTTAGCACTCAATTATTATCTCAAAATATTTTTTATCGGACATAAAAAATTCATTAATAGTGGATTATCTCAAGAGTTTTCTTCATAATAGTTTTTTTTTTTTTTTTTTGGTGAGAAAGTTGCTGGCTCTAATACATTAGTGACAACATTATGCAATCACAAATAAAAAATTTCATTATTTTTCTGTGACATCTTGTTGTCAATTTATATTTTTCATTTTTGCAACAATACATTGTCGATAAAAAAAAAATATTGTGATAACTTTTGTTGTCCCAAAATTTTCTATCACAAATAATCTTTTTTTATGGTGTGCTCGTAATATTTTAGTTTTTTTTTATGGAAACCTTTGTATAAAATAGATATAATTTTATTCATAAACCGTTTACTCCCTTAATTCACCCTAAAATAAATGTAGTTTTAGAATTTTACAAAGAAACTAAAGAAGTTGAAAAAAAGATTGAGTAACCCTTATTTTGTATCTACCCTTGTTATAATTTTAGAATTTCAATAATTATTTTGTATCTCATTTAATGTGAGAGTAGTAAATGGGAGCAATTTTGTTAAGATATGGGCAAATGTTTCTTAAAATTCTATAATGACACTTATTTTGAAAAAAATTATTAAAAACATGATTAAAAAGACATATAGTTGGAACGGATAGAATAATAAATACGAGGAAAAATCTGAAATCGTCCTATAACATAGGTTTTGCCCAATCTTTTACTACCAATTTTACGTATTTCAATTTTGCTGTATTAACTATCACTATTTTCCAATTTTGCTTAGGAAAAAATTTATGTTTATGCGACGTTGAAATGAGAGAGTTCACAACAATTTCTATATCCACGTAGGAAAATTTTAAAAAATCAAACTAAAATTAGAAAAATTGATATTAATTAGAAGACTAAATTTAGAATATATAAAATATGATGATAAATTAAAAAATTTTAAAAAAAAAACCTAGCTTAGTTACCGGCCAAAATCTGTGTTTTCTCGATTAACATAACTAATCTAAAAACGTTTTGTATTTCAAGGTAATGTTTGAATTGCGATCGAGAAGATCAATTTTGGGAGGAGAGTTTGAATTAAATTCATTGAAATTTGTGATGTAATTAAGGAGTAGTACGAGTATATAGAAAAAGGAATTGGAAAACGTAAATGTGTTGAAAAAAACAAATAAACACACACATTGAACATATTTTCAACTCTAGAAGTGATGGAAATTAACCAAACACTTCATTTAAGTTAGAAATATAATGAAGAAAAGTAAATCTCCAATTTTGAGCTAATTCTTGCGTGAAGTCCATGTGACACCCAATTTTCAGACCTTATATTGTTGTGGAATGATTATTCTATTATAATGAATTTCGATTCCCTTTTTAGAAAATTATAAAGCCTAACGAGACTAAAGATACAAAATCTTGAAAAATATATTGAAGCTAATCGAGTGTTCATGAACTAATTGAATTAAAAATTTAAACGTATTTTATTTCTCTAAATTAAGCAATAAAATACAATTTTGTCGACCATAATCACCCGGCCAAAATCGTTTGAGAAGGCTTTTGAGGCCCTAATCTTCGTGTTTTTATTCATTTTCAACTTTATTTCACTTGATTATTATCCAATTTATTTGGTGTTTGACTCGGTTCGTTCTATACAAATTTACATGTCAACAGTATCCTTGGGATGGAAATCGGTCGACCAATTCAAAGAGATGTATACAAAATTGGGACATCACGAAATGAGTTTTTTCATTTGGAAACTGTGTATGATTCTGGCTCAAATCCAACTTGAATCGAACTGAAAACCGATACATTGATTTGAACTTTTTATGGCTTGAGAGGGGAAGTGTTTTGGAGTTGGAAAATAAATTTTGGTTAAGTTTTGAAGATCAAATTTTGTGTGAGTTTGAGCTGATTATAGCGAATTCTGATTGTGTGGCAGCAACGTTGATGAAATCGAATTGTACAAATATATTGTTGGTATCCTATGGGTGAAAATAATTAACCAATTCACATAAATGATGTGAAATCAGAATGTCAAGAAACAATTTTGTTCATTCAAAAATTACATTTGATTCTCTCTCAACTAGATCTTGAATCGGATTGAAATGGTGAAAATTTTTTAGGGGTTTTGCTATAAGTTGAGGATGAGAATGTTTTAATTTAGTTTACATATATTTTTCTTAAAATTTGAGGAAGATCGAATATTTATGTGTCTCTATGGGTGGCAATGTTTGGAACAAGAGATGTATCAATCCAAGTAGGATCTAATGCGGATGCAAGGGGGCATATTTGTGTGAGTTGTATTCGACTTAAGCAAATAAGGCCGAAATTAGGGATTTTGGGCAAATTTATCCAAAATTGGTCAAAATTTAAAATGTTAGTATCCTTTTTTTGGAAATCCGATTTGTTAGTATACTAAACTGAAGACCAAAAAATTAGTGTTTCTGGTTTGCATTTTTTCCAACTAGTTGTTTACTCAAAAGTCAAAATCCTCAATTTTCGATTGTGTTTCGATTACATATTGTTTTTTATAATTAATACACGATGCGTGTAATATTTTATATATATATATATATATATATATATATATATATATATAATGTTGTATTATATATTCCCTTCATTTCAAAATATGTGTCGTTTCAGAATTTAAATTTTATTTCAAATTAAGTGTCGTTTTAGACTTTTATATAATTTTATTGTCAAATCATCTTTATTAATATTACTTGGCTAAAATATAGAGATTTAATATGATACTTTTTATGCATTAATTTGATTCTCTTTCCAATTTTGAATTCTAAATTCCTTCAATAGTAAAGGGTATATTTATTTAATTTCTATATTCCTTAATTTATGATAAAATTTTCAAAACAACATTTTGTAACGGACAAAAAATTTTGTGCACCTGGTGCATGGACTCTACTAGATCTGTGCACTCGGGTCGACACTGCCCACCACGCGCTATCACATGCCCGCACACAGCATCAGGTTGCAGACAAATTTGGCCAAACATACTCCCAAGTGTCATATCTTTATGTTATGCTAGTCATACCTTTAAGTAGTGTTATTCATACTTTTTAGCTATGTTAGTCATACCTTTTGTAAGGTTAGTTGTACCTTGGCTTTTTTTTTTTTTTAGACAAACATATTAACCTTTCATACCTACATTTTTGTTATGTTAGATATACTTTCTAGTTATGTTAGTTGTACATTTATATATTCCATAAAGGTATGATTATATTGATATAAAGGTATGAGTAATATCATATAAAGGTAAACATATACAAATTGTGGCGAAATTAGGGTTTTTTAAAGTTAAAAGTATTAAATAAAGGTATGATATCTGGATATAATGGTATGACTAATAGAATATAAATGTATGACTAATATAAAATAAAGGTCAGGACAAAAAAAAAAAAGTTAAAGTGCGTGGATTCAGATCAACCCCGACTCAACCCACGTGCATATGTGCATCAGATATATAGGAATGCTACTCTTTGAAACAAAGAGTATATAATATATATATATATATATATAATCAATAATAAGATATAAAAATATATAATATTGTGAGTGAGTTATCAGATCTATTTCGAGTTGAAATGGTCCAATACATGAGACACGCATAAACACATCTATTTTAATTGATTGAAATCAATCTTCATGAATGGTGCATGTGGGCCAATTTAATGAGAAATTATGTGGTGGGGACCTCCTTTATTCCTCAGGCAAATTATAAAATTGAAAACTCTCAAATTGTATGTATATTATCTCTAATTTTAGAAAAAAAATACTGGATAATTTCTATCCAGACAAAAGTTGACAGAAATTCTAGCTTAACAAAGAAGTGATGAGCTTTTAAACCATGTAGGGGATTGGTTTCTTTTTTTCTTTTTCCAAACAAAGTCACAATGAGTGAATTGGTGAAAACTCAAATGATAGTAATTTCATGATATATATATTGCCAAATATATGATTATAAATAGAAATTTCTCTTTCAAACTTTTCTAAATATTAATTGCTGTATCTTTTTAATGAGATGGTTAATGATTTTCAATATAAAAAGTGATATATCATCAATAGTGTTGGGTTACTGGCATGTTCATCGTGGATATATGTTATCATATATGTTATCGTGGATGTACAATATATAATATATTAGTAAGGTACTCTAATGTATTCAATATGATTATAATCGCAATATGTAAATGTGGATTAAAATTATTTTTTAATTCTATAAGTTTTAACATTCTCACAAATAGTTACATAATTGTTTGTTTTTTCAATTTTTGAATTTTGCCACTTATCATCTAAAATTGCTTGATTTGGTTCAAATTAACCGGAAATTTAAAAATTCATTGGAGATTTGACATGTGAATGAGATCATGTGATGTTGAATTAAAAATGCAGCAAAAAATGATGCAACTAATCTTCCTCACCACCTTTTCTATTGGACTACCACTTCAGTGTCGTTGCTATCACCTTTACCCTACATTTACCCTAAGGAGTGTTTGGTCATGGTGTTTGAAACAAGAACAATCATTTACCCTACATTTATCTTAAAACACCATGACCAAACACTCCTTGAATTACCGAGAACCGTTGACTCATTGATCAGAAACTACATCGACGTTTCTTCAAAGTTCAAATTTCGATTTTTTTCAATGTTCAATCAAAATACATGTTTTATATGTCAAGATGCTCCCCTTTTCAAACTCATTCTAAACCTCAAACCAATTCAATGATCGGGTTCAATTCAAATCAACTTGATTTTACGTGAAAAATAAATCAAAACTCTTAACTGTAAAATCTAGTTCGATTCGAACTCGATTCTTTGAATTGATTTGTATTTAGAATGAGGTTGAAATGGGAACATTTAATTTTGATGTATAAAACATATATATGATTGAAGCTCGAAGAAGATGAAAATTTGAGCTGAGGGATTGTCAGACACCCCAAAACTTCAACATCATACGCCACTCATGTATCAAATTTCCTATAAATTTGTCAATTTAAGGTTAAATTAGACCAAAATTGAGCAATTTTATGAGTTACAGGACGAAATTGAAAATGTAGGTATTTATGGGGTTGTTTGCTGGAAAAATGAAAAAATTATGAATCTAAAAATGAATTTGACCTTACATATATATGATATTTCAGTAATGAACATATTAACATGTATTCATCATAAATATGATACATAATACATATTTCCTCAATATTTATTGTACAATATTAATTTGTAAAAGCCATATAATAATACAAAAGTAACTCCTGGATTTTGCCTAATTACACAAAAACCCAACATATTATTTTTAAAATTATAAGTACCAAAATACTCCCTAGCTATGATTATCTGTTTTACATTTTATCGATCTCTTCTGTTAGTTGCCCTAATAGAAAATGTCCACATCATCACACTATACATGTATAAGTGTTAGGTAGCTATAAATTTATAATGTGGGGGATTAATTAATTAATTAATTAACATCTCATTTTTACAAACTTACATATGAATTAAGGATTCTTATTTTGTGATTAGATCTATCTCATGAAACTAGATTTGTGAGACAATATAATAAAAATAATTCGATATAAATTTATCATTGTATAGAGACATATAAATGAGATCATCATGTTATTTTCTAAAAATAAAAACTCTAGATGCATAATGTTATGATAAAAAGGGAATAAACCTACTGTGGGCAGAGAACCAGGAATAATGTCAATAATGCATTTTTGGTATTGATTAGATATTAGTGTTCTCATTGTCTCATTAACATAATAAGCAAAATAATAGGACATGCTTCATAAATATTATTAGTGGTCCTAATTGAACTATTTCAATTGCAATATTTTCTTCAAGAATGATTAATAAATACAATATTGATATATGAGATGAGTACATTATAATTATATGCATTTTTAAATTCAGAGAGTTGTTAATAAAATAGAATTAATGCAAGGTGGAAATTTCACCACACAATATTTAATTCAGTGTATATATTTTATCTGATATGTTAAAATAATCATCACATGATAACACATAGACATATAAATAAACGTAATTAATTAATAACATGTGAGTTGAGTTAAGAGTAATGGAGTACTATTAGATGAATTGAAACACCAAATATAACATAGGATTTGAAATTAAATATAATTTCAAAACTATAAATATTATTTACTCTAGAAATAATTTGTTTGTTGCAAATATAATCATGGGGGTCCTTTTATTGGTAGAATATTGATATACCTATATAGTACTTGTACGTCTTAATAAATAAAAAAAATGATGTTATTTGTTGCGCACATTCTGAATCTAGTAAATTGGTGGATATATCTTTAGTTTTGTGAGTTATATTTAATACATATTATTATTTTTAGATACACTATATTAATGCCATATCATCAATACGTGAAATAATATTGCATGATATTCTAAATACTATTTATAGTTAAATAATTAATAGTCATGCCTATTAATGGTTTGTCATATATAATTATAAAATCAATCATGAAAAAGAATTGAACGTACTGTTTAATAATTTAAAATTCAATATATATTAGAACATTATACATAAAAATTAAAACAAAAACTTATCACGGATTTATAATTCACTTTACTCTGAAATATGACAATATCCATATTCATTTTTATAATTTAATCTCTTTTTTATGGGTAAGTACAGAGTACTACACATGCTTCTTGTCAATGTTCATATATATTTTATCTGCACGTAGCTAGAATAATTCTATTTTATGTTTTCACGAACTTTATCGAAAAAAATTGTCATAATTAAAAGTAATGATAAAATACGTGTGTGTGTGTGTGTGTGTGTGTGTATAATAATATTGTATTTTATCCCATTTTCTATTAGTATTGATCAACTAATTTATATATATCCTAGAGAAACATCACTGCAATGTTCAAAATATAATTATTATTTTTCTGAAGAGGCTCAAAACATAAATTTATTTATTAAAAAAAAAACGATATACAGGATTTTACAAAAAAACAAATATATATTCAAAATTATTGAAATTTTCACCCAATCTTATCGTCTAGGCTTTGAATGATATGACCTAATCAAGTTGCAAGTCAACTGAAAATTAATTGATTACTCCCAAAGTTGTCACTTTTGATCTGGTAGGCTATCACTACAATTGTTTTACTTCGAAAATGAATGAATCTATTAATTTTGTTAGACTTGAATATCAATCAAGCAAATCGAATTCACATGCAACAAGAACTCACGCAATGTTCCAAACACAAAAGATCAAAAACAGCTCAAAATTTTTAAATCGAAGAAAAACGAAACAAATCCACTAAAATTGGAGAGAATTACAATATTTAAGAAGAATCCCTAAAATCAAGATCTAAGAGCCCTAATTTCGACTCTCTCTTTCTCTCTCAATCGTCTCTATTGCAAAATGAAAACTTTATACAACGAAAAGAGAATAAATGAAATATATAAGTATCAAGCCCGGTTCGAATAGATTTTGACCGGTTTTCTTCAAACTGAATCCGATATCTGAAAATTTTCTTGAGTCATCTACAGAAATTTCAAGAAATTGAAATAGTCATTTAATATTAAATTCATAATTTTTCATTTATTCCCTCTCAAGTTGAGGATTTCATATAAATTGTGTAGTACTGAAATAATGTACCTGTGTAGGACAACTTTTAAGTTTTATATAATTGACAAATCCATCAACCCCCGTCCCACTTCAATAGCATTTTTTCAAGTACAAATATATTTTCTCTCATGGTCTTTTTGGATGTGTGTATAAAAAAGAAATTTTAAATTCATGGTAATAGATACGGGTGAGTTCAGGTTGGGTATGTGGGTCGGGTATCTTAACATTGCCACCTGAAAATATCCGATATAGAGTATATTCTTTTCGGGAACCACTTCATCGAGTATCCGCCTTATCGAGTACCCTGCAGGTCAGGTCGGATTGGATTTTTTCCCCATGAACCTTCCATTTTTTTTACAACACTTCCTTCTTTCTCTAGTTTGTAAAAGGTTTATTTACAAAGAAACATAATTTGGGACATAATTTTTTGCACTAAATTCAGGTACTCGAAACCCGATTGAGTATACCCGACCCGAAGTTTACGGGTGTGGGATCGGGTAACCCGAAATCCCATGAACGATGAATGAATCCCGACCCAATCGGGTAATACCGTGCGGGTCGGGTTGGGCACCCTATATCCGGAAAATTAATCCCAACCCTAGTAGCAAATCAATAAATCTGCTCATTGGTTACAAATAAATGGGGGTTTTACTAATAATCAAAAATCATGATAAAATTAGAATTTTGATGAAAGTTCGTAATTGTTTCGGTAACTAACGTATTTACAATCAATTATTTTACTTATTTTACTTTTGCTTGTTAGTTTGGCCTAAATTAAAGTCAACATGTAACCCGAACAAAAGTCAATGTATTCGCTGGCATTTTATAATTTCATTAATTGTACTAGAGAAGTGACAACAATGTATTTATCATGTATTTTAATTCATGTGTGGACAAAGCTTGTTAATATGTGAACAATGTCATCATCTGGACAGCTCGTATAAAATATTTTTTAAGTCGAATAGTTTATATTTATGCATATGATTTGATCCATATGATATTTATATATCGATGAAAATGACCTTAGTATTTAATATTGGTCCAGATTACTTCAAATCATAATTTTATTATAAAAAAACTATAAGATATAGCTATTAGAAAAAACAACATTAAAAGCTTTGTGTTAATAAATATGGATCATAAAAATTAAAAAAATAACGATTAACTTACATTATTTTAACATTAAATAGAAATTCATAATAATATATATTTGGGAAAATTATATAAAATCACTTTGTGATTTAAGAGTTTGAAAATGTTAAGTATATGATTTTTCCAAGAAAATTATATGTGCTTTCATTTGAACAAAATTTAGTTTTTTGTATTACTGTTAAATTAGTTCGATATGGAAGATGACGTGTGATTCTTTGGTCCAGTTGACAATTGATATGCACAATTGTTACAAATCTTGTTTATGATCACTGATTTTTATTCCTTCTTTTTTTTTTTTTTTCAAATCTGTATAATCAAGTTCCTCAATAGTTTTTTTCTCTTTCAATAACATGGCTAAATGAAGGCATGATATCAAAAATGGTAAATTAAAATTAAAACATAATTAACAAATCATAAATTATATTAACTTGGTGTCAGAAATTCAAATTGTCATTCCAGTGACAAGTAATAAACTAGCAATAAAACTATTTTCTCAAGTAACTGTAAATAAAGAAGGGAAGAAATTATATCAAGTGAAACAAGTGCATTTTTAATTATTATTTAATTAATAAGTAATAGACTAATACTATTACTCAACAATGAAATCATTTTCTCAAATAACAATAAACAAGGGAACAAAATACATCTAGTCAAACAAGTGCATTTTAATTATTATTTAAGAAAAAAAGAGTAGAATTTTTTTTTTCTTTATTGTAATGGGTTCTTTATATAGTTTGGATTTTAAGAGAGAAAAATAAAAGATATAAGTTCATATATGAATAAACCTACAACAAATTTGATAATATGAATAAGATCATATCATTAGGCAAATGTAGAGTCGAACTCTAGTGAGCAATACCTAACATTGAAAATACGGTATTGAGAGAAATATTGATAGTAAAATTTTACAGAAAAATCATTTTGATATCGATTTCGATAAAATTTTGAAAAAGTATAGAAAATTATATTAAAACATTAGAGTTTTCGTATGAGATATATTATTATAAATTTTCATATAATAGTATTCCATAAAATCTCATATTAAAATTCTAAAATTTTAATATAATTTCTGTCATTTTTTCATTTTTTTTTTTCAAAATCAATAGCGACATCGATATTTCTGTAAAATTAAATACCAATATTTACTTTGATATATCGATCTTCCAATATGCTAGCTTCAAATTGTTTATCATGAACATATCAAATTTTATTAGTATTTAAGTTAAATATTAACAATAAAAGCTTTGTATTAGTATTCCATAAAATCTCATATTAGAATTCTAAAGTTTTAATATAATTTTCATCATGTTTTTCAATTTTTTATTGAATCCTTATTGACGTAGATATGTCTCTAAAACTAAGTATCAAATTTTTAAGTTAAATTTTAACAAAGAAATATAATTGTAATAGTATTCCATAAAATCTCATATTAAATTTATAAAGTTTTAATATACTTTTCGTAATTTTTCCAATTTGTAATTATCGCAATAGATATTTCTATTAAATTAAGTATCCATATTTATATGAGTATTCATATTTCCAAATTCCATGTAATCAAAGAAAATAAATGATTTTTTGTAATAAAATTTGATTATAAATGACCTTCACTTTAAATAAATAAATAAAATTTAGCTTTTGTACTCTAATAATATATAATTATAATTTCAACAAATTGAAAATTATAATAATATCACATACCATTTCATATTAAAATTCTAGTGTTTTAATATAATTTTCATTATTTTTTCAATTTTTTTATCAATAATGATAATGATATCAATATTTCCATAAAATCAAAGTAAAAATATTGATACCTATATTTTAAACCTTGGTTAATTCTCACCCACCAAAATTTGAATGTGAATCTATGGGTAGTCAATAGTCACTGCAGCTACATGATCTCATGTTTTTGAAAACTACATGCGTAAAAATTCATTCAAGCGGTTTTAATTCATTCAAGTGGTGAACACTTGTTCATTTTATAAAAAAAGAAATCATTTTTTAAAGAAAATGGATTTTGTACTCTAATAATATTATATGTTACACATTATAATTAAAACAAATTGTTTATATCCATCACTTTGGTCGATTGATCTTCCAATATGCTAGTTTCAACAAATTGTTTATCATGAAATCCATCAATTTATCAATATTTTAAGTTAAATTAGTACTGTAATTTCATCACACCAATATTTAATATATTTACCTATATTCTGACTAAATTTCACTAAAGCCCCTTTTGATAACAAAACTTCAGCGAAATTTTCATGATTGGCTACCCCCAAAATGTGTAAAGTTTGTTCATTAGTGTGTATAAATATACATACAATATATATTTAGATATTAAATACTTTTAGACTTCTAAAAAGTTGTAACTTTTTAGCCCATCTATAAAATATTTGTAGTATAAAAATTCTAACTTTGTATAACTAATATGAATTCATGAATTTTAAATGAGGATATGGTAGTGGTACAGAAAATTCGAATGAAGATGATCCATCCATTTCTCTTTCAAGCAATTAGAGTAATGAATAGATCAAATTACTTGATATGAGATTTTAATATCGATTATAATAATCTATTTGAGCTTTGATCCATTAATTATACAATACTTTTAAAGTTGTGTCAAATAAGATTCATAAATAGAAGAAAAAAAACCAAAACATATATAAAAAGGCCAAACTAAAAAATACAGAGCTTAATTTATATATGATTCGACTTAAACTCAGATTCAGTTGACAATTAAATTATGGACTAATATAGTTATTGGACGCTACAAGGATAAATAAGCTTTGGTCCAATTAGAATAAGTAATCGGCCCATGAAAACTAAGCCTGTTACAAAACCATTATAAAGGTATAATGGGCCTCATTTGACCCAATGACATATCTTCTTTTTTTTTTTTCTTTTTTTTTTTAAAGTAGTAAGAAAAATCATTTGATTTTATAGTATTTAATTATTATACACAATTAAACCTAATCAAAAATAAAATTTTCACAATTAATATTAATTGATCATTATAAAGGGTGAATACCAAATTATACATCTTTTAATAAAACACACACACACACAAAAGCAAAAGGAGACCAATATATATATATATATATATATATATATATATATATATATATATATATATATATATATAACTGATCAGCCATCAAGCATCTCCCAAGATTTTGAAAGGGAAGAATTTTTGGTGATTCAACTTTGAATTAATGAAATGCAGTTATAGTTTAGTCACTATGTTCAAGCTCCGATTTTTATATTATTTACGGTGTATTTTTATATTTACTTCATAACTTAAATTAGTTGGTCTATATCAATATTAACCTAAGGTTCCGATTGGTCCCTAAATTATTGCAATTTTTTTCGATGGGTGTCTAAACTCAAAATTTTTTTTATCACTAGTCATTCTCTTTGAAAATATTAATAGCTATTCAAATTAAGATTTTAACATATTTTTCGATCAAAATTCACCGAAACACTAAAAAATTCAATTCATCTCCAAATATTAGTTAAAAATGCATGAGTCATATGTCAAAATGACCCTTATTCGAAACCAAATTATAACTTCAAGTCGATTTCATGATTTTCATTCAATTTGAGCGCGAATTGAACAAAAATCTTTTTAGGTTTTTAAACAATTTTTTTTTTATTCAAGTTCAAATCGAACGAGAATAGTTAAATTGACTTAGGGTATAATTTGGTTTTGAAAGTTAGTCATTTTGGTGTATAACTCATGCATTTTGGTTGATATTTGAAGGTAAATTGCGTTTTTTAAGTTTTCTTGTGGCTGTGTTTGGTTATAAAATATGTCAAAAATTGAGTTTAGGTAGCAATTGAAATTCTTTTCAAAGGAACGGCTAATGATCGGAAAATTTTTTAAGTTTAGACACTCATTAGAAAAAAAAATATACACCAATTCATATAGCAAATTAATATTAACCCTATCAAGTACTTATACATATAAAAATATTACTTAACGTCGGTTGACCATGTGTCGACCAAACCCGACCCATCCACCGTCAAGTGGAGCTTCAGTGATGTTAACATATAATTATAAAGTTGTATATATGACATTAAACCGTTTAAAATATACGGATTAGTGTAATATTTATCACCAATTTATACATATATGTAAGGATATTGGTTTACTTGTGTAGCTATAAATAAGGGGCATAAATTGTACTTGGTATATTTCACTAAATATAGCATTTATAAATCAAAACATAAAAATTTTTAGTAGGTCTGATCGTGGGACCTTATGTAAGATGTGGTTCATGTGGATCAATAAAATGGGTCAACTCATTCAATAATATCAATTTCGGTCTCACCTAAAACTATAAAAAGCACTATCTCACGTAAAGTTTTACGTGGGGCGATCTCACGTGAGTTTTTCCGATATTTTATTTGGAGAGAAAAAATGATAGTAAAAAATTAATGATGATACAAAAGGTATGATTCATACGATGTACAATTAATTGAACATATTCAATTTCAACCTATTGTTGACCACATTATCCATGAAAATAACACTGTCTCACGAAAAGTTTTACGTGGGGAAGTCTCACGTGAGTTTTTCCGATATTTTTTTTTTGGAGAGAGAAAAAATGATAGCATAAAATCAATGATGATATAAAAGGTATAATTTATACGATATATAATCAATTGAACAGATTCAATTCCAACTTATTGTTGACCACATTATCCATGAAAAGTATATTAATTGACCAAACACTAAGGGTATGTTTGGATTGGGGCGGAGGTGGAATTTACAAATTCGGATTTGGGATTTGAGTGGATTTTGCAAAAAGGTGGATTTTGAAAATCTTGTGTTTGTTTGGGATTATATATGGTAGAATTATAGTTAAAATGTCATGTCCTCGTCACATTGGGAATTGTAGAAAAAGTTGATGTTTTTATTAAGAGTTGTAAAAAAAGTAGGTAGAGATGAGATTTGCAAATCTTTCTCCATCTTATAACAAACAAGGATTGAGATTTAACTCATTCCGCCACATTCCATCCAAACATACCCTAATTTTTTAGACAATAATAAGACTATCAGAAAAACAATAATAAAAATATTATAAGTTCTTGTCATTAATGAAGATGTAAGTATTTTCCAAATATCAATTCATTGGCCGTCCTCAAACATTTCCATTAATTTGTTTAAGAAAACAAACAAAGATTCTATGAATTAAAAAGATAATGATTCCAAAAAGGACAAACACAAAAAATGGAAGATGGTGACCACTACAAGAAGAAAAAACAAGATCTGAAATAGGGACTAGAAATAAATTAGAGGGTATAATTGGAATTTTAGATACAATCACCATGCATAGACCATTTCCCCGACGTGACGTCACTACATGAATCACTCCATATACAGAAAACGTAACCCTTCAACTTCACCCGCTCTCTCTCTCTCTCCTCTCTCTCTCTCTCTCTCTCTCTAGCAAGTGAACAGACCACTCAGCTGATAATCCAGATAAACTCTGCCAAAAAAACAGTATCAATTTCTCTGTTTTTTTTTTTATTGAAAAATGATCATGCATGCATCATCTAACTGATAGAGAATTCCAAGGAACAAAGCAAACAGAAAAGTATGAGCTTAGCCCTAGTCGCTGGCGAGTAACCATCTCTCTCTCTCCCCTAAATTCTTGATTTCAATCTTCATCGCCATTGAATTTCCCCTCTTTCTAGGTCGCATTTCAACTTCTTTCTTCCCCAAATCTTGCTTCTAAATCTTGTTTACAGTTGCCAAGTCCCATTTTCTGCTATTTATTCAAATAACCCATGATTTCAATTTCCCCTGTTTCTTGCTTGCATCTCAATTTAAAACCCTAATTTAATTTAATGGCTTCTCCCATTTTCTCAGCTTTCTAAAAATGGGTTCTCATTCTCGCTTTCTCTCTCTAAAATCCCACTCTGTTTTCGTGTATCTGATCGCCTTCTTCTCTTTCATCTCCACCTACATTTCTAGGTTCTTTTTCTTTTTTTCTTTTTGTTCATTTTTGTTTATTAATTATTACAATCATTTTTTCTTACATGGTTTTATCTGGGCCAACAGGTTACGAATGTTTGGTTGCTCGAAGAATAATGTTAAAGATATAATCTGTGTTGAAGCAGAGAGTGAAGCTGTGAAAGAAAGAGTAGAGAAATCAGAATTGCATTTGAAGTTCAATTTTCCATCTTTTGAAGAATTTAGCAGAAGAGGTAATTGTAATTCATTCAATTCTGAGGATATTAATAAATTCAAATTTGGGAAAAATTCTGTTACTGCTTTCATCGAAGTATTAACATCATTTCCATTGCGAGAAATCGATGACAATAAAATTGAGGCATTAGAGTTTCAAGAAAAGGTAGAAAACAAAGCAGAGTTAGTTGAAGAAAGTCAAGATTTTCTTGATTTTTGTTGGGAGGAAAATGGTGATGGTTTCTTATCTGATGGAGATTTTGGGGATGAAATGGGAATTAATGATGAGACTGAAAAAATTGGATTTGAAGAAGAGAATGATGAATTAGGAGATTTTCTTGTTAATAATGAAGAAAGTGATCATATTATCAAGAAAGTGGAAGAGCATGATTTGAGCTCGGATTTGTTGTGTGATGGAGATTTTGGTGATGATGGATTGGTGGCCAAAGATGATATTGAAAAGTCGGAGCAAAACGAGGCGTTGGTATCCGATTTTAGGGATCCAAACAAGTTGGAGTCGTTATGGGAACATCAAGAGTTGATTGAGCAGTTGCAAATGGAGCTTAGGAAGGTGAGGGCCACAGGATTGCCCACCATTTTCGAAGAATCGGAGTCGCCTAAGATGATGGATGATTTGAAGCCATGGAAGATAGACGAAAATTTGCAGCATGAAGATTGTATGGGAGAGCTTCACAAGTCTTACAAGAGCTATAAAGAGAGGATGCGTAAATTCGATATCTTGAACTACCAAAAGATGTATGCTATGGGTTAGTCCTCCTTTCGTTGACTTGTTATTCATTTCGTTGTTTGTATATTGTTCGGTTTCATTGATTCAAGATTATGTTAGTTTGTCTAATTGTCGTGTGATCATGAATTGATATCAACTTGCTAGATTTAGCATTCATTTAATTAATGATGATCTTGTGTTGTATAGGCACTTGCTATATTTAAAAGATTTATGAGTTCAATCTTATAATCTTATAAGAGGTTTTTAGAGCTTATAAGAAGTTTTATCTTATTTTAAAAATAAGTTGTCTGAGTGTATGGAAAAATAAGATTGTAGAACTTATAAGACGTTGGTAGTGGCAATTATGTAAATGATCAGATTTGAAGGAGTTTATAGAAAATAAGATCTTATAAGCTCTTGACATCTAATTTATGATGAAATGATGGATGTTAATAATTAGACATGATGTAATTCATCTGATGAAGCATTCAGACGAGCGTTTTTTTCTCTGTTTCGATTGCAGGTTTCCTGCAGCTTAAGGATCCTTTCCAATCAACATCACAACAAAAACCTTCGGCCCCAACGCTCAAATCTCTCGTCACTCAAAACCTATGGCTATATAAACACAAAAGTCACGGTAGTGACCCAATCAAGAAGTTTGTCAACGAATTGCAAGGCGATCTTGAAGAGGTATACGTAGGACAGATGTGCCTATCATGGGAATTCCTACATTGGCAATACGAGAAAGCCTTAGATTTGTTGAACTCCGATCCACACGAACTCCATCGATACAACGAGGTAGCGGGAGAGTTTCAACAATTTCAAGTACTCGTTCAAAGATTCACCGAAGACGAATCTTTCCAAGGGCCAAGAGTTCAAAGCTACGTCAAAAGTCGTTGTGTCCTTTGCAATCTCCTTCAAGTCCCTCTCATACGAGGTAAAAACAAAACCCTCGTCTCGTTTTTTACATTCTCTAGATGACTTATGTTAGAGATTAAATTGTGGCCTTTGCAGAAGACTGCCTCAAAGGAAAGAAGAAAGGCCGGAGAAAAGAGAGAGACGACCAACACATCATCACAAGTGAGATGCTAGTGGAGACTGTAGAAGAATCGATAAGGGTATTTTGGGAATTCGTTCGATCAGACAAGGATTGCACCACCGTTTCAACCACCGGTCGCAAGAAAATGCCCAACCTAAATAGCCCCGAAGACCTCAAGTTGCTAAGAGAGGTCCAAAAAACACTTCAAAAGGTCGGTTTTCACTTTTCAGCAATCGATTTCTTGCTTCGTTTCTATATATATATATATATATATATATATATATATATATGTTTTTCATCGTCTCTTTATTGCAGAAGGAGAAGAAGATGAAGGATACATTGAGAAGTGAGAATTGCATTTTGAGGAAATTTCGACATAAAAAGGAAGATGATTCGGTACAAGTTCTTCATTTTTTTGCCCAAGTAGATGTTAAATTAGTTGCTAGAGTTCTCAACATGTCAAAAGTTTCAAGGGACCAATTAATTTGGTGTCATAACAAGTTAAGCAAGATAGGCTTTGTTCATAGGAAAATATGCGTCGAATCGGCTTTTTTGCTCTTCCCATGTTAATTTCTAAGTAGTTATGTTTGCAAATTGCAACACATAGTTTTGTTGCAAGAAAATCACTTGATTTTAGCTTTTGTTTCTCATCTTTCATTTATCGTACTATAATCTAACTCATTCCTTTGATTCTAATGCATGATGCACGATATTGTTCATGAATATCTATGGCCATGTTTGTTTTCATTTCAAAAGCATCTTCTCAATATTTTACTACGTGAAACGCTAAAATCATGTTGTTTTTCATATTTTCACTTATATTCATTTTCAAAACCATGGTTATTTTTTAATTAAATATTTAAAATATCATCATTACAAAATATTTGAGTAAAATATTATATTCTTATTCAAAATATTCAATGTGGGGATCCTACATAATCTTTTTTTCAACAAAATATCTAAATGATGTCAAACATATTAAAAACTTAGAAATTGAGATTGAAAACAAAACCAAATGAATGTATCTATCTGTCTTAACTTTTGTTTGTCATCTTTCATTTGGTGTATTATAATCTATTCGACAAAATATCACCTAATAAATACTCGGAAAAGTTAATATTGTGATCTAAATTGGATCATTGATGTGAACAAAACAACCAAAACATTATATATATGTATGTATCAATGTATGATTAAAAGTTGCTATCAAGATTTGCTGGCAATGTTGATGGGATTTATTACTTGCAAGAAGAGACAATTTGCTGTAACTAGAAAAAAAAAAAAATTATAAAATTTAGGCGTTGAGGGTCCCCTATATTATTATAATGTTTTCTAAAAGCCAAGCATATAATTTTATATCTTTAGAAGTATATAATGTTATAATATTACCTATTACTATTACCTAATAATTGCAAATTTCTTCTTCAATTTACGTCAAAGAATAAGTCGCCAAACGACATTTTCTAGATTAATTTCAATACATGATATACATATATAGTGATAATGGTTAAGAATAATCAAATAAGGTAATTAAAATTTTAAACTACCCAATACAATTCGTAAGAAAAAAACGTCTTTTTAGCGGAAAAAAAAAAAAAAACCGGTCACGTGACAATTTTTTTTTTTACTAAAATGGAGGCGAACCCTATGTACAATGTATGTGTGATTTGTGTCGTAAGGATCGTCCCAGATGGGTTGTGTGGCTCATGCTTCAAGGATTGTGCGGTTTGTATCGCATGAGTCGTGCAACTTGTGTTATAAGGGTCATGCGGCTCGTGCTACATGAATCGTGGTCATGACGCATGGGTTATGCGGTCGCAACAATAGGTATTACCTTTCTACCACGAATCAAGGAAAAGTGACAAAATTATCCTAATAAAAATATAAAAAGTCACTTTTCTGTCGGAATTCACACTATATGTGTTTTTTATATGTTGTGTAATCATATAAAAAAACACATCATGTAATACTTTGATATGAATCTGACTTTTTTTGATTTTATCAAAAGGGCAAATTTATCAAAATTCCTAAATTATGGTTGAAAAATAACAAACTATATTTGTGGTAGAAAAGTAACAAAATTATCATTTATGATAGAAAAGTAACGTTACTCTTTCTTCGCCATGAATTTTTTTCTTTTTTGTTAAAATCACAGACATCACATGCGACTTTTGATACTAAAGTCGTAGCCATAGTGTGCTACTTACATTATATCTTGACATTTATATATATATAATTTTATTTTTTAAGGGAAGTCGTCGTGTACTAGAACTATGACTTCCCTTTGAAATAAAATAAATAAATAATTATGTTGGGGGTATAAGTCGCACACTTTGGTAGCGACTTTAGTGTTAGAAGTCATACGTCTGCAATTTTACTAAAAGAAAAAATTACATGGCAAAGATAGTCTCATTTCATGTTTGCGACTTTATATATAGTTCCAGTCCTTATTTGCAACTTCACTTATAATTTTAAAAACACTACACTTCTTCAAGGTTAAATTTAATTTACAATATTTTGTTACGTTTACCCAAAAGCTTCAATAGATTGAGTTATTTAGGGGGTTACCCTATTTCCATACACCCTCATCTTGATTGGATCAATTAGTACTTTACTGTATATTTGGGTAGGACACTTCAATACCATTTTAGAACTAATTTACTGAAATTAATTTGGTGAGACGGTTTAACTACTAACCCTCAAAGTAAAATTAAATTATAAAAATGATCTTGAGTTCTTTAAGATATGGTTAATAGGGGTTCGCTCATTGAAAATATACTGATGAGATGATTTTATATAAAATAAAAAAAAGTTGTTAATATTTGTCAAATGAGTAGTTAATTCTGCTGAGTCAACATGAATAAAAAAAATATACTCCATCCGTCCCACAAAACTCTTCATACTAATTTGGGCACAATTTTTAAGAAAAAAATAATATTTGTTTTATGATTGAGGGTATAAGGGTCAATTATGTGAGAAAAAGACAAAAATTAATAAAGTGTTAAGAGAGAAAAAGTAATGGCATTGTGTGTAAATAAGTGTGTATTGGGAGGATAATAATTGTGATAAAATTTACCATTTTTGGATGTGCAAAGTGTTTTGGGACAGATTAAAAAGAAAAGTGTGCAAAGTTTTTCGGGACGGATGGAGTATAGTTTATTTTGAAATATCCTAATTTTTTTTTAATCAAAGAAATTTTGTGAACAGAAAGCATCCTAAATGATGTAGGTGGGACGTGAAAAAGAAAGGTGGGGTAAAAAAAAGTAACTAAAATAAAAGTGGGGTGCAAAAAATATAATTTGTCAAGAGTGGGTGAGGTGTAAAAAGTAAATAAACAGAAGTGAGGGGTGAAAAGAAGGAAAAAGAAAGGTGGGGTAAAAAAAAGTAACTAAAATAAAAGTGGGGTGCAAAAAATATAATTTGTCAAGAGTGGGTGAGGTGTAAAAAGTAAATAAACAGAAGTGAGGGGTGAAAAGAAAAAAATACTTGTCAAGAGTGGGATTTGAACCCACGCCCTTTCGGACCAGTACCTGAAACTGGCGCCTTAGACCGCTCGGCCATCTTGACAATTCGTTAATTATATTAAAGGTTTATATATTTAGTCTATTTAAATATTATTTTTATTTATAAATGATATGTCACGTCTATTGAAGCTAACATCTCCCATTTACAGAATTAAAAATATTGGTATCTCGTTTTACATAAATATTAGTAATTATATGGTATTGATATAATTGAGAATTTAATGGATATAGCCTCGTCCCATCACAATTGTTAGAATATACTCCCTCCGTCCCGCTCAGATTTGCACGTAGGGACGGGCACGGAGGTTAAGAAAAAACTGCTTTTGGGCACGGAGCTCAAGAAAAAACTGTTTTTGTAGTGCTAAAGTTGAATAGTAAAGGACAATTTTGTAAATTTTATTTGCCATTTTTGGAGTGTGCAAATCTGAATGGGACGGACGAAAACGGAAAGTGTGCAAATTTGAGCGGGACGGATGGAGTACTTCTTATCAATCTATTTATTATAAAAAGTATTTACTTTTTTTTAAATTTTATTTCTATTATTATTTTGACACTTTTTTTAAAAGAATTGTATAATTAAGTTGGGAATTTGATTAAGGAGCTATCTACAACGATGAATAACACATCCAAACTCCAATTAACCCTCATTAGTAGAGGAAACAGTGATCACAACTAATTTTGAACCCAATTCAAAGATTTTTTTTTATTTTTGAAAGGTTATCCATCTCAAAGATATGAGTATGACATTCAAGTTGCAAAGATTTAAAATCCAGTGAAGGGTTATTAAATCATGTCAATACCAATAACATTACACTTACATAAGACATGTTAAGCCCGAATCCATACTATCTAACACGTCGCGTAAATTAAAAGCAATGGAATATGAAAAAGAAACATCAAATGTAACTTAAAAGCAATGGAATATGAAAAAGAAACATCAAATGTAACTAAAAGCAATGGAATATGAAAAAGAAACATCAAATGTAACGGATGATCAAAACTGATAAATAGGTGCAAATACACACATTCTAAAAGGTCAAATATGAAACCACATTAAAATATATATGTTCCAACTTCCAACCTTCCCATTGTCACTGATATTGCAACTCAAAACAACAAAAATTATTTGTCAACATTTCCTAGCAAAGTTAAAATGGAGATAACAGTCACCAAAACAAAATTGGAGCTTAAAAATGATATTGCCTTCTCAAGTGCAATGAAAACAGCAATGAAGAACACTACATCTTATGATAATTCATCATAAAAGACAGATTACTCCTCATCCTCTTCTTCGTCACCACCACTGGCCTTCTTTGCAGCAGCTTTCTGGTTCTTTCGCTTGACTCTACCAGGACGACCACCGCCAAACGGACTAGTGAGTGAGAAGTCGATATGTTTCTGAGAGTCAACTCTCACAAGGAATGACGGCACATTGACCACCTGTCTTCCCACCCTGATATTGAAACAAAAAATTTAATCGTATTCACAATGTCGAGTTTTAGATGTAAATAGTATAAAGAAGGAGAATCTTGCTATATAGGAAAAGATATAATCCGTAGAGAAAATGCAGAAACAGAGCATCATTTCTTCAATGTAATGCCCAGCAAGAAATAAAAACTTAGACAACTATCGTTGACAAGCCCCAACTAAGAAGATTTGATCAACATATATGCAAAGGGTTAAATGTTTTTTTCGAGCAATCAAAAACCAGTAATCCCATATTAAATATATCAATGAAAGAGATGTAAATGATGCATAACCATGTAAAATATAGGCCAATGGCTTCTCTCGATATTCTTATAGTTGAGTGAATACGATAATAATGTGAACTCCAGATATATGTCAAGCATAGATGAATATAAAAATACAAGTATGGCATACTAAAAACAATAAAATTGTACATACGTAAACAACCAGCAAAGAAGATTAATATATGCGTATATATTACATCTATATATATACAAGGATATGCACAAACACGAAAACCATTAATACCAGATAAACCCATTGGCATCACCATCATAGAAATATGAACTTTAATTCTCACATTCCACACCGCAACAAGCATGTTCTTAAAAATAAAAATAAAATAAACTCCAAAAGAGATCAGAACATCATGCACATCCTTAAAGCACTACAAATTCTAAAATCATCAGGGTTCTGATTTATAACTATTTCCATGAAAATCAAGAAAATTCAGTAATTAAGTAGGAATTAAACATTATACAAGTTGGGAAAAAACCACCAAAATTCCACAGCAACGAAAGGGATGATCGTATAGAGAAACTGTACCTAATATGTCTCTGCCTGATAAGCACACGAGCATGGTGGATCGACTTAGCCATTCCAGCCTTGAAGACAAGAGTCTGAAGGCGGCGTTCAAGAAAGTTCTCCACAGTGAGAGCCAACACATAATCGAGCTTGTTCTGGCTCTCATCCAAAAGCCCATACTTATTCATCCTGCGAAGAAGGGCCTCACCTTCAAAGATACGACGAGGGTCTTTCTCATCAAGGGTGAGAAGATTTCTAGCATTGTTACGAATACGACTCAACGCATATTGCACCCTCCATAGCTCTCTCTTGCACCTAAGCCCGTACTCTCCAACGAGCTTTAGCTCAGCATCCAATCGCTCCTTTTCATAGGGACGACGAGGCTTCTTGAATGTCTTCCCATCTATGTTAATATTAATCATTAACAACAAAACAAGCAGGGAAAAATAAAGCATTTAAATAAAAAATAAACAGCAGAAATTTTTTTCATATTTACAAGATCTTTAGCATAACTGAAAATACACATAAAGAAGAAAAACTTCAATAAATTACATCGATTTCCCAAAACACTAAAATCGGTATTATATAATTAAGCATAATTCAAGCATGATCCTAAAATTAATTCTAAGAATAAAAAGCAGCAATTTTTTCTAATTTAAATCTTTGGCAAAACTGAAAACATAAACTTAAATATAGCACATCGATTTCCAAAAAAAAAAAAAACAACCTAAAATCGGTAAATATACGATTAAGCATAATTCAAGCATGATCCTAAAATTAAACTTGAGAATTTTCAATTCAAATCCAAAAAACACACAATCGAAACATTAACTCGTCGAAGGTGGCAAACCAACGCACAAACAAAGATCCAAATGCATGTAAGAATAGGCAATGTACGTATACAAATTCACAAAAACGTATAAATAACAAGAGGCAGAGAGATCTAAATCGTAAAAAAACTTACAGTTGCGGTAGAAACTGACGTGAACCATCGTAACAGGCTACGACGCCGTCGGCTGAAGCAGAAGAACACAAACCAGAAGGTGATGTAGAAGACGATATCTGTAATATATGATGAACAAACCCTAAACCCTTTTCACTGTGTTATTGCCTTATTGGGGCCCATGAGAGAGTAACTGGGCTTAACCCAGAAACTTTATGGGCTTAATCAACAAAGTTAATGGCCTTATGCATCCTTTTTTAAATTTTGAGGATTATTATTATTGTTGTTGTTGTATTATTATTGTTATTTTATTTTATTTTTGAGAAAAACCTATGTTGTGATATTCAGAAATTTGGTGACTTTACTTTATTTTATATTAAATACGCATTAAAGTTCGATGAATTTTAATGCACAAAATCATATAAAATCAGCCGACGTATATAATTTCGATTTTCACTTCCCACAATCAGAACTTATTTTTGCGATTCAATCTTTGATTTTCCACAATTCAAATCTATTTTAACGTAAATATGGATTATATGGATTGAATTGTGTCTCAAAAAATGACATTTATATAAAACCGTCTTACATACTCCTTTCAATACGATGAATGATGAATCAAACATTGTCATTTTATCACTTTCATGTAGTAAAATTAATAATTTTAACCATTATAAGAAAATTCAGCAAAATCATGTCAATATAGGTTTTAGTTTTGACACGTTGAATTTGAAGTTGAGATCATCTATTTGCATTAAATAGTGTTGGATTTGAATTTAATTTAGATGATGAAATTGCTAAAAAAGATAATGCAGATTAATTCAACAAGCTTGTGCGCGTGTGTTTTTCTTTTCCTGCGAAAACGCATGGGAACTCACCAACCAATTTGGCAATGAATTATATGGTTTGTTAGCACCCACATCTCAATGATTCTTGCAAATTATATGGTTTGTTGAGCACTCAAATCTCAATGATGAAGGATAATGACATAGCTTGATTATCAAGCATCTTATTTTTTTCCCCTTTCAACTTCTTTCTTAGGTAAACCAATTTCATTTCCACAAAATTTTATATGAACTGATTTTTGAGACGATTGTACACAGTTAGTAAAGTAAACATCCATAAAACAGTTTCAAAAGTTTGTGTCAAGATTAATAGGGTGTTTGGGGTGCTTCTTAAAACATCATACAAGATGTTTAAAAACTTATAAACTCTTCAAAAGTTTTGGTAGACTTTTAAAGATAAGATCTTGATTCATCCCATATAAGATAATAGAAACTTACAAGTTATCTTCTTTTTTCTTTTTTCTTAAATCTGAACCTGTTTCTAAAATAAGATTTTATTTGCTTAAAAAATTGTTTAAAATTAATCATTTATATTACATAATTATCATTACTATTCTAAAAATATCTTGCACTTTTAAGTAAACTTTAACAAAAGACCCTCTTTGTTGTTTTTGTAGGCAATTGAATGATGAATTTTCATCTTCTCCAAGAAAATTATATCTCAACAAAAAACCATATAAGATTCATTAACCAATGATGCAATGCAATTCAGACACGATAGAACATTTAAACAAGCAAAAAGCAGCACTGATAGGTAATTCAACATAGCAACTGGTGATAGAGTAGTTCAAACTTCAACACAAACTTTAGAAATGTTCAAACACAAACAAACCAAGCTCAACATTGAAAACACACGAAAACAGATAATTCATACTTCTCAGTACTCTTCGTTGTCTTCATCGTCTCCTTCTGCTGACTCAGCCCCAACCTCCTCGTAATCCTTCTCAAGAGCAGCCAGGTCCTCCCTAGCCTCCGAAAACTCTCCTTCCTCCATACCCTCACCCACGTACCAGTGCACGAAAGCACGCTTGGCATACATCAAGTCAAACTTGTGGTCAATCCTCGAGAAGACCTCAGCAACGCTGGTCGAGTTGGAGATCATGCAAACGGCCCTCTGCACCTTGGCCAAGTCCCCGCCTGGGACGACAGTTGGTGGCTGGTAGTTGATACCACACTTGAACCCAGTTGGGCACCAATCCACAAACTGGATGGTTCTCTTGGTCTTGATAGTGGCAACAGCTGCATTCACGTCTTTGGGAACGACATCGCCTCTGTACATCAGACAACAGGCCATGTATTTCCCGTGGCGAGGATCGCACTTCACCATCATGGATGATGGCTCGAATGCAGTGTTGGTGATCTCAGCAACAGAGAGTTGCTCGTGGTAAGCCTTCTCGGCTGAGATCACAGGGGCATAGGACGAAAGCATGAAGTGAATTCTTGGGTATGGGACCAAGTTAGTTTGGAACTCATTCACATCCACATTCAGAGCTCCATCGAACCTCAGAGATGCAGTCAAGGAAGAAATCACCTGTAATTTCACAGAACCCATATTAATATACGCATCAAATACGAAATCATATTAGACTAAAGGTAGAATCTTAGGTGTATATAAACCTGAGAAATGAGCCTGTTGAGATTGGTGTAAGTGGGCCTCTCAATGTCAAGCGATTTACGGCAAATGTCATAGATAGCTTCATTGTCGAGAAGCACAGCAACATCGGTGTGCTCTAGAAGAGAGTGTGTGGAAAGCACCGAGTTGTATGGCTCAACAACAGCTGTGGAAACCTGGGGAGAAGGGTATATGGTGAAACCCAGTTTGGACTTTTTACCATAGTCAACAGAAAGCCTCTCGAGCAGAAGGGATCCAAGCCCAGATCCAGTACCACCACCAACAGCATGGAAAACCAGGAACCCCTGCAACCCAGTGCAGTTATCAGCCAACTTGCGGATCCTGTCGAGGCAGAGATCCACAATTTCTTTGCCAATGGTGTAATGACCTCTGGCAAAGTTATTGGCAGCATCTTCCTTGCCGCTGATGAGCTGCTCAGGGTGGAACAGCTGGCGGTAGGTTCCAGTGCGAACCTCGTCGATCACAGTTGGCTCAAGATCCACAAAGACTGCACGAGGGACATGTTTCCCAGCGCCGGTTTCACTGAAGAAAGTGTTGAAGGCATCGTCACCACCACCTACGGTTGTATCACCAGGCATTTGCCCATCAGGCTGCAAGAAAGGGTAAATCATAAATTACAATGTAAAAAGCATTTTATAACTAGATCAAATTGAAAATATAAATTAAGCAACAACTCCGTCCACATGGCTAAAATGAGTATCAATAGATCTAACAAACCTAGATCAGCCATATTAATACCAGAAAGAAAAACATTATGAGTTGCTTCAAAAATTTACATTCTGATAGAAAACAAATTCGAATAACACTAGATCTGATAAAATGATAGAAACATTGACAACAGCTAACTATATTTTCATTTCAATTAAAAATGTACGAAGAAAATATCACAAAATACCACTAGATCTAATCAAATTAGATTGAAACTAAGCAACAATTCAATTCCATTCAAATGGATGAAATAAGCATCAATAGATCTGAAAAAACTAGATCCGACGGATTAATCCTAGAACAGCTTCAAATCCTACATTCAGGTATAAAATATCCTCGAAATAACACTGGATCTAACAAAAGTGTAGAAACTTCTACAACAGCTTACTGCATTTGCATTTCAATTAAAAATGTATGAAGGGAATATGTCAAAATACCACTAGATCTGATCAAATCACATCAAAACAAAACAAAATATCAGAAAAATAAGATGCAATCAGATCCGATAAAAAAAAAAATTAAACAACCAAACAACGACGCATTTTCAGTTAAAGCGCGGATACATGAAAAATATTTAAATAAATCTGAAAAAAAAATCAGAACAACACAGATCCACGACTAAGAAAACAAAATCAAACACATAAAACCACAGATCTGGCATATTACAGGCAAATAAACCGTAGATCTAAGAAATTAACCCTCAAAAATGAAAAAAAAAATGATAGAGACAAACCTGAATGCCATGTTCAAGGCAGTACAGCTCCCAGCAAGCATTGCCGACCTGGATACCGGCCTGTCCAATGTGGATCGAAATGCACTCTCTCATTTTCGCAGAGTTTTTGGAGAAAAGGCTAGAAAGAGATGGAGATCTAAAGTTTAGAGAGAGAAAGGGAGAGAAACCAGAGGCGTATACAAAGACGTCTCTGGTGAAAAAATTTCGGAGTGAGGGATTGAGTGAGCGGAGAAGGGGGCTTTTATAACAGAGGTGAGCAGAAAAACAAGGTGCTGTAGGGTTCTTATTTTTTTAAATTATTAACGGCCGGTTGTGAGAGGTGGACATTTCTTCTTTTTAAATTTGAATTTTTTTTTTGATGAAATGTTGAATTTTTTTTTAATCCTCGAATCTCCAAATTAATTTTCCAATTGATTTCCGATAATTTTGTTTGAAAATCTTGAAATTTTGGTTAAATTGAGGCTTCAATAGCTAACGTGGAACCCAAATTAAAAAAAGTAGTCGCATCATCCTTGACGTGGACGTGGCTTCGATTACTGTCCAGCAAATTAAATATACAATCATTTCAATGATTTTTTTAAAATGAATATTAAAATACTTAAGAAAAAACTAGAAAAGAAAAACATGGGATCAAATAATCTCACAAATCTTGAATTGATCAACCACCTGAAATATATTTCCTTGGATTATAATCAAAACAAGAATTGTGGTCCCAAGTTATTTTGTGTTGCGTGAATGACAAAAAGATAGGTTTCATAATATTTTCCAAATAATTGTCCTCAATTATTTTTTATTTTATAATAATAGTCGGCTAACAATCAACACCTTCAAGAATGTGTTATCTTTCCTGCAAAATTTCTAACATCAATTATGAACATTTACCCAATAAAAAGATTATTTCATCATCGAATTAAAAAGATGAGATTTTATGATGTCAAGTGTAGGGATGTTTTCCAGTTAAAGCAATAGGTTGATTATTTTGAATTTTTTATGGTTATCGATAATTTCCTTTCTTTTTTTTCCTTGCAATTTCCATATTTCAGTTTTATTGTTCATGCTATTTCTTTCTTTCTTTCTTTCTTTCTTTCTTTTTTTTGTCAATAGTTGCTTTCAGTTTTTCATAGTGGGTTGCCCATGTTAATTTTGTAGGATGATTGTTGCAAATTTTTTGATTAGTAAACTGCCAATTTTGATTTAATGCTCTACTTTTCTAAGGGTTTTTTTTAGGATTTAATCGGTAAAATATCTTAAATTTCTTTATTAATAAATCATTGAAAAACGACCTGTTTAATGTGACATGTATATAAATGATTTGTTCGACATAGCCACAGCAGCAATTACACGGCTATTTATTTTGTAATTTGGGCTCTATTTCAACAATTGGAGCCCAAATAACCCAACCGAACAAGTAACTAATTATTACAAAATAAATGGTGATGAGTTGTGGTGTTACGTGTAAATAATATTGAAATTAAAATTATTTGATTTGTTATGTATTTAACCCAAAAATCTATTTTAATTACCGTTAATTATTATTCATTGTTAATTATTATTCAAATGAGAATAAATTACCGAAGTGTTATAAATATAAATTTTTATAAAAACAACTAAAATAAAATGACGTTAAAGATTTGGACTATTCTAAAACGGCCCATAGTTTTATACTTCACAATCCTTTAGTTGGGATTTCTCGTAATTGGGCAAAAATGTAATTTACAATGGTGAATGAAAAGTGGGAGGCTTATGAAGATGAAGGCCCAAATTAAAGTCCTATTGGTCGGTAAGAAAATAAAACCCAATTATTGTTCATTAATTTAAAATGAAATAAGTTTTTGTTTTTGTTTTTTTTAATTATTTTTTATGGCATGAACACTAAAGACCCATCGTCTTTCTTTCTTTCTTTTTTGAAAGATCATTCGTCTTTCAACAGTGAAAAATTTACTTCAGTAAGTTACAAGCACATTTAAATTCATTAGAGACATAAAAAAATAGAAAACATCACACTTTTCTATAACAATTAAGACAATAGTTGAATCACTATAATTTTCAAGCAACTATATTTTTCTTTTCATGGGAACTTGAATAATGATTATCTAATCTTCCGAATCAAATATATAATTTCCTAATTTTTTTTAGCTCCCTAAATGTGATTATCAAGTTGTAATAAACAAAAGAAAAGGAATAAGAAGTCTCATTATCAATTTAATGCTAAGTAAAAAGATCTTGTATGTACGTGGATAGTGGTGTTCAACCGGTTAAGACCACCGGTTTCGGTTTCGAACGGGCGGTTCGGTGAATTGGTTGGGCTGGAACCGGATCCGAACTGACGGACTGTCGGTTTCGGTTCCGGTTTGAAAACCGCAGGTTCGACCGATTTTTTTTGTTGCACAGCCCAAGCCGAACCTTCTATTTCATGTTGTTAGGCGACCAGGCTGGACTCCGGGGATACTGGCCGGGCGGCCGGGTCAATTTTTTTTTGTTTTTGTATTTTTAAATTTTTGTGCAATAATTTTAGATTTCTAGTAAATTCTTAACTCTAAACTAAGTAAAATAATTTTTAAATTAATAAAATACAATCATTAGAAGTACAAGTACAACATTACAATTTACAATTTAAGATTTTCAAAAAATTACAATAAAAAATATTACAATTATGAAATAAAAAAAATATTACAACTCAATATATACTCAATATATTACAATCATGAATGATGAATCATAGTATAATATTGAAGACTTGAAGTTAAAATATTACAATTTTTTCATCTTTGTATAAAATAAATTGAAATTAGAAAAAAATAATAATTGAAAGAGCTTGAGTTTCATTCTAAAATTGGAAGTGTAACTTCCAAACTTATAATGAAATTGTCTACGTATCATTGTCAAAATGAAGGAATCAAAGCTCACGTAGTTCTCTAACTCTTACCTAAACTTATCTTCATTCGTCAACGTTGGTTCCGGCGGAGAAGGATGTGTTTGAATCGTATCCATACATGTCATCTCCATCGTCGTCTAAATAGGACAAATCAAGATGTTGTTGACAATTATTTGCTCTCACCCAATCTTCAAGAAGAGTTATGTTTTGTACATTCTCTTTCGTCAATTTTGATTTTCTTGGATTCAACATATGACCTCATTTGCTAAATGCATGTTCTACTGCAACAGTTGAGGCGGAACTTGTAAATATCTTTTTTGCAATAATTGTTAGAATATGATAAATGGTAGTCCTTCTTGACCACCACTTCAATATATCCATAGGATTTTCAAATAAAATTTGTTCAAAAGTAGCATCTAAATATGAATCTAATTCTTGACAAGGGTTAGAGCCTCTAACTAGTTTTTGTGTTCTAATATCATAAAAATTGTAAAATTGACTAAGAGCCGGAGCCGCAACAAAACTAGATGAAGAAGAGGGATGACTACTACCTCCTACATTTTGATTACCTATAACATCATCACTAGAATCATCAAACAATACTTTATATTCTTTAAACAATTCGTATAAGTTATGTTTAACTCTACGAACAACTTCAATAGGATTCGAAACATAATCAACTTCATCATATTCTCCCAATATCAAATGTGGGAACAATGCATTATAATACATTTTTAATAATTTTTCTAAGCCATCTTCTTTAATTCAAGGATCTAATAATTTAGCACATAAAAATAAATCGGGTATTAAAGGAAAAGTAGGATAATAACACCCAGATAATTCTCTAGTCGCCTCTTCAAAATATTTTAAAAGTTGAATTAAATTAAGACATACATCCCATGAATTTTCAAATAAAACAATGCTATCATGTGGATTTTCTTGATAAAATTCACAAAGCATGTGTCTATAATCATAAGAATCTTGAAGCATGTAATATATAGAATTCCAACGATGTTGTACATCGACTACAATTTGTTTAACTTCCATTCCGTTTTTCTTACAAAACTTAGACCATTTTTTATGATATACCGTAGATCTAGAAATTTCATAAATTGCCTCTTTAATAGGTTTAATATTATCATGTAATGATTCTAAACCATCTTGAACATATAAGTTTAAACAATGACACATACAACGAATATGAAAAAATTTACCTCCAATTGAAGGTCTACAAAACTCAATATGTGAAGGTAAACTAGTCGTATTACCACTAGTATTATCAAATCCAATGGAAAATATTTTTCGTAGTATACCATAATCATTTAAAATATATCTAATTTTTTGTGCAATGTGTATAGCCGAATGTTTTACATCAAAATCAATATATGCAATTAAACGTTTTTGTATGTTCCATGCATCATCTATCCAATGACAAGTAATACTCATATAATCATGCATCTTATAAGGATCCTTCCAAATATCACTACATATAGAAAGTTTTTGTTTTAAATTTTTAAATTCTTCAATTAATTTAAATTTATACTCTCCCACTATTTTTTCTATATCTTGTGTAACGGTATTTCTAGATATTTTTCCACTACTAGGTTGTAAATAAGTGCTAGTATATTTTTCAAAACTATCATCACAGGAAAATTGAAATGGAAGATGTTTTTCGACAATTAATTCGACTACTCCTCTCATATGGTTCAATCGACTAAATTTAAAAGTAAGATAATCCATACCTCCACCTTAAGAAGAAGCGGCATATCCCTGAAGTTGTGTTTGAGATCAATCAATGTCCATCTTGTCGAGATGTTTTTTCAACATATGATTGTTGAATGTCTCATAGCCCCCTTCATGCTTGAATTTGTACATTATTGCACAATGGTTGCACGTGACTATGTAATCAATATTGTTATTCGGTACTTTCTCCTTCTTAAAATGAAAGGAGAAAATATCACTTTGAATCATAGAAGATGCTTTAGGGTTAGTGTTGTGTGTTGTATTATCACTTTCTTGTGTTTTTCTCCTATACACCTCATCTTCTTCTTTGGCAAAGACGGCGGCGGTATTAGGGCCTATTGTGCCTCCAAATCATCTTGATTATATTGAGAGAAAAAAAGACTCAATATAATTATCATCATCATCATGTAAAGATTGTGGTGGCGGCATTGACATAAGACTTTTTCCTTTTCTACGAGATGAACCGACGAAGAAAGAACCTCTTCTAGACATTTTTTTTAATAAAAATGAAATAGAATTGAAGAACAAAAAAAAAATGAAGTATGAATTGAAAGTTGATCAAAGATGGAAAGTGTGAGCTCGAGAGAGTTGAATTGAGAGAGAGATTGAATCAAGAATGATGAAATTGGTGTGCAAATCACAAATAGAATGAGGGGTGTTTATAGATTTTAATCAAAATTAAAAAAATAAAAATCGGCACAGTTCGAACCGCCGGTTTCGATTTGGTTGAACCGACAGTTTGAATGATCATATCTGTTCATCATCAATGGTCATTTAATCACAACCGTTAATGAAATTCAAACATCGAACCGCTGATTCGAACTGTCAGTTTCCTCAACGGCTAGTAAATCAGAGGCATTGATGATAATAAACAAACGGTCGGTTTGTCGGTTCGAAGATAGACCGAACTGAAATCGAATCGTTGAACCTCGGTTCACGATTTCGGTTTGAATCGAAACCGGGTTAACTGTTCGCCGAACCGTTGACCGCCAGTTCAAAACCGGTTCGGTTCTGATTTTCAGTTCATCGGAACCAGTTGATCACCTCTATATATATATTTTTTTTTTGGGCCCCCAAATGTTCGTATTTTTTCCGGGCCTGAGTCGGTCGGCTCGTCGGGCTAACATAAGATCCGGCCCTATCGACTACATTTGTGAACTTGTTCACTAAGCTTCTATTTATAGATATTAATCATTGTTGGTTTTGTGTAACATGACTATAAATGGCTTCTATTTACATGTGCTAATCATTGTCATTCGAGGTGGTTTTGTGTAACTCAACTATAAATGACTTTTATTTATAGGCGTAAATCTTTATCATAGAGATGTTTTTGTGTAACATGACTAAATTTATAGGTGTTAATCATCATATAGCTAGTTTTGTGTAACTCGACTATATTAATGAATAGGTTCACTTGGCTTCTATCTATAGTCACACAAAGTGATCATCAAACAAAGGTTAGAGACCGGTTATCTTCTACTCAAATTGGCGATCAATCATGGCTTAGGGATTGATTATCTTCTACCCATGGCGAAGCTAAAGTTCTCTATGAATTGCAACAATGGATCTTAAATTTTATCATATAAAAATTAACATTGCAAAATAGAATGGATGGGGATATAAATATACACAAATATTTATATACACTTGGTGAATGGATATCCATGCAATCAGGTGGACCCGACCCGAAAGGTGAATTTTACGCACCTCATGTGCTCACGCACCCCCACACGTCTAGATGTTTGTGTTCATACTCTATCTTATGTGTCACGCCCCATTTTCTTTAATAATAATTATCAGAGTTTTCTTTGCGGGCGTAAAGAAAGAAGGGGAAAAAGACATGTATGAAATAAAACAGAAAACCTTTGGAAGAGATAGAAGAAGATTTTACAAATACAAATCATCGGCGTCTAGCCGAAATAAAAATATTTAACATAGCAGCGGAAAATACATCAGGATCCGTTTACAGAAAATGACGATATACTTTTACAAAACGTGAAGTTAAAAAAACATCATTTGACATGAAGTTTTGAAAAGAAAAATGGGAAATCTTGATATGGCACCGCCCTCTCCACGTATCTCGACATCCTTCATTTCCTGTAGTGTGAGTACAGGTGGGGGTGAGTGCGTTGAATACACTCGTGGGGATAAATCCACATTTTATAACATTCGACAGATAAATGAAACAGAATATACCAAATCGGCACTTAGTCACAACACGTAAAATGCACAGCACGTAATTCATAACCTAAACTCAGGTGCGGGTATTCCCCAACTTACCCCTACGAATCTCAGGTACGGGAATCACCCGACCCTACATATCTCAGGTACGAGAATCACCCGACCCTACATAACGGTATATGTGGATCCCTTATCATTTCACAGTATAATATGACGCATAAACAAAGCATATAATCACAACATTTAGTATTCCGCCAATCATGCAATAAATAGGGAAAACTGTAAACAGATAAAGGTTAAGAGGTTACCCCCACCTTGTTCGGTGGTTACCACGTGAGTAGCGAGTACCAAAGGTCAAGTATCACCACGCTCAATCCAACTGATAGCCTACATAGGTTATGATGTTTCTTAGATCCTTAATAACGTATAAATAAAGCTATAAAAGCTCCCGACGGAAAAACGTTCGTTAAAGGCGCGTCAGATCTAGAGATCTAAAGATTGGAGTTGAAGAAACGAGAGTGGATATACAATCCATATATCTGAGATGATAGAGAATGAAATAAGGATCGCAACACAATAAGAATGAGCTCAAACGGAGTTGAAACGAGCTCAAACGAAGTGTTTTAAGATTTGGGGTTCCGGTCGTCGCGCCCGCGCGCCCGCGCGAACAGGCTACCTAAACGGGCTTCCAGCCGCCGCCGGCCGACGAACCACCGGTCGCTGACCATACCCCCGGATTCCCCCCACTTCAGGCTACCAACTCCGGCCAACGGCGGCCATGACGACGCCGCCTAACTCCGCCAAAACACCTACAAAAACAGCCCGTCCTAGCTTCCCCGATGGTGGCCTGCTCGACCAGGCCACTTCCCGGCGCCGCCTCCAGCCACCACCACCTACCTCGCCGAATACCTCGCACCGCCGGCTACGACCTCTGGCCATCCCTCACCGGATTCCGGCGGTGAATAGTGTTTAAATCTTCGCCGCAAAAACCTTCGATGCTCAGTTTTTTTGAAAAATCCGACACCAATCAAAACTCCGGCCGGCGACTTCCCGTCACCGGCGACCACCCACAGCCCCTCCGCCGGCGACTCCCCGTCGCCGGCAACCCATTCTGGCCAACCAAACACACACACAGCCTATATACACACACTCATGCATACACACCCTCACGCATACACTCAACCAACCAACAGCCTTGGCCGGCGGCCTCCTGCCGCCGGCCACCACCACCCGCCACCGGAGACACTGGCCGGCGACCTCCCGTCGTCGGCCGCCACCTACTGGCTGCGCACACATTTACACAGAGGCATCCACACACACACATGGTGGAAAAACACACACACACACACCCACGGTTCTTGCTTGGCCGGCGACTTCCAGTCACCGGCCACCTTCCCCACGGCCTCGCCGGTGACCTCCCGTCGCCGGCAACCAGTTCACACACAGCGGCGCCACCATGCGCCGCCCCAACAGCTTCATCACAGCCTCACACACTCACACACGTTCAAAACACACACTTCACAACCCCATGCAAACCCTAGAACTTCCAGCTCGTTTCTAGCTCCGGCCGTAGACTTCCAGTCACCGGCCACCACCTCCAACCCATCACACACACCCTCAGCCGTTGTCCTGCAAGTTTTTCGGCGAGAGAAGAGAGAGAGCCGACGGGGAGGGAGAAGAGGGAGAGATGAGAGAAAAAGATTGGCCGGATCTTTGACCGGCGATTGCTGGAGAAGGAGAGATCTGTTCAGAAATCCGAGCCCGGTTTCGTGACGGGCTCGACGAGAGCTTCAATCTAGAGTTTGAGTTTACCCAAAATGGAGAAGAAACGAGGTGGAAATGAAGAGAGAGAAAACAGGTTTGGAGACCATTTTATGTCGTTTCCCGGCGATCGAGAAATCAGAATTGAATTCCGAGACCTATCCTAGATTCGTCTTGTCGAGACGAACGTCGTGTGCGAAAATCGATCGAATCCGACAACTTTAAATTTTCCGGCCACTGGTCGGCGGTGCCATTGCGCCGGCGGTGGCCCGCCGGAGATAGAATATCGGAAAGAGAGAGAGAGGAGAGAGAGACTTACTCGTTTTCGTCGTTTTCGGCTCGTTCGGAAAAACGATGAAAAAATGAATCGGAGGAGCCTATATTTATAGAAATCCAGAAATTACTATTCACCAAAAATATCTCCATTACTATTCATCGGTTGACTTTTACGAGTTACTATTCATGTAAATATCTTTGTTTCCATTCAACATAAATATCTTCCGATTTTTCCGAAACTCCATGATTTGCCCTTTTCGTCGCCGTTCGAGCTACGGGTCTCCAATTGATCACTAGTTCATTTCTATCTTCTCGTCTTTCCAAGACGCATCTAATGGTATAAAAATATTCTATATACCATGTCCAAGAAAATATCGATCTAAAACGTGCATTAAACACGTATTTGAAACGCACGTAATAAATTAAACAGTCAAAATATACGCACATAATTATTAAGTCAGGGTTCAAATATTTAATTATTCACTTATGCTCATTTGATCCGGGCACTACATTATGTCTTTGTATTCTGACAAATATGTTATACTTTTAGCTATGTTAGTGAAATATTTTAGTTATATTAGGATGACTAGGGATGTCAGTTTCACGGGTAAATACGAGTGTCCTACCCGGCAAACCTTAATAAGATGGGTACGAGTAGTTCTTAATGTGAATGAGACGGGTTTGGGAAAACTATAAAAATCTCATTAGGGTAAGTGTAGGGTTCGGGCAGATCCCATGTGTGATTCTAACAAATATGTTATACCTTTTAGTTATGTTAGTGAAATATTTTAGTTAGTTACTATGTGTGACATTTATCTTATGTTAGTTTAACATTTATATTTTACACAAACATGTAATACATTTTAAACATTTATATTATAAAATATAATTTTTATGTTGATATATAGATATGTAAGTAATATTACATAAATGTATGATCAAATTGTGTTGAGTTTTTTTTAAAATTAAAGGATTATGAAAAGGTTATGATATTTTTACATAAATGTTATACTAATATAACATAAAAGTATGACAATGCTGAAGTAAAAATATAGTTATACTACATGAATTTTTAAAGGTATGTCTTATAAATGTATCAGTAATATCACATAACAATATGTATAAATTGTGCGGAAATTGATTTTCTTTTTAGTTTAAGTATTACATAAATGTTATGATACACAAATATCACAAATACTATAATAATATATCATAAATGTTATACTAATATAGTATAAATGTTTCTACAAATGTTGAAGGAAAAAGTAGGTCAGCGCTAAAAAAAAAATTTCAATATATCTAAAAAATCCAAACGAATTCGGATCGACCCAATTACATAATTCTTATATCCATACAATTGATACATATAAGTATTATTCTAAAAATTAACATTGCAAAATAGAAATGATGGGGATATGAGAGGCTGAGAAATTGTAAAATGTGCTCAACTAGCTTTCAATTTACATCATTTAAAAAAAATTCAACATTGACCATTTATAAATAAATATATATATATGATAACGATATTGATATTTTGTTGGATTGTATTATATAATAATATCGATATAGATATTTTGCTATGGAGTCTTGACATATTGTGTAACAGTTAGTTCATATCGATATCCATAGTCAAATTTTCGTGCTTTATAACAATTGTTTAAATATGAATAGTTGAATTGATTTTAAGATAAAAGTAATTGTATGGACATTTATATGCATTGATAAGTTTATCTTTCCTACTCAGCAGCATTGATATTCGATTCATCTTTCATGATCTAAAAAAAATAAAGGGTTAATACCCCATATACCCCATTTCATATAATAACATCCCATTCTAACCCCAAATATAACAAAATATCCCTAAATACCCATTTTCCTTTATACCTCGGACCCCACTTATTTAAATCATTGATAAAGATTTTTCCAAGCATCTTTTTACTAACTCCAATCTATGTCTTTTTATTTTGATTAATTAGTTTAAACTCCAAATTTTGATATAATCCGAGCAATCAAACGGGTATATTTTCTTTTGAAAAAGTATATAGGCTGGAATATTTTTCTCGTGTCAATACTGTCTTAAAAAACAGTGGTCTGGAATGAGTAACAACGCCACGTACAATTTCTTTAAGAAAATTAGACCCGAAAAGAATACTGGACCGAAAATGGTATCAAAGCCTAGGTTTATTATGAACTTGGATTTTATATTTATGTTTAAGTAATTAACAAATTGATGAGGAGAAATTCTCGAGAAAATATGGATCTGGACAATTGTCCAAGATGTTTACCATACAGGAGATATCGCCAAATTTTGGCGATGCATGAACAGGAACATAGAGATAATGTCAATTATTAGCAAAATCAATATGTTGAACAAGAAAATGCAGGAGCCGACAGGGTAACCTTAAGGCAATGCAGTAGACAAGCGGAATATCATAGGGGTTTCCATTCGGTAAACCTGATGTTATATACCGAACTGATAAACCTCCAAGAAATAGTTCATCTAAATCATTGATGACAGAAGGAGAACCTGGATGGAACGAGATTTTTCCGGACACATCTAAGCTCTCCCAAGATCTTAGAGAAATCTAGAAGACGGTGCAAAATTATGGCAATCGCCATAATCATTTACCAACACAAGTCCATCAGATCCAGAACCAGATGAAGACGATGATAAGATATCAGAAGGAAACCATTGAAATCCTTCATGATATTAAAAAACGAGTAAAAACCTTGGAGGACAGACCAAGTCTTACCGGAGGAAGAAAACGTATTGATTTCGGGATAGTACCCTATTTACACCAAAAGAGGAACCCTACTGAAGTCGTACGTCCAATGACCAGAGATGAAAAGCTCATTGCTATCATCAAAGGAAAATCCATCATAAATTAAAGTGATGGACATGGAGAAGATCAATCTTGAAGATCTACACGAACTTGCCGAGTCCTTCGCAGGATTAGGCATTGTGGATCTAAAGATGAATACAGGAGATGGTTTAGCTTTGGTCACACGTGACCAACACCAAAGACCACCTCCACCTGTAGATCCCAACGTGGCAGAAAGCACAGGCTCACATCATGTGGACGAACCAATGTCGTACGCTGGGGATTTCATAATAAGGGGAGATCCTATTGTTGCAGGAACTCGACAACGTCCTAGAAGGCCAAATCTCATGAATACGTCTTATGGAAAGACACAGCTTGAACCTATACATCCGTATGGGTTAATGTTAAATCTAGATATTCCAGATTTCAAGAATCGAGAAGTCCTAATCGATGAATGAGCAGCAGGAATGAGGGTTGCAGCAGAAACCCTTGACCTTACAAAAGAAGGATTCATCTTACTCTTAGAGATGAGTCTTGAAGGATCTGTAAAGATCGCATGGGATATGACAGCACCGGAGATGAGGAACGATGTTACAGTTGGTGAGTCATTGACAGAAATCGTCAATAATATGGCAAAATTATTCAAAATCCATTTTATCGGCGTAGGCTATTTCGAGGGAATAGAATAGGAGAAAAGAAAAAGATATAAACAAGCCCTCTACTGCCTCGAGTTGCATGATATTTGTCATGTTAACGAATATATCAAGCTATTCACCGAGTACCGATGGAAGTCCAAGGTGGATGAAAAAGAGGTTTCGCAACTTTTCTTTACGAAGATACCAAGTCCTTGGAGAGAAATTCTCATCAGGAAATACAAGAGTGCAGACGATTTGGATACTGTGGCCAGAAGAATGTCTTTTTTGAAGGCCAAGTTAGCCGAATGATGCCACCAGACAGCACTCTATAAGAACTACAAGAGACTCCGAGGAATCAATAAAGTGGTTCCCCTGTGTTGCGAAGATAATGACATCCCAACAGTTGTGGGAGGTCAACCATGGAGGCATAAAAGGAGAAAAATGAGAAGTCATCCATACCACCGTGGAGATAGCAACCAAAGAGGAAGTCGTAGGTCTTCATGGAGACCTAGAAGAGTTTGGTCAAAACAAAAGACCCGAAGTTATAAATCGGGGCAAAGACCAGCACCAAGCAGGAGTAGAACCTTTTCATCGGGTTCTAACCAAGGAAGTTCCAGCAGAAATCCAGGAAAGAGAACTTTCAGGCGAGCTCAAACCAGAGCTAATGAAAGTTTCAAAGATTGTAATTGCTAGACTTACGGAGCAAGAGGGCATATCTCAACAGATTGCTCGGACAACCAGAAGAGAGGTATACGACAGTTCGAATCAACACCAGAATTCGAAGAAGCTGTCTATTACCAAGATCTTATACAGGTGTATCAATTTGAGGATCTATACTCAGATGAAAGCATTTATGAAGAAGAGATCTATTCGGATGATGGAAGTGAATCCACATCAGAATTAGAGTGAAGAAGAAATTCTTTAAACAACAAGAGAAGATATGTCAGGTTTCCTCTCTCACACAACAGTCTCTCATAAAACTCTAATGAGGATTATGAAAGAGGATCCAAAGCTTCGGATGTATGATGGTTTTACCATCGGAGCAATGGAAAAGACACTGGATAAGTTTGGGGTTCGTAACAGAAAACACCAAATTATCCATAGAGTTACTACGGGTGAATTTGCTATTCCAATAGAATTCACAAGTAACTTGATCGAGATGCAGTTGATCCCTTACAAAGAAATTCGGGATATCAAAAGCAAAGTGAAAAGAGAAGTTGCAAATACACTCTCATGGATTCATATCGGAGCCATAAGAGTAATTATTAAGGCAACATTCAAAGAAGGGATAGATTCGCCACTTAATCTTGCGATTTTTGACAAGCGAATCTCCAATCTCAAGGATTCATGTCTTGAAGCGGTTACAGGAAACTTGTGTGCAGGGAAACTAGCATTCAATGTCTATCCTAGAATTGCATACAATTTGGGAGATCGGGACTTCAACAGTCTTAACCCTTCATCAAGATTTTAAAAGAGAAGATTTGATGAAAGAAAGGAACAAACCTTACTCGATCATATACAAGATTTCCTATGCTCTCTCGAATACTCATCATTCAGAGGTATTCTTGAGAAAGGAATTCATCGAAGTCCCAAGAATATTTGAGGATTTTGCTTCGGTGGTTCTTCCAGAAATGATCGATTCTCCAACTATAAAGGAGATCGATATGAAGATCCGAGATCAACCTGTCTTCAACAAGAGTCAAAGCCTCAGAATGGAGACCAGGAGGATTTCTTTCCAACAAGACAGACTGATGAGTAGCAATCGTTGGGAAGAAAAAAGGCCTAGTACAGTTCAGCGAATTCCAGGTGTATTCAAAACACAAGGATAGTTGAAATGTCCAGAAGGCTGGAGAGAAATTGAAGTAATATTCAACATCACCCAAAAGGATAATATTTTTCCTTGTGATGTTCTATATTATCTCCAACAACCGATAGTCGGAAGATTTCAAGGAAGCCTAAAGATGGGTGAAATTGAACTGATTATCACAGGTGTTGCAGGAAGAATCCCAGAACAATTAGTGCTGGGTATCGACTTTTTTGAGGATCATAATAAGCCTTGGGAAAGAAGACAAGATTGAATGGAGTTCACAGTGGCTGATAAAAGATACATAATTAGATGACCACTAGTCCATTCTCCATATACATTTCTATCGAAATGATATATGGTGAGTACAAGGCTGAGTATTTCGCAGCCTATGTTGACTCAGGAGCAGGAATTTGTACTACAAAGCATGGGGTCTTTCCTAAGGATTTTGGAGAAGATCTACCAGCCATTGCAGGAAGAGATTTCTCAAAAAGGATTCTTATCCTTAATAGAGGAATTAAACAAGCAGAAATCATGATCGGAGGCGCTGACGGTACCCCATGGTACAAAGTAAAGATGCCACCAATCTATTTCCATGATACAGGAGCAGATGCTTTATTAGGAAATAATTTCCTACAAACATTCAAGCGTTTTACACAGGAAAATGAGACAAGAAGACTTATTTTCACAACGTTATGTGATCATAAGATTATTGTCCAGAGACTATGGGAGACATTCTACAGAAAAATGCCTATAAATTTTCACAGCAAGCGTGGTGATGAAGCTAAACTTCGACATCCAAAGATGGCGGATAAAAGAAGATTTGGCGATACCCTATTATCCTTTCGACAATTAGGTTCGAAACAAAAAGATACCAAAAGATGAGATAATATTTTGTATTCGTTCAGAATACAAGGAGAAGAACGAGTTCCACCAGAGGCTATTGCAGAATTGCGAAAAGCCATATTGGAGAATCCACCAAGTGAGGTTACCATTGAAGAACAAATATCACTTGAGGATTTCAAGAAAAGGATCCAAAGAAATTACAATAAAGATCATTTGGCATGATGGGATAGAAACGAGCTCAAAGCATCCTTAAAGGTTAAACCTGAAAAGGAACATGAGTTCGTGAGACTCAAACCAACCCTTATGAATCAGAATGATCGTGAGGATATGCAAATGATACTTAAGGAACATCTGGACCTTAAGTTGATTTCACCAGGAGTTTCTCCATACAGCAACCCTGGATTCTTAGTAAGGAATCATGGAGAAATCAAAAGAGGTAAACCTAGACTTGTTATTAATTATAAAGGGATTAATAGCATTCTGGAGTTTGATGGATACTACATCCCGAGTAGAGAACACTTGGTTAACTGCATCAAAGGTGCCAAGATTTTCTCAAAGTTCGATTGTAAGTCTGGATTCTACCAGATTAGGATGGAGGAAGAAAGTAAGAAGTTCACAACTTTCTCCACACCACAAGGACACTATGTCTGGAACGTAATGTCTATTGGATTGGCAAATGCACCCCAGATATACCAGAGAAAGATGGATAATCTATTCAAAGATTATTTCAGCTTCATGTTCGTATACATCGATGATATACTCATCGCATCAAAAAACATGAAGGAGCATCTCAAACATTTGAAGATATTTTCAGATGTTTGTCATAAAGAAGGATTGTTGCTTTCTGAAAAGAAGACAATAATTGCTACAAGACAGATTGAATTCCTCGAAATTGAAATCGACGAGTCTGGAATCATCCTACAAAGACACATTGTGGAAAAAATACAGGGATTTCCAGATGATCTCAAAGACAAGAAACAACTTCAGAGTTTTCTTGGAGTAGTTAATTTTGCTGAAATGTTCATTAACAATCTGGCACATCACAGGAAGGTGTTCAGCCCATTACTCAAGAAAGATGCTATTTTCAAATGGGAAGATGAACATAAAGAAGGGGATTAAGCAACTTAAGGAAGTCTGTAGCAAACTTTCGAAACTCGTTATTCCCTAGGATGAGGATGAACTGGTTCTATATACAGATGCCAGTGATTTTTGGTAGGCAGCAGTTCTTATGAAAGCTGCACTAAACGGAGAAATGCCATGCAGATATTGTAGCGGTCTGTTTTCAGATGCAGAAGCAATTCGATGGCATATCAACGAGAAGGAATTCTTCGCAGTCAGAAAGGCTTTCAAAAAATGGCCTTTATTTCTTCTGGCTAAGAAGTTTATTCTGAAAATTGATAATTCGAGTGTCAAAGTCTTTCTAAAAAAGAAAATAGAATCTAAACCAGAAAAGGCTAGAATACTTAGATGGCAAGTTGAATGCCAATATTATGATTATGATATTGTCATTGTGAAATCTCATGAGAATATTCTTGCAGATTTCCTAACACGAGATGGAAGGACGCGTCGCTGACGAGGTCCTCAAACGAGTGAGACATGTCCGGGAAAACCTGGAAAGTCTCGAACGAGCTTTTGGGACATTATGTCTCAATGCAGAAGTTGTTGGACGACTTCAATGAGTTGATCAGGAATCCGTTTCTGATCTAATACGAGCATGCTTCTATGCACAAGGACAATTGTTCTCTGTGTTGCATGGGCCTATCCTCCAGGCTGCATCTTCTACGGTGCAAAAAAGAGAACTTTGAGATCGGGACTCTAACCCAAAGGCTATGGATTCAAATACCATGCCTACGAGTGTTACAGGGGATCCATTCCTTGAGGATGAACAACCTGTAACGAATGTTGAAGCTCCGGTGTCACAACCCGAGCCTTCAAGTCAACCCAGTACCTCTGGGGTTAAAGAGGTCGAGTTGAACCTGAGGCCGCAGACAGGCAAAACGAAGGTTCAAGCTCACACTAGCGAGATTTCTCCTATGCAGGTATACCAAAGGCAATGAGAGAAACTGACAACAAGACGAGGGATCAACCCGGAAAAATCAATCATTGATGTAGCTGGGAAATACCCAAGAGTTTGGATGAAACCTGGAAGTCATCCAAACGAGGTTCAAGAATGGTATAACTTTGGAGCTTTAGCTTCAGTATATACCATTTCACCTGGTTTCCCATAAATCTCAAAGTTACCGAGATGGATCAGGGAAGCAGTTTACGAGACCTGGGCAAACAATCCACACTTGTCCAGAGGAGATATCTTGGAGCTATACTTTATCAGTGCTGCTCCAGAACCAGCTAAAAAAGGCTTCCATGAAGTCTTTCATTTTATCAAGCTTCGGAGACCAGACGAGAACGCCTTAAAATACATAAAGACAACCTCCCCGGAAGAAGTCCCGACACTGGTAGGAGCATTCACTGAAGATAACGCTTCTACACGACGAGCTTGGGGGCTTTGGACTTGTCTGACAGAAATGGACAAGGTCAAATACCCATTTAAAGTCTTCCATAATTCAGCCAATTGATCTTTCATGCTGAATACAATGACTGGATCGACAACAGGATTTGCAGAGGAGCTTTTTGAAACCAAAAGGAAGATCCTTTGGGAAAACAAGATTCCGGCAAGTAAAGAAACTTACCGGAAATTCTGCAATATGACACACATTGGACGATGGATTGATCGGATCTGTCAAGCGTGCCCCGAACAGAAAGAACCCGAGTTTGGGAAAGGATTCCGACTTAAACCCGACCGACAGACAACTGGAGCCAATAGAGAGAAGGGCCCGGCACAGAAGAAAATATATCCCCGGGGACCACAACGACCAAATTATTAAAGCGTTCCCGACAAAACTAAATGGGATATGCCACGAGAAAGTGACTCTCCAACCAACCTCACATGGTGGGATGAGTCAAAAGTAAATGATTCCCCGACAGACCTAACATGAGCTGAGTCACGGGGCATTAAGAGAAAGAGCACCAACTAAAGCCGAAAGGGACTCCCCAACAAACCTTCACATGGGAGCAATAATGAAGTAGGCCAGCTGGTACTCAAACGAGAGTTGGAATCCGCACTTCAAGTCCGGATTTCTCTATATATAGACAGAGCGAAGGAAGCTGGAGATATCGACCATTCCCCTCAGTTTTCTTCAAAAACATCTATCCTTAGTTTTGTAATAAACATCTTTGTATTCTTAAATAGTTTTCAAGTTTATGTGTTTAGGTTTTCAAGCCTTCTCTATGAGAGGCTAAACAGGTTTTCTCCTCCCATAAGGAGATTACTTATGTAATAAATATATTTCCAAGTTCTTAATAAAAAAAAGGCTTTTACTTCAACATGTGTTCTTAGTACGATTTGTTCGTCCCCTGGAAGGAATACTTTGTACACCTGGTGTAGGAAACGAACCAAGGTTGTGATGTACAGTTGCTGAAGGAGCTAGATAACTTGCAGATCATCTTCCTCAAGGAGTTGAAGTTGGACAGTGAGGAGTTGTTCGGAAAAAGGTCTGGGGGCAGTGATTTTCTAGCTGGTGGTTTTGCAAACCATCTCACCCGGTGCCGTTGCGGTAAAAAAGAGGTATGAATTTTAGGGGATTAATTAATTTTACGGAAGCATGTTGGGCCTGATTTTTCTATGTATTCTTAAGCCGGATATAATCACTATTTGGAGTAGAAATAGAGTAATTTTTGCATAAAAGACAAATTTTGGAAGTTGGTGTAAGATCATTAATGTGTAATGATTGACTTTTTGGGGTAGAAATGAATATAATATAGGGAGAATGGGTATATTGGGATAATATGTTATAATTGGGGGTATAATTGTATGTTGTTATATGAAAGGGGGTAAAAAAGGATGGGTATATAAGATAGAAAATTAAAATAAAAATTCTAGTAACTTTACACGTCAGATATGAGCTGGATCTAGCTTGTTCCCACGCAGATTCCTCGCTTACATATGACGCCAACTCAAAATCTCTCTATTTTCTTCCTTCTTTGCTAATCAATCTCTCAAAGCGGAAAAAACCACACCATTTTTTTCTCCTAATATTTAATTGACTGACCAAATATCTTTTGCCCTTCTCAATCTCAGGTAAATTTTCGGTCTCTTTGTGATTAAATTCTATGCACTGTAAGGAACCCTACTTTTTTCGCCGTTGACTTGTTTACGTGTCTCTAATTGTGTATGGAGTTCGTGGATCTAGGAATTCTGGTGGTTTAGACGATAAATTTTATATAATTAGGTGTTTTTTCTCGAAGCAGGTGTTATTTTTTGAATTATGCAATAAATTGCTGCTTGTTGTTCGGTATAAATAATTGAATTCGTGGAATTTGAAATTGAATTGCTTGTCAATTTGAGTAATGGGTGTATTATAGCGCAATCAGTTGGGTGTTAACTGTGTATTGGTGATCTAAGAGAAATTGGGGTGTTCTTTGGTTGATTGTAGGCTGTGAAGATGTCGACGCCGGCAAAGAAGCGATTGATGAGGGATTTCAAGCGGTTACAGCACGACCCTCCTGCTGGGATCAGCGGAGCGCCGTATGATAATAACATTATGATGTGGAATGCTGTTATATTTGGGTATGTGATGTGCACTAATTGATGTTGTGGTAAAGGAATGGATTGAGTTTTGTTTTTGCTGATATTTTTTTTATTTGTGTGTTTTTGCTCTCTGGTTTGCAGCCCAGATGATACTCCTTGGGATGGAGGTGAGAAGATTCTTAAATCATTATTTAGTTTTAACTATGGTTCTTGTTGCGAATGCTCTGCCAGGATAAGTTTTTATTTTTATTTTTTATAAGTGGATTTCATCATTCTATTTGCACTCTATCTTCAGACTTGGTTGGAAGAAATATGGATTTTTAATAATAAATTTCTGGAAATAATTGAAGATTAAAATGTTAAATCAGCTTGAGCATTCTTGTAATTATTGTAAAATTCAACCTAAGGCAATGCTATCACCAATGTTTGCTCATCTAAAATGTTTTGCATTAAGGAATGTATCTTTGGTTTTCTCATGTTTTTCAATGTATTTCTGGCTGTAGATCGCTGATGTTATTGCTATGTGCTTCTAGGCACGTTTAAGTTGACACTTCAATTCTCTGAGGATTACCCCAACAAGCCCCCAACTGTGCGGTTTATATCCAGGATGTTCCACCCCAACAGTAAGTTAATTTCAGACATTTATTCATGTGATTTCAGATTTGATCATCATTATGACATATTTTATGTTCCTAGTTTTGGCATGGCTTTTTTAATCAGAGAAAATCTTGATAATTTTCTAGTCATAAGAACAGCCCATACAGTAGTGGTGTCATTGAGTACTGCAGATGATAAAACTGTAAAATCAGATCTAATTTATCGTACTTGAAAAGACAGAATTCTGTCATTTCTCAATCTGACTGCATATCTAAGGCCTTGTGTATGTCTTTAGAGTGTAATATGAATTTTGTGCAGCCATGACCTATCTAAATTTGTTTTCTTGTAATGGTATACGTATGAACGCTGCTTTAATTAGAAATATGTGCCCTCATTTGAGTGTAATTTTTTCGTAGTCTGTTGGCCAGGTGCATATAATCTTAGTAAATGGTCATCTAATACTATATGGACATACTGCCATTATATGCATGAGTGAGTAAATGTCAAGTTAGAAGCTGGAGAGATGCAATAGAGCAATAGAATAAATGTTACAATTGATGGGCATGAAATAAATCCATCTAAAAGATTAAAATATGTAAAATCTATATCTGAAGAAAATAGGGGGGGATCGACATGGATGTTAAGCAACAGCTAGTTGAAACAAATGGAGAAGTGTATCATCTATACATTACAAAGTACTACTGAAATTGAAAGGAACATACCACAAAACAACCGTAAGACCGTCACTGCTTTATGAATAAGAGTGTTGAGCGATTAGATTTCAAACATGAGCAAAAACCTAGGGTAGCAAAAATGAGAATGTGGAGATGAATATGCAGAGCCACTAGACTACGTAGAATTAGTGATGAATATGTCATAATGATAGTGGAGTAGCCTCAGCAGATGAGAAAATCAAAGAAACAGGTTTGAGATTATTTGGACACGTACATAGGAGACCTTTAAATGTTTCTATATGATGAGTCTAAACTAGAGAATCATTAAAATGAATTTAAAGGAGAAGACATAAATAAAATGACTTGGAAAAAATTATTGATAAAGATGTCTAAATATAATTGAGAACATGTCTTGGCTGAGTACAATGGTGAGATATAGCTGACCTGCATTGGATTCATGCTTAATTTTTTGTTGCTATATTACTATATGTTTGATGGAGTGATATATAAAAAATCTACACATATATATGTATGTTGTATTATTCACTTTATATATGAAAAATGACGTTATGTTTTTAATAGGATTAGTGGGTGTTTGACCGAGTTATAAGTTCTTTAGAACATTTAATAAATATTTAAAAGTCCATAAGTTTCTTATAAATGTTAGCTAAATATATAAAAAAAATCATTTCAAAATAAGATGTTGAGAAGTTGAAGACTATATTTTAGAAAATAAGGAGATCTCATAGTATCTCTCAAATATAATCTTATTATTACAAATTCCTTCGACCTCTTTTAATCTTCCTTATTGATATTTTCAACTGCCAGTTATTTTCCCTGTCTTCTCCATTCACCCGAAATATACCAGAAAATCAACACATCTCAACTGTTTTTTTCCCAAAAATATATCGTTATCTGGAATCTAAACATATGCAACAGAGTTTTTAACAGCTAAAAATATTTATTAAAAAAAGCGTGCATATATGTAGTAAAATAGTTAGATTGCTGATCCGATTTCCTACAGACATATATATAGATTGCTGATCCCTGTTATATGCCGAAGCACACCCTTGCTTTTAACGCTCATCAATTCTTTCCCTTTGTCGACTAAACAAGTGATTGATTATGTGCTCCCAGATCCAGTTTGGTTGGGCATAGTTATGTCAATGCTGTTCTGATGTCTTTTTTTGTTTAAACAGTTTATGCAGATGGAAGCATTTGCTTGGATATTCTGCAAAACCAGTGGAGTCCGATATATGATGTAGCTGCTATACTTACATCTATCCAGGTACTATAGTGCTATAAGTGCTACATTGTTTTTTTACTTGTCTAATGACCATCAACATGAACTGATGAAGAACTTGAGAGGAAAACAAAGATTTCTTCTAAGTGGCAATAAGTTGGTCATGGAAAGATGAGTAAATACATAAAAGGATATATTTATTAACATGCTTTATATATTCTGTAAGAGATATGCCCTATGATGATATGACCTTTGCTGATAAGGCTGGATTGTAGTCTTCAGATGCAACAAAAATGCTTGACCAATTTAGCTTTTTAAATAAACTTTGAACACATATTCAAAACTAGCTTATTTTTATTTGCACTTTCCTAGCGAGTTTATTGGATTTGTCGTACATTTAATATGATATAGGAATCATGTGATCAGAGTGTTTGGATTGGGATGCGACTATCTAGATTTGAGATGGCCAAAAACCCAATGATGTTTGTTATGGGATTTCCATAATTCTATAACTCTACCTTATTTTATCTACTTTTCTACAATTCCCAATAAAACATTTGCCTTTTCAAATAAAATAATACATCATCTACTTTTTCTATAATTCCTAATATGATGTGATATCTTAACCATAATCGTACCTTATAAAATCTCAAAACAAACACAAGATTTTCAAAATCCACTTAAATCATAAATCCAGACTTGCAAAATCTACATCCGCCCCATTCCAAACATACCCTTACTGTAGTGATAGTTTCTTGCTAGTTTAACAATGTGTACTATAATAAAAATAACTTACCAATCACTTTAACTTATTCATTCTAAATTTACAGTCACTGCTGTGTGATCCAAATCCAAATTCACCAGCAAACTCTGAAGCTGCAAGGTTGTTTAGTGAGAACAAACGGGAATACAATAGGAAGGTTCGTGAAATTGTCGAGCAGAGTTGGACAGCAGACTAGCGGAGACATCACGAGTTGTTTGCATCAGATGAGAATGCAACTGATGAGGAGCTCAATCTGCAACATCATCCTTTCTCCTGGTAGATGTTTTCTGTTTCTTTGAAATGTCTGTTTTCTTATAATTGCTATTATGTTGGTGACTTTTGTAGTTTTAAATTTCAAGGGGAAAAAAAAAAGGAACAATTTTATGAATGTCTTAGACATAACTACTTTCAGGGAGGGAGTATGAAGTGTCTTTATCTTGATAAATTATGATGCTCATGTGGCATGTGTACATAACCCAATCTTGTACTGGATTGTGTGATAATTATAAGTTTATCCATCTATATTTCGAGATTGCCTTAATGATAGTAGTGAAAGTATTAGGTATAAGTATGCTATTACACATTATCTTCATTTATAATAATCACTTTAATACCATTTTAGTAATTAACCAATGTATAGGACTTGAGGTAAATACATAGACCCTCATGTGTATTATTAATTATTCCCCTTCTCTAATTTTGCTAGGCGAGTCTTGTTGTCAATAATTCAAATTCATTTATCACGTGACTTTTTTAGTTCAAATATGAGATATGAATTTTGTTGAATTTTCTTATATTTGTACTTAAGAAATATTAATCTCATTATTATTAAAGAAATTGTAAATAATTGTTCGTTTTGAAACAGAGTAAAATTCTATGAAAACTATGAATAAAATAAACACACTTTGAAAATAAGTTTCTGTATTTACTTTGGATATTATTTTATGAATATAACAAAATAAACAAAGCAAGTAAGGTAGTTTTTGTTTTAAATATTTTTAAAAACTGAAGTATTTTACAGTATTTTCCAATTTACATAGAATTTTTCATATATATTTTTCTTCAAAAAGAAATCTGTAAAATATGTACTAATTTTAATTTTGGAATTTTTTTTATTTGTCATATTTAGTATATTTTTATTGTTAAGAACAATTTTTTTCTGGCTGTATATTTTCTTTTTAATTTATAAAATGTTTTCAGATTCAATTATAACATTTATATTATTCAGTAATTTTAAAATTTATCTGTTGATTTTTAGTATTTTACTGATAAACAGTTTTTACATGTTATTTGTCTATCTTTTAGATTGTTAATAATTCTCACTTATTAAACTATTGCAATATATATATGGGTATTCCTAAATATTTTTCACATTTCTTAGAATAATTTTTTGATTTTGATCTTGTGAGATGTTTTAATTCCTTCCAAATAAAAGACTCAGGATTGAAAAGAACGGATCAACAAAACGATTATCGATTGTGTTACGATCTATAAACCTATAGTAGGACATTTTCATCAATTTTTAAAACATTAAAAGACATTATTATAAGATTTTAAAGTAATTAAGTATTCTCATCAATAACTTAAAGTCATTATCTAATTTTTTTTGTCAATTTCTCAAGAGAAAATTAAAGAACATTAATATTAGGAGACACAACAAAGTACATCATTTATTATCGTTCAACTACTAATTCAATCAAATTGCAATATCAACATCGCTCACATCACACTACCACACTAGTAGCTAGTTTTAATTTCATCAGATATCATAAACTTCACTATCTATTTTAAATACTCTTGCATAAAATATAATCTAGATGGTCGCATCTATACCATCCATTATTTTACACACACATTCATGATCGATGTACATATATTCTAATGATTATATGTAGATCGAAACTGAATGTTGCACCTGATAATCTCAACTCGACATAGCAACTAGATCAATATTAATTTTTTTAAGACCCCTTTTTAAAAAATAAAAAAATTATTTCATCATTAATTAGATCAAAGTCCTAATAATTGCAGCCTCAGGGCTGTCAGCATCTATGGTAGAGAGAAGGTGGGATAGTCTTGCACTCAAATCATCCATCTCTTTTTGTAAGTTTCTGATATAGTTGCAAGTTTCTTGAAGCACTTTGTTTGCTGATGCCTGTTCATCAACAACTTGGTTAGCCCATAATTGATTCTTTATTAATTATTTTCCAAAAATGGGACTATTTATTTTCAAGAAATAAATGCTACATGAAATGTTTTTTTCTTGTTAAGGAAAATATAGACAAAAAAATTATGAATATTTATAGATGTCTGTCTCATGAAATAGTAAGGTCAATAAATATATTACAAAAACACATGAAACAGTCTCATATATATAAATGGATGTGACGAGTCACATTACTCATAAACTTGAATGTGTATTGTGGATTGATCCACCTCATAGAATCGGATCCGTGCATGAGACAGTCTCAGTATTAGTTCTACTTTCATATATTCGGACACAAGTTGTTTTCATTATAAGATAATTTGAGGATGTAATTGTAGTTTTGATATACACTATGGCATATTAAATGATGGGATTTAGTGAAATATATATAGAATGATAGATAGATAAAAGGGACATATAAATTAATAATTATGTACAATAGTATTCAATTAATAAATGAAGATCAGAGTTTGAATCTGGATCACATAAGTTTTCTAGTCTTTATAATTCCCTCTCTTCCACTTTCTCTAGCTCAATAAAAAAAAAGTACATTAATATTCTATTAGTAAAGAATTAGCAACCTAAATATTAGAGACTAACATTATCTAACTCCAATAATTATATTGGTAATTCGGCCTCCAATTTTATGTTAGAGGCGGGAAAATGTTCACTAAATTTAGAGAGAAAAATTTGCTCACTGAATTTTAGAAACCATTCGTTAATTAATGATTGAGTTTCAAATTTATCTAACTTGAGACGAATGTTTTGTAGTTAGATTTAAATATTGGATTACTCGTAGAGCCCCTCAAAGTAAACTACTAATATATATATATATTTTGTAAAGAAATGCACCACACATAAACTACTAATGTTTTATTTATGTGAAATTGGGACTCATAAAGATTCCAACATCGGACTCTCTCTCTCTCTCTCTCTCTCTCTCTCTCTCTCTATATATATATATATATATATATATATATATATATATATATATTGCATGTGAGTGTTTACCCTACACACCTCCGGTTATCAACTCATAGATAACTAATTATGATGTGAAAATGTAACACAAATTCTAAATCCTACTTATTAAGAGAGAATATTGACACACACACACACACACATATAAGGCTATAAATATGTTACCTTCACTTTTATTCATTTATAATTTAGTTGTAAGCACAAAACTTGCATTGCATTTCAACTCGCAACAATGTTATATATAGTTCAATCACATATAGTAGTGAAAATGTGTATATATACCTTAGTCAAACATTATATAATGTGATCAAAACCAAGTTGGTTGCATGCACATAACATTTCATTTCAATATGCGTGCATGGATGATCATAATATTATTTTAAAAACCGTACAAAACGACGACGTCGGCTATATACATATCTATACATTAATGCATGTAAATATGTACATGTACGTATGATTCTTAACACATAAATGCAAATACATATTGTGCAGGTATTTAATTACAAAAAAATGTACCTTATTGGAACGCCTAGTGTCGCGAATTTCAGGGAGAATTTGGTGCAATTTGGAGAGAAGTTGAATGATCTCATCATCACTAATTCTTGAACTACTACTACTGCTACTTGATTGCCTTGACCTTCTTCCAGACATCCTTCTCTAATATGTAGAGAGAGAGAGAGAGAGAGAGAGAGAGAGAGAGAGAGAGAGAGAGTTGTGTATAAGTATATATGTGAACACTAAAATGTGTGATTGTGTGTATATATAGAGAGAAGGTAGTAGTTAAATGGAGAGTAAGAAAATGACAACTATATATGGGAAGAGAGAGAGAGAGAGAGAGAGAGAGAGAGAGAGGGACAATAAGAAAGCAGTGATGTTGGACATGAAGAAGACAAGTGCATTGGGAAATGAAGTGGTCTAGGGTTTCTATTTTTAAAGATTGGAGAGTTGGGAAATAGGACATGTATTAACCTTAGCTTTTTTGTTTTATGTTATTTCTGTGTTCCAAATATGGGGTACATGGGAACTTTTATTTACACTCATATTTTTATTTTTAGTATTGTTATTTGATGGATATTTCAGATATACATGACATAAATCAATAAAAACAACTTAATTAGAAAACACTCTATTAATTACATCTTAATATATAGAATCCACAAGAAGGTAATATCAAGACAAAAGGCCAATTAAGAACATATTAGGTTAATTTGTTTTAAGTGAGTATTCAATTATCATATTATCACATCACCAAGTTTATATCACATTAAATTAAATTGGTCTTGAGTTTTGAGATCACATACATCTCCAGCTTGATATTTATAAGTTTGAGAATCTATCATTTTCATATTGTAAAAATCGATAGAAATCATTTTTTTTTTTTATTGGATGAATATAAAACATTTTCATTTATGCATTAAAAAATATTTTTTTTACTCATTAACAGTTATAACATATATTAACTTGGTTTCACTGGTCAATTTTGTTGATATGTTTAATAATTGTACTAAGGATAATGAAGTGGACCTTCTTGTGTATATCTCAATATCCAACACCATGTGATCCATTGTACACTTATCAACCATTATTAACCATCTACCACTGCTATTTGTTTCTTTCACTATTCTATCTCTTTCTTACCCTTTATTTCCACCAAATTTACTCATTTGGGTATATGTTATTTTTATATTTTTTTAATGATTGGTATATTTCATTTTTTGTGTACTTGGCTTTATAGGACCTTTTGGAATCATATATATATAGCATGTATATAAGATACATGCCATGCAAAGAATTGAAACTAGAAATAGATGGTCAATACTCATTAATTTGTAACTATTTGATGATGAATATCGAATGCATATCTTGAACATCAAATAATCAGATCGTGATATCTATTGATGTTGATCATTTGATAAACTTATGAGAAAGATCGATAAATCTGATTTTGTAAGAATGAAAATGTTAATCTATTTATAGGAATTAAAATATGGGTCGAGATGGATTACACCATCTCGAACATATGATATCACAATAAGAAATATTGATAATTTCTTTAATATACATTTTTATATTGATCTATTTTTTAACCGACTATCAAATCAATATAGTAGAAAAAAAAAAAGGATCTAAAATCATAGCTCCTAAACTCATACTCCAACATGTTGTCTGCATTTAGAAGTGTTAAATTAGTTAGATCAAACTGGTCCTAACATGTTTTGGGTGAAACGAGATAAATAGCGAAAATATAATTTTCCTCATAAATGAATATATTTAATTTTAAAACTTAATATTTCGACAATTATATGTATGCCTACAAATAGGTGTTCATTTATTTCACAAGACATGATATTTGCAATTTTAATGCTATAAATAAATTGATACATAAATAAAAATTAATTTCCATGCATGCATAAGCAAAGCAGCATATCTAAATAAAATAAGAGTTAAAAGATTTTGTTACATGATTTAACTAGTACTTTAAACATCAATGTTGGACTGTTGCAATTATACGACACAATAACATATGTCGTGCTACATAAATAATGGGCAAGTGATCACGTGAAAGGCAAGTGATCATTCACGTGATCACGTGAAAGGCACGTGACTGTATGGTCATTATATTTTTTGGGGTGATAGAGACATTTTCATGTTTTTTTTTTTTCATTTAATTCATCCAATGCATAAATTTTTATTATAATTTGTTTTGTAATTTGTTGAATTTTTTTCGCTATCTTGATGAGATTAAATTAATCACTTTTAAAATATAAATTGAGTGAACAAATAAAAAAAGGAAATGACAATAAAGACTATTGATCTTTCAATTAGACTAAGGTATATTGCGTCAAAAACATGAAATTGAATCGCGTCGGAAACATGAAATTGAATCCACAAAAGTATCTGAAATTAAAATTCTCATCTCATATCAACATAAATCTTTTTCCCAATTCTCATCTCACAGATGCTACACCATGAAAATTATTTTTAAATGAAATCTTCAAAATGAATAATAAAAATTGAAATATGAATTAAGTAACAAAAAGAATAAATTCTCAACAAATCATATCATCACACTGAATCAAACTTAACAAATCCTCAAAATCAACAAATCATATCCTCCAACTCAATCATCAATTTTCAAGAAGTGTTCAAACAATCCTCAAAATCCCCACGTCTCTTTAATTACTTGTATTTTGTGTCTTCAAATATAATCCAACTCAATCATCAATTTTCAAGAAGTCTTCAATCAATCCTCAAAATCCCCAAGTCTCTTTAATTACTTGTGTTTTGTGTCTTCAATTTTCAAGAAGTCTTCAATCAATTCTCAAAATCCCCAAGTCTCTTTAATTACTTGTATTTTGTGTCTTCAAATATAATGGATCTAACATGTAAATTTTTTTTTAAAACAAATCAGTACCATAGTTTTTTAAATGTAAAAACTTTCATAGAAAAGATAAGAAAATGATGTGGTACAGGTACAATTTCTCTTGTCATGTCCATTAATCCCAGAACCACGACAAACTCTTGCTTTTGAAATTGTTATGTTTTTTCCTTTTGATGATTTTACAAGAAAAAATTGTTGTGATTTTTCGTTTGATGATTTTACAAGAAAGTAAAGTATGTGAAGATATTGATGAGGGGTTATGTCGATGTGTGAGATGAGAATTCCGTATGTGAGGTTGTAGGATGAGAAAAAATTATGTGTATAATAATATAAAATATTAAAAAGTATATTGATTATGATTTAGAAAATAATGTGTATAATAATATAAAATATTAAAATTTTCATTGATTATGATTTAAAAAATTATATGTATAATAATATAAAATATTTAAAATTTCATTGATTATGATTTAGAATTTCTTGAGAATTGATTACTTGAATATTATTCATTGTTTCCTTTAATTGATTAATTGGATATTTATTTTTTTTCTTTCGGATGGGAATTGAGAAGTGATAGGGTGGGAAAAAATTATGTGTATAATAATATAAAATATAAAATATTATATTGATTATAATTTAGAAAATTATGTATAATAATATAAAATATTAAAAAGTACATTGATTATGAGAATTGAGAAGAAAATTTCGTATGTGAAGTGGTAGCGTGAGAAAAGAAATAATATGAAATATTAAAAAAAAAAAAGAAATCTTAAAGGAGTGCGCACGGTGCGCATTCTTCAGGTGCGTGCCTGATCATCACTATATATATATATATATATATATATATATATATATATATATATAAAATAAAAGATGCATTAAAAGTTCTTACATAATTCACAAGTTTATTGAATTAACAATATTATATTTTAAAAAATAAATATATATCACTACAATATACATACACACAATTGACTATACACAAAACCTTATTTAAGCCTGTCTCATGAATACAATTGAATGAGACGAAACTTCACTAGATACAACTCAAAACAAATTTTCACAAATCAATAATCTATTTGTAAATTGTAACTTATAAATTGATGTGGAACATCTTGCCGATGCATATTTGACCGTCGAGGATTGATCAAAGGGTGATCATCGATGGAAATCAAAACAGATATAACTTTTACAGTCGAGCTCTGAATCTATTATTATATATATCTTTCTAAATGCAGGACCGCAATTCTGATTGAACTGATGTGCACTATACAATGAGCTATGTGGTCCTAAACCCAAATTCCAATGTTTGACACCCTGTTCAGTCCTTTTTTTTACTTTCCTATTATTTTATATTGTCTATTAATTTGCTCATTTCATTTAGGATTTTGGTCTTTAAACACGGCCTATTTCCATTGTAATCACACTTTTGAATATTTTCACTTTTAAAATTAATTTCCCTTTTATACAAAAAAACGTTTGTCTGTTACATGTATTTTGTGTCATTTCTCAGATCGATTAATCTCATAGCATTATATATATAGACCGGGGAAAAAAATTTCGCGAAATTTCAGCGTTTTGAGTTACCGAAATTGAAACTGGGTTTGAATAAATTTTGTCAGCATTTCACCGAAATTTCGGTAAATTTCGATTTCAATTTCGATTTCGGTGAGGTTATAGTATAAAATGTTTGAAAATTTCGAAATTTCACTAAATTTCATTTCAATTTCGATTTCGGTGAAATTTTTGTTTTTTTACCCCAAATAATTATAATATTTTATAATGAATTACACCAATTTTTTAAGGGAAAAAAATTGTATTTTGCACATTATAATTATAACGTGTATAACACAATCAAATAGTTTTCTTACATATTTATCGTAAATGACTCACGGATTGAAAAGATGAGATGGCTCACAGAGGGGCATATGAATGGCATATTCATGATTACACTCAAAATCAATCTAATGTCATGAGTTGGTACCAATATTGTCTAAATCAAGATGGTATGCCAACTTATTCATTTGAAGCTCCTATAAGTTCTTTTTGGTTATAGTAATAATGTATTCAATTATTTTTAATTTTTCATGTTATTATACCAGACAACATTTTAATAATAGTTAATTCCAATATTGGTTGTAAATATGTCATTTTGTTTGAAATTTTAAGTTGAATATATGTATTAATGTTAGTTATAATATTCTATACAATATCATATCCAAATTCCCAAATTTTAACAAAGTTTCTGACATTTTTCTAAATTTTACCGAAATTTCCACCGAAATCGAAACTTTCACCGAAATTTCCGTAAAATCAATATATCGAAATTTCTACCAAAATCGAAATTTTCATCCTTGATATAGACACACACAACGTTGCATGTCAAGTTGATGCAAAATGAATAAAATAAAAATGTGGGATTCAAAGTCCACTCACTAAATTGCTTTTCCTCCTTGTTGGAAACATAAGCACGAGTGTGTTGCAAGTTTCATTTTCTAAAATAATGTCACATGTTTGTCCCAACCACCCACTACATGACACGTGGTGTGTACATTATTATTTGAAAATCTTTCTATAATAAGAGGCAGCAAATTAATTAAGCATGCAAATATGGTATTGTCGACCCCCTGATCACATGCAAATATGAGGTGCCATTTTTTTCTCCTGCATTTAATATTTTACCTCAAATTTTTGTCCCACTTTGGTCGGTAAATAGGTCATTTTGTTGTTAATTCATTTCAATTTTCTTTAATAAATATATTGTTATATATTACATAAGTTTCTATAACAATATTTTCAGAACCACAAATATGTTATGTATCTTTTATAGTCAAAATATTTGTAGCCCACTTGTCTAGTTGTATTATTATCTTTCATTTATGCCTAAGTTATATCTCAATAATACTTGGAAATAAATTTGGGGGTGCCATTTCTTAATGCAATTAATATTTCATCTCAAAATTGTGCCCCATTTTAATAGGTAAATAGCTCATTTTGTATTGAAAGTCATTTCAATTTCTTTTAATTGATATTATGAAAAGTTTCTATAATAATATTTCTAAGTGATGGTTATGTTATCAACATACAATATTTTGGTCAAATTAATATAAACCCACAACAAATATTTGATCAAAACAAAGTTTTAATATACCAACACATTTCAATAAATATCACAACACTCAAATCAAATACAATATTAATTTAGGCATAACATTAAACATTCAAATCAAACATCACAAAAATTTATATAAAACGGTCTCACAGATAGTACCGGTGAGACGAAGTCCCATTGGCCATTACAACAAACAACATATGTATTGTAGGATGTGTGGCGTGAATTGACCCGTCTCACATAATAAGATTCATGAGATGGCTTCACAAAAAACTTACTTATCAAATATATAGTCTCATCTAACATGAACAGTACAAATCCACAACAACTTAACTAACTTAGGGTGTGCTTGGACTGGGATGTGCCCACCCGGATTTGGGATGAGCAATGCCGATCGTGTTTGCTAACAGATTTGCAGAATCTTATAGTTGTACTCTATTTTTTCTACCTTATCCACTTTTCTACAATTTCCAAAAAGAACATATTTGTTTTTTCAAATTAAAATAACACAACATCATTTAATTTTTCTACAGTTTTCAATATGATGTGACATCTCAACTACAATTATACTACATAAAATCTCAAAACAAACACAAGATTATTAAAATTCACTTAAATCTCAAATTCAAACTTGCAAAATTTACTCATGTTCCAGTCCAAACATACCCTTAAAGTAATCCAAGTAACTAAACAAACATGTTCTAAATAGTAAAGATAAAACCAAGCCTAATTCAACAACTCAATTTCTTCTTTGATTGGGCTTGCTGTTCATTGATTTGGGCCATGCTATGATGGTAAAGTCTCTCCAGCCCATCAACTAATACAATAATAGGTGAAGATAGAAGTGGACAGATCTTAGGGTCCTATTCGTGATTTTTTTTCTACAAAATAAAATGCCAAAATTGGGTCAAGGCTTTTCAAGTTTCCTCATTTTAGAGCGCGTTTGACTAATTTATTTAAGATGTTTAATAACTTTTTTTTTTTTTAATAATGTTTGATTAAAAAATTTTCATTTCATCTTAAAATAGGGTTTTAAGAACTTATAAGATATTTTTTTAACTAAGAAAACTCAATTTTGTTTCTAGAATTTAATTTAATTTTGATATTTTTTTATTTAAATACACTGTAATCATTACTAACATTTATAAATTATGTTATCTTAATTATCTAAAAAATTAAGAACTTAATATAAAATAATAATAAAGAAATTTAAATTTTTTTTAAATCAATCTTATAAAATGTAAATGCTCAAAGATATTTTAAATAAGTTTAGTTAAACATCCTCTCAATCACGGTTCAATTGTCTCATTCTTCTGTTCCAATGTTCAATTGCATTTTTTATTTTTTTTAAATAAAAGTTACTCACTATAAAATATACACACTTCAAATATTATATTTTACCTTCTTCGGTTCTTATTCTATATCGTAATCTACTATTTTAGATTCATATACACATATTTGTATCCAATTTTTAGTGACATATATTCAATTCCACATATACATATCATATATGACAGCAAATTAAAATAGGAAGAGGGGAAATTGAAGAGTGGATTTATAAATTGATAAAGGTAGATAGAATAAACATTTCAATTGTTTTTTTAGTGTTTTATTTCATATTTCAAATAATAAATGCATATAAAATATTTTTAAAATATAGATTCATATATATATATATATATATATATATATATATATATAGACACACAGTCCCTCCTATGTAAAATTACTCTCCTAACCTTAATAGGAATAGGTTTCATTAATCTCTTCAAATATTAGTCTCCTCACCTTATAGGATTAGGTTTAATTAGAATTGTTAAAGTTCCTGTGCATTTTATTTAATTATTTAGTTGTTTTTATATATTATAACTATCAATACTATATATATATATATATATATATACTATAATAATCGTAATATATAATTTGTTTAGGTATAAATCATGCAAATTATAAATTTAAATCGGTTTACTTAAAAGTGGATATATAGGCATAATTAAATGTAGAGTTTTATTTTTATTTTAAAATAATTTAATTTACAACTTTTTATATTGGGGTGAGTTTAGGAAAACGTAGTAGTTGGATAGTACCACCCTAAAACACTCCATCTCAACTATCATCTATTGGAATTTAAAAAGAAATTGAAAATCATAAACAATACATGTAACTATTGTGTTTTGATTATGGGTGGTGCTATATACACCCTATTAAAAATAAAAATATATTAAAAGACACAAATACTCTTATTATTAATTATTTATTTAATTATATGTTGTATAATTATAAGGGTAAAATGATAATGTTGTTGAATGTATTTAAAAGTTATATAATATTAAATAATTTAAAATGAATTTGTTTAGTAATGAATGGGGTGTGACAAACAAAACGTATAGCTTAATTTTGTTAAAAATGAATAACATATACCTTGTCTTGTATGGAAAAAGAAATACGTGAATAAAAATTGTCGAACTTTTTAACTATAAGATGATACTTTATACTTTTCCCAAAAATAAAATAGCTAGCACGAAATTACTAAAATGACCATATTGTACATATAAATTAAGGAAATTCAGCAAGTGCCTTCATCCCCAAGTCATCTATAAAATTTAGGTCAATTAATTCTTCTTCCCTACCCATGCAGATTTCTTTCTCCAACAAACGATGACTTCTCTTTTTACAGTTAATAAAGCTCTCAACCTGTTCTGTCAACGGTGCCGCCCCTCCTCCTTCGGGCAGCACAACCGCCGCTGCGTCTCCTTCGGGCAGCAAAACTACCACTGCCCGTCCGCCTTCAGTCAGCAAAACCGCCGGTTCGCGAAGCTGACCTACCACGAAATGCTATCGGAAATTGAAAGGGAAGCACTGGCTAAGAAAAACGGGTTCGAATTGGGGGAATTTCTGACGGAGAGCATTCGTAATTTCTCTATAATAGCGCATATCGATCACGGAAAGTCGACGCTCGCCGATCGGCTTCTGGAGTACACCGGCACTATTCAGCCCGATCCTAATCAGCCTCAGTATCTCGATAAATTGCAAGTACTTTTCTGTAATTTTATTTTGTTTCTTTTTTAATTATTATTATTATTATTATTATTATTATTATTATTATTGTTGTTGTTGTTGTTGTTGTGGGAGATCATTATGCTTTTATTTTAGTATGTGTTGGTGCTGCCGTTTTTTGTGGTGATAAATGAGTTGAGTGGAGTTTTGTCAACTCAAGATTGACTTGTCTAAACAAAGTCAATCTCTAATATTCATGTGAAAATTGTTATATGATTGATAATAATATAATTTTAAGGGGCAGTTCAGTTTTAGCACTTACGGTTTAAAATATATATATATATATATATATATATATATATATTTTTTTTTTTTTTTTTTTTTTTTTTTCCCTAAGCACACTTTAACATCCATTCTTTTTTAGTCAATTTAGACATTTTTATCTTTTCTTGCATGGCACCACATTTTTTAGTACCACTCTTTTACATAAGTATCATCCAATCAAATGTGTAATTTATCAAAATAACTAAAAAACAATAAAAGTTTATCTTTTATGGTTGTTGATTAACCTCTTTTTATAATGTAATTAAACAAAAAAATTTGCTTCAAACTATATATATAAAGAGTGAATATATACACACTCCAAAAATACTAAATACACTTCAAGAAATGTTTTTGAAAAAATGAAATATGTTTAGTAAGTTTTGGGGTGTGTATATCCAGCCAGATCACAAGTCAAATTTTACCACATTTGACTAGGCTTAAGTCCAACTTGATCAAGCTTTTTTTGAGCCTAGCTATATTAAAGTGAATCAGAATGTCATATTTTATGTTTATGAACTCTGAGATATGAAGGGATGATGATTGCTAACTGTGAATCATCAACATTGTGCTTTTCCCATGTTCGAAAACCCAAGATCTTGTTAAAGAACATGTTGATTCTTCTTATCTTAGGTGGAGAGACAGAGGGGAATCACAGTGAAGGCTCAAACAACAAGCATGATATACAACCATCACAACAACAACAACAACAACAATAACTCATCGCAATTTCTCTTGAATCTAATCGACACACCAGGCCACGTAGATTTCAGCTACGAGGTCTCACGATCACTAGCCGCTTGCCAAGGCGTACTCCTACTCGTGGACGCCACACAAGGCATTCAAGCCCAAACCGTGGCCAACTTCTACCTCGCCTCCGAGTGCAACCTCGCCATAATCCCCATAATAAACAAGATAGACCTGCCCTCAGCAGATCCGGACCGTGTCAAAGAGCAGCTAAAGAACACATTCGATCTTGACCCCAGTGAAGCCCTTTTGGCATCAGCCAAAACAGGGGAGGGTCTCGAGCAGGTTCTTGAGGCCATAGTCGAACGGATACCTCCCCCGACTGGAAAGCCCGATTCGCCTCTACGAATGCTGCTGTTCGACTCGTTCTTTCATCAGTACAAGAAAGTGATATGCTTTGTGGCGGTTGTTGATGGGGTTTTGAGAAAAGGAAACAGGATCATCTCTGCTTCGACCGGTAAAGGGTATGAAGTGTCTGAGGTCGGAATAATGCACCCGGAAATGAAGCCTACGGCGGTTCTGTTGACTGGACAAGTGGGGTATGTGATTTGTGGTATGCACTCAACTGAAGAGGCTAGAGTTGGTGACACTTTGTATAACAAGAAACGCCCTGTTTTGGCTCTCCCAGGTAATTATTCCCACATTTCATTGGCTTCATGTTTGGTTTTTAGTATGGTTTGAAGGCCAGATATGATTTTTTTGGTTATTAAAAACCTCATTATTGTTGTAAATCCTAATTTTATGGCTTTGTTGGTAGATAATTGTGTGAAAATAGTATGTAATCATGTGGAAACAAATTTGAGGCCTTCGTTCAACTATGGTTAGCCGAACATACTTCTACCTGTTCGGCCAATTAGGACCGAACGGAGCTGGTCGGGTTTGATTAATTTTCTTACAATTTTCACACTATTTTCATACATCTGACTAATCCATATAATGTTCGTGTCACTATATGTATTTTTCGAACATAAAAAAATATGTTTGGCCATCAAGAGTCGTTCACCAGGGAGTGTGTTCGACTGGTGGGAGTTGAGTGTCGCTAAAGGTTGTTTGGCGTTTCTTTGTTAAATGGAAGGATACATGTATTTTATTTTTAAGTATAAGAGTATTATAGTCTTTTCAATTTTATTTATTTTTCATTTTTTTATTATCTGGTGTCTTTAGAAACAAGGGGTATGGACAGTCCCTACCGAAAGATTTAAAATAATCAAAACATAACAAAACTTTAAATATAGGAAGATTGACTTAATGAAAAGAGTCTCAACCAAACGGTGCCAACCTATTTTAGTAAGAGTGTTTTTTGTCACTAACCTTTAAAAAAAAAAAAAAAAAACGTTTTTGTTATGAATTGACTATTTTAAATTTTTTATTATCTTATACGACTATTTATATTCGTTATCACAACTTAGAATATCACATTGCCTATAATATATCTGTTTTGCAGGTTTTAAACCAGCAAAACGTATGGTCTTCTCGGGTTTGTATCCAGCCGAGGAGACCAATTTGAGTGAACTTGAGCATGCCATTGAGAAGCTTACGTGCAACGATCCGAGTGTGTCCGTTGAGATCGAGAACAGTGCAGCACTTGGTCGCGGTTTCAGGTCATCAATATGTTGTTTTCACTATCAATATTGAATAAAATCTTCATCATTACAAGACATTAAAATTCACTTCGAATACAGGTGTGGTTTTCTTGGTCTACTTCACATGGATGTCTTTCATCAACGTCTTGAACAGGAATATGGAGTCCATGTGCACAACACTATTCCAACTGTACCTTACATTTTTGAATTTAAAGATGGAATGTAAGTATTTATGATGGGTTTTTTTGTTGTAATTTGAGCTTCAATTGGGATGTATTGCTGACGTGGATTCTTTGCTCAGAAAAGTGGATATGCATATGTGTACAGATAGGTACAGGGATAAGAAACTTAAAGCTATCTGGGAACCAACTGTAATTGCTAAAATCATGCTTCCTAGTGAGTAAGATCCAGATCTTTGTTGTTAATTCTTGCAACTATGTTTTTGTTTCAATCATATATGTTCTTGCATATGTTGTAATATATCCTCATCCTTCGTCTTCGTCAAGGTATGTGGGGGGCGTCATGGGCCTTTGTGTCGAGCGTGAAGGCGAACAACTCGACCTTTCATACATCACAAGGTAGCTACCGTGTCTTCTGCTGTTTTAATTTATTGTACATTTCTTCTCATCAATCTTGTTTAAATTGGATGGTTGGATAGAGGCATGGGTTTTAGTTGGAGAATAAATCACTTGTCGATTGACACGGTCTCACGGATATTAAATACGAGATACGCTACTGAAATAGCATAGGAAATGATTCAATTCCCCGACCAAATGGATGAGGAAAGATGGCGAACTCAGAGCATCAAAGTGATTCAAGTAACGACTACGAAGAACATTTCATCACCATTTTGCTCCTTAACATAAACTAGTTGAATCGAGTCGATACTGTCATGCTCGAATTTGACTCGATACATAAATAATATTTTATGAAATAACTTGAATTCCTAAAAATATGCTTAGATTCTAAAATTTTAATAAAGGGTAAAACAGTAAATTTACATATGCTTGATTCTACATTTCTACTCAATTAGGCTGACAAGCTTATTGAGCCGAGTATTAATGTGCTTGAACTCGAGATCGAGTTCGACTCAAAGATACAAATTGATTTTCTTTCGAGTCAATCTCAAGTAACTCACGAGCTGCAGGATCTCATATAGGAATAATCCAATTTGAGAGAAGAGTAAAAGATTCGATTGATTTGATTTGAGGATCATAGCTCATATTTATTAAAATTCATACACATATGCCTATCATATCTAAACTGATCCATTATTGGATCTGCTTGCATTGTTTAGCCATGATATCTAAATCTCTAATACAATCTCCCATTTCATCTTCAGTAAACAGGTAGTTCTGACATATCGATTACCTTTGAGGGAAATCGTGGTTGATTTTTACGATATTCTTAAAAGTACAACGTCAGGATACGCAATATTCATGTACGAGGAAGCAGAGTAAGTCTGTCTTATACTCGTCGTAAAATACATTCTGCAACGCCTTTTGACAACGTTCGTTTATTTGTTATCAGACATCGACTTTCCAACTTGATAAAGCTCGACGCCTTTCTAAACAACGAAAAGATAGACGTTATGGCCACCATTGTCCACAAGTCACGAGCTGATACCACTGCTCTTAGTATGTTGGATATGTTGAAGAAATTCATTGACAGGTGAATCAAATTCCCAGATATTCAATCATAATTTATTTTACAATAAATTCACCTTTTTATTTTTTATTTTTTTGATAATTGTTAGGAATCAGGATAATTCAATTTCTATAGTAGATGCTTTCACAACGAGACCTATTGCAGTAAACAGGTATGTTGTTTTTTGTCTAATTTCTAACGTATGTTGACACATTCACCCACCTTTTACTAAGCACACACAATTCCTATTTATTTCAATTAAAAAATATATATATATTGATGAATAAAATGCTAACATGACGATGAACGTTTCACGAATTAGTTAAATATTTGAAAATGGTATGAAAAAACGTAAACAAAAAAATCGATAAAACCTGACTAGCTCCGTTTGAGTTGGTTGGTCGAACACGTAGAAATATGTTCGGTCATTGTGGCCGAATAAAGCTAGTAGAATTTTGCTTTTTATTCCCTAAAAAGTAAAATTGGTATTTTTTATTTAATTTATTTTTAATTGAAAATTATATATATCAAGGTGTGCTTAGTAGTACATGTCTTTAGTCCCACTCTTATTATTATTACATGGCATTTTTTCAGTACATTCATATGTAAAACGTGTGTTTTTTCATTTATGTTGGTTTATTACATCATCTGCAACTAAATAAAAATACAAATACAAATTGTATTTTTAATGCCTGAACATGAGTTGGTATATATGATACTTGAACAAGGCATTTGAAATTTATTAATTTAGGATAATAATTTTATAAATAGATTAATTTTTTAAAATTAATTTTATTTGATTTTATCGGTTTTTAGGGTCCCAGCCGCGCCTCTAGATCGAAAAGGTGTAAAGAAGCAATTGAAGCCACAAAAAACTGTAAATATTCCTAAAGATGCTTTTCTTCAGCGTATGAAGCTTCCAACAACACCAACAAAAAACTAAACTTTTATCTCACTATATAATTCATATTTGGTCGACAAGTGTTTTTTCTTTGTTCTAAATGTTTTTTTTTTAACTACATTGTGGATAGATTTTACTTGGAATATATTTCATGTCTATAAAGCCGTTTATTTTATTTTTTGGGTGGATAATGATAGATGAAAATGTAATTATCTAATTAAAAGTAAATTATTCAAATAAATCTTGTATAATTGGTGATTATTATTAGAATGATGTAATCAAATTTTCCTTCAAACCCACATATTTATGAATTCTTATGTGTATTATTGCCTTTTATCATCATTTTTTTTTCTTTCTTGGAGAGGATTATCCAATTCAATTTGAGTTCATTGTGAATTAGATTTCAATATTTTTTTTGCATTTTATATTATATATATTTATATACTTCAACGTTGAAACTCTCAAGAATTTATCTATCAAATTGGAAGTTACTCTCATTTGAAACTTTGGAAAACAAAACACCCAAACATTTTTTTTTCTTTTCTAATTATGTACAAACAAAAGAAAAAAAAAACCCAGAAAAAAAGAGTTGAAACCCCTCTCTTCCTAGGAAAAAAAAGGTAAAATAAATTTTAAAAAAAAAACATGGAAGAAACAGAAATTCCTATACTACATTGCAAGAGCTGTGAGCATGGTACTAAAAACTTTGCTTTTTTTGTACACATCACTTTCTTATTGCAATCTTTGGTCCATTATAGGTGGCTCCGACCACCGGAAAGTCGTCCGGATTTCCCCTCTCCTTAAGCCAAGCACAGTCGTCCTTCTCTTCCTCCGACCCCACCGCCAACCCTTCGCCTGTCGTTGCAACAAAATAGCCTTTATAAGAAATCATCGCTCGATGATATCCACATTTACACATGTATGTATATGTTGCGTATTGTCACGAAAACTCAAAAGGACATTTCTCACTCTCATAATAGTCTCGATCTCTATGCTATTTCTATCTCGTGTTTCATTTCACTTTGACATTATACTAACATACACTATGTCATAGTAGCCTACACTAATTCACTACCCTTTTTTTTTGTTACACTTCAGACCTTCAAACTGCATGATTTGTTACGCTTTGCCATTTAGACCTATATCTAAGCAGTAGAAAATTTCATCGCCATATAGCTCTGGACAACAAAGAGTAACAATTCATGCAGTTCAAAAGGTAAAGTGTAACGAAAAGAAAAGTATATAATAAGTGCAAAATCACACACAATTCGAATGACAGTGTGTAATTTATCCGACAAAATATCCCATGTACCCCGAAAATCATGAACCACAAACGTCCAATCACGACCAATTGCAATGACACAACCTATATATAACCAAAAAGGTACCTCAAAGAATCTAATCAACCAGCAAACAAGGAAGTAAACACTCACTCCATCAATTAGGGAAATGTCTACTAAAGACAAACCATATGCTATTTACCCTTTTGGGGATATTACTAAAAATAGTACACACTACCAAAAACTTAAAAGGATAAAGATGTAAAAATTCATTTGAGAAGATATATATAGACATAATATGTATGTATACCTGAAAATTTGGCAAACGGAAACTCATAGTAGTACTGACAATGGCGACCATCGGGATCAGAGTAGGGCGGGCCGAGTACATCGAGCACGGCACACGCTGTCTTGGCTGTGAAGCAATGCATATTGCCACCCTCGGTCGGATAAAGAATGTTAGTACTACAAGGAGCCGTGAACTCCGAGTCGACCTTACACTTCGCCAAGCGTAATCCGTCCCGTTGGCCTACATAACCATATAAAACCATAAAGCTCGATTTTTTGTGGTTCATATCAATGCAAGGTAAAGACAATGAGTTCAAAAGGAAGATACTTTTTGGAGAATCAAGATTTGCAGATGAGCTATCGTTCAACCAATCATAAGCTTTGATGTGCATGGTTCCGAAGAGAAGCTTGCTAAAGACCGTCATTTCGGGATGGTTGTGAAGAGGGATGACACTCGTTGGGGGCAAGCAGAAGATGCCAATCTGTAGTAATAATAATAATCCCATATATAAATACTCAATCACATCCTAAAATGGGATTGTTTGGCAATTATTAGAGGTGAATGCATACTGAGAATTTGTCGCACTCGTGGAGGTGTAGATATGTTATGACGGGGGCTCGTTCGCTGCTGAAAAACGGCATTTTTGGTGATAGGCCTACGTCCCCAGGAGTCATGCAATCTGCGTGTTAATACTTATTAGTCAAAAGATTCTAAACTAAGAAAACAAACTTTGTATACCTTTTCTAGTAAATAAATACGTGATTACAGCAAGATCATCCCCTAATTCAACAAGAATTCAACAGATCAAGAAGGCTCAAACTTAAATTAAACAAAATTGAAATAATTCATGCTAGAAAATTCAAGATTTCAGAAATCCTTTAGTCCATCTATAGAAACAATTCGAATCAAAAAACTGCTCAAACCAAAATTTCTGAATTTCATTTAGAAATTTGTATACTTATTCACAAATGGGCCCTTTACGTTTCTCTTCATCAATCTCTTTCGTGAAGTTCGAAATGAGAGCGACACACAATGGTGGACAGTATGACGCCCCCAATTTCCATTTTAGGCATTTCCTAGTTTCTCTAATCTATCACCCATACGTATCAACAACTTATGAGGATCAAATCCACATTATTATCTTGCACTGGTTTAGCCATTACTGGTCAACAACATTATCCAATTCTCTCTCTCTAGAAAATACAAACTCCTAGGCCCAACAACAAGTACACCAAGTGGCACACCAGATATAAAAAGCAGAAAAATATCAGTTTTATTATTGAAACACTTGTCACATCATAAAATATCAAAAAAATCAATCAGGAGATCATCATCCTTAAATCAGACACCAAACGCAGATAATCAACAACAATCCCATCAATGCACAAAAGCCCACTACATGCAAGTGTTGTACTTTACGCTACAAAACTAATACGTTTGACTAAAACCTCCATGATCCATCGTAACAGCAAATAAACCACATTTTCACCGCATTAAACTCCTACTTATCTCTAATCACTACTAAATCACTGATTTGTCTCAAAGTCAGAAACTGTTCAACAAATCAAACAAAAACACACCCAAAAACAAAAAAAAAAAGATTCGATTTTTATACCCAAAAGAGCTGCAATCTTTTCGACCTTTTCAGGCGAGGGAACAATGCCGGGCTCACAATCGGCAAAAACCTCGTTGCAACAATCGTAAAGCTTCTGAACCTGCGACAATTTCTTCTGCCTTTTTTTGCTCTTCTTCGATTCATTACTAATCTCTCCGTTTCTACCACCACCACCCTTCTGCTGAATCCCCATTTGCATAACAGAGACTATATGTCTATATTACTATATCCCAGATTTCAAGAACCGTTGCGATCAGAGAGACCCACCAACTTTGGATTAAAATCCGATATGGGTTTTTCAAGAAACACAAATTTATGATCTGGGCTCCCCAAAAAAAGAGAGCCAGAGATAGCTTTTTTTTAAAAAAAAACCCAGAAAACAAAAAAAGAAAAACAGGGTAGTTGAATTCTCTACATATGATTGGACAGATAGTACGACGTCGTACGCTATGTCTTTGGTGGTTCTGTATCAGCTCTTAGCGGTTCGTTATGGAGGATTGGAGGTGTGAGAATGGCGGGTGAAGGGACTGTATAAATGGGGAGTAGTTGCCATCTATAGCAGTATATATGGTTTCAGGAGAACGGCAAGGAGAAACCAGGGGCCTTAAGAAACCAGTGGGCGGTTTAACTAAGTGGATTCGGTTTTTTTTTCTTTGGTTTTCAGTTTTTTCTTTTTTTTTTTTTTACCTAAATTTGACTTTGTCAATTTTCCCATTCAAATAATGTTATATTTATATCGTAGATTCAATTCAAATTGAGAAATATGCTTTAAATGATTTTATATAAAAAGGAATTTTGTTTATTATATTTATAATCTTCGTTCCACACAGATGGATAACACACGAATTTCACATATATTAAGAAAATATATTAAAATGTGGTTGGAAGTATGGAATTTTTTCAATTATTTTCATATTTTGTCTTGGTACTAAATGATAAAAAAGGTAATTATTGTTCAAAAATGTTTTATTGAGAAATGAGTATTGTTAATAACAAGGTTATTAGATATGGATATAGTGAATTGAAAAACAATTATATTTTGATGGGATGGGGAGAGGATAAAACATGTATTGGGAATTGTATATTTCAAATTAATCAAATAGTTAATAAATAATAGTGTTAATGAATCTACTATTATTTATTTGAAATTCGTACTTGATATCACTGTGGATCCAAAAATTTTATTCAGAAACCCAAATAATATTACATAACAATTCAAAAAATATAACATAATAAATTACCAACAATTTTGATAAAGGGAATATATTACATTATAAATAGCATCTAAAATTAGTGATTTTTTTTATATATTTTAACATGATAATATCAATATCAAATATTAAATCATACAGTTACATCGTTCTATTCTATTTTTCATATTTTGAAACTATTTCATAATAGTTCCATTATTAACATTTCCAAAAACACATCATTTTCAATATATGTTACTAAACAATTCATTTGTGTATTGCTCATTTGATAATTGTCAAATGAACTCTTAATGATATTTATTGTGAAACTCTCTCTACTATTAATGGTATTTTTCCATATTACATTTACATTATGCATGAAATATGAAACAAAAATTGAATTGTAAAATAGTTACATCAAATTTAATATTAATCAATGCATAAATTATAAATCAATATTTAAAATTTCAACAATTATTACTCATATCTAATAATTCACATAATAATAATTAAAAAAATTAATGATATAATAAAGAACTAAAACTAATTATTTATTTATTTTACATCACTTCATACTTCATTAAACATAAAACAAAGTAAATAGTGAGTTTAAATATGAAGATTTGCCTTAAAGTTCTTAAAAATTGGTGTTTCCAACGAGAATTTGATAATATGAGATTAACACTAATCGAGATATATATATATATATATATATATATATATATATATATATATATTCTTTTAGTTAAAAAAACTAAAAATATAAAATACTAAAAATACCCTAATTTTCTTTAATCTCAGGAAAGTCACTGCTCCCAATCCATGCAACTATCAGTATATCTATCATGCATTATTAATATGGTTTAATATATTTATCATAAATGAAGTTAAAATAGAATACTTAAAATGAAATTTTTGTGTCTCGGTTTAAATTATTTTCCCGATTTTTACCAATTGTATGAAGAATGGAAATTATTTCCAAATTAATGACATCTGAGGTTCCCTTTTGAAAGAAGAAAATCTCACTTCTGCTAATTACGTTTATGGCCATTAATCTCGTAAGTTTGGGTTAAATATATGTTTAATTAGCATGAAAATCAAGGGTGAAATAAAGAAATCTTTTTAATTGTGTATTTTATGTACATTGTAAATAAAACTTTACATAATTATTATTTTCTTTAATTTCAAAATACAAAAAATAATTGCAACAAGTTTTTGTATTTATATACTATTAAAATTAGATGATTCATTTATAGCCACCACATATTAAGCTATAGAAAATCCAATTTTCTGCCTAAACTTGCATATGATCAATCTTATAAAATAAATGAAAATATATAATAATATTTGGAGATAGAACTGATATAATTTACACTATTTACTATTTCTTCTTTACTTAAAAGTGCACTTCATAAGGAGAAAGATGAAGAGTTTATTTAAATATAAAGAAAATGAAAATCCAGAGAAAAAATATAGATATATTATCTTCCAGGAGCAATAAAAGTTATTGAAATATAAATGCACTTAAGGAAAAAAAAGAAGAAGGAAACAAATAAGGAAGAATTAAACATATGAATCAAACCCATATACAACCTCTCAAAAATCAAAATCGAAATTTAAAGGAAACTATGCAAACCATCTGAGCCAAGATAAGTAATTGAGAAGATAGACATATGAGAGTTTTTGGTATTAGACTAACACGTCTACAAATCATTACCATCCTAAGTCAAAAAATAAGGTACATAAAAAAAAATTGACCTAATCAAATAATAATAATAATAATAATATAAAAGTTTTAGACCTTGATAAAAGAAGTCGTGAGTTTAGTTATAATTTGCAATTCGAATTACTGGTCAACTTCTAGTAAGATGTGTAGAATACTAATTGCAACTCATCCACTAAATATATTGGGTATATCAGAAGAGTATATGCGTCGAACATATCATTATTCATCAATTAAAATCTGATTAGTAAGATTTGTAAAGTAGGACAAAATCATGCATTTTTTACAAAATCCCAAAAAGTTTGGTTAGATTTACAAATAAAGCAAATATCATGACTTAGAATGTAATTAGGCGAATTATTTATGTGTGATTCAGCGTACTAAAACAATATTCCAGGATAGACGAAGATTTATTAATAATATCTACACATATTAATTAGTATTTAATCACCAATATGGAGGTCTTATTCAATGTATCATGGGACTTCATGCCAATATTTATGATTGTGGTCTGACTTGCACAGATTGTTGGAATCCATTAAATTATCATTTTTTTGATTAAAAATAATATGTGGGGTTTCTTATTTAGCCGCGTATATTTTGGGTTTCTTACGGAGTCAATCCACGAATATCTTAAGTTCCACCAAGTTCCGCCATATTTTACTAAGAGATATGTTTTTTTTTACGTAATTATTTTTTCTTTTTTATTTTTTACGCTTATTTTTCTTTTTTTCACGTACGTAATTTTTTTTCCTTTTTTTCGTACGTAATTCCTTTTTCTTATAATTTAATTTTTCAAACCCATCTCATTATATCTTAATAAATTTTCTTATTTTATATTATTCTTTAAATTTTTAAAGAATTTAATTTACGGGCTATCATTTTTTCTTATCTTATTTCATTTTTAAATTATTTTTTTTCTTATTCATCTCAATTTATTTCTTATTCTATATCATTCTTTCTTATTTTATCCCATTTTTAGATTAAAAAATTTTGTTCAAGTCAATTTTTTTTTCTTATTCTATATTATTCTTTCTTTTTTTTTCAAACTCATTTCATTCTATCCTGGTAAATTTTCTTATTCTGTCATGAGATTGTCCACGAAGTCCACATTCACGATACAATCTTTCTTTTGAAATTGTCTTTTCTTTGGATGACTTTGATCTTCTTCCACATGTTTTTGCTCTTACTTTTGAAGGGTCATTGATAAATGAGACGTCTTCAATACACTTTCCTTTTAAAGATTCAGAGCTCGACTTTCTACTACTGTTAATTTCTTTTAAAGATTGTGAGCTCGACTTCCTTCTACTATTAATTTCTCTCAGTTTGATATGTAAATCTTTAAAAGCATTAAGTAAAGGCTCAGTTGTGAGCTCGACTTTCTACTCATGTTAATTTCTCTCAGTTTGATATGTAAATCTTTAAAAGCATTAAGTAAAGGCTCAGTTGTGAGCTCGACTTTCTACTCCTGTTAATTTCTCTCAATTTGATATGTAAATCTTCAAAAGCATTAAGTAAAGGCTCAGTTATGAGAACGACTTTCTACTCTTGTTAATTTCTCTCAGTTTGATATGTAAATCTTCAAAAGCATTAAGTAAATACATGCCAACCTCAGTTAATGATGAATCATCCACCGACAATGTAGCTACATGAGACAAATTCCCATGACGCGTAATCAATGATACATCTTCAACTCCATTGATACATGTGCCACTTTTATCTGTTACCACTTTCACTTTTGCATTTTTCGTCCACCTATGCATCATGTATTTATCAGGAACTTCAAACAATTATTTGAGTCAAAAATATATAAGCATGTGTCTGTGTGGTATTCCTTCAAACTTAAATTTTTTAAAGTTGCATGAAATGAGGTATAATTGTTTGTTGAATAGAAGTAGTCGATATCTAGAATCAACACTTCTATAAACCCTTCTAACATTGTAAACTTCATTATCTTGGCAGCTAGACTCAAGATTAATGGTATACGCATTGCTTTCATCAATTTCATTTTGAAAGCACAAAAACTTCTCCTTCGTGCACAAATTGTTCAATTGAATTACTATTGGCCACACCAACCTACATTTCAATCTTTCATTTACGATGTCGTTGATTTCTAAGACTTCTCCTTCTGCTATTAGCTTACGATGTCGTTGATTTCCAAGAGTGCTATTGAAGCGAGTGATAAAATCCACTAAGGAGTTTTGACTTGACACATACTTTTTAAAAAAAGCATTCGCACTTTCAGCTCTTTGACTACTTGATATTCCCGCACTAAAAATATGTTTCATGTATGCCAGAACTCATCGATGTCGTAGACCATATACATGATTCAACCAATCATTATCTTCCAACTTTATAGCTTTCACCACCTCATTCCATCTTTCTTCAAATTCATTAGTTGACTCAGAATCTAAAATCATATTTTTATAATACAATACTGATCTCGGTATGCTACTAGATTAATTTTCTTTGAAAACTTATTCAGTATGTGCCATATGTAGTAGTGATGACATGTCTGGGGAAAGACTTGGGTAATTGTTTTCGTCATTGAAAACTTATAATATCTCCTTGATCGACATCGGCCCAAAAACACCTATTGAATTTATTATCTGAATCAATCTCATAATCAAAAAAGAATGCTGGATTTTTCTCTTTCTCTAACTGAAAGAACAAAATTAATATTTCAGCATCATGACCTCTATGTAAATCTCTTAAAGATTGCCCATAATTTCTGATATCTCTTTGTGTGTCCTAAGTTTTCTGGACCTCCATAATCAATCTCCCTCAATCGCAACTGTTTGCAAGTTGGTATATTTGTTTGAGATAATTGTTGAGTTAATGTTATTTTAGTGGCAGACACTTCTTGATGTGATTGTAACAGATGAACTTTGTTTGGAGTTGTTAAACTATAATTATGACCCTCTTCAAATGTCTTAACTATCCAATTCTACTCACCTTTACTCTTTACAATTGTAATGCTTTGCAACCCACTCTAACCGCACCTCTGTTTCATTCCCCAGTACGTATTTTAATTTCCTTAAACCTCCTCTAGTACGTATCATTCGATTGACCCTCTTTATTACATGTAAACTCTTTCCACACCACTTCATTGGTTTGTTTTACCCTTTTAGAGTTGTTTATTTTAGCACTAAATCCACTTTCTCTTGTATATTTGTTGTAGAAAGCAAATGCTTCCTCATGAGAGGGGAACTCTTGTCCAATACAAGATTTGTGATGAACTGCAACTTGAGGAGTGTAAATTTCATATCCACTTTCTTCTTTCATCATTATAAATTGAAAAATATTAAAAACAAATTAGTTGGGTAGTCATTAATATGGAACAAATTGAATCATCTTATATATGTAATTCAAATTATTCAACCATGAATTTATAAAAGAAGTAAAATACTTACAGTTAGATAATAATAAAAAGTGAAAAACTTACCAATTAAATAGATATATTTTTAACAAGAAGAAGAGAGTTCAATTCATGATGGTGAAGAAGAAAGTTTGATATGGGTGAAAAGAAATATTGTGAATAGGAAAACTTGATACTTGTGAAGAATAAGAAAGAGATGAATATGACGGTACGTATGGGAAAATATAAACAACATAAGAAATATCGGGTTACATATAGTTAAATAAATACATGAAACTTATCTATAATTAAAAAATAGATTCGTGAGATTACTCGTTAAATATCAACTTATCTACCATAAAAAAAAAAAAAAGATGATAAAAATTATCTGCAATTAAAAAAATAAAATAAAGCGCCTACAATTAAAAAATAGATGGTTGAGATTACTCGATAATATCGAGTACATGAAACTTATCTACAATTAAAAAAATAGATGGTTGAGATTACTCCATGAAACTTTTAGACAATTTCTAAATTTATGTACAATTAATGAAAAATATGTCTTAACAAATATTTTTTCAAGTATTATTGATATTAATGACAAAAAGAAATTGACAATTTACTGAAATTTAAAGAAATAGAAAATTTACTGAGATATAATAAGATGGGTTTCAAGTATTATTAAACTAATAAAGAAGAAAAGAAATTAACAATTTGATGAAATTTAAAGAAATTGACAATTTACTGAGATATAATAAGATGAGTTTTAAGTACTATTAAACTAATAGAGAAGAAAAGAAATTGACAATTTACTGAAATAGAATGAAATGAGTTTGAAAAAATATATTTAAAGAATGATATAGAATAAGAAAATTTACTAAGATAGAATGAGATGACTTTAAAATTTTTATTTCTAAGAATGGTATAGAATAAGAAAAATAGAATGAGATGACTTTAATTTTTTTTTTTAAGAATGATATAGAATAAGAAAAAAATTGACATGAATAATTTTTGGGATAACATAAGTAAGAATATATAGAATAAGAAAGAAATTGAGATGAATAAAAAAAATTATTTAAAAATGAAATAAGATAAGAAAGAATGATAGGCCGTATATTAAATTTGGTAAAAAAGGAAAAATAAAAAGAAATTAAGTACGTAAAAAAGAAGAAAAAAAGAAAAAAAAAATTATGTGCGTAAAAAAAAAATTACTTAAAAAAGTATATGACGCTAAGTAGAATATATGAAATTTAACATAATTGGCTCAATAAGAAACTCAACTATGGATTCCTTATCATCTATATATATATATATATATATATATATATATATATATATATATATATATATATATATATATATATATCATTTAATTTTAGAGGAATAAATGAATTAAGTAGTTTTATTAGATTATGAACAACTGATTCTTTAAAATCTATAATGATTTTTTTTTTTTTTTAGAATAAAAAAGAGACTAAAACGACAAATATTTTTAAATAGAGAATATAAATATTTCCCAATACTCATGATCTATTGTAGTTTCGTCAGATTTGATAATTAAAAAGAGAAATCAGTTGTTTTTTTTTTTTTTGTAATTTTATTAATTGGGAAAAAGAAAATTCTGGGCTCAAGAATCGACTTAATCAACAAATTTTTGAATTGTCAAAAGTCAAAACTCTCCCATTTCGTTTCTAGAGAAAAAAAAAAAAAAAAAAATATCCGTCATATTTTAACTATTGTTTAATTTTTAATTTTTTTTTTTGTTTTTTATGACGATATCAAATACGTGTAAATAAGAAATCAAAAATGGTGACAGTTGGTCGTTGGGAAGATTCAGGCATCGTCAACCTAGTCTGCTCACTTTCATGTAAGAGTTTGTTCAGTTGCTTTTTTTGACATTTAATTAAAAAAAATTCTAATTCTTATAAAATGTTTCACATATTAAATTTAGTTTTTTTATAATCTATAAAATAAAAATCGATTTGTGAAAATGAGATTGACTTGTGGATTATGAATAAAGAAGTTAGGTCGAATATTATTTTTATCTACGAAAATGTCTCATATAAGTTTACGTGTATAGAAATATGTGTCCTTTTTCAAATATACTAATTTACAAGAGTGAATTTGAATATTATGTTGTAAAATGGTACTTAATTAATATTTCTTTCTTGATAGAGTTGTCAGTGCAGAGGGGATTAGTACCAAAATTATAGACAATGGTTATAATGATATATTGAATGGTTGCATTATGTGAAACATTTTTTGGGACTTTTTTTATTGTATCTATATATAATTCTTTTTGAATACATACCAAAAGATAATATATTAATAGATAATCGATATATTCTAATAATTAATTTCATGAATTAGATAACATAAAAAAAAAAAAAGCATGTTAATAACTTTTGGAGTTCATGCTTGTACTAACATTTCATATCATTTACTTGCATAAATCCATACATGTATGTTCTGTTCATATCAATATGAAACATGTAATACAATGTTTAACAAATATTTTCTGTTTTTTTAATAATAATTAAAACTTTATTGTTATATATGTATATATTAGATCTTATGCAACCAACAATATTTCTCCATATTCATTATTTAATTTCATGAAACAAGTCAATTGCTAAGAATATTGTATATAAAATCATAAGTTTTTTGTTTTTATAATGTACTTAATTCCTATTAGAATATATATTTACATATAATAACAAACATGATGTTAAGATTAGTTTAAAAAGATAAACCAATTATACATTAAGTAGCATTAGCTATTCTATTATCACTATGATAAAATGTAACACTTCTTTTTTGATTGAGTTCATGATAAAATGTGAAAATTGAGTTGTGACTCATTGATTCATTAAAATATTTAGAATTGTTATTTTTAATAATTACTGGCGTTTGTGAGTCATAATAAGATTTTCTTTAAACAAATACGTATTGGTACACTTAGATAAAGGAGAAATCGTCAAAATATGCCAAAATTATTTACTCTAAAGTAATGATAAGCTATTAGATATTTTAAATTCAGAAGATACAAATAAAATTATTTTATTTAATCAGTTTTTCATAAATAAATGATAAATACTAATGAACTGGAACAACAAGACTACGTTGGGCTGCGTGGCCCAGTCCATTCCAACAACGTATTTTAAATGGTCACGGCGTTTTGTGTCACCATCCATGATTTTATATTAAATAAACAATAAAAAATGCACCAATCTATCCAGAAATTTCACATTTTAAATTGCCACGTAATCACAATATTATTGAAAAAATATATATTATTTATCAATTTTTTTTAAACTCACTTATTAACATGTATAATCACACATGACCATGAGTAACATTTTTACATAAATATTGTACTTAAGTTGTAATTTGTAAATAACACTTGCGGCTTAACATAATTTTACTTTCCATTTCATTCAATTTAATTTAGAAAACAAATCTAAGCCTGCTGAAATTATAATTTATAGTACACTAAAATTTATATAAAACAATTTCACAAATATAATTTTATAAAATAAAATTTCATCACTTATAATCCAAATTCATTTTTATAAGATAATCTATATGTTGTAGATTATATATCGACATATCTCACTATTTAACACTACTATAAAAATATGTTAAATCGAATGCTAATTTTGAAGCTTTATAAAAAGGGGAAAAAAAGATTCAAATAAACATAGTAGCAGCCAACAATCACCAAATACCAATAACCGAACTATCAATTATTACCTAATAAATACATATATACATATGCAAAAAATTATTGTACATATAAACTTTAAGAGGGATACAAATATACAATGTATCATCATCAGTGTCAAACAATATATTTTTCCCTCCAACTAAAAAAGATATATCACACAGACTTATTCAAGAAAGTAAACTCAAAGCGAATGCTCTCAGCAGTTCAAATCCGAAAACAATAACGAAATTTTCAGAAAACACGAATGTGGGACTCGATGAAAGTAGTCACAGACTGAACATTTTTTCATCGGTGGCTTAGAAAATAAAAACAACACTATCATGCACTCTCGACTTCTGGTTTTGTGCAACACATTCGGATATCCACATCAAATTCCTGATCTCTTGTTCTCCCAACCTCATGTACGCAAAAAATACAGCGTAATGAAACTGCAAAGGATTATAGAGTCTATTAATCATTGCAAGTAAAGCAAGCATTATTCATTGATGATGGCCTATTTCTAGTACATGTACACAAATAATTTCAAGAAAGAAGCTTTGATGTCAAACCTGCTGCTCAAATGCTAAGCAAAGTCGTTTTACTTCCTCTTCATAGAAAGCCTTGTCAAGCATCTGACTCTCTCCATATGATAACCTCGTGAATATGGACTGGTAAGGAGGATACTTTTCCATGGCTCCACGAACCTAGAAAGATTGATGAGTTCAAATCAAGAGGAGCGAAGTTGGCTCTTGGCTTGCTATGGGAAAAGGAACCTAATGATAGTGTGACTGAAATACAGCTTATGCAACAATTTAGGAATGAAAATCTTTCAGAATGGATATTTGTAGTCGTAGGCCAGTAAATACCAAAATTGTTGATACACATAAGCAAGCCAGGTAGAAAGGCACCTTATATACTAGAAGATCTAGCACCCTCTCCTATCCTCACAAGAAACACAAACTAATAAAGAAATGATGAACACGAATACATAGATAATAAATTTTAAAACTAATAATGATCCTCCTCCTTCGGGATCTATTTGATTAATAATGACAGTACTATCACAGCCATTTGATCATCATATCATGAAGATCTTTGAAAGAGTATGTTGACAGTTCAGGAACAATAGACCCACAGAAGACAATATCACCCAGTAAATGCTTTCTTCTATTAGGGATTCCGCTGCCATGTCCTACCTCTCACCCATACAAACAAATGAGAGGAGGTTGTGCAGGTTTGATCACCTAATTACATGTTGCATAACGCTCCACATCATCTTGAAGCAAGAAAACTCGCAAAATATGTGAATAGAAACTACCAAGTACCTGATCCATATCCTCACAGACAGCAAGCTCTTCATGACCATAAGGAAATCTATCAAAAATATTATGCCATAAGTGACCAAAAAAAAAAGCGAGAAAAGCATTCAATCTGAACTCAGAAATGATTAACAACAATTCTGAAAGTCCCTTACAGTAAGCCAAAATTAGAATACAGCTTCCTACGATCCTCCCGAGTAAGCTCTGTGCCAATGCTGGAGATAAAAGATAAATCAAGGGGTCACAAATAAGATGACTAATTAGTATAGATGAGAATAGTTTCGTGGGTTGTAAACAGTTACCAACCTGTTTATCGTAATATTAACTGCCCTTCTGTCAGCCTCAAAAGCCAGGAGGTCAGACATAATCTCTGCAGTGGCACCGCCAAGTTTCTACAAGTAAATTTTTATATGTGAAGTACATTGCTATAACAGAGACTACTTTACCTGGCAGTACCAAGTAAAACGAAGCTTTCTGAACACAATGGAATATTCACCATACCTGGCAAAATCTGTAAAAATCCTCAAGGTATGCCTTGTAGAGAGTATTCCTCATAATTTCAATGTTCATGTCATCCAAGTCCTGCAAAAACATCCATATAAGAGGGTAATCAGGGATTGCACACCATACAATTGCAGACCTTCATGTTGCTCAGCATATGTTAACAAAACCAGTTCTGATGCTATAGATCACAAGGTAAAATAAATATTTCTATCTACTGAGCATATATTCTTTCAAGTGTTGAGTGCATCAGCTGGTACTTTATTACTAAAGTAATACTTTTTTACTGCTCCTTTTTAAGAAACACTGTAATTCAATATAGTAGATTGGTAATTAAGCCGTTTTTAAAGTAATCTACAAGTATTTAGAGCCACCCAGCCAATGATGCATAAGAACCATTGAGACTAGCTTTCTTCACCTTCTGCACATATTTCATAATTGAGAACAAAGTTAACACTTTTCAACCTACAACCAGTTCAGAACTTAGATTTAGATGACAAGACAAGTAGTTAACTTGATGATATGTATAATCACAGATCAGCCTGACCAGGACACCAAAATCAGCAGCTACAAGACATAATAACCTCATTGAAGAAAAGAAAAAAGGAACAAGAAAACTAAGAAGAAAAGTGCAGCAATAGGAACCTCTGAAGTGATGCACTCGGAGAAATATGGAGCCAGGGGCGTGTCAACAAGGACCAGTCTGTACAGCTCCCTCATATTCTGAGCAACTGCCAGAGTTGCAATGCTGTAGAAATATATGGTTAATTCATAATGCTCTACTAGATAGTCTAGATTGTTTGATTAAAGAACAGTACCTGTCAAACATCCCTAAAGGATGGCATTTCTCCAACAATTCTTGAACATCTCTCTCATGCAAGGTTCCAGTTACAATCAGCACAACATTGTCAATCATGTGGCCATATCTAAACAATAAACCATTATTTTAGTCAATGAAATGCTATAAAGTTTGAAAGAATAAAACCACTTGTGGGAAGATGATGAAAGTAAGTGTACAAACTGGCAACCATAAAGCGCTAGATGTCAACAAAACTAAAGACAGTTGCTTGGGACTATTAGAAGCTTAACACAGTCCATTATTAATATTGTAATCAAAACTCATTGATTGAAAAAAGTTTAATAAGAGATGTAGAGCAAAAAATGACAAATCAAAGCATATTGCAGCCAAAAACATTACGTTTTAAATTTGACACAACCATTATTTCAGAATTCCACCACATGTTTGTCTGGTGTCTCCAGAACCACCAAATGTTATCTCATATTTCTCCCATTTCAATAACTGAAACAGGTTTTAGTCATATTCGATCAATATGGCTATAATTCGTTGGCAGCTCTTCCACAGACTCGAACTCCACAATGATCATACTCTTTCAATCAAATATAGAAGAGTCCTAAAAGTATAAGGTAACAAAATAAAATAACAAATTTTTTTTTCCCATCCAGATTATTGGAGAAATACTTTTGGAACCTTAATAAATAATGATTACACCTCAAAAGGTCAAAATTGGATTATTAATAGAACTGGATTTGCTGTACTTGATTCAAATGCAAATCAATGAGCACTATCCATGCACAATAGTTTAGACTTTAGAAGTACTTTTATACGATATGAAAGTCAAACACAAGGGCAAGTCCATAGATCCATAAATTGACTAGAAACATAGAAACAAACTGTTTGAGAGAAAGATCTTCATACGTGATATACTCTAAAAAGGTTGACATAGGCTCTGTGGCTTGGGTTAACATGTGCTTATACTCATCAACCAGTTTAAGAGTGCATTTCTCCACGATTGTTGTAGTATGCAGTGGAGAGGGCTCTGCATTAAATAAGTAAACAAGAAAAAAGTTACACTCTTGGCATCTGAAAATGCCACCAAAGTGACCAAAGAGAGAACCTTGTAAAGCTTCTGACAACTAATGAAACTAATGTCTACAACAACTAATTAGTTAACAAATAGCCACTCTGAACTTCAACTACTCATTGACAGTTTAGTAGATTTCACACTGAACTTAACCAACTTTACTACGTTTAATACTTTCTGTGAAGAACTGAAATTCTGAGAACAGAACAGGAGCTGATCATAATAACCGAATCCAATTCTATCATAATGGGTGGACCAAATTTTTTTATTATTTTTTACTTAATCTCAAAATCTTCACTCAAATTTGATGTATTTGTAGCTATGAATTTAATATCCTCGATTGCCAAAACCCTTCAATTAAAAGAAACTCTAAACTGCGAGCTGATCCAGTAAGCATATCCTAGAAACAGCATAAAACTGACAACTTTGGATCTAACTTGATACAAAAATGTATCTGATCAATTCAACAACTCCTAAGTCATCAATCAAGTTCTCAATTTCAGCAATTGCATATAATTCTCCAATGGCAAGTAACAGAACTCGGATTTCAGAGCTCTAAACTCACCTGAGTATTTTGATCTGATCTACAGTTGGTTCAGTTAATCGAGCGAAATCATCCAGATCAAGCTAATCATTCAAAAACCATAACCTAACAACAAAAAAATGCCTAACCGTTTTGGAGGTAAGGCCCGTACTCGGTGGCGGAGAGGTGCATTTTGATGTCGTCGAGGGTTTCGCACTGGCAGAGATTGTTGTAATCGGCGGCGGTGAGGAGGCCGGAGCGGTATCCTCTAACGATCGCCTCCAGATAACCGCCATGGATGTTGAAGGTCAGCGCTTCGAATCCGTACATTATGGTGGTAAAGATCTGAAGCGAATTGGAGCAGATGGAGAGGAGATTGGAAGAAAACCCTAAGAAAGAAGTGCTTGAGAGAGAAAGGGGGCCGATTGATCGCTGTGGGGTTGAGGAATCAAACAAGATTAATCTGAGTGTCAGTTATTCAGGTCATGTATTCACGTTGATGGTGACCATGATTTTTAAAATTTTTAGGTCGTGTTTGGATATGTGAATTTGATGAAGGCTAGGACTCTTGCAGGGTCAGCAAAACAAAACCGTAGTTGAAAATATCGAATTGAGTGATTTAGTTTGATTTGATACGATCTTTCCAGAATTGAAACCGAATTGTGGGTTCTCAATTTTAGTTCTGAATTGGAAGTCGGTGGTTCGATTCTAACCGTCAATTATTAGGTTTGTTTTGTTTTGTTTTTTTTTTTTTTTGCGACCGGAAATGTCTGATCACCAACATTCAATCATCTTGTCTGTCCATGTATCATCATTCTAATTTATTTTTTTTGTTGCACAAATCAGTTGTTTAATCGTCGGTCTAAACTGCCGATTTGTTCGATTTTCTTAACAACAACCACTTGATCTTATCTATTAGATTTTTGGTCAATAAATCGCATCATGCTCAATTTTTTAAAAATACAAAAAACACGGAGATTGGCAATTCCAACCGTCGGTCTACAAATTGAAGATATCCCATATTGAAATCAAATCGTATAACTATGGTACACAATTTTGGTTTGGAACCAAGATCGGGTCAGCAGTTAAGCAAGCGATTGACCATACTTCGGTTCTGGTTTTCCGAACCGACCGGATGTCTAGATATCAATTGAGTTTTTTTTTTTGTTGAAATCCTAGATTTCATTTTTTTTTCAATTCGGTTTGGTTTTTGATCAAACCTATCGATTACATATATAGTGGGGTGCGGATAACCGCACCCTATTTTATATAGTGTATCCACACCCTATTTTATATAGTGTATAATGTGGTCTGTCACATATAAGCTTATTAGGACTCTTATGAGACTTTCACAAATTTAATTTTGTGTATCTGGTCAAACTACACTCCACGACTCATATAATTGGAGATGTTATCATTACCAAAAAAATGAATAATGATTTGAAAATGCAAAATTATGTGAAGTTTGTGATTTGTTTTGTTAAATTTCAAAAATCATGATAAAATTATTATTTTATGAAAGTTTGTGATTTTTTTTTAATGTAAACCAATAAAAAAAATAATACTAGAAGTCACTTTATAATACTAAACAAACCTTAGGGCGAAAAGCCACTCATGCAAATATATAACCCACCATCATTTTCCAAGCATCATAATTCAAACAAGATTTTTTAAGATAAATATTATATATATATATATGAAATTGATAATAAAATGGTTTACCTCAAAAAAAAAAAAAAAAAAAAGTGGAAAATTCACCTTTTTTTTTTTTTTTTTTTTGTGAAAAAAGGAATCAAGGAGCTTTTTTAATAACTACTTCTTGTTAAAAAAAAAATTCTAACATAATTTTTTTTCTTTAAATAATTTGAAATATTTTTTCTACATATATATCACATAAAACCCGTGTGAAACCAACATTGTATGATGATGTACAAATAGAATTAGAAAGTTACATCATATCATCTTAATATGTACTACATAACAGTTTCATATAAATTTTTGTATTTCATTATATGCACGCCATGTAATATTAAAAGACTATTTTAAAATAAGTTTTATCATTTGAACTTTTATTTTAATCTCTTGAACTTCACTTCACCTTTTACTTAACCATCTCCATCTAAATACTTCTAGATGGGATACAAAAGTGTAAGAATCAATTAAAAGAATAGTAAAATAAATTGCATGATAAAGGTAAAAAAAAAATGTCACTATTTGGCGAATACATCATGTGACAAATAATGGAAAAAATTAAACGAGATTGAAATAAGGTATATCCAACTTGAATTTAATATTGCTAACACCAAATAATATAAGTAAATTCTCTGTACAAAATCAGAGAGATTAGCATATACTATAAATGCCTATTGTATCAATCCCAATATATCTGAATTGTAATACAGTTGTTCTTGCAATTGATTATTCTCATTGCTATTAGAAGACAAGACAAACGGGTTATTGTAAGACGAAGCTCCATATTGATCCTTACAACGTACAACATTTTTGTTGCTTTCATCATCACTACTTTGATCAGCTTCTTCGGACAAATTAGGGTTCTTTTCGACTAATTCTCTGAACACTGAGGATCGAAGTAGCAACCCTAGCGCGGTTGGAGACGAAGGCCTTCGACAAGTGCTCAAAGGGATTTCTCTTTCATACATTGATTCTTTCTTGATATGTTTTTTTGATGATAATACAACTTCATATGTTGGTTTCGTTTCTTGAGCAACGATTGAAGATTCCGATCCTGGCTTTAGCCATCGGATGTAGCTGCTCAAGTCGAAGTTTGTAACCGCGTTGATTCCTCTGTATTCGATGGCCGCAATGTCGTATGCATGAGCTGCTTCTTCTTGAGTACCTACAATAGAGCAATGTATAATGTGATCAATTGTAACTATTGTTGTATGAAAACTTTGTGTTTATGTTTTGATTTGCTTATTCTCTTTCATGTGACTCTTTGTTGGTTTGGTTTACTTACCATAAGTTCCGAGGTAGAGGTACTTATTTCCGAAAACTCTTCCAATTCTTGCTTCCCATCTTCCATTGTGGTGGTGTCTGCATTTACAAAAAAGAAATTATTTAAAATTAATCTATTAATTTCACTTTCCATATAATAAGAAGATCAGATCATTACACATCATCAATGGTCATATTAAGAATTGCCTACAGTAGACATTTTATCATTTTCAATCTTTTAATATGTTAAAATGACAATAATGTTGTTTTAGCTGCAACAACACTGAAAACCTATGTTAATTTGTGGAATCGGGCCGGATCGGTCGATTCAACCAATTCGACCAAGAACCCACTTCAAATCTGGTCTGGAGAATAAAAGAACCGGAAATTGGGTTCAATTGGAAAAATCGGGAACCAATAAATCAAGAAAACCCGAAAAAAAAAAATTAATTGTTTTTAAAACATGGTTTTGGATATATAAAACAACGTTATATTATATTTATTCACTTTTAATTAGTTTTCAATATTTTGTGCAAAATATAATACAAATTACACAGTAATGCTAAGTAAAAACGCAAAAAAATAAAACTAAATAAACACTAAAGATTACTAATATGTAGTCAGTTTGACTGGTCGAAACATGAATCGTTAAACAAAGTGGTCCGACTACTAGTCCAGTTCCACAAACACTAATGAAAACAATGTTGTTCGAATGTTGTCACAACAAAACGACTTGTTCAAGAAGTTCTGATCGAGAAATTAATTAAAAAAAATTGATTACATACCTAGCAACTCCTCTATACTTTGAGACTCCTCTTGAAAAGCCACTGCTCTTTCTGCATGATGCAAGATTTGGCTTATTAATCGACTGAGTTAGCTTTTTTGAACCACATTTATAAAATGAAGAAACTTATATATAATCTTACCTTCTCAATGAGGCTAGGTACTCTTCTTTCGTGAGCGTTTGCATGATCTCGATTTCTTTCTCGTAATCAGATATCTACGAAAAGATCGGAACGGATGATGAGTTATTGAGAACGAATACATTGCGACACGACTCATCGGGCAGTTAAAATACGTACCGGAAAATTCATAAAAGTCAAATTCCCCCAATACTTAAGTGCAGCTAAATCATATGCTCTTGCTGCAGCTTCCTCATCATCATAAGCTCCTATAAAGAATTTTAAGATATGAAAACTTCAGTTTGTATTTGAGGAGGGTTGTAAATGAATTGAATCGAATATTATGATATTTGTATTTAATTTATTTAGCAAATATTCGTATTCATATTCGTTTATTATTCGAATCACAAATCTGATTCATATTTGATTGCATGTACTATTCAACTATTAGATTCGGATTCAAAAAAATTGTACCTATATTTCATTTGATCTTTTTTCAGTTTAATTAAATTAATAATGTCAAATTGCAAATTGATAGAAACAACTAAAAAGATACAACTCATACAAGTACATACAAAATACTAATAATTGATATATGTATATATAATATATAATTATTCGAATATACTTGAAAGAATATAATTGGTATTTGAAATCTAAAAAAATATATTTGTTCATATATAATCTTATTCAAATAATATTAATTAATTCTTTTACAACCATATGTAGAATTCCTAAGAAAACAAAAGAATCAAAATTTAATTAGTTGAGAATACTCACCAAGATAGACTGTTCGTCGAATTTGATTTCCATGACAAAACACGAACAAGGACGATGAAATAAAACACGAGATCTCATATTAGAAACAAATTAACGACATGATCACATATAGAAATTGTAATTAAGAATATATAAAAAAAAAAAAAGAGGTAAATTAATTAGTTTAATAATTACCTTGTTTCCCTTTCTTCTTCTGAGTGACATTCCATGAGAGCTTATCCCACAAATGGGCCTCATATCTACCAGTCCATCTATGCTTACTCACGCCTCGATATTTTGAACTTCTCTTCACAGTTGTCGGACTTGAAATTGCGCCACCATTTTCTCCTACTTTAGCGGCAGTATCTCGTCTCCTTCTCTTAACAGATATCGTCTCACGAGATTCACCAATATCTCCCACGCACCTTCGTTTTCTCATCCCTTCATCAATAACAACACCCTCTTCGTTCTTCATCATCATCAACATTTCCATTTGCTCTTACAAACTTCAACTCTTTGCTGTCTCTTAATTAACTGTCAGTTTGTGAAGGTTTAAATAGAATTTGGTTTGTTTGGAGTTAAGTTGGTGTAAAGAAAGACAAGAACAACGATAAATTCAATGCAGGCACGAGTTTATAAGGTTAGGACAAATTTATACATATAGTTTTGCATGTTGTTGAAAGAATCAAGTTTAATGGATTTTAGCCAGCTACATGCGTTTCCACCATAGAGAATAACGAAGCTTGAGAGTATATATATTTGTTTGAAATAATTAAATTAAATTAATTAAAAGCACAAGTTTTTGACATGAAATATTGGAATGGAATTCTTAGTTTAGCTCGTCGGACATTGTTGAAAAGATTCTTAACAAAATTGTCCTTTTCTTACAATTGTGTTTTAAGTTTTAACATTATATTTTTCAACATGAGCAATATACAAAATAATATACTCAAGGACAAAAATATCGCGATAAATCGGCGATTTATCAATAAAAATGTCGATATACCATGACAGAAAATTTCGTCAAAATATCGCCGATATATCGGCGATTTATCCATATCGGTCAATAGTACACAAATATTGCAGAATATCGCCGATATATCGGTGATATACTACGGATATATCGGTCAGTGGTTTTTTTGAATTTTTTTAATGGTAAATTAATTAGGCTAGTGTGTTAAACAATGAAATACATATTTGAATTCAACTATATTTTTAATTAAATAATTAGTAAACTTATATTTAGTAAATTATTTAAATTTAGGTTCCTCTCATAAATTAATTAGGCTAGTGTGTTAAACAATGAAATACGTATTTGAATTCAACTAATAGTTTTAATTAAATAATTAGTAAACTTATATTTAATAAAGTATTTGAATTTAGGTTCCTATCATAAATTATCATGGCTAGTGTGTTAAACAATGAAATATGTATTTGAATTCAAAATTTGTCATGTTATCATAACCAGCGACGAAAATGTTATTATAAGAGACACCGTTTATATAATAGTTTATCTCTAAATTTGTTGTAAACATAACTTTTTATTTGAAGTTTAAGTTCAATATATGTATTAATGTTACTTATAATATTATATAGTGTATTAGATATATTTTTCAATTTTTTTTAAATTTTTTGCGCAAAAACCGATATATCCACCGATATCGATATATCCGTCGATATATCTGTAAAATCAAAGTACCGATATATCCGCAAGTAGCGATATTTTTGTCCTTGAATATACTTTCATCACAAAGGTAAAACTTTGTGAGTTTTCAATTTGAATAAATATCTATATCAATTAATATGATAAAATGTGTATTATTCACTAATAACAAAATTTAAAATCTACATATTATTTTTAAAGAAATTTATTAATATAAAATATATAATATTTTTAATAGCCTTTTTATTTTAAAAATGATTTAAAATTCAAAATAAATAAAAATTGACAACGCATAAGTTTGGATGACAAATAAACTGTTCCAAATTACTTTGATTTGTACCAAACTAAAATTTTAAGATTATTGAACTAAAAAGAAATTAATAAAATAAAGGCTACAAATCTAAGAAGACAAAATTATACGACTAGAAAAAAAAATTCCATAAATTATTATTCTTAAAAAAATGATTATTATTTTCTTTTTTAACAATGTTAAATTGTTTCCTTAATTTTCCTGCACTGCTATTAGACGGTGTAATACGCCACAGTGAATCGACTCGCACTCGATCCTTTTTCGCGCCACACTCTTTACACAATATGATCCCTTCTCTTCTCATGAGGGCTTTCAATTTTCCGCAGCTACAATCTTGCATTAATGGCGGATCTTCTCTTCAACACTATCTCTCTCAACGGCCGCGGAGGAACTGTAAGTATTACCGCCGTTTACATCTTTATGCCGATCGTGCTATTCTAATGCTACACCTGATTAAATCCGCCATAATTTTACACATATGAACCTGATTATACGTACGATTGATGTGAATTGTGATGAATTGTGTCGGAGTCTGGTTTATTCTGCAAGGAATTGTTTCGCGGATTTCAGTTTGTTATTCGGTGCTGCGTTGGAATTTCATCGTCTTTTTCAGTTTCCTGATTCAAGGATAAAATGAATTATCATTATTATTTATTTTTGTAGATTGTGGCTGCTAGAAATGTGTAGTTTTAGGCTAATGTAGAATGTGACTTGCTGAAGTATCTGAAATTTTCTTCAGAAATTCATATCTGGATTGATATGGGCTGCAAACTTTTGGTTTTATTGGGAAAGATTAAAAGAAGAAAACACTGACATCATTGCTCTGATGATTTCTACATTTCTTTCTATGGTGCAAAAGCTTTTGCCTTCTGGTATTGTGTGTGTGTGAAAATATTGAGCTTTTCTTTCCTTGTTATTTTCCTTCTCTGTTTTTTTTGGTTTGTTGATAAGAAATATTGCAATCTTGTGTTTCAAACTGCAGAATCCAGGGCAAATGAAAGTGCATTCAGGTGGGATAGTATGGAAGAAACAGGGAGGTGGTAAGGCAGTTGAAGTTGAAAAAACTGATTTGCTCGATCTTTCGTGGATGAAGATTCCTCGATCTAATCAGCTTGGAGTTCGGACTAAAGATGGTCTCTATTATAAGTTCACTGGTTTTCGAGATCAAGTAGCTTCTTAGCATCTCTTTCTTGGATTTCTTATGTTTGACACATTCTTTAATCTAACCAATAAGTTTATTTATTGAACTTTAGGTAGAGATTTTGGTTATGATGCTAATTTGGAGTATAATTTTCTGTATTTATTGATTTGGATTTCCTGTAAGTGAACAAGGTAGAATATTAAAGACTTTAGAGAGTATAAATGCAATAAACATAAAATGGGATTCTACCGGCCATAGTTCAGTTGCCCTTGTCGTGTATATATGTCGCATCATCATGCATTCAACTGAAGGAATCTACTTAGGATCTAAGTTGGTTGAAGTAAATATATCCACAAACAATATACTACTTTGTAGTTTGATTTCTTTTGTGTCAGTGTGTGGTTATTTATAATTTGATGAAAACTTGTCGATCTTATATTTTCCGTGGATGCTTGTCATCAGGATGTTACCAGTCTGACTGCATATTTCCAGTCCAACTTTGGGAGAACACCAGAGGAGAAGCAGCTCTCTGTTAGTGGGAAAAGCTGGGGGGAAGTTGATTTAAATGGTAACTGAATTCTTTGTCCATAGCATCTTTACCTTTTTAATCAATTTTTAACTGATCTCTGGGTATCTTTCTATGTACAAAATTTGATACAAGAACAAGTGTCATATGTTTTCTGAGATGCACGTAGTTTCACAATAGTCTCTTTTTTGTTTCTCAGGGAATACACTTACTTTTCAAGTGGGTGCTAAGCAAGCATTCGAGATATCCCTAGCGGATGTTGCACAGACCCAACTTCAAGGAAAAAATGATGTCATGTTGGAATTTCATGTAGATGACACAACTGGGGCCAACGAGGTATAGAAACTGTCTTTTATGTCATTCACATTTTTGGTATATGAGGAGCACTTTTTTTTTTTTTTCCTTTTCTGTTTTTCAATTTTATCGCTGACTAGAAAATCTGTCAAATTCTCAACCTTTGCAGAAAGATTCCTTAATGGAAATAAGTTTTCACATCCCCAATTCGAACACTCAATTTGTTGGAAATGAAAGTTGCCCCCCTGCTCAGGTAATGTTCTTTGAGTGACACTTGATCTGGATTTATGTGGTGGTATCAAACTTCATGAAAGGTTCTTCTCATAGGTGTTCCGAGACAAGATTGTGTCGATGGCAGATGTTGGAGCGGGAGGTGAAGAAGCTGTTATTACCTTTGATGGAATTGCTGTACTCACTCCTAGGTAGGTCTTGAAACTATTAAAACTTTACAGCTCCAAGAATTGGTCCTATTACAGAATTTCTTACGTAAATTTTCTTCTATTTAGGGGCCGATACAATATTGAACTTCATCTCTCATTTTTGCGTCTACAAGGACAAGCCAATGACTTTAAAATTCAGTACGGCAGTGTAGTCCGTGTTTTTTGGTTGCCTAAGGTTCGGCACTCTGCTTTTCTTGAAGTTTGAGTGAATAAATTATGAGCATTATTTACCTATTTTGTTGTCCTTGTGGAAAAAGGTTACCAGCATAAGTTACCTACTTGATAACCACATGGTTAATGCTTTAACCATTTTCTTGCAGTCTAGCCAACCACATACCTTTGTGGTAGCAACACTTGACCCACCTATTCGGAAGGGACAAACTTTATATCCACATGTTGTGATGCAGGTAGTGACTTCTGTAGGATTTCTCAACATTAACATCAAAATATGGGAATGCAATGGTAACCATATCAGTGGAGTTTATTGTCTTTTGTGTGTCTGTGTCTATGAACAGTTTGAGACAGATGTTGTGATGGACACCACCTTGTCGATGAGTGAAGACCTTTATAATGCCAAGTATAAGAACAAGCTTGAGCTAGCGCATAAGGTAGTCATATCATGTCTTGCTAACTTGCTAGAATGCCAATAGACAACTTGAGTTCGGAATATTTTGTTTGCAAAAAAAAAACAAAAAATGTGGTTCTGTGTTTACTATACTTCATACAGATAATCTTGATAAACTAGAAAAAAAGCAGTGATCTGTGATGATTATTCACATGAGTTTTATTCGAATACCAGGGTCTTGCGCATGAGATCTTTGTTGCAATTCTCCGTGGTTTATCTGGTGCCAAAGTCACTAAACCTGGAAAGTTTCGTAGTGATCAGGATGGTTATGCTGTGAAGTCATCCCTTAAAGCTGAAGATGGACTTCTTTATCCTCTTGAAAAAAGCTTTTTCTTTTTACCCAAACCTCCTACTCTAATTCTCCACGAGGAGGTATAATTTCCCTTAAGTTTCTGGAAATATTTGGATTCTCTTTTATGGGTGCCATAGGATATGCTTGCCATGGCAACTAAGAACTGTCGTCTTTGCTTTTGATTCAGATCGAGTTTGTAGAATTTGAGAGGCATACTGCTGGAGGTTCAAACATGCATTATTTTGATCTTCTTATTCGACTTAAGACTGAGCAGGAGCACCTTTTCCGAAACATTCAGAGAAACGAGTATCATAAACTCTTTGATTACATTAAGTCAGTACTATCTCTTGCCTCATATAGTAACTTCTTTTTCATAATTCTTTCACCTGGAAACTTTAGTTGGGAGTAGAATGCTGAAATCATTGATATCTTTTACAGGAACAAAGGTCTGAAGATGACGAATTTTGAAATTGCTCGGGCAACAGAAGGAGTTGCATCTGTTCTTCAGGGTGCTGTTGATGATGCTGTTGACCCACATCTTGAACGAATCAAAAATGAAACTATCGGAGATGATAGTGATGAGGAGGTGATGCTTCTATTTGCTCATACAATTACCTTTAACATGCAACCGATCAATAAATTCTTCATTTATATCTGAATATACTATCAAGAGTGTTGGATTAATATTTCAGGATGAGGATTTTGTTGCTGACAAAGATGACGAGGGCTCACCCACTGATGATTCTGGTGAAGGAGAATCTGATGCCAGTAAAAGTGGAGAGGAGAAAGAGGTAAAAACGTTTTACTTTACGTTGCTAACAGATCCCATGCTAATATATGTTGATGTCGATTTAGGCACCAATGAAAAAGAAATCTAAGAAAGAGCCTTCTGCTCCAAAGGCATCATCAAGTAAGAAAAAAGCTAAGGAGAGTGAAGATGATGGATCGAAGAAGAAGAAACAGAAGAAGAAGAAAGATCCAAATGCTCCAAAGAGAGCAATTAGCGCCTTCATGTTCTTCTGCCAAACTGAAAGAGAGGTTTGCATTCTTCTTAAATACATAACTGAGAGAGAGAGAGAGAGAGATAGATAGATTTATACCTCTAAGCTTATACTCATTCAAATTCATGTCTTAAATGCAGAATGTCAAAAAGAGCAACCCTGGAATCTCCTTTACAGATGTTGGAAAAGTTCTTGGTGATAGATGGAATAAGATGACAGGTATTGACTAACTATACAAGACCCTTTATTCTTTCATTACCATGTTTTCATTTTACCATTGAACCAGACTATATATACATGACATGCAACGAAACGAAATTCAAATTGGAAACATGATAATAGATCATTGATAAAAACCACTGCCCTTTTTTTGAACTCATCTTAGAATGACAACATTGTTCTTTATAATGGTGATTGATATCGGTTCTGCAGCCGATGAGAAAGCTCCTTATGAAGCAAAAGCTCGTGCAGACAAGAAACGCTACACAGACGAGATCAGTGGCTATAAAAATCCACAAAGCAGTAATGTAGACTCAGCAGATGTTCTTGGCAGTGCTTAGGTATTTCTCAAACATATTTTTATTGTTTAGAACATTGAGACTGCTAATTTCTGAGTCTCATTGTTTGCTAAGATATATAGACCATAGATGCATGATTTTATTTTTTTTTAAATCATGTTTTTTAGTTTTTATTATCAATATTTTTTGGGTATGAATGGAAATGGCTCAGAGCATAGACTAATTAAATAAGAAATAAGGTCTTCGTTTCATTATAATTTAAATTGATTGATTTTTACATTTCCAAATTGTGTATTGTTATTATTTTTTCTTTAAAGTAACCATTCTTTTCAAAAGATTTCATTATTGGAATACTATAGAATTTTATTTGTCTTGTACTCTTGTAACCTGAAATAATTAATAAAGTTCTGATTTACTTATTGTTGTTTAATTCAATTTAACGCTGCATTGTCGCTGTTTTTGTTAATTGTGAAATAATTTATGAGCAATACTTATGTGATCATGTTTATAATTGTTTACCAATATCAAGCTTGTAATATGTACTTAAAAATTGCTTATTTGCACATGAAAATCATATTAGAAAACTACATGTTGGTTAGAATTGGAAAAAATATGAAAATTCATGTTATATTTGTTAATATTCAAATATTTGATTAAAATTTCTAATTAATTAAAGTTTGTGATTTTTCTGCCAATTAGCCCTAATCTTTATCCCAAAGTGTGCAATACTGTGGGAAAAAAAAATTTACCTTATATATAAAATATTTATTAAAATAAACATAATTAAGGATATTGAAAGTGAGGAGAACAAAAATATTTTTATTTGTATAAAATGCCTTTTAAAATTTTTAGATAAATATTATACGTACTTTTACATGGAAACTAAATAATATTCTCATTCATCATAGTGATGCTTACGAGTTATATACAGAGGCAACCTAAAAACAAATTTACAATTTTCTTCCTACAACTTAACATCTTATCCACTTTTTTACGATAAATTTTAAATATTTCAATGTCAATCCGATTTTGTTCGAAATTTCGATTTTTGTCTATGTGGACGTCTGAACTCCAACGTCCACATAGACAAAAATTAGCATTTCAAGCATAATCGGACTAAAATTGAAATACGTAAAAAAGTGAGTCACAGTTCGAACATTAAGATGTTATCTAATCTGTACAAAAACAAAAGACTGTATCTTCTCCTAACTCTATAAGACTGTATCTTCTCCTAACTCTACCCTGTTTAATCATTTCTTCTTTACAAAATAAGATAGTGTGAGATAATCCAGCAAAACGAAGTCGTTTTATTCTTCTTGTTCTAGCATGGTGATCCAACCTTACAGCCAAGATGACCTGAGAATCTGGTCATATCTTTAGCATTAGTACCAGGTGCAGCCTTAATCTTGTCATAAAGATCAGGATGTTTGCTGACAAAAGCTTCATCTCCAGATGGCACAAAGAATGCTCCTCCTTGGAATGTGTCTCCTTGTGATATCCATGTCCATTTCTTCCATTCTGATTCTGGAGCTCCATCTCTTTTTGTCACCTACAATTTCGTTCCAAAAAACGAATCGTCAAACGAGATGTTTCTCGTCTCATGTTGTATTTCATCAGTACATGATATGTACGAGCCATGTGTGTCGAGGCATGACAAGAAACTTATAGTAAATGAATAATACTCATTCCATTTCAAAATAATTGTCGTTCTTGAAAATAATTTTTTTTTTTTAATTTACCCGACAAATAATTTTGATTATCAAAAGATTTTAATTTCTAGGCATTAACTATGTCCTTTAAATGCTTGACAATATAATCATTTTATACAAATAATTATACTTATTAAATGTTTTCTTAATCTCTGTAGAACTACTTTAACGGTTTTTTTTTTCCACATAACATACCAAACATATTTTCATTATCGGGTTTTCCAATTTCAGTACCATAACATATATATTCCTAGAATACTTTCCCAATACCGGAAATGAAACCAAATTCAAAGTTCTTGAATCGGGTCGAACTCGAGCTCGAGCAAAATTATATGATACTTATGATAGATGGTGATAACTATATATACCTCTTTGGCAGCAGGGTTTTCAGCATAGTAATTATTGCCCTGGCTAATAATGGTAGGATGGCTGCTGCCTCCAATGGCATACATTTGCCAGTGTGTATAGTCATTGTTGACAACATGGAAGTACCCAAATCTGCACCTTGGCATTCTCTGCACTAATCTCTTCCCAAAATGGTTGAATGCTATTGTCACTTGCATCTTCGCATCGTTCGTATAGGAATCGCTTGCGCCAAAAAGCAATGTCTGCATTCAACATCCGTATCTGATGAGTCAAAAATTTTAATTCAAAGAAATGAGGAAATATAAATTCTCTCATTTCCTTGTCAACTATTGGTTTTCATTGATCTGACTTGGCATCGAAAGACCTAGCTAAGACGAATGAGCTAGCTTAGCTACGTCCGTCGATTTGGGAGTAAGTTTTAAATACCTTTGTAACAACTTAATTCCTCCCTCCCAAAATTAGGGTTAGAATCATTTTTTGACTCATTATTATGATGTCTTTCGATTTTGATCTCATAATTGTCACGATTTTCAATCTAGTCCCACAATTTAAGAATTTGTCCAATTTTAGTCCGATTTTATTCCGATTTCTCCAAATTGGGGCTTTTCGGTGACTTGTAAATGACGTGGCAACATGTGTCAATTTCGTATTGCTTGACACGTGTTGCCACATCACTTTTAGGTCACTGCAAAATAATTTTCCGGCAAAATTTGGATTTTTTGTCCAAAATTAGATTGAAATCAGACAAATCTTAATTTGTAGGACTAAATTGAAAATCGTGATACTTATGTGACCAAAATCAAAAGATACCATAGTTATGAGAGGAAAAATGATTTCAACTCGGTCAAATCATTTACACGAATTTTACGTAAAATTCGTGTACACGATTTGCCTTGGAATCATGTAGATAATTTGTTGAAAGTTTGTGTAGAAGATTACATGATCATGATCAGTGAAGTGGCTGTTGGAAAGGGTGATCCCAGTGGAGCCTTGAATGGCATCAATAAGCCCATCTGCACAGCTATGCATAGAAACATGGTCAATCCAAATATCTTGGCCCCCAAATATGGAGATCCCATCCCCATCACTTCTTGTCCGAAGCCCATAATGGTTAACTGAATCTCTGATCATCCCACCATTCTTGGGCACTATGTTGTGGATCTTAATGTTATGGATGATCACATTCTTCACAAACTGGATGGTGAAACCGGCACCGTTGGCTATCTCGACCTTGGCCCCACGTCCATCGATCGTCTTGTCACTCTGCATGATCAGCTCCTCTTTCAAAGTAATCACCATGTTGTTGTTGAACGTGATCCAGAGCGGCTCTGTTTGGATCACCGCGTGGCGTAGGGTTCCGGGTGTAGGGTTCAGGACGTCGTTGTCTGAGGAGTCATTGACCATGTAGAACTTTCCGTTCTTGCCCCCTGTGGCCTTGTAGCCGAACCCTAGGACGCAATCGGCTAGCCTGAACCGGTTCTCGGCCCAGTTCTGGTTGCACCGCCAGCACCGATCGATCGGGTTGGTGGCCGTGCATTGACCAGCGGTGGGCTCTTGTAGCTGCCTTCTTGTGGTGTTTAACTTGAGACTGTTGGCGTTTTGTATTTGGTCTAGTGTCCTGTAAATCAAACATAGTTTACTTATTTTTGCTAATTAGTTATATGGAAAGTTTTGTTTTGTTTTTTGTTTTTGTTTTTTTTTTTTTTTTTTCATTCTCGTCAACTATACACTTGATACGTACATTATAGGATGGTATAATCTAAATTTGGATTATACGACCTAAATTTGGATGGTACGATCTAAGTATGGATGATAGAAACTCATGAAAATTGAATGTCGATTGATTTTGTTGGGACAAGATATATATAGGATAGTACGACTTAAGTTTTGGATGATACATGTTGATGTAAATCAAACAAATCAATTATGTTGGTAAGTTATAAAATTGTACAACGTAAATTTTGATAATAACAATAATGCAAGAAGAGTAAATAAAAGTATGTTTGACTAGAGAATGAATGTTAAGTTGTGTCTGCAAATAACCTTTTCTATGCATGACAAATGGTTAGAAATCAAAGAGCGCTATTAATTTTGTGGTCTGGATTTTGATAGTACGTAAAAAAAAAAAAATCAATAGAGACAAAATAATAATAATAATAGCAACAATAAAATGTTGTAATAAAACATTTTATGAGTCGTTAAATTATTATCTCATAAGCCTTCTCATAAATAGTTTTTTTCGACATTATTATTATCATCACTAATACATCAGCAACAACATTACGTTGTCGCATATATATATATATATATGAGTTTTAGATCACGCGCGTTGCACGTGGAAATCAATTTAAATTAAGGAATAAATAATAATACAAATATCTTATATATAACAATTTTTTATATTAGAGTTTTAATTATAATAGGATTCTATAAAATTTTGAATTAGTTAGGATTCTAATATAAAATTATTTAAATATAAAAATTTAAATTATTATTATAACCTTAAATAATAATCTTTGATAGAGGTATATTCGACAATTCATATTTTGTAAGAAACATCCACATTTTTATATATGTAATATATATATATATATATATATATATATATATATATATATATATATATAATATTTTGTTTGTGATAGAAAATACCTATTGACATTGAGATTGAGGTGGGTGACAATGTTGTGAGGATGAGGCTCGTATGATTCAAGAGTTCTATTCCATGCCTCTGCAGCTCTCTTCTCCCATTCTCCATCCCATTCTCCAATATTACCATTAATCACACGAAATGTTAAAACAAAACTTAGAAAAAAAACCAACAAATTAATCTTAATCATCTCCATTCTCTATCTAGATATATATTTCCTGCACTATACTTGATCCTACGTATCACAACTTGGGAATGATATCTGCTACTTTTGTTTATTGCTTGCATGCATTCTTTGCTTTTTATATTTTTATTTTTGGGAATGTTCACATGTGGTCAAAAGATTTGTTAGAAATAGCAGCCAAAGGTGATTCGATGGCTGTTAATTGATTTTCTATTATATACTACTTTTTGTGTGGTCAAAATGTAACTTTTTTTAGTGTTTGACAAATCTCATATCCCAAATAATCAGGGATAAAAAATGATTTGTTGCCATAATTCTAGCCTTTTCCGAAAATAGTTATACAAGTATCCGATTTTTTAATTTAATTTTCACAATTTAAAGAATTGTTTGATTATGATCCTGTTTTCAATGGAAATTTCAATTTTGTCATAATCACCCTTTCAAGCTTAAATTTTAAATTTTCTTAGTTCATAACCAAGATGCACAAATTTGTATCAAAACACTCTCTTTTCATATTCTTTCAAAGCCCAAATTCAATCTTTAAAAAACCTTTCAAATCAGACTAGATTTCACAAAAATAAACTTCGTTTCTCAACTTTAAAATCTATTTTCTTGATGTCCAAATTTCTACTAAAGAATCGTGAATTATAAACCTCGATTTCTCGTGGCCAGTACTGAGGATACTTCAAACCCAAAATCAAGATTTCCAAGAGTTGCAAGCTTGTTTCCAAGCTTGTTCGGGTTCCTCTAAAGTCCAAAGTTTTTTTTTTTTTAAATGATTTACACGTATAAATTTCTTAGTCAATGTGTCATTTTAGTTTTAAATTTAGAAGTTTTTTTAAAAAGTTAAACCAATAAAAAAATTACATCTCACATCATGTCATTAAGTGTTGTTGAAAACTCCCAAATTCAAAGTCATGAGCAACACGCGCAAGTGATTTTTTTTCGATGGAAATTGAAATTTCCTGCATAAAAAAGTACTAAAATCAAGCAATCCTATAAATGGGAACTAAATTAAAAAAAAAAAAAAAACAGATAATTGTTGCAAAAAAGGCCACGATTATGAGACCATAAAGATTACATAAACACATTTATAGTTTTCTATATAATGAGAGTTGAAACTTTCTGGTTGTGACCCGTGACATTTTCAAGTGTTTTTTTAGCAGATACGTATTACCTATACAATATTTTTTTTTAAAGACATCTAATAATATATTTAATATCATATTTAGGATTATCTAATGGTATATTTAACAGTCTATTTAATAAAAAAATATTTAGTAGTGTATTTAAAAATGTATTGTTTTGTTATATATTTGAATATCTTTCATGTCATAAAAATAAAGTGTGATATTATCAATGAATGTTTATTCCCCTCATTCTACGTTATAAATGTAATATACTTAATTAAATTAAAGTGTGCAAATAGTCTCATAAAAATTATACAATAAATAAAATATTGTGTATTACATATACCTCAATTATAGTTTTCTACAAATTACTAAGTAAAGCATTGCACCAGAACTAATCTAATTCTCATTTTAAAAAAAAAAGTGATGTATAATTATTTAACAAAGTTTTTGAAGTCATACTTGTAATATGTAAAAGTTTTCTATCACTATTGCACATGCCTCATTTTGAGTTATACATTTTTTTTTTTTTGTGTATTTGATTAAAAAGAAATAAAGAGTCATTTCCAAATAAGATGTTAAATTTAATAAAATTGTCTCATATAAATTTATGGGGTTAATTGCGCGAAATCCCCTTGTAGTTTGAAAAATCGGCTTGAAACCCTCATGTGCTTTCAAAAATGCGCGAAACCCCCTTATGCTTTTCTAAATATAGCCCGAAATCCCCAACTCCGTAAAAGTTAACGGAAGTACTATGCACGCGCTCTTCATGCATTTTTTGGTGTTTTTTTTTTTACTTTTTTGTTATAAAATGATATATTTACTCATTTTTTACTATAATAAAACACTAATTCTTTTGTGAAGGGTTTCTTGCAATTGCAAACACTTTCTTCAAGCTTGTTTTCTACATTAACACCTATGTATTATTTGTTTTTTTTTACAATGTTAATTTTTTATTTAGTTATTTATTTTATTTTTATTAATGCTAATAGTTGGTATGTATTTTTTTTTTACTTTTGTTTTCTTCCATTCATTTTTTTTCAACGTTTTTAGTTATTTATTTTATTGTTATTAATGACAGTTGCTACGTATGTTTCTTTATTTACTTTTGGTTTTTTCAGTTCATTTGTTACAATATTCATTTTTTATTTTATTGGTATTAATGTCGACTATTGATGAGGAGGATGTGGAAATATTTGATAATATATTATTTTCACATCAAATTAACCCTAAAGTGTAATTAACGAGACTCTATAAATATAATTAGTTTACTATCTTGCTTCAAAAAAATATTCGATGTTCATACAAAAAAAATTAAAAAACCATTGAATTTATTGGAGAAATATAGATGATTAACGGCGTGAACAATGAGAAATTTTGCTATTGAAGTACATTTTGTTTTAGAATGAGAACCTAAAACTAGTACAAGGTATGTTCCAAGTTTTTCGATATAATCTTTTTTATCTTATGTTTGTAGTTACAAATTGGTATGTTCCATGTTTTCTTGCATAATAATAATAATAATAATAATAATAATAATTATTATTATTATTATTATTATTATTATTATTATTATTATTATTATTATTATTATTATGATTATTATTATTATTTTGTTAATGATAAATTGGTATGTTAATTATTTCTTGGTATGGTTAATTTTTTGGTATGTTAATTGTTTCTTGGTATGGTTAATTTTGTTTGTTATACCTAACAATTATTAAATAATGAGTCTTTTATTTATTTTATATTTTTCTTAATATCGAGTCTTATTTATTTAATATAATTTTCATAAATAGTTGAGTTAATAACAATAAAAAAATTAGCATTTTGAAAAAATGAACTGAAAAAAAAAAGTAAAGAAAGAAATATATGTATCAATTATTGCAAAACAATAAAATTAATTGAAAAAAATAAAAGAAAAGAAAGAAAAATCATTAATAACAATAATATAAATAACTAAATAAAAATCAATATTGAAAAAAACAAATATTGAAATAAACAAAAGTAAAAAAGAAACATACGTACCAACTGTTAGTATTAAAAAAATAAAATAAATAATTGTATATAAAATTAACATTATAAAAAAAATTAATTGAAAAAAAAACAAATAATAAATAGTTGTTAATGTAAAAAATCAGATTGAAGAAAGTGTTTGCAATTGCAAGAAACCCCACACGAGAATTAATCTTTTAATATAGTCAAAAAAAAGGTAAATATATCATTTTATAGCAAAAAAGTCAAAAAAAAAAAAAAACCAAAAAATGCATGAAGAGCGTGTGCATAACACTTCCGTTAACCTTAACAGAGTTGGGGATTTCAGGCTACATTTAGAAAACCATATGGGAGTTTTGCGTATTTTTGAAAGAACATGAGGGTTTCACGCGGATTTTCCAAACCATAAGGGGATTTCGCGCAATTAACCCTAAATTTATGTGACCGTTCAAAATGATCTCAAGAACAAAGTTAGCACCTAGTTATGAGTTATGACTTATGGATAAGAACAAACTTTATATATATATATATATATATATATATATATATACTTGAAAATTTTATATTGTTTAATTATATATTTAGTAGCAATTTATTATTATTATTTTATTTATTTTTTGGAAAAATAGCAAAACAAAATATTGAAATTTAATAATATTGCAATGTAAAAAGTTGTGAAGGAATCAGTATAGGAGGCTATATGAGAAATAGAACATACAATGTTCTTTTATATCATTGATTATTTCAAGGATAGACATGTATCAAAAGTTTAAAATTAAATTCCAAATTGAATAGATCTTAATAGACAAAAATTTATATATTCTAGTTGTTAGGTTTTTCTTTTGCCATGTTTCTAATAAGGGATTTATCAAATTTATATAACGAAAAAAGAAATATATAATATTATATATTATAATAAATAATCAAATTGCATGAACATTCTCTCTTTATTCTGTCTGATATGATTTACAAAAGAGTACTGAAAACCATCAGAACTAGACAGAATATCGTGACAAGAAAATCTGAAGCTGACAAAACTTTAGAAGTACCCTATCGATAATAGAGAACAAACTAAACTTAACATTAATAACCGAAAATAAACAAAAAAAAATTAAATCAAAACAAATTAAAAGAAAGAAAAAAAAAAGGATGAGCACAACGTCGTCGTTTCCTAACATGCTTCTCCTACCCTGCAACCAAGCACACCTGCAAACTTTGTAATCTCTGCTACCTTTGTTGCTGGAGCAGCCGTGACCTTGTCATACAATTCATGGTGCTTCTTCGTAAATTGGGGATCACCAGATGCAAGGAAATATGCTCCTCTCAGGAACAAATCTCCTTCGGAAATCCAGTTCCATTTCATCCATTCGGATTCCGGGGTTTTCTCCCTCTTTGTCACCTTCATTGATGATCACAAAAGAAAGTGTGTTAGTTGGTTGTTTGATCGCGATTTGGTGTTACATCTCGTGTTTCAGTGGTTACCTGTTTGGCGAACGGGTGATCAGCAATGAATCTGTTGCCCTGGCTAACGATAGTGGGGTGGCTGCTCCCACCAATGGCATACATTTTCCAGTGTGTGTAGTCATTGTTAACAACATGGACATACCCAAATCTGCTCCTTGGCATTCTTTGCACCAATCTCTTACCGAAGTGGTTGTACGCCACCGTGACTTGCATTTTCTCGTCTTCTGGGTAGGTATCGGTTGCCCCGAAAAGCATCACCTGTGTGTCACACATTCACAGATGTTAGTGTGTGTGACAGGCTGAGATATGAGATTCTTTATTGGAAATAGTGTTGAATGGTCACCTCATTGTGATCGGTGAAGTGACTGTTGGAGATGGTGACGCCGGTGGAGGCTTGGATGACATCAATGAGCCCATCTGAGCAGTTGGTCATGGAAACATGATCAATCCACACGTTCTGAGCTCCGAAGAGGGAAATGCCATCGCCATCGCTCATTGTCCTGAATCCGTAGTGATCAACGGAGTCCCTAATCATGCCACCGTTCTTGGGGACGATGTCGTGGACTCTGATGCCATGGATGATCACATTGCTCACAAATTGGATGGTGATTCCGGCGCCATAGGCGATCTCAACCCTGACTCCACGTCCATCAATGGTCTTGTCACCGGCCATGATCAATTCTTGTTGAAGTGTGATGAGCATGCTGCGAGAAAAGATGATCCACAGTGGCTCCTTCTGGATCACGGCATGGCGGAGGGTTCCGGGCTTAGGGTTGATAAGGTCATCGTCTGATGGGTCGGTGACCACATAGAACTTTCCGTTCTTGCCACCCTTGGTCTTGTATCCGAAACCCAACGCGCAATCGGCCAGCCTGAACCGGTTCTCGGCCCAGTTAGGGTTGCACCTCCAGCATCGGTCGATCGGGTTGGTCACTGTGCATGGACCGGTGTACCCATGACTCAGCTGCCTCCTAGTGCTGTTCGATTTGAGATGGTGGGTTGCTTCCTTCAAGCTCCTGTAAATATTGAAATACGAGATGAAACATAAAATCAGAAGACATATTTAATATATTATTTTAAAGTGAAATAAAAAATCTTATGTGAAACGGACATTGATAAGACACAATGTAATTACCTCATGGTATGCATATTCAAGTGAGTGACTACTTTCTCGGGGTTTGGCTCGTAGGTGGCGAGTGTGCGGTTCCAAGCCTCTGCGGCCCGCCTTCGCCATACTTCATCCCATTCCGCAATATTAGCATCAAGAGCTGGAAGAATCCAAGCGAACGAGACGAACAAGAGCAACAAATTCATCTTAACTCCTTGCATCTTGCTCGATGTTTATTAGCTCGGAATCTCTTTTATTCTTTATTATTTCTTTATTGTTTGAATGGCTACGGTCTGTATGAATATCGGGTCGAACCCTAGAGCATTAGGTTCGTCCCGTGTTAACAGACCGAGCACACCCAAACTTATTATTGCAGAACTCTCTATGCTGTATGTTGCATATGCTTTATTGCGAATGATTTTATCTCTTTGGCAAAGGCTCTATTTATACTGATTTCTAGAGCATCATAGCCACTCTATTTTTTCAGGTGGTTTTCAGTGTGTGTTTGTGAGTGTTTTATGGGCGCCATTTTTGGCGGTTAATATGTGTGGTTAAATTTTCATTTTTATTAAGGTAAAAATGTGTGGTTGATTATGTGAATGATTCAGGTGGTTTTTAGTGCATTGTTGGAATTAATGGTGATTGATCTTGACTCAGTAATTAATGGTGATTGATCTTGACTCAGTAAATATGTGTTATTATTATAAGTAACTTGAGATATTAGATGTATACTATTTTGTATGTAATTTGATATCAAATGTTTAATTTTCTTTCAATTAAATATATATATATATATATATGTATTATTATTATTATTATTATTGGTTCCTACTTGAACTCACGAAACTTAACCCCACAACCGCATATAAAATTAATCTTATATCAGTATTCTCAAAATTCTTAATAATAACCCTTTTAAAAATTGCAGCCATATAAACTAGTATTTGTATAACAAGCATTAGAAAATAAAATCAAAGAATTGCAAGTTTTAATATAACTTTAAATTTAGAAGATTACAAACAAATCATACATAATAATAATACTAGTATTTTACGATGATATACCAAGTAGATAATTTTATAAGACGTTGACAATGTTACCAAAGAAATTCGAAAAAAAAATTAATACTCTCAAGATATAATATTTTTCTAAAGAAATAGTATCTTTATTATATATGCTACATCTTCATGGTGAAAAAAAAAAAAAAAGCATCATAACTATCTTTTAATACTTTTAGGATCAGTGCCAACGATATTAAAAGAAATTCACACTAAAAGAAACAATTAATTTATTGAATTAATAGAGAAGAATACAAAAATTAAAATGTAAACAACAATAAGAAAATATAAGAAATTTATAGATCAATCTCATGCAACCCATGATTCATCCACTAGTAATGTTAAATCATAGAGTAAATGGACTAATTCAGAAAATTGAGAGGATCTTATGTGAGATCGTCTCATGGATCATATTATATAAGACGAGTCAACCCACAATCCATTCTTCACAATTCACATGTAAATTGGTGAATATGTGTTTAGTTTATGTGTAAAAATGATCCGTCTTACCGAAACTATCCATGAGACCGTCTCACTTAAATTTTTGTGCAGAAAATTTTGTCTAATTTGATACTTCCTCTATTTCAAAATATATAGTATTATATAGGATCGTTTCACATTAATTAAAGAAGCAATTACTAGATATAATTATGTGGATAAATGATTATTTTGTCCAGCATTAATAAACATAATTAATTTATATATAATACTCATTTTGTTCGTTCTCGTTTTATAGGATTTTATACACAAATTAAGAAATTAAGATGATAAAAAGAATTATCTCTTTTATTTAAGAACATATACTATTTTGTACAACTATATATAATGGAGTGTGGGATTAAGGTTTTTTTTTTTTTTTTTTTAAGTGTGGGATTAAGGTTACCCACCACCGTTTACTTAGCACACCAGAATTAAAAAATATTTAACTAAAAAATTAAAGAAAATTGAAATGCCATTTTACCCTTTAAGCAATTAAAAAAAAAAACCTAATCTTTCTTCCTCAAATTTTTATTTATTTTTCACCTTTCTTTCTTCTTTAATGTTATATCTTTTAATTCTTTTGAGAAATGTACCAACATAATCATGAACATTTCACAAATTAGTTAAATGTATGAAGAAGGTGTGAAAATTATATGAAGAAAAGACAGAAAATCGATGAAATCTGCCAAGCTTCATTCAGTGCCCGTTGGCCGAACACGTAGAAGTGTGTTCGGCCACAAGGACAGAATACATAAAAGCACATTCAGCCATCATGGCTAAACATGTAAAAATACGTTCGACCATGATAACCTAACAAAGTTAGTAGGGTTTGGCCTAAGGTAAAATTGGTATTTTTCATGTTTTTAATACTTTTTAATTGAAAAATCTATGAATTGGGGTGAACTAGGTAATTGATTAGGTGTCTTTAGTCCCACCCTGTGAAGAATAAAGATTAGAAAAATAGTGTGATTCATATTCTAAAATAATAATAGTTGAAATTAACGTAATTGGCCCACTATAGTATGCGCTTGTTTTGTGAGGTTTTACAGGTTTGTCTTATAGGTATTACAAACATGAACTAAAAGTATCTGATACCTGAAGAATATATGTGAGATACCTTTAAAGTAAATATGGAATATCTATCAGGTGCGCGCATATGGGCGCGTGGGCGTGCGTGGGGGGCGGCGTGTGGGCGCGCTTGGAGGGCGCGTGGACCCTCGAGGCGGGTTGGGAACACGGATCTAAGATCCATATCCCGGTAACACAGAAGTTTTTGCCTTTTTTAATATTGTATATATTTTGCAATTGTGATTGGAGGTTTATTTTAAAACAAACCAAAATATTGATAGATCTAATATATGTATTGGCATATGCATGGGATATATAGACTTGGGTTTGATGAGAGAATTTCATAAGTGAATATCAATTACTTCACATCATGATATAGATTTTAAAATCATGAAAAAATAATAATAATAAAAAAACTTAACTGTGAACGGATGGTAGGGGATCCTTCCTGCTGTGTGTATCTAAATTTGAGTAGAATCTCAACTTCGAGTACTTATTTCCTTAATTATAAGTATTTCACGAAAACTTTTGTGCACTTAATTATAAGTATTTGACAAAAAAAATTGTGCATCTGGTGTACGAATACTAAATCCATGTATTTGGATCGATCCAATCCACCATATGCAGCCACGTGCTCGCAAGCGCCATCAGGTCACACACAAAATTCACAAATATGCTCTCAGGTGTCATACATTTATATTATGTTAGTTATACATTTAATAGTGTTAGTCATACATTTTAGTTATGTTAAACATACATGTAGTAATGTTAGTTGTATCTTAACATTTTTATAGACAAATATATTAACCTTTTATACCTTTTAATATGTCTAATATTAGTCATACATTTATGTTAAATATATATTTTAGTTATGTTAGTGGCATTTTTATATATTATATAAAGGTATGACTATATTGATATAAAAATATAAGTAATATCACATAAAGGTAAACATGTACGAATTCTGGTGAAATTACGGTTTTTTTAGAATTAAAAGTATTTAATAAAGGTACAACATAAAGATATGTCTAACATATTATAAAGGTCATGATAAAAAAAAAAAAAAGTAAAAGTGGGCGGATTTGTGTCGACCCAAATCCAAAGTTGACCCGTATATGTGTACATTAGGTGCATAGAAGTACAACTCTAAGTATTTTTAGAAAAAAAAATATCAGAAAGATTTGTCACTGTGCGTTTCTCAAAACCTATCAATCTTATCTAACCTTATACAAAAACTTAATATTAAAAGGCAAGAATTTCATATTTTGAATTATTTCTAAATAGGAATTTAGGGCTAAGTTCTAGTCCACAGCAAATCGATTCCTTCAAGTTGCACGTTACTTTCTACCGCATCGTTTCGAACAAAGTTTTATCATAAAATTCCTTTAATTTGTAATCGGAATGGATTGATTCAATTATAGAATCATGAATACTCATTGTTTTAGTTGTTTATGGACATCGTAATCTATATTTGTCTTCTAAATATGAATATATATTAAAAATCTTCTTTACTTCTCATTTCTCAATCTATTTATGTGTTATAAATTTATTTATCTATCCATCATAAATACATATTAATGTGTTTGCTAATAATGTGTGACAAAATACAATAATTTTTTTAATGACCCAGTTTGAGACATATATTTAACTAATTTAAAGATAACAATTTAGTCCATTGAAACTGCTATTATGTAAAGTGCGGAAAGTCCATCATGAATACTGCTACCCTCCATCGGTTGCTACAATTATTAATTTTACAACATATATATACATATATATATTGTCCATATATACAGTAATTTGTTTCTATACCATATATATTCATTATACAGAATCAATATTATTGAAAATAACAATAAATTTAATTAATATCACAAAAAAGTAAATATATATTATGTAATAAAAATTTTATTATTAGGAAGTGAAAATGGACGGGAATTTTTTTGGCATTTTTATTTTTAGAGGTAATTGTTATATATATATATATATATATATATATATATATATATATATATGGTATATATAATATTTTACAACATATGATTTAAGTTGGTGAGTTTTCTACACATCAACAGTAGATGTATATATCCATACAAGTGTGGCATGTGAACATTTTTCTTCATATTATATAAATAATGCTCAAATTGCAAAGTAGTTAATTTTAAATAAGTAAAATCTTTTATAATCAAAAGATATGAATATATTTAACTCCTACAAAATGACAGCAATACCTCAATGAATATATTCACACATCTTTTTTAATAGTCATCTCACATGATTTGTATTATATGGTTCATGTCACACGATCCACAATACAAACACACAAGCCATGATATGAGCCACACACAACACAACCCGCTTGTCCTCAATAGAGACGAAGAAAGAAGAGTAAGTGATGGGTCTAAAACAACTAAAATATTTGTGGGTATTTCTGTCAAAAAATCACTTTATAATCTAAAAACTTGTGTTTTCTTGTGTGTTGGTTAAAAAATAGACGTTTATTTAATTCTATTAGACTATTTTGCATCATATTCATTGAAGATAAAATAACATAATAATCATGAAAATTGAAAAAACAATATAACTAAAAAATAAAAACACTACTATACATCAATAAAATAAAATTATACGAATCCAATCAAAATCTCGACCTAACTATTATCAAAATGATAACTGAATGATTTGTTTCAGTTCAAAAATTACAACATAATTTTGTAGTATTATTGACTGGCTCTTGAATATGAAAATATTGTAATGGTTATAGAGCATTCATCTGTGGCGAATTGAATATATATCCCAATTACCCAAAAGTCGAAAAATGATTCTATGGCAGTTATAAAAATAAAAATAAAAATTATTTTAGTGTAAAATAAGGAATCCCTAAACATGCAGATCATGCATGGTGCATGGATGGTGGAGAAAAAAGTTATAGAAATCTAAAACAAATATTTATATTTATATTTATATTTATTTACTGAAAAGCAGTTGATATCCTCTTTCAGTGTGAGGTCGATATTGGTTGCTCATATGGGTGGATCTAGGAATCCATATTGGGTTGAGTTAGAAAATAAATAAAAAATCTTTAAATGAAATTTATAATTGACAAAAAGAATTAAGAACTAATATAGGAGTATAAATTAGTTCATGTTATGAAATTTATCAATTTGAATATTGTATTATGTTATGTAAATAAATAAATATCTATATATAAGGAATTGTTCAAAAAGAGGGTAATTAATATGTATATCTACTTCAAAATTATGGATATATTATTCCTGGTTTTAAATTTCCCAATTTCCAAACACCCCTTTCTTGCGCAACAGTACACCTCACTGCGTGCTGTCTGCCAAAAAAGAAAATTACAGAAACCCTCGTATGGTGAAATCCCCGAAATACCCATCTCAATTAACTTATTTCCCACTCAATTTTAACGGTCTAGATCCAATCGCTACTTCATCAACGGCTCCGATTCCCTACAAAACATGCCCTTCAAAAAAAAAAAAAAAAAAAGTATAAACAGCGTATGCCACACTATATATATCTTTTGCTGCTCAAAATAAGATTTTCTAATTTCATTTTTCTCTCTCAAATTTCTCTGATTTCTATTTTTTTTTCTTTCTGAGTTTTAGTTGAAGAAATCATGGGCAAGGGTCCTGGTTTATACTCTGACATTGGCAAAAGAACTAGAGGTTTGATTTGCAGTTGTTTTTACTGTCAATCGTTGATTATTTTTTTTGCTAATTCATTTGCGTTTCGATTTAGGTATAATTATTGTTATGATTATTAATTTTTCATTGTTTTTTCGGTGGAATTAGATCTTCTGAACAGAGATTACAACAGCGACCAGAAGTTTACGCTCACAACCTACTCACCGACCGGAGTTGTAAGTTTTTTTTTATGGTTCTTTTGTACGGATCTGATATTATTGTTGATATTAATGATTTTATGAAGCTGTGGTTTTATGTTGATTCGTATTCCTGAGCTTATCGATTTTGTTTCCTGGACATTTTTTTTAGCTAAATTTATTTTTATGTTGAAATTATTATACGTCTGTTTTTATTTGTTTGGAGAACTGTTTTGAGTTTTTGTGTGGAGGATATCTGAGAATTTGGTGAATGTGTGTGGTTTTTCTATGTGCATTTCGGATTTATGCTGATTGTAGTAGGTTTGTTGAGATTTGTGTCGAAAGTGATGAGTTTAAATTATAAAGGCTTGGATATTATATTAGGCAATATGTTCGGTTTAAAGTATTAATGGATGGGAGTATAGAATAGATTGTGTATGAAGAGATGGGCAGGTGTCTCGGAGATTATGAACCATACTGAAAACCGATTTCTTTTGTTTGTCAAACCAAACCATAGCAATCTGATGAACAGAAATTTGAATGCAGTAGAATTGATTTCAAGGAAGTAACTATGTACAAATTTATATATACCATTTGATTATAATATTGTATTGAATTGTTACAAATTTGATAGAATTTTAAGAGTACATAAATACTACTACTGTTTCTAGATTTTGTAAAAGAAATTAATAATTTAGTAGAGTAAAATATGTATAATGAATATTTTCATATTTTGGGAACACAAATTCTATTAACCATAAGATATATTTATTATGAAGAATTTTGTAATTTATGCAAAGTAATGTATAATATGTTTAAATCAAGTCTATATTTGTTTTATTTAATTTTACTTTAAAGCCCATATTATTTCCGTATTGAAAGATGAATTTATGATTGCTGGAGCAACTCATGTCTAGATTGTCATTCATGTGGGTGCAGAAGAGACTTTAAAAACAGTTTGAAGAAAAAAGTTGATTGTAATGCTATTGTTTTTAGAAGAGAAAACAACTTTAGTTAGTTGCAAAATCTATTTTATTAGTTTAAGACTAGGTTTAAGTTTTAACTTAAATAATGGTGCTCTACCTTTTTTTTTTTTTTTTTGGGCATTTTTGTTTGATATGATATTTGTTTTCAATTTAAAAAACTCCGAATCTCCAAATCCCTGGTAACGAACCGATCAGCCCCATTAGGCTTGTATCTCTGGTTGAATTCCAGAGTTTTCAAATGGAATCTCTCAACTTCTTTTTGGTTCTAGAGATTACCTGATTACCGGACCACTCTGGATTATGCTCACCATATCTGTATGTAGTGTATCTAGCATAGATGCTAGACCATGGATGTCGATATGGGAAATACTAATTTCTGGTATTGAGAGAAACATGGTTTCTTCCCTGCCATGTGTGATACATGAGATGCTGATTAACTTTTAAATCTAATTCATCTCATTTATCATAATACTGAACCACATTGAGGTGCTACGTTTCAGTACTATCTAGCTTGAAAAGAAAGCACACTGAAATTTTATTTTCAATCGTTGTCTCCTCTTCACTTTGTAATACCTAAATCTTTGACCCAAAGAGAGCATCACTGAACTGGAATAGCATACTTAGGAGATGCAATTATTTGTTAAAGTGGATGCACAATTATAGCTATTATGCAAGTCCTAAGTTGTTTTTCCATGTGCATATGAACGGTGGAGTTTTGCTATGTTCAGTTTAGGCTTTAAAATGTATATATGTGTCTTTATGGATGAGCATCAAGATGACAAGTTCTCATCTGTTATTCTTTCACATAAATATAATATTGGGGTCCTGATGGTGTATCTTGATTTCTTTTACTTGTCACAGGCTCTCACTTCAACTGGAACAAAGAAAGGTGAACTGTTTTTGGCTGATGTTAATACTCAGTTGAAGAACAAGAACATCACCACTGATATCAAAGTGGACACAAACTCAAATGTATGCATATTTATTTTCCCTTGTTGCCATGAAGAAATTGAGTGCAGTTTTCGTATATATATATATCAATATATGGCCTTCCATATTCTCTTGCACATTGTTGAACAATATATAATGCATCCCTACTTTAAAATATTCAACTGACTTATGGACCCAATGCCAGCTCTTTACTACTGTTACAATTGATGAGCCCACACCTGGATTGAAAGCTATATTAAGCTACAAAGTTCCTGATCAAAAATCTGGAAAGGTAAGCTAAACATCAACCTCTTTACTCTAATTCAGAGTTGACCTCCTGTTTAATTTTTCGTTCTCGTTGACCACTGTAGTTGGAACTTCAATACTTGCACGACTATGCGGGGATAAGCTCAAGTGTGGGGTTGACTGCTAACCCCACCGTGAACTTTTCTGGCGTTCTTGGAAACAACAAGGTTGCTCTGGGAAGTGATGTGTCTTTTGACACCAAGGAAGGAACAGTGACCAAATGTAACGTTGGAGCAAGCTTCACAAACTCTGATCTCATAGCCGCTTTGACAGTGTAAGTAGTTTATATTACTCGTGATTAATCGTTTCTCCTATTTTGTTGAGCTTCATTGAATGTTAACGTATTGTATTTCTCTAGGAACGACAAGGGCGACTCGTTGAGTGCATCATACTACCATACAATCTTCCCATTGACCAACACCGCCGTGGGTGCAGAGGTGACCCACAGCTTCTCGACTAACAAGAACACCATCACCATCGGCACTCAGCATTTGCTGGACCCACTGACTACTGTGAAAGCCAAAATCAACAATTCTGGAAAGGCAAATGCTCTGATCCAGCATGAATGGCGTCCAAAATCGCTCATCACTATCTCAACTGAAGTGGACACCAAGTCTATGGACCAGAGTCCCAAATTCGGGTTAGCCTTGGCCCTTAAGCCTTGATTTCATGCTTTCGGATTTGAACAAAGGGGCCTCGTCTATCGACTTGTTTACTCTGGTTCGTTTCGATGTTTAGTAGAAAATAATTAGGTGGTTGCATGAACTTGATTGCCTAGTTCCCATTTCTTGATTTACTAGTTGCTGAACTCTGTTTGGTATCGGCTTTGAGCCTGAAGTTTTTTCTGCAATCAGAGTTTCTCTCTCTTTTCTAGTTTCGAGGCATTTTAAAAAGAATGTCATTTTGGAAAACTATTTTTCAGTGACGAGCTAATTGGAATAAATTGAATTTTGCTTAGATTTAAGCCTCTATCTTTTTCGGATTCGTATTACACGATTTCGACCATTTCGAGAGTTCAATGCGACCTTGTCTAAATAACTCATTCCTGGCGACTTGTTTTTCATTTTTGTATGTTGTGAATTATAGTCAATTTTCCATAATTATTCCCAATTTTTTGAAATGTTGCTATTTAATACACTTTACTATTAGTAAAATGTAAGTAGAAATCATGGATTCTTTAAAAGCGATCATGGATTATTTTTGGTAATCAAATGCCACAATTAAAATAATACAAATTATATTTTCTTAAACAATATTTATTGTGAAACAAATGAAGTAATTACAATGATAATTAATATTGTGTCAAGTAACACGTAATATGAGTAAATAGATGATGAATATTAATTTTGTACTAGGTTTGGACCCATGCATTGCATGAACTACATGATAATTATTATTGTCAAGAGATTCATATCGTCTCAAGATTGTGATACATGTCCACCACTTCAATCAATTTATATCATCATCATCTACATATCATTTAACCTCTAACCAAACCAATTTTTTATGCAAGCTCATAATAACCTAATTACAAAACATAATTAATTCAATTTTTAAAAAAAAATCTCATTTCCAAAAACAAATCCTAAAAGTGACAATCTAAATGCGTTTGTAACTTACGTATTTATTTTTCCTTCCGTTTTGTTAGAGTAGTGGGATGTGTACTTAATTGGTTTTATTTTTTTTGATAGATTTTGTAAAAAAATAAAATATTTGAGGGAGGACAAATGACATCATTATGGAGGTCCACATGTCATCACTTGAGAGAGTCAACCTCATATATATTCTATCATTCCATGTAGTGCAACATTCACTTCGGAAACAGATTCTCTCAATTTATCAAGAGGTAAATTTAGTAAATTTTTTAAATCTCACCCATTTATTTTATCAATTGACCATAATGTGTCACATCATCCATTAACAAATAATGATGGTTAACCTTTTCTTATCCTCTCTCCATAAACAGATGAGAATTAAGTTTAGGGAATAGAGATGAAATCTAAGTGTTTCACCTCCATATTTTCGGCTCCACCACTATCGCCAACTCCATCTACCATCAAGTCTCATCTTACGTTAATAAACTATCAAATTAACGTCTTTGTTAAAGAGATATTTGCAATAAAAACTAATGACAATTTTATTTAATAATAAAAATTTACTCACGTTTTCTACTTACAATTTTGAAATCAATGCTTTCTTACTTGGGATAATTTATTTATTTATGTTCCCAATTGCCGTCGAAAGAATGAATATCAATTGTCTCGAAAGAGATTATAAAAAAGATAGAAATAAACCCAATTTGGAGTATGACAAAAGCAAACAATTGTACTTGACAATGATAAATTGATTTGGAAACAAATTGAGATAATTTATGGCAAAAAAGAGTAAAAAGAGGATGAATTATCGTTGTATATAAATCTCTTTCAATGCGGCGGGAGAAAACAGAAATAAGGTATGATGACGCTGAAATTATCATTCATTTTGAGAGTGGATGATGTGACACGTTATGGTCCGTTGATGAAATAAACGAATGAGATTTAAGGAAATTTACTAAATTTATCAATTGATAAATTGAGAGAATCTGTTTCCGTATTACCATTGATATGAGATTAGCAATTCTTTCCTACCCTCATGATATTATGTAATCCTGGCTACAAAGAAATGAACATTTTCTTTTTATTAATTTTGACAATTTCATCATCATTATTATTTTCTTTTTACAAGTTAACTTTTTAAAATTAAATTATTACATAAAATTGTGTAAAAAATATTAAATTATTTATAAATAATATAAAATATAAATATAAAAAAGAATAAAATTAAATACATAAATAATATAAAGATAATGAATTAATGTAAAAATCTTAAAAACATAAAGATAATATGAGTATAATATTAATAATACAAATAATTTTAGTTCTAGTATAAGATTTATCTAAATACTACTTTTATTGTAAATATATACAAATAAGATAAATGAATATTAGAATAAATAATAATTTATATACAAATAATTATTATTTCATTCATTTCATATTTCTTTGTGTACCAACCATAGAAATAAATATTTTTATATCATTCATTTTCCATCATTATTCAATTCTTAAATTCATTACAATCTCACCTAATTTTATTTAATCATATTAATCATGCCGTTATATTTTGAGTAAATCTCTTGTGAAATTGTTTTACGGATTTTTATTGCATTATGTGAGACGAGTCAACCCACAATTCAATTACCCACAACTCTAACCCTACAATTTACATGTTGTTTATGAGTATTGGGACTCCGTCTCACGGTAACTATCCGTGAGACCATCTCACATGAGTTTTTATGTAATATTGTAGTCTATTCACACAAAGTCAATTTTATCATTAAAAAAAACAATAAAACTAAAAATAAATTTATGAGTATTTAAAAAAACAAAGGTGAGAGATCCGATCTTAATAAAAGATAGGATGGGGCTAAAGGCACAGCACCCTATTAGTGTGTGGAGCAAAGATATTTGGAATAACTTTAGGCGAAGAAATTTTGGAGCACGAAAAGAATCTCCTTTTTATCACCGAACCCGGCCCGGCCCGGCCCGATCGACTTAATTTTCTCTGACTAAATCCATCTCAGGCTTTATTATGTAAATAAATTTGAAATCGTTCTTTGACTATCACAGAGACTCTCTCGTCAAAAAATTCAACCTAAATCATAATCCATGGGTTCCATCTTGTCTTACCTGGCTGGCGGCGGCGCGGCGGCGGCGGATGAATCAACCGCCGGCAGTTCATCTGGATCGTCGCGCGTCACGGCTTTCCACTCCTCACAGCGCTGGCAGCTCCACTTCAATGAATCCAAGCAATTAAATAAACTGGTATATTTCTTCGCCTCATCCTTCTAATTACTCACTTTCAATTCTATCGTGTCTACGAATTCCAACGGAATTTCCTTTCTGCAATGATCGATTCGAAATTTATCGGAGTTGTTTGGCCGGATTTTGAAGTTTTGTGAGTTTTGATGAATACCGATTTGAGCTTCTCCGATCTGGGAGATGCTTTGTTTAATTGAGTTGAATTTTGTAAATGTTTGATGATTAGATGGTGGTGGATTTTTCGGCTAAATGGTGTGGGCCGTGCAAGTTCATTGAGCCAGTTATTGATGCATTTTCCATGAAATACACCGACGTTGACTTCATCAAAATTGACGTCGATGAGCTCTCTGTAAGTTGATTCCTACTTCAGATTCAATTCAACGAAATGATGATGGAATATTTGTTGTTCGAAATCCTCTGGATTTTGTTATCTTTTAGGATTGTAAGATAGGGATGTTATCGAACCGAACTATTGAGTGTTTTAGTTTGGTTTGTTTAGTTATCGAACGTACTCAAGTCTAATTTAACGAAGTACATTCATAGTTCACGAGCTCGAGCCTTGACGAACTTAATAAATACTAATAATAAATTATATTATTCATCAACTTATTAACAAAATAAATTATATATTCTTAAAAATATAATATATTATCTAGAATTCGTACTTTAATTATAAAAAATATCTATAATTAGAAATTTATATGTTTATCATAAGTATAAATATTATATATCAAAATGATAAATATTAGTATTATATCTTACGAACTAGCTCACGAGCCTTCTAACAAACTTATTCACGAGCTATCGAGTCGAATATCATTAAGTTTGAGTTTGCTTGTTTACCTTAACGAATCACAATAAACGAATTAGAAGAACATTTATCGAATCGAGCTCCGAATGGTTCACGAACGGCTTGGTTCATTTACATCTCTATTGTAAGTATTGATCAATTACTGAATAAGGGTTTTTTCGTCGGGTTCTGTAGGATGTGTCGCGGGAGTTTAATGTGGAGGCGATGCCGACGTTCTTGCTGTTAAAGCAAGGGAAGGAAGTGGAGAGGGTTGTTGGAGCTAACAAAGATGAACTTGAGAAGAAAATCCTCAAGCACAGGGAAGTTCCTAAATTTGCTGCTTAATAAGTTCACTTGAAATGATATATATTATCTTATGTAATTTGAATTGTGCACCAAGATGAAAAGCAACTGCAGATTGTTTTCTTTAATAAATTCAACTGGGGTTGTGTATTTAAAGTTCCTATGGTGGTGGTGATTAATGATCACGGTGAATGGCTTGATTGTGATGCATTTAGTACCAAGTCCATTCAAAGAATGGTGATTCATAAGACTGAAATTCTTGCAGAATTGGATGTGTTTTGGGTGTTTCGAGGAAGTGCTTAGGGAGAGTGTGAATCGAGTAATGTGTTAGAAAATGCAAATATATTAAGAGGCCAATGTAGGCTAGGCATGTTTGGATAGGTTTTTGATGGGAATGTGTAATTGCTAGTTCTTTTCATGAGGCGCAAATGGGATGTCTATAATGGCATCTGATGATCCGAAAATAGTATCAAGGTACCTTGCTTTGGGAAGAGTTAATCTTCTAGATTGAGTATAGCTTACTCTGTATTAAGTTGGATAGCTTGTTTTCTCGACAATGTTGTTGAAACAAACTTATTAGGGCTTGTTTGATTATGTCAGTTAGAAAGTTACATAGATCGATCAGTTAGAAAGTTCACAGATCGATGGTTTATGGATGAGATAACAAGAGACACTCAAGTTATGTTTTTTTTTATTTTCCGTATTCAAAGAGGATCAAAGGATTTCACTCATACGTTGACTCGAACTCAAGATCTATGTCTAGGTAGCAGACGTCTTTTACCACTAGGCTATATCATGCTTCGTCACACTCAAGTTGTGTTTGGGCCTAGGGGTTTATGATGGAAATGACTTTTTCTTCTCCATTTTATTGAATTCGTTGAGTTGAGCTGGAATAGTCAATCGAGCTCAAACATTTTGATTTGATATATCATGAGCTTTATTGAGCCCAAGGTATTTCAATTACTAGATTTAAACCCGTGCATTGCACGGGTTTCATTTAACACTTATCGAATGTTTATTTTATAAGTATTGTTATTTCATGTGTTTGTTGATTTATATGTATGATATTTTTTTCTATATCCTTAAAATAATCTTTTTCATTTTTTTTAGTTTTTTATTTGATCTTTAGCACAAAATTGTTAATAGCTAGTTCTTTATAGGTGTTTTAACTGTTGTATTAGATATTTTCATATCTTTCTTTAAAAAGTATAGAATAAATCTCATTTTTATAGCTCGAAGACATCTATTCTATTCCGATTTTGCCATTTTTATAGCTCGAAGGCATCTATTCTATTCCGATTTTGCCTTTGAGTGCTCTTTTTATTGGGTTTATATAATGATTTCATTTGTAAACATAATTTGTAAAATAATAGAACATCATCTATTTTTTCTACAATTTCTGATATGATCCACTTTCAAACTTGCAAATCTATCTGTGTCCCAATGTAAACATATCCTAAAGTTTTTTTAGCACCTATTTTTTGTCATACTTTTGCAAGAGCATTGTTGTTTACTTTTTTTTTTTTTTAATTTGAAATGTTTGACAAAAACAATTATTAAAATTTGGAACCAAATATTTCATATAGAAAAAAGCAATACAACATTAGCAATCTCTTCCAAGCATTTGTAACTTACATATTTAGTTTTTTTAAAGCACTTATTTTGTGTAGAGTAATGGGGTATGTATTTAATTGGTATTATTTTTTTGATATTTCATAAATAAAATGTTTTTTAGGAAGATACTTAGCAATATTGTAGAGCTCCAAGTGTCATCACTTGAGAGAACCAAACCACACTTTTATATATATAATTCTATCAATAATGCTAAGTTAGTCACACCCAAATACACATAGATAAGTCAACAGTCGAGCCTAATCGAATCATTACGATAGACAATATATGTAGCAAAGTATTTATATAGATAATTGAGTGGAACTCAAGCTCAATCGAGTTTTGCTAAAGTTTGGGATCTGAGTTTGTAGTTGAGCTATATTTCGGGTCGAGTTTGACCAGAGTTTGATCTGAATGCATTCACCAGGCACACAAAAATTTTGGTGATCGTGTAAATTGATTAAAAGTTGGGGTTTCCAAAGAAAAAAATTCTATCATGAGATTCATGATACAGCCCAACAGCCGGTGATCTTATCCTCAATAAAGGTCGACGTGAGTAATTATTATTATATATATATATATATATATATATATATATATATATATATATATATATATATATATTTGTGGTTTGGTTCTCTCAAGTGATGAAATTTGGAGCTCTATAATGTTGCTAAATGTCTTTCCTAAAAAACATTTTATTTATGAAATATTAAAAAATTAATACCAATTAAATACATACCCCCATTATTCTACACAAAATAAATGTTTTGAAAAAACAAAATATGTAAGTTACAAATTCTTGGAAGAGATTACTAATGTTGTATTGTTTTTTTCTATATGAAATATTTGGTTCCAAACTTTAATAATTGTTTTTGTCCAACATTTCAAATTGAAAAAAAAAAAAGTAAACAACAATGCTCTTGCAAAAAGTAATGACATTAACAAAAAATAGGTGCTAAAAAAAGACTTAGGATATGTTTACATTGGGACGTAGATAAATTTGAAAGTGTAAAAAAAATAGATGATATTCTATTATTTTACAAGTAATGTTTACAAATGAAATAATTATTTAAACCTAATAAAAAGAACACTCAAAGGCAAAATCGAAATAGAACAGATGTCTTCGAGCTATAAAAATGAGATTTATTCTATATTTTTTAAAGAAAGATATGAAAATATCTAATCCAACAGTTAAAACACCTATAAAAAACTAGCTATTAACAATTTTATACTAAAGATCAAATGAAAAAAATAAAATACTAAAAACAATGAGAAAAATTATTTTAAAAATATCTTACATATAAATCAACAAACACATATAAAATAACAATATTTATAAAATAAAAATTAGATAAAGGTTGTGCATTGCACGGGTTTAAATCTAGTGAAAATAATGTCTTGATCCTCTCTCTCTTCATGGGTTCCATGCTATCAGCCGTGGCTAATGGTGGACCATCGTCAAGGGATGAAGGTGATGGAGAGTCGCGTTTCAATCAATCCAACTAATCAAATAAACTGGTAATTAATTAATAATCTTGTTATGTATCAATACCATATTATTATTATTTTATAGTTTAAAATAAATAATTGTAAATGTTTGATTAATAGATAGTGATGGATTTTTCTGCTACATGGTGTGGGCCCTGCAAGGTGGTAGCGCCGGCTGTTCATCAAATTAAATGTCGAACAATTACACTGACGTTGAGTTTCATCAAAATCGATTTTGTTTTTTTTTTAATCTCGCTATTCAAGTAATTATCATGATTAAAAAATGAGTTTTTTTTTTTTTTTTTTTTCTTTCTGATGTTTAATTTTGATTCAAGCTAATTATCATGATGATAATATGAGGGTTTTTTTCTTTTCGAAACAATATTAGATATTAATAATTTCAAAAATAAAAAAAGTATAATCGACAGCTAGATATTTCTCTTGGCAAAATATATGTTGCACCCTCTTTTTTTTTTTTTCCTCTCATTTTCAAGTTCATAATTGGTTTAGTTTCGTTTTTAAACTAATCATGATGAAATATTTGTAAACCAAAAGCTTATCTTTTTTTTTTTTTTTGACTTTTGAGTGTTATTTTGTTAGTGACTAGGCTTTATTTTAAAAACATATGTCATCATCCAATTTTGTAGTCATTGTTAATTTCATTTGTCATTTAAAACTAAAGATGATTGAATTAATTAAGGCTTAGTGAATCAAGAGAAGTTGGAAATACTTATATCATTTCAGTATAAAAAGAACTGGAATTTTCATCATTTATATACAACGGTATTTAGTCAATTTACAAAATCTTAATTTTGTAAAAATAATTTGGTGGATATTATTTAAAAAGGGGTGTTTATACCTCCACCTTTATATTAATATGAACCAACTTGAAATCATTTATTCACAAGATCATTCAACCCTTGCTTTTTTTTTTTTTTTTTGGTTTTTAGCCATTGTCTCAATGAAAATAAAATTTACTCATATATTAAAAGAGATGGAACTTACTCATTTTGCTACATGAAAGTACTGAGATGCCCAAACGAATTAAATTCCATCTCTTCCTCCTTTTTCATGCCTTGAAGCTTAAAACAAGACAAACTCAACCTTCAAGACAAATATATGTTGAGCTTCAAAACTGAAAGAAAATTTAAGTTATTAAGAGCTCTAATTTGGATAAAAATATATAAATGAATGAATAAAGAACCAACACAAAAGGTAAAGGATCACCTCTTCAGCATGATTCCAATTGCTCAACCCTTTTTTGGGCTGCTGGTACCTTGAACCACCAAAACAGTCGATTATTACCAACGAAAGGAAGAACAATGGCGAGTCGAGTTTTCACTTACCATTAGAGTTCCCGTGCTTGTGAAAGGGCCAGAGATTGACAAGGCGCTCTAAAACTGCTGCGCTTTTGGAGAAGTAGCCTGAGAATCCTTGAGGAATCGATGGGGGAGGGAAATCTTCGGCTGGCATTGCAAATGAGCGAACCATCGTTTCCATCATTTCTAAACTTAAATATGACCCGATTTCTTGCAGCCTCTCCGGGCCCATTATCGGCAATGTGTGCTCCTGATGCAACGATGCTGCCTCACTGTCATTTCCCTGTCAAAAAATAAATCAAAGGAAACTGAAGATTTGCTCATCAAGAAATTCAAAATTTTTCAATGAATTCCGTTCACGATGTTACATATAGTTTCTAAAATCGTGTATCATTGGAATGTTACCTCCAAGGGGGACAAATCTGCACCTCGGCTAAAGGTCATCTCCATGCGGAATCTCTTTGGATCTTCTAAAGCCACCTGCGTTGAATTTGAATACTAATTGTCGTAGCCAACTCTTATAGAAGGTACTTGAACATTAGAAACATGCAATCAGCAATGTGTAGATTAGTTGCAGTTTGGAGCTAAAGTGCCAAAAGAACGGAGAAAAACTATCCCTTGATTTATTTGGCTAGAGATTTATCTGTATTGTTTTCTTGTATTTTCCAAAATGAAAATCCTTCATCAGTTGTGTAAATGTGACTTCCAGATGGCATCTAATCAGAACCACAGGTATGTGAACTGTGTATTTACAATTCAATTTAGTAGGACCAGAATACGGCTAAACCATTTTATAATGGGGGTACTTGCACCTAAAAATCGCATTCCAATTTCTAACACCTTACCTAGAACCTGTTCAACTTTCCGATTTCTTTTCTTGATCATTTACACGAAAAAATCCCATTATGTTATGATAGCCTAATTTCAGCTTCAGCCACATAAGGCAGATCAAAAGCACAAAAATTTCATAAGGTCATGCATTGGTAGGGGTTGCACTCAGAAATGAACTTTTCAAATATCGTTCCATGAAAAGAAAGCAAGGAAATGCAAACAAATCTTATTTGAAATTACATAAGTGCGAGAAAATATGGATAGACTCAAAGGACTAACCTCTGTATTCTCAAACAACCTCAATACAATGTAACTCATGTAATCAAGTTCCTTTGTCTTATATAAGCGGTCCAAAGCATTATCACAAACAAGGCTCGGTTCTCCTTGAAGAGATTCGTCAAGGTTGCAATAACGAAGAACATTCATCAGTGAGTGGATGTGGGATTCCTATCATTTCATAATAAATACAGGAAAGATTAATTGGAGGCAAGACGGATAAAAACATACATAATTTTAACAAAACAAAGGCAACTTGCAACAGGAAAAACAAAAATCCACTGAAACATTTTGGTGTTTACTAGGGCAGCAAATACCGAGCCCCAATGCATGAAAGGTTAATGTTGCAGAAAAATGACACAATTGAACAGATTGCCCTAACTGATCCAGTTGGGGACACGAAAGACCAAAAAATGTCTTTATTAAATCTCACTCCTAAACTGTGCACATGATAATCTCATCAAAGTGCAATCTTTCCTTGGTTAGGTTTTTATGCCAGCATATGAAAGGTATTTAATGCTACAAATTGATCCTTTGGATCTCAGAAATTATTAGTCCACACCAACTAAAGGCTAATGTGGTTTTTTACATAATGATTCGGCATGGGAAAATATTTACAGTACCAATAACCTTGGTAACCATTTAAAATCAATCACTGATAGGATTTAAGGTTCCTACTGAAAGAAAAACTTCTTAAGGAATCGAGAGGTTCAAAGGCCAACTGAATGCAGTAGATTTGGGTCATGGCAAACAAAATTCTGTGATAAACCATTTTTCTTAGCCATGTTAAGTTGTGGGGCCCAATACAATTGCGAGTATTGACATGCAGCGTCCACAATCCAAAAATGAAGGAAACATGGATCATGAAGCAATGGATAACAACCCATATTATGAAGCAAAAGTAGAAATAGAATTGCTGGTTTTGGTGGGGTGGGGGGGGATTGATTGTTGCAATAATGGTTACTCACCGAAGTAAAGTATAGCCGAGTTCGCACATGACGCTCTGGTGTTTTCACATTTGCATATCTGATGAAGAAGAAAGAACATGTATAAATAGAGAGAAACTATCTCTGGCTTCCAATATCTTGCGATGATTTTCTTGGCCAGATAAAAACATAATGATCAATGATAACCAGTAAAGATTAAGCATGTGCTTGTGAACAAAGAAGACGCAAACAAAGAAGAAATGTAGGTTACTTTGGGTCCAAACGGTATTTAGTTTCTTTTTCATCATCGTCATCTTGATCCATTGACATTTCACTGGTAAAACTAGCTCTTCTTGAGCCTTCAGTCTTAAGGGACTTTGAATAGTAATCTGTATCTTCTTTTCCAGCAGTAGGGACTGCTGAATTATATTCGTGGTTGCTCTTTAATTCTGCAACACTGATTGCTTCTTCACGTGTATTTCTCAGATCAATCAAGATTTTTCCCAACAAGCGGCGGGCAATCTGAGATTCCATAAAACACAGTTTTGTACTCAAAATATAAAACTAAAAAAATGTTATTGTGTTACAGAAAATTGTGCAAATACTTTGTGTGCATGTGTGTGTGTGTGAAGAGAGAGACGGAGAACTCTGAAAAACTTGATGAAGTTGATAGAGTAAAGAGAATGATTTCAATAAACTGCACAAACACTAAACATGCTGCATAGCAGAAAGCAGAAAAACAGATGTGTATCAGAAGTAGATGACAAAACACATGATAAAAGCCTTTCATATATGTAGAGAACTTCTCTATGTATCTAGCTGCTTGATCATTTTAATTATCAGAAAAGATTGCCTATATTTCAGAAGTGACTGTACTATGGGACTTTTGACAATGTGATACAATGGAACTTCCCATTATAAGCCTCTACAGCATAATGGATCCAGCTAACATGGCATCCTAACATTTAATAGTAGCATCATAGTTCTTTTAATTAGAGGGGAATTTCGTTTCCTGCAACCCATCTAAGATCATCAAAGTGCCAACCCCCACCAAGCTTTTCAGAGTTGCACATAGTTTGAGCAAACTGGTGTAAATTTGACTCTGAAAAGTGAGAGGGTATTGCAATATTTGCAAATTACCTTCGATCCAATTTTTAGTTTTTGCTTTGGATTGATCCCATATTCATTTGGAATAACACCATCTGCTAGTAACTGATGAAAAAGGAAGCCACAGTAAACATCAGTAACCATCCAAGCACCAAATACAGCAAATGCTTTTACCCTTGCATTGATACGAAAGTGCAGAGTGATAGAGAGAAATTCTTCTTTTTTAGGCAAAAAGAGTAAGATCCCTCTCCTTTACTTTAGCTTTTACCTTTTGCTAGGGTGAGGGAGTGGAGTTAAACCCCAAAACGTACAAGAATATCACAAAATTGACTATTAAGTACCTGAGCAACTTTGAAGAGTTCATATAAGCCTTCTAGATGTAGATGTGCATTGTGCAAGAGATCATACCTATCAAAAAAGAAAAGCAGTATTAGGAATAATGAGAGCCAGAGCAAGGATGTGATCTGTGAATCTTTCCTCTATATCTAACAGGTCAAGCATCTTCATGGAACATGCATGCCGCCCCACATACGCATTTGTAGCAACACACCAAATGGAAGTCAAAGTGGATTGACAAAAAACCACATATAACCCTCCCCCCCCCCCCCCCAAAGGTCTTCTCTTGCTAAAAGCCTATACAAAGAAAAGGAATGCAAGAAACAGCAAAGCGACGATTGATAAAAGACTTGAACCTACAGAATATAACATACATCACAGGTATAATACTTTATAGTTCCTTGTGGATCAAAATTGGGGATGGAAAAACTTCTTCATACACAAAGATATCATAACAACATGACATTACAAAAAGATGATATACTATTTTCTTACTTGCAAGAGTCATAAACATCAGGAATTTGTGTTATATCGAATCTCCTGCAAACGTGTCGAAATTAAGTTAGTAATATCCCTACAAACGGAATCAGCCAAATCTTACTGCAATTTTATATATTCTGGAAAGTTTAATAAGGAAATGATCAGAGATGACTTACCCTTTGCGTTCATTATACAAATCCCGCTCAAGTTTTCTCCATCGAGCAAACATGAGAAGAAAACCCTCACTACCACAGGGTAAACCTGCGGCAATCCGATCAACATCTATATTCGTCTTACCCAGTGCCTTAGCTTGATCGTATGGAGGAATTACATCATATGAACTTGTCTCTGCAAGCTCCTCATCTTCGTCCTTGGCTAGAAGTCTCACTTGTTCCGTGACCTTCTTTGTCAATTTCACCTAGTAGTGATCGTAATAAAGAATTAGAACCAATGGATGATATTATAAACCTCTGTCATGACCAAGGAGTATTGTTGGCATAATCGAAAGAACATGGTTGATGAAGACACATAATATGGACAGATGCTACTAATGATTCCAGGATATTAGCAATTATTTACCAGTTTGGGTAAAAGTTCAGAGGCATTTGGAGGAAGTCCCGCTCCATCAATCATCCATGGTTTCTCCGGCAAACTACTGTTATGAGCAGCTTTTGTGCCAGAAGTTATAATCTCATTCAACCTGGCCTGGAAAAAAGAAAAAAATACTCAACATTGATTCAAAAAGAGTACATAAAATAATCAAGACAGAATTCTATTTCAAATCTTTTGATGATTTAGATTCTCCAAGACTCATAAGGCCTGTAAACAGAACTTCTCACTCATGAGCCATATGCAGCAAATTGCTTTTCCAACTTTTTACAATTTTCGCTCAACATCTCTCTCATTGTCTTGTATGGGTTAGACACAAGGGACCTTTGAATTGGTTATAACTCCAAACTAAAGATAAATATGTTATGTCATTAATACTTGAAATATTTACAGATTTTCATCTTTAACTTTTTCCCAGCCATCCACAGATCAGACTCTCTGATAGGCTGACAAAGCATATAATCTAGGTAAAGAACCAGCAGAGGGAGTTGTTTTCCTTTGGCTGGGTTAGTAAAAGCAAATAGGTCCACAAGAATATCAACGACAACCATGATAGAAGGTTCAAGGAAAACACACGTCATCACTAGCACAACAGAGCTTATAAGCTTTCTATAAAGGGGCCTTAATCAGAAGCAGTGCAGCTGCTTCTCTTGATACTAATCTAAGCAAGTATTTTAATGGGTGAAAACTGGACGCCATCTAGCATCAAGATGTACAAAAGAAACACAAAACTCTTGAGGGCCACCGAGCAAGTCAAAACTCTCTGCTCAATGCAATAGAGTCGTGGTTCAATACTCATACTTTCTTCTCTCTTCTTTTAATTTATCAAGAGAAAACAACTATGTTCAGTGTGAAATAAGGAAAGAGAAATCTAAAAGTAGATTTAAAAAATGCATATAAAATGTAAGTAATGGGATTTATATGTCAAACTTTCAATTACAACTCATTTCCATTAAACACATCTCTTGTACTCCTCTATTTGCTTAAACTATTTTCTGGTTGGGGTCCATACAAAGCCCAACACTAGACATAGCCAATTTTTTATTTTAATTTTCTTCAAGTTAAAGAAAATATAAGTATTTCAATCCCATGCAGCTTATACAGAGTCTGACGCCTGTGGTTACATCTACATGGCTACATGAAAATAACTCATTTTTTTCCTCCACCATGTTCCAGAACTTCTTATAAGCATTGGTAAACAAAGCAACCTGTAGCTCGAACAACAAACCTTAGCTTCTTTTATCTCAATACTGGCATTGTCAAGTCCATCCAACATTGAGGAATCCTTGCTGACAAGTGAAACCTTAAAAGGATAAAAGAAAATGAAGAGTTAAGTCAATTAAAAAAATGAACAATAAGAGAGGTGTGAAGAGAAAAAAGAAAAAAAAAAAAAAAAAAGTTGCTTAGTCCTCTAACTTTGCGTTCTTAGATTTTCAGTTTTTTATCTATCCACTTTTTACTTTAGCCCTATATTTTTAAAAAGTTCCAATATTTAGTTACCAAACTAAATATTATAAATGAATAAATTTCTAAAATAATTACAAAGATTCATTCATAAGTATTAATTCACAGTAGTAAAAGAAAAGAAGTCTGCATATTATTCTAGAATAATGTTTATTTAGTTAAAAGTGAGCCATTGTTATTTATTTGTCATCCAAACTAAATATTATAAGTGAATAGGTTTCTAAAATAATTACAAAAATTCATTCATAAGTAAAAAATGTAATAATTCACAGTAGTAAAAGAAAAGAAGTCTTCATATTATTCTAGAATAATGTTTATTTTTAAAAATTAATAATAATAATAATAATAATAATAATAATAATAATAATAATAATAATAATAACAATAATAGTTAACTATATTTTATTGTTGTAACTTTTTAAGTTTTACAATTATGAAAAAGTCCAAATAGGCACCATGTATGTCCAAAATTGTCAATACATAAGTTTGGATGTCTAGTAAACAACACTGGGCACCTGTTATAACAAGTCAACTGGACTAAAAAATCAGAATTCTCAAAATTACAGAACTAAAACATAAAAATGGATAGATAAAGGACTAAAAATCTAAGAAGTCAGAATTAGAGGACTAAAAAATTATTTCCTTGTATTAATGTTACCAACCAAAATAGGTGTCAATTGTCCTTCCAAGTCAAGGAGACCTTTAGCAAAAGCAGCTGCTGACATCTGTCCAAAGTAAGCAAATAATTAGAGTCAACAATCCTGAAGTCACAAGTCTGTTAAAACCCAACAACACATCAAGGAACCAAAATGGAATTTGCAACAGCCTTGAAAGCATCCCATATATAATTTCAGATGAGGTCTCATGCAAAATAACACAACGCTTGTTGAGTGATTGAATACTTTAACTATATCTGGAAGCATAACCTGAACACGGCCTTCATCGGAACTGTATATTTTTAGGTCATGACGATACGTACTGTGGAGACGAAGCAAGCCAGTACCTTCACCTGAGATAGACAGCACAAGAAAATTTTCTAAAAAGAATAATATAGGAGAATGATCATGCTACCCAAGTTCAAATGAAAAATCTAAACAGAAGAATTTTTTTTGTTTTTCAATGTAATATCAAGAATAATATAAAAATGTCAAATTTGTCAACAGACAAATGAACCGATGTGAAGAGAATATCTTGAATGCACAATTCACAGTAGTACAAGAGAAAGGACTGAAAGCTACAAGCTACTTACAGCAGGGATCTTTAATTCCCTACACATCCCTCACATTAAACAAAATTTAGGCCACAAGCACACAACTAGAGTTCTTGACTGCTAAATGCTAACCTGGATACATATTATTCCGAAAGTACCTCCCCAATTCTTCAGCCTGCAAAAAGAATAATAAATACAGTGCAGGTGTACAAAGATTTTGATATAACAAGCTAATAAGAGAGCATGCTATTGTAGCATACCATTGAAAATCATAGAATTATTTCACATTTTGATACCAAAGAATATATAACAGAACTATGACCTGCTTTCTCCCAGCATGAGTAAGAACACCACCGTATTTGAGAACCATCAGGGCTTCAGTAGGCCGTTCTTCTTCTCCTTCACCGTTAACTTTTGGAACCTTGACCCACTTCGATGGCTTAAGTTGAACCTTTCTGTAAATACCAGAGAAATGCCCCCCCTGGATACCAAAAACATCAAAAATCATTCAAGGAACCAAAACAACCATCTCCACGAAATCCCTTGAAATGAAAGTGGCCAAAAGAAGATAAGCAGATGTAAAATCGAAACAAGATAAAGATTGTCACTAGATGAAGAAGCAAAAACTAAAAACTATCAGTTTTGAACACATAAAAGTACATGATTTACATGGGCATAGGCAACAGAAAACAGATGCATTTCAAATGTAAGGATTGACATTTTAACAACAAAAATTAGAAAGCTAGATTATATTTACAATTCTTGGTCCTTTTTCGGGTGCATTGGGACTACTTCATTGGAGATATTCTAAATCCTACAAAGAGATCCCCCAATCTGAAGAAGTGACACGATCAGTCACTGCCAAATTTTGTACCCAAAAGTTCAAATATAAATCAGTGGTTTCTGTTAGTTACACGCCACACACACACACACAGCTTCTAAATGAAAGATTCAGGTCAAAAAATTTAGAACCTTACAAGTAGATTTAGAGAATTCAAAGGCAGATGAGATATATAAAACCTTCCTTGTTTGAGAATATCTCAATATCTCAGAACTAGCACATCCAACCATCTTCTTTGAAACAAAATTTTATATATTGGACAAAATGAAACAGCAGAATCAACATCAAACAGAACAAAATAAATATATGTAGATCTACCACGTTCCTTACTTTTGTTCCCAATAAGATGGACAAGCAATACAGATTGAACCCCCATAAATGACCCAAAATTTTGACTTGTCAAACAAAACAGCAGAAAAGAGAACTTTGTAATCAAATGGTAGAATGTATAATATAAATTGACCTCCTCAAGCACAGCTTTCACTTGACGAAGCTTTTCAGAATGTTCAATATCTTCAGCTTCACTATCACTTTCTCGGCCAGGTCTGGATGACAATTTAATCATCAGTATATAGTGATCTTACAAAAATACAGCATGCAGATTAATTGTATCACATTTATTCTTTTAAACAACCTAAAAGAAACCCAATATTTTATCTCAATAAGAAGATGAACCTAGAGGAAGTCAATATTAGTTCCGTACCAGAAGCTTATTCACAAGTTAAACTAGTCTCGCAAATCAAATTGAGAACCAGCTCTCACCTAGTACGAGGTACTAAAATTCGTGTAGCATCCAAAAGATCTTGCAACTGAATAGCACTTTTCAGCTTTGTCTGCATAAGTTAAAAGAGAAGCTAACAAGTATGAACATGTTACTTTTACATGATGCCGAAAATACTATCAGTGAACTGAGGAGATTATTGAAGGATTAAGTTACCTCTGCTCTAGGTGCTCCTCCATTATATTTTAACATCAAATTTAAAAGTTTTTCCTCAGTAACTTTCAACTTCACTTTTTGCTTTGGAGTTCTGTCACCACTGCAAGCAAAGAATGATATCTCAAGGGGAAACTAAAACATTCAAAACAGAATAGAAAGCAAAAGTGATATATCTTACTGCCGAATAACAGCGATCACACAGCGCAGCTCTTCTGATTGCCCAAATGTTCCAATAATCCCACTCCCTTGCCGTGTCAGTCCTTCAGACTGCTGAACTGGCTCATTGACTTTCCAAGGTAGAATTGGAGGAATTGTTGAAGAAAGATGAGGGGCTTTTGCATCAAGAAACATCTTCCTCAAAACACAAGCAGCATCATCATAATATCTGCAAAAAGAACAAAGAAAGGAAGAAATCAAAAAATACCCAACTCTCAGCAAGAGAACAGAAGAGCAAAAAGACAGAGAAAAGAACTGAAGGAAAATATTAGGAAAGAAAGATTTATCAGAGTGTCTAGGGACTTCTAGATTGACTAACGAAATAGATCTCACAGTCCATAAGTTCAACAGTTAGATCATATGAACTTATTTTCAAAAGAAGATCACAATTATTTCTAAAATAATCCTAGTTAATATCCTCTTACTAAATCATAGGTAGCCAAACAATACAAGAAAACAAAACCAGCAAACAGAAAATATTACTTGTGAGAATTCTTAACAAAGCTCCACCCATTGACATCACAAACGTAGGATCGTCCCTCGCAACGTAGAAGATCAAATCCACAAACCTGTAATAATATAAAAGAAAACAATTCATTCACTTATACATTGTCACATTAGCTCTTCATAAGGTGTTGCTTGGCGGTATCACCGGCATACTGAATACATGAGGTGTAAGTTAATGACATGATAGCTTGGATCCATAATAAAATTCTTATCAGAATGTTAATGCATTAAAACCAAGACAATCCATAAAATCCAAAGCAATCAAGTCAGTCCAATTGGTGATAAAATTTGGAGAAGTCCAGTGAGAGTTAATGAAATGAAAAGGTTAGAATGATCTGTCCAAATACAGATGCAATAAAGTGGTGTATAACCCTCCAGACTAAATTATAAGCTATGGCTAGAACCCAAGAAAAAACATACTCATCAATCTATGTATCATGCAACACAGCATAACAAGGTCATACTGCCAGAACTTCATTTGAAACCCAAATGATTTTTCATAGAATGTACGTGCATGCAAGCTTTGGGAGGCAAGAAGACCACAAAAGTGAACTTAATTACTGGAATTTGTTTTCCATTGATTGGTATAATAAAATAATCAAACAGAAATAAATGAATGACATTTGAAGATTCATGTTGACTTACAGCTTGCCTAAATGCAATGCACACCTCTCTTGCCATTTGCTTCTCAGTCGGAGTAAGTAGGACAGGATATCTAACCTGGAAAAAAGCAGCTTTAAAAGTTAATAAAGGTAATTCAAGTTGACGATATAATAAAATGGTTTGAGCTCAAGACATTCACCAATTCAGAAAAAATGATGCCAATTGCAGAGTATGTAAGTTAATCAACAATTGGCACAATATTTTGTAGTAACTATACAGCTCACACAGTACACTCAAACTTAAATTATTTAGCGTAATCAGGTAGTTATAGATAAAGAAGTTCAGAAGGCCAGAAATGGTAGCAGAAAAAGAACTGCAGAAGATTGAAGCTGCTTTGATCTTTTACTCTATTGACGTGCAGAAAGATGCACCTCCGCCTATACCTAATGTTACATTCAAGATTGCATTGTACACATTAACTCAGATGCTAAAATTTTAGCACAAAGTAAAAGGAAACCTCAAATGCATGAAATCCTAATCAAAGTCATTAACATGTATGACTTACTTCTTTACCATCGGGATTTCTCATTACAACACCATCGACTACAGGAGATTTCCTTGCCTCTGCATGAGCATATTCAGGACCGACTGTGTAAACCTACAATAAGAAGAGAATTAAATTCTTTTTACAATCAAATAAGGGTGATAATATATCTGCAGAACATCAAACAACATGAAAACAATAATTAACTCAAATGCACAAACATAAAAGTCTAAAGTACAAATTTCTCTTCACCTCTTTCCTTCAAGTGGCACCAATGCTATAAACTCAATTGTATAATCATAAAAGTCTAAAGTATTAATTTTCACCACCAGATCCACCACCACTGGGTCCTGGTTAATATTTTCTTCTTAAGTCAAAGAAGTTAAAATGAACACATGCAGAAGGGAGAATGACAAGCAAAAGTTCTCAAAGGTCCATGAATAGAAAGATAGAAGGAACTTCCATATCTGCTGATGTATCAGAAACTTTGAAATATTTGTATACTAATAAATGTCAAAGTTTCCGAGGAATTTCTTCACTGTAAAGCACAGATCAAACAACCTTCACATCAGTTCCACCAGTAGGCATGAATTCCTCGTATATATAAGACCCTTCACGTCTCACTCTTCTGACCTCAGGGTGAAATTCACTCGAGCGGTTACCAACCTATGTAAAAAGCATAAATATAATTACATTGACAACAGTAAACATTGTTTACTATGAGTATAAATCAACAAAATCAGGGATAAAAATGTATAGCACTCATCAACACACTTACCTATTTCCTGATCAGGAATATACAACTAAAATAAGCAATGTTTTTTGAATTATAAACCAGTTGAAATCAAAGAGTTAAGACAATATACACAGATGTTACTATGAAACATTTTACACATCCAAGTTTAAGAACTGGATTTAACCACTCCTGGTCAAAATATAAATTCAAAGTTAACATCATAACGTCACATGGTGAAATGGAAAATTAGGTGACATTTAAAGACTTCATTTCCTTTAAAATCTTTTTAAGGGGCAGCAGATTTTCTGATTCAAAATCCTTCACAAGGAATTTGAAATTTAATAGCCCAAAGTGCTCATATGACATGAAAATTGGGAATTGAAAAAACATAGCAGTGGCCACAAAGTCTGAAACAAATAAAAACACACATCTGCCAAAGTTCTCACCTTTCGGAATAACTCCTTCATTCCCCCACCAGCTGAACTAGGGTAATATATCATTATACTGTGATTATCACCTATTTAAAAAAAAAACAGAAGAAGAAGAAGGAGGATGAAACTTGGCATGCATATCCAGAATAAAATACTAAAATGTAGAGGGAGCACGCTATATACTACAATATAACCCCCCCACCCCCCCACCCCCCCCCCCCCCCAAAAAAAAGAAAGAAAGAAACAGAGCAGATTAACAGGTCTGTCAAAGAGAAAGGAGGCGTCCAGCATTTGTTTAGCCAGCACCAATCATAGGTAAAACGATTGTATATAGATCTACTGATCCAATTATTAAATGATTTGACTAGAATTCCTCCAGGAACTTCATAAAGTGATAAAAATGTTCTAAAGTTCTATAAGAGGAAATATTTTTGGAATAGTATAAATTGAAGTACAAAAAAAGTGAAATACTATCCAAAATCAGAAATACTACAGCAAATCCATAGAATTTTAGTATAGACTCCCATTAGAAAAAAGAAAATTATAAGTAGATCCCTCTCCTTTCCTAGTTCCTCAAAACCTATAATTGTACATCATCTAGAAAACAGTGCAAGGTTTAACAATTTGAACAGAATTTCAGATTCGCCTTTTCTAAGATTTTATTGCCGAAGGCAGTTTTCAGTGAAAAACTGAAAATCAATATCAACTAGTGGAAGCCTGCAACCCAGGTGCAAAAAGTGGCATCCCAAATTCTGATGAATTGCATGAAAAGGGCAACCAATACGACCAAAGATTCCAAGACATACAACCAACATATGACATATATGATATATATATATATATATATATATGACATGTAGATTATTTACCATCAACAGGCTTTTCCACAAAAGGCTTCCAGAACCGGTTTCCATGGACCTCAACAAAATCTTCCTCCTCTATAAAATAATCCAGCTTTTGATTTGGAAAGTCCCGGTTAACTAGTGCATATCTTGGAACAGGAATTCCATACATTTCAAGACGCTAGAATGACCATCAAATTAACCACCAACAATCAAAATAACCACCCTCACAAAAAAGAGAAGGGAATTTAGTAAAAAAGAATACAAATTACAATCATATCACAAAATGGTAACTACAGAAGAAGGCATTAACAAATAAACTGCATACTTTCGAGAAAGATAAAATAAATTAAAGAAAATCTTTGTTCAATAGATATACATCTTTTCTTTCAATATATGAACAACAACAATTAAATCGTATGGAGTAACAGAGAAATCAAGAGAGCAAGGAAGAAAAAGGAAAATGGATTGAAAGTTGAGATATCTGGAAAATCTATAAAAGGTACTAAAATTTTGTTTGTATAAAACAACTAGAAGATAGTTTGAGAACTTGCTACACATGCTAGTTCCACCAATACTACGTGTAGTATAGTTACTATGACTGAAGGTAAGGTAAAACTACAACCAAGTTTTTACCATTCTACTTGGTCTATTTAAATACATGTACTGGCATGCACATTGAGCTTAAGAAATTAAAAGCAACTAACGATGAATATGACTAGGTATTTTGTGCATATTGTAATTCTCTAGAAGATCTAAAGGTGCAAACCTCATACACTTTCCTTCGATCATGAAGAAGGCGCTGTTGTTCCAACTCATTTACAAGAAAAGGCCTGAAAAATATAGTGATAAATAAAGCTGCGTCAGAGACAGAGACGGTTACCTGAGAGAAAGTTATAGGCAAAACCATGATTCCATATAATTTTGTCAAAAATAAAACTAGAAAAGAAACAATATTAGAGAAAAATGCTTCCTGTTAAGATAAGATGATGCACTTTTCTCCAGAGAGGAATGATCTCTCTCAGTGAACCAGCAGAAGATGTACCTGCTCATTCAAACAGCCAAGCGGCTGCTAAATATTTTCTAATTAACTGGGAGATGAAGCAAGTTAATTTTCGACAAGAATATGGTTGAAAATCAAAGAATCTTCAACTAACAAACTACTGCACCTAGCACAGCCCTTCAGCACTATCAGTGTCCTTCCATAGTCCCACCTATTGCCTTGACCTATTTTCTCCACAATTTTACACGACATACATACTTTTTCTATCTTAATCTCTCATAAATTCTCTTTTCTCGGTTACTCAAAAACATATTAGTCAAATTCAACCTCAAAAGACCTTGATACAGAAGATTTTCACAAGTTAAATACATGTATTATCTTTTCTATATTTAAAAATTTATAGACAACAAGACACAGATTGAAGCATTAGATTCTAGATGGTTTTTGTACTTTTTTCGAAGATTGAAATGACTATATTGATCATGGGATCGATAGCACTTCTCATCAATGCAATGATGCTTATGCCAACTGTAGATTGACAAATGAGTGATAAAAAGAAATCATGCAGATATGAAAAAGAAAAAACGGAAAACCACAAATAACTTACTTTCTTAGTGCAGCATATGCCTCAGCTCTCTGCAGAGGATAGCCAGTAGAATGGAAAGCAATCAGGCATTGACATATAGGCCACCTGCAATTTAAGATCAACAACATTATCAACCAGACATCAGCCTACAGTTGAGCAATTCATAAAATCATAGACACGGCCTTGGAGATCGAAGTCTAATACAAAAAGCGAACACAAATATAAAAATCACAACTAGATCAACGTAAATTTCCAATGCAAGAAAACTCACCTTTCAATAGGCTCTTCAAGGATCACCTTGTCCCCAAAATAAACTATCTGCACCACTCAGAATCAAACTGTTTATCATTAAAAAAATAAAAGAAACACTAACGTAACTCACAACCGACATTACAGTGCTACTCATACACTTATCACTTCGCAACGAATTCCATTGGCTAAATTCACCAAATTTCTCGATCTCACTAATTACCTCGAATTCTCCAAAAGCTTCTAGTCTCTCCAAAATCTGCAACATCGGCGCCGAAAATGCCTAAAAACAATTCAAACAGCAAAAAAAAAAAATTGGAGGAAAAACCAAACAAACAGAAATCAGCACTCATCGACACCATTCCAACTAACAGTGCATGGTTTCGTGATGTGAAAATTGAAAACTAAAGGAACAGAACCTCGGAGCCGCACTTCACCTTCTTTTCCATTACACAAACTCCTACAGTTATCTTCTTCTGCAAACTATCCTCTTCCCCCTCCATTTCCAACGCTGTGTTATTATTACAGATAGCGAAACGAAATCGACTTCCTCTTCCTTCACTGATCAGAACTCAACCAAAACAAAACACAGCACCAGCATTCATTCATTTACATCCATGACAATTGAGAACAGAATAAGAAAAACAACAACAAAGCGCGTATTCTGCTACCGGAGAGACCGATGTAGGACCAGCAAACTCCGTCGCGTAGCAGGCAGAAAGGCTGCGAACTTTAGCAGCTGAAAAAACGAGAAGAGCGAGAAAGAGAGAGTGAGAGGAGAGAGAAAGATGTGAGAGGATTCAGTGGATATACGAAAAGAGGATAGGGGATGTTTGGCCACTGCATATTCTTTATTCTATTTTTCATGTTATATATAAGTCTTATAATTCAATTGGTATCGCACACCCTTATATTTTATACAAGGGTGTGGATTGTGATGACCCATATTTGAATTTGGTTAAATGCAAGTTTTTTTAATGCTCATCAATAAATATGTGATATATGTTAATTGTTTAATGGTTATATATAAAAAAAAAAAAAAAATTTAGGGTTGTTTGGATTAGGTTGAGGTGGATTTTGTAGGTTTGGATTTAAGATTTAAGTGAATTTTGAAAATTTATGTATTTGTTTTGAATTTTTATAGGGTATGATTATGGTTAAGATATCACATCATATCGAGAAATTGTAGAAAAATAGATAAAATAGGTTAGAGTTATAGGATTTAGAAATCTCATAACAAACACTAGCGGTCCACCCACGCGATGCGCGGTTTATATTTGTAATTTGTAATAGGTTATTTATAACATCTTTTAATATTTTAATTTAAAACATATACCATATACAAATAATTTTTCTTATTACGCATGTGCGTTGCACGAATTGTCATATAACTTTAATAATTTTAATTATTAATTTTATTTTTAAACATTTTATTTTATTGGTTGATTTATATTTTCGTCAAATTAAAATTATTATATACAGTAATATTTTCTTCAATCATAATAATTAATCTTTCCTTTTATATTTTTTATAATTTGTATTATTTGTTCCATTTGTGTTTGGTGTACAAAGACAATTTGGTGGGATCTTCTTAGATAAAGATATGAGATAATAAGATGTGAAAGAATTTTTTTACCTTTGAATGTTCAGCAAATCTTGTATTCTTTCATTTTTTTTATTTTAAATAACTTTGAAAAATCATTATATTTGTACAATTTTTTATTGTTCTTTTTTTTTTTTGCTTTAGACAATAAGATATGGGGGAATTTTTCTACCTTTGAATGTTTAACAAATCTTGTATTTTTTCTTTTCTTTTTTTTTTGTTTTATATAGATTGGAGAAATAATTATATTTACGGTTTTCTCTTGTTTTTTTTTTTTCTTCATTCTTTATATATCTTTTTTTTTTTCCCATTAATTCTCTATACATCTCTCTTTTGTTGAGAAATCACTATATTTGTCTCCATTTTTTAGTTTAACATAGATTTGAGAAATCAATATATCTTTCTTCATCCCTTAGCTTTATATAGATTATATAATAGTTTCTATAGTAAGATTGATCCTTTTTTTTATTCTTATTAAAGAATAATCTATCAAGTAAGATTTACTTTTTTTTTAATTGACATGACACTTTTAGGTAGGAAAATGACAATCTTGTAATTTTTGTCAACTTTCTTACTTGTGAAATAGAAAGTTTTTTTTATTAATTTTTTATAATTATTAGTATCAATGATATATTTTTATATCAATTTTTATAAATAATATATACTTAATTTGTAGATTTTAATCCATAAGTTCCATACTTCCTATTTATAACATTGTATGCGAAAATATATCATATATATATAATTTTATTATATTCAAGATATATTAAAAATCTTTATGATTTTTAATAAAAATTAATATTACATAAATAGGGTAAATATTTCAAAATTATCATCATCATCATTATTATTATTATTATTGTTGTTGTTGTTGTTTTTATGAAACTATATGATAAATTTCTACTGAATATAATTAAATTATGTAAACGTTATGTTATATTATTAGTATATGTGGAAGATATATTAAACTGGAACATTGTATGCAACATACTTGTCGAATAAAGTTGTGTGACTTTTATTATAGTTTTTCAATACATTTTCGAATATAATAAATAGAAATAGTTTATTTACGTTGTGTTATTTATGTTGATTAACTTGATTAATAACTCACTTCTTGGTCTTTGACCCCTTAGTCAGACTGTCAGAGGCGGTCTCACGGATGTCCTTCCGTGAGACGAATCTATTTGACCTACAACTCAAATCCAAAACTCATACCCAACCCAACCCACAACAATAGCAGCTCATGTCCACAACAACAACCCAATCCACATATCATAACGTTTCCACAGTCACACCATCACATAGGAGTGGGAGAGAAAGGATGCTACCAAAAAGCTCCAGTCTCACCGTCACACCTTCATAAGTGGGGGGAGAGAAATTATGTGGTGAGGGAAAGAGAGAGAATGAACAACCATTGTTGGTCCAAGCTACTGCTTCTATTACCTACCTTGAGGATAAGTATTAACTTCTATTACGATTTTATGTTTTCTTCTAAATTTTACTGATTAGTAAATCTTGATTTTCCCTCATAAATTGCAATGACACATTGCTGTGAACATCGGGAAGTCGAAGATCATCATTTTTTGTGGCCTCATGGACAAGAAAAAAAAATTACTTTGATGATTTAGAATTCTTGAAATCCAATGATTGTATTTATTTTAATTTATTTAACAAACATATCTTTTAATCTTGATTATAATAATAATTAAAAATTTATTAAATGAGATGACATATATTAACATTCATATTATAATATACCATTTATAGATTAAAATTTCAAAGATTTTGTCAATATTATAAATGATATTATTACCATATATATAAATCATGTTTAATAAAATATTAATAATTTATAAATTATGAAATAATATGTACTTCTTTTTTTTTTGGAAGGTGGAAATGAATGGAAAAATTTTAGCATTTCTATTTTGAAAGGGTAATTTTTATTATATATATATATATATATATATATATATATATATATAAAATTCAGAATTTTGCACATCACAAATTCCGAATTGACACATCCTAGTATAAACGCCGTTTAGTTATTTGAATTTTTTTTCCATATTGATACTTAGAAATGTAATATTGATACTCACATTCATTAATACTAATATATAATTGGGTAGCATGGAATCACACATGTTATACTTAGAAATGTAAAGATTTAAATTTTTTTTCTAGTCACTATTTTATAATTTAAACTTTTATGTTATTCTTTAAATACATGTTTCATATTTTGCTATTCCAATTAGTTTAGTGATGGTTTTATATTGCAACTTGAAAATAACATGTCACTTTAGTTGTTAGTTTGATATTTAGAGATTTTTATATTTTTTAGTTACAAACTATGTAGATTGACTTACTTTTTCCAAGAAATCCCTGATTTCTGAATGAAAATATTTATCTCATGCAAAAATTAAGCAAGATGATGTTTTGATTTTGAAATAATATTAATAACATCATACATATCATCAAGCATTGTCATCTCTAATATATATATATATATATATATATATATATATATATATTTATTTATTTATTTATATATGTGCATCAAACCATATTTTTTTAATATCTAATTAAACTTAGAATCATAACTATGTGTTTCAATAATAGTATAAACGATACGATTTTGATATTTAATTAAATTTACTATTGAAATGATGTGGATACACTATCGGATATGAAAAGAAGGGAGCAAATAATCCCGAAATTGAGTTTGGAGGTATCACAAAAACTTGTACGAGACGATTAGATAGTTGCCGTGAGACGGATCGTATACCTATAGATAAAATATATTTTCACAAATTTATATATAAATTGTGAAATATGAATCGTGTATTGATTCGTCTCACATAACTAGATTCATGAGACTGTCTTAGATAAAATTCATCAATTTTTATAAATTTATACATAAATTATAAAATATGAATTATATACATATTAACTCTTCTCACGTAATAAAATTTATAAGACGGTTTTACATGAAACTAACACTCGAACCATTTTGGAAACATAAAAAACGGTTAGTTTCCGTACGACGAATCTTTTTAACCACAAATTAAATCCATTTCCACAAATTTATATATAAATTATGAAGTGTGGATTGTGGATTGACCCATCTATAATCTGTGAGACGGTCTCATGAAAAATGAGGGATTAAAGTGATGGGTGGTGGCTTTATATTGCGTGTCCTTGTCACTGTCCATTGAAGTAAATCTCTACTCTCTTTTCTTTTGTGTTTGTTTTTTTTCCATTTTTCACCAAATATTTAAAATACTAAAAGGATGTGTCACCTTTTCTAAAGAAAAGGGGAAAAAAGAAAAGTTTGTCCTCATCGTTGTTTTCTGACGGATGATCTTTGTTTTGGGGTTGTTGGAAATTTTTATTTTTTATTCTATTTAATAATGTTCATATTTTTAAGGTCATTCATCTTTTTTTTTTGGAACTATTTAACATATTTTTTAGTTTTAAAGCTCAAAAGGCTTTAAAATCTAACATTTTATTTTGTGGTTTCAGTATATTTCTGTTGAAAAGCTTACAACATAGTCAGGGACGGAGCCACCTTAGGGCCAAAGGGGCACTAGGCCCCCTGAAATTTTGAAAAATAAGCAGGGGTATTTTAGTAATTTCATCATTTAATAAAAAAAAAAAGGATAACAAGCCATTTCTTCCTTGTCTTCCACCCAACATAAATCATTCAGGCCTCAACTTTGTTTTTAGATTTTTTTTTTTTCTTTCTCTCAATTTCTTTCTATCTAATTTTAACATAAAATATTATTTTTATATAATTTTTATGGTTTATTTTTTCTTTATTATTGTAGATTTATTATATCTTAAAATTGTATATGTGATATAATGATTAGATGCAAAAGATTGATGAATGATTTTGTATTTTATTTACAAATTCTTTATCCATACTTATAGTTATGGAAAAAAGAGTTATGGTAGGTAATTGTCAAAATATTCTTTAAAATTTGTAGTTTTTGTATTCTAATAGTGATAAACAATATTTAAGTTTAAGTGAAGTTATAAATAGAATTTATCAAGCATTGAGTGAACGAAGAAAGTGAGATAAAATTTTATAATTCAAGTGTTATATATAATTAAGTTACTAATTTTGGATTTTATTATTTTATAATGTAATATATTAACTTTATCAAAATCATGATAAATTTATGTGCTTAGTTTAAAATTATAATATTTTTTTATAAGTTGATGTGGGCCCCCTGAATCGAAATCCTGGGTCCGTCACTGAATATAGTTAATTGTATTGTACTAGAAATATAGTACTAAACACTAATTTCATCTAAATTTCAATTTAATTTTATTTTACATGAAAAATCAGAGCTCCAACAAGAGAATTAATGGTGGTTGGAGAAGAAAATGACTATAAAAATTAGAGTTCAAATTGAATAAGAAAATAGTTCTTAAGGAAGTGACGTGTCATAATACTATGCTTTCTTTTATGAAGTGATTGGTTTATTTTATGAAGAATATAATTATTATTATACCTTTTTTGCTCTAAAAGTATAAAAATAAAAGTGTCCTTTTTTTTTTTATTAACTTATTGTTACAATGACTTTAATACCTTTTTTTCCCACATCGTGACATTTGAATCATTTGATTGAAGTAGGTAATATTCCTATAAGAAAATACTTTCTTTTAGGTCCCTTTTGCCTGATATGCAAAAAAAAAAAAAAAATCTATTGAATTGCAAACAATTTTGGCAAGTGTCACTTTCATTCGTAAACGATTATAGATTATATATTTTCAAATGAAAATTACGTGTCATTGTGTGGTCAATGTTGTGATACGTGGGTCAGAATCAGAGTGAGAATATATTTTAGAAAGTGATTTTTTTAACGAAATTTCTGAAAGCGAAAGGTTTCATTTTTTTTTTTTTTATTCTTTAATAACAACAATTGACTCATGTTTATTAGTTTATACTGATAAATAAAATAAGGTTATAATTATGATATTACAATAATAATATCATATATTCTTAAAGACCAGGGAGAAAAAGAGAAGATGATAAATTATACTCCATCCGTCCCTTAAAACTCTACACATTTTCCTTTTTAATCTGTCCCCAAACACTTTGCACACCGAAAAATGACAAATTTTATCACAATTGTTACCCTCCCAATACACACTTATTTACACACAATGTCATAACTTTTCTCTCTCAACACTTTATTACTTTTTGTCTTTTTCTCACATAATTGACCATTATCTCCTCAATCATAAAGCAAATATTCATTTTTTCTTAAAAATTGTGTCCAAATTAGTTCGAAGAGTTTTGTGGGATGGAGGGAGTATTTATTATCCTTGATGTTTGATCAAATAACAAAATAAATCTTAGTTTGTAAAAATGTATAATTATATCCCTTCAACGACGAATTTTTCAACCTATGATTTCCACAAAATATGATACTGTAGTATGATATCGATAAAACAAGTGAATTTAAATTAATTATCTAAATTAATCAGTAAAATGTTGTGTGAGTTTTTTTTTTGTTTATTTCATAATTATAATTTTCATAAATCTTAGAGTCTGATTTGGTATTTTAACCAAACTTTAAAAATGATAAATGTAATCCAACCAAGAAAAGAAAAATTCAAAGTTATGACCAAAAATTTTTCATTAAAAAATGAAAGTCTCATGCTAACAATATAGACTCATGAAAAGTCATTTGAAACTCAAATTTGAAAATTCGGTACTAAAATTGCTCATAATTTTACAAATCCACCATGAATATGATAAGGATAACAATCACTATTTAAATTTCTACATATTTGAGTTGAGTAAATTATCAGTCACTTGATTAAAGTTTAAATGGAATTTTTATTCAAAATTAAATAAACTTGTAAACGTACTTCCAAACAGTAGGAGGAAAAAAGAGAAAAAAAAAAAAGAAAAAAAAACAATTTCGTGTACATTATTATAACTAGTAATGGAAATTGAAAAATGCATTGCGGCGTGTTTGGATGTGCGATAAACTCTATAATTTTCAATATTGTGCACAAATATATGAAGAAATGGAAAAATATATATTGACCCCTTATCTTATAGCTCACAAGTCAATTGACTCCTAAACTCTTTTTTTTTTTTCCTTTTAAATTCCCCCCAATTAAACATCCTTTATTTCTAATTTGGTCAATTGAGCCCTTTTATCTTATAAAATTGAAAGAACAACATCCTTTTGTTAAATAACCATTCTAAAATATGTTGTCTTTATCTCATGACATCTACAATTAATAAAAGTGAACATTAATAACTACCTCACCCCAAAAACCCCAACATTAAATACATTTGAATGTGTAAATAATGTTAAGGGGTCACAGTCCAGTTTTTTTTTTTTCTTAACTTTTTCTATAATCATAATTACTTTATTTGAATAATTATTTATTTTAATGTAAATCAAAAAATAAAGATATTTATTCGATGTAATATTCAAAGAAAATTAAGTAGGTGGCATATGAACAGTGTCAGAAATTTTCGAAAGAGATGGCACAATTAAAATACACTTTAGCTCTGCTGAATTTTCGTCGTAGCTATAATATGAAGGGAAGGCTCGATCCGACGAAAAGAATAAGTGAAAGTTGAAAAGAGTTAATTTAAAAGTGAGAAAGAGAATACACTTTATATAAAATGAAGGTATTTTTTTAATGTTAAAACATCTCAAGGATATTTTAGGTATTCATAGAAAAGGGGTGACACTTGCCACCTCATGCTTCAGTGTGTGCCCACCACTTGATATAAACCTATAAATAATGAATATTAATGTTAAAATGAATAAGAGTGTATATTAATATTATCAGATGCAAATGAAATGATAACATGATATATATAACAAATACTAACGTGCATGGGCAGTGGGACCCACTTTTTGAACAGCCAACCACCACATTCATGCTTCTGAATAGAAAAATTAAAGTCTTAGGGCCCTAGAAGCCTTTTGAAGAAGATCAGTTACATGTAAGTGGAGAGTGATATTTATTAGAGTTTGATTCAAGTTGTAAAGATAAATTATAAATATAAAAAATATATATATTTGACATCTTCTAGTTATTTGCAAATATTAAAAAAAAAAAAATGATAATGGATCAAATCACATACCACGAGTGATTAGATACTCGACGGACAATATTTTAGAGTAAACGAATCTTTAATGGATAATAATATAACATAATTCAAATAGGAGTATCCAACGCCGAGAATAAATTAAATCAAGTTAGATTTGATATGGGTTTGTTAAATCAAATATAACATAATAGACTTTAACCCAGTATTCTAAAATTTGGTCTAGACGGCTCCTAATCACGCTAATTTTTGTCTATTCAACCACTTCAGGTATTAGGCGGTTTTAGACAGGGTTAAGTGGAACAATTCGGCTCTAGACTGTCCTAGGCATCAAATTTTTTTTTTCTTTTTAGCAAAACAATGGTATTTTTAATCCATCAAATTATTATTATTATTATTATTATTATTATTATTATTAAATTAGATATAAATAAAAAAAATTAACAAATTAGAAAATACAAAAATTAATTTTATAATCATTGAATAAGTCATATATAAATATAATTCAAATGAGATATTAAATTTTTATTTGTTCTCCAACATATATAAACTGAAAAATTATACATATAAGAGTTCCTAATATATTTTTTAAAATTAAAAAGTTAAGAAAAATAGCTAAATTAACTAAAAATTTATTTAATTTAGAAACCATGTCTATGCCCGCCTAGGCTTCAACTAGTCATCCTAGGCGCCTGTCAAGCGCCCGACTAGCACCTAACGGATTTTAGAACATTGTTTGAAGCCTTGAACCTATTCTTTTACTACTTTAAACTCACAATCGATTTAATTAATAAGTAATATATATATATATATATATATATATATATATATATAGTGATGATCAGGTACGCACCTGAAGAATGCGCACCGTGCGCACTCCTTTAAGATTTCTTTTTTTAATTTTTAATATTTCATATTATTTCTTTTCACACGTTACCACTTCACATAAAAAATTTTCATCCCACATATCAGCATAAATTTTCTTCTCAATTCTCATAATCAATGTACTTTTTAATATTTTATATTATTATACATAATTTCCTAAATCATAATCAATATAATTTTTAATATTTTATATTATTATACACATAATTTTTTCCCACCCTACCACTTCTCAATTCCAATCCGAAAGAAAAAAAATATAAATATCCAATTAATCAATTAAAGGAAACAATGAATAATATTCAAGTAATCAATTCTCAAGAAATTCTAAATCATAATCAATGAAATTTTAAATATTTTATATTATTATACACATAATTTTCTAAATCATAATCAATGTAATTTTTAATATTTTATATTATTATACACATAATTTTTTCTCATCCTACAACTTCATATACGGAATTCTCATCTCACACATCGACATAACCCCTCATCAATATCTTCACATACTTTATTTTCTTGTAAAATCATCAAAGGAAAAATCACAACAATTTCAAAAAAATTGTTTCTGTGATTAAGAAATTGTACCCGTATCATATCATTTTCTTATATTTTCTATGAAAGTTTCAAAAAAATTGTTTCTGTGATTAAGAAATTGTACCCGTATCATATCATTTTCTTATATTTTCTATGAAAGTTTTTACATTTAAAAAATTATGGTACTGATTTGTTTTAAAAAAAATTTACATGTTAGATCCATTACTTTACTTTCTTGTAAAATCATCAAAGGAAAAATCACAACAATTTCAAATGTAAGAGTTTGTGGTTTTGTGATTAAAAAATTGTACCTATATCACATCATTTTCTTATATTTTCTATGAAAGTTTTTACATTTAAAAAATTATGATACTAATTTGTTTTAAAAAAAATTTACATGTTAGATCCATTATATTTGAAGACACAAAATACAAGTAATTAAAGAGACTTGGGGATTTTGAGGATTGATTGAAGATTTCTTGAAAATTGATGATTAAGTTGGATTATATTTGAAGACACAAAATACAAGTAAATAAAGAGACGGGATTTTGAGGATTGTTTTAACACTTCTTGAAATTGATGATTGAGTTGGAGGATATGATTTGTTGATTTTGAGGATTTGTTAAGTTTGATTGGGTGTGATGATATGATTTGTTGAGAATTTATTCTTTTTTACTTAATTCATATTTCGATTTTTATTATTCATTTTGAGGATTTCATTTAAAAATAATTTTCATGATGTAGCATCTGTGTGAGATGAGAATTGGGAAGAAGATTTATATTGATATGAGATGAGAATTGGGAAGAAGATCTATATTAATATGTGGGATGCAAATTGTATATGTTGATGATAAATTAGGTCTACATGTGAGATGAAAATTTTGTATGTGAAGTGGTAGCGAGGGAAAAGAAATAATATGAAATATTAAAAATTTAAAAAAAAAATCTTAAAGGGTGCGCACGGTGCGCATTCTTCAGGTGCGTGCCTGATCATCACTATATATATATATAAAACGAATTATTCAAACTTGACTTGTTTTCCATTCAATCAAATCCCATTCAAATTCATTGATTAATATTAAAACATAAATTTTAAAACTCCACACCCAACAAATTTGAATAATAACATATTTAATTCATTCGCGAGTTCTGCATCATACTAATGCAATAATGCTTAGCTCATATAGCTGACCTTTAATTTTTATATATTTTTAACTTTTTTTTTCTTCAGATTAAAAAAAGAAATTGCATTGAAAACCCATACATACATTACACTGGTGTACCCCTCAACAAGTATAACTAGCACATAACTAAATGAGAGCAACTACGTTAACCCCAACATTGCTTGATCTTTGTCACTTGAATTAAACCTCAACAAACACTAATTAAATGAATATATATATATATATATATATATATATATATATATATATATATATATATATACACACCTTTTTTTTCTTTTTTTCACAAAGATTCCTCCTGCAGATTAGCTGCTGTTGCCAGGTTGCCAATACTTGTTCCAGCTATGTATCCACCCGACCAAGCGTTCTGCCACAAATAAAAAATCTTTTACACAAAACATCGATATAAAAATCAAGGATAGAATAATTTTCAAGTGAAATTTAAGATAAATAAAAAGGACATGAAGGTGAAAATTTTGGATTCTTTATAAAGTTGTCAAGAGTAAATATAGAACAAGTTACACCTTCAATTTTCAAGTGCGAGCTGTTTGTAGCTGTTCTGAACAAAATTATTCTCTAAAGCACATTATATTTATATTGACTCCAACGAGAGAACATTATTGACCAATCTTACTACATATCTAACATGATACAATAATGTGATACATTCATCTTTCAATACTATAGAAGAAAAGAGCTGTTGAAATCGAAATATGATTCATTACCTGGAAATTGAAGCCTCCAGTTATACCGTCGATATTTAGTACCTAGCAAAGTATCAGCTTTGTAAGCAAAATAATGACTGCAATCTGACTGCAGTCCACTTAAAATGACACGAAAAGAAGTAGGATCTAAAGCAATAATACCTCCCCAGCAAAGAATAAATGAGGCTGGATTCGGCTCTGCATGGTATCCAGGGATATCTGTAAAGAGCTTGGGTATGAGCAAGAAAAAGTCTACGATCACATCATTCAAAGACACATATACACTCAAGCAGAGAGAAAGAGAAAAAAGCAGAGAGAGACGAGACAAAGATAGCAGCACCTCAGACAATGGAACGCCTCCAGCAGTGACAAACTCATCCTTGAATTGACCCTTCATTTTAATGCAAGTACGGGTTTATTGCTAACAAATAGAAATGGAAGACGATTGATGATAAAAGTGATACTGATGACCATATTCATACCTTCCCTTTCACATTGAAGGAACAATTCTTCAGACGAGAAGCAACTGATATTAATAAGTTGTTGGATATGGAAGCCCACAAGAGATCTCCAACTATTTCCTGTGTAAGTAAATAAAATCAACAGGCAAAAAAACTGATAAAATCAAATAAATCATGTTTTAGGGGAATGGCCATTCAACCTCACGTTCTAAAATGTATCTCCAAAACCTCTTCACAACACCAAGTTCAGACGGAAATGAATTGATAACCTTTTGCTTCTGCAAATGTAGAGACAGAAAAATACTAGATACATGAATTAGTGGTTGAGATGAATGAATTATACTAACTTTTCCAAGTCAGTTGATATTATAATTTCTTCTTCTCATTTTCCTTCTTGAGGATAATACTTAACAGCTAATATAACACAAAACTGATAACACAAAAAGTAGATCATAACAATTACCGCAAACTTATTTTTATGTTGAATAAGTAATGACTTCAAATCTTCTATATGAAGATCAGGAACAAAATCCACAATAAGTGAGCCTGGATGAGTGTTGTTTAACTGTTAAGACAAACAGATCCAGAAACAAGGGAGAGAAAAAAGAATGAAGCATTTCTCACCTTTATAATCAGAATCTGAGAGATCACGCGCTCCCCACGCAGATAACCGAAGAATCACTGGCCCACTGAACCCCCAGTGTGTTACCAACATAGGACCAACCTTTTGTTCAACAATCAAATTAGAGCAATCTCACTTAAATGCTAAATAGATGCACAAAATTCTTGCCTGTGTATGCTCGGGTATGCTCTTTTTAACAGTTTCCAACTTTAATTTTGCCCTCACATTCGGAAATGTAACCTGAGTATCAGAAAAACATGGGAAGAATAATATAGTTACCCCTAAAAAGAAACAGAATATATTCAAAAAATGCATGTGGTACATTTGATGAATCTTAAGTGTTACAGAAGACATAACTAAATCGATTGCTTGCAATATGCACTCAGAATCTTTTTTTGAAAAAGAAAAAAAAAGAAAAAAGGACAGAAATTATATGCACACTAGACCGCATGCATTGAGGATCCTACTCGAAATACAAAATTAGCATATATTACAATATCCATAAATCCAGCCATGTGATGAACCTATCAGTGATGACTGATGAGTATGCATCCTTGAAAATATAAGTGATTGTAAGAAGACAGAAAAAAAGGAGCTTGGGAGCATTGAAGGACAAGATGAGAATCCTTCTATTAAAAAGTTGATATATTGTGAACAAAGAAAGCCAGAGGTCAGGTTAGGAGTCTAGCCTTAATCAATTCACAAAGCAATTGGCAATTCACAAATCAGAATTAGCATAAGAACTCTATACTGCACACAAGGAAAACACACATATTCCCAATTCCAACAGTTAATCAGATGCATATTCAGAAATACTGATGGTAAAATTACCCCAGACAATTCTACTAACTGAAAATCGTTGATCTTGAAAGTGAATAAACTGGGTACAGGTTTCACAATAGAATGACCAAGTTGAGCAGCAAGTTTATATCCCTGTCACATTATGAATGCAGGTTAAGATGAATAACAAAAGGAGAACAAGTAAAAATAATAAGCAAGCAGCTGAAACTTGGATGCAACCTGCTCACTACCACCACTAGCAATCAGTAAGAAATTAGCTTCAATATACTCAACAAAATCAACTGTGCGTTTTTCAACTTTGATGGAGAATTTGCCATCAGCAGTTGTTGACGCACTTGTAACAGTTTTGCCAGTCTGCAATATAACTAGAAACAAGAGGTCAGCATTAACTGCTTGCAGGTACATTATGAAAATTAAAGAAACACAAGCTATGCTAAGCACACAGCGACATAGTATCACACCATTATTTTAAATAGCATTAGTAAAAGCAAGTTTGAAGTTTCTGGAATAGCTATGATGCTTTGGCTAATGGTATAACTGCATCCAGGTCTGCTTTCTCCATCATAATACAGACTCTAGATGCGTATTGGCACATAAGGAATCTTAAAAAAAGGACTAGTGAGCATTAGGCACAATACCTACCTCCTCTCTTCTTTGCTTCAGTCATTAGACATTCAATAATAGTAGATGAACTGTCACTGACCGGAAATACTCTTCCATCAATTTCAGTCTGAGAAACAAAGTGAAAATCAACTCATAAGATACATTTTTATGCATGCAATATTCCAAAAAAATAAACAATTTGGTTATCGGGATTGAAAATTTGTAACTACCTTCAGTTCGACTCCATGATCCAAAAACCATGACATGGTATCAATTGGGCCATGCACATTGAAAAATGATCCTCGGAATTCCTTATTGCCTCTTGGGTAGTTTCCTGCCAGAACCTATGTCAGCTGTCAGTACTTACATCATTACATGTAGAGCTTACATTAAGTAAGGAAATGCTTCTTGATAATCCACCAAACAAAAAAATAATAGCAAACCCCTGTATAAAGCACACATTTTAACTACATTCCCACCCAATCAAAATTAGATGAAACCGAAACCAAAAAAGCGTAAATTAAAACTCCTTTAAAAATTCAATACATTCAAAGAAACAACACCACATGGTGCCTACTCGTTGCAAAAGAGGAATTCTATGTGCTCATTTTCTACTTCAGCTACTTCAATATAGTAGCATGGCAATTAGAAAGGGAAAAAAACATGCATAAGAATGTAGTATACAAACATGATTTTCCGGTTTTCACCGTTCTGCAATCTAATCGCAACTGAAACTTCATCAAAAGAAAAAAAATCGTACCAAATTATCAGTGCAATGGCCATTTGTCACATTACATCGACCACCACCAGAAATCTTAACCTGGCAAAACGCAAGAACCCATTCCAAGAAATAAATAAAATAAAATCAGAAACCCTAACTCCTTGAACATCTCAAATCAACTAAACTTCTGTAAACAATTAGCATAAACTCACAAACCTTCGATAATGGCTTCCCTTTCTCAATAACAACAACTTTGAGATCAGGTGCTACAGTTTTAGCTCTAATCGCTCCATAAACTCCGGCTGCTCCGCCGCCTACTACCACGAGCGTTTCTTCAGCTTCCTACTCACCAAATTCCACAATTTTCAAAATCAAACTCAAAATTAAAACCAATTAACGAAGAGAAAGGCGTTCACCTTCGTGGAAAACGAAAGCGCAACTTTGCAATATCTTCTTCTGTGATTAGAGAAAAGAAAATCAGCATAATTTCTGGAGGATTTTGAGAATTTCGAAAGGAAGTCACTGTGAAGGAGGAATCGCGGGAAAGTGTTCATTTTGTAACTGAGCTTCGTTGCAGAGAGTGATAAAATGGCTCGGAGAAGGGTTAAGAGATTTCCCTCCTGTATCTTTTTGTACAGTTCTGTCCAGTTTATAGATATTTGTATAAACATAACAAACGATTCTTGATGATTGTCTACTGAAATTAATACCCCACTGGAAATTACTTTTTCTTGAAAAATAACCAAACAATTCAAAATTTCTTGCTAAAATCAATATTTATTATGAACAAGAAGATATAATTTTGTTGCTAGAATTCTTAAAAATTAGTCCACTCATTTCAAAAAACTTATTGTTTTATAAAATAAAATTGTTTCAGTTTAACCGTTGCCTTTTAATTTATCAAGAAATTTTAATATTTATTAAAAAATTTCTTTTAAATTTTGTGAAACAATTTTAAATGTCAATAAGAGAATGCTTCTGAGTGGGATCCTAAGTAGGGTTGTAAACGAATCGAATCGATTCAAATATCATGATATTCTATTCGTATTCGTTTAATTATTCGAATATTCGTATTCGTATTCATTTATTATTCGAATAACAAAAGTAAATCGTATTCGATTCGAATGAAATATTCGAGTATATTCGAGAATATTCAAATATTCGTATTCGAAAATTTTGAACTTTGAAATTTCAATTTTTTTTCAAAAATATATTTATTTCCAAATTAATAATATCATATTTCAAATATATAGCATATGCATACATGATACAATACCCACAACATATCTTATCATTAATTTAAGGTTAAAAAATTATTGTTATAGGAACAATAATACAATATACGAAATAAAATGAAGCTATTTACTATTTTACTTTTCTTTTTTGGGTAATTAGTTGGCTATCATAGTTTACGTTTAGATTGTAAAATTTTAAAGAAATTTAAGATGTGGTTTAGAATTTCTGTTGGATATATATATATATATATATATATATATATATATATATATATAATTAAAATAAAGAAATTATATATATAATTATTTGAATATATTCGCGAATACTCGAATCGAATTTCACCATATTCTTATTTGTATTCGAATAATATACGAATATAAAAGAGAATTCTTATTTTGATTCTTATTCGTATTTTTCGAATTCAAATTACTATATTCGAATTCGAATATCGAATCGAATCAAAAAGATTCGATTCTTTTGCAACCCTAGTTGGAACCCTCCTTCCACAATTTCTATTCTATCAATCACTTTCGGTGTTGGCGGCCAGAATTTATTTTCAGATTTTTATCCAAGTCAATATTGAATGCTAAAAAGTGTAATAAAATCATCGCTCAAGACAATCTTAAAGGAGATGCTGCCAATTTTGGGAAGTTGTATTGTAAGTTCCCCCGTTTTATGCAACGTTCTTATCAAACATTTGCATGCCAAGTTATACTAATCAACTCAGTCACTCGGAAAATTCTTACAAGATAAGTGGTCTCAAAGAATTTTGTTTCTATATAAACAAACCAAGGAAACAAAACAAACATTAATCACTAAACTTGGCCAATTTGAGTTGGTTGTAATAATATCATAAAATCATGTCACAAGCAGCTGGTTCTTCTAGTCATGTCTCAGTTATCAGTCCCCATTTCTGTGTGGATCGTCCCGTTGATCTAGTTATCTCCGTAAAAAAATGGAAGATGATAGGGCGCGGAGATTTTGTGATCAATGATGTAAATAGCAACCTCATGTTCAAAGTTGAAGGATCATCTCTCTTTAGCTTCAACAAGGTGATCAATGATGCTAATGGCTTACCTATTGTCACTCTAAAAAGCAAGGTTTGCAGTTTATTTTAACATCTTCTTTTCTTCCTAGTATAAAATTTCAATCTTTTTTTTTTTTTTTTAATAAAGTGTTGCATGATTTTGGTGATTATTAATGCAGACATTTACTGCACACGGTAGATGGCTGGTGTTCAAAGGGGAGAGCACCAACAAGAAAGACTTGATCTTTAGTGTTAGAACATCTTCGATAATGCAAAAAGAGGATAAATTGCATGTATTTCTTGCAAATAACATATCCGAGGATGTTTGTGATTACACGATAAAGGGAAGCTGGTTGGAGAGATCATGTCAAGTTTATGTTGGAAATTCTTCCACCAAAGTTGCCCAAGTAAGACCACTAGTATTTTCATGTAAATTAACTTGATTTATCTTAATTATGATGAATTATGATAATTAATCATATTTTGTTTATATTGTGAATTTTCAGCTGGTGCCGAACTCGTCATTAACAAGTAAAATTACTGGAAAAGATAGATTTTCAATGATGGTTGAACCAAATGTTGATTATGCCTTTATCGTTGCTCTTATTGTCCTCTTTTTTGAAATTTGTTCTCCTCCAACCCAAAGCTCAGCACCTAATGTGTTTGACGCGATTTCTACTATAGCTACGAGTTAGATTGTAGACATCGTTGTAAATTCCTAAGATTGTACTACAAAATATTCTATAACACAATATATCTCAAGAAATGGGAAATTCCCATTGTACTACAAAAAACCTAAGATTGTGTACGGAATGTTTCTACACCAAAATCACATTCTCCAATCTGCAATATACATGAGTGCTCATTCTTAAAAACTGCTAGCTATTATACTATTCTTCGATATATACCACAAACCAACAAATGTCCTTATGCACAAGAAAAAATGAAGTATTTAACGATTTTCTGGTCGAATTCTTTGTCATCTTCCTCCGAGTAAGATCATGGCTTCGATCATACATTGCAAAGACGAAAATGTCATGTAGAAGTTGGAGTTTGTGGTAAGAAATCATTCGCGACTGCCAAAAACCAACAATGAAAATCATATTAGCAACTTTTGTCTGAAAAATAGCTACTAAGCTAGCTTAAAAAATGTATGAAAATTAACCGTGATATCTTAGGCATTGATTGACATTTAAGAAGAGAAGAGATTGAAGATGGGAACCTCTGGAGGTTGGTGGAACGACGACAACGTGCATAGTCGCGTTGTTGGGAGGCAAAGCCAACCGGAGTGGATATAGTTTTCCATTTACGATGTTTCTTGAACACACGATTATATCCTCCAGCCCTGTTTCTTCCTCCAACTTTTGCGACAAGTCCTCCAATCCGTGCCCTTTAAACATGAACGAAGCCTCCTCGATTGCCTCATTCGAATTACCATCATCATCCGCCACATAGTAGTATATTAGCCTCCCTTCAGACTTAAAATCTTTGAACTTACCACTTGCCTGATCATTTAAAACAACATTCCCAACACATAAGTACATGTATATAACCAAGAGAAAGAAGAAGTTTGATTATATGTTGCCTAATTATGCAACATCTCCTGTTATATTAACAAAATTGACACAACAGAAGAAGTTGCATAATTAGACAATAGATGATCTAACTTCTTCTATCTCAAAGACCGATCCTTACCTAATTATGCAGTATCTCCTGTTGCACTGACGAAATGACAGATATCCATCAATGCAACAAGACATGTTGCACAATTAGGTGAGGTACGACAAAAAAAAAAGAGAAAGCTAAATCTCATCTATTGCTTAGTTATGCAGCAACTCCTACTACGTTAACAAAACGACAACCATCCATCAACACAAATAAGAGATGCTGCACAATTAGGCATAGATCAGTCTTTCAAAAAGAAGCCGGATTCATCCATTACCTAACGGTGCAGCATCTCCAACTACATTACCAAAACGACAATCACGTAATCCATCTAACGCAGCAGGAGATGTTGCAGAATCAGGTAAAGAAGAGTAAGAAGAAGAAGAATAACGAACCATGTGACTGGAAACTCGAAGATGGAACGACTGAGAGGCCAAATCATCATTATCATCCAAGGAACCGGATCTTGAGACTTTAGGAGGCGAATCGGGTCGAATTTCGACAACATCAACCTCCCACAATATCCAACCATGATGTCTATGAGGAATATCATGAGTTATAGAGTTTCTCCAAGGTGGCAACCCCCCATTAGCACGCAAGTAATTCCCATACCTAGTTTTGAGCTTCACTAACATCCCATCTCTCAAGGGCTCCCATTCGACCGATGAATCGAGCTTTCTTGGCAGGCTTTGGACGACCTTTCGCCCCGTTACTCCAAGGAGAAACTCCTCGTCCAATGCTCGAAGATATTTGCCATAACAGCTCTTCAAACGTAACACGCTTTCGACACCTTCCACGAATTCAACTGTCCATTTCACCGATTTGGAAGTGCCCGATCGATCTTGGATCACCTTCTCTTCGTCCGAATCTGCTGTTAGATATTTGTTGTGATGGCTTCTCAGCCTCACAGACTTGGCTTTCTTGAAAAAATCCATTCCAGAAACCTGTCATTGCATGCATTTTCATCGTCAAATTCATTTTAATTAATCATGATTATGAATCTGCATGCAAATTCATGCAAATTATACCTGCATTATCAATGATCTGCAACCTCAAATGGGATTTCGAAGATTGATCGATCAATATTTTTCTTGTATTCTTTTCGATTCCTGATGATCTGGTGAAAATTGTTTTGTTTTTCCTCACGTATTTTTTCTTTAATTTTTAGGTTTCATTTTTTTTAGAAGGACAAGATCAAAATTAGATGGAAAATAAAATTAAACTATGAAATAAAGTAAATTAAACTAAAAGTAAAGTGAATTGAAAGTACGAGCTGAAGAAGCAAAATAAGCTTTATTTTAATTTGTTTTATATATGATGAAAAGTCTAAATGATCTTGACACAAAATTTATGTTTGATTCATAAAAAGTTAATTCAACTCTATATGTTTATAATAATGTTTCACAAAAATTCATGTGAGACGGTCTTACAGATAGTTTCTGTGAGACGGAGTCTCATCACTCCGTCTTATCACTCATAAACAATATGTGAATTGTAGGATTTGAGTCGGGTGGATAATTGGATTGTGAATTGATCTGTCTCATACAATACATTAAAATTTCGTGATACGGTCTCACATGCGCATGAGAATTAATTTCATTGATTCAAATTGCAAAGATTAATGATTTGGATCTGATGCTATAAATAGGTCAATTTCAGTGGCTAGGATTTATTATCCGATACTATATTTTAATATTTTAATTTTTTTATTAATTAATTATTAAATGATATAATTCAAGATGCTATATTATTATCGCGTTTCAATTTTAGCATTCTATGACTTTGGTGATGGCATGATCATGACATGTCTGCCAAATGCCAATGACGACCAGTCAACTTCTTTATTCTATTTTCACTCTTTAATTTTAATATAATAATGCAAAGTGTCAATTAAACTTTATATTCTAATATCATCATTACATACTAACATATATATATATATATATATATGTATATAATTCAAATAAAGAATCTAACCAGCTACCAATGCTGCAGACAATTAATAGATTAATTACTCTCAATAACAGCAATGTGGGCCACTTGATGTATCTACCTTTGTTATTTATTTATTTATTTATTTTGTGAGTTCTTCACTTCCATCATATTGACGAGTGATGCATTATGACTCTGATTATTTCAAAATTTTAAAATGAAAATTTCTCAGTCTCATGGACTAGTCTTTTTAAAATGTCCAAAATATATGGTCTGCTATATATTTATTTAACTTATTTATTAATATACATTTATTCAATTTAATTTTTAAAGTTTTGGAAAATATAAAAACGATCAAACATTAAATATATTAGAGAACATAGACATGGTAGATAATTGACTAATTTAATTAATTTTCAGATAATTTTCTTAATTCATTCACCTGAAAAGTCCAACAAAACTGATATATGAGATCGACGAAGTATTTTGTTTCACACTTTATTGTATTAGAATATAAAATAAAATATTAACGATATTATTAATATATAGGTGATAAAAATGCGACACAAATCTTTCAATAAGTTTTTTGTACGTTCAATAAGGAATATGAGTTCTAACTTTGATTTGGTCATCCATCTCTTCCCCACCAAACTCAATAATTATTGTACAGTGTAATAAGAAATTGTTTTTTCTATTTTCTTAATTAAAAAAAAAAAGGCAAATAAAATGGAATTAAATCACAAATATATTACCAGAAATAAAGAAAAAATAAAAATGAAGAAAATAAAGTATACCTGTTTCATAGACGACATATCACCCAACTTGCTCTTATACCGTACAACAGGCGACTCGATCTTCGGCGAGCCGGAATATTCTTCAGTAAACGACGAGAACCTAGATTCCGGCGAGAAACAACCAGAACCCGAATTCGAATCCGACTCCGAAAGTGAAATGTCCATAATATCCACACTCCACAGCACCCAGCTCTGCGTGGCCGTCCTATATGGCACATCGTGCGTAACGGAGTTTCTCCACGGCGGCGCGCCGCCGTTAGCCCTCAAGAACTTCCCCGCCCCAGTCATGAGCTTCACATAGACGCCGTCCTTCACCGGCGTCCACTCGATCCCAACGTCCGTCATCTTCCCCGTTAGGGTTTGGATCACCTTCTTCCCCGACATCCCCAAGAGAAATGGCTCGTCTGACGCCGTCAGGTACCGCCCGTGGCAGCTCTTCAGACGGATTCTGTCACGTTTTCCGTCCACGTACTCCACTCCCCACCGCGCGTTGCGCGACGCGCAGTTACGGCTCTGACGGACGGATACCTCGTCCTCGTCGGCGACTAGGTATTTTCCGTGGTGGCTTTGCAGCCTCACCGCTTTCGCCTTGGTGAAGAACTCCATTCCCTCCTGTCTAGCGCTGACGTAAGCAGTCTTATCGGAAACGACAGACAGCGGCCACCGCTTCTCAGCCGCGAGTGAGGACACGAGCCGCCGCTCGAGAGTAGTCGCCGGTGAGTTCGGGCAAGAAGAAGAATCATCATCCATTACGGAATTAAAGCTCGAAGCCATGCTCGGCAAGTACTGATCTTCGTCGAAAACCGACAAATCGACGACATCAACGTCCCACAGAACCCAATCCTGTGTGGCGGTTCGATGAGGAAGATCATGAGTGACGGAGTTTCTCCAAGGTGGGGTCCCACCATTGGCCCTCAAGAACTTGCCTCCTTTGCTCCTCAGCTTCACTCTATACCCATCCTTGATCGGCTCCCACTCGATCGAGACATGTTTCGATCTCCTGTCTCCAGCGCTCTGCACTACTTTTTTACCCGTCATTCCGAGCAGGAACGCCTCGTCGCTGGCGGCCAGGTACGAGCCGCGACAGCTCTTCAGGCGGATGACGTGGGGGTTGCCGGCGACGAGCTCCACCGTCCATCTCGCCTTATTTGAAGAGCCGTTGCGGCTCTGCCGGACGGATTCCCCGTCGTCGTCCGCGACGAGGTACTTTTCGAGGTGACTCTTGAGCCTCACGGCATTGGCATTGTTGAAAAACTCCATGACAAGAGGTTATGTAATAACCTATGATCTAGTTTGGGAAATGTTAATTTGTGTAGGGATTTGGTTAATTTGGGAAAATGAAATGAAATTTGGTTTTAATTTAATGAGTTGACAAGGTTGTTTCGATCGTATATTGGGGGTTGCAATTGTTGACTTGTATGCTCATTTGTTTTCTAGCACAAATTTAATGCAACTTGCAAGAGGGCTTACATTATTTGGAATTTTGGATGGTCGTGTTAGACTGGCTGCTGTTAAATCAACGTCCAAATACTTAAATCAATTTCAATATAAATATTGTTTTAATTATTTTATTTTATTTCAAAGTATGTGTTATTATAATTACGGTTTCAAAAACGTTTAGTCGTACGTTGTTAAATTTCCTTTCCAACTTCTCTCAAATTATATATTGTACTCACAATTATACATTTATATATAAATATAAAATATTATCTGAAGGGAAACCATCTTTTTAAGTTACATTAGTTGTAAATAAATAGAATAGTTATGAATAGAATAAGGGGTTACTGATGATTACACCAACATCACTAGAACTTTTATATTATACCTTATAAATAAATAAGTTATGAATTGAATAAGTGATTACTAATGGTACCATATAGAAGCGTATGTTAGGGTTAATTTCAACTTTTGTCTTCTAAAATTTTTTTTTTTTTTCATTTTTTGACAATTAAATATATGTTTTTCAATTTTGATCTTTTATATTTTACAATTTTCAATTCAATCTTATTTTGATTGGAATTTTCAAATATGGTGATGTCACCATCTGTCAAACTTCGGCAGACACCATCTGTCATGTCACCATATAAAAATCATTAATACACTCAAAATTTTCTCAAATTCTTACAAAAAGATTAGAATTCAACCCATAATTATTTTTCCTTTCATTTTTTTCTGAAAATTTTGACCAAAACATATTAAGGGGGTGTTTGCAAAAAATTCTCACGGCTTAAATAAGCTGTCAAAAGCTGAAAAAGTAACTGGGAGGCTGCTTTTGACAGCTTATTTAAGTTGTGGAAAGCTTTTGCAAACAACCCCTAACTGAACCATCGCTACTACGACTGAAAACCGTCATTAACACCACCCTCAAGCTCCAAAAATGCATTTTCTTTTAAATTTCCACCAAAATTGCAAAAATCCAACGCCTAAATGACCCTCCACTCAAACCAAAATATTTCTTATTTTTATTTTTCCAAAATCCGTACAGTTTGAGCCTTCCAGCTTACATTACTCGAAAATTACTGCTTAATTACAGTGCTACTTGTATAATAAAACTCCCAATAGTTTGAAATCTTGATTTATGCAAGCGAATATATGCTCGAAGAGACGTAGTTTGAAATACAATTTTCTAAAATATGATTTTGTCAAAAGAGTTTAATGCCTATGTATGACGGAATAAAGTAGGTTAACTCATGGTTAATTAGTTTTGATTAATTTTAAGTGAGGTATCATTTATATATTATTCATGTGACATCAACATCACCATATATACTCTAATTTTGACCAAAATCATGGCTAAAACTAAAAATAACCAATCAATTATGGTTAAAATTAATAATTTTAAAACAATTGACTAAAATAGAAAAAATTACAAAACTTTTGGAAACTTTTTTTTTTTTATCAATTAAACCTATAATATATGTCATTAAGTTTATTTATATCCAATATAAGTTGACTAGATGTAACATCTCCATCCACTACAGCTATATCAATCAATATAAACCAATACTAAAATATCAATGGTAAATATACACTACAATATAAATCAATACTAAATAAAATAACGTAAAAATTCATGAGACCGTCTACCATGAGACCTTATATGAGACAAATTTTTTTATAATCTTATGTGAGACTGAAATTGACCCTATTGAATGAGACAGATCTTTTTATAATCTTATGTGAGACCGAAATTGACCACATTGAATAAGTTGACCCTCCTTGTTGATGCATATAAACTCTATCTTAGACCTACTCATAAAACAATATAACTAGAGATGTTAAATAATGTGGTCCAACAACGATGAAAATATTCCTATCACCAATATTATCCCGATACTTGCATTTTTTTCATTATTGATACAAAAACGGATTGTAATAATATATTTCCGATATTTTTATTTTTCCACATAGTCCGTATAGAAAAGACAAATTTCATCATAATATCTATAAAATATCACGAAATATAGGTATTGATTTGGATATCGATGACTTCATGGTACAAATTATAAAAAAATCGATGAAATATTGATAAATAGGGATATCGATTTCATATTAATGTCTTCATGATACATATTATAGAAATATCAATGAAATATTTGTAAATATTGGTAGAATATTGGTAAATATCGATAAATATAGGGGAAAAATTGATAATATGGGTACTGATATTTCCATCGATACTGATATATACCTTCATCATACAAATTATAGAAATATCGAGAAAATATTTGTAAATATTGGTGGAATATGGATAAATATTTGAAAAATACGCTAAATATGGATATCGATATTTCCATCGATACCGATATTTTCATTGATATTTCAATAAAATTAAGATACCTCGGATAAATATTTGTAAATATTGGTGGAATATCAGTAAATATCGATAAATACCAAAAAAATTCGGTAAATATGGGCATCGATATTTCCATCAATATTTTTGTAAAATTAAGATACCGGTATTCCATCAATATTTCTTAAAATTAAGATATTGATATTTCCATCAAAATCGAAATTTTCATTCTTGCCAATGAACTATTCCGTTTCAATAAAAATAAAAGATCATGACTAATTTTTTTAGTTGGTTTACTTAAAAGTCTGTTTTTAGTTGGCACACACCACTTCGAATTGCTCGCTGCCGAGACTACTCTCTGCCGTCGCGAGAAGACTGGCTCTTCGACGGCGGCGATGGAGTGTGTTGGCTGCCTGAGATTAGATCCCCGGCGAGGTATTATTTCTTTCCATGTGAACCTTCATTGAAGAAACCAGTAAAAGAAAAATACTTTCAACACTTTCATCAGGGCTTTTATCTATATAAGTTTTTTGAGGCTAAGAAATTATATTTAGTATTACTGCTTTTGAAACTATGTGATCCTCATGAATTATGATACATTATTATTTTTATTATTATTAATTTGTTTAATTTTAACTATTTAAAAAATTTTAAAGTTTGTTTCACTCAAAACACGCTTGGTCTAGCCCAACGATTAACCGATTGGTCTGTTTACCTGAAAAAAACAATAATAATAATAGATTAACTTTTTAGTAATCAGTATCTGAATATTTGATATTAATAATGCACAATACAAATTTTCAATTATATATTTTTTATCCTAAAGTTTGATGTCTTCAAATTATATTTAAAAAATTATAATACCATAATAATAACATGACTTTTATAGGTAATCAAACACTAATTAACCAAACATCATTTTCAATGTTAATCTAATTTTATTGGAAGTCAAATAATTGGGTTGTATGATTATTTTTTACATAGAATTAAACGTTTAAATATTTTGACTTTTTTTTTTTCAATGCAAAACTATGTATAATTTTATTATTACGAATCATTTAGTTTTATATGTGAAAATTGAATGTTATATACTCTTTTATTCAAAATTTTACATTTGAAATATAAATATAATTTTTTTTATTAATAATCCAATTATAATTTGTTTAGCCCGAAGTGTGATAGGGTTGGGTTGGGGTGAGATTGTCTTACGGATCTCATTCCGTGAGACGGTTGAACATAAGAATTATGTAATACTTTTGTGAGACGGGTTGGTCGGGTTGAATATAAGAAATTATGTAATATTTTTGTGTGTATTATGTAATACACTGTACATTAGGTAATACTTTGTATATGTAATATTTTTGTGTGTATTATATAATACATTGTACATTAGGTAATATTTTGTATTATAGGATGTATTTTGAGTTGAGTTGGGTTTGTATTATAGGATGTATTTTGAGTTGAGTTGAGTTATAAGAAAATTTGTAATACTTGTATTATATGATGTATTTTGAGTTGAGTTGGGTTATAAGAAAATATGTAATACTTTTATGTATATCAGGTAATATTTTTTTGTATAACAAATAATATTTTTGTATTATGTACATATACTACATAATATAATACAAAAATATTACCTGATATATAGAAAAATACTATCTAATCCACACAAAATTATTACATAATTTATTATGTCGGATCTAATCTGTCCGCCTCATCTCTCAAAATGAGATCCGTAAAATGATCACACAAAATTATTACATTATGTCCGATCCGATCCAACCCGCCCATCTCACGAAATGAGATTCGTAAAATGATCTCGCACAAGGCCTACCCTAAATTTAAACTTGAAGCTTTTTAACCAGAAATCCATTAAGACTACATTGAAAACGTTGGAACCAACCTCTTTAACATCATAAATTATATATCTCAAATATTGATTATCCCTATATAATCGAAAACATTAAAACCAAATTGCTTTACATCCCGAATGATATATGTTGATGTTAGATTTTGTAGAGTACAAAATTATAATCAAACACCCAAAATTTCGATCCGATTCAAATAAATCAAACCGAACAAAGAAATCAACTAAAATAAGAACGACTCAAATAAATCGAACCGAACAAAGAAATCAACTAAAATAAGAACGGTTCCCAGTGCCTACTAGGGCGAATCGCTAGACTTGTTTTGGTCAGTCAGTTTTGGCCGGACATAACGTTTTTTATATAAGATTGAGAGTAATTTTTATATAAGATTGAGAGTAAAAGTTTTTTATATAAGATTGAGAGTAATTTTTATATAAGATTGAGAGTAAAAGTTTTTTATACAAGATTGAGAGTAATTTTTATATAAGATTGAAAGTAAAAAGCTCTCTACTGGATTAGAATGATTTTCGAACCCTATGAAGAGTAAAAAGTTCTCTAATTGTCTGGATTACAATGATTTTCGAACTCCTTTTCAAGGGGCTTAAGGCCCTATTTATAAGTCTTAAGATACAAAACTTGGAGAATAAGACTCAAATCCCGTGATTTTAGGGCTTAGATAAGGAAAAATCGAGTTAAATCCTATTTAATCGGATATAATTTGATCTTGATTTGTTTTCTTCCTTGAAGACCTCTTCTTGAAATAAACTAACTCTTTTGAGCTCTTCTGTGATGATGACCACAATTTTTGGTCATCTATGTGATTTCTAGGAATGCCTTGAGTGATAACACTTCTGGACCATACCCGTTACAGTACTTGAGCTCGAGTCAAACACGACCTAAACCTAGCAGCCGAAGCGGCCTAGTCGACACCCGCCGGGGCAGCTACTAGCCTGGTCGGCATCGCCGGGTCGGCCCACCGGGTCGGAGGCTAGCCTGGCCGGCATCGCCGGGTCGGCCCACCGGGTCAGAGGCTAGCTTGGCCAGGTCGGCCCCGCCGGGTGAGCTTCTGGCCGGGTCGGCCCCGCCGGGTGAGCTTCTGGCCGGGTCGGCCCCGTCAAGACGGCTTCCGATCGGATTGTCTGGTCGGATTGTTTCCACTCGAACCGGCCCTGAGCCGGGTCGGATTGGTGAAGACCCCAACAATATATATCTCCACTACTGAACTCTATATATACATCTCCACTACTGAACTCTATATATACGAATATGCGATAGAAGTTCACAGATGTTAGATCTTTCATCCACTATCGTACAAGTTACAACCCCGTAATTATTGGAATCATTTTTATTTATTTATAAAAGAATATAACAAAAACTCAATCATAACAACTCAATTTTAAATAATAATAAATTACATTTAACTTAATTAATTAACAATAGAAAATAAAGTGTAATTTTATTTTAATAAATAAAATTGAGTTAAATTATATTTTTTTGGTTTCTATTCTCATTATTTAACTAATTAAGTTAAATTTTTATTATTTTATTAATTGTATTTTTCTAGTTAAAATATATTTTATTGGTTTCTATTTTTATTATATAACTTATTAATTTAACTCAATTTTATTTATTAAAATAAAAACATGTTGTTTTTTTTCCATTGTTAATTAATTACAAAAACTGAATCCTAATAACAACTCAATTTGTTATGATTTAAAATTGAGTTGTTAAGGTTGAATTAAAATTAATTAAGTTCTTATGATTTAAAATTGAGTTTGTTTCTATAACATGTTTTATTTTAAAAAATTATTTTCTTTGATTTCTATTTTTACTATCTAACTTAATTCAATCCTAACAACTCAATTTCTTTATATCATATATTTTATTCAACATTTAACTAATTAATTAAATAATCAATTCAACAATCTATTTTCCATTCTCAAGATTATCACACGTTAAACAAACCATCAAAACACACACCGTACGTAGATATTTATTATCCACAAAAAAAGAAACATTTATCAAAACATACGTACGTACAATATAATTGTGATCCAAAAAAAAATTCAAAAAACAAAATCTATTTAAGTTTTGATTTAAATATAGTTTTTTATGATTTAATATTGAGTTGTTAGGATTGCTTTAAAATTAATTAAGTTATTATGATTTAAAATTGAGTCTGTTTCTATAAGATGTTTTATTTTAATAAACCATTTTCTTTGGTTTCCATTTTTATTATTTAACTTAGTTCAATCCTAACAACTCAATTTTTTTTATATCATATTTTTATTTAACACATATAACTTATTAATTAAATAATCAACTCAACAATCTATTTTACAATCTCAAGATCACATGTTAAATAAACCACCAAAATATATATCTCCACTACTGAACCCTATATATACGAATATGCGATAGAAGTTCACAGATGTTAAATCTTTCATCCACTACCGTACAAGTTACAAACCCGTAAATGTTGGGATCTTTTTTATTTATTTATTAAAGTATACAACAAAAACTCAATCCTAACAACTCCGTTTCAAATAATAATAAATTACATTTAACTTAATTAATTAATTAACAACGGAAATATAAATCACAATTTTATTTAAATTATATTTTTCTGGTTTCTATTTTCATTATTCAACTAAGTTAAATTTTTATGATTTACTAATTATATTTTTTGAGTTTTTTTTTTTTTGGTTTCTATTTCTATTATTTAACTTACTAATTTAACTCAATTTTATTTATTAAAATAAAAACATGCTTTATTTTTCCATGGTTAATTAATTACAATAACTCAATCCTAACAACTCAATTTTAAATCATAATTATCTAACTAAATAGTTAAATAATAAAATAGAAACCAAAAAATATAATTTAACTCAATTTAATTTATTATAATAAAATATATTGTTCAATTTATTTATTTGGTTTCTATTTTTATTATTTAATTAATTAAGTTAAATGTAATCTATTATGAATTTAAAATTGAGTTGGTTTCTATAAGATGTTTTATTTTAATAAATTATTTTCTTTGGTTTCTATTTTTATTATTTAACTTAATTAGTTCAATCCTAACAACTCCATTTTTTTATATCATATTTTTATTTAACATTTAACTTATTAATTAAAGAATCAATTCAACAATCTATTGTCCAATCTCAAGATCACAGTTAAATAAACCATCAAATCAAAACACACACCGTACATATATATTTTATTACCCTAAAATTTTTTTATCAAAACATTACATATTTGATTACCCTAAAAAAGAAACATTTATCAAAATATACGTACAGTACAATTGTGATCCCAAAAATATAATAAAAAAACAAAATCTATATCCGTTCAAACTATATATAAATCTCCACTATATATGCGAATGTGTGAAATAGAAGTTCCCCAGGTGTAAAATCTTCCATCCACCAGAATACAAAAAAAAAAGTCAAACCTAACACCTCAATTTTTTAAATCTTAAAGAAAAAATCAATTTTAAATCATAATAAATCACATTTAACTTAATTAATTAACAATGGAAAAACATATTCATATTTTGTGTAAATAGAATCCAAATAAATAAATTCAGCAATTTATTATATAATCTCAAATATCACATGTTAAATAAAATATTAAAAAACATTAGTACAATTTTTAACCCACAATTCACATGAGCTTGTGAAAATTTAATTGGTTGATAGGTAACAAGTTTCTGTTCATAAATGAAAATTATCTCAAAATATCATCGATATTTCCAATCTCAAAATCACATGTTAAACAAACCATCAAAACACACACTATACGTACATATTTTATTACCCACAAAAAAAGAAACATTTATCAAAAGATACGTACAATACAACTGTGATCGAAAAAAAAAATCAAAAAGCAAAATCCAACATAATTTGTTATGATTTAAAATTGAGTTGTTAGGATTGCTTTAAAATCAATTAAGTTATTATGATTTAAAATTGAGTTTGTTTCTATAAGATGTTTTATTTTAATAAATTATTTTCTTTGGTTTCTATTTTTACTATCTAACTTAATTCAATCCTAACTCCTCAATTTTTTTTTTTATATCATATATTTATTTAACATTTAACTTATTAATTAAATAATCAACTCAACAATCTATTTTACAATCTCAAGATCACGTGTTAAATAAACCAACAAATTATATATCTCCACTACCGAACCCTATATATACGAATATGCGATAGAAGTTCACAGGTGTTAAATCTTTCATCCACCACCGTACAAGTTACAACCCCGTTATTGTTGGGATCTTTTTTATTTATTTATTAAAGAATACAACAAAAACTCAATCCTAACAACTCCATTTTAAATAATAATAAATTACATTTAACTTAATTAATTAACAATGGAAATATAAATCACAATTCTATTTAAAAAAAAAATTCTTGGTTTCTTTTTTCATTATTTAACTAACTAAGTTAAATTTTTATGATTTACTAATTATATTTTTTGAGTTAAATTATTTTTTGTTTTCTATTTCTATTATTTAACTTATTAATTTAACTCAATTTTATTTATTAAAATAAAAATATGCTTTATTTTTCCATTGTTAACTAATTGCAAAAACTCAATCATAACAACTCAATTTTAAATCATAATTATCTAACTAAATTAGTTAAATAATAAAAATAAAACCCAAAAATATAATTTAGCTCAATTTAATTTATTAAAATAAAATATATTGTTGAATTTATGTATTTGGTTTCTATTTTTATTATTTAATTAATTAGGTTAAATGTAATCTGTTATGAATTTAAAATTGAGTTGGTTTCTATAAGATGTTTCATTCTAATAAATTATTTTCTTTGGTTTCTATTTTGTTATTTAACTTAGTTCATTCCTAACAACTTAATTCTTTTATATCACATTTTTATTTAACATTTAACTTATTAATTAAACAATCAATTCAACAATATATTTTCCAATCTCAAGACCACAGTTAAATAAACCATGAAATCAAAACACACACCGTACATACATATTTTATTACCCTAAAAAAAGAAACATTTATCAAAACATATTTTATTACCCTAAAAAAAGAAACATTTATCAAAATACACGTACACAGTACAATTGTGATTCTATCCAAAAACAAAATCTATATCCGTTGATTCCGTTCACACTATATAAATCTCCACTACTGTGCCCTATATATGTGAATGTGCGATAGAAGTTCCCCACGTGTAAAATCTTCCATCCACCAGAATACAGTCAATCCTATCACCTCAATTTTTTAAATCTTAAAGAAAAAATCAATTTTAAATCATAATAAATCACATTTAACTTCATTAATTAACAATGGAAAAACATATTCACATTCTGTGCAAATAGAAACCAAATAAATAAATTCAGCAATTTATTTTATAATCTCAAATATCACATGTTAAATAAAATATTAAAACACATCAATACAATTTTCAACCTACAATTCACACGCATTTATGAAAATTTGCATGGATGAATATCCCGATATTTCTGTTTTTTTCACGTGACTATAACAAAATATTCTTAGATCTTTTTATTTTTTCACATAACCAATGAAAAATTATGTATCGATTTCAATGGTAGGAAAATCGATAAATATATAAATAAATGTCGATAGGATATTTGGGAAGATACCAATATTCCCCCGTATGGTTCGCAATACGTCATCAAAGAAGTCAAAACATTGACTTGAAACCCGAGTTTAACAAAACCTCGAATAATTCGCAAATTTCAAACCAGCGTTATAACAACCCTCCCAGAATTCTCGCCCACAATCTGTTCGTGAAAATGCCTCTATAAATCAATCCACGCAAAATCTTGCAACAAAATCTCCATAAATGATGACAGTTAAAGGCGGAACCACACCTGCGTGTGCTGCGTGCAAATATCAGCGCAGAAAGTGCACTCCCACTTGCCCACTCGCCCCTTACTTCCCAGCAAACCAGCTCAAGACCTTCCAGAATGTTCATCGCCTCTTCGGCGTCTCCAACGTCACCAAAACCCTCGAGAAACTCAAGACACGAGACGAGAAAGAGGACGCCATGAAATCCATCATCTTCGAGGCCGAGATGCGTGACAGGTTCCCCGTCCACGGCTGCTGCGCCATCATCGCCCAGCTCCGACTACAGCTGCATCTTGCCGTCGACGAGCTGCGCGTCGTCCACGCGCAGCTCGAGGCCTGCCGAGACCAGGTCAATAAACAGGAGATGGAGATTGTGCCGTTTGGAATTAATAATGGTGGTTGTGATAATGTGTTCTTGTTGGATGAGGAGGTTAAGCCTCTGCTGAGCTTGGATGGGTTGAGTAGTGAGAGTAGCTTGCTTGCGATTCAAGCACAAATGGATGCGTTTGGTCTGCAGAAACAGGATCTGGTGGGGGTTGGTTTCGGAGTGGATTGTGAGGAGGAGAAATTTATAAGCAGTTGTGATTCGTCGGAGCAGATGTTGCCGGCGGCGGAGAAGAAGGGTAAGGGTTGTCGGAGGGAGCTGAAGACGGCGGCGGCGGGCTTCAGACTGACCACCGTGAAGTGAGTTATCGGGCCGGGCTTGGTGAAATAGAGCTTTAGTCTTGAATTATGCTGCCGGGTTCGGGCCGGGTTGTCGGAGCTGTGGGCTTGATCTGAATTAGAGGGAAGAGACAAGACAACCGAGTTTTGAAGTTTTTTGCACATTTGATTTTAAGTCTTTTTGGGTTTTATAGGTTTGATGTGCGGAGGGAGATTATGAGTTTTGAAATTTGTATTGATTTTATTATTTGATAATTTTTTTTAATGCATTATTCACCTGAGGTTTTGTGGCACTTTTCGTGATTGACATGGAATAAAATATAAAGAGGTTGAAACTAGCACCACAAAATGAGAAGCACTAGCCAAATAAAATAAATTGGTGGAAAGACTAGATCACATTATATATGCTCAAAATGCAAGTTTGATTTTTTAAAGATGCCATGAGAAGATGCTATGAGAAAAATAAACTTTGCAATAAGAATAAAGATATGAAAACCATACACTATAATGGGCACATCTACTAAGTAAAGAGACTAACTATATTAATGAGCATTTAAGGTATTTATGCTCACTAAGTAAGTGGAGCTCTCAAGGAGTTGGAAAGTCATTAGCCACAAGGAGTTGGAAAATCATTAGCCAACTGTCATTAGCCACAAGGAGTTGGAAAATCATTAGCGGGTTGGAATCATTAGCGAGTTGGAAAATCATTAGCCAACTGTCATTAGCCACAAGGAGTTGGAAAATCATTAACGAGTTGGAAAATCATTAGCTAACTAAAGAGTTGGAAAGTCATTAGTCACAAGGGCTTCGAAATGGGCCTCCTCAATGGGCTACCCAATAAGCTTTTGTGTTTTGAGATCGCAAATGAATAATGTTGTCCGTCATGTTCCAATATCGGATGCAACATCTGACCACCAGCCAAATAGGTTTCGGGAGTTGGAAAATCATTAGCCAACTAAGGAGTTGGAACGTCATGTTCCAATATCGGATGCAACATCTGACCACCAACCAGATAGGTTTCGGGAGTTAGAAAATCATTAGCCAACCAAGGAGTTGGAAAGTCATTAGCTACAAGGGCTTCGAAATGGGCCTCCTCAATGGGCTACCCAATGAGCTTTTGTGTTTTGGGCTTCGCAGATGAATAATGTTGTCTGTCATGTTCCAATATCGGATGCAACATCTGACCACCAGCCAGATAGGTTTCAGCCACTAACTTCGTGCATTAATTTTCATTCACCAAAAATCCGTTTTAAGAGCGAAAATACACTTCGATCATCTACTCGAAACTTAGAACGACCTACTTTCACATTTGCTCAACTTTGACTCCTCAAAATAATGGTCAAATATGTGTGGTCAAGACTTCCTACAAAAGTCAACATTGACCTACATATGTAATTGGATCAAAATCAAGTATTCTCAAAATCAACAAATTATTATCTTTGTAATTATCTTTTATCAATTGGTATTCAGAGAATAGGGGTGTGGATAAATATCGAGATATCGGGCTTACCGTATCGAATAAATATTGAAAATATCGAAATTTTGATATACCGAATATTTCGGTACAATATCAATATGGTATTTTTAAAATTTATGTATTTCAATATACACTGAAAATATTAATATTAATTCAACGCTAATAAATTTAAAAAATATAATATTTTTCATTTCAGTATATCGGTATGGTATTTTCGATACACCGAAATTTTGGTATATATATTTTTTATTTCGGTATAGTAGTATTTTCGGTATACCAAATTTTTTGATATGAAATACTAAAATTTTATTTCGGTATAGTAGTATTTTCGGTATACCAAATTTTTTGATATGAAATATTGAAATTTTATTTCGGTATAGTAGTATTTTCGATATACCAAAATTTTTGATATGAAATACTGAAATTTTATTTCGGTATAGTAGTATTTTCGGTATACCAAATTTTTTGATTATTTCGATATAGTAGTATTTTCGGTATACCAAATTTTTTGATATGAAATACTGAAATTTTCGGTATGGTAACCGTATGAATTTTTCTATACCGAAATACTGAATTCGAACCAAAATTTATTTTAATTTTCATATTACTCGATGTATATATATATATATATATATTTCATATCCAAATTCCAAATTAACCTAGCTCAATTCCAAATTTAATATATTTTTTAATTTTTATAGTTTTGAATTGTTGTTGTATATTAGTTAGATATTATATGGATTGTATAAATTAAAAAATTGTAAGACTATTATTAATCTATGTTTTTATTGCACGAATAATCCAATGAATTTGTATTAATTTTATTGAGTTTTTATATAATTTTGATTTGTGGAATATGTGTATTTAAATTTTGTAGTTGGATTTTATTTACAATGCCTATAAAAAATAATTAAAAAACTTCTTTTTAATTTCAATTAAAAAGGAGGTTTTTACTGAACCGAAATAATATTTCGTTTTCGATTCGGTTAACAGGTTTTCCCCTGTTACCAACCATCCCACAAGAGAAGTATTTTTCTTAATTTTCTTGATATCTAATATGTTCATTCAGTAACTATACATATTATCATTAATAATTAATTTATCCATAAGTTATTTTATTTAACCTAAAAAATCAAATTAATTTTAAACCCTCCCAAAGAGAATCGAACTTTATTCTCACAGATTTAATACAAATTTCAGATTATTTCCGTTTTGCATTTATAAACACAGCAGAAGAGAAATTTTAAAAATAGAGTATATAAATTAATCAAACATTTTCTTAAAAAAAAAAAAAAAAAACGGATAAAACATAAAATTGATAAAATTGCAGCAGCTCTCATAATCAAAAATTTATCTTCTCATGCTAAGAATCGGCATAGCGTATATCGCCTTTTGTTTTAGGCATTCAATCACAGAGCAACCCAATTTTATTTTCCGTAATAATTCAAAAAAAAAAAAAAAACAAATTACTGAAAAATTAAGAAATACATCGAAATCGACATATATAAAACAGAAAATGATTTTTAAAAAATGGGGAATCATCAGAGACTTAAATACGACTAATCATGGAAAATTTTAACGATCATATTGTTGCAGTATTTTTTTCTCATCATCTGATTAATGCATCGAAAAAATATAGAAAGAAAAGAAAAAGGGAAATTATAAAAATCTATGAATTAGAAATTTAGAATGAAGAAATACCTTACCATTAAAGCTGCTGCGGAGAGAGAGGAGTCATATTCTTATATAGAAGATAAATAAAATCAGTGTTTATATTTCGAAAACCCTAAGTCCCTTTTTTGTGGGCCTTGCTAAATGGGCCGTAATAAAATCAACTTCGGCCTGGTCCAATATGTATTTCCAAGGTTTCCATTGGAATATTTGGATTCCTTTTTGGTGTTTTTATTTGAGAATGTGATGTAATCAGAAGAAAAATGTGGGTTAGATATCTTACTCCATAACAAGGGCCCTATTTTGAATACAGGGCCGGGCTTTTTAAGACGAATGGGCCCATAGATTTGGGTTTCACAAAAAAAAAAAAACTTTTAGGGGTTTAAAATAATTATATATATAGGTAAAATATTATTACAATAAATAAATTTCTTTTGTTTAACATTAAATTTATACAATTGAGATTAAGAGTCAATTTTAAAAACTCAATCCAGTCATAGGATATTGATAGATCCGACCCTGTTAAAAGATGTTGATGTAAATAATTTATTTTGACTTACACAATTATTTATGTGCACTTTTTAAATCCATGTAATTAGGTCAATCTGATGTGGGGTGCATTTCACACGCCCACACACGCGCACACACACCCAAATCCTACTTTCGTAGTTATGTTGATCTAACATTTTTGTTTGGCAAACTTAACCTTTTAGTTTGCCGAATCTTACCTTTGAGTTATGTTCGCATAACCTTTTGCAGTGTATGACAGACCTATAATACTTTTCAAAATCTTTATGTTGAAATAATATAACATTTATGCATAATAATATAACCTTTTTATTATAATAATATAACATTATGTTGTTCTTTAAGTACATAAATGTTATGATATTTGTACATAAATGTTTTACTAATATAACATAAATATTAAATTATTATAACATAAATGTTAAGTCATACTATATGAATTTTTATAGTGAAAAAGTCTAAGTAATATCACTTAAAAGTTATGATATATATATATATGTAAATGTTATACTAATATAACATAAATGTTATACTCGATTAACATAAAGGTTACAGAACTTTTAATTATGTTTTTTATACTAAAAAAATTTTAAGTAATTTTACTTAAAGGTTATGATATATGTACATAAAAGTTAGACTAATATAACGTAAAAGTTATACTCGGTTAACATAAAGGTCATGTCATAAATTAAAAAAAAAAATTTGGATGCGGATTTGGATCGAACCTGACCCAACCCGCATGCATCCAATGCATGGATCATGATTCATGTATTTGGTACACGCAAACACTTCTATTAAGATGGAATGAACTGGATGGAGCCTCTGTCTCATGTAATGTGATCTGCAAGACTTCTTCTCAAATTTGTGTAAAAAAGTTTTTTGTGTTTGCTCAATGTTGGATACCTTATTTGATAGGTTTGAATAAATAGGGTGTGCTCATTTTTATTATTTGATTTGAAATTTGAAAGATGTGTAATCATGGTTAATTCTTTTTTGCTTGCCTCCATCTATAAAACTTTCATGTTTCGAAAACAGAAATAAAACTTTGTTGTCAATTAGATCCTAATAATTTTTAGGTATGAATCATGATTTTAGCTGACTATTCTTTTTTTTTTTTTTTTATTGAAAGGTAAGAATTTTATTTGTGAATTAAATTTGAACAATAACTATGAAGACGATGATCTCCAATAAAATTTGAACGTTCCATATAAATAGCAAAATTAGTGTGAAAATGAGAAATCTTAAAAAAACGTGGACTACATCATTTGTTTGTCTCTTAACAAAGTACATAGAACTAAACACAATTTCTAAATGTTTGTTTAGTGCAATGAAAGTTCATACAAATATAAACTTTCTATTAAGTGAATAAATGTTTTTAAATTTTGTTTGATAAAATCATTTTGGGTAACTTCAGAACGTTTTTTTTTTTTTTTCCTCTCTTTAAATTGCAAATTTTCACTTATTTATTTAACGATAGGATCCATTCAAAATATATTTACTAAACATATAAATAATTTAAAAATATAAACACTCAAATGTCGATCATAAAAATGATACCAAATCAGCTCTAAAATTTAGCCAGTGTATTTGACTCTTGACAAGGCTAAGTCTATTTAATAGTAACGAAATCAAGAACGGAGATTTAGATTAGTTTTTTCTCTTTTTTTTTTTCTTTTCTTTTTCTACTCCTTCATAGTTGAAAGAAAATTAATTTCTTATCTGCAAATAATCTATAAGTACCATAGATTTTATGGGTTTTTAAATAAATAGATAAAATATGTGTGGATAATAATAAAATCAATAATATGACGTGGTCTTATGAATATAATTTCGTAAGAGTTTCACAAGGGTCTAATTCGAATTGAATTAATAACTAGTTTTGCTTATTTGATTTTTAATTTATTATCATTTGTTTCTCTCTTGCTTCATTGCATATACGGAATGTAAATTATTTTGAGACATTAATTACTACATATTTCAGACAGCTAGCTCTTAATTAATTGTACTAATCTGCTGCAAATTCCAATTATCATCTATAATAAATATAGCAAATCCCATTTGAAATTCACAAAATTTTAATAATACCACCAATATATATTTATTTCCATCACAAATAAAACGCACCAAATATTTTGGGAAAATACTAGATCAATTTTTCTCTCTCGATTTGATGGACTCAAGATTTTTTCTTCTCATTTTTCTGTGTTTTCTTGTCCAATTCTCTCATGGGTAATAAGTAATTTTTATACAAAAGAAATATTTAATCTTTATTATTTCAGAATTTAGACCATTGTTTATTTCTTTTCTTTTTTTTGTATTATTCCTTTTTAAATTAGAAAAGAAAGGGTGCTGAAAATGAGGACTGGCGTTTCTTCGGCTACATTTGATCCAACCCATGTTACTCAGATCTCTTGGAGCCCCAGGTACCCTCGATCTTTTGTTCGATTATCTCACGATCAAAACTACGTAGTTTTGAAATGGACGAAAAAGATAGAAGATCTTGATTGTATGTATGTGTATTTAATTACATACATTGGTTAATGACGACATATATGAATTTTTTCTTGGTGGATATTGGATTTTACAGGGCTTTTCTATACAAGGGATTTTTGACTGATAAGGAGTGTGACCGCCTGATCTCTCTGGTTAGCATTTTTTTTCTTTTTCTTTTTATAAATAAATTGGTTTGGTTTATATAAATGGCAAAATGACAAAATAATATTGAGACATTGTCATATAAGTGTTTTGTAAAAATAATCTAGGTGTGACCGAAAACTATAACCATTGTGTTTTGTAATGAGGAAATTCAATGAGAGATATTTGATTAATCAATTTTTTGTGTGTAGGCTAAAAAGGATAGGATGGAGAAATCTATGGTAGCCGATAACAAGTCCGGCAAGAGTATAGAGAGTGAAGTTCGCACGAGTTCCGGCCTGTTTCTTGACAAGTCTCAGGTTCGTAAAATTATTAATACAAGTCATAAAATAGTCTCAATCGAATATATATTAGACTAAGTCCTATACATAATGGTCCAAAATAGTTTCATGTTAGACCGGTTCAATAACGTATAGTTATATTTATTTATGATGGATCAAATATTTATAAACGGCATTCAAAATTCTTTAGTAACACGAAAAATTTGCTGAAACTTTGCTTCGAATCATTGAAGGATGAAATAGTTTCGAACATTGAGTCGAGGGTAGCTGCATGGACTTTCCTCCCTGAAGGTAGTGATCGGATACAACTTGTTCGATATTTTCTTGTGTTGATCGATATATCTTAATCGTTGGTTGCATAATTGACTATATAGAGAATGCCGAGGCTATGCAGATATTGCATTACGAACTTGGCCAAAAATACGAGCCACATTTCGATTATTTTGAAGATAAGGTGAATACACAACTAGGTGGTCATAGAATTGCAACTGTTCTTATGTACTTGTCTAATGTTACTAAGGGTGGAGAGACAGTTTTTCCTATGTCAGATGTAAGTTCTTTTTTTAAAATTCATTGGTCTTTTGATTTCACAATTTCATTGTTATTATCTTATGAATCTTGTTTGTTGTTCATTATATTGATTGAACAGGCAAGATATAGACAAGTCAAGGGTGATGAGTGGTCTGATTGTGCTAAGGGAGGATATGCAGGTAAAAAATTGAACTTAACATTTTGTATGCTACATAAGAGATAGAGACGATTTCTTACTACGTCTCGTTTTTCCCTATTACAATAGTGAAGCCTATAAAGGGCGACGCGTTGTTGTTCTTCAGTCTTCACCCGAATGCAACTGTCGACCCTTCAAGTTTGCACGGAAGTTGTCCCGTGATTGAAGGTGAGAAATGGTCCGCGACAAAGTGGATTCATGTGAGGTCGTTTGATAGGATATTTTATCAACAAAGGAGCGACGAGTGTGTCGATGAGAATCCGAGCTGCCTTGCTTGGGCTCTTCATGGAGAATGTGATAAAAATCCCAAATACATGGTGGGATCTAAAGATTATAGGGGTTATTGTAGGAAGAGTTGCAAGGTATGCTAACATTTATTTGGACAATAACAATTGGTGCAACTATTATGAAGAGTTTATGAGACTTCAAAGATTAATAGTTGTGTTGTAGTTTTAAAGTTGTATCAAACTTGCAAAATAAATAAACACTAACATTGAACTAGTCCAGCAAAGGTCGGTTCGGATCTTCTATTATATTTGGTGTTGCATATTATACGATAAGTGTAATTAGTAATGTCATTTGATACACATGACATGTAATGATTATTTTGGAGCAGAAGATGTAATACCAAGTATAATAGAAAATCTGATGTGAACAAAGTAAACGAAATTGGGCCTCCTATTTAGCAAACCGGATCTTTTGTACAAAAATATATGTCCCACTTATGTGTCACATCAAAACTACGTAGTTTTGATATTGAAAAAAAAATTATAATTTATAATGTTTTTATTTTCAAAATCAATATAACATGTTTTGAGATATGATATAGGCGTGGTACATGAATTTTTGGTACAGGAGTCTGATTTGCCTATTTAGTTATGATTTGAATCAAAGCATATTGATTGACCGCAATTTGATAAATTTGTTAGGATAGTCAAAATTAATTGACTTGTATATTGATGTGAAAGGTAGTACATGATTTTATGGGTGTAAATTATCTTTAACTTATATAGTTTAACTAAGGTTGTTTTTACAAGTTTGAATTTAAATTGAATTAGTTTTAGATAAGTAATTCAAGTCATTTAAGTTCGACTTTTATGTCTTTTGCATTAATATATAGATCAATTAATTTTGTCTATCCTGAAAAATTAACCAAAATTATATCAATTTAATCAAATCATGATTTTATTGAGACCTAAAACATATCTTCAAAATATGAAAAGATCCTATAGTTTTAGGTAGAAAAAGTTGGGAAGAACTTGATAATTTTTTTGCTACAATTTTCTAAAACAATTCAAAAACACTGAATTTTGCCTATCCATTTTTTAACCAATCAGGCCCTTCAGGGATATATTAAAGATTTTGTTATCCAATTTAGCCCATTAGCAAGCAGGCTAGGCCCAAAATCACATGATTTGAAATACGGGCCCAAGTTTAAAACTCGGAAAGCCCATTGGCATTTGCCGCGCTTTCCAACTCAAATCCCTTTTGCTCATTTAACAAACCAAAACGACGTCGCAAGCCACAACAATTGTGGAAGAGAAGAATTACCAATTTATTACTACTATGGAGAGTTTCGTTAGATTCCTCAATTATAAACAATGTTTTGTTATTGATAAAATCCTGATTCTTTATTATATTGCTAAATAGCTTATAAATTGTTATTATTTAGCTATCCTTTTCTTATAAAGTAATTTTGCCTCTTAGGATATACTATCCATGATAACTTTTATATTAAGATATGTTTGGAATGTGAATAAGTAGGATACTCAAACTTTGAATAATAATTTGTGCTTTTTATGAGATATTTACATGGAATTTTTATCGAAAACATCACTACAATTGAATATTATATTATTTTAAGTTAGTGAATTGTGATGAAAATTGTAGAATAATGATCTAATGATTGGTACTGGTGGAATGGAATTGGATTATAAAAAATTGAAATATTAAAATGCAGTATTTGAAAAAATCTTACAAGAAAATTAAGATGGTCGGATGAATTCATCTTCAGTCCAATGACAAGTTAATTTAACAAATTTGTAAATTTCCAAACCTAAATAAATAATAGCATCTACTAAAACATATATTGAAAAAACACAAAATACAAATCAAACCTAGCCTTGATTTTGTGAAGATAGGGAACCAAAAGGTGACGAGGATTACCATTAACGTGGGAAATTTGGGCACAATATCCAATTTGTTTGCCCAATTAAAAAAGAAAGTGAAAAATAAAGGAAATCAAGAAAACATGATATTAACAATATAATAACTCTTTATATCAACAAAATTAAATAATGCATTACTTTTCTATCATAAATGATAGTTTTGTTACTTTTTCAACCATAAATTAAGAAAATATACAACATTGTCATTCTGATAAAAAAAATTCGCGTGTGGCATTAAACAATTTTTCATGTAATATATTAAACAAATTTTTTGTGTAAGGTCGAACTTTTTATATAGCCCCTTATTCAATTTTGTTGTGTAAAGTTTAATTCATGTAAACCAAAATCGTATAATGACTTATTTCATTTTCTTGTGTAAGGTATAATTCATGTAAACCAATTTTCCTGTAATGTCTTATTCCATATTGTGTAACATCAGACACAAAATAGATTTTTTAGTTTTTTCAAACCAATAATCTGTCAATTTTTTATTTAGAGATAGAAAAATAACAAAATTATAATTTATGTTAAAAAAAAAAACTCTTATATGTAAAAATAAACTCTATTATTAATATCCAATTTCTATACACTAAAAAATAAGAAAAAGAAAAAGGGAAATAGGCATTTTAAGTGGAGGTGGGGCCATGGCGAGAGTGAGTGATGGGAAGGCGTGCTTCCGGCAAGAAAACCAGCAGCGTCGCCTTTCTGTTATGTCAGCTTCAAATTCCGGCAAAAGTGTTTGTCTTTACTACATCCAACTCCACTAACCAATGCAATGTTTTTGTCACCTAAACTCCATTCTTTTTTTATTATTATTTTATAATATTTTATCATTATTATGTATTTCATCCATTTCATAATAACTATCATCATGGAAAATATATTTTGTTGCAAATTGTTTGTGTTTTTTTATCACCAATAAATAGCTAAATATTTTTTTCTCACCCTTGTCATTATAATGTTGGGTAGTATTAGGGCTGTTTCGGTACGGTATATCGAAATTTTTTTACCATATCGAATACCGTACTGAAACTTTCGGTATGCCAAAAATCATACCGATACCGTATCGAAATTTTCGGTATATTGATAGCCGTTTGATACCGAATTTTTCGATATAGCGAAATATACCATCATACCATACCGAAAATTACCGAATTTCCCGAAATATGTAGAAATTTGGGTCCATTTAAAATAATAATAATAATAATAATAATAATAATATATTATTCTTAATATTAATATATTTCGGTATATACCGAAATACCGAGAAATTCTAAATCGCCATACCGATACCTACCAAAATTTTTGACAGTTTCGGTATTTTTCGATACGGTATGTGCGGTATACCAAAATTTTCGGTATTTTGCCCAGCCCTAGGTAGTATAGATATTATTATTGTGCATATTCAATATTTTCTTAATATATGTTAAGCAATCTTGAACGAATGGAATACTACGTGCTCGTGAAATAAAATATATCTACATTTCAAAGTAATTTTTTTAAATATTATTTTAGGAGATTGAGAAATCATTTAATTGATTTATTATACATATATAATGACTATGTTATCCATCATTTAATAGACATAATTAATTAAAATACTAAATAAAAATTTAGTACAGAGATACAATATGTGCAAAGTTAGGATAAAGTTCATTATCTCTTCTTGATAATTAAAAAATGTAGACAAATTGAAACAAATAAAATACTAAAGTAACGTATTAAAAGAAATAGATAAAATTATTGCACAGGCTTACAAATATTTAGTATTTGCTATATTTGATGTTTATTTATAAAACAAAATACAATGTTATAAAATTTAACATGACCTACGAATACTGGTTATATAATAATATACATTTAGTTTCAAAATAACTTTCATTTAAAAAAGTATAATTTGTTTCAATATATCTATAACGTTTTGATTAACGTTTCAATATATTTATTTGATGAAATAAATTAATTATACATATATTTATACTTATTAATTTATTTTATATAACTAAAAAACGACATTATTATTATTATTATTATTATTATTAAGCACTGATACTGCTGCCATTTTCTCAACAAGAATGTCTTCTTGTCCCTCTCTCTCGTCACATCATCTGATCATTACACATCTCTCAAAATCATTTCAATTTCTCTATAAAAAAAACCCCCAATTCCTCTATTTCTTCTTCCAAATTCACCAACACCTCTTTCTTTCCTGTTAATTGCGTGAGAATTCAAGCAGAGTCTGCGACAATTAATGGCGGCGGACAAGATGAGAGAAGATCACTTACAGGCAGTGTGGTTCGCCGCGGGGACGGCGGCGCTCGTCGCGTGCATCGAACGCGCCGTCGTGGTGTCGCTCTTCGCGCACTGGCGAGTGTGGGCGTTCCTGGCTCTGAACCTCTTGCTCCTCGCCATTCTCTTCACCTCCAAACGCCAGATCCGATCGTCGTCGCATGGAGAAGATGATCGCAGCGGTGAATCGGAGATCGAGGTGAAGAAGAGGAAACAGGAGGAATTCGAGGCGGAAGACGGCGGCGGAGAGAGTGTGAAGTCGCCGGAGAGCGGCGGCGCGGTGGAAGAGGTGGTGAAGCAGGAGGTTAACGAGCAGATTTCGAAGGAGGAATTGAATCAGAGAGTGGAGGCTTTTATAGCCAGGTTTAGAGAGCATTTGAACTCTGATGCCAAGGGTTTTCGAAGAAGGGAAAACGCCATTGTAGCTTCTCAATTTGTGTAAGGTATTATGTGCTGGGTTTTAAGACAGTAGTTTAAAAAGAATTGTATTTTTTCAATTTTTTTTTTTTTTTTTTTTTTTTTGGATTTTGGTTGAGGGTTTGCTATTCCAAAATCCAAATTGGAATTTTATTGTTCTTTTTTTTTTTTCCCAATTATTATTGAATGGATGGACTACAATTAGTTTTGCAAATAAATGAGTCTAGTTGGATAGACAATTTGTTCAAGTTTGTTTGAATTTGTTATCCTAACTTCGTAAATTATTCTTGAGTTGGTTTGATAATTTATCGAATCGTACATAAACGAGTTTTAATTTAGAAACTGGAGTTTAAGTCGTTTGATTTGAAGGTTGGGTTTGGGTTGGGTTTACTGTTTACAGTTTACAACTGTAAATTATCCTACACCCCTGTATGGCTGTATGGAGTATTTAGTTAGGGGTCTTTGTTGACATTGAGATCGGTTTTTAAAAAATAATTAAAAAAGAAAAGATAAATAACCAAAAACCAAAAATTGTTTAAATAATAATAAATACATCAAAGGTAAAATAGTCAATATCTACAAAATATTTTATGAACTCATCAATCAAACAAAAATTAATTTAATGAATTTTCTTAAAAAATTAAACATAATTCAAACAAACTAAAGCCATCAAAATGGATTGGGCCTATTGGGTCAATCCATCCCCGATCCATCAAAATGGAAGATTGAATTAAGTATTTAGGAGCCCCCTAGACGAGTTGGTCTGTGGTAGGGTGTGCTTTTGGCGGGCTAACCCGAGGTTTAAGTGAGTTAGTCGGTCTTATTTTTTATTTTTATTTTTTGATTTAACACATATAAAATATGTACATAATAAAGACAAAATTTACTATTTCTAATGCAAGTAACATTGTTGAATATATTAAATTTGGTCACTTATTTATATGAATGAAAGAATTTGAAGAAAAATTCTACTTTTTATAATAATTTTTTGTATTTTACATGTAATTCAATTTATATAAGATTGAGTTAAGAGTAAAAAAAACATTACAAATATTATTAATTTTCTTTTAAAAAATTTAAGAAAAAGAAAAAAAATTAAAAATTCAAATGGGTTGGCCCACCTAACTCACGACCAATCGGTGGGTTGGGATTTTTCCAACCTGCCCTGTTGGTCCATCTTGACAACTCTAAAACAAACATATAATTTGCCTTAAAGGTTAAAGGGTGAATGAATACAATATATTGAATAATAATGCTTCTTTTTTTGCATTATTTTATCAAGAAATCTATTATTGGCTAGCTAAGTAAATACAATGAATTGAATATCATGAATAGTATATATTAGTATATAAGCATTAAAATGCTATATACAAATATTAATACAAAATATAAGATTAGGAACTTAATAAATGTTCCTCTTGCAATTGAATCATTGATAAAATAAAATTAGAAAAATAAAATTAAATCTAATAAGTAATACATAAATATTAAATAAAGACAAAATAAATAATGCAAAAACTCATAAGGGACTGTCTCATATAAAACCTAAGAGAGTTTTATATGATCTTATGTGAGATCGATAATGTTCATATGTTAATCCACTTTAATAATTCATACGAAGTCGTTGTTATAAGGTTTGTGAGATGATAAGATCTACTCAATAAATAATTAAAACATTCACTTTGTTGACTATAATAATATGAAATCTTCTATTATAATCTCATTATTTTTGATACAGTTGTCTAGAGGATATAAAGATAACGCTCCAGAAATTTTAAACACTCTTCTTGTAACACCAATGATCAACTATATGATACTTACAAAAGAATAATGTAGATTTTGAAAAAAAAAAAAAAAAAAAGATTGCTGCTGAGTGTTGCAAATAAAGATGAAAGCAATAGTGGTTTGCTTTCTATAGAAAAATCTGAAAAATGGGATATGATATTTAATGCTATTTGCAATTTATTTACAAAAGGAAAAATTAATTTTCAAATGTTTTGTCTTTTACTTTCTACTTTTTAATTTTTAGATTTTTTGCCTTTTGAGTATTGTTGGTGCTCTTTATTTCCTCATATTTGTTCCCTACCTTTTTGTTTTGTTTTTGTTTTTTTTTTTTTTTTTGGGGGTTTTGACCATCCTAAATTCCCCCCTTTTGACTTGTTAATGAAGATGTAAAGTTAAGAAAAATAAGAGTTTATGGATAAAGACGTTGAAAATAAAATGTATGTGATAAAATAAATTTATATAAAATTATAGGAGCAAATAATTTTTTTTTAATACTGGGGACTCAAATAAAATATGTATATATATATATATATATATATTCACATTGTGTAGTACAAAACTGATTTTCTAGAATTCATAAAATCCACTTTACATATAATAATTATATATTCATTGACATTTTGTAGTATCAAAAACTGATTTAATTCTAGAATTCATGAAATCTAGATTATGCTTTACATGTAATAATATGTAAATGAAATCTAGATTATGTCATTAGATTTATATGAGATTACAAACAAAAATTTGGATTTATGTAACTTTATTATTGTAAGGCCCATTAGCAGTTTTAGGCTAACAAAGAGATTTTCAATTATTGAGTTGGGCTTATTAAATGGAAAAAGAGTTCTACATGCACCAGGCCCACAGTGATACCAATAAATAAATAAATAAATATATATATATATATATATATATATATATATATTATCCTATATACATAAATAGACAGGATTGAGCACACATATAAAAGTGTTTAATAAATCTGTATAAACCTTATATAAGTTCTGAAAATTATATTTGATCCTTGTGAATCAAATCAAATTCAAACCAACATCAATCGAGTTGAATAATTATTGTGTTAAGTATTTTGATTTATTAATAATTATAAATAAGAGTATAAACCTATATAGTTGAATTAAACATAGGACCATTCAAACTTGTTTGACCTTTTGACAAGTTTTCGATATTGTTATTTAGTATTTTTAATCAAATTGAATTTGAACCAACTTTAAATGAACTGAACACACATATAGTCAATAGAATCGAGCAACATATAAAAAACAAAATAATTTTATTTAATGATATATCACCAAAATAAAAGGTTTTTGAAGTGTTGTTCAAACCAAACAAGTCATTGCAATTAGTTATTACCTCTGCATCTTCACCAAATCTACATTAAAAATTGCATTTTAATATCTATGTAATGAATAATCATTAATTTGACAGAGAAAGCAAAGGCCCATACATTTGATTATGCTTAATTTATGTATGTTTTTCTTAATTTAGCTTATGTGACAAAAAGTTAAGAACACTATTTATTTTAGATTTGATCCCTATATTTAATTTTTTTCAATTTACTATTGATATCATTTTTTTTTTTAGATTTTTTAATAAAATAAAATTAAAGGTTGAAAATTGACAGAAATATCCTTACAATGTTCCAATTCAACCCTCATTACTGTGTTCTTATCCCATAAAAGAAAATTGAAGGTTGGAAATTGACTAAATTACCCTTACAACGTTTCAAATTAACCCTCATTAATGTGTCCTTATCCCATCATAATTAGGATTTGAAAAGGAAATAAATTCAAATTAATTTCAAAAAAGGTATTTTAATCAATTCTTAATTTTCAGGGAAAAAAAGGAAAATAATTTAAAATGCTAGTAATTTTGAAAATATGAGACTTTTGGTTAGTGATAATAACAATTTTGAAATAAAATTGGATTATAGTCTAAAATGATTTTGTTATAAAATCTAACCTCTAAAATACATTTGTTGTAAATTAGAGGGAGTACAAAATTTGGAAATAAGACTATTTTGTTGGTATTGTTGTTAAAAAAAAAAATTCGTGCATCGAGATCTCGTAAAATGGTTGGACTTAATGCCACGTGTAAACACTTTTAGGATATGTATATATATTATGCTTGCCGAATAAAAAATGATCACCGAATATTAAAATTTATCGTTTAGTGAGACTTTATATGCTTGATACTTGATGGTATTGTCAAACGACAAAAAAGAATGATTATCGGGATTTGCTAAAACAATTAGGTTTAAAGTCACATACAAATACATTCCAACATAAACCAACGAACAAATCTACTAATAACGAATCAATCTTGTGAACAACAATATACTATTTTGTCGCATTTTGCTCATTGAACAAGAAAACCGACAACAAATCTATAAGTTCATGTTTGCTATATTAGAGTTGAGATCGAACATTGGGATTTGATACCATGATTAGTGCCACGTGCTGACACTTAAATTGCGCATCTTTATTTATTCGGTAAAAGTTATAAATATTAACAATAAAAAAATGTCGTTTAGTAAGATTTTATCTGATTGTGTTGTCGTTCGGTGGCAACAAAATGGAATGTTCGAATCTAGTAAAACTATCGAGTTTAAAACCATGTACAAATCCTTTACAAAAAAATAATAAACTAAATAATCAATTCAAAGTAAAAACATTATTTTTCTTATAAAATAAATAAGATGTAATAAAATTAATAATATAAGAAATTATAATATTATAAAATAAGTAACATGTAATAAAATTAATAATATATTATATAAAAATTTATATAATCTGGTCATAAATTCAGCAGCACACCTAAAAAAGTAAAAATATTACTTTTACAAAATAAAATTTAATTTTAGGAAGGGAAAAAGCAAAAAAGCATTATTGGAAATTTATTTTTCATCTCCCTATATAAAGGACTCGACTCACGTAATAATACCCCCATTTTCTCTTGTTATGTAGAGAGCATAAAACTTCACAAAATTCTTTCTCAAATCTTTACCTCTCTGCGTTTGGTTTCTCAAACCTGTGTGTTGTTGTTTCCCCGACGTTAGAAAGGGGCCGAGGAGTGAGAGAATTTAGAGAGAGAAAGGGAGAAGAGGGGAACAAAATTCTTCAACTATAACTGATTGTTCACTTCTTGGCTGCTTAGATTAGATCTGTTCACTTTTCCCTTTTCTGAAGGGAGCAGACTTGTCTGGTGAGTTTTCTATCGGAAATCACAGTAATTGTGTTTTTTATGGTTAATTGAACTCTTAAAAAAATTAAAATTGAGAATTGTTGTTAATGGCGAAGTTGGTATCTTTGCAGGGGGATGAAGCGTCTGCGCGACGATGTGTTATTGAATCCTCAATTTAAGAGGCCATTTGGCCCTTCGTCTCGGGGAGAACCGTGAGCTCCATTTTTGTTTTGTTTTGTTTTGTTTTGTTTTTTTTTTTTTTTTTTTTCAGTTTTTGCATAGCAGGAATTGGTTTAAGTTTAGTGATTTAATTGTGTTTATTTTATCTGATTTTTGAGTTTTTATTAAATTTTCTTTTGAGGTTTGGTGGTTTAATATTTTTCTGAAAAAGAGTTAATTTCCTTTTGAGGTCCGGTGGTTTAATATTCGTGTGAAAAAAGAGTGGTTTTGGTGATATAAATGTGAATGAACTGGAATTTGTTGTCGTTTTGTTTATCATAACTATGTTGGTACCAATCCTTGTCTTGTATTGGGAATCCAATTGGGATGCCTCCTTTATGAGTGTTTCGAGAATTTGAATAGAAGGGAGGAAACCAGGTTAGGTTATATGCCAATTAGGGTTACTGAGATTATTGTGGGCGCAGCATGGGGTATAAATTTTGGATCTTTATGCTCTATCTGTCTTCCTCTATAGATATATATCATTTGAGAGTGTGGGAAGAAAATTAATAATGAACTTTAGATATGTACATGCAATGCACAACTGTATTTTTAGCAGTTCTATTTTGGTGGAGTTTTTGTAGTAACTGTTGTATTTGTGAGTTTTAGTTGTTCTGTGGATATTGGTTTTAACTTATTCGTTTTTTGTTTTATGTTCTCATGTTAAGGTATGGGATGCCGAATCCTCCCGTCGGAGGTGGAGGTGGAGGTGGAGGTGGCGGTGGAGTCGGTGGTGGCGGTGCCGGTGCCGGTGCCGGTGCTGGTGCAGGTGCCAGTGCAGGTGCAGGTGCCGGTGGTAGCGCTGGTGCAGGTGCTGGTGGTGGCACCGGTGCCGGTGGTGGCGCTGGTGCCGGTGTTGGTGCTGGTGTTGGTGTGAGTGTTAATGGTGCTGGTGGGAGTGTTAATGGTGGTGGAGGTAGCGCCAGTGGTGCAGTTGTTGTAGCTGGTGGTGCGCAAAAACTCACCACCAATGATGCATTAACTTATTTGAAGGAAGTTAAGGACATGTTCCAGGATCAAAGGGAAAAATATGACAGGTTCCTTGATGTCATGAAAGATTTCAAGGCTCAAAGGTAAAGGAACTTTATTTGGTAAGATTAGCTTGTGTGGTTGAGAAATGATGGAAAAGTTGAAACATCTGTGTGTGACTCTTAATTTTTTGTTTTGGCAGAATTGACACAGCTGGTGTCATAAATAGGGTGAAAGAGTTGTTTAAAGGGCATCCTAATCTGATACTTGGGTTTAACACATTCTTGCCCAAGGGATATGAAATTACCCTCACAGACGAGGAAGAGGCTCCAGCAAAAAGGACAGTTGAGTTTGAGGAGGCTATTAGTTTCGTCAATAAGATAAAGGTGGAGTTTTTATTGCTTTATATGATAATAGATTTTAACTTTAGTTTTTGAAAAAGTCCTATCATATAACCTTATACCTGTGCCTCTTTTAATCTGCAGAAACGTTTCCAAAATGATGATCATGTTTATAAATCTTTCCTAGACATTTTGAATATGTACCGGAAGGAACACAAGGGTATTACAGATGTCTACCATGAGGTCTGTGCATCTCCAGTAATCAACTTCTATTCAGTTGCATCTTCTTAAATACTTTGTCTTGACATTTCTACATGCAGGTCGCGACGCTGTTTGAAGATCATCCAGATCTTCTCGATGAGTTCACTAGATTTCTTCCAGATAATTCATCCACAATGTCAGCTCCTCAAGCTGCTTTTGGCCGCATTTCTTTTCATCGTTATGACGAGAGGAGCTCTGCCGTACCCGCAATGCGGCAGTCTCACATAGATAATGTTTATTTCTCTACATGTCATTTATTCATGTATCTGATCTGTCACTTTCTAACTGAAAATTGTATGTCCTACAATCTTTCAGCAACGGTCGCGGAGGGACAGGATCATGGGCCCTCATGGAGAAAGAGATCTTAGTGTCGAGCGTCCTGATTTGGATGATGATAAAACAGTTACGAGGTTGCACAAGGAGCTGAAGAAGCATACAGAAAAAGAAAGTAGGGATAGGAAAAATCGTGATCAGGACGACAGAGATCCGGATGCTGAGAACAATGGGGACACTACCATGCATCGGCATTCTGAGAAAAGAAAATCTGCTCGTAAAATGGAAGACTCAAATTTAGCCTATGATGATAAAGATGCATCAAAAAGTAAGTTGGCAAAACAGTTTGCTTTCATATGAAAAATCATCTTTTGCACCATAAAGTCGAATATTTGTTTATGAATTTTTACTATTATGGATCATATATACTATTAGGTAATCATTTAATGTTAGTAATTATTTAAAATTGTGTACTTGAGTAACCTTAATCTTCAACAAATGCCAAGGTAAAGGGTGAAAAAAGCAAAAAGAGAAACTGAAATGCAAGAAAGGAGGAATAAGGGAATGGGCAAACATAATTCCTACTATCATTTTACCCCAAAATGATGTACATTGTCTTGCTGTCTCTTTCATTCATTTTTAACTTGTTAATGAAGATTTCAATATTTCTGTGTTTGATCTTTCCAGGCATGTACAGTTATGAGTTCAAATTTTGTGAAACAGTCAAAGAGAGGTTGCACAGTGCAGATGATTACCAGGCATTTTTGAAATGCCTTCACATTTACAGTACTGAAATCATTACAAGAAAGGAATTGCAGAGTTTGGTATGGACTTTGTGGCAGGCATAATGTAACATCTGTTAAGATCTTTTTGGTTATTGCAAATACTTTCTGTTTCCTTCGAAACTATGACAACTTCTGCTCACTTTTGTGTTTCCATATTCAATTCCTATTTATTCTTCTAGTTGCATTGACAATCCAGTTTCCTTAGAGTCTCAGCACATTTCATCTCTAATATAGGTCTTTCTTTCCATTTCTCTAACTATGATTCTATAGTTATTTTTCATCCAAACCAGAGTATTATAAGTTATCAGAACGTATCATTCTCCGTATACGCATGACATTTGGTTGGGACATGTTGATTCTATCCAGTTCTTATACAAGATGCTTTCAGGTTGCTGATTTACTTGGAAAACATCCTGATCTCATGGATGGCTTCAATGAGTTTCTGGAGCGCTGCGAGCGTATTGGTAGTTACATATTTTTGCTTTACTTTATGAAGCTTGTACTTTTTTTATTTAAATTGCATTCACTTCTAACCAAATTCCTATTGTGCAGATGGATTTTTAGCTGGTGTTATGGGCAAAAGTAAGTAATTTCCCACCATTGATAATTATTATCTGGTTATTCTGTTATGTATGATTACCTACCACTCCCTCCCTGCTTTTAGTAGAATAGTCAAGTTTAATGAGTATCAGCTGCTATTCAGCTTTCTTTGTTTCTTATTTGACAAATGTGATTATGGATAGCAGAATCATTATGGAATGAAGGGAATTCTTCGAAAGCTTTGAAAATAGATGATAAGGATAAAGAACAAAAGCGTGAAGGGGAAGGAGTGAAAGACAAGGATAAATACAATTCGAAATATTGGGGAAAATCCATCCAAGAGCTTGACCTTTCCAACTGCCAACGCTGCTCTCCCAGTTATCGGCTTCTTCCAGATGATGTAAGAATTTGTGGTGCACATTTTGAAACCATGGTTAGGGAGTATCGATTATATCATCTTAAAATTTGTAATAACAATTTTGTTGTCACAGTATCCGATACCTACAGCTAGTCAGAGGTCAGAGCTTGGTGCCCAAGTTCTAAATGATCATTGGGTGTCAGTGACATCCGGCAGTGAAGACTACTCTTTTAAACACATGCGGAGAAACCAGTATGAAGAAAGCCTGTTTAGATGTGAAGATGATAGGTATATAATCTATCTTTTTACAATCCTGTTCCGTCTTGCTGTGTCACTGGTATGCTTAATTATGGGAAAACACTAATAGTGGTGGTGTTGTTTAATATCACAGTTTTTGTTTCATGTGCTTGCTGCCTGTATCTGTATCTTAATATTTTCTGCATTTTGTTTTATATCACATATTCATGTATCTAGTGTTAGTGAAAGAATAAAATGTTTGAATCAGTGTGGCACAAATCATATCCGATTATGTCTCAAAGTTGACATCTGAGTTTGTCCAATATCGATGTGATTCTCTGTGCATTCTCATTTTTGGTTAATATTTCAGGTTTGAACTAGACATGTTGTTGGAGTCTGTCAGTTCAACTGCAAAGCGAGCAGAGGAACTCTTGAACAGTATTAATAATAATTCAATTGGTTCAGACAGTCACATAAGAATTGAGGAACATTTCACAGGTTTGTCATCGTCTCATTGCAGAATCCTGGATTGATACACTTCTGAGGAGCTATTTATCTCTCATTATTTTCATTTCTTTTTGCCATAAAGGTATGCATATCAGTGATTAAGGGGTTTTTTTTGTTTTGTTTGTAATTTAAAAAATGCAGCTCTGAATTTAAGATGCATTGAACGCCTGTATGGTGACCATGGTCTTGATGTCATGGACATATTGCGTAAAAACCCATCTCTTGCTTTGCCTGTTGTCCTAACCCGCCTTAAGCAGAAGCAGGAGGAATGGACCAAGTGCCGTTCAGATTTTAACAAAATTTGGGCTGACATATATTCTAAGAACCATTACAAGTCTCTCGACCATCGGAGTTTCTATTTCAAGCAACAAGATTCAAAGAACTTGAGCACGAAATGTAAGTTTGGAACTATTGCTGCAAATGATCCCACTTGTATTTATGGTATTAGTTCTGGCATGTGCTTGGCTTTTGAGCTTATAGTGACCTGCAGGTAACCACTTAAAGTCAATACTTTTGGGACCTCGAGAATGATGACATTCATGCATAATGTCGTCTTTGCAGTTTCTGAATTATTGTTTGGTTCGAATAAGCCTTTTTTCTGCTGAAAATTTCTGTTACTTATGATCTTCTACTGCTTTTACATCTCTTAATTGGTACCATCAACTTGTTTTTCCTTTTTTTTTTCATGTTGTTTTATTAATGGGGTTTTCTCAGAATCTTTTATTGCATCTAAAATTCTATTTCAGATTTATGATTGAGGTATGGTAATGTGCTATTGGCATCAAAGTCAAAATGATTAGTTATCCAGAGTCACCTGTGCAACTTAATATGGATGGGACAATGATTTCTTACCATCTATCTTCTCCTTGTTGCTGACAAATTATTGTTTCATTCTTCTGGACAGCCTTAGTCGCAGAGATTAAAGAAATCAAGGAGAAAAAGCAAACAGAGGATGATGTGCTTCTTAGTATTGCCGCTGGGAATAGACACACTATTATTCCAGACCTTGAATTTGAATATCCTGATGCTGAAATTCATGATGATATTTATAAGATTATTCAATACTCATGCAAAGAGGTTTGCTCTACAAAAGAACAATTACATAAAGTTTTGAGGTTCTGGACATCTTTTCTTGAGCCAATGTTGGGTGTTCATTCCCGGCCACATGGTTCTTTCGCTACTGAAGATGATGCTGCATCTAAGCAGCGAATAGTGAAAAATAGCATGGGAAGCATAATGGAAATTGAAGATGGTCCCAATGCTGATGCTACAACCACAAGCTTGAAGCAACTAAAACTTAATTGCAATGGTGATTCAACTACATCACCTCAGCAAGTGAACTTCAATCGGATTAGCTTCAGGAATGTGGATTCTTTGGCTAAAGAAGGGCATACCGTGCCTTCTGCTGATAAATTAACCAACTCTGATGTAGCTGTTACTTCAGGATCAGATGCTAATCATGGTATGCTTTTAGGAGAAACCCTGAAGGGTATATGTCTACTCATATTTTAAAGTTGGCAATGATAGCTTGTGAAAATTGGCTGAAAGTTTCTACATTTTTTCGTGCGGACACTCACAGATAATAATATATTATTTGTAGACTTCCTTTTCCTGATGCTTTCTTTAATTTAGTTCATTTCATATTAATGATTGTTGTCGAATTTCAGCTCATGGTGCAAGCTCCTCGCGAGTGATTAATGGACATAATGGGGAAAATAATAGATCCAAACCCATTACAGATGATATAGTCTCTTCTGAGGTATGAATTTATGGTTTTGGCTTGATTTTAGATATCAATTTGTGTAATTTATGCTATTATTATTTATGTGTGTGTACCACTGTATCTCCCTCTACCTGTCGTCCTTTTGGCATAGCTGCATAATGTTATGAGTTAGGGTTGATGGAGGGGGAAATTGTTGTATTGTCTTGGTTGTTTCAGTTTAATCTCCATGTGCAAACAGGTTAAGGAAACATCAAGATTGAATCAATTGACAAATGGGGAGTTTGCAGAAGGCTCTAGACTTACTGGATACAAGGAAGACCCTGTTGGTCCTTGTAAAAATGAGAAAGAAGAGGGTGAGCTGTCCCCTAATGGTGATTTTGAAGATAATTTTGGTGCCTATCAGGATGGCACTTCACCAGCCATGCCTATGAAAAATCGTGGCACTGACAGAATGCAATATGAAACAGGGAGTCATGAAGGGAATTGTGCAGATGCTGCAGGTGAAAATGGTGCAGATGCTGATGACGAGGATAGTGAAAATGTTTCTGAGGCCAGAGAAGATGTCTCAGGCAGTGAGTCTGCAGCTGATGAGTGTTCACGTGAGGAGCATGAGGAAGAGGAAGATGGAGAGCAAGACCTTGATGGTAAAGCTGAGAGTGAAGGTGAGGCCGAGAATACTAGTGAAGCTCTCTATATTGGAGCAGATGGTGCATCGGTCCCGCAGTCTGAAATTTTTCTGCAGACTAGTAAACCTCTATCGAAACATGTAGCATCTCCATTACTAGGTGACGAGAAAAAAGATCGACGGTTGTTCTATGGAAATGACACCTTCTATGTGCTTTTTAGGCTGCATCAGGTAAAATTATGATTTCTCATCTGTGCTTTTTATTTGTTTGCTTTTATAAATGCAGCAAAGACAATTCAAGGGCCAACCTCTTAGTAATTTTCTTTTGATGCTTCCAGACATTATATGAGCGAATATTGTCAGCTAAGGTGAATTCAGCATCTGGTGAATCCAAGTGGAGGGCAACAAAGGATGATAGTTCTGATCCTTATGCCAGGTTATTAGTGCATAGTTTACTTTCTGAACATATCGGAAGTCATATTGCTCATTACTAATTCACATTAAGTTCTTCACAGGTTCATGAGCACATTGTTTAGTTTACTTGATGGATCTTCTGATAATACAAAATTTGAAGATGATTGTCGATCACTGATTGGAAACCAGTCTTACGTACTGTTTACTTTGGATAAGTTGATATATAAGCTGGTCAAGCAGGTAATCTTCCTAATAAGTAATTTATATAGACCTTCATTGCAGTTGCCTTAAGTTCAACATCCACATATTTCCTGAGTACTGTGTTCATCTGCAGCTTCAAACTGTTTCCAGTGATGAAGTGGACTGTAAGCTTATTCAGTTGTATGAATATGAGAATTCCAGGAAGTCAGAGAAGTATGTCGATTCAGTTTATTATGAGAACGTTCATGTCCTTCTGCATGATGAGAACATATACCGGCTTCAATGTGTAGGTTTCACTTCAAGCAGTATCTTCTATTAACTCATTGACTCAAATTTGATTCTGAGTTGTTTTCATGTTTGTCGTAGGTATCTTCGCCTACCCGCTTATCCATCCAACTAATGGACGATGGAAATGAGAAGTCCGACGTAATTGCAGTATCAGTGGATCCTAACTTTTCATCCTATCTCCACAATGATTATCTTTCAGTTGCTCATGGGAAAAAGTTGTCGTCAGCAGTAATGCTGAAGAGGTATTGACATCAATACCAATCTTGAAATACAAGGGCTTCCTCTTGATTTTAAGAATTGGGTAAATTCTGTGTATTTACACCCTGACATTATCGAACGAAAAAGATGAACAAATTCAGCAGGGACATCGCATTTCGTACTCGGTTGTTTTCAAGACACGTAATGGCATATAAGGCATAAACGTGATTACTTGGAATGAGCTCCGGGTTCTTTGTGGATGGGTCCTCTCCTTTTTATTTATTTATTTATGGATGCTAAAGATTTATGATTTAGACAACTTCTTTACCGCATTTGATTATGTATCTGCTACTATTTTACTTATATGACAATTTCTTTTCTTGTATTTCCGGTGCAATTGCCAGACTGGTTAGTAAGTAAATTTTGTTCCGGTTTGATTTGATTTACGATTTTTTTTGGTAAAGTGGTTATATTGTCTATTTACTTGTTTGGTCAGGCTTTTATAAAGTTAGGCTTTGGATCCTTTTACACAAATTTTTTCGCTAACTTTGACAATGCCTTAAAAGGCTTTTCCCTACTAATGCTAATTCCTCAAACTAATGTAACTAGGGCAAAATGAATGATAAGAAGATAAAAGAAGATCCCATTTTCCTTGTGTTCTTTTCTTCTCCTGAGCTCAATATTTCAAGACATAGTGAAATAAATTGGTTAACCCTACAGAATTTAAATTGAGTTAGTTCAATTCCTTATCTACTTGTAATGCATGCAGGAATATGCTGAAGTATGCTAATCTTGATGAATCTACCGCGCTATGCATGGCTACAGCAAAAGTTCTTATAATGAATGGGTTGGAGTGCAAGATGTCTACCTCTTCAATGAAGGTATAACATCGTCATTTTAGATCGATTGGCTTTCTGATATGGTTGATACGTGTCAATTTTTCTTGTGTTGTTTTGTGCAAAATCATTGGCCACCCATCAATCTAGATTAAAAGCAATTGTAGCGAAAGAAAAATTATGAAAAAGAAAAAGAATGTAAGTACTAGTGATTTCTTAATTACTTTTGTAGATAAGTATAACTCTACACGTCGAGAACTACTTAAGACATTCTTTGTTGACATATACGAATAAGGATTTGTAATCTAGTAATCTACCATGTATTATGGATGGATATAAAGCAATCATCAATAACTAATTCTTTTTATTTGAGAATTTATGTTTTGGGATCAATGTTTCATATCATTTTCCGTATCCTATATTTGAATTTACTTTTAACTATAGTTTTTGTATCTTATAAAAGGTGATTTGGTTAGTTAAAATAAATGTAAGAACGGTTGGCCAGGGATAATATAGTAAGTTTAGATAAAAAAAAATATTGACGTCATCATTTTCCTTTTGAAACCCTCTTGTGGCTTGGTAAACACAATAAATGTGGATAGACGTCAATAAATGTGGATCGACGTCAATAAATGTCTTATTATTATTATTTGAATTACTATGAATTAGCAATTCTTGTGGTGCTGACTTTGGCGCACGATTAGAACCTACAGATTCTGATGTTGCTGCTGTCAATCATCTAAAGTTACTTTCTTCGATCATTTATTGTAAATTGAATTGCCTTGGGTTGTTTGGATTGGATGATTTGAGGATGGATTTGACATCCACATTAGCTAATGCATTGATGGTTTTTTGGATTGATTTTTGAACTAAATTTTGTGTGTTTTGGGTGGGTTGAAATTCATTGATATCAAATCCCTCAATCCAAACACAACCTTATATCCATTTCAAGTATTCGGCAAGATTTCCAATTTCTTATCTGTAAAGTTGACACTATTTCCTTTCATTTGTGTGAAAGATTTCCTATTTGCATTCACTGCCTGGCTAATTCAGTAATTATGTTTCATTTTGAAGTCTGTTTTCCATTTACTCTAATAACAAGACGTCTTTCCAGATTTCGTACGTCCTAGACACAGAGGACTACTTTATTCGTTTGGGACGGAGAAGGGAAAACAGACCAGTAACGTGCAATGATCAATCATCGAGGGTGCAACGGTTTCGTCGGTTTTTGGCAGCAGCTCTGTGATCCGGCTGTCCCTTGGGACGCCATGAGGTACGTATTCTTCGCCTCTTGGGCTAAAATGTCTTGTGGAGTCAAAACACCTCTCCTCCATCCTTATGCTCGTTTTTTTTCTCTTTACAGACTATGCTGTCACTTGATTCATCAAAGAACTGCCCCTGCGAATTCATATCGAACAAATTGAATAATTATAAGGAATCAGTGAGTTGGACCTGATCATAGCGCAAGATTGAAGCCAGCGTTAGGTACACCGTTGATCTGTAGATAAAGAAGCTTGGCCCATAATATTAATTGTAGAGTCTTGTTTTATTTCATCAAATTGCTTTTGCAGTCGAAAAGTCGTCTCCTGTTTCGTCTTTTAGTAGCGTTTCTTTTAAGTTTCTAGCAGTGATACTTTGCTGGGATGGTCATAACCGAGGTTTGGATGGGATTAAGGTGCCATAGAAATAGCAGAATTTAATGTTTTTCTTCGGAACTCGTTTTCTTGCAGTGTGTATAGAGTCCACATGGGAACTTTGTCCATGTCTGTATTTACAACTTCAGTTCATTAAGTTGCAGCACTTTAACCAATCCCTTTTGTGTTGTAACATAGTTACAGCTAAAGTTATAATGCATTTTTCTTTCATCAGTGATGCATTTGGGTGATCATGGTGTTGATAGATTGTGTTTTGGCTTTTTTTTTTTGTAACATGTATTCGTAGATCTGTTTCGACTGAAATGGGTCCAAAATGGGTTATGAACATAGAATCTGAATCTGATGATGATTGAGTCGATTCTGCTCTTAAGTTCATTCCATACTGGACCAGGTCGGAATGGGGTTATATATATATTCTTATTGAGTCATTTGTTGTTGATATGTTCTGTGAATTTTATTTGTCAATGTAAGTTATGTGTATAGTACGATATTATTGATGCATATATAGAAGCACACTGTTATCATACTATAAGCATCATAGCATCAATTTTTGTTTGAAAGTGAATAGTTATAATTGGACTTGTATGCATTCTGATTTATGTATAATATTTAAGATTAATGTCAAAAAGTCAATCTGAATTCTGAAGTGAAAATTTTCAATCTGCAATCTGCTTTTTGGTTTTTTGATTGCATCTCAAAGTTTGTGATTTTTGCAAATTGCAATATGAGACCATTTTATTGTTGAAAATCGAAATTTTCGTTCGACTTGAGCTTTTCAATTGAATGGAAATCAGAAGATTAATTTGAGGTTTTTGTTTGGTTTGAAATTCATGTGGAGTGTTTTGAAGTAAATTTTATATATTTTGGTTAAAAATGTTAGGACATCAAATTTGATTTTGATTGGAAAATTACTTTTGGTTGTATTTGGAAAATCATGTATTTTGAGATGCAATCAGGAAAAAAAAAAAGTTTGCACCAGGTTGAATTTTAATATTAACCCTAATATCTATTACTTGTTATGAAAATTGTTTTATACTATAACTCGATTTCCAACAATATTTTTAAAAGCTTGAATAGGTGAGTAGCTTTAATTAGACTTTTATGCATCCTATATATACTTTTACTCCCTTCCATTCAAAATAATGTGATTTTAGAAATCATATTGTATTTCTAATTATGTGTTGTTTAACCATTTTTCTTTCAAGTTTGTTAAATGATTTCTTATTTTTGAATTTACTTATTTAATCTTTTTAATATTTATTCGTACAAGGTTTTACAACATTTCCTTATTTTAATAAACTCTTACTTCTTTCTTTTATATTATCATTTCTCATGTTAATTTAGAAATGAATGAGTGTTTAAGAACATTTTTGTTCAATTTTTATGTTTCTTAATTTATAATAAAAGCTTTAAAATTATTCTTATATCAAATTGGAGGGAGTATTTATTATTTGATATGAGATTTAATCTGATTTTATACCAGTGCTCGATTTCCTTTTCAATTATTAGTAGCTTAGTTTCTTATATTTCTATAGTTCCCAGTGGAAATATATTAGAAAGATAAAAACTATATCTTTTAACATTTTTAATAAAATTATCATTTCTAGACTACAATGCATGAAAACTGAATTAGTTTTCATCATTATTTAAGGCAATGGAAAAGTGGCGATTTTAGATAAATTCTTTTAGGAATAGTTTTTAGCATTGTTATTATGAATTAGGTGCATGGATCATGATCTGTACAATTGAGTGTGTGCGGGTCGGGTCGGGTGATGAGTTCAGCTCAAAACAGTGCCCAGATTTTTTTTTTTTTAAATTTATGGCATAACCTTTATGTTATACGAGTATAACCTCTATGTTATATTAGTATAACCTTTATGTACATATATCATAACCTTTAAGTGAATAAGTTAGACTTTTTTCAGTATAAAAATTCATGTAATTATTGCTGAATCTTTATGTTATAATAATTTAACATTTATATTATATTAGTATAATCTTTATGTACAAATATCATAACCTTCATGTACTTAAAGAATAACATAAATGTTATATTATTATAACGGAAAAAAGTTAAATTATTATGCATAAATGTTATATTATTATAACATAAAAGTTTAAAATATATTATAGATTTGTAATACACTGCAAAAAGTTATGCGAATATAACTAAAAAGTTACACAAACATAACTAAAATGTTAGGCAGCCACAACAGAAAGGTCAAACGCGCGGGTTAGGGTTTTAGCGTGGACCTAGGTGCACGTGTGGCCGCGTGAAAAGCACCGTCGAATCAGGAACCGCACAGTCGGGTTGATCCATTTGCACAGTTCTTAACCCGTGCACCTGGTGCATATACATCCTATATTTGTGTAGCTTTTAAGTGATATTGCATAGTCAACTCTGATTTCTTTAATTTTGTGGAATAAATTTCAACTTATTATGATGATTATATGTATTTTTCTCAAGATTCTTCACATATTCATTTATAACTAAGTTTATTGATACTCCATTCGTTTCAATACAGAGTCACGCTTCTATATTTTTGGTACAAAATGAGTGTTATTAAATAAAATAAAAGAAAGTAATACTTGCTGAAAAATACCGAAAATGTTAAATAAAGATTGTTCTTTTTCTTGATACTTTGTCTGTTCAAGAAAGATCGTACCATTTTTTATATAAATTAAGAAATATATTTAATACCGTTAATTAAAAGATAACAAATATAAATGGTTAATTTGAACAGTAGTATGAGTATATTAATTAATTAATTTATTTATGCTACATAGTAATTTAATGTTATGTCATATGTTCTATAGATATAAGATTATCAATCAGAACGATTAATATCTTCGTATGGTCAACTTTAATTTTATGCTACATAGTATGATGAACATAGGGAATCTTGTATTCCAATAATTTAATCTGATATTCCAAAATAATTATCAGACACTATGTGTAGTAAATAGCATCTTTAATTAATACATAACGTGTTTATAAGGTAATGAATACACGATGAAACATCTAATATAAAAAAGTGATCTTTCCACATATGTTTGGCACATTTAACACCCTCCGAACCATAATCGTGCTTTACTTCAACAATTACAGACATTTAAATTCGATAGTTTGAGTTAGGTCCTAATTTACACACATATATATTTATTTATTAATGAGTTAGAGGAAATGAAAGATGGTGAATAAATGTGTCAAAAATGTCACACATGAATCTACTATTCTACCAATCAATCATTAGGTGTCTATTTGTTAATGCATAACTACCATTACCATGTATTGTTTTGTGACTTTTGTCTATTTCCATTTAAGCTATTTTATTCAAACAATAAATAATATTAAGTAAAATCTTAGGTCAAAAAATAGAAAAAACATTAAAAGTGAGGAAAATGACCACAAGTTCCATTGTGCAAGAGGTTCCATGGGTCTCAGTCAGTAGTGGGCCATACTAGTGGGCCATACAGATCTTCGTATGGCCCAATTTGCCATTTGCCTTATATTTATTTAATTAGCCGCCACCACTTTTGCAAGGACGTTGACACTAATTCTGCAATTAAATAAATATTTTCAAATATATTAGGACAAAAAAAAAAAGAAAAGAAGAAGTATAGTTTGTCCTCTACTTTTTTCTTAAAGTTTCTGTTTGCTTATTAGCATTAAGTTTATATATTTTTATTTATATTAAAAATAGGGTTTTATACTTTTATATTTACTCTAAAACAAAGTACTAGTATTCTCTGTGTGACCAATGGATCAAACATGTACAAAAAAACTAATTTTAATTACCAAAAAAGTACAAATTAAAGTAACCCTCGAAAAATAAATAAAAGTATAAACATTTCATGTTTTCAAGTAAACAAAAAACAATTTTAAAAAACACAAAACTAATATGACACCATTTCATAAACTCATATATATAATTTCGTGAGAAAATCTATTTTTATTTTCTAATATGTGGATTGACTCAATTTTATAAAATTAAACAGGCGATCTCGAAGGACCTTACTTTATAATTTTTTTAAATACAATTAAAAGAAATGTAGCACTAACTTCCTTTTTCTTTTTTCAGAATTAAATTTCCTTAAGTTTCTGTTTAAGGGTGTAGAATGAAATATTAATATATGAGCGAAAAGTGTAATAAAGTAAAGTTAAGGGTGCAAAATGTCAATTATGCAGAATTCAGTTCAGCTATTTATTCGCCGCAACATCAGTATTGCAGTTTTGGAGCTCCAGAAGTTTCTTCGTTTCATTCCTTCGCAATTTCCGTCCTGCGTCAATAGCGATTCCATGGCTTCTTCCACCACTCTCAAGCGATGGCTAAGGCCCGAGGTTCCCCTCTCTCTCTAAATTTAGTAAAATTTTTTTTTTTTTTTTTTTGGATTTTTTGATCGATGAATTTTCAGATCTGATGGTTAATTTTTGCGCGAAATGTTAGGTGTATCCATTGTTCGTCGCAGTTGGAGTTGCTGTTGGTATTTGTGGAATGCAATTGGTGCGTAATATTTGCACTAATCCTGAAGTTAGGTACTTATTTTATACATCACCTCTGCCATTCATTATATTATTTTATTTAATTTTTAAATTTTAGGTTTATTTTTCCATGATTAGATCTGTGCACATATTCCCATGGGAGGCATATTTGAATGAATAAATTATATTTGATCCGAATGTTTGCAGAATGTTACTTGGGTATTTATTGTCTGGTCTTAGTACAATATTTTTAGTCCACTTGCAATATATCATTATTGTAAATTGATATATGACTCATTTAGTATGAATTTCTTTATTGCAAGTTATTTCCCATTTTTATGCAAATTGTGTTCTATTCCTATGTATGCATGATGTTAGAAAAGCTACTCTAGTTCTTGATTGCCTTATTCTTTACTACACCTATTATTATTGTTACTATTTGTAATGCTCTATATGGCCAATCAGGTGTATATAATTTATAAATTATTTAAATATCAACCTATTCCTATTGTTGGAAGTAAACACTTCAAATGTGGGAATGCATGTTTACTCTATAGAGATCATTTTGTTGCCATTTTTCTTTTTTTGCTTGGGTCCTTTTCTTCTTCGTGTACGATCTTAGTTCAGATCGTTCTGCAAACCGTTAGGATGAATCATATTTTGTGGAAATCATTCGATAAAACATCAATACGTAAATCCAGATGAAGTAAGCATGATTATCCCTCTAAGCCTGCTCTGTTCATCCGAGTTTGAAACAAAATTTTGTGGCAAGAATGATTTGAATACAATCAAACAATTATGCTATAAATCTTGAGTTGAAATGGTGGTGATCTTATACCGTTTTGTTTGTTAATATAGGGTGACTAAGGAAAACAGGAGTGCTGGTGTGTTGGATAACTATGCAGAAGGCGAGAAGTACGCGGAGCATGCTCTTAGGAAGTATCTGCGCAACAAGGCTCCCGAAATCATGCCTTCCATTAACAGCTTCTTTGCCGATCCTAAGTATTGATTTAGAGAACATCTATGTTCCAGTTCAAGTGTAACAACCATTGCTAGTGATACAGATTTGCAAATATTTTGATTTCTTTTCAGTTTACATACAATAATCCCTAGCTCATTTGTGACATAATCAATTTGGTCCTGTAACTTTAGCAGTAGCTATTACATTTAAAATGTCGATAAATTCTTCGAAAAAATGTAAAGGTTATTGGGGAGATGGGGAGCCACAGGGGACCAATAAAGATGGCTATTCTTATTGTTTTCTGCAAATACCAATATTTCAAAAGGCCTTGCCCTGCTAGCCATCCCTACTTCTGCCCAAAATCAGCCCGCGCCCACCTAGTGCCTTCTAGAACATTCGTAAACATTTGATAAGTGTAAAAACATGAGCCACAACTATACACACGAATATATTAAGACTCACAATTCTTAACAGAAAATTGCTACACAATTCCACACCTTCAGAATGCTGTGAGGATCTACTGTGCAGCAATATGAAAGTGTCTAATACCATTAACCAAACACACAAAATTCATATTTCAAACTATGGAAGAGATAGAAGGTCTAATCAAGAATGCAAGCTCAAGAGCACCTCAGCTACACAGAAAAGATCGAGAATATCGCAATTGCATTTAACAGATTAACTATAATGAATGAGTACACATAAACTAGACAAAACAGTCCTCAATGATGCTAAATAACATACAAGTAAACAAACAGAATAAACCCCAATAATCTTTTCGCAGCAAAAAGAAAATCAGAACCTGAACTCTATTGGTCGATTGCAGCAACCTCTTGCCACACCCCATCAACTGCCTCGTTCCACATCGTGACATTGTTGTCTCCAGACGCCACAGCCAGCAAGTTTCCAGTCAAAGACCACGAAACCCTCCAAACAGGGGCTTTAAAGTCCTTCAAAACTTTCCCTTCCCATTGATCACCTTCTTTTGCAACGGTCCATATAACAACCGTCCCATCCTGAGAAGCACTCGCTATAGTCGACTTTGGAAGCCCCAAATTCGGAGCCCAAGCAACGTCCCTCACCCAATCAGAATGCATTTGAAGGGCCGGAAAACAGTCCATTTTCCAGTTACCATTGTACAGCTTCCACACTTTCACCGTGTTATCGCATCCACCAGAAGCAAGCTTCTGAACAGGCTCTGCTAGTCCGGACCCGACTACAGCACCTGGGGCCATAGATGGGGCCCATGTAACCGACGTCACCCCTACAGGGTGAGCTTGGTCGATTTTAGTAGTGTCCCAGCCACTATCCGATCGAGCAGTGTAGACCAAGATATTCCCATCAGACAAACCACAGGCCAAGCAGAACCCTAGCTCGTGAGGTGCCCATGCAATGGAATTCACCGATGATTTGTGGTCGAACACTTGAAATTGAGACCACTCATTGTGATTGCCTTCCTTCCAGATGATGACTTTGCCATCATAAGAACAGGAAGCGAAAACCGAGCCGAACTTGGGGTGGGCCCACGCTACCTGCCAGACTGGACCTTGATGTCCAGTCAAAGTAACCAGATGCTGAGAAGAGTTGCTGCTCACACCAATTAGTTTTATAGTGGCATCGGACGATGCAGTTGCCACACGTTTTCCATAGTAATCCATCGATACATCATGAACGACATCATTGTGACCTGTTTCTATCTTCTGTGCAGGCATATTTTCAACTCAATTTCCTTGAATCGCTATATATTCACTCTCAAATCCTGTTTTATTCGATTTAAATGCAAATTAAAAACCGAAACACTCATCATTGATTACAGGCACAAATCTAAAAGTTCTCTCAAATTTCAATTATCAGTTATCCAGAGAATGCAAAGCTAAACAATTGTTAATTTCACGTAATTTTATCCATGAAATTCATCACAATTGAACCAAAACAGATAGAAGCAACATATCTTTTCAGCTATATCACAATTTAGATCTATGTTTTCATCGAAATTAGAAAATTGACAATCTAGAATTTCTACACACTACACACACTCATAATAAAAATAAAATAAAAATTCTGAACAAACTTATCAATTAACCTAAAAATCCCAGATTATCAACCCTATAAATTTCTCCACAAATCCAATACAAATAATCAAATTATCATTTAAAAATCATAATTTACATAAACAAATTCTTTAAAAATGAATGGAACCATAGCAGTTAAACATAAACGGAGTGGATCTATATATTCTTATCAGATCTCAACGATTTCCGATTGAAAACAAACAAACAGCTAAAATGCATCAAATTTCAAGGATCAGATCAATGGATTTACCTGCGAGAAGGAATCGAGACCAGAGAAGAGCTTAATTAATTAAAAAAAAAAAAAAAAAGACGAACAAGAAAAGAATTTAGACACGGATTGCAGTAATCAAATGCGGTTCAATTAGGGAGTGTTTGGATACTTCAACTTTCATATCCCGACTCACGCGAATTTTGGTTTAATTAAGGGGGAAAATGTTTTTTCATCTTTTAAGTTACATATTTTTCCTCCTCCATCTTTCACATTTTACTTTTTATAGTGATTTATATTTAAAAAAATTCCAATTTTTAGTCCATCTACGAGCTACAATAGGTAAATATATATATTTTTTATATTTTTACATATTGACTTTTCACCATCATTTTTTACCTATAGTCACCTTAAAACTTAAGGTATTAATAATATAGCATAATATCAATAAAAATGTGTGATTTTGAATCAAATTACTCATGAAAATTGGTTGAAATATTTTGTGACTTTTTTAGTTTTTACAAACTTTTGATCTATTTGATAATTTAATCGAACTTCGACAGTGAAATATGTAATTTTCTAAAAAGTAAAAAGATTTTTACTATTGTAGCAAGTGGACCAATTTTTTTTTTAAACATAGAGGACCTAAGAACAAACCGTGAAAGATAAAGAATGAAAAATCAAATAAGTTAAACTTAGAGGCTCAAAAAATTTAGCACGATATGTGTCCTTAGACGATTATTCTTTTAGTATATATTAATATTTTTATTTACATAGTCATATATTGTACAAAATTGGAGCTAAACGTTTCTTAATTACATGCATCTGTATAATATAATTTATATTATAGAAAAATTACTTTCATATGTATGAGTTTTTTTTAAAGTCCTTTTATTTCAATATAAATTTTGTGATGAAAGTATACATTTAATTTATTTATTGGTCTTGACGAAAATTTCGGTTTCGGTAGAAATTCAGTATTTTGATTTTACGTAAATTTCGGTGAAAATTTCGATTTCGGTGGAAATGTCGGTAGAATTCAGAAAAATGATGGGAACTTAGTTAAACATTGGGAATTTAGATATCATATTGCACATAATATTATAACTAACATTAATACATATATTCAACCTAAAATTTCAAATAAAATGACATATTTACAACAAATATAGGAATTAACTATCATATAAATGTTGTCTGGTATAATAACAGGAGAAGTTTAAAATAATTGAATACATTGTTACTAATACCAAAATGAACATCTATGAGGTTCAAATGAATAAGTTGGCAAGTCATCTTGATTTAGACAATATTAGCACCAACTCATGACATTAGATTGATTTTGAATGTAATCATGAAATTATTTGATAGTATTATACATGTTACAATTATAATGTGCAAATTATAATATTATTTTGGTACAAAATACATTTTTTTTTCCTTAAAAATTAGTGTAACTCATAAAATTCTATTATCATTATTTGGGGTAAAATATTTTTTTTACTAAAATTTCACCGAAACTGAAATTGAAACGAAATTTACCGAAATTTCGACATTTTCAAAAATTTTCCACTATGAGTTCATTGAAATCAAAATCAAAATCGAAATTTAACGAATTTCGGTGAAACACTAACGAAAATTTTATAACCCTCGTTTCTATTTCAGTAACTCGATTTTACCGAAATTTCGGTGAAATCTCGCGAATTTTTTTTCCTTGGTCTTTACTACATACCCAACCCTTACACATATTGTAAAAATTAATTCAATACATACTCTTTTAAGTCAAAAATCCACTTTATACAACGATTTTTTAAAATTATAAAATATAATTTAAAATTAAAAACAATAGAAATGAAAAACATATTTGTATATTGTATACATGTTTTGAAATAATGAAAGATGATATGAACAACCATTTCATTTAAGCAACTATTATTACAAATTCTATATATTACCATAATAAATAAAAAACCGCGCATCATGTGGGCGAACTACTAGTTTGAGGCATAAAAGACTGAACAATAGAGTTTATTTTCAATTTTAATTTGGAATCTAAATTTTATTTTCATTATAATCCTTGAAAGGTACACATATCCATAACCTTGTACTTGCCGTAAGAAAACAAAATGGAAATAAAAAAGAAACTCTTACATAGTTCCAACGTGGGAAAACTTATTGTCGAGTGTACTAAATATATGAAGATATGATGGTCATCACTCCTTTTATTTGGTGTTGATTTTAAACATTGTATAAAACTTTGATTCCCTCTATATCATCTGCATGCAAATTTTTGACTGTTGCAGGTGAAATTGCAGAGTACATGATTGCTCCTTCAACCGAGCTATGTCCAAGCCCTAGAAGATGTCCGATTTCATGCAAAGCAACAGTCTCTAAGTCGAATGCATTCGCGACTGGTCCAATGGACCATTGCTCGTCTGCATCGTAATGAAACCTCCCATTAGTTGGGGCGAATGCATGGGCTAGGGTTCCGCCAGGTCCATCGAACGGGGACCCATCGTTGTGGTCACCTCGGTGAAACCCTATAACTAGATCAGCATTTTGATTGGTTTGTGAGAAAGTAAAATGTGTGGCGGAAGCCCATGTTGTAAATGCACGTGCCACCGGGGCCATGGCTTCCGTGGGAACGTTGGTTAAAAACATGAAAGTGAGATGTGTTTTCGAAGCTGGCCATCTAGGGTTTTCATTGAAGAAACTGTAGTGAGATACTGTATGTATGGTACTCGGGTTTGAATTGTGTTGTCTCTCACGAGGATGCATGTAGTTAGTGCCATTTACGATATCTGGCACACCACATCGAGGAGTTGTCATTTTTGATATCGAAGTATCATCTAGGACTCCCGTGGGGGTAATACGGTAATTTGCTTGGTAGGTTTTGATGGCGGATTCTAGGGCATCATCGAAATCGTCGTTATTGGCATGAGTTTGATTGGGGTAATCAAGATAACCAAATTCATGGAGGTAAGCTTTGAGTTTGTGGATCCCTTTTGTGTGGTTACCTTTGTGACAACCTTTTAATTCTTTGATAAAATCAAAAGGAGATGCTTTTTTGTCACTTGGAATGTTTCTCTTGGCATGACCAATTGCAGAAAATACTAGGAAAATGAAGAACATTAAAGATAAGAGATGAAGTTTTTTGAGAGCCATGAATGAGCTAAGCTATATATGAAGGAAACACACTAAGAATGTAGGAAATATTGTGAAAGGATTTGGTGTGATATATGCTAATGCTAGGACATCTATTTATATACATAATTTGTATGGAAGAAAAGAAGAAGTATGACATACGTTTACAAGCCTAATATTACTAGTCTACTTTATTATATTCCACAAATAGAAATAAGTGTGTATTTAATTTTATTAATTGACTTGGACAAATTACTTATTGAATGCATCATGAATTAAAACCCAGTCTATGATAAATTATTCTAATCGCGTTCTTAATCATAGGAAAGATGTCACGTATAAACATTAGTTAATTATGTGGATCCAAAAAGGAATTTTTTTTTTTTAGAAAATTAATATTATAAAACATTTCTTAGGGTGATTTTATGCTATCCACCGATCACACCGATTGTGTAACAAACTCTATGAACATGTGATATATGTTGATTTTCAAAAAATAGAATAAAATCAAATAACTAAATTTGTTTCTACTTTTTTAAATTGGTATATGTCACACATCCACAAATGCTGTCAATATACAATCGGTAGGAATAACATAGTTACATTGATTAAGAGTCTTCCAAGTAATGTTTTTATTTAAATTTCTTAAAATAGAAATTAATGTTGGAACACTAAAACCGCCCTCTTGAGAGAGAGAGAGAGAGAGAGAGAGAGAGAGAGAGAGAGAGAGAGAGAGAGAGAGAGAGAGATAATTTTATAGTATTATTGCATTATAAATATATGTTGGCCTGAAAATTTTAATTTTTCTGAGAGTTTCTGGACAAAGTAATGTCACATATAATTCATTCATTACCATATTCAGATAAGTATTTGTTGACAATTCAAATTATAATTTTTTTTTATTATATTTATTAATCTTTTAATTTTGGGTGGAATTGGTCCATTTTACTTTTTAGTCATGTGGAAATTGGAAAAAAATTGTGTTTTCTCATAAAGGGAAGACTCCTGTCAACGGTAGTATAGGTCAAAGTCGTCAAAACAGCCAAGAATTTCTTAAAGAAGCGTGTTTAGTGGAGTTGGAAATATTCTTAGGACTTAGAAGCACTATTCAAACTACTCGCTTTGACATAAAACACGAGGTTTAACTTATTACTTCAAAAAAATAAAAATAAAATTATTTATTTAAAACTAGCATAGAGCCCATGTAATATACAGGTTTAAAAAAAGATATAGTTAAAATCAGTATCAATATTCAACCATAATATAATTTAATTAATATATTATTTGATTATACATGTTGCATAAAATTGTAAGAGAAAAAAAATATTTTCTATTTATTATATATGTTGTTATATCTATCATATTGTTCAACTCTCCCACCAATATTAGTCTAACTTATTTTATTATGTTTTTTTAAAATTTTAAATATTAAAAATTATAGTGATCCTGGAATTTTAATTTCAACTATATTATAAATAATTCAAATCAAAATTTCTTATTCGTTTCTATGATTTAATGCAAAAAATATTTTTAGTTTCATTAATTATTAAGTTTAGAAGTTTCACTAATCTTTTAAATCAACACATTTTTATTTAAGTTCTTTTTTCTCTAATTTCTTTAATTAAAATAAATTAAAAGTATATAAAGAATTTTGAGGAACATTGTGTTTATATATATATATATATATATATATATATATATATATATATATATAAAGGATATATACTTTAAATTTTGTATAGTTAATTACATGTTATATTATTAATAATAATAATTTAATATTTTATTATTATTATTATTATTATTATAATAAATAATTTATTTTGGTTATAATGATATAAAAAGCTCATGTTTATTGAATTGGGAATGTTTTGAGCATGAAATAAGTATAATTATATAAATTAAAAATAAAAAAATTAACCCACTTGCTTTAATTAGTTAATATTATTATTAATAATATATTTTAAGTCGGAAAACTTTTAAGGAGAGGATGACAGGTGTCAAAGTAAGTGTCGTTGTAGAGGTTAATGTTTGTTTCAAATTAAAAATCGTTTTAATTATTTTGCTATTTATTTCCAAGCTGTTTACCCCCAATCTCAATAAGAATCATTTTAGATTTCTTAACTTTCAACGTACTAATTAATCTCTTTAAAAAAATTTCACACAAGATTTTACAATTTTCCCTTATCTCAATTTTTTCTTATTTAATTCTTTTATATACATATTATCATATCTCATGTTAATTTAATTAGAAATAAGTGGAAATAGATTGATATTATCAAAGGATATTTTTATGTTATGTTTTTAATTTATGACAAAAAAAATGCAAAATCACATTTATTTTGAATCGAATCCAGTACAACTTTTTATTCAATCATATGTTTTTTTGTTAAAGCAGATTTTAGTTTGAAGGGTTAACTCAAGAAAACTCATAAACTTTAACTTAATTTCAAATTATTGTTGAATTTGACTGTGTCTTAGTTTGAATTAAGGGTTAACTCAAGAAAACTCATAAAGTTTAACTTAATTTCAAATTATTGTTGAATTTGACTGTGTCTTAGTTTGAATTAAGGGTTAACTCAAGAAAACTCATAAACTCTAACTTAATTTCAAATGTAACATGAACATTTAAGTACTAATTTCATTATTCATAAACTTCAAGTTTTTTTTAACTGTAGCAACAATGAGAAATTTTAGTGAAAATCGTTAGTCTTGAGACTAAAATTAGTGTTTAATTACCAGTCCATTTGTCCAATGAAATTATGGTTTGGAAAATGATATGAAACAGTTTAATTTCTATTATTCATTTTGATGACTAGACTTGATTTTATTCGATAATTTCAAGTTATAGCAAATGAATTAAACAGCATGAAATTATAACAAGTACTTCTTTAGAGAATGATCCACGGAACAATACCAAAAGATCATACATATTAACTAACTTATATCATCATTTTATTATTAATTAATAATTATTACAATTTGACACCCATATATATATATATATATTAATTCATATGTATATATATTGCGTAATTGTTTAATAATTATATGGATTCCTAATTCCCTGGACATCATTAGACTTAATATATTTGATCTCTCCATCTGAAACAGAGGGCCACATGACTGCTTCTGGATCTTGGCTATGCCCTAGCCCAAGAAGGTGCCCTATTTCATGCAATGCAATTGTTTCCGCGTCGAGATTGATCCGATGGACGATCGCTCGTCTGCATCGAAATGAAACCTCCCATTGGTCGGAGCATATGCATGGGCTAGCACCCTGCCCGGACCATCAAATGGTGCATTATCATTATGGTCTCCTCGATAAAACCCGATGGTTAAATCGGGATTCTCATCAGCTCGAACCTGTAAGAAAGTTAAAGAAATAATATATAGTAACAAGCAGGGGATAAGAGAATCTCTGGAACAACTTCAAAATTTTCAAAGAATACAAAAACAAGTTCTCCAGAACGGCTCTGTCAACTCGGTTCGATTTCTTCTGAGATTCGGGTATAACACTTGAAACTGAGACTACTCGGGATTGTCTTCCTTCCAGGTGCATTGTCTTCCTTCCAGATGATGACCTTCCATCATGAGAACAAGAAGCAAAAACCGAGCCGAACTTGGGGTGGGCCCACGCTACCTGCCAGACTGGACCTTGATGCTGAGATGAGTCGTTGCTCACACCAATTAGTTTTATAGTGGTATCGGACGAAGCAGTTGCCACGCGTTTTCCATAGTAATCCATTGTGACCGGTATCGTTGCGACACGTGTCCTTGGATGATTACTCTTTTAGTATATATGAATTTTTTTTATTTAAATAGCCATATATTGTATAAAATTGAAGTTAAAAGTTTCTTAATTATATACATCTATATAACACAGAAATACTAATTTCATATTGATCCACTTATGATTTTTTTTTAAAACAAAAACTTCTGTGCACCAGTTGCACCGTGCAATCCGCACCTTTATGTTATAAATGTAGTACCTTTATGTTATAAATGTAACACCTTTATGCATGTTCATTTTAAAAGGTACAAATATTTGTACATAAAAGTACTACACTTATAACATAAAGGTCTTCCGTGCAACTTTGTGCACCAGTTGCACGGAAGTGTTACTCTTTTTTTAAACGTCTTTTTATTATAATATAAATTTTGTTGGGTTTTAAACACTTAAGAAGGTGGTGGTGGTCTATACTGCATACCCAATTCTTACACGTAATGTAAAACTTAATTTAAAACTCTATTTTTAAAAGTTAAAATTCTCTTTTATACAATGATTTTATAAAATTATAAAATATAACTTTAAAAAACAAAAGAAATGAAAAACATATTTGTATATTGTATATGTTTTGAAATAATGAAAGATGATATGAATAGCCTTTTTATTTATGCAACTTCATTATATTATTATAAATGATATATATTGCCATAATAAATAAAAAACCACGCATCACGCAGATAAACTACTAATTAAATGTATAAAAGACTGAACAATAGAGTTTATTTTCAATTTTAATTTGAAATCTAAATTTTATTTTCATTATAATCCTTGAAAGGTACACATATCTATAATCTTGTACTTGCCGTAAGAAAACAAAATGGAAATAAAAAAAGAAACTCTTACATAGTTCCAATGTGGGAAAACTTATTGTCGAGTGTACAAAATATATGAGGATATGATGGCCATCACTCCTCTTATTTGGTGTTGATTTTAAACATTGTATAAAACTTTGATTCCCTCTATATCATCTGCATGCAAATTTTTGACTGTTGCAGGTGGAATTCCAGAGAACATGATCGCTTCTTCAACTGAGCTATGATGAAGCCCTAGAAGGTGTCCGATTTCATGCAAAGCAATAGTCTCTAAGTCGAATGCATTCGCGACTGGTCCAATGGACCATCGCTCATCTGCATCGTAATGAAACCTCCCATTAGTTGGGGGGAATGCATGGGCTAGGGTTCCGCCAGGTCCATCGAATGGGAACCCATCGTTGTGGTCACCTCGATGAAACCCTATAACTAGATCAGCATTCTGATTGGTTTGTGAGAAAGTAAAATGTGTGGCGGAAGCCCATGTTGTAAATGCACGCGCCACCGGGGCCATGGCTTCTGTGGGAACGTTGGTTAAAAACATGAAAGTGAGATGTGTTTTAGAAGCAGGCCATCTAGGGTTTCCATTGAAGAAACTGTAGTGAGATACTGTATGTATGGTACTAGGGTTTGAATTGTGTTGTCTCTCACGAGGATGCATGTAGTTAGTGCCATTTACGATATCTGGCAGACCACATCGAGGAGTTGTCATTTTTGATATCGAAGTATCATCTAGGACTCCTGTGGGGGTAATATGGTAATTTGTTTGGTAGGTTTTGATGGCGGATTCTAGGGCATCATCGAAATCATCGTTATTGGCATGGGTTTGATTGGGGTAATCAAGATAACCAAATTCATGGAGGTAAGCTTTGAGTTTGTGGATCCCTTTTGTGTGGTTACCTTTGTGACAACCTTTTAATTCTTTGATAAAATCAAAAGGAGATGGTTTTTTGTCACTTGGGATGTTCCTCTTGGCATGACCAATTGCAGAAAATACTAGGAAAATGAAGAACATTAAAGATAAAAAATGAAGTTTTTTGAGAGCCATGAATGAGCTAAGCTATATATGAAGGAAACACAATAAGAATGTATGAAATATTGTGAAAGGATTTGGTGTGATATATGCTAATGCTAGGACATCTATTTATACATAATTTGTATGGAAGAAAAGAAGAAGTGGGACATACGTTTACAAGTCTAATATTACTACTAGTCTACTTTATTATTTTCCACAGATAGAAACAAGTGTGTATTTAATTTTATTAATTGACTTGGACAAATTACTTAGTTTGGTAATTGAATGCATCATGAATGAAAACCCAGTCTATGATAAATTATTCTAATTGCGTTCTTAATCATAGGAAAGATGTCACGTATAAACATTAGTTAATTATGTGGATCCAAAAAGGATTTTTTTTTTCTAGAAAATTAATATTATAAAACATTTCTTTGGGTGATTTTATGCTACCCACCGATTGTGTATTAACATCTATGAACATGTGATATATGTTGATTTTAAAAAAATAGAATAAAATCAAATAACTAAATTTGTTTCTACTTTTTTAAATTAGTATATGTCACACATCCACAAATGCTGTCAATATACAATCGGTAGGAATAACATAGTTACACTCATTAATATTCTTCCAAGTAATTTTTTTATTTAAATATCTTAAAATAGAAATTAATGTTGGAACACTAAAACCGCCCTCTTGATATATATATATATATATATATATATATATATATATATATAATTTTGTAGTATTATTGAATTATTGCATTAGAAATATATGTTGGCCTGAAAATTTTAATTTTTCTGAGAGTTTCTGGACAAAGTAATGTCACATATAATTCATTCATTACCATATTCAGAAAAGTATTTGATGACAATTCAAATTATAATTTTTTTATTATATTTATTAATCTTTTAATTTTGGGTGGAATTGGTCCATTTTAGTTTTTAGTCATGTGGAAATTGGAAAAAAAATTGTGTGTTTTCTCATAAGGGAAGACTCCTGTCAACGGTAGTATAGGTCAAAGTCGTCAAAACAGCCAAGAATTTCTTAAAGAAGCGTGTTTAGTGGAGTTGGAAACATTCTTAGGACTTAGAAGCACTATTCAAACTACTCGCTTTGACATAAAACACGAGGTTTAACTTATTACTTCAAAAAAATAAAAATAAAATTATTTATTTAAAACTAGCATAGAGCCCATGTAATATACAGGTTTAAAAAAAGATATAGTTAAAATCAGTATCAACATTCAACCATAATATAATTTAATTAATATATTATTTGATTATACATGTTGCATAAAATTGTAAGAGAATAAAAATATTTTCTATTTATTATATATGTTGTTATATCTATCATATTGTTCAACTCTCCCACCAATATTAGTCTAACTTATTTTATTATGTTTTTTGTTTAAATTTTAAATATTAAAGATTACAGTGATCATCAAATTTTAATTTTAACTATATTATAAATAACTCAAATCAAAATTTCATATTCATTTCTATGATTTAATGCAAAAAATATTTTCAGTTTCATTAATTAATAAGTTTAGAAGTTTCACTAATCTTTTAAATCAACACATTTTTATTTAAGTTCTTTTTTCTCTAATTTCTTTAATTAAAATAAATTAAAAGTATATAAAGAATTTTGAGGAACATTGTGTTTATATATATATATATATACACACACAAAGGATATTTATTTCCAAGCTGTTTACCCCCAATCTCATAAGAATCATTTTAAATTTCTTAACTTTCAACGTACTAATTAATCTCTTTAAAAAAATTTCACACAAGATTTTACAATTTTCCCTTATCTCAATTTTTTCTTATTTAATTCTTATATATATATATATATTATCATATATATATATATTATCATATCTCATGCTAATTTAATTAGAAATAAGTGGAAATAGATTGATATTATCAAAGGATATTTTTATCTTATGTTTTTAATTTATGACAAAAAAATGCAAAATCACATTTATTTTGAATCAAATCTAGTACAACTTTTTATTCAATCATATTTTTTTTTGTTAAAGCAGATATTAGTTTGAAGGGTTAACTCAAGAAAACTCATAAACTTTAACTTAATTTCAAATTATTGTTGAATTTGACTGTCTTAGTTTGAAGGTTTAACTCAAGAAAACTCATAAACTTTAACTTAATTTCAAATGTAACATGAACATTTAAGTACTAATTTCATTATTCATAAACTTCAAGTTTTTTTAACTGTAGCAACAATGAGAAATTTTAGTGAAAATCGTTAGTCTTGAGACTAAAATTAGTGTTTAATTACCAGTCCATTTGTCCAATGAAATTATGGTTTGGAAAATGATATGAAACAGTTTAATTTCTATTATTCATTTTGATGACTAGACTAATTGATTTTATTCGATAATTTCAAGTTATAGCAAATGAATTAAACAGCATGAAATTATAACAAGTACTTCTTTAGAGAATGATCCACGGAACAATACCAAAAGATCATACATATTAACTAACTTATATCATCATTTTATTATTAATTAATAATTATTACAATTTGACACCCATATTTGATCTCTCCATCTGAAACAGAGGGCCACATGACTGCTTCTGCATCTTGGCTATGCCCTAGCCCAAGAAGGTGCCCTATTTCATGCAACGCAACCGTTTCCACGTCGAAATAAGACGGGATTGATCCTATGGACCATCGCTCGTCTGCATCGAAATGAAACCTCCCAATGGTCAGAGCATATGCATGGGCTAGCACCCCGCCCGGACCATCAAATGGTGCATTATCACTATGGTCTCCTTGATAAAACCCGATGGTTAAATCGGGATTCTCATCAGTTCGAACCTGTAAGAAAGTTAAAGAAATAATCTCCGGAATAACTTCAAAATTTTCAAAGAATACTAAAAAAAAGTTCTCCAGAACCTCTCTGTTAAATCGGTTCGGTTTCTTCGGAGATTGGGGTGTAACACTTGAAACTGAGACTACTCGTTGTGATTGCCTTCCTTCCAGATGATGACTTTACCATCATAAGAACAAGAAGCAAAAACCAAGCCGAACTTGGGGTGGGCCCACGCTACCTGCCAGACTGGACCTTGATGCTGAGATGAGTTGTTGCTCACACCAATTAGTTTTATAGTGGCATCGGACGAAGCAGTTGCCACACGTTTTCCATAGTAATCCATAAATGAGACACGTGTCCTTAGATGATTATTCTTTTAATATATATGAAAGATTTTATTTAAATAGCCATATGTTGTATAAAATTGAAGTTAAAAGTTTCTTAATTATATACATCTATATAATACAGAAATTACTAATTTCATATTGACTCAGTTATGAATTTTTTTTTAAACGTCCTTTTTATTTTAGTATAAATTTTGTAATAAAAATATATATTTAAGTTATTTATTGGGTTTTAAACACTTAAGAAGGTGGTGGGGGTCTATACTGCATGCCCAATCCTTACACGTACCGTAAAACTTAATTAAAAACTCCATTTTTTTATGTTAAAATTCTCTTTTATACAATGATTTTATAAAATTATAAAATATAACTTTTAAAAACAAAAGAAATGAAAAACATATTTGTATATTGTATATGTTTTGAAATAATGAAAGATGATATGAATAGCCTTTTAATTTATGCAACTTTATTATATTATTATAAATTGTATATATTGCCATAATAAATAAAAAATCACGCATCACGCAGATAATTAACTACTAATTAAAGGTATAAAAGACTGAACAATAGAGTTTATTTTAAATTTTAATTTGGAATCTAAATTTTATTTTCATTATAATCCTTGAAAGGTACACATATCCATAACCTTATACTTGCAGTAAGAAAACAAAATGGAAATCAAAAAGAAACTCTCACATAGTTCCAACGTGGGAAAACTTATTGTCGAGTGTACTAAATATATGAAGATATAATGGTGATCTTCACTCCTTATATTTGGTGTTGATTTTAAACATTGTATAAAACTTTGATTCCCTCCATATCATCTGCTTGCAAATTTTTGACTGTTGCAGGTGAAATTGCAGAGTACATGATTGCTCCTTCAACCGAGCTATGTCCAAGCCCTAGAAGATGTCCGATTTCATGCAAAGCAACAGTCTCTAAGTCGAATGCATTCGCGACTGGTCCAATGGACCATTGCTCGTCTGCATCGTAATGAAACCTCCCATTAGTTGGGGCGAATGCATGGGCTAGGGTTCCGCCAGGTCCATCGAACGGGGACCCATCGTTGTGGTCACCTCGGTGAAACCCTATAACTAGATCAGCATTCTGATTGGTTTGTGAGAAAGTAAAATGTGTGGCGGAAGCCCATGTTGTAAATGCACGCGCCACCAGGGCCATGGCTTCCGTGGGAACGTTGGTTAAAAACATGAAAGTGAGATGTGTTTTCGAAGCTGGCCATCTAGGGTTTCCATTGAAGAAACTGTAGTGAGATACTGTATGTATGGTACTCGGGTTTGAATTGTGTTGTCTCTCACGAGGATGCATGTAGTTAGTGCCATTTACGATATCTGGCACACCACATCGAGGAGTTGTCATTTTTGATATCGAAGTATCATCTAGGACCTGTGGGGGTAATATGGTAATTTGCTTGGTAGGTTTTGATGGCGGATTCTAGGGCATCATCGAAATCGTCGTTATTGGCATGGGTTTGATTGCGGTAATCAAGATAACCAAATTCATGGAGGTAAGCTTTGAGTTTGTGGATCCCTTTTGTGTGGTTACCTTTGTGACAACCTTTTAATTCTTTGATAAAATCAAAAGGAGATGCTTTTTTGTCACTTGGAATGTTTCTCTTGGCATGACCAATTGCAGAAAATACTAGGAAAATGAAGAACATTAAAGATAAGAGATGAAGTTTTTTGAGAGCCATGAATGAGCTAAGCTATATATGAATTGGTATGATGGAATGAGGTGGGAATGGAATCATCATTCTCACCTTCATTCTAATTCCTTTGATTGGTATGTTTTATAAGTAGGAATTGTGATTCCCACAGGAATTGTTATTACCATGGATGAGGGAATGACCATTCCTTCCTACCCCATGGTATTATGTATTCCTGATTTCAAGAAAATGAACGTTTTTTTTTATTATTCTTGATAATTATCATTATTTATTTTATATTTTCAAAAATTAACTTTCTAAAATTAAATTAATATATAAAATTGTGTAAATAATATAAAATTATTTATTAAAAATATAAAATATTAATTGATAATTTAAAATTAATAAAAAATAAAAAAAATAAAAAAAAAAGTAAATTTTTTTAATACATAAGTAGTATAAAAATAATTAACAAATATAACAATCTTAAAAATATAATAAAATAATATTAATATAATTTTAATAATACGAATACTTTTAGTTATGATATAAGATATATATATATATATATATATATATATATATTTGTAAATATATATAAATAAGATAAATGAATATTAGTATAGATAATAGGCTATTTAAAAAAATTGTAAATAAATTGTAACTAAAATGTATTTTTAGATAATATAAAATAAGATAATGATAATTTTAATAATATAAAATCATATAGAATAATTAATAAAAAATTGATAAATATATTATTATTATTATTATTATTATTATTATTATTATTATTATTTAACTACATTAAGAATATGTAAATAATACAAAAATAGTCAATCAATAATATAATTAAAAATATATATATATAAATATAATATACCTTAATATTTGTACAATGATTAATTTTATGTAAAAAGAATTATTTTTAAATTTAAATATGCCAAATATTTTAAATTTGAGTGATATATTGAATATGAATATTAAATAAAATTATAATGGAAGATAATTTGGTCAAATAAAGATTTATTTAATATTTATACATTTTATTTATAGTATCAATTATGAAATATAATTATAATGACTATTTCATTCATTTCCTATTCCTTTGTGATACCAATCACATGAATCAGCATTTTATACCATTCATTTCCCATCATTATTCCATTCTTGAGTTCATTTCATTCCCACCTAATTTCATTCCATCATATCAATCATGCCGTTAGAATATAGGAAATATTGCGAAAGGATTTGGTGTGATATATGCTAATGCTAGGACATCTATTTATATACATAATTTGTATGGAAGAAAAGAAGAAGTATGACATACGTTTACAAGCCTAATATTACTAGTCTACTTTATTATATTCCACAAATAGAAATAAGTGTATTTAATTTTATTAATTGACTTGGACAAATTATTTAGTTTGGTAATTGAATGCATCATGAATGAAAACCCAGTCTATGATAAATTATTCTAATCGCGTTCTTAATCATAGGAAAGATGTCACGTATAAACATTAGTTAATTATTTGGATCCAAAAAGGAATTTTTTTTTCTAGAAAATTAATATTATAAAACATTTCTTAGGGTGATTTTATGCTATCCACCGATCACACCGATTGTGTAACAAACTCTATGAACATGTGATATATGTTGATTTTCAAAAAATAGAATAAAATCAAATAACTAAATTTGTTTCTACTTTTTTAAATTGGTATATGTCACACATCCACAAATGCTGTCAATATACAATCGGTAGGAATACCATAGTTACACTGATTAAGAAGTCTTCCAAGTAATTTTTTTAGGGTTAATTGCGCGAAATCCCTTTGTGGTTTGAAAAATCGGCTTCAAACCCCCATGTGCTTTCAAAAATGCGCGAAACCCCCTTATGGTTTTCTAAATATAGCTCGAAATCCCCAATTCCGTTAAAGTTAACGGAAGTGCTATGCACGTGCTCTTCATGCGTTTTTTGGTGTTTTTTTTTGACTTTTTTGTTATAAAATAATATATTTACTCATTTTTTACTATAATAAAACACTAATTCTTTTGTGAGGGATTTCTTGCAATTGCAAACACTTTCTTCAAGATTGTTTTCTACATTAACACCTATTTTTTAACAATATATTATTTTTTCTTAATTTTTTAGTTATTTATTATATTTTTATTAATGCTAATAGTTGGTATGTATTTTTTTTATTTTTGTTTTCTTCCATTCATTTTTTTTTCAACATTAATTTTTTTTAGTTATTTATTTTATTGTTATTAAAGACAGTTGCTACGTATGTTTCTTTATTTGCTTTTGGTTTTTTCAGTTCATTTGTTACAATATTCATTTTTTATTTTATTGGTATTAATGTCGACTATTGATGAGGAGGATGTGGAAATATTTGATAATATATTATTTTCACATCAAATTAGCCCTAAAGTGTAATTAACGAGACTCTATAAATATAATTAGTTTACTATCTTGCTTCAAAAAAATATTCAATTTCATACAAAAAAAATAAAAAATCCATTGAATTTCTTGGAGAAATATAGATGATTAACGGCGTGAACAATGAGAAATTTTGTTGTTGAAGTACATTTTGTTTTAGAATGAGAACCTGAAACTAGTACAAGGTATGTTCCAAGTTTTTCGATATAATCTTTTTTATCTTATGTTTGTAGTTACAAATTGGTATGTTCCATGTTTTCTTGCATAATAATAATAATAATAATAATAATAATAATAATAATAATAATTATTATTATTATTATTATTATTATTTTGTTTATGATAAGTTGCTATGTTAATTATTTCTTGGTATGGTTAATTTTTTGGTATGTTAATTGTTTCTTGGTATGGTTAATTTTGTTTGTTATACCTAACAATGATTAAATAATGAGTCTTTTATTTATTTATTTTATATTTTTCTTAATATCGAGTCTTATTTATTTAATATAATTTTCATAAATAGTTGAGTTAATAACAATAAAAAAATTAGCATTTTGAAAAAATGAATTGAAAAAAAAAGTAAAGAAAGAAATATGTGTATCAATTATTGCAAAACAATAAAATTAATTGAAAAAAATAAAATAAAAGAAAGAAAAATCATTAATAACAATAATATAAATAACTAAATAAAAATCAATATTGAAAAAAAAAACAATAATTGAAATAAACAAAAGTAAAAAAGAACCATATGTACCAACTGATAGTATTAAAAATAATAAAATAAATAATTGTATATAAAATTAACATTATAAAAAAATTAATTGAAAAAAAAAACAAATAATAAATAGTTGTTAATGTAAAAAATCAGATTGAAGAAAGTGTTTGCAATTGCAAGAAACCCTACACGAGAATTAATCTTTTAATATAGTCAAAAAAAGGTAAATATATCATTTTATAGCAAAAAAGTCAAAAAAAACACCAAAAAACACATGAATAGCGCATGCATAGCACTTCCGTTAACCTTAACGGAGTTGGGGATTTCGGGCTACATTGAGAAAACCATTCGCGCATTTTTGAAAGCACAATGGGGTTTCACGCGGATTTTCCAAACCATAAAGGGATTTCGTGCAATTAACCCAATTTTTTTATTTAAATTTCTTAAAATAGAAATTAATGTTGGAACACTAAAACCGCCCTCTTGATATATATATATATATATATATATATATATATATATATATATATACACTTTTATAGTATTATTGAATTATTGCATTAGAAATATATGTTGGCCTGAAAATTTTAATTTTTCTGAGAGTTTCTGGACAAAGTAATGTCATATATAATTCATTCATTACCATATTCAGAAAAGTATTTGTTGATAATTCAAATTATAATTTGTTTATTATATTTATTAATCTTTTAATTTTGGGTGGAATTGGTCCATTTTACTTTTTAGTCATGTGGAAATTGGAAAAAAATTGTGTTTTTTCTCATAAAGGGAAGACTCCTGTCAACGGTAGTATAGGTCAAAGTCGTCAAAACAGCCAAGAATTTCTCAAAGAAGCGTGTTTAGTGGAGTTGGAAACATTCTTAGGACTTAGAAGCACTATTCAAACTACTCGCTTTGACATAAAACACGAGGTTTAACTTATTACTTCAAAAAAATAAGACTTCTTAATAAAAGTGATCTTATTCCTTTTAAATTTCATAAATTCCTACATATAGGATGGTTCAAATTGCCTTCAGACCTTTAACTCTGGAAGGATTATCCGAAAGTTTTCTTGCTACTCTTAGAGATGGAAGAAACCTTAATTGGAAACAATCCCTTATGGGAATTATTCAATCCAGTCTGGCCAATGGTCCAGTATATTTTGATGTTTATCCAAATCTTTCTTCATCTCTCTCTGATGTTAATATTCTTAATGCCTTAACTTTGAATGTTAAAACACATGGTTATAACTATATTACAGGAACAAAAGTTATGTGTATCTGTTATATAATTTATTATAAACCCCTATTTACTCTTAACCCTATGTGTAAAAGAGTTGATAAAAATTCTAATGAAACTATTCTTATAGAAACAAATTTTAATAAATCTAAAATTACAACTAGGAGAGCTATTAAATGGGAAGAAATTGTTTTTCCTGAAAATTGGATAATTGAACAAGCAGTTCCAAGAAATCCCATCATAAATGATAGATTTCAAAATATTATTCAAACTAATGAAGGATCTGTACATATACAGTTTGAAAATCAACAAAAGAAGAATTTCCCCTCTTTATATAGATCCAATTCCAGCCATTCATTTATATCTCCTATTGATTATAATATTGATAATCCACAAATTTCTAGAGCTTCTACTTCTTATTATAGAGAAGATATAAGATCTTGATCCCCTAGAAAAGATGAAGAAAAAGATCGTGTTGATAACATCATAATAAATAAAAATAACATTGTTCATAACATAAAAGAAACTGATACATTATCAGAAATGAACTTTACAAATTAATTTATGGATATAAAACCCAAAATAGATTTTTCTAAAGGATCTAGTGCTAGAGCACATATAAATAAAGAATTCTATAGTTCCAAATGGGATAAATTTAGAGATTGGTATTTTAAAACCTTTTCTAAAGAAGAATTTGACTTCTTTGTAAAAAGTTTTTATGAATTTTGTGAAAATCATAATAAAATTATATATTTTGTTCCTTGGTTCTTTAATACCTTTGTTAAAGAATATATTTCTGTCATAGAAAGAGATTATAAACTTTCTACAGGACAAATACAAAAATCTGTATTTCCTCCTCAAACAGCTTTTCAAATTGAAAAGAATGATAAACAAATAAATTTTACTGCTTTTTCAAAAATATTTGAAAATGATATGCTTCAAGTTACCACTAAACATATTAACCAACTTCTTGAAAAACATAATTATACAAATCTTTATTTAACTATTCTTGGAGAAGAGATTATATCTCTTAAAGACAGAGTTGAGAAAATCATTTCTCATATTAACCAAATAAAACCAGATGTACATATACAACTAGAAAAAGAAGCAGATATTGTTTCTATTGCTTCCTCTTCCATTCAACCTCCTCCTGATATAAAAAATTTTAAATTTAAAAATTCTATTTCTCAATTAGAAAATTTGATTGAAGAAAAATTTAAAGCCTTTAATATATCTGCTCTTGATAATGAAGAATACGAAGAAATTATCAATAAAATGAAATGGGCTGATAAACCTACTCTTAATAAATATTATTATAGTAGACCAACTCCTATGAATGTTCTTAATGAAGAACAAGAATACACTATTTCAAATAGTTATAACGGTAAAGAGATTTATGAATGGAATCTCAATGGAAATACTAATACACATATTTATACTCTTGTACATAGAATTCTGATGTATAGCACCATATGCAAAAATATTGGTAATACTGATAAAGAAATTGCTAAGTTAATTGTTGCCGGTTTTACTGGTCAATTAAAAGGATGGTGGGATAATTATCTCAAACCAAATCAAAGAATTGAAATTCTTGGATCTGTAAAATTTGAGAATGGTAATCTTGTTGAAAATGCAGTTTATTCTCTTGTTACTACCTTAATTGAACATTTCACAGGTAGATATACTGATAATAGTGATATTATTAGAACTCTTCTTAGTAATCATAGATGTAAAACCTTAACTGAATTTAGATGGTATAAAGATACCTTCTTATCCAGAATTTTTGAATTACCAAAATGTAATTCTGCCCATTGGAAAGCTAAGTTTATAGACGGGCTTTCAAGTCTTTTTGCTGAAAATGTTAAGAAAATTCTTAAAAAAGATAATATTTCTATTCTTTATGACAATTATACTTATGGTAATCTTATTAGCATATGCATTCAAGAAGGATTATCTTTATGTAATGATATAAGGTTAAATCAACAAATAAAAAAACAAAATCGTCTTGAAAAAAGACAACTTGGTCAATTTTGTGATCAATTTGGTATGGATATACCTAAAGATAAAAAATATTATTCACAAAAAGATAGAAGTTATGATAATAAACAAAAATCCTATCATAGGAAAAGAAAACGATATAAAGATAAAGATAGACCTAAAGAAAAAGAAAGAAATTCTTTCAAAAAGAATAAATATAAAAGGAGAGATTCTCCTATCATTTGCAGAAAATGTGGAAAACTAGGTCATTATGCCAACCAATGTTGGGCAAAAGAAAAAAGAAAAAATCTTGATATCAATGATGAAACAAAAGAAATTATTTATAATATAATTTTTAATAATAATTCAGAAACTGATAATTATGAAACAGGATATGATAGTACTGATAATTCAGATAACAAAGATAATGATTCTTTTTTATCAGATGAAGAATGTGAGAATTGTAGACAAGGAAAAACTTGTATAAATCACATAAGTAATACTTATGAAGATATTAATGAAAATATTTATGAAAAAGATGAAGAGTTTTATAAACTTATGTCTCAATTTAAAGATTTAAATATTAATACTCTTACTAACAATAATATTCTTGAATTTCTAAAAAAGAATAAAAGATTCTAATTTAAGAGCTCAAATTATTGATCAAATGGAAGATATTCCATCAACTTCTAAAAAAGAAGAAAAAATTATTTCTTCAAATAATGATTACTCTATGGTTGAAGTTAATAAAATTCTTAAAAACAAATATAGTAATCAAAATCGTGTTACTATACAAGATTTACTCTTTGAAGTTAATAATCTTAAAAATGATATTAAAATTCTTAAAGATGATAATTATAATCTTCATCATCGAATTTCTAAAATAGAAAAAGGAAAATCCATATCTATTGAAGAACAGTTTGAGGAAATATCGCTCGAGAAAAATCATCTTTCTACTATTACCATGATTATATCTCAAAAATGGTATACCAAAATTACTCTTCTTATAGATAACTCATATAAAAAAGAGTTTATAGCTCTGCTTGATAGTGGTGCTGATTTAAATGTTATACAAGAAGGTCTTATACCAACCAGGTATTTTCATAAGACTTCTCATTCTCTTTCACATGCTGGTGGTAAACCACTAAATATAAATTATAAACTTCCTAAAGTTTATATTTGTAAAGATAAAAAATGTATATCTACTAGTTTTCTTTTGGCTAAAGATATATCTAGTCAATTAATTCTTGGTCTTCCCTTTTTACATCAAATTTATCCTTTGACTTCTATCAATACTAAAGGCCTTATAGGTACTTTTGAAGGAAAACCTATACAATTTGATTTTATTACAAAACCTATTCACAGAGTTCTTATTGAATTACAAGAACAAATTGATAGAAAAACTTTTCATATAAATTCTTTAAAAGAAGAAATTAACTTTTTATCTATAGATGAAAAACTAAAAAACCCTAAATTACAGGATAAAATTAAGATCATTCATAACAATTTCTCTATAGAAATTTGTAATGATATTCCTAATGCTTTTTGGGAAAGAAAGAAACATATTGTTTCTCTTCCTTATGAAGAAGATTTTAAAGAGGAAAATATTCCTACTAAGGCAAGACCTTGTCAAATGAATTCTGATTATCTAGAATTATGTAAAAAAGAGATCCAATCTCTTCTTGATAAAAAGCTTATTACTCCTTCTCAATCTCCATGGTCTTGTACAACCTTTTATGTTAATAAACATTCTGAACAAGAAAGAAGTATACACAGACTTGTGATCAAATACAAACCTCTTAATAAGGTTTTAAAATGGATTAGGCATCCTATTCCAAATAAAAAAGATCTTCTTGATAGATTAGTTCATGCTTTAATTTTCTCAAAATTCGATCTGAAATCAGTTTTTTGGCAAATCCAAATTAATAAATCTGATAGATATAAGACTGCTTTTAATGTTCCTATTGGACATTATGAATGGAATGTTATGCAATAATATATTTTAAGCCGGAAAACTTTTAAGGAGAGGATGACTGGTGTCAAAGTAAGTGTTGTTGTAGAAGTTAATGTTTGTTTCAAATTAAAAATCATTTTAATTATTTTGCTATTTATTTCCAAGCTGTTTACCCCCAATCTCAATAAGAATCATTTTAGATTTCTTAACTTTCAACGTACTAATTAATCTCTTTAAAAAAGTTTCACACAAGATTTTACAATTTTCCCTTATCTCAATTTTTTCGAATTTAATTCTTTTATATATATTATCATATCTCATGCTAATTTAATTAGAAATAAGTGGAAATAGATTGATATTATCAAAGGATATTTTTATCTTATGTTTTTAATTTATGACAAAAAAATGCAAAATCACATTTATATTTAATCGAATCTAGTACAACTCTTTATTCAATCATATATATATTTTTTTTGTTAAAGCAGATATTAGTTTGAAGGGTTAACTCAAGAAAACTCATAAACTTTAACTTAATTTCAAATTATACTTGAATTTGACTGTGTCTTAGTTTGAAGGGTTAACTCAAGAAAACTCATAAACTTTAACTAAATTTCAAATGTAACATGAACTTTTAAGTACTAATATCATTATTCATAAACTTCAAGTTTTTTTTAACTGTAGCAACAATGAGAAATTTTAGTGAAAATCGTTAGTCTTGAGACTAAAATTAGTGTTTAATTACCAGTCCATTTGTCCAATGAAATTATGGTTTGGAAATTGATATGAAACAGTTTAATTTCTATTATTCATTTTGATGACTAGACTTGATTTTATTCGATAATTTCAAGTTATAGCAAATGAATTAAACAGCATGAAATTATAACAAGTACTTCTTTAGAGAATGATCCACGGAACAATACCAACAGATCATACATATTAATTAACATATATCATCATTTTATTATTAATTAATAATTATTACAATTTGACACCCATATATATATATATTAATTCATATGTATATACACACACACACATATATATATATATATATATATATATATATATATATTGTGTAATTGTTTAATAATTATATGGATTCCTAATTCCCTGGATATCAATAGACTTAATATATTTGATCTCTCCATCTGAAACAGGGCCACATGACTGCTGCATCTTGGCTATGACCTAGCCCAAGAAGGTGCCCTATTTCATGCAACGCTACCGTTTCCACGTCGAAATAAGACGGGATTGATCCGATGGACGATCGCTCGTCTGTATCAAAATGAAACCTCCCATTGGTTGGAGCATATGTATGGGCTAGCACTCTACCCGAACCATCAAATGGTGCATTATCATTATGGTCACCTCGATAAAACCCAATGGTTAAATCGAGATTCTCGTCAGTTCGAACCTGTAAGAAAGTTAAAGAAATAATAGTAACAAGTAGGGGATAAGAGAATCTCCGGAAAAACTTCAAAATTTTCAAAGAATACTAAAAAAAGTTCCCCAAAACCGCTCTGTCAAATCAGTTCGTTTCTTCGGAGATTCAGGTATAACACTTGAAACTGAGACTACTCGTTGTGATTGCCTTCCTCCAGATGATGACTTTACCATCATGAGAACAAGAAGAAAAACCGAGCCGAACTTGGGGCATAATTTTGTAATAAATTTTGTTATAAAAAAATATATTTAAGTTATTTATTGGGTTTTAAACACTTAAGAAGGTGGTGGTGGTCGTCTATACTGCATACCCAATCCTTACACGTACTGTAAAACTTAATTTAAAATTCTAATTTTTTAAGTTAAAACTCTCTTTTATATAATGATTTTATAAAATTATAAAATATAACTTTAAAAAATAAAAGAAATGAAAAACATATTTGCATATTGTATATGTTTTGAAATAATGAAAGATGATATAAATAGCCTTTTTATTTATGCAAGTTCATTATATAATTATAAATTGTATATATTGCCATAATAAATAAAAAATCACGCATCACACAGATATACTACTAATTAAAGGTATAAAAGACTGAACAATAGAGTTTATTTTCAATTTTAATTTGAAATCTAAATTTGATTTTCATTATAATCCTTGAAAGGTACACATATCCATAACCTTATACTTGCCGTACGAAAACAAAATGGAAATAAAAAAGAAACTCTTACATAGTTCCAACGTGGGAAAACTTATTGTCGAGTGTACTAAATATATGAAGATATGATGGTCATCACTCCTCTTATTTGGAGTTGATTTTAAGCATTGTATAAAACTTTGATTCCCTCTATATCATCTGTGTGCAAATTTTTGACTGCTGCAATTGGAATTATAGGGTACATGATTGCTTCTTCAACTGAGCTATGATGAAGCCCTAGAAGGTGTCCGATTTCATGCAAAGCAATAGTCTCTAAGTCGAATGCATTCGCGACTGGTCCAATGGACCATCGCTCGTCTGCATCATAATGAAACCTCCCATCAGTTGGGGCGAATGCATGGGCTATGGTTCTGCCAGGTCCATCAAACGGGGACCCATCGTTGTGGTCGCCTCGGTGAAACCCTATAACTAGATCAGCATTCTGATTGGTTTGTGAGAAAGTAAAATGTGTGGCGGAAGCCCATATTGTAAATGCACGCGCCACCGGTGCCATGGCTCTTGTGGGAACGTTGGTTAAAAACATAAAAGTGAGATGTCTTTTAGAAGCTGGCCATCTAGGGTTTCCATTGAAGAAACTGTAGTGAGATACTGTATGTATGGTACTCGGGTTTGAATCGTGTTGTCTCTCACGAGGATGCATGTAGTTAGTGCCATTTACGATATCTGGCACACCACATCGAGGAGTTGTCATTTTTGATATCGAAGTATCATCTAGGACTCCTGTGGGGGTAATATGGTAATTTGTTTGGTAGGTTTTGATGGCGGATTCTAGGGCATCATCGAAATCATCGTTATTGGCATGGGTTTGATTGGGGTAATTAAGATAACCAAATTCATGGAGGTAAGCTTTGAGTTTGTGGATCCCTTTTGTGTGGTTACCTTTGTGACAACCTTTTAATTTTTTGATAAAATCAAAAAGAGATGCTTTTTTGTTATTTGGGATGTTTCTCCTGGCATGACCAATTGGAGAAAATACTAGGAAAATGAAGAACATTAAAGATAAAAAATGAAGTTTTTTGAGAGCCATGAAGGAAACACGCTAAGAATGTAGGAAATAATATTGTGAGAGGATTTGGTGTGATATATGCTAATGCTAGGACATCTATTTATATACATAATTTGTATGGAAGAAAAGAAGAAGTATGACATACGTTTACAAGCCTAATATTACTAGTCAACTTTATTATATTCCACAAATAGAAATAAGTGTGTATTTTATTTTAGAGTAAACTACTTTTTTCGCCCATTATGTTTGTTGTTTCGCAATTTTGCCCTTTTTTATTTCGGGCTTGCAATTTAGGACTTTCTGTTTCACGGGCTGGCAATTTAGGACTTTTTGTTTTCAAATTTAGCAATTACTGCCCAATTTCAGCCCGAATTGCTTATTTGGGCTGAAATTGCACGTTTTTCGGGCTTAATTTGATGAGGTGGCTAGTAATTATCTGACGTGGAATTTTGCAATTAATTACGGGACGCCATGTGTATTTTAAATGGGGCCCACTTATTAAAAATTATTAAATTCAAAATTAATTTAAAAAAAAAAATTCTTCTTCCCTAAACGTTCTCTTCTTCCCCAAATTGCAGAGATTCAAATAGCCTCCATGCCTAAATTACCACAGCCAACCACAAACTAATTAAATTAATCCAAAAATCAACCTAATCTAAACTAATAATCTGTAAACTAAATTCCAAATTCATCACACGGATTCCAAAATCCAACTCAATCTCTATCCACCGACCCCCAAATTCCCCACCACCGCCGCTGCCGCTGAGGAAGTCGAGGTACAAGGAGTGTCTCAAGAACCACGCCGTCGGCATCGGCGGCCACGCTGTGGACGGCTGCGGCGAGTTCATCGCGGCGGGGGAGGAGGGAAGGGAAGTCCTCCAAATAAGCTGTCCATTCACTCTCCTCCTCCGATGGATCTTCTACAGCTTCATCGATGATGATGTTTTCGATCTCTGAAGAATTATCCATGAAAGATGATGGTGGTGGTTGTTTCAGGTAGAGAGGGAGAGAGAGACAAGTTGTTAGTGAAGAAGGAAGGAATTTATATTGTTGAGGGCTTTTTCTGAGAATTTCTTGCCATTTTTGAAGTGGATTGATTACAGTCATACTGGGAATTGGGTGTTCTTCAATTTGGGAAAGTTAGGGTTCTTGAAATTGGGGGTGTTGTGATTTGGGGATTTAATTTTCCCCCTCTACAATATTTCCGTTTTTTTTTTTATTTGAGTGATGTGTAAGATGGGTCCCACTTACTAATACACTTGTGAGTAAAAAAAATAAGAAAGAAAATCCAACTCAACAAATGACATGCCATGTAAGCAATTTCAGCCCGAAATCAGCGGTCACGTGCAAAAAACGTGCGATTTCAGCTCAATTAGTCGATTCGGGCCGAAATTGGGCAGTAATTGCAAAATTTTAAAAAATAATGTCCTAAATTGCAAACCCGAATTAAAAAAGGGCAAAATTGCGAAACGACAAACATAATGGGCGAAAAAAGTAGTTTACTCTTTAATTTTATTAGTTGACTTGGACAAATTACTTAGTTTGGTAATTGAATGCATCATGAATGAAAACCCAGTCTATGATTAATTATTCTATTTGCGTTCTTAATCATAGGAAAGATGTCACGTATAATTTGAATTGTTTGGATTCATAATAAGAAATGATATAAATTATGTGAGAAAATAGATAATTTGAGATTGTTCGAAAATAGAGAGTTTTAAATAGTGCTTCAAAATATGTTAATATTAAACTATATTTATAGAGAAAAAAAATATGAATTTTGATAAATTTTAAATATTTTTAGTAAAAATTATATTCAATATCAACAACAATAAATTATATCTATAAAAGAATTTATACAACTAATAAAAAAATTACACATAACTTAAAATTGGTTAAAGGAGAGTGATAAATGAGGTTGTGATATGGACCAACCCAATTCACAACCAATCATGCTATTCTTTTTTTTTTTTTTCCATTTTTTTTTTTTTTTTATCTTTTTGCTATTCTCCAACCGGTCGTTGATGAAGATAGCTTAAGAATCGTTTTAGCCATTTCACCATTGAGAATTGTTTTAGATTTCTTAACTTTGAACTTATTTAATTGCCTAAGAATCGTTTTAGCCATTTTACCATTAAGAATTGTTTTAGATTTCTTAATTTTGAACTTATTTAATTTCTGTAAAAAAATATTCACAAGAGTCTACAATCTTCCCTGATCTCAGTTTTCCCTTATTTCTTTCTTTAATATTATCACATGATCTCATGCTAATATATTAGAAATGAGTGGAAATAGATTGATATTGCCCAAGGACATTTATGTCTTATACTATTTAATTTATGACAAAAAGTTCAGAACAATACTTATTCTGAATAGAGTTGAGTACAACATTATTCGATCATATGTAATTTATTTGTTAAAGCAGATATTAATAATACAACTAATTAAATGAGACTCTATCTTTTGAAACATGTCTCTGTGTTTTGGAATGTTTTAAAAACATGATTCTTATTATGAGACAAGTGATCAGTATTAGTATATTCCTCATTAAAACACACTAAAAATTTGACTTTGATTCAGAGTTTTTATTTTTGAATTTGATTATGTCTTACTTTGAAGGGTTAACTCAAGAAAACTCATAAACTTTAACTCAATTTTTGTAACATGAACGTTTAAGTACTAAATACTAATATCATTAATTCATAAACTTCAAGTTTTTTTTAACTGTAGCAACAATGAGAAATTTTAGTGAAAATTGTTAGTCTTGAGACTAAAAATATATAGTGTTACTTACCAGTTCAGTTGTCCAATGAAATTTTGGTTTGGAAAATGATATTAAACATTTTAATTTATATTATTTGGTCTCATCAAAAGGACAGCATTTTGATGAGAGACTTGACTTTTATTCAATATTTCATGTTATAGCAAATGAAATAGAATGAAATCATAACTAGTATTTCTTTAGAGAGGTAACGATACCAAACGATCATAATTCATACATATTAATGAACTTATATGATCATTTATTAATCATTTTATTATTAATTAATTATTACAACTTGACACCCATATATAGGACGCCCCATAGCAAGTCCGGCAGGAAAAAAAAAAAAAAAGAGATCTTATTACATATTTACAATACGGAAAAGCTAGCCATGATCTCATGCATATATATCTTAATTCATATATATATATATATATATATATATATGTTGTGTAATTATTTAATAATTATATAGATTCCTAATTCCCTGGACATCATCAAACTTAATATATTTGATCTCTCCATCTGAAACAGTAGGCCACATGACTGCTTCTGCATCTTGGCTATGCCCTAGCCCAAGAAGGTGCCCTATTTCATGCAACGCTATCGTTTCCACGTCGAAATAAGACGGGATTGATCCGATGGACCATCGCTCGTCTGCATCGAAATGAAACCTCCCATTGGTCGGAGCATATGCATGGGCTAGCACCCCACCCGGACCATCAAATGGTGCATTATCATTATGGTCTCCTCGATAAAACCCAATGGTTAAATCGGGATTCTCATCAGTTCGAACCTAAGTTAAAGAAATAATGGTAACAAGGTCCACAAAATTTTAAACATTAATTAATTAATTGATTAATTAATAAGTCGGAGATCATTGTTTAATCTCCGACCAAAAAATTAAAATAAAATAAAATAAAACCTGTGAGAAAGTGAAGTATTGCGTCGAACGGGCCCATCTCTGAAAGGCACGACTCACGGGGCCAATGGCAGCTCTGGGGTAACCAGGCATGAAACTATAAGTTAGTTGTCTTTTAGAAGGTGGCCACCTCGGATTTCCGGGGAAGAAGGTAAAGTGGGAATCCGTGTAGTTTGAGCTTGACACGTGGCCTTTTTGATTAGATTGTATCATATGATTAGTACGATTGACGATATCTGGTAGTCCACATCGTGGTGTGGTCATTGTTGATATCGTCGCATTATCTAATTTTCCTGTGGGACTAATGTGAAAGTTTCGTTGGTAGGTTTTGATGGCGGATTCTAGGTTCTGATCGAAATCTCCGTTGTTGGCTTGGTTATTGTCTAGATAACCAAATTTTTTGAGGTAGATTTTGAGTTGGTAGAGTTCTTTTGATTTGCTACCTCTATGAAATCCTTGTAATTGTTTGATGAAATCAAAGGCTGATGGTTTTTTGTCATTTGGTATGTCTCTCTTGGCATGTGAACTTGGAAAAGAGGTTAGGAAAAGTAGGAAGATAAAAGTTGAGAGTACAAAAGGTTTAAGAGCCATAAGTATTGTAAACAAGTAGAGGTATATGAAATGGTGGAAGAAGTCTATGTATATATAGACAAAACTCAAAATCACATCTTGGAAACCAAACGAGATTCTCTATTTTAAATTATATTTTATTTTATATTTTAAGTGACATTGTTAATCATTATAGTGTTGGCTGATGAAGTTGGAATATTTGATGGAGCACAATTTGAATTAGAAAAACCTAGAAGATTGTTACATTTCTAAGTGAAGAAATCTTTGCTTGTATTTGAAATTCATAATTATGAACAAAATTAGCTAAGAAGTTAAAAAATGAAAAAAAAAAAAAAAAACATTATTAGTATATTTATCAACAATAATGTTATACTCCCACCAGCCCATATATATATATAAACAAATTTTATATATGATCTAAACAAATTTTATTTTCAATATATAGAAACTAAACTATATATTTAGAACCTTAAAAAGAAAAATAAGTCGATCCTCCTTTTTTTTAAAAGAAAAAAAAAACCTTAATAAAGAAATATATGTCTATGTACATATGTAGAATATTGAAGTATTAAAATAAGTGGTCTAATTGGTCTACTCACTAATGGACATTGGAAATAAATCCTAGTGGTTTCTTATCTCAATGGTGCTCCAAATTAACATATCCAAATACCAAAATTTGCAGATAAAAAGTGTTTAGTGGAGGACTTGGAATAATTTTACACAAAGACTCGTAGACATGGATATAATTGTGTGAGATGGATCTTTATTATTCATTTTTCAAATCCATTTTTATTAGGCAAAATTGGGAAAAAAAATCCAAAACTTAGCAGTTTTTTTAAATATTTTATTTTAAATTGTTTTAAAATTATCAATTTTACCTATAGTTGATCAATTCTAATTTTCAATTTTAACCAATTCATGATTTTGTCAAAATTAAATTATGTGTGCCGGTGATGTGGATGCCACATAGATAATATGTAAATGATATGTCACTTTAAAATTAACCAAATCTAATTAACTATAATAAATAAATTAACAAAAGTATTAAGAAAGAAAAATGACTTCTTGCATTAACATCCAGCAACAACTTTTCCACCACAAAACAAACAGTATATATGAAACTCTCCAATGCTCCACAACAAGGCTTCAAAATTACTTGTCTTTTTATTTAATTAGAGTTTGAATTTTGTAAAAGAGTTCTTCTACAATTATTTGTATTCAAAATATTTATTATTTTTTCGTTTTGCATCTGTATTTTTAATCTAATGGCTTTGAAATTCATATTACTTTTTTATAAAAATTTTGGGTTTTGTTTGTATGAGTGAACAAAGCTTTAGTTAATTTCTTACTTTGAATTTTTTCTGCGTTGATTTCATAATTTTATTTTCTTAATTTCTTTTCATTTGTTTATGTTAAAGTTGGTTAAGTCATGGTTAATTTTAAGTGATGTATAATTTATATATTATATAAAGTTGGACTTATGTGTTCTGGGGATTGTGTGCCCCCAATCCCAACTCTAATACCTTTAAGTAATACGACTAATATTTTTACATGTAATAAGTAATACCTTAAGTATATTCCACTAAATTATATATTTCAGTTATACAAGTAAATAACTTATGAGTAAACAACTAATACTTTATAAATATACAACTAATAACTTATGAATATACAACTAATATGTTTCACTAAAATATATATTTCAACTATATAAATAATACCATGCAGCTAATATGTTATGAGTAAACAACTAATACCTTATGAGTATATAACTAATACCAAACTAATAATACCTTTGGGGGTACATACACAGGGGTATATACGTTTTTGCCTTGTATATATCTAGGATCCATATCACCACACACATAATCCATTTTTGACAAAAATCATGAAATGACTAAAATTGAAATCAATTTATCAATTGTTAAAATTGATAATTTTAAAACAGTTGGCTAAAATAGAAAAGAATCGTAAAGTGTTGAATTTTTTTATTACAATTAAGCATTTTTATTAATTAAACATTATTTTGTGAATTATTAGTTACGAGTTGACTTATCTCCCCAAATTAGTGATAGATCTCATAAATATTCTACTCACAATTTTAATGTTTAACTCTAATTCAACAAGTAAATTATTGAGAGAGCATTAATATAACTACACGAAGAAATTCTACAACATATGGTACGTAGTGCGCATTAATGCCAATAAAGTGTTTATACAGTTACTATCTACGAAAAATCCACATATAATTTGGGCCTTGAATAAATTTTCTTTTATTATTTTTTATTTTTTTGCTTTCAATTTGTAGTTTGATGTACTTTTTTTAGCTAGGAAGAATCCACATATATTTTGGGCCTTGAATAAATTTTTTTTTTTTTTTTTTTTTGCTTGCTTTCAATTTTGTAATTTGATGTACTTTTATTTATGAATGAACATAGAAACTTTTGCATGCAATTTTATGTGCGCCAAATTTTTTATGCAATGGATGCATGGACCTTAGATTTATGCACTCAGGTCGACCAAACCCGCCACGTGCATCCATATGTCTCCACACGCAATCACACACTTCGGTGAATGCGTCAAAACTCACCCAAACTCGCTCCTAGATGTTGTACCTTTATATTATATTAGTCATATCTTTATGTTATGTTGATCATACATTTTAGAATTTTAGTTGTACCTTAATACACTAAGAGAAATATGAGTATTTGCGACAACAAAATGTTGTTGCAAAAACATTGTTGTCGTTAAATTATTATCTCAAATAGTTTTTCTCATTGTTTTTTGTGACAATGTATTGTCAATTTATATTTACATTTTTTGCGACAATTTGTTATCGCAATAAGTAGACTTTTCGCAGCTACTTTTGTTGTCGCAAAATTTTTTATTGTAAATACTCATTTTTCTTGTAGTGACATTTTTTTAAACAATCATTAATACTTTCCATACCTTTTAGTTATGTTAATCATACCTTTAATTTAGTTATGTTAGTTGTATCTTTATATACTACATAAAGGTATGATTACCTTGATATATATAAATTAAGGTGTTACTAATATCACATAAATGTACGAGTAATACCGCATAAATATATATATGTACAAATTGTATCGAAATTAGGATTTATTTTTAACTTAAAGTATATTATGATATGTGTCATGTCAGCCATACTGCCAGCTCAGCAACAGATCAACAAATGCGTGCCTGTGTTAGTTAGGAAGTTAGTTATATTCTCATACTTATATATATATATATATATATATATATATATATATATATATATATATATATATATATATATGAATATCATACTCTGTGTAATCAGTTTTCTGAATATGATTCAATAATATCAATAGATCTTTCTCATTCTCTCAATATGGTATCCAGAGCCAGCAACTCCGGTGGTGGTTATCTCTCCGGCGATGGTTTTTCTCCGGTCCGGTGACATTTTTTTTCCTGCGATCAGAACTCCGGTGACGGTTTTTCCTCCGGTCCGGTGATTCTCGTTGTTATTGAACGGTGATTCTTCTCTGCTTCAGTTGTTTACTTTCTCTCTGCACGATGTCAACATCTGGTTCTAGCTCTTTCTCTATTCCACATTTCACATCATTGGCGATTAGATTGGATCGATCTAACTATACGTATTGGAAAACGCAAGTGTTGTCTACGGCTCGAGGTTTTGGTTATGAAGACATCTTACTTGGTGAGTATTCTTCTTCTGATCTTGATTCTGAAAATTGGATTCGTAGAGATCAATTATTTTTCAGTTAGATGCTAGCCTCCATAAGTGAATCTATGCTTGGGCATGTCAGTAGATGTACTACATCTCATGAACTTTGGAGCACTCTGCAGTTAATGTTTCAAAATCAATCTAAGGCCAGGGCATTACAACTTCGGTTGCAACTACAAACCTTAAAGAAAGGTGATCAATCTGTTGATGATTATATTCTAAAAATGAGGACAATTGCTGATGATTTACTTGCTGCTGGTACTCAAATCTCAGATGATGAGTTATGTTTATACATACTTGGTGGTCTTGGATCAGAATTTGAATCTGTGGTGGTTCATCTTACAGCTAGCAATGCTACACTAAATCTAGCTGAGATTCAGTATACTCTTCAGACTCATGAACTTAGAATTCAGAGTAATATTCAATCCTCAACTTTATCTTCATCACATGGAGTTAATTCTCCTTCTGCTAATGTTGCTTACTCTAGATCTTCATCAAATATGAGAGGTGGAGGTCGATTCTCTAGAGGAAGAGGTTTTAGAGGAGGTTTTAGAGGTGGTTTCAGAGGACATTCTCAACATTCTGTTCCTAAGCTTCAATGTCAGTTGTGTGGCAGGCTAGGTCATAATGCTTTGAAATGTTTTAAGAGGTTTGATCAGTCTTTCACAGGTTATGATCATCATTCCACTAATGGGAGATCAAACTCTGCTTCAAATTCTCATGGTTCTCAGTTTGTTCAATCAGCTGGTCCTCAGGCTTTATTTGCAGGTTCTGAAACAAACTCTCATTACACTCAGGATCCTCAGTGGTATTTTGACAGTGGAGCATCCAGTCATGTTACAACAAATCTTGAAAATCTTTCTCTGAAAAGTGAATACAAAGGTCCAGAACAACTTGTTGTAGGTAATGGATCCATGCTTCCTATATCACATGTTGGTATACATGCTTTGGTTACTAAGGATAATTGCAGTTCATTATTGCTGAATCATATCTTATATGTGCCTCAAATAGCTAAGAATTTGTTGAGTATATCTCAGTTTACCAAGGATAATAATGTGGTTATTGTTTTTGATCAAAATTGTTGTGCTGTTAAGGACAAAACAACTCACAAGATACTCTTGGAAGGCAAGCTTAAGGATGGTTTATATCAGCTAGATCTCAGTCATGTTCTGTTGAATAAGAACTTCTCAGAGATTACTTCTTCTTCAGGCTGCAAGGATACAAGAAATTCATTTGCTGCTTTTACTACTAATGTTTGTAATAAGGATGTCAATATGTGGCATAGGAGGCTAGGACATCCATGTACTGCTGTGTTGTCTACTGTGATTAAACATCTATCAATAAAAGCCAATGCAAGGTCTGTTGATTTTTGTGATGCATGTAAAATTGGCAAATTACATCAGAGTCATTTTGCAACTCATCCAGTTAAAAGTACTGCTCCTTTTCAACTGATTCATTCTGATGTATGGGGGCCCTCTCATGTTACTTCAGTAAATGGTTACAAATATTATGTTCATTTCATTGATGATTATACAAGATATACATGGCTATTTCCTATGGTTCTCAAATCTGAAGCTGCTTCTATATTTCAGAATTTCAAGCTTATGTTGAAAGACAATTTAATACTAAGATTCAGGCAATACAAACTGATTGGGGAGGAGAATACAGGTCATTAGTTCCTTTTTTGAATAAGCTTGGCATTAATTTCAGGCATCCTTGTCCTTATGTCCATCAGCAAAATGGTAGGGCTGAAAGGAAACACTTACATATTGTAGAAATGGCTTTATCACTTCTCAGTCAAGCAAATTTACCTCTAAAATATTGGTGTGATGCCTTTGCAGCTGCAGTTTATACTATAAATAGGCTTCCCACACACACACTACAGAACATATCTCCTTTTCAGAAGTTGTTTCACATCTTGCCAGATTATAATTTCATGAGGGTGTTTGGCTGTGCATGTTTTCCATATTTAAGGCCATATAATTCACACAAATTTCTTCAAAGGTCTCAAAAATGTGTGTTTCTTGGTTATAGTCAGAATCATAAAGGCTATAAGTGTTTAAGCTCAACTGGAAGAATATACTTAGCTGCCACTGTGGAGTTCAATGAGCATGAATTTCCTTATACTTCCATGTTCAAGTCTAACTCTGATGTTTCTACTATTAAGCAGATTCAAAGTGTTCTCCCTTTTTGGATTTCAGATAATACTCAGAAATCTTCTTCTTGTGATCAGCAGCCTTCTTCTTCTGGCAATACTCAGTCTTCATCCATATCACATCATGCTTCAGATTCTGGAATCAATCTTACTGTGGATCTGTCTGGTTTAATGTTTCAGAATAATTTAGATTCTACTCAGAATGTTTCAGCTCATACTCAGTCTAATTCAGGTCATACACAGATGAATTCAACTCCTATTTCTGATCCTTCAAGTCTACATACTACAGTTGGTGGTCATAGTATGGTTACAAGATCCAAAACTGGTTCTCTTAGACCTAAAGTTTTTGCAGCCTCAACAGCATTGACTCATGAGCCTTTTACAGTAGTGGAAGCTCTGTCTAGTTCTAATTGGAAGCAAGCTATGCAGGCAGAATATGATGCTCTTATTGCTAAGAATACCTGGATTTTGGTGCCTTACTCTGCAGATATGAACATCATCACTTGTAAATGGATATTTTGAACAAAGTTCAAGCCTGATGGAAGCATAGATAAATACAAAGCCAGGTTAGTAGCAAGAGGTTTTCAGCAGACTCCTGGAGTTGATTTTTTTGAGACTTTCAGTCCAGTGGTAAAACCATCTACTATTAGGCTTATTCTCAGTTTAGCTGTCACTTTTAATTGGAGCATTCAACAGATTGATATAAATAATGCTTTCCTAAATGGTGATCTTAATGAGGTTGTGTTTATGCATCAACCTGAGGGATTTGTTCATGATCAAAAGCCTACACATGTGTGCAAATTACAGAGGTCTCTTTATGGATTAAAACAGGCTCCAAGGGCCTGGTTTACTAAGCTCAAACAATATCTTATAAGTTTTGGCTTCAAAGTATCAGTTTCAGATTCCTCTTTGTTTCATATGAAGATAGAAGGTAAATTGCTGATAATGCTTGTGTATGTGGATGATATTCTTGTGACAGGGGAAGATTCAAATCAGATTATGAATGTGATCAAGGCTCTTGGAAATCAGTTTGCTTTAAAAACTCTAGGAGAAGTTAATTACTTCTTGGGTATTGAGGCTCATAGAACTCCTTCTGAACTTGTGCTTACTCAATCAAAGTATCTGTTTGATTTATTGCAGAAGACTAATATGGAACATTGCAAGCCTGTGGATACTCCCTTATGTGCTTCTAAGAAGCTATATCTCAATGATAGCCATTCTTTTGAGAATCAGACATTATACAGAAGTACTATAGGGGCATTGCAGTACCTCACTCTTACAAGACCAGATATTTCATTTGCTGTCAACAAGTTAAGTCAGTTTCTTCATGCTCCAACTGCAAATCATTGGATTGCTTGTAAACATCTTCTAAGGTATTTGAAAGGAACCAGAGATGTAGGACTTAGCTTCACTCCTATAAATAGAATGGCTCTTAATAGCTTTGCAGATGCAGATTGGGCTGGCTGCATAGATGACAGAAAATCTACTGGAGGACATTGTGTATTTTTGGGGCAAAATCTTATTACATGGAGTTCCAGGAAGCAAGGAGTAGTTAGTAGAAGCAGTGCTGAATCTGAATATAGATCACTAGCAGACACAACAACAGATCTTATTTGGATTGAGTCTTTGTTTACAGAAATTGGTCTGAATTTACTTACACCTTCAGTGATTTGGAGTGATAATAAAAGTGCAGCAGCTCTAGCATCAAATTCAGTGTTTCATCAAAGGACAAAGCACATTGAAATAGATATTCATTTTATCAGGGAGAAAATTTTGGCTAAACAGGTTGAAGTTCATTTTGTTCCCACAGAAGATCAAGTTGCTGATATTCTTACTAAGGCTCTTCCAAGTTCTAAGTTTCATAAATTGTGCAAACAACTTCCACTCAGATATCTTTCTGTGCAGATTAAGGAAGGAGTGCCATGAAGAGTTTTTCAGATTGCAGGTTCTTGAAGAAGTATAAAGTAACAACATTCAAAATTTAAAGAAGATATGAAGAAGGTGGATCAGTTTGATGGGGGAGTATTATGATATGTGTCATGTCAGCCATACTGCCAGCTCAGCAACAGATCAACAAATGTGTGCCTGTGTTAGTTAGGAAGTTAGTTATATTCTCATACTTATATATATATATATATATATATATATATATATATATATATATATATATATATGAATATCATACTCTGTGTAATCAGTTTTCTGAATATGATTCAATAATATCAATAGATCTTTCTCATTCTCTCAATAAAGTATTAAATAAATGTATGATATTTGTATATAAAAATAGAACTAATATAATATAAATGTATGACTAACATAACATAAAGGTCAGGAAAAAAAAATGCACAGACCCAAGTCGACACCAACCACCCAATGCATAGGAGACTTACTCTTTTATGGTGGAAATCCAGTTTTTGATTTAGATCAAAAGATTTCACCTGTGATTTTGGTAAAAAATCTTCTCCGCAACAAAAAGAGTATATATGGCTACGTTAATATAATAACGGTATTAAAAAGACAATTTTAAAAAAGAAGGCCTTCATGACATACTATCATTCTAAAAAACGTGTTTAGTTACATTACATATAAAAAAATAAAATTGTCTGCATTTATTTAATTAATGATTTCTCATTCCTTTCTAATAAAATTGACTTATGATCTTATTTAATACATGTCCATATCCATGGAAGAGAAATCCTTATTCCTAGTGGTTATATTTCCAACAAACTGGAAATTTTATTTTGTATTGTTAATAAATATTTAGTAATTATATAAAGCCCTAATTCCCTGAATATCATCGGCTTGAATATTTTTTGTCGTCCCTGGTGAAACACTAGGGTACATGATTGCTTCTGGAAATTGGCTATGCCCTAACCCTAGAAGGTGCCCAATTTCGTGAACCGCAACGGTTTCTAAGTCGAAATAATTTGGCACCGGCCCGACTGACCACCACTCATCCGCATCATAATGGAACCTTCCATTGGTTGGAGCGAATGCATGTGCTAGGGTTCCACCTGAGCCATCGAACGGTACACCATCTCCATGGGAGCGTCGATAAAACCCTACACTTAAATCGGAATTCTGATTCGTTGGCACCAGTGTGAATGTAAAATACTGCGTTGCGGAAGCCCATTTCGAAAAGGCACTATTCACGGGGTTCATCGCCGCCGTGGGGAAGCCAGACAAAAACCTATAAGTTAGTTGTCTTTTGGACCATTTAGGGTTTCCAGAGAAGAAACTATAGTGAGCCACTGTGTGGAACAAAGTCGAGGTTTGACTTTCTCCATTACGTGGTTGCATGTAATTGGTCCCGTTGACGATATCGGGGACCCCACATCGAGGGGTGACCATTGCTGATATTGTTGGAGAATCTAGTATTCCTGTGGGGTTAATATGGAAATTTTGTTGGTATGTTTTGATGGCGGATTCTAAAACACTGTCGAAATCATCGTTGTTGGTTTGGGATTGGTCTAGATAACCAAATTCTTTGAGGTAGGTTTTGAGGTGATGGATCTCTTGTGATTTGTTACCCTTGTGACATCCTCCTAATTCTTTGATGAAATCAAAAGCTGAAGATTTTTTGCCACTTGGGATGTCTCTCTTAGCATGGCAAATATCAGAAATGGATAGAGAAATGAGGAAAATTAAGGACAAGAAGTGAAAATGTTTATGAGCCATAATTAAAATTGTGAGAGAGGGATGTGAGATTAATGAAACGCGTGTGCCTCTATTTATAGAAAATACTAACTCTATATCTATAGATATAATAACAATAATAGTAATAATAACTGTAAAAATAGTCTATTTGTTCTCATGGAATTCTAGATATATAATTATTATTTTTAACTATTTGATATTTTTCATGGATTGACTGATGACTAAATTATTGATTAATTATTTATTTTAGTTTTTGAAAACCAATTTGAGTTGACATTGTGCTAGTTTATAGCTTGTATTGAAAAGGTAGTCTAGCTCTCTCAAAAAAAAGAAGGGGGGAAAAAGAGAGGAAGCTATAACAAGTTGTAATTGTATTCATTCTGTATTTAATTAATAATAAATATAGAAATTATTAATTTAGGGTGCCTACAAGGCTACAACAAGTTTGTCATTATTTAAAATTGAGAATAGATGTAGAAATTATAAAATTCAACCATATAGATCACAAACCAAGAAATAAATTATACCTTAAAAAAAAACTAGAAGTTAATTATATAGTGATGTATGTATATCTCGAAGAATAATTGTTGAAAAAAAGGGGAGTTCATGTGTTAAAAATAAAAAAAATAAAAAAAAGAGTGGTGTGTGCAATGTGAACCAATTATATGTGTAAAAATTAATAATATGTGCACTATGAAATCTCATCCACAAGCTCCAGGGAGAATTTTTTTATTAAATATAAAATAATTACAAAAATGAATATTAAATAACTCCCAATTGAAAAGATGTCTTTTCTAAAATAAATATATTCTCTAAAATTAGACTTTTAAATTATGGACATATACAATCTATTGAGAAATTTACAAGTTAGCTAGATAAGCATTTAAACTCCCTCGTAAACTAAGTAACTTTGGATGTACAAAATCACAAACATAAAATTGAATGAAGATAATGTTGTGATCACGTACTAGTGTAAACAACAAAGAAATTTGAAAAAAAAAAAAATCTCTCTTCCCATAACATGATTTTAGGGTAATAGACATGATGGTAACTATTATATACATCCAAAAGCTTACACTAACATGAATTTAATTTGCATCAGTTAAAAAAAAAAAACCTAATATTAATCAAGCAATCAATCCATAAACCCAATCTAAATTAAAATTTCAAATTTTTTTAAAGAGAAACAAAAATAAAATAAAGAGTTAAAATAATCAACACAAACAATTATGTTTTTGAGTTTTTATGTTAAATGAGTATTATATAAGTATTTTAATATTGTTATTTATTAATTAATCATTGGAATCAAGAATCTAATTTAGGGATGGCAATAGGCCGGGTTCAAACCCGGACCCGCGGGGCGGGTAAAAACCTGATCAAACGGGTCCCGGGCCGGGTTTGGACCCGGTCAAACAGGTCTACCCCGAGTTCGGGGTGGGTCTTGGTATTTGTTGGACCCGCCCCGTTTAATATATATATATATATATATAATTATATATATTATTAATATTTAATCACTTGAGAAATGAGACATTTGTGTTATGTTTTTAATTCTATTATGTAATTTTGCATTTAACATTATATGTATGATTTTAAGAATTTAAGACATGTTGGGATTGTGTTTAAATATTTGAATTGTATGACTATAATATGGATGAATTTTTTTTCATGTAGTTTAAGTGATTAAGATTCATATATATTGTATAATGTTTCGAATAGACATTATTTCAGAAAAAACAAAAGAAAAATAAGAAAAAAACACACAAAAAAATATATATTAAAGCGGGTCGGGACGGGTTACCCACTGGATTCGCAGGGCGGGTTTTGACGGGTTTTTTGGCGGGGCGGAATGGATCTCGGGTCTAAATTTTTTTGGGCCGGACGGGTCTTGGGTCCCAGACCCGCCCGTTGCCATCCCTAATCTAATTGTGATAGATTAATTAATTTAGAATTGAAGATTTAAAGATAGAAAGCTACTTTAGATTTATTATCTATAGTAGTACTCGATCTTATCCATAGTAGTACTTGATCTGACTTTACTGTAAGTATATTTAAGGAAAACATTTCAGCTTCGTAGAATATTTTGAACATGATATTGTACATAATAATTTGGACGAAAATTTTGTTAAAATTTGGGAATTTAGGCAGAGTATTGTAGTGCTCAAAATTATAAATAATCTCAATACATATATTAAATTTAAAATATCAAACAAAATGACATATATATTTACAACAAATATAGAAATTGACTATTATATAAATGTTGTCTGGTATAGAAATTAACAATAATTTGAAGAAATTATTACAATTTTGATAAAAAAATTTATGTAATATACACGTTACAATTATAATGTGCAAATTATAATATTATTTGGGTAATAAATTAATTTATATTTACTAAGATTTCACAGAAATCGAAATGAAAATTATTGAAATATTTTTGATTTTCCAACATTTTCTACTCTGATTTCATTAAGAAGGAAATCGAAATTTACCAAAATTTCGGCGAAATTTCACTGAATTTATTGTTTAAAAATTCACAACCACATTCCAGCTGTTTCGAAAGCTAAATTTCAGCAAAATTTCGTGAAATTTTTATCATTGTATATATAATGATGGACAAAATTCATTTTTCGTTCTTTTCTAGGGACGTTGTCCAATTTTTGTCCTCTTATTTTCCGATCATTAATTTTAGTCCTCCCATCTCAAGATTTGTCCAATTTTGGTCCGATTTCACCAGAATCTCGATTTTCCGGCCAATTTCGGGCGAGTGCACAACACTCGTCCCCAATTTTAACCAGCCCTTGATTTTACGCTGATGTGGCCTTTATTATCAAACATGTCATTTATTATTTAATTTATTTTCCATGCTAATTACCAAATTATATGCCACCAGACACACCCCTATCTGCCTCCATCTTCTCCATCATCCCCCTCTCTATTTTCAACCTCAACACAGTAGCAAATCAGGCGAGATTCCAACACATCTCTCCGACGAGCCACTGCCTCCACTCTTCCATCAGTGGCAGATAATATACCCAAAGCATCTCTCACTACAATTCTTCTTTTTCTTTCTACAATGCCAACCCTTCTACTTGTCTCTGCCTTCTATTTCTCTCTCTAGATTTCTGTGTAGTGTCTCGTAAAATTTCTTCATTTCCTCTGGCCGCCGACACTTGCTCCCTCCAGCGAAACCACCTTCATCACCACTTAAATTAATGTTGTGAATTGATGAAACTTGGGGTTTTGGATGTTGGTTTGTGCGAATTAAATTAATGGAGGTGAGTGGTTGACTGGAAATCGATGGAGGTAATGTTATGAATTGATGAAACTTGGGGTCTTGGATGTTGGTTTATGTGAATTAAATTAATGGAGGTAAGTGGTTGACTAGAAATTGATGAGAGTTGAAATTGTGAAGGGACATTTTGGTGTTTGTAATGGGGAATTGAAACTTTGATTTTGGAATAGAGGTTGTGGAAGATGGTGTTTGACCGGAGAAATGAGGGTGATGGTGGACGGTGGGTTACTGTAGTCTGTAGCAGCTCGGTGGTTACTGTAGCAACTCGGCGGTTGCTGTAGCAACTCATATGATATGTCATTTTAGATGGAAATAAAATTTGGAATGAAATGACACGTTTGAAAATATAAGCCACATCAGCGTAAAATCATCAATTGGTTGAAATTGGGGGCGAGTGTTGTGCACTCGCCCGGAACTGACTGAAAAATCGAGTTAGGAGGACCAAAATTAGACAATCAGACCAAAATTGGACTACCGGAGATTTAAGAGGACTAAAATTGATGATCGGAAAACAAGAGGACTAAAATTGGACAACGTCCCTAGGGAAGGACGAAAAATGAATTTTGTCCATATAATGATACATCAATAAAATTCCAAATGTAACTTTTATTGTATCATCTGATAATTTTAATTCGACGGTTCGAGTTAATCAATATTTCATAATCCATAAATTTAAAAAATATTTTGTAAATGTAAGTTTGAATTGTATTCTATATAGGTGGTGTGAGACGAGTCTCACGACTATATTGATGAAACTCATGTATCGTATAAATTCCATATGTTGACTACTATTTGAATTTTAAATTGCTTATTAAAAAAATTGTAATGATATTTTAAATTGCTTATTAAAAAAATTCTATATTATCATTACAAAATAAATGGTCACAAAATCATCATAATTTTGGTATATCATTGAGTGACGGCGTGTTGTGTGAGAAGTACATGTTGGGTCCCACATGACACTGTATATATATATATATACACACACACACTTCAGTTCTGAAGGGATCGAAAATTAATTACAAGATTGGTTTCATCATTACAATTTCAGTTAGATTTTAAGTTAGTCTTCGTTGGATTTTTAGTCACATGTTGTCAATTAGCTTTTACACATTATTTGAAGGGGAATAACGTAATTTAACTAAGCTAGCAGCGTAACAAAAAAATTAAACTTAATTAGATAAAGTCCCAAAATTATGAAATAAATTTAAAAGTTATTGAAAAGATTACAATATAGATAATTAAAATTATAGTTATTCTAAAGTCATCATAATATACAATTTGAAAATCGCTTGGATATATCTAGAAGTACCACATTAAAAGAAAAGATATTTAAAAACTATTTATATAGATAAAAATTAGCATTATAAAATATGAAAATAATTTATTAAATCAAGAACATGAAAAACAATGTATTGAAATAAATTAAATTAAATATGATGCATATTTTATTTAACTTAAATTATTTAATATAAGAATTAATGGAATAAATCTAAAATAAAAATAGAAATTAGAAGATTTTTTTTTAATAAACATGAAAACTATGAAGCAAAATCTAAAAAACTATTCAATAATTTATACCTTAAATTTTTGTAAAATTAAAAATTATTTATTTTTAGAACTATATTATTTTATCTTTCTTAGTAAAAATTTTCACTTTTAAGTTTTCAAGAATAGTTTAAGATTGTTATTTGGTAGTTTCTTAGATTTATAAAATATATTTATTTCTCAAAGTTTTTTGCTATAATTTTTTTATGTAATCATTTTCAAATTTTATCTATTTATTTTGCAATTTTAGATTAATTTACATTATTTTTTATTTTTTTCTTAATTTTCATATTTATTAAATAATTATTTAATAACAACGAGATCTTATGTCCTATTGTGTAATAAATTTGACTTTTATTTATAATTTTAAGATTTCCTTAAATACTTTTTTGAATTTATTTATTTTTTTCGATTTATTAAATATCTCCGTATTTTGTTTTCGTAATTTTGAAGTCATTTAGGTTGTGTTTGAATAAAGTGATTTGAAATGAATGAATTTCAAATCCACCAAATGACTAAAAAATTAGTTCATCTAGTGGTGCCCGGTTTAACTGAACCGCCGGTTTCGGTTCCGAACCGACGGTTTGGCTAACCGGGAAAGGGCTAACCGGAATCGAATCGGGGTATGTTCGGTTCCGGTTTGTAACCGCCGGTTTATCCGTTCGAGCAATCCAGACCTAACACGTGGCATTTAAAAAAAAAAAAAAAAAATTCGCACGAACCGCCGGTTCCAAACTGGCGGTTCCGGCCACAACGGTTAGTTTTCGCCGGAGTCCAGCGACACGTGTCATTTTCACAATTTTTCAAAAAAAAAAAAAAATCGGAAAACCGGCGGTTCGAACCGGCGGTTACGGTTTTCCAATATACGGAACCGGAATCGAACCGGATGAAACCGGTCAACGGTTTCCCGAACTGTTGACCCCCGGTTTCGAACCGGCCGGTTCCGGTTTTTTCAAAACCGTGGGCACCACTGAGTTCATCCACCAAAATGACTAAAAAATTAGTTCATAATGAAAGTGAAATCCACATCTATTCAAACACCATAGATGGATTTGCTGTCATAAATTTCAAATCCCTCCTCAAGTCTATCTATTCAAATAGATTCTTAAATAATTTATAAGTTTCTAAGATATAGTCATTTTATCCCATAATATATGGTATTTAATGGTCAAATGGTCAAAAGGTCTAAAGTACTGTTAGATTTTGACGGATACTAAACGTGTTAAATGAATATCTTATTTGATCAAATATGCATGATTTCTTAATTTTGGGACTATAAGTGCAAATATTGGTACTATTTTAAAATGATCCCATGATCTATACAAGACCAAAATTACAAACTTTTACCTGGTACGCGTGCATTATGATGCTATAATAATAATAATAATAATAATAATAATAATAATTCCGACAATTAGTCCAATAACACATAATTTAGTGGCGTCTTAGAAAATTGAATGTCAAATTGAATATTAAACCAAAATTATTTATATATTTAATATATAGGGTGTAGGGAAGTGGAAGATGCCCAATGTCGTAGACTCGAAGGCAAATTAACTATAAGAATAATGAGTACTACAATTTATGTACGTAATTGATCATATTTCCAATTAATTTGTAATGTTCGAGACGAAATGATGCATAATTTGACGATTAAATAATTTAACTTTAATTGTGTGATTTAATTTATGTGCGTTTCAGATTAATCGGAAAATACATGTTTTAATTTATCGAACTTACGTTTTAGTTTATCAAAAACGTAATTAATCAGGAGAGCTTACGTTTATATTTATCGAGAGTTTAATTTATTAGGAAATGGTATATGCATGTTATGAGAACGATCGTAATCGAAAGACGAAGAAAACGAAACGAGAATCAGGCCAATAGGAGTTCCGAGGCCCAAACGGGCCCAATTCGATAAAATGAAAATGAGATAAAACACGTGGGTTGAGAATTTTTTCACCACACTCTTGGCACCAAATCAACCAAGGTAAGATTCTCTCCCGGCGGCCGGCCGGAGCGCCGCTGCCGCCGGCGACACCACCGTCGCGGGAGTTTTTCATCGAATCCAAACATATTGTAACCTATGCCAATTCGAAGCTCTCGCCGAGCCCGTTCCGATTCCGGGCTCAGATTCGCCATCCGCCGCCGCATTCGCCGGTAATCGGCCGGAGAAGTTTCGGCTTTCTCTCTCTAAAAACCCACTTCTTTCTCTCTCTTCGTTTCCGGTCATCCGGCCACCGATCGGGGCGATTCTTGAGCCTAAATCAAAGTTTTCTCCGAGCCCGTCACGAATCCGGGCTCGGATCGACGATCGGACCGGTCGATCTCCGGCAATGGCCGGTCAAAGTTTCTGCAGATTTTCTTTCTCTCTCTTAACTCTCCCTCTCTCTCTTCGATCTCTTCTCTCTCTCTCTCCCTCTCGCTCGTTGTCGCCGGAAAGGGTGGTCGGAGGCGACGCATGTAGCGTCGCCGTGTGCGTGAGTAGCCGGAGCACGGAGCTCCGGCAATGCATGGAGTGGCCGGCGGCAGATTTGCCGCCGGGAGTGTGTGTGTGTTGCATGTGCGTGTGGCTGTGTTTGGAGGCGTCTTTGGGCGGCGTTTCCGGCGCCGCCGTGGCTCGTGGTGGCCGGTGCTCGGTGCACCGGCGAAGGAGGGATGTCGGAGTACAAGTAGCCGGCGGCGCGGGCCACCGGCGGTGGTCCAAACGGCCGGAAACGGGGGCTGAAAACTGGTGGTTGAGCTGGTGGTGGCGACGGGAATGAGGGTGTTTGGGGTGGGGTTGGTTTTTGAGAATTTGATTAAGTTGGGGGCTTAGTTGCAAAGCCCCCATTTTTGTTTATTTGCGTTTTAAACCCTGAGCTTCTTGATTCTTCATTTTGGTCCCCTAAGTTTTTGATTCTTACGTTTTCACCCCCAAGACTTCTGCAAATTCCTTTTTCGCCCCCAGAACTTTCCAAACCTTTGTTTTTCACCCCCAAGACTTTCGTATAATTGCGTTTTGACCCCCAGATTTCCAGGAACTTCACTTTGAACCCAAAACTTCTCTGAAATTATAGAAACGCCTCTGGTCAAAGTCAACTCTTCTGCAGAAATTACATTTTTACCTCTAAACCCTAAAACGCTTCGTTTTAACTCGTTTCTTATCCGTTTTGACTCATTCTTTCGCCTGTAGGACCGTAATCGAGTCCCCTTCGATATGAGATCAAGTTCTAAGCCTTTCTAATCATTTTTCTTTCCAACATCGTTTCTTTTCAAGAGAGTTTCTTTAATTAACATACGTAACGATCATAAAACGAAACTAATAGCTTACGTTTGCATGTGTAGGCTATCGCGTTTAGGAGTGCACGTGTTTATCTCTAAAGCTTGCATCACTCAAAGTCAAATACCACCTAATCAGGTGGGGGTAAACTCTGTACTTTACGACTATGTTATATTTATATGAATATGATTAATGATAGACGAATACCTGAATATGAACTTGGCATGATGAAACGTATTATGTATGCTATACTATTATGAACACATGATAGTGATTTGACTACCAAATGTATTGTTGTGTGAACTATATGTTGTGATTAATTGTCGTGAATACATGTACATGTTGTATAGTTTCAGTATGATGAGTTTTTGGATTGGGTTGTCCGTAAACGTACCGATAATCATTTCTGGATTGGGTCATCCGTAAATGTACCGACATTTGTTTTGGATTGGGTCGTTCGTAAATGTACCGTTATCTGTTGTTGGTCTGGGTCGTCCGCTAAAGTACCGAATTACGTGTTGTGCTTTGTATGTGTTGTGTTTAGTTGTTGTTCTGTTTTATGGTTAACTAATTTGAATATAAACTTACTAATGAAATTAATTGTACGAATTTACTCCCACGAGTGTATTCAAACGCACTCACCCCTATCCGTACTCACACTACAGGAAACGATGAAAATTAAGGCAAGCAATGAGAGGGGTGCCATATCCAGGGTTTTTCTTCAGTATTAGTTTAATTTGGATTGTCGAACTTTGTCCTAAAATTTCTTATGTTTTGTGAAACTGTTGTATTTTATTATGATGGATCTTGTTTATTTCCGCTGTTAGTTAAATACGCTTTCTTCCGGCGTTTGGCCGATGTTTTGAAATGTAAAGAATCGTATGCTTTAAACGAACTCAACTATTTCTAAAACTCGTAACTCATGCCTTGATGTTTTGAAACTGTTGCCGCTTTAAATGAATTTTCGTTTACTTGCTTTTAAAATGTTATCTGTCTATTCTATTCGTAACTTTTAAAAAAGTATGCTTCTTCTCCTTTAAAAAAATAGGTTATTCTCTTTCTTTTCCCTGCACGCCCATAAGCAAACTCTGATATTTTTAAAAGTACGAAAACAGGGCGTGACATAATTAATGTTTATAAAGAAAAAAAAAAGATAAATAATAAAGAAGACATGAAAAACAATAATGAAAAAGTATAAATGAACTAAATTAAATCGCATTGTGTTAAATTGCAATAGAAGGAATACTATTTTTTAAAGGGAAAAAGATAAATCTATTAATTGAATTATTGACATAATTTATTTCAAAACATGTTTCGTCCATTATTTAAATAATACATTTCAGATAAAAAAAATTCATGAACTTAAATAATGACATGCATTGTACAATAATCAAATGATAAGAGTTCAAAAATTAAAATATAATGAACTATAAAAAAAAGAAAAAAGAAAAATCCGGTTTAATTTAATATTATTTCTCTTTATACTCATAGAATGTTACTCTCAATATGTGGCATATATGAAAATTTTGAAATAAAGATGAAATAGAGTTAATACATGAAGGTTTCGTACGCTATATAATTAAACTCATTGAAATATTATTTTTCACGACGGTATAGACTTAATATGGTATGACTTATGAGACGGAGATATTTTTAAGTACTTCATATATTGGGTTAAATTCATTTTGCAATCTGTATTATGCATATTTTTTAATTTTGCATCATAAATTATTTTTTTCTCTGATCACAATTTATACTGTACGTTTTATTTACTTTTGCAACCTCCAGCCAACATTTTCCAGCGAGAAAAGGTCTACGTGATTTTCACATGCCAACTGAGGGTTATTTTCATCATTTTCTATGTCATTAACTTATACCCCTCCAAACTTGAATTGAGCACTAATTTTTCCTCATTTCTTCTGTATATTGTTTGAGTAAATTATGAATGGCGGTGATGGTGAGGTTCAAACAAAATATAAGAAATTTTTATCATTAAAAATAGTTGAAGAATCAAATTTATCCATGTTTTAGAAGTGCAAATGACAAAAATAATCATTAGTTAGCATGTGAGTCATTTCTCATCGGAAATTTTTGACCAGAAGATGCAAAAGTCAACAAAACATGCAGTATAAGTTTTGATCGGAGAAAAATAATAGTTCATGATGCGAAATTAAAAAACCTACATTTATAGGTTGGAAAACGAAATTAACCTTTTCTTTTTAAATGGGTGGTATAATATATGGATACAAAATTGAGTTGTTCTTTTATTTATAAATTGTATGTATGGATTTAGAATTCATGCAACATGAACAGACCAACCCGATCAATAGTATCTACATCCTCCCTATGAAAATGAGATTAAAATTTTAAAAGATATTATAAATATTGTAATTGAAAGATATTAATTATACAAATGTAGAATATTCTTTTCATTGGCTAAACTATATGGCAAAAACTTATGTGAACCAGTTGCACCACACCTTTATGTTATAAATGTAGTACCTTTATATTATAAATGTAACACCTTTATACATGTTTATTTTAAAAGGTACAAATATTTGTATATAAAGGTACTACATTTATAACATAAAGGTCTTCCGTGCAACTTTGTGCACCAGTTGCACGGAAGTGTTACTCAAACTATATTACTTTATTCACATGATGTTTCTTTTTCTTTTTTCCCCACAATATTGCTTCTCCACCCTTAGATCGTAACTCCATATCTCTGAATATGCTTCTTCAACATTGTGGCTCACAGTATAATTCTTCAACCTTTGTGCCTTTCAATTTGTCTCATCGATGTCTATCTAGTTTGCCTTTTCTATTCTTCAGCCATCCTTCCAATGTTCTTCTGTAAAAATAACGTACAAAGATATTCAACGTGATGTGCAATAAAATAAAGATAAAATAAAAAAGATTTACTTTTTTACTTTCGGATAAACAAACAATACCTAACAATAAAAAAAATATATTGGAATTTGGGATCTATTATGTTAAACATATGGTGAATCAATTGAATTATGTCCTTATCTTCAATAACTCCTAAGTAAAAATTATGAAATACTGTTAGTATATATCATATATACAAACGCATGATATATATGAAATAAGTATAGTATTACCCGCAATATGTAGTGGATGTGAAAAAGCGTTATCCCATCAATCGGTTATACACAAATGCACTGTTGGAGATGTTCTTAATGTAAAAAACTTTAAAGTGGTTTAACATGTAACAAGACACTACATAAATAAACCAAAGTTTATGTAATTAAAAATGAAGATCTTTAGCAATTAACACAATTTTTTTTAATATAATTATTGATGTTGAACAATAGGTGGGATCGAGATGCATAGAAGGAGAAAATAGTTTCGTTAATTACGTGGATTGTGCTTTTTGCTTGGAAGGAAATTGCTATTGTGTATACATACTTTCGTAAAAAAAAGATGTAATACATACATTTTGCACTATGATTATAAATATTTACAAATATATTTTGATATATTATTGATATTTTAACAAAATATTTTATAATTCGTTTTTGTTTCGGTAACATGATTTGAAAAATATTTCGGCTATATTTCAACATGAAATTTTTATGCATATATGTGTTCTAGAGAAATTTGCAAATGTCGTCCACGAGGTCATTTCAATTTGATTTCATGTGTTGTAAAAGTAGTTCCGTTAAAACAAAAAAGTTGCGAAAATAGTCCTGCAATTTCCATATATTACAAACATAGTCCCACCAATTTCTAATATTGCAAAAATAGTCCGGCCAAACAAATGGCGAGCATAGGTGCCTCTCACGTGCCAGTTAGTTTGGATGAAATTTTCTTATGAGATTACTGTTGCAACTCTTCCCGTGATTTGTGGGACCAAATCTACAATTTATAATTCTTAAATGTAATTTTGTTTTTCTTATTTTGTTTGGTATTTGTAATTTTTAAAGGTTTTGAGGATGTTTAATTTTTTAAAAAGAAATTTTAAATTAAAATTTTCATTAATTTTTTTTTTTTTGAGTACATGACATCGAATTTATCATTTTTATAAAATTTAGTTTGTTATTACATTGCATATATATAGACAATTGTTATTATCATTTTTTTTTTGTATTTGTAATTTTGAAGGTGTTTTTATAAGTTTTAAACAAATCATAATTTCAAATTAAAATTTATTAATTTAAAATTTGTTTTCAAATATGGCATATTGAACTTATCATTCTATCATATCAACTTTTTATGATTGTTAATATTTTTATGATTTTTATGGTTAAAATATAACTATAAATATTACAACTCGTTCAATGCACAAGAGAAATGCTAGATTTGAGATCAAATTCACTCCAAAATAGAAGACATCTAAGGAAGATTTGAATTAGGGTATATTAGTCATTTGCAAATTATATTTTTATTTAAAATTATGAGGGGGGTGTACTCAGAAGATTTGGGGGTGTTAATAGCCCCACCCAAAACATTATAACAAGACTATTTTTGCAATATTTTATTCTAACGAGATTGCTTATACTTAATATGAAACCAAATCAAAATGACCCCATAAAATGTAGGATGGAATTTGCAATTTCATCGCAATTTCTTTCCAATTTCAACACTAAAAGATAAAATGGACCAATTCCATCCAGAATTAACAGATTAGTAATAATAAACAATTTATAATTTGAATAGTACTCAACAAACACACATTTCTGAATATGGTAATGAATTAATGAATTCTGTGAAATTAATTGTTGTGTCCAGACTCTAGACTCTCAGAAATATTAAAATTTAAGCATTTATTCATAAACAATTTCCAGCCAATATATATTTCAAATGCAATAATTTAATACTACTATAAAATTAAATATATATAGCAAGAGGGCGGTTTTAAAGTTCAAACATGAATTTATATTTAAAGAAATAAAAACAAATATTTTACATGCTTCAAAATTTGCTCTCTACTAAGACATTTATTTTGAACCACGAGTCTTATAGCTGAATTTTCTAATCTTTATTTCCCTACTATTCACTCTCTCTAATTCAATTAAAAAAAAAAAACACTTATTTTGAATCATATAAAGTATTTTAAATAAATAAGTTAAAACTCTTGGTTTAAGCAGAGCAAGTAGTTGACAGGGAGTCTTCCCTTCATGAAAAAGACAAATTCTTTCCAATTTCCAATTTCCAATTTCAACCCAAAAGGTCAAATTGGGCCTAAATCGCTACTTTCGGGCTATTCGGCCCAATTTAATGATTTTTACTAAATAACATTAAAAGTAAGACAAGAATATTAAAAAAAGTAAAAGAGAAATAAAAATAAATTAAATGTTAAAGGATAAAATTGTTAGTCCGAATTCAACAAATTGGGTTGAATAGCTCGAAATTAGGGCTTCATTGCCCAATTTGAGCACAATTTGGTCTTTCAACCTTTCGGGTTGAAATTGATCTAAATGTTCAAATTTTCAAAGTTAAGCATTTAAGCATTTATTTGTAAACAATTTCCAGCCAATATATATTTCTAAGGCAATAATTTAATACTAATATAAAATTAAATATATATAGCAAGAAGGCGGTTTTAATGTTCAAACATGAATTTCTATTTAAAGAAATAAAAATAAATATTTTACATACATCAAAATTTGACCTCTACTACGACACTTATCTTGAACCACAAGTCTTATAACTCAAAATTTGTATTCCATTTTTATAAATGTGTAGATTGTAATGACCAATGTTTAAACTTAAATCATGTAAGTTTTTTAGTTTTTAATCCCTCCCTTTGACTTTTTCATGGTTTTGGGTTCGAGTCCCACCACCTCCGATTGTAACTTAAAAAAAAAAACAGAAGGTATCGGAGTTGTGGAATCAAAAACTCGAACCCTCTTTCATGTAAGTTTTTTAGTTTTTAATCCCTCCCTTTGACTTTTTCATGGTTTCAGGTTCGAGTCCCACCATCTCCAATTGTAACTCAAAAAAAAAAAAAAAAAAAAGAAGGTATCGGAGTCGTGGAATCAAAAACTCGAACCCTCTTTCATGGAATAGCAATGTCTCCAGAAATGGATTAAACGTTCGCAGAGTTCAAGAAAATGAATTATCACCAAATAATGAACATATTTCTCTCTGAATTGAAGAATACGAAAGTTTTCATTGTAGTTATTTAATCACAAGATTATGAATACAATACACAGTAATGAGCTTGAAATTTTGGAGAAGAAGAGACGTGGGTTTTGGAGTGAGAAAAAAAAAAACTAATTTTGGAGAAGATCAAGAGAGATGAGATCTTGGAGAAGAAGAAGCATGGGTTTTGGAGTGAGAACAAAAATAATTTTGGAGAAGGAAGGGTGGATATTGGAGTGAGAAATTTTTTGATCCTTAATTGATTACCATTTTTTTTTTAAATAAAGAAGGATGAACAAACTTTACCTACCCTTTGTGGTGAGGCGAACACAATACCTATATTTAGGTAGCAGACGTTTTTAACCACTGAGTTATCAATGTTTCGTCTAATTGATTATCATGGTTAAAAACAACCTAACTATTTAGGAATATATATATATATATATATATATATATATATATATATATATATATATATGGGAGGGACTAAAGACACCCCATAGAATTTTAAGCATACCCCAATTTAAATATTTTTCAATTAAAAAAATTAAGTATTAAAAATACCAATTTTACTTTAAAAAAATTTTGAAACCCTACTCTCTTATGCCACTTCAATTCTCTCTCTCCATCTTTTTTTTTTTTTATCTTTTCATGTTGTTTTCTAAATCCTTGAGGAATTAAATTTCAACCATCTCTGTTCGGCCCAGATTGGCTGAACAAGCAGGAGAACGATTTTAATACAATTTTCATACATTTGATTAATTTTTGGAATGTCCGTCAATAATTTAGCATTCAGTTCTTCAAGAAATTTAGAGAAACAACATCAAAAAAGATGAAAAAAGAAGAGAAAAAAAAAGTGACAAAAGGGAGGATAGAGTTTTAAAAAAAAGTACAGGGTAAAATTGATATTTAATATTTTAATTATTTAATTGAATTGTATTTAAATTGGGGTGTGTAGAATTCTATGAGGCGACTTTAGCCACATGTTGGCCAATGCCCCACACGGTGTACTATTCTTGGGTGTAGGGTCGAAAAGAAGGCCCCAGCCCCACTTCTTTAACGACTGACGTTGACTGGAGTCTCCCCTCTAAGAAAAAGACATTTTCTTTCCAATTTCCACACTAAAAATAAAAATGGACCAATTCCACCCAAAATTAACAGATAATAATCATAAGAGATTTTATCACTTCATTTTTCGAAAAATAAATTAACTATCAATTTGTGATATGAAAGATAAATCATATCAATTCAAGTTTTGAAAGATTGAAACTATCAAATTAAGATTCTAAAAATAAAATGTCGTTAAATCTCTATTAGATTATTATATTCTTATTAGATTATTATATTTTCTATTGACACATTATCATGATTTGACATGTCAGCTAGGAAAGAGAATGAGATAACACCTAAGAGAAATCTTAACATTTTGGAATTTTCTAACGTTTCATCTTGGAATCTTTAAGTTGATAGTTTTCAATCTTTCAGGTATTGTATTGATAAGATTTATCATTCATACCCGCATTGATAGTTGAGGGTTTGGATTGATAAAATCTCTAATTATACGTGACATCTTTCCTGTGATTAAGAACGCAATCAGAATAATAAATCATCATAGACTGGGTTTTCAATTTAGGTGCAATTAGTTATCAAACTAAGTCAATTTGAGTCAAGTTAATAAAATTAAAATATACAATTAATTATTTATGTGGAATATAGCATGCAAGCTAAACTAGTGGATGTAGGCATAGTGTAAGCCGAACCACTTTAAAATTTCTGTGTGTTGATCGTGCTTTATTCGTTTTCTTTTGATTTCTTCTTCTCATGCAAAATTAGGGTTTTCTTGGTTACATGGTTTTGTGATTGAGTTGATTGGTGCATTTCTTGGTCTGAGGATTGACAATTTCTTTTTGTAGGTACTAATAAAGTAGAATAGTAATATTATTCCTTGTAAACGTGAGTCATATGACTGACCAACCAGTCGTGTATTAATACTGGTGGATGTATCACGTATGTCAATTTAAAAAAATAAAATTAGTTGTTGGTTTTTATTTTTTATTTTTTTATTTTAAGATTAGCACATGTCACACATCCATAGAGATGCTGATTAAAAAATCGATGGGATAGTATAGAATCATCCCTCAAAGAATTGTTGTTATGATATTAATTTTTTAAAACTACCTTAAAACCATTTCCTTTTTGGATCCACAGTTAAATAATGCACATACATCATTCCTGTGCATGATTAAGACACATAGTTAAATAATGCACATACGTGACAGGAATTTGTGATTAAGACACATAGTTAAATAATGCACATACGTGACATCATTCCTGTGATGCAATCAGAATAATAAATCATCATAGACTGGGTTCAATTAGTTATCAAACTAAGTCAATTTGTCCAAGTCAAGTTAATAAAATTAAAATATACAATTAATTATTTCTTTTTGACATGACTTCTTTTCTTTTTCCATACACATTAATGTATATAAATAGATGTCCCCGCATAGCATATATCACACCCAATACTTTCACAATATTTCCCATATTCTTAGTGTGTTTCTTCATCTCTTATCTTTAATATTGTTCTTCATTTTCCTAGTATTTTCTGCAATTGGTCATGCCAATAGAGACATCCCAAGTGACAAAAAATCATCTCCTTTTGATTTTATCAAAGAATTAAAAGGTTGTCAAAAAGGTAAACACACAAAAGGGATCCACCAACTCAAAGCCTACCTCCATGAATTTGGTTATCTTGATTACCTCAATCAAACCCAAGCCAATCATGATGATTTCGATGATGCCCTAGAATCCGCCATCAAAACCTACCAGAAAAATCACCATATTACCCCTACAGGAACCCTCGATGATACTTCGATATCAAAAATGACAACCCCTCGATGTGGGGTCCCTGATATCATAAATGGCACTAACTACATGCGTCCTCGTGAGACACAACACAATTCAAGCCCAAGTACCACACATACAGTATCTCACTACAGTTTCTTTAGTGGAAACCCTAGATGGCCAGCTTCTAAAACACATCTCACTTTCATGTTTTTAACCAACGTTCCCACGGCAGCCATGGCCCCGGTGGCGCATGCCTTTACAAAATGGGCTTCCACCACACAATTTACTTTCTCACAAACCAATCAGAATGCTGATCTAGTTATAGGTTTTCTTCAGCGCAACCATAACGATGGGTATCCGTTCGAGGGCCCTGGCGGAACCCTAGCCCATGCATTCCGCCCGACTGATGGGAGGCTTCATTTCGATGCAGACGAGCACTGGTCCATTGGACCAGTCGTGAATGCATTCGACTTAGAGACTGTTGCTATGCATGAAATCGGGCATCTTCTAGGGCTTGGGCATAGCTCAATTGAAGAAGCACTCATGTACCCTTCAATTCCTCCTGCAACGGTCAAAAATTTGCATGCAGATGATATACAGGGGATCAAAGCTTTATACAATGTTTAAAATTATCTACACCAAATAAAAGGAGTGATGTCCATGACCTCATATATATGGTACACTCGACATTTAGTTTGCTTATGTTTTGAATTATGTAAGAGTGTTTCTTTGCTTTCCATTGTTTTTCTTACTGCACCGTACAAGGTCTATGTATAAGTGTTTACAAGTTATCATGAAATAAACTCTTTTGTTCACCCTTTTGTACCTCTATAATGTTAATTTAAAGGATAAACTCTAATGGGCTGTCAAGGACGAGAATTGGATTATCTATTTTAAATTTGAGTATTCAATTATATATAATTCTACGTCAAGTAGTCACGAAGTCATAAATTTTGATCAAAAGGTTCAATTTATAGTGTTTAAAATTTTGAAATACGTATAAATTATATATACAATATTTAGGTAACTTTTTCATTTTACAGTGAACATATGTACTTAAACTTAAAATTTTCAATGTTCTTTTAATAAATTTGTATTAATGATTGATATTAAATACTTAAATAATACAAATATAAGTAACCACAAATATAATTTACTCATTTCAATTATTAAGAAAACTCACACCATCATTCTATTATATATTATGAATTTGGTACCTAAAATGAGAAAAAAAAAAAGGAGATTGAATAACAACTTATTACCAAATTTGAAGATATGCGATGTGTGTATTAAAATGAAAATCATGCATGCTGACGTAGATGACACGCTGCTGACGTGGAATGCGCGTGGAGAACGAAACCTAGATTAGTTAAGAGGTAGCTGAAGCTCAGCAAACAAAATCAGAGCGGTTGATTAATCAAGAATCGGTTATGCATGGAAAACGGTCTCTAGGGCCGAGTTAGGGTTTCCCGCGCAGATTCAATTTTAATCAGCTAATGTTGTGGAGTTTCAGTTGCGATCAGTCTCAATTAGCATAGGGCTTTTGTTCAGTATATAAGCATGCATAGTTGATTCTATTTTCACTTAGTTTTATCGTGCGAATTAAGAGATCAGAGAGTTAGGGTTCTTAGTTCATATATGCAAAAACCCTAATCTGCGTTTCATCTGGTTTTGTACATTCTTCATTGATTTCTGAATAGAGTGAGTGTGTTTCGTGCCGTGGATGTAGACTCAAGTGGATAGAGTCAAACCACGTAAAATCTCTGTGTTTTTTATCGCGTTTTTCTTCTGTTTTGATTTCACATTCTTGATAACTTTGGAGCTCTATTCTTTTGGCGTTTTAGAAGGCTGGGTTTGTTTGTTGGTGTGCATTGTGAACTTGATTAAGGTGTTAATCACTTACATGTATAATTAAGAGAAATGATATATATTGACTTAATATAAAACAAAATTACAATCTACTGATGATTGTAATTCAAGAGCCATGGCCCCGGTGGCGCGTGCCTTTACAAAATGGGCTTCCGCCACACATTTTACTTTCTCACAAACCAATCAGAATGTTGATCTAGTTATAGGGTTTCATCGAGGCAACCACAACGATGGATCCCCGTTCGATGGACCAGGCAGAACCCTAGCCCATGCTTTCGCCCCGACTAATGGGAGGTTTCATTATGATGCAGACGAGCGATGGTCCATTGGACTAGTTGCCAATGCATTCGACTTAGAGACTGTTGCTTTGCATGAAATCGGGCATATCTTCTAGGGCTTGGGCATAGCTCAGTTGAAGGAGCAATCATGTACTCTTCAATTCCATCTGAAACGGTCAAAAATTTGCATGCATATGATTTACAGGGGATCAAAGTTTTATACAATGTTTAAAGTTGATACCAGATTAAAGGAGTGATGACCATGATTTCATACATTTAGTACACTCGATAATTAGTTATCTTACGTTTTGAATTATGGAAGATCAGCTATTTCTCTTTGCTTTCCTTTTTTTGTTTTTTGTTTTTTTTTTCCTTACTGCAAGTACAAGGTCTATATGGATAAGTGTAATTTACAAGGATTATCATGAAAATAAACTTTATTAATTGTTCAACCTTTTGTACACCTATTAATTTAAAGGATGTAACTCTAATTAAGGACACGCGGGTTAGTTAGGTTATAAATTAAGTTGTATGTTGTGAGTTTGCACGGTTATGTTTAATGAGATTAAATATTTATTATGTTTGGTTTGAATATTTAATGTTACGTTTAACTTAATATTATGCTTGGTTTGAGTGTTGTTATATTTGTCCGACAGAGCTTTAAATAGCTATATGTACAATTGAACATTCTTTTTCGTTTTTTATTTCTTAATTTTGTAAGTAAATATTTTTTAGCCAGGAGAGAATTTATATTTGACTACAATACCCAAAGGAAAACTAAAGAAGAAAAATTAATAAGCATATACTCCAATTTATTTGTTCATCAAATTCAATATCATCTGCTGGTTTTGGTTTATTGTGAAATGCAATCTTAAATATATATAAATACATTATTATGTTACAACATTATGAATTCTTGACCATAGTTTTTGGAAGTTTATAACAGACTATATACACATAATCATACACCAGAAACACTAAATTATATATCAGTTTGAAAGAAGATTTTACTGCTTAAAATCCACAACTTATATATTTTCGTTTCAACAGAAACATCAGAACAGTGGAAATTATATTCCCCATGCCTTTTCACTAGTTTCTAGACTTTAGTTTCAGTACTTCATTCAGTGATATCTGCATAGTAGCCAAACATAAATTTATATATTTAATACAGGGTAAAATCATTTTTGGTCCCGCCCTAGAGGCATTGTTGGATTTTGGTCCTATTATTTTTCGATTATCAATTTTAGTCTTGCTATTGAAAATTTTGTCCAATTTGAGTCCTTTTTTCACCGAAATTTGTATTTTCCGGTCAATTTTTTACGAGTGTCGCACACTCACCCGCAATTCCATGATTTCCAATCACTTAGGCTTATATGTCAATTTTTTGCACATGTGGCAATTCATTTTGCATTATTTTGTTATATCTAAAATACCACATCATGTATGCCACATCATTTAATAAATTAAAAAAAACAAAAATAATTAATTGAATTACAAAAACAGGTAGCAAAATCTTTTTGGTTTATTTTTTTTAATTTATTAACTGATTGTGATGTGCTATTTTAGATAGTAAAATAATGCAAAATGAATTGCCACATACACAAAAAATTATCACATTGATTGATGCTATCGCCTATTTAACCAAACACAAAAACTCATGTGAGACCGTCGTACATGCGACGTCATACTTATAGTAGAAAAAGACATACTTATAGTTATAAAAGACATTTGAATAACTCATGTTTTTACTGTAAAAACATACTTAAAAAACACATATTTATAGCTGAAAAACATATACTTATACCTGAAAAACACATACTTGAATTTGGTCACATGTGAAACTGTCTCACAAGAGACCAACTTAAATACTATCATGCAACAAATTCATGTCAAAATTAGCAATGTGAAATTGCAAACCAATATAAATTATTCAACTTGAATTCTATGTTTGCCAACATTACAGCATGATAAGTCATAAGTCAAATTGAGTATCAAAATAACTTTTTATCGGATTACAATAGCATGTTATTCTTACTAATATTTGATTAACTTGAGTATTTCTTTTTATTTTATTTTTATTTTTAATCAATTTATTTTGGATTGGGAGATTAAAACTTTTCACCCAATTCCAAATTTATTTTGTTCTAAAACTTAAACTTCAATATTTAGCTCTATATCAAGCAGTATTTCTAAGTTGGATATATCGGTGATATTTTTTAATGTAAAAGAGTATACCATCTAAATATATATTAAAATCGATTTTATACTAACTATACTGACCTATATTGACTTACACAAATTGTGTTGTCATGTTAATCATCTCATGGGATGCTGTCGCATAAGGGAACACCTCATTATATAATCATTCACCTTCCAAATATATTAACATAACAATACCAACCTTTTTAATTAAAAAACGAATTTAACCCTAAAATAAACCACAAATCCAATATATTTATGTGTTTCTTAACCATCGAAAACTAGTTGCAACATCAAATTTTTTCATGTTTTAAAAGAGAAAATGAAAAAAAATATTCTTTAGTCGTGTATATGCAAATTGCATGTACAGTTTTTTTGGAGAAATTTGTTGTTGAGATTGTAAAATTGAAAAAAAAAAACCGTATAATATAATTTGTGATCGGAAAAAAAAATTAGGTTCTAAAATAAATAAAAAAAACACGTAAATACATGGTCAAAAATGATATTAACCCTGTTATTTATTAAAGAAAATGATAGAAATAGAAGTGGTACCTCTACTTTCAAGTCGCCAATGGCATCAGAGAAGCTGACAATGTTGGAGACACGTGGATCATCAGTTCGAAGATATACCTCTTGAAATACACTGAAGGAATCAACCCCAACAAAACTTCTCTGCATCCATCCATCCATCACCATATATAAAACATAATTAATTAAAATCAAAATTATATAAGTAGATCATCCTCCCCTCCCAAATTGATTGACGTTTCAACATTTTTCACACAAATTAAGAGACCTACAAAATATCGATCTATCATAACTTTTTTCTTCCTTTCTATATTTTCAATACTCACTATTAGATAATAAATTATTTAATAAGGAAGAATAAATTGGGGCAATTTTGGAAGAATTGAGGAAAATGTTTATTGAATTCATATAATGACAAATATTTTGGGACAAATTTTAAATGATAAAATGATAATTAATTTGGAATGGAGAGAGTATTTTATAACGTAAAAGTCATGTGTTATTTAGTTAATTACCTGAATTGGAGAAGCTGTAGCAGGTCTTGTTGTGAACATTAACTGCCAACGTCCTTCGGGATTTGGATCCCCTGCTGGGTTTCAGGGCAGAAACCCAGCAGGGGGTGCTGGGCACGAAACGACACCAATTATATTTTGGGTACGTTATATTATAATATGCACTTAGAGAATTATGAAAAAATCACTTGATGTAATAAATAATTACATGACAAATAAATTAGAACAAAAAAAAAAGTGCCAAAAACGGTGTCGTTTCGTGCCCAGCACCCCTATTGGGTTTCTGCCCCAGCAGGGGATCCAAATCCCTTCAATTAGGCTCGAACCTGTCTGTTCATTATTTTACTTCTCTAGTAATGGGTAGAAATAGGATAATTAAATACAATAAAGCTTAATTCAAAAGGAAAAAAAATCGTTGACTTTCGTAAAATCGCAATGTTCCCAAATGTTTTTTTGAAACAAAATAAATTATGAATTTAACATATTTTGCAATTTTGAATAAGATGATCTATTTTCCAAGAAAAATTGCGAATGTTTTCAGCTAATTTTTATGCAAATTTTTTACAGAAAAATGAATCGTGATTCGAATTAAATAATTATATTAAGCTCGTAATTCATATTGCTAGATTTGAAAAGTGGTGTTGAAATTAGAATTTTTCATTTGCAACTAAGTTGACAATAGACTATAACGTCTTCTTGAAATTAGGTTTCCACACTACAAGAAAAAAGAGAAATATATAGTAGCTATTCTCCTTCAAATCAAGAAATAATTCTCTGACTTCTTTAAAATATTCAATAAAGGCTGTAGATATTATAGTTGTTGCAATGAGATTAGTCCTCAATATTTTGTGCTTATTATCAAATTAAACAATATATAATTGAATAATAATATTCAGAATGAAATATATCTTTATCTTTATATATATAAAAGTAAGACCAAAATGTCACATGACATTCATACAATGTTTGCACATTAAATTCTCACATTAAGTTTTTTTTTCTTTTTTTTTTTAGATAAATTTTATTTTAATTTTACAAATTAAATCTATAATAACTAGAATTTTAAAGTTAATTAATGTGGCTATTTAAAGATGTTGATTTAATTATGTTGATAATAGAAATTAGTAAATAATATATGAATTTTAATTAAATTTCTAAAAATAACAAATGTTAGATTCAATTATAGAAATTATTTATAGATATCACAATTGTTTAATTTAATTTTTTAGAGAAAAATATAAAAAAAATTAAAAATTAAAATAAAGGTGAGCTAATTAAGAATGATTATTCACTTATTATAAATGAAATTAAATAGTTTTTATAAATATGTGTTTTATTGATATTTCTTCTACTATAAACAATAACTACATTGTTTTAATTTTATTAAGTTAATTTAGTTTTTTACACCCGTGTATTACATGGGTCATATATATATATATATATATATATATATATATATATATATATATAAAAGTATGGCCACATGTCAAATCTACATTTTTTTTTCACATTAATTTATTTTTTTAAATTAAATTTATAATAAATAGAATTTTAGTGCTAATTAATATGACTAATTAATATATCAAAATTTAATGTTGATACTAAACATAACTAAATAATATAAGAGCTTTTACTAAAATGGTTAAAATAGCACATGCTAGACTTCAAATACAAAAATCAATTATATATTTGAAATTTGTTAGTTTAAAAGTTTTTGAGAAAAATATAAATACATAAAAAGGGAAAAACTAAAATAAAGGTGGGTTGATTAAAAAAGACTATTCAAACTATTCAGCCTTTTGAAACTAATTAATTAATGTAATTGAATAAATTTTTGTGAATATGTGTTTTAAAATAGACTATAATTTTATTTTTTTTTTGGAAAATTTTGATTTTCATTTTTTTATCATTTAATTCAAAATGAAAATCTAGGGTTATTCTAACCTTAACAACTAAAATCAAACTAAAATATTGGTGGAAATGTTGAATAATATAATAGACATAACACTACATATTTTTCAAAATAATAAATAAAAATTAATCATATTTCTTTATAAATACAACATATATTTAAACAATTACATAGTATATTAATATAACATTATTAAGATTTAATATTAAATTAAGCTATGTGTAATTTTTAAATTTTTATTAACTTCAAAATATATATATTTTTTTTTAATCCGGATACTACACAGACCCTATACTAATTTTATATACTAGAAGGGGCAATATATAGTAAATGTAAGGTAAATGGTGACTTACTGGATCTTCCAATATTTGCACTGCTCTCTCTACTTCCTGCAAATATTTCACAATTGTACTCCATTCAACTGACTACTTTATAAAGAAAATTAAAAAACCCAAGAAATACATTTTGCATAATTCCATTAATCCTCATTTTCTGTAATATCATTATATATTTGTAAAATCCCTCTTGTAACTATATCATATTTTAACCTATGTATAATTAAATTTCCACTTTTAATCATACCTGCATTGAGATTTGCAATTTCATTTATGAATCCATTAAAAATCTAATTTACTGATATGTCCAAATTAAAATTACTCTATTCATCTTAAAATAAATATCATTTTCAACCATATTTTTTGTTACCAAGTGAATGTTGTTACAAGATTTCAAGAAATATTTATACATATTCTGCCAATACGTACTACTCTCAAATTAAATGAGATAAACCCGGCTATTGAAAATTTATTTATAATAATTGTAGGTAAAGAAGGGTAGGCTATTATTTTATCAGATTCCTTAATCGATGTGGAAAAAAAATCTAAAATGAAATTTATTTAGTATAGATAGATTGAAAAGTGTAAAAATAGTGTACGTTGAGTTGGCCTTGGACGCCAATGAAGGCGTTGATGAGTGCTTTTTCTTCCCTTGTAAATAAAGCTTCACTATTTGTTCCTTCCACAACTGAACACTTGACTGATGCCCGGGCCCCACATCGGAATATTTGCTTCGGAATTAATGGTGGCCCGAATCGGAGGCCCGGAATAGCTGCTGCCATTTGCATACACAAACACAGAACTTCTACTGATGAGTGCTGATTCTTTTAGATTTTCTTGTGTGGCTCTCCTTCATGGCCTCTCTCGATTTCTTTTCTTTATTTTATTATTACACTATTTCTCAATTGGATACCATATTTTCTCCCTTTTCTTTTATTTTTTTAAATCAAGTTTTTGTTGTGTGGGTGTGGCTCTACTTCGTGACCAGCGATTCACATTGACCAATAATTTTGTGTATTTGGAAACTTACGTGGACCAAGGCTTCGGCTGTGGGTAGGGCCGGCAATTTGGGCTCGGCCCAATGGGCTGGTCTGATAGGCTGAAAATATGGTTGGATTGGACTTTAAAAATAGTGGCCCGAAAAGTACCGAAATTATTTTGGGCCAAATTGGCCCGTTAAATTAGTTTTTTTTTTATTATATTTTTTATTTGCAACTTGTAAATTCGATATGTGATTCTATTCTCGTTGTCATGTTTTCATTTATCTTTTTTGTTTTCCTTATTTATTCTCTTTTTCATCCCTCATTAACTAACTTAAATTAGGATCTTAAATAATTAGAATTCTCTATGAAGCAATGTGAATCGAATTGAAAACAAAGTAAAAAATATTAGACTTTGCCCCCACTAATAATTTGATTATATTAAATAATTTATTTTCAGTTAGATAAATAGAATACTATAATTTAAATTGTACGTGTTAAATTATCTTATATGAAGTTATTTTACATGCAAATTGGTTTAAGAATTTAATTATTTAATATTTTTTTAATTTAAAAAAAAAAGGAATTTGGGCCAATTTGGCCCGATAGCCCGAACGTGGTTGGACTGGACTCCAATTTGATAGGCCTGACTAGAGGATAGGTCAGCCCGATCTAGTCCGACTTTATAGTCTGACCCGACGAGATCGGTTGGACCGGGCTGGATGGCCCGAATTGCCAGCCCTAACCATGGACAAACACACGTGAGTGGGTTGTCCAACCGACCTGGCTCTGTTTGGGTGTTGTTGGTCTCAACTCTTGAACTTTGGGCTGAATTTAGGTGGTCTAGACCTTAGACCACCACACCACTAAAAGCAGCATCAATAGTTTTAAGGATGTTAATAATATATTAAAATATTAGTTAAAACAAATAGAAAAAAAGGAAAAAAGAAAATAGGGTAATTAATACTAACACTTTCTTTTTTTACTTTTAAGTGCATGGCTTTTGCAAAAACCATTTCACACTATCCCAACATTTCACACTCTCTCACCTCTAAAACATTGTTTTAGCAAGAGAACACTGGTATCCTCTGCTAAAACACTGATACACTAATTCATTATTAAAATATTATTTCTCACCTAAAAACGTTGTTGCGGATGCCCTAATAAGGATATTTCTTTTACAACTTGAAAATAGGTTTAACTCACACTTGAGTTGGCAGCCCATTGTCTTGACGTGGCCCTAATGGTTTAGCAAAAGCTCAACACAGTGAAGCCCATCGGGAATCCCAATTTAGTGCTTCAATTGACTTGTCGTTGTTTGCCTCCTGGCACCTCAGTTAATGTTTCATGATGATATCCCTTAACATGGATGAGATGTGTCTATAAATTGGGCAACATTTCACTAACGTTTTATGATGACATTCCTAAATTTAAATTTCCATAGCATTTTTCTACAAAAGCAAAATTGCATTTTCCGATGTATTGTAGTGTAGTCTAAATAATCTGTGATTCAAGTTTTGTCGGTACTTTTAATAATTCAGTGATACTAATTAAAAACCTTCATTTTTTTTCTTTGAAAACATCACATCATTCCATCAACACTAATAGGGTTGTGTTCGTTTTTTTAAGAAAAAAATATCTTCTTTACTCGACTTTCCATGTTTTTTGTTAATGTTGCATCCAAGGGTCTTGTTCATAGATAAAAATTGAAGATCATTCTTAAGTTTGAAGTTTGAAGATGATTTTATTTTTTGTTTTGTTAACATTTTTGACGACATTTGTAAACTTTTATTTTCTGTGATTTCTAGTAGTTTGGCATTGTTTGGTAAGTTATAAACTTACATTTATATTCATTCAGTTGAACATGCATCCATGTGATAATTATATATATATATATATATATATATATATATATATATATATAAATATGAGTGTGTGTGCATGCGTATGTAATTCATATTAGACAATCTTACGGAATATAGTTATTGTGAGATATTGCTTGTGTGCTGACTCATATCACATAAGTAGATTTATGAGATGGTCCTACAAAATACTTATATACATATGTATGTTTGATCGCGTGTGCATTGAAAAATTGGTTGAGTTTGCATGTTTTGGAAAATGGATTGGGTCAAATAGCATGTCACTTCATATTCAAATATGAGATGTAGCATTCCATAAAGTACAATATATATTTTATAGATTTAAATAATAATGATATGAGAGAATTATGTCTGAATTTTGTAATTCAATTTTGAAATAACAAACATTTTATGTGACGTGGAATTCCGAATCCAAACCCTCTCCAAGCATATAACACAAAAATATGTATATCCCGACTGCACGGATCCTTGGATCCGTACACCCAACCCGAACCAACGCATGGACCGTCTCTACGGACCATACCTTAGTTGGTGTGCGCCCACTTGCCACCCGATCCGCATAAATCGTTCAGCGAAGGTATTAGTTGTATACTCGTAAGATATTACTTGCATACATATAAAGTATTACTTGTATAACTGAAATATATGTTTATATTTTACTTGTTTAGTGAAAAGTATTTATTGTATACTCATAAGATATTAACTGCATACTCATAAGGTAATAGTTGCATACTCATAAGATATTAGTTTCATATGGTATAAGTTGTTTAATCATAAGGTATTATTTGTGTTGTACCCTCAATTTGAGCCCGGCTAGCTCGGATACCTAGCCGAAAAGGCTGATCGACCAAACCGAACCAACCAAGATGGATTTTATTTATATAAGGACAATTCGTAATTAATTTGAAGAAAAATGGGTCAAAAGTAATTTATCAACCATTATTAAGAATATTTTGATCATTTCATAGGGTGTATTAGATGAAGTTAATTTACATAATGTTTAATAAACTCCTTTTGGAGCCGGGCCCAAGCTAAACCTAGGACTTCAACCTATAAACCAAGCACAGGTTAAATCTAGTTAAAACCCCTTAACCCACCCAAACACCCAAAACAATGCACTAATAGGTTCGTGCTAAGTGGTTTAGAGTTGAATGTTTGACACTTTTCAGTTTAAATTATCCCAACAAATGCAGTACCTGGTCAAGTTCATGACACGACACTTATCGTTTTAGCCATTAATCAGAAAATTTTTGGTAGTGATCAATTGCATGCGGATTATTTTAACAATAACAACAATTCATTTCAGAACATTTTGTTGGGCGAAAATTTCGAAAATAGGTAGAAACGCAATAGGAAGGGATTTGTCCCATCCGAGGTGCTCGACCTTGGATACAAGGATAACAAGACAGTGAGTTCAACACGAAACTCCTTACCAAGGACGAACTGGACTAACGCCTGAGCAGTACCACCAACAAAACGGAAACTTGCTTGATTTTCCCGATGTGGGATAGGCTTCCTTCCAAGCTCTTCATGCCTTCCAAAGGATCCAAACTTGCTACTTTGAAACTCAATTTTTCATTCACCCATGAACCATTTTGGGCGTATAAAGTGCCGTCTCAAACCTCTCTCGGAGGAGAATACGATCCAATTTTCTAATTCCGAATTCGGGTATGAGACTCATGAATAAATATGCCCCAAAATGGACAAAAAATTCTTAATTTTTCTAACGAGTTAAGTTGATATATGACATGAATTTTGTTGATGTGGCTGATAAGTGTCACTTTGTATGTATTTTAGCATACACTTATATGTTATTTCGAGTATTTTTGGATATATTTTAATAGTGATTTTATGTGATTTTTAAGTATGAGTTGCAATTGATAGGTTTGAGATTAGTTTCATGTATTTAGTGTCAAAAAGTACAACTTTCAAGTGAAATTTCAAATCAAGGATGAATTTGCGGAAGAACAACGAAGAAACAGATGAAAACATGAGTCGGAAAGTGTTTTTCATGTGTTCGGTGTCAGGCACGAGCATTCTAGAGGAAAATTACACTTATACAATGTATAAGTGTAATTTTCAAGGATTATCATGAAAATAAACTCTATTAATTGTTCAGCCTTTTGTACACCTATTAACCTTGAAGAGGAAATGGGTATTTCTAGCCAAATAAAAATAGCAAAAATTTAAACTATGAGTCTATGAGTCTGAGATAAGAAATACGATATTTTAGCCATCTTCTCTATTAACCTCCTCTTTTTTTTTTTTTTTTTTATCTTCTTCATTTCTTTGTCTTCCTTCATTTTGATTCTTCAGTCATTCTGTCATTTCCTCATTTCTTCATTTTGATTCCTTCTGTCATTCTTATCAATTGTTTCAATAATGATAATTTGTTATTTTCTTTAACTATATAGAGTAAGGATGAAAAGAGACTTATTTTTCTTAATTATTAACTACCAAAACAACAAACAACAATTGATGAGCAAACAACAAAACAGCCGAAATACCCATCGGGAATGGGTCGTCGGCGGCGGCTGCATGTGTGCCGGCGGCGGCTGATGGTGTTTGGTGGGGATGGGGAGACTGGGAGTAGGGGGGGGGGGGGGGGATTCAGAGAAAGAAAAAAAATGAAATGTAGGTTTTTGGAGTGGACCCATTCTTTTCATAAAGGATAGGAGGGTGAAATTTAGCTAAAAACCTATTTATTATAGTTTGACAAGTTTTAATTTTTTTTAATATTATTTGATTTTAGTTGTCCCTTAATTTAAAGGATGTATGTAACTTTATGGATACGTTTGATTCTTTAATTAGATGGGTGGGTTAGGCTATAAGTTGGGTCGTATGTTGTGAGTTTGCACGAGATCATGTTAAATAAGGTTAAATATTTGTTATGTTTGGTTTGAATATTTAATTGAGGAATTATCATTGGAAATTGAGGAACTATACGGCTCAAGTTGATATGACATGAATTTTGTTGATGTGATTGATAAGTGTCATTTTTATGTATTTTAGCGTATACGTATGTATTTTTTAATATATTTTAATAGAGATTTATATGATTTTCAAGTATAAGTTGTAATTGATTGGTTTGTACTTTGTGCTTAGTTTCATCTAAAAGTGCAACTTTCAAATGAAATTATAAATCAAGGAAGAAATCACAGAAGAACAACGAAGAAACGGACAAAAATACGAGTCAGAAAGTGTTTTTCATGTGTTCGGTGTCAATCATGACCGTGCCAGGGCAAGGTGCAACCATCGATTAACTACCTTGAGAGAGTGATTAATTCGATATGTCTTCGATATTTCTGATTGTTCATGTAAGGGGGTTGGACAAAGTGATATTTTGATAAGAATTAGATGAAACATATCCTAAAAACTGTCTTCGTTATATTGATTCATCGTGTTCATTTGTTATTTATTCTGCTAGTTATTGTAAAATTGTGAAATCTTAATATTTTGGTACTTAGATAAAATTAGGTGTTGAATTTGAGTCACTAATCATATTTTAATTTGATAATTTCTATGAGATCGATCTTGCTCATCACTTTTACAATCTATATCATAAATTTAAGTAACTAAAAGAAATTAGAGAACAGTGACACCTATAGTATTGCTGATTGGGATTCTAATAAAAAAATTATATTACATAATTATAAAATCATCAAATAATTTGAAAACCTATCAAAAAAAAAAACCGAACACTCTTTAAATCAATATAAAAATAATTATAAAACTTTAACAATAATTTAAAATATACAAAAAAAAAAAAAGGTTCACTATAACTGAATACAATTTAGTTTTTTAATAATATCAAATATAATCTAAATTGGTATAACAAATTTAAATAAATTCTAAAAATGTATATAAATAATAATAATAATTATTATAATAATAACAAATTTTCAAAGGGTGGCTAAGAACCACATTAACTCCACGGTGGCTAAGAACCACAAAATGTTTTCCATGGCGGCTAAGAACCGTATTTTCAAAAAGGCGGCCTCAAACCCGCATTTACGTGCTATTGAGTGATGTGTTTATGTTTGTTAAGTATGTAAAAATGGCGGCTAAGTTCCGCAAAGACGTATTTGGCGGCAAGTTCCGCAAGACATAAAATGTTTCCATGGCGGCTCAGAACCGCAAAGTTTTCCCAAGGCGGTTCAGACCCGCAACTATGTGCTTGATGAATTATATGTCTATGTTACCTGTTATGTTTTAAATGCTCACAAGTCCCACCCCACTGAGTGTCTTCATACACTCACCCCTTTTTATGTTAAAATGTTTTCAGCCTAAGGAATCATTGAGCAGGGTGTGCAAGTAGTGGATGCCGGTAGCCGATACTTTAAGGATTGTGAAAGAGGTGTCCTATTATTTTCTTGTAAAGAAAATGATCTTGAATCATTTTGGAAAATCTAGTTTGCAAGGTTGTACAGTTTAGCTGTATAATTATAAAGAAAATATATTTGTCTTCCGTTGTGTATGATACACGTTTTATAAAACGGGGATGCTCGAATTGACTTATCTTTATTTGCAAATTTTAAATTACCTTAAAAATGCATGTTTTATCAAGTAGCTGGACACCCCAAAAGGAAAATTTATTAAACTTTGATATTCTATTGTAGTCCACAAGGACGGGGCGTTACAATGTTTCTTCAACTTTGTGGCTCACAATATAATTCTTCAACCTTTGTGCCTTTCAATAAATAAATATATATATATATAAGCGCATGATATATATATATGAAATAAGTATAGTATTACACGCAACATGTAGTGGATGTGAAATAGTGTTATCCCATCAATCGGTTATACACAAATGCACTGCTAGAGATGTCCTTAATGTAAAAACTTTAAAGTGGTATAACATGTAACATGACACTACATAAATAAACTAAAGTTTATATAATTAAAAATGAAGATCTTTAGCAACTAGCACCATTTTTTTAATATTAATTATTGATGTTGAACAATAGGTGGGATCGAGATGCATACAAGGAGAAAATAGTTTAGTTAATTACGTGGATTGTGCTTTTGCTTGGAAGGAAATTGCTATTGTGTAATACATACTTTCGTAAAAAAAAAAAATGTAATACATACATTTTGCACTGTGATTATTTTATAATCATCATATTTATAAATATTTTTCGATATATTATTGATATTTTAACAAAATATCTTTGTTTCGGTAACATGATTTGAACAATATTTCGACTAAATTTCAACATGAAATTTTTTTGCATATATGTTCTAGAGAAATTTGCAAATGTCATCCCATAGGTCACAAGGTCATTTCAATTTGGTTTCATGTGTTGTAAAAGTAGTTCCGTTAAAACAAAAGGTTGCGAAAATAGTCCTACAATTTTCATATATTGCAAACATAGTCCCACCAATTTCTAACATTGCAAAAATAGTCCCGCCAAACAAATGGTGAGCACAGCTGCCTCTCACGTGCCTGTTAGTTTGGACGAAATTTTCTTATGAGATTACTGTTGCAACTCTTCTCGTGATTTGTAGGACCAAATCTACAATTTATAATTCTTACATGTAATTTTGTTTTTCTTAGTTTTGTTTGGTATTTGTAATTTTTAAAGGTTTAGAGGATGTTTAATTTTATAAAAAGAAATTTTAAATTAAAATTTTCATTTAAAATTTTCTTTGAGTATGATACGTGGAAAATATGTGCATTTTAGTGGTGTTTAATAGGAGATTTTAATTTCGTTTATTTGATTGAATGCATTATTTTCCTACATATATGTGATTTGTGTCTCCAAATACTTCAAATATTATTTTCTATATTATTTCAGAAGTTTTGAGGTATTTTGGAGTCGAATAAGATGATTATGGGATGAAGAGGAGTCAAGTGGACCTGATTTAATTTCCAAAGCCCAACAGAGATAAAGAAGACCCAATTTGGAATAAAAGGAAAGGAAAGCCCAGGCCCAAGCCCAGGCCCTATTTTGGATTAAGCCACACCGCTGGATAAAGAAAAGGAGTGTCTTTCCTCCCAAGAAAAAAAACTTTCCATGTATTGGGCATATTTAACTTCACAATTCACGTAGCAGTCTGGAGGTTAGCTAGAGGAGAGAGAGAGAAAGTTTAGTTAGAGAGAGAAACAATTTTATTTCCCTAGAATTTAGATGGAGTTTTTAATTACTTGGATGGATTCGATTTTGAAGATGCTCGGCTAATCTTTCAATTTCGGTTAGCAGGGATGTTTGAACCTATATTTCTTTTATGTTTTAATTAATTTCGTTTCCCCTTCTCGATGTTTGATTGGAATTGATTATGTTATCTGTGCAGAACGTTTTCGATTGTTGATACTTAATTTGGACTGATCACCTAAGTTAAGTGTTTGATAATTGATTGCTAGAATCTTAAATCATGAATCCTAATTGTTGTGATTTAATTTTCATATGTGGTAAACTAGAGGTCGTGCATCTCTAGGGTAGCATAATCCTAGATTATCAAATCGAGCTTATGTATTCGGAGTCTAGTTCATCCTATCGTCTTGGTGATTAATGCATTTAATGAATTAAATCTAGAGAGCTTATTCTAGGTTATTCAATTGAATAGGGTTAATTAGAGAGCGAATCCTAATTAGCTAATCTTAAGAGACGATTCGATTTAACAAAGCTTGTTGTTAGACTAGGGGTGATAATTCCATGATAATCTGAGAGAGGGGTGTTACATTGATTAAGACATAATTGAAATTGGGGGATAACTGAACTGTTAACTGGAATATTTACATCCATTGATCTCTTGCTTGATTAGTTTTCTAGGTTTAATTTATTTAATTTAGTGATAGATATTTAATCTCAACCCCCCATAATCTGTTATTTATTGAATTGAACATAGGTGGCATAGTTTATTCTTCACTCCTCGTGGGATCGACTCTGACTTGCCCTAGCTACTAGTTGGTTAGGTTAGGAAAGAAATTTAATTAATTTTATCGCGTTGCGACGCGCGGTCAAATTTTGGCGCCGTTGCCGGGGAGTGATTTGCATTTATTGTGTCATCTCGTTTCTTTTCTTGTTTTGTTAGTAAAAAAAATTAAAAAATCAAAAAAAAAAATTACTATGAAGTTCGCTAGATCCGCTCTGAATCTGCTCTGTTTGCCCTGTTTAACTTGCTCTATTTTTACCTGGTGCTCTGTTCTGCTTTGTTTGCTGGTCTACTCTGTTTTTCACATTGGCAGTCCTAGTGCGACTTTGGTCTTCCAGTGTCAATTTTGCAGATTGCTTCAACGAAAAGAAAGTGAGACTCCTCATCACGAGCATGGCTACTGCTTCGCAACAATTCTCCACATTTGACACCCGCGATTTTTCACTACAATCCATAAAGGAGGTAAATGGTTCTACCATCGAGGATAGATTAACTGAATTAACTTCCTTTGTTCGTCAAGCTTTCGCAGGTGTTCCCCAGGTGAAGCCATGTCGTCTTTGCAATACCATTGACCACACCATAGATTCATGTCGAGTTTTACTCAATAAAATTGAAGCCCGTGCCAATGCCGTGGGAAATGGATATTATCAAGGAATGAAGTACGACCAAGAAAGGAGATATGAGCCCTACTCCAACTCATATAATCCAGGTTGGAGGGATCATCCAAATTTGAGATGGGGAGATCAACAAGGAGTTTTCAATGGAGAGAATAATCGGCCCTCTCAAATCTTGAAGAATCCAAATCATCGAGAGCAAGCATCCAGACACAGTTCCAACTCATCATTGGAGGATATGATGAAGACATTGGCTTCCAACACAATGCAACTCCAAAAAGACATTGCTCAATTCCAAAGGGATACCCAATCAAGTATCAGAAATCTTGAGACACAAGTAAGTCAATTGGCAACGGCTGTGAGTCGTCTCGAGGCCCAGAATGGAGGTAAATTACCATCTCAACCAGAGATAAATTCAAGAAATGTCAGTGCAATAACTCTGAGGAGTGGGAAGCAGCTGGAAGAACCCAAAAAGCCTCAGAAAATTTCGAAAAATGAGGAATAAGAGAATTCTGCCGAACAGCTTGACACTGGACTGCCAGTGTCGAAACAATCTCCCCGTGTTAAAACTCCAGAATCTGCACAGGTCATGAACGATTTTTCTGCACAATTTCCTATTAATTTGGTTCATTTTCCTTCCAGGTTGGCGAGGGCAGCCAAAGAGGATATCAATGCAGTAATTTTGAGTGAGAAATAGTTTAGAGAGCCTAAAAAGCTGGAGCATTTACAGGAAGACGATGAGGAGGAAGAAAAACTCGTTAGTCAGCTAGACACTAGATTACCCAGTGTGAAACCAACATCCAGTGTCAAATTGTCAGCTTGCGAGAATTTGGTAAACCAACCAATTTCTGTTCAGTTTAATGTTGATCCTCTTCATCTTTCTTGTAGGGTGAACTCAATTTTGGAGGACAGAAGAAAGCATGTTGAAGAAATATTTGTCTTAGATGAAATCCATACACCTTCTAAAGCACTTCTCACCGAATTCTCAAACTTCAAATCAATAAAGAGTAGAAAGCTCAATAGAGGGATGAACATGATGGTTTTTTATGTGTCATCTTTGAGACCAATTCTAAAACCTCCTTGGATCAGGTGACATGATTCCATACTTCTTTTATTTCTCTTGTTCTTTGCACGATTGGATCTTGTTGTCTCTTTATCTTATGTTGTGATTTGAATTGTTTGGGGACAAACAAGATTTTAAGTGTGGGGGATGGAGAAATGTTGAATAATTGATAAAGTGTGGAATATATCACATATCTTGCATATAGTTTGCATTTAGGTTCATATAGTTGCATGTAGCTTGTTTTTATTTCTTTTTGTATTAGGATGCATGTTTATTTGCTTTAGCACGTTTAATTTTTGCTTGCATTTGCATATTAAAAAAAAAAGACAAAAAAAATTGTTGAGTAAGAGAGCTTGCAATGATGATTCGAGTGTTGTTTATTGTTGTTATTTGGGAATTCGATGATGTGTTGGGAAATGTGTGGTTGAGCTTTGTTGGTTAAAATTTGCTGAATGTCGTCTTGGGAAATTGTTGTTAGGAAGGATAGTGTTGGTTTGAAAATTGATCTGTGACTTTGAGTTGATTTGCTTTGTCTACTTGTGTCTTGAGATGTACTTTTTAATTCCTTGATGGAAGTAGTTTATATTGGAATTTGTGAAAGTTGCACTTTTGATGAACCCCCTTGGTTGGAAAAAAAAAATTTGATGTGGTTGGAGATAAAGGTGTTGAGTTGAAAACAATTAAGAAATGAAAAGATGATGGGGTGTGGAATCAGCTGCCTGTTCTTAGGGGTCCAAAGACTTGAAAGAAAAAAAATGCGAAAAAAAATTCGTAGTAGTTCATGAACTAACCTAAGAATGGTGTGGAGCTGCCAACCCCATCCAAAAAAAATTAAAAGACGAAAAATTATCGTCTATGTGAAAGAAAGAGAAGAAAAAAAAAGAAAAAAAGAAGAAAAAGAGAAAAAAGAAAATGGAGAAAAATTGGGGTGATTCATTGTGTGTGAAATTTTAACGAGTTCTAATTTAAATGAAGGATATCGTAAAAGGAGTTGAAGTATGTTGATTGATGTAGGTGGTAGAGTGAATTAATGAATTGTCTATGAGAGATTTGATTTCTAATGCCCTTCCAACCTTTGTGATTTCTTAAGATTGTGCATTGAGTCCAATATGTTTTTCTTGTATCTTATTTCCGACATGGATTCGAGTTCCCATGAGTGTTGGTGAGGATCTGAGCAAGCGATGATCTATCATTTTGATTCCCTATGTGCTTTAATTCTTTTATTGCTTGAGGACAAACAAAGGTTTAAGTGTGGGGGAATTTGATACGTGGAAAATATGTGCATTTTAGTGGTGTTTAATATGAGATTTTAATTTCGTTTATTTGATTGAATGCATTATTTTCCTACATGTATGTGATTTGTGTCTCCAAATACTTCAAATATTATTTTCTATATTATTTCAGAAGTTTTGAAGTATTTTGGAGTCGAATAAGATGATCATGGGATGAAAAGGAGTCAAGTGGGCCTGATTTAATTTTCAAAACCCAACAGAGATAAAGAAGACCCAATTTGGAATAAAAGGAAAGGAAAGCCCAGGCCCTATTCTGGATTAAGCCACGCCGCTAGATAAAGAAAATGAGTGTCTTTCCTCCCAAGAAAAAAAACTTTCCATGTATTGGCCATATTTAACTTCACAATTCACGTAGCAGTTTGGAGGTTAGCTAGAGTAGAGAGAGAGAAAGTTTAGTTAGAGAGAGAAACAATTTTATTTCCCTAGAATTTAGATGGAGTTTTTAATTGCTTGGATGGATTCGATTTTGAAGATGCTCAGCTAATCTTTCAATTCCGGTTAACAGGGATGTTTGAACCTATATTTCTTTTATGTTTTAATTAATTTCGTTTCCCCTTCTCGATGTTTGATTGGAATTGATTATGTTATCTGTGCAGAACGTTTTCGATTGTTGATACTTAATTTGGACTGATCACCTAGGTTAAATGTTTGATAATTGATTGCTAGAATCTTAAATCATGAATCCTAATTGTTGTGATTTAATTTTCATATGTGGTAAACTAGAGGTCGTGCATCTCTAGGGTAGCATAATCCTAGATTATCAAATCGAGCTTATGTATTCGGAGTCTAGTTCATCTTATCGTCTTGGTGATTAATGCATTTAATGAATTAAATCTAGAGAGCTTATTCTAGGTTATTCAATTGAATAGGGTTAATTAGAGAGCGAATCCTAATTAGCTAATCTTAAGAGACGATTCGGTTTAACAAAACTTGTTGTTAGACTAGGGGTGATAATTCCATGATAATCTGAGAGAGGGGTGTTACATTGATTAAGACATAATTGAAATTGGGGGATAACTGAACTGTTAACTGGAATATTTACATCCATTGATCTCTTGCTTGATTAGTTTTCTAGGTTTAATTTATTTAATTTAGTGATAGATATTTAATCTCACCCCCCCTAATCTGTTATTTATTGAATTGAACATAGGTGACATAGTTTATTCTTCACTCCTCGTGGGATCGACTCTGACTTGCCCTAGCTACTAGTTGATTAGGTTAGGAATGAAATTTAATTAATTTTATCGCGTTGCGACGCGCGGTCAGAGTACATGACATATGAATTTATCATTTTTATAATATTTAGTTTTTTTATTACATTGCATACTTATAGACACAATATATATATACACAATTGTTATTATCAATTTTTTTTTGGTATTTGTAATTTTAAGTGGTTTTTAAAAGTTTTAAACAAATCATAATTTCAAATTAAAATTTATTAATTTAAAATTTGTTTTCAAATATGGCATATTGAACTTATCATTTTATCATATCAACTTTTTATGATTGTTAATATTTTTATGATTTTTATGGTTAAAATATAACTATAAATATTACAACTCGTTCAACGCACAAGAGAAATATTAGTTTTGAGATCAAATTCATTCCAAAATACAAGTTTTCAAATATTCGTAATAAATATTGTAAGTATTTTTCTCCAAAAATTATATTACATCTCCACGTTTGAGACTAAATCTGCATTTTTTTCTAATGAAAAACATTATAACAAGACTATTTTTGCAATATTTTATTCTAACGAGATTACTTTTACTTCATATGAAACCAAATCAAAATGACCCATAACATGTGGGATGAAATTTGCAATTTCATCGCAGGTTCCACCGTTGATGAGAAAAAACACAATTTCTTTCCAATTTCCACACTAAAAGGTAAAATGGACCAATTTCCAGCCAATATATATTTGTAATGCAATAATTTAATACTACTATAAAATTAAATATATATATAGCAAGAGGGCGGTTTTAAAGTTCAAACATGAATTTATATTTAAAGAAATAAAAACAAATATTTTACATGCTTCAAAATTTGCCCTCTACTAAGACATTTATTTTGAACCACGAGTTTTATAGCTGAATTTTCTAATCTTTATTTCCCGCTGTTCACTCTCTCTAATTCAATTTTAAAAAAAAAATATTTTGAATTATATAAAGTATTTTAAATAAATAAGTTAAAACTCTTGGTTTAAGTAGAGCGAGTAGTTGAATAGTACTCCTAACAATACTTCCAATTATACTAAACACGTTTCTTTTAGAAATTCTTGGTGGCGGCGATCTATACTACCGTTGACAGGGAGTATAATGGACTGATCTATACTACCGGCGATCTATACTACCGTTTCCCTTTATGAAAAAAAACAAATTCTTTCCAATTTCCACACTAAATTGTAAAATGGACTGATTCCAATTTCCACACTAAATAGTAATAATTATAATAAACAATTTATAATTTGAATTGTCAACAAATACTTCTCTGAATATGGTAATGAAAGAATTGTGACATTATTTTGTCTAGAAACTCTCAGAAAAATAAAAATTTAAAGCATTTTATTTGTTCGCAATTTTCCTGCCAAGATATATTTCTAATTCAATAATTCAATAATACTATAACATTATATATATATATTAGAGTTTATTATCTTTTTACCGATAACTTATCGCATCATTCCGACCATTAACTTTTCAGGTTGACAATTTTATTCTTTCATTTTTGAAAATTTAGGCCAATTTCAATCTGAAAGGACAAATTGGGCCTAAATCGCTACTTTCGGGCTATTCAGCCTAATTTAATGATTTTTACTAAATAACATTAAAAGTAAGACAAGAGTATTAAAAATAGTAAAAGAAAAATAAAAATAAATTAAATGTTAATGGATAAAATTGTTAGCCCGAATTCAACAAATTGGGTTGAATAGCTCGAAATTAGGGCTTCATTGCCCAATTTTAGCATAATTTGGTCTTTCGGGTTGAAATTAACCTAAATGTTCAAATTTTCAAAGTTAAAGGATACAATTGTCAACCCGAAAAGTTAATGGTTGGAATTGCTAGACCTGATAAGTTATTGGGTAAAAAAATAAATAAACTCTATATATATAGTAGATTATGCTGGGTTTAATTGTTGGGTTTTTTTTTTTTGAATAAAATACAACAGATTTAATTGTTGGGTTTTTTTTTTTTTTTTTAAATTAACACATGTCATATATCCATAAAGGTATAAGTACAAAATCGGTGGGATAGTATATAATATCCCTCAAATTAAAAAATTGTTATTCTAAAAATACTTAATCTTCTTCCTTTTTGGATCCACATAGTTGAATAATGTATATAAATTGACATCTTTCCTGTGATGAAGAAGAACGCAAATCAGAATAATAAATCATCATAGACTGGGGTTTCAATCTAAATGCAATTAGTTATCAAACTAAGTCAGTTTCTCCAAGTCAAGTTAATAAAATTAAAATATACACTTATTTCTTTTTGTGGAAACTAATAAATTAAGTACACTAGTAATATTAGACCTTGTAAACGTGAGTCACATGACTTCTTCTTTTCTTTTTCCTTATACATAATGCATATAAATAGATGTCCCAGCATTAGCATATATCACACCAAATCCTTTCACAATATTCCCACATTCTTAGTGTGTTTCTTTCATACATAGCTTCATTGATCATTCATGGCGCCCAAAAAATTTCATCTCTTATCTTTAATGTTCTTCATTTTCCTAGTATTTTCTGCAATTGGTCATGCCAAGAGAAACATCCCAAGTGACAAAAAATCATCTCCTTTTGATTTTATCAAAGAACTAAAAGGTTGTCACAAAGGTAACCACACAAAAGGGATCCACCTACTCAAAGCCTACCTCCATGAATTTGGCTATCTTGATTACATCAATCAAACCCATGCCAATGACGACGATTTCGATGATGCCCTAGAATCCGCCATCAAAACCTACCAGAAAAATTACCATATCACCCCCACAGGAACCCTAGATGATACTTCGATATCAAAAATGACAACCCCTCGATGTGGGGTGCCAGATATCATTAATGGCACTAACTACATGCAACCTCGTGAGAGACAACACGATTCAAGCCCGAGCACCATACATACAGTATCTCACTACAGTTTCTTCCGTGGAAACCCTAGATGGCCAGCTTCTAAAACACATCTCACTTTCATGTTTTCAACCAACGTTCCCACCGCAGCCATGGCCCCGGTGGCGCGTGCCTTTACAAAATGGGCTTCCGCAACACATTTTACTTTCTCTCAAACCAATCAGAATGCTGATCTAGTTATAGGGTTTCACAGGCGCGACCACAACGATGGGTCCCCGTTCGATGGACAAGGCGGAACCCTTGCCCATGCATTTGCCCCAACTAATGGGAGGTTTCATTACGATGCAGACGAGCGATGGTCTATTGGACCAGTCGCAAATGCATTCGACTTAGAGACTGTTGCTTTGCATGAAATCGGGCATCTTCTAGGTCTTGGGCATAGCTCAGTTGAAGGAGCAATCATGTATTCTACTATTCCATCTGCAACGGTCAAAAATTTGCATGCAGATGATATACAGGGGATCAAAGCTTTATACAATGTTTAAAGTCAATGCCAGATTAAAGGAGTAATGAGCATATATGACTTCATACATTTAGTACTCTCGATAATTAGTTATCTTGTGTTTTGAATTATAAGTGTATCTCTTTGCTTTCCATTTTTTTTCTTACTGCAAGTACAAGGTCTATGTATAAGTGTAATTTACAAGGATTTTCATGGAAATAAACTCTATTAATTGTTCAGCCTTTTGTACACCTATTAATCTTTAAGAGGAAATGGGCATTTCTAGCCAAATAAAAATAACAAAAATTTAAACTAACTATGAGATAATAAATACGATATTTTAGCCATCTTCTCTATTAACCTCCTCTTTTTTTTCTTCAGTCATTCTGTCATTTCCTCATTCCTTTATTTTGATTCCTTCTGTCATTCTTATCAATTGTTTCAATAATGATAATTTGTTCTTTTCTTTAACTATATAGAGTAAGGATGCAAAGAGACTTATTTTTCTTAATTATTGACTACCAAAACAACAAACAGCAATTGATGTATATTTTTTCTTCATTAGCAAACAACAAAACAGCCGAAATACCCATTGGGAATGGGTCAACGGCGGCGGCTGCATGTGTGCCGGCGGCGGCTGATGGTGTTTGGTGAGGTTGAGGAATTATCATTGGAAATTGAGGAACTATACGAGTTAAGTAGATATGACATGAATTGTGTTGATGTGACTAATAAGTGTCACTTTTTATGTATTTTAGTGTACGCTTATATATTTATTTTTTATGTATTTTTTAATACATTTTAATATAGATTTATATGATTTTCAAGTATAAGTTGTAATTGATAGGTTTGTGCTTAGTTTTATGTAAAAGTACAATTTTTAAGTGAAATTATAAATCAAGGAAGAAGTCACGGAAGAACAACGAAGAAACGGACAAAAATACGAGTCGGAAAGTGTTTTCATGTGTTCAGTGTCAAACATGGCCATGCAAGATCAAAGTGCAACCATCGATTAACTACCTTGAGAGAGTGATTAATTCGATATTTCTTCGTTATTTCTGATTACTCATATAAGGGGGTTGGACAAAGTGATATTTTGATAAGAATTAGGTGAAACATATCCTAAAAACTGTATTCGTTATATTGATTTATCGTGTTCATTTGTTATTTTATTCTGGTAGTTGTAAAATTGTGAAATCTTAATATTCTGCTACTTAGATAAAATTAGGTGTTGAATTTAAATAACTAATCATGTTTTAATTTGATAATCTCTATGAGATTGATCTTGCTCATCACTCTTACAATCTATTTCATAAATTTAAGTAACTAATTAAAAGAAATTAGAGAACAGTGACACCTATAGTATTGCTGATTGGGATTCCAATAAAAAAAATATATTACATAATTAAAAAATCATCAAATAATTTTAAAACCTATCAGAAAAACCGAACATTCTTTAAATCAATATAAAAATAATTATAAAACATTAACAATAATTCAAAATATACCAAAAAAAAAAAAAAACTCACTATAACTGAATAAAATTTAGTTTTTTTAATAATATCAAATATAATCTAAATTGGTATATACAAATTTAAATAAATTCTAAAAATGTATATAAATCAATATAAAAATAAACTTTGTATAATGTATTTTAAAAATAGAAATTCCATAAATCCTAATATTGTTTATGAATCTAAAATATCTAATTAAAATTCAATAGTTGTGTTAGTTTTAAATAAGATCTTAAACAATATCAAAACATTAGAATTACCTATAATATTATAATTAAAATCTTGTAACACTGCCACCTAATTTTTTTTTTCCGTGACTTCTCCACCCCACGCAATGGGCTCCCCTCAGATTTTCTAAATAAAAACTAGGGATATTTTTTATATTTTGTATTTTTTATTAAAGGAAAAAGAGAAAAATATGTATATTAATTAGCTTTAATTTCAATTTATTAAAATTTCGTTGGAGACATCAATTTTCAAGAATTTTAAGGTAAATTCTTCATATTTAAACTCACTATTTTTTTCATTGATCATTGATTTTATTTTAGTTTATTTGATTAGCAATTGTGATGGGTATATAATATAGAGTTTATTATTTAAATTATCCAGTAAATTAGGTAGTCTGATAATTTAGGACTGCAAATTTTCGGGCCTACAATTTAGAATTTGAGACTTCGCGAATTTTGCCCAATTTCAACTTGAATCATTCAGTTGGGCCGAATTCGCACGTGAATCATATGTGAACCCTTAATTTCGGGCTTTTCACCCCAATTTCACCAAATTTTACCTACGTGGATTAAAAAGTATTAAAAGAAATACAAAAATATTATAAAAAAATTACACCCGCACGCGCACACTCCGGGAGTCGACCTCGCCCGTGTGCGCGCACTCCGGGAGCTGGGTAGACCGCATGCGCACCGAGCAGACCCGGCTCGAGCCGACGGGAACCGAACCGTCCAGACCCAAATCGTTGGGGTCCGACTGAACCGATGGGACCCGACCCGAGCATAACCGTTCCGAGCATGTTTCGAGCCATCAAGGTCCGACCCGGCTTGGACCTACCCGACCAAGTTTCGAGCCACCACAGTCCGACCCGGTCAGAACCCACCCAGCCGAGCCCAGCGCCGAAGCAAGCCTAGCTCAAACACAAAAGAAAATAAAAAATTGAAGTATGGATAGCAGGGCTAAGAAACTTACACTTACCCAAAAAATCATGGTATGTCGGAATAAAAGGAAAAATGAGGTCGGCTTGTAGGAGGCTGATTGAGTTAGGCCCCGACTAGAATGATATCTAGCCACGGCCTAAGGGGCTAATGTTGGGCCCCCACCAAACCGACCCGGCCTAGGGTTCGGCCCAAGTGGAGACCAGAACCAGTTAGAAGACCCGACCGGGCTAGAAGGGCCGACCTGGCCAAACAAGATCCCGACCTAACCAGGCCGACCCGAGGAAGCCAAGCCGACCAGGAGGCCCGAGAAGACCAGAAGGCCAGAAATCGAGGCCATTGTTGCAAGAAGAGCAGAAAAGACTTAGTTATTTCGAGTAATCTTCAAGAAATGAAACAAATCAAGATCAAATCTTATCCGATTTAGATAGGATTTAATCTATTTTTCCCTTATCTGTATCCTGAAATCAAGGGAGTTATTTCTTTCTTTCCAAGTTTCATATCTCAGGTCTAGCCTATAAATAGGGCCTCAATTATCATTCAAAGAGAGGGAATTCTAGATCCGAAATCATTGTAATTAGAGAGCCTTTTACTCTCAATTCTTATATAAAAACGTTCTGGCCGGCCAAAACTGACCGACGAGAATAAGCCTAGCAAATTTGCCCGAGTAGGCACCGGGCCAGTCTTTTTCTTATTTTATTTGATTCTCATATTACTTATCCGGTTCGATTTCCTTAAGCCGGATCGATATTTCTTTGTGTTAGACTAGGATTTTATACTCTGCAAAATCTGACGTCAACACATACATTTTGCACTATGATTATTTTATAATCATCGATATTTACAAATATTTTTTGATATATTATTGGCAGTTTAACAAAATATTTTATAATTCGTTTTTGTTTTGGTAACATGATTTAACAATATTTCGGCTATATTTCAGCATGAAATTTTTATGCATATATGTTCTAGAGAAATTTGCAAATGTCATCCGAGGTCATTTCAATTTGGTTTCATGTGTTGCAAATGTCATCCGAGGTCATTTCAATTTCCATATATTGCAAACATAGTCCCACCAATTTCTAATATTGCAAAAATAGTCCCGCCAAATAAATGGCGAGCACAGGTGCCTCTTACGTGCTTGTTAGTTTGGATGAAATTTTCTTATGAGATTACTATTGCAACTTGTTGGGACATCAAGCGTTTACCGCTACACCAAAAGAATATCCAATGGGCATAGGGTGCAATTTTAGTGCCTTATACTTATGTAGTTTTGCGCTCATGGATTCGAACGTGCTACACCAAGAGGATATCCAGTGGGCGTAGGACGCAATTTTAATGTCTTATACTTATGTAGTTTTGCGCTCACGGATTCGAACATGGCAGAGCCTCATCTAATGCCAATTTAAGCTCCGACCCAAGGCAGGATGCTGGGAAAATTCCCAACAATATTCTGTTCCAGGTCCGTTCACCTTTTCTCAGGTCCCGGCCACCCTAACAACCTGCACTGTGCCTCGCGCCACCACCATGACTCGACGTCGTCACGCCTCCGCGCCATCCTGACGCCTTCACGCCAGCATTATGTTCCAATGGCGTCTCACGCCTCCGCGCCAGCATTCTGTTCCAGTGGCGCATTCTATTCGCCTCCGCGCCATCCTCTGCTACGCCAACATCCCAAGGGGATTCGAACCTGTGACCTGCTCTGATACCAAGTGTTGGGACCATCAAGCGCTTACCGCTACACCAAAAGGATATCCAGTGGGCATAGAACGCAACTTTAATGTCTTATACTTGTGTAGTTTTGCGCTCACGAATTTGAATTTGGCAGAGCCACATCTCGTGCCAATTTAAGTTCCGACCCAATGCAGGATGTTGGGAAAATTCCCAACATAACTCTTCATGTGATTTGTGGGACCAAATCTACAATTTATAATTCTTACATGTAATTTATTTTTTCTCAGTTTTGTTTGGTATTTGTAATTTTTAAAGGTTTTGAGGATGTTTAATTTTTTAAAAAGAAATTTTTAAGTAAAAATTTCATTTAAAATTTTCTTTGAGTACATGACATATCGAATTTATAATTTTTATAATATTTAGTTTGTTATTACATTGCATATATATATATAGACACAATTGTTGTTATCAATTTTTTTTATTTGTAATTTTTAAGGGGTTTTTAAAAGTTTTAAACAAATCATAATTTCAAATTAAAATTTATTAATTTAAAATTTGTTTTCAAATATGGCATATTGAACTTATCATTTTATTATATCAACCTTTTATGATTGTTAATATTTTTGTGATTTTTATGGTTAAAATATTACTATAAATATTACAACTAGCTCGTTCAACGCACAAGAGAAATACTAGTTTTGAGATCAAATTCACTCCAAAATACAATTTTTCAAATGTTCGTGATAAATATTGTAAGTGTTTTTCTCCAAATATTATATTACATTTTCACATTTGAGACTAAATCTGCATTTTTTTCTAATGAAAACCATTATAACCAGGGATGGAGCCACCTTAGGGCCAAGGGGGCACTGGGCCCCTGAAATTTTGAAAAATAGATAGGGATATTTTAGTAATTTCACCATTTTAATTAAAAAAAAAAAGAAATAGGATAACAAGCATTTTCTTCTTTGTCTTCCACCCAACATAAATGCCTTAGGCCTCAACTTTGTTTTTAGATTTTTTTTTTCTTTCTCTCAATTTCTATCTAATTTTAACATAAAATATTATTTTTATATAATTTTTATGGTTTATTTTTTCTTTATTACTGTAGATTTATTATATCTTAAACTAGTACAGGGCCCGTGTAATACACGGGATTTAATAAAAAATTAAATTTAGTGAAATTAAAAAAATTGAAATATCATTTACACAACAAAATTAAATTTATGATTTGTGTAATTGTTACAGATTTAATGTTCATAAGAAATATTATTATTACTAAATAATAAATAATATAGAAATATTAATTAGATTTATCTAAATAATATATGCTAGAGTTTAATGATAGATATTATTATATATTTGAAATTTGTTAAATTTAAAAATGTAAAGAAAAAATATAAATAATTACAAAAGAAAAAAAAACTAAAATAAAGTTGGGTAGTTTGAAAATTATTATTCAAACTTATTAATTTTTGAAATCAAATAATTTTTTGAATATATGCTTTAAAATAAACTATGGAATTTATTTGTGAAATTTTGACTTTCATTTTTTATCGTTTATTTGAAAATAAAAGTTGAGGGTTGTTACAAATGTAAACAAAGAGCAAACTAAAAAAAATGGTGGGTGTGTTGAATAATATAATAGGTATAGCAATGTATATTATTTTTCAAAATAATAATATTTTTTTAAATGATCATCTACAAATGCAACACATATTTTGACAATTAAATAATTATTTTTTCATATTTTTTATATTTAATGTTAAATTAGACGAAAATATCATAGGCTTGCCATGTGGCACTTTGGTCTTACTTTTATATATATAAAAATAATTATTTAATTGTCAAAATATGAGTTGCATTTGTAGATGATCATTTAAAAAAATTATTATTATTTTGAAAAAAATATACATTGCTATACCTATTATATTATTCAATCCCACCCACCATTTTTTTTTAGTTTGCTTTTTAATCTTTACATTTGTAACAACACTCAACTTTCATTTTCAATTAAATGATACAAAATGAAAGTCAAAATTTCACAAATAAATTCCATAATTTATTTTAAAGCATATATTCAAAAAATTATTTGATTTCAATAATTAATAAGTTTGAATAATAATTTTCAAGCTACCCACTTTTATTTGAGTTTTTTTTCTTTCTTTTGAATCTATTTATATTTTTTCTTTATATTTTTAAATTTAACAAATTTCAAATATATAATAATTCATATCATTAAACTTTAGCATATGTTAATTAGATAAATCTAATCAATATTTCTATATTATTTATTATTTAGTAATAATAATATTTCTTATCAACATTAAATTTGTAGCAATTAATTAGCATATTTAATATGAAAACATTGTAGGCTTGTCATTTGGCATTTTGGTCTTACTTTTATATATATAAAGATAAAGATATATATATATATATATATAAAACTAATTATTTAATTGTCAAAATATGAGTTGCATTTGTAGATGATCATTTAAAAAAATTATTTTTTTTTTGAAAAAAATATACATTGCTATACCTATTCAACCCACCCACCATTTTATTTTAGTTTGCTTTTAATTGTTTACATTTGTAACAACACTCAACTTTTATTTTCAATTAAATGATACAAAATGAAAGTCAAAATTTTAAAAATAAATTCCATAATTTATTTTAAAGCATATATTCAAAAAATTATTTGATTTCAATAATTAATAACTTTGAATAATAATTTTCAAGCTACCCACTTTTATTTGAGTTTTTTTTTTCTTTTGAATCTATTTATATTTTTAAATTTAACAAATTTGAAATATATTCCTATCATTGAACTTTAGCATATGTTAATTAGATAAATCTAATCAATATTTCTATATTATGTATTATCTAGTAATAATAATATTTCTTATCAACTCAAAGCCTACCTCCATGAATTTGGCTATCTTGATTACATCAATCAAACCCATGCCAATGACGACGATTTCGATGATGCCCTAGAATCCGCCATCAAAACCTACCAAAAAAATTACCATATTACCCCCACAGGAACCCTGGATGCTACTTCGATATAAAAAATGACAACTCCTCGATGTGGGGTGCCTGATATTGTAAATGGCATTAACTACATGCATCCTCGTGAGAGACAACACAATTCAAACCCGAGTACCATACATACAGTATCTCACTACAGTTTCTTCAATGGAAACCCTAGATGGCCAGCTTCGAAAACACATCTCACTTTCATGTTGTTAACCAACGTTCCCACGGAAGCCATGGCCCCGGTGGCGCGTGCATTTACAAAATGGGCTTCCGCCACACATTTTACTTTCTCTCAAACCAATCAGAATGTTGATCTAGTTATAGGGTTTCACAGGCGCGACCACAATGATGGGTCCCCGTTCGATGGACAAGGCGGAAGCCTAGCCCATGCATTCGCCCCGACTAATGGGAGGTTTCATTAATGCAGATGAGCGATGGTCCATTGGACCAGTCGCGAATGCATTCGACTTAGAGACTGTTGCTTTGCATGAAATCGGGCATCTTCTAGGTCTTGGGCATAGCTCAGTTGAAGGAGCAATCATGTATTCTTCTATTCCACCTGCAACGGTAAAAAAATTTGCATGCAGATGATATACAGGGGATCAAAGTTTTGTATAATGTTTAAAGTCAATGCCAGATTAAAGGAGTAATGAGCATATATGACTTCATACATTTAGTACTCTCGATAATTAGTAATCTCTTTGCTTTCCATTTTTTTTTTCTTATTGCAAGTACAAGGTCTATGTATAAGTGTAATTTACAAGGATTTTCATGAAAATAAACTCTATTAATTGTTCAGCCTTTTCTACACCTATTAATCTTTAAGAGGAAATGGGCATTTCTAGCCAAGTTAAAATAACAAAAATTTAAACTAACTATGAGATAAGCCTCTTGCAACGGTAAAAAATTTGCATGCAGATGATATACAGGGGATCAAAGCTTTATACAATGTTTAAAATTACCTACACCAAATAAAAGTAGTGATGTCCATGACCTCATATATATGGTACACTCGACATTTAGTTTGCTTATGTTTTGAATTATGTAAGAGTGTTTCTTTGTTTTCCATTGTTTTTCTTATTGCAACGTACAAGGTCTATGTATAAGTGTTTACAAGTTATCATGAAATAAACTCTTTTGTTCACCCTTTTGTACCTCATTTGTTTTTCTTAGGGCCTCATTTGGTTTTGGGGTTTAGGTTGGTTTCGGATTATTAACCAACCTAAACCCCCGTTTGGTTCGGGGGTTTTCTTCTTGTTTTATTATTTGGGCCCGGTGTTTTGAGTGGGATAAGCCCGGATAAAAGGAAGGTTAATAAACCCACCAATTTGGTGGGTTTGTAAACCCACTTCAATCATCAACAGTAACAACACAATTAAAAGACTCATTTGCACTTACTGTTCAAAATAAAATGACAAATAACCCCCTAAAGTTCACCATAATTACTAACCAATGCCATCGTCATTTTGAATGAAAATCACTTGCAGATATCCAAAAGAAATCCCTAGAAACTGCAAAAACCCCAAATCGTGTGTGCCCTAGAACCTGCGGGGAACAACAAATCGAGGAACACCATTCAAACCAAACACAAAATTTAACTCAAATCTAACCTAAACCAACAAACCAAACACCTAAAATAATACATTTTTTGTCTTCAATGAACAGTAATTAATCCCATTTTTAACCAATATGGAACAAACACAACCTCCAAACCAAACAAGCCCTATAATATTAATTTAAAGGATAAACTCTAATGGGCTGTCAAGGACGGGAATTGGTTTCTCTATTTTCAATTTGATGTTTGTATTCAATTATTTTTAATTCATGTCAAGCAGTTACAAAGTTATAAATTTTGCTCAAAGGGTTCAATTTGCGTATAAATTATATTGTATATATACAATGTTTAAGTAACTTTTTCATTTCACAGTGAACATATGTATTTAAACTTACAAATTTCAATATTTTTTTAATAAATTTGTATTAATGATTTGATACTAAAATGAAAACTCAAATGATGGATACATAAATAATAAATATATAGGTGACCACAAATATAATTTACTCATTTCAATTATCTAGAAAGCTCACGCCAACATTCTATTATTATAATTGTCATTGTTCTAATAAATATAGTGTCGATATGAATTGGAGTCTTTTAATAATTTTCCTTTTAAGATAAAATAATCGTTTGCTTGTCTTGTTTTGTTACACAATTATTTCCAGAACAACTTTCTCCGGCGAAGTGGGGGCCACCATAGATGTTTCCGATGAATTCATGGCAGATTCCGAGCTGTTTTATTTCTCTATGCTGCAGAAAGAGATGGTGTGACTTGAAGAAGAAGATTGAGATGAGGTTTTTAATTTCACCTTTTCAATTTTTGAACCAATGAAAAAAACATGTGTTGCCAAATTATTTTTAAGTTTTGGTAAGACCTGAGTTGAAGGTTAGATGCAATTTATATGACATTGAATTTCGAATTTTTTCGATCAAAATTGGATTCCAAACTAAATTGAGCAATTTTTCAAAGTATGGGATAAATTGAAAATGACGATAATTATGGATCATTTGCATAATTGTCCAAGTTATGTGACAAAAATGATTGTTAACCTTTTCTAAAAATTGTTCTATATATTGTAAAAGTTCTACAAAAATACCTCATGACCTGCTACAACAACAAATAAGTAACCCGTCAATGATGTGATACATTTTTTTCACATGACTTATTAACCATTTGCAATCAGGGACCAAAATATCGCGAAAAATCGGCGAAAATCGGTGAAATTTCGGCAAATGGAGGACTCTGATAGAGAAAACGCCGGTCATATTTTTTCGACAAAATATCGTGATAATGTCAGCGAGGGTTGCATGCACGTGCTGATAATTTTTTTTCTTTTTTTTTTTCCTTTTTTTCTTCCATGTGCTGTATTGTACTTTTGTTTGTTTGTTTGTTTTTTTTTTTCCCTTTTCCTTATTAATTTAGTTTAAGTGGTTTTTTTTTTTTTATTATGAATCTTTTTATAGTGTATTTGAAGGATATCTATTAAAATTGAGTTATTTATCTTTCTCTTTTTATATATCTATATTTTTGTTTATGAGTGGAGCAAATAATTACTTTATATTAATTTAGTTAAATTGTTTAAAATAAATTAGTACTCTAGCATTTAGGTTCCTTTCATAATTTAATTAAGTTCAGTTAATTTTTTTGAAATTTAGTAAAAGGATTATGATGAATATAATATTAGTGTATCTCTATATTTATTGTAAATATATCATTTTATTTGTAATTCTAAATTTAATATATGTATTAATGTTAGTTATAATATTTTGTATATTACTACACATATTTTCCAATTTTTATACAATTTTTTTTATTATTTAAAAAATGTCCGATATTTCCACCGAAATCGATATTTCCGTAAAATCAAGGTACCGATATTTCTACCGATACCGAGATTTTTGTCCTTGTTTGCAATTTAATCTATGTATTATTTGCATTATTAGTTATTTGGTTTAAATATAAAATTATTAACAAATAAAACTATAAAATGAATAATAAACATGGGCTTTTTAAAAATAAATCACTCAACTGAATGAAACATAGAATTAGCTTTCTTTTTTTTTTTTTCTCTTTCAAGTTTAATTCAAATTGTACTGAAAAGTTAAGCTATTCATTGACATGTGACAATTTAAATATCCTTTACACATGCACTTTGTCATATATGCATTTGTACTCACACGCTGTCATAAATACTCTTCATCGTGTAGCCAAGCAACTTGTTTGTAAATAATTCATATTCAATAATTCAAACATATTATATTATAATTTTAAACTCTTATTTCGATATTAATTTTAATTATAAAATAAATGACAAGTAATGCCTCTACTAAAAAACAAAGCTCGATACCAATTTATTCATTTTAATACAAGCCACCTGATTAATGAATTCCATGTGGAAACAGTTGATATAATTTGATAGCTAGCTTTTCTCCTATATAAAATTCCACTTTTCCCCAATGATTTTTATCCACCATGCTTGCTTGTATCTTATTACAAAAATGGCGAAATTTCACATGATCATCATAGCTATTTTCATTCTCATCTCTTCATTATTAGTGTTCATAGTTGATGCTGATCAGATCTCGAATATCTGTGAACAAAGAGAAAACATAGCTCAGTTTCGTGTTTATCTTCACGACGTTCTTACCGGTCCGAATGCAAGTGTATACGAGGTTGCACGGTCCGACATTACATCCGATTCTCTCACGTCTTTCGGCCGAATACATGTCTCGGATGACATAATTACGGTCGGGCCTGATCCCGGCTCGGAGAAGTTAGGTCGAAGTCACTTTCTCGCGGTGAATGCAGGTTTGGATGAGATGACGTTTGTCATGACCGGTGTCTTTAGGTTCACGAGTGGGCCCTACAACGGAAGTACGCTTAGTATTATGGGATTGAAACAGGTACCGAACCCTAATCAACAGCTCCCCGTTGTTGGTGGTACGGGTATTTTTAACATGGCACGAGGACATACCCTTTCCAACCTTCACTCTTATGATCCTACCACCAATACTTATATTTGGAGATTTGATACTTATGCAGTAGTTTATGAATAGTGATGTAATGTTCCAATATATTTGAACTGAAATTAAAGTTAGTATGGAGATGTGATCAAAACCTTCAATGTATGTTTTGTGGTTATTTTCGAAGTTCTACGGAACAAGAAGGTTTTAGATTTGGAATTTGAAGACCCAATGAAGACAAATATAACTAATTCGGCCCTGAGATGGGGCGAGAAAGTCGACGACCTAGGGTCCCATTTTTTAAGGGGTCCCAAAGTTTCACCTAATATTATATATATATTTATATTTATAACACATTATTTTATTTGACCTTTAATATACTCCCTCCGTCCCAGCTTAACTTGCATACTTGTCATTTCTGTTTGTCCCAACTTAACTTGTCAGCCCATAAATGACAAATTTATTTTTACATTAATATCCCTATATTTCAACATTATTACAAAAATGTCATCCAAAAGTGCATAAAATTTGATTTGATGTGCATATTATTACAAAAATGTCATCCAAAAGTGCATATCCACTTGAGTCAACTGCATTTTCTTAACCTCCGTGCCCGGTCAAAGTAGGCAAGTTAAGCCGGGACGGAGGTAGTATCATGTAATGGTTCCTATATTTCTTTAAAAAAAACACATAGATAAAACAATTTGATGAAAATTGAAATAAAGAAAGTTCACAGTCTACTGAAAATCTTTTAAAATTAATTATTTTCTTGTTATAATTGACATAGTTATTTCATCTCTGAAGAGTAGATTTGAACAATTGTAACTTTTAGAAAATATTTCGATTTTTCTATTTAATCCTAAAAGGTGGTTTTTTATTTGATGATAAGAGATTGCATGCATGTAGTATTAAAACTTCAAGTTGCTCTTAAAAATAATGACAGATTTGATATTGATGTTGATGATTTATTTTCAGAATTACAAGTGCTACAAACATGTTTACCAGTAGAAATAAAATCAGTTATTGATGTTCTTGAGTTTGTAAAGATTTTGAATTTTTTTTCTTCATATAATCATTAGTTATAGAGTTTTGCTAATTATACCAGCTACATCATCAACAGAAAGAAGTTTTTGAAAACTAAAATTAAATCTTATTAATTTTAATTTTAATTTTGGAACTAGAGTTTTTTTTTTCCTTATTTTTAAGTTTTTAAATTATATTTATCGTTTAGGTAAAAAAAAAAAATTATACAATACTTTTTTTTTTTTTCGACATAGGCCTTATTCAGCATGACAGATGATCAACTAACATTTGCAAAAATTATCCATCCAACTCTTGCTTCAATAAACAGTTTTCCAATACGCATTATCACTAATTCTTGGTTGGATTATCAATTTTCCAATAACCATAATCACTAGCACTTTATATTTCAAATGATTATGTTAATCCCCCATCTGAAGAACGGTTCTTCAGATTCATAATCACCATCTTTTTTCTCCATAGACGATATTCGAAACTCAGAATCTAACTTATTTTTGCTTCACAAATCCCCACCTCTTAAACTGGAAGCATGAAATTTAGAATGAAAATCAATTTTCCTTCACAGATGATATCTCTCATCCCCGCAAGCACCAAATTCAAAATCAACTTCAAACGATCAGAGGTATTTTCTTAGTTTTTCATCCAACTCTATTGTGTAAATTTCAATTAATGTTGTCTTCTTCTGTTTGTTTTAATGAATAATCATATTTTTTTCTACTTAGGTTGATAGGCAATGCTTTAGATGGTGATGGAAAGCAAGGATATACAATCAGATCTTCGTGCCCTAAAAAAACTGTATGGATTGATAAGAAACGATGGAGATGAAACAACAAACACAGATTTGGTATTTATTTTTTTATATATTTTTTTAAATTAATTTATTTTCGAATCTTATATATATATATATATATATATATATATATATATATATATATATATATATATGATATGCATCTACAATTATTCAACGGACCCAGGATTTTGATCCAGGGGGGCCCACGTCAACTTATAAAAAAAAACTATAATTTTAAACTAAGTACATAAATTTATCATGATTTCAATAAAGTTAATATATTACATTATAAAATAATAAAATCCAAAATTAGTAACTTAATTATATCTAACACTTGAATTACAAAATTTTATCTCACTTTCTTTGTTTACTCAATCCTTGATAAATTCTATTTATAAATTCACGTAAACTTAAATATTGTTTATCACTATTAGAATAAAAAAACTACAAATTTTAAAGAATATTTTGACAATTACCTACCATAATTTTTTTTTCCATAACTATAAGTATGGATAAAGAATTTGTAAATAAAATACAAAATCATTCATCAATCTTTTGCATCTAATCATTATATCACATATACAATTTAAGATATAATAAATCTACAATAATAAAGAAAAAATAAACCATAAAAATTATATAAAAATAATATTTTATGTTAAAATTAGATAGAAAGACATTGAGAGAAAGAAAAAAAAAATCTAAAAACAAAGTTGAGGCCTGAGGGATTTATGTTGGGTGGAAGGGAAGAAAATCTGCGAAATGTTGGGTGGAAGGGAAGAAAATCTGCAAAAACAAACTGTGTTGTGCTTATTATCCTATTTCTTTTTTTTTTTTTAATTAAAATGGTGAAATTACTAAAATAGCCCTGCCTATTTTTCAAAATTTCAGGGGGCCTAAGGTGGCTCCGTCCCTGGACTTTGAAAGAAGATTTTACTTCTTAAAATCCACAACTGATATATTTTTGTTTCAACTGAAATATCCTAACAGTGGAAATTATATTTCCCCATGCCTTTTCACTAGTGTCTAGACTTTAGTTTCAGTATTTCATTCAGTGATATCTGCATAGTAGCCAAACATAAATTTATATATTTAATATAGGGTAAAATTCATTTTTGGTCCTGCCCTAGAGACATTGTCGAATTTTGGTCATGTTATTTTTCGATCATCAATTTTAGTCCTGCGCTATTGAAAATTTTGTCTGGTCCTTTTTTTCACCAGAATTTGTATTTTCCGATCAATTTTTTACGAGAATTTCCAATCACTTACGCTTATACGTCAATTTTTTGCACATGTGGCAATTCATTTTGCATTATTTATATCTAAAATACCACATCATGCATGCCACATCATTTAATAAATTAAAAAAAAACAAAAATTAATTAATTGAATTACAAAAACAGGTAGCAAAATATTTTTGGTTTATTTTTTTAATTTATTAACTGATATGGCATGGTGATGTGGTATTCTAGATAGTAGAATAATGCAAAATGAATTGCCACGTACACAAAAAAATTATCACATAAGCGTAAATGATCGGAAATCATAGAATTGGGGGCGAGTGTACGACACTCATCGAAAATTGGACGAAAAATACAAATTCTGATGAAAAAAGGACTGAAATTGGACAAAATTTTCAATTGCAATACTAAAATTGATGATTGGAAAATAACAAAACCAAATTCTGACGCCACCTCTAGGGCAGAACCAAAAATGAATTTTTCCCATTTAATATAAATTATAAAGCAAAATAATAATTTACTTGAAATATTTTTATTTCAAAATAATATATATATATATATATATATATATATATTTATTGGGCAATTCATAATTACTTGGAAGGGAAATAATTTTATTTATATAAGGACGATTCGTAATTAATTTGAAGAAAAATGGGTCAAAAGTAATTTATCGACCATTATTAAGAATATTTTTATCATTTCTTAGGGTGTATTAGATGAAGTTAATTTACATAATGTTTAATAAACTCTAAACCCACGCCATTCAATCTTTTGGAGCCGGGCCGGGCCCAAGCTAAACCTAGGACTTCCAACCTATAAACCAAGCACAAGTTAAAACCCCTTAACCCACCCAAACACCCAAAACAATGCACTAATAGGTTCATGCTATGTGCTTTAGAGTTGAATGTTTCACACTTTTCAGTTTAAAATGATCCCAACAAATGCAGTACCTGGTCAAGTTCATGACACGACACTTATCGTTTTAGCCATTAATCACAATATTTTTGGTAGTGATCAATTGCATGCGGATTATTTTATCAATAACAACAATTCATTCCAGAACATTTTGTTGGGCGAAAATGTCGAAAATAGCTAGAAAGAAGGGATTTGTCCCCTCTGAGGTGCTCGACCTCGGATACAACAATAACAAGACAGTGAGTTCAACAAGAAACTCCTTGCCAACGACGAACTGAACTAACGCCTGAGCAGTACCACCAACAAAACGGAAAGAGGGCCAAAGGAAAATCATTATAAAGTGGAGAAACTTGTTTGATTTTCCCGATGTGGGATAGGCTTTCTTCCAAGCTTTCCATGCCTTCCAAAGGATCCAAACTTGCTACTTTGAAACTCAATTTCTCATTCATCCATTAACCATTTTGGGCGTATAAAGTGCCGTCTCAAACCTCTCTCAGAGGAGAATATGATTCAATTTTCTAATTCCGAATTCGGGTACGGGACTCACGAATAAATATGCCCCAAAATGGACAAAAAGTTCTTAATTTTTCTAACGAGTTAAGTTGATATATGACATGAATTTTGTTGATGTGACTGATAAGTGTCACTTTGTATGTATTTTAGCGTACACTTATATGTTTCGTGTATTTTTGGATACATTTTAATAGTGATTTTATGTGATTTTTAAGTATTGAGATTAGTTTCATGTATTTAGTGTCAAAAGGTACAACTTTCAAATGAAATTTTAAATCAAGGATGAAGTTGCGGAAGAACAACGAAGAAACTGACGAAAACATGAGTCGGAAAGTGTTTTTTATGTGTTCGGTGTCAGGCAAGAGCATTCCAGAGGAAAGTGTGACCATTGATAAATTATCTCGAGAGAGTGGTTAATTCGATATTTGTGATTGCTCATATAGGAGGAATAATTAATGAACTTTGGGTTGGTCAAAATGATATTTTGATAAGAATAAGGTGAAGCATATCCTAGAACCTACCTTCGTTATATTCATTTATCGTGCTCATTTGTTGTTTTATTCTGTTAGTTGTAAATTTGTTTTATCTTAATATTTTGCTGCCTAGATAAAATTAGGTGTTCATTTTGAATATTTAGTCATATTCTAATTCAATAGTTTCTAGGGGATATACCTTACTCACCATTTTTATAATATACACAAGCTAAAATAAATTAGTGAACTGTGACACCTGTAGTATTGCTGATTTGGAATTCCAATAAAAAATAGAAAAATATATTTACATAATTAAAAAATCATCAAATAATTTTAAAACCTATAAAAAAAACCAAAAATTCTTTAAATCAATATAACAAGAATTATAAAACTTCAACAATAATTCAAAATATACAAAAAAAAAAATATGGTTCACTATAACTGAGTATAACTTTGTATTGTAATAATATCAAATATAATATGAATTGATTTAAATAAAGTCGAAAGATGTATATATATATATATATATATATATAATCAATATAAAAATAAATTTTGTATACTGTATTTTCAAAAATAGAAGTTCCATAAATCCTAATATTGTTTAAGAATCTAAAATATTTAATTAAAATTTCAATAGTTGTGTTTATTTTAAATAAAATCTTAAACTATATAAAAAAATAGAATTACTTATAATATTTTAAATAAAATCTTAAACTATAACCTCTCCACTCCAGACACATTGGTGCCAAGGGGGCATTTGGGCCCTTGAGATTTTCTAAAATAAAAAGATATATTTTTGGTATTTTGTATTTTTTGTTTAAAAAAAAGTATATTAATTAGCTTTAATTCCAAATTATTAAAATCTTGTTGGAGACATCAACTTTTAAGAATTTGAAGGCAAATTCTTTATATTTAAACTTATTGTTTACTTTTATTTTTATTTTTTAAAAAGATCTTCAAAATGAATATTATTAAGAGTTCACTTGGTAATCAAACGAGAGATAAATAAATGAATTGTCTACTAATATGCATTAAAAATCAAGTATTTCTTGAAAATGTTAGTAATGAGGATATTATGCAACAATTTTAGAATAAAATAAAAATAAAAATGATGTATTAGAAATGAGATTATTATGCAACCATCTCAAAATATAAAAAAATAAAATAATAATGATGGAATTGTGCTATTTATAATGTCACAGATTGACATTTCAAAATTGTTACTAATTTATGATGTTATTGTTTTTTTTTTTTAATTAGTTGGGCGTCCCTCCTAATTAAAACCATGGATCCATCACTGTACACACTTCTTATATTATTATTTTTAAAGGTGGAACTAAAATTACTATTGCGTGAACCAATGGACCAAATACGCAATCTACCTATTAAAAATGAGTTTATGTGATCAAATTGATGAAATTGAATCTGTCGTAACGCCACTTGCGTCATCAATTTACCACAAATCCATGATCATAGGTAATTCAACTTTATTAATCTAAGATAAAAAGATTTAAATGACAATAATTGGAAATTAAAATCTCTAAATAAGTTTCAAGTTTATCCAAGACTAAAGAGTCGAGAGTAGCTAAAGGCCGGCGAAAATTGAAATTTTAGAAATTAGGAAATGAATTGATTCAATATATATATATATATATATATATATATATATATATATATATATATATATATATAAATTTGATTTTCGGTTTGGTTAACCGGACTAAAAAATCGAAACCAAACCAAAAACTGAAATTTCTCAAAATTAAAAATCGAAAATCAAACCTAATTTTTGGTTCGATTTTCGATTTGAATCAAAATTTTGATTTCGATTAGATTCGAACGATTAACCAATCCGTGCACACCCTCAACCAAACGGCTTCCTTTATATTTGAGCTCAACCAAACGGCTTCCTTTATATTTGAGGGTCGTTTGACGTTATGAAATTAAGTTGAATGTGTATATTAGATGAGCATCATGAGTTTGACATTAATATTATAATTCACACAAAGTGGATTGTTTGTAAAAGCATTAAAATTCATTATAGAATAATCATTTGCTTGTCTTGTTACACAATTATCTCGAGATCAACTTTCATGGCTGAATTCCGAGCTGGTTTTTCTATGTTGCAGAAAAAGATTCTGCGAAAAATACACATGTCATCACATTATTTTTAATTTATTACGTTGTATTCAAGTTACATTTTCAGGTGAATTTTGAATTTTTCGATCAGGATATTGAACCAAATTAAATCAAGTAACTTTACAAATGGTGGACTAAATTTAAAATGACAAAGTTTATGGATAAGTGTTGAAAGTTATTTAACAAAAAATAATTTTAACATTTCCTAAAAATTAGAATTTTTTTTCCACATTTTGTAAAAGTTCTGTAAAAATACCTCATGACATTTTTTTCCATACGTGACATTAAACATTTGCGGATTTAATCAATGTATTATTTGTATTGCTTATAGTTATTTGGTTTGAATATAAATTACTAACATATAAAACTATAAAAGTAATAAGAAATAAATCGCTCAAATAAATGAAAAATGGAATTTTTTTTCTTTCAAGTTTAATTTAAATTGTACTCAAAAGTGAAGCTTTTCATTGAGAAGTGAGTAGTATATCCCTGTGTTGTACGGTTAATTATATACATTCTAATAATTTACCCACACCTCCATCAAAATTAAAATATACGAAAAAGGGCAACAAACAAAATTTCAAGTAAGAAGAATAAACATAATATATATATATATATATATATATGTGTGTGTGTGTGTGTGTGTTAAAAATGGATTAAAATGAAGAAGTCATATAATTTGCGGTAATATATTTTTTTATCTATTTTTTTTTATTTTTAAATATTATTTGATTTGATTTTATATAGGTAATCTATTAATTATATTTTTACAATACATTTTCATTTTTTTTTTTTTTTCATTTCTGCATTTTAATTTTAATTTGCCATAAAGTACTCAACACATTGATCATTTATCATATAAATGTTTAAAGTAGATCAATATCATTCAAATCTACAAAACATACATTTCTAATTTTTGTATTTATGTATGTAATGTGAATATCAAATAAAAAATCATTAAAATTGATTAATTTGATATATTATATAATAAAAATTGGTCTAAACTAAAATAGATATTGTAATTCAAGAAATTTGATGAAAAATATATAAATTCACCACGCCCACGCCACCCATCCCACCCCAGGAAACCCCTTCCCTAATACTTGTTTTGTCTTACTTATTTTTATAAATGAAATGTAATAAATATAATTTTTATATACAACAAATGCAAAATGTGTAACACCCTATACCCCTATGACGTATAGTTCACAATAAAATATTTATCTTGTAAATAGATCATACTGACATTTCATTGATCCATATAGGTATAAAAATATTATTTGAAGACTAATATCATATAAGATTAAAACACACAACCAATATCTCAGCATAAGTCATATTAAATACAAATTATGATACATGTGTTCCAAAATGCAAAATGAGGAGAAGGTTGCACGAGACATCAGCCGGCCGACCTGTATAGCGTGGCGTCTATATACACAACCCACGTCAAAAGGAGTTATAGAACCAAAAAAAAAAAAACCAAATATGCGATTTTTATGAGTCGCAACTCAGTGAATATAGACCGTTAATTTAATTAAACAATAAACAAATTACAATCATTAACATTAATCATAAACATATGCAAACGCCACTATGTCCGATTTATTATTCCGTGAACTGCTCAAGTTTGGATCTGTTCCGGGATTTCCAATATGCCACTGTATATATAGACCCGTAGGTCTCCAATATGATTATGAACCGAAGGTCTCCACTGTATATATAGACCCGTAGGTCTCCAATATGAATTTGACCCGAAGGTCTCCACTTTGTATACAGTTCCATAGCAAGACAGTCACAGACCTTTTTAATTTCGTGCAATTGTAATGCAACACAACAATCATCTGAAAATATGATCACATATACATTTATCGATATATCATTTGATCCAATGATAAATTCATATGAATACATATTTCTTATTTAACACATATAACTAACGTTGCATATAAATCACATATACGGTTTATACTCACCTAGTTATGATAAGTAATCTGTTCGTCGCTCTGGTTTCTCCTCCCGTTCTACAGCTCGTGCTCCTATATGATTCAATGCAATTTAGCATAATTGTCCCCCTTAATATATATTTCTATTATGCAATGTATACTTTATTTCATATATAATACTAAATTCTAGCAACCTTTATTCTTTTGACATTATCTCACTCAATATATATAAAGTAAGGATGCAAAGAGACTTATTTTTCTTAATTATTGACTACCAAAACAACAAACAACAAACAACAATTGATGTATATTTTTTCTTAATTAGCAAACAACAAAACAGCCGAAATACAAAATTTACAGGTTGGAAAACGAAATTAACCTTTTTCTTTTTAAATGGGTGGTATCATATATGGATACAAAATTGAGTTGTTCTTTTATTTATAAATTGTATGTATGGATTTAGAATTCATGCAACATGACAGACCAACCCGATCAATAGTATCTACATCCTACCTGTGAAAATGAGATTAGAATTTTAAAAGATATTATAAATATTGTAATTGAAAGATATTAATTATACAATTCATGTAGAATATTTTTTTCATTGGCTAAACTATATTACTTTATTCACATGATGTTTTTTTTTTTCCCACAATATTGCTTCTCCACCCTTAGATCGTAACTCCATATCTCCGAATATGTTTCTTCAACTTTGTGGCTCACAATATAATTTTTCAACTTTTGTGCCTTTCAATAAATAAATAAATAAATAAATAAATAAATATATATATATATATATATAAGCGCATGATATATATGAAATAAGTATAATATTACATGCAACATGTAGTGGATGTGAAAAAGTGTTATCCCATTAATCGATTATACACAAATGCATTGTTGGAGATGTCCTTAATGTAAAAATTTTAAAGTGGTTTAACATGTAACAGAACACTACATAAATAAACCAAATTTTATATAATTAAAAATGAAGATTTTTAGCAATTAACACAATTTTTCTAATATTAATTATTGATGTTGAACAATAGGTGGGATCGAGATGCATAGAAGGAGAAAATAGTTTAGTTAATTACGTGGATTCGTAAAAAAAAAAAAAAAAATGTAATACAAACATTTTGCACTATGATTATTTTATAATCATCGATATTTACAAATATTTTTCGATATATTATTGGCAGTTTAACAAAATATTTTATTATTCATTTTTGTTTCGGTAACATGATTTAACAATATTTCGGCATGAAATTTTTATGCATATATGTTCTAGAGAAATTTGCAAATGTCATCCGAGGTCATTTCAATTTGGTTTCATGTGTTGTAAAAGTAGTTCCGTTAAAACAAAAAGTTGCGAAAATAGTCCTGCAATTTCCATATATTGCAAACATAGTCCCACCAATTTCTAATATTGCAAAAATAGTCCGCCAAATAAATGGCGAGCATAGGTGCCTCTCACGTGCCTGTTAGTTTGGATGAAATTTTCTTATGAGATTACTATTGCAACTTGTTGGGACATCAAGCGCTTACCGCTAAACCAAAAGGATATCCAGTGGGTATAGGGCGCAATTTTAATGTTTTATACTTATGTACATTTGCTCTCACGGATTCGAACTTGCTACACCAAAAAGATATCCAGTGGGCATAGAGCGCAACTTTAATGTCTTATACTTATGTAGCTTTGCGCTCACGGATTCGAACCTGCCAGAGCCGCGCCTCACGCCAATTTAAGTTCCGACCCAATGCAAGATGCTGGGAAAATTCCCAACACAACTCTTCACGTGATTTGTGGGACCAAATCTACAATTTATAATTCTTACATGTAATTTTGTTTTTCTTAGTTTTGTTTGGTATTTGTAATTTTTAAAGGTTTTGAGGATGTTTAATTTTTTTAAAAGAAATTTTAAAGTAAAAATTTCATTTAAAATTTGCTTTGAGTACATGACATATCGAATTTATCATTTTTATAATATTTAGTTTGTTATTACATTGCATATATATATAGAGAGAGAGAGAGAATTGTTGTTATCAATTTTTTTTTATTTGTAATTTTTAAGGGGTTTTTAAAAGTTTTAAACAAATCATAATTTCAAATTAAAATTTATTAATTTAAAATTTGTTTTCAAATATGGCATATTGAACTTATCATTTTATCATATCAACTTTTTATGATTGTTAATATTTTTATGATTTTTATGGTTAAAATATAATTATAAATATTACAACTCATTCAACGCGCAAGAGAAATACTAGTTTTGAGATCAAATTCACTCCAACATACAAGTTTTCAAATGTTCGTGATAAATATTGTAAGTGTTTTTCTCCAAAAATTATAGGGTTTAATGCATGGAACTCCCTTGTGATTAGGAAAATATGCGTCGTTCCCCCCTATGTTTTCGAAATGGCAAGGTTTACACTTGGGTTAACAAAAAATCTGCGTGTTTTCCCCTATATCGTTAAACATAACAAGAGTGCGCCGCACGCGCTTGTTTTGCGAAATTTCTTGTTTTTTGATCACTTTTTCAGTGTAAAAAGACTAGAATACCCTTACTTTACCTAAAATTTAAAGATTGATCAAATCTTCAAAAATCTAATATTTGTGGGAATTATCAAATAAGAAAAATCATATATATAATTTGTGGGAATTATTCATTTAATTAAAATTTTCTTTTAAACTTTGTATACATATAATTTATTTTTTAATTAATTTTAAAATCAATAAAATAAATCTTTGAAAAAAAAAATGAATTTCTCACCAAAAATTGCAAGAGGGCGGATGCAAAGAGACTTATTTTTCTTAATTATTGACTACCAAAACAACAAACAGCAATTGATGTATATTTTTTCTTAATTAGCAAACAACAAAACAGCCGAAATACCCATCGGGAATGGGTCAACGGCGGCGGCTGCATGTGTGCCGGCGGCGGCTGATGGTGTTTGGTGAGGTTGAGGAATTATCATTGGAAATTGAGGAACTATACGAGTTAAGTAGATATGACATGAATTGTGTTGATGTGACTAATAAGTGTCACTTTTTCTGTATTTTAGTGTACGCTTATATATTTATTTTGTAATACATTTTAATATAGATTTATATGATTTTCAAGTATAAGTTGTAATTGATAGGTTTGTGCTTAATTTCATTTAAAAGTACAACTTTCAAGTGAAATTATAAATCAAGGAAGAAGTCACGGAAGAACAACGAAGAAACGGACAAAAATACGAGTCGGAAAGTGTTTTTCATGTGGTCGGTGTCAAACATGGCCATGCAAGATCAAAGTGCAACCATCGATTAACTACCTTGAGAGAGTGATTAATTCGATATTTCTTCGTTATTTCTGATTGCTCATATAAGGGGATTGGACAAAGTGATATTTTGATAAGAATTAGGTGAAACATATCCTAAAAACTGTCTTCGTTATATTGATTTATCGTGTTCATTTGTTATTTTATTCTGGTAGTTGTAAAATTGTGAAATCTTAATATTCTGCTACTTAGATAAAATTAGGTGTTGAATTTAAATAACTAATCATGTTTTAATTTGATAATCTCTATGAGATCGATCTTGCTCATCACTTTTACAATCTATATCATAAATTTAAGTAACTAATTAAAAGTAATTAGAGAACAGTGACACCTATAGTATTGCTGATTGGGATTCCAATAAAAAAAAAGTTACATAATTAAAAAATCATCAAATAATTTTAAAACCTATCAAAAAAACCGAACATTCTTTGAATCAATATAAAAATAATTATAAAACTTTAACAATAATTCAAAATATACCAAAAAAAAAAAAAAAAACTCACTATAACTGAATAAAATTTAGTTTTTTTAATAATATCAAATATAATCTAAATTGGTATATACAAATTTAAATAAATTCTAAAAATGTATATAAATCAATATAAAAATAAACTTTGTATAATGTATTTTAAAAATAGAAATTCCATAAATCCTAATATTGTTTATGAATCTAAAATATCTAATTAAAATTCAATAGTTGTGTTAGTTTTAAATAAGATCTTAAACAATATCAAAACATTAGAATTACCTATAATATTATAATTAAAATCTTGTAACACTGCCACCTAATTTTTTTTTTCCGTGACTTCTCCACCCCACACAATGGGCTCCCCTCAGATTTTCTAAATAAAAACTAGGGATATTTTTGATATTTTGTATTTTTTATTAAAGGAAAAAGAGAAAAATATGTATATTAATTAGCTTTAATTTCAATTTATTAAAATTTCGTTGGAGACATCAATTTTCAAGAATTTTAAGGTAAATTCTTCATATTTAAACTCACTATTTTTTTCATTGATCATTGATTTTATTTTAGTTTATTTGATTAGCAATTGTGATGGGTATATAATATAGAGTTTATTATTTAAATTATCCAGTAAATTAGGTAGTCTGATAATTTAGGACTTCAAATTTTCGGGCCTACAATTTAGAACTTTAAGTTTTTGAGACTTCGCGAATTTTGCCCAATTTCAACTTGAATCATTCAATTGGGCCGAATTCGCACGTGAATCATATGTGAACCCTTAATTTCGGGTTTTTCACCCCAATTTCACCAAATTTTACCTACGTGGATTAAAAAGCATTAAAAGAAATACAAAAATATTATAAAAAATTAAAATAACAAAGATAAAATCAAAGGAATAAAATTAAAAGACAAGAAAAAAAGACAGCCTCTTCCGACCACTCTCGTCGACTGTGAGCACCATCGGAGAAGATGACCATAAGTTATAAACTCGTATATCAAAACAATGTCCTCTTCAAACTCATTCCAAACCCCAAATCAATTTCAAAATTTATATTCAAATCCACCTTCAATTTCTCAAAAAATTGAAAAAAAATAAAATTTAACCTTTTTAGGGACGGAGCCAGAATTTTTTAAAGAGGGGGCGAATTTTTTTTTTTTTTTTAATATTCATCAAAGTTTTTGAAATTTGAGAGTGGCGAAATCCGTGTTTAACTACAATTACATTATATGTGTACATACAAAGTAATTCCGTCGAAAATTTTGAGGGGGCACGCCGCCAGTCTACTCCTGGCTCTGTCTCTGAACCTTTCAATTCGTTTCTGCCGCCGGTTTCTTCTCGATGATGCCATTTGCGGAAACAGGTGGAGCTCCCACTCATCGCTGTTTTTTCGTCAGAACACCTGATGTGAAAACGGAGAGATTGGATTTTGAGATATGCATAAGTGTTCAGGTCAACTTAGATGCATCGTGGCGGCAGAGTGACAACCATACACCGGCGCCGTAGAATCCAGCACCGGTGGTGGCCATGGATGTTTTATTCTCTACTAGTGAAGTATTTCATTTTTGTGCGTGATTTGAAAATATTGAAAAAGTGGAATTTCTTATGTTTTATCAAGGCAAAAGACTACTAAAATGTGTTTTAATATTTCTTTTAATATTTTTTAATCCACATCAACTATTTTATGTCTAAATGGGAGTTCACGTGTACAAGAAAATGGCACATAAGTATGAAATCACAGCCACATTAGTGAAATTGGTCTAAATTTTGAAATTTATTTGGAATTTGGAACTGCCAGCCCGAAAACTTAAAGTTTGAAATTGCCAGACCTCCTAATTTATTGAAAATAATAATAATAATAATAATAAACTCTATAATATATTTATTATTTTGGCTTAATAAAGTATGAAGTGATTGCAAAAAAATTATTAATTAATTTTAGTTCTTTATTATAGGATTGATTATTTAACTATTATTATGTGAATTACAGATTTGAGTTACAATTATTGATAATGTAATTATTGATGTTTAGTTTGTATACTAGTTAATTTATTTTGATGTTATTTCATAATTCAAGTTTTGTTTTATCTTTCTTAAATAAAGGAAAGGTTCTATGAAAAACAAAATACAATTTATAGTAAAAAGATCTTCAAAATGAATATCATTAAGAGCACTTTAGTTGGCAACCAAACGAGCGATGGACAAATGAATTATGTAGTAACATACATTGAAAATCAATTATTAATTTCTTGAAAATGTTATAAGCAATGAGGTTATTATGAAACAATTTAAAATATATATATATATATATATAAAGAAATGGTGTTATTAAAATTTCAATAGGCCTTCTAGTGGTAATTGTTGGAAAGTGGGATCTGGTTTAAAATAAAAGTAAGTGAATAGTAGCAGATGATACCGAAGGTGTTGCCACAACACTTGACACAACACTCACTTTAGAAAGAGTTTGCAGCAAAAATTAAAAGATACTCAAAGATATAACTTTTCAAGATATATATAATTATATATCTTGAGGTGCCTTAGGCAAAAAATTATTCACAAGAAAAAGTGAATACAAGTGAATTCCTAAAAATAGGAAAAACCTACAAAACTAGAACTCACTAAAGATCGAAAAAGATCAAAAGAAAAATTCTTTGAGTATACTATATCACTCAACTCACTCAAATCACTCTTTGAAGGATTCTTGGATACTTAGAATTTTGCAAGATCGTTGGGATTCCAAGGATGAGTTACAAAACAAAGTAACTCTCCTATTTATAGACTCCTTCCAAGATAACAAACTAAACTACTTTCCTAAATTGTAGCCTCATAAAAAAAACGTGGATCCTTGCTCTACAAGGTCTTGTAAAATGCATGAGCACTTTTCTCCAGGCTGTTACTTTATTGTTCCAACTAGGTTGACATGGTCCACTCACGCAATCCTTGAGCTTTTATCTCTAGTTAGTTACTAGGTTGTTGCTTGTTCTCTTGACTCAGTCCATACTCTTCGTTTACTTAGTCTATGGCCTGTAAAACAGTATAAACGAGATACAAATGCAAAACACTTGGTGAATTGTGAAGGAAGACAAAACAATCAAGAATGTTGCAATGGATATTGGGCAACATTCTAACCAACATTTGGTTTCTAGACAGTAATATAATTAACAAAATTGTTAATTAAAAATGTTGACTATTTAGTCAACTAAAGTCCATCTAACAATCTCCCTCCTTTTGTCTTTCTTCACAAAACCTATGAAAATCCGCATTTGTAAGTCAAAAAATATACTTAAACGCAGATGAGTAAAAAATGAACTAAAAAAACACTCCCCCTGAAAACTCAAAACAACTCAAAAACAACTAACTCCCCTTGCAAATTTGCAATACTGAAATCAAATGCCAAAAAGATTATCAAATATAAAATAAGTCAAACAAATATTCAAACCAAGTTTGAGATCAACATCAAAAGTTTGACATGAAGATAATCTAGTTTGAAAACAACAAAAGATTCAGTAGAAACAACAAATCAGAAGATAATTGAGAAGCAATAACAAATCAATCTTCTTCAACATCATGCCTTGATCCAGATGTGCTTGCAACATTTTTCCTCAACTCTACCAACTCTACCAATCCTGCAGCAGCCTCTTCGTCTTCATCAGCAGCCTCTACGTCTTCATTATCCTCATCCTCATCATCACCTTGATTTGCATCATCTTCTTCCCATTTTTGTGAAAAAATAAGATTCTGAAAGACATCTCTTAAGTCGGTCAGCTCCTTGATTTGAGTATTGAGCTTCTGGACCAATGATCTAAAAAATAAAGGAGTAAAAATATAACCGAGAGTGTTGCCCGAGATGTTGCTAACAGGATGGGCAACATCTGGCATAGAAGCAGCAAAACCCCAAGGCAGATCCACCACTCTATCACCAAGTAGCAGATTCTTGTTCACAGTGAAGAGTTCAAGAACAGTAACCGAGAAAGGAAGAAATGTGAGTAGCATGCAGTAAACACAGATTAGATATATATAGCGCCCTTTTAAAAAAAAAAAACAAGAAAAAGATTTATTTGGATTCAACACATATCAAAAAGATAAGATTAAATCCAAAATAAATCAACTCCCCTTAAATAAAATGCAACAGGATAGAAACAAACACAGATATCATGCAGACTCAAAACAAATATAACACGTTACAGATATGATGAAATTTATAATATTCAGCCAATTTATACAATATATTAAGAGTTGGTCTTATGTGCACTTGGTGTACATGCAATTCGGGTCGACCCGGTTTTTGACCCGGATCCGCGTGTTTTTGAATTTTCCATTTTTTTTTTTTGCTTCAGGTTGTGACCTTTATGTTGTAAATGTGTGACCTTTATGTTGTAAATGTATGACCTTTATGTACAACTATCATGACCTTTAGAGACTGTAACTTAGAAAAAAAATGAAGATTTTTAATATAATTTGAACTTTACACCTTTATGTGATATCAATGCGACCTTTATGTTATATTATGTCACATTTATATACAAATATTCTGACCTTTATATAATATATAAAGATGCATAAAGGTCAGAATATCTGTACATAAAGGTGACATAATATAACATAAAAGGTCACATTAATATAACATAAAGGTACATAGTGCAAATTGTGTTAAAAATCTTCATTTTTTTCCTAAATTACAGTGCATAAAGGTAGAGACAGTTGTACATAAAGGTCACACATTTATAACGTAAAGGTCATACATTTATAACATAAAGGTCAGGACAAAAATTTGGAAAAAAAAATTAAAAAAAAATAAAAACTCGCGGATCCGGGTCGGATCGATCCGGATTGCACGGATCTTAGATCCGTGCACCTGGTGCACAGGAGTGTTTGCCATATATTAATTATAAGCTCTTATAAGAAAAGATAGCACACGAACAATTCCTCAATAAAACTTAGAAGAGATAGGTACACACACAACTGAACGCAACATGGTTGCGAGCCCTGTGTGTTCCAACTTTCTCATCTTTTATTAAATAGCATAAATAGATACATCACACCTGAATACAACATGGTTGTGAGCCCTGTGTACCCCAGCTTCTCTATCTTTAAACATGAGTAATTCTTTTAGGATGAGTACAGTCACAACTGAATACAATGTGGTAACGAACCCCATGTACCCCAACTTTCTCATCTTATCTCTTTAAGCAAATATAGACGAGTCAGACACAACTAAGTGTATCATGGTAGCGAACCCCGTACACCTCAGCTTTCCCGTCTTTATGGACAAGTAGGTCACAACTAAATACAATGTGGTAGCGAACCCCGTGTACCTCAGCTTCATTGTCCTTAAACAAAAATTAAAAGAGGAATAAAAGTGGTTTTTGAATGATTAAGAGCTGTCAAATTAACTTATAGTATAATATAACTAAAGAAGATAACAACACAATAGCACGTGTAAAAACAAGCAAGGAAAGAATAGAAAGATGCAAAAAGAACAAATGCAGACGCGGATGTTGCCCAGAATGTGACAACATCCCCAAAAACACAACTACATGATGCATAGGCCGAGGGATTTTTTAAGATTGAAAAATCTCTCATTAATTACCGACTTGCACGATAATCAATTGATTTGATGTGTACACGCAAGTGGATTTTCCTAAAAGCATAGTTTGAACCATCAAGAACGGGAAGTCTCCCAAGATTAGGATTTGTAGGATCCATAATCAAGCTGACCAGACCCAACCACTCAATGTATCGAGTGTTGGCTCTGATACCACTTGTTGGAAAGTGGGATCAGATTTAAAATAAAAGTAAGTGAACAGTGGCAGATGATATCGAAGGTGTTGCCACAACACTTGACACAACACTCACTTTAAAAAGAGTTTGCAGCGGAAATTAAAAGATACTCAAGGATATAACTTTTCAAGATATATATAATTATATATCTTGAGGTGTCTTAGGCAAAAAATTATTCACAAGGAAAAGTGAATACAAGTGAATTCCAAAAAAATAGGAAAAACCTACAAAACTAGAACTCACTAAAGATCGAAAAAGATCAAAAGAAAAACTCTTTGAGTATACTATATCACTCAGCTCACTCAAATCACTCTTGGAAGGATTCTTGGATACTTAGAATTTTGCAAGATCGTTGGGATTCCAAGGATGAGTTACAAGACAAAGTATTTATAGACTCCTTCCAAGATAACAAACTAAACTATTTTCCTAAATTGTAGCCTCATAAAAAAACGTGGATCCTTGCTCTACAAGGTCTTGTAAAATGCATGAGCACTTTTCTCCAGGTTGTTACTTTATTGTTCCAGCTAGGTTGACATGGTCCACTCACGCAATCCTTGAACTTTTATCTCTAGTTAGTTACTAGGTTGTTGCTTGTTCTCTTGACTCAGTCCATACTCTTCGTTTACTTAGTCTATGGCCTGCAAAACAGTATAAACGAGATACAAATGCAAAACTCGTGGTGAATTGTGAAGGAAGACAAAACAGTCAAGAATGTTGCAACGGATATTGGGCAACATTCTAACTAACATTTGGTTTCTGGACAGCAATATAATTAACAAAATTGTTAATTAAAAATGTTGACTATTTAGTCAACTAAAGTCCATCTAACAGTAATATTAGACATTGAAATTTGTTTCAATCAATATTGTTTCATTAATCATTTTATCCAATAATCTGCATCTTTAATTCATATTATACAAAAGTTTATAATATATTCTGTAACAAATACATATTATTTCAGAACCTAGAATATAATCATATCTATGAGTTTTAACATTTAATATTAAAACACTTAATATATTATTATCAGTAAGAAATAAGCATAGATCAGGATAAACATCAAAATAAATTGGCCCATGCACTAGACTTTATTGAATTATTCCCACAAGAGATTTATTCCAAGCTTTATTTCTTCCATGTTTTATATATAACTGCTATAAAGTTTTCTGGTAAACATTTTAAAGTTAAAGGTCTAAATGCAATTTGCACTAAACCAATATGTATATATTTGTGTTTTTATAAAAGGTAAAATATCCTTTTTATCAAGTAAATTTAAAATCATTTCTTGATTATCAAGAGGAATTGAGGATTCAGTGGTTTTCATCAAATGTTTTAATCGTATTTTTTCAAAGGTTCCTATGTGGTAAACCCTTTTGGGTTCTATCTTAAAAATAGTCTATTTATTTAACAAATTTAAATTCTGAGGAATATCATACTCCTCTGTCATACTGTTTTCAATATTCTTAACCTTGAAGTGACTCATTCTTGAATCAAGAGTATGTGTTAGATCAAGACTATTTTTTTTAAACATGGCTCTGATATATACCATTTCTTTTTTATGAAAATATAAATCCACACCTCACCCCACTCTAGGAAACCGCTTCCCCTCGATCCCTTGTTTTCTCTTATTTATTTTGTTTTTGAGTTTCTATACAATAAATACAAAATGAAATATATTATATAAGATTTATATACAATAAATGCAAAATGAAATGTCATACATACAATTTCTCAAAATAGAAATTTAAAATGGGTGAGAAAACACTTATGACACACACACACACACACACATATATATATATATATATATATATATATATATATATATATATATATAATTCACATTGACTAATTCAAAAATATTATATTATGTCCTAATGTTTAATAAATTTGATTTTTATTTATAATTTTTCCGATTTCCGTAAATATTTTTTTGATTTTTCTTAGTTTTTCCGATTTATTAAATATCTCTGTATTTTGTTTTCGTAATTTTAGGTTGTGTTTGGATAGAGTGATTTGAAATCCAAAGTTTGAAATGAATTGAATTTCAAATCCACTCAAATTGGAGTGGTTTTGAAATCCACCCAAATGATCACTCAAAAAATAGTTCATAATGAAAGTGATGGATTTCAAAACCACATCTATCCAAACACCATTGATGGATTTACGACCATGGATTTCAAATCCCTTCTCAAATTAATCCATCTATCAAATGAACCCTTAAATAATTTATAAGTTTCTATACAAATTCTCCTGTACACTAGGTGCACGGATCTAAGATTCATGTTCCGCGAGTTTTGGTTTTTTTTTTTGTTGACCTTTATGTTATAAATGTGTGACTTTTATGTACAAATATTATCACCTTACTATAACTTAGAAAAAAAAGGAAGAATTTCAGTACAATTTGTACATATATACCTTTATGTGATATTCATGTCACACTTATATATGTCATATTTATATATAAATATATTTACCTTTATATAATATATAAAGATACAACTAACATAACTAAAAGTTAGTATTAAAATTTATGTACGTAATTGATTATATTTCCAATTAATTAATGTTTACAAAGAAAAAAAAAACAGACAAATAAAAAAGAAGACACGAACGAAGTTAGGTAGAAGAAAAACAATCGAATTATAAAATAAGAATAACATGCCACCCAAAAATGAATACACAAGCAAGCCCTAAAACCACACGGGGGGGGGGGGGGGGATTTCAATCAAATTATACTTTCTTCAGTAAAAATTCCACTTAATCCAATGATTTTTTTTAAATTATAAAATATAACTTTAAAAATCAATAGATTTATGAAAAATATATTTTTATATTATACAAAGTTTGGAATAATAAAAGATGCATGAATAACCTTTTAATATAACAACTTCATTATATAATTACAAATTATATATACTATCACAATAAATAATAAACCGTGCACCGCACGGGTGAATTATTAATTAATAATAATAAACAATTTATAATTTGGATAGTACCTGACAAACACACATTTCTGAATATGGTAATGAATTAATGAATTCTGTGAAATTGTTGTGTCCTGACTCTAGACTCTCAGAAAAATCAAAATTTAAGCATTTATTTGTAAACAATTTCCAGCCAATATATATTTCTAATGCAATAATTTAAGACTAATATAAAATTAAATATATATAGCAAGAGGGCGGTTTTAATGTTCAAACATGAATTTCTATTTAAAAAATAAAAGTAAATATTTTACATACTTCAAAATTTAACCTCTACTGTGACACTTATCTTGAACCACGAGTCTTATAACTCAAAAGTGGAATTCCATTTTTATAAATATATAGATTGTAATGATTAATTTTTAACTTAAATATGCAAGTTTTTTAGTTTTTAATTCCTCCCTTCGACTTTTTCTGACTCAATAAATAAATAAATAAAAACACTTATTTTGAATCATGTGAAATATTTTAAATAAATAAGTTAAAATCCGTGTTTTATACTTCCAATCGGTCTTCTCGACCCTACACCCGCAATAATGTTATACTTTATTCTTTATTACTTTATATTTTATTACTTTCACGTTTTAAGAAAAAAATAGGTATGTATTGTAGGTTTAGTCTAACGGTAGATACACTTCTCAATCCATACATGGTGTCGTAGAATCAAAAACTCGAACCCTCTTTCATGGAATAGCAATAACTCCAGAAATGGATTAAACGTTCGCAGAGTTCAAGAAAATGAATTATCACCAAATAATGAACATATTTCTCTCTGAATTGAAGAATACGAAAGTTTTCATTGTAGTGATTTAATCACAAGATTATGAATAAAATAAACTAACAGTAATGAGCTTGAAATTTTGGAGAAGAAGAGACGTGGGTTTTGGAGTGAAAAAAAACTAATTTTGGAGAAGATCAAGAGAGATAAGATCTTGGAGAAGAAGAAGCATGGGTTTTGGAGTGAGAACAAAAATAATTTTGGAGAAGGAAGAGTAGATTTTGGAGTGAGAAATTTTTTTATCCTTAATTGATTACCATGTTTTTTTTTTTCCTTTTTAAATATAAAGAAGGATTGCCAGACTTCACATATACCCTCTAGTGACTCGAACCCAAAACTTATATTTAGGTATCTGACGCCTTTTACCATTAGGTTATCAATATTTCGTCTAATTGATTACCATGGTTAAAAACAACTTAATCATTTAGGAAAAAAAAAATATATATATATATATATATATGGGAGGGACTAAAGACACTCCATAGAATTCTAAGCATACCCCAATTTGAATATTTTTTTTAATTAAAAAAATTAAGTATTAAAAAATACCAATATATATATATTTTTTTTTTAAATTTGAAACCCTACCTCTCTTGTGTCACTTCAATTCTCTCTCTCTCCATCTTTTTGGATCTTTTGATGTTGTTTTTTAAATTCTTGAGGAATTAAAATTCAACCATCTCCATTCGACCCAAGTTGGTCGAACACACAGGAGAACAATTTTAATACAATTTTCATATATTTGATTAATTTTTGGAATGTTCGTCAATAATTTAATATTCAATTCTTTAAAGAATTTAGAGAAACAACATCAAAAAAGATGAAAAAAGAAAGGAAAAAAAGGTGGCAAAAGAAAGGATAGAATTTTTTAAAAAAGTATAGGATAAAATTGATACTTAATATTTTAATTATTTAATTAAATTGTATTTAAATTGGGGTGTGTAGAATTCTATGAGGTGCTTTTAGCCACGTGTTGGCCAATGCCCCCACACGGTGTACCATTCTGGGTGTAGGGTCGAGAAGAAGGCCCACCAACTCCACTAAAATGCTTCTTATAGAAATTATTGGTTGCTTTAACGACTACCGTTGACAGGGAGTCTCCCCTTTAAGAAAAAGACACTATCTTTCCAATTTCCACACTAAAAAGTAAAAATGGACCGATTCCACCCAAAATTAATAGATAATAAGGGAAAAATTCAATTTTCGTTCGGTAATTTTGGTCTTATTCAATTTTGATTTGATATTTTTTCATTTTCTAATTTTAGTCATCTAACTCCTAATTTTATCCAATTTTAATCCGATTTTAGGCACGTCAACAGGTGGTCACTTAAGCAAATCTGGTGGCCGCGTCAGCAAATTCGGTGGCCGCGTAGGCAAATTTGCTTATGTGGCCACCGGATTTGCTGACGTGCCTAAAATCGGACCTAAATTGGACAAGTTAAGGAATTAGATGACTAAAATTGGAAAGTGAAAAGATACTGGATCAAAATTGAACAAGGCCAAAGTTACAGGACGAAAATTGAGTTTTTCCTAGATAATAATCATAAGAGATTTTATCACTTCTAAGTCTTAAAAAAATAAATTAACTATCAATGTGTGATATGAAAGATAAATCATATCAATCCAAGGTTTGAAAAATTAGAAACTATCAAATTAAGATTCTAAAAATAAAATATCGTTAATATTTCTTTATTAGATTATTATGTTCTCATTTTCTTCCCTTAGCTGATATGGTTGCCAAATCAGCCTGATGTACCATATCACTCTGATGTGGATATCAAATCATGCAGATGATTTTTTTGTGTGTTTATACACATTTCTATTATTTAGATTATTATATTACAAAAATTTAATCTCTACTTTTTGTACAATAATATTTATGGATAATCCAATCAAAATTAACATTTTGCTATATTGTATCTAATATAATATGGATATTTTGACATATTAGATTTTTTTCAAATAATATATATCAAACAAATATTTTAATGATAATATTGATATCTTTACACTTTTTACGATATTCATTTTTATCCGATAATATATATCGATAATACACAATCAATATCGATATTTTGTGACATTGTTTCAAATATAATATCGATATTTTGTCATATTAATTTTTGATTAATAATATATATCAAACAAATATATGCATGATAATAATCTTTACAAGTGTAATATATTGATAGTGTGGATAATATTTTGCATTTAATTACTTTAATTTAATAGTAATTAAAGTGTAGTATATATTAAAAGTGTATAAAAAACAATAAATTTTGTATTCAAATTGATATGTTTTCAAATATCATGTTTAATAAAAAAAAACTTTAAGTTTTACACTCTAATTAAAAAATTTCAATTGACACATCATCATGATTTGCCATGTCATTTAGGGAAAAGAATGAGATAACATCATGATTTGAATCTTTAAGTTGATAGTTCCCAATCTTTCAGATCTTGTATTGATAAAATTTATCTTTCATACCCGCATTGATAGTTGACTTATCTTTCAGGGTTTGGATTGATAAAATCTCTAATTATAGGTGACATCATTCCTGTGATTAAGAATGCAATCAGAATAATAAATCATCATAGATTGGGTTTTCAATTTAGGTGCAATTAGTTATCAAACTAAGTCAATTTGTCCAAGTCAAGTAAATAAAATTAAAATATACAGTTAATTATCTCTTTTTGTAGGTACTAATAAAGTAGAATAGTAATATTATTCCTTGTAAACGTGAGTCACATGATTGAGTGTAACTATGCTACCCAATCAGTTGTGTATTAAGAGTAGGTCTCCTGTGTCCCGGGGACACGGATAGATCCGTGTCTCCAACCTGCGGGCCCCACATAAATTTAAAAAAAATAAAATTCGCTCATTTTTTTTGTCATATATATTGAAGGTATTCATGGAATATCTTCAAGGTATCCACATGTATACTTTTAAGGTTTCCATGGCGTGGGGGCGCGCGGTTTGTGATGTGCGTGCACGGCGTGAGCGCATGGGCGCGCGGTGTGGGCGCATGGGCGCGTGCGGCTTGGTGACCAAGGTATGCGCAGGTATCACATGGATATCTTCAAGGTATCCATATATATACCTTCAAGGTATCCATGGCGTGGGCGCGCGCGGCATAGACACATGGACGCGCGGTGTGGTAAGATGCGCATATATATGTGGATACATGAAGGTATACATGTGGATACCTTGATGATATTTCATGGATACCTTCAAGGTATGCATGGGATACCTGTGGGTGTGTGGTGTGTGCGCGCGGCATGGGTGCATGGGCACGCGGTGTGGGCGTATGAGCGCGCGGTTGGTTAGGTTTTACAGGTTTATCTTATAGGTATTACAAATATGAACTAAATGTATCTGATACCTGAATAGTATATATGGGATACCTTTAGAATAAATATGAGATACCTATCAGGTGCGCGTCGCGTGGGTCCTTTGGGCGGGCAGGGACACGGATCTGACACAGAATTTTTTGCGGTGTATTAATACTGGTGGATGTGTCGTGTATGTCAATTTAAAGAAAAAAAATAAAATTAGTTATTGGTTTTTATTTTTATTTTTTAAGATTAACACATGTCACACATCCATAGAGGTGTTAATTAAAAAATCGATGGGATAGTATAGAATCATCCCTCAAAGAATTGTTGTTATGATATTAATTTTTTAAAACTACCTTAAAACCTTTTCCTTTTTGGATCCACATAGTTAAATAATGCACATACGTGACATCTTTCCTGTGATTAAGAACGCAATCAGAATAATAAATCATCATAGACTGGGTTTTCAATTTAGGTTCAATTAGTTATCAAACTAAGTCAATTTGTCCAAGTCAAGTTAATAAAATTAAAATATACAATTAATTATTTCTTTTTGTGGGTACTAATAAAGTAGAATAGTAATATTATTACTCGTAAACGTGAGACACATGACTTCTTTTCTTTTTCCATACACATTAATGTATATAAATAGATGTCCCAGCATTAGCATATATCACACCCAATACTTTCACAATATTTCCCATATTCTTAGTGCATTTCTTTCATAAATAGCTATCTTCACTAATTATTCATGAAACCCAAAAAATTTCATCTCTTATCTTTAATATTGTTCTTCATTTTCCTAGTATTTTCTGCAATTGGTCATGCCAAGAGAGACATCCCAAGTGACAAAAAATCATCTCCTTTTGATTTTATCAAGGAATTAAAAGGTTGTCAAAAAGGTAAACACACAAAAGGGATCCACCAACTCAAAGCCTACCTCCATGAATTTGGTTATCTTGATTACCTCAATCAAACCCAAGCCAATCATGATGATTTCGATGATGCCCTAGAATCCGCCATCAAAACCTACCAGAAAAATCACCATATTACCCCTACAGGAACCCTCGATGATACTTCGATATCAAAAATGACAACCCCTCGATGTGGGGTCCCTGATATCATAAATGGCACTAACTACATGCGTCCTCGTGAGACACAACACAATTCAAGCCCAAGTACCACACATACAGTATCTCACTACAGTTTCTTTAGTGGAAACCCTAGATGGTCAGCTTCTAAAACACATCTCACTTTCATGTTTTTAACCAACGTTCCCACGGCAGCCATGGCCCCGGTGGCGCGTGCCTTTACAAAATGGGCTTCCGCCACACAATTTACTTTCTCACAAACCAATCAGAATGCTGATCTAGTTATAGGTTTTCTTCAGCGCAACCATAACGATGGGTATCCGTTCGAGGGCCCTGGCGGAACCCTAGCCCATGCATTCCGCCCGACTGATGGGAGGCTTCATTTCGATGCAGACGAGCACTGGTCCATTGGACCAGTCGCGAATGCATTCGACTTAGAGACTGTTGCTATGCATGAAATCGGGCATCTTCTAGGGCTTGGGCATAGCTCAATTGAAGAAGCACTCATGTACCCTTCAATTCCTCCTGCAACGGTCAAAAATTTGCATGCAGATGATATACAGGGGATCAAAGCTTTATACAATGTTTAAAATTATCTACACCAAATAAAAGGAGTGATGTCCATGACCTCATATATATGGTACACTCGACATTTAGTTTGCTTATGTTTTGAATTATGTAAGAGTGTTTCTTTGCTTTCCATTGTTTTTCTTACTGCAACGTACGAGGTCTATGTATAAGTGTATTACAAGTTATCATGAAATAAACTCTTTTGTTCACCCTTTTGTACCTCTATAATATTAATTTAAAGGATAAACTCTAATGGGCTGTCAAGGACGAGAATTGGATTCTCTATTTTAAATTTGAGTATTCAATTATATATAATTCTACGTCAAGCAATCACGAAGTCATAAATTTTGTTCAAAGGTTCAATTTATAGTGTTTAAAATTTTGAAATACGTATGAATTATATACAATGTTTAGGTAACTTTTCATTTCACAGTGAACCTATGTACTTAAACTTGAAATTTTCAATGTTCTTTTAATAAATTTGTATTAATGACATGTACTTAAACTAGAAAATTTCAATGTTCGATTGATGCTAAAATGAAAACGCAAATGCTGGATATTTAAATAATATAAATATAAGTAACCACAAATATAATTTACTCATTTCAATTATTTAGAAAACTCACACCATCATTTTATTATTATGAATTTGGTACCTAAAATGATTAAAAAAAAAGATTAAATAACAACTTATTACCAAGTGTGAAGATATGCGACGTGTGTATAATTAAGGGAAATGATATATATTGACTTAATATAAAACAAAATTACAATCTACTGATGATTATAATTCAAGAGCCATGGCCCCGGTGGCGCGTGCCTTTACAAAATGGGCTTCCGCCACACATTTTACTTTCTCACAAACCAATCAGAATGTTGATCTAGTTATAGGGTTTCATCAAGGCCACCACAACGATGGGTCCCCATTCAATGGACCAGGCGGAACCCTAGCCCATGCATTCGCCCCGACTAATGTTTAAAGTCGATACCAGAATTAGAGTGATGACCATGATTTCATACATTTAGTACACTCGATAATTAGTTATCTTGCGTTTTGAATTATGGAAGATCAGTTATTTCTCTTTGCTTTCCTTTTTTTGTTTTTTGTTTTTTTTCTTACTGCAAGTACAAGGTCTATATGGATAAGTGTAATTTACAAGGATTATCATGAAAATAAACTTTATTAATTGTTCAACCTTTTGTACACCTATTAATTGAAAGGATGTAAGTCTAATTAAGGACACGTTTTGTTCGTTAGTTGGGTTAGTTTGGTTATAAATTAAGTTGTATGTTGTAAGTTTGCACGGTTCATGTTGAATGAGATTAAATATTTATTATGTTTGGTTTGAATATTTAATGTTACGTTTAACTTAATATTATACTTGGTTTGAGTGTTGTTATATTTGTCGAACAGAGTTTTAAATATATGTACAATTGAACATTCTTTTTTGTTTTTTATTTCTTAATTTCGTAAGTAAATATTTTTTGAGTAGGTCTTGTGTGAGACCGTCTCACGGATCCCATTCCGTGAGACGGGTCCAAAGTATTACATGATACACATAAAAGTATTATGTGATACTTGTATTATGTGATATTTTCAAAAAGTATTACATGATATATATAAAAGTACTACCTAATACACACAAAAGTATTACATATTACACAATTCACGCACGAGGAAGAAGAGCACATGGGGCGCCTAGAATCCGCGCGTTTTTTGTTTAGACCTGACCCGACCCGACCCAATTCGGGTCATTATCCCATAATACAAAAGTATTACCTGATATACATAAAAGTATTACCTAATACACATAAAAGTACTACATATTTTCTTATAGTCTGACCAAATCCAAAATGCATCATATAATATCAAAGTATCACCTAATATATAGAAAAGTATTACATAACACACACAAAAGTATTACATAATTTTATGTTCGACCCGATCCGACCCGTCTCACGGAATGAGATCCGTGAGACGGTCTCACCCAAGACTTTGTCATATTTTTTAGCCAAGAGAGAATTTATATTTGACTGCAATGCCCAAAGGAAAACTAAAGAAGAGAATTGCAATCCTTAATTTTGATATCCTTTGTTTTGACAGTTGATTGAAAATCAATTGGTTTTGAATATTTTGCTGTAGATATTTACACTACCACTACATGTAATTGTATAGTGATGATAATTAATAAGCATATACTCCAATTTATTTGTTCATCAAATTCAATATCATCTGCTGGTTTTGGTTTATTGTGAAATGCAATCTTGAATATATATAAATACATTACTATGTTACAACATTATGAATTCTTGACCATAGTTTTTGGAAGTTTATAACAGACTATATACACATAATCATACACCAGACACACTAAATTATATATCAGTTTGAAAGAAGATTTACTGCTTAAAATCCACAACTTATATATTTTCGTTTCAACTGAAACATCAGAACAGTGGAAATTATATTTCCCCATGCCTTTTCACCAGTGTCTAGACTTTAGTTTCAGTATTTCATTCAGTGATATCTGCATAGTAGCCAAACATAAATTTTTATATTTAATATAGGGTAAAATTCATTTTTGATCCTGCCCAGAGGTATTGTCGGATTTTGGTCCTGTTATTTTTCGATCATCAATTTTAGTTCTGCTATTGAAAATTTTGTCCAATTTCAGTCCTATTTTCATCGGAATTTGTATTTTCGACGTCAATTTTTGACGAGTGTGGTACACTCACCCGCAATTCCATGATTTCCAATCACTTACGCTTATATGTTAATTTTTTGCGCATGTGGCAATTCATTTTGCATTATTTTGCTATATCTAAAATACCATCATGCATGCCACATCATTTAATAAATTAAAAAAAAACAAATACTGATGTGCCACATCATTTTGCATCATTTTAATTTATTAACTGATGTGGCATGGTGATGTGGTATTTTAGATAGCAAAATATTGCAAAATGAATTGCCACATACACAAAAAATTATCACATAAGCGTAAATGATCGGAAATCATGTAATTGGGGGCGAGTGTGTGACACTCATTGAAAATTGGACGAAAAATACAAATTCTGGTGAAAAAAGGACTGAAATTGGACAAAATTTTCAATTGCAATACTAAAATTGATGATTGGAAAATAACAAGACCAAAATCTGACGCCGCCTCTAGGGCAGGACCAAAAATGAAATTTTCCCATTTAATATAAATTATAAAGCAAAATAATAATTTAATTGAAATATTTTTATTACAAAATTTTATATATATATGGCAATTCATAATTACTTGGAAGGGAAATAATTTTATTTATATAAGGACAATTCGTAATTAATTTGAAGAAAAATGGGTCAAAAGTAATTTATCGACCATTATTAAGAATATTTTGATCATTTCATAGGGTGTATTAGATGAAGTTAATTTACATAATGTTTAATAAACACTAAACCCACGCCATTCAATCTTTTGGAGCCGGGCCGGGCCCAAGCTAAACCTTGGACTTCCAACCTATAAACCAAGCACAGGTTAAAACCCCTTAACCCACCCAAACACCCAAAACAATGCACTAATAGGTTCATGCTATGTGGTTTAGAGTTGAATGTTGAGTTAATTTCATTTTTGGTCCTATAGGAATGGCCGTGGGCCGATTTTGGCCCCTAGTTTCAAAAGTGGTCCAAAAATCATTAAATTTGACCCTCGCCGTTAGGCTGGTTAACAGAAACCGTTAAATCCCAGTTTTGGTGGGAAAACTTGTTTTTTGTCTAAATTCTCGGTTTTTTTCTTACCAAACCCTAGTACACACTATTAACAGTGAAATATCAACTGAAAACATAATTATACACAAACACAAACAAGTATAGACCACAGATTCAATAATTTAGGCAAAATTGAAGGAAGATGTCTTCATCGAAATGTCAGTTTCTCCTATGTTGACGCATGGATTGAAAAACACTTGTCAGCATTTCCGGCATTCACATAATTGGAATACATAAAATTAGTGGTAAAAAAATGAGCAAGACTTAAGTTATAGGATGAAATTGCAATTTTGTCATACGAGCGAAATATGAAAAGATAGAACATACAGTATCAGCGTAAATGACACTTGCGCCTCCTCCAGCTACCATAGTCCAGATTTGTCCTTTCGGGTTCAACAGAGTGAACTTCAAAGATGTACTAGTCTAAACAAAATTTGGAAGTTTTTATTATCAACAAATTCAATCTAAGCAAAATTGAGATTGATTTAGATGCACCCAATTTTTATACCTTTTCATCAAGTCCATGAATGAAGCTTTCTATAGGGCTCATAACCCTTCCAAAAGGCAAAGGGAATTCAATATCTCCCCATCTGCAAGTTTAAGACACACACAAACTAAAACTTAATCAAGAAACAATGGAAATCAAGACAAGAAAGATGGGATTATAATTACTTGTTGAAGTTTTTAAAAGTGGCAGTGTCATCAAGCTCTCCTCTCATGTCCAAAGGTTAAGGCTTTCCATCCACCAATGTGAATGGATTCATTTCAAGAAAGTGAAGTCCAGATCTAAAAATAAAGCATACACTGCCATGATGAACTCCTCAATGACCCCTTTACTCTGTATCACATAACAAGAAAATTTACACTCATAATATAACACCCCATAAATTAATTAAGATGTAAGGTATTAATTTTGATTATTAAGTAAAAAATTGCATAAGTAATTAATTAAGCATAAGTATATAATAATTTGAGTAAGGAGCCATGAGAAGGTTAGTCACCACTTTCCCACGCCACCTGCCCCCCAATTCACTTTCTCTCTCCAAGAGTTTTGACACCCACTTAGTCTAGTTCACACCTAAACTGGAAAGAGAAAAATAAAAAGGAAGAAAGCAAGAGAAGGGACAATAAGCGTACACACTCTCCAGCCTTCTCTCTCCTCTCTCTCACGGATATCTCTCACGTCTTTCTCCCGATTTTTTTTCTCTCTCTCTCTCTGTCCTCTTGCTGATACTCTACTGCTGCTGTATGTTTTCTGTGCGTGTGTTTTGCTGCTGCCATGTCTGCGTGGGTGTGTGTAGGTGCTGCTGTTGCTGTGTTGTTGCTGCCCGGTTGTCTTGCTGCTGCTGTGTTTTGCCGTGTGAAGGTCTACTGCTGCCGGGGACTCGGCAGCAAGTGCTGGGCGCGCCGGGGCTGGCGCCGGGGGCGGCTGGCCCTGCCCTGCTGCCCGGTGAGCAGGCTGCTGTGTGTGTGCGCAGGTAGCGCTCGACATGCCATTCAGGCACTTACGATGATGGGACCGAAAAACTGTTTTTGTGGCAAATACTAGAGAGTATGGGGAAGGTCTCCACCAAGTTTCGTGGTCATCCGAGATCGGATGACCGAGGAGGAATTTTGTGAAGTCGAAGCTGCGTTTCTGCATCCGAATTGGAAATAGTTGCGGAGCAAAACGTCCTAATGAAGGAGTTTCCTAAAACTGTTCATATGGGGTGTTTTACAATGTATTGAGAGCAATCTTACCAAGTTTCACCTTAAGGCGAGTCCGTTTGAGGGGCCTAAGATGTGTTGAGGCAAAGAGCGGCAGTGCAGTGGCGCAACGGTGAATTTCAGCATATTGCAACGGCAATTTCCAGACGATTGAAAATCGGATGGGCTTAAAACTTGGCGGAGTTAATATTCACACCGAGAGCTTCATTACGGGCTTTTTGGATCACAATTCAGATCTCAGACGAGGAAGATACGCAACGACGAATAAAATGTTGCGAGCCCCGACTGGGGTGAAGAGGGAAATCTTTTTTAAGCCTATTACAAAGGGGGGCCGGGTGCAGCGCCGGAAAAGCGTTGTGTGCAGCACCATGTTTGGGTATCGAGTTCGAGTCGCCAATGACGTGTCGTCGCCAGCTACGACAAGACGACGATAAAGTAAAAACGACGGTTTTCTTTCCACTTGGTAAGGGCTTTCTTTCTAGTGAGCAAGAGGTTTGTTTATTTGCAAGATTAGTTGCCTTGCAAGATGGGTTGATTTTGCAATATTAATTCTACTTTGCAAGATTTGTTTCCCTTGCAAGATTAAATTTCTTTACAAGCTAAATTGTTTTCTTTGCAAAATTACAAGTTTAGTGTTTGTTGCAAGCCTAATTATTTTCTTTACAAGATCGCAAGTTTAATGTTCCTTGCAAGTTTAATTATTTAATTTGCAAGTTTGCAAGTTTAACTTCTAGGAAAAAAACCTCAGCTGTTAGGGATTTTTTAGCCCGAAATATAGGGTTGGGATTTTTTTGAATAGGGATTAGGGATGGGATTCTTCGATTTAGGATTAGGGTAGGGAAGATTCAATTTTGGATTTTGGATGGGAAATTTTGATTTGGGAATTAGGGTTTGTGTGAGCCCGTCTATTTGGAACGCGGGAATCAGAAATGTAAGTTAACGACCACGTGCCTCGCACGTGTTATCTCCGTTAGAAATTAGACGGCATTTGGCTTTGGGCCAAAAAGGCCTATAATTGGGCCAAAATCGGCCCGCGGCCATTCCTACAGGGCCAAAAATGATTTTAATCCGTTGAATGTTTCACACTTTTCAGTTTAAATGATCCCAACAAATGCAGTACCTGGTCAAGTTCTTGACACGACACTTATCGTTTTAGCCACTAATCAGAATATTTTTGGTAGTGATCAATTGCATGCGGATTATTTTAACAATAACAACAATTCATTCCAGAACATTTTGTTGGGCGAAAATCTCGAAAATAGCTAGAAACGCAATAGGAAGGGATTTGTCCCCTCCGAGGTCGAGCACCTCAGATACAACGATAACAAGATAGTGAGTTCAACACGAAACTCCTTGCCAATGACGAACTGGACTAACGCCTGAGCAGTACCAAAGAGGGCCAAAGAAAGATCATTATAAAGTAGAGAAACTTGTTTGATTTTCCCGATGTGGGATAGGCTTCCTTCCAATCTTTCCATGCCTTCCAAAGAATCCAATCAAACTTGTTACTTTGAAACTCAATTTCTCATTCACTCATTAACCATTTTTGGTGTATAAAGTGCCGTCTCAAACATCTCTCGAAGGAGAATATGATCCAATTTTCTAATGATATTTTAATAAGAATTAGGTGAAGCATATCCTAGAACCTACCTTTGTTATATTCATTTATCGTGCTCATTTGTTGTTTTATTCTGTTAGTTGTAAATTTGTTTTATCTTAATATTTTGCTGCCTAGATAAAATTAGGTGTTCATTTTGAATATTTAATCATATTCTAATTCAATAGTTTCTAGGGGATCGACCTTACTCACCATTTTTATAATCTACACATGCTAAAATAAATTAGTGAACCGTGACACCTGTAGTATTGCTGATTTGGAATTCCAATAAAAAATAGAAAATATATTTACATAATTAAAAAATCATCAAATAATTTTAAAACCTATAAAAAAACCAAAAATTCTTTAAATCAATATAACAAGAATTATAAAACTTCAATAATAATTCAAAATATACAAAAATAAAAATATGGTTCACTATAACTGAGTATAACTTTGTTTTGTAATAATATCAAATATAATATGAATTGATTTAAATAAATTCGAAAGATGATATATATATATATATATATATATATATAAATCAATATAAAAATAAATTTTGTATAATGTATTTTCAAAAATAGAAGTTCCATAAATCCTAATATTGTTTAAGAATCTAAAATATTTAATTAAAATTTCAATAGTTGTGTTTATTTTAAATAAAATCTTAAACTATATAAAAAATAGAATTACTTATAATATTATAATTAAAATCTAGTAACACAGCCACCTAAATTTTCTTCGGTGACACCTCCACTCCAGACACATTGGTGCCAAGGGGGCATTCGGGCCTTTGAGATTTTCTAAAAAAAATAAATATATTTTTGGTATTTTGTATTTTTTTTAAATGTATATTAATTAGCTTTAATTCCAAATTATTAAAATCTTGATCAACTTTTTAAGAATTTTAAGGTAAAATCTTTATATTTAGACTTATTGTTTACTTTTATTTTTATTTTTATTTTTTAAAAAGATCTTCAAAATGAATATTATTTAGAGTTCACTTGGTAATCAAACGAGAAATAAATAAATGAATTGTCTACTAACATACATTGAAAATCAAGTATTTCTTGAAAATGTTAGTAATGAGGATATTAAGCAACAATTTCAGAATAAAATAAAAATAAAAATGGTGTATTAGCAATGAGACTATTATGCAACCATCTCATAATATAAAAAAATAATAATAATGGAATTGATCTATTTATAATGTCACATATTCACATTTCAAAATTATTGTTTTTTTTTATTTTTAAAGGTGGAACTAAAAATACGATTGCGTGAACCAATGGACCAAATACGCAATCTACCTATTAAAAATGAGTTTATGTGATCAAATTGATGAAATTGAATCTGTCGTAACGCCACTTACGTCATCAATTTACCACAAATCCATGATCATAGGTAATTCAACTTTATTAATCTAAGATAAAAAGATTTAAATGACAATAATTGGAAATTAAAATTTCTAAATAAGTTTCAAGTTTATCCAAGACTCTAAAGAATCGAGAGTAGCTAAAGGCCGGCGAAAATTGAAATTTTAGAAATTAGAAAATGAATTGATTCAATATTTTATATATAAAAAATTTTGATTTTCGGTTTGGTTAGCCGAACTAAAAAATCGAAACCAAACCAAAAACTGAAATTTCACAAAATTAAAAATCGAAAATCAAACCTAATTTTTGGTTCGATTTTCGATTTGAATCAAAATTTTGATTTCAATTAGATTCGAACGATTAACCAATCCGTGCACACCCCTCAACCAAATGGCTTCCTTTATATTTGAGGATCGTTTGACATTATGAAATTAAGTTGAATGTGTATTGTTGACGTCAGATTTTGTAGAGCACAAAATCCTAGCCAAACACCAAAGAAGTTGATCCGGCTTTAATGAATCGGACCGAATAGAATTTAGAAAATCAAATAAAGTAAAAGAAAGACTGTGCCCGGTGCCTACCCGGGCAAATTTTTTCGGCTCATTCTATATAAAGAAGAGAGAAAATAAATTCTCTAATTACAGTGATTTTGAATCTAGAATTCGATATTTCTCTAGAATTTGATCTTTCTCTAGAATTTGATCTTTTCCTAAATGATAATTGAGGCCCTATTTATAGGCTAAAACTAAGATACATTACTTGAATAATAAAAAATAAATCCCTAGGATTTAGGGTCTAAATAAGATAAAACTAGATTTAATCCTATCTAAATCGGATAGGATTTGGTGTAGGATTTGTTTCCTTTTTGTGGACTCCTTCGTGAAATAAATTAAATCTGGCATGCCCCTCGGATATCTCTAGTCGGACCCTGGCCGGGTCTTCTGCCTTCCTGGTCGGGTCAGATTAGTGGGGTATAACATTAGCCCCATAGGCAGTGGTCAGACTCGTTCTGGCCGGTGTCTAACTCAAGACAGCCCCGCGAAGCTGACTCACCTTTGCGACATGTCGAGAGCTCATTAGTCGATTTGGATCCTGAATTCGATACGGCTCGTTGCCCTGATTTAGCCCCCGAGCTCGGTACGGGCCGATCCTGATTGGGCCTCGAGCTTGGTTGGTGTGACTCTGATTCTGTCAACTTGTATGAAAGATGTATCGACCATGCTCGTACAATTGTTGGAGGAAAATTTCAACGCATTAATTAATAAGGAGGATCAAATGAATATTGAAACAAAAATACGAAGTACTAGATTTATTGGAGAACTTTGCAAGTTTTAAAATTGCACTCGCCCGTTTCCTCCCGAGTGCTCGTTCGGTTCTTTGGGAATTTGGGTCGTAGCCCTCGTTTTCCTTTGGGAGTTTGGGCCGTAGCCCTCGTTTTCCTCCCGAGCACTGTGTGGCTCTTTGGAAGTTTGGGTCGTAGCCCTCGTTTTCCTCCCGAGCACTCGTTCGGCTTTCTTTTTTTTTAGTGGAAGTTTTCTTCTATGATGATCATGATTATTTTCTAATGACACATCATGTGATATATGTAAAATATACAATACCTTGGATAAAAATACGCACCTCTGAATGGGCCCGATTATAAGTTCTGGCCTTGGAGACTAGGTAGGACATTGCTGTGTTGGTAGTTTTTGAGCTATGTGTTGTTTCTCAGCCTCCTTCTTCTAGCGCCAAATGTTGACGTCGGATTTTGTAGAGCACAAAATCCTAGCCAAACACCAAAGAAGTCGATCCGGCTTTAATGAATCGGATCGAATAGAATTTAGAAAATCAAATAAAGTAAAAGAAAGACTGTGCCCGGTGCCTACCCGGGCAAATTTTTTCGGCTCGTTCTAAATAAAGAAGAGAGAAAATAAATGAGAGAAAATAAATTCTCTAATTACAGTGATTTCGAATCTAGAATTCGATATTCCTCTAGAATTTGATCTTTCTCTAGAATTTGATCTTTTCCTTAATGATAATTGAGGCCCTATTTATAGGCTAAAACTAAGATACATTACTTGAACAATAAGAAATAAATCCCTAGGATTTATGGTCTAAATAAGATAAAACTAGATTTAATCCTATCTAAATCGGATAGGATTTGGTGTAGGATTTGTTTCCTTTTTGTGGACTCCTTCGTGAAATAAATTAAATCTGGCATGCCCCTCGGATATCTCTAGTCGAACCCTGACCGGATCTTCTGCCTTCCTGGTCGGGTCAGATTAGTGGGGTATAACATGTATATTAGATGAGCATCATGAGTTTGACATTAATATTATAATTCACACAAAGTGGATTGTTTGTAAAAGCATTAAAATTCATTATAGAATAATCATTTTCTTGTCTTGTTACACAATTATCTCGAGATCAACTTTCATGGCTGAATTCCGAGCTGGTTTTTCTATGTTGCAGAAAAAGATTCTGCAAAAAATACACATGTCGTCACATTATTTTTAATTTATTACGTTCTATTCAAGTTACATTTTCAGGTGAATTTTGAATTTTTCGATCAGGTTATTGAACCAAATTAAATCAAGTAATTTTACAAATGGTGGACTAAATTTAAAATGACGAAGTTTATGGATAAGTGTCGAAAGTTATTTGACGAAAAATAATTTTAACATTTCCTAAAAATTAGAAATTTGTTTCCACATTTTGTAAAAGTTCTGTAAAAATACCTCATGACATTTTTTTCCATACTTGACATTAAACATTTGCGGATTTAATCAATGTATTATTTGTATTGCTTATAGTTATTTGGTTTGAATATAAATTACTAACATATAAAACTATAAAAGTAATAAGAAACATGGACAGTTCTGAAATAAATCGCTTAAATAAATGAAAAATGGAATTTTTTTTCTTTCAAGTTTAATTTAAATTGTACTTAAAAGTCAAGCTTTTCATTGAGAAGTGAGTAGTATATCCCTGTGTTGTACGGTTAATTATATAAATTAAAATATACGAAAAAAGGCAACAAACAAAATTTCAAGTAAGAAGAATAAACATTATATATATATATATATATATATATATATATATATATGTGTGTGTGTGTGTGTGTGTGTGTGTGTGTGTGTGTGTTAAAAATGGATTAAAATGAAGAAGTCATATAATTTGCGGTAATATATTTTTTTATCTATTTTTTTATTTTTAAATATTATTTGATTTGATTTTATAGGTAATCTATTAATTATATTTTTACAATACATTTTCATTTGTGTTTTTTTTTCATCTCTGCATTTTAATTTTAATTTGCCATAAAGTACTCAACACATTGATCATTTATCATATAAATGTTTAAAGTAGATCAATATCATTCAAATCTACAAATCATACATTTCTAATTTTTGTATTTATGTATGTAATATGAATATCAAATAAAAAATCATTAAAATTGATTAATTTGATATATTATATAATAAAAATTGGTCTAAAATAAAATAGATATTGTAATTCAAGAAATTTGATGAAAAATATATAAATTCACCACGCCCACGCCACCCCAGGAAACCCCTTCCCTAATACCTTGTTTTGTCTTACTTATTTGTTTTTTTTTTTTCAAGCTTCTAAACAATAAATACAAAATGAAATGTAATAAATAGAATTTTTATATACAACAAATGCAAAATGAAATATCAAAATAGAATTTTTCAAAATAAAAACTTAAAATGGACGGAAAAATACTTTTGTTATATATATAATTCATATATATTATATTATAAATTTAAATTCTTATATCGATATTAATTTTAGTTCTAAAATAAATTAAGGGCAATGCCTCTACTAAAGAATAAAGGCCAATACCAGTTAATTCATTCAAATACCAGCAGCAACCTGAAATACCAGTTAATTATATAGTTATTCCAAGTGGAATAGGCGTTGAAATAATTAATTTTCTCCTATATTAAAATTCCAATTCCCCAATGGTTTTTATCCATCATAATCGCAAAAATTGCGAAAGTTGACATGATCACATCTCGATGTGTTACATATGTCAATTTGACAAAAAATAGAAATAAAGTTAGCTGGTTTTGTTTAGCTTAACATATGTCACACATCCTTACACGTCCTTATGTGCTAATTAATAGAACGTTATTAATCGATATTAATTTTCTAAAATTATACTTAATCTTTTTTCCTTTTTGGATCCACATAGTTAAATGATGTATATACGTGACATCTTTTTCGTGATTAAGAACGCAATCAGAATAATAAATTATCATACACGGTTTTGAATCAAGATGCAATTAGTTTACAAACTAATTAAGTAAAAATTAGTAAATTTGCCCAAGTCAAATAAAATTAAAATTTACTAGTCTAATAAAGTAGACTAGTAATATCAGACCTTGTAAACGTATGTCACACTTCATTCTTGTCTTTTAATTTTCCATACACATTGTGTATAAATAGATGCCCCAGCATTATCATATATTACACCAAATTCTTTCACAACATTTCCCATATTCTTAGTGTGTTTCTTTCATACGTAGCTTAAAACCCATTCATGGCGTCCAAAAATTTTCATCTCTTATCTTTAATGTTCTTCATTTTCCTAGCATTTTCTGCAATGGGACATGCCAAGAGAGATACCCCAAGTGATAAAAAATCATCTCCTTTTGATTTTATCAAAGAATTAGAAGGTTGTCACAAAGGCAACAACACAGAAGGGATCCACAAACTCAAAGCTTACCTCCATGAATTTGGTTATCTGGATAAAACCCACGTTAATGACGATGATTTCGGTGATGCTCTGGAATCCGCCATCAAAACCTACCAAAGAAATTACAATATTACCCCCACAGGAATCCTGGATGCTACTTCGATTTCAAAAATGGCAATCCCTCGATGTGGGATGCCTGATATCGTAAATGGCACTAACTACATGCATCCTCATGATAGACAACTTGATTCAAGCCCGAGTACTATGCATATTGTATCTCACTACAGTTTCTTCACTGGAAACCCTAAATGGCCAGCTTCTAAAACACATCTCACTTTCATGTTTTTACCCAACACCGCCACAGCAGCCATGGCCCCGGTGGCGCGTGCATTTACAAAATGGGCTTCCGCCACACAATTTACTTTCTCACAAACTAATCAGAATGCTGATCTAGTTATAGGGTTTCTTAGCCTCGACCATATGGATAAGTCCCCGTTTGATGGCCCTGGTGGAACCCTAGCCCATGCATTCGCCCCGACTGATGGGAGGCTTCATTTCGATGCAGACGAGCAATGGTCTATTGGACCAGTCGCGAATGCATTCGACTTAGAGACTGTTGCTATGCATGAAATCGGACATCTTCTAGGGCTTGAACATAGCTCGGTTGAAGAAGCACTCATGTACCCTACAATTCCACCTGCAACGGTCAAAACTTTGCATGCAGATGATATACAGGGGATCAAAGCTTTATACAATGTTTAAAATTATCTACACCAAATAAAAGGAGTGATGTCCATGACCTCATATATATGGTACACTCGACATTTAGTTTGCTTATGTTTTGAATTATGTAAGAGTGTTTCTTTGCTTTCCATTGTTTTTCTTACTACATCGTACAAGGTCTATGTATAAGTGTTTACAAGTTATCATGAAATAAACTCTTTTGTTCACCCTTTTGTACCTCTATAATGTTAATTTAAAGGATAAACTCTAATGGGCTGTCAAGGACGGGAATTGGTTTCTCTATTTTCAATTTGATGTTTGCATTCAATTATTTTTAATTCAAGTCAAGCTGTTATAAAGTCATAAATTTTGCTCAAAGGGTTCAATTTACAGTGTTTAAAAATTTGATATGCGTATAAATTATATATACAATGTTTAAGTAACCTTTTCATTTCACAGTGAACATATGTATTTAAACTTAAAATTTTCAATATTTTTTTTAATAAATTTGTATTAATGATTTGATACTAAAATGAAGGATACATAAATAATACAAATATAGGCGATCACAAATATAATTTACTCATTTCAATTATCTAGAAAACTCATGCCAATATTCTATTATTATGAATTTTGTACCTAAAATGATTATATAGAGAGAGAGGTTGAATAACAACTTATTACCAAGTGTGAAGATATGCGAGTTGTATATAATTAAGGGAAATGATATATATTGACTTAATATAAAACAAAATTACAATCTATTGATGATTGTAATTCAATTACACCTAAACATTAAAAATTATCACTTATATATTTCACAATTAATATAACATATAGTATAATTTTGTAAAAATTGAGGGGGGCCACTGCCCCTCGGGACCCTTCTTTCGTCAAGTGTGAATAAACGATGTTCTCTTTACACTTAAATTGTGCAATGATTATTTTAAAATATTAGATGTTGAGTTTTGGCCCAACTCAACTTAAAGCCCAATTGGAAGCCTTCTTGATCCCCAAGCCCATAGCCCACTTGTGGGTGGACATTTTGAAAGAGCAAGGTAAAAGCTATTCTGCATAGTGATCAGAGTATCTCTTTCTCCTTCGTTCAACGATTTGTTTGAAGAGGTTAAATGGATGCTATCAGTGGGTTGGATGTGAGTTATATACCTTTGTGGTTCCATCATTGTTTTCGTGTGTCGAGAGAGGGAGTGAGCAATAAGTTTGTTGAGTCGGAATGCAAGACGAAACTTTGTCCAACATCGGATAAAACACCAAAATGAAATGATTTAAAGCTGAATGTTTGACATTTTTCAGTTTAAATTCCATCAAATGCATTACTTGGTCAAGTTCATGACACGACACTTCCATTGTATTGTTCCCCTCTTAATTCTCTATAGTTTACATGTTGTTTTTTTTAACCATTAATGACAATACTCTTGTTAGTGATCAATTGCAGATGTTTTTAATAATAACAATAATTAATTTCAGAATATTTGTAATCGGAAAATTGGGGAACTCTAACGAGTTAACGACTTAAATCGATATGACACAAATTTTATTGATGTCTATAGTATTGCTGATTTGGAATTCCAATAAAAATAGAAAATATATTTACATAATTATATAATCATCAAATGAACAATTATAAAAACTCTCAAAAACCCTAAAATTCTTTAAATCAATATAAAATAATTGTAGAACTTTAACAATATTTCAAAAAATACAAAAGAAAAAAAAAGTTCACTAAAACTGAACACAACTTTAGTTTTTTTTTTTTTTTTAAGTTTTGAATGAATGGAAGGGTGCTCGTTCGCAAATTCCTCGTGAAGTAAGCAATCAGATAAATGTCTCTATTATTAAGTGCAATGTGGATGCAGTAATGTTCTCATATTTACTTGGTGAATGTTTCACCTCATCTTGATGCTGCTTTTCAATCCAACTGTATTTCCACACAAAAAAAAAAAAAACTTTGAGTTTTTTTAATAATATCAAATATAATTTGAATTGATACATAAAAAATTAAATAAATTCTTAAAAAGTATATAAATCAACTAAAAATATTTTTTGTATAATATATTAAAAAATATGAAATTCCATATAAATCCTAATATTGTTTAAGAATCTAAAATATCTAATTAAAATTTGAATATTTGTGTTAGGTTTTAATAAAATCTTAAACAATATCGATGAATTACTTACATTATTATAATTATTAAACTCTTCATGTAACACTGCCACCTAAATTTTTGTCTGTGAGATTTATAATAAATATTCTGATTTTTACTTTTTATTTTTTATTAAATTTTATCTAATTTTATATTGATTTAAATACTTTTTTGAATATTGTTTATATTTTATACTATTATTCTTGTTTTATTGTGACAATTTTTTTGTTAACTTTTACATAATATTATTTTTGTACAATTTTTTAATTTTATTTTTTACAATAGTTTTTACCCGATAACATCCGACCTCGTACCACGTACTGACACAAACCAACCCCCATCTATGGCTAAACATGAAATCAATCACATCAAATCAAGATCAGGTCCATACCTAAGCATGGTGATCTCCCTAAATCAAGGGATTATGACACCAAATCCATCCAAACTTCAATTATTATAAGATACATTTATAAAATTTATTTTTGTTGTTTTTTATTTATAAAACCCATGTATTACATGGGATAATTCTAGTTAATTTCAAAATTGGTAATTCTTTTTAGGGAAAAATGGCCTATATACCACTTTTGTAATAACAAATTGAAAAAATGCCACAAAATATAGTGTGATTTGTAAAAATGCCACAAATTATAACAATCTTGTAAAAATGCCACAATTTTTGACCAAGTCCAACATGAATAGTGGATAAAATGAGTTAAGGGAAAACATCGTCAACTACCTATCAAATCGAGGTATTAAAAAATGAATTACACAATATGCAATATAATGAAATATTCGTTAAACCCTAAAAATTAAGGGTTTAACGAAAAAAAAAACCCTAATTTTCGTTAAACCCTTAATTTTTTGGGTTTAACGAAAATATACCATACAATTCGTTAAACCCTAAAAATTAAGGGTTTAACGAATAATAATTTAATCTCATTAGTTATATTATTAAATTAATTAAATAATTATCGTTAAATTATCAAATAATTAGAGTGAAACCATACAATATATACAATATAATGAAAATTTCGTTAAACCCTGAAAACTAAGGGTTTAACGAAAATAAACCATAATTTTCGTTAAACCCTTACTTTTTAGGGTTTAACGAACATTATGGTATATTTTCGTTAAACCCTATTTTTTTGGGGTTTAACGAATATTAATATAATCCATTTATATTATTAAATAATTATCAAGTACAATAATACTATATTTTCGTTAAACCCTATAATAATAGGGTTTAACGAAAATAACATAAAAATTTTCGTTAAACCCTATAATTATAGGGTTTAACGAAAATATTGTAATGTTTAACGAATTAAATGACATTAAATGTTAAATAATATAAACATGCAACATTTAATGACACATGCAACATTTAACATAACATTTACATGTTTAACGAAATAAATGTTATTTAATGTCATTTAACATAATAATTCGTTAAATGTTAACTCTTAATTTTCGTTAAACATTTAACTCTTAATAATTAATTAAATGTTAAAAAAAATATTGCATTTAATGCATGCAACATGAATATGTGTCATAATTTAACATAATAATTCGTTAAATGTTAACTCTTAATTTTCGTTAAACATTTAACATTTAACTCTTAATAATTCGTTAAATAATCTTAATTCGTTAACATAATATTGCATTTAATGCATGAATATGTGTCATAATAATCTTAATTCGTTAAACATTACAATATTTTCGTTAAACCCTATAATAATATATGCAATATAACATAATTTTCGTTAAACCCTGAAAATTAAGAGTTTAACGAAAATTAACATAATGTTCGTTAAACCCTTAATTTTCAGGGTTTCACGAAAATTATGTTATATTTTCGTTAAACCCTATTGTTTTGGGGTTTAACGAATATTTTCGTTAAACCCTATGAATTTTATTTGATAATTTAACGAAAATAATTTTAAGGTTTCACAAAATTTAATTCATAATTTTATGAAATTATTTGATAATTACGATAATTATTAATAATATAACGAAAATAATTTGATAATTCAGCAACAATTATTTGATAATTTAACAAAATTATTTGATCTTGTTCAAAAATTAATTGATAATCTAACGAAAATTATTTGATAATTTAACGAAAATTATTTACTAATATAATGAAAAAGGTTTAACGATTGATAGCTATTTTCGTTAAACCCCATAATTTAAGGGTTTAACGAAACTTAATGTTTATTTGCGTAACGTTTAACGAAAATATACTATTATTGCACTTGGTAATTATTTAATTCATTTAATAATTTCAATGGATTAAAAAAATATTCGTTAAACCCCAAAACAATAGGGTTTAACGAAAATTATTTTAACGAAAATATAACATAATTTTCGTTAAACCCTGAAAATTAAGGGTTTAACGAACATTATGTTAATTTTCGTTAAACTCTTAATTTTCAGGGTTTAATGAAAATTATGTTATATTGCATATATTATTATAGGGTTTAACGAAAATATTGTAATGTTTAACGAATTATTGTAATGTTTAACGAATTAAGATTATTATGACACATATTCATGCATTAAATGCAATATTATGTTAACGAATTATTAAGAGTTAAATGTTAAATGTTTAACGAAAATTAAGAGTTAACATTTAACGAATTATTATGTTAAATTATGACACATATTATGACACATATTCATGTTGCATGCATTAAATGCAATATTTTTTTAACATTTAATTAATTATTAAGAGTTAAATGTTTAACGAAAATTAAGAGTTAACATTTAACGAATTATTATGTTAAATGACATTAAATAACATTTATTTTTTTAAACATGTAAATGTTATGTTAAATGTTGCATGTGTCATTAAATGTTGCATGTTTATATTATTTAACATTTAATGTCATTTAATTTGTTAAACATTACAATATTTTCGTTAAACCCTATAATTATAGGGTTTAACGAAAATTTTTATGTTATTTTCGTTAAACCCTATTATTATAGGGTTTAACGAAAATATAGTATTATTGTACTTGATAATTATTTAATAATATAAATGGATTATATTAATATTCGTTAAACCCCAAAAAAATAGGGTTTAACGAAAATATACCATAATGTTCGTTAAACCCTAAAAAGTAAGGGTTTAACGAAAATTATGGTTTATTTTCGTTAAACCCTTAGTTTTCAGGGTTTAACGAAATTTTCATTATATTGTATATATTGTATGGTTTCACTCTAATTATTTGATAATTTAACGATAATTATTTAATTAATTTAATAATATAACTAATGAGATTAAATTATTATTCGGTAAACCCTTAATTTTTAGGGTTTAACGAATTGTATGGTATATTTTCGTTAAACCCAAAAAATTAAGGGTTTAACGAAAATTAGGGTTTTTTTCGTTAAACCCTTAATTTTTAGGGTTTAACGAATGTTTCATTATATTGCATATTGTGTAATTCATTTTTTAATACCTCGATTTGATAGGTAGTTGGCGATGTTTTCCCTTAACTCATTTTATCCACTATTCATGTTGGACTTGGTCAAAAATTGTGGCATTTTTACAAGATTGTTATAATTTATGGCATTTTTACAAATCACACTATATTTTGTGGCATTTTTTCAATTTGTTATTACAAAAGTGGTACAGAGGCCATTTTTCCCATTCTTTTTATGTAATTAATCATATTTATAATGATTACAAAAGGGTCCGGACGGCTTCATTTGTATTTCAGGGGTGGATAGACATTTTGAAATTAAGTATATAATAAGTTCAATAAATATATCAGATGGTCACATGGGTCTAACATTAAAATTATGATACACAAAGTGGATTTTTTTTAAAAACATTTAAATTCATAACATAAATAAATAATTGTCATTGTTCTAATATTTATAGTGTCGATATGAATTGGAGTCTTTTAATAATTTTCCTTTTAAGATAAAATAATCGTTTGCTTGTCTTGTTTTGTTACACAATTATTTCCACCATAGATGTTTCCAATGAAGAAGAAGATTGGGATGGTGCAGAAAGAGATGGTGTGACTTGAAGAAGAAGAAGATTGAGATGAGGTTTTTAATTTCACCTTTTCAATTTTTGAACCAATGAGAAAAACATGTGTCGCCAAATTATTTTTAAATCTTTGGTAAGACCTGAGTTGAAGGTTAGATGCAATTTATATAATATTGAATTTCAATTTTTTTCGATCAAAATTGGATTCCAAACTAAATCGAGCAATTTTTCAAAGTAAAGGAAAAATTGAAAATGACGATAATTATGGATCATTTGCATAAGTGTCCAAGTTAGGTGACAAAAATGATTTTTAACCTTTTCTAAAAATTGTTCTATATATTGTAAAAGTTCTACAAAAATACCTCATGACCTGCTAGGCTGCTACAACAACAAATAAGTAACCCGTCAATGACGTGATACATTTTTTTCACATGTGACTTATTAACCATTTGCAATTTAATCTATGTATTATTTGCATTATTAGTTATTTGGTTTAAACATAAAATTATTAACAAATAAAACTATAAAATTAATAATAAACATGGGCTTTTTAAAAATAAATCACTCACCTAGTCACCTGAATGAAACATAGAATTAGCTTTTTCTTTTTCTTTTTTCTCTTTCAAGTTTAATTCAAATTGTTCTGAAAAGTTAAGCTATTCATTGACATGTGACAATTTAAATATCCTTTATACATGCACTTTGTCATATATGCATTTGTACTCACACGCTGTCATATATACTCTTCATCGTGTAGCCAAGCAACTTGTTTCTAAATAATTCATATTATATTATAATTTTAAACTCTTATTTCGATATTAATTTTAATTCTAAAATAAATGACAGGCAATGCCTCTACTAAAAAACAAAGCTCGAAACCAATTTATTCATTTTAATACAAGCCACCTAATAAATGAATCCCAAGTGGAAACAGTAGACATAATTTGCTAGCTAGCTTTTCTCCTATATAAAATTCCACTTTTCCCCAATGATTTTTATCCACCATGCTTGCTTGTATCTTATTACAAAAATGGCGAAACTTCACATGATCATCATAGCTATTTTCATTCTCATCTCTTCATTATTAGTGTTCATAGTTGATGCTGATCAGATCTCGAATATCTGTGAACAAAGAGAGAACATAGCTCAGTTTCGTGTTTATCTTCACAACGTTCTAAGTGGTTCGAATGCAAGTGTATACGAGGTTGCACGGGCCGACATTACATCCGATTCTCTCACGTCTTTCGGCCAAATACATGTCTCGGATGACATAATTACGGTCGGGCCTGATCCCGGCTCGGAGAAGTTAGGTCGAAGTCACTTTCTCGCGGTGAATGCAGGTTTGGATGAGATGACGTTTGTCATGACCGGTGTCTTTAGGTTCACGAGTGGGCCCTACAACGGAAGTACGCTTAGTATTATGGGATTGAAACAGGTACCGAACCCTAATCAACAGCTCCCCGTTGTTGGTGGTACGGGTATTTTTAACATGGCACGAGGACATACCCTTTCCAACCTTCACTCTTATGATCCTACCACCAATACTTATATTTGGAGATTTGATACTTATGCAGTAGTTTATGAATAGTGATGTAATGTTCCAATATATTTGAACTGAAATTAAAGTTAGTATGGAGATGTGATCAAAACCTTCAATGTATGTTTTGTGGTTATTTTCGAAGTTCTACGGAACAAGAAGGTTTTAGATTTGGAATTTGAAGACCCAATGAAGACAAATATAACTAATTCGGCCCTGAGATAGGGCGAGAAAGCCGATGGCCTAGGGTCCCATTTTTTAAGGGGTCCCAAAGTTTCATAAAACACATAGATAAAACAATTTGATGAAAATTGAAATAAAGAAAGTTCACGGTCTGCTAAAAATCTTTTAAAATTAATTATTTTCTTATTATAATTGACATAGTTATTTCATCTCTGGAGAGTAGATTTGAACAATTGTAAGTTTTTTATTTGATGATAAGAGATTGCATGCATGTAGTATTAAAACTTCAAGTTGCTCTTACAAATAATGTCAGGCCTGATATTGATGTTGATGTTGATATTGATGATTTATTTTCAAAATTACAAGCGCTACAAACATGTTTACCAGTAAAAATAAAATCAATTATTGATGTTTTTGAGTTTGTAAAGATTTTGAATTTTACCCCGAGCAAAAAGAAGTTTTTGAAAACTAAAATTAAATCTTATTAATTTTAGTTTTATTTTTGGAACTAGAGTTTTTTTTCTTCTTATTTTTAAGTTTTTAAATTATATTTATCGTTTAAGTAAAAAAAAAAAAATTATACAACTCTTTTTTTTTTTTTTTTTCCACATAGGCCTTATTCAGCATGACAGATGATCAACTAACATTTGCAAAAATAATCCATCCAACTCTTGCTTCAATAAACAGTTTTCCAATACGCATTATCACTAATTCTTGGTTGGATTATCAATTTTCCAATAACCATAATCACTAGCACTTTATATTTCAAATGATTATGTTAATCCCCCATCTGAAGAACGGTTGTTCAGATTCATAATCACCATCTTTTTTCTCCATAGACGATATTCGAAACTCAGAATCTAACTTCTTTTTCCTTCACAAATCCCCACCTTTTAAACTGGAAGCATGAAATTTAGAATCAAAATCATTTTTCCTTCACAGATGATATCTCTCATCCCCGCAAGCACCAAATTCAAAATCAACTTCAAACGTTCAGAGGTATTTTCTTCTGTTTGTTTTAATGAATAATCATATTTTTTTTCTACTTAGGTTGATAGGCAATGCTTTAGATGGTGATGGAAAGCAAGGATATACAATCAGATCTTCGTGCCCCAAAAGAACTGTATGGATTGATAAGAAACGATAGAGATGAAACAACAAACACAGATTTGGTATTTATTTTTTTCTTAAATTAATTTATTTTCGAATCTTATATATGATATGCATCTACACTCGAGGGAAGCTTCAGAAGGCGTAAAGCAGATAGAATTGCGTAACAATGGTGATCAATCGTGTAGTTTGTTGTGTCGTATTCCAACTCAAAACAACTAAAGCCATCATGTTGGGGCCTGCTTCAATCAAAAATGATAGAGGATGAACACAGACATCTCCGAACATATATGAATATGATTAACAGTGAAAACAGGCACCAAGAATCGGATGAGGAAACAAGATGATATCTATCATCCCATGTCTTTGAATGCCACCCAAGTAAAACATTGCTTCCGTTGGTCGATAATTTCACCAACCTCTTTCAAATGAGAAAGAAACTTTAGACTGATCCATGATGAGCTCTAATCTGGACAAGCACCATCTCCCAGTCCTACACAATTTTTTAAAATCTATCACTCATTTTTAACTATTTTTGGAGTGATTTGGTGAATTTCAAATCTATTTAATATGGAGTGATGTGAATTCTTCTGAAAATGACGATAATTATGGATCATTTGCATAAGTGTTCAAGTTATGTGACAAAAATGATTGTTAACCTTTCCTAAAAATTGTTCTATATATTGTAAAAGTTTTACAAAAATACCTCATGACCTGCTACAACAACAAATAAGTAACTCGTCAATGATGTGATACATTTTTTTCACTTGTGACTTATTAACCATTTGCAATTTAATCTATGTATTATTTGCATTATTAGTTATTTGGTTTAAACATAAAATTATTAACAAATGAAACTATAAAATTAATAAGAAACATGGGCTTTTTAAAAATAAATCACTCACCTGAATGAAACATAGAATTAGCTTTTTTTTTCTCTTTCAAGTTTAATTCAAATTGTACTGAAAAGTTAAGCTATTCATTGACATGTGACAATTTAAATATCCTTTATACATGCACTTTGTCATATATCCATTTGTACTCACACGCGGTCATATATACTCTTCATCGTGTAGCCAAGCAACTTGTTTATAAACAATTCATATTATATTATAATTTTAAACTCTTATTTCGATATTAATTTTAATTCTAAAATAAATGACAGGCAATGCCTCTACTAAAAAACCAATGTATTCATTTTAATACAAGCCACCTGATTAATGAATTCCAAGTGGAAACGGTTGACATAATTTGCTAGCTAGCTTTTCTCCTATATAAAATTCCACTTTTCCCCAATGATTTTTATCCACCATGCTTGCTTGTATCCATAGTCTAAAATATCGCCCAAAATGCAGACCCGACATATATTTCACATGACTTATACGAGAGAAAAATGATTTTGATTTTAACCTTTTTTAAAAATTGTTCTATATTTTATAAAAGTTCTGCAAAGATACCTCGTAACCTGCTACAACAACAAATAAGTAAACAGTCTGGTAATGATGTGATCTTCTTTTTTTTTTTTTGATAAATATCATAAAAAGACCCAATTTATAGATTAGTTCTCAATTTTAGATCTAATTTTTAAAAAATTTCAATAAGGGGCTCAATTTTGTATTTTTTTCTCAACTTAAGGCTTGAAAATTAGATTGAGTTCTCAATTTAAGACAAAATTCCATTTTTATTTTTATTTATAGATTTATTTATATTTCAATATGCATTTATATTTTAGAAAAGTTAGTGCAAATTTCGAATGATCTTCATCAGCTTATATTAATTTATATAAAAAATGAAAGAAAGAAAGAAAAATATAATAAATTCAATTCATAAAATATAATTTATATTAAATTGATTAATATTAAAATTTATTTTCTATACTTTTATTCATAAAATTAAGAAATAAAGGAATTGCAATTTTATGAATTGCATTAATTATATGTATATATAAAAATTAGTACTAGTCAGATGAAGATTGTTTTAAAATTTCACTAACTTGTCTTAATTTATTGCAAATATAAATATATAGTGAAATATAAATAAATTATAAATAAGAAAAAGAAAATAGAATTTTGTCTTGATTTGAGAACTCAATCTAATTTTCAAGCCTTAAATTGAGAAAAGAAGTTAAATTGAGCCCCTTGTTGAGAAACTTTAAAAAATGGATTTAGAATTAAGAACTAATCTATAAATTGGGTCTTGTTATGAAATTTATCCTTCTTCTTTTTTCATATGTGACATTAACCATTTGCAAATTTAATCCATGTATTATTTTCATTAATGCTTATAGTTATTTGGTTTAAATATAAAATTATTAACAAATAAATCTATAAAATTAATAATAGCATGGGCATTTTTTAATTAAATCATTCAAATAAATGAAAAATAGAATTAGTTTATTTTTTCTTTTCTTTTTTCCTTTCAAGTTTAATTTATAATGCACTTAAATGATAAGTTTTTCACTTACACGAGATAATTTAAATATCCAATAAACATGATATACATCTGCACGCACACGCTCGCACACTCTACAACGTGTACACAAGCAACTTCTTTTAATATAAATAATTCATATTGACTAATTAAAAAATATTATATTATGACTTTAAATTCTTATTTCGATGTCAATTTTAATTCTAAAATATATTAATAGGCCATACCTCTACTAAAAAATAAAAGTCAATACTAATTTATTCATTTAAGTACAAGCAACATGATTAATAATTTCCAAGTGTATTAACAGTTGACATAATTAATAGTGAATAAATGTCGTGATTTATTTATTTATTTATTTTTGCTAAATTCGAAAAGTGTGGATTAATTTACAATTTTTGAAAAAGTCATTATTTTTTATTTTTTATTTTTTATTTTCAACTACGCCTAATTTTAATTAAAATGAAAAAAAATTCCTAAGTAAAAATAATTGAAAATTAAAAATCTCTAAATACATATATCAATATCATATAATTCATATATTGACTTTATTAATTAAGATATTTTTTTTCAAATAATAATAATTAAAAATTAAGATCTCTAGATAATAAATCCAGATCATGTAATTCATATATCAGCTTTATTAATTAATTATGAGAAAAAAATGTAAGGTATAATTTATCTTCTTTATTTATACATTTTGTAAAATTATTATCATTTTGGAACATCTTGCGTCATAATATGAGCACAAACTTTATATATATATATATATATATATATATATATATATATATATATTACAATTTTCTTTTAAATATTAAGTGAGATGATACTAATTTTTTTGACAATTATTATTCCTAATTTATAAAATTTATTTTAGTTTTTTTATATTATAACTTGCGTATTACTATAAATAATTCTAGTTAATTCTAAAATTTGTAATTTCCAATTTGAATACAACGGATCTGGACGGCTTCTGTTGTATCTCAGGGATCGTTTGACATTATGAAATTAAGTATATAATAAGTTCAATAAATATTTCAGATGGCCGGCTTCATGGGTTTTCACATTAATATTATAATTTATAATACACAAAGTGGGTTGTTTGTAAAAGCATTAAAAGTCATTTAATAAATAATTATATTTTTCTTAAAAGTAGGGTCTGCATTTGAACATATGAATTCATATATTGTTCTAATAATTATATTTCTCCAAAAAAATAGGGTCTGTATTTAATATTGTTCTAAAAATATTAAAAGACTTCAATTCATTCATGTTGGAGTCTTTTAATATTTTTCTTTTTAAGATAAAATAAATAGACAAGGTCACTTCAAGAATCTTTTGCTTGTATAGATGTTTCCAATGAATTCATAACAAAATTCCGAGCTGGTTTATCTATGCTGCATAAAGTTATTGTGAGACTTAAAGAAGAAGACTAAGATTAGGTTTTTAATTTAACTTTTTTCAATTTTTGAATCAATGAGAAAAATACACATGTCGTCGTATTATTTTTAAATCATCAAGAAGCCAAAAATCTATACTAAAGCAAATAAGTTGGCAAAAATTACTAATTTGTCATTTTCCCTCTAAAAATGTCACATCATATGCATCTTTTTTTTTTTTTTTTTTTCTCTCTTTAATGCAATTATGGCACAATTTTTTCCCCATAATATGTAATTGGAGTCTTATTCAATAAGTCATTGCTAAAATATCTCAAAAGGTTTGAGATTTTAAATAATTTGTCATATAAAATTTTGATTTTATCTCCTATATGACATATATGAATTATGTTTGAATTAAAAAATAGTATTATAATATAATAATGGTTATCATAATAAAATTTATATTTATTATATATTAGTTTGTACTTGAAAACATAATTGTTATATTATTTATTTGTGATAAATATTAAATAAAGTAATTATTTAAATATTGAATAAATATATTGCTTTAATTTTAGTTGGATCATAAATTAATTGATTTTTTTTTTTTGAAGTGTCCAATCACATGTTTACAATAGCGTAAACATTGTTATAAAGTGTTTCTTGGTTTATTGATTTTTTTTTGTCTAATCACATGTTTACAATATGTAGTGGTAACATTGTTATAAAGTGTTTCAATTCCAAACAATTATGTTGTTTTGTCATATACAATTTTAATAGATAATTTAATATAGAAAATCTTATTTTTTCTATTAGCACACTAATATGTATTGTTTTATTTCTCCAAACTAATCAATAAAAATAATTATTTATGATTTTGTTTCTATTTTTATATAACTTTCTGTTATTTTTATAATTATTTAACTTAGTATATTTATATATTTTTTTCTATAATTAGATTAATGTACAGACTTCTCAATCAGTTGATTGAGTTATAATTTTTTTTTGTTTTATTAATCCAATTGTTTGAAATTAAAAAATACAATCATAAGATGAAAGATTATTTAAATATAGTTATTTGAATTTTATATAAGTATATAAGGTAAAATATAGTTACGTAAACTCAATTTTTTTTTAAAATTAAATATTCTATATACTCTGTTTTCTTCTAAACATTTATGTTATTTTATCAAAAATCAAAATTTATCACACGTTATATGATAAACCGTGCAACGCACGGAAGAACTTACTTGTTGAAGGTAATGTGCTACAATTCACATGACATTTTCTTGTGAATTTCAAAATTTTCGATTAGAATTGAATCAACATGGAACAAATTTTCAAAATATGAAAATGAAAATTAGTATTGATCATTTGCATAGGTGCCCAAAGTTATACGAGAGAAAAATGATTTTGATTTTAACCTTTTTTAAAAATTGTTCTATATTTTATAAAAGTTCTGCAAAGATACCTCGTAACCTGCTACAACAACAAATATCATTTTTAAGTAAACAGTCTGGTAATGATGTGATCCTTTTTTTTTTTTTTTTTATAAATATCATAAAAAGACCCAATTTATAGATTAGTTCTCAATTTTAGATCCAATTTTTAAAAAAATTCAATAAGGGGTTCAATTTTGTATTTTCTTTTCAACTTAAGGCTTGAAATTAGATTGAATTCTCAATTCAAGACAAAATTCCATTTTTATTTATATTTATAGATATATTTATACTTCAATATGCATTTATATTTTAGAAAAATTAAGCAAAGTTAGTGCAATTTTCGAACAATTTTCATCGGCGTATATTAATTTATATAAAAAATGAAAGAAAGAAAAATATAATAAATTCAATTCATAAAATATAATTTATATTAAATTGATTAATATTAAAATTGATTTTCTATATTTTTATTCATAAAATTAAGAAATAAAGGACTTGCAATTTAATGAATTGCATTAATTATATGTATATATATAAATTAGTACTAGTCAGATGAAGATCGTTTTAAAATTTCACTAACTTATCTTAATTTATTGCAAATATAAATATATAGTGAAATATAAATAAATTATAAATAAGAAAAAGAAAATGGAATTTTATCTTGAATTGAGAACTCAATCTAATTTTCAAGCCTTAAATTGAAAAAAGAAGTTAAATTGAGTCCCTTATTGAGAAACTTTAAAAATTGGGTTTAGAATTAAGAACTAATTTATAAATTGGGTCTTGTTATGGAATTTATCCTTCTTCTTTTTTCACATGTGACATTAACCATTTGCAATTTTAATCCATGTATTATTTTCATTAATGCTTATAGTTATTTTGTTTTAATATAAAATTATTAACAAATAAATCTATAAAATTAATAATAACATGGGCATTTTTTAATTAAATCATTCAAATAAATGAAAAATAGAATTATTATTTTTTTCTTTTTTTTCCTTTCAAGTTTAATTTATAATGCACTTAAATGTTAAGTTTTTCACTTACACACGACAATTTAAATATCCTATATACATGATATACATCTGCACGCACACGCTTGCACACTCTACAACGTGTACACAAGCAACTTGTTTTAATATAAATAATTCATATTGACTAATTAAAAAATATTATATTATGACTTTAAATTCTTATTTCGATATCAATTTTAATTCTAAAATATAGTAAAGGCTATACCTCGACTAAAAAATAAAAGTCAATACCAATTTATTCATTTAAGTACAAGCAACCTGATTAATAATTTCCAAGTGTATTAACCGTTGACATAATTTCCCAGCTTTAATTTCTCCTATATAAAATCCCACTTCTCTCCATCCATTTTTATCCCCCACATTTGCTTGCTTGTATCTTAGAATTGTTACAAAAATGGCGAAAGCTCACATGATCACAACTCTATTCATTCTTTTCTCTTCATTATTAGTGTTTATAGTTAATGCTCATCAAAACCCAAAAGAAAACATAGCTGAGTTTCGTGTTTATCTTCAAAATGTTCTAACCGGTCCAAATGCAACCGTATATGAGGTTGCACGGTCCAACATTACGTCCACGTCACCGACATCCTTCGGCCGAGTAGCCGTCTCCGACGACACACTCACGGTGGGCCCCGATCCCACCTCGCAGAAGGTAGGTAAAAGTTACTTTCTCGCGGTCAGTGCGGATAAGGAAGAGTCGATCTATTTCCTCTCCGGCGTCTTTAAGTTCACGAGTGGGCCCTACAATGGAAGTTCGCTTAGTATTATGGGATTGAAACAGGTACCAAACCCTAATCAGAAGCTCCCCGTCGTTGGTGGAACGGGTATTTTCAATATGGCACAAGGATACACCCTTTCCAACCTTCACTCTTTTGATGCTGCCAACAACATCTATGTTTGGAGATTTGATACGTATGTGGTTTATTAATGGTAATGTAATGATGATATATTTGAACTCAAATGAAAACCTTCAATGTATGTTTTGTGGTTATTTTGATGAATTATGCTATATGTATGTAATACACAAACCTTATGTTAGTATATTTAATAAAAGTTGGTGCATGGAGATATGATCAAAACCTTTTATATATGTTTTGTGGTTATTTTGTGTATTTTGATGAATTACGCTATATGTATGTATTTTAAAGTTTGTTGCTTTTATTCAATTCAATTTATTTGAACCCATATAATATATAGGTCTTATTCTAGTATATATAATAAAAAGTTGGTGGAGATATTATCAAAACCTTCTATGTATGTTTTGTGGTTATTTTGTATTTTGATGAACTTCTCTCTCATACACACATATATATATATATATACATGTATATATATATATATATATATCGACTAGTTTATCACTAATATATCGACTAAAGTTCGCCTTTTATAATATTGATACATTCATCAATACATCCGTAAAATTAAAATTGTGATATTATATATTTGCGATAGCGACAGAGACGGATCCAGGATTTAATAGTGGGGTGGGTTGAAAAGTTAACGCTTCGACACATTAAAATTTATACATAACAAAATATTTCAGTGTTCACTTAAGTTGTGCCCTACAAGAAATATGATGAAGACTTAAATTTAAGTTTTTGCAAAACTATAATCAAATGAAAATAGAAATTTGATTACTAAATTCAAAGTAATGTGTCAAATTTAATTTTTTACAACTTAAATTAAATGAAGTGGTGCGGATAGAGATGCCCAAACGGTTTCCCGGTTCCGGTTCCGGTTCGAACCGCCGGTTCGACGGTTCCGAAATGGTGGAACCGAAACCAAACCGTGGAAGGAAAGGTTTCGGTTTCGGTTCGAAACCGCCGGTTCAACCGGAACCGGACGGTTCGGCCGGTTTGAACCGGCGGTTTTCGGTTTTTCTTTTTTTTTTGGGTTTTTTTTAATTTATGATTCTATGATCCAAATTTAAACTTTAATGTTTGTTTTGAAGTATAAAATATCATGAGAAAATGCAACTCGGAATAAAAAATATATTGAAGAATTGTATTGATCAAACTTTTTCAATAAACTTGTCAATATAATATAACTTGGAAAATTATTACAAGTTGGAACACTTAGAACTATATATAATCTATGATCTAATGATTCTAATCTATTACAAATGTTTGTATATATTACAATTAAACTTGTCAATATAACTTGGAAAATTATTACAAGTTAGAACTATATAGTCTATATCTAATCTATGATTGAATGATTCTAATCTATTACAAAAGTTTATACTATATATTACAATTACAAAAGTGAGCATAAAAAAAATGAAAGAGCTTGAGTTTCATTTTAAGTTTGGAATTAAAATTTCAAACTTAAAATGAAATTGCCTACGTATCCTTAATTGAAATCGAATTAAGGAATCAAAGCTCACGTAGTTCTCTTACCTCAACTTACCTTTTTCACTCGTCGAGGTTGACGCCACTTCCGCCGGAGGATGTTGTGTTTGAGTCGTAGCCATACAAATCTTGTCCACCGTCCTCCATGTGTGACAAATCGAGGTTTTGTTGACGTTTGGCGGCTTTGACCCAATCGTCAAGAAGCATAAGGTTTTGGACATTTTCGACGGCCAAATTTGCTCTCCTCTCACTCAAAGTGTGGCCCGATACGCTAAAGGCATGTTCAACCGAAACCGTGGAGGCGGGATATGCAAATATTTCCTTGACAATAATTGTTAGTATAGGATATGTGGTGATCCTTCGTGACCACCACTTTAATAGATCCACATTGTTCTCAAATGCAATTGATTCAAAAGTAACACTAAAATAAGAATCCAATTCTTGTGATGAATTAACACCTCTAGCTTTTTTTTGAGTTCTAATATCATAAAAATTATAAATTTGAGAAAGAGTATCACCAAAAGTAGACGAAGAACTACTAGAACCTACATTATGATGTCGAACTACATCTTCACTACTACATGATTCACCATACATTATTTTATATTCTCTAAATAAATCATACAAATAATTTTTCGCCCGTTTAACCACTTCACTAGGATTAGGCACATATTCAACTTGATCATAATCACTAATATAGCCAAAGGGGAACAATGCATTATAGTACATAGTTAAAAGTTCTTCTAATCCATCTTCTCTAATCCTAGGATCTAATAATTTAGCACATAAATATAGGGGGGGTATCTCATGATAATATTTAACCATTTAGCTTTCATCATAATAATGGCATCACTTAAAATAGGATCATCTTTATAAGAGTTCATTATCAAAGCAATTTTAACACATTGATCTAAGGCTAAAGGAGATGTAGGATAATAACATCCACTTATTTCATTAGTGCCTTCTTCAAAATATTTTAGCATACCAATCATAAAAGTTCTCTATAATTATATGAATCTTGAAGCATGTAATAAGTAGAATTCCACCTATGTTCCACATCTTTCACAAATTTTTTTACTTCGAATCCATTCATTTTACAAAATCTAGCCCATCTTTTTCGCATTTGTATGGTATGACAAATTAAATTAATTGCAACTCTAATTTTGTCTATTTCCTTTTGTAAAGTTGTTAATTCATCTTGAACACATAAATTAAAACCATGACACATGCATCTAGTATGAAAAATATCACCATTTAATGAAGGTTTACAAAAATCAATTAACGTAGCCAAGCTCGCTTTATTATTAGTTGCATTATCTAAAGCTATAGCAAATACTTTTGTTAATATACCATAATCATTTAAGCTATGTATTATTTTTTGTGAAATATGTAAACCGGTATGACTTTCATTAAAATCAACAAAAGCAATTAAACGTTTTTGAACATCCCATGCATCATCAATCCAATGACAAGTAATGCCCATATAATCATTCTTTTTATAAGGATCTTTCCAACAATCAACACATATTGCAACTTTTTGTTTAAGGTTAGCTAAATCTTGCATAAGATTATATTTTTTTTTCACGAACTCTTTTATCAATATCCCTAGTGGCCGTGTTCCTACTTATCATTCTAGCCGGTGGTTGCAAATATTGACTCACATAATCTTGATAATATGCATCGGAAGCCCATTGCAAAGGCAAATGTTTAGAAGCAATAAAATTGGTGGTGTCTTTCCTAAGTTCAAGTTGGCTAAATTTAAACATTAAAGAATCCATACCTTGTGAAGACCCGGTGAATCCTCGTAGTTGTGTTTGAGAAGGAGCCAATCCAACCTTGTCGGGATGCTTCTTCGTGACGTGGTTGTTGAACGTTCCATATCCTCCTCCATGCTTGAACTTGTATTGCTTCCCACAATGATTGCACGTTACTATGTAGTCAACGGCACTATTAGGCACGACGTCCTTCTTGAAGTGAACGGAGAAGATATCACTTCGAAATGAAGAAGGTGCTCTACTAGAGGGGGTACTCCCTTGTGTGTGTTGCACGGTTTCTTCCTCTTCATCATCATCGGCTAAGGCTTGGGCGATTTGTTCCCCCAAATCGACATCTTCATCAAGCTCGTCACACCATCGATCAATTAGCTCATCTTCGTAGGATTGTGGAGGTGGCATGAGACTCTTTCCCCTAGCATGAGATGAGGAAGCGGAAGAACCTCTTCTAGACATGATAGCAAATAAAAAAAATCGAAGTGGAAGTAGAACTACAAGTAGATGATAATACGAACTAAAAAAAGAAATTTGAGAGCTTTTGAACTTGATTTATTAAAGTGAGCAAGAATGCAAGAGAATTGAGAGAGAGAGCTTGAGAATTGGTGTGAAAAAATACAACATTTGAACCCCTATTTATAGATCTCAAAAATCAAAAAAAAAAAATGGACGCTCCGGTTCCGGTTCGGTTGAACCGGCGGTTCGGCTGATCACAACCGTCCATCTCCAACGTTCATGTGATCTCGGCCGCCCGTTTCAAAATTGATGCAAACCGCCGGTTCAAACCGGCGGTTTCGGTCCGGTTCCAATTCGGCCGGTTTCCAACGGCTAGTTGATCTCCTCCGTCGATCCGCAACGGCTAGTATAGTTTAAACGTGAGCCGTACATGTGTCCAAGGCAAAAAAAAAAAAAAAAAGCATAAACCGGCGGTTGGAACCGCCGGTTAAACCGCCGATTCGCCGGTTTCTAAACCGCGAAACCGAAACCGGACCGCCGGTTAGCCGAACCGCTGGTTCACGGTTTGAACCGGCCGGTTCAAGGTTTTCCGAACCGTTTGGGCATCACTAGGTGCGGATAGTCGTATGTTGATTTAATAACTAATTAATTAAATGAATTATTTAATTGAATTCAAAGTTCAAACCAAATCTTAATCAAACAACTAACTAAAATACTACTGAATTAAAAAGTTATAACAAATAAAAATTATATTATCCATACATATTTCAAGACACGAATATATGGAAATCTATATTATTTAAACATAAATCATAAAAATATTAAATGAATTAAAAAAAAAGAACATTACCTTTAATAATGTGGTGGGAGATTTCAAGAAACTCACATCTAAAATTTTAAGTTGATCTCCGTTATTGGTGAATATTCTCTTTGTCTTCCAATATTTATATTTTATGTTTGGAAACAAAAAGATATGAATAAAATTTATAAGGATTTTAAATTTAGATATAGGTTTTCCTATTTAGTGAACTAGTGTAATTTTTTAACTGAGTTTACTTTAAATATAACTTTAGACCTCTATATATAAAAGAAAATATCTTGAGCTTGCACTGGGCTGGAGCCCAATACTGCCCCATATAGAACCGCCCCTTAGCGATATTTTCGTTCTTGGTTATAATTCAGTACCATTGTCAATGCTCTTACTACTTCAAATAATATGGCAATACACACCAAGTGGATTGTGTGTAAAAGCATTAGAATTCAAGTAATAAATAATTACCATTGTTCCAAAAAATAAGGTCAGTGTTTGAACATATGAATTGGAGCCTTTTAATATTTTTCTTTTCAAGATGAAAATAAATAGACAAGGTCACTTCAAGAATCGTTTGCTTGTGTTAGAAAGCAAGAAAACACAGCTCATACAAATGATAAAGGACAACAAAGACTACTCATTAATTTGGTGAATTTTCAGTGCACTGATTCTCCAGTCCTTCTCTGATCATTTAATACATTTTGTTTTCTTGCTTTTTGAACATTCACAGATAGTCATTCTCCGACCCCGCGCGCCTAGCTGCACTGATCATGGTTCGTGCATCTGGTTTATAAGACACTACTCATTTTTCAAATAAATCACTCAAATAAATGAAAAATAGAATTAGTTCTTTTTTTTTTCAAGTTAATTTAAATTGTACAGTTATGCTTTTCATTTACTTGTGACAATTTAAATATCCTTCATACTGTTGGTATAATATCCTAAAATACCATAATTCATATAATGAATTATTATCCTACCATAAAAGATTGTTTTGTTATTTTTCTACCACAATTTTGAAAATTTATCAAATTTGCCTTTCTAATTAAAGAAAGAAAAAACATCAAATTTCTGTTGGAAGTTACACGATATAATTTTTCATAGAGTTACACGATATGATCATATCATGAGATTACACGATAAGATTATATGACACTCGATGAAAAATCATATCGTGTAACTTCTGATCAAATTAATTAGTTTTACTTTTATCGGAAGGACAAATTTGTTAAAATCTTTGAATTGATAGAAAAGTAACAAAAATATCTTATATATATGGTTAAAAAGTAATCCATTATATAAATTGTGATGATAAATCCACGAGAGCTTTATACACTTGGTCATATACATTTGCCCGCACACGTTGGAATACTCTTCAACGTGTAGCGGCCAAACAACTTGTTTTAATATAAATAATTCATATTGATTAATTATCTTTTAGGGTTAATTTTCGGAAAAAAACACAATATTTTATTTAGATTGTTATTTTAACCAAACTTTTAGCTATTGGTCAAAATAACATAACATTATATATATAATATGTTTTTCGACCTCGATCAAAAAATTTGTTCACGTGTCCAACTGTCCAAATGTGGTTAAAAAATTGATCGAAGTTAGAAAACATACTACATATATAATATTATACTTACCTTACGACATGATCATGAAGAAATAATCTCCTCAATTCCAAGCAAAACCTGAAATATGTTCATTTACCCGATTATGGTGACAACCACGCACAGGTAAATGAATTACTCATTTACATAGTATTTTACACGGATTCATACCTTAGGAGTAGGCCGAGCAAAAAATTCAAAATCGTCTCTCAAATCGTGCAATTTATATTTCTTGTATAAAATGGCATGACTGCACCACAAAAAAAAAAAAAAAAAAAAAAAAAAAAATATATATATATATATATATATATAATTCTAATGTGTTATTCCCATTAAAATATTTTGTATTTTCTTGAATTTTAGGAAGTTTTGTCAAATGTCTAGTTAAACAAAATGTATTCTTGTTTGTTCAATTTCACTCCATGTTCATTATCTTTTAATGTTCTTATTTATTATTTGGATAATTTCAATTTTGGTCTCATATGTAATAAGATATTTATTTTTTTCATTTTTTGACAATTAAGTATCTGTTTTTCAATTTTGGTCTTTTATATTTCCATTTTTTCCAATTTCAATTCATTTTGGTCGGAATTTTCGAAAAATCTAATGTCATGTCAACAATTTTGAAAATTTTGACCTAAAAGAACTGAAATTGAAAAAAATTAAAATATAGAGAACCATAATTGGAAAACAAATATTTGATTGTCAAAAAATGAAATATACCTTACATACAAGACAAAAATTGAAATTAACATTTTTATTATTCCAATGTATTGGATATTAGATAACATGTGATCTTCAATGAACACTTATCAATAGGTAGTTGCTATGCTTTGTATTGGGGTTACTCTGTGTTGTTAAACTGATCAAAAACCGCATAACCAAGTTTAATCGAAAAAACCTTAGTTTAAATTTGAAAGATTGATCAACCGCACATTACAATTACATTTAAAAGAAAAAATCAAACAACCGCATTGTGAATACTCTTATATCAAGAGCCGGAGACTTACACAGAGTCTTATGTGAGACCGTCTCATTAATCTAGTTACATGAGACTACACACTCTACAATTTATCTATGAATTTACATAGAGCAGGTCTCATGCGAGTTTTTGCGATTTATATAAATGAGTTTTTTATGAATAATAAGATCAGTCTCACAATAACTATTCGTGAGATTGTCTTATGTCATTTTTTTGCATAAGAATACCAACACAATGGCATTCTTGACATTTTCCTTTATTCGGAGGGCAATTTGGTCATTTTGAACCTTAAACCGTCAGTTGCAAACAGTTCACTTTAACATTCAATTCATTGTCATCTTCAGCCATTTGGAATGATCTATTAGCATTCAGCGGCGTCAACCGCCGTGAGCCGCCGCGTTAGACCACCGGATAGATTCCGTTGACCCGACACATACATAGAAATCCAGATTCCAGTTTCACTCTATTTCCCTTTTTCTCTATTTTTTTTATTCCGATTCTTCTCCGTTGAGAAAAGTCAACTATGGGATTGTTCTCGTACACAGTTACCGGCGCCGCTCTGATTCTGATCGGCGCGTGGGAGTCACTCACATCCGCCTCCGGATCCCTCAGACAAAGCCCATCATCTTTTTCACCATCGCCGTTGCCGCAGAATATTAGCAGACCGACGCTGAAGACGGCGTCGTTTTCACCGATGGTAACGTTTCTGTTGATCTCCGTTATGTCAGTCATCTTCATCGTCAACTCTTTTATCTCGTTATCCGACGCCGTTGGCTCCAAAGATAACTTGGGTTTCACTTTACAATTGGAGGTGATAACTATTGCGTTTCTTTTTCTCCTCTATTCTCTTTTAGGCATTTTGTCAAACACTAAAGAGTCATTTCGATTTTCTTCAAAATTACTCAATGTAATCTACATGTTCGCTTTTGGGGAGGAATTCTTGTTGTTTTACACACAAAATAAGGATCCGAGTGGGATTGAGAATCGTTATTATGATCTGATTTTAGTTCCGATTTCCATATGTCTATTTTCCACCATGCTTGAGTTAAAGAGCTCGAAATCAAGTTATGCGAGGTTAGGCAGAGGCATAGGGTTAGTCTTACAGGGAATGTGGACTCTGCAAATGGGGTTTTCATTTTACTCGAATTTGATAGCGCAAGGATGTACATTGCATGAGAGGAGCAGGGGAAATTACACCATTAGGTGCAAGGGGCATCCCGAGTATCATCGAGGGCGTGCCATTGCCACACTACAATTTAACTGTCATTTGGCTCTTTTGATTACTGTCACCGTTGGATTGTACTCATTCTTTTGTAAGACATATGGGATTGACCGTGAGTCTATGCGGTATAAGCCCCTTGGACTCAGAGACGGAGGAGAGATGCAGCTGGACAACCATTCGCACTTCACTTTGGATTCGGATGATGAAAATGGAATCGAGGAGGTGGGGAGTGTGGAAATGCAGAAAAGTGTTGAAGTGGTTCCTGAGTCCACAGTTAATGGTCATAATTCTCATTCTTGAGGTTAATTGGAGGTACTTTTCTCTGGTGAAGGGGTTTTGGTATTCTTTAAATTATGTAGGCAATGTTGTACAATCTGGTTTTGTTTGTACGTAAAATGATTGAGATAAAATCTTTGTAGCTGCTATAATTTTGGTGGTATGTTTATTATTTAGCATCATATGAGTGTTTGTGTTGTCCAGTCTTTCTTGCATGGTTACATTTTATGTTTTAATTTTAGAGTGATTAGATTTACATATCATGTGACCACATTTGATTTTAAGCGATTAGATTTCTGTATGCTCCTAATCAATTTTTTGGTAGCAGTGGTACACGAAATAACGGTATTGACTTTAAGCTTCAATCATGCGTTTCTGATCGTATATTGCCTAGTAGTTTGCATTCATCCCTTTATAGGGAATTTTTTTTTTTTCGCGTTGGGTGTTGCCAGCCCTTGATATCTGGCTTATAATCTTCTCAAATGGGAACAATGTGTGGTTTAAATTAACTCTATGGTTTAGCTATAGTGTTTCGGAATCAGCAGAATGATGAAGATGGATATAACGAAACTCAATGATTGAGTTTGGTGATGGATTAAATTGTTGAAATTGATTTATTTCAAACTGTTGATAATATATTAGGGATTGCCTACTGCAATATGCTTAAGTACTTAGTTCAAGGTTGATTCTTTCTTAAATTACCTGTGGAGGTACGAGAAAGGACTATGCTTTATTTCTTTGTGATATTACCACTGGACTTACTAGCTATATAAGCCATCTAACCACTTTGTGATTGTTTTACTTTTGGGTAAATTGCATCTGCATTTCTTAATGAGTTGGGCTTATGGTGTCTTCCTTGTGTTCTTGCTATGTGAGCACAAAATATTTGTGTGCTAAGAAGATGTAGTAGTTGTTTCTTCTTTTTAGCTTTTCTGTAGCTCAAAAGTATCTGCCTTCCTTGGACAATAACTCGATGGAGAGTAGTTTATACTTTTTACGTGCTCTTTTCTTAGAACTCATATTGCCTAATCGCTTGTTGAGGATCATTATAGAATGCCTAGCAAGCCTATAAAAGCCCGTTGTAATCACATGTGGAATTGAAATCCTAGTTACAAGCTCTGCATACTTAGGTTACTATATTCTAGGGACTGGGTGATCGTTATAACAATCATGTTATATTTCTTCCATTCAAATAGTACAATAAGGTGAAACTATTCGACCGAAGGCTTTAACTTTTAGAGCAAGTTAAATTAGAGGTCGATTAGAGGACTCTTTTAGGGTATGCTTTTATGGCACAATAACTTACTTGAATTTCCATAGATGGTTGCTCGTACACTTCTCATTGTCCCATTGTACAGTCGGATGATTCTTTAGGCTTATTCTTTATTGCTAGGCTTATTTCCCAGTTTCTTGATTGCCTTCAAGTTTCATAGTTATTTCTTTGAGACATTTGTTTCTTTTATGTGCTTGCTTGAAGACAATTTAGATCTTAAAATTCGAACATAATTTGAGGGTTCTTCTCTTATTCTTGTGATTTGCACTCAAGGCTAATTGTCTTGTGTTAAACTACAAAGTTTGTATCTTGATTCTTGAAATCGTTTATGAAATCTAGCATCTTCATTGTCTTGTTTCCCTATTTGAAGAATTTGGGGTTTTTAAAAAAAGTTGATCCTGGTTTGAATTCATGTAAGCTATGAATTTTGAGATCAATCATCGTATATTGATTGTAGGTCTCAGAAATATTATTCGATATTCATATCAGTTACTAAATCACAGCAAAAATCGTTCGTTTTATACACCAAAGCTGATGTTGGAAGGTTTTTAGGGATCAAAATTTGTTAATTCCATTTTTCTCACTTTGTATGCACGGAAATTTAAATCCGAATTCAATTTGATATTGAAACGATTTTGATACATTTTTCTTACTTAAAATCCAAATAAAATCCATGAACAAGTGAATAAATGAAAATTCTAAACTGATGTATAAACTAAGGTGAATATGATTTCTCAACCGCTATTATATGTATTTTTCATTTTGCAATCTAAATTGAATTTTTTTTTTCGATCATTATTCATACTATTTTTTTTTTTAAATTTTACAACCTCTAACAGCAAGTTTCGATCAATAAGCGTACGCGGGATTTGTACATGTGCAATTTTTGTCATTTTCTCTTTTTAGATATGAGAAAATTTGGTGTTGAAGCTAGTTTTAAATGATAAAGAAACATATAAATGTTTTCTATGTGTAATTGATTTAGAAATGAGGAACGAATTAGGGTTAATATCGATTTTAAGAGTGAATTAGTTAATTAAAGAGAAAATGACAAAAATATCATTTTAGTTTCGCATGTGCAAATTACATGTGTGCTTTTTAATCGAAATTTATTGTCGGATATTGCAAAATTGAGAAAATTATATAATACAAATTGTGATCAGAAAAAAAATATATATATACTACAAAGTGAAAAAACTAATAAAATACAAATTGTAAAATAAATTTACCTGTAATCTAATTACAAGTTTACAACGTGGATTTGATAACATTTTTTGTTATCAAAAGTCAAAACTATCCCTGATGCTGTCAGCGTGTGGCGCTCACGAACTCCAATTTTGTATATAACAAAATTTCACCCAATTTTCTTAATCGCAGATAGATATTTCAGTGGCGATTGGAGAATCACAATTACAGAAAAATACGAATAAATAATTTCCACCATGGCAGCTCTCCAAGCTTCCACTTCTTACGGCGTCGGTTTCACCATTTCCTCCGCCGCTCCGCCGCCGCTGCCTTCGCGTCGCCGCCATGTCGTCTTGGCTAAAGGTAATTTTACATCGACGCTAATATGAGGTGAATTTATTTTCCATTTGGTAGGTTTTGCTAAATCGTTGGAATTGAAGTGATGTGGAAATGATTGTGCGAGATTTTAGTTGAACCGACAGAGAAATCGGTGGAAATAATGAGGAAGTTTTCGGAGCAGTATGCACGGAGGTCGAGCACCTATTTCTGTGTTGATAAGAGTGTGACCTCTGTTGTTATCAAGGTTTTCGTTCGATTGCTGTGATTTGATTTACTTCTGCATTTTTCTGTGAAATTAGGATTGGTTCATAAATTCTGAACTGTAGGTTAAAAAGGGGAAAAAAAAAAAACGGAGCTCAAATGCTATTGATTTCATTAGTTAAATCAGGCCAGTTAATTTAAATTATTTTGAAACAGGATTTTCTATTGAGTAATGAAATAGATGAGGATTGTTAAATCTTCATTTCAAAATATCATTCAATACATAGAAGCAATTGCGGCGCTAGAGTTAATAATATCGGCTCGTTCTAGTGTTATGTTAGGAAACGTAAATGTGTTATAGAAGACATAAGTCTGTAAATTGGGTGATTAGTTCACTTAAATTTATGGAAGAAACTTTTGTTGGGCTATAAATCAAACTGAAAAATATAAGTCATCTGTTCTAGACTTTCTGAAATCCCAAACAGTTATGATTTAAACTTTTGTAAAATGTGATGCAATTTATCTTAATAAATGAGCAACGAGAGATTTGTGACATAATGATCAACGATTGTTTTGCTGCTTAATCATTTGTGAGCAAGGGCTTGGGACTATAGTAAGTCATAACTACTATTTGAATACTCATCCTTATTTTACAGGGATTGGCAGAGCACAAAGATACATTGGGTGCACCTCTCTGCCCATGTAGGTAATTATTAATTTCTACAAGTATTTGAAATTCAAATCTTGTTTTTTTCTCCTCTGATTCCTGTTACATTTTGAATGTCAACTCATAATCTGAAGCTGAATAAGATGTATTTATGTGTCTTTGATTTCAGGCACTATGATGATAAGGCTGCTGAGGCACAGCAGGGATTTTGGAACTGTCCCTGTGTTCCTATGAGAGAAAGGTAATGCTCAATATTTTTGCTTGTTGCTTCTCATCCGTGTCTTAATATTTTGAGGATCATGTTTTTCCTCCCACAGCTTTGAAGCACTATTCAAGTTCGGACTTCATAAATCATCCTTTACTTTTGTACTTTGAATTTTATTAATATGCCAAAAGCTGGGATATAATATTGAAGACCAGATGCAGACTGATGATGTACATTAGAGAAAATTGATTTGCCAATAACCTTGGACTATTTACTAGTTGATTCGAATATTTAATTGAGCATAAAATTATGTTTAAACTTGATTTGGTTGATAGGAAAATATAGTTTGAAGTAGCCTTATCAGGAACTGAAATCATTAAATCAAATTTATGATTGAGCTTCGCATTCTCAGTTCAAATGTATTTTTTACTAACTGAATGAGTTTGAGCAAAACATGTTTCATCAAACAGAAAAATTTGCTTGATTTTGTTTGTTGTATTTAACAGATCAAAACTCAAATGAGCTTAACTGTCAGTCTCAAATTGAGTGATGAATCAAGTATCGAGTAGTTTATTTTGCATCCCAGCAGTAATTTGGATTGTTTAGACATGTAATTAGACACGTGGCCATATCTCTGATATACCCGTGACATACTCTGTAAGTTGATGTGATCTAACAATGAAGAATTTTGATGATTAGCTTCACGCAAAAAAATAAATAATAATAATAAATAAATAAAAAGGCACTCTAACTCCTGTTGTGATCATGACATTAAATTTGGGTGCTTCCACAAAGAGTAATTCAGGCATAGATCATTAATATCCTTTTGGGATGTTAAATTTAGATCACATCTCACGTGTTTTAAAGCTCTCAGCTTTTAACTAACAATTTATTCTTCCACATTTCTATCCGTCCTGGTTATTACAATTTACAAGTCATCAGATTGCATTTTGATTATGGTTGTTATCTATCAAGTTCAAGGTATAGTAGTGAAGTATCTCTGAAACTAAGAAGAAAGTATTATTAAATAAGACTGGAAATTCTTTATAAATTAGATAGAATAATTTGAACATGAGCAAAAAATGAGGTAGCAAAAATGAAAATGTTGAGAGGGATTTGTGGATACATTACGTTAAATATAATAAGTAATGAATTTATTAGAAAGACAGTGGATTAGCCCTTACACATGAGAAAAATCAGAAAACAAACGTCTGAACTTGTATGTAGGAGACGTTTTAGATGCTCGGTATGCTGAGTAGAGAGTAGATAATTAATAAATCAAATTCGAAAATATCTAAAAGGACTTGGAAAGGCACTATCAAAAAATATGTTATACGTAAATATGAATGAGAATACGTGTCCTGGTTGAACATGATGATGAGATATTATCCATAGAGCCGAACCACATAGTGGAATAAAGGCTTAGTTTGTTGTAATAGCATGAGTGTGACTAATTTCTCACTCACTTCACTACCCTAAGATGACTGTTAGGGAAGTATAAAAGGTATTAAATCACTTATTGGCACTTAAAATACATATTATTTCCCAGGCCTAGTTACATGTCATCTAGATATACGACTGGGTGGACAGTATTTTGAATCATTAGTTTGTTTCATTCAGATTCTTGTTCATTTAAGGTTTTCATCAGTTTAGAATGATTTAGTTTCATAGAATGCTGTATATTGATTTATCTTACATATCCTATTTGTGTTATTGCCTTGGCAGGAAGGAGTGCCACTGCATGCTTTTCCTGACCCCTGAGAACGACTTTGCTGGCCAGGACCAGGTACGAACCTTTTGGTTTTACTTACGGGATCTGAAAGTTATTCCCAACATAAACATTGGTGTAGTTGAATGCCCTATCGTTTCTTGGTTTAGACTCTATTAAAACTAAGACTATGAACAATGCAAGAGGGTTTTCTATCTTAGGGTCCTTCGCTATAATTTGTCTGTACTAATGATATCTTTTATTGCTCTTATATTATGGTTGTCTTCCTTTTGCACATTACAGGTTATTACATTGGAAGAGATCAGAGAAACAACGGCAAACATTTGATCAGAGTAAACTACTGCTTCATGTGAATTTTGCATTTCACTCTACGAAATATAATGTCTTTCCAAAACAAAATAAAATAAAACCAAAATATCATGGTCTTTATTCGTTTCCCTCCATTTACACCGCTTCTTGTTGAAAAATCAGATTGCTCGGAGTTCCTTGGACTCAACTCCTGTCTCTCATCTTGCTTCATGCTCGTTGATTATTCCCCGTTTCAAGGTTTGAGTTTCATCCTACTTGTTGTATTTATGAGTAATCTATCTGGTTTAGCATTCACACAACATACTTGGCTAATTTTGCATTAATGGAATTTACTCATTTGAGCCACCCATATTTTTGTGTCACACATTCCACTAGGCTATTTGCCAATTAGTCAGTATTTTACAATAGGAAAGAAACAAACAAAAGGTATATCCCACTTTGTTAAGATGAAATACTATCTTTTGTTTTATAAGGTTGCAATTGGTCAGTATTTTACAGTAGGAAAGAAACAAATAAAAGGTATATCCCACTCTGTAAAGATGAAATACTATCCTTTCTTTTATAAAGTTGCAAAGCATAAATGCTTCTTGTGTTCCTACTTTGCTGTCAAAGGTCAACCTTTATGTACTTCGATATATGGTTCTGTAGACGGATGGATATAACTGGTATTTTACGATTTATACATATGCATACGGATTTAACTATACCCCTTTATTTACTTTGATATATGGTTCTGTAGATGGATTTAACCGGTATTTTATGATTTATACATATACATATGGATTTAACTATGTGAGACCAACAAGTGATCTCTACAAGTAATATAAGTTTGTGTTCGAATCTCTTATCCAAATGATGAGAATATTGGAAAATCAAAAAAAATATAGAGGAAATATCTGAGATATTTTGAATCTTTAATTTAGGAGATGTCATGACATTTGTTCTAGTCAAAATATTGGAAATATGAAAAAAAAATTTTTTTGAGGAATATTGAGATATTCTAAATCTTGAATTCTTATCAAAATATTGAGGAGATGTTGGGATATTTTAATTTATTCGACTTCATTGTGGTTTGTTTTGTCTTTTATTTATTTTGACATTTGATAGAATTCATTTATTTTTATTTATGCCAATAAAAATAAATAAGAATGTTTGGATTAATTTGAATGATTTATAAATATTATTGTCAACTTCTTATACACTAATATTATATTATAAGGATCTACAATTACATGAAATTTCAAAATAAGTTCTAAAAAGAAATATGATAGTGGATTTCAAATGCATTTAGATCACATCACATAAATAATATTTTCAAATCAACACGATGAATTTCAAATTCATTATGTAAATCCTTTCCGAACAATACCAATAAATTTCTTATTCTAACTTTTAAATTCCTTCCCAAATTCTTCATCTAAAGGCCAACATTTTTTTCAGCATTAATATTCAGTTTGTGGACCATCCTTCCATTGAATTTTAACTTCTTGATATGTAAAGATTTATTTTAACTAACATTCCGTGAAAAAGTTTCAATGGATAAATATTATGAGAAAAAAATTACTATTGGTATAGATTGAAAATAAATACTTCTCTTAAATATATCGATAGAGAACAAAGAGAAGTCCGATGATAAGTTCAGTTGCGAAGAGTGCAAAGACTTTGCATTACTATGCGGAATCCTTTTGTTCATCGCAAAAACTTCTATGTCTCGGGGACACGGAATCCGACCGGTATCCTTTTGTTCATCGCAAAAACTTCTATGTCTCGGGGACACAGATCTTAGATCCGTATCCCCAACCCAACCCGATCGGCTGTTCACGCGCGTCGCGCCCACGTGCACCCCACACGTCTTGGGCGCGCACCCATGTTGTGTGCATCTTCATCTGAATACCTTGAAGGTATTCCAAGGTATACATGTGATACCTTCCTTCTCTGGATATCGGATACCTTCAAGTATCTATGGAATACCTTTCGCGTCTTGGACGCCGCGCGCATCTTTATGTGAATATCTTGAAAGTATTCCATGGATACCTTCAAGGTATATATGTGGATACTTGAAAGGTATTCCATAGATACTTGAAGGTATACATGTATCCTGATGTTTGAAAAAAGGTATACATGTGGATATCAAAAGGTATTCTATATATATATACCATCACAGGTATACATGCCATTGATACCTGCGCGCGCCCATGCGCCCACACCCCCACATCATGGGCGCGCGCCTCACAAGCCGCACGACGTGTATACCTTGATGGTATCCATGGAATATCACGCAATTGATACCTGCGCGCCGCGGGCGCACCTTCATCTAAAATAGGTGTGATACCTTCAAAATATCCCATGAATACCTTGATGGTATACATGTGGTACCTTTTTTGTATACATGGAAAAAAAAAAAAAAACCTGAGCAAAAAAAAAATTAAAAATTAATGCGGGGCCCACGGGATGGGCTGGGGACACGATGTCCCTGGGACACAGAAGACCTACTCTTTGTCAGAAGACCTACTCTTTGTTCATAGGGTTTTCTTGTGGATTTTTTTTTTTTCATAAGGATTTTTATATGCTATATTTTTTTTTTCCCTAACGTTGGAACTTTTATTATTATATATAATTGATTCTTGCTCAATTTTTATTTTCCTTTTCTTATGTTGGTGATATTTGGTTTGGATTTGGCTTCAAAACAAATTAAATCGCTAGCCACAATTTATTGAATATATAAAACGATACAATATCTTCCTAATTATTAACCAACTTTAAGAGATAATAAAATCGGAACCAAATCAATAACAAGTGAAATCAGCATGTTTTTATTTGAATATCAGAAATAAACCAAACATTCCAAGCTATTGATGAGTAATTTGATTGCAGTTTATAGCAGCATCTCAATTCTTCATTGATTTAAAACCACTCTCTAGATGATGCCCATCTATTTCTTGGCACATTCAAACTTTTCTCACTAGATGATCTCTAACATTGAATTGATTTCGGGCCTTTTCTTATTAAAGCCCAAATAGGGTTGCGGCCCGGCCCTTTTCATGGTGGGTTAATAACACACAATCTTATGGTGTTTGCCAACCATATTGCATTACACTAATTGTAATATTAATAAATGAAATCAAGATTATATATAATTTCAGATTAACATATTGACCATATATGATATATCCCTATTTCTGTTAGTTGGTGATTTATATATCTACACATATATGATTGTAATTGAGTGTAATTGCTTGTTAATTGAGCATGATTTCTATATTCATCTTCATTTTGATTAAAATGAAGTGTTTAGTCCTCTCATGAAACACAACCAAGGTTATTTATTATTATTAGTTATTAATTAATTTATATATTCTTTAATTTTTTTTAAATCTTCAATTAAAATATTGAAATATCGGGATATTTCTTCTTATTAATTATTAATTAATTTATAATTTATATATTCTTTCATTAAAAAACTTCGCCTACATGATTAACAATTTGTCAATGTACAAAATCACTTGCTCGGAAGCTTTTTAAACTATCATAAATTATCATTTTTGAAATTCTTGAAATTATCATATATTATCATACCGTGGTTCGGATTCAATCAAATGCTAAAATGTTACCAAACCATGATTGAGTTTGTTTTATTTTTGTGAGTCATTAATGATAATAACTGATAAAATAATATATATCTCCACAACTATTTATTCAAACTCTTTCTTATAATCGAATCACACAAACAATCAAATAAATAGAGACATAAACAATCAGATCAAACTACATAAGCAAGTGACATGAAAAGATTAATCAAAAGGCATAAACAGATTATCCATAGCCAATCCTGCATCTAATCATCTAACTGCATTAAAAAGATAATCAAGCAATTATACATATATACTACATGGTTATTTAATCTAATAATCACCCTCATATAAACTTGTATCTTCTGAACCTTTTTCTTTAAGGACGATATTAAGTTTATATCCATGCATAATCCAATCAGTGTTTATACTGTCAGGCCCCTTCTTGGATCCATAATTTCTGGACAATCTTGAATCTTCTTGAATCCATAATTTCAAGACAATCTTGAATCCACAATTTCAAGAATCTTGAATCTTCTTGAATCCATAATTTCAAGACAATCTTGAATCTTCTTGAATCAATAATTTCAGAGTGAGTCTTACGCACGGATCATCTTACGTGAGACAGCCCACACTTCACAATTCCCATATGGGTAAAAATAAAAACTATCCGTGAGACCATTTCACGGAAGTTTTTATGATAATTTCAAGATGATCTTGAATCTTTATTGTTAGCCTCCATAGTTAAATCTTAACCTTGTTGAATCTTGCCTTGATAGTTTAAGATGCTAGAGTGTTTGGATTATGCATGAATATAGACCCAATATCATGCTCAAGTGGAACTGCATATATAATTCATCTTCCATCATTTTTCTTCATTCACTCCATATATATTGTTTATAACTTATTGTGCAAGTTTTCTATCCCTGCATTATAGGGTCGTGTATCTGCTCAAAACTCAATAATTATATCTAAATAAAATGTTTAGGGTTTAGTAGCGTAGAATTTTAATCAAAACTCTCAATAATCATATATATGAGTAAATTACAAATTTGGTACCTAAATTAAATCATTTTTTCCAATTTGGTACCCTAAATTTCTCAAAACTTCTTAACTCCCACCAGCTCTACATTATTTTCTCCATGAACCATTCAAGATTGTAGAGAACTGCACAGTAATGAAACAGAGAGGTGACGTTAGAGAACTGCACCAAATCAGATTATCTTTCCTGCAAATTGGAAAAACATGTGATCTTCACAAAAGAAAACCAAGTATAGTAGAGTAGAGAAGAGATTCACTGTGGAAAACTCAAAAAGGAAAACATTAATGTGACCTCAATCCAGACTTTCAATTACTCACTATTATATATATAGTATCCATCCTTTCAATTACTCACGATTATTTAATGTTATAGATGATATTATAATGATTCTATCTAATCTAAACCAGGTATAAACCTCAATCACTCACTATTATATAATAGAATTCTCTCAAGCACTTATTATTATTATAATATGGTGACTATTATAATATAGTAGAACTTTCTCAATCACTCACTGTTATATCGTCTCAATTAATCTCATTTGGTTGATGACTCACTCTCATGAACTCTCCTTCACCTATTTAGTGGATACATTCTAGTGTCTCACTTTCTCTCTCCAACTAAGAGTATGTCTCACTTTCTCTCTCCAAGAGTATGTCTCAATTCTTGGATGCAAAGCATTCACACTATTATCCATTTATATTAGTTATTCTGTTTCAAAATAATTGTCATTTTATCATTTGAAATTTATCCCAAAATATTTGTTATTATAGGATTTCAAAAAAAGTTTTCCCCAATTCTTTCAAAATTGCCCTCATTTATTATTTTTTATTAAATGTTTTATTATCTCAAAGTGAGCATTAGAAATATTTAAAAAAAAGAACAAAAATAATGGGTAGACCGGTCATTTTGTAGGTGTCCTTAGGTAAAACGTCAATTAATTTGGGACGAAGGTAGTATGCCAAGTTTTAGAGAAATGCACTAATATAGCATTTCAAGATAACTTTTAAAAAATATATCTGAAATTAGAGTAGACTTATTTAGAAATTAAATTGGAGGTTGTGGGGAATTGATGTAAATTTTCCCTCCAAATAATTAAAATTTGGTCATTTCGTTAACTATTGACAATTTGACGGAAATTAGTAGACTGAAGATATCAAATTCACAATTATTTGAAATATTAGGTATCAAATTTTCAAATCCGTAAATATGGGGTACCAAAGTGGAAAAAAAAAAAGTATAGTTTAGGTATAAATTTGTAGATTCAAGAAAACAATATAAATTTTGGATATATAAACTCGAACAGATATAGATAGACTGCAAACAGATATAGATAGACTGCACATTTTAGAATAAGTGTTTGTCAAAGACTAAAATACGTCACAAATTTGTCGATTAAAACACCCACGTGGTGTAAGTTTATTTATTTATTTTAGAAGAGATCATTTTTGTAATCAATGAGAACATATAGCAAAAGTGTAATCTCCTACACATTTTGCTTACATATTTTATTAAGATATTTACTAAAATAATATCAATAATCGAGTTATAAGTTTAATTGTTGTATTTTATAAGTATCACTATAGTAAAAGTATTTGTAAAACGTTTAAAAGTAGTAGTGTTATTCGTACAAAATTAATCAATTGTTTTTTATAATTACATACGTGATACACTTATCTATAAAAGTATTAGTAATATTATAATTATAAATAGGACAAAGGTCCAAATATATCATTTATGTTTATAAGAACGTGTAAATATATTCTTAATTTTTTTTTGGAGCAAATACATTCTTAACATATAAATTGTGGTGCAAATAATATGATGCAATTTTGTAAAAAACTTCTTTTTATTTTTACATCCTTCTTTCATAATATTATTTTTATTTTATTAAATAATATATTATTTGTATTGAAATATTTCTAATCCATATCAATTTCAAAGTTTAAAAATAACTTTATCTTGATAAGAAATTATATCTAATTTTTCTTAAATTATTTTTTAGGACTTTATATTAAATTTATAAATTTGTAAGATCAAAATCTCATATGTTCTATGCTAATAAAGGAAAATTGTTTAGATTATGAGGAAAAAATATTTTGTTTGTGTTTCATGTATAATATATATATATATATATATATATATATATATATATATATATATATGTGTGTGTGTGTGTGTGTATATGTGTGTGTATATATATATATTAATTCTATCTATTTAAAACTTCAAAAAAATATAGTAATTTTTTCTAGGAAAATGTCATAATTGATTTGTCATTATATAATAATGTAGATCTATTTAATTCTCAAATTAATTTCTCAGTAGAAAATTCATCAAAAATAATTTTAAAATTAATTTAGAATATTTCTATACATATGATTAACTATTTCACATTATTTAATACATAATTAAAAAAAATTCCACTAAAGAATGTAGATAAAATATCCATATAAAGAAGAATACTGTTAATTTGCTTTTAAATTTATACATTAAAAGTATATTTACATTTAAAAAATGATTGATGAAATACTTACTCCTCAACAACAATATTAGATGTGTTTTTGCACATTTGCCCAATTTATATAACAAGGATATAGCTAAAAGTATCATTTATGAATATATTAGTAAAAAATTTAGAGTTATTCATACAGAAATAATCAATTTTCATTTAATAATTACATATACTTATTTATAAAAGTATTGATATACAAATATGAGTGTATGAGTGATACAGCTAATAGAATTACTTATGAATATATTACTAATAATATTTTTTAATTTATTTTCCAACAATACGAGAAAGCAAAGGAGAATCTCAAATCAACATCCACAAATTCCGTAAATCAGCGCCAAAAATCACAGCAAAAAGTCATCGCAAAAACCCATCAATTCTTACAATAATTCACTCACTTGATTGTCGTTTCTTGTTTTCTAGCTTAGATTTTCACTGATCTCTGCTCAAATCCATGGATTTACCCATAATTCATTCTTCATCTCTCCATCGCCATTAAACCCTCATAAAGCCCGGCCCGATTCTCAATGGCGAAGCAGAGATGGAAGATTTCCTTCCACAAATCACCATCAAATTCAATCAAGACGAAAAACGAGAATCAGATTGCGATTCCAGCTGAATTCGTGTGCCCAATTTCGGGCTCAATCATGGCGGACCCTGTAATCACACCATCGGGCCACACCTTCGAGCGCAATTGCGTCCACGCCTGCGTTTCTCTCTCTTTCAGACCCACTCTCCCCGACGGCGTCGCCGCCGATTTCACCGCCGTCATCCCCAACCTCGCCCTCAGGTCCGCCATTCTTAATTGGTGCCGCCGCCACATCATCGGCCCGCCCGAACACATGGACATTTACTCTGCAGAAAAAATCGTTTCTAAATTAATACCGGAGACCGAGTTGACTCGGACGCCGCCGAGTGAGGCCTCCGTCGCCAGCTCCGACGATCGGCTTATCACTCCTCCGCCGTGTTACTCTTCGTCCTCGTCGTGTGAGATCGAGTCCTCAAGCTCGAATTTATCGGAGGAGTTCGTTTGCAGGCTGAGAAGCTCTCAGATCTGCGAGCAGGAGGAGGCACTGAGTCAACTGAGGAAACTGACTCGGACTCAGGAGGAAACTCGGGCGAGTCTCTGCACTCCGCGTTTGCTCTCCGCTCTGAAATCGCTGATCAGCTCGAGATACTCAGCCCTCCACACGAACGCCGCCGCGGCGCTGGTGAATCTCTCTCTGGAGAAGGCGAACAAGGTGAAGATCGTACGGTCGGGAATCGTTCCGCCGCTGATCGACGTTCTGAGAGGCGGCGGCGCCGCCGAGTCACAGGAACACGCCGCCGGCGCGCTCTTCAGCTTATCCCTCGACGACGATAACAAGACAGCCATCGGCGTTTTAGGGGCGTTGCCTCCACTCGTCCACGCGCTCCGATCCGACTCGGAGCGAACTCGCCACGACTCGGCTCTGGCTCTATACCATCTCTCTTTGGTACACAGCAACCGGGTCAAGATGATCAAGCTCGGGTCGATCCAGATCTTTCTGGACATGGTGAAGTCGGGTCACATGTTGGGTCGGGTGATGCTGATTCTGTGCAGCTTCGCTGCCAGCGTGGAGGGGAGAGCGGCGATGTTGAACGGAGGCGCGGTGGAGTGTCTGGTGAGTCATCTGAGTCAGGGCGAGTCCAACTCGGTGGCGACTCGGGACAGCTGCCTGGCGGCGATTTCTGGGCTGAGTCAGGGCGGGTTGAGGTTCAGGGGGCTGGCGAAGGAGGCGGGGGCGGAGGAGGTGTTGAAGAAGGCCGAGGAAACGGTGAGTGATCGAGCAAAGGAAAATGTGAGGAGGATATTAGAGGTAATGAATAAGAAGGACGAAGAAGATGAAGACATTGATTGGGAGGAGTTGCTTAACTCGGAGGATGAACTGAGTCGGACTCGGAGTCGAGACTCAGGCTGAGTTTACAGGTTACAGGTTCTTATTTTATCACTCAGATTTTACTTGCATTTGGTGTTGTTTATTGTGCAGAGGGATTGTAATTAGGTGTGGGGTTTTTGACATGGCTTCTGATGCTTATTTAAGACATTGTTGCTATGCTTTGTTTCTGTTTCAAGAGAAAATATTGCGAATCAAGAATTTTGATGAGGGGTGTAAATTCGACAAGTGCTTAATTTGAAAGATTGAACGTGAGATTCATGATCCACTTTTGATACTAATTTAGCTTCATTTTGTCTTGATGATCGTCTTACATAGTAGGATAAAGGCTTAGTTAGCATTGGCTTTCGTTGATTTGAGCCATGTATGGCGGGTGATGTTCATGTTGTTGCGATTGCCTCGTCTCACAAGTGTAAATCGAGGTATGTAATAGAGATTCTAAGATCGTTGTAAGATAATTCTTATGGTTTCTGTTATGTTTAATAGTTACTGTAGTGTTTGATATCGTGGATTTGCATGTATGTATAAATAGACGATAGATACTAAACTCGGTGGAGTCCACCCGTCGAGTCCGGAGACACTTCAATATGCCAACTCTTGATATGTTAAAAGTTAAAATCCTAAACATGTTAATACTTGTCTATGATAGGTAAAAAAAAAAAAAAAAAAAAATTCCTGCAGTAGCACCTTACCAATTTGTTATTAACTTGTTTACATAATCAAATTTTGTGGTAAATTAGTCGAACATCAATGATAATTTTTGTAACTTACCTTTTCAAATTTTAAATATTTGTTTAAACTTATAATTCAAGGGTTCGTTTGGTTCATCGGTTGTGATGGATTTAGGATCTCTTAATCCTTTTTGGTTCATGGGTTGGGATGGATTTAGAATCTCTTAATCCTATAATCCGAGACGATAAGACAATCTCAATCCCGGAATCCCTATCCCCATTTCCATCATAAAAACGTGGGTAAAAACATTTTATCAATATAACAAATAGATCTATGTCAAGTTAAAATACAACAGATCGAATCGCTATCGGCCCTTATTACAGCATAGCTCAAACAAAACACAAACACACAACAACAACACTACAACACCACAAACAAAAGATGGATGAAATGAATCTCAAATGAACTCCTTGAGGGTGAAGAAAGACATAGCTATAGCAACAAATCCAAGAATGAGTGTCTCAAGTGAAGCCATCCCACCACTTGCAGCATCCTTAGTGGCGGTCGGGGTCGGAGCCGGGGCCATGGTCCACATATCCGCACCCATTGTCATCCCTACCAATGTCACTAAAATTGCAAAGATGAATGCAGCTTTAGGGGTAGTCATTCCTTTTTTTTTTTTTTTTTTCTTTTCTTGATAAGTGTATGTAAAATGAATGAGAAATGCTTTAGTTTTGGTTATGGTAATTGGTCATGTCCCTTAGCTATATTTATATGTATATATATGTATAAAAAGAATGAATAGGACGTTTATTTTATTGGTTCTTAGGTGATCACAAAGAAGCCAGATGGCATGAAGCAATCAAGTTGTACAAACTATGTAATGGGCTTTGGATGGTGGTGATATCTATGTTTTTTTGTGTAATTTATCTTTTTCATTAAAATTTATGTGACAGCATTTTAAGGGATGTAATTTTGTGAGACTACCTCCACTAACTATATCTGTGTTACAAGAGTCGTACTCATTTAATTTATGTGAAGCAATTTGTCATGGTTAGATCTCATTTTTTATGGATAAATATTTTGATGTTTAAAACAAATCTTGAATATTCAAACAAGATGAAGATTCGTGTATTTTATTTGGTTCTGGGTTGAGTTTGATTTTTTCAATAGTTTTATAGTACAGAACTAAAGTTCAATGTGCATAGATAGCCCAATAAATAAGTCACTACAAAAACTAACGTCACATCTCATTGTTTTCACTAATAAGAATATTGAAGATATAACTCAAATATTAAAAATGTCACAATAATTAGATGCCATCTAAACAAGTTGAAGATCAAAATCATAATAATTTTTTTCCGAGTGAATCAAGAAACAACAACAATATGAATCAAGAAATGGCATTTAAATCATAGATGCAATAGAATGAAGTTGTCTAAGGACACTTTAACAGGCCACCATGAGTAGTCATCTCTGAATAGCATTTGCCACATTTTTCTTTGTTCCCATATTGCCCCGGTGGAACACATTTGCATCGTTCGCAGCAAGTCAAACACGCCCTCGCGCATATATTCTTCCTCGAATGATTTTTACACCTTACTACGCACAATGGAATGCACTCTGCACGTAATCATTTTTTTAATTATACGCAAAATCTCGATTTATTGATCAGAATTGATCAATTTTCGTTAACCCTATAAAACATAATATTATATAAAAACTGTGTATGTCATTGAATGCGCCATTATTTTTGAGTGGACATGGGGTAGGTAGCCCCATAAATGTCTCATCAAATGGAATAAAGTTGGAGTACTTTGACTTTTACTATAAATTGTGGTATTTTGAGCATTTTCTTATTTTGAGTGGTAGAAAGGGATCACTTTATATCAATTGTGGTAGTTTCGGTGACGAAGCCTTCATTATATCCATTTTAAGCCTAGTGGTTATATGCCTATATATATCTCACAAATTTGTACCTCAAATGACTACATATTTTTCGCTCTAGTATAAAACTTGAGATTTTATTATTTAAATTAAGTTGGAACTTAAGGGGGGGAAAAGATCTTTACATCTTACTACACCAATGGAATGCACTCCACACGTAATAAAATATTATTACGTGCAAAACCTCAAGTGACTAGATAGTCTAGACCTCGAGAAATCTTATGAATCTTACTTTTTTTAACTTTTTTTATATGTTAAAATCACTATATATGCCTATAGGTTATATGCCTATTTATCTCATTTTGTGGTACCTCTAATTACTAGATATTTTCACACAGGTAAAAAAACTCAGAGATTTTATTATTTAAATTAAGTTGCAACTTAGGAAAAAAAATGTTAAGGTTGATTCTAGATGGTAACAAGTTTACCTTCTCTATTTCTTGGTCGTTGTACTGGAGGCAGAGTAGGTGGAGCCGTAGGTGGTGGTGTTGGTGGTGGTGTTGGTGGCGGTGGTGCCTTCACTATCGGAGATGGTGGCGGTGGCGGTGGTGAGCTCTTGTTGACCGAACTTCGGACAGGGGCAACGGCAACTGTGCTGCCCTGTTTAACAAAATAAGCCACAAATAAATTCGTACAGCTTTTAAGTGCACAAATCTTGCATAACATTTTAGTACTTATAACATATTTCAAGACCTAATGTATATATATGTTTTTTTCTATATATAGTCTAAATAATATTATTAAAATTACCTCACTAAGGATTTCATCTTCCCAAGCTGATGAAACCTTGGAAAAAAAAAAAAAATTAAGGATCCATAATCATAACCATATTCATATCAAAAGAACAAAATGTAAGCATTTTTTGTGTAAATAAACAAGGGCCATTTTTCATTACCTTGAGAAGAAAACAGGCAAGAACAAAGAAGACAGCTTTTGAAGACATTTTGGATGATTCAAGAAAAGAGACACTTTCTGTATATATATATATATATATATATATATATATATATATATAAAGAGAGTTGCTAGCAATGAGACACACTATTATTGGCTCCCTCCGGTGATCTAGCCCGGTCTCGAGGCCACGTGCAACGGGTCTCGATTTTCTTAAACAAATATATCCATTTTCACCACTCCATAAGTGCAAAAATGCACACTACTTGTTTAGCCTTGATGGCTTCAACACATATGCCCTGTTTTGCCATTCCTCAGAGGGGTAAAACGGTCTTTCCTTCGCACGTGGCGTTGACTGATTGGCTGGCAACGAGACTTGTGTAGTCAATAAAATAAGTGAGACTTGTGTTGTGGAACTGAGTCCATGTGAGATCACATGTGTTTGAGCATTAGTCAAAGTTGTCTTTGCTATTGGATTTTTAATCTATTAAAAAATTTGGAGTGAGATATCAGTAGACAGTGGTGCACATGAGGTGTTTCTTGCAAGTTGCAAAGGTAAGAAAATTGTATTTTTTTACTTTATTTATTTATTTATTTTGGGCTTGTCTACATTGATAAACTCGAGTAATTTGTTTTTATGGTTCCCCAAACTTCCCCAAAATGTCTGTCGAGAGCGATACAAGCGTCATGTTGCACCCTCTAAGATGAGGGAAGTTTCACTAATTTACGATCTGACTTGATTATAAATGTAAATGAATCAAATCGATTCGTGAACTACTCGAAGTTTAATTCGATAAAAATTCGTTCAAAATTGGATATTGTGACATAAAAACTCATGTGAGACGGTTTCACGAATAGTTACTGTGAGACGGAGCCCCATCACCCACAAACAACATATGAATTGTATGGTTTGAGTTATGGTTTGACTTGTTTCACGCAATATAATAAATTTTCTGTAAGACGGTCTCACAAGAAACTCGTTCATATTGTGATTAGTTAAAGTAAACAAACAAACTCAAATTTGATGATATTAGGCTCGTTGGCTGGTGAGCCGGCTCATCAAAAGATCTGCAGACTAGTTCATAAAATATAATATTAATGTTTGACATTTTGATATATTTTTTTAATATTTTTATTTATGATAAATATATAAATATCTAATTATAGGAATTTTATAATTAAATTATAGATTTTGGATAATATATTATTATTTTTAAAATATATAACGTTTTGTGTTAATGCATAGTATAATTAATTTTATATTTATTAAGTTTGTTGGTGCTCAATTAAATTCGAGTTCGTTCGATGAATAGACAAATCAATTCAAACACTCAATAATTCGATTCCATCCGATTCAATTACATCTCTAAGACTCGATTTAACATGGGCCACATGAAATACCACGGTGGATATAGTGAATAACAAACAATACTCATAAATTAAGACATGATTGAACAGATACAGAAACACAAGACTAAGTAAAACCAAGAGACAAATACTAGGAAGAAATAACACAAGAAAAGTATTTTTAGATCAACTAAAATGGATTATATTTTTAGGGGCACTTGACAAGTTCTCATGCACGGTCTTTTGGGGCTAATCGGCTTGCAATATGATGAACACATCGCCACACATCCTGCAGTGTATGTCAAAATTACTTTGTTGTACAAACAAAGATTTTGAATTTTGAAAAAAAGATAGATTTAACGACTATTTGTATTTATACCATTTGGCGCGTATGCAGGCGCCTTTGTTGGGGAGTAGATCAGAGCATGAGCCGGAACATAGACGGGGTTTTCAGTCTGTGCATGAAATGGAGCCGGGGTGGGAGAATGGATTGGGGCTTTAGTCGGGGCGTGATGGTGGTGGTGGTGATGCTTTTATAACAATACGATACACGAAAATCATATTGATAATTTATGATGAAAAATTTAAATATACATATATACAATGAGATTATTTTAAATGACACGTCATTTTTAATGAAATTAAACAAAAACCAAGTGGATAGTGCAGTGAAATATAAGACGAAACATCATTTTGCAGCAGAGAATCAAGTAGAACATTGATTTAATTTGCAGCCACATAAATGTTTTGCATGGCCACATGGAACAATGAAGTTATTGCAACTGAAATATTCTACACATGCTTTAGTAATTGTATAACAGTACACAAGAATATAAAAAATCAAGAAAGGTTAATTAGTCCAAGAACACAGTTACCTCAGTTTCAATACTGTCAAACTCTTCCATAGATGAACCCTACAATGACAATAGTTGCATATAAGTTAGATCAAAACTAAAAAGTTCTTTTCCAAAAATTTTTTTGCAGATTTAAGCGCGAGTTATACAAACTCACCAATTTTGTAACCATGAGCACGAAAACGATAAGAAAATGGGTCGATTTGGGAGCCATTTTCGACGATGAAGAAGGCAAGCTTACACAAGAATATAAAACAAAATCAAATTTGATCTAATTGTATTATTTACTATGAATATTGATGGATTTTATGGTGAGCAAGAGTGATGTTTATATAGAGTCCGACTCGGTGGCGACCCGGGAGAGCTGCCTGGCGGCGATTTCTGGGCTGAGTCAGGGCGGGTTGAGGTTCAGGGTGCTGGCGAAGGAGGCGGGGGCGGAGGAGGTGTTGAAGAAGGCCGAGGAAACGGTGAGTGATCGAGCGAAGGAGAATGTGAGGAGGATATTGGAGGTAATGAATGAGAAGGACGAAGAAGATGAAGAGATTGATTGGGAGGAGTTGCTTAACTCGGAGTCGTGACTCAGGCTGAGTTTACAGGTCAGATTTTACTTGCATTTGGTGTTGTTGATTGTGCAGAGGGATTTTAATTAGCTGTGGGGTTTTTGACTTGGCTTCTGTTGCTATGCTTTGTCTCTGTTTCAAGAGAAAATATTGTGAATGAAGAATTTTGATGAGGGGTGTAAATTCGACAAGTGCTTAATTTGAAAGATTGAACGTGAGATTCATGATCCACTTTTGATACTAATTTAGCTTCATTTTGTCTTGAATACCATCTGAAATCCTGCAAACTAGATGAATCTGATCAAGTTCTTCGTTATAACTTCCTTTACAAGACAGAATTCACAGATTTTTGTCTTGATCATAGTAGGATAAAGGCTTAGTTAGCATTGGCTTTCGTTGATTTGAGCCATGCATGTATGGCGGGTGATGTTCATGTTGTTGCGATTGCCTCGTCTCACAAGTGTAAATCGAGGTATGTAATAGAGATTCTAAGATCGTTGTAAGATAATCCTCATGGTTTCGGTTAGGTTTAATAGTTATTGTAGTGTTTGATATCGTGGATTTGCATCTATGTATAAATAGACGATAGATACTAAAGTCGGTGGAGTCCACCCACCGAGTCCGGAGACATTTCAATATGCCAACTCTTGATATGTTAAAAGTTAAAATCGTAAATATATTAATACGCGTCTATGATAGGTAAAAAAGCGAAAAAAATTAATGCAGTAGTATCTTACCAATTTGTTAGTAACTATTTTACATAATAAATTTTTGTGAAATCATTTTAAGGGATGTAATTTTGTTAGAGGAACTCCACTAATTAGTATCAAAATCTATTAGTATAAGTTGAATTTTGACTTATGAATTATATGTTGATCTGTGTTACAAGAGTCGTACTCATTTAATTTTATTGTTTAAAATAAATCTTGAATACTGAAACAAGATGAAGATTCGTGTATTTTATTGGTTCTGGATTGGGTTCGATAACAACAATCATCTTCATCTACTTATTCTTCTCGTATTTAAAGACACTTTAACAGACCAGCTAGCATGAGTAGTCAGTCATCTCTGTGCCACATTTTTCTTTGTTCCCATATTACCCCTGTGGAACGCATTTCAGCATTTGCCTTGTTGGCAACAAGTAAAGCAAGCCCTCATGCATAAATTCTTCTTCGAAACGTTTCTACACCTCAACGCACACCTTGTCCCGCACCCTGCACGTAATAATCTTTTTTATTATACGCAAAATATGTAAGTGGACACCCTTTCCACCATATGATATAATTTATTTACCATTTCTATCATTTTGTACTTCAAATTCAAAAAGGTCACATGTCTCCGGATGTAAAGTGACTGCTGCCTGAATTCAGTTTCACAAGATTCAAAATTGACGACTGACTCATTGATATACACAATTTTCGTGTGGTCTTATGTGTCATAGGGTTACACGAAAATTAATCAATTTTTGTGTAAATTAAAAAAATTAAATTTGTTGGGTTTACACAAGAATTGATCAATTTTCATTACCCCTATGAAACATAATATTATATAAAAATTGTGTATGTCACTGAATGCGTCATTCATTTTGACTAGACATGGGGTAGGCAGCCCCATAAATGTCTCATCAAATGGAATAAAATTGAGGTACTTTGACTTTTACTATAAATTGAAGTATTTTGATTATTTTCTTATCTTGAGTGGTAGAAAGGAATCACTTTATATCAATTGTGGTAGCTTCGGTGATGAAGCCTTCACTATAACCATTTTAAGCCTAGTGGTTATATGCCTATATATATCTCACAAAATTGTACCTCAAATGACAACATATTTTTCGCTCTAGTATAAAACTTGAGATTTTATTATTTAAGTTAAGTTGGAACTTAAGGGAAAAAAAAAAAAAAAGATTCTTTACATCTTACTACACCAACGGGCGGGTTCTGGGACAGGCCAAAAAAATTCAGATCTGGGACCCCCGCCCCGTGAACCCGGCGGGTTATCCGTCCCGACCCGCTTTATTTTAAAAAAAAAATTGTGTTTTTTTTCCCATTTATGAAGTTGATAAATTTTATTATCCTACTAAATATATGTATTTCGACATATTTCGACGCCATCCAGTAATAAGGGTACAGGCATAGGCAGAAATAGGATATCTAGTAATCACAAGACACAAAGCAAGATAGAAGAAATCCATTCAACAATGGGTTAAGAAAGCAAATTCTCACAGTTTGGACAATAATGAACCAAACCTATCAGCATTTGCTCTAATTTAATTTTTGACAAATGAACAAGTTTCATAAATTGCATAAGATAAGATATTTGCAGTAAAATTTGAAATCATTAAATTAGAGCACAATTGGCAAGACTGTTTACCTGGGGGTTTGGGGCGGATGGGGCGGGGAGGTCGAAATGGAGGAATGCGTACTGCATCTCTGTCCTTATCCTCTATAACTGTATTACAAGTTACAACCCTCAGGCTTCTCATTAAATATTAATATTATATATATATACCTCAGAGAAATCTTATGAATCTTACTTTTTTAACTTTTTTTATATGTTAAAATCACTACATATGCCTATTTACCTCAAATTACTAGATATTTTTCACTCTGGTAAAAAACTCAGATTTTATTATTTAAATTAAGTTTACCTTCTCTATTTCTTGGTCGTTGTACCGTAGGCGGCGAGCTCTTGTAGACCGAACCCTGTTTAACAAAACAAGCCACAAATAAATTCAAATCTTGCATAACACTTTAGTACTTATAACATATTTCAAGACCTAATGTATGTATATGTTTTTTCCTATATATAGTCTAAATATTATTATTAAAATTACCTCACTAAGGATTTCATCTTCCCATGCTGATGAAACCTTGCAAACAAAAAAAAATAAAAAATAAACATTAAGGATCCATAATCATAATCATATTCACATCAAAAGAACAAAATGTAAGCATTTTTTGTGTAAATAAACAAGGGCCATTTTACATTACCGTGAGAAGAAAACAGGCAAGAACAAAGAAGACAGCTTTTGAAGACATTTTGGATGATTCAAGAAGAGACACTTTCTGTATGTATATATAAAGAGTTGCTAGCAAAGAATATTGGCAGCAATGAGACAACTGAGTCCATGTCAGCAGAGACAGAGCTAGGGGGACCGGCGGCGGCTGCTGCCGCCCCTCAAATTTTCTCACCGAACTACTTATATATACGTATATAATGTAATTGTAGTTAAAAATACGGATTTCGTTCCCCTCGAATTTCAAAGTTTTGATAAATATCCCAAAAAAAATATTTCATCCCTCGTTATCAAATCCTGGCTCCGTCCCTGCATGTCAGATCACATGTGGTTGAGCATTAGTCAAAGTTGTCTGCTGTTGGATTTTTAATCTATTAAAAAATTTGGAGTGAGATATTAGTAGACAGTGGTGCACATGAGTTGTTTCTTGCAAGTTGCAAAGGTAAGACAATTGTATTTTTTTAATAATATATATATATATATATATTTTTTTTTTTTTTTTTGGCTCATCTACATTGGTAAACTCGAGTAATTTGTTTTTATGCTTCCCCAAACTTCCCCAAAATGTCTGTAGAGAGCAATACAAGCGTCATGTTGCACCCTATAAGATGAGGGAAGTTTCACTAATTTACGATCTGAATTGATTATGAATGTAACTGACTCAAATCGTTTCGTGAACTACTCGAAGTTCAATTCGATAAAAATTTGTTCGAAATATTATACTATGTGAAATCGTGAAACGATTTCACGAATAGTTATTGTGAGACAGAGTTCTATCACCCACAAACAACATATGAATTGTAGGGTTTGAGTTGTGGCTTAACCCGTCTCACGCAATACAAAAAATTATCAGTGAGATGGTCTCACAAGAGACTCGCTCATATTATGATTAGTTAAAGTAAACAAACAAACTCAAACTTAGATGATATTAGGCTCGTTCTCATCAGAAGATCTGTGACTAGTTCATAAAATATAATATTACTGTTTGACATTTTGATATATATATTTTTATATTATTACTTATGATAAATATATAAATATCTAATTATAGATATTTTATAATTAAATTATAGATTTTAGATAATATATTATTATTTTTAAAATATATAACTTTTTGTATTAATGAGTTGATGAATAGTATAATTAATTTTATATTTATTGAGTTTGTTGGTGCTCAATTAAGTTCGAATTCATTCGATAAATAGACAAATCGAATTCAAACACTCAATAATTCGATTTCGTTCAATTCAATTATATCTTTAAAACTCGGTTTAACATGGGCCACATGAAATACCACAGTGGATATAGTGAATAACAAACAATACTCATAAATTAAGACATGATTGAACAGATACAGAAACACAATGTTAACCCCTGCTCATCCGACCAGATTCCTAACCAGTATGAATAAGAAAAATCGGGTACTAAACCGAGTCAAAATCACCTCACAAGAATAGGCCGGAACCGACCAGGTGTGCCGACCCGACCCGACCAGAATAATTCATGCCGACGAAACCAGGTCCGGCCACCCGAGCCGACCAGTTTGGGTCATCCCGACCAGAACGGATTCTGCGAGGATAAGTCTGATACACAGAGACATACTTGAGGAATAATGAGGACCAGAAAAAAGAGATAAACCACAATCGGAAGGGCAGAGAAGAGTTGGAATATTTCAAGAGAGATTCTACATGAAAGGAAACAAATCAAGATCAAATCATATCCGATTTAGATAGGATTTAATCTGTTTTTTTCCTTATTTGTATCTTAAAATCGGGGGATTTAAGTCTTATTCACTAAGTTTCGTATCATTACGTTTAACCTATAAATAGGGCCTTAAATCCTCGTTTGGGGGCCCGAAAATCATTGTATTAAAGCAATTAGAGAGCATTTTTCTCTCAATTCTTATATAAAAAACGTTATGTCCGACCAAAACTGACTGGCCAGAACAAGCCTAGCCAAATTGCCCGAGTAGGCATCGGGCACAGTGCTTTTATTATTTCATTCGATTTCTATACTTTAATTCGGTTCGATTTCTTTGAGCCGAATCGATACTCTTTGGTGTTTGGCTAAGATTTTGTGCTCTATAAAATCTGACATCAACACACAAGTCTAAGTAAAAACAAGAGACAAATACTAGGAAGAAATAACACAAGAAAAGTATTTTTAGATCAACTAAAATGAATTATATTTTTAGGGGCACTTGACAAGGTATCCGGGGAACAAAACTTTATCCCATTTGCTGCATTTTGCGAATCAAGGTACCCATTTGAACTTAGCACAACATGGGGTACAAGTTCTCATGCACGGTCTTTTGGGGCCAATCGGCTTGCAATATGATGAACACATCACCACACATCCTACAGTGTATGTCAAAATTACTTCGTTGTACAAACAAAGATTTTGAATTTAAAAAAAAAGATAGATTTAACGACTATTTGTATTTATACCATATGGTGCGTATGCAGGCGCCTTTGTTGGGGAGTAGATCGGAGCATGAGCCGGAACATAGACGGGGTTTTTAGTCGGTGCATGAAATGGAGCCGGGGTGGGAGAATGGATTGGGGCCTTAGTCGGGGCATGATGGTGGTGGTGGTGATGCTTCTATAACATGATACATGAAAATCATATTGATAATTTATGATGAAAAATTTAAATATACATATATACAATGAAATTATTTTAAATGACACGTTATTTTTAAACTAAAAAGTTCTTTTCCAAAAAAAAGTTTGCAGAGTTATACAAACTCACCATTTTTGTAACCACGAGCACGAAAACGATAAGAAAAAAGATCGATTTGGGAGCCATTTTCGACGATGAAGAAGGCAAGCTTACACAAGAAGATAAAACAAAATCAAATTTGATCTAATTGTATTATTTACTATGAATACTGATGGATTTTATGGTGAGCAAGAGTGATGTTTATATAGAGTCCGACTCGGTGGCGACCCGGGAGAGCTGCCTGGCGGCGATTTCTGGGCTGAGTCAGGGCGGGTTGAGGTTCAGGGTGCTGGCGAAGGAGGCGGGGGCGGAGGAGGTGTTGAAGAAGGCCGAGGAAACGGTGAGTGATCGAGCCAAGGAGAATGTGAGGAGGATATTGGAGGTAATGAATGAGAAGGACGAAGAAGATGAAGAGATTGATTGGGAGGAGTTGCTTAACTCGGAGTCGTGACTCAGGCTGAGTTTACAGGTCAGATTTTACTTGCATTTGGTGTTGTTGATTGTGCAGAGGGATAGTAATTAGGTGTGGGGTTTTTGACATGGCTTCTGTTGCTATGCTTTGTCTCTGTTTCAAGAGTAAATATTGTGAATGAAGAATTTTGATGAGGGGTGTAAATTCGACAAGTGCTTAATTTGAAAGATTGAACGTGAGATTCATGATCCACTTTTGATACTAATTTAGCTTCATTTTGTCTTGATGATCGTCTTACATAGTAGGATAAAGGCTTAGTTAGCATTGGCTTTCGTTGATTTGAGCCACGTATGGCGGGTGATGTTCATGTTGTTGCGATTGCCTCGTCTTACAAGTGTAAATTGTGATTACCAGCATGAGTAGTCAGTCATCTCTGAATATCATTGGCCACATTTTTCTTTGTTCCCATATTACCCCTGTGGAACGCAGTTGCATTGTTTGCATTGTTGGCAGCAAGCTTGGCACGCCTTCACGCATACATTCTTACTCGAATTTTTTTGAAGACATTTTGGATATATGATTCAAGAAGAGAGACACTTTAAATATATATGAAGAGTTGCTAGCAAAGAATATTGGCAGCAATGAGTCAACTGAGTCCATGTGCGATTACTGTGGGTGAGCATTAGTCAAAGTTGTCTGCTGTTGGATTTTTAATCTATTAAAATATTTGGAGTGAGATATTAATTAGTAGACAGTGGTGCACACGAGGACGAAAATATCGGAACCGATAATTGATTTTACGGATATATCGATTTCAGTGGAAAATATGAAAATTTTGTAAAAAATTTGAAAAAATATGTGTACTAATATACAAAATATTATAACTAACATTAATAGATATATTAAATTTAAAATTACAAATAAAATGATATATTTACAATAAATATAGAGATACACTAATATTATTATATTCATCATAATCCTTTTATTAAATTTCAAAAAATTAACTAAATTTAATTAAATTATGAGAGAACCTAAATGAAAGAGTACTAATTTATTTTTAAACAATTTAACTAAATTTATATAAAATAATTGTTTGCTCCATTCATAGACAAAAATATAGATATATAAAAAGAGAAAGATAAATAACTCAATTTTAATAGATATCCTTCAAATACATTATAAAAAGATTCATAATAAAAAAGAAAAAAAAATCACTTAAAATAAATTAATAATGAAAAATAAAAAAATAAATCAATATCATTTTAAAAGAAAAAAAAAGAAAAAAAAAAACAGAAAAGTCAAATGCAGCCGGCAGCCGCCAGAAAGCAAAACAAAAAAGAAAAAACAAAATAAAACTGAAACCTATTATAATATCGCAATATTTTGATCGAAATTGATATATTTCCGATATTTCAAAAATATATCGCGATATATCAAGATATTTTGATGGAAATAAAACTGAAACCTATTATAATATCGATCCCTTCATTTTTGCGATATTTCATTTCGCGATTTTTTGTTCCATTGGTGCACATGAGGCGTTTCCTGCAAGTTGCAAAGGTTATTAAAAATTTTGGAGTGAGATATTAGTAGACAGTGGTGCCCATGAGGTGTTTCTTGCAAGTTGTAAAGGTAAGACAATTGTATTCTTTTAATAATGTAAATAAATATATATATACATATATATATTGGTGGGCTCGTCTACATTACGGTTGTAAAAGAATCAAACTTTTTTGATTCGATTCGATATTCGAATTCGAATATACTAATTCGAATTCGAAAAATGCAAATAAGAATGCCAATAAGAATATTTTTTTATATTCGAATATTATCCGAATATGAATATGAATATAATCATATTCGATTCGAGTATTCGCGAATATATTCGAATAATATATATATATATATATATATTTCATTTTTTTCCGTGTAATAGTTCATAATTTTTTGTGTAATTATTCATAATTCGCTGTTCAATTGTCCATGTAACAATTCAAGAAATAAATAAATTAAAGTAATATGACTCAATGACATGTGTTGGCACCGCCTAATTGAACAATCCCATCAACGACTATTCACATGAAGACCGGTCAAGAAATGTGATATTTTTGTAACTTCTCTTATATTTTAGTGTACATTCATCAATAGTCTATATTTTAGTGTACTACCTCCGTCCCGACTCAATTTGCCTACTTTGACCGGGCGCAGAGGTTAAGAAAATACAGTTGACTCAAGTGGATATAGTTACTTTTTGCTTTTAAGACTTTATGGAGGGTTTGGATTAGTGTTTTTTTTTTTTGCCATTTATAGGCTGACAAGTTGAGTTGGGATAAACCGAAATGACAAGTAGACAAGTTGGTGGGACAGAGAGAGTATTTTTTTTCCCACTATTTTAAAAAAGTGTACAGTTGGTCATTCTCTCTCTCGTGTGTGTGTGTATATATATATATAAAGAGTTGCTAGCAAATAATATTGGTAGCAATGAGACAACTAAGTCCATGTCAGATCACATGTGGTTAGGGGTGGAAATCGGAACGGAATTTCCGATATCCGCCAAATTCGATCCGAAATTTTCTGATTTTGGAACGAATATTTTTAATCCGAAATTCGAAAATCCAATTACCGATTTTTCTGAAAATTTTTGGATGGAAATCGAAATTAGTTTTAAAATTTTCAAAAATTCCGAAATCCGATCCGAAATATTTCCGAAATTCAATTTTCGCAAATTCCGATTTCCAATCCGAAATTATAATATGTAGAGTAAATAGAGGCATTTGAGAATCGAACACGAGACCTCTCACATTCAAAGTACGAAATTTACCATCAAACCAATAGTAATTGTTGTAAATAATTCAAACATTTTATACTAAATACTATTTGCCATAGAAGAATACTCTATACTATATAATATATTTTATATACTTTATACTATATTATAGTATATAATTATATTATATAATATATGTATATAGTATAGTTTATACTATAATTTTATTTTATACTATATACTATAGTTTATACTGTAGTTTTTTAGTACTCCCCCAATCCCACTCAAATTAGCACATTTTTCATTTTTGTCCGTCCTAATCAGATTTGCACACTCAAAAAATGGCAAATAAAATCTACACAAAAGTGTCTTTTACTATTCAACTTATTCACAATTTTAACTACAAAAACAGCTTTTTCTTAACCTCCGTGCCCGTCCCTACGTGCAAATTTGAACGGGACGGGGGGAGTATTATTTTATAATATATACTGTATATTATAGTTTATACTATAGTTTTTTTAATTATAGTACATTATATACTACATACTATATACTATATGCTATAGAAGAATACTATATACTTTATGCTATATATACTATATACTATATGTATATAGTACAATTTATACTATATACTACAGTTTATATTGTAATTTTTTTAATTATACTATATTATATATTGCATAATATATACTACATACTATATACTTTATACTATATACTATATGCTATAGAAGAATATTTTATACTAAATACCATATAATATATACTTTATACTATATATTATATAAAATAAAAAGTGAATATCTAATTTCAAAGGTAAATATATCATAAATTTCATTAAAAATGAAAACATTTTATATAATAGGAATAATGACAAAGAAAATTATACAAATTATAAAACAAGTATTTTAAATATCGAAGGATTTCGAACAAAGCATTATCATAAATCATAATATAGATTCAAATATTCATTTGATTTGAGCTTCCTAAAAAAAAATAACTTAATAAATATGAATTAATAAGTATAATTACTTACAAAATGATAATAGTTTATAATATAGTTTTATAGTTTTATTTTATACTATATACTATATACTATTCATATTAAACCTAATTAGTTTCACTTGATGTAATTTAGTGCAACAAATCAAATTTTTAATTAATGTTTTTATAATTCCGAAAATTTCCGAAAATTTTTGAAAATTTACGAATTTCTGAATTTTTTAATTTCCAAAATTTCAGAAAAAAATTCCGAAATTTCTGAAAATTCCAAAATCCGATTCGAAATATTTCCGAAAATTCCGAAATATTTCTGAAATTTAATTTTTGGAAATTCCGATCCGAATATAAAATGTAGAATAGAGGCATTTGAGAATCAAACTCAAAACCTCTCACACTCAAAGCAAGAAACTTACCACTAAACCAATAATTCATGTTGTAAATGATTCAAACATTTTATACTATATACTATATGCTATAAAAGAATACTATATACTATATAATATATTTTATATACTTTATACTATATACTATATCTATAGTAAATAGTATAAACTATAGTTTATAAATATACTATATACTATATGTATATAATATAGTTTATACTATAGTTTTATTTTATACATATATACGATATTTTTTTAGTTTTATTTTATTGTTTTTACTATATACTATAATATGACTCAAGTCACTCAACGTAATAGACAAAAGATAATAGACAACATTTTCGATTTTTAAATAGCAAAATATAATAAGTAAATATATCATATATTTTTTATATAAAATAAAAAGTAAATATCTAATTTCAAAGGTAAATATATCATAAATTTCATTAAAAATGATAACATTTTATATAAATTTATTATTTTAATGATAAAATATATGGATAAATTAGCCTAAATAGTTTACGAAGTTATAAAAGTTTAACTATACTAAACTTGAGTTCAGCTTCTTTATTTTATGAGTTTTATAATTGAGTTCGAGCTTAGTTTGTTAATGTTAGTAATAAGTAGTAGTATAGTACAGTTAGCGAAATAATAGGAATAATGACAAAGAAAATTATACAAATTATAAAACAAGTATTTTAAATATTGAAGGATTTCGAACAAAGTATTATCATAAATCATAATACAGATTCAAATATTCATTCGATTTAAGCTTACTGAAAGAAAAATAATTCAATAAGTATGAATTAATAAGCATGATTTCTTACAAAATGATAAATAGTTTATAATATAGTTTTATAGTTTTATTTTATACTATATAATATATAATATATATTATTATATACTTTGTACTATATACTATATGCTATAGAAGAATATTATATACTATATACTATATACTATATATTATATATTTAATACTATATGCTATAGTATATAGTATATACTATATATTATATATTTCCGAAAATTTTTGAATTTTTCAGAAATTTTCAAATTTCTGAAAAATTTCTGAAAATTCCGAAATTCGAAAATTCCGAAATCGGATTGGGTTTTACAATTCCGAGAATTTCGAATCGGAAATTGGAATAGTTTTTTCATTTCCGAAAAGTTTTGGAATTTTTCCGAAACACCCTATTTTCGATCCGTCCGATTTCCACCCCTACATGTGGTTGAGCATTAGTCAAAGTTGTCTGCTGTTGGATTTTTAGGGGGTGTTTGCAAAAACTTTTGACAGCTTAAATCAAAAGCAGACTTCCAGTTACTTTTTCAGCTTAAATAAGTGATTAAAAGCTGTGGGAATTTTTTACAAACACCCCCTTAATCTATTAAAAAATTTGGAGTGAGATATTAATTAGTAGACAGTGGTGCACATGAGGTGTTTCTTGCAAGTTGCAAAGGTAAGACAATTGTATTTTTTTAATTATATATATATATATATATATATATATATATTAAGGCTCGTCTACATTGATAAACTCAAGTAATTTGTTTTTATGCTTCCCCAAACTTCCCCAAAATGTCTGTCGAAAGCAATACAAGCGTCAATGCGTCATGTTGCACCCTGACTTGATTATGAATGTAAATGAATCAAATCGATTCTTGAACTAGCTACTTGAAGTTCAATTCGATAAAAATTCGTTCGAAATTGTATATTGTGATACAAAAATTCATGTGAGACGGTTTCACGGATAGTTACCATGAGAAGAGCTCCATCACCTACAAATACTATATGAATTGTAGGGTTTTAGTTGTGGTTTGACTTATCTCACGCAATACAATAAATTATCCTTGAGACGGTCTAATAAGAGCCTCGCTCATATTATGATTCGTTAAAGTAAACAAAGAAATTCAAACTTGATGATATTAGTCTTGTTGGCTGGTGAGCCAGCTCATCAGAAGATCCATGACTAGTTCATAAAATATAATATTAATGTTTGACATTTTGATATATTTTATAATTAAATTATAGATTTTAGTGTGATACCCGAGGTTCTCACCATCTATTAAATTAAAACATTTCATGCATCATACGCATTTCGTGCTATTTATGTGTTACGTGTGAACATGCATGGTTATATTTTGTGTTTAATTAACTGAATTATCCAAGGGCGGATCCTTGGGGGCTTTAGCCCCCCCTAACTTTTTAAAAAAATTTAAATTTTATATATATTTATTAACTAAAATTAATTTTATATCAATTAAGCCCCCCAAAAATAATTCAGTTATAATAAAGGGACACCCACAAGTTAGATTTATTATTATTTTATATATAAGTGGTCTCAATCTATCCACATTATTATTGTTATTTGCTATTTTTAATAAATTTCTCTCTCCTCTTTCAAAAAATTTTGTGTGAGAGATTATTGCATTTTTGAATATTAAACATATATATCCATGTCATATTATTTTTTTCTCTTTAGCCCCCCCAAAAAAATCGGTCTAGCTCCACCCCTAGAATTATCTACATGCTCTTACATAATTGGTTAAGATTATAATAATGTTAGAATTTAAATTTATACATATGTGTTCACACGTGTGTGTTATATAGAAATGAGAAATGAGATTTAATTAATATTATAATATATATATATATATATATATATATATAATAAAAGAAAAGAATAAAAAAGGAAAAGAATAAAAAAAATAAACTTATAAAGAAAGCGGTGAGGTGGTGGAAAAGAAAGGAAATAAAGAAAAAAGAAAGAGCGGCAAGGATAGAAATAGAGAGAGAGAAAGAAAGAAAAACAGAGGAAAGAAAGAACAGAAAAGAAAAAGAAGAAGGGTTTGTGAATTTCAGGTTCGTTTCTTTACTTTTTTGCTTCAGATTTTGAGGGGGAGCTCGTGGTGACATGCTTTTCGATTTGATCGGAGTGAATTCCTAAAGTTTATCCTAAAAAGGTACAAAGAGATTAATGAATTAGATATATCTCGAGTTATCGTAATTCGTTGGATGTTTTGGTAACTTTATAGGCTAAATTGGGGAAAACTTAAAACATGAAACTTATAGCCCTATCTCTTAGCTAAACCCAGAAAAAAACCGTGGATGACTCGGTTAAATGTTGAGTGAGATAATGTCAAAAGAATGAAGGTTGCTAGAATTTGGTATTATATGTGAAATAAATAATTCAAATATTATTGATTCGAGATAAAAGATGTTTTAATGGACGATTTTATTACGAACTTCATCAAAATTCTATCTTTAAATTTACAATCGTTCATTTTCATTATTTTACCTTCCAAGTCATCGCTAGTCATTTCAATTGTTCTTATGACCAGAAAAGACATTAAAGGAAATAAGGAAATATGAATTATTAGGTTTGCTACCAATAAAGTCCGAGAAGTGAATTGGAAGCGTATATAACCAAAAATTTTGGAATTTTAGGTAAGTAAAAATTCATTTGTAACTACAATGCATAGACATAGTATTTTATGTGTTTATTTGTGTTATGTGATAATAGTATATGTGAATTTGTGTTACTTGATATGGGTGATTATTTTTTATATGTGGTTAAAGAGGATGTTCTAGTATTGAATTTGTTCATAGCATTCATGAGCATAGATAGTTGTATGTATAGAACATGGTGAGTTTGTGTGCACATCATATCATACAAAGAGCAAAGTTAAAGCAAAGTTGACCACTATTAGTACATCGAGGCCGGTAACGGCTTTCATAGTAAAAGTGTGCCTATAGCATGCGAGCCGTGGTTATGGTTCGAAGATATTGGGCCATAAACATGACTTTAAAGCAAAGTAAAGTAAAGTATAAAGTTTTTGAGCTAGCTCCTTTCCGATGTACTGTAGATGGGTCAAGGGTCCAACATAGTAAAAGATATCAAAGCCATGCATTCACGGCATTCTTAAAGTCCTTACAGTCATTTGTATGACAGTGCATGCATGATTTCTGCTTACTGAGCTTTAGCTCACCTAGTTTATGCATTGTAGGTGAGTCTGGTGACGTTTGATGAGTTGTTGGCCTTGCTAGTATGTTGATGCTTTGACAAGCTTTGAGAGTGTATATACATGGATTACGACTTCCGGGGCTAAACCATGGGCTTATTTTGCTTTTGGCTGTGTTGGTCCTTAATTTTGGATATGTACATAACTGTTGAGTCACATGATTGTATGTTGGAAACATGATATCTCTGATGACAGTTTGCTGTAAAGTATGGCTTATGCTCTGGTATAGATGAGGTGTTGCTTGTGATATGTCGTTTTTGTTATTTTGTTATTTGTTAGTTTGAAAAAAAAATATAGTCACTTTTTCAGGAGTTTGCGTATCGAGTATCTTATAAAAGTGGGTGTGATATTTAGATAATATATTATTATTTTTAAAATATATAACTTTTTGTGTTAATGAGTTGATGAATAGTATAATTAATTTTATATTTATTGAGTTTGTTGGTGCTCAATTAAGTTCGAATTCGTTCGATAAATAGACAAATTGAATTCAAACACTCAATAATTCGATTCCGTTCGATTCAATTACATTTTTAAGACTCGATTTAACATGGGCCACATGAAATACCACAGTGGATATAGTGAATAACAAACAATACTCATAAATTAAGACATGATTGAACAGATACAGAAACACAAGACTAAGTAAAAACAAGAGACAAATACTAGGAAGAAATAACACAAGAAAAGTATTTTTAGATCAACTAAAATGGATTATATTTTTAGGGGCACTTGACAAGGTATCCACGGATCAACACGCGGTACAAGTTCTCATGCATGGTCTTTTTGGGCTAATCGGCTTGCAATATGATGAACACATCGCCACACATCCTGCAGTGTATGTCAAAATTACTTCGTTGTACAACAAAGATTTTGAATTTTGAAAAAAAGATAGATTTAATGACTATTTGTATTTATACCATGTGGCGCGTATGCGGGCGCCTTTGTTGGGGAGTAGATCGGAGCATGAGCCGGAACATAGACGGGGTTTTTAGTCGGTGCATGAAATGGAGCCGGGGTGGGAGAATGGATTGGGGCCTTAGTCGGGGCATGATGGTGGTGGTGGTGATGCTTCTATAACATGATACATGAAAATCATATTGATAATTTATGATGAAAAATTTAAATATACATATATACAATGAAATTATTTTAAATGACACGTCATTTTTAAACTAAAAAGTTCTTTTCCAAAAAAAAGTTTGCAGAGTTATACAAACTCACCATTTTTGTAACCACGAGCACGAAAACGATAAGAAAAAAGATCGATTTGGGAGCCATTTTCGACGATGAAGAAGGCAAGCTTACACAAGAAGATAAAACAAAATCAAATTTGATCTAATTGTATTATTTACTATGAATACTGATGGATTTTATGGTGAGCAAGAGTGATGTTTATATAGAGTCCGACTCGGTGGCGACCCGGGAGAGCTGCCTGGCGGCGATTTCTGGGCTGAGTCAGGGCGGGTTGAGGTTCAGGGTGCTGGCGAAGGAGGCGGGGGCGGAGGAGGTGTTGAAGAAGGCCGAGGAAACGGTGAGTGATCGAGCCAAGGAGAATGTGAGGAGGATATTGGAGGTAATGAATGAGAAGGACGAAGAAGATGAAGAGATTCATTGGGAGGAGTTGCTTAACTCGGAGTCGTGACTCAGGCTGAGTTTACAGGTCAGATTTTACTTGCATTTGGTGTTGTTGATTGTGCAGAGGGATTTTAATTAGCTGTGGGGTTTTTGACTTGGCTTCTGTTGCTATGCTTTGTCTCTGTTTCAAGAGAAAATATTGTGAATGAAGAATTTTGATGAGGGGTGTAAATTCGACAAGTGCTTAATTTGAAAGATTGAACGTGAGATTCATGATCCACTTTTGATACTAATTTAGCTTCATTTGTTATGAATACCATCTGAAATCCTGCAAACTAGATGAATCTGATCAAGTTCTTCGTTATAACTTCCTTTACAAGACAGAATTCACAGATTTTTGTCTTGATCATAGTAGGATAAAGGCTTAGTTAGCATTGGCTTTCGTTGATTCCAAGTCGAATTGTTTTTACACCTCCTTACCACACACACTGGAATGCACATTGACCCTGCACGTAATTAATATTCTCTTTTATTTTATTACAGAAGCTCTAATTTAAAATTTGAAATCATTAAATTAGGACATAATTGACAAGACTGTTCTGGTACCTGGGGGGCGGCGAACCGGAACCTTGGGGGTGCCCTTGGGGGGAAACTTGGGGACACAATTGCATCTATTGCTGTATTACAAGTTACAACCCTCAGGCTTCTCATTAAATATTAATCTTATGAATCTTACTTTTATAACTGTTTTTATATGTTTTTATATTTTATTATTTAAATTAAGTTGCAACTTAGGAAAAAAAAAATGTTAAGGTTGATTCTAGATGGTAACAAGTTTACCTTCTCTATATCGATTTTACAGATATACAGATAATTGATTTTACGGATATATCGATTTCAGTGGAAATATCAGATTTTTCTTTTAAAATATGAAAATTTTGTAAAAAATTTGAAAAAATATGTGTACTAATATACAAAATATTATAACTAACATTAATACATATATTGAATTTAAAATTACAAATAAAATGATATATTTACAATAAATATAGAGATACACTAATATTATTATATTCATCATAATCCTTTTATTAAATTTCAAAAAATTAACTAAATTTAATTAAATTATGAGAGAACCTAAATGAAAGAGTACTAATTTATTTTTAAACAATTTAACTAAATTTATATAAAATAATTGGTTGCTCCATTCATAGACAAAAATATAGATATATAAAAAGAGAAAGATAAATAACTCAATTTTAATAGATATCCTTCAAATACATTATAAAAAGATTCATAATAAAAAAGAAAAAAAAATCACTTAAAATAAATTAATAATGAAAAATAAAAAAATAAATCAATATCATTTTAAAAGAAAAAAAAAGAAAAAAAAAAACAGAAAAGTCAAATGCAGCCGGCAGCCGCCAGAAAGCAAAACAAAAAAGAAAAAACAAAATAAAACTGAAACCTATTATAATATCGCAATATTTTGATCGAAATTGATATATTTCCGATATTTCAAAAATATATCGCGATATATCAAGATATTTTGATGGAAATAAAACTGAAACCTATTATAATATCGATCCCTTCATTTTTGCGATATTTCATTTCGCGATTTTTTGTTCCATTGGTGCACATGAGGCGTTTCCTGCAAGTTGCAAAGGTTATTAAAAATTTTGGAGTGAGATATTAGTAGACAGTGGTGCCCATGAGGTGTTTCTTGCAAGTTGTAAAGGTAAGACAATTGTATTCTTTTAATAATGTAAATAAATATATATATACATATATATATTGGTGGGCTCGTCTACATTACGGTTGTAAAAGAATCAAACTTTTTTGATTCGATTCGATATTCGAATTCGAATATACTAATTCGAATTCGAAAAATGCAAATAAGAATGCCAATAAGAATATTTTTTTATATTCGAATATTATCCGAATATGAATATGAATATAATCATATTCGATTCGAGTATTCGCGAATATATTCGAATAATATATATATATATATATATATTTCATTTTTTTCCGTGTAATAGTTCATAATTTTTTGTGTAATTATTCATAATTCGCTGTTCAATTGTCCATGTAACAATTCAAGAAATAAATAAATTAAAGTAATATGACTCAATGACATGTGTTGGCACCGCCTAATTGAACAATCCCATCAACGACTATTCACATGAAGACCGGTCAAGAAATGTGATATTTTTGTAACTTCTCTTATATTTTAGTGTACATTCATCAATAGTCTATATTTTAGTGTACTACCTCCGTCCCGACTCAATTTGCCTACTTTGACCGGGCACAGAGGTTAAGAAAATACAGTTGACTCAAGTGGATATAGTTACTTTTTGCTTTTAAGACTTTATGGAGGGTTTGGATTAGTGTTTTTTTTTTTTGCCATTTATAGGCTGACAAGTTGAGTTGGGATAAACCGAAATGACAAGTAGACAAGTTGGTGGGACAGAGAGAGTATTTTTTTTCCCACTATTTTAAAAAAGTGTACAGTTGGTCATTCTCTCTCTCGTGTGTGTGTGTATATATATATATAAAGAGTTGCTAGCAAATAATATTGGTAGCAATGAGACAACTAAGTCCATGTCAGATCACATGTGGTTAGGGGTGGAAATCGGAACGGAATTTCCGATATCCGCCAAATTCGATCCGAAATTTTCTGATTTTGGAACGAATATTTTTAATCCGAAATTCGAAAATCCAATTACCGATTTTTCTGAAAATTTTTGGATGGAAATCGAAATTAGTTTTAAAATTTTCAAAAATTCCGAAATCCGATCCGAAATATTTCCGAAATTCAATTTTCGCAAATTCCGATTTCCAATCCGAAATTATAATATGTAGAGTAAATAGAGGCATTTGAGAATCGAACACGAGACCTCTCACATTCAAAGTACGAAATTTACCATCAAACCAATAGTAATTGTTGTAAATAATTCAAACATTTTATACTAAATACTATTTGCCATAGAAGAATACTCTATACTATATAATATATTTTATATACTTTATACTATATTATAGTATATAATTATATTATATAATATATGTATATAGTATAGTTTATACTATAATTTTATTTTATACTATATACTATAGTTTATACTGTAGTTTTTTAGTACTCCCCCAATCCCACTCAAATTAGCACATTTTTCATTTTTGTCCGTCCTAATCAGATTTGCACACTCAAAAAATGGCAAATAAAATCTACACAAAAGTGTCTTTTACTATTCAACTTATTCACAATTTTAACTACAAAAACAGCTTTTTCTTAACCTCCGTGCCCGTCCCTACGTGCAAATTTGAACGGGACGGGGGGAGTATTATTTTATAATATATACTGTATATTATAGTTTATACTATAGTTTTTTTAATTATAGTACATTATATACTACATACTATATACTATATGCTATAGAAGAATACTATATACTTTATGCTATATATACTATATACTATATGTATATAGTACAATTTATACTATATACTACAGTTTATATTGTAATTTTTTTAATTATACTATATTATATATTGCATAATATATACTACATACTATATACTTTATACTATATACTATATGCTATAGAAGAATATTTTATACTAAATACCATATAATATATACTTTATACTATATATTATATAAAATAAAAAGTGAATATCTAATTTCAAAGGTAAATATATCATAAATTTCATTAAAAATGAAAACATTTTATATAATAGGAATAATGACAAAGAAAATTATACAAATTATAAAACAAGTATTTTAAATATCGAAGGATTTCGAACAAAGCATTATCATAAATCATAATATAGATTCAAATATTCATTTGATTTGAGCTTCCTAAAAAAAAATAACTTAATAAATATGAATTAATAAGTATAATTACTTACAAAATGATAATAGTTTATAATATAGTTTTATAGTTTTATTTTATACTATATACTATATACTATTCATATTAAACCTAATTAGTTTCACTTGATGTAATTTAGTGCAACAAATCAAATTTTTAATTAATGTTTTTATAATTCCGAAAATTTCCGAAAATTTTTGAAAATTTACGAATTTCTGAATTTTTTAATTTCCAAAATTTCAGAAAAAAATTCCGAAATTTCTGAAAATTCCAAAATCCGATTCGAAATATTTCCGAAAATTCCGAAATATTTCTGAAATTTAATTTTTGGAAATTCCGATCCGAATATAAAATGTAGAATAGAGGCATTTGAGAATCAAACTCAAAACCTCTCACACTCAAAGCAAGAAACTTACCACTAAACCAATAATTCATGTTGTAAATGATTCAAACATTTTATACTATATACTATATGCTATAAAAGAATACTATATACTATATAATATATTTTATATACTTTATACTATATACTATATCTATAGTAAATAGTATAAACTATAGTTTATAAATATACTATATACTATATGTATATAATATAGTTTATACTATAGTTTTATTTTATACATATATACGATATTTTTTTAGTTTTATTTTATTGTTTTTACTATATACTATAATATGACTCAAGTCACTCAACGTAATAGACAAAAGATAATAGACAACATTTTCGATTTTTAAATAGCAAAATATAATAAGTAAATATATCATATATTTTTTATATAAAATAAAAAGTAAATATCTAATTTCAAAGGTAAATATATCATAAATTTCATTAAAAATGATAACATTTTATATAAATTTATTATTTTAATGATAAAATATATGGATAAATTAGCCTAAATAGTTTACGAAGTTATAAAAGTTTAACTATACTAAACTTGAGTTCAGCTTCTTTATTTTATGAGTTTTATAATTGAGTTCGAGCTTAGTTTGTTAATGTTAGTAATAAGTAGTAGTATAGTACAGTTAGCGAAATAATAGGAATAATGACAAAGAAAATTATACAAATTATAAAACAAGTATTTTAAATATTGAAGGATTTCGAACAAAGTATTATCATAAATCATAATACAGATTCAAATATTCATTCGATTTAAGCTTACTGAAAGAAAAATAATTCAATAAGTATGAATTAATAAGCATGATTTCTTACAAAATGATAAATAGTTTATAATATAGTTTTATAGTTTTATTTTATACTATATAATATATAATATATATTATTATATACTTTGTACTATATACTATATGCTATAGAAGAATATTATATACTATATACTATATACTATATATTATATATTTAATACTATATGCTATAGTATATAGTATATACTATATATTATATATTTCCGAAAATTTTTGAATTTTTCAGAAATTTTCAAATTTCTGAAAAATTTCTGAAAATTCCGAAATTCGAAAATTCCGAAATCGGATTGGGTTTTACAATTCCGAGAATTTCGAATCGGAAATTGGAATAGTTTTTTCATTTCCGAAAAGTTTTGGAATTTTTCCGAAACACCCTATTTTCGATCCGTCCGATTTCCACCCCTACATGTGGTTGAGCATTAGTCAAAGTTGTCTGCTGTTGGATTTTTAGGGGGTGTTTGCAAAAACTTTTGACAGCTTAAATCAAAAGCAGACTTCCAGTTACTTTTTCAGCTTAAATAAGTGATTAAAAGCTGTGGGAATTTTTTACAAACACCCCCTTAATCTATTAAAAAATTTGGAGTGAGATATTAATTAGTAGACAGTGGTGCACATGAGGTGTTTCTTGCAAGTTGCAAAGGTAAGACAATTGTATTTTTTTAATTATATATATATATATATATATATTAAGGCTCGTCTACATTGATAAACTCAAGTAATTTGTTTTTATGCTTCCCCAAACTTCCCCAAAATGTCTGTCGAAAGCAATACAAGCGTCAATGCGTCATGTTGCACCCTGACTTGATTATGAATGTAAATGAATCAAATCGATTCTTGAACTAGCTACTTGAAGTTCAATTCGATAAAAATTCGTTCGAAATTGTATATTGTGATACAAAAATTCATGTGAGACGGTTTCACGGATAGTTACCATGAGAAGAGCTCCATCACCTACAAATACTATATGAATTGTAGGGTTTTAGTTGTGGTTTGACTTATCTCACGCAATACAATAAATTATCCTTGAGACGGTCTAATAAGAGCCTCGCTCATATTATGATTCGTTAAAGTAAACAAAGAAATTCAAACTTGATGATATTAGTCTTGTTGGCTGGTGAGCCAGCTCATCAGAAGATCCATGACTAGTTCATAAAATATAATATTAATGTTTGACATTTTGATATATTTTATAATTAAATTATAGATTTTAGTGTGATACCCGAGGTTCTCACCATCTATTAAATTAAAACATTTCATGCATCATACGCATTTCGTGCTATTTATGTGTTACGTGTGAACATGCATGGTTATATTTTGTGTTTAATTAACTGAATTATCCAAGGGCGGATCCTTGGGGGCTTTAGCCCCCCCTAACTTTTTAAAAAAATTTAAATTTTATATATATTTATTAACTAAAATTAATTTTATATCAATTAAGCCCCCCAAAAATAATTCAGTTATAATAAAGGGACACCCACAAGTTAGATTTATTATTATTTTATATATAAGTGGTCTCAATCTATCCACATTATTATTGTTATTTGCTATTTTTAATAAATTTCTCTCTCCTCTTTCAAAAAATTTTGTGTGAGAGATTATTGCATTTTTGAATATTAAACATATATATCCATGTCATATTATTTTTTTCTCTTTAGCCCCCCCAAAAAAATCGGTCTAGCTCCACCCCTAGAATTATCTACATGCTCTTACATAATTGGTTAAGATTATAATAATGTTAGAATTTAAATTTATACATATGTGTTCACACGTGTGTGTTATATAGAAATGAGAAATGAGATTTAATTAATATTATAATATATATATATATATATATATATATAATAAAAGAAAAGAATAAAAAAGGAAAAGAATAAAAAAAATAAACTTATAAAGAAAGCGGTGAGGTGGTGGAAAAGAAAGGAAATAAAGAAAAAAGAAAGAGCGGCAAGGATAGAAATAGAGAGAGAGAAAGAAAGAAAAACAGAGGAAAGAAAGAACAGAAAAGAAAAAGAAGAAGGGTTTGTGAATTTCAGGTTCGTTTCTTTACTTTTTTGCTTCAGATTTTGAGGGGGAGCTCGTGGTGACATGCTTTTCGATTTGATCGGAGTGAATTCCTAAAGTTTATCCTAAAAAGGTACAAAGAGATTAATGAATTAGATATATCTCGAGTTATCGTAATTCGTTGGATGTTTTGGTAACTTTATAGGCTAAATTGGGGAAAACTTAAAACATGAAACTTATAGCCCTATCTCTTAGCTAAACCCAGAAAAAAACCGTGGATGACTCGGTTAAATGTTGAGTGAGATAATGTCAAAAGAATGAAGGTTGCTAGAATTTGGTATTATATGTGAAATAAATAATTCAAATATTATTGATTCGAGATAAAAGATGTTTTAATGGACGATTTTATTACGAACTTCATCAAAATTCTATCTTTAAATTTACAATCGTTCATTTTCATTATTTTACCTTCCAAGTCATCGCTAGTCATTTCAATTGTTCTTATGACCAGAAAAGACATTAAAGGAAATAAGGAAATATGAATTATTAGGTTTGCTACCAATAAAGTCCGAGAAGTGAATTGGAAGCGTATATAACCAAAAATTTTGGAATTTTAGGTAAGTAAAAATTCATTTGTAACTACAATGCATAGACATAGTATTTTATGTGTTTATTTGTGTTATGTGATAATAGTATATGTGAATTTGTGTTACTTGATATGGGTGATTATTTTTTATATGTGGTTAAAGAGGATGTTCTAGTATTGAATTTGTTCATAGCATTCATGAGCATAGATAGTTGTATGTATAGAACATGGTGAGTTTGTGTGCACATCATATCATACAAAGAGCAAAGTTAAAGCAAAGTTGACCACTATTAGTACATCGAGGCCGGTAACGGCTTTCATAGTAAAAGTGTGCCTATAGCATGCGAGCCGTGGTTATGGTTCGAAGATATTGGGCCATAAACATGACTTTAAAGCAAAGTAAAGTAAAGTATAAAGTTTTTGAGCTAGCTCCTTTCCGATGTACTGTAGATGGGTCAAGGGTCCAACATAGTAAAAGATATCAAAGCCATGCATTCACGGCATTCTTAAAGTCCTTACAGTCATTTGTATGACAGTGCATGCATGATTTCTGCTTACTGAGCTTTAGCTCACCTAGTTTATGCATTGTAGGTGAGTCTGGTGACGTTTGATGAGTTGTTGGCCTTGCTAGTATGTTGATGCTTTGACAAGCTTTGAGAGTGTATATACATGGATTACGACTTCCGGGGCTAAACCATGGGCTTATTTTGCTTTTGGCTGTGTTGGTCCTTAATTTTGGATATGTACATAACTGTTGAGTCACATGATTGTATGTTGGAAACATGATATCTCTGATGACAGTTTGCTGTAAAGTATGGCTTATGCTCTGGTATAGATGAGGTGTTGCTTGTGATATGTCGTTTTTGTTATTTTGTTATTTGTTAGTTTGAAAAAAAAATATAGTCACTTTTTCAGGAGTTTGCGTATCGAGTATCTTATAAAAGTGGGTGTGATATTTAGATAATATATTATTATTTTTAAAATATATAACTTTTTGTGTTAATGAGTTGATGAATAGTATAATTAATTTTATATTTATTGAGTTTGTTGGTGCTCAATTAAGTTCGAATTCGTTCGATAAATAGACAAATTGAATTCAAACACTCAATAATTCGATTCCGTTCGATTCAATTACATTTTTAAGACTCGATTTAACATGGGCCACATGAAATACCACAGTGGATATAGTGAATAACAAACAATACTCATAAATTAAGACATGATTGAACAGATACAGAAACACAAGACTAAGTAAAAACAAGAGACAAATACTAGGAAGAAATAACACAAGAAAAGTATTTTTAGATCAACTAAAATGGATTATATTTTTAGGGGCACTTGACAAGGTATCCACGGATCAACACGCGGTACAAGTTCTCATGCATGGTCTTTTTGGGCTAATCGGCTTGCAATATGATGAACACATCGCCACACATCCTGCAGTGTATGTCAAAATTACTTCGTTGTACAACAAAGATTTTGAATTTTGAAAAAAAGATAGATTTAATGACTATTTGTATTTATACCATGTGGCGCGTATGCGGGCGCCTTTGTTGGGGAGTAGATCGGAGCATGAGCCGGAACATAGACGGGGTTTTTAGTCGGTGCATGAAATGGAGCCGGGGTGGGAGAATGGATTGGGGCCTTAGTCGGGGCATGATGGTGGTGGTGGTGATGCTTCTATAACATGATACATGAAAATCATATTGATAATTTATGATGAAAAATTTAAATATACATATATACAATGAAATTATTTTAAATGACACGTCATTTTTAAACTAAAAAGTTCTTTTCCAAAAAAAAGTTTGCAGAGTTATACAAACTCACCATTTTTGTAACCACGAGCACGAAAACGATAAGAAAAAAGATCGATTTGGGAGCCATTTTCGACGATGAAGAAGGCAAGCTTACACAAGAAGATAAAACAAAATCAAATTTGATCTAATTGTATTATTTACTATGAATACTGATGGATTTTATGGTGAGCAAGAGTGATGTTTATATAGAGTCCGACTCGGTGGCGACCCGGGAGAGCTGCCTGGCGGCGATTTCTGGGCTGAGTCAGGGCGGGTTGAGGTTCAGGGTGCTGGCGAAGGAGGCGGGGGCGGAGGAGGTGTTGAAGAAGGCCGAGGAAACGGTGAGTGATCGAGCCAAGGAGAATGTGAGGAGGATATTGGAGGTAATGAATGAGAAGGACGAAGAAGATGAAGAGATTCATTGGGAGGAGTTGCTTAACTCGGAGTCGTGACTCAGGCTGAGTTTACAGGTCAGATTTTACTTGCATTTGGTGTTGTTGATTGTGCAGAGGGATTTTAATTAGCTGTGGGGTTTTTGACTTGGCTTCTGTTGCTATGCTTTGTCTCTGTTTCAAGAGAAAATATTGTGAATGAAGAATTTTGATGAGGGGTGTAAATTCGACAAGTGCTTAATTTGAAAGATTGAACGTGAGATTCATGATCCACTTTTGATACTAATTTAGCTTCATTTGTTATGAATACCATCTGAAATCCTGCAAACTAGATGAATCTGATCAAGTTCTTCGTTATAACTTCCTTTACAAGACAGAATTCACAGATTTTTGTCTTGATCATAGTAGGATAAAGGCTTAGTTAGCATTGGCTTTCGTTGATTCCAAGTCGAATTGTTTTTACACCTCCTTACCACACACACTGGAATGCACATTGACCCTGCACGTAATTAATATTCTCTTTTATTTTATTACAGAAGCTCTAATTTAAAATTTGAAATCATTAAATTAGGACATAATTGACAAGACTGTTCTGGTACCTGGGGGGCGGCGAACCGGAACCTTGGGGGTGCCCTTGGGGGGAAACTTGGGGACACAATTGCATCTATTGCTGTATTACAAGTTACAACCCTCAGGCTTCTCATTAAATATTAATCTTATGAATCTTACTTTTATAACTGTTTTTATATGTTTTTATATTTTATTATTTAAATTAAGTTGCAACTTAGGAAAAAAAAAATGTTAAGGTTGATTCTAGATGGTAACAAGTTTACCTTCTCTATATCGATTTTACAGATATACAGATAATTGATTTTACGGATATATCGATTTCAGTGGAAATATCAGATTTTTCTTTTAAAATATGAAAATTTTGTAAAAAATTTGAAAAAATATGTGTACTAATATACAAAATATTATAACTAACATTAATACATATATTGAATTTAAAATTACAAATAAAATGATATATTTACAATAAATATAGAGATACACTAATATTATTATATTCATCATAATCCTTTTATTAAATTTCAAAAAATTAACTAAATTTAATTAAATTATGAGAGAACCTAAATGAAAGAGTACTAATTTATTTTTAAACAATTTAACTAAATTTATATAAAATAATTGGTTGCTCCATTCATAGACAAAAATATAGATATATAAAAAGAGAAAGATAAATAACTCAATTTTAATAGATATCCTTCAAATACATTATAAAAAGATTCATAATAAAAAAGAAAAAAAATAACTTAAAATAAAAAAATAAATCAATATCATTTTAAAAGAAAAAAAAGAAAAAAAAAACAGAAAAGTCAAATGCAGCCGGCAGCCACCAGAAAGCAAAACAAAAAAAGAAAAAAAAAATCTGCGCGTGCATGCAACCCTATTCGATATATGCAACCCTATTCGATATATCGCAATATTTTGACCGAAATTGATATATTTCCGATATTTCAAAAATATATCGCGATATAGCAAGATATTTTGGTGGAAATAAAACTGCAACCTATTATAATATCAATCCCTTCATTTTCGCGATATTTCATTTCACGATTTTTTGTTCCATTGGTGCAAATGAGGCGTTTCCTGCAAGTTGCAAAGGTTATTAAAAATTTTGGAGTGAGATATTAGTAGACAGTGGTGCCCATGAGGTGTTTCTTGCAAGTTGTAAAGGTAAGACAATTGTATTCTTTTAATAATATAAATATATATATATATATATTTTTATTTTTTTTATTTTTGGTGGGCTCGTCTACATTACGGTTGTAAAAGAATCAAACTTTTTTGATTCGATTCGATATTCGAATTCGAATATACTGATTCGAATTCAAAAAATGCAAATAAGAATGCGAATAAGAATATTTTTTTATATTCAAATATAGTATAGTTTATACTATAGTTTTATTTTATACTATATACTATAGTTTATACTGTAGTTTTTTAGTACTCCCTCCGTCCCACTCAAATTTGCACACTTTCCATTTTTGTCCGTCCTAATCAAATTTGCACACTCAAAAAATGGCAAATAAAATCTACACAAAAGTGTCTTTTACTATTCAACTTATTCACAATTTTAACTACAAAAACAACTTTTTCTTAACCTCCTTGCCCGTCCCTACGTGCAAATTTGAACGAGACAGCGAGAATATTATTTTATAATATATATTGTATATTATAGTTTTTTAATTATACTATAGTATATACTACATACTATATACTATATGCTATAGAAGAATACTATATACTATATATTATATACTTTATGCTATATATACTATATACTATATGTATATAGTACAATTTATACTATATACTATAGTTTATATTGTAGTTTTTTAATTATACTATATTATATACTGCATAATATATACTACATACTATATACTATATACTTTATACTATACGCTATAGAAGAATACTTTATACTAAATACCATATAATATATACTATATACTATATATTATATAAAATAAAAAGTGAATATCTAATTTCGAAGGTAAATATATCATAAATTTCATTAAAAATGATAACATTTTATATAATAGGAATAATGACAAAGAAAATTATACAAATTATAAAACAAGTATTTTAAATATCGAAGGATTTCGAACAAAGCATTATCATAAATCATAATATAGATTCAAATATTCATTTGATTTGCGCTTCCTAAAAGAAAAATAACTTAATAAATATGAATTAATAAGTATAATTACTTACAAAATGATAATAGTTTATAATATAGTTTTATAGTTTTATTTTATACTATATACTATTCATATTAAACCTAATTAGTTTCACTTGATGTAATTTAGCGCAACAAATCAATTTTTTAATGTTTTTTTTAATTCCGAAAATTTCCGAATTTCTGAATTTTTGAATTTCTGAAATTTCAGAAAAAAATTCCGAAATCGGATTGGATTTTACAATTCCGAAATTTTTTGGATGGAAATTGGAATTGGTTTTTCATTTCTGAAAATGTTTGGAATTTTTCCGAAACACCCTATTTCCGATTCGATCCGTCCGATTTCCACCCTTACATGTGGTTGAGCATTAGTTAAAGTTGTCTGCTGTTGGATTTTTAATCTATTAAAAATTTTGGATACTCCGTTTAACAATAATTGTTAAGTTCTATGAATAATTCGTTTAATAATTGTTAACTTATATTAATAACTCGATCAACAATTTGTTTAACGAATTTGCATCCAAATTGTTAAATTCGTTTAATAATTGTTAAGTTCTATGAATTTGTTAAGTTGTATGTATTAGTTTAATAATTGTTAATTTTTATAAGTTTTATGAATTCGTTTAATAATTGTTAAGTTCTATGAATTTGTTAAGTTGTATGAATTCGTTTAAGTCAAACCCTGTGCATTATAATAAATCGTTTAATACACTAATACATGAGTTTTTGTTAAAAAGTCAAACCCAATTATTACATATTTTTTTGTTTAACAGTTCATAATTGCTACGGCAAATTTTCGTTTAACAATTCATAAATGCTATGGAAAATTTTTGTTTAATAATTCATAAGTTCTACGGCAATTTTTGTTTAACAATTCATAAGTTTTAGTTCTACGGGAAATTGGTTCATTTTATCGTGTAATAATTGTTATTTTCGAAGCCGAACTATTTGTTTAACATCTGCCACTTTTCGTGTAATAGTTCATTCTTTTTCGTGTAATAATTCATAATTAAATGGTATATTTTGTCGTGTAACAATTCAAGAAATAGATTAAGTAATGTAATATGACTCACTGACTTGAGTTGACACCGCCTAATAGAACAATCTCATCAACAATTATTCACATGTAGACCAGTCAAAAAATGTGGTATTTTTTAATTTCTCTTATATTTTGTGGTACAATCATATATGGTCTATATTTTAGTGTATTTTTTTCTCACTATTTAAAAATAGTGTACGGTGGGCTAATTTCTCATATGTATATAAAGAGTTGCTAGCAAAGAATATTGGCAGCAATGAGACAACGATCACATGTAGGGTGGAAATTGGAACGGAATTTCCGATATCTGCCGAATCCGATCCGAAATTTTCCGATTTTGGAACGAATATTTTTAATCCAAAATCCGAAATTCCAACTTCTGATTTTTTCGAAAAATTTTGGATTGGAAATGGAATTAGTTTTAAAAATTTTGGAAATTCCGAAATCCGATCCGAAATATTTCCGAAATTTAATTTTTGGAAATTCCAATCCGAATATAAAATGTAGAATAGAGGCATTTGAGAATCAAACTCAAAACCTCTCACACTCAAAGCAAGAAACTTATCACTAAACCAATAATTCATGTTGTAAATGATTCAAACATTTTATACTATATACTATATGCTATATAAGAATACTATATACTATATAATATATTTTATATACTTTATACTATATACTATATCTATAGTAAATAGTATAAATTATAGTTTATAAATATACTATATACTATATGTATATAATATAGTTTATACTATAGTTTTATTTTATACCTATATACTATATATTTTTAGTTTTATTTTATAGTTTATACTATATACTATAATATGACTGAAGTCACTCAACGTAATAGACAAAAGATAATAGACAACATTTCCGATTTTTAAATAGCAAAATATAATAAGTAAATATATCATATATTTTTTATATAAAATAAAAGGTGTATCTAATTTCAAAGGTAAATATATCATAAATTTCATTAAAAATGATAACATTTTATATAAATTTATTATTTTAATGATAAAATATATGGATAAATGAGCCTAAATAGTTTACGAAGTTATACAAGTTGAACTATACTAAGCTTGAGTTCAGCTTCTTTATTTTATGAGTTTTATAATTGAGTTCGATCTTAGTTTGTTAATGTTAGTAATAAGTAGTAGTATAGTACAGTTAGCGAAATAATAGGAATAATGACAAAACAAATTATACAAATTATAAAACAAGTATTTTAAATATTGAACGATTTCAAACAAAGTATTATCATAAATCATAATACAGATTCAAATATTCATTTGATTTAAGCTTACTAAAAGAAAAATAATTCAATAAGTATGAATTAATAAGCATGATTACTTACAAAATGATAAATAGTTTTATGACACCCTATACCCCTCTGACGTATATTTAACCATAAAATATTCATCTTGTAGACAAGTCATACTGACATTTCCTTTATCCATATAAGTATAAAAATATTATTATATGACTGATATCATATAAGATTAAAACACACCCAATATCTCAGCATAGTTCATATTAAATACAAATCATGATACATGTGTTCCAAAATGCAAAATGAGGAGGAGAAAAAGGTTGCACGAGGCATCAGCCGGTCGACCTGTAAAGCGTGGCGTCTATATATACAAACCACCTCAAAAGAGCTATTGAACCTAAAACAATATATATGCGATTTTTATGAATCGCAACTCAGTGAATATAAACCGTTAACTTAATTACACAATAAGCTAATAACAATCATTAACATTGATCATAAACATATGCAAATGCCACTATGTCCGGTTTATTATTCTGTGAACTGCTCAAGCTTGGATCTGTCCCGAGATTTCCAATATGCCATTGTGTATATAGACCCGTAGGTCTCCAATATGAATTTGACCCGTAGGTCTCCAATATGATTTAGACCCGTAGGTCTCCACTGTGTATAGACCCGAGGTCTCCATTATGAATTTGACCCGAAGGTCTCCACTGTGTATACAGATCCATAGCAAGACAGTCACAGGCCTTTTTAATTTCATGCAATTGTAATGCAACACAACAATCATCTCAACATATGATCACGTATACATTTGTCAATATACCATTTGATCCAATGACAATTCATATAAATACATATCTCTTATAGAACACATATAACAAACATTGCATATAAATCACATCACATTGCATATAAATCACATATACGGTTTATACTCACCTGGCTAAGATAAATAATTCGTTCGTTGCTCTGGTTCCTCCTCTCGTTCTACAGTCCGTGCTCCTATATGATTCAATGCAATTTAGCCTAATCATCCATTTAATATTTATTTCCATTATGCAATGAAATGCAATGCATGTATGCTTAATTAACCATGTTCATTATTTTCCCTATAACTTGAGTTATAAAATTCCGAGTCAAGCAGGGTAAAATTATGTAGAAACTTAACATATAGCTCTACCACTTTCATGTTTAGCATTTTTCAAAATTCAGTCTCCAACCTGCTTAAAATTAAGCCACAATCACATCATACATATATAATACTAAATTCTAGCAACCTTTATTCTTTTGACATTATCTCGCTCAACATTTAACCGAGTCATTTACGGTTTTCTTCTGGGTTTAGCTAAGAGATAGGGCTATAACTTTCATGTTTTAAGTTTTTCCTAATTCGGCCTATAAAGCTACCAAAATATCCGATAAATTACGATAACTGGAGATATATATAATTCACAAATTTCTTTGTACCTTTTGGGAAAAATCTTGAAAATTCACTTCGATCAAATCGAAGAGCATGTCACCACGAGCTCCCCTCAAAATTTGAAGCAAAACGATGAAGAAACGAACTCAAAATTCTCAAACCTTCTTTTTTTTTTCTTCCTTTTTCCTCAGCTCTGTTTTCTTTTTCTCTCTGCTTTCGTTTTCTGCTGCACTTTCTCTTTCTACTTACTTTTCTTTTTTCTACTTGCTCCACCGCCTTTCTACAGACCTACTGAGTAAGTTGTTTTTCTTTTATTTATTTACTTATTATTATTATTATTATTATTATTATTATCTTTCTCTTTCTACTTACTTTTCTTTTTTCTACTTACTCCACCGCCTTTCTACAGACCTACTGAGTAAGTTGTTTTTCTTTTATTTATTTACTTATTATTATTATTATTATTATTATTATTATATTATTATTATTATTATTATTAAAAGATGAAAGATAGTGGCAAGCTTCTGCACTAACACGTATGCATACCTATATTAAATATGCTAACCTTATTATATGAAATCAAATATATATAAGCTACTGTTAACAGATAGCATTAGTTATTCATGTATATATATATATAATATTAATTAAGCCCCTTTTATATATATCACACACGCACACTTGCACTTATATATATATATATATATATATATATATATATATCAATTCATACCAAGTATTATTCTAAATTCTTTACGAATGCCAATATGATATGTTTTTAATGCATTATAAAATGAATGCATGAAATGAATGTCCAATAACGTGTATGTTTTGGTCGAGGATGTTACAAGTTTATAATATAGTTTTATAGTTATATTTTATACTATATAATATATAATATATATTATTATATACTTTGTACTATATACTATATGCTATAGAAGAATATTATATACTATATATTATATATTTAATACTATATGATATAATATATACTATATATTATATATTTAATACTATATGCTATACTATATACTATATATTATATACTATATACTATATATTTCTGAAAATTTTTGAATTTTTCAGAATTTTCAAATTTCCGAAAAATTTCTGAAAATTCCGAAATTGGATTGGATTTTACAATTTCGAAAATTTCGGATCGAAAATTGGAATTGCTTTTTCATTTTCGAAAATTTTTGGAATTTTTCCGAAACACCCTATTTCCGATCCGTCCGAAAGTTGTATGTTGTTGGATTTTTAATCTATTAAAAAATTTGGAGTTAGATATTAGTAGACAGTGGTGCACATGAGGTGTTTCTTGCAAGTTGCAAAGGTAAGACAATTGTATTTTTTTAATTTTATATATATATATATATATATATATATATATTTTTTTTTTTTTTTTTTTTTAAGGCTCGTCTACATTGATAAACTCAAGTAATTTGTTTTTATGCTTCCCCAAACTTCCCCAAAATGTCTGTCGAAAGCAATACAAGCGTCAATGCGTCATGTTGCACCCTATAAAATGAGGGAAGTTTCACTAATTTACGATCTGACTTGATTATGAATGTAAATGAATCAAATCGATTTGTGAACTATTTGAAGTTCAATTCGATAAAAATTCATTCGAAATTGTATATTGTGACACAAAAATTCATGTGAGACGGTTTCACGGATAGTTACCATGAGAAGAGCCCCATCACCCACAAATAATATATGAATTATAGGGTTTTAGTTGTGGTTTGACTTATCTCACGCAATACAATAAATTATCCTTGAGACGGTCTAACAAGAGACTCGCTCATATTGTGATTGATTAAAGTAAACAAAGAAATTCAAACTTGATGATATTAGTCTCGTTGGCTGGTGAGCCAGCTCATCAGAAGATCCATGACTAGTTCATAAAATATAATATTAATGTTTGACATTTTGATATATTTTATAATTAAATTATAGATTTTAGTGTGATACCCAAGGTTCTCACCATCTATTAAATTAAAACATTTCTTGCATCATACACATTTCGTGCTATTTATGTGTTACTTGTGAACTTGTATGGTTATATTTTGTGTTTAATTAACTGAATTATCTACATGCTCTTACATAATTGGTTAAGATTATAATAATGTTAGAATTTAAATTTATACATATGTGTGCACACGTGTGTGCTATATAGAAAATGAGAAATGAGATTTAATTAATATTATAATATATATATATATATAAAATAAAATAAAAGAGAAAAAAGTAAAAGAATAAAAAAAGTAAACTTATAAAGAAAGCGGTGAGGTGGTGAGTTTTCAGACAGCTATGGGGACAAAATTACACTTTAGTACAGCTTTTCACCCTCAAACAGATGGCCAATCAGAAAGGACTATCCAGACATTAGAAGAGATGCTACGCGCTTGTGTTATTGAGTTTCAAGGTTTGTGGGATAAATATATTCCACTAATGGAATTTGCGTATAATAACCAGTTTCACAGTAGCATTGGAATTGCACCATATGAGGCGTTATATGAAAGAAAATGCAAAAGTCCACCATATTGGGATAAAGAGGGTGTAGAAATTTTAGAAGGGCCAGAAATTGTTCAAAACACAATTGATAAGGTTGATGTCATTAAAAGTAAATTGAAGGTTGCCCAAGACCGACAAAAGAGCTACTTTGATCAACATAGAAAAAAGATGGAATACCAGGTTGGTGATAAAGTATTTCTACGGGTTTCTCCTTGGAAAGGTGTTATGAGATTCGGTAATAAAGGAAAGTTAAGCCCTCGATATATCGGGCCATATGATATCATTGGAAAAGTTGGACCATTGGCATATGAGTTAGCTTTACGTCCAGAATTGACTCAGATCCATAATGTTTTTCATGTTAGCATGTTGCGACGATATCGATCTGATCCTTCACATGTATTGTGGGATTCAGAGGTACAGATTGCAGAAAACTTAAGTTACATAGAAGAACCAGTCTCGATAGCGGATTTCAGAATCAAACAATTGCGAAACAGAGAAATTCCAATGGTTAAAGTTATCTGGAGAAACCATGGTATAGAGGAAGCAACCTGGGAGACAGAAGAAAAGATGAAAAAGTTATATCCGCATTTATTCACTGGTAACTGATCTTCTTACTGGTACATTGCATAGAGGAATAACAAATTTTGAGGACAAAATTCTTATAGAGGGGGAGAATTGTAACATCCTCGACCAAAACATACACATCATTGGGCATTCATTTCATGCATCATATGCATTTCGTATTATTTATATGTTGTTACATAATTGATATTGAGAAAACCCTATCATAATTGGTTGAGTCCAGTGATATTCAAGTGCACAATATGAATTAATTGATTATTGATGGTGTAAATTATAGAAAGGAAATTAATTAATGATAAATAAATAAATAAACCTAAAATCTACTATATACAAATATATTACACACGCACACACATGTATATAGTTAGATATGTGTGATTAATATATATTCATATTACAAGAGACAATATGTGTATAGTTATATATATAAAAAAAAAAAGGAAGTGTCATTAATAATAGTAAGGCATAATTATATAAGATACAAATCTGTAAACACACGTGTATGCATGGTCATATAAGATACATACTTATATATAAGGGGAAAATTGGTAAAAATACCCCGTATATATACCCTAATTATGATCTTACCCTTTTATTTTTTGAGTTTTTAAGAATACCATGTATGTTACTACTGGTTGCCAAAAATACCCTTTTACCGTCTATAAGAGGTGACATGCTGACATGGCAGGTTATTACACATGTGGAATTGATTTTTTCATTATTTTTTCCTTCTAACTCCATGTCACTCGAAAAGAAAGTAAAAAATCAGCAAATTTCACTAAAAATAATTAATTGATAATAATAATAATAATAATAATAATAATAATAATAATAATTATTATTATTATTATTATTATTATAAAAATTATTTTTGGAAATTTAAAAGTAAAAAATAAAATAAAAAATATTATTTAATATAATATATAAAATCTGAAAATTTCATTTAAAAATTTAGAAAAATATTTCAAAATAACGCAACAATAATCATATTATTAAATTATGAAAATTAATTTTCAAATTTTAAATCTAAAAAATAAAATTTATAATACTTAGTTCAAAAAAATAAAATTCGAAATATTTATTTCGAAAATCATAACTTATTTTCAATTACTAAAATCTATGTTTAATAATAATAATAATAACATAACAAATATTACTAAAATCTATATTTAATAATAATAATAATAACAACAACAACAACATAACAAATAAAATTTGAAATATAATACTTCGAAATATTATACTTATTTAACAAATAAAATTTGAAATATTTATTTAAAAAATCATAACTTATTTTCAATTACTAAAACCTATGTTTAATAATAATAATAATAATAATAATAATAATAATAATAATAATAATAATAATAGGAAATTATGTTTACAGTATTAATTAATGACATATATAATAAAAATTAGAATTTTTAATCTTACATAATAAGAAAATTAATTTTTTTGTTTTTATTTGTTGACTTTTAGATATTTAATATAATTTATGTTTTTTGTAAATAAAATTTCTAATTTTAATATATTTTCATATTTACTTAAATAATATTTTAAAATTTAAAAAATATTTTTTCAGAACTTCTATTATTATTATTTTTTTGTACACATATTTTTTTAAGGATATTTTTAAATAATATTCTGATTTTTTAAATAATAAATTCTTATTTTTACTATATTTCCGAGAATACCCCGTATGATTGTATGTTATTGCCAAAAATACCCATTTCTCAATTGACATGGAAAAGAGAACAAAAAAAAATCTAAAAAACAATTACACATGTGTATTTAAGTGTCACGTCAGCACATGACCGGTTGGTGACTTACCATAGCAGGTGATGGGGTATTTTCGACAAGAAGAGCCAACATACGGGGTATTCTTAAAAACTCAAAAAATAAAAGGGTAAGATCATAATTAGAGTATATATACGGGGTATTTTTACCAATTTTCCCTATATATAAGTGTCATGTAAACACATGTGTATGCCTCTAAATATTAGTAATATATTATAATAATATAAGGTTGCTTGAGAAGCATAGACGGTGGATAGGCATATATATATATATATATATATATATATATATTCATGCATCATTTTATAAAAATAAAAAAAAAAGAAGACTGACGAAAAAAAAGAGGAAAGAGACGTATGCAGGTAACTAGCTTTTCTATAGATATGATAATTTAATATTAATTACAAAGAGTTTACAAGTATCATATTGATATAGTTATGCATATGTATGTAATTATAACATTAGAATTTTAATTTGCAGTGGATATAGTTAATCCGAGAATTTAGTTTATTAATTAAATATATGTAACTGTTAATAAATATGGCTATTCAGAATGATAAACACATGCTAAGTTAATATACATATTCAATTGAATTAGGGAAATTAGTTGCTGTACATAAGATGATGAATATATAAGATGCTAAATGAATTAAGGGTTATTAAGTTTAATAATAGTAATAATGAAAAGTTATTTATTAATCTTTATCACTGTTAATAAGTGTTAATCATGTAGATAAAGAAAAAAATGGGGTTTATGATTTTTCGAATATGGTGTGATTCTGAAAACTGTTTTGTTGGAAATAATCTGTCCATCTGATTGTCGGAGGTTTCTGGTAATTTTATAGGCCGAATTAGGAAAAACTTATAACATGAAAGTTATAGCCCTATCTCTTAGCTAAACTTAGAAGCAACCCGTGGATGACTCGGTTAAATGTTGAGTGAGATAATGTCAAAATTACAGGGTTTGGTCTATAATGACCCGGTTTTAAAACTGTTAATTATGGTGTGTTTGTAGCCTAATTCTATGCAGGTTGGAGACTGAATTATGAAAAATGATAAACATGAAAGTGGTAGAGCTATATGTTAAGTTTCTACAGAATTTTACCCTGCTTGACTCGGAATTTTATAACTCAAGTTATAGGGAAAATAATGAACATGGTTAATTAAGCATACATGCATTGCATAATAGAAATAAATATTAAGGGGATGATTAGGCTAAATGACATTGAATCATATATGGGCACGAGCTGTAGAACGGGAAGAGGAACTAGAGTGACGAACATATTGCTTATCATAGCCTGGTGAGTATAAATCGTATATGTGATTTATACACAATGTGATGTGATTTATATGTGACGTTTGTTATATGTTTTACATAAGAAATGTGTATTTATATAAATTTATCATTGGATCAAATGATATATTGGTAAATGTATACGTGATCATATGTTCAGATGATTGTTATGTTGCATTACAATTGCACGAAATTAAAAGACCTGTGACTGTCTTGCTATGGATCTGTATACAAAGTGGAGACCTTCGAGTCAAATTCATATTGGAGACCTATGGGTCTATATACACAGTGGAGACCTACAGGTCAAATTCATATTGGAGACCTACAGGTCTATATACACAATGATATATTGGAAATCCCGGGACAAATCCAAGCTTGAGCAGTTCACAGAATAATAAACCGGACATAGTGGCATTTGCATATGTTTATGATCAATGTTAATGATTGTTATTGGCTTATTGTGTAATTAAATTAACGGTTTATATTTACTGAATTGCGACTCATAAAAATCGCATATATATTTTTTTAGGTTCAATAGCTTTTTGACGTGGATTTGTATATATAGACGTCACGCTATACAGGTCGGCCGGTTGATGGCTCGTGCAACCTTCTCCTCCTCCTCATTTTGCATTTTGGAACACTTGTATCATAATTTCTATTTAATATGACAATGACTTATGTTGAGATATTGATTGTGTGTTTTAATCTTATATGATATCAGTCATATAATAATATTTTTATACTTATATGGATAAAGGAAATGTCAGAATGGTCTATCTACAAGATGAATATTTTATTATATATATGTATACGTCATAGGGGTATAGGGTGTTACAGTATATAACCGTTGTGTCACATGGTTGTATGTTGGAAACATGAGATCTTTGATGACAGTTCCATGTAAAGTATTGGCTTATGCTCTGGTATAGATGAGCCGTTGCTTGTGATATGTCGTTTTTGTTATTTTGTTATCTGTTAGTTTGAAAAAATATATAGTCACTTTTTCAGGGTTTTGCGTTTCGAGTATCTTATAAAAGTGGGTGTGACATTTAGATAATATATTATTATTTTTAAAATATATAACTTTTTGTGTTAATGAGTTGATGAATAGTATAATTAATTTTATATTTATTAAGTTTGTTGGTGCTCAATTAAGTTCGAATTCGTTCGATAAATAGACAAATTGAATTCAAACACTCAATAATTTGATTCTGTTCGATTCAATTACATTTTTAAGACTCGATTTAACATGAGCCACATGAAATACCACAGTGGATATAGTGAATAACAAACAATACTCATAAATTAAGACATGATTGAACGGATACAGAAACACAAAACTAACTAAAAACAAGAGACAAATACTAGGAAGAAATAACACAAGAAAAGTATTTTTGGACCAACTAAAATGGATTATTTTTTTAGGGGCACTTGACAAGGTATCCACGGATCAAAACTTTATCCCATTTGCTGCATTTTGCGAATTGAGGTACGCATTTGAACTTAGCACAACACGCGGTACAAGTTCTCATGCACGGTCTTTTAGGGCTAATCGGCTTGCAATATGATGAACACATTGCCACACATCCTGCAGTGTATGTCAAAATTACTTCGTTGTACAACAAAGATTTTGAATTTTGAAAAAAAAAAAGATTTTAACGACTATTTGTATTTATACCATGTGGCGTGTATGCGGGCGCCTTTGTTGGGGAGTAGATCGGAGCATGAGCCGGAACATAGACGGGGTTTTTAGTTGGTGCATGAAATGGAGCCGGGGTGGGAGAATGGATTGGGGCCTTACTCGGGGCGTGATGGTGGTGGTGGTGATGCTTCTATAACAATATGATACACGAAAATCATATTGATAATTTATGATGAAAAATTTAAATATACATATACACAATCAAATTATTTTAAATGACACGTCATTTTTAATGAAATTAAACAAAAACCAAGGGGATAGTGCATTGAAATATAAGATGAAACATCATTTTGTAGTAGAGAATCGAATGTAACATTGATTTAATTTGCTGCCACATAAATGTTTTGCATGGCCACATGGGACAATGAAGTGATTGCAATTGTAATATTCTACACATGCTTTAGTAAATGTATAATGTAATAACAATACACAAGAATATAATAAATCAAGAAAGGTTAATTGGTCCAAGAACACAATTACCTCAGTTTCAATACTGTCAAACTCTTCCGTAGATGAACCCTACAATGACAATAGTTACATATAAGTTAGATCAAAACTAAAAAGTTCTTTTCCAAATCTTTTTTTGCAGATTTGAGCGCGAGTTATACAAACTCACCATTTTTGTAACCATGAGCACGAAAACGATAAGAAAAAGGGTCGATATGGGAGCCATTTTCGACGATGAAGAAGGCAAGCTTACACAAGAAGATAAAACAAAATCAAATTTGATCTAATTGTATTATTTACTATGAATATTGATGGATTTTATGGTGAGTAAGAGTGATGTTTATATAGAGTCCGACTCGGTGGCGACCCGGGAGAGCTGCCTGGCGGCGATTTCTGGGCTGAGTCAGGGCTTCTGTTGCTATGCTTTGTCTCTGTTTCAAGAGAAAATATTGTGAATGAAGAATTTTGATGAGGGATGTAAATTCGACAAGTGCTCAATTTGAAAGATTGAACGTGAGATTCATGATCCACTTTTGATACTAATTTAGCTTCATTTGTTATGAATATCATCTGAAATCCTGCAAACTAGATGAATCTGCTCAAAAAGAATATTGAAGATTGAAGATATAACTCAAAAATTAAAAATATTAAAAATGCCACAATAATTATCCAAGATCAAAATCATAATTATTTTTTTCGAGTGAATCAAGAAACAACAACGATATGACATTTGATCTGATAACAACAATCTTCTTCTTCTTCTTCGTATTTAAATCATACATGTAATGTAATACAATAAAGTTGTCTAAGGACACTTTAACAGACCACCATGAGTAGTCATCTATCTCTGAATAGCATTTGCCACATTTTTCTTTGTGGAACGCATTTCAGCATTTGGATTGTTGGCAGCAAGATTGGCACGCCTTCGCGCATATCTTCCAAGTCGAATTGTTTTTACACCTCCTTACCACACACACTGGAATGCACTGTGACCCTGCACGTAATAATCTCTTTTATTTTATTACAGAAGCTCTAATTTAATTTTTGACAAATGAACGAGTTTCATAAATTAATTGCATAAGATATTTGCAGTAAAATTTGAAATCATTAAATTAGGACATAATTGACAAGACTGTTCTGGTACCTGGGGGGCGGCGAACCGGAACCTTGGGGGTGCCCTTGGGGGGAAACTTGGGGACCCACTTGGGGATGGGTATTGCATCTATTGCTGTATTATAAGTTACAACCCTCAGGCTTCTCATTAAATAATAATCTTATGAATCTTACTTTTTTTAACTGTTTTTATATGTTAAAATCTCATTTTCTGGAGATTTTATTATTTAAATTAAGTTGCAACTTAGGAAAAAAAATATGTTAAGGTTGATTCTAGATGGTATCATGGTAACAAGTTTACCTTCTCTATTTCTTGGTACCGAGCTCTTGTAGACCGAACCCTGTTTAACAAAACAAGCCACAAATTAATTCGTAGAGCTTTTTACTGCACAAATCTTGCTACTTATAACATATTTTAACGTTTTTTCCTATATATAGTCTAAATATTATTATTAAAATTACCTCACTAATGATTTCATCTTCCCATGCTGATGAAACCTTGCAAACAAAAATAAAATAAAAAATAAACATTAAGGATCCATAATCATAATCATATTCACATCAAAAGAACAAAATGTAAGCATTTTTTGTGTAAATAAACAAGGGCCATTTTACATTACCATGACAAGAAAACAGGCAAGAACAAAGAAGACAGCTTTTGAAGACATTTTGGATATATGATTTATGAAGAGAGACACTTTAAATATATATAGAGAGAGTTGCTAGCAAAGAATATTGGCAGCAATGAGTCAACTGAGTCCATGTGAGATTACTGTGGGTGAGCTTTAGTCAAAGTTGTCTGCTGTTGGATTTTTAATCAATTAAAAAATTTGGAGTGAGATATTAATTAGTAGACAGTGGTGCACACGGGGACGAAAATATCGGTACCGATAATTGATTTTACGGATATATCGATTTCGGTGGAAATATCGGATTTTACTTTTAAAATATGAAAATTTTGTAAAAAATATGTATACTAATATACAAAATATTATAACTAACATTAATACATATATTGAATTTAAAATTACAAATAAAATGATATATTTACAATAAATATAGAGATACACTAATATTATTATATTCATCATAATCCTTTTATTAAATTTCAAAAAATTAACTAAATTTAATTAAATTATGAGAGAACCTAAATGAAAGAGTACTAATTTATTTTTAAACAATTTAACTAAATTTATATAAAATAATTGTTTGCTCCATTCATAGACAAAAATATAGATATATAAAAAGAGAAAGATAAATAACTCAATTTTAATAGATATTCTTCAAATACATTATAAAAAGATTCATAATAAAAAAGAAAAAAAAAACTTAAAATAAAAAAATAAATATCATTTTAAAAGAAAAAAAACAGAAAAGTCAAATGCAGCCGGCAGCCACCAGAAAGCAAAACAAAAAAAAAAAAAAAAAATATCAATCCCTATTCGAATATATCGCAATATTTTGACCGAAATTGATATATTTCCGATATTTCAGAAATATATCGCGATATATCAAAATATTTTGGTGGAAATACAACTGCAACCTATTATAATATCAATCCCTTCATTTTCGCGATATTTCATTTCGCGATTTTTTGTTCCATTGGTGCAAATGAGGCGTTTCCTGCAAGTTGCAAAGGTTATTAAAAATTTTGGAGTGAGATATTAGTAGACAGTGGTGCCCATGAGGTGTTTCTTGCAAGTTGTAAAGGTAAGACAATTGTATTCTTTTAATAATATAAATATATATATATATATATATATATATTTTTTGGTGGGCTCGTCTACATTACGGTTGTAAAAGAATCAAACTTTTTTGATTCGATTCGATATTCGAAAAATGCAAATAAGAATGCGAATAAGAATATTTTTTTATATTCGAATATTATCCGAATATGAATATGAATATAATCATATTCGATTCGAGTATTCGCGAATATATTCGAAATATATATATATATATATATACACAATTCATTTTTTCCGTGTAATAGTTCATAATTTTTCATGTAATTATTCATAATTCGCTGTTCAATTGTCTGTGTAACAATTCAAGAAATAAATTAATTAAAGTAATATGACTCAATGACATGAGTTGGCACCGCCTAACTGAACAATCCCATCAACGACTATTCACATGAAGATCGGTCAAAAAATGTGATATTTTTGTAACTTCTCTTATATTTTAGTGTACAGTCATCAATAGTCTATATTTTAGTGTACAGTCATCAATAGTCTATATTTTAGTGTACTACCTCCGTCCCGACTCAATTTGTCTACTTTGACCGGGCACGAAAGTTAAGAAAATATAGTTGACTCAAGTGGATATAGTTACTTTTTGCTTTTAAGACTTTATGGAGGGTTTGGATTAGTGTGTTTTTTTTTGCCATTTATGAGCTGGCAAGTTGAGTTGGGACAAACCGAAATGGCAAATAGATAAGTTGGTGGGACAGAGGGAGTATTTTTTTCCCACTATTTTAAAAAAGTGTATAGTTGGTCATTCTCTCGTGTGTGTGTGTGTGTGTATATATATATATATAAAGAGTTGCAAGCAAATAATATTGGCAGCAATGAGACAACTGAGTCCATGTCAGATCACATGTGGTTAGGGGTGGAAATCGGAACGGAATTTACGATATCCGCCGAATTCGATCCAAATTTTTCCGATTTTGGAACGAATATTTTTAATCCGAAATTCGAAAATTCGATTCCCGATTTTTCCGAAAATTTTCAGATGGAAATCGGAATTAGTTTTAAAATTTTCGGAAATTCCGAAATCCGATCCGAAATATTTTTGAAATTCAATTTTCAGAAATTCCGATTTCCGATCCGAAATTCAAAAATCCGATTCCTGATTTTTTCGGATGGAAATCGGAATTAGTTTTAAAATTTTCAGAAATTCCGAAATCCGATCCGAAATATTTCCAAAATTCAATTTTCGCAAATTTCGATTTCCGATCCGATTTCCGATTTATTTCTGAAATTCAATTTTCGGAAATTTCGTTTTCCAATCCGAAATTATAAAATGTAGAGTAAGTAGAGGCATTTGAGAATCGAACACGAGACCTCTCACACTCAAAGTACCGATTTATTTCCGAAATTCAATTTTCGAAAATTCCGATTTCCGATCCGAAATTATAAAACGTAGAGTAAGTAGAGGCATTTGAGAATCGAACACGAGACCTCTCACACTCAAAGTACAAAATTTACCATCAAACCAATAGTAATTATTGTAAATAATTCAAACATTTTATACTAAATACTATTTGCTATAGAAGAATACTATATACTATATAATATATTTTATATACTTTATATTATATTATAGTATATAATTATATTATATAATATATGTATATAGTATAGTTTATACTATAGTTTTATTTTATACTATATACTGTAGTTTATACTGTAGTTTTTTAGTACTCCCTCCGTCCCACTCAAATTTGCACACTTTCCATTTTTGTCCGTCCTAATCAGATTTGCACACTCAAAAAATGGCAAATAAAATCTACACAAAAGTGTCTTTTACTATTCAACTTATTCACAATTTTAACTACAAAAACAACTTTTTCTTAGCCTCCGTGCCCGTCCCTACGTGCAAATTTGAACGGGACAGAGAGAGTATTATTTTATAATATATACTGTATATTATAGTTTATACTGTAGTTTTTTAATTATACTATAGTATATACTACATACTATATACTATATGCTATAGAAGAATACTATATACTATATATTATATACTTTATGCTATATATACTATATACTATATGTATGTAGTACAATTTATACTATATACTATATGTATATAGTACAATTTATACTATATATTATAGTTTATATTGCAGTTTTTTAATTATACTATATTATATACTGCATAATATATATACTACATACTACATACTATATACTTTATACTATATGCTATAGAAGAATACTTTATACTAAATACCATATAATATATACTATATACTATATATTATATAAAATAAAAGGTGAATATCTAATTTCAAAGGTAAATATATCATAAATTTCATTAAAAATGATAACATTTTATATAATAGGAATAATGACAAAGAAAATTATACAAATTATAAAACAAGTATTTTAAATATCGAAGGATTTCGAACAAAGCATTATCATAAATCATAATATAGATTCAAATATTCATTTGATTTGCGCTTCCTAAAAGAAAAATAACTTAATAAATATGAATTAATAAGTATAATTACTTACAAAATGATAATAGTTTATAATATAGTTTTATAGTTTTATTTTATACTATATACTATTCATATTAAACCTAATTAGTTTCACTTGATGTAATTTAGTGCAACAAATCAATTTTTTAATGTTTTTTTTAATTCCGAAATTTTCCGAAATTTCCGAAAATTTCCGAATTTCTGAATTTTTTAATTTCCGAAATTTCAGAAAAAAATTCCGAAAATTCTGAAAATTCCGAAATCGGATTGGATTTTACAATTCCGAAATTTTTTGGATGGAAATTGGAATTGGTTTTTCATTTCCGAAAATGTTTGGAATTTTTCCGAAACACCCTATTTCCGATTCGATCTGTCCGATTTCCACCCCTACATGTGGTTGAGCATTAGTCAAAGTTGTCTGCTGTTGGATTTTTAATATATTAAAAAATTTGGATACTCCGTTTAACAATAATTGTTAAGTTCTATGAATAATTCGTTTAATAATTGTTAACTTATATTAATAACTCGATCAACAATTTGTTTAACGAATTTTCATCCAAATTGTTAAATTCGTTTAATAATTGTTAAGTTCTATGAATTTGTTAAGTTGTATGCATTAGTTTAATAATTGTTAATTTTTATAAGTTTTATGAATTCGTTTAATAATTTGTTAAGTTCTATGAATTTGTTAAGTCAAACCCTGTGCATTATAATAAATCGTTTAATACACTAATACATGAGTTTTTGTTCAAAAGTCAAACCCAATTATTACATATTTTTTTGTTTAACAGTTCATAATTGCTACGGCAAATTTTCGTTTAACAATTCATAAATGCTATGGAAAATTTTCGTTTAATAATTCATAAGTTCTACGACAATTTTTGTTTAACAATTCATAAGTTTTAGTTCTACGGGAAATTGGTTCATTTTATCGTGTAATAATTGTTATTTTCGAAGCCGAACTATTCGTTTAACATCTGCCACTTTTCGTGTAATAGTTCATTCTTTTTCGTGTAATAATTCATAATTAAATGGTATATTTTGTCGTGTAACAATTCAAGAAATAGATTAAGTAATGTAATATGACTCACTGACTTGAGTTGACACCGCCTAATAGAACAATCTCATCAACAACTATTCACATGAAGACCGGTCAAAAAATGTGATATTTTTTAATTTCTCTTATATTTTGTGGTACAATCATATATGGTTTATATTTTAGTTTATTTTTTTCTCACTATTTAAAAATAATGTACGGTGGGCTAATTTCTCATATGTATATAAAGAGTTGCTAGCGAAGAATATTGGCAGCAATGAGACAACGATCACATGTAGGGTGGAAATTGGAACGGAATTTCCGATATCTGCTGAATCTGATCCGAAATTTTTCGATTTTGGAACGAATATTTTTAATTCAAAATCCGAAATTCCGACTTCTGATTTTTTCGAAAAATTTTGGATTGGAAATGGAATTAGTTTTAAAATTTTTGGAAATTCCGAAATCCGATCCGAAATATTTCTGAAATTTAATTTTTTGAAATTCCGATCCGAAATTCCGATCCGAATATAAAATGTAGAATAGAGGCATTTGAGAATCAAACTCAAAACCTCTCACACTCAAAGCAAGAAACTTGCCACTAAACCAATAGTTCATGTTGTAAATGATTCAAACATTTTATACTATATATTATATGCTATATAAGAATACTATATAATATATTTTATATACTTTATACTATATACTATATCTATAGTAAATAGTATAAATTATAGTTTATAAATATACTATATACTATATGTATATAATATAGTTTATACTATACTTTTATTTTATACCTATGTACTACAATTTTTTAGTTTTATTTTATAGTTTATACTATATACTATAATATGACTCAAGTCACTCAACGTAATAGACAACATTTCCGATTTTTAAATAGCAAAATATAATAAGTAAATATATCATATATTTTTTATATAAAATAAAAAGTGTATCTAATTTCAAAGGTAAATATATCATAAATTTCATTAAAAATGATAACATTGTATATAAATTTATTATTTTAATGATAAAATATATGGATAAATGAGCCTAAATAGTTTTCGAAGTTATACAAGTTGAACTATACTAAGCTTGAGTTCAGCTTCTTTATTTTATGAGTTTTATAATTGAGTTCGAGCTTAGTTTGTTAATGTTAGTAATAAGTAGTAGTATAGTACAGTTAGTGAAATAATAGGAATAATGACAAAGAAAATTATACAAATTATAAAACAAGTATTTTAAATATCGAAAGATTTCGAACAAAGTATTATCATAAATCATAATACAGATTCAAATATTCATTTGATTTAAACTTACTGAAAGAAAAATAATTCAATAAGTATGAATTAATAAGCATGATTACTTACAAAATGATAAATAGTTTATAATATAGTTTTATAGTTTTATTTTATACTATATAATATATAATATATATTATTATATACTTTGTACTATATACTATATGCTATAGAAGAATATTATATACTATATACTATATATTATATATTTAATACTATATGCTATAGTATATAGTATATACTATATATTATATACTATATATTATATATTTCCGAAAATTTTCTGAAAATTCCGAAATTCGAAATTTCAGAAAATTTCGAAATCGGATTGGGTTTTACAATTCCGAAAATTTCGAATCGAAAATTGGAATTGTTTTTTCATTTTCGAAAAGTTTTGGAATTTTTCCGAAACACCCTATTTTCGATCTGTCCGATTTCCACCCCTACATGTGGTTGAGCATTAGTCAAAGTTGTCTGCTGTTGGATTTTTAGGGGGTGTTTACAAAAACTTTTGACAGCTTAAATCAAAAGCAGGTTCCCAGTTACTTTTTTAGCTTAAATAAGTGATTAAAAGTTGTGGGAATTTTTTACAAACACCCCCTTAATCTATTAAAAAATTTGGAGTGAGATATTAATTAGTAGACAGTGGTGCACATGAGGTGTTTCTTGCAAGTTGCAAAGGTAAGACAATTGTATTTTTTTAATTATATATATATATATATATATATATATATATATATATATATATATATATATTTTAAGGCTCGTCTAGATTGATAAACTCAAGTAATTTGTTTTTATGCTTCCCCAAACTTCCCCAAAATGTCTGTCGAAAGCAATACAAGCGTCAATGCGTCATGTTGCACCCTGACTTGATTATGAATGTAAATGAATCAAATCGATTCTTGAACTAGCTACTTGAAGTTCAATTCTATAAAAATTCGTTCGAAATTGTATATTGTGATACAAAAATTCATGTGAGACGGTTTCACGGATAGTTACCATGAGAAGAGCTCCATCACCTACAAATACTATATGAATTGTAGGGTTTTAGTTGTGGTTTGACTTATCTCACGCAATACAATAAATTATCCTTGAGATGGTCTAATAGGAGACTCGCTCATATTATGATTGGTTAAAGTAAATAAAGAAATTCAAACTTGATGATATTAGTCTCGTTGGCTGGTGAGCCAGCTCATCAGATGATCCATGACTAGTTCATAAAATATAATATTAATGTTTGACATTTTGATATATTTTATAATTAAATTATAGATTTTAGTGTGATACCCGAGGTTCTCACCATCTATTAAATTAAAACATTTCATGCATCATACGCATTTCGTGCTATTTATGTGTTATGTGTGAACTTGCATGGTTATATTTTGTGTTTAATTAACTGAATTATCCAAGGGCGGATCCTTATATGATGAGAGGGGGGCTTTAGCCCCCCCTAACTTTTAAAAAAAAATTAAATATTATATATATTTATTAACTAAAATTAATTTTATATCAATTAAGCCCCCAAAAAATAATTCAGTTATAATAAAGGGACACCCACAAGTTAGATTTATTATTATATTATATATAAGTGGTCTCAATCTATCCACATTATTATTGTTATTTGCTATTTTTAATAAATTTCTCTCTCCTCTTTCAAAAAATTTTGTGTGAGAGATTATTGCATTTTTGAATATTAAACATATATATTCATGTCATATTGTTTTTTTCTCTTTAGCCCCCCCAAAAAAATCCGTCTAGCTCCACCCCTGGAATTATCTACATGCTCTTACATAATTGGTTAAGATTATAATAATGTTAGAATTTAAATTTATACATATGTGTGCACACGTGTGTGTTATATAGAAATGAGAAATGAGATTTAATTAATATTATAATATATATATATATATAATAAAAGAAAAGAATAAAAAACTAAAAGAATAAAAAAAATAAACTTATAAAGAAAGCGGTGAGGTGGTGGAAAAGAAAGGAAATAAAGAAAAAAGAAAGAGCGGCAAGGACAGAAATAGAGAGAGAAAGAAAAAAAAATAAAGGAAAGAAAGAACAGAAAAGAAAAAGAAGAAGAAGGGTTTGTGAATTTCAGGTTCGTTTCTTCACTTTTTTGCTTCAGATTTTGAGGGGAGCTCGTGGTGACATGCTCTTCGATTTGATCGGAGTGCATTCCTAAAGTTTATCCTAAAAAGGTACAAAGAGATTAATGAATTAGATATATCTTGAGTTATCGTAATTCGTTGGATGTTTTGGTAACTTTATGGCTGAATTGGGGAAACTTAAAACATGAAACTTATAGCCCTATCTCTTAGCTAAACCCAGAAAAAAACCGTGGATGACTCGGTTAAATGTTGAGTGAGATAATGTCAAAAGAATGAAGGTTGCTGGAATTTGGTATTATATGTGAAATAAATACTTCAAATATTATTGATTCGAGATAAAAGATGTTTTAATGGACGATTTTATTACGAACTTCATCATAATTCTATCTTTAACTTTACAATTGTTCATTTTCATTATTTTACCTTCCAAGTCATCGCTAGTCATTTCAATTGTTCTTATGACCAGAAAAGACATTAAAGGAAATAAGGAAATATGAATTATTAGGTTTGCTACCAATAAAGTCCGAGAAGTGAATTGGAAGCGTATATAACCAAAATTTTTGGAATTTTAGGTAAGTAAAAATTCATTTGTAACTACAATGCACAGACATAGTGTTTTATGTGTTTATTTGTGTTATGTGATAATAGTATATGTGAATTTGTGTTACTTGATATGGGTGATTATTTTTTATATGTGGTTAAAGAGGATGTTCTAGTATTGAATTTGTTCATAGCATTCATGAGCATAGATAGTTGTATGTATAGAACATGGTGAGTTTGTGTGCACATCATATCATACAAAGAGCAAAGTTAAAGCAAAGTTGACCACTATTAGTACATCGAGGCCGGTAACGGCTTTCATAGTAAAAGTGTGCCTATAGCATGCGAGCCGTGGTTATGGTTCGAAGATATTGGGCCATAAACATGACTTTAAAGCAAAGTAAAGTAAAGTATAGAGTTTTTGAGCTAGCTCCTTTCCGATGTACTGTAGATGGGTCAAGGGTCCAACATAGTAAAAGATATCAAAGCCATGCATTCACGGCATTCTTAAAGTCCTTACAGTCATTTGTATGACAGTGCATGCATGATTTCTGCTTACTGAGCTTTAGCTCACCTAGTTTATGCATTGTAGGTGAGTCTGGTGACGTTTGATGAGTTGTTGGCCTTGCTAGTATGTTGATGCTTTGACAAGCTTTGAGAGTGTATATACATGGATTACGACTTCCGGGGCTAAACCATGGGCTTATTTTGCTTTTGGCTGTGTTGGTCCTTAATTTTGGATATGTACATAACCGTTGAGTCACATGGTTGTATGTTGGAAACATGATATCTCTGATGACAGTTTGCTATAAAGTATTGGCTTATGCTCTGATATAGATGAGGCGTTGCTTGTGATATGTCGTTTTTGTTATTTTGTTATTTGTTAGTTTGAAAAAAAAATATAGTCACTTTTTCAGGATTTTGTGTTTCGAGTATCTTATAAAAGTGGGTGTGATATTTAGATAATATATTATTATTTTTAAAATATATAACTTTTTGTGTTAATGAGTAGATGAATAGTATAATTAATTTTATATTTATTAAGTTTGTTGGTGCTCAATTAAGTTCGAATTCGTTCGATAAATAGACAAATTGAATTCAAACACTCAATAATTCGATTCCGTTCGATTCAATTACATTTTTAAGACTCGATTTAACATGGGCCACATGAAATACCACAGTGGATATAGTGAATAACAAACAATACTCATAAATTAAGACATGATTGAACGGATACAGAAACACAAGACTAACTAAAAATAAGAGTCAACAACTAGGAGGAAATAACACAAGAAAAGTAGTTTTAGATCAACTAAAATGGATTATATTTTTAGGGGCACTTGACAAGGTATCCACGGATCAAAACTTTATCCCATTTGCTGCATTTTGCGAATCGAGGTACGCATTTGAACTTAGCACAACACGCGGTACAAGTTCTCATGCACGGTCTTTTGGGGCTAATCGGCTTGCAATATGATGAACACATCGCCACACATCCTGCGGTGTATGTCAAAATTTACTTCATTGTACAAACAAAGATTTTGAATTTTGAAAAAAAAGATAGATTTAACGACTATTTGTATTTATACCATGTGGCGCGTATGCGGGCGCCTTCGTTGGGGAGTAGATCGGAGCATGAGCCGGAACATAGACGGGGTTTTTAGTCGGTGCATGAAATGGAGCCGGGGTGGGAGAATGGATTGGGGCCTTAGTCGGGGCATGATGGTGGTGGTGGTGATGCTTCTATAACAATATGATACACGAAAATCATATTAATAATTTATGATAGAAAAATTTAAATATACATATATACAATGAAATTATTTTAAATGACACGTCATTTTTAATGAAATTAAACAAAAATCAAGTGGATAGTGCATTGAAATATATAATGTAATAACAATACACAAGAATATAAAAAATCGAGAAAGGTTAATTAGTCCAGGAACACAATTACCTCAGTTTCAATACTGTCAAACTCTTCCATAGATGAACCCTACAATGACAATAGTTGCATATAAGTTAGATCACTAAAAAGTTCTTTTCCAAAAATTTTTTGCAGATTTAAGCGCTGAGTTATACAAACTCACCATTTGTTTACCCATGAGCACGGAAACGATAAGAAAAAGCCTCGTCTCACAAGTGTAAATCGAGGTATGTACGTAATAGAGATTCTAAGATTGTTGTAAGATAATCCTCATGGTTTCAGTTAGGTTAAAAATTAAAATCGTAAACATATTAATACGTGTCTATGATAGGTAAAAAAGTGAAAAAAATTCATGCAGTAGCACCTTACCAATTTGTTAGCAACTTTTTTACATAATAAATTTTTGTGAAATCATTTTAAGGGATGTAATTTTGTTAGACGAACTCCACTAATTAGTATCAAAATCTATTAGTATAAGTTGAATTTTGACTTATGAATTATATGTTGATCTGTGTTACAAGAGCCGTACTCATTTAATTATATGTGTGATGGTTAGATCTAATTTTTTATTGATAAATAAATAAATTGGAAATTTATATTTTATTGTTTAAAATAAATCTTGAATATTCAAACAAGATGAAGATTCGTGTATTTTATTGGTTCTGGATTGGGTTCGATAACAACAATCATCTTCATCTACTTATTCTTCTCGTATTTAAAGACACTTTAACAGACCAGCTAGCATGAGTAGTCAGTCATCTCTGAATATCATTTGCCACATTTTTCTTTGTTCCCATATTACCCCTGTGGAACGCAGTTGCATTGTTTGCATTGTTGGCAGCAAGCTTGGCACGCCTTCACGCATTTATTCTTACTCGAATTGTTTTTACAACTCCTTACCACACACACTGGAATGCACATTGACCCTGCACGTAATAATCTCTTTTATTTTATTACAGAAGCTCTAATTTAATTTTTGACAAATGAACGAGTTTCATAAATTGCATAAGATATTTGCAGTAAAATTTGAAGGTGTGGGAATTACTAAACACACCTCATTCATAGTGTTACTATTGTTCACAACACTTGTGAACAATAGTAACACTATGAATGAGGTGTGTTTAGTAATGTAAACAGTAACACTATGAATGAGGTGTGTTTAGTAAAAACTTGAGTACCTGGGGGACGGCGAACCGGAACCTTGGGGGGAAACTTGGGGACCCACTTGGGGATGGATACAGCATCTATTGCTGTATTACAAGTTACAACCCTCAGGCTTCTCATTAAATAATAATTTTATGAATCTTACTTTTTTAACTGTTTTTATATGTTAAAATCACTATATAATATATGCCTATTTATCTCATTTTGTCGTACCTCAAATTACTAGATATTTGGAGATTTTATTATTTAAATTAAGTTGCAACTTAGGAAAAAAAAAAATGTTAAGGTTGATTCTATATGGTAACAAGTTTACCTTCTCTATTTCTGGGTGCCGAGTTCTTGTAGACCGAACCCTGTTTAACAAAACAAGCCACAAATTAGTTCGTAGAGCTTTTAAGTGCACAAATCTTGCATAACATTTTACTACTTATAACATATATCAAGACCTAATGTATATATATGTTTTTTTCTATATATAGTCTAAACATTTTGTCTGCTGTTGGATTTTTAATCTATTAAAAAATTTGGATTGAGATATTAGTAGACAATGGTGCGGAGGAAAATATCAATATCGATTGAAATATCGATACCTTGATTTTATGAAAATATCGACGGATATATCGATTTCAGTGGAAAAATAGGAATTTTTTTTTAAATATGAAAACTTTGTAAAAAAATTGAAAACTATATGTAGTAATATACAAAATATTATAACTAACATTAATACATATATTGAATTTAAAATTACAAATAAAATGATATATTTACAATAAATATAGAGATACACTAATATTATATTCATCATAATCCCTTTATTAAATTTCAAAAAATTAACTAATTTTAATTAAATTATGAGAGAACCTAAATGAAAGAGTACTAATTTATTTTTAAACAATTTAACTAAATTTATATAAAATAATTGTTTGCTCCATTCATAGACAAAACTATAGATATATAAAAAGAGAAAGATAAATAACTCAATTTTAATAGATATCCTTCAACTACATTATAAAAAGATTCATAATAAAAAAGAAAAAAAAATCACTTAAAATAAATTAATAATGAAAAATAAAAAAATAAATCAATATCATTTTAACAGAAAAAAAAAAAAAAAACAGAAAAGTCAAATGCAGCCAGCAGCCGCCAGAAAGGAAAACAAAAAAGAAAAAAAAATTCAGAAATATATTGCGTGCATGCAAGCCTATTCGATATATCGCAATATTTTGGCCGAAATTGATATATTTCTGATATTTCAGAAATATATCGAGATATTTTGGTGGAAATAAAACTGTAGCCTGTTATAATATCGATCCCTTCATTTTCACGATATTTCGTTTTGCGATTATTTTATTCCATTGGAGCACATGAGGCGTTTCCTGCAAGTTGCAAAGGTTATTAAAAAAATTTGGAGTGAGATATTAGTAGACAGTGGTGCCCATGAGGTGTTTCTTGCAAGTTGCAAAGGCAAGATAATTGTATTCTTTTAATAATAATAATAATAATATATATATATATATATACATTTTTTTTTTGTGGGCTCGTCTACATTATGGTTGTAAAAAAATCAAACTTTTTTGATTCGATTCAATATTCAAATTCGAATATACTGATTCGAATTCGAAAAATGCAAATAAGAATTCGAATAAGAATATTTTTTTATATTCAAATATTATCCGAATATGAATATGAATATAATCATATTCGATTCGACTATTCGTGAATATATTTGACCGCGCATCACAATGCGGTAAAATTAATTAATATCTTCCCTATTCTAACCAACCAGTAGCTAGGGCAAGTAAGAGTCGATCCCACGAGGAGTGATGATTAACTATGCCACCTATATTCAATTCAAATAAATAACAGATTATGGGGGGTTTTGAAATCGATTATCTACCACTAAAATTCGAATAAACTAGAAAGCAAATTAAACAAGGATTCAAGATATGCAGATATTCCAGTTAACAGTTCAATTATCCCCCGATATCAATTATTCCCTAATCAATGTATTACCCCTTTCTCGAATTATCATGGAATTATCATCCCTAGTCTAACAACTACGCGCCGTTAAACTGAATCGTCTCTTAAGATTAGTTAAATTAGGATACGCTCACTAATTAACCCTATTTAATTGAACAACCTAGGATACGCTCGCTAGATTTAATTCATTCAAATGCATTAATCACCAAGATGATAGGATGAACTAGACCCCAAACCAACGCGCATGATTTGATAATTCTAGGATTATGTTACCCTAGAGATGCACGACCTCTAGTTTACCACTTTTTGAAAATTAAACCACAACGACGGAATTAAGATTCTAGCAGTTAATTATCAAACATTTAACCTAGGTGATCAGGCTAAATCAAACATTAATAATTGAAAATATTATGCATAGATAACATAATCAATTCCAATCAAACATCGAGAGGGAAAATACAAGATTAATTAGAAAATAATAAATACACGGGTTCAAACATCTCTGTTAATCGGAATTAAGAAATTAGTCGAGCATCTTCAAAATCAAATCCACAAAAGCTGTTGAGAAATCCATCTAAATTAAACTAGAAAATAAAGCAATGTTTTCTCTCTCTAAACTACTCCTTCCAGACTGATTACTTCAGTTACGTGAATCGTGGTGTATTATGGCTTCCATCCTCCCTGTCTTGGGGGAAATTGCATAAATATATAGAATGTCTTCTTCGTGGTGGCGTGAATTTTACAACTCTTAAACACTTGGGCCCACCAATTCTTTAGGTAATGGGCCACTTAATTCTTTATAAGCCCAATTCTTCTTTAATTTATTTCTTGACCTTCAAGCCCAATCAACCTCGTTTCACGGCCCACACTCGTCTCGTCTTCTTCCAATGATCCACGAACACTTCCTTTTACTCCATGAACCCCTAAAATAATCAAAATTAATAATATATGAAGTATTTGGAGACATAAATCACATCTATGTAGGAAAATAGTGCATTCAATCAAATAAATGATCATAAAATCTCACATTAAACACCACTAATTTGCACATATTTTCCTCGTATCAATATTCAAATAATATATATATATATATATATATATATATAATTTTAATAAATTGTTAATAAATATTTATTTATAAGTATATATATTCTTAATCCCAGATTCCCAGATTCACAAATCACTAGTCTCATGGGCCCTTTTTGGTTTAATTTTATTGCACTTAATACAAAGAATTGATGGATTTTATTGCTTATTATAAGTATTATATAGGTATTGTATCATATATGTATATGTTCTATGCAATTTGATATTATTAATTTGGAATTAAATAGATATTTGAAAGAAAAAAAGTGAAACTTCAAATTCGAATACGAATATTTGAAAAGTGAAACTTCAAGTTCAAATTCGAATTCGAACTCGAATTCGAATACGAATACGAATTTTGCATATGATTCGAATAATAAACGAATACGAATACGAATAAAATATCCAGATATTCGATTCGATTCGTTTACAACCCTAGTCTACATTGACAAACTCGAGTAATTTATTTTTATGCTTCCAAACTTCCCCAAAATGTCTGCTCAAGTTCCTTTACAAGACAGAATTCACAGATTTTTGACTTGATCATAGTAGGATAAAGGCTTAGTTAGCATTGGCTTTCGTTGATTTGAGCCACGTATGGCGGGTGATGTTCATGTTGTTGCGATTGCCTCGTCTCACAAGTGTAAATCGAGGTATGTAATAGAGATTCTAAGATCGTTGTAAGATAATCTTCATGGTTTCAGTTAGGTTTAATAGTTATTGTAGTGTTTGATATCGTGGATTTGCATCTATATATAAATAGACGATAGATACTAAAGTCGGTGGAGTCCACCCACTGAGTCCGGAGACACTTCAATATGCCAACTCTTGATATGTTAAAAGTTAAAATCGTAAACATATTAATACGTGTTTATGATAGGTAAAAAGATGAAAAAAAATTAATACAATAGCACCTTACCAATTTGTTAGTAACTTTTTTTACATAATAAAATTTTGTGAAATCATTTTAAGTGGTGTAATTTTGTTAGACGAACTCCACTAATTAGTATCAAAATCTATTAGTATAAGTTGAATTTTGACTTATGAATTAATGTTGATATGTGTTACAAGAGTCGTACTCATTTAATTATATGTGTCATGGTTAGATCTAATTTTTTATTGATAAATAAATAAATTGGAAATTTATATTTTATTGTTTAAAATAAATCTTGAATATTCATAAGATTCGTGTATTTTATTGGTTCTGGACTGAGTTTGATTTTTTCAATAGTTTTATAGTACAGAACTAAAGTTCAATGTGCATAGATAGCCCAATAAATAACACACTACAAAAACTAACGTCACATCTCATTATTTTCACTAATAAGAATATTGAAGATATATCTCAATAATTAAAAATATTAAAAATGTCGCAATAATTAGATGCCATCTAAACAAGTCCAAGATCAAAATCATAATTATTTTTTCCGAGTGAATCAAGAAACAACAACGATATGAATCAAGATATGACATTTGATCCGATAACAACATTCTTCTTATTTAAATCATACATGTAATGTAATACAATAAAGTTGTCTAAGGACACTTTAACAGACCACCATGAGTAGTCATCTATCTCTGAATAGCATTTGCCACATCTTTCTTTGTTCCCATATTACCCGGTGGAACGCATTTCAGCATGTGCCTTGTTTGCAACAAGTTAAGCACACCCTCATGCATAAATTCTTATTCGAAATGGCTCTACACTTTAACGCACACTTTGTCTTGCACCCTGCACATAATAATCTTTTTTATTATACGCAAAATATGTAAGTGGACACCCTTTCTACCATATGATATAATTTATTTACCATTTCTATCATTTTTGTACTTCAAATTCAAAAAGGTCACACGTTTCCAGATGTAAAGTGACCGCTGCTTGAATTCAATTTCACAAGATTCAAAATTGATAACTGACTCATTGACATACACAATTTTCGTGTGATCTTATGTGTCATAGGGTTACACGAAAATTAATCAATTTTTGTTACCCCTATGAAACATAATATTATATAAAAAATTGTGTATGTCATTGAATGCACCATTATTTTTTACTGGACATGGGGTAGGTAGCCCCATAAATGTCTCATCAAATGGAATAAAATTCGGGTACTTTGACTTTTACTATAAATTGAGGTATTTTGATTATTTTCTTATCTTGACTACTAGAAATGAAACACTTTATATCAATTGTGGTAGCTTTGGTGACGAAGCCTTCACTATAACCATTTTAAGCCTAGTGGTTATATGCCTATATATATCTCACAAAATTGTACTTCAAATGACTATATTTTCCGCTCTAGTATAAAATTTGAGATTTTATTATTTAAGTTAAGTTGGAACTTAAGGGGAAAAAAAAAAGATTCTTTACATCTTACTACACCAACGGGGCGGGTTCTGGGACGGGCCAAAAAAATTCAGATCCGGGACCCACCCGCCCCATGAACCCGGCCGGCGGGTAACCCGTCCCAACCCGCTTTATTTAAAAAAAAAAATTGTGTTTTTATTCCATTTATGAAGTTGATAAATTTTATTATCCAACTAAATATATGTATTTCGACATATTTCGACACCATCCAGTAATAAGGGCACGGGCATAGGCAGAAATAGGATATCTAGTAATCACAAGACACAAAGCAAGATAGAAGAAATCCATTCAACAATGGGTTAAGAAAGCAAATTCTCACAGTTTGGACAATAATGAACCAAACCTATCAGCATTTGCTCTAATTTAAATTTTGACAAATGAACAAGTTTCATAAATTGCATAAGATATTTGCAGAAAAATTAGAAATCATTAAATTAGGGCACAATTGACAAGACTGTTCTGAGAGAGAGAGAGAGGTACCTAGGGGGCGGGGGCGGGGGATCGGGCGGGGGGTCGGGCGGGGGCAGATCGGGGGGCAGAACTTGCGGGGGATTGGAAGGCGGTCTACATCTCTGTCCTTATCCTCTATTCCTGTATTACAAGTTACAACCCTCAGGCTTCTCATTAAATATTAATATATATATACACACACATATACCGTATGGTGGCGAGCTCTTATAGACCGAACTTCGGACAGGGGCAACGGCAACTGTGCTGCCCTGTTTAACAAAATAAGCCACAAATAAATTCGTACAGCTTTTAAGTGCACAAATCTTGCATAACATTTTAGTACTTATAACATATTTCAAGACCTAATGTATGTATATGTTTTTTCCTATATATAGTCTAAATATTATTATTAAAATTACCTCACTATGGATTTCATCTTCCCATGCTGATGAAACCTTGCAAACAAAAAAAAAATAAAAAATAAACATTACGGATCCATAATCATAATCATATTCACATCAAAAGAACAAAATGTAAGCATTTTTTGTGTAAAAAAACAAGGGCCATTTTACATTACCATGACAAGAAAACAGGCAAGAACAAAGAAGACAGCTGTTGAAGACATTTTGGATATATGATTCAATAAGAGACACTTTCTGTATATATATATATAGAAAGAGTCTAGCAAAGAATATTGGCAGCAATGAGCAGTGTTCTAAAATTCGCTAAGCGCTAGTCGGGCGCTTAATTGGCGCCTAGCGCCTAGGATGCCTAGGCGGGATCTAGGCGTGGTATCTAAATTAAATAGATTTTTTATTGTTTACCTATTTTTCTAAGTTTTTTATTCTTATAAAATATTTTTGGAACTCTAATATTATATTGTTTTTGTTTTATGTAGGAGGAGTAAAAACATCATATCTCATTTATAAAATTATTTTTATTTGTATTTTTCAATTTTGTGAAATTTTTATCTATATCTAATTATTTAATAATAATTTGATAGAAGACTATAATACATTAATAATATCATCATTTTGCTAAAAAGTGAAAAAAAAAATGTAAAGGAAATAAATTTAAAAAAAAAAAGTATTTGACGCCTAGAACCGCCTTGGGCCGAATTATCCCACCTAGATCGTCTAGAGCCGAATTGTTCCACCTAACACCTAAATGACCGAACAAACAAAAATCGATACGGGTAGAAGCCGTCGAAGTGTCTGGACGCCGCCTAGGCAATGAGACAACTGAGTCCATGTCAGATCACATGTGGTTGAGCTGTCTGCTGTTGGATTTTTAATCTATTAAAAAATTTGGAGTGAGATATTAGTAGACAGTGGTGCACATGAGGTGTTTCTTGCAAGTTGCAAAGGTAAGACAATTGTATTTTTTTAATAATATATATATATATATATATATATATTTTTTTTATTTTTTTTTTTAATTTTTTTTTTTGGGCTCGTCTACATTGATAAACTCGAGTAATTTGTTTTCATGCATCCCAGCCAAACTTCCCCAAAATGTCTGTCGAGAGCGATACAAGAGTCATGTTGCACCCTATAAGATGAGGGAAGTTTCACTAATTTATGATCTAACTTGATTATAAATGTAAATGAATCAAATCAATTCGTGAACTACTCGAAGTTCAATTCGATAAAAATTTATTCGAAATTGAATATAGTGACACAAAAATTCATGTGAGATGGTTTCACGAATAGTTATTGTAAGACGGAGTCTATCACCCACAAACAACATATCAATTGTAGGGTTTGAGTTGTGGCTTGCCCCATCTCATACAATATAATAAATTATCCATGAGACGGGTCTCACAAGAAACTCGCTCATATTGTGATTGGTTAAAGTAAACAAACAAACTCAAATTTGATGATGTTAGGCTCGTTGGCTGGTGAGCCAGCTCATCAGAAGATCCGTGATTAGTTCATAAAATATAATATTAATGTTTGACATTTTGATATTTTTTTTATATTTTTACTTCTGATAAATATATAAATATCTAATTAGAGATATTTTATAATTAAATTATAATTTTTAGATAATATATTATTATTTTTAAAATATATAACTTTTTGTATTAATGAGTTGATGAATAGTATAATTAATTTTATGTTTATTAAGTTTGTTGGTGCTCAATTAAGTTCGAGTTCGTTCGATGAATAGACAAATCGAATTCAAACACTCAACAATTCGATTCCGTTCGATTCAAATTACATCTCTAAGACTCGATTTAACATGGGTCACATGAAATACCACAGTGGATACAGTGAATAACAAACAATACTCATAAATTAAGACATGATTGAACAGATACAAATTAAATAGATTTTTTATTGTTTTACCTATTTTTCTGAATTTTTTATCCTTACAAAATATTTTTGGAACTCTAATATTATATTATTTTGTTTTTATGTAGGAGGACAAGTAAAAACATCATATCTCATTTATAAAATTATTTTTATTTGTATTTTTCAATTTGTGAAATTTTTATCTATATCTAATTAATTAATAATAATTTGATAGAAGATTATAATACATTAATAATATCATCATTTTGCTAAAAAGTGAAAAAAAAAAAAAAAAAAAAAAGTAAAAAAAGTATTTGGCGCCTAGGGCTGCCTAGGACCGAATTATCCCACCTAGACCATTTAGGACCGAATTGTTCCACCTAACACCTAAATGACCGAACAGATAAAAATCGATACGGCTAGGAGTCGGCACTACATCTAGTGCCTGGGCGCCGCCTAGGCAATGAGACAACTGAGTCCATGTCAGATCACATGTGGTTGAGCATTAGTCAAAGTTGTCTGCTGTTGGATTTTTAATCTATTAAAAATTTTGGATACTCCGTTTAACAATAATTGTTAAGTTCTATGAATAATTCGTTTAATAATTGTTAACTTATATTAATAACTCGATCAACAATTTGTTTAACGAATTTGCATCCAAATTGTTAAATTCGTTTAATAATTATTAAGTTCTATGAATTTGTTAAGTTGTATGTATTAGTTTAATAATTGTTAATTTTTATAAGTTTTATGAATTCGTTTAATAATTGTTAAGTTCTATGAATTTGTTAAGTTGTATGAATTCGTTTAAGTGAAACCCTATGCATTATAATAAATCGTTTAATACACTAATACATGAGTTTTTGTTCAAAAGTCAAACCCAATTATTACATATTTTTTTGTTTAACAGTTCATAATTGCTACGGCAAATTTTCGTTTAACAATTCATAAATGCTACGGAAAATTTTCGTTTAATAATTCATAAGTTCTACGGTAATTTTTCGTTTAACAATTCATAAGTTTTAGTTCTACGGGAAATTGGTTCATTTTATCGTGTAATAATTGTTATTTTCGAAGCCAAACTATTCGTTTAACATCTGCCACTTTTCGTGTAATAGTTCATTCTTTTTCGTGTAATAATTCATAATTAAATGGTATATTTTGTCGTGTAACAATTCAAGAAATAGATTAAGTAATGTAATATGACTCACTGACTTGAGTTGACACCGCCTAATAGAACAATTTCATCAACAACTATTCACATGAAGACCGGTAAAAAAATATGGTATTTTTTAATTTCTCTTATATTTTGTGATACAATCATATATGGTCTATATTTTAGTGTTTTTTTTTCTCACTATTTAAAAATAGTGTACGGTGGGCTAATTTCTCATATGTATATAAAGAGTTGCTAGCAAAGAATATTGGCAGCAATGAGATAACGATCACATGTGGTTAGGGGTGGAAATTGGAACGGAATTTTCGATATCTGCTAAATCCGATTCGAAATTTTCTGATTTTGAAACGAATATTTTTAATCCAAAATCCGAAATTCTGACTTCTGATTATTTCGAAAAAAAAATTTGGATTGGAAATGGAATTAGTTTTAAAAATTTTGGAAATTCCGAAATTCGATCCGAAATATTTCCAAAATTTAATTTTTGGAAATTCCGATCCGAATATAAAATGTAGAATAGAGGCATTTGAGAATCAAACTCAAAACCTCTCACACTCAAAGCAAGAAACTTACCACTAAACCAATAGTTCATGTTGTAAATGATTCAAACATTTTATACTATATACTATATCTATAGTAAATAGTATAAACTATAGTTTATAAATATACTATATACTATATGTATATAATATAGTTTATACTATAGTTTTATTTTATACATATATACGATATTTTTTTAGTTTTATTTTATTGTTTATACTATATACTATAATATGACTCAAGTCACTCAATGTAATAGACAAAAGATAATAGACAACATTTCCGATTTTTAAATAGCAAAATATAATAAGTAAATATATCATATATTTTTTATATAAAATAAAAAGTGAATATCTAATTTCAAAGGTAAATATATCATAAATTTCATTAAAAATGATAACATTTTATATAAATTTATTATTTTAATGATAAAATATATGGATAAATGAGCCTAAATAGTTTACGAAGTTATAAAAGTTGAACTATACTAAACTTGAGTTCAGCTTCTTTATTTTATGAGTTTTATAATTGAGTTCGAGCTTAGTTTGTTATTGTTAGTAATAAGTAGTAGTATAGTACAGTTAGCGAAATAATAGGAATAATGACAAAGAAAATTATACAAATTATAAAACAAGTATTTTAAATATTGAAGGATTTCGAACAAAGTATTATCATAAATCATAATACAGATTCAAATATTCATTCGATTTAAGCTTACTGAAAGAAAAATAATTCAATAAGTATGAATTAATAAGCATGATTTCTTACAAAATGATAAATAGTTTATAATATAGTTTTATAGTTTTATTTTATACTATATAATATATAATATATATTATTATATACTTTGTACTATATACTATATGCTATAGAAGAATATTATATACTATATACTATATATTATATATTTAATACTATATGCTATAGTATATAGTATATACTATATATTATATACTATATATTATATATTTCCGAAAATTTTCTGAAAATTCCGAAATCGGATTGGGTTTTACAATTCCGAAAATTTCGAATCGAAAATTGGAATTGTTTTTTCATTTTCGAAAAGTTTTGGAATTTTTCCGAAACACCCTATTTTCGATCTGTCCGATTTCCACCCCTACATGTGGTTGAGCATTAGTCAAAGTTGTCTGCTGTTGGATTTTTAGGGGGTGTTTGCAAAAACTTTTGACAGCTTAAATCAAAAGCAGGCTCCTAGTTACTTTTTTAGCTTAAATAAGTGATTAAAAGTTGTGGGAATTTTTTACAAACACCCCCTTAATCTATTAAAAAATTTGGAGTGAGATATTAATTAGTAGACAGTGGTGCACATGAGGTGTTTCTTGCAAGTTGCAAAGGTAAGACAATTGTATTTTTTTAATATATATATATATATATATATATATATATTTTTTTTTTTTTTTTTTTTTTTTAAGGCTCGTCTACATTGATAAACTCAAGTAATTTGTTTTTATGCTTCCCCAAACTTCCCCAAAATGGCTGTCGAAAGCAATACAAGCGTCAATGCGTCATGTTGCACCCTGACTTGATTATGAATGTAAATGAATCAAATCGATTCTTGAACTAGCTACTTGAAGTTCAATTCGATAAAAATTCGTTCGAAATTGTATATTGTGATATAAAAATTCATGTGACACGGTTTCACGGATAGTTACCATGAGAAGAGCTCCATCACCTACAAATACTATATGAATTGTAGGGTTTTAGTTGTGGTTTGACTTATCTCACGCAATACAATAAATTATCCTTGAGACGGTCTAATAAGAGACTCGCTCATATTATGATTGGTTAAAGTAAACAAAGAAATTCAAACTTGATGATATTAGTCTCGTTGGCTGGTGAGCCAGCTCATCAGAAGATCCATGACTAGTTCATAAAATATAATATTAATGTTTGACATTTTGATATATTTTATAATTAAATTATAGATTTTAGTGTGATACCCGAGGTTCTCACCATCTATTAAATTAAAACATTTCATGCATCATACGCATTTCGTGCTATTTATGTGTTACGTGTGAACTTGCATGGTTATATTTTGTGTTTAATTAACTGAATTATCCAAGGGCGGATCCTTATATGATGAGAGGGGGGCTTTAGCCTCCCCCTAACTTTTTTAAAAAAATTAAATATTATATATATTTATTAACTAAAATTAATTTTATATCAATTAAGCCCCCAAAAATAATTCAGTTATAATAAAGGGACACCCACAAGTTAGATTTATTATTATATTATATATAAGTGGTCTCAATTTATCCACATTATTATTGTTATTTGCTATTTTTAATAAATTTCTCTCTCCTCTTTCAAAAAATTTTGTGTGAGAGATTATTGCATTTTTGAATATTAAACATATATATCCATGTCATATTGTTTTTTTCTCTTTAGCCCCCCCAAAAAAATCTGTCTAGCTCCACCCCTGGAATTATCTACATGCTCTTACATAATTGGTTAAGATTATAATAATGTTAGAATTTAAATTTATACATATGTGTGCACACGTGTGTGTTATATAGAAATGAGAAATGAGATTTAATTAATATTATAATATATATATATATATATATATATAATAAAAGAAAAGAATAAAAAAGTAAAAGAATAAAAAAAATAAACTTATAAAGAAAGCGGTGAGGTGGTGGAAAAGAAAGGAAATAAAGAAAAAAGAAAGAGCGGCAAGGACAGAAATAGAGAGAGAGAAAGAAAGAAAAACAGAGGAAAGAAAGAACAGAAAAGAAAAAGAAGAAGGGTTTGTGAATTTCAGGTTCGTTTCTTCACTTTTTTGCTTCAGATTTTGAGGGGGAGCTCGTGGTGACATGCTCTTCGATTTGATTGGAGTGAATTCCTAAAGTTTATCCTAAAAAGGTACAAAGAGATTAATGAATTAGATATATCTCGAGTTATCGTAATTCGTTGGATGTTTTGGTAACTTTATGGCTGAATTGGGGAAAACTTAAAACATGAAACTTATAGCCCTATCTCTTAGCTAAACCCAGAAAAAAACCGTGGATGACTCGATTAAATGTTGAGTGAGATAATGTCAAAAGAATGAAGGTTGCTAGAATTTGGTATTATATGTGAAATAAATAATTCAAATTTTATTGATTCGAGATAAAAGATGTTTTAATGGACGATTTTATTACGAACTTCATCAAAATTCTATCTTTAACTTTACAATCGTTCATTTTCATTATTTTACCTTCCAAGTCATCGCTAGTCATTTCAATTGTTCTTATGACCAGAAAAGACATTAAAGGAAATAAGGAAATATGAATTATTAGGTTTGCTACCAATAAAGTTCGAGAAGTGAATTGGAAGCGTATATAACCAAAAATTTTGGAATTTTAGGTAAGTAAAAATTCATTTGTAACTACAATGCATAGACATAGTATTTTATGTGTTTATTTGTGTTATGTGATAATAGTATATGTGAATTTGTGTTACTTGATATGGGTGATTATTTTTTATATGTGGTTAAAGAGGATGTTCTAGTATTGAATTTGTTCATAGCATTCATGAGCATAGATAGTTGTATGTATAGAACATGGTGAGTTTGTGTGCACATCATATCATACAAAGAGCAAAGTTAAAGCAAAGTTGACCACTATTAGTACATCGAGGCCGGTAACGGCTTTCATAGTAAAAGTGTGCCTATAGCATGCGAGCCGTGGTTATGGTTCGAAGATATTGGGCCATAAACATGACTTTAAAGCAAAGTAAAGTAAAGTATAGAGTTTTTGAGCTAGCTCCTTTCCGATGTACTGTAGATGGGTCAAGGGTCCAACATAGTAAAAGATATCAAAGCCATGCATTCACGGCATTCTTAAAGTCCTTACAGTCATTTGTATGACAGTGCATGCATGATTTCTGCTTACTGAGCTTTAGCTCACCTAGTTTATGCATTGTAGGTGAGCCTGGTGACGTTTGATGAGTTGTTGGCCTTGCTAGTATGTTGATGCTTTGACAAGCTTTGAGAGTGTATATACATGGATTACGACTTCCGGGGCTAAACCATGGGCTTATTTTGCTTTTGGCTGTTGGTCCTTAATTTTGGATATGTACATAACTGTTGAGTCACATGGTTGTATGTTGGAAACATGATATTTCTGATGACAGTTTGCTGTAAAGTATTGGCTTATGCTCTGGTATAGATGAGGGGGAAAAATTCAATTTTGGTCCACTTAGAAAGCTACTGCCCATTTTTAGTCCATTATGGAAGATAAATTCAATTTTAGTCCACTTATATCAAAATTCGTCACTTTTTGGTCCTATTTTCGCCGGAAAACGGTATTCGTCGGCGATTGTATTTCAAGCGCGGTCGGAATCATCTAAAGGCCTATGTGGCACTTCCGGAGCCCACTTGGACCAATAAGTAATATCTGAGTCATCTGTTTACATATATGCTTTTTTTTTGCAGAAAATTTAAAAAAAAATCGTAAAATAATTAAAATTTGAAATCCTAAAATCAAAAAACAAAATACTAAATCCTAAATTGAAAACATATCCCTAAATCCTAATTATTTTTTCAATTTAGGATTTAGTATTTTGTTTTTTGATTTTAGGATTTCAAATTTTAATTATTTTACGATTTTTTTTTTAAATTTTCTGCAAAAAAAAAAAAGCATATATGTAATTAAAATCACTCAGATATTACTTATTGGTCCAAGTGGGCTCCGGAAGTGCCACATAGGCCTTTAGATGATTCCGACCGCGCTTGAAATACAATCGCCGACGAATACCGTTTTCCAGCGAAAATAGGACCAAAAAGTGACGAATTTTGATATAAGTGGACTAAAATTGAATTTATCTTCCATAGTGGACTAAAAATGGGCAGTAGCTTTCTAAGTGGACCAAAATTGAATTTTCCCCATATATGAGGCGTTGCTTGTGATATGTCGTTTTTGTTATTTTTTTATTTGTTAGTTTGAAAAAAAAATATAGTCACTTTTTCAGGATTTTGCGTTTCGAGTATCTTATAAAAGTGGGTGTGATATTTAGATAATATATTATTATTTTTAAAATATATAACATTTTGTGTTAATGAGTTGATGAATAGTATAATTAATTTTATATTTATTAAGTTTGTTGGTGCTCAATTAAGTTCGAATTCGTTCGATAAATAGACAAATTGAATTCAAACACTCAATAATTCGATTCCGTTCGATTCAATTACATCTTTAAGACTCGATTTAACATGGGCCACATGAAATACCACAATGGATATAGTGAATAACAAATAATACTCATAAATTAAGACATGATTGAACCGTTACAGAAACACAAGACTAAGTAAAAACAAGAGACAAATACTAGGAAGAAATAACACAAGAAAAGTATTTTTAGATCAACTAAAATGGATTATATTTTTAGGGGCACTTGACAAGGTATCCACGGATCAAAACTTTATCCCATTTGCTGCATTTTGCGAATCGAGGTACGCATTTGAACTTAGCACAACACGCGGTACAAGTTCTCATGCATGATCTTTTGGGGCTAATCGGCTTGCAATATGATGAACACATCGCCACACATCCTGCAGTGTATGTCAAAAATACTTCGTTGTACAACAAAGATTTTGAATTTTGAAAAAAAGATAGATTTAATGACTATTTGTATTTATACCATGTGGTGCGTATGCAGGCGCCTTTGTTGGGGAGTAGATCGGAGCATGAGCCGGAACATAGACGGGGTTTTTAGTCGGTGCATGAAATGGAGCCGGGGTGGGAGAATTGATTGGGGCCTTAGTCGGGGCATGATGGCGGTGGTGGTGATGCTTCTATAACAATATGATACACGAAAATCATATTAATAATTTATGATGAAAATTTTAAATATACATATATACAATGAAATTATTTTAAATGACACGTCATTTTTAATGAAATTAAACAAAAACCAAGTGGATAGTGCATTGAAATATAAGATGAAACATCATTTTGCAGCAGAGAATCGAATAGAACATTGATTTAATTTGCAGCCACATAAATGTTTCGCATGTTCACATGGGACAATGAAGTGATTGCAATTGAAATATTCTACACATGCTTTAGTAAATGTATAATGTAATAACAATACACAAGAATATAAAAAATCAAGAAAGGTTAATTAGTCCAAGAACACAATTACCTCAGTTTCAATACTGTCAAACTCTTCCATAGATGAACCCTACAATGACAATAGTCATATAAGTTAGCTCAAAACTAAAAAGTTCTTTTCCAAAAAAAAGTTTGCAGAGTTATACAAACTCACCATTTTTGTAACCATGAGCACGAAAACGATAAGAAAAAGGATCGATTTGGGAGCCATTTTCGACGATGAAGAAGGCAAGCTTACACAAGAAGATAAAACAAAATCAAATTTGATCTAATTGTATTATTTACTATGAATATTGATGGATTTTATGGTGAGCAAGAGTGATGTTTATATAGAGAAAAAAGGCACAAGAGATAAGGAATATATATGCATGAAAAGATGGTGTAAGTGGGATTGATTTGCGCAATTTTTGCTACACAAATAAATAAATAAAATATAAACAAATAATTGCAGCTAGTTGTTTTTAATTTGAACTACAAATCAATAAAATAAGTTATTATTCATTGGGCTCAATGAAATTGTCCACTACTTAATTATTTTTCCATTCCTCTAAAAATGTGATTAGGCCCTTGATTAGGTATTCTTCACCTAGGAACAATTAAACCTTATATTTTGCAAATGGATTCTTGTGAGATTTCTGAAATATAATTTTGTGAAATGAATGAATATATAATACATTACATAACCTATAAAATTTAAATTGATTTATGATAATATGTTTGGATTGTGGGTAGGTAGACATTGTTTTATGAAATTATATATGTGAGACGATTTTATATGAATTTTTGTGCGTCTTAATTATTAGTTGAGTGGGCATTTTATCTACATTAATGTTGTATTTGGATTAAGTGATTTAAAATATAAGATCTCGAATGATAGTATTTCAAATCCACTTAAATTAGAATATCATTTATAATCCACCAAGTTGCTCAAAATTAATTTAATTTAGAATGAAAATGATGGATTTCTTAATTCATGTATGATATTATAATTTTCAAATTTCCTCAATTTGTTGAATCCAAACACAACCAAGTCCAAATAAGAGCTAGTCAATGGTAGAATTCCAAAACTATAATATTTACCAAATTACAAGTTTTAGTCCAAATTAAAGAAATCAAAGTCTTGGTAGGTTGGGCTTTACAATTCTCTTCTTGGATCGTTTTCTCCAATTGTTATTTTAATTAAAAGATTTATTATTGATTAAAATAACATAACAAAATATATATATATATATATATATATATATATTATGTTTTTTGATTTTGGTCAGTATTGTAACCACATCTAGGCAGTTGAACAAATCAGCAATTTTGTTTTTCAAAACTGATTAATGTCAAAAAAAAAAATATATATATATATATATATACACTACATATGTAAAGTTACGTTATTGTAAAGATTGGGTGAGAAATAATATTTAAGTTAGGTATACACATTAATATGTACATATATATTAGAGTAGATGAAATATGAGACATGACAACAAAGGATTTTTAAAAACTGATTTTATTCATACATTGAATAACAAAAGCTGATTATTCCAAAGAAGTTAGTAGTGATCAAATGTTCCCATCATTGGGATTTACTGCACAATAAACTGCTACAAACACTTATCTAACCCAACATATCATCTTAAACCAACATGATAACCAGACAGAATAAAAATAATCCAATCGAAGACTTGATCGATTGATCAAGTTATTAACTAAGCGAGCTCGTTTGAAGGGCACATAACAGTATTTCCGTGCATCGTCACTTCACCCCACTCGCAACAAGTAGAGAATTCGGGTACACATTTGTACTTAGCGCAACATGCGGTACAAGTTCTCATACAAGTTCTTTTCGGCCTAACGGGCGTGCAGTATGATGCGCACATCGCCACACATGCTTTAGCTGTAATATAACATAGCGGAATTAATGATATATCTATTGAATCGAGTTTTAAATAATAGATTAATTATTATTGAGTATTTGCATCCATACCAAAACCATCAGGTAGATCATAGTCTGGTGCACTGTCTAGGGACATTGAAGTACTTGGAGCATTGAAAGAGGCCTATCAACATAAGATGAACAAAAGATTGATAGATAATTAATTACATGAATGGTTATTTATTATTATTATTTTTTTCAATTAGTTTAGGAGTGGTGACAAAGGAGATTATAAAGACAAGAAAATGTGAGCGATCTAGGTTCGAATCTGGGCCAACCCAAATTGCACCAACCCAATTTGTGCCTTTGAATGTACCTATATATATGTTGAAAAAAAGAAATTGTCACGGTATTTAAAAAGTATATATATTAATTTATCTTGATCTGTTCTGTTACCTTTGAACTTATTTCATTTTGGTGAATAACCTTTTTTTCAGTTACCTTTGACCATCATTTACATTTATTTTCATCATAGGTATTCAACACATTAAAATGTTAAAAAAATATATATATATATTAATGAGCTATAGGAGTGGAAGGGAGGAAAACATTTAAGATTAGAAAACTTGTGTGATCCATATTCGAACCCTGATCATCTGCAATTTTTTTTAAGATGGGATGCCACTTGAACTACAAGGTTTGTGGTCACATTAAAATGTTAATAACTACAATGATTTTTTAGAATCGAAAATTGGATACTTTATTGTAAAACAATCTCCTGATTTATACAGTATATCTAGAATAGAAATAAAATACGAGATGAAATAGTTTTGATAATAACATATAACAAAAAAAAAAAAAAAAGGTTAATCATGGCAGTGATGAAAGAATGTTAATTATTATCAGCCTATCAGAAGTAAGAAAAGATAAAGAATGTGACCTCAATTTCATTATTTTTCAGTTCCTCCACAGATGAACCCTACATTGAATATAGACAAAAATCATCAGTTAGCTAGTTGAATACAAATAAATAAATAACTAATTAATAAAATTTATTTCTTAAACTTGCAAACGTGTTACCATTCTTGCAACAAGCACGATTGCTAACAGAAAGATGGTCGATTTTGGAGACATTTTCAAAGATGAATATTGAAAGAAACACAAGAAAAAAGAAAGAAATTGAAGTGTTGAAATCACCACGAATGATGGAATTCTACTTAGTGTAAGGTTTATATAGGGTTTGAGAAGGCATAATTAGGGGTAAGTTAAGTTACTATGCAATAGGCCAATAACCATTAAGAAAATTACACTAAAATATATATACATATTATTTATAATTAAGTGTTCAAAATAAAATGACCACAATATAATATTGGAAGAAAAAGAATTATTCTTCTTGGATATCCAAAAACAATAGATGAAAACTACTATTTTCAACAATAAATAGTACTCCCTCCGTTCCACTCAAATTTGCACACTTTCCGTTTTCGTTCGTCCCAATCAGATTTGCACACTCCAAAAATGGCAAATAAAATCTACAAAATTACCCTTTATTATTCAAAAAAGTGTCATTTACATTCCAAAAAACAGTTTTTTCTTAACCCATTTGCCCGTCCCTACGTGCAAATTTGAGCAGGACGGAGAGAGTATAAAATATTGAACGGTTTAGAAGATATAATTGCACACATATAAAGTACTCAAGTACTCTATATTTTTATTATTTGTTTGTGGTTATATACATATAAATAATAATAAATGAAAAAAAGATGAAACACAATTTAAATTGGTGAGTTGTTATTCGGATATTAAGATCACAGCTTGCTACTTTAATTTTATACTTCAAATCGAAATATAAAAATAATAATTCCATTAAACCTAATCTCTTGCAAATTCAACTCTATTATCAGTCTAGTTAAGCTATTTATTGACATTAATTTCACATGGTTAATTTTTACCTAGTATAAAGTTAAACCTAACCGAAGCCTAAATGCTAAATACAATGGATGAATTAATTGAATTGAAGCATTTTGATTTGGCCGATTTAAATATTAAATAGATTTCATATGTACGGATCTAAGAATTTGTACCCTTTTGTGTATCATTATTATCGATAATATATCATCATAAAATTAAGAGCAGGGGTAGGTAGGCTGGCTACCCTATAAATGAAACCTAGGTGATGTATCATTATTGTTTTAATTGATTAACTAAAGATTGAGTAAATCTTGAAGAAGATCTAGCTAATTAAATGGGATTTTCAAAACATAGGAAATTAATTAAGATTGGTGGCACTTTTTCAGATGTTAATCATTTCATATTCAATTTATTAAATTACATTTAAAATTTTATTTGGTTGCTTTTAAGTTTTAACTACATTTAAATTTATCTTGACTTTATTAATTTTAAAATATTTTGTTTGTCATATAAGCATGTGTGTTTCTATTGTAATAGAAGTATTGGAAAATATTATTTTCTATTGATATATAGTAGTTGACAAAACAATTTTTGTAGCAATTATTGGTAACTAATGTATAAATATTATTATTGTTGTTATTGTTTTTGTTTTAGATAAACTCAATTCCAAGCATACATCTAACTAATTTGGGGTAACAATTCAATTTCTTTTAAAAATACATAAAATATTGTTATTGTTTCATCTTTTTGGCACTGTGTACAAGAAAAGTAATATTTGTATGACTAAAAAGTATATATAATTATATAAATATCTCAAAAGAAGAATACTTATTTATGTACAAACCCCAAATTTATGGGCTTGAGAATAACTGGGCTTGGGATGGGTGGAGAAGAAACTCAATTGAGATTCTAAACCCAAATTCAAGATAATTAATTTATGATTAATTCTATTTACAATCATAATATTTCTCTCAATTTTGATGTATAACAACCCTCAATCATCACCATTCCCTATTGTCTAAAACATATGGATATATAATTATTGTAGCACTATCATCCAAACTCCAAATCATATTTCTTCCTATTTCAAAAATTATTGATTCAGCCATTCTTCCTCTTAACATTTCTTAATAAGTTGGAAAATTTCACTAAAATAATTATCACAAGAATACAATTTTTTAAAAATAATTTTTCTAACTTGATAAGAATCAAGAGAATTGTTCCCACATTTTGGATCACAAGACTTTTGTATTTATACGATACAATTAATCGAATTTTGAAATGTGGGAATGAAAGACAACCATGATCATAGAGGGATAAATAAACTTTTTGGAGAAAATCAAAATTCAAAATTACTTCAAATGAAATGTATGAAGACTAATGAAAAGAAATAATAATTTCAATCTAATATTCAATGGTAAATCATTGAAATTTACAATCTATGAATGAATGGAAGGTGGAAAGAATAGTTTTTTTTTTTTTTGTCGGCAGAGAAAGGGTCGAATGTGGAAATATGGGTAATATAATTGGTTGTGAAAAAAATTAAAATATTAATAACAAAACAGAAAAATTAGGTACATTATTATAATAGAGAGAAATATTATGGTCATGACCCTTAATTTGTATTAGAGAGTATGATTAGATTATAGCGGGTTAATGGGCCGACCCACGTTGTGGTTTAATTAATATTAGGTTTATGATAAACTTTTATGATATATTTATGTTATTTTGATACATAAACAGATTATGAATTTGTTAAAAACAGATTAAATATTAGGTCATGAGTTCATTGAGTTATTGTCCTATGTATAAACCAACCAAGTCATTCGGCAAGTATTCGGATCTTGAATCGAAAAAAAAATCATTCACGAAAGTCGAGTTCAAGCTCAATATCAAGCTCTGAGATCTTTGGCGAGCTAAGCTCGAGCTCGGCTCATTTATATTTATGCGGGTCTATTCACAAACTTAAATTTGAATATATGCATAATATATATATATATATATATATATATATATATGATGTTGCTCCGATCCAACGTTCCGCTTCATCATTCCAAAAACCCGAATTCTTGAACCTAAAGACCTGCAAAACAAACATCGGGAGGGGTTCCCGGCGATGGGACTCCGACGCTCAAGTCAGTCAAGAGAATAATTGATTCTATAGAGAAAACGTATATCTGTGTGTTTTTAATTTAAGTGTGCATAAAAAATAAAGAATGAACATAAGATATATATATACTCCCTAAAACGTGAGTTGGTTGAGATTTTATTCCCCAAAATATGGGATATGGTCTAACGGCTCCGCGGAAATAGCGGTTGGTTAGCCTCAAATCTTGTTCACTACCTTTCCTTGTAAATCAGTTCGTCATTATAACTCGGAGCTAAATCAGCTTCTCTTTCATTAGTCCGATCACAAGGTTGTAAAACAGTTCGTCTAGCTCTATCGTCTGTCCGCTTATCATGTTCGTTAATTAGTTCGTCGTAACAACTCGCCATTGCATGACTTTTGCTTTTTAGTTCGCAAACGGTCGAACAGCCTATTTCTCCAGTCTTCAAATATGTTGACTTTGACTTTAGTTCGGTTTAAGGGAAAAAGCCCGGTTCGTTTTAATTCGACCATATCAAGTACTCCCCCCTTCAAAGTGTGTGTTTACACACACTAGTGAAGTTCGATAATGTGCTTGCCGAACACTTGACGCTCCTTTACTGATACTTCGACTCCCCCAGCTCCCTCCGAGGAACCGCCTACTCGTACTTAGTGAAATTTCGTTGTATTTTTCTGTTTGAACACACTATGTATATCTTCTTTTTTGCAACTGTTCTTCTAGTAATCACAAATAATTCGTAATCGTAAATGATCCACGTGAACTGTTCTTCTAGTAATCACAAATAATTCGTAATCGTAAATGATCCACATGACTTAAAAAAGATGTAAGTAATCAATCGCATAAGTATATCTGAAATGATATCTTTTCAAAGAAAATGAATAAACTATATCCGATCAAGTTTTCTCAAGAAAGCGAGTTCAATTGTAGTTCACTTAATCGAACATTCTGAGGGAATGCTTCAGTTCGCTTAATCGGGACATTCCGAGGGAATGCTTCAGTTCGCTTAATCAGGACGTTCCGAGGGAATGTTTTGGTTCACTTAATCAGGACATTCCGACGGAATGTTTTGGTTTGCTTAATCCAGACATTCCGAGGGAATGCTTCAGTTCGCTTAATCAGGACATTCCGATGGAATTTTTTGGTTCGCTTAATCCAGACATTCCGAGGGAATGCTTCAGTTCGCTTAATCAGGACATTCCGAGGGAATGTTTTGGTTCGCTTAATCAGGACATTCCGAGGGAATGCTTCAGTTCGCTTAATCAGGACATTCCGAGGGAATGTTTTGGTTCGCTTAATCGGGACATTCCGAGGGAATGCTTCAGTTCGCTTAATCAGGACACTCCGAGGGAGTGTTTACATTCCGAGGGAATGTTCCGAGGGAGTGTTTACATTCCGAGGGAATGTTTCAGTTCGCTTAATCAGGACATTCCGAAGGAATGTTTCAGTTCGCTTAATCAGGACACTCCGAGGGAGTGTTTACATTCCGAGGGAATGTTTCAATTCGCTTAAACAGGACACTCCGAGGGAGTGTTTACATTCCGAGGGAATGTTTTGGTTCGCTTAATCAGGACACTCCGAGGGAGTGTTTACATTCCGATGGAGTGTTTCAGTTCGCTTAATCAGGACATTCCGATGGAATGTTTCAGTTCGCTTAATCAGGACACTCCGAGGGAGTGTTTACATTCCGAGTGAATGTTTCAGTTCGCTTAATCAGGAAGCATAACAGCAATCATATGAAATCAAACAAAAAAGAAAAGACACAACAATTAGCCTACATCTACGGAGAGTGAATATTTCTCATTTTATTCAGGTAAGGGAAATTGAAAAAAGTAGCAAGCAACATACAGAAGTGTGGTACTTCAAGTATTGAATTCAAACCTGTTCGCCCCACTTCATCATTAATCAGTTCGTACCGAGCGAGTCGGTACTACCTAATCGGTCTCTCCAGTTCGTCCCGCCTCATCATTTATCATTTCGTACCGAGCGAGTCGGTTCTCTCCTCTGTCACGGACGTAAGATGACCATTTAAGTTAGAGATCTCTTTTTGAAGAATTGCAACCAAATCTTGGCAGTCTATCCACTCTTTCAAAAAAATTTCAAACTGATGGGCTGCTGATACTTTCTTCTCTTCAAGCTTCTTTCTCTCTTCTTTACTCTCTGCCAAGTCAGCAAATAATTTACTATTCTCAAGAACCAAAGCATCACGTTCCTCCTCAAGTCGTTTCCAGTCATCTCTTAGCAAAGCTTGCAGTGACTCTAAAGAAACATTGGACTGGGATAAATCTCCTGTCATTTTTTCATTCTCAAGCAATATTTTTTCCTCAGAGAGGGGTTTCTTTTCCTCAGCTAACACCGTACAACTGTCATTTAATTTTTCATTTTCAGCCTCCAAGGCTTCCACCAAATTCCTGCAGCCAATTAGCTCTGAAGATATGCTTGACATTTCCCCTTGTGATATTTCTAGTTTATTCTGTATTTCATTAACTTTAGCAGAAAAAACTTCAACCTCAACTTTTGATAATTGAAGCTGCTTATGGAGTTCTTCCCTCTCTGCAACAACCTCCTGAAGTTCATATCTTCTTGCCCCGTGGGGAAACTGAAAGTAGCAAAATTGTTCCGGCTAAGAAGTTGATCTGCGGTTCTCTGCATGAAATCATCAACTGGTAAAGGAAGCTGGAATTGAGCTTCAACACCATGCCCAGCAGCTCTCATCTCCAAACAGTTGAGACTGGTCATGGATTTAGGCATGAGTTTGAACACCAGAGAACAACGGCCATACATAGAACCTTGGAGATTACTATTATCCGTCCGGTGCATTGTAGGATTAATATAACCTGCAGTCGCCTGATATAAAGCAAGTCTAGGATACACTATTGCTTCTTGAGGCCCTAGATCACCATCCACAAGAACCCAATGACCATGAAAATCTCTTATATGCAGACCTGGCTTATCTGACTTGAGAAGAGTTAAAAGGGTTTCTAGAGGTCCCAAAAGATCTCGACTTTGAGCGCCGGTGTTCCAATGAGCTAAGTGTTGTTTTTTGGCTAGCAACCTTCAAGTTTTCCTCATTTCATGGTTTTTTCAGAAAGCTGTTTTGATGACAAAGCCAATCTCTGATTTGAATTCGGGTAATACCCGGCCAGTTGACCCATGGAGAATGGATAATCTCGATTAAAAATGACGCAAGAGGATTCCACGTTGCTAGTGGGAACCATCTGCCAGGGTGATGCACAATTCGCGTGGGACGATTTTATTGCTTGCCGAGTGATTCAAACAACGCTTGCAGCCCATCACTTTCAGCGGGGTTGCTTGACGCACAGAAAAAATCGCACAGCCATTATCTCCTCCTTTGATCCGTAAGGGTTTCTAGAAATCTTCCGGAAAGGGAAAAGAGACGTAGAACAGAAAAACGAAGTTCTCTAAGATCTGAAGCAATGGCTTTTCTATTCACCGAATTGTAATTCAGTAGCCTAGTTTCAAAATTACGAGTTTCCGGCCATAAATTTTTTTTTTTTTTCGTTTCCCACAGACGACGCCAATTGATGTTGCTCCGATCCAACGTTCCGCTTCATCATTCCAAAAACCCGAATTCTCGAACCTGAAGACCTGCAAAACAAACACCGGGAAGGGTTCCCGGCGATGGGACTCCGACGCTCAAGTCAGTCAAGAGAATAATTGATTCTATAGAGAAAACGTATATCTGTGTGTTTTTAATTTAAGTGTGCATAAGAAATAAAGAATGAACATAAGATAATATATATACTCCCTGAAACGTGAGTTAGTTGAGATTTTATTCCCCAAAATATGGGATATGGTCTAACGGCTCCGCGGAAATAGCGGTTGGTTAGCCTCAAATCTTGTTCGCTACCTTTCCTTGTAAATCAGTTCGTCATTATAACTCGGAGCTAAATCAGCTTCTCTTTCATTAGTCCGATCACAAGGTTGTAAAACAGTTCGTCTAGCTCCATCGTCTGTCCGCTTATCATGTTCGTTAATTAGTTCGTCGTAACAACTCGCCATTGCATGACTTTTGCTTTTTAGTTCGCAAACGGTCGAACAGCCTATTTCTCTAGTCTTCAAATATGTTGACTTTGACTTTAGTTCGGTTTAAGGGAAAAAGCCCGGTTCATTTTAATTCGACCATATCAATATATATATATATCACGAGCTTACATAGCAATCTCGAGTTCAAACAAAACGTGTCCTTAACAAAATTAAACCGAATCGAGCTAGAGTTTGATTACAAAAGATCGAATCAAACTCAAGAAGTGTTTGAGTCTATTGATATTCAACTTGATTTGATTTGATTACATCTCATGGTATTTATATTAAATATTTTCAACTTAGGATGAAAAGCAAAAGAAGGAAAACTTAAAGAGAGAGACAAGAAAAAATCGCATAGGGTGTGGGATGTGATAACAAATGATGTTAAACAACTGCTTTTATTAATATTTTGAATAACGTAGATTATTCCAAATAAGTTTATGGATATGATTTGAACTCCATCACACTAGGATTTACGACACGATTGAATGATACAAACACGAGACGAATTAAAACAAATACAATAAAATACAAGATAGAAATAACACGAACAACAAATGATGATAATAGGATGGATAGATGAAGCAATTAGTAGATTTTATTTGCAGGGCACTTGAAAATAGTCTTGTGGATCGTGACTTCGCCCCATTCGCAACACTTAGAGAATTCGGGCACACATCTGTACTTAGCACAACACGCGGTACACGTTCTCATGCACTCTCTTCTCGGGCTATGTGGCCTGCAGTATGAGAAACACATTGCCGTACAAGCTGAACCTGTATCGATCATATAATTGTATGAATTAATTAAATCGAAAAAAAATAAAAGAGTTATGTTTCAATGAAGCTCTAAAATAAAAGATTTATCGACTTTTTATATCCATACCAAAACCCCATGGTAGGGGGGAGGTTGGCGCGTAGGTAATTGGATGCGTATACGGAGCGTAGGCCGGGGCCTATGAATGTACAATACACAAAAATTAGGTTGATTTATATATATATAAAGGATTTGAAGTATGAGAAGTGATGTACAAATTTTGGATCTTTTGTTGCAAAATAATGGTGTGATTTATGACATCACCTCTGCATAGATCGTGTGTATCAGTGCAATAAAATATGAGATGAAACATCATTTTGCAATAAAGAATCCATTTAATAATGAATTATGGCAGTGAAAATTAGTAGTAATGCAAAGTAACACAAGTAAAGATAAAGGATTTGACCTGAATAGGTTCTAAGGATGAACCCTACATTAATATTGACATAAAATCATCAGTTAGCTGCAAATAATCAAGTAATAAAAATAAAAAATGGACCTAAAAACTTGCAAAAATGTGTGCTTACCATTCTTGCAGCAACAAGCACGATTGCAAACACAAAGATGATCGATTTAGGAGACATTTTCAAAGATTAAAGAGATAAAGTGTTTTTCAATTGTTAAGAATGATAGAATTATGCTATGGAGAGTGATGTTTTTATAGAAAGGGGAAATGCATGGGGAATAGAAAACAAATTTATTTGCATGAAAAGTCGGACATAATCTTGTATTCAAACCATGTTTCATCTTCTATTTCACATTCGTCATTACTTGTATTTGCACCACTAATTGTAACGATACAAATGTGGGATTTTTAAAACATTTGTCGATAATCGAAGGACAGAATAAAAGATGAAACACAGTATAGGGTGTGATTTGGATCCTTAATTTGTTATGTTGTTGTATTTTATCTTGTATTCAATTGTCTTTAAAGTATGTCACATATTAATTAGGGAAATCATTTACGCATATGATGTGTGATTGTTATTTTGGAATATCAGATGAATCACATCATCGATCAACGGGATCTGGTTTGGTTATGGGGTAAGTGGATTAGGTTTTGGGGAACTTCTGTTATACACAAAATAAATAAAAACATTATAATATAAGGAATACAGCTTGCTTCTTTACACTTAAACCGCAAGATTAGAAACTAAGCTATACTCTGTGCATTGGGCTCAATGAAATTGTCCACTTAATAAATGAGAATTAATATAAGCCTATTAAAGCATTTCGTTGACATTTTTTCACATGGTTCGCATAGTTTAAATCAAGAAATGAGGCAGCCATGATTGAGTTAAACCTAATCAAAGTCCAATGCTAAATATGCAAAGATTGGATTAGATGATTGACCTAATTAATTCTTATAGGGTAGTTTTACAAATTTCTTTTGGTGAGATATTGCAATTTGCAAAACACAACTCATAACCAATAAATATAAAATAATATGTGAAAATGTATATGAGTTGTAACCAATAAAATATAAAATAATATGTGAAAATGTGTATGAGTTGTGCTTAGTGGGGCTCTATCTACACAAAATTATATTTGTGTGACTATTTCATATAAATTTTATAGTGCAAATTAAAAATCACTTTTATTTTGAATTGAATGGAGTAATAAAGATATTAGATATGTAAATTTAAAATTAAGAAATTTTTTTAAGGTATGTTTGGTTGGGAATTATGTGGCATCGGGAAATCCTGTCATTAAAGTCCAGCATTTTGTAGTGAATGTGAATAATGAAAATATATGTTTGTTTGAGGATTTAGTATGATTATATTGTAAATGTCAAATCAATGCTAGAAAAAAGTGTATTAATATGATATTTTATTGTGGAAAGATATGATGATGTAATATTTTGTTGTGAAAAAATATGAGTTAATAAGATATTTTATTGAGAAAAAATGTCTTTCATAACGATTAGATGATTTTAATATACGTAGTAATGATTGTGTTCGAAATCTGTGATCCAAACTTAAAATACAAAAACAAACAAACATATCGTGTAGTCAGGAACACACAATCCTTCTTTAAAATATTACCCCACGATATGTATATCAAATTATATTATTAATTATCATGTGATGTATATAATAAACAATGAAATATGAGATAAAAATATGAAATGAGGGAACAGAAGACTGCCTCTTGGGTTACTCGGGCTTAAATTAAATTTTCATTATATATGAATAGTTTTTAATTATATGAGCTAATATGATTTTATTATATTAGAAAGAAAATAACCCTATTTATAAGGTATATTATAAATTAAAAATTAATTACATTGTCAGCAGTTTTTATGTAAAAGGAGAGTCAAAACTCTTGTAACAAGCAATCAAATCCAGATTTGCATTTTATATTACAGTTTATACAGAACTTCACACGTTCCAATTTTGTATCCAAATACACAATTTTTTGCCACATGTCACCTTTAAAATTTTTAGATTTATTGATTCATTTTATTAAAAATAGAATTTTCTTTTTTATAGTCTATTATATAACTTTTTTGGGAAGCACATTACTGAAATCATTGCCACGTGATCATATATATTTCTGCAATAGAAAAATTGAAACAATAAGATTTGAAGCAGCGTCCTCTGGTGCCGGATATTCCATCACGTTACTAAAAAAATTCTTCAATTGAAAATTAAAAAAGAAAAAAAGAATTCAATATGTAGTCAATAAAGAATTCAAAAAAGAATTAAAACTTATTATTATTATTACTTTCTTTAAAAAAGAATTAAAACTTATTATTATTATTACTTTCTTTAAAAAAGAATTAAAACTTATTATTACTACTACTGCTGCTGCTGTTGTTCTTTTTTAACTACATATTGAATTCTTTTTTTTCTTTTTTAATTTTCAATTGAAGAATTTTTTTTAGTCAAATGATAACTCAGAAGGTTCTGGGATTTGGGCGATTATAATTAAAAAAATTAAAATAGGTTGGACATCTAGCTTTATTTTATTTAATTATTCTTACAATGCTTAGGTTTTTGCCCCCTCTGGTATCTATTCATGCAAGTAATATGTTGCTTTAGCAACAATATTAGTGCAAACCACGCAACCTGCAAAAGTGTTTAAAACGAAAACTAGCTAAGTTTATGATATACATACATATATATATATATATATATATATATATATATATATATATATATTCTCGTACACACCGTGGACAGTCTTAATATGATCACCGTTGATGTATAAAAATCACATCTCTTTAAATATTATGATTTGAAATGAATAATTGTGTTAAATCTATCAGCAATGAACATATTAATATGTATTAATATGCATCATGGGTAGGGTAAAAGGGTTACAATTTCTTTGTTATCCACCTTGAAATAAGAAAGATGTTTTAACTCATACATTAGGGAAAAAAATAGTAACTTCTTACTTTTTTGAACAAAAATATATGATAAAATATTTTTTAGGAACATTTTAAAGAGTATTTTAGACTAAAAATGACTAAAAAAAATTGATGGTTTATATTAGTGGTTTGAAAAGAGCCACTATATGAAGGTCATGGAAACTATTATGCATATGATTTGGGCATTGTCTCCCTTTATAGCATTTGAGGATGATTTCTATTCATCGAGATTCAACATCAATTGCAACGATTTCAAAATATATTTATCGTGGTATCTAAATAGCAATAAACACACGATTGTGGATTTGGATCATATATATAATGGGTGGGGATATATACACTCCAAAACTTACAAAACACGTCTCATTTCATTAAAAATGAAAGGTATAAAAATACATTTCTTTGAGTGTGTTTAGTACTTTTGGGGTATGTATAATCTCACCCATTTATGATAGTACCTCCCAAAGAAAAGGGAGACATGAATGCATCTATCTAATTGAAAACATGAGTATTAATTCATCTAATTGAGTTTAGTGAGACTATAATAATTAAAAGTTGCAAATCCAATAATTGTACTAGTTTATTTTATCAATTGATCAACAGATAAAAAGTTGATAAACAACAATGTTATGCTGCACTAGCATGGCATACACAAGTTCATTGCCTAGCAAAGAGTGAGATGAAAATGATAGGTTGTTATCTTATCAGTTTTTCCAAGCCTGTTTCATCCACTAGCATTTTCTTGTATTTCATTTTATCAGTATCAACAAGAATACATATTACATGGAATACCAAACTGCTGAAATTGTTTGTTTGAAAATTTCCTGATAAGCTAATTATAGGTTATTATACGTAGCTTCAAAGTCCGGTTTCTCAAATGAATAGCTAGTTGGATTCGCAGACATCATCCTCAAACATATCTACAGCTTTCAGACAAAAAGCAGAACCAAAAGCATACCTTAACATCACCACAAGAAGAGAAGAACACACGAGACGAAGAAGAGTCCTTCGAACACTTCATTTCACGTCACATTCCACTTGAACTTCAGCATCTGCAGACATTCAATTGTGAGGTTCACAGGGAAAACATGAAGAGGAAGAACCCAAACAATGAACTCAGGGAAAGATGAAAAGTGATTGTTACTCTTTAGATGTACTCCTAGATTTGCTTGAGCATCAGCTTCCGTGTTGTACTCCTGATATCATTAAAAATATGTTGTAGTGATGAGATAGGAAATGATGATTTACGAGGAATATCAACAGTTAATCTGATACGGGATATTTGTTTTCTAAGTCCACTTAAAGAATTTCATACAATTTAGGAAGAAATAGCCAAAGAAAAGTTAAACTGAATCCTTCACACAAAGTTCTTCGATTAAGAAAGCAGTGTAGCACCAATTGGTAATATTTTCAACTTACTCTTTCTATATGACAGATCTGAAAAGATATGAATTGATCTTTGAGCTCTTTAGCCACCTTACACAATTCAGCCATATTCTGAGTTTTGGTCTTCCATAGTCCCTGAACCTATCAGTCACATAAAGCAATAATGATGAACAAATAATTCTTGTCACGTTGTTTGCAAAAGTGTGCTGCTCCTACTATTTCTGCCTTCTAATTTTACAAGATCTTATATAGTTCGTCCCCTTGAATTGTTTGGAAGACAAATAAAGGAGATATGTGAAACTGTGAGTCGCACAAGGAAAACATTAATACCTGCATGCAGATAAGTTTAGAGTCTCCTTGCAGACGTATATATTTGAACCCTTTTTGAAGAGCATATTTTAAGCCTAGAATGGCACCTCGATATTCAGCAACATTATTAGTCGCAATTCCCACGCCTTCACGCAGTCGAAATACCTAACAAAATTTAAGGCCAGGCTTAACTTTTAGGTGATTTTACAACTGAAAGATCTTTTAAGGATGCAAATCGTTCAGACACTACACTCAAAATTCTGAGGCAACTTGTGCCTCAACTTCAATCTTTTCAGGAAGATTTCACTAAATAGCAAAAGAACTCTCAAGATATAGAATCACTCTATTAAGAACATGTCTTCTGAGCGACCATAAAGAGATAGAAGCCGAGAGAATGCTATAGCATACAGAGTTCCAGATTACAATGAAAGTACCATTCTCCCATCCGCTGATCGCAGTACAGCCCCTGCACCAGCTTGTCCAGGGTTTCCCTTTGAAGCACCATCAAACTCAATAATGCAGGAATTCTGTACATGAATGGAAAGCATAATCAGTTCTAAAGAAATTAAGTCAAACAAAATAGAACATGAACGCAAAATAATTGCTAAGACCTATAGTACTGTATTCAAAGATCTTTCCATTTATTAGCTTGTTAAACTATTAAAACCCGGAAACATGTATCTTATTGAAGAATCAGTGTTGCAAACTCCCTGAGAATACTTTTAAACTGGAAGTCAAGCCAACTATATTGACTGACACAATAAGCCTATTCCATTCCGTCAAGACATGAAGTAAAACATGTAACTTGAAGTTATCATATGTTGCTGACATTGAAATATACAATTGACATATGACAACAACTTACGCAATACGAAGAAATTGGTAGACCTTGAAGAAAATTGTCTAATTTGGAATGCTTTATCTGGGCATTTGCTGCAAAAGAAGCTGAACCAACTAATTCCTGCTGTATAGAGAGAGAGAGAGATTAAATGATACTTATTGGAAAACAATCACAAGCATCTCAATTTGAAGACCATGATTCAAACAATAATCACCAAATAAGGATTTGCCTTACCTTACTTCTACATCTAGCATTTTGTAATTTATATGCAGGAGAGTTCATGTCACACACTCCACATTCCATATCAAAGAAAAGTCAAACAACAAAACTTAGATATCCAGAAAGTCAAATTTTGGATGGGTAAAGAATGACGTCAGCATCTTCTGATAAAGAGTAATATCGGATACTTTGGCAAGGTCATAAATCAGGTATAATATAAGCTCATATAGAGCAATCAAAATTAACCTACAGAGTTCTGAGAGATAATGTGAGTTATGATGTGAACAAAAGAGCAACGTTATAAGGTGCTAGGCACCATGCAAAACTTGCTGGAGCCCAGTGCCACGACAGGGCCTGGTCGAGGTTACAGAACCTAGGAAAGGTTAGGAGGGGCCTAGGCAGGACAAAAAGTGAAGACAGCCAAGAATAGACTAGCCATAGGCGGAGCTAGGCAGGGAATTTTACAACAGTGGGAAAGAATAAAATCCCATAGTCAAGAGTACAACTATGTCTACTCTGGTGGTGAAGTGCTATTATTTGTCGCAAACCATTTGGATAGACTCATATTTACATACACCAAAACCCCACAAGTTCAAGAAAAAAATTACCTGTGGCCTCTTCTCTTGATGATTTTTACTTGAAGATTTATTTGCTGAAGAATTTGGTTCCTGCATCGAACAATTTTGCAGCTCATGTAAATTTTAACTATATAATAATACAATAACACTTAGCTATAGAATAAATAGATTTTAAAGATTCAAAGTCATTCAACGTTCTTATAAGATCCAGAATCTAACACGAAACGGGCAAATGATGAGTCGGCCAAATCGATCCTCTTGTGCATCGCTGGCATCAACAGAATACATAGAATTCTTAAGACCGTTAGATGAGAGGTATTCCTCAGCTTCTTTAGACAAACCATACCCTTTAAATACGCTAACAGAACGATCATTCCCCTGCAAAAGCAAGCAAATACATAATGAATTGACAAGCCTAAAATCTAACACACTTTCAAAACATCCAAACACATTTCATATTACAGCACTTAATATTTCATTAGCATTAATTTTCACATTCAGATACAACCTTGTGAATCAAAAGAAATGCTTCACCATAGAAAACTGATATATGCATTTGCAATCACCAAATTAACCACAAATTATCTAAACAAACAATCAAAAGCCAGAATGTACAATTTTATACATAATATCACTGAAAATCTAAACGTGGTTTAAACCAAGACACAAAATATAATCGAAATAAATTGCCGAAAGAAATTTAACTGAAGATGCGCACAAAGAACTAAGAGAAAATTACAGAAGATTGTAGAACGGATTGAAGATCATTGATGCTTTTATACACTCCAACATTCTCCCCTTTCCGCACAACATAAAAAACATCCTTTTCATCCGCCATTTTTGTGACTTCTTTGAGCTTCAATTACTGAAACAAATTACAGAATAAGAGAGAAATAAGCAGAATTCGGAAACCAGAACTGATGATCTCTTACTTCAATCACATATTAACATGCACTAACCGTAGGAAAATCGATTGCAAATCCCTACCAAACATCAACCAAATTAAATTGGGAATAACAATAACAGCATAGAATTTTCACACAGAAAAGAAAAAGGAAAAAAAAACACCATTAAAGAACAAAAACAGGAACAGGAAACAGATGAAAGAGAGAGAAAATTGTCACCTGTAGATGCTCGGGATTCAGTAGCTTCGAGTTAAGACTTAAGAGTGAAATGGTTCCAGGCAAAAAGAAGAGTAGATATTTACACCATTGTCGTATATATGGGCCTCTTGGCGGGAAATCTGAAAAATATGGGCTAGACCATAAATTCAGCCCATATTTTGTATAACCCAATATTTTTGGCCCAATTATGATATTTTGTTACATATATGAGAGACAAATGTGGGGGAATATTTTTTTTTAACCCAATTTTTCTTTTTCTAATTCAATTTAAAACTTGACTTATTTTAATAAATAGAGAAAGTTACATGTTAGCTTACACAGTGTGGGTTGGCAGTTATTATGATACATAAGGTCAAGTTATCAGTTAGAAATGGTCATACAATTAGATTAATCTTTAAAATTAATTATATGATTATTGGCTTAATTCTTGGAAAAAATCACAACATTTACTCAAATTATCGTTTTAATCAAATTTTAGAATGTTTTCTGACTAAAATAGTGAGAAAAATTATTATCTATTAATATACAATTTTTCACCCATTACTTCTAGTCTTTTTTTTCTCCTCCCGGACCTCCCCTTCCCTCCCCCAGCTTATTAAAAAATATATAATTTTTGAAAACTGATTTTTAGTCTAATAATAATAATAATAATAATACATAAAGTTATGTAATTTTGACTGGTACTTAAAAATTTGGTTAAAAATACAATTCAAGTAAAAATTGTGATTTTCCAGCATTTAATCCTAATTTATTTTTATTTTAGTTTTTAAATAGATTTTAAAAAAATGTAGCTATAAAGATGGTCAACGGATTAAATTTAACTTAATTATAAAAATACAGCATTTAACCCTAATTTATTTTTATCTTAGTTTTAAAATAGAGTTTGAAAAAATGTAGGCTATGTAGCTATAAAGGTGGTCAACGGATTAAATTTAACTTGATTATAAAAATATAATATATATATATGGGTGAGGCATCAACGCCATAAAACTTACTAAATACATTTCATTTTTTAAAAACTGAAAGGTATAAAAATACATTTTTTGGAGTGTGTTTTGCATGTTTGGATGTATATAGCTTCACCATATATATATATATATATATATATATATATATATATTAGCATTTTTCTATGGTGGTTTTGATTATAATATAATGAAATTTCATAAACCGAACACAAAATTAAATCATAATAACTAATATTTTCAAAATTCACATAGGTAATATACTTATTTTTATCAAGAAAACAGTATATTACACGATTCTTAACTTAGTCTAATTCTAAAACTACATCAATCAACACCTCTTCTTTGTTCTCCAAAACCCAGCAAATGGTGCAGTTCACAAGCCTCTGTTAGCTGCAACTTGTTTCAATAACATGGAAAGTTCATATGACTTGAACTCTTTTCCATAACACAAGCTAAGATCGATAGGCGTGTTCCCATCCTGTACCAAATTTGAACCGAATGAAAGAATTATACGATACAATCATACAAATGTATCCAACCAAGTGTAAAATCGTTCGATTGAGTGTTACCTTATTTCTCCTAGTTGTGTCAGCACCATTAACCAACAAAATCTTTGCTATGTATCTGTTTCGTGTCTGCATGGCCACATGCAACGGTGTCCATCCTTCCTAAACGAGCAGAAGAATCAAGACAGATTATATATGGACATGAACTACACAGAAGAATCGAGCCATTGGAAAGTAAAATAGGTGCTCACATTATCAGCAACATTCACATCAACCTTGTGTTTTATCAACAATTTGACTGTTTGGATGGCCCCTACTTGAGCAGCGTAATGCAGGGGCGTAGCCCCGTCCTATGAGGATGAGCACAGAGGATTATTCATAATCCAAGAAGAAAAAAACACACATAATCGTCGTACCTGATCCCTTGCTTCGGGATTTGCTCCTTTTCTTAAAAGATGACTAATAACAGCTTCTCTTTTACCAATAACAGCAAGATGCAAGGCAGTCAATCCTTCCTATTTCACCGAGTTCAATCATATTAATGCTTGAAGATGCAAGAAAGATATGAACTCTGTGGAAATAGTCGTACCTTATCAACTTGTTCGATGCTATAGCCCCTATCAAGCAGCCCATCCATGAACTTTATCTGTCCTGCTAGCGCGTAACTATGGAGAGGCTTCCATTTTGCCTGTGATGGACAAGTTAATAACGAAATCAAGAACTCGTTTTTGATTCAACAAAAGAATAGTTGCGAAAAGAATTTTCAGTATAAATCGTTGGCCTTACAGTCGACAATTTCTCCAAGTTAGGAAATTCGTTCTGCTCCAAAATCGCTCTTTCGTTTGGTCCCAACAGCTGCTCAACCTCTGCAAGAAACGAAACTCCATAATTTTCTCAATACCAATCAGATCCCAGAAAAGTTCTATGCATAAAAATAGCAACAAAATCAATGGAGTAATGTAACATTAAGAATTGCATACCCTTAACAAGATCCTCCTCATACTTTCTTATGGATAATTCATCGGCTTTACTAACAACAACTTTATCGTTCGCATTAGCCTCGGAATCACTTTCATAATCTTCATCATCCTCTTCCATTTCCTCGTCTTCATCATCCTCATATTCACTATCATCACTTCCATCATCAGGGTCTTCCCATGACCCTTCAGTACTTCTCACGGAGTACGCCCTTCTTTTCGTTGAACTCCCAGTCGCGAAACGAGCAGTGAATCTGTCCCCTCTATTCAAGCACCTAAGTACTATACGGTCATTGAAGCAACAACTAAAAACCGGCATTGAAGCTTTTGCAACAGAAACCAGCTGCTGTTGCGGATGGAGAATTGCATTGCTCAATGAAAGTGCCATTCTTTCAGTTGATGTTGAATCTTCACTTACCAAATATAGCTTTTAAATGGAAAACCAAAAGAAAGAAGAAGAAATCACGTCAGTGGTGCATTTCATCAAACAGTTGGCGGGCAAGGTCCAACATATTGACATTGCAATCATAGCTGTGTACCTTAATTAAACTCCACAAATTCAACCCAAGAAAAGAAACAGAGAGAAGAAATTCCAAGAAATTGAATTGATTGAACCAGAAAATGGAATCCGTAGATATTGTCTACACTCTACAGCATTCACAATTCTCCAGTGATTAATGGTGGGTCGAATCTAATATGGGCAGATGGCATTCCATAAGCGGGTCAAATGTAGTGCGGTTCGGGTAAATCGGATCCAAAAATAAGATTTTTGTAAGTATTTTTTTAATGAAAGATGTCTTTAATTAATTAATTGTGTTCTAATATTTATTTTATCACATGAAAAAAAATAGTATCATAAAGAAAAATATCCTACTTTTTGTAGTTGAAAATAATCAAGGATGAAAATTTCGGTTTCGGTAAAAGTTTCGGCACCTTGATTTTACGGAAATATCGACGGAAATATCGAAATATCGATGAAAATATCGAAATATCGACGGAAATATCGAAAATATCGAAATATCGGTACTTGAATTTTAAGGAAATTTCGGGGAAATTTCCAGAAATTTTTATCCATGAAAATAATGGTCAAAAAATACAAATTTTATTATCTTATCACATTAATTTTAATTTTTTCCCTGTGACATGAAATTTATTGGTACTTAAAAACAGGATTATAAAATAATAATACTTAGAATAATAATTTTCGATTATGATTTATTAATTTGTATTTAAAAGTACAGTTGTTATATTATGTTTATGATTTTTAACTGTGATTTTGTTTGGTTAAGAATCGGGTTTCGATGTAGAACTTTGTAGGATTAATTTTGGTTTTTGTTAGGTGTTTTAAGGAAGGCTTAGTTGAAAAAAAAAATGTGGTAATTTTTTTATTTTTTTTAACAATTAAGCCGTTAAGGAAAATATAAATTATTTTTGGAGGAGGAATGAGAATTAAGAACTCCAAACACATTGTTTATATTTTCACTCATTTCCTTTCTCTCTATTCTAAAATATCAATCAGCAAAAACATCATACCATAACCACACACAAGAAGTTGCCAATTTGCTACTCATACTTACAAAACCCATCTTCTCAGAATCTACAAAACCCATTGCTAAGCAACCAAGCTAGACTCCTCATCTTTCGGCACCACGATGTCGATCCTCATCATCGGTCCATACTTGTCGGACACACGAGCACCGGCCTGCATACAGAGCTCAACCACAGCAGGAGCCTTTCCGTAGAATCTCCTGAGCGCACTCGTCAATGGAGGCCCTTTCCGATCCTCAACATGCCACACATAATTAGGTGGAAACACCTCTTCCACCGTTGCATCTTGCCACCCGTGCTTTCCGTCCCTCCATTGATGCTTGAATTCTCCGCAAAGCTTTACCTTGTGGCCCCACGGCCCCACGTGCACCTCTGAGCAGTAACCGCACGCCTTCACACTGTACTTTGACATCAACTTCGTCACACCCCATCTCACCTTTTCATATGCGTTAACTGTCTCTTGTGCGATAACCGGAACCTCTGGTGCTGGCGGGGGCGGAAATCGCTCTAGGGCCCGATAAGTGTCGAGGTCCATGATCAGTGTGTGGACGAGTCTAGGCTCGTCGATGAAGCCGCCCATTTCGATGACTTTTTTACCAAGCATTCGAATGGGTTCGGTTCTTCTTCTTGAAGGATACTCTGGAAACTCTACGCCAGCTTGGATGCAGAGTTCGACTACAGCAGGGATCCTGTCGTAGTTAAACCGAGTTTCGTGCTTGATTCTTCTCCCGAATGGGTCGTGCATATGATACGACTCGATGGGGAGAAGAACATCGTTGATAGAAGCCTTGATCCATGAATGGAAACTTTTGCGGCTTCCACTGGTTGCGCCGTGACAGTTCTGAATCTCGTGACCGATTTGGCCAACGTGGATTTCCGAGCATTCACTGCAAGACGAGCACTAAAGAATTATTCGCAAGTTTCATATAAATCATCGCCAATTGAAGAGTGCTTTACCTACAAGCATGAACAGGTACGACATGCAAGAGGTGTGCAAGTCCTCTAATTAACACTTTCCAAGCTTCAAGTACGTCGTAAGCTACTGGAATCAGGTCGGGTACAATTAGACCATTTTTCGGAGGCTCAAGAGGCTTCTCGATCCCCATTTGTGCCAGCTTCTTATCTTCTCTTGCTGCTTGCTGAATTTTCTTTAGAGGAACGGGATATGGCTTCTTCTTGTTCTTAGGAAATATTGGTGGAAGATCCACATTCTGAGGTAATATTTCACGTCTCTTCGTTTCATGACGACGAGTAGGCCTTTTAGATGTACAACACAAGATGTTCGGTCTTATTCCAGAAATAGCATCGCTATACACAAGGCTAACCTGCAACTACAAATGCAACGGTTAAATACAATGAATTAGAGAGAAAAGTGTTAAGTTCAATAAGGCCAATAATTCGAGAAAACTAATACACTACAATACTGATATTATATGCTGATGTTTGACTAGTAAGAAGTTAAGAAAACATAAACATGCCATCAAATTCTGTCAAACTTAAAAAGCAACCAATATGTGGTTCTGAAATATAATACGAGACAAAAAGCAAGAGACACATTTTACTCAAAGTGATGCTATATTGTAGAACCCAAAAATTAGGGTACCTCAGGAATTGAAGTAAGGTAATTTGATGCCCTAATCATCTCTATGTCGGCCAAAGCCGCCTCTTTTCCGCCGCTGCCGCCGGACTTCCTTCTTTCCGGTGGATTGTTCTGTGTGAGGTGAGGCGAAGCGAATTGACAAAGCAAACAAAGCCTAACAGAAGTTCTTTAATCAGCTATGACAGAGTAATTTCATGCCACTTGGACAAACATAGAATCCACCAAAGTCTTAGAATTGCCGCATATAATTTTTCATTATTTCGACATTTTCTAAGAAAATACACAAAAAAGTAGCATATGCAGCTCGAATTGGTTGAAGATTATTAAGAATTTACTCAAGCGTAATTTTTCTTGCCTAGAAAACACGGACTTGGACAACCAAATCCAATCCACAAAAAATCAGTGAATGTTAAACACATTAATAGAGAAGTTTTCAAGATAAAATTGAAGAAATTAAGCACAATCGTAACATTCGGATGTTGGAACAAAGATGCATAAATAAGAGATCCCCTCAAGCCTGTTCATAAGCAAGGATGGCAAAGAGAACAAGAATGAATCATAACACACTTCGTTTTCAGTACAAACATGAGAACAGATAATATATTTCTTAAGAAAAATCGAAAAGGCTAGTATGTTTAAATCAGTAAAAGAACATTCATAAGATTATGCCAAAACCAGACTTTATTAGTCACCAATGAAAACCATTGACATTAAAGTTGCTCTGCACCACAAATTATAGGAATCAAACACACCATCACGTTTCCTGAATTTCGTGTGAAATTCCACAGGCAAATTCACATACATATTCTGAAGTTAACTAGAGTTTTTGCATCAACTCTTAAAGCTACTCTGACTACATTTTTTTTTTCCATTCTTAAAAAGGTACAATGAAACTGGCTGTTTCCAATTTGGGAGAAGTTAATCCAATGCTTGTGCTCAGAATTTTGCCAGAAGATGCAGTAACAAAGAATAGCCATTTCTGCAATCAATTTATAGAAATGCAACCATCTTGGTGGTGTTTTATTCTTTAAATAGTTTACTATTTTAGGGCTCCTCTCTCAATCATAATCCGAAATTGAGAACAACCAACAAAAAATCCCCAATTAAAAGGTTTATACGAAATGAGATAAATTGAAAAAATTAGGGCATGCAAGGTATTAGGAGTATAGTATGCTCACTAACCTTCTACTTGGCGAGAACTTTGAAGATTAGACGGCGGTGGGAGGTGGTGGACGGTGGATAACGGTAGAATGGCCGGCGAGAGACGACGGTACCAACGGCGTTGACGGCAGGACGGCAATGGTGGTTTTATGTTCTTTTCTTCAGTAAAATAAAGTAAATAAATGAGAGTAAGATAAGTGTAAAATTAAATTTCTAAAAATGAGGTTTAATGAAAATGTCAAAAATATTTTAGATGTTTGGATTGGTGTTATATAGAATTGGAGAAATCCGACTTTGAAATCTTGAGTTTTTGAAATTAAGGTGAATAGTTAAAATTTGCGTTTGTTCAGAAATTTTGTATGGTATGATTAGTACTGTAGATGTCAAATTAATGTTGGAAAAAATGTTATTATGTAATATTATATTGTTAATTGATGTAACGGTAATGATTGAATGATAGTAATAGTAGAAATTTAGGTTTGTATTGAAATTTGTATATTAATAGGTTATATTATAGGGTTAATGATTGTATTATTATTTAAATAAAATAAGATTTTGGTAGATTGTATAATCCTCTTCTAACCTCAAAACAAAAATTTCAAATCCTGACTAACAAACACTAATCCAAACATAGCCTTAGGGTTTTCAAAGAGTTTTGTTTATACTTTTGAATTGAATGAGAATATTGAGATTGGTCATCTTAATGTATGGTTTATAATATAATTTTGGACGTTGGTCATTTTAATGTATGACTCGTGCACTTGACTAAAATCCGAAGATAAACTAACAATGATTTGTATTTTTAGTTTGTGATAAAAATAATATTAAAGTTTAACATGTGTTTATTGTAAAATAAAAAGATGGGTGAGAATTATATAAAAGTTATGTATATTATTGAAATTTTATGCTATTGTTAAGTAGATTTCTCAACAAAAATTTTGTCTCTGTTATTGATCATACAAACCGGCGGACACTCAACAAAATTTCTGATTCCGTCACTAGTTGCAATGACCTCATCTAATTCTAATAATTTGTGTCTTGTTGAGTTTGTAGTTGTTGTTTTGGTATTGATCGATAAAATTTTGATTTATTTTATTTTATTTTTATCAGAGTTGTGTTTAGGGGGTAATTTTGTCGATTTTTTTCTAAATGTAGTACAAAAATAGGTTTCTTATCATTTATGATAGAAGTAATTGCTATATGTAAAGATTTCGGCTCACGGAATAGGGATAAGAAAAGAGAAATTTTCGTTGTTTGTGGACCTATCGTCTGAACGCAGTAATTCGAGAGTTGATAGAGAATTCATCCAACTCTAACTAATGTACTAATTGTTAAATTTACAAAAACATAAAACAAAAAACTTCTTGCGACTTGACTGGTTATTAAAAACTTCTTTGCAATAACAATATCAATACGATTTTTTTCAAGATAATATGCCAAATTATGCCAACATTAAGATTATTTTTTTCTGAAGATAGTATTATTATGATTAAGAACATAACAATAACCTAGAAGTCAAGCAATGATTCCCATTCAACAAATTGTTACTTGTAAGTCATAAGAAGACTAATTACTTCAATCAAATCAAGACAAAGAATAATTATGCTAAAGTGGATTAATGATTAGGAAAATAAAAGCTTAATAATGATCACTTAGAAAGGTGACCTAATCACTTTATTGTACTTAAATATTAAACTGCAACTTTACGTCATATAGATTATTTCAAAATTACTAAACCAACAAATAAATATTGTAACAAATTTTAAAGATTTTAATTTCCACCTAACAACATTATATTCATCATCTATTTCACCGTGTCTTAATTTAATTATTCAAAAATAATTATCACTTTCACGTCTATATCCGACAATATAACGAATTAACATATAATATATATTGAATATAATAAATTACAAGAAAGAAACATCAAATATAATATAAGATATTATAAGTGGATTTGCTAACAAATTGCGATTTTAAGTAGAAGCGTTTTGTTTTTAGAAAATTCAAGAATCAAGGTAGCAATTAATTTACTAATTCAAAGTAATAAATTTGTATTTCTAAAAATTCAATAAATTTATTTCAGGATTAAATTTATGTTTTAGCCCGATAACGTATAACTATGCATGGTCATCTATTTTATTTTATAAATCATTATGATGAGATTATTTTATTTTATTAATAATTATTATGAGTAACATTCGTACATGAATTTTATAGTTTGGTGATATTTTTAATATATTTATTTATATGTTGATTAATGATGTTATCTATAGTGAAAATTTTAAAATCAAAAGAAACATAAAATAAATTAAATTAAATTAAATTATAACGTCTCTTCCTTTTTAAACAAGCAGTTATCTCAATTATAAGGTTTTTATATTGCTTCTTCTTGGTGATGTAAAATGGTGGTAAGATTCCAACATTTCAGCAAAAAGCTGTGTCTTTTTAGGGTTTTGCTGGAGCTGCAAGATAGGCCTTCAGCATCAAGGTAGGTGAAGAAAGACGCAATCTTTAAAGTTCTTGATGTCATCATTTTTGATATTGAAACAATCAATTGTTTGGTGTATTTTCATTTGAAAAGGAATAGAATTTGTCAGTTAATTACAACAATCCTTTTTAGCCCAAATCTGAGCGATAAAGTTGTGATCTTTCCTAGTATTCTGCTTATGGAGGTTTGCGTTCAAGGTGTTTGAAGAATTGTCTGTGAGAGAGAAGAAAAAAAAAAGATGATTTGTTTGGCTTCAGAAGTGGCAACGCATGCCCATTTGAAAATCTCATGGATTGAGCATCAAATGAAGCAAAAAGATGGTTTATTGACATATCAATCTCCTATGTTGACTTCACCACCTTCTTCATATGGTTTCACCACTAATTTCCCTATACAATCAGCCCATTCATCATCTTCTTCATCTGGGACAAAAATCAGCCCTGCTCTTCTTTTCATTATTGTGATCTTAGCAGTTCTGTTCTTCGTATCTGGTCTTCTTCACTTACTTGTTAGATTCTTGACAAAAAGACAATCACCTTCTCAATCTAATCCAAATTTGGAGGATTCTACCTCAGATGCCCTTCAAAGACAGCTGCACCAGCTCTTTCATTTGCATGATTCTGGTTTGGATCAAGCTTTCATAGATGCATTGCCCGTTTTTTCGTATAAGGAGATTGTGGGTGCGAAAGAGCCCTTCGATTGTCCCGTTTGTTTGAGTGAATTCTCGGAGACGGATCAATTGAGATTGCTTCCAATGTGTAGCCATGCTTTTCATATGAACTGTATTGATACTTGGCTGCTCTCGAATTCAACTTGTCCTCTCTGTAGAGGGACTCTTTTCAATCCGGGGTTCTCTATGGAAAACCCCGTTCTTGATTACGATGATTTCATGGATGAAGAAGGGCACCTCGGTTATGTTGACAACGGATCCTCTAACTCTCAAAAGAGGGTGGAAATTGAGGTCGTTGCAATGGAAAAAGGCGTTTTCCCTGTTAGGCTTGGAAAATTCCGAAAGCTAAACGGTGTAGAAGAAATTGGAGATAACACTTGTAGTAGTAGTAAATTGGATGCAAGAAGGTGTTACTCAATGGGTTCATATCAATATGTAGTTGGTGATGCAAAACTTAGGGTGGCCTTGAGCCAAGATCAAGAAAATCGAGCTTGTGATCCTCTCGATGAGAGTGTAGAAGGGAAGAAGATATGTAAAGGTACGAAAATGGATAGCTATTCCGTTTCCAAGATTTGGTTGTGGTCGAAGAAGGGCAAATTCACGAGTTCTTCGGATGCTCGATTGGATAATTCATCTCCTCCAAACTTGGACTTGTCATGGATGCATAGAACATGAGGCATATGAAAGGTGTTGTAATTCTATCTATTTTTTGAATCATTGATCTGTCTATATGTGAAAAGAATTTGAAGATGGAAGTTGTATAAATGATGCAAAGTTTGAAGAATTTTCATAAATGATCTCTTTTGATCATTTTAGTGCTTCTTCTTCATTTTGGATACACGTTTTATGCAACATTAATCGTCCAATATTTGCAAATATATACATACATAACTCATATATCTACGTTTATATATGTTAATAAATGTAAATTTTAACCTTATTGGAATCAAATTGGTGTAATAATGTTTACAAGATCGTGTGATGTATTACACCTAATAAATTTTACTGATATTGTATTTTATCATATACAACACACAATATAGTGAATTAATTAGAAGATACATCACTTGTACATTTTACATCATTATTAGTGATTTCAATGGATCGATATAACATTAAAAATCGAAATATTTAAGCACATCTTGTGATTTACATGTTAAGCAAAATTTGGAGGGAAATGATTACTATCCCCAATTTGAACATAAACCTGAAATTAAGATTAAAAAAAAGTTCAATCTTAATGTCTAATTAATTAGTTCTACAATGAATATTGTGGTTAATTCGGATGTCTTCTTGATATTTATTTTTATCTTGTAACAATTTAACAATTACCTAATGATAAAATGATTTATTCTTATTATATTATCTTATATTATATTTGGATTAATGAATTTAGAGTGGAAAAAATCATCAAATGGAGCTTCAATCAATTATAGATCAATTACAAGGGATTGAAAGTAACCTTTCCTTTAGAAAATTATAAAACAAATTAAGCGAAAAAAAAAAATCTGAAGAAAATTAACATTTGTAACATATAAATGAAAAGGAAAATCCTAAAATATTATAGACATTGAGAATCAACTAACAAAAAAATAAAGATATTTTGCAACTAAGATTCGTCAATGGCGCCACGGTGTACAGAGAAAGGAATCAAACCAACCGATTACTGCAGAGCACGTCTGCCACCTGACACCCCAGCGCACGTTAGTCAACTCGCGTCCTTCAACTGACTGTTCTGCACCGGAATCGCAGCATAGCGCGATGAGAAGTCCCGGAAAAGCCTATCATCCTCGAATTGACCATTTTGCCCCGGTCCTTCATCGAAATTCAATGCATAGCTGAAAGGATCATACTGGAATTTCCCCGTTTTGGACCGCGCCGGAGTCCTATTGAACCGGCGGATGAACGTCTTCCACTTTGGACCGGCGGCGAGCTCCGACAATTCCCTCGCCTTTTTCAGTGCCTCTATTCCTTTCCTCCACCAACTCCGACTACTAATCTCTGGTTGCTCCCTCTCCGACGATGAGATTCGCTCCCAATCATCCGATTTCCGTGATCTGCAACACGGAAATTCCCAAAAGCAACAGTATCTACGCCGGAAAAACGCGGTTTCTTCGAAATCGTCGGATGAGTCCTCGTCTTTCCGGACGGATTGCGGCGTGGCTGCTTGCGCCGGTAACTCCATGATCGGAGAATCGATCGACAAAAGAGAGAGAAAATTGGAAGAAGAGTAGAAGGAGAAGAGCCTCTCTCTCTACTTCTCTCTCTCTCCGATTTCTCTTCCTAGGGTGGTTTGGATTCTTATTTATATATAACGGGAATATTGGTGTACGTTGAGGAAGGGAAACCGGGAAATGCCGGTGAACCGGTTAATGATTATAATAAATTAACCAATGTAACCGGTGGGCCCGGTTGGAGAACAATAGCCAACGGTCGTGTTAGCTGTGCTGATGTGGCACATAATTAGTGGAGAAGCTAGTATAGTACTTAAGTTCTATGCTGTACTGGATAATAATATATATTGTTAATTGATATTTTTAGTTCGATTAAAATAAAAAAAAATTCAAGCCGACCATAATATTATTTTTTCTAATTTTGAATATATATATATACACACACACACACACACATATATATACATATATATCTTATTAATTGTATTAATTTCAATTAAACTCTCCTTGTACAAGACAAAAATTGTTTTAATTCTACAATTACTTTTTTATTATTCAGAAGAATTATTTGTTCCCAGTCTTGCAGCTATCTTGCTTTTTTACTAAGCTCTTATTTAGTGAAATACATTAATTAAAGGTATTAAATAATGAATAATATAATCAGTTACTACAATTACAACATATTTTTTAATCTTTATGAAATAATTTTAAACGAACTGTTAAAATGAAAATGAAAGGACTGTTTTGTAAGTGATTGGACTCCACCAAATTGAAATAGTAAAACATTAATTATTCAAACAAATAAAATCAACACCTAAAAGGAATTCAATAATAGAAAAATATATGATTGAGGTCTAAGATGACAACCTCTTAAACCATAATTAAGAAATGAATTTGTTTTGTATCGATATGATTCGAATTATTTAAGATAATTTATCTCTTGTCAGAAGTTGGATCCACCAAAATGGATTTCATTTCTTTAACATATTATAAAATAAAATAAATAATCCTCATTTTCAATTTGGGATGATTATGTGACAAGATATGGTATCCCAAATACATGGACCCCACGATTTTATTGATCTTAATCCATTTAATTTTATTGAAAATTATTGTAGTACAGTTGCAAATGTTGTGTATAAAATGTGTGGACAACTAAATTGTAGGTTTAAAGAGTAATTAAATGAAAAGCATAAGAGAATCTGATAATTGGGTGTAATTAATGTTGTTTTTTTTGTTGGTATTAGGTGTTTTTAGGGTTTCTTCAGATTGTTGCCAATTTAAAGACAATGATGAGCTAACCAAACTTAACTAACATGTTTTCCTAATAATCATCTTCTCTTTAACTAAGTTTTAAGCAAGCTATATATATATATATAAATGCAATTCAAATTCTTTAGTTAAATTATACTTCATGTTCTATTTCAATAATTTCAATACATACAAAGCGTAAATCAATAAAATTATGTTATATACGTTATATGTGTAGATAGTATTTATATAAAAAGAATATATTTTGAAATAAATGGTTCCAATTATTTAAAATGAAGCTATTAGAAATTCGTTTTAAGCTGTCAAAAAAAGAAAAAAGAGAGATAGATTTATTTTAAAATGTCTCGATTCACAATTTAAATCATTTATTATAGGATTAATTTCATTTTCCAACATGTACTATGCACGTTTTTTAATTTTGCATCATAAACTATTATTTTTCTCCGATCACAACCCATACTCTATGTTTTGTTTACTTTTGCAACTTCCAACCAATATTTTCCGGTGAGAAAATGTCCACGTGATTTTTATTTTGTAATTAACCTTTTATTATAAAATAATATTTCACCTCGTGTTTTATCGCCTCATTTAAGGCCACATAGGCTGCATTGGTGAACAAAACTATGAGATGAAGTCTCATTTTGCAATTGAGAATCATTACTCGAACTTATTTTTTCTTGATCTAAATTTGATATTCTTTTGCTAAAAAATGGGTTAGGTTGGATCCTATTGTTATACATATCATATTCCAATTAAATAAAATACGAAATAAAACATCAATGAATTATTTCAACTCTTGAGCTTTTATTTCAAAAGAGCAATGAGATCTCATGTCAAGGACTCAGAGACATATAAACCGTAACATATAAAATGAAACATTATTTACATGAGGCTTAACTCCAAACATGAATCTATACCTATTTCAAACATGATAAACCATTCCCACCTCTAACGTCGACGCACGAGGAAAACTCGACGCATACGTAGGCGCTCGAGAGTTCCTTCTCAAGAAATCGTATCCCACATCAATGACGATTCTCTTGATCAAACTCGAACCACTCTTCGTTTTCACGTAACAATGGCCGAGAATGAACGCCATCCCCGCCTCCCTTGCTTCCCTTAGCTCCTCGATCTCTGCTTCTACATGTTTATCGATTTTCGTGCTTTTAGAAGCAAGAAATCTCACCTTCTTCCTCGAAACATCCGAAGAAGAACTCACTCGAAGAGATGAATCTTCGTCGTCCCAAATCTTGATGCCTTCCATGCGTGTGGATGGTGTCCCGATCACGGCCATCTTCTCGTCATTCTCAAAACCATCCAACGAATCGTTATTTTCTCTCCCCTCTGATCGAATGTACTTGGTTAGACTACAAATAAGATCCTTCTCAAATGCAATGTCATCCAAGGGAATGTCATGATACCCATAACGAGCGATACATCGATAAACTCTGTATTCTTTTGGTCCGATTCTTCCGATCAAGTATCTCTCCTCAGGTCTAACATGAGGCACCGAAACATACTTCACGCAGAATAAAACGAGAACTTGGTGGAAAGCCGGGAGATTAGTGACGAAATGGGATAAGATCGCAGGGATTCCGGAGACGAGCTCCGTATGCATAAGGCCAATACCTCGGACACGAACAATTCCGAGGTTGGGGCCTAAAGTAAGCAACCAATCAAGGGGAACTTTGTTTTGTACTTCAAACTCATACTTCTTCAATGTGCCATAGTGCCAGATGAACATGATTGCAAGAAAGATGAACGAAAGGGCAACGGGGACCCAAGCACCTTCGAGGAACTTGATCAAAGCAGCCGAGAAGTAGAGTGCTTCGATTGAACCAAAAACGAGTAGAAAACCAATGGCTAGAAAAACGCTTCTATTCCAACATAGTATAATGACTAGAGACATAAGGCATGTCGTTACCAACATCACCGTTATGACCGCCAGACCTAATCCAGCAAAAGAAACATTATACATTGAAATAATAATCATAATCTTGAATTGCAAGAGGTCTAGCTACAAAGTAGCTATTTTTGGGCCAATATTTACTAAGTTTCATATCGAGAGCTAATCCGTATATCATGAAAATCAAGTAATGAGTATTACCCGACGCATTGCTGATGTGTTTCGTGTTTCTAAAGCCAATGGTGACGGCCAAACAAAGCAGCATTAAAGTCCAGTTAATTTCCGGAATATAAATCTGACCGCATATTTTAGACGACGTGTGGACTATTTTGACCCTTGGAAAACATCCTAAAGCACTACATTGCTTGATGATCGAAAAGGTCCCGGTGATGATCGCTTGGCTTCCCACCACCGAAGCAAGTATAGCAATTGCAAGAACGGGCCACCTTAGCTTCTCTGCACCGTAAACAAAGAATAGAAATAGCTATAACACCCAAAACCATGTAAATGGAACTCAAATTCAGATGAAATGACATTTGAGAATGAATTTATATATACCAGGAACTGACACGTAGAATCCGACCTGGTAATCGTTTTCAATTATGTGGTGCTTGGAAAGGTAAGCCGCTTGTCCCATATAAGCAAGGACTAAAGACGGATAAACAACGAAGCTAAAAGCCATCTGCATTTCCCATTCAAGGTTGACTATTTAATTAGTAATAAACAATCAAAGAATTACATATAAAAACGAGTCTAAATTACCTTGATGGATAAGTGGGAAAAGTGTCCAAGATCAGCAAACATAGCCTCTGAACCTGAATATATAGATGTACTTAGTTAAACGTAAGAAACAGGGCTACAAATTGTGATGTCTTATACCTGTTATACATAGCAAAATCCCACCCAACGACATCCAGCCTTGTCGTTGGGTCTTTTTCAAGAACTTATACATGTAATAAGGAGAGAGTGCCTTATAAACATGGGGATTCCAGTGGATAATGTTGTATACTCCAATGGAACTGATGCAGACGAGCCACGTTATTACGATTGGTCCGAATAGAAATCCGATTCTGTGGGTCCCATAATGTTGTAGATAAAATAGGAACACCAGTATCATACAAGCAACTGGGACTTGTATATCTGCAAAAAACGGATTAATAAAAGACATTTTAAATAGCTTTATACATAACATATAGACAGATATTGTTCATCACATGACCATTTAATCTCTTACTAAGATCTTTAACTTTGTATTATTAAGACAATCATGATATAACTTTGATCGAACCAGAAAACTTTGTCCTAGTATATAAACAAGGCCCCACAATAATGCATTTATATTACAATGCAGCTATTTATTGAAAGCTAGTCTAAAAGAAGGAAAAATTAGCAAAAAATACGATGAACTTGTGGAAGAACGAAGAAGACTTACATTGGTGATGATGCTTAGAAACAACGAGCTCGAATCCAGACACTGCAGAGAAAACTGCGTACACAACAAAACAAGTTAATTAACAATACAAACCATTTCATTTGTTTCCGATTTTAGGAAAAGGAAAATTTGCAAATTTAGGACACTATCTATAAGTCATTCACTAATGAAGGACACTAACTTTTCGGGCCCCGCCGTTGAGATACTAATTTTCAATTTGGACGATTTTTAGGACAAAAACCCGTAATCACGAATTTCGGGTCAAAATCAAACGAATTTCGGCCAAATCACATCAACAAATTGAAGAGTTAGGTTTTTGTTCTAAAATCACTCAAATTGAGAAAAAAAAAAAAAAAAAAAAAAAGTGTCCCATTATCAAGGCCGGAAAAGTTAGTGTCCTTCGTTGGTGAATGACCAAATGATAGTGTCCTAAATTTGCAATTTCCCCGACATAAGATACGAGAATTCATACCGGAAATAGCAGGGGTAAGAACTCCATCCCCAATCACCATACAAGTCCCAATTAAAGCCAATGTTAGCAACATCCTTTGCAAGAACTTATGCTTTTCCAACACTGATCTCAACCTCAATCCAACACCTCTTATATCACAACTAGATACAATTCTTTCTTGATTGTTAAATTCAGACAATTTGTGATCAGAGAAGTGTTGATTAGGCAAAGCATTGAGTCGGGCGTGACGGCATAGCAACGAATACAAAGCAAAAGTGCCACCTTCACCATTATCATCAGCTCTAAGAACTATCAACACATATTTAAGAAGTGGGATTAAAGTTAGTGTCCAAAATACAAAAGATAAAACCCCATAAATTTCTTCATTGGTTTCAGAATGTTGAATATCCTCTGCAAATGTGCTCTTGTATACATACAATGGTGAAGTGCTTAAATCCCCATATACTACACCTAAACTCTGATAAGCTAATGCTATTACACTCCTCCATGATTCTTTCTGCAACAAATTCACAATAATATGCCAATAAATTGCAAATAATTTTAAAATAATAATAATAATACAACATTTTAATTAAAAATAAAAAAAGGGTTAAAAGTTCTTACCTTAATAGGATGGGGAGGGCTCCATTCTTCAATATCCATAATGGGCCTTCACAAAATCATGAGGAAATCACTTCTTGGTTAATTTCTGAAGCAAATTTGAAAAACAAATGGATTAATAATTAAAATAAGATAAACCCTTCTTTTTCTTGAAAATTCTGAGTAGCAAAAGCTCAAATTTACATAGAAGTACCAAGAAAAATAGTGATGTAGTAGAGAGATAAGCTGGTGGGAATTGCAGTGTGAATATTACTATGTAATATGTATAAATATAATATAATAATATATAATATAAAGATTCGTAGTGAGTGACTGGTGATGTGAACATAATAGTTTCAGGGGTGATCAATAGAGTATTCAGTTTATAAGATCAAGAATCAGCCCCTTTTTATTAATTAACTGATTAATATAACATGAAAAAAGGAAAGCTGCCAAAAATTAATGAACAAATAAATACTCTGAAAAATTAGTGTGTCTAATATCATCTTCACTACTAGAATACTACTTTCCGACCACCCTTCTTATCTTTACATGAAAATACTCAAAATTTTCAAATATATATATTTTGATGAGTGTTTATAATTAAATCGTGGATACTATGAATAATGAATATACTAAAGTTGATATGGGGATTAATGTGTATTTTAGTTTCATATTTTATTTATTAAAGCATGTTGCGTGTGTATGTATTATAATATTAATGATATTATATTTATGAAATATGTATTGATAAAATAAAATCTGAATTAAAATGTAATAGAAGATTAAAAAAATTCAAATTAGTGATATGGTTGCATTTCAATACCATTATATACTTCATATTATTTGGAGGTTTTCTTGCTTTGCCATACCATTTGGAATTAATTTATATACTAATATGAAATCAATATAACTTATTAAATATATGGGAATTTTTTTACATCGATTGTAAAATTTGGTACAAATTAATGCCGGTTTTGTGTATAAATATGATAATTAAAGAAAGCTTCATGTAAGTACATATACATTAATGCGACATTTATAAGATTTTGACGTTACATGACCGAACCATTGTTTGGTAAAAAATATAAATTGTCTTGAAACTAAAATTGTCTTGAAACTAAAGTATGAATTATCCAATGTCCTTAATTACTTAATAGTGGTAAAATTAGGCTGGAATTGTTTGTCAAAACTTGAGACTTAATTCTCCAAGTTTTTTAAAAGTTTTAACAACCAAAATAGTTCACGAAATATTTGTGTTGTAAACACTCTAATCCACAAAATGATTTTCGGTCGAATTAGGAAATGGGTGGAGACGATGATTCTCCATTTAGAAATTACGGGGATGGTTGAGGATGATATTTGTATCCCCACCCAATCCCCGACTCTGAAACCGGCCCCGTTTATATGGAATGGGAATTCACCCTCCCGTTTTTTAATATTATTTATTAATATTTATACAAATTAATAAATATATTCAAAATTATTTCATACTTTTGTTTTAAAAACTAAATTTATGATTTTAAGATATTTGATGTTTGATGATATTGTTTATGAGTTGTTTGAATTTTTTTTATATTTATTATTGAAAATTGTTTTACACAAAAAAAATTAACTCGTAGAAAATCAAATTTTGTGAACCTGAATTCCCATGGAAATCTGTTCCTCGAACATTGAATTCTCCTCCCCATACCATATTCTCAAAATAGGAATGATATTTGATATGATAATTTGGTTTGAGAATAGTATTGTCAATACCGTTCCTGAACCCGTCCATTGCCACACTAATAATAATATCTGTTTAGTGAGATTGAAAATTCACAATTCGTTCGTCTTATTATTTAATCAAATTAAATTTTCATCCAATATTGTATATCTACATATGAATCTTCTAAATTTAATCTTATTTTACGAATCCAAACTAATGAAATGATTTTGTAATTATTTATATATTTGAGGAGTGATTTGAAATGATCTAGTAATCCACGTCACGAGGGAAATTGCTAGAAATTTCGATCATCATATAGTGTACAACAATAATAATCCATATCCATAAGTTGCTATATGGCAGAAACACGTGTTGTTTTGCTTTCCACTATTATGGTTGACGTTCATCTACATTTCTCTGTCAACAACCACCTCTGGCTGTTGTTTCTTACCAAATATATTTTAATAGTGAGATTCCTAAATATATAAAAAAATGAGAATGTTTTCTGACCTTTTTATATTAATAAATAATGTAATTTTTTAAAAGATAGCTTTTAACTAAAAATGTTGGTTGATATTGTTTAGTTAGTTAATCAAAGATTAAATGTCTAATTTTATATTATATGTTTTAGTTACCAGGATTGATAAACTAATGATTGATGATTGATTTCGGAGAATGAAAATATGTCATATGAGAATATTGACATTTAAATTATTGATTAAGCATCATGACTAATTAAATTTATAACTCAAATCTACTTTAATTTTTTTAAATGAAACTTCATCTCACATATTAATGAGGCGTCTCACAAAATAGTGTCTCAATAAATTATTGTGACAATTTGACAAATGTTGGCACATATGTTTTATTTTGTTTTGTTGTTTAGGGTAAGTATGTTTTAAAAAATATTATAGTAATAGTACAGATTTTATACTGCATAAGTTAGTGAAGATTTTTAAGTAGCGTCGAAAAATTCAGTTCAAATATATATTTCACTTGAACGAAGCAAAGCCCAAATTGCGTAAAAATACTAAACTTTGCATTTTCTTATAATTATTTTACAAAATACAAGCTATTTCCTTGATTAAGAGGTCGTTTAGCCAAATTTTATATCTGTAGATTTTATCAGATAAAACATATTTCATTTATTACAAATGAAGAATCACTTTTAGCTTATTTGAATTGATAATAACAATAATTTTATAATTTTACTCTCAATTTATTTCCTGAAAATATAACTAAACATATATCATACTTTCACACTCCCCCCTTACGTTCCCTCCTTATATATCAAAAGAAAAAGGAAAAAAAAAAAAAAAAAAGCACATCATTCTCAATTTATCTTCCTCCCAAAATCACATTAAAAAGGAAAAATCTCAATTTCTCAATCTCAGAATTAAGCAAAAATTTCAGATAACGAATTATAATTTCATTAAATTAATTACCAACACCTATAGTTTGGAGGTCATATCCACACAATTTCAGAAGCTCATTTCATCTAATGAAAAACATGCAATCTCCAACAATATATATACACAGTGATAAAAATAATACCTGAAAATAATCTTATATTTTGGCTTGGATATCTGCAGGAATAATCTGCAAGGAAGCACAAATAATTCGAAAAAAAAAAAACAAAAACAATGCAGAAAATCAAAATTAATACTGGGAATATCGCTCTCATCTTAAATTTAGCCACATCTAGCAGCGAATATGGTAATGTACTATTCGATATAATAGAAACACTATAGCAGAATGCGAGCTTCAAAGTTCAACTGCATCTCCAAACACCTCATACTTTCATCGTATATACAGGTATAAACTTTCATATCAGATCAAGACAAGGGTACTGGAAAAAAATATTACCAATAAAGCACCATTGGTCGGGGGTGCTAATGCTACGAGCCCATTGTGGGTCCCTCACGAGCAATGTTGGTCACACGAAGGACAGCTTGAGCACTTAATGGTGAAAGCTTTGATTGGCAGAAATCCTCCCAAGATGGTGCAACAGAATCCTCGGATACAACAGTTGATTCTTGGACGTGAGATTTTTCGTATGCAGACTGTAACTCCAACAGCAGAGCACGAGCTGCATCCCTTGACTCGGGAAGGCGGTCGCTGAGCTGGGATGCGCCTATTTCGATTAGCTTGTCGATCCCAAATGCTTCGAATCCATCAACTCCCTGCAAAGGGTCCCACATAGAGTTCAGAAATAAGAGGTAAATTTAAGCATAAATGTGATTATTAGGATGGTGCTAATGAAATGGGATTGATCTTTATTACCAGTCGTGGCACACATCGAGAAATACAGATAGAGGCTTTAGCTCGAATTCGAGGATTCCTGTTCTTAACATAAGGCTGCAACTTGGGCAGCAATTGAAGAGGAGAAAGCCAGGTAGTCAGGGCTATTAGTGCGATTTCAGCTGCCTCACATACGAATCTCTTGTCTTGTGAAGATTTGAGAAGAAGTTGAACAAGCTAAACAGAGGAATACAAGAAATTATAGAGAAACACATAAAGTGAATATCATCTGAAGAAAATGAAGTTCATAAAAGAGCAAGTGGGTTGCAGTGAATTCAGACAAAATACATTACCAATGGATCCAACGAATCAATGACGTCATCATTATATGCTTTGAAAAGGTCAGCAGTGGTCATTATTGCAGTTTTACAAACCGCACTTCTAGGATTCTTTAATGATTTCACAACTAAGGATATCACATCATCTCTGGTAATAAGGAAGGACCAAGGAGTCATCATAACATATGAAAGTCACTAAAGGCTGCAAAAGTAATGGGATAGTATTTTTATTTGTTAAAGAACCAAATACAAATCAATACTTACAACATGCTAACAATGAGTTCCTTGTGAAATATAGACAAACGTCGTACATTGTTGAGTGCATCACACACCGAAACCCAGTCTTTAGAGCCTAGTCCTGATAAGAGTGTCTGGAACCAGAGTGACGAGATGAGTAAGTAATATGCCCCACTAAATTTTCAAGCATGCAATTATAGTAGAGGCATCTCAGAACTAACAGCATCAGGAATTGAATAAGACACAGGTAAATCCTACGAAGGTGCATGGGCAAATACTTACCTTCAGACAGATCTCCACATCTTCTACATCCTTCAAATCCTCAGATTCAATGTATTCCACTTCTGAAATTGCCACCGGTACTTCAGGATTTTCAGTTTCATCTTTCTCAGTGGAAGCACCAACCAGTGCATCTATTCCTTTTATCTGCCTTTCTTCAGCATTTTCATCCATACCTTCAACCTGAGGTTTTATAAAGTTTCCATTACTGAAGCTTCCATTTTTCCTTTGAGACTCAGGTACTTTATTATCCCTGATAGCTATCTCCGACATTATGGAATCCTAAAGACAATAAGAACACATAATAAGTAGGTGAAATTTCAGAAAATTTTATTTTACAAATTAGTTAGCTAATTTCAATAGGCAAGCAAGCCACGGTGGAGATCACATAGTTTTAATTTTATAGCAACAACCAGTATATTTTTACTTCAACAACCAGTATATTTTTACTTCAAGAACCAGTATACGTCTCTATATTAGCAAATTGTACTCTACTTATACTGGCAACATACCAAGATTGGACAAAATAATAGTGCAAACCAGTATAGGCAGAAAGAACGATAAATAAACAAATATTAACTGTTCAGGCCATATGCTAACCAAATGCAGATCTGTAGTTCAACCTTTAAAAGTGCATCATATATCTGATGATATGGCAACATCATCCACATGTAAAACAAAGCTCTGCTTCCACAGAGTTCATGAACTAAGCCACTTCCCATCTGCACTTATTTTCTGGCAATAATTCTTTCCCAAACTACTTTAACATCAATTTTTCTAAATATAATAATACGAAATAGTCAAATGTGACAATAATGAAAGGCCTTGGAAATAGCCTCCTGGGACCATAAACCCAAGGTTGTGATAGTTAAGTAAGTTCTCTATAAAATTGTCGACTACTTTATAACAATCTCATGATCATCACCAGAATTTAGAAGGCACAACACAATTAGTTCTTCAATTTCAAGTAGCAGAGTAAATAGCACATGCAGTCATCCGGCATTGGTAATATTCAGATACAAGTATCGCAATAGAAATTCTCAAAACCAAACTTTACTAACACTTTAATGTACTACTTTTCGACAGATACACAAAATATACCCGATCTCTAGTTATATATCACCTTAGTATTGGTAATACCCAATCATCATCTTATTATTGACAGCATAAGCACTAGATCAAATAAACTCAGGCCATTACAGCAAGAGATGCAAGTGGTGTAAGCACACACAACTCTCTTTAAAACCTACATAAAACCCTAATTCTCACGAGCTTTTCATTAAACCCACCAGAAAAAATGGAATTGGTTTATTATCTATCCATCATGTCACAACAGATCAATAAAACCTGTAGATCACTCAGAAAATGGGGGAAAATCGAGAATGAGAAGTAAAGCAAACTATAAATGAAAGTTGCCGACATTACCAACCTACCGATTTCTAATTAGCAAAGCTATTCGGCACTGAATATTTTAAACATAAAAATATAGTAAAAAAACAAGCAAAACAGCAAAAATGCAACAATCAAACGAATACATACATAACAAAAGAGAAGTAGAATTGCATTAAGATCTCACTTATTTACTGTCATTAACCTCAAACCTTCAATTTCAATCAAATTCGACGTAGATTCACAACCTATGCCATGAAATTTCACTTACAAAAGCTTCAAATGTGTAGACGCGGAAGATGAATTACCACGAGAATAAGGAATCGATCAATGCGCTCCGCAACAACGGGAAAATGGTGGAAATATTTATTGCAGACCTTCTCGAAGTACAAGTGCGTCAATGAGCTCTCACTCTCTCTCTACCGAATAATGTAAAACTGTAAAATGAGAGGATTTATACTTTTAATTTTCGTAACCGGCGAGGAGGAACGGGCAGAAAGAGACGGCTAGTTTCGCTGCCCCGAGCCTAGGCCGGCCCCCGCGAATAAATACCAGCACGTGACCGCTGGTCAGATATATAGAATGACCGGATTACCCTTAGGCTTCCTCCTAATGGTCAAATCTGCCACTAACGATGTTAAACGGGCTGAGCCGTTATTTAAGTATAAAATTATTGACGGAGTTTGTTTGCCCGTTTAACTTATAGTTTGTTAACCAGTCCAAAACTATTCCAACTCGTTTAATAATATGTACGTTATTTTTGTTATATGTGTTTTTTTTCAATCAAATGCCATACGTTACTCATTTTCTCATAGAATCATTGTTATCATTTAAAACTATTTTTTTGCCAATCTCTAATTTAATTATTTTCTACAAGTAAAATTACTTGTAAGTTGGGGTAAACGTAAATATCCATTATCCATAATTAAATCTTTTTTTCATAAATCAATTTTTATTTTTTGAGCTATGATCTGACATGTTTTAAATTACAATATATTAGATTTGTGGTGGTGGTTTTTCAAAATTATTATTCTTAAATAATACAATAACAATAATTTAACATGGTACAACTAATGGTTATTGTGACAAATAATATGGAACAATTATATAATAGGAACAATGTATATGGAAGTGATGTAATGTTGGATCCCATCACAAAAATGAGATAACGCGAAATAACATATATTACAATGTTGATAAAATAAATTTAATTGGTCAGAATAGCACCACATGGGTTGACAGAAAGACACCTCCGACTTAATTTAATATGAAATTATTCATGTCACCTTTTAAATATTGAGTTTTGTATTTTAGTTTTTTATATCTTATATATAATGAGAGAGACACATTATTTATCATTAGATCCAAGTATTTAAGATCTACACATGAAAGATCTTAGAGGGACAATCTCCAACAGTGAACAGAAATTATCCAATAGGTTTAAGCACAGAAATTGCTAATTGTGATTAGAAATAGTTTAATTTATAAATCGGCAAACTTTTTTTTTTAACTCAATCCCAAACTTATATAATTTGGGAATAACAGTTTGTACCCTCAAAACTGTTACCATGCCCAATACCCCCAAGCAGGATCCTTTATTAAATTTTAGTGTTTCATATCATGGTTCAATACAACCACTACATATCAAGTATAAAGATGATATCAATAATTAACACATAACGTGAATTAAAAATAATGAAATACAAGATGAAACATGAAATTAAAATAGAGAATTCAGTTTCTAAAATCCTACCCCTTAAACAGGATCCTTTATTAAATTTTAGTGTTTCATATGTTTCAATACAACCACTACATATCAAGTGTAAAGATGATATCAATAATTAACACATAATGTGAATTAAAAATAATGAAATATAAGATGAAACATCAAATTAAAATAGAGAATTCAGTTTCTAAAATCCTATCCCAAAATCATCACTGATGAAGAGGGTGTTTCGTAAGCTTATAGGTTTCTTAAAACCAAAGATGAAAATTTCGATTTTGATAGAAATATCGGTATCTTAGTTTTAAGGAAATATCGATCGGTGGAAATATCGGTACATAAATTTATCGATATTTTTCTGATATTTAACAATATTTACCAATATTTCCCCAACATTGCACCAATATTTACTGATATTTCCCTAACATTCCACCAATATTTACCAATATTTCCCCAACATTGCACCAATATTTACTGATATTTCCCTAACATTCCACCAATATTTACTGATATTTCCATCATGAATTTTCATATAATTTGTACCATGAAACCACCAATATCGAAATCGATATCGATATTTATCAATATTTCGTCGATATTTCACCTATTTTTCTACAAATTGTATTCGACAAAAACTTCTGTGCACCAGTTGCACCACACCTTTATATTATAAATGTAATACATTTATAAGGTACAAATATTTATACATAAAGGTCTTCCGTGCAACTCTGTGCACCAGTTGCACGGGAGTGTTACTCATTGTATTCACTTATTTTCCTACAAACTGAGTGTTTGATAATTGTTTCAAACAATGTCTTATTTCATCTTAAAATAAGATGTTAGGAGTTTATAACTCATTTTTAGAAATGAAGGAGACTCCATCTTATTTCTAAAATAAAACCATATTTTTTTTATTAACTCCTACAAACTTGGTAATTAAATTAAACAATTGTCCTTGATAACATTTTATTAGGTTCATCATCTATTTAGAGCTTGTAAGATATTTCAAATAAGTTTAGCCAAACACCCTAAAAAAATACTAAACACATCAAAAAAAAAAAATTATGTCTTTGATTTTAAAAAATATAATTATTCTTCTTTATTTCATACTATCCTACAAATGAAAATAAAATAAAAATATAAAAACAAAAAATCTTACCATCAAAAGGAGAGGTTAGAATTGAAGCGCGCAAAATCTGAGCTGCAATAATGGCGGCACTCTCCTCTCTCCAAACAAACCCTCATTCCTCCCACATCTACACCGCCACCTGCAAGCCCACGCCGCCGACTCTTCTCCACCTGCGCCACCTCTACAGGGCTCGCCGGAGCCGCCGCAAGCCTAATGGCGTTCTCGTCAGAGCTTACATGGAGGATTCCAACTCCATCTCCGGCATCGCCAAAAAAATCGTCGGCTCGCTTCCGGTGATCGGATTGTTCGCCAGAATTATCAGCGACGAAGGCGGCGTCGGCGGCGACATCATCGATTTTGCAGAGTTTCGAAGGCGCGTGGGGAATAAATGCTCTGTGAACGATTCAAGGGCGTTTTTTGAGTTTCAGGATCGACGAGGCAAGGTATTGAATTTACTAACCCTAATTTGCATTTGAAATTGTTAAATTTGTTCTTATAATTCAAAAATCGTAAATTAGTCCTGAAATTATTTGGTTGAGTCGCATGGATTTGCATACTGCTATTTGTATGGTTGCATTGTGGTCGTGACTTCTTTTGTTTAAAAAAACACACTTGAATTAAGGTTAAAATATTGAGGCATCGCCACCACTTGGGGCTGAGCATAACCGAACCGGAAAAAATCGAAAACTAAAGCATGTATTTATTCAAAACCGAACCGAACGGAACCGAATCAATCGATTATGTTCGGTTTTTAGTGCAATTTAGCTACCGATTAAAACGAAATAACCTAATTTTGATCAACCAAACCGAATCGATTGCACCGTATTTTCTTGTAAATTTTGTTAAAAAACTGTCAATCATTTACTAAAATGAAATATTCCATAATATTCCTTATTATTATAAAAAAAAAATGAAAAGAAAAGAAAAGAAAAGAGAGAGTATGAGAATTGTGAGCGAAATTCTAGAAAAGAAAAACATTAAATTCAAATGTTTTTATAGCAGTTTTGGAGATGCTCGTGTTTTCCATTCTCAATGCTCATTTTAAATACTAAGAGCAAACGTGTGTATTTTTTTCAAGATTAAGCTTATTTCACGAATTTATAAAATGAGGAAAAATAAACAAATTTATTGGAAGAATTCACTTGTATGCTATTTTTAATTTTATTAGCATTTCTAATATCAAATCCATGCATATTACATATCTCAATCCCAAATTTTATCTTGAAAATTGCATGAACAGATCTATAATTACAGAGAGCTGGCTGGAATATTCATGATCAAATTTAAATTCGGAATTAATTTCTCACACTTATAAAAAATTCTCACATTGAGGATAAATTTCATGGAAAATAGATAGTTTTATCATAAGAATTCACATGTAATTTCGTGATGGAAAAATTCCACGAAATCATACACTTCCAATGAAATTTATCTTCAATATACAAGTTTTTCAGTAGAATTTTCACACGACCGGTTTTGCTATACCCTTCTAATAACGAGATTAATTTTGCAATTTGCCCGAGTAAACAATTTCCGATCTTTGAAACGTAGGCGGGGGATCCTTTATATGTGCTGCAATGTTGCTGGCTAGCAGCAGTTGGGGCCGGTTTGCTTAAATCCGAGGAGATTTTGGAAGGAGTAGCAAGGCTTCGGATTTCGGATGATATTGAGTTCGAGGAAGAGAATTTCATTGCTATGATGAAAGAATCAAGAGAGGTTGGTTGATTGAATTCTATTGCTAAGCTATCTGCATTTGCTCTATTTGATTGAATTTCTATGGTTACTTTGTTGCAAGATTTGAAAGTTCGTTCGAGCTCAGATCGATAAACATATGAGAATACTCTTATTCATAGTAAAATAAGGGAAAGCAAGTGTAGAAGGGTCTAATTATTTTGGTCAATTGTTGTTTGTTTTGATTAAAGCTTTGATTTGATTTATATAGGGAGTGTTTGCTAAAAGAAAAAAAAAATTGTGCTTCAAAAGATGTGATTTAATATAGTGATAAGAGGTAGAATTACTTTACAATTAAAGTGGGAAGTGTTTTAAATGAAATTGATCATTTGCATAAAAAGTGATATTGGAGTGTTAAAATCATTTATTGTCTCATAATTATGGTATCTTCCGATTTTAGTTTCATAATTATCACGATTTTCAATTTAATTCCACAATTTAAGAATTTGTATTTTTGTCCAATTTCTCCAACTTGGGGATTTTCGGTGACTTAAAAATGATGTAGTAACACGTGTCAAATTCTTTTGGATTGACACGTGTTGCCACGTCACTTTTAGGTCATCGGAAAACCACTTTCCAGCGAAAATTTCTATTTTCCGACTAAAATTAAACATATTCTTAAATTGTGAAACTAAATTGAAAATAGTGATACTAATGAGACAAAAATCGAGAGACATTATAATTGTGGGATAAAAAATGATTTTAATTCGATATTGGAGTTGTTTGGTAAAAAGAAAAAGAAAAAAAAGGATAGAATTCAAAATTTTGATTGAAAAACATTCAAAATAATTATAATATTTTCATAAGCACCTAGAAGCAAGATCTCATACCAGCTATTGAATTTCGGATTTTAGTAGCTTTCCAAAACACCCTAAAATGATTATTTGAAGCTGAAACAAATGCCATGATAAACTGTTGCAAACACTAGTGTGTTAGGTTCAACTCGATTTGTTTACAGTCTTAATCTGGTGGCGGTATTCGCTTGCAGAGACGAGCGAAACAGAAAGCTCCGATGCCAACCATCCCAATGGTGGTTCGAGCCGAGAAGGCTCTAGAAGCTATATATGTATGCTGCTTTGGGAGGGATCTTATAGAAGAAGAAGATGAAGAATTGCTATGTATCATTCTCAATGCTGTATTTCCAACAGTTGGAAAGAAAGAGATAGATAGAATTGTGAAGGAGAAAGCAAAGAGAGTGGTTGAAGGAACTGATGAGTTCACAATCCCAGAGCCTCAGCCTTTACCTAAAGAAGCTGTGAGGCTACAAATGAAAGACCTGCAATTTCTCAAGCAAGGAAGCGACACATCTTAAAATCCCGTTTAGGTTTTGATATCCATAACGCGTTATGATTCGAGTACTACCAAGTGGAACGGAAGAAAGCTCGACAAAGATTTCAAGATCGATATTTTTATGAAGATTTTCGAGAGTTGTACATTAGTGTTTCGACAAAACATTCAATGTTTATTGAAGTTCAATAGGTTGATGTTTGATATATAAGGTGTTTCACAAGTACAAGCCATTATATGTCCATGCAAATATGCAATGATGTTATATCATAAAGTGCTTACTCTACTGTATGGAGTCTGAAGAGATATGTTCTTAATTTTGGCAAATTGGAGATATTTTGTATTTTGTTATATCAGCACATGATAATCTTTAGCAAAGAAACAAAGTTGTGGGAAGTGTTTTTAATTAAAAGTCAATAAAAGTTTAGTAAATAAACCTCAAAAAGTTACTTTAATATTAACTTACTTGGTTGAACGAGTTTTATGTGAGGCTGCCTCACAAATCTAGTTACGTCAAATCTAGTTACGTCAAATCTAGTTACGTGAAGTTGAACGAGTTTTATGTGAGGCTGCCTCACAAATCTAGTTACGTCAAATCTAGTTACGTGAAATGGACCGACCGACAAACCATAACAAAAGAAAATGACATTTGTAACCTCATAATGAAACTTCTCACTAATTATTAGGGTGTGTTTCAATACAAAATTCATCTCACATGTAAAATTGACATCTTTAAGTTGAGGAGATTTATAACAATTTCTAGAAGGATATTTTACAAACCAATAGGACCTGTTTACAAAATCATCAATAACATACCCACCATTTGAGAATGCAAATGTCAATGAGATCTTTATGGGAGCCCACGAAATGGAGTTTCTTTCTCCATGAAGGACAATATAATACACTAAAAACTAAAATCACCACACAAACCTTATTGAAACCCACCACAAGCAACACACACCATACCCCCTACACCCATTAATCTAGCGAGCACAACGAAACATTTTCCATTCGCCACAATAAACTCACTGAGCATGTCTCACATTGTTGATCTTCTAATTGTTGAAGAATTTGATTTGATTTTACACCATTTGCAAGTTTTAGGACTTCAGGGTGTGAAGATTGATGGGTTTAATCGGCTAATTTAGATGAGTGAATTTGACATGGATTACAAGGCTCAAGATTCAAATCTTCAATCAAGAATCACGCTTGAAATGAAATATAATTGTTTTGGGGATAGGGTTAGATCGATAAAGAAATATATATATGCAATGGCAATTTGGTCAATTCACGTGCTAATAAATTCGACATCATTTCTCTTCATAACATAGGCTTCCCCATGTGATCTATAATCATAGCTATTAAAATATTGTTGCAAGCAAATGCATTAAACGTCTTGATATACTATATAATCAACAACATTAACACCAAGCAAATAGGCCCTTCTAAGGCGGTTTAGATAAGCAACATAGAAAGTCAAATTTAACGGGCAATTCAGTTTATCCCAAAGATCCATACAAGAACACATAACAAATATCCAAATTAAATGTCTTCAAGGATCAGCTCTCTGTCAATTTTACTATAATATTAATAGATTCACGACAGAAGAAATTTATGCATTTAGAATAGACAAACAAAAGCAAGTTTGAACGATGGACCTGTCTATTTATACGAGCAGCGATGATCCTTACTTTTTACGCCCATCTGCAATGCTTACCACCAAGTAGTAATTAGAGCTTCTTCCATATAGATGACTTCAGGATGCTTCTTCCTAAAACGGAACATCATCACAAACAAGAGGACTTCAAAAACGACAAATTATCACCTTGGCAATCTCCTAAACAAACTTCAGTTTTAGCTTTTTCTTTTTTAGGCCCCGATGAAAGCAGAGGAGAATACTAGCAGCTTCACTCCTCAACAACATTTACCAGTTCATATTCAACCAGAGAGAGGTTATTGTCTTCTTTGACGGTGAACGTGGCTGCTTCGGTCACTTCCACACGCCCCCATTTGTCCACAGCAAGCCTCATTGATCCTTTGAACATGTCGATTTTGGCATTTCTCAGAATCACGGTGGCATCAGGCTTCATCATTTCCACTGCACAATAGAATTCCATCATAAAAATGAATTACTAACAAATGGAAGCATACATTCAATCATATAGCAATTACGAAGTTGAAAGATGTAGGTACTCATAACACAAGCCTTTCTCAAAGTTGGGTCAAAATTTAAAGTGGCATCTAACACAGAATGTAATAAAAAATTTAGTTGGATCAATCTAAGATAGTCATAATTTTCATTCCCTATCTTATAGGTTACATCAATAAACAAGACTAAATGGTTCCATATACACTACAAAAGTTATACTGTATATAAATAAGATAAGAGTTCCAATAGAATTTCAATAATATTCAATAAGAGCATTCGTTATAAGAGAACATTATAAAACTTCTATGAATATCTAGCAAATGTGAATACACATACACCACACATAAAAGGGTGTTTGTCATTATCCTTTACTTGACACCACAACATATTCTGACAAGAAACTGATGTAATTTAGAGCCGCATGATTGATGAACTTTTATACATATGCAACAAGATATTGTACCACAACAGGTACAAGGTTTTCATTCTCCCTGAACTGAAAGCATTTCACTTATCCTTTTTTCCCCAAACAATGTCTTCACAATTAGCTTGGAAACACATATAATAACACAGAAACATGCCCGAAACATCTATTAGCTCTGGTCCAAAAGATTGAAATTACCGAAACAAGTGATGTAAAATGATTTTGTCAAAAAGTCACCATTTGAATGTATCGTACGATTCAATTCTCTGTACAAGTCATAACATTTTACTAGTACGAGTAGCAATAACATTGTTTAAGAGCACGTACTAACATGACAATACCAAAAGGCCAAACTAATAAACAATTCAATCATAACCACAATCTCTCCATAAGATTCTATCAACGTTTTTTCATGAAAAGATAACGAAAACAATAATTACAATTTTACATGTTTATCTCAGACGATCCCTTTGATAGCATAGAAAAATTCATCAGTTGATCGACAATTAAATTCAATAATATATACACTGTTAATATATCATCATGGAGACGAGTATATAACACCATACCTTGCTCATTCCTTGCAGTAAACAAAATTGTCCCAGTATCATCGCCCACGAGACACTCAGCAATTCGCATTTGATGAACTTGAGGCCCATCGGGCTTTCCCTTTCGCAATACCATCTTCGAAGTCAGAACCTTAACAACAAGATTGTGTCCATTTGTTCCGGGCCGCAGCTGATCAACCTTGGTGAAAACAGGCTTCCTCATAGCTGATTTCGATTCAGCCATTTTAATAGAAACTACAATATTAATATCAATTAGCCCACAACCAAAAATACTAACAATTTCCACACTCATTAATCCTCCTCAAATTCACAACATCAGCAAAATCACCACAGCAAAGCATTTAGAATCAGGAACTCCAATTAACAGTTACACTCACATAAATTCATTAGCACATCATATTCACTACAAACCTAGTCACGATCAATTCCGAATAAAAATAATAAAGAAAAAAACCCGTAATTAATTCAGTAAAAAAATCCACCATGTAAAATATATTAAATACGATCGCGGAAACGAAGAATTACCTCGAAAATAAGAAAAAAAAAATTAAAAAAAAATTAAACTAAACAATAGCGAAATCAAACAATAACCAAAACCCTAATCATCAGATCGAAATCGGGTGAAATTGAAAAACCTCTTCAAAATATACAAAATTATACCACGAAAAACGAATCTTATAATTGAGAATTTGCATCACCTTTGGAACTGAGAGCAGAGAAATGGGATCTTTTTGCGGGTGAATTGTTCTGGTGAGGCGACTGTCGAGATCGCTTTTTGAATGGCAGTTCACCACGTTTTTGACCGTTGATCTTCCTTATTTTCTCAGTGTATCTCGACCGTCCAGTTTAGTGCCTAAAGCGTATAAAGTCGCTTTTTCAATAAAGAAGGTTTGGATAGCACGTTGTGACTTGTGAGTATAAATTCACTTTCTTTATTTTTATAAAACGAATGATTTTGTTGTTTAAAAAAAAAAACCCCACAATTTGTAGTTAGGGATGTTCATTTGGTTAAAACCGACTGAATCGAACTGAATTTTGATTAACTAAAATTTAAAACCAAAAATTGAACCTAAAAGTGTCAGCTCGGTTCGGTTTTGGTTTTAGCCGAGGTTTTTTCTAAATATTAAGATTTTGGCAAAAACTTCTGTGCACCAGTTGCACCGTGCAATCCATACTTTTATGTTATAAATGTAGAATCTTTATGTTATAAATGTAATACCTTTATGCATGTTCATTTTAAAAGGTACGAATATTTGTACATAAAGGTATTACATTTATAACATAAAGGTATCCGTGCAACTCTGTGCACCAGTTGCACAAAAGTGTTACTCTAAGATTTTTTGGCCCAAAAAGTGAAAGATTATTTTTTAAGTTAATACATATCACATAAAATTGTACAAAATTTGAAATCATAAAACAAATTTTCACATCTAAATTCCAATTTTGTCCAAATTACTAAACAAACTAAAATTAAAATTTTAAAATATCTCATTTATTCATTATCTAAATAAATGGGAGTGGCTAACGGTCGATGAAAATAAAAAAAGATAGGAATTAGGAAATGAATTGATTCAATATTTCAATGTAAGAAATATATAAAAAATTCAATTCGGTTCGATTGACCGGACAAAAAAAAAAAAACCAGAAACCAAACCAAAAATCTCTAAAATCGAACTGAGCTTTTGATTTGGTTTAGACAGTTAATAATTGAAGCGTATAAAATCGAACAATGAATAAACATTTGTTGATTCGAAAGGTTTTTGGTTTGCTTCACCCGTACTGTAAATAATATTTTTAATCTATAATTTCTTCATTTTTATTAATATATTTATATAATTAGATTATCTTTTATATATTACATTTATTTAAACTCTGAAATAATAAATCAAGCACTAGATTACAATATTTAAGAAAATACTTATATTTTTTCCTACATAGTGTATTATATAATTAATTATCTAAATAAATATACTGAGAATCGGGTCGGATTCTAGACCCGTTCAGCATAGGAAAAACACATCCACATAAAAAGCTTAAAATAAAATAAAAATTAAAAAAAATTGACCAATTAAAGTAATCTTGCTCACTTTCTCTCTCCTCAGCACAGTAATGGCTGCGCTCGCTTCCACGCTCTTCTCCTCCACTCCGAAAATCTCGCAGTTGAATTCAATCCCGAAATTCTCGCTCCAGAAATCTCTGTCGCAACTGAATCGCACCAATTTGATCACTCCGATCGTAGTTTCAGCTCTCCGCGACAAGTTTGTTCGAAACAATTTTACCCCGGAACTCGATTCGAGCAATGATGGATTGAAGAAGCTTGTCGACTCGTTGTTCGTGTTCTGCGCTTCCGTTGCATTATCGGCGTCTTTGTTTATCGCCGATGTTGATTCCGCGTCGGCTTTCGTAGTTACGCCTCCGAGGAAATTGCAGTCCGATGAGCTTGCTACAGTTCGTCTTTTTCAAGAGAACACTCCATCTGTTGTCTATATTACTAATCTCGCTTCTAGGTACTCATTTTTTTCATTTATATATATAATTTTCCTTGAAATTTAGCATGTGTTATGTGTTGATTGTGGTTTTTTATTCTACTTTTCAATACTCTGTGCAATGAAACGTGTATTGGTAACTAACTAGATTGTGTTGGATTCCTTATTGTTTTTGATGTTCTAAATCGACCGGTTCAGTTGCGTTTATACCTCATTCATTGAGAACGAATTTTTGTGTAGCTCAGTCATTGAAAATGATAAGTGTAATGATTGAGGTGTCTAATAAATAACACCCATTCATTTTCCAGAAGAGATAATGTGTTCCAAATGTTGTTTCATCAGGATGTCCGTCATACCTTATATCTATCAGATAACATTATTCATATGCACACACTGTGTATCAAAAGCATTAGAATATGAGGCAATACATTATTTGTAACAAATGATTCAGGTTGTTCATTTACAGGTGGTGTTGGTAGTAGTTCTAATTTGACATGAGTTGTTGACAACTTGACATTGGAATTGATATGGTGTGTTTTCTTTTAGGCAGGATGCATTTACATTGGATGTGTTGGAGGTGCCACAAGGATCGGGATCAGGATTTGTTTGGGATTCGCAGGGTCACATAGTTACAAATTATCATGTGATTCGGGGTGCATCTGATCTCAAGTATTAACTTCGTATCATTATCTTTTCGTGGTGCAGTTAACTAAACTATTTAATGAGTCTGTCACTCTAGGCTTGTTTTGCATTCTTTGATGGCTTTCTCTGATGAATACCTTCTGGCACATATCTGGATATAGTCCAGCTGATTTGTGCTTTTAGTTATCTTGTTTCTTTGTGCTTGATAGATAGTGCTCTACTGCTTCCAAATTTTTGCACATTTAGAAGGGTATAATGATTGTTCCATCACTTATAATTTTGTTTCGAATTGTGGATGAATTAGTATTGCTATACTAGGCATTCCTTGTACCGGGCAAAGAGTTAATGCATGTAGTCACGTAGGCTACCTTTTAGGGAAATAAGTTCAGAAATCCACCAATGACATTAAGTTTGATAACTCATCCTAAATATACAATTCTAAGTAGGAAGTTTGATATTCTATATGGAGTTAGATAAGAGATCATGACATGTGTAACTTGGAATGTTGATGATAATGTAATCAATGTATCCGTCAATCAGTCATTGGCCCACATGAGTTTCTAGAATGTCTTTTGATGTACAACGACAAACTAAGCCTTAATCTTCCCTCAATATGAGGTCAGGTTGTATCATATCTCACCATCATGCTTGGTTGAGACACATGTCATGTTCTCATTTGTATTTGATCATAACATTTTTTTTTTTTTGATAGCTTCTTTCCAAGTCATTTTTTGTCTTCTCATACCTCTTTTAATTTGACCTGATAAATTTCTACTTTCTAGATGGCGATCTAGGGAATGTAAAGGTCTCCTAATACATGCTCAAACTATCTTAACTGTGTTTCTTAAATTTAGAGCTAAGCCTACTTTCTTTCTCATCTATCAGGGCAACCCAAAAACCCTTCAAACGTAAGATAGGTTTTTCGATATGATCTGTTTTGATTTTCAGACGAATTTTTGCTGGCTATGTCCAGGGTCACTCTTGCAGACCAGAGCGCATATGATGCAAAAGTTGTTGGGTTTGACCAGGATAAAGATGTTGCTGTTCTGCGTATTGATGCACCAAAAGACAAGTTGAGACCTATACCTATTGGAGTGTCTGCAGACCTCCTTGTTGGTCAAAAAGTCTTTGCCATTGGAAATCCTGTAAGTGCAAGGAAACCCATTTTCTTTGTTCTCCGGCATAAATGTCTTCCTTCTTGCAGGATTTTTCTTGTATTGTTTTCTTTCGATCTTATCAACTCTACAATTTCATTTATAGACTGGTGGAAAATTGTCATCAGTGTTGATTGTGGTTTTTTTATTCCCTAGCTCATACTTCTCCCCTGTTTGGAGGTTCCATCATTTTTACACCCATATAACCTCATTGGCATCGTGGCTGTTTCCAACTGATTGAAATTAATTTGGAGTCAACTTCTACATATAAAATAAGTCCTGTCTGTTACTGATTCCCCATGCTTTCTTGTGCCATACCAAATCCTCTCTTCAATATCCTATAGACTTCTACATAAAATAAGTCCTGTCCTTATGCCACATGGTTTCTTGTGCCCATCCCAAGTCCTCCCTTCATGTCCTTTATAGCCAAACTATCCTTCTAGTTCATTATTGTGTCTGTGAATGTTGACTATTGTATTCCTGGAAATGGGCAGAATATTACATATGGGTCCAGCTGGAAAAGCTTTGTCTATTTTGGATCATATAATTTATCTATGTCTGACAATACTTTTGTGTTTCAATTTATTTTGCTCCACAGTTTGGACTTGACCACACACTTACAACTGGTGTTATCAGGTACAAAATAGTAGTTTTATTAATTTCACTAGTTGATATTGTCTACTGTACTTATTGTGGGTTTTATATGACTCTAGATCAAGGGTATATTCTTGCAAACGAGTTTTTTTTTTTTGGTGTAGAAGGAAACTGAACATTGCAGCATACAGCTAAAAAAAAAACTAATTCTATTGTTTCACTTCCTCTAATAGCTTATCTGGTGAACATGATACCTCAATCTAATTGAAACCAATAGCATAAGAAAACGAAAATGGCCATGCCTCACCTATTTTACCTTTGGTTTGCCATGTTTATGAATAGTAGATGCATGGTTGGAACTTGCATGACACTATGTGAAACAAATGTTTTCCGACTTTAGAACATAACCTTTCTGGATTCCGTTACTCAGTGCATCTGGCATCGTCAAAGTATAAAAAATATCAAGATATTTTAATTGTGTACTCTTGTATTATATTGAACTGGGATGGTATGTGTGACAAATTCAAGTTCTTGATTGTAGCGGGCTTCGAAGAGAAATCAGTTCAGCTGCAACTGGCCGTCCAATCCAGGATGTCATCCAGACTGATGCCGCAATTAATCCAGGCAATAGTGGAGGACCACTTCTTGACAGTTCAGGGAACCTTATAGGGATAAACACAGCTATATACTCTCCTTCAGGTGCTTCATCTGGTGTGGGCTTTTCTATTCCAGTTGACACTGTAAGTGACTACCCTTGTATTTAGTAACTGGGGACTACTAAATTTGGCATGATACCTCACACTAACTGTTTCAGCTTTTAAAGAGTTCTTATCCCATCTTTTCTTGTCCAGGTAAGCGGCATTGTTGATCAATTGGTGAAGTTTGGTAAAGTCACCAGACCTATTTTGGGGATTAAGTTTGCACCTGATCAATCAGTGGAGCAACTGGGAGTTAGTGGGGTTCTTGTCTTGGATGCTCCTCCAAATGGACCAGCAGGCAAAGCAGTACGTCTACTGCTGTTGTATCTTCACTAATATTGGTTTTTGATGCATTTGTAGCCAAAATATTTGAATTTTCATCTCGCTTATAGGAGTTTAAAAACTAATTGTAACTACTCTTAAAACCATGTATATCTGATATGCACATTCTTGGTCCTGCAGGGTCTTCTATCTACCAAACGTGATTCCTATGGAAGACTTGTCTTGGGTGATATAATTACTTCAGTTAATGGAACAAAGGTTTCTAACGGTAGTGATTTGTACAGAATCCTTGACCAATGCAAAGTCGGTGACAATGTAAGTGTTGAAATAAGCACTTTGTCTAAATATGATTCCACAAACAGGATTTATGGTCTTTATTAGCTGATACTTGATATGTAAAAGTCTGCATGCCATTTCTTTTTTTGGAGTTAGATTAGGCATCATGCACTAGCACAATCTTAAATATGAAATACATGTGACGGAAAGCATTGTGCTATGGGAGTGAGTCAAGAGTGATTTATGCTGACTGATATTTAATGTTAACTGATAATGTTGGAAAATGAACCACACAACGACCATTTGGGTCTAAATGAAACAAACAATGATCAAGTTTCTAAATGTTTTGCTTTGCAGGTTATTGTAGAGGTTCTACGCGGTGATAAATTGGAGAAGATCCCTGTTATCCTTGAACCAAAGCCTGATGAATCCTGATGTGACAGTTGTTGTAATTGTAATGTTACTTCATGGCCGAAATGGTTATTGTTCTCTCTATTGTTTACCTTATTAGTGTTCCAACATTGTACATAGTCCCAAGATGTAACTGCCAAGTCAAAACACTTTCCTCTGTATGTACAGCTATCATTCTTCATAATATTGATTTACCTTTCTCCATTTATTTCTGATTTTAGGTTAAGCTACTTGAAGTTGGCTTTTGCTCAATAACTTCGGTTGATATTGATTTTGTTAGCGTGCTTTTGACTATAATTTTACCCAATTTCTCTATTGGTAATGTGGCTGCATGATCAAGGATAACTTTTTGCAACTCTGATTTCAGGTAATTATGAAAATTCCATTTTATAAATGTTTTAATGGTTAAAGATGCAGGGATCATCAAGGACTTGAATTTCTTGCTACTCATGCAATTTTTACAAGGTATGCCTTATTGGCAGAGAGAATCGATACAACAAAAGGAGTCATCATTGGGCTTACAGAAAGGACCAATGGAACAGAGAAAAACGATCAGTATTAATACGGTAATGTTTTCAGGTTCACAGAGATACAGGAGAAGAAACACTGAAATCAACCCCCCAGAGCTCGAAAGTTCCTTTGACAAAATCATAGTAGCCAGCCTTGATGGCAAGAGTTCCATTCACCAGCCCATGTCTTACAAATGGATATGATAACAGGTTCCAAAGTGACACATTCACTGCCTCCTGTTACAGTCGGAAAAAAAGGTAGTGTCTAATAAGTTGATTGTCATATAATGCATCATTACTTATCTTTGCCATTGTCTTGTATAAGTTAGATTCTTGTTACCTTTTCACACACTGCGCACTGATCACCAAAAGGTGTATCCCCATGCTCAGCTATCACCTTGTCCTTTGCAGGTAAGCAGATTTTCACCCAGTCCTCGATGAATTCACTGAACAATTCAAGCAGACAGTGCAAATTTTCACCAAATTATCAGATACACTATGAGCACTGTAAAAGGTTCTTTCTCCCTCATTTTACTGATACTTTAGATTGTGGCTGCTTATGAGGACGATCCTCGATTTGATACTCTACCCAAGAAATGAAGCTGAACATGTGAAGAAAGCAAGCAACTTACGTGGAGGAGGATCCATCGAACGGGAAGGACATGAGCCCCTTGATCCCACCGCAGGCACTATGCCCTATCACTACAATTTCTTGTACCTGTGACATATATTTGCTTTGTCAATCACTTTTGATTTTTCCAGTCTCCCAAAGTTTGTAGTAATACTTGAAAAGCTAAGAAAAGCTGATTTTTTTTTTCTGTGATTTCACCTTCAGGTGCAGAACAGCATACTCTACAGCAGCTCCAACTCCAGAATATTTGGTCTGTAACAGCCGAAAAATTTCATAAGACCTCACATCAAACGGAAGGTTATTGATCAATGAAGTTTTTATTGAATTTTTATAAGACCTTGTCGTAGGCAGGGACCATGTTAGCTATGTTTCGAACCACGAACGCCTCCCCCAGTTCGATATCCAGCACGTGGGACGGACAAACACGTGAATCCGAGCATGCAAAGATCATATACTGCGTAAGAACAACTGATCCGTATCAATTTTAACAACATTATCAGAAAATCAACAAAATATAGTTTCGATCTAGTCAGTACCTTGGGACTCTGGCCTCTTGCAAGTTCACTGAACAAACCTGGCCTTTTACTGAATTGTAGAGGCAATACAAGTTAGAATTTACTGAATTTGGTTCATTTGAAAGTTTCGTGAGTTAACTTACTTGTATTTTTCTCCTTTGAAGGTGAGGAAACCAGTTTTCAACCTTTGAACCGAGGGTGAAAGGACGGCACTGCCATTATCTGTCTGCAACTCCGCTGTGATTTCATCAATTTTTGCAGCTGCCACAGGTGCTAAATCTCCCTTATCACTGCATATCCCATCACAATCAACCAATCTCTTATTAACTAAACATCAAATATTGAAGCTCTGTGAATTTAAACCTTATGAGCTTTTGGAGTCCAGCTATGGCTTCCTTGTATGAGTCTTCTCTCTGCATTATTTTCAAAAACAATTCTTCATTAGACACCTGGCATGATTCTTGATATTTTGTGAAGAGAACATTGAGTGTGGATTACCAGTTTGGGGTGGATGATGGGAGCCGGAGCAGCGAAAACGGGCTTGTCTCCGATGAGACTGGGCGGCGGTTGAGAAGCGGTGGAAGTGCTCAGCCTGGCGGTGGTGGTGGCGGAGACGGGGCGGAATCCGGCTAATTGGGTGGTGGGTGGAATGAGGAACCCATTAACGGTCGACATTGCACGATGGGTCACAGGTTTTTACTCTGTTCTCATCATCTATGAAAACAATTCTCTCTAACATGCATGCATGCAAAACACACAGGATAATGAAAGCGAAAGTTGGGTAAACCACAGCTTCTAAACATGCAGATTAGATATCTGAGTTGGAGATCTTGTTTTTGACCTCATTTTTCCATCTAAAATCTAGAATTTAGTATTTATCCCATTATATGAGTTCCACTATATAATAAATCATATATATCAATTATCATAGTGTTTGGTGGAAACAGTAGTTTCAAGTCTTTTTAGGTCTTCCCAGTTTTGCCCTTTTAATTTGAGTAATGACTGGTCGAGCCAAGCCAAGGACTAATAGGCTCGAACTCGATTCTAAAACTCGAAGCTCGAGCTCAACTCGACAAATAACTCGATAAGGTCAAGTTCGGCTTGACTCAACTCTGTACCTGGAAAATAGTTATGAAAAAAATTAAATTCCTTACAAAAATTGAAAATGGAAAATTTAATGTAAAAAAGTAAATTATTTAGAGAAAAATTGTACATTTAACATATGCTTGGTTATGCTCGATTAGGCTCGTGAACTTGTCGAGCCAAATATTAATATGCTCGAGTTTGAGATCGAAAGTTACTCGAGTAGCTCGAGCTCGACTCGAAAATATTCAAGCCGAATTCGATTTTTTTTTTTGGTCGATCCCGAGTAGCTCACGAGTTGTATTATCTCATTTAGACCCCTACATCTACTACTAAAATTGAATGACCTCTCGTTTCTTTATCATGTTTTGTTCCTCATAATCCGAAACATAAAATGAGATATTATTTTACAGTAGATGATTCAAATTACGGTAAGAAAACATTCTTTTATTTTCTGTAATGGTGAATAATTTTGGACAATAAGTTGAAGAGAGTTTGTGGACATATATGTTAATGGGCCATGAATGAGGGATAAGGCCATACCTCCATTACTTGGTTCCAATAATGCTGCACGTCTACTTCATATCTATCATCTCCCCTTTTTTTCCTTTGTTGAAGTAAAATAATTGTTTGCTCAGTGTGTTAGAAATTAGAATAGAACGAGTAATGTATATTCTTTTTCTTTTTTACCCTATTTTGATAAATAAATCTTTTGTTTATCTATATAATAGGTATTTCCACACTATATGATGTATGATATGTAGCAGACTTTGAAAAGATCAATGATTAATTTTTTTGAATTTTTCAAAGCTTGTCACATATCACATACTATTTAGGTTATGATAATACTCATATTGGTAGGTTAGAATTTGTAGAGGACCATAGGTGTTTTAGACTTTTATTAAGCATTTTGAATTTTTCAAAGCTTGTCACATATCACATACTATTTAGGTTATGATAATACTCATATTGGTAGGTTAGAATTTGTAGAGGACCATAGGTGTTTTAGACTTTTATTAAGCATAAAAAATGGTAGTATCATAGTTTTGTTTTAAAGTGGGTGGAAAAATATTTTATTTTTTTATAATAGGCAAAAGACCATATTAAGATCACCTCCAACCTGAACGCAAATAAGTCGACAAATGTAAATTGGACAGTTAATCAATCTCCAATTCAGTCGTAAATTGGTCGGTAAGTTACCACATTTAAATAGTATGTGACAAATCTACCACATACTATTCCAAATGCAATTTTTTTTTCCTTTTTTTAAAATTTAAATTGTAGTTGTTTTACTCTTTTTTTTTTTTTCTTTTTTGATTTATTTTCATTTTGTTGTATCAAGTGTTTTTTTTATTTAATTATCAATCTATTTTAAATATTATGTGTAATACTATTTGATTTTAGATTGATGAAAATTTTAAAAATAAAAAACGTATAACTTAATTGTATTGTAATATTTTATTAATACGAACAAAAACTATAACTAATATAAATATTATAATAAGACAACATTAATAATTTAAATTACAAAATACAATGAAATTTACTACAACACATAAACATTGCTACATGTTAAATTTAAGCTAAGAAAACACAAGTAAACTTGAGTTATATTTTTAAACACATAAATATTATGTTTATGTGTTGTAGTAAATTTAACATGATTGTTGTGGTTTCTTACTTTAAATTTAATATGTAGTAGTGCTAAAGTGTTGTAGTAAATTTCGTTGTATTTTATAATTTAAATTATTAATATTATCTTATTTTATATTTATTAGTTACAATTTGCGTTCTTATTAAATACAATTAATAAAATAATACAATACAATTGAGTTATATGTTTTCAATTTTAAAAATTTCATAAATCTAAAATCACATAATGTTACATATAATATTAAAAATAAATTGATAATTAAATAAAAAATATTTGATACAATAAAATGAAAAAAAAATAGAGAATTAAATTTTAAAAAAGAAAAAAAAATTCTTGGAACGGTATGTGGAAGATTTGACACATTATTCAAATGTGGCAACTTGTCGATCAATTTATAGCTGTGTTGGAGATGGATTTACTGTCCAATTTGCGTTTGCCGACTTATTTGCGTTCAGGTTAGAGGTGGTATTATCAATTGATTACTCACATGAAAAATAAAATCCAACTTTTGAGTTTTTGATAGTGATGAGGTTTGAAAATTCTCATCATCAATTAATGAATTCCATTAGAGAATTAGATGGAAATCCAACTTTTGAGTTTTTGATAGTGATGAGGTTTGAAAATTCTCATCATCAATTAATGAATTCCATTAGAGAATTAGATGGAAGAATGAGAACTAGAAAGAAAGACAATATGCTAAATTATGAAAATATCATTTCTTGAAAAATGAATGACTTGAGAGGAAAAAGTCCTCAATTTCCACTATTTATATCTACTTTTCAAGGATAAAGAAGACAAATATTCTCTGATATAGAAACTCTAATTGAGTCTAGGTTTGTTGAGCCCAAATCCATCTTGGGCATATCCACATCAGCTACTCCGTCTGGTGTGATCAAACAAATCTGGTTACAAAGCTGATGTGGATATACATAAGATGGATTTGGGCTCAACCATATACCTTATGTAATTAGAGTTCTTATATTATAGAATATTTGTCTTCTTTACCCTTAAATAGTGGAAAATTGAGGACTTTTTCCCCAAATCATTCATTCTCCAAGAAATGATATTTTCATTAGTTAACATATTCTTTTTGGTTCTCATTTTTTCATCTAATTCTCTTATTCAATTCATTAATTGATGATGAGAATTTCCAAACCTCGTGGGTGTATACAACAATTTATTGATACCCTTATTCCATTTTTTACTTCAATTCATAATATTTTCCCTTCCATTATAGATACGAGTTAATGCATCCATCATTCATGTTCAAATTGTGCTTATATATTATAATTAGTATAAACCTAGTGTAATACACAGATTTTTCAAAATAAATATTTTTAAGAAACTAATATAAAACCGCAATACCTTTTGAGTAAGAAATAATAATTTTAACATTTTATTAATTATTTTATGATTATTTTATCGAATATATATATATATATATATATATATATATGTGTGTGTGTGTGTGTTGTATCATCAATTTATATACATAGAATTTTATTGTATGCATTTAAAATAATTGATATTGTATTTTTATAATTAAGATAAAATCGTGAGTGCACTTAAAATTAGATATTCTCTAATATGATTTGTTTTAAAAAAATATTTTAATTTTATTATATGTAATAAATGAAACAATATTAATGAATAAAATAATAAATAATATTTCTTTTTTCTATTTCAACATTAAGAAAGTAAGTTATTATTGTTGTATATTGATTGACAATTTATAATAATTTAATAGCTAATAATTTATTTAATTTAGCATTAATGTGATAAAATACATTTTAATTGTGGTTTAGGAGGGAAACCAAATGAATGAGAGAATGACACGTGTGTTTTAGTGGTTATTACTTTATTATACACTAATATAGGGCTCCTGTAATACACAGATTTAAAATTTTAATTTTTTTTAAATTAGTATACATTAAAGATGTTTGTTTTCTACAATAGAAACTATGATGTTTTCTCTCTCTCATGTAAGGGTTTTCTTGCACTATTCATATGTTGTCTAAACAGAAAATTTTATTGTTTATTATGAGCCTCTAAGGATCTCAATGAGGGTTGACCCAATAAGTTTATTTCCTTTTTTATTTTTAAACATTTTGAATAGAGTGGAAGCGTTATAATTAAAGTTTGAAAAAAAATTATAATTAATTTAAGCACTTCAAATTAAAAGTTGTTTTAGCTCAAAATCTGACTAATCTCTCAATTTGATTTTGCAGTCAGATCTTGTAAAAATTGAAGTATAATAATAATAATAATAATAATAATAATAATAATAATAATATTATTATTATTATTATTATTATTATATAATAAAAATATCCCTAGAGAAAATTCATCTTTTTACTATTACTATGATTATATCTCAAAAATGGTATACTAAAATTACTCTTCTCATAGAAAACTCATATAAAAAAGAGTTTATTGTCATGATTGATAGTGGTGCAGATTTAAATGTCATACAAGAAGATTTTATACCAACTAAATACTTTCATAAGATTTCTCATTCTCTTTCACATGCTGGAGGTAAGCCTCTTAACATTAATTACAAACTTCCTAAAGTTTATATTTGTAAAGATAAAAATTGCATTTCTACTAGCTTCCTTCTAGCTAAAGATATTTCTAGTTAACTTATTATTGGTCTTTCTTTCTTACATCAAATTTATCCAAACCTTGTTGATACTAAAGGTCTTATAGGTACCTTTGAACGAAAACCCATAAAATTTGAATATATAACAAAAATCATTCATAGAGTTCTTAATGAACTTCAAGAGCAAATTGATAGAAAAGTTTTTCATATCAATTCTTTAAAAGAAGAAATTAACTTTTTATCTATAGATGAAAAACTTAAAAATCTTAAATTACATGATAAAATTAAGATTATTCATACTAATTTTTCTATAGAATTATGTAATGATTTTCCTAATGCTTTTTGGGAAAGAAAGAAACATATTGTTTCTCTTTCTTATGAAGAAGATTTTAAAGAGGAAAATATTCCTATCAAAGAAAGACCTTGTCAAATGAATTCTGAATATCTAGAATTATGTAAAAAAGAAATTCAATCTCTTCTTGATAAGAAACTCATTTCTCCTTCCCAATCTTCATGGTCTTGTACTGCCTTTTATGTTAATAAACACTCTGAACAAGAAAGAGGTATACCTAAACTTGTTATTAATTATAAACCCCTTAATAAGGTTCTGGAATGGATTAGACACCCTATTCCTAACAAAAAAGATCTTCTTGATAGATTAATACATGCTTTAATATTTTCAAAATTCGATCTAAAATAAGGATTTTGGCAAATTCAGATTAATAAATCTGATAGATATAAAACTGTTTTTAATGTTCCTATTGGACATTATGAGTAGAATGTCATGCCTTTGGGTTTGAAAAATGCTCCTTCAGAATTTCAACAAATTATGAATGACATTTTTACCCCTAACAGTGATTTCATTATTGTTTATATTGATGATATTCTTATTTTTTCTAAAGATATTGAAAATCATTTCAAACATTTAGAACTTTTTAAAAAAATTGTTATACAAAATGGTCTTGTTATTTCCAAACCAAAAATGATTTTATTTCAAACAAATATTAGATTTCTTGGACATAATATTGAAAAAGGAAATATTATTCCTATCCAAAGAAGTATTGAATTTGGTTCAAAATTTCCTGATAGTATTACTGACAAAACTCAGCTCCAAAGATTTTTGGGTAGTCTAAATTATATTTCTCCCTATATTGAAAACCTTAATAAAGAGTCTTATATTCTTTATGATAGACTCAAGAAAAATCATTTGCCTTGGTCAGATAAACATACTGAAGCAGTAAAAAAAATTAAAGAAAAGGTTAAAAACCTTCCATGTTTAATGCTTGCTAATCATGAATGGGAAAAAATTATTGAAACATATGCTTCTGATATTGGTTTTGGAGGAATTCTTAAACAAATTAATCCCCAAACTAAACAAGAATATCTTGTTAGATTTTATTCTGGAAAATGGAATAATGCACAGAAAAATTAATCTACTATTGCTAAAGAAATTTTAGCTATTGTCAGCTGCGTTCTTAAATTCCAAGATGATTTATATAATCAAAAGTTTATCATAAAAACTGATTGTCAATCTACAAAATTTATGTTTATTAAAGATTTTAAACATGATGTTTCAAAACAAATGTTTGCTAGATGGCAAGCTCATTTAGCTCTTTTTGATTTTAATATTATATATAAAAAAGGTGAAGATAATCATCTTCTTGATTTTTTAACCCGTGAATATTTAACATGCTTGAATTCCCAAATATGAGTACTCAGGATGAAGTAACTATTCCTCTTATAGAGGGGGAAGGGGAAAACCCCCAAATTTAAATTATGGTGGAAGAAGTAATACTTCTATTATTATTATTATTATTATTATTATTATTATTATTATTATTATACTTCAATTTTTACAAGATCTGGCCGCAAAATCAAATTGAGAGATTAGTTAGATTTTGAGCTCAAATAACTTTTAATTTGAAGTGCTTAAATTATTAATAATTTTTTTTTCAAACTTTAATTATAAAGCTTCCACTCTATTCAAAAGGTTTAAAAATAAAAAAGGAAATAGACTTATTGGGCTAACCCTTATTGAGATCCTTAGAGGCCCATAATAAACAATAAAATTTTCTGTTTAGACAGTATATGAATAGTGCAAGGAAACCTTTACATGGGAGAGAGAAAATACCATAGTTTCTATTGTAGAAAACAAACATCTTTAATGTATACTAATTTCAAAAAATTTAAATTTTTAAATCCGTGTATTACACGAGCCCTATATTAGTGTATACTAAAGTAATAACCACTAAAACACACATGTCATTCTCTTATTCATTTGGTTTCCCTCCTAAACCACAATTAAAATTTATTTTATATCACATTAATGCTAAATAGCTATTAAATTATTATAAATTGTCAATCAATATACAACCATATTAACTTACTTTCTTAATGTTGAAATAGAAAAATTATTTATTATTTTATTCATTAATATTGTTTCATTTATTACATATAATAAAATTAAAATATTTTTTAAAACAAATCATATTAGAGAATATCTAATTTTAAGTGCACTCACGATTTTATCTTAATTGCAAAAATACAATATCAATAATTTTAAATGCATACAATAAAATTCTATGTATATAATCATTAAAGATTGAAAAATATATATTTCTTACATATCATGAATAAGAAAATTATGTGGTGATTTTCCAGATGTACGAACAGGAGATTTAAAAAAAAAAAAAAAATAGACAAGTAAATACGAAGCAACTTCCTTAAAAAATAAGACCAACAACAGTTCCACGCAATATCTTCATTTTCACCACTAATTATGCTAATGATGCACATTCCATCATTAACTTAATCTACTTTGTCCCTCAACGTTTTCCACACTCCTATTTCCTAACTTTTAGAGAGGTAAAAAAAAAAAGGTCTTCAATTATACATGAGCACTTGTATTATTTGATGTTGAGGATTGCATGAATGTCAAGTATTGTTCTTATTTTATGGAGTAATATTTGCATCCAAGAGATACTTGGCAAGTGGGTTGTAAAATTCTATTTGGAATTCAAGTTGGTGTAATGATTGGATGCTCTTATTTTAATTTCTTGAGCTCAATTTAGAATATTTTGATTTGAATTGATTCTTTTATCACTTTGTGTATCACATTGTGATTGCGATATTTTACATCATTGAGTGGACCCATTCGAAAACAATTGGATGATGACAAAAAATTATCGACAATTGGCATCCCATATTTCTATTCAACAATGTATGAATAGTTCTTTGATTTTGATTAAGGGGTTGATGAATTCTTGCCTTGGAATAAATCGAAGTAAATGTTTGTGAGCAGAAAAGTCATTTTCAAATAGCGTTTGATGGATTTATTTTCAGTTATCGACCAAAAATTATTCACAAAAACTCATGTGAGATGGTCTCACGGATAGTTTCCGTGAGACGGAGCTCATCTCTCACAAACAACATATGAATTGTAGGGTTTGGATGGTGTGTAATTGGGTTGTGAATTGACCCGTCTCATGCAATGTATTAAAATTTCGTAAGACGGTCTCATAAGAGACTTACTCAAAATCATTTGTCTATGCCATTTCATTTCTTTTGTTCTATATTGGCCTCTGTAAGATTGGAATTTTTCTTGAGTCCCATACACACACACACACACACACACACATATATATATATATATATATATATATATGATTTATTTTTTGGACATATAATGTTAACCATTAATCTAGTTTTTTTTTTTTTTTTTTTAATTAAATTGAGAGGTTTTTCAGATTAGATATACGTCTGCAATACTTTTAATATATATTATTAATATCATATCATACTTTTAATATGGTTATGGATTGTAGCTAACGTCATCGAATACACAATATTATTATCTTAAAATTCTCATGAAATTATTCGTAAAAGATTTTCTTAAGAAATTATTCGTAAGAGATTGTTAAGCTACATCGATTGTGGATGAAATTATATCGATTGTGGAGATTTAATTGATCTGTGTACATACAAGATAGTTCTAGACTATTTCTTAAAGATGATATATATGATGTGGATTTATTTGATTTGTGCACAAACAAGATATTTCTAGACTACTATTGAAAAGATGAGATCTATATATATATATATACACACACACACAAACTTCCTACTCACTTCTAGAATCAATGTACAAATGGCTTTTCTGATGGGTTTGGATGGATGTGAATCTCTTCGTGCAACCAAATTTAACACTGATTTAATGTAATATAATTTTTTTTTTTTTGGGTATGATTAAATACAATATCTGTATCTATACTAATCTATACAATTATAATATAGAAAGTTAGCAAAATTTACTGAAATGCCACTTTTTCTATAGAAAAATATCATTTAAAAAACAGTTAAGAAAATGAAAAATAAAACTTTCTTAGCAAGCAATTTGTATACACAAAAACTTTTATACACCTTGTACATGGATTCTAGATCCATGCACTCAAATCGACCTGGTTCTGACGAGCTCTAATGCGCCGCTAAGCTTTTAGGTTTCCACGCACAAACTTGCTCCTAGGTGTCATACATTTATATTATGTTAATCATACTTTTACGTAGTATTAGTCATACTTTTTAGTTATGTTGGTCATACCTTTAGTAATGTTAGTTGTACCTTAACATTTTAGATAAAAGTATGATATTTGTACATAAAGGTATGACTAATATAATATAAAGGTCAGCGATTTTTTTTTAAGTGAAAGTACTGCACTAATATTATGATATTTGAACATAAATGTATAACTAATATAACATAAAGGTAATTGCAAGGGAAAAAAAAATGTGCGGATCCGGGTCGACCCGGACTCGACCCGCATATTGCATGTGCAACAGGTGCACATGAGAGTTACTCATTTGTATTTTAAATTAATATTATTAAATATAATTATTCATAATAACATATATTAAATTTTAAAATATATAAAATTCTATTAATATAAATACTAAAAAAATTGTACATTATGTCATCAAAACTCTATAATTATTACATTTTATATATGACATGTCGTGTAACACACCAAAGTACTACTAGTATTTACAAAATAAAAATATGCTTTACGTTAATATCAGTACCATGATAATTAATATAATGATGAATCAATTATTAGTTTAAATTGTACTATATATATATATATATATATATATAGTTTTGTTTAAGATTTTACAAAAATTAATATGTTTCTATATTCTAAATACATAATATTATGTATAAAAATAATAAAATAATATTTTGGTGGTGGAATTGAATAATATATGTGTATTAAAAAGGAATTAGTCTCATTAGTCATTACTGATCTTATGGCCTTATTACGTGAGATAATTAGTCAAATCACAACTCACATTCTACGATTCAATATTGTTCGTCTCACGATAATTATCCGTAAAATCGTTTTAAATTATATAAATTTTTGTGTAAAAAAGAATTGGAAAGAGAGGAAAATTAAACCAAACATTAATGTCCCAAATATAAATTGGGCTTGAATTAGCATTCAGAATTAAATAATAAGTTGTTCTCACAACCTCCTACCAAAAAAATAATAATAATTGTATGTTGCTTTGAGAATCTGCATATTTTCACCGACCATTAGAGGGGAAACAACAAAGAAATTACCTCTTAAATCTTGAGCCTAATTGTTCACTTTCATCATTGCACATGATTTCAATCTTTTTTTTTTTTGCATTAATTTACTGTTTGATTATTGTTGTCTTTCAATTTTCTACGTTGATGAAGAAAGCACGAGGAAAGGAACACGAAAGAGGGATTTTTCGAAGTGGGTGCATTGGATGTTACAACATTATTTTAGCATGTAATTGACTCGAGTCCAACCGTATTAAATTTTCACTCAATTTGTACTCTCAGACCTAAATTTCAACCTGAATTGGGCTAAGAGTAAGTCTCTTGTGAGACCGTCTCACGAATAATTTTTATTGTATTGTGTGAGACTGGTCAACCCACAACCAATCATCCACAACCAAACCCTACAATTCATATATTATTTGTGGGTGGTAGGGCTCCGTCTCACGGTAACTATACGTAAAACCATCTCATATGAGTTTTTGTATTTGGCCAAATACAATGTTTTAAAATTTGAACTAGGTTTAACGGCAATTTAAAATGTGTTCTGATTCAATTAGAAGTGCTTAATAAGACTGAACCTTTTACTTTCTGAAGGAAATACTTGTACATAAGAAAAAAATGGTTTTTACTCACTAAAATAAAAAAAATATATATGTTTTACTCATTTCCATCTAAAATATCAAAATATCTCTTGAAAGTATATAATAAATGTTTAGTTGTTTTTTAAACTTAAATTAAAGGATGCTTTTGTCCAAAAAAAGTAAAAAAAAAAAAAAATGCATTTTTCTGAAAAAAGGTTTGGATCTTTCAATCTTTATGCCTTGAGGGATTTACAAAGAAAATACATTTCCTTGTATTCTTAGATAGAAAACTTATTTATTATATGTAAAGTAAACGACTAATTAAAAAAATCCAACTCCTACTTTCTCTCTCATAAATTAATGAATATGTTAATAGTAACCTAACAAAATATTTTACACCATGTTTATTTATATTTAAAAAATAGGATAAATATAATTTAATAATATAAACACATTTTCCAAGACTAAAATGCACAATTCACAATCCTACAACATACCATTACTCACAAGCTTCCTTTGGTGATGTTCATGAGATTAAACTTGATTTGATTAACTTCATGTTGACTTATGGGTTTTTTGTTATTTTTTTTTCAAATCAATATCAAGTTGCTTACTAACTAGCTTACTATACATATATTATGTGTATAAATAAATGTTTGTTTATAAATAATAAAAATTCATTCATATAATAATAAAAAAAAGATCAAGTTTTGTTTTACCCCTTTTTTATAAGGCTATAAACTTTTATACCTCATTTTAATAAAAAAAATTTTTTATCCATTTTAGGATTAATTATTATTTGCTTTTTTCCCTAATATCCTTAAACAAAATTTGATGTATTTTCAGTTATATGAAATTGGAACCCATTTACACATTAAAAAAAGAGGCGCAAGCAATCAAACGCATGAATAAAATAATATTATTTTATATTATTTTTTTCAAAATAATTATTTTGTCTTATGAAATTGGCGCACTACCCTATGAGCAGGAGGTACAATGCTTCGATGCAGGATTCTAGAAGTGCGGGAAAGTCCTGCGCATACCGTTGACGTTAGCAAAAAACCCTACAAGATCCTGCCTGTACGGTAGATACGATTTCTTCTTATCCTCTTCCTTCATCGCTCTATTCCGTACATAAAAAGCCGCGTGCGCTGACGGCGGAGCTCCGCCGCCGGTGTTTCTCGACGCTTGGATTAATTTCTCCGGTTTCTCTTCCCGGTGCTTCGGAGTTAGAAACACGAAGCTCTCCTTCCCGTCGCTTTTGCTCCGCCGCGACAAATCTAGAAGCTTCCACCGCTTCGAACCGGATCCGGTCGATTTGCTCTTCTTACACTGGCTAGGCAGCAGCGGCGGCGGCTCCGCCGTCCTCGGCCGCCACACGCAGTACGTACCCACCGGAATATTCTCCAACTCATCGGCTTCCGATGAGGAACACGATGGAGGATTGCAATCGCGCTCGTTGTTATTATCCTCTTCGACGAAAAGCTGATTCAACGAAATCACGACATTAGACTCCGATTCCGGTGGGTCGTTGTCATCAATCGAGCTCGATTGAGCATCGTTTTTCAGCAAATCGCGATTGAACACGGGGAAAACCGGTCCGATCTGGCCGTCGTAGAAGATCTCCTCCGCCGCATCCAGAGCAAACTCGAAATCATCGTCGCCGCCGTGCTGCGAAGCGTCTCCGGCGACTCTCACGGCGGTTTCCGCTACTCCGTCTGAGGAATAGCTGTTGAAGCTAGGGCAAATGCATACATCCTGTTGGCCGTCATTCATTGCGGCGCCGATCTCAATTACCTATGTTGGAATTACACACACTATATATATATATATATATATGTGAGGTTTGTATGTATATGTTGGGAGAGAAATGAGGATTTAGAGAGAGAGAGAGTAGGACAAGGAGAGAGACGAGGGATTTGGTTGAAGGAGAGAGGGAATTAAATACGGTGAGGTGGGGTTTACTTGGCTCACACGATTGATGCGCTCACTTCACACGTGTGCGTCTAGAAGTTAATTAAAGTCCCGCTTCATAGCCTCTCGTAATTATTACCTTCACCAAATAATCTTCACCTTGCTTACCAAATAAATTCAAACATGTTTTTCTAATTTTTATTGTAAATTAATTTTCATTCTAGAAGAATATTTTTTAATTTTCTTTTTCAAAACTGGAATACACATGATCTAAAAGGGTTAAATTAGTTTGATTTGTTACAAAAAATGTGGATCTTCGACCAAGAATTAGTAGAAAAAAAGTTGGATAAGGAAATTAGCCCGGGAAAATTTGATAAAATGGGGAATTTTAAAAATATTTTTGAAAGGTAAGGAAATTCGAAATGATTTTTATAAAAGGTTTTTGGATTAGGAAAGAATTTTATATTTTCTTTTTATATTTTTAAATATTTTAAATATTTTGTACAAAATATAATAATTAATACATGTTACACAATAATATTAAGCAAGAAATGCAAAAAAGAAAAAGAATGTAACGGCCAATTGAACTAATTTGATTAAATTATTGTCCGATTCCACAAATAAGATAAATATTAAAGTTAAAGAGTCCTATTCAATAATGTTTTTTTTTTAAACTTATTTTATAACATATTTTCTTTCTCTCTTTTTTTTTTTTTCCTTTCAGTTACAATATATAGCAAAAATAAAATTAATTGATGCAAATCCTTTACTATTTCTATAGTTTTTTTTTCTTATACGAGTATTAAAAGTACTTCAAAGAATTCAGAACTATCACATCATTAAAGTAATTATTATTTTTACATACCAAGATAAAAATGTTACTTCCAAAACCATCACTTTAAATATGATTTTTATTTAATAAATAAATTATCTCTCTTATTACATGGTATGAAAATATACTAATGATAAGTGAATGGCAATTTCTAATTGACAATATCAAACACAATAAAAAGAGAATGATCCCCGAACTTAGATTTATTTATATATTTATTATATATTAAGGATTTTCTATTAATTTGTTATTATATATCGATTATTTATTTTATTTTATTCACATAGGTGACGTGTATAGTGGCTTATAGTTTTGTAATAAACTGTGTAATTTGAAAAATGACGGTTGAGAATTATTATTATGATAACATCCACTTTCTTTCATGACAATAAAACCTAGACATGCTATTAGCCAAATGGTCTATTTTGTAGAATTTAAGTGCAACGTTATTTTCCACAATTTAAAAAATAAAATAAAATAAAAGGAAAGATGGTAGATTTTCTAGAAGACAACAATTAGCAAATAAAATGTCACCTGTGACGTTGATAGTTGAGAAAAAACACCAACTAATTGAATTCCTTTTATGTCGTGTAAGTAGTGACGTGGCATATTTGTCCCTACATGTCTCAAGTATACATTTAGGCCTCTAAATATTTGTTATGAAAGCTAAAGTGTTGGGCTCATGTAATTAGATCATGAGGCCCAATTATTATGTGGGCCTATGGAAACCCAACTTAGCCCAGATAAACTGAAGAATGAGTAAGATATATGGATCAATGGATCCAATTAACCAATTTTTTTTATATAACTAAATATGATAACTTTTTTTTTTTTTTTTTAAATGAGCTCAGAATAATGCATTCGAGTTTTGTTTACAAATTCCATGATTTGCAAAAACATGTGCTTAAAATAAATCATGTAATTTATTTAGAAACATTTGACTTAGAAATTTGTAACATATAGAAAAGAAAAGGAAAAAATAAACATATGTTGACAAACATTTGAAATCATGTACCACTACAAGCACAGCATATATTTCAACAATGAAATGTAAATACTAAATTAATTATGGAGCATATCAAAAGGTTTATAAAAAAAAAAATTATACCCATATATTACATAACCCTAAACTAATGTAAATACATTTCAAGACTTAGTAGATAATATGACTTATAAAATATATCTGCAATATCTATCATGAACTCGTATATATTAAAATATATTTACATGGATACAATGAGTGCAATTTTTTCTAACTTTTTACAAAATGTGTGTAAATCTTAACAACTACTATTTCAATTACAAAATAAATGTTTTAAACAGATTAAGAAATTACTTAATATGCATAATATAAAACTGACTATATTATCTAACATTTAATAGAAATAATTACATATATAACTATGTAAAAATCTAATAGAAAAAATAAGATATGGTCAAAATTAAAAAAAAAGTTTATCAACTTTTTCTTTGTAATAAAAAGGACACAAAAATTAAAACCAAGAGTGCTTCATGATGTATTTGATACCATATTTGAACTCCATACGTTTTCTGATCCCAAATATATCATATAAAATATATTAATATCATATTAATATTAACATTATAATTAATAATTGGGTGAGTCTAAAAGCACTTCAATGTTTTCTAAGAGCACCCCATTAAAAAAAAATTAAAAATTAAAAATTAAAAATTTTCGATTTTACCTTTAGGGTTAGAAACCCTAGTTCCATACGGTCGAGACGGCCGAATGGCCTTCAACATGTTCGGTCAAGACGACTGAACGGCCTTCAATATGTTCGGCCAACACGACCGAACGACTCTGCTCGGCCAACACAGCAGATTTTCATACGTTTTTTGTTGGAAAAAGTCCAATATCTCGGAATGCGTTGAAATTCACACACAACTTGCGAAATGGTGCGAGAAATCAAACACAGCACCAGTGCTGATGAACGATGGATTTTGGTCATGTGGTCGTTTGAGGGGCGAAAAAGTCAATTTACCGTTTTTCGATTTTTAAACGTTTTTTTCGAATTTTTCTAATTTTTGTTTTAAGTCGTTTAGGTAATACGTAATGCCAACATAATGACGAACATTCTATGAATTTTTAAAATGTGCGAAAATCGTATAAAAATTGTAAGAAAAAACATAAAAAAATGATTGAATCCAAGCAGTTTCGTTCGGCCGAACACGTAGAAGAGTGTTCGGCCAACACGACCGAACGGGCTTCCATGTGTTCGATTGTGTTGGCCGAACGAGCTTCTACGTGTTCGGCCAACATGACCGAACGAAACTAGTTATTCTACTTTTAAGGGTAAATTCGGAATTTAAAAAAAAAAATTGGGGTGCTCTTAGTCCATGTCGTAATAATTAATATTATCCAAAAAAACAATATCCCTAAAATAGCGGGAAATAAAACTAAAACATCTCATACAAAATCATCGGCAGTTAACAAACTGATGGAACATAGAAAAGAAAATTAGAGGTTAATAATTTATTCTTTTTCTCCAACTTTTTGTGAGAAATTATTCCATTCATTTATGAACAACGTGGTGAAGATTCATTCAATTGTATGTATACCTAAGATTGAAGAGCTTATACGTATCTAATGGTGATTCTCTTGACATCGTCTATGGCGGATTATCAAAACGACGGAGTCGACGACGTTTTCCTCTTCTTCTGCTGTTAATCGGGCCAGAATCTGCAATTGTACCTTTTTTCGGAAATTTTCCGGCCTGGAAACCCTAGGTTTGCTGACATTGTTACTGTTGAATGAGAATTTACGTTGAATTGATGTTTGTTGATCGATTTTGTTGCTTTTTTTGTTTTTGTTTTTATTGCATGGTTGTTGTTATCCTTGCTTTGTTTAATTGAATAGAAAAATGTAAGTGTTTTGCATCGGTGATAGTGAGAAGCTCTTTAGTTATTATTATTGTTATTATTATTTATATTTTTGGAGATGTTTGATTTAACATATACGAAGTCACTGGTTTAGTAAGTTGCCAAAAATCAGTAACTTGGTGCTGAATAATAACGCCATTGAAACAAGTATGAAGAATGGGATTTTTTTCTAAATTTGAGAATGCTTTTGAGAAGTGAGTTAGTTTTGGAGTTAGTGGGAAGAAATCTTCAAACTTTGTATACTGATTTTAATTAACATTCAAAATCTTCCTACTAAGTTGGATATTTCAACCGATTGGGAATATCTGATTTTGTATCCATGTCTGTGCGCTTTAATGGAATCTTTTTCGTTCCTGGTTTACATTTATTATTTGAAATATGAAAGTATAAAAAATTTGCCAAGTTTGATCATTTATTATTTGATGGAAATTCTGGAATTTTCAAGTCAAGAAGTTTCCTCAGAAGAGTGGAGAATGAATTCTCATTTAAATTCATGTGTCATTCATAGGCTGGATAAATAATCACTTCCTCATAAGTTTTAAAATACTATATTGTTTATGTACAGGTAAGTAGGGAGGCTAGATTGATGGCATGGAAAATTTCAGTAGCTGACAGTTACGTTGGATATTGGTTTTAGTCAAACATTGAGGTTAATATATTGTTGCAGCTGCAAACATTGTGTAGAAAAGAACAATGTTCGATCATTCTGTAGGAAAGGGTCATTATTTCATCACCAGCCATATTTCTTTATATCCTGTTGATGTGTATTGGGACATCAATGCATAGAAGATTTTGACAGTGTAGTGTAAAAGAATTATGGCGCAGACTTCAGTAAAACAATTTCCTCTTTCTGCTAAAGATTACGAGTTGTATGAGGAAGTTGGAGAAGGTGTCAGTGCTATTGTATACAGAGCTCTTTGTATTCCAATCAACGAGATCGTTGCGATAAAGGCTATTGATCTTGAGAAGTACAACAATGACTTAGTATGTCATCTTCTTTTAGTGTATTCCAAAATTATCTTTTGTATTTTATATGTCATCACGTGTGTGTGTGCGCGAGTGTACATGCGAGCATAGATGTGCACACACTGAATTATATACACTAGTTTAGAATTGGACATGATGCCAGATTTCTGTTGCTTGTTGTAGAGGGTCAGCTTGTGAATTCGTGCACATTTTTCTGATTTCTTGTGTCAATAAACTTTTGGTTTTTGAATGTTATGTGGGTTTCTTGTGTTTGCTGCCTATGTTATAATCATTTGATGATGTATGTCCAAATAGGTGCGTCATAATGGGATTTCCATAAATATCTGAAAATAAGTTTTGTTTATTGAGATCTCATTTATGAATTATATGTTTATTAAATCTTGAAGAAATCTATTGTATCTAGAAAGCCTTAGGTGATATGCCCTCAATGGAACAACATTACCTGAGAGTTGTTGAATTTCTGTAATAAACTGCTACTTTTAGGAGATATGTCTGCAGAAGAGAAGAAATTTGGAGTAAAGTGGAGTGCATTAGAGAAGCAAAGATATAAAAATGATCAATTAACGAGGGAAAAAAGTAAAGAAGATGTATGATAGATGTTCTACTTCGATGAGTAGAAAGTAGTAAATCATCAATTCAAATTAAAAGGGGAAGGGGAGACCTAAAACAGACTCAAAAAATAAACTATTTAATATTTTTTCCTTAAATATAAATGAGAGAATCTATCTTGACCAAACATGCAATCAGGATATGATTCATATGGCTGATTTACATGTAGTAGGATAAAGGATTAATTAGTTTGTTGGTATTGTAAGATTGATTAAATTGAGTGGGATGATTTAAACTTGACTATTTGATGAATTTTGTGTCTACCCCTCTCTGTGCATGTGGCTAAAGTCTCAAACCCTGCAAAGATCTGCTGACTGTTATCTTAATTGTTAAAATATTGTCAGCATTGAGGTACTTTTTGTTACTGTTAGGTTTTCTCTCCCACCCTCTCCACCTTTTCTTTAATTTTTCCTGTTGGGTTGTCATTTGAATAGGATGGCGTTCGGAGAGAGGTCCAAACCATGACTTTAATTGACCATCCAAATCTCTTGCGGGCACACTGCTCCTTCACCACTGGTCATAGTCTATGGGTTGTGATGCCTTTCATGGCTGGTGGATCTTGCCTACACATTATGAAATCAGCTTTCCCGGAGGGTTTTGAGGAGCCTGTTATTGCTACATTAATACATGAGGTCCTTAAAGCTCTCGCATATCTTCACGCCCATGGACATATCCATAGAGATGTGAAGGTATGTTTGTCTCACATTATTTGCTTGCTTGATTTAGCTGCTATTTTGCTTTTTCAGCATGCTAGTTTGTGTTTGATTTGTTAATTTTGACGTTTGAGTTGAAATCATGTTCTGCTTTCTGACTTAGAGCTATCTTCAATTTGGTATTCTGATCAGGACCTCTGAAATTTAAAGTTTCCTCTAATGATATTATGTATTCATCTGTCTTTAAATGTTTTATTTCTTCCCACACAATTTATGGAGTCAAATAAATGTGTTTTCTCATGCAGTGTATGGTTTGTATACTTTCCTTCTCCATGCAATAGTGCTATTGTAAATCTGCTAACTGCTTTATCTTTTTCTATACTTTTCTAACTTTGTACGATGTCACAGGCTGGGAACATACTGCTTGATTCTAATGGTGACGTTAAATTAGCTGACTTTGGAGTTTCTGCATGCATGTATGATGCTGGTGATCGTCAGCGTAATCGAAATACGTTTGCGGGAACCCCATGCTGGTGAATTATCTTGCATGAGTGGCAATTTTATTGTTTAGGTGTTCTCAACCATGGACTAACTATTCATCACTTGGAACCTTATCCTTTTATGTGTATATTGTGACAGGATGGCTCCTGAAGTCATGCAGCAATTACAAGGTTATGATTTCAAGTGAGTATCTGAAGAACACTTTCCCTATCTATTCTTCACTCTATTTATCTTTCACAATTGGTTGTAATTTATTTTGCCTCTACAGAGCAGATATCTGGTCATTTGGAATCACAGCTCTTGAACTTGCTCATGGTCATGCACCTTTCTCCAAGTACCCACCATCGAAGGTTGATAAATATTCCATCTATATTAACCTTTTATTTGCATCTTAAATATGCAGAATATTTGTTCTTAACATTCTTCCCTCGTGCTAAACTCAGGTTCTACTAATGACGCTACAAAATGCACCCCCGGGCTTGGACTATGAAAGAGACAAGAGGTTCTCTAAGGTATATCTTGTTTGCTTAAAACCCCACACTTTATATCTGTTGCTAAAACGCAACTTTGTGCAGTCTTTCAAAGAAATGGTTGCTGCCTGCTTGGTGAAGGAACCCAATAAACGTCCACCCTCAGAAAAGCTTTTGAGGCACCGGTTTTTTAGACATGCACGCTCAAATGAATATTTGGAGCGTAATATCCTTTCTGGCATGTCCTCTCTAGGAGAACGTTTTAGGGTTCTTAAGGTCTCATGCTCTTTCTACTCTCTTGTTTGCTTATCTTTGCTTTATTTAAATATCATTTTGTTTGATTATGTTTTTGACTTTATGAATTTCTCCAATATTGCTATTTCAGGAAAAAGAAGCAGACCCGCTTGTACAGAATAAGTCATTGTGCGATGACAAGGAGCAGATATCACAGGTCAGAAGTCAACATGTCGGACCATGCATTTTTTTCTTTATTTAATTAATTCGTGTTCAGATGGCTGGTCTTCAGTTTTATCTTAAGATTGATTGAGCTAGTATTGTTTATTTGGGAAAACCAAAGGAGTGAAGAATCCCCATCAGTTCTTAAAACGAGATTAACTGAATTAAATATGTTCTATGCCAAGTTCTAAAAAACAATCAGGCCTGGGATGCAATTCCTTGTTCTTTTAAAATCAGAAGTGACTGGGATGCAATTCCTTGTTCTGCTCACCGGCAACCCAACCCCATCTAGGTCCAACAGGTATGCATAGTTGCTGAAAGAAGTAGAATATTATCAGAAACGGAAGCTTCTCTACTTAAATCTACATCTATCATATTTGTTGACTTGTATGATAATATGAACGGAAATTATGAGGAGGATTAGTTGTTGTTAATGTTTGGGAGGGAAAGTTTTTGATATCCAGGCAGGCTGAATGGCTATTATGCAACAATCTGAAGCTTGTATTTCTGAATCTTATGGAATTAACCATGGAAAGTGTGCGCCAAAAGAATTGTCAGAAGGAGGCAGATAATTGAGGAATAAGGCTGAGATGAATGATGAATCAGATTAAAAACATGATAAAGATAGGTAGACCACATGGGTGAAGCATAGGCAATTCACCTTCTATACTTACATTTAAATGTAGATTATATATGGTTGATCTTACGCTTAATTATGCATTAGGCTCTTTTATGGCTGCTAACACTTTAACAGTAAATACAAACAAGGACAGTATTTTCTTTACATCATTATGATACACATTTGATAATTCTAACCAGTCCTTATCATGAGCTGGTGCTATGTGCAGCAAGAGTACATACGAGGAATCAGTGCTTGGAATTTCAATTTGGAGGATCTGAAGAATCAAGCTACCCTGGTATGCCAGTATGCCATAGCCTCAAATCAGTTGGAGAAATTAGTTGAATTCTTATAAATGTCAGCTTCTGTAATGTCTTTTTTTGCTTGCAGATTCAAGATGATCTGATGTCAAATTCAGAAGATATAATTGTGAGTGGAAAGCACACAGATGGACAGGAAAAGTTTGATCCCGCCGATCATTCTAAGCAGGAAAAGTTGGATCCCACCAATCATTCTAAATCTGCATCTCAATTGGAGGTATTGCTTCTCTTTTCCTGATTTTGATTTTGTAACCGTTAGCTCCCCCCCCCCCCCCTCCCCCTCCCCCTCCCCTCCTTTATTTTCACCTGATCTGTGTAGCTTTATTTTTATTTTTTCTCTTATTTCTTAGGATGAGCTCAATGATATGCATAATTTGGAGAATTCACTTGCTGCATTACCAATGAAACCCCTGCAGCCTCTAAAGTATGCTATCAATATATATCGTCCTTTTGGTTTCTGCTCTTGTTTGTACATTTTGAGAATGCTTAGTAATTTGCAGCATCAGCATGCTAGCTAGTCACCAAAATGCCAATCTTGTTAGGATCTGAGATCATAATATCTGTTCAACCTTTCCAATCAATAAACTTATGGTTTGTGATAGCTAATGGATTCTCACAATGATGATGTAAAAAGAGTGGAAATTTGGCTCTTAGTTTTCTTGATTGAGACATCTATTAACTATCTTGTAGATGAAGTTCAAGAGAACTCAATAATGGCTTACATCTCTTATTTCCATTATGAACTTTGAATTGGAAATGTTCTCGTGCATTGTTGGAACCAACCTACTGGATTGAAGTACTTCTGGATGACTGATTTTCTGTAGATTCAATTAACACAACTTCTTAATTTCTTCCTTTTGTCAATTATCATCTCGGCAATCTTCTCTTGCTTTCCACATATCATGATGCACTTTTGTTCAATACAGGGGTTGTTTTCATGTTTGTGAAGATGATATTGCTCCTGCTAGTCCATGTTCAAGAGGTTCTGTCCATTCAGATCCCGATCCACTAAGTCTACGACAGTCACTTGCAATTGTTGTGGATCGAGAAGCAGGAAGGGATGATGGTGGGGATTGGCAAATTGGCTCGCCACATTCTGTTATCAGGGTACGCAGAAAATTGTCCAGTAGTTCACTGCTGCAGGATTATATTCTCTCCCCTAAGAAACTTGGTGGTGATGGGGACCGGTATATTTCTTTCTTTCACCCATATCACATAATTCTATTTGTAGAAGATTTTCTTTGGTAGTTAAGCTGGAATGAAACAGATGTTAGTTTGCCTCCACAAAGTCTTGACTTCTGATTTCTCTCTTACAAAAGTTTTAAGTCTTGTAAGATCATTGAGAATTTTGCTTCAACTTCCTTCAACTTCTGAGGAGCCCACATGTTTAAATCCGTATCCGTTATTATATTCTATGATGTTTTCTACAACAGTACCACACCTTTTCTTCCAAGGCCCTAAGTTTTGTTGTTTTCTTCAGTAAACTTTAGAAAATAAATAGTTTGTGGCAAAACAACTAATAACCCTTTCACCTGATAAAGAAATTGATATACCGTATTGCATCATTGCTGAAAGGTTTTGGGGAGGTTTTGACCACTCTAGTATCAACTGTTTCTACATGGCTTTAAGATTTTATGGATGATTTTAACCAGTCTTATAGTCCATGATATATTCTGCTTACGCCAGATGTTATGACAGTAATGTGGAAACACACTCATTAAAGTTGCAAGCTCTAAGTATGAAGGTCTATATAAATCAGTTTACTTGAGGCTTAAACAGATGATACGTGTAAATTAATATAAAATTTGTCTAAACTTTGTTGCCTAATAAATAAGCGTAAATTATTCCAAATAACCCAATTGTCAGACAGTTGCGATGTGCTTGTTAGACAACCTTTTCCATTATAGTGCATGTGTTTTTTTGTCAGTTGGAAGGAGTTAGTCATCCTCCATTTGCCATTCTTTTGCTTGAAATGCTCCACCTAACAGATTATTGTTTTTGCTTGCATCCATTTTTTTTATAAATTTGGTAGAGTAATGCAATATTTTATTTAAAATGAAGGGAACATCTGCATTCAAGATGTCTGCCGGAACGGAATTATAGTGGACCGCTGCAGTATCGTCAAAAGAAGGATTTTAGTAATTCTAATGCTGGTAATGCATTCAGACAGGACATCTCAATGCTATTTCCTCATCTAGATGAACCTGCGCTTTTCTTTAGTTTTTATTTGATTTTATTCGTAGGTTTTAAATGTGTTAAATTTCCGTCTTAGGGGAGGATGCATCAGAAGTTGCTGTGGTTGAACGTAGAGGACGTTTCAAAGTGACTTCAGCAGAACAGAGTCCCAAGGTATTATTTTTTGGACCCGTAATATAGTGTTTGCTGCAGTCCCCTGCAAGGATTAAAATATCGGTATCGACGGATATATCGGTATCTTGATTTTTCCGATATATCGGCGGATATATCGGTTTTTGCGCAAAAAATTTAAAAAATTTGAAAAAAATAATTTTGTATCTTATATAATATTATAAGTAACATTAATACATAATTGAACTTAAATTTCAAATAAAAAGATATGTTAACAACAAATTTAGAGATAAACTATTATATAAATGTTGTCTGATATGATAACCTGACAAATTATCATACAAAATTAATACATGACTTAATAATAGTTTGAACTCCTATGAGGTTCAAATGTATAAGATGACATGCCATCTTGAGTCAAACAATATTGATGCCAACTTAAGACACTAGATCAATTTTCAACGTAATCATGGAGATAACTTTCGTAGGTTTCTTTACTTCTTCCAACTGTAGTTCCATAAATTGGATAATGTGGATTGACCCAATATGGTTGACTATGTTGATGCATGCTTGAACCTCCATGTGACATTTGAGCTAGTGGGTTATAAAATGGATAATAAAAAAAAGGCAGAAATTGAAAAATTGGACCGATAATATAGTTCTCGATTATGACCGATATATCGAGATAAATTGACAAATTTGTACACAGCCTGCCCGATATTCAAAAATCGCCGAACGAATTTTGATAACACTAGAATTTCATATCGATACGTTGATTTTTCCGATATATTGACGATATATGGGCGATAATTTAGTCCTTGGTCCCCTGTCATTGCAATGGGACTAATATCTGCTAATTTTTGGTAATTGCTACTTCACTTTTGATGTATGCTTCTTAATTTATACTGTCATGTAAGTGTATTGAAGAAGCTATTTTCATCTTGTCTGGGAGCTTATTAGCTGGATTACATAGTCTAATAATCTTGAAACTCAGAACTAATATACCACTCCCTCCGTCCCAAAAAAAAAAAAAAGAGTTGTTTCTATTTTCCTCTAACAAAAAAGCCATGTTTCAAAAGTCGAAAGAGAAATTTTAGCTGAAATTCCTATAATGCCCTTATTGTAGTAAGATAGACAAACAAATAAATGAGGGGGCATGAGTGAGAATTGATGGCTTATAAAAGATTGTACCTTTGTTTGCGTGACCAAAAATAAAAAGTTGCTGCATACAATTAATAACTTGCCACATACATTCACTGATTATGTTATTGAGAGCTACTTTGTCGCACCAGCAAATTGAAGTGGTTCCTACCTTAAATTACAGAAGTTTTCAGGTTCCCTGATATGCCTTGATGTCTTTTGTTCGATTAATCTTTTTGCTCGAAATTAACAATTGTGTGGAACTTAGTTATCTCTTTATTCAGGGTCCTCCTCCTACCTTTAATCCGATTTCTGGTGGCACCTCGAGCCCGACAGTGTCTAGCCAGCAGACTACTTCATTTCTCCCATCAATGCAATACCTTCTGCAGCTGAACTCTGCACAAAGAGTAAGCACTGCACAACTTGGTCACATCTTCTTTGATTAGGTGTTGCTGATCAGTGCCTATTCATTTTGTCAGGAGGAGATGCTTAAAATAATCAAGTGTATGGAGCAAAGCTCTGGTAATCCATGTTTATTTCACTTGATTAGTTCGACCTATTTAGTTTCTTTCCTGCTTGACTTGTGAATAGCTGGGGGTGGTGGGATTGTTATAGTCTGATGTGGGTGGTTGTCTCGCCTCGACTTAGCATCTCAGTAGTTTATTTTTCGTGTGTGTAGGCAACACTACTGAGTTAACAGAGGGCGGAATGAATGAGATTTTGCAGGTATAGCTGTTTCGCTAAAATTTCATTGAGTCTTATTTATATCTTCGTTGTAGTGACAAAGTGTTGTGGCCTCTTCCTGTAAAACGTATAATTTTCGCTCGTTATTAAGAAGAAACAAAATGTTGATTACCCACTGTTTTTTACTTATTGCAGACGAACCCTACTATGAGGGAGCGAGAGTTGCAAGCTCAACTTAGTCAAATGCAAGAAAAGTGTAGCAGTCTGTTGGAAGAACTTCAAACACAGAAGGCTAAGAATTCTCAGGTTTGTCTTTGAGTTCCCATTTTAAGAGTGCTAGTTTTATGAAGAACATAAAAGTTCTAGCATTAAGTTTATGACAAAATGTGATATGGATTCGTAATTTGTCACTTCCATTTTAAACTAATTTTTGAGCAATCTGGGTCAATTTGAAAGAATTACACGTTCATTTCAAATCACTCAATCCAAACACAACCTGAATGATTAATAATTACATATTAATCGAAGTAACACGAGGGATCTTTTCTTTGGGTTTACAGTTGGAAAGAGAATTAAACGAATTACACAAAGGATGACGAAAAGATAAAAGAATGATGAGTTTCTAGTAGAAAAGGGCAAGGAACCGAGGTTGGTACTCCATCGCTTATACTACTCTGAACCATAGTTTCTTTCACGTCTTATGTATTTCGTTCCAATCCACTTTTTTTCCTATGTGAATGAGTTTTCAACATCGTTTCAACGTATAATTTTGTGGCTTTAGGTTTTCTTGCAGCACAGATGTATGTAGATCCCCTTTCTCATGGTAGCTATTTGACTATTTCCCAGTATGATTGGTATGTGTTAGTGTATTTTAAATCGAAAATTGATTTTTGTAATTATTTGTTTTTTTTAAATATTGGCCAATGTTGATTACTTATGGCCTGATGCTGCATTATATGTGAATAGATTCAAGAATTATTAGTAGAGGTTGTAAATCAAGTGAGTCTTTTTTTTTTCATAGCGTTGTATTAGTTGTTTATAACTTTATGTAAAATAAAGGGAAATTTCAATTTAGTCATATTAAATATTTTTGTCCCCAAGCTTTGATGAAATACCTTTCACATCTGCTTTTTTTTTTTCTAACCTGATGCAATGGATAATATATATATATATATATATATATATATATATATATATATATATATATATATGTTATTATTGATTTTAGCTCGATTTACCAAAGATGGAAAATATATGTCAACATGATAATTACTAGATTTAGTTTAAATTTATCGATGCTGACTTGTCACCTTTGAGTAATATGGGTCCCATAAATATTAGATGGTAAAATTTTAATTGGGGACCAAAAAAATAGATTCCCTAGTGTAGAAAGTGTTTTTCGAAATTTCAGGAGCAAAACTATTTTATCAAAAGCATAGTTTTTGGAAGATTAGTGTTATGTGCACCAGTTGCACATACAACTGGATGTGCGTGAGTTGGATCCGATCTGGATTTGCGCTCAATTTTTTTTTTTTTTATGCAGTAAAATTTATGTTATATTAGTATAATTTTTATGTACAAGTATCATGACCTTTAAATGATAATACTTAAAAAAAATTTAGTATAAAAATTCATATAGTATTGTCGTACCTTTATATTATAATAATTTAATTTTTATATTATATTAGTACAATTTTTATGCATAAATATAATAACTTTAATGTTTTAAGTATTATATAAAGGTTATATTATTATAACATAGAGGTTTAAAACGTATTATATATCTGTAATATAATGTAAATCTTAAACTGACATAACATAAAGATTACGCGAGCATAACATAAATGTTACGCAAATTTAACATAAAGGTTACGTGTGTGGGATAAAAAATGTAGGCACAGATATAGGAGCGCGTGAGGTGCACAAAAACCATCTTGAGTCGAATCAGTTCAATTACACAGATTCTAACCCGTGCACCTAGTGCATAGAAATAATTGTGTTTCTGAAATTGTTTTCCAAAATTTAGGGATTTTTTTTGTCTTTAATAAATTTCATAGAGGAGGCTAGTTGCATGGGCAATCATATGGGCTCAAGGCCCACTTTTCCTCGTAAGTTAGCCCATTTGTCACTAATTATGGGCTTGAATAGGTTATAATGTATTGGGTATGTAATTGTTGTTGTTAGAAATTTATATTTAATTGGGTAAAAAACAAAACTCATCCCAAATATATCACATTTTGGATTTTGAATGTTTGCAGTTTATTATATTATATACGCGAATTTTGTAAAATACAATAAATTTGGTTGCCACATCATCAAATCTCGCCATAAATTGTTCAAGTACATTTCAATTTAATATTTTCCTATATGAACTTTAAAAGTTTTCATTTCACTATATAAAGTACAAGGTTTTTGCAAGTTACAATATTTCCAACCACTACATCATAAAATACTATCGAAAATAATTTGCGTGCATCGATCTAATTTTTAGAGGGATAAATTGTTTTTCTTCTCTCAAATTAGGGCTTAGAATTGAATAATAATAATAATAATAATAATAATAATAATAATAATCATAGATTAGGTAATGAAAATATTGTAAACGACATCTTCAAGATAAATTTACTCTAAAAATCATGTAAGTGAGCGGTTTTCGATTAAATTTTACGACGTTGCAGGTGAAAATATTGTAGCCTGCAAAATTTGTGAACTTTATGTAGTGAAATGAAAACTTTTAAAGTTCATATAGTAAAGTGCAATGCACTTGAACAATCTCCAGCGAGATTTGATGACGTGGCAGCCGGATTTACTGTATTTTGCGAAATTCATGTACATAATATAATAAATTGCAAATATTTATAAATGATATTGTAAAGTGCAAAATGATGTATACTTGAGATGGATTTTTGTTTTTTACCCTATTTAATTTGCTTGAATTATGAGCATTTTAAACTGCATCATTTAATTTTTTTCATTGTACTGCATCATTTAATTTTTTTCATTGTACTGCATATGCAATGGAATTCTGGCCAAAAAACGGTGTCGTTAGGGGTTTCTTGATGCAAAGTACAAATTTTAGGTGGCAATTAATAATTTATCGTTATCACTATTATTATCAATATTTTTATTTAACAATTGTTTTATTATGAACATAGAAGCAGGTAGTAAATTTAAAAATAATTAGGAGACATGGCACATGAAGACCCAATCTTCAAACATCTTGAGGATACATAATAAGTGGATATTTAAATCAATACAATATGGATATGTATTAGTAAAATGGATAATGTAAAAATACAACCTGTATTTTATATATGTGTGTGTATATATATATATATATATAATTTCCCATTTTGCAACTTTAATAAAAAAAATTAAAAAATCAGATCGCTTCACATAGTAAAAAAAAGAAGAAGAAGAAGAAATCAAAAGAAGAAGAAGAAGAATTGGAAAAAACAAAAACAGAAAATATAAAGATGCAAACATTGATTGAAAGATGATATACTATGAGAAACAATTTGAAAAAATAAAAATAAAAACTGTTCAGTTTGCAAGTGAAAATAAAAAAAAGTAACTATAGTATATGTTATATTTTGAAATTATCCTTAATGAAATACAATATAAAAAAAGAAATATATATATATATATATATATATATATATATAAAATAACAATTACCCCTAAAAATAGAAATGCCAAAAGTTTTCCCACCCATTTTACTTCCTAATATTAGAAATATCATTAATTATTATATTTTATATGATATTTGATATTAGTTGAATTTATTATAACTTTCCAAAAATATTGATTTTGTATATGAATATATATAGTATATAAATCTTATTATAATAGATTGTACATATAGATATGATATATAAATTATAATTTATGAAGTAAAAAATATATATGGTACCTAAATCATAATATATGAAATGAAACTAAAATTTTCAATTTTTTTAATACACATATATAGATGATTAAATGACAACTCCAACAGTATAATACACTAGATATTTCGATAATAATTTAATTAAACTAATGAAATAATATATTCCACGATACTAATTTGAAGAATAATAATAATTAAAATATTGTGTAGAATCAATGAAAAATGAATTAAAATAAAATAATAATTATTTAATCTTAACAAATTTAATCTAAATTAAAATATATTGAGTCAACTAAACAAATCCAAGTTGACATATAAACTTGGTGTATGTAATGAATTGATATGTATACAAACGTTTTCTCAACTATATGATCATAATGAATCTTATAAGTCTCAATTAAATGAAATATTACTTAAAATATCATAAAAGTATGTAGTAATTTTATGTTATCCAAAACATATTGAATTTGTTATCACCATAACAAATAATCAAATTTAAAATATGTGATTTATTATTCATCTATTGATTTAAATCAGATATGAATACTTTTTTGTATATTTCTTTTTACAATCTTATGGTCATCATGATTGGATAGATATTTGTATATAATATGATTTATATTTTAACATTACGATGTTTATCTAATCAATACTACTTTTTTTTATATTAACTTCAATCATTTCCTAATTAAATTATAATTGTTACGTAAAATATTTTAAAATTTTGTAATTTGTGATAGCTAAAAATATTGAAATAAATATACATATACATAAATAGTCCATTTTTTTCCTATTTATTGACCCCTTATTGATTAATCAGATTTAAATATTTTTTATAAGTTTTTTACATAATATGTCACTGCAAAAAAATTATTTAATATTTATTCATAAATTTTCTATTTTTTAAATTAAAAACTATATCATACAAGTAATTTGTCTCCCAAAATATCTTTTACACTAAACTACACACACATATATATATATATATATATATATATATATATGTGTGTGTATTTTTAAATAATAGTAAAATATATTGTCAACGTATATACAATTTCTTATTTTGGTCGATTTTCACTATATAGAATACAAAAATTTTAGTTGAATCCGCTAAAACTTTTTTTTTTATTTGTATTTTTTAATGTCGAATAAATAAAACTTTCTCAATTCTAAACATGTATATTTTAAATACATATGACTAATCTTTGATTTTAAGTATTTAATTTTTAAGTTTAACATAAAATATTATAAACCTTTATAAATATAATGCATAAAGTGATATAATCCTTTAAAATGATAAACCTTTGCATAGTCAATTAATCTATATTTTTCAATATTTGTAAAAATTAATATATAATTATTGAAATTGGATATTAATTTTTATGTAACACATTATGTACTACAAAGAATTTTCAAAATCGAAAATCTTCAAAATATGGAAAAATGATTTTCAATTTTAAAATTCATTAAAATATATAAACTATATATCTTATATAATCGTACATAAATTGTATCTTTTATATCTTTCAAATATATTAACACTCTGTTGATAATCGATAAAGGTAAAACAACATGTTTGGTACTCAAATGATATACGGCTTTGGTATAATTAATCATGTATTTATTATGGTAATACTTACCATATGATAACATTATCTTCTTTTTTAAAGTGGAAATAAAACTATTTTCTTGCCTATTTCAACTTTCTAAGAGTAGAAAAGCAATAACTTATTATTTTTAATATGAATTATAAATTAAAAATGATATTAAAATCATCTAAATAGTTGATCAATATTGGGTATAAAATTTGTGAAATTTTGATCGAAATATGTTTATATGTTTTTTTGACATTATATTATGTTAACATTACTTTATATGCTGAAAAAAAATAAAAATTACTTTATCAAGTTATCCGGACACGTCAGTGAGGATAAAGTCAAAATTTACCCAATGATGATAAACAATGTATCAAATGTTATGTTTGTTTTACAATTACCAAAAATCTTAGTTAAAGTTGCAGTCAAGTAAATATCGTAACCCTATATTATATGATGTTCTTTCTAAATAAAAAGTAATTTAAAATTTATCTTAAAACATTTTTGAATTGACTTTTTTTTTGTACTTATCTTTTACAACTTTTTTTTTTAAAATAATATACAAAATTCAAGAAAACTGATTTATATTTTTGTTCAAAAAACTTCTGTAATTGAATTTTTTTGATTTTTAAGGCATCTAAAAACATTAATATAATTTTTTTAATGGTATGTTCAATTTAAATTTTTTATTTTGGATTAATATATAATAATATCTCCATTTTATACTCATTATGAATATCTTAATGAGCATATAATTGATTAAATATATTTCAAATCAATTGTGACAAGTACAATTGGTAAAATTAGCTCCGTTAACCAACCACTTTGGGCACATGTGTCCACTGTTGATATCAAAAATCTAATACAACTATTAATTTTACATCTCATATTTTAAAGGGATGAAGTATTTACACACTAGCGGCAGACATATTATGATCTGTCCATGGTGGGCATGTGAGCATTATTTTTGATAAAATAGTCAAACAACGTATGATGAATATAAGAAATATTTCAGATTCGTAAATCACATGTGTGTGTACTAATAAATTAAATTGAAATAACTCTGAAGTACTATATTAGTTTATCATTGTGAACATTTTTATATTAGAAAATTACAATACTTGAAATTTATATGCCCCATGCATTATACAGGTACCGATTGACATTAAAAAAATTCTTAAATTAACAGCTTATATCAATTTGAAAATATTTTAATTTTATGATCGTACATCACATGGTGAACAAATGAGATTGAAATTACACTAAAAAAATTTATTATTTTTGTGTTCAATATTTTCATATTAAACTATTAAATGATAAAATTAATATATGCCCGTGCATCGCACGAGACTTATACTAGTTGAATTAAAAGACAAAACTTAAAATTAAAAGTATTGCTCATATAATTCACACTATTTTCTACCCCACCTCCCATCCTTGGTCTTAATATTAAAATTTCTATTTACTCTTATATATCATTTCATGTTTCATTTAATTTCATGCATAATATGATATGTACCGATATAATAAAGAAAAAAATTAGTCTTCCATGATAACTTGGCGACCTTTTTAGTCCCTACATAGCAACTTAAAATTTTTACCGACTAATATTGATTATAATCTAAATTATTTGAGAAAAAAATGTATATTCTAGACATAGTAAATACTTAATTTTACTCGAATTAATCGATGTTGATTTGCGTAACTTTCGTTCAATTTGGTTACCTGGTTAAGTTTTGAGCATAGCATGTTGTGATTGAAAAAAATATTTTCTTTTCATAAAGACTTCAAAACATTTTCTCATTTAAACTACATGTGATTTGACATCTTTTTATATAAACTTTGAAATATTTCGTTTTTCCAAAACTCATGGATTTAAAACAATTGTTCAAAACATAACACATATTTCCTAACTTATGAACCAAAAAAATTCAATAGACCAATATAAATGATTTAGAAAAGATTTTCTCTGAAATAAAATACGAGATTAAAACTCGATAAAAAAGACATATAGGATGTTGTGTGGGCCCACTCATATAGACACCAAGAAAAGAAGAAGACAAAGGCTTTGGCGACCAGAGGCGTTTTTTCCCTTCTTCAGCTGACACACAAAACGTGCAATGAATTAATTTTACAAGCATGAATTAAAGCTTCAATGTATTTCTACCTTTGATTTTTGGCCTGCAATAATATTATAATGATATTATTTATTTATTCATTTATCTTCTCTCTCTAGATAACATTTTCCTATACATTAAATTTTTATCAATAAAATGCTTTGCTGTAGTCAAGATTTCAAATCATTATAATATGATTTCAACCCTCACTCCACAGACAAAATGCAGATGATATATATACACATAATACATACACAAGAGAGAGAGAGAGAGAGAGAGAGAGAGAGAGAGAGAGAGTAAACAAGAAGCTCTGAGATTGCAAGCATCTTATATAAGATCATATATACTTCAATTTTCATTGACAATTTGAAAATCTTGAAATTCTTGCCAACTTCTAATATATATTACAAAGAGCTTTCAATCGTCGTTCTGTAGATACTACATCTGGTGAAATTCTGCAACGATCTATCGTGTATTCGTGTGTATGAGGTACGTCTCAATCATCATCATCATCGTCATTGTCTTCTTTTCTAATGCATAAATGACAATATTTTAGTAAATGTAATAAGATTTTTTTTTTCTTTTTGGGTTTATACTTAATTTTGCTGATTTTGGAGAATAAATCATTAGATCAAAGAGATGCCCTTTTTTTTTTTTTTTTTTGCCCTTTTAAAGTTGAATCTTGTTCGAGAGTTGAGATTTGATTTCTATCACTTTCAGTTTGATTTTATTTTATTTTTGTAAAGAAAAATTTAGATTTTTTTTTAATTAATAATTACTATCACTTTCAGTTCAGACAAGTAATGCCCATAAACTGGTGCATTTTGGAGTGAGTTTTTTGCCCTCTTCTCCTACTGTTGTTCCCTGCAAGAATCTCTCCTATTAAATGGTTTGCACGTTTTCCAATTTCTCTTATTATTTAATCATATTTAAAATAAAATATGAAAATTAAAATGTGTTAGACATTCCATATCTTTTCGATTTCAAAATAAATGTCGTTTTAGAAAATAAAATTTGTTTCGATCACTTTATTTGTCATATTATATTACTACGATTATTTAAAAAAAAAGTAATGATTTTGGTTAGTGTTACATTATTATGCTCACTACATGTTGGGTAATACATCATTCAATATAGAAGTACTAAAATTACTAAAATTACTTTTATTATTTAATATTTAATATACTTTAAATGATAAAAGTACTAAAATTATTTTTATTATTTAATATTTATGTAGAGTTCAATAGGAATAAGTGTTATCAAAGTAGGGAATATAGAAGTAGTGTGCTCATGATGATTCGTTTAATCCATTGAATCAAATAAAAACTAAATTTATATAAGTTTTATTTTTAATATTGCTTTTAAAGTTATTGCTAATAAAATTGCATAAAATAACCAAAAAAAAAACATAATTATTAATTTGGTCGAAGTAATTTAGTTGGAATATTATTTTTTAAATTATGATTTTAATTAGGGTTGGATTGGATTTGAGTGAAAGTACAACACAAAATCAAAGTTACTTTTCTTGGATTTGACTTTGAAAACCAATCTCAAGAGTCACCTGAAAAAATAAAAGCTGGAATTGTGATTATAAGAATCAGAGTAATCATTTCTTTACCTTTCGGCCCAAAAAAAAAAAAGTGTGACATATCCATAGATTTTGTGAATGTAATTAATATATGATGAAATATATAATTTAGTGTAGTATTTTGTATAATTATTAATAAATACGTGTAGAAATGCATGTATATTCATATTTGCATAATCTATATTGTATTTAGTGTATTTCATCAGATATATCGAATATATTTTGAAATCAAAATGTGATATAAATTAGTGAATTCAAACTAAGCAAGAAAGATTCTTTTGACTGCATCTAGCATATACTCACAAAAACCTATATAATCCTTTCAAAAATCATAGTGTATTTTCTTATTAATTTTTTATTAATTTTCTAATATACTCCAATTAACTTCTTTATTTTTTTGGAATATTTGACTAATTATATTTATCATCTTTCAATCAGCTGACACTAAATAAAAGTATAGTACAAATTTATAAAATAAAAAACTCTCTTTATGGAATAGAAGTACAATATATATAGTTGAAAAGTACGATATAAAACACTATTTAAAGTAATATATATTGTTTTAATTAATTTAATGAAGGTACTAATTTTGTCTTGATTTAGTGAGCAGAAGAATAAAGAAAATAGGGAACCCAGCATGGATCGACCATAAAACCACAAGCCAAGATTAACTCTAGGTAACATCCCATGTGGATTCTCCATCATTTCTTTGGAACTTGTATTTAATTATTTATTTTTTTATGAGTTTACTCTAATTTAATTAACCTTAGCAATTAAAAATTAAAGGAAATATTAAAAGAGACAGATCATTAAGTTCTATATATTAGGATTAAATTTTGGTTTATTACTTCTAGAGAATATGCTATATCTGGCTCATATATTATATATTTTTTGGTTTACTTATTCCTAAAGTATATGGGTTAAAACTTTTTAATACATAATTGTATTTGATCTCGTATTCTATTTGTATTGAGTTAGCTAGTAGCTATAATTAGTTAATTATATATAATTACATATACAATGATTGGTTTACTCTTTTAGAATTCCAAAAGTAGAAAACTTATTCCAAAAATTAAGATAGGGGTGAAGTGAGAACAAATAAATATATTTTTTTAATTAATAATCTACAAAAAAATAGGTATATTACAAGTTATTATAATTTTTAAAATGATAAATAAAATGCAATAGGCTGAATACTAGTATGACACTATTGTCATCAGATACATGAGCCAAAACTCTATCATCTACAATTTAAATTTATTTTCACAGATCAATTTATTTACGGATCATAAATTAGGAATGGACCCATTTCATAAAATTAAAATCGTTAAATGATTTTCTAAGAATTATACATTAAAGACTGAATTTCTTCACTGACACATAATTAAGATGGTTAAATTTATGTACCATCAAAGCTAAGGTCAATGTGGGATTCCTTTCTTAAAGCTAGGGAAGAATTACTACAATAGTATCTTTTGATTAACTCAAGATCTTATAGATTTCTGTGATACTTATAATTGAAAAAGAAAATTTCTGTGATACTTGATATTAAAATACTTTTGGATCTCCTTGAAGAAAGATATAGTTTCAAATTAAATGAATATTTTGCAGTACAAGATTTCTAGTATTAACTAAGAGGCATCATCATTTCAAAGTCCCAAAGGGTAGGGTGTTGGTAAAAGATCCTTTTTGTTTATAAGTTCAAAGTTATTTAATTAAATCTTTTTTCCGTACAAGAAAAGATAGTATTAAATAATACTAATATATAAAAAAAAGTCATTATTCTGTCATATATTTATAGTAATAATGGTTTTGCAAGAATCTACATATCTTAACAAACCATAAGTTAGTTGGATGGTCCAAATCACTTTTAGGTGAGAGATGATCATAAAAAGAGAGAATGAGAATTTTTTCTAGAGTATTTGGCTGAACTTATAAAATGTTTGGTAATTTTTAAAAGCGTTCAATAAATTTTTTAAAAATATATATTATTTTATGATTTCAAGCGTTAAAAAAATCATATGTTATATTTAAAACAGAATCTTACTCTCACAAATTGTTTCATGAATTTCATTATTTAAATTACACAGTTGTCGTTATTAACATTTCAAAAGCTCCATCCGAGTATTTTACTCTTAACGCTTTAAAAATAAAATATCACATCTGATGAGATCTTTAAATAAAATTTAACAGAACACGATCTCAATATAACTATCATTTTCCGAGCGATCTTCACCTTGATTTAACCCAAACTCAATACTAAGATCGTATAACTGAACCGAACAACGAGGACTAATCAAGAAGTAGCCCAAGACATTCCAAACAAGCCAAAAAGCTCCCACAAATTCAATAATAGCATAAACATTCTTTATTTATCTCAAATAATAGTAACTTGAGAACATAGCCAAGAAGAAAAAAAAAAGATGTTGAGGGGGGGGGGGGGTAAAGTAAAAGTAGAATGATGATCAAATTTACTTAGAGAAGGCAATAAAGCATTAAATGGGGTAGCATGTGTTTGATGACAACAAGTCATAAATGCAACACATAGAGGAAATTGCTACTTTTTTTCCCCAAGACAAAGCAGAAGCAGCTTCACACAGCTTTGTATTGGCAGAAAACATGCATCTACAATATATGACAACATTCTAAATGGATCAAATAAATTTCACCAATTGGGCTTCTGTCTTCCTGCCCTTTCTCTCTCCTCTCTCTCTCTCTCTACAAATCTTTTCTTTCATCTTTTAGTCCATGGTATAATAATACCACTCACTCATTCACCCCCTAACCACTTCACTTTTAGCACTCCACCCCTAATCTCTTGGTTTTATTATAGATGTTACACCCGATGAAATAAATATACATACTATATTTAATGTACGTGTGTTTTTACGTATCTGGCCAATGGATAATATATTTGTGTTGATCATTTCCGTATATATAGTTGGAATTTTCACAAGCGTTCAGAGAATTATTGGAAAATTCAATTGAATAGGTCGATTTCTCATTATACTTATATTTAGTGAGCGTTATGGTGTTTAGTGTACTCTTTAATATACACATTGAATAGGGGTTAATTACTAAATGAACTAAAAATATTACTTTGTAGATAAATTAGATTTTGTATATAGGACATTCAAAAAACTAAAACAAAACAAAATACACAAAAATTCATGTGAGACCATCGCACATACGACGACCATACTTATAGCAGAAAAAGACATACATACTTATGGCTATAAAAGACATACTTGAATAACTCATGTTTTTACTGTAAAAACATACTTAAAAAACACATACTTGAATTTGATCGCATGCGAGACTGTCTCACAAGAGACCCACTCAACAAAATATATAAGATGAGGAGAGTACTATTATATACAAAATTAAAATACCATAAAGAATAAGAAAATAGAATTGTACGAAAAGAAAGTGACACACACATATATATACACATATATACATACCATTTTAAAGAGAACAACAAGATGTCACGAGCTACTTTGGTCTCATTCTCAACTCAATTTCACGTTTTCAATACTATTATTATGCATTTTATTTGATCATGTTTTTTTATTAAAGTAAAACATTTTGAAAAAAAAATGAAAAAAAATCATATTAGATTTGGAAATGAGCTACCAATTCTTTTTATTGAAAACAAAACTTATATTTAATGTGACTGTATCCTATGAGGCTATATCTGAATTTAGTTAGAAAACTCGAATTAAAAATAAAAACAGTTGCTTCTCAGACTGATATTTTTTTCAGGTAAGGCTAGCTATTGTCCTTGGTCTAACTAGTACTATGTTGTTGACGTGTCAGACACGCGCCCCCCACAGCGACTGGGACTTCCCCTTCTTTTTTCAGCAAAAAATTCAACTCTTGCAACACTAAATACATGGACCTCTGCTCCTCTTTGGAATTATAAGAATAATTGCATGGGAAAACCCCTCCCTACCCCCCCCCCCACCCTACCCCTACCCCCCAACAGTTTTCACCCCGTGATTTTCACTTAATTTATATTATATCTATATATATATATATGAGTTTGAGTTTTCATGTAATAGAAATCAAGATTTATATCCATCGTTTGAACGCCAAAAAAAAAAAAAAAAGATTTCTTGTGTTTTTATTGAGAATATTTTTTGTGAAAATGGGGTGAAATGTGTGTATTAATTTGCAGGAATATTTAGTGATCCAAATTTTAGAGCTAAAGTGAAAGAAATGGGCGATCAGAACCCGTCTCCTTCTTCCTCCTCCACGTCGAGCGCCGCCGTAGAGCGCCGCATGAGGCGGCGCTCGGCGGAGGAGGACGGCGGCGGCGATCCGGCGGCGTGCACAGGGAGGTCGTGCCAGTCGTGCACGGCTGGCGTGATCGCCGACTGCGTGGCCGTCTGCTGCTGCCCGTGCGCGGTGGTTAACATCCTCACGCTGGCGTTCGTCAAGTTGCCGTGGGCGGTGGCGCGTAGGTGCCTGCGCCGCCGCAGCCGGCGGCGGGTTCTGGAGGAGGAGCGGCGGAGGAGGCGCTGCGCCTGCGGGGACACGGATGAAATTTCGGGAAATGGGAGGGTAAATTCGGAAATTGCGCTGTCGAGTGATGAGTTAAATGACCATTTTAGTGCTGAGTTTAAAGCCGAGGATGTGTGGTTAGAGCTGTACGAGGTTGGGCATTTGGGTTTTGGAAGGGTTTCTTTCACTGAGATTCCTTTTCAAGAAAAGGGTGATTAGGGGAATTCACCTTTTCGTATTACTTTTTTCCTTGGCAAAGAGTTTTTTGTATCATTTTTTGGGGGTTTCTTTTAGGCTTTTAGTGGGTTTGTAATGTCGATTTTACCCTTTAGGCTTGTGAAGATGGGTCGATGAGATATGTACCTATTTGCCCCCTTAGTAAAGAAAAATTGAAGAATGAATTCCCTCTTTTTTCACCGTTCTTTTATTGGTGATTTTGTATAGTTGAAAGTGTCTCGTCGATGGATGATATTTTATCTCGTGTTTTATTATAATAATATATATATAATGATGTCGATCCGTCAAAGTATTACACGTGGAATGTTATATAACCAATATGAATTTGACTTGTATTGATAATATTTAATGAAGGGTTTGAATTAAATTAAAAATATTAATGTTTTAACACTGTTTTTCCTCTTTCTCTGTCACAATAACTTTTGAATTGACAAGCTTTGAAAACGACCATTTTCGAATTTGTAATTTAGTATTCAAGAATTTAGGAATAAAAAATCGTCAATTTTATTTGAATACCATCTATGATTAATAGAAAGTCAAATATTTGAAGGGAATAATTTATTTTAATAATTATTCTCCCCAATTTTAATTTCCAAAGTTCAAGCTTCAATGCTTTGAAGTAACTTATAATTTTGTCATAATAATAACTCATTTCTCAGTCAATTTTCGTCATTTATTGCATCCTATTAATTTGGACGAAACTTTATGTCTTACAAAGATTATACATTATCTTAAATAAAGTATTGTACGTTTGTGAAATGTCAAAAGAGTAATGAGACATGATAGTTAACTTACTAAGAGATATTTGCATTGTTCTTTTCATAATATAGTATATTGATAATGTTGATTATTATTATTTGAAGTTAATATTTGAAGAAATTTTATGATCTAATCAAGTTTTATTTTGTTTACTCATTTATTTATCAAACTAACCAAATCAAGGGATGTACATATTTTTACTTAAAGGTTTGATGAAATATAAAATACAATTTTGTCTTTAAAGAAAAAATTATACCCGAATGCACGTACCTTATACAATTTTTGCTTTAAGGTTTGATATAATGAAGTGATTTAAATATTAATACTACATAATTGTATGCTTAAAACGTTATTTAAAAAAAATTAAGAACCTTTCCATTTTCTTTTTATAAATTTCTTTATCAACAAAACACAATTTCAGTTAAAATACAATAAAAATAAATATGTGTGGAAATGATATTTTTACTTTTTTTATTTTTGAACTGTCATTACATAAAATATTATTATATTGTCGAATATTCAACTTCACCTATTTTACTTACAAAACTCAGATTGCCCCTTCAAGAATATGATAATATATACTCCTTATAAAATAAATTAATTAAGATTAACATTAATTCTTTTGAAGTGTGAACCACCCTTTTGTATTGTGACGTGGCAATGCTTAGTTGTCTCTTAAGGATTTTCTATGTTTATGTCGGCCAATCATGAATTGGATATTTTTGTTTAGTAGATTTGGATTAGATTTGTTTTTCTTTCTTTAAAATTGTGGTTTAGAATTTTAGTAGAATTAATTAATTTATTTAATTTAAAGTACTTGGTCTAGTTCTTGGTAAACATAGTTCATCACAACTAAGGTACCCATTACCAAAGGCTGGTTAATTATAAAATGATATTGGAATTTCATATTTTATTTTATGATCAATATATAATGTATGTGTATTGTCGAATTTTTTTGTACCATTTTATAAAACTATCAAAAAGAATTCAATTTATGAATTCATTGATAATTTAATATATATTGAGCAAATTAATAATATAGAGCACTTCTGATAATGATTACATTTTTTGAAGCTTTTGTCTACATATATTTAGTTTCTATTTTCTTTAAAATAAATTATTGTACTCATTATTGACCTACCCTAACAATATTAATAAATGTACTATTATGAACTCCAAAAATCCATCTCTCAAATCCATCGACACAAACACAAATTGAGATGAAATTGTCAGGTCTCCATTCTTCATATAGAAAAAATAAAGTATCTCCTTCAATAAATATATATATATATATATATATATATATATATATATATTCATTTAAAAAATTAACGATTAAATTTCTTAATAAGAAAATTGAAAGATGAGACTTATAATTTATAAAGCCCAACTTGATTAGTAGCACGAAAAGGGCCTTTTGAAAAGGATGGGCCAATAACAAATGGAAAGCTCATTGGGCTATACTTGGCCCAAATTTGCAATGTGGGCTCCAGGCCATATTATGCATATGACAGCACATCCAAACATGTCCTTCAAATTTCAAGTAATTCCAAAAATGTCACATAAATATAACATATATATGGGGAAAAAAAGAAGTGAAGTAAATCTGGGTGAAAAATTAAATGAAAACTATGAAGTTCATATAATAATTTAAATTTAATATGTGTACAAATACCTAATGTATTGCAATAAGACTTAAAAATAATCATTTCATAATTTTTTTTACGTTTAAATGTCACCATAATATTGTATTGCTGCGGGCGATCGTGCACTATTATAATTATAATTTTACAAGTAATCATACACGATATTCATATAAATACTTCATTTGATGCTAATTAAATATTGTATCATTATGGAGTTCAAATTTATTTCACATTGAATATCGTTTTAGACTTTAATACAATTTTATTCCCAAATTATCTCTATTAACGTTCTTTAGTTAAAATTCAGTGATTTAATATGATATTTGTTATGAAATTAATTTGTTTTTCTTTCTAATTTTATATCCTAAATTCTTTGTTTAGTTGAGGATGCATTTGTCCAATTTCTAAGCTGCTCTATAACAAAACCTCTAGTTTTATGAAATAGAGATAGTATCTTTTTAGAGGTTGAATCTTATTTTCAGTTATTTATCTTCTAAGACTTTTATAAAAAAATTCATTCTATAATTATCAATATAACCATTTATTAGGCAAAATTTAGGAATTTGATAGGATTTTTTTAAAAATTAATTAAAATATCTTTCTAATTTTGGATTCTAAATTTCTTAACTAATTAAAGATATATTTACCTTCCTTAATTTTGTACAAAAATTCCGATGGACATTTAATTGAAATATGAAATAATAATATTTTTTTGATAGACGATTTGTAGATAGCATCCAAACAAGGCCTTAAAATAACAAACATTTATTCCATAGTGTATATAGTCCAGAGTAGTAACAGAAAAGAGAAGTGAGTTCGAGTTTTGACTCGGTGACATGGCAACGGCGGAGAGCGGTGAGTTGACTCGGATTATGGTGGCGGTGAACGAGTCTACTATCAAAGGTTACCCCCACGCATCCATTAGCAGCAGAGGAGCCTTCGATTGGACTTTGAAGAAAATCGTTCGCTCTAATACTTCTGCTTTCAAGCTTCTCTTTCTCCATGTTCAAGTACCCGATGAAGATGGTATCGATTATTGAATTTCTTAGTGGATGTTTAGTGTATTGTGAAGCTCTCGTGTTTGTGGTTGCTGTGATCGTCTGATTTTTGCTTATTTTTTTGTATGATTGTAGGTTTTTCAGTTTTTTTGCACTTGTTGGTTCACTTAGGGTTTTTCTACTGTTTGATTTGTTATCTATTTATGTTTATCACTCTCTCTCTCTCTCTCTCTCTCTCTCTCTCTCTCTCTCTCTCTCACACACACACACATTATTGAATTTCTGTTGCTTGGGGATTTATGCTGTTTTATGTGCAAAAATGGTGTTGTGTTCATGGATATCCCAATCATAGTTACAAGATAAACTTTTGGGGGAATTGAGGTGAAAAGTGTGGATGCTTGTTGCCTGTAGATGTGTGAAATTGGATTGCATATGTTAGAACCTATATCATTGTGTGAGTGTTCTTATGAGTGAAGCTGGAGATGAATTGTCTATTTTACCTTTTGAACTCGTTTTCTGCTTTTCGATGTTGTGTATAATAAGCTGGTTCTCTATTCCTGTTTAAGCTTACAACTCCGGAACTAGTTGTTTCTTTCCAGCATCATTTTTGCTGTTTAACAGATTGAATAACTGGTAGAGCGATACTTTTGTTAAATTGCACACGTTGAAAGGGATAAATTCGTGTAACTCATTGCTCTATGCTCACTCATTATCCCCCCAATGTTCAGGTTTTGATGATATGGATAGTTTGTTTGCATCTCCTGAAGACTTCAAGAATATGAAGCATAGAGACAAGACAAGGGGGCTTCATCTTTTGGAGTATTTTGTGAACCAATGTCATGAAATTGGGGTATGAAAAGGCTCCTACTCTGTCTTTCCCCTCTTCCGTATAGATTCACTTGTGTGTGTATCTGGGCACATGTGCACGACTAAGATGTTCATGCAATTCCGTCAATGTCATAGCCAATCATTTTGATTTGTCGTTCATGGATAAGATCAAAGTAAGTGGTACTTTTCCATGGATCTTGCCTCCAATGTACTGACTTTTCAATTCTTGATGTATTTTAGGTTGCTTGTGAAGCATGGATCAAGAAGGGCGACCCTAAAGAAGTCATCTGCTTTGAAGTGAAACGTGTCCAGCCCGATTTTCTTGTTGTTGGTAGCAGGGGTCTCGGGCCTTTCCAAAAGTAAGTTCACTTTCCGAAACTAGTTTAATATATTTTCATGAAAATATCAAACGTGCACTTCCCAATGTGATAAGAACCTTGCATTAGATTGAGTTGTCGGTTGTACTCAACGTTTAAATCAAGATTACACTAAATGATCGATTAATTTGTGTAGGGTGTTTGTGGGAACTGTGAGTGAATTCTGTGTGAAGCACGCAGATTGCCCCGTAATAGCAATAAAGCGAAATGCAGCTCAGACCCCTCAAGACCCTGTTGATGACTGATTGATGCTGCTTCTTGTTGATCAACTATTTAATGTTTGTAAATGGATTGTATTCGATATAGTTCCGTGTTTTCATTTGTTTTCATCTGATAATTTGTGTAGTGTGGATGAATTTAAACCTACTATAGCCACTCTTTGTATCTGGAGTTCCACTGGATTGTAACGTAGAACCGAGTTCAATTCTATCAAGAATGTTTTCACATATTTTTGTGTATTCTATTTCTCACAGGATTACATTAGACTTCTACGCTTCTGTATATTTGTATTTCACCTGTAATGCTTTTAATAAATTGGGCTGGGCTGAATTCTTGGCCATGCATGTGAAAGAGGGCCTCGGCCCGTTTAGGTTATGGGTCAGTTTGGTTGGCCCATCACTTATTAAGTACAAATAATAATTGATAATGTTTAGTGGAAAATTTAGAAAGTGATAAATTAATTTTACCCTACCCGAAATATTTTCCCCCCCGGTTAAGGTCCTGTGGTTTGCATCTGTTCTAAAATTATCAATCTCCATTAGTGCAATTTGTATTTGTAATTTCAAAGTTTTATTCTTCTAAGTTCAATTGTTAAAAAGGGATTTTTTTTTTTTTGGCAATTGAAGCACATATTTTTGAATAAAGAATGATATATATTAAAAGGAAAAGAAAAAAAAACATCATCCAAAACAAAAAGGAAATTGTGAAAGCCACAAAGTCGGCAAAGAGAGTGTTGGCTTCATTAAAATCCCAATATAGAAAAACCTACAGGTAAAAATCTATATTGGGGAAAAAGAGTATCATATGCACATTTCTAATGAAACCTATAAAATTTCTAGCCCGAAAAATCCTGAAACATGATATACAAAATGTCCTTCAAAGCTGTTCCCATCAAACAAAATCAACTTTCAACTTTAAAAAAATATTAACCGCCTGGTTCCCTTCACGATATATGTGAGAGATCCGAATATCCATATCAATTCAAGCACTTCCTAAACAATGTAACTAAAATTATAACTTTAGCTCTAATTCATATCATTGTTAAAGATTTAATTCTGATTTTTCTATTGGTTAAGTTACACTGTTTCACCATGATAAAGACAAGCTCCAAGAGCCACATCATCAAAATCGCATTGAAAAGCTAGTGTATCAAATTACAAAGATTTGAAAAGTTGATACATTAGATTGCAATTTTTCAAACAATGTAATTAAATGGCAAAAAGTCATCAAAGTTTCTTTTCTAATAATTAACCCATTTTTTGATCGGGAAGAAATGAAGAACTCCCCACCTGACCTCCTCAGTCGGATGTGGAGTAAATCGAAGGATATGTTTGAATGACACATGTGGAAAATAACCAATAGGATTAAAACCCTAAGACAAACCTTCACAATATTTTAGTAACAATCTATTTCATGCAAGGTTTAACCCTGAGTCGTCACCACAAGATTTCTCTTCACGTCACCACATACGATACCAACTCGTTGTGCACAAATAAAAAAAGTCTAAAGCTACACCCCTTCTTTTTATTAAGAGAGAGAGAGAGAGAGAGAAGACTAAAGATCCCAAGATTATTTGAATCATACAGCACATATTGAACAATAGTTTATCCAATAATACTATAAAGTTACTAAATGACCACTGCCTATGTATTACTAATAGATCCTCATCAACATTCAACTAAAAAACACAATAAAAAAGCTAATTCCAACATTTGCAAACACTCTTTAAGATGATGTCTTCTCGGCCATGACTCGTACCTTCTCACTAATTGTTTCAACTTCCTCCATAAGATGTTTCATTTCCTCCTTCAAGCTACATTTGTCCTCCGACGTAAACCTCGAGCAGTAATTTTCCACGATTGCTGTCGTTATCTCAAGTTGCTGCTTGATCGTATTAAAATCTGAAACCAGATCATCTCTGGGGTGGGAGCCTTCTCGTTTTTCGGGAGCCCGTTTAAGAGGCGAAGAAACTTTTGGATGAGATTTACGCGACTTTGAACCGGCCGAGGAAAGCTGCAACCTATAGTTAACATTCTCAGAACCGAATGGTTTCTCCTTTAACGATGATTTGAAGGCTTCTTCTGCATCGGAGTCTTTTGTATACACAATACGGATCGAGTGAGAATCTGAGTCAGTTTTTGTTTCCTTCTTGTTAAGGCTCCCAAACTTGCCAAAAAGTCTTGCAATTTCTTTCTTTGAAGGCAAAGGAAATCCAGCCGCGAATTGCAGAATAAGGCACGGTGAAGTTGTTCCTTCAGCTGTCTCCATTGTACCTTTTACAACAGAAGTCTCAGCAGCTTTCTTGGAGTTGGATGTATCTGAAGTTTTCACAGTCTCTGATGCTTTGGGAGTATGTCGGCGAGGTGATTTGGCCTTGCTCTGAGTAAGGTCGATTCCTAGCTGGGAAGGCAGTGATTTTCGGTTTCTATTTGCTTTGCGTTTGTGGTATATTTTGTAGTCTTGACCATGTAAGCAGGTTGAACTTCTGTGAGCAGAAACGAACGCGCAGACCATATCAAGGGATCCCTTCTTGCTTAAGTATAATGGATCCAGAGCTGCAAGTTCTACGTTCGATAACAATTCATTAACCGGAAAATCAACATCAATTACTGGAAAACTCAGTTTCTTATCATTCTTGACTGTAGGGGAACTTTTATCATCAGATTCGGTGACCTTTTCCACCTTGCCATTAGGCAGTTTTTCCTCGGATGTATTATCAACAGACTTTGAAATAGCTTGTGAAGCAGAGTTGTCTTTTGTAGCCTCCTCCTTGCGCTCTTCCACACGGGCTATCTCAGTGGTTTTATCATGCTCGACTTCTGACTCCAGCTTAGAGCTTGTTGAACCTCCAATTCTCCATGAAGGAGTTGTATACGGAGGAGATAAGTATTTGCTCTTCTTCCTCTCCCTTGGGCTAGACACTATTTCCATTTCCTCTTTGGCTTCACCAGAAGCTTCTTCAGCACTAGCAACTTCAATCTCCTTTGGTTTCCTCAACAATCGGCCTCCATTTACACCATCTGCACCCCCTAAACTAGCTCTAGTTTCTGCATTTGAATCCTTTGCGTTCGTTGTTTTAGGAGAGTCCAGGGTCTCGGCTTTTCTCTTTTTACCTCTCTTCCCTGTTGAAGATGCCCCTTCTCTGCCTACTTCTCCATCATTATTCTTATTCCTCTTCTGGGAGGATGAAGACTTCTCGATATCTGCTCCCTCTTTAGACGAACCTCTCTTTCGACTTTCAGGCTTTATATTCTTGCTTTCCCCCATAAGCTCAGCAACACTTTTCTGCTTCCTTTTATAAGAAACCTTGTTTTCGGACGGGCCCTGAGAGTTTACAGAACCAGCTGCTGGTGAAGAGAGCCAATCTTCATCCTGTGGCCTAAGGATTGGGACTTCAATCGGAACACTGAAATCATTCGCAGCTTCATTCACATTTTTATTCTTGTCTTCCATGCCTTCAATATGAAGGGGTTCAAGATACACAGGTAAAATACAACCACCTTTATGACAATAAAAAGCAGATAACCAACTTTTCAAGATTGTGAGTTCAAGAGCACTGCCAACAGAAACAGCCTTTGCTAATTGCATCACCTTTTCAAGTACTTCCTCGGGTTCAAACTTAGGGATAAAAAGGCGACAAGAATCTACTTTTGGCGTGATAACTCCAGCTTCTAATCCAGCATTTTCCACCACTGGTTGAGCAAGTCCGTCTTTCTTCTCTTTCGGTACACAGTTACAAGTCATCTCCAACTCCACGAGCCGACCAACCTCATCAACAGCCTTTTCTACAGCATTGAGAAAGCTCTTAGAACTGCCATCCATTGACATAACCGAAAAATTCTCCACAAAGGGTTTAAGTTGTGATGGCAAGCACCAAGAACAGGAACCATCCCCGAAAAATGCCACAAGGAGACGACCTTCCTGTTTACGTTTCAGAGCAAATTCCGATGCATCTTTTGGATCATAAACCTGTCCTGGCCACCATGGATGACTCCTAATTTTGCCCCAAACAAAATCCCCCACACAAAACACATTTTCAATGTCATTTAACTTCTCATCTATCCCCTCTTCTTCATCTCCATTTCCATCTCCATCTCCATCCACATCCATATAATCAGCAGACCTACCTTCCCCATTATCAGCTAAAGAATCCTCACAAATATCATTCTTTCCGCCATTTTTAACAAGTTCGTCTTGCGATCCATCAACACACATGCTATCATCAACACCATTGACTTGTACACTCAAACTTTTCATCCCAATTTTCTCTTTCTCCTCATCAAAAGTAGAGTCTACAACAGTTCCACTCTCTATATCCCCTTTGCCAACCACAACATCAGTGGCAGAAACACCATCATCTTCTCTCACATCAGAAACCCTACCTTTATTTTCATTTGGTTTGGAATCTGAACCCCCCATTCCACATGCAGGATCCTCTGAAAGAAGCTTCGTCGCAGCAACAATATCTTCCAGTGTTGCCATTTATATATAGAAAATAAAATCCCCAAAAAAATTTCCTTTTCTTTAATTATATCTCCCAAAGCTTTCGGCCATTTACAACTGAAAATAAATCAAAAAAAAACAAGAAAAATAAAAACATAAAACCGAATAAATAGCATCAAATAATAGTTATTACCCAGCATTAACTAGCAAAATTACAAAATAAACTGAATATATAAAAATCAAGCACAAATTTCGCTTACATCCTAAAATTAACACGAAAAAATCTCACAAAATCGAACTAAATAAAAAATAACAACAACAATCAAATCAAATTTAATTAAAAAAAAAACGAGAGAGTGAGCAATCGAAACGTACCAAAACAACAAATTAAGTAGATTTTCTCCACTAATAATCGATGCCGTCTTGTTCTTTCTGAAGCATCTTCTACTAAATTCACACGCAGAGAATCTGCAAAGCAGATTAGGGTTTTGAGGATTGTTGAAAGCAGAAATGCGAGTAGTGAGGGAGACAGGAGACTGCTTTTTTTGGGGGTTTTGTTTTATTTCCAGAAAAGAAAAAATTAATTATTCAGCAAATTTGAGCTGCTGGGGTTGTGTTTGGGTGGAAGCGGATGCAATGCACCACCATTCATCAATTCTTCTGATTGGGAATTTATGTGAAAAGTCAACGAATATTGGTGGACCACAGACAGGTGTCCTAGACCCGTCGCATAGTATAAAGTCTCTTTCTTACACCAAAGCGGTGGTCTCTAGGTAATTTTCATTTTCGTTTTGAAATGTTTCAACGTCGGTGTTTCGATATGGTTTATGAGATTCTATTAATTTTTATATTAAAATAATAATATAATCCACATTTTAAATATTTTTAGTGGTACGTGAATGATACGTTATCTATTAAATGATGGAATTTGGAATTTATTGTATTGTAATTAATAAATTTTAATAATAGTGGATTTTGATGATCTATTTCGAAATTTAATAATATTATATTTATATGATTTATTTTGAAAAATTAATTTAATTTAATACTTTATTTGAAAATAGATGAAAAGGTAAACAAGTGGAGTATGATTTTTGTGTTTGATACACTGAAAATCATGAAATATTGGAAATTAATTTTATAAATATTGCACCTTATAGAATGTTATTTGATTAAAAGTCTTAAATAATACTCTCTTCCATTCAAAAAAAGGTGTCGTTCTAAAGTTTAAATTTTATTTCATATTAAATATCGTTTTAGATTTTTATATTTTATTTCCAAATTATCCCTATAAATATTCATTTGCTAAAATTTAGCAATTTAATATGATTTTTTTATTGAATTAATTTGATATTATTTTCAATTTTGAATTCTAAATACCTTGATTAGTTAAGGGTATATTTGTCAAATTTCTATACTTCATTTATAACAAAAAAAAATCCAAAACAATTAAGATATTTGAGTATGTAGATCTCAAATTCACAATCCAAATGTAATGTTCTCAAATTTCAAGATACAAAAATTAAATAAATCATTTAAAATAATTTGAGCTTTAATTAATATTTAGTTTTGGACCACATATTTAAGATCCAATTTCAAGGCCAAGTTTATACTTTTATTTCAAGTGTAGTCCAAAGAATTAAGTGGGCCCAACATCTGATTCAATTTAGGTTTTTTCGAATCTTAATCACATCAATGGAAGAAATTATTTGGACTGGGCATGGGTGGAATTTCTAAGTCTAAATTTGTGATTTGAGTAAATTTTGACAATTTTGTGTTTGTTTTGGAATTTCATGAAATAATAATTTCTACTATTATTTTGTATTAGTATGATTGATTTTCTTTCTGTTAACTTTCCTCCACTATTTGAGAATGTTAGTTAAAATTTTACTCTAATCTTTTTCAAAGCTCTAACATCTTCCACTGCACATGATCATGATGAGTTTATTTTAATTGAAATTAGTTTAGACTTTAAAAAAAATATGTTATTTATTTCCACTGTATGTTTAAAAATCATTGAGTTGTCGAAAATGTTCTTGATTTAAATATTAGAAAATTGGAATATTATACAAATCCCTTTTTTTTTTTTAAATAGAAACAAAAATCTCATAGTCTAAATTCACTCAATTAATTTATTTTGCTTAAAATCTTTATATATATATATATATATATATATATATATATATATATATATATATATTAATGAGTGGATTTAAAATTCCACAAAACCTATAAATTGCAAATCCTTACCAGAAATGGATTTAAAAAAAACCTAAATATTATCGATACATGTTATTACAATTCACCTATTTCACACAAACACAAAATTTTGGATCTAGAATAACCAAACCATTTTATTAGAGGATTGTAAATGAGATTGGAATATTAGATTAGTCTTACCCTTCAATTGTCCCAAACCCAAAAACATTACAAGTTTTTAGGAGATTAAAAATAATTTACTTACCAAATATTTCGATGAGTATTTTGAACAAATAGTGAATGTGTTCAGTGGTGCATTTCTGAATTTTATGCTTTTTTTTTTTTTTGGATACAATGAAGAACAAATAATTAAGGGTATGTTTGGACTGGACTGACTTTTGCAAATCTGGATTTTGACTTGAAATTTTTTTTGTGAGTTTGAATTTTGAGTATAATTATAGTTAAAATGTCATTTTTACATAGAGAATTGTAGAAAAAGTAGATGTTTTTTATTAGGAGTTGTAGAAAAAGTAAATGTTTTTACACAAAAACTTATGTGCACTAGTTGCACAAAAGTTAAATTCATGCAATCCATACATTTATGTTATAAATGTAGTACATTTATGTACAAATATCCGTACCTTTTAAAATGAACATGCATAAAGGTATTACATTTATAACATAAATGTACTATATTTATAACATAAATGTATGGATTGCACGGTGCAACTGGTGCACAAAAGTGTTACTCATGTTTTTATTGAAATTGTAGAAAAAGTAGGAAAAATAGAGTAGGCAGTAGGATTTTGATAATTCTTATCCAAACATAGACTAAACTGAACTCTTCCAAAATTCGAATGGGTCAAATCCAATCCAAACATATCCTAAAAGACTCGTTTTGAATACCCAACTTAGGCCAAAAGTATTAGGTTTGAGCCCAAGAAAGATAATATATTAATCACTTAGAATTACAAGCATATTCACAATAACAAGCATCAACTTCCTTACAACGTCCAACAGCCAAAGATCCATGTCTTGTCTTACACACTTTCATGCATTTATTCCTGTCGCAATTTTCAATTGTTGGAGGAAGTGCTTCACTACATTTTCCTGCCTTAACTTCCATGCTACCTATCAATAAATAAATTAATAAAAATTTATTGAAAATATATTTTGAATAAATTAATAAGTATGATGAGAAATTGAATTTGGAAATGAGTACCTTGATAGAGAAGGAGAGAGAGGAGGAGAAGAAGAGGCAAAACTGAACGATTCATTGGTGATTTAATTTTCTGAATAATATTGATGACAATGTAGAAGAGTATATTGGCTATATAGATTTATATATATATATATATATATAGACAGCATATAATATAAGATTTATGTAATACATGAATCTTTTTTTCTCTTTAAGAAAAAGTTTGACTAATTTGATTACTATATTATAAAGCCTTTCATTATTAATACAAAAATTTGACTACAGATTATCATTGTTTTAGCTGTTTTCTTATTTACTTTTTTTTTTTTTTCCGTTTAAATAGTTTTAAAGTTAAAAAAAAAAAATCAAATAATGTATTGAGGATTGTATGGTTTCATTATGTAATAGAGTTCTTGAAATCTACTTGGTATTCAGGAAATTTATCTAGAGATTTTTACAAAATCCAAAATCTCAAAAATTTGGACCCCTTATGGCATAATTAGTGTCAGATTTTGTTTGTTTTTTTTTTTTTTTTCAAATTAAAGGATATTTTTCAAGATTAATTTCTAAAGATGAATTGATAGTATTTAATTCACAATGGCGTTTACCAATGCTTATTAATAGGCTCTCTGCTAAAAATAAATAAAAATTTACGTTTGGAAACCCAACTCTTGGCTAGAATTTAGGCAGATGTATAAATATGATTATATTCCTCCTTAATTTTACACCACCTTTTTTCAAGCCACTCTTCTATTAAGTACTAACATTATTTTAGCCACTTTTAAGGCAAAAGAAAAAAAAAAGAATTTAAAATATTATCTCTGTTTTAATCATGAGAATTTCAATTTTACATGTCCATATGTATTTATTGAATTATGAGTTTATGATTAACTCATCACACAAAATTAGACTCGTAAGGTGGTCATGTTAATTTTATTTATTTTTTTGATGAAAGAAAATTCATTCATTGTTAAAATTGTGACAATTCGAAGAAAATGCATTGATTAGAAAGTTAGGTGGACTTGTTCACTCACATGAGTAAGAAAACGAAAGAGAGCTACGTGCTAATAGATGAGCACACTCATTCGTTGATCTACCATAAATGAAACTGACAAAAAAAAAAAGAAAAAAAAAAGGATTTTGAGAGAGACAATCACAATACTCCTTCACCACTAAACCAAACTCCAACCAGCTTTCCTCGTTGTTCTTTACCGCTTTAAAAAGTGGAAATAAAATTCAGTCAGTTAATAAAGATAAAATGATATGGCAATAATTTCTATGAACATCTGCTAATTTTTATTAATGATAATCTCATTAAATGATTCAAAATTTGATTTTCTTAAAATTTATAGGTGAAATAGGTTGGTTTTGTGGTGCGTTCTAAATTGCATACTTTTCAGCATGGAAACAAGGTTGATTGTCAACATATTGAGGTGGGAAAATTTGGGGTAAAATTCAATTTTGGCATATAGGAATAGGACTTGTCCAATTTTGGCTCATGTTTAGGTTTTTTTAACCCCAATTTTGATAACCGTTAATAAGTTAACAGACCGAGCATATGTTCAAGTGCTCGTTAATAGCTCATTTTGTTGTTGTTTTTTTTTCAAGAAAAAGAAAAATGCAAATTATTTTTTAAGAAAATTCAGAAATTAAACTTTTAAATTAGGAAAAAATTATCTATCCTCCCTTCTCGACGAAGAACAACAAGAACTCATCTTGAACTTATCAGCCATATTAACTACTATACAACAAGAACTCTCCTCTTCCAGCACAACCCTCGACTTTGAATCTTTGTCCACACTTGATCGAAAAGGCTAAATTATGAGACGAATATGGAGTTAGCGCATGGTTTTGCATTTCTATTTTGAACAAGAGCGAATGTGTTTAGTGGTGATGCCATTTTGAATTATATATGTTTTTCTTTCTTTCTTTCGATGCAATGGAGAAAAAATAATTTAGAAACTCGGTTTGAATACCCACTTAGGCCAAAAGTATTATTAGGTGAAAAATAAAATATCAATTACTTAGAATTAACAAGGATATTCACAATAACAAGTATCAATTTCCTTACAACGTCCAAAAGCCAAATCTCCATGTCTTATCTTACACACTATCATACATTCATTCATGTCGCAATCTCCATATGTTGGAGGAAGTGCTTCACTACAATTTGCTCCAAGTGTTGGAGGATGTGCTTCACTATATTTTGCTGCCTTAACTTCCATGCTACCTATCAATAAATAAAGAGTTAATTTTCAGAAAAATCAGAACCTTGAATTGCAATTTTAACCAAACTTTTTATTATTAGTCAAAATACCATAGCTTTATATATGTAGTATGTTTTTTTTTGATTAAGATAGTGAGAAAAAAAAATTATTATCTATCAATTACTCAAGTTTTCTAGTCCCTTTTTGTCCCTTTTTGTCTCTCTACCCTTCCCTACAAGGCTACACTCCCCCAAGTTTATTAAAATATATAAATACAATTTTTGCAAAAACTGAATTTAGTCATAAAACATATATATTACATAGGTGAGGTTATGTTATTTTGATCAATAATGAAATTTTTTGTTAGAATAATAATTCAAGAAAACATTGTGATTTTTCGGGCGATTAATCCATAAATAAATAAATAAGAATTCATTGAAAATTTTTGAAAAAATATTAATTTGATTACCTTGATAGAGAAGAAGTGAGAGGAGGAGAAGAACAGACAAAACTGAACGATTCATTTGTGATTATATTTTCTGATGATATTGATCGCAATATAGGAGTGTTATATATACATGGGTGTATGATTTATGTAATACACGATTTTTTTTTTAATTTTATAAAGTTTAAATAATTATTTGATTACTATATTATAAAGCCTTTCATTATTAAATTTTATGATTATTAAAATTTGACCATTTTTTTTAGCTATTTTCATATTGATTTTTTTTTTTGTCTGTGTATAAATTTAAAGTTTAAATAAAATCAAATTATATATTTAGGATTATCTAATGGTTTCATTATGTAATAGAGTTCTTGAAATCTACTTGGTATTCTGAAAATTTATCTTGACATTTTTACAAAATCCAATAAAAAAAATCTGGAACCCTTATGGCATATTTATTGTCAGATTTTTTTTTCTTTTCAAATTAAAGGATATTCTTCAAGATTAATTTCTAAAGATAAATTAATAGTATTTAATAGACAGAAATTCAGAATGGCGTTTACCAATGCTTATTATTTAATAGGCGAAAATGATAAAATGCCTACAGTAGGCAAATCTTAATATGTCCACCGATAAAATGTAATGATCATATTGTCTCATTATATGAAAAGTGAAATTAATAGGTATACTAAATTTTTGACACATTTGTTGGGCTCTCACAATCCGAGCCCGGCCAGGTGGCCAACCCGAGCATAGGTGGTCTACCCGAGCCGGAGATAGACCCGAGATCGGTCCGAGCCCTGCTGAGGGCCGACCTGAGTCGAGACCTGCTGAGCCGGGGGCTGACACGGGAAGAAATAGTACAAGCCCTACCAAGGGCCGACCCGAGCCGAGACCTGCCGAGTCAAGGGCCGACTCGAGCCGGGGGCGTTGAGCCTGGTTTGTGGCCAACCCAATAACAATTCGAGATTTTTACTCTCAATTCTTATATAAAAAATGTTCTGGCCGGTCAGCAGAAATGACCGACCAAAATAAGTCGGCCATAACTGATTGACCAGAATAAACCTAGTAAATTTAAGCCTAGCAAATTTGCCCGAGTAGACACTGGACACCGTCTTTTATTTATTTAAGTGACTTTTATTATCTTTATCAAATCCAGCTCATTTGATCAGGATCAATCCATATTTTGGTGTTAGGCTAGGAATTTGTACTTAAACAAATTCCCACGTCAACAACATCAACCATTGTTAACAAAACTGTATTAATAGGACTCTTTAGTCTGTACAAACTAAATAAAAGTTTCCGTTTGGAACACAAATTTGGCTAGAATTTAGGCAGATGTATAAATGTGATTATATTCCTCCTTAATTTTACTTCTTCTTTTTTCTAGTCACTCTTCTAATAATCATTATTTTAGCCACTTTTAAGGCGAAAATTGAAATATTACCTTTGTACTAATCATGACAAACTCAATTTTTGTTTATTGAATTGTGAGTTCTTAATTAATTCATCACATGAAATTAGATCCGTAATATGATAATGTTTATTTAATACCATCTTAAAAAGTGGAATATAATTCGCCACTTAACAAAGATAAAATGATATGTTAATAATTTCTTTGAACATCCACTAATTATTTTTATTTTTAGTGATAATCTCATTAAATGATTAAAATTTTAATTCTCTTAAATTTTATTGGTGAATTAGGTTGGTTTTGTGGTGCGTAAAAAGTTTCGTACTTTTTTTTTTTCCTCCGAACCGAGGTCAATTTTCAACATATTGAGGTGGGTAAAGTTCATGGTAAAATTCAATTTTTGTGTGTAGATTGGACTTGTCCAATTTTGGCTCATTTATAGTTTGTTTGACATTGACTTTGATTACCATTAATAAGTTAATGGACAAGTATCTTGTGCATTTTTGAATTTTATGTTTCTCTTTCTTGCTTTTTTTTCAATACAATGGAGAAAAAATAATTTAGAAACTCATTTTGAGTACCCGATACAAGCCAAAAGTATTATTAGGTTTGATACTGATGCAGGCAGAAGCATGATAAAGATAATATTACGATCCATTGATTTTGGGAATACTAGATGTAAAGAGAAAACTATGTTTTCTTATTTCATAAATCAATTCAACCTCTCAATATAATAAAGATAACTCCTATTTATACTAATAAAAACCTAAAATCTTAAAGATACGATAAAATCAATATAAATCTCCACCAAATATATATAATCTCTATTCTCCATCAAATACTAAGAAAGATAATTTATTATTTATTAAGAATTACAAATATATTCACAATAACAAGTATCAACTTCCTTACAACGTCCATTAGCCAAAGATCCATGTCTCGTCTTACACTCTATCATACATTCATTCATGTCGCAATTTTTAATTGTTAGAGGAAGTTCTTCACTACATTTTGCTGCCTTCACTTCCATGCTACCTATCAATAATTAAATAAATAAGAATTTATTGAAAATATATTTTGAAAAACATAAATTAATTTGATTACCTTGATAGAGAAGAAGTGAGAGGAGGAGGAGGAGAACAGGCAAAACTGAATGATTCATTTGTGATTATATTTTCTGAATAGTATTGATGGCAATATAGGAGTGTTATATATATAAATGGGTGTAAGATTTATGTAATACACTATTTTTTATTTTTTTTACTTTTAGAAAGTTTGACTACTTATTTGATTACTATATTATAAAGCTCTTCATTATCAGATGTAAGGATTACAAAAATTTGACCATTTTTTTAGCTATTTTCTTATTTACTTTTTTCGTCTGTAAGTGAAAATAAAATAAAATTATATATTGAGGGTCATTTGATGGTTTCATTATGTAATATAGTTCTTGAAATCTACTTGGTATTGACGAAATTTATCTTAAGATTTTTACAAAATCCAATTTTACAAAATCTGGAGCCCTTATGGCATAATTATTAATTAGTGTTGGGTTAATGATTTTTTGTTTTTTCAAATTAAAGGATCTTCAAGATTTAATTTCTAAAAATAAATTGATAATATTTAATAGGCAGTAATTCACAAATGGCGTTTACCAATGCTTATTAATAGGACTCTTTGCTAAAAATAAATAAAATTTTCCGTTTGGAAACCCAACTTTTGGTAGAATTTAATATGATTATTTTCCTCCTTAATTTTAGCTTTTATTTTTTTTCCTACTCACTCTTCTAATAATCATTATTTTTTCTTCTAATAAACATTATTTTAGTCACTTTTATTGCAAAAAGATTGAGAGATCTCTGTTTTAATCATGACAAAAACTTTTATAAATCTGTCTCACTAATATGATTCAATAAAACAAAGTTTATTCTCAAATGGATAATGATTAAATAATTTTCTTAAAATCTATTGGTGAAATCGGTTGCAAATTCAACTAAAATTATTAGACAAGCCATCAAAATTGCACATATGATGTGGGAAATGTTCATTTGCGGGTTGTAATTTTAATTTCATACAATGTAAGACAATTGTCTTCAAATTATTAAAATAACCGATTTGAAGTCTAAATTTTATTTCAAATTCAGCGCTGTGTAAAACTCTTATACAATTTTATTCTCATATTATCCATATTAATATTTCTTAGTTTAAGTTTAGGGATTTAGTGTGACACCTTTTATGCATTTAATTTCATTCTTTTTTCAATCTAAAATCATAAATTCCTTAATTAATTAAAGGTATATTTATCGCAATTTTTTTTCTTTAATTAAATATATTTTTATCCAGTATCGCAAATACTAAATTATTTCAATAATTAATATTCTCTCCAATTTCAAATAATATCGAGCATCAAGTCATTTTCGTCATTGTTGTTATCTATATTAAACATGCTTGCTACCATATTCACCGTTAATGGATCAAAAATCCAACAATACTATTAATTTCAAACCACAATGTCTAAAAACATATAATATTTACTTTTAGACATATTTTAAAACACATCCACTTTGGGTATTTTTTCTATACTAAATTAGTATGTCACACATCAGACATGTTTCATAATATAAAGTTCGTATTAAATTCAAATTTCCTCAATCCCATTATAACAAACTTTGTACGATGAAATTCAAATCTAATAACCCGCAAAACTTGTGCTTTTAAAGTGTGTATAAAAAAAGAAGACATATTACAAGTATTTCAATAGCAAATTAGCAATAGTGTGAGTGTCACATCTTCATAATCCATGCATCAGATTGTAATTTTTTAAATATTTAATTAAATTTTAAAAAATGACAAAAATCGTGGTTTAATTTTAAAAAATTATACATTCTGCAATAACTGCAATTAAGTGTAAAATAATCCGAGGCAGTGAAAATCCTGATTAAAATTAATTTAAATCCATAATATTCTGCATCTACAACTACCAAACCAAGCAAAAATCAATGATGCAAAGAAATATTCAATATTTGTACCCGCGAATGTGAAGAAGAAGAAGAAGCATCTAGACAATGGCGATCTTAGCGCCGGCTTCTTCGAGCTGTTTCTTCGCCTCCTCCGCCTCCTCCTTCGACACCGCCTCCTTGAATTTCTTCGGCAATCCTTCTATCAATTCCTTCGCCTCCTTCAACGGTAAGCTAGTCAGAGCCCTAACGACTTTAATGGTGGCGATTCGCGAGCTGCTCGGCACATCTTCAATGACGACGTCGAACTCCGTCTTCTCCTCCACGACTGGCGCCTCAGCCGCGGCCGGAGCGCCGGAGACGGCGGCGACGGGGGCGAACGAGGCGGCGGAGACGCCGAGCTTGTCCTGGAGGTACTCGACGAGCTTCTGCGCGTCGGCGAGGGTTAGATTCGAGATTTCGTCGCCGATCTGGACAACTTTCTCGGGGGCATCGACGGCGGCGAGGGGGCGGAGGAAGCGCGCGCGGCGGCGGTGGAGAGGTTTGGGGGATTTGATAGGGAAATCGAGGAACTGCTTGGGGAAGGCGGCGGAGGGGAGCGTAGGATAAGCGGCGGAGGGTGTAGAGTAAGAGGAGGAGGTTAGGGCGGCGTAGGATAGCGTCGATGCCATCGCGGATGAGGTGATTGTGCGCGCAGAGTGGAGTGAGGAAGGAAGAAGATAGGATAAGGGTTGATAAAAAAAAATTGAATATTTAAGAGAATTTTGGAATTTAGATTAGTTAATGACTTAAATACCCTTTTCCTTGCGAAGAAATGGTGGGCTTGGGCTAGGCCCAAATGGTGATGGCCCATGATCGTAGATAATAAATGATTGTGAAAAGACAAAAAGAGGGGCATTCCGAGAATCGAACTCGGGACCTCTCGCACCCAAAGCGAGAATCATACCACTAGACCAAATGCCCAATATGTCTTTAGTTGACTAATAATTATAATTGTATTTTTCATATTTGAACTTAACAAAATTATATTTCAATTTAATTGATTATTAATATTTATATGCCTTAAAGTGCATTGGTTTTTTCAGTCGCTTGCACATTTTGGGGCTAAGTGAGTTGGTTATAAAACGTTGTCATCTAGCTCATTTCAGTTAGGTTTAGGGGTGGATTCAGGATTTATTAGTGGGGTGGGGTGGGATGAAAAGTGAACGTTTCAGCATATTAAATATATATATATATAACAAAATATTTTAATATTTTCTTAATTTGTGCCCCGCAAGACTTCAAAACATAAATTTTCTATCAATCTCAATCATTTAAAATGTATAATCTATTAATAAATATTTTTATTTCATGAAATACATATATATATATATATATATCTTAACATAAATTTACATATTTTATATATAAATATATTTATTTATTTTTAACTATAATATAATAATAATATTATTAATCTAAATTATAAGATCGTGCGTTGTACGAGGTAGAACTAGCCATTCTAAAGTTATTATGGGTGTGTTTATATTGGGGTGTATGCGGATTTTGCAAGTGTGAATTTAAAATTCAAGTGGATTTTGATAATTTTGTATTTGTTTGGAGATTTTATAGGGTAACATTAAAGTTAAGATACCATCATCATTTGAAATCGTAGAAAACGTAATGTTTTTTTTGAAATTATCAAAAAAGTATATATTTTTATTGTGGAATGTAGAAATAAAAAAAATGATAGAGAAAAGGATTTGCAAAATCCCCCAAGATCCCATGACAAATAAATATTGAAATTTGCCCGTCCAAATTCTGATGGGCAAAATCTCAATCCAAACATAAATTTGTGGGTGAGTTTTACTTTTAGTTTGCTTGTGCAGATTTTTTGTACTGACTCAATTAAAAATAAACTCTAAACGTATATATATATATATATACATATAAGAGGATATTTTGGCTTGCATTGGGCTATAGTCCAGTGCTGCCCTAATGAAGATCTGTCCATGGTTAGGTTGCATCTTTTCTCTCAACTGTTAAATAAAATCTTTCCTCTTATTCTTTCCAATGTCTCTCCATATATAACTACTCGAGCTTTCATCACAATTGTTACAATGACCTCAGAGCTAACGATCCACTTCTAGCTGCACGATTAATCAAGGAAGATGGTTAACACTAACACTGAACGCATTACAGTGTTGGAGACACATGTTACAACAATTGAAGTGAAAGTTGCCTCAATGGAGAATCAGTTGACTGAAGTATTGTGAGGACAGATCGAGCATAAGGATGGATTAGCGAAGGTGATACATTATTGATTATATCCTATGGGATAATGAGTTGGCTTGAATACATGGGATAAACTATCCACCTATCCCCTGGATAGCCATATCACAAGGTTGAGTGATACAATAACGGACATTTTTTATATCATGGGCTCAAATTTTTCAAGTAAACAAGTTAATTTTGTTGATATGGTATATTATCAAGGCGAAATAAAGACAAGCAAACTAACCTATGAATACATGAATGAGCTAATGAATCTCTTAGTCAGTTTAGGAGTAAACCTAGAATTGATTTTCCTAGATTTAATGGGGATCAACCTAGGCAATGGATCATGAAATGTCATAAGTATTTTAAATTTAATCTTATGCCTGATTATGATAAAATTTTACTGGCTGCTATTAATATGGAAGATGCTATTGATATATTGACTATATTGATGGTAGAGAGAACATGCAATGGAATCAGTTTACATAATTGGTTTTGAATTACATTCGACTCTCAAAATCCTAACCCTTTTCATTTGAAATCAAAATCAAGCAAAAAATATTTCAAAATCAACAAAAAAAAAAAAAAAAAAAAACATGAAACACATTCAATGTTGATATCCCAATATTCATGAAAAAAACCGAGGGTTCGATGTGTGTTGTTCGATAGACCAATCTTTGGTCTTCTTGGTAAGATCTGAATGATTCAATTCAATTTAAATTACGCTTAAATTAAAATTCATTGATATAAGCCAATATCTTAACAGTACATTATGTACTTATGTTGTCAATATCTTTGAATTTTATTGATTTGAATCAAGAATTTTAGTTTTTTTTTTTTTTAAATGTCAAAATCTCTCAAACTCCATCCACAACAATAGAACATCGTTCTTCTTCAATCAATTGAAAACGTAAAAACAATTTGAATTATTTGTTCCCATGATTAAAATGTGTATTCTTTTGTATATATTCACAACTTCTGTACATTACTGAAATTTTAAGAGTATTGTACTTACTGCTTGTATTAATTTAATTGTTTTTTTTTTTTTTTTTTTTTTTTTTTTTTACAGATTTCTATGCAAATTTACAAAAATTGAAGGCTAGGTATCTTCTATAAATTTTACTCTTTTAAATTAGTGTCTCTTTTATGCAATAAATGAGCAGAAACTATACTTGATTTTTTGTTGTTAGTCCATAAGTTATCTAATTTGGTTTTACTTGTCATGATATTTACTTTGCTATATAGATAATTTTGGACAATGAATATCTATGAAGAATGTTGAGTTTTCTGAAATATTCCACTTACAAAAATGATAGTATAATTGATAAGTAGCTGAGATTCATACTGAGAATGTTAATATTTACAAAAAATAACAGAGGTAGAATATAGAAATTTATATCTATAGTGATTCATACTCTGTTTTAGATATATGTAAAGCATATGTGAAGTATAAAATCAGGGAATTTATAGGTTTCTTTTAACTGATGTTCAAAGATTGGGTTTTCTGTAGAAACGATGTCGTTGAGGAGACAAAGAGAGGACGACATGATTGAGATCCGAGACGAGAGTTTGCTTAAAAAGCAAAGAGTAGGTTTTTTCAATTTATATTAAATTCATTTATTGAATTCATGTTGAAAGGATAACAAAAATTCTTTCCTAGGCATTCATTGGATGGATTATCTCAAGTGTAGGTATTTAGCTTTGGCTTAGTTCTTGAATTTTGTTTGATGATTCCACGTGTGCTAGGGGATGAAGAAAAATGTTTATTTGGTCTCTTTTAATGGTTTTGTCTGTGTTTAATTTTTCTTGGTGATTGGATGTTGGACTTTGAATTTCTTATGCAGATGCACTTATTGGATGTGATAACCATTGATTGCATTAGTTTTAGCTTGATTAAATTAGAATTGTTGATTGGATTTTTATTTTTTCTTAGTAATACTAAATACCATTATTTTGTTACTTTTATATATAAAAAGTATATTATCTTTTATAAATAAAAAAGTTTATTACGTAAGATTTTAAAAGTACACACACACATATATATATAAACCAAAATATCATGTATAGCATTTAAAAAGTATATTATCTTAAATGTTAAATATAAGATATTAAAACACAAATAATAATGTTTATTTTATATCTCTTATAAATTTGAGATTGTATTATAAATTTAAGTTAGATTTTAATATATAAATAGTAGCATTTATTTATACATGATATTTTTAAAGTTTCAGTTTAAATGATATTTTTCAGATAATATTGTGGTTATTAAAAATCATGATTGTAATTATTAAAAGTATATTTTTTCAATATTATATATTTGTAATAAAGAAAAAATTTTAAATGTATAATGATAGATTATCTAAAAAGAAAAAAAGAAAAAAAAAACACTTAATAAGAGAACTTAATATGCAAAATTTGAGATTATTTATTATAAACTTAAATTAGATTTTAAAATATAAATAGTAGCATTCATTTATACATGATATTTATAAAGTTTTATACACGACATTTTTCAGATAATATTGTGGTTATTAAAAATCATGATTATGATTATTAAAAGTATTTGCTCCAAAAAAAAAAAAAATGTATTCTTCCAATACTATATATTTGTAATAAATAAAAAAACTCATATATAATGATAGATTATCTAAAACAAAAAAACACTTAATAATATAAATTAATGTCCAAGCATTGTATAAATGACATGTGGCATTTTTGGTCTTTTATATATATATAAATAAAAATATTAGTATATCACACCCCAGTCCCAGAAATGTTTGATAATAAAGTTAGTTTTGAATTCAAATTTCCTTAATCCCGTAATAAGTTATAACAGACTTTGTACGATTATATTGTGTGTAGTGTGTATCCAAACACGTTTGAGAGTGAATTATAAGTTTATAACCCTCTCCATTTGAAATCAAAATCAACTAAAAATATTTCAAAATCAACCAAAAACTCATAGAAACGTTCAATGTTGATATCCCAATATTCATGGAGAAAACAATGGGTTGGATGTGTGTTGTTCGATAGACCAACATTAATACTCAAGAACTGTGAAACGATAGACCAATCTTTGTTCTTCTGGTAAGATCTGAATGTTATTATTTGTTGATTTTCTTTTTCTTTAAGGTTTTGAAATTCTTCGTCTTCGTGCTCTCTTTATATATCCTAAAATTCGATCTGTGAGGAAATTGTATGTCGAATCCTCATTTTTCTGTTTTTTAGAGCTTCTTTTTTGGTGTAATTTTTTGGTTAATGCCTTTGAAATTTATTGATTTAACAGAACTTATGTTGTCAATGTCTTCGAATTTTACTGATTTGAATAAAAATATTTTTTTTTTTAAATGTCAAAATCTCTCAAACTCCATCCACTACAATAGAACATTCTTCTTCAATCAATTGAAAACGTAAAAACAATTTGAATGATTTGTTCCCATTATTAAAATGTGTATTTCTTGTATATATTCACAACTTGTGTACATTACTGAAATTTTTAGAGTATTGTACTTATAAACACCCCTGAAGATATTTATATATATATATATATACCTTTTATCTTCATCCATCGGTGATCAGGTGCTGCTGATTGGGTTTTCGGTAGGAACAATGTCGTCGAGGCCGGGCTCTTGTGCAGAGGTGCGGCGGAGCAGATACAAGATGGCGGTGGACGTCGATGAGGTGCGTAGACGAAGGGAGGACAGTTTGCTTAAAAAGCGAAAAATAAGTCTTCAGCAGCACCAATTCTCGGAGGTTGATTTCTTTGTTTTTTTTTTCACAAAAACTCATGTGAGATGGTCTCACGGATGGTTACCGTGAGACGGAGCTCCATCACCCACAAACAACATGCAAACAACATGTGAATTGTAGGGTTTGGGTGATGGGTAATTGGATCATGGGTTGACCCGTCTGACATAATGCATTAAAATTTTGTGAGGCGGTCTCACAAGAGACTTGCTCTTTTTTTTTTTTCAACTGTTCTGCCTTTAGGAATTTGTCTTCTATTTAAATTTAAATTCATTCATGTTCAAAGGATAACAAAAATTCTTGAATTTTGTTTGATAATTCCATGGGGATGAAGAAAAATGTTGATTTGGCCTCTTTTAATGGTTTTGTCTTGTTAGGTTGTGGTGTTTAATTCTTCTTGGTGATTGCATTAGTTTTAGCTTGATTAAATTTGAATTTGTTGATTGGATTTTTATTTTTTCTTAGTAATACTAAATACCGTTTGATTAGTCTCTTTATATGATACGGTTTAAACTCGTCTACCAAGTAAGTTATACATGATTGATCATAATATTTGTGTTTTGTGCGAGCCTGCATATTCTTCAAGACGTAGGTTGTCTTTTATCATTTTGTGTTTCTCAACATTTGCCCATCCTTATGCACAAGAAGGTGTTGCATGTGTAGGATAAAGAATTGATAAATATTGGTTTGAATGTGAATTTTAAGTTTTCTTTAGAACAAATGTAGAATTTTATTTTATTTACCAATGCTGTTTTACTGGTTATATGCTGGTTTTATTGAAGGTTGTGTCTTATCTTTCCCCTTTTGTTTTGGGAGAATGAAAGTTTTCATTTGAATGCAGTTGGAGAGTCTTCCCACATTGGTCGAGGGCATCTGGTCAAATGAAGGCAGCTTACAGCTAAAAGCAACTATGCAGCTCTGCGAATTACTTTCAATTGGTAAGACTTTATATGCCTCTTTTAATTCTTTGGTTTATTCTGTATGTTCGTTCCATGATGGTTACTGATAAAGGCCTCTTCTTTCTTGATGATTTCTCCTCAAACTAAATTAACAGAAACTAGCCCTCGTATTGAGGAAGTAATAAAATTAGGTGTTGTTCCTCGATTTGTTGAGTTCCTTGAAAGAGAGGACTCCCCGCAACTCCAGGTTTGAATTTTGTCAAGATTTAGTCTAAAAATGATACTCTGTGAGTGTGCTTTATTCTTTGTTGATCACATGAACTCTTACAGTTTCAGGCTGCTTGGGCAATGACTAACATCGCCTCGGAAAACACCTTGGTGGTTATTGAACATGGAGCTGTCCCAATTTTTGTAAAGCTTCTGGGTTCACCTAGTGATGATGTTCGTGAGCAGGTATTTCCTTTCTATTCTATATATTCTTGCTGCAATGAATGATATTCCGCTAACACAAATTACTGAAATATATATAGGCTGTCTGGGCATTAGGAAATGTTGCCGGTGATTCTTCTAAATGTCGTGACCTTGTCCTGAGTCATGGGGCCTTGAATCCTTTGCTGGCTCTGTTGAATGAGAATGCAAAGCCGTCAATGCTGAGAAACGCCACCTGGACTTTGTCAATCTTCTGCAGAAGCGAGCCACTGCCTGTCTCTGAGCAGGTATTGGCTTTTATAGTGTTCAATTGAATGGTATCATTGTATTATCATTATTATTAATCCCTCCATTCCACTAGGTTGTCTGCTTCAGTGCTTCTGTTTCTCATACTGATTAAGAATCCCAAGTATACCCTTATTAATGTTATTAACTGAAAGATGTTTTTTATTCAATGAACCAAAGTAGGGATATATTATGGAAAAAAAAAAGTTAATACAGCTTTAACATGTAACGTAAACTATGATTCTGGGTGTAAGGAATAGGAAAGGTGGACTCTATGCATGATGGTGAGTATTAACAATTTTATTTATTTATTTTGTTGATGGGGGATATATTCGTTTCTTTGCCTCAATATTTTTGTTAGGTAAGGCCCGCACTTCCAGTCCTTGAGCGTCTTGTTCGTTTGGATGATGAAGAGGTACTTGAAGATGCATGTTGGGCTCTTTCATACATTTTTGATGGATCAAAATCAAATGACAAAATTCAAGCCGAGGCAAGTGTCTGTAAACGACTTGTTGAGCTCCTCCGGTGAGTAGATTTGGAAAATTATATGATAACTACTTCTTATATAGCTTTCATCTGCTATGAATTTGCATTTTTGGTTTTCAAGATCAAGAACCTGTTTTGTCATGACAACTTTGAAATTTCGGAGTTGGCTGTGCTAATTTACAATCAATATTGGCTAAATATGCTGTATTTGGGGAGCCTTTGTTAAACTACTTAATTGGTGCGACTTTTTATCACTTTTTAAATTGTGTAGCGGCTGTTATACCTTTTAAAATAACGTACATTTCTTTTTAATTTCTTGTGATGTTTTAATTTATTTCATATTTGTGTATTTTTATGTCTATTTTTTTTATTTTTTTTATTGTATAAATGCTATCTGTGCTCATCTTACAATAGTTTAGAAAATATAACTTCTATATTCAATTTATTAATATAAGTTATTAAGTTTATAGTGTAGAAAAAAAGGTTTTAGATTTAGTAAAACTAGGTTTCAACTATGAAATGCATGGACTTCATTTAGCACTTATCTAATTTTTATTTTATAAGTATTATTATTTTATACGTGTTTGTTGATTTATATATATGATATTTTTTTCTATATTCTTAAAATAATATTTTTCATTGTTTTTAAATTTTTTTTTCATTTGATCTTTAGTACAAAATTGTTAATAACTAGTTCTTTATAAATGTTTTAATTGTTGGAATCTGGATTGGATATTTTCATATATTTCTTTAAAAAGTATAGAATAAATCTAATTTTTATTGCTTTAAGACATTTGTTATGTTCCGATTTTGCCTTTGAGTGTTTTTTTATTAGACTATGTTTATTAGTGACACCAACTCAACCTTTAAGTAAAATATTCATTTCTCTCTTACGTATACACAACCCAACCTAGTTCCAACATTTTTATACTTTATTAGTGAAACCAACCCAATCCAATATTTTTTCTCAATATTTAATAATTGTATATTATTTTGGGGGCCTTTTTATTATATTTAAAAGATGTAAGAAATAAATGAAAAAATATTTGATATTCCACAATTATAATAAGGAAATTATTTTACCATACTTTTAAAATAACATATTAACACAATAACTAAATCAAAATTAATTTTGGGAGTTTGAAAAATACTTTAGATTGTTTGGATCCATAATAGAAAATGATAGAAATTAGATGAGGAAAAAAATAATGAATTTTAATTTTTTAATTTTTTTTTTAAATAAAATTTCTTTTCAATATCAACAATTTAAATTATATACATATAAAATCTATCATCACCAATCGAATGGTGACGCGTCACAAGTGGATAAAAAAAGGGTTGTGTTGCAAGATTGTGACATTGTTCACGTGACCAATATCATGACACTCATCCAAATTTTTCATTATTTTATTATTGAAAATTTTATCATCTAGCTATGACATTTTACACAAGCGGTTGATGTCTAAAATACCACCATCCTTATAATGTACAACCTAAAATACCACTAAATATAACAAAATATCCAAAACTAACATGAATTATAATACTATACCCCAAACTACCATAAAATAATGATTGTCGAATTTTGACTTTAACTAACTTCCAAAAATCATTAATTTTTCCCTTTTTGTCAACCATCCATTCCATATATTTAATTAGATTCGGATAAAACGTATACTGATCAATATCAGACCCAACATGTTTCTGTATTTAAATAATTCTTTTTGGGATGAACTAAAGACACCACTTAGATTTCATGCGGACGCCAAATTGTCGTTTAAAATGATTAGCGATAAGGTTATTATTCCTAATACGAGGTTGTAGGACTCCTTAAATGTTGTCTCTAATAAATGTTGTAGCCTGCTTGCAATAACCTGTCTCAGTAACATGTTTGGTGCTGTATTTTGTTTGCTGCTATATTTTGAAATAGAATACTGATTAACTAAATACTGTTCAATTGTATCCTGAAATACTGAATATCCCGATGCTGAATGCTGAAATTCTATATATTTTTCCCCTTACTTCCTGCATCCTTTTCAGAGAAACTTATCTCCTTCCATACTTCATAGCTTGATTATCCTAAGCTCATTTCTTAACATAGAAAACATTGATTCACATAAGGGTTTTGTGAATATATCTGCTAACTGCATATCAGTATGCACTTTCTCAAGTACAATATCTTTCTTCTCTACATGATCTCTTATGAAATGATGTCTCCATCAATGTGTTTTGTCCTTGGGTGAAAAATAAGATTGTGTGTTATAGCAATGACAAATATTATCACACAGAATGGGAGTCTCTCTTTCGGTTATCCCATAATCCTTTAATTGTTGTTGTATCCACAAGATTTGAGAACAACATCTTCCTGCTGCTACATACTCTGTTTCAGCAATCCATGTTGCTATGGATGTTTACTTTTTTGTAGAACCAAGAAGCTAGCCTTTCTCCTAGGAATTGACAACTACCGCTAGTGCTCTTTCTGTCAATTTTACATCTTGCAATGTCTGAATCTGATTATCCTTTGTGGTTGAAACCTAGATACCATAAGCTAACATTTTGAGTACCCTTCAGATACTTAATAATACTTGGCTTGATTATAAAAATCTCATTGTCTAGTTGTTTGACTTGTAGACTAAGGAATAAACTTAATTCTCCTACCATGCCCATCTCAAACTTTTTCTGCATGAGGATTGAGAATTTTTCACATAAATCTTTGTTTGTAGATCCAAAGATGATGTCATCCATATATATTTGCACAAGCAGTATACTGTCTCCGTTCTATATCCTAGAAAGAGTTTTGTCTACTCCCTTGTTGGTCCCAAGTGGTCAGAGGTTCAGAGGAAGGTGAATGAATCTCTATCGATTTTTCGTTCTTTTAATTTTTTTTACATGAAATAGGTTCCTGTTCTTGTGAGGAAGCAGAAACCTGACTCGGTCAAAAACCTGGCTGTAAGCTGAATCAGGTTTCTTCCCGATTATCACAGTATGCACAACGGAAATGTAACGATAGAGTTTCTCGTTGAAAAATAGTTTTCTTTAAAGTATGCTTTTATCAAAACCTTTTATGCAGTACACTGATGATGTATGCAGTAGTTTATATCAATGCAATACAACAGGTAAGATAAAACAAGTAAACACTTAAGGCTTATAGTGGTTCGAAGGTGGTGTAAATCTTCTACATCCACTCTACTCCTTTCCAAAAGAGGAACTTCGTTAAGTCAGTTTGATTTACAAGCCTCAGCTTTACAAACTTCTTCCTAACAAGTTTACAAACCCACACAGGGTACACAAATCCCACAGGGATAACTTAGCAAGGACTACGCCTATCAACTAAGTACACCAAACACAACCCAAGCATACATCACGGAGGTTACAAAAGTATATAAGTGTTTTTTTTTCAAATGGTGCGACGAGAAGATAGTCTTGATGATATTGAGCTCAAATGCTTGTAGTGACTGCTTCGTAGGTTGAGTGATTGAACTTTTATCTTCTTTTGAATGCAGGAGGATTGAAAGAAGATAGCAATGATTTTGTGATTTGAAATAGTAGCTCAAAAGTGTTCAGTACCCCCTTCAGTCATCCCGTCCTTCTATTTATATCGATAGGAAAAATACCCGTTGAAGAGAGGCATTGTCCTTGCAACGTTCCAAAATGATCTTCATATCTTTTACATTTAATGCGTCTAAGGTGATTTGACATTCTTCTCTGCTCCGCATTAATGGCGTCACTCCGTAGCTGTAGACTTTTGCAGAGCTGCAGGTCCAGGTGTCGCAACCTGATTGGCTTAGCATCGACTTCTATCTACTGGTAACTTTGATCAGCAGCTGATCCTCGTATAGAATTGAAGACAAACCTCAGATAGAAGTAAAGAGCCGTATTCTTCTTCAGGATGCTGATACTGCTAACTGATTTGTGTCTTTGAATTTGATCTTCATCTACTTTCTGTTCTTCATATTGCTTACTGTTTCTGATTAGCTTCCTAATCCAGAGTAGCTTCCTGTTCTCACAAAATCTGTTCAAACAGTTTTCTCCTTTTGAAGTAAGATACAAGCAAAGAGCTTCCTATCTTAGAAACCTGTCATCTACGATTCCATTTATAAATTATAGAAATGGGTGGTCTAATTTTCTATAAGAAATTACATTGTCTCATCAAAACTATTCATGAAATATCCCAACAATTTTCCCTTCTTCATGATGACAAAACCCATAAGAGAAAACAATAAGTAGTAATAAATGTAATCGTGAAAAACGCAAGAATAGTGTTTTTACAATACAAAGCAACACATCAGATGATATTGTAAGGAAAAACAGATTACTTATTACCAAACAGCTTCTTGACTGATTCATGACTTGAGCTCCGTTGAGGCTGTTTGACTTTGGGTGATTCATATCCTTTCCACTAGTTTATAATGGAATCCTGGTAAGATTTCTCCACCTGTTTCTTTATCGCAGGATATATGAGCCAAAAATCCTGGCAGTAGAGAGCCTATTTTCCTTCTTTTACCCTGTTAATTAGAGTCTGTTGCCATTGCAATCTCCCTTCTCTGGTTAGCTCTTCATACTTCTTCAGAGCTTTTTTACAATTTGAATAGTTTTTGAAGAAATGGAGTTTGCAAAGTTCTCTGAAGTATCTGAGATATTCAGATCTCTTGAATAGACGGATTTCTATCCATGGGCAGAAGGACTTTCTGAAAGATGGCCATGTTCAGTAAGTGGGATCGATCAGATTTTCCGGTTTCTGATCAAGCAAGATATAAATTTCTGTTGGAACATGAAACGAGCAACTTGAGTGCAGAATTTTTGGAGGAGAGAGAAAGAGATTCCTCTGCAAGTAAAGGAGAAATTGAACATACACAGCAACTCGGATGAGTCTCACAAAATCACTTCACGGCCTACGTACAACAAGCAATTCTTCATTACCCCTTCTTCAAGTAAAATACCAAATAGCACAATTCCTCTGCAAGTTAAAATGCAAAAACAACTCAATCAACAAAAATAACACAAGCAGATGAACTCAAATGAATGAAACAGCAGAAAATTCGACCGAAGAAACGAGCTATTTGAGTGCAGAATTTTTGGAGGGGAGAGAAAGAGATTCCGCTTAAAAGCACTCTCTCAGTAAACGACAAAAAAAAAAAAACTCGCGCACACACACAAAGAGCTGCCCCTCAACAGTCTGCAAAGAATGGTGTCTTGCGTCCTCGTTTTCGAAAAAAAAAAAGTACCGTCCTTTTCCCGGGAGAGTGTTAGAAGTGTGAGCAACATAAATTTAAAAAGACGTAAATATTATAACCTCATATTTTTAATATGTTTTATAACAAAAATATTATTTCATGAAACATAAATATATATTAACTTATTTTTTATATACGTGAATATATTATTTTTATTATTATTCAACTTGTTTATTTTTTAAGACACAAGTATTTGAAATAATAATTTCATTATGATATCTGGAGTATTATTTTTAAATTTAAATAAAATTAAACCTCAATATTTATATTTATATATGAAATAATTTTTTTGTTCTAAACTAAAATCAATAAATATGAGGTAAAATAAAGTAAAAAGAATGTAAAGTGTACAAATAAAATATTTTATAATATTAATAGTTTTATTGTATCCAAAAAAAAAAAAAAAACATTAATGAGTTATATGTACCTAAACATAAATATTAATGGTGTTGTTGTGCCTAAAAAATCATTAATAAGTTACCTGCACCTAAGAAGATTAGAAGAAACATTAATGGGTAATTTGATCATTTTTCCTAGAATAAATTACATCTATCATCCTTCAAATTTAATAAAATTATCGAAAAAAAAAAAAACTCTAAAATTTGTAAAAATTACAATTAGACATCTTTAATGATCAGACTTTCGATATACTATCCTTTTACAACTTAAAATATGATACAATATAATAAGATATAGATAAAAAATGAATGAAGTCCAATTAAATTACTTATAGAAATGGATCGAAACATTGCGCAAGTATTTTAGTTCATTGTTCAAAGATTTAGTAAACAAATTTATAAATGTTGTCAACTATTTGGTAATTTAATATATAAAACCTCCTATAGTTTTAGTCCACGATAATTTATAATCATGGTTAAATAAGTAGAGCAATTCTTTGTCTTTTCTTAAGCAGGAGAAATTCTATTTAATTATAATATCGAGAGATTTATATTAATAGCAGTACGAAAAGAAGTTTAGTTTTTTTCTTTTACGGATCAAATGAAACTATACAAAGAGTAACAATTTTGCTATGATATGGTAGTATGAAATGAGTAAAACACAAAAATAATTGTTTACGTTTAGGTTTATTTATTACGTTTATATCATAATCATGTCAACCAAAAGACATTGAAATTTAGAGCAGTACTCATTCTTATTGTAACTCATACAAAATAATACATAAGAAATGAATTGTGTGAATTCTTATATAACACGAAAAAAAATATTATATATAATTAATTGTATTGGTAAATTAGGATAATTCTATTTACAGTCATAAAATTTCTTATTACAATATTAATGAATCATAAATGATAAATTTTAAGTTGAAATAATAAATTCTAATTAATAAATTAATAGAACCATAAATGATGTTTTAGAGAGTAGATGACACATGACATTTAATGGCTAATTATTTGTATTTACAAAAAAAAAATTATATATATATATCTTATATAGAACTAAAATTATTTGTATTATTAAAATTATATTCATATTATCTTTATGTTTTTAAGATTTTTATATTTATTAATTATTTTTATACTATTCATGTATTTAATTATTATTATTTTTTTGCTATTTTTTATATTTTTATTTTATATTCAATTTTAATTTCTTAATTAATATTTTATATTTTTCCTAAATAGTTTAATATATTATTTACACAATTTTATATAAGAATTTAACTTTAGGAAGTTAACTTGTGAAAAAATAAAATAAATAATGATAATTGTCAAAATTAATAAAAAATCATTTATTTCCTTGTAGATAAGAAAACATAATATCATGGGGTAGGAAAGAATGTCTAATCCTTCATTAATATAATACCAATTCCCGTGGGAATCATCATTCCCGCTTATAAAACATACCAATTAAATTAAGAGTAGGTCTCTTGTGAGACCGTCTCACGGATCGCCTTCCGTGAAACGGATCTATTTATTAACCCAAACCAAATCAAAAGCCCAACCCAAATATAAAGCAACTAAAGCTCAACCCAAACAGCAATCCAATTATACAGCAAACCCACAGCAAGCCAAATTATACAGCAATCTTTCCCGTCGCATGCACCAGAAAGAAACGCCACACGTCGCACGCAGCAGACCGTTGGCTCGTCGCACGCAGACCGTTGGCTCATCGCACACCGTCGCACCATCGACCAGCGAGAAGAGCAGCGTCATTCAGGTGAGATTTCAACTTCAATTACTTGAACATGGTGGCTTTAGTAAATTAGACTTTTCCCCAATCTTAATTTGATTTTATTGTTCAGAACATGGAGAGTTGATGATTGCATGTACAATTAGTGGTCAAAATCATATTCTACAATGGAGGAAACTGATGTAGTTCAATATATTGGAGGTAAATCATTCTAAAAATTATACTTGAATACAGAGTACTACTTGAATCACATACTTATAACCCGAACTCTCATACTTATAGCATAAAGTTTCATACTTATGTCAACAGATTCTTATACTTAAGTATAAGATAAAAATTCACATACTTATGGTACGAAATCTCATACTTATGGTACGAAATCTCATACTCAAGCATGTAACAGTTGTACATGTATTAATACTTAAATATAAGATAAAAAATTTCATACTTATGGTACGAAATCTCATACTTATGGTACGAAATCTCATACTCAAGCATGTAACAGTTGTACATGTATTAATACTTAAATATAAGATAACTAATTTCATACTTATGGTATGAAATCTCATACTTATGGTACTAAATCTCATACTTATCAATTTTACAGCTGTACATATACTTAAATTTAAGATAAAAATTCATATACTGATAACCAGAAATCTCATACTTATAGCAAGAAATCTCATACTTATGGTACGAAATCTCATACTCAAGCATGTAACAGTTGTACATATATTAATACTTAAATATAAGATAAAAAATTTCATACTTATGGTACAAAATCTCATACTTATGTCAACAAATTACATACTCATCAATGTAACAGTTGTACACATACTTATACTTAAGTACGTATAAGATAAAAATTCACATACTTATGACATGAAATCTCATACTTATGTCAACAAATTACATACTCAACCATGTAACAGTTGTACATGTATTAATACTTAAATATAAGATAAAAAAATTGCATACTTATGGTACGAAATCTCATACTTATGTCAACAAATTATGTCAACATATTTAAGGCTGGCATGCAAATTGGTTGGTCAAATGCTTGGAGTTTAGGTGCGACGGTGCAACAAATTATATTTAAGGTGGGCATGCAACAACAATTCTTGTGCGGGGGTGCGGCATAATTGATTTGGGCCGGTGGGTATATAAGGCTTGTGGGTATATTAGGCTTTTAGGTTGGGTTGGGCTTTAATTTTAGTTTTAATTGGCTTGGGCTTTATTTTGGGTTGAGTCAAATAGATCCGTCTCACGGAAGAGGATCCGTGAGACGGTCTCACGTGAGTCTTTGCGTTAAATTAAATATGAATGAAGATAAGAATGATGATTCCATTCTCATCCCAATCCATCGTAAGGATTAATTTTTTTGACCATTTTCCCTATAACAAATTACATCCATCATCCTCCAAATTTAATCAAATCATTAACACACAAAATTCTAAAATTTGTAAAAATTATAATTAGATATCCTCAACGATCAGACTTGCGACATACTATCCTTTTACAACTTAAAATATGATATTAGTATAATAAGATATAGATAAAATATGAATGAGTTGGAATTAAATTACATATAAGAACTAATAAGTGCCATTTTCACACTTTCACTACAATAAACATTATTCTTGATTAGGACTTGATCAGTTCATTACATATATCAGCCTGTAAATAAATGTCTGATAACAATGCATTGATCATCTTTTCTGCCTCAAAACAAATTGTGTAAAGAGTATAGTTTTCACATAAAAATGCTACAACAAGAGCAGTGCATTATACAATCATGAATCTTATACAACACCATTTTCACCACCTTTTACGCCGTCTACCGTACCAGTATGCGAAGGCTGCCACCGATGCAGCCACCGCGACCCCGGCAGCCGCATGCCACCCGTACACCGGTTTCTTGACAACAATACTCGAGCCACCACTCTCCATTGGCTGCGGTGAAGACGGAGGAGGTTTCCTGCTCACGGACAATGCGAACCCCAAACCCTGGCTCTCGAGCTCGGCCAAGTCCTCGATTTTGGGTTTAAGCCTCGTTGCCTGGGCTAGCGCCTCGTACTGTTCTTTCGTTCCACCCTCGAGGAAAGACCCGATCAGATGGCCCTTGTTCACCCAGTAAGCTCCGAAAGTATTCCCGGTGAAATCCCCGAAATGGATGGCTTCGCCTGCGTTGTCCCCGTAAAACTGCCAAGATAGTGTGAAGACTCTGGAGTAGAAGAAAGGGAGGTAGTCGAGTTCACCGGCATTTTCAGGTTCCATGATGGCGGCGACTGCATGCCTTGCCGCCTTTCGTGCAGAGTCAACATGCTCGAGCCTACGTGTTTCGCCAACTATTTTGACTGGAAAGGCGGCGACGTCCCCGACTGCGTAGACCGAGCTGTTGCTTGATTGCAATTTGCCGTTTACTTTGATTCCGCCCTTCTCCATGGTTAATTGACCTTCGAATAGACCTGTGTTTGGACGAATGCCTATACCTATCACGACCATATCTGCAGGAAGCTTGCTCCCATCTCGGAGATTAACAGCTGTGACCTATTAGAAAAGCCGATCAGTAGATTTGATTAGAGCAAACGTCCAATAACTGCAAGGATAATTATATGTAATTGTTGTAATAATGAAACAAAACCACCATCTTCAATTCATTTCAATCCTTAATCGACTACGATGACAAATGACTTATTTGAAATGGTTCATTATTTGAGTTCATAGCATTGGGATGACCAGATAAGTGATGCTATCTGCAACAACCACCAACTACCTTACTGTAATATTGATTCAGGGAAAAAAAAAAAAAAAAAGTCCCGAAAAGAGAGTCAAATTTCATCGAGTTTTTTTTTTTGGTTGAAACAATTATTCTAAAAAGTATAAGGTATACTCTTTTTGGGGACAGAGGGAGTAACATATAATGGAATTCTTTTCCTCAAACTTTCACTACTTTTAAGGGTAATAACATGAATATATAAGATAATTTTTCTTTCAGACTTGCTTCTCAAACTCCATACCATGTCAAAGTGGATACATATTATCGGACGGATGGAGTGTTATCTTGAGTATCTCGGAAGCTAGAGGGCATTTAAAACAGTAAAAGGGTGAAATCTTTTTACCTTCCCATCAGAGTTAAAATCAAATGATGTCAACACAGTTCCTTTGATAAACTTCACCCCTTTGGACTGGTAAAATTCTTCATAGTAGCTAGCAATCTTGGGGGTAAATAAGCGGGCCACTGCAGAAATAAAACATCCAAATGATCACATAGAAAGATTAATGAGCATAAACCTTCAACTCGTATAACTTAGATGAGTTTTCCTACTTCAAACAGAGAGACAGACAGACAGAGAGATAATCATAGTAATAAAAGATGTAGCATTAAGCAGCAGCAACACTTTATAGAAAGATCACAAATTCACAATCTATCACTGCATAAAGTATATTTCTAGCATAACATATCCCGCAGCAGCCTGACCAAAATAATAAAATTTGAAGCATAAAAATGAAAATGAAGAATAAAAGAAGAATAAGAAAATTACTTACTACAGTGTGCCTCTGGAAAAACCATGGTCACATTCAATTTGTTTATCACCAAAGATGCAGCACATTCCATTCCAATGTAGCCGCCACCAATAACAACAGCATTTCCACCACTACAAGATTGCATCACATCTACAAGTCTGTCCGCATCAGCCAAGTTCCGTAAATAACAGACATTAGCTGCATCTAAAGCATTTACTCCAAACTCTTCAAGCTTTAAAGCCTATAAATAATGAGCCACCAATAAGAGTCATAAGCTTTGTTGTTTTCTCCCAGATCTGGTAAAGATATATCCACCCAAGTGAGATTTTAATGTTGAATTTGATCCAATATAAGTTGTACCACGCAGTAACCTTCAGAACAATGTACACTTGCTTCATTATGTTATGATTTTTTGTTAATTCAACCATATGCATAAACATAAGTTCTGAAGTTGGCAATTTTAACTCTATGTTGGAACATGAGACTGCATATGCTGCAAATTCTAGTTGAAGTTGTAAATTGAAGTTAACCTATGGTTTTTCATGCAATTACGTTATGTTTTAGAAGTCACCAAAACTGGACAATAAACAACTAGGATATAACACACTAATTTTCATAAGCACATGCAAAATATATGTTCCATACGCTATTTCTCATGAAGCTAGTACCATCTCAGAGTCTGTTTCAACTGCAGACGAAATTACACGGCTTCCCACCCATTGAAAAAAAAAGACTATAATATGCCTCATAGTTGGCCAAGTATCTATTACGAGCATTCCACTTAAACAACATGAGGCTCAACAAATCCTAAATCCATTTCTTTTGGTTTCAAAGAAATCCACCTCAATATATTATTTACCAAGACCGTAAAAACATACATTTTGTCAAGCACAAAAGTACCAAGAATACCGAAAATGAAAAGCTTCAGTACCCGAGCACCTGTTGCAACAATGAGATATTTGAAGCTTATGGTTTCTCCTGTTGCAGTTAGTAGTGTCTTCCGCCTAACATCAGCAGACTTGACTAGAGTTCCAAGAATCAATTCTATACCTGAAGAATCACATTTGCAGATGTACAAATCTTAAGTACAATACATCACCAATTAAAACAAAGAAATATTCCAGAAAAACTCAAAGCAAATGTTTAGTAGAATTGGATTATTGGAGCTAATGTCCGAAATCTAGGATTTGGTTAGTTTTATTTTTTGGCCAAGCATTTGAGACTGTGAATTACTAGAGATTTACTATAGACAACAATGCCATTAAGATAGACAACAGGAAGTAAATCAATATAGTTATTAGTTATAGAACACATCACTCGTCAAATTATAGAAGGTCATTTGTCAGTTGTAGCGATTTTTCCGGAAGTTCAAATGAGAACATATTTTTCCGATATATCAAGGCAGGCACCCTAAATGTTCCCTCTTCCCCAAACTTATATCATCATAGTGCATACATTTACATACATTTCAATTGTGGCACAAATTAAATACATGTACATTCACATTCTCTAATCTTTACATTTATGTAAAGACATAAGTAATCAGCTATTATTATATTAATATAAAACAACATAGAAAATGTTCATTACCAGAAACACAAAACAAAACTAAGACCAAACCTAAAAGAGAACCCCAAACATCTATCTTTTTTTACATGTCCCCCATATTATTTTCATACATCTGGATAAACCAAACAAAGACCTTATTTCTCTTAATTTCTTGTAAACATTTGCCACAAGGCAGCAATTGCACACCACCCACACCTACACAAATCTAAGGGAAATAGTGTGTCCTGAGAAGGAAAGGAGACCAAGTTCATCCAGTTGGGGAGCATTTTTACTAGGATATCAAGAAATGACAATGATCATATTCAGAGGGGGGTGAGACTAAGAACGTAATAAATGTTGTGAAGAAATTTAGTTTTCCGTATTCTTCAGGAAGTAAGTTTGACACCAGCCAGGCTCTCTTGGATCCATCTCTCCCGACAGCAGCCTTAGCTTGAGCAAATGCTTGTTTAACCGACTGAAAAGTACCCAAAAAAAAAAAACTGCTGTATCAGAAACTTACCATTTTCCTTGTACCATTTTGGAGCCAATCTTTCCTCATTGGTACCCACACAACAGTGAAATGAAGGGAGGCGGGCAGGATCTGCATGTAATTAAAAGTAGAGAAGGTTAAATCACATAAAATATCAAAATCCACGTATTCACTCAGAATACTATAGAAGAATATTAACAACTTTTGATGCATCATTATAATAGAGATGTTAGCAAATGTACAGGGCAAAACTATATCCACAAAAAGAAATCAGTGAGCATGCCTTAGAATATTTAATCTGAAAAATAATTATCGCATAAGTGTCCTTCTGCAGCTCGAACAACATAGACCCCCCATTTTTTGGAAGAAAATGACTTCATAACTTCAAAAATAAAAATGTACTTCCCTACAAATATAATTTCAATGGTGGCCATGACCAGAATTTTGATTCTACATTCTGAAACAGAAGTCATATTTATGATTCCAGACACCCAACATTTCATTTATATGAATTTTCAACCAGCTACTATGTTCTCCCACCTTTTGGTTTGCAGATGCAAGTATTTGGCTTTCAATCCATCGTACAACAGTACAAGGTAAACATATTGCATGTTAAGAAGTGTGTGTTTACAGTTCATCATAAAGGAAATCTGAGACACTGCTCTAGGAGCGCTGAGGGAATTAATACCTTCTGGAAGTAAGCAACCTTTGCTCAATGCAGGTCTTTCATAGGGTGCAACCTGTAAAGTATACCAATATGAGTAACAAGTCAGAGTATACTAGATATGTAATCCAGTCAAGTATCAAACAGTACGTGCATAACAGCACTTGTTACCATTTCTAACCTTGATCTTACCTAATCCAAAACTTTATAACTATTCAAATGGCATACTACAATTTCTCGAACCATGAAATCAATCATCAAATAATCTGTTCTTCATTCATTAGAATGTAAGGCACTGATTGAATAACGCTGAAATGAGGCCTTAATATTCACTGAGCATTTGCCCAAAAAATAAAAAAGAAAGAAAGAATGAAAACTAGCACAAGCACACATAATGATTGCTATTTGCTTAATTCACAAATTTACTGTATACCCAAAGCCACCCCAAAATCAAAATTTTCTATAGGTTCTCTAGTTTTTGAGATTGTTGGAGAAACAAAAAAAAAAAAAAGACAACCACTATATGGAACTAACCATGCCACAGAAGACTATAGAGAGATGGACTGTCAAGAATGTACAGGAGGTGGGCTGAGCAGTCAGTCAAATCTAGTATGGATCATACGTGGATGTCATTAGAGTTGGCAGCTCTTCTAAGGTCCCTCATTTGAGGTCCTTGGGGAAGAGGATCAAGTTAACCCTGATGCACAATCTCTATTCACCCTTTTGAGCGATATGAAGTATGAACCAAGAAAAGGGAAGGAAAATCCATAAACCGACCCCATCATCTCTATCCTGTAGGAACTAATAGATCCTGAGGATTCATCCAGGTGGCATGGATGTACAAGCTTCCACTCATCTCTTTCTAATTACATCTAAAATCCTTCCAACTAGGGGAATTGGAACTTGAAGGTGATTTCATTAATAACCAAAATAGATTTTAAGCAGTTCTCTTTCAGACAAATACGAGCTTTTTGATCAAACATTAACTAGCAATTGTGAGGACTAACCTAACTAGCTGCATCACGTGTTTTGGAGCAAATTAACTCAACTACTCAGGGACCACACTAGGGATTCAATTGTGTGTTTCTAACAACTGAGTTGTCAGTAGGATTGGAAAACCATAACAAAGACCAACAAAATTCCTATAATCCGAGTTGGTGAGAAGAGAATTACTCACAAAATTCGAAACTCAAGCAGCTGTAACTAGTTTAGTTAACAACAATAAACAAACAAAGAAATCTAAACCACACAACTCCGTTTTCCGTACTCAATCAGGTTTTAGAAAGCGGAATTCAATGCCATCACAATCAAATTCAAATTGTAGGCGAAGAATTAGAACTCCAGTATCACAATTGATAAATGTTTCACCAACAAAACACTATCGCAGTACAAAACCAATAAATGCAGGCAACAATCAACAATATTGACTAAGAGAGTGTCGCTCCTCACGGATATAACAACACACACACGCACACACACGCGCGCGCACACACACACACACACACACATATATATATATATATATATATATATATATATATATAGAGAGAGAGAGAGAGAGAGAGAGAGAGAGAGAGAGAGAGAGAGAGAGAGAGAGAGATTACAGGCTCTTCCGAGATGATGCAGAGTTCACCATTGGCGACGCCTCTCTTAACGAATTCATGGGCGGCGTAGCCAGCTGCGACGCCTCCTCCGATTATCACGTACACAAACGCGCGCCCCATTCCTGCTGCACGTCAACCACTCTCTCCTCTCTCTCTCTCTCTCTCTCTGTACACCAGACTAGAATTTCATCCTCTCTTGAAAGTTGAGCCACCTCCTCTTACTATATTGCTTGCTTCATATAACTACCAATTTGACTTTTCTTTTTCTTTTATTTTCTGTAATTAATTTTTCAAAAGGAAAATAAATTTTTCTCTATTTCAAAATAACTATTACTTTAACAAAACAAAAATTATTTAAATTTGTCTCAATTTGTTGATTATAAAAGATAAATTAATTTATTTCTTCCAAATTTGCTTCTTATCGAGAACGATAATTTTACAGAATACTTGGTGATTGATACATATGAATGCAAACAAATTTTGTCGAATGGATTTATATGGGTGTAAATATTAATATGAAAGTTTGTATGTTTAAATGTTAAATTGTTGTTAATTTAAATTTATGTAAATTTCCATTAAGATGGACAGAATTATAATTGGATTTTATTATGTGTCACACTATTGTCTTATTGATAAACTACCCAAAGAAATGGTTTTTTTTTTTAAGTCAATTATAATTCTAATTAATATTGTAATGCCATAAATGAGATATGAAAGAGTGATATCTAAGTGGGCTAATGAACTTTTCCAACAATTTTGATAATAATTCGATTAGTTGTCAAACTTATTTATTTAAACTTAAAGATAGCAACTAATAACTTATAAGAAAATAAAACCACTTGCCAACCTCAGCCCAATAGTTGTCCAATTCATTGAATTTTTTTTTATTAAAAAAAAAAGGTATTGGATTTCTTAATTGGACCAATTTAATTAGAAACAGAGCACAAATGACAAACCCATTCAACATAAATCAAATAACTAATAAAATAGTGTATCCAATCAACTATTTATCTATTAAATGATTTTAAGGAGTAAGAGATTTACTAGGATATTTTGAGTGCATGTGTCTTTCCTCTTTTTTTTTTTTTTTTTTAATTTCTTGAGTTTGGAGGATTTTTACCAGAGAGGCCTCAAAGTCATGATTTATTTGTACAACATCAGATAGAAAAAAAAAAAAAAAAAAAACAATTGGGTGATTATATATAAATGAGCACTTATCTATTTTCCATTTTTGTTAGGATTTTGTTTTATTTTATTTTACTAGTACAAGGTCCGTGTATATTATACAGTTTTAAATAAATTGAATTTAATAAACAAAAAAACTTAAAATATTATTTATATTTTGTATTATATCTATCATTTAAGTCAATATTAAATATATTATAATTTATGTGTAAATAAAAAATATTTTATACATATTAAAATATTTTTAAATTTTATTTGCTGATTTTGAAATTTTAGATTTAGTATTACCTTAATAATATTATTATTATTTCTAAGTCGTATATTTTATTTTTGATTTTTAGAGAAAAGTAATTTTCAAATTTTCTAAAACATTTTTCATCATATATTTAGTTATATCTTTATTAATATATTTTTTCAAAATTTATTTAAGATTTCGAAATAATTGATATTCAAAGTCTACTATTTTTTCTTATATTTATTATATCGAAAGTTATTTAATAGTTCATCATTTCATAATTACCGCATTTTCTAACTTTACATTTTTTTATTATATTTAAAATTAAAAACCAAGAAAACTGAAAAGAAAAAACAATAATACCGTCCATTTATTTTTAAAATAATTTCACAAAATGAAATATTGGCATTATCACAATGAATAAATTTGATGGGATAGAATAGAAACATGAAAGCCACTAATCCCAATCAAGACAAATTTATGATGGGTTGAAATTGTCATTTTATTAGAAGATCATGATTTTGTAGGGCTATAATGGTCTTTTCACCAGATGATCACCATTTTGTTAAATTACAAGTGGCTTCTCGTGCGGCTAAATTATGGATGAGGCTTTTCGCCTCTACCACCCATACCCTCAATTTCGCTTGGACATTATCCTTTTCTTTTCTTTTTTTCATAATTTAATTATTACTTGGATATTATATTTTCTTTTTTACCAATTATGATTTATGATATAAAAAGTAATTATGTATACACAGTACACACAAAACATATAAATCATCAATAATTATATAAATAAATAAATAACTAAAATAAAAGGTATAGATAGTTTTCTGTTTCGTCCATTTTTCGTAATGTTTATTTTAATCCTCCCTCGTATACTATAATTTAATTAAAATTTATTTGTGTTTTCAAGCTCAATTAGAACTCTAAAAAATAATCTAACCAGTTAAAAAATAATAATTGTTCCCACGTACAATGTACATGATCTAAAACTATGATAAATATATATTAATGTAGATGTATATAATGCATGAGTTATATTTTCTAATAGAGATATCTTGAATAAAAAATTGATATTCTTTTATTATCTAAAATGTAAAAGTTTCAGTTTCGATTATTAAAAAAAAAAAAAAAAAGATTTGTAACTACCTATCATTATCGTGAATCGAGGGTGAAAGTAGGTTATGTCGCATCTTCCATCCTTGATTTATGATAGTAGCAGTGATAAATGACAAAATTGATGATGATTTTAGACGGTCTCATTAAGGTACATTGCGTCGCAACTAGCATTATAAAATAAAGTCGATATTATATTTGAAATTTTTCCAAAGTTGATCCAAATTATTTATATAAAATTTTATGTTGTAATTGAAAAATTAATGTTTTTTTATATGTAATTATCCCTTATTTTATCATGATTACACAATTTACAATTTAATTTTATTAACTATTTTTGTAGTATTTTATTACAATTACATATAATATATATTATGTAAGGAAACACTTACGTGTTTATTGCCTACCGTACGTATGTTTTGAATAAAATAATGAAAAGAAATGGATATTATGTTTCGTCTCTACCACCCATACCCTCAATTTTGCGATACACTAATGATGAACATTTTAACAGATTAGCATATAAGAGTATGATTGTATTAGATACTAATATACATGAATAATTTATTGGCATTCTTCCACACGAGAATTAACTATATATGTTGATTCATGAGATCGAATGATTCTAACAAGTTAAATCTAATCGTATAGAGATAAACTTGTTTATTGCTTTGTAAATAAGTGCTTGAATATAGAAAATTCAGAACTTCTTTTCATCAACAATACATATAAAGTAAAATTAGCAAATCTAATTCGTTGATATATTTTTGATTTATTAACTGGAAAACTTAAGTACAAAAGTTTATTACTATGGTTGACAAGAGAGTGAGAATTGTACAGTACATTTTACAACTTTTTCTATTTTAAATATTATTAATTTTTATATATGAGCATGACACGCGTTATTACGTACGTACGTTATATACACATTAAAATTCACTAATATATATATATATATATATATATATCTTTTTTTTTCTTTTTTTTTCGATTTCAAAATAAATGTCAATTCTAATTTTTTGTCAAGATAAAAATTGGATAAATATATCATTGACTTATCAAGGAATTTATGATTCCATATTGATAAGAAAATGAAATTAATATCATAAAAGATATAATATTAAATCCCTAAATTTTACCTAAAAAATATTAATAGGAATAATTTGAAAATAAAATTTTATAAAATTTTAAAACAACACTTAATTTGAAATAAATTTTAATTATTATGAATGGTGAGAGTACATAATGTGTGTGTATATATATTCTCAATAAAAAATATTCTTACAATAAAAAATTAAGATAATGTGAATTTGGATAGGACTTAAGGGTAGAACTAGGAACCTGTCGAACTCCACAATGTTGTCCAATTTTATTTAAGCAGTTTTAATAATGTTATCCAATTTTATTAAAGCAGTTTAAAAAAAATACTAGCAGCGCATTCGTTGCACGCGATTAAATATATGAATTATCTATTTTATTATTAATATTATTATTATATTTATATTATTTTAATTTATATTTATAGTCAGTAGTCCAATTCAAATTAAGAAAAATAAACAAAATAAACGGATTTTTAAAGTAATGTAATTGATTAGGTACATAATACGATAAATTGAGTGTAATGTTGACATCGTCGTTTACAAATTTTGAAATATTTCTTTATAAACTACATTTGTCGCTTTATTGCTTTGTCCACTCTTTTTATCGCATATCAAAATCTTGAGTCATTTACGGTTAGTAACTCTGGAGATTGCGACGTACAACTGTCCATGACTGAACACCAGTTTTTTAAAATGCAGACCAACATGATTTAGAGACTGATCCTCACTCTTATTAATGGGCATATGATACGTGATTAGGAAGTGTCTTCTTTGAAACTTGAACAGCAATCTCGGATCAGAGGGAGTGTCATTCTTGGTATTAAAACTATTTTTGCTGCATTTTCTCCGGACATGATCTTTGTCTGCAAGACATGATCTTCAAGTTTTGTGATAACCATCTTTGTACCATTACACAATCCGAGTGAATGGTCAATATTTCTCAACAATATAACTGGGGTTCCTACCTTCAAGTTAAGCTTATGGTTGGGAACACCTAAACATCATATTGTGTTGAGAAATTTTGGTGTATGGATGTCTTGCAATAGATCTACTCTCATATCTGACCTTGAAGGACTATCTAAACTCAAATACAACTCCCCTGCTGGGTGTTCATTTCTGTCATGTATTCATTTATTGAGTCCACAACATCAAGATAGAATTGCCCGACCCTGCAGATAGGACGTCCACAATCTTTCTGAAATCCAAGTAAGTACTTTGAACTATCGTATCGATATGATCTCCAGAACTTTTAGCAGAATATCATCTGGAATCTCAATATGAACGACACCATCATTAAGACCTCCGGTTGTTCCATCTCCGATGCTAGCTATCCACTCTAAAAACTTCCTCAACTCATCCGAACTGAGATTCTATAGTCTCATAGTTTTTTTTAGACTCAACACCTTGCATTGTGACCACATATAAGAATAATTTATTGTTGCGTTGACTATATCATGTCTACTGCCTTTTAGTACAACCGGTAGTATCTGTCTGAAATCTCCTTCCATAACAAATGTTTTACCTCCGAAAGGAATATTTGAGCTATCAAATCTTGAAGGTGTCATTATATCTCTAAGAGTTCTATCAAGAGTCTCGAAACAATGTTTATGCATCATCAGTGCTTCATCCCAGATTATCAATTTGCATCTGACCATCAACTCGGCAACATCACTTTGTTGCTTGATATTACATGTAGAGTTCTCGTGAAGATATATTGGAATTTTGAATCTGGAATGTCCAGTTCTTCCTTTGGGCAGGAGCAACGAAGCAATTCCACTTGAAGCAACATTCAAAATAATTTCTCCTTTCGATCTGAGCGCTGTAGACAATGTCTTCCAAATGTAGGTTTTTTCAGTTCCTCCATAACCATACATGAAGAATATCCCTCCTCGATCACATTCAACCGCATTCATTATTATGGTGTATACATTTAGCTGATCAACATTGAGATTCCGAACTAATTCTTCATGTTTATTTAGAAGTGCAACTCTATCATATTGTAATTCATAAAAAATTAACTTATTTTGATAATTACTGCATCCTTGAGGATCTGGTTGTGGCATTGATGCAAAATCATTTAACCTCCTGCCCTAATTTCGCAACAATTTATCAATCTCAAATAAAGTCAGATTATTTATCTCAGTTTTCTTTAAATTCAAATATGTAAACAAACAACAAAAATAATAGGATGAAATTAAATAATTATATGGTTTTTGAGATATAAGTAATCTATATATATATATATATATATTTATATAACTGAATAATATAGTTATTACCAATATTTTTTTAGATTAGTTATCTTTCAATATTTTTTCACATTTTTATTACCTTGATTTCTCAATAAATTTCTATGCTTGTATACGATGTCTTCTGACAAATAGGTCCAACATTTCTCCCAAACGTCCTCGGGTCTGCTTAAGCAATCTTTTGAAAGAAGGGTTACGAACAATCCTTGTAGTGAATGGGCGGATCCCTAATACCTTGCCTAAAAAATACCATCAACGTAATCTTTATCATCCTCCAACAATCCTAAGGCGTAGCAAGCATCACGATATGTATCATACTGTACACCATTGATCTTTTTTTATATCATTGTAACATTCACAACCACAAACCACATTGAGCAAGCATCTAACGTAGTAAGAATTGGCTGATCCTGAAGGTATTTAGTACATTCTTGCTAAGGAGAAACCTCTCTGTCTTGGAACCCATTCTCTTGAATCAACCTTCCAAACGAATTTCTAAGGAAATTCAACATAGGTAAGAGGTTTTGTAAGGAGTAGATACTTTTTGTTTGCTTTGAACCAGCCCAAAAATATACTTTGGTGAATCAATGGTCGATCAATCACCGACTATAATGAATCAGAGTCTTCAAAAATCACAAGTGCTCGTTCAGAAGGTGAAATGATAATCACTCGACAAGAGAATCCTTGTATTGAATCTCGTACCCAAATGTTCTCTAGGCTGCCTCACATGGAGAGATGTACCTACAGTCGTAGTACAACTGGATCTCATCGACATTCCTGACCACATCATCTCTACAAGATATTTCATAGAAAGTTGTCGTGACACGATCATGTCCTTTATTCACGTATTTGAATAGATATTTGATGGACCGAGATTGGTTGCACCACTCAACATTCATATGTGCATCGAATTATAATAAAAGATACCAATTATGAGGAACAACAAATCTATTATCTAGTGGAACTACACTCTTCATAATTGTTCTTTCCAAATCCCGACGTATGTATATTGGATATCCTTTATTATCAACATTCGTCGTGTAAACAAATTCTTTTGGAAAGTGTTTTGTACAAAAATCATCTACCATGCAAGGAGAATTCTTGTTTAAGATACCACATGGACCATGCATCATGTAATCACGTACTGCAACATAATATTTCGGATCGATTTTCTCATCTGGAATCTCAGCTGAAATAATTCGGTCTATGTCATTGCCAGTAGGGTATTTGTCCTCTCTGGATAGAAAAAGAAGAATGTGTGCATGAGGTAGACCTCTCTTCTGGAACTCAACTGTATATATAACTGTATTGCAGGAGAGTTACAAATAATATTATATGTGAAATACTATACTACTTTCATAGAATAATTGTCAATAATAATTCACTACACTAATTATAAATAAAGAATTTACCTGTAATAACATTATCGAAAACTTTATTATGACGTAAGTCTCTTATGAGATCGTCTAACTTCATTTTGAAGAGAGTTCGTAGCCCAATCTAACCAATTCAATATAATGTGATACTATTCTACCCACTAATATTTAATATTGTCCCCAAATACCCAAAAACAAATTTGTTCAGAAATGGTGCAGAGATTTTGTTACTTGTCGATACGGAGTGGCAGGAAATGATATATACAATATATTGATTTATTCGTTAAACCCTAAAAATTAAGGGTTTAATGAAAATAACCCATAATTTTCGTTAAACCCTTAATTTTTAGGGTTTAACGAAAATTACGGTTTATTTTCGTTAACCCTTAATTTTTAGGGGTTTAACGATAATTAATTAATTTTCATATTTTTGTTAAATTATCAAATAATTTTTGTTATATTATTAAATAATTTTCGTTAAATTATCAAATACAATAATATGATCCTTTCGTTAAACCCTAAAAATTAAGGGTTTAACGAAAAGAAACCATAATTTTCGTTAAACCTTAATTTTTAGGGTTTAACAAAAATTACGGTTTATGTTCGCTAACCCTAAATTTTTAGGGGTTTAACGACAATTAATTAATTTTCGTTATATTATTAATTATTTTTCATTAAATTATCAAATAAATCTAAAATTTGAAAATTAGATAAAAAAAACTATTTTTTAAATAATGAATTACGGTTTAACAAAATTAAAAAGGAGATGAACGAAAGTTTGATTTTGAATTTTCGTTCATCACTATAAAATAAATAATTATGGGAAATTAATTATTTTCGTAAAAAGTTTCCTTTTCGTTAAATTATCTTTAATTTTCATTAAATCCTAGAATAATAGGGTGTAACGAAAATTTGTCCTCCAACAAAAAGAATGTTTAACAAGAATTTAAGCATAATGCAATTTTCGTTAACCGCAAAATTGATTTAGGGGTTAACGAAAATTGCATTTTAATATTCGTTAAACACTAATGTATATTTTCGATTTTTTTTGAATTTTCAGATTTTAGTTTTATGGTTTTTTAAAAATTTCATGTTTATATTTCTATTTTGAAGTTTTAAGAAGTATTTAAATTATTCCTTTGTATCTCAATTTAATTTGGAATTTAAGATTTAATTTTCGTTAAACACTAACAACTTTTTATTTTTGTTGGACACTCAATTTAAGATTTATTAAAATTATTGTGCAAATTATTATGAAATTACAAAAATTATTTTACCAGCTCGTTTGATTATTTTAGTGTTTAATTATGAAATTTGCGCCTCTAGTAAATAAATTGTTTGGAAGGAAATATTAAATGAGTGAAGACACATGAGATTAATACATAATTCAAACCAAATTTGAAGACAAAATCGTAAAAGCCACCAAGATCAGTCCACTAATCAAAAAAATCGGGGGTATAATGTTCTCATCCGTGGAATTTTTGAACACAGCCAAGGCCTGCCATTTCCTGACGACATTGATCCCCTTGTACTGTTCTAGTGTCTTCCTTGGGTACTCCTCCGTCATCCCACTCTCAACTGAGAGTAACGCCCACGCTCCACATGAGTGGTTGTCCGTTTGTATGTAGCACTTATCTCGGATTACCCACATACACTCAAACTCATCTACTCCCGGAACAACTAGGCGTCCCTTCATCAATGCCCTCTCGTAAAAGCCAGTATACTTCAACAAACGAGGCAGAATGCGGCGGATCGGGAAGGTCTGTCCCACACGCAAGGCCAGAAGATCAAGCTCAAACTCATACCGATATGAATAGCTATCACCCAAGACAATCCGCTGGTAGTTAAGCTCTATCACACAAGACACCCAATGACCGTTCAGGTTCAATACCCGTCCAGACCTAAAATTTTGACAAAAACAATAGGGTATGATGTACCGAACTTGATAAAAATAAAAAGAATACCAACTAATTAGTCTATGTCATCCCACCATGGCTTAATGAAATTCCACTTCGGCCTCAACCCTCTAACATAGGGCGCAACTAATTCAAGCTCCTCCAAAGTGAACGTCTCCCTAACCCCTGACCTGTATTTTCTTCTTTCGTTCTCATTAGCATGCTTTTCATTCCAAATGTCTACACATGATTGTTAGGTTTACGAAAATAGTAGATTAGTGGCAATATCAATTAAAATGAGATATTACTATAAAAGTTTGATTAGAACTCACAAATAGTCTGATATCGGCCAAGTGGATCCTCCCGTTTTTTTGGTTGCGAGAATCTATACTAGCTGCTTCTAGGCGGCTCTGTAGTACTCCCGGGAACGCATCAATCATCTGTTATTATATAGGAATGACTTTCAAAGCACAAATTAACCAAATCAACTCTTGTTGAAATTTAAAAGATTAAGTATTACCTCGGAATGCATATCATATGAAGGATCAACGAAATTCCTGAAGAATCTTGGCCCGACTGCCGAACCAACACCGATGTTGCGTCTTTAACGAAAAAAAAAGATAAAAACTTAATTAGGTATTAAGTACTAAAAAAACGAGGTTAAATCAAAAAAATTAATTGAAGAAAGCGAAATAACATAAATGATTACCCTGGAAATCCGTTGTCCTGCATCATGTACTCCTTGAAGTCGGTAATCTTGATCTTATTCTTTCTAGTCGGCTCATCTACCAAAAAGGGATTGCGTACAAATACCGATGGGTGTCTACATCGCACATTAGGGCGAGCAGCCGGATCCATCTCTGGGTCAATAGGAGGTCGGGCGTCGTTGGTCCTTCTCATTGCCGAATCAATAGGTACAATCGAAGGTGCACTCGAACCCTCTGAAAATACCCTATCAGCCGCCGTTGGTGTTTGGAATGGCTGCGGAGCTGCATTAGGCCACTGTTGGCCCATCGACGCAAAGTACGTATATATCCCCTGATCGATCATGCCAAGCAGCCGTGTCTCCATCGACGCGATGTACCTCGACATCTGATGATCGATCATACTAGGCAGCCGTGTATTCATGTACGTCGACATTTGCTGATCGATCATAATAGGCAGCCTTGTCTCCAGTCTCGTGTAGGTCTCCTCTAATCAAGCATTCATCCATCCTGTCAATCGAGTGAACAGGTTATCACTCCTACCTCCACTCTGTCTATGACCAACTAAGGATGAATGATAAGGCTCTGGCTCAAATGACGGGCCCCGATGCCCTGCATCGTCGTAGGCCTCATCTGCAAGCTCTGTGTGCACCCTCAAACGGTGTGTACCAGCACCAGAAACCGGTCTTGTAGATGTTTGTTCCGTCTGTCTGCTTGATGGACTTGCAGTTGTAGGCTCAGTAGTGGGTGCAGATGATGCCCTACCGAAGTAGCACGACGGCCACATCATTGCTGGACGATCTGGACACCCTCGAGGATATCATCGTTAATATCCTGCTAGTATCGTTGAACGAGCTCATCTTTTGTGGGCTGAAGCATCAAATAACACTCGACCTGTAATAAATCATCCTACCATGGTAAGTATTATATAAATGAAGTTTAATAGACATGTTATGTAACAGTGAGGCTGTTAAATTAATAAATGGAGAATACCTGGCCGACGAGAATGGGTATAACGTCATTCTCTGATCTCTTTAAACTCCACTTCAGACACCGGGGCATCTTTATTACCGATTTCAATCTCGTCCCGATAAATACAACGGTAATAGGGATTGCCTCAAAAGCCCATAATTGAAAAGGACATATTTGAAAACATTGTTAGCAAATCAAAATAATTACACATCAAACTAGTTTAAAGGTACTTACCAGCAGGGTTATCGAAAATCCATAAAAATGGTAGTGCGGTGTATACGACCAAGCGGGAATAGTGGTCGGTAGCCTATCCATATAGCGGAGAAGGGTGGGGAAGTTGATCTTCCCCCATGGATAGCTCTCCCACAAATCATCGTGCTCCACCAAGGTCCAAACCCATCGGTCGACAACAGTCTTGTCGGCGTCTATCCCAAGCAGAATGAGGTGGAGGATCAAGATCTTAGCAATCTTGACCGTATCCTCCGCACTATTGGCAAACTCGCCCGACTTGAATCGAGCTCGGAGCTCTGAAATAGTGACCCAATCTTTATCGGTGTGCACCCTCCAGTAAACTACCCCACCGGTATAGTGTGATCCCCTGCCGTCTTCCAGACCATAAAATGTCCAAAAGAGGTCTTCCAAAAGTCACGAAAACATTGTCGGTCGAACGCTTGAAGTTGTGTCTTCACCTCATTGATTATCGCCAAGCGAACGTAACCGTTGATATAGACGGTGGTACCCTGACAGGCCTCACGAACGAATTCCAGATTCAATTGCAAATTTACAAACAAACAAAGAAATAAGTTGAACATGCTTACAAGAATAAAATTATTAAATAAAGATCAGCAGCAAAAAACAAATTTTAATCATAAAATTATTAATTAAAGATCAAGATCAAAAATCAAATTTTAATCAAAAAATCGGCAGGATTTAAAAATATAAGGTTTAACAAACAATAGGAGCCTATTGTTCGTTAAACCCTAAAAGATAGGGGTTCTTAGAGTTTAACGAACAATACCCTGTTGTTCGTTAAACCCCACGAACAATAACCTCCCAGTCCAATTGTTTGTTATGCCTACAATGAAAATTATCTTATTGTTCATTAAACCCTATAATTCACGAACAAACCCAATTTCACGAACAAAACCTAATTTCTGCTAGATTCATCCCGATTTCACGAATTTCATCCCAATATATGCTTAACGAAAATTATTATTAAAATGTTAAATCTCAACACAAAAAATTAATTTCACGAGAATGGGTCAATTCGTGAAATCCTACACATAGTATCGGTGAAATTAATTCATGAATTATAAGATTCAATCCTATTTCACAAACATTTATCATAACAATGGAGCACCAATTTCACAAACATATATTAATTTCACAAACAATAATGCCTCCCAATCCATCCCAATTTTCGTTAATAGCCCACAATTTCACGAACAATATATGAACAACATATCCTCAATTCGGTAAACCTATTACTAAATACAAAGCTAATTCATGAAATTCTACCATTAAACATATAAAGATTCAACATGTAATTTCATTAAAGAAAAACATACAATAATTTCGTTAAATCCAACCTCTTCGGTCATTTGACTTCAAGAACATCACGAACTTTCCCTTTGACGAACTTAACGAACTTAACAAAAAATTTTTTTGCAAGATTAAAGGGTGAGGACGAGTAGCCGAGAGGGAGAGGAGAGAAGAGGTGAAGGAGAAGGTATGCAATTTTTTGTTAGCAATTTTCGTTAGATCCTATGTTGTGTGTGAATTAAAGTTTTGGTTGATAGGTTGTTGTGGGGGTGGGTGGGACCATTATAAGATTCTTTGGTCAAAATTAAAGTATGGTCAAAAGATGTAAGAAACAATGGAAAATATCATTTTATATGATATATAAGACAAAAATAAATCCTATAAAACTAGGGTTAACGAAAAAAATTGTGTAACAAAAATTTCGTTAAACCCTAAAAGATTAGGTTTAACGAAATTTAAAGTGTAAATTTCATTAAACCCTATTTTTATAGGGTTTAACGAAATTGTGCTTAAATTCTCATTAAACATTCTTTTTGTTGAAGGACAACAAAATTTTTGAAAATATACATTAGGTTTTAATGAAAATAAAAATGCAATTTTCGTTAACCCCTGAATAAATTTTGGGGTTAACGAAAATTGCATAATAATTTTCGTTAACCTCTAATACTATGTGTCTAACGAAAATTACCATAATAAGAAGATGAGGTATTTGGGTTTAACGAAAATTTAAGATTTTATTTTAGTTAAACCCAAATTCATTTTTTCGAAAATCATTTTATTTTTAATTTTCAGACTTTGATTTTATTGTTTTTAAAAAATTTCATGTTTTTATTTATATTTTGAAGTTTTAAGAATTATTTAAATTATTCTTTCGTATCTCAATTTAATTTGGAATTTAAGATTTAATTTTTGTTCACAATTATATGATATGTGACTACTAAATTAAAAAAATGCCACTAATTAATAATAATAAATAAATAGAAAGAAAGAAAAAATGTAAAGTCTAAAAAAGACAAATGTGGTTAATCCTTAATATCTCAATAATTTGGAAAATTAATTGTCTTACACAATCCGGCTAAAATGTTCTATTTGTTGGGCACGTTCTTCTGTTGTGTTCTTCTGAACCACAAATTCGACATTTTTTCTTTCTTCTTGAGTTTTGTCCACCTTGGTCAGGAACCTCATTGGAAGGGGGAATGTATTCAGAGCACGTAGTGCAGTTATGGCCAGGTTTACCACTACGAGAACATGTTAGCCGGTGCACTCCTGAATGTTCACCAGTAGAAGGTATTCTGATGCTTTTTGGTCGACCGGCCTGTTTTGGTTGATCTGGCGCGAAACACATTTTATTTCGTATCTCATCATCCACAACTCACGCTGTCGGATCAGGCACATGCATAACTTCACAAAACCACATCTCTCTCAAACAGTGAGTCATATAATAAAGGGCAACGTACGCGGCAACCGACTCATTAGCAACACTACAGTAAACACAGGGTAATTTAAATATTACGAACATTCTTCACTTCATTGGAAACAGTCAATGTAACAATATATAGGAGTACCTGATCGCTGCACATGCGTGCGCACATGGCATCAACTCGGTTTGGAAGAACATACAACTGCAGACATCGTCACTAAGGCCCACAAAATATATTTTTCGACTATCCGTGACCTTTCACTCTTCTCATCCTTTGGACCTCCATCGATCGCCCTTGCCGCATAAATTCGGATAATTTATCGTGCACAGACTTGGTGAGAGTGGGACCTCTTTCATCAACAGCCAACCTTCTTTCGACAAACCATTTTTCAATAACCCTTCGAGCAGCCTCCAAGAAGGAACAAACTGGTAACTTTTTTTCCCACACGAGACGAGCATTCCAAACCTAAGCAGCATTGGAGGTAATGAAGTTGAATCTTCGAACAGGTCATTTGACACGTGACCACCTAGTCTCCTTAGCTTTTTTCAAGCTGTTAATCGCGCCCTGGAAACCACTATCGTTGATAGAAGACATGCACCTGCAAATACAAAAAAGGTAATCAGAAATATAAAATAGATATGTGTTTCTAAATGTGAGGAATACTTAAAACATGAAGTTTGACATACTTATTGAATGTATCTTCATTGTAACAGTATGTCGCTGTATGGAAGAGCCCAACTAAATGTGATCTATACTTGACTAGATTCTGCCGAAGATGAAAACAACAAAAATATTGGGATGCTTCGGGATATGCAGCTTGTATTGTATTATCGATACTAACGTGTTGATCAGACACGATAACCAAGCCATCTGGACAACCGTATGCTTTTCAGACATTACACAAAAAATATGTCCAAGATTCATCGTTCTCGACACTTCCTATCCCAATTGCGAGGGGAAAAACCTGATCGTTTCCATCTTTTATCACAGTAACGAATCCAATCCCCCTATACCGCCCCTTCAAATTGCAACCGTCCACCATTATAACAGGTCAGGAATATTCCTGATATCCGGCAATAAATGCACTCAACGCAAAAAAAACATACTTGAATTTTCCATTTTTCTGAGTGTCTAATGTGGTATATGTACTCGGATTGCATTCCTTCAAGACCTGTAAGGTGGAAGCATGTTGAATGAGGTGGTCAGATTAGCATATGCATTTCTCATTGCATGACATTTTGCCATCCGAGCATGCTTGTAGCTCAAATTTAGCTGATATTGCTCGTTCATCTCTCGCATGATGTCCCTGGGAGAGATATTAGACTTATCTTTTTGGAGCCTTTCGACGAAATAATCTCCGATCAAAAAGGACGAAAGTCTGCAGGGAACACTAGTGTTGGGATATTTCAATAGTTATCTTGATAAGCCAAAACACAATAAAAAGGATCAGTTTACTTAAGGTGTTGATACCTAATTTCCACGCTACATAATCACAAGCTTACTGATATTGAAGGAAAGATCATGTAATGGTTTTCCAAGTTAAGAGGAAAACCAACCTTAGAAGAAGTAAGAACACTTTTAAGGATCAGCATGCTGTAGGAAACAGCAAGCTGCAAGAAATCGACAGGAGCTGTAAGAACCCATTCTTACAGCAGAGATTGTCGAAGATACAGGACTGACCGAGGAGACGGAGTTCTTGCTGAAGACCTCAGGAGAGGTTGTTGTTCTGACAACACTCTCTGAGGAAAATAAGACCTCTGAAGGAATGACTGTTAAGACAGTATCCTTAGAGGATGATCGAGGAGAAGCTGAGGTAACCACTGAACAGTTAGAGACACCTCTTGAGGATGTTGATATTATTGCTGCTGCAAGCTCAAAAGAACCGATCCAGGCTACAGCAGCAGAAGTTACTGAGGAAGCTGAAAGATGGAGATGCACATGCATACAATGCTGTATTGAAGAACTCAGATCAGAGCCGCTGCAAGAAAGCAGTTGCAGCACTACAGCAAGTAAGAAAGAATTGCATGTAGCATCACAGAAAGAAAGGTTACAGGAATACTGCTAGTGAGAAGATACAGCAGTACTGTACAAAGATACTGTAAGAAGGTCAAAGTTACAGCAGCACTGTAAAGACTATCAGCTGCAAGAAGACCTAGGATACAGCACCAAGCTTACTGCTCAGACTTTAATAGCGCTAACTTCAAACAGAAGAAGTATCCTACAATCCGAGGAAGGATAAATGCAGTACGAGGAACGAAGATCCAAACAGGGATCTTAGAGCCGTTCGAGAGAAGATCAAAGTTATAGACATAGAGCCAATGCCGAGACGCCACATGGACTGACGTACTGCAGAAAGCTGCGAGCCGCAACCACCGCATTAAATGCTAATGCGAACCATGTCTTTGATCATAGAAGCTTTAATTCAAAATGGAAGCTATCTCCCTCAACGGATATCTTCTCTACAACTATATATAGAAGGAGTGGCTGACTGAGACAATTGCTGGACAAAGCCAAGAGGAAACTCATATATCATCCAAAGTTTTTCAAGCTTTCACATGTCCAGCCACTCAACATTCTAGGAGCAGTCGACAACAAAGAATGAGCCTTCAGAGATCAAGACTATTTCACAACAGTTGAAGATTTATTTTATCTTTTAACCTTGTTGCTATGTGCTTAGGTTGTTTTAGGTGTTGAACAGTTGATAGGAAAGATCCTTGCTATTTGTATAGTTGTCTAGTGATAGGCGACTTCCCTGTGTGGGAGAGTGAACCCTGTGTGGGTTAGCCTTTAGATTTTGCAGTTGCTGTGTGATCCTCTGGACTCTAGTAGGTGGTAGACTTTGTAAGGTGATAGATTGTGAGGAGAGTCCTATAATTCAATCTTATTTAACAAAGTTCCTGCTCTGGGTAGCAGTAGAGTGGATGTAGAAGACTTACACCACCTTCGAACCACTATAAGCCATAAGTGTTTTATCGATTTCTTATCTGCGCTTTATCTTTCTTAGTTATCTATGTCATGAGCATAAAACCTTTTGGTTAAAGAGCATATTTGAGAAAACCAGTCTTGCGTCTTAAAATCATATATTTCCGCTGCGTATAAGACTCTAAGTTACAGCGTGCAGCACTGCATACTAATGCTGTAAGCAGTAACTGACTGGCACTGCAAGTTCAAGTAACTTGTAGAACAGTTTGTTTTCGAAAGTGTTTTGAAAATCGACCAAGGTTCATTCACCCCCCCTCTGAACCTCGGATACCACTTGGAACCCACAAGCGGTTTGACCCCCCGGGACCAACAACTAGCATTTAGGAGATATGAATAGGTATGGGGCAAGAAAACTTTTGCGATTTTCCAAATACCTTTTTTTCTGATGCCATGAGTAAGAACAGACAATTATTTTGATTGTACTCATGGCCCATCGGTGTTTGTCGGAGTTGTCCACACGAAATTGGACTTTATTCTCCAGATGATAATACTCAACTACAGTCTTCAGTTCAACCTTACTGCCAAACAAAGCTCTTTTTTGCAAACCAGTTGGAGCATGCTCAATCTGTGGAGTAGGGTCATCAAATTCAAGTATGTTTGGAATATGCCACTCTGTTCTCATGATGTCATCGCAGAATTGCTCATATGTCGCTCGTTGCTATTCATCCAAGTTTGTCTCTACTTCTTCGACAATACGAAGTCATCTTCTTCAATGTTTTGATCTGCCAAAAAATATATATATATATATATCAACTTTTCTTAATCGTATACACAAATTCATATATGATAAGTCCAGTAATAGTTGATTACCTGATCGATGATCATGGTCTTCTTGTTCCGATCCATCTTCAGGTGCCGGTTCTTCAGTTTCTTCAGTTGGGGCCACATTCAGGTCGTGAAATTTTAAAGACATTCCAACCAAACCGTCGTCTATAACCCACCGTTGATTTGAAGACGTTCCAACCAAGCCATCGTCTATACCCATCTTGAAAAAAAATCTTAGTCGTCTTGCAGCCCTATCGGAACACGTGACCAATTCAAATTTCGAACATCCTCACTGAATGGATTTAAAATTTCACCACCTTGTTGTGTCTCCTCATGATAAGAAGATCCACTTAATACTCCGACGTCCATCCTTTTCAACGTAACGAAAATAACCAAGTATCCATACTGCTCTATAAAACAATCTTGTAAATCAGAATCATTCTTGATTTTTTTTCTTCTTCAAGACTCCATTCATTTCCACTAGAGAATGGATCAAATACCCCCAATAATTCATATCCACAAGCACGATCGCATGAACTGAGCTCAATAAATCTTCATATGTCAATCTTTCAACATTTATCACTCCATGAATACCATTTACATAATGTAAACCTTGCCAATAACCTTTGTGCCATAGTGCCACTGATAAAGTCATCTCTCCAATTAAATTGAAAAATATAAACAAAGGAAGTGATGAAGAGAAACAATTGAATACAATAGTCCAAGTATACTGGAAGATAAACAATTAAATAATTCACACAAATTACAGATTGGACGAAAACTTTCGTTAAACCCTAAAGTTTAAAGGTTTAACGAAAATTAAACCTAATTTTTCGTTAAAAAAAGTCAAGCTTCAGTTTTGCATTATAGATTTTTAACATAATTTTTTAAAATAAAAAAAGTCAAGCTTCAGTTTTGCATTAAAAAAGTCAAATGCATCAACAACAAATCCAACACATTATTTGGCATATTACAGTTTTTAACTACTTAAGTACATTTTAAACATAATTTTTGTTAAATAAATATTATTTAGCTAAGAATTTTCGTTAACCCTTTATTTTGTAGGGTTAAACGAAAATTAAACACAAATTTTCGTTGATCAGTGTTCAACCAAAATGAGGGTTTAAATCCTAATTTTTTAGGGATTAATGAAAAAATAAATCCACATTTTCGTTAATCCATACTTTTTAGGGTTTAACAATATATTAAAACCATTAACGAAAATTCTATAATTCGTGAAACCTTACAAATCTAGGGTTTAACGAAAATTAGACTAATTAAACCCTAATTTTTTATGATTATACGAAACAGTAATTTTTTTTCGTGAAACCCTAATTTTTTATGATTTTTCGCGAAACCCTTATAATTACAATGTCAAACCCTAATTTGTTTCGTCAAAACTATAATGAAAGAAAAATTACTCATCCAACATTAGCTAAACTATTCTCTACAATAACTAAACAAATTAAACTTGAAATAAACTAAACTATTCTCTACACTAAATAAACTTTAAATAAACTAAATTGTACGTACTTGATTTCAAGCTCGATAAATCCTCAGATTTGAGGTGGGATGAATACTCTCAAACTTCAAAAATTTTAGTAAATCTTGTTGAATGGTGAATGTTATTGAATGAATGGAGTTGTAAATTTCATATCTTTTCAATACATTCAAAATTGATATTTATTGCCCGTGAATGATCAAATCACTGAGAAGTAATAATTGCCCGTGAAAAAAAATTGTACAAAAGGTAAAAGTGAATGAATAGTATAACAAAATGACAAAAAATTTGTACACAAAGTATACGTAAGTCCTCTGCAAAAATTAACTTTATATTAATGTTACAATCTATGAAAAATATATGATATGATATGATATCAAAATGATATCAAATCATGAAAATAAATTTGAATGATATCAAATGTTCGTGAAGGGGTTAAATATAGGGTTAAGAAAAATTATTTAACGAAAATTATTTAATAATTTAACGAAATTATTTGATAATTATGAAAATTATTTAATAATATAACGAAAATTATTTGATAATTTAACAAAAATTATTTAATACTATAACGAAAATTATTTAATTGTCGTTAAACAAATAAAAATTAAGGGTTTACGAAAATAAACCATCATTTTCGTTAAACCCTAAAAATGAAGGGTTAACGAAAATTGCATTATGCTTAAATTCTCGTTAAGCATTCTTTTTGTTGAAGTACAAATTTTCGTTACACCCTATTATTCTAGGATTTAACGAAAATTAAAGATAATTTAACGAAAAGGCAAACTTTTTATGAAAATAATTAATTTCCCATAATTATTTATTTTATAGTGATGAACGAAAATTCAAAATCAAATTTTCGTTCATCTCCTTTTTAATTTTGTTAAACAGTAATTCATTATTTAAAAAATAGTTTTTTTATCTAATTTTCAGATTTTAGTTTTATTTGATAATTTAACGAAAAATAATTAATAATATAACAAAAATTAATTAATTGTCGTTAAACCCCTAAAATTTTAGGGTTAACGAAAATAAACCGTAATTTTTGTTAAACCCTAAAAATTAAGGGTTATAATTTTTAAGGGTTTAACAAAAATTATGGTTTCTTTTCGTTAAACCCTTAATTTTTAGAGTTTAACGAAAGAATCATATTATTGTATTTGATAATTTAACGAAAATTATTTAATAATATAACGAAAATTATTTGATAATTTAACGAAAATATGAAAATTAATTAATTATCATTAAACCCCTAAAAATTAAGGGTTAATGAAAATAAACCGTAATTTTCATTAAACCCTAAAAATTAAGGGTTTAACGAAAATTATGGGTTATTTTAGTTAAACCCTTAATTTTTAGGGTTTAACGAATAGATCAATATATTGTATATATCATTTCCTGTCACTCCATATCGACAAGTAACATAATCTCTGCACTATTTCTGAACAAATTTGTTTTTGGGTATTTGGGGACAATATTAAAATTTAGTGGGTAGAATTGTATATATGTTATATGAAATTGGGTATATGGGGGTATTTTCTATTTTGAAGACCCTCACCATTATATCTAGACGATCGTCTGGTCTAAAATTTCTTTCTTTGACAAAACGATCAATTTCAGGCCATTTCGGATTGCATGTGAATGTTATGAAAAGATCCGAATAATTTGCCCATCTGTAAATAGTCATGGCATCCTGATAGTTTTGTATCATAAAACGGGCTCCTCTAGTGAAACTCGGTGGTAGCATAATTCTAAGGCCAATCATAGAAGGATCAATCTCACCCCCAGTAAGTGCATCCGTCAGGCCACTGTACATCTCACATCGCAGTTGCTTCTGATGAGTTCATATGTACAACAATCTTGAGAACTCAATCATTATATACGTGTCAACCACAAACTATGAAAGATGCAAAAATAGTTGGTACAACCCTATTAAAATTAAAATGAAAAAACAAAACGGTTTCTTGCAAAACCAATATTATTTGGTTACATATCTTGCAAACCAGTTAGGGCTTCAATATCTTCAATGTCATCAATCAATTGACTACTCCGTGAATCAATTTCAATTGTTGCAGTACTTGTAAAAACTTCAACATTTGTTGTTTCATCTTCTACAATAATCTCAGTCATAGATTCTGTAATTGTAAGTACAGTGTCATTTAAACAGTATAACAATACCACTAACTTATACATAACAGTACCACTTAATAAACACAACTGTATCACTAAAATAACACAATAGTACTACATAACTTAACATAACAGTACTACATAGCTTATACATAACAGTACTACTAACTTCTACATAACAATACCACTTAATAAACACAACCATATCACTAAAATAACACAACAATAATACATAAATTAATATAACAGTACTATATAACTAAAATAACACAACAGTACTACATAAATTAATATAACAATACTATATAATTTATACATAACAGTACTACTAACTTAATATAACAGTACTACATAACTTAACATAACAGTACTACATAAATTAATATAACAGTACATAACTTAGTATAACTGTATTAAATTACATGGATTTAAATTTAAATTACCAGTAATTTCTCCCATATTTTTTTCAGATTCGTCCTTGAATCTTCAATTCGATTAGTTTCAAACCTTGAACTAATGGTTAATCGAACACTGTATTAGTTTTTCCACTCTTTGAAAACCCTCGCGATTCACAAAGTCGCTAATAAAACTTCAAACCTTCAATCACTGTATCAATGGCGGAAATTTTTCTTTTTTAAAAATAGTATAGAAGAAATTTGATGAATGTTTGACGCTATTTTAATGTATTGAAATTAAATTAGAGTATTAATACATTTTCATGGTTGAAGAAGAGTATTACCTTCGTGATTTTGTTAATCAATGTCGTAGTTCTCCCATATTTTTTCAGATTCGTCCTTGAATCTTCAATTCAAACACTAAAACCTTCAATCAATGGGTATTTGAACACTGTATCAGCTTTAAACCTTCATCAATCACTGTGTCATCTTCAAACCTTCATCAATGGCGGAATTTTTTTCACATACAGTATTTATGTGTTTATGGTCGAAATTTGATCAATGTTGGACGTTATGTCAATGGATCGAAATTAAATTAGAGTATTAGTTTGTTTTCATGGTCAAAGAAGAACTTACCTTCGTGATTTGATCAATGGCTGTCGCAGTTTTTCCCCCAAGTCACATGAGAAGATGATGAACAGTAAAATGAATTTTTTTTTAATTGATGACGCATGTTAATACGCGCCAACTGTTTGGAGCGCGTCCTTTGGTGTGAGTGGGGGCACCACTGATTCGGATTGTTGTGCACGGTGTAGGATCGCAATGAGTTCATAACACGCAGCGGAAAAAAAAAACAATCCTAGAGATATGTTTGCGTTTAAAATATATATATCTACGAACAAAGAAAAGATCAAATCAAAATACCTGGAGCGAGCTCAGATTAAAAAACTTGTTCTTCGAACGTACGAAGACTCTATGTGTATCCACACCGAGACCAACCTTTGCTATCAACTCTTGACAATGGAACTCTTTTGTTTTTGAATAATTATCTTTTTTCTTCCCAGGAATCCATTTCTATATATATGTCTTCAAAAGCAATCTGTATGGCAATACAGCATATTTCCTAATTATACATTATAGCATAATGGAAGCTTGCAATTAACAATTAATTTGTCGATCTCCAATTACTCCATAGAAGGAAACTTTTTTTTAACTATATATTCATTGAGATATATGTGCACAAGCTCTCATTTGAATATTTCCAAAATCAATCCTTTTTACAAAGTCAAACTCTGCTTTTATAGCTTCCGAGATTCCTATATATACCAAATATATGCATATCATCATATACATATCTAAGAAGAAAAACATATGAAGATTTCCACAAATCATTCTATTATTGATAATATTTCTTGGTGCTAGCAAAGAATATTATAATATTCCATTTGAATTGTTTAATTCAATTATCTTATAATAAATCAAATAATCCTTAGCAAAAATTAGAACACTCGTAAGTGTGTGACCCCATAGGTTCATTACTAAACCGGTAGCAAATTAATCGTATTAATTCACCAATCAAGGTTGGCATCTAGCAATACTCCTTAACAACCAGATAGCATGAAATTATTTATTCTCAAGAACCATTATAAGAATGATGCAGTATTTCCTTCCATCATTTCAGCTCCAGGTTAATCCTAGGGTGTGGTTTAACTGTCAAACCCCAATAGATTACCAATTATGTTTCATGTCAATTATAATCAACTAGTGTGTGACCTAAGAAACTCATTTCTTCATTCACTTAATCGCCTCGACCAAGGTCTTTGTTTAGTCGATATAATTAATGACAACATAGAGCTCAAACTCATTACCAAGAGTTGATGGATTCCTTCTTGATCAATTATTAATTCTACAAGCATTTGATCATACCCAATTACCATTCAGTTAACACCTTAGGGCATTAGGTGTCCGGAATCAAAGTATGACAAATAACTTGTTAATTACTATAATGATCTCAGGTCGAAGGATGCACTAACATCACTTTCTTTATGAGAATTTCTATTGACAGTCTGTAGGTAATAATAACCACTATAAATTCTCAATCGGGCCTGTTCAATGATAATATCACTATATGTATCACTTATATATATAATTCAGTAAATGAGATCTACTAATCTTTATCTTATGAAGACTATCACATATATATTGATCTATCCGGATTATTAATGTCCAATCTCAATAATCCACTGATCAAGAACAATTTTGGATTAAATCATATGAGATATAATTCTCATTATCATGATCTCTAGCATGATATTATATCTCTAAATTTAATCAAGGACTTCATCACAAATATATATATCACATACTAAATAAATGTGATCATAAAAATATATATATATATATCATAATAAATGACTACAAAAGGTTCAAACATAATATAGCAGATTGGATCTTGGGCATATCAAATAACCCCAACACACGGCACACTGATGTGTGCACAAGTTGCACAGCAGCATTACTCTTTCTTTAAATGTTAATAAGTGACTGGGTACTATGTGGCGATTTCTATCTACATAAAATGAGGGGAAAAGCATTTGCGTTAATTATTTTTTTAATGAAAATCAGCTTTTACTTGATAATTACATGCCTTAAAGTGCATTGGTTTTTTCAGTCGCTTACACATTTTGGGGCTGAGTGAGTTGCTTATAAAACGTTGTCATCTAGCTCATTTGAGTTGGGTTCATGAGTGGATTCATGATTTATTAGTGGGGTGGACTGAAAAGTAAACGTTTCAGCACATTAAATATATATATATATATATATATATTTTTTTTTTTAACATAAATTTATATATTTTATATATAAATATATATACATTTATTTTTAACTATAATATAATAATAATAATAATAATAATAATATTAATCTAAATTATAAGACCGTGCGTTGCACGAGGTAAAACTAGTCATTCTAAAGTTATTATGTGTGTGTTTATATTTGGGTGTATTTGGATTTTGCAAATGTGAATTTGAAATTTAAGTGGATTTTGATAATTTTGTGTTTGCTTAGAGATTTTATAGGGTAACATTAAAGTTAAGATACCATCATCACATTTAAAATTGTAGAAAAAGTAATGTTTTTTTTTTTTTTTGAAATTATTGAAAAAGTATATATTTTAATTGTGGAATGTAAAAAAAAAAAAAATTGATAGAGAAAAGGATTTGCAATATCCCCCAAGATCCCATGACAAACAAATATTGAAATTTGCCCATCCAAATTCTGATGGACAAAATCTCAATCCAAACATAAGGTGTTAAATTTGTGGGTGAGTTTTACCTTTAGTTTGCTTGTGCAGATTTTTTGTACTGACTCAATTAAAAATAAACTCTAAATGTATATATACATATATTTTTGCTTGCATTGGGCTATAGTCCAGTGCTGCCCTAATGAAGATCCTCCATAGTTAGGTTGTATCTTTTCGAGCATAAGGATAGATTGGCGAAGGTGATACATTATTGATTATATCATATGGGATAATGAGTTGACTTGAATACATGAGATAAGCTATCCACCTATCCCCTGGATAGCCATATCATAAGGTTGAATGATACAATAACGGGCCTTTTTTATATCATTGACTCAAATTTTTCAAACAAACAAGTTAATTTTGTTGATATGATATATTATCAAGCCGAATAAAGACAAGCAAACTAACCCTATGAATACATGAATGAGCTAATGAATCTCTTAGTCAGTTTAGGAGTAAGCCTAGAATTGATTTTCCTAGATTTAATGGGGATGATCAACCTAGGCAATGGATCATGAAATGTCATAAGTATTTTAAATTTAATCTTATGCCTGATTATGATAAAATTTTACTGGCTGCTATTAATGTGGAAGATGCTATTGATATATTGATGGTAGAGAGAACATGCAATGGAATCAGTTTACATAATTGGTTTTGAATTACGCGTGTTCTGCATTCTCCATCTTTCGACTCTCAAAATCCACTACAAAAAAACTGAAAATTAGCAGCGAAAATTTTCGTCGCTAATATGATATAGTGACCATTTATTTTCGTCGCCAGGCTCGTCGCTATGGCAGCGTCACCAACCATATTTGCGACAAAATATTAGTACTTCGTCGCGAAGTTATAAACAAAAATATTTCGTCGCTAACCTTGCAAATTTCGTCGCTAAAATTAGAATTAGTGACGAAAGTCATACATGATTTTCGTTGCTAAGTTATCAACAAAATATTATTAGTTCACCACAAATTTAGTGGCAATGTGTATAACTTTGTTGCTAAAATTGGTTTGCGACAATAATATTATAAATTCATCATTAACATTTGCGACGAATTGTATAAATTTTGTCGCTAATGGAAAATTTTATGTTATTTATTAGCGATGACTTTTATGCATTTTGTCGCTAATGGAAAATTTTATTTTATTTATTAGCGACGACTTTTACGCATTTTGTCGCTAAAATAAAACATTATCAACCCCCCCCCCCCCCCCTTTTTGTTATTTTTACCTATAAATATTCAATATCAAGCTAAAATATGCAATATTTAATAATCAAATCAAATCAAAGATGTCGATGAATTTTATAAAGGCTACGTCAAATAAGTATATCCAATCCAACACAATTCATCAACTTCTAACTCTAGTTAACATCTTAAATGTGTCCTAATACAAAAAACATGCTCAAAAGAAGCAGTCCCAAGGACTAAAGTTTGGCCAAAGATAATTCTTCAAGTATTGGCTCACTTCTAATATCAATACCCTCTGAAGTGGCACCGGCTTTCTTCCCATAAACCATAACCAGTAGCTTTCATGACAACATTGCTAATCAAAAACACTTTTGAACACATGGCCCCTATAATCTACATCATTGATAATTCAAGTTAGAATTAATGGAATATAGAATCTTTATAGTGCAAGAGTATGCCAATATCATTAGTTCATGTTCACTAAGATCCAAGGTTCATTGTTTTTCTATAACAATAGCAAAAATATACATGATAGTAGAAGCAAATATACATTTCCCACTTCCATGACCATGCATCACCAAAATACAAAGCATTTAATAATGAAATGAAATGACACTTTAAATTAAACGTTCACACTTAACAAGCAATGTAAATTAGAGAGTTGCAAACCAATATGTTCTAATCCTATATGTTCTAATCCTAGGAATAGAATATAGATTGTAAGTAAAGATTTCAAGTCCAGTTTTTTCAACTACTATAAATCCCCACGGCACTTGCTCTCATCAGCTCTATATCTCAAACAAGTAGACAAATAGCCAAAAAACACACAGTTAATTTCAAATTTTTATTCGGTTTACTATCTAATACATAATGACCCCAATGTGACAGTCATGAGACCATGAAAAACATCATCCAATAACCCAGAGCATTTGCTTATCCAAACATTATTGGAAAACAAAGAAGAAGCAAGGACAAGGGATCCTGTAGAGGCTCACCATGGAATGCAGCAGGATCATACATATTTCTCTATCTATTGCTTATTCTTGTACTCAATATATATCTGGGACCTCTTATTAAACATGATGGAATTATTATGATTAGATTATGCATGATGCCAAATCAAGTACTCTGAAGTCTTTTTTACCTTCACATGACTCTGAACCCAAAAACATGTCAATAAATTTATATGTCATTAAATGAGAAGGTGCACTGCATCAACACATACAACTATTATTTACCAATCTTAACAGACTTCAAATTCCTACAAGTTACCAGAGATCTACAGCCATGAATAGGAAATAATACCATCTCTGATCTTCAAGCTCAGTTGGGTACCACAGATATGTGCATCATATCGACAAAGGTGGAAGAAGAAAAATTCCGTATGATGATAAATGACAAAAATCAGGATCTGCATAAGGCACATGAAGAGATGGAACAACTCAAAATGAAAATAGTTCAAAAACGGAGAAAAAACGAAACTAAAACTAGTCTTACGACTTAAAAGGCAGACTCTCCAGACCTTGCAACTCACTTACAAAGCAATTCAGCTGGAAACACAAGCTTTTAGCACCTCAGCAGCTAACTCGAGAAGAATATGAGTATCTGAAAACAGAAGCTACTGAACAATTTAATATCAGGATTTTAAAGCCAATTCACAATTTCTAATTCCCCTGAAATTTCCATTACATGCATGATTCATCGTCCCAAAAAATAATGGAAGTTTGTATCTTAACTTGCAAAAACTTATACTAGCAACCCCCTTCCCTGGATGCTCTTTCCCAACTTTCTTAAATAAATTTTTAAATATATGCATCTATATTATAGCTTTTTAGATACCTTCAAAACAAAAAAAAACCAGACAATGAGAAACAAGAAAACTGAAAATATGTGTAGCATAGTAGTAATAATGTAGAGAAATATTATTGCAGTAGTAGATCTCCGTTCTTAAGCTTTCATATAAACAAAGATCTAGTCTCCATAGATTACATCACGACTTATCCTCCAACTAAAATCAGTCTGATTCTTTGCAAGTTGTTTAGTAGTGTAGTCAAGAAAACAGAACATGGTCACCAGTCTGATGTGTTGGGAATATATGAGTTGTTCCATTAGAAAATAAAAAAATTGATGAAAATCTACACGACACTGAATTGAGGAAATTTGATTTATGTGTTCTTAAAATGGAGGAAATTTTCACTTGGAACCAACATCATCAGTATTCATATAAACAATGAATCTTGAGTAAAATGATTAAAATCAGAATAAAATTAAGAGAATCATCGCAGAATCATGCATGTAAAGTTTTAGGAGCAAAAATTAAGTTCAACATGAATAACATGGCATTCAAACTAGCAACTCTTTCAGGCATGCATGTTGGAACAGATGCTGAAATAATAGCTTCAAAGAGGAGAGAATCAATAATCTCTTGCTATTTATGAAATGAAGAACACAATAATGGAAAAAAATAAATTGACCAAAAATATAATAAAAGTGAAAAATGGCAAAAATTTGAACAAGCACATCATGAAAGAAACAGTCAAGTCTACTATCACTGAAAATAACAAAATTAAAAAAGTGACACACTCATCTTTCAAAAAATGTACAAGTGCTATTAGAAATAACTCTAGTGGCAAGTAACTCAGATAATTTATATTATCAATTGTCACAAGCTAAATTTTTTTATAGAATTGACTCTAAACACTCCTCTAATAGCCAAGAATTCTACAGTGAGTTTTCCTCAGGCTGCAATAGCATAGGTAGGAATCACTGAATTTTCAATGGTTTACATTGCGGAAATATCATACAGAAAAAACATCAGAAATGTCATTCAATAATGCCGAGGAGGGAGATTAAAACATGGTACTTGTGAGAACTTAGATAATGATCTTTTCAACCAATGAAATTCATTGCTTCCCTCAGTCACAATACTGCAAGAACATTGTACATGTCTTAAATACGTCACAACATTGAGTATTCAGCACTATGTCTTCAAAATATCAAGAAATTTCATACCTGCAGCTGGTTCAAGATCTCGTGTAGCAGTAGAAAGATGAGTATCGGATCTGATGCAGCTCTCCATAACTTTCTGAATCAGTGTTCTTTTCAGAAAGCAACAGCTTAGCCTTCACTTCAACTAGTTTGAAAGCACAGTCTACAAACATAACCAGCTCATCAGCGTTACAGATGTGAGAACAAAACGGATCTAAAAGATTGAGTTACTTGTGTTTTCAGAACAATTTGAAACAACATTTGGTCTTCAGAACAATCAATAAATGTATCATTGTACCTAATTTATAATGAAGCATAACTTTTTAACATCATTGATATCTAAACCTGAAGCAACTTATTCAGCAAGGCGCTCAGAGATATTGGAGGGAGTTGAAATCTACAAGGTTGCATTTGGAGGATAGATTAGAGTTGAAATGTATCAGGCACTCCATGCAGGCAGGTATTTGTTGCACTTACAAATACTAGGGTATTAGTCAAACTATTTAGGCTGGCAGTAGTACTATTGCCTGCCAATCTGTCCAATAAAGTTTCAGTGTGAAGACCTTCAATGCAATCATAAAAATAAAATGAAATTAGACATTACGTTAGGTTGACCAACAACCCATAACTCATAAAATAAAGATTGACTAGTGATAATGTGTATTTATTTTAAATAATAAATTTCGTCTCACAAAATTATATTTATGAGATGATCTCATATAAATTTATGTGTATAATAAATATGTAGATATATGCCTCTATACAGGGATTAATAATGGAAAATGTAGCAAGCAACAGGCAAATTGAATTTTGAATTTGAAATGTGATACTGAACAAATAGATAATTCCAGAGGAAAGTCTGTAGCAAGTATTGTACAGTCACTAACTGCTGGAATTAGGTATGTGACTATCAATTGGATAATATAGAATTCACCTGCAATTCTGAAAAATTAAAAATGAAATGTGATAATTGATGATGTGAGGAGGCATCGAGATGTGAGATCCCATGTTCTAGCATAGTTCACAACTTCATTGATAACGAACATAACACGAAAACTCAAAACTATGTATGTTGCAATGAAAAGCCTCTTCATCATAACAACAAGAATATTAACTCTGATAGACAACCATTCAAACAGTAAAGAGATTAAATAATGGTTATGATTCATGAAATCTATTTCAAACATACTACTTTCTGTGAAGGTCTATATACACCTCTCCATCTTCTATAATATCTTTTGTATTAGTAGAGTAATCTAAGTTCTCTATCCTAATATATACTTAATGAAGAGCTAGCTTTACATGCCACACAACAAGCATAATTCTTTTGCAGAGAAAGCCACATAAAACGGCCAATAATGCCGATCGTCATCATAGGATTCTGTCTTTAAACAGGCTAAATATGTAATACCATTGTAATATTAAGTGATTGATGAAGCTGCCAACAAAAGCATACCAACATTCTCCATTTAAGTATCGCCACTCAAATCATATAAAGCATCCAAACAAACAACACTTGTGTATTTTTGAAGTACAGAGGCTTCACTTAACCATAAAAAATCAAGAAAAATTTACAAACTTTGTTGCTATCTTTGTTTCTTAAGTTACTGATCTGTTGTTGCTATTGTCAAGACTGGTCTTTCACACGGCGAACATATAACTAATATCAAAATAAATCATCCTAGATTTCAAGAACTATGTTAGAGAGAGAAAGCTACAGATTGCCAATACATATTTATTTAGCCATCTCTTTCTACATTTGGATAAAGGCGAAATCCAAGTTAAATGCTGGACTTCAATCTCAATCGTTGGCAACAAATTCAGATTAAATTGAAAGAATCAATATTGAAACAAGAGACTATAAATTATTTGCCCAGAGTAAGAGATGTTCAGCAAAGTAAGAGATATTGTTCCAATAACATAAAGAATAGAACAAAAACATGAATCTGTTTTGCAAAGTCATTGTTTAAGTTTACACCACTTCTATCACTCTATGCATCATCATCAATTATAGCAACAAGAAAATGGATTGAATGGATCGATCAGAAACATTAATATTCCAAGCGTCTCATACAAGCTTCATATGCAAAATATTCCAAACACAAGATCGAGGAAGTTTGTCTCAATTCAATAAAGTAGTTCACAAATTTCTCAATTCAACCAGAAAAAGGAAACAATGAAGGATGAGACCAATTATGCACGAGACAATTTGTTATAAAACAACAAAAAACAAAACCCTAACCATCCAAGGGAGTGAGAGTGGTGATGTCCTTTGCTTTATCTCCTCGCGTTCTTCACTCGATCGAAGGGGGAAATTCTCGGTTGTTGGTGTAGCTTTCGCATAAAAAAATTGGGATAGAATGCGATAGGGATTCAAAAAATTGGGGTAGGTGTGGTTTGCTGCGCATAGATAGATAGGCAAGAGAAGTTAGGTGTTCACAGATTGATAGGCTGGTATTTATTTTAGTGATGGAGTGGTGGTGGAAACATTAGCTGGCGGCGCCATTGCCGGAAAATCGGACGGAGTTCTGCAGAGGAGGCCGGAGAATTGGACGGAGTTCTTCGGAGGGGCGGGGCAGGTGTTTTTGTGAAGGGAATAAATTTTGCGGGTTTCTATTTTGTGTATATATATTTAGTGACGGAAATATAAAAAATAGTTGTTAATTTAATGACAAAAATAAAAAAACTCGTCGCTAAATATTTTTTCTATTTACATTTAAATTTCAAAGAGACTTTTTGTGACGAAATATTATATTTCGTTGCTAACTTAGTGACGAAATAATAAAAACTAGTTGTTAATTTAGTGCAATAACTAAAATATTCATCGCTAATATTTATTCTTTTTTATTTAAATTTAGATAGTTCTTTTGCGACAGAATTTCTAACTTCGTTGCTAACTTATTAACGATATGTTGCTAACATTTTCCCAATTTTATTTAAATTTAGATTAGACATTTTAGTGACGACATCTTTAATTTCGCCACTAATATTAGCAACAAATACGAAAATTTCGTTGCTATTTTTAATTTTTGTTGTAGTGATCCTAACCCTTTTCATTTGAAATCAAAATCAAACAAAAATATTTCAAAATCAACCAAAAAAAAAAACATGAAACACATTCAATGTTGATATCCCAATATTCATGAAAAAAACCGAGGGTTTGATGTGTGTTGTTCGATAGACCAATCTTTGGTCTTCTTGGTAAGATCTGAATGATTCAAGGTAGGTATATAGTATTGTTAGATCCATTGTTAAATTACGTTTAAATTAAAATTCATTGATATAAGTCAATATCTTAACAGTACATTATGTACTTATGTTGTCAATATCTTAGGTTTTTTTTTTTTTTTAAATGTCAAAATCTCTCAAACTCCATCCACAACAATAGAACATTGTTCTTCTTCAATTAATTGAAAACGTAAAAACAATTTGAATTATTTGTTCCCATGATTAAAATGTGTATTGTATATATTCACAACTTCTGTACATTACTGAAATTTTAAGAGTATTGTACTTACTGCTTGTATTCATTTAATTGTTTTTTTTTTTTTGACAGATTTCTATGCTAGGTATCTTCTATAAATTTTACTCTTTTAAATTAGTGTCTCTTTTATGCAATAAATGAGCAGAAACTATACTTGAATTTTTTTTGTTAGTCCATAAGTTATCTAATTTGGTTTTACTTGTCATGATATTTACTTTGCTATATATAGATAATTTTGGACAATGAATATCTATGAAGAATGTTGAGCTATAATTCGTAAAATTTGTGGTAAATCGAATAATACTTGTAAATTTGTATGCTAAATCTTCACATGTCCTTAAGAGCTTGTACTATAAGTTAGTAAAAATATCATATACGAAGTTCACAGCTCAGGAGAGAATTTTAATCAGACAAAAAAACACATCACGTTTGTTCAGAAAACCGCATCTTCTTAGAAAATTCATAGTATTTGAATTTAACTCTAAATCTTTTGAAATTTTACACACATAATCTTGACTCAATAAACTTGATATTGGTAAAAGGGTTTAGGATGATCCAACTTCTACAAGTATACGAAAATTCCAGAACAGAGCGCTACAACAAACATCCATTAATTATCTAAAAAGTCGCATTTTGGAAGCACGACTTCAGACAGTTTTTCTGGTAATTTCAAGTTCGAGTTTCAGTGCATGGTTTCAACAGCCAATCTTGCGGGCGCATTTTCTCCGTCGATTCTCAACCATTTCCCAAGCGGTTTTCAACATTCTACTCTCTATATAATGTAGTTTTTTTCATTAGTTATAGTTAGAGTGAGATCTGTTCTAGAGAGAGAGTTATTTCGTCTGCAAGCTAGCTCGTTTCTTAGGGTTTACTGTTCACGTTTGAAGTTGTAATTTCAGAGTGTGATCAATAAAGTTCCTTCCCCGTTTTATCCCGTGGATGTAGGCGTATTCAAACCGAACCACGTAACCCTGGTGTTGAGTTTTGTTTGAATTTCTTTTCGATTGTTTCAGTTTTGTTTTGATTCTTGGATTGTGTTTGCAATTTGATTGATTGCTTGAGTTCTTGAAGCTAATTTCCTGTGAATTACCATGACCGACGACCCCGTGTTGCTGGAGTCCCAAAAACAAAAATCGACACACATGCAATAAAGTCAGTTTACATAATTGGTTTTGCATATATTTTCTAATGTGGAGGATGATAATCTAGTTGGAAGATTCAACAAATCGAGACAAAGAGGAACAATAATGGAGTGTGTGAAGAGTTGAAATCTTTTATGATCTCTACTAACCACACTCTTAATGAACACTATTTCATTCAAAGTTTTATTAGTAGACTAAAGGAAGAGGTTGAACACCTCCATGTATATATAATTAATTATCTAATAATACATTCAATATACAATTTTGTTAAGGTTAATTGTATAATTATTGTGTAATTAAATTGCTCATTTTCATTAGACAACTAATGAAAAGATATATTAATGAGTATACAATTAACATTAAATTCATCGATGAAATTATATATGATATACCAATAAGTTAATAGATGATAATTGTAAACTTATATAAAATTATTCTGTTTTCTCTTTAATCAATTATTTTTATTGTTTTAAAACACCGTAAGACGGTTCCTATACTATAATACACATAATTAAATTGGGCCCCAACAAATAATTAAAAAAAAAAAAGAAGAAAGAAATAAGGAGAGAACAATTGTGAATTTACACGTGTTTGGCCATCCCTATGTTCTGGATCTTTCCATCTCTGAAAATCCTAGCCCTCTTCATTTGAAATCAAAATCGAACAAAAATATTTCAAAATCAACCAAAAACTCACAGAAAACATGAAACACATTCAATGTCGATACACCAATATTCATGAAAAAAACAGAGGGCTCGATGTGTGTTGTTCGATAATCTTTGGTCTTCTTGGTAAGATTGATATTATTTGTTAATTTTCTTTTTCGCTTGGGTTTTGAATTCTTCGTCTTCAAAACAGAACTCGTGCTCTGTTTTTGTGTTAAAATTCTCTCCAACATGTATAGTTAAGTGGAAATTCGATCAGTGAGGAAATTGTGTGTCGAATCCCCATTTTCTGTTTTTTAGAGGTTCTTTTTTGGTGTAATTTTTTATTTTTTGGATATTGCCTTTGAAATCTATTGATTTAATAGAACATTATGTACTTATGTTGTCAATGTCTTCAAATTTTATTGATTTGAATCAGTAATTTTAATAGAACATTGTTTTTCTTCAATCAATTGAAAACATAAAAACAATTTGAATTATTTGTTCCCATTATTAAAATATGTATATTTGTATATATTCACAACTTCTGTACATTACTGAAATTTTAAGAGTATTATACTTACTGCTTGCATTAATTTAATTGCTTTTGTTTTTTGACAGATTTCTATGCACTGTGAAGAGCTCCCATATTTATTAACAATTTACAAAATTGAAGTCTAGGTATCTTCTATAAACTATGCTCTTTGAAATTAGTGTCTCTTATATGCAATAAAATGAGCAGAAACTATACTTGACTTTTTGTTGTTAGTCCATAAGTTTTCTAATTTTATTTTACTTGTCATGATATTTACTTTGCTTATCCATCTTATCTTGTATGGAACAACATCTATATAGATAATTTGGAAATGAATTGCTATGAAGAATGTTGAGTTTTCTGAAATACATACCAAAATGATAGTATAAGAAGCAGTAGAGATAATAGATAAGTAGATGATATTCATACTAAGAATGTATAAAAAACTTACACAATACATGAAAGAAGCATTACCCTCAAATTCATTAGGAACCATTATATACCTTGCAGTTTCTTTACCTCCACTCGTTTTCTACCTATTAGCAAAGATCCCATTAGTTATATCCTGTAGTTTCTTTACAGTGTATATTGCAACTCTCGAATTGTATATGTTGATATTATATTGCAAAGAAAGATCAATGGAAAAAAGACTTTTCTTGAATGTGCTATTATGTGTCAATGTCTATTAGGTCCTTAAGAGACAAATTTCCGAAACAAAAGAAAACGTTGGAGCCATGGAAACCCTGTAAAGAAGACTGCTAATTACAAAAATAACAGAGGTAGAATATAGAAATTTATATCTATAGTGATTCATACTCTATTTTAGATATATGTGAAGTATAAAATCGGGGGATTTATAGGTTTCTTTTAACTGATGTACAATTTTTCTGAATTGCATCTGCAAAATAGTGTGGCAAACATATCTATTGCCACACTATTTATATATATACACATGGCTGGAAGTTTTAAGGTCTTTTCCAATTTTATTAAGTGGTATTTTTTTTTTTCCTTCTAAAAGTTCAGTGATTATGCTTCATGGTAAAGCAAATTTTTAATATACAAAAAGCTGCAAAATGTATTCTTTCTACTGTTACATTTTTTTCCTCATCAAAACAATATTCTATAAAAGCAATCGATGATTACTTTGCAGAGTAATAAATCCTACAGACTGCCACTCTCTTGCAAAAAGGTTCCAGTAATTTATTTTATAATATAAAATGTATTCCTTGAAAAGCAAATCAGATATATTTTTAGGGAAACGTCCCTGCACATTTCAACATATGAAAGCATGTATAACTAACCTTACACAACCATCATCATCCCCGAAGAGTTGCTCAGCTTTATACAACAACAAAAAAAAAAAAAAAAAAAAAGGAAAAAAGAAGGCTATACAAATAAAAGAATTGCTATTCTGTAAAAAAAATTGTAAACTCACCAAATAACTTACCAAACACATCTTTCCCAAAATTGTAATTGGGCGGCACCAAAAACCCTGCCATTTTTATTGAGGGGCTCTTTGGATTGTTGGTTGGTTTAGTTAAGAGTAGTTAGACAAGGTTGTATCAAAAGTGTGGTTCGATGTTTTTTTTTTTTTTTTGGATTGACTGTTTAAAAAGTTGGTTTACTTTTGATTTTATGTTTGGCTTGAGTGTTATAACATGTTGTGGTGGGTTTTTCAATTTTTAACATTTTGTTTGGTTTGATTGTTTATTTGTTGTATTTAAGTAAATTACAGACCCTTAATGTGAAAGTACATTTTATATTATTAATAAAATAGCTAATAAACTCAAACTTGTATTACCAAATGACAGCATCTTATATTTGAATTTAGGATAATAAACTGTTGCAATCATTGTCATTTTCTTATGGAAAAATATTAAATTCCTCTGTGAGATTCTAGTCCAGATTTGATAAATTTATTCTTCTTTTTTTTCCTTAACACAGTCATTATTATTTTTTTAATTATGGAAGCATAAGACAGATTTTTATAGGAGATTAAAGGTGATGCTTATTGTACCATAGAAACGATGAAGCCTCTACTTCATCCATTAAATTTATATATATATATATATATTTTTCCTTATTGATTATATCTTTGACACCTCAAAAAATATAGCTATATGAAATGTTTAACTATAAATAAACAACATATATATGTGTTTGTGTATTTAGATCAGTTTTGAAATTTAATTCTTCTGTTTGTTTAGATTTATATCAAAAGAATTTCCTGACTCAATTCTATATGAGAAAAGTCGAATATTCAATATTTTCCTTCATTCAAATCCTTTTCAATTCATATTTTGATTTGGTTTCTATAACACTATTGTACAACATAGTTTCATGTATATTCTAATTTTCTATAAAAAATTTCCTGCACTTCATTTTTATTTTTCATGTTTTAAAACTATTTTACTGGGAAAAACATCCAAAAAATAAATGATGTAAATAAGTCATTAGCAAAAAGATAAAGAATAGAAATTAAAGTGCAAAGATGAAAATAAAGAAAACTAGAAACAGAAGGGCTAGTTTAATTATGCATGTAACTTCTGGAAGTATATACAGTGGGGTAATTAACCAGAAGATTAGTGGTATAATGGGTATTTCAGGTCAATTATGGGGGTAAAATGGTATTTTGCATGTCCATGTGGAGGATATAACCCCACCAATTTTGGTGGGTTGAGTAAACCCTAGCCAAACCCCTTAATTCATGATTTTAACACAATTTGAAACCTGGGCCCATCACTAATCCAAAGATCCAACCCATATATGTGTGTGTGTATATATATATATATATATATATATATATATATATATATATGTTTGCCTTTATCTTCATCCATCAGTGATGATGTACTTATTGGGTTTTCTGTAGGAACAATGACGACGAGGCCGAGCTCTAGTGCAGAGGTGCGGCGGAGCAGCTACAAGGTGGCGGTGGGCGCCGATGAGGGGTGGAGACGAAGGGAGGACAAAATGGCTGAGATCCGAAAGAGTAAGCGAGAGGAGAGTTTGCTTAAAAAGCGAAGACTAGGTCTTCAGCAGCAGCAATTCTCTTCATCTCTTCCATCCTCGATTGAAAAGGAGGTTGATTTCTTAGTTTTTTTTTGTTTTAAATTGTTTTTATTTTAGGAATTTGTCTTCTGTTTAAATTTAAATTCGTTTACTGAAATTCATGTTCAAAGGATAACAAAAATTCTTTCCTAGGCGTTCATTACATGGATTATCTCAAGTGTAGGTTTTTAGTTTTACTTTAGTTTTGTTTGATGATTCCATGTGTGCTACGAGATGATTTTTATTATTTATTATTATTTTTCCAATTCACTGATTTATAGTTTTGATAAATAAGGTTCTCATCATTTCTTTTGGATATAGGCTTTTGGAGTGACTATTCCTTATTTTCTTTTTTGTTTTTTGGTTGCATAAGTTGTGGCTCTTTTGTTGTAGGTTGTGTCTTATCTTTCCCCTTTTGTTTTGGGAGAATGAAAGTTTTCATTTGAATGCAGATGGAGAGTCTTCCTACATTGGTCGAAGGCATCTGGTCAAATGAAGGCAGCTTACAGCTAAAAGCAACTATGAATCTCCACGAATTACTTTCAATTGGTAAGACTTTCTATGCCTCTTTTAATTCTTTGGTTTGTTCTGTAAGTTCGTTTAATGATGGTTATGCCTCTTTCTTGATGATTTCTCCTCAAACTAAATTAACAGAAACTAGCCCTCCTATTGAAGAAGTAATAAAATTAGGTGTTGTTCCTCGATTTGTTGAGTTCCTTCAGAGAGAGGACTCCCCGCAACTCCAGGTTTGAATTTTGTCAAGATTTAGTCTAAAAATGATACTCTGTGAGTGTGCTTTATTCTTTGTTGATCACATGAACTCTTACAGTTTCAGGCTGCTTGGGCAATGACTAACATCGCCTCGGAAAACACCTTGGTGGTTATTGAACATGGAGCTGTCCCAATTTTTGTAAAGCTTCTGGGTTCACCTAGTGATGATGTTCGTGAGCAGGTATTTCCTTTCTATATGAAATTTTATACATGAATGTTATTTCGCTAACACAAATTACTGATATTTATATGTGTATATATATATATATACACATATATATATATATATATAGGCTGTCTGGGCATTAGGAAATGTTGCTGCTGATTCTTCTGAATGTTGTGGCCTTGTCCTGAGCCATGGGGCCTTGAATGCTTTGCTGCCTCTGTTGAATGAGAATTCAAAGCCGTCAATGCTGAGAAACGCCACCTGGACTTTGTCAATCTTCTGCAGAGGCGAGCCACTGCCTGTCTTTGAGCAGGTATTGGCTTTTATAGTGTTCAATTGAATGGTATCATTGTATTATCATTATTATTAATCCCTCCATTCCACTAGGTTGTCTGCTTCAGTGCTTCTGTTTCTCATACTGATTAAGAATCCCAAGTATACCCTTATTAATGTTATTACCTGAAAGATGTTTTTTATTCAATGAACCAAAGTAGGGATATATTATGAAATAAAAAGTTAATACAGCTTTAACATGTAACATAATCTATGATTCTGGGATGTAAGGAATAGGAAAGGTGGACTCTATGCATGATGGTGAGTATTAACAATTTTATTTATTTATTTTGTTGATGGGGGATATATTCGTTTCTTTGCCTCAATATTTTTGTTAGGTAAGACCCGCACTTCCAGTCCTTGAGCGTCTTGTTCGTTTGGATGATGAAGAGGTACTTGAAGATGCATGTTGGGCTCTTTCATACATTTTTGATGGATCAAAATCAAATGACAAAATTCAAGCCGAGGCAAGTGTCTGTAAACGACTTGTTGAGCTCCTCCGGTGAGTAGATTTGTTATATGATAACTACTTCTTATATGACTTTCATCTGCTAAGAATTTACATTTTTGGTTTTCCAGACATCGCTCCCCTTTGGTGCTTATCCCCGCACTTCGCACTATTGGAAATATTGTGACCGGTGATGAGGCTCAAACCCAGGTATGGACTTTCTTCACTATTTTGGGGTTTATAAGTGTTTGTTGGATAATTTGTGGTGGTTAGCATATGTGAAGAAATTAATGTCTGCTCTTCTGGGTTGTTCTCTTTGTCTTCCAGTGTATAATCGATAATGGTGCACTTGGTTGCCTATTATCCATGTTGACTGCTCACCATCCCCACGATATCAAGAAAGAAGCCTGCCGGACAATTTCAAAGATCGCTGCGGGAAACATAAAACAAAAACAGGTACGACATGAAGTTTTTCAATTGATAGTTTCCAATCTCCATTGGATAACGTCTTCTATGTATGGCCCTCTGATATTCTGGAAATCAATCATTGTGGCCTGGAATGTAGACCCTGATGATGTCTAATTATGTAAATAGTCCAAATTAGATAATTACTTTCTTGAATTGTTTTTTCATCTATCTCAAAAAGGGTTATGGATTTTTTGTTGACAAAGTCATTGTTTGCCTATTACATATTTATTTTGGGCCAATGGTCATTCAATTTATGTTTGTATGGCTAGGCTGTAATTGAGGCTGGCTTGATAGGTCCCTTGGTGGATTTGTTTTGGACCGATGAAATTGACATAAAGAAAGAGGTCACATGCGCTATTTCGAATGCTGTGTGCAATTCATCAATTCCGCAAACCATGTAATTCACTGTCTTACATTTTGTGGATCAATATGTCTCCCTTTTCTTTTAATGACAAACTATGCACTGATTCTATAGGTACATGGTCGATCAGAAGTGCATTGAGCTTTTGTGTGATCTTCTAGATTGTAATGATCAGATTATTGTGATGGTCTGTTTAAAGGGGGTCGAAAAGATGTTGAGATCCGCGGAGGCCAGAAAGGATTGTACTAACGAGGTCAACACTTCTTTGGAATTAGTAGAAGCAGCGGGGGGGTTAGAAAAGATCAAGAAGTTGTGGCATCATGACAACATTCAAATTTCGAAGTTGGCTGTGCTAATTCACAAACGATATTGGCAAAATATACCGATTATAGGGCGCCTTTGTTAAACTACTTAATGACAAGTGTAATACACTCATGTTCTGTGCGAATTGGTGTGACTTTTGATCACTTTTTAAATTGTGTAGCGGCTGTTATACCTTTTAAAATTTGCGTATGAACCTCTTTTGATATTGCAATTTACAAAATAACGTACATTTCTTCTTAATTTCTTGTGATGTTTTAATTTATTTCATATTTGTGTATTTTTATGTCAATTATTTATTTATTTATTTATGTATAAATGCTATCTGTGCTCATCTTACAATAGTGTAGAAAATATAACTTCTATATTCAAATTTATTAATATAAGTTATTAAGTTTATAGTGTAGAAAAAAACGTTTTAGATTTAGTAAAATGAGTTGGTATTCCGTGTCCCCGGGACACGGATCGAAGATCTGTGTTCCCAACCCATTTGACCCAGTTATATATATATATTTTTTATTTTTTTATTTTTTTATTTTTTTTTATTTTTGATTTGAAGGCAACGCGATTTCCCCCAACTTCTTCTCTAAACACAAACGACCTTCCTTTCCCCAGCTTCTTCTCTAAACGCGATTTCGCGCCGCCACCCCACAGGAATCGTCGCCATTGCCGTCGTCGCCGTCGCTTTACCTTCAAATCAGCCATCGCCGTCGCTTTCACAGTGTTTTTGATTCATTTTTTTGTATCACCTAGGGTTACTTTTTCAGCCGTCGCCATCGCCTTCACAGTGTTTTTGATTCGTTTTTATGTATCACGTAGGGTTACGTTTGTGTTGAAATCAAAACAATGTCGGGTGATTTCAACAATGAAAGAGGTTAAATGTTTTTGCTGAATGTGTTTCGAATTGTACAGTAATGTTTGTTAATTAAATTACTTACACAGTTTAATATAATTTTAGGTCAAGAATTACAGACAATACTTGTACTATCAAGTGAAGAGGATGAAGATGTTGCAACGTAAAATTTTCTTGATAAAGTTATTGAAACAATCAATGAAGGTAACTACTGTCAATTGCTTGTTAATTGTTTCGATTAGGTTAAAACATTGCTAACTGACATACAAAATATATGTTTGGAAAGGTATTCAATTGATACCTTGAAGGTATCAATGTCATAGGGCAAAAGGTATTACATGAATAACTTAAATATATAAATCTGATGTCTAAAAAAAGCTATTCTATGGATACCTCTATTGCATTCATGAGATACCTCAAAAGGTAACCAATGAATACCTTTATGTAATTGAAAAAGTTATTTCATGGTTACCTTGGTAGTATATTTGTGATACCTTATAACTTATTCAATGGATACCTTAACCAAATACCTTACATTATACTGATACATTATGTATAACTAATAATTTTTAAGTATTATATGATATGATTATTCTATAGATATTCAATACATTTTCTAAAAGGTATTACAAAATGTTTCTTTTGCAGAATACATTATTAACACAACTGATATAAGTGGCTCTCTAATTGGTATAACAACAGAGACAATTGATGAGATGTATGAGTTATATCGCAAACATGCTCGTGCAGTAGGATTTTATGTTCGGAAGTCAAGTAGTCGATATTCCACAGATGACAAAAATATTGAGATAGCAAAGAAGTTTGTATGCTCTTGCCAAGGACTAAAGAAGCAGTCAATTTCTTCAACAAGAAACAAAAAAAAAGGTCAATCACCAGAACAAATTGTGGTGCTTTTATGAGGGCAAAGATGAATGATGAAGAATTATTTGTAGTGGTAGAACATGAAGAATTACATAATCATCAATTTACAAGAACTGAATTAAATCATCTTCATCGTTCGAAAAGGAAAATTGATGAAGGAAAAGGGAAGGTGATTAAGGAAATGATATCTTCAGGTTTGACTGCAGCAAATTCGTACAAATACATGTTAAATGATGCTGGAGGTGAGGAAATTCTTGGACATACACAAAGAGATCACATGAATTTTGTGAATCGGTTAAAAATGAAAGCATTAGAAGGTGGAGATGCACAAAATCTCATCAATATGATACAAGAGGAACAAATGAATGATAATGATTTCTTTTACAGAGTTCAGTTAGATGATGAAGGGAGATTGAGTAATATTTTTTGGAGGGACTCCATGATGAAGGAAGATTATCAAATTTATGGAGATGTGATGGTTTTCGATACAACTTATAGAACTAATAAGTATAACCTCATTTGTTCTCCTTTTGTTGGAATTAACAACCATCGAAGAAATGTTATGTTTGGTTGTGCATTTCTGGCAAATGAAAAAACAGAAACATTCGAGTGGCTTTTAGAAGTATTCAAGAAGTCAATGGGATGGAAATGCCCTATAACTTTATTCACAGACCAAGATCTAGCTATTGCAAATGCAATAGAAAAGGTATTACTCTGATACTTGACACTTAGTACCTAATATTACTAAATTTCGAATGTTAACAGAAACATTTTTCAATCTTATGTTACTGTATTCCTTGTAATACCTTAAAGTTATTCATTGGATACCTTCACCAATTATATGTGATACCTTATAATATACTGATAGCTTATTTACAACTATATGCAGGTCTTTCCTTTAACAAGGCACAAACTTTGTCTATGGCATCTTCAACAAAATGCCATTAGTAGGTTTGCAAAGATGAAATCAGATAGCTCGTTTAAAGAATCATTCAACAAATGTTTATCAGGATGCGTTGATGAGAATGATTTTGAAAATTGTTGGAAAACTATGATTTCACAATACGATTTGGAAAATGATTCTTGGTTTTCTAGATTGTATGGCTTAAAAGAGAAATGGTGTACTGCTTTAAACAAGGATTTCTTCTCAGCTGGAATTCTATCATCTCAAATGAGTGAAAGCACGAACCACGCTCTTGGGTTTCATGTCAAAAAAACAACAAGCTTAACTGATTTTTACAAAATTTTTAAGGACACAATTCAATGTTGGAGACTCAAGGAGCAACATGATGAATTTGACTCTTCAAGATCAAATCCTGAATCTAGCCTACCAATGATGGGTATGTTAAAACATGCTGTAAGTGTTTACACTATATCTGTTTTCAGAGATTTTGAAGATGAATTCCTAAAGTGCATTTCAAGTACTTCTATACTTGTGATGTCTGAAAATAGTACTATGGTTTACAATGTTTCAACCCATAATCAGAATACTATTGTGCATCGAGTTATATTTGATTGTGAGATGAAATTTATAACATGTTCATGTAAGAAATTTGAGGAGCAACATGATGAATTTGACTCTTCAAGATCAAATCCTGAATCTAGCCTACCAATGATGGGTATGTTAAAACATGCTGTAAATGTTTACACTATATCTGTTTTCAGAGATTTTGAAGATGAATTCCTAAAGTGCATTTCAAGTACTTCTATACTTGTGATGTCTGAAAATAGTACTATGGTTTACAATGTTTCAACCCATAATCAGAATACTATTGTGCATCGAGTTATATTTGATTGTGAGATGAAATTTATAACATGTTCATGCAAGAAATTTGAGGAGTGTGGTATATTATGTTACCATTGTTTGAGAGTACTGCATATCAACTCTGAACAGAGCATACCTGAAACTTATGTCCAAAAAAGATGGACAAAGCTTGCTAAATCAGAAGTTTGGGACAGATTCAAAAGTTTGACCGTAACAAATGAAAAGGTTGCTGATAGTATTCCTTGGCGACATGATATGGCAAGGAAATATTACAGTCTTGTATTGAAATGTCAAGGGAACGAGGAAGCAAGAAGGATTATTGAAGAAAGTTATAAGAGGGATGTTCTTCGAATAAATAAATTGATGACTCCATCAGAGTATACACAACAATCTGAAACATCAAATCAGTCAAATGTTGTCCTTGATCCAGCCCGTTCAGTTACAAAGGGATGAAGACAGAGAATTAAAGGTCATTTTGAAAGGAGTAAGAAACAAGGAAATTAGTTCAACTTCAACAACAACAAAAGAGTTTGGTTCGAAAACTCCCAATGTTAGACTATTTTAGTTTAATTATAACATTGTAATTCTAGTTATTGTTTATCACATGGTTGTTTATTGTTTCAGTTACATTAAATACATTACTAACTGGCATAAAAAATATGCTTCAAAAGGTATTCAATGAATACCCTAAAGGTATCCATGTCATATATAAAAAGGTATTATTTAGATAACTACAATGTATATATATGATATTTGGAAAAAAACTATTCTATGGATACCTTCATTGTATCCATATGATACCTCAAAGACTAACTACTGGATACCTTTGATGATAATAAAAATCGTATTTAATTTATATCATTAAGGTATCCATGTGATATCAAAAAGGTATCCAATCTATACCTTGAAGGTATATAAGTCATACCTCAAAAGGTGTTCAAGGGATACCTTATATGAATACCTTCATTGTCTCTGTGTGATACCTCAGAGGCTAATTACTGGATACCTTTGATGTAAACATATGATAATCAAATATTGTATTTGTTGGAAATAACATGTTTTTCCAGCATGTTTGGCCCGACTTTGGGCATTAATTGCGAGCGGGTCCCGTACCCGATTGTGGAAATGTAAATTGGAATGTGTTCTCCTCCGTGAGAGGTTCGTGGCGATATGTGGCATGCCCAAATCGGACATTGGGTGAATGAGAAATTGAGTCTCAAAGTCGCATGGTTGAATCCTAGTTTATGGAGAAAGTTTGGTTGTCCCACATCGAAAAACCAAGCATGATTTCTCCAATATATAATGAATTTCCCTTTCTATAAGGGATAAGAAGTATTGACTAGGAGGCTCTCTCTACGCGCGCGCGGGGGTGCAAATCAATTCGAAGTTGTTCTTCGGACCATGCGACTCGGGTGCACGCACGAATGTCAGACCGAGGGGCTGCGGGCCCGGCTACGTCCTTTTTGCCACGTGTAACCGTCGTGACCTTCCAAATTCTTGTAACCTCCAAGACTTTCCACATTCATGTAACCTCCAAGCCACAATGGTGTGCACTAATTGCAACCTTTGGCATGGGCTTGAGGAGGCCTATTTATAGCCGTGCTCCACATGAGAATTGATACACTTTCAAGCTTCTTTTGCTCTCGAAAAAATTCCAGCATTTTCCTCCCTCTGCTCCACCGATTTTGGCTTTGAATTTGCTTCGTTTGTCGATACCAATCAAGCACTATTCTAGTTCGCCGAGACAACAAGTTTTGTGCTTAACTTGGCTGTGGTTTTTAACCATTGTATCCTGGGAAACGGACGTCCATAGAGTACTCAAGCACCGAGAGAGTCGGACGAATCTGTTTTAAGGAAACCGTGCGTGCACGGGCCTCGGTCATTTGGTTTTCCAGATTCCAATTCCAGGTGTTGCCGACGTTGTTGCCAACATTTCCGACAACATTTCACTTGTTCCAGAATCTGCCAGTTCCAGGTGTTGCCGATGTTGTTGCTAACATTTCCGGCAACATTTTCCAGAATTTTCCCAACAGACTTAAAACAGATTCCTTTGCTTTACCTTCTGGAAAATGGCTTCCGGATCCACTGCCCCAAACTCCTCTACTGTTGTCCCTCCAAACGGACCTCTTGCTCCGGTCAATCTCCCGATCAATCACCTTGACAAACCGGAGAAATTTAATGGATTAAATTTTAAACGTTGGCAATAGAAAATGCTATTTTATCTAACTACTTCGAACCTTGCTAGGTTCTTGACTGAAGATGCTCCGACTCTTGGTGAAAATCCGGATACTCAAGCTGCTCATGCTCTTGATGCGTGGAATCACTCCGACTACTTGTGTCGGAATTACGTGATGAACAGCCTAGCTGATGGACTGTACAACATGTATAGTTCGTTGAAAACAGCTAAGGAACGGTGGGAATCTTTGGAAAATAATATAAGTCTGAAGATGTCGGTGCGAAGAAATTTATAGTTGGCCGGTTTCTTGACTTTAAGATGGTCGATTCTAAGACTGTGATAAGTCAAGTGCAAGAGTTGCAAGTAATCTTGCATGAGATCCATTCCGAGGGGATGACGTTGAGTGAAACCTTCCAAGTGGCTGCAATAATAGAAAAGTTGCCACCGGGTTGGAAAGACTTCAAAAACTACTTGAAACATAAATGCAAAGAAATAAATGTAGAGGAGTTGGTCGTCTGTCTTCGTATTGAAGAGGACAATCGAGGCTCCGAAAAGAAGTTAGTGAGCCACGATATGACGAAGGCTAATGTGGTCGAGCATGGCTCGAAAAAGAAGAAGAATTCCGGTCATGATATCAAAGGGATGCTAGGGCCGAAGAAAAAGAATTTCAAAAGGAAGTTTTCCGACAATTGCTTCAATTGTGACAAGCCGGGTCACAAGGACGCTGAATGTCGAAAGCCGAAGAAGAAGCAAGAAGCCAACATTGTTGACAACATCACCAAAGATGTGGATGACATGCACTTAGCTGCTGTCATTCTGAAGTTAACTTGGTAAACTCTAATCCGCTTGAATGGTGGATCGATACTGGAGCTACTCGGCATGTTTGCTCGAGTAAGGAGCTGTTCAATAAGCTTGAAGAAATCAAGTCCGATGAGAAGCTGTATATGGGAAACTCGGCCACTTCTGATGTGAAAGGCCAAGGAAATGTGGTATTGAAGATGACTTCTGGGAAGGAGTTGACACTCCACAATGTGTTGTATGTTCCGGAGATTCGCAAGAATTTGGTGTCCAGTTCGCTACTGATCAAGCACGGTTTTCGCATTGTTTTTTAGTCTGATAAGGTCATTTTGACCAAAAATAGAATGTTTATAGGGAAAGGTTATGTTGTTGATGGGCTGTTTAAGCTCAATGTAATGGTTGTTAAACCAAAGAATGTTATGAATAAAATTGGTACCTCTTCCGTTTATATGCTTGAGTCTTCGTATATTTGGCACGGTAGACTAGGACATGTCAATTATAATAGCCTGCGCAGGTTAATAAATTTGAAAAACATACCTACATTCCAAATTGACTCTAAACTTAAGTGCGAAACTTGTGTTGAAGAGAAATTGACGAGGTCATCGTTTCAAACTATTGAAAGAAATAGTGAACCACTAAGTTTAATTCACTCGGACGTGTGTGACTTAAAATCGATGCAATCACGTGGTGGAAATAAATTTTTCATCACCTTTGTAGATGATTGCACTAAATTTTGTTATGTCTATCTTCTAAAGGGTAAAGATGAGGCAATAGAGAAATTTATTCTCTACAAAAATAAGGTGGAAAATCAACTTAATAAAAAGATTAAAGTGCTAAGAAGTGATAGAGGAGGTGAATACGTATCACCTTTTGCCGACTTCTGTGCCCAACACGGAATTAGGCATGAGACTATGACACCTTATTCACCTCAACAAAATGGCATTGCATAACGAAAGAATCGTACTCTAAAAGAGATGATGAATGCAATGTTATTAAGTTCGGGTTTACCTCCGAACATGTGGGGGGAAGCTGTGCTGTCAGCGAATTACCTTTTAAATAAGGTGCCCCGAAAGAAGTTAGACAAAAGTCCATACGAACTTTGGCATGGTCGAACATCCTCTTACAAGTACTTGAGAGTGTGGGGGTGTCAAGCAAAGGTTGTCGTACCTCTTCCCAAACAAGTGAAAATCGGCCCTAAAACTGTTGACTGTGTGTTTATTGGATATGCATACAACAGTAGCGCATATCGATTTCTTGTGCATGAGTCCAAAATAGCCGACATACACAAGAACACGATAATTGAACCGCGCAATGCTTCGTTCTTTGAACACATATTTCCACACAAATCCGAAATGGATGTCGCGTCCACTAGTAAGATTGTGGAACCTATGGATAAAGTTCAAACCGAAGATAATAATGATGTTGAGCTAAGACGTAGCAAACAAGCAAGAGTAGAAAAAATCATTTGGAGATGATTTCCTAACCTACATGCTTGAAAGTGAACCTCAAAGTTACTCAGAGTAAGTTCCTCTGAAGGACCTCTTTGGAAAGAGGCAATTCAAAGTGAAGTTGATTCAATCCTGCAAAATCACACTTGGGAATTAGTGGATCTTCCTCCGGGGAGTAAACCACTAGGATACAAGTGGATCTTCAAAAGGAAATTGAAGGCAGATGGTACTATTGATAAGTACAAGGCAAGACTTGTGATAAAAGGATTTCGACAAAAACAAGGCCTTGATTACTTCGATACATATTCTCCGGTAACGAGAATAACCTCCATTAGAATGGTCTTAGCCATTGCAGCTTTAAGGAATCTTGAAGTGCATCAAATGGATGTCAAGACTGCATTCTTAAATGGAGACTTAGAAGAGGAGATTTATATGGAGCAACCTGAAGGTTTCATAGCTCCTGGAAATGAAAATAAAGTGTGCAAGTTGGTAAAGTCGTTATACGGCTTGAAACAAGCACCAAAACAATGGCATGAGAAGTTTGATAATGCCATGTTAAATAGTGGATTCAAGATCAATGAATGTGATAAGTGTGTTTATGTGAAGAACACTGAAAATGGCTACGTCATTCTATGTCTTTACGTAGATGACATGCTCATTGTTGGAAGCAACGATAAGATGATCAAGTCCACTAAAGATATGTTGAATGCGAAATTTGACATGAAAGACATGGGTTTGGCCGATGTGATTCTTGGAATTAAAATCCATAGATCGTCGGAAGGACTTGTGTTAAGTCAATCGCATTATGTTGATAAAATCCTTGAGAAATTTAACAAGGATGATTCAACATATGTTAGGACTCCATTGGATCCTAGTCAACATCTATCGAAAAATCGAGGAGACCGTGTGTCTCAAGTGGAATACTCTCGTATCATTGGAAGTCTAATGTACTTGATGAGTTATACACGGCCTGACATTGCTTACGCTGTCAGCAGACTTAGTAGATATACGAGCAATCCGGGTGCTGAGCACTGGAAAGCTATCGTGAGAGTGCTAAGGTACTTAAGGTACACTCGTGAGTATGGCCTGCACTATTCCAAATATCCAGCTGTAGTTGAAGGATACAGTGATGCGAACTGGATATCGGATATGAAGGACTCTAAGTCTACTAGTGGGTATGTGTTCACACTAGGTGGTGCAGCCGTCTCATGGAAATCTTCTAAACAAACGGTAATTGCTAGATCCACTATGGAATCTGAGTTTATAGCTCTAGATAAATGTGGAGAAGAAGCGGAATGGCTTCGTCATTTCTTAGAAGATGTTCCAATGTGGCCAAAATCTGTGCCCGTAATTTGTGTACATTGCGATAGTCAATCGGCTATAGGGAGAGCACAAAGCCACATGTATAATGGTAAGTCTAGACATATTCGTCGAAGACATAATACCATTAGACAACTACTCTCTACTGGAGTCATTTCAATTGACTACGTAAAGTCGAAGGACAATTTGGCGGATCCATTAACCAAAGGGTTAAGTAGAGACTTAGTTGCCAGTTCATCGAGAGGGATGGGGCTAAAGCCTTTTGAAAAGAGTTAAAACGAAGGAAAACCCAACCTAGTTGACTGGAGATCCCAAGATCTAGGTTCAAAGGGACAACCGACTCGTTAAAAACTCTAGAACATCACTGTGGGGGACATTTTATGTCTCTCAAAGCCCATCCTTAGAAGAGAAATAGTGATGACGTTGGGAATTAGGATAAGCTTAAAGCTTTTAATGATTCGTTCAGTGATGAAGAATCACCTATGTGAGAAAGAAGTGGGGCCGCTTCAAAGAGAATCGTTGAAAGGCTCGATTCTTAGCAATTCTCACAGAACCAGGACGATGTTCATGGCCAAAACGAACATAACCATGAGAATTGGATTGTGTTAAGGAAAGTCTTGTGTGAGGCACATCATCGCTTACACCAATGGTCGATTAGTTCAAGGACATCGCGTCTACTAATTAGCTAGTAAGGTAAATGTGTTTTCACAAGAGAAGGTTCAAAGGGTAACCTACCTATCCTATGCAAGACTCGACTGTTGGTTGGTATCTTTTTCCTCTTCGTGTCAATTTTCATTCATGTGGGGGATTGTTGGAAATAACATATTTTCCAGCATGTTTGGCCCGACTTTGGGCATTAATTGCGAGCGGGTCCCGTACCCGATTGTGGAAATGTAAATTGGAATGTGTTCTCCTCCGTAAGAGGTTCGTGGGCATGCCTAAATCGGACATTGGGTGAATGAGAAATTGAGTCTCAAAGTCACATGGTTGAATCCTAGTTTATGGAGAAAGTTTGGTTGTCCCACATCGGAAAACCAAGCATGATTTCTCCAATATATAATGAATTTCCCTTTCTATAAGGGATAAGAAGTATTGGCTAGGAGGCTCTCTCTACGCGCGCGCGGGGAGGTGCAAATCAATTCGAAGTTGTTCTTCGGACCATGCGACTCGGGTGCACGCACGACCTGCGTACACGAATGTCAGACCGAGGGGCTGCGGGCCCGACTACGTCTTTTTTGCCACGTGTAACCGCCGTGACCTTCCAAATTCTTGTAACCTCCAAGACTTTTCACATTCATGTAACCTCCAAGCCATGATGGTGTGCACTAATTGCAACCTTTGGCATGGGCTTGAGGAGGCCTATTTATAGTCGTGCTCCACATGAGAATTGATACACTTTCAAGCTTCTTTTGCTCTCGAAAAAATTCTAACGTTTTCCTCCCTCTGCTCCGCCGATTTTGGCTTTGAATTTGCTTCGTTTGTCGATACCAATCAAGCACTATTCTAGTTCACCGAGACAGCAAGTTTTGTGCTTAACTTGGCTGTGGTTTTTAACCGTTGTATCCTGGGAAACGGACGTCCATAGAGTACTCAAGCATCGAGAGAGTCGGACGAATCTGTTTTAAGGAAACCGTGCGTGCACGGGCCTCGGTCATTCGGTTTTCCAGATTCCAGTTCCAGGTGTTGCCGACGTTGTTGCCAACATTTCCGACAATATTTCACTTGTTCCAGAATCTGCCAGTTCCAGGTGTTGCCGACGTTGTTGCTAACATTTCCGGCAACATTTTCCAGAATTTTCCCAACAGTATTCAATGTATTCCTTGAATGTTAAATTAGAAATACCTTTAATTATATATTCAACACCTTCAAATGTAACAACCGTGTAATACCTTCGTATTTTTCCTGTGACAAAAACAACTTTAAATTATTCTTATAACTATTATATCATAATACATTTTTACTTTACCTTATGGATAAAGTGTAATACCTTATATTATATTAATCAGTACTACATTCCAGATTTTACCTGTATCAAAAACAAAAATTATTACTGTGATACTTTTAATAGATACAATAAATACCTTTCAGTATTTTAACTAATACCTGGAAAACAAACTTTACATATCACATTCATATTTCATATTAAGAGAATAACATATTCAATACAAATTACTATTCATCTAATAAGTCACTAATTTCAACACAATTTTACCAGAAACATATAAAAATAGTCTGCAAAATAAAATTCCAATCATTGAAAAATTCAACTATCAATTTGAACCATTGTTTTCCTGTTTTATCAAACTCTTTTTCCTAATACCTGGAAAACAAACTTTACATATCACATTCATATTTCATATTAAGAGAATAACATATTCAATACAAATTACTATTCATCTAATAAGTCACTAATTTCAACACAATTTTACCAGAAACATATAAAAATAGTCTGCAAAATAAAATTCCAATCATTGAAAAATTCAACTATCAATTTGAACCATTGTTTTCCTGTTTTATCAAACTCTTTTTCCGTTTCATCACTTTCCAACTCTTTTTGCTCAAACTTTGTATGTCTTTTGTGTTACCAATCTTTTCTGCTTCAATTGTGCAGCTTTTTCTGCTGCTTCCTTCTTCTTCACTTCTAATATCTCCTCTTTAATCTGTGGTTTTCTTTCATAAAAAGAATAAACCTTCTTCAGGACAGTATCCCTCTCCTCATTCACTTGTGACAACACAATTGTTGCACATATTTCAGCTCGAAGTACTCGCCTAATTGCAGCCTAAATAAAGTATAATTATTGTAAACAACATGATGTATAAATATAAATTAATATACATAAAAGAGTAAAATAAGACACCTTTCTCAAATCTGGAGTAGTATAAATAACTCCATCAAAATGCTTAATGTGGTGCATCATGTATACACCACAATCTAAATCTATAGTTGTTCGTTGTCATATGAACTCCACATTTTCAAAACTGTAATTCACCATCTCTTCCACAAACTTCTCTTTTCTATCAATTAAACACTTCAACATTTGAACTCTCTAAAAACAACAGTTAATCAAATGTTATAATAAGCCTTGTCAAAAAAAAACAAAATTTATTTAAAAAATGACATTTCAAAGTAACTTACCAATATTTCAGCAGCTTGAAAAAAAACATTGTTATCATTTTCTCCATACTTCCTATTGTCTAAATACTGAAACTTCTGGTCAGGTTTGTTGAAAACAACAGCAGCATAGTGATCATCCATACAAAATGGAATAAAAATCTGCAATTTCATTGAAAAATGTACATTAAAATGCAATTTTTGTAATAAAATATATATATAAATTGCTATAAAATAATTACCATTTGAACATCATCAAGTGTTTTCTTATGCACATCCATCCACAAATTAAAACTGGATCTCATATATCCTGCATTCTCTTCAGCATCACCTCAACCATATACAATCTTACATAATCATCCTACAAAAAATAAAACAAAACACAATAAAAAAACATAAAACAAAAAATGTACACTAAATTCAAAATAATTTTAAACTTACACTGTGTTCCAAATTAAAAAAAACCTACTTCTTTTCTCTACATCATACCCACCACCATTCACAAGCAAGCACCAGGCAGTACAAACAGATTAGATTACTCTTGTCTTAGGATATAAAGAAACCATGTCATCTCTTGACACGAAATTGAAGCATCTTTTTCCAAACAATTTTTCCCTGGAAACAAAAATAATCAATAATAAAACAAATGATACACTAATGATATTAAAGTTGTACTTTAATTGTATATATGTTATAAATAAAAACAAATGATATCTAAAAGATATTCAATATAAGCCTGAAGGTACATATACGAATACCTTCAAGGTATATATGTGAATACCTTCAAGGTTTATATGTGACACCTCAAAGCTATATATGTGAATAGTTCAAAGATATTCAGCACAAACCCTCAAATATATGTGTGTGATACCTAGAAGATATATATGTGAATACCTCAAAGTTATAAATGTAAATATCTCAGAGTTATTCAACAGAAACCTAGAAGATATATATGTGATACCTTAAAGAAATATATATGAATATCTTAAAGTTTTATATGTGAATACCTCAACATAACCCTTGAAAAATATGACTTAATAAATCAACTGAATGCGTATATTATAGTTATAGTTATAAACAAAACAAAAAATAATACGAAAATTCATGTAACTTAAAACTTACTCATCATTGCCATCTGATTCATCTTCATAGAAACAATAATCAACTATCTTTTTGTGCTTTTGATCCATTGAATGCAAATATTGTTTCGAATGAACCAAAAAATCAGAAAGATATCCAATATCTTATGTGATACTCCAAAACCCACCAATACTCTCCTCCACATCAGTCTTCCGACCGACTGACCTCATCGCATCACTCAATTCTATATCAGCAGACATTTCTTGTTCATCATCCTCAGTAGGTTCTTCAGGAGGGGTACTTTTGTTGAATTGAGGAGGGTCTTCAAGAGAGAGACTTTTGTTGAATTGAGGAGGGTCTTCAGGAGGGGGACTTTTGTTGAATTGAGGAGGGTCTGGAGTGAGAAGTTCGAATGATGGCATCTCTGAGGCCAATTTGTTCATTGCTATAAAATGCTCAACAACTTCATCAATGTACTTGTGAAGCTTCTCATCCGAAAAGAACTTTTGCGACAAATCAGACATTTCTGGAGTTGATGAAGTGGATTCTGGTTTCTTCTTCATTTTATCCTTCATGTTCAGCAGCTTCTTCATATGATGATTCGAAACAACAGAAATGTCTCTTTGATAGCATAAAAAGGCCTCATGTACTTCCTGTAAAACAAAGTAAAAAACATGTCTACCTGTCATAATACTATCATAATAAAAATAGTTATTAAAATACTTAAAACTACTCAACTGATACATTGAATGTAGATACTTGATTTCAGTAAGGTATTCAACATATCTCTCTCTAAGGTATTCAAACATATAAAATAAAGGTATCACGTCTCATACTGTATCAAAATACATATAAAATAGTATTAAAAACTTACATCTTTAGCAATCTTTTTGATCTCATCATCATTTAACTGTCCTTCAGGTAGATCAAAGTTTATGCGTTTTGATGATTTGTTAACTTCATCCTCACTCTTCTCAGCCTCTTCAGCAAAATCTCCACAGACATCAACACCACCAATCTTACCCATTGATGACAATGGGTAAACATTCACTACAAGCTCCCATTCCCCATATTTTCCTGCAGCAGCCTCTTCACAACACCTCTTATGCATCTTCTCAATTGTCCAATTCTGAATCAGAAGAAGTGACCTAGGTTCCTCAACACCATGCCACTTTATTCTTTGCAAATATAAAATTTGCAAAAGAATAACACAGCCACTTACACATTTAGACTTATCATCATTATATGACTTCACAGAATCACATAACCTCTCCAAGACATAAGAGCACCAATCAAGTTTTGCAATTCTATTGACATCAACAATAGAATTTGTAATGCTCATACTAACCAACCTATTTGATGAAGGAGTTAAAAAAGAACACATTGCATACAGCACAAAAATTCTCTTAAAGTCATCACCACCATGAACCAATGTTTTCAACACATCAACTAAAACTCTTAAAGGAACTCTAGAACGAATGTTATACATATTAGAAAACCTCTCACACAAATCTATTTTTTGTTCACTCTTCAAATGATTGTCCACAACATTACCTACACTCCTCGGAATCATAAAAGCATCAAATACATCATCTGCCGTAATTGTGAATCGGCGATATCGGTCAACAGTAAACATTCTACTACAACTGTTGAAGTTATCAACCAACCATCTAAGCATCTTCCTATTGCATTTAGTAAACTTCAAATGCAATAGACCACCAAACCCAATGCTCTTGACATCAGACTTCTGTTTATCACTAAGAGTTTGAACAAGTTTAGCAAGACCATTCGGTCTGCATTGGCTGACAAACATGCTGCCAATATACAATTAAGAAAAAAATATAAAAACACTAACATATAAAATATTTATATGATGCACATTTTACACATAAATGATGAATAAAAACAAATACCTTTCCTGAGAATGCTGTTCTTTGACTATCACATCCAAATTAACTTTTTTCTTTTTCAACACATTTTCACTGAAACAAATATAACAGAATATAAACAAAGCAATTTGCCATTAACTACCTAATATTACATAGCTTAATATCTTAACAGAAAAAAGTATGCAATGGATGACTACAACAGATATTCAATGCATACCTTGAAGGTATCCATTTGAATACCTAGAAAATAACAACATGGATACCTTCATTATATCCATGTGATGACTAAAAAAACATACAATCAATACCTAGAAGGAGCAACTGAACTCCGCTTAGTAGATTTCACAGCAGCAGCAACAACTACCAGATCACTTCATATAAAAAATAACAAAAAATATGAGAATTTCAACATAACAAAACAGTGAAAAGATCATTCAAACAAGTGAAAAAATACATGTATACAAATACCTATTCACAACATCCTTTTTCTTTCTCTTATCAGCATCTACAACTGGTTTTTTACCGTCTCCTTTTGGCTAAAAAAACAAATTATAACATACATAATGAAATAAAACATATAATGCAAAAAGGTATTCATCTGATAATTTAAAAGTATTATATACCTTAATACAAATATGTGATACCTTCATTTGATACATGTGATACCTTTGTTAAATATATAGAATACCTTAAAACAGGTTCATATAATACATTAAAAAATACCTATCAACGGTAACAACTGACTTTTTCTTGTCCATACTCTTCCTCTTTTCCATATCATTCCTCAACTTCTTCAGAATTTCATCCTTACTTCTTTTACTTACAGGCCTTCCATCATCAAACATTATCGTCTTCCTCTTATTTCCAGAGAAATTTGTTGAATCCATTATCCTAAGACAAACAATAACCACAATCGCACATTCATAAATCTATACAAATGTTCATAATCTGCAAAATCTAGAGAAAAAATCAAGCAAAACAAAAACTGCAAAATCGAAAAAATACAAAATAAAACCCTAAAAACACGAATACACACATACAGCAAACGTAAATCGAAGTAAACAACAACAAAAGCAAAAGCAAAAATACAAAAACTACTACATTGTAGAAAGTAACCCAGAATGTAAAAAAAACACAAAATAAATGACCTAATAACAATGATTCAAGCAACATTCTTCGAAAACATAGAAAACCTTAAACAAAAAACAGGGAAGGAGAAGAAAACGAACTTGAAATCGAAGATACTTACCAAGAAATCGAAAAAACCTCTATTACTGGTATAAGCCTTCGAACACGATCAGATGCAGAGAGAAACCTCGAAACTTTGGAAAATGTACAAAAACTTCAACAAAACCGAACGTTAAATCCAGTAAATAGGAGAAATCACACAATAAATCGCCCTAAAACTGCTCCTACAACGTTCTGAATTTTGAAAAAAGGAAGAAGAAGAAGAAAGACGGGAAGAGAGAACGGCAAAATGGCGCAAAAACTGAAAAGAAAAAAAATTATATTTTTTTTTTCCGGGTCGGGTTGGGGACACGGATCTAGGATCCGTGTCCCGGAAACATATAAGTATTTGCGTAGTAAAATTAGGTTTGAACTGTGAAATGCATGTACTCATTTATCTAATTTTTATTTTATAAGTATTATTATTTTATACGTGTTTGTTGATTTATATATATGATTTTTTTTATATTCTTAAAATAATATTTCTTATAATTTTTAAATATTTTTTTTCATTTGATCTTTAGTACAAAATTGTTAATAGCTAGTTCTTTATAAATGTTTTAATTGTTGGAATCTGGATTGGATATTTTCATATATTTCTTTAAAAAGAATAGAATAAATCTAATTTTATTGCTTTAAGAAATTTGTTATATTTCCATTTTGCCTTTGAGTGTTCATTTATTAGACTATGTTTACCTGTGACACCAACCCAATCTTTTAATAAAATATTCATTTCTCTCTTACCTACATACACATCCCAACCCAGTTCCAACATTTTTATACTTTATTAGTGAAACCAACCCAATACCAATATTTTTACTCAATATTTAATAATTGTATATTATTTTGGGGGCCTTTTATTATATTTAAAAGATGTAAGAAATAAATGAAAAAAAATATTTGATATTCCACAATTATAATAAGGAAATTATTTTACCATACTTTTAAAATAACATATTAACACAATAACTAAATCAAAATTATTTTTGGGAGTTTGAAAAATATTTTAGATTGTTTGGATCCATAATAAAAAATGATAGAAATTAGATGAGGAAAAAAATAATGAATTTTAATTTTTTTAAACTTTTTTGAAATAAAATTTATTTTCAATATCAATAATTTAAATTATATACATAAAATCTATCATCACCAATCGAACGGTGACATGCCATAAGTGGATAAAAAAAGGGTTGTGTTGCAAGATTGTGACATTGGTCACTTGACCATATCATGACACTCATCCAAATTTTCCATTATTTTGTTATTGAAAATTTATCATCTAGCCATGACATTTTACACAAGCGGTTGATGTCTAAAATACCACCATCCTTATATGTACAACCTAAAATACCACTAAATATAACAAAATATCCAAAATTATCATGAATTATAATACTATACCCCAAACTACCATAAAATAATGATTGTCCAATTTTGACTTTAACTGACTTCCAAAAATCATTAATTTTTTCCTTTTTGTCAACCATCCATTCTATATATTTAATTAGATCCGGATAAAGTGTATACTGATCAATATCAGACCCAACATACTTTTGTATTTAAATAATTCTTTTTGGGATGAACTAAATGCACCACTTGGATTTCATGCGGACGCCAAATTATCGTTTAAAATGATTAGCGATAAGGTTATTATTCCTGATATGAGGTTGTAGGACTCCTTAAATATTGTCTTTAATAAATGGTGTAGCCTGCTTGCAATAACCTGTTTCAGTAACATGTTTGGTGTTGTATTTTGTTTGCTGCTATATTCTGAAATAGAATACTGATTAACTAAATACTGTTAAATTGTATCCTGAAATACTGAATATCCCGATGTTGAATGCCGAAATACTGTATATTTTCCCCCTTACTTCCTGCATCCTTTTCAGAGAAACTTATCTCCTTTCATACTTCATAACTTGATTATCCTAAGCCCATTTCTTAACAGAGAAAACATTGATTCACATAAGGGTTTTGTGAATATATCTGCTAACTGCAAATCAGTATGCACTTTCTCAAGCACAATATCTTTCTTCTCTACATGATCTCTTATGAAATGATATCTCCATCAATGTGTTTTGTCCTTGGGTGAAAAATAAGATTGCGTGTTATAGCAATGACACCAATATTATCACACAGAATGTGAGTCTCTCTTTTGGTTATCCCATAATCTTTTAATTGTTGTTATATCCACAAGATTTGAGCACAACATCTTCATATTGCTACATACTCCGCTTCAGCAATCGATGTTGTTATAGATGTTTACTTTTTTGTAAAACCAAGAAGCTAGCCTTTCTCCTAGGAATTGACAAGTACCGCTAGTACTCTTCCTATCAATTTTACATCTTGCAATGTCTGAATCTGAGTATTTTTTGTGGTTGAAACCTAGTTACCATAAGCCAACATTTTGAGTACCCTTCAGATACTTAATAATACTAGGCTTGATTTATAAAAATCTCATTGTCTAGTTGTTTGACTTGTAGACTAAGGAATAAACTTAATTCTCCTATCATGCCCATCTCAAACTTTTTCTGCATGAGGATTGAGAATTTTTCACACAAATCTTTATTTGTAGATCCAAAGATGATGTCATCCATATATATTTGCACAAGCAGTATACTATCTTCGTCCTATATCCTAAAAATATTTTTGTCTACTCCCCTATTGGTCCCAAGTGGTCAGAGGTTCAGAGGGGGGTGAATGAACCTCTATCGATTTTTTTGTTCTTTTAAATTTTTTTTCGTGAAATAGGTTCCTATTCTTGTGAGGAAGAGAAACCTGACTTGGTCAGAAACCTGGTTGTAAGCTGAATCAGGTTTCTTCCCGATTATCACAGTATGCACAGCAGAAATGTAACGATAGAGTTTCTCGTTGAAAAATAGTTTTCTTTAAAGTATGCTTTTATCAAAACCTTTTATACAGTATGCTGATGATGTATGCAACAGTTTATATCAATGCAATACAACAGGTAAGATAAAGCAAGTAAACATTTAAGGCTTATAGTGGTTCGAAGGTGGTGTATGTCTTCTATGTCCACTCTACTCCTTCTCAAAGGAGGAACTTCGTTAAGTCAATTTGATTTACAAGCCTTAACTTTTTAAACCTCTTCCTAACAAGTTTACAAACCCACACAGGGTATATTAACCCACACAGGGTACACAAATCCCACACAGGGATAACTTAGAAAGGAATACGCCTATTAACTAAGTACACCAAACACAACCCAAGCACACAACACAGAGGTTACAAAAGTATATAAGTGTTTTTCTTCAAATGGTGCGACGAGAAGACAATCTTGATGATTGAGCTCAAATGCTTGTAGTGACTGCTTCGTAAGTTGAGTGACTGAATTTTTATCTTCTTTTGAATGTAAGAGGATTGAGAGAAGATAACAATGATTTTGTGATTTGAAATAGTAGCTCAAAAGTGTTTAGTACCCCCTTCAGTCATCTCGTCCTTCTATTTATATCAATAGGAAAAATGCTCATTGAAGAGAGGCATTGTCCTTGCAACGTTCCAAAATGATCTTCATATTTTTACATTTAATGCGTTTAAGATGATTTGACATTCTTCTCTGCTCGGCATTAATGGTGCCACTCCGCAGCTGTAGACTTTTGCAGAGCTGCAGGTCCAGGTGTCACAACCTGATTGGCTTAGCATCGACTTCTATCTATCGGTAATTTTGATCAGCAGTTGATTCTCGTATAGCATTGATGACAAACCTCGGATAGAAGTAATGAGCAGTATTCTTCTTCAGGATGCTGATACTGCTAACTGATTTGTGTCTTTGACTTTGATCTTCATCTACTTTCTGTTCTTCATATTGTTTACTGTTTCTGATTAGCTTCCTAATCCAGAATAGCTTCATGTTCTCACAGAACCTGTTCAAACTATTTTCTCTTTTTGAACTAAGATACAGGCAAAGAGCTTCCTATTTTAGAAACCTGTCATCTACGATTCCATTTTTAAATTATGGAAATGGGTAGTCTAATTTCCTATAAGAAGTTACATTGTCTCATTAAAATTATTCATGAAATATCCCAACAATTTTCCCATTTTTTATGATGACAAAACCCATAAGAGAAAACAATAAGTAGTAATAAATGTAATCATGAAAAACACAAGTAATAAGAACAGTGTTTTTACAATACAAAGCAACACATCAGATCATATTGTAAGGAAAAACAGATTACTTATTACCAAACAACTTCTTCTTGATTGATTTATGACTTGAGCTCCGTTGAGGCTATTTGACTTAGGTGATTCACATCATTTCCACCAGTTTATAATGGAATACTGGTAAGATTTCTTTATTTGTATCTTTATCGCGGGATAGTGTATCCATTTGAGTCAGAAATCCTAGCAGTATGGAACCTGTTTTCCTTCATTTACTCTGTTAATTAGAGTCTGATGTCATTGCAATCTTCCTTCTTTGGTTAGCTCTTCGTACATCTTCAGAGCTTTTTTACAATTTGAATAGTTTTTTGAAGAAATGGAGTTTGCAAAGTTCTCTGAAGTATCTGAGATATTTAGATCTCTTGAATAGATGAATTTCTTCAAAAGTTGAATTTCTCTTCATGGGTAGAAGGATTTTCTGAAAGATGGCCATGTTCAATAAGTGGGGTTGATCAGATTTTCCGGTTTCTGATCAAACAAGATAAAAAGTTCAACTGGAACATCATCCGTCTTGAAGTATGGAACTTCTTAGCTTGGGTAGGAAAATTTTTGACTGGATAATGAGACATCATCTCCAACAACTCATAGTCTTGAGATCCATTCTCTTTCAACAACTTTTTGCTTTATTCTTTCTTCATCAGCAGCCTTAAGCTATTTCCATCTTTCCTCGTTCAATCTTTTGCTTGGATCAACAGCTTGTGCTATGTAAGGTCTAGTTTTTGGATCAACTCTCTGTTTGTCTTGCTATTGTCCTTTTCCTTGATTTCCTTGCTGCCTGCTTGATCTCTGCTTAGAGGGTATAACGGCAAAATGTGTTAATGTCGTACTACTTGTTGTCTGAGATCTAGCACCCCCAGTACCTGCATTATCATCGTCATCTTTATTCTTTTGGTTCATCTTGACCTTGTCCAGAATCTGGTCTGCATCGCTTCAATCTGGTCAGAGGTGCATTTATTTCCTCATCTTCTTTCTCCTCAGCTTGTTCATCTATCTACTTCTGCTTGACCTGCTTCTGCTTGACCTGCTTCTGCTTTCTACTTTCTTCTCCCTTTTTGGCATCATCACCAGCTATCTGGGGTTGGCAATTTGTCACGGCAGCAGCCTTGGCAAGGTAGACTTTGAACATGATCGCCCTCAATTCACCAAATAACATCTCAATGTTGAGAATATTATTCTTGATATTCCTAATGTCTAAGGTGTTGGAGGAGACAATCTCTTACAAGTTGCCGAGGGCAAGATTTTGAGCGGTATGGTTGGTCTGAACAACAAACGTTCAAAGATCAAGACTGTTCTCCGTTTGCACTAGTTGAAGAAACTTCATATACTTTTCACCATATGTGATGTGTGTGCTGGTTGTTTTATAGTGTACTTAGTTGATAGGATTAGTCCTTGCTAAGTTTCTCTGTGTTGGTCCCTGTTTGGGAATTGTGCCCTGTGCGGGAGTCTAGAAATCTGAGGATTCTAGTAGACGTCTTTGTTGAGGTTGTAATCTGTAAGGCTTGACTTGTAATCTAAACTCTCCTAAAAAAGTTCATTCTGTGTAGAGTATAGTGGACCTAAAAGGCTTATAGCACCTTCGAACCACTATATATCTTTATGTGTTTACTGTTTTGATATATCTGCTTAAGTGTCTTGCATATCTATCTGTTGCATTTATATCATAAGTATTTCATCCAAAAGACTTTAGACTTCATTTGGATGGAGGAATTTGAGATTTCAAATTATTTGAAATCAATGGACTTATAAGTCCTTCAATTTGAAATTCATTCTTTTAAAATCCCTTATTTGGATGAATGTCAATTTTTAAGACAAATCAATGGATTTCAAATCCATTGTTTGGCAAAATATGGGACGACATTTGAAATTCTCTATTATCTATTTCTTCTCATCCCTTGTTATTCTATTATCTAAATTTTACATTAAATATAAAAATAATTATTTTAATTTCTAAAAAAATAAAATTACCTTTTCCACATAAGTAGATGAAAACATTAATTTAGAGTAGCAATCTATATAAATTAGATCAAATCCACATACAATACAAGAACAATAAAACTCAACAATATCTTGTTCAAACGAAATTAGATCAAATTCCCGAGACAATACAATAGTTTCCAACCATAAAACTCAACAATATATTGTTCAAACAAAATGAAATCGAATCCACACGACAATACAATAGTTCCCAACAATAAAACACAATAATATCTTGTTCAAACACAATTAGATCGATCCACAAGAACTTGATAGGTTCCAAGATGCTTCAAACCACAACCAACCATCCAAGATATTTTCAACCACAAACAACTAAGTATTAATAAGAAGGGTAAATTACATAATAGAAGCCAAATTATGGCAATTTTTCACTTTCTTACCCAAACTTTCAAAGTTTACTGTAAAATAGCTTAACTTTATTTTTTTACTAAACAATAGCCAGAAGTCACCGCCGGTGGAATATTCTAAGAATATTTCATCGTGAACTTTCAAAAATTACTGTAAAATAGCTCAACTTTATTTTTTTACCAAACAATAGCCAGAAGTCACCGCTGGTGGAATATTCTAAGAATATTGCGTCCTGAACTTTCAAAAATTAATGTAAAATAGTTCAACTTTGTTTTTTTTACCAAATAGCCACCAGAAGTTGATTGTATTAATTGATTAAAACTCCTAACAATGTTTTTCGTATGAGATTAGAAGCAAAATGTTTGTAATTATATATATATATACACTAGCATAACACTCGTGCGCGCTGCACATGAAACATTATAATTGTATGATTTATTATTAAGTATTTTTTTAAACCATTAAGTACTATTTTTTAAGATATAAGAATCTTATTAATTACAATAATTTTTTAAAATTCAATCAAGAATTAGTTTAAAATTATCAAATAATGTGTACTCACATTTTAAAAACATCTTATTTCTATATTATCATAAAATTAAGGAAAATTATTTTTATTTTATTTGTTAAATAATTGATAATATGTTCAATTTAAGTCATCTTCAAATCAGTTGATTGATTTTAGGTCAAATGCTTAAAAGTACCCCTTATAATATAAAAAGTTTATGTATTTTCCCCTATGTGTTAAAAGAAAGGGTAAATTACATAATAGAAGCCAAACTATGGTCACTTTTCCATTTTGTTACCCGAACTTTCAAAGTTTATTGTAAAATAGCTCAACTTTATTTTTTATCAAACAATAGACAGAAGTCACCACCGGTGGAATATTCTAAGAATATTCCATCTCGAACTTTTAGAAATTACTGTAAAATAGCTCAACTCTGTTTTTTTTACCAAACAATAGCCAAAAGTCATCACCGGTGGAATATTCTAAGAATATTCCGTCCTGAACTTTCAAAAATTAATGTAAAATAGTTCAACTTTGTTCTTTTACCAAACAACCACCAGAATTCATCGTCGGTGGAATATCCTACGAATATTCCGTCCAATGCTATAAGAATCATAAAAAATGGAGGGTATTTACATCATTTTATGTACTCCCTCATTTAGATGACTTACTTAGGTCAAAAGTGAAATTTCAAGTATACAATTAAATTAAATAAAACATACAAATCAAATTAACATTAAATTAACTAACTACGAGCGAAGAAACAGTCTCAAGAACGGGCTCATGATCAGCACCTTCATCCCAGGCCATTCGTAGAATTTGGCTTCTCATCCCAAAAGCCCGAAATCTTACAATAATCTCGATTTCCTGTCGCTGGTGCTCAGCTCGGTGATGCCGATGAATGAGGACACGCTGAGCAAGTCAAATGTTATTTTTGCTTCAAGTGGAAAAATTCTTGGCTTGGATTTGGGTGAACAAAACCTAGAGTTCTAAAAAATGATTTTGGGGACCCCTATTCTAGTTAGTTAATTTAATGTTAATTTGATTTGGATTTTTTATTTAATTTAATTGTATACTTGAAATTCCACTTTTGACCCTGAATATGTCATCTAAATGAGGGAGCATTGAAAATGACGTAAATCTCCTCTGTTTTTTATGATTTTTTTAGCACTGGACGAAATATTCGTAGGATATTCCACCGGCGATGAATTCTAGTGGTTGTTTGGTAAAAAAACAAAGTTGAACTATTTTACATTAATTTTTTAAAGTTCAGGATGGAATATTCTTAGAATAGTCCACCGATGATGACTTCTGGCTATTGTTTGGTAAAAAAAACAAAGTTGCGCTATTTTATAGTAATTTTTGAAAGTTCGAGACGAAATATTCTTAGAATATTCCACCGACGGTGACTTCTGGCTATTGTTTGGTAAAAAAAATAAAGCTAAACTATTTTACAATAAACTTTGAAAGTTCGAGTAACAATATAGAAAAGTGACCATAGTTTGGCTTCTATTATGTAATTTACCCTAAAAGAAATACACCACTTACATGTGTGATTTAAGAAATGTTGCACGTTTTCCTCTAAACTGATAAAATTAACAACTATGTTTTGCGCGCACTAAAAATGTGAAAATTGAAAACTTTTGACGATTTTTCACAATTTTAAATGTTTTGAAATCTAAAATTATTTGTAATATTTACTTAATAATGATTTTATAATATTTATTGTCTATATTTGTAAAGATAGAAAGTTTAAAGAAGCTACAATTTATAATGAAAAGAATAAAGATAAAATGATATAGATTATTTAATGTATGTAACTGAAAATTTAGTACAAAAATGAAAGTTTATTTAGTCATTTTATAATTACTAGAATATTTTTGTGTATTCTACTTTGTTATTTTGTCTTATTGAAATGATTATAATATATTAATTACAATTTTCAAAATTATCAAAATTTACTTTCAGGTCTTAATATTTATATATTAAGATTTGATTTAGTAATATTCTTGTTTTATCAATTATTTTTAATTTAGTCAAATTTTTAGATTAATTAAAATAAGTTATATTACGAAAAATTCTAAATAATCTTATTTTATAAGATAAATTAAGAATTTTTTAAACATAATTTCTAGACGAAAACTTACATCAAAATTTGGAAAAATTTTGACTAACTTTTGAAAACTTTCGATTTATTATTTACATTTATATATTTCATTAGAATTTGGGTAGTTCAATTAATCACTTCGATTTAAATTTCTAATTATCTCATATACATATATATAAATTTTAATCTAATTTTTTAGTAATATTTTAATTTTTAATATGTGTTCAAATAAACCATCATATTTATTCTAAAAACATATTGGAAATAATTGATTAATTTAGATTGTAGAGAATAATTAATAATTTAAATATATACTCACTTAGTTAAAAAATCGTGTTTCTCCAATGTACTACTTTCTATGTAACATACGTTTTGTACCCTTATACATGTCATATTTTTATAAATCTTTTTAGAAAATTTTATATTAGCTATTTTTATTCGGTTCCAATTCTCTTCGCATTATATGTCCATTAGATTTGTTATATATTTTTCAAAGACAATAAATGCTATATACAATATTTTTATTAAATGTATAGTTTTTATTGGATATCTTCAAGATATTAAACCAAATTGTTTACCAAATAGATATATTTAGTTATTTATCTAAACATTTTGGATTTTTTTCACCATACTCATTAGTGTAATGTTTCTACCTATATTTAACACAATTTCATATATCTTCTAAGTCTTTATGTAAATACAACAATTAATTTTTTAACAATTAATCATATTTGTTAGTTTTCATAAAATATTGAATTAGATTAGATAGTCATTTAATCTCAATTTCTTCAACTCACTTTTATTCTTTACTGATACTATTTTGGTGACCAAATATGATATTTTTCCTAAAAGATTTTAAGGATATTTCTTTCATAATTAAGTTCATTGGTATTTTATTATTTCGTCATAATTAAGATATTTATACTCTTATTATATACATCAATTTGAATGAAATCTCTATAATGTCAAAAATAGTTGATAAAGTTTTTCAAACGATTTTGCCCTTAATCTTATATTTATACTTAAAAAGCTAGGGGCATCTAAAGGTTTCTTAAGCACACTTTAAACCATTTTAGACATGTCATTCATTTTTTCATGTCTTTTGTGCCACCAACAATATTCTCTTTAATACAATGGTTTAATTATCCTAATTAATGTATTTTATTATCTCACCATCTTGACATTCTTATTTTTACAATTCTCAATTTTATGTTGATGTTCATATATACTGTCAATCACTCTATTTATTCAATAAAGCATGTTTTATGATTATATTTAAAAAAATTCCTTTTAATTTTAGATATATTTTACATTCATACTTATATTCCTCTTTGTTTCAATATATTTAAATATAGATGCAACATCTTAAATAATTTCCATATAATTTTAGTATAGATCATTAATATTTATATTTTATATGATATACACATTTATTATGTTGTTACGTCTATGATTACAAAAGTGACATCTCATATATTATATTTATGTGTAACTATGGTTACAGTAGAAATTTATTCAACTGTTTTTCTCCAAGCTTCTAATTTGATATTTGTAATTTATCATTGCTCAATTAGATAATATAATCTGCAAATAATATCTTTTTTAGAATGATTTTCTTTTATAAATTTTAGTAATCTTATTAGTTATATATTAATATAGAATTAGATTACATTTCAACATTAACACATTTACACTTTTATTATATATTTAGTTTATGTTAAATCTCTTGTTTTATTTTTATCGTTGTTATCTTATAAATATTATTGTACCATTTTCTAAGGTTGAAAAGGTTTATAAAATTATGTTGTCCTCTTATTTATTAAATTTTTCATTCGATTCTTAACAATTTTATATTTCTAAAATTTTCATCAATTCTATAAATGTATGACATTCTATAAATTATCATTTTTAGTTTTACCTTTTAGGATTTTTTTTTCTAATTCTATTTTCATGATTATTTATTCTTATTTCCATTTGACCCTGTTAATATTGTTTTATTTTTTAATAAAGAGTTATATTTGCTGTCAACTTTGTGTTTCTACTTTTCAAATAATAATTTTCTTTAAATATATATTAATGTAGATCTAATTTTGTTCAAGATTCAAAATATTCAAAATTCTAGAAGAAAAATAATCAAAACATGTATTTTTTATGAAGAATTTGGAATGTAAATGAACTCTTACCTTTTATAATCAAATAGAAAAATAAAATGAATATTGAATTATTTTATTATCCTAAAAATATAATATTCGTATCATAGTTTTCATATTTATCTATTACATGTCTAACAAATTTTAAACCAATAATAACTAATTTTTTTAGTTTGATAGATTGTTTGAACGAAATTTTTTACGTCTTCCAACATTTAAACCTCCATGGTTATTTAATTTTATTTCCTTTCAACTTTGTTAATTCAAATTTACTGATTTCTTTTATATTTTGCCTGATATGTTTAAAATTTTATAAACCTCTTTTTTCATAGGACTGATAGTTATTTCATGTAAGATGTTAAAAATGTGATACATAACTCTTTGGGTGCAGTCGAACTATTTAATTATTATCTTAAGGAACATCATTTACATGATCTGCATAAAAGATGACAGAAATTTCAATACAAACTTTATTTATATCTAGTCAAATGTAGCAAATGCTTAAAATACAACAGTCAACTTACACACTAACCTTCCTCTCTGCAACAAAGATGAAACAATTAGAAACACCTGTATTGAAAAGTAATGACATAAAAATCTAACTGCAATAACCAGAAAGCCTACTGTGTGATCATGCTGAAAACCATTCCATAAAGGCAAAAACTTTTGTGCACAAGGTGCACGGATCTAGATCTGTGCACAACAATACTGTTATATTATATGAGTGATACTGTTATGTTATATGAGTGATATTGTTATATTATGTATAATATAACAGTATCACTCATATAATATAACAGTATACTTCATATAATATAACAGTATTATGTATCTTGTGCACAGGGGTGTCACTCTTCCATAAAGTATAATTTTTAAAACGACTTCTTTATTTAAAAGATAATGGGCAAAAGTGAATAAAAAAATTGGATAAAAAAAGGTTTTTTTATGGATTAGTTTAAAACATATATTTTTTAATGAAGTGAATAGAAAATATTTTCACTTATACATACAAAAATATAAATTCTACTACCTCATATCAGTCTTATAACTTCAAAAATTATTCAAATTTAATCTTTTTTCATTTGAATATATAAAATTGAATGGAAATTACATTTGACTCAAATGTGACTCAATTAATTCCACATGAATGTCAAAATAGATTACTATAAGTAGTCCAAAAATATTGTAACTCAATTAAAATGCTAAAATCATCTATGCCAAATACCTAAAAGTATCTTATGGTAAACATTATGAGTTTGACAAGCTATTATTAAACTCACACTCAAGATGGAAAGTTGCTCTTAAAAATTCTATCTTTAATAGATAATAAGGTTAATTAAGAAGCAAAATACCAAATATAATTATTTTGGAAATTCTAAATCGATAGTTTCATATTTCCAGCATCTTAACCTGAGAAAACTTGTAAAATAAAATGCAAAATATATAGTAAAAATAATAGTTTCGAATTTATATCACTTAAACCATAGAAGAAAAAGATTTGAGACTTTCATAGTTCTTCATGGGCCATCCAAATTCAAGCCCAGAAACGAGATGAATGTTTGAGAGAATGTGATGAATTAAACTGAAGCAAATTCATGAATTGGAGATAATTTTACAATGTGGAATGGTAAATTCAACGCTCTGTTTTCAATTGAATCAAGGAAAAACCTGTTTGCCTTCATCAAGAAAAGCATTACACTGCTCGAGAAGTACACAGATGAGAGGTTAATCAACCATGGAAGTGCTGCCCACTGCCATTTAATCAAAATGGGCCTCTCATACCAGAGATACATAGCCGTTAAATTACTACTCATGTATTTAGATACGAGGAAATCATACGAAGTTGATCAGATGTTGAAGGAGTTTAATGGGTTCAATTTAGTTGTTCATAATTGTTTGATTGCTGCGAATCTGCAATGGGGCAATGTGAGTGGTGCGTGCAGGCTGTTTGATGAAATGCCTGAGAGAAATGCGGCTTCTTGGACCTCGCTGATTTCTGGGTTATTGAAACATGGGAGTGTGGATAAGGCGATGTCTTATTTTGAGAGGAATCCTCATTCGGATGTTTTTTCGTGGACTGCAACGATCAATGGGCTTGTCCAAAATCGGCAGAGTTTTCATGCAATAAGGCTGTACAAGAAAATGGTTCGAGCTGGGGTTTTGCCTAATGATATTACCTTTACTTGTGTTTTTAGAGCTTGTATGGAGTTAAGTGATTGTAGATTAGGGAAGAGTATTTTGGGTTTGGTTATCAAGCTTGGTTTCGAGGATCATGTGTGTGTTTTGAATTCTTTGGTTACGTTTTTCCTGAGGTTGGGTGAAATCGACTGCGCAAGAAAGATATTTGATGGGATGGAGGAAAAGGATGTGGTTTCTTGGACCACAATCCTCTATATGTATTTTGAGATGGGTGATTTAGGAGAAGCTCGTAGGATGTTTGATGAAATGCCGGAAAGGAATGAAGTTACTTGGAGTGCAATGATAGCAAGATTTAGTCAGAGTGGTGAAGCAGAAGAGGCAATAAGGCTGTTTCAACAGATGGTTCAGCAAAGTTTTAAACCGAATGTTTCGTGCTATTCTAGTGTAGTCAATGCATTGGCCAGTCTGGAGGCTTTGCTAGCTGGACGGAGTATTCATGCTCGTGTTTTGAAGATTGGTATGGAGACGAATGTATTTGTCGGTAGCTCACTCATTGATTTGTACTGCAAATGTGGAGACACTAAAGATGGACGCTTGGCGTTTGATTCAATTCTTGAGAAGAATGTTGTTTGTTGGAATTCAATGGTTTCTGGTTATGGTTTGAACGGCCAAATTCGGGAAGCTATAGAGCTGTTTAACCAGATTCCTCAAAAGGACAACATATCTTGGAACTCATTGATTGTTGGTCATTTAGGCGTTGAGAATTTTAGCGAGGCATTTGTGGTATTCCACGAGATGATTTTATCTGGAGAACAGCCGAACAAATCCACTTTCTCAAGTGTTTTAAAGGCTTGTGCTAGCCTAGCCTCATTAGAGAAAGGTAAATATGCGCACACAAAAGCTTTAAAACTCGGTTTTCAGCATGAAATCTTTGTTGCTACTGCACTCCTAGATATGTACGCGAAATCTGGAAGTATAGAAAGTTCTAGAAAAATCTTTAACAGGATGCCTATAAAGAATGAGATTGTCTGGACAACTATGATTCAAGGGCTAGCTGAAAATGGATTTGCCATGGATTCGCTTCGCCTGTTTGAAGAAATGGAGAACACTTCATCCATTGCACCGAATGAGCTCATCCTTTTGTCAGCTTTGTTTGCTTGTTCTCATTGTGGTTTAGTTGATAAAGGTCTGAGTTACTTCAACTCAATGGAGAAGGTTTATGGTATCAAACCGAATGAGAGGCACTACTCCTGTGTTGTGGACATGCTGTCTCGATCAGGATATCTATATGAGGCAGAAAACTTCATCATGAAGATGCCCTTTGAACCTGAAGCAAATGCGTGGGCTGCTTTACTCAGTGGTTGCAAAACTTATGGGAATGAGGTGTTAGCTGCGAGAGCTGCTGAGAAGCTCTCTGAACTTGCAGAGATGAAGCCCGGAGGCTATGTTCTGCTATCGAATATTTATGCTTCAGGGGGTAGATGGGTTGATGTGATGAACACGAGGAATCTGATGAACGAGAAAGGAATTAAGAAAATCGGAGGTTGCAGTTTGATTGAGCTGAGAAACGAGGTGCATCAGTTCTATTCACAGGATGAAACTCACCCTCAATCTGCAGATATTTATGGGGTTTTGCAGCTGTTCAATTCTGAAATACAGTCCTACTTCACTTGAAAAAAGTCTCATCTTTTTTGCCAGAGTGAATACTGTGAGTATGTGTACCTCGTCTTCGTTTCACTCGTTGGCATATATGATTGCATCTGGGATCCCCCATTCCACCATATGCTTGTTTCGTTGCTGAGAGGCACAGGATGGTGTCATGTTTACAGTGATGACATTTTCGTTATAATCACATTGTATGGCACTGTCCAGAGCCTTGAAACTCAGACAAAAAAAAGTATGGTGCAACAGAGGATCCCGGGTGTACTAGTTCAGCTTGAGGCTTAATATACTTAACTGTATTTTAAAAATGTGAAACACGGCAATTAATCTTAAAAAATGCAATTAATTCTTTCAAACTAGCTGATCATGCCTATCCTATACTCCCCTATAATGATGGTATTGATTGAACTAAAGTCAGAGTTTATTTTAAACTTAAGATGTTCTCGTAGTTGATATGGTATTGATTGGACTAAAGTCACTCAATGGACCGTCATTTAAGAATCCCGTACACAACAGTATTGCTCCCATTATTGCCTGGACACAAGGACCAGAACATCGGTTAGTTGTCCATTTTTCATATACTAGTCTATATCTTGCTCTCTCCTTGTTAACTCGTTTTTATCCTTTTTTTCTTTTTAGTTGTCGTATGACATTTTATGCATGTCGACATTTGTCTCAGTGCAAAGTTTGGCGGATATGAAAAGCTATTAAATTTTGCTCACAAGCTAAGAAGCATCGTGCATTGAGACAGTGGAATCTGGAATGTTGACCGAAAATCTTCCTATTTTGATTCATGGGCTTAAAAGTAAGTGGTTCTTCCCAATTTTCTACTAATCATGATGTGGCACCAGATGGATACATGAAATAAATTTAGGCATATGCTTTTATGTTATGATGCATTTTGATGTTTATCGTATCATATGCTTCACTACATTCTGGACTAGAACAGAACTATTGTTGAAGACGATGCAATGGCCACTCATTCTGAGATAATTGTACTGTCTTATTTTCCTGAATTACACTATGAGAAAGTGGACAACTAAGGAATCTGTCCTTTTCCATTTTGTTTTATTTTGATAGTGAAATATTCTCCTTAGATTACTATATGGGATTCACTTAGTATTTTTATATTTTCGCACGATGCTCCTCGTGCACCTTATAAGCGCTTAGCTAGACAAAAATTGCAGACTATATGATTTCAGTGGCTTTGTTTTGTGCTTCATATTGCCCAAACTTATACCCTTCTTCAAAATTCATGCATCATAATACATTTTCAAATTTCGTTTCACCCCTCTAAATGTGCATTATCAGTTTGAATCTCAAACCAGTTAAAGATGGTTTCTTGAACTCATATTCCACACTGAGTCGAGCTTGTATAGAGACTCGGTGAAACTGCACAATTCGGTTCTGCTGGTATGCTAATCATACTAGGATTTTTAACAAGTGAATAGCATTGAAAATCATTTCCGCGATTAATCCTCTTTCGTGTTTATGTTCTGTCAATCGCAGATTGCTTCTTCAAATGCATGAAGTTGTGAATCTTTGAGGACAATGAAGAGAGAGAAGTAGAAATAATAAGGCAAACTATTGTTTGTTCTCTCTCACTTGATTATTCTTTGTTTCTTCCATTCAAATTATTGTGATTATTTTTTGTTATCCCTCTACAACCCATCTGGCCCGTTGGGCCACATGGACTGAGCCCGACTTTTTTCTGGCCACTAAATTTAGTGCCCAACCCAACCTATTTATAGGTTATTTCGTTGGCCAGCTCAAATTGTCTACACTACTAATGATCCATATAAGTTACGTACCATTTTTCACTTGTCAATCTCGACACATTTACCGATTTTGACATTTTGTAGATACTCCAATCGATGAAATGCACCAAATTAGGCAAACGTAGTGTCGTACCATTTTTAACTTGTCAATCTCGACACATTTACCGATTTTGACATTTTGTAGATACTACATTCGATGAAATGCACCAAATTAGGCAAACGTAGTGTCAACTATTTTTCCGATAGACTCGCCCTCGAGGGATCAAGAGGAACAACCAATGGTATATGCTCGTGTTCGAATCGTTTTATCTGATTGTATGAAAATTAAACCGTGATTTGACTCTTGTATTCAATGTGGGATCGACATATAAGAGCAGTTGAAAAGGAATTGTAAAGATTTTCAAGTAGAATTGGACCATATACATAATGATGATGTTAGAAGGACCACATACTAGGTTGGCTTGTAGTAACATTGATTGACCAAGGAGGTTTTCTTGCGACACTTTTCTTTTTATATTTCAAGCAATTTAAAACACATGCTCTTCATATCCATACATTTCTAAATACTCTGTTCCAGTTCATTACCACCACTCATCACTAAATCCAGATTCTAATTTCTTGAAAAAATTAAATCTAATTTCTAGACTTTTCTTTGAAAGGGTAATCTCTTACATTAGAGAGAAGGTTAGAAATTTGAGTCATTACCTACTCAGAATATTCCTATAAAAAAAGGGTTCGAATTTTTGACATGTATAAATATTGATTGGTAAAAATCTTTAAAAAAAAACTTTTGAAATTCATTCTTATGTTAAATTCTTTTTGATAGTTAGTTGACCTAATGTGGGAATAATTAAAACAAAGTCTGGATGCCTGATTATGAAAATTATTATATATATATAGATGGGCCATTTTCTTCATATAGAAGAATATTTTATAGGCCATTTTATATAGAATAATATTTAATTATTGGCCATTTTATTGGATTTTGACTAGGTTGAAATTAGTGTAAAAACAAACAATAATATTTTCTTCATAATAATAATAATAATAAATTTTACGCCATACAAATTATATATATTTATCAAATATTTAATCTAATATGTAATGTTTAATCTAATCTAATAATATATGTGTCTTAGTTTCGACCAAAATTTTCAAAGTATATAATGTCATAAATATTAATTTTTAAGGATAAGTAATTTATTAATTATCTATTTCTAGTTATTAAAATATGTGGAAGGGGAAAAATAAATATTTATAAATTGGGGGCCAAGGCCACTCTTCCTTAAGTTTTAGGTCCGTCACTCACCTGCACGGCATTTGCTCGCCGGCGGAGGTCCGGTTGATGCCCTCGGTGGAGAGAGGGTCCTCATCGTGGCAGATCGACTGCCAACCGTCATCGATCAGCACAAGTCCTGGCGGACATCTGCCAGCGACGAGGCCCTCCACACCCTCCTAGACGCCGCCAGGCGGCACCGTCAAGTAGAACGCATCCCACGTGCACCACCCGAACTTGTCGATGATGCCTGGCGGCGTCTTCTCTTCTAGCAATTTGAAAGTGCCCAAGTGGGCCCGAACCACTTTCATGGCATCTTTAACAAGCGTAAACGGATCGGTCCCCGCGTGCATGTATAGACATGCCCGGAATGATGACCCGGTCACTTTTCCCGACCCGCTTTCCACGCATATGTCGATGCAGTCGTCCACTCCTGGCTGGAGGGAGGCCCGGAACGGGCCCTCAATGAGTGGCAATAGCAAAATATAAGGTCTGCTATTGCCAAGCTCGTCGGATTTGTCAAGCATGAGAATTTGGGTCTCACGCTCGAGATCCGACCCGTTTGACCCGACCCAGTGTGTGGTCCACCACACCTTGAACCTGAAAATGGACATGAATTTGATGTTTTTGAGCTTGCCGATGGGGACGACGAGGTGGCTGTCGGGCTCCTCTGTGTCGAATCCGACGAAGCATCCCGGGTTGGCGGCGGGGGGCGGCAACGCCGCCGGGGTGGCTACGATGTTTGGTGGGACATGAGAGAGTGAAAGACATGATTATTGACAGTGAAGTTTGACTCGTTGTCTAGTGTGATCAATGAGTTGTTGAAGCCATCAACAAGAAATGTGGCGTTTGAACCACCTTTGCTCAAGCTTGGAGCCATTAGCAATGGCGAAAAGGGAAAAGAATTGTATGCAAGGTTGATGGGAAAATGCTAGAAAGAAGATAACATGAAGAAGAACAAAGGTTTTGATGAAGAGAAATGAGAGCTTGAATGGAGTTTATATATATAGACGAACTTTGGAATATTGGAATCTATATTTCTCACTTGCTGTATTTTCGAATGAGGGATTGATTGCCAACATAAATTCTTTATACGTACTTTAGCTTTTCATTTTATTCAATTTTCATGTTGGAAATGACCAATTTGTAGGCATCAATTATGGAGGAGGTGAAAAGTATTAGTAACATAAAAAACAAAAAATTATATATGACAGCCGGGTTATTATTATATTTTTTCCATTCATAAGCATTTCGATTTTGGTTTCATATATACTCATAACGATTATCAATTTCATTCTATTATTTAAGAATTTATCTGATTTTAATTTACTTTATTGAATTGAGGTTTTTTCATGTTAATTCTAATTCACCCAAAAAGCCCGAAAGCTCGAATTGTGCGGGTTACATGCATCTAACAGATTGTTTGGCAAAATTCAAATTGTTGAAGTAATATTAAACTGAAATTGGACGGATTTTTAGATTGTGACTAAATTAAAAATCATTATCCTTTTAAAACCAAAATTGAAATACATTATAATCACGAGATAAAAAATGATTTTAACTCTAAGATGGTAACATATATAATTGTATAAAATAGAGTTCTAAAATCTATATTAATGACATACAAGATTTTCTATTACACTTGATACTGATATATGGCTGAGTTGATTGTTTAAATTGTTGATTTAATTTGTGAAAAATAAAATGATGTAATAATTTTATTGAATAATAAATAGGATATCCTATTCGTAAGTGTCATTTTCATCGAGAAGATATCTGAGATATGGTTGCTTAGTTATATATAGGCTATAAATTCACGAGTTATATAATATAAGTTCCAACCAATAAAGAAATAACATGTAAACAATCACCATATTTATGATAAGTTCTATATATTAATTACTAGTTTCTTGTTATGGCCCAGATGTACGTGCTACGTATACTTTAATTTATGATTACTCTCATTTTTTGATTGAATTATGTATATACGTACACGAAAGTAATTATATTTTTAGTTCGTAACTATTAAAATATTTTATTAAATTTAAAGTATTAATTTTTAGTGTCATAAATTGTCTAATTATAGTTATTTCCACCGAAATTTAAAAAATATAGCATAAATTAACACGTAACTCGTGTGTGACTCATAATTTTAATATTTAGATGTCATCATATTGCTGACCTGGAAATTATTTTCGAATTTTTGTTTTCATATCAAAGTTAACAAAATGGCACCTCGTTGTTTAAGTGACTATAAATCCTAAAATTTATGAGCTACATGCGACTTACATGCCAATTTTTCCAATGGATTTTGTAATTTCCAGTGACTAAATGAATAACGTTGAACAATTTTTGAATTATAATATAAAAATCTTTAGTATGACCATTTTTGAACAACTTCTCATTTAAAAGAACTAAAAATTAAATTTCCCCTTTTTCAAGTCAAATATAATACTTAAATCAAGTATACATATTCTCATCATATGAATTATCTCACAAATTTAATTAAATGATATCGGACAAAATTCATTTCACATGTCAATTCTTGTTTTATGGATTGTAATTAAATTAAAATTTCAAGAAATTAATTCATAAGATGATTTAAAATAAAATTAAAATCTCCAACTCTTATTAAATAAACATCGTATATAGAATAATTAAAATGAGAATACGATGTAACACCTAAGATAATTGAAGTATAATTGGATAATTAAATATTTAAATCCCTAATTGTTTAATTTAATTTCGTGCGTTTCTGAAAACGAAAATATGCATGTTTAATTAATAGGTGGTATAATTTAATCAAACAACATAAATTATAATTTTATCATAAGGTTCGTAATCGAAAAACGAGAAGATAAAAACAAATTTGAGGTCATTCGAAGACCCGTAGCCAAATCACGAAGAATACGACGAATACAAAAATTCGGAAACGAGATATTTCGATGAATAGTAAAAGTAAGATATTTTCATGAATAGTAAGATATTTTCGATGAATAGTAAAAGTAAGATATTTTCATGAATAGTAAAAGTAAGATATTTGCATGAATAGTAAAAAGATGAGATATTCTCAATGAATAGTATGATATTTCAAAAAAGAGTATAAATCATACGAAACAAATTGTAAAAAGTAATTATTCGAATGAGAAATCGAAAAACAAAAAAAATTAAGAATCCTCTCTCTATTTTCTCTCTCTTCTCTCTCCTCTTTTCCGGCAGCCGCTGCCGCGCAACGGCTGGCACTGGAAAAATTTTCTCGGTTTTGGCCGATTTTCTCATAATTTGTAGGTCTCGCTGAGAGAACAGGTCTCGAATTTTCATTCCGACATCTCCTTCGCTAGAAAACGGTCAATCAATAGTCGGAAAACCCTAACTTTTCCTTCTTCTCTCTTCCTTTCTCCCTCCTCCGTTCTCTCTCTTGCCGGAAACCTATCCGGAACCCTTCCTTGAGTGTGTGTGTGTCGTGGGGTCGGGGTGGCGCCACCGTGGGCGGCTACGCCGGAGCTGTACATGTGTAGGCTTACAATCGGATCAATACTCTTAAAATTTGATATTTATACAACTCACGCGATTACCACCAAACAAGGTGGGGGTAACTTCTAAACTTTTATAACTTTTCGTTTCTGTTTTAATACATTATATGATGAATGCATACTAATAAACTTGATATTTATGATATGCCATTGATTGTTATCAGTTTTAAATGTATATGAGTGGACTTGATAATTATGTTATGATATTGTACGTTATGAATTGTCTATGTGACCAATACTTATCTTTGTGACCGATAAGCGTCTTTGTGATCGATAATTGTCTACGTAACCAATAATCGTCTTTGTGACTGTTTATAGGGTAAGACAGGAAATACCCGCACCTACGTTGAGATATGTGTGGTGCCTGATACATACTATTGCTAGTTTCATTATATGTTTGATTCATGTTTAAATCGTTGTTTTGATATATGATTTATTTACTTAACTGTTAAATAATTTAAACATGAAATTTATCCCCACGAGTGTATTCAACGGACTCACCCCACATGTATTCATGTTACAGGAAACAAGTGAGAGGGTTGCCCTATCCTTTGTACTATTTATCTTTTGTATTTATTTTTCTCGAAACGATGTTATTAACACTTTGTAAAGTCAAACCTTTTATGTGTTATGGATCTTGATGAATTCCGTTGTTTGTATTTCAAATATTTTATTTCGACTCGACACCGGGATCTTATATATGTAAAATCGTATGTTTAATAGTTTTCAAATTTTCTTGTTTCAAACGTTATTTAAAAATCTTTAATCCTCTTCTATGTCTGTTTCTCTTTCTCTCTTCTTTTTCTGCACGCTCATAATGAAACTCTGATATTTTAAATTGTGAAAAATGAGGCGTGACAATATGAGGATCGAATCATGTGTCACTATAATGTTGTAATCATTCTTTATTTGTGTCTGTTTTAAAAAATAAAATAAAATTCTTTATTTGTGTCAATTAGGAAGATGTTCGAGCTCCAAATCGTGAAAGTTTTCTTTATTGAAACCAAATCTTTTTCACTTATTCTTCACAACTAGTCTTCTCATATCACTCTTCTTAAAGAAGCTGTTATCACTTATATATGCCTCAACACGATATATGCACATATTCCAAATATCATTTTAATCATTTAACTATACATTAATTAATATTTGAAAATAGTAATGTTAAAGTTAAAAAATATCAACTATAGATTAGTTACGATGTCTTAAAAAATTATCCAATTAATTTTTTTTTTCACCAGGATTTATAAAGTCGAAAATTCACATGTAACTTGCACATAATCCAAAATTTGGAGATTTCCAACAATTTGGATGACGCAGCAACATTTTTCTTATATGGAAAATTATTTTCGAAGTCTCTAAATTTTTAGGTCCCAAAATTTGAATTTCATAATTTGACTCCTAATACATCAGACATTTATAGAGACACTATCCAAACGAGTATAATTATCGCATTAAATTTACATTAAAAAAAAAAACTTTGAGTTAGTGGCATATTACATCAAATTACAAATTTAACTTTATGAATCACGATTTATTTTAACTATATTCACAAAATGAAAACCCAAAATAATTACAAATAAACCTTAATATATCTAATAAAATTTATACTTTCATGCAAAAGGGAGAGGACATCAATTAAAGACGTTCACCTATATACACTTACCAATTCCACATGAAAAATACAAAATAAAAGAGGAATAAAGTGAAACAAGAAAAGTTATCATTCTTAATATTCTCTGATTCTCATAGAGTTACATGTGCTTCCACACAAGAGATTGCTTATCCAATTCATTTTTCCGGCGACCGTGTCCGGCGGAGTATGCGGCGGCTCAGCCTCCCATTGTTGGGACGCACCTCCCCTACCAATGGTGCCTAACTTCTCCCAGAAGAAAAGAACAAGGTGCAACGTGGAGGAAGATTGGCTATATGGGCTGTTGCCACGTGGAAGTCTACTCGGGGAATAATCAAGGTTTGTTCAAACTAACTAATTGAACTGCTGCAATCCCAACTGACCGTTGGTGTTCAACGACCAACATGTTTCCTTATCATAGTCCACATGGACCAACTATTTGCTTCCACACTTCAAACTTGCATTGATTATGAAACATGAGTAGTGCATTTGTCCTTAATGATGAATTAGTTTTAACTTGGCTATTGGTTTGGTAGGAAACACAAGTGTAGTTGGGAGTATGACAAGCAAGGTCATATATATTAAAGTACCATATCAATTATTTTGATCAAGAACTTTTCCCATTTCATCATAGACTCCATATTTAGGCAGGATAAGAATCGAGTGATATATAAATTTTAGGATAAATATCCACAATATTCAGTGAAAATTTGTTCACAGATTTGAATCTATATTGTTGGAGGATTTTTCCCAACATAAGTTTTTAATAACTCAACTATGTTCTTGAGGCAAAAGTACAATGATTCTTGTGAGATTATTTAATGAATTTAATTTTCTAATGTAAATCAATCAATATTCATAAACCACAAAATAAAGACTAATTTATGAAATGAGTTTGTACAATGAATCACGGGGATCTTCTCGTAAAAATATATTCTTTAATTAAGGACTTCATATAAGTCTTTTTGGATTTCAAACTTCAAACTTGCACTGATTAATGTGGGATGAATTTAACTTAATGCGAATGTGAAAGAAATACATTGCATTCAACATCTAATAAGTTGATAACACTAAAATTATGAATAAAATTAATTTGTGATATTAATAAATTATGGGTTAATTAATGCGTAGATGCACCTAAAAAATATAAAGTACAATCTTGAAATTTAAGGTGTAGGTGGCCATATCTAGACAAAGAACTTGTAAGAACAAAATTATAATCTCGTGTTTTTCAGGTCTAAATACGATAAATATTACAAACATTATACATTTATGTACTATATAGGTATATAGAAGCCACATGGCAAAATAAGCAGCCTCTACACAAACCTTGTGGCCTAGATTTTCAAGAATTATGTGGAATGTATAGCTGAGATTCTTAATTGGAGTTGGTTGATATTTTTCTGAATTTTTATAATTATCATAATGTTATATTAATTATTAAGTAAAATATAATTTTAAATTTGTGATAGTGTTAAATATATCTTATATAATAAGATTCACTTTATGGGAAAACATGTTTTATATCCATTTATATTACAAAAAAAAAAAAAAAAAAAGATTTTCTATCCATTTTAAATTGTGGCAACCATCTTTTCAAAATTTTGAAACGACAAATCTTAATAGTAGATATGAACATTGGGACCTAACATTTCAAAACTCTAGAAGAATGTTTGTTAGAATGCAGGATAACTTGAAAGCATCAAAAGAAAACTATTCCATGAAGGTCTTAGTGTTTTGTAGCCCTAAAATACAACTATTCCTTGGAGGTCTTATCTATCACAAGGAAATGTTTAAAAAGGTATTTTGTAGCCCTAAAATAGCCCTTATAACCCCAATCTGTTCCATAAGAATTCTTACATACATAATACTCAATTCCATCTTCTACCCCATGACCTACAATAACAACGGAATGAAAAACATCGTCCTCCCGGACATCATAAATTTCAAACTGCACAAAACAAAGCAAATAATTAGAAATGAATTAAATTTTACACAAAGCAAATTCAGAAAGAAAAAAAAAAAAAAAAAAAAAAAAAAAACATAAACAGAAAAAAAACTCACATGACTCCAGTCTTCAAAAACTCGTCCAGCCACTAGAAGACCAAGAACGGGTGTTTTCTCCAATTCCTCTGAGACCGTGTGCTTGTATATCCATCTGTACTCCTTCAAATATATTCTTTTTCCCTACAAGTCATAAATCAAATAGTTTATTATCTAAAAATTAAGAAGGAAAAAAAAAAAAAAACAGCTAATCCACCTCATCCATCTGAGGAGTATCAGTCTTTCGCCCTCTCATCCACCTATATGGGAATGTGTCCTCCTTCACCCCATTAATTCTCATATAGTCCAAAATGGTTGTTGACACGACGTTATCCCAAAATTGGTTATCTGTTTTGTCTAACCAGTCATACAATTCTTGCTCTGAAATCTTTGCCAAAGCTCCATTGAAACGCAGGTTAAAAAACATTAAATCGGCGACAGCAAAAACAAAGCACGTCTCTGAAAAATAATGATAATATTTGAAGGTTGTTGACGTCGATTTACGGCTGGTTCGTAATCTCAGTCAAACACTCGAATTAACCGTTCTTTTAGCCCAACCTAATTAGCCGAGTTAAAAGAGCTAGGTCAAATGAGAGAGGAAGTTCGAGAAAATGTAGAACACTTGTCTTTTTTCCTTCCAAAAATTCGATCCCTTTACAAATGTCTGAAGGGTCTTATTTATAGACCCTTCACCTGGACAGCATTCCCCGAGTTAGGGGATTTTGTCCCTATAGGGCCAGGGCTAGATGCTCCCTGTCCCATACTATTACAAACCGAGCCGAGCTCTTTTTATACTCTAATTTTTAGACATATTCCTAGGTATGGAGATTCTACCAACCGCTATCCGAGCTGAAAATCAGGTCGGTTAGGTCAGGTCGGCTTTGCCTCTGATGGGATGCGGAAGGTCGGTCGTTCTGGCCGAGCTGGTCAAAGCAGGTCGGCTTTTGCTCACGTCGGCGTTTAGGAAGACTTGATTCGAGCTCTCCCTCCATTTTGAGTCCTAGGAAGATGGTTTCATTGAAGTATCAACAGGTCGGTTAGGGGGTTCCTGGACGGCCATTTTCTGCTCGGCTCGGCCATGTCATCCCTCCAATTCGCCCGAAACATAGGTCGGCGAAATAACCGAGCCGGGCTGGAAGACCGGTCCCGGCTGCGGAACGGTCATATCAGTTCGAGCGGGGTCAGGCCGGGCCGAACTGGGTGACTGGACTGGGCTATCAGGTGACGGGGCCGGTCCTCCTCGGTGCATTGGGTCAGGTGGTCTTTAGTTCGGGTCCGAACTCGATCCATGCGTGGGCGGCCTAATATTGAGGGCCCAACATTAGCCCCTCGGACCCGAGCAGAACAACGGAGGCTCGGGTTCGATCTGGCGGGCCCTAGTTTGTGCGGACACGTCCCGTGGTGACCTGAGACACGTGTGTCGCTACGTGGCGCATCTGGGTCCCACCACCTGTCCTTAATCCGATGGCTGCAAGGCGAACGGTTTCATTCCTCAACCTATAAATAGTGGTCCCCTCCGCCATTTGTGCTCCACTCTTCTCTCCTCGCTCTCAACTCTCGCAACTTTCTCTCTGAATTCCGAGCTAAATCGACCGAGCTTATTTCACCGCCCTCTCCATCCTTAGGTAATTATGTCTGCTGTAACCATTTCTTCATCCTCTGAAAATGACCAAGGTTCATCTGGGCGGCTTGAACGACCGGCCTTTACTCCGAGCCCTAGCCCCAGCTCCTCTTCGTCCCCTGGCGACTCCCCGGGGTCTGCTTCGGAGGAGCGGCCTCTTCCGGATCTGGCAGATGGCGACGACCAAAGCGAGCCGAGCACTTCGGGCCGAGGCGATATCCCTATGGGGATTCCGATCATCACTGTGGGCGAGGAGGATTTGAGGCCGTTCCGTCCTTCAGTCGGTAAAGACGAGCTGTCTAAGTGGCGGGCGCGGTTCAAGATTCCGAGCTCGGTGACATTCGAGGAGCCGGTCAATCTTGCCCGACCAGATCAGCCCCCTCCTGGTCATGTTGCCGTGTCCCTCCGAGCTCTCGAGGGCGGGTTGAGGTTTCCGCTGGCTCCGGCCATAACCTCGTACCTACTCCATTGGGGGGTGGCCCCGGCCCAGATTCATCCAAACGGTTGGGCGTCCATCATAGGGCTGCTCAGTCTGTTTTGGGAGTTCGGCTTTGGAACGCCGAGCCCCGCGGACATGGAGTGGATCTTTGTGCTCAAACAAGCGCCGGGCTCTCCTCTACCGATATATTATACATCGGTTCGGTCTCGGCGTCCGCAATTGGTCGTCGCCGCCCCGTCCTCCGTGAAGGAGTGGAAGACGAAGTGGTTCTGGGTGGGCGGAGATTGGCAGAGCCCTTTTGAGGTGGACGGTCAACTCACTCGGGTCGCCTGCCCGGTCATTTTCAAAGAGGCTCAACAAGGTGAGCTTTGTTCCGAACCGAACTCATTTTCCATTTTTCTGATCGTTGATTTCTTTTTATTCATTTCAGTTCGGCATCCTCGGGAGAGCCAGACATCCGGGCTCATCTCTCGCCAGCTCGCCTACCTACGGGACCAGGTATCCGAGGAGGACCGGAATTTCAAACGGTTGGTGGCCCAGCGTCGTTTGGAACAGGTCGGACTTACCGTCCCATTTTGTCCCGTACCGAGCCCCCGAGCAGGTATTTTTTGATCAGCTGAGCTTGTTTTCCTTGTGTATTATTTTTGGTAACTTTGTTTTTCTTGGCAGTCAGCAACCTCCCCGCTCTTGGATTGATGGCGGACCCAGCGAGCCGCTTTGAGGCAATGGGTGCTGCTCGGAAGAGGAAGCAGCCGCCGCCTACCCGACCTGAGCGGGCTGACCGGGCACCGACCCCCCGGGCTGAACAGCCACCGCGTCAGAGGATTCGGATCAGCCGATCCGGGTCATCTCGTGACCAGGAGGAGCCCCGCCGCGCTCCTTCCGACCGATCTGGGGCCGATGTTAGACCGGCGGTCTCCACCAGCCCGCCAGCTCGCCGTGCTCCGCCGGCCACTGACACTCCTGCCGGGCCCTCGCGTGTCTCCTCCATCCTTGGCGACGATCCGGAGAGGGTGGAGGTGACTCGCCGCTATGAGGGGAGGAGGCCTCCTTTCCAGCTCGCCTTTGCCCGGGCACGGGAGCCGTTCACCGGCCAGGAGCTCCCGCCTCATGTGGCAGCCGCCCAGATCAACCTTCCCAAATCCTGGACCCAGGATTTGGAAGAGCACGTTCAGAGGATGACCAACCCGGTCGACCTCCAGTGCAGCGCCGCGGTGTTGGCTGCCCAGGCCAGCGTCCTCCAGTGGCAGTCTTATGCTGTCGCTGTCGAGACGGAAGAACGGTTCCGGGTTTGCCGGACCGAGCTGAATAAGTCTAGGGCCGAGGTGGACCGGCTGAAGGCCCAACTGGAGGCCGCCACCGCTAAACAGGAGGGCCTGGCCAAGGATGTCCAGAGCGCCCGGGCAGAGGTCGATCGGAAGAGGGACGAGCTGGGTCGGACCCGGGCTGAACGGGACGAGGCCCGGAAGACAATCACTTCTGCCCAAGCGGAGGCCGTCCGTCTTGGGAGGGAATTGGAGGCCGCCAGGAAGGCTAGCTCGGCCTCGGCTTTTGGGGCTTATCTTCGGGCCTTCTTCCGGTCGGCGGAGTACAAGGCCAGGAGCTCGGTGGGGTACCTCTTCGCCTTCATGGACATCCTTGAGAAGGTGAAGGCGGATGAGGGGAACATCGCCCCCCTTCAGGACGCCCTGGCCACGTACCTCGCCCAGAACCCTCTTCCGCCGGACTTCCTGGACGTTCTGAGGGAGAGGCTGGAGGTAGGCTATATATATTTATACCCTTTTTTTTCTCAAGTGTTTTTACCTCGGCTCGGTTCTGACCATTTTTATTTCAGGCGGCTCTTCCTGCTGATCGCCATGATGTCCTCCAGCCCGGGCCGGAGATAGACATGCCCTCCGAGGCCGGTCTCGAGGATGAGGAGGAGGCCGCCGTGGAAGCAGATGGGGAGGGGGTTCTTCAGGCCGCTGGCGAATCATCCGACCCTCCGCTCCCCTCCTCTGAGGTCGGTCCGGAAGCTGGCGAGCTCCAGGCGGACGAGGTGGTGAATGTGGTGGATTGACCGCCCTCTTTTTTTTTTTGTTTTTAGATTTCTTTTTGTTTCATTCCGAGCAGGATTTGTTAATATCATCCCTGCTCGGGGCCCGAGCAGAGTTTGCTCCACCATCTCTGCTCGGGTCATAAACTATTTTGTAAGAGGTTCCGGCCTCCAAACCGGTTTTCTTCTTGAATTAATATATATTTTGTTCACCTTCAATATTCGTGCATTATTTCAGTTTGTGTATGCTTTGTGCTCGGATGCCTTTTAGCTCGGCCATCATGTCTGATTTTCTTGAACTTATTTTCCACCAAGTAATTTTAGATCGCCCTTTTCAGCCCATGTCTTTTAGATCGGCTCGGCCCACATAAGTCGGACCAAATGGTCGGAAATGGTCGGCTCGGACTGTCCAGTCCTCCCTTTTTTTTTTTTTTTTTTTTTTTTTTTAACGAGTCAAGGGGGTCAGAGCTCTATCTTTACCGAGACAAGCTCGGGGGGTCGGAGCCCCATCGTTGCCGAGACAAGCTCGGGGGGTCGAAGCCCCATCCTTTACCGAGACAAGCTCGGGGGGTCGGAGCCCCATCGTTGGCCGAGACAAGCTCGGGGGGTCGGAGCCCCATCGTTTGCCGAGACAAGCTCGGGGGGTCGGAGCCCCATCTTTGGCCGAGACAAGCTCGGGGGGTCGGAGCCCCATCGTTGCCGAGACAAGCTCGGGGGGTCGAAGCCCCATCCTTTACCGAGACAAGCTCGGGGGGTCGGAGCCCCATCGTTTGCCGAGACGAGCTCGGGGGGTCGGAGCCCCATCGTTGCCGAGACAAGCTCGGGGGGTCGAAGCCCCATCCTTTACCGAGACAAGCTCGGGGGGTCGGAGCCCCATCGTTGGCCGAGACAAGCTCGGGGGGTCGGAGCCCCATCGTTTGCCGAGACAAGCTCGGGGGGTCGGAGCCCCATCTTTGGCCGAGACAAGCTCGGGGGGTCGGAGCCCCATCGCTGCCGAGACAAGCTCGGGGGGTCGAAGCCCCATCCTTTACCGAGACAAGCTCGGGGGGTCGGAGCCCCATCGTTTGCCGAGACGAGCTCGGGGGGTCGGAGCCCCATCGTTGCCGAGACAAGCTCGGGGGGTCGAAGCCCCATCCTTTACCGAGACAAGCTCGGGGGGTCGGAGCCCCATCGTTGCCGAGACAAGCTCGGGGGGTCGAAGCCCCATCCTTTACCGAGACAAGCTCGGGGGGTCGGAGCCCCATCGTTACCGAGACAAGCTCGGGGGGTCGAAGCCCCATCCTTTACCGAGACAAGCTCGGGGGGTCGGAGCCCCATCGTTGGCCGAGACAAGCTCGGGGGGTCGGAGCCCCATCGTTGCCGAGACAAGCTCGGGGGGTCGAAGCCCCATCCTTTACCGAGACAAGCTCGGGGGGTCGGAGCCCCATCGTTGCCGAGACAATTCAAGATAGATATTTTCCATTTCACTGAAGTTTCTTGTACAAAAAGCACCTATTACAATTATCCTATAATTATCCTAGCTAACGAAAGTAACGTTTGAGGAGCTCGGCGTTCCATGGCTTGTCGAGCACCCTTCCGGCCAAGCTTTCCAGTTCATATGCCCCTCGGCTCAGTATCCGAGCTATTTTGTAGGGTCCTTCCCAGTTCGGTCCTAGGCACCCCGCGTTTGTCTCTCTGGTGTTGAGGACGACCTTGCGGAGGACCAGGTCGCCGACCTCAAACTTTCGGGCTCGGACTTTGGAGTTGTAATACCTCGCACTGCGCTGTTTGTACACCGCATTTCTGAGCTCCGATTCCAGCCTCTTTTCTTCCACGAGATCGAGGCAGGCCAGCATGGCGACCTCGTTTCCCTCCTCGTCCCGCTGTGTAGCTCTCCAGGTCGGTATTCCGACCTCTACTGGGATGACTGCTTCTGCCCCGAAGGCTAGGGAGAAAGGGGTTTCTCCAGTGGCCGACCTGGCTGTAGTTCGGTAGGACCACAGTACCCCGGGGAGTTCGTCCGCCCACGCACCTTTAAGCTCATCCAGCCTGGCCTTCAGGGTGTGCTTGATTATCTTATTGATGGCTTCTACCTGGCCATTGCCTTTGGGGTGGTATGGCGTGGAGAGCAACTTTTGTATCCCCAGGTTGGAGCAGAATTGTGCGAACTCCTCGCTATCGAATTGCCTCCCATTGTCGGTTACCAGGGACTGGGGGAGCCCGAACCGGCAAATGATTGACTTCCATACGAAGTCTGTGATTTTGGCCGAGGTGATTTTTGCAAGGGGTTCGGCCTCTGCCCACTTTGTAAAGTAGTCCACTGCGACTATAGCATGCTTTACACCTCCACGTCCCGTCGGCATGGGCCCAATTAGGTCTATGCCCCATTTTGCGAATGGCCATGGTGTGAGCACCATGTTCAGCTCTTCTGGCGGGGCCCTAGTGAATGGAGCATATCTTTGGCATTTGTCACATTTTCTGGCGAATTCTATTGCCTCTTTTTTTAAGCTCGGCCAGAAATAGCCCATCCTGATTATCTTGAAGGCCAGGGCCTGTCCTCCTGTATGATTTCCGCAAATTCCCTCGTGAACCTCCCTTAGTGCATATTCGGCCTCTCGCTCGCTCAGGCACCTCAGCAAAGGTAAGGAAAAACCTCTTTTGTACAGAATGCCATCCTTCAACGTGTACCTGGCCGCCCTGATTCTCAATCTCCGAGCCTCCACTGGGTCATCTGGTCTTGTATCTTCTTGCAAGTACTTGATGATCGGGCTCATCCATGTGTCCTCCAGGTCGATCGTGCATATTGTTTGGCTCTCCAGGGCCGAGCTTTCCATAAGGCCAACATTAACCGACCCGATATCCTGGGCACCCTCGCTTGTGGATAGTTTGGCGAGCGCGTCGGCCTGGGCGTTTTGTATCCTAGGAACCTGTTCGGCCCGGGTGCTTCGGAAGCCGGCCAGGGTGACTTCCACGGCCTGGAGATATGCGGCCATTCTTTCGTCCCGGGCCTCGTATTCGCCCGAAATTTGGTTGACCATCAGTAGGGAGTCGCTGAAAATCTCGAGGTCATCGACGCCGAACTGCTTGGCCATCTCGAGTCCGGCCAGCAGGGCTTCATATTCGGCCTCGTTATTGGTGGCCTTGAATTTGAATCGGAGGGCCGAGCAGAAATGCTTGCCTGACGGGCTGATGAGGACGATTCCGGCCCCGGCTGCGGTGACGGTGGACGAGCCGTCCACGTACATTTTCCATGGCTTTTCCTGGCTTTCCTCCTGGATGGGCGTAGTGGGGGTGAACTCAACGATGAAGTCGGCCAATGCTTGCCCCTTTATGGCCGTCCTGGGGGAGTATTGCACGTCGTACTGCCCTAGCTCCACTGCCCACTTGAGAAGCCTTCCTGAAGCGTCAGGTCGGCCTAGGACCTGTCTCAATGGGAAATTGGTCAAGACCTCAATCCGATGGGCCAGGAAGTACGGTCGGAGCTTCCTGGCCGAGGTGACCAGAGCATAAGCCAACTTCTCCATTGGCGGGTATCTCAACTCTGCATCGTGGAGGGAATGGCTAACATAGTATATGGGCTGCTGGGAGCTCCTCTCCGTTCGTGTCAGGACGGCGCTTATCGCATAGCTGGACACGGCCAGGTATAGTTGTAGCTTCTCTCCCTGGAGGGGCTTGGCGAGGACAGGTGCGGTCATAAGGGACTTTTTCAATTCTTCTAGGGCCGCCCCACATTCCGAGGTCCATTCAAATTTTTTGTCCTTCCTGATGAGATCGAAAAACGGCCGACATTTGTCGGTTGACTTTGAGATGAATCTATTGAGGGCGGCCACCTTGCCTGTCAGGCACTGGATGTCCTTGACCCGCTTTGGTGGTGTCAGGTCGATGATGGCCTTGATTTTCTCAGGGTTGGCCTCAATTCCCCTCTGGCTAACCATATACCCGAGGAACTTGCCCGATCCGACCCCAAACGTGCACTTCTTCGGGTTGAGCTTCATTCGATACCTCCTCAAGATGCCGAACATTTCGGCCAGGTCGGCAACGTGGTCCTCCTTTCTTTTTGATTTGACCAACATGTCGTCCACATAGACCTCCATTGTTTTACCGATCTGGGCGGCGAACATCTTGTTAACCAACCGTTGGTATGTGGCTCCGGCGTTTTTTAGTCCAAACGGCATCGCCTTGTAGCAATATTGAGCTCGATCCGTCACGAAGGTGGTGTGCACCCGGTCTTGCTCGGCCATTGGGATTTGATGGTATCCTGAGTATGCGTCCATGAAGCTCATCAGCTCGTGGCCGGCCGTGGTGTCCACGAGTTGGTCAATGTTGGGGAGTGGGAAACAATCCTTCGGGCATGCTTTGTTGAGGTCGGTGAAGTCGATGCACATTCTCCACGACCCACTCGATTTTTTTACCAAGACCGGGTTGGCCACCCATTTCGCGTATTGGGTCTCCTCGATGAAACCATTGGCCAGGAGCTTCTGGACTTCCATCTCCAGGCCCTCGTACCTATCAGGGCTGAGCCGCCTCCTTTTCTGGACTACGGGTTTCGCGGATGGGCTGAGGTGGAGGTGATGACAGGCGTCTTCAGGTCGGATGCCCTCCATGTCCTCGTGGGTCCAGGCGAACACGTCTGAATTGGAGCCGAGGAATTGGATGAGCTCGGCTCGGATCGGTTCCTCAAGTGTCCGCCCTATGTTGAAGGTCACGTCTGGGCGACTCGGATCCGGGCTGATGAGGTCGAGCTCCTCCACCGGCGAGGCCCGGACCTCGTGTTCCCCTCGTGGGTCTAAGGTCTCCAATTCCTGGAAGGGTTGTTCCTGGTCGTTTTGGGCAAGCTCATCGCGTTGGGATTGGCTGGCCTCTCCAACCTGGTTGATCTCCCTCGGTCTAAGCCCGGCCTCGCACTCTCTTGCGGCGAGCTGGTTGCCCTCGATGACAAATATTTTCTCCCCAACGGGAAATTTGATGGCCTGGTGGTAGATGGACACTACGGCCTTGAGTTTGGCCAGGAGGGGTCGGCCCCATATGGCGTTGTACGTTGAATGTGCATCTACCACCCTGAATTCTGTCAGGGTATATACTTTCTCTCCTTCCATCTCGAAGGCCACCTTCAGCAGGCACTTGCCCAGTACCTTTGTGGTCTGCCCTCCGAACCCAACTGCGACCTCCGACGTGGGCTCGAGGTCGGCTTCTCTGAGCCCCATCCTCCTGTACGTGTTGAGATATAACACGTTGGCGTAGCTTCCCGTATCCACCAGGACCCTATGTACCCTGATGTCCTGGATGTCCAGGACAGCGATCAGTGGGTCTTCGTGGGGGTGCACCAGGCCCTCCGCCTCCATGCTATAGAAAGTGATAGCGTGCCCCTCCGTAGTACGTTTGGGCGGGTCGCACCTTTGGTAGGCATTCCTGGCCTCCCGAATGTATCGCCGCCGGGCTCGCTTGGATCGCCGGTCATCCTCGGAGTTGTGATTGATCAGTGTGTTGATCTCCCTTATCGGAGGGTTTCCGATGGGGGGAGGGGGTAACCGCTGTGCTGGCGGAGCTACTTGCTCCTTGGGGGGGCCGGGTCTCTTCACGAATTGGTCGAGGTGCCCCCTCTCAATGAGCTTCATGAGCTCGGCCAATAAGTGTCGGCATGCGTCAGTACCGTGGCCGGAAGCTCGGTGGTACTCACAGTATTTTTTGGAGTTGGTCCAGCTCGGGGATGGCCTCTGAGGGCGCGGTTTCGGCAACAAATTTTGGTCCTGTATGGCGGCCAGGATCTGTCGAGGAGATACCGTTAGGATGGTTCTCACTCGCTCGACTGAGTCGGGCTGCTTGGGCCGGTCTCGGCTTGGTTCGGTCGCCTGGTATGGCCTGAAATTGCCGGGCGGCCGGAAGCTTGGCTGGCGCCTCGAACCTTCCTTCTCCTTCTCCCTCCTCTCTGGGTGTTCCCTTGCCCCTTGTTCCTCCTGGATGGCCTCCTCGGCGTCCACATACATTTCTGTCTGTCGGAGGAACTCGTGGTAGGTTTTTGGTTTGAATTCCCGGACTGACCACCACACCTTTGAATTGACCCGGAGACCTGCCATGGCGGTCATGAGTTTGGTCTCGTCATGGACATATTCCATGCCGAGGATTAGCTTGTTGAACCGCTCGAGGTAAGCTTTTAGGGACTCGCCCTTGTTTTGTTTGAAATTCAACAATTTTTCCTTCGGCGTCCTCCTTTTCTTCGACCCCATGAATTGTGTGAGGAAGAGCTCCGACAACTCCTTCCATCCGCTAATGGAGTAGTTCGGCAGATTGCTGAACCAACTTTTAGCCAGGTCTCCCAATGTCAAGGGGAATGCCTGGCACATGAACATTTCATCGGCCTTTTGGAGGCGCATCCAGGACACGTAGTTGTCTAGATGGTATGCGGGGTCGGTCTCTCCGTTGTAGGTGCCGATCGGTGGTATTTTAAATTTGGTCGGCAGATCGGCATCACTTATCCTCTTGGAAAACGGGGTCGGTCCGGCCCAATCATCTACGGAATTCTGATTGTCGTCCTCACCTTCGCTTTCTTGGGCCTCTAGTTCGGCGAGCCTTCTTCTCAGGCGTCGAGCCTTGTCCTCCTTCCTGGTTCGTTGCCGAGTGGATTCACTTCTCTCGGCTGGCTCATCATGATAGTCGAGCCGCTTGGCCAACCTCGATGCCTCCTTCGCCTGTTCAGACCCGAGCTTGGTGAAGACGCTTCCCACTTTCCTTTGTCCTTGTGGGGCTGCGGTCCTCGGGCGCTTCCTTAGCCGGCTCGGCCAATCCAGGTCGGCCGATATGTCCGTGGATGACTCATCGTCGACTTCGAGTTCGGCCCGGGATTTCTCCGAGGCCCTCTGGTCGGCTCGGCAATTCACGGCTTCCTCGCGGGGGGTCCCTTCCTGTAACTCTGCCTGGCCACGCTGTCGAGCCTGGTTGAGCTGTTCCGTCAGCTGGTGGATCGCGGCTTGTATCATCTCGGGGGAGAGGGTCGTGGTGCCGCCCTCCATGACCATTTGGTAGGTCATGTCCCCCCCTGTTGATGTGCCCCCTATTAGGTTTCTATTTTCGTTACCCGTGCTCCTTCCTCCCTTGGAGTTTTCGCTTCCTGTCATTAATTGATAGCTGAGTAGAGCTGAATGTGTCCCCCCTCCTTCTAGCGCCAAAATGTTGACGTCGATTTACGGCTGGTTCGTAATCTCAGTCAAACACTCGAATTAACCGTTCTTTTAGCCCAACCTAATTAGCCGAGTTAAAAGAGCTAGGTCAAATGAGAGAGGAAGTTCGAGAAAATGTAGAACACTTGTCTTTTTTCCTTCCAAAAATTCGATCCCTTTACAAATGTCTGAAGGGTCTTATTTATAGACCCTTCACCTGGACAGCATTCCCCGAGTTAGGGGATTTTGTCCCTATAGGGCCAGGGCTAGATGCTCCCTGTCCCATACTATTACAAACCGAGCCGAGCTCTTTTTATACTCTAATTTTTAGACATATTCCTAGGTATGGAGATTCTACCAACCGCTATCCGAGCTGAAAATCAGGTCGGTTAGGTCAGGTCGGCTTTGCCTCTGATGGGATGCGGAAGGTCGGTCGTTCTGGCCGAGCTGGTCAAAGCAGGTCGGCTTTTGCTCACGTCGGCGTTTAGGAAGACTTGATTCGAGCTCTCCCTCCATTTTGAGTCCTAGGAAGATGGTTTCATTGAAGTATCAACAGGTCGGTTAGGGGGTTCCTGGACGGCCATTTTCTGCTCGGCTCGGCCATGTCATCCCTCCAATTCGCCCGAAACATAGGTCGGCGAAATAACCGAGCCGGGCTGGAAGACCGGTCCCGGCTGCGGAACGATCATATCAGTTCGAGCGGGGTCAGGCCGGGCCGAACTGGGTGACTGGACTGGGCTATCAGGTGACGGGGCCGGTCCTCCTCGGTGCATTGGGTCAGGTGGTCTTTAGTTCGGGTCCGAACTCGATCCATGCGTGGGCGGCCTAATATTGAGGGCCCAACAAAGGTTATACACAAAAAAAAGTAAAAAGAAACAAAACAATAAAACTTAAAACATAAAATATAAAGGAAACAGGCCATACTTGTTTGACATTGATCCCGAACTTTAGGAAGACAATTCAATACTTTTGTTGGCCAGAAGAGTTCTGCCTTTTGGAATTCCACATCATCTACTAGATCTTGAAAATCATCCGTATCATACAAGACACTATACTCATCCTCATCCTCATCCTTATCCTCAGGATTGGATTCCTCCTGAGTTCGTCATAAGAAAATTGTTAGCATTCTTGATATACCACAACAATAAAATAATAAATTTATATATAATTAATCGTATTTCTATCATTATAAACCCATTAAAGATGCAAGTGCACAATAACATGTTGATAGAACAATTGCCTATATTACATTCAAATTTTGATAGAATAACTAAATAGATTATAAGAAATTAAGATTTAACTTGCACCTGTATAGTAAGAGTAGTGTCACATTTTCTGTACATTTTCTTTCAAGTAAACCATATATTCATTCTTCAAAATCTCATCTCAAAACACTCAAAAACGATCCAAATACTCCTTCAAAAAACCCATTATAGTTTTTCAATCCCAAATTTGACATCAACAGCACACACTCAATAAATAATAATAAAAAATAAAATACCATAAACATAAACTATATTAAGTGACAAAGAAAGCAAATTAATAGGCCTTCAAATGGATTAAATTATGTAAAATCCTGCTAGTAATTCCAAGGTTAACATTCTTGAATAAATTTTGCAGTTGAGAGACTACTACATTCAAAAGGGAAAAAATGAATAAGACAACTGTGGCAACTCCAAGTTATTAATTATTGACAGCTTAGGATTAAACTTCCAAGTAGTCAAGACCAAGAAAAAGTGGAGTAGAGAATAATGAATAGGATATATAGTTTCCTATCACGCATGATGCACTTGACTATGTCCAATATACGAAAATAATCGTAGAAGAGATGGGATTCGTATCCCTCCAACCCGTCCCTGCGTACCTGATTGCTTCCTGGGCTCCCACCGATGATCAAATGGAAGCCACCAATGGTATCCATTATCTTCTCTGCTCTTTCACCATCAAAGAGCTGAACATCATCAAAATCGATCAGGTTGCCTGTTTGGTTCGTCTTAGTCTTGCTCCCATTGTAAAGATGCTTTGGCTGTGAGCATGATAGAAAGTGGTGAGTAAAATTCTCTATATACAATTTGGTGCTACAAACAAGACATAGTATTCATAGGGTTATGCATTAAATAAATGAGAAATTTGACCTTAATATCCTCTTCACGCAAATAACAGCTCTCCTCTCTAGCCATTTGGGCAGCACATATGAAATCTGTTAGAACAGCAACATTGGCTTCTGGGCCTGCAAATTTGACAACAAAGAAAAACATTTTATGATCCTCTTCCTTTTTCTTTTTTTTGGTGGGGGCCAGATCAGAAATGTTTATTGGACTACAAGATAAATATGCATCTCAATCATTCCAAGATTTGTCTTCTGAAGAACTCAAACAGCACGCAGCTAGCATAAAAAATTACACCAAGAGCCATAGGGAACATAAAAGATGTATTGTATGCTAATTAATGAAGCAACCAACTGTGGATATAGAAGCAATTCAAGATAAGTCAAATGTTCATGCAGCTGTGGTTAGGTACCTACACTTTAGTCTTAGGTTTGAATCACCAAGGGAATAGAGTGAAATCATTTGATCCTCTTAAATTTTAATTTTTTTTAAAGCTGAAAAAAACAAAGGAATAAAGAAAGTTGATATGAATGAATGAAGCCTTTGTTGAAAAGACACAACCATAATATGTTGTAAAACTTACAGCAAAAAACAAAATTCTCAAGATCAGAACTGAATTAAGGATTGGGGGAAACTGAAACTCGAACTGGTTAGCAATGCTACAAATGTTTAAAGTAAAAGTAAGATAAAACCTATTAGGTTGCATTTGAATTGAAGTGTCTGGAGGATGTAATTAAATACATTAAATAAAAAAACAAAAAACAAAAAAAAAAACATAAAGGTTGTTTGGATGAGCTTATTCTAGATAGATTATCCACCTCACCCCTTCAAACTATTTCAAAAGTGATTTTGGTGAATTCAATCAACTTTATATTGAGTCTTTTGAAATTCTTCCCCAAATTCTCTCCTCAAATCAAAACCTTTAGTCCAAACGCAGACTTAGATACTTACAAAGAGCTCAATCATGCAATCTGTGTATGGAAATTATTTTAGTAGACAAAAATTAAGATGTCACAATATCTACCAAAGTTACATTTTTAGAACAGATAATATTACCATCTTTACATGATTATAATCTCCCATTCTTCACACGCTAATGTTGTATTTCAAAAACAATAAAAATTATTCCAAACTAGAACCTTGATTCCATAAAAGCAAATTGAAAAAATAGAATGGATAACTATTGTGAGCATGTGTTTTTCTAAAGTGATTGTGGTGAATTCAATCAACTATTAAGCCTAGTTATCAACTATAGAAAAAGGAAATGCGCATCAAAGCTTAGTTATCCCACAGATTGCAGCTCAACAATAAGAAACTATTAAGCAACATATTTTATGTACGTACCACATCTGTCCATAGCCTCTTCCACAGTGTATCCCAAGAAACCGATATTTGCCTGCAATTGAAAACACTTTACTATTACTAAATCTTGGTTTTAACTCATAAAAATAGCAGGAAAAACTGCTGACCTGAAAAGAGTTCCTAAGCGACTTATAACGACCTGTTCTATGTATCCCACCACCTCTTTTGTGGTTCTTTGGGAAGCCCAGCAGCATTTGTACTTCATCAGGCTCTAGAGGGGCAACCTTATTCCTCCCAACCCAAACCAAGTTCCATTTTCGGCATTGTTCAATGATATATCTTTGAATTGACTCGGGTGGCTCACTGTCATACCTCTCCAAAGCACTGCGAATTCTCTCTGTCAACTTGGCACTTGCAATGGCAGTTTGGATACAGTTGAGCTTGTTGCGCGTAACAGACAGACTGTCCCTTAATTTCTATGGTCAATAGTTTGCAATGTAACAGCAAATACAATAGATTATCAGTTACCAGATAAAGGAGAGTAACAAACTGAACTCATGATATCATGAGTCTGGCAAACGGAAGCAGAGAAACACAACACACCAAAGACAGCCTAAGGTCTTTCATTGTAGATGGAAAATTTTGACATACAAAAGATAGAAACTAAAGCATGATGTATTTACAGTTAGAATGAGTCTGCCTTGCAACTAACTTATGTGCAATAAAGAATGCTTGAGCCTTAAAGTTCTTCAAATATTATATCATGCTACACCAGAAAGCATAAGAAAAGAATGTTGGCAATGTGAGAATTAGTAAAGCTTCACATACTTCTAGTTCATCTTCTGACCAGTTTTCCATATCTGAAGGATCATCTGCAAGGACCTCATTATAGTCAGAAGAGCTCAGATCAGAAGTTGTGCCTAACTGTTGTTCAGGAGAGTCTTCAAGATCAAGAGTCTGCAAACCAAAATAGACATTAGGCACTGACCTCCTGCTTAACTTTGAAAAAGTTCGTGAAAATAAAGAATTTGGAGAATTGATTTGTGTGGTAAACAAGGGTGAACCAGGAATGTTAAAAGTCATTGATATCATATCCTCAGTCTATATTCTAACTTTCGCATGTTTAAGGGAAAAAGGTCTAAGCATTATATACAGCTACCAAAATCTTTCACTATATACTATACCAATCATGCCTGAAAGTCCCACAGAGCAACAAAAAAAAAAAAAAAAAGGAACAAGGCAATCATTTCCTGTTACTAGAAATATGGAGCCAACACCCACAAATTATGATAAGTACTTCTCATACATAATTGTTCAACTCACCAAGTATGTTAAAATGGGGTTGAGTATAGATTCTGTATCTCCTTCCCCTGCATGATATTTAAATAAATTAGACAGCAGTATATCACTCTCCAAAGAATAACAGTCAGTGTGCTACCATACCGTTTTCTTCAATGACTTTTGCAACCATTTTTGTTGAAAACCCCATTCCAACAAAGTGTTCGATTAAATTCATATGGGAAGCATATCTGGATGAGCTTGCCTTCATACAGAAAAGTTACTTAATCAATCAGAGTGCAGTAAAGCTAAAAAATGTTCTGGCACTTATTATACTAGTAGCACCAAGCTATTGGTCAATTTTTATTTTAAAAACAAAAACAAAAGAAGATGTACATTTAGCTCCATATTGCCAGCTGTTGATCCAGAAGATGGCCCTGCCTCTGGAAGAATATCCAGTTCATCATCCGTCGTCCAATCTATTTCAGGGCTTTCCCCTCCAGAGACATTTACATCCTGCAAAACAAACCAAATGGCAAATGAGAGTTTATCCAAAAGAATGTAAGAAGTAAATAGAACAAAAACGTACCATGTTTCCTCAAATTCGACTTGGCAAAGAACCACAATCTGTTCAATGTATCATTATACTGAAGTAAGAACCCCAAATAATTCGTTCTAACTCAATCAGAACCCTAACTTGTTAGCTCTACGTATATCAATCAATTACCACGGATTAAAATGGATCAATTTACCACTCTCACCCTTTGCATGGTCGTGAATACATCTCAATTATTACTTAACACGACCCAAAATTAAAACAGAAAACATTAAAGGAGAAATTGAACATACACAGCAACTCGGATGAGTCTCACAAAATCACTTCACGGCCTACGTACAGTACAACACCAATTCTTCATTACCCCTTCTTCAAGTAAAATACCAAATAGCAAAATTCCTCTGCAAATTAAAATGCAAAAACAACTCAATCAACAAAAATAATACAAGCAGATGAACTCAAATGAATGAAACAGCAGAAAATCACAATGGAAATTCAAAACAAAAAACAACAACAAAAACAAAAAAAAACTCGCGCGCACACAAAGAGCTGCCCCTCAACAAAGAACAGATTTCCATACCTGTAAATTCGAGAGAGAAAATTCGACCGAAGAAACGAGCAATTTGAGTGCAGAATTTTTGGAGGGAGAAAATGAGAGAGAGAGAAAGAGAGGTTCCGCTTAAAAGCACTCTCAGTAAATGACTCACGCGCCAATGTCCAAAGAGAAGAACGTAAAATAAAAACATTAAATAAGATTTAAAATATCTAAATTTAATTTTTAACTTAATTAAACGGATCATTAGTGAACTTTCCTATTTTCTTTAAAAAAAAAAAATTAGATATTAGTGATGTGGACTTAGGTTGACTACCATTATACATGATTTTGTCGTGGGAATTGAGAGCGAGTAGCATGATTTTTGTACTCTTGTTTTTTACTAATATTGGTAAAAAGGTAAATTGTATTGTGTTTTTTTCTTATATTGATTAAAAAAACAAAGCAAATTGTAGTGCTTTTATATTTGAATTTTACTTTTGTGTTTTCTTTTCTAATATTGATAAAAATGTAAATTGCATTACTTTCAATATTTATATTTATATATGACATTTATATTTTTAAATGTAAATTTAAATAAAATATAAACCTCAATATTTATATTTATATATGAAATAATATTTTTATTCTAAACTAAAATCAAAAAAAAAAAAAAAAGAGGTAAAATAAAGTAAAAAAAATGTAAAGTGTACAAATAAAATATTTTATAATATTAATAGTTTTATTGTATCCAAAAAAAAAAAAACATTAATGAGTTATATGTACCAAATCATAAATATTATTGGTGCTGTTGTGCCTAAAAAATCATTAATGAGTTACCTGCACCTAAGAAGATTAGAAGAAACATTAATGGGTAGTTTGATCATTTTTCCTATAATAAATTACATCTATCATCCTTCAAATTTAATAAAATTATCAACAACAAAAAAAAAAAAAAAAAAAACTCTAAAATTTGTAAAAATTACAATTAGACATCTTCAATGATCAGACTTTCGACATACTATCCTTTTACAACTTAAAACATGATACATTATAATAAGATATAGATAAAAAAAAAAAATGAATGAAGTCCAATTAAATTACTTATAGAAATGGATCGAAACATTGCACAAGTATTTTAGTTCATTGTTCAAAGATTTAGTAAACAAATTTATAGATGTTGTCAACTATTTGGTAATTTTATATATAAACCTCCTATAGTTTTAGTCCACGATAATTTATAATCATGGTTAAATAAGTAGAGCAATTCTTTTTCCTTTTTTAAGCAGGAGAAATTCTAATTAATTATAATATCGAGAGATTTATATTAATAGCAGTGTGAAAAGAAGTTTAGCATTTTTCTTTTACGGATCAAATGAAACAATACAAAGAGTAACAATTTTGCTATGATATGGTAGTATGAAACGAGTAAAACACAAAAATAATTGTTTACATTTAGGTTTTATTTATTACGTATATATCATATCATGTCAACCAAAAGACATTAAAATTTAGAGCAGTGCTCATTCTTATTGTAACTCATACAAAATAATACTTAGTACATAAGAAATGAATTGTGTGAATTCTTATATAACACGAAAAAAAAAAAATATATATATATATATATATAATTAATTGTATTGGTAAATTAGGATAATTCTATTTACAGTCATAAAATTTCTTATTACAATATTAATGAATCATAAATGATAAATTTTAAATTGAAATAATAAATTCTAATTAATAAATTAATAGAACCATAAATTATGTTTTAGAGAGTAGATGACACATGACATTTAATGGCTAATTATTTGTATTTACAAATATATATATATATATATATATATATATCGTGTTATATAAGAATTCACACAAAATAATACATAAGAAATGAATTGTGTGAATTCTTATATAACACAAAAAAAAATATATATATATATATATATATATATATAATTAATTAATTGTATTGGTAAATTAGGATAATTCTATTTACAGCCATAAAATTTCTTATTACAATATTAATGAATCATAAATGATAAATTTTAAATTGAAATAATAAATTCTCATTAATAAATTAATAGAACCATAATATATATATATATATATATATATATATCTTATATAGAACTAAAATTATTTGTATTATTAAAATTATATTCATATTATCTTTATGTTTTTAAGATTTTTATATTTATTAATTATTTTTATACTATTCATGTATTTAATTATTATTATTATTATTTTGCTATTTTTTATATTTTTATTTTATATTCAATTTTAATTTCTTAATTAATATTTTATATTTTTCCTAAATAGTTTAATATATTATTTACACAATTTTATATAAGAATTTAACTTTAGGAAGTTAACTTGTGAAAAAATAAAATAAATAATGATAATTGTCAAATTTAATAAAAAATCGTTTATTTTCTTGTAGATAAGAATACATAATATCATGGGGTAGGAAGGAATTTCTAATCCTCATTAATATAATATCAATTCCCGTGGGAATCATCATTCTCGCTCATAGAACATACCAATTAAATTAAATATGAATGAAGATAAAAATGATGATTTCATTCTCATCCCAATCCATAGTACAGATTAATTTTTTTTTGACCATTTTCCCTATAACAAATTACATTCATCATCCTCCAAATTTAATCAGATCATTAACACACAAAATTCTAAAATTTGTAAAAATTATAATTAGATATCCTTAACGATCAGACTTGGGACATACTATCCTTTTACAACTGAAAATATGATATCAGTATAATAAGATATAGATAAAATATGAATGAGTTGGAATATTAAATTACATATACGAACTAATAAGTGCCATTTTCACACTTTCACTACAATAAACATTATTCTTGATTAGGACTTGATCAGTTCATTACATATATCAGCCTGTAAATAAATGTCTGATAACAATGCATTGATCATCTTTTCTGCCTCAAAACAAATTGTGTAAAGAGTATAGTTTTCACATAAAAATGCTACAACAAGAGCAGTGCATTATACAATCATCAATCTTATACAACACCATTTTCACCACCTTTTACGCCGTCTACCGATTTCTCGACAACAATACCCGAGCCACCGCTCTCCATTGGCCGCGGTGAAGACAGAGGAGGTTTCCTGCTCTCGGACAATGCGAACCCCAAATCCTGGTGATTGATACATATGAATGCAAACAAATTTTGTCGAATGGATTTATATGGGTGTAAATATTAATATGAAAGTTTGTATGTTTAAATGTTAAATTGTTGTTAATTTAAATTTATGTAAATTTCCATTAAGATGGACAGAATTATAATTGGATTTTATTATGTGTCACACTATTGTCTTATTGATAAACTACCCAAAGAAATGGTTTTTTTTTTTAAGTCAATTATAATTCTAATTAATATTGTAATGCCATAAATGAGATATGAAAGAGTGATATCTAAGTGGGCTAATGAACTTTTCCAACAATTTTGATAATAATTCGATTAGTTGTCAAACTTATTTATTTAAACTTAAAGATAGCAACTAATAACTTATAAGAAAATAAAACCACTTGCCAACCTCAGCCCAATAGTTGTCCAATTCATTGAATTTTTTTTTTATTAAAAAAAAAAAGGTATTGGATTTCTTAATTGGACCAATTTAATTAGAAACAGAGCACAAATGACAAACCCATTCAACATAAATCAAATAACTAATAAAATAGTGTATCCAATCAACTATTTATCTATTAAATGATTTTAAGGAGTAAGAGATTTACTAGGATATTTTGAGTGCATGTGTCTTTCCTCTTTTTTTTTTTTTTTTTAATTTCTTGAGTTTGGAGGATTTTTACCAGAGAGGCCTCAAAGTCATGATTTATTTGTACAACATCAGATAGAAAAAAAAAAAAAAAACAATTGGGTGATTATATATAAATGAGCACTTATCTATTTTCCATTTTTGTTAGGATTTTGTTTTATTTTATTTTACTAGTACAAGGTCCGTGTATATTATACAGTTTTAAATAAATTGAATTTAATAAACAAAAAAACTTAAAATATTATTTATATTTTGTATTATATCTATCATTTAAGTCAATATTAAATATATTATAATTTATGTGTAAATAAAAAATATTTTATACATATTAAAATATTTTTAAATTTTATTCGCTGATTTTGAAATTTTAGATTTAGTATTACCTTAATAATATTATTATTATTTCTAAGTCGTATATTTTATTTTTGATTTTTAGAGAAAAGTAATTTTCAAATTTTCTAAAACATTTTTCATCATATATTTAGTTATATCTTTATTAATATATTTTTTCAAAATTTATTTAAGATTTCGAAATAATTGATATTCAAAGTCTACTATTTTTTCTTATATTTATTATATCGAAAGTTATTTAATAGTTCATCATTTCATAATTACCGCATTTTCTAACTTTACATTTTTTTTATTATATTTAAAATTAAAAACCAAGAAAACTGAAAAGAAAAAACAATAATACCGTCCATTTATTTTTAAAATAATTTCACAAAATGAAATATTGGCATTATCACAATGAATAAATTTGATGGGATAGAATAGAAACATGAAAGCCACTAATCCCAATCAAGACAAATTTATGATGGGTTGAAATTGTCATTTTATTAGAAGATCATGATTTTGTAGGGCTATAATGGTCTTTTCACCAGATGATCACCATTTTGTTAAATTACAAGTGGCTTCTCGTGCGGCTAAATTATGGATGAGGCTTTTCGCCTCTACCACCCATACCCTCAATTTCGCTTGGACATTATCCTTTTCTTTTCTTTTTTTCATAATTTAATTATTACTTGGATATTATATTTTCTTTTTTACCAATTATGATTTATGATATAAAAAGTAATTAAGTAAAATTAGCAAATCTAATTCGTTGATATGTTTTTGATTTATTAACTGGAAAACTTAAGTACAAAAGTTTATTACTATGGTTGAAAATAGAGTGAGAATTGTACAGTACATTTTACAACTTTTTCTATTTTAAATATTATTAATTTTTATATATGAGCATGACACGCGTCATTACGTACATACGTTATATACACATTAAATTTCACTAATATATATATATATATATATATATTTTTTTTTTTTTTTTTCTATTTCAAAATAAATGTCAATTCTAATTTTTTGTCAAGATAAAAATTGGATAAATATATCATTGACTTATGAAGGAATTTATGATTCCATATTGATAAGAGAATCAAATTAATATCATAAAAGGTATGATATTAAATCCCTAAATTTTACCTAAAAAACATTAATATGAATAATTTAAAAATAAAATTATATAAAAATTTAAAACAACACTTAATTTGAAACAAAATTTAATTATTATGAATGGTGAGAGTATATAATGTGTGAGTGTGTATATATTAATATTGTTGAGATAAAAGTAAAAAATAATCTTACAACAAAAAAATTAATATAATGTGAATTTGGATAGGACTTAAGGGTAGGAACCTGTCGAACTCCATATGCGCAACACGATATTCGCAAATAAATAATGTTGTCCAATTTTATTAAAGCAGTTTTAAAAATATTCAAAAATAGATTTACAACCTTTCCACGTGTCTGTGAAACTATACCTTGGTTTGGTATTTGTTTCCTAATTTCTTTTTTTGGTATATTTTCATTCTATTTTATAAGAGAAAATTAAACATCCCCTCCCCAAAAAAACAAAAAACAAAAAAAAAAAACCATCTTTCGCTTTAATTTAGTAATAAAAAATGAATTTATATTTGCTACGTAAATTTTCGATTTTTAATTTTGATTTAATTGACGCTTCATGTTGAATTATCATTTTAACTGCAAAGATAACTTGGTTGATGTTCGTTAACTTTTAATATGACAATTCGATAATCAAGACAACAAAAAATCATCAAAAATTTGTTAAAAACAAATTTTAAACTTGGCATCTGAAATTACAAAAATTCGAAAGTCGCAATCTAATTGTAAAAAATGGGCGATATTACTGTGTACATATATTGTGATTAATCCATTTTATAATATGCATTCACATGTAGAATATAATTATAAAAATATGTACTACGTACTATATGTTTGACAAGCGAAAGTTATAATATATATATATATATATATATATATATATTATATATATATATATATATAAGTCAATAAAAAAATCACTAAATGTACTAATGTTATCTTGTAAAACCAAATTATATATTCAAGAAAATCTCTTTCAATTGTAGTAGATCATCCATATATACACACACTGAAATTTAAAATAATTAAGGCAACATATATGTGTGTTAATATTCAAAACTAGGGTGTGGAACACACCATATGTGACATTTTCGCCTATCATATTCCAATCTTGTATTTCAGTTCGACAATACTTCAATGCAACAAGAATCATTACGATATCCAAAACTAACAAATAGAAAAATCCAAGCTGAAATAATATAGAAAGAAATAAGAAATTGAATTAATTAATTAATTAATTTCCATTGACCAAAGATCCTCCATGCTCCAAATGTTGTCATGATTTGATTGAGTGGGAAAATCAGGAGTTTGAAAAATGGGCATGTTTCCATGAAAGGAATTGGGAGTAATGGGAGAGTATGATTGGGTAACTGCATGATCCGCAGGGGCACAACTGGAGGCGATTTCGCTTGTACTTTGCCCTGTGAAGCTTGTACTTTGCTTTATATGCTTTTGAATTCGAGTTCTCCAATAATTCTTTATCTCATTATCTGTTCTTCCAGGCAGATGCTTTGCAATTTTCGACCACCTACGATTGTAACACGCACATTTGTATATTAATTAATGAACACATTTTTACACTTTCCAATAAAATTTAAATTTTTTTTCCCTTTCATTTCAAGTTTTACTCCATTATAATATAATAATCATCAGTTATTTTTCATTGAGACGTCTATATATGGTACAATGCTACAATCGTAGCCTACATATAATCTTATACCAAGCGTTTAATCTCACTATTTATTTGGATTTCTACTGACCCACTTGAGTTAATCCACATACATCCTAAGTTTTTTTTTTTTTTTTTTTTTTTTATACGTATACATGAGTTTTTATCAACTTTGTTAAGAAAGTTTGTACATGGATACCACATGTGGTTGTGTGTAGAGAAACGAACATGTTTGTGTTTTGATTATTTCGTATAGTGTTATACATTTTATGTATGTAATTAAAGAGTAGTGAAATAGTTAATTACAAATTAAAATGATTTAGAATCAAGGGTATTTAATGGAGAATTTATTTTACTAGTTAGTTTATGAAGGAGTAATTATGTTTCCAATAAATTGGTATAATATGAGCAAACATGCATGAAAAGGGTCTACTTTAATTAATATATAATTGTACATTACTTGAATCATAATCTAGAATCCAGATTCTCGTTGATTTTCGATTTCATATTTTGTTTTATCAGTAAACAATATGTGGATAATGATGATTTAGTTAAAATGAAATATGAATGTCTATAGTTTAATTGCAATAAAAAAATAGAACATGTAATTCAAATATTATAAGAAAAAAAAAACCCCCATTCTCCTCTAAAAGTTGAAATTAAAAAAATTTAATCCTCAATTATTAATTTACCATATTTCATTATTTCATAAGCCTAATTGTGCAAATGGTCCTTTTGTCTTGGAAAACCTAAAATATGGTAGCTGTCTATTTCAGCCTTAACTAGCCAGCAACTTGGAGAGTTCCCTCCTTCAAATTTATTCAATTCTTTTTTTCTTTACTTTTTGGAGTTTCATCAATTTTTGCAACAAATTAATTGAATATTGATATATCATATTAACCCTAACTCACCTATTTCCCCACTTAGCATGCAACTCTAAAATCACAAGTTGTTCTTCTGGTGTAATATTTCCGCGCCTGACGTCTGGTCGGAGGTAATTTAACCACCGTAGTCGGCAACTTTTCCCTGTGCGTTTTAACCCTATAATGAAAAACACACAAATATTTTTTATTAGGGTTTCATCTCTATACAATTTATATATACATGTTTTTAGGTTATTGTTCATTAAAAAAAAAAAACGATGTATTTATTGGGATTTTTGGTCTACACATATATAAAAAAAGATTAAAGAAATTACATTAGACATACCAGCAGATCGAGCTAGGGAATTCCAAACGCCTTCTCCATGTTTAGCAATGTAGTTTATGAGAATTAGATCTTCTTCCATTGTCCATGGCCCTTTCCTCACTTCAACATCCACTTCGAAGTTGCATGGTTTTTTATCCATCTTTTGAGAGAGAGAGAGAGATGAAGAACATAATGGAAATGGTGATCAATTTATAGAGATTAGCTAAAATGGTCACTTTTAGCCTAACTTTGATTTATAAAATTTAAGTGGGCTCTTAACATGCTAAGTTATACTTCATCCAATATAATTAAGTGTTGGTGAGAGTTTTGTCAAAAAATAAGGAATATAAATTTTTGACTAATATACCCTTAATAAATCAAGAAATTAATGATTTAAAATTTAAAAGATAGTTAAATTAATTCCAAAAAGGAAGTCCTATCAAATTGCTAAGCCTTATCTAAAAACTTCATCATATGTCATATATATGTTGAACATTAGTAGATTTTTAAGGAACAGTGGTAAGAAGAATTTTGAAATAAAGTTGGATAAAATTCTTAAATGACATAATTAGAAACAAGATTCCCTTAAAATGACATTTAAATGTATTGGAGGGATATTGCTGTCATTTTTTTTATTTTCTCCCCCCTCACTATAACACTAAAAACAGGTCTTCTTTATCCTCCTTATTTTCATCCAATCCATTAGTACTTATCTTTATAACTCGAGGTTTTTGGGCCGGGCATATCTCCTTCAGCTCCAACCCGGCCCGGCCCACTCCATCCCAATTGGTATCATAATATATATAAAAGGCTGAAATATACATCCAAAAATAATAAACACAGTACCTCAAATATTATATTTTACACTTCCAACCTAAACTTTATTTTTTGATCGGTTGCAACCTGAAGTCCACGAATTGTATTAGTTACAACCTTCGACGAATTTTTCTGTTCAAATCTCACACACGTGACATTCACATGCCAAATTGGGAGTTTTGATATTTCCTTGAATTTTAGGTCATTTAAAAAATCAAAATTAAATTACTAGTCAATTGCAAAAAAAATAATCAATTATCTAATAAAAGTTGTCGTCTAGTAATTAATGAAAATATCAAAAAAAAAAAAAAAACACCAATTTGGCATGTGAACGTTGTGTGAGATTTGGCTGGAAAAATTTGTCGAAGGTTGCAATTTGTACAATTCGTGGACTTTAGATTGCAACCGATCAAAAAACAAAGTTTAGGTAGGGAAGTGTAAAAATACAAAAAAGTACAGGTTGATTTAAGTATTTAACCCATAATTTTATTGAAATTAATTTTCAAATGGAAATGCTAAATTTTATTTACATTTTTATTCATCAAAATGTAGCTAGATACATTAATTATTTTACATTGAAATTCTGATGTATATTGGAAATCTTTATTTCCCCAAAAGAACATGGAAACTGACCCGACATGTCCTATAATAGCATCAAAACGGTTTGGAAATTGACATTTTGTAGACACTTTTATTTTTAGTAACTATAAAGACTTAAGTCCTACTTCTTGTCGGTTGTCAATATTCATGAGCTGTTATATTTTTAATTTAATAAAATTATTATAAATTTGATCATTAATGACAATTTTTTTTAATATATCATCACAATCTACAAATAAAAAAAACTTATAAGAAATCATTTCAAGATTATTAAGGATATATTGAAATGTAAAATGAAGTCTCACTATATATTCAATCAATTTAATATATATCTACAACATGCATGTCTAACTAATTTTCTTCTCTAATTTTTTCTTGTCATCGTAGCTAACCAATGCATGGATATATAAATACTAATACAAATTATCAATAACAATACACATTCATTTCTCAAGTACTTTGATTGTGGTTCAATATCATATTTAACTTTACTTAGTTACTATACATATAAATAAGGTGTTTTAATAAAATAATTAAGGTAATCAACCTGCATAAAAATACATTTTTATCTTATATAATCTGGGTTGAAATCAATATTAATAAGAATTATCCGAAAAAAGCAGTTTCTCCTAACATAGTGTGTGAAAATATTTATCCAAAATTGAATATTAAAAATCTAATATGTTAATAGAGGGAATTATATTTTAAAAAGAAAAAGAAAAAAGAATATATGAAGACATGCAATAAGTAGCAAGTGATAATTTATTATGTGAAATTGTTGCATGTCGAATTAGGTATTATGAACAGTTGTTATCCACACAAAATTCTAACAATTAATAAATAGAGGAAGGGACAAAATCACTTATGCTTGATTAGGATTTGTTGTCTATACTTAATTTTGAATTTATGAAATTAATTAATCAACTAAAAAATGACCAACTCCGAACATGTTTTTTCTTATAATTATTAAATAAATCACATAATTCTTTTGTTTATAATTGAATACACATTTTTATCACCTAACTTTAATTTAATCATAATTAATCATACACTTGTATCTAATTTATCTGTCCATTATTTTTTATAATTATACTAATCTAACTTTTAATTAAAACGAATACTCCTCTTTTCCAAACACCAGTCTCATTTATATAACATTTCAATAATGATGATATTAGTTGAATATTAAAATCTATAGATACATATACCATGACTATTATATAATGCATTTATTCATGAAATTTGTGTATCAAGTCTATATATAGGTATTTATTCTTCTAAAAAATATATTGTTTTTTACTTACTATTTTTATTATTGAAATTAATCGTAAGAAGTTTACTTTTTTTAATTATATACATACTTTAGTTTTATATTAATTTGTAAAATTTATTCTTTTGGAAAATTCCATGAAATACATGGTTACAAACCTCGCTTATATATAAATCAAATTATATTATATTTAATGAGATTACACAATTTACACTTTCATTTACAAAATTTATTTCAGTTTTTTTTTTATATAGAAATCTCGTATATCACATGGGATTTATACTAATTATCAAATAGTTTTAAGTCATAATTCATGGAATTTACTTGTTTTAAGGAAATTTGAAACTTATCGAGTCGAGTTTCAGATGAGCTAATTAATGATGAAACACTCATACTTTAAATACATTATTGTGAGAAATTAGATTCAGATGAGCTAATTAATGATGAAACACTCATACTTTAAATACATTATTGTGAGAAATTAGATTCAGATGAGATAATTAATGATGAAATACTCATACTTTAGATTGATTATTGTGAGAAATTAGATTTACGATCGATGAACAATTGGTTCTTTTGGTTTTTGCATCACAAATGTCACGAGTTCTTAAATAACGCTTCTTTAATTTTTAAACTTTATATTAATCTAATTTTAGTCAGAAAGTTAGATTTTTCATTGTACTTTCTCATGCTAACATAGGGTACAAATTTAAGATCTTGATTTTTTTTAATTTAAGATTTTGATTGTATAATGAGAAAATTGATGTAAAAGGAAAAAAAAAAAAATTCTTATCCACCGTAGACATGTCTTAAAATGTCCACCGCTAATATGTAAAGATCATGTCTTTTTAAATATTGTGATTTAAAATTAATGATTGTAATATTGGATGTTTCACACATCAACAATGAACACATTAATATGTATCCACGATGGTAGGACAACGTTTTTATCTAAAAAAAAAAAAAAATATATATATATATATATATATATATACACTAATATAATCCCCGTACACGTGTACTATTACATTCAACAATAATCAATATGCAGTGGATTTGTGATTGCAGAATGTTCATTGGAATGTTTGATTAGATATAATATTCAACTCATTCATCATTTTTATAACTACTTCCCCTTTTAAGGATTATTTCGATTATCCAACTGAATCCTCTATTTTAGTTTGGTGTTACTTGTATTATATATTTTATTATTTTAAATTCAAGTTAGAGTGATGTCATCTATACATTTAGCGTGTGACGGTTATTTTGAACACCAGATAAAATATCAAAGTGAAATAAATGATCTTATTAATTATATTATGTGTTTTTAATAAACTTGTACATTTTTTCAGTATTGAAATTAAAAAAATATAAATAAAATGAGAATATATAAGAATAAAATTCAATTCAGATTAATTTTCTTGTCAAACATCCAAAATCCCTAATCTAAGACGATATATCAGTAAAACATGCATTGATGCTAATGATTCATCTGTAAATTGAATTTACAACTAAAATTGAATTGAAATTAAAAAAATTTAAGTCACATTACATATGCTTCCAAGATTCGTATTGTCATTAACTTTTCAAATAAAAATACCTGGAGATCACACTAGTCTTACATTAATGTGTGTGTATATATATACTTCTCTTTTGATAAAATTATGTGGCCATAAACAATCCCAAATTATTATACCTTAAAAGTGTTAGACACATCACATGTAATGTTTCCAATAAAAATGAATTGTTTCATGATCACAAATTTCCTACCATTTTTAGTGCATGTATTTTCAAATGGGAGACCACTTTTATGACTAAAAATAGCTTCACTCTCTACTCCACATATGGAAAAATAAAAGAAAATAAAAAATAAAATTGAACTGAGATTATGGGCTTTGAGTTGTCATTAACTTTTCTTTAGTAAAGTTGACCTGTTGTCGGCCCAAAAGCCCAATACGTGGACAAATTCCGATTCAAGTGTTCAAACTTTAATTTCAGTCACATATTTGGAATACCTAACTTTACACGTGTCCATCTGTAGTTTTTCTTCTTTTTCATTTTTTTATAATGATATTTACGACTTTTAGGCTATGTTTGGAAGAGATTTGGCATGACAGAATTTGGATTTCAAAATCCTAATATATATTTGTTTTCGTATTTATATTTGGATTATGAAATCCGATCATAATCCCCTTCCAAACATACACTTAACGCTTTCTGAAAATTGCAACTAATGCTAAAAAAATTAGTTAAAAAATGAATGTGATGGATTTCAAATTCATACGTATCAAAACACCAGTACCGATGGATTTATTAATGAAAATTTTAAATCTCTTCCCAAATTCATCCATTCAAATGTAACATTAAGATTTTATTGAAAGTTTGATCAAACCTCGAGGTTCATAGATATATTTCACCATTTTTTTTCTTTTTTCAAAACAACATATTAGTAGTTTGAGTGGTTGAATGCTCTATATAAATTTGTAAGTATGATTGTTTATAAGTTAAATGGAGTCAAGGATATTGTAGTTCATAAATTATTTGAATTATTATTCATGAGCTCATTAAATAATAATAATAATAATAATAAAAATAAAAAACTCCTTCAATCAATTACTATTTATAAATAGATCACATATGTATACTAGCAAATATACAAGTCATTTTGCATTTGATAACTTTATGGTTTTTGAAATTATCATCTTGACCAGCGTATTTATCTCGATAATTATAATATTAATAGGGTAGGAGTGATGTAGAATACATATACAAGATTTGGAATTTTCGTGAAGTTTTAACATTAACTAAATATATTATTGTTAATATTGTATCTGTTCACGGGTAAAAATTGTTAAAAGGTAATTATCGTCAAACAATCAATATAAATTATATTTAAGAAAGTTAAAACGAAATAAAAGTAGATAGGAGGTGGATGCGTGACAAGGAGAGGCCTCCAGGGACCTTATGTTATAAAGTGGCATGAAATGTTTAAAAAACAAATGAGCTATGAAGGGGTTGGTCAGTTTTCTTGCTTGAGATGATTGGGAGCTACTTTGCATTTTATTGCCAACCCCTTTATAGTTGAATGCGTTTGGAAAGATTTAGGGTTATAATCCCTTGACTTGAGGAAACAACCATGCTTGCATTTAATGTGATTGTCATCTTGACTTGATTGACTTCATTCTTTAAGTACGGTGGATGGTAGAAGTGGGTGAGAAAGTCTGCCTCCACCATTCTGTTTGTTAGACAGGTGCGGGTGATTGGTCGGTAGGTTCTTCTAGTAGTCGACTTTTCACTATTCTGTTCGGTTGTTAATCCATTTATAGGAGGTCGCTTTCAGAAGTTGTTCATAAATAACTTCAAATTGACCGACCATGATGAGAAGTGATCAGTTCATCTCAAAGACTTTTTAGGATCGATTTTTTTTAATGGAGAACCTAATCTCTTCCTTATCTCATTGTCATTGCCAGGATAAGGGTATACCAATAAACTCTAAAAATATTCAGTTTATTTTGCTTATCGGCAGAGTCGATTAAACTCAAACACAACTCTAATGTTAAAAAAGAAAAAGAAAAAAAAAAGTGAATTCATTTTTATTTTTTAATGAAGTTATTGAAGAAAAGAAAAATAAATAAATTCGAAAACACGTAACAAATATCTCTGATATGGCATGGGGGCCCAACATATTAGCCCAAATAAGTGAGGAGCTAAGAAGGCCCAAAAGGAACAATTAAAGTGGCTCACACACACGCAATACTCTCTCTCTCTCACACACACGCAACAACAGGTGGTAATGGCTTCTCCGACGTGCCTCCACTCCGCCGCTCTCCTCCGCCGCCGTTTCCTACCACTCCACTCTCAGTTCCACAGTTATATCACCTCATCCCTTTCCTTTACCTCATCGTCCAACCGGTATAAACTAACGGTGCAACCGGTATCTGCGCAAGCTCGGCGAAGCTTTTCTTCCGTGGCGAAAGAAGAAGTATTGGCCTCTCGTAAGTGCGAATCGACAAAAGAGAGTTAGAAAATTTCATTTCTGCATCTTGAACTTTCATTATCGCTAAGTTATCTGTGAAATTATAAACGTGAGATTAATTGGTAATTGTTTTTTGCTGGTTTTTGTGTGCGTTGGAGTAGCGAGTGATTTGCAGTTTGAGTCGCCGCTTAAGATAGTGGAATATCCTGATCCAATTTTGAGAGCGAAGAACAAGCGAGTTAACTCGTTTGATGAGAGCTTGAAAAAGCTTGTAGATGAGATGTTTGATGTAATGTATAGGTGAGTTTTTCTTCAATTTGAATCACTTTCGCAATATATTTCAGAAGTTGTATATATTGAGTCAATTATGTACGTTATAATGTGGAATTATGTGAATGCTTATCCTAGTATTTGAGATATTATGCCATTGCATTTCTTTATGGATAGAATTAGAAGCTGCATCTCTTGTTATGTTCATGATTATCGATTTTTCCAATTATATTACCATGAACATTATTTTGCTAGAAAGTGCATGTATCTTTAGTAATTCTATAGCGGAGTTGCTATATATTTTTTTTTTCTTATTGGAGATTCATGGTAATTACAGGAATGTGAACAATAGTTATTGGCTTCGTTTTCCACAGAACTGATGGCATTGGGCTCTCAGCTCCGCAAGTTGGGATTAATGTTCAGCTTATGGTGTTCAATCCAGTTGGCGAACGTGGTGAAGGAGAGGAGGTTGTTCTTGTTAATCCACGCATCAACAGATATTCGAAAAAGATAGTGCCTTTTAATGAGGGTTGTTTGTCATTCCCTGGTATTTATGCTGATGTTGAGGTAGCCTTACCCCATAACAGTATACAATTTCGAATATTTTATTGCTTAAACATTGATTTATCAATGCTTCGAAGATCATCCTGGGGGGTTTTGCTGTGTGTAATCTGATTCTTTTTGCTGTTGTTCTTGCATCCAGCAAAACATGTTATTTTTAAGCCTTTTGGCAGCATGTTTTGATCTTTAATTAAATTAGGCTTCCTTTTTTCTTTTTACTCTACAGAGACCAGATTCGTTGAGGGTTAACGCACAAGATATTACTGGCGCAAAGTTTGAAGTTAACTTGACTGGACTAAATGCAAGGGTGTTTCAGCATGAATATGACCATCTGCAGGTTATTATTAAGAATAGTCATTCTCTTATTGTGGTCGAGACTGTTTCAATAATGTTTCGGCTGCAAATGTTATGAAGTGGGGATTGCAATGTTAATCTATTTTGCTATAAGTAATGGTATCAATCTTTTGACTAACACACCATGATTCAACTACTCATACGTGACCTGGTTTGTATGATATTCACTTCCTAGATGCTTGGCTAGTTGGTTCTAGGCACTAGATTACTGCCTGCCTGATATTAAGAGGCCAAATTCATATACTCACATAGTTTTGGATGAACACACATTCCGTATTTATTAATCAGGACTTTACCTCCACATTTGAAACATCTTTTTGTCAAATTGATTGAGACTGAATCTCTCAATCCAGCATTCTGATATATGTAAGTTCATTGCAGGGAATTCTTTTCTTTGATCGGATGGGTGATGAAGTTCTTGACAACATTCGTGCAGAGCTACAGGCAAAGTGGCTTGCCAATTGTCATATCTTGTACATAATTAAGCGATTTCATATTCTCAAGTGAATTGGTTTTCACTTCCTTGGCAGGCCCTGGAAAAGAAATACGAGGAGAGGACTGGATTGCAAAGTCCCGAAAAAATTGATGCACGAAGAAGTAGTAGGAAGAAAGCTGTTGGATTTGGAAAATCATGATCTTGATCTTACCCGTTGGAAGTATGTATACGCTTGTTTCTTGATCGCTTCTTGCACGACATGTTTGCACTCTGCTTTCCCGTTTCGTGCAAGGTTGCCGAATCCAGGTGAATCTTCTCAGGACTAGAGCTCAAGAGTGAAGAATTTGACTAGACAAGTTTGAGGAATCTTATATAGTCATTTATCTTCGAATATGTTGTCTATATATGGGGGTCGTAATTCATATATTTCTGTTGCATTTTGTATTGATCTACATCGTTCATTTTGTTCATCATATACATGAAAACGAGTATAGAATTATATGATCATCAAATTCTAACGTGCACATGAGGTACTTATACCTCTGTTCAATCTAGATCATTAGACGTAGTTCCTTTCATTTTCTACCATTATTAGATTAAGAAATAATTAAAAAAAAAAAACTAGTATTTATTATTTATATAATTATTTATTATTTTTAATTTTATTTTATAAATTAACACAAAAATATTAAAAATTGAATAAATATAAAAATGGTAGAATGGATTGAAATTTGAATTAAAAAAAAAAAGGATAATTTGTGTGATAAGTAAATAATATACCCATACTTTCTATCTGAATTTTCTGTTTTCAACATTTTCAGAATTAGAAAATTTGAATAGTTGAATATCGCTGTTTGGGCCAATAAATGCTTCCGCTGTCAGTAATAGGCCCAATTGTGGCCCATTAGAACTAACCAACTCTGGGCCCATCGTACTCGAACATAGTCAAACTCAAAGTTGTACGTAGGCTGACTCTCCAATCATGAGCTACCACGTGTCGCTCATTCCAGCTTTCCGGACTCGGAAACTCTAACTCAGCTGAATTGAATGAAATCGTTTGGGGTCCGTTAATTTTTTTACTTCACATCATCAGATACAGAGAGCATTTACATTATTCACAGATAAGACAACCAGAGAGAATCTAGAGAGAGAGTCTCAGCTGGTCAAAGCTTTTGTTGAAAACGAAAGCTCTCTGTGGCTCGCACCACTCATTCGCACCCTATTTTTGCACCTTTGCTTGCTATTTCTGGAAATTACTGAGTTGCATTTGTTTGACTAGCAGCTGGATGTTGATCTCTAGCTTCGAGGTTTGGAGAATATGTTTGATCCGTAACTATAGGTACGCTCTCCGTTCTTTCTTCCAAAAAATGCTGCTGTTTTGCTGTTTTTTTTAATGTCAATTTTGTGGTATGTGATTTTTGTGTAATTCAATTTGGTTTCTTTCGTTTTTGGTTGGTGTTAGGGTTTGAAGGCTGTGGAGTGTTCTACTTTCTGGCTCAACTTTGAGTTTTTAACGTTTTGCGGTTTGGAGTATGGCTTCCGTTGATGTTGCGGCTGATAAGCCGAAATGTGACGCGATGCTTGTGGATAAGCTTCCGGAGGAAATCAACGAGATGAAGATCAAGGATGAAAAGGTGGAAAAGGTAGGGGTGTGTGTTTCAATGGAATTTGTGTTGAAGATTTAGTGTTGTTGACTGTGTTTTTTATTTCAGGAAATGGATGCTGCAGTAGTTGATGGAAATGGGACTGAGACAGGGCATATAATTGTGACAACTATTGGTGGTAAAAATGGTCAGCCTAAGCAGGTATTTTGTTGGCATTACTTTGGCTTATACGAAGATTCTGTTTTAGTTTAGAAAGTAAAAAAATTGCTTCATATGAAGAGATATTTTAGTGACTTTGATTTTTAAGATAATGAGTCATAACTGTTCTTGGTCAGATTGGTTTTTTCGGGAGCTTAAGTTAGTCCTCAGCAAATTTGACCCCAATGACAATGTTTTTTACCCTTTAAAATCACAAAAGGAACCAAGATTTTGGTTCGACATTTTAGTAGCAAACTAGCATTTAGTACATAGTGGATTGCAAGTGTAGAGCAGTGCTAAGGTATGCCTTTGAAGTTGACAATATCAGTGGCGGTGTCGCCCCGCCGATAAGGCATTTAAAATCGTGGTTTATATTGTCAATACGAGAATAGAGCAGGAAATTTTTTTGTTTCCAGTTGAATTCAATTCAAATTGTCACATCTTTCCTGTCAGGCTGCGCTAAAAGAAACAAAAAAGTTCTTAAACCGATTTAATCGATTAAATCAAATAAAAACTGTACACTTTATATTTATGTTGGATTGGTTTTAATATACGAAAAAATGTCAAACCAAAATCTTGGTTCCATTTGCGATTTTTTAGGGTGAAAAACAAACATGATCGAGCTATTGAAAAAATACATATACTAGATTTTTGTTTTATTTTGGAAGAAACCAATTGAAATTTTATTTAATCAATGTTATGAAGTTTGTATGAATTAAATAGTTTTCTTTTTCATAGCAAGTATTATGTAAACATTTGACAGTTGCTTCCCTAAAAAATTAGAGTGGTTCACAAATCCATATTGTATGAAGTATTATGTTGGCATATTTAAAGCTTAAGATGGGGGGGGGGGGGGGGCTAGGAACTTGAGAGGTTGAATCTGGATAATGTGGGAAAATGAAACTTGTGCGGCATGTGGTAAATGTTTAGTCACCTTCCATTCATTTGTGGTAAACTTGTGCTACATGGTATATGTTTGCATTATGTTTCAGTGACAAGTACAAGTTTATATTTTCAATTGTATTCCTGTAGTAAATTTGTGTGATTTTTGGTCTTCATCGTGGAAAATGTTGTGTTATTTCTCTCCTTAAAGAATGCCAGTATAACTTTCCTATTTTCATTTAACATGTGTGGTCCAATTATATGCCTTTATTGACTTGTGTATTTAGCAATCACTTGGTTTTAGCTTCTTGATTTTTTCTGAGCTGCTCTCGAATGTCAAGAAAATGAGTGTAAATTTATTATTTATAGTATCAGCTATCTTACTCTTAACTAATGTTATTGTTTGAGTGGATAAGGGATAAATGCATTGACTGAAGTTCAGACTTTTTGTTATCATCCCAATTTTGTGAAGTACTGTGTATTTATCTACTGTATTTTTTGGGGAGACGGGGGGTGGGGTGGGAGATTGTCCGCCACTGACTGCAGTTATCCATATAGTCGATACTGTACTGCTACGCATGATATTTTCTTCTCCTGGTGTATGTAGCCAATTAGCATTGTCTCACCTATTTGTTCTGTTTGTTTCTATTTTATCAGACTATAAGTTATATGGCCGAGCGCATAGTTGGACAGGGATCTTTTGGAATTGTGTTCCAGGTGAGATGCTATTCTTGTATATGTTTCTGTGGCATATTTAATGATGATTTTCAGTTTTCAGCAAGTGCTGTTGAATGTATTTAATTTTATTTATTTTTTAATAAAAAAAAAGACTGTTACCATATGAGTATATTGTTCAAGTGGTATATGTCAGTGCTGTTGTGTGTTCTCTGTGAAACAGAAAAGTGTTCATTGTTATGCCTTTTGTATTGCAGGCCAAGTGTCTTGAAACTGCCGAAACAGTTGCAATCAAAAAGGTTTTGCAGGACAAGAGATACAAAAACCGTGAACTGCAAACAATGCGCCTTCTTGATCATCCAAATGTTGTATCTCTTAAGCACTGCTTCTTTTCGACCACTGACAAGGATGAACTTTACCTCAATTTAGTTCTTGAATATGTGCCGGAGACAGTCTATCGCGTGGCCAGACACTACAGTAAAGCAAACCAGCGGATGCCTATGATATACGTCAAGCTCTATACATATCAAGTCGGTCAACCTTTCTAAAGTGCTTATACATTGATAATATTTGATTTGTTTAATTCTTTTAATCATTTGAACACTATATAGAACTTATTAATTTCACAGCATATATTCTATTCATTTATATGGTGTACTTGCTACATTGGGTGGAATATAATGAAACGTTATCTGCAGACTTTAACTGTGTCTTATGATTAATTGGCAATGCAGATTTTCAGAGCTTTGGCGTATATCCATGGCATAGGAGTCTGCCACAGGGACATCAAACCTCAAAACCTTTTGGTATGCACCACCTATTGCATAACTAGTTGACTGCGTTCAGATACTATGATTTGATTAATACAATATGTTGTTGCAGGTCAATCCCCATACACATCAGCTCAAACTCTGTGATTTTGGAAGTGCAAAAGTTTTGGTATTGACTTTACTTAATCTTTGTAATTCTGATACTGTAACTGACGTTCCCCACATTCTGTATTTCAACTCTGAAAGCTGTATGAATTTGTTCTTACTGGGAAAATTGTAAATGGAGTTGATGAAATTACATCACGCTACAGGTTTTACATGCATTTATTTTATTGGAAAAGAGAAGCCACTTCTCCAGATAACCTTGCTTGGATTATATTACTCCCTTAGATCCTTGGCATAGTGTGCAACTATTTAAAATATTATATCCCCCATATTTGGGTACAATATACATTGTCATTTTGTTTATTGATCTCAGTTTATGTTTGGTATTATAATTTCTTGTTTATGATGTATCTCTCATTTTGTTAACCTGGTTAGGTATCCTACCATAACCACTGGAATCAAGTCTAAGTATTCCTTTTAACATGTAACAGGTAAAAGGAGAGCCAAATATATCTTATATCTGTTCCCGGTACTATCGTGCACCAGAACTGATCTTTGGGGCAACTGAATACACTAGTGCTATCGACATCTGGTCTGTTGGTTGTGTCCTTGCAGAACTTCTCCTTGGACAGGTTTTTAATAAGCCTAAACTGCTTCACTGGAGAAAAAAAAAAAAGTTGGAAAAATCTGATGGTTTTGTGGTGTTTTCTTTTGACCGATTTATCTTTTAAACCTGTAGCCTCTTTTTCCTGGTGAGAGTGGAGTAGATCAGCTTGTGGAAATTATCAAGGTAATGTAGTGCTAATTACTTCAAAGAAGAGTTTAACAGTGTTTGTTCCCATGTGATCTTCGAATGACGTTAAATTAAAAGCTGTGATTTGATACTTTGTTACATTTAGGTTCTGGGAACACCAACTCGTGAGGAAATAAAATGTATGAATCCAAACTACACGGAGTTCAAGTTCCCCCAAATCAAGGCCCATCCATGGCACAAGGTTGAGATTTATTGCCTCCTCGTTGCTTTACACTTCTAATCCTCTTACCTTTATTTGTATGATAATATGTTTGTGTTTATGTTCATGTTCATGTTTTTTAGATTTTCCACAAACGTACGCCTCCAGAAGCTGTGGATCTTGTGTCCAGACTTCTTCAGTACTCTCCAAACTTAAGATACTCTGCTGTGAGTATATTCCTTTGATTTGTTTTATTTTTGTTTTTATGTATAGTTCTACCTTTATGGTCACTTCATATATCGTCATTCTTGTGCTTTAAAGTTTCATTGCTTTGTCTTAGACTCCTCACTACCTGTGTATGTGGAACTGTCGTGAAAGTGAAATCTTATTTTAATCTGACCATGAAATCGTTTCAGAGAAGCTTGCTTAAGATGCTTTGAAACATATAGTACAATTAAACAAATAACGAAGACATTCGTCTAGTCCGAACACAATATAGAGCTATTATACATATATAGTGGATCAATAGTTTGTTTATTGTAACAATTGATATTTTTGATCAATTTTCAGTTGGAAGCTTGTATACATCCATTTTTCGACGAACTCCGCGATCCGAATACTCGACTTCCCAACGGTCGTCCACTGCCACCTCTTTTCAACTTCAAACCTCCAGGTCTTGATCTCTTGCACTCATAGCTAGCTTCATTTGAATCATTCACTTTGTTTTGATTTTGAGTCGGATTTTCAGAGGTGAAAGGAGCGTCTACGGAACTGCTGTCGAAGTTGATACCGGAGCATGCTAGGAAGCAGTTCCCGTTCCCTGCTTCTTCGTAAGGTTTGTATTGTAGGAGACTGATTTGTGTATTGTATTAATCTTTTATGATTTATGGTGATAAAAGAACCATAACTGAACCTCTTTCTCTCTATTCTCACTACCTATCTAATCTCTGACTTTCCTTTTAGCTCTTGTTTTGTTACTACTCTGCATCAAAATTTGTATGATGAATTCCAGTATTTCATTTGTTTATATCTTCAATGCAACTCTCTCTCTCTCTCTCTCTCTCTGAGTACTGAAAAAACTGACTTCAGACTGGCCACTATATATATATATATATATATATATATATATATATATATATATATATATTAAGCCGCACCCAAAAAATTACTAAACACACCCCATTTTTATACAAATGAAAAATATAATTACACTAGAAATGTTTGGTAATTTTTGGGGTGCGGCTATTAATCTTGATATGTGCATTAATCTTGATATGTGCATTTATGTGTCGTAATTTGAATTTGCATCTCATATTGTTTTATTCACGTTTACATCAAAACTGAATTGAGTTACATGAGAAGATAATTGGTTATCAAGATTTGTAATTTTTAATTGGGAGATTATGTAATGCTATTCAGCTGGTGGACAAACACAATCTTCAGGCTTTGTAAGAAAAATACAAACTCTTAAATGGGTCTTATTGTAATTGAGGAGGTATTTAATTTACAATGGTAGCCCACCCCCACCCCCACCCCCCCCTACCCTTTTTTTTTCTTTCTTTTTTTGGTAAATTAAATCAAATTGAAGGTTAAGTTTTATACTCCCTTTGTCCCATAAAGGTAGATACACTTTTTATTTCATATAGATTAAGATAGCACATTTCATTTATTTGGAAAAGCAACTTAGTTCACAAACTTCATATTATGCTCCTGTTTATATACATTGATGATTAAACACAAATTCAACAACATTTAGGAAGCAATTAATTAAGGGTATTTTAGATAAATTGTAACCTATTAAAAAGGGTAGTGGACAGATAAACAAGAATGAATGATGAAAATATTTCTATATTTGTGCAATATGTTCGTGATATATCCGGTTTTTAGAGCATGTGATATATATGACATGGGGTAAAAAAAGTTTCTAAATATCTTGGATATATTGCAAAGTATTGAAATTTCTCTAAAAATCAAGATTTTATTAAATTTGATAGTTTTTAGATCAAAACTAAATTTGATAAAAAAATTCTATGGATTTGTTTTAATAATACTAGTTCTTTTAAAATACTGGTATCAGTCGAATTAATGTCTCAAGAATTATATATTCATGACACATGTATACGAGAGTTTACAATTTGATTCGATTAGTCAAAACACTTTTCATTACTCAAAAATGTGTAATTGTCATCAAAGTTGTGTATTTTTTTCAGTTCAAATCCAGAAAATATTACTCACTCAAATGTCTTATGGAAGTTCAAACATATATCAACGAAATTATGATTGATTCAATCTACACTATCTAAATTTTGATTAAACACACCAACATATGCATAATTATATACGCAATTACTCAAATGTTATGACTTGCTATTATCGAACTTCATAAGTCATCGTTTTGACACTAATTAGAGGTTGTGTCAAATGGTTTTGAATAAATGTCAATTGTCATAACATCTTTATAAATTTTTTATTTTTTTTATTTTTTGTCCTAAACATATCATTTTGTTGAGATTTTATTTTAAATATATGCATTTTTGAAAGTTATAATAATTTCTAAAATCTCATGTTAAATTTCTAATTTTATAATAAAGTTTGTCATTTTTATTTTTATTTTTTGTAATATAGATATTTCCATAAAATCAAACTTGCGATTATACCATTTGAATGGATATCGTAATTTTTATTTGAAGTTTCTAACAACATGAATTTGGAATTTTTAAATCTCAAATCTCCGACTCATGAAATTCTAAATAAATATATCCTTAGTTGAAGGTGGAAACCAGTTGGTCCACCTTGAAAATAGTGTGAGGATTTGATTATTTTATCATGATGATGTATATTATGTCAGTGGTGGATTCATTAAATAATGAATTCTGAAAATAATAATTACATGTACTTGTTGCAGTGGAGCCCATGAATATAAATATATTAGTTTAAAAATGAATCACATTTAGTAGAAATGTTCCAATTTAAAAAAAAAAAAAAACAATCTCAATTATAAAATAAAAGTCAAAAGTGAAAAGAAGGTTTAAAAATGAAACCTCAAATCGATAATCATATTATGTTTCAAAAAATTTGATATAATAAAATTAAATAAAAGATGTATTTAGTATAATTTATGGATCAAAAAAGTGATTGAATTGTGGGTTCCAAGAAATGATTATAGCCAAGAAAATGGTTGAAAGGGTTAATAAATGTTGGTTATAGTCAAGGAAATGAAGTGTATGTGAGATACATGAACAAAGTGTGATTTATTCACACAATTGTAAATGTTCTTTTATATATGTAAATATATAATATTTCAATGTTAATTTTTTTTTAAACAAGTATGATATAAATCTATGAAATTAAATTTGTTGATAAGAGCCTCTTATAATTTAAAGAGACAAATCACATGCTTAAAAGAAGGGTTATCTCAAAATTAAAATCTTTTGAATGAACTTATTTATTAAAGATTTTATTTTGATATAAGGATGCATTTGGATGAAAATCACAAAATATCTTAATTTCAAATTCGTTAAAAAATTAATTCAAAATGAAAGTCGATAAACTAAAAGCAACACGTGAATTTAAATTTCTAAAAATTCGATCCACGCAAAAATGTTTTCTTGAAGTTTGAACTTTTTTTATTCTCACGAGTACCCCTCAATTATAAAAAAAAGGTATTCCACTAAAAATAGGAAACCTTTATTGGGGTTTTCTGTAAATAGTTCAAAATTGAAGGGTATTTTTTGTGATTATCCCTAGGTCAAAATATACACAGAAAACCATCTCTAAAGGACAAAATAATAGTCCACACTTTTTTTTTCATCAATTTCAAGAAAACACTTGCCTACAATAAGTGTAAAAAATTCAAGCTACTCGCCTTTTCACTATCAAACCTATATATTCTCACTTATTTTAAATAATGGGAAAATCGATTTGAATTTTCTGTTACATTTTATATTTTATTTTGTTTCTATTTAATTCTTAATATTGAATACATCCGGTTTCATTTTATGTACGTGAAATAGAGACTCTCACGTATATAAAATTAGAGTTCCACGAATAGTATTTGAATTTTCTTTTTTAACATCATAAATTAGTAATAAGTAGGATTAAATCCCAATTAACAAATACAAATTGTAAATAAATTTGATGACAAAGTTGTGCAATCCCTTTGTTTAACTTTGCCTTTCCTATTGGCCCATGGCATGTGGCTTTTAGGTTAGATTATTAATAAACGTATCAAATCTATTTACCTTTTCCAATTTGTAATTCATTCCCTTCACAAAATTTTGTCAAAGATATAAAGAAATAATCTTTACTTTTGCATTTTCTTTTGATAATATTCAAATGAGTTCATTCGCATCGATCATCTCTGTACACCGAGACAATCCTTGTAAGACCGTCTTATCAATCAAGACTTACTAAACAAAGCAATTTAGAAGGCTAAAATGTAAATTAAATGACTCATTTGATTTAATATTATAGAGTAATTAGTTGTGTTTTGGCTTCGTCTTACCAATAAGATCTATGAAATGGTTTTCACCCCAAACATTCATCCTATACATTTGTTTGATTGAAATGTTCGAGACTTTTCCTAATTATACATATGTGGCAAAAACTCCTGTAAACCAAGTGCACGAATCTTTATGTATTGTAACTTAGCAAAAAAAAAAAAAGAATAATTTTAACACCTTTTTTTGGATCAACATTTATGTGATATTACTCAAATCTTTTAGTTATGTTAGTTACACCTTTATATATTACATAAATGTTATAATATTTGTATATAAAAGTGACATGAATATCACATAAAGGTATATATATGTACAAAATTGTGCTGAAACTTTTTTTTTTCCAAAATTAAAGTACGTAAAGGTAAGGATATTATACAATAAATGTCACATTAATATAATATAAATATCACACTAATACAACATAAATGTAACACATAAATTTAAAATAAAAATGACAAAAAAGAAAACTCATAGATTCGGGTTAACCCAGATCGACCCGGATTGCATGTGCACACCAGACCAACTATATATATATATATATATATATATATATATATATATATATATTGCAAGAAACTTAAATCATATTGACAAAAAATAAATAAAAGCAAAACAAACCACAAACACTTGTCAATTTCATTTTCCTTAACATATAATTATAGTAATATAGTGTTTTTGTTTTCCTTCTTATAGTTATAGTAATATAGTTTAAGAATTGTAATTAAGTATAAAACTTAGTTTTTAATTTCACAAAATATTAGCTAAGTATTTTGCATCGGTTAGTGTTTTATAATTGCCACAATATTTGTTTTCTAGTTTTATGACATCTACTTTTTTAAAAAGATATTTAAAATTGTAAATTATCTATTAAAACAATGTATTATTCATAAAGTATTATGCGATATATGTATAATACGTATACTATCATTACTTATCCACTTTATGTGTTCTTGGGACAACAATAATTTTTATTTATCAATTTATATTTTAGAGTGTTGCTTAACTATCTTTAAAATTGTGTCTTAGTATGTATGTTTGAACATTTATCCAATCGATTTGAGCATGTGTTCACCTCGAACATTTTCACATTCATACATCTATTATAATTTCACAAAAACTTTTGTACACCTGATATATGGATCTAGGGTCTTGCATTCGGGTCGATCCGACCTACCAGTGTAGCCACGCACCTGTATGCACTATCAAGTCGTACATAAATTCGTCCAAACATGCTCTCAGGTGTCATAATTTTATGTTATGTTAGTTATACTTTTTAGTAATGTCAATCATACCTTTTAATTATACTAGTCATACCTTTAATAATATTAGTTGTATCTTAACTTTTTTTAAACAGACATATTAACCCTTTTATACTTTTTAGTTATGTTGGATATACCTTTTAGTTATGTTAGTTGTACCTTTATATATTACATAAAAGTATGATTATGTTGATATAAAGATATAAGTAATATCACATATAAGGTATGCATAATATTATATAAAGGTAAACATGTACAAATTATGATGAAATTAGGGATTTTTAAAGTTAAAAATATTAAATAAAAGTATGATATTTGGACATAAAAGTATGACTAACATAACATAAAGATCAGAACAAAAAAAAAAAGGGAAAGTGCATGGATCTAGGTCGACCCACCTGAACACAACTCATGTACATGTGTGTATCAAGTGCGCAAGAATGCAACTCTTATAATTTTTATTATAGAGCTTAAACTTTGAATTTTATTTGACAATAAAACATGTTTAGACTTATTTCATCTTTCTCGTATTGAACTCAAATAATAATAATAATAACAACAATAATATACTAGTCATTGTATTGTATATATGAACAAATATTAATTCATTTTATTAAATACGTTAAAAAGGATAAATGTGTGTGTATATTACAAAATATAATAGTGGTATTGTAGTATAATTAATCAAGTTAATACATTTTTATAAATACGTGGTAGCTGTTGTGTGTCTATATATGCATTTAAGCTATGTTAAAATTAAAACATTATCTTGGTATATCAAAATTAATTTTTGAAACTATGGTTTTAATTAAAAGTTGAATTCAAGTTTGTAGGATAATTATCTTGAAAATTCAAATATGAAAAAAAAAAGCATTATTTCCAAGGCAAATAAATATATGCATGGTAAGTTATATTGAAGTAATTGACATTTCATTGTAAACAATGTTATAAATCTAAGTTGAATTCAATAAAAGAAAAAGTCAAAGGGCATTTCAGTAATACAAAAAATTAAATAGGAGAGATCGTAATTTTTGCATTGAAAAATCCAAAATTACCATTCTGTCCAGATTAATTCTTTATATGCTAACTCAAGTCTGAAATGACTATTAATTTGTAACAAAAATTAAAACGTAAAACGATATTTATTTAGGATATGTTTGGTTTTTCACCACTTAAAGCTTATAAAATCACGATTCCATACTTGAAAAATTGCTATTGTCCAAACATAGCCTTAGAATTTGATGGAGCATATATTTATGGATTTGCCATATATCCGTATTTATGATGTGTCATATCTAAAAGTAAAAGCAATGCAATTTATTTATTTTATCAATATTATAAAAAAACACAAAAGTAAAATTGAAAAATAAAAGCAATACAATTTACTTTTTTATCAATATTAGAAAAAAACACTTGCCTACACTCAGAGAGTACAAAATTCATGCTACTCGCTCTCAATCCCCACTACCAAATCATGTATAATGGTAGTCAACCTAAGTCTATATCACTAACAAAAAAAAAAAAAACCTAAGTCTATATCACTAATATCTAATTTTTTTTTTTCCTAAGAAATTAGGAAAGTTCACTAATGATCCGTTTAATTAATTTAAATAATTTAAAAATTAAATTAAGATATTTTAAATCTTATTTAATGTTTTATTTTTCATTCTTCTCTTTGGCCATTGGCGCGTGAGTCATTTACTGAGAAAGTGCTTTTAAGCGGAATCTCTCTCTCTCTCTCTCTCTCATTTTCTCTCTCCTCCAAAAATTCTGCACTCAAATTGCTCGTTTCTTCGGTCGAATTTTCTCTCTCGAATTTACAGGTATGGAAATCTGTTCTGTGTTGAGGGGCAGCTCTTTGTGTGTGTGTATGTGTGCGCGAGTTTTTTTTTGTTTTTGTTGTTGTTTTTTGTTTTGAATTTCCATTGTGATTTTCTGCTGTTTCATTCATTTGAGTTCATCTGCTTGTGTTATTTTTGTTGATTGAGTTGTTTTTGCATTTTAATTTGCAGAGGAATTGTGCTATTTGGTATTTTACTCGAAGAAGGGGTAATGAAGAATTGGCGTTGTACGTAGGCCGTGAAGTGATTTTGTGAGACTCATCCGAGTTGCTGTGTATGTTCAATTTCTCCTTTAATGTTTTCTGTTATTTTAATTTTGGGTCGTGTTAAGTAATAATTGAGATGTATTCACAACCATGCAAAGGGTGAGAGTGGTAAATTGATCCATTTTGATCCGTGGTAATTGATTGATATCCGTAGAGCTAACAAGTTAGGGTTCTGATTGAGTTAGAAGGAATTATTTGGGGTTTAATCAGTTGGTAGGAGTCAATTGCAGTTGATTTAAGAGCTCAAGGGTTAGATGCCAGTTATAGTTTGTACTGTACATTTTTTGTTCTTCTATTTTCTGTAGGTTATATGAGAATTGTTGAATTTGTTTTTATATATCTTGCAATTCTTTATCTGAAGATGTTATTGGTGACCTGTGTCTTGTTGGATGGATATGTTGTGGAATCTCTTTCTTGAATGTATAAGATTCAATGCATCTCTTGTTAAGTATGATATGCTTGTACCTAATTTAAACGTTTTCCTTCATAAATCACTAAAAGATCATCTCATGATTGAATTCTTACTTCAGTATAATGATACATCGAACAGGTTGAGGTTCTTTGCCAAGTCAAATTTGAGGAAACATGGTACGTTTTTGTTCGATTTACTTCTTACATTCTTTTGGATAAACTCTCATTTGCCATTTGACTTGTTTTGCAGGATGTAAATGTCTCTGGAGGGGAAAGCCCTGAAATAGATTGGACGACGGATGATGAACTGGATATTCTTCCGGAGGCAGGGCCATCTTCTCGATCAACAGCTGGCAATATGGAGCTAAATGTACATCTTCTTTTGTTTTTGTTTTTAAAATAAAGATTGACCAATAGCTTGGTGCTACTGGTATAATAAGTGCCAGAACATTTTTTAGCTTTACTGCACTCTGATTGATTAAGTAACTTGTTGTTCTGTATGAAGGCAAGCTCATCCAGAGATGCTTCCCATATGAATTTAATTGAACACTTTGTTGGAATGGGGTTTTCAGCAAAAATGGTTGCAAAAGCCATTGAAGAAAACGGTATGGTAGACACACTAACTGTTATTCTTTGGAGAGTGATATACTGCTGTCTAATATATTTAAATATCATGCAGGAGAAGGAGATACAGAATCTATACTCAACTCCCTTTTAACATACTCGGTGAGTTGAACAATTATGTTTAAAAGTTTTGAAGAAGTACTTCTCATAATTTGTGGGTGGTGGCTCCATATTTCTAGTAACAGGAAATGATTGCCTTGTTTTTTTTTTTTTTTTTTTTTTGTTGCTCTGTGGGACTTTCAGGCATGATTGGTGTAGTATATAGTGAAAGATTTTGGTAGCAGTAAATAATGCTTAGACCTTTTTCCCTTAAACGTGCGAAAGTTAGAATATAGACTGAGGATATGATATCTGTGACTTTTAACTTTCCTGGTTTGCCTTTGTTTACCACACAAATCAATTCTCCAAATTCTTTATTTTCATGAACTTTTTCAAAGTTTAGCAGGAGGTCAGTGCCTAATTTATATTTTGGTTTGCAGACTCTTGATCTTGAAGACTCTCCTGAACAACAGTTAGGCACAACTTCTGATCCGAGCTCTTCTGACTATAATGAGGTCCTTGCAGATGATCCTTCAGATATGGAAAACTGGTCAGAAGATGAACTTGAAGTATGTGAAGCTTTACTAATTCTCACATTGCCAACATTCTTTTCTTATGCTTTCTGGTGTAGCATGATATAATATTTGAAGAACTTTAAGGCTCAAGCATTCTTTATTGCACATAAGTTAGTTGCAAGGCAGACTCATTCTAACTGCAAATACATCATGCTTTAGTTTTTATCTTTTGGATGTCATAATTTTCCATCTACAATGAAAGACCTTAGGCTGTCTTTGGTGTGTTGTGTTTCTCTGCTTCCGTTTGCCAGACTCATGAAATCATGACTTCAGTTTGTTACTCTCCTTTATCTGGTAACTGATAATCTATGGTATTGCCTGTAATAATGCAAACTATTGCCCATAGAAATTAAGGGCCAGTCTTTCTATTAGTTTTGTTTAAACATGATGTACATTTATTGAGCACTTGAATATATATATGTATGCCTACCAGTTTCACAACTTTTACTGTATGAGAATATGAAGTTGCATATCCTGCCGAAGAGATGGATAAAGATTCTTAGAAAAATTCAGATGACCGCACTGAAGTGAATCAGTGACATTGGATAGGAGATCGATAATTTTGATGGTCCAAAACCTGAAAATCTGTATTGTTCTGAATCAACTATTCCGGTCTGTTATTTTACTTGGTAGTTTTTTAGTAACTACTTCATAATTGATCTTGCCATCATGATTTATAAGTGCATTCTCAACTCTTTCCTGGTGTAGGATTAGGAATAATAATTTATGTGCAATTGCAGGCAAATACTGTTTCCTTGTCTGAGGAGCATAAAAAGTTGCTAGCATTGGCAAGTACAGGATGTTTATCAGAGAAGCAGGAAAAACTGCTTGCTTTAGCAAATATGGGATACACTGTGGAAGAGGCCTCAATTGCTATGGACAGATGTGGTGCGTATATAATATGCTGCTTATAGTTTCTTATTGTTGAGCTGCAATCTGTGGGATAACTAAGCTTTGATGTGCATTTCCTTTTTCTGCTTGAGCATGACCTTTTTGAATTCTTACTTCTTGACCTTTCTCTTTTTGTGTTTCGTTTTTTCCTTGTTGGCGAGGTCATGATAGTAGTTCAGTAATTGTCGATTTACTGTTTCACAAATTACAAAGTCAGAAAATTGTTCATCATAACATTATTGTGAAGGATAAAATGCATTATTTCTTGATATTGTGTTCTCATTAAAAAACACAGGCTCACAATAGTTTTCCATTATATTTTTTCAATTTGCTTTTTCTGGAATCAAGGCTCTAGTTTAGTGTGTGAAGAATGGGAGATTATGATCATGTAAATTTGGTAATATTGTCAGTCCTAAAAACGGAACTTTGGTAGATATACATATGTTTACATACACAAACTGCATGATTGGCCTCTTTGTACGTATCTAAGTCTGCGTGCGGACTAAAGGTTTTGATTTGAGGAGAGAATTTGGGGAAGTATTTCAAATGAATCATTATGAAGTTGAATGTACTCACCAAAATCACTTTAGAAATAGTTTGAAGCGGGTGTGGTGGATAATCTATCTAGAAATGAGCTCATGCAAACAACCTTGATGATTTTTATTTTATTTTAATGTATTTAAATACGTCTTGCAAACCCTTCAATTCAAATGCAACCTAATAGGTTTTATCTTACTTTGGCTTTAAACTTTTGAAGCAGTGATAACCACTTCCAGTTTCAGTTTTCCCCAATCCTCAATTCACTTCTGATCTTGAGAATTTTGTTTTTACTGTAAGTTTTACAGCATATTATGGTTGTGTCTTTTCAACAAAGGCTTCGTTCATTTCAATTCAACTTTCTTTATTCCTTTGTTTTTTTACCTTTTAAAAAAAATAAAAATTTAAGAGGATCAAATGAATTCACTCTATCCCCTTGGTGATTCAAACCTAAGACTAAAGTGTAGGTAGCAGGTAACCACAGCTGCATGAACATTTGACTTATCTTGAATTGCTTCTATATCCATAGTTGGTTGCTTCATTAATTAGCATACAATACATCTTTTATGTTCCCTATGGCTCTTGGTGCAATTTTTTATGCTAGCTGCGTGTTGTTTGAGTTCTTCTGAAGACACATCTTGGAATGATTGAGATGCATATTTATCTTGTAGTCCAATAAACATTTCTGATCTGCCCCCAGCGAGAGAGGGAGGGAGGGGGGGTGGGGGGGTTAAGAAGTTATTTGTAGTACTAGGTTACAGCTACAAATGGGCCATAGATAGTCTTATGGTTACCATATCCAATGTAGATTCGGAAGTAATATTGCTATTAAAAACTTCAACTGTTTTTCTTAAATTGTCAGAGGCATGCTTTTAGCATTGTTAGATATGCATATATGGAGTGGCTGCACCTACCCGGGATCAAAAGAAAAAAAAATGTAGTTACATTTTATAGTGCAGTGTGAGCTCATAAAACGTTTTTCTTTGCTGTCAACTATGCAGGCCCAGAAGCCAATGTTGCTGTTCTAACAGATTTCATATGTGCTGCCCAAATGGCTAGAGAGGAGAGCTGTTATTTGCCTGAAGAGGATATTAAGGTCAAATTTCTCATTTATTTAATGCATAACCCTATCAATACTATGTCTTATTTTTAGACTTTGTTTTGTAGCACCAATTATATAGAGAATTTTACTTACCACTTTTTATCATGTCTCACAGCCAAAACATCTTTATAATGGGAGCAGCAGCAGCAAGAATAAGAGAAAGTACATCGATATCTGTAAGAAGAAGAATGGCACTGAAGAGACTATTCGGCTGCCAAACCCCATGATAGGATTTGGTGTTCCCTCTATGCCAGTTGAACACATCCGCCGTAGCTTGCCAGAAACTGCTGTAGGGCGCCCATACTTCTATTACGAGAATGTGGCTCTTGCCCCTAAGGGAGTTTGGGACACCATATCCCGGTTTCTCTACGACATCGATCCAGAGTTCGTCGACTCCAAGTATTTCTGTGCTACGGCAAGGAAGAGGGGGTACGTCCACAACCTACCCATCGAAAACAGGTTTCCACTGATTCCCCTTCCACCACTTACCATCCATCAGGCCTTCCCTTTGTCAAGAAGGTGGTGGCCTTCGTGGGATATGCGCGACAAGCTCAACTGTATCCAAACTGCCATTGCAAGTGCCAAGTTGACAGAGAGAATTCGCAGTGCTTTGGAGAGGTATGACAGTGACCCACCTGAGTCAACTCAAAGATATATCATTGAACAGTGCCGAAAATGGAACTTGGTTTGGGTTGGGAGGAATAAGGTTGCCCCTCTAGAGCCCGATGAAGTAGAGATGCTGTTGGGCTTCCCAAAGAACCACACAAGAGGTGGTGGAATTAGTAGGACAGATCGTTATAAGTCGCTTGGGAACTCTTTTCAGGTCAGCAGTTTTTCCTTCTATTTTATTGAGTTAAAACCAAGATTTGATCTTTTGTTTCTTTATGTTGCTTCTTGTTTCTGTTTCTTTCTTAAAATTTTGTTTGAAGATACAATGATAATTGATACTTTAAATTGCTGAAATAAATGCAAATGTCAACATTGTCTAATGAAGTCTGTCTGGTTTGTATTAAAACCAAGCTCTCATATGCTGTTTCTTGCTGTGCAGTTGCTATTGCGTGCTGTTTGTCTTCCATTCTTAAAACTTTTGTTTGATCAGAGTTGGTAATTTCAAATTTCTAAAATAAATGCAAATGATAACATTGTCTAATGAAGTCCATCTGGTTGCAAATCGTTTTTGTTAGCTTTTCCAGTTATTTAAATGTACTAAAACCAAGATTTGCTCTGCTGTTTCTTGCTGAAATCAGTTGGTACTTTAAATTGCTGAAATCAATGCAAATAATTACATTGTCTGATGAAGTCCATCTGATTGCAAATCATTCGCGTTTTCTTTGTTCAATAGAAAAATCTGTTCTCTGATCCGTTTTCCTTGGCTCTTAACATAGGTCGATACTGTGGCCTATCATTTGTCTGTCCTGAAGGATATGTTCCCCAATGGCATCAACATGCTATCCCTCTTCTCTGGCATCGGTGGTGCTGAAGTTGCTCTCCATCGACTCGGGATCAAATTAAAGAACGTGGTTTCGATCGAAAAGTCCAAGGTCAACAGAGATATCGTGAGAAGTTGGTGGGAGCAGACGAACCAGACGGGCAACCTGATCGACTTCGATGATGTTCAGCTCTTCGATGGCGAAAGAGCAGAGAAGATTATGGACACTATCGGTGGCTTTGATCTGATCATCGGTGGGAGCCCCTGCAACAATCTTGCAGGGAGCAATCGGGTTAGCAGGGACGGGTTGGAGGGGTCCGAGTCTCGTCTCTTCTACGATTATTTTCGTATATTGGACATAGTCAAGTGCATCATGCGTGATAAGCAACTATAAATCATCCTATTCATTGTTCTCTACTCCACTTTTTCTTGATCTTGATTACTTGGAAGATTAATCCTAAGCTGTCAATAATTAATAACTTGGAGTTGCTACAGTTTTCTTATTCATTTTTCCCCTTCTGAATTTGTAGTAGTCTCTCTGAACTGCAAAATTTATTCAAGAATGTTAGCCTTGGAACAATTAGCAGGAATTTTAACATAATTTAATCTGCCTCCCATTTGAAGGGCTATTCTGTTTCTCTCTTTGTTACGTACTATAGTTTGTGTATGGTATTTTATTTTTTATCATTATTTATGGAATGTGTGTTGATGTCAAATTTGGGATTGAAAAACTATAATGGATGTTTTGCATAAGGAGTATTTGGATCCTTTTTGAGTGCTCTGAGATGAGATTTTGAAGATTGAAGTGTAGTAAATATATGGTTTATTTGAAAGAAAATGTGACATTACTCTTACTCAATTTTTATTATCTATTTAGTAATTTGATCAAAATATTAGGGTAATGTATGCAATTTATATAATGAGTTTTGCACGAGCATGTATTATTCTTGTTTTTTCAACACTAATATATAGGTCCCGTGCGATGCACGACATATAAAAATTACTATTTTGGTGGTTTGATATGAAAATGTTGAACACAAAATAATATATTATTTGAGATTAATTTTAATATAATATTGTTATTTGTGTGATGCATAGCCATAAAATTTTAATATTTCGAGTTTAATGTGAAAATGCAATTTACAAAAAACCAAGTTCTTAATAATATTTCAATTTCAATTGGTAACCCGTATGATGCATGATATATAAATTTCAAGTGTTGTAATTTTTTGATATAGATACGTTAACTATGTAAAACAAACCTTAATTATTTAGAATATCTTTTAAATATAACAAACATTTGTTTGAATATTCTTTTTCAAAAGAGTTTCATCACAACACCATTCATTCTCCAATTACAAATCTTGATTATTTATAATATCTTTTAGATATAACAAACCTTTTTTTGAATATTTTTTTCCAAAAAAGTTTCATTATATCGCCATTCATTCTCCAATTACGTTCTCTATCAACCCCCCAAATGAATTTTCATATATTTGTCATTATTTCGACATAGTTTAATTTTCTAATATTTCCCACTTGAAAACTTATGTATGATGTTCATAGTTATAATACTGTCATAAATCCTGACGATTTACTAAAGGAACCAACTTATAACAAATTGATGAAAAATATTAATTAGAATATATTCATTGATTTTGTTATTCAAATTCTAATTATAGCTATACAATTGCATAAATCAAAATATAAAGGGGTATTGTAAATTTCAATATTGATTTTTTTCCAGTTTGTACATTTTTTTATTAGATTCCATCAAGTATTATTATTTCTTCTAAAGTTCATAGTTAGTGTACTCAAGTATTATACATTTTTCAAATATTAAGGTATTTTCTAGAGAATATATTAATTGTTCAAATTTATTTGTTTAATTTATTTATGTTTGTATAAACATCACAAATTAAAATTAATGTATTAAAATAACAAAATAAGTAAGTTGTTTGTTCAGTTACATTTCCATTTATTTGTTACATTTGAAAATATTAAATGGACCGAAAAAATTACTTAAAATTTAGATAAAAATTAAATAAAAAAGAAGTTGTTGCTTTTATTCCATAAATTGGTTGCGAATGACATATCCAAATTTATTTAAAACATTTTAAAATAAAAAACATGTTTCAACAAATTTTATATTAATCTTAAATTTTTTTATCTCTCGTACTGAAATGTAGTTATACGGTCAAAGTTTACCAATCTATATATGTATAAATTTATATCATAATCATCAGTTTATTGCTATTGTAATATTGTTAAACATGTTGTTTAATTATTTTTTTATGTATAAAAGTCGAATTTTTTTATCAAATTGAATTGTAATTATTATTCAATCAAAATTATATATATGTGTGTAATTGTAAAAAAAAATAAAATTAAATTAACTCCTATATATATATATATATATCAATCTATATACATATAAATTTAGGTAATAATTTAGTGGAGAAAAATAATGCTTAAATTTAGATATAGTGCCACTAAATAAGAAAATATATGATTGGTTAAAATGAGATAATTACTGATATGTGCAATTTCTATATGTAGAATATTACATTAAATATATTTTCTAAAATTAAATAATTATCAATCATTAATTATTAATATGTTACATATTTAGTAAGTGAAAATGAGTGGGAAATTTTTTACATTTCTATTTGTAGGGGTAATTGTTATTATAAATATATATATATCTATATAGATATAGATAGATAGATATAGATATGGAGGTTATTGTTCAATTCATTTATATTTATTTAAATTTAATTATTCTGTATATATTCCATACAATTCTGATTTCTGTAGAGCATTGATGTGGGCCAGAGTTTCATTTTAGGTTGAATTGAATGGGCTTGGGCCTTGGGCCCTTGCATCTTTAATGGGTTGTCACAATAATGTTACGAACACGATATATATATATATATATATAGAGCCTGGAATACGATTAATTATATATAAATTTATAATTTTATTATCGTGTTATATCAAGAATTCATGCAAATTAAGAATAAAATCAAGAATGAGCACTACCTTAAATTTTTAATGTCTTTTGGTTGACACGATTATGATATAAACATATTAAATAAATCTAAACTAACACAATTATTTTTGTGTTTTACTTGATTCATACTTACCATATCATAACAAAATTTGTTACCCTTTGTGTGGTTTCATTCAACTATACGAAATTTGATTAAACTATTTGATATCATAAGATTTTTAAATTTTTTAACTGCGAACTAAAAATCTTGCACAATATTAGACCCATTTTTATAAGTAATATAATTCGAACTCATTTAATTATCTATATCTTATTATATTATAGCCTATATATATATATATCATATTCTAAGTTGTTAAAGGATAGTATGTTGAAAGTCTGATCATTAAAGATGTCTAATATAATTTTAGACAAATTTTTGATATTTGATGACATTTGGAGAAATAATATAGATGTAATTTACTCTATAATACAAGGGTCAAATTGTCCTTTTAGGTTGATTTAAATTATTAATATTTATGTTCTAATTCCACGGAAACGTCTCTCTTTTATATATATATATATATATATAAATAAATCTCTATATATAAGCATAGTTTATGATCGCTTTCTAGAAACATTCTTTGAAGAGTGCCCGGGAAAAGGAGTATTTTTTTTCTGCACCTTTTGCTTTGAAAACGACGGCGTAAGGTACCATCGTCGCTGCTTGCCCTGAATTTCTTGCATAATTTTGGCATTTTCGTTATGCATTTGTGGTTACTTTGGATCTAAATGAAATGCATGTTCATTTGGTGCGCACATTCTCTTTAATGCTATTTTTAGGGTTTAAGATGTGAATCTTCAATGTGGGTTTGGTTCTCTTCTTACCTGCTTGAAATTTGAATTTTTTATGAAATTTTCAGTTCATTTTTGAGGTATTTTATGTCAACTAGGAGCTTGTTAGTTTGTGGGATTGCTGTTAATGCATGCAGGGTTGAGTCATGAGTGTGTGTTCTCAATCTGTGTTTTAGAAATGGGTAAACTATTATTTTAGTAATTTTGCTTTTATCGAATGTAAGCATTTGCATTTAGTTTGTTGTTAAACTAGTTACCTTATTTCACTAGGTTTTCTTTCCTTTATATGGATTAGCTGCATATATTCCATTTGTGTTGTCATTTGAGACTGTTGTTCCGATTTTTGTTTCTACAATGAACCTCGCAATTAAATAGTGAATTTTGATTCATTGGGTGTTACATGATTTTTGTATGGGTCCTCTGATCTTCGATTTATTATTCTTAGGAATAAGTTTCATTTGCTTATGCTACAGGTTGCATTAGAGGGAATCTTTGATATGGCAGCAGTAGCTGCATCGTCCTCTGCTGCTAGTGTACGGTATGCACCAGAGGACCCCACTCTCCCAAAACCATGGAGAGGACTGGTTGATAGTAAGACTGGATATCTTTATTTCTGGAACCCTGAGACCAATGTAACCCAATATGAGAAACCTGCCGCCCCCTCCAATGCAAGCTCTGTTCCATCTGACAAATCGTTGGATTCATGTGGTCAAAAGTCCCCAGGTCACCGCATCGAGGTTGATGACGAAAACAGATACAATCAAGGTTGCAATGATATCTCAGGAGAGGTTGCTTCTGCGTTTAAAGGTAGTCAGGTGCCTCAAGTGGTTAGCAATGATAGCTCAGCAGAGGTTGCTTCTGCGTTTGGAGCTAGTCAGGTGCCTCAAGTGGTTCTTACATAAACTTTCTGTCTTGAAAGCAGAAAATTCTCTTACCTAATGACGGTCGATTTTGCCTATTGAGTTGTGAAGAATTGATCTGCACTCCTATGTCTCACTTGCCTTTTAATAAGAGTAACTCATGAGCAATTGTTGACCTATCTTTGCATATGTTTCAACTTATGCCTGGAACTTTTAAGTCTTAATTGGAATACTTGTATTTACATTTATCTAATGCTTGCAGAATAGTTTGTCTATTGTATGTTAAAAAACGACTCACAAGGTGTGGTTCCTTTTCTCTAATTTGTGTTAGGCCGCAGAAAGTAGACGAGATTCACAGAATGCTCCAAGCGTGACAACAAATGCTGGACATGGACCTAATGCATCAAAAGGTGCTGAAACTGGTTTGTCTGGCGAGAAATATTGTCTTCATCATGAAATTACTGTAACTGTAAGCATCTAAGGATCCATTTCTATATAACTATTATTTGTGTGTTCCAATTTTTGAAGAGGTGGTGGTATGTATTCATCTGGGGACCCAATAATTTTTAGTTACATGGACCCAAAGCCTTTAGTCACTTACCTCCAATCTGGCTGCTGTCGAGTTATGGACTCTTTCTTAATCAAGGGTAGGATCATTATTTTTTGTTCATTTGTTGCTTGAATTTTGAAGAGGTGTGGTGGATGTTCATCTTGGGACCCTACTTTTCTTGAGCTAATCTGGCTATATCTAATCATGGAATCAAACATAGTAAAGGTTGGGAATCATTAATAGTAGTTTATTCAGAATCCAATATGTGAGTGGAGTAAATTTTGGGGAAAAGTCAAGGACCCTAGATCCTAAACTGCTAATATGGTTTGATCTAAGAAATTTTGTGCAACAGTGTGTTATTTACTAAAAGGTGTTTTTCTGTTTGACAATGTTATTAATATTTTTCTGAAACTGTTAATTGAGACTATCAGAAGAAACACATGATAGATGTTATTTATGTTTTCGTGGAATATTTATGAGTCTCCAGCTGGGTTTCTTTTATCTGCAGTGAATGTCCAAACCTGTTTTATTTTTGACAATAAATTGTTTAATTGTGCAATGAAATCTATTTTCCAAGGGTTTGTTATGTATTCCTTTTTGGTGATCTGGTGTTTCCCTTTTGTGATTTGGCCTATGCACTTTGCTCTTCTAGCTATGATTTTTTGATTCATTATTTGTTACATCATTTTTTAATAAATTTTTAATTGGTTGGCTTTACTACATTGGCTAGGGAGGTAATGTGCCCCAACCTTTCACAACATTTCAAGCCACTGGTTTTCCTTCAGAGATTTTAAGGGAGGTACGTTCACAATTCATATCTCAATAATATCTGGACAGTTAGATGCACTTATGATTCTGAACTATGAATCGAATAAATTTCTGCAATGTTCACGCACAACTGGAGGTCCATTAAGGAGTCAAGAATAAAACTTGTACGTTGGTAATTTCTGTCGCAGGTGCGGTATTTGCTCCAGGTAGGAGCCAAATGTCGTACGCTGTGCCACCCTCCTCTGAGGGCTCGCACGTAATTGTCATGCCTTTAGTGATGTGCCATTCATGAGAAGGCATTTTGACTGGGTCAGGACTTCTCTTGGTATTGATTTAGTTTGGTTTTGGTCTGAAGAGAAGAAGAGGCTTTCTTCTCTTGTTGCACCAGAAAGTGGTGTCCCCATTCATTGGAGGATGACGCTTCTTCTTTCTTTGGAAATTGGAACAAGTTACAAAAAAGCCAGTCCAAACTTTGAAAGCACTACCTCTGATTATAGAAATCCTACTTTTTTCTTCACAATTCCCAGATGCAGCAAGCTGGTTTCTCTGCTCCAACACCTATCCAGGCACAATCATGGCCAATTGCTCTTCAAGGTCGTGATATAGTAGCCATTGCCAGGACTGGATCCGGGAAGACACTGGGTTTCCTGATCCCTGGATTCATACATCTGAAACAAAAGCGTAATAATCCTAGATTAGGTCCAACGATTTTAGTGCTCTCACCAACAAGAGAGTTGGCGACGCAGATCCAAGATGAAGCTGTGAAATTTTCAAGAACGTCAAGGATATCTTGTACGGTAAGATTTTGATAATGCCTTCTCATAGTAACCTGCTCTGACATTTCATGCCAAATTGAAATGGTTTGTAAATTGTGCTGCTTGTGCACAGTAATTCAGCCTTGCTATGTTGAAGTGTGTGTTGTTTCTTGTATTCTATTTCTGCCAATCTCCTTTTTATACTCTTGTTTGCATATATAGTCAAGATATAAGTCGTAACATTTTGAGATTGGTTATATATTCCCCCTTTTTTGCGATTATATTGTTGATTATAAACTTGGTGGTGCTTGGAATACTTATTCATGTGACACTAGTGTCTTTTCCTATTACTTGAGTTTCTTGCTGATATTGTTATACTTGTATGATGAAGTGTTTATATGGAGGTGCGCCTAAAGGCCCTCAATTGAAAGACATAGACAGAGGTGTGGATGTTGTAGTCGCTACTCCTGGTCGATTGAATGATATTCTGGAGATGAGGAGAGTTTCCCTCCATCAAGTGTCATATTTGGTATTAGATGAGGCTGACAGGATGCTGGACATGGGTTTTGAACCCCAGATAAGGAAAATTGTGAAGGAGGTGCCTTCTAGTCGGCAAACCTTGATGTACACTGCAACATGGCCAAAGGAGGTTCGCAGAATTGCTGCTGATTTACTGGTGAACCCTGTTCAGGTTAACATTGGAAATGCCGATGAGCTTGCTGCAAATAAGTCAATAACCCAGGTACATTTTGAATAATTCATCATTCTGGTTTTATCTAAACTAACATTGAGATTTCTCCTACTTAGCCACATTTTAGGTTTTGGTTTTGAATTAACTTCTTATATCCTTTTATATATATATATATATATATATATATATATATATATCTTTATGCCACAGTATGTTGAAGTTTTATCACCAATGGATAAGCGCCGTCGCCTGGAGCAGATATTGAGATCTCAAGAACCAGGATCAAAGATAATCATTTTTTGCTCTACAAAGAAAATGTGTGATCAACTTGCTGGTAATTTGAACCAGCAATTTGGAGCTGCTGCTATTCACGGGGACAAATCTCAGGGTGAAAGGGATCAGGTGCTGCAACAATTTCGCTCAGGAAGGTCCCCAGTGCTTGTAGCCACAGATGTTGCTGCTCGTGGACTGGACATTAAGGATATCAGGTCAGTAGCTGTTAAATTGATCTCCTTGATATTGTGCAATCGACATAGATTCAGTTATTTACTCAGTCTTCAACACATGCATGAAAAAAGAGAATCTCCCTGTTAAAGTTTTTTTAACTATGCTCTTCCTCATATGGGTAAACTCAAAATTTTAATTCCTAGTGAATATGGTTTCTGTTGCTTATAGGTTTCTTATAATAGTATATAAGCTTATGTTATCAATATATCGAGGAATTTGCTGGGTATTATATTATGAATATACAAGAAAGGGTAATTACACCCTCTAAATTATTCATGTTTTTTTTGCGCTCCACACCCCAAGCTTTTCTTGTCGAACATAACATATATAACTTAGCGTAACTATCCTTAGGAAATTTGACATGGTTGTGTTTTGATTACAATTCATCTTATGTGATGGAAGTATTGATCCTGTCACAGGGTGGTGATAAATTACGACTTCCCAACAGGAATTGAGGATTACGTTCACAGAATTGGAAGAACTGGACGTGCAGGTGCCACTGGAGAGGCTTATAGTTTCTTATGTGACAAGGATGCAAAACATGCATCGGAACTTGTCAAAATTCTCGAGGGAGCAAATCAAAATGTTCCTAGTGAACTTCGGGATATGGCTTCGCATGGTGGAGGGATGGGAGGGGGAAGGCGTCAGTGGAGCTCAGGCCCTTCCGGACATTATGATTCCCCCTATGGTGGAATGGACAAGGGAAACGGAGGTGGGGGAATGTCATCATCTTCAGACAGGGGTTTCGGCGGTGGTTACGGCAGTGAGCAGCAAGATAGGTATGCTTCTCTCTCTCTCTCTCTATCTCTATAATATAGGTGCTTATCAATGGGCTTGCTCTTGTATGTTGAATAGACAGTTCTAACCAAGTTTGTTAGTTCTGGTTCCCAATGTCGTATATTCATATCTAGAAATACCTTGTCCATATAAGATAAGTCATAAAATGTCTAGAAGTAGTTCAAAATAAAATTTCTACATTTATCATTCATCATAAAGTTTTAAGTTCAAACATTTCAAATAAACACACTCAAGAAAGAAACTGATTTCCTCCCATTTCTCTTCCCTTTCACTCCATGTTCCTTGACAGAACGAGAGGTTCCGGCTTGGATGGAACTGAATCGAATCGAAAACCTTGGGTTCTAACATTTTGCACTTTTTTATATGCTTACAGACATGGTTCTGAATCTTTTGGAGATGACTCAAAGCCTGCTGGAGGTTTTCAATATAAGAGCTTTCACGAGAGCATGATGGCTGCTACTAAGAATGAAGGTAGAAGTCGTAGTCGAAGTCCCCCCAGGAATTCAGGATGGGCTGCCAACTCCACCTCTGATGTGGCCCCCACCACCAAACGCAGTTTTCATGAAGCTATGATGGAGCAGGCTCGACCAACACCCTCTTTAAACGAGCAAGCCCCACCCAATGGCAACGAATCAAACTCCAGTATCAAAGAGGAGGGTGCTTCATAGGGTATCGTATTTTTTTCCCATGCTTTGACATTCTGAAAACTTTAGCTTTTTTGTTAATAGCTGCTGATAGTGTGGCTCATTTTGTGTAAGTAAAACCGACAACCGCCATGCTGCCGCCACCCCACCACCATCACCACCTCCCCACCCTACTAAACTTATCTTCAAGCTGGCCTGTTTTTTGCCGTTCTTGATTTCTGCTGTACATGGTCAGAAGAAAATGCAAGTGCCTTGGGTAATTTTGTTGGGACACTTAATTTTTATTTTTGCTAATTAGTGTAAATCTATGGTTGGTGGATAATATCATACTATTTTGTTGCACAAATGCTTATTTGCCATGTTCAATTGGTGGCATGCTCCTCTCCTTATATATCTTTGGTCTTCCATTCTTTTTTTTTTTTTCATTCTCTTGAGATAAATATGTGTGTTTTTTTTTATTCTGTGTTTTAAGGAAATATGATTTTTTTTTTTTTTTGTGAAAATGTTTTTACTCAAAATGGGTGTAACAATTATCAGTATCTGTTCCCACATTGTATCAATATGATTTTTCTTACTAATTTTTTGTTTTAACGACCAAAATACCCTTATTGAAGGGAGGTTGTTTGATGAAGACTGTCAACCCTTTATTAGTAGGGGGAGAATGGTTTTGTTAGTAAAAGAAGGTAATATAAATTTATAAATGTTCATTATTTTATCATCTATATACAAAATATAATATTGACAAAATATTTCCCTAGAATGATTTGAAATAAACTAGTCAAGGAGATAGATAGGTTAGTTTTCTTTTATTTCTTTGATCTTTATAATCTTATGAAATGTCTAACACACACACGCACACAAGATACATATGTAATAGAACATTCACAAAGAAAAACAATATTACAACCATTCCATTTGTATTCATTACTACAGTTTCAACATCTTACAATTCCTACTTCATTTATACATGTATAAATAAAGCTTGATACAAATTCTAGCCATCTAAAATAAGCCTATATACTAGGCAATTGTTACTATCTTATAAAGTGTATAGAGCCTAACTACTAGAGCCTCAAACCAAACTTGCTGTTACTTCAACTCAAGGCTCATTCATCGTGTATAAATCAACGATAAATATTGTAGTTGGTGTAATGCACCAGACGTGCGAAAATTAAAAAAAAAAAAAAAAAAAAAAAAAAAAAACCCTTCTACTCCTTTACAAACTGTTGATATGAATGCAATTGAGACTCCAAAATTCAAGCAGCCTTTGGTTTGATCCTCTTTGCTCTTGAGTACAAGAAAACCCCAGCAAGAGCCAAAGCAGTTCCTGAGACAATCCCACATCGTAAAATGCTTGTGAAACGAGAAAATAATAAACATAGTTAAAAGTCGGAGATTTTAGAACCGTACCTAAAGAATTGATTGGTGAAACAGGCGTTTGGAAGAAGATAACCGAGGATACAATGACCACGACTCTCTTCACACTGTTTCCTACTGCATGCGTCACTGGCGACACCATTTGTAATATCATGTAAGAAATCTGCACACAAGAAATAAAAAATAAGATTAGAATAGATTAGCAAATGTTTCATTGATGTGTTGTAGAAATTGTGAAAAATGTAGGATTAAGTGATGGTACCTGTTGGTAAGTATGAAAGCAGAAACCAGATAGAAGAGCTTTTATATACAACTCTTTCACATTGACACCTTGATTTGCCTGAAATGAAATACCGTTTAGATACTGTTTCATCTTCTATTCTCGAATTATGTGAATTGTGTTAAAAATACTTACAGCATATTGCAAGTATGGAGTGGACTTGGCACCTTCTAATAGCAAAGCAACAGGTGATAGAAGTAAGAATGATATGATTGTTATGATGGAGAAGAGATTGATGTTATCCAGAGTTTCCTGTCAATTACAAAATATAAGTAAGCATTTAAGGAATTTTAATCAAAAAGTTGTTTATATTATTAGTTACTATTCATTTTCATGGGTTTAATCAGTTGCAACACAAACTCTATTTTGACATTTTCCAGCCACCAGCTGTCGGAAAACTCCATAACCACAATCTTGAACTAAAAAATGCAATCCACTTAAATGTCAACCAAAATCGTTAGTAAAAAGGGTTTCATTTTGGAATTTTGAATGATTTTTTCTCCGAGTCGGTTCCAAATCAAATAAAAATAGTATAATAATTTGGCTTCAAAAAGGGGTCAGGTCTGCAGTGAATTGTATTTTTGAGATTCGGAGTGATGTTGTTGGATAGAGACTATACCTCCTTGTTAACCATCAACTTTTTACTAAAAACATTTCGTGTTTGGTTGGTTAGGTTAGACGCCATCGCGCTACCAAATCCAATCCTGTTAAACAAAATTCATCGTCAGACAAGAATTAAAATTCTGTAGATGCTACACTTGATGAAATATGTTCGATTGAAGATGGAATTATTACACAACATACATACCAGTTGAAAGAGGCCTCAGTGAATGATGCTAATGCCACACCACCAACAATAGGCACAAGTGAAGAAACAACCCATATAGAGGGCCTCTGTGGTTATCAAACTGAAACCCATATCACTTCAACTTGTAATAATAAACTCATCCAACAATATTCAAAATCTAAGTACCACTAAATCATTCGACAAACTATAAACGCAAATAATGAAATACAAGATGAAACAGTACCTGCCCAAAGTAGAGGGCACTGAGCAATACAGTGAAGAAAGGCTCCATTGCCTTGATTGTGTGTGTGAACGAAACCGCGACTTTTCCGAGGCTGATGTTTGTTAATAGGTTCCCTATTGTGTGTCCAAAAGCAAGTAGAAATATTGCTGAAAACTAATCAACAATGTCTACATTAAGACACATCAAAAAAGCATGAACACCTATTTATACAGCTCTGAACAGTTCACGAACGGCTTGACTCATTTACCTGAGATCTGCTACTGATCTTAGGTTTCGGGTGTAGATTCAGAGTCCACATCAGCAATATCATAAACGTACCACAACCGAGCTGGAAAGCCGTCACTGTTGCCGGAAACGGATAAGCCTTCAAAACCTGACGCGAAATAACAATTTGTCATTCGAACTATTCTCTTCACGCATTTAAAAGACGAAGATACGCTTGAAATAATGAGACAGAAGAAGAGGGGTATTGAAAAGAGACCTGTTTATTGAAGATGTTGAAGTATATGTTCAATAGATACCAGATTGCAAACATGGCTCCAAGCTGCAAAGTTCGGACATAATCATCGGTGTTTGCTACCTCGTTTCGACTGTCTGGAACAGCAGCTGATTTGGCTCTGAAGTCATCAGATGATGATCTGTTAATGTTGCTAGACAGAAAACATGCATTGTTTGATCTTGAAGTTGGTTGTGAAGAAAAGACATGTTTGTTTGATGATTGGTCACAAGATTTGTAAAGATGGAAGCTTTTGTTGATGGGGTGTAATAATAATCTGTTGTGAAATGGTTGTTTGTGAGAATTGATGAATGGTTTTGAAGTGGAGAGAGCTAATGCATAAGATGTTGCCATTTTCTTGATTCTTTTGAGATTTTCAAATGTTTCTTGAGGGGTTTAAGAATACATTCATAGGATGGATGCACCAAATTCACAACATTTCTTTTTACAGAAAAATATTTTTTGAACTTCATAAATAAGTGTGGTTTTTAATTCATGATACAGAATTATTATGGCCTCAGCTAATCAAGAATCATACACGTGGAATTTAATGAAGAAAATATTATTGTTTGTTTTTACACTAATTTCAACCTAGTCAAAATCCAATAAAATGGCCAATAATTAAATATTATTTTATATGTCAAGAATTCGAACCCTTTTTTATAGGAATATTCTGAGTAGGTAATGACTCAAATTTCTAACCTTCTCTCTAATGTAAGAGATTACCCTTAAAACGGCTCAGAAACAACAATTTCAAAGAAAAGTCTAGAAATTAGATTTCATTTTTTTAAGAAATTAGAATTTGGATTTAGTGATGAGTGGTGGTAATGAATTGGAACAGAGTATTTAGAAATGTATGGATATGAAGAGCATGTGTTTTAAATTGCTTGAAAAATAAAAAAGCAAAGTGTGGCAAGAAAACCTCCTTAGACAATCAATGTTACTACAAGCCAACCTAGTATGTGGTCCTTCTAACATCATCATTATGTATATGGTCCAATTCTACTTGAAAATCTATCTATACACTTCCTTTTCAACTACTTGAATACAAGAGTCAAATCACGGTTTAATTTTTCATACAATCAGATAAATAAGGTTGGGTTGGGCACTAAATTTAGTGGCCCGAAGAAAGTCGGGCCCAGTCCAAGTGGCCCGATGGGCCAGATGGGTTGTAGAGGGATAACAAAAAATAATCACAATAATTTGAATGGAAGAAACAAAGAATAATCAAGTGAGAGAGAACAAACAATAGTTTGCCTTGTTCTTTCTACTTCCCTCTCTTCATTGTCCTCTTAGATTCACAACTTCATGCATTTGAAGAAGCAATCTGCAATTAACAGAACATAAACACGAAAAAAGATTAATCGCGGAAACGATTTTCAACGGTATCCACTTGTCAAAAATCCTAGTATGATTAGCATACCAGCAGAACCGAACGAATTCTGCAGTTTCACCGAGTCTCTATACAAGCTCGACTCAGTGTGGAATATGAGTTCAAGAAACCATCTTCAACTGGTTCGAGATTCAAACTGATAATGCACATTTAACGAAATTTGAAAATGTATTATGATGCATGCATTTGAAGAAGGGTATAAGTTTGGGCAATATGAAGCACAAAACAAAGCCACTGAAATCATATAGTCTGCGATTTTTGTCTAGCTAAGCGCTTATAAGGTGCACGAGGAGCATCGTGCGAAAATATAAAAATACTAAGTGAAAACCATATAGTATCTAAGGAGAATATTTCACTATCAAAAAACAAAATGGAAAAGGACAGATTCCTTTGTTGTCCACTTTCTCATGAGTGTAATTCAGGAAAATAAGACGTACAATTATCTCAGAATGAGTGGCTATTGCATCGTCTTCAACAATGTATAGACAGTTCCGTTCTAGTCCAGAATGTAGTGAAGCATATGAAACGATAAACATCAAAATGCATCATAACATAAAAGCATACGCCTAAATTTATTTCATGTATCCATGTGTGGTGCCACATCATGATTAGTAGAAAATTGGGAAGAACCACTTACTTTTAAGCCCATGAATCAAAAATAGCAAGATTCTACTGTCTCAATGCACGACGCTTCTTAGCTTGTGAGCAAAATTTAATAGCTTTTCTTTTCCGCCAAACTTTGCACTGAGACAAATGTCGACATGCATAAATTGTCATACGACAACTATAATATTCAAGCTCAGGTTTAAAAAGAAAAAAAGGATAAAAATGAGTTAACAAGGAGAGAGCAAGATATAGACTAGTATATGAAAAATGGACAACTAACCGATGTTCTGGTCCTTGTGTCCAGGCAATATGGGAGCAATACTGTTGTGTACGGGATTCTTAAATGACGGTCCATTGAGTGACTTTAGTCCAATCAATACCATATCAACTACGAGATCATCTTAAGTTTGAAATAAACTCTGACATCACATAATACCATCATTGTAGGGGAGTATAGGATAGGCATGATCAGCTAGTTTGAAAGAATTAACTGCATTTTTTAAGATTAATTACCGTGTTTCGCATTTTTAAAATACAATTATTAAGTATATTATTATGCCACAAGCTGAACTAGTACACCTGGGATCCTCTGTTGCACCATACTCTTTTTTGTCTGAGTTTCAAGGCTCTGGATAGTGCCATACAATGTGATTATAACGAAAATGTCATCACTGTAAACATGACACCATCCTGTGCCTCTCAGCAAGGAAACGAGCATATGGTGGAATGGGGGATCCCAGATGCAATCATATATGCCAACGAGTGAAACGAAGACAAGATACACACACTCACAGTATTCACTCTGGCAAAAAAAGATAAGACTTTTTTCAAGTGAAGTAGGACTGTATTTCAGAATTGAACAGCTGCAAAACCCCATAAATATCTGCAGATTGAGGGTGAGTTTCATCCTGTGAATAGAACTGATGCACCTGGTTTCTCAGCTCAATCAAACTGCAACCTCCGATTTTCTTAATTCCTTTCTCGTTCATCAGATTTCTCGTGTTCATCACATCAACCCATCTACCCCCTGAAGCATAAATATTCGATAGCAGAACATAGCCTCCGGTCTTCGTCTCTGCAAGTTCAGAGAGCTTCTCAGCAGCTCTCGCAGCTAACACCTCGTTCCCATAAGTTTTGCAACCACTGAGTAAAGCAGCCCACACATTTGCTTCAGGTTCAAAGGGCATCTTCATGATGAAGTTTTCTGCCTCGTATAGATATCCTGATCGAGACAGCATGTCCACAACACAGGAGTAGTGCCTCTCGTTCGGTTTGATACCATAAACCTTCTCCATTGAGTTGAAGTAACTCAGACCTTTATCAACTAAACCACAATGAGAACAAGCAAACAAAGCTGACAAAAGGATGAGCTCATTCGGTGCAATGGATGAAGTGTTCTCCATTTCTTCAAACAGGCGAAGCGATTCCATGGCGAATCCATTTTCAGCTAGCCCTTGAATCATAGCTGTCCAGACAATCTCATTCTTTATAGGCATCCTGTTAAAGATTTTTCTTGAACTTTCTATACTTCCAGATTTCGCGTACATATCTAGGAGTGCAGTAGCAACAAAGATTTCATGCTGAAAACCGAGTTTTAAAGCTTTTGTGTGCGCATATTTACCTTTCTCTAGTGAGGCTAGGCTAGCACAAGCTTTTAAAACACTTGAGAAAGTGGATTTGTTCGGCTGTTCTCCAGACAAAATCATCTCGTGGAATACCTCAAATGCCTCGTTAAAATTCTCAACGCCTAAATGACCAACAATCAATGAGTTCCAAGATATGTTGTCCTTTTGAGGAATCTGGTTAAACAGCTCTATAGCTTCCCGAATTTGGCCGTTCAAACCATAACCAGAAACCATTGAATTCCAACAAACAACATTCTTCTCAAGAATTGAATCAAACGCCAAGCGTCCATCTTTAGTGTCTCCACATTTGCAGTACAAATCAACGAGTGAGCTACCGACAAATACATTCGTCTCCATACCAATCTTCAAAACACGAGCATGAATACTCCATCCAGCTAGCAAAGCCTCCAGACTGGCCAATGCATTGATTACACTAGAATAGCACGAAACATTCGGTTTAAAACTTTGCTGAACCATCTGTTGAAACAGCCTTATTGCCTCTTCTGCTTCACCACTCTGACTAAATCTTGCTATCATTGCACTCCAAGTAACTTCATTTCTTTCCGGCATTTCATCAAACATCCTACGAGCTTCTCCTAAATCACCCATCTCAAAATACATATAGAGGATTGTGGTCCAAGAAACCACATCCTTTTCCTCCATCCCATCAAATATCTTTCTTGCGCAGTCGATTTCACCCAACCTCAGGAAAAACGTAACCAAAGAATTCAAAACACACACATGATCCTCGAAACCAAGCTTGATAACCAAACCCAAAACACTCTTCCCTAATCTACAATCACCTAACTCCATACAAGCTTTAGCAACACAAGTAAAGGTAATATCATTAGGCAAAACCCCAGCTCGAACCATTTTCTTGTACAGCCTCATTGCATGAAAACTCTGCCGATTTTGGACAAGCCCATTGATCGTTGCAGTCCACGAAAAAACATCCGAATAAGGATTCCTCTCAAAATAAGACATCGCCTTATCCACACTTCCATGTTTCAATAACCCAGAAATCAGCGAAGTCCAAGAAACCGCATTTCTCTCAGGCATTTCATCGAACAGCCTGCACGCACCACTCACATTGCCCCATTGCAGATTCGCAGCAATCAAACAATTATGAACAACTAAATTGAACCCATTAAACTCCTTCAACATCTGATCAACTTCGTATGATTTCCTCGTATCTAAATACATGAGTAGTAATTTAACGGCTATGTATCTCTGGGATGAGAGGCCCATTTTAATTAAATGGCAGTGGGCAGCACTTCCATGGTTGATTAACCTCTCATCTGTGTACTTCTCGAGCAGTGTAATGCTTTTCTTGATGAAGGCAAACAGGTTTTTCCTTGATTCAATTGAAAACAGAGCGTTGAATTTACCATTCCACATTGTAAATTTATCTCCAAGTCATGAATTTGCTTCAGTTTAATTCACCACATTCTCTCAAACATTCATCTCGTTTCTGGGCTTGAATTTGGATGGCCCATGAAGTACTATGAAAGTCTCAAATCTTTTTCTTCTATGGTTCAAGTGATATAAATTCGAAACTATTATTTTTATTATATATTTTGCATTTTATTTTAAAAGTTTTCTCAGGTTAAGATGCTGGAAATATGAAACTATTGATTTAGAATTTGCAAAGTAATTATATTTGGTATTTTGCTTCTTAATTAACCTTATTATCTATTAAAGACTGAATTTTTAAGAGTAACTTTCCATCTTGAGTGTGAGTTTAATAATAGCTTGTCAAACTCATAATGTTTACCATAAGATACTTTTAGGTATTTGGCATTGATGATTTTAGCATTCTAATTGAGTTACAATATTTTTGGACTACTTATTAGTAATCTATTTTGACATTCATGTGGAATTAATTGAGTCACATTTGAGTCAAATGTAATTTCCATTCAATTTTATATATTCAAATGAAAAAAAAGATTGAAATTGAACAATTTTTAAAGTTATAAGACTGGAACTGATACGAGATAGTAGGATATATATTTTTGTATGTATAAGTGAAAATATTTTCTATTCATTTCATTACAAAAATATGTTTTAAACTAATCCATAAAAAACATTTTTTTATCCAATTTTTTTATTCACTTTGGCCATTATTTTTTTAGAGTTTTGAGATGTTAGATCCCGATGTTCGGAAATTTTTAAAATGGATAGAAAACATTTTTTTCCCATAAAGTGGATCTTATATATATAAAAGATATGGCAAAATCTCTTGTGCACCAGGTGTACGGATCTAGGATCCGTGCAATCCGGGTCGGCCCAACCCGGTACAATATTTCACTCGTCGGCATGGCCATTCACGCGCCGGCACGCGCCCCCACGTGCCGGGAAGAGGTGCAACATACTTGGTGTAGTTTCTGCAGTTTTCTGGAAAATATGTATACCTTTTAGTTATGACTTTCATACCTTTATGTTATGATCTTCATACCTTTACATTTTCTGTCAAAATTCCATACCCTTTTAGTTATGCTATTTATACCATTTAGTTATGCGTATCAGAGCTTTAAGTTAAGCGTATTAGACCTTTTAGTTATGATAATATTACCTTTATGTTATATCTTAGTAAATATTGTAAAACTTTTACATGATACAACTAATATTTTTATGCAATACAATTGATATCTTTATGCAATATAACTAATATATTCCAGTAAAAATGGAAATATACAACCATTTTTAATTAAAATAAAATAATACATTTATGTAAATGTAGTAATACTTTTATGTTAAATGATTTATACCTTTATATGATATAAAGGTAACCCTTATGTGAAACAACTCATACATTTATTCAATAAAACCTATACATTTATGTGATACAATTAATATATTTCAATCAAATAATAAAATCATTTTTTAAGTAAAATATAGAAATACCTTTAAATAAATGCACTAATACATTTACATATTGTGGTTAATACCTTTATGTGACATCTACAAAATGAAAACATTTATGTATATTCAGTAATACCTTTACATTATTGTTGAGTGACCTTTATGTTTTATTAGTTGTACATTTATGTGATAGTAGTAGAGTTGAGCTAAAACTAAAAGAATGTATCATGTATACAAAAACCTTAAAACTTTTATATGTATTTAGTAATACATTTACATTGTTGTTGAGTGACTTTTATGTTTTATTAGTATCACTTTTATATGACAGTAGTAAAGTTGAGCTAAATGAATGTATCAAGTATAAAAAAAACATGAAAACCTTTACGTGTATTCAGTAATACTTTTATGTTATATAATGATGACATTTATGTTATACGTATAATACATTTATAAGATAGATTAATTACCCTAATTTATTTCAGAAATTGTATCAACACATCAACAAATTGTTCTTCATCAATAGATAACTCAACTATTTCATGTGTATTTAAACGATCACCTATCATACAACAAAAAAACGTGAAATTAGACACAATTTCATGTTTTTCAAACTGATAACATTAACGCAGACCTCATAGCCTTGGCCCAAATTCAATGCCTAAACAATGGGAATTACACGAGTAATAGCACCTACAGAGTTCCAATCTCAACGCCACTCTCTCCTCTTTGTATACGAATATCAATAACAATGGTTTCTACCTGTTGGGCAGGGCATAGATAGAGCCAACGACCTCGTTCTCTGCAGAGGCGATGCTCTACTCGACGCATGTCGCGAGTATATGCAAACAGGTTTTGCTGAGCTTTTAACATCATGCCCGAATCAAAAGCAAATAGTTCGGTGGGATGAACACTTGGCGAAAACCCTTCATCTTCTATGTTTCTTGTTTGCAATTTTCAATTGTTGATAATATATTTCGTAAATATTCAAGAAGAAATGCATGAACATAGAAGAAGATGTGAGTGGAAGATGGAGGAGAAGAAATTGCAGCGAGATGGGTTGAGGAAAGAGAGAGAGAGAAAAAAGCAGAGAAGAGAGGAAAGAGAGAAGCAAAGAAGAGGCGCATGAAGAAGAAAAAAGAGGTCAATGAGATTAGGGTAATTAAAAAAATCAAAATATATATAATTTGTTAGTTGGATCCGGGTCAGCCCAGTTGCACGGATTTAGATCCGTGCAACTGGTGCACAAGAGACTAACTCAAAAGATATATTTAACGCTATCACAAATTTAAAATTATTTTTTACTTAATAATTAATATAACATTATCATAATTATAAAAATTCAGAATAATATCAACCAACTCCATGTAAGAATCTCGGCTATACATTCCACATAGTTCTTGAAAATCTAGGCCACAAGGTTTGTATAGAGGCTGCTTATTTTGCCATGTGGCTTCTATATACGCATATAGTACATAAATGTATAATGTTTGAAATATACTCTACTCATCGTATTTAGACCTAAAAAACACAAGATTATAATTTTGTTCTTACAAGTTCTTTGTCTAGATATGCCCACCTACACCTTAAATTTCAAGATTGTACTTTATATTTTTTAGGTGCATCTACGCATTAATTAACCCATAATTTATTAATATCACAGATTAATTTTATTTAAATTTTAGTGTTATCAACTTATTTTGAATGCAATGTATTTCTTTAACATTCGCATTAAGATCTCTACTACCTGACTAGGTTTTGGGTTCGAATCACTGCAGATGATAGATGTGAAATATGTTCATCTTAAAAAAAAAAAAATCTAAAAAGACTTATATGAAGCCCTTAAAGAATAATATTTTTGTGAGAGGATTCTGGTAACTCACAACACAGAAATGAGTCTTTATTTTGTGGTTTATGAATTGTGATTGATTTATATTAGAAAATTAATCCATTAAATAATCTCACAAGAATCATTGTACTTTTACCTCAGGGGTATAGCCGAGTTATTATTATTAAGATCTGATGTTGGAAAAAATCCTCCAACAACAGAGATTCGAATCTGTGAACAAATTTTCACTGAATATTGTGGATAACTATGGAGTCTATGATCAAATGGGAAAAGTTTTCCTTAATCAAAACCTTGCTTGTCATACTCCCAACTACACCTGTGTTTCCTACCAAACCACTAGCCAAGTTAAAACTAATTCATCATTAAGGACAAATGCACTACTCATGTTTCATAATCAATGCAAGTTTGAAGTGTGGAAGCAAATAGTTGGTCCATGTGGACTATGATAAGGAAACATGTTGGTAGTTGAACACCAACGGTCAGTTGGGATTGCAGCAGTTTAAACAAATCTTGATTATTGTCCGAGTAGACTTCCACGTGGCAACAGCCCATATAGCCCATCTTCCTCCACGTTGCACCTTGTTCTTTTCTTATGGGTGAAGTTGGAGCAACCACATTGATTCATTTTGATGTGTTTTTAATTAAAATATAATATGTGTTAATTAATGTAGATGTGTTTTTAAGTGTGTGTTTTTATTTAATTAGTGTGTGTTAAGCTCTAAGAATGCATTCTTATCCCCTTTTTAATTATTGCTAATGATTGGATGCATTAGATTGTGTGTATTTTTTTCTCTCTCCTCATTTCATTATATTTATTTTCTTTACTTTTTCTATACAAACAAATGATGTTCTTTTCTTTCCTATACAAACAATTTATCATTTTTGTGTTATTTATACATTTTAATGTCATAATTAATCAATTCTCTATACAATTTGCACTAAAAAAATATACAACAAATAAATTGGATCAAAATAGAGATAAATTTGTATAAATTCTCTATACAATTTGCACTAAAATGTAAGTTCTTGATAAAAATAATGAAATGAATCTTTCATGGATAATTATTTTAAATCTAATTACAATGATCAATTGGATCAAAATAATTTTTACTATACTCGGTGTAGATTTACTTTTAGTAAAAATTAGTGGATAATGGGACACACATGTAATGATTGTGTTTGAGATAAAATTGATGTAGATTTGTGTTAAATTGATATAGATTTGTGTTAAATTGATATAGATTTGTGTTAAATTGATATATATGTGTGTTTTTAAAAAGTAGATGTTTTTAATTAGTGTGTTGGCATGTGGACCCCACACTAAAATGACGTGCTAAAAATCCATTAATGTGGGTGCCCTTAGACCACCCACATCGCTGCAGGTCGCCAACCTAGATTAGGAAAAAGACAAAAAAAAATGGAAATTATTTACACGGTGGCAACCGGTTGCAATTTTGGTTGAAATACCAACCTTATCAACCAATTATGGCAACTTGGGGCATCCAATTAAAATTGGACACATGTCAATTTTTTATTTGTTGAATTAGATTTTATATGGATAAAATATATATTGTAAATATCGTGGATAATATGTATTTAAAATATACATATGTATATATCAAAATTCATATTTTTTAATTCTCTATAAATAGATACCAATATTGACATATTTTGGAACACCATCTAAAATTCTCTATTTTCTCCTCTATTTTTTTTATCATTCATCTCTCAATTTCAATCATGGATCCAAACCATCCTAATTATTTTCCAAACTCCCAAAACTATCCAAGCTCTCAAAATTATCCAAGCTTTGAATCAGTTCTTAACTCTCAATCTTTTCATCTCTCAGAAGATTATCCAAGTTATTATCAAAACTCTCAATTTTCTCTAAGAAATGACTTGATTGAACATATATGGCAAAAATTTGGAACTAGCTAGGAATTAAAATGTAATTTGCATCTTCTGTATTTGTAATTTTTTTTTATTTCATGCATCTACTTGTAGTTTGATTTATTTCTTTTTCAATTTCGTCTTTCAACTCTTGTAATTGTAATTTCGTTATTGTATCTTATTCTAAATGTGTTTTAAATTATTTTTGTATTATAATTATAGATTTAGAATATTAAATTATTTAATGTAATTTTTATACATTTTTAATATAATAAATATTGATTATTAAATATATGTAATTAATATATAATAAAATAATGGAGTAATTATTATTTTAGGTTGAGTTGTGGATGTGGGTAAAAAAAGATAAAGTTAATTTGAGTTGTGGGTTGAATAGGTGGATGAGAGAGAAATTAATATTTTATTTTAGGTTGGGTTGAAAGAGGGTTATGAGTGTGGGTAGTCCACTTCGAAAATAATTTTCCATATAAGAAAAATGTTGTCGAGTCATCCAAATTTTGGGTCATGTGCAAGTTACATGTGAATTTTCGGCTTTATAAACCCTGGTGAAAAAAAAAAATTAATTGGATAATTTTTTAAGACATCATAACTAATCTATAGTTGATATTTTTTAACTTAACAGGACTATTTTCAGATATTAATTAATGTCTAATTACATGATTAAAATGATATTTTGAATATGTGCATATATCGTGTTGAGGCATATATAAGTGATAACAGCTTCTTTAAGAAGAGTGATATGAGAAGAATAAGTGAAAAATATTTGGTTTCAATAAAGAAAACTTTCACGATTTGGAGCTCGAACATCTTCCTAATTGACACAAATAAAGATTTTTTTTTGAAAACAGACACAAATAAAGAATGATTACAACATTATAATGACACATGATCCGATCCCCATATTCTCATTTCAATTATTCTATATACGATGTTTATTTAATAGGAGTTGGAGATTTTAATTTATTTTAAATCATCTTCTGAAATTAATTTCTTGAAATGAGTTAATTTAATTTACAATCCACAAAATAAGAATTGACATGTGAAATGAATTTTGTCAAGTTTGATATCATGTAATTAAATTTGTGAATAATTCATATGATGAGAATATGTATACTTGATTATCTCATTTAAGTATTATATTTAACTTGAAAAGGGAAAATTTAATTTTCAGTTCTTTTAAATGAGAAGAAGTTCAAAAATGGTCATACTAAAGATTTTTATATTATAATTCAAAAAATTGTTCAGCTTTAGTCATTTAATCACTGGAATTTACAAAATCCATTGGACAAAGGCATGTAAGTCACATGTAGCTCATAAATTTTAGGATTTATAGTCACTTAAATAACGAGGTGTCCATTTTGTTAACTTTGTTATGAAAAAAAAATTCGAAAATAATTTCCAGGTCAGCAATATGATGACATTTAAATATTGAAATTATGAGTCACACACGAGTTACGTGTTAATTTATGTTATTTTAAAATTTCGGTGGAAATAACTATAATTAGACAATTTAAGAGTTATGACACTAAAAATTAATACTTTAAATTTAATAAAATATTTTAATAGTTACGAACTAAAAATATAATTACTTTCGTGTACGTATATATATAATTCAATCAAAAAATAAGAGTAATCATAAATTAAAGTATACGTAGCACGTACATCTGGGGCCATAACAAGAAATTAGTAATTAATATATAGAACTTATCATAAATATGGTGATTGTTTACATGTTATTTCTTTATTGGTTGGAACTTAAATTATATAACTCGTTAATTTATAGCCTATATATAACTAAGCAACCATATCTCAGATATCTTCTCGATGAAAATGACACTTACGAATAGGATAATCCTATTTATTATTCAATAAAATTAATTACATCATTTTATTTTTCACAAATTAAATCAACAATTTAAACCAATCAACTCAGCCACATATATCAGTACCAAATATAATAGAAGATCTCGTGTGACATTAATATAGATTTTAGAACTCTATTTTGTACATTTATATATGTTACCATCTTAGAGTTAACATCATTTTTATCTTATAATTATAATGTATTTCAATTTTGATCTTAAAAGTATAATGATTTTCAATTAAGTCACAATCTAAAAATCTATCCAATTTTAGTTTAATTTTGCTCGAACAATTCGAATTTTGCCGAACAATCTGTCTGATGCATGCGACCCACACAATTAGGGTTTTCGGGATTTCTGGGTGACTTAGAATTAACACGGAAAAGCCTCAATTCAATGAAATGAATTAAAATCGGACAAATTCTTAAATAGTAGAACTAAATTGAAAATCGTGATATCTATATATGAGACCCAAAATCAAAATACTTATGAAACGAAAAAATAATAATAACCCGGCTGTCATATATAATTTTGAGTTGGTTTCTTGTAAAACTGTCTCACATGCGACATGATTCAAGTATGTTTTTTATAGGTATAAATATGTATTTTTCAGCTATAAGTATGTGTTTTATAATTATGTTTTTTACAGTATAAGTATGAGTTATTCAAATATGTTTTTTACGGTTATAAGTATGTCCTTTTGAACTATAAGTGCAACCGTGACACCATTATGCGACGGTTGCACATGAGTTTTTGCCTATAATTTTTTGTTTTTTTATGTTACTAATACTTTTCAGCCCCTCCATAATTGAAGCCTACAAATTGGTCATTTCCAACATGAAAATTGAATAAAATGAAAAGCTAAAGCACGTATGATGAATTTGTGTCGGCAATAAATCCCTCATTAAAAAATACAGCGAGAAATATTTTTAGATTCCACTATTCTAAAGTTCATCTATATATATAAACTCCATTCAAGATCTCATTTCTCTTCATCAAAACCTTCGTTCTTCTTCATGTTATCTTCTTTCTAGCATTTTCCCATCAACCTTGCATACAATTCTTTTCCCTTTTCGCCATTGCTAATGGCTCCAAGCTTGAGCAAAGGTGGCTCAAACGCCAAAGTTCTTGTTGATGGCTTCAACAACTCATTGATCACACTAGACAACGAGTCAAACTTCACTGTCAATAATCATGTCTTTCTCTCTCATGTCCCACCAAACATCATAGCCACCCCGGCGGCGGTGCAGCCCCCCGCCGCCAACCTGGGATGCTTCGTCGGGTTCAACACAGAGGAGCCCGACAGCCACCTCGTCGTCCCCATCGGCAAGCTCAAAAACATCAAATTCACGTCCATTTTCAGGTTCAAGGTGTGGTGGACCACGCACTGGGTCGGGTCAAACGGGTCGGATCTCGAGCGTGAGACCCAAATTCTCATGCTCGACAAATCCAACGAGGTTGGCAATAGCAGACCTTACGTTTTGCTATTGCCACTCATTGAGGGCCCGTTCCGGGCCTCCCTCCAGCCAGGAGCGGACGACTACATAGACATATGCGTGGAAAGCGGGTCGAGCAAAGTGACTGGGTCATCATTCCGGGCATGTCTATACATGCACGCGGGGACCGATCCGTTTACGCTTGTTAAAGATGCCATGAAAGCGGTCCGGGCCCACTTGGGCACTTTCAAATTGCTAAAAGAGAAGACGCCGCCAGGCATCATCGACAAGTTCGGATGGTGCACGTGGGATGCATTCTACTTGACGGTGCAGCCTGGCGGCGTCTGGGCAGGTGTGGAGGGCCTCGTCGCTGGCGGATGTCCGCCGGGGCTTGTGCTGATCGATGACGGTTGGCAGTCGATCTGCCACGATGAGGACCCTCTCTCCACCGAGGGCATGAACCGGACCTCTGCCGGCGAGCAAATGCCGTGCAGGTGAGTGACGGACCTAAAACTTAAGGGAGAGTGGCCTTGGCCCCCAATTTATAAATTTTTATTTTTCACCTTCCACATGTTTTAATAACTCGAAATAGATAATTATTAAATTACTTTACTATCCTTAAAGTTTAATATTTATGGTTTATTATATACTTTAATAAAAATTGATGGAAACTAAAACACTTATATATTATTAGATTAGATTAGACATTATATATTATATTAGATATTTTATAAATATATATAATTCGTATAGTATTAAATTTATTATTATTATTATTATTGGTCCTCTCAATTTATAATTCAAGTTTCGTCATTGGTGCAGGCTAATCAAGTTTGAGGAAAACTACAAGTTCAGGGAGTACCGGAGCCCGAACTTCGCAGAGCCCGGCCCGAAGACCGGGATGGGGGCGTTCGTTCGCGATCTGAAGGGGAGTTTCGAGAGCGTGGAGTACGTGTACGTGTGGCATGCTCTGTGTGGGTATTGGGGCGGGCTGAGGCCCGGGGTTTCGGGCCTGCCGGCGGCGAAGGTGGTGGCGCCGAAGCTGACGCCGGGGCTGGAGACTACGATGGAGGATTTGGCGGTGGATAAGATCGTCAATAACGGCGTTGGGTTGGTGCCGCCGGAGATGGCTGATCAGCTTTACGAAGGGCTGCACTCTCATCTGGAGTCCGTTGGGATTGACGGCGTCAAAGTTGACGTCATCCATGTAAGTTTCTCTTGCGCAATTCAAATTAGATACCATAATTGGAATATAATTAAAACTTGAATTAACTGTAAATTTGTAATGTTATTTGAATTTTAGATTATTTATTACCCATTATTTGCAACTACACATGCATGGATGTTTCATTAATAAACTTTTTTTAGTGTTAATTAAACTATAGAATGAAAAGCAATTTTTTTTTTGGTTAAAATATTTATTCTATCGATATATAAGTAAAATTTGTTGGTTAAAAAAAACATATTAAGTGATGCCTTAATTTGTAGAATTTTTTGTTTTTCTTTAAAGAAAGGAAAAGGATTAAACAATAGTTTTGGCTCATATTTAATTACTTTTAATTAACCTCACGAGTTAATTAGTAATATGGTTTATACAGATAAGATAACATGTAATTCTTATTCTGAAAAGGATGAAATAAAATAAAGGAAGTTAGCGTGATTTTTTTTATGGCTTTTGACTATACTTTCAATTCTAACCTTTTTTTTTCGTGTAAGAATAATTTGACTAATGTTTTTTATCCCACCAAAATTAGATCTCTGTCTATATATCTTTTATTTTTCCTTTAAAAAAAACAAAAACTTTTGACAATATTCTAATTTCTTTTCTACTTCCTTGACTTGCGTACAGTTACTAGAAATGGTGTGCGAGAACTATGGTGGGAGAGTGGAATTAGCAAAAGCTTACTACAAAGCCTTAACATCCTCTGTTAATAGCCATTTCAAAGGGAATGGTGTAATTGCTAGCATGGAGCATTGCAACGACTTCATGTTCCTTGGCACTGAGGCCATTTCCCTTGGCCGTGTTGGTACGTAAACAAATTGAATCGAGTCGAAAACAAATCAATATCAAAATAATTATACAATTTGAATTTTTTTTTTTCCGATTGTAGATTTTTTTACTTTGTAACCCAAACTCTTTTATAATCATTATTCCGACCAAAATCGAAATTTCTGTACAATTTTTGCTCAAATTGGGTTCGAATCGAAATCAGAAAATTGATTCGGGTCTTTCGTTTGGTTCGAGATCATGAGCGTTTTGACATATGTTCCATGTATTTTAATTACAAAATTGCGACATCAGATTCGATTTAGCCAGAAAGGTGATCAGAAAATAGGCTTAGGTTGCAAAGTGAAAAATACTTTATATAGTGCATTCAAAGTGCAAGAAAGTATCATACTTCTGATTTTTTTATACACACACACTATTATTTTGAGTAATTAATCGAGTCGTGTTGAAACTATGAAATCAACAGGGGATGACTTTTGGTGTACCGATCCATCGGGCGATCCAAATGGCACGTTCTGGTTGCAAGGTTGCCACATGGTGCACTGTGCTTACAACAGTTTATGGATGGGCAACTTCATCCACCCTGATTGGGACATGTTCCAATCGACGCACCCTTGTGCTGAGTTCCATGCCGCATCACGAGCCATCTCAGGCGGACCCATTTATGTGAGTGACTCAGTCGGAAAGCACAATTTCAAGTTGCTCAAGAGCCTAGTCTTGCCCGATGGCTCAATCCTTCGGTGCGGCTACTATGCATTGCCCACTCGTGATCGCCTCTTTGAGGACCCACTCCATGATGGAAAGACCATGTTGAAAATCTGGAACTTAAACAAAGTAAGTTTGACTTTTTCAATCTTATATCATGAGTCTCAATAATCAATTCACTAAAACTCGTATGAAACGCCATCATAGACAGTGATGAAATAAGAATTTGTATTCAATGGCCCAATTAATAGAAAAGATACAATACTTTAAAACTAAAAAATCATAAATTTGTAACAATCACTTAGATATTGAAGAAAAAATTAAGAGAGAGAAAGGGAGAAGGAAAAAAAAACTAGGGGTTTTGTTGATTATGAGAACGAAAAAAACAGGAAGGAACTGACTCTTTTGTGGGGAAGAAAACGCTAAGTTTACAAAAAAAAATAAAAAAAAATATATATATATATATATAAATGAAATTACAAAATTACCCCTAGTTTTTTCTTTTGCAACATTTTGAGAGGGTCAATGACCCCTTGGCCCACACTTGGTCCGTCTCTATATGACTCATATATTGATTTGAATCAGTTCACTGGAGTGCTCGGGACATTCAACTGCCAAGGTGGCGGGTGGTGTCGGGAGACGAGGCGCAACAAGTGTGCCTCCGAATATTCCCACCTCGTTTCCTCCACGACCGGCCCTAGCGACATCGAGTGGAAACAAGGCACGAGCAAGATCCTCCTCGAAGGTATTGAACTATTCGCGATGTATTTGTTCCGTGCAAAGAAACTTCTCCTTTCCAAACCCAACGACACAATCGACATATCACTCGAGCCTTTCAATTTCGAGCTAATCACCGTATCTCCTATTAATATCTTGGCTACCAATGCCATCCAATTCGCTCCAATTGGCCTAGTGAACATGCTCAACACAGGTGGCGCAATTCAATCACTAACGTTTAGTTCAAGCTCGGTGAGAATTGGAGTGAAAGGAACTGGAGAGATGAGGGTCTATGCCTCGGACAGACCCTTGGCTTGTACAGTCAATGGTGAAAGTGTGACATTTGGGTACGAGGATAAATTGGTAATTATCCAAGTACCATGGCCAAACAGTTCTGGGCTTTCTGTTATTGAGTATTTATTTTAATATTAAAAAATAAATAGTATGATGTGTAATTTAAATTTGGGTAAGTGGAATATTGCCCTTTTATGACTAATTTGAATTTCTGTTGAGAAAGCAAGAAAGAAATGTATTGTAAAGTTACGAAATATCAATAAGTTATTTGTATATTTTTTTCATGACTATTTTCCCTTTTTTTTTCTTCTCAATTTTGGATGTTGGATCCTCGGATTACTATTTTATTTCGAAATTTATTTCATTATTGTATAATATATGTCTTTCCTTGGACCCTTATTTTGTACATATGATCCATGCAACTCGAATTAGTAAATTTATTATAAAAATGAGTTGTTAAAGTATTTTGATAAAATACATCAAATAATAAAGTTCAAACATTAGCACCAATGATTATGTGATCAAAATAAATTACTAAAATCAGATTTAAATAAAAAAAATTACTAGTACGTCACTGTGCCATCCTCTAAGTATAATGTAATGAAATTAATTTTTATAATTTAAAATAAAAATATTGAAATAAAAAGAATCTTAATTTTATGAATTGCATTAATTATTATAATTTATTTTAAATATAAATACATATTTAAATTTTAATAAATCTATGAATATAAATAAAAGAAAAAAGAAACAAAAATGGAATTTTGTCTTGAATTGAGAATTCAATTTTAATTTCATGCCTTAAATTAGGGGTGTGCATGGTCCGGTTCAATTCAGAGATTTGAAAATCTCCGGAATCGAACCAAACTTCGGAGAATTGTAAAAATAATTCTCCAGAATCGAATCAAAATAAAAAATCTTCAGAACCAAACCAAATCAAATTTCGGTTAGATTCAATTCGAAGATTCGGATATTCGGAGATTTAAAAAAAATTAAAATCAAAGAGAAAAAAAAAAAAAAAAAGAGAATTTTATTAGATGAAATGCACCCAATTAGATTTTTATATATTTATCATAAGTAAATATATATATATATATATATATATATATATATATATAAATGTCAAATATTAGTATTATATTTTACAACTAACTCACGACCCTTCTAATGAGCTAAATAGCTAAATCATATCAACCATCAAGTTTGAGTTTGTTTGTTTACTTTAATGAATTACAATAAACTATTTCGAATTAATTTTTCGAATCAAACCTCTTGCAGTTCACATACAATTTTTTCCATTTACAACTAACAATCTTAAAAAATATAAAAAGAAAATGATCTTCTCCTAAAAAATAGTTTTAGCATAATTTACCAATTTACTATAATAAAATAAAACTATAATATAATTGTGTAAAATTAGATTATGAAATAAATAAATTTATATTACTAGTAATTATATGAACTAAGTAGATTATAAAGATTAACACAATCTCTCTCTGAATTTTACAAATAATTTATTTGATGTTTGATGAAAAATTATAATTTATTTATATTAGTAATTTGTTACTTATCACTCTAATATAAAAATATATGATTTCTTGATAAATGTCATTAAAATATAGTTTATTATTATTATTATTATTATTAATTATTAAAAATTTGAAAATTGAAGGTATATGTAGCTTTATTAATTATCAACGTAATTAAATATGTATTATATAACTATATGAAGATATAAAAAACTAAATGATAATATATATATATATATATATATATATATAAAATTTTGAAATTCGATTTTTTGGTTCGGTCCAATTTGGTTTGATTCGGTCCAATTTGGTTTGATTCGGTTCCAGTTCGGTTCGAATAATTGAAAAATCTTCAGAACCCAAAAAAAATTTAGTTCAATTCGGTTCGGAGAAAGTCAAAAAGTCAACGGGTATTTTCGGTTCGGAACTTTTTTTGTTCGTGTTTCGGTAATCTCCAGGGCCCATGCACATCCCTATCTTAAATTGAGAAAAAAAAAAAGTTAAATTGAGCTCCTTATTGAGAAACTTTAAAAACTGGGTTTAGAAGTGAGAACTAATATATGTAAATAGGGTCTTGTTATTAAATTTATCTAAATATTTATTAATCATTTTATAAATGTAATATTTAGTTTTTTTTTCTTTGCTTTATTGGGTGTTGGGCTGAGTTTTAAGATCTTATAACTGGCCCATTAACTAAAAGCCCAAAGATAAAATTAAATAACTATAAAATAAATAAAACTGGGAAAAAATAATGTGGATAGGAATAGGAATAGGAATACGAAAAATAAATAAATACTTGCATAAACCCTAATCAGATTCAAGCATCACCAAATACAATATATAGTTCTCGATAATTTGATTATTTCTTTCGATTATTCTATTGATTCAGAACTTTTATAATCCTTCATCACTTTTCCGAGGACCAATCGCCGATTGAGATGAAGGTACTTTCCGAACTAAACGACGACGTAGTTCGCAGCATGTCAATCGGAGCTGTATTCACAGATTTCGTGAGTTATTTTATTCTAAACCTATTTCTTGTGTTACTGAATTTTTCTTAATTTAAGTAAATATATTTCGACTTGTTTGAATCAAAATATGAATTATGTTCAAAGAGTTGTTTTGTCTGTTATTAGCGTCAGAATTTAATGTTCTTTTACATTTCATGTATTGTAGTTTGAAAGGTTTTTCAATTCCATTTTGATCACCATTTAGGAGCTGTCATTAATTGGAATGAAATATTTAAGTATCGAAGATTGTATGTTTAGAAATATTTACATTTACTATATTGACTTAGTTAGTTACGAACAAGGACAATAATTTCGGTTTTGGTGGAAACATCGGTATTTTGATTTCACGTGGAAATATCGGTAAAATTTAGAAAAAGACGGAAATTTTATTAAAAAATGGGAAAATGGACTTGGTAGTTTACAGAATATTATAACTATCTTTAAAAATTACAACAAAATAATTTGGGTAAAATTGATTTAAAATAATTTTGATCTAATACACAATTATAATGTGCAAATTATAATATTATTTGCGTACAAAATACCTTTTGTTTCTGTATAAAATTGGTATCACATTATAAAATTCAATTACAAAAAAGTTTTTTTTTTTTTTATTGAAACCAAAACAATATTTAACGAAATATCATTGATATATCGGCAATATTTTGACGAAAAATTACAACACGTTTTTGTTTCGGTTGTACGTTTTTTTTCTTCCTTGGTTACAAAATACAATTTTCAAGACACTTACCATTCATTCATTTTATAAAATACTTAAAAATATTTCTACATAATTCTAGGGTTGGTTTTGATTAGAAAATTCTATTCTTTTCTATTTCCAAATCAACATAAATATCTCGGTCATCTCCTGAATCTTGTTGTTTCGGTCAAGTTGAGATCATTTTGCTCTTTATGGGCTGGAATGACTGAGATTTTGGATGGAATGAAATAAATGCCACTTTCTTTTGTTTTCTTTAATGAAATGAGTTATTCCTGTCATACCGGACAAGCGGATTGAATTGACTACTATACTTTCAGCACTGACTCTTAGGGCGTGCTTGGTATGCAACTTTGCAACTAAGCAATGGAAAATGAATGAATTGAGTGTTTGGTACACACATTTGATTCCTATTACAGTTGTTTCAAATCCTAATACTAAGGAATCAACGATTCCTCAAGTTTTCCTAAGGAATGACTTTCATTCCACAACTCTATTTTCTAAAATAAAAAATTAATTAAGTTAATTCAATTCCTAAAGAATTTTGGTAAACCGAACAACACAAATTTAAAGAGAATATTCATTTCATTCCTCACTGCTATTATTACCATTCATTTTCTCATTCCTTGAAACATACCAAGCGGCTCCTTAATGTTGAGATATTACATGCCTTTTTCAGGGTGGGAAAATTAACTCGCTTGATTTTCATCGCACGGCTGATTTGTTGGTAACAACAAGTGATGATGATTCGGTTCGATTTTATGACATAACTAGTGCTAAGTAAGACTTTCTATTAGTAAACTAAAATTTAAATAGACCTCTTCCCCTTTCTTTTAATTTTAGTTTTTTTAATTAATGGAATTTGCTAAGTTCAGGTTGGTGAAGACGACCTATCATAAGAAACATGGGGCTGACAGGATATGTTTCGCTCATCACCCAAGTTCTGTTATATGCTCTTCGAAATATAATTTGGATTCTAACGGAGGTGACTTTCGTTGGCCATGTTTTGATGCTCTAACTTTTTACTACAGATTCTGATATGTCTCTCTTCATTTTGTTGCCAGAATGTTTGAGGTATCTGTCTTTGTATGACAATAGGTCCCTTCGATACTTTAAAGGACACAAAGACAGGTAACCTTTTGCCATAGCATGCTCCTGTATGGAATATAGTACTAATTTTTCGGTGCTGTTCCTTTATAGAATTTGATCTCGAAAGAGATACATCTCTGCTTTTAGTACTTTAATTGGATCAGTCATTTAATGTGCTTGTTCTGCACGTTAAATTTGATCACATATGAGGATAATTATTTTGTGATGCTAATCATTCTATATTTCTATGGATATGATTTTGACTTGAATACAGGGTTGTGTCTCTGTGCATGTCTCCAGTCAACGATGGCTTCATGTCTGGTTCTCTTGATCACAGTGTCCGCATGTGGGATCTACGTGTGAATGCCTGTCAGGTTAGTTATTTTTTTACATTGGACTGGAACATCAATTAGTTAGGGTTTTTATAAGTTGATATCACTTCAATGAATTAGTAAGTGACTTTGGTCGATGTGTATCTAATCAGACAATTGAAATTCACTTTCTTTTGGCATGTGGCGGTTTAAGTTTGTGATTTAATTGCTATAGGAAATTTCTCTTTAAACCTTGGATAATGTAATATGCTATATGGTTGATATTATCAAGTTGCACGGATCTTGATAGATCGCTTGGCACTTTTGTTTCAAAAGAACACGTGAAATCTGATGTGTGCTCACTGATGTAGCTTTCAGGGTATCTTACATCTGCGAGGAAGGCCTACGGTTGCTTATGATCAACAGGGTCTGGTCTTTGCGGTGGCAATGGAAGGAGGTGCTATCAAATTATTTGATTCCAGATCATATGACAAGGTTTGCACTTTCAAGCAAGCGTTTCCGGTTTACCATACAACTTTTTATTTATGCAATATAATTTTATTTTTTTCCTGTTGATTAGGGTCCCTTTGATACTTTTCTAGTTGGTGGCGATACGGCTGAGGTGTGTGATATTAAGTTCAGCAATGATGGTAAATCAATGCTTTTGACAACAACAAACAACAATGTATACATTCTTGATGCTTATCATGGAGAGAAGGTCAGTTTTGCCATGGAAATCTTGTGAATTCATCTTTATAACGTGTTATTATGATTTTGGAGTGTTTAGCTTAAGTATTAAAAAATCGAACTTTCCCTTGTTGCAGAAATGTGGATTTAATATGGACTCATCTCCAAATGCCACCATAGAAGCAACCTTCACCCCTGATGGCCAATACGTGCTCTCTGGTAACGATCAATTTCATTTCGTTATAGCCCATTGGCGGAATTTCATATACGATTGCTTGTCACGTTTTTTATCAAATGTATTTTGAAGTTACTGGTTTTGAAACTGGTTTCCATGTGCACTATTGGTCATTTGCATTTTAAGTTAAAAAAAATAATTCCTCTTCATCCTCAGAATTATCAACATATGTCTGAGATTCTTATAAACGAGCTGCATTTTTCGAACACTTGAAAAGTGACCATTTTATCTGCCAAGATCTTTTTATCAAGGTTGAATAATCTGCTTCAGATGAATCAAATCACATTGAGAGAACAATTCTGGTTGATTTTTCCACGATAATTTATCTGAAATCGGACTTAACCTCGTTTCAGGTTCTGGTGATGGCAATATACATGCATGGAACATCAGTGATGAGCCAAATAAGGTACACAGAGAATACGAAAACCCACCCTCACTCATTTTGATCCGTTCAACGAGTATTATAACGTCAAAAGTTCAGATTCAATGCCTTAAAACAGTTATTACATGAAAATGCGCTTTTTTTTGGTCGAGTTTCTAACTGACATGGAAAAAACACCCCTTGATATGTATCGACAGGTGGCGTCTTTGGAAAGCCATATAAGCGTTCCAACGTGCTTAAAATGGGCCCCGCGAAGAGTGATGTTTGCTGCGGCTGCTGCTTCGGTTCTGACATTCTGGATTCCGAACGACGCTCCAGAATCTGACGCCCATGAAGACTGATTTCGCCGATGATCGAATCATGTAAACTACTACTCTCATTGGTATCATCATTGAATCTTTTTGTGCAATCTAAAGTTGATATGAAATGTTGTTCTGAACATAACTGACGTGGATGATCTTGACGTGATCATAGTATTCATCTTTTTCGATTTTGTTTGATTTTAGGTTTATACTTTTGATTTTGTTTGAATTGAGTCCTTGTATCTATAATTATATTAGTATAAATGAAGGTATGAGAGGTCGATTTTTACAAATGAAGTATACCGAGCAATTTAAACCAAAAAAAACGTATAATATCCATTTTTGTATTTAAAATACAGACATAATGTTTGAGGGTTATTTATTTATTTATTTATGTATAATGTAAACAAAAAATAATTGAAAAGTACAATGTCAGTGTTTGTAATTATTAATTAAAACACTGACCTAAATCAAAAATATTTGATATATAAGGACCTAAAATCATTTTTTGATGAAAAATAAAAAATTGATTTTCCTTGTTGATCATTGTCGAATATCTTCTTCAGAGTTGCCAGATATAGTTAACTGGGCCCAACTTCCTGAACCGACCCGGTCAATAGAACTGGGCTGGACTCTGTAAAACTTTGGCCCAAGAGTTTCTGGTCATGTCATATTTATTCCAAAGTGTTGATGCTCGGTTATATTCCAAATTTTGAGAACTATGAGCTACTGAATCCACCAAAACTTAGAAGTGACCAAATTAAATAAGTTGGAATAAATATGAGTGATAGAATTAAAAATAGGATGAAGCTAAACACATTCCAAAAATACTAAACACATTTTCAGATTTATGATTTTATATCTTTCATTTTTTTTTTCGGATTTATGGTATTATATCTTTCATTTTTCAAAAAATAGGACGCATTTAATAAGTTTTGGATCGTACACATCTGATAACGTATTATTTCGGAGCTTGATTTCATATCATTTTATGTTAAAAAGCACGCATTCGTAATATTTTAGATAGATTTTATTATCTTTTTAAGATTTCACGTATTTGCTTGATTTGAGAGGAATTTGATAGACTTTAACACAAAGTGAGCTCAATCGATTGAAAAACCAAGTTGGAGTCAAGATACGAAGTCGAAAATGCATAGTTTTGGAAGAAAAATTATATCTTGAATTCCAAATTAGATGATTCTTGTCTTGTTGGAAAGTTAAGAAGAAGTTCAACAACTTTCATGTTCAATATTTTTCCTAATTTTACCTCCAAGAGAGCAGAAAATTGCAAAAAGACGAAAGTTGTGCAAAATCATCCAGTTTTTCATCTTGACAGGGTTCGAGTATTTTGGGCATAACTTGATGTAGGGAATTGATATCGGACTGAAATTAATGGAATTGGATAGTCAAATTCGGAGTATAAACGGGTTGAAATAAGGCCGAAAGTGAGAACTCGAGTGAGGTCAGGTCCTAGTACACTAGTTGAAGCAGCAACAAAGTCAGTATGTTCGACTTGATCCAGGTCTCTCGTGACCTGGCCGGATCGCGTGTTTTCCTATCCAAAATGATGCCAAACTTTCCGACCTGATCCAGGTTGTCCGGACCCGATTGGGTCACGTATCTTTTACCCGTTTCAAACCCCTTTTTCGACTAAAACTCTTATTCAAATCCAATTATAACTCTCTAGGTATAAATTAAGGTTTTGGGACTTGAAATAAACAACTTTTGAACTCCGATAGTTTTCTTTGATTTTATTTCTAGTTTTTATCATGTCGTCTTGTAATTTATTTTGCTTTACAAACATGATTATTAGCTAGGGATCTTGTGGTCTTACGGTACGAGAGTAGTTCTATGGATATTTTGTTGAATTTTTAGTTTTAATCTTTCATCTAAATCCATGATATCTTATTCATGCTTCTTCATGCTTATTCCATGTATGAATTCTGAACAAATTTATGCATGCTTTAATTAATTGGATTGAAATCGAGAGAAGATATTAGATATAAATTTGAGAATGCATGACTCAATTAATTGTTAGATCGAAATATTGGTAATAATTGGGGTGAGAATACAATCTTAGGAGCTTTTGGGAGTTGGTTATTAACTGCGAGGTAAAGATACAAACATTAATAATCAATCTATAGGTTAAGTTGCTTGAGAAAAATGTTAATCTATAATCGTGATTGCTCACATAAGATAATTGAATTTGAGTTGATTTTGCTAGATTAGTAAACTTGATTGAAGTATAATGAAATCCTAGCCTTAGAATTCCTTGTTTGAATATTGATATTTTTTTATACTTGTTCGTGATATTTTTTTATACTTGTTCGTTTGATTTTTGATTTCGCTGATTTATGTTAGATTTAGATTAATTAAAAACAATTTTCTCAATTCAATTACCTAGATAAAATTTAGGTAAATTAATTAGGTAATAAACATTGTTCTAATTCACTTGTACCTTACTCTCATTCTATAGAACAATTCACTAATCTCTGTGAGAACAATTCACTAATCTCTATGGGATCTCTCATTCTATAGAACAATTCACTAATCTCTGTGGGATCGACCTTGTTCATCCTATCTATAATTGACACCGTACACTTGCTTGTTCATCCTATCTATAGTTGACACCGTACATTTGCGCGGTGAAGTAAGCTAGAAATAGACATCCAACAACAACCATAAAAATAAGTTTTAGAAGACAAGTCTATGACAGAATAGACTTCACAATATTAATATATAGAATTCAATAAAATATAAAATGTAATTAAAAAAAAATCTGGACTTACAGACTACAGTTTTTGTGCCTCTGCAAAATGGAGTTGAAATATACACACTAGATTCTCTATTTCGATTATTTTTATCTGATATTTTAAAACGATTATTTTTTATCCGATACTTTAAAATAAACATTGTTAAATAAAAAATAAATAATAATATGAGATTGAAAACACGAAATATAATTTATTTGCAATTAAATCATAGTAGATCAAAAAATAAAAAATTAAGCAAATAAAAACACCAATAATTAATCTAAATTGCAAAAATCCAGATCAAAATATACACTCTACAACAATAACCAGCAAAATTACACACACAACACACACAAAATGAGACACAACAGTAGATAATTTAAAAACAAATAAAACCCAGCATTATTATTAATTATCCCATGCATGCATGCACACCATTACATCTTCATCTTCAAGCCCGAGCAGCCCCAACTTCCCGGCCACCGCCGTGCGCGGCGGCGCCGCCTTCCTGGCCCTTAGTCTTGATGGTTTCTCCGGTCTGCTTCGTCTTCTCTCCGATCATTTCTCCGGCCTGCCTCGTCTTATCTCCCACCTGAGCTATCCCCTCCTGCATCTGCCGCTTGGCGTACTCCAACGGGTCTTGGCCGGTGGCCTGCCGGAAAGAGTTGATGACCCACGACAGAGACGAGAGTCCGGTGAGCCCGAAGGCGCCGGAGGTCAGGATTCCGGCGACGGCGCCGGCGAGGAGGATGGCGGCGGGGACGAGGACGGGGCTGCAGATGACGAAGAGGGGGGTGGCGAGGGCGAGGGCGATTAGGGTTCCGACGAGGATGACTCCGGCGAGGCCGAGGAGGGACCCACCGACGGGGAGGAGGGTGATGATGGCGAGGATTTGGGCGGCGGTGGGCCCGTTTTGGGCGAGGAGGCCTTTGCCGGCGGCCCCGCCTTCGTAGCGGTGGCCGGGATACTGGGTTTGGGTGTGGGTTTGGATGTGGTGCGGCTGAGGACGGTCGCGGTCAGCCATGGGGTGGTGGCGCGTGGATTGAGGGTTTGGAGTGGTGGTGGCGCGTGGGGCGAGTGGGGGATATTGGGGGAATTAAGGATTTGATAATAATTATGGGGAAAAGGAGGGGTATAAAAAGAAGGGGAAAAGTGCAACGTGTTGAAGTGCATGTGTGATGAGGCCTTGCATGGGAAACAAGTTTCATTTGTGTTGCCACATTAATTTCTTTTTTCTTTAATTTGTTTTTTTTTTATCTTTTTATTTTATTTTGCTATATAAGTATTATTGCTCGATTTGTTAATGTGTTGTTTTGTCTCTATGGGTACATACAAATGCTCAATTTTCTGTCAGGAAATTCTTTTAGTCATGTTTGTTTGGCTTTGTCCAAAACACTTCTCTTTTATTTTATAAGTTGAAAGTATCAATTCTAATTTTATTATTTTGAAAAATTGTGACAATTTTTTGTTCTAAATTATCATCAGAATTTTTATAAAATTCATTCATAATTAGATGTGTTGACACAATTTTGCTGATTTTATTTGATTTTTTGTTTCTTTTGTAAATTTCCACATCAAAATCAGCTGAATTGTATAACCTCATATGAGTAGTTTATAATGCCTAAATTCCTAGTTTTATGCTAGTTTTCGACGGATTTATTAAATTTATTTTTAATTTAGTATGACTATTTACGAACAACACTAACATAACTAGAAATATTTTTTTCCATTTATATTTATAATTAGAATGACTATCTATTATTATTTAATGAATATATAATACATTTAAATCAATTATCAATATGCATTGTGTGGATTATCCTATATATATGACGTGAATTTGGTAATGGGTTAAGGATGTAAATATATAATTAACTAATAATGAATTAAGATTTTGATAGTTTGATTTTGACTCATTAAATACCAAATCAAACTTGAACTTAATTTACTAAATATACTTCTCTCAGGATACACTCAGGCATTATGGGGTCTATACAAACTTAATAATTATGTTTTGTAGATCAATTTATTCATAAATCAATTGAAAAATATATTTTCACTTCTAACAAATAACTTTAGTTGCATCACATATATTTATTTATCATATTACAAGAGTAGAAATTATAAGCGAAAAGGTAAAACTATTATCATATTTGACAATATAACTTACAAGCCTGTTGATAAATTAAGAAGTCGAAAACTGAGTTTGAGCTTTATTTATTTATTTTAATAAATAATTATTAATTCTTTTATCAAAATCGAGTTTAAAGCAGAAGATGATCTCATTTGCAATTGCACAACTTGAAAAATGTCAAAAATAGAAAATCATTAATAACTAGCATATAAATACTATTATGAAATAAATAAAAATTAACATTAAAAAAATACAGAGATTAACACAAAGAAAAAAATTACCATTTACCTAGCTAGGCCATTGGACTAGCCCTCTTCTATCAACTCAGACAAAAACATTTGGGCTATTTTTTTCGATTTTGGGCATCCTGAATTCGATATGTGGGCTTTTACAACAGCCCAATAAGATTTTATTGCAGATCAATTTTTTTTTTTTTTTTTTATTTGAAAGAAAGAAAATGGTATTAAAATGAATATGCATATAAATCTTAAGTAAAGAATGTATAATCTTTTTCCTCAGAAAAATAATTCTTCACAACTCCTAACAAAAGTAGGAAACAAAACAAATTAACATTAAATTTGAAAATCTCATAATGCATCAGATGGTTCAAAATTCTCAATTGAATCTATCACTGTTTCATTATAAGCAAATAAGAACGAAATATCAAAAACTGCAAATATTATATATATATATATATATATATATATATATATATATATAGTAGGTCTTGTGTGAGACCGTCTCACGGATCCCATTCCGTGGAACGGGTCAAAAGTATTACATGATATATACAAAAGTATTACATGATATTTGTATTATGTGATATTTTCAAAAAATATGATATATATAAAAGTACTACCTAATACACACAAAAGTATTACATATTACACAATTCACGCACGAGAAGGCGCCTAGGATCTGCGCATTTTTTGTTTAGACCCGACCCGACCCAATTCGGGTCATTATCCCATAATACAAAAGTATTACCTGATATACATAAAAGTATTACCTAATACACATAAAAGTACTACATATTTTCTTATAGTCTGATCAAATCTAAAATGTATCATATAATATCAAAGTATCACCCAATATATAGAAAAATATTACATAACACACACAAAAGTATTACATAATTTTATGTTCGACCCAATCCGACTCGTCTCACGGAATGAGATCCGTGAGACGGTCTCACCCAAGACTTTGTCATATATATATATATATATATATATATATATATATATATATATATATATATTATGTTGTGAAAAATATGATATTTATTTAGCCAAAAATGTCTTAATTTTTTAAATATTTGTAAAGTAAGTTTACTTTAATGTGATATTGATATTTGAAATGTGAGAAAGATGATATGTTACCTTATTATTATTATTATTATCTTACACCTCATCATCAAATTAGATTGGATGAATGGTTGTTCTCTAATTTTGATGTGGATTCTATTTTTTTCAAATGTCACATTAATGATGTATTCTTGATCATTTATGTAAACACGTAGTATTTTAGTTACAAATACTAGGGAGATAAAAATATAAACCAATTTAATTCAAATTAATTGATACTTGAAAATTTAATGTTTAATTACTTACCAACTGGTAGAAATTATAAAATATGTACTATTTTAACAACAAAAAATATTAAATTTAGTGATTATTTTTGCATTAAATACCAGACAATGCCATGTCTAACCTGTGATGGGGCACAGTGAATTTTGGTGAGTGACTGTAAAAAAGGGCTTCTCAGCCCATCAAATCAATCAGTCACTATTCATTGACAATGCGAAACATTGGACTTGGGCTGTTAGTGGGCCTTCTATTGGGCCACCCTCATATCTGGACGGTTTGTGTGGCCCATTTTTTGACACTGATTGATGGGACTTCATATTTTCGTATCTTGGACTTAATTTTGTGGTAAAGTGAAGAGAAGAAGTGAGGTTGTCTCACTTGTCTCTTTATATTTAATAATTTTAATATTTAAATTTCTTCCAACTAAATTAGATTGAAACTTAGCATAGGTCACTCATGCTTGAGTATTTACTATTTCAATAATCTAAATTTTTTAATAAATTTCATCCAACTATGTTAGTGTTCATGGCTTCGTATGGTTTATTATTATTATTATTATTATTATTATTATTATTATTATTATTATTATTATTATTATTATTATTATTATTATTATTATTATATTGTTGTTGTTGTTGCTTTTTTTTCATCAATTATCAATACTATTCTATTAGAATTTCGTTATCCATCAATTGCACAAATTTCTTGATGCTATCACTATTTTGTAATCTCACAAATGAAAATAGTTTCAGGGTTTTATTAATTTGGTTCCCCAACAAGATATAAAAAATATTATAATTCAAATATATTCAAATATATACGTATACAACTCTCAATCAACATTAAAATAGAAGTAAAATGCTTTCATCTCAAATTACAAACTTAATAAAAAATAAACAAAATAAATATTACATTCACATTAGTACTATTATTTTTTCTTGATTACACTTTAATATTTATTTAAACCACGCGTGAATTACTTTATATAAAAGAGATGTAGAGAGAGAAAGAGAGCATATTTTGATGTAAAAGTTAGTGCACATAACATAATCTTCTCTCCCATCAACAATCACTCTTCAATCATCTTCACTAGCCTACCATTCTTAGGGACCCTCAAAACACGACATCTATTGTTTTTATCCGACTACACTTTTTCAATAAATCGTTCTTTCAACAAACGCTTTTTGGTGTGGGCCCTAAACCCTCTTCTTATAATATAAATCACTCAAAACAAAAAATAAAAGAAACCCCAATTTAAATCAATAGGAATCTCAATTCTTTCATATGCTATATCTAATTTCTTTTGTTTGATTTTACCAATGCATGTATACAATTTGCATTGCATGAGATAACATATCATAATATATACTGGATAAAATAAAACACGAGATTGAAATATGATATGAACCGATTCAGTGTGACCAAACCAACCCCTCTTACAAAAAATGGGGTTTTTTCTTTTCATTAAAATAACTGTAGGATAATTCTAGATATTTTCTGAATTTAAAAAATAAAAATAAAACGTTTATATTTTTCTTTGAAAAAACGTCAATAATTGTGTGAGACTAAATCTAATTTTGGATAAAGTGAATACTACCTTTAAATTTTTTATAGTGGCAGTTGGAGAATCAATTTTTAAATATATATATATATATATATATATATATATATATATAGGTCGATTTAGGTTATTTTATTAATGCTACATAAAATAATCAACTAATTAACTTAGTTGAGTAGTTCCAAAAGATCAAAACGGCCAATTATTTAATATATAATATGTGATCGGATGAAGAAATAGAGTTTAATTAGTAATCAGTACTCCTAATTCCCATATGGCAAAACTTTTCGTATTTCTTTGACTAATTATCTAATTTTTAATTTTTTTTTCTTTCTTAATATTTACATAATTTGTCCTATATATTATTGTGTTAGAAATATGTGTAAAGGGTTATGTCGACCAACTAAACCTAATACATTAAAATAATCAAAAAGTCAATTATTTGTATCTTCTTCGTGTGTGTACAGACACGTGTGTATATATATATATATATATATATATATATATATATATAATAAATACATTGCAGAAAATTATCATCAATTAAAATATTAAAACTCATATGATACGGTTTTACGAATTTATTTTATAAAACAGGTCAATCATAGATCATAATTTATAAAATAAAGATTGATTCATGAATGAATTTGAATTCTAATCATATATTGAAACCATTTTATGGAAAAATTATATTTTGTCAAAAGAAAAGGGAAATTTGATTTTTTATTATGATTAGGTGCCTGCAGGTTCTGTAGATTCACATGAGAGAAAAATCTTATCTGGATTTTTTTACTGTTGTAGAAAATGACAATCATATTTGGAAGATGCTCATAATAACTTTGTATTCATCCATGATCATCCCCATTCTAATTCTATTCTGTTATAATAAGAAAATTGTAAAAAAAAAAATATTATGTTTTGTTTTTAATTTCTAAAAAAACAAAGTAAGTATGTTCTCAATATCAACATTATATACCACACTCTAAAAAAGTCTACAAAAATGTGTGTGTGTGTATATATACACATATACATATATTCATGTTGATCAATTCAATTAAAAGCCCATAAATAAAAATCCATTCAATATTATATGAAATAACTCAAGTAACATTTTTAGGAGGGATCAAAGGAAATATTTATCTCTCCTTCCTATTCAGTCTTAAACATATGATGCTGAAATATTACCATGGACTTAATTGACTAGCTCCTAAAGATGAATAAGGCAAAATTATTAAAAGAACACTACGTATAAATCAATAATGAGTTGGTGTTATGTGAGACCATCTCTCATATCTCATTTTACGAATCGAATCCAATTCAGTCAATGTGATAGACCGAAAATTAATCATTGATTTGATGTCCCTGAACCAAAAATATTACCCATTTCATATGCATAAAAGTATTAATTTATACAAACAAAAATATTACATAATATTATTTATCAAATAATTATAATTTTTCAAAAGTATTACATGATGAGAATAAAAGTATTACCAATTTCCCGAATGAATCATTGATTTTGAATCTTGGAAGCAAATTAAGGTATTAGACAGTCTCACCCAAGATTTTGTCATCAACAACGTGGATCTTTATATTTGTACTCTAATTTCATATAATATTTTGCAATACACATTATATATAAAATAACATGATACCACACACAACATATATCGGACGAAACAAATCACAAGATACACAATTAACCCTAAACAAACACAACATACAAATTAGTGTACCATATATATTCTTATTTCCACAAATATAAGGCAACAAAAACACATATAAATGTCCAAGCACAAGAATGATCACAATCAAATATCGACCCAATCTCGAACTCAAACTCATTATCACAACTTCGTAACAAAACCAAAACCCCCAATACTTCCCCCAATATATATACACACAACAACAAGATCATCGATGACCATGATCTCCACCCCCTTCAGAGTTCTCACCAAAGCAATACGGATCCGAAAACCCCGAACTCGGGTCGAACGACCCGGCCCCATACCCGTACCCGTCCCGCCTCTCATTCCCATTCCTCTGCAACATGAAATTCATCTCATGGCTCACCTCATTGCTCGTATAACGCATCAAATCGGCATTTGTAGCGTCGAGCTCCTTCTGGAGCTGAAGGACCTGTCGTTGGAGCACGGAAATGGCGCCAACGCAGCCATAGACGGGGTCCTTGAGACGGGCCTCGGCCTCGTATGCAAGAGAGTTGACTGCATCTTCTCTTTGGTAAGGAAGGATTTCGTTTAGGAGTTTGCTAACGTTGCTGGCTCCGAAGATCTTGTGCACGTTAGCAAACTTGGTGGGTTCTTCGGGTGGGAAATAGGGTGCGAAGATGCAGCCTGGAAGGCATTTTCTTCGAAGGAATTTGCAGGCTGCGCATGGAGGGTTTGAATAGCAGCTACTTGATGATGATGATGATGCCATTTTTTAGTTTGTTCTGCAAATATTTGAAGTTGTTAGGGATGTATATGTGTATTTAATCTCGTATTTTATATCAAACATAAGAAAATTTTCTATATATGGTAACTCAAAATCGATGTTTATATGTGTTTATAGGGGTGATATTTTCTATTACACTTAAATGTTATATCTTTAATTCCAAATTAATCATCACATTACATCATGTGTATTAGATGACAATATCATTAATTAATATATGGAGTGTATTAAATATCATGAAATACAAGATGTGACATCAAATGTAATAGAAGATTGGGACGTGTGTTTATAAATGTTGAGTGTGCGACATCAAATCAAAATTAAAGGTTGGGAGAAATTTAATCTAGACATGGAATTTGCATGAATTTATTCTTCATATATATATAGCTAAGGGTAAATTGTATCAAATTTGACTTGATTATTGACCAAAAAAGTCTCACTTGAGGATGAAGGAAGAAAAATACCAAATACCCAAATGCTTGCTATCAAGATTACACAACTATATGTAAATCTTGAAAATTGATACCAAAAAACTCCTAATTAATTAACATTTTTCATAGGGAAACAAGATTTTCATAACAAACCCTGAATCTCTAGAAAGGCGAACACTAGTCAAGCTCGATAACTGCATAAATCTTCAAGAAATTAGTGATAGTATATTTTGTGTGAAAAAAAATTCTACTAAATTATATATATATGTTCTCAATTTGGACATATATATACAACCTTATTAATAACACAAATCTTGCTTTTCTTCAACTAAATTCTCCTGCAAAACAAGAGAGTAAGTCTTATGTGAGACGGATCATGTTACATGAGACGGATCAACCCACAACCCACATTTCACAATTCACATATAAATCAGTGAAAATGAGTTTGGTTATGGGTAAAAAGGACCTGTCTCACAGTGAGACCCGTCTCACACTAGTTTTTGTGATGGCAAGATTATGGATCTATACAAAATTGGAAAGTTGAAAGGGAATCATACCTCCTTTACAAGATCTATCTTACTTTAACAGTTCTATCAGATCATAGATTGCTCAAGAACTTTTCCTCAATTTCCTCCAAAATTAAAGATTGTCTGAAATTCTGAACAAAAAACAAGGGTTTCTTTATCTATATATATCAGAAGAAAAGGCTGCTTCTGAATCTTGAAATCTTCTCGACTAACCCATGATTCTTGCAAATTGATCCACCAATTCAGTTTTTGAAAATTTGAAGAAAACAAATTCCAAAATTTGGAGTTGATAAATGGTGAAATAGTACAAAATATGGAAAACCCTAGAAGAGAGAGAGAGAGAGAGAGAGAGAGAGAGAGAGAGAATTAATTAATATTTGCAATATGTAAAGGGAAGAATATGATGATAAGGAAGAATGGCCAATTGGAGAAATATTAGAGTGAATGGTGCTAAGAATGTAAAGCAAAAGCCTTTGATATAATTAATATATATAGCAATAAAAATAGTTTTAAATATATGATGACTATGACCCTTTTCTCAAAAGATGAATAAATAAATAAATTCCTCAAGCATAATATATCTTTCCATTTTGACATGTACTTGATGATCTCTTGATGATACACTGCACCATGAAAGATCTATTCGTATATACTTTGTCATATTCATAACTTTTAATTCAAATTTAAAAAAAAAAACACTTGCCTTTTTAAATTTTTTTTTTCATGAATATGGTTGGAATTTCAACAAGTCAGAGAAGTAGAGTATCTACATAGCTAACCTTTGACACATAACATGACTTTACCCTAGCTAGGGTAACATAGAAATCAGCTTTCTTGATTCTGTTGTCATATTATGAACAATTCATACTGTTTTTCCACATCTATAGATGTGAATATTGTCTCAAGGTCTTTGTCCATGATGAGAAAGTTCAATAACAAATATCGGGTTTTTATTTAATTTATACGTACATGCTACTCTTCGTTGAAATATTCAAACAACTTGTACATTTTAATCTGATTTAGTTTTTAAATCGGTCATGTATATCCAACCGAACGTCCTCTACTGATCAAATTGTCGCTCCAAATTAAAATATACGACTCAATTATTAAAATAAAAAAAAATTATCCATGTATATTGTAGTAATTATTAATCTATTATTCATGATACAATTTAAGTGATTAATTTAGCTTCAAAAACCAATTGGTGCACCTCAAAAATATGAACATGAGAGAGAGAGAGAGAGAGAGAGAGAGAGAGAGAGAGAGGAGACAGAGGCCATCAAAGGCATAGGTTAAATAGATGGATGTATGTGTTTGAATAGACATGCATATATTCCTCTGTAAGTCCTAATTTGTGTCAGTGTGTGTTCATAATTGAATTGAACTGTCTAACTGTTGAAGATCCTTTGAAAATTTTACCTTTTCACTGTTCTATGTCTATTATTGATCATCTATTAATTTCCATGCATATTTCATTATTAGTCTATCTCAACAAATTGTGGCTTCAATAAATTAAATAATTAAATAAATAACATATATATAATATATGGTTGAAGTATGATCTACATATATTTCCTTTTCACTTTACTGCTCTCTTTATTTCTGTTTTTTCTCTTTGTTCTTCGCCGACATGTCGACAACTTGCATGTAATGAGTATTTTGTCAGAAATTTTAATAATTTTAGGACAAATAATACTGTATACTAATAGTATTGGTACTTTCAAAAGTGAATTCATGAAATTCAATTTTGGTTATTATGTTGAATGTTAATATTTATTTTGAGCCCTCATCATTAAATAGTTAATTTGTGTTTGTGATATCGTCAAGAGTTTGTGATAGAAAAACTTACACAACAATATTGTGGATTAATTTATTTGGTGGTCAAACAACGGTTAGTTGTTGGAATTTTCAATAATTTCGAATCGACTGATGAATAAGTTGGTGATTAATAATTAATGATGGTGATTTACGTTGCTAAAATTAAGCAATTATTATAGGGTTTTGGTTCTATTAACAACAATGGGTTTGATACCATATTGACGGTGTTTGAGGGTTAAAATCATTTTTCATTCCAAAATTATATTGACTTTCGATTTTGGTCTTATGAGTATCATAATTTTCAATTTTATCCTAAAATATAAGAATTCATCCTATTTTGATTAGAAAATTCAAATTTCGACAGAAAACATGTGATCTCCAAAATGTGGCTTTCGGGTCACCTATAAGTAACGTTGCAAGTGGCCCCAACAATTCTAGGTCACCGAACTAATTCAATGAAATTTGACTGAAATCTAACAAATTCTTAAATTGTGGGACTAAATAAAAAATTGTGATAATTATGAGATCAAAATTAAAAGACACTATAATTATGGGGCAAAACATAATTATAGCCCTGATGTTTGATTCTAAAAATTGATATTGTAGGTCAAATTAGGATCACGATGTTTTGTGTTATTAAAGTTAAGAATATGAAACCGTCTCACTGAGATAAAGTTATACAACCCTAACTTATTTTCATAAGTCAATATCTATTTTGTGGGTCTTGTGACATTGAATTTACAAAACTATCTCAAAAGAATACTGTATATATTAGGAAATTGAAGTAGTAGGTCTACATGAATATTAATCAAATATATTAGGATTCTAATATAAAATTATTTAAAAATAAAAATCCTAAATTACTATTATAACCTTGAATAATAATCTTTGATAAGGTTATATTCGATAATTCATATTTTATAAGAAACATCCATATATTTATATACTAAATTATTATTATAACCTTAAATAATAATATTTGATCAGGATATATTCGATAATTTATATTTATAAGAAACATCCATATTTTTATATAGGTAATAGATATATATGATAGAGAGATACATGTATCTAGCTGATCTATACCTTTTGAAATCTTATCACTGATACATGCAATCATTAATTATGATAGCCCACTTTTTTATACTTCAAATGATCAATGCATAACTATGTATAATATACTCCATGTTTGCTTTACATTAATATATTATATTATGATCACAAAAACCAGGCCAAAAAATTAAAGGAAATAAATTAAGAAAAAAAGTAAGAAAATGGTCACCGGCCTATCTTACCTAGGCCAAATATTTGATTCCCTCCACATGCTAAAGATTAGTGATAAATGTAGTTGATTTGATATGTAATCAAAATCATGGATAATTGAGTTTACAAATGTGATTTATATTATGAGTCCAAAAATAAGATTCTTTGGGGCTTGAAAAACAAATATTTCATGTATTGAGAAAAGCCCTCACAAAATTGTTGGTTAGATTGTGCAATTAAAGTCCAAATCAAAAGGTTAATTAAGTCTTGATGGGACTTGTCATATTGTAAAGGGTTAATTATTGATCGAGCTAGATAATCAAAGTCTTGAATATATTAAAAATGATGATAATGATCTTAGTTATAAGAGTGGACAAAATTGTTCAAAGTTGAAGCCAAAAAGCTAAGTCTTTGATGGGACTTTGTTTGCACAATTAGGGCAAAAGAAATTGTTGGTTGGACTGAAATTTCCACAACCATTTTGATTTGTTGGTTAGGTTGGCTTATCAAGATCGTCGGTAAAATGACTTTAGAGTGGAGCCCAAAAATAAAATTGTGAAAATTAGAATCGGTGAATTTTAATTTTGATCATGTATGTAAGACATCTTTTGATTTTTCGAAAATTAAGTGTTTGTTTTTCAATTTTGATCCTTTATATTTTAATTTTTTTCCAATTTCTGTCAAAATTGGTCGGAATCTTCAAAATCATAGATGTGGCCACAGGAAATTCTGACGTTGCAACCAAAAACTGACGGCCACGTCAACGACTTTAAAATTTCCAACTAAAATTAGAAAACGATTCGTTGTAAAAAAATGGAAAGTGACTTACATACATAATCAAAAATGAAATTACCCAAATTAGAAAAAGCCGAAAAATTAAATAATGTCATGTGATCCTAAGTTATATGTACATTTGGTTGAAGTATAACACATCCCCAAAGAAAGTGTACTTATATAACATTTTATAATAAAAATAAGTTCATATAAAAAAATAAAAATAAAACTAGTTAAACACTAAATTGATTTGGATAAAGAAAAGGATGGAAAATGTGGAGGAATAATTTGTTAGGTCCAATCAGGTGGTGGTGCTAATGATTATTAATGAGACTATTATTGTTCATCTTTTCGATTATAAATGTATTTATATATTTGTAACATTAGATATGGACATATGGTGGTTGATCATTTATATTTAAATAAAATATCTAGTGCTACCTTTTTATGCGTGACAGTATCTCGTGACATGTATTTGAAAATTACTCAAGCATTATGGGTACACCATTTTCATAATACAATAATAATTATTAATTATAGATAATTAATAAATTACATAAACTTTGGGGTTCTAGATTTCGAGTTCTTTAAGCATGTACAATTTAGGCCAAAAAGTAATCATGTTCATAATTGAGTAATTATGATGGCCACATATGGCAGTGACATTTTTCACCTAGATTCATTGTATTTTCTTTTTATTGTTAACTCGAATAAATATATACTAATTTTTAATTGAATAACAAATTAATCTTCACATATCATTTTTAATTAATCCGGTAATTAAGTTCGATGCTAATCTTCTAGCTTTCCTTTTCTATAGCATAATGCATGTTCTCTCTATCATTTTATATTATCCACATAAATTTTCTTAAATCATTTCATTTATATTAAGAAGATTTACTAGGCAACATATATTGAATCATTGCTATACAATATTATATGTTTCACACACTCAAGTAATACAATAACAAAAAATATACTTAATCAAAAACTTTATTCCATGATGTTTTGATATTTTATTATTTATGATCTTAGGTTATTGCAGAAAAGCATTTTCTATATAAAATTAATTGTAAATGAAAGAGTTCAAATGAATGAAAATTGTTTATGTTAGTGAATTCGTCAATTTTAAATGGGTTGTTCTTATTCGTTTATCTAATAATCGAACTTGTAAATAAATGTTGCCGATAGACTCTTACATCTATTCATTAAATAATTTTTAATAAATAAAAAATTTCAACAGTAAGAGCAGAAAACATGTGTTCATGAATATTAATACACAATCATACACAAATTGCTCTCTTACCTTAAAATTGGAGGTGTTGGGAAAGGATATATTAATTGCAATTTACAACATATTCATCAATACAGGCCCAATCAATTTATTTGAAAATGGGCTTCAAATGATTACGGTGGCCCAATGTTTATCCACCTTTTCTTATAGCGCAATAACTACTGGAAAGCCCGACCCAAATATAGTAACCCAAAGTTGAAAAACAGAAACGCCCATCAATCCATATACCGGCCCAGCCCATTGCCTGAATTATTTGAGGACGATTATTGGAATAACTATTTGAAACAGGGGTAAAATCGGAAACAAAAAGCGGGCGGAATCTGAGCCGTTGATTTTCAGCCACCAAAAAGAGGCGCCAAAATCTAAATGGGCAAATTTTTAGCTGCCCGAATTTTTGACGGGCAGCTACCATTAATCCCAACTCTTTTCCCACTAACAATCCCACTCATGAAAAACACAATTTTTTTAAATTTAATATTTTATTTTATCAATATACATATTATGTAAAATAATTTACGCTAATAAAAATTGATTTAACATTGTGACAGTATCGATTAATTAGCTCTCGAGTAGTTGAATCATCAAAATTGAAAATAAATGACACAAGATTTTAATAAAGTTGTTTTGTAAATATAATTTTTTGAAATCAAACTTCATTTTTATAATTTAAACACATTTTTTATGAATCAATTTATATCACATAATTAGATTTATGAGACTATCATAAAAATTTCTACTCAATAAATAAATAAACTACAAGATATCTCCTAGAAACTATAAGAGTGAAAGTACAATACAAAATTGATATTTGGATAATGATATTTATTGATATATTTATTACTACTCCCAAAGCATTGGCCTTATCATTTATTGGGTCAAGTGTTTTTCATTTTTATTTCCCAAATAAAATATATAAGATAGATACATAATCTAATGTAGAATGGATAATCGAAACTCATTATTATTGCTACACCAAATGTAGATTGCCTTGTAATTTTATGTCTAATATATATAGTTTTAATAGTCGTTTTAATTAACAATTTAAACTAGCTGTTAAATTATCGAAATTGGCCAAAGACTATCTAGTAATCAATCTTATGTATAATATAATGTAATCTTAACAATTATTTTAATTAACAGTCTAAACTAACTGGAAAATAGATAAGAGATTGTTTTGTAATCGTACGTCTAACGTCATGAAAATTTAATAATTATTTTAGTTAACCGTTTGAATTAAATGTTAGATAATCAAAATTCGATTGAAGAATTCAAGTGACAACCTAGAAATCACAAACCTGTAATGATGAAAATATCCCAAAATATTGATTTTCTCAGTCGATCGATAATTTAACAGTTTGAACTAACTCTCAAAATTATCGAAAATTGATTGAAGAATTAAGTGACAACCTCGAAATCACAAATATATATGGATGAAAATATTCAAAAATATCGATTTTTTCACATGACCGATAAAAAAACTAGGTTGTAACATTATTTCTCCAATATTTTCATTTTTTTCATATCGGTATAGAAACGAGAAATGTCGTCAAAATATTCGATATTGATTTAAATAGCAGTGTAAAGTATCGATGAAAATATCAATAAATATCGATAAATATTGAAAATATCGATAAGGATATTTCCATAAAAAATTTCTGATATGTAATCTATCAAATATTACTCTAAAAAACAACGTAAGTTTAAAATAATTAAACTCGGAAGAATTAGGCCTTTAAAAGGGCACTTATTAGGTCAAGAAATTTCCCTCTTTTTTTGCCCAATATAAAATCCCTCTTTGAAGCAAAATTCCTCATCTCATTTTGCCGCCATCCTTTCTTCTTCCTCCCTTTCAAAGTTTCCATTTTCTCTCACTACAATACAGAGAGAGAGAGGAGCTAGAAGGAAATCCCCTTTTCTCTTTCCATTTATTCTTCCCCTTTTCTCACTCTAAAATTTCAGTTTTATCACCTCAGAAAAGAGGCCTTTGTGCCCTAGAATTTATCCCCAATTGAAAAAAAAAAATATCAAATTAGGTCTGCTCTGGATTTCTCCGATGGGATTCTCGAAGAAGCACCAAATCGAAGCGACGAAGGAGCCGGACGGCAAAAGGTGGGTCATCGCCGGCATCGGAATCAGGGCGCCGTTGAAGCCGATATCGACGAAAGTCAGAGACGACGGCGGCGGCGACGAGGAGGAGAGCTCGACGACACCGACGGCTCGTGAGTCGAGAATACCGGGAAATCTGACGTGTCCGGCGGCGCCGAGGAAGCGCCGCCCCATATCGACGTGTCAGGTAGTGAGAGACTTCTTTGTTCCTCCTGATTTGGAAGCTGTGTTCATACGCCATGGCGAAACGGCATAGCCATTTCTCTGAGTTTTGTTTAGTGGTTATAATAATTAATTTTAAGGGGTTTTTTTTTTATATTATATTTGGAATATGGTTTTTTTTTTTTTAATATTGCTAGTTTAGATTTATTCAGTGCTTTGTAGTTTAGTGGTAGACTTTAGGTTTTTTATTACGATAGTTTAATGTATAAATATAGCAGAAATTAGTATGAATTTTTCTGATTTATTTTCCTATATTTACTCGAATCAAAGTTTATGTTTTGAGTGTATTCTTGCAAGACAAATCAAAACCAATAAAGTCATAATTCACAAAATATTAATTATATAATATATAGATTTTTTTATTTTTTGCATTTTCTTGACATGGGCATTCTGTAAAACTGCAGAAATTGCAGAATTTTGCTCTTTATTGGTTGTTGATTTTAAGGACCAATAATGAGCTCCTAAATTTTCTATTTTAATTCAATCTCGTAATTAAATACTTCATAAATATGATATCATGCCATAAATGCAGTATATAAATATAAAATAAAATACATGTTATTATCTTTTAAATAATTATAATCTGGCTTGATGAACCTTAATTTGTATACATCACAAATCTTTTTGTGTTTGTATTTAATTTGATGTTTTATTTGATCTGTGTTTGTATTTTAATTGATTTTTTTTTTTTCCAAGGCTAAAAAATGCAAATAAAATAAAAACTTTTTGATCATAAATACAAACACGTGTGCATAGAAATTGAAGCAAACAATGACTAAACCTTAAAAGCTGCAATAAAAGAGATAAAGAAAATTTTCCATTCTTTTGATTTTTAACCACTGGATAAAATTAAAATCCCTCAAAATAATAATATTCCTTGGACACCAAGTACTAGCAAAGCATTCTACAGTATTAAATAAATAAAAAATGATATTCATGAAAATATCGATTTTTATTAATTATTTGGACGTATTAATTGATATTTCACTAATATTTTTTAATATTTGACCTAATTTATATTTAAAATCATATTTTTAGATGTACTTCTTGATTAATCATGTATTCTAATATTGGATTTGTGTTGGTGCATGCTTATATAGAGAAGAGATAGTAGGAGTTCTTTTTTTTTTTAATTAATTAATTATTTAAATGTGTGAGTTTGACTTATATTAAATGATTGGAAATGACATTATTTAGTAATCGTGCATATCAATATCTTCATTTCTTCTTAAATACTTCATTTACCTCATATATATACAGAATTTTTTTTCTTAATTAACTCAAATATATATTCAATTTTATATATAAAGTAATATTTAATTAGTTTATTTGTTAATTTACATTTTTGTCAATTTAAAAATTTCAATCTAAAAATATAACAAATACTCTCCCATTCAAAAAAAAAAAAAAAAAATCATTTTTGGAGTTCTTGTCATGATTCAAGAAACATTTCAAATGGACAAAAAAATCCTCAGACCATAGCAATATCTCCCCCCACGACATTCTTAAATTAAGATGAGATGAGATAATATAAAAGAAAGAAATAAGGGAAATTGAGTTAAAGGAAAATTATAGAATCTAGTTTGAATAAATTTTAAAGAAATTAAATATTGGAGTAACTGATGCAAGAATCACGAATTTCCCAAAATTGCATTTTTAACATATTAGCAAATTTAACATATTTTTCAATGTCATGTAAATTTGGAACCAAGGGACAGATTTCGTACATCTTTTAACTCTAATAAATTCGTGTTTTTAGGTCATTTAACTTATATTTATTACATGTAATAGCATCAATTGAGACTTTCTTCAAAATTTATGATAATTTGGGGATTTTTTAAATACCTGAAATCTGTCTGTTAATTATAGATGCACGAAATCTTATAAATCGTGTTAAATTTACCAACAGCCAAAATTCATGTTGAAATTGCAATTTTAGAAACATTCATGATTTTTACAGCAACCATTCTTTAAATATTTGAGTGGTTTGAAACTGAGAATAAACTTGAAAAGAAAAGGTAACAAAACAGCCAAAACCACATTTAACTTGAAATAAAATTAAATCTTCAAAACAACACTTATATTTGAAATCGAAAGAAGTTGTATCAAACATTAAAATATCATTTTTTTTTTCTCTATAAATTCAAATATCGAGAAAATATCGAATATAATAATGACCCAGGAAGAAAAGTGTGTAGTGGCAGGGCCTGGTAATATGGTTGAGTGAGTGGTATGGTAATAAAAGGACAAGCACTTCAATTATTATTTATTATTATTATTAAGAATCTGGTCTTTTCAGAATCCTATGTGGGGGTTTTTTTTATGACTTCAATGCACTGTTTTTTACACTCTATTTTCATTGCCCCCACATCATTCTTCATCATTATCACCTTTCAATTTATTTTTCACATTTAATTTATTGTTCACTTGATAAGACATGTCAGTATTTATCACTAGCATTTCACACGTGATTAAATATATTTATAAATGCATGCAAAATAAGTGATGAAGTTTATCTATGTTGAGATTAGTGATAGATATATAGTTACTGAAGGACAAGAATAAATTTCTATTTTCTAAGATTTTGTTGTGTTTTGTTTTAGTATTCTTAATGTGAATGGAATTATTAGGGTTTTTAGGATCAAAATATAAAAATTATTAATATATAATTAATGTGTTGCAGTTCATATGAAAGCACCCAATATAATATAAATCATTTGAAGTTGTGGTTATATCTAAATAAATGTTGTGTAGAATAATTTTAATAAGATATTTATCTTTTTTATTTAAACATACAGGACTAGTATGATAATTTTTGTGGGTATATATTAATGTGTAAATTGTTGATGTAAAATTTAACATAATTATTAATTTTAAATCACTATATTTAAAAGAATGAGATATTTACACATCAGACATTATTAAAGATGGACATGTTAAAACATGCACGTAATGTGTAAATTGTTTATGTAAAATTTAACATAATTATTAATTTTAAATCACTGTATTTAAAAGAATGACATATTTACACATCAGACATTAAAAATAAACATATTAAAACATGCACACGGTGAGGACATATTATTTTTTAAACATCCTCACCTATTATTTTTTAAACATAACTAACTAGTGAGTGAAAGTGGGACCATACATATGAGATAGTCCTCTACAAGTTTAATCAAGATAAAAGTTGTTCTTTTTATTTATCTAACATTTCTATTTTAGATTTTTAATTTATGTTACAACTTACGAGTCAAATTACGTTTAAGGATGTTAAAAACACAAAGAATCTTAAACTATTTTATGTACCTCTTCACGGGGACATATAATTATGCATGACCAAAGTATTTATTTATCTTTTGCTTTTTTTTTTTTTCAGACCAAAGTAGTTTTGTTTAAAAGGTTTATTAATATGAGGAATTTTAAACAAAGGGTCATATTCCTTTATTACAAAGAAAGATTTATTGGGATCATCACTCAAACAAAGCTAATTTGCAATAGTTGTAAAAGCTAATATCACTCTAACCTTTGCTAGATTCCTTCAAGTAATTTGGTTTGATAATATGTTATCGGGTCCTTTTATAATACACCAGTTGTATTAATAAATTAATGGTCTCAACCATTACATTTTGAACCATTGCATCCTAATCATTCATTTTCATTTTAATTTGTTTACCTGTCTTAAAAGTTACCGTAATAAAACTCAAAAAATCCTCCAACAAGTCTAATATTGCAGAAAATGTAGTCTATATCTACTTTCTTCGATTATTGTATTCAGCTGTCAAAGGCAATCATAAAACCACAATCAAATCTTCTGGTATTAAGCATCGTGTGATGACGAATCATTTGAGATCCATATTCGATATGTTTAATTTTGTCGTGATGTAATTCTTGTTATTAAGATTTCACTGCACAACTAAATTATCATTAACAACCCCATTATTGTATCTTCAAACATCACAATGTTAGTTGTCGATTGTTGTTTAATATGTTTTGTTTAAAATAATACATGATCGCAGTTAAAAAATATTGTTGTTGCATCAGATTCTATCGGATATTGGTTGCATCCTATTTTATCGAATAAAACATTGTATATGATTTATGATTTAATAATGCATCAATTACGATGCATGTTGCCATAATCTTTTGATTATACAAATTTTTTAGTATCTCAAATTTTTTAGTATCCTATGATATGGATGCACTAATACATTATTACCATTAAAAACCATTGTTTCAATCTATATAAAATATACAAATTTCATTTTAAATATGAAATCTAAATTTTATTGAATTTATCCAAATTAAATGATTTTAAAATCAATAAGTGATTTTAATATAAATATATATTTGAACTCATCCTAACAAAGGATAATATATTAATTTTGTCTATTAAATAATGGATAATGTGATTATTTTATGAATATATATATATATATATATAATATTTTTTTTGTTTTTATATAATAACCTTAAACGAAGATTTCTTTGAGAGGGGTATGACACTTTTAACAGGCATGGCTTTCATGGGATAAGCACCAAAATCTTCACTTTTGTTTCATTCTAGGAAGCAAAGTTACTGCCAAAAAACATCTCTTTAATTTGGCTGAATTAATGAATTAGTATTAATTTTCTGCTTTCAATAAAGAGGGTAATTAATAAGTAAATTATAGTGTTGACTACTACTATATTCAATCAAACTATTAAAGTTTTCAAGCCCTATATATACTTACATATATACATTTCTATGATCTTATCTATAACTGATTTATCACAAACGTGATACAATCATTAATTTAAAATCATAATATTTAAATATATGACATCTTTATATAATATTTAAAGAATTGTCTTTCATGTAAAATAACAATAAACAATTATCACTTAAATTGCCCTTTAATTAATAATAATACTAATACCAAGATTTACATTATATATGAAAAATTAAGTAAGTGATTTAGGGTCAGACTCTTATAATATCCATGTCTCATGAGTCGAGTCAACTAACAATCCACAATTAATATATGAGTTTGTGAAAATAAATTTGATTTGCAAAAATGAAGTTTCTTCTCACGAAATTAATTATATGCATAAGCCTTTTCGTGCATATAAGTTTTTATATATAATCCATTTGCAACAATATTAAATTTGTAATTAGAAAATACTTCTCTTTAGCTAAAAAGATAAGAATTAGTGTGTATTAAATATTATTATAATTTAATTTTTTGACCAAGCGAATGATTTTCTTTGCGTGTGGGACCAAACTCAAAGATTAAAGAGGGGTATAAGAACATTAAAAGGTAGATAAAATTTTGACTTAAAGGAAATATTTTATTAATTTTATAGCAAATAATTTGTAGTATGAACTAGCATATTAATTTTAAGAAAATTGAGCATTCAATTTTCCTCCAATTTATCCTATGATGTCGGATTGATTGTAGGGCGTGTCAAATGTTGTATAAATGTGTATTATACAATTTATTTATTAGTAATATATTATATTTCCTATATAATGCAATACATACTGTATAAAATGAAATACGAGCAAGATTGAGTGATTTTAACTTATGTAATAATTTTAACATTTTATATGTCGTATATAATATGCATAAGATGATACTAGTGAAATGAAATATAAGAATGATCGAGATACAATATATTATGATCTTGTTTTTATTTGAGTGATACATATTATGTATAAAATAAATAAATAAGTAAATACTACACAAAATTTGAAGTGAATTTGAATACGTTGTTATATTGAAGATGCAATTATTATACAATGATTGTTCATTATTTATAAATATTACATGATACATTGTATATTTGAGTGAATTAAAGTTTTTTTTTTCAGACTCACACAATATTACTTGGACATAGGTGCATATTTTAAATTTTTTTTTTTTTTTTAAATCAAGTCTTTCTCGTCTAATAGTAAGTTTGTAACTGAAAATCATAATAAAATGTACATTAGATTTTCGTTTCAAATAGTTTCATTTTTCAAATTATCATTATACAACACATGAATAATGTTGTTTTTAAAATATTAAATGAACATCATTTTTAATACAAAATATTGGGGGAAAAGAATAAAAATTAGACTTTTTATGTGGAATAAAAGAACTTTAAATTGAGACCTATAAATCAAGTCCAAATCGATTGAATTAATCGGTTGATTATTTTAAATTAACTCAAAAGTGGCTGAAAAAACTCAAGAATTAATCATATTTGACATTGTAAAAAGCTAAAGATCAACTTAAGTTTGAGTTTGACTTCTTCCTTGAGTTATGCAATAAATATCTTGAAATTATAATATTTTTTAGGATTACATATTTGATTTCTTTGAACTTTAAACTAATATAAATCAAGATCGTTGAAACAAAAGATATCTACTTTAAATTTGTATAAGTTGTTTCACACCCAAATCTATCATATGAATATATCCAAAGAAACCATTTATCCTCGATTAGTTAATTATTAGAAAAACTAGGATGAATTTAGATAATAATAATAATAATAATAATAATAATAATAATAATAATAATGTTTGATATGATAAGATGTCATAATTGGGATGATATTAATGAATAGGAATCCAATGCATGGTGAGCATGAAATTAGACAAGCAACATGGGGCTTGTGAAGAATCCTATGTTGTAGAAGATTCCATTTTTGGGAATAATAATAATATTCTAATTATTTACTCTCATTCTATCCACTTGTCTTTTTTTTTTTTCTTTAATTCTTCAATTTTCCTACCCCTTTTGAAATCATTAAGGCTCTGTTTGGGCTCATTTTGGGGAAGAATTATGAAGATTGAAATTAATGTTAAAAATAACTCCCAAACAAAAATCATAAATAAGCATACAATTGTATTAAATGATAAGGATTTTAAATTTAAAAAAAAAGTTGGTTCCTATTCGTTGTGGAAATGAGAGAATTATATTTTGGTATTTTGTATGCCCATTTTCTTATATGATTGTGTATTCTCATCTTCTCAAGTGAGGAATCGATATAATATACATTTTAATTTAAATTTTACATCTTGATTTTTTTTTTTATAATTGATATTTCATAACTTATTATATATGAAAAACACAAGCTAAATAATATTGTAAATGCATATTATCATACAGTATGAGTATAACTGAATTAAACATATAAATATACAAGATTTCTTGAATTTTATCGAGCTCTAAGAATTTGTGTTCGAAATTAATTTACTCAAATGGAAATAAAGTTTTTTCATGATCAAAATTATTTATTATATCTAAATAATCAATTTAAAATAAGCTTTAATGTTGCAAAAAAATATCAATTTAAGAAACCCAGAAAATGAACTAAAAACTAAAGCCAAACAATTCCTTAGATTTGCCCATTTTCAATTTTCAATGGGCCCTTATCATGGCCCACAAAGCGAGTTTAATGAGGCCCGTTTACCTTCCGTGTAGGCCCATTGTTCGTTTGGCTATTAAAATTCACGCTGCCCGAACTGCCCGGAAATTTTAAGCGGGAAAACAAATTGAGGTTTTGAGTTGGTGAATGCTGCCCCAGAAAGAGCGGTCAGGATGAATCTCTTTCTTCGATGTACACTTACCCACCGTTGGATCTTATCAATGTGTACTTGCATTGTTCCCACTATACACATCCAAATCAACAATTTTGATTGTGTTTTAATTTTTTCGGATCTCATTTATGTAATACTGTCAAAATAATGTGATTTTAATTAAGGTTCATAATTCTAGATTCTGATTGGATAAATATTCACTAATAAAATGAGTTTAATCTTATACACTCTATTTGGATGACATATATTATCTAACTATTAAAAAATTATGTATTTTTTAATTATATTCAGTTATTTCAACTTATTTAAAAATAGTATTTAATGCTTAATAAGCGAACTCTATAAGCTGTAATAAATTCCAATTTTTTTCGAACTTGGACCATTCCTTGTTTATCATATTACTTATAATACCAAATTTATTGAAATTTCTTTAGAAAAAAATCTACTGAAATTGTTTAAATTTAAATTAATAATTTCAGATTGTGTTGTTCTTAGAGCTTTTTTTTTTTTTTTGAAGGATTTGAAATTCAGATAAAATGAAGCTATTTTGTAATCCTTAATTCCTTATGGGCCCAACCAAACTTCACTGTCATTTTACGAGAAGAAATCATTGGGCCATAATGGGCTTCATCAACTTCAATCAAGAACTCAATATCCAGTTTGGCCCAATGAATGGAAGCATTAGTGTAAAGGTATTTGGACAAAGCCTTTTTACTTTTTGGGCCGAATCTTATTCCATCTTCCAAGATTTTGACAAGTTCATAATAAGGTTATATCTTCAGATTTATCCAAAAGGAATTTATTTTTATTTAGGGAATAGAATCACTTTTTTTTTTCTTTTTTTTTGAGAAGGAATAAAAATCACTTTTGAAAAGTGACGTTTACGGAAATCTATGGCTAGAATTGAATCATATGTTTCTCTTTAATAAAAATATTATATATGGTAATAAATGGGAGAAATTATTTACTTCAAAATGAGAAATGTGTTAAAATGAATGCAATGGTCAGAGAGTAAAACTTATATACAAATTGTTGAATAGCAAATAGCAAGAAAATTAGTATCCACATTTTTTCCTCATTCAATTCTACAACACATTCAACAAAGTGGAAATGGATAGCAAATAGTTACAATAGTTACATTATGCCACACAATATCTACCTTTATTGGGTAGTTCAGATTGAGTCTGAGACGATCTTGCGTAAGTTTTTGCATCCTTTATTCAACAACATCAAATAACAAATTTGATCATCGATCAAGAAACAACCTCAATCGATTTCTTCACCACCAAAGTCCTAGCAACTCCACTGAGTTTCCTTAGCTCCACCTCGACTCGTCTCAAACTCACCGAGTTCACCACGAGCGACTCAACTCCCTCCACTCCGATCCCACAACAACACATTACATCAACACTCTCCACCTTCTCACAGCTCCTAACCACCGAATCCAACGCTGCATTGCTCAATCTCGAGCATCGCCTCAACTTCAACTCACTCAAAGCACTACACGAAACGAGCATTGACACGAGCTCCTTATCAAGCAGCATTTCATTGTCGGACAGGTCTAGCTTCCTCAACCTCTTCAAACCCTGCCCTAAAGAGGACAACAACCCCGATTCCTTCTCCACCACGTCGCAGTTGATCAAAGCAAGATCCTCGAGCTCACTACCTATCGCCATTGCCATGGCTTTCAACCCTTCACCACTAACAAGACAGCAATTTTCCAGCCTTAGACTCACTAAGCCCCTGAAATTAGGGTTCTGAGCTAAGGCCATCAAATGAGTGTTATCAAGATCAAGAGGTAATCTCAAGTATAGCCTTTTCAAACTGCACTTGCATTGATTAATGAATTGGAGCAAACCCTCTTTGCTTCCCCCATCATAGACCAACAATGAGTCAAGAGAAACACAATCCTCAGCTAAGTTAAGCAAAACCCTATCGACGATTCTACGAGAGGCTATTAATTCTACTTCTTGAAGGCAATTCAAAGACTTCAAGAAGCTAGAAAAGGAGTCGTAATCACCAACACTTTCACAGCTTTTCAGCTGTAATTTCTTCACATTCTTACAATTCCTCCATAAAGAACCAAGCCCAGAATCCCCTATCAAAATCCCAGACAGAGAAAGGCTCTCCAAACACAATTCAAAGCCAAAGACTGAATCTTTCATTAGTCCCATTTCAAGATTATCAATTTCAGATAAAGGGCCAGAGAGAAAAATGGAGAGGCATTTCAGAGAAGTGAAACAAAGCAGCCAGTGGAAAGAGAGGGGCCTTGAAATGGAGATAGAGATGGAGGAGAGATGAAGGCAAGAAGCTGAGAGTGTGTAGAGAGAGAAAGGGGAAACAGGGGAGCCCAGAAAGCGGAGCTGCCGGAGGTTGGGGCAAGAAGAGGCGACGGCGAGGAGGAGAGGGTCTCCGCCGCCGCTGCCGGCGGAGAGAGAAACGGAGGAGAGGAAGGGGCGGTGGTGGAGAAAGGTGGAAAAGGAGGTGATGGTGGTGGGGTTGTAGGGAGGGGGGAAATGGAGGGAAAGAGAGGTGGTGGAGGATCGGAGGAGGTGGCGCCACCGCCGGGAAACAAGGGAGACGGCGGCGGAGCACGGCGGCGGAAGGCGGCGAAAGATTTCTTGGAGAAGCTCATCGCACAGAAGCGTATCCATATTAAAGACTTGTTTTTTTATTTCACTTTGCATTTATTGAGTAATGAATTTGACCATAATATATAATAAAGTCTACATCGATACCTACCACATCTTAATTTTCTCATACGTAATTGTACTATATTAATTCAGATTAATTAGATTTTATCTCAAAGATGGTTTATCTTTCTTTTCTATATATATATATATATATATATATATATATATATATATATATATATATATATATATATGGTTTAAAAATTAAATGGGCAGACAGAGGCTAGGGCTGCATCCTTGTGTGTCGGAGATATAAAGCAAGTTGATAGTTGATACACATCTGGAATTAACATTGGATGGGTTAGAAGGTTTAGGATGTCCAATAGCCCAATTAAATATTAGTTATGTAAATAGAATTCTCTAGAAATAGGTGGTCTTCTATATAGAAATTTCTAAAGAATCCATCTAATGTATAGAAAGTGTAGGTGATCTTTTAGAAATATAGGAACTTGAGAGAGAGAGAGTTTTATAGAACTTCTCTTCACCATTAGATCAAATAGATCACCACCATTTATTATGGAGGTGGAATAGTATAAATAAAAGTAGAAATGATGGCATGTAAAATCAAATAGGTGAAGGGTAAATAAATGACGAGCTCTTAAGTTTTAAATATTAGGGATTCGAAAATCATGATTTAACACAAGATTCACTATTTGAGCTATTTAACACTTTACCACATCAACTATTTTGGGCTCTAATATATATATATATATTTTTTTTTTTTTTTTGTGGCGCCCCGATTCCTCCTTTAATTGGAAATAGATCGTTACCCTTTATTTATTTAGGAACTAAAGAAATTATTATTACTTTCTAATATACAGCGGAAGACTTAAAATGTAGACACGTGAACTATTTTTTTTAAAAGACTTAACATATATACATATATATCCAAATCTAATTCGTGTCTCACCCACATTTCTGGGAAAAATGTTCAAACCAAGAGTCTATTTGAGTTTACACAACAATACATATATACTACAAGTCTAGACCCTTAGTTTATCATACTATACATATTTAACAGTATATTGTTCTCAAAAGAAAACATTATTCTAGTACAACAATTTTAAGGTAACAGTGAGAAGTCAGCCCAGCCTGATACACGTCTACATCATCGTCTGCCGAGCCTAAAAAATATAAAAAGTAACATCATGACACACCTCCGAAGAGGGATCCTAGTGGGATAACTTTACCGTCTAATACATTGAAGCAATTAAATTATTAAGAAAGTACTACATGTCCTTCGGTACGCTCACCTTGGACCATACTATAACATAAAGGAATGAATGTGTGAGTCGCTCGCCTACTAAACCTTGTTTTCATAGACCAGACACTATCGCCCTTATGGTCGTCACCTAGTATGGAAGTTACATATTGGTTATAGCTACGGGCTTCAGCCGTAAATTTTCATACATAACTTATCAATTCAATTAACAACACATAGTAGAGAGTAGAAGTTACCTACTTGTACATTGATTGTGCGATGGTTGTTTTTGAATTCACCAACTGTCGCTCGACACATTTAACTATTTAGTTTATTATATCGTATAACATACTTGTGTGTATCTTATCTCTAGGTTATATTAATCTAGGCATAGTCATTTAAAACCTTATTCAAATAAATCACTCTAAAGACATATATTAATAAGATTTTGCAATCATTTCTCCAGTATATTATTCGTCATACTTCATTCAATACATGCTTGATCCTTCTATTAAATTTTAAGCATGATCATATCATACACAAATCATTTAAGTGAGATTTAGAATATAGAATACATCATCATACTTATTATATAATTGTTAAGTACTTAAACTAGCAATTTGAAGGATAAAATCACAAAATTATTTTCATGATCACATATTAGTATCAATTATCATATTTTGAAAATTCACAATTTTTCGTAGTGTATATAAATAAATAAAAATAGAATTCTAAACAAGACTTTCACTTGAATTTCAGCTGAAAATCAGTTTATACTGCAAACCCTACCAAATCTTATGGGATTAATGAAATGCTTTCATATTTTGATAGAAGTCAGAAAACATATCCAAGTATAACATATAAAAATATCAACTGAAAATAACATTCACATAATTAGTTATGAATTTTCTAAATTAGCAGAAAATAGGGCTTAGTGTATGCTGAAAATAGGTTGTGTTGTAAAATTCGGCATAAATCGTACAAGATTCAAAAAAAATGCATACTAAATTTCTTCACGTACTTAAGAACTGGTTCTAAAATATAGTAAAATATCATACATAAATTCAAAAGATACAGTTCGAGAAAATCGTCTGATTCAGACCAAAAAACGGGGCAAAAACTGTCTCTGAACAGCTTATCTTAGAAAAATCATAAAAAATCGGATTTAACTCCAAGTCTTCTGAAATTTAACATGCATATTATACACTTCATATACTAGACTGTGGTAAAAGGGTTTAGCCTAATTCAACTTCTACAAGGCTACAAAAATTCTTGAACAGCAGAGAAAAACACATAACAGCAGCAGCATACTTCCTTATAGCAGCAACAGGAAAAAAAAACACACAACAATAACATACACATGTACACAGGCAGCAGGGCAGCAGACAGTAGCGAGGAGAAGATGGGGCAGAGAGAGAGAGAGATACCATGAGAGAGGTAGAGATATCCGAGAGAGAGATGAAGAGTGTATACAACGCTTTCTTTCCTTGCTTTTCTTTCCTTTTCTTGCCATTTTCTTTTTCTTCCTTTCCCACCCAAACTAGTTAAGTGTGTATGTGTCATGTTTTGAGAAGAGGGAGGGAGTGTTGGTGACAAGTGGCTTGGAGGGAGAGATGGCTAGCCAATTTAGCTTAATCAACTTAACACTTAATTAATTAATTCTTAATTTAATTAAGATTATCATTAATTTAATTAATTATTTCTTAGCATAATTAAGATTATCACTTAATTAATTATTTCTAAGACTTAATTAATTAATTCTTATACATAGTTAATTAATTGGGGTGTAATAATTTTACTTGCGTGGTGAGAAGATATTTCGATACACAATGATTTAGGAATGCATGTTTAAGCAAAATATTTTATCACATAAAATCACATAAATAGATCATACATAAAATTACATTAAATAAAACATTCATAGGCACAAACGAGTAAGTTAAATGTCTTAATCTAATTTAATCTTAATTCATTTAAACTTATCTATTATCTTATCTTTTTACTTTCATTCATGTTTATCGAGTGAGTTGAGATCAAACTCGGTTTCCTCCATGAGCAATCCTGCAAAAACCCTTAAAATCTGCAAAAACCCTTAAAATCTCGAAAGAAATATATATCACAAAATCTTTAATATCATCAAGCATAATGTAATTCGTAAATCATAATTTTAAGTAATATAAGATCTCACGCATGCTAAAAATATGTTTTCATACATGTGATGCGTTTTGAAACGTTGAATCTGCCACTTCCAAGTGGAGGATACATCACCGTCACACTGGATATTAGACCAAAACCCTCATCGAAATCAGAGTTTGCCGCCCTTGGAAGTTGGAATCCTCCACCATCGACCACAGACCAGAACCCTCATCGAAATCAAAGTCTGTCGCTCTTGGAAGTTGGAATCCTAAGGGCATCCGCATCAATATGTTTTTAGCACACCATTTTAGTGTGGGTCCCACATGCCAACACACTAATTAAAAACATCTACTTTTTAAAAACACACTCCTACATCAATTTAACACAAAGAGAGAGAATGCAAAATCACACAACATTAATGGATTTTTAGCACACCATTTTTGTGTGGGGCCCACATGACAACACACTACTTTTTAAAAACACACATCAACATCAATTTGTCACAATGTACATCAATTTAACACAAATGCAATCATTACATGTGGGTCCTATTATCCACTAATTTTTATTCTATTATTTTTATCCACTAAAATACACACTTTTTCCAATCATTAGCTAATAATTACAAAGGGGATAAGAATGCTATTCTTACATCTTAACACACTCATACTTACACAAAAACACACACTTAAAAACATCCCCACATTAGTTAACACCACACATGTTTTAATTAATAACACCTCAAAATGAATTGATATTTGTGCCCTATTAACACACACACTAATTATATAAAAACACACTACATTAATTAACACACCTTTTATTTTAATTAAAAACACCCACAAATAAATCAATGTGGGTGCCCTAAGAACCCTCATCGAAATCAAAGTCTGCCAGCTCTTAGAGGTTGGAATCCTCCACCATCACCATCCACAAACCAGAACCCTCATCCAAACCACCACCGTACTCATCGAAATCAGAGCCTGCCACTCTTGAAAGTTGGAATCCTCCCCCACCGTTCACTTCACCAAAGTTCTTGATATTTTTATTTAAAGTAATTTGATACTCTGATTTAATTATTATTAAATCTAAGTTATATTAAGTATAATAACCATAAATTAAGTAATATCGCAACTTTTTGTCTTTGTCTTTTTATGGATAATTGTGTGTGGAGAAATGTATATATATTTTTTTATCTTTGTCTCTCCCTCATCGAAATCAAAATATGTCAGCTCTTGGAAGTTGGAATCCTCCACCACTGTCCACTGCGCCAGAGTTCTTGATATTCAGCCAGAGTTCTTTGATATTTTTATTTAAAGTAATTTGATACTCTGATTTAATTATTTTTAAATCTAAATTATATTAAATATAATAACCATAAATTAAGTAATATCGTAACTTTTTTTGTATTTGTCTCTTATGGTTAATTGTGTGTGGTAAAATGTAATTTTGATTTTAATGCATATATAATGATTAAAATCTACTCAATGTGTCAAAAGAAACAGAAATAAAGTTATTTGGAATTTGCATACGTATTGATGTCCTTATTTGACCAAGATTCCATGTTTGGTGTATTTATACATACATACATATATATATTCAGTATGTTATGTGATTTCCGATTAGAAAGCTCTCATGGCGGCTACAACTGTTAAATCATGCTAAAGAATACAAATTTTGAACTGCTAATACAAAGTGTGTAGTGTTTCGATAACTGATCAACTGATACAAAAGGGACGACCCAACGAGTTTTTAAAACACTAGCAACGGTGTAGTAAAGTGTGAATACACAGAACCCAGCAAGGTAGATGAACCATACATATGTAGATGTAAGTAGCACTGTTCCATGCCCAAAGCAACTCGGCCCAATTCCAGAAATCATCGAACCTAATGTTGTCGAAACCATCCAATGCACCTTTCAACAAAAGAAATGCAGCTGGAGGAAATGATACGAATACCAACAGCACGTTACAAGCTCCGTGGACAATTGCCCTCGTGGGATTTACTTTGATGCCAAGCCTCAAGGGTACGATGGTCAAACACAGAGGAACGAGTAGCAGTGCCCCGATTTCTGCTGTTGCAAAGTTTATTACAGACATGAGACAGAGCCCGATAAAAGCAGCAGCAACCGTTACAGACTTGAGGAGAGTCCAATCCCGTCTTTGTGGTTCACTTAATGGAGAAGAACCGGATAGTGTATACGCGAAGAAGAGACTAAGCACTGAAAACGAGATCCAAATGAACAGGTTGAGTGATGGTGAGGAATTAGGAATTTGGCAGAGAAAATAGGGAATTGATGTTACGATTGCACCCCATAAGTGGACAGCGAGAACGGTTTTTGCTACATGAAGCCATTTCCATGCTGTAAAGGACGGGACGGATTCACCAGGATGTGATGGTTTTAATTGGCTTTCGTCCTTTCCCGGCACTGATTCACTAGTAGCAGAAAATAGAGCGGCAGAAACCAATGGAAGGGGTGCGATGAGCAGTGCAAAGGCAATCATGTAGACTCCAACTGAAACGAACCTACTAGGGGACGTCATGAGGTACAGAAAAAAGGACTGATGAAACTTCTCGAGAAGATTATTCACAGACCGTATTACTACTTCGACCAACCTGTAAAGTACAGAGATTTCATCTCAGCTGGAGGAACATATACTAAATAGACACATGCATATTCAACAAAAATAAACATAGCAAATAGCACAAGAATACGAAAGAACAACACAGATTGATAATGATGAGAACATCATCAAAAAACAACAATACCTATGAAAACAAAAGCATAACATTAAGTAGTAATTTATGCTCAAAACCTAATCATGATAAGAAATCATGTGCACTGCTTCAACAAAATTTAGGGACCATAGAAGAAGTGTAATTAACACTTGCCTGCCAATGCGCAGAAGAAACAGAACACTCTGACTTGAGGCAAACTTTGGTGAGATTTCCATAGTGATTGCATCAACTTGATAATCACGGAAGGCACCATGTGGACCAGTGGGAACACCTAATGCCTGATATAATAATGTAGAAGTAATTAGTAACGATAAACAAATATTGGCATAAAAGTGAATGGATACCAACTGCTACTCATATATAAGCCTATGAAAAAAATAAACGAGTTAAAATTATTTACAACTATTTGTAGGAAAATCTAGAGAAGTGGTTATAATCATATAAGAATTGTGTGTCAACACTCCAGGTAATAGTATCCATGAAATTAAAACGGTTACCTGGTTGTATAGGGAACTGGCAAGAGTGGCACATCCTTCAACATAATCTGAAACAGGGATGCCAAATTTCCATTCTGGGTTTAAGGTTTTAGCCACCTTTCCAAGCAACTCCAGTAGTTCACCAAAGCTGTACAGCCACCTAGAATTGAGCAAAGACCAAATCTTCTCTACCCTCACATGTAAACCCTGTCCGTGAACAGCCAAATAATTAACAATATTGATGAGGTCCAGATTTGGCATCTGCCCATTAGAAGCTTCAGCATATATATTGAGAACATCTTTCTCCAACTCCATGTTGTTATCAGCAACCTTAATGACAAGTGCAGCAGCCATTGTGCCAGCACGTCGAAAGCCATTAGACTCAACATCCCCCTTAGTTGAAGTCACTTTATGTGCAGGAAAAGTACTTGCACCACACAGATCGAGATTCTGCTTCAAATCACCGAATGACAGTGTATTATAATCTCTCAGCCATGCAGCAACTGCATCGTATTCCCCATGTCTTGAATCAGCAGAAAGCCATATAATATCTTTGGCAAGCCAAGTAACTCGAGAAAGAAGAGAGAAGACAGTGTATGCAACTCCAAGAGATAAAGCTTCACTAGTAGTGGTCTTGACGGAATTATAAGGTGTTACTATAACAATAGCTTCCTTCCCGTCACCGCGTGGAGCTCTTATTATACCAACAGTATTTATCCCATAAGATGTACAACTGTAGTTCTCTTGGATCGTACCAGCATCAGGACCCAAGAAAAGGTGCAGCGGATGAACATTATCAGATACAGCTTGGAACTTGTGATAATTAACTTCGCCGCCCAACTCCTTTATGTGTTCAGCTATCACCTCTGGAATTTCACTGCATGCGCATTTTAGAGGCGGAAGTCAAGAATAATAACAAAGTTACAACAGGCTGTAAAAAAATGCATGAAAAGAGATGGGCAAACAAGAAAAGAGACAAATGTCCAGATAATTCGCTGATGAATGATAAACTACGAAACTAGTTTGCGTCCCCAAATAAGGTTAAACACCATACAGAAGTGTAGAGCTTTATTAAGTTGAATTGGCATACCCTCCCACCTCCCTGTGGTTAGTTCTAAATACAAAGACGCTGACTAATGTTTCAGAAATCAAGCTGGTTTCCCATTGAAACATATTTTCTCTTGTTAAGGAAGAAAACGACAAGTCTGGTGTCATGACTAAATTATTACCCTGATGAGGAAAAAAGTTGACCTCTATTCCAAGTATGTCTAATAGTACTTCAATAACCAAAGGAATAATTCTTTACTAAAGGTTGAGAGTGCTGAAGGTTAACTTATAAATCTTGAAGTGTAAATAAAGTAACATCGAACATAATGAAAGTAAAACACGGCAAGTCCCTTCACAAATATAGTTTAAGGAAAAATACCTACATGCCAGTGCGGGTAGCCGTTGAAGCCAGATTCAGTATCCTGTTCAAAAATCTCTGGCCATCGGAAGCGTCATTGTTGGAGAGCATAGGACTCGCAGAACCTGCAAAGTGATGGTTCAAAAAAATCATCATCATTTTTTTTCCACATTAGAACAAGCTGCCAATAGCTTCATTTCACTTCCAAATACAATACAACCCAAATTAATACCATTTCAATTAATAACGAATTCACTAAAATAAACCACAACCAAGAAAATCAACTCAGGAAGCTCCTTTTCAGCCAATGAAGAGCATTCTCTCAAATATCCAAACATTAAATCTCGCATACGGCATCAATTAATACGAATCCAATAGAAAAGGAAAATAAGCATACACAAACAAAAAAAACAAAAAAATCTCTAGACTACTATGGATCACAAACAGACTCCCCATAAAATATATTATGCTCCAATTTCACTATAATTTAAATTCAGTACAAACAGCATTTCTACAATGTTATTGATAAAATAATAAAATAATTCAGAATTAAAAAAAAAAAAAAAAAAAACCTACCAGGCATCAAAGCATTCTCGGAGATATAAGTGTTCTTGGCGAGAACAGGCAAAAGAAGGAGAGCTAAAATTCCTGCTATGCAGCATACGACACTGCGATTTCCATTGCAAATCGTTCGAATAAGAAATCAATCATTCAATATCTTTTCAAATCTACAAAGCAGCATTATATACCTGACAAATAGACTGTGAGAGATGAGAAATAAGCCTATGCGAATAATTGGTCGAGGCTTTGGTTTGACGGCCAATTCTTCTGCCTCCGCCATCGTCGTCGTCGTCGCCGCCGCCGCCGATCGTGGTTGAGCTTTTCGACCTTCGACTCCACTACAGTGTTTGATTTTAGCTTGCTTATTTCTTTATTTTTAAACACGAATTTGCAGCCCGGTTTTCTTTCTTTCTTTCGATTTTTTTTTCCTTATTTTACCTTTCATTTTCCATAAACTTTTACACAAATTTTACAATTATTTTTGCATTTTTTTAATAATAAGATTTTAGATAGATAATTATAGTGCACACTAAATTGTAGAAGGGTTAGATTTTTTTTTTCTTTCAAAATAAGGATATTATTATTGTTCACTATCTATAATTTTAAAATTATAATTACTTATTAAATATTTATATATAAAGAAGTAAGACAATTAGAGATATGCGACAAACCCACAATTCTCTCACATTTAATGTTATTTTCATTACTTTTACTTTTAAATGTTATTTTTAAAATTTTAAATATAATTTAAAAATACAAAGTTTGAAAAATACCATGAGTATGGAATAGTGGACTATTAAATGACTTTAAATATTAGTAATATTTTAAAATCTTAAATACATTTTGAAAAAATATATTAATAAGCATATAAACTACTAAATATATGATGATAATGTTTAAAAAGATTCATAATTGTTTTTTTCTCTAAAATCAACAATTAAATATACAACTTGATATTATTATTATTATTATTATTATTATTATTATTATTAAGGTTATCATAATAAATCTAAAATTTTGAAATCAACAAATAAAATTAAAAAAATATTTTAATAGTATAAAATATTATTTATTCACACATATTAGAAATTATTTATTTCAATAATTATATATATTAATCAAAATTAAGTTATATTTAATATTAACTTAGATGATAACAATGACACAAAATCATAAATATTTATTTCCAAAATAAATAATATTTGAAGATTTTTAATTTTACTAAATTCAATTTATTTAAACTCGCGTATTACACGGAACTTATCCTTATGCTAGTGTATATATACACACATGAATAAAACTCTATCATGTGATGAATATATAAAAAAGATACATTTGTTAACCTGACAAGATTTTTTTTTTTATATAATCCATTATATTTTCTAATTCCATTTCCCAATTCTCAACTAAATCCTCCCATATCTCAACTAAATCTTTTTTTTTTTTTTTTAAGAATCGGAACTAAATTCCAGCCCTTCCATATCTAATTTCTTAATTTTTGTATAGTAATTCAAGCTTCAAACAATAATAATACGCACAATATCAACGTGAGATCTATTTGAGTGCAAATGTAACGAGATTATGTAGCTCGGGAGCAAAAATTGAAAAGATGGTCATGATTGACATTTAGGGTTCTAAACATTAACATAAACAAAAAGTGAACTTCAATGCAATCTAATTTCACAATACCTTATAATCTAGCTAATCTAATAAAATAAAATATGAAATCGAAATACCTCTAGCTCGAACACATCTTCATCGTAATGATATGATTATTTCTCAACGTAGACAAATGCAGTAGAAAACGGAACTATGATGAAAATTATGAAAATCATTAGTGATATTTTTTATAAGTACTACTGAAATCTCTGTAATTCAAGAACACACAAAGCTACGTAGGCTTGGAAATTGTTGTTGACAAGGGAGTTGTGGTTGAGATGCGCTTTCTGATGAAATTTGGATTAGAAATCAATGATTTCCAACTCTTTGAAACGCTACGGAAATGAACCAATGATTTTACGGGGAGATTCAATAGTATTAGCTCTATAATCTCCACCGGAAAATGCTGATGTGGCGGCGCTGTCGCCCTCTTTTTATCCATAACTAATGCGCGTGCGCACACACACATATAATATATATATATATATATATATATATATATATATATAAAGTCAACGGTGGGTTATCTAGTTATTTATTATGTAAAAATTCATATGAGACGTTTATATATTATGCGAGACAAAATGAGTTGACCCTCTTTCACTATTAATAAGAAAACCGTCTTACATAAAGTTTCAGATAAGAACAATTCGCATAAAACCTACTATATGTAGTATCACTATAACCAAGTTCACAACAATTTTTTTTTTTTTTTAATTGTCCTCAATTTATTTATAAGTTTCAATTGTTATCATTTAATGTTTATACCAAGAAAAGTTCAGATTGATATTCATTTTTTTATGAAATTTTCAGATTGCTATACAAGATCAAATTTTGATACATTACTAGTCAAAAAAGTTGTCAAAAATCTCAAAAATGCCATACATCTACAAATATCAGCCAAAATGCATGAGTCAAGTGCTAAAATGATCCTCTTTTAAAGTCCAACCCTAAATTAGTTTTATGATTCTCGTTCAATTCAAGTCTTAATCAAACAAAACAGTCAATACCTTATAACGATTTTGCTCGATTTTTTAAAGAGGATCATTTTAACGTATGATTCATGCATTTTGAGATTTCTTACTGTTGTTTTGGCCAGAAATGGATAAGAACTTGAGCTTACACAACAATCTGAAAAGTTTGTAATATATATGTATAGCAACTGAAATTCCTTTTGTTTCGACACACAATGAAAAGAAAATTTGATAAAATACATGTTTGCATTTTGATATTAGCTATATAATATATATTATCAACTTATTTAGAAATTTCGGCATACCAACTTTTTTAACAAATATGATATGATTTATTATGATACTGTTATATAGATCTAATTTTATTGGATAAGTCAACTCTCCATGATACATAAATCAATAATCATTACATGTATTTTACTCAATCATTTTTCAGGTATCCTTTTCAAAGAGAATTTTGAAAAAAAAAATAAGGGCGAGAGAATTACTCGAACTCCTACGACTCCTACCATAGGTAAAAATAATAATAAATCATAAAATATTTTATGGATTTAAAAAATACATATATATTCCAAAGGGGCCATTATGTAATATTCCAAACTTAAATTGGGGTATAAAAATCAAATTCAACTTCTGAAGCCACAAGAAAGCAAAAAGATGAAATCCAATGGTCCACATTAATTTGGCTAGGGTTTACGGCTAAATTAAAACCGCCGACAACATTCGAGCGCTCGTTGGCAACCACTGCTTCTCGCCACCGATTACGCAGCCGCCAACCGCCGTAAACCCTAGGAAAGTCGTTATCATGGCTGAGCACCAAAATGCCGGCGAAATCGACCCCATGACCGATGGGGAAAACGACGACGTTCGGAGGACCCCTGATGACGTCAACTTCGAGCGCTCCCATCCTCACTCCGGCGACGGAGCTAGTCCTGGGTAATTAGATGAGTTTTCGTGTTTTTCGTTTTGTTTAATTTGTGAATTGAAGTTTTAATAGTGTTTTATCCATGTTTTGTGCGAGGTAGTAAAATATTTATTGGAGGTCTTGCTCGAGAAACAACTTCTGGTAATTCTCGATACATTTAGTTAGGTTAATTCACATCATGCTTGATCCCTTGAATTTTGAAGAAATCTTTGAAACAGAAAAGATTTTTGTTGTTTTAGGAAAAGAACAAGACAAAATTAATTTGCTTATACAGAAGTAATGTACGTATTATTTGATTTTTTTTTATCATAACTAAGTATTCAGCAAATTGTATGATCTTAGGTTCAAATGGAGCTTTTAGTATATACTTTTGTTGGCTTTTGTGGAATGTGATTTGTAATATGCATTGATAACGCAGAACAATTTATCAAACATTTTGGTAAATACGGAGAAATTACGGACTCAGTGATAATGAAGGATAGGAACACGGGGCAGCCCCGGGGTTTTGGGTTTGTGACATATGCTGATGCTGCTGTGGTAGATAAGGTCATTGAGGAGACTCATATATTTCATGGAAAGCAAGTAGGTAGATCAAAATTATTCAAAACATTATTGCAAAATCTTGATGAAATGATCGTAATTATCGTCATCTGCATTTGTTGATAAGTTGGTGTCTTATGCACGGTGTCTTTTTGTAACTTTTAAGGTAGAAATAAAGAGAACTATACCAAGAGGAGGAGGAGGCTCCAAAGACTTCAAGACTAAGAAGATTTTTGTTGGTGGGATTCCAACAACTATAGGCGAAGGTAATTTGAATTTCAAGTGTTTTTTTTGAAAAAAAATAGCATGTATGCTTGACTCTTAATTCTGCTGTTTGAATTGTATGAGAGGAAATTTTACCAATGACGATTTAGTTGCATTTCTTGTGTGTGCCAGATGAATTTAGGGACTTCTTTTCAAACTTTGGAGAGGTGAAGGAGCAACAGATCATGAGGGATCATTCTAGTGGCCGATCCCGGGGATTTGGATTTATTACCTTTGAGTCTGATCGGTCTGTTGATGATCTCTTAGCAAATGGCAACAAGCTTGATTTTGCTGGAACTCAGGTATGTTGATTCTCCCAAACTCTTGAACAAATTGATACTTGCAATACGAGTTTGTTAAGCTAATATTTGCTTTCCCATGAATGTCATTTAGGTTGTAAGAGTAGTTTCTTTAGGTCTCTATACTGTTATTTGAGGTGTAAATGCTTTTAACTACTTTAAGTATAGCAAGAACAGTTTAGTTGGTGTATTTTGGCTTTTTTTTTTTTGGGGGTCTATTTTCCTCCGTCAATTTAATGAGTGGGCACCTAGCTATTTAAATAATCTTTTTCCACAAAACTCTACAAAATGACTTCAATTTGTACCTATTGTATTAAAATCAAGACAATGTCATAAAGAATGGAACCATCTTCCATGCTAGTTGTAAATAGGCTTCAAAGCTTTTGTATACTATGTGTTCCCATCTTCATAATGATTCATGAGAGTCAACTGTTCTTTGGATTTAAGTTGGCTGGAAATCTCATTTCAGTCCATCAGCTTTGTTCATGTAGAATTATCTCTCTTCTTTATTATCGTAGGTGGAGATCAAGAAGGCAGAGCCCAAGAAGCCTAATGCTCCACCGCCACCATCCAGACGCCAAAGCAATTCGAGAGTTGCATTTGGTGGAGGACATCGAGATACTTACGCTGGCCATGGAGGTGGTTTTGGTGGCGGTAGTTTCGGTGCCAGTTCTTATAGATCAGGTGGGGTCTATGGCGGTAGAGCTAGTGTCTACGGTGGACACGGTGGAGCTGAATATCGTGGTTATGGCGGATATGGTGGTGGTGGTGGTGGTGGTTATGGAGGTTTTAGGATGGAGCCTCCATTAGGATACTCAAACCGTTTTGGGGGAGGCTTCGGCCAAGGTTACGATTTAGGTAGCGAATACGGTGGGGCCGGAGATAACTATGCGGGATACGGTGGTGGTGGGTTTGGTGGTAGTTATGATGCTGGTTTTGGCGACGCCTATGGAAGCGGAAGTGGAGGTTCGATGTATGGAAACCGAGGCGGCTACGGCGGCGGTGGTGGTGGTGGTGGAAGATACCATCCTTATGGAAGGTAGGGTTGATGAGATGGTTGTTAAATTCATATTATGGAGTAGAACAGAACAATCTCTTAGGATGTTTGATGCTTATTGTTTGTTGGAATCATATTCACATGTTCTTGGCTCTTTTTGAAAGATCTAATGGTTGGTATGATTTCACCCTTTATTTTTCATTAAATTGTTCTTAGATTCTTACTAAACTTATTTTCCAATTAATGTGGGTCCCACATGATATACACACTCAACATTAAATAAGTATATTATTGAATTATTTATTACAATCTCTCTAAAACATAGTTCCAATTATATATTTGTGAATATGTTTACTTGTTAAAATTATTTCATTATTAGAATGAAAATAAATTAAACATATATTTATTAAAGTTCGAAAAAAGCCACTTCTTTAAAAAAGGAAAATGGCGCACTGCAACATGAATGCTATATATTAATTGTACATATTTATGTTTAATTAAAATTATTTAATTATTTTTTCAAGCATAATTAATATTAAATAAATATTTAATACTTGTTTGAAATAGCGTACGACCTTGGGAAAATAAATATAAAATCATTTCATGAAAACAAAAAAAAACATGATAACCATTTTTGAACACCAAAATATCATTCCCTTTTTTTAAGAAATATGTTTAAACAAAAAGAAAAAAAATATCAAAAAAGTTCCATAGCAATAAGTAGGCCCCTTTTCTTGTCTTCTGAACAAGTTAACAAAAATTCTTGTCTTTTTTATGGGCCATCATTATTATTACACTTTAATGTTTTCAAACAGGAAAAATGCATATTTTGCACATTTTACATTTTTGGCTTGTCTCGTTCGCCTTATTTTGCAATCTTTTGATTAAACAAAAAATAAATCAAAATTAAAGAAAATTTAAAATTGTTAGGGTGCAAGGGGGAAAAAATAGGAGATAAAATTTAATAAGCAAAGGTCAAAGAAACAAATGTGGAAACTGAAATGTAAGAGATATTTGATTTTGTCTTGGGAATATCAATATGAGATATCATATAAATAATTTTTTATTAAATTATTTTAATTTGGATTTGGATTATGGATTGTAATTATACACGCACATATGACATATCATACTTTTTTTCTTTTTCATAAAATAGAACATTACTTTGATAATTGCTTTAGCGTGCAAGAATAAATGAAGTGGAGAAATTAGTAATAAGTCAAAAGAATAAAATTGAGAATTAATCATGGTTATTGCGTGATAGAGAAGTCAGGATTAATTTAATTGCTTTGAGATTGATTGATGGTAACACGTAGAATTATTATTTATTTTTATTATCAAATCAAAGGAATAAAAGGAATGAGGCAAAATTGGAAAAGTTCAAATTGCCTTTTCATCCAGAATTTAAATAATAATTAATAATCTCTAAGATTGTCATTTACAAAACCTATATTAACAAATCGCACTTGTTTAATTAATAATTAAGTAGAGTTTAAATGAAGTTTTTGTTAATCTGAACACGTGTCAGAGTTTTGAGTAGTTTGGTATATCTATCAAACAGAACTCAAATGAGCTTTTAACAAACAATTTCGAATCCCATATAATTTTCAATCTTGAGTGTGGTTGATTTAAATTCCTTTCACTAATCAGTTAAAAATAATAATATTATTTTATGCAATTGTGTTGCAATTTCGAATATTATACCGAGGAAATTAAGTCTGTAATACAATATTGTTTTCACCAATTATTTCGATATCAATTTGTATGCAAAAAAATTATTCTTATTTTAGTTACTTTCCACTTTTATTATTGAAAGTTTTTCTTTCATAATCACTAAATTGAATTACATTTTGTGTGCATAATTTTTTATAGGCACTTCCTAAATAGGGAAACACTTTCATTCATCCTATTATTAGGATATTAAAACTATTGTAGAGAAATTTATATATAATTCTCATTTATTTTTCTTTTTTGATGGATAATAAACTGAAAATTATAAATTATTTTTCATCATAATAAAATTGCAGATATTGCAATAATGACCCAAACGACGTCGTTTGATGAACTTTAGACGACTCCAATCATAATCATGCGATTTAGCTTCTAAACCCTCCCGTAAAAATGCGCATTCCGTATCAGACACTTTCTCTCTCCTCAATCATACAAATATCTCTCTCTCTGTACTCTCCCAATCATCTTTCCAGAAATCTGCCAAAACCCTCTCTCAAATTTCGCTTCTTCTCTCATTTCACTCCCCAATCGTCTCCTCGCTTTGCCATGGCCGGAGAATCGGAGAGCCTGTACACCGTCTCCGCCGCGGACGCCGCCGAGTTCGGCTTCGATCGCTCTGAGATGTACGAAACCAAGCTCGCTGGAACCGTTGACCCCTACGACCGCCACCTTTTCCTCTGCTACAAATCTCACGAGACGTGGCCTTCACGCGTCGAGAACGATCCGTTTCCTAAGCTGATAGCGTCTGCTGTGAAAGCTCGTAAAGATGATATGAAAATCAAGGTCCGTACAAACGAAATGTTTTTTCGGAGCTTTTTATTTTATTTTAATGTTTTTTTACCTGACAGTAGATGTTTGGTAGAGTAGTGTGATTCAACCAATAGGTTTTGTGTTAGTGGTCATGGTTTGATATGTAGCTTGAAATCAATGTTTGGTTCGTACTAGTTAGTATTTGCGTGATTTAATACGGTTATATTTATAGTATATGCATTGCGATGGATTTAGAGGTGATTTTGTTCTCATATAGGTAGATCTATGTTTACTTATTTTATTTGCGGTTTATTCAATTTTTGATGGTTTAACCTGATGATGCTTTGTTGTTATAATATTTGATGATATTTGAATTGTAGACTCGCTTGAACATATGCGAAGGGGGCGATGATTTGAATTTATCGGATGGGGATGTTCTGTTTTTCCCTGAGATGATAGTGTACAGGTATGAATGAAGTTGGTTTATGATCTTTGCTTGTTCTGTAAACATAGTTATGGTGTCCTTGTGGCATTCTATGTTATTTTACCTGTATTTTAATTGCTATGTATATTGAGTTCTTTCAATTAGTTTGACTGCTGGGCATTGGGACTCTAATTGATACTTCTCGTATTATTGCAAATTACTTTTGCTTCAAATGATCTGATTGGAGAAACTGCTGCTTTTCAAATGTTGAATTGGTTCAATAGTTACGGTGTTTATGTTGCATATTATGGGGTTCTGGTCATGATTGTATTTGTATTGCCTTCTTGATTGCCTAATTTTTCATAGCTTGGAAATTGTGTTTCTTTTTGTTTACTGAAGGGGATTGAAAGAATCAGATGTTGATGGCTTTGTTGAGGATGTGCTTGTTAATGGCAAACCTTGGACAGCTGGAATACAGGAGGAGTTGACCGGTTCTTATGTATTCGTTTGTGCTCATAACAACCGAGACCGGAGATGTGGTGTTTGTGGTCCACCCCTGATTAAGAAGTTCAAAGAGGAGATTGAAGCCAAGGATTTGAAGAACCAGGTATTTGTGACTGCTTGCTCACATATTGGAGGACACAAGTACGCAGGCAATGTTATAATCTACAGTGCAGATGCTGATGGAAAAATTGCTGGTAACTGGTAAGGACTATCTATGCCTTTAATTGCTGTATTTTTTTGTTTTGTTTTTGTTTTTGTTTTTTTTTAACCTCAAACTATGAGTCTTAAGAATTCTGCTGAATGCTAAGCCAGCACTTTTGTATTTTGTTGCATTACTTGCATGTATCGTAAAATATCTTTATCATGATAATAAACGAAATCTTCTTGTGTTTTTATGCAGGTATGGCTATGTTACACCTGATGATGTCCATGAATTGCTCGATAAACAAATTGGGAAAGCAGAAGTAATTGAGCGAATTTGGAGGTTCGTGTTTTCTTCTTCATCATGGCTTGAAAATTAAGACTCCATATTCATGTTGAAGGCTGCAAGCTTGATAAAGATTTAATAATTTGACTTCTCTTGACAAATAAAATTAGATGATTTTTATTTCCCATCTCTTATGCTCGTACAAAAAGGTGCAGTGCCGTTTGAAATCATATATTTCCATAATAAAGCTCCGTTAATGTAAATTGATTGACATCTCAAAGGCGGGAAGCTGTAAATCTCAGCTCTTTTACTTGTATAACAGCATTCGTTACTACACATCTTGAAATTTAAGCTTTTAATAATGGATGATGTGGCATTTTTGCTTTACACTTATAACTAATTTAACTTTTGGTGTTTTAGAATTACCATATTAATGAGAACTGGACTTTATCATGGTTATTTGCAGGGGCAAGATGGGTGCAGTTGTTGAAGAAGCTGAAAAGGTTGAGGAACCAAAGATAGCTAATGGAACAATTGAGAAAGAGCCTCAAGAAATTAGCAACGGAAATAACACAGAAAGCGTGGGAGGTTGTTGCCAAGGTGCGAATGGATTCTCTTGCTGTATGGACGCGAACGTCGAGAAGGAAACAGGTAAGAAAGAAGTGGGAGGACTCTCTTCCTGGATGGGGAAATGGGAGCAACGTCAAATCCTTACAACTGTTGCTGTGGTGGGTGCCGTTGCTGCTATTGCCGTGGCTTATGGTGTTTACCGCCGAGCAAGGTAAATTGTGTTACCCTAATCTTGAATAAGAAGTTGCAGGCCCTGATTTTTGTAGAGATGCTCAAGTATATGAATAGCTCTCTGAATCCCACATGATGCAAATTAAAGACTAGTTATAGTATCTAGTTACTTGAGATTTAATATACTCCTACGATTGGTTGGTTTGAAGTTTGAACTGCTATCCACTACTATTTTGTTACGAAGAAAAGGATGGCCGATTATAGTAATTGAAGCGCGACAACTTGTGTCTTGCTGGGAATAAATGAACACTTTCTCCCTGACCTGTTTGTGTTGTTGCTTGATCGTGTTATCGTCGTTTTTATACTGTGTTTATGCTTTTTTTCAAATTGCTGCTTGCGACGTGTAAGAACAAATTCATTATCTTATCTCCATTGTTGCTGAATAGCATTGTTCGTTGTTGAATGATAGTATATGTGTTTATTATGTGTATATGTTTGCATGATAGTATTTTCATGACCAATATATTGTTTGTCGGAATGTTGCAACTAGGGGTGTAATCGAGTCAATATATTGTCGGGTTTTAGCTGGATTGAGAAATTGAGGCTCGATTTCAACAGTTTCAAAGGCTCGATAAGGCTTGCAGGCTTTATCGAGTTAGTTATCACTGAGTTCGAGTTTGGAATTTTTTCTTGAGTTGGTCCTGAGTTTCTTGCGAGTTGCTTCAACTCGATTATGCCTCTAGTTGCAAGCTAGATATTATACTTTGCCGTTTTCTTGCACAGCAATTGTTCATCATCATGTACGCATATTATTCTTGCTTAGGTATTGGGAAATCTTATATGTATGGTCAGGATTTGAGCAATGATTGCTTGACAAAATGCAAGAATCTACAATGTAGTATATATAATATCCCCTCCGTCCCCAGCTGAATTTGCCTACTTGTTATTTCGTTTTGTCTCAACTGAAATTGCTAGTCCATAAATGACAAAAAAAAATTTACATTAATATCCCTATATTTCAACATTATTACAAAAATGTCATCAAAAAATACATATGATTTGATGTGTATATCATTACAAAAATGTCATCCAAAAAGTGCATATTCACTTGAGTTAACTGCATTTTCTTAACCTCCGTGTTCGGTCAACGTAGGCAAGTTGAGCCGGGACAGAGGGAGTAATAATTTAAAAGTACGTTATTTGGAGAACTGTCCAATTTTCTTACAAAGGTGGGAATATTGTATTTTATTGTTTTTATTATGTATCAAGTTATATTAATTAATAATATTATTTGATACATGTGGTGTATTACATAAATATGGGATCTTTGTGTGCAAGAAAATGGGATATACCGATGTAGCCACCATTAAACTAACATAATAAATCTAAATCTAAAACACCACTCATGATCTGGGTTGTGAGTTGAAGAATATGGAAGTGATTTATATTTGCAAAAGCTCAAGACAGTGGATTTCACTAGCATATCAACATATTGCCACGAGTTTCATATATTAACTCTAGCAATATCTTTCATATATTATTTTGGCTTTGCTTTTATTTAACTTCAAAATGTGGCTTAATTCTCGATTTATCAATTTTAAATGTCTTTAAAGATTTCCAAACTCAAATTGCAAAAACACAACTTTTGTCCCCTAACATTTTATATGTCATTCACACTACATCTTTTATTTAACAAATCGAATAACATTTCGTTAAATAAGATATTTATCAATACAAAATAAAAAACTACAAATGCTATTAATCCCAAATAAAATGTTGAAGCTAACATTACACCTTTAAACAAAAAGTAGGTGCAAAAAATTATTCATTCCCCAAACTCATCCACTAATCCACTACCTACCTTTTCTTTTTACACAAAAGAAGAAAACAAAACACAAACAATCATTAAAACCCTAATCCCTACAATCCTAGTTTGAATCAAATAACAAACATGATACATGACTAAAAAAAACATATCATGTCCTAAGTTTGGCAATCATCTCCTCCACCATTTGAACTGAAGTCCCACCCCTTTCTCCTCTATCTATCTGTCTCATAACCTTTTTCAACACCCCATTCTTCCATTGCTTAGCCCTCGACGACGACGAAGACGAGCCACCTTCGTTTTCACAGTCTCTGAGCAATAACAACAAAGCTTTCGCCCTCTTTCTTGCAAGCCATGTACCATCAATACTCAGCTGCAATAACCCCGCCATTGCCCCTTCCCTCAATATCATCACTCTATATCGCTCCCGACAACTTCTGCATATCATCAACAAGATCCCGGCGGCGTGCTCCCGGCATGCCGTCGTGCCCTCCTCCACCGCCTCCACCAGCACCGCGATCAGACCCCCTGTTTCGCAAGCCTAATGTCACACATGATAAATGTGATCAAAATAATGCCATTTGTGTGAAACAAAAAAGTAGTATCTTCTCATCAAAACACCTAACTTTATTCTATTTCTATAAAAGATGCCTTTATCCTTTTATACGTAAAAAGAGTCCATAACAACCATTTTGCTTAAGGGTGTGACTATATACACTGCAAAAATACTAAATACACAGTTACACACCCAAAAATTGTAATTTTATACCTTATAATTTTAAAAAAATGCAATGTATTTAGTAAATTTTGGAGTGTATTTAATCTCACTTTTTTTAACATCCGATTTCTATTAAAACCTAAGACTTTTCAAATTCAAGTGAGGCATGACCAAAAATACCAAAGTTATATCCACGTGCAAAAAGACTAAACTACCCTTAGTGTTCAAAACAAAATAATGTTTTCTCGTTAGAGTTGCTCGATTTCTCGAGCATTCGAAGTTCCAGAAATCCACCAACATAACTTTATTTCATTTTCCATTTTCCATTTCATTAAAAAAGAAATTTATTTATCCTATTATATGTTAAAAAACAAAAGGCAAAAAAAAAAAAAAAAAAAAACCCAAAATAACCGTTCTGTTTAATAATACCTGGTTTAAAGCAACTTCAGATGAAGAAACAATAGATTCCAACAAGGCCATAGCCTTCTCCACCAACTCCGACGACTTCTCCGACTCGTATATCACTCGCACCGCCGCCACTAACCCGCCGGAGACCACCATCAACGGCACGATCTGCGGAGCAGTCGAGAGGTTATGCAATGTGGATAAGATATCAAACTTAGCTTGGTATCCAACATTCGAATCCAACAGTTCCAACAGCGTTTCAATCGCCCCAGACGAGGCGATTCCGGGCTTATTTCCGGTGCAAGAAGAGAGGATCAGAAGAGCTGCTAATGCCAGCTCCGTTAACGGCTCATTCCGCCATTGAAGGACCTTCAGGATAGCTGGTATGGCCCCTGCTTTCACCATCAAAATCTTGTTCCTGAAGAAGAGAAAATGCAGGTCAGGTGTTTGTGAAATTGTCTGTGAGAGTGTGTGTGTGTGTCTGATGACTGACCTTTCGCTGCCAAATGCGAGGTTGAGAAGAGCGAAGAGGGAAGCTTCAATGGAGTCGTAGTGTTGAGTGTGGAGCATGGAGATGAGTGGAGAAACGGCGCCGTTTTGTGCGAGGGTTTGCTTCTGCTTGGAGGTGAGGTTTGCTATCTCTCTTGCTGCGAGGATTTGGGAGTCTCGTTCGCCGAGGAGAAGGGCTTCTTCTGCCATGGCTGAGTCTCTGCAAGTTTTGAGCCCAATTTGGCTCTGAAATCTTGATTGTGTGTGTGAGAGAGAGAATGGTGTGTGTGTGTGTGTATAATATGTATATGTAGAGTTTGATGATGAATAGAGTGATTGCTTCAAGATTATGCAAACTTTTTTTTTTTTTTTTCTTTTTTGCTTTTTTCTGGTTTTTTAAAGTTTTTTTGTATTGTTTGAGTTGGAAGCAATGGGCTATTCCCTCTTCACCTTTTGGTAACTACCTTGAGTGGATGTATGCCTTTGGTTGATTATTTACCTTTCTTTATATAGAAATAAGACATGTAGTAAATGTGGTTTTGAAGTTTTGTCATGATTTAATGAATATAAATTAATCAAGGATTTATAATTTAAAATTGGAAAGAACATCAAATTAATTTAATGTACATTTGTTTCATAATAAGTGTTGTTTTGAAGTTGTTTTGTCATGGATTAAGGAACATAAATTTGGACAAATATAACTTTAACTAATCAAGAAATTTACAATTCAAAATTGGAAAGAGATTCAAATTAGTTGGATAAAAAAATACTATACTTCTTTTTATAATAAGTGTCGTTTTAAAATTTTTGTCATGTATTTAAAAATCATAAAAGTTGGACAAATATACACTTGACTAATCCAGAAATTTGAGATTCAAGATTTGAAAGAGAATCAAATTAGTTCCATAAAGAATATCATATTAACGCAAAAACTCATGTGAGACGGTTTCACGAATAGTTACTGTGAGACGGAACTCTATCACCTACAAACAACATGTGAATTGCAGGGTTTGGGTTGTGGGTGATCCGTCTCACATAATGCAATAAAAATTCATGAGACGGTCTCACAACAGACTTACTCTCATGTTAAATTCCTAAATTTTCGTTAAGGAATACTAATATAGATAATATGAGAATAAAATTGCATGAAAATTTAAAACGACACTAGTTTGAAGTAGAATTTAAATTTTAGAACGACACTTATTTTAAAATAAAGGGTAACAAATTGTAAATTTTTTTGCCACGTCAATTTAAAAGTTTCATATTGCATAGTTTTGACGGTTAATTTAAATTGTTAATGAAAATTGCTGCCAAAATTACAATAGTTTTCACAGTGAAACATAGAAAAAAGGATCTCACTTGCATTTGCAATAATGGAGTGTTTTAAGTTTTAAAATATATTATCACATTCTAAATTTACTTATGTGTTTAATGTACGTACGTAAAAAGTATATTAAATTTTATCATTCATTAATATATGTTACAAATAAAATATGATATTATTATATATGTGAGTATTAACTAAGAAACAAAATTAAAATATTGAGGAGATCACGTGTGGACGTGTGGTTCAACTGCAGATGAGATCCACTTGAGAATGTGTCACTCATCATCATTCATGCCCATCACCATTTATATACAATATTATACTAATCTATTAATTATTATATTTCACCTAAACTAAATTTAGATTTTTTTTACGTTGGTTTAATATTATATCTCGTATTGTATATTATTGACACATATCAAACATAAATGATTAGGAATAATGAGAGAAAATTCCATTCATATGATATATGTGTGCTTTTGACCGATATGCAAGATATACATAGTACCAAATTAAAGTGAGAAATTTATATTATGAGCATAAAACTTTACGTTTTCACGTAAATAAATTGAGAGCTAATGATTACAATAAGTTAGAGAACTGAAAGAAGAGTTTTTGTTACATAAAAAGAGTATATAAAATCGTTTTACGAATATAATTTTATGAGACAAAATTATAGTATCCATAATCATATTCAATCTCTATTTAATTGTAAGTTATGAATTCCTACTTAATTTATTACAAATATTTTATTTTAATTTGCATTTCATCAAATATAGAATTCACATTTATTTTTCATCGATCATTCCCTTTTAATCCAATAATATTGGATATTGAATCAATGGCCTAGATATAAATGAGGGTTTTCTACCACTCAAATCTCTTTGGATGCAAAGATCTGTTGTGACTGTTTTTTTTTTTTTTTTTTAATGCGATTTTTGCTTTTATTAAAAAAAACGAAATAAATTGAATGGATCAATTAATTCAGATGAGAAATATCATTAAATTCATGCAAAAAAATCATTTCTAGTAGGGATATGGTGATGGGCCCAAAAATGAGAAATATCATAAAACAAAAAACAAAAAAAAAACATGGCTTATCACTTATGTGTCATGTGGTCCAAACTCAGAAAATGGTGAATTCAATATAAACACCGAAAGCATCACTCAATATAAATTTTATTTATTATCTTATGAGCACTCATCATATGCAGAGTAATAATATTAAATTTATTGTATGGATAAAATGAAAAGCAATATATATAGAAACTTAATATAAATAAGGGTTAATTACATAGAAACTTGAGAATTTTGGGTCACGTTGTAACTTAAATTCAACCAAAAATTTGTAAGTTTTTATGTAGTTATTAACCTAAGAATAAATTATTCAAGTTGAGAAAATCCATGCCAATCTTAAAAATGTTGTATGGGTTCTAGAATTGACCATTGATTTATACATCACATGCACAACCATTAAAGTCAAAATAAACTATTTGATACCACACATGATTGTTCTCTTTAAACCTCATTTCAAATCGATTTGATAAAACATAATAAATAATTTAAACATTCCTTTTCCTTTATCAAAGTGAAGGTTTAGTAGGAACTTGAGTTTGACAAGTAGGAAAAAAAATTTAACTATTTAGGCCAACTTGCATATAATTATTTCGATGGGTAATCAAACAAGATCAAACCCACTATGAAAAATTCGCTAAAATATTAAATAAATTTAAATTAAAACAATAATAAATAACTATGAATCTGTTTTAGTACAAAATCATTATTCACTTTTCCAAAATGCCACTATAAAAATAGATTTTCTACTCACTATTCACCAAGGGTAATATAGACATTTCACACTACATCGAAAATCGTGAAGAAAGAGTAGCCGTTATCCGTTAGTAAAAGTAGGAAATATCTCAGCTTTTTTTCTCAAGCATTTATACGGCGGATAATCCTCTATCTTGAAGCCATTTCCCAATGGCAGTTGCCATTTCTAACAATTTTTCTTTAGTGTCAGTACTTTGAATACTGCCCCAAACCCACCACCCTTCTAAACTGTGGGCCCCATGGCCCCGTCTGAACGACCTTTCTTAACTTTGATGGTATAATTTCGAGCCGAGTCGAGTACTGTCAGGTTCGAAGTGGATTCTAAAACTCTCGAACTTGACTCGAATTCAATCGAACTTATTTTTTTAATCTCAAGCTTGACTCGAAACATAACTTGATAAGCTTGAGGTTGGCTCGGTACTTGGAAAATATTTATAAAAAAATTGAAATTTGAAAATTTAATGTAAAAAATTGAATTATTGAGGACGAAATTATGAATTTAACATATATTCGGATGTGCTGATTACGCTCGATTAGGCTCGTGACCACATTCTCTATAGGGCCCTCTTATCTCTACCTTCTCCGAGCTCGGGTTATGGAAGAAGGAACCAAGAAGAGGGTATCAGCAACAACTGGTTTTATTACGGGACAGCTCATGATGTTCATATCAATCTATTATGCGCCTCTGCATCTAGCATTGGGTAGACCTCATACAATAACTGTCCTAGCTCTACCATATCTTTTGTTTCATTTCTTCTGGAACAATCACAAACATTTTTTTGATTCTGGATCTACTACCAGAAATTCAATGCGTAATTTCAGCATACAATGTTTATTCCTGAATAATCTCATTTTTCAATTATTCAACCATTTCATTTTACCAAGTTCAGTGTTAGCCAGATTAGTCAACATTTATATGTTTCGATGCAACAACAAGATGTTATTTGTAACAAGTAGTTTTGTTGGTTGGTTAATTGGTCACATTTTATTCATGAAATGGCTTGGATTGGTATTAGTCTGGATACGGCAAAATCATTCTATTAGATCGAATAAGTACATTTGATCCAAGTACTAATATGCTCGACTTGAGATTGAAAGCTACTCAAGTAGCTCTGCTTGACTATTTTCGAGCTGAATTCAAATTTTTTTCGAGTCAATCTTGAGTTGCTCACAAGTTGTATTATCTCATTCACACCCCTGGTATAGACAAGACAAGGGTAGTATGGTTATTACTCTTCTTTCATCATCCTTTGTAGTGTGATGAGCAATTTGAATATTTGCTTGGATTCTTGATGAGATGTATCATTGGCTATGAAAGTGTGAACCTCATTTCTTATTGAGACAACACTCTGGCCAGATACTTTCTTCAATTGCTTCTCTTCCACCATTTTTCTAACTTGAGCTGCATTGTCCCACTTCTCATCAACTGCATACATGTTTGATAGCAGTACATGGTGTCCGGCTTTGAAAGGGTCTGACTCGAGCAGTTTCTTGGCCGCGATTTCCCCCATCTTCGTGTTCTGAAATATCCGACACGCGCCAAGAAACGCGCCCCATATATCAGCCCCGATGGGTCCCACCATTCGGTTGATCAATCCCATTGCCTTTTCCAGCTCACCAACCCGGCCGATTAGGTCTACTAGGATCGCATAATGCTTGTGATCCGGTGTTAGGTTGTAGTCGTTCACCATCACGTTGAAGATCTCGATTCCTTCTGTGATTAGACCGGCATGGCTGCAAGCGGATAGTATGGACAGAAATGAGACTTTGTTAGGCGTGATTGATGGATTCTTGATCATCTGATTGAACAACTCGAGGGCTTCGTGGGCCCTCCCGTGAAGCCCGTATGCTGACAACATAGAGCTCCATATGACAACATCTCTGTCGTTTATTTGTTGGAAAACTGCAATCGAACCATCCAAGCTACCACATTTTGCATACGATTCTATAAGCGAAGCACGAAAGAAAGAATTAGTGTCTAGGCCATATTTGATAGTGAATCCATGGATGCAACTAGTTACCTGAAGAACACCTAGTTCAGAACAAGCTGTCAAAATCTCAACCAAATCGAAACCATCAGGTTCAAGATTATTAGCCAACATATCATGGAAAATCTCAATGGATTCAAATGTCTTTCCATTTTGAACACATCCATGCAACATAGCTGAATAACAAACAGAGTCTTTGTTAGGCATATGATCAAACACCTCGATTGCTTCATTAGGCGAAGAGCAGTTCATGTACATGTCGATTAGAGCTGTCGAAACAAGAATATCTGAATCTAATCCTTTCTCTATAGCAAGTTCATGAATTCCTTTCCCCTGCTTTAAATCATGAGTGGCTTCACATGCTTGCAAAGCACTAAACAGAACAACAACGTTGGGCTCGATTCCTCTAGCTACTATCTCATCGAAAAGATCAAGTGCTTTGTCACCATGCCCATGATGAGCATAGCAAGAAAGCATAGAGCCCCACGAAATCACATCTTTCGCTTCCATTTTTGAAAACAATCTCATAGCAGCATTCACTGAACCTGTCTTTGCATACAAATTCAACAAAGCATTAAACAAAGATAAGCCATAGTCAATTCCCACCCTGATCATGTAGCCATGAATGCTTCTACCAACTCTTAAGTCTAACAACTTTGCACACGCAGATACAACACTAACGAGCGTGATAGAGTCGATTTCAACGTCCTCAGCCATCGCCATTCGAGCAAAGAATTCAAGCGCGTTTATAGGCTCGCCATTCTGCTCGTACCCCGTAATGATTGTAGTCCACAAAACCGTATCCGGTTCAGGATATTCTTCAAACACCTGCAGCGCATCATCCATTTCGCCACATTTTGAATACAGTTCAATCAAAACTGATCCAACAAACATGTTTCCACCACTCTTCTTGACAATCCCATGAATTGCCTTCCCAAAATCAAGTGCTTTTAGCCCAACACACGCTTTCAGAGCTGTGTGTACTGTATAAAGATCCGATTTTCTAGAAGAAAACAAATGAGAAAAAAGCAACAACGATTCTTGGTATTGTTTGTCTCTGCAATAGCATTTGAGGATGCGGTTCCACATACAAACAGTTCTCTTAGGAGTTTCATCGAACAGTTTGCGAGCAATTCGAAAATTAGTAAATTGGGCATAGAGATCGATCAGTTTCGCTGCAAAGAAATTGTTGTGAGTTAAACCAGCTTTGATGGTGATAGAATGTAGTTGGATTAAGCATCTGCCATTCTTACACGCTTCGAAGAATTTGACGAGTGTATCACCAGTTATCATGTCCCTTTTCTTCTCATTTTTGTAAATAATTTTCTAAATATCGTATTATATAGCAGGAAAAACATAAATTAATATATCACCATGGGATTGTGATACCACTTACCAACTATTAAAATAAAAAAAACATTTTTAATTCATTATAAGATAGATACAACACTATCTTTAACGAAAATGATACCCAATCATGATTAATTCTCTGAAATTTATATTCCATGATTTAATTATATTTGAAATGCATTTCATAATATAATAATGAAAAATAGTAATCTTTGTTATGTAATAAAAGAATAACTATTTGAGAACATGTGTGATACTAAAGTGAATCCATTTTTCAGCTAAAAAATATTATTTATTTTTTAATTTTAGTTAATTCACTTAATAAATCAAAATATTTTCAATCAGTGTTATTTGTAATTACTCACTCCTCTCAAAATAATGACACTTTATTATGACAATATGAATGCATCACAATTATACTACAAATAAATTATTTATCAAATCAATCTAAAAGTCTTGGCATAACAATTTCAAAATAATATTAATATTATTAATAAAAATATTTAATTTCTTTTGTTTCCTAAATCAATATACTATGAAAACATTGTTTCCATGATACATCACTATCTAGCATTATGTAATGGAACCAATTGGAATTATATCATGAAATTTATGACATTAAGCCCACAAATAAATAAATAAAGCCCAATAACTGGACTAGGCCCAACAAATATGGGCCCGTTCAAAGGTTTGCCCTCTTCCCCATTAAACGAAAAAAATAAAATAAAAAAAATAAAAAAACCAGTGTAGAAAAAATGGTGGAGGAGCAACGGCGGAGCAGGAAGAGGAAAAGGGGTGGCCGCCACAGAGGAAAGAGTATCTCCGGCGAGGTCGCCGCCACGAATAATGAATCTTCTTCCGTCACCGAATCTTCTGGTTCTGGTTCTCTCATCAAGAGCAGCTCAAAATCGAATTCATCTTTCCTAGACAAAGTACGAGCTCTTAATTCTAGTAATTTATGAAACTTAGGTTTATTATTTTGGTTTATTTGTGTTATTTTACACTTTTTCGTTGTTTAGATGAAAGCTAGGTTATCAGGAGGTTATTTCCGCATGATCAATGAGAAGCTCTACACTTGCAGGTATTATTACTCGCTGTTTTTTTTTTTTTTATGATAATTTTGTTTGAAAGTGGAATTTACATCTGAAGTTTGATTTTTCTTTGGTACACAGTGGAGATGAAGCTTTGAAATATTTTAAAGAGGATCCATCATTGTTCAATGTGGTATGTTTTCTTTGATTATGCAATTGTATTGTATTAATCCAATTTTAGCTCGTTGTTGTGAGTGAACATTGCGATTTCCTATTTCCAAACCATCTTCAACTTGAGTTTTAAGCTTTCGTTTGTTGCTAGACGGTTATTGTGCATTCGAACTTTAGCATGGTTGATAAGTATCTTTAGATCATATTTATGCTGGTGCTGTCTGTTCTTGATGAATGGTTGAACGAATTAAGATCCTATGCAATATGATTTGAAGCAATAATATCTACTTTGCATGTTAATCTTCTAGTAAATTCAATCGGTCGAGGATTACATGAAACGAGTATAAAGCTATTTTTCTACTGTCCTAGTATGCTCAAGTCTTTACCAGGAATGCTGTTTGATTACATGGCTTGGGCACAAAGCTAATCTTTTTACAGTGATTAGTGCATATGTGTAGCTTAGTTTTGAATATTTCTTCCGATTATATCCAGCTCGTTTTGATTAGTGCATAATGTTTGTATGTTTTACCAGTATCATTCTGGATACCAATCGCAAATGTCACTTTGGCCTCAACAGCCAAATGATATTATCATAAAATGGATAAAGAGTCGAAGCCCTTCTTTAGTTGTTGCAGATTTTGGTTGTGGTAAGAACCCTTAAGCATTACCTAGATGAACAATATTACTTTTGCTCACCGTTAACTGAGTAAATCTCTATGCTTTCTGACTTATTCAGGGGATGCATGCCTTGCTAAAAGTGTGAAGAATAAAGTGTTCTCCTTCGATCTTGTCTCGAATGATCCTTCAGTAATTGCATGCGATATGTCCCATGTATGTTCCCACCTTTTTCCTATTCTTTATCTGCTTTCGAAATATAGTTTTAACTAGAACTATCACGAAATAAGAACATTTTGATGATGATAGTGTTTTCACTGTGACATGCAGACACCGCTCGACTCTTCATCAGTGGATATTGCTGTCTTTTGTCTCTCACTTATGGGAACAAACTTCCCTAGTTATCTTAAGGAAGCAAATCGGGTTCTTAAGCCTCGGTATGCATTACATATTCTCTTCCTTTTTTAAACCTCCATTTTGTTCATATCTTTTAGTTCATAAACCAATTTTCATTCTCGTTCTACAGTGGGTGGCTTTTAATAGCTGAAGTGAAAAGCAGATTCGATCCCACTACTGGAGGAGCGGACCCGAGTCAGTTCGTTAAAGCCATATGTGAACTAGGATTCACCTCGACATCCAAGGTCTCGACATTTTCAGTTTTACTCCCTCTTTATCGAAGGCCTTTACGATTCTTGCTAAGAGTTATTGTTCTGTGCAGGACTTCTCCAATAAAATGTTTATACTGTTCTACTTTCAGAAAAAGGTTTGATGCTTTTATATCGACGTGTGCTTAAACTCTCTCATTGTAGCTCTTATACCATGTTACAATGCAATATATCACGACAAGATTTGTGTTAACAGGTTTATATTCTTCTCTGCAGGAGAAACAAAAAACTAAGGGCATTGAGTGGCCTGAGTTGAAACCTTGTTTATACAAGCGTCGTTGAGCTTTCGTTCAAGTTGTTTGTGATCGTGGTTTTATCATTGCAATTCATTACTTATCATTGAGGGAAGTTCAATTTTGTAAGTTCAGTGTAGAAAGGATGTAGAGGAAGTAATATAAGATGCTACTTATTTGATAGTAGACAACATTACATATACTTCTCTGGCAACTGTGGCATTTCTTTAATGTTTGTGTTTGATCAACAGACTTGAACATATTTTTGTGTTTCATGAAACGTAAAGCTTGATTTGTGCCCAATAAGTAGAGAAGAAAAAAAGTTAAAACAAGAGTAAAAGATCAAATTATTTGAGTTTGATTTGATTAAAGTACATTACGGTTTTTTTTTTAATTAGGAAAAAGTACATTCAGAAAAATGTGATTGGCTCGACTTGGATGCCTTTGACACATCACACGACAATGACCAATTGAACCCTTTTTAGATCTTAGCATTTTCACTCCCAAAAAAAAAAAAAGGAACTTAGTATTCAAGTTAAGGTTCTTGACTGTAAAAATTCAACAAAACTGTAAGATTTATCAGATACAGTAAATAGTTCGAACCAATTTCTAACCAACTGATGCAAATAATTAGTAAATGCCACCACAGTTGAAGATCTCTAGACAACCATAAAGTTCTGAACAATAACCTATTATTCTCAAAATTCAACTTTAATCAAAACTCAGGCTTCAAGTTGTCATTCCAATGAAAATCTTTCAAACCGACTAATGTTCCTAAATGCATAGTCGAAAGGCATCAATATACACGAATCATTGTATGAGTAACGACTGGATGATCCATCGTGCCACTAAGTGATTCTTCAGATGCAGTATGATACAAGTAAAGGTAGAACTCTATACGAACTAAGCCTCCCGTGAGCTATACGGAGCTTGATTTGATAAAAGCTTGGTTAATGAAGCTTGACAATATTCGATTCGTTAGCTTGTGAGCAGGATTATTAGTAAGCTGCTCCATTCTTTTCAAGGTAAAGAGAAGCAATACTCACAGTGCAGATCAAGATCAATCTCTAAATCACACCTTCTTAGCAGTTGCATAGTTTATCCATGGTCTCAGAGATGGTTGATTTATCAACATCGTATATAAATCTCTCACCAACTCAAATCCCGATAAGTGTAGGAGGAAAGCAGGAAGAAAGAAGCCAATGAGACCAAGAACACTAGCTATTGATACAGCAAGGAGCTCCTTCATCACATCATACCTTTGAAGAAAAAAGCCATAGCTGAAAGTTGATCAGAAGAAAACGTTGGTTTAAAGAACTATATTCAACACACAAAGAGCGGACCTTGAGAGGAAGGTGGAAGCCAACAACTTGCATATCAGTTTGTACCCAGCAGAGGTGGTGAGGTTTGATGTAATACAGCAGATCAATAGCAGTGTAGCAGGATAGATCATTGCAGCATAACTTGACAATCCTGAGAAGATCGTCACAACAATTACATATTTGTATATGAAGTGTAGCTTCACATTTTATGATGTGGAGATTCTCGAAATTTTTACCAGGAAGCTTCCTCTTGAGGAGCAGAAACAAGAGAAAAACGGAGAGGATAGCTGTGAATGATGTTGAGAGTGCCTGACCATATATGCAAACGGGTAAAATCACCATAACATTAAAATGCACAAACTTTCATTTACTTAAACATAATCAGATACAATAATATATACCAGCCCCTTTGCTCCAAGGTTGAATCTAGAAACTGAAAGCCAGTCCAAAAAGGCATTTAAAGCAATGGCACCTGCACTGACTAAAAAAGGTCCCGTTCCATCTCCAAAGGCATAAAAAACCGCAACTAGTATGTCTCTAGCAAAGAAGAACGGTGCACCATATGAATCTGAGCACAAATAGCTGTATCAGAAATTTTTTATCTGATACTTAGCATATGTATGGATGGTTAAACCAGAAACATTCTGCTCCTTAACAAGTCAATTCAAAAATCTGAAAAAGATATCTTGGTACTCACAAGCACAAAAGAGAGTAGATACTAGAGCACAAGCTGTTGAATCAAATGCAAAACGTTCGAACACAACATGGATGATTGGCCCTGCCAAGATGCGCATGATGGAAAAAGTGGGCAGGAGAAGCACCTGCATCATAGGCAAGTATAAAATGAATTAAAGATGCAAACCTGCTAATTTTAACACTTTGATTGTAGAGAGTTGAGTTGCTTATTACAGTGTGTTACTGTGGATCCACATAACTCTATGCTTTATTTTAATTTGCGGAAGAAGTGTCCCAGAGTTTCTCGTGATAATTATGCTAAGATGTGGTTACTATTATAAGTGATATGTAAAAGAGGGTAGAGTCTCAAATACTAACCATGCAAAGCAGCAAAGCTCCTTCTAGATTGTCCACTAAGCTTTCCCATGATGATGTCTACCATGAAATAAAACATTGAGAAAATATAGAAAAAGAAGTTGAACAAAAAACATATCAATTAAAAAGAAGGAATGTGATTATAACCATGATGTACCTTCACAAGTTTGCTGAATGTAGGCACAAGAGGCAGTATAATAATGCTCGAAAGAGCACCCAATGGTGCCATGACCAGAAGATATGCATCTGAAATGCAGTCAATGACAAATTAAGACATGTGGCAGTCAAGTCGATGGATAAAAAGTCTTTCAATTGATACATAATCTTAAGATAACACTTTTCCAATATGCTAACTGCATAGCTCGTGGTCAACCAACCAAGTGGCCTACGGGAATACACACACAACACACAAATTCAAAATGCAGAATGACTTCGCCTGGTTAAGTATATCCAATGTTCACTACAGTGATTATTCCATGCAATATATTTGCTAGCAGATGCTTGCGTCTGAACAAGAGCCCCTCGTTTGTACCATCACAAAAAGACTTGGAAGTATAAGATTATACTCTTCATCTATATTTCTCTTTAACTTGCTTGCTTGAATATTTTATCCTCATGACCCTCTAACTCTAACAAAGTATTCATCTTGTCAAGTGCTCGGACCTTTTTTTTCCCCCTTGCATGTGTGTTTCACTAGACATCAAAACCCACACCATTGAAACATGGAAGATTTCGCTCAAGGGATTTGAACTTCTTTACCAATACAAGATGACCAAGAGATTATACACACACCCATAGACATGTTTTAAGTTGATAAGTAATCTCTAAAGTCTAACTAGGAATTGCATCCCTAAATTACTTACACGAGAGACCGGCAGCAGCACCAGGAATAAGAGATGCATAACAAAGGTCAGTAAAAGATGCAATTTGTGCCAAGCCCGAACTTACAGTTGCTGGGAGCAACAACGAGAAGAACTGCACCAAAAATTCAAAAGAGAGAAGAACAGAGGAGTTAGCGACGCATCTATGACTGACGTCTGGTTAAGTAAAGTTACCCTATGACCTAAAGGCCTTGAGCCTGCACCTCATAAACATCTCCACTTTTTAGGATGTTAATAAATGAATCTGGAATAATATAAGACCATCCTCTTCTGAGCGCAATCACCTGATATTACGTATGATTTTCCACAGGGAATAAGTCAGAAACAATAGAAATGTACATATCATGGCTTAAAAAGCTTTATATAATTTAAAAAAGCTAAAAACAAAATCAAGAACTATAATTCCTCAGTAGAGAAACTCCGAGAAAGGGAGTAGAAACACTCAATAGAAAAGTTAGACCTGGATGACCCACTGGAAGAATAATCCTAGAGAAACTGCATATGAAAGAAGTTTTCCACCTAAAGAAAGAAATAGGAAATATATGAGCAAAATTTGTATAGACTATTAAAGTAGCTACCGATCATTTTCCTTACTGACCAGTAAGGTAAGCATTCTGTTGTTGGGTAAAGGTACAAAAGAGACACTGCAGTGATTTTTAAACTATGTTAGTATCAAACAGATACATAATTTGGATAGCGTTATTGGTCAAGAGAGAGAAACAGTTTGATCTGAAATATGAGAATCGGTAATCACTTACAGCAACAATCAGGAGTGAGCTGGATAAAGCAGGACTAATGGAAGGAAGAGCATCATTTCCTTCTGCACTGATTGGGTAGGGGGAGGAGCGTGTCGTTAAATGCTGGATAATTACAAGCTGGACAAAAATATTAAGAATTTAACATACCTCATATATCCAAAGCCAAGTCCAACAGGACCTGCAAGGACTATGCATGGTGTCATAATTTTCAGCTGAAAAAGGAAACACAAATAGAAAAGCAATTAACGAAAACTGATGAAAGAACCAAGACCATTTTTAAGAAATAATTCCAGAGAAATAGATTTGGACTGGGAGCTGCTGGGATGATTGCTAGAAAGCTGAGTGATTGTACAATATCCAAAAAGAAGAAGACCATTAGGATTATATGCTACAAGGGTGCAGCTATGAGGGAATAAAGTAAAGTACAAAGATACATGGAAAGGCTTTTACTTAAGTTTTGCATTTCCACTCAAAACTGAAGATTAAGTGTGAGGCAATTGGTGCTTCCATAGTCCTAAAATCACGATCATTACCTGCTCTGCAGCTATTTCTCTTATGATTTTTCCTTCTGCCAGGATCCACAAACTGTGAGGTGATGCCATAAAAATGCAGCAGTGAGCAAGGTGCATAAATATGAATTATGACGCAGTGAATAACTAAACTTGTAGTAACTTCTTCCTCACAGTATTATTCATCTTACCCCGGTGCATAAACATGAATTATGAATTCTGGGAAGATAAAAACAAGAGCAGCTGCTAAACCTCCTACCTGCATGGCATCAATAGCAGTCATGCACATGGTTATAAGTTTAAAGAACGCACATTGAATTGTCAATAATGTGAACCAGCATACCAGAAACATAATGGCTGTCAGATGTTGAAGTAGCATCTTTCCACGCTCCTTTGGAATTTTACTGATCAATTTTCAGTTTCATAATAGCCAAAAGCAGTGAACTACATTAAGTATCCTCAAAAATAGGAGCAAATATTTAGTTTGTTGAACTTAAAGTTTTCACAAAATTGGACTTCTAATAGGGTAGGGCCGTAATTCTAAATACATGATTGATATTCCCAATCAAAAGTTGTTGTATGGTCTATTTATCTCAATGAAGGAAGAGATACATAATAGACACGCATAAACTTCAATGATTCCATTATCAAAAAGGAAAGGATGGTATTTGTATAGGGCTTCAAAGTATAAAGTTTTTGAAAAACCTTTGGGGATCAAAATTTGGGCAGATAATTAAAACCTAAAACTGGGACACCATGAAAAACATATATAAGACGGACAACAACAAGAATTAAGGAGGATGTATTACCTTAACGTGGTGGACATAATAATATGGATAGGACCATTTACACCTGCCACAAACAGTTAGTGCAAAGTAAATGTTGTATCTTCAGAGAAGCTGGAAATTTAACTTGACATTCATCGTTGAACTTTCAACATCTATGCGACAATAGTCGGTTTCATAAGAGAACCTTCCCTATGACAGCTAATAACATTTATTGCATTCAAATTCCATTAATCATGCATTCCGATCACATAGTCGGGGAATAGCAGAAGAGTATGTAAACTCTCAAGCAACACAACCAATAAATTCATTGACCACACTGTACGAGGTGAAACAATAATGACTAACCGCCAAGAAGCGATGACGAGAAACCAGGCAAAACCCAAGCATACCTGAAATGTTACCAATTAAAGTCATGTAAGAGTTACCATTTTCCAACTGAAATACAATAACAGTCCACAAGCTAACTAATGAAATATACAGTACTTGAAAGCTGTCGCAACGGGACCAACACCAAAAACTGAAGCCATTGTAACCTCTCTAAGTAAACCCTACAAACATCCATGCAAGCAAAATCATTCTCAGAATACAGTGACATATACTGACACCAGAAACAAGAACAAAAGCAGCACATCAGAAAAACTTGCTAAGAATCACCGTAATCTTGCTCGTAAGAGTAGCCACTCCAATCCATGTAGCAGAACTTATCGATACATCTCCTGTACAACAATTACAGCTTAAATCATCCAAAACGTGATCGCATAATGCAATTTCAAAAATCAAACAAAAAAAGGTTAGATAGCAAATATACGCACGAGAGGGTACTGTAATTTCACAGTGCGACAAATCCGCCTCATGCGGCGGCGAACTCGAATGATTTTCTGCACAATGCGCGATCTGAATCCTCTTAATCCGGTGAGAAATTCCATTTTCCGATGGGAATCGCAAATACGGTCGGGAAATCGGCGAGTACGGCTTATGCAGCGGATAATCGATCCGATAATGAAGATTGAATGCGATTTGCGCTTTGATCATTTCTGCTGGGAAAAAAATCGATCGCACATTCGAAATTGAACGAATTAATTAGGGCTGAAAAGAGGATTGAATTGGGGATGATCGGCGGCGTTTCTTATACCATTTGGCGCCAAAAACGAAGGCGCAGTGCCAAATTGAACTCATCGAGGCTGCCGGCGGATGTTAGCAACTGTGCGCCGCTGAACCGGGCTGATCCAACCGGTCCAGAACTCGCCCGGTCAAAAAAAACATTCCGGGCCCAAAATGACAGTATTATATAGATTTTGATTTTAATTTAATTTTAATATAACATATGTTTAAAAGTATATGTATTTAAATTTCCCTAAAAATTTCTTAAAAATCTTTAATAAAATATTAAAAGATCATTCGCTAAATTTTTTATTATTATCATAAGACAGTTCCTTTATATAAATCAAAATTATTTTTAAAATTATTATATTTTTTACTCAAAATATATTATATTTTTAAATTAATTTCTTAGAAATATGGGATAAATCTCGTGTATTAGACGAGTCTATACTAGTAAAACTCTAAAGTAAGTAGCATAATTTTCGTGTACTACACGATTGGTAGAAAAGTAGCAATGGTCTTAATATTTTAGGTGTTATGTGGAACATGAATTTATTTAAGGATTTTTTTTAATTATCATTTAAGTTTATTTCATTGATTTTTTCATCATTTATTTTCCACTTTTGTTTTATAATCTTATATGTTTAAAAAATATCAGTTTTTTGATACACTTTATTGCTAACACATGAATATCTTTTATTTTATTGTTTGTGTTGTAATATTTATATAAGTTTTAATTTGTAAAAAAAAAAAGGTTTAGTAGTAGATAAATGAACAGAAAAGTGGAATTTCTTAAAGACTAGACTTAAAAAATGAAAGATAATTGTTCAAAAATCAAGTAATGTCACATATATACATGAAGAAGCCCGAAGAAAGGAGGAAGCGACGTCGTTTTGGGTTCCTAAAGCCTAACTAACCGATTTAGTGACATCGTTTTGGGTTCTAAAGCCTAACTAACCGAAGTTCTAAAGCCTAACTAACCGATTTAGTGACGTCGTTTTGGGTTCTAAAGCCTAACTAACCGAAGTTTGTTGAATTGGGTAGTTAAAGAGGGGGAAAGAGAGTCTTCTTGGATATCTTGGAAAATTATGTGAGTTTGTTCTCTCAAATTTTCTGGTGATTTGTATGTTGGAGAGTAGCTCATAACATTTAACAATACAGGATCATAAGACTTGTTTTTTCTGCTAATTTCTTCTAATTATTATGAATTAGGAAAATTGAGGATTGAATGGTTTATGAGGTTGGAATGGCTCATGTGGATATATCTTTCAACTCGATAAATCTAAGATGTGAACATGATATTTCAATATATTGAAGATGTGAACATATAAAGTTTGATACTAAAACAAGGATGTGATATATCCTCATTTTTAATAATATATCGATATCATAGCATCGATATTTTCATATTTTTATCATGATTGATACTATCATATGAATAAATTACGATATAAATATACAAATTGATATTTTCATCAATATTTAACATATCATATATGACCAGACACTTTCTTGAATCATATATTGTCAATGATAATAATATCGATATCAATAAATATGGAAATAACGAAATTGTCATTCTACCATAAGGTTACCTCATATTAATTTCCAGTTTACTTAATTTCCACTTTCAAATTCTTACACTAGAGAAATTAAGCCTGCTAATTCGAAGAGATTGAAATTAAACCAGTTGCAAATGCAAAGCTATCCAGCATAACAAAACAGAAATCGAAAATTAGAAGCACTAACCCTAGGAGTTGAAGAAACAGAAACAAAAGAGAAGAGCAAGGCAATTAGAAGCACTAAGGAGTTGAAGAAACAAAAATAGAAGAGAAGAGCAAGGTGATTTTCATTACCAATTTTGGGAAGAAACCTCATATTCTTGTTCAATTGATGATTAAAAGGCACCAAATATCCTCTCTCTCTTTTCTTCTTGTTCAAGTTTCTTCTTAGCTCAGCTCAATTCGAGTTTGAGTCGTGACATTTGGTATCAGAACTATTGGATGAGCTGGACAAACTAAGGTGTTCTCCAAGATAGATCTGAGGTCAGGTTATCACCAAATCAGGTTGCCCACCTGATATACAAAAGACAGCTTTTGTGACCACTTCTAGATTATATGAGTTTGTGGTGAGACCAATGACCACTTCTGGATTATATGAGTTTGTGGTGATGCCCTTTGGCCTCACCAATGCCCAACTACTTTTCAAGCACGGATGAATAAGGTGTGTTTGCACCTTACTTGAGAGATTTTGTATTGGTCTTCTTTGATGCATTCTAATATACAGCAAAGAGGATAAGGATCATGTGACACATTTGAGAATGATACTTCAAAAACTCTCAGATAATCACCTTCTAGCAAAAAGAAGTAAATGCACCTTTGGAGATGTTGAATAGCACAAACTGAAGATGATGCAACTCTCGAAGCACATTTACTTGAGAGATTTTGTATTGGTCTTCTTTGATGACATTCTAATATACAACAAAGAGGACAAAGAGGACAAGGAGCATGTGACACATTTGAGAATGGTACTTCAAAAACTCTAGATAATCAGTTTCTAGCAAAAAGAAGTAAATGCACCTTTGGAGATGTTGGATAGCGCAAACTGAAGACGACGCAACTCTCGGAGCACATCCCATTATTGAGAGCAAAATGTAAAACTGTCGGGGCACAACCCATTATTGAGAACAAAATGTAAAAGAACTCGTTTTGATATATGGAAATACAAAATGTAAAAAAACTTGTTTTGATATATGGAAATATGCATTGAAGTTGTCATATATCCTCATATTAATAATATCAATGAATTAAGATACCAATTTCTTACTAATATACAAATATTATAACTTATCCATATAAGACTTATATGAATATTATGTATATAGATATACAATTCTATAAAACAATCATCCCGCCTGATAAATATACATCATATCCACGGCAGGAGAATAGTCCGTCTGCACCTTTGTCTCACCAGATACATTGATAACGCCAGGAAAATAGTCCGTCTGCACCTTTGTACATTGATAAGGGTTGAGAGGTATCGATGGGAATTGGAAGTTACTATCTATTTCACAACTGCCACCATCAAACAAGACATTGAATCAAACAAGACATTGATAAAGGTTGAGAGGTATCGATGGGAATTGGAAGTTACTATCTACTCCCTCCGTCCCAACTCAACTTGCCAACTTGCCATTTTGGTTTGTCCCACCTCAACTTGCCAGCCCATAAATGACAAAAAAAAATTTACATTAATATCCCTATATTTCAACATTATTACAAAAATGTCATCAAAAAGTGCATATCCACTTGATTTGATGTGCATATATTATTACAAAAATGCCATCAAAAAGTGCATATCCACTTGAGTCAACTGCATTTTCTTAATCTCCGTGCCCGGTCAACGTAGGCAAGTTGAGCCGAGACGGAGGGAGTATTTCACAACTGCCACTATCAAACATATTTTTTAAGTTATGATGGGTCAGTTATGTTTTTTCTTCTTCTCTAATCGTCATCTATAATAATATATCAATAGTATATATTATATCTTTAATGATGTCGATATCAATAAGTTAAGATATCGAAATATACATTGATATTTTTATCGATATTCAACATATTGATATATACATCGACTATTCAATAAGTTATGATATCATATATTATATCATTAATAATGTCGATATTAATAACTTACGAAACCGAAAAATGCATTGATATTATTATCGATATTCAACATATTGATATGTGTATCGAAAATTCTCTAAATCAATGTTGCGATATATTTTAAACGTTGATAATAAGAATCATAATATTTCATATTTTAATCATATATAATTATAATAATTTTAATATTAGTATTCATTGTAAAATAATATTTTATATATTAACTATATTACAACCAAACTTATAACATTTAATAGCACTCAATATAAAAATATTGAATGAAATTTAAAAGATAAAAGAAAAAAAAAGAAAAAAATAATAAATAAAATAATGAAAAAGAAAAAAAAAGGTTTGGAGCTTGTATTTTAACATTTAATAGCACCCAGTGTAGGAGAAGAAAAGAAAATGAATAAAATAATGGAGCTTGTGTTTTTGAAATGGGAAAATGAATAATTAACTCACTCGTATATATTCTTGAGTAGTGTTCTTATGAACTAGGTGCACGAATCATAATCCGTGCAGCTGGATGTATGCGAGTTGGGTTGGATCCGGCCTGGAATCATGCCCAATTTTTTTTTATTTGAGTCATAACCTATATGTTATATTAGTATAACATTTATGTACAAATATCATAACTTTTATGTACTTAAAAATAACATAAAGATTAAATTATTATGCATAAGGGTTATATTATTACAACATAAAGGCTTAAAAGGTATTATAGATTTGCAATACACTGTAAAAAGTTAAACTAACAGAAACATAAAGGTTATGCGAATATAATTAAAGAGTTAGGTCAACATAACTAAAAAGTTAAGCAAACATAACTAAAGGTTAGGCGCGGGAGATTAGAGTTTGAGCGCTGACGTAGGGCACGTGTGGGCGCATGAAAAATACCTTCCGGGTTATATGACCCGGAGTGCGTTCATGACCCATGCATGCACTTGGTGCACAAAAACAATTGTATTTATCCTTAGATACATATAACATATTAATGTTTTCTTTTGTACAAGAACACTACTGTTAATACTAGACACATATAACTCATTTAAGATTTATTTGGGTATAATAACACCACTAATGTTGTAAAATTAATACATTTACGCCTCATATGGACGGACACTTTAACTTCTTTTTACATTTTTGTTAATCTCAATTTTTTCAATTTTTAAAACAAACAAATAATTTCATGAAAACATTAATACATCAATTTATTTTATATATAAATGTAAATATATTATTATTATACTTTTAATTTTATTTCACCTTTTTGTAAGATTAAAGCAATTTTTTCTTTTGAAAATAAAAAATAAAACTATTAAACAATTAGTTTAACTTATTTGAAACAATAATTTCACTATGATATTTGAGATATTATTTTTAAATTTAAATAAAAACTAAATCTTCATATATGATTTTGTACTAATTATTAAACAATCAAGAAATATGAGGAAAAAAAGAGAAAATTTTATATGAAACATTTTATACTATTAGTGGTGTTATTGTACTAAAAGAAATCTTATGTGAGTTATATGTACCTAAAGATTAACATTAGTAGTGATATTGTATCTAAAGAAACAATAATGAATTATATGCACCTAATAGGAAACATGAATGAGTAACACTTCTGTGCAATTGGTGCACAGAGTTGCACGAATACCTTTATGTTATAAATGTAGTACCTTTATGTACAAATATTCGTACATTTTAAAATGAACTTGCATAAAGGTACTACATTTATAACATAAAAGTATGGATTGCACGGTGTAACTGATACATTGAAGTTTTTGCCAACATGAATAGGTTATTTGACCATTTTCCCTTTTGAAATGAAGACAACATTGACAACAATGAGACGGAGTTTGGATGAATTTGGAGCGTTTTGGTTTGGACTTTAGATGCATCAGTTGATTATTTAGTCAATTGACTTCGGACTGCTTCATTAACCATAACCTACATATAATCCCGAAATATTATAGATGAACTTTGTGTATGAAAAAAAAGTAAAATAATTTTATATAATAATAGAATACTCTTTTTATACCTATATATATCATACCCATGTCAATATATTTATCCACTTGACATATGTAAAACATAAACAAATATTAATATCAGATTTCATTATCCATATCTCATACTATGTATATCTAAATAATAATTTATTTAGATATTTCAAACTTTAATAAGACATAACTATTAAGTCATTAGAAAATTTTCTTTTATTTGGTTTTCTTTTGGACAAAACAAGAGCAAGCATATCTTAATTCAAGATTCGAAAGATAAAATTGTCAATTAAAGACTCAAAAGGTTAAGATACCTTTTGTCATCTTATAAGTTTAATTATTTAAAAATACTAGTAGTACATACACATGATGTATTTGTTATATAAAATTTAATTATTTTTAGTGTTGATAATATAATGTAATGATATATCATTTAAATATAAAATATATATTTCTTTTAATATCTATATAAAAAAATGTCGATATTTCAACTTTAAAATGATGTTATCTTAAATAATTGTATTTGATAAAAATAGAAAATTTAAATGCAAACAATTTTAAAACTCAAAATTTTAAATTTGATATAATTCTATATGGAATGTAAATAATAAGTTATGAATTTTAAAATAGATATAAAATTTATATAACATGCATTAAAAATGAAATTTAAATGGAATTGTGAATATTTATTTATAAAAAAAGAGTTGCAACTCTCTAGCTTTCGACACCTAAACTTTTTAAATGAATTTCACGATGCCATGTGTCATCTAAGTTTTTGCAACTAAGCTTTGAACTCTTGAAGTCTTGCCACATAAGATTATCAATTTTTTTTTTTTCAAAATTCACTAAAATCTCAAATTTAGAATTGCAAAATCCAAATTCCAAGTATTTTATTTTACAATTTCAGGAAGCCCATTACAAGCCCATAAAATACGATAATTGGGCTTTATTTTACAATTTCTGGAGAGCCCATTACAAGCCCGTAAAGTACGATAACTGGGCTTCTGTCTTTTCGGGCCGGCCCCATTTGTCCAAAAACCCTACTGCTCAGATCTTCGAGGTTGCTTGCACAGTTTACCATTTCCCTGGACTCTCTAGACTTCATCATCCGCGAGCTGCCACCGAAAAATCTCTACGCCACCGCACCGATTGGCTAGTGTTTTCTCTCTCTACCGAAATCCGTTTTGTATGATCGTGATTTTGTGTTGATTTCACGAGCCATGTCGGAATTGGGTCACACTCTTCCTCCACCGGGTCTGTCGCTTTTCCCTAAATTTTTATTGGTTTAATTTAGTTTTATTAGTGCTCGTTACTGATTTCGGTCTCAAATTCGTGTTTAAATTTCGGATTTTTTAGATATCGCGGAGGATATCAAGGACTTGCAGCTTGATTCATCTGGTATGATATTATTCTGATTTGTTCATAATTATTTTTCTATTTTGGGGATTTTTTGTTTTTGAGTAATCGTGTTTAAGGGAAAGACAGTTGTGCTTTTGGCATTTTTTTATTTATTATAATTTACTTGTTTGTACTATGTATTGTGTATTATGTATTGCTAGCTGAAGATAATGTAGCCGCTGATGTTGAACATTGGAATCCTGATGCACCTGTCACTTCCAATGAGACGGATGTAGGTAGGTAGAACAAATTACGATAGTTACGGGATCGAAGAAACTCTGCATCTTGCCTTTTCTATTTGACATATGTGTGCTTGGATGTTTGGTTGATTGTTGCTTTCTCGTATTAGCTTTATGATCTTTGGGAGAATTTTTTTTTATTTTTTAGATACTATGGTGATTTGGTTGGGTTCCAAGCCGTAAATTTGCCAGTTTTTTAGGAGTTGTTCTGTGAGTTAGAGAAAACCTTCTTATGCTGTTGCAATGCCTCACGCTGATGTGTTTCCATGGATTATAAATTTATAATGGAGCAATAAATTTATATTGAAGCATGGTTACATGAAAAATCATAAAAGAAGATGAAAAGAATGTGAATGTTTCTTTTTTTCGATTTCCTCTTGAAAGATGAAAGTCATTATCAATTAAGAATTTATTTTCTGTGAATCTTTAAATAATGTGCACTCAATCTAATTTACTTATGGCAGTGGTTGATTTATATTAGGTTAATAGCTTGATTTAGAGCTTTTAAGCTGCAAGTGGAATGGAAACCTATGTGTTCATGCCATAAATACATACTTGCACATTAAAAAGCTCTACCCTGTTTCCATAAAGTCTAGTGATTTATTTTTACTGAAAGAGGAAGCAACATAGTGTTGAAGCATTTTTATGAAGAAACATGCACTGTATGTAGCTTAACCCGACATTATTCTATGCCGTTGTATTTTGATTTCTTATGGTGAAGCAAATAAATTTCTTCTACTATTCTCATGGGTTAGTGCCCCTAATCGATTAGGATGATTTCTTTCTTTTTCTTTAGCCGGGGGGGGGAGGGGTATGGGTTGATGGATGGGTGAACGAAACAGATAATATTATGATAGCTTGAACTCAACATGTGCATTTAATAAATTTCAAATGATCACATGAGAGGTTATTTTTTCAAGTATACCCATATATATTATAAGAAAATCCTTAACTGATGCATTATGTAGTAATTTTGATAACAATCTAAATGACTCTTTCCATAAAATTTGAGTTTGTGCATTACCTATATATTTGCTTTTTCCTTCATGCATTTACTTACATTCATTTGTATTTTGTTGAAAAAAAATCAATATGTGTTAATAGTATGTCAGTTAATTGATATTTTGAAAGTTTCATGGATAGATGTTAACTTTACTATGGTTTTAGGTTTGACAGTGGATTCCCATGTGAACTCCAAACCAGTGCAAGCCCAGCCAGAAGAAGTCATAGATGGTAGGTTTTTCAAAAGAGATCCGTTGTTGAGCATTATGAAAGCCATATGGACTTTATACTGTCCTTGAGTATATGGTTTAATATATAGTTATTTCTCTTAAAAACCAGTGCTTATGGTTTTATGTTTCCATTTATTTATTCAGTCAAAGAAAAAGAAAGCTCTCCTCCAGATGATCATCATGAAGATGAGGCTGAGGAACAAAAAAAGCGGCACCTCAATGTTGTGTTTATTGGTCATGTTGGTAGGTGCATCTCTTCAATCCTTCATGCTTCAACCCTTGCACTCTTTGCATTCAGGATTTCATATCCATTAAAATCAAGTTCGCTTCAATGAAATTTGATTATTTTTCGTATCTTCAATTCTAGTCTCAAAGTTATTGGTAGAAATTGGTTTCAACTTTCACCGTTGGTTTTTGTTAAGAGCACATTTGATTTTTATTATAGGAAATGAAACAATGTTTGTGGAAACTCCAAAACTATACCGTAACATTGAGATATGGATTCTGTAACACCCTCTTAACGTTTTGTTACACTCTTAACGTTTTGAATGTGTTAATTCCTGTATAATCTGACTAGTTTTTTTGGCCTGTGCAGCTTTGCCATTAATTCTGTCCATCTCTAAAACTGGATTTCATTTCCACTTTTGTTCCATAATCATGTTTTTGGTTACTTACTTTGCCTAGCTAAAAAATACCTTAGCTGTGAAATTAGGAAAAATAGAATACTAGCATGCAATTAAAAAGAGAAGGGTGTGCTATGAATGTAGAAGCTCATAATGACTAGGAGATGTTGATAGCATGTTGCAGTTTCTCATTACAAGTATTGCTCAATCTGGTCTGCAGATGCTGGAAAGTCTACAATTGGAGGCCAAACGTTATTCCTCAGTGGTCAGGTTGATGACCGTACCATCCAAAAATATGAAAAAGAAGCCAAAGAAAAAAGTAGAGAGAGTTGGTCAGTACTTTTTTGCATTGTGTTTAAACCAGTGGTGATACTTTATTTAAGTTTGATGCTGGTCTGCCTATGATTATAGTCATTGCAGATAAAAAAAAAAAAGGCCAATATTTTTGTCATCCTGAGTTTGCATTACACCCTATTTTGTTATCTTATCTAGTTATGGCCCCTGTGAGAATTTCCACATTGGAAAGTATCATGGTAGAAAACAGTGATGGTCTGAATATTCTAGGTGCTGTTATCATACAAGGTCAAGCATGAATCTCTTTTCTGTTAGATGATAACTGTAACTTTCAATGCCTATAAGTTGTATGTTCTTGATGTATCAATCTTTTTGTGGATTCTTGATGTTGGCATAGTTGTCATTGAAAGGTGTCTCTCATTTACAGCTTGTTCTGTTGCTCTAGTCCTCTTTTGTTACCTAGTTAGTCTTTGGTATGTGCCTGATTTTATACTAGAATTTGTGCAATTTTCAATCTGGATTGTATGTGAAAAATGCCGTGTCTTTGCTGCTTTCTTTAATTCTATGGTTAGAGGATCTTTGCCATCTATTTAGTTTCAGTTTAGTATCAGTTACCCTCCTGAAAATATCTTGATCTAGCTATATAAATACTGGCCTCTGTACTTATTTCTCTGTTTAAAACTAGGTATATGGCATATATTATGGATACAAATGAAGAAGAGAGGGCTAAGGTATTGATCTGTTTGCAGTTCTAGTTAAATGAGTTGTAGATCTTGTGTTTTGTCCCCTTTTAATGCCTTTGTCTATTTGGTGGGTTGTGTATGAATCTGTTCATATTGTAGGGAAAAACAGTTGAAGTTGGAAGAGCTCATTTTGAAACAGAGACATCCAGATTTACTATATTGGATGCCCCGGTAAACACACATGCACATGTTATATTATTATTTTAATTCCTATCTCCAATCTTTGATATATGTTTTAGCCCACTTTGTTTTTTCTTTCGTATCAGTAATCATAAGGATATATTTTGTCAAGAGATTCACGATGATATTTTCATTGTTATTTTTCTATTCTTAGCAGATATTTGACATGCCAATTAATTTCTATTTTTTTGTTGCTCCATATTTTCCCTTCTCTTAACTGTTTCTGTTCTTTACCTTATCTTATCGTTGCTAATGTGTCGAAAATTCCACCCCGAACAGTCTGAACCAATTATTATTAGTCAGTGTTTTTGATAGTTCTATGTCACCATGCTCGTTTTTGTATTGCCAAAATAAGTTGTAGCTCTATTTAGTTGGAGAGCAATTTGGTGATGGTGGTTATGCATATTTTAATATGAAAATTTAGAAATGATATAGGTATATGGAGATCCTGCTTTCATAATTAAAACGATGATGCTTTTACTGTATGGAAACTACATAACTTAGTTAATTTTTTACGTCTGTATAAAGGGTTGTCCATCCATTCTTTCTTGTTCAGCTGATTCCTGCCCCATCTTTTGGATTTCTTTTGCATTTATTTGCTCTTAAATTCTTAAATTTCAGGGTCACAAAAGTTATGTTCCTAACATGATCAGTGGAGCATCTCAAGCAGACATTGGTGTGCTTGTAAGTAGCATTTCAATAGCGAAAATATCTAATAAGCCAAAGTGTATGACGGCATAATTGTCCTCCTGGTATTAAAAAGTTTAATGCTCTTCTATTGGACCAAGGTAATCTCTGCTCGGAAGGGAGAATTCGAAACTGGTTATGAGAGAGGTGGGCAGACTCGTGAGCATGTACAACTAGCAAAGACTTTAGGAGTCTCTAAGCTTCTAGTTGTTGTGAACAAAATGGATGATCCCACTGTTAATTGGTCAAAAGAAAGGTGCTTCATAGACCCATTTTCAATAGTATCTGTTAATCTGTATTCATTTCACATTTTGTTATCATCATGTACTGCAGATTTGATGAGATTGAATCAAAAATGGTAACGTTTTTGAAGTCCTCAGGCTATAATGTGAAAAAAGGTAGCTTCTTCTCAACATATCTCCGATGTGAAGTTTCTCACTTGGATTCTCTCATTTAAACTCCCTTGTGTTTTGTACTTTATGTTTTTAAGTGTTTTACGTCTCTATAAAGATGCATTTTGCTTCAAACATTTGATGTTATTTGCCATTTTCTCTTAACAGTAGTACTCACAACTAAATATGATTTTCTAGGAAAAAAATCTTTCCTGGCACTATTGTGCTTTTATTACATGCTGAAGTACTCATAATGTGTCAGTTTGCAGTTTTTATGAATTCTTTCAGTTTATTCTTTTTCTTTTTGTTCCTTGTTGTTATTGTGTACTATTTTGACTGCCTATATCTTTTCAACATGATGTTCTTTGATGTAAGTTCTACAGTTTGTTGTTTGAGCATGGTGCGAATATTCTGCAATTTTGTTCTTTGGTTCTTCCTGATGAGCATGATTTCAATAATTTCATATATCCTTGTGCTGCATTATTAGTTGATTGCAGGCATGTGAAAATTGAAGTTTCTTTCCAATGGATATACATAATTACATGTTCCTAGTCAACAACAGATTTGTTTTTCATTAGACTAGACAAACCACACAGGTCCTATTGATCCTTGCTTGTAATGTTTTAATCAATGTTGATTTACTATATGATGATAGGTTGAACTATATGATATGGTCAGGCTCTATGTAGTGATGCAGATTTCTTATTCTCTTAAACAAAATATGTATAAATTATCTTTGCTTGCCTCTCTATTTACTACAATGTCATCTTTAGAAATCCAATTTGTAATGCCTCTGCCACCCTATTCTTGTTCTTATGTTCTGTTTTACTTTATCCTGGATGGATTCTGGGATTATATTTCCAGATGTTCAGTTTCTTCCAATATCTGGTCTTTATGGGACAAACATGAAAACCAGACTGGAGAAAAGTGTATGTCCGTGGTGGGATGGTCCGTGCCTTTTTGAAGCTCTTGATGCTATTGAAATTCCAACACGTGATCCAAACGGTTCATTCAGGTAGAGGAGAATCTTTGACCTTGGAGTCTTTTATATTTGTCACTCCCAAACATTTGTGCCCGACAAGTATGGAGTATCTCAAAATCTATTGTGTGCTTGCAGTCATGTATAACAATCCTTCTGATGCATTAATATTTTCCGTGCTAGTTAATCCTGTATCTAATCTTAGTTCTTTGGTCATTTACTCGCTCCACCCTAAATAAAAGAGTCTTGTTTCAAAAACTTTGTTTATCCTCCCAAAACATAGGCGTTTTTTGAAGTCAAAGTTAGTTTTTAATTGAAAATTTTATAACACCCTTATAACAAACTTTGAATGATGAATTTGATGAATAAATGGAGAGGCATTAAGTATGGCTTGATGACTTACAAGAGGTTGATTTAGTTGACGAAACATAAAAGTTGTATTTTGAATAAATAGGGCTTGTTTTTTTAAGATGGAGGGAGTATCTTTTTTTATCTAATTTGTTAGTGGAATATCAGAAAGAGGTATACTTGATTACCCAGTTAGCTTTTTGTGTGTGCTGAATATATATATATCTTCTGTAGAAATGGGAAGCTATTTTAGTTAGAAGAGAATTTTGGATTCGTAATCTTTGGCTACTAATCTCTCTACTCTTTCTTCCCAGAATGCCTATCATCGACAAATTCAAAGACATGGGAACTGTTGTCATGGGTAAAATAGAATCTGGGAGTATTCGTGAAGGTGATAACCTGATGATCATGCCTAATAAGGTGCTCTTTGTAATCCTCATTGGAGATTCTTAGCATCTATGATTTTCTTAGTAGCTGGTAAAAACTTTAATGTTGTTACTCTTTACATTTTCAGGTTCAGGTGAAAGTTCTTGCTATCTTCTGTGATGAAGACCGAGTGAGGCGTGCTGGACCTGGTGAAAACTTGCGAGTCAGGGTTTCTGGAATTGAGGAAGAGGATATGGTAGCGGGTTTCGTTCTGTGTAGTGTTGGTGAGTGTTTTATGATTGGGATTTTATTATTATTATTATTATTTGTGTTAAAAGTTATATGAGTTAAAAGATGTATGTTTTAAGATTTCACCCTCACTTTTATATTGCATCCTTGCATTAAAACTATCTGAGTTGTTTAATTTTACAAGCATTTGCAATGATTTGTCACCGAAGGGTACAGACATGTTTCAAGCATTGAAACTAGTTATACTGGCTTGCTTAAATATCTACTTTCATGTGTTTTTAACTCATAATTCATTTAATAAATAATAATATGCTATGTTATTGTACATATCATGTATTGCTATTATGTACTTCAGAGGGTAGAATTAAAGTTTCGTTATTAGTTTTCTTGATGAGAAAAAATAAATCCTATTGCAAAAGAAGAATCTTTAGAGCCTTATATACCTTTGTAGTCTTTCTTTGATAAGTACTTGAGAGAGTTTATATGCAAGATTTGCTTATTCGGTACTGTGTTTTCCTGCACGAATTGGTTTTACTTTCTTCAGTTCTTTGTTTTGTAATTCAGCTCTTCACATCTTAGGATTTGATGTTATTTCTTTGTGCAGCAAAACCCATACATGCTGTATACGAGTTTGTTGCCCACTTGCAGATTCTGGAGTTGCTCGACAATGTATGTTGGGCTCTCTCTCTCTCTCTCTCAGGTTTCCATATACATTCTTCTGAAAACTAGTATGAATGTGAACACTAAATGTTAATGAAGGTTTACATCTTTGTAGGCAATTTTTTGTGCTGGGTACAAGGCTGTTTTGCACATCCATGCAGTTGTGGAGGAATGTGAAATTGTTGATTTGATTTCACAGATTGATCCAAAAACCAAAAAACCTATGAAAAAGAAACCTCTCTTTGTTAAGAAAGGTGCTTTGGTTGTCTGTCGGGTGCAGGTATTATTACACATTCATCTGTGGGACTGTTTAGTTGCATCGACATTTGTTAACACATTTCCTTGTTATCTGGCATATGAACCATGTGGTTTAGTTTCAAAGTATTGTATCTGTAAATTGCTGATGATTGAATAGATAGTGTCTCTCTTCATTTCATTTTTATAAATTGTTCAATCATGGTTGATTAACCAGTATGGAATTGTATGCACTTTGAATGGTTTAATGTTCTATTTCCAGCTGATTGCAAATATTGGTACCATTTGGTGCATTTGACATCAGCTTTGCATTAAAATTTTGTTTGTTAGGTCAATAACTTGATATGCATTGAGAAGTTCACTGATTTTCCACAACTTGGACGATTCACACTTCGAACTGAAGGTGAGAAAAGTAGTTATGATCTTAATGAATTCTCAGTAGCTCTGCCCTCAACCATCTAAATGAGATTTTTTGACCTCCATGTTTGGCAGGGAAAACTGTTGCTGTGGGAAAAGTAACCGATCTCCCTACCGCAAGTGAATAATGTGTGAAAAAAAATTGGCACGAGAGGTGAGCATTTCTTGGTAAGTCTTCTTGTTAGGTTATACTATCTTCTGTGGTTCGTCTTTATTGATTTTTGCTGTACCCGAGTCACTGCAACAATTCGGCCTCAATTGAAGTATGAGAATTAAGAGTAATCAAGATCTTTATGGATTTTGATACCTTATTAGATAATTTATATAGTCGAACACTTCTGTAGTGATAGTAAGTATTAGTATTAACGGCGTATAAGCTCTCGATGTTCTTTGGAGTTGCGTGTTGTATTAGATTTAAGTACTTTTTTTGTGGTTCAAGCTCAAAAAAATTGAATTTTTCAGTAATGAAGACATTAGGATTTCAATTTACTGGAGTTCTTGAACTTTTCTTCTAGGCTCAACAAAAAAAAAAACTCTCTCTCTCACACACACACACACTCAGATATATATACACATACACACACATCTTATAGTAGTTTATTTCCTAGTCTTTAGGTCTTTCTTATAGTAGCACTATTTTTTACCTTCATGTTCTTCCTCTTATCAGTTTTCTCAAACAATACGTAAATGCTCACACGATCAAATAGCATGCTGCTTTCAATCTTACCATTCTGTCTCTCTGTTCTGTGAGTCCTTGTTTACATTTGCACGTCTGTATTCCAAGCTACAATGAATTTAGAAAAGCGAGTTATTAACATTTCTACTTGTTAATTATTACATTTTGGTGTCCGAATTGTGCTGATATTGTTTGCCGTAGCTTCTTAAATATTGCTTATCCGCTTGTGATGGGACAAGACCTTTCTATAGCCATACTGTCAAATACTCTTCCGAGTAATTGAAAGTGACAAAAAAACTTGGTTTTGCAGCTAAAACTTGAGTAATCAGACGAATATGCTACTCAGAGCAACGGCACAACATGATAGTTTTTGCTCGTATTGTCAGCTGCAACAAACGAATGGCACAGCTATCAGTATTGTGCTTTTCGACTCGTTTACCATATTTTTGTTGCTCTAGCCTTTATATAAATTATTACTTTTCTGAGATTTTCCTGTGAAATCTCAAATCTGAGTCGTCTTTCTATACTGAGAAATGTACATGTTTGAGAGGTGCTTTATACCCTGATGAGATACATATAATGCTTGGCTATTCATTTGTAATATCGATATTGTTGATTTCGCTTACTAATTTACATTTTAATATATTTAAAAAAAAAAAAAGATTTGGCTCTTATTAGTCCGACTCATGGATCTCTAATTTTGTGAGATGGGTCAACTTATCATATAGAAATCGATTGATTAAAATGAGCTCGAGTCGAGTGTAGTGAGATTTTCATGGTTTCATATAACTTTATGTTCTAAAAAAAACAGAAAAAAATGTTTTTTTTATTAATTTGTTTTCCCTCGTAAATGTTGATGAATGAAAGTATATGATATATTGTAAATATGACTTTAATTTTTCCAATTTTAATTTTAATTTTTTCACTGCACAAGTATGAATCTTTTTGTTCACGTAATTTAATCATTATTTCATTTATATTACATAAATATGTCGAAGGCTTTCCTCTGCATAATTGGTCGAGTACTTGACAGTAATTGCTGTTTGGATATTATATAAATAAATACTTATTTGATGTTACATTGTTAGCTGAATATTATATGGACTATAATTGTTAAAAAATAAATGTTATGTTTGTGTACAAAAGATTATTTACGTCTTTTTCTTTTTGAACCCAAATGTTATTTATGTCTGTAATGTTGATTTTTAATAGGATTAATTTTTAGTTTTCTACAAACAGCCAAATAGAATTAATTATGAAGGTCACATTCTTTGAGATCATAAATCAACCCATGATTAAAGGCTTATGTTTCATTTAAAAAAAAAAATTAATAACTTGCTTATTGTCAACACGAATTCTCAATTTAACAAAAAAAAATCACAAAATTAATTTGATGTTTTAAGAGTAAAATGTGAATATTGAAAAAGCAGAAAAGTCAAAGTTAGAGCATTTAATCATAGTCAGTTCAGAGACAGAGTATGATTGGAAAACTCCAAAACTAACAATGAAGATCGGATGATATATGGGACACACACACACTCTCTCTCTCTCTCTCTCTCTCTCTCTCTCTCTCTCTCTCTCTCTAAATAAATAAATAAATTATTTTTAAAATTTATTTGTTATATATGTCAAAAGCAAGTTAGGTTGTTGGGATGAGATGTGCAGATTTAGGAACATGTCATTGATGATGAGGTACAAGTTTGTAGTTATTCACTACATTGTGTTTGGAATTTCTCAAATTTTACTCCCTTTATTTAAATCAAGATAATTGTTATTTAAATTTGTTGCAAACATTAAGAAATCATTTAGTAGTACTTAAAATTCCTATATTGCCCAACATTTAATCTTACTAGATAAAAAAAATTGTTTTTACTAATAAAAAGCTATGAATTAAATAACATAATCTATTTTTTAAAGCAATAGCTGTTTTGGATTGGAGTGAATAATAATGAAGGCCAATTAATGGCAAATAATGGTCAATATCCAAAACTGTATTATTAATAAAATATAATAAAATAAATCAGAAAAGTCATAAGTCAAATATGGCAGATATATGTACAGCCTGATGACAAACAAATCTTTCAAACTTTAACTTGAATAAATTTGGCCTATTTATGCAATTACCATAATATATTTATTACTATATATATTATCTAAGTTGGATGTCTATTTTACAAACAACCACATTTTAGAGAAACATTAAATTCATTGTTGTTTTATCCTACTTTAAGAATCACCAAATTCACAAATAAATACTAGTGGTTGAATTAATGAATAAATCCATCACAACTACTCGTTTAATTAAAATTCAAATATATTTGCAAAGTGTAGATGGAAAAATAGTAAAATAATAAAATGGAAGCAAGTGTAGAATTAAATAATAGATATAAATTAAATAAATAAAAAATAGGGAGCCAACACCCAATTGACACAGACAGTACAGATTGTTGGATTTATTACACACATTAAATTTTTGCTATCTCCACACCAGCACAAACACACGTGTGAACAGTTCGTGTGAATTATTATTTTCCACATTTAACCTTCCCAAGACAGCAACTACACGTTTATTGAGGTTTTAGAATTATTATTCGTCTCATGTTAAAAGAAAATTTTATATATATATATATTATTCTTCTGTTCAAAATAAATGTTGTTTCATCCGATAACTTAATACTTTTTTTTGTTACATAAAAGTAGGTTTATTATTATTTTTGTTTATCCCATGAAAATAAATTTGTTATTATATAAATATATTTTATAATTTTTCATTTTTATACATGTCCTTAATTAATGTACGACGATATTACTACACTTCAACTTTCTTTATTATTTTTTGAAAAAATGTTTCATTCAGTGTCTCAATTAATGGAACTTAGGAGTATGATTTTTTTTCAATATTTTAACTATATAAACTATAATTTTTTAATTTATATAAAAATAATTATATGTTTATCTATATGGGACGGAGGAGTAATAAAGAAGTGAGTTACTCTAAAAAAAAGTAAAAAAGAAACGTTGTTTCAAATTGTTTCACATAAATAGAAAAAAAAAACACTTAATAGGTAAAATTGTGTGTAAAGTGACCATATTAATCATCAATAGCTGTAAATAATGTAAATCTACTAAATAAAAATTTAGTGAGAAAAATAAGATAGGGCAAACATAGCAAAAATATTATTAACTATTATTGGTAAATAAAATAGCTGTAAATAATGCTTTTTTTCTTTATTATACGTTTATTTAGTTAAATATTATGTATACTAGAATGAGTAATATGATTATGTTATACACATTATCGTACTTATTGAGTGATTTATCAATATATGTTAACTAACCTTAAATAACAATTATTTTGAAATAATTTTAAAAAACAATTATTTGTAGGATCTACAATAATAAAGACTTAGTACATAAACAAGACAAGCACGAGAAAAAAATAATTCATTCTTAGTAATATAAAAAGAAAAAAGAAAAACTTGAAATAATTAATATTTTGTAAAACGAAAATTTTAATATTAATGAAATTATTAATAAATTATTAACCTCAAAGATTATGAATCAAGTTACTGGTATACATTCAACTCTTCACATGCTCACTTGTAGAGAGCAAATTAATTTGATCATAGGCTTAGCTTGATTGTTATCTTCTTAGTTGTTATTATTATTTTCTAGAGCAAGTTGTTATTTAATATTTGAGTTTAAATATTGTCATATACAAATATGATAAATTTTGTTCAATTCTTAAAATTAATATAAAAACTCAAGCCGGACCATTTTACAAATATAATTTTGTGAGATGAGTCTTAATTATCTTTAACGCAAGCTCATCTTCGTAAGACAATCTTTATTTTGTGGGTGCAACTATTTCACATAGTTCGATTTACATGACAATCTCACGAAAGTCATATTTATAGGTGTTCGAATGGATCGAACCTTGTTGATTCTGAACCAACAATTAAAAAAACTTTGGAGTGTGGAATCAATAATTATGATGACACCTGTCATTTTTATGACTTGTCATTTTTTTTACTAGATTTTAAAATTTTAGGTTTTAATACTAAAATGAGGATTGATGTATTAAACTAAATAAAATGTTTGTTTGTGTTAACAAATTGAAAGTAGAAGAATTTGAAAAAATAAATTTAATATAAATGAAACATTAGAAGTTTTAACTCATAACTTAAAAAATTAGAAATTACAATCTAACCATGACAACTTACAAACTACAAATTATAAAAAAATTACAATTACAATACAAATTTCAATTAAAAAAAAAACAATTTAAAGTTAAAGAGTACTATTCACAGTATTATTTTACATAATCATTGATTAATCAAATTGTTAACCTCAGTTCATTCCAATTACGGTTTTCAGGACCATTTGGACTCTTTGTATTCTTCCCAAAAATTGCATTTTACTAAATTTAGATCGAATGGTTTGATATTATTAATTATTAAATAACACTAATTCAACCTCATAAGCAATCATTGAAGCAAATCTTAGGTTTATTGAACCAATTAAAAGATTCCTCCTCAATAATTGGACAAATCAATGAAGAAAAAAATTCACATAAGTTGTGGTTGTACTGATAGAGACAATAACAATGATGAAAGAAAATGACATGTGATGATATAAAATTGTGTATGACGATGGAGATATCAATATTCATTTTACCAAAATTATAAACCATTATAATTTGAAAAAAAAAAAAAAAAAAACCTTAATCAATCTCTATCTCTCTCCTCATTTGTTCTTGATTTATCTATTTTCTTATTTATATATCAATTCATCTCTTTTTTCTTCCCTTATAAAATAAATCGATCTATTTGAAATTGAGATTGTGATAAACTTAGAAGAAAATTTTGAATTATAAATAAAAAGACAGAAAATTTATAATAATACAGACTCTCTAAAATAATACCTATTAAAAAATAAAGAGATTATTATTAATGAAATAAAATACAAAATAATAGATGATACCATAAGAAAGTAAATCAAGAAACAAAAATTGGTGGGATCCTCATCAATAGTTGAGTGGGCTTGTCCCCAATATAGTCATCCATTTCCATGTGCAAGTTTAATAATTATTAATTTTCAACTTAAAATAAGCCATATAATATCATTTTCATCATAAAAAAAAAAAAACAATATCATAGTGTTTCAACGGGGGTATCTTTTGAAATACCCGTTCTACCCTTCTCTGTCTCCTTCGAAGACTTTCTTATTTACATTAAATAATAAAAAAAAGACAAATTAAACAGCGAAAAAAGGAACCCCACTGTTTTCTGACACAGACTCAATTCCCCCCGCGGCTTTATCTCTCTGCAGATCAAAGAGGAGAGAGAGAGAGAGAGAGAGAGAGAGAGGAAAGCTTAAGTAACTATCCCCCACTTAATCTTGACACAGTCTTTGTTTGGGAATTTTCGTTTTTCTGTACTTGAGTTTTGTTTTTCAAGTTTATTTAATGAGCGGTATTTGCTCTGTCTCAATAGCCATTGATTTGCAAGAATAGAGGCTTTATGGGGTGCCATTTTCTTGGCCATCTGTGAGATTCAGCTGAGGAGAGAGAAAGCTGCGATTGTGTGTTTTTAGGGGTGGGGAATTCCTTTGCAAGGGCTATTCCGATACGGGTTTTGCTTGTAATGTTTTGGGATGTCGTAAAGTTTTGATCTTGGTCGTGTTTCAGTAATGTCGGTGCTTGTTTAGAGAGAGAAAGAGGAGAGAGAAAGAGAGATGGGATCTGGGAATGGGTTTTATGGAGGAGTAGAAGAGTTTAGTTTGGACCCGAAATGTTTGGTGGATCCGAAGCTTCTTTTTGTTGGCCCGAAGATTGGAGAAGGAGCCCATGCCAAGGTGTACGAGGGAAAGTGAGTTGACTTTTTTGTTTCTCTCCCTAAAATCATGATCTTCTTGTTTGATTGTCACTGCAAATGAACTCTGTATTGTCTCTCTAGCTTTCTTGAATTTCTTATCTTGCTTTGCAAATGCGTTCTTTATTGATTCAATTGTCAATTCATTAAGTAGTTAATTCGATCTTTGTACTAATTGCTTTGCTAAATAGTCGTTGCAAAATAGGATTGCAATTTGGATCACTAGGATAAGGCGATCACATTTAGGGCTGAAAATAAAGCAAAATATTCGATATTCGATTCAAGATTGCTTGTTAGAAGCTTCGTTGGAGCTTGATTCAATAGATATATCAAACAAGCTCAAACGTAAATTTTGAAGCTCGATAATATTTCAAACAAGCTTGAACAGTTGTTCGTTCGGCTCAGATTGTAACATTTACAGCCCTGATTCACATTGTGTCCCCATTTTTCAGATACAAAAACAAAAATGTTGCTATCAAAATCGTGCACAGAGGAGAGACACCGGAAGAGATTGCGAAGAGGGAGTCGAGATTCGAAAGAGAGGTCGCGATGTTGTCGAAAGTACAACACAAGAACTTAGTTAAGGTTGTACCTTTAACCCCTATTGTGAATGATAGTAAATATCGCTTCAATTTAAGTATATATACATAGCTTGTTAGTTGTTAGAACTTGATCTTTGCTTGATAGTAATGGAGGCTAGCAATGTGTTCGTTTATTTACAGTTCATTGGAGCTTGCAAGGAGCCTGTGATGGTCATAGTAACCGAGCTTTTACTTGGTGGGACGTTGAGGAAATATCTTCTAAACATGCGGCCTAGGTGTTTAGATATGCGTCTTGCTATTGGATTTGCGCTCGATATAGCTCGTGCGATGGAATGCTTGCACTCCCATGGAATCATACATCGAGATTTGAAACCCGGTAATGGCTCGTTTGTTTATTTGTCGAGTTGTTAGACTCATGACATGGAGCATCCTCGTTTATTACAATCGTGAGTAGAAAATTGAACTTGTGTATTATGTTTCTTGAAAATGTCCGATTTGTTGCTTACAATTTATGCTAATTGCTTATAGGATTATATAGTATTGAGATATGCAATAAAGATAATAATAGTGTTGTTTAGTTGACAACTTATTGATTTGTCTTGATTTTATTTTCTTCTAGAAAATTTGCTTTTGACGGCCGACCATAAAACCGTAAAACTTGCGGATTTTGGTTTGGCAAGAGAAGAGTCGTTGACCGAGATGATGACCGCCGAGACGGGAACCTATCGCTGGATGGCACCCGAGGTAATTTTAGTGACGTTTTTCGGTTTCTTTAATGTGATTTTTCGGGTCGATAAGGTTGCTAAAAGCATGTCCCGTAATTTCTCGTTTCAGCTCTATAGTACGGTGACACTTAGACACGGAGAAAAGAAGCATTATAACCACAAGGTTGATGCATATAGTTTCGCCATCGTGCTATGGGAGCTCATACACAACAAGCTCCCGTTCGAAGGCATGTCTAATCTACAAGCGGCATATGCCGCCGCTTTCAAAGTAACCTCACCCCGTCTCCCTTCGCACATTTTATACATAATTCTCATATTACCCTTTTGCTTGATTTCTCTAATTTACGAAACCGATGCTTTTTTGTCTCAGAACACGCGACCGAGCGCCGAGGATCTTCCACCGGATTTGGCCTTAATCGTCACTTCGTGTTGGAAGGAGGACCCGAACGCGCGGCCAAACTTCACTCAGATAATACACATGCTACTACACTATCTATCAACGATTTCGCCGCCGGAGCCGGCTATACCACCCCGGATCTTCACGTCGGCGAATGCCGTCTTTCATCCCGACTCTCCTGGCACGAGCTCGTTGATGGCCAAGAGGGACGACAATTGCGATACGCCGAAAACGCCGATGGAGAGTAAGCCGAGAGGGTTTTTCTTCTGCTTTAACCATTGCTACTAATCTCAAGAAAGTGTCGTTTATTCGGAAATAATCGTGCATCTTTAACCGTTGTTTAGTGCAAGAAATTGTAGATCATGGAGTTTGGGTTGCTGTGATGATATTGTAGGTGTAAAATAAGGTCCATCCAAAGGCCTTTACTCCATTGATATGTTGGAATGAAACACACTAATAACTACCATTGAATCTTTGGTGATATTCTTAGCAATGTAACTGTGAAATAGAGTGTACTGCATGTTTTCTTGGATTAATGTGACTCGGGGAAAAATCGAACTCGAATCGAAGATAATCGAGTCGAGCTCGAGTTCATTAATGATGTACTATTTTATTAATAGTTTGTTTATTTACGAATATAGTTTTAACATTTTCATTTCATAAGCTGATTTTTTGGAATTCAGGTTATTTTATGAATGTTATTTAGGTAACAAGCTCGAACTGAGTTCGAGCTTATTGAGTTATCTATTGAGTTCGAGTTGAACTCGATTTAAACTCTTTAAAATATGATGTTTTTAAAATTGTGTTGTCTTGATATTTTAATTATAAAGAAAAAAATAAATTATCAGTAAATTAACTTTTGTTGGTTTTATTTTCAAATATAAGTGTTGATACTATCGATCCGTTAGGAAAGTCCATTTACTCATATAAATTGCTAACAAGGATTAAATTATTGTGCAATTATTTTTTATAATTTAAATTTGGTTTTAAATGTTGACATAAAATGGCATCGAAATTCAGGACTCATAAGAGGTCCTCTATCGAACGTCATGGGCCATGATTGTTAGTCGGCCTAATAGCTCAAGTATAAAGACCTATGAAGATTATGGCCCAAGTAATTTTCACCAAACCTAATAGAAATGTAATTGGGCTATAGTACTTAACTAAGCCCATTAAAGTTTCTAGGCCCACGATGCACTACTCAGACATATTAGTATGTGTGTATACATCAACATCATTATAGTCCATTTAGTCTATGAATACGTAAATATTAATTCTCTTGCAAAATATGTCCAAGTAAAGAAATGGAATGTAATAGTTGATTAGTTCAGATTTATCACAATAAATAGTATTATAATATTTATTTAATTTATAACTATGATTAATAATATTGACAAATATATATACACACACATTAGGATAAATATATCATTCAAGAATATTAGAAAATGTTATAAAATACCGATATTGATATAAATATCTCTTATCTCAAAGTGCAAATAAATATAAGAAAATCATAATATTTTTCATCATTTAAATTTTCATATTACAGGTCACATTATATTCTCCCACCACGACTCAAAAGCAATTTTTTATTGTAATATTATAATTAATTTGTTAAATAAAAATTAAAAACTGACTAAATAATAAATGTTCAAATACACTAGCCCTGCACTACATTTCCTAAGGTGTAATAATCTTGAAATTTAGCTTAATTTCCAATCTTGCCCTCGTTAAATACTTAAATCTCCCCACAATCACACTACACCATCACTGTACTAGAAAGTCATTATATACAAACGCGGGGGCAAAATCGACTATACCATCAATTTCAATTACAAGCTTGGGAGGCAAGTCTTTAGTTCAAAGTCTCAGGTTCGGAGTCAGGTTCAGTCAACCGTGGAGCCCATTCGAACCAAGATCCGAACCACTCGTCCGCCTATGATGCCTATCCGAGCCTAGGTTCGGAAATCCCAAGCCTCTTGATTGGTTTTCCCGCTCATTCACACACTCGTTTACTTAGTCGAGTGGACAAATAAGGGGAAAGTATTTAGAAACTTTCTTAGCATCTTCAAATACATTTTGCAGTAAATTCGTTGTTGTAATCCCATTTCTTCTTATCCATTGCTAGCCTCGACGGATTATGATTCGATCCTGTCTGAAAATTATCTTTTTATTGCAATAAATGTTGATGGATAGGTAAATAACTCAATCATCGAACTGTAATTTCTTCTGGCCTTGATTCAGATTCTCAGAATGATTTGAATGGGCAGAAAATATAAATATATATCTGTGTGTGATTTTGCTTCAGTTTTAGAGTTTTTGGGTTTTTTGTTGGGATGAATGATGTCATTGATTTTTCTGGCGCCCATTTTTATTTTTTTGGGGTTTTTATGAAATTTATTTATTTATTATTTCTGGACAATGGAATATGTTTCGATTAAAATAAGGTTGTTTGGATTAAGATGAAGAAGCAGAACTGAGTTCATGAGTTTGAGATTGGCATTTGGGTCTTGAATGAAAGCTTAGTAGTTGATATAATGTAGTGTGAGCTCGTGTCGTGTTTGTATGAATGACAAGATGAATAAGGGGATTTCTTGTCTTGAATTTGAGTTTTGTGAGATTCAAATATGGAAGAGATGTGTATGCCTCATTTTTCAGGACAATGCAGTTTAATTTGACAGCTTTTTCGTGATGCAGAACATGGCTCATTGATAGTCGAGGGCTGGCGAAGAAGGTGATCAATGCAAGCGTACGAGATGAGCATCAAATCAAAGATTGTGGAGCTGCGAGGCAATGCCCTAATTGCTTGCATCTTGTAGATAATAGTGATGTAAGCTCATTATTGTCTTCTGATTGATTCTTGTTTGTTGTCATGTTAAAAATGGAAGTGGGGTTGTGTAGATTAAGCAATGGAGTTTGATATCTATGGTTTTTGTTTAAGGTTTCCGAAGAGTGGCCTGGTCTCCCTGCTGGGGTAAAATTTGATCCATCTGATGTAGAGCTATTAAATCATTTAGCTGCAAAACGAGGAGATGATTGTCTCAAGTCACACGTGTTCATCGATGAATTCATCCCTACTTTGGAAAGTGATGAAGGGATTTGTTACACTCATCCTGAAAATCTTCCTGGTGAGCTTATAAATGAGTCTTGGATAAGTGTTTTGGTGGTATAATTTGTGTTGAATACTCTGCTGGTTTTAGGATGCGATCAATTAGATGGAATCATATGAAGCATTGTTCTTATTGTTTTCAGGGGTGAAAAAAGATGGAAGTAGTGTCCACTTCTTTCATAGGATCATCAATGCGTACGCTAGTGGGCGAAGGAAGCGTAGGAGAATCCAAGATCAAGAAAGCACGATAAGTTCACATGTACGTTGGCACAAAACGGGGAAAACCAAACCGGTTATGGAAAACGGAGTTCAAAAGGGGTTCAAGAAAATCATGGTTCTTTATGGAACAATGAAGAAGGGGTCCAAGCCCGAGAAATGCAATTGGGTTATGCATCAATACCATCTTGGGCTGGACGAAGACGAGAAAGAAGGAGACTTTGTTGTTTCAAAGATCTTTTATCAGCCCCATAAAAATGATCATTCTTTGGTAGTTGAAGAGTCTGATATTAGGACAGTGAAGATAGATCCTAGGACTCCCATGTCGAACCCTCCTGACCCTCCTCGTTCGGACAAAACCCCATCTTCTGATTGCTTATCAGATGATTGGTTCATGCAGTCACTTATCATGGTTTGTAGTTAGCAACTTCTACTCTGCATCTTTATTATGTGTGTTCGATCTTGCTTACTTTTGCCTTGTTTTCGAGTAGGAAACGGACTATCTCAAGGAGCCGTCTCATGCTTCATTTGGTTCTCGATTGGAATATGAAGTAGACTACGTTACTTGCTTAGGTGAACACTGTGAGTCGAATCGAGGAAACACTTTAATATGTGGTGAAACAATCAATTCTTCTAGTGTTATTGATGATTTAAGACCAAAGATTTTCACCTCTTTGGCTCAAGTTGATTCGGATGCTTATGGAATCGGAGATCTTGATAACTTAGAACTTGATACTCCACCAGATTTCCAGCTTAATGTAAGCTGTTTTTGTTGCCACTTTTCTAACATTTCTCAATCTTTATCATTTGAGTTTGTAGGTTAACATGCATTGTTCAATGCCACAGGACTTAACGTTTGCGTCTCAGGACAGCGTATTTGATTTTTTGGACCGGTTATAGAGCGTAAGAACCTTCTCGTTTTTCAAGAAACCGCCCCTCGGAGAAAAGGGAGGGAAAACATCTACGGAAAAGAAGACAGGATATTGAACATGTAGTTATTCAAGAACTATTACACTATTTTGTTATGCTGATTGACTTTGTAGAACTTTTTAGCTATCAAGATCTTGGAATGTTGAAGTGTATGTTTCTTGTTTAACAATTTGGTTTTAGTGGCTACAGTTATGTGAGAATTCATGCAACTTTTACCTACTTTGTATTGAGTTTCTATGTACTTTTAATTTCATTGCCAATCTTGTTTATGTATCTGTTTCTGCTTTTCTTTTTAGCTTTCTTTCTTTGGATGAAATTAGAGAATGATCATTTGAGGGGTTGAAGTATGAATATAGTGGTCAAATATTTTTGGGCCTATTTGGTTTGGTCCAAGTGATCTGATGGGCTTGACCGAATTGGCCCGTCGGGCTTGAGTTACTCGTTGTCTTGAAATTAAATTTCTTTTTTACTAAATTAGTTTATTAAAATCGTAAAACAATAAACCATCAAAATTACTAAATAATCGTTTAAATGATTATTTTTGTAATTTGGGCCCAACCTTGTACGAGACATTCATAAAACTTGGTGAAAATGACAATTCTTCCAACTTTGTCTAGCCTTCAGTCGAACATGAAAATTTCTCGAATAGCATCGGGTCTCCATCTTAAATTGTATTCATCTTCGATTTTAATTTTATCAATACATGTAATGTCTTTATTGATTATATTGTTTCATACAAGTTGCAATATAGTTTGGAATATTTTCATGTGCTAAGTAATGAACATATTAGGGGAGATTTGGTTTTGTGAAAATTCCCGATTTCCAATGTTTAATATTTTCCACAACGTTTATAAGATTTTATTAATTCTTGTGTGAAAATGAGATTAAGTATGATCAACATTTAAATATTTTGGTTGTCGTAAATTATATTCTATTTGAATAGTATGTAAGTGGTGGGTCCAATTGAACGATGATATTTGTTTTTTATATATTATATATTAGATTGATTTGATAGCAGTAGGTCCAATTGAATAATAATATTTGAACTTTTCTGCATTATATTGATTGATTTGATTGTGGTCCGATTGAATAATGATATTTGAATTTTTATGCATTATATTGATTGATTTAATTGTAGCGGGCCAATTAAATGATTGAAATCTATTATATTAAATTGATTTGATAGAGTTTGGCCCTAGAAATATTTTATATGAAATTTGTTATATTAAATGATTTGACAGCGGTTAGACTCATTTTAAATACTTAATTTAAAAGTTAGATGTATTCGAAAATTAAAATAAATTTGTTAGTGTTTCACATAAAGTGCTCTTGAAATGAAAAACAAAGATATGAGGGTTCAATAATAGGACATGAGGTTAACTCAAATTGATGGGTCACGTATTTGACATTTGTTGGGCTAATATTCAGACATGATTTTATGTATTGGTTTGGGCCAATTAATAAAACTCAAATGATGGAATACGAGAATTAAACCTGTTTTATTAAATTGGATTCGTATCTCTTTCTTTCTTTCTTTTTTCTTTAAAAAGAAATTATTATTCAGCTAAATTTATTTTTCAGAAAAGAAAATAAAATAAGTAAAAAGGTAATAAGATATGATTGAGGTAAATAAAAATAAATAAAAAAAACCTTGGATTTCAAATCTAGTGCATTAAAGCTACAATCTACAATATACACTAATACGTTAATCTCTAGAAAAGAGTAAACATTCAAAACCAAAAAGAAAAATAACCAAAAATTCCAGACAAAAGACATCTATAATTATATCAATATTTGTCAAATTTTTTTGTTCCTTTGTTTATGACAAGAACCCTTTAATGAAATATAATACTAAAAAATAAAATTTCAAGAAAACATAATTCCACATAAATCCATTCCTAATATACTATAAGGTTTCACTTTTAGACCCTCTTAAGTTAAATGATTAATTTCATTGATTAACAAAAAATTAATTGTCTAATTCCATAATAGCTTAATGTCAGAATTGTTAATTGACCCTTTAATGCATTTCCTTTTTTGTCCACGATATAATGATAGAATTCTATATGAGTAGATTCCACCTCATCAGACATTATCATCAATTCTACAAATATTTATTGGAAAATTAAAATCAGTTAGGAAATATACAAATAATCACGTTTTAATTGATTATTATACTTCCAAAAGGGCTAAAAAATTAGACTGAATTATATTTACTATTTTCCAGGTTAGGTAAAATTAGTAAATAAATTTCAAGATTATAAAATTACAATCAAACCATTTAATTATGAAAAAAATGAACAAACTTACTCATATTTTAACAAAATCATATGTCTTTCGTATATACAAAAAGAATAACCATTTAAGGATACATGTTTCATTTCTTAAATTAATCCAGTTCCTGCAAATTAAGTAAATTTATCATTGAAAATGACACAATAAATCACTCTAATTCTTCATTGAATCAACTTTTTTCTTTTCTTTTAAATGTATTTACAAAATATAATATTATAATAATTTAATACAGGTTCACAAATATGAATACTATATACTTAAAAATATAATTAGAATTAGTACAAGACTACTAAATAATAATGTTAAGCATATATAATTTATCATGTTAATTGATAGAGATTTATTAAAATAAAAAACTCATAAAGTTTATTCAAAAATATTACTTTTTAAAAAATAATTAATATTAAATATCTGTGTATTGCACCAATTTAGTTCTAAAGGAGTCCAAAAAAGTAATCATAATAAAAAAAAAAATGGAAGGTTTGACCAAATCTCAGAAATAATAAAAATATATTAATAAAAAAAAAAAACCTTTTGCGAGATTTTATCCGTAGAGATTGCACACGATGGATATACGAAAGGGAAAAGGTGTAAATGTAATCCTTCTTTGTCATTTACATATATAGCAATTAGCAGAAAATAGGTTGAAAATTCAGGTGGAAAAAATCGCGAAAATGGCGAGTGAAAAAGGTTCAGTGATTGAGCACAGAGCTTATGCGCGGGTCGGGTTTTTGGGCAACCCGAGTGATGTGTACTATGGGCGCGCCATATCATTCAGCCTCGCCAATTTCTGGGCTTCTGTTAAATTAGAGCCGTCTGAGACTTTGATGATTCTTCCTCATCCAGCTTTTGATCTTGTTCAATTTGATTCACTTCCCCATCTGGTAATTTTTTATTTATTTTGCTGAAAATATTTTGTGTTTGGAGTTTCTGGGCATTGATTCTGAAATGCAAATGTTTTATCGATCAATTTTGGGTAATTAGGTTTTTTGAAATTGCTTGATTTGATGAAAAGTAGTTGACTTCGGATTAACACTTGAATTACTGATAGATGAATGACATTAAGGTTTTGTGTTCAATTATGTTGAAATTCTCTGGTTTTTTTTTTTCTCAAGTGTTATTACTATTGATGTAGATCTGATCTGTGTTAGGTAAGATTAATATCGATTCAACATTTCATTGTTGTTTTCAATGATTTGGTTCTTGTTGTAATTGGATGTTTTGAATACAATGAATGCAGTAGCTTTTTTTTCTGTGAATCTATTGATGAAAATGGTGTGTTGAGCTTTGATGAAAATGAGGTTTCGTTTTCGTTGTGTAGGTTAATCGTTTGCAGAGTGATGGATATTATGGAGGGGTACGATTGTTGGTTGCGATTTGTAAAATATTTCACAATTATTGCAAGGATAACAACATCAGCTTGCATAATGGGAATTTTAAGCTCTCTTATGATACGAACATACCTCGACAGGTACTGCTTATCATCTTCGATGTTTTATTTTTGCTGCAACATTATTTTTGATCACTTGATTTATGAGTCGCTAATCGTTATCATTTTTTGTGTGATTTATGTTATTGACATGGAAATCGAGATCATGATGCTTGTATAGTTTTACCAAGCCAAAGCCTCATTTATAGTCATGTAAATGAGATTGATATTATATTAGGTTATTTTGATCAGTTATAATAAGGTTATATCAGATGTGATCCTAGCTAGTGACCCTTGATGGTGAAAGCTTAGAGTTTCCAATTCGTTTTTACTAAAGTTGAACTGACAAATGATCTTGCATAAGATGCAGTGGTAATTTTTTGTCTTTATTTTTTGCTAAAAGAGTTCATGAACTCCTAGGTAATATATTCTTCTGTGTATATTTTGAACATTTGTTTTCTCCATTTATTCTTATTTATCTTGAATATAAGTCATTTTGCTCAACTCCTTTCTTAGAAAAGCATGATATCTACCATATTTCTCTCTCGACTATGTTTGGCCACCTCATTATGTTTTCTCTCTTTTCCTTTTCGTTTTCTTGTAAACATGTGCTAAACTTAGTACTCTCTCTCTCTCTCATCAGACCGGGCTTTCTGGTTCAAGTGCGATCGTGTGTGCTGCACTTAGCTGCCTTCTTGACTTCTATCAAGTGAGGCACCTCATAAAAGTAGAGGCCCGACCAAACCTTATCCTTAATGCGGAGAAGGAACTTGGTATTGTTGCTGGTCTCCAAGATCGAGTAGCTCAGGTCTATGGGGGGCTTGTCTATATGGTATGCTGTTTGAAGATGTTTCCCATTTCCTTGAAGCCTAATATCTTTCAACTTAATTCATCTATACACTTTTGTAATTCTTTGAGGGGGATTAGGACTTCGACAAGAAAGTAATGGAAGAATTAGGACATGGCAAGTACACCCCTATGGATGTCGATCTACTCCCACCACTGTATCTTATCTATGCTGAAAACCCGAGTGATTCTGGAAAGGTAATGATCTTTCTGTGTATAGGCCATATCCATTGTTGAAAAGATTAGATTTTTATGTTTCCATTTCAAGTGATTACTATGATTGTAATGCAGGTTCATAGTACAGTTAGACAAAGGTGGTTAAATGGTGATAAGTTCATTATATCATCAATAGAAGAGGTTGCAAACCTTCCATTAGAAGGACAAAAGGCATTGCTCGAAAAGGACTATACAAAACTTGCAAGCCTCATGAACCGTAACTTTGATCTACGAAGGTAAAGCTTATGGTTAAAAAACATTGATACATGCCACTCTTTTTTCTTGACACACACACATACATGTTGGTGAGTAAATTTGTATGTTAACAACTAACTTTAATATCATGTTTTAATCAGACAAATGTTCGGTGACGACGCTCTTGGGGCAATGAACATAGAGATGGTTGAAATAGCGAGGCGAGTTGGTGCCGCATCTAAGTTTACAGGCAGTGGAGGTGCTGTCGTTGTATACTGCCCCGAAGGGCCTTCACAAGTGAGCCTATTGAAGGATGCGTGTAAGACTGCCGGTTTTGCCTTCCAACCGGTTCAAGTTATGCCATCTCTTCTAAATCAAGTCGATCTTGAAACCATGTCGACGACATAATAACCCGAGGGATCGTTCCACCATATGGTTCCCTAAACATTTGATTATCAACTTTTTTTAAAAGAAATTCTTTACTGTGATTCTTGATGCTCAAATAAAGAGTATTTCCATCTTGTGTGATAGACTGAGGTTTTGTGCATTATCATGGACTTTTCAGATTAAAGGTAACAGAAATCTCACACTAACATTGCTTCATCTAATTACTAAAATTAGAAACCAATATATATTGCCTTGAACTTGAACCGATAATACTACCTTCGTCCCATAAAGACAAGAGTATTGTTCTTCCTGAAAGATACAACACATGAACATCGTTAACCAAAGATCAAGTTCATCATTTCTTGAAACATCTCACGAACTAATATCAAGAAACTAACATCTAGCTACAAACATTACTCAATAGTATCAATTTCGTGTCACATAAGCCAACGTCTCACTAACTTCACAAGATCTATAAAAAACGAGCAAATGAACACCCTAATAATCCATCAACATGCCATTTCTCAACATCGTAAACTCTTCAACCCCAAGACTCGAAAACAAATATGTGAAAGCGAAAAAAAAACAAGAACGGACCACCCTTCGTTCTTCCTCAAACCTCGATCAATCATCATTCATCAATGAGCCTAATATTGTGAATTCTAGTTTCCAAATCTAAAATCCGACTCTACAAGACGACCGATCAAACAATGTATCCTCTTGCACTACCATTGAATACACATAAATACATATTGATCGAACAAACTACAGCCATTATACAGTTTCTCCTAAATGCTACTTTTTTCAATGTTAGAACATTCACTTACATATTTCCAAGTGACACTTATTGATCAACCAATGCAGCCATGATTTCGTGAGGCGACGGATCCCAAATCGGTAGGTCAGTAAGCTGCTGCTCCAATCTTTCTTCTTGTGCAATGCAAAATGCCTCAGCTAAATCACATAAATTCGAGACATCTTGAATTATAGCCTCTTGTGCTTCAACCTACAAATTCAAAGTAAATAACATCAAGAATCAATTTTAATTTTTAGGGTTTCTTTCAATTTGTGTAATCAAAACTACAGAGGTAGTTCTTGAGTGCGAATCACCAGTACCTGAGACAGGAGATCATCGACGAGTCTCCGGCCTCCGCAGTCCGACGAGGGTTGCTGGTCTGAGCTCGAGGCCTCATCAAACGACGTCGTGGGACACAGCTCCTGACGCTCCACCAATTGCGTCTGAGCTTTCTGCTCCATTGCCTTCAAAGTGTTCGACAAAAGTTCCCACCGACTGATTTCTTCTAAATACCTTTCCCTCAGCTTCAGCAGAGCCCTCTTCCTTCTTTCACGGCGGTGCTTCCTCTCGACAGCCGGATCCGGCGGCGGAGGGGCGGCGGCGGGCTCGAGGTTTGGGCGCTTCTTGCGTTTGTAGACGAAACCGTCATCGTTTATTAATTCCCAATCGTCGGAATTTTCGTAGCCGGATTCAGCGGCCATGGCTACATCCACCTCAAGCGGAGAATCTTGAGATTTTCGTAAATGAACAAATTTGAACGAATTTTTTGAAAGATTGGGAATTAATTGAGCGGCAAAGCTTGATGATAAATATTTCGTGGATCTTTGAGTTTCTGATATTATCATTTCGTCCCCTAATTTATTAAGAAATTAGAATCTGACCCCTCAATAACGAATTGTAAATTATTGACCTTGTATTGTATACCATATAATATAATATTTGTCCAAATCATTAGTTCTATTTAGGGTCATATTTAAATAAGTATAACTTTTATAAATTTGTCTCACGAATTTCATGAGGCGAGTTTACTCCTATATCACATAATAGTGTTTTTATTATTACTACAATAAATATATGAATAATTTTATATTTCGTTTATTTTTGGTAGAAAATGGTAATGTCTACTGTAATCCTCTTCATATAATTTAATTTAACTTAATCATATTAGTGTTTTCAAGATTTAATTTAGACTCTAATTTAAATAAGTTTATATTGAGTTATATTCGCAAGACAATTTGTTTTTGTGAGCTTAAATACTTTGCAATTCAATTATAAAAGGGTTATATTGAATGCCCTAAATTTAGCTTCATTGAATTAGAAGTGTAATTAGTGTCATAGGAATTTAGGACTTCAATTATAAAATGTAGTGTTATTTCAATTGGGATTCTATACTTTTAATTTGTAAAATTGAGGCTTTCTATTTATATTATAGTATCAAACCAAACTTTGATCCTCATGTATGCCTTTGTGAAAGCTCTTTTTGATTGATAATCAGACAAATTCAGATATAATTCCATGAGGCGAATTCAAACATAATATTTAAAGCTCGATAACAACATAAACCAACTTGGATTTTTCTCCTAACAATTAAGCACTAAAACTAGATTAATTTTGCCCCACAATTTAGCTCTGCTAAGAACACATCTGACACTAATACAAAACAGAAACTAGCCACAATTTCTGAACCATTTCCTAGGATGTGAACTACATGCTCAACGCTTACGACATGCACGAACAATAGGCGTCGAGGGATCAGAAAACGAGCCGTTGAGAATGTGATTCGCAGTCCAGTGATTCGCAGCCTCGGAGTAGTGTACACCATCCCAGCTAACATATGAATCTGGAGCGCCACATGAAGCACCAATGATTTGTGAGCCATTAATGAATGATGCTTGTCCACACCAGACATGGATGTTGCTTTCATGGTACCCACAACATATCTTCATAGGGTCCATGAATCCTGTCAAAAACAAATGTACTTGAATTATGCCCAAAACATTCCAACATGTCAAGAATCTGAAGAATATAAAACAATGGATGAAAATATCCCGAATATTTCCCCGATATTTTCATTTTTGGATAAATTTCATAATCAGTTTATAGTTTATTTCGCAATTCTAGACCAATTTTTAAAGTTTCTCAATAAGGGCTCAATTAAACCTTTTTTTTCTCAATTTAAGGTTTGAAATTTAGATTGAGTTCTCAATTCAAGACAAAATTCCATTTTTTTAATTACATTTATACATTTATTTATATTTTAAAATGCATTTATATTTTAGATAAATTAAGACAAGTTAGTGTTGAAACTGAAATTTATATTTTATATTTTACAAAGTCAATTTTCTAAATTTTTACCAATAATTCCGTATAATTAAGATACCATATTTCTATCGAAACTGAAACAAAATCTTGCAAACTAACCATAGTATCTGGTATTGCTGATTAAGTGATATCTAGCTGAGTAAACGTCGACATAGATCAGGGAGGCGCGGGGAAGATCCATCCTCAATTTCGCCACTCGAGCTTTGAGCAGTTTGTTGAACTCAACAGCCATTTGGTTCTGATATTTGATGCATCCATACTTGTCTAAGAATCCAAGCTCTGAATTTCTGACATAAAAAGTGGATGCTGGTAAACACCCAACTGGTTCCACATTATGAATCCAGAAAGTTCTTGCTCCTTGTTGATATAAATGCTGAAAAAATAACACTCAAATGTTTAGCTACTGATACTGATTTTTAAGTGGAATGAGTTTGAAGAATGAACTCACTGTAACTGCTGTTGCGATTTGATTAACCATAAGTGGAAACGAAGCTCGGAGTTGAGCTCTAGTAAGCTTTCTGAAGCCATCAATGAGGTCGTTCTGACCAATGTCGAACGTGTAGAGAGCCTTGGAGAATTCATGAAGACGAGGGAGTCTACTTTTGTAGTATGGATTCATAGCTGAAACGAGAAACAACGCCGTATCAAACAAGAACGATAAAAAGTTAACTAACAACAGGGTTCTATGTTCTTGAGCTCACAATGGCGATAAAGTGCTTTCGTTCGCGATTTGAACTGATCAAACTGCACAATTTGGACGTCGAGTGAAAAGGGACTTATGCGATTGTTGAACAAAATCGACTCGTTTAGCCTCACAATGGTTGATCCTACAGCTGCAAAATTAGCACCACGTCGAAATCCTGATCCTATCGAATCAAGATACGAGCTCAAATAAGGCAATCCCAAGTGCTCAGCTGCACAAGCAAATGGCAATGTAACTCATTCAGGACATTATACAAACACTTGGTGTGCATTTTCATTTGCAGAGGTTAAGAAATGAGTACCGATGAAGTCTATGATAAGGCGGCCATCTGATTCTCTTCCGGCTGGGTGGCCGAAGAAACTGCTGCCATAAGGTTGCGGAATTGGGCCGAACGCCGCCGAGATTCCGCCGGTGTCTGAGTTGGAATCGCCGAAGTTGTAAATCGCCGGAAACTCACACGGCGGCGCGGCGGCGATCCTTCTTCCTGCAACGACACCCATTGTTAGCGAAAGCAGAAAAAGAGAAACAGATATGAATCTTGAACACCCCATTTGGCAATCGAAACGGAAGAAGAAACTGTGATTACCATTGCAGAAGATGCATAAATTTGAATTAGCAGAAGAAGGTGGAAAAGGTGGCGTTGCTCACGTTGAAAATGCTCTATTGGATAATGCCAATATTTTCGATACGTTCTACTGTCATATAATACACGTGGTTTTAAAATGAGAAGAATAGATAAAATTAATTTATTATAAAATAAATTTGTCGAGAACACGAATATGTTCGACATCTTGCAATAAAAATGTTTTATTGAATTTTTCATCTTTTATCTTTCGCATTTTTATTTTCGATTTTTTATATTTAAGAATTACCAATGTCTTTTATCGTTTGCATTTTTATTTTTAGTTTTTTTATATATAAGAATTACCAAATTTTTAACACTATATCGGATAACCTTTATTTTAATTAAATTTTATTTTAACAGCAAAAAGTTAATTTTTAATTGAGAAAAAACTATTTTTTAATCATAAAATTGTATTCTTCATCTAAGCACGTCTGAATTAATGTTAATAATTAAAAAATAAACATTTTTATCAATATATTTAAGTTTGGGATGCTTAAATTATTCATACTGATAATTAATAACAAAACTCTAATCTAGTAATGAAAAATAAACATTTTATTTATTAATATTAATAATAATTTAAGCATGTTAAATTAAGAATACAAATTTACAATTAATTTTCTTTAGTGATCTTTCAATTAAAAAAAAAATTATTTTGGTGTTAGAATTAAATTTTAATTAAAAAAAAGTTATTTGATGTAGCAGGTTAGATGATTAAAAATGGTATTTCTTAAACATAGATGACTAAAAATTAAAAAATATGAAAATAAAGTCGAAAAATCTAATGAAACAAACTTAGAGAGCAAATTTTTTTTTCCTATATACTACTATTTTGTTTGGGATTTTGTCAATTACTTATTTGGGAGTGGTATTTTGAAAATATGTTTAATAAGTTCAGAATTGTAAGATGATGAAATTTCATTTTTATTCTCTAACCGATAGTTTTATCCTTTAATTCCCGAATTGAAAAATAATATTTTTTTGGACTTTAAATTAAAAAAAAAATCCTAAATAAAAGATGTGTGAAGAATGTGTTGTGAATTTGTTTATGATATGATCAGCTTTATGACCTGGTTTTAAGCATTATGACCAGCATTATTCATGTTTACTACGTTGTATCTTGCATGTCCAACTCTATGCTATTTTTTATATTTTTAAATATTTGGTCGATTATTATATTCTTTTTTCGTTTATAAACTTTGTCTTGTTTATTTATCCATTGTGAAAGTTTCAAAAATTGTTAAAATAAACCATTGGTTTCTTTAGGTATGATCGATTTTTCAGTGTATTTTAATATATACACAATGTGTATATAGATGAAATGTATTTATTATATATTGGTGATATTGGAATATAAATGTGGTAGCTTATTGTGCTTAAAATTTGGACCAATATAGAATGTGAATGTAGTTGGCTTGCATTTGCAATTTTTACACAAATCAATAAGCCAATGGAAGAAGGGAAAATAAAATTTATTATTAATCTATTGTCTTAATCAATTGGATCTTTTAAAATTATTCATTTATTCATGATTTGTGTAAATGAATGCAATTGTTGATGGTTTGCTGAGCCCAATCAAAATCAGTCGAAAAATGCTAAATCTGATATAAGATAATGAAGATTATGTTGGTTAAAATTACATGACCCATTTTCTTAAAAAAAAAAAAAAAAAAAAAAAAAACTTGACCCATTATAATAGCTTAATCAGCTTAAAAATCAAATATTTTTATAATCACATGACAAAAAAAAAAAAAAAAAAATCGATAAAAGATTAAACTTCTTAGTTGGTAATCCATTCATTCCTCTTTAAGTGACGTTTTGAAATTTTAAATTTTTTTCCTATTTAATTGATGTTTTGTACATTATTTTCATATATACCTCTATGATTAATTAATGTCTAAATTAAATACATTTTATAGTACCCAAAATGATCCAAAAAAAAATTTAATTAATGAGGGGTATATTAAAAAAATAGAATTATTCTTAATCTGTGTGTAGAGCCGTGGGACGTCACTTAGAAAGAAATTGAGAGAATAGTAAATTATTGCATAACTTTTTTATTCCATCTGGTGGATGTTTAAATAATTGAGTGGTGGGCTGTGGTGGATCCATTTCAGATAATGGGTTAATTTTATATTTGTTCTACTATATTTCATTTGCTAACTGGGCCTACTAAACCTCTTGGGCCATACTATAAACAATTCCATTGGGCTCAACCCAATAGATACATTCACATCATTTTATCTTCCACTAAAATTATATACTTGATTAAAGAAATATAAATTGATAACTTAACAGGGTTGGTTGAAATAGTAACACAAAATCTATATATATTTTTTATTTTATTCATGATGTATCTCACAAACCTAATTTCGTATCAATCCCTAATCTTAATCCATAAACTATATTTTTATTTGTAAAAATAGATTTAGATTTTAGTTTCTGTAAAATTCATCTTACTTATTTCAATACACACTAGATTATGGAGATAGTATATGCCAATTTAAATAAATAAACAAAAACTATTAAATAAACCATGTAATTTACTTGAATGTTATAATCATATATGAGAAGAAATTGTTTGTAATATACCTTTAATTAGAAAATGGCATATAACTTTTAGATAATGGTAATCACTTTTATTTTCGAGAATTAATAGTTAACCTATATTTCAGATGTTAAATACATAAAATACATTAATTGATATTTCAAAAAATAAATTAAAACATAATAATATATGTATGAGACAGAAATCACACTATCAATAAATGCTCACATTAATTGGATGGATTGATCTTATGGAATTAAATTCGTGATGCAATAATATTGATACTATGTATATACTCGTATCTATCTGTATCTTTGATTACATTTTGTTAGTTCAACAAAAAAATTATAAAATAAACCTAAAAAAGCATAGACATTGAGTGTGGGCAACACCTAATAATAGTTTGTTATACACATGTAAATTCCCACTGAAGAAAAGCCCCTTTATCAATCATCAATAGAGGTTCAAGAAAGTTGCATCTTCCTGCTAATTCCATTATTCATTATTAACAAATTAATTTATTAATCTGATCAAAAGCCAAAAGTTCAAGAAAAGTTGCAACCCTTTTCTTGCCAATTTTTCTTGATTTATTCCAAACAGACTCTGTGATGATCCTACTCGGATGAAATGTTGCTGATTATCTAGTTTTCCAGGTCTCTCTCTCTCTCTCTCTCTCTCTCTCTCTCTCTCTCTCTCTCTCTCATACATATCTGTGAAACTGGATCTTGAAAATGTGGGTTAAGGTTTTAGCAGTTGTAAAATTAAATATTTATTTTATTTAATTATTTGGAATGGACAAATTATCAATCGAAGATTTGAAGTGTGATGTGAGTTGCGTGTTTTGGTGTCTTTTTCTTGGTCTTATCTCATTCTTTTGGAGTCTAGTTGAATTGAGAAAATGTGGAGTCATTGCAGATAAATAGATAAGAGTGAATTGAAAGACTTAGTATTTTTTAAGGGCCCTTTTGAAGTAAGAGTTTTCTCTTCAATTCCTTGTTTTATTATGCCTTTGTTCAATTCCCATTTAATTCTTGCACTAATATATATGTGATAGCAATATATATGATGCTATTTGCATGTTTCAATCATAGAATTTGGGTGTTTCTGCAAGTTGCTTAGAGGGTTTTTCCTTGTTCCCTGTTTTTGTCTTCTAATGATTGATTCTTGTGTTGGGATTTTTGGGATTTCTTGAATTGACAAGTTTGTGCTATTTGAAGGGTTTTAAGGTTCTTGTTTATAAGGTGTTTTGATGGGGAACAAAAGTTCAAGCCCTAGGGATGGGGGTGGTTGGAGACCAGCTTCAACGACTCGTTCTAGTTCGTCGTCTGGTTGGCAACACGATTATACTCAATCTTCGGTTTCACAGTATGCTCAGAATTACCCTGTCCAGCATCCTTATCCCGCAGGATATCCGCCAACGGAACAATACCATGCCCCTCCTCAAGATTATGCGGCCCCGTCTCAATCACCCGCACCTGCGCCCACACAATATAATGCGCCCCCAGAATATAATGTGCCCCCATCTCGAACAAATGCCCCACAAAAGAAGCTTGATAGGAGGTATTCGAGGATTGCAGACAACTATAACTCGTTAGATGAGGTATGTTTCATCGAATGTGAGATAATGAATCTCCAAATTTGGGCCTTTTTCATATGTTTGAACTTATGATGTGAATTAAATGGAAGAAATTACTATCATGTATTTACAAAATGGATGAACACTGATTATGGTATAGCTACCGTAAATTTTGATGCTTGGGATTTATATAGGCCATTCATTATATAGGTATTCGAGGACTGCAGACAACTATAATTAGTTAGATGAGGTATGAGGACATAGTTGGCAGTTTTATCGAGTATCGGATAATGAATCTCCGAATTTGGGCCTCTTTCGTGTGTTTGAACTTTGAAACGAATTATTGATCCATATGATATGAATTAAATGGAAGAAATGTGAGAGTAGCATATGTTCTTGGATAAGGAAAACGAAGCATATAAAATGGATGATTTTTTTTAGCTTTGCTGGTTAAATATTTGGACAATGCTGATTATGGTGTTATGGTGTAGCTACCGTAAATTTTGATGCTTGGGATTTATATAGGCTATTCATCATATGCAATTTATGGGTTTTCACTGATTTTAGTGTAAGGTGGAAAAATTGAATACTCTTTCGTTGCAGTTTCTAATGTCTATGAGTTGAGAAAATTCATCAGTGTACACAAAACATGTTAGGATTTATCTGCAAGAGGGTAATTTGGGAAGAATAATTAGTTTAGAGTTGATAATTACTTACTTAAAAGCTTTAATGTTATGGTGATAATACTTAGAAGCTTAATTTGAGAAGAGTAATTTGTACGAGTTGCGATTATAGTAGAAGGGTATGGTTTAATTTTTAGGATCGGGATGATTCAATGTCAAATATTCATATTTATGGGACGAGTTTTGATGTGATGTATTGGATAATTTGTTGTATGAATAAGAAAATGCATTGGAAAACATATATTTATTATTCTTGTTGTTGGAGGAGATTTAAATGTCGAGATTGTTTCTGTAGGTGACTGAAGCTCTGGCACGAGCTGGTCTCGAGTCTTCCAATCTAATCATCGGGATCGATTTCACTAAGAGCAATGAGTGGACAGGTGATTTATTTTTATTACGTATAGATATATAGCATTTTAGATCTTGTGGAGAAATATGCTGAGATGTGTCCCACTTTTAGGCAAGAAGTCGTTTAATGGTCGAAGCTTACATCACATCGGAAGTGGTCTCAATCCATACGAACAAGCAATTACCATTATCGGGAAAACCTTGGCGGCTTTTGATGATGATAACTTGATTCCTTGTTTCGGTTTCGGAGATGGTACTAAACGATAATTCTGTTTCGCAAATTGTAATATATATATATATATATATATATTTTTTTTTTTTTTTTTTCTAATAAAATTGTTCTTGGCAGCGTCAACTCATGATCAGGATGTATTCGGTTTCTACCCTGATGAGAGACATTGCTATGGATTCGAGGAGGTTTTGAGCCGTTATAGAGAACTCGTTCCGAATCTGAAACTGGCTGGTAAATCTCGATCAAGTGTATTATGTAGAGCTTAGAGTTAGAATCGAAATTTTCTATCTTAGACTTGCTTTGGTGTAGGGCCCACGTCATTTGCACCGATAATCGAAATGGCGATGACTGTTGTTGAGCAGAACGCGGGGCAGTACCACGTTTTAGTGATTATTGCAGATGGGCAGGTATACTATCTCAATACATTTTCAATATATTGAGTTCTTGATGAACTCTAAGGTTGTGTTTGGATCAAGGATAAATATTTTGCGAAATTTCTGTGATTTCGCTAAAATTTAGCTTTCGAAATCGAAATTTTCACCAAAATTTCCGTAAAATTAAGGTACCGAAATTTCTACTGAAATCGAAAATTTCATCCTTGGTTTGGATGGAGAGATTTGTAAATTTATGATAGTAAATCCACTCATATTGCTAAAAAATTAGTTCAGAATGAAAGCGATAGATTTCAAATCCATATCAATCGAAACACAACCTAAGAGTGTTTGCACGTCACTTTGAGAGTTCTCTATTTGTTAGTTATCGATTACTTGGAAGAGAAGATCAATGTGTTAGTTTCGAATGCAATGAAACAGTTGCACTTTCGATGCTAGAGCTTGTCTTTCTCTCTCTCGTTTCTTTCGTTCGGTTTTAGTACTATGTATCATCGATCTTGTTATCTTCTTAGGTCACAAGAAGTGTTGATACGGAACATGGTCAGTTGAGTCCACAAGAGCAGAAAACCGTTCAAGCAATCGTCGAAGCTAGGTATAATTTTTCCTGAATATGTTGAATTACGTTTCTCAACTTTGGTCCGATTTTCGTTTATAATGCTATAATAAGATCTGCAGCAAGCTGCCTTTGTCCATCGTTCTCGTTGGGGTTGGAGACGGCCCGTGGGATATGATGAAGGAATTTGACGACAATATCCCTGCACGGGAGTTTGATAATTTCCAGGTCCAATTCTTGCTTTTGATTATACACTAGATTTCTCAACTAGTTTTCGTATATTGTATTGTTTACTTAGATGCCATTGCTCTTCTAGTTTGTCAACTTTACGGAGATTATGGCGAAAAACGTGCACCAAACTCGAAAAGAAACAATTTTCGCTCTCTCGGCCTTGATGGAAATTCCAACTCAATATAAAGCAACAATGGAGCTTAGTTTGTTGGGGTAATCTCTGGCTCATTTTCCTCGTGCGTGTCTCTCCACGTGTTCGTATTTTTGTTCATAGACTTTTATCAGATGAAATTATCACTTAAAGACCTATAAAATTAAGATTTTGTTTGGCACCTTTGCGATTCATATTATTTAAAAAAAAATTAAAATGATAATCCCAAAATATGATCGATGAACTTCATGCTTAAAATTTGATTTGCTAGACATGCCCTTATTTTTGTGAGTCTGTTGGTGATAATTTCATCTTTCATACCCCAAATCGATAGTTTATACCTTTTAGGCCCCGAATTGATAATTGACCATCTTGAATTGATAAAACACCTTTATTTATTTATATATCATTTTTTGTGTGTGTGTGTGTTGGATTCATTCGTATTTTCGGTGATATATTAGTGCAACGAAAGGAAATATTCCTCAGAGGGTTGCTCTTCCTCCTCCCGATTACGGTGCTTCATTTGGCGGCGGTTCAAAACCCTCGCGCACGAACACTTTTCAGCACACTTCTACTTCATATTACGAGCGCAACGTCCCTGCTGACGTGGTGGCTCCTTCTGCTCCATCTGCTCCATCCTCTAATTACGAACACCAGGTAAACATTTCGTCTATCCATTCAAACGTTAAGCGATCAAGAACTAAAACCAAAAACTCGTTTTACAGATATGCCCCATTTGCCTTACGAATCCGAAGGACATGGCCTTCGGTTGTGGTCACCAGGTAATCAAGCCACTCGTTCCACTTATAAGTTCAAGCAAGAAAAATCCGTACGCATTGAGTTAATCTATTTCCCCTTTTTTCAGACGTGTTGCGATTGTGGACGAGAGCTTAATCTATGTCCAATATGCCGGAGTCATATAGAGACCCGAATAAAGCTCTACTAATTAAGCTCGTTCAATGCATTGATACTAACCCTAGCACCGGATTCTTTACGTTTGATTCGACTGTACAAATGAAGACGTTTTCCCTATAGCGGAAATAGGCCTTTGTATCCTTTTTGCAAACCAAAAAATGAAACATACCCACTTGATAAGAAAACATGTTTTTTTACCCAAAATAAGGTTAAAAAGTCATAAATGTCTTTACCTTATTCATTTAATCATTTCACCCACCACAATTCAATTTACTTATTTCATCTCAAGAACATGTATCAATTCATATTTTAGATAAAATTCATCTCTTAAAATGCAAGTAATGTAGTGATTTTCATCTCTTAAGGTGCTCAAAAGAGGTAAGGTGATCATTATTTTCAAGTGTAGTATATTGTATTTGATAATTTTTGAATGTAGATAAATATTTCTGCATATAAATTAGATTTTAAGAACCAAAAAAATCGTGAAAAAGTGATTTTTTTTTACCAGACATAGATCACGAAGCTCCTTGAAGAGATCACGAAGCTAAACATATCACGAGGGTGTTTAGCTTCATTTTATGTTTAGCTTCGTGATCTGTTCATTGAAGGATAAAATAGATCACGAAGTTCCTTGAAGGATAAAATAGATCATGAAACTCATTGAACAGATCACGAAGCTAAATATAGATCACGAGGGTGTTTAGCTTCGTACGAAGCTAAATATAGATCACAAGGGTGTTTAGCTTCGTGATCAATGAAGGATAAATTAGATCACGAAACTCCTTGAAGATCACAAAGTTAAACATAGATCACGAGGTGTTTAGCTTTGTGATCTATTTTCAGGAAAATTTTGGATATAAGGGTAGTTGAGTAATTTTGCCTTCATTTTGGGTAGAAAATTTGTTTTATTATTGACTGAGTATTTTTCATTTATATGATGTATATTGGGTAGAAATAGTCTCCGCCCCTTTCCGTATACCCGATTCTCTTTCGGCCAAAATTGCATTGATGTAAGAATTTTATTGTACATGGAAATTGATTTTTGTTATGGAATTAGTGATGTGAATCTTATATGCATTGTGTGGAGGATGGAGTTATTTTAGCTTTGCTGTTTCTTACTAAAGATTTTATGATGCTGCATTTACTGTTTGTGGCGACCTGGCAAAAACTTATTTTTGAGATGAAGAAAGTATTTATTTTTTAAAATAGTTGTGTAATATATAGAATTAGATTTAGGTTTATTCATGAGAAATATTAATTTACTTTATTTTATTGGTATAATAGTTTTTTATACCATAAAATCAAATAAAATTAACTCTTCTACTGTAACATACAATTTTTTTACTTTTCCACCACAATTTGGATGAAAAGTCTAAAATAACGTGTACTCACATGTATATAGTGCAAGGTTGTTGACTGATGTGATATAAAATGCTGTTTATGTTTTATCAATGAGGGTAAAATTATCATTTTTTTATATTTGTAGTAAAAAAAGGATATATATACATATATATATATATATATTAATTATTATCTATTGTGGTAGAAAAGTAATTCACCATCGTAATTGTAGTAGAAAGGGGTGATGTCCTTTATTTTATTATCGAGCCAAGTATAAATGTAAAATCATTTTTACAAGAATTTTTTTTATCTGTGAGTTGACCCGTCTCATAGAATTAATTAGATCCATGAGACGGTTACACAAAAGTATGAAGCATTATTCAAAATTTATAAACTATTAAAAGCTACCCTTCACCCTTTCACCAAGAAATAGCAATCAATAAATACAAATTGACAAAGACAACCAGCAATTCCTTCTTGCTATCAATTTTCTCAATACATATAACTGCAAACCTAACAACTACTTTTGCAATGTCACCTCACAATGGCAAAACAAATCATGTGCATGCAAAAAAATGTTTTATTTATAAATATATATTAATTCCTCTCCAAAATCACTCAATTTTTTCTCATCTTTCTTCATGGCAATGGCGTCAAGTGCCATATTCTCCTACCAAAGATTGAAGCATGAAACTCTCATAGATGAAGGCGAGGTGATTGGGATATCGAAGAGTTCTGGGGTTAGAAGATCGCGTTTCAGGAGAATTAAGTCGCGAGTAAAAGTCCAGAGATTGAAGAATATGTTTAGAAGAAAAACAAGTGTGGTGAAGATTGTATGGAATAAGGTTTGCAAGAGATTGGTGGAAAGCCAATCTCACTTTGGTGATCTTTTTGCTGGGAATTATCTCTTCATGCAAATTACTCCAACTCCATTAATTTGATCATCAACTTTGCTAGAATGCCATAATAATCGTGGTTCTATACCATGGATTATTTGAATCGCAAAAAATAATTTTGTAATTCGGATTTCTCGTTGTTTGCAATAGATATATCTTATTTGAGGAACCATGGTTTTTCATGGTGTTATCGAGCAAAAATTGTGTTTTTGCTTGTTTAATAATTACTAACTGAGTTGGTTGAACACAATTTGAGCTAAAGTCGATCAAGTTGAGTTTTAGATTTTATCAAACGTACAAATATATTCAATTTGTGCAATATAACTATTTATTTATTGAATTATTTATAATATAACTAAATAAAATATGAGATTGAAATGCAATACAAATAAAGAATTTGCTCGTACAATTAATTAAGTGCACACTTAGTGTTCGATTCTTGAATTATTTATTTATTATATATCCTCTTAATTTTGCATTCTTTAGGCTCTTTGTTGCAATTGGCATTATGTAATTTATTTATTACATTACATTAAGTAAGAAAAAGTGAATGCATAGAAAATAAAGTAATGTTTATATATATATATATATATAAACAATCCAGTTTCAGACTCAAATCTAGTTAATTTGCGGGAAAATGAAGCCAACTTTTTTTAGTCAACGAAACAAAATGATAATTTTAATGTATGGAAAAGAATTCTTTGCGTGAAATAAATATATTTTTATGGTTGTTGAATTTTTAAAATTCTTAAAATTCACTTGACCCGTAATTCAAAAATGCAACTTTTAAATTGAAGATGTTATCAGAAGGGTGAAAATATTGGACCTAATTAAAATGTTTAATTCCTTGCTATAAAATTTCTTAAACTTTTGTGGGCAATTGTCAGACCAATTATTGAAACTAAAATGATGTCGAATTTAATTTAATGTAGTAAATTATTAATTAATAGTTGAAAGGTACCAATTTTTTGAAATTCTTGAAGCAATGCATGATGTATGTAGATACTTTCTTAAAATTATAAATAAATGAAATCCAAAAACAATGGCTTATAACATGTACTCACGATGTGTAGATTATTTGAAAAAAAAAAAAAAACCTGTATTTGAAAAAAAAAAATGGACCTTGAATAAGTTATTGGGCCTAAGCTCTTGATAAAAATAAAAGCCCATGAATATCAATTGGACCAGATCCACTTACAAGATCCAAACGACATCGTTCGAAGAAATATTTCCGTTCACCCGCAAGTGCACGGAGTTTTCGTGCCTCAATCCTGTGCGCTCGCCACGTGTCACCCTTCTCAACCCCGAGGGTTTATGAGCGCAGTCTCCCTTTTATTCTTCAACCTCAACTTTAACAATAAAACCCAAAAATATTGATTTCAAAATTTCGACGAATTTGCTTCTATCATGAAGCTCCTCCGCGCATTCTCAGGAGCTTATTCTCAAATCTATACATATATAAAAAAATGTATGTATGTATAAATGTATGCAGTTCGAATTATTGAAGATGCTTTGATAATTTTTTTGTTTAATGTTGTATTTGGATTATTGTGTACTTAGGCAATCATAGTGCTGTGATTCGGGCGCTAGGGCGCCGGAATTTCTGTGCGCCGTCGGAGGAATATTTTAAGCGGAATTATGCGAACAACGAGGCTGAATACAACACTGTCCTTGGCTCTCTCACTTCTCAGCGAAGGTTTTTTCTTTTTTTGGTCATAATTCTATACTTTTGGAATTAAGATTCGGAATTTTGTGGAGGAAATGGGAAATGACATTGAAAGCCGAGTTTTTATTACTTTTTTTGCAGAAAAATGTGGTTTTTTAAATATATTTGAATAGATGAATAAGGAAATAGGTTTGAAGCTTTGTTTTGGCACAGCATTTTTGTTTTGAATTGAATTTTGTCAAATAATGACACTGTGTATGATTTTGGAAAATTTTTAGGCATTATTTGTTGAGGGATGTGTATGATGATATGATGCTGGATGGGGTGAAGCCAGAGAGGGACACGTTTCACTCACTCATTGTGGGGACAATGAAAGGGGCTCGAATGCAAGATGCGTTCTTTTTCCGTGATGAAATGAAATCTATGGGTTTGGTTCCTGATGTATGTTGTTTCCTACGCTTCTTTACTAGTTATCTTTATAATTCATGACAGATCAATGGAATTTTGAGTAACGTTTCATTCTCTTCCTTGAGTAATAAACTCATCTAATATAAACCAATGGAATTGGAAATGATGACATGAGAAAATCATCAATCTAAATTTCATGCTCTAGGAGCATGGAACGAGACATTTGTCTGTTTGTATCTGGAAACATTATATCAAGTTGCTTAACACAACAATGAACAAATTGCTTCTACTTTTTCCTCAGGTTGCTCTGTACAACTACTTGATATCTACCTGTGGGAAGTGCAATAATTCTGATCAGGCGATTAGGGTACTTTATATGTTTCGGCTTGCTTTCTTCTTTGCTTTGTGCTAGATTTGATATTGTTTGAAGAATAATGAGATGCATTTTAAAACTACTTTTCCTCTCAAATGAAGCTTTTAGAGGAAATGAAAAGATCTGAAGTCAAACCTACGGGTCAAACCTTCATATGTCTACTCCATGCGTGTGCAGCAGCTGGCAGACTAGATCGTGTGTAAGCATATTGTTCAGTTTTCTGTTTATTTATTTTCCCCTTCATTCTGTCCCTTTTCCAGTGACTATTTGTTATGTCTGGACTTTAACTGAGTGCAATTATAAGTGGCTGATGACAACTTAGCCTGAGTGCTTCCATGCTACATCGAACAGTACTTTTGTTTTGATAACTTGTGGCTTTTTAAATGCTTCTTTTATTCAATATAACTGCCATGTTCTAATAGCGCATTATTTAATTTTTGTTATGCAGATATGCTATAATTCGGGATATGACTGCTGCTGGTCTTGGCTTGAACAAATTTTGCTATGCTGGACTTATAATTGCACACAAGAATAAGTCGCCTCCCCTCAATGACACAGCTTCCAAAGTAAATATCAATTACAATTGTAGAATATTTTAATTGGAGTTGATGTTTGCTACTAATATATATGATTTTCACTGATAAAGACGTCTGAGATTTTTCTTTTTTTTTTTTCTGGGAAGATTCTTGAGCTTGTCGAGCAGTCTAAAGGATGGTCCTCCGTTGATCAAACAACAGACAGTGCTGAAAATGTTATGAAGGGAATTCCTGAAGAAGAACTATACAATCTGCCTACAGGTGAATATGTTCATCGCCGCGGTGGATTCATAGCCAGACAGTTCACTGTATACCATGTTGCATTTCATGCTCTAGCGGATCTTAGGAATGTCCAGGTAACAAGTGAATAGTCTAATTGTTTCATTAGAAATTCTGCAGTTTCTTTGTACTTTTTATTTCTAATTTTCCCCATTCAATGCTTTCTTGGCTTGGTAGTATACAAGCATGTATAAATTATGGCATATTTTTGTTCAACATGCAGTCTTTGTGGTTTTAATAGACATGGAATGAAGAGAAACTAATCACTGCTTCTGTGCTACATATGCACCACCCTTGTCTCGTTCTTATCCCAACAATGTAATTAATAATTTGTCTGATTTGCTTGTTCATGTCATATTAAAGTGATTAGTATCATTGTGTTTGAAATTAGCTCTCAGTGTGTTCCTTTAGGCATCATAGAGGCCAATGTGCATTAAGGCAAATTTACCATTATCTTTAGTTAAGAGTGCAACTTATGGTTGGAATTACACTTGCTTCATACCCAATTATATTTGTTTCATATCAGGATATAAGATTTCAAATTGTTACATACTTCAAGGTCTTAGGCAGCAGCATCACAAGATATCATGCTCATTTTCAGAAGACCTAGGATTAAAATGTGATTTACCTCTTTATGCTTCTTTTTCATCAATTTTAACATTTTCCCATCTTGTTAGGCATAAATTATTGTATTGAACATGTTATTGCCTATTTCCTTTCTAGTCAAAACATATTCTCTTCCACATTGGGGACAGATATCTCAAGAAAGTAACAAATCAAGTAACACTGTCTTTACTCACATTTAGGTTTGCTGTTCATTCCATGCAGGCTACTGAATCACTTCTGAATATGCTTGAGGCGGAGGGAAAAACCCCTGATGTCTTTATTTTATTGCAAGTTATGAGGTAATCTTTGTTCGTATAATTTTTTATATTAATATAGTGATTGATGATCGATTGTCTATCATCTTATAATTGTTTTCTTAGTTTTATCCTTTACGATGATCTTGGACTTCTTGTTGTTGACACCATTTTGTGCTTAAATAATGAACTTGATAAAGAAGGCCAAGGAATTCTGAGCTTGTTTGGCCAACTCTAATAACTTTGGGATCAATTTTTTTTGAATAATTCACAAAATATTAGGGCCACAGAGTAACATAAAATAAATATACATTTAGGAATTCCATTTTTGGAAGCGAATTTTGGAGGTTTTAACTTACATCTTAAACATATACCAAACTGTTGTTCCAATTTAGAACTATTTTAATTCAGTTCTCTAGCTCCATTTCGAAGATGCAACTTCTAAGGAATTGTTCTAGTTTTAAATTTATGATTAATTAAATGCAGCTGTCATTTCCAATCTTTGCATCCATTCCTTGTAACTATTCTTGTTTCTTCAACATATGTAGAAAGTTTGATAATAAGTTTTTGTATTGTCAAAGAATAAAAGGTTAGAAAATAGGGTTCAAATATGGTATTTTATCATCTTTTCATTTTTCTACCATGAAATTTAGGTTGAAATGATGCTAATGTTATATAGCTACCTTCTAATTCCACATTCCCTGTCAGAAATTACTTTGGATTCTTATCCATTCAGCTGACATTGATCTGCTCTATGTGCAACTCCATGCAGGTGCAATCTTCATGCTGGAGACATAGACCGTGGGCTCAAAATTTTTGAAGACTACATGAATTCAAAAAGACCTCCTATGGTTGAATTCTATGTGGTGAGCTGTTAAACAGACCTGCTTTTCTTTGATCAGATAATGTGTTATTTTTTAAATAATCTGGTTAAGTGCCTCTCTGATGTCATAAAAGAAAGATTATTCAATTTTTGTTACTACATCTGTTATGGTTAAAGATTTGTAGAACTTAGTGCTCTGTTTTTGTAAAAGTTAAAAAGTTTGATATCTTTTAGCTTGCACACCTGTTAAGATATTGTTCGTGCTTGCTGAATTAACTATAAGCACAAGTTTGATAAACTGTTTTGAACTGCAACATGCCTTTTCATAAATTTGGCGTGACACTGTGAAGACTTCTGTCTAGTGTATTTTATACATTGTGATCTTCACTTAATGGCTGTTTTAGTAGTTTTCATTGTCGAACTTCCATTGTGATCTTGCCTACTTTTCATATTTCATATTTTCTTGACGTGTATGCTAATAAACCTTGTTTTGCTTGCTCTACGTATGGCCATTAAATTTTATAAATGATGCAACTTTTCCTGCCTGCAGACACTTGCAGAAGGAGCAATGGTTGGATATACACCGAGAGGCATGCAAATTGCTCAAGATACTCTGGTATGCCGTAGCTGGTTAAGTTTCTTTCTACAAGCCATTTTTGTGTATTGTTGTTTTTTTAATTTAATATATTATTTTAGTTCAAATCATAGAAGGTGTGGAGGAGCGGTTCGAACTCCTGGCCGTCTTTCTAGGCACTAACTATTCTAAAAACAACGACTAAAAATTATATATTTTTGTCGATGAGTGCAGGCTGATATATGACCAGTCAAAATACCCTCTTCCAATTGATGTCAATTAATGCTGGATAACTTTTTCTGACATTTTTTTTTCATTCATCATCCAGGTTGAAATGAATAATAGGAGCTTCTTCCTGAGTTTTAAAATGGGAAATGATCTCCTCCTTGCTGCTGCTGGTGAAAAGGTGAACAAATAAATGAAAACTATTGATTGGTTTTTCATGAACAAATTTAGCTTTACTTCTGTTCTGATTAACACTTATTTATATTGTTGTATTAGACTGGTGGGTATACAGTTGCCAACTTATTATGGGATATGATGGAAGCTCGTAAAGTTACCCCATCGCTCACCACCGTGGAAGCGTATTACAATGGTTTGAAAGTAAGTCTTTAATTTGTATTTGGAATCTCTTAGCTAGGGGTGATCATGGTGCGGTTTTAGCGGTTTTTTCCTTTATTTCAAACCACATTGTTATGTGCGGTTTGATTTATAAGTAAATTTAAAACTGCAGTTTTCATACAAAAATTGAATATGCGGTTTTATGCGGTTTGGTGTGGTTTTTGCGGTTTTTAACTTAATTTGTTTCATATCAAAAATAACTTTAATGTCCTATGATAGTTTAAATGTTTTAAAATTATATTATTATGTTATATATATATATATATATATATAGTTTTATCAAAATTTAAAATAGATACCTTCAAAATTATATTATATGATAAATTAATTAATTAAAAAATTTAGAAGTAAACTACTAATTGAATAATAATTGTTAACTTCATAAAATATGATTTCAAATGCTCATATGAGGCTATTTAATTATGAATTGATTGTTTGGTTTTTAATAATTAGAATCAAACACTTCTAAATCATATGTATTAAAATGATATAACCTAAAAGTAAGAATATATATATTTTAGTTTAATATTAATAAAAGACAAAAAAAAAATTGTGAAATAGTTGATGACCATTGCAGATATTAAAATATAGACACAAACAAATTAATATAAGCTTAAAAAACAAATTAAATATACTATACAATAACAATATAATTAAAATATAAAATTTATTATTGCAAGTCTATAATATACATATATATATATATATATTTATATACATAATTAAAGGTGGTTTGGTGCGGTCCGATATCAATCAAAAACTATAACCAAACCATATATGCGGTGCAATTTTAAATAATTTTTTAAATTGCGGGTTTTTAAATTTTTTAGCTAAAACGGTTTGGTGTGGTGTGGTGCGGCCGGTTGGTGCGGTTTATCGGTTTGTATGATCACCCCTACTCTTAGCTGTAAACCTGACATGGATATAACATCGGGTTATTTAAACTATGTAGATCAATACACTATTGGGCTCAAGCTCGAGCTTCATCAAAAACTTGAAACTTGAGCTCGACTTGATTAGTTACATAAATATTTAATCACCCATTGTAGTTCACTTAGGAAGGGGTCGATAAGACCTACTTGTAACCACCCCTCTTATTTTGAACGATTTTTCTACCTTATCATGGCTTCCGTCTTTTATCACGCATCATTATCATCATCCCGATTTTTCAGGAACGAGAGATACCTGAGGATGATCCACGACTGATTAACGTCACCAAAGTACTCAACAATCTTCGACTTAGATTGGGACCTGGAGGTGGAAGACTTGGTAATTCTCAACGATCTTCGTCTTAGATTGGGACCTGGAGGTTGAAGATAAGTTATATCATTGAATTAGCACTTAGTTAAATGAGTGATTTATCTTCGTTTTTACTTCTAGTTTCTTGTAGTTGAATAACTTCATTGCTATTTTGCATGGAGAAATGGATTTTCTTGAGCTTATTTCCAAGTTTATCAAACTATCCAAGTTTATCAAACTAGTCTAGACCTGAGATGCAATTTGGCCAGATTGTTGCAAAAACAGCGTTTCGTTTTGTATTCTTTTTTATTCGGTATATGTTATGCATATATTGATGATATCATTAATGTACATGTGATAGCTTATCTGAAGTTTATCGTTGTTGTTTGAAAATTTTTTGAGCTCTTGAAATTGGATTTCAGTTTTTATTTGATTGCTAATTTTAAACAAAATTTGGTCAAATTAAATTTAGCCATACAAGACTGGGAAAAATACTAAATTTTTCCTAGTTTATATTATATCTTCACTAATATTATTTTGTAGGGTTAAATGCAAATATCAACCCAAAGTGTTTTTATTTTAGTTTGCAAACTAAAATTTTCGACACATGATTTAATTTTTTCACTTTACAATCTAAACTTTGGTTCTTTTATCTAAGGGTGACACTTCTGTGCACAACAATACTGTTATATTATATGAGTAATACTGTTAAAACTATATATAATATAACAGTATTACTTCATATAATATAATAGTATTGTTGTGCACAGATTTGGATCTGTGCACCTTGTGCACAAATTTTTTTGCCTTTATCTAATTGCAACTTGTGAGTTAGGATATATTTTGATAGTTTTCAAAGTTCTTTTTATCTAATTGCAACTTGTGAGTTGGGATATATTTTGATAATTTTCAGAATTTGAGGTTGTACTTGTATAAAATAACAAAGTTTAGATTGCAAAGAGAAAAAATTAAATCGTGTGATGTCCATTTTTCCGGAAAAACATGTGTCATGTTTAATGCATATATTAAAATAGTATGTAAGATAAATAAACATGTGTCATGTTCTGCTTAAAATTTGGTGAGATTGTGCAGAACAACAGACACGTTAATACCGAGATATCAAGAATAGTATGTAAGATAAATAAACATGTGTCATGTTTTGTTTAAAACGTGATGAGATTGTGTAGAAGTTAAGAGACACGTTAATATCGAGATATCAAGAATAGTATGTAAGATAAATAAACACGTGTCATGTTCTGTTTAAAACGTGGTGAGATTGTGCAGAAGTTAAGAGAGAGATATCAAGAATAGTATGTAAGTTAAATAAACATGTGTCATGTTTTGTTTAAAACGTAGTGAGATTGTGCAGAAGTTAACACACGTTAATATCGAGATATCAAGAATAGTATGTAAGATAAATAAACACGTGTCATGTTCTGTTTAAAATGTGGTGAGATTGTGCAGAAGTTAACACACACGTTAATAGCGAAATATCAAGAATAGTATGTAAGATAAATAAACATGTGTCATGTTCTGTTTAAACGTGGTAAGATTGTGCAGAAGTTAACACACGTTAATACCAAAAAATCAAGAATAGTTTAAAACGTGGCGAGATTGTGCAGAAGTTAACAAAGACGTTAATACCGAGATATCACGTGATGTCCAATTTTTTGGAAAAATTGTCGAAAAAGTGATTTAAATTGCAATCGGATAAACTTTAAAACTTTAGGTTACAATCGGATAAAAAAGAAGAAGTTTAGATCGCAAATTGAAAAATGATGACATTTTAGGTTAATTTTTACATTTAACCTATTTTGTATATATACACATTTTAGTTTTTTGGTAATTGTGATCGAAATGTTCTTTATATTTGTTGCAAACAAAAGATAGGTACATCGAAGTGAATTATAATATTTTTAAAAAAAATTGATTTGATTTTCGATATTATTTACACAACACCATGGAACAAGAGATTAGTTGAAACATGAAATAAATCAACATAATAGAATAGAAACAAATATACAAGCATCAATCAAGTTCATCGCTACGATTCTGTATGTTTTAAGTCGGTTCGTTTAGACAATACGAACTGTACAATATATTGTTCACAATCCTGCATGGCTCGATGATTAATTATACTCATCGAATCCATTTGCTGAATCTGCAACGTTCGTCTGAGCAACTCTAATATATGTACAAACGATCAACTGCAACACCCGCTTCGCTGGGTAATTGTTCCGTCTCTTCCACCTACTGGACCCTGAGTCCGCCCATAGCCGACTCTGATGCCCGATGACTGCAATTTCATGTCAAATATACGAACTAATGAAGATAGTTTTTGATTAAAGATAGTTTTTGATTAAAGAAAGTTGGTTATCTTAATTACATAAAGAAATCTGCATTATTTTAGTTCACAGGACAGATCACAAAGACCAAGTATCTGTTAATTACGAAAAGAAATCTGTATCCCATCAAGCATACTACTATAATGATTTCTGATCATTCATACCTATATAATGGTGGCACTAATTATATATATAATTTAATTTAAATTATTGTGTCACAGAAAATCAAGTTGCAAGCTTTCAGCATTATATATGATAACAGTTAACAAAGTTTCAGCAGATCGAAACAGAATAGTACCGCAATATAGATCCAACAAGTAAATCACCATAGATAAACAAGGTTACTTTATAATCATATGAATTACCTCATTGGATACATCAAAGACTCCTTCCTGAATCTTCTGAAGTATCTTTGCGGAAGTCTTTGTGAATGCCTACACATCAAATAATATTGAGAAAAACCGAGATTAAAACATGCACTATAAATAGAAGTAATATCATATTTGAAGTCAAGACAAACTCTTTAGGTTTTACTTCGAATATATTACCTCCTCAACATTTTGAGCTGTTCTTGCGGATGCCTCCAAGAATAGAAGTCCATTTTCTTTAGCAAACTGTTCTCCTTCCTCTTTGGTTACAGCTCTTCGATGTGCAAGGTCACTTTTGTTTCCCACAAGCATGATTGTCATGTTTGGGCTTGCATGCTGCCGAGCATCTTCAAGCCAGATTGCGAGATGATTAAATGTCTCTCTCCTTTGAAGCATATTAAACTGAACACTGTTAAAAATTCATACATACCACACAGCAACAAGCTGCACGGGGGCTGTTTACACTAGTAACATTAAGCATGTATTTTTTTGTTCCCATAAACAAGAAAGATAAGCTTCACTACTAATAACCAAACATTCCAAAGAAGCATATTGGAAGTTTCTAAATGCCTGGAAATGCAGTCACCATGGTTATGCTTTAACTGGAAATAGTCCCATAGAAAAAAAAAGTCAAGAAGTTGAATTTAATTAGTAATTCTCTACCTCGAGATGTCATAAACTAGAAGTGCTCCAGCTGCTCCTCTGTAATAGGACCTAGTGATGGACCTGAAGGACTCTTGGCCAGCCTAAAAGGAAAATAAAGAAGTCACCACCACCAACAACAACAACAACAACAAACTAATTTTGTATAAAGAGGTCTGAGATAAAATTCAATAGAAAGAAGATCAGATTATGAACACACACTTATAAATCAATACTATTTTGTAAAAACAGTAAAAATAAGATACTACACAATTATCATTCTTTACAGAGCAGATAGACGAAGACAAGTCAACTACACCATCATATTCTGCCATATCATCTTAGAGTGAGACACAACGGATAATGCAGCAGATATGGACAGACGTAACAGAAAGGTCTTTGCTTCAAGTAAACATGTAGCTTGGACTCATAATCAGAATATTTTCTCCCACACAACAACGTAAAAGGGACAAGACTAGATTCCTCTATACAAAGCACAGATTCCTCTACACAAAACAAATCAAAGATAGGTATAAATCCCCAAAAGAAGATCGAACAACACTTTCATAGCCAGTTTCGTGCAAAGAAACCTCTTAAAACCCCTTACTGACCTCAATTTCCGGAAATCCAAATTAAAGTCAACCTTTTGTTATTGAATCACAACCAAGCATTCAAAAGTTTCCCCAATCACAAACTCCAAGCAACCAAACACAATTAAGCATAAGAAATTGAATAACACCACAACAAACTGATGAAAATAGAAACAAAATTGAGCTAATTACAGTATCCCATATCTGAAGCTTAATCGGTCTGTCATCGATAGTAACCATCCGAGCGCCAAATTCAACTCCGATTGTCAGATCATGCACCGGCTGGAACCTCTTATCAGTGAATTGCAACAGCAAACACGATTTCCCCACCCCTACAAATCATAATCCGCCATTATCGAAATCAATTACAGAATTACAACCGGTAAAAACACGAAGCAACTAGGGTTTAGCGCCGCAGAAACTTCTAGAAGGCGAAGGAGATTCTTCCATACCTGTGTCTCCGATGATTATGTACTTGAAGAGGTAGTCGTACGACATGCTTCCCTAATACGACGACGTTGCAGCAATGGAGGATTGCTTCTCTGTGTCTCTCTGGAATAGCACGCATGCGAATGTAAGTACGTCTCATCCATCTCACTTCTCCATTTCTCTATTTATATATTATTATTATTATTATTATTATTATTATTATTATTCAAAATGAACGGAAATTTTGTATTTTAATTAAAATAATTTTTTTAAGTGGTACCATTAAAACATTTATGTTGACAAAGTCGATTTATTATTCATTCAACATTTATGAGATATATTTATATATTTATTATTCAATGCCCATTCATATTTGTTTTGATTTTACTTTTTAGTGCCCTTTATTATAATTCATTTACATTTAATTTATCATACTTTTTATTTGTATCAATTGAATTTTAATGAACATGTTTAGGGGCCGTAAATGAACATTGAGTTCGATAATCTACTCGTGATCAAGTTTGATAAGTGCTTGTTTATGTTCATTTTTTAGTTTTAAACAAATATAAACGAACAATAAAACTTGTTTGTTTTATATTTGTTTATTATTCATTCATTATTTATTAATTCAACACCTATCTACTTATTATTTAATGCTCATTTACATTATTGATTTAAATATATTCTAATATAACTTACTTGCAATTAAACTTATCATATTATTCATTTATTTTTTAGTTTTAGTAATTATATGAATATTTTCAACTTATCTTTATGAATTTTTTTTTTAATAAACATGTTCGTGAATCGTTCATGAACATGTTTGACTATTCAATAAACGAGTATGAACACTCTCATAAGAAAAATAAAAGAATATAAGCAATCCTTGTTGGTTCGAGTTCAACTCATTTACACTCCTACTATTTTTAGTTTTTACACGAACATGCTTATTTTTTCGTTATCAACAATTAATATTAAACATAATGATGAACCATTTGTAAACATGTTCAATTATTAAATAAATAAATACAAACATTCCTTTCTAAATAAATAACAGAGCATGAACAACCCTATTTATTTGAGTGTGACTAATTTACAACTCTCTACAGGTTATACCTGGAAGAATACAAATGAAATCCGATCCTTTATTTTATTTTTAAATGTCTCAAGATCTCATTTTTTCACTGTTTTGGTGTAATTAACCTACCGCTGTTGTTATTTTAGTTAACTACTATATTAATTAATTAAATACTTAATTTTGACAATAAGTGACGACCCAAAATTTCAATTGGAGGGGGTTCGAGTCGATTAATAAAAAAATATAATAGTTCTAAAATTGAGAGTGTAAATTTGTTACAACATCAATATAAATTATAAACTAATTACATCTAAACTTAACAATATCAAATGTAAAAAATTGATAACTTGGTAGAACTTTTAAGCACATATAAACAAGTAATCAAAAAATTTAGGCAATATTTCAAGCATTAATTATAAAAAAACAACAAAATACAAACTACAAAATCATTCATCATTATTTTTCAAATAATCACTAAATTACATATACAATTTCAACCATAATAAATCAACAATAAAGAACAAAAACAAAAACAAAAAAAATTATATAAAGATAACATTTTACCTTGAAATTAAATAGAAAAGAAATTGAGAGATGAAAAAAAGAGTGAAATTTTTTAAAATTTGTATTGACTGAAAACAAAAAAGAAAAGATAAAAAATTTGGAGAGTAAGAGATTGCTGGGAGTTTGAATGGGGGTTGAACTCTTATTAAATTTTCTTATTTTTTATTCTAAATTATGAAATTTCAAAAATATCCTTAGTAATTTTATAAAATTTCAGGAGGGTCTTGACCCATGAATGGGTCCCTCTGTTGACAATAATAATATTAAGATGAAATACGAGAAAATAAAATAAAGAACTCGAGCCGACATATAATTTCATTTATGTACACAAGAAATTTGGGTCGACAATGACATATGATTAGCCGACATATCTATAATTTTTTTAACTTATTTTTTTGTAAAATAAAAATGTATTTTTAAACTTAGCCGACCTATCTATATTATTGAAATAATGATATTATATTACCTCAAAATTCAATTTTTCTCCTATAATATTTTTATCATGATTAATATAACTTTTACGATATTCCCCACAAATCTAATTTATAAAACAAGTCGATTCATAATTCATAAAATAAAAATTGATTTGAATATTCATATTCTCTTACGAAATTGTAAAACCGTCTCATAAATCTCTTTATATAAGACAAAACCATATATATATATATATATATATATATATATATTAGTCAAAACATGGTCAATATGTTTCAACCTACCAATACATATGTTCATAAAAATATTAATAATACGTATATAAATACTTGTTTTATGGCTAAAAATATTAAGTTTATAAACTTGAAAATAAATATATACAAGTTCGTAGAATATTGATAAGATATTTACTCGTAGCCATAAAACTAATATTTATGTGTGTATTTGTAATATTTTCATGATTGTGTTGACATGTGAACTGTTCTGTCGGTCGCATTGACTAATATTAACCCGTATTGACAACTCTTTAATTGATTCATATAATGCTTTGTTTCACATAAAAAAAATTATGAGAGTATTTCCTTTTTTTTTTAATCTTGAACATTATAATATATTAAATCAAAATTTCAAATGGCAAATTGCCCCTATAGCTCAGTGGTAGAGCGTCAGTCTTGTAAACTGAAGGTCTGTAGTTCGATCCTGCATGGGGGCAATTTTGTCTTTCTTTTTCAATCACCAATTTCTACAATAGCGTGTTTCAAAAAGCGCGTTTCATCTGCTACTGTGACTCTGCCTGCAGTTACATACAGTTTGAAAGCCCTCCAAAAACCCTAATTTATAAATTTCTTTTTGCATCTCCATTGTTGCAGATGAATTGATTCGGAGAAAATAAAGCTAAACAATGGCGTCTTCAACTCTCCAGAAGCTCCTCAGAACCCAGACCCGACCCGTCTCAAACATCCTGACCCATTTACGAAAACCCCTTCTTCCATTGCCACTGTCTCAAGCTCCCCAAATCCCCTACCCAATTGACCCGATTTCAGATCATTCAGAAACGGATTATTTCAAATCAAACCATTCTTGCTCTGCCCAATTTTATCCGGGGTTTTCTTTCGAGTTTTTTCTGAACCCGAATTGTCCGCCCTCGTTGATTAGATCTGAAGCAGACGCGGAAACGATTTCGGACGATTCTAATGTCATAAGAGCTGATAGCGTGAAGAAGAAGAGGAAGAAGAAGATGAATAAGCACAAGCTGAAGAAGCTAAGAAAGCGTGAGGGGAGGAAAACGTAGTTTCGATAATTCGGTGAGATTTTGGTGTTCCCATTTTGTTTCTCGAATCGAATCAGATAGTTAATCGACTTGTTTCGTAATCCTCCATTGAAGGTGTTATGATCCGTAGACGTTAATAATTATTGCATTTTTATGGTGCCCATACTGATATATGCTGATGAAATGGATGTGCCAGTTTTTGGATGATATTGATTTTTTTTGTTTGCTTTGATATTGTTGTTTGGCTTCATGATTATGATTGAATTTCACACTTGAGCTATATATATATATATATATATATATAAATAGGTGGATTTGTTATGTGATTTATAATTTTCGAGGAACTGATTAGCTAGTTATTGTCGTTCTATGGTTCGATTATGGTTTTGCAATTACTGAGTGGCAATTGGTGTGAGCATTTTAGTAGAATAAGATCTCATAGATGATGATAACTTGAAGGTGTTTGATGAATAAAGCATTTCTTCTGTAATCATATATTGACAATGAAGTTAGTATAAGAAAATATTACAGAAATTTTTGTTTGATTATTAGATCATACACTTGTTGGATCATGAATGGATTATCTCCTGGTTCTCATCTATTGTTGTTGATCACTTAACCGTGACAAGTGTACCAAGAACACTAACTGTATCTAAGGATGAAGCATGTTTTGGTGCTTGTAATTGTGCCCTATGGATGCTGATTGTAATCTAGAGTTAAGACTAATATGACCCTCTTCAGTAGAACTTGTAGGGGTTGAATCTTGTATAGCTGTTTGTGACTTATGAAACGATGAAGAGTGTGCTTTGTGGTTATGCGACTATTATGAGCTGATCGTAGTCAAAAGTAAGATTAAACGTGCTAGACTGTACTTTCCTTGGAAAGTACAACTGTGGCATTAAGAGAATTTTCAATACTAGTACTGCTTTCTTGGTTAGTTTACTATTTAGCTTAGTGTCGGCTACACAGAGAGTTGTGACATGATAGATGGTTGATTTGTCGCAGCCTAACACCAATAGTGGCATTTTTTAATAACGTTGCTAGGCTGTCACAAACATAGAATCAATCCTCTCCCTTTGCCTGGGCTTGTGATCGGCCACCACAACGAGCAGAGCTTGTCAAAAGCTGAGAAATTTCGGTGAATCTATGTTAACTTCGAGTATTCAATTTCTATCGTTCACTTCAGTGTCAGACTTGTCAATCTGTTTAGGCAATATATTGTAGACTGATCTAAACCGCACCATGATCACACTTTCTGCTCTACTACATCTAATAGCCAATCTTTGATGTTACTTTGTTGATGCTTCATTCCTCGTATTTGTGAGGATAACAGCCTTTCTGGCTGATTTAAGTTTAGCTTATGTTTCGGGTTTAGCATATGGATGAACATTGATTAATTGAACTATATGCAGCACCGCATAATGGTAGCGACTAATACAACTTGGCCAAAGTGGTCCAGTATTTATTGCATCATATAGAAGTGTAAATGTTAGTTATTTTACGAGCAGTTTCTATTTGTTGTCTGAAACTAACATTCCGAACTGACTTTTGGTGTTATTGCCACTGTGTTTCGTTCTCGTATGATTTTCTTTTTTCCTTTTCTTGATGTGCATTTGATCCCCATCATCCTTGTGCATGTGAGTCTGATTCCGATGTGTAAATACGGATGTGAAGGTCCGATGTGTCTGATTTTATTTGTTCAAAACCAGTCGAAGATGTACGAAAAAATTCTTGCAGTAAGTAGCATTTTATCATGTAAGAAGATTTCTTGAATTTTTCTAACATTGGGAATATGTTGCATTGCCATCTTTGATCTGAGGACCACTTCTCACTCTCCTCACTGTCATCTTTTATACACTATTATTGCAATTCAAAGCCTCTTAAATTCACATCTTGTAAATTACTATTTAGAAAACCATTTTTAAAAATAATTAACCAGTCAAACCAGTTGGGTTTGATCAATTGAATTCTAGTTCAAATGAAAATTTCGAGTTCTTAACCCTTTCAGACCAGACCAGTGGTTAAGTCTATCTGGTTGGTTCGATCTGATTTAAATTGGTTTATTTTCCAAATATATGTCTGATTAAATTGGGGATAACAATTCGACTACTCTAATTTGTTGCAGTGTGAACCGACAAAGTTTATTTTGCCTTCTAGGATTTGAACCTACGTTACTGATTTCAACTACCTCATTCGACATCCAACTATGACTCGAGGCATAGTAACTATGACTATCGAATATTATTGTTTTTACGAACAATTGTGTGAGAATCCTAATAGAATAAGTCGCCCAATCGAGTTTTGTAAACGAGGGACGATTCCTATTCATTTTCGTTTCCTTGGGGGGTAAAATCGGAAAATTTCTCGTCCTATTGCCAAGCCGGGAATGCATTGCTTGTAATATGATAGTACAATCTTAGTTAATTGAATATGCATATTAAACATGAATAAGAATGTACATCTAACTAATATACTATGCAATATGATAGACATTTGGATAACATTTTCAATATAGAATGGAATTTCCCATCATATAATGAGTTGGTGACCTATCACTACATATATTCTCGACCACTAATTTCAGCTAGCACGAGCCATCATTGTTACATCATATATCACTTCAAAGTTCAAACATATTAAAAAAATAATTAAATAGGAAGTATTTAATTTGTGGATAATTTCATATGTTTTCTTTTACTTTCATTCTTTCTTTGAACTTTAGTCTTCATCCTCTCTTTTCTACATCCAATGATCCAAACATTGTTGACATAACATGGGGGAAAAGGGTAAAAAAATGGGACATTGGTACCTTTTCCACCTCCCACATTTGAATTGTTTTCGTAAGAAACTTCGTTTTATAAATTTAATTTTGTCGGTCCGCAATTTATAAGCTATAAAAGTAGAGATTGATTTTGTAAAAATATTTGTGAGAAGATTTTATGAAAATTTTTGTATTTAGAAAATACAATATTAGATATATATAATCGTTAACAAACAAGTTATCTTAATCAATTGAAATTTGAACAAAATCAAATATAAATATTGAAACTCCAAAATACTATCACTATCACGTTTGCAAAGTAACAAACAAATTTGATAAGATGATCAATGGTGATTGCAATTAGGGCGATGAGAGAGATGAGTTGCAGAGATGAAGAGTGAGAAAGTATGATTAGATAGTAATCAAACATGGCATGTGGGAGCAATCGCTACCATCTTGGAAAGTAGATGCGACAAGAGAAATAGGAAATGTGGAAGCAGCAGAAATCCACTCATGTCGCTTTCGATTATTTTCACCGGGGCAATAATGCAAACACCTCCCATGCGCCATCAACACTTGCAAATTAACTCCAAAGTAAACGCACAGTGCTACAAAGCTATGCTAGATTTTTCTCTCTCTAGACCCCTTTTCCGCCTTTCAACTTTAGTTTGCTTCTTTACCAAACTTTCACTCATTTGCTTTGCCTTTTTGTAATTCACAGTTGTGCTGCAACGGTATGCAGATACTGAGATACTCCGTTTTTGATTTGTTTCCTAATTGGGTTTTCCGGACTTAATCGATGCTGAATTGGGGTCACTGTATTTGCTAGCAGGTGGTGGTCAGAGCAGATAAAGGGTTTTGGTGTTGTGAGAGAGAGAGAGAGAGAGACAGAGAGATGGGCGGCGTGACGTCGTCGATGGCGGCGAAGTTCGCTTTCTTTCCACCGAATCCGCCGTCGTACAAATTGGTGCACGATGACGTCACGGGGCTGCTGCTACTGAGTCCATTCCCCCACCGCGAAAACGTGGAGGTTATGCGGCTGCCGACGCGGCGGGGATCGGAGATAGTGGCGGTGTACGTCCGCCACCCCATGGCGAGCTCCACCCTTCTTTACTCCCACGGCAACGCCGCCGATCTGGGCCAGATGTACGAGCTCTTCATCGAGCTTAGTATACACTTGCGCGTCAATCTCCTAGGGTATGTATTGCGATTACAGTTTTTGATCCAAACTTGTTTATGCAAAGCAAAGATAAACAAATAAATTATGAAATGTAGCCATTGATTTATGGGTTTTTATGTTCTTTGCTTTTGAGTTGGTTTCTTCGATGGTACTTGGTAGAAAGCAGGGATAAAAGTTCCGCGAAACTTCGCTAAAATTTAGCTTTTCAAAATCGAAATTTCCACTGAAATATCGAAATTTTCATCCTTGGGTAGAGGTGAAGGGGTAAGCAATGCAACATTCTTGTTTTCAATTTCAATATATTTTTTTTTTTGAGAGTTTCTCAAGAATTTTGGCATGCTGAATTCTGGGCTTATCATGAATTTAGTTGGTTGTGAATTTAGTGTGTTTTTTGTGTTTCAATTCTTGTTCATATTGCTCTTGTTATGTATTGTTATATAATTCAAATGATTAATGTGTCATGTGATCTTTGTCAAATGGGAGCAGCTACGACTACTCGGGGTATGGGCAGTCATCTGGGAAGGTAATGGGGTGTTGCGAGTAATTGTCGTTTTCTTGGAACATATACTGCAGTTTGGTCTGACATTGTAGTCCTCAATGTCGTGTTGTTTATAGCCCAGTGAGCACAACACGTATGCAGATATTGAAGCTGCGTTTAAGTGTCTTGAGGAGAACTATGGCACCAAACAGGAAGATGTTATCCTGTACGGTCAATCTGTAGGGAGTGGACCGACTTTGGAGCTAGCAGCTCGTTTGCCTCGTTTACGAGCTGTTGTTTTGCATAGTCCTATTCTGTCTGGTGTGAGAGTTATGTATGCGGTGAAACGTACGTACTGGTTTGATATCTACAAGGTTGTGTTCATCACCCTCTGCTAAAACTGTTGGACTAAAGCTTTCTTGCTTTTGTTGGTCTCTACTTGATGCTTTGTTGCCTTGTTCATGTTGCAGAACATCGATAAAATCCCGCTGGTTAATTGTCCTGTCCTTATTATTCATGTAAGTACTATATTACGAAAATGTTCAAGATTTTTCATTTCAAAAATTGAGAAACTCTATTATCACTCTATAGAAATGATGACATTAGATCAGATTAAAGAAATTGCAATGTAGTTTGAAGGGCATAAATGGTTTGCTGGAATATTTTCTCAACCTGGCTTTTTTACTTTGAGCTTTTCTGGTGATTTCCTACATTGATACAAGAACCAAGTCAAGATTGATTTATTAGTTTAGTACAGTGGACTCTAGTAATATGGGTTCATCATTTTCACAAAGCGAGGACAAATATGAAGTAGTCTCTAGCAGAGCCGATTATGTTAATGGCCTCGGTGACTATACTACACTAATAGATATATGAGATTCCCTTTCTACCACCAAAGATAGTTTTGTGTCTTTTCTGATACAAATCAGAAAATTTGACAAAATTACCCTTCTGAAAAAAGTCAGAATTTTTTAAGGGTTACACGAAAATTGTGTATGTCAATGAGTGCCGTCATTTCTGACTTTTTTCATAAGGGTAATTTTGTCGAATTTTCTAATTTGTGGTAGAAAAGACACAAAACTATCTTTGGTGGTAGAAAGAAAATCTCTTATATCAAATGGCGTATTATGGGCTATTATCTCTTATGTTAATTGCTAAAATCTCGTTTTTGAGCTGACCCCTTGTCTCGGATCGTGACAGAAAGATATCAAAATCGCTCTCATCCAATGACCTGGTGAATGACAGTGCTAGTGTTTTACCATGATATAAACCATATTCTTGTCATTTATCTTTCATTTATGATCTAAATTCATTCACTGCTTTGATCTTTCGATTAACTTGAATTCAAATCAATCTCAGGGAACTGCAGATGAAGTGGTTGATTTTTCACACGGTAAACAGCTCTGGGAACTCTGTAAAGAGAAGTACGAACCCTTGTGGATCAAAGGAGGAAACCACTGCAATCTTGAACTCTATCCCGAATACATAAGACATCTCAAGAAGTTCGTTGCCACGGTAGAACGCTCTCTTTCGCACAGAATCAGTACAAGGAAAAGCGTAGACCAGTTTGAGCCGTCTAGGAAGAGCACAGATGTGTTTGATGCTCCAAGGAAGAGCACCGACCGGAGAGATAAACCTAGGCGCAGCATAGACAAGCCCGAAAGATTGAAAAACCAGTCACAAAATGGCGATAAGTTAAGGATGTCGTTTGATCAAGTGGAGAGGTCAAGAAGAAGCGTTGATTGCATCGAGAAATCATGGAAGAACATCGATCATCAACTGGAACGAGCTCGGAAGAGCGTAGACAGGCTCGATAGAATACGTACCGGGTGATAATTCCTCGTACCAACTGTAAAGTTTATGCATGAATGAATCTTGTGGTGAGGGGTATAGAAAAATTTATATTGGAGTTGGATTCTTGAAATGTTGTGCTACTTAATTTCAGGTGTTACATTTGTGCATTGAATCATAGAAAGTATTGGGTTCTTTACAAAGGTTTTGTTCTTTCTTTTCGAGCTTTAAGGTTCATTAAACTAATCAACCAATTATGACATTATGTAATAATATGGTATATTATATATTCCCATATCAGAATCATACATATATATATCCCATCCACAAAACCACCTAAAAATTAATTGACTTCCATATACAATGTACATGATCTAAAACTACATATACAATATAGGGTAAAAAATGTTATCCTATCCCAGCTATACTAGATTTTACACTTTTTGGTAAAAACTTTAAAATGTGTCACCGTACTAACTAAACTTTGCAAATATGTCACTTTATTAACTAAACTTTGCGGGATTTACACTATACGGTAAAATATCTTAATTTCAGTCATTTTTTCCGGCCAAAACACTACACGTGTTTCTCACATGTTTTCATTTAAGGGTATTTCGTCATTAAGGATAGGTCTATCAAAACCCTAACTCACTACCATCTCCACCATCTCTTCATCTAATCGGCCATCTTTATCTTCTCAAGGATCCCCTTCATCAATCACTAGCTTCATTTTCATCCCTTAATGACCAACATACCCTTAATGAAAACATATGAGAAGCACATGTAGTGTTTTGGTAAAAAAAAAAAAAGATCAGAATTAGGATATTTAATCGTATATTGTAAATCCCACAAAGTTTAGTTAGTAAAGTGACACATTTGCAAAGTTTAGTTAGTACGGTGACACATTTTAAAGTTTTTACCGAAAAGTGTAAAATCTAGTATAGTTGGGATGAGATGACGTTTTATACCCTACAATATATATACAAGTTTTATCTGGGAAGGGTCTCAACCACATTTTGAAGAAAAAGATTGAAAACGGTACATGAAATGACATTACTATCCTTCAATGAAACTCACTGCAAAAGCTCGAGACAATATTAAATTTTTGTCTCGGGCTTCATGTGCTCAACAAATCAACTGTCTTGAGCTTTTGCAAATATGCACCACTTTCATAAACTCATAGCACATACTAGGACTTTTTATGTGCCATAATAGCTCAAAAAATCCACATTTTTTCTTCTTTCTATCCATTATAAACAAAATAATAGCCATTGGATTTGTTCAAATTTCCTAAAAGGAAATTAAAATGTATTATACACATTGGATATGAATTAATATCACTAAATTTATCTTACAAATTATTCAAAACTATCTACACATTCTTTCCCTATATTTATCCAAGAAATTAGTCGTTGACCGTCAAAGTAGATAACCAAGCTACCTTGTAACCTTTCACATAATTTTCCCACTAAAATAAATATTCTAAATAAATCCACACCCAATTTTCCCACCAATAAATTTATATCCATCGATATTCACTCCTCTTCCCTCCATTCATTTACCCATTCCCTTTTTCCACAATATTAAATAAAGAACTACTAACCAAAAAACCTACCAAAAAAATAAAAAATAAAAAATAAAATAAAATGGCCCACCAAGTAGTTGCTCTTGCAATGATCTTCGTCTCCGCCACCACCTCGGTGGTCTCAGCCGCAACGCCGCCGAGCGGCTCGCCGTCGTCATCACCGGCCACCGCCCCGTCGAAGTCCACTGCCGCGTCGGAGGTGCCCGCAGCCTCCCCCAGGCCGTTCGGCTTCAACGCCGCCACCCCTCTGGCGGCCATGGCGCCGTCCCTCACCGTCTCCACCACGCCGGAATCTTCTCCGGCGGCCTCTCCGGTGATGGACACCTTAACTCCGTTGGTGGAACCCATTGTTGACGCCGTTCCCCCCGTCGCAGCCTCCGTACCCCCTGTTGCCTCAGTTTTTTCGCCGGGCCCCGCCGAAGACGCCGCCGCTGCTGACGTGGCTGACAGCGGCGCCTCCTCGTTGAAAGGCTGCGCCGCCGTCGGCGCCGCCGCTGCTGCCGGGTTCTTCTTGTTCTAAATGCTTTGATAGATCGTTAGTTTGTTGTTGGATATATATATATATATTTTTAAACTTGTTTATTTCTGTAATTATCAGTTTGTAGATAAAAAAATAAATCATACATTTTGAACTCAAAGTATTTATACACAAGAAGAATGTTTTGTTTAGTTTATTTTTCCGATTGCTTGAAATTTTATATTTTTGATTTTTTTTTTTTTAGTATAGAATAATTTTGTATATTTTCACAATATTAACATAGCAAAACATTTTTTTAGCTACTATTTGTTAATTTGTTGCACTTTCTTCTGTCTCATCTCCATCCCAGTCCATAATTTATTACATGACATGCAATACGATATAATATCGAATTATTCATATTAATGTTATGTAATAACTTTAAACGATACAATGTTATCGATGGATCAAATGCAAAATTGATTAATGTGTCCCTTTAATAAGAATATTTTGATAACACTATATTTGTAATGACACTCTTATTCAATTTTTTTTAAAATTTTTTGATAACCATATTAGTTTCAAACATACAACTGATTAATTTGAGTATAATATTATACCTTTTTTTTAGTTGCTACCACATAAATCATGAGATGTGTTTGAATGACTAAATTTTAAGGTTGGATTTATTGATATATCACTGCAAGATTCTACTTAAAAGACAATTCGAATTGTAAAACGTTAATTCTTATTGTTAATTAGGATGTTTAAGGTTAAGAATGATACTCCAAATTTAGCAAATATTGCATGGATCACGATCATAGATTCTTTGTCCCATTTTCCTCAAAAGGGTTTGACAATTGTAGTCTTAATTTTGCACTTTTGTTTTACCACCAAAATGTGGCCCCTTTTCTTGAATTTCAACTACTATGTGAACACCAATCACGCAAGAACCATAGGAATTAATACAACTATAGATTTTCACAAGTCAAGTGTAGACCTATGATTGACTTTTGTTCTTCTTTAGCTAGCATATATATTATATGGTACTATTTAGCTATATCATTTATATTTGAATTAGCAATGAGACCCCTTCTTGCAACTTAGTGCACCTGCACCTATGGTGATTGATCCCACAAGAGAAGATGGCCTTGCACTTAAACTTGATGCCCTTGCATATGAACCCCCACCGCCCGACTGTCGGAAATACGCCCCGTTAAGCATTAAGTCACCTTCTGATCTCCAATTCCACCGTCTCCACTCATTTTCTGGTGCATCCTCGTGCTTTGTAACCTACATTTTCGGATCGCTTAATGAGACTAACTATTACTTTAAATGTCGTACTGACATATATTTATATATTGTAACACAAAATGCAATAGTAATCGATATAGATGGTCTAAATTAGACTAATTGTCAATTCTCAAATGGAAAAAGATATATATTTGACCATTTTTTAGCTCAATTACATACTTTGAATTTTTTATTATAGTCTTTTATTTCAAGAAATTTATGTTTTTTTAGTAACAAGACATATATAGAAGATGAAACATTATTTTACAACCGCGAATTTAGGCGTACCTCTTTCCTGACTCTATCATTGGGTGCAAGAAACCTATTTCCTTGGCTATATATAGTAGGAGAAGCACTCCCACCAATTGCATACATTTCCCAATGAGTATAATCATTGTTGACTACATGAAAATATCCATGTCTACACCTGTGATCAACATCTTAAAGAATTCAAATTCTTGAAAGAAAATAATTAAGAAAATAAAAAATAAATAAAATACTTGCACACATACCTAGGCATCCTTTGAATCAACCCTTCTCCAAAATGATTAAAAGCAATAGTCACCTGCATATTCTTATCTTGCATGAACGCATCACTATGACCCAAAAGCATCACCTTATCATGATGTGTGAAATAATTATTCGAAATCGTGATCGCAGTCGAACCATGGATTGCGTCAATCAACCCATCATTACAATTCGACAACGAACAATGATCGATCCAAATGTCCTTCCCGCCAAAAATGGCGATTCCGTCGCCATCGGACTCCTCCCACCACCCCGAGTGGTTGGGAGAATCCCTAATATTGGCATTCCCCGATTTCTTACAATCATGAATGTGAATTCCATGGATGATTATATTCGTGGCGTGGTGGATGGTGATGCACGGCCCGTCAGAGATGTGGACGCTGGCACCACGACCGTCGATGGTTTTGTGTGAGTTCATCACTAGTTCATTGTTCAATCGGATGACCATGTCGCTTTTGAAGATTATCCATAGTGGCTCGTTTTGGATCACCGCGTGGCGGAGGGTCCCCGGTCGTGGGTTGACTGGGTTGTCGTCACCAGCATCGGTGACGACATATATGCGGCCGCCTCTGCCTCCGACGGCGTTCTTGCCGAAGCCAATGGAGCAGTCGGCCAAGCGCTGGCGGTGAGTCTCCCAGTTGGGATCGCACCGCCAACAATCGTCCACCGGGTTGCCGGTGGCACAAGATGAGCCTAAATTTCTTCTTGATGCATTAATCCTCCTGTTTGTAGAAGTTAATTCACGTCAAGTTATATTTCATCTTCTACTTTATCATAGTAGCACATATATTATAACTAGAAATTATATTAAAAATTCATCTGAGTTCAATTTAATGAATATAATAAACAAGTACAAGAAAGTGTGAATGCATTAAATTTGAGCCGGCCAACTATAACCAAAATACATTGCAACAAAAAAGTTTATTTGTGATCACATTGATAATTATATTCAACTTGATTAAAACTTCATTTATTCAATCTTGATTTGATTAATCTTGATTTGTTTGGACAATAACTTAACTCGATTTTGATTCTTTCACAACTACACTCATTAGAGAAATGAAAATCCCATATGACAAAAATATTGAATCTTGAAGGCATACACTTTTTAATTTACTAGCTCGTTACTCTTGCTAAGATCAAGTAACTAAATGACATACTAATTAAAAACAACAATTTGAAAGAAAGTTGTACTTACTGGTGTACTTCTTGTACCACAATATCTGGATCTCCAACCAATGAGGATGATGACACTAAGATTGGAACAACCAAAACTAGCAAAAATAATAACATAATTGGAGATATAATTTCCATACCTAATATTGCACTCTCTCTCTCTCTCTCTCTCTCTCTCTGATCTTATTTGAGTTAGAAAATGATGTGGTAAATGGGATTATATATAAAGGAACAAAGTCCGCGATAAATGGCGTGATTTAACTGTGGGATTATATCATGTGGGGTTCATATGTTTTCCTCTTTGATTTTACATACAAAGAGTTCACATTTACTTTGGGTTAATTGAGGTTTAATTTCCAAACCTGGTCTAATTGTGTTTACATTATAATAGTTAGTTATTTTGTTCGTTAAGTTGGTTTCTTATCTGGTGGACTTGCTTGTACACATATGGTTAAGTATGTTTTTCTAGACATATATGTATTATTATTTAATAGAATATATATATTTTTCTTTAAATATTCCGAGTTAGTCAATATTATTTGACAAATCAGTGGCATGAATTGTAGATTTGATCGTTTGTATTAAGTCTACTCCACTAACTGCGCAAGCTAGCTATTTTTGACTTCAAAAAGAGTTAAGTCATCATTTAAGAAGCTAAAAGAAGAAAAAGCCTCAAAAAAAGGAAAACAAATTGTTGTACAACCCTTTTAATAGGGTATTGTATTTAGGATTTACATAAATATATAGATATAATAGTGAATACCTAAAACATCTTTTATAAGTTACTTTTTTACGAAGACACAACTAAATATGTTTTCCTTTAACAAAACTTATATTATATTTAATACATTATTATTTTGAAATAATATTAAATATATTAATAGGGAGTGAAAGAATCGATTATCTTATTTCATACTCCCACGGTCACTAAATAAATGTCATTTTAGGTTCTTTTGTGATGTTATAATTATGGACCAATTTCACAGTTTTCTTGAAATTAATTAATATGGAATACTATCTTACTAAGTTATGATGTATTAATTAAAGCAGGACTGTTACCCTATCCCGTAAGCACATGTTAATGTGTCCAACATTAATCCAACTTAATCATTAAATTCAAATCATAATATTTAGATGATTGAGATCTTTACACATTAGCGGTTGACATTTTAAGACATGCCCAGGTGGGTAGGACACATTATTTTTAATTAAAGATAAAAAAATTTATGCATCCGGTGTATGGATTTAGTGCACTCCGATTTGACCCGCTCTAATGCGTCCACATGTGCAGGTTCACCTATTCTTGCATTCACCTGCACCCGCTAATGTCATATTTATTGAATTAGTGAAAAAAAAACTTGTATACTAGAAGATATTACTTGTATAATTGAAAGGTATTACTCGTATTTAAATGTTATTACTTGAACAATTGAAAGATATTAATTTGTTTTTCAAATATATTACTTGTTATACCGAAATGTGTTATCTGTTTTACTAAAATATATTACTTTTTTACTTGAAAGATGTCACTTTATTTCACTAAAGTTATTACTAGTATAATTGAAAGATATTACTCGGTTTTTCCAAGTGTATTACTTATGATCTCATCATATCCTTTCTTGATATCATGTGTATAATTTAAAATTATGACAACAAAATAATACTCCCTCCGTCCCACAAAGATAGACCTAGTTCTATTTTCACACAGATTAAAAATTTTTTTGAAGTTCCAATTATACCCTTATCATACATTAATTGTTCAAGGAATTAATTCTACTCCAATTTTGAAGTTTCATTAATTGAAACAAAAATTATTTTCACACTTATAATATTGCATTAATGATATTATTTATCTCAAGATACATTTTTCTACTTTCAAGGAAGAGAGGCAACTAAAAAATTTAGAAGAGAGGAAACTAAAACATTTAAACAAAAATTGCAACTCAAATTTAGAAGAGAGGCAACTAAAGTTTTTCAACAAAATTTGAAACTCAAATTGTACTCCAATTTAAATTTTCACCATTTCTTCTGCTCTTGAGAATTCATGGAGTATTAGTTTTTTTTTTTTTTTTTCACATTTTAATAATGAACATGAATTAAAATGAGCATTTATTGATTAGTGTAGTGGTAATTCAATTTAATCATTAATGACAATTTGGAAATATGAAATGATTATGGGAATTTGTCAAAAATGAACAAATGAAGACCACACATTCAATGCAACTTTTGTTTTCCTAAAAAATAAATAAGGGCATATATGAAATTACAAGTTAAAAACTACACTAATATAGTAACAGACCTATCTTTGTGGGACGAACGAAAATAGTATACAGGCCTATCTTTGTGGGACGGAATGAGTATTCAATAATAGAGTCATGATTTGCGGTTAACGAGTTGCATATGCAACTTGTGTATATGAGTAGGGGTGAGCATTCGGTTGGTTCGGCCGCCGAAAACCGAATCAAATCGAAAAAAATCGAAAACCGAAATGTATATATTTTCAAAACTGAACCAAACTGAATTGGTTCGGTTTGGTTTTTAAGTGTAATTTGACAATTCCATCTAAAATTGAACCGATCCGAATAAAACCAAAATCGAAATAGCTCATTTTTTATGAACCAAACCGAACTGATATGTAGGTACAAACTGAACCGAACCGAATCAGTTCCTATTCGGTTTTGCTCACCCCTATTCCCGTGACACACTCTTAATTGAATGTTGGATTTAATTAGTTAATTCAACAAGATAAAAGATATGAGACACACTCTTAATTGAATGTTCGATTTAATTAGTTAATTCAGCAAGATAAAAGATATTAAGTTAAACCGTCTCACATATCAACATTTTGTGAGACGAAACAACCAATCCATTCCACACATCATTATTAACTAAAATCGGTCATTACATTAATTCAAATCTTATATTAAATGTAATTGCATCCATTAACTTTCCAGTCATATTTTGATAGAAAATTAAAGAAGGGGACTACCATTCATTTAATTTGTGAATATTGATGACTATTCTTAATTTATGACCTATAAATATTGTGTGCTAACATTAAAAGTGGACCTAATTTTGGAGACTGGATACGATGTTTTCCTCTCAAACTTTATAAAATTATAGATTTCTATGTGTCTATTAATCTTCTATTATTTATTATTTTTTCATTGACTAAATATTTCCACTCTTTAGTTTTTACACACACTTAAGTATTTATGTTGAACCTCTTATTCTTTTCTTCTCATTTATGTTATTTCATATATTCTTTTGCCCTTCATAATTGTTAGCGGGTTAATATTAATTTTCTACTTGAACGTCTATTATAATTTTTTCTAAATTGGGTTTAAACTCAAAAAAATTTCTGATTATTGATCATTCTTTTTTAAATTTTCTAATTGTTACCCCGAGCTCATTTTTGACATATTTTTCGGCTAAAATTCATCGTAAAACTCAAAAATGCAATTCATATACAAATATCAGTAAATAATGCACGATTCATATGAAAAAAATCACCTCGAAGCCAAATTATAACCTAAGTCGATTTCACGATTCCCATTCGATTCGATCATGAATTGAACAAAAATCATACTAAGATTAAGAATATTTTTGTTCGACTCAAATTTAAATTGAACGAGAGTTGTTAAATTGACATAGGGTTATAATTTGGCTTCACATAATGTCAATGTAAGCAATAAAGACAATAGTTATAAGTGTTGCATATATTTGTGTTGTTGTTAACAAGAAATTTATAAGTGTTGCATATATGGTTGCAAAAGTCCGTAAATACAACACTTTTGTGCAATGGTTTTTATGTGTTGTCGTATCTAAAAATACAACCATTTTTAGTGGTTTATCAGCGCGGATCTTTTACAACCCTGGATATAACAACCTTTTTTTTCTGGGACTTTCTGTGTTTTTCCTGAAGTGATGTCCGAATTTCTATAATGAAAATATATGAAACCAATGCCAAAATACTCCACATGTCATATCAAACAAAAGCCCCAAGTTAGTTCTTTTAATTTTAATTTCATTAGATTCAAACTCAATTTAAGCAAAAATCAAAACAAAAGCCCCAAGTTAGTTTTTTAATTTTAATTTCATTAGATTCAAACTCAATTTAAGCAAAAATCAAAAGAATGTTTCAACCTTGGTCGAAAAAGTGATCTAAAAATCCTTTTAGATTGCAATTTGAAAAAATCATGACCTTTACGATGCAATCGAAAAAACAAAAAATATTCAAAATGTTGGATTAAATTAAAATTTTAAAAAACGTGGTAAATCTTTTTACTTTTTTTGTTTTTTTTTTGTTTTTTTGCGATTAAGCCAATTGGTCAAACGAAAAAAATATATTTTAGTTAATGAAATATCTCTTCATGATCTCAAATATAAGCTAAGGAAAGTTGACTATAATTTGGAATATATTTTTGTCGGATCAAGAGAGTAGTTATATTTCATTTCACATAATAACATCAATTAATATTAATTAATTTCCAACAATGACAAAATCAGGGGATGACGAAAGTTGTGCTAAAATACTTAAAAGATGCAAAGAAGCAATAACTCCGAGCAAGGACAATAATGGTGGAAAGGTGATCATTGTTGATATATATGGTTGTGGATGATAAAAAAGAAGGCAATCAGGGAATTGAAACACAACTCTGTGTGGATATGATGATGATGTTTTCCATGATTTGATTTTTAATTTGAAAATATAATTTTTTACAGTTCTATATTAATTATAATTATGTTAAAAAAAAACATTTGTCTATCTAGATTATAGGTGTTCTCATACTTTTTTACTAAAAACTTTAAACTTCGTTTGAACTTTTCCGAATGAACTTTAAATTTGATCGATACAAACTTCAGTTTTATACATACATTAAGACCACTAAAATAAATAAATAAATACATTAATAAAAGAAAATCATGTTTTTTTTCATTAGAAATATAATTTATATTTCAAATAAAAATATTAAATAAACTAAAAAAATTAATTATAAAAATATAAATTATAAATTAAACAATAAATTGAAAGATTAAATACAATAACTTATGATTTAATTTAAAATTTCTTTCAATAAATCTTAGATTATTCATTGAAAATAAAAATATTACAATAAACTACGAAAAATTAATAAATAAAGTAAAAAACTTAATAAATTTGAAATAATAGTCAATTAAATCTAAACATTTCTTTACAATTTTGTTAATTAATAAGAAAAATCAGAATAATTAATTTAACTAAATCTTAAATGGATAAACACAAAAACAAAGTTAAAAAATCATATGTTAAATTATAAATATTATATTTTTATCTCTTTGTCAAAATTCAGAATTTTAAGTTAAAAATAAAATGAATTAATTTAATAATAAAATTTTAAAATAATTAATATTAATATTTCAGTTTAGTTTTGATATAAACTTATGTAAAATTTTGTATTGGATTTTTTAAATAAATTAAGATTATTTTTTAATTTAAATTTATTTTTAATTATTATTTTATAAAAATTGTTTTTCAGATTTTATTTCAATGTACACAAATGGTTAAACATGTTATCAGATTGAATTAAATGTGGATTTCAAAATTATGAATTTTTTTTATTATTAATAATATATATATATATATATATATATATTTTTTTTTTTTTTTTTTTTTTTTGAGTTACAATGGGGGTTGGAAACTTGAGCTTGAGACGTTACTTAAGATTAGATATGTATCAGACTAAACTTATGGGTACAAATAATTTATCTATTTAAGTTCAATATTTAGGATTTTAAACTTGTGATTCGGAATGCAAATTTCATTTCTTATGTAAAAACTTAATTTCCTTTTATTAATGTATTTTTTATTTATTTTAGTGATTTTAATGTATTTTCATTTCTATTAAGATAATTAATGTATTTTAAATTAATATGTGACTGTCAAATGTAATGATATTAGCAAATTGGGTTCAAAAATTTCGAAATTAGGGTTTCACATGCAATTTGAGCCCAATTGGCCCATTCGGACTGAAATTGGGTAAAAATTTTACATTTCAAAATTGTTAGACTGAAAAGTTAGATGTCTAAAATTGCTACGCCCCCCAAATCATTTGGCAAACAATTGGGATAATTGCTGGAAAAAGCATGAATTTTCCCCAAATTGCAATTTTAACATCACTTTTGGTTATTAGCAAATTTAACATGACTTTCAATGTCTCATGCATTCAAAACTAACTGATAGATTTCAGACATCTTTAACTATATAAATTCATGTTTCTAGGTCAATTAATATTTGTTTAATACATGAAGTAGCAAATTGAGGATTTTCTTCGTAATTTTTAAAAATTTGGGAATTTTTGGATTATTCGATAGTTGCTTATTAATTACAGATGAATGAGACATTGAAAGTCATGTTAAATAAACTAATAGTCGAAAATCATGTTACAATTACAATTTTGAAAAAAATTGTTACTTTTGAGGCAATCACACCCAAATAATTTGATGATTTGACCACAATATGCTTGTATGGATATGGAGTAGTAAATTCTAATTTATCAATCTTTACAGTTTAAATTCCACATCATCTAGCTAGAGTTGCCACGTTATACGCCACATTAAATGTATATTTGATAAAGTAAACAAATAGATTTTTAAAGTTAGTAAAATTCTATAAAAGTAACATATTGACTAAGAATTAATTAACCTATTATAATTGAATAAGTTTTAGCCATTTTACATAACTTCAGATTATACTTTGTGATTTTTAATGAGTCAAGGGTTATAGGATCAAATTTCGTATTTGCATAAAATAAAATAAAAAAAGAAATGAAAACATCTGCATCAACACTTAAATTGTCAACTCCAATAATACAAGTATTTCACATACAATAATAATATATTGCACACATGACCATTTGAAAAAGAGACTAAATACATTGGAAGAAACATGTTCGGAAAAAAATATTTTCCCATAGTATTATTTGAGTAAAAAACATTTTACAATTCAAATTATACGTGATTGACGTTTTTCTTGTATAAACTTTGAAATATTTCATTTTATCCTTTAAACTTTAAATTTGATGCATTTTGCGGAATCAAACAAAGTCTAACCGTACACATGTTTCGAAATCAACAACTATGATTTGTCAGATACCTTAAAATGCATCGATCACATTTAAAGTTCATACGGAAAAAATCAAATGACGTTTCAAAGTCTTTACAAAAAAAATGTAAAAACACATATAGTTCAGATGCACAAATGTTTTTTTACCATCATCATTATTAATATAAAACTTTAGGAAATCAGTTTTTCAAATCAAATCATGGAAAAACCTCAATAACAGATCTCAACCCTAAGACAGGTGACATCTTATAGTTTGCAAAGCCAGCATCGAAGAAGAGCTTAGCCCACTCTTTCTCACTTCTCTCTTTTCCTCTATGCAAAATCATCATCATCATATCCAAGCAAAGTTGTGTTTCAGTTCCCTGTTGGTCTTCTTTGTTATCATTCACAACCATATCAACAATGATCACCTTTCCACCATTGTTGTCCTTGCTCGGAGCTATTGCTTCTTTGCACTTTTTAAGTATTTTAACACAACTTTCATCATCCCAATCATGGAATACACCCTGATTTTGTCATTGTTGGAAATTAATTAATATTAATTGATGTTATTATGTGCAAAATTTCTATGTAAACATTGAAGTACTTATGATCTCCAAAAACAAAACTGAACGTGGTTGGAATTGCAATAAATTTGATATATACCTTAAAGAAAATCGCATGAGCATGAGGAATGAAGTGAAACATGTCTCCACCAAGGAAGGTCAAATTGTGAGAGCCTTCCAAGCCTGCAACAACTTGTGGAAGATCAAGCACAGTGCATTCCAATCCCGGAAACGCGTCGGCGAAACCCTTGGCCGTGGCTCCGTTGCCGCCTCCGACATCCACCATGGATTTCAAACCCTCGAAAACGTGTTTGCAATCCTTAGCAAGTATGCTAGTCACAAGGCCAGCATCTCCAGCCATTGACTTGTTGAACATCACATTCAATCTTTGGTCACCCCCAGCATACTGCCAAAATGGCATCCCTTGTTTGGTTTCAAATGCTGTGGGGTCCTCATTTTGGAACCACGCACTCATATGATGCCCTGTTGTTAGAAAAGCAGAAGTGATTATTAAATCTTGATTTTTGCAGATAAATGTATCAGTGGTCTGTGAATACCTGTATCCATCATAATGGGGTCGAGTGCGAGAAGGGTTAGATGCACCAAGGTCAGGGGCTCGTCTCTCAGCAAGAGACGCGAAGCCCGTGTGAGAGAATAAGCCTCCTCCTCCTCCTCGGAGACCATCACCTTTTCGAAGAAGTTGGAATGCGTCATAATTCGCATGAGATGGTGAAGATCATTCAATTTTGCTTTGTTGATGGGGATGGCATTGGCTAATTCAGACAAACTCATTGGCTTCCCATGTTTGTGGATTAAATCGGGTATAGCTAGTTGAATTGCACATTTGAGGGACATGGATTTCATGAAGCTTAAATTGTGGTTCCACACATGAGCTTGAGCTTCAAGAATCTCTTGTGTGGATGGGGAATTTGCAGCTTCAATTGGCAAGGCCATATTTGGGAGATAGAATATATTAATTTTGTTGTTGTGTTTTTCCTTTTTTGTTGGTGTTTATAATGGCAAATGCTATCACTATTTATAGCAACATCATGTCCATAGTAAAAAATAATTGATCATTATTCTAAATTGCCCATTTGAATGAGAGTAACACTTGTGTGCACCAGTTGCACATAAGTGAATTCGTGCCATCCATATCTTTATATTATAAATGTAGTATCTTTAAGCATGTTTATTTTAAAATGTACGAATATTTGTACATAAATGTACTACATTTATAATATAAAGATATGGATTGCACGAATTTCACTTCTGTGCAACTGGTGCACAAAAGTTTTTGTGTATGAATGAATACATAGCGTCCTTGATTGATCAATCTCTACAATTATATGGGAATTAATTAATAAACCTCATAAGATGCTGGTTCAACCTATAATTATATGGGAATTAATTAATAAACCTCATAAGATGCTGGTTCAACCTATAATTATATAGGAATTAATTAATAAACCTCATAAGATGCTGGTTCAGCCTATAATTATATGGGAATTAATTAATCTTAAAGATGCTAATACAGTACTATTATTATTTCCATTATGGACATATGTTAATGTGCCCACTGTTGATGTGACAAAAATCCAACATAAACATTAAATTCATATCATAATATTTAGAGGGTTGTTATATTTACACATCAACGATGGGTATTTTAAGGTATGTCTATGGCTATGGTGGGTAGGCAACATTATTTCTATAATTAGTCTAATCAATTAATTTAAATGGCAACACGCCGACACCAAAATTCACAATTTGGTTAGAAAGGAACCTTTGGCTCACTAACCAAATTTTCTTTATTTGTTTATTCTCTATATATTCATTTTCAACGAACAAACCAATCAAATTAAAATAATGATTTAACATACTAAATGATATTTTATTTTGAATTGGAGGGAGTTATTTTTAAAATAAATAAATCCAAAATCTAAGTTTTGGTTAAAATTGTAAAAAAAATATGAAAGTTCATGTAATATTTGGTGATATTCAAAAGGTTGGTTAAAATTACAAATTAAGTAAAGTTCATGATTAATTTTTCCAACAATTAACCTTATAATATATGATAAAATTAATAATTAGCACAACATAATAAATTATATTTAAAGAAACTAAATAAAGTATTTAATAATTCAAAAAATCTGAATTTATATAACTACATTTTAAATATTTGTTTTATCTTACATGATTTTTTTTTTTAAAACGGAATTATAAATAAAACAAAAAATGTATAACTATAACTCAATCAATTGAGTGGATTAAGCTAAAAGTAGAAAAATACCATATATATATATATATATATACATACAACCAAATAATTATAAAAATATAAACAAAGCCATACATAATTATTTCATTGATTATTCTATATAAATAACTCAATATTACAACTATACAGTCTTGTTATCCTAGCAATATGTGTCCACCACTAATGTGTCAGTTATTCAATATACTTATTAATTTGACTTTCCAAACAACGACTATATAAATGGGTTGGTATGAAAATAAGATTTTATATAATAGATTATCTTATATAAATGAATTTAATATAATACTGTAGCATATATAACTATTTTCAATTGGAATACTTTATAACAATTTCTCCAAGCACAAATAAATCAATATAAGAACTATATATGTTTTCAAGTACAAATTAATTTACATTAATTATAAATTTGGTTATGAAACTACTAATATATCATACTGCAGTATCCTTTATAAGATTCAAATAAACCTCATAAGATGCTGATCCAGCCTATAATTATATGATAATTAATTAATCTTAAAGATGCTAATCCAGTACTATAATTAGTCCAATGAATTAATTTAAATGGCAGCACCAAAATTAGTGGTTGAATAATAAAATTTTGTATATTTATGAGGCATTCTAGGTGCATCATTACACCAATCTTTTTGACTTGATTGACCTGCTATAACAAATTGTTAACCTTTTAATGAGTTCTGCTTATTTTGGATTTTGGACTTTAATATTTCGTAAATCGTTTAATTGTGGGTCTATGAACTTTAATGTTTTATGGTTCACTTTCTGCACATTAAAGTCATTGATAATATTTTTTTATTATAATTGAACTTGAGATAATTGTTAATGTGATCTAAAGCTCCTATAATATGCAATATTTTTTTTGAAGAGTTCCTTTTATTTTTTTTTAAAACTTTTTAAGAAACAAAAATACAAACTGCTCATATAATATATCTTATAATATGTACGTAAAGAAAAATGTAAATAAGAAGTTTCAAATTTCATACTTTATATATAATGCATGTAAAAAAAATTTCCATATTAATATAATTTTTATATCAAAATCATATATATATATATATATATATATATATATATATATATGATATGTAAGCAAAATGTCTGTATAAGATATTAATCATAATTTTCATTTCAAAATCATATATAAATACAACAATATAATTAAGAGCTTAAAATTTTCGTTATATACATGATTACAAAATTATAATATATATTAATTATATAATTTGCTATAAAGATATTTGTATTTTGGTTTGATAATTTTTTAAAATTGTAATTTAATCCAAACTTATGTGTGTGTGTTTGAACTTGGCCACTCAACATATCATCGAAATGTTCTGGACAACTCAAAGTCCCCAAATTTTCAGACTATATTTGGGATTTAGGACAAAATCTGCAAAATATTAAAAGATTTTCGCTAGACAGGGTCTTATCAATATATATATATATATATTCACCAAACATTATACATACATGAACTTTAATTAATTAATATCATTGTGGCATATAACCAGGGACGAAAATATCGCCAAAATGGGTTGGGCGACACAGATATCAGCTGACATAAGTTTCCATCGGAAATATCGCCGATATTTCCGAAAAAATCGCCAAAATATCGTTATCGGATGAGTTGTGTTCAGTTTTGTCAAAAAGTCACGATTTATCGCCGAAAAATCGAGAAAAATCGGAGAGAAAAATCGAGAAAAATACTGGTCTTTCACCCAGTCAGACTCAACCCTCTTTGTGGGCCTTTCACTCAACTGCTGCCCTTAGAAGAGAGGGGGGAAGAAGGAGAGTGGTGCGCAGGATAAGGAGGGTAGTAGTCATGGGGTGGAGGGGTGGGGGTAGGGGTGGATGGGGGCTCTTCTCCTGGGGGTGGTGCTGAAAGAAATCCCCATTTTTGGTTGACAACAATTGGGGGAAAGCAGAGATGGAGATGGTGGGTTTCTCTCTCTTGCACAAAGTCCAACAAATGTAAATCAAATTTCATGTTTTTTCATTCGAAAATTTGTGTCTTTTTTAAAATAAATATCTTATTTTTGGAAATTAGTATAATATATATATATATATACACACATAATATTACCTTTCGAATATATGAAATTATGAACACATGTTATATATTAAGTGGTGTTGATACACAATATGAGAAAATATTATAAAATTTCATAAATTTGAGACTTAATCAAATATTTTATTTTATTATTATATACATTGATACAACAATTCAATAAACATATCTTTTTTATTTGAAATTTAAGTTCAATATATGTATTAATGTTACTTATAATATTATATAAAGTACTAGATATTTTTTTCAATTTTTTTTACAAATTTTTAAATTTTTTTGCGTAAAAAACCGATATATCCACCGATATCGATATATCCGTCGATATATCCGTAAAATCAAGGTACCGATATTTCCACCAATACCGATATTTTTGTCCTTGCATATAACTAATACTCCTGAACATTAGTCACGTGAAGAGTGGTAAGAGTAGAACAGAACCACCACGTGGAGAGTAGAACCACCAGTACCACCCACCTAAAAATCAAAATAATATATATGGATAATTAAATTTTTAAAAACTTTTAGGGGGCTCTAATGCCCCCACGTGGCCTAAGAGATAATGTTATCATGTTTAAAAATAATAAAAGGGAACGAGTAAATCAAAATGGAGGAATTTAAAATTTAAACTTTTTTACTTGCTTCTCTTCACCGACGGACCCAGAATTTTAACTCAGGATCTGAGTCAATTAATAAAAAAATAAACATTAATTAGTGATACCATTTGCGATTATAAACACCAACAAAAAAGGAAAAACACAACAACAAAATTAATTCTATCTCCCAAATATGGCCTTGCCAATTGGAGCTGCAAATTCCTCATCCACACAAGAGATTCTACAAAAATCAAGATCATTTTGATGGATATAGGTATTCAAAGAGTGATACATTTATCTACAAAAATCAAGATTACGATATATATATATATATAGACTAGTATAGGGCCCGTGTAATACACGGGATTTAATAAAAAAAAATTAAACATAGTGAAATTAAAAAAATTTAAATATCATTTACATAATAAAATTAAATTTATGATTTGTGCAATATATATCGTCTAATTTAACATTAAATATAATAAAATATGATCAAATAATTATTTAATTGTCAAAATATGTGGCATTTGTAGATGATCATTAAAAAAATTATTATTATTTTCAAAAAAAAAATACATTGTTATACCTATTATATTATTCAACCCACCCACCATTTTTTTTAGTTTGCTCTTTATTATTTACATTTGTAAAAACTCTCAACTTTTATTTTCAATTAAATGATACAAAATGAAAGTCAAAATTTCACAAATAAATTTCATAGTTTATTTTAAAGCATATATTCAAAAAATTATTTGATTTCAATAATTAATAAGTTTGAATAATAATTTTCAAGCTACCCACCTTTATTTTAGTTTTTTTTTTTCTTTTGTATCTATTTATATTTTTTTTAGATAAATCTAATTAATATTTCTATATTATTTATTATTTAATAATAATAATATTTTTTATCAACATTAAATTTGTAGCAATTAATTAGCACATTTAATATGAAAACATTGTAGGCTTGCCATGTGGCACATTGGTCTTACTTTTATATATATAAAGATATATATAATTAATGAGGATCTGGCGAGATCCTTCTACACCTATAATCACTTCTGCTTTTGTAACAACAGGACATCATATGAGTGCATGCAGGGGCGGAACCTCATGGTGGGTGAGGGGGGCTCCCAAAAATTTTTAAAAAATTAATTACCTATATATACTTTTAGGAATTTTTTTGATTTTTAGTGTTAAAATACAGATTTTATAGTAATCTAGCCCCCCCAAAATCGTTCAGCTCCTCCGGATTTTTAGTCTAGCTCCACCCCTGAGTGCATGGTTCCAAAATGAGGACCCACAACATTTGAAACCAAACAAGGGATGTCATTTTGGCAGTATGCTGGGGGTGAACAAAGATTGAATGTGATGTTCAACAAGTCAATGGCTGGAGATGCTGGGCTTGTGACTAGCATACTTGCTAAGGATTGCAAACACGTTTTCGAGGGTTTGAAATCCATGGTGGATGTCGGAGGCGGCAACGGAGCCACGGCCAAGGGTTTCACCAACGCGTTTCCGAGATTGGAATGCACCGTGCTTGATCTTCCACAAGTTGTTGCAGGCTTGGAAGGCTCTCACAATTTGACCTTCGTTGGTGGAGACATGTTTCACTTCATTCCTCATGCTCATGCGCTTTTCTTTAAGGTATATATCAAATTTCTTTAAGTACTTCAATGTTTAGGTAAAAATTTTGTAATTTGACTTTAACATACTGCTTTACTTGACATGTAAACTAAAATCGTCGTACATTGTAGTTATGTTTTAAATAACAATAGTGTTTTTTTAAAAAAAAATTAACGTTAATTTTCTATTTGTTGAGTTTAAAAATTCATGATTAAATTGCAAGTATGTAAAAGAAGGTGATTTTTTTTTTTTTTACTAAATTTCAAAAGTTGTGATTAAATCACAAATTTGTAAAAAGATGGTGATTTCTTTTGTTGAATTTAAAAAGTTGGGATTAAATTGTAATTTTTAAAAATGTGGTATTTATTTTTTTAATATTTTTTTTGTTTTTGTTTTTGTTTTTGCAATTAAGCTATTTGGTCTAATGAAAAAATATATTTCAGTTCAATGAAAAATTTATTTAACTGAAATATCTCTTCATGATCTCAAATATAAGCCAAGGAAAGTTGACTATAATTTGGAATATATTTTTGTGGGATCAAGAGAGTAGTTATATTTCATTGCACATAATAACATCAATTAATATTAATTAATTTCCAACAATGACAAAATCAGGGGATGACGAAAGTTGTGCTAAAATACTTAAAGATGCAAAGAAGCAATAACTCCGAGCAAGGACAACAATGGTGGAAAGGTGATCATTGTTGATATGGTTGTGAACGATAAAAAAGAAGACCAACAGGGAACTGAAACACAACTTTGCTTGGATATGATGATGATGATTTTGCATAGAGGAAAAGAGAGAAGTGAGAAAGAGTGGGCTAAGCTCTTCTTCGATGCTGGCTTTGCAAACTATAAGATGTCACCTGTTTTAGGGTTGAGATCTGTTATTGAGGTTTTTTCATGATTTGATTTGTTTTGATTTGAAAAACTGATTTCTTAAAGTTTTATATTAATAATGATGGTGGTAAAAAAACATTTGGGGAAAATTCATGTTTTTTTCAACAATTATCCCAATTATTTGCCAAATAATTTAAAGGGTCTTGCAATTTCAGTCCCAATGGGTCAATTGGGCTCAAATTGCAGGTGAAACCCTAATTTCGAACTTTTGAACTCAATTTGCTAACATCATTACATTTGGCAGTCACATATTAATTTAAAATACATTAATTATCTTAATAGAAATGAAAATACATTAAAACCACTAAAATAAATAAAAAATACATTAACAAAAGGAAATTAAGTTTTTACATAAGAAATAAAATTTATATTCACAAGTTTAAAATCCTAAATATTTAACTTAAATAGATAAATTATTTTTACCCATAAGTTAAATTTGATACATATCTCACCTTAAGCAATGTCTCAAGCTCAAGTTTCCATTCCCCATTGTAACTCAAAAAATAATAATAATAATAATAATAAAAAATACATATATATATATATATATATATATATATATATGTCATTTAAGTTACTTTATACTTGTAATATTAAGAGACCGATAGTAATCTTGTTCGTTTTAGTGTCTCAAACCGGAATGTGTATTTCATGATGAATATGTCACTACAACAAAAAGCACTTATTAGCAAAATATCGATAATTATCGAAAAAATCTTTCGCGACAACATGTTGTTGTTAAGTTATTATCTCGAGAGCCTTCTTGCAAATAGTCTTTTCACAATAATGTTGTTGGCACTAATATAATAGTGACAACATCGTATGATGTTATCGCAAATAATTTTTTAATTGTTTTTTGTGAAAACTTATTGTCAATTTATATTATCAATGTTTGCGACAACAAATGTCCTAAAAAATAGACTTTTCGTGACAATTTTTTGTTTTCGCAAAAACCTCATCACAAATATTTTTTTTTATTGGTGTGTATTTACTTAAATAATGTATATATGTTTTATTCGTATTTATTGTTATGTTAAATAATATTATTTCATTATTTCTAGCACTATAATATAGATAAGATAAAATAAAATAACAACATAATTTAAATATCTATAAAACAACAATATAATTGGATAGGACTCAAAGATGAGAGAGGAGCACTTGGTCGTGATGAAATATTTGCAGTCCATGGAATGGACACCTGCATTTTATATTGGCCCATTTTCAGGCCCAATAGATACATTTCTATTAGTTTTTATACAATTGCCCTAATAGTTTTGGCCATAGCCACTTCTCTGTATAAATGAAGAAAATAACGAATAGTAGAAGAAAAAAAGAATCTCAGAAGGTTAAAAAATAGTTTTATTATTTCACTGATATATTTTACATAAAGGTAACACTACTATTATATAAAGATATCATTAGTATTACATAAAAAATATTATTTCATCTACATAAATGTATTAGTTTATTTTACTGAAATATGACGTAATAGTATTACTTGTATTATACAAATGTATGAACCACATAATGTAAATGTATTACTCCATTTACTTAAAAGTATCCCTTAAAAAATGATTTCATTATCTTACTCAAATATATTAATTGTATCACATAAAAGTACTAGTTGTATTACATAAAGGTGTTATTTGTATCACATAAATGCTTTACTTTATTTACATAAAATACTACCTCATTTAATTGAATTATAGCGTAAGAATATTACTTGTATCACGTAAATGTATTAATAATATAACATAAATGTATTCATAATACATCTACTTAAAGATATTGCCTGGTTTTATTTAAAAAATGATTTTGTTATTTTATGAATTATATTAGTGTATTACATAAAGGTACTAGGTATGCCACATAAATGTATTAATTGTATATTATAAATGTAAAAAACTTTATTTTCTTAAAGGTATAACCTCATTTTATGTAATATAATGTAATAAAAGTATCATTAGCATGACTAAAAGATATGACTAGCTATCATAACTAAAATGTATTAGAAATTTGTCAGAACACAGATACACAAGAACAAGTATGAGCGCGGATATTGTCATGTTGATGTGTGTAGAAATATGTAAAAAGGAATTAGGTTGAAATATTACACGGATCCTAAGTCCATACACCAATTGCACAAAAAAATTTGCCACGAAAAAAACCCATGAAAATAGTGATTATCAGTTTAGAACTCCCTTCATTATTTATTTAATTCGTAAGATTTGGTCCAGTGCTTAGATGATTTGATTGAATTTGGAAAATTTATAATAAATGTTATTAAATATAAAACAAACATGTTTACTATTTAAGTAAAGGAAATAGTTTTTCAGTTTTTGCTGTTTTTATTTCTGTGATCTGAAAGATGAATTATCAAAAACTTGCTATTCGATAGTGGTGTGTGTGTGTGGTTTTTTTTTTTTTTTATATGATTGAACAATGTTTTCTTTGTTTCTTTTATTTATTTAACTGAAAATATTGATATGTTACACGTAGCAACAAAAACGCATTATTCTTATTCAACATGACAATCGACTTGTGCCCAATATTCACGTCACAAAAAGGAATCATGTACTAGAATATTTTGGACGAGTCAAGTTATCTTCTTTCAATTTAAATAGATATTGTAAAATGAAAAAGGACTTAACTAATATTTTTAATAAAAAAAGGAAAAGTTGCATTGTAATTTTATTTTCAAATTAACCATTGATATCAAGAGGAAACAATTCGTGCACCTTTTGGCTTTCACTCTGATTTTCCACGTGAATTGAACATGACTTTTTAAATACATATAAAAACCATCACGTGTGTCTTGTTCTGATTCTTTTCAACATGGCATAATATTTTAACTAACAAACATTTTAAAAGAAAAGGCAATTTAAATTAATATTATAATTAACATTATTATTGTTATTATTAATATACTTGTGTTGTAGGTTGATAGAATATAATATAATATAAGATAAGATAAGATAAATTAATATTTGCAGACTAGACTGCAATAAAAGATTAAAACATTTTCTATTGTATTTATTGTTATACAACTTTATTTTATTAATAAATAAAATATAATTTAAATTTCTTATGAAAGGATGTAGACTTGTTGGGACATGACATATAACGGTTTAATATTGAAATCTGATCAGATTCGACTCTAATTTGTTTTTAGTGAATTTTAATACAAGGTTTTAATATTAAATCCCACGAGAATTCATCAAACAAACATTTAAATTAAAAAATGCAATAATCCATGCACCATATGATCATGTTTTCCATGAAAAATAAATTAAGAAAACACCAAATCTCAATACCTAAATCACCAAAGAAGAAAACATTTAACATATGCTACAAAACCTTTTTTTTATTATTAAATAATTAATTTAATTATTAACAAATGAGTTTCAAATCCAATCCCATGATCCCATCCCCATAGGAAATCTCAAAAGCAAGACCTATCTTCAAACCTAACCAATCACACATCTCCACGTGGCAAGAGAAGCTCCACGTCAGCTGATCATCTTCTTCGTACATGACAATGTCTGTCACTCATAAACCCCCACCCCATCACTTTCCCCCACAAATGCTTCACTTTATCTTCACTTTACACTTTCCAATTCTCTCTCCATAAACCCCATATGTGTCGATTGCTATGTGCTGCCACAAAACGACGATCTCAATGAACACAAAACGACGCTCCAGAGCTCGCAAATCCAGAAAACCTAAATTCCTCAGCCTCCGCCACCAATTTCCCCCAAATCAACCCCAATCGCCGCCCTGCGCCGCCGCATCCGCCTCCCGCCAGCTCAACCTATTCCCTCTCCACCCGGAAAATGACAGAGAAATCCAGGATCAAGCCGAAAACGTAGCGCTGTTCTTCTCCGCCGCCGACGGCGGCGACACCTCCCTCACCGGCCTCCTCGACAACTCCGCCGCCGCGGAGTCGATCTCCTCCCACGCCGACAACAATAGCTCCAGGTACGTAAGTAATCAACAAATTGATCGATCCAAAGGACTTAATCGAGAGATTTACACCTTTTTCGCACTGATTGCAGGCTCGACTACCTGTCGCCGTCGTCGAGGTACGCCTACGGCAAGGAGCGGGCGGCGCTTGTACGCAACGCGCTGCGGAGTAGAGATCGGGACTCGAGCGAGGAGAAGTGGGTGTACTATTCGGAGGTGGTTGAGAGGAAGGTGCTGAAGGAGGAGGAAGTGAGCAGCTCCGCCGTGGATCGGCGGGCGGCGGCGGCGGAGGAGGAGATTCAACGAGTGTCGCTGAAACTTGACTATGAGGAGATCATGAACGCGTGGTCCAACAAAGGACCGCTTTATATTGACGCAGAGAGTTGTTCACAAATCGTGCCTGATATAAATCACGACTTTGTACCTCATGAAAATCCCAATTACAACGTAAGGTTCTCTCACTCTTTTCACTCTTATAATATAATAATAATAATTTAATTTAATTATTATAACATAAGATTAATAGTTTTTGTTAATATGGACTGATGATGTGATACGAGGAGTAAAATATCATTTTATAATAGAAGATCCAAAATTGGAGTGAAATGATGAGTGTCGGTTCTTATATTATTATTATATTTAAAATCTGTAGTAGTGAATACAAATCAATAATGTAATATATAATTATTTTGAAAAAAAAAAAAAGGAAAATGTAGTATTTATTAATGAAGATGAATAGTGTTGTGAGTATTAAATTGGATGCAGGAATCCTGGACCCATTTTTATCTTGGGCCTAGTACGTGTACGTCTAGCTAATTAATTGGAAATAATAATTATGATAATAAAATATATTCGATAGCTGAGTATTAATTTATATGCTAATAGAATTAATTTCTGTTTGTATTATGGAAAATAGTTATTTTTTAGAATAAGTCCTTCAATGCATTTGAGCTGTATGAGATAAACTTTTAGTAGCATGGAGGATCCTGGGATCTACCCTTTATGCATAAAGAAAGATATTGTTCTATATTCACTTTTCAAAAAATATACCTTTTTTTTTTGGCAATTTTTTTGGGGAGTTAAAGTTTTTAGAGATTCTATATATAAATCTCAAAGCCTTCGAGTTTTGAAATCAAAACTCATGAACTTTGAGATCAGTTAAATTTTGAACTCTTGAAACATGATAAATGCGAATGAACCAGTTCGGATTCTTTGCACCGAATTCTTTCTTTCACTTGTGTACTTTGAATAAACAAAAAATTTCCAATTCAACGGTTAATTGTAACCGCTAGTATGTTTTTTTACTTCAGCATAACGTGTTCTAGAATGTGATGCACGAGTGAGATAGAGATTTTGGGTAGTAAGGATCTGAATTGCAAAGGGTATAAAACATTTTTCCATGATATTGTAAACAAATTCCTGTCAATAATTCCATCCTCTCAAATTCAAATTCCCTAATTTGATAGAAAGATATATTTGGGCATGTATGTTTGTATACTAAACCTAGTATCCTATGTTCATACATATGTTTTGCAGGGAGTGAGCTGGGGAGGGTTATGGGCAGTTCCAGAAATGGTGGGAGATGCTAAAAATGGCGATACGAGAACGAAAAATAATGAAGATGAAATGAAGAATAATTTGGGAACAAGAGAAGCCAGTGTTTTGAGGTACAAAGAGAAGAGGCAAAACAGACTCTTCTCCAAAAAAATTCGGTATCAAGTTCGAAAACTTAATGCCGAGAAGCGCCCTCGAATCAAGGTCCGTATTTTTCTCGTTCAAAATATGCAAACACTTACGACAAAATTTTGAACAATTTGTGAATAATATATGACTCGTCGTCTCATATAAGTTTTTTTTTCTTTGCGTTCTTTTTCAGGGTCGATTTGTGAAGAGGAATTGAAAAGTCAGGCAGATTATCATTTTCAATTCCTTTTCAATATTTTATGTTCAGTCTCTCTTCCATTTTAAAGGCACTGTAAATAATAAACTTTATCATGATCAGCTTACAAGTATGGAAGAATAAAAATCTATTTACCAATGAAAGGAATTTCAAATTTTGTCGTTAAATATTATGTTGTCTCATATTTTATTTTGTCAGTTTAATATATATATATATACATATATGGCATTAACTAAAATAATACAAGAAATAAAATATTATCTTAGCTTACGAATTTGAACTGAGGTCATGCATACTAATTTATTTTGGTGATATTTAACATTAAGTTTATTTATCGTAGTACTTATCCGCCCTCTGGGAGTAGGACAAGCGTTAAGAAATTACTTAACTATATTTACTTAAATTTAATATTATCATATGCGTAAAAAAATGGATAAAATATATTCAATAGTTTTATCTTAAGAACACTATTACTTGTCCATTGCGCATTTGTCCATTAATATATATACTTGAGCAAACCTAAACTTTTATTTTTATCCGATTTCAACTTGAATTCTAGAAGTTTTCAAATGTAATCTAATTTTTTTTTTCCGACGAAATGTAAAAACACATGATTTTCATGAGGATGAATATGTTATATCAATAAGTTTTAGGTTTCAAATAGAGAAAAAAAAAATTTATACTTCAGGTTACAAATTGAAAAATAGTCATATTTCATGTTGTTATTTTTATGAAAATTACATGCAAGTCACGTAATTTGTATTTCGTTGGAAAAGTTGCCAGAAAAATGTTCAGGTTGCATTTTGAGAAAACTGTTGAACTTCAAGTTTCAATTGAAGGAAAGGAAAGTTTAGATTGCAAGTTGAAAAAAAAAAATCATATTTCTTTAAGTTAATTTTTACATATAACACTTAACTGATATAAAATACATTAAATAAAAAAAATATTCGTGTAAATTAACCTTTTCTTGGTGTATCCCGATTAATAGAATATGTACAAGACACATCAATATCAGATTGAGCAATCCAATCCATGAAATTTATTTAGACCAGTGGGCCCACACAACTAGTAATGTGACAGTTCTATCTTAATTATTATCATACCAACAAATTAAATTAATTCAAGATGGCATAATTGATATAAGATTGAGATTAGTCCTTGAAAGACTATGATTAAGGTTAAGATTTTCAGCCCCTTAAGACTGGGAACTGGGTTTGTAGTTTGTAGAAATAAAAATTAATAATTACAATTAATTTATTGAAAGATTAGGAAGAGAAGAATATAAAGATTAGGACACCTAAAATTGGAACCTTTATAAAATTTGTGTTCTTTCACTTTGACTTCATTAATGATCATTCATATATATACTTCCATTGCATTAATGAACTACACTAATAAAGCAATAGTAACTGATTTTATCAATAAAAAGGGAAAAACAAATTTTTGGTCCTTTAAATTTATTTTATTGGATATTTTATTCTTTATCTTTCAACTTTTGATTTTTAGTTTTTATGTTTAAGAAATACAGTATTATTTTTTAGTTCTCTAACCTGCTATAAGCAGGTAACTATTCTTTTTTAATTTAAATTTAATTTTAACACTATATTTTTTTTAATTGATAGAACAATAATTTTTTTTTAATCATAAATTTGTATTCTTCATCTAATATGTCTAAATTAATATTAATAAAAAATTTATTTTTTCAACTGGATATCTGGGTTAGAGTTTTGCTATTAATTATTAATATTAATAATTTGGACATCCTGAATTTAGACATATTAATAAAAAAAATATTTTTAATTATTAATATTAATTTAGTGTTCTCTCAATTATTATTATTATTATTATTACTTTTTTTTTTTTGTGTTAAAGATGAATTTTAATTAAAAAAAACAATAAAAAGTTACCTTCTATAACATATAAGAGGATTAAAAAATGATAAGTTTTAAATATAGAAGACTAAAAATAAAAAAAATGAAAGATAAAAAATGAAAAATCTAATGAAATAAATTTAGAGGAAAAAAAAATTCCTCAATAAAAAAGAGTTTGACACCAAATCTTCGACAATTAAAAATGCTGAATTGATATACTTCCAACAACTTGGTATAGGCTAGTTGTTGATCTAGTATAAACATAGTATCAACACTTAACCCAAAAAATAAATATTTCTCTATATAGTTATCATAATTTGGATTTTTATAAAGTTGATAAATCACAAAATATAACATATTCAATTTATAACATATAATCATGAATATATATTGTGTACTACTGGGCTCGTGAACTAGAGTTATGAATTGGGCTTATGTGAACATGTTAAATGGCCCGTTGGCGAGCATGTGACCCAAATATCACTTAGTCCGAGTTCGACTCGAAAAATAATCGAGCTCAAAATTCAGACTTGAGTTCAACTCGTGAAAATTAACAATCTCAAATAAATATTTATTAACTGAATCGAAATCCGAAATATTTACAATTTGTTGTCTCAAAAACTAGACTTGACAACAAAATTCTCATCGTAAAAACTCTCTTTTTTTTTTTAGTGCTTCAATTAAAACAATATCAATCCAAACACCAAAAAATCCATTGATCTTTCAAATCATTGTTTAACTTGCCAATTTGTTTGTATGTTATTGTTTGCATTCCAAAATTCTAATATTATATATCAAACACAATCATCTAGAATGATATAACTATAAACTTAAAATGCTTAGACTTTTATCAATATAAATATTTCTCGGATTTGGATCCCCTACTGGGGCAAAAACCCAGTAGGAGGTGCTGGGGTGTAATACAGCACCATTTTTTTTTAATTCTTTTTTTTTAAACAAGTATGTTCTCATTTATTTGTCATGTAATTATTTATTACATCAACTAAATTTTTTCATAATATAACATATCAACAATAAAATTAAATTAATATACACATAATTTATCGTAATTGATAAATTTAATAAAAAAGGGCTCCAATTATTTATCAAATTGCATATTATAATATAACATATCAACAATAAAATTAATATAGACAATTAAAATAATTGAAATTGCAATAGCCAATAAGAGAATTATTGTTAATATGTTATATTATAATATGCACTAAGGAAATTATGAAAAAATTTAGTTGATGTAATAAATAATTACATGATAAATGAGAACATATTTGTTTAAAAAAAAACAGGATTAAAAAAAAAAAAAAAAAAAAAGTGTCGTATTACACCCCAGAAATATCGCAATACGTTAGTACAAAACTTTAAAGTGATTATCTCTATTAATCTCTTATATGACCAAAGTTGCGCAAATATACACTTGTAGTAATATGAAGTACAAAACAACATTCATAGAAAGCAATCGATCCACACCACACCATACAATAGAGTGGAAATGAAAAAGAAAAAATAAAGCAACGAAATGAAAGCACACAAGAAATGATGATGATCGCGTAATACTTAAGAAAATTGAGGGGTAGCTAATTCGAACCACCAAAATTGATGTCGCGCGTGTTTCATAGTAGTAGAACGTGCAAAATATAATTGTTAACTTTAATAATTAAGGGGAAAATGTACAATATTTATTAAATCTCATGTGTTATTGGTGTCATTCTGTTAATAGAGGGCGACCGACGCTAAAAAAACAAAAGAATATTTTTGATGAGATGTTTTGTGTTACAAAAAAATCTGTTTTCCGCAACGACGTATGGTCGCAAAAATTGATATTAAACGTCAACAACAAGCTGACGCAAAAAACAAATAAAAATAATTTTAAAAACGTCTATTTGTGACAACATGCTCTAATGTATTAGTGACCACAATATTTTCATAAAAAAATTAATGTGAAAAGATCTTGGAGATAATAATTCAAGGACAAAATGCTGACGAAAAATGTTTTTGCTACAATTTTCAATTTTTTTCTAACAACATTTTGTTGTCGCTATAAACTTTTTTGTTTGCCGAATTTCAAAATTGGTGCATATGTAGAAATTGTGCTCAATTGTATTTATTAAATTTTAAAATTAAGAATCTCTTTAGGAGTGAACTTCAAAATAAACTTTAGTAGAATTCATTGAACTAATTATTAAAAATAACCAACTTAGCCCTGATTTTTTTTTTTTTTTTTACCTTTTTCATATTTTTTATTGGCACGAACACCTTTGATCAGTTACTTGTCTTTTTTATAAAGCTGAATTCATAGTACAAAATAATTATTTATATAATTTTATGCACACTTCCATATCGTGAGGAAAATATAAGTCCTAAAGAGTGGAAAATGAAATGTTTGTTTGATTTCCAACAATAAAATAAAAAAGGCCCCATATGTTTGTGGAACTAATTAAGAGCCTTATTAATTGGAAATTAATTTAAAATTTCCCACTTTTAGTCTGTCCTAATTTTGTAGTCATCTAAAATCTAAACCACACACTTTTCAGATATTTCTTTTATTCCACTTTTGCATAATCAACCACTTCAAAATTTATTTATAATTGAGTTGCAACTAAACCCATTTAATTATTCACCAAAAATTATTAATTTACTCGACAAGACTTACTTTTTAACCTACTCAACCAACCTGTCATGTCACACTTAACATTAATGTTTTTTTAGGCACTCTCTTATGATATTCGTGTAGTCCTACGTAAAAGATTCGATTGCAAATGATTTAATTTAATAACAAGATATATGAAATTAAAAGTGGGATTTCTTTTATTCATAAAACTATTTTAGAAAAAAATGATTCTCTTTGGAAAGTTTAATGTAATTTTAAATAGAAATTTATATAAAACCCTTGTAACAAATTAAACTTAGGATGTGATAGAATTGATAAATACACATGAAAGAGACATTAGTATTAAAATTGGCATATCCTTAATTTTTTGCATAAATGAAAAGTACTATATTTTTCTTCACACTAAAGAGAAATTAATTCATATCATTTTTCTTACATAAAACATACCCTAGTTAAATCTAACTCAAACTGATGACTTGGCCCACTTGGGCATTCATCATTTTACAATTTAATAATTTGCCCGACCCGACAAGGGTATCTTAGCAAAAAAACAAAAGTTCCCCCACCTTGATGATTAGACATGCATGTATAACCAAATCATCATTACATGTAACAATAATAACTTCTTTTTTGTAGTTAGTTGAAGATAGAAAATTAAAGCCTCTAAAACTTGGTTAATTACTCTAATTAAAAACCTCTAATTAAGGTTTAATTAGTGGTGATTAATTAGACACTAATAGTATGATAAGGTGGCCTAATCACCCGGGTCGGATCCAACCCGAGTAGCTTCATTTCTTTGATAGCCGGGTCTTCTAACATCAAAACCTTGTCCTTATCTCTTACACCTACCATATGCAAGTGCTCTTCATCCTCTCTCTCTTTGCCTTTGAACAATAATCTTTGCTCTTGGGGCTCCAACTTTGTCAATATTGATAAGAGAATCTTCAATTCTCCTATTTCAAAAAAAAAAAATCATTTTAGGTATGAAAATAAAAAAGATATAATGAATATATGACTCGACTATGTCATGACGATTCTGTAAAAAATACTTATCCAAAAGATATGGTCTTTTGTTGAACTGATTGTGTATGTATATTTAGAAGGATTAATATCATTTTCCAACCTGTATATACACGTTTTTTCACTTTAAAATCTAAACTAATTTTCATTTTTGCTTTTATTAACTTAACTTCATGAAAAAAAATGTTTGAATAAAAGAATTGGAGGGTTACCAAATGTTGAGGTTGCTTGGACTGATATATCATGCCACTTTGAGACAGTTGAGACTCTAATTGTGATCATCACTTCTTCATCGGAGTTTTCTTGATTTTCTCGTTTTTGAACAAGCATACCTCCCGGTCTTAATTCCCATTTGATTTCGCCACCACCGTTGATGGCGGCGCCACCGCCACCACCACCGTTGCCTAGCTTGGAGTTGCTCCTTGAGAACCTCTTTGACCTTAATTTGAGCATCCTCTCTCTCTCTCTCTCTCTCTAAGTTAGTAGGAGGAAGAGAGTGGTAGGACTAGACAATTATATAGCAAAGGGGGTAATATGTGGACAAAATTGATGATCATTAAAATACAAGCCCGCCTTTAACTTTATTAATCCCTATACATATTTATATTAAGGGCAACTTTAATTTTGATCCTATGAAATACATTTTTCATTTTTTCACCATTAAATATTCATTTTTCAATTTTAGTATTTTATGTTTTAATTATTTTTTATTTCAATTTAAATTTATTAAAATTTTAAAATCGTTGTTATGACCGTCATCAAAATTTTGATATGGTACGATGATATATTGTTATATAACAATAATGGGTATGGATAGAAAATTGTTGGCCAAGATTTTAAATAGAAAACGCAAATGTCTATTAAAAAGACACATGATGCAAAATAAGAGAAGATTGTTGGACATGATCTAAAACTATAGAGTTGCATTAAAATTGAAAAACGATCCTACTGATTAAATATTTTCATGAAATAGAATTTCAAACTTATTCAATTAAGAGAATGAAAAATCTAGACATGTCTTATAAAAACATTAAATTTTAATAACAAAAACTTATATACAGTCGTCGTATTGTGCGACAGTTGAAAAAACAAATATTTATATATTCCATATTTTGTTTAAGAACGAAAACACATGTTTATAATTATACCATACACATTTATGAATATAAAAACACATATTTCAAAACTTCGTACATGAGACAGTCTCGTAAGAAACCAATCGTTAATGTGTTAAAATGTTAAAGATATGATACGTTTAACAAATGTATGGAGGAATTTCTTGTGCTGATTTTGTGGGGGGTAAGGCACATGGGGTGGGGTAGTGGTGGTTCGTTACACGCTTAACTTAATTAATTAGTCGGTTGATAGTTTTTAATAATTAAAATTAAATACTTTGACTATTCATTATAAATTAGTTAAATTCAAGCATAAAAATAATCAATTTGTGTTTACATTAATTATATCTTTTCTATACCTTTCTATTTTATTTCTCTAATTTACATTAACTTCTCAATTCTAAATTTGTAATTATTTATCTTGATATTTGTGTTTATCCTTCAATTTATAACGGTTTCATATGAAAATTGCACAATATACCATATTGATAAAAAAAAAATTATGCAAAAAGGTCACATAATATTAATTTTATTAAAAACTTTAACTCAACAGTGTCTGTAGTCGTGTACGACCATACTCGCGATCATGTATGACATATCTTTTGATAAAATTTACGATGAATGACTTTTTTTATTCTAACTGTTTTGTTTTAGTGTCGATTTTTCTTGAATGCTTCATTAAAATATGCATTTTATCTCACATAATATTCAAATTGTAAATCTAAAAATATGCTTGTATATAAGTGAACAACCAAAATGTGTTAATCTAAAACTATTCTTAATTTTTTTGTAAATTATAAATCACACAAAAGTTTCCAAAAACAGGGTTGGAAATACTATAGAGAACATATGTTTGGCTAAGGGATTACAACACTATTCTTTTCCATTTCATTATTTAATATTTATTTACTTGTGATTTTTTTTTAGGAAACATGATTTTTATTCATTAATTAGTATAGTATATAATTAGGTATTAGTTAGAGAGTTAGAGTGCCTAATTTTATATGTATATCTTTTTGGGTGGTTGGCTAATCTAAAGGGTATCTTGCCATGTGCTGCAAGAAATTAAAATTCCCTCTCATACTTATCCTCATTTACTTCCTATTACTTTTTTTTTTTTTTTGTAAAGTACCATTTTTATTTTTGTTATCAAAATATCGTATTAATATAATATCAACACTATATATTATATATGTAAATACAAATACAAAATAGTATAATAATAGAATGGAGTATCATAAAAGAAAAGGACTATATAATGTGAAATCAAATAAATTACCCTTTTTTAATTGATATTTTTTCTTTATTTAAATTAGGAGAAATAGAAGGTGGCCCATTTCAATCAGTCAGCAAATAAGTTGCCCTAGAGCAACCACAAATGGATAACTAATGTTCCCATTTGTGGGCTACCAACTGCAATTATCTATCATGTTTTGTTTAGTTTTAAGCAATTATTATATAATGCTTTAAAGCTCAAGTTTAGTGATTTCACAGCTAGTTGCAGCTTCTCATCAATTCTCTACGTTTTCTTTTTAAAATAAAAAATAAAATGACTAAAAAACAAGTCCCTCTAAGACTTAAAATTGTTCCATTAAGATTGTTGGATCCAACAAGAATTTCCATGTATGATAGAAAATTCATAATGAATCTCAAATTCTTGAGCTCTCGTTTTAAAAATTCACATAGGCTGTTTTGGATGGAGAGATTGAAAATATTGGATTTCAAATCCACTCAAATTTCGGTGGATTCAGAATCAGCATATATTGTTCAAAAGTTAGTTCGAAAAATAAAAGTGATGAATTTCAAATTTATATCAGTCCACCAATGAATTCAGTACTATGAATTTTTAAATCTCTCTGTCTAAATACAATTTGGATAACGTTTCGAATCGAATATGAATTCATCAAATTATATCAAAGTATAATTATATTGTCTATCAATAAAAGTATTGTGTAGAGGTAGAATATATAATCATTCACAAACACAAACACATGTCTACATAATATTCATCCAAAAACACATTCAATTCTCATTTTTATCGAGTGAGGCATAAATATGATGATTAAGTACATCTAGTGGTGCCCACGGTTTGGAAAAAACCGGAACCGGTCGGTTCGAAACCGGAGGTCAACGGTTCGGGGAACCATTGACCGATTCCGATTCCAAACCGGAACCGTGAACCGGTTTCATCCGGTCCGGTTCCGATTCTGTATATTGGAGAACCGTGAACCGGTGGTTAAACCAGCGGTTTGAACTGCCGGTTTTACAATTTTTTTTTTTTTTGAAAAATTGTAAAAATAACACGTGTCGCCGGAGCTCCGGCGAAAAGTAGCCATTGTGGCCGGAACCGGCGGTTCGCGCGAATATATATATTTTTTTTAAATGTCACGTGTAAGGCCCGGATCGCTCGAATAAAAAACCGGATAAACCGATGAACCGAACCGTCGGTTACAAATCGTAATCGAACATACCCCGATTCGATTCCGGTTAGCCCCTTCCCGGTTGGCCAAACCGGCGGTTCGGAACCAAAACCGGCGGTTCGGTTAAACCGGGCACCACTAAGTACATCTCACAACAAACAAATGGTTACAAAATTCTATATCAAAATAATTTGAGATCAAGAATTGAATTTTACAACATCTAATATTGTCTCACAATGACAACCCCACATGTGTGTGTGTAAAGAAACTATGAAATATTTGGTGGTTAATTAAATGATTTGAGAAGACATTTTTGGGGTTTGAGTAAAGTCCAAAGGACCAATTCTTGGGGTGTCCCATAAAAGGATTTCCTATGTCGGCCTGAAAACGCCAATTATAAATTACTTTAATTATTGTATTTAATAACAAATGAGATAATTAAGCCAGAATTAAATTTGAAATTAGAAGAGCATATACTAATTGATAAAAGATATTTAATTTAATTGTATTTTGCAATTTGAATCATTAATGATTTTTCGACTAAAATTGAGCGTCTAACTAATTTGTCCAGGCCAGTATGTGGTTATATTCAATTAAAAAATATATATATTGGAAGAAAGATACGACATCGTTTAGTGATAAATGAATTATTCGATCACTTAAATTTTAAGAAAAACAATATTTTTTTGTTTTGTTTTTATTTTGTTTGACAAATAGCATGACAATCGGTATAGACACGTCACACATCAATGCTGATTCGATCGAATTACAGAATAAGAATTTAAGTTCATTATTTTATATTATTTCATTTTATTTTAAATTTGAAAATTCATGTTGCAATTCTATGAACGTGGTGTTGAAATTGCAAATTTTATATAAGTTTTCTATTTTAATTGGGAATCAAACTCCTTTAAAAATAATGGAAACCAAAGCAAATAGTGATTTAGAAATTATACAATAATAGCATTTGTAGAATGAATCTAATTATATCTTTCTTAAGGAGAGTACGTAAAATAATTTTAAAATTTACAGTGAAGTTTAAGACTGTAAAATTTGAATACACGATGAAATATTAAGGTGCAAATATATAAGACATAATTTATATTATATATTCACGTGCTACCTAGGTAATAATAATTTGTTGTACAATCAAAAAAAAACAAAAAAAAAATAGAAAAGGGAAAAATTATTCCTTATGTATAGGAAAAATATATCTTTTGCCCCAAGTATTTATAATGTTTTTATAGTTTTGCCCCTAATACTTTATTTTTACCTCTAAATCAAACTCAAAGATAGAAATCCAAGGGATAAAAAAATGCAGGTGGCAAAAGTGTATACATGAAATCATAAATTGATCAAGTAAAAGAGGCAAAAGTAAAATTTGGATGATAAGTATATGAGGCAAAAAAAAAAAAATTAAAAAAAAGTATGAAATTACAATACACAAAATTGTGTTTTTAATACCTTATGTACATTAATTTAGTGACAGTTTGGACATTTTTACATATGGGGGTGGTTAAATAATTACAAAAACTAAATTAGGTGAATTTTGGTGAGATAGATCAACCGAATTTGTTGACTTATTTCTCATTGGATCAAATAATAACTAATTTGGATATCAGAAAATCATTTTCTCAATGTTGCTGAAATACCATTATTTATGTAACTGGAATCCACGCACATGTCCACATGATTTATAGCCCAAGATTATTGGTAATTCATCATTAAATCAGGGTAATTATCAGGACTTATATATATATTATTCTAATTTGAAGATAATAAAAAAATCAGATTCATTTTCCTAAATATTGTTAATTCCCTAATAATTGTGTTTCTAAAAGCCAATTAATTCCCCAATAATTGTTCTTGAATCAATTAATAACTACATATATTGGTAATCTTTATTATAAATATAAAAGTAAAACTATTTATGCTACGTGTCAAGCTCATAATTTTTCTTATAATAATAAACTTTTACAATAACCTTTAATATGGCTAATTAATGACTTTAAATTAATGTTTATAAGAAACATTATTAAATAATATAAGAATTTTAGTTGGCTTTGTTAAAAGAAGCAAATGTTTTACTTCAAATATAGAAATTATTTGTATGTTTGAAATTTATTTAATTTAAAAAAGTTTGATAAAAATATAAATAAATAAAAGAAAATCATAAAATTAGCTAAATTAGGTGATATGTATTACACAAAACCATAAATTTATTTTTTTTGTATATATATTTTCAAATTTTAATAAATTCAGTCTAATTTTTTTTTTTTATCCCGTGTATTACATGATACTTGTACTAGTTAATATATACCAGTAGAGATGCCCAACCGGTTCCGAAAACCGTGAACCGGCCGGTTCGAACCGTGAACCGGCGGTTTGGCAAACCGGCGGTCCGGTTTCGGTTCCGAACCGGAACCGGGAACCGCCATAACACGGTTCGGTTTCGGTTTGGCGATTTAAAAACCGGCGAACCGGCGGTTTAACCGGCGGTTGGAACCGCCGGTTAAACCGCCGGTTTATGTATTTTTTTTTTTTTTTTTTTATTATTGCCTTGGACACGTGTACGGCTCACGTTTAAACTAAACTAGCCGTTGCGGATCGACGGAGGAGATCAAGTAGCCGTTGGAAACCGGCCGAACCGGAACCGAACCGGAACCGCCGGTTCGAACCGGCGGTTTGGAGCAAATTCGAATCGTGCGGCCGAGATCAGTTGAACGTAGGAGATGGACGGGTCAGATCAACCGAACCGCCGGTTCAACCGAACCGGAACCGGCGGTTCGAACCGGAGCGTCCCTATTTTCTTTTTTTTTTTTTTTTTTTTTGAATTTTTGAGATCTATAAATAGGGGTTCAAATGGTGTATTTTTTCACACCAATTCTCAAGCTCTCTCTCTCAATTATCTTGCATTCTTGCTCACTTTAATATATCAAGTTCAAAAGCTCTCAAATTTCTTTTTTTAGTTCGTATTATCATCTACTTGTAGTGCTACTTCCACTTCGATTTTTTTAATTTGCTATCATCATGTCTAGAAGAGGTTCTTCCGCTTCCTCGTCTCATGCTAGGGGAAAGAGTCCCATGCCACCTCCACAATCCTACGAAGACGAGCTAATTGATCGATGGTGTGACGAGCTTGATGAAGATGTCGATTTGGGGGAACAAATCGCCCAAGCCTTAGCCGATGATGTTGAAGAGGAAGAAACCGTGCAACACACACAAGGGAGTACCCCCTCTAGTAGAGCACCTTCTTCACTTCGAAGTGATATCTTCTCCGTTCACTTCAAGAAGGAGGCCGTGCCTAATAGTGCCGTTGACTACATAGTAATATATTTTTTATTCCGAATTGTATTTTCTCATGATATTTTATACTTCAAAACAAACATTAAAGTTTAAATTTGGATCATAGAATCATAAATTAAAAAAAACCAAAAAAAAAAAAAAAAAAAAAAAAAAAAAAAAAAAAAGGAAAACCGAAAACCGCCGGTTCGAACCGGCCGAACCGTCCGGTTCCGGTTGAACCGGCGGTTTCAAACCGAAACCGAAACCTTTCCTTCCACGGTTCGGTTTCGGTTCCACCATTTCGGAACCGTCGAACCGGCGGTTCGAACCGAAACCGGAACCGGGAAACCGGTTGGGCATCTTTATATACCAGTGGTAGGTGCTTGAGGAGGTAAACAACTAACATCAAAAAAGTTTAGGCGTGAAAGATCAGGTCATACATTTGAAATTAATGTAACACTAACTAACAAGTGATATATGAAATAAAATAGTTTTATCATCACCAAAAATTGCTTTTAATGCTTTAGGCCAAAATATATTTTAAAATAGAATAAATCCATCTCATATGTCAAAGAGTAAGGTAATATATAGATTATAGATGTCATATATGGTAATAAATTCATCTCATATGTCAAAGATTATAGATGTCATATATGGTTATTGCATTTTAAAGGAGTATATATAGACGTACTCAACTGGTTCGGTTTGAACCGGAACCGGCCGGTTCGAACCGGCGGTCAACGGTTCTCGGAACTGTTGACCCAACCGCCGGTTCAAATTGAAACCGGGAATTGGGGAGAAGCGGTTCGGTTTCAGTTCTAAATAATACAAACCACCGGTTCGCCCTATTTTTTTCTTTTTTAATTGATTAATACGAGTATCGCGGTATCCAAACCAATACCGCGGTACTGAGAACCTCCTGAAAGTCGATACCGTGGTATCGGATTTGGATACCGCGGTACTGAGATGTATAACCCAACTTTATGCAACAAAAAATAATAAGAAACCGAAAACCGAACCGCCGGTTCCGGTTTAACCAGAGGTTTGGAATCGAAACCGTGACCCCCACAGTTCGGTTCTGGTTCGGGGGTGGGCGGTTCGGCGAACCGATGGTTTCGGAACCGTGAGCACGTCTAAGTATATAGCTTCGATCTAAGACTAGCTAACATAATTATACAATAGAAAATCTTGATTGGCTGACAATAAGGACTTATCTATAGTAGAAAATATTATAGTAGAAAATTCCAGTGATGTTTGAATTAATATGAATTCAAAATCCATCATTTCGAACTAAATTTTGAGCAGCTCAAGTGGAGATTTAATGCAGATCTCTAATTTGAATATATTTGAAATACATTTATTTTAAATCTTATTTTTCAAATTATTCAATACAAACACAACCTATATGAATTCAAGATTATTAAGTAACATATAAACCCAACTATATTGAACAATCACAATAATTAACTCGAGGATGGATTTCTATAGTTCAAAGTCAGAGCTAATAATAATAATGTTAACAATAACAGTAATAATAATATTTTTTATTGTAATTGTTGTATTATTATTATTATTATTTGATGGGGTCAAAAGAAAATTTCTAGGAGACCATGCTAGAAACATACTCTGCAAACACAAATAAGAATAAAGAATTAAGTGATAACCTTTGCAGCTTTGATGGCGCATGCGCGCTTTTAGTAGCACAAGATGGATCCTTTCACGGTTTTCATAAGATATGTATTTCTTGGCATGCAATTCTAAAGATTTTGTGTGAGATCCTATGTATAGAATTTATTAATTCTTCTAATATCATTTTTAATATTATATATATATATATGCACTTGTTATGTGATTTAATTTAATTACTAGAAAATAATATTTTCGAATTTCTACCATACGCGGTTTTTTCACTTTGAAAACTTTTTTTTTTCTAATCATAACCTGCACTAGATATTTTTTTTTTTTTCAATATTACAATTTTCGACAACAAATAGCAAAAAAAAGGACACACATGATTTGCACATGCATGCACAACTAGCTGAGGAATATTTTTGTCATTTTCTCTTTTAAAAAATGCGATATTTTTGTGTTGTAACTAGTTTTCTATGATAAAGAAATACGTAAATGTTATGGATTTGTGATTGATTTTAGGAATGGAGAACGGATTAGGGTTAATTTCGATTTTAAGGGTGAATTAGATAATCAAAAAGAAAATGACAAAAATATCTTCTGATTGCGCATGTGAAAATCACATGTGCGCTTTTTGACCGAGTTTGGTGTCGAGGGTTGCAAAATTGAAAAACAAAAAAAAAAAACCTATAATACAAGTTATGGTCGAAAAATAATAATAATTTAGATTTCAAAATGAAAAAACACATATAATATAGATTGAAAAATGATATTAATCCTTTAATTAAATACGAAAAATTCAAAAGAATTGTGTGGGGCTGCTCATTATGAATCTTTCAAAAATTATTGGTAATTCTTAACTTAAGAAGTGGGGTCCATTAGATGTTGCGTGTAATATAATATACATTCATTGGTACATCATTCAATATTAATTACTCAATTCCAAATACAATAAAACCTAGATAAAATAATACTCGATAAATTAATAATCTCGATAAAATTAATAATTTATCCTATCCCAACTTGGGACTAGTTCAAATTTGGATACCAATCAATTAAATAAAAAAAAATTGGAAATCTTAGTGTATATTTAAGGTCCCGACGAAATTATAAATTAATAATTATTAAAAATTCCCAAATACAATATATATGTTATCCACTTGAACATTCTAAGACAATTTAGTAAAATATGAATCTATTGTTACTTGTTTTTTGTTGAACTTCAAATCTGCACTGATCTCATCTTTAAATCTTCCAATTGCACCCAAGAGTTGCGGCGTTGTCTTCTCGTATTGTAATAAAAAGTTATGAAGAGTTGTTGCCACTTGCAATGCTTCTTTTCGAGTGACCGGTTGCAAAGCTATTTTGAAGGTCAGTTATGTATATACGTTAAAACCTTTTTAAATTAATAAATTATTAATTTATCAATTATATAATATTTCTCTAAATTAATAAAATTCTCTGGTCCCAAAAATATTAATTTATAGAGGTTTTAATGTATATGTTATCTTTGGACTGGATTTATATGTACTTGGTATATGAATTTTAGATTTGTGCAACTTGATTCGGTCTGTTTTCACACGTTTTTATGCATTTTTATATTTATTGATCAGGATTTTCTATTACATTTGATATTGTATCTTATATTTTAATAATTTAATAAATGTCACTTGTCATATATATGATACACATGGTGTGTGATTATTAGTATGGAATATCAGATGTAACTGGAGTGTAACAAAATATTCTGTATGCATATTTACACATGCACTTATATGTTCATGCCAAATTAAACATGTAATAAATGACTTTCGTTATATTAATAATACATTTTAGTTATCCACTTAATACCCTTTAAATAATTATGACAATAAAACTTTTCATTCAAATGAGTAAAATCTTTTAATTATATGATTAATATCTTTTTAGAAACATACATACATATATAACTATAAATGTAAAATTTTTAATTATATTTTAATTTTTAGTATTATGTTCTACTAATCAATCTCCTGAACTTTTTCTTTAATAATCAATTAATTTGGAGTGTAGAAAATAGTTAACAATTTAAATATATACTTAGTAAAGAGAGTTTTTAGTTGATACATACATCGTGGTTTTTATATATTCTATTCTTTTATCTTAGAGATTTTATCGACTCAGGCCCTGAAAGATAGGTTAACTATCAATACGGATATGAAAGATAAATTTTATCAATTCAGGACATGAAATATTGTTAACTATCAAATTAAAATTCCCAACTTTAACATTATTAACATTCTCTATCAATGTTGTCTCAATATTCTCTTCTCAAAGGTGACTGTGACCGCCAAATGATAATCTTATTTTCTTTCTGATTATTGTAATCAACATTAAAAATATTGAAAAATTAATTTTATGGAATATATTAATATCGAATATTCATGAAATTAAATTTTCTGATTGCTACCTGAACTCAATTTTCTGACAAAAACAATTGCTAAAAATGCGGAAAATGCAATCAACCCCTGAGTATAAGACAAAATACATGAGTACTATGTCAAAATATTCCCCTTTGGAATCTAATTAAATTATAACCCTAAGTCGATTTTGATTTATTCAAAACAATTGTCTAATTTATAGAAATTTTAAATAGTATTAGGTTTATTATTATTATCTATAACTATATGTTTCAGTAACTAAAAATAATTGTAATACTTATTTGCTCCAAGAAAAAAATTATTATAATTATAATTGTTAAAAAAACATGACTAATTTTGAGAAGAAACAAAATGATATTTCAGGGGCAAATTGAACCCTCTTCAGGAGTATAATCCTTTGATTGCTTTGCTTTTTATTTCATTAAGAATGTAGCAAATTATTAGTGTCTTTACTTTTCTTATTTAATTTACTAGCATTTACTTCACCAATAATAAGAGAATAGGAAATTAATAATCCCCCATTTCATATTAATTGTCTTTTTGGAGTTAAAATTTTGTTTCATATTAATTGTTTTTTTTAAATCTATTTTGTCACTATTTTTTCAATTTTACCCCAATCTCAATCTTAAAAAGATTTCTTGATTTTAAATTTATATTAAGTTCGGAAAGTTATAATGAAATAATTAAGAAATAGATAAAGAAAGAATCAATTGAATTTTGGATTGGAAGGGAGAGATAAATATTGTTTAAGGGTATATTTGTCCACTACATATAGAAAGAAACATTCTTTTTCAATCAGGAGTTTGAAATTAGCCAAGAAAATATTTTTCTGGACTATTGTATCCTTAATGAAATTAAGCTCATGTCAGCCCCTACCACCATATTTCACCACATATCAACCTGTACCACCATAGTACACCCTTGTACCATAACTAATGTAGTCCGTACCACCATGTTACACTCTCATATCATTATTAATGTAGCTCGTATCATTATATCACACCACAAATGTTAGAAGAGAATAGTTGAGCAAAAATCAGTTATCTTGGCTAAAAAAAACAAAATTTAATAACTTGAAAAACAAAATATTTATAAATAAAGATTGTTAAGAATAAGAGTTCCACAACAAATTAACTATAATGAAAGAAGAATTTAAAAAATAGTTTTGGTTACCTACTTACCTCCAGGAAAAAAAAAAAAAAAAAAAACAACCATTTTATACTCAAGATATTTCATTCTTGCCAAATTAAACATAGTTAATTCTATAATCATATTCCAATATATATATATGCATTAGCTTTTACTATTAAACATTAGAAAACTAAATTATACTACATCATTTTGTTAATTATATTTGTTAAAAGTTAAACCAACAAAGAAAAAAAATTCTTATAGAAAAATACAAACTGGTGACGTGTGCATTGCAGCATTCTTAAACTAACTTAAGAAATGTGGTCCATTAGGTGTTGCGTGCAATGTAATATATACTCATCGGTGCATCATTTATTATTTATTACTTCATTAATCGCATTATCGCAATATGTATGTTAAATTTTAATTATGTTTATTCAAAGATCATAGTCATATTTCTCTTTAGAAAATATAGTCTTATATCTGTGTAAAGAGTCTTCAATTATAGTCTAATAATAATGAAGTCATAATAATAATGAAGAGTTTATTATCTTTTTTACCTGGTAACTTATCGTGTTTGGCAATTCCGACCATTAACTTTTTGGGTTAGCATTTTTATCCTTTAATTTTTGAAAATCTAAAAATTTAGGCCAATTTTCAAACTGTAATATTCAAGTGAAATTGGCCTGATTAAATTCATGCATATTCAAAAGTTAATGTCTTTAAATTACCAGTTGAATACTTAAAATCCTATATTATCGGACCCCATAAATTACTAGGCATATTAGATAATAAAATCAATTTTTAATTTATCAAATATGAAGTTTTTTTTAATCCCTTAACATAACTATTCTTAAAATCTAACTTGCAAAAATATCATAATAATACGTGCAACGAACGGGAGAAATGCAGTAACTAGGCCCAATGTGGTTTTGCAATAAATAAGTTCATTTTTTCATAACAAGATTAACTTTAAAGTTTTGTGATAGGTAAAATACTTATAAATAATATATTATTTAGTAAATTAATCAACGGTTATAGTGTGAATTATATTATATATAAATATATATAAAGTTAACAAGAAATATTAAAACTAAGGGGAATATTTGGTCATAAATCCATATTTAAATTAAGGTTGGAAAATTTCTACTACGAATTGAGCTTTAGGAAAAAGACAACAAATAATTAGCATCATACACAAGAATGATAAAACAATTGTAGGTAAGTAAATAATTAATAGAGCTAAATTAATGAAACACACCAAATGAAGTAGATATATGGGATCAATCTTTTTGTTATAAAGGAAACATAAAATGCAATAGAAGATTCGAACCCACGAATAAAAGAGAATGTGAAAATGCGATACAGAAATAAAGTATCTTAGTTTCGAAAAACATGAGAGTTATGAAGATCTCACAACGTGCTGAGGGCAGCTAATTCAGACCTTCATTCATCATATAATCCAACGGGAAGTGCGACCGGGATGGGCCCCACACCGTTCATCGTATCATCATGGATCGAAGGCAACGTCACTACATCGTTAACAACAGCCGGGACCACCGACATCGCCACATCATCCACCGTACCGTCCACGTCCACCCTAGGGAGTGTCGCATAACCATATTTCTCTGACTTTTTTTTTTTTTTTTTTATCGTTTTTGGCTTGATTGATTTAATTTGATGAATTATGTTTTATCCTTGGAGGGTTATTTATATATACTTGGGAAAAGTTACAATTAAATTATAATATATACTAGTTTTTCTTAATTAATACAATACTAAGCCAGCAAGCTTGCACGTCTGCACGTTAAGAATATTAGTCACGTAATATATGAGAATCATATCTTCATCTACATGTGACAACTTATATACTTCTAATTAAGATTTTAAAAAATATATATATTGAAACGTGGCTTAAGGAATACAAATAGAGAGAATATATAACATCTGCGTGGGACTTCATACCTCAAAATTAGCAGTACTCAATATTTGTCAAAGAAAGAAATTAACATATTTATTTTTAGCAAAGAAAGTTAAATTTCATTCTCATTTAGTCATTTTTGTCATTCGTATTTTTATAATCAAAGATAATTATGATGATAATATATATATATATATATATATATCATAAAGTTTCAAGTTAAAAAATTAAGGCAAATAAATTTCATATGTGCTTAGCAAATTTACAGTCTATAAAAAGGTGTACATAGTTTTCACAATTATCAGAATATAGAAAGAGTTAGTCTCTTTTAAGATCGTTTCACGGATCCTTTTACGTGAAACAGATCTATTTGACCCACAATCCATGACAAACCCACTACTTCAACCCACATCAAACAGCAGCCCAACCCAAAACTTTAAATATGAAGCCCGGTTGCACAGTCACACATGCATAAGAGTGGAGAGAGAATTGCTATAGATAAGCTGGGCCCCCATTACAATACCATTGATGGGCTTTAACTTTATGTGGGGTTATCTCACTCTGGCCCAATAACAATAAATAATAATAATGATTCCAATGAATTTCAACGTGGGGGGCCGTTGCAAACTTGCAGCACTTTGGGAGGAAAGATGTTTGTATCGTTCCAATTTTCAATTCAAAATGCAATTAACTTTTGTGGTTTTGGGTTAATTATTGTTTTATGTTATGTTTTTTTTTTTAAACCAAAAAATTGCTATAGTTTTCGAATATCAATGCTGCTAAATTAATTTGTGATTTTGACTCAATTATTATGTACGAATACCAATGCTGCCAAACTAATTTGTGATTGTGATTCAATTATTATGTTTTTTAACCTTTTAATTGAAATCCTCAAGTGGACACAGTCATACACTTCATTCATATCAATTGACAAATAACTACCATCTTGTAATATTTATATATGTTTTACTAATATAACTATAACTTTAATATCGATATTTGTATTACTAATACATTTATAACTATTAAGAATAAAACACATACTTATAATTGTAAAATGCATACCTATAGCTATAAAACACACACTTCTATAAATTGCTTATAACAATAAAAATAAAAACACATACTTATACATTTAAAACACATATTTATACATTTAAAACACATACTTATATAAAACGTCTACTTATTAGCAACATAACAATAATAATAAAAACGTATACTTATAGCTGTAAAAGACGTACTTATATAAAATGCTTACTTATATAGCAACATAAATTATAAGTATAGTTTTAAAACCATACTTATATTATTAACTAGTATAGGGCCCAAGTAATACACGAGATTAAAAAAAATTAAAATAAATTTAACAAAATCACACACTAATGTGCAGAAATCACATACTTATGTGCATAAATCACATACTTAAAGATGTAAGGGCATACTTATACATAAATTTAGATTCAGTTATAAAATCACATATTAATGTGCAGAAATCACATACGTATGTACATAAATCACATACTTAAAGATGTAAGAGGCATACTTATACATAAATTTAAATTCAGTTATAAAATCACATGCAGAAATCACATACTTATACATAAACTTATACACCCCCAAAACCCCCCATCTCCAAATACCATCAAAACCCTATTTCCAATACCAAAAAAACAAACTCAAATTGTTACACATCTATTGCTGAAAACCCAATAATGATGATCAAGGCAGAGACCAACACGATAATGGCATCACCATTAACACACATGAGCCCATCTTCCAAATGCAAGAAGTACAAGAGTGTTAGAATAAGAAGTTGGGGCTCATGGATTTCTGAAATCAGAGCACCCAATTGAGAGGCATAAGATTTAACTTTAGTTTCCACCGCAAATTTGGGGTCGACACCGAATGAAAGCATGAAATTCCCCTCTCTTTTGTGCAAACCAACTCTCCCAATGAAAGGCGATGATGTTGAACAGGCAACGGCAACCAGAGAGCCTCCTTTGACATTCTTCTTGTTTCTCGAGATTAATTTCGGAGCCAGAGAAAAGGAATTGTTCTTAATGCTAAAGGAATTCGATTTTTGGATAAGGAATTGTGGTGGAAGAACAGAGCATTGGGTGCGGATTGGAGGCAAAGAGATGGAGCTTGTGACATTGCTTGTGATGGATTTAGGTGGTGATAACGTGGGTGTTCTCCAAACTATGATTTTGGGTTGGGCTAGATTATGGTTTGGATTAGGTTGGGTAATAGATCAAATAGATCCGTCTTACGGAAGAGGATCCATAAGACGGTTTCACATAAGTTTTTGCGATATAGAAACAACTTTTAAGTCTTTTTTTTTCCTAAGATTAATATGAAGAGGTAAACAATTATTGACTAACCTCCATATTAAAAAAAAAAAAGCATGATTAAAATAAATAGATTATGAAAATAAACGGAAAGAGTTGTAAATGTATTTCTTGCTCCACGTCATCGTTCAAGACCCAGCTGTACACAATATTAAATCATTACTTTTTAAATGTTCGCCTACAAAATAATTAATTTACAATCTTAAATAGATTTGATGTGATTTTTTGTTAAATATTATTAAATTAAAACTCATGCTAGATAAATATAAAAGTGATTTTAACTTTGATTTACTAAATATATTAAAAGTTATTTTTCGATGACAATAGATATTGTTTAATATATTTTAGTAACAAAAATACAATCATAGTCTTCTAACTGATCCATCTTAATAAATAAAAAATTAAGAAAAGTAGCTACGATTAATTGAACATCATAAACACATATTTTCTCCTTAATATATACCTTTACTCTATTTTTATTTTTTAATCTTTACTTGTTACATTTTATTTTCTACATTTTCACCTTAATGTATCATTATGCTTATTAGGTTTACTACAGTGTCAATAAATATACAAGAATAAAAGTGTAGAAATTGAAATATAAGAGACGAAAATATAAAAAGAATACAAACCATTCTCAAAATATTATAATTGGAAAAATAAATTAAAATATAAATTTTCCATTTAAATTTTAGTAAATTAAAAATCAAACAAACCCAATATAACTTGAATAACATTTAAGACAAACTTTTGAATAATCGTATATTGGACTGATCTTGATTATACTCGAAATTTGCTTTACTCTCAAGTCTAGACTTTTGATTACGGAAATCAAATAATAGTGTGAGGAAAAAGGAGAAAATGAATTATTGAAAAAAGGGATTTTTCAAGAATCAACAATATTCGTTGCTTCAAAATCTGAGAAGAAAACTGCTCTGTCACCAAATCTGAAGGGCTTTACAGCGATCATTCAACAGATTTAGAAGAACCCACAGTAAATATTTATCCATTTTTCTTATCTTCTTTCAAATAACTTCCGTTTCAAACTCCTCACCCAAATTATTTTGGAATAAAGACAGAGAATCATAAGACAACAAAACCCACTAATCCTGTCTTTGTTTGGGGTTGTGTGGGAATCTGGTTCAGCAAGTGGGTTTGAGTGGAAAAACAAGAAAGAGAAAAAAAAAAAAACTACATTTTCTTTTTTTTTAATTTTGGAGGTTTCTTGGAAAAAATTGAGTGATTGTGAGATGGATTTCTGTTGATTGAGTGAAAGATCTGGGAAAAAGTAATGGAACCCCCAAGGGGGTTGTGGGCTTCTTTATGGAACTTCATCTATTTCTTGCCTTTCTTCATTGGCCTTCTCATTCTTGGCTTCATTAAAGGTGAGTTTTTTAATTAAGTTCAGTTGTTTAATTTCGTTTGGATGTAAGAGTTTTCTTAGGTTTATCATGTGTGTTCTGTTATAGATTTTGTTGCTGTCTTGGTTAGAGAATTGGTAGTGAATGAATGGTAATTAGATTCAACATTGATTTTTATGTTTGTAAAGATGGTGTTTTAGTATGCTTTGAATTTACTCAACTTGAGAGTTTAGCTATGGAAATGTAGTTTTTGACACAAATTTCATTTTCAGATAGTTTTTAGGTTTATTGTTTGGTTTAGGTATGTAACTTTTGTCCCGTGAATACGTATTGGGATTATGTTCTTGCACTCAAAGATGAAATGCAGTGTAGATTCAACTATGTTGGTCCTATTTATAGTTTAAAGAAAAGTTGTTGTGACAATGACTCGTAGGATTCAGTCTCGTTGCGTTGTAATTGATAGTTTGAGTGAGCTTTTGTTGTTTGTTGTTTCAGGTATTGTTATGTTCCCAGTGATATTTCTCATAATTGTTTCTGGAATCTCGGGGATTATAATTGGTCTTTGGCCTATCCACTGGTTTTATACCTATTATTGCATTTTGAGGTATTTTCTTGCATTGTTCTACTTGTTTACTAACCGAGCAATCATCAATGAACTGATATCAGTGTTCGTATAATTGCAGCACAAAGCAATTCGGTCCCGCCTTGAAGATCGTACTCTGCTTATGTATTCCTGTCATCTTAATAGCATGGCTACCTATCGGAATTACTTGCAGCGTCATAGGTGGGGCCGCTTATGGCCTTCTTTCGCCAATGTTTGCCACTTTTCAGGCAGTTGAGGAAGGGAAAACGGACAAATGTTATCACTGTATTTGCGTATGTTAATCTTTCCTAGCACACGTCGTTTTTTTTCCTGTTTTTTAGTGAGTTTGAGTTAGAGATTTTGTGTCAATTCATCACTGTGCTTGCAGGATGGAATTTGGAGCTCTGTCAAAGGAAGCTTCACTATCATTCGAGACTTCTTGGATGTTTGTTTCCATTCTTACTTCTCGATTATGGATGATCTATGCCGTCAAGAGGGAAAATACTATGAGATTAGGTCTGTTTTTTGCTAAAAGTAGAATTCTTTTGCACTCAAAAATGGTGTTTTTTTTTTTCCTGATTCGTGCTCGATTACGCAGATTGTTTTATGTGCCCTTAGCTCTTATAGCTGGAGTGCTAGGTGCGTTTGTCGATTTTCCAGTGATCTCGATTATAGCCCTGTGTAAGAGCCCCTACATGCTCTTCAAGGGTTGGCATCGGTTGTTTCATGATTGCATCGGACGTGAAGGGCCATTCTTGGAGACTATATGCGTGCCTTTTGCAGGCCTTGCGATTTTACTCTGGCCATCGGCTGTTGTCGGGGCCGTGTTGGGCTCCATGGTCTCGAGTATCTTCTTGGGTGCTTATGCTGCTGTGATCGTCTATCAGGTTTAAATTCCTTTGATTGCCCCTTGAAACCCCGTTTCTGACAAAAAATATAAGGTTGTGTTTGGATTGAGGGATTTCAAATTTCTCCTCAAATCCCTCAATTCAAACACAACCTTAAAGATATCTGGTGAAAAGTAAAAAAATTGAAAGAAAATATTTTTGGTTATGTGATGTTTTATTTACACTTGGTATGGGTTTTGCAAATAAAGTCGTGTTGGAATTTGACTTCAGGAGAGATCTTTTTGGTTTGGACTATGTTACATCGTTGCTTCGTTGTCTATTTACGATGAATACAGCAACGATATTCTCGACATGCCTGAAGGATCCTGCTTTCCTAGGTTTGCTCTAATTTCTGTATCTATACACACGTGCACGATTTTCTTTAACATATACTTTCAACTATAATATGAAACTAATTTTTTATTTGCGACCTTCATACAGACCTCGTTATAAAAAGAAGACTCCATCACGAACCACATCATCGAACTCTATCTCGAGGCCTAGCTCTTTCAAGAAAACCCCGTCACGCACCGGTTCCATTAAGGCACCTATGCTCGAGTTAAAGCCCCTAGAGGTACTAATTATTATTGAGTTGGTGATATTAAGAAATTATTTTCAAGATTCTTGAAAATATAATTCGTGTAGTTAGCCGATGCCCTATTCAAAGAGTGTCAGCGCCATGGGGAAGTCATGGCTTCAGACGGGATAATAACCCTAAAGGATATCGAAGATGCCAAGAATAGCAAAGCGTGTGATGGAGTGATAAGCATCGGTTTACCTGCTTATTGCATTCTTCAAGCACTTATACGTTCGGCTAAAGCCAACTCGACCGGCATATTACTAAGTAAGTCTGTCAATTGCTTCTAGTCGTTTCTTTTCTAGTCGAGATCAAGAAAGTGATTATAACCCGTTGATTTAGGTGACAATGTTTCTGAGATAACTTCATCGAATAGGCCATCAGATACGTTCTTCGAGTGGTTTCTGAATCCATTGTTGATCATCAAAGACCAGATTAAAGCCGAGAATCTTTCCGACCCCGAGGAGGAATATCTCGGCCAGTTGGTTCTATTGAGCGGTGATCCGGTGAGGTTGAAGAACTTGAATACCGGCTCGGCACCGGAATCCGAGCTTAGACTCGCCGAGCTTGATGCTTTAGCTCGAAGGTAAAGATCGTAGCTTTCTCGATCGAATTCTTGAAAGATGACTAGTGTTCATCTCTAATTATTGTTCTTTGATCTAGGCTTCGAGGGATTACTAAATCTATAACAAGATATCCAACGTTTAGACGTCGTTTTGACATTAGTACAAAGAACATTCTAGAAGAGCTTGCTAAGAAGAATGGAGGGCTTCGAAAATCTAGCAGCCTCGATCCTCAGGCCGTTCCAAGATCAAGAAGTATGTTTAATCGGATTTTTAGCCAGAAATCTTTCAAGGGTGGAGCGGACGACCACGAGACTCAGACGACAAGCGAACACGACATTGAAATCCGATAAACGGGTGACAATGTATGTTTAATGTGTTGTAAATCATACATTAAAGAGCTCGTTCGATAATTTTAGATATTTGCTTATACAGCTTTCGTACATTTTGTATGACAGTATCGTTTTAGGGTTTCGATGATTTCTCAAAATCCATGAATGATCATATTTAAGTAGGCTTATTATCATGGATTTCTTTTTTTTTTTTTGCAGGATTTGCATTATTATTCAGTTTGATTGAAGTTATTCAATCCTGTATTGATTTTTCTTGGTTTATATATATGTTTGTTATTTTCGGCTTTCTTCGCTAAAACAGGCTCCCAATCGATGTATTGATATCGAACGTGTAATGTGTTGCACCAAATGTAATATTCGAATTGTAATTTTATCATCGATTTGCACACTCGTATGTATATTAGTTTGATTTTACGTTTAGCTTAGCTCACTCGATGTAGCATCTAGAAGACCCGATTTACACCTAAAAATGTTGAGATTCGTAGTTATTTACATGTATAAAATGATATTATTAATATGTATCAATATATGAGTTTTTTTATACAAATCTAATATTTATCTTCCCATCTACATATATACATAATACATGACTATGTCTGAATTTATGTTTTGGAATGGTTAAATTACATATTTATGTTTATAAAATTATAAAATTGTAATTCAAATTATTATAAGTCTTTTATAAATATCAAAAATCCATCGAAAATAAACGTAGAGAGAGAGAGAGAGAGAGAGAGAGAGAGAGAGAGAGAGAGAGAGAGAGAACTTCCCACCACTAAGCCATTATCATCTCCACGTTCATCTCAAACTCGTGTAAATTACTAATATACCCCCAACTAACTGCAATTACACTGACCACTATTTACTACTTGATATAATTTTCATTCAAATTCTCAATCAGCTTAATTAATCTCGAAGTTCTCATCATCGACAACAATGGCGTCCAAAAGCGGAACACGCTTTCTGCTTGTGCTAACCACGACTTTGTGCTTCCTACAGTTCTTGCAATGCGCTTTTTGCACAGAATTTGAAGTTGGTGAGAGAGGTGGTTGGGCCGTTCCGGGCCCAAACGACACCCAATTGTACAATGAATGGGCCTCCAACAAGAGGTTTAAGGTTAATGACACCATAAGTAAGTGTATTCATGTTTCATCTCGTGTTTTAATGAATCAGTACGTGTAAAACATATCGTGATTTTTACGCTATTGGATGAAATACTATTATGCAATTATGGTGTTTGTAATTTAAAGCACAACTACTTATTTAATTGCTTGTTATTTTATAATTTTCATGACCATTATAGTATGATCATGAAACGTGTTTCGTCTCGTGTTTTAATACATCATTACGTGTATGATACGCATATCGTGATTTTACGCAATCACATGAAATACTATTTTGCAATTATGGTGTTTGTAATTAAAAGCATAACTACTTATTCAATTGCTTGTTGTTTTAAAATTTTCATGATCATTAATTATAATACGATGTTTTGATAGGATGCTTAAAATGAATTTCATCAATGGGTTTTACTTGTCATAGACTAGAATTCAACTTCTTAAATTTTTTCCCATTTTAATTGATGTTAGGATATGATATTTAATTATTCCATGTTCCTTTTGATTTGAATTTTACCATAGTTTTCAATAATTTAATATAGATGTTGCATTATGTGTAGAAAAATCTTTGGCTAAGTAGTTTTAGTGTGTATATATAATCTTATTATTTTTCTTTTAACATGAAAATTTTTATTTTTAACTTAAAATTAATAGTTTTTCTTCACATATAGAAATAATTTTAAATGTAATTGTTTTAGGGTTCAAGTACAAGAAAGACTCGGTGATGCAAGTTGACAAAAAAGACTACAACGAGTGTAACTCGACTCGGCCGAGTTTCTTTTCCAACTCGGGTAACACAATCTTCACACTAAACCGGTCCGGTTTTTTCTACTTCATCAGCGGAGCGACCGGCCATTGTGAGAAGGGGCAGCGAGTGATCGTGTGGGTTGTGGCACAGGATGCTTACCATGGAACGTCACATGCTTCCAATGATGCCCTCTTCTCATATGGACTCTTTTTAGTAATACCTGTTTTCCACTTTGTTTTATCATTAGGTCAGTATTTTTTCTAGGCTAGTTGTTAATTAATTCTTGTTTATTTGGTCATGTTCTATTGTTTTAGAGTTGATCATGTTGTTTTTATCTCATATTTTACTTCAATGAACAATGAAGTATTTAATATATATTGATGATGTTTGTTAATTCAGGAATAAAGTGTGTATTAATGATATGAGATATAGCATCTACATACAATGCTTTATATATTTATCGAGTGTAGCATCTACAAAATCATTGGAATATAATGAGCATTTCTCGAGTTGAAGTGCTATTCTAAGTAAGTTTGAAATGAAATTTATTTTCTTGATCCATAAATATATATAAAGCAACATACATACATGGATAAAGTTTATTTTTATAACCAAAGAAATTAATACAACTTTATATGTTAGAAATTTGGCAAGACAACATCAATATATTTTTTTTTTTTAACCAAGAAAAACCAAATTCTTTTCTAAGAAATTTATAGATGGAGGGGGAATCCACAATGTCATGATTTATTGTCACAATTTCCTCATTCATTTGGGAAAAATATATATAATTAGTCTTGAAGAATACAAGCAATAGATTCCTTGTTATCAATTACTATATATTAATTACAAGTCATGTACTCGTTATTAATACTTGTATCGATGATAGTTGCATGCAACATCAAATTAAAATAGACATCATGTTTAGTACTCTTTCTCTGCTCATACGCGCGTTGTTGGTGATGACTAAAACACAAAACTTCGCTCTATGTACATTCTCCAATGGCCAAAGTTTCCTAGCTCATGATCTATAGCTTCAATAGCAATGAATCTTCATGATGAGAAACAGCAAAACCACTTCTTCTGTTAAAAATGAAGAAGAAAAAGAAGATTAGAAATAATCAAGAAAATATAATTTTGATAAAGGGTTCTTCTATTGCAAAAGTTGAACACAATTAATGACTAGAAATATAATATTATTTGTATTGGAGAATCTCGTCTGACTAAAGGCACCACACCTTCTTCTAAGGGCACCACTCCCTATCAATTGATAGGGAGTGGTGCCCTTAGAAGAAGGTGTGGTGCCTTTAGTCCCACCCATAAAAAAAACCTTGCTAGGGTTGGAAGGCTGATTGTGTGATCGTATCGGAGACATATCCTCGTTTATTAAAGGTGGAGTATTCCTTGGGGTAGCTCTAGCCTTCTTTTCATCCCTAGCCTTGGCAAATATGACGGTATATCCTTCGGCCGAGGCAGGATTATTCACGTCCCACTCGCCAAATTTTGGCAACGGCTTGTGCTGCAAATTAATAAATTTGCAGAATTTATTATGGAAATATCAAATATGTTTCATTTTATATTTCATATTATACGAAGAAAAGGATTTGGAATGTAAATACATAAATATGAATGCAAACAAAATTAAATCTAGTTATAATCAATACAATGCAAGAGAAATGCATGAAATTAGTAAGATTGCATAAACATAAATCTGTAAAACTTACAGACGCCATGAAAGAAAGCTGCAGAATTTGGAGAAAAATGAAAATTATTTTGAGAGAGAAAGAGGTGATCTAGAGAGAGAAACAGAAAATGATGAATAAAAGAAATACTACGTGCATTGTAAATAAACAAAGCATAAACACACACCATGAATTGTTGATGGATATTCATATCAATAATTGATGGTTCTTCTTTTTTCTACAATGAAAGAAATAAATATATAAAGAAAAATAGAAAGAAATATTAAAAAAAATTTAGCTTAATTGTTATAATTAGGAATGTAATTGTGGCCTAAATTGGAAACTCTTCTAAAAATGGTTTCTTTAGAATTTAAATGCATTTCGATTTTCGAATATAAGAATTGAAATTAAAACTTAAGTTAAGTATTAATTAAGTTCCAATTCTATTTTTGTAAAATGTAGTGTTTATTTAAAGTAATCTAAATTATAAATTTATAAGTAAACTCGATTTAAAGTTATAAATAATGAAAATCATGTAAATGTTCTTTAGAATTTTTTTATTTAAACACTTTGATTATTGATGAAGTCAGAAGTTATTCTATTTGATTTTAATTTAAAACTTTAAATTTAAATATATAACATAACTTTTACGTTAATAATTAATAGATTAGTGTTAAATTATCAATTTTGTAAATAAATTATATATTTTGGTAATATATTATATATTTCAAGTAGAACTTTTGTGAAATCATTTTATCAAGAATTTAGTTTTATGAAACTACCAAATAATCAATTCATAACCTAAAAACTAAAGATGAGCTTATAAAAATTGATTTGAGTTATATGCAGTAAGATCTCATATAAATTTCAATCTTACCTATCAATTATATAAAATAAGCCTAAACAGGTTTATAATATTAACTTGAAATTCAATACTAGTTATAAAAAATAAAAAATAAAAACTAAATTAGAGAAGTTGGTAGGAGAAAACAAATTCAGATTAGGATAACTAATAAAGAAAATGATTAAATTGATGGTGAAGTTCCTTTACAAGTGTTACCATCATACAACGACGACGTTTCAGTTCTCCAACCACGTTCTCGTATTCCCATCTACACCGCTCATATTCTGCCACGTCATCTGCATCACGGCAGCCTAGAATGTACATAATCGAGTCACCCAATTTATTATATATAAATTTATTTAATAATTAATTCATCCAATGAGCTTTTAGCAAATTCCCAATAATCATCCAGACCTATTTCTGTCATTTTACTCTTTTCTGCTAACTAAACAATAGTAGTAAGGTGCGCACACGCCCAATTATCATTTCGTATTGAAATCGTAGTTCTCACTTTCTCTCTCTAGAAACCACATTCTCTCTCTACGATCGATGGCGACTGGGTTAGTCCGACGAGCGATATCGAGGATTTCCGCCGTGTCTCCGGCGGCGAGAGCTGTCATTTTCCGGGAACACGCATCGGAGGCGGCGGCGCAGCAGGTGGAGTCGAAGGCGAAGCCGAGCTCCACCCCCAAAACCTTCCAAATCTACCGATGGAACCCTGATTCGCCGCAGAAGCCCGAGCTCCAGAACTTCGAAATCGACCTCAAGGAGTGCGGGCCCATGGTGCTCGACGCCCTAATCAAGATCAAAAACGAGATGGATCCGACATTAACCTTCCGCCGCTCGTGCCGTGAGGGAATCTGTGGCTCGTGCGCCATGAATATCGATGGCCGGAATGGTCTGGCCTGTTTGACGAAGATAACCGCCGGTGATGCGTCGATGATTACGCCTCTGCCGCATATGTTTGTGATTAAGGATTTGGTGGTGGATATGACGAATTTTTATAATCAGTATAAATCGATTGAGCCATGGCTGAAGAGGAAGAACCCAGCGGAGACGCCGGGGAAGGAGATTCTGCAGAGCAAAGAGGATAGGAAGAAGCTTGATGGGATGTACGAGTGTATTCTGTGTGCTTGCTGTAGCACATCCTGCCCTAGCTACTGGTGGAACCCGGAGTCTTATTTGGGTCCTGCTGCGCTTCTTCACGCCAACAGGTAATTCGTTTTTCGTCTATTGTTTTCGAGAACTCCGTTAGCTGATTTGAGATATATGAAATTTGGTGGAGGGGAGATGTTTATGTGAAATTCTGGATAACTTCTGAGACTTGATCATTTGATTTATTGATATTACTGTTGTTCGATATGTCTCTCGTTCATACTTCTAATGTTTATAATTAGATAGATGTAAGATCAATACGGAAGGAGGTGATATATGTGAATATGATCAATAGTTAATGAAGAACATTTAACTTCATGATGATTCATGATTTGATTAGATGCAGGTCCCTTTGGTCTAGAGATTAGATGTACTCGAACGAGTTTGGTTGGTGCTATACTGCTATTTCTAATGTTGTTTTGTTAAAGATTGCTCTGTTTTATTTCCCTTTATTTCTGAATGCAAGCTTTTGGATTTCCGTTGTCTTGGGCTGAGGTTATTTAACGCGTTTAGTTTAGTTCTACTTATTGTTGATTTTGACAGTAGTAATGATGCCCTCAATAGCTCGTTGGAATCTTGTTGTTATTGCGTTGTTGGGTGCTACATGTGCTTGTGCTTGTCAAAACGGATCATAGTGTCAAAATGATGTTAGAATCATAACTCTCTTTCCACTTAAAATGATGCTATGCCTATATCTTTGTATAAGCTGATGGTAGAGTGCTTAGTTAGTTAGTTTATCTCTGGAAACATATGTTCATGTTGTGAACTGGAAAATCGTGCTCATTTCCAAAATACGACTAAAGTTTTAATGACCCTTTTTAGTGTTGTGCACTCATGGAAACTTGCTTAATTAGAGTACGAATCTGGTGTAAGTTCAAGAAGAGAGATGTAAAATATAAATGTGCTTGAATGCGGTTTCAATTGTTGAATGCAGATGGATAATGGACAGTCGTGATGAATACACAAAGGAGCGCCTGGATGCAGTAAATGACGAGTTCAAGCTGTATCGCTGCCACACCATATTGAATTGCGCCAAAGCTTGCCCCAAGGGACTAAATCCGGGTCTGCAGATTCAGAATATCAAGAAACTCGAGCTCACGTCTTAAATTTATTGAATGTTGAAGTGTCCCTGCTTGTCTACAGGAATTGTTTTTCGGTGATTGATAGTATTATTGAATAAAGATTGTCGTTTTTGCGAATTTTGAATGATCCTATTTCCAAAATAATTTTCCACCTTAGTTCCCTTTATATGTGAATGCCAAGTAGTAACTAGTAAACGGGAAATATTGACACATTTTAAGATACCTGATTTGTGACATATGACATATCTGAAAAAAAATCGATGATTTTTTTGTTTTTATCTTTATAGCATATGCTACATGTCGAGCATCTTGTGGATTGATACCCGTAGGATGTTATTCGAGGTGGAATGTACTTAGAAGTATAATTTGATTTGAATGGTTTGAGCTTGATCAAAGATGAGGTACTTGCATTGTTCTATGAGTTCAACAATGTTTGATTCTATAGGTTTGTATTTTATTTAGCTTATGATATCTTATTATTTATGTACCTTCATGTTTAGTTATTTATGTGTATCTGGTGGTGTAAGACTCATGTAAGACAGGTTATTTTTGTAACTGATAAATAAAATTTTGTTGTTTTTTAATTATCTGAATTTTTAAATTTTAGTTTGTATAGTATTTTCTTAATTTATTATTTTTATATATGTTTATTATTTAAATTTATTTTAAAATTAAAATGGCGTTAGTCTTGGTAAATTATTAATAAGCACCATACTAAATAATTAAAATGGGGAGAATTTGAATAACAGAGTACTATTTAAGCACTTACATTAATTTATTAGTCAAATATTTTTATGATTTGAATTAAGAAAATGATAAAAAAAAAAATTAATAGAATATCATTTTAATAAAAATGATTTAAATCTTACTCATTTATTTGAGTCAACATTCTTTTTGACAGATCAAAAGACATCATTATCGATTTTAAAAAATATCACAAATTGAACCACTTTTTGTAATTTTTGAAAACAATGGGGACGTAACATAAAAAATATCAAATTTTGGATACCGACTACGAGCCGGTTCTAAACCTGGCCGGTTCAAGAGGTCGTGTGAATGATGACAAGAAACCGGCCAGGTTCATCGTCCGAAAACCTTAAAGGGTCCCACCAGCATCGGGAGTCGTTCTTGCAGATCATCTTCTTTGCATTCATCAATCCTCTGCTGATTTTGTTATGTCAGAGCGGCCCATTCAGTTATTCGGGCCCTCCATTTAAATGCCCTAATTTAGAAGGAAAGAAGAAATAGATAACATCAATGGCGTCTTGGAATTCAGTTGAGCTTGAGGTGTTGTACAACGTTTTGGGATGGCTTGCGTTTTTCTCTTGGTCTGTCAGTTTCTACCCGCAGGTAATCTTGAATTTCCGAAGAAAAAGGTATAATCTTCTTCTCGTGCAATAATCTGATGAACTTATTGTGGGTATTTATCTCATTTCAAGATTGATATTTTTTTTTTTGGTGGGCAGTGTGGTGGGGTTGAATTTCGATTTTCTGTTGTTGAATTTGACGAAGCATTCATCGTATCTCATCTACAATGCTTCCCTATACTTTAGCTCAGCTGTGCAGAGACAGTATCGCGAGAAATTTGGTTTCAATGAGGTTGCAATTCTCTAACATTAATCATGGTTAAGTAGTTGTTTCTGTTTTGTTAAAGAAAGGGGGTTTATGTGTGGATTGCAGATGATTCCTGTTGCTGCCAATGACGTGGCTTTCTCTGTACATGCTGTTTTATTGACTGCTTTTACCTTGTTTCAGATTGTGATATATGATGTAAGTGCTTCTCATTCTCACTTGTTTTTGTGTAATGATCGCTTCGTGTAGTCGTTAGATAAAACTCATGATTGAAAACGGTGTAGAGAATTGAAGGTCTTGTGTGGTTATTGTCATTTTTTCAATATCAAGAAGGGGAATTTGCTAATTTAGGACACTATCTTTAGGTCATTCATCAATAAAGAACACTAACTGGGAAACTAACTTTTTGATTAGGGAAAATCCCGAAATCACGAATTTTGGTTCCAATAGCACGAGATTTGGGCTTTTTGCTGAAGTGATGTGGCTCGAGATTCATGTGATTATGGCCTGTAATTCGTGTGATTTGGTTCAAAATTCGTTATTTCGGGCTTTTTTTCCTAAAATCGCCGTAATTGAAAAGTTAGTGTCCCTATGTTGGGACCCGAAAAGTTAGTGTCTTCATTAGTGAATGACTTAAAAATAGTGTTGTAAATTTGCAATGTTCTCGATTAAGAATGTTGTGAAGAAGTATCTATTATGCCTAGTGACAGTGTGTTTCGAATGGTTTTGACAGCGTGGGAGTCAGAAAATATCGAAAGCTGCAATTGCATTAGTTTCTGTGGCCTGGTTATCTGCTGCAATTTGTAGTTGCATTGCTATACCTCGACATTCTTGGTTTTGGCTGATTTCTGTCTTCAAGTAAGGCATCATTTCTCACATTTATACCGTGTTTCATGATGAATGCCAAGATTAGCATTGCATTAGTTTTCTCACTTTTCTTGATCAGTGACTCGTGAAATCATTTCTTGCTTTCTAAGTTCCAAATTCCTTGTGTTGTTGCAGCACTATTCAGGTTGTTATGACGATCATCAAATACATTCCTCAGGTTTGTCCGAATTCTTTATATCCTTTGATAGCTGTTACTTTTATCCTAAATGTTTGATGATCTGATCATTGAATTTAGGCCGTATTCAATTTTCGCCGCAAAAGCACGGTTGGGTTTAGCATAGGCAACATCTTGCTCGATTTCTTTGGAGGAGTGACTAACTACGGTCAGATGGCTGTACAATCCATCGATCAAAGTGAGTTGTTAATGAATCACTCTACCAATTCATCATAAATGGAAAGATATTTCTTTTACCTAATACTTGCTTTTTGTTTACAGATTCTTGGGTGAACTTCTATGGCAACATTGGGAAGACGATGATATCTTTGGTAAGAAACGGCATTTATGTATTGTCGCATACAAAACCTTGTCAATAGCCCTGTCTTGAGATCCTTTTTTCTCGTTTCTTGCAGGTGTCTATCTTCTTTGATATTCTGTTCATGGTTCAGCATTATGTACTATATCGGCCAAAGAAGACAGCCGATCCTTCAGACCCTACTTCGGTAAGCAACGAGGCACTACTTGAAACCTCTGACAACTCTCTCTCTGGGAATGTGTAATGAAATATACGACTCTTGATTTCTGCACACGATTCACTACTTAATCGAATAGCTATGTGTTTTGTTCTGTGATGTGTTCGTATGTTGTGTCAGTTAGAGGAAGATGCTCCACAGTTGACAGAGGAAAGAAAAGATCATGGATTTAGTCGAAACCTGTCTGTTTAAGGTTGTTAGAAAAATGAATCACAGATCTCTGTTCTCAATACTTCACATTTCATAATGTAAATTTCTTTCATTCAACTTTGTCTCTGTGCAGTCTTGTTCTGTTGGTGTGTCTTAATATTATTCTTGCACGTGATTGATTACGTGACACTCTAACTTAAAACGATCTTTTGATGATAGTAATCTAACTACCAGGTTGATAGATTGCCCCTCCACCTAAGGATAGGATGAAAATTTCGGTTTCGATGGAAATATCATATCTTAATTTTACGGAAATATTGATATCGGTGGAAATATCGATAAAATTTAGAAAATTAACAGAATTTTGTAATTAAAAAAAAACAAGGAAAATCGGACATAATATTCATTACAAAATAAACCATTAATTTAAAAAAAAAATATTACCGAAATTGATATTTATTGATATTTGATGATATCCCACCAATATTTACTGATATTTTACCGATTTTCCTAGAATTTGTATCATGAAGTCATCAATATCGAAATCGAACCTATATTTATTGATGTGGGTATTGATATTTTGACGAAATTTCTCGTTTTAAGAAATATCTTTATAGCCTGTTTTTGTATCGATCATATGAAAAAAATTGAAATATCAATGATTTTACGGAACTCAACCTAGCTTGTTTTTTGGGTTCATGCTCGAATTGATTGATTTTATATATATTCTTGAATTTATTGTAATGCGAGGGAAGGCTCGACTCGATTGTTTATATTTAAATAGTGAAATGCATTAAGAGGAAAAACTATGAGATGTTCGAAGCTTGGGTATTGTTGAGTTCGAGTTTCGACTGGATCAACTTGGGACAAGTTTGAGCTTTTTCTAGTCGATTCTGAGTAGCTTATCAGTTTTGCCTGCTTTTTACTTTCTTAATAAAATATGAAAGGGAACATGATAAAAGGAATATATTGTAGCATCTAATTTATTATAAGGAGATAGGTTTGGGCAACACGCATAGCTAATTTGCTTAAAGTTGACTAATCTCATTGCTTGCTTCTCAATCTCAACTTCAATATTTGAAGCATCTTTCTCTCTATTTAAAGACTAAGCAAATTCCAAAACACTTCATCACCCCATTTCAATCTAGCCTACAGCTGAAAATGAAGAGACAAGGTCGCCAACATGGCATGGTCCGAACGTATCCGGTCCAATCGGCTCCGTGGGACCCAAGTCTGAAGCATAGGAATGTCCCTAACGAGTTGAGCTCACCCCCGACCGCGGGCCTCTTCACCAAGGTCAAGTCCAAGCCGACCAACCACTCCAAGTTCACCGGCAAGTGTGGTCGGGTGAAATGCCATGATTGCCATCTCCATCCGGCTTGTAAGTCGAAGGACAAGGCTAAGGGAACTCAAAAGATGCGATCGTCATCAGATGTCGTGTCGAGTCATAGATTGATCACTTGGAGGGTGGTGGATGCCAACCCTGGTCTTAAAATATCCGGGTTTTCTGCAACGAGGGTTCTGGACTATCTGGCAAGCGATGACTTTGCCGATGATTGTGCTTATGAAACTGAGTATACTTATAATGATCATGATCGTGATCGTGAGGTTTTATCTCATAGAGACGAGATTGAAGAAGTTGATGACAACGACGATGACAATGACGAAGATCGAATGAGTTTTTGTGAGGTGGGATTTGTTTTGGAAGCAGTTGAAGAAGATGAAGGTTGGTGTTTGGTGGAAGAAATGTGATTTGCCATACAAACAAGATATGTCAACTGTCAACAAGATATGTGATTTCCTTTCTTTCATTGTTTTGCCAAATTATTGGGCAACTACTAAATAAATTAATGAATTAGTCATGTATCTTGATTTATTGCAACATGCTTTATTAGGCCTATATTTACCATGTACAATGTATATTAGGCAACTTTTGTTTTTCTTCAACCACAACCTAAAAATTCATTCTTTTTTAGTTGGGAGTTTTTTTTTTTTTTTTTTTTTTTTTTCCTAAAAGGGCATTTGACAAATATGGCTAAAAAATATTTAGCAGAAATCTTTGTACAAAGCAAATGGAAACCAATTCAATAGAGCTTCATCTTGTGAGATGAAGCAACATGAAGATGTTCTATTCAATGCTGAATATTTGGGGACTTGTTCTCATGTCTGATCCTTTCAGACAATGAAGTAGTATGAAATTTACTCGTTTTTACGACATTCTTTTTCGATGGATTCTTGGAAACACTTGCCAAAAGTCTCGGAGATGGAGGCTGAGGTGGCATTGAGACACTATCTTGCTTCTTGTTCGAAATGCTTCTTCCTAGTACCACTGTCTGAGGTTGTGTCACTGGAATCTGCATAATGTAAGACGTGATGATTGAGACGAGTTAAACATTTATCGATCCGAATGGATTGTTTGAAATAATAGACAATGACATGAAACAAAAACTCAAAAATGCTACTTGTAACAAAGAAGCAATGAAGGGGTTTTAGGTTTAGTGTTTACCTTCTTCTTCTGATTGATTGAGGTTTCTCTTTCCTTGTAAAAGTCGGGCAAAGGACGAGCTTTGAAGCAAAACCCGCAACTTAATTTTCTGAACTCGTTTCCCGCTTTCTCCTGCAAGACAAGACTATGAGCTCAAGAAACATATCTCCTATGAACACAACACAAAGAAAGTTAGTAGACTTCAATCATGTAACCTTTAATGTCTTTTGTAGCTGCGCCTTTTCCTCGTTGGCATTGAATTTCTCCTCAAGTTTCTGAACATGTCGTGAAGAAGACATTAGAGGAAACGAGAAAACAATGCAATGTACATCAAGTTCAAGAAACAGCATTAATTCTCACCTGTTTTCTTTTCGCTGCTCTTTCTTCTGTTCTAAGAACAAAAGGGGTAGACGAAGTTGGCGATTGTAGTTTGCTTCGACACGCAGTCAACGACTTAGAATAATCGATTAATTGGTGCCATTTAGGACCAGCAGTTTTGCATTCAAGGGCTGATGAATCAATCGGAGCTTTCATCCTGTTTATTTTACCAAGATTTTTAGAAATAATCAATTATGATTCATACAAATCTTTAGAAAGTATAAATTAGGCACCTTCTATTCTCTGATCGTGGGGTCGATGAAGGATACTTCGCCGCACCTTTTGTAGCTGCCTGCAATCGAAGAACACAATTCGAATCAGCAATCAAGTCATAGATTACTCACTAAAACAATGCTATGAAATCTAGCAATCAAAACCAACCACTATTGGAGTCCTCAATGGAGTCTTGCAATCTTTCTTGATTGCAGAAACGGGTTCTTTTTCAGGCTGTTTAATCGGAATTATGTTAACTAAACCACGCAAAGACTTAGGAGATGATCTCTTCCTATCCATGGAATCTATAGAAGATTTCTTTGTGCTTTGAACGGCATTGATTTCTTTGTTGCAATGAGGAGTCACTGGCTTGGCAGGTGTGGATGGAACTCGCCACGTTTTTCTTCGTATCGAAGATTTCAACGAAGATAGCCCCGATTTTTTCGTGCTCATTGCTGATGAAACATCCTCACAATTCTGCTAAATCAACCCCAAAAAACTCATTATTTCACTACACAAATTTCATATTTTGTTCAAAAAAAAAAGGATAGTTACAGCAAAAATCAAGAACTTTCCCATTATTGCAATTTTAACATGACTTTTGAATATTAGCAGGCAGATTTTGTGCATTTCAGAAATCACCAAATTTTAGAAATTATGAAGAAAACCCTCAATTGATGCTACAGATATTAACTTTCCTAAAAACACGAATTTATAGGGTTAAAAAATGCTGAAAATTTGCACGTTGATTATGGATGCACGAGACATTGACAGTTAAAATTGCAATTTTTAAGAAAATTCATGATTTTTGCGGCAATTAACCAAAAAAACTATCACCTTTAGCAAAGGCCTCTCCATCTGTGGAGTTCCACTGCCCTCAGAGCAAGAAACTGTGTCCTGATTTTCAAGATTCATGCTTATTACATCATCCTTAATCTTTGCCACCTCCATTTTATCATCAACACCAAATTCAGGATCAGAAGTTACTACTACTTTCTTGTCATAATCAGCAACATGAACATCTTGTAGAGATTCAAGATTAGCATCATCAATTCTTGCAGCATTTTGTTGCTCAAGTAAAGCAGCAGCTTTTTGAGCAGCAATTCTCTTGTAATGAGCTTCAAAGAAGGCCTTCTTCGCCGCCACCGAGCCCGGCTGAGCATAGCTAGCAGCCTCCTCCACATACTTCTTGTGTGGAAATGCAGACCATTTGTCCCATGATAATGGCTCATGTATGAATCTCCCAAATGAAATTGATTCACCAAGAACATGCATTGCATTCCCCTGAGAGACATCACATTCAACTTAAAAGTTTTCACCAAACAAACACGACAAAATTGCAAGTTTAGAACACTATCTTTAGGTCATTCATCAGTGAAAGACACTAACTTTTTGAACCCCAACATTGGACACTAACTTTTCAATTTGGGCGATTTTAGGACAAAAAACCCGAAATCACGAATTTCAAGTCCAATCACATGAAGACTTGGGATTTTTGCTCAACTGATTTGGCCCGAAATTAGTGATTTTGGGATTTTTGTCTTAAAGATGGTATCCTAAATTTGCAATTTTTTTGAAACAAACACTTTCCAAGAATTCAGAACATTGCACAAGTGCAGCTCAAACATTAATCTTGAACATGCTTTTAACAGCTGATAAAATCATAGAAAAGTAATGCTAAGAAGAAGAGAGAAAGTGGGATTTTGTTGGTTTGTTTGAATTAGTGTTAATTTACCTGTTTGGAATGATTGGGAATAGCAGAAGCATAAGAGAAGCCATGCATGAGACAAGCTGAATCTCCCATTCTCTTGCAGAGTTTTTGCTTGATTGAAAGACACACACAAATAATTCTTAAAAACAAATAAAAATCTAATCTTTTGTTGTGGTGTGCTTCTTCAGATTTGTTTATTCTGGCATATAATGATTGTCTTTTGGGACATAAATTTGAAATTTAAATTAAAAGGAGAAAAAGTGTAGGCCAGATTTGTGTGTGTGTGAGAGAGAGAGAGAGAGAGAGAGAGAGAGAGAGAGAGAGAGAGATTAGAAGTGGGCTTTTTTTGCAGACATGGAAAGGGGGACCAATTGTTTGAAAAGAAATTGTCAAATCTAACGTTCAAAAAATTTGAACCTTTTTTAAATTTATTTAGAAAATATATGTAAATAATATAAAGTATTAAAAAATCAATTGTATTTGAAAATTTCCAGTGGGAATTAGTTAAATTTAAAGAGTAAATTCACCCATTGATTTTAAAATTTGAAGGAAGGATCCTGATTAATTAAGGATTTTCTATTCAAGAAAGTTAAATTTAATATAAAATTGTATATAATTATGATTTGTCTGTATATAGTATATATATTCAAATCGTATTTATATGGTTGTACTTCAAATTTTGGATAAAAATATTTATTTCATTACTAATTCAGTAAATAAGACTTTATTATTCAACATATTTTTCCATTACAGGGAAATCTTAAATAATAGATTTCCTTTTGTTTAAAATGATAATGAATTTTCTTTTATTTAAAAAATAATAATGAATTTCCTTTTGGATGAGAAATCATATGTCCCATCATATTTTGGGCTTACTATCATCTGATCTGTTGAGTTGTCGCTAGCCCATATTAGCTGAAAAGATAAGCCCATATGTTTAGATAAGGGGCCCATTAATCAAGCGTAGACCAATAAAGGCAAAATAGTACATCACTTATTTGGAAATAAAATAATTCCAAATCCCCCTACAGACTTCTATTTATTTATTTTTATTTTTATTTTTTTGTGTGGTTGAGATTCGAACATTCCTAACCAAGCATCCTCATATATATACATCATAGACCTCCCCCTACCACTAGTTCATAAATTTAATGGAAAAGGAAAGGGTTAATTAAAAAAAAAAAAATCCTATTTTCAAAGTTATAACTTAATTCCAACTTTTTTAATTTAGCGGAAAAAAATCACCACATTTTCCAAATTTATAATTTAATCCTGATTTTTGAAAATAGCAAGAAAATCATAACTTTAACAAATTATTGTAATTTTGAACCACATTTAAATTTTTTTTTTTTTTTTTTGGCAAATCACAATTTCAACATTTACACAAAAATTAGGACTTTAACACATCATTACAATCCGACTTTAACATGCTACTTTGTTTGACACGTGAACTTGGATCGTTGTAGAATACAATTGTGCTTCAAATTTCATTAGTGAGTTAAAGTTGTGATTTTTTATTTTTTTTTGCTACATTAAAAAATTCATGATTAAATTACAAACTTGTATAAAGCTGATGATTTTTTATATTAATTTCAAAAATCGGATTAAATTGTAATTTTAAAAAAGGAGGTGATTTTCATTTTGCAGTTAAGCCAAAAAAATAATAATAATAATAACTATATAGTGAAAGGATTCCCAATTTTATTGTGCCAGCTTTCATACTTTATTTATCTCGAATAATTTATACATATAAAAAAAACTTATATAAAATTCTCTCATGAGTATAGTTTCATAAGAAAAAATCACATTATCATCATAAGAGTTGTGCAGAAAATAATAATATAACTAACCATTAAACAATAATTGAGTCTGATTGATAGTAGATTAAAAATAATTTATAGAAGATTTGAGAAAATAATTAGTTGAGACAATAAGGACAAAGGGGGATGAATTGACATGGAACCTTTGAGTATTCCAAAAGATGAATTATCAAAGTAGTTATCATATAATTAATTCAGAAATGTCACACACTTACACTTGTCTTCATCTCCAGTTCTCCTCATTGTGATTTAATATTAGACTTATTATGTTTTATATAATAAATAATGAAAATAGAAGATAATTGTACATTTATCTATGCAGTGATTTTTTGGTTTTTTCTGTTTTGTTTTGTTAACAATTCCAAAATTGAAAATAACATCGTTTCTGGTTTGTTTGAAGTGATAAGTGCAGTATAATACTTCCACCCTTTTATAATACCGTCTAAATATTATTTTACACAAATTAATAAAATATTTAATAGCTTAATTATACGTATATGAATTGAAAACACATTTTATAGCTGAATTATGCGTATAAAATCGTAATGTCCATTTTAGAGTACTGAAATATATGTTTTAATAATAAGGGCTTCTAACAAATATTTCATTCGTTTTAAAATCGTGTTGTTTAATATTGTTTATAGAGATTAAGAAAACATTATAATAAATAGATATTAACAAAATTGAAAAAAAAAACTTCCTCATTTTCAAAATAAGTGTTGTATTAAAGTTTTTGTCATAGATTAAGTAACATAAAAATTGAACAAATATATTATTAACTAATTAAGGAAGATAGAATTTATAATTAAAAAGAAATCAAATTTCATAATAGGTACCATATTAAATCCTTAAATTTTAGTTAGTGAATGTTAACAGGGATAATTTAGAAATAAAACTATATAAAAATCTAAAACAACATTTAATTTAAAACAAAATTTAAATTTTAAAATGATATTTATTTTAAAATAGAGGGATTAATTGTAGGAAAGAACTAAACAAAATTTTATATTTTCAAACGCCAATTATTTTAAAACAAACATAATAAACAAAGATCTAGTACAATAAACAAGACAAAGAACAAAGCCAAAAAAATTAAATTCATATTAATATATTAATTAAAACAAACTTAATTATATAAAAGGGAAATTATCTTAATAATGGCAAGTCGGCTAGATATTATCCTAAAAGCTAAACGTATAATGGCCGCTAAAGCAGAAGATGACGTGGCACGGTGACGGAATAGTTGACCCAGTCAAAATAATTGTACTCCGCCACCTTCCTCCGTCAATTTCCGCCACCGCGCCGCCGCCGTTTGTGGGCCCACCTATTCCTAAATCAACCATTCTTTTTTCAGGCGAAGCCCACGTGGCAACAAAGAAAGTGTAGCAAATTAACTAAGAAATTAGCAAGTTAATTAATGGTCATTATTAATATTATTTAATCATCCAAAAGGTAACTTATTCAAAAAAGTTAAACCGTTATGTTAGGAATACATTATTAAATGACCAAGTTTTTGTTGGATTGTACTTATTGAGTTTGAATTATCTAATTTGTTGTATGCATGATTTATAATATTTTATTGATGAAATGCTAAAATGAAAATGAAGATTGTAATCGAGATTTGGTATATGTGTGTTTGAATTCAATTTGTTAAACTTACAAATTATTCTTAATTTTTGTGTATATAAAGGCAAAGTATTAATTTTACCTAAAAAACAAATTGTATTTAAATTAAATTTTTATTGGTCATTTCAGTATGGAGTGCTTAACATTTAGAAAAAATCAAAAAAAAAAAAAAAAAACATAACTTTTGATTACAATCCCCACTAACTCCACTACAAATTCATTTAAACCAACCAAAATTTTATTGAAACCGACAATTCTTTAAAAAAATTATAACTGACAAAACGTGCATAGAATTACAGTCAAAATAAAAATAATTATAATATTAGGTTATACTCAAATTTTCCATTGGAAACACACACACTCACATTATAGTATTCAATTTTTGCTCAAATAAAACATAATTCAAAAAATTTAAATATAGTGAAATTTCTTAAAATTAAGGGTATACGGTTCGAGAATATTCCTCAAAAATCTCTAGAACTGTACAAATTTTAAATATTCTAAATATAGTTCATTAAATTAAAAACAAATAAAAAAATCGAAACTTTTCAATATGAAGATATTCTTACTACAATTTATTACTGAAATCCAAATTAATAATCAGTAGATTGATTGTAAAATATCAATCAGTCGACATATATATATTCTTTAAATCAACGATATATACAATTTAACAGTCAACCATATATCCAGTTAACACATTTTTCTTTTACATATTATTTAGGAATTAAACACTACCAAAAATAATAACATTCTCCAAAAAAAAAAAGGCCACAATTCTTTTTTATTTAATTAAAAAACAAAAGAGCTCTCAAAGTCACCACCTTCGCAATATAAAATAATAATTTAATATTCCAAAAATGGCGACAACGACAGGGTTGAAGAATCAAGCGCATGTTTATAGAAAAGATATGACTAAAACCACTCTCTCAGCAGTTGGAAAAAGACCCAAAAACTAATGCTTCTGATTATTCCTTGCCCATATAATTATTGTTTGTTTTCAGTATTTCCGCCATTGATGAATCAGAAAGCTTTCAATCACGGGTCGGGTCGGTTTTCTCCGTCTGAGCTGCTATGAAGGTCCGGAGGAATCGCCGGGCTTTATCATGGGCCGTCGTCTTCTTCTCTCTCATCATCCTCTTCTTCTTCTATGAATTCTCCTCCTCCACCGTTCGTCTTTTATTTTCAGGTGATTTTTCTGATTTATTTTTGTATTTTCAGTTTTCTGTTTCTTTACTTATTTGCTGAAAAGAATTTTTATTTTTTTTGGATTTAAAGCAGGAAGTTTTCAGCCGGTTGTGGTATCGAAAAGGAATATTCCGGCTATGGCGGCTATCTCCGGCGAGGTTTCCGAAACTCCGGCAACGGTGTCGATTCGAGAAACGGTTAGTTTCCCCGACGAGGCGCTGATTTTCCTAAAATACCCTCCGTCGGCGTCTTTATTTACCAAGGATGACGTCAGCTGTTTATATCTCCGCCGCAACTCGTCGGAGCTGTCTCCGGCGTCGCTCGACTTCGACGGCGAGACCCCCCAGATCGTGCGGTGTCCGCCGCCGCCACGTGGCGCGATCCTGTCCCTTGCGGTTAAGCACAACGGTAACCTCGTACCTGGGCCCACTTACAGATGGGACTCTGTGGCTTATGAAGCCCTGATTGACAGAGATAACACAACCTTGGTTTTTGTAAAAGGGCTTAATCTCCGGTCTGCAAAGATTGCTGATCCTTCCAAGTTTAAGTGTCTCTACAGCTCGGATTTAGCCGAGCCGAGATTCATCGTATGGAGCGACGTCGTTTTGGTTGCTCAAGAAATCGTGAGGTGTCGAACTCCTTTGAGTGTGTTGAACAGAGTAAACAAAGGTGATTCGATTAAGGTTTCGGTTAGGGTTGTTGGCCGGCGTACGATAAAGTCCGTTGCACGGTTGAAGCATCGTCGATGGAGTGGTGCTAGTGATCACAAACAACATAGAATGTGTGTTTGCACTATGTTGAGGAATCAAGCTCGGTTCTTGCACGAGTGGATCGCGTATCATGGTCATGTTGGGGTCGAGAGATGGTTCATTTACGATAACAATAGCTCCGATGATATTGAGGACGTCGTGGAGTCACTTGTGAGTGGAAATTATAATGTTACGCGGCATTTGTGGCCGTGGATCAAGACTCAGGAGGCGGGGCTCTCGCATTGCGCATTGAAGGCGAGGGATTCATGCGAATGGGTTGGATTCATCGATGTCGATGAGTTCTTTCACTTGCCAAATGGGGTGTCTTTGTACGATGTTGTGATGAACCAATCTAGGGCTAATGAGGTGGCCGAATTACGTGTCTCGTGCCATAGTTTTGGGCCATCGGGTCTCAAGAAGGTTCCGGCAAAAGGGGTGATGGCCGGGTACACGTGTCGGGTGGCGGCTCCGGAGAGACACAAGAGTATTGTGAGGCCCGAGGCGTTGAACTCGTCGTTGATCAATTTGGTGCATCATTTTCATCTAGGGTCTGAATTTCGTCATGTTAATGTTAACAGAAGTGCTCTGGTGATCAATCACTATAAGTACCAAGTGTGGGAAGTGTTCAAGGAGAAGTTTTATCGGAGGGTGGCGACGTATGTGTCCGATTGGCAACAAGAGAGGAATGTGGGGTCCAAGGATCGGGCACCCGGTTTGGGAACGAAAGCGGTTGAGCCATTGGATTGGTCTACGAGGTTTTGTGAGGTTAAGGATACCGGGTTGAGGGATCGGGTATTTGAGATGTTCACCGACCCTCAAACCGGCTCGTTGCCATGGGAAAGATCATGAGACTCACATAAAGAGCAAAGTTTTAGTGTCAAAGTTGTTCATAATATAGAGTTATACATTAGCTCTATGTAGATTCATTACTTGTAGATAAGATTATAAACCAAAAATGAAGATTGCATCATCTTATAAATCAAGAAAGTTGAGAGATCTGTAGCATCATCTTGTGATTGTGTAGCAAATCGTGTGTTCATCCATCATATCGTGTAATTGACAATTTTTGTATTGATATACACAAAAAATAAAAATAAAAACCTCATTATAATAACTTTCTAGATTTCCAATTTTCAACATATAACCTAGGTTACAACACATAAAAAGATGAACAAATCATCGCCCATTTTATAATTTAATCATGACTATCTAATTCATGTGATTTCATATATTCTGTTTAAAATTTATAAAACTTGATTCTTCCAATCATCTTTTTTCTCTCTTTTTTTCTTGACTTGGTTGTTTGAATTGGCCTCACAATGGTCGCTAATAACCACCAAACACTTGTCTTTCTTGTCAAGCTAAATCAAATAGTTAGAAAGCCAACACATGAATCAAATAGTTTCACGACATTTGGACACATTCTTTGAAAAAGTATACAGTTTTACAAGTCAAGGATTATTTCAAATAAGATATATCAGATTTCACCTAATTTCAATTGAAATATAATTACTCAGTCATTTGACTCATTTATAATAAGATGGTTAAAGCCTGCTCAGCTATTTGCTACACCATATAACTCTACAAGAACCTAAATAGTTGCTCTAAAAATAAAAAAATGACAACTCAACAAGTACAAATCTCGTGGTTTTTTAATCTCATTACATCGAATCTTTCCTGTTAAAAACTGATGAGATTTTCAACTCAATTGGCAGAAAGGAATAAGGCAACCTAACTACCTAAGTAGGATTGATTATTTGCATTTCCAATAATATAAAACACACTGAATAATAAACTTATAAACACATAAGAGCATACAGTTTCTCAGTGGTTATAGCAAACAAACTTTGAAAATTTATCGATTATAAAAAAAAAAAACAAAACAGCCTTAGCAATTGTTGAGAATGAGAAAAGAAAACTCAAGGGCATTTTCATTGCATTCGAAATGCTACAAAACAGTATAACTCATCATCAAGTTATAGTAATTCTACACCTACAGTCCACAAAAAATACGGTAGTATCTGCAAGAAGTGACAGTATATATTGCCCATCAGAAACCAACGCCAGCGAACTTCATCGATACTCAAGTTCAGCTAGAAACTGGTCTCATGCAAGTTGGTACCTCGAAAGAAAAGAAAACGAACCTGATGGAAGAAACTTCCAAGAAATCCCGCACTATCATCTTCAACGACCATATACCTACAGATGGTACATTCATCAATGATCATCAAAGACGGGTGAGCCCCGTGGCAATAAATCTTTAGGCATCCATGTCAATAGGAGAACTCATGACCACGAAGCGAGATAAATTTCTTGACCCAGATGGCGATGTCCTCAGCACAGGCCTGGGCTTGAGGAGTCTTGAGAAGCATATCGAGCGTTGCAAATTCATGAACTGCGTCCTTGTACTCGAGAACTGGAGCATCGACGTTGACCTTACGGAGCTCCTCCGAGTAAGCAATTGCTCGATCTCTCATCCAATCATGTTCAGCCACCACTGTTAGTGTTGGAGGCATTTGCTTTAGAGTAGGTCCCTCTCTACCAGATACTAGTGGGTTGGCAGCAGGGTGGTCGAGGCTGAACTCCTCCTCGGGTAACAAAAGCTTCCACGCGAGTATGCACATGGCCTTGTCGTAAAAGTAGGAGTTCGCTAGTTTAATCTCTGAATGTGTTGGTACACTTCCAATGAAGAAAGGATACATCAAAACCTGGGCCACCACCTTTACTGGGTCCAAAAGTGAACCAGCCTCTATAGCTTTTCTTGCCACGTAGTGGGCAATATTCGCTCCACAACTCACTCCGAGAAGTACACATCTGAGTCCATGTAAGGCAAAATTAGAAACTAGTACAGCAAAGAATTTCTCTGGTACTCAAAAGATGTGCAGAAATCAAGAGCAAGAGTAAGCAATTTACTAAGTTCATGAAAATAGACATTGAAGCACATAAGCTGAGCAATATAACATCTACAAGTCTATTTCATATAATCGCAGGAAAAAGACAAGGACAGCAGGGGTTTACGAGTATAGCTTACATATGCAAGAAATATGATGGACACATCAAAGACAGGGCAGCAAAAAGGAAGAGCAACTTTAGGTATAACAACAACTATGTGTGTTAATAGACAGGTTGGCCTGCCTATAAGCAGCTAGTCCCAAGCCAGATTTTCTGGTTCCAAACAAGAATGAAGAGGAGGTTCGTATTACCGTGTTAGATTAACAAGCAATGTAAAATTTAGTCAATCTTCAATGGTATGGATCATATAAGAGCAACTTGAGGTATATGGAATTTTATTTTCAATGAGCTAATTTCTAATGCATCTGGATAAATATTGTCCACTTAACTATCAATGCTAAATGAGAGGCTAACAACTGCATCACTTCCAAGTATAAATTTCTAGAGCAGGAAGGGTGTCTTGGGTTAATTCACTATATCTACTCTGTCAGTTTCTCCGGAGTTAGTTTAGTTTATTGTAGTTACTTCTCAGTTACTCCTTTATGAAATGGAAAAACTGAGATGCAGCAAAACAAATTTCATAAGCTTTTCAAATCACATACCAGCATGATTTAAACAAATTGAAAAGGTTTAGCATAACCAGGCTTATAGTGACTAATAGATTCAAAGGCATGGAGCATGAATAAGTATCCTCTAACTCATCAACAAAGCATAACCTGACAACCTTCATGAACACTATTGGGGCTAAAGTTGGCATGCTAACTTAAATTTCATGTTTAAGATTTGGAAAGATAAGTTGAACAGATGTTACAGATTCTGTAATTTGACACTGGTAGAACTATGATTTTTGTTCCTAGGAAAATTCTTTTCTGCACATATTTCAGTCTCTTAATATGAGCCCCTTAGTTTTATTCTGCTTAACAACTTGTCTCAGTTCTTTCTTCTATGAATATAAAACTAGTCGATCATTGAATGTATAGACCCCTTGTGTTTAGATAGAACCAAGGTGCAGACCATACATGTAGTCAAGAAAGCAGCCCCTAAATCTACCATCATCATATCAACAAACACATTCATTCAACACATACATCCATATCAGTAAAGTCTAACCAAAGCTGCCAAATCATAACAATGAAAACAACAAGCAATTGCCAAAGTCAATAAGATCAGACGTTACCTAGATGGATCTCCGTGAGCAGCCAACCAAGGCTCCACCATTGAAGCTCCAAATGCATCGGCAACATGCCAACTACCCTCTAACCTCCTCAAATCCACCCCTGCTCCCTTCGAACTTCCCAACGACTTGCTACATTCTGCCAAATTCGCCTGCTTTGCAAGCCAATGCAGCACCTTCAACCCATCCTCAAATGCAGCTGGATATTTATTCTCCGGAGCCAATCTATATCCCACAGCCAACACAATCACATCACACAATCTTGCAATCCGCCTACAGAAGAAATCATTCGACACCGAATCATTACTCCCACTAACAAACCCCCCACCATGAAACTGCAACATCACCGGCAATCTGCGACAGTTATTACCAACAGGATTATACCCTCTGTAAGTTCCAATCTCCGATTTCAAACTCGCATCATCAATACACCCATAACTACTTCTTCTATGATTGTTATCAACATTCTGAGCACTCACTGCCACGCCATTACTGCTAGAAGCAACAAGACTATTCGACGATCCACAGCTATAGCGACGAGCTAAACCTTGATTTTGATCTGATCGAGATTTCGTTTTCGATTCGGGGAAATTAAGGCAAGTATCAGGCAGGAAAACACGAACAGAAACAGATGTCACAGGATCGATATGTATATCTTTCGTCGCGACACCATCAGTGAAAGATGGATGCGGAGCCGCCGCAGTTTCCTCCTCCGGCCGTGACGTCACCCCGAATGAACCACCGCCACCGACAGCATCGTTTTCCGGCGCCTGCAATCGGCTCTGCAGGCGATGCTTGAGCATGAATTTGAAGAATACGCTGTACAATTTCACTCCAATACTTGGCATTTCCCGAGAAATTCTGAAAAATCTATGTTATATGCACAGAATTCAATATATTCTTCCCTCTCCACAGCTCATTCGGTCCCCAAAAACAGCTGATTGAAGGGCGTCCAAATCAGAGCTACTCCAATTTCACATTCGAAAATCAATTAGGGTTTTTGGTTTAGGAAAAACTTAAATCTCCAAGCTTTTTTTGAATCGTCTAGAGAGAGAAAGGAGGAGGGGGAAAAACAATGTAATAATGTGGATTGAGATAAATTGGGTTCCACTCCTTTTTTTTTTTTACGTATTATTTAAGAATGTCTCGTGCCAGGTAGACCAGTTTGGGATCAGGTGCTAACTTTCTTTTCTTTACCATTTTTTTTTTTCTTATTTTTTGACAAAGACAGTTTTTATTATTCATTTGCACGCAGTGGCGGACCCAGAATTTTAACTCAGGGGGCCCAACACATGGTCATAACCCTCGTAAAACTGTTGTCATTGACCTCAATAACAACGATTATTAACCATTGTGCACACATTGTAAATACTCGCTCAAATACGACAGTTGGCTGACCGTTGTGCCAACTGTTGTCGTTATTATCTACAACAACAGTTATTAACCGTTGTGGTTGAGGAGGTATACGACAACACCATCTTCGACAACGGTTAAAATGGACAACGACAATGGATATTAACCGTTGTCGTTGTGCATTTTCTACAACGATTAAAATGGACTACGACAACAGTTATTAACCGTTGTCGTTTGTGATTTTTTTAGTGAATTTACCAAAATACCCTTACTTTTTTTCAAAATTTCAGGGGGCCCAGTGCCCCCCTTGGCCCCTATGTAGGTCCGCCCCTGTTTGCACGTATATATATATATATAAGTATGTCACATGTGTATTGTGTCAAGTCTACATTTTGTCATATTAAATATGTTTTTTACAAATTAGATACATAAAAAATAGAATTTTAAAGCTAATTAATATGACTAATAAATGATATCAAAATTAATGTTGATAATCAACATTATTAGATAATATATGAATATCAACTATTTTTTTAAATAACACATGCTAGATTTTAAATATAGAAATTATTTATATATTTGGAATTTTTTTTATTTAAAAATTTTGTATAAAATATAAATAAATAAAGAAAGAAAAAACTCAAATAAAGGTTGGATGATTAAAAAAGATTATTGAAACTTTAGAAACTTTTAAAACTTATTAATTAATGAAAATTGAATAATTTTGTGAATATATATTTGAAAATAAACTATGAAATTTATTTGAAAATTTTTGTCTTTCATTTTTTATCATTTAATTGAAAAGAAAATTTGAGGGTTATTTTAGACTGTAATAATAAAACCAAACTACATAACAAAATGATGGGATGGTTGAATAATATAATAGACATAACAATAAATATATGGGTTAAATGCAAAAACCAACCCCAACTATTGACTTTTTTCAATTTGCAACCTAATCTTTTTTTTTTTTCCGATTGCAACCTAATCTATTGTTTTTTTTCCGATTGCAACTTCCATCCATTTTTTGAGCATTTTTCCGGTGAAAATATCATCACGTGACTTGTACACTCACAACTTAAGGTATAACATTCATTTAAGGGTGATTTTATCATTTAAGGAAAGTGAAGAGAGATAAATGCCCTAATTTTTTATTTAGGGCAAAATCATTTTTATAGTTTATTTTGTTAAATACATAATGTAAAAAGATGATTTTACCCTTTAAATGATAAGTGTGTTAGTCACGTGATGATATTTTCACCGGAAAAATGCTAAAAAAGTGAAGGGAGGTTGCAACTGGATAAATTACAGAAGATTAGGTTGCAATCGGAAAAAAAAAAAAAAATTAGGTTGCAATCGGAAAAAAAACAATAGATTGGGTTGCAATCGGAAAAAAAAAAAAAAGATTAGGTTGCAAATTGAAAAAAGTCGATAGTTGGGGTTTTTTTTTGCATTTAACCCTAAATATATATATATATATATATATATTTAAAATAGTAAATAAAAAAGTATTTATATTCATTTACAAATGCAACACATATTTCAATAATTAAATAATATATTAATGAAACAATGTTATATTTAATGCTAATTTGGCATGTTTAAAAAACAATAAATATATGTTTTTTATATAAATAGTTTTTTTTTTCTAATTATGCTAAAAAAAAAATTCTTAGACTTCGTATATTATATATATATATATATATATATATATATATAATATACACGTGTGTGTGTGTGTTTATATATAAATGGTGATCAATAAAGTGTAGCGTGAATTGTATATAAATGATTTCTCAACTAAAAAGTCTACGAAAAGTCAAAAGGTACAACTAAAGGAAACGTGAGAGGTGGGAGGGATCAATACTCCAGAAGTAGGAGATAAAAATGGATTAGGTGGAAAAATAGGAAAAATTCAAAGCTCAATTATGATTTATGGAGGCTATTTTTGATGATTCTTATCTGGGATTAGGGCTTTGATGAAAGAAATTAATGTAAAAGGGGCCCAATAAAATCGCAGTCTTATTTCTCACACATCCCTAAATTGAATAATAATAATACTAAACCTTGTTTGGGATGGAAAGTATAGTTCTTTTCCTTTGTTTTGTTATAGAACGAGAATATGTCTAGCTCGTACCATCAAAATTTAAATTTAATATGACGACAAATGCGATAGTATATATATATATTAAATATATATAATTGCAGAGAAGAGTACATAATTGAAATAAAGTTAAAAAAAACCCTAGTCAAACAAATAAAAATATGATAATCATAATTTCCAACATCATTCTAAGAGCTAAAGATGATGAAAGGCCAATTTGCCAACAAATTCTATATATACACATTCACTATTTCTTGCAATAAAAAACAAGGTTTGATCAGAGTGGCTTCTTTCCCTCTTTCCTTACCATGCTCGACCCAACGGAACAAAAAAACACCGAAAGCATACGGGCAAGCAATCGACAAAACACGAGCAACTCAAAGAGGTGGGGCCCACCTCTAGCCGGACGGTGTCTTGGCAAGAGGAACGAGCACGGGCTCGTTGCTAGCGGCTTTCATGGCGGCTATTTCCTCCAGGCGTTTCCATGTTGCTTCACGTTTCTTTTTGGTTTCTTCTTTTTGTGCTTCGTCTTCTTGGAATTTGAGCAGACACTCCTCGAAGAGCTCTGGATCGGCGTCTGAGAAGATTTTACGGACGTTCAGTGTTAAGCTCTGAACGGCTTGGTTCCAGTGGCTTCTTGCATTCGTCTCCAATGAAGTGAAAATGATTGGAAGGATGACTTTGCGGTTTTGCTTGATTAGGTTCTCGATGTGATCGTTGTTCCATAGAAAGAGCGCCCTTTCCGCCACCTGTCAATACGAGATTTCAATAAGGGCGACACAAAACGGCAAATAGCTATCGTAATCAACATTCCTAACATATCAAATCGAATGCTCAATAAGTAAAGCAATTTCTTCAAGATTTAGAGGGTGTTTAATAGCTTATAGGATACTTAAAAGCATCTAATAAAGGTTTTAAATAGTGATCTTATTTCGGCTATTTTCTTAAAAAGCAATGGAAATCCATCTTATTTCTATAATAAGATCTTATCAAACTCCTTTAGATTTTATCATTTAAATTAGAAATTTGTCATCACTAACACTTTAAAAGCTTCATCGTATTATTTTATCCACACACTTCAACAACTTAATATTAAAATAAGATAAAACATCTTATAAAATGTAAGAGCTTATAAGTTCTTTTAAACAACAAAGAAATAAAGACACTATCATTTCAGAAAGAAGAAAACAGTAAAAGAGAAAATACAAATCTAATTCATGCACACTCATACAAACAGAGGGAATTAGAACAACAGATGAAAGATTGAAACTTGAAGCTAATCAGGAAAAAGCATACAATCAATCTGAATCTACATATACTTTCAAGCAATCAACTCAAAAGCAAAGGAACGGTATATGCCAAAAGCCGTAACATCTGGCCTTTCAATTGTCACAGTGCAAGTAGAAGCCTCGTAACAATACATAAGATAATGCGGCTAACAAAGAAGAGATAAAAGATTCAGCAAGTCAATTCTTTTAATCCTAGGATTCTTTTAATCCTAGGATATTCTTTTAAGACTTTATTCGCTTTAGAACATCGCTCGTGACAACCTAATATTATAAATGGAAATGAATAAAATTCCAGAAAAGACAAACTAAACTTTCTTTAAAGAACATATATTCTGACCACGGAGACGCGTTCACTTCTAAAGTGGTCTGGTCAGTTGAATAATCCAATCTAAAAATGACTAACAAAAAAATTAAGCATAATTTCAGAAAAAAAGATAAATTGAAACGATTATTTTTTTTTTTTACCATCACAATCTATACGCTAACCAATAACACAAACATTCCTTTTAAATTCAATTGCAAGAAAATACCAGCCATTCAATCTAGAATATTGCTGCAAAAGAAGACTATCATCTAGCTCCAAACACGCTGGTTAAGTTAAAGTGGAAGCTCAAGAACAAAAAAGGAAAGAATTAGTCGGTATTAAACCTAAAAAAAGCTAAAAGAAAGGGTGGAAATAGGAATTAAACACGCACTAAATAGTGTAAGGAGTCAAAAATGCGAAACTAGGAAGGAAATCTATGTAATCAGATAAATGCAGAAACAAATACCAAAACAGGATTAATCTAAACGGAGCACAAAACAACATCATTTCACAACAAGTTGAAACAACCATCATAAGAATAAATAGAGGTCCTCTGTCACAATGCCAACCTGAAAATGCGAACTGCTCAAGCAACGAGCAATCTGGCGGAACAAAGGAACCATACAACGCTGGAACTCTGGAGGCTGAGTCGCTTCCAACACTTCTTCGAGCTCGCCCAAGAACATCACCTCCTTTGAACTGTTAGTGATTGGCCAATATTTGAGTAGGCCTCGTATGACTGTATCAGCAAGTTTGCAGTCCTTCTCCACAAATTGCGTTATGCAATAAGATAGCTGCTGATGATACATGGGGATGCACTTTGGTCTGTGAAGCGGAATAAGTGCTCGAACAAGGAAAAGTTTGTGTTCTTCTTTCAAAGGCAATGCAAAACCGTTTATAATGCTACCCAGAATTTCTAACAGCTCGGCAATCCCATTATGCTTCTCTGTTTCAAATATAAAGTGGTAGAATATGTTATTGATCGACTTTCTAATGAACGGACGATGAACCATGAACTTTCCGTATATGCGGTGCAGGACAGTCTTTAAGTAGTCCCTTTCTCGAGGATCTTCCGAGTCAAACAGATCTAATAACCTCACAACAAAGGAGTGATCAATGTAACGCTTTGCTAGCTTTGCATCTGTCTCTGGCGAGGCGACAAACCTTAGGAGAAACTCATAGACAACTTGCAAATGGGGCCATGCAGGATCCATCAAGGGCTCCTCTTCTTCCAAATCAAAGCCTTCTAAGACTCTGTTTTCACGAGGCTGCGTAGAGAGCGTACGGAACAAATTTATGGACACCATTTTTACAATCTCTTGCATAACAGTTTCCGAGAATTTCCCATTTGCCAAACCGACATAGTCAACAAGCTCCACTAATGTCTGCCTCTTGATGTCCTTTTCTTTTAGATTCTTTGTCGGGTCGGTGAAGTCAAATAGTACACAACACATATTCAACTTTTTGATAAACAAGTTTTGCTTCTCGGAATTTGGGACATCTTTAAAGCTAGGGAGAGCCTCATATGGTACATGTCCTGCATTCCCGTTTAACCGTGTATTCAACGGGTCTTGAAATTTATTTCCAGAAGTCGAATTGATCCCAGAAACAACTGCAGCGTTCGAATTGCCTGTTCGCAAACCTGCAGCATGAGCATTTCTTGATGTAGCCAAGGCATTTGAAGGGTAAGCAGAGGATCCTCCATCACGATTATCCACTAACTTGGTCTGTTTCCGAGGAAGCTTATTGAAAATCTTCGTGATCATCACTTAAGGCCAAAAACCAGTAGATTATTCAAGTGAACTCAACAGCTGCTACCAATCAATCTCAATGCTTCAAAACCAGAAATTCCCCCTCCATAAATGGTTTCTAATCAATATGCATTTCATTATCGAAACCACTAAAAGCAACCCCTCAGGAGCTATACACCAAAGCTCTTACCAGTCAAGGAAATCTAAACATCTGCTAAAAAAAATAGAAATAAATAAAATGAGAAAAAATCCCAAACTTAAGAGTACAATTCTCCACTTCATTTCACAGAAAGACAACAAGTGCAAATCCCACTCATCTAAACAATCAACAACACTTTTTCCCAGCATAATTTGCATGCTAATTGTACACTATTCATGAAAATCCCAGATGCAAGTATCAAACATGAATTTAAACTAACTACAATAGTTAAAAGTTAATCAAGATAAGATCCCAAAAAATAGACATATACTCTCTAATTTCCTAACAAAGAAGAACTCACCTCATCTTTCCTTTTTGTCGAAATTTCACAAAAATTCCCAAATATTGAACCAGATCAGAAAACTTCAAGATCTGGGCGGCGCGATCTAGAAAAACCAGCTAACATTAATCATCAAAAATCGCTCATAAAAAAGCATCAAAACAGTGACAAACAGAACCCAACACCAGCTTAGCTATAAAACTATACATGAACGCCTAAATTTCAAAACTTTGCACGAGATAGGGTAAGACAATTAGCGCAGAAATTATGGGCCATTGATGAAAGACTAAAGCGCAGAGCTTCTGATTGGAAAAAAATAAAGGGAAATAAATCAAAAGGGGCCAGAAAGATTGAGTCTTTGGAAGCTTAAATATTGAAATAGGGCCCCGAGTGAGAGAAAGTGGAGAGAGAAAGCAAAAGTGTGTGAATTGCGATGGGGCTTAAGAGGGAAAAAGAAAATAAAAATAAAAAGCAAAAATTGTTGGGAGTTGTTCTTGACGATGGGTTGTGGAGCTGTACTCGTGTGCCGTGTTTGGCTTTGCTGAATTATTCATTGGGCCGGGCTATCCGCACCCCACCCTTTACTTTACACACCCCACAATTTTTATATTTTAATTAAAAAAATATAAAAACATTTTATTTCCTATTTTACCCTTGAAAATTTAAAAAAAAAATTGAAAATTTCTCACCTTCTCCCCTCTCTCCCGTCAAGCACGCCCAACCTCTTCTCTTTCTTTTCTTTTTTTTTTTTTTTTTCTCTTTTCTTCTTGAAATTTTGAGAAATAACAAATAATACACTAAAAATCATTTTACAAATTGACTAAATACATGAATATAATGCAGAAATCGTGTAAAAAAGTAAAAAAAAATAAACAGTTCTGTTCGACCCTGGTAGGCCGAACATATAGAGGTGTGTTCGATTCGAACACACTGTGACATGTTCGACGCCTGGTGTCTGAACATACCTCTATGTGTTCGGCCTACCAGGGTCAAACATAACTGTTTTTTTTATCGAGTGTTCGATGTCGGGTGGCCGAATACACCTCTATGTGTTCGGTCTACTAGGGTCGAACGGAATTGTTTTGTTTTATCGATTTTTAACATTTTTAATGTGATTTTTATACAATTTTTTCATGATTTTTACGTATTTAATTGACCTATGAAATGATTTTCATTATATTGTTGTATTATTTCTAAAACATTGAAGAAGAAAATGAAAAAAAAAAAAAAAAAAAAGAGAGAGAACAGTGGACGGGAGGGAATGGGGATGGGGATGATTTTCTTTTTCTATTTTTTTTAAATTTTAAAGGGTAATATGAGAATTTACTTATTTTGTATTTTTTTAAATTAAAAATTAATAGAATTGGGGTGTGTTAAGTAAAGATTGGGGTGTGAGTAGCCAGACCCTTATTCATTTTCTGATTTCAGTTTTTTTTTTGTTTTTTTATTTATTTTAAGTTTAAGAAAGAGGGCTCCTTTTCATTCCTTCTCTTTTTCTACTTACCTTTTTCTTTTTGCCAAGTTTTTTTTATTTTTTATTATTTCTTTTTTCATAAATTTGGGTTCACAAACACTTCCAACGGCTACCTTTATTTATTATCGTCTCACAAATTTAATTTTATAAAACGTGTTACAACTCACATAATAGAGATTGACTCATTACGATTTTATATAAATTTTGTATATTTATTCATACAACTTCTTGGGGTTTCTTCCAATAATGAATTTCATATATTTGGTTTGGCAAAATTTGTGATTATTTACCCAAACCATATTTCTTATTTGTGTAGCATATAACAATTCAAAATTATATATTTATATTGATTTAGTCATCTAAATTCTATCGCTTTTCTTAATCTTGTCATCTACAATGAAATTTTAATAGCAAATTTATCGAAATATCAATATCGCATTGATTTCAGGTTTCGAACATAAACCGTTTGTAATGGTTTTAATGTGACTTTGCCATGTTATGAGCTTCATAGTCCATAGTCGTAGTTTAAAAAAATTCCTAAAAAAATTAAAGTTTTTTAGTTAAAAAATTTGTAATGGCTTTACACTTTTGTGACCAACTGTAATAAATTTTGGGTTATGGTATTTGATGAAGATATTTTTAGAGGAGGGGAGGGGTATAAAGGGGATTTGATAACTTAAAAGGTTTGTATCTTTTATTAAGTCTGTTTATAAAAATTTAAAAATTATACATTATAAAAACATGACTTGTTTATAGTACGAAATTTATATTTATTAAGTGTGTTCAAAAAGAAGAAATTGAACCCAAAAATAATAAAAGTTTGGCATCACACATATGATAGATGATAAAGACTTTAAAGTTCAGATAAAAAAAGCCTATGGTTTGGATAGTTAGGTGACACCCATAAAAATATTAAGTAAAACAAAATTAAATTTTGAACTCATCTACAAAATTTAATCCAAAAAAAAAAAATCAATAATTTTAAAATTAATAATAATAACATAAATAATAATCAAATTTCGGTAGATTGTTTTAATCCCAAAACATGGAATTTAATTGAACGTGGGAATGAATCAATTATGTTAGTAAAATATGATTTTTGAGAAAGTTTCTCACAAATTCAGATGAGCCAACTTATATATCAAGAAATAGAGATGAATGCAACAATGATTTCAGGTTATGAAGTTTTGCCTCATATACATTTGTGATGTTATTATTTACAAAAATTTTGCTATACAAATTAACATTTGGTATTTTACATACCACTTTAGAAGAATTTGGTATGTTTTTTTTTTTTTTAGTTTATATCAGAATTCTAAACAAAATTATTATGAAATAAAGAAAAAAAATCAAGAAAATTTTATTAATAAAATGTTAGTGCTAGTGTAACCAACACTTTATGATAAGAAAGAAAGTTAAATTGTAGTGGTAATGTAGTCGTTCATTTCCATTTGGAACAAGTCAAATTACTTTATGTTTTTTAATAATTAGATGATAGTAAATTTCATAGTTGTTGAGATGATTAGATTTTGATAAATGGATTAAGTGGTGGCAAGACTTATTTATTTATTTAAAAAATATTTTATTTTGTATTTCATTACAATGGTGTATTTCATATTAACTTAAGAGACGTTCGTAAACATGCAAACAAATGTGTATAACATAACAGAGTGATACACTATTTATAATGCATTTAACGAAACACACCAAATACAAAATAGACATTACACTTCGTATATTTCAGCAACTCATAGAAATATTATGAATCACATTAAAATTATAATATTTGTAAGCTTTTGCATGGAGAGTCATCTCACGAATTCTTTTTTATGAGACAAATTTATTTAACCCACGAACATAACCCACAACTCAGTGTGTGTTGGTGCAAGATCATGTCATGGGACACAGTTCACCCATGCGTGACAACAATGCCACATGTGTTTAGTGCACGGTCAAGTTTTGGAACAAGGTTCGACCGTGCGACAACAAAAGTGTCTGTGTTTAAAAAACACATACTTTAATAGTAGTAAACAAAAGTGTCTGTAAGACTGTAACACATACTTAAATAGTTGTAAAACAAAAGTGTGTGTTTGAAAAACACATACTTATATAGTTTTAAAACACATGTTTATAGTTGTAAAACGCATACTTAAATAACTCATACTTTACATTAGAGATGCCCAAACGGTTTCCCGGTTCCGGTTTCGGTTCGAACCGCCGGTTCGACGGTTCCGAAATGGTGGAACCGAAACCGAACCGTGGAAGGAAAGGTTTCGGTTTCGGTTTGAAACCGCCAGTTCAACCGGAACCGGACGGTTCGGCCGGTTCGAACCGGCGGTTTTCGGTTTTCCTTTTTTTCTTTTTTTTTTTTTTTTTTGGTTTTTTTTAATTTATGATTCTATGATCCAAATTTAAACTTTAATGTTTGTTTTGAAGTATAAAATATCATGAGAAAATACAATTCGGAATAAAAAATATATTTAAGAATTGTATTGATCAAACTTTTTCAATAAACTTGTCAATATAATATAACTTGGAAAATTATTACAAGTTGGAACTTGGAACACTTAGAACTATATATAATCTATGATCTAATGATTCTAATCTATTACAAATGTTTGTATATATTACAATTAAACTTGTCAATATAACTTGGAAAATTATTACAAGTTATAACTATATAGTCTATATCTAATTTATGATTGAATGATTCTAATCTATTACAAAAGTTTATACTATATATTACAATTACAAAAGTGAGCATAAAAAAAATTAAAGAGCTTGAGTTTCATTTTAAGTTTGGAATTGAAATTTCAAACTTAAAATGAAATTGCCTACGTATCCTTAATTGAAATCGAATTAAGGAATCAAAGCTCACGTAGTTCTCTTACCTCAACTTACCTTTTTCACTCGTCGAGGTTGACGCCACTTCCGCCGGAGGATGTTGTGTTTGAGTCGTAGCCATACAAATCTTGTCCACCGTCCTCCATGTGTGACAAATCGAGGTTTTGTTGACGTTTGGCGGCTTTGACCCAATCGTCAAGAAGCATAAGGTTTTGGACATTTTCGACGGCCAAGTTTGCTCTCCTCTCACTCAAAGTGTGGCCCGATACGCTAAAGGCATGTTCAACCGAAACCGTGGAGGCGGGACATGCAAATATTTCCTTGGCAATAATTGTTAGTATAGGATATGTGGTGATCCTTCGTGACCACCACTTTAATAGATCCAAATTGTTCTCAAATGCAATTGATTCTAAAGTAACACTAAAATAAGAATCCAATTCTTGTGATGAATTAACACCTCTAGCTTTTTTTTGAGTTCTAATATCATAAAAATTATAAAATTGAGAAAGAGTATCATCAAAAGTAGACGAAGAACTACTAGAACCTACATTATGATGTCGAACTACATCTTCACTACTACATGATTCACCATACATTGTTTTATATTCTCTAAATAAATCATACAAATAATTTTTCGCCCGTTTAACCACTTCACTAGGATTAGGCACATAATCAACTTGATCATAATCACTAATATAGCCAAAGGGGAACAATGCATTATAGTATATAGTCAAAAGTTCTTCTAATCCATCTTCTCTAATCCTAGGATCTAATAATTTAGCACATAAATATAGGGGGGGTATCTCATGATAATATTTTAACCATTTAGCTTTCATCATAATAATGGCATTACTTAAAATAGGATCATCTTTATAAGATTTCATTATCAAAGCAATTTTAACACATTGATCTAAAGCTAAAGGAGATGTAGGATAATAACATCCACTTATTTCTTTAGTGCCTTCTTCAAAAAATTTTAGCATACCAATCATGTTTATACAAGAATCCCAAGAATGAGCAAATAACATGACATTACTATCTCCAAATTCCATAAAAAAAGCACATAAAAGTTCTCTATAATTATATGAATCTTGAAGCATGTAATAAGTAGAATTCCACCTATGTTCCACATCTTTCACAAATTTTTTTAATTCCAATCCATTCATTTTACAAAATCTAGCCCATCTTTTTCGCATTTGTATGGTATGACAAATTAAATTAATTGCAACTCTAATTTTTTCTATTTCCGTTTGTAAAGTTGTTAATCCATCTTGAACACATAAATTAAAAATATGACACATGCATCTAGTATGAAAAATATCACCATTTAATGAAGGTTTACAAAAATCAATTAACGTAGGCAAGCTCGCTTTATTATTAGTTGCATTATCTAAAGCTATAGCAAATACTTTTGTTAATATACCATAATCATTTAAGCTATGTATTATTTTTTGTGAAATATGTAAACCGGTATGACTTTCATTAAAATCAACAAAAGCAATTAAACGTTTTTGAACATCCCATGCATCATCAATCCAATGACAAGTAATGCCCATATAATCATTCTTTTTATAAGGATCTTTCCAACAATCAACACATATTGCAACTTTTTGTTTAAGGTTAGCTAAATCTTGCATAAGATTATATTTTTTTTCACGAACTCTTTTATCAATATCCCTAGTGGCCGTGTTTCTACTTATCATTCTAGCCGGTGGTTGCAAATATTGACTCACATAATCTTGATAATATTCATCGGAAGCCCATTGCAAAGGCAAATGTTTAGAAGCAATAAAATCGGCGGTGCCTTTCCTAAGTTCAAGTTGGCTAAATTTAAACATTAAAGAATCCATACCTTGTGAAGACCCGGTGAATCCTCATAGTTGTGTTTGAGAAGGAGCCAATCCAACCTTGTCGGGATGCTTCTTCGTGACGTGGTTGTTGAACGTTCCATATCCTCCTCCATGCTTGAACTTGTATTGCTTCCCACAATGATTGCACGTTACTATGTAGTCAACGGCACTATTAGGCACGGCCTCCTTCTTGAAGTGAACGGAGAAGATATCACTTCGAAGTGAAGAAGGTGCTCTACTAGAGGGGGTACTCCCTTGTGTGTGTTGCACGGTTTCTTCCTCTTCAACATCATCGGCTAAGGCTTGGGCGATTTGTTCTCCCAAATCGACATCTTCATCAAGCTCGCCACACCATCGATCAATTAGCTCGTCTTCGTAGGATTGTGGAGGTGGCATGGGACTCTTTCCCCTAGCATGAGACGAGGAAGCGGAAGAACCTCTTCTAGACATGATGATAGCAAATTAAAAAAATCGAAGTGGAAGTAGCACTACAAGTAGATGATAATACGAACTAAAAAAAGAAATTTGAGAGCTTTTGAACTTGATATATTAAAGTGAGCAAGAATGCAAGATAATTGAGAGAGAGAGCTTGAGAATTGGTGTGAAAAAATACACCATTTGAACCCCTATTTATAGATCTCAAAAATTCAAAAAAAAAAAAAAAGAAAATAGGCACGCTCCGGTTCGAACCGCCGGTTCCGGTTCGGTTGAACCGGCGGTTCGGCTGATCTCACCCGTCCATCTCCAACGTTCGACGGATCTCGGCCGCTCGATTCAAATTTGCTCCAAACCGCCGGTTCGAACCGCCGGTTCCGGTTCGGTTCCGGTTCGGCCGGTTTCCAACGGCTATTTGATCTCCTCCGTCGATCCGCAACGGCTAGTTTAGTTTAAACGTGAGCCGTACACGTGTCCAAGGCAACAATTAAAAAAAAAAATTACATAAACCGGCGGTTCCAACCGCCGGTTTGCCGGTTTTTAAATCCCCAAACCGAAACCGAACCGTGTTATGGCGGTTCCCGGTTCCGGTTCGGAATCGAAACCGGACCGCCGGTTTGCCAAACCGCCGGTTCACGGTTTGAACCGGCCGGTTCACGGTTTTTCGAACCGGTTGGGCATCTTTACTTTACATGCATTATTTATTGCAACAAAATGACTATAACTAATATTTATAGTTGCAAAACTCATACTCATAGAAACTGATGTAAATCAAATTCATTAAACACCATATTTATAGTAAATTAATTCATTATAACGACATAACTAGTAAGAATAAAAATACACATTAATAACTGTAAAATATATATTTACACACACAACATTAGTATCGTGCATAGTTAGATTGTGTCCCTGGAAACGACTATGTGTTTATTACACTCGAGTCATATAGATCCATCTCACGGGAGGGATTCGTAAAAAGACCCCATATGATTTTTTGCATTGTACCACAGAGCATATTAAATCGGGGAAAACAATAATTTAATAAATCTAATATTCATGAGTTGGTCTGGTGTGCAACTGTTGCACATGCAATCCGAATCGACCCGGTTTGACCTGAATCCGAGTGTTATTAATTTTGCCTTTTATTTATTTATGTGTTATCTTTATATTATATTAATGTGACTTTTATGTTATATTAGTGTGATATTTGTGTACAAATGTCCTTACCTTTATGTCTGATACTTAGGAAAAAAGAAGAATTTCAACACAATTTGTACATATATACATTTATATGATATTCATATCACCTTTATGTTATATTTATGTCATCTTTATGTACAAATATCCTTACCTTTATGCAATATATAAAGATGCAACTAACATAATTAAAATGTATGAGTAACATTACATAAATATATGTTAATACAATACATAAAGGTGATGATATTTGTATATAAATATCACACATTTATAACATAAAAATCAACACATAAAAAAAAAATAAAAAAACCCAAAATTCATGGATTCGGGTCGGGTCGACCCGGATCTGTGCACGAGATGCGCGGAGAATTTGCAAATATTCATTATGAAAAAGATAATTTCCAATAACTTTGGGGCCTTTTGAAATTTAGAGTATTTCCAGGGATAAGGTTGATATTTTTCAAAAAATTTAGAAAATAATAATAATTCAAAACGAACACCGGAAAAGGAAATCTAATCGGAAAAGCCATCGTCTCCGAATATCACACACAGTAAGGTGTGAGTGCGTGTGGAATGATGATGGAGAGAGAGAAGGAGAGAGAGATAGAGATTGAGAGTGCAATGTACACGAATTGCCTGTTGCTCGGCTTGGATCCGAACATAATCGGGCTCGGCTCGAGCAGCGGGAGCCCACGGGTCGGGCTGTTCCGCCATTCCAACCCTAAGTTGGGCGAACAGCTCTTGTACTTCATCTTGTCATCTCTTCGTGGCCCAATTCAATCCGCCAAGGCACTTTCTCTCCCCGATACTATTTTATTGGAATAATTGGATCCTGTTTTGTTGATACTGTGGTTAAGATGTGCTGCATTTTGGATATTTTTCAGGATTTTGATAAGGTGTGGCCGATTTTTGATTCAGCTCAGTCTAGGGATTTTCGGAAGGTAAAAATATGTTGAAGTTATTGGGTTTGAAGATTGATATGTGCATAATTCAGTTGGTGTTTAATGTGGCCTTCTGTTGGATGGGGACTTTGTAGGTTGTGCAAGGCATAATAAGTGAACTGGAATCACAAGGTGCTTTGCCAAGGAGCAACTCGAGGGTTTCTTCACTTGCAACTTGCTGTGGACCGAGGTAGTTTCGTAGTTTTCATAGACTTAAATCATTTTAGATGGTTGAATGACAAATTAACTGTGTAATGTGACTAACTTTATTGCGATCAAGTTGAATTTTGATTGGCTAATGCTTTGGAGGTGAAGGTTTATAGACCGATGCTATTGAGCTATTATGGTTGCGTCACTAGTTATAGTCTAGGGACCACTTCATAGAATAGTTGTATGCAAATTAAGAACCGTTTGTTAGAGAACTTTGTTTGGAAAGATGGTGAGAATTTGTTATTGTAGATGCAATGATCCACTATTACTCTACAAGCAGCCATTTAAATCTGGATGACTTAATTTACTGAAATGTATTATTGTGGTAAGTTTTTTAAATCTTGGTTAATCAAGAGATTGCAAAAGTTGTCTCTGTTAGGAACATGAAGAGAAGAATCAGTTTCGCTTTGCCTAAATAAGCTGTTGGAGAAGTCGCGCATGCCTAAATAGATCCTGCTTTTTGTTTCCGAGCAATTCTAGAGTGTCATGTAAGCAGATGGAAACTAAGATGTCTTTATCAACTTTTTATGAAAATTCAAACCGCATGCCAGATGTTGGTTCTGGTTTCATTTATTATTGCCGTTTAAGGTTAAACACCTGTGATTGATAGTTACTTTATCCAAAACTCCATTTATCATATGATAATCACAGATTTGTTGAACTGTTGTGGCAACTTTCGCTACATGCTATGAGGGAAGTTCACAGGCGAACATTTTCTGCTGATGTGGCATCAAATCCATTGCCTGCTCCATTGACTGATGTTGCTTTCTCACATGCAGCCACACTACTTCCTGTTACTAAGGTAATTGATTTAAAGAGTTGTGCTGAATTTTTTTTTCCTAATTCAGTTGGATTTTGGATTTAGAAATAATTGCAAAATATAAATATCTTTGTTTTCTATGTGACTATAGTGAATCAAATTTGAAGATGACTTGCATTTATTTTATGGGATCTTTTCTTAGCTTGATATAAAGATTCAGGAAAATCTCACTTTTTCTTGTGCATTATCAATGCCTCTCCAAACAATATTTTGTTTGTAAACAGGCTAGAATAGCCCTTGAAAGAAGAAGGTTCTTGAAAAATGCAGAGACTGCAGTTCAAAGGCAGGCCTTGTGGTCAAATTTGGCACATGAAATGACTGCAGAGTTTCGTGGTCTATGTGCTGAAGAGGTATAATATTTCTTATGGAGAACACAACACTTGGTATGTAATATTTGAGGTGAACCGTTCTGACTCTTCTTTCTGGTTTTCATGTTAGGCATATTTGCAGCAAGAGCTTGAAAAACTACATGATTTGAGAAATAAAGTGAAATTGCAAGGTGAACATTGGGATGAGCTCGTATCTGGTTCTAGTCAGAATGCTCATATGGTTCAAAGAGCTACTTACCTGTGGGATTCTTTGTTATCTCATAAAAGTAAGTATGATTAATCCATGGTGTTGTCAAGTTACTAATATAATATAGTAAAGCAGTAGCTTGAAATCTCATTAATGAAATTAATTTTTTTCTTTCTTTTTCCAGGACACTGAGTTACCATTTTATGTGTTGATGTATGGGCCTGTACATTTCATATATAATTTAAGTTCTTAGAAAGTCTTTCAACTCCTTTTGTTTTCCTACTTAATGTTGATTTTGATAAGAATGCCTCGATGCTTGGTCCAAAGGTATGGAGCTCATAGATGGACAATGATTTCCGAGGCCAACCTGCAGGGTTTTTCTTTTCTCTCTCTTTTGTTCCCCAAAATGTTTCTTGAGTTCACAAATCAAGAGATTTTAGTCACACGTATTTGTTATATTATCTCTAGTGAGCACAGAGCAATTGTCTTGTTAAAAGTACTACCTTGAATTGAAAATGGATGATGAAAAAGTGCTTTTCTTTATTTCATCTCATGTATTATACGAAAGGTGATACATGTATGGTGTTGTATAGGTCAACATGAAGTTCTTGCTTCGGGCCCAATCGAGGATCTTATAGCTCATCGTGAACATAGGTAATATCCCTAACTTGATTGTGGGTTATACTGAGTCTATCGCTCCGCCTCCATTTATGCTTGACTTCATGTCCAGGTATCGAATCTCTGGTTCATCTTTGCTAGCAGCGATGGAAAGTTCTTTAGTTCTATCTACTAATTCAACTCCTCATAACTTAGATAATGAGGAAACTGAAGGTTCAAAAGTAGATGTTATCAAAGAGAGCAGAAGTATCTTGGATTCTTCTCATGGGAGTGAAGAAAAAATTTCTCTAGTTGATGAGAGAAACACAAGAGCACAGCCTACAGTTGATATAGCAGAAGTCTTGCGACGTTGGACTCATGCCTTGCAGCGAATTCATAAGCAATCACTCCAACTAGTATGATCTTTATGCAGAACCAGATGTTTCACTCCCTTGTTTGTGTGTGTGGTCTTTGGTTTTGATGTGAGCTAATGGAAAATAATGCAATTCATTCATAGTGTATGGTCAGGATACATGGTACAATTAAATAGCTACACAAGGAATTATTTTGGGTGAAGAAAATCCTAGAAATGATGACAACTAAACAACTATTCCAAGAAGGTAAATCAAATCTAACTAAATCATATCAAATCTAATGACTCTAATTTAGGCCAGTCTCTTCTAATTGAATCAATATCTTAAACAGCTATCACTTATGATTAGGTCTGGTTGTGGCCCAGTGATAAACTTCAACTTCAGATAGTTTATGAATTTTCATGGCATATTTTTGAGGCAGGACTTATAAAGAATATTGCCAGAATAAGATTTATTGGATAAATTGATATTGTGACGGTTGGCTCTAAAACCTGAGCTTCTATGTGTAGCTTAAGTATCAGAAAATTTGCATCAAAATGAAATTCTCATTTACTCTTGACTCACAAATTGTACTTGGCTTGATTATAATACTTCATTATCATGAACATCACATTGCTTCAACATCATTGATTTGCAGGAGTTGTTAACTTGTTGTACTTACTTATAGATAGTAATTGTTGGACATTCATCTGTGCGTATCTATGTTTTAGTTAGAAAACAGATTTGGACTTAAAAGAAATAACTATAACCAAATTAAAGAGGACAAAATTTGGGAAACATAAGCATGTTAATTTCAGTGGAGTGATAAATAGTGGACTGGCAATTATTTTTAAGGGGCAAAACATGGGTTGGTGGAAATTTACGATTCTGTTTAGATGTTCTCTGTGTATGCAAAGTGGAGGCTGTTTTAATATTTCAACTAAAAGAGACCAGGTGGTTACTGGGGGGAATCTCTTCTATGAAGATTCATGACAGCATGATATATTTGTAGCACATCCAAAAATTCAATTTTTTGAGGAAATTGTCCTTTAATGTTATGTTGCTTATGAAAATATTATCTGCTATCATTTATAGTATCCTAAATATTACTACTGGCAACAGGCTGATGTTATTCATATGATTGTGACATTTCCTTTATAATTTTGTTGTAGACAAAAGCCAATGATGGAGAAGGTCCAGATCTCATAAGAAGCGTGCACGATGGTGTTACTAGCAGTCATGCAGAGTCTTTGGCTGAAACACTTTCTGAACACCATCAGCACCTAAACAACATACAGGTAATGATGATATCACCAACCTGCTAGATATATTTACTGTGCATAATTACTATCTTGTTCAGGGTGCAAGTTGATAATGGAAAGTTACACTGCTGGCTGAACTAAGTTAAATCGGTCAACCATTGTTCTATCGTTACCTCTTATTTCAGCCCAGATCCATGTTCAGAACCTTTTGTCATGAAAGTGACTGTTATATGCAGGTGCTCATTAATCAACTAAAGGATGTCGCTCCAACTATACAAAACTCAATCTCAGAGCTTACGGATGAAGTGAATAGCCTATCATCCGATCTCCCTCCTACTATGAAGCTTAGGCCCGGCTCTCCTATCCAGACACATAGTAGTAGAAGAGCGTTGGTGTGTTCAATATTCATTTTCAGAATAGTTTTCTAGTTATTAAGGTCTTTTGATCTGACCTTTCTAAACCTGCTCCTGCAAAATGGATATATGTTTATAATGTACAGGAAAGTGGTAACAATGATGCTGTTGAAGTGACCTCAAGACTGTCATCTGTTCAGCTTGAAAAGGTATCAACTAGCCCCCCGACTTTAAAACTGCCACCACTATTTAGTTCGACCCCTAATTCTTCTGGGAAAGGTGGAAACATGCATAAGCGACAGACACTGGCCCAAAGCAATCTGATAGAGACAATTACAGATAAAAAGTCTCTAGAGCAACCCCCATCAAACAGCCATCTGAATAATCAATATGGTTTGTGATGCCCCCCCTCTCTCTCCCCCCTCCCCCCCATCAACTCCCTCTTCCCATGATACATACATATGTCTGTCGATTGATGCTTATGTTCTATTCTTAATGCAGATGAAGATATTAACTTTCTGAAAAGCTTGAAGAGATCTGTTAGAGAAGCTGCTCTTTCATCTCGATTGTCCAATTTAGGGTCTTCTCAAGACAGTCATTCTGATGATAGCTCTGAGCACTTCTTCGTTCCACATTCAAGGACAGGGTTTTCTCATCTTGGCCGGGATAAAAGGCATGATTCACTGAGTAGACAATCATTCACGTGTCATGAAGATTCTTCCTTGCTCCAATTCCACGCTAATGATATCCATCCAGTGAGCAAGTATAGTGGGCCAGAATACATGTCAAATGATTTGGATTCACTTGACAGATATGATGGTGTGAATGAGTTTCTCTCTGCAGTTGGATCAAATTCGCCAGTTTCTGATGCGTATAGGTCATTCGTCGACATTGATGAAGCTGACGATCAAATTTTCTCACCTCCTTTGTTGTTAGATGCAGCAATTTTGGCAGATTCTTATGAGGATTTACTAGGTATCAAATCACTGTCAATCATGAATATTTACCCATTGAATAGTTTCCAATTTATGTGTTATGCTTGATACAAGAATCTATGTTATTTCTCAGTTAAACATTTAACTGTTGCTTGATATTTCAGTTTAGTCCAGACAGTTTGAACATCAACTGTATTTTTTGGCTTTTAGCTCAGTGGTGTAATCTGTTAAGCATGTATAAGGATCCTCAGTAGTTAACTCCATACTCTCTTGGACTATGTCTGGATGGCATTTGGGGCTTCTCTAGGGGGGGAATTTTGAAAAAGGTTGGTGTGTGGAAATAACTGTATAGGAAAACGTGAATGTGTTGGGTTGTGTTTTGAGCGAAGGGATGGGGAAGGTATGGCTTTTGAGCGAAGCCATCCAAACATTGTCATGTATTTTGACCCGATTGTATAGAATAGAAGTGGAACTGTCTTTGCTCGATGCAGCATTTTGTGGTATCTGCATTTGGATGGGGTTAGAGCTTTTTGTGGTTCAAGAATTTATATGGAATGGGGGCTGGAGCTTGTCTTGCTCGATGCAGATTCTGTCTTTGCTGGTGAAATTGAGAAGTGAATAAAATTCCCTCTTTATCCCTGTGTTATTGCTGCACTTTTTATTCCCAAACTTTTTATCCCTGTGAATAAAGTTTTAAAGCTGATGTTATACCCGCCCTTTTCTTTCTGGGTTCATGCGTGTTTAATGTTGGTGACAGGTCTAATTTTTCTTCTGTTATTTTTTTCTTTTTATCATATATTTTTCTTAGAACTGCAGCCGCTTCAGTTCGCATCAATCTTTAGCTATTATTTCACTTTCCCTTTTCTTTTGCTGCAAGGTTTTTCACCATAAATGGAGTCTTTAATCTCTCATACGGATATATGATCAAAATTTCTTGTCATTTTATATTGCAGCACCGTTATCAGACACTGAAACAGCATTGTTGGAGCATTGAAGTTTCAACTTCATCCAGCTTGCTATTCTAGCTTCAAGAGATTTTGATATGGTGGAATACCTCTTGTTGTTTCTCGCTCATATTTGCTACCTTGATGTGATGGTAGTATGATTTTGTCTGCTCCTGTTCTGTCGCATATATGTAGTCTATTTTTTGTGACCCGAGAAGATTACTGATTTGGCTTGATGTATACTGGAATTTTAAAGTGGCCTGGGAAATTGAATATTCACTTTCTGGGAATATTTATGGCTTACTTTTAGTTTACTGAAAGCCCTTCTCATTTTTTTTTCAGAAGGAAATAAATGACGTATCCTGACGTTACATCTATGGTATTAATGGTGTGTGACAAAGATTCTTTTGGTGAATAGTGTTACTTCCTTAATTTATAAGATCCATGATAACTTACCAATTCATACACGCTTTTGGTCTATGACATTTAGAACACTTGATGATTGTTGAGTGAGCAATAGTAGAAGCTCATGTTTAAAGTTTGCTTCCATTTTGCAGCGCTTGTTTTGCATAGTGATTCTAATGGAAATCATGTTATCAACGTGCCTTATATGAACAATTTGTAGCTTTTAGTTTGTAGTTCGTAGTATATATATTCCAGAACCAGTCAATGAGGCCGTGTTGCTGTGATTTGCAGGGTACAGACTCGGAAGGCATGTTGGGAAAATTGGTTCGTAAGCATCTGTCTTGTATTCATTTAAAACAAGCTAATTCCTTATTTTAATAGACTTGTTAGTATTGTTAGCTTCTCATCATTTAATTAGTATTTTTTTGGTTCACTGCATCATACAGATTTTCTCAAGTGGTATATATGTAATGCACTTGGTGAATAAATTTGATTGATTCATTTTGTTGAGTTGAAATAATGCACAGAATTTAAAGGAACTTGTGATTTACATTCTTAGTTGTCATTCACATTTTCATAGGTACCGTACCCAATAACAAGTTATGCACAATGTTATGGTCTTCCAGAGGTGCGTATATATAATTCAGTCTCTCTTGTACCTGCCATTATTCTCCGTCTATATAGTAATCGCCTTTCTCTGCAATGCTTTTGTATTCAATATATCGATCTTTTCATTTCGTTGTTTTTCTTCCACATGCGAACTTTAGTAATCCTCCATGATATAATTCTCTACTACCTACGATAGCCATGCATTTAGATCAAGTGATTGTAGTCTTTGCAGAAAGTGATTTCCTGCTGCAATTTACGTTATGAATCACATGCTATTTCATCCAAACATACTTTCAACGAGTTCAGTTTGAAACGGTTTAGTTGCTCCGATCCGAACTTACAGAATCTTGAGATGTATAGGAAAGATATTTGCAACTGCATGAAAGCAGTTTTATTGGTGTCTAAACAAGAACCATTCATATTTTATCTTGACCAGGTTACCAGCAGATGAGGGAGTTGATTTTGACTCATAATTCATTTGTGTGAACAATGTTATCTGTATTTGTTGACAGCTATTTATGGAGGGCTCAGATTTTAGTTGTCTAGCCTCCCTTTTCATCTCAGCCCTTAGATTTGCCATATCAATGAGGAAATGTAGATTTCTGTACTTGCTAATGAGGATTGGATTCAAATAGTGTAATTTCTACTTGCTTTTAATGAGCTCTAGATACTTGCTCCCCCCCGACCACAATACACTATTTGATATAAAAGATTCTTTATTTTTTTTTACCACAAATGATAGTTTTGCCACAAATCTTGAAAATTTGACAAATTTACCCTTATGATGAAAGTCAGAAATCACCACGCACTCAATGATTTACACGATTTTCGTAATCACTGCGTACTCAATGACTTGCACGATTTTCACGACTTTTTTCAGAAGGGTAATTTTGTCAATTTTTTTGATTTGTGATAGAAAAAATACAAAACTATCTTTGGTGGTGGTAAAGTAATACACTGTTTGATTTTGTATTATTTTGTTGTTGTTAATTATACGTTGTTTTTATGCCACGTGATATTGATGATGTTCATCAGCATGCTCATTAAATAGGTGTAATTGAGTTGAGTTGACTCGTGAGTTGAATCAAGATTAATTAGGAAAAAAATTAAATGGGCTCAAGCTCACTAGCCAATTTGCTAGGATTGTGACATTATTATTTTGACTTTATGTATATAATTATTATAACACGTCTCATGCTATTTATTAAATCATTATCAAGTTCTTTCGAGCTATAACACGTTAAATAATTTAGTAGATTTGAAATCGAAGTCAGACATTAGATTGACTCAACTTGTTTTAATTACACATATATCCAAGCTACAAAATGTTTATTGAAATGGCAAGTGTTCACAATTGTTTATTATATATTTTGGTAATTTATTATATCACAGTAGAATGATCACATCATTTACGGTTATTAAGAATTAGTAGAATTATTCGTTTATTGATAAAATTGTTTTTAGTTCTGATGTAAACAACTATATTATAAAACAAACTGATGATTATTGTAAATTTATCTAAAATTTTGATTTGTTCGAAGTAGTATGTAACATGCCAAATGTTCTGACGTCCTCAATGATTTCGATTATAATTTATGTTATTTTGGTTTTTAATTTTTGTTAATGAAATTAAAGATTGAATTCTAATTAAGTTTTTCAGAATAAGTTTCTGGAATTCAAATGATATTGGATATGTCAGTTTGGAACTTTGGATCCACTTGTTAACTTCCTCCATTTAAAATAACGGTTGTTTAAACTATTTAAAAAAAATAAAATGAAATCATATAATATGTAAGATTATGGATATCAAATGATTATATCAAACATTTAATTAACATAATTAACGCTCGTTCAATCTCATTTAAGTATCATTTTAGTGTTTAATATCGTTTCCAACTTCTTTTTTTTTTTTTTTTTAACTTCAACTTTATTCTAAGATTATACCTATAACCTATCATTTATAAGAATGTGCTCAAATTTCAACTTAAATGTGAATTTTAGCTAAAATTTAAAAATGTGTTAGAAACCCTATTTCTAAAATTAATTTAATTGTCTTTTAAAATTTTGGATCATCAATTCCTTGATTATTTAAACGTTATATTGATCTATTCTTTTCTTTTTTTCGGTGACACTTAAAATGATATACATTATTAAAATTGCTTAACTCTATTGTCTGCAACATTTTTATTTATGAGTTATGGGAGTGGAGGAGGAAGAGTCAATATAGACTAGAAAATTTTGGATGATTCAAATTTGAACACAGATCGATTTAAGTCAACAATTTTTTTAAAGATGAGGATACCGTTTGAACTAAAAGACTCGTGGTGATCATCCACAACAGATCAACAATGAAATATTATGCTAAACAACTAAAATTTATCATTTGAGGCAGTCTCATGTATTTGAAAATAGATACAAAAACACATATGAGATCATCTCACAAATTACAAATATAATATTGTGAGATGAAGTCACCAACCTTAAAATTAAGGTTTGTAAATGCAATTAAAAAATTGACTTGTCAACTTATAATCCCTCAAAACTTGAAATATGCTAATATAATATGATATCAAAAAAAGTGACTTTTAATCGAAGTACATATAAAAAATTAAGTAAACGATTGCCTGCATTTTTTTATTGGAATTTTCATAATTCTTGAGGTCCATTTCATAATTTAGTTAAGGTATAATAGTCTTTTCTAACACAAAATGAAATAAAATTAATTTTTCTACAATAATATATAGTTTTATTACTTTTTCAATATAATTTGTGTGAAAAGTCTAAAATACTCCAAGCATCACATGCGTCTGTACAAGATTGTCAACTAATATGGTAATAAATATTGTTTATATCTTATCAATAAAAATAAAATTATCATTATATTATATTTATGCTAAATTTTCTTTTTATCTATTTTGATAGAAAAATAATTGAGTATCCTAATTAAAGTGGAAATAGTTATGATCCCTAACGTTGAGGGTGATAGATATTATTTATCCAAAACAATATTAAATAAAGAAAAAAAATCAAGAATTCAGCGAAGCCAAACACGGCATACGAGTACAGCTCCACAACCCATCATCAAGAACCACCCCCAACAAAATTCACTCTCTTTATTTTCCTTTTCCCTCTTAAACCCATCGCAAATCACACTCTTTTGCTTTCTCTCTCTACTTTCTGTCACTCGGGGGATTATTTCAAGATTTCTGCTTCTAAAGACTCAATCTTTTTGCCCCCCTTTGATTTGCTTGCTTTATTTTCCCAACGAAAAATTACAGAAGCTGTGCGCTTGGTTTTTCGTCAATGGCCCACAAATTTTGCGCTGAAGTGGTGTTGAGTTCAGTGATTCACTGTTTTGATGCTTTTTTATAAGTGATTGTTGATGAGTAATGTTGGCTGGGGTTTCTAGATCGCGCCCAGATCTTGAAACTTCCTGATCTGGTTGAATATTTTGGAATTTTTGTGAAATTTCGACAAAAGGGGAATACGAGGTGAGTTTGGAATTGTAGTATTTTAATCTGTAATTTCTTTATTGGGTAATTTGAGTATGTGTAAGTTTAATTTTTGGGATCTCAGTTTGATTAATTCTTAACTGTTGTAGTTAATTTTAGTTTCTACTAGATTCTTACATCTGGGATTTTCACGAACTGTTTGTTAGTAGTGGTGATTGTTTAGATGAGTGGTATTTGCAGTTTTTATGGAAAGGAAGTGGATAATTTTATTCTATGGTAACTTGCTATCTTTGTGGTTTGGGCTTTTTCTCATTTGATTTTTATTTAATTGTATGTTTATTAAGCAGACAAGATTACCTTGACTGGTGAGAGCTTTTGGTGGTGGAGAATATCGAGTGCAACGTGGAGTCGTTTCTCCATGAATTTACGGATTGAATAGACAATAGAAACCATTTATTGTGGTTTTGAAGGATTGAGATTGATTAGTAACAGCTGTTGAGTTCACTTGAATAATCAGTGATGATCTCAAAGATTTTCAATAAGCTTCCTCGGAAACAAACGAAGTTAGTGGATAACCGCGATGGGGGATCCTCTGCTTACCCTTCGAATGCCTTGACTGCTTCAAGAAATGCAGGTTCCCGGTCGGGCAATTCGAATAATGCAGTTGATTCAGGGATCAATTCAGCCTCTAACCTCGGTCCAAGTCATGGAAATAAATTCCAAGACCAGGGCATTACAAGGTTAAACGGAAATGTAGGATATGTACCGTATGAGGCTCTCCCTAGCTTTAAGGATGTCCCGAATTCCGAGAGGCAAAACTTGTTTATCAAAAAGTTGAATATGTGTTGTGTGCTATTCGACTTCACTGACCCCGCCAAGAATCTGAAAGAAAAGGACATCAAAAGGCAGACGTTGGTGGAGCTCGTCGACTATGTCGGTTCAGCAAACGGGAAATTCTCGGAAGTTGTTATGCAAGAGATTGTAAAAATGGTGTCCATAAATTTGTTCCGTACACTCTCTACGCAGCCTCGTGAGAACAGAGCCTTGGAAGGCTTTGATATGGACGATGAGGAGCCCTTGATGGATCCTGCGTGGCCTCATTTGCAAGTCGTCTATGAATTTCTCCTAAGATTCGTCGCTTCACCAGAGACAGATGCAAAGCTAGCAAAGCGCTACGTTGATCACTCTTTTGTTCTTAGATTAATAGATCTTTTCGACTCGGAAGATCCCAGAGAAAGGGACTACTTAAAGACTGTCCTGCACCGCATGTACGGAAAGTTCATGGTTCATCGTCCCTTCATTAGGAAAGCGATCAATAACACATTCTACCAATTCATGTTTGAAATGGAGAAGCACAATGGGATCGCCGAGCTGTTGGAAATTCTGGGTAGCATTATAAACGGCTTTGCATTGCCTTTGAAAGAAGAACACAAACTTTTCCTTGTTCGGGCGCTCATTCCACTTCACAGACCGAAGTGCATCCCCATGTACCATCAGCAGCTATCTTATTGCATAACACAATTTGTCGAGAAGGACTGCAAACTTGCTGATACGGTCATAAGAGGCCTACTCAAATATTGGCCAATCACTAACAGTTCGAAGGAGGTGATGTTCTTGGGTGAGCTAGAGGAAGTGTTGGAAGCAACTCAGCCTCCAGAGTTCCAGCGTTGTATGGTTCCTTTGTTCCGACAGATTAGTCGTTGCTTGAGCAGTTTGCATTTTCAGGTTGGTCTTGCGACAGAAGACCCCTTTCGATTTTATTCTTATTATAGTTGTTTCAATGTGTTGTGAGATGATGTTCGTTTGTGCCATTTTTGGTATTTCTTTTTGCATTCATCTGATTTGTGTAGACATCCTTCCCAGTTTTAACCAAGGATAAAAATTTCGCTAAAATTTAGCTTTCAAAATCGAAATTTCCACCGAAATATCGAAATTTTTATCCTTGGTTTTTAACACTAATAAATGCTGATCTTGAGAGTCTTCTTTTGCAGCAATATCCTAGATTTAGATTGATACTGAAATATCTAATGTTTTCGTGGCATTTAATTTTCAATGAATGTGTGTTATTTGTCAGAGTATAGACGATATATAGTGTTTAAGAGAATACGGTGGTAAGAAATGGTTCCAATTTGTCTTTTTTTAATTGTTCCTAATTTCCGTTATTCATATCTATATCGAATTATCCAATTGGCTGAGCTTCTACATTTGTCCAAAAGTCCAAATGAATTCAACTGCTTAATCTCTTTTCACATCTTTGTTGGCTGCATTATTTTACGTTTTCTTACATTGCTTTACTTGCAATCCGACAATTGAAAAGTCGAGACTTTTTCGCCTTTTGGATTATACTCGTTTGTCTGGTTTGAGTTGATTGCTAGAAAGCATATGTAGATTCAAATTGACTACGCATTTTTATTCTTTGCTCCTCTCTGAAAATTATCTCGCGTCTTTAATGCTTTGTTTGCATGAATTAAACACTTTTTTTTTTTTTTTACTATATCTTGAAGCAATTGCTTTACTAATTGAGTGTTTCTATATTTACGTTTTCTTGAGCTGTCGAAAGTCATGATTTCTGGGAAACAATTGCATCTGATTTTCTGTGTGCTTCTCCATTATTGCAAAATGCGATTCCATATGTTAAGAATGTTATTTAACTCTCGTTTCGACAGGTGGCGGAAAGGGCTCTCTTTCTATGGAACAACGACCACATCGAGAATCTAATCAAGCAAAACCGCAAAGTCATCTTGCCGATCATCTTCCCTTCATTGGAGAGGAACGCAAGAAGCCACTGGAATCAGGCGGTGCAAAGCTTGACACTGAATGTCCGTAAAATCTTCTCAGATGCCGATCCAGATCTCTTCGAGGAGTGTTTGCTCAAATTCCAAGAAGACGAAGCCCACAAAGAAGAAACCCTAAAGAAACGGGAAGCAACGTGGAAACAACTGGAGGAAATAGCCACCGTAAAAGCTACTAGCAACGAGCCCGTGCTCGTTCCTGTTCAGACAAGAACCAAGACACCTTCCAGCTAGGCCTCTCGTGTTTTCTCGATTACTTGTTCTTTGCAGAAGATTCATTCATAGAGAATGGCCCTTTTTCACAGTGCCATTCTACAGATTATTCAGAGGAGCTAATTGCTCCATTGATAGCTTGTATATCAAACCCAGGCAAATTTTCTGCTTCAGTAAATTGAGAAGGTTCTGCTTATAATTTAACAGTTGAATTTTTATTTATTTTTTATTTTTTATGATTTAGGAGGATGGATCATTTTCATATATATATATATATATATATATATATATATTAGAAAGCTTCTTCAATGTTATAAATCAATGGCTAGAATGACTTCATTACTTTGCATTCCTACAACTAAAGCGCAACACTTGTCTTTTTTTTTGTTTTTTTAAGGACATTTGAAAAATTGGTCCAAGTAACCATTAATCAATGGTATTTTTGGTCCCATTTGAATCTTTTTTTTTTTTATTTTATTTTATTTTATTGTAATTGCAACTAAAGCACAACACCTGTGGGGTTTTTTTTTTTTTTTAAAGGACATTTGAAAAATTTGTCCAAGTAACCATTAATCAATCAATGGTATTTTTGGTCCCATTTGAACCATTTTTTTATTTTTATATTTTAGTGTAATTGCGGTTTAATAACTTTTAAAATGCTGCATAGTTAGCCATATAGGACTTTGAATCAACAATTTCTTTCATATTTGTTTACACATGCGACTTCCTTGAGCTGTTTGAATCTATTTTTCGATCCTTGTTAAATGATGTGTAGCTCAAATGTTATGTTAGGAACCACTTATCATATAGATTCAAACGTGAATCAACTTAATAATCGAATACCACATCTATAAAAAGGTCGGGAAGTGGATTTATGCAACTCATGTGAGTTGCACGTGAAGAAAATTCGGGAATGAAATTGTTGAAGCTTGATAGTCACAAAATAAATTTTACACTTTCCTCAATCTTTTTTTAGGTACATAGGTATATTAATAGTGATATAAATCAGTGTACAAAAAGACATTTTTCATGAATTTCAAATACAAAATATTACCCATCTCACAAAGATGATCCGTTTCTTATTTATTATATTAATTAAGAAATGTAATTAATATACTTTAAAATTTCCATCATACCCTCATCTAATATTCTCATTTTGAAGGATGGTAAATATGAATAGTTAATTTCAGAGTATAACTAAATAATGTCTATTAATAAAAATAGCATTAAACATGATTTTTAATAAAAAAAAAAAAAGTAGAGTATAATTTTGTAACAATATATATTTTTTTTCTTTTTAAAATTTAAAGCCGCCAAGCACACAAATCAAGGATGAAAATTTTGGTTTTGATGGAAATATCGGTATTTTAGTTTTACGGAAATATCGTAGAAATATTGCTATGGGTGGAAATATCAATATAGATATTTATCGATATTTTACCGATTTTTCTATAATTTGTCTCATTAATCCATCAATATCGAAATTGATACTGATATTTATCGATATTTCACAGATATTTATTGATATTTCACCTATTTTTCTATAATTTGTATTATGAAGCCACCGATATCGAATTCGATACCGATATTTATCGATATTTTACTGATATTTTGACAAAATATCTCATGAAAAAATGAAAATATCAGAAACATATCAATTGCACCTCATTTTTGTATCGATCACATGAAAAAATGAAAAAATTATAAAATATCCGAAAATATCGGAAATATTGGATATTTCCGGATATTTTCATCGTGACAAAAAAACAAGCACAATGAAAGAGAAAAAAAATCAGTGGCAAAGTCAAAATTGGACAACTTTATTTTGCCGAATCATCGTATCAAAATCAAACGAAGTGAAGTTCCCTTTATTGTTGTTTCTGTACCATCGCAACGAACAATATATATATTGCTTCATTTCACTTTCCTTCACCTACTTCTTGCTTGCAATCTGAAGAGAGAGAAAGAGAAGTTCTTGTTAGGTGAGCTTGATTTCTTCCTTTGATCTTCTTCTAATCCGCGTTTTGATCTGCTACTTTTTATTGTCTGAATCGGGCTTTTGGAAATTGGGTTGATTATTTTTTTAATTGTTAAATTTTTGTTGCTAGTTAATTATGAGCTCAATTTAGCAGAAATCAGCTTGGATTTAATTTCGTAGCGTTTTGAATCAGAATTGAATTTCTGTCAGTGATGAAGATTTAGCAAATTGGGTTTTTATTAGTTGCTATTTTGCTGTGCAGATCGCTAGGGTATTTTATTAATTGAGTAATTTTAGCTTCTGAAATGTCGGGTGAATGGCATTGCGAAAAACGGCCTTTTGCGAAGAATGAATCTTTTGCAAAAGACAATGCTAATGAGCAGGAATCTGGGTGCCTTTCTATTGTTGTTCTTGGTGCATCTGGTGATCTTGCTAAGAAGAAGACATTTCCTGCTCTTTTTAACCTTTATCGACAGGTTTAATTCGAAATATTAGATAATCGTTTGTTTGAAACATTGCTTGCTCTTAGAATGGAGTTAATTGGACTTAATTTTGATGTTTAGGGATTTTTGCAATCCAATGAAGTTCACATATTCGGATATGCAAGAACGAAGATCTCTGATGAAGAGTTGAGGGATCGGATCAAAGGGTAAGGTCTCGTTGTTATTAGCAGAAGCTAAGGTTATGTTTTGGATTGATTTTGTGTAATTAACTGATATAGGTATCTTCCCCAAGGGAAGGATGTGACAGACGATGTGTCGAGTTTTCTTCAGTTGGTTAGTGATTGCTCGTTTGATGTATTATGTATTGCGTAACTGTGAAGAATGATGTATGCATAGCATGGTCGAACATTTATTTGACATTGCAGATTAAGTATGTGAGTGGTTCTTATGATTCACCGGAAGGGTTTCAAGCACTAGACAAGGCGATATCCGAGCACGAAGTGTTGAAGAACAGTACAGAAGGATCGTCTTGCAGACTTTTCTACCTTGCACTTCCTCCGACTGTGTACCCACCTGTCTGCAAAATGATCAAGAATTATTGCATGAATAAATGTATGTATTGTTTTGGCTGTGTTTGTTTCTAGTTTCATGAGTCGGGATTTGGGATTTAAAAAATCCGAAATCCTGTTTGTTTAGGGTTTAGAAGAAGGATTATGAAATCTATCAAAATTCTACTCTATTTAAATTTAAAAAAAAAAACACAATAATCAACTCTACACTCTGATGTATTAATATACAAATTTCAATACACACTTAAATTTCTACTATTACATTAACTAACAATATAACATTACACTATAACATTTTTTCCAACATTGATTTGACATTTTCAATACTAATCATGCTCTATTAAACAAACACATATTTTAACTACTCACCTTTATTTTCAGACTTTTTAATCCTTGTTCTAACAACCTCATAGTCTACTGTCGTTGAGTTGCAGTCATAGTTTTCTAATGCAGACTAGGATTGAGATTTATGTTGGCGTTTCATGTGCTGTGTATGTAAGAACACTTTTTGTAATTCCTTGGTGTAATTATTTTCAGCTGATCTTGGTGGATGGACTCGTATTGTTGTCGAGAAGCCATTTGGAAAGGATTTGGCATCGGCTGAGGAACTGAGCTCCCAAATCGGAGAATTATTTGAAGAACCCCAGATTTATCGTATAGATCATTATCTGGGAAAGGAGTTGGTGCAGAACTTGGTAAATTTTCGATTTTTCGTGCAATTTTCTGATGCTATCTTAGTTGAATTGTTTGGTATAGAAATTCATTTCCATATCTCGTGAATATTGCAGTTGGTGCTTCGATTTGCAAATCGCTTGTTTTTGCCTCTCTGGAATCGTGATAACATTGCTAATGTACAGGTGGGTTGTTTGAGTTTAAAATAACAAGAAATCGCTTTTTTTTTTTTAATGGCTTAGAGAATGATTGCAAATTTGACTTTGCTTTGCACAGATTGTGTTTAGAGAAGATTTTGGAACTGAGGGTCGTGGTGGATATTTCGATCAGTATGGGTATGCCGTCTATTTACTTCTAAGTGTAAATAAATCTCGTTTTTCAACTTGCGAGACGTGTATTGTACTTTATATAGAATGGTTTAAGAAACAGCAAATTCTTCGTTAACTTTATATTAGCCGGAGATCGAAGAACTTGTATTTATTTATTTCTGTTTTCTTGACTTTGCAGAATTATCCGAGACATTATCCAGAATCACCTATTGCAGGTGATCATTATTAACCATGCTTTATTTTATGTACATAAGTCGATTTTCAATTAATACCCTTCTTTTTGCCTAAAAACATTGACAAATCAACATGATGAAATCTGCAGGTTCTTTGTCTTGTTGCGATGGAGAAGCCCGTTTCCCTGTCGCCTGAGTATATTCGAGACGAGAAAGTCAAGGTATCTATAGGATTTGTTCTTCTCTCTTGTATTCAATGAGTCTTTGGTCTTTTTGTGCAAAAACCCTCAAAGACGGGATTTTAATCGACCACTTCTAATTACGTTGGGTGTCAGGTTCTTCAATCAGTCGTTCCAATCAAAGACGAAGAGGTTGTGCTCGGACAATATCAAGGCTACAAGGACGATGAAACGGTTCCAGACAATTCAAACACTCCTACTTTTGCAACGATGGTTCTACGTATACATAATGAAAGATGGGAAGGTAACCACAAATTATTCACATCTCTAACTTTCTTTATATATATAGTTTCGGAGCGAACTCATTGAACCCGAATTGAGAAATTCTGAGTGCGTGCACAAATGACAACGAGTGACTTCTTGTAGGTGTGCCGTTTATACTCAAGGCCGGAAAAGCTTTAAATTCAAGAAAAGCGGAAATACGGGTTCAATTCAAGGACGTTCCTGGCGACATCTTTAAATGTAAGTATCGAAATTTTTAAGTTGTGTTTTCTAAATGAATAGATGTGATGGAACTTATGTGCTATATAGGTTCAAAGCAAGGAAGGAATGAATTTGTTATTCGTCTTCAACCTTTGGAGGCCATATACATGAAGCTAACAGTAAGTTTATCCCAATAGTTTATTTTCCTAGAGCTTCTCGATTTTAGATAACTTACTTTCTTCTGTCTCGTGCAGGTGAAGCAGCCCGGGTTGGAAATGTCGACTGCTCATAGTGAACTAGACTTGTCATATAGGCAACGTTATCAAGGGGTTGTCATCCCTGAGGCTTATGAACGTCTAATTCTCGACACGTATGCCTATCTAATCTATACCCAATGGATATTCTTAGATACCGTTTTTCTTTAGGGTTAATTTAAAAAATCAACCTGAAGTATGACATTATGTGATTACTTTTCCAGCCAAAATCGAATTTGATTTCCCGATTATTTTAACCAAAATACATGAATTTCAAAACCAAACAAAAATCTAAAGTCATTTTTTTGATTTCCATTCAATTCAAACTCAATTTGAGGAAAAAAATTGAACAGAAGTTTCAATTTTGGCCGGAAAAATGACCTGAAAATGTCTCGAGGTTGCAAAATTTTAAAAAAATCATGAACTTAAGGTGCAATCGAAAAAACAACAAAGTTGAGATTGCAAATTGAAAAAATGTAATAATTCAGCTTCGTTTTTTATAATAACCCTTTTCTTTATTAATCATGAGATTTGTGTTTTTATTTACAGGATCAAAGGTGATCAACAACATTTCGTTCGCAGAGACGAGTTGAAGGTAGACACTAAATACTCATTATATTTCGTATAGATATAAAAAAACGTTCGAACTCTTATACAAATTTGGAAACTCTATCGAGCGTATCTATAACTATCAAGCCAATCTTCAGGCTGCTTGGGAGATCTTTACACCGATTCTGCACCGAATAGATAAAGGCGAGTTTAAGTCACTTCCGTACAAGCCAGGCAGTCGAGGCCCCGCTCAAGCAGACGAGCTGTTGGAAAGGGCAGGTTACGTCCAAACACACGGATATATATGGATCCCTCCGACTTTATGATCGAGTTTTTCAGGTCACTTTTCGATCCATCCACTTTGTATTATTATGATGTTAGCTTGCGAGCTTTCGAGGCCAAGACAAGCCTTGAGGCGACGTGAGTGTGAGAAATGCGTGACGATTGGTGTATCGAAGCTTGTATCGTATCTTATAACCTTTTCTTTTGAGCACAATAAAAGAATCTTGGTTGATGCTATGTTTTGCTGTTGAGCTAATAAGTGTAGAAATGATCATACACATATTGGCAACGTTTTAGTTTGCATTTGTGAAACAATTTTCAGAATTTATTGTTTGCTACAAAATGCATGATTTTCCCGTTATGATTGTTATATATCGGTCTCATGAATTATGGGCTGTGGATTGACTCGATTGACGAAATTTGATATGTAATACAATTTTACAAGAGTCATGCTTTTGTCTCAAAACATAATGAGCTCCAAACTAATGAAAACCCAATAATGGTTTGAAAACACTTACTAGATTCATTCTCAACCTATTAATATTTTTGTTCAAAAATAAACTATTATAATTTTACTTGTTTATTATTACATTCAAGGTAATTGAAAAAACTAAATTCTATTTTAAACAGAAAGCTAAATAAAAATGCTTTAAAAAATAAAATTTGAATATAAAACCGAAATTGGAAAAAAATAAATAAATAGCATCAGCATACTCCAAGTAAGATGAGAAATATCAATATTTATTAGTCATCTTTCTGTCCAATATTTACATGTGTTTGTATAAATATATTTATATTTTTTACTAACAAAAAAAAGTACTGCATTTGATGCATATATATGACATTTCAAATCCTTTGACAAAAGGTTTGTAAGGTTTGAATTCAGAATTCCTGTATAACAAAAGGTTTGGTTATAATAATATTATGCTTAATATACATAAATCTAAGTCATTTATATAAATAATAAAATAGATTTAAATGTTATAAATTCACTAAGTTAGATTGAGTTGTACCGAGCTCAGGCTCTAAGTTTTTAATTAAAATTAAAGACTAACAATATTTCACATCATTTTATTCAAATATATGTTATATCATTTTCACATATATACAGTTCAAGTTATATATCGAGCCTTTCAATTATTAAATTAATTGAGGGGTAAAGTGGTAATATGAGAGTATCGACCGTTGGAGTAAGCGCACGTGAGTGTCACGTGTGCACTCCGAAATAACCGCTGTGATAGTGGTCTACAGCCTCGACGATCCCGCCTTAACTTCCCACTCTCAAATCTATATCTATACACCGAGATCATAATTATAATTCTCTCTCTAGATCTCCACTTCATTATCAATTATCATGGCCAAAATTAAGATAGGAATCAACGGTAATTGTTCGTTTTTTGAGAGAATTGCTTGCATTTGTTGTTGTATTGTTGTGATTATTCGAGAAGTTGAATGATTTAATCTGTGATGGAAATGTGCAGGATTTGGAAGGATCGGTCGTTTGGTGGCGAGAGTGGCACTGCAAAGTGATGATGTTGAACTCGTCGCTGTTAACGATCCGTTTATTACTACCGATTACATGGTAATACTCTATATATACTTCTGTTTTTTTTTTTTTTTTTTTTTAACTCTGTTTGGCTGTGAGGAGTGGGCATTGCAATGTGTTAGTTGATTTTTAAGTTTTTTTTTTATTTGTTTTGGATTGATGTTGATCAATGGTGGATTGAATGGCTGGTGTGTCGATATGTATGTTACCTATATCAAATTTCATACTAAAACTATAGTTATGGAGTCTGTTGTAAAAGAAATGTCAAATGTGATTAGAGTTTGTTTCTTTTCAGCATTTTGCCCTTTTCTGTATGTGTTTGAACTTTGAAGCTCTGGAGATTTCAATTGAAGCATTTTAATTTGGGATATTACCTTGTCACTCTTTATTACTAGTTGAGTGCAAGTCTTAGATTCTTTAAATGCTTCTTAGATGTGTTGCTACAGTTAAATGTTATTTGATAATTTAATGAGATTCGTTATTATTGTTTTTCTGTGGTTCAGACCTACATGTTCAAGTATGACAGTGTGCATGGTCAATGGAAAAAAAATGAGCTTAAGGTTAAGGATTCAAAGACCCTTCTCTTTGGTGACAGGCCAGTGACTGTGTTTGGAATGAGGTAAATATCTTCCTTATCATTTTGGGGCTTCATTAGTCATATTTCTTTTCATGTCTGCATTTTCCTTTCTAATGAATAGGAACCCAGAGGAGATCCCTTGGGGTGAGGCTGGAGCTGATTACGTTATTGAGTCCACAGGTGTTTTCACCGACCAGGACAAGGCTGCTGCACACTTAAAGGTTTGCATTTAACTAATTGTCTAATTCTTAAATTTTTAGCTGTCAGAATCCCTATTCATTAAATCATAGAATGAGCAATGATTGCATTAGAAAGAAGGTGGAGTAACCCCAATAGATGAGAAAATTAAAGAAACACATTTAAGATGGTTTGGACATGTACATAGGAGGAGTTCTTTAGATGCAACATGGATAGAAATTAGATAGGGAAGACCTAAAAAGACTTGCAAATAAACTATAGAAAACCAAATCTTATATTGAAATATAAACAAGAATGTGTATCTCAATAAAACATGATAGCGATTAGCGAGCTATAATATACATACAACCAACTCACATAGTTGGATAAAAAATTTAGTTAGTTGTAGTCAGTACTCCATCTTGTATGGTGAGACAAATCTTGGTGCCATAAAGTAGTTGGATATTATTTCTTTTGGTTTATGTTTTCTGGTTTTCAGGGAGGTGCCAAAAAGGTTATAATTTCTGCCCCAAGTAAGGATGCCCCCATGTTCGTCGTGGGTGTCAACGAGAAGGAGTACAAGTCAGATGTTAACATTGTTTCTAATGCTAGTTGCACTACTAATTGCCTTGCACCATTAGCTAAGGTTTGTTCTTATTTGATGCTTTCCCAGGCATACTGAGTAGCAGCAAGTTTTACATATTTCAAAGACTGACAAATAATCCAACACTTTATAATATTACAGGTTCTTAATGACAGGTTTGGTATTGTAGAAGGGTTGATGACTACTGTTCACTCTATCACTGGTAAGCTTACCAGCTACTCGTTTATATCCATACTTTTGTTAAGTGTGTGACATGATTATTGATATTTGTTTAATGTAATTCAGCGACGCAGAAAACTGTTGATGGTCCATCAATGAAGGACTGGAGAGGTGGAAGAGCTGCTTCCTTCAACATTATTCCCAGCAGCACTGGAGCTGCAAAGGTACCATGAAATGCGTGTGTTGTGTTATATGCAGGCTCATCGTTTTTTAATTTCTATTTTGGTTATATCTATGTTTCATTGAGAAATCCTTTTGTGATGAATTACTCTTTTGAAGTAGATTTCAAACAAAGAGTTTCAGCAAATTGAACTGCAGAATATGATTATATCTGTCAGTTATGTTCTTTTGCAATTAAAGTGCTTTCTAATCCAAATAACTGCTATTATTGACCAATAGTATACAAACATTCTAGTCATGTACTAGGTGGCACAGTTAAACATGCTTTAAGAATGGATAATTGGTGGTTTTATAGGCTGTTGGAAAGGTACTTCCTGCTCTAAATGGAAAGCTTACCGGGATGGCTTTCCGTGTTCCAACCGTTGATGTTTCAGTGGTTGACCTAACTGTAAGGCTTTCAAAGGCAGCTACATACGATGAAATCAAAGCTGCTATAAAGTAAGAAGTTGCGCCTTATTGACATTTTCTTTGACCTTTGGAGGCAGCCTCATCATATGTTGTGTCTCTCTTATTCATTGCCACACAGGGAAGAGTCAGAGACTAACTTGAAGGGAATCCTAGGATATACAGAAGATGATGTAGTATCTACTGATTTTGTTGGTGATTGCAGGTGAGTATTCTCGGAATGTTAACATAATATTAATGAAAACTCAAATTTTAAAACTTTGCCACAAAATGTTATTCACATTTTCATTACTTGCTATGGCAGGTCAAGCATTTTCGACGCCAAGGCTGGAATCGCTCTAAATGGCAACTTTGTCAAGGTGGTCTCTTGGTATGATAATGAATGGGGCTACAGGTAAAGACATACACTAATTACATGCAGCAAACAAGGAATTATTTTTGCTCGATTTCGTTTTGTTGCTGATATACTTATCTAATTTTTTCGTATTGTAGCAATCGCGTCGTTGACTTGATCCGTCACATGGCATCTGTTGCATGAGCTGCTGCTTGAAGGAGAAACATCGGTTCGTTCATGTATTGTCTATGGCTGTGGCCTTGGTTTTAGGTATTGAGAATAGAGATAGCTATAGAATATAACTTAGCCAACATATTTCTGCAGCTTTGTTTTTGTTTTGTTTTGTGCAATGATATGTTTGACATCATGTAGAACATAATCTCTTGGGTTTACTAGTGATTTATTCTTGATTAATACAGAATACATTCACTGAGACCTAAAAAAATATAACTAGTAGAGAGATAATTTTGTGGATGTTATATCCTCATTTATTCCAACTCATTTAGGTGTATTAACGATAACATTTTAAAATAAATGGATGCAGTATTCAGTAAAGCATATGAAGCTAATGATTAAGTTTGGATATATTTGTTGTGGGATTAAGAAGGATTGGAGAAATCCACACTATAATATTTAAATATTATGGGATTGTGTGAGGTTGTGAGAATCGAATTTTACTATAACATAAATGTGTATCAATGCAAGAAAGTTGGTATAAAATAGAATTATTATATTAAGTAAAGTTGGTATAGTAGAATTATTATATTGTGAGTTTGGATTTGGGTTTGAATTGCCGTCTATTTGGATAAAGCCCAACATGAAACTTGTAAGCATGTCACCAGCATCAATTACGTAAAAAAATTATCAAAATAACTTGCTATAAAAATAAATTAGAATCTCACATAAACATGTTTGAAGTCCTATAATTTAGCCAGATACCCTCTAGAGTCTAGACATTTGGTTACACCAAATTCATTGATTTGGAATGTAATATATCATAGCTTAACATATGGAGGCAACAACAAATCTTCATGGAATATATCTCATTCAAGAAAAATAAGAAAAGGAGTAACAAAAACTACAGGCTCCTTTGTTTCAAATAGTATTATTTTACCTCATGTGCGTAAACAAACGGAGAATAATAGGGACGTACCGTGCAAAACAAAACACAATTTCCAATCGGCAATAAGAAGCAACACAGCCACAAACATAATACAACACAACTGCAACATCATTGCCTCAAATAACTCAATTGCCAGAATAATGTTAACAGGAAGATAGATGAGCTCAGTTTCACAGACAAGGGAAAAGGGCATGGTTTAAATTATTATGGCATCTCCCACACTGATTTAAATAGCAAAAAAAGCCGTTGTCATTCAGTTTCTACTAGAATTCTTACAACCTATCAAGGTATTTAAATAGCGAAAAAAGACGGCCAATCAACAGCCAAATGACCAACATAATCATGCCATCTCTCACACCCTGCAACAAGAGGAAGATGAAGAGAAAGAGGAAAATTAGAAAATAAATTGTTTGCACGTATGATATGAACCAGCAGTAAGAAAATGGTTGGTGATTAAGGAGTTAAAAAATCACAATCGTAAAGCAGTAAAGAATATATCCTACAACTCATTGACTACAAATTTCCACAGGAACAACTATCATCTGAATATGATCATGAAAATAAAGCAATCTCAGCTGATCAAGGACCCCAACCCAAACACCTTTTACCATATTGTATGTTTATAATTTAATACAGAAATATATATTGATAATAGGCATTTGAAGAATCAAAATTTCTGAATACCTCGGCTTCTTTGACCTATTGATCAATCCAAGTACAGACTTACATAAGAATCTAGCTTACACTGGCATCAAAATTCCAATCTTATATATATCAGATGGGAAGCTGAATTTTTTAGGGAAGAAAAGTCTGACCATTATTCTAGGACCAATATGCCAAAGAATCCATTTAACATAAGATTTTTAATGAGCACCCATTGCTCAAACCTAAGAAAGCTCATTTTGGTTATTTATATTTGCCCATAACACTAGAATTGAAGTTCTCCCAGATATTATGTAATGTGGTTAACTAAAAGGTCATCAATTCAAATGCTATAAATCTAACACACGACAGATTAAAAAAATGAGGGCACATAAGTTGCATTATAACAAAATTTAGTAAACAAACAACCAAAGGCATCATACGTGTCCACTGCCAAAGCAAAAAACAAATCAATATCAAGGACAAGTACGAAATCTACCTCATAAATTAACGGCCTGGATTCACACCGAGAAGCATATTGTTGTTGCTAGGCAGATAAACAACATTTCCATTCCTAGCCATTGAAGTTGCATTTTCTTTCGCTGCCTCAATCTTCCTCAGCTCAATCAACCCCATTCCTGCACTTGCAGTTGCCTCAGAAATAAGCTTAGCAGACTCACTTTCTCCTTCAGCCCTAATAATGGCTGCCCTCCTCTCCTGCTCTGCCTTGGCAACCACAAATTTAGACCGCTCCGCCTCTTGCTGGGCCACCTGCTTCTGCTCCACAGCCTTCGAGAATTCGGCACCGTACGACAAATGAGTGATAGCAACATCGTCCAACACAATGTTGAAATCCTTCGCCCTTCGTATCAAGCTCTCCCTCACGAGAGCGGAAACGTGGGGCCTTTCAGTGAGCAATTGATCAGCATTGAATTGCGCAACTACAGCTTTCAGCACCTCGTTGCCAATAGATGGGAGGACCTTTTCGTCGTACTCGAGACCTAGGGTTTTGAAAATGTCTGGTAGCCGATCGACCTCAGGGCGAGATAGCACTCGCAAGGTGAGATTCACCATCTGCAGATCCTTCGTTCCTAATTATTTGGACAATAAAAGCTGTTTCATCCATTTACTTTTCGAAAATAGCTCAAAATTAAAGCAATTTATCTGATAAATCGCACAAAGTAAACACTAATCCACTTCACAAAGGCAGCTATTGATTTTCGCAATATGTAATCTTATCCCAAAAAAAAAGACTAATATCATAGAAGGTTTCCATTTCTTCAGACAAAAAACTGCAAAAGTATAAGAAAGCTACAATCAACAGAAAATAAATGCAAAAATACCTGATACAGAGGAGAAGGTGTGAGGGCGAGTGCGGATGTCGAAGATGAAGGGTTTCTGAAGCCATGGAATTAGGAAGTGGGTCCCTTCGCCGACGGTGTCGTCGATGACACCGCGGAAACGGTCGAAGAGGACGGCGCGTTGGCCACCGTCGACGGTGTAGAGCGCGGAGTTGGCGACGGCACCGCCAATTCCGATGCCGAAAGCGGCGCGAGCAATGTTGGTGAGGAAGTTAGCGGCGGCTTGGCTGCCCATTGTGGAAATTGGATTCGAATTCGCAGAGGTGGTGGTTTGGAAATGGAGATTGAATGATCCAAGAGAGAGAAAATGAGGGTTTTCTAGAGAGAGATGGATTTTTGCTCAAGAAAACAGTGCTAAAACCCTAACCTAACCCCTTGAAGAAGTTGGGGGTCTCATTGCAATTTTGGGCTTTTTCTAATTGGGCTCACTATCATATTATTTCAATATTTTTTTTTTTAATAATCTAGGGTTGCTTATTCTTTTTTTGAAAAGAACTAAATTATATAAAGTCGGATTATTTATACAAATTTCAAGCTTTACATGATCACAATTTAAGAGGCTGAGTTGTTATTTCAATATTAAAGTTTAGAACTAGATTATTAAAAAAAATCCATAAAAAATGGGTTAATTGTCGCAAAATCTGAATTCTCCAAAAATTGCAATTTTAATTAATCTTTCGGCTACTAGCAAATATAACATGACTTTTAGATGTATGCATGTTAAATTTAATTTACTAAGTTTTTTTTTTTTTACAAGGAAATAGATATGTTCTAAATCTCCGGTTGGTTACAAATGTACGAGATAGTGAAAGTTATTTTTAATATTTGCTAATAGCCGAAAGATTATAAATTGAAATTTTTAAAAAAAGTCTTGTGATTTTCACGACAGCTAATCCATAAAAATTTGATATTTATTTTAATTCAAACTTTTCTGTATTAATTTATGGTAAATAGACTTCTTATGATCCAATACATTAATAACTTAAATGTTTTAATTGTTTTCTATACATTTTCGTACTAATAAAAATGCTTTATATTATAATTATTCTTAATAGCAATATTATAATTTGAGAATCATCAAATAAATAAGAGTGTCCCATCGAGATGGTTCAAAAATAATTAAGCTCGGATGGAATTTATGTTTCATCTTTTATTTTAAAAACATGTACTATTGTTATGCACATAAAAGTTTGTTAGCGAACTTATAAAATAACACACATAACAGTTTTGAAATAAAATGTAATGCAGATCGTACATGAATTTTTATTTATTAAAAAACAACTGTTTCTATAATGATTGGAATGTTTTTTTTTTTTTTTTTGACAATAAGATTGAATATCTTTTAGGTCTATTAAATAAAATAATAATTTAAATAAAGAATAAATTAATTTTTTTTCTTCAAGAAATAATTTTAATTCATGAATATGAAGTATCTAATAAAAAAACTAGCCGTTATAAGAAAACTGGTAAACCATCCATCGGTATTTTTTAAATTAATTGAAACTAAGATAATTTTTTTTACTTAACAAAAGAGTGTATGTTAAATTTTTTTGTCATGATTTTATATTTTTATATAATTTTTATATTTATATATTTGATGATAATTATTTATATATTACACTTAATTAATATTATGTCTCATGAGGCCTTTTATCTTGTAATTATGGGCTGGTTCAAGGTTTTTCTTATAAAGCCCAACTCATATATGTAAAGCCCATCTGCTCCCATGAAATTGAAACACAAAAATTTGGCAAGAGTGCCCTAATTTTACTGTGCGTGAACGGCATTGAAGAAGGTAAAGATTTAGCTTCTTCTCTTTCTCTGTTTGCCTGTTTCTTGTTTGTGATTCCGGTCGCAGAAGCTCCATTTCCGGCGGAATTCGCCGGAAAATGGTTTTTTTTTTTTTTTTTTTAAATGGTATGCAAGCTTTGAATCCTTTGATCCAAAAAACGGCACTGAAATTGGGTTCATAGACGTGAAAAGAGCTATGTGCAGCTCGGAAATATGCCACTTGTAGTTGTAAATCTTAATGTGTTGTGATAAAGTAGTAGTTTTGAAGTAAAAAAGGAGAGCGAGATGCAGAGAAAGCTGGTACTGTTGATTCTCTTGCCAGGGAATTTGATATGAAATATTGCATAAAAGAAATCAAAGATTTTACAAGTTTTGATTTGGAAGATTCGATACTTAGTTTGCTTTTGTATGTGCGTCATGCCTCCAGCAGCACTTAGTTTCTTCGATTGGTAGCTGATAAGAACCATATTATTATGATATAATTGTCTTAGTTGAACACTATGAAGAAATGCTAGGTACATAGTAAATACTTTTATAACTGAGCTTTAAATGAAATTGTCTTCTGTGTTATTTTGCTTGTAACCTCACAATAATGTCATGACTCAGCAATTATCTGGATTCAAACTACTATAATGTCTTTAACTATCATAGGTTCTGATCTTATCGTTCATATTAGGTGGAGTTATCAACCATTTTGCTATTTTAGAAGGTAAGGAGTTAGTTCTTTACAAGATCTGGTTTTGGTTGCAAAATGGTAGGACAGCAAGGCTCTTCTGTGAATGGGAACTAGCTTGACTATTTATCTGTAGATTAGTTGTTTATTGTTGAGCTGATTGGGGATTCTATGCACAATGTCATAAGAAGAGATGCTGAAACATATAACTGCATGGGGAGGTTCTAGTGCCAGAACATCTGATGTGTAACGTCATGTAAAAAGATGGATTATGCCTTTATGATTATATGGCGTCTGTATGTGCATTATGCCTTTATGTCTACTTGGTTTTTCCAATGTATACTAATACAGACATTTGATTACAATGCAATTGTGATAGTACACTCTGAAGAAAATACTTGGTGCATTAGGAAAACACCTAAACTTGACTAGTTGACTAATATTGGGTGGCTAATTTACTTGGGGGGGGGGGGGGGGATCAATATTTGAACACTAAAAATCAGAATTTTTAACAACATAACATGTAAAGGTAATGGGATGCTTGAAAATTTTGGGGGCGCCATTACTTGGGTAGTTGTGTTTTTAACTGGTAAATGGAATTAGCTTCTATGTTAATATGTGCATGATCTCTAGTTTGATGATCAATGGCAGTTATTTTTTAACCCACCATTAACTAGGTTTAAACTGCTCTATCACAAGCAACGGCGTTATTTATTGTTTGCTGGAGACTATGAAGTATGCACTGTTCAATTATCTGGCATGATAAATTTGATGCAATCTTTTTTTTTTAAATATCAGGTGTGGTGTTTATCAGCCAGTTTGCTATTTTAAAGATGTAAACAGTTGGTTGTTTACAAGATCCGATTTTGCTTGCAAAATAATAGTAGTCCTAGGCTCAGATGTTAATGGAGAAGTAGCTTAGTTAATTGTCTATAAAAGAGTTGTTTATTATTGAGCTGCTTGGGAGTACATACACACATTGGGGCTAGCAAAAGAATATAGATTGGTAATTATGGCTTATAGTTGGTAACTTGAACATTCTTGAAGTTTCATCATTTGCTTTGGAAAATCTCTTGCTATAATCGCTTGTGAATCATGGAAGTCGTTCATGTCTATATTTATTGTGTTCATATGTAGAGTATATCTGGTCTGGATATCACACCTGCCCTACCCCACCCCACCCCACCCCACCCTGCAGCATTAATTTTTAAAACATATAATAATATATCTAACATATATGCTATATATTTATAATTAAATTTATATTTACATAGTATTATATCTAACATATATGTATTGCAGCTGTGAAGACATGTCAATTACTCTCATGAAACCATTGAGAAACATTACCACCTTGAAGGAGGCAGTTGGAGTGGTGGGCCGTCGAACATTTGCTACTGGCGGAGCTAAAGCAAAGAAAGGCTCTAAAGGTGGTTCTGCTGCAGATGCTCCAAAAGCATCATTGCTAACCAAAGAAGTAAAGTCCACTACAGTTTTTGGTGCCAATATCTTAAAAGACGGGCAAGACCCTAAGATCTTGCCCGATTCTGAGTACCCAGAATGGTTGTTTCACTTGCTGGATAAACGCCCAGCTCTTAGTGAGCTAAGGAGGAAAGGCGTTGAAAATCTTCAATTTGAGGATCTGAAGCGGTTTGTGAAGCTGGATAACCGAGTTAGAATCAAGGAGAACAATTCTAGAAAGGCCAAGAATTAAGACAGGTTTTGTACTTGGGGAACTATTGTTGTTCAAAGATTATGTGCTTTGGTTTATGCCGAAGTATATCCGTTGATGACTTGTTTCAGAGATGACAAAAGTTTAGTTGTGAAGATGACCGTGTTATAAACCCAGGCTTCTTCAAAATGGAGTTAATAAGAAAGTATTATTATTGTTACACTAAGAACATTTTCTTGTCAATTTGTTCCAAATTACTTTTTCCTTTGTCTTATGAATACATGTAAAATTCCACAAAAAGAATTCATTGAACTACAATACACTTTTGATTACACTTTCTTGTCACAATATTGGCAGTATACAATCACTCAATGCCATTTGCTTCTTCATGAGATGTTTGTGATCCTTTACCAATTACTCCCTCCGATTCAAAATAAGTGTCGTTCTCCAGTTTTACACACAAATTAAGAATGACTTTATTTTCCTATTTTAACCTTCATTTATTATTTTTGTCTTTTAACCATTTCATTTTCATTCAACTATAATTAAATATTAACCAATGCATAATTTATTTCTCATTCAACTATAATTAAATACTAACATATGCAGTATGCAACGTTTCTCAAAGTGCATGCATTTTTTCAAAACATGGGAATGTGCATACAATAAATAAATAATTAATTAAGTATAGGGGCAATTTTGGAAATAACCCTCAAAACGACATTTAAAAAGAATAAATCACAAAGTTCTAAAACGACACTTATTTTGAATCAGAGGGAGTACTAAATAGAGAAAACACGAACACTCGACATGAAAGTTTACTCGTAGAATTTGTAGTTCTTGGCTTTGAGAATGATCTGCCTTAGTCCTGCAATGGGTGCAACAACCATCAAAAGAACCCCTAAGATTATGCAGACCTGAAATTCCACAAGTTGAAGTCAAATGAATCATCTTTCTGATTCTAACTCAAAATAATCGACAGAAACGAAGCTGGAAAGCACACCCAATTGGCAAACCACGATAAACTGAATCGTGTTGGTTTGTAGATGGCAAGCCATATGATACAGGGAAGCTGCAAAAAACATTGTATAAAGAGTTAATTGAGGAGTGCAGAATGAATGTATGCAAGATGATGCATATAAATAGTGCTTACGAAGTACGTAGTTGGAGCCATGGCAAAGCCCCCGACAAAGGCAAGGAGCGCGTTAAAGAAAGGGAATGTGATGGCAACAAACATTGTAAAAGCTGAAATCAAGAATCAAGAAAACATATAGAAGCCATGTTAAACCTGCAAAGTACTTAAAGAGTAGAAGACATTGGTTTACATACCAACATAAGTGTTTCTTGCAATAAAGCGTAGATACCAACTTGGCTTGAAGTTCATTTTCTTCACAAGTACAGTTTCTATCATGTCATATACCGGCATCGCGTATAACTGCAGTCGAAAATAGTCAGAAATAACAAACCTTTATGTTGGGTTAAAAACATTTTAACCATTTAAACTAATACCTGATTTGACTTTTTCACTTTACTGTATGAACTTTAGAATTGATGCATTTTAAAATATCAGACAAATATTAGTCAAAGACATGTCGGAAATCAACGGCAGAATTTGTCTAATTCGGTAAAACTTTTTTTAAATCTTTTATGCTTCTGAGATGGGAAATTCAGAATGTGGAAGAGAGAAACTTGACCTGATAGCCTCCGATGAGAAAAACCACGACGAACATGTTAGCCATGGCAACGAGCCATGTAGGCTTCTGTAAGGTCATGAGGATGTTTCCGTCAACTGCATTCCCGAAAATCCAGTATCCGATCAGAGCAACAGGAAAGTAACAGAAGGCAACGATCATATACGCAACGATCACTCCCCTCCACATAGGCCTCTTTGAAGGCTTACGTGGCGTTGAAGGCATCGTTGCTTGAATCTCCATCACGACATTGTGGCCACTATAGGCGAAAGCGACGCTCCCCAATGCACTGAAGAAGTTGAAAATAGTGCCTATCGTAGTGTTCGATTTATAACCATATTGCACATCGTGCTGGACACCTTTGTCCAGCGAGGCACCCCAAGCAATCGTAGAGTAACTACAGAGCAGAAACCGTTCAATATAAGCTCCTTAAAACATCTTATAAGTTCCACCATCTGATTTATCCAGAAACTTCAACAACTTATTTTAAAAATAAGATAAAACATTTTATAAAATGGAAGAGTATAATTAGGTGATATACCATATGGACATAACTGCAGCTGCTAAAGAGACACCAGAAATGGAATTGATGCTTGGAAGTTGGGAGAGTACAAAGTGGATTGAAGCAAAGATGATGATGAAATAAGTAAGTTTGATGTTCTTGCTATCATCTTCGCAAACAACAAGCTGATGTAATTGCTTGAGATGATCTTTGCAAACAACAAGCAGATGGAATTGCTTGAGAGATAGGCCTCCAGTAATCATGTACACTATGTTGACTCCGACTTCAACGATTAGCTGTTGAGGCACGACTATCCACAGGCCAAGCTTTTCACCGAAAGCATGCTGTCCAAGCTCGTGGTATCTGTCGAAACGCTTACCTGGCACGATCTCATGCATCTCCACCATTTGCCAGAACGAGTAGAGAGTGACGATCCAGGATAAGACCAGGACCGCCACTCCAGGGCCCCTGGGCACACGAACAGAAGATCACTGTGGTGTATTTGAAAATGAGGAATTAAACACCTTTGAGGGTGAGGGCCTACGTGTTTAAATTGCCAACTTTAAGTATTAATTTCGCATTCACCTGAAACTATATTTTGAAACTTGTTTTCATTTTAATCAAATGAAATATTATATAAAAATTGGTTAAAAAATGGTCAACACCAACTTTTCGAAACAAATTTCCAAGATATAAACACTAATATTGCAAGATATTATCTTGTCTTAAAAAGAAGGTTTACCATCCAAGTTGAGACATGGCATAAGGGAGACCAAGAAGACCAGCTCCAACAATGGCAGTCACATTATGAAAAGCCGAAAACCACCATTTTCCGGTTCTTGCACCACTAATCAGAATCCAATCATCTATCGCCCGTTCTTCTGCCCGTTGCTCTTCCAACTGTAATTTTCGTGTCGTATAACAAAATAACCAAACCAGAAAAATCAAAAATCGAAATGTAACTTTTCTAACAACCTAACCGAAACCGAAAAAACGTACATATAAAACCAAACATCAACCTAATCATCTTATTTTTTTCAAGCTCACAAACGCGGCCTAATTTTGATTTTGATTATTTCGGTGATTTTTCTTTCAATACTGAAACAAAACCGAAAATTCATTTTTTCAGTTCAATTTTGTTCGGTTTTTCAATTTTAACCGAATAATGCTCACCCCCTACATCAAAAAGAATATACATAAATAGCGCAACAAAAATGTTCGACCAATGTTTCGTATATGCTCAATATACTATTCCTTGTCGCAATTACACAAAGACATATAGGGTGCTTACATTGTTGTAGTCCTTCTTCTCATAATCAGGAACTTCAGTTTCCATTAATTGTTGTTAATGAAAATGAAAATGAAGAACCTAATGAAAGAGTTTGAGTGAGAGAGATAGATAGTCAAGAATTAATCCATTCAATTTACGCAATTATATTAAATATAAATATCAAACACGACTCCAATTCATTCAACTATCCAGAAAATTAATTACAGTCTAACTAATATAGGCCACATTCATTCTTTTGAGGAAATTGAACCGAAACTTCCCTGAAAATGACTTCATAAATTATCTTCAACTCATGCATTGAAAATTGGTTAATCTATCAATACATTAAAAAAAAAATTGTGCAATTTAATCAAGACTTTTCATGTTATATAAGTTTGTACATCATGAAATTTAACAATATTAACAAATTACTATAAATAGTAATCCTCTAGAACTCTTATACCACTATGTATTTCTCAAAAATACTATGCCACATAATTTAATCGAATTACAAATTATGGGATTTAATTTGTGAATATTGTTACCTTTTCAAATGGTTCCACGACAATCGGTCTTTTTCATTTACAATTTTAGTTGGAAAATTCAAAATTTCTCAGAAAAATGTCACGTTGTCATTAATTGCACGTGGAATTTAAGCTTTTCCAATTTGTAATTGATTTTCAATTTTGTTTTTGGATTTGACATGTGAAAGCCCAATATTGGATTTTTCCAATTGACTTGATCAAGGTAGAATATCTCCGAATCATAAGGTTTTCAACTTTTTTTTTTTTTTTTTTAAATTATAATAAATATGGACTGCGTTAAGGTTTCAGAAAATTTTACTCTTGGGTAGTCTCCAAGTTAAGTAACTTCTGATTCTTTTTTTTTTTTTTTTCACACATAAAGTGGCATTTATTTGTATTCTATAATATAATTTATTTCTCGATCTTTGTATAGTGGGAATATAGAAGGAATTAACAATCCCAACAAAATACGTAGTTCAAACTAAACATTGACTTGATTGGGGACTGTTCTGATAACCCACTTCTCATAACCCCAATATCACAATATGATTTTTTTGTGTAATTAATTTTGATAGAAATCGAATCTTATTGAAGGCCCAATAAGGTTGCGGCCCGGCCCATTTCATGGTGGGTTAGGAATACTACTAGTTCATGCTTCTATACGTGTAAGCTAATTCCTGCAAAATTGCATTACATTAATTGTAATAATTAATAAATGAAAACAAGATTATTATAATTAATTAATTTCAAAATACCACGAGCCTATTGTAGAATCCCACTTTTATAATTATAATAAATTTCAGAATACCACGAGCTTCACTTGGTATCCCACTTTTATAATATATATATATATATATATATATATATATATATATATATATAATGTGGAAGAATTCCCACTTTTTTGGTCCAATTCCCTTATTTTAAAATTTTTAAACCAATGCAAATAATATAATTAAATAACGAAACAAGAATTTTATAAAGTAAGCAAAAAACAATAAATGAAATGGACATGTAATGTAACAGCTCATATTCAGTATTCACACGTAGAAGCAAAAACAAATACCCCACATTTTCTCATTAAGTTTGGACAACAATCTTATTTATTATCAAATCTGTACTACATTATTTACATAAAAAATTATATTTCCAATTCTAAATATTTTCTCAAGGAAAGAACTTCATAAAAAATAATTGGCGTAATTGCAAAAAGAATCAGCACTTTTTCAAAAAATGCAAATTTATCCTCACTTTTCGATGATTGCAAAAAAATCACTTAGCTCACATTTATATTTTTCGACGATCGGAATCCACGTGTCCGGCAAACATGTCACGTCACATACCATGTTAGATGTCACACTATTCCCAACAAAAACAAATTTAAAGATCAAATTACAAAATAAAATCACCAAATTTCCAACATTGCAGTTTAATCCTAACTCTTTATATAATTAGCAAAAAATGTCACAACCTTTATTAATTGTTACAATTCGAATTTATTTTTTGGTGTTTAAGTCATGAAAGTTTATTACTTTTTTTGGCCAGATAACTTTAAGTTTTGGCAATTTTAAACTTTTAAGTTTTCACAACATAGTCGTAAGGGAACATGTCCAAAGAGCTTGAGTTGTGAATCTAACACATCTAGTACTTGGTATATCTCTTTTGATTCAGGGTGATGCTTATCACAAGCAGCAAAATGATGCATCTTCTTTTGCACTTCGAGAAATTATATTTCACAAATTATATTAGTCATAATAAATTATAATGGCACAAAAATAAATTGAAATATCCCAATATTATTATGTATTCTATGTCTACATGTTGGGATATTTCTGTAGTTGTTTTGATGAGACCAAGGACGAAAAAATCGGGATAAATCGGCGATATATCGCGAAAAATAGCCTACGGATATCGATATACATTGACGAAATTTTTCGGCAAAATATCGCAGATATATCGCCGATATATTCGCGATATATCCTTATCAGTCAATATTGCACATATTATGCAAAATATCGGCTATATATCGGTGATATATCGCAGATATATCGGTCGGTGGTTTTTTTGAATTTTTATTGATTTTTTTTTTGAATTTTTTTTTAATGGTAAATGTATTAGTGCCCCTGGAAGTGAAGAGTATAAAATGCAAAATGACAAAAATCCATGCAAAATGACATAAATTTCTTGTTCAATTATTTATGACAAAGTCCATGCAAAATACATATTTGAAATAATGAAATTAATTAGGCTAGTGTGTTAAACAATGAAATACGTATTTGAATTCAACTATATTTTTAATTAAATAATTAGTAAACTTATATTTAGTAAATTATTTGAATTTAGGTTCCTCTCATAAATTAATTAGGCTAGTGTGTTAAACAATGAAATACCTATTTGAATTCAACTAATAGTTTTAATTAAATAATTAGTAAACTTATATTTAGTAAAGTATTTGAATTTAGGTTCATATCATAAATTATCATGGCTAGTGTGTTAAACAATGAAATATGTATTTGAATTCAAAATTTATCATGTTATCATAACATACAACGTTTATATAATAATTTATCTCTATATTTGTTGTAAATATATAATTTTATTTGGAAATTTAAGTTCAATATATGTATTAATGTTACTTATAATATTATATAAAGTACCAGATATATTTTTCAAAATTTTTTCAAAATTTTTCAATTTTTTGCGCAAAAACCGATATATCCACCGATATCGATATATCCGTAAAATCAAGGTACCGATATATCCACAAGTACCGATATTTTTGTCCTTGGATGAGACAAAATAGTTTCGTAATAAGACAAAAATAGTTTGCTTAGGGTATCAGTACCTAATTTCCATACTGATTACGTGATCTTCAGTTCTTCATCCATAAGAGATCATGTAATGGTTTTCCAAGTGATAAGAAAAACCAACATTAGAAGATATAGGAAGATACCTTCTAAGATCAAGCAGCAAGTTAAAGCAGGAAGCAAGTAGCAGGAGGCAGTATGCAGGAAGAAACTACAGCAACCTGCAGAGATGATAGGGACTAGCCAACGGATCTTTTGCAGAAAGATAAGCGCTACTCTCATCACAACACGAGGAAGATCATGCAGTACGAGGAAAAACAAAGCTAACTGCCAATGAGATTAAATAGCCATTGCATGAACCTCAGTGGTGGACCCATACCGTCTTGCCATATCAGCAAGCGTGTTGGAGAGGTTCAGAAGCCAATGTCAGGCACATTAAATGCTCATGTCAGGAGCAGCCAAGTTGCATTTAATGCGGCCACAGAGAAGGTCTTTGGAGATCAGAGCTCAAATTCAAAATTGAGAATTATCTCTCTTCAACGGATACTTTTCCTAACTCTATAAATGGAAGGTGTGAGTGACTGAGAAAAATTGCTGAGCATAGCCAAGTGAAAAATCAGAAATACTCCAAAGCTTATTCTAAGTTTTCCTTTGTTTAGCCACTCAACCTTCAAAGCAGTTTATCTTTCAAGTGTTCGAGCTCTCAAGTTCAAGATTGACTTCACCGCAACAGTTGAAGAAAACTTTTATCCTTTTTTAACTATTGTGCTGTGTGCGCTAAGTTGTTTTAGTTTGGTGTAACTTAGTTGATAGGATTGAGATCCTTGCTAAGTGTATAGTCTTGTGTAGGCTATTTGCCCTGTGTGAGATTGTATACCCTATGTGGGTTGTGGCCTAGGAATCTGAGATTCTGTAGGTGTAACTTATTAGGAAAATGTTTGTAAAGTTGAGACCTGTAAATTAAACCGACTTAACGAAGTTCCTTCTCTGGGAATGAGTAGAGTGGACGTAGAAGGATTGCATCACCTTCGAACCACTATAAGCCATAAGAGTTTACTTGCTTTTGTCTTTGTGCTTTGCATTGATATACTTGCTGCATACATCACAAACATTCTGCTAAAACCTTTTGACAAACATTCTGCTAAAACCTTTTGACATACATCACAAACATTCTGCTAAAATCTTTTGACAAACAACATATTTGCAAAAGAAAGCGTTTTCCAAAACATAAACTCTATCGAGTATTTTCCGCTGCATACTGTGACACCGAGTCAGGAACCTGATACAGCATACTGCCAGGTTTCTGAGTTGAATTAGGTTACTGCATTCCTCCTTGAATCAGTAACCTGTTCACCAAAGTTTTAAAAAGTTCAAAAATCGATAGAGGTTCATTCACCCCCTCTGAACCCCTGACCACTTGGGACCAACAATACATTTATTTTAGGAGATCAAATTAAACTAGAATAGAAATAGTGACATGAATATGGTAGTATATTGAAATGTAGTTCACATGCATCCAGCTATAGAATTGATTAAAACACATCAATTAAATATATGCTTATTAATGAAGGCAAGACAGCAGGGATAATTGGTGTGTGTATATATATATATACTAATTAAATGTATTTAGGAAATTAATTAAACTAATAATGCAAATTTAAATATCCATTGTTTGCAACTTCTACCAACTATAAATAACCCTCCAAGGAAGGATATAAAGTTCATCAAATCAATCAACTAGTAAAACAAAGTACATACATATATATAGTAGATCTCGTGTGATAGTAGACAGTTCGAATCATCTATTACATTTGGTGTTACTTGGAAATCATGAGTGGTTGTAAGTTATACACATTCCTTTTCGTCGTTATGGTGATCATAGTGGGAACAAGCGAATTGTAATGTGGTGATGCGAAGAAAAATCCCCGACCCATAAAGGCGAGGATGAAAGAATGCCTAAAAAAAGCGATTAAGCTTGCGGATAAAATTGGGCACAAGCTTCTCCCCGAGGATTTGAAGGACCACATGGTCTTCACTAACTATGTCTCATTTCATTTCATCATTTTCTCATCTTTTTAATGTTTCTTTCATTTCATTAACTAATGTTTATTTTTTGGCAAAAACTTCTGTGCACCAGTTGCACCGTGCAATCCATACCTTTATGTTATAAATTTAGTATCTTTATGTTATAAATGTAATACCTTTATGCACGTTCATTTTAAAAGGTACGGATATTTGTATATAAATGTACTACATTTATAACATAAAGGTATTCGTGCAACTCTGTGCACCAGTTGTATAGAAGTTTTACTCTTATTTTTTTCATTAATATTGTAATTACTTCCATTAATCTTTGGGTTTTATGTTTAATATTTTTGATCACGTTGGATGTGTGATAGATAGGGAAAATTGCAGATTAAAGGTTGGATCACGTTTAATCTTTATAAAGACTCCTTGAAAAAGACAATTTCGTGCACACCACAAATTAATATAAATGATGTGCACATCACCACATGCCAATGCGTGAGATAATACAGAAAATTACACCAAATATCCTCTCTCTCTTTTCTTCTTGTTCAAGTTTCTTCTTAGCTCAGCTCAATTCCAGCTTGAGTCTTGAGTCGTGACATTATCATAGCGTTTCATATTTGAATTGCTGATTTCCATCCTCATCCATGCATCTCAATTCGAGCTTGAGTCGTGACATTTTGGTATCGTAACGTTTCATATTTGCATTGCTTTTCCTGCTGATTTCCATCCTCATCCATCTGAAGTTGTATCGGAAGCGTTTCATACTTGCACTGGGATTGCAATGGGTTTCCTGCTGATTTCCATCCTCATCCTCGGGATTCTGAAGTTATCCTCGAGATTCTGAAGTTCGAGGATCTGAAGTTGTATTGTAATCGTTTCATATTTGCACTGGGTTTCCTGCTGTATTTCCTGCTGATTTCCATCCTCATCCTCATGTATCTTGTATCTGAAGTTGTATCGTAAGCTGGGTTTCTTGCAAGAAGATATGTAATTTCTTACAAAATATGTGGTTGGGGCGAAAGCAAATCCTCCAAAAAACGCGAGAAGCCCGTTGAAGAAAGGGAATGTGATGGCAATAAACATCGTAAAAGCTGAAATCAAAGAATATGTATATAGTACAAATTGCAAGACTTAAAGCTGCAAAGGGAGGTCTAGTTTGCATACCAACATAAGAAGTTCTTGTAATAAAGCGCAAAAGCCAACTAGGCTGGAAGTTTAGTTTCTTTACAAGCACAGTTTCCATCATGTCAAAAACCGGCATTGCATAAATCTGCATTACTACAAAAATAAGAGGTTTTTCTTGCGAAAAAAATTCTAGTTAAAAAGGGTGAAGATTTGGACCTGATAGCTTCCAATGAGATGAATCACGACGAACATATTAGCCATTGCAATGAGCCATGTAGGTTTTTGCAGGGTGATAAGAATGTTTTCTTGTACGTCATTACCAAACATCCAGTATCCAATAATAGCAACAGGGAAGTAACACACTGCAATAACAATATAAGCAACGATAACGCCCCTTAACATGGGCCCCTTTGAAGGATTTTGCGATGTTGAAGGCATCGTTGCTTGGATTTCCATCACAACATTGTGACCACCGTAGGCGAATACAATGCTCCCCAATGCACTAAACGAGTTGAAAACATTGTCAGCCGTTGTGTTTGATCTTTTATAACCATATTGCACATCGGGTTGCACCCCCTTGTTGATGGATGCAACACACGCGATTGTAGAGTAACTGCAAAACAGAGTTATTACCATCTCAAGAAAATTTAAACAATTTCCTCAGGAAAATTGTAAATTTAGGACAATACTTTTTTACCATTCATTATTTTAGGACATTAACTTTTCGGGCTTTGAAATTAAGACAATAAGTTTTTAATATGGGCTAATTTAGAACTTATTAGCCTAAAGTTCCGAAAATTCGGGCTGAATCGCATGTAAAATGCACGTGTCTCTCCAAATTCTGGCATTTCAAAGATTTCCTATGTTTCTCACTCAAATCAAAGCTTGAATCGAATAGAATTTGATAAATTATTTGGGGTTTTGCTATGACTTGAGGAAATATGTGTTTTGGCGAAGTTTTAAGGGAAAACGAATCAAAGCCATAGCAAAGCCCCAAATCAATTTACCAAATTCAGTTTGATTCAACCTTAATTTGAGTGATAATCGAATAAAATTTTCGAAAATCCCGAATCCAGAGAGACACATGCGTTGCACGTGCGATTTCGGGTTAATTTGTCCTAAATTGGCCCAATAGTTAGTGTTCTAATTTCAGAGCCAAAAAAACTAGTGTACCTAAATGAAGTTATTGTCCTAAATTTGCAATTTTCCGCCCATTTCCTCTATGCATTCTTGTGTTGGAAGGTTATATTGAAAGCTCTGAATAGTCATAAAAAGAGGTATAATTAGGTGATATACCATATGGACATAACTGCAGCTGCTAAAGAGACACCAGAAATGGAATTGAAGCTTGGAAGTTGGGAGAGTACAAAGTGGATTGAAGTAAAGATGATGATGAAATAAGTACGTTTGATGTTCTTGCAATGATCTTTGCAAACAAGATTATGGAATTGCTCGAGAGATTTGCCTCCAGTAATCATATACACTATGTCGACTCCGACTTCAACGATTAGCTGTTGAGGCACGACTATCCACAGCCCAAGCTTTTCACCGAAAGCATGCTGTCCAAGCTCATGGTATCTGTCGAAACGCTTACCTGGCACGATCTCATGCATCTTCACCATTTGCCACAGCGAGTAGAGAGTGACGATCCAGGATAGGACCAAGGCCGCCACTCCGGGCCCCCTGAATACACGAGCACAATGTGAAACACGAGTAGGAGAAATCCCATGTCTTAGAAAGTGAGGTTTTACCATCCGAGTTCGGACATGGCGTAGGGGAGACTGAGGATGCCAGCTCCAACAATGGCGGTGACGTTGTGGAAAGCTGAGAACCACCATTTTGCAGTTCTTGAAGCTGTGATTGGGAGCCAATCATCTAGTGCTTTCTCTCTCGCAGATATCTCATTCACCTACAGATTTTGTATGGAGTAAAAAGAAAAATGTCTTCTAGGCATTTTCACAAACAGATGGTACACATACAATTAATCATCTCAAGAAGACATGCATGATCTTCATGGGTACTTACATCTTCATAGTAGTATTTCTTGTCATGAATTGGAGCCTCTGTTGCCATTTAATTTGTTCTTTCAACAACTGCTGTTTGTGGAAGTTTGCAAATTGAGGAGAAAATGAAGAATCTGAAGATGGAAAAGCTGGAAAAAATATAAAAATATTCAAGAATGCTAAGCAAATTATACATTAAAAAACAGTGGAATCATTTTTCTAACAAAGTCAGTCAATGTCCAAAAGTGTGGATTAAGCAGAGACGGACCTGCTCTAAGGCCCCCTTAAAATTTGCCAAAGTAGTAGGGGTAATATGGTAATTTTACTATTTTTATTAAAAGATTGCGAAAAAACAAAAATAGTGTCAACTAAAGAAGAGTCTTGACAGTGTGAGCGTATGTTTTCATCCGTTCCTCAATCATAATTTTCCCATTCTTTTTCCACACGTTATAAACCTTAATTTTCTCTATCTCCCGATTATTTTTCCATCTAATTTCTAGATAAAATGTTGTTATCTTTATATCATTTTCTTGCTTTTTTTTCTTCTTCTTCATGATTGTTGTTGATATATTGTGCCTTAAATTATATATGTTATGTTATAAAGTAATACTTACTCCGTTTTAAAATAATTGTCGTTCTAAAGTCTAATTTTTTTTTTTCAAAGTAAGTGTTTTTATAGACTTTTATGCAATTTTATTCCCAAATTATCCTTATTAATTTTTCTTTTTAGGAATTGATTAGTAAAAGATATATGGGTGCGGCTATCTGCACCCCAGTTTTTACTAAACACATCCGAATGCAAGTGTTACTGTTCACATGTGAACAGTAACACTTGCATTGGGGTGTGTTTAGTAAAAACTGGGGTGCGGATAGCCACACCCAAGATATATTTATCCAATTTTTATGTTCCTAACAAAACTTCAAAATGACGTCTCTTATTTTGAATGAAGAGAATATAATTTAATATAAAGACTATTGATATCGTGATAAATGTAAGTTTTTAGTTTAGAATTATTGTATTTATTTATATTAGTAAACTTCAACCTCTGAGTTAAAATCATGGGTCTGTCACTGCTCGGTATTAATAATCCATAATTCATATCAAAAGAGGTAAATCATATTACTAAGCAAGCCGTGTGTTATATACTTCATTGAGTAATGCATATGTTGGTAAGATCATTAAAATTAAGGTGTTATTTCAAAAATAAATTAGCATATTTTTATATACATTTTTAAAAAAAAGATCTTATATTAATAAGCCTTGAAATGACGATAATTTTGATTATAGAATTATTATTGTAAGTTTGTAGCATCGTACAAGCTTCCCACTTTAATTTTATTCAAACACTTCAACAATTTTGTTTATAAAATATAATTTAATATCTTAAAATAAAAAAAAAGTTTAACAATTTTTTTTCCCAAATAAACTTGGCCTGGTTGCAGAAAAAAATTGTGACGTTTGTTTTAATTGCAAAATTAATTAAATTTTTTAGATTTAACAAAAGAAAAAAGAATAGACACGTCCTTAATTATATATTTCAACTCGAATAATTTGTAAGCTTTTTTATTGTTCGATTGACGATTTGTCTAACACTAATTACAATTTGTTTGTCATACTATCAATTTTAATATGACTGATAGTTTTATCTGTGACAAATACATCAACATGCAATTACGAAAATATAATTTAATAATCAATTTGTCCTACATGAGACAGGAATATGAGTGAATGATTGACGTGAACATTACCACTAGTCTTTAGCAATTAATGGTCTTCAAAGACTTAATTAATTGTCATATAGACATCTAAGTCTTTAGGTAATTGCTTCTAAATTATGCTGAAATTACATGTAATTATGAATTATATCATATTTTAGACTCATATCCATGGTTACTTCATTTTGTCCTCCTTTCCCACTTAAAAGAGAATATTGCAAACTGTTATACCCCGCTAGATTGACCCGGGTTGGAGCCGACCCGACCGGGTTTGGGTCAATAAGAACCGCTCTGCCAAGGGCCGGATTATCGAAGGTTCTCTCGATGATGGGCCCGAGTGCCACCGGCCCAAGACGACCAGACCATCAGGGTACCAACCTGAGCTGAAATGACCAACATGATCGCCGTCTGGACCTGACCGACCTGACCAGAAAGGTGGACGGACCAGGACCAATCCAAACTGACCAGTCCTTCTTAGAAAGGCTCATCCGACCAAAAATGACCCGAAGAACACGCCAGACTTGGCTTATTTTTGTGAAGGAGCCTATAAAGAAGGAAACAAATCCTTAAGCAAATCGTATCCGATTTAGATAGGATTATATCCGATTTGTTCCATATTTAGACCCTATAAACAAGGGATTTATTTCTTGTTGTTCAAGTTTTGTATCTTAGATTTAGTCTATAAATAGGGCCTTAAATCCTCGTGAGGGGGGGTTCCGAAATCATTGTATTCCAACACTTAGAGAGCTCATTTTCTCTCAAATTCAATATAAAATGTTCTGTCCGGCTAAAATCAGCCGACCAGAACGAGCCTAGCAAATTCACCCGAGTAGGCACCGGGCATCGTCTTTTTCCTATTTAATTCGGTTGTCATATTCTTTGTTCGGTTCGATTTATTTGAGCCGAATCAAGATTTTTGGTGTTTGTCTAAGATTTTATACTCTTCAAAATCTGACATCAACATTTTGGCGCTAGAAGGAGGGGGCTAGAATAACACAACATAGCTCTATGACTACCAACACATTCAGTGATCACGAAGACCAAGGGGTCCTGTCTGGTCTTCAAAACCAAAATATGTTGTCTGGCGGCTCTAGCCTACGCCAGCAACGCAACACCTCTGGGGTCATTCCCAACACGCCACAGGAAGGAATATCTCTGGGCATCCCTATTCTTACTGAGCCCAGAGAAACTGTCATGACCTCGAACGAAATCAAGGTCCTCATGCTCCAACTCAAAAGACGACTAAGAGAGGCCGAGGCAAGGAAGAGAGGCCATAAAATGAACGAACTTGAGGACACGCAATCCTCAGACGAGCCAAGGCCTAAGAAAAGAGACTTCGGGAAAGACCCAATCGACGGGCAAAGGCAGAAAGGACACCGTCGCCCGAAAGAGGCCGGTCAGAGGCCAGAAACTGGCCGGCCCGAGCTGACTTGCCGACTAAGACTAGGAGCTTGTTTAACAGGATTGGTCCAGACGCGGCTCAGGAGGCCAGGAGACTAGGGAAAAAATTAGATTTCTAGGAGGAAACCGACTAACCATGCGTAGAAAGACCAGGAAATAAGTCATTCCTGGAAGAAGAGGAGGAAGAGCAGGACTTGAAAATGAAGTTGGCAGAAATTCAGGCCAGAAGGCTAGGGTCCGAAAAGGGACAAGGATGGAAGAGAGCTTCACCCTTCACGAATCAGATATCTAGCAGGATCACCCATCAGAAGTTTAAGGTACCCCCGATTGGCCTCTATAATGGGGAAACCGACCCTAGCTCACACCTGGATAAATATACATCATGGATGGACCTCCAAGGAGTAGGGAAAGAACTCATGTGCAAAGCTTTTCCTTTAACATTAGGAGACCGAGCTCAGAGATGGTTCAAATCCCTTCCCAATTTTTCGATCGGATGATGGGGTGAGCTAACAGAGCAATTTCTCACACAGTTCATGGGTTCGAAAATAAGGTCAACCCCAAATGAGAGGTTGGTAAATGTCAAGCAGGGAAAGGAAGAGTCATTGAGGACCTACATGGACAGGTTCAATAAGTTAGTTCTGGAGATGGAACATGTTTCTGATGATACCGTACTCATGGCAATCATGGCCGGACTCCAACCAGAAACGAGATTCTGGTGGTCAGTTCATGAACATGGACCAAAAACCTATCATGACTTTCTGACCCGAGCTGAACGATACATCGAAGCAGAAGAAGCAATTCTAGTACAAAAACCAAGCCAAGATAAGTTGGATGGAAGAGAAGGGATAAGGAGGTCTACACTACCTTTTAAACCACCGGGAAACTTTAAAACCTACCAGATTGAGGAGTTCGAGCAGGTCAAAAACATTTTGATAGTCAGCCCAAATCAGGTTCTCACCGAGCTAAAGGGTAAAAATTTACTACCAGAACCAAAACCAATGAAAGCCGATCTTGCTCACCTCAACAAAGACAGGTACTGCCGGTATCACAAATCCCAAGTATGATACTGATAAATGTTGGGCATTGTTAATCGAGCTCATGATGCTAATCGATCGTGGACATCTCAAAGATTATATCAAGACTCCCGAGCAGAAGCCACTGCAAAATCCTCATCCACCTCCTCAGCTCAGGACGATAAGAGAAATTCACACCCTCATAAATAACAATTCAAGAGAGCAGAGGGAATCGAAGAGGGCCAGAAGAGCACAGATCCGGGAGGCCACGAATGGGCACCAGCGATGCAATCAACCACTACCAGAACCAGCTCATCCACCACTGGTCTTCACCGACCAGGATGCAGAAGACAGGGTACACCCCCACAATGATCCTTTGGTGGTATCGTTAAATATTTCACTCACAATAGTACATCGAGTCTTAGTCGATACGGGAAGTTATGCATATGTGCTCTATCTGAGCACTTTCAGGAGAATGAGCTTCCACAACTCCGAGCTCCACCCTTGCTCGGACACAATCCAAGGATTTGGTGGCGAGACAACTCGTGTGATTAGTAAGTGCGAGCTTAAAGTCGTGTTTGGAGCTGGTGACAAAACGGTGCACACAACAACTGAATTCGTGATATTAGACATCAATTCTACATACAATGCCATCTGGGGACGCCCTCTCCTGACCAAGTTAAGAGCAGTAGTGTCGATTTACCATCTGGCCATCAAGTTCCCAGTTGGGAACGAAGTCTACGTTGTGCGGGGTAACCAATTAACTGTAAGGGAATGCGAATCTGGACTGAGGCCAAAGGAGCTCAACATGGTTGAGCAGGCCAATAGGTTCTATGAGCAGAATGAACTCGGGCAAAAAGAAGAGCAGACACCATGCGAGATGGAAATAACGGACGTCCTAACGTCGAGACCAGAGGGTGAACCCGAGCCCAAGGATGTCCATATAAAACAAGAGCTCATAAATACCTGACTAGAGGATAGTGTGCCGGATTTGCCAACCAAAACAAATGAGGTCGGCCCGAATTTGCTGCCGATCAAAACAAATGAAGCAGGGGCCAGAGCCGACCAAAGAACAGTCGTGGAAATGGTCAATGCCGACCAAAATGACGTATGGGAGACCTTGGATTCTAGGAATGGAGAGTCCAAAAAAAGGGGCACACCGGTTGAAGAACTTGACACAATCTAGCTAGATAAGAGGAGACCAGAGATGGAGCTCAAAATTGGCAATGAATTGAAAGAACCAATCAGAAGTGAGCTCATCACCTTCCTAATGAAGAACACTGACATTTTTGCATGGTGTCACGAGGACATGGAAGGAATCCGACCAAAAGACACGTGCCACCATCTAAACATAGATCCTGCTGCAAAACTGATAGTCCAAAAAAGGAGAAGGCTCAACCTTCTCTCTCACCATCAATGAATGACAACCAGGCTTGTAAACCAGTTCAAGTGGGAAAGAAAAGATGAAAGCAAATATAAAAGAAAGAAAAGAAATAAATAGAGAGCAAGGAAGATAAGAGTACGTAGATTCAGATTTCTTCCTCTCCAGTTTTCTTCTCCATCTCTCTCTCTCCATCGGTCTTTTTCTCTCCCTCTCTCTATCTTTCTCCATTTCTCTCGTCCTAAGTCCTGCTGCTGCGCCTACTCTGTTTCTGCTGTTCGTTGCCACCGGGAGTCGTCGGGAATCGCTGGCGTAAGGTGCACCGGCGGGTGGGCTGTTGGCCGTCGCTGGGAGCGGCGGCAGGTGTGGAGCACCACGCTGGGAGTGTATGGTGCGGGTCGGGGCTGGTATAAGTCGAGTCGGGTGCAGGGGTGTGCTGAGAGGGGGCTGGGCGCGCGCCGGGGACGCGCTAGGTCTGTGCGCGCGTGCTGTGCAGTTTGCTGGGCGCGTTTCGTGTTGTGTTTTTGGCTGTGTTGTGGTGCAGCTGTGTGTGTTTATGTGTCGTCTAGGTAGACGGGAGTTTGGGTGTCAGTCGGGTGTGAGTCGCCGGCGACGTGGGTCGCCAAAAACGGTGGTAGCAGCGACGGAAAGGGGACTAGTGGCAGCAGGTTGGAGTGACGGGAAGGAGGATTTCGCTTTGCAATTTCAAGTGTTTACTTTATAAATTTAATCCTACTTTGCAAATTATATTTCAAGTCCAATTTTTAGCTTTGCAAACTGAATTTTTAGCTTTGCAAATTGAATGTAACTTGGCAAGATTGAATTATTTTGCAAAGTTAATTTAATTTCGCAAGAATGAGTTACTTTGCAAGATTAGTTTATTTTGCCAAGTTAATTTAATTTCGCAAGATTCATTTATTTTTGCAAGATAGATTGTTTTGCAAGGATGATTTAGTTGGCAAAATTGATTAATTTTGTCGCATGATTTATTTATCTTGCAAAGTTGATTCATTTAGCAAGATTAAAATTACTCCTTGCAAGTTAAAGTCTTTCCTTGCAAATTAAATTAAATCCTTGCAAGTTTAATTTTTTCTGTTATAAGTCTTAACTTGCACAAAAACCCGTTTTTCCAAATAGTATGAGTCATCTTCCTTTATATTCAAAGCTCTTATCTATAGACCCCGATTATTGACCTTATTTAGGAATATCTTAATTCACGTTCTAATTCAAGTTATAAGTAGTTTCTTTAAGTTGATAAAACGAGTATATATATATATATATTTTTTTTTTTTGTAGGAAACACAAGCGAGGAACCCCGTTAATCCCTTGAACCGTAGCAGTTGCTAGAGACACCACTTATCTGAGGTGGGGGTAAATTCTTATAAGTTACATGTTGTGAACAATGTGCGCTCTTACGTGCAATTACTGTATGTCACTGATTATAACATGAAGGTTTAACGTGAAGTGCAAAGTGAAATGTTTTATACTTTATGAATGATGAAATGTGGTGAAGGTTGTGAGGAAAATTCTTGTTTTCCCATTTATGTGACCAAGTGCTATAACGTGAAGATGTTGGCTGATGTGAGCTGATTACGATTAATTTGTAAACGTGGCATTTTGTGCCTGTTACGCGACAAAAGTGAATGTGAAATGTTTGCAAGATGAAAGAAATTGTTATGTGAATGATATGTTTGTACGGTGGCTCAGAACCACATTAACTCTATGGTGGCTCAGAACCACATTAACCAAGGTGGCTAAGAACCACATAATGTTTTCTACGGCGGCTCAGAACCGTATTTTCAAAGGCGGCCTCAAAACCGCATTTATGTGTTATTGAGTGATATGTTTATGTTTGTTAAATATGTAAAAATGGCGGCAAGTTCCGCAAGATGTAAAACTGGCAGCTAAGTTCCGCAAGACGTATTTGGCGGCAAGTTCCGCAAGACTAAAATGTTTTCACGGCGGCTCAAAATCGTAAAGTTTTCCAAGGCGGCTCAGAACTGCAACTATGTGCTTGATGAATTATATGTCTATGTTTCCTGTTATGTTTTAACTGCTCACAAGTCCCACCCTACTGAGTGTCTTCATACACTCACTCTTTTTTATGTTAAAATGTTTCAGTTTATGGAAATCCTCAAGCGTGGTACGTAACGGTGAATGCTGGTAGCCGATGATCTAAAGAATGCAAAAGAGTTTTACTGGATTTGAAAGAGGTGTTATATTATTTAATTGTATAGAAAGTGCTCTTGAAACCTTTTTGGGAAAACTTAGTTTGCAAAGCTGTACAGTTTAGCTGTATAATTATAAGGAAAAATGTTTTCTTCCGCTGTATACGATTCATGTTTTATAAAACAGGATGCTCGAATTGACTTATCTTTATTTGAAAATTTTAAATTACCTTGAAAATACATGTTTTTTCGAGTATTTGGACGTTCAAACGAAAAATTTATTAAACTGATATTCTACAATAACGTAGAAGAAACTGGGCGTCACAATTTTGCTTTTGGATTTGACACGTGAGACCAATATTGATTTTTCCTATTGACTTGGTCAAGGTAGAATATCTCCCAAAGTCCCAAATCATAAGGTTTTCAATCTTTTAAAAAAAGAATAATAATAATAAATATGGACTGCGTTATTATGGTTTCAGAAAATTTTACTCTTGGGTAGTCTCCAAGTTAAGTAACTTCTGATTCTTTTTTTTTTTTTTTTCACACATAAAGTGACATTTATTTGTATTCTATAATATAATTTATTTCTCGATCTTTGTATAGTGGGAATATAGAAGGAATTAACAATCCCAACAAAATACGCAGTTCAAACTAAACATTGACTTGATTTGGGGTCTGTTCTGATAACCCACTTCTTATAACCCCAATATCACAATATGTTTTTTGTGTAATTAATTTTGATAGAAATCGAGTCTTATTAAAGGCCCAATACGGTTGCGGCCCGGCCCATTTCATAGTGGGTTAGGAATACTACTTGTTCATGCTTCTGTATGTGTAAGCTAATTCCTGCAAAATTGCATTATAATAATTAATAAATGAAAACAAGATTATTATAATTATAATTTCAAAATACAACGAGCCTATTGTAGAATCCCACTTTTATAATTATAATAAATTTCAGAATACCACGAACTTCACGTGGTCTATATAGAGAACAGTAATGATCCCAGTTTCAAGCTCGAATCGATTTTGGTTTCATTACAACACAACGACGACAACAATAATAACAGAAGCGCGAACTAGAATATTAGGTTTTCTATCAAAAACTACAACCAGTTAAGGTGGTTGCACTACAAAGAGATGATTGTTTGGACACGTTGTATGTGTGGGACCTCATCTCAAGCTCTTATTCCACCCTTTAAACAAGGCCCTACAAACACGACTTTTGTCAATGCAACCTTAAACATGTCTCTGTCTCCCTATGATCGTTCTCAGTTGATACAAGGTACATGTCTCTGTCTCCCTATGATCGTTCAACTACGTTAGTTGAAGTATTTTTGCGGGATAAAACTTTTCTGTTGTTTGTATGTTTTTCACTTTTTTTTTGACTTTATATAGTTTTAGTTTTCTTTTCTATTTGATTTAACTTTTATTGGTCAATATATAATTTTATTTTTCTTTTCTTATGCTGGTGATATTTGATATTTTAAACCAATGCAAATAATATAATTAAATAACAAAACAAGAATTTTAAAAAGTAAGCAAAAAACAATAAATGAAATGGACCAGCTCATATTCAGTATTCACACGTTGAAGCAAAAACAAATACCCCACATTTTCTCATTAAGTTTGGACAAAAATCTTATTTATTATCAAATCTGTACTACATTATTTACATAAAAAATTATATTTCCAATTCTAAATATTTTCTCAAGGAAAGAACTTCATAAAAAATAATTGGCGTAATTGCAAAAAAGAATCAGCACTTTTTCAAAAAATGCAAATTTATCCTCACTTTTTTCAATTCAAGCTTGAGTCGTGACATTTGGTATCGTAAATTTGCACTGTGTTTCCTGCTGATTTCCATCCTCGCATCTGAAGTTGTATCGTGAGCGTTTCATATTCACACACACTGGTTTCCGCACACACTGGTTTCCTACTGATTTCCATCCTGCACTGGGTTTCCTGCTGATTTCCATCATCATCCATGCATCTGAAGTTGTATCGTAAGCGTTTCATACTTGAACTGGGTTTCCTGCTGATTTCCATCCTCATCCTCAGGATCTGAAGTTGTATCGTAATCGTTTCATACTTGCACTAGGTTTCCTGCTAATTTCCAGGTTTCCTGCTGATTTCCATCCTCATCCTCAGAATCTGAAGTTGTATTGTAATCGTTTCATACTTGCACTGGGTTTCCTGCTAATTTCCATCCTCATCATCTGTTGTAATCGTTTCATACTTGCACTGGGTTTCCTATTGTATTTCCTGTTTCCATCCTCATCCTCATGTATCTGTATCTGAAGTTGTATCGTGAGCGTTTCATACTTGCATTGGGTTTCCTGCTGATTTCCACCTCATGAGCATCTGAAGTTGTATCGTAAGCGTTTCTGCTGGGTTTCCTATTGTATTTCCTGTTTCCATCCTCATCCTCATGTATCTGTATCTGAAGTTGTATCGTAAGCGTTTCATACTTGCATTGGGTTTCCTGCTGATTTCCACCTCATGAGCATCTGAAGTTGTATCGTAAGCGTTTCTGCTGATTTCCAGTGTTCTGCTTTGGAAATTATGTTCAATCTCTTGGGTTTCCTACCTGCACTGGGTTTCCTGTTGATTTCCACCTCATAAGCAGTGTTCTGCTTTGGAATTATGTTCAATCTCCTGGGTTCCTGCTGATTTCCACCTCATGAGCAGTGTTTTGCTTTGGAATTATGTTCAATCTCCCCGACCGTTGGCGAACAAGACTCGTGTTGGTCTGGCTTTGATGGTTCTGATGTCGCTTGCACCACTTTATGATTTATGTTTATGGGTGTATGGTAGTATGTTGGTCCTGTTATTCTCGATTGTTCTCTAAGCGTAGGAGCAGGTTGATTTCTCCATCTGATGATTCCGTTCACCCTATGATCCATCTAGACAGTCTGATCAGCGTAACCCTATCCCGCCGTCTGATGATCGATACAAAAAAGCTGGATGCAATCGATATATCTCCGATATTTTCATTTTTTCCACATAACCAGCCATTTGATGATCGATACAAAAACATGATGCAATCGATATATCTCCGATATTTTCATTTTTTCACATAACCGGTAAAGAAACGAGAAATTTTGTCAAAATATCGATAAAATATCGACGAAATATCAATTTCAATATCGGTGATTTCATGATACAATTTGTAGGAAAAGAAGGTGAAATATCACGGTAATATAGGGCAAATATCGATTTCAATATCGATGACATCCTACAATTTGTAGGAAAATAAGTGAAATATCAGGGAAATATCAACGAAATATCGATGACTTCATGATACAATTTGTAATAAAATAGGTGAAATATCATGAAAATATCCGTCAAATATCGATTTCAATATCGATGACTTCATCCAGGAAAATAAGTGAAATTTCAAGGAAATATCGATAAATTATCGATAAATATCTGAAATATAAGGGAAATATTGACGAAATATCAATAAATATCGATATCGATTTCGGTATTGGTGGATTTATGTTACAAATTATATGAAAATTCGTGAAATGTCATGGAAATATTGGTAAATATCGGTGGAATGTCGAGGAAATATCGTTAAATATCGGAAAAATATCAATAAATTTATATACCGATATTTCTACCGATACCGATATTTTCACGATATTTTCGTAAAATTAATATATCGATATTTCCATCGAAATCAAAATTTTCATCCTTGGTCTCAAGAAAGCTATGGACGATTTCAAAACGGGGGCTAGTGTTTGTTACAACTTCAGAAAATAATATACATGGAATTACGAAGTATGTCATCTTTATTTTTCTTTTAATGGAATGACCCTAATATACAAAATATATTTATACGGTTAAATATTATATTATATGGCATGCATTGTATAACAAAAATATAATAACTGAATTTTGTTGCATGTAAATTAACTCAAAAAAGTATTAAACATCTATTAATTAATTGAAATTTATTTAAATTAAATAATATACTTTTGTAAAATTTAGTTCATTTCATGCTTAGTTAATGAAATATAGATATTTCAGTTAATACATGTTGACAAGCTAACTATTTTGATCTACTATTTAAGAGGGGAAAATGTAGAACTTATTGAATAATAAAATATAAATACTGGATTTATATTTTTTGGGCTCATTGAAAATTTTTAGATGGCTCAGGAATTTAATTATTTTGATCTACTAATAAGTGAGCTATTGGAATTCTATTTTTAAGCAATTAATCTATCATGACTTTTGGATCTAATTATCATGATCATTTAAGAATTAAATAATCAATTTCATATGTTTTAACTTATTATTGGACCCTTCATATATTTTAACTACAAATACAAATTATATATATATATATATATATTGCTAAAATAATATGAATTGACATATTAATATGATTATTTCTTCATATTGTCGGTATTTCAGATATTAGTTGACCAATTATCAAACATTTTTTATTTGTTTAATATTTTTAGAAAATGTCAACACAAACGCATCTACTCATCATCGAAACATATTGAATTTATCTCCATTGAGTCCTTCAACTATCTTTACCAATAGTTAATACATGATGCGAATTAAAAATTATGTAATATAAAACGGAACATCAAATTAAAATAGAGAATTCAGTTCGCTATACATTAGGTGTAACTAGTGGTGCCCACGGTTCGCCGGAAACTGGAACCGGCCGGTTCGAAACCGGCGGTCAACGGTTCGGGGAACCGTTGACTCGGTTCCGGTTCCAAACTGGAACCGTAAACCGGATTCAGCCGGTTCGGTTTCAGTTCGAGTTTTGCAAAACCGTGAACCGGCGGTTCCGGTTAATTTTTTTTTTTTTTCATTTTCTGACGAATGGGTTAGCGCCATGTGTCCGTCGGAGCTCCGGCGAAAAGTAGCCGTTGTCACCGGATTCCGGCGAAAAAGAGCCGTTGCCGCCGAAACCGGCGGTTCGAAGCCGGTTCGAACCGGCGCGGGTTTTTTTAAAAAAAAAAAGTTACCGTTGGGACACGTGTCACGCCAGGATCACTCGACCGTTGGAGATCAACGGTCGAGATTTAAGAACCGTTGTAAACCGCCGGTTCGAACCGCCGGTTCCGGCGAATTTTTATTTTTATTTTTTTTAAAATTTCTATAAATACCCTCCTCCCCCCATTCAATCCTCACACCATTCCACCACTTCTCTCTCAATTCTCTCTCAATTCGAAAGTTGAAATTCAATTCTCAATTCTAAAGTTTCAATTCTCTAGTTTTTTTTTTCAATTCTCAATTTACGATTCATTCGAAAATGTCTCGAAGAGGTTCTTCTTCCGCCGGTTCTTCTCACCGAGGAAAGGCACCGATGCCTCCACCACGAGATGTTGAAGTCGATGATCTTATCGATCAATACACTCCCCACTCTCATTGGAGTGAGGAGTACGCCAATTTGGAGGAGGCTCTCGGACCTTCGACCGCCGCCGACTTTGCCGAAGTGGAGGAAGAGCAGGAGCAACCGGAGGCCCGTCCAACTCAAGAGAGTGACACACGTAGCCGAACCACTTCGACACTTCGAAGTGATATTTTCTCCATACATTTTAAAAAGGAGAAAGTATCAAATTCGAACGTGGACTTCACGGTGACGTGCAACTACTGTGGAAAGAGCTACAAGTTCAAGGCCGGAGGGGGCTACGGAACGTTCAACAACCACATCATCAAGAAACATCCGGATAAGATGGGTAATGACCGCTCTCAAACCCATCTTCCTCGACAAAATGCCGGTTCCAGTGGGGGAACCGGAGGTAACGACCCTAACTTCCTTCATAAATTTAGTCAATTAACTCATAGGAAAGGAATGGCCGAATTGATTGCTAAAAAACATCTTCCTTTTCAATTTCCAACTGACGATGATTATGAAGAATTTACTTGTGAAGTTTTTCAACCCGCTAGTAGAAGAATATCTAGGAATACCGTCACACGTGACATAGAAAAAATTATAGGTGAATATAAATATGCTTTAATTGGAGAACTAAAAAATTTAACACAACGAGTATCTATTTGTTGTGATGTGTGGAAAGATCCTTACGGAAACCATGATTATTTAGGAGTAACGTGCCATTGGATAGATAATGCATGGAACATGCAAAAACGATTAATTGCCTATGTCGAATTTGATGAAAGACATAGTTCTGTAGCAATTGCTAGAAAAATAATAAAAATTGTTAATGATTATGATATAGTTACAAAAATATTTTCGATTGGTTATGATAATGCCGCTCCTAACACCGCTAGTATACCCACATTAATGGAATTTTTTAGGCCTCCAATAGATGGTAGACTTTTTCATATTCGTTGTGTACCCCATTGTTTGAATTTGTGTGTACAAGATGGATTAACCGCTTTGCATGATAAAATCTCACCTATTACGGATGCAATTTATGAAATTGCTAAATCAACACAATGGCATAAAAAATGGGCAAGATTTTGTAAAAATAATGGAATGGAAGTTAAAAAATTTATATTGGACGTAAAACATAGATGGAATTCAACTTATTATATGCTTCAAGATTCTTATAATTATAAAGAATTGCTAATTGAATTTTATAAAGAAAACCCACATGAATTGATATATTTGAATAGCAACTCTTGGGATGCATGCATTAATTTAATAGCTCTTTTAAAAATTTTTGAAGAAGCCACTAGAGAATTAAGTGGCACTTATTATCCTACTTCTCCATTAGCCTTAGATAATTGTGTTAAAATTGCTTTAATTTTGAATGAATATTGTGCATGTCCTATTATAGGTGACACTATTATAGCAATTAAAGCAAAATGGTTAAAATATTTTCACGAACTTCCCGATATATTTTTAATAGCTAAATTATTAGATCCTAGGATTAGAGAAGATGGTCTAATCGAATTATTACGCATGTATTATAGTGCTTTGTTCTCCCATTTTTTGTTATCCGATTATGATGCGGTTGACTATGTTCCAAATTATGTAGAAGTTGCAGCTAGAGCTAAAAACTATTTGTATGATTTATTTAAAGAATATAAAACCTCATTAGGGGATGATTGTGGGGATAATTTAGGTGCTCAAAATGTAGGTGGTAGTAGTAGTTCTTCACATAATCCATATAATGTTAGTGGTCTTAATGCATTTTATGATTTTTATGATAACCGAACACAAAAACGCGCTAGGGGGTCTAATCCCACACAAGAATTAGATACATATTTAAGTTGTACATTTGAATTTATTTCTTTTGAAAACTCTGTGGATCTTTTGAAGTGGTGGTCAAAGAGGATCAACACTTATCCTATTTTAAGTCATATTGCGAAGGAGATTTTTGCAAGTCCCGCCTCCAACGTTTCCGTCGAGTGCGCCTTCTCCAAAGGACGACATATGTTGAATCCAAAAAGGGCAAGATTGACCGTAAAGAATGTTCAAAACATTACTCTACTTGAAGATTGGCTTCGAGCAAAGAAACGTCAACAACATCTAGATTTATCTGTCTTTGATGACGATGGCCCCGACGAGTATGGCTACGATTCCAACACATCCTCCTCCACCGGAACTAATGGGTAAGTTTGAGGTAAGAAAACTACGTGAGCTTTGATTCCCTAATTCAATTTAGGGATACGTAGGCAATTTCATTCTAACTTTGATATTCACTTTCAAACTTAGAATGAAACTCAAGCTCTTTCATTTTTTTTTTTTACTTCTCTTAATTGTAATGAGCAAAGAATGTTGTGTGGTAGATGATGTGTCTCAAAGAAAGGAGGAGATAATAAGATGTGTCTTAGATGCACGTCTTATTATGTCCTCCTTTCTTTGAGACATATCATCTACCACACAACATTCTTTGCTCATTACAATTAAGAGAAGTAAGAACTAAGAACTACGTGGGCTTTGATTCTCTAATTCAATTTAGGGATACGTAGGCAATTTTATTCTATATCAAACTTAGAATGAAACTCAAGCTATTTCATTTTTTTCCTCTTTCAATTTGTAATTTGTAAGTTGTAATTATTTTTTATGTTTGTAAGTTGTAATTTTTTTAAATTCAAACTTAGAAGTTTGTTGTTTGTAAGTTGTAATAATTTTTTTTAATTCAAACTTAGTGTTTTATACTTTTGAAGTTGTATATTTTTTAACATATAAATACATTGTTTAGTAAAAAAAAAAAACCGGAAAAACCGGCGGTTCGAACCGAAACCGGCGGTTGAACCGCCGGTTACAAACCGGAACCGGAACCGAACATACCCCGGTTCGGTTCTGGTTCGACCCCTGCCGGTTTTCCGAACCGCCGGTTCGGAACCGGCGGTTTATACGAACCGGGCACCACTAGGTGTAACCTACAATTGACCTCTCATATGATTAATTGGGCACATGTACCTAAATGAAGATATGATTAATTATGATACCATGTATATTAATCTTGTAGTTAATTAAGGTGCAAGGCTAGCTAGAGAATTGATTAACTAATATATAGTAAGTGGGGAAGTGGTGGCTATATACTTGCAATTACTTTCTTCATCAAATTAATCAATTGAGAAAAAGAAAAGAGAAAAATTTAGTTAAGGAGGTGAGAAAATGATCATATTAGCATGTGTGATTTCATTAATTTCTTCTCACATTTCATTTTTCTTTCATTTCTATCTATCTATTACTAAGATTTAAAAACCACTATGCAAATTTGGTACGATTTTAAAAGAGCTCTCTTTGCTATATATATATATATATATATATATATATATATATATATATATATATATATATATATATATATTTCAACTATTAACTATTTTTAGATGAGTCGAGCACGAGCATTTATCGACTCAACTTAGCTCGATTGCACCCCAACATGTATGTACTTCATCCATCGTTGCTATTTGTTAAGCTCCAACACCATATTTCTCAAAGGATGGAACATTTCTGATTTCACTTTTCTTGGAAGATCAACATCTATATCTATACTATATATAAAATGAAAGAAGTTGGCAAATTTTACAAATTTGTCATTTTCCCTCCCAAACTATCAACCAATAGAAAAAAAAGAAAAAAAAACTAAATAACTTTTAAGTATCTTATAGAATAACCTTCACATATATCTTACACAATAAACTATCTTATAATTTATATATAGGAGTAGATATGAAACAAAAGAAGCTATCTTAAATGATATGATTATATTTTAATGGGGTTAAATGCATGGTACCCCTTGTGTTATAGAAAATTTGCATCGCTCCCCTCCGTGATTTAAAAAATGCAAGGTTTACACTTGGGTTAACGAAAATTCGACGCGTTTTCCCCTTTATCATTAAACTTAACCAAAGTGTGCCGCACGCGCCTGTTGTGCGATTTTTCCTCTTTTTTGATCACTTTTTCAGTGTAAAAAGACAATAATACCCTTCCATTTTCTTTTGCACTATATATCACTTTGTAGGGCAAAATTCACCCATCAATATTCATTTTTTCTTGGGCAACAAAGCAAACAGTCGCCAAAGCAAGGTAAAAAAAAATTTTCTACATTTCATTTTTTATAGCTTGTATAATTTTAATATGCAGATTTTTTTTAATTTATTTATTATTTAAATATTGGTTAATATTTGTTTAATTACTCTTTTTATATTGTAATTTTTTACCACCACATTTGGTATCATGTATATACTCCAATTATCAACCAATTTTTGTAGGAAAAATGTCGTCCACATTTAGGCCATCAATGTCGAAAAATGAAAATACTTTAGATCTAAGGTATAGTAACAAGAAGTGCCATTGTCGAAAAAATGCCGAAATAAAAGTTGTCGGCCCGTCTAAAGCTACAATGGGCAAACTGTATTGCACATGCCGATTCAATTCATGTGGATATTTTTCTTGGCTCGAACCAACATCAATTGAGTGGAAAAATATGAAGAGTGAAATGCAAATGCCTGATTTGGAAGAAGTTGACTCTTCTGTTGTCGGAGTTGATAATAATTCGACATTGTTGATTTCCAAATGCAACGATCTTTCACTAAAGATTGAAAAGCTCAACAAAAACCAAGCTACTACTATGAAATTAATTACTTTCATTGTTTTAGTTTTTCTTGTCATTGTAATCCTTAAGTAGTACCAGATTATGTGAACAGATTATGTTAAGTACTTGAACCTTTTAGTAAGTAGTTGTAATGACTTGCAACCATTTTGTAGCTATGAATATGTTATATCATTTTGAATATGTTATTAGCCTTGCTATGGATATGCAAACATGTTATGTTCATGCAATTATTTTTTCAAATTTTTTGAATCTGCAAAACAGTTGCAGCTGTGGAATACCAAACACTACATCAAGTTTATGCAGAAAATAAAACACAAGTAACTAGATTAAGAAGGTCTTTGCAAAAACATCATTTCCGGTCAACCAATCACCATAGCAAAAAACAAGAACTTACAAATCAGATTGGTTGCAACATTTCTAAATACCTGTTAACCTTTTCTAATGCCAAAATATGTACCCAATCAGACTAGTTAATATGTGCCCAAAATATTTAAATTGCAAGGCTACAACTGGTTCTATCAAAATATATACCCAAAAATAACAACATGCCCAAAACATGAGCCCAAAAAACCTTGCAAATTCAAAAGGATTTAGTTTATCAACAGCTAAAAAAGGTCCAAACACCTATTTACCCCAATACAGCAGCCATCAACTGTCAAAGCTTCCTTGTAGGTCTTTGCTTGGGATTTTTCTGCTTCCTAGGTTTCTTTAAGCTAGGACCTCCAGTTCCATGCACCTGTGAACATTGTGATGAGCAATGGTAAAAGATCAGTCTCAAGTTTAGAAATAAAACAAGTAAACTGTCATTCTAGGATGTTCATGTTGTTTCTTTTTACCTCTTATTGTTCACTACATGGTTGAGTAGGATTTGCCACGGTTGATGCTTGAGTACACTGTTGGCTGAGATGAACAGGTGCCTACACACAAAAAAAGAGATATATTAGATTGATAAATTTGAAAAGGAACCTAAATAAAGGAAGAGTGGATTAATTTGTACCAGATCTTCATGTAGAGCCCAACCAAATTGTTCATGCAAGTTATTGTCAGTTGAATGTTGTGGATTTTCCAATGCCACCTGACATATTCAAAAGCACCAGTGTTATGGTCTAGTTTATGCAGAAAATGGTAAAGAAAAACAGGAAATCACAAATAGAATAACATAGTGTACCTCTTCTTGAACAACTTCTTCTTGCATTTCAGAAACTTTATTGGGACAACCTCTCTTGTTGTGGCCTAATTTGTGGCAAATAGAACATGTATGTGTTAGGCCTTGTCTTGATGCTTTCCCATCCATCCTTTGATCATTTCCATCAGGCCTTCTATTTTTCTTAGGTCTGCCCCTCTTCATTCTGACATCTGGAGGTGCTATTGGACCCTTGCCGGATTCCTCAAAGTCATGCATTCCGGGTACAGGATTGACCATGTGACTATACACTCTTAAATACACCTCTTTTTTTAAGGAAGAGTGAACATAATCTTCTATTGTCAACCTATGCACACTAATGCAAGCCATTGCATGACAGCAAGAGAATCCACACAGTTGATAGAAACCGCATGTGCACTGACCATCTTTTAAGTGTACTATATGATTTTCTAAAAAATGCATCACCTCATACCTATCATCCCCAGCCCAACTTGGAAAACAATTTCTACTCAATTTTCGTTGCAATTCAATCTTTTTAATTATATTTGGACAGATACTCTCATTATAACCAATCATTCCCAGCCTATTCACTTGCACTCTAGTCATTAACCTCCTTCTAATCCACTCAAACATATCAATCACAGGCAAATCTCTACAAGGCAATATAAAACTATTGAAGGACTCAGAAATGTTGTTCACAATGACATCACATTTGGCATCAGTGGAGAAGAAACACCTAGCCCAGTGTTTTGTACTCACCCCACTCAACCACTCATATGCAGTTTGTTCATCACCATCTTTGGGACACAACCTCTCAATATCCCTCATGAATTTATGGTGAGTGTTAACATTATAGGCACTAGCAGCTTTCCAGAACAGTTTTTTAAGATCTAAACCCTTAAATTTCACTTTGAAGTTGTTATACATGTGCTTCAAGCAGAACCTAAGACAATAGTATGAAAAATAAATAAGTATAGGCAAAGAATAGAGTTCAGTTTTGTTTTTTTAGTAAAAAACAGAAAATGTAAAGTAAAAAACAGAAAATGTAGCTTGCAAAGCAACAATTACCTGTGTTCACAGTTCGGAGCCAAGTTATTTACTGCCTCTATCAAGCCTTTCTGCCTGTCACTGACAAATGTCCACCTCTTCTCCTCAGCTGAGCCAATATCCTTAAGCAACAACTCTAAAAAACCATTCCCAACTGTCTTGCTTCTCAACCTCCACATAAGCCATAGCTATGGGGTACATATTGTCATTCTCATCCCTCCCAACAGCAGATAACAACTGCCCACTATGCACTCCTTTCAAAAAGCACCCATCTAAGCCTATGATTGGTCTACATCCACTTAGAAAACCATTTTTGATTGGAGCCAAACAGTAATACATTCTCTGAAATTTGGGTGGAGTTAAGTTTCTGTCAACTTTCAGCTCCAATGTAGAATCAAGGTTTAATTTAACAACTGTAGCACAGTAATCATGCAATCTTCTGTATTGTTCAGCAATGTCAATTGATAACAGTGTTAATGCATGCCTTTTTGCCCTATAAACTTTATGCAGACTACACTCAATCCCACAATCCCTTTTGATCTTGTTTTTCAAACCCTCAACAGACACATTTGGATTATCTTTGACAGCCTCAAGTATCCTATTAGCTAGGTACTTATAATCTGCTTGATTATTTTCCACCCTATAAGCACATGTGTGTCTACCCTTTAAGGTTTTCACTTGGAAAGTTGTGGTTTTTTGAACTGAGGAGGCTCTCATTCTCCAATCACATCCACTCTTACACTTTGCAATCACCAATTTAGCTTCATTTTTGATGAATTGCAACTCATACCCCTTTCTTATAGACCAATCTTTCAACACTCTTTTAAACACCTCTCTATTAGGAAACTTCATCCCAACAATCAACTCAAATTGACTCATATCAGTACCTTTTGTCCACTCATCCTTCTCCCCACCCCCTAAAGGATCTGCCTCATTCTCCCCCTCACTGTACCACTCATCTCCCTCCCTACCCAAAACAGCCTCTTCTTGTTCCAATCTCCCCCCCCCTCTTTTTTTTCTTTTGTTCTCTCAACCATCTTCTGCACTTTCTTAATACATTCCTACTATGATTTGGAGACCTATCAACAAAAATATCATCATCTTCAGGCCCTTCTAGATCATCTAGCATCCAAGAAAGACATGAAGATGAAGAATCTTGGTCTGATTCAGCCCTATATGATTCATCAGATGAATCATCATAATCAGTTTCTACCCCATCTCCATCATCCCTATTCTCAGCAGCTGCACACCCCTCTGTTAGGCCCTCTCCAACACCCTCATGTCTACCCTCTCCAAATCCCTCAGTTAAACCATCTCTTCCCACTAAATCATCAGCATCACCAGTGCCCTCAATCCCTGCCCTTCATTATCCACTGTTTTTTCATAACAAATTAAAGGGATGGATTCTTGTGTGGATAACACATTGCCCTCACTATCCACACTCTGAAGAGGACCTGGATTGTCCTCAAAATATAAAAGAATGACTGGCAATCCTTTATATTCCTTGAATAGGATCAACAAATCACTATCAGTCCTTAACACTTTCAAACCCAAGTTAAGTTCAACCCCAGGAGAGCAACTATATACTTCAACATTACTGGCTTTCCCATTAGAGTTTTTATATATTTCAAGCAAATCATGAAAACAGAACATATCAATTTCTACAGGTGGTATATACACCCTCCACCCACCCACATATCTTAACTTGGGCATTTTCCAAAAATTACCACCTACTCATGCATCAAAAACAAATGTATCTGCAAAATCATCCATAATCTGGAAGAAAAAAATAACACAAAACCCACAATCATTAGACTGATACCAGTAACAACAACATTCATTAAACTACAAACAATTATCAAGGGGGTACCATTTAACCACTTATTCTCAACTACTGGACAGAATAATAGCATAATAGTCATTCTATCTTCAAAATAATTATGTGTTGATACAATACATACAGTCAAGAATGACATCAAATATGGACAAAATATAATCAAATATGCAACAAATACATACAATTCATCAATGTATATAGAACAACCTCACATTGCAGCAAAATAAATTAACAAACAACTTAAACTATCACAAATAATTCTGACTTCTCAGCTCAAATAATACCAAGATCAATGATTGACATCAATCCCCATACAAAATCAACAAAAACAACTCAATTAACCAAAATTGTATCTGGAAACAATTAGTGAAGCAATTCAGAATTCACCTATTTATATCCAACACCCAGAATTTCTCGAGTATATATCATCAAATCACCAACCAACAAAATTACCCACAAAACAAATCAGCAAGAGTTCCGTTGTATATATTTTAAATTACCCAAAATTAGGGTTCCTAATTTTGCAATTACCATAATATAAAAAAAAATCCATTTTACATCTGCAATTACGGCCTACAACTGCTTATCGAACCCAAATATCATAAAATCTACGATTAGGGTTCATAAAATTGAATTGGGGTTCCAAAAAAAGGGGGAAATCGATTTTAGCGGGTTTTAAAAAACTTACCTCTCTTCCCGTCGTTTTCGCTTCACATCACTTTCACAAACTGTCGTTCTCGTGTCTTCAATTGTGGAGTGGATTTTTTTACTGGTTGGACCACTCGATTTCTAACTCTCTCTGCCTCTCTCTCGATCGATCACAAGCAAGTGGCTTCTAACTGTGTAAGTGAATAGGTAATAATAAGGGTATACCGGGCAATTCATCAAAAAATTTAACACCGTTAGCAACAGTCTTAAAATAGGGGACGTGTGTCGAATTTTCTTTAACCCAAGTGTAAACCTTGCATTTTTTAAATCACGGGGGTGGGGACCAATGCAGATTTTCTATAACACGAGGGGGTTCCATGCATTTAACCCTATTTTAATGATATAATTAAATTTTGAAAATAATGAAATTTAAACATTGTCAAAAATTAAAATTTTGAAAATTAGTTTATAGTTTTAATATATAAATGTGGAAGATAGTTTTAAAATCTAAATTTCATTTTATGAAGGGTTGTAAAATGTTTAAAAGTTTGAAACTATTATAAAAATATTAAAATAATAATAAAATCTAAAATTAATAATAATAATAATAATAATAATAATAATAATAATAATAATAATAATAATAATAATAATAAGGTTGTGAGATTAAGTCTAACAATCTTAAATCAACAAATAAAATTTAAAAATTAATTCAAATATATATGTAATATTAATTGTGTATGATATAAAAATAAATAAATTGAATAAAAAAATTTCAATAAAAATATTTGATAAAATTTATTCAAAATTATTTCAAATAAATAGATATAATTAATCTAAAAATTATTTTAAAAAACTATAATATGTTCCAAAAAATTCTAAAATATGGTTTCAAAAATCTAAGAAATATTTTTTTAAAATTTAAAATTAATTTGAAACCAAAATTTATAAATATAAACTAAATTTTTTGGAATAAATATAATGCTTTTTGAACAAATCCATCTAAAAACAATGCAGAAAATTATTTATAAATTCAAAAAATAATTATAAGATATAAAGGAACAAAACATATTATTAAGTATAATTATCACTTCTTAATTATTCAGAAATTAAAACTCACAAACACAAAACTATTATTATGTTATGTTCAATTTTATTTTCATATTTCATTGTTGAATATTGATGTTATCAATAAAAAATATTGATTTTTACAAATTTCGAAATAATAAGATTTCATAAATAACATTTTAATATAATAACTTCATTATATTATTGTAAATCATATATATTGTTATAATACATAATAAACCGCGCGTGGCGCGGAAGTACTACTAGTTGAAGATGAAACTTAGCAAGCATCAATATTTATGCTTATGCATAGAACTCATAGTTTTTGGCATTGATTATGATCTCTCTTAGCCCTCCGATCGGTCCAACAACCATCAAAATAACTCCGAAAATTATGCAAATCTGAAACAGAACAATCAGCCCTCAGCTGTTTTTCGAATGTTTAAAAGTTGAAGAAAATTAAAGGTCGATAAAAATACCCAGTTGGAGAACCAAGATAAGCTGAATCGTCTCGGTTTGCAGATGATAAGCCATATGATACACGGAAGCTGCAGAAAATGTCGAAAATAAACTTTTCTTTGTCATGGCTTATGCAAACAAAAGGGAAATGTGTGTATATGAAGAAGATATGTAATTTCTTACAAAATATGTGGTTGGGGCGAAAGCAAATCCTCCAAAAAACGCGAGAAGCCCGTTGAAGAAAGGGAATGTGATGGCAATAAACATCGTAAAAGCTGAAATCAAAGAATATGTATATAGTACAAATTGCAAGACTTAAAGCTGCAAAGGGAGGTCTAGTTTGCATACCAACATAAGAAGTTCTTGTAATAAAGCGCAAAAGCCAACTAGGCTGGAAGTTTAGTTTCTTTACAAGCACAGTTTCCATCATGTCAAAAACCGGCATTGCATAAATCTGCATAACTACAAAAATAAGAGGTTTTTCTTGCGAAAAAAATTCTAGTTAAAAAGGGTGAAGATTTGGACCTGATAGCTTCCAATGAGATGAATCACGACGAACATATTAGCCATTGCAATGAGCCATGTAGGTTTTTGCAGGGTGATAAGAATGTTTTCTTGTACGTCATTACCAAACATCCAGTATCCAATAATAGCAACAGGGAAGTAACACACTGCAATAACAATATAAGCAACGATAACGCCCCTTAACATGGGCCCCTTTGAAGGATTTTGCGATGTTGAAGGCATCGTTGCTTGGATTTCCATCACAACATTGTGACCACCGTAGGCGAATACAATGCTCCCCAATGCACTAAACGAGTTGAAAACATTGTCAGCCGTTGTGTTTGATCTTTTATAACCATATTGCACATCGGGTTGCACCCCCTTGTTGATGGATGCAACACACGCGATTGTAGAGTAACTGCAAAACAGAGTTATTACCATCTCAAGAAAATTTAAACAATTTCCTCAGGAAAATTGTAAATTTAGGACAATACTTTTTTACCATTCATTATTTTAGGACATTAACTTTTCGGGCTTTGAAATTAAGACAATAAGTTTTTAATATGGGCTAATTTAGAACTTATTAGCCTAAAGTTCCGAAAATTCGGGCTGAATCGCATGTAAAATGCACGTGTCTCTCCAAATTCTGGCATTTCAAAGATTTCCTATGTTTCTCACTCAAATCAAAGCTTGAATCGAATAGAATTTGATAAATTATTTGGGGTTTTGCTATGACTTGAGGAAATATGTGTTTTGGCGAAGTTTTAAGGGAAAACGAATTTTGTTGATCTCTCGACCGATTTAAAGAAATGCATGCTAAATCGGGTCATCAAGAAAGGTTTTTCATTTGAAAAATTCGTTTGATTCTCACTCAAATCGAGCTTCAATCAAACTCCAATTGGTAAAACTGATTTGGGGTTATGCTATGGTTTGAGGAAGTGAGTGTTTCAGGTAGAAAATATACATTTTGATTAAGTTTCGATAAAAGTCTGCCATAACCACCACATCATCTACCATCGAATCCACCATTACCCCCTCAATCTCACCCAAAATATGATCTCACTTCAAATTTAACCAAAATGTATGTTGATTTAGCCAAAACACTCCATCTCCTGAACCATAGCAAAGCCCTAAATCAATTTATCAAATTCAGTTTGATTCAACCTTAATTTGAGCGATAATCGAATAAAATTTTCGAAAATCCCGAATCCAGAGACACATGCATTGCACGTGCGATTTCGGGTTAATTTGTCCTAAATTGGCCCAATAGTTAGTGTTCTAATTTCAGAGCCAAAAAAACTAGTGTATCTAAATGAAGTTATTGTCCTAAATTTGCAATTTTTCCCCAATTTCCTCTATGCATTCTTGTGTTGGAAGGTTATATTGAAAGCTCTGAATAGTCATAAAAAGAGGTATAATTAGGTGATATACCATATGGACATAACTGCAGCTGCTAAGGAGACACCAGAAATGGAATTGAAGCTGGGAAGTTGGGAGAGTACAAAGTGGACTGAAGCAAAGATGATGATGCAATAAGTAAGCTTGATATCATTGCAATCTTTGCAAACCAGATGATGGAATTGCCTGAGAGATTGGCCTCCTGTAATCATGTACACTATGTCGACTCCAACTTCAACGATCAGCTGTTGAGGCACCACTATCCACAGGCCGAGCTTTTCGCCAAAAGCATGCTGTCCAAGCTCGTGGTATCTGTCGAAGCGCTTACCTGGCACGATCTCATGCATCTCCACCATTTGCCACAGCGAGTAGAGAGTGACGATCCATGATAGGACCAAGGCCGCCACTCCGGGCCCCCTGAATACACGAGCACAACGTGAAACACGAGTAGGAGAAATCCCATGTCTTAGAAAGTGAGGTTTTACCATCCGAGTTCGGACATGGCGTAGGGGAGACTGAGGATGCCAGCTCCAACGATGGCGGTGACGTTGTGGAAAGCTGAGAACCACCATTTTGCAGTTCTTGAAGCTGTGATTGGGAGCCAATCATCTAGTGCTTTCTCTCTCGCAGATATCTCATTCACCTACAGATTTTGTATGGAATAAAAAGAAAATTGTCTTTTTTAGGCATTTTCACAAACAGATGGTACACATACAATTAATCATCTCAAGAAGACATGCATGATCTTCATGGGTACTTACATCTTCATAGTAGTATTTCTTGTCATGAATTGGAGCCTCTGTTGCCATTTAATTTGTTCTTTCAACAACTGCTGTTTGTGGAAGTTTGCAAATTGAGGAAAAAAATGAAGAATCTGAAGATGGAAAAGCTGGAAAAAATATAAAAAAATTCAAGAATGCTAAGCAAATTATACATTAAAAAACAGTGGAATCATTTTTCTAACAAAGTCAGCCAATGTCCAATAGTGTGGATTAGGTAAATCTCACACTCATGAAGACGTGCTCTAGGGGTGAAATTTTGCCAAAGTAGTAGGGGTAACATGGTAATTTTACTATTTTAATTAAAAAATTGCAAAAAAAAAAAGTATCAACTAAAGAAGAGTTTTAACAACTTGACCGTGTGTCTTCCTCTCTTCCTCAATCATAGTTTTCCCATTCTTTTTTCACACGTTATAAACCTTAATTTTCTCTACTTCTGATTATTTCTTCATCTAATTTCAAGGTAAAATGTTGTTATCTTTATATCATTTTCTTGCTTTTTTTTTCTTCTTCTTTATGATTGTTGTTGATATATTGTGCCTTAAATTATATATGTAATGTTATAATGTAATACTTACTCCGTTTCAAAATAATTGTCGTTCTAAAGTCTAAATTTTTTTTCAAAGTAAGTGTTTTTATAGACTTTTATGCAATTTTATTCCCAAATTATCTTTATTAATTTTTCATTTTAGTAATTGATTAGTAAAAGATATATTTGTCCAATTTTTATGTTCCTAACAAAACTCCTAAATGACGTCACTTATTTTGAATGAAGGGAATATAATTTAATATAAAAACTTTATTGATATCATGATAAATGTAAGCTCTTAGTTTAAAATTATTTTATTTATTTTATTAGTAAACTTTGACCCCTGAGTTAAAATCTCGGGTCTGCCACTGCTTGGTATTAATAATCCATAATTCATATCAAAAGGGGTAAATCATACTACTCTTTGTGTTATATACTTGATTAAGTAATGCATTTGTTGGTAAGATCATTGAAATTAAGGTGTTATTACAAAAATAAATTAGTATATTTTTATATACATTTTGAAAAAAAAAATCTTATATTAATAAGCCTTGAAATGACGATAATTTTGATTATAGAATTATTATTGTAAGTTTGTAGCATCGTACAAGCCTCCCACTTTAATTTTATTCAAACACTTCAACAATTTTGTTTATAAAATATAATTTAATATCTTAAAAGTAAAATAAAAATAAAAAAGTTTAACAACCTTTTTTTTTTCCTTCAAATAAACTAGGCCTGGTTGCAAATAAAAATTGTGACATTTGTTTTAGTTGCAAAATTAATTAAATTTTTGAGATTTAACAAAAGAAAAAAGAATAGACACGTCCTTAATTATATATTTCAACTTGAATAATCGGTTAGCTTTTTTATTTTTCGATTGACGATTTGTCTAACACTAATTACAATTTGTTTGTCATACTATCAATTTTAATATGACTGATAGTTTTATCTGTGACAAATACATCAACATGCAATTACGAAAATATAATTTAATAATCAATTTGTTAATAATCAATTCGTCCTATACATGAGAAAGGAATATGCGTGAATGATTGACGTGAACATTAACCACTTGTCTTTAGCAATTAAACTATTAACTAACGCGCTAAATTTAGGGGTGTTTGCAAAAAATTATATGGTGGAGAAAGTGATTAAATTTAGTGATTATGGAAAAATCACCTACTAGCAAAAATAGATTGTGTTTGAAAATATTTTAAAATTTAATTGAGAAACTGTCAAAAGCAACCTCAGCCCGCTTCTGGATTATAGATTCTAGTGGATTTTATAATTTGTTAGAAGAGAATTAAAACACTAAAAACTGATTCTAAAACTTAAATAAGTGATGAAAAGCTGTGAGAAGCTCTTGAAAACACCCCTAATTTAATAATCAAATTGTCCTAAAGTTTGATGATTTGGTAATAATCAATTTGGTTAAATTAATGGTCTTCAAAGACTTATAGTCATCTAAGTCTTTAGGTAATTGCTTTTAAATTATGCTGAAATTACATGTAATTATTAATTATATCATATTTTGGACTCATATCCATGATTACTTCATTTTGTCCTCCTTTCCCACTTAAAAGAGAATATTGCAAACGCAGATAGGAAAGAAAGATACCCATGTCGTTGAAATAGTTATAGACTTATAGTTGACTTGCTTTTATGAACAACGTTATTCATCATGTAAATTAAATATTGGAAAATTGTGTGATTGGATAAGTGAATATATATATATATATATATATATATATATATATATATATATTGTAGCTCAACAAATGATGTTTGAAGCTTTAAAACATTTCTAAAAATTATTCTTTCGATTTACAATAGTCTCTTTTTTTCGATTAACCTTTAAATGAAATGCTAACTTATTATATTTAAATGGGTCTAAATTAGAAGTTAATTTTGGGCCTATGAAGCCTATGATGTTTGGACCCTCCTTTATAACCCAACCTAAATAGTAAAATTATATGAATAAAACGAATATTGTCATATTAATATAAAAATCCTGAACCACTTTAGACTTTAGAGCCTAACGATTTAATTTTTTAACAATATAAATTACGGGATAATTTTTTTTTTTTTTTTTACGGGAGTAATATGTATTAATATTATTGGTGAAGTTTATAGATGATATATCCAATTTTTAAATAGGGATATTTCATCAAGAGTGATTGTTTTTTTATATAAAACTATGATAAATAATATTTATATCCACATGTTATATTTAGGTAATATTTTTACAGACAGAACTCGATGGAAATGATTTCATTCATTTATTATTCTCTTTGATTTATATTAAAGAACTTATGTACTTTGTGCGTGCATGGTGCATGCATTATATTCAATCATGGATGGAATTTGAAAATAAACATTGACTTAAGAACAAGAATACATCACTTATTATCTAATTTTTGTGTAGATAAATAAGTAAAACAAATTAAATATAATAAAATGCAGAAATCATTAAAACTTCATATAAATTTAATCAATAAATATAATTTCATATTTGCTCGATAGTATTTATTTTTTAAAACACGGTTCATAATTAACCTCTCTTTAAGCATCAAATTGATAAAACTTCAAATAATAAATTGCAGAAATAAGCTCCTGAATTTTTTGATTGCAATTTATAGAAAAATTAAATAAAATAACAGAATCGATGTATATAATTGCATACCATATTATGGAAAATGTAAGTTTCATTACAAGAAATAAAGATGCAATAATGGTTTTATATTCTTAAAAACACAAGAATACAATTATTTAATTTCCTCAAATCCAATCATTAAATTAATCTTCGATCCAAATGTAATCTTAGGCAAATTGATAATATTACTTTAATATACAGCTCATAATTAAATTAAATTAAGTATTCCAATGTCAACTACCGTATAATCTTATCCTTGATTTTATTTATTTTTTCAAATAACCACAACCAGATAATTACAGCTTAGCTACTTCAATTTAATATTATTTTTTTGCTTGCTTAATGCCATTGATAAAATATTGCACACACAGGCCAATCATGCAGGACAAAAACTTGGATGAAATGTTGGATTACGAGATAGAGGTTGACCCAATTTATTTAAACTTATTTACTTTATGTTTAACCTATATTAATTTCTTGTTTTTTTATTTATAATTTTTTTGGAATTGGATTTTTTTTATTGCAATGGAATTTCATTTTATATGTTATCTTTATATATAGTTTATGATCTATAAAATGTGTTGTTCATCCAAGACAACATTTTATACAACATATTATATATATATATATATATATTTGCAACTGAGTATACTAATGATAGAAATAAATTGAAATACAAAATGAAACAAAGAGATGTCACTCTACAATTGAATAAGTAAAATTTGCAATTCATGTATTTTCAAAGAGTTTTTAAAATTCTAATCCCATTATGATATCTCATACGTAGAACTTATAGGTTTTGGATTGGATTATAATCTCCCTTAGCCCTCCAATCGGTCCAACAATCATCAAAATTACTCCAAATATTATGCAAATCTGAAATGTCATCAAATGGAAAAATTAAAAATCTCTCTATCTATTAACAAAATAAATAAATGGAAAATGCATTTCCTTTTTTATTTCTATTAATTTTTCCTCCAAAAACTTTTATTCTTATAATTATTTTTTGCTCCTAACATTCTTTTGTTCAACTTTTTTTTTCCTATAATTTTATCCCCTTACTTTACTCATGAAGGGTAAAGTTAACAAATTACTATAAATATATGGGGCATAAAATTAAGTAGAAAAAAAAAAGTGTAAGGATATTTAAAAAAAATTAAAAAAAAAGAGTGGAAATATCAATATTTTGAAGTACATACCCAATTAGCAAACCACGATAAGCTGAATCTCTTTGGTTTGCAGATGACAAGCCATATGATACAAGGAAGCTGCATGCACAAATATTTCACAAGATATATTAAACATTTTATTTCTAGCTTTAATTATTTTTTCTTAATTCATAATAAATAATGTATTAGTGTAAAAAACTAACTACTTATTGTATATAAGAGACAAATTTAATATAAAGTTTCTTACAAAGTAAGTGGTTGGCGCGAAAGCAAATCCTCCGAAAAATGCAAGAAGCCCGTTAAAGAAAGGAAATGTGATGGCAATAAACATTGTAAAAGCTGAAAAATCAAAGAATATGGACATAAAATTTACAAAGATTGTAATAATTAATCTTCTTATAAATGATAAAGAGAAAAGTAATGTACATACCAACATAAGTGTTTCTTGTAATAAACCTTAGATACCAAGAAGGTTTGAACTTGAATTTCTTTACTAGCACGGATTCCATCATGTCATAAACCGACATTGCATATATCTGCATTACAAATCCAGATCAATTAATTCTGTTATACTCGTTCAATAAAATTCTACTGATAAGGCTACTGGCCATCAATTAATTTAAGTCATTCAAACTACTGATAAGGCTACTGGTCATCGATTAAATTAAGCTATTTAGACTACTGATAAGGCTACTAACCACCGATTAAGTATTCGGATTACTACTAAATTACGTTTTAGTAAAGGAAAACACTGCAAAAGCTCACAATCGGTCACCCACTGAAGCATCGATTTGGCCTTCTTTGTTGCTGACGTTAAACACTCATGATCCGTCAGAAATATTTCAGACCAACAAAACATGTCAGACATTCAATGACATAGTTGTTATCTACTACTTCATGCTACATCTGTAAATAGAGTATACACTTTACAAGCTACTACATTAGCTATAATGATAGTTTTTACTATTTTTAGATAAAAACTCAACTATAAAAGGGGAATTAATGTCCAAGAAACACAAATCGAGCAATAAAAAACCTCTATATACTTCTCATACTCTCATAAATTCGTAGCATAGTCTCTCACAATCGGTTACCAAGTAGCCTCAATACTCATCCGCTGTTTTCAATTGCTAATCGGTCGGTTACAATAGTTAGCCACACATAATTACCGAATTACTCACAAACCAACAAATTAATTCGAAAGTCGATCTTTCGTACCAACAAATTCAATCTCGAAACTCAAACTTTTAAAGTGGACTTTAATTACCTGATAGCTTCCAATGAGATGAACAACAACGAACATGTTAGCCATAGCAATGAGCCATTTTGGTTTCTCAAGGGTGATGAGAATATTCCCATCCACTACATTGCCAAACATCCAATATCCGATAAGTGCAACAGGAAGATAACACACTGCGATAACTATATAAGCAACGATCACGCCCCGCCACATAGGCCTCTTCGAAGGCTTATGTGGCGTTGAAGGCATCGTTGCTTGAATCTCCATCACAACATTGTGTCCACCATAAGCGAAAGAAATCGTCCCAAACGCGCTAAAGAAGTCGAAAACAGTGCCAGCTGTCGTCGTCGACCTATATCCATACTCCACATCCGGCTGCACCCCTTTGTCCACGGAAGCACCCCACGCGATAGTGGAGTAACTACATAAAGATATCAACAAGAGAGTTAATGACTTTTACTCTGTAAAATATATAATCTTAAACGTCAGTATAAGTATATATACCACAAGGACATAACAGCTGCAGCGAGTGAGACACCGGAGATGGAATTGAAGCTCGGAAGTTGGGAGAGGACAAAGTGGACGGACGAGAAGATGATGATGAAATACGAGAGCTTGATCTCCTTGCAATCGGAGCAAACTAAATCGTGGAATTTCTTGAGCGATTGACCACCGGTGATCAAGTAAACAATGTCGACTCCAACTTCAACGATCAGTTGCTCAGGTACTAAGATCCATAGGCCAAGCTTTTGGCCAAAAGCATGTTGTCCAAGCTCGTGGTATCTGTCGAAACGCTTACCTGGCACGATCTCGTGCATCTCCACCATTTGCCACAGAGAGTAGAGAGTGACAATCCAAGAAATCACCAACAGAGCCACCCCAGGTCCCCTGATCATAAATGAAATAATAATTAAATTTGGACATTTTTACCCTTGTCGTCGGAGTGAAGAAGATTTACGTACCATCCGAGTTGGGACATGGCGTACGGGAGGCTGAGGACGCCGGCTCCAACGACAGCGGTGACATTGTGGAAAGCAGAATACCACCATTTTGCTGTTCTTGAACTTGTGATTGGGAGCCAATCATCTAATGCCTTTTCTTGTGCAGATTTCTCATCCACCTATATTAGAATCAAGAATTCATGGCTTCGATTCTGGTTCGACTTGGTGAAATGACTCGAGAATTATGATTGAAAACATACACAAGAGACTTACATTTTCATAGTAGTATTTTTGTCCATAATTTGGACCTTCAGCTGCCATTAATTGTTTTGGACAAATTTGAATTAGTGATGTTGCAAATATTTAGAGAAAATGATGAACAGAAAGAAAGATTTGAAGTTGAATTAGTTTTAGACATGGGGGGAGAGTGGAGAACAAGTGGCTAATTTATATAATTCCATGCTACTTACTTAGGTGTAACAAATTTATTTATTTATTTTAGTAAAAATATTAATTATGTATATATTGTAGGGATGTCAAAGTGCACCGCCCTATCATACATTCATCCTTAAACCATCAAATAATTTTTTAAGTAGAAGATATACAAATTAATTAATATACTTTAAACAAATAATGGTTGACTTTAGTAGCCAATAAGTTTATTTGATTTTAATCCAGAAAATTCTGTAATAATTTTGGCCTTCTTGTCAAAAGTCATTCCAAGAAACTAATTTTTGTAAATATCTAACCAAATAATCCACATTGGGACAAAATTATTATTGTAAAATATTTAATATCTTTACTCAAATCTATTAATCCAAAAAAATGAAGTTTTAATTCTAGAGTATAACAACTTTGTTATTTAGATAATGTAATAATAAATATATCGTACCTACCTCGTATAATTTAATTATTAGTCCAGAAATTTCTTCAATTCATAATCCTTCCATGTTGCTTGCACGAACAGATAATTCATGATTAGAGTAATGATAATCAAGAATTCACTGTCATGTCATCTAATTCTTAATTATTTAATTTCTCAATTATATATACACATAATTACAGCTTAGGTAGCTACTTCATTTTAAATTTAATTTTTCCCCTTACCAAATATTTTGCAAATATACTGCATATGCAGGCCAGCTAGAACGTACTATACTAATGTTGTTGAAGTGGTTTCTAAGTCACAGCCACAAGTCAAAAAGTTCAACCAAATTATTTTGTTCAAAACCTTATATTAAACCATATTACGAATATTTCCAAGAAGGGTCGTTCTATTATCTACGATTTGAATCCATTTTCATAAATTAAACTCGATTTTATAATTTATGAATTATGGATTGATATCTTTGAAGATAAATATAGTGCAGATGATATAAGACAAGTCATTCATATGAACGAAAAAAAAAATTTGAAATCATGAAATATTACAGGTGGCTTATGAAAAAGTGTTTAAATGCCCCACCTAACATGTAAGGAATAAAATGAAAGAATTATTATTAGGGATGTAAACAAACTAATCCGTTCGCGAACTATTTGCGGCTCGGTTTGAGATCTTTCGTTAAGCCTAGCGAGCCAAACTCAAGCTCGAGTTTTGAGCTCAATAACTTGTCGAGCCGAACTTGAGCCTAAATATATTCGACTCGATAGTTCGCGAACATGTTCATTGAGTGGGTTCGCGAACATGTTCGTTAAGTGAGTTCGTTTATAGTTCGCGAGTCTATTCATTTAAAGTTTGCGAGCCTGTTCATTTATATATTTTATTTAAATATTTTATTCGAAAAAAATAGTTCAAAAGGCAAAATATTTAATTGATACGTATACTTTTTTTATTATATACATATCAATTAATATTTCTTACCATATATATCATTGAAAATATTTGTCAGCAAAGTTAGATTATTATACAATATATATTTATTACACAAAAGTAATATTTTTAGAAATTTATAATAAACTCAATTAATATCACAACAAAATAAAATATAAAATTTCTATTATTAGGAAATGAAAATAGGAGGAAATTTTTGATATTGTTAGAGGCAATTGTTATTTTATATATATAGATTATTTCTCATATATATTTCTCAGTGTTTCAATCATCTATGGATGAAATCTGAAAAGAGGAGGAAAAAAGTTGAATCCACAGTTCTACCCCTGTGGAAACACCGAGAAGCCTGAGGGTTGTAATAGAGGATAAGGACAGAGAAGTAGAACCTGGAACGCGATCACAACTCCTCCTCGTTCGAAATCAATTGGAGCTCATCGCCGCCGCAGGAGGTTCGCCGCTAATACCTCTCTCTCTCTCTCTCTCTCTCTCTCTCACAGAACAGTCTTGTCTATTGACGATTCAATGCCCTAATTTAATGATTTCAAATTTTACCAAAGATCTTATGCAATTTAGGCGAATGCAATTTTATATGATTCAGGACCTTTATTATCTGATTTTGCTTCTATTGAGAGATTTAGGTATGATTCTGATGAGTAATAGACTAACATATACAATGATCGCTTACTGTGTGTATCTTTGAATTTTGGATACTATATTTGGTGTATCAGTGCCTTCCTTGAGCAGTATGATTTGGGGTTGCTATTGTTAAATCACAATACACCAGATACAGTTAGTTGCATTATGAGGACACTAATGAATGAATAGAAAACATTAAAAACCAGTGGCAATTCTAGGAATAAAGTTTAGGAAAAACAATGTATAAACTGGCAGGAATGTGGTTACTATATCCTTCATAGAAAGACACACTCCTAATAACATGTGCCAATCCAAGAACCCAGAGTGTGGGTTAACAGAACATGAGAGCATTCATAAAAATGTAGTTCATGATTTGTTCCTGTTCGAATATATATATAAATTGATGGATTTTTAAAATCCTAATGCTCTACTAATATTTATCACAATAAGCAATTACAGAGGAAGACAATAATCAGTATAACAAAAGTAACACTCCCGACGCTGAATATATGGATCGACATGAAAATGGGAACGTGCTCAACTCCGTTCCATTGAAAAATGTACTTATTTTTTGATATCTCTCCATTGTATGCACAATGATACATATTCTCATCTATTTTTTACATATCTTTTAAAAAGATTGTATCCATATCATGTTAGGTCATTATGAGAATATGCTTCTTATCCATGCTTTGGAAGTACTTAATGTAGTTTGTATAGAAACTGAATTATTTGTTTCATGCTTTTTTAGTTGTTAAATATCTCTAGTTTTCATAACTAATTGTTTTGAACATTGTAGGAGATGAGAGTTTGCAGTTCATGCTCAGTTGACTTCTTCACTTTATCTTATGTTTGTCGTCAATGACTCAAGATCAAGAAGTTGAATGTTTAGAATATTTTAAGGACTTGATTTGACATTTTTGTTGGTTTGATATTTTATTCCTTTTTCTATGAGACCTGTGGTTTCACATTTTAATCGTTTTGTTATTGTTGAATTGCAAAATTTGTATGCGTGACCATGTTTGTGATTTCTTGTAAATTTTGAAATATATGCCAAAATTAGTGTTAACGAGCTTTCAAACTCTAATTTTTTCGAGCCGAACTCAAGCTTGAATTATCGAGCCTGTATTCGAGCTCAATTCGAACTTCCAACGAACTTTTGAAGAACTTTTATCGAGCCAAACTTGAGCTGAGTTCGTTTAGCTTGTTATCGAACTTTGTTCGAGCCGAACTTGAACAAATATCGAACTCAAAATTTTGATGTCGAGCCGAGCTCGAACTCCATATTTTAAATTTGTAACGAACTTGAGCCTGAAAAAAAACAAATGAGCCGAACTCGAGCCCAGTCATATTTGGCTTGGTTTGGCTTGTTTACATCCCTAATTATTATTACTAGTTTTTTATTTTTTTTGGAGATAAAAATGAAGAATTCTACCATTGTAGAATCGAAAATAAGAATGTCGATGCTATAAATATAATGGATATAAATCCACCAACAAAATGGACTACAAGATTGCAATCCAGCCCAAAGGCACACATCTTAAATGGGCTCAACGGCCCACTTTGATTTATTTATTTATTAATTATTTTTTTTGGTGAAAAACTTTGAAATGTTAAGCGCGCCAACATTTATTTAAGCCGCGAGTCTATTTAATATTTCGAAAACATTTTCTGTTTTTTATTATATATAAATATATTTATATATATTAAAATCTTTAATTTTGTGCTGAGAAAGTTTCCTCTTTTTCGTTTTCGGCTCTCAAAATCTCAGACTACAGAGCAGAGGAACCACCGTCCGCCGCCGCACTCCGATTGAAGAAATTCCGATCACGGGAAGCTCCAACACCAAAACAGTGGGCAATGGCCAATATATGATCAAACAGGATTAACCATCGGTTAGTTGTTTTCTCTTCTAATTTCTAAAGCTTCTAACGAATCTTCAGAAAGCATTGCGTTTGTAGTATGAATATTGATGCTAGGTAGAAAATGAATCTGATGCCTAGCTTTTAAATTGACATCACAAGTGATGAATTAAATAAAATTCAGTTCCGCACGGTGTGATACCGATTGCAAACTTTTACGAACCTATTGAACAGGTAATCTCTGTCTTTCTGCGTTATTTAATTATTGATTCACATGTATAAGTTTAGATTTTATTATTGGAATTTGGTAATTTTTTGAATGGGTATGAATTGTGTGTAGGGTTTGCACGATAGGACATGACTAATGCTTGCAATTTCACCGTTTTTAGAGCTTTGTAAGTTCTATCACCCACAGTTCACTGCGTTTTCTACTGGAATTTTCATTTCCGTTTCATTTATCAAATTTTCAAAAGAATGACTAATGTTTGGCGTAATATGTTGGATGCTCACTATCTGTTTGTTGAAATGCTCTCATGGTATGAACTATGAGGATTTTGTTTCTATATAATTTTCCTTACTAAGAGTGAATGCATTATTAATTTCCGATACAAAGGATATAAACTACTGATTTTCAAAGTTGAAGGTTGTTAATTGTTCAATGCTCAAAATGCTTTAATCAAAGGAGTTATAGAGTGACCTTATGGGTGAATATGAAGTTTAGATTTGTTGGAAACTCTAATACGCTACTTTAGATTCCATATTTATATTCATAAGAATTCACTTTTATATTGAAAAGCTTGATGTATGTTTAAAAAATAATTAGATTATGTTCAATTATGTAACTTTTCAATGATATATCTTCCAGAAATTTTGCTAAGGTAGCAGCGCGACAATCACTAAGTTCTCGTGGCAATTTAGCATACCTGTCCAAGTGCTCGTTAAGACAAATTCACATGGAAAGTAGTAAGAAAAGTGATTCAAGGGGTGCATTAATTGTTTTAGAAGGTCTAGATCGTTGTGGAAAGACCTCCCAGTGCAGCCGGTTGCTTTCTCACCTAGAAGATTTAGGACATGCTGTTGAATCGTGGAGATTCCCTGATAGAAACACAGGTGTTGGGCAAATGATTTCATCTTATTTAGCCAACGATTCGCATTTGGATGACCATGCAATCCATCTACTCTTCAGTGCAAATCGTTGGGAGAAGAGGTAAAAAAATATATTTTTTACTTGGTTGATCATTTCCAATACTTGTCCCTCTGGAAATATCTTGTTATTTCTTTCTTGAAAATATTTCTTGTTTTTGGTTCTGTTAAAAAATCTTAACTTATTATTTTTAAGTAAATGAAAAGCATATCTGGCTAATGAATTGAGCATCCAGTCACTTAATTGAAGGGATGTAAATGAATTATCGCTGATAATGTGCTTTGTGAAATGTGTTAGAACCTGTATCTGAAATATTGATGTCTTTTTTTCAGAACCGTATGCTACGTGACCCATCTCAAGCTTCTTATTGAAGTGGATGGTTTTTCTCTCCCCCTTTGCTGTTCAATAGATGAAGGATTATTTTGTTTCTTGTGCAATTATTCAGAAAATGAGTCACAACTTCCTAAGAATTTAACAAGTTGATGTGTCAATAATTTGTGTCTATAACTATAATTCATTTGTGATGTTTCTGTTAATAGGAGTTATGCTTATTTTAAAAGTTCAAATAATATTGTTGGATCACTGATTCTGTGGCATTAGATCATTGATGGAGACTAAGCTAAGGAGTGGAACCACGCTCATCGTTGATCGCTATTCCTTTTCTGGGGTAGCTTTCTCATCTGCCAAAGGACTTGATGTGGACTGGTGCAAGGTGGAGTTCTTAACATCTTTGTTTTTCGTTTTCGAAACCATCATGATACTTTGTGTGATCTTGAATTCATTAAGCTCAACTTATCTCTGGTTTTTTTCCAGGCACCAGATGCAGGGCTGCTAGCTCCAGATCTAGTTGTATACCTTGACATATCACCAGAGGTAGATTATTCTTTATGCACACTTTATCTAGAGCCGAATGCTATGATGGCATCAAATTAGGTTCGTATCAGATATGAAAATGTGTTGTTTTATTCTCCATTTAATAGCAATGGAATACTTTCAATTCTATCAGATTATATTATATACAAGTTTTTAACGCATGTCCAATTGTCCCAAATCGAGTATCCAGGGCATCACTTACGTTTTCGTTCTGATTGAACCTCTTTTGAAGTTGAATTATTTCCGATCTCACTGTGGACTTGTGTTTGAACTAAAATTTTCAGAAAGCTGCGGAAAGAGGAGGGTATGGAGGAGAGAGGTATGAGAAGCTTGAATTTCAGAATAGAGTTGCTCAATCATATAAGATGCTTCGTGATGACTCGTGGAAGGTAGCGATCATAGCTGTTCGTTTCTTTTTACGCATGATAGTCTGAATAAATACTTATCGACTTTCAGTTTTCACTTGCGATGATGATTTTCATCTTCTTTGTTGTAGATAATCGACGCGACCCTTCCAATGGAAGATGTCGAGAAACGGCTGCAACAAGTGGTGATGGAATGTGTGGTGACATGCCAAAAAGGGAAGTCCTTTTCAGTGCTGTGGCAAAAATAGTTATATATAGTGTTGGACTACAACTTATCTATTAGTTAGGTTTGGACAATGGTTTTAAATTTGAATGACATACGAGGTTGATGTTGCGCTGTGATTTTTCCTTAATATAATAGAATTGAATGTATTACAGAAGATAATTGTTAATGTGTGCGTTGCTTTCTATAAGCAGTGGACGTGGATGTCATTTTTTATGCTGAGTTGAAGATTTTCATCTCTTATCTAAAAACAATCACATTATTTATGTCAGTACTCAAAAGTAATGTCTGAATTATTAACACTTGTTTTGAGAAATTCTCAAAGCATCACTCTTTCCAAAGGTTTAATTAAGTGTCTAAAAGGTGTATGTTTAAATACTTGGGATTTGTCATTTTATATTCAAAGGTTCTTAGAATATCAAAACATGTATTCCGGTGCTTTGATGATGAATTCTATTAACTTCTGTTATTGAAAGTCCTCAATACCAACATTGGTTTTTTTTTTTTTGGTATTTTAGAGACTTTTGGAAATTAAATGACATCTCAAGAACCATTCAAACCGAAGGCTTTCTTGCAGATTTTGTTTGTTTTGAATATGTCATTATGGGTTAAAATCATTTTTGATTTCATAACAATGTGTCATCTGATTTTTGTTCCATAATTCTTACGATTTCTAGTTTGTATCACAATTTAAGAACTTGTCTGATTTCAATCCAATTTTGTTCGGAAATTTTGAATTTTTCCGAAAAATGACACATGTCAAATTCTTATCACGATTTTGATTTTGACATCCCACCAATATATAAGAATTTCACATGTAACATTTTGCGGTGAAATTTGTCGAAATTAGATTGAAATCGAACAAATTCTTAAATTGTGGGACTAAATTAAAAATCGTGATAATTATGAAACTAAAATTGGAAGACACCATAGTTATGGTAAAAAAAATGATTTTCCTGTTATTACGGTTAGGGGTTGGAATAGGTTAGGCCAAGTTAGGTTTCTTGTTGGTCGGCCTAGGCCTGAAATTTAAATATTAGGCCTAAGTCTAGTATATTATAGGTGAAAAGTCTTTCTTTTTTTTTTTTTTAACCCGAGTTTGACCTGTTTTGTGGATAAGTCTGGCCTAAAGCCTATCAAGAACCTACAAAATTATCTAGTATGAAATATTTTTTTCTTTTTTCAAAAATATAAACCTTCATTTAAACTTAGGGAATAACATCGAGAAATATGAAAACAATATAAAATATAAAACATAAATTATACTACATTTATATATAACTATAAAAGATATCATATATTTTATATAAATATTATAAATAAGTCGACCTATTAAACCTAATATGTCTTTTTTAAGGCTCGCACCTAGTTTGTATTCATAAATAAACTTGATAAACAAAATTTAGTCTAACTAATTTATTAAAGAGACTGGGTCAAATTAGGACAATAATAAATTGGGCCACAGACCCCTATCGAGTGGCCTAAATTATTCTCACCCCATTTACGATCTACACGGGACTTGGTATTCAGAAATGGATGTCAAAAAACAAAGTAAAAAGAAGGTATAACAAATAAGGCGCAAGGTACCACTTTGTTATATAATTGGCATTAGAATACATTGCAGGTTTTGACCTCATTGGCTGCGTTAATATTTCCTAATTATAATACTTGACAATTGTTTTCAAACCATAAAGCCTACGATTACAGTAGGAACTTTATTTCTCAATCTTAACTATCCACATACTCACCCAAATATACACTTATTTGTGCGACTTTGCAAAGCGCATCTTCGACATTGCTCTCAAACAGCCTGCATAAGAAGAAATAAAAATATACTTAATTGTATACCTACAAAGATTAAATCAGTTGTTATCAACATGTTGCACCCCTAACATATATATACTCTCCATTGCAAAATAACTTTTAATTTGGAAAACTAAAGTTGTTTCAATTTATTTTAGTAGAATTCTTATTAGATCAACTCATTTGTCTAATTAACTCACAAAATAAAGATTCACATGTAAAGATGAGTATTAATTTTGGGTACTAAAGCTTCATTGCATTTATGTATGTATGTATCCATATATTGAGATGGTCTTCTATAATATTTTGTGTTGTTTTTTTTTTTTAAAGGAAAATGTAGAGAAAGTATTTAGTTGAGGTTGAACATATATTGTATTGAAGAAATAATAATAAAATATATTTGAGAGATTAATTTTTTAGAGGTTATATATTTGAGAGATTAATTTTTTAGAGGTTATATATTTGAGAGATTATATTTGGGGTTGAACATGTTTTAGTCCTTTAACCTGCTGTTATAATAGGTCAATCGTGTCACATGTTGATGCCTTGTCTGATTTAATAATTTTTTTTAATTACAAATTTTTATTTTTAACATAAATAAAATTGACATTTTAATATTGTTATTTGTTATTTTATACCAAAAAAATAAAGGGATTTACATTTTTCTTCATCTATTTACATGTAATTTGATATTAATAATTAAAAAAAATTATTTTTCATCCCATTACGTGGATTAGAATTTTGTAACTATGAGAAATAAAATATTTTAGCATGAGAATTGACATTAAGCAACTAGCAAATATATTCTTCACCAATTATATACTTTTATTTTTCATGCCGAGAAATGGATAATACAAAAAAAGAATTGTGTTCTCTCAATTAAGTGAAATGTTTTTTTTTTTCTCAATAAAAAAAAAAATATTTAGTGTTAGGATTAAATTTGTAATTTTAAAAACAAAAGTACCTACCATAGTAGGTTAAAAGACTAAAAAATGAAAATTAGATACAGAGAACTAAAAATTAAATGACGAAAGATAAAAGATGAAAAATACAATGAGGCAAATTTTAAGGACAATTTTTCTTTTCTTCCAGTTTTATGAGTTAATCAAAGGACTGTATGAATAATTTTTGGGGATATTAAGAAATCTTTTCGTCGACCATATAACTCATAAAATTCTCATTCTCATAATTATATTTTATCTAAACTTTTATATCATTTATTTTTAGAAAAAATATAAGATCTAAAACCTAATAAATTCCAAATATTTGAAGTCTATTAAAGTTCTCAAACATAGGAATCTATTAGATAGTATTATCAAAACCCTCTAAATAGAGTTTATAATCTGCTTCAAAGATTTAACAATATGTTTGAGAAATTAGATATGTTTTTAGTGTTATTTAAAAAAACGAAGTTTAGATTTGAGTTTAACAGCTGCAGAATATATATTCATTATTTTCTTCTAAGATTTAATACTTTACTTTGTTTCAGCAGAAGGAAAAAAAAATAATGGGTTTATTATCTAATTACTAAATACTCTCGAGAAATTTTATTTGAAAAAGTTAGTATTGTATAAGCTTCAACACCCAAAAACACTTGAGAACAATGCTTCTGAAATTTAGCTAAATATCTGACTTTATGTTATGCAAAAAACATGGGTACGTACAATCTAATAATAAAAACATGTGAGACTTACAAGCTTTTATATACAAAACAATTTTCATTAATGAATTATTGCAGGTTCTTTTTGGGGGGTTTAGAAATAAAGCAATATTTTTAAGCCGTTCTTTAATTATGGAAAAAAATGTTATTTTTTAAATTATTAATGAGCATTTACATAGCATATTACAAGTAGTCAAGAAAAAAAAGAAAGAATATTTTTATCAGAATCGATACTGACATTTTTGGGTGTTTGTTTATTTAAGACATTGAAATGAAAACTAACCCCTGTGTTAAAATGATGAATTTTAATATTGTTTACAATTTATGTAAAAATTAAATTTATTTGTCATTATTTAATTTATGGGCTTTTAATTTAATTAGTAAATAAATTGATGAAGATCTTCGAGATTAATTAAGAACTCTATTGATTAATTAAATAATATTTATCTCACAAGTCAATGAGATATATGTATTTTTCTTCAAAGATGGGTTCCATTAGGTTTGGCAGTGTGTCCATGAAGTTTTTTAATTTTGTCACTGTCCTATATATTATATGAAATGATTAATATATTTTTGGAATTATCTAATTTAGATTTTTGAGTTTAGAATCAAGTTTTTATTTGAATAATTTACCGTACAATTTCTTATTTATCATATATATAAAGAAAAGGTCAGAAATGTAAATTTAGGTAGAAAGAATGAGTGGATATTTATTGAAAATATTTTATTTAAGATTTAGAAATGTGGATTTAATTAGTTGGATAGATGTTTTACGAAAGTAATTTTGGTGGATTACATCAAATTTAACATCAGTTAGTGTGAATCCGATTTACCAGATATTACGTTGGATGAAATATATATAGTGTAAATGAATTAAATGAAAAAAGGAGAAAAAAAATTGTTAAAATCACCTGGTATTTAGTGAAATTTCCTTTCCACGCTAAAATCCTAAAGTGAGAGCAGTGTTCACGTCCAATTTCCATGCAAACCCAGGGAATTCCAATCTCCAAACATCACATGGCACTATCTTATTCCATTTTTGCCCTCGCCCTTTCTGCTGTGTGACCCTTACTTTGCATGCAAATGAGGGGCAAATATGGGGTAATTCATCCTTCACCAACAACCACACCAGAAACCCTTTCTCCGCCGCCGCCTCGTCCTCCGCCACCATCCTCTTGTACGCCTCGTTCACCCAAATCACGTTGTTCATCGAATCCGAGACGAAGCCAGGACACGTGTCCTGCTCCAGATTGTAGATCTTTTCCTTATCCGAAAACCCTAACCCTACCCCTGCAAACTTCTCCGTCACGCATTCGACTATCACCCACGTCTCGATCACAGATCTCAGATCCGCCGTTTCTCCGCCGGAATCCGCCGTTACTTTGAATCTAAAGTCGTCAACTCCCTTACACAGATCTGTCCAGTTTTCCAGACTCTTCTCCTCGCAGCTATTCTTATCGCTCTCAGATCTCTCCTCCAGAAGCTGAAGCGTCACCGCGCCTTCCTCCGACGGCGGCGGCGGCGGTTTTTTCCCGTCCAGAACCTTCCTCTTCGTGCACTGGCGACCGCGAACCCTAACGTACTTCCTCTTCACTCTCCTACCGCCGGCGACTCCTCTGCTCTCCTCCGCCGTGCCGGAGACCGCATCGCCGTCGACAGGCTTTGGCGCAATCGGCCGGAATCTGAGCATTATCCGGTTAATCACCGTCTGGTTGTCAGACGATCTGGTCGTCGTCGTCGCCGCCCAACCGCGCATGGATCTGAAACTACCGATCTGAAACTAGCGAAACCTCAAATCTGAAAAGCAAAAGGCGCATCATAAGCAACAAAAGTAAAGTGGAAAACGAAACAACGACAGATGTTACTCCATTAGAGGCAAGGATGTTTGAAGAGAGAGAGAGAGAGAGAGAGAGAGAGAGAGATGATTGGTTGGTTGAGATTGGGCCAATGAGAGAGCGCAAAGTGTGGGAGGGGTAGTAGTGAATGGCACAGGTAGCCATTCTCACGGAATAATGGTGTTTTCCATGGTGAAATGGAAAGGTTCCAGAAGATGGACACGTGTGTGTTTCACGTAGCGAATGGTGAAAGTTACAGTTTATCAGCTTATATTATATACACATATATACATATAGAGAGAGAGAGAGAGAGAGAGAGAGAGAGAAACGTGTGTATGTATTGTTCTTAGACACATATAAAGATCAAACCTCACTCGCTGCTAACACCAAGTGAAGAGCATGCACCAAATACTAGTACTATAAATTAGGGTTTTAAATTCATCTGATATATGATTTTGGAAGAAGAGAACTCAGCCAAGAAAGGGAAGAACAAAACCACATCAATCTCTCTTGTATTCATCAGGTAATATTTCATCCACTCGATATAGAGTCGTATTAATTATACATGCTAGCTTCTAAATAAACGGTCAAATTAAATTACGTGTTTTTTAGCACTATTTATTTAGAAAACAGAAACAATACTCTCTTCGTCCCAAATTAAATAATGTTTTTAAGATGAAAGAGAAAGACTCTTAAAATAATGATAATTAAATAGGGTCTATTAATCTGTATATTATACTATTTCTTAATCTGTACGTAAATTAAGAATAAAAAGTCAAAGAAAGGTTACAATCTACATTAACTAATAAATCACTAACGAGAAGAATTACAAGAATATTGGTTGGGTTTTTCCCTACATTTCAGCTAGGCAGTGTGGTGACTATATTGTGGTAAGAGAATGGGGAGTAATGTGTTAGAATGAGACACAAGATTAGGTAGGAAGAAGTAAATAAAGGGGTTTTTATGTGTTTAAAATAATACTCCCTCCATTCCTTTTTAAGTGACGTTTTGAAACTTTAAAATTTTTCCTATTTAATTGACGTTTTGTGCATTATTTCCATATATACTCCTATGATTAATTAATATCTAAATTAAATACATTGTATAATACCTATGTTTTCAATAGATGCATGCACCAGTAATAATTATTGTCAAATAAAAGCTTAATTAATGAGGGGTATATTAAAAAAATAAAATTATTCTTAATTTGTGTGTTGAGCTGTAGGACGTCACTTAATTAAGAATGGAGGGAGTAGTAGTTAGAAGGACAGATGTCCACGAAAGGGGAGAGCGAGTGAGATAGATGCTTTATTCGAGGTAAAGGAGAGAGTAATACGTGGAAGGTGTTGGGAGGTAGTTTAGTATTAGGGCAAAGATGGAGATTGTGATTGGATGTGGTAGGGAGCACGCATTTATTGGTGGAGTAAGACAGAATAAAGTCTTTTCGCAGTTAAAGTCTTTATGAAATTTTTGGTTTCAATTCCACCAATCATGCCCCTTTATTTTTCATTCGAACACAACAAAATCTACAATTTTAATTAAGACCAATCGTTAGTAGATTAGGATGTCCTCGCTATCAAATAAATTAAAATAGGTTTTTTTTTATTAGTTTTAGCCTTAATGAGATGTGAATTATCATGAGGTGTTACTGATTTATTTGTTTGTTGTCATTTAAATTCAAAGGTTTTAAACAATGATATAATTAATGGTCGACGATTTATTTGTTAGGTTATATATATTAGGTCAAACATAGAGTTTTTCGTAACATAAATGCACAAATTGCAGTTAAAAGTCGAAATAAACATATATGATAAGAGAGAAAATTTTCTCATGCTCATATTTCTTTAAATTTTATGACTAAAAATTAATGATTATATTCGATTTGTAACACATCATATATGATGAATGAGTTAGCAGAACTAATGATAAGAGCATATCACTTGTTTTATTAAACTTTTTATATATTTTACCAAATAAAATCATATAACTAAAGTAAATTTTAATTTACAATATATAATATGTGGATATTATTTGGAGCTCTCAATTAATGAATCTACTAAGCTTAGTAATTAATCTACATGAGAATTAACTACCAAGTTTTAGAAATTGATTGTCAAGATTTTCATAATTAATGACGTCATATCATAGGACCACACTAGTAGTATTCCCATGTGTTATCTAGTACACATCTAATTGAGATATGACTTGAGATATGAATTTTTAATTGGTGGGTAAAGATTTTAGTGGGTCCCAAAATAAAGGAGCGTATCTAAAGAAAATAAGCATTTGATTGGCTAAGAAGAATTAGCCAATGAGAGAGAAGACATTTGGCAAAGGCACTTGATTAGTTGTGGGACAACTTTATGGATTAAGCAGACGCGTGGCTGATTATTTTATGAATTTGAAATTCGTGTAAGTTGGTGGGGCTGTTGGATTTCTGACACGTGGATGGTCGGATGACGTCTTGTCGGACTGTATATGTTTGGTGGGTCAAAGGAATATATAATGCTAAATGATTGGAGATTCATTTGGTTCAAATTTTTTTTTTTTTTTTGTTTTTAGTACCATATTTTAATTTAATTTTTTTTTCCTCGAGTTCTACGAATAATTCTTAGATATTTTGCATTACTGTTTTTTTTAATGCGCATTGCTTTCTTGGGATAATTAATACCCTTCTGTACCACAATTAGTATATTTTCTACCATAATAATTTTTTTTGTTGCAAATATAAAAAATGACATTTGTATCCTTATTAATAAGACATAAATAACATATCTATCACATAAGTATAAGAGTTATTTTAGATTTTACACCCAAATTATGATAGAAAAGTAAATAAATTATATATTATAGTAGAAAAATATATTTTATTTGATTTTATGGTGTAAAAGACTATTATAACTTGCTTTCTTTGCCTAGGTAGTATTAATATATATCTTTGTGTTACCTTTTATCAATGTGATATATGAGTAAATGATTATTTATTGAATAAGGATTGTATCATCCATGGGTTTGTATTTTTTAATGAAAGTATTTTAGTTTCTTTGAATGAAGAAAAAAAAAGTCTCAAAGACTATTTTTGGTCATTTCTACAAGTGGTCAGTATCAAATATTTTTGTGATTTGAGTAATCGATTACTATATTAATAAGAATTTCAGGAAATCTAACTCTCTATCTCAATTTTCGTATAGAAACCTAAACAAGCAAGTCAGAAATACAATACTGCCCAAAAGATGATAAAGCCCAGTAGTGAAGCCCAAATCGAAGCTCAGCGATCTGCTCAATGGAAGCTATACTCTTCAGACAAGCTTTTACCATTATGGATAAAAAGATACTGCGATTTCCATTTCTTTGATGCTCTTCATTAATGACGTAAATACAAGTCATTTATCTTCAATTTCTTCGTATTTTGATTCTCTTTTAGCATATATGTTAACACAAAGACATATTACTTACTAAATAAGTAAACATATTTCTTATATGTATGAATGGCCCAAAACATTGATATTGAAGACATAACAATCATTCGTGATTTTTGTATCAAAAACCCGAAATATTCATTAAATAAAACAAAAAATTAGTTTGGAGTATTAATTACTTTAAAGGGCAAAGTGACTAGATTTTTAGCCACATTTACTGTCTATTGAACTTTGTTATTCATGACCCCATATATTCCCCCTAATCCTACATAGCCACTAAATCTCTAAAGTTTATATTAAATTTAAATCAAATTACTCGATGATTGACACAAGGCCATAGCTTAACCAAAAAAAAAAAACTCATTTAATACTGAATATAACAAATAGTTTTGAACATACTTTTAAGAATGAAATAAATTTTAAAATTCAATTCAAGCAACAAATTTAAAATAACCAGATATAGAAATAAATAACACTGTAAACTTGACTAGTACTTAATAATCAAAATTCGAACTTAACAATAGAAAAAAGCTCAACGAAATTTCTTGCTCACACTTAAAATAAAAGTAAACACTCTCTCCTCGATTCGACTCAATTACTTGTATATGCAAACTTATAAATATACATATAACTAAAATATATTAAGAGTAGACAATAAATACCCTAGGCTCTAAAACTCGTGAGCTTATCGAACCCGGGTATTATTGAACTTGAGCTCGACCCAATTACCTTAAGTTGAGATTAAGTTTTTTACTAGTCGATTATGAGTACCTCACGAGCACATGCAATTCAATTATCCAAGCAAGTAAAGAAACATTTTCATGAAGTAACATAACACTAAAAAGGGATATGTAACCTGGTTGTGAATGAATAAAACTAAAACTGATCATCTGAAGCTTTACAAAGAGTCACTGCCCCCAATCTTTACCCATTACGAAAACTGTTTTTTCTATCCAAAACTCAATCTCAACTGAAACACCACATTTTTCCGCTGTACCTCTCTCATATGTTGAATTTCGAAGGAACAGGGTCAAAATCATCAAATTCAAATCTCTGGCGATCCCTCCCAACCTAAATAGTCGAAAAGGAAAAGGGAAAAAAAGACCAAATAAACAAAATGCATTTTTGTTTCCTTGGAAAAAAGAAGTGAACAAAAATAAAGGGAGCATTGAACTGCAGCTAATGCATCAGAAAGTTTATGGAGAATTTATGTACCTTCCCTAGGTAAGAAGGATCACATGACATGGTTTCGTTCATGTTTGTTAGCTTCTTTGAGAGCATCATAATCCTGAAACGGAGTTTTAAAACCAGGCGTTAGATGTGACTTGAAGTCATTAAACCCACTGTTGTGTACGTAAATTTTGTGGTTGTAACTATTCTTTCAGATTAAGCTTCTACATATATCTAATGATATGGCACTACAATATTCGCACAGTATTACCATAAAAACTAGTATCTAAAGCACATGCAGCAAGTACAATACTAGACAAGAGGGACGCCTTAAGCAATTATTGGCATCAAAGCATTTACCCAGTTTATATTGCTATTTTCTAAGCAACTTCGATAGCTTATTGGTGCAGATTTAGAAGGATTACTCAACACTCTTGTTGCTTATCTTTAAACTCAAAATGTTTTAAAATAACACTTACCTCTGGATTGAGAAGTCAAGGCGTTCAATCATCTCACAGGTTTTGTATTGTTCAGGATCCTCGAGGAATCTAACCATTCCATCCTTCTGGTTGATTGTAGCAAAAATCTCGCCCTCTTGAATCTATATCCAGAAAGAAACAATATCATCACATAATACCAAGCGCTTCAAGGTATTCCCATACGAAGTAAGCACGTCATGTTCAAACTTACCATCTGAAGTACATGCATCTCAGCCTCTTTGGGACTACTTAGTTGGACAGTATTAGCAATGTCTTGTAGGGAAAGTGTCAGATATGTCTGAGTCAATCTCTGAATATTGCGTTTATACATCGAAGATACCACTTGCTTCACCAACCCAAGATTCTTGTCCTGGAAGTTGAAGATAAGTCCACATCAGATTAATGTGCACCAGATGAAGAACTTCAATGCAGTGAAAAAGACTTACACTTTCAAACTTCTCCTGGTTTGCCTGCACACATGTCTGAAGGTCTGATACCTTTCCACTACTGTAATTATTTACCAACTCCAGGTAGGCCTGCTCAAAAAGTAAAATAAATACCAATCAAACAAATAAAATTACTAGTTCAACAATGTAAATATACATATAATACACATCTAAAGCTTAGATGGGAAAGTAGAGCCAATAAGAATGATGATAGTAACATAATCTTGACAATTAAATCAACCGGGACAAGAACCAGGCACCCTGATCTCCAATCTCTCATTACTTTTAGGGAACCTTTTGAAATAATATAATGTTAATCTCATTTCCAAATGTATATTTAAAGGATCCCACAGGAACAACCTAAACCATAACTGATCAAGGTTTGATTGGTTCCCATTAAAAGTCCAGATACAATCGCATAATAGTCGGTTTTTTTTTATTTTAATCTGAGCACCTACTAATATAAAGGGTACACCCACCCTTTTTTATCATTATTCTCTACTGGCTTGAATTAGCATTGATTTCTCATCAGTTTAGCTGAATCTTCACTTAGTGAAAATTGATTATTGAAGACTTCAGTACGTCATCCAGAAGAATATGCCTCCAAGCGTAAGACATTTAGGAGTTCCAACAAGAAATAGAGCATAGACATGAATGCTTGCATGAAGATACGTTTACACTTTACTGCTATGTCACCAAGAAAATAGTTGCAAACAAAGAACAAAACTGGGCATCTGATACCCTAGCCATAGATATACCTGAGAGAAATTTTTCAGATTCCTTTGAGCAGCTGATGAAGTATACTTGGGGAAACTAGTCGAGAACTGCCATAAAGATTAGAACAGATCTGCATTAACTTTAAGTACAGTGACAGGCTGAGAACAATAGCCCATACAAGTTTTTTTGCAGGGGTGAAGCTTTGCGTAACAATCACAGGTTAAAGTTTGACAAACAACTCTCAGTGAGATTTGTTATAAGAATGATATGCCATCATAGTCTGAATAAAAAAATTGTCTAACAACCTGAATGAGTTTTATTACTTTAACAATACTTCAACATAATACAAAAATGAAAAGGTAAAAGTATGCCAAACAAATGGAGTTTCCTATATATTGATTCTTCAATAAGGTCTTAAGCACACTACAGTCTACAACAAACAATTTCCTTCCTAAACCATGCTGAAACAGAATATATATGTCAAATAAGAGCAACAAGTTACTCGGATAACCATGATTTAATATCAGAATTCCCACATACCTGTCCAAGGTGAATGAGAGAAACCAGTATGTATTTTTTGTATGCTTCAACTGCTATAGAACTAATAATGGGCATAGGTGCCGTCACAACCTAAAGGTAACAGCAATAAAAAAATACCAAAAAACAAGTGAATTAGAATGATGCAAGAATATTACTACAATACATAAATAAGAATCTAGTGTAGATACTTAAATAAAACCATAACAGAACAAGAATCACATACATTGTGTAGGAGCTCCAAGGCTTTGCGAAACTGCTTTTGTCCTATGCAAATCATACCCCTACAGTTATCTCAAATATCATTTTATGCAGTAAAAATCCCTTGTCAGGCAATGAACAAGCTCCACATTGAAGATGAATTATATCACATGTCTATTAACCATAGAGATAATTTTACAGAAGAACACCTTAAGATCGGAATATTTCATGATGAGATAACAACGAATAAAGCTGCTGCGAAAATGGATCTTCAGACTAAGAACCACTGCATTTGACTTCATTCTATTTTAAAAAAAATATATGATTTGCCAATTAAGCCAATCATTATCAAGAACAAGTTGAATAAAATTCAATGAGCACATCTCTAATATACTAGATCCATATTTGGAAGCACTGGAACTACTGAGACCAAATTAGTTAAAGCTAAAATGCAAAACCTAACTAAGATGGAGTACACTTAACACTTCACTTCCAAGAAGACAAAAGGGGGTAAGTGATATAATCTAAACAAAAATCTTCTATTCATCAGATGGAAAAATAACATAACAGCACGGAGATTATCAATATACATATAATAAGCTTGTAGTTAGATTAGAGAACAAGAAACAAAAGAAAAGAATATCATGCAAAGGTGTTTCAGCATGACTCCAGGTGTCATATTCAATGCAAAATCTGATGCTTCATTATATGGAGTTAGCTATAACCAAAGGAAGGAAGTAGCCGTACGAGAAGAAACAACTTACCCATAATAACAGTACAGAAAAAGATCACGAGGATGATCGACCTCAAATACATCATCCTCCAAGATGGAAAGACCTGTTTTATAGCACTTTGACAGCAAACAGAGAACAAGAAATTCTGGATGTAAAGTTGTTAACTGTTCAGTGGACAACTGAAGCTTGCGAACAGCTGTCAACAATGGAGCCACACCACGTGTGGGGTCTTCAAGCAACATTACTAGGTCCTTAAACCTTCTACAAACAGATATGACTGCAAGTCAAGAGGCCACCGGAATTTTTAAATCAGCAAGGAAACAATTGATAAAATTCAAACTAAGCATCTAAGGAATACAGTGGTTACATTTATCAGGCACCAAACGAATTTGCTCTGCAGCACAAACATTGATAAACCTTGCTATAGAAACCACGACATCATTTGCTTGCTCTTTCGGTATCTGACCAGATGTACATGCCTCCCTGGAATTTAAAAAACGTATAATTACGAAAATACAAAAACAAACAAGAGAAAAAAGTAACTCCAGACACGGAAACAAAATCCTTACATACACCATAACACACACTAGTGAACTTCATATGCAACCAGCTATACATTCAAAACAGATCATACATAAACGAAACAACACAAGCTACTCGGTTCACCTAACAATTACGCAATTACAGAAAAGAGAATTAGGATTTTCACTGCCAGGTAAACCCTAGCTCTCAAACTCCAACCAATTCTCAACAAATTCGAAAAAACAAAAACAATTAGCACGAAATTCACGCTGTTGCATCACGTATGAAAGTTGAAGAACACTTACAAAATGTAGAGGTAGCCTAGAGAATGTATCGAGGGATCGAGTTCGTTGAGCAGAGGAGCAAGGCGAGTGGACTCGGTGTGGAGCAGCTCATCGGACTGCTTCAAGAAGTTGCGGAGTTGAGTTAACTCGGCGACGCCGCCCGATAGTCCCAGGATTTGTGCCACCAACGATTCCGCAGAACTCATATTCAGATTCATCGATTCAAAAACTTCGCCCCTTTTTCGTTTATATAGGACGGTTTTTCAATCTAATTATTGAAAATGAAAATTCTGGAGAAAATTAGAGAATTTTTATATGTTGAAGAAATATTAATAGGGGGTGAAGAAAATCGGTGGGTTTTGAAGTTTGGGCCGCCTTCTACTTCTTTGGGCCTAAACCTGTTACTCAAATGGACCTTCGAATTAACATGGCCCATGCCCAAAACCCAGCTTAATAGTTCTAAATTATAAATTAATGAGAAAGCTGAAAACTTCTTTTTATTTATTTTTTTAAGGTAAAAACCTACATAATTTTATTTCCGAGACCTTCTAAAGAATTTTGTTTTGTGAAACGGGTCAACTTATAATTCACAAAATAGGTGACTTACTTGTGAAAAATAAATTTATTATATCCACGAGGACCACGACACGGTGTGAAATAATTTTATATGTTTATTGATACTATTTTCAAACCCAAGACAAGTGATTTTTGTTTGTTGATATTGAATAAAATTCAGTTAAAACGAGTAGACCTATTTAGTAATTATTTCTGGTGTGAGATTTTAGATTAATATTATACTAAATTGACAATAATTCATGTTGTCTAATATAATTTCGTGAGAAAGAAACTTGTTACCTAACCCAACTCACATAATTATATCCACGAGACAACTCTCTTATAAGAAGTTCTACACATTATAATTTAATAGAAATCATAATCATTTATAGTAAAAATGTACTGCAATAAAACAGCATTTCCAGAATCTCATTTGAAGTCATCTCTAATCAAATTTCTAAGCAAAAACCATAATGCAAGAAATGCTAAAATAACAGCAGATATGCTGGAGTTCATCAAGAACAGAAGTATAACAGCACACATGCCAAATCCAGATCAATGAAGAGTGGATAAACGAAGCTCTGACCATTATGCACTAACTTCTGCATCGACCACTTCCCTCTTCTTGCCTTTTTTCGTATTTGTAGTACTCTGTTCTTCTAGTTCGGCTTTCTTTTGAGCCCGGATCATCACTCGTCTTGCACGTGGACGCATTTCACGCACTTGTCTTGGAGGCATTATGTAAGGTTCGATGGGCCTATCACCAAAGGGGTGCTCACTGCCAGCAAATATCCTCAATTTTCTGTCTCGGTCCTGAACAAACAAAGTCTTCGTGTTAAGCTAATGAAGAAATGGTGACAACTCCATAATTTTGGAACGAGTGATTGTACTCTAGCACGGACTGACAGTCACATAAAGCTTTCTTAAACATAAACAAGAAATCTTGACATCTTACCACATGTTATAAACATGCCGTGTAAAATACTTATCTTGATATGACTTAATGTTTTGAGATCATACATTTGATCACATTTAATCACAAAAATTACAAGGAAACACAGAATCTATCATGAGTATCCATCTGGATAATGAAATTGTACTCCTGTAAATAACCCATTCAATAGCAAGACTTATTATTCAAATTTATGATACCTTAGAAATCCACTTTCCAGTGAAAGTGGTTTACATATCTAATCGTAAATCTGACCATTTTCACGAAACTGAACTCATTTCAGACTAGTCCATATACCCCGAGGTTCGAAGAAACTGAGTGAAAATAATAGCCAAACAAAACACAGCATGGTGAAAAGGATGAATTATCAAACAAAAGTATACCAAGCACATAGACTCACATCACGTAATTTGTTTCTAGGAAGCATCCGTAGGACAGCTTTGCGAATAACTTCTGTAGGATCCTTGGCCATCTGGTCTTTCAAAGTCCTTTCCTTGAGATGACCTATGTACCTATTGGGCCAAAATTCACAATATAACAGGCACGATCATTCAAAACCACAAATCATAGTATTTTCCTTAGATTTCCAAATTTGTAAAGACTAAGAATCAAAAAGCAACAAAATAATCAAAAACCATTCAATTATATTACCATCTAAGAAACAGGAAATATGTAAAAAGTGGTACTTGCCCTGTGTGCCAATGATACAACTTATCGGTCATTTTTCTTCCAGTGACACACACATCTTTTGCATTAATAATAACACACATATCCCCATCATCTCGGTTTGGAGCATATGTAGGCTTGTCCTTGCCCTGAACCACAGTTGATATATGCGATGCTAGCCTTCCCAAGACCTAAAAATAAACGAAACCCCATTGCCCCATTATCCACAACTCATAACCAGGTATACAACATTCAAGATTTGAACGGACAGGCATAACCAAACCTGTCCTTTAGCATCGAAAACCCTCCATCTCAGGCCTTCCAAATCAATCCGTCTCAGTCCTGCAACCGCTTTCTGCGAGATTGTATTCTCATTAGCAGAAATTCACTAACAGCATACAGTTTTAAAACACATCAAGTATCCAATACAAATAACACCATACTTCTTCAAAAGTTCCACTACTTATACTATCAAGATCAAAATTAACAATGATAAAATGCGGAGGAAAAATATCTACAAAATATTCATACCAATTTAATGATTAATTACACTCGAATGTCGATATCATGCCTTACCACACTAGAATTATAATTTCAAATAGTCACGAAACAATTTTCTCTTCTCCAATTGAATGAAATAACTCGATTTCGAAAACCTCACATAGAACACGATTTCAGTTGAGCAAAACCCTTTTGAAGTTTAGAAATCCCCATCATTTTCTTCGAAATAGTTTTCTCAGTAAATTTCACAAACACGTAGCAGGCGTCCATAACTACTCAAACCAAACACCCCACGACGCGAATACAACCAAAAATCAAAAGAACACCTACCTTGAGATTGCCACTGAAAGCTTGAGCTGCACTCGACATGTTGAATTTGTTCTCTGATGACTAAATGAGGAAATTGCAGATAAATCGAGAACCTCAGTTTCTTCAAATTTAGGCTTTGTTAAACCTTAGGAGAGAGAGAAAGATGGACAGGATGGAGAGGTGTATGGGCCAAGAGCTTAAATTGGGCCAGTAAGTTTTGGACCAGCCCATTAGTTTAATATCACACTTTAATTTTGTGATATACTATAATTGAAAAGGGTAGAATGATAATATCGTGGAATGTGTTTGGAAATTTAGTAGTATTAAATCATTTTAAAGTGTGAGGGATCGTTTGATTTGTTGGATGGATTTGTCAATATTGTTAAGTATGGTGGGATTTTACAGTTTATCAAAAGGTAATTTGATGGTATTTGATGTTTGGTTTAGAAGTTGTGTATTAGGTTTATAAAAGTGGGTTTATTTATAAATTTTGTTTGATTTATCATTTACTGGTTAAAGATGAAAAATAATAATAATAAATAAATAATTGACTCCAATACCCTTCATGTAATAAAATTAAAGTTGCAACTAAAATCAAAATTGGATCCACTCTACTGTCTACAACTTGGATTTATGAACCCACCATATTTGCTGGGTTTATAAACACACATATAAACCACCCAAACCATATATTCAAACTCGGGCCCAACCTAATTCCTGGCCTCAAATCAATGAAGCAAACATGAGTTTACATTGGTTAAAATGTCTAAACTCAACCAAACGAGGCCTGAGCGTTTAGTATAGCTCCATCTTATTATAAATTACTCCAAATGTGTTGTTAGGAAATTAGAAGTACATGTTGAGTTTGGTGTCGTAAACATATATTAATGTATTGATCGCAGAATGTGTATTAATGTATTGATTGTAGAATATGTAGAAGAGTCTTTTCCATTTTCTTCAAAATAGTTTTATTAACATATTGATCGTAGAATGTGTAGGAGATTTTTTTTTTTTCCATTTTCTTCGAAATAGTTTTCTCGAATACATTCAAATGCAATCACAACTTATACACAAGTAGCTTAAACAATTGCATTTTGTTGCCAATATTATCCATGTGCAACAATAACCATTCATTACCTCATTTAGAATTCCAAGTTCATCCAAAATATAAATTACATAACTTGGATCAAATACATTCAAGAAAACATCTTCAACTAGTGGAAATCACCTAAATGAAGCGTTATCTATATCATCTAATCACATGAGCTACATTAAACACATATGCTAAACTCTTCAAGCTTTTTTCTGCATTTTTTTCTTCAAAAGCTTATGAAAGTCATCTTCTGAGAGAGACAACATCTGGTTGAGTAGTAACTTAACTCCACATTCGGTCATGATCGCGTACCTCGGTTTGATCCTTTCTTCCAAACTGTAACCAAAGTATTGTGGAAATTTCACCAATTCGGTTTTAGGGTAGACCATGGTAAGAAAAAACTCCCACTTGGGCATCAGATTATCAGGCAAGCTGAAAGTATACAAAGTTCCATATCTTGAGATCATAGTTGCAACATCTTCTAAAGTGTACCCTTTCTCCAAGAAAAAATTAGTGACAGGCTTCAAGTTCGCCTCTATGCTGAGGCCGAAAGTCTGAGGAGATCGATGAAGAAGAAATGAAATGTCGACATTCAAAGACCGAAAGTAATCAGCAGTGGGCCGTAGCTTATCCTCCACACTGTAGCTAATGATATGTGGGCAACGAGTTAGAACCTTGCCCACATTCTCAGCTGAGAGGCCCATCTCGTAGAGAAAATCGACAGTTGCTGTAAGCTTTTGGCGGCTGTAAGTGAGAAGAGGAGGAAAGCGATATATGACTTTAGCCCATTGCTTCTTATCCACACCCAAGTCCTCAAGAAAGGCCATGGTGGGGATCAGATTTTCCGTGAGACTAATTCCACAGAGCTGAGGCCTTTTGCTTAGTATAGTGGGGATATCTTCTTTTGGCACACCCAATTCAAGTAGAAACTCAACAACCGGCTTGATCTTACCCTCCAAACTATAGTAGGCGAAAGCTGGAAATTTGCGTATCATTTCCCTAAGAGCTTCGAGGGTCATTCCAAACTCTAATAGGTAGACAATGTGTGAAGGAAGTTTCCCGGTTGGATTAATGTCACTAACTCGAGCCAAAGCCTTTAGCTTCTTGGAGCTGACTGTAGGAGTGGACGGAGAAACTGATGCAACTGAATTTTCGATGACAGGTTGTTTAGGAACATTTTCTTCTATTTTTTCCTTGACGGGTGGTGGGTCCGGGTAGTTCTCGACAAAGTCTACCAAAATGGATCCGTACTCTTCAAGAAAGGTCTCAAGATAAGGAATAAGAGAATCCCTAATCTCAAGAGTTGTGAGTTCTCTACCTGTACAGATAGAGTACATAATATGTTGCTCTCAGAATCTATATAAAGTGTAATATGCTCTCGAGTTTTTTGAAAATGGATCAAGAGAACGAGAAATCAAACCTACTAAGTATCGAGACTTGTGAACAGAGTGTAGCCGTGACAGTAGGTGATCAACGAAGGCATCAGACTTGTTTATAGTTCTTGCTGCAACTGCATTGCTTAAACCTTGTTTCTTCAAGAACAAAGTCAACACAGCCTTGGCTTCTTCCTTTTCTGCTGCTAGCAAGGTTGAAGGCACCACTCGTAGGCTATACGATCCATCTAATCCAGATTCAGCTTTCAATCAAAAGGAATCCAACCAAGTTATATTGTGAAAAAGGGTTCACCTGGATGCATTTTCAGGGTTTCCATGCCAAGTAGCCCCAATTAGGAGTCACATCGAAATCGCTAGAGTATTAATAACTTACCATTCTTAGCTCGAGAAAAGAAAACCTTCTGAGGAACACTTAGCTCAGTCCTACAAAAGAAAAACACATATGGAGAAAATGAATGCTATAGAAATATTAAAAACTGTAACAGCATAAAAAAGTTTGACAACATATAAAGAGTAAATTAGGCTACAATGACAAATATTAATATCAATTTACACAACTTGAGCAACCTCACTGTAAAATAGACATGACAAAGATGTTTCGAAGCTCTGGACTAGAAGGGCGAGGCTGAAGCTATTCGAAATTGGCTTTTTAGACTCCCAAATTTCCTTGTATGTTCATTTTACTATAAAATCTAGAAGCAAAAGTTTTGAACCACATGAATGTAAGTTTATCCATTCTGTTTTCCACTTTGAGCCCTCCCTCTTTTCTAAGTCTTCTGTTTTTGTGCTTCTCGAAGCCTAATAGTAAGTACGATCCATTTCAATTTGATAGAACGAAATTACAACGAGCACAACTAATGGTATCAGCATCAAGTGTGAAAATTGATACGAGAAAACATCCATTATTTAGTTTCTCAACTTTTAGTGAGCAACCACTCAAATGGCCGTATGAGAAGTAAATTTAGTCCACAAACAATCCATCAACAGATCAACCACGAAATGAGGATGAACACTAAAACACGACTACAGGTTCAATGTCACATAAACAATATGAGTTACCAATAATTCATCTTAATAGCTCAAAACTCCAACATTTTAGCATTCTGGCATTCAACATCTTGAACTTAAACTTAGACCAACCAGAAAAAAATTAAAAAATTCCCATTAAATTCAAATAAAGAAAAACTACCAACACTATAACTTCACACAACCACATTACAACTTCACAAAGATCAATAATGTTAAAATTAACATAACTATTAACCCAATCAAAGCTGTTCAACGATAAATCAACTACTCCTTTTCTTCATTTCGATTTTCCAAATGAAAACAACATCCACAGATGAAACGCAGAGAACAAACACTGTACCTAGACTGGAGAAATCGTGGTTTGGAGAAACAAGGGATTCCTGGAGGCCGTTCAGATATCGAAGCTTTCATTTTTCATATGATTTTCGTGAAAAATGTTGAAGATTTGGAGGATCAAATCAGGAGGAAATTGATGAAAATGTGTGAGGCAGTGAGAAAAACTCTGAAGTGAATATAATAGATATGGCTTGTCTTCTTGCTCAACGTCCTTCTCCAGTCTAAACTAAAGTCGCGCTTTTCGTATCCCGAGTCTCCATGAGTCTACATTAAAGTCGCGCTTCATGTTATAGGCTCACAAATATATATCTATACTATATATAAAATGAAAGAAGTTGACAAATTTTACAGATTTGCCATTTTCCCTCCCAAACTATCAACCAATAGAAAAAAGAGAAAATAAAACTAAATAACTTTTAAATATTTTATAGAATAAGCTTCACGTAAATCATACACAATAAACTATCAAAATAAACTATCTTATAATTTATATATAGGAGTAGATATGAAACAAAAGAAGTTATCTTAAATGATATGATTATATTTTAATGATATAATTAAAATTTGAAAATAATGAAATTTAAACATTGTCAAAAATTAAAATTTTAAAAATTAGTTTATAATTTTAATATATAAATGTGGAAAATAGTTTTAAAATCCAAATTTCATTTTATGAAGGGTTGTAAAATGTTTAAAAGTTTGAAACTATTATAAAAATATTAAAATAATAATAAAATCTGAAATTAATAATAATAATTTCAGATTTTATTAATACTAACAATCTTAAATCAACAAATAAAATTTAAAAATTAATTCAAATATATATGTAATATTAATTGTGTAAGATATAAAAATCAATAAATTGAATAAATTTTTTTAAATAAAAATAATAAAAATATTTGATAAAATTTATTCAAAATTATTTCAAATAAATAGATATAACTAATCTAAAAATTGTTTTATAAAATTATAATATGTTCCAAAAAAATCTGAAAAATGGTTTCAAAAATCTAAGAAATATTGTTTTAAAATTTAAAATCAATTTGAAACCTAAATGTATAAATATAAACTAAATTTTTTTGGAATAAATATAATGCTTTTCGAACAAATCCATCTAAAAACAATGTAGAAAATTATTTATAAATTGTAAAAATAATTATAAGATACAAAGGAACAAAAATATGAACAAAACATATTAGTAAGTATAATTAATCACTTCTTAATTATTCACAAATTAAAACTCACCAACACAAAACTATTATTATATTATAATTTATTTTCATATTTAATTGTTGAATATTGATGTTATCAATAAAAAATATTGATTTTTACAAATTTCAAAATAATAAGATGCCATAAATAACTTTTTAATATAACAACTTCATTATATTATTGCAAATCATATATATTGTTATAATACATAACAACTGCGCATCGCGCGGGTGTACTACTAGTAATTTATATATAGGAGTAGATATAAAACAAAAGAAGCTATCTTGAATGATATGATTATATTTTAATGATATAATTAAATTTTGAAAATAATGAAATTTAAACATTGTCAAAAATTAAAATTTTGAAAATTAGTTTATAATTTTAATATATAAATGTGGAAAATAGTTTTAAAATCTAAATTTCATTTTATGAAGGGTTGTAAAATGTTTAAAAGTTTGAAACTATTATAAAAATATTAAAATAATAATAAAATGTGAAATTAATAATAATTTCAGATTTTATTAATACTAACAATCTTAAATCAACAAATAAAATTTAAAAATTAATTCAAATATATATGTAATATTAATTGTGTAAGATATAAAAATCAATAAATTGAATAAATTTTTTTTAATAAAAATAATATTTGATAAAATTTATTCAAAATTATTTCAAATAAATAGATATAATTAATCTAAAAATTGTTTTAAAAAACTATAATATGTTCCAAAAAAAATCTGAAAATGGTTTCAAAAATCTAAGAAATGTTATTTTAAAATTTAAAATTAATTTGAAATCTAAATGTACAAATATAAACTAAATTTTTTTGGAATAAATATAATATTTTTTGAACAAATCCATCTAAAAACAATGCAAAGAATTATTTATAAATTCTAAAAATAATTATAAGATACAAAGGAACAAAAATATGAACAAAACATATTAGTAAGTATAATTAATCACTTCTTAATTATTTAGAAATTAAAACTCACAAACACAAAACTATTATTATATTATGTTCAATTTTATTTTCATATTTAATTGTTGAATATTGATGTTATCAATAAAAAATATTGATTTTTACAAATTTCGAAATAATAAGATGTCATAGATAACCTTTTAATATAACAACTTCATTATATTATTGCAAATCATATATATTGTTATAATACATAATAAACCGCGCATCGCGCGGGTGTACTACTAGTTGTATATAAAATGAAAGAAGTTGGCAAATTTGTACCATTTTCCCTCCCAAACTATCAACTAATAGAAAAAAAGAAAAAAAAAACTAAATAACTTTTAAGTATCTTATAGAATAAACTTCACATATATATCTTACACAATAAGCTATCTTATATTTTATATATAGGAGTAGATATGAAAAAAAAAAAGTTATCTTAAAATATTTTAATGATATAATTAAAATTTGAAAATAATGAAATTTAAACATTGTCAAAAATTAAAATTTTGAAAATTAATTTATAGTTTTAATATATAAATGTGGAAAATAGTTTTAAAATCTAAATTTTATTTTATGAAGGGTTGTAAAATATTTAAAAGTTTGAAACTATTATAAAAATATTAAAATAATAATAAAATTTGAAATTAATAATAATAATTTCAAATTTTATTAATACTAACAATTTTAAATCAACAAATAAAATTTAAAAATTAATTCAAATATATATGTAACATTAATTGAGTAAGATATAAAAATCAATAAATTGAATAAATTTTTTTAAATCAAAATAATAAAAATATTTGATAAAATTTATTCAAAGTTATTTCAAATAAATAGATATAACTAATCTAAAAATTATTTTAAAAAACTATAATATGTTCCAAAAAAATCTGAAAAATGGTTTAAAAAATCTAAGAAATGTTGTTTTAAATTTTAAAATTAATTTGAAACCTAAATTTATAAATATAAACTAATTTTTTTGGGATAAATATAATGTTTTTTGAACAAATCCATCTAAAAACAATGTAGAAAATTATTTATAAATTCTAAATATAATTATAAGATATAAAGGAACAAAAATATGAACAAAATATATTAGTAAGTATAATTAATCACTTCTTAATTATTCAGAAATTAAAACTCACAAACACAAAACTATTATTATATTATGTTCAATTTTATTTTCATATTTAATTGTTGAATATTGATGTTATCAATAAAAAAATATTGATTTTTACAAATTTCGAAATAATAAGATATCATAAATAACCTTTTAATATAACAACTTCATTATATTATTGCAAATCATATATATTGTTATAATACATAATAAATCGCACGCAAGAGTACTACTAGTTTAATTAATAAGTAATAATTGAATGTAGTAATCGCAATTAACCCATTATTAAAGTAAACGCTATTATGACAAACGCTTTACACTGTAAATCTATTTCCCCATTTCAGTTAAACCCCTTTAAACCCTACATGAAATTTTGCAAAGAAAAATTGGAGCTTGAATTGATACTCAACAATGGCGATCTGCCTCAGACGAGCGTTGGGATCTTCTAGAAACCTCTTTTATGCGCTTCGGACCGCTTCTATCCGCTCACACCAAACATTTTCGTATTTAAATTCTTCCTATTTTGACAATTCCCATGTTGTTGATAGGTTTCTAGGATTACCTGCAACCGATTTTTATCAGTTTACTACTCGGAGAGGATTCGCCAAAGGAAGGAAACAACAAATTAGTACGTTTTCTTTTTTCTCGGATTTTCTCTGTTTCCTGAATTGCAAAAGCTTTATTGTTTGGTTTAGATACTGATATGGTGATTTGTGAGGAGTGATGGTTATTTTCCATTAACTTTATGAATTTGAACTCGTTAATTCCAATCCATGGTTTTCAAGCAATGCTTCTTAATGAATTTTAAGTCCTTAGTTTCAATCGTTGCATTTCTGTTGGATAGCATGCTATTTTCTCACCAATTAATTAATAAGATAAAAAGAAACTTTTAATCTTGTAGCAGAATCTTCAAATAAAGTCAAGTAAGTTAAGTTCCTCTGCATGCCAATATGAATTATATGTAGTTTTCAGGTAGTATTTGTTGTGCTTTATAAGTACTTATATTAGTACTATTTGTGGATTTGAGTTTTCTTTTCATGGTTCATATATTCCAGAGGAGGAGGAAGAGGAGGAAGATGAGGTAAATGAAGACGAAGAGGAGGGGGATAATGTGGATGAGGAAGGTGGTAATTTAGGTGCCAGTGTTAAGGCTACTGCTATGTCACAGATGAACGCGGCAGTTGATGCATTGACGCGTGAATTGACCAAATTGCGTACTGGAAGGGCGTCACCAGGTTATCAAAAATATCTTATGTAGTCCGTTATAGCTTTTTTTTTTTTTTAAATTTAAGTTGAAAGGGAAAGGGAAGAACTATAAGGAATTGGAAAGAAACTATTAGAAAGAACATGTTATGTTTAAATACAAATGAGAACATTTGTTGACTTATATAGTGGGAAAAAGGCTTTGTTATTCGTTTATTGGTTGTCTGTAAAGTAATAGAGTTATTTGACATGATTATTTCTTAAAATTCTTTTTCAGGAATGCTTGACCACATTATGGTTGAACATTACGGTGTTAAGACGCCCCTTAACAGGATGGCTGTTGTCTCAGTATTGGACCCGAAAACACTGTCTGTGACGCCCTATGATCCTAATGTAATGTAATGATACTTTGTTCAGATTTTTATTTATTTTAATAAAAAAAATTCAGATAATGAGCTGTACTTTTCTGTTTGTGACTTGTGTTTCTAATAGAGCAAGAGCATGCTAGTGTTCGTATGATTCTTCTAGTACTTGAAAATGAAAATACATCTCGAGCGTTCTATGCTTGTTTTTATGTGTGTGCTACATTGATAAACTGTGAATATGATTTCACAAGTATTTTAGTTCTACAATCTTGAGTAACGTAGCATGTGTGGTAGTTGATTTGGAAGTATTGTCTCAAGAAAACTATTGACTTTTTCAGGCCCTAAAGGAGTTGGAGAAAGCCATCATCTCGTCTCCCCTGGGCTTAAACCCCAAAGCTGACACCCAACGATTGCTTGTACCTATTCCTTCGTAAGAATGAGACTTTTGATAAATGAGACAAAATCTAGAATTATTCTAATCAATAGGACTATCACTCTTTCATCATTTTATTTGTGAACCAAACATCTTGTATTGATTTACTGGTTTTTTGGTGCTTACAATGGGCAGATTGACCAAAGAGCACATGCAAGTAAGTCTAAGTTAATTCTATATTTATCTAATTTGCATTCTTTTACTCATCAATGAGCAGCAAGATTTGTTTTTCAACTAGCTGAAGTATTGTAAAATTCTCTCTGACAGGCTATATGTAAGGTGGTTGCAAAATCATCCGAAGATGTGAAGCAAAGCGTTAGAAGAGCACGCCAAAAGGTATTCACAGAACTTATCATGTTGTTTTCGTTGAACTCACTGAAAATCCTTCATTCCCTTTTCTGCAATTAATATTTGGCATGCTTAATCTCTAAAAAACAAGCGCCATATTAACAGGCACTTGACAGCATTAAAAAAGCAGCACCCCCCAAAAAGAAGGATAAAGAAAAAACAGGTTCAAGTGTATCAGACAAAAAGAAGGATAAAGAAAAAACAGGTCCAACCATATCAGAAGACGATGCAAAACGTTTGGAGAAAGAAGTAAGTTGCTTGCATATCGCCAATGAATGCTTGCTCGTTAATTTAACTTTTAACATAATTTTCTATATGCATCCCAGATCGATGACTTGACTAAAAAGTTCATCAAGATTGCTGAAGATATGTGCAAGAACAAGGAAAAGGAGATTAGAGGAGGCTGAAGTGCTGGATTTTCGGGTATACATTGCTGATTTCTTGTTTCACCATTAATGCCCGAGTTCAGTAGATTACGAAACTCTTGCATGTTTAAGGTTAAATATTGAATTAATTTCGAAGGTTTTTCTAATTTTTCCAGTGTCCACAGGATGATGAGTGAAAGGGATCGTAGTTGTAAGATATCTAATGAAATCGTCACTGAAATTTTGGTCTTATTTAAGTAGAAAGATTTTGAATATCTGGAAAAAAATTATATAGTTATCCCATTTTATGATTGACATGTTTTATCTTCTCTACAAAGACATTTTAGCTTTGATCATATAGATATTACAATTATATAGATATAACAATTAATTGGATTTTTTTCTTCTTTTTTAACATTCAACTGCATAGTCTGCATTCATATGTGCTGGCACGAATGAAAAGATGATATGATATTATACTATCTTTTTTAATACTTATTGTATGTTACCAAATACAGCATTCTCAAAACTTAAATATTATAATAGGTGGATTTGACTTAATATGATAATATAGCTTCTTCATTTAAATACTCATATATACAAATGTAGGTATACACAGGATGGTCATTCGTATTATTGTATACTATGAATGGATGAATGTAGCAAGATTTATAATCAGATGAATGACCTTTTTTTTTCAATTGAGGGTCTGAAATATAGTTTTTTATCAATCTGGAACTTGAAAGATAAAATATATCAATTTAAGGCTAAAAAATGAAAGTATCAATTATTGTTGACAAACATCAAATAATATTTTATTTTTGTGACTCTTTCAAGTGATAACTACATCTTTTTCCAAGTCTTGATTTTATGGTTTTTATCTTAGACCCTTGTTAATTAACTTTTTTTTTTTTTGGATACTGAATTGATAAAATTCCTAAGATTTAATAATAATTAAGGGTAATAAATGCCACCTATATACTAGGTGATACAATAATATTGATAAAGTTATCTCAAAATGTTCCCTTTGCATTTATTCAATAAGCTATACATGCAAGATGGTATCCACTTCTAATATTCTTGTTCCTTTAAAGTATTCATAATGTAAGGGAATATATTTCCACCATCACATAATTGCCAACATAATAACAAAATCTTACTGCAATTTTCATAAAGATTCAAATAAAATATACTTTTTTTTTAAGTTTGAAGAAACATATTCTATTTTATGAGCTTATGAAATTTTTGAAATTCAAATTTTGCTTCAATTATTGTAAATGATACAATTTGCCACCTTTTTTTTTTGTTTCTATATGAAAATACATCCAATTTAGATCGGTCCAATATATATTGAACTTATCATTTAAAAAACACTAATATTATCACTTATTTATTCCAAATTTCTTACAGCATGATACCTTTTTTTTCGTCTCATTTTTTCATAATTTCTTTTATTACACGAAACTAGAGGTGTTCACGGTTCGTGAACGGCCAACCCCCAAACCGGAACCGAACCGTGGGGTTACGGTTTCGGTTTCGGTTCCGCACCGGTGGTTAAACCGGAACAGCCGGTTCGATTTTCGTCCATTTCAAAAAAAAAAATTGGTTCTGCATCTCAGTACTGCGGTACCCATTTTGGATACCGCGGTATCGACTTCCAGGAGGTTCTCAATACCGCGGTATCGGTTTGGATACTGCGGTACTCGTATTAATCAATTAAAAAAAAAAAGGGTGAAACGGTGGTTTAACTGGCAGTTGGAACCGCCAGTTCAACGGTTTGTATTATTTGGAACCGAAACCGAACCGCTTCTCCTCGGTTCTCGGTTTCGGTTTGAACCGGCAGTTGGGTCAACGGTTCCGGGAACCATTGACCGCCGGTTCCTGTTCAAACCGAACCGGTTGAGCACGTCTACACGAAACCCACAAAATATAATAACAATTTAGATAAAATTTCATCTTTATAACCCCTAAAATATTCTCACTCCAAGTCATTAGCAGTGGGTAAAATGGTAAATATGCTGTCGGCAAATTATCCAATTCAAGAATAAGAGGGTGACCACTAACCCACGAGTCCACGACCCACTTCCACTCCACGCGCCAATTTCTGCACGTTTACTTAACGCGTGCTCTACACTCGCATAGCATAATCTAGTCTCCACTCTCCACCGACAATTCTCTACTTAACATTCTTAATTAAAACAATTAATCTTCTTCAGCCTACACTCACGTCATCAACACAAAATTAAATTCTCCAATTTAAAGTTTCTAATTTTAACTTCATCATTTATTTTAGCTTCATTGCTTTAAAACACATTAAGTTTCATCAAATTATAATTTTTAATATAAATTTTCAAATTCAATAAAATAAGTCACAAATTTAACATTATTTTACAAATTCAAAATTTTCGGTGAAAACTTGTGGATGTATCCGATTAATTCATTCATATTGGTTGTCACAATGTTGGTCAAATTAAATAAATAAATGATATTGAAATCTGAACAAAATGTGTCTTTCTATTATTTCATTTTTGCAATCCTAATAAAATTAAAATTTTAAATTTTTTTTTTTCACTTAATCACATCTTTTTCTTCAAGTTGACCAAGTTTTAGTTAGAAAATGAATGATGATTCGCATTGTAAAATGAAATTAAGTTCGTGGCTTATTTTGCTATATTTGAAAGTTTATATTTGAATTGTAATTTCATGAAAAAGTTTCTATTTAATTTGCAATTAAACTTTTATTTTTTACAAGTGATGGTTGTTTGGAAATTTTATCTACAACAAAACTGGGCTTTGAGAATTTCTTGTCATTACAATTTACAGCTCATCACTTTATAGGGTGTGTTTGGCTCCACGTTCTTTTCTTTTTTTGGATACGAAAGGAATTTGGTGTTTTATGGTTATATTGAAAAAGGGTTTTTCTAAAATATCTTAAAAACATTTCCTTAGCATTTTATTTGGAGCTTTTGTATTTTTATTTTTTTGATTTCTAAATTATTGAAGAAAGACATTCTTTGCTCCTCTCTCTCTCTCTCTCTCTCTCTCACCCCACTACACCAGTTGCAGAAAGCCATAAACGGACTCTTATGCTTTTCCTTGTGACCTTGTCCACATTCTTGTAACTCTCCACGCACTTTTGCTTTGCTCTGTAAGATTTAATTCCTCTTTTGTTTTCTTTTGCTAATTATTTTCTGTAAAATGTGAATATAATTTGTTTTGTTAATTTATTTATCTGGTCTTGCATTGTGATATAGCTTTTCTGCTACTTGGTACTTTGAGCTGGTTATACATTAAATGCTGCTAATAATTGTCTCTACAGTGCTTTTGGATCTGGTTTGTGCAATGATCTCACAATAAGCTCTAATTTAGTTCCTTTTTTGCCTTTTCTTTTTGCTGAATTTGTTATCCTTAGTTTTAAATTGTTTTAGCAGGAATTTAGGCCTCAAGTGATTTTTAAATGTTTGGTGCTTGTATGCTGTAATTTGATGTTCTCTGGTTCATATATTTTTCTTCAAATGGAGGGGCATTTATGGTTTTCTGGTGACTGAACTGAGCAGCAATGCAGCATGTGAAATCATTTATTGCTGTAATTTATTTTCTTTTATATTTGGAAACTCTCTCTTCTATATAGTATTTTTACTGTAGTAGTCAAAGACAGTTAGTTTAGACAAATGCCTTTTAATTATCATAATTTGGGATGAATTATGCTTACATTTTCTTGCTCTGTGGTTGTATGATCTTTAGGAATTTTTGTGATTCAATTGAGGGGTGAGAACTTGCATTGATGTGAGAATGGTTCAAGGTCCAAGGACCAAAACTAGGAAAACCCCTTCTGTTCATCTCGACTACATTGTTCATATCCAAGAAGTAAAGCCATGGCCCCCGTCCCAGTCGCTAAGAACAGTCCGTTCCGTTTTGATTCAATGGGAGCATGGTGAAAAGAATTCAGGGTCAACCAATCAAGTTACCCCTTCACTTGGGAGTAGCTCAGGTGTTGGTGATGGAAAAATCGAATTCAACGAGTCCTTTAGGCTTCCTGTGACGCTAGTGAGGGAGAAGTCTATCAAAGGTGGGAATGGGGACTCTTTTCAGAAGAATTGCATTGAGTTCAATCTATACGAACCACGAAGGGATAAGGCTCTGAAAGGCCAGCTGTTGGGAACTGCTATTGTGGACATGGCAGAATTTGGCGTTGTTAAAGAAAGTTCGTGTGTGAGTGCTCCCATAAACTGCAAGAGGATATTAGGGAACACTGCACTACCTCTTCTCTTCCTTAAGATTCAGCCTTTTGAGAGGAATCGCCGGAGCTCCTCCTCAAGGGACGGCTTGATGAGAGAAGCTTCGATGGAGCGGAGTAATTTTGAGTCTGTTTCTGTATTGAGTGAAGAATATGCTGAAGAAGCTGAGGTTGGCTCGTTTGGTACGGATGATGATGCCTCATCACACTCATCTCTGGCTGTTAGTTCTGCAGTGGGAGAATCGAATGGGAGTTCATCACCTCAAAATAAAGATGTAAGGAGCTTGTCTCGATCTCTTTTATTGGTTTTTTATATCTATCTTATTGCTGAGGCACCTGTTTTGGTCATTCAGTCAGAGATTTTAAATTTCATCATCCAGAATAAAGTCTGAAACTATTAATGATGTGATTGCATACATTCAACACCTGTGTTTTTGTTAGTCTGGGAATATAATACACGATGATTTGATTAATGATGGTTGTTAACTGCAGAATGGGACAGTGGCTGTGAATGGTAGTGTTGGAAAAGCTAAGACAGATGAGGAGCAAGTCACTGAATCTCATGTGAAACCAGAAGGGAGTTCTTCAGGTTCCTCATCAAAGGATTTATCTTCTGATCTTGCGTGGATCTCTAGTAGAATTCTTTCTCGAAGTTTGCAGTCATCAGTAACAGAAGAAAAGGAGAAACAATGGAGCTCTAACAATGGAAACGATGAACATGAAAATGAAGCAGAAGGTAATAAGGACAATGGTGTGAATGACGGTAAGAATGTAAAAATTCGAGCAAATTCCGAGGATGATATACTTACCAGTGCCAAAGATGCCCCTGCGCATTCAGATCACCAGACAGAGAAGCTTTTAGATTCTGATGATGAGAATGCATCATCTCCTGGTGTATATAATCCAGCTACTGGACGAACAAAATCATCTCAAAATGGTTTGACAGATAGTGAGACCATAGAAAAACATCAGAAGCATGCAAAAGAAAGAAGAAGCAGTGTGGAAGAGAAAGAGGAGCATACTCAGATTGAGCCAATGAGTGACTTTTCTCAAATTGAAGTGCAGAAGCAAGTCACAATGGAAAATGGTCTGCTTTCTTCTAGAAAGGATAATATTGCAGTCGATAATGGTTTCTCAAATGTTGATAAATCCAAGCAGGGCAAGTCAGTTCGATCGTCGGTTGACTCAAGCAGGAGTAATGGCTCAGTTCGAAGCAATCACTTTATTATGGCTGATGCTCAGAATCATGCTCGAGGCTCTATAAGCAGCGAGTTTAAAGATGCTAAGATGTATACTAAGGAAACAAAGAACCAGCTTTCTGATGGTAGACTCCAGCATTTGGAACATCGAATGAAAATTCTAGAGGGAGAATTACAGGAAGCTGCTGCTATAGAGGTTAGTCTCTACTCTGTGGTTGCAGAACATGGAAGTTCCATGACTAAAGTTCATGCTCCAGCTCGACGTCTCTCAAGGCTTTATTTTCACACCAGCAAACAGAATTCAAAATCGAGAAGAGGGGCTGCGGCTAAAAGCATTGTATCTGGATTAGTTTTAGTTTCCAAAGCATGTGGAAATGATGTTCCTAGGTATGACTTTTTCTCATCATCCCACTTCTAAAGCTTGTTTCTATGATCTTGATTTGATTAATATAACTGTGCAAATACTGCATTGGTATTCAGAGCACTGATCTTTATTGTTTTCCAAATTCTTCTATGTTTGGATGTATAGCTTCATGTGATCATGTAGCATTCAAGGGGTTACTAAGTAATCATATATATATATATATTTTAATTACAGATTAACTTTCTGGCTCTCAAATTCCATCGTACTTAGAGTGATTATCAGCAAGTTCTTTGGAGACAGTAAGTTGCCTACATCTGTTGGTCCAGTCTCTGGAACAACAGGTGACAATAGTGGAAAGAAGAAATCATCACCACTTAAATGGGAGTGTTTTTCTAATAAGAGTACAAGAACTGCTATTGAGGAATGCTTTGGCGATTGGGAGGATCCTCTAACTTTTGTGGCTGCACTGGAAAAGGTTGAAGCATGGATATTTGTCCGAATCGTCGAGTCCATATGGTGGCAGGTACTCTTTTGCCATTTGAAGTCAAAGTTCAACCTAGTTAACATGTTTACCAAAATCCCTCTTAGTTAAGATGTTTAACATCCATTAGATTTCTGGGACATTGTTGGCTCTAACTTGAATGACCAATCACTAAGCTAAGTTGATTTCCTTCTTCCCTTTTGTCTAGACCTTTACTCCACATATGCATTCGGATACTGCCAATGAAATTCGTAGCAGCGCAGATTATAAATCTAGCCAGTTATACCGAAGAACAAGTTCCATTGATCAACAACAGGGAGGTTTCTCTTTGGAACTCTGGGAAAATGCTTTCAGAGATGCATGTGAAAGGATATGTCCTGTTCGAGCTGGAGGACATGACTGTGGCTGTTTGCCTGTGCTCTCAAGAGTGGTACTTCCTACATTCTCATCCTTTCACGATGCTATATTGAAGGGTCTAAATATATCCCTTGAATTATAAAAATCGTGCTTGAGTTTTCTTATGTCGACCCCCTTTAATGTCGACTATGTTAAGAAAAGATGTGAATTCATTTTAGATTTCCACATTTTCAAAGCCAGTTTCCACATAGATTCTGATGGTTCTTCAATATTAGATAATGGAGCAATTGGTAGCTCGTCTCGATGTGGCTATGTTCAACGCCATCCTTCGTGAATCGGCTGATGAAATCCCAACGGATCCTATTGCTGATCCTATTAGTGATCCTGAGGTTCTTCCTATTCCACCTGGGATAGCTAGCTTTGGCGCTGGTGCACAACTGAAAAATGCGGTGAGCATACGGCTAATCAGTACAAACATAAACTAATTCTAAATGTATCAATTTTACTGTATTGGACTAATGTATCACGCATATGACAGATAGGGAATTGGTCAAGATGGCTTACTGATCTCTTCGGTATTGATGATGGTGATTTGATCAAAGATAACTCGGAAACTCATGATGACGACGATGATGATGATGAGGAAATATCAGATGATACATCATCGAAGTGTTTTCATCTCCTCAATGCACTTAGTGATCTTATGATGCTTCCCAAGGACTTGCTCCTAAGCCGAACAGTTAGAAAAGAGGTTTACGAAAATCCCCAAATCTTGATTCCCACTTTAGTTATATGCTAATACCTTTATTCATGCTTTTCTCATTTGTTCATTCATAGGTATGTCCCACATTTGGCCCTCCACTAATAACAAGGGTTCTCAACTCCTTCGTCCCGGATGAGTTTTGCCCCGACCCGATTCCTTCGGTTGTGCTCGAATCCTTAAATTCAGAGGTTTGATCGCATTACATTGTCATAAGAGCATTCATTACAAATACGAACATTCCACTTATCACTCAAATATGTCGTGTTTTTAGGATTCTTTTGAACCAGAGGGCGATTCTCTCATGAGCTTCCCATGTGGAGCAGCTCCGATTGTATATCAGCCACCACGACCGGCTTCAGTTACTAGTTTCCTAGGAGAAATCGATAGTAACCATCCTCAGCTCACACGTACTCGATCCTCGGTGCTCAAGAAATCACAAACAAGCGATGATGAACTCGATGAGCTGGACTCGCCCTTGAAGTCCATCATCCCGGAGGCTTTTCAAGCATCGCCTTCGTCAATGAAGCTCGGTTGGACGTTGAAAGAGAATGCGGGCCGGCATTCTTTGCGGTATCAGCTCCTTCGAGACGTATGGATGGACAGTGATTAGTGAGGAATAGGTTGCAAATGTTGTCTTTTTATTCGATCAACTTCTTCAGAATCTGTTCTTTGTTGCTCATTTGTTCACAATTATGTAATTTTATTACTAGCAATAAGGAGATATGTTTACAAAAAAAAAAAGACGCGGGGGGGATGTAATGGGCCAATATTGTACTGAAAGGGTTTGGTGGGCCTTCTCTATTGGGCCAACAAACCTCTAAATGGGCCCAAATTGATTCGGCCCAAAAAACTAGCGCCCACCGTGGGGCTCGAACCCACGACCACAAGGTTAAGAGCCTTGCGCTCTACCAACTGAGCTAGACGGGCTTTTAATTGCTATGCTCACAGATACGGTATTATTAGTGTATGGATTTAAAAAATCTCCATATTTTAAGGTAACCATATTATTTTTTAAAAGTATATTAAAATGAGATCTTATATTTTATCATTGCACTCATTTTTTTATTTTTATAATTGATAAAATATTAAGTTCAAAGTGAAGAAGCTTAGGCTTGATAAGCAAAATAGTAAATGTAGAGAGATGAAACTTTTCTAGTTTGGATCGAGCTTGATGAGGAGGGGAATTTTTTCTTAGTTACTTGTGAAAGAAAGAGATTGTTATTTAGCCACAATTTAAGTTTTATTTATTTCTAGTTAAAATGAATTTTTGGACATCTTTTATCATTCTGACAAGTACTATTTATATCAACTCACGATGCAAAAATTAGGTCATTCCACCATAATTCCTATCATGAAAATAGGTTGTTCTACCCAATTGCGACCAAACATAGAATGACATAATTAACAAAAATATTTTTCTTGAATAAAAGAAGTACACAATGCAAGTTATCGTTAAAAAGAATCTCGCTTAATAATGGTTTAAATATTGAGTTTCAATCTCATAATAAAAAATATAAAATAAAATGTAAAAATACCAAACTTATTGAAACTGGAAAGGAAAATGTGTTTCTTCATTGATTAACAAGAGAGATTACACCATATATATATAGAAATCAAAGCTTGATCAGCAAGCTACGAAACTACCTAACTAACACTTCTAACTAACAATGACATGGCATGCCAACATGGCAGCTGGATAACTGAAAATGAAACAGAACTGCCATGTATGCAAAGCTAAGTTAGTTTGTTTTAGTTGTTAGCTCCAATACGCTCCATTGTGCTTCTAACCTGGATCATGAAGTAAGGAAAGCTTGGTACTAAGTGTATCAAAACGGCCAGCTGATAAAGCCTTTGTAAGAATATTAGCTACTTGATACTCAGACGGAACAAAGCGAATATCAAGATCTTGATTTGTTACCTTCTCTCTCAGGAAATGGACATCAACTTCAATGTGTTTTGTACGGGCATGAAAGGCTGGATTAAAGGCAAGTTTGATAGCTCCCATATTGTCACACCATAGTAATGTAGGATGTTCAAGTTTAATACCTAACTCAGCAAACAAACCTTTGAGCCAAAGAATATCAGTAGTAGCCAAAGCCAAGGACCTGTATTCAGCTTCAGTACTACTTCGAGCTACCACATGTTGCTTTTTGCTGCTCCAGGTAAGCGGATTTGAACCAAGAAATATACAATATCCACTAGTACTCCTCCTATCATCAATATTGCTTGCAAAATCTGCATCTGCATACCCTTCTAACACCATTCGAGAGACAGGTTTAAACAAAATGCTAGTGTGTATAGTACCTTGCAGATATCTAAGCACCCTCTTGCAGGCTAACCAGTGCTTTGTTGTTGGTTGATGAAGATATTGACTCAATTTATTCACAATGAAGGCAATGTCAGGTCTTGTAAGAGTGAGATATTGCAAGCAACCAACAATGCTTCTATATAAGGATGGCTGATCAAAGGAAGGACCATCATTAAGAGAGAGTTTTTGTCCAGCAAGATAAGGTGTAGGACTTGGTTTGCACTGAGAAAGACCTGCATTACTTAAGATATCTCTGATATACTTGGATTGAGTGAGATGAATACCATGTTTGCTTCTATGTGCCTCAGTGCCAAGAAAATAATTCACCTCACCAAGATGCTTAAGAGAAAACTGAGCATGTAACTTCTTAATAAGATCTGAAACCATACAAGAATCATCTCCAGTGATAAGTATATCATCCACATAGACAAGGACTATAAGCAGCTTACCATCTGTATAACAATGAAATAGTGAGTGATCTGCAGTAGACTTGTGTAATCCAAGAGATAGAAGATATCCTGTAAGTTTATCATACCAAGCCTTGAGAGCTTGTTTAAGTCCATATAGAGCCTTATTTAACCTGCAAACATAAGAGGGGTGATCATTGTCAAGAAAGCCCTCAGGTTGATACATGTATACCACCTCTTTCAAGTCTCCATTCAAGAATGCATTGTTTATGTCAACCTGCTGAATCTGCCATCCTTTTGTCACTGCCAAAGTAAACACAAGCCTTATAGTTAGAGGCTTAACCACTGGACTGAAGGTATCAAAGAAATCCACCCCTGCATTCTGCTGAAAACCTCTTGCCACCAATCTAGCTTTGTACTTATTAATACTACCATCAGGATTCCTCTTAATTCTAAACACCCACTTGTTGGTGATTGGATTAATATCAGATTGACAAGGGATCAAGCTCCATGTATTATTAGATTGCAAAGCCTTGAATTCATCTTCCATAACAAGTCTCCAATGAGGACAATCCAAAGCTTGAGCAACAATAAGAGGTTCATTTTCAGAAAGATTGACATTGTAGATTTTTGGTTTAAAGATCCCACTTTTAGATCTTGTGATCATAGAATGAGTGTTTGAAGAGAAAGGAAGGGATAAGGATCTGTGTGAGACAAAATAGTCAGTAACAAGAGAGTCAGTAGTAGGAAGATCAATATGTCTTTCTGATGACAAGGGCTGAGGAAGTGAATTAGTGATCTGGGGAGATTGTGATGAAGATGTATCAGTGAAAGAAGAATTTCTTGGAGATGAAGAAGAGCTAGAGTATGGACTGTACTGAGAATCAGATGAAGAGAAAATAGGAAGAATAGGGAGAGAAGAAAGAGATTGAATGGTGGAAGAAGAACAATGTGAAGAAGAGAAAAGAATGGTATAAGGAAATTCAGTTTCATTGAAGGCAACCGTTCTAGCAATATAGACTCTACCACTTGGATGCAAACACTTATATCCTTTGTGAGATGTACCATAGCCAATGAACACACATTTTTGACTTCTAAATTGCAGTTTATGTTGATTATATGGCCTCAAATAAGGAAAACACACATCCAAAAATTTTAAGAAAATTGTAATCAGGAACTTTGTTATAGAGTTTGTAATAAGGAGAAACACCTTGAAGAATAGGAGTAGGAAGCAAATTAATCAAGAAAACAACAGTTTGAAAGGCTTCCCACCAAAAAGACAAAGGAAAAGAAGCATGACTTAGCATAGATAACCCCATTTCAGTTATATGTTGATGTTTTCTTTCAACAAGACCATTTTGTTGATGTGTATGAGGACAAGAATGCCTAAGAGTAATTCCTAAATTCTGCAAGAAGGGAGATAAAACTCTAAACTCACCTCCCATATCACATTGAATAGCTTTGAGTTTGGTATTAAAAAGCCTTTCAACAAGAGGTAAAAATCTTTTAAACATTGAAGCAACATTAGACTTGACTTGCAAAGGATAGATCCAAGAAAATCTGGTATAATCATCTACAAAGAGAACATAGTATTTATATCCATCTTTGGAAACAGTAAAAGAGGGTCCCCAAACATCACAATGAACAAGTTCAAGAGGTTGTTTACTCACATGCAATATAGATGGAAAATGCATTTGATGTAACTTGCCTTTCTTACAATCATCACAAAACACATTAGAAAAAGAACTTTTGACATTTATAGATTTGAGAACTTGATTCAAAGTACTAATACATGGATGACCTAAACGGTTATGCCACAATGAAGATAAACCAGAAGTAGTACAGAATGAGTTTTGAGTAGAGATACTCTTATTTGCAGAATGAGATAGAAGAGCCTGAGAAGAGGATGATGACTTGGAAGACTGAAGATGAGATAAATCGAGCTGATACAGTCCATCTCTAAGCACTCCTTTCAGAAGTATGGTATGAGTTTTCAGATCCTTAACAAAACAACAAGATGAGTGAAACTCAATGAAGGCAACATTATCTTGTAAAAATTGAGAGATGCTCAGAAGATTTTTGGTTATATCAGGAACAAAGAGTATATTATTGAGATGAAGAGAAGAAGATTTTAATGAAGGAAAAGATGTAGAACCTGTGTGAGATATAGAAAGAGATGAACCATTACCAACTACAAGCTTTGTCTTACCTTGATAAGGAGTTTGCAGATGAATATTCTCCAAGGCTGAGGTAACATGATGAGTTGCTCCACTATCAATAATCCAATCCTGTGATGAACTAGAAGAACCAGCTCCAAACACAAGTGGATGATCAGAATTTTGAATCTGAGATGTAGTATTAACAGTACTTAGGAGATTGGCTTGAACAGGTGCAGCTGAATTCTCCAAGCCTTGAAAAGAAACATCAAATCGTTTAAAACACTTGACTGCAACATGATTGTTCTTTCCACATATTTGACAAACAACTCTGCCTCCTCGAGAGAATCTACCACGACCCCTACCTCGTGGTGTAAAACCACCTCTGACTCGATCAGTTGAGCCTCTAGCATTACTGTAATTAACACTTGGATTAGAAGAAGCAGCTAGATTAGCACTCACAGTAGCCTGTTGATTAAGACGTGTCTCATGTGTTTGAAGAATGAACTGAACTTCAGGAAGAGTCAACACATCACTACGCGTAGTAAGACTCACGACAACACTCTCAAATTCAGCTCCCAATCCTCCTAAAATATAGAGAGCAAGATCATCATCATTGATCGATTGACCAGCAGCATGCAATTGATCTGCAATATTCTGCATCTGCATAACAAATTCAGCTATTGACATAGCACCTTTCTTCAATGTCTGCAACTGAAAACGAAGATTCATGGATCGCGCTTTTGATTTGGATCGAAAAAGTTGATCCAATGCACGCCAAATTTCAAATGCATGAGTGTATCTACTCACAAACCCTAGCATTGATTCTGAAATTGAGCTAAGGATCCAGCTCTTCAGAAATTGATCTCTACGAATCCATTCGATAAACTTCGCACTTCGAGAATTAGCTCCATCCTCATTGAGAACAAATTCCTCAGGAATACTCTTCATCACCATGCAGAATCATATCAAAGCCATGAGCAGTAACTATAGCTAGAACTTGTGACCTCCAGTATGAGAAATTCGTTCGATCCAATCGAATTGTGAGAGTAGTAAAAGTAGGAAGCGAGAATTGCGCCATGAAAACTTAGTAATGAAGCACAATGAGCAATCGGAGAAGAAGAAGAAGTCTCCGGCTCAAGATACCATATTGAAACTGGAAAGGAAAATGTGTTTCTTCATTGATTAACAAGAGAGATTACACCATATATATATAGGAATCAAAGCTTGATCAGCAAGCTACGAAACTACCTAACTAACACTTCTAACTAACAATGACATGGCATGCCAACATGGCAGCTGGATAACTGAAAATGAAACAGAACTGCCATGTATGCAAAGCTAAGTTAGTTTGTTTTAGTTGTTAGCTCCAATAAAACTACTCCTCGATTCAATTTATGTGTAACCCAATTAAAACTTGTTAAGCTCAATTCTAATGATAGGGATAGCAATTTTGACCCAACCCATGGGTACCCGACCTGACCCGAGATAATTGGGGCGGGTAAGACTCGCCCCATACTGGAAATGGAGCGAGCTCGACTGGTGCGCGGGACGGGGCAGGTCTGGATCCTCCTTATGTCCCGCCCCGCTGTATATATATATATATATATATATATATACACACCTGCATATATTTAAGATACATATATTTAGAAATATAATTGTAAGTTAATTATAATTATTTTAATTTTATTTTATTTGAGATGTGTTTGTTATGATTAAAGATGTGATTGTACTAATAAATTAAAATTATTTCATAATAAATTTTTTAAGATAAAATTAAAATGATTATAATTAACTTATTTTTAATATATATATATATATGTATTAATGTATGAAATTTTTTGGAATACATTAATTTAATTTTTTCACAATTTTAACATCTTAAAAATATTATGCAAATGAGGCGGAACGTGTATCGGACCCTCCCCACACAGACGGGATGCGGGATGATTATGTTTGACTCGCCACGGGATGGGGCGGGAAGCAGGTCCTATATCAAGGGATCGGGGCAGGCCTTAGTATTATACTACCCGCTCTGCCTGGCCCCATTGCCATCCCTATATATTGATAATTAGATATACTAAAACATATACTCCAAAAAAACACCTAAAACACATTAAAAGAAGTCCAATACATGTTTAATACCTTACACAATTAGAAAAGGTAGTAAATTCAGCTCAGTTAGATTTGATTTACCTTGAACTAATAATAAATCAATTTGTTTTACCATCCCATCACCCATTGAAATTGTGTTAGCAAATTTATTTGTTCCTACGAAATTAATTAATTTGACCGAATAAAAAACGAAATTAATTAATTTGACCGAATAAAAAACATGTGTACGGGTTTAAGTACCTACTCCCACGTGTGAAAATTTGTAAACTTAGAAAAATCTACACACATTATGCACAATCATTGCTGCTAACGTGTTCAAACACGTGTCGATTTATAAAATAGTTATTACGTATTTGTACAGTTGTACTCTGGCATTGCCAAAGGTGGACTAAAACAAGTTTAAGGTACAAACACGATATGCATACGGATAACCACCAAAAACTTGTTGTTTCCTACTTGCAAATGTCAACAATAAAATAATTAATAAATAAATAATAATTCACTCTCAAATGGAAAGTAGCCACGTCGGATTGCTCAATCCCTATCCTGTTGGATAAGGTTTCCTATTTCTCCATGAACGTGTGACAAGGATTGGAACATTACATTAATTATTTAATCTGTGAGGAGGAAGATAAAATTGTCTTATATGAGTTTGTTGATTTTTTTAACATTTGTCTAAATTTCAAACAAAGTATCGATCAATACCAAGTTGTGATAAATTTCAAGGCTAATATGATAAGAACATTTGGACAAAAAAATAAGTAAATCAACGATTTAAAAAATATTGAATTGAATGAGATTTAAACTTCTCTTCACTAAAATAACATTAACTTTTACACTTAATTTGTTAGGAAAAAAAAAAATTTGATCACTTCTTTTGTTTAACAAGTTTAAACGTTTGTTCAATAGAAAATTAAGATTGTATTCAAAGAAAAAAAATTTAAAAAAAAAAAAACCTAAATATGATTTGCAAAATTACATGCATAAATTGAAGACAAAATCGAACACTGATATATTCAACTCAACTTAGTTAATCTACATATTTTTTTTTTCTTTTTTAACAGAAACGACATATGTAACATGATATAAATAAAAATGTTATATCTTATTTAACAAATCATGATAATTTTGTTGGACAAAAAAAAAAGAAGAAGCTAAATTAGGTATAGATCTTGACGAAACGAGATAAAGATGTAAATTTTGATGATCAGATTTCAACTTGATTCACCACAGGTTTTATAATCTTATTTTCTCATAACCCATAAAAAAATGTATAAAGTTTAATGATTATATATCATAATTGTTAACACAAATTTATATGAAATTATCTCATTCATTATATATATAAGTCAAAGGATATGATTTTATAAAAGTAATAATGAAGGATGAGAATTTAAAATCTTGGGATAAGAATTTAGGAAGTATTTATGGATGATGTGATATTTCCCAGCAGCAGTTTTTCTCAATTACTATGTGCCCCTTTTTTTTTTTTTTTTTATTCTCTAATTACTTACTACCTAAAAATGTCAACTAATAAGTTAAACACAATTCTCCTGCTTTTCTTCTCAAAACACTCAAATATCCCAATTCCACTCATGCTTTCTAAATTTTAACCATTGATCTCAAAATCGATAATTATATTCAATTACAAAAAAATTTAACATAGTATAAATTAGTTGTTCTAAAACAATATAGTATTATCGATAGTTAACTAAATCATTTTAGTTTTATATATGTCTACAAGTAAAGCTCAAATATTTGTTTAATGAGGTTCATCAAAATAAACGAGTCAAATTCAAATTTAATAATTATAATCAACTCATTAGCTTGTAAACTCATTTACAGCTTATACACTAAATAATTGAGAAGTTGAGTATTATCTAACTTATTTATAAATATATTAATAAATATAAAAAAGAAAATATAATTGAAAGGAAGGATAAAAATTTCAGTTTCAATGGGAATATCGGTAATTTAATTTTACGGAAATATCAGTACATAAATTTTTCGATATTTAACGATATTTACCGATATTTTTCCAACATTCCATCGATATTTACGATATTTCCATGATATTTCACATATTATCATATAATTTGTATCATGAAACCATCGATATCGAAATCGATATTTCCCCAATATTTCACTTATTTTTCTATAATTGATACCATGAAGTCACCAATATTGAAATCGATATCGATATTTTACCGATATTTTGACAAAATTTCTCATTTCTTTAACAATTATATGAAAAAATGAAAATATCAAAAATATATCGATTGCAACCCACGTGAAAAAGTGAAAAAATGAAAATATTAAAGATATTTCTAGATATTTTCATGTATGGTTGAAAGTCTTAACCGTATTAAAAGCGTTTGCCCAGATTTAATACTGTTGTTAATTAATTAATTAATAATTGGGTTCGCCGCTGTTTCCTTTTTCTGTGGAAGTTTCCAGATAACAAATCCGCGTTCTCTCAAATACCTATAAATACACCAAAATCCAAAGCCTTAACGTCATCAATCTTCAAAAACCAAAACCAGAATTAATCAATCACATTCCAGATTTCATTTCCAATTTTTCGAATTCAATTCAATGGAGAAATACGAGCAGTACGAGCGCGTATTCAGCCACTTCGATTCCAACGGCGACGGCAAAATAAGTCCGGTGGAGCTGCGCCACTGCGTGAGCTCGATCGGCGGCGACATGACGGCGGAGGAGGCGGAGGCGGCGGTGGCGCTGGTGGATTCCGACGGGGACGGCCTGATGTGCTTGGAGGATTTCGTGAAGATAGTGGAGGCCGCCGGAGAGGAGGAGAAGGCCGACGATCTGAAGGGGGCGTTCCAAGCCTACGCGCTGCAGGGAAGCGCGTGCATTACACCGGCGAGCTTGAGTAGAATGCTGAGTAGATTGGGGGAGAGAAGAAGCGTTGATGATTGCAAGAATATGATAGCTCGTTTTGATCTTAATGGCGATGGAGTTCTGAACTTCGACGAGTTTAAATTTATGATGTCATGCTGACGTGGATTTGTTTAATATTCTATGTAAATATTGATATTCAATTCGATATTTGATTTTTTATGAATGGAAATATTGTTACAAAGTTGTGAAGTCTCGATTAAAATTTTGTTTTTTTTAAAGAGCGTTGTGTGTAGTTTGTTTTTGAATTTAACTAAAATGACACTAAATGTTGAATGCTAAACTTTTAACATCTCATGTATTATAGTTTAAATAAAAAATTGTGTGATTGATCTCATGATATGATAGCAATTATTAAAACTTGAAAGGTAAATAACAAATGATACTTCTCAATTCTTTATTATTATTATTACTCTATTATAAAGTATATTTTCTTAAAATTTGTATGTTGTTTGTATTTCAAATTTGTAATTTTATTGAATGCAGTAATTTTGAATAATATATTAAATTTTAAAATATATAAAGTTTTATTAATATAAATACCAATAATATTATATGTTTAGATTAAGATAATACTAGTATATTATGTTATTAAAAATTATATAATTATTAGACGTTATCTTATCAAGTCGTGTAATGCATGAAAGTGATAGTTAAATAAGACAATCTAAGGAACTAGTCATCTATGTCGATTGATTCTTTATTAATTTCCTTCAAAAGTTTAAATATTTTTAAAAAAAAATTGATGATCTCTGTCTTGAAATCTTAAATTGTCTTGTTTGAGTCTTGAACTATGGGTTGTCGTTTGTAAATCTCGAGTCTTCACCCTTGAAATTTTAGATTGTCTTATGTCTTGAATTATGAAAAAAAGAGACCCTTAAGATGTAAACTATATCCATATATACTTGATGAATGATGCAATTTTTAATTGGTCATTCATGATTTGGGAATATATTTTATCTGAATAAAAAATATGTGATTTTATTAGAAAATTATTGATACATCACTTCCATATTTGCAAGATTTGATCTTGATTGTCAAGTTAATATGATTCGGACACCTTTTTTTTCCCCGGTAAAGAGGATTAACGGATTTCTCTCATATCCCATGGTGATTGAAACAAGGACCTATATTTAGGTAGTAGATGTCTTATGATTTGAACACTTGATAACATTTGATTGGTCATGAATATATATATATATATATATATATATATATATATCAATTGTTTAAATATTTAGTTTAGTAATTAATTAAACTTAAATTTTCAAAATTGAAAATATAAAATTGATTTATTCAATACTCCATCCGTTTCATAATAAGTGTCGTTCTGAAGTCTAAATTTTGTTTCTTATTAAGTGTCATTTTAGACTTTTATACAATTTTAATTTCAAATTAACCTTATTAATATTCCTTAACTAAAATTTAGGAATTTAATATAGGGTAAATTACAAAATGATTGCCAAACTATGGTCACTTTTCCACTTTTTTACCCGAACTTTCAAAGTTTACTGTAAAATAACTCAACTTTATTTTTCTTACCAAATAATAGCCAGAACTTTCAAAAATTACTGTAAAATTACTCCGGCGGAATATTCCGAGAATATTCCGTTCGACCTTTCAAAAATTACTGTACAATAGCTGAACTTTATTTTTTTTTATACCAAATAATAGCTGAACATTTTTTTAATAACTAATTAATTATATTAACTAATTAGAAATAACAATATTATTAATAACTATAAAAATAATTAGAATAACTAACAAACAATAAAAATAATATTAATAAGTCTAAAAACAATCATAATAACAATAATTATAAGAACAAAAATTAATTACCAACAATAATATTACCAATAGTAATAATAAAATTAAGAATACTAAAAATATTTATTAAAATACCTAAAATATGAATTACAACAAAAATAATACTAATAATAATAAAAATAATAATTTACATACAACAAGTCAACAACATCAATAATAATAAATAATTATTATTAAAATAATAATAACATTTATTATTGTTGTTGTTGTTGTTTAATTATTATTGTTATTATTATTTTTATTTTTATTTTTTTTTGTTGTTGTTATAAATATCCATAGAATAATTGATCTTCTTCGAACGAAAGTGAAAAAATTTCATGTAGTTTCTATGGTTTACATATAACTTTTCTTTTTTTATAATTGATCATAGTTTGTTTCTATGTATTTTAATAAATATTTTTAGTATTCTTAATTTTATTATTACTATTGGTAATATTATTGTTGGTAATTAATTTTTGTTCTTATAATTATTGTTATTATGATTGTTTTTAGACTTATTAATATTATTTTTATTGTTTGTTAGTTAATTTAATTAATTAGTTATTAAAAAAAAGTTCAGCTATTATTTAGTATAAAAAAAATAAAGTTAAGCTATTGTACAGTAATTTTTGAAAGGTCGAACGGAATATTCTCGGAATATTCCGCCGGAGTAATTTTACAGTAATTTTTGAAAGTTCTGGCTATTGTTTGGTAAGAAAAATAAAGTTGAGTTATTTTATAGTAAACTTTGAAAGTTCGGGTAAAAAAGTGGAAAAGTGACCATAGTTTGGCAATCATTGTGTAATTTACCCTTTAATATATTACCTTTTATAAAATTAATTTGATTCTCTTTCCAATTTTGAATTTTGAATCACATATTTATTGATTATTTAATGATATATATGTTCAATTTTTATATTACTTCACTTGGAGTATATCATTTTACACATTACTACATTTGATTGGACACATTTCTACACTTGTATTTTGGTAGATTCGAAAATCTTCAAGTCATATGGACAGTTGGACTAACTTAACTTGGTCCAAGTTAAAAGCCAATTTCCACAAGCGTGTTTCCTATAAAGCTTATTTAGTGGCTATGATTCTATCCAGTTACTACTTTTACTTTGACTTTTGAAATTGAGATATTAGATATTTTATCTTTTACTTTACTACTTTAGTTAGTATAGTATACGTATGCCATACGAAATACATGATAATAAATGTTTCTAGATTAATGAATAATAACATAAATAAGTAAGTGGGAATACACGTATATTTGTAATTTTTTATTGCCCATACTCCGGTTTGCCAAGTAAAAATGACATGATTTTAAATTTTTATCAATTACCACTTTTAAATTTTGAATACCTGTTATCAAGCAGGAAGTAATTTAAGAATTTAAATAGATATTATTATAAGAGTAAAAAGAAAAAAGGTTTCATGGAAATTTAGCTTCTTTTATTAATAAGTTTTGAGGACTGCATGTGTGTTTTATCAAAAAAGTTTTGGAAAAATAAATATAGTTGAGTAATATATATATATGTATTCAAACAAATATCCAATTTCAAGAAAATAAAAATCACTAGTGTGCTAGTTTTTCTTAGTGTTTCATTTCTTATTTTATTGCGTTTAATAACACATCATATACCAATTAATGATTTTATTAATATACTAAATGTGCAGTAATTAATTATTTTCTAATATGATATATATAAAACATAAAGTGGAATATAAGATCTAGCCCCCTCCCTAACCAACACATATATAGATTATATATGAAGAAAAATATAAACTATTACAATTTATAATTTTAGGTTAAATTAAATATTAAATGTTTGTCAGTGTCTTAACCGTATAGAACTCGTATATACCGTACACAAATGAAATATGCTTAATTTTATATCCTTCGTGGCTCCTTCCATATAAATATTAAATAAATATTGGTCAAATACAAAAACCCCCGCGTTTTTCAAAAACACCTATAAATACCTCAAACCCCTATCTCATTTCCATCGATCAAATCATTTCAAAACCAACACAAATCATTCAATCTCAAATTCCTCAGATTAATTCGATCTCAATTAACTGTCAATGGAGAAGCACGATCAATACGAGCGCGTTTTCAGCCGCTTCGATTCAAACGGTGACGGAAAAATATGTCCGGTGGAGCTGCGCCACTGCGTGGGCTCGATCGGCGGCGACATGACGGCGGAGCAGGCGGAGGCTGCGGTGGCGCTGATGGACTCCGACGGGGACGGGCTGCTGAGTCTGGAGGATTTCGTGAAGATTGTGGAGGGCGCCGGCGAGGAGGAGAAGGCCGGCGATCTGAAGGCGGCGTTTGAAATGTACGCACTGCAGGAGAGCGCGTGCATTACACCGGCGAGCTTGAAGAGAATGCTGAGTAGATTGGGGGAGAAGAGGAGCGTCGATGATTGCAGGAATATGATTGCTCGTTTCGATCTTAATGGCGATGGAGTTCTAAACTTCGACGAGTTTAAGGTTATGATGTCCTGCTGACGTGGCTAAAACGTCGTAGTTTTATAGCTTGTAGATTGATTCATTCTTTTCTGATAGAGTTGAGTGTTCATTTTATTGATTGATTGTATTATACGTATATATATACAGACATTTTTTTAGTGGATTTAATAAATATTGTGATCTTGTTATTTGATTCAGACATTCAGTTAATCTTCTGTGTTAGTTTTGTTGATTTTATTTTTTACTTAAACAAAAAAAGATTAAAAAATTGGTTTGATCTTGTTGCAACCGATAATATTTTTATCCGCTATAATGATTGTAGTCCAAATTAAAAGATTATTATATCATAATAGTTATCTAATTCAAATCAAATTACTTGATTTTGATTTGTCACGTTAAGTAAATATAATCACAATTACTGAAAGTTATCATAGTTTTTATACTATTTTAATATAATAATTGTCAGTTTGTCGTTCATCTCCTCGAGCTGCATTATTTTTTGCACTAAAAATGCTATTTTTATACTACTTTAATATAAAAGTATTACTGATCTCCAACAGTCTGCACTATTTTTTGGCACTAGAAATAGATATTTCATAATATTTCTCATTATAAAAAAATGAAAAAGAAAAGGAATTTAATGCTAAACTGCGTTAGATCCCAATGCAAGATTGACATTTGAGATAGTTTAGTGTGATTATTTATCATATTTCTGAACTTAAAAAATCTTAAAACATTAAAAATTCAACTGACTATAACAAAAAAAAAAAAAAAACTTGTTTTAAATACAATGAATGTAAAACTTGAGAACTAAAAAATTTGTTTTAAAATCATAGTGGATGTAAAAATATGTTTTTGTCACTTGAAGACCAAAATCCAAGAGGTCAAATATGGTTGAGAAAATAAATTTTTTCTTCTCTTTTTCTGTCAACATGTTTAGTGTAATATATATTAATTTGTTGAAAATAATATAAATAAATAGTAAAATATTTAAATGGACGGCGGTGTGAGAATGGCGCGCGACCGTTGGAGGTGGATTTGGCGGCAATAAGTCAACTTGTTGGAACCGACTTATGAAGACTAGAATGAAGATTTTTTTTTTTTTTTCTATTTTATTTCAAGATGTATATAATCATTGTATGAAACTATTCCATGTTTGATCTCAGATTATTTGTAACTTTGTTATCTCGTTTGAGTACGATTAAATAAATATATTTTACATTTATTAAAAGATAATACACTACTTGAGCTCGAGTTCGAACTCGATAGATAAAAATAGATTAAAATAAATATAAAATATCACATTATTTGAACCTCGCTTCTCGCTTGTATTTGAGTATATTAAAGTACATATAGAAAATGGAATATTTTAAATAGATTGAAGGAAAATGGAGAATCTCTTCATTTTTTGTTCTTAATTTATAGAACACTTAACAAGAATATTCCAGAACTTCATGAATCTTCTTCTTCTTTTACTTTTCCTAAAGTTAGCTTCTTGTATTTTCTAGAATCTTCTTTTCAAAGTCTATTCCAATCCACACAACATATTCTCAGAAAATATCTTAAAATGCAAGTCAAGCTTAAAGCTCATACACAACTTTTTTTTTTTCTTTTTTGTTTGTTAGTTTTTTGGGAATTTAGGGATGTAACAAAGTGGACGTAAGATGTAAGTCATGTTTTGTTTTCAGAGCAGATGAATGACTTTTAACTAGTAAGCGCCAATTTATTCAATTATTGAGGAATTTCAGACACGTTTCCATTTCAGAAGAAATCAACCAGGCTGACGTCACTGATGACTTCATGCTACACTTATCATCCATACGCAAGAATTAATAACCAAGCAAAAGTTATTTAGACGAAAATATTGTTCCACTAACCACAGTAGTCATGTCTTAAAATGTCCACCGTTAATGTGTAAATATTTCATCCTTTTAAATATTTTGATTTGAATTTTATAATTTTCTTGGATTTTTGACACATCAACAGTGAACACATTAATATATGTCCATAATCGTTATGATAATAGTACTAATTTAGATGATTTGTTGTAAATCAATTAACTGTAATTTATCTCATAATTCATTAAGCTAATTATATCAAGTGGTAATTATAGTAATGTTGTCACTATGTTTAATTTTTAAGTGAACAAAAGCCATTATGAAATAAATACGCCCTCTAATTTCAATTAAATGTCGTATTATACTTTATGCAATTTTATTTCCCTATTAATATAGTTTACTTAGCTAAATTTAGGAATTTGGTACGATTTCTTTTATAAAATTAATTTAATTCTATTTCCAAATTCTGAAATATAAATTTCTTGATTAATTAATATATTTATCTAATTTTTATATTTTTTAATTTATAATAAAAACTCTAGAACCACACTTAATATTTATCAAATAAGTACCATTTCATAAAAAATGATAAGAAAAAAGAAGGATAAAAATACACGTGGGCACATGTCATCTAAGCCTCATTATTTATAAATTAACAATTGAGGGATTAATCAAGTAGGTGTTGAATTTGACTTTGTTAATTTCATAATTAACTAATTAATTTGCAAACGTTGTAGTTAATTCCCCAACATATATTAAGCAAGACAACGTTTAAATTACGTTATTGCCCTGGTCTAAACTAGACTTTCTAGGCTTGTAGAAGGTTGTTAGGCTCAAGCCTTGGTGACGAATTAGTGTGCCTAATCCGAAGTTAATCATTAATTAGTTGCTTAATCATCTATAGACTTTGACCCCCTTTAAAACGAGTACACACTTTTATAAAATTATTATTTCAATAAAGACTCGTTTAAAAAATGTAGGAAAATAAGTCACAAACTTAACGCTATTTTGTAATTCAAATCATCATTAATTTTTTCTGTTAAATACGTGGATATATCCAACCAATTTATTCATGTTGGTTGTTACACTATTTGTCAAACAAAATAATAATAAAAAAATGAAAAGTGAAAAAATGTTTTTGTTTCTTCACTTCATGTGTGTTCACATTTCATTAATTATTATTTTTTATGTGTTTCACTAATAATAGGGAGCCAACATAAATAAATTGGATTTGGATTCCCTGCTGGGCTAAAAAGCCCAGTAACTTGTGCTTGACACTTTTTGCATTGTTTTTTTTTTTTAAATTATAATTTATTATATCAAGTGAATTTTTCATAATTATCTAAAGACCTATTATAATATAATATATTAAAAATAAAAAACATAAAATTACATTTAGGAAAAAAAAAAAAGGAAAAAGGAAACAAGAATGAAAACAAGGCAAAAAATTGCGAAGCGAATCCAAATTCAAATTAGATATTTAAATGTGTCGTACAAGTTTCATTTGAAAATTAAATAGTAGTTCAAAATGCAAAATAATATTAAGTTCATAATTCATTTAACTATTTTCTGAAAGTTCGTATTGAAATTGTAATTTTATGAAGTTCATATTTTTTTTTAACAATTTATTTTTTTAGATTATGTTATATATATAAAAAAAATTACTACTAGAGTCCATTGTTTCATTATATAAGCACACTTTGATGTTTCCAAAAAAACAAAAAAATTACTTTAAGTTTTAGCATTTCAAATTTTGGCAATGATGAAAATAAAAGTGAATTTGTACATGAAATGAAATGGGCTCTCAAACATTTGGGCTGATTGTGAAATTTGTATGAAAAACTATCAATAGTTTGTGATGGGTTATTTGGTCAATTTATCGACCAATCATCATTTATTTGTAGGATTTTTAAAAAAAATTTAGAAGTAATTTGTTGAATTTATTTAGGATTTTTGTAATAAAAAAATCAACAACAAAAAAGAAACTTAAATATTTTCTCATTTTCTTATTTTAACGGCATATATACATAATGCATCATCTTTAACATAAAGAGTCGAACTATTTCCTCGATATAATTATAATTGTTGCTCTATCTACACATTAACAACCAAAATTCCACTCACACACAAAAAAGATTAGAATTTGCAATCCAAATAAGTTCACATCTCTCTTTCACCTGCCATAACAAGAGGCTTGCAAGAACTCTCACACATATTGAATTCATCCATCTCTGGCGACTCGTCGACTAATCGCAATAATTTCTCGACGATTTCTCCAGCGTTCGGCCTCACAGACGCGTCGTCGTCCACGCAGGATCGAGCAAGATTAGCCAACATCACCGCTCCATCGAATGAATAGTTCTCACCCAACCCACTATCAATCCACCCCCTCAATTCCTTCACATCCTCCGAACCCAAAACACGCTTTATCTCGCCGCACAACTTCACTTCATTTCCATCCTCGTCTCGTGTTGTTGGAGGTTTTCCAGACAGAACCTCCAACAACACGACCCCATAAGAGAAAACGTCTGTGCTTGAAGAGGTTGTACCTTCGGACAAACACTCGGGCGCTAGGTACCCTAGACAGGACTCGTCCCGATCATCCGCCAAATTCGACATACCAAAGTTCCCGATTTTGGCGCCAAAATCCTCGTCTAGAAACACGTTGCGACTCTTGATGTTTCGATGGACGTAGCTAGGGTTCATAATGTGGTGCATATGTTGTAAGGCGGTGGCAAGATCGAGACAAATCCTCAACCTCTGATTCCAAGTCAAGAAACAACTACAAGAAGCGATGAAATGGCTCTTGATTGCCAATCCACCATGAATCCAATCTTTCAACGAGCCATTCTTCGCGTACTCAAACACTATAAATGAATCAGGGCCGTCCATCATACACGACCCCAACAACCTAATGATGTTGGGGTGATGATGATGAAAAATCCGTTCTTGAAACATCTGGCTATCGAGTTTGCACATCACATCCGAAGCAACACGTTTTATAGCCAAGTTTTTACCCTTGAGTCGACCATGAAACACCGAGCCACCAATGAGGCAACTCAATCCGAAATCCTCTGTAGCCCTCTTTAGATCCTCAAATGAAAAGCTTTCAACTCTCATCTTGTGGGGGGTTGTTGTGTAAATACTATGATCGTCGAAATTGCATTGAGACCCCTCGAACGACACCTTCTTATCGCTCGTTGTTCTGATGCTTAAACTCAGCTGTTGAAGCTCCAAATCAGCACCATTCTTGCTTAACTCCTTCACTTTCTTCTTCTTGCAATGAATCAAGAAATATGCCACCCCAATAGCTATGAAAGCTACAAAACCAACAATTCCAATTGCTATATAAACTCCAATCATCCACTTTTTCGCCTTTTTTCTCCTCTTAACTCGAATGCTCCCTGCTCCATGTCCCACACTAGAAAAATTCTGGGATTTTTCGAAGAAACCAAGAACAGGACTTTCTTGCAATGGAATCAGAATTGTTGAGAATGGTAAAAGATTGAACACACCTGATCTTGAATACATTTGATTAGCAGAAACTAAGGCTTGTTCACTAACACTAACCTCCACAGCCAACCGATCCAACTTATCGCCTTTTTTGACCGGATATGAGGCCAAAATATTCCAAGAATCAGATGAAGAAGGGCAAGCACATTGCAGAGGAACTACAACATGGATTCTTTCATCAAGATTCAACGGAGAAAATCCCGGGTTTTTGTCTCGAATCGCCTTGCAAGAAGTTAGGCCCTCAAGAGACTCTGCAATCGCATTAAAGGTATCACCTTTTGTAGTGATCTTTCTCACTTGAGCTTCATAGAATCCACCATTGCTACACTTGCATTCAATTGGGATCAAAACAGGCTGATCTTTGGACAGCAATTCCACGTCGTTTGAAAAGGCGTTAGCTTCGGCAAGATCAGAAGGAGAAATGCTCAGATAAGAGCTCAGATTTGAAAGAGATGAGAAGTGAGAATTAGCTCTAAGAATGGCATAACTTCTGCATGATTCTTGATCTTTTTTTGCATTGCAAATGTAACGTGATGAGGAAAATTTGTCACAGTTTTGGCTAAACACTGATAAAACTACAAGATTGAAGACAAGAAATAATATGGATTGGATTTTTCTGATCATGTTAGCAAATTGGAGCAACATTTACATGAAAGATATTTAAAAACAAACAACTTTTTAAAGGGGGGAAGGTGGGTGGATTTTTTTAATATATTTTGGATCTATAACTGAATGGTGAATATAATAAGAGGGAATTCAGAGACAAGATTCTTGGATTTAGCAGAAATTAATGCATTTTTTATAACTTTGATTCTTGTTGATTGGCAAGATTTCTTGATTAAAAATGGCTTTTTGGGGTGGCTATTTATCCCAAGTAAAGATTTGTTCTTATGCTACTCATCATGATTATTCTTTGAATCGACACAATTTGTGGGAAATTTCCTTAGAATTCATCAAGAATTGAAAGTTTTGATGTAATTTGATAGAGAATATTGATATTTGTTTGCTCCCAAATCCACGTGTCATGCACTAACGTACATGGAATAAATTAAGACTTATACCAGTTTCGGTCCTCTATTACATTTGGTGTTGCATTTCATATTTCATTACATTTATTAATTAATGATGTTATTTGATATATATGACGTGTGGTGATTATTTTGGAATATTAGATGTAATATCAATTGTAATAAAATATTTTATGTGACTATGCTATCGCTTCACAAATCTAATTTGTGAAACGGATCGTCCACAATCCAACCCATAAAATGAACATAACTTGTGAAAATAATTATAAGTTGTGGATAATATAACTTCATCCCATGAAATTATATCCATAAAATAATTATATATAAGGTTTTGCATATAGAATATAGTTAGTGATGATGTACTTTCCTTCGAAATAAAATTAAATTAAAAAATATTTAGAGGTACGATATTCATAGATAAATGTGAATTCCTAGAATTGTTGATGTGGATGATGTTTAGATAAACGTGATTAATTTTTTTTTAGGTAGTGGAAAGCACACTCCTATATCTTAGTAAAAGAAAATTAAATATTTTACAATTATGTGAAACAAAATGTTAGTATCCATAAAATACAATTAAATTCATCAAACAATTTCACAAAAATCATACTCATTTTTATATTTTGGTATTAGTGTAAAACCCATGCAATATTAAACATATAAGAATTAATCCCGTTTATTCATAGAAGCATACCAGTGGATTATATTAAAAAAAAAAAAACTCACTCGAGTGCAAAATTAAAGAAGGAAAATATTTAATGGTAATCACTATATTCACGACGCACGTTACATTAAAATTAAATCTAAAACCCCATGATGAAAAGACACACAAGGAATGGAAAGCTTATTAAATAAACCACAAATGTCGCGTGAAAAAAATAAGTGTATATGTAAAGTTTCCAAATATATAAATAGACTGAAAATTTATTTATTTCAAAAAAGAAATACATAGACTGAAATTTAGGGTGTAATTCATATAATTTATTTTAAACATGGGTGTGGGGATTGTTATTAAAAAAACACTAAATATTAATTTAACTAACATGCTAATATAGTTTAAACTGATTATTTTCTTACTTATATATATATATATATATGTGTGTGTGTGTGTGTATGTATATATGACCCCTTGACTCAACTAAAGCGATCCTCAAAATTGATTGTATCATTTTTTTTTTCTTTTATAATGGGGGAAATTTAAAAATATATTAGTCAAAATTTCCAATCAATATTTTGTAATCATAAATCAAATGTGTATTGATTATTGAATAATGAAAGATCGTATTATATATTAATCAAATTAGTCACCTTTTCTTTTAAACAAAAAACCTATATTACGCGAATCTTACAGCAATTATCATGGTAAAAGTCTGTTCTTGTAAGAAAGGATGATAATGAAGACTTTGGAAGGTATGTTGCAAAAAGGGTGAGAATATATATATGAAATTGCACTGACAAGAAGTGATGCCTGTAAAAGCAAGGGCAATCAATAAATATTACTCGTATCATTTATAAAGCAAAAGATAAAAAGATGGATGGCAGAGAATTTTCAATTGCAAACTTGCAAAAATTTGAAATTTTATAATTTAACCAACAATTTATAACCCAAAAATTTGAAATTGAATAATAAAATGAATTTGAATGGTGAACAATTGAGTTCTATATAAATTTGGTTTCAAATTTGATTGTTTGTGCCTATCCCAACTCGTTCTATATATATATATATTTTTTTTTTTTTCCTTTTTATCATCATTAAAAATGATAAATACACACGGCAAATGTCCAGTAGAAACAAAACAAAGAGTCCCAAAAGCAAATGTAATGTCAAATGATTTGACCTATTTTAGAATATAGTATAAAATTAAAAAGTGAATATGTTAGTTTTGAAGAGAGAATTTAGAAAACTATATTTTGGGATATCAAAAGTGTTTTAGTATCAATCTCAGTGTTTCAATTAATATTTAACACTATATGATAATAGTAGTGAGTGAATCTTATTTGAGATCATTTAAATATTTAACGCTATATGATAATAGTAGTGAGTGAGTCTTATTTGAGATCGTTTAATTATGTATGCATACAACCACACCTCACAATTTATTTTTAAATTTATGAGAATGCATTTTATTTATGAGTAATAAAAATCCATCTTACATTAATTAGTGATAATGACACATAAGTTTTTGTGTAACAGGAAACCTAGCATTTCCACACCATGATGAAAGAGAGAGTTTGTGAAAAGTGATGCAGAAAAGTATGCTTGTATTGGATCAAAGTCCAATGGGGGAATATCCACGTGACAGCACGTGCATACCATTCCAATTCCCATATGCTCATATAATAATCAGAAAGATTATTAATATTATTTATTATCACCACATCAAAATGGTTCAGTTTTACAACTGGATACCACAGATACCACACAATGAGCAGACTGTTAACAATCACATAGTTATTATCATACAACACTGCTACAAATATGGCAAAATTGTCATTTTATGGTGATTTGGAAAGCAATTTTGTAAGGCCTTTTGCAAATAAACTCATAGCATAGCATACATGTGTAATTGTATCAACAAAATGTCTGAGCATCAACCACACTCTTGCGCATTTGTGATATAACTTGAGCAGGATCTGGAGCTCCGAACACCGAACTTCCAGCCACGATGCAGTTCGCTCCTGCTGATGACGCCTGTTCGATAGTCGAAGGTCCTAAACCACCATCGACCTGCAAATGGGTCATTTCGATAATTGAAGTCGAGATTTTGAAGTCATTTGGATATGGTGCCAAGAAAGTGTCTAGACTCCTTTATCAGATTACACTTGATTCTAAAATGCATCATGAATTGGTCTACTTGTTGAAATGATAGTCTAAGTCCAATATTGAGAAAAACCTAAATATTGATGAGTGGAACTCACCTCAATATCAAGTGATGGATACTTTTTTCGTAGAGTACGAACCTGAAATCCCATTAGAAAATCATAAGTTTTAGCAAAACAAGCAAGATAAATGCTTGTGAGAATAGTTGACACACCTTATCCATCATCTCGGGCATAAACTTTTGTCCACCAAAACCAGGTTCAACAGTCATAACAAGAACCATCTCCACAGGGTCTTCAGCATCAAGCTGCCAATAAAGGAAAGTGGCAATAATAAGTGGATGGAAAGATGTTTTTTATTTTTTTATTTTGATTTACTTGTTATAGTTCCTCTCATGTATCTATCAATTTATTCACTTCTGGCCATAGAAAATATTATACCAATGGATAAACATCTTCAATAGGAGTTCCAGGCTTTAAGGAAACACCAGGCCTCATGCCCTTTGACTTGATCTCTTTTATAAGTTCTCGCCAATTATCTGTGTATCATATAATCATTATTTTCATGTTTCAGAAGAATTTCAATGAGATTACAATGACTAAGTATCTCAAATATCACAACCATAATCAGTAATTGGTTCTAACTTGTATACTAACATAGAGTTCACAAGCAAAGAATCTATTTAAAGAAGTGGATAAAACATTCAGATGAAAAAGGGGAAAACTTCAAACAACAAAAATTAACCTTTAGACACTTCCACGTGAAAAGTAAAACCAGAAGCACCAGCTTTGCCAAATGGCTCAACGTAATCCAGTGGATTTGTGACCATAAGGTGGCAATCCAGATAAGCACTGCAAAAGCAAATCCCAGTTTGTTCTTCATTAAAATAAAACCATAAAGTTAGGATTTGAACTGTATACGAGGAAAATGATAATTACTCTGTGTGCTTTCTTAGACTCTCAATGACTGGAGCACCAATAGTAAGGTTCGGGACAAAGTGACTGTAAATTGGGCAACACATGTAAGAATTAACAGTTTGTGATTTAAAATATTTTTATAGTCAACGAGTAATATACAATCAAAACTTGGGGATTTCCTCGCTTTGTATCTGATCATCCTTGCAATTTGAAGAACAATATAAATTTTCAACTGAATAATCAACCTACCCATCCTGCAATGAAGCAGAACACACTATATCAGAAATCGAAGACAATAAAGTAGTTTGTTTCTACTTCAAAATTGCTGGCATCAAAGAACGACAGCTGAATGCAAATTGTATAGCGATAAATATATAAGAGTCACAACAGCCAACAAAAAACCAATATTTACTATGTGCAGATACAATCTTGATGGCTATAGAGCTTAACATTCTAATGTCATAAAACTACAACACTACGTTTTGTAAGATTTATAAGCATAAATGACGGAAACATGGTGCAGAAATATTAATGAAGATTTCACAGATATACAGAGGAATTACAGTTTTGTTTTTTTTTTTTCTTTTGCAGGGCTCTTAAATGATCAAAATCCTTTCTAGACAAATCAAATACAATTGCAAGATTTTTAAATTTTTCGTTATTGCAATCACAAGGATGATTACAGCACTCACAGAATTACAATTACTAAATAAATATCCTAAACTAATTCTAGAGGCTTCAATTTCTTGACACCATAACTATTATCTATTCAAACTTCAGGTAACAAAGAACACACACTATGACACATACAAAACACATGTATATACACATACACACCCACATCATCATGTACAATGTTCAATACATAAATATGCAGTACGAATTTGAAATAATAGAATCCATAGAGATGAGACTTTCGAATAAGAAAATTATACCATAATATCCATGTGCAGCCAATCCGCGCCGCAACGGAGCATCCTTTGAGCTTCCGCCGCCAGATTCGCAAAGTCCGACGAAAGCATCGACGGCGCAATTTTTGGCTTCACCATTTCCGACTTTGATCAACGCAGCTCAGTTCAACTAAACTCTGAAAAATTACATCAAATTAGTGACTTATTCATCGATTAGGATGCCCTAAAATATTATCCGACGCATCGGAAAGCTCCGTTTACCTCCTTCCGGCACCGGAGTTATTCTCCAGCAACTTTACCCAGTAGCAATTAGGCGATGAACAAATGTGGGTTGGTGAAGAAAACTTTTCAGCTTCATAGCTATTTGTGTTGGGGGTTGGTGGGGTGTGTAAGTTTTAAGTTGGCCCATATAATTGGGCCTACGGCCCAAAGAAAAGCCCATTCTATTTAATCAAGTCTAAAGTCTATGGCCCAATAAAAGATTTCATTTTCATACATTTTTTAAATGCTGACGTGTAATATTATGAATTTAATTTTGTGAAAAATATACCATAGCTTATCAAATAATTGGATGAAAAATAAGCTTTATATAATACAGGACGTGTGTTGACATGCATGTTGGTTACAATTTGATTGTTTTATTTAATATTATAGAATGAAAATCGAATATCAAATGTAATTGTTTATTTTTCTCTTGATGATCTTGTTGATTCTTTTGATATCTTATCCAACGCATTATACATGGCATTCACCAACCACTAAAATAGCCAAAATAAATAAACAATAAATATAAAATATGGAATTGGAAACCTATGAAATCTTCGATTTCTATCACGCAATATTCCATATCAAATTTGCAGGCAAGAGATCAACAATACCAGCTTTTTTGACCTCAGAACCCAATTTATTTATTTTTGGATAAAAAGGATAGATTTCAAAAATTCAAAAAATAAAAAGAAATCGGAAATAGAAAAGGAATTGAGTTACCTTCTTCTTCTTCTCAAGCTTTGTTGATTCGGATAATCGGATTCTTCCCCTAATTTTAAATTTCATGGGCTTTTATATATATATATATATGTGTGTGTGTGTGTGTGTGTGTGTGTGTGGGCTTTATAAGAATATATTTGGGCCAGCCCATGATATTAACTAATTAAGGGAAATATATATACACACACATTAGTAATTTACGGATTTTAAAAAATCATTAAATATATATATATATATATATATATATATATATAAAATTTATTATACTTACAAATATAGAAAATTAAATATTTTACAAAAAAATTAACATACATGATCTCTTTCTTTAAATAGTTCAATAGTTAATTATTTATTGGTTAAACGTAAAAACTAACCTAAAGTATGACTTTTTTTCATTTTGCAACTTTTTTTTAAATTCAATTGCAACATGAAGTTTTGGAGTTTGTCAAAATACAATCTTAATCACCTTTTTATGAATTTAATAGTTAAATCATGTGCCGAAATAATTGTCGGAAAAGTGACTTAGGTTGCAATCAAATAAACTCTAAAACTTCAAAATTATAATCGTTTAAAAAAAATTTGGATTGAAAATTGAAAAATGGTGATTCTTTAAGTTGTTTTTTGAATTTAACTGTGATTTATATAAGTATTTGACCCATTTTATATAAGGTGTAATTGTATTAAACTGTTGGTTTTTGAATGTTAAGAATTGAGTTAATATAATGATTATCTTAACTTCTTACTCAATTATGATTTTGAACTTTTTATTTATAGTTTAATTTTGCAAAAAAATCATATTAAACAACCTCATTAATATAATTTTATGAGATGGTGTATTCTTACCTATAAATCAAACTTATTTTCACAAAATCATATGTGAACTATTGTGGATTTGATTTGACTGATCTCCTGAAATTAGATCATAAAACGGTAACTAACAATCATTCTCTTTTAATTTTAAGATCAATGTATACCATTTTATTTTTTACACTTATCATTTTTATTACCTACAAATAGATCAAACAATGTACATAGCATCATGATTCACGAGGACCTATTAACTTGAAAACAACAAGAGATGCATATTTTTAATGTTACTTCATCAACATTTGGAATTATTGACTATGTTAAATTCTTGTGGGGCTCGTAGCCTTTAAATATCTAGTAAATGAACACCATTGTGCATTATTAAAGCCTGCCATTTTTAAGAATTCTTATTTGTGAACACACAATATTCCTTCATTTCCTATAAATATATTTCATAGTTAAGACTATATTTTATTTATGGAATTCTCTCACTTTTTTTTTTTTTGGGACAGTAATACAAAATACACAACTCAAATACATCACATATCATCTCATAAATCATGATAATATTTTTTATTAATATTATTATTGTGTATTTCAAAGTTGTATATCTTTATATAACTTTTCTTTTACCTTTCTTTATTTAATTATAATCAATCAATTGTTTGAGGTATGACTAAAAAAGTTATGAGATTCAAAACAAAATAGAATAACATATTCTTAGGTAAAGAGGATAATTTCATCTCAAGAACTTATATAAAATTTTCTAACATATATAATTTCGTGAAACAAAGTTTCATTATATACCATCGAAATCAATCTCGATTTTATAGGTAATGAGTTGTGTGTTGACTCGTCTCATTTCATATAATTAGATTCATGACACGATCTCATTATAATCTATTGAGTTATGCTCTGATTTCATTTGGAATATAATTTACAAAAATCCTTATTGTGCTTAAAGTTCAGATTGAGAAATGGGATATCATATTACAATGCTTCATGAAAGAAAATCATAAATTCTAGTGGCAGGAAAGAGGCAAACGTGACGTAGAAAAATATAACTTTTTTTTTATTAGGTAATTTTATTATGGGTTTGGACCGTTTGGTTGGTTTTTTAATTTGTTATTTGATTGATTAATCTTTGATTTAATTATTATAATTATAAATATAATTTAAATTGTATTATATTTATAATTTCGTAAAAAATCATAAATTAATTTCTCTAGTTTTCATTACCTTAAAGGGACGCCATTCAGAATGATATAGAAAGTAATAATTACTGGAGATATTACAGAAAAATAAAATATATATTCTAATGATCACTTATCCTAGACAATGACTTATCACATCCTTTTCACATGAGTTATCAATTAAGGGACCCAAAATTTGTTTTTACTTATTTTAAAAGAAAACAAAATTGTATTTAATAAAAGAGATATTATTTCTTAATCATTTATACTGGCTTATTGAGTTTTTAGGTGTTTTTTAGCCCAAATTACTTGAGGTAGAATAATATATTTAATTACGATAGTTACTTGATTTCACCTGAATTATTCGATGAGATTTGAGTCTAATTAGAACTAAAAAATATTAAAAAATATTTTTCTGAATTTTTTACAAAAAAGAACTCAATAAACCAATATGGAGGACCAATTATTTTATTCCACTAATAAAACAAGCCTGTTTCATTACATACTTTTCCTTAATATATCCTATAAATAAACTATTAGTAAAATGAAATAAAAATATTTAACACAAAACAAAAAACTAGAAACTCTAAAATAAATATTATCTATCACTATGTAGCTATATAATCTGTTACACATGACACATTTTAGAAAATCAATTCACAAATGTAAAACGTGGTCAATAAACATCCATCTTCCATTCAATTCCTATTTCCAAATTCCTCAAAAAATAAAATTAAAAATAAAAATCATATTCCTAAGGTTGTATAATTTAGGCATGGTCAATGTCTACGTACCATAATTAGTTAAATAATGCCAATTTTTTTAATTCCACCTACTAACTATGTCATCCACGCAGCCTTATTTGTCCTTTTATTTTCCTACAAAAATCGACGTGGACACATAGGGTTGAGATTTTTTATATTATTTTTTTGTCACTTTTCTTGCAATATCCCATGTCGGCCACTACTACATTGATTAAAATCCAATGCATTATTCAAATATATATTTTTTTTAGAAAAATGATAAAATTAATAGTACATATAGTAGTGTTTTCATTTTTTTAAATTATAATTCTAAACTCGATTATGAATAAAAAAAATGAAATATTTATTTAATTGTTTATGTACTTCACCCATTTAGATAAAGGTTGGATCTTGAGAAAATTATGTTAACGTTCGGAAAAAATAAAAAGAAGACATTAAGAAAATAATTTTATTCCCCATATATAGTTTTTTAAATATTCAATTTATATGGTTGTATATGGTAGTTTATGAGTTAAATCTAAAGCTCAAATCAAATTCAATTTAGATAAATAAGTGTCATATTTAAATTACTCAAGTTTGTTTCAAATTTGTAAATTTAACCTTACTCAGCTTGATTCAAATTAATTAAAGATAAAAAATCGGACATCATTTAAACTAGTAAAGATAATGTGATAATTTTTAGTTGTGTTTGAATGTAGGGTAATACTGGTAAGCTTTTATGCTCTCAAATCGTAAAATATAGTAATTGTGGCATTTTATTATTTGAATTTATAGTAAATTATAGTAGTTGGTAAACACCTCGTACGTCTTAAAGTCCAATTAATTTATTTAAAAACATTTTTACTAATATATTCAAATGCATTAGTTATATGGTTACAGCTTAATATTCGCATTGCTTATTTGGTTATTATGAATTATTCACAAACTAGGTCAATATCCACCTAAATGTCAAATAGTGGAGGCTGTTTAATATAACTTATTTATTTTTAATTTAATTTTTTTATGTGTCTCCATCAATGATTAATATTAACTAATTGATTCCGTCTAAAATATTTATTTCCATGAGACTGTTTAATATGAATTTTTGTATTTTCTAATTTTTTTGGTTTAACTATATTTCTAATTTGTAGGGGTTATTTGCAATACAAAATCATCAACTTTATTATAAGTTGCAATTCTTGAACTTTAAAAGTTGCAACAAGTTTCACCCACTTTTTCATATTTGCAAAAGTATTGGTTGACCAAAATCCCAACAAAATTTGTTGGTATATGTTTATTGAAATATAAGAAAAAAAAAATCTTCCTTAAAACTCCTTAAAAGAAAACTCCTCTTAAACTCTCAAATTGCTTACATTTAATTCTCTAATGCAAATGTTACCTAACTTATTTATTTTTAAATAATAAATTATCAAGCCCACATATTCAACGAAAACAATCCTTAAAATTAATTATATATATTGTTCTTATTTTAGTTTTAAAAATATACAAAATAAAAAGGAAATAGCTTTAAAATGGTAGGAATACTGACATTATAAAAACAACATACTTATTAACTATTAAATCATATGAAACAATATTATAAACACAATATATTTATCAGCATCTACATCTATATGTAATTTAAAATTATAAATATCTAAAAATATAATTCTCTTAATTAAATAAGTTTTATTTGGTAAGTCCTTCAAAAATGTACTAATTGGTGTACTAATGAATTGACCATTCAAATTCAAGAAAGGAATAGTTTTTATCTCTTCCTTCTCTCCTCCTCGCTTCCACTTCACTCTCTCTTTCTCTCTCTAAACCTTTTTCCCCCTACAAACAAAAAATCAGGAGAAGATTAAGCTTTTTTTCTTCAAACATGGCTGCTTGATTATATTTACAAACAATTACGAAGAGAATTTTTGCGTTGTTACTGAAAAAATGGGTTCATGCGTCTCTCTTCACAAAGAATCTCAATCCGCCATGGAACTCCGTTTATCAGTTGAGCCTAAAAACGAGAAGCTTTTGATCTCATCGCCGGTTAAACAGAAGTCCGTTACCGTCAACGGCGTTGGTCATCCAGTTACTGGCTTCGCCGTCAAGTCTCAGTTCCGCGATGCTGGTATTGTGGTTTTCTCTCTCTAGTTATGATTATGGAGTTTTTTTTTTGTTTGGATAATATAGTTTGTGTTTTGGAAAAGCTTGCTGAATTTTACTGGGTTTATTTATTTATAGGCTAATTTTTGTTGTGTTTTTGGTGGTCCTAAATTGAAGTTTGTTTGTGTTTATTATTTTTATTTTATTTTATTTTATTTTTTGGAATTTTCTAGTTTGATTTTTTTCTTTTCTGGGGATTAAAGCATCTTGATTGATGAAATCTGCAGTTTCTGTATATTTCAAATATTATTAGTGGAAAATTTTCATTGAACTTAGAAAAATCTTGTTGCACAAGTGGCTTGAAATAGTTATTACAATGTTAAAGTTCTATTATTGCTTAGGTGGTCCAACTGGATACAGAACTGATAATAATTCTGATTTGGTTACAATTTATTTATCCAATATCTGCAAAAATCTTCCGTTTTTTCGGAATGAACAAGATTTATGTAGAAAACGCCTCGTGTTTGGATTATGTTGTGCAACGAATTGGTGTATACTTTGAACAACCATGGTAGGTGAATTAGTTACCAGAGGAGATATGAGTTTCTTGAAATCTTAGGATTATCTTTTGGTTAAGTTAATGACAAAAGACGACGAACATTCCCACAAGAGTTTGCATAGACAGTTGTTGTCTGATTAGGACAAGGCAAACTATGTTCAGTGTTTGCCCCATGATGTTCCTTTAGTAGGGCCTAGCCTTGTTATGGACCCATACCATGCCATGAGGAATTCCCATTCAGATCTTAGCAGAAGTCTCGTCTCCATGTGGCGATGATTCTTGAGACGAAAGTGGTTGCATATTTGTGATTCACTTGTATTATTTTTCTAGTTGTAACTCGAAGACAATGACAACTGTTCAAAGTAGAATCATTTTGTAATTCTTGCACAAAGCTTTCCAAGAAAGTGATTTGGTGTGGATTTCGTTCAAACCGAAGATGGTGTTTGTGCTAATTGTTATATATGAACCGTTTTCTTTCTCTTTGATTAGATTTATGAAGGTGGACATTTACTAAACCGATTTTACTAAGCTCGATTTATATGTGATGCTGATCAGGGGTGCCTCAATTTCTTGCAGGTAGCAAAGAGGAAGCATTTTTCGACTCCCAACCTTGGTTGGAGTCTGATGGCGAAGATGATTTCTTGAGCGTTAATGGTGGTAAGAACTATATATCTCATGAGAAACTCTACCTTTTCTTCTTCAATCTTGCAAACCAATAGCTCTATATCACTATTTGTTCCAAATAGTCAATCTTAGGTTCAATGTTCATACTCTGGTTTCATGTGAAAATCTTGACATTCATTGATGAGAAATTATAGGCACTTTGGCTACAACTTTGTATGAAGGTTAATAAATGAGTGAAGATGGGATTAGGTAAATCCTTTAAGGCCATTTGGTTCAAAAACTATAAGGGCATTATTAACTCGTTAGGCGGAATAGAACAAGTACATTAAATTGTGCACATAAAGCTCAATTTTGTAGGGGCAAGAAAGTTAGGTAATCTGGTTATTCATCATTCAATTTTCTACATTCTCCCTTGGTTTCTTGTTGCTCGATAAAGGTAAGTTTGGATCGTCCTTTTTTTGTGTGTTTCACAAATAAAGTCGAAAAGACTGGACTTTGTAAACTTATTGTACTAATGGACCCATGTGCAGATTTTACCCCATCTCGTGGGACAACTCCGGTCCACCATAAGTTCTCGTCGGGAAATCCAACAATGAACAAGGCCCTTGTGGAAGGACCACTTGGGTCCGTTCCTTCGGATAAAAAGAAGAGACTATCCGATCTTTTTAAAGAGAGCCTACGTAGAGACCATGTAGATGATGAAAACGAGGCGAGTGATGAAAGTGTAGTCGTTGAGAAGGAAACGAGTGACGAGAGAACTCCCAACGGGGCCCAATGTTGCCTCCCCGGTTTTCGTTCGAGTCGTAGCTTTAGTGAAAAGAAAAAGAAGATGAGCCCTCGGTGAAATTTTGGCACCATTTACATGGTGAGAGTCTTGATCTCAAAACTCTTGGCTTTTCATATATATAAATATATTATAAGAATTATAGAAATGTGGATGAACATTGGAGTACATATATTACAATATTAGTACCTTACTAAGCTAAATTTTGTGTTAAAAAAACACAATATTAAGCTGTTTCAGAGTTCAGATTTCCCCATCTTTGTCTTTGATATTGGTGGCCGTGGTTATTTAATTTGATGGTTAATTTCTCATCAATGTATGTGTGTGTATAATTATAGTTACACTTGCAACATGAAATATATGTAATAAAATACTAAATGAGAATTAAATACAATTTATGATGACGTAATTATCTCTATCTTTTGTAATATCACTCTGTATCTTTGGCTATACGAAAAGTTTCATTCCTAAAAGACAACTAATTAATCACTTTTTTTCTTTAAGTAATTTTTACTCAATTCCTTTGAAAAAGAGAATCTATGGTATGTATATATCTCAATCTAATGATCTATATACATAGTGAACGTGAGGCTACGAAGAGCCAACATGATCAACTCAATTTCAAATTTTATTTAACTGAAAAATATTACTTTTGAAAATTAGTAATTTGACTTTGAAAAGGATTACTTACTATTTATTTTTAAACTAATTCAAAATATTGTTATTTTTACTTTGAAAGTATTACATGGGTTTTGAAACATTCTATTTTTGGTAGATTATTACTCGGTCTATTTCAAAACAACCGTTACTTAACATAAAAAGATTTGTTTAGATTTATTTGTCGCTTTAATAAAGAAAAACTCTTACATAATTTTTCTTAACAATTTTTCGTTTATTGAAATACTCATGACTTTTGTTGAAAACCTCATATTTTAGTACTCCAAGGTATTTTGGTCATTTTATACATGTCATCGCAGGTATTAAATGTTTCCTTAATTTGTGTATATTAACCTTAAACAATTTCAAATTGAAATTACTTAAAAATTATTACTTTGTCACTTATTAACGCTTATATTATAACAATATCACCTTTGTCTTCAAAGTATTAAATGTATATTCTACTAATATGATTAGTTTCTGACATTAGTATTAGTTATCTACAAAACAAATTTCTTTTAATAGTATAGGTTATTTTCTATCAAAGCAATACATTAGCTAAATAACATTATTTAATGTTTAACATAATACTTTTCAGATAAATGAAATATAATATTGAGTTTACCTAGTTGACTCGTGCTACTTGTATTGACCAACGTCGCTTGATCTATTGATTGCAATATAAGATAACATCATAAAAGAGTTTCTCTAAATTTTTTTATGATATTTGAAAATTGTATTTTCCCTAAACATGGAATTGAAAAGAACACACACACAATTCTTATAAGTTTTCCATTTTGCTTTAGAGTGGATAAGGGTGTGGCATCATAAGTGGGCCCAAGGCCCATTCCCTTCTCCTGGAAATAAATGTGAAAGGCCCATAAAACATCACAAGTCAGTTAAGCCAAGAAAACAAAGTCCAATAATTATCCACTCCTTTTCTTCACTTTCCCTTTCAGTTTCACACCAACTTCTTTCTGTTATCTCTCTCTAGACTAGACTCTGTATATATATACACATACATACACTCTCCCCAAGCTTAAAATAAGCAGCTCATAGACTATGGATTCCAAAAGCTTTCTAAATAATTTAGCTTTTCTCTCACTTCTCTCTCTAACACTACTTCTCTCTCCTCAAGCATCGGCCTCCGCCCGCGGCGGCGGCCCCTTTCTTCCGCCGGAAAACCAAGACTTCCCGGTGATGCCGCCGCCCAGCATTTGCTCCGCCGCCGTCACTATACACGGTTACAAGTGCCAAGAATTCCATGTATATAATTCGAATTTTTTAATCGCATTATGGAAAATTAAGGGATTATTATTAAGACACACATATATATATATATGCTTGTTTTCAGGTAACAACTGATGATGGGTATATATTAAGCGTGCAGAGAATTCCGGAGGGCCTTCGCGGCGGCGGTGGGCCCCGCCGGCCGCCGGTTCTGCTTCAGCATGGAGTTCTCGTGGTCAGTATTTTGTATTTCTTCCATTTATTTATTTTTTATTTTTTATTTTAAAAAATATCAACGAATTTCACTCGATTATAATACGAGTATAATACGAGATGGATCGTGAAATAAATGATTTTTTTTGTTTATGTAGTGCGTGTATGTGTGTGTTGTAGATCTGCATAGGTTGTGATGGATATAGGTAAAGTACAAAGATTTTTTGATTGACTGTGTGTGAACAAAAAAACCGACAATAAATATTATTTACTACTGTTTGCAATAATTTACGTTGGTGGAAGTGGAACAAATGATGACTAGTCTGGTCCTGTCCTCTTTTTTTTTTTTCCAATTTTTTTTATCACTGACTGAGATTTCATTAATTTATATTCGCGGATTCTCTGCCGAAATCTTGTGCTATAATTTTTTTAATATACATTAACTAGTAATGAATATTTTATTTCTACAAGGTATTAATATTATTTTTTAATAGTTTAATGTTTTTTTTCACCCTTTTTTCAAGAAGATTTTTTTTTTTTAAATTTCTGAGTGATGTTTTGCTAGCATGAATATGTATACGAATTGTGAACTGTGGATAGATTCATGTAACAAAATTAATTAGATTTGTAAGATTGTTTTGAAAGAGTTTTTTCAAATAACTTTAAAAGGAGAAAGCTAAATACATAGAATCACATATCTTTTCTTTCTAAAATAAATTGTATCTAGGATCCAATCAACTTGGAGAAAATTAAATAATTTTTTTTTTGAGTTTTAATTTGTATATTCCATTTTAATATGAACCATGTGTTAGGTAATTATATCATTTATTTTACATAACACATGATTATATAATATAATAAAGATGAAACATAATTTGTAACCGAGGATATGTTCTTTGTTATAACTGCAATTGCAATCTTACTAAATTTAGAAACAATTTTAAAATTTAGTTAAAATATTAGATAATATCATTGTAGAATCAGTCCAAACACCAATTTCCAAGGTGATCAGGCGAAAGAGATGGGGGCTATGTCGATTTCTTATAATTACGTTTTCTAATATTTATTTTTCCAGTAATTCTTTTTTTTTTAAAGGCCATGCAATAACATGCAAATTGCCACGTGCCACGGTCTTAATATGTAAAATTCTCTGCTGCAATAGATAAGTATTAAATGCTTGGAATTCCCGTTACAGTTTTTATTCTTGTAATTTATGATTTATTCTTTATATTTATTTTTATTTATCAACTTTTTTTAGCATTAATTAATTCATGGAGAATTAAATCAAATAAATAAATATTTACAGGATGGGATGACGTGGCTACTAAATTCTCCAGAACAATCATTGGCCATGATATTGGCTGATAATGGTTTTGATGTCTGGATTTCCAATATTAGAGGAACTCGATTTAGCCGTGACCATGTTAACCTTGACTCCAACAGCCCTGTAAGTATTATTTTCAAATTATATCGATTGCTATATTTATCGTTTATTTATTATTTGTTTATATTCTATAGATATTATACTCGATAAATTTTATATATTATTTTACGTTTGAAATCATTAGGAGTATTGGAATTGGACGTGGGACGAGTTGGTAACACACGACTTACCATCTGTGATTGAGCTAGTGTTTAAGCAAACCGGTCAAAAAATTCACTACATAGGACATTCTATGGTAAATAATTTAATTTTGACCATCTGGTCGTGAAATAAAATACGAGATTGAAATATTGCGATGTTTGATGATGTAATCGTGATCGTTTGATAGGGAACGTTAATAGCTCTAGCATCATTCTCGGAGGGAAAACAAATCGACAAAGTTAGATCAGCTGTGTTGTTAAGCCCGATTGCATATCTAAGTCATATGAATACCGCTCTTGGCGTCCTATTGGCTCAATCCTTCATTGGTGAAGTGAGCAATTCTTCCCGTTTTTATCGGTTTGAATTTTCTATATGTTGGTAAAATGAAAGACGAGACTGCAATGTATTAGCGGATTGAATCCTCTATTAGGGTTGACCCGCTTTATTGATTCATATGAACTTCGTCTTACATAAGGTCTCACATGTTATGAACAGATCACTACACTGGTTGGTCTTGCAGAGTTCAATCCAAGAGGGTAAGCATTAGAAATCGGAGTATTTAGTATAAAAACTAGCTAAAATTATGATATTATTAATTCATCATAACATGTTGTTTTCTTTCGTTCGTCTCAGAGAGTCAGTCGTCAATTTTTTGAAAGCGTTGTGTGCTAGTAACGGGATAGATTGTTATGATCTACTAACTGCATTTACAGGTATTTTAATTTATCGAATGTACTAGGTTTAGTTTCAACTTTGTGAAATTGTAGTTTTTATTATTATTATTTATATATCCTCGATATTTCTAATATCAATAGGAAGAAACTGTTGTCTGAATGCATCAACGGTCGACGTTTTCCTGAAAAACGAACCCCAATCCACGTCCACCAAGAACATGGTTCACATGGCTCAAAGTAAGTTCTTACAACACTTACGATTTCTTCGATGGATACAACAACGCTCTTTATTTATTTAAGACAACGAACAATTTTGTAGCTGTTCGAGATGGTGTTTTGACGAAATACGACTATGGCAACGCGAACTTCAATATAGAGCATTACGGAGAATCGAGGCCTCCGGTTTACGACTTGACGAAGATTCCTCACGATCTTCCCCTGTTCTTGAGCTATGGAGGACAAGATGCATTGTCGGATGCTAGAGATGTTGGGACATTGTTGGATAGTCTTAAATTGCATGACGTGGAAAAGCTGCACGTGCAGTATATCAAGGACTATGCTCATGCTGATTTCATAATGGGGATCACTGCCAAAGATCTTGTATACAATCAGATTGTAGCTTTTTTTAAACACTACTGAATATTATTGGTTTTTTAATAGTTTTTGGTTGTTTGAGAGTATTATAGCATTTGTAGTGACCTTTGGATGTGAATAAAACATTCTCAAAAGATTTATGGATAATTTTAGGAACAATGGGTGTTCTAAAATGAAAAATATTCACACATGTTTTCTATCTAGATGAGAGGTTAAATGACATAAATGTCTTTGAATCAAAGAAGTTGGGTCTTGATTTTATGTAGTTTCGAGACCTTAAATTTCAATCACTTACAAGTTACATCTAAGGTTTCCCATAAAAAAAAAAAAAAAGTAAATAAATAAATAATTCAAAAAACTAAATGTGGATGGTATTTGGCTAGGTTCAAGATATTAGATCTTTATGTAGTGATCATAGAGATTTGTTTTAGATTACTTTGTTTCTAGTTTAAACGTTAGATTTCGATGATTAAACATCGAGATTTGAAGTTTTCATCTGAATTTTTCTTTGAAATACATGTCCAAAAAAAACAGTAGATCTAGATGCTTATAAATAAGTTCGGAAAGTACTTACGATTTTAGACTACTATTCAAACTAACGTGTGTAATGAATAAAAAATAAGATGAAAATAGTAAAGTATATTTACTTATTTAGAATAAAAGGGACGAACAAACTAAAAGAGAGATAGAGAAGAGTTTGTGAGTTTTTAATAAAAAAAATGAATAATTTTCCAAAACACAAAATTATGTTAATTTGTGATTATTCTACTATATTAGTGAAATTGCAATCTTACAAAAGTGAGTGTTTTTTTTTTTGGTTGCAAAGAAAAAAATATAAAATGTAAACAAAATAAATTTCAAGATGAAATCGCATTTTTCAAGAGACACAACTGACAATGCGACTTTCTCGGCAAAGGAGATAATTTCCGTCAAAATATCGTTATCCAAAAGCTTCCCGCCACCAGCAGCTCAAACTTATGGCCGCCGCCACCGTCGCCGCCGCCAGCCTCCTCTGGCTTCCATCACGTGCCGCACCAGCCTCCCTCACTCGCTTCACGTGCCGCAGCACTTCCTCCTCCACAATATCGACTCTTTCTCCGCCTTCGCCACCGCCGCCGCTATTGCTCACTCAAGAGCCAGAGACAAACCCTATCTCCTCTTCGTCCTGTGCTCTTAACTGCCTTCACTTTCAATCGTACGTCCGGTTTCTATGTATTTCTCCATTTGATTATCTGTTAATTTCATTTCTGAATTGGTTTTGAATTCGCAGCTGTTCCGGTTGTACTCATGAGTACAACCTGCACCAGCCGCCGATTCTCGATGAGGTGACGGAATTCTTCAAGAATATGGGCGTTTCTAAGTTCACTTTCGATAGTTGCAGACTGGTAATTTCATTCAACGGCTGATGCTTAGTTTGTTTCGTTTATTAATTCAGCTTTTCTAGCTCCTGTAACTAGGATTTGAGATAAAAGATTTCTCTGAATTGGTAGTGGGGATGGAGGTGTCGCGCTAAGCTTGCGATTCGTGGTTCGTCTATGCAACCATTGATTGGGCTCTATGAAGAGGGCACTCATAATGTAGTTGATATACCTGAATGCCAAGGTCACTATTTACCTGTTTAATATTAAAAATTATCAAACATTATTTACTTTTGGGTTTGTTGTGTATAGACAGAGAGAAATTCTGTTTTTATCGTAAGGTGTCTTCTTGTTGTGTAGCTCATCATCCAAGCATTAATGCTGCTGTTAACCTATTAAAGCGAGGTGAGTTGTTGATGTTGTCTTAGTATGAAATCTCTGTATTTCCCCTTTTTTGTGAAATAATGCTGGAGCTGATAGCTCTTTTGTATACTTCTCGTTTTGTTTTTGTTAGCAATGGCTAAACTGAATATTGAACCGTATGATGAAGACCAGGGAACGGGTGAATTAAGATATGTTCAGGTCAGGGATTTCCTAGAAATATTCATGATTTCCAGTTTGAATGGTGTTTATTTAATTTGCCAAGAATATGACGCAAAAGGTCTACTTCTCACCTCCTTATAGGAAATAACTGAAGGAGAAAACAAAAAGAATTTGAAGAATCTTTTGATCAATGATTCTGATTTATTTTTCTCCCTTTCCATAAATTGTACTTGTAGATGGCTGTGACGACATACAACACATCACTTCCTGCCTCCGAAAGATACAGAAAGGGTTAGTAAATAGTTAATAATGGAATTTTGCATAGTTGACTCTCGAGCTGCTAAATTTTGTAGATTTACAGGTAAAGTGCAGGTTGCTTTAGTTTGGAATTCGAGAAGTGAGAGCTCGCCTAGTTTTGAAAAGTTAAATGCACTGGCCAATGTGAGATGTGGTTGTTTTACTGGATTTCTTTAATGTATAATCCTCCTATGTGCAAGTGTTGATGGGGCTCTAAATTCTAGTATATCTGGATCAAAGGTGGGCCAAGGAGTGAAGTGCATTTGATCCATTCAGTTTGGGGGAACTTTCAGACGTCAGCGACTAATGTAAGTCTCATATAGATTCTGCAAAACTTAATTGATTAGGTGTCCTTTACACCTGGTTACAAGTCTAATTGGTTATGGTACTATTGTTGAGTAAATAGATCTTCTGAAATCTAAAGCCATCTATTTTATGGGGTTTTATTTAATATCATATTATTAGGGCTGTTGTTGTAGTTGATGGTATTGTTTTCCCAGACCAATTCTTCTATATTTATTTGATGCCCAAAACAGTTGTGGAAATTACTCAAATTCCCATGGTGTTTTATAATTAATAGAAACTTCTATTTTTTCTCTTATTTACAATGGTGGCTTGAATATCTGTTGATGCTAAAATTAGGAAAATAGAAAGAGAAGAACTTGCTTGAAATGAGGATTTGTCAAGAAACAAGAATTTTATAGATTGGTATTTAACCAAAGCATTCGCAACACTATGCTGCTGCCCCAGGGATATGATCTCTTTTCCAACTTAGACCATTTTGTAAATTGTGGTGAATTTTGTGTTCTTGATACTTCCTTACATTGGTTTTAGGTGATGATTCTTGGCCCGATAGAAACTAAAATGCTTATGTAGAAACCAATCAAGTTTGTATCTAGATCCTAAGGAGACTAAAAAGATGTTCATCCATTTTATTATATCACGTTTATAAATTGACTGAGAAAGCTCATAATATAGTGGTCTTTCTCTTCATGCCATGTAGTTAAGTGGATTTTAGCAGTCATAGCTGATAAAATCATGTCATATAATGAGACCATGGTCAATTAAATGGCTCCTCTTCTTTCTGTGAGTTTTAACATATGTGTATTTATATTTATTTAGATATCCTTGGAATTTTTAGGAAGACAGATGTAGAATAAGTTCCACATCATATTAATAACTTGATGGATGTAACTGTGGTGGAAGTAAATCATGGAAAGCCCTGGTAGCAAATTGGAAAAACACTTGAATATGTGTCTATGCATGTACAAATATATGCCGAACTGTTGCTTCTAAAGCTGTTCTTTCTTCTGAATTCTGAGGCAAGCATCATATGCATTCTTTTTCATCTTTTACCTACTTGATTCATATAGGCAAAGCAAGCTTTGGTTTGGTATGAAGAGCACTGAGCCAGTTTTAACAGAAAACATGAAAGTACTTCTAAATCCATCAGAACATGTAATGCTAACATGATTGACGGCTTGGCATGAACACAAAATATGTTATATATGCTATTTGAATAAGTTTTGTACTAGTAAAATGAGAAGTTACACTGGTATCCAAATTGCATTGCGTTATTTTCTCCTTTCTCTGGTGTCACAGGTTATTTTTGGGAACAGATGGAGGCATCTTTTTGGTGAGAGAGACTTTTGGGAGCATGTTGGAGGAATTGATGTTTCTATAGTCCCTTCAAGTTTTGGGCAAGCAAATACGCGGGTTAGTGTCTGGATCAAACACTATGACATATCTTTTGAAGAAAATTAATCGGTGCTCATGAATATATTTGTTATTGCTTAAATTACCTAACTTTCTGTATCCTGCTTAACGCCTATGATGGCACACATTGTAACTCAACCCATGAACTTGAAAATTTGACCTAAAGCAATACAAAATTGACTTGCAACTCCTATGATAATTTTGAACAACTCTTTGGAATTTTGGCAGGCTTTTGATTCTCTACTCCAAAAACTACAAAAGTATGTCCCTTATGGTGCAGCAGTAGTTGATCTATATGCTGGTGCTGGGGTGATTGGTTTATCTTTGGCCGCAACAAGGAAGTGCAGGTGGGACATGTGTTAACAATATAATACTCATTATTCCAATCAGAAGCTAGACAAGACAATTTTCTAGATTTTTCTTTGTATCAACAGATCTGTGAAATGTGTGGAGGTGAACAAAGAATCAAAGCATTCTTTTGAAAAGACAGCGTCTCGATTATCAACCGACATGGACTGCAGCATCAGCTGGCATCAAGCAGACACTTCAAAAGTTAGCAGTTCATTTAAATTCCTTTCCTTTCTTGATTTAGGCGACTTACATTGTTGTAAATTTAATAGCATTAGCAACTATTTACTAACCCATACATGAATGACCTAATTTTTTTTGGAAACTATGATGAAGCAGGAGAACCCGTCTTTTTGAATTCTTGAAAACACACTTGATCTGCTAGTTCAGATGGCATATGAATTAGATTTTCTGTGAAAATGTTAACTTATTAGAAATTAACAGGAACCACTTTCTTGGCTCATTGGATCTGATGTTGTTGTGGTTGACCCTCCAAGGAAAGGGCTAGACCCATCTCTGCTTGTTGCTTTACAATCTCTGTCATCTGTGAAGATCAGAGATTATTTAGCAGATAGGTGAGCTATTATGGAGATCTTGAAAGTTTGAAGGGCATCCTAAATATTGGTAATTCATTTAGCATGTGGAAGTCTTCTGATTCTTGGACTCACTTTTATTTGTTATTCTAGTACCAAGAGACAGGATAAAATTGAAAAAAGACCATGGATTCTTCGTGAAAAAGAAACTTCAGTGCATAGCACTGGGCAGACAGCACAAGATGAAAGTCGGACACTGCCTCAAACTCTTATATATATAAGCTGTGGATGGGATGGTTTCAAAAAGGTATGTTTAGCCTTTTGGGTACTCAAATGGTCACCATCAAGATTTCTACATAACTGAACAAGTTTGACGAAGCTTTCATATTCTATTTTTGGCTTAACACCATTTGTTTCAGCTTTGGAGAACTGCCACCTTTATGTTGACCTTACAATTAATTTGCATTTTCCATACAGGATTGCATGTCCCTGCTCTCTAACAAGAAATGGCGTTTGGAGAAAGCCCATGGTTTTAATTTCTTTCCTGGAACACAGAGGTCTCTCTCTCTCTCTCTCTCTCTCTCTCTCTCTCTCTCTCTCTCTCTCTCTCTCTCTCTCTCTCACACACACACACACACACACACACACAAACACACAACCATTTATTACTCCTGAGTTACCCCACCATATCATAAGCATGGAATGCCTTTCTTCAATATGTCAGCTATTGACTACTTCCCACCAGGAAGGGTTTAAGGTTAGAAGGAAGTATCATACTTGTTAAGAGTTTTTGAGATATTATTCTATTTGGAGGAAAGATTTGTTAAATAATTTCAGTTGAGAAAAAAATATAGGTTTCTGGTGTTTTATGGAACAAGATCCAAAGAGGAAAAATGAGATGAAATACTTGTTTAGCATGGTTATGAGCTTGTCTCAGATATCTGATAAGAAATTACAGGTGGTCTACACCAGTTAAGGTTTGTGATAATACACCTGAAGATTCAATCTTGAAAAGCAGAATTACCTGGGTGACTGCATTAATATTTTGATTTTGTTGGGTACTGGCCTACTGGGTACAAAATATAAGGGCTGGAGGTACAATCAATTTGATAGGGAGCCACGTGAATAAGGATAATGCTGTTTCAGATACTGATCAAAGCAACCTCAAGTACATCATGTAACTATAGAATTAATGTGTCTCTGCATATCTTTTCTGTCTGAGATACAACCATCATAAGCTTTTATTCATCTGTTTCCCTTTGTACACTTGCCTTATCCTAGTTTCAGAAGTTCATTTCATATGTTTTTGCTGCATTGACTGCTGACTGATGCTTTTGTAAATGAACTATTTTCTTGTGTCTACATCACTAATCAAACATGACGTTCTTTTGTCCTGCAGTATTGAAATCCTGGCTGTGTTCAAAAGAGGACAACCAGCAAACATAAAGAGAAAAAAATCTGGGAAAAAGAAAAGACCCGCCTGAGGTGCGTTTGACATCCATGGACATGACAATGAGATGCAGTAGTTGAGGAGAAAGTTTCAGAAAAATCTATGTTCCATACGATTCGAATGGATGAATTGGATATCAATATTCTGTTCTCTATACATTCTGCATAAAACAATATTGTATATCTAGACTGAATAATTCAAAGAGATGCGATGGACTAAAAACTGATGAATGATTACAACAAAATTGTGTCTGATAAGCAATCTACACACCTTTGGATATTATATGCTTATAAATCTGGATAAAGAATTAATGACTTGCTCAACCAAAAATATAGAAAAACTTATAGAAGAATGTGATGATGTGATGTATCTGGAGAGTGACAGTGAGCTATTGTGTTGGGAGATCAATGTCCCTTTTTTCGTCCAGTCGATTTTGCCAGTTGTGGAAAAGCACTCAAAATGTTGTGAGCTCTCAAGTCCTGCCTTGTCAAGATTCCCACCACTGGATTCACCTGCCAAAATCACAGGTTAGATATATTTTATCATTTGCTAAGCATCACATGTTTTCCCTTATGTTGTCATGTTTTGTATTAAAGCGAAAACAAAAGCATTAGAGGATAAATTATCTGTATCATTTGAACTGGAGTGAAGATCCTCTTCCATGTTTTCTCAGTAAAAGCTCTAGCCATACCCTTTGGCACCAAAGTAGTGTGTTGAATATTGAAATTTCTTTCATGATGCAGAACTTTAGTTCATTATGAAAGATTGAAACTTGAACTTACCCCAGCTGCTTGATATTTGGGAAGAATGAGCATGTGGCGGAGCCCCACTTGCCTAAAGAGGACCATCGCCTTCGCCACTGACATGCTTTCAACCACTGTATATGGAGTTGAGTTGGTAAAGGGATGCAAATCAACAAACATCTCCAATTCATCCTTGGTCACTGTTACTTCTTCAATATTGCTTCCCCTTTCAGCCAAATCAATTGAAGTGAAGTTTTGTCTCACTTCCAAATCCTCTGTTCTTCGTTTTTCATGCAGGAACCACTTCTTCTTCAGCACAAGAATCAGATGAGCTCTCAAGATCACGCCATGCAGTTCTGTTGCCACGTTTGGTGAGCACGTTGGTGGAATCACTCCTGCATCCACCACTGGGAAACCATTATGTGTGGTGTTTTTCAGGACTTCCACTATATGACCCACCTTCTCAATTCCACTAAGGGAGACAACTGCTGGCTTGTGATCTGCAAGTTCGCCAACTGTAATGTTCCTCATCCATGGCTCAGGATGTGGATCCAAGAACGGTAACCCTTTTAGTTCCAGTATTATGTCATAGATGCTTGGGTTGAAGCAGTCTCCGACTGTTTTAGCAATTACAAGAACGAGCATTGTAATGGGTAGCAAGAGAAGGTTGTTGGTGAGCTCAAGAAATATGACACACAGGGACACGGTCATTCTCATAGAACCAGCCATAAGGGCTGCAGCCCCAAGAACGGCATAGAGGCCCTGATCGATTTTTGTGTATGCTTCCATGGCAATACCGAGCATACGACCATAAGCTGAACCCATGAGAATGATAGGGAGAAAGAGGCCAGATGGGACAGCAATGCCAAAGGTCACAAGTCCTAATATACAATATAGTATGAAGAAGATAGTGAGAGAGAACATGCTAAACTCTGTTGCGGTGTTTATGGAGAAAATGTGTCGAACAGCATCATCATTGGTGGTAAGAAGAAGAGTGGCTAGATCATTGTAGTAGCCTTTCGGGCAGTTGAATTGTTTGAAATTTCCTGCTCGACTTGTAGTGGGACATACCTCAAGTAGGGAGGAGTCGCATGGTCGGCACTTTGCAAGGAAAGGAAGTCCATACATGCATGTAGAAGTGAAGATGGATACACTTAAACTGAGAAGAAGTTTATGGATTTTTCCCTTCCTGCAAGAAAGCCTTAAATTAGAATTCTGATCACATGTTGAAATGCATTGGATTCAAACCATGATACTTACTCATTTATGATGTTGTAGACCTTGAGGACCTTGTGCAGAACATGGTTGTAAAGGCTTCCCAAAATTCCACCTATGATTCCAATTACTACAACAGGGATAATGTCCACCACATGGTAACTTACAGAAACTCCACTGACATCAAACATGATTAAGCCTCCTTTCCCAAACAGTCCACACTTTTCAGTTTTGCAGTATTCTATAAAGGCCCTAAGGACTACAACCACAACGGCGGTGCTGAAAAAAGTCCTCCATAGGAGAGCACTTCTCCACCATGTTGCCACCTCCTCAAGAGCAAAGAGGACACCACCAACTGGGGATCGGAAAGCAGCACAGACTCCGGATGAGGAGCCACAGGTGATTAAATCTCGCCTATCCCTGTCGTTGTTGAAGTACCTTAGCCAGCGCCATTTTACACGGTAATTGTCTGGCCCACCTTGACCTAATAGGGATGCAATGCAGCTACCAATGTGCACAAGAGGCCCTTCTTTCCCAAGATCCAAGCCAGCAGAAACAGCTCCAATGCTTCCAACAATCTGTCACGAATGATGCTAGTATCACATCTCTCAGCTAACAAGGTACTTTTTACCAACTTTTCTTTTAGCATTTTAGTCATTATGTTATTATCCTCTGTGTCACATGATAAACTTGTCCCTATCAATAGAAATAAAACTGGAAAAATAATAAATAATGGCAATGTTGGAGGTTAAGGGAGCACAACTGGTGTTGCTGTAAGTGCACATTTCTTTCCCTAAACTGAACAAAACATAATACCTTGCATAGGATGTCCTAATAAACCGGTTTACAGTCATTAGATTGCTTGTCTATTTTTACCAATTATGACAAAACTGTTCTGTAAAATGAGACACTAATATTAGTTTAGAAGGGCACCTTCACAATCAATGTTGTTGCACCAAACATATTGGGAGTGTCAACTCCATTGAGATAAGCTTTTATTTCAGGAATTCCAGGACCAGCTGCAGTGGGTGCAAAACAAACGCAGAGAACGGCTGCCACCAGTGTAAGAAGAAAATTCGCCACGAGCATATATACGAGTCCCATTAGATATCTGCAAACATCAAGATTGATACCAATACCAAAATAGAAGTTCCATCATCCAAATCACAGCAACAAATATTAATATAGGTAAGATTCAGATTATTGTACCTTTTTTGCTCGATGTAACCAATCACAAGAAGAAGTTTATATCCTGCAATATTTTCAACTGCAAGATTGATGACAGTGGCTATCAATCCCGTCAGAAGCCCGACAAGGAAAGCCAGCAACCATTTTGCAAAGACATACTGCAATACTTGGACTTTTGATCTGCTTCTCCAGTCATGCTTGAACAGATCATTTTCATTGATCCTAGATCAATTAAAAGTTCGTATTGATATCTCATATTTTGAATGATCAAGCAATCATCAAGAAGAAAGGGCAGAGGAAAAGATTCTTACTCATAATCCAAGCTCTCAATGTGAGAAACCTTGGCTCCGACAATGGCAAGTGGGCTCGAAGAAAGTGTTTGGTTTCTTTTGAGCAGAGGCCGATGAAGCGTGTCGTTTTCTGGGTCTCTTTCCTCTTCTCTTTGTCTTTCTATGTTTTCTGCTTCTCCTTCAACTAACTTGTTGGAATCCTCCATCAGATCAGTAGCTGAAGCAGAGTGAAGAAGATGGTCGATGTCAGTTATCAGTTCACCCTTCAAACAACTAAGTCAGTCATTCCTCTGTCTTTGGAATAAATAAACATGTGGAATTAGGCAATGCAACACATCACTCTTTGTCTTTACGCAGTTAATAATTCTAACATAAGAGCTGGGGGTGTTTTTTTATACTGTGTGAGGACCATATGCTTTGTTGGAAAAGTGTCTTATTTGATCAATGCAACATATAAAAACTACAAATTATTACCCTCAACATATAGGATATTGGGATTGTATAATTGGAGTTTTGACACTTACCAAATATCAATCCTTATTAATATGACTAGGATATAGATTATATCAGAGAACAATATGGATAACAATAGAACCTCATGAAGGTTACATATTTGTTGTATCGAAAGGTACAAGTAATAATTCTAAAACGTACAACTCTTTTATTGTGCAACTAGCAATGGGTGATCATACATGTACAGCCTACCTTCAATCAACTTGCAATTTGCCAAACGACCTCAGCTACCACTATCATTAAACATAATAACTTAGATGCCTTTTGCTTGGGATGAGGAGTTTATTTGATCACTTTTTGTGACTCAAGTTATTCTTTCAAGTGAAATTAGAGCTATGATTACTATGATATTACTCTTAGGGCCTAGTCGGGGCTTAGACGGGGCCGATTTGGAAAAAAAGTGGAGCCCAATTCAGTTAAGAATAACAGGTTTTTTAACATACTGTTTATGAGCACTTAAGAGAGACATAAATTTACCTGACTCGAATCTTAACACACAACATAATAATCAAATTATCAACCCTAGTTAAGTTCGTTCGGCATGAAAAGATGCCAAAAAACTAAGAAACTTGAAAATAATTTTTTTCTAGTTGGTCCAAGATTCTTGCAGGATAAATTTGTTGTCTACAATGGAGCATTGTTTATCAACTAGTACATTGATTAGTCATTTGATTTGTTTTAATTATTCCTAATTATTCAACTACTGACCCATCTAAGTAGATAAGCACCAATGTTGTTAATTACACATGCATGTATCATGTGAAGAGAGCATATAGATCCAATCGTCCAAATATGTAGATCTGACGGTGCAGGTGCAATGACCTTTTAGTGGTTGATGAGTCACTTTATTTAAATGTAAACTTGTCTATTTTATATATTTTGTTTTTGCAATGATTGAGCAATGAATATAATTGAACTTGTACAGATTTCAGCTTGTAATTCATTTTATTTCTGTATATGGGCCCTAGGATTTTATGACAAGTGGCAATCACCCTGTTGTCAACAATTTGGATAATTGGTTTTCATTTTATAAGTATATTTATATTTTATATAGTATGATATAAAACAATATAGTTAATTTTTATGCTTTTATAGTACGCAACCGTATATATTCAATGAATAATTTTATCTTCAATAGTACATTGAGGCACTTAAAATTTTGATTTTGAAGATTTTAAAGAGTATGATTTTTGTGAGATCATTTCACGAATCTAATTATGTGAGATGAATCAATATACAAATTGTGAAATTAAATTTGATTTGTGGGTAGTAAAACTTCGTCTTATAAAATTATATCATCAATGTTGTTGCTTTTACTTGAAAAGAATTTGGGCTTTTGCTCGGCAATTTTCTTGAAAAATATTAATTAAGTTTCCACTAATCTAAGGTATTGAATTTGCATCGAATTATTAAATGTTTTTGGGTTTATTGCATTTATAGTTCATAAACGTAATGCTAAATTTTGATCAAATAATAGATGAAAGAGAATAAAATTGATGAATCGAGACCTTCAAATAAATGATTGAGGATAAATTTATTTAAGATATGTTTTTCTTTCAATTTTTCGAGTGAATTAGGATCAATATTGTTACATGATTGTTACATGGTCATATGATGACACACGATGTCGAGGCGCCAAATCTGACTAGGCATATCTTGGTTGGACGTATATAAGGCTGCCACGTGCCACTCGATCTTGAAATAGCTGGAAAGAAAGGCAAGTGTAACCATACTCATTCGAGTTTGATTTTTTTTAGCTCATTTGATTTGATGGAGAATTTGCCAACTCAATGATTAAATAATAACCTTTTAATTTGCACAAGAAAATAATTTATTTTCATATAAAATTCAGGTGAATTCAAAACTGTAATCAAACAATTCATAAAGCAGATGTTTGTGGCTAGTTGTATAATGTTAAAATATAGAAAATTATTAATTTAGTTACATGATATCGTACTAAGATAAATCTAGATATTGATTATGTGAGACAGACTTACAAAAATCCAACAAATTTGAAATAAGTCTAACTTTGATACAAAATAACAGTAATGAGTTTTAAATTCATTATCAACCCAAAAAAAAAAAAAGTTTCGTATCCACATCAAACCATCACCAATGGAAATTTACCAAGTAGTATCTATCCTACAACTAATATATACCAACTAATTTTCAGCCAACATACATATATACATACATCACAATACCAGATGGGATTCTTTGTTCCTTATCATATTTCAACTTTGTATTCCATTTGTATACAGTATGACTGAGCACTTTGAAATGAAATACGATAAGACTCAGAAACTTCCATGTGCTAGAGTAGATGCAGTGAGTAAAGTTTCGATATGTCTCAACCAAATGTCTAGATTTATCAAAATGAACGTGCAGAAACAGAACTTGCACATTTACTGAATTCACATCATTTCTGGGTCACTAAAACTCTAAAGACATTGTAGATGACAGAATGAACAGAAACGTCGTGGATACTTACATTTATTTACTGGAATCTCCAAAAAGAAGGGGTATAAGCAGCAGATCATTCTGAAAGAAACTGGAGAATTGTAGTTCAAGATGAGTAGGGGATGATGACTCCTTGAGGAAGATCCCAGTTATCTTGATCGTCGTCACCTTTCTGGTTCTTAGAGACCTCTTGTTTATCCTGTGGCGTGATTCTCGGTGGAGGGCGTCTGTCAGATCATCAAAACAGTGGTATATCAGAGATTCAGAAAACAGCTACATTTGGTTCAATCTAAAAGCTAGCTGGAAACAAGTTGTCAATATTGTCATTATTGTGAAAGGGCCTCCACGGTGCTCACAATGCAACATAAAACCCACTTCAAGTAACTTGTCCGAAGAAAATTTGGATCTTTTATTGCAGACCATGTTTCCTCACACATTTTCATGGCATTGAAGAATGCTTACTATACAGTGATAACACTAATTTGGATCATCAAAACAGTAATGATATACCAAGGAGTACAACTACCTTTGGTTCAACAAAAAACGTGCTAGAAACAAGATTGTGAATGTTGGCAATATTACCATGAAAGGACCTCCACGGTGCTCACAATACAACATAAAACCAGCTTTAAGTAACTTGTCTAAAGATAATTTGGATTTTTTATAGCAGAATATGCTTCGTCCATGCATTGAAGAATGCTTATTATATAGTGACAACAATAATTTGGATCATCAAAACGGTAATTTATCAAGGTCTACAACTATGTTCGGTTCAATGAAAAACATGCTAGAAACAAGATTGTGAACGCCAGCATTATTGTGAAAGGGCATCCATAATGCTCACAATGCAACATAAAACCTACTTTAATTAACCTGTCACTAAGATACTTTGGATCTTGTATTGCAGATTATGTTTCGTCACATAATTTCATTGCATTGAAGAACAATAATTGTATAGTGATTACTTAACCATCATATATATACTTGCATCGCTCTAGCAAAACTAAACACGAGATGAAACTATATTAAGAAGAAAATAAAGACTTAAACAATCAACATTCTACATCGAGATGCATCTGCAAGAGTGAAAAACGGCCACAAATTATTTACCTCAAAACACAAATTTCAAGCTTTGAGTGTAGAGTCTAGATCATCTATCATGTACTGTAAATATTTAATCTAGTGTTTTATTCTTCGTTATGTACTGTATATATTTAATTTGTTATCATTACCATGCACTTATGTGTAATGTCGAAACAAAACAAGTAAACTGAAAACAATAGAAAATAGAGAATCAGATGTAGTTAAATTAGGGCATAGCTAATCAAGGAAATTACTCAGTAAAATCTCAACTTCAACGAAAACCTAAAAAGTGACCTTATATCATATCCAGTGAAAAAAACATCAAATTCACAGACCTTTTAGTCCAGATTTTACTATATCAGAGAGGTAAACATTCGAATTTCTCAACAATGAATTTCATAGCAAGATGTTGCCATTGCATAAACGGTTACTAAAAATGAAATTTGAAAAGGAATGGGGAGAAAAAGGACCTGCGACGATTGCGCTTGGCGGCTTCACGAGTTTTGCGCTTCTTCTCCTCCCGTTTATTCTCAAAAAACCGGCGGCGCTTGCACTCCTGAATGACGCCGGCTCGAAACACCTCTTTCCTGAACCGGCCGAGCAGCCTCTCCTCCGGTTCGTTATCTTCGACGATCACCTGAACGTTGTACCCGGACTTGAAGAAGAGCGTGTTTGCGTACGCTAGAGACGGACAGAAAACAGACATTGCCTCGGAGGAGGAGCATGAAGGTGGCGGGTGGAGTTCATTGGCCGAGATTAGTGGGTCCCACCGATCGGCGGCGGCGGAGGAGGAGAAAGAGAGCAGAGAGGGAGGATATTTCGGCGGTGGGGATTGTGGAGAAACAGTGAAGAGAGAGAAGATTTTGGCTAGGGTTGAGGTGGCAGCCATTGATGAATCTGGAAGTTGAGCTCTGTTTGGATGGAGACTGAAATATGGTGGAGCCCACTCTCAACTTTAATCATAATTATATTATGCATTTTCAATTTTCAATTATAATTGTCACCCCTATTATATTATTATGTGTGATAGTTAGGTTTATAAATGAATAATTATACATCGAGTCACATGTATATTTATTAAAATTTATTTGAGGTACTATTCAACATTAAAATTTATATTTAATTGATAATTAAAAGAGTCAAGTTTTTATATAAATCGAGTTTGAGTGGTTTGATATTTTTTTACTCGTTTTAAGAAATAAAACTTTTTAAGCTCGATTTAGAGCCGAACATTAAATGTTATCAAACATAAAAGTATGTTCAAACTTGTATGATATATTTACCGAATTGAGCTCGAACGAACTTTTAACAAGTGGTCTTGAATTAATTACTTAACTTGATTTAATTTTCACCTCTGATTATAGATGAGCAAAAACACAATCAATAAAATAATACTTACATACATGATTCAAATATGTACCGAGTATTTATTTCGATTTCCACTCCACTTCGAATATAAATATTATTTAAATTTACAATACTCTTCTGATACTTACATTCAATCACTCATGAAGAGGTATTTTACAAATAATTACATAAAGAATTAAAAAGGTTATGATCAATAAAAAAATGTGTTTTTCTTAAATAGTTTTTACAAGTTTGAAATCTAATAATTCTACAACCACCTAAAAATATAAAATTGGGTTCATGCTCATATGAAATTATATTGTGTTTTGTTGAATGGAAATACAATCTGAAAAGCTAAATTGCGCCTCAAAAAGAAAACTAAATTGGGCTTCAAAAAAGAAAATCAAATTTGGGCCTCAACTGAAATATTTAAATTGGGCTTCCAACGTACTAAAGTCCATGTTGGAGGATTTCAGTAGCGGAGCTTAGTTCAGATGATCCGCTTTGAAATTGCACTGTTTTTATGAAGGCAGTTTGATTTTTTAAAGCAAACGAAATTTTTTATTTTTTATTGTGTCTGATTTTATATTTATTTTAGTAGGGTAAGTGTGTGTATATAATATATATATATATATTATATTTAAACTACGAATATGAAATTAAGATACTAATTTGATACTTTTCAAAAAATCGAGTTAGACTTATGCACCATCTAAATTAATATTGAAGTTAATTGATTTTACACCAAATTTCAAAATCAATAGTTGAGATTATATAATATCAAAAAATACACCGAGTTTGAACGAGTTCCTATCAAATTCATAACTAACATAACTTCATTTGGTGAATCGAAACCCTATTACCAGCAATTCAAACTTATTTTCACAAATTAATTTCGAGTTGGTGGGTTTATGATGAGTTGACATATTTTATAAAACTAGATTTGAGAAATGATATTATATGAGTCATACTTATGACATAAAAACAGTAATTTATTTATTTTTTAATTTACCGAATTTAAACTCGAATTTAGCTTTACATTCACATATTTCCTGTAACACAATGAATTTTAGAAGTACTGAATAAGTTAGACTGATTTGCTGTCCTAATTATCCCAACCAAAACTACCAAATTTAGGGCAGATTCTAGATAACCAATTGAAAGATAAGCACAAAAAGAAGTTTGAATTAATTAATTAATTAATCAAATAATTGAAAAGTAAAAAGTAGACAAATGACACCTCTTCCTCTCCAATTAGGATTAAGTCCCCCAAAAATTGAGCCAATTGAATGAAGAATTAGTGGGATTTGTCTTAGTTTAAGGTTAGGGATTTTAGGCTTTTTGAAGAATAGAATAATGTCCCAAATCTGTGGGCTTGGCCAATCCTAACTTATGGATTTTATAATTTTACCACTCTTCCAAAAATAAAAATAATTTTAAATTTGATAAAATTAAATTTATATAAGCCCATCTTACTTATCACATTATATATGAGACTGAAGTCTCACCCCTTCATTACATCTAATTATTAAATTAAAGTGATCATTTATATTCAAATCTTCTATTTAAACAGGTTTATTAATTTGATTATAAAGATAATGAGTGTAGAAATTTAATAAATAAATAGAAATGGTAAGCCTACAAGGGTGTGACAGTGAAATAAGGATAAAATAATGTGAAAAGGTGAGGGGAAAATAAAGGGTAAATCCCACCAACTAATCAGTGGAGGCATAAACTTTGGAATTTTCCATTAATTAATTCCACCTCCACTTTCTAGGGTTTCAAATTCCCCATTTTCTTAATTAATTTTGCTCTACCTGTCTATTAATTAATATACTTCATTTAAATGTCGTTTTAAAATTTCAGTCCAATTTGGTCTTTCAGGCTGAAATTGGCTTAAATATTTGAATTTTTAAAAATTAAAAGATAAAATTGTCAACCTTAAAAGTTAATGGCTGAAATTACCAAATGTGATAAGTTATTGGGTAAAAAAATAATAATAAACTCTTTCTGATCAATTAATTCAAAATCTATATATGAATTTGTAAAAATAATTTGATTTGTGGATAATGAGACTTCATTTAACATATTTATATACGTAAAATCGTGTAATATGAGATTTATGTTATTAAATAAAGATCCAACAATATTGGATTAGATTCTAACACTCTCTCTTGTTGAGGATGCCACGTCTACCTCATTTACCATATAATATCATTTTTTAAAAAGATATTTATTTAATATGTGATATTCCCTCACTATTAATCTTTTTTATTATAATATGTGAATTATTACTTCTTTTTCAGGGCTCGGTATTTACTTATTATATAATACAGATGTCAAAAGTGCATCAAAGTTTCATATTAATTATTACCTTAAAGAAATTCCATATATTAATTATTTATTACTCCGAATGTGATCAATTTATAAGTGAAAATCATACTTATATGAAGATTTTGAATGTTCATTAACGCAATAGTTTGTCTCTCACTATGAATGAATGTATATTTATCAACTTATTTATTACAGTTTATAATGTTAATATATAGTCATATTTCTTAATTTCCTCTACAACATATTGCATGGGAAAAATAAGGTAGCTAGGTGTGTAAATGGTTGATTCTAATATTTTTATATAGAACCCTACATTAGTACATTTTCTGATGCCAACTAATTATAAAAAGAAACATAAAAAATTAAACAAAATGCAGTAAAACAATTCTTTTATAGTTATAACTTAAGATAATTAAATTAGTGGCGTTTTCTTATTTTCGTTTATTTCATTGACTTCGGAATTTTTATAAAAAGGAATGAACAGAAAAAAAAAAAAAAAAAAAAGGAATTATTTTTCTGTTTTTAACCCTCAAGATATTCTTAATTAGGTTTGTTTATAGAGTGATAACATGCAACTAACTCCACTGGATTACACAATGCAGTGGTCAAAAGTTTTATATAATGATACAAACATATATAAGGGGACACACACACACACACATATATATATATATATACATATATATATATATATATATATATATATAAAATTTTATATCTAAAATTCACGATATATTTGGACCTTCGAATCAATCGATATTTTAATCTCATGTAGGAATGAGTTTTGATGTATAAGAAGAGTAAAATAAAGATGATTATCATGTTGATATGACCTAAACTGCCACATCACGTATTAAATTGTGCTTATCATTGAACATATAAAATTGTATGTTTAATCACTAGATCAGATAATTATTAGTTTGAAGATATAGTTTAACTATTATTCCCTTCGAATTCATTTATATGTGTAAATTTTAATTCAAAATGATCTCTATTATCATTCTCTAGTTAAGATTGGGAATTCGAAAAGGACTTTTTTTTTTTTGGATTAATTAATTCGGTTCTCTTAAAACTTGAATCATGAATTTCTTGATTATTTAAGTTACATTAGTTAAAAAAATTTGTTTCCCTAATTTCGAGACATTTGACCCAATTTAATGGTTTTTACTAAATAACATTAAAAGTAATACAAGAGTACTAATAAAAGAAAAAGAAATATAAATTAAAAGTTAAAAGATAAAATTGTCAGACTGGAATCAGTAAATTGGGTTAAATAATCCGAAATTAGGGTTTGATTGTCCAATTTGAGCCCAATTTAGCTTTTCGGATTGAAATTGATCTAAATATTCAAAATTTCAAAGTTTAAAAAAAAAATTGTCAATCCAAAAAATTAATTATTAAAATTATTGGGTAAAAAACACAATAAGCTCGACAGGAAATTAAATAGATGAGACGGCTTGGCAAGAGCCATGCATTTCATTAAATAATTATGAAAATGAAAAATGTTATCCTCAAAACAATCCACTTGACTTTCTTTTCTTTAATAAACGTAATAGTAAAACTTGTATTTATTTATTTATTAAATGAAGAAATTTAGTTCCGTGTGAACCCATGCGATTTGGTCGGTAACCGTCCACCTTAGTTGGACCATTTTATTAGCAAATTTATTTTGGGACACCTATTCAAGCATGGTAACATTTAATTCCTTGTCTATTTCTATTTATTAATGCCATTTTATAATATCTAAGTCCAATTGAATTCAATATCTACCGTTTAGTTATATATAATTATACTTGTATAATTTTACAAATGATCATACTTGTATATAGACTCGATTTACTGACTTCAATCGGATATTAGATACATCGACATAATATTTTTTAAATTAATTAATATAATTTTATACACTGCACATTAATTAATATAATTTTAAATAACATCATCAACATACAACTGTTTAAATTGCCAAAATTTAATTGTGTGAGACTGACTCATGGCCCACAATATTTTTTTAATCTCATTTTAATGTTACATTTAATATATTAAAATAATATTACACGCTATGTGAATAAATGATATTACTATTTAACATGTAGCGTATAATAAAGATACGAAAATACAAAATGAAACATAAAAATGAAATATAGTATAAATTTAATTTCGTGAGATTAATGAAACAAATCAATTTATAATTCATATATACTTTGTTGATAGTGGGATTCGTCACACAAATTTATTCCGACATTTTTTATATATTAATTTTTGTGATAAGACATAAGAATGAGAAACCTAAACCTAGTTTGAACGCATATTGTTGAAATTTCATGTTGGTGTCTTTGCTTTATTAAAAACACCTAAAAATCAACTTATTTGCGTGTTTGAAGAGAATTGAAGTTGAGGTTGACTGACTTTACTTTTTATCTTTTCCTCTATCCTTGTCATTTTTTTAGGTAGAAATATTTGCATTTTTTATTCATGAATGGTTAAAAAACGTATAATAAAATAATAATTGATGCAACACTTAATATTTGATTTGTCGTGATAATCTTTGCTAAGGTTAGTTGTTCTCCTTTTGATTTATTTCAATTTCAAATTTTAAAAATAAATCTTATTGTGCCATAAATACCGATCCAATCCAAATAAATAAGGGTATCTTGAATCTGACTGATTAATCCAGGTTGACATCTTTATTGTAACGGAAACAAAATATAGAGCGAATGATCATATAACCGACCAGGTATATGATTGAGCCTTCATTTGTAAGATAAAAAGTTGGAAAAATTGTAAAAGAAAAATCTCAATTAAGCAATAAATATACACATATAACTTGATCGATCAGAACTAAACATGCTCTGTCCCCCGAATTTGAATCACTCTTATTTTCTCTCATTTCAATTAGTTGTTTGACCAAAGTTTACACGTCAACAAATTTTACATATGTTTCACAATTCTTTGATATCCAATTCATGAATGGGGGCCAATCTTAAATGTGCTCATGGAGTGAAGATTAAGGTGTAAAAAGAGTTGATTTGGATGAAGAATATAAAATTCTATTTGCAGAAGAAAGGCACTTTACATAGAATTAATGAATTAATAAATCCTCCACTGAGAATAAAAAAAGAAATAAAAAAGAGAAGCAATATTAGGAAAGAGCAGCAAGTCAGCACTCTGCAACAAAACATAGTCCTCTTTTTTCCACCCTCCAAATGATCTTTAAATATAAAATAAATAAAAAAGCCAACTGCTTTCCCGAAACCGACGATGGATTATGTGGTTTTTGCCAAATTTTTAAAGAATTTCAAACTATTTTAATCTCTTCACCAAATGGAAGGGTCCCATTATTTGAGGAATCCAAATTGCAAACCCCTTCTTGCATTACTATATCTCTTCTTGCCTCAATGCTCGCACCTCCTTTTCTTTTCTTTTTTTCTTTTTATTTTTTATTTTTCCAATCTCTATTATACTTAAAGTTTTGGGCTTTGTGTGTGTGTGTGCTCCTCTTTTCTCATCTCCATTGGTAGGGTTTAGCAATTTGCAGTCTCATGGAACTCCTCGGAGTTGAATTTTTGTGAGTTTTTTCTTTTAACGCCTAATTCTTGATGGGACTTGTTTTGCCTGTTTAGGTTAATGTTGGTTTTTGCATGTAATTAATTACTGTATTCTTTTGTATATATTTTTCAATTTGTGTGGGAGTATGTGGGCTTAAATGTATGTCCTGTTTTGGTTGTTTATCTGTGTGGTTTGATTGATTTCTTTCATAGTTTTGGACTATTTTAATGATGTTTTTATAAAGTTGGCATTTTTAGTGTAGATCACTCATGGATTGTGTGATATTATGCTTGTTTTTCTGTATAATAGTATGAAGAAATTTTTATTTTCATTTATCAGATAATGGGATGTTACTCTTTGTTCTCCTTATTTGTTTTAGAATATTTGGATTATAAATTATGTATTTGGTGATATTTTTTCTTGATTTGTTGCCTTTCAATTGTTAAAAATTCCAACTCGATTCTGATGTTGAAGCTGAATATATACATGTTTTTTTCATTATAGTAGTTATGCTCTCTCTCTCTCTCTCTCTCTCTCTATATATATATATATATATATATATATATATATACTTATATGGGATCATTTTCTGTGTCTGATTCTTTTATTTCTATATCATCACACTTAGATGAAGATTCAGAGGATTTGGGGCTTTTCTAGGAGTTAAACCGATGCCTGGAGGAAGCGATATAGCTAACGAAAAAGAGGAAGATTTTGACAAACTAACTATGTTTCACTCCTGTTTTAGTGAGAGTGATTGGTGCAATCTGGATACTCCATCCCTTAAACGGATTAGGATGTCCGAAAACGGTGAGGGATCAGACGAGAGTGGATCTAATCCGTCTGATGGTTTGTCCAGTGACGAACCCCAGGATGCAGATTATTCGCAAATTTCATCTCTAAGCTATGAGTTAGAGTCTCTAATCTTTGCTAGGTTCCCAAGATCAGAGTATTGGAAGCTATGCTTTGTGAACAAGAGATGTTTGGCTCTTGTAAAAAGTGGGGAGATTTACATGATTCGAAAGGAGATTGGATTCAAAGAGCCTTCGGTTTTCATGTTTGCAAGTGGGGAGAGTAGTTGGTGGGCATTTGATCGCGAGTTCAAGTCTCGTTGGAAGCTTCCCGTTTTGCCCTCCGACCCATGTTTCGCTTCTGGTGATAAGGAATCGCTCTGTGCCGGCACTCACCTACTCGTTTCGGGCAAAGAGATCGATGGTTTGGTCATTTGGAGATACGAATTGGCTGAGAACAAATGGTTCAAGGGTCCATCCATGATCAACCCTAGATGCTTGTTCGCATCTGCAACGTGTGGGGACCACGCCTATGTGGCTGGCGGGATGGGGGCGGTGTCGAGGGACGAAGTCTACGACTCAGCCGAGAAGTACAATGCGGAGAGTGGGTTGTGGGAGCCGCTCCCGAGGATGAAGAAGAAGAGGAGACTATGCTCGGGATTTTACATGGACGACAAGTTTTACGTTATCGGGGGTAGGAACGAGGATGGAGAGCTAACGTGTGGGGAATTCTTCGACGAGACGAGGAACAGATGGGAATTAATACCGGATATGCTAAAAGATGATCCTGTCCAGTCGTCCCACTCGCCTCCTCTTCTTGCCGTCGTGAGCAACGAGCTGTACTCGCTTGAGGCCTCTTCGAACCAGGTGAAGGTGTACTTGAAGGAGACGAATACGTGGAAACAGTTGGGGCGGGTCCCGGTGAGGGCCGATTGTAACAGAGGTTGGGGCGTCGCGTTCAAGTCGCTCGGAAACGAGCTTCTGGTTATAGGAGCATCGGCTGATTCTTGTGCCGGGAATTACATGGCTATATACACGTGCTGCCCCGATTCTGAGACGGGCACGCTCAACTGGAAACCACTCGATGGGGGTCGAAATCGTCTTAGCCACTTCATCTTGAATTGCTCTGTCATGGTGGCTTGAAAATCTTGCAATTATACTTTGTTCTGTCAAATTTTCTTTACTATTGAATCTTGTCTTTTTATCCTCTACACTGGGTTGTAATCACTTGTTATTATTGATCTGTTTTCTTTGCTAAAATACTGCATTTATTACATAAAGACAATTGAAACATCAATGAACAAACAGAGCAACAAATTCATTCATATCTGAACAAGAACTCGATGCCACGAGGTGTTAAGTATCCCTCGTAAGTTCCAGATTACGTCGACGTTTTCAGGCTGGATATTTCCAGTTAAATCGACCTGGAAGTTATGCAACGAACACGTAGTTAACGAGGAGAAAGAAAAGTTAAAAATGAACATGATTGCGTTATGGAAAACTTACGGCTTTAGCAACGATCTCGGTGGTCTCTGCTACGTTGGCTTCGACCTCAAAAAGCACCCATGCCCACTTGTCGCTGTTTTCATCATCAGAGACGTATTGAATGCCGGGTTTCTGAGTTCTAGAAGCTTCTATCCACGTCTTGCCACCATCTATCGACACGTCTACTCTCTCTATGCCTCGCCCACCTCCTGAGACTGTGTAGCCCTTGATACTAATCTGATAATCGACACCAAGTTTAGCTTATAATGAGTAGAAATATAACACGCTGTTTACATCATATATACTACCTTTCCAGGCTTTATAGAGTTCACATCTTCCAGAGAACAGATTGCACTCTGCATTGTCAAGAATCACTTATGAATCATCATATTTGGAGCAATTTTGGAAGAGAATATGATGATTGCAAAGATTGGTTACAACCTGAATTGGGAAATCCATTTGAGGCCTTCTCGTGGACCAGTCGATGTTGTCCCAGTCGATTGAAGGTGGAAACATTTTGTAATCCTTTTGCATGAAGAATCCCTAAAGAGAATCCAATGTCATAAAAAGCAAGGATTTTTATTCATAGATAGCTTTTTACCTGGCATTCTTGTGCAATGATGTTGATAGAATCGAGCCATTTAACGGAACGAGCACCAATAACACCTGGGACGATCACACGCAGTGGATAACCGTGATCCCTGTTAAGAGCCTTTGCATATCAAATCCAAACACTAGGATTAGATACACAAGCATTATATATTAGAAATCATATATATCACAACAGTTAATACCTCTCCATTCATCTCATAAGCTAGTAAGACATCAGACTCAGGGTTTGTGGCCTGAATTAATGGGATTGATGCTTTATAAGGGCCTCCATTCTCTTCCTGTAACAACGGTGACACTTGTGATCGAGAATGATGACATGGCGAGGAGCAAAAGGCGCGAGGAGTGATTTACCTTACACCTGTCGATGCTCACAAATTCAACGTGTTTTCCTCCGAGTGTTGATGTATGTGAGAACTTGGGAATTCCGATCAGTTCAAGAACATCGGCCAATTTTGCCCCACCCCAAACAGCTGCAACGAGATGTGAAATTATACGAATGTCGACTAACCATGAAATTGGAGCAAGACACAACTGATGATGAAATTCATGCAAATGAATCGATATATTTCAAAATATCATAAAACTAACCATTTCCAATGGCTGCAATATCCCATCCAACTCCTCTCACTTTTCGAATTTTGCTCATGGCAGTCCTCCTATTTCCAGCACACTGCATATAAGGCAATTTAGCTAAAAATTCAGCAAAAAACACTAATTATAAGCCTCAAAATTACTTCTTTCTTCACTTCAACCAACTTAGTAATTATATATATATCAATATTCGTAGACTTCACAAAGCGAAAACGAACCTGTAGTGTGGCGGTGACAGTATATTTCGGAAGCTTCCTATGATTCATAAAACAACGAAAATCGCTTACTCAATCGAAAATTGTCAAAAATAAGGTATAGATAATACAGAATATTGTCCACTCACAGAATGTCTTTCATGTAAAGCTCTTTAGGATTTCCTACTAAACCCCCCATAGAAACACTATATCTGTCACACAACAATCAATCAATCAATCAAACATTTGACAATGATGAAGATATCTGTAATAAAACATCAAGAAACGACATCGTACTTTTGGATATCGTCAACAATGGGAACAGGGCCATGGTTTCTCTTATAGAAAAACTCAACTGGTGTTACATATGATGAAACTAATGATGAACGATGTGGCTCTGCATTGAACGGCTCCTAAATCACGAATATTCATTTATCATCAATAAAGATTCATTCTTGATTGATACCCATTAATCCATGTTTTCACGACGTGTATAAAATGACATCACCACAAACCTTAGAATTTACGAGAAGAGCCCGGTGGCGAGGAGGTTCGTCGGAATAATCCAACGGCGCCCTTAATCCCGGCATTTTCCAATCTCAAAAAATAAAATAAAAATTTGAAAGAACAAAATTAATTGTGGAGGAAAGGCGAAAGCTTTTGTCTGAAAATGTTATTTATGGTGATAAAGTTGGCTGTGAATTGTGAGATGGATTTATACAGTTAAAGTAGTTGTTGTTTGTTTGTGTTTTAGAGAGAGAGAGAGATCTATCTGTATAAGTTAAATTGGAATCTACTTAGATTCAGACACGACACACCTAATTTGCACTACAAATTAAATTTCATTTTTTTTTAATTTGTTTCTACACATTAATTATACTTTTCATTTATTTTCAAGCTTTATTTTATAAGATACTCACAGATATTGATCCGTATGATGAAGCTTAGTTTAAAAGATTCTAATATAAATAAACTCATTTCAAATTAATAATAAGATGCAATGAATTGAGTGGGGCTTCATCTCATAGAATTTGGTATGTTGAGATAAATTTTTTCTTTTCTCTTTATTATATTATATTAAAATTCCATATAATGACTAGGTTTTCATTAGTTATGTATATATATAATAGAATTTCATTAATCAAATGATGTGAAAGCATTAAAAATGAGTATTAGTGGTGGCACACAAATGAGGAGCTGATTGTATGATGCATGTTTGGTAATTGTCCACATGTAGATCCATTATAAATTTCGCAAAACATGTTAGATTATTTTAATACAAATTTATTTAAATAAATATTAATGTGAGGTTCGTAAATCATTCATTTATAAAAGAGAATCATATTCCTTAAAAAACTTATAATATTAAGATTTGAACTTGTTTAGAAAAGGGAAATATTTGACATAAAATAAAAGGAGGGTAGTTGTGTAAATGCAATAGAGAAGGAGGGGTAAAATGGGAAAAAGGATTTGGAAGCAGTTCTCCATATTTACCCGTCAAAAACTGCCCTAGTATCGTATCGCATTGCCAAACATCAATCAGTCAACCCCCTCTGCAACAATCCTGCAAAATGTAAATCTTTTCTCAATCATCATCAACTCTCTCTAATCTTCTTTATGCATAAACAATCTTAATTTCATCAACATTCGTTTCGATTCTTCTTCTCAATGCCTTAAGTTTTTTTATTTTATGTAATTTGTAAGTATATATTGTAAATTAGGAGTAGAAGGCATTCTGTGAATCGACCTCCCACGCCGGACCTTCGCGACGACGATGAAGACGACGACGGTCAAGAGAAGGAGTCCACGCTTCTCGAAATTGTCAATATTAAGGTCTCTCTCTCTCTCTCTCTGGATTTTGGTTGGTTGAAATTTGAAATAATGAATTGGTAGCTTGATTAATCTTCTGATTCCAGTTGATCGAGAGTGGAGAGAAGGAGCGATTGATGGAATTGGTGAGGGAGAGGCTGGTGGAGTGTGGGTGGAAAGATGAAATGCGAGCTCTGTGCAGGTATCTCTCTCCTGTTACTGATAATCCCTAATTAGCATTGAGGAAAATGTAATTTCTTTCGCTGAAATTGGATTGCTACTGATTAGTATGTGTTGTAAAGTTGAGCGATGGAGTTTAGATCACTGTGTTTTTTACAAGCTTTGTTGAATTCAGTGATTTTGGTGTTAACTGAATTGAGTGTGTTTGTTGGCTTTCATGCTTTAATGTGTTCTTGTGTTCTCGGTTGAGATTTTATTGGTATTTCGAAACCCGGTGCCCCCAAGAATAGTCTTTCCTGCATTGGTTTCAAAAAAGAGCTCCGATTTATGAATCGCTATGGGCCAGTGAGATACCGAGTTCTATCTCTTGTTTGAATTTGGACATTTTCTTTGACAATGTTAGACATATAAGCTAGGGAGCCCCAACTTAACCCAAAACCATGGTCAAAGTATATGTGTGTTAAAACCCATGTCTCTGCAGTCGTGTTTTCTAATGTGCGTTAAATGTTCACTATGATATGCTGTATCTTATCGGCTGATAGAGAAACATCATTTTCCTACATTTGCTCCAAATCACTTGTGTTTTTACATGTTCATTAACGTAAGCTGTGTGTTATCACTATTAGAGAAATATTCTTCTTCCCTTGCACACACATTGTTTCTGAGGCTGAAATTCTAATTCAATGTTATAATTTTTAGGGCATTTGTAAAGAAGAATGGGAGGGATAACGTCACGGTTGATGATCTTGTTCGTGCAATTACCCCAAAAGGCAGAGGTAGCAAATGCAGTATTACAGTTCTTAGACAATCTTTTATACTTGTCCAAACGGGCCTTTCACTGGATATATGTTCTATAATATGCTGATTTCATCTTATATCTCATCCCCCCCCCCCCCCCTCTCTGAGTGGCTTCTTTACCAATATTTTCCTTTATAACATAAATTAAATTGGAGAACACTGCAGTTATTCAATATGATGTTGATCTAAAACTTGAAATTCTTGACTCTCATCCAATTATTTGCTCTACAACCATCACTAAGAACTTGTTTAACTTGTAGACTCGATGAAGTTTGTTTGTTTCTCGTCATTCCCATCTACTTTTTTTTCTTTAGAATCTTTATCGTGTTTTCTTTTGGTGACCCGTTTCTTGAATAATGCAGCTTCGATACCAGATTCTGTGAAAGCTGAGCTTCTGCAGAAGATCCGAACCTTTCTTGTTTCAGTTGCCCATTGATACATCACACATCTTTCAAATGATGACCATAGTGAAACATGTGCACATCATTTTCCAGTTAAGATAGTTATTAGGGATAGAAAAGTTTTATCCTTTTGCTTCTCATTCTGCTTGCTTGGAATTTTATGTAACTTTATGCACAAATGTTGTAATATATATTTTTGTTTGCAGCAAAGTATATTTCGTACCACTTTATGTATACAAATTCAGACAGCTTTTCACCAATCAATGATTCAATAGTCCCTAAATTAGTTAGCATTACTATTAACACATCCACATTGAGCGCAAGAATTATATACACACAAATCACATAAGATATGTGTTAAATGATAGCCCCAATTTACATTTTCTTTTATGTATTAAAAAAATGGTTCATTCAATTGTATAATTTCAATGAGAAGTTTACCAAATAAAAATAAATTAAAATCAAATAACAAGGTTTAATAATTTATAACTTATGGGACCAAAGTGAGGATTTAACAGAACAATTGACGGACACGTAATGTAGTCATTAGATCTCAACAGAGTGGTACTAAACCGATAGAGTTTATGGTCAAATAGAGTATACTTATGTTTAATAGCTTATTTAATTCTATAATATATACTGGTCGAGCTTAAGTAAAAAGACAATCTTGCTTATATAAGCCTAGTTGACCTAAATGATCATAAAACCCCATATAATATATAGTACTCTTTGATGACTAGAATGAACAAACATAATACCTAGCAAATGGAATATGACACAAGAAAAACACTCAGGCAATCCCATATTTTACACTACTTTTTGATGGATTTATATATTTTGATTTTTAATAGCGTGGGAATGGCAGTTAAGTGCCTCAACATTTTCCAAACAAACATTTAATTATCAAATTGATTGGAAATTTGGAATATAAAACCATAAGAACAAACTGCAGCATGAGAAATACAAGAGGTCATATTACAACTTGGCTCAACAGCCCTTCATACAAGTTACTTGTCTGTAAGAAACGCAACCAAACACAGTGAAGCTCGTAGCATCTCTTCACAAAAACACCGAATTTTGTTTTTTTTTTTTTTTTTTTGGGTTTTAAATACAACTACAAACAAGGCAATTCAATTCTACTGTCAAGAATAACTCACAAGCTTGCGCTCCGTGGAAAATCTGTGGAAATCACACGAGATATGCTCCACCAAAACTACAGCATACAAATTGTTTATGCTGAGCTGGGAGTAATGTCAGCAACAACAATTCACACACCAGCTTGCTCACACAGATCCATCAAGTCCAAGGTCTACAGTTCCACAAGAAATCGAGATCATCAGCTCCCAAGAAAAAAAGATGATGAAATTTTCGAGATTGAAACTAACCTCAGGTATAGATAGCTCAAGACGAAACTTAGGACCATCGTAGTGATGCAAGACTGGCCTGAAAGCATCTTCCTCAAGAGGCTTGCAAATTTTCCTAACACGAATCCTTACCTAATTGAAAACAATTTATGACTTCGGTCAACAACCAAAGCAACATAAAACACAATCAAAGTACGTAAAACTTAAAGGATGTTTACCTGAGCAGGGAACCTCGATTCGCCTTTGCACTTTTTATCTTCCCAAGCCGTAGGATCGATGTTGGAACCCCCAAAACATGCTGCCTGTGCTTGCAAATCGAAATGGAGTATTTAAATGGACTCGATGTGCCATGAGAGAGTATTTACACTGACTTGTAAAAACTGCGACATACCTCAAAAATACCATGCAGCTGGTGCGTAGTGTAGTTATAGAGAAACAAAGGCAGACCAGGTGTTATTGCCCTCACAGAATCTCTATATCTTGGTGGCAATCCTACAAAAAAAATGCATAGTGATTTGTATCAATAGTGACAAAATACACACATAAGAAGTTTTCGGATTTTAAGTGCAATTATTGAGAATTTGATATGAACGAAAATAAACGAACAACGATTTATGCACTCGGTTCGTCAAGAATGAGTACGTTTGGGGCACTACCAAACCAGAAAAATATACTAATTTCCGTGTGTCAACAAATAAAATGAATCAAGGGTTATTTATACCCAAAACTGGGCCGTAGCCCTAAAAGCCCATTTTTCTCAAAAAAGGCCCAAAAATTTTTCAAACGTGCTCATGGGACGTGAAATAAACGATCAGGCTCCATATCCCAACAAGAAATTGCTAGAATCATCACAAGCAAACAACTACAACTACACATAATAAGATATGCTTCTTACCAAAGAGCTGTCTCTTCAAATCCTCCTGCATAGTGTCATTGTTACAGACGAATATATATCCACCAAGAACCTCGTTTCTTGGGAGCATCTCGGCAGCAGGCAACGTCTTAAACCTTTTGTCGACTGCGCTGGTGTTGTCCTCCTTGTTGATAGTATTGAAGTTGTTATTGTTGGCCTCCTTGCTGTATTTGTTCCCAGCAATGTTTCCCATGGTGTTGACAGTTGGATTCTGATAAACTGCATTCGTATTGTAAACACCTTTCCTTAGGGAGTTTCTTCTTACATTGTCGTTCAGCTTCGTGTCCAAGTTTAGCATGTTGAAGTTAAAGCTCTCGAATTTATTGTCTTCCTGATATCCGAAATTATCCATGGATCTCACTTCGGTAGAACCCTTTGAGAGATCAAGGTTGATTCTTTGCTCGACCTTCGACCTCGTGTGCTCAGCCAATTTCGATGCAGCCACAAACCATTTGTGATCTTCAGACAGTTTTGACTGTCCTCGGAGCTCATCACCGAGCTGCCAAAAGCTGTGAATATTCTCCATGCTGCAAAACCTATAAACAAATGCGTACATTTTAACAAGGGTGATGCATTTATCTACAAGTCTCTTAGTAGTGTCAGAGAAGCTAGGTGTGTTCAAGAAAAATCTAGATTAGAGAGTTTCTATGTAAAGTCTAGAGAAGTCTTAAGAAATGATGGGTAGAGAATTCTAGATTCATATGAGAGATCCTCCTACAGGGCTCTTGGGAATCATTTGTAAAACAAGCCAAAAACAATTGAGCTAGTATAACTAAAGCTTTCGGAGAGAATTGCTCCACCCTAAAATTGGCCTATAAATTCCACACACTATACCTAATAAAATATTAAATTCTCTTCTACATCACTCCTCTCAAATCACTCACTACATACAAAACATCTGTAAACACTACGAAATATTATCACATATCTCATCCAAAAGAACCCAGATCGGTTGACACTGGCAATGCTAGTAAGTGAACTAAAAATGTCATTCAAGATCCAAAAGATTGATGTCTTAATAGAGTAGATCCAACAAGTAGCACAATTAATATTTACAACTAATAACTCAAAAAAATAAAAAGAAAAAAAGAGAAAACATATAAAATGTATTTTTAAACTTAACTCAGAATTCAAAAAATAAAATAATGAAAAAGAGAGAATATATTTTTATGCCTACCTAAAAATTCAAGATGCATAGTTGATAGTTCAAATATTACATTTAGTTTGCTAACTAAAACCATTTCACTGAAAACTAAACAAGTTTCTTGTACTATTATACATGAGGAATTGCAAACCAAGAACTCTAGTATATAACAAATGTTTATTTTTCAAACTCCAAAAACTCAGAAAAGAAACTAAAGCTTAAAACTTCACACACCTACATTTAATATAAAAATAGCATAAAACAATAATACAAATCAAAGTAAAAGCAACAGATTGACGAGCTTCCAAAGATCGATTCATATAACACTAACTCTGTTTAAAAGAATAGTTCAAGCATGAAATTTTAAAATTCATTGGTAGCTTAATCAGATTTGACGGCCAACAAATTCATAAAATGCCGATCTAAAAATATATCAAATTAAACAACGACACTAAAATGCATAAGCCATGAGTGATAATAAATTTAGCATTTGGTTATTGAATAAATTTAGCATTTGCCACTCACCAATCAACAAAGATCCAATAAGCTTGAAATGGATTAGATTCAACAGATCAGCAAAAATTAAGTTTATTGAACCCTAGATTTTGGGATCAAAAGCTCAAACTAGAGCTAGAGTGAGAAAGTTCCTACCTTTATTCTTCGCCTATGAATATGCTGAAGATGCCTATGGCAGAAATATCTTCTGCAGAAATGTCCTTATACTTCTATTTATTTACAATTTGCAACTTATTTTGGAAGGCTAGGACTTAGTTATGTTTTTCATTTTATTCTTTTCACAATTAATAATATTAACTTAAGAAAGTAAATTCTGAATTTTGAAATTATTTGTAGGAAATATCTTTTATAATTCTTTATTTTGGGTTTAATTGCTCTTTAGATCTCAATCTTTCAAAAAATTAGTTAATCTATCATGTGTCCAAATTTTGAGGGAGCATAGATTTGTCAAAAAATAATCTGAATTTTTTTTACAGATTTTTTAAATTAGACTCTGGTATTTTTATATAAATATAAACATTAAAGATATTTAAAATTTGATAAATTAATTAATTTAGCTAAAAAAAACTAAAGCTATTTAGATCTTTTATAAAAAAAAAAAAAAAGTAATAAAATCTGAATATAATATAATAATTGTTACAAACTAAGTTTGAAAATTGTTTAATAGATTTGAAATTATTAGAAAAGTACTTGATTAAAAATTTAAAATATTCAAGGACTAAGTTCAAAAAATAAAAACCATAAGAACCCAATAAATTTGAGTTTAAAAAAACATTATTATTATTGACAAATTTTACCAAACACACACTTTTACACACATAAAATAAATATGAAATTCAATGTTTGATTCGTTATGAAGCCAATTTCAATTCAAATTACAAGTTTACTAGTGAGTTTTGTTGTAATCCTTTTTTTAACAACATGAATTACTGTTGATTTGTATTGAAAGGTTTTATAAAAGTTAATTGACAAATTATTATGATGAGTGACATGTAGATTTGTTTCATGTCCCTTCACAAATATATTTTATTTAAATATAAGCCTCAGCTTTATTGTGGTCTAATTTGTAGCTGAGGGGTCTGACCAGTTTTTGACAAGTGGAGGTTCCATCTTATTCACAAACCAACATTTAATTGATTTTCCAACTCCCATTTTTCTCCACTATCATTATTATTTATGAGATCCTTGTGGTATAGTACAATAGTAATTTAATTATCGATCAACAATATCGTTAAATACATTTCAATTTAATTATCGATCAAAGTTATTTTACAGAAATAAAAAGTTTAACACACACATATATATATAACTATTCCATCCCTTTCAAATTAACTTTTATTTTAAAAAATAATTTTGTATCAATTTATCTGTCACTTTTTTATTAAAATTATAAATAGATGCTAATGACGTTTTTTTCATCTTTATATTGTGTGTGCGCTCATTGGTTATACATATTAAATGTTAGGTAATATAGTAATGTTATGTCAATAATTATACCTATTAAATGTTTAATAAGCATAATCAATGCATTTCATTAAATAAAAGTCTAATACAAAAATAAGATAGGAGCAAAGTTGAAAAAAAAAATCACTAATTATTAGTAGTAATAAAAAAAGTACAATGAAAATGGCATGGTGGAAGTAAATTCTATTAGAAATTCATTAAGTATCAAATCTTAATCTATATTTATCTCCTCATAATAAATTGAAAGTATAATATAAAACGGGGCAGTTGGGACAAATTCTCTAAGCTCTCTAGTCTACATCCATTGTTCCTTGTTTGGTGGCAATAGAATAATTATAGGCATCAAAGTTTATTACTTTTTCCCCTTTTTATGCCAAGAGTAGTTGTGATGTTTCCTAGTTTGAAGACAAGACAATGTTTTCTTAAATAAAACATCACTTGACACCACGTTCACTATACATTTTTTATGAATATATTTTAGTTATAGTTTGGAGTAGAAATATTACTTGGATAAATACCCAGTGGGCTGAATGTTGGCCCAATTGGGAATTCCCTCGAGATGGGCAAGTTTGGTCCACTCATGATTCTTCCATTCTTTTTTTGTGACTTACGTTTGATTTATTTGTTTGGGGTGATTGGAAAAATATATAATGGTGATCTAATGAAGACCTTTTCTTTAGCAAAAAATATTTGAGGAGGGCCCAATGTCCCTGCTTAGGCCTGCCTTGCGTTGGGTTATTGGTGTTGTTTAGTAGAATTATTATCCATTATTGATCTAAGTAAATGAATCGGAATTATGTTGTATGCTGGATCAGTCCTCACATGAGATGTTGGAAAGATTTAACATTTAACTATTGTGAGGAGAACAATTCAATCACCAAATAATGTGGAAATAAGAGACCATGTATGTATGTATTGTTATTTCATTTCTTCTACCAAGATAACAAGACAAGGAAACAGCGATTAAAAACACAGATTTAAACTAAACCACTATAATACATATCAAGTATAATTTCACATCCAAATACAGAAATATAGAACCTGAATATTAGTCAAGATCATCACTAGCATAATTCAGAAATCTTCATCCAATTTGAACACATGACCATCTCCATTTCCATTCAAGCTCGACATCACCGACGCCTTCTGATACTCCCCAACCCTCTTCTCGAAGAAGTTGGTCTTCCCTTGCAAGCTTATCAACTCCATCCAATCGAACGGATTTGGCACATTGTAGAGTTTCCCATAGCCCAAAGCATTGAGCAATCTATCCGCCACAAACTCAATGTATTGGCTCATCAAATCCCCGTTCATCCCCACCAACGCACAAGGCAGAGCATCGCAGACAAACTCCCTCTCTATCTCCACTGCATCCGACACTAATTTCTTCACTTTCTCCTCACTCAGCTTCATCTTCAACAAACTGTAAAGCAAGCAAGCGAAATCGCAGTGCAAACCCTCGTCTCTCGAGATCAACTCATTAGAGAAAGTCAATCCCGGCATTAACCCGCGCTTCTTCAACCAAAATATCGCGCAGAAGCTTCCAGAGAAGAATATCCCCTCAACACAGGCGAAAGCAATCAAACGCTCGGCAAAGGTCTCCGAGCCGTCGATCCAGCTCAGAGCCCATTCAGCCTTCTTCTGCACGCAGGGAACGGTCTCCATGGCTCGGAAGAGTCGGCTCTTCTCGTCGGAGTCCTTGATGTAGGATTCAAGGAGAAGGCTGTACATCTCGGAGTGAATGTTTTCGATGGCGATTTGGAAGCCGTAGAAGGCACGGGCCTCGGAGATCTGGACCTCCTTCATGAACCGCCCGGCGAGATTCTCCAAAACGATGCCGTCTGAGGCGGCGAAGAAGGCGAGAACGTGTTTGATGAAATGCTGCTCGTCGGGAGTGAGGGCTTCCCAGTGGCGGGTGTCCTGCGACAAATCGACCTCCTCGGCAGTCCAGAAGGAGGCTTCGGCTTTCTTGTACATCTCCCAGACTTGAGGGTACTGAATCGGAAACATGCAGAAGCGGTCGGGGTTGGCGGCGAGGAGCGGCTCTTCCGGAATTGACGGCATTTTTGGAGAATTCAGAGAATCTTTCAGTAGGGTTTTGAAATTGAGGAAGATGAGAGAGAGTGTGTGTTTCTTGGGATATGAAATAGGGAGATTGGGTGGCGGTATAAATAAGAGTGGGAATTGGGGGAAAAAATTAGGGCGCGGGAATTTGAAATATTTTGGGGGAAGCTTGCGAGGGACGTTTGGAGCGCCATTTATTATTGCATTCTGGAGTTAGGTTAATGCAATTAATTAATTATCTTTTACTTACTAAAGTTGTAATCTAATAAATATTCAGATATTATACACTTCTAAAATATCACAGTGCAATAGATTATTCTGATTGAAGTTCAAATGAGCAAATATGATCTAAGAAAAGTGATTTTATGTAAATTATTATTTATTTATGTGAGGAAAGATAAAAAAGAGTTGAAAATTAGAATTTGGAGAATGTTTGAATAAAACTTGCGAGGGAAGCTGAAGTTAAAGCATATGGTTGAAACTTGAATGGCGCCCCCAATGCATTTCGTTTGAATTCAAACCCTAATCTTATCTTATTTATCATCCTGCCACGTGTCAGTTTAAAAGTTTTAGAGAAAAAATATATATTTGAGACATCTTATTTTTGTTTAGATATTTTCAGATAAGACAAGGCTTTCTGTCACACACTGTAAAAACAAATGTATTTGAATGATACTCTGACTCCTAAAAAATCTAGCTATCATTAGTATAATATTTAAAAATAAATATTCTTCCACAATAACAACAAAAATATGTTGACAAAACATTCATAACTAAAAAAATTTCTAATACATCACATCATTTTTCCTGACAAAATACCAACGTCTTTTCTTCTCAATACGTTTTCTATTCGCGTTATCAAGAAATCGTGTTTTGCACAATAACAAAAATGTGTTGACAAAACACTAATTGGCGTGATTAATACCGATTGTTGTGGGTGCTCTCATAACATTTTTCCCGACAAAATACCAACGTACTTCCATTCTCGACATTCATTCTCAACACGTTTTTGAGAAATCGTGTTCCCCACAAAAGCCGAAAATACTGCAAGCATAGTGCGGTTTTGGTCCATTGTTTTGGCTGTACAATATTTGAGTAATTACTAATTAGGCTGTACCAGTGATCAGGTCATCTTCATTTACAGTATAATCTTCTTCATCTTCTGCAATCATCCACGGTTGCTTGGGACCCTTGCAACAAAATAACAGAAAAGGAATGCTCATTAAAGTGAAAAAAAGATAATACAACTTTCAACCGCTTACTATATGTCTATATCTTATTAGTCGAGAGCAACGCTTAGTTTAGTATCCTGGGACGTCCATTGTATTTTTCATAGTGGCTCCCACATTAATATGAGTTCAATACTACATAAGAATTTAGTTGAAGTATGACATTGTAGAATTTTACCTTGCCCTGCCGTATAATTCTAGGTGAACTCCCAGTCATGTCCACTACAGTAGATGGATCAGCAACTCTAGTGCCAGCAGCGACGACAAAATCAAGGCCCTAGATTAATTAGAACACAACAAAATGTAGTAAGTAAACATGTGAAGAAAATTATAAAAACATATTGAGAATTCACATTGTTCTGATAAATGAGGATGAAGGCAAGCATTAGTATGATCACAATCAGTAATCAGTTTGCTAGGAGTATTTACTATTTCTAGAAAATAAACAAAACAATCAGTACAGAATATAGTTCTAAATTGATTTATAGGATTAGCTATAAATATGATCCCGTACCATCAAAAGAAAACAATACATGAAAACAAGATTTTCTAGCATGTTTGCCAAAAATGAAATAAATATTTGTTCATGCAAATAAGAAAGATATTGAGAAAGAAGACAAGATAGATAAAGAAAAGCTTAAAATAGCGGTACCTCTGGTGCATATACATCAGCTATTATGACCGGATCTAATATCCATTCATTCACTTTCGGCGACTTTACACTGCAGCAGTAAAAACAATAATTTCCACTAGCATAAGTATAATTGGCCAGATGGTGACAGTAAATTTGATTCGACAAAATTTCCTTCAGTACACACAACCAATAATCGAAAGGACTGCAAATTTTAATACATCTTATATGTATACGCACACAGAAAAGATTAGTAAGGGTGATAAGAAGATAAAAGGACAAAGTAATGAATTTGGTAGAGTAAATCTAGTTTCACACCCTGAGTCTACCTTGTAGATATTAAAGGGGCATCCATCTTCTCCAATACAGCCTTGCACACAACATCATCTGGCATACGAACACCGACATTCTTTCTTGATGCATACTTGGAAGCTGTAGTTCCATATCGTATACATTGTTTTGGCAGTGCTTTACTGGCAGTCAGAATGAAGGTATACTGTTACAGAAAAGAAGTTTAGTTGCTTTTAAAGACCTTTCAATTGGAAGAGAAAAGAAACTAGTCAAGATCGAAAACATTTCAAGACTGTTGACAGTTTTCTAGTAGCAGAGCATACCCAGCCACACTTACCGGACCAGGCAGGCAATGCCTAACAGCTCGAAAAATGTTCGTAAGACCTTGTCCATTGCCGCGAGGAAATCCTGTAGTGTACGTATCAATGTCTTTGAAAGAGCGACACAAAATACTTAGAGGCTGCAAAGTGACAAACACATCAGCATGAATACGTGACCACATATTTGAACAAGCCGAATAAACTCAAACGGAAATAAGAAATTCTTAACCCAGATACTGAATCAGGTGATTTGTGAGGGACATGGAATATCAATTATGAAATGCAAAACGTAAATGGAACTTGCCTTTGAAGGTTCTATATCTTTTATTCTGGAAACAAATATAAACAATAGTCAGATGAAATAGGGAAATGAAAAAAGGTATATTCATTAACTTGACAGCTTGTTTGAGAAAAATCAACATAGCCTACCTACGCAGACGTTCAATAGCTGAGCTGTTTCTCAGGTCACAAACTATAGCATACCTATTACCAAACACAAACATGACCAGATGAGATTTTTCCAGATTTTATTCTTTTTGAACAGTCAAACCTCAAGTAGTAAGACAAACTCTTGAGCATGTCTACACAATGCAAAAATATAAATTCAAGAAAGTTTAACCAAGCACACTAAACTTCATTAAGAAAGCACTTTCATCCGATTTTGGGATTTCACCTTAAGAAGAAGACATAATATACCATTACATCCATTATGGTAAACAATTGCTAACTACTAACCAACTTGAGGTGTTCAATTCATTTCTCCTACCAGAAATTATAATGTGTAAAGCATAAGCACATGCTTTTACTCAACAACTTACACATAACGTACTACACCAATTCACAACCCTCAGCATTAAGACTCAGAGTTAATTCTTTGTCATCATTCTAACATCAAAAATACATGTCCAATTCATCATTGTGATACTTCCTGACATGCAGGATATGACTTCGGCATAAATTTCTTCATAAATATCAGGCAAATGCTGTTATCTTCACACCTAGAAATAATGGTGATCAGATTATAATCCACAGTAAATGGAGAAATGTAAGACCCGTAACCTTAGGGCATTTGTTTTAAGGATGACGACTGGCTAATAAGTTTCTTTGTGGTGTTCAAATCATGATAATCCCTAAAGAGCTAAAACCAAACCATATTCACAAAATTCAACAGATAAATAAGCAAAAAAAAAAAACCGACATACACAGTATCAGTTGGAATAACTCCAACAGCTCCTTCCTTCAAAAGCTCAACGATCGGGTCCAATTTCCAAGAGTCCGACCCGAATGGATCAACTTCAACGAACAACAACTCATCCTGGAAAAATTGAAGGGGTAGAAAACTCGCAAATTTGCCTATTTTAAGCTCGAAGGAGAGAGATTGACAGAATTAAACCTTGGTGAACCGAGGCGTGGAGTACTTTAGGCGTTTAGGGCTCCTCTTAACAACTGCTAAAGCAATAAAACGATGACAAATGGTTGAAGGAGGTTCAAAGGTTATGCGGCATGGTACTGGATTCAGCGACCGTCGGAACGAGAGCGGAGCCGCCGTGGCTCCGCCGTAACGTCTCATTTGCACCGCCATATTTTCAAATTAACTAGAACCAGAAGATAATCGTTACGTGGAGAGTATGAGACTTCTCTGGAAATTCTGTCAATTTAATTTTCATAATATGCTCTTTGGTATATTCTAGTGACCATTTTCATTTTTATTAATTGTTTCTATTTATAAAAATTGAAGATGTATTAATATTCTCTAGTGAAAATTTAATTTATGTTTTTTTTAATAAATCGGGATGTATATATAAACACTAAAAAAGAGAAAAACAAAGAAGCATAGCAAAGACATAGTACCCCAACACCTATGCACAAACATTACCCTGAAATGTCTAAACTTTAATCCATCTATAACTCTAATGTGAGTTTTTGTTTAATCTAAAAATAAAACCTAATGAAAATGAAAGTATTTTTCTTATATTTATTCATCTTGCATTCATTTAACTATTCCAATATTTATATTTGCTATTTAAACATCACAAAAACTCACCATATATCCGTTTTCACCAATTAACCTTTATTTTGTATTATGAAATGTGGATTAATCTGTCCTGTGGAGTGCTGGGTTTCCTCTATAAGCTAAAATGAATCAATTATATATATATGATTGTCTACTTCTTTGGCTTTTGTATCAAAAAAAAAAAAAAAAAGTTATGAAACTATTATATAAAAAAATAATTTTAAAAAAGGCAAAATTCGTCAAATTGGTTTCTTTAAGTAATTTTAAAAAAGAGAATGTCGCAAACTAAAGATTTACTATGATTTCTAGTTGAAATTCATCGTTTTCTCTCTGAGTGGAAAATAAAAATGTAAAGAAGATTTAAATATATCGAAGAAAGTTGATGGTTAGTTTAAATAAATGTTCATTAACTATTCAAGAACAAATATGGCTATAGGTGAGTGAAAGTGTATTAACTTGCAAGTTAATGGAGGACATTTCATAAGCCCTCCAGCAAAATTGAAACAGGGGTACACCAATACCTTCAAAACCATTGGTAAAGATTGATACAGTTATACATAATACACATAACTGATATGATAATCAACTAAGCTTTAAACAAGGAGTCTAGATTGAGCTTCATGAATTCCTCCTATCTTCCGATATTTCTCGCTTTTGAATGGCTCGAGGGACAAAAGCAAGACCACGAGTGTGACGACGCCCAAAACTAATCGATGAAGGAGAATCTCCAGTGCTTAGCTTCGAGACTGCTGAAACAAGGTTGTCAATGCTTTCTTCCTCGACCTGAATTGCAGTTGAGGGGTCGTCTTTCTCGTGCGATGTTTGTTTATGACGGGATTTCTGCCTCTGTTTTTTTGATGACTTGGCTTTTTTGAAGAACTCAAATGAAGAGGGGAATTTATGCTTGTCGACAAGATGCTGTTGTCGGTTCTTGTAGCTCTTCAGCTTCGCATCACACCCTTCAACAAGGCATTCATACTACAAAACATAACACATACAAGAAATATTGATTCTCAACTACGATGATATTAAAGTTTTGATGGTATACCAGAAGATACAAAATGCTGACTGAACAAAGAGTGGGAAGCAGGAATTTACCATAGCAAATCCACGTGCAACTTTTGCCTGAAAGAAAGAATCGTGAACTTCAGATACATGTATGCTGAGTAAGCGTGATGTTGGATATACACGTGAGCAGACTGAACAAGATGCCATGTGCCGTGCATTATAGTGATCTTCGAAGTCCTCCAAAGATTTAACGCGTGCTCCACAACCAACAATTGGGCAAAAGACTTCACTGATCAAAAACAGTTTTAAAGGTAAAAAGGATTAAATAACTTTGATAACATAAACAATACTCCCCAACATAAATCAATAAAATTAAAGAAAACGGAAAATGGTTTTAAGCAGTAAACTACATATGCATGAAAATTGCAGAATATATTGTTTGGATCAAATGATGATGTATGCCAAAATGCTAATCATGGAATTTAAAACAATGCCTAGAAAATAACAATATCCATGCATGATTATTGAATTTGATTATGCACCTAAACAGCACAAAGATGTTTGAAACAACATCAGATTTTAGATTATTATATGCTGCTTCTACATAAAAGAAAAACCATGTAAGTCCTTGCTCATACACCATTATTTTGCTACATTACAGCATTTGATAAATCAAGATGCTAAAAATCCTAAGCACTAGATAAACAATTAGTGTTGATACCTGCTTCCCCAATCTTCCATGCTTCGTATCTGCTGTTTTTCTTCTTCTGTCAAGTCCAATGCAACCTAGACAACAAATAATTTTATGATAATATAAATTGTCTAGAAATGTAGCCAGCAAGATATAAAAAGAAGCAACCATGTTTCATGGCTAGCTCAAACAGACAGTTTTTTTATCTAATACATTATTCTTCCACTTTATCCTTCTTCTAATCCCTTATTAACTTGAGGCCTTCTACTTTCCCAGCTTAGGCAACTGTAAACCTTTCCTTGCAAAATTGATGAAATACCATGTAGAGCAATTAGCCGAAAACAAATATTTTGTCAACCTCTTAAAGTTTATCAAAAAATTTCACTTCATCTTTCCAGAAAATAGCAGCAGTAGAGAGGTCAGCCCCAATATGTTTTCATAAACACCACAGAATTAAAACAACCATAAATTATCCTCAAACACCAGTACAATCCAATCCAATCCAATCAACTGCTTCAATAAACAAGACAAAAGTACATTTCAAACATTCAACATTATTATTAACAAAATCACTCACTCAATTCCAACCTGCAGTGGGAATCATCTAGCAATGTAATAGCAAGATATAGAAGAAGCAACCATTTCCATTGGCTAGCTTAAACAGACAGTCAATAATTACATGACATTTCTACTTCATCGATTTCTTAATCCCTGATAACTTAAACCTCCTCCTTCCCTAGGTTAGGCTACTTTCATCCTTTCTTTTTACTTTCAAAAATTGATGAAACAAAACAGATATTTTGTCCACCACTTGCTATATTAAATACACAATTGAAATTCAGTTCACAATCCTAAAAATAGCAGCAGCAAAGAGCTCATCTCAGACATTTTTCATTAAAGTTAGAGAATTTAAGCATCAATTCTCCTCAAACGCCATTCAAATCCAATCAACTGCTTCGATAAACTTAAGTAAAGCACAAAATAAACATTCAAAATCAGTCATTCAATTCCAAGCTCCACATCAAAATCTCCGGTGAATAAAAACTACATTTACGAATCATATAGCTACGAAATGAAACTAATTAAATCATATTCCACAAATACGAGTGTTATACCTGCTTAGCCAGCAGTTCTCTTTCAATGTTGCCAGCCTCAAAGAAGGGGGAATCCGATCCGAAACGTCGCCGTATCGGCTTCCAAAAGGGAAATTTCAATCCCGTCCCACTCTCTTCCACATCCATAGCCATTTCTCCACTTCTCTGTAATTTGAATTTCTGCGCTCTCCCCTCTTCACAGCAGATTTACTCTGGTCAGTTACTTGTGAATTTTTATTTATTTTTACAGAAATCATTGGGCCAATTAGCCCACTTCTAAATGGACAATTTGCTGTCTTAAGGAGTATGGGCTCCTTTATTGGGCTTCTCCATGTAACATTAGCTAATGGGCTTATAGTCCTACTGCCACTCATGCTCATTTTAAAATTAATTTAAATTCTTATTTATTATAATATAAAAGTTGAAACTCATTTCAATTTGTAACCGATTCATCATCTTACAAGAATTGATGACCACCACAAAAACTCATATTAAATTGTGTCATAAATATAATTTGGAATCCAATAATTCACAACCTAAATTAGATTTGTAAAAATCATATTTTTGATGTATTATCATGTTATGACTAGTATAAATAAATGGTGAATAAGCCTTTGTATATTTAGGCGCATGCAAATTGATGTTGCAACAAGGATCCTTCTCAATAATTTATGAACTTGTAGGATTTGACATGACAATTGTTTAATCAATTAGGGTTTGGACTTTGAAGAATGCTATACTCGTATATTGGATAAAATAATTGGATGAAGTCATCTTTAAGATATATACATTTATATATTTAGTTGTTTATTTTTATACAAAATCAAAGTAGATATAATATTCATGTATACACATACCCACCGACCATTGTGTATTTAATTTCATATGGAAGAACCATTACAAGAATATTAATTAACATTCTTTTACAAAAGAAGATTTTTGAGAGAGTCCCACTAACCACCATCTAAGTTAATTTTCATAAATTAAATTTTATTTTGTGGATTATGAATGGTAGATTAACTCATTTTATAATATTAAATTTATGGGACAATTTTAATAGAGTCAATCATATTCTTTTAAGTGCAATATTGCCACCTGGCTATATGTACATATAGATTATTAATTATTAAATAATATAATTGTAATTGGTGTTTGATTGAATTAAGGGTTAAATATTAATTTATATATTATCCAAGTGTGTCATCGGTTTATACATCAACTATCATCAAAGTTGACTTGTTCATTAGAACAATTTTTTAAGAGTGTTTCTTCTGCTTTCATGTTTTACAACGTTCTTCTTACTAGAGATTTATGACAACAACCTATTACGTTTATAATCTCTGATTATTTATTCAATATATAGTTCATTCTTGTAATTAATTTTATCAATATATTGCATATTTAATTTACTATCACATATTGTCAATTTGTGATGGTATACAAGATTCGAATATATAAAAGCATAGTAGCATATGTATTCAACTAATGTTTTTTTTTTTTTTAAAGTAAAATCTGCAAAATCCAAAAACAATTATGAGTTGAATCAAACCAATATACTCCGTTATTTTTCTAGGTTCTATCTATTCAAACACGGTCTGAAAAATTCTTTACACGATGAATTATATTAATTATTTCCACCCACTTATACGAAAATAGATATACAATACTTATATAGGTTAACTTGTTGACATCTTTTTTGTCATAAAATATTGCACAAAGTTGACATTGATGGCAAAAACAATGGCGTAGGAGCATGAACAAGAGACAAAATCTTGTATTCCTTCATGTGGAAATGGTATTAGATCAGGTTAGTTACCATGTCTTTCTCACTTGTCAATTTAAATAAAGTTTAATTGGTACGTAATTGTAAGAGGACGTGGCGTGTGACATTTACCTTCCCTTTCTTATTTTATATATATATATATATATATATATATATATATATATATGTAAGATGAAATGATGAATTTTATTATCTTATTAAAATAGACTTATACAATATTTCAATTCATATTGCAAAATAGATCATTTACCATATTGATCATGCTGTGATTTGTCATTTTCACATGTCTTTAATTAATGTATCAAGATATTACCTCCATATCAACTATTTTGATAAAATAATTAATGAGATTTAAATGTACATATGAAAAAAATGGAGGAAATTTTAAAGTTTAACTATATTAATTACCCCTTAATTTCAAAATAACTACAGTTTTAAAAAATAAAATTTTATGGGTTTCGATCAAAATAAGTCACTCACCATATTAATCATACTTTAAATTTTCATTTCCATATATGTATGTAATTAATAAATGAAGATATTGTTTACGTCAACTATCTTTATTTTAACTATAATGGACCATGGTAACACATATATGGAAAAGTGGAATTACGTAGATTTAATTTTTAACAATAAGTACTATTTATCATCTATTAATTTGCGTGAAAATTTTGTCTTTAATAAACCTATTTTGGTGGATGAATAAAGTATAAATTTATGAACAAGATAAAAAAAGAACATATTCTAGGGGACTATAAATAACTCAGTTGGTGTTTCAAGACTTAGATAAAAGAGCTTTATTAATTGAGAAATTAAGAATATATAAAGTTGATCGAGTCCTGCGAAGGTTCTATAACTATATATTAATTGCCGTTGGATTGTTCTGATGGATATCTTTATTGAAATCAACGGTTGCAAACTCTCCATTCAAAATTGAGCTTTCAAACAAGAATTGCTGGAGAAGAACGAGCAACATGGGTTGAAAACTTCAATAATTACTAGAAAACAGAGTAATTTGAATTTCCAATAATCTTCCCAGCATAAAACTACGATTAATTTTGTAAGACAAATCAACTCACAAATTCTAATAATCTTCATAGCATCACATATTTAATGTTATTAAAAGGGGAAAAAAACTGTTATATTGTTGAGTTTAGAAAACTCGTAATTTTTGTGCGTCGATTTAAGAACAATGTAAAAAATCATCGTTTCATAACCTCTATCTCATTTATGTATCACCATCAAATCAATGTAATTTTAATAGTTAATTTAAATTGATCAATAAAGCTAGCATTTTGACACTAATACACAAATAGGACACCAATGATGAAATTCATTGCTTCATTATTTTTAGGTTAAACTATTAAAAGAAAAGGCCACCTTTATTTTGACTTTGAACGTTAGAAAACTATGTAAAAACAGGTTTTCTAATTTTCTTGCATCGTTTTTCAGGTTAAAAAATCTCAAGCCATAGACCAAGTACAACTACCTTATTAACAAATACTTTCTTCACTAGAGTCATCATCCCATTTGCTGCTATTCTAACTGTTTTATTCAGTATATATCACAGCAAGTCTGGACAATCAGATGGCATAGAGAGAGAGAGAGAGAGAGATAGGAGAGAGAATGGAACAATATGGTAAGAGCTTGTGTTTGTTGATAATATACTTACTTTTGAGCACTGGAGAGGGGCAACTGAAGGAGAACTTCTACAGCTCATCTTGTCCAAACGTTGAGACCATCATCAGACAAGTTGTAGTATCAAAGATCAACCAGACATTCGTCACGATCCCAGCCACCGTTCGACTCTTTTTCCACGACTGCTTCGTTGAGGTAACCAAACAAACTCTCAATCCTGTTTGTCCTAAACTCGGATTTCTTGCTAAGTGTTTGTTTCATCTGTAGGGATGTGATGCATCCGTTCTTATCGCCTCGCCTAACAACGATGCTGAAAAAGACGCCCCCGACAATATTTCCCTAGCCGGAGACGGCTTCGACACTGTTGTCAAGGCCAAAGAAGCAGTGGAGGCTCAGTGCCCAAACACTGTGTCATGTGCAGACATATTAGCCATTGCTGCTAGAGATGTTGTCTTTCTGGTAATTCTTTTCGGAGTTTTTAAAACATTTTCCCATCCGAACTGTACTGAATACACTTTTTTGTATAAACTTTGAAAATATTCCCCTATGCCACATAAACTTTAAATTTGATGCAATATACGGTATCAAGCAAGTCCTAGCCGTCAATTTCGGACACGTGTATGGCCAGGATTTGTCTGATACCGTAAAATGCATCAAATTTTTAGTTTATACGGCAAAATGGAACATTTCAAAGTTTATACAAAAAAGTGACAAATTACATATAGTTCTGTTGGGAAAATGTTTTAAACCCTTCTTTCCGTCTTTTCGCTTCATCCGTTGCTATTGTAAGCTTAGCATGTGACGCGGATGATTCTCAGGCCGGTGGACCTGCGTACAACGTGGAATTGGGGAGGCGGGATGGGCTCGTTTCTCAAGCTTCGAGCGTTGCAGGGAACTTACCAGAACCTGAATTCAATCTTGGACAACTCAACGCCATGTTTGCAAAGCATGGCCTGTCTCAGACAGATATGGTTGCACTTTCGGGGTGCCACACGCTCGGATTCTCACACTGCACACGTGTGGCAAACCGGTTGTACTCGTTCACCCCTTCCAACCCGGTTGACCCGACCCTGGATCCAAACTTCGCGCAGCAGTTGATGCAAGAATGCCCCCAGAATGTGGACCCACAGATAGCCATTAACATGGACCAAGTAACACCAAGAACCTTTGATAATGTCTACTATCAGAATCTGGTGGCAGGGAAAGGCCTGTTTACGTCTGATCAGGTGCTGTTTACTGAGTCAGCTTCGCAACCAACTGTTCTTGATTTTGCTCAAAACGGGGGCGACTTCTTTGGGGCCTTCATCACTGCAATGACCAAGCTGGGAAGAGTTGGAGTTAAAACTGGAAACCAAGGAGAAATACGAACCGATTGTGGCAGATTCAATTCATGACTATAAGTAAATTCATACACACATTGTTTGTAACCTGATCTAAAGAATAACTTGTATACAGTTTCGTCGTGCAGTTACCTGTAATAAGCTGAGGAATCAAGTGTGTTATTACATATATATAAATTGTTTTGTGGTAAGAAGACAGTGCAGTTATGTTCCTCTGTTTATACCATAGGAAGAGACACCGAAACTGATTCTCATTCAGATTTATACCAAAGAAACTCAATAGGTTTCAACAAATAGAAACCATGAACATACAACATGGAACAAACTATCTAATAACTCAGATTATTAGACTATGATAACAAACTAAATAGGTTTCATTCATGATGACTATGAGCTTCTCTAGCAGTGTAAATGGTCGGTTTTGTACATCTCACCTCCGAGATGTTCCATATAAGTGAGCATAGACTGGCTTTGTTCGATGAACAAGAATCATGCTTAAAACGAATGCTATAATGCAAAGTCCAGACATGATCATGGAAGTCAAGAAGAAACAAATGGCGCCATCACACTTGAGAGGGTCATCAAGAAAGACGTATCTTGAAAAAGAAGACAGTATTCGATGACCCTGATTGTTGTGCCCATGAGCCTGTTTCTCGGCTTCTCTGTCATATATGGTACTGGCAATGAGACCCGAGAATACTAAAGAACCAGCAGGGTTTGCTAGCGTCAAAAAATTATATAAAGCACCGAACTTTTTCAACCCGAATAGCTCTGAGGCAGCAGCTGGTACGATCGCCCAGTGGGACCCGTAGCCAAGCCCCACAAGAAGAGTTCCCAAGTACATTGCTCCAGGCCAGCCCATAGCAAAGAAGAAATGCCCAATTGCCATTATTATTTGGGCACCAGCCATGGCCACTGGCCTTGGGTAAGCATAATCTCTGTTAGACAATATGGTGGTTTTCTGTGAGAATTATATAATGAAACTTAAAAGCATAAAATTTGGCGTAAAGTAGTCCGTTGATTTCATACCTGACAATTTTCTCAGAGAAGTAACCACCACCTATGCGGCCAAGAAAGTTCCAAATGCTGATCATAGAAACGAATACATGGGTATGATCATACCCCAATGACTGGCTCATTTGACCCAAATTATCGATCACAGTCAAACCAGAGCCCGAACCGAGCAGAAGAGAGACAAAAATAAGCCAAAAATCAGCCTTGATCAATGCCTCCATTAAAGTGAAATCCTCTCCCCTGTGGGGCCTTCTTTTCTTGATTCTCACAGCTCCTTCTGCAGCTGCTTGGGCTAGTCTCGACTGAAGTTGAGCGATTCTCTTTTGCCTCTCAGAAGCTGGAAGCAGATCCATTTCTCTCGGCTTTTCATCTTCGATTTCACTAAATATGATATCTTGAGCAGATTCACTAGGCCCTAGCTCGGGTACAAGTGCCTCTTCTACAGACGTTCTTGGATCCCGATGCAAAGTCAATGCAACAGGGATGACAATGGGAATCAACAGAATGAGGAACAAAATGACTGTGAAGATTGTGACGACAGTAGGACTTAAGTCGACCAGATCTTCTACAAGCATGACTCCCATCAAATATGAAGCCAATACGAGGCATACACCATAGATGATATTGAAACTAAATCCATCAGATGGCCGTATTTGTTTGTGACCTCCAACAGGCCTGACAATGAACATTAGAGCAATGACAACCATGGTGGGCCCGACTGCAACCATGAATATGAGTGATGCATGGTCCGGAGAATGCATCACTGTGTATATCTGAGTCAAAATGGCGCCACCCAACCCAGCGAAGCCTTTGAGTATTCCCACAACAGGACCGCGGCTTCTGGGGAAGTTTTGCACGCAAGAGACGAGAGCTACTGTGTTGAAGTAGGTCTCACCATTTGTTCCTATGAAGATAAGAATGCACATCTGCATATTAAAGTGATTGGTTAGCCAAATAAACATTCTCAGCGAACCGGAAAAATAAAGGAGCCATCTTATGCTCCAACAAAGTCAGGGCTATAAATTCATATTGCATAGACACAACCAATTTGATGATAAAAACACTAAAGTAAATAGATTTAGTGTGTATGATGATTAATAGCAATCAAGACAAGAAGCAAAATTATATTCACACTTATAAACACTTTTACAGAATTGAAGCAATAGTCTTTTTGCAGAAAATGCACAAATCAGTGTCAGTGGATGCTATTGCAATAGGAAATAAGAGTTTGTTCCTAATTTCCAAGGGATAAAGCTTAAGAAAAACAAGAAAGTGAACCCTTTTCCAAATCTCTTTAGAGAAACATCACTGGAAATCGTGCATTATTTATCCCACAAACGAGCCAATCTGTTTTAAAAAAAAACGCAACAATATCTGATCAATACTCTAAGTTCATCCAACTATCTCGAACTTTTGAGAACAAAATTTCAATGAATAATCTATCTACTTGACCACTTCCCAGGTGAAAAGGAAAAAAAAACTACAAAAGAAAGCTCGAAAGCTTAGAAATAAAGAACATAAAACCTCAAAGAGATTTAATTTCCAGTAAAACACAAGATGAATTGCATTAGCTTTAGGAAAATAAAGGACAAGAGTTGGTTTTTCACTGAATGACTACATAAATATAAATACTTTTAGCCAAAAAGTGGGAACAGAAACACAACAAAACTTCATAATCCAGAAGAGCAACCTCAAACTGAAAAACTAATTCAAGAAACAGAACAAAAGACTCGAAGACATCCTAAACTTTCGATATTAAAGCCTAAAGATAAGATGTTCAAGCTAAACTTAGCTGATCATATTCATCACATCATGAAAAACCAAACAGATCAACAATCAACAATCAACAATCCCTGATCAAAACCAATCATCAATCCCTCAAAATAATCATATTTTCTCATTAGCGAGTCAATCAAAAAAGCTTGATGAAAACGAATGCAATAAAACATGATACTCACAGCCCATAATGGCAAAACAGGTGTTCTACCAGTGACAATAAGCCAAACCCAACCATAACCAACAAAATTCTGAATCGCACCGATGAGAAGAGCAGCCCACAATGGCAAAATCTCACTCAAACTGCCTGCTAAAAACCCCACACTGTCACCTAAATCCTTAGCCACCCCCAATCTCGCAACCTGCCTCTGATTATAGTTTAAAGAACTCTTGATCGGCGGTGAAATGCTTCCGAATAAATATCCAATCCCAGCGCAGGATTGTATCCACATTGCCGCCACAAAGACCAGCCATCTGTTACTGAAGAATGAAGAAAGCTTGTCGGTCAGACGATTCATCATCAACTTGTTCGACAAGCTCAAGGCTTGTGTATTTTCTGGAAATGGGAAGAATTTGGATTCCACAAATACGAAAGACGAGTAATTTAGACTGGATTTGCTTTGCTGAGCTCTTTTGTTAAGCTTTTATAAAATGCCTGCAATGGCGCTGGCGATGGCGTACAAGCTTTTGTTTTCGAACATGATGTTTCAGATAATTATACTCATGTTAATAATAAATACGTAATTTTTATATAATTCTTATACAGTAATTATGTATTTAATGAAAGGGCATGATGGTAATTAACGTTATTTACATAAATAAACTTTCGAGTTTTGTCCTAATCATTAAAAAAATAGCTGTCTTGCAATCTGCATCTTAATAAAATAAATGGTTTTTCTTGTTGCCTGTATATGCAGATAAGGACAGCGGTGGAACAGAGCTTTATACTGGAGAAGAAGCTACTGGAAATTAAAATTTTATGTAGACTTTATGTAATAATTAAAATTTAGAATATAGTTATTTTAATGGCGAGAGTAAAGTTGATAGATCCATGTATAATAATCAATCAAACTATGCGACAAAATTAACACGAATCATGTTTGATGGATATTTAAATAAATAAATAAATAAAAAGAGTACTCATTTGTTTGCTATATTTATTTAATCATATGTAGCTCATATGGTTGTCGATTAATTTGTGTCGCGCGCATAGAGAAAGAAGCAAATTTGCGTGGCATTTTGTTATATAACCTTTTTTTTTTTTTTTTACACGCATATGTATGTGTAATTTATACTATTTATTTGGTCTTCATAATAAGCCAAATAAGGCTTTTGCATTTTAAATTATTTAACAAAACAATGATAAAGTTACTTATTTCTTTTAGTCATATTATAATTTTGTATCTTATTTCAATAATATATACCACTGCAGAATAAACACAATAATTATACTTCGAATCTTTTATTAGAGGTATGGCAAACTTAATACAATAATTATCTCTCTCTTTAAATCATTGCTGATTGCAAGATCTAAATTTTTCTATGTTATTTTGCCATTATATATTTTCTAAAAGGGTGCGGCTATCCGCACCCATTTCTAAAATTTGGTATTCATGTCTCAATAACTCAAACAATCGATGCTACATCTAATGATGGTATATATAATTTATATCTATTTTTTTCATATACACTCACATATATACATGTAAATTAACAGCAAATGTATTCCCAATATTATAATATTATTTGGTGCAACAATTAAAAGATATCTGCCATTTGATCTCAATCTGGGTTGAGCTATATGATAACCATAATGCTGAGTACAAGATCTCCTTATCCAGGATGGTTTTTGTGCTTATTCAGATTGCTGCAACTGCATATTAATTTGGTTCTTAATTCTTATCACATCACTATATTGCTTCTTATCCAATAATCCATTCAAGTGGGGATTTAAGCCTTAATTTAATTATTTTAACATAAGAGACAAGTGTTTGGGTGGCTATAATTTTGTATTTAGGTCATTGTCAAGCTCCAAATATATATCGGATGCAAACGCGAACTTACTTTTTTTTAGAATTATTGATTATTTAAGTCCTTTCATGAATTTAATTTCGTAAGACTAACAATCCACAAAATAAATATTAATTTGTAAAAATGATTTTAAATTTAAAATAACGAAACTACATCTTATAAAATTTTATTCACAAGACTGTTTCATATAAATATTGTGTATTAATCTACTACTACTATTATATAGTTATTATTATTTAAACTGGGTTTAGGTGGGACAAGACCAACTAATAGTAACATTTATTTAGTATTTGGTAGCAGTTGAAAAGAACAACAACAAAAGTAGTACTTATAGAAATAAATTAACTATAAATGGTTGATATGCAACTTGAAATAATGAGCATGTATTTTTGGAAGAAATGTTGATCTTAAAGATATTTTCCAAGAACGAACTTTGTCGAGAGATGCAAATTAATAACATCGGAGTGTTTGATTGAAATAATCTTATTATTAATTTCAACCAACACCCACAAAGTATAGAGGAAACTTGATTACTCAATTTGATATATAAACCTATTGATCGTTAAACTAAGTGTTTAGGTGTGAAAAACCCAAAAGGTTGAACCTATTTAAATTTAATTTTTTTAATTTTCAGATTTAATTTATAAGACTGGCCTACATATATCCTACTTGTGTCTTATTTTATGAATTACTTATACAATTTTTGTTTTTATACATATATATATATATGTATATATATTTGTTTAAGGAGAAAAGAACACTTTATCAGAGAGGGAGAGATGAGTGCATATATCTATATACTATATTATATGCTATATATTTGATAAGTCACTATTATTTAGTATAGATATATATGGTTCACGTATATATAATATAATGATTGATAATATAGTATAAGATCGTGAAAATCAAATTGTTCTTGGATGTGTGCAAGGAATTGATTTAACAAAATTCCCCCCAAAAAAAAAAATAATAATAACAATTATTTTTTGAGCTAATTCATATGATTATAATGGAAGGCCCTAAATAATTCTTTAGCCCAGTCCAAAGTCCAAACCCAAGTCGCATATGATTTTATACTTGAAGCCCATTAATAAATTATAAGCTGCCTGAAAAATGATACTCCCTCCGTCCCAACTTAACTTGCCTACTTGTCATTTCTGTTTGTCTCAACTTAACTTGTCAGCCTATAAATGACAATTTTTTTTACATTAATATCTCTATATTTCAACATTATTACAAAAATGTCATTCAAAATTGCATAGAATTTGATTTGATGTGCATATTATTACAAAAATGTCATCCAAAAGTACATATCTGCATTTTCTTAACCTCCGTGCCCGGTCAAAGTAGGCAAGTTAAGCCGGGACGGAGGTAGTAATTTGTGTAGTGAAGTTTTTGTCAAAAGGTTGATGAACGAATTTTGACATATTATAAACAAAATTTTGTAGAATTTTCATAATTTGGAAATTGTAATATATAGTATGAAAATACAAAAGTGTAGTTGTTGGTGTTTTTCACACGGGGTTTGTTGAATCATATATTGGGCCACAACTAGTTTGTTAAAATTAACATCTCAAATTTTCCTTCTCTCTTCTTCACTTGTTTGTAACGCAACAAATTCAAGCAAAAGAAAAGATTGTAATACTCCAAGATAGAAATTAAAAGAATCCCACAAAAAGAGTTGAAAAATAAAAAATTGATATTAGTAGAATAGATCTAGGCATAGAGATGTATATTAAGAAGAACCAGAAAGAGAATGAGAAGCAAACCATAAACAACAGTGTGTAGCAACATAGATATAACACTCGTCTTCATGTTCAGAAACTCTACCGGTCTCTGCTTTCCCGGAAGCTGGATTAGTAATCCCGGCGTCAGGATTACAAACAGTGCGGTGGCGATCATCAGACCTGCATAATCCTTCATTTTATCCCACTTTTCTTTATTTCTTCAATTTAATCAAAGATGCAGCAGCAGGTATATAAAAAGGGAAATGAGGTGGTGAACGGGATGGAGATTATTAATTTTTTGACTTTAAGGAGGGACAAAAGTAGTTATTGCTCCTTTTGCTTTAATTTCCCCATTTTATGTTTCTTTAATTTTTGCTTTATTCATATTCCCTCCATTATAATATAGTCTTCCTTTTAGAAAATTTTTAACTTTGTGATTTTGCTAGAATAGGCACTCACATATGGGTCTTAATCTTGTGTTATTACATTTCATATTTTATTATATTTAATACATGTCATATGTTAATTAGTGATGCCGTTGATATACATATATAATGTGTGCTGATTATTTTGAAATAAGAGATCTAACACAAAATATATAATGCATGTAACATCGCCATGTTTCAACTTATTTGTTGTTTATTCATTACAAGAGTTAACATTTTTTTCATTTTAACCATATCTTGTTATCTATTAAGAAATTAAAGAATCTTGAATTACTCTATTGGGATGGTACATATAGAGGAACCTGGCGAGTCTTAAATACGTTTTGAAAAACTCTCAAAAATGTACTTATATAATGTAAAAATTTAAACTGTTAATGATGTCATTTTTATACGTAGCTATTATTTTGAAATATCAGGTGAAACATGTATGGAAATAAATGACGTGGTGTGATTGAAGAACAACCGGACAAAAACAGTAGTGGCGATGGTGCTAGCTAGTGTAGTAGGTAAGTGATGACAAATAATACATTCATTACTTATTTGAATCACTAATATATATACTATTTAAAAAACACTATGTTTTGTTTGTCACGTGATGAAATATGACCCATCTGTCACATGTTTACGAATAAGAGCTGACACTTGTTATGTTAAACTAAGACAATCAGATAAGTTTGTTTTAAATTTGATTTGACCAATTAATGAATTAGATGTGGAAGTGGAGTTTGCATTCTTGGCAATAGAAGATGCCTTGTTTTATGTTTCATGATGATCCCATAGACTAAGCACGAGATGGGATGTTTTGTTAAGTATTTTCTTATATTTTTTATACCATTTGTCGGATTGTATTGATTTTTTTTGTCAAAAGATGGATAAATGACATTTACATTTTTTATTTTTGAGTTTTATTTACCATTTTATTTGAATAGTATGTATACAATGAGTCCACCTTAACAATGATGTTAGAAATTTATTGTATTATATTATATGGATTTGGAATTGGTGTGTGTTTTTTAATGATTTGTTTGAAATTTATTGTGTTATATTAGGTTGATTTGATAATTATGATCCATTTTAAATATTTAATTTAAATATAATGAATTTTTTAAAAAGAAAAATCAATATTGGGGGATGAAAATTTAAATTAAATGTTATTTTAAAAAAATAGATATAAATGAAAATGAGTAAAACAAACATTATTTTAATATTTGATATACCAACATAATTAAAGATATTAGATATGGTTCAAACACAATATCTACTCCGCATGCATTTTTTTATAACACAAATTACTAGTAATAGTGTTTAGACTTTGGCTTCAACAATAGCTATATATTATTGTATTTTACAAGATATATTACTACAATAAAAACTGCATAATGTGAATTGTTAATATGATACAAGCTAATATATAATAAACACTTAGGTAATCAAAGACAAGATGGTTGTAATTAAACATTCGATTCATCGAATTTAAAACAATTAATTGGTCGACTCACTTTATAACCCCAAAATTACCTACCTAATTAATAAATTAAAAAAAAAACAAATTAAGCCTTGAATATTATCATTCTTTACAACCATCCAAACCAAACACATGGATCATTAATTCGATTGCCTTTTTTTTTTTTTTTTCTTAATTAGAATATTTAAACGTATATTATTTGTGTACCGGTCGAATAAGATGCTATAGGGAATATGGAATTCATGACTAGTGGTTTACATACCACCTTAATTAATTAATTAATAAATAAAAAACTTTAATTATTCACCGACTTATAGTATGAACCACTTTATTATGCATGCCCCCACATAAAGACAAACATTATCAAAACATAATTTCTTGGAATTAAAATAATATAAATCGAAAACAAGATATTTGAGTCATGAATAATGTAATCTTGTACATTATCATGAAATGCTTTAATTATATTTCTTGTACTTAATATAAATGCTTTGAAACTTGATAAATTGGCCCAACCTACCATCTTAACGTTTCTAAAACGGAATTAATCTTACCCAATAGGCCTTTAATAGTCATACATATTATAGGTTGGGCTTATTTAAGCTTAATAAATACAAATTCTAAATTTTCCTATTTATCAACTCATATTAAATAAATTATTTATTTAAAAATTAGATATTATCTGGAACCTATAACTTAATTTCAAATAATTATATATTTATCATAATTAAAAACATATATGTTTAAATGTCAAAAAATAGACAAATGTCCTACCAGCCTTCTAATATTCTTAATCACCAAGTTAGCAAGTTTAGTATTGTTGAATTTAATTTTGTTTGTTTATTTTAATGAAGCACATTAAAAAAATTTAAACAATTTTTTATTAAATCAAATTTTATATAATTAAAGAGCAGCTTGATTCGATTATATCCCAAATCAACTTGGTAAAAATAGTATGTTGTAAATTTTCAAAAATAAGATGATGAGAATATTATAAAAGCAGGGAGAAAAAAGGAAAATGAAAAAAAAAAGGGTGAAATTCAAACAAGAATTAATTGCAGAAATGGCGGAGCCTAATTAAAATAATAGGTAGACGAATCCAGAATCCCAAGTGTCTTCCAACTTCAATCGGTGCTTCTGCGTTTCTTCCACTCCATTTTCTCTTCTTTTCCGATTTGGAAGAAACAACAATGGCGGATTGGGGCCCAGTGGTTATCGGAGTTGTACTCTTCATTTTGCTGCAACCAGGGCTTTTGTTTCAGATACCGGGGAACAACCGCATGGTTGAGTTTGGCAGCTTGAAGACCAATGGAAAATCGATCACGGTGCACACGCTTATCTTCTTTGTGCTCTATGCTGTTCTCATCCTCGCCATCCATGTTCACATCTACACCGGCTGATCTTTCGCCTAGATCCATAGATAGACGTTTTTACTTGTAATCTAGCCTTTTTTTTTTCTAATTCTGAATTTGTTGTTTGTTTCTGGAATAGAAGAATGAGTTATTGTGTGTGTTGTTTGGCGTTTTATGAATTATTGTTTTTAATATTGGTTCTTTTGTGTTCTTAGCTTTGCTGGTAATTACTTTTTGGAGTCCAAATTCGTTAGAAAATCCTTAAATATATGAATATGGGCCCCAGATTCTGGGTTGATTTTCATTTATGCCTGTAATTTATTGAGCTAGAGACTGGAGATTTGATAGAGATAGCATAAATCAAGCTTCAATATTGACTCCATTTGAATTTCTCTCTCTCTCTCTCTCTCTCTCTCTCTCTCTCTCTCTGTGTAATTTTATATGTAAGTTTTGATGATGCAAAATAATATAGTAAAACACTTCATAAATGGTTGGAGATTGGGCATATGAAATCAGCCTTCAAATTAGAATCCTGAGAAAAGAATAATCTTTTTGTGTTTACAAGTTAGTTCAAAGCGAAACTAGAAATCTAAAGCTTTCAATACGAAGAGAAGCGTGAATACATAACCATGAATATGCTCCATCTCAGTTAAGGAAAATTCAATGGGGTTGGTGTGTGTGGTAATCAAGTATAAGCGATTTGGAAACAGATTACAAGATATAAAAAAGACGAGGGACATCGGAAAAGCCTATGTTGTAAATCAATTTTAAGTCTAAATCTAACTCTAGCCAGCATGTATATGAACTCCTATGGCAATAACCAAGATTGTGTAGATACAGAAGTACAAAACCGCGTGAATCAAGATGGAGATCCCACTGGTATACATGTTGCCAAACTCGATGACCCTCGTTCTTGCTGGTAACTGGAAGAGCAACCCTGGCGAGAGGAGGATGAACATCGCTACCGCCACCACCACCGGCCCCCAATCAGGTCCCATTCTTCCACTTGCTCTCTGTTTTTAGTTCTTGTGAGTAAGTTGAGACTTTGTCTTATTCTATGGCTGTTGTGAATAAGTAGGGAAATTCCATGTTGTAAAAATCGATGTATCTTAATGATGAAGGTGTAGAGATGATGCTAAACTTGAGGGAGAAATGGAAATGGTAGGATTTGAAAGGAGGGAAAGTATAATGTGATTTATGCTTGGGAATGGGATTGCTTTTGTTGGAGGTTGACATGAGTTGCTTTTTGTGCATAAGCTTCCAATAATTGAATATGAAACATCCTTTTTCCATTGCTTTTCTAGAAGTTTACTATATGGGAGATTACAAAAGATGCATTGTTCTAAGAAACTCGAAAAAGCAGGGTGACGAGTGCTTGGGGGTTTTTGAATGCTTACTCGTATGGGTTTTTGCTGCATATAAAAACCACCGTGATGCTTATATTACATGCATAAAGATTAAAATACGGTAGAATTAGAGGATCTCATCCTGGGCTAGGGGTAAGTGTTGAGTGCCAATATTTGCTAAAGAATAAAAATTCTTTCGACTAGACCCATTATATATTTTTTTACACATACAAAGTAGCTATATCGTTGTCCGAAGATCATGGTCATACAACCTCCGTGGCTGCAGCGAACTCAGTCTAATCATTATCTCAAAAACCGTCTTATGTTGTTCAAGTAGATGCCTCAGTTTGAGTAGTTCCACACTGCAGAAATAACATTCTTAAAATCAAATTTTGACAATAAACATGAAAAGAATAAAATTAATAGGCTCTATAAATGCTAGAAATTATTATCCTTTCAAATAATTTTATGGGTTGGAATCAAGAGTGAAAGTAGGCAGTGTTTTTACTATAATTGTTATTTTAATTATTGTACCTGGTGCAGACTTAATGCAATCAGAGGCAGGCCAAAGAATGCTACGACCGATTTCGGAGAGTTTGGAAACAATTCCCACAAAATAAAAGAGCAAAACTAACATAATCACCAGTGGCATCAAAACAAAGCCGATGAGGAAGGTAACTATCCCGAAGAGCATCAGAGCCATTGAGATCCCAATGAAAAGCAAACCAAAGGCAGCCGGAGAAATCTGCGGCCGCTGCAACGTTGAAGAAGATGACAAAGAGCGGCCGGGAAACAGAGGCGGACGGAGCGTGTGAACCATCATTGACCACAGCTCATGGAGTACTCTTGTTTGTGGATCTTGCCCTCTCATGATAAAACTGTCTTTCATATTCTTGTATCTGTTTTTGCTTGAAATTCTTGATAAGATGACTGATATAGATAAGATGACTAATATGCTTAGAGAAATTAAGGATAAGTACAAGGAGCAATGGATAACTGCCGACTCAGAGGATCTCATGTTACTATTATTAGCATATTCAATTCAATTGGTAGATATGGGATATGCTGGCAATATATTGTCTCTATATATAGGATATATATCATGGCTTGTTCACTCTGATTTCTTAGATTATTTGAATTTAATTTGACTTGAGAAATGCTTTAAATTATTAAACTTTGAATTGCATAGATACACCTAGCTATTACAACTGCAGTTACAAGGTGACCCTTATTTTGAAGCCCTGATATAAATCTCGATGTCTGGTTTCTTACGAAGAGGCTCGTGATAACAGTAGTTAATAGTGGGATCCACCGTAACGTCTTTTTCTGAGCTGAAAGGCGGAGAAAGCCTGGACGAGATCAGCCTCGTCGAAGTCAGGAAAGAGCTTGTCGGAAAAGAATATCTCAGTGTAGGCCAACTGCCACAGCATGTAGTTGCTGAGTCTCATCTCACCACTTGTTCTTATCAGCAAATCCGGGTTTGGATACTCAATCCGGTTTGTTTCCAAATGCTGCCCGAAAAGGTTGTTGTCTATGTCCTCCACTTGCAAAACCCCGTCTTTGACTTTGGTCGCGATTTTCTTGGTTGCTTCGGTTATATCGTAACAACCACTGTAGTTGATCGCCACCACGAGGTGGAGTCCCTCGTTCGTCTTGGTTTCATCCTCCGTGGTGGATATGAGCATTTGAAGAGGCAGTGGAAGCTGACTTTTATTCCCCAGAAAGGTTAAACGCATTCTGTCATTCAGGCAAACATTAGCATACATATATATAGATATAGATATAGATATGTGTTTACGTACCCTTCTAGCTCCTTCATATCTGATACGATAATCTCTTCGAACATGTTCATCAGGTACTTGACTTCATCGTGAGGGCGAACCCAATTCTCAGTGGAGAAGGCGAAAAGGGAGACGACTTTGACTCCGGACTTCATACAGTTTTGAGCAAGTTGGATCATGGCTTTTTCTCCACCTCTGTGGCCTTCATGTGCTGCCATCCCTTTGCTTATAGCCCACCTTCGATTCCCATCCATGATCACTGCCACGTGTTTCGGAACATTGTTGACAGAACAACACTTTAATCCTCCTTCGAAACGCAACTTAACTGCAAAATCATTGCAGCCTATTGGTAAGTGGAAAGGTTTGTTGATGATTATGCCATGGGAACTAAAACGAGGAGTTGGAAACTGCAAACACTGCATTTTGCAATGGACAAATTATGTATAAGACAATGTTGGATCTGCTATCTTGTTTTGCAGCTGCCTCCCTCTTTATAGAAACATATAAAATTAGTGGCAGATAAATAAATAAGTGAAAGTTATACATTACCAAAATTGAAAGTATTCTTTCATTACTTGGTTAATAATAGGGTTTAATGATTTTGTTTTGAGGAGGTGGATACGACTTAGTTATCATAGGACCATTACTAACTTTTATTAATTAAGTTATTAATACTTTAGTTAAGATATAATACAACGAGCTGATTTAGCATATTTCGAAGAATGAGACATGAAATGATATTATTACAATAGTTTCATTGTCATGAGAAGTCTGATCAATTTTAAGGAAATAATTAAATACCTATTTTGAGATCGAGACCTATTAAGCATGGAACTCAAGAAATTAAATACTCCAAATTAATTTTATACTATAAATATATATATGCAATTGTTTTATAGATATAATTACGTGAGACAAGTTGATTTCACTATCAACAACCTAAAATCATTTTCACAAGTTAATCTCTATTTTAGGATTATAAATTGTGAATTGATCTATCTCACAAAACTAAATTCTTAAGACATTCTTAAAAAAATTCTATTCTTTTGATACCAACATGACCGATAGCATAAAACATTAATCAACACCATCTCAATAAATGTTTGCGTGTATATAATATATATACATATATGTTATATATTAATATGGTCCTTTTTGGTATCTTACACAATCGGGTTTTATATTAGAAAATGTTTATCTTACACAATCGGGTTTTATATTAGAAAATAAAACATATTTTAACATTTGGCTACCTTTTATCATTAAAACACAAATCACTTCATTATTAAATCTAATTTTTTTAGTTTTAAAACACAAGTTGTTGTATCCGATCCGACTTGAGGTAGTATGATCTCTTAGACTTCCTTTATTCATGACCCAACTCACAAAGTTTGGTCTTATTTATAATAAATCTGATATTATTATAATTTTTTAAATGAAGATAAAAATATATACCATATCTTGATTACTAAACTAAAGAAAAAAATTAATAAAATTAGTCTGAGTGTCTTTCAATAAATTTTCTCATCATTTGTACAATTGGTGATGCTCAAATATAATTTTTGTAACTTTTGACCCCACCTGTCAACACCACATGATACACAATGCATAAAAGATGTAATGGATTCATGTGTAAAACGGGTCAAACTTTGACCCGTTGCAGTTTATTAGATTTTGGTAAAAGTATTTCAAGAAGAGAGGTTTTACATACCATGATTATAACCAACATAAACAACAAGAATTATGCTTGCTTTACATATAGGATTTCAATCGAGGCCTAACCAGAGACTGGCCACCATCCACGAATATGGTCGTCCCGGTCATGTAGCGCGATCCATCACTTATCAGGTAAATGACGGTTGATGCTAAATCATTTTCAACATCAAGCCATCTCCGTAATGGATTAGCTTCATTCACCAATTTCTCTGCTCTCTCCTTACCCACTGATAAAGGGAACTCGTCTTGGAGATGCAAGCCACGAGCTATTGCATTAACCCTTATTTGATACTTTCCTATCTCCAATGCTGATGTCTGCCAAAACACACATACGTAAACAAGAATGAAGAATAAGTATATGGAACATCAGGAAAGTGCAATTATAACAGCAAAAGTATCATCACACATTCAAGATTAGACCTCCTATATCTTAAGATTCAGTATACATTTCTTGCTGCTTTCCTATGAATTTGGATACTCAATGAATTTTGCACTTAGGAAAATGTGCTTTACTTACCCTTGCAAGCTGCTGAACTCCAGCCAAACATGAACCATATGCTGCTGCTCCTGGATACAACCCTCTTTCAGCTCCAATTACTGTCGTCAAGAACACAATTGATCCACCAGATTTTTGATCGCGCATTGTTTTGCCCACCGCTTTTAAAAGATACCAAGGAGCCATAAAATTGGTTTTCACAATCTTTTTGAATTCATCTTCAGCCAAAGACAGGGGATCTTGCATCTTTCCTGTTTTCACAATATTAGGTTAATATCACACTATTTTCAGCTTGCAGCTGAATGAACAGAATATAGATGAAACTTGCAAAGTAGATACACCAACAAATATCAAGCACGGAACACAATTGCAATCTCGTCATGGCATAATCACCTTGGACAGAAAAATTCAGATATCCAGCAGCCATATTGCACACACGAATATGAATGATGACTATATGCAATCAAGCATAAAAGGGGTGCTGCAGATGAGAAAAGTGTCGTGTGTTCTAATGGAACTAGCAATTAACTAAAACTTGGTCTGATTTATGAGAGACGGTCATGGCTTTCTACCTCTTTCTCAGCATGGATTTTGCACAAGCCATTTCACTAAAAGTATAAAACAAAAAAGAAACTGGCAATAGAGTATTGGAAGCTGGATTTCAGCTCCAGATCAGACGCCTTAAGGGCATCTCCAAGAGAATTCTTCATTTTAGAGTACTCTATTCTCCATTATAGAGTATGGAGCACTCTATACCATAAATCTTCTTCAACAATAAATACTCTATATCATTAAAATATCTATTTATAATTTTTTTTTGTGAAATTAAAGAATTTAAATAATTAAAGATTTATGTAATATATTATTAAATTGTAAAATTAGTATACACTAATCAATTAATTGATACTAAGATATTTTTTTCAAAGTAATTTTATTTATTTGAAATTAAATTGCGAGTCATACAAAATATTTTAAGATACGCGTACGGATAAATTAGAACGACCATAATAAATATTAAAATTACAAAAAATCTAAAAAAACAATAACATAATGAAAAAAAAAAAAGGCAAACAAAATTAACTAATAAAATGAAATTATATCCTTCACTTTGGTATTTTTATAAATGAAACATATGATTTAACAATTAAAAAAAAATAAAAAATGACATTTTTGTAAATAAATACATCCTCTATATCTCACTCTCTATCCATTCCTCATTCTTCAAATTTGAAGGATCAAAACTCATCCTCCATCCTTCAATTAAAGGACTGTTGGAGACCAACAATCCTTCATTTTTTGGAGGATTCCAACAATCCATCATTTTTTGGAGAATCCTCCAAAATGAAGGATTGTTGGAGATGGCCTAAATCAATGCACCGTATCATCATTGATGAAGATATTTCTCAGAATACAATAGGTGAAGCTCGATTAAATTCAACCACATGATACAATCTACACCCTGACAGTGCCTAATGACATAACATGAATCAAATTAAACTGAGCCATAACACAAATTATTAATCAAGGACTAAAATTATCACTCATCAAAAATTGGTTCCCAATTGGAGCATTTGATTTCTCATTTCACAATTTGACAATTCGAATCACATCACAGTAAGAACAAAACGAAACTAGACATAGCAATTACTCATCTAAAAGCTCAAGCTGGTTCGGCCATGAGACAAAGAGGAGTAATTCAGTGGTGAAGCTATGGGTGCAAAAGCGTCAAATTTACCTTCATAGGAGTAACAGTTGACTAAAGCATCCACACTTCCCAGGAGTGTCCTCGCCATCTCCACCGCCTCATCAAAAGCCCCTTCTCTCTCCTCCTCCATGTCCAAACCCACCACCTCCACCGAAACGACGCCGTTCAAGGAACTCCTAATCTTCTCCGCCGCACTCCTCAAGTCAGCCTCATTCCCCATCAAAACTAACCTTTACAAAAAAACAATCAGTAACAAGCAGAATTACACGACAGTTCACACTAAGAATGATGTCGAACGTGAGTACCGGCAACCGCGCTGAGCTAAATGGCGAGCTACGTTGACAGAAATCTCGTCGCCATTGGAGGTGAGCAAAACCTTCTTTCCTGGATTATCCATGAGAAAGAAACCAGCTAAAGACTGAGATCGATCTTGAATTATGAATGCATATGAATATAATTTGGATCAGATTCACATCAATTTATAGAAGGAGAAGAACGTGTTAAAAGCAGTGTTCTAAAATTCTGCCTAGGCGGCCGCCTAGGCGCTAGGTGCCCCTAGCCGTACTGATTTTTGCATGTTCGGTCACCTTAGGTGTTAGGCGGAACAATTCGGCCCTAGACGGTGTAGGCGGTCTTAGGCAGTCCAGGCGCCAAATACTTTAATTTTTTATTTTATTTTTTTTCTTTACATTTTTTACTTTTTTTTTCACTTTTTAGCAAAATAATGATATTATTAATGTATTATAGTCTTCTATCAAATTATTATTAATTAATTAGATATAGATAAAAATTTCACAAATTGAAAAATACAAATAAAAATAATTTTATAAATGAGATATAATGTTTTTACTTGTCCTCTTATATAAAACCAAAACAATATAATATAAGAGTTTCAAAAATATTTTGTAAGGATAAAAAATTAAGAAAAATAGGTAAAATAATAAAAAATTTATTTAATTTAAATATGCCGCCTAGGTCCCGCCTAAACATCCTAGGCGCTAGGCGTCAGTCAAACGCCCGACTAGCGCCTAGCGTATTTTAGAACACTGGTTAAAAGCTCAAAACAGTGGGTGCAACTAAGATAGCAGTCTCTGTGGGCATGATCCTGGGCCTGGGCCTAGTGAGAGGGTTTCCGCTGGTATGCCTAATTTTAATCCAATTAAATCTGGGCCCACCCTCACATGGTCTGGTCTGGATGGATCATTCTATCTTCCTATCTGCTGTTTCCGGCCGACATGACGCGATTTCCATCCGTCAAGTGTTATTTCAATTTATTTGTTTTTTTAATTATCAAGAAAAATTAATGATTTTTTCAATTTATCTTTATTTTTTTTGTATTAGACTTTATTTAGTCTTGTAATTACTAATTAGTCATATTTATTAAATGTTGGGTACTATAATAATTTAAGTATTCCTTTTTAATTCTACTATAATCTTATGAAATATTTATTATAAATATATAATACTTATTTTCTGATTCTACCAATATCTGTGCGAAATATTTTCTTAATTCTACAATTATTTTCTTAATTATATAGTGTATATATAATAATCTCTATAAAACAATGATATTAGTTATATATCTCTATAGTTGTTGTCGCCATGTACGCACGTTGTAGTTATAATCATGTGAATTATTTATATTCATCTTCACCAAACTGTACATTTTGACATTGGCATTGTAATCATGGTTCGAACCTGCAGCACCTAAACATTTTAGTATCTATTGTCTTCTTTTCTCCACTCTTCAAATCCATATAAAACATTTAAAGCGTTTTATAAGATTATTGAGTTTGATTCATTTTATATATTATTAATAAGCACATGAGCAATTTGAGCTCAGTTTGTAAATTGCTTGTTTATCATATATTATAAAACGAATTTCGTTTAAACTCATCCTGTTAAAGATCATTATGCCTTATTTTAAGAAAAGTTGAAATAGTTAACATGCTGTACCTTCATTGATCAGTTATTACTAAAAGTGAAAAAGAAAATATAAATTGGAGAAATATAACTCTTTTTATGATATAATTGAATGTAAATGGCATGTGATGATTATTTTAAAATAGAAGATATAATATCAAGTATAATATAGAACACCTCACTCATTTTTAATTTGAGATACATGGAGTAGTGAGAGCAGGGACGGAAATATCACGATATTTCGGCAATTTATAGCCAAAATGGGTTGGGCGACACAGATATCAGCTGACATAAGTTTCCATCGGAATATCGGCGATTTATCACCGATATTTCCGAAAAAATCGCCAAAATATCGTTATCGGATGAGTTGTGTTCAGTTTTGTCAAAAAGTCACGATTTATCGCCGAAAAATCGAGAAAAATCGGAGAGAAAAATCGAGAAAAATACTGGTCTTTCACCCAGTCAGACTCAACCCTCTTTGTGGGCCTTTCACTCAACTGCTGCCCTTAGAAGAGAGGGGGGAAGAAGGAGAGTGGTGCGCAGGATAAGGAGGGTAGTAGTCATGGGGTGGAGGGGTGGATGGGGGCTCTTCTCCTGGGGGTGGTGCTGAAAGAAATCCCCATTTTTGGTTGACAACAATTGGGGGAAAGCAGAGATGGAGATGGTGGGTTTCTCTCTCTTGCACAAAGTCCAACAAATGTAAATCAAATTTCATGTTTTTTCATTCGAAAATTTGTGTCTTTTTTAAAATAAATATCTTATTTTTGGAAATTAGTATAATATATATATATATACACACATAATATTACCTTTCGAATATATGAAATTATGAACACATGTTATATATTAAGTGGTGTTGATACACACTATGAGAAAATATTATAGAATTTCATAAATTTGAGACTTAATCAAATATTTTATTTTATTATTATATACATTGATACAACAATTCAATAAACATATCTTTTTTATTTGAAATTTAAGTTCAATATATGTATTAATGTTACTTATAATATTATATAAAGTACTAGATATTTTTTTCAATTTTTTTTACAAATTTTTAAATTTTTTTGCGTAAAAAACCGATATATCCACCGATATCGATATATCCGTCGATATATTCGTAAAATCAAGGTACCGATATTTCCACCGATACCGATATTTTTGTCCTTGAGTGAGAGTACAATATATCTTTCTATAATGCTGTAAAGAATAAAGATCAAATGGTTTTGTTTTCAAATTGAATATGTTTGAAACACACCTAAGGCGGTTTATTTTTCTAGTGGTATTGAAGAGTTTTTAGTACATTCAATATCTATCCATATGGATTTCAAGGTTTTTCCAAATTGTAGAAAATAAAACTCATATTTTCTTTGAAGAAGTATTGTATTATAGCCTATAGGTTGTGTTATATTTAGGTCGACTTTTATGGTGGGCGGATGAATAATTTAATGTTCGATTTAGGGGTTCAAATTCTACATAATTTTTATGTGGAATTTTAGACAATTAAAAAAAATAGTGTATAAGAGATATTGTTATTGCACTTAATTATTATGTAGGTATGATATCTAAATTGGGAAATTACAAATTTAAAACACTATCTTTAGATCATTCATTAAAGAAGAATTCATCAAAGAAGAATACTAACTTTTCGAGCACCAATATTGGGACACTAACTTTTCAACTTAGGCGATTTTAGGGGAAAAAAAATCAAAATCACAAATTTTGGGTCCAATCGCATGATATTTGACTTTTGCTAATAAGATCTGGCTCGAAATTAGTGTGATTTGGCCATAAAATAGTCATTTTAGATTTTTTGTCCTAAAATCGTCAAAATTGAAAAGTTATTGTCAGGTTGGAGCCCGAAAAGTTTGTGTCCTTTATAGGTGAATGGTTTAAAAATATTGTTCTAAATTTACGATTTTCTCATCTAAATCTCACTCTGACCATAAAGGGAATTATCTTCGATTACTACCAAGGAAACTCCCATTTTTAACGATTTTTACTTAGAAATATTTTTGTTAAATTGTTAAATTTTGTTCTTTTTTATCAAGGAGAAGTGATTTTTATTCAACTATATCCTTATAGCATTTGGTGGTACGAGGTTGACTATAAGATGGTATGAATTGAAGTATATGATGATACGCATTTAAATATAATGCTACAAACTACATATGTTGGTACGTAACTGTACTAATATGATGGTATATTAATATTGGTACGATGTGCAATATAATGATACAAACTACATTAATGTTGATATAATGGATTATATAGTACCGGTACATGCTGAATTACATGGTGGGTACGGGATTAACTTAATATTTTATTAAGGATATCAAAAAATTATTTTCTTTGCTTAAAAAGGATGGCTTCAAAGTGTTGTTTAGAAAAAAATGTTTCTTGCCTATTTGCAATGACTCGTTAAAATTAAGAGCAAGTAGACGCGTGTGTAGAAAAAGATGAAAGTAATGTTAAAAACAAATGAAAATGACTTTTCTAACACGAGTTGGCCCTTTATTTCATGATAGAAAACTTGAACAACATTTGAATCTCAAAAATTAAAGGCAAAGGGCAGCAGCCTGTTTGAGAAGAGGAACGAGGGGGAGGGGTGGCGCGTGGGTGTCACTGCATAATGAACTCCCATGCCGGAGAAGAGCCGCTTCACCACGTGGCAAAGGCAGCATGAGCTCCGGCTGAATATCACCACCGCATTGGCGCCCACAATCCGCTCCAAATGCAACGTTGACCATCCATTTCGGGTTTTGTTGAACAGCTTTGCTAGTGAAGAGAAAGAGAGATCAGAATCACTTATTTATTATTATATATATCACTTGCAGTCGTTTGGGAGAAGCCATGTCTGTGTGTTTTCATGACATCTCTTCTGTAATGCCATTTATTTATCACACCTTTTATTAATATTAATAAGCTTCCCTGCTAAGGGTTTAAAGGAAGTACGTACTGCTTTCCTTTGCAATTTATCTTTCACACCTACGTACTTGTTAGGTATATAGTAAATGATGGTAGGATTGTAGTTGATTCAACTATGTAAGACAATTTTGGGGGCAATTAAAAAAGAATATCAAAAAAATAAATTGTGTTACTCAGATCTGCCAACTTAAATAACTGAATTCAGAAAACTACTCAACACATCACTTACCCACTTGCCTTTTATGCTACATCACTGCACTCATCACATCATTTGCCCACTTGTTTTTTTTTTTCTGCAACTACTAAGTCACATCTCTTTTAATCACTTGCAATCAACTTATATATATCTCATAATTGACAACAAGTGTACTTTGCAAAGCTAAGAGATTTCAAAAGCAACTCCGATGGAACTCAATGTAAAATAAAAAATAATCTTTATATATGTAATTTTACTTAAACATTTCAGCGTGCATAGGATGCTTGACTAGAAAGGAATAATGAGAATGGCAATGAAATCAAGGTTACTAAAAATGGAATATGACAACCCTATTTAAGGTATATTGGTTCATCGATACCAAGCATAGTTGGAATTTCGTAATTACAATACCCACACAATGATTATTTAAATTATATATCTCATTAAAAAAATCATGATATATTATTATTATTTTATATGTTATGTAATAGTTGGTGTCATTTGAAGAGCAATTAGGTCGTGGGTAATATTATTCTAAGACTACCCACACTCACAACCCTCTCTCAACCCAACCTAAAATAAAATATTAATTTCTCTCACATCCACCTATTCAACCCACAACTCAAATTAACTTTTTTTTTTTTACCCACATCCACAATCCAACCCAACCCAACCTAAAATAATATATTAATTACATATATTTTATAATCAATATTTATTATATTTAAAATGTATAAAAATTACATTAAATAATTTAATATTCTAAATTCATAATTATAATACAAAAATAATTTAAAACACATTTAGAATAAGATACAATAACGAAATTACAATTACAAGAGTTGAAAGACGAAATTGAAAAAGAAATAAATCAAACTACAAGTAGATGCATGAAATAAAAAAAGATTGAGAGTTAAGAATTGATTCAAAGCTTGGATAATTTTGAGAGTTTGGATAATTTTGGGAGTTTGGAAAATAATTATGATGGTTTGGATCCATGATTGAAATTGAGAGATGAATGATAAAAAAATAATGGAGGAAATAGAGAATTTTAGATGGTGTTCCAAAATATGTCAATATTGATGTCTATTTATAGAGAATTAAAAAATACTAGTACGAATTTTGATATATATATATATATATATATATGTATATTTTAAATACATATTATCCACAATATTTACAATATACATTTTATTCATATAAAATCTAATTGAACAAATAAGAAAATGACATGCGTCAAGATCTAATTGGATAACCTAAATTGAGGAGTTGGTTGATAAGGTTGATATTTCAACCTTGGACACAACCAGTTGCCAAGCTGGAATTTATTTCCATTTTTTTTCTTTTTCTTTTTTTTTTTGTCTTTTTCCTCATTTGAGGTTGCCCACCTCCGCTATGTGGGTAGTCTAAGGAGTATGACCTACTATAAGATATTTTTATGAATCTAATTCCAAAAAATGGTCAACTCATATTCACAAAGTAGAGATTAAATTGTGAAAATATATTTATATTTATATATACTAGTTTTTAGATCACGTGCATTTCACGTGAAGATCAATTCAAACTAAGGAAAAAAATAATATAAATATCTTATATATAACAATATTCTATTAGAGTTCTAATTATAATAGGATTTTTTAGGACTTTGAATTAAGATTATATATAACATATAATTATTTAAATCCTAAATTATTATTATAATCTTAAATAATAATATTTGATAATGATATATTTGGCAATACATATTTTGTATGCAACATCTTCTATTTTATATGGGTAATAGAAATAGATTTATGAGAATCATATGATATAAGTTTTTTACATACAAAAAGACTTTAATAATTGAATTTTCTTGTATTTGAATAAATAAAAGTAAAATGAAACTTGAAAAAGGGCAGTGGTAGAGAGCACGAAGGGTGAGGTAGTTGGTCAAAGTCAGAGACCATTCTCCCAAGCAATAACAGATCCACGAACTCTCCTCTCACTCCCCAAACTAATCTCATCCATCCCTTTCTCTCTGTCCCCACAATTCCTCCTCCTTTTCCTCTCTCCCAAAATTAACCACCTTAACTACCTTTTCAATTTTCTCAATTACTTTCTCTTTTTCCCCCCCATTTATTTAATTTTAAAAATATATAAAATAAAAATGAAAATGCAGCTCCATGGATGAATTTCATGCCCTCTTTTCTGCTTTTCATCATTTCGCTTCTCCATCCCAGCTTATTTCTTCATGTTGATTTCTCTTCCAATTTCACACCAAATATAACTAACTCATTGCCATGGATGCTGAGAAAGAGAAACCCCTCAATGAGGATGACAAGGACAACAACAGCAGCAGCAAAGACGAAGTCGAACCCGAAAAAGTGGATCAAGATTCACCTCAAAATGGTGGAGCATCAGCCCCTGAACTGCCCTCAGATGGTGATGGATCAGGGATCAAAGATGAACAAGAGGCAGCTAAAATAGCCGACGAACAAGAGCCACCTCAAACAGCTGATTTAGCTGATGATGGCCTTGAGCCAGCTGATGTTAATGCTGATGCTGATGCTAATGCTGACGAGACTCAGATAAAAGAGGAAGAAAAGCTGGATGAAACAAATATCGAAGAAGCTCCTCCTTCCCCTCTTCATCTTGGAAAGCTTTCTGAAGAAATTGATCAATACATTTCCACTATCAATTCTGACGATGAATCCACCCCTCCAGATGTGCCCAATTTCGTGGAGCAATTCACGATCATGGTCGAAGCCAAGATTACAGACTATGGCTTCGGGGATAGCCAAGGGAAATGGAGTCACCTGACCAAGGAAGATATGGGTTTGTTTCTTGATTCCATAGCACGCCTTAATTCTCTCTCAAAAACGCTTGCAGGATTCTCATCGGAGCAGAAATATGCTTCACCCATCAACCTCATTGGAGGGGTTCTCCAGCATGCAATGTCATATGTGGAGGAAGAATTCAAGTCCCTTCTTGAAGATTACAAGATCCAGGATTCAGATCCTACCAATGTCAATAATGCAAAGCCCAAGCAATCTGAAGAATCGGAGCAGACCCCACCGGAAGAATCAGATTCTGCCCCGGGGGAACAAGACTACTTTGCAGGGTATTCAGAAGAGATGTTATCAAACTTGATTAGACTATCAAAGGCAATGATGGGCGGAGACCATGAGATGGAATGCGGCCTCTCATACTTCATCGCACGAAGAAGTGCACTGGAAGACAGCCTGCAGAAGCTTGGATTTGATAAGTACAGCATCGACGATGTGCAGAAAATGCAATGGGAATCACTGGAGAAAGGAATTGTCACCTGGATCACAACATTCAAACAATGTGCCACCCTCTTCTCCAGTGAGCAGAAGCTCTGTAATGCCGTTTTCCCAGAAAATCCTTCCATGTCTGAGAGCCTGTTTTGCAGCCTGTCCCAAGGTGTAATAATTCAACTCCTCAACTTTTGCGGGGCTGTTGCGTTAACAAAGCGCTCTTCTGAGAAAGTGTTCAAGCTTCTTGATACATACGAGTGTCTGAGAGATACTATCCCAACCATTGAGAATTTATTCCCAGAAGAGTGGATGAATGAGGTTAAAACAGAGGTCTCAGTTATAAAAGGGCGCCTTGGGGAGGCCATCATTGCCATTTTCCTCGAGCTTGAAAACTCAGTCAAGGCTGATTCAGGGAAGACTCCGGTTCCGGGCGGTGCAGTGCATCCTTTAACTCGCTACATTATGAATTACCTGAAATTAGTAGGTGTGTACAAGGATACGTTAGAGCAAGTATTCAGGGAGCATCAGAGGATTGAAGGAACAGATTCAGCCACCGGATCAGATTTCAATAATGACTCAAAGACCACGAGCGAGGCGGCAAAGCAATCTCCGTTCCAAACTCAGATGATAAAAGTGATGGATTTGCTGGACGAAAACCTCGAAGCCAAATCAAAGCTTTACAAAGACCCTTCATTGAGCTCAATTTTCCTGATGAACAATGGGAGGTACATCTTGCAGAAGGTAAGAGGAACAAATGAAATCAATAGCCTAATGGGCGACACATGGTGCAGAAAAAAATCAACAGATCTCAGGCAGTATCATAAGGTATATCAGCGCGAAACCTGGGGCAGGTTGTTGGGCTGTTTGCATCCCGAAGGGTTGATGTCCAACGGGAAAGTAGTGAAGCCAGTACTTAAGGAGAGATTCAAGAGTTTCAATGCAATGTTTGATGAAATACACAAGACACAGAGTAGTTGGGTAGTTTGTGACGAGCAGCTTCAATCGGAGCTGAGGGTTTCCATATCAAACATGGTTATTCCAGCTTACAGGTCATTCCTGGCGAGGTACAGTCAGGTGTTTACTCCAGGGAGGCAAACCGAGAAGTATGTCAAGTATCAAGGAGAAGATATTGAGACGTATATTGACGAGCTATTTGATGGGAATGCAGGGAAAAAATAATGTGTACAGATACAGAAGATGTGAAGATATTATGTTTTTGCACTCATTTTGTTTGAACTAAATACTTGGCTTACTTCGTTGTTACATAGCTACCAACGCTGCATTGATGTACTTAATGTTAGTTCAACCATCAACCTGAATAGTATGATAAATGTCAATCTCTTTTTTTTTTGTTCTTAATAGTTTCCATTCTTGTTTTTCGACCCATCCTCTAAGCTCGATTATCTTATCTACAAGTTAATATGTTGCCAAATCATGCTTAGTTATTACATAACAAGGTAAACTCTCCTTTTTCCCAAATTGGTGTATAGATATTTAATCAGCAGTGATGCAAAAAGTTAACACTTTGGATGATCCTTGTTTGTTTGTATAAAACTTGACTGGCCTATTACCATTTGCTAATTACTTGATTGACACAAAAGCACAATACAAAATCCCACTGTAAAAAAGGTAGCGGCGAAAAGGTTCACATAATAACAAACAAATAAATTTCGCCAAAATTAAACAATTAAAGTTTGTGCCCAAACCCAACGCTATAAATAAAGTGCGAATCCATAAAGTAAACAAAGATTTGCAGAGTTTCATTACCATGAGATGATGATCGCCATTGATCGAGTTGCGCGGCGGTTGTCTGTGTACGGTGTTTTCTGCCATTCTCGCTGCTGATTGGAGCTCGCTTCTTCCATTGATGAATCCTCTGACCTTCAGAACTCCAGAAATTTGAGGAAGATGTTAGTAGAAACCTAAGAACTAAAGCTAGGTTTGTTCAATTGGTAGAAGCTGGGAAAATGGAAGATGAAGATTGAAGCGGGTTAGCTACCGGCTTTGAGTCTCTACGAACTTTTGAATGAAGTTGTAAACGAATTAAAAACGTATATTATTTTAATTACTTTTTATTGTTAAGCTTGATTTAGTACAAGCTTTAAATTTAGTAAAATGTAAATACATATTTAAATTTATTATATTTATTGAATTCATCTTAAATTAGAAATATAAACGAATTAATTTGTTCATCAACTATTTGGATCTCAATTCGAAAAAAGTTCATTTGGGATCAATTATATATTTGACAATCCCAACTTGAGCTAAATTTTGAGTATGTGGTCTTTATTCACCCCAATTCAAGCTTAATTAGTTTGTGTTTTAGCTCGTGAACATGCTCATTTATATGTTCGTGTGTATATACATATTTTTTTTCACGAACTTGTTCACAAACTCAAACTCGACTATATATTTAATGAGTTAGAGTTTGAATTATACTTGTTAACATGTTAAAGAAGTTATTTATCAATCGAGCTTGAGCCATTGGCATTTGCAAGCTTAATAACATTAAATTGAAAGCGCTTGAGCTTAATCATAAAAATTTGAATCGAATTTAAACCTATAAAACATCAGACGAATTGAACTAAACATCTTAATATTCGACTTGATTCAGTTTCATCTCAATCTCAAACAAAAATTTAGTAAATAGTATGGATATGAATCTTTCATATATACTAAAATAATAGAATAACCATCTAAGTACACACTAGGGTGAATAATTCATTTAATAAATCAAACTATTTCCTAACATTTTTATTTTAATTACAATCATATTAAAAAAAATTATATCTCAAATTAACCTAAAAATCTAAGCTTATTTAAAAATGCATGAAAAATGTTTATTTAATTTTACTGATTTCATTTTATTTTTTCTAATCTCGTACATTAGACTGCTCATATGCTAGTATCAATAAATTCGTGTTAGTTTAGTTCTCCATGATATTGAAGCTTGCCACTTGCTTCTTATTTACAATATGGGGAAGAGTGGTTCTTTAATTTCCTTTTCGAGGTTATTTGATATGAGTAAAGAGTTTACCATCCAATATTGTATTTTATAAATAATAAAATAAATTTGGACAATCTTCAGCAATATTGAGAAATATAAATGTGAAATTCAATTAATAATATGAAAATAGTTAAAATTATCCTCAAAATTATCACCGCCCAAATTATAAATGATATATAATTATATTTTTTAATCTTTGTATATTGTTACATCATTTATATTTAATTATTTATTTAAAATTTATTTAATCCGTGTATATATATAGTTGGAAATTTCATCAAATATAATACATATATTTTTATATGCATAATGGATAATCCAGTGAATGAATTAGGTTTGATGTACTAAAAATAGATTGTAGATGGTCAATCCAGAGAAAATTCATGTTATCCCACGATATGCATTTAAAAGATTCATGGTCTCAATAAAAGCTGTGTTAATATTTACTGAATTGAGAGCTGATTCTCATTCCAAATCCTCATGCAATCAAACAAGATTTTCTATCCAACAATCTCTCTCGTGGTAAAACTAGAAAGCCTAAACCATGCAAACCAAAAGGGTGAAATTAAAACTCCATCCTCCATAATTTGTACTTTTTTTGCTTCTTCTTGTGACCCCAATCTATACGATAAACCAGAAAATGAAACCTTTTTAAATTTGTGTGTGCATACAAATGTTGTACGGGGGGCATTGTCCGTGCTTTGGTAGGAGAAAAAAGGATATAGTTGAACGAAATGAAGATCAAAACCCAGCTCTCGATGTCGCAATTAATTCAGGTAAATATGGATGATTTATGGTATTGTTGGGTCTTATAAATCATCTATTTTTGTACGTAATTGGTTGAATGACAAGTGTATATATGGTATTTGAAAATGCGTGCAGTTTCGTTGAAGAAGGATGGGGATGAAAAAAGAAAAGTGCTGGCATTCTCGTACCGTGAGCTTGCAAGCGCGACGAATAGTTTTAGGCAAGAGTCGATGATCGGAGAAGGGGGGTTCGGGGTGGTATATAAGGGTAGATTAGAAAAAACAGGGCAGGTAGTTGCAGTGAAGAAGCTGAACCATTCGGGTTTGCAAGGGGACAAGGAGTACTTGGTGGAGGTCCTCATGCTCTCTCTTCTTCGCCACCCCAACCTGGTCAACCTCATAGGCTACTGCGCTGAGGGGGAGCAACGCCTCCTTGTTTACGAGTTCATGCCTCTGGGGTCTCTGGAGGATCATCTCCATCATGCCGATTTGCAGCCTCCACTGGATTGGAACACGCGCATGGTCGTCGCTGTCGGTGCTGCAAAAGGATTGAATTTCATGCACAGCGAAGCTGTCATCTACAGGGATCTGAAATCCTCCAACATATTGTTGGACCAGGGCTTCCATCCTAAGCTTTCCGATTTCGGGCTGGCTAAGTTTGGGCCGAGGGATGATAAGTCCCATGTTTCCACTAGGGTGATGGGCACCGAGGGGTATTGTGCACCCGAGTATGCCAGCACCGGGAAACTTACCTTTAAATCAGACATATACAGTTTTGGAGTGGTGCTGTTGGAGTTGATCACGGGGTGCAGGCCCGTCGACATGAGCCGTGGGCTCATCCACCGGGCGTTGAAGGATCCCAAGAAGCTTGTTAGTGTAGCGGATCCGATGCTGAGAGGCCAGTTTTCGGAGCAGAGCTTATGTAAGGCCATGGAAGTGGCGCTCATGTGTCTCAGAGACGATCCCCGTTCGCGCCCGACCATGAATGAAGTGGTGGAAGCCATGGATTACTTGACCTCTCATCATCAAGTTAATATTGATCACGAGGAGGAGGAGGAGGTAGGAGGAGATGGAGAAAGAATAAAGGAGGGTTTGGAGGAGACAAGGTTGTTGGCCCAAGTTGAGGATCGACAACGTGCTGTGGAGGAGGCTAAGATGTGGGGACAGACATGTAGATACAATATCCCACAAAATCATACATAATAAACTAGCTATCACTATTTTTTTATCACTTTCAAGTTTAATCCAACCAAAAGGAAAAGGTTCAACATGTACTGAGTTTAATCTAACCAAAAGGAAGAGGTTCAACATGTATCACTAATTACAATTATTTATCTGCACCATGTAACTGTGCAACTAGGTCGACCTGATCCGGCGATGCTTTTCATGCGCGCCTAACCTTTTAGTTATGTTCGCCTAACTTTTATATTTATGTTAGTTTAACCTTTTTCAGTGAATTACAGATCTATATATAACTTTTATTTTATAATAATTTAATATTTATGTTATAACAATATAATCTTTATGTTGCTTTTTAAGTACATAAATGTTATGATATTTGTACATAAATGTTATACTAATATAACATAAATGTTAAATTATTATAATATAAAAGTTCAGTTATACTACATGAATTTTTATACTGAAAAAAGTTTAAGTTATTAACTGGGTTATGATATTTGTACATAAATGTTATACTAATATAATATAAAGGTTATTCCCGTATAACATAAAGGTTGCCACATAAATTAAAAAATAAATAAAAAATTAGCCGAGGCGCAGATCCGTGCCGAACCCGCCCGATTCGTATGCATCCAATTGTACGGATTTATATCCGTGCACCTGATTCACACAAACAATATTCATCACTAATTCATCACAAATAATCTAAGTGCGCATGAAAAGAGGAAAAAAAAAAAGTCTAAAAGGAAACAATATACTCGTCACTAACACAAATAATCTTCAGTACGCATGAAAGGGTGAAAAAAGTCTAAAAAAGGAGGTCCTACCGGGAGTCGAACCCAGGTCGCTGGATTCAAAGTCCAGAGTGCTAACCACTACACCATAGAACCTCTTCTGCTCATCATGTTTAATGTTATTAATTTTATATTTTCAAAACAAGTATGTTCATGGGATAATATATCTCGTGAGCTATTTGGATTGACTCATAAATTTTTTTTTAATTCGATTCAAAAATAATCGAGTCGAGCTCAATTCAAGCTACTTTGATAACTCTTAATCTCGAGTTCAAACAAATTAATATTCTACTCGACAAGCTCATGAGTCTAATTGAGCATACGTTAAATTTCATATTTTGTCTCTTCAATAATTTGTTTATGTATTTACAAACTAGTATAAGTCTCATGCGATGCATGGTTTACAAATTTTACAATTTAATATTTTGATATGAAAATGTTGAATACGAAAAATAATAAGTTTCTAACAATAAGTTCAATCTAATTTGTTACTCGAGTGATACATGACAATAATTTTAAATATTTGAAGTTTAATATGAAAATATTAATTTACAAAAATATCAAATTCTTCATAATATTTCAATTTCATTTGATACTCGCGTGATGCATGAACATATAAATTGCAAGTGTACAATTTTTTGATATAAATATATTGATGCTCTTTAGAGTTATTTCAATTTAATCTATTATCCATATAATTTATGAATTTTAAATATTTCTTAAATTCATCATACATTGTTAATTAGATTATTTTACTAATTGTATGTGTTATAACTGGTCTTGAAATATTTATGCAAATGTAGGATGATAACATAATGAGTCTAAAATGGTGATACGATTTTATATTTGTTCAAATGAGTCATGTAAAACTAAATTTCATTGTGCTACCACAACAATGGAATCTCAGATAATATTTTCCTTATTAATAATCATGGAGAAGAAATAATGTCATCGCTTATTTTTTTGCTAAATTTTTTTATGAATATATAAATGATTTAGATTTTTGCCTTAAATATATTACAAACAAAACATAATAAATAAAAGATAGCAATTGTTATTCACGACTTTTGATGGATTCATAGCATGATTTTAATATCATATATACACAAATCATGCTAAATTTATAACATATGTGACATGATTAAAAAATCTCAATTTTCACATTTATACAAAATGATTTTCATACCATTTATATACACAAATTATGAAAAATGAAATATCTTTTGTAATCTATAAATTATCAATTATATAAATAACAAATAATCGTATTCCAAATTTTCCGAAGTTGAAATGGACAGACAAATAACTTCATTTTCACCCTGGGGAAGATACTTGATATATAGCTTGAAATAAGAAAATATTGTTTTATTTCATATTCTTAAATCTAATTCAGATGTTGAATACATTAATTAATCACACCAGTATTACATAAAATCTCATAATTATAGATTAAAGTATTTAAAATATATTTATGAAGATTAATTTAAATGAGCTGGCATTGTGAGATATATATAAAAAATAAATTTTGTTAAAGATACACATTTAATTATATTTTATTCCAAAATAGGAAAAGTAAAAATCGAAAAAAGTACAGTATATAAATTTGTTTCATGTTCAGGTTATCGTTTATTCAACAACAATTTGACAAAATCGAGTAAAATATTGCATTTAATAAAATTTGAATGAAGTGAATATTTTTTGCTTAAAGTGATTCATAATGCATAAATTGATATTTACATATAAATATCAAGATTTTAATAAATAAATAAATAAAATTGACTTTGCATATATACAAACTATATCAATGGACGGGAAAGTAATAAGGTAACTTTCGAGTTGTATTTTATATATATATATATATATATATATATATATATATATATATATATATAGTAAAATCTCATTTTGACTAACTTCTAAATAGAAATATGGTAAATGAAATTTATAAGTTGTCAATTATCATTTTATAATGGATTTATAGAGATATGATTTCTCGAAAAAATAAAAAAGATCATAAATAAATTTACTAAATGTCGAAATGTTTTGTAAATGAAATTTTATATAGAAAACTCAAATCTAAAAGTGTTATCAAACAAATACATGTTTTTACTCTTAACGATCTTTTACACAAAATTAATTTAGTCACATTTGCCAAAACGAAAATTACCCCACAAATATATATGCTATTTTCTCTTAAATTACCACATAAAAATAGTTATAATTTTTCTCTTTTGAAACTGTGGAATTTGATTGAACATTTAAAACAAATGTCAACTATTTTTAAATCTCAAATGGAGTATATACATTTTTGTAACTGTTTTATTGGAAAATATATATGCAATCTCTTTTCATTATTTTGTTTCAACTCTTGTGTTATTGTTGAACTTAGATTGAATTTAAATTAAGTATATATTTAAAATTTGATATGAAATATTTCAGAATATTCTCAGCCACAATGAAATCAAAGTCTCTCATTGAGTAGAGACTTTAGACTATCCAAATACAATTTACAAACAAAACCATGTATCATACTTCCCTAAAAGAAGTATACATAAGAATCATATATATTAATCTAACCATAATAGATAATGGATCCATATATATAATCAATTCAATATATTTAAATTACCTCTTTGTCTTTGAATGCACTTATAAGTCATGACTATATATATATATATATATATATATATATATATATATATATATATATATATATATATGTCTATCATTCTTGTAAACATGTACATCATATGTTCTTACTAAACAAAACTTCAATGCGCACAGCTTGGATGGATTGATGTCATCAACAACACATGAGCCTTTTTTTTTTCTTTCTCAAAAAGTTCTTATAAACATTATATGTGTATGGTATAGGGAGTAAAATCTTGAAGATGATTTCATTTTATAGTGGCACATCATAAATTTCCATAATCTGAAATTGGAAACATAATATAAGATAATTGTGAGAACTCTCACAATATTATTGATTGACTATATATACGCATCAAATGTTTGGTAAATGGACATGTATAAAGCATTAATGTGATATGTTATCCATATATAAAATATTTAAGATTTGATAATATTGCTTTTGCAATCCGTTTTCAAAGTATTGTATTTTAAAATACTGTATATCAAATTGATTGCATTAATTTGATAAAAAAAAATATCATTATGATATTTGTAAATTCAGTAATATAAGCATAATCTCTCAAATTAAAAATAAAATAAAATAAAAATTATCATCTTAATCCAGATTGTAGAATGGAAGAAACCGTGTGTGTGTATATATATCATTATGATTTTGAGGAAACCAAGGTAATCAAATGGTATTAAATTTCAACTGTCAAATAGTATTTAGATTTAGTGAAAATTATGATATATTTTATTAATATATTTTTAATTCATCAATTATATGTAGAAAAGTCAAGAACATTACCATCCATGTAAGATTGAGTATTCCAAATTTATAAACTAACAAAAATCATTCTAAATCGGAGATTATTGCATAACAATTTCGATATGGTAAGTTTGTGTCTAAAAATTTTCGTTTATTATAAGAACCAACTGTATACCATATACATAATTAAAAAAATTGGACATGTATAATGTATAAATTGACTAAAAAATAAAAATCAATAATTAATGATATTTCCAATATTAGAAAGTAAAATAGGCGGGAAATTTTTTGTCATTTCTATTTTTAGGGGTAATTGTTATTATATATATATAATATATAATTTTGAAATTTTTGATTGTTGTTTAAGAATTTAGACTATTTTATAAATCTTTGTGTATGAATGTTAATGTTTGTTTCCTACAATTCGTTGATTATAAATATAACTATTTAAAAGAATGTCCATTTAGAAATTTGTATATCAAGATTTGATGATTAAAAATTTTAATTTGCGATATATATATAACCAACATAATAGTGCAACTATGAATATTCTATATAAGAAATTTTTCAAAATTAAATTGTTAATTGGTCAAATTCGTAACTTCTAATTACCTCATATTTTGAATATAAACTTCTCATTTTTCTATTTAATAAAAAAACTTCTCAATTCTCTATTTAACTTATCAACACATTTATATGTTATTATTTGCATTCCAATTTCTAATATTATACCATACATCTATTTATAATAACATAATACTTAAAGTTATAAAACAAATCAACACAATAAGGAAATAGTAGTAATTATTAAAGAGAGGAAAATGGCATCACCAATCCACCATTGACGCCAACAGAATCATATATTAGTCTCAAAACTAGTCAAAATAATAATGCTCTTATTTTTATTTTTATATTTGAAGAAAATAAAATTGTTAATAAAAAAAAGAAAAGAAAAAAAAAGGTTGGAAAACGTTTTGGCTGCCCTCCGACACAGCTTCAGTTGTGTCTACCTACACTCCCATCGCATTTTCTTCTCAGCGCCGCCATCAACACCGCCGCCCCTCCACCGTCAAAGATATTTGTTTCAGGTTCACTTTAATCTTGTTTTCGATTACTTGTGCTAACTGAATCTAAGAATGAAGTATCTGCTCAAACATTATTAACTGAATCATGAAATGATACATTGTTGCAGATTTGTTTCTTCAAAGGCTGATAAGATATTCGCTGGTTGATGAATAATGATAGTTTTTTTGTTTAACAACGTTTTGTTGAATTTTCAGGTTATTTGCCTGTTTTCCTTCCGATTGTTATTCTCCGAAGGCTAAGGCGGTGGTGGAAAGAGTTGCGCAATCAGCTATTTCTGCTTTCGGATATAATCTGCTATCAAATCAATTTGTCGAAATTTCTTCCTTCTTTGGCGATTAATTAATTGATTTTAATTTCTTCAAAGTATTAAGTATGGCAACGACGACATTGCATTTATGTGGAATCAAAATTCCTTACCTTTCTCTCTCTAAGAGGGCTTCTTGCTGTCAACCTATTCGGAAACAGCAGCATCTTCATTTTGCGTCATATCTGCCTTCAATCGCTGCTCAAAATTTGTCGCTGAATGGCGTACAGGGATTTAGATGCGCAGCTGGTGATGTTGATTTGCTGGAAAGGAATGATACTCAAAACCAAGATTCTGAACAAACTGCTGAGGAATTGACCTGTGTGATGAAATTCGGTGGTTCATCTGTTGCTTCCGCGGATAGAATGAGGGAAATAGCTGATCTCATTCTCAGTTTTCCGGAAGAGAGACCTGTTATTGTTCTTTCGGCTATGGGAAAAACAACTAACAAGCTCTTGCTGGTATTCTTTTACCTTCGCTTTTGTTTCTCCTCTTTCTTTGCTTTAATAACTTGTCTTCATGTGATGTATACTATTAGGCTGGAGAGAAGGCTGTTACTTGTGGCGTTTCAAACGTATCCGATCTTGAAGAATTGGCCTTCATCAAAGATTTGCATTTGAGGTTAGTGTGTGCTATTTTTTTCATTTTCCTGTCCTGATTATTTCATGGGAATACTTTTCCCTAATGAGTTTTGCCTTGTTGTGCTCAGGACTGCAGATGAGCTTGGTGTAGAGAGATTGGTTATAAGTAGTGAGTCACACTTCCTATAAAAATTGGACTTTTAATAAAACCCTGTCAGATTGTATGCATAATTGCCGTTTAGATGCTGATTGATAAGTACTTTGATCTCTGGTGAGGAGATTTGCAGAAAGTGGTTTTCAATTGTTTTGGTTAATTTCATCGCATAAGCTCATTCACTTTCATTTTGCTTGTGCATTGGCTGTTTTTGTTAATATTGTAGCTCACTTTGAGTGCATTATATTTTTCAAATGTGCTTACCCAATGCAAACACTGCCTTCGCTTCAAGTTCTCGTATGAATCAGTCTGGATATGGCTGGCATCTTCATCAGTTTGCTATAATCGTTTGTCCCTTAACTGATGTTAATTGTGAGATTCAGCTGGTTATGATTGCTCTTTTGTTTCTAACAATTCTGCAGAACACCTGTTTGAGTTGGAACAACTTCTGAATGGAATTGCTATGATGAAAGAGATGACCCTAAGGACAAAGGACTACATAGTATCTTTTGGAGAGTGCATGTCCACAAGGATTTTTGCTGCCTATCTGAATAAAATTGGAGTAAAAGCTCGACAAGTATGTTTTTTGCTTCCCCATCCTTATATTTGGTTCATGTGGTTATCAATTCTTTTGGTTTGATGTAGAAAGTCATTCCTTTGATTCTCATTACTAAATTGCTTGCTCTTAGAGAAAAAACATTCTCAAACATGAGGCTCTGATGCGTTTATTGTGAAATCTCTTTATAGCTTAATGAGTGAGGTATTTTGTTATTTACGTGCGCTGTATTGGCAAAAGACTTCCCATGGTCTTCTCTTGTACTGTTCACTATTAATATGAGTACATATGAGCATATTATATTAATGTATGTCTGCAATTTTTTCATATTTTGCAGTATGATGCCTTTGACATAGGTTTTATAACCACTGATGATTTCACTAATGCGGATATTTTGGAAGCAACCTATCCAGCTGTTGCAAAGAGATTGCATGGAGATTGGATTAGTGATCCTGCTATTCCTATTGTGACTGGCTTCCTTGGCAAGGTTGCTTCCTAGTACAGTTTATTTGTCACTGCATTTTCCTTGTACATTTATCATATGATCATGATGACATATTAGCCTAATTGTAATCAATTGTAGGGCTGGAGAAGCTGTGCAGTGACCACTCTGGGGAGGGGTGGTAGTGATTTAACTGCCACAACAATTGGTAAAGCATTGGGGTTGAGGGAGATCCAGGTCAGCCATTGATGACTTTTATTTCTATTCTTACTCAGCAAGTCCTTCCATATCCTTTCTGTTTTGTACTTCATGTTTGGAAACGTTGCGTTAACAATGCACAATCATTACATGGAGAAGCACTAATCACATCTTTGCATCTTCTGGTGGAACTTCAACCACGAATTGTTTTAGTCTGCCATGTTTCTTTAGATTGTATGAATTGCATTCTTTTGATCCTGCAATGATGACATTAGTTAACTGTTCTATCCTTTGTAGGTGTGGAAAGATGTGGATGGTGTTTTGACCTGCGATCCTAATATATATCCTCATGCAGCACCTGTGCCTCATCTAACTTTTGATGAAGCAGCTGAACTTGCTTATTTTGGTGCTCAGGTATCATTAAACTTCTTTCAGTTATTTTCCACAGTCTGCACTTTAAAACTGTGCTTTCTTGTTGCATGATTTCCAAAAATCAAGTGGTTTTGGTTAAAAGATCCAGTGAATAGGTTCCATGGACATAAAATTTGACTGTAATTATTTTCAGAACCATCCAGAGGAAAAGTTCAATAAAGTTTTCAGGGAAACTTGGATGACATTTTAAATTATGCTTTGTGCATCTCTGAATGTTGTCAATCAAGCAAAGTATTCAATTCTTGCTCTTAACTGCATTTATGCTTTCAAATAAATGAACTTGTATGTTGGAGACTGTCATGTGAGGACGCACTACTCTTTAGTTTCTTGATTAGAGAACAGATAATAGTGATTATAAAGTTAATCTGTTTCTTTGCACGGAAAGGTCCTCCATCCACAGTCCATGAGACCTGCTAGGGAGGGTGATATTCCTGTGCGAGTGAAGAACTCTTATAATCCAAAAGCTCCAGGAACCCTTATTACTCGAACTAGAGACATGAGTGAGGTTAGTTGCCATTATTGTGTTCAGAAACAAAAATTTGATCATAAGATATGTTGAGTGCTTATTTTTCTTCTGTCATATTTGCAGGCTGTACTTACCAGCATTGTCTTGAAACGTAATGTCACAATGTTAGATATTGCTAGCACAAGAATGCTTGGTCAGTTTGGCTTTCTTGCTAAGGTGAAACTATGAGATATGAAAAGCACCTGCTTGTGACTACCATCCTGATTGAATTCCTATTTCCTGATGCAATTCATTGTGATATTGTGTTGTTTTCAGGTTTTTGCAACTTTTGAGGACTTAGGCATATCTGTTGATGTTGTTGCCACCAGTGAAGTGAGTATTTCCTTGACGTTGGACCCTTCCAAGCTTTGGAGCCGAGAACTTATCCAGCAGGCAAGCGTATGATATCAGACTACAATTTACCATTAAACACATCTGAACTATAGGCTAATTTTTTTTCCAATCAGAACTAACTTTCCCGTTTCAAGTAGCTACTCATTGTTTCATATTTTCCATTATAAGTTGTTAACTTTCTCGTGATTTCCTAATCAGGAACTAGACCATGTGGTTGAAGAATTAGAAAAAATTGCAGTCGTAAATCTTCTCCAGCACAGATCTATCATCTCTCTTATTGGAAATGTTCAAAGGTCCTCACTGATACTGGAAAAGGTGATGCTGCCTTAACTGCCTTATCATTTTAGTTGGCATTTGCTGCTGAGACTCAAATCTTGTTTGTGACTCATAATGCAGGCTTTCCACGTGCTTCGAGCTCAAGGCGTAAATGTCCAAATGATCTCTCAAGGTGCTTCAAAAGTCAATATATCATTGATAGTAAACGACTCTGAAGCAGAACAATGTGTTAGGGCTCTTCACTCTGCCTTCTTTGAGAGCGATCTTTCAGCACTAGTTTCAGATAGCAAATTGGAGAATGGTTTGTCGTGAACAATGGCTTTTCAATTGGATGCTAAGATCACAACTTTGTTAGTTGAGTGGAAATATCACGGGATCGGTCAGGTAATTGTACTGCAGCTAGAGGCTGATTTTCCAGTGCAACAACTGACAATTTTGTAAGAAACAACAATTCATTCTACTTCTTTTTTTTTTAATTGATAGCCCAATTCGAGTGTATTGGTACTGTTACAATCGCTGGACTGCTATATATTTACACTAGTAATGTTAGTGAAATGAATGAGCGCCGCGCCCTATTTACTTTATGCATAAACTCCCCACTCAAAAAGATAAAAATAATATAATATAAATAGAAATGAGATTTAAAAAGTATTATTAACTGAAAAAGGCAGGATAAAAGTTGCAAGGGTTCAAAGTTGACAACTGAGCAACGTAGAGGACAAAAGCAGATTATCAAAGAGGTAAACTTATTGGAACAGCAAACAGCTGAGAATAATGTAGTGACACAACTATTGGTTTATATTAAAACTAATCAAACGTAAAATTTATTTACCTAATTCTGTTCTATACTTTTCGTTTTTTTATGCAGTCTCATTCTCATAAATATTCATCTTTTGGATCAAGCTTACTTGTATACAATTTTTACACGTTAGGTAACACCTTAGCTATTGACCTTTAGCTTGCATTTAAGCGTTATGGAAAGTCCAGAATGGAGCAGATTAGATCTTATACATTTTTCTTCTGAGGAAAAATAAGAGAAGTGTGTAAAAATTATATTTAAAAAAAAAAAAAAAAAAGAGCATAGTTACTTTGTAGGTAACAAAGTAACAAGTAATAGAAGAAGAGGCCCAAACTGGGCTTGTCAACGAGTATTAGAAAGAAGAGGCCCATCAAGAATAACGCCCTTGTCTACAAGGCCTCTTGTAAAGCACGGCCCACCCATTCTTAAATAACGTCTTGTATTAAACCCTAGATTTGGAATAGGGGGTTTTATTTCAGAAAATACCAATCAGCCTCTCTCTCTAATGGCTTGCACGATAGATTTCCGGCGACTGGATGAGGGTTTCGGCGGGAAAACTTTCAAGCGGAAGAGAGCGGAACAAGAAGCGGAGAAGCTACAGATCCTGAATCCATCCCTTCCCGATGAATCCATGGACATTGACGCCGTGAATCAACCACCTCCATCGAAGCGGCACGCGGCGGAGTCATCGTCTGATCCGAATAAACCATCGTTTGGGAATCCGACGTACGACGGTGTAATAGCAGGAAGGGTGTCGGGTAGGAACTGGAAGGAGGTTCGGACACATCGGGCGTCGGCGGTGCACGTGAGGAAGAATGCGGCGACGGTGGAGCAGCGGATGAAGGATAAGGAGATAAAGAAGGCGTACAAAGAGAGGATGAATGAGCTCAAGGAGGAGATACGGCAGAACAAGCAGGAGAAGCGGAAGAAGCGTGAGGAGAGAGAGAAGAGGAAGCAGGAGAACACTCTAAGGTCTGGGACTAAGCTTCAGAAGATTACCAATCCCAAGACGCTCAAGAAGATTGCCAAGTCCAAGCAGCGGAAGCTTCTCAAGGTTGTTCCTGATCATAATAAGAATGATTCCAACAAGAAAACCAGCAACAAGTAATTCTCGCAATGAGACTGTCTCTTTTATATTTTTCTTTTGAAAATGTAGAGGAAAGTCAAAACACCCCTGTTTCTTTTTATGGTATTTTTGTTTCAATAGTATTGTGTTTCGATGATCTAATGAAAACGACAATGCACCATTGATATATAAATAAGCAAAAATGTTAAATGTCAAATGTAAACCAATTAGTTTTCGTCTGATTCAACCATTGCAGCATAAAACTGGTTAGGTTAATGGTAATTGGCAACAGCGCAGATTAGATTTTAAATAACAAGACAAGTTGAGTCCTACTCCATATCAACATACATACATCCTTTGCCTTGTGTGTTCATTACAAATTTCCAGAATATATTATCTGATCACATTTGAAAAACAAAAACAATTCTAGCTACAGGTAGCAGTAGCATGTTGGTGATAGATAATACACACATTAGAGGTGAAGAAAAAGACAATATCTTCTCTTTCTTAATAGCGTCGTCCACCCGCTGTGGACAGGAGAACTCGGCTAGCCTTTTTCCCCTTCTTCCCTGCTTCATTTACCTTGGCCATATCCCCGACTTCCACCTTTTTCGCCCTATTAGATGTTACGTTGGCAAATGATGCACCGCTGTTTTTCCACCCTAGAGGAATTGAAGTGAACAAAAGTCAATGAAACTAACCTAAAACTATATCCACTTATTAAGGATGATATAAAGCTTACTTGATAAACTACACATTTCAAAATACAAGCTCATGCAAAAATTCCTTTCCAAACAAGATGAAGCACAAAACCTGGATGGTACGGATACCTGTGGCACTAGAAGAGTCATGAGACGGATCAGTCCTTTGGGCAGTTTGGATTTCCTCAGTTTTCAGAGCGGGAGAATCATGCGCAGCAGCAAAACCAAGCCTTGCAACACTTGAAAATGATTGCCTTTCCCCAACGGTGGAAGGGCCAGAAGATGCCACAGCAGGACTTCCAAGAGCTTTAGCAGACAAACAACAGCCATGAGTTCATGATTATGAGAAGATGAAATATGAAAACCAAACATGGTATTTCTCAATGAGCAAGAGACAGTGAATTGTTGCTACGGAAATCGGTACGAAAATCTATTAAGGAACAACTCTGAAATGAAGCACATGTTCAGAATATGTCAGGCTTCAGTTTTGGACAAGAAAAAAGAAATCAAGTTAAACGATGAAATTAAGGTGTAGTTTACCACTCAATCCATAAGACTGTACACCTGCCACTAATCATAACATTTCTAGATCATTGTTAAATGATTAAACAAAGGATCGATTTTCTTTATCAGATTATGGAACACCAGAAGTACCAAATCTCACAAAGCTATGGTTTCCAAAAGCTATGCAACAGTTGGAAATAAATTCTACAGCAAGTAGTTTGCCCATAATATCATCTTGAGAACAAAATATCACCTTCAAAGTCATCCATGGAAAAGCTAGGGGGAGCATCATAGGAGTAACGAGGAATGGGAAAAAACTGATCGCCTGCAGCTTCAGCTTTAATTTTGTCCTTAAGTTCCTACATAGAGATGTTACATGCCATGAACCCCTAATATAGGAATATGTAGCATCGACAATTAAAATAATTTTCAACTGTGACGTAAAGTAAGTGCATTCAGACATGTCGCTAGTAGATACAACCTTCCAAAAGAGGAACAAATTCATCGTCATCAAAGCCCATTCCCACTACTTGAAGAGTTGGCAATATTTGTTATCAAGAAATGTGATCTTCAACATTTCACACTGACCCCTATGAACAAATATCTATGTAAAGTAGGTTGGCTGTCACAGGCCTTACACCAACAGTCAAAAGCCTCAGAAAAGATACGTTGGTGCTATGTCGGCTACAGCCTAGCGCTGTAAAAAACAGTCACTCTTGGTGTAAAGGAGAAACAAAAAGTATATTTTTTTAGCTAGTGAAGCACGATCATTTCTAGGCCTTCAATAGTTGTGACAATTTTGACCAGCTACGCAAAACTCTCATGAAAAAGAATTGTGTATAAGGTCCCTTTTCTATTTCTTTTAAGCGCCCACCAAATATGTCGAAAATAAAAATAATGTGCTGGTTCTTTAAAAGTACATAGTGTCAAAGCTGCATCTGAAGTTGCAAACGACCAATGAAATTTAGTATGAGTTTTACCCACCTGCTTCTCAACATAAGACCCTCCCAGACCAACAAGAAGGAAAATTTCAAAGTCACATGTTACATTGTGATACACTGACCAACTTAAAGAACAATTGCAATGCATTACAAAGCACAGCTTTTTACAAAATAAAAAATTAGTTAAATGTTCAGTATGAAGGCATACCTTCCTAGCAAGTCGTTTTCTTTGCTTTTCTCTATCCATGATTTCATCCATAAAAGGAGAAAGGGACTCAGCAGGTAATATATCACCCAGATTGATTTCACAAAGCTGTAAGAAAGCACATATAATTGATGTACTAGATTATACTTCATGGAAATTAAGCTCCTACAAGGAGATATGCACTGAAAAATAAAGAGTCTTCAAAGAAAACAAGAGCTTCTTTCACCGGCCTTTGTGAGAGTTACAATATTTTACTGGTAATCACCTGAAATGTTGTTGTCAAGGAGAAATGGCTTAAGAAGCGATAGCGACGCCTCATGGCCTCTGATTGTGTCACTGTCTCCAACTGTAAGATCTTCCCAGAGATTCTGGATTTATAGTTCATGTTAAATCATAATGCGATAAAATTGCGCATGTTTTTTTGATTGGTACATCAACGTTTAAATTCAGTAAAATTTCCTTGTCCGGTATGGCATCCGATACCAATTTCTTAGGTAAGTAGCAGATGCAATAAATGGAATGATAACTTGTTTACTGATCTCAATATTTATGGTTACCTCAAAAAACAGAAACTCACTACAAAAGAGCATAAAAGTTCACCTGTATTTCTGCAATTTCCTCAAAACCTTTTTAAATATGTTTCGTAGACTCTAGTGAAGAAATGTGGATACAGAAGCAGGAGAAAAGGAAGACAAATAAAACAGTTAATCTTGTACCTGTCAGGAAGCCTTTCATAGTTACCATAGTGGTGTAGCAGGCATTTCATATTAAATGGATGAAGGATGAGGTGTTGCCCGTCAATGGCCTAACTTATTCAAATGAAGAAATACAAAAATCAAAATGATATAAACATCAGGTGAGAAGGAAATTCATAGAAAGGATGGATTACCAAGATCTAGTCCAGATATCTAGATGCTCCTAAACTACATTTAGATATGAAAGCTTCCTCCTTCCCCAGGTAACAGACAGGAAATAAAGATAAAAATATTATATAGGTGATCACCTGGTAGAAATTGTATGAATCTCCATCTTTCCTCTCCTTGATTCCACTAGAATGTGTCAGAAGATACTTATTATTATCATCGAACGAAGAAGATGAAGATCTGTCATGATCTTCTATCAACTCATCGAACTCTATAACTTCAGGCACACAGAACTCATCAAACAGCTTATTTGGAGATAGTTTTTCAAACTGATCTGACTTATTGTTCTCAGCTGTAATGATTGCAGTTGTTGGGGGGGACCCATATTTTATCATGTCACTGTTAGCAGTACGATCCTCATTCCAATATTTCTTCCTTTGCTCCAACTGTTCCATTGCAGCACAAACATATGGAAGTTTTTCAATGTCATCAACAAGGCCTGAGTCAGCTCTGGCTATCCAACTATCTAGATTGGACATTGCTTCTCTAACAGACAGTTCTACATCCGATGTCAAGGTGAACTTAGAGAAGGAATCCAGAATCTCATCTTCAATATTATCGCTTTCATTGTTTTTAAGAGAAGAGCTGAATGAATCTTTTAACCGGGTTAATAGCACAAATTCTATTTCATCGCCAATGTGGTACTGCTTAACATTCTCGATACAGATGGTGTACAAATCTTTCGAAGAAATCATTGTGAAGCATAATGGGCACTTTTTAAGACCATCTTCACCCATGGAAAAATATTGCAAAATGCATGGGAAACAGAAGATATGACCACAAGAGGTTATTTGTGGACATAAGGGATCATCCAGGCATATGGGACACTGGACAAGAAAAGGAGTGGAGTACTTCAAGCAAATAATATCCTCCCAACATAACATCTTATCGGGATCAATAGACTCGGCTACATAGTTCCCAGTATCTAGCACAACAAACTTGTAATTTGCTTGAAAAAATAAGTCCCTGTTATAAGGTCTTCTCTTTTGTTGTCTTCGTGGGGGAGGTGCCCTGGACTGTGGACGAGAAACAGAAATAGGATCATAATGAAAATTCAACAAGTGATTATAGTTATGTATCTGTGCTTTTTTCCCAGTTGAATGCGCAGAGCTCGTTTGTGAATTAGTAGATGCAGCACTCTGATGGCTGCTTGAGGAAACAAAGGTTCCAGGTGTCTTCCCTCGCCATTCTGAATATCCAATCTGCGAATGAGTAACATCCTCCTGAGGGAAAGTTATGCCATCATGTTGCTGAATCGGACTTTTTCCATGGTCCTTTCTCTCCCTTCTCTTCACCTAGATGAATAACAAATATAAACAGATATGCATTACCTAAATTGATCCATGCCATGGGGGCTAGCAAGCACATGCTTGAAATGAGTCAACCAAAAGAAACCAGGTTTAATGGCCTAATATTTCAATGTGCAGATAACCAGATTAACAGCATAGGAAGAATACCAGAACCTTCTTTCCTACCTCTTTGGCTGATAGACGTGGATTGCGTGCAGCAGGAGCCACTTGTCCTGAAACAAAAAATGCTAAGAGGTAACCACTTCCGAACAAGTACAGAAATTATATGAACATGATGTAGATGCTGTTGAATCATGATTTCCCACTCCTATGACTAAAAGCAAACCAAACAAACATTAAGGCTCAAACAATACTCTGAGCACTTGAGCAAACCTAAGCTTGAACTGACTCCTAATTAGTTGGTTTACGAAGCTCATCAACATGAGGTGAGCAAGCAACCCAAGTTCAACTAGTATTAGCAAGAAATAGAGCAAAAAATAGAATAAAGCTCAAGCATAAGTTCAACCTCAGACAAGAAATCCAAACAACCTTAAACTATACTATTAGTATATGATATATCCCCACCCACACTTCCCTCTCTAATGGGAGAGACACTGAAAATGTAAGGGAACAAATCTTTCTTCCCAAAGAAGCACCAAAACCAAAAACAGACAAGCTTATTAACCCTCAATCATATACGGAAAAATCGAACAAATCAGACAACACCCAATAAATGAAGAAGAAATCAAACGGGGGTTACACTCGGCGATGCACCCAAAATTAAGAGAAAAAAAGATTGTAGTAGCGATATAAGAAGGAGAAGAAGGAAAACCTGAGAGATGATTGGGCAGCGGAGGGGATTGGAGGTTTTGTTGAAGAGGATTATGAGAGAGGATTCCATGATTGGAGGTAGAGGATTGAGAGGGAGAGAGAGAGGAAGAAGACGAGGATGTTGAAGCGCGATTCAAGGAGGGCAAGATGGACATGAAAATTCCTCAAAGGGCTAGATTTGGATTGCTGTTACTCGCAGCTTCTGCTTCGCGGCTTTCTCCTTTCTGTGTTGGTTTCTCCTTTCTGTGTCTCTACTTCAATAAATGCAATACAACCTCACGCGGGCCGGGCCGGGCCACACCAATACACATCCTGTTTCTTCTTCTTCTTCCTTCCTTCCTTTTTTTTTTAAAAAAAAATTGTTAATTCGCAATTTATCTTGTATAATGTTCCTTTAAATTATGAAATTATATTTTGTGGAAAAAAGTCAAATAAGTTTTAAAATAATATATAATTTGTTATTTTGATCTTTTTTAAATTAATTAATTAGATGTGATTTGGTTAATTTGTGAGAATCATATTGATGTCGGAAACATATATATTGTAAATTATAGACATTATAAGTATATTCATGTAAACAAATAGATAATGTATTGTAATTAATTTGAATTCAATACAATGTAGGTAAATATATTCACAAACCTAATAATTAATCATAAATCTCAGAAATATATTAATTTATTTGGATAAGTATTTCAAGTCCAAATTATTAATAAGAGATTAAGTCCAAAATTCATTTAATTATTAAAAAGAGATTAATATTCTTGTCAAAATATTATCCTAGACTGTTTTCACCCCAACGAGAATTTGGACCTTACAAGTTACTAGGATTTAGAATAGAGTTTACTCCAAAATTTACAATTTCAATATGATGGCTTGGATACAAGTAACCATTTTCTTGTAAAGATTAGTTGAGTTGAAAAATAATAACATAAAAGATAAAACAAGATTATAGCTTTTAAAATGTTAAGATTAATAATTTTCTAACAAACAAACAAATAATTAAAAACATACTCCTAAACTAGTAAACTTGTAAGAAAAATATATTACTCTCAAATACTCCTTCCATCCCGAACATAAAAATTTGTCTATTGTTATACAAATATTAAGAATAGCATGGCATGACAGATGGAAATAAACTAATTACTTTACCACCATGCAATAAAATAAACACAAAATAACAAAAACTCATCAGACAATCTAACAAATTAATACTTGTACTTGCAAAACCAAGTTCATTTTTATAAACTTGTGAAAAATGAGTTAACCCATCTCAAAATCTGTAAAATAATCCCAGAAAAATATTATTCAAAATAAATTGGACACAGTAATGCGTATTCAATAGGGGATATTAATTAAAGGATTTAAAAAAAAAAAAAGACACTGCTATAAATAAGAATTTAAGTAGCACTAAATGGAATACTTCCAATCATGGTACTTGATAATAAAAGGAGCTAACAATTTGCTTTGATTGCCACCTACACCAAGCCAAAATCACCGATCTGCAATTTCTTCTCAGTTGAACACAATAATCATTTTTTTTCCAAGTTTTGGAAAAAAAGTTTTAAGCAAGTTGATCTTAAGAACACGTGTTCTGTGACTGTACCACAGCACTCAATGGGAAGTTTCATAATCTAAAGAAAGAAACAATGAACAAGGAAGCATATACAGTTGCACTTGACCAATTACACCTAATATAACCGCTTCCTGCATTCGCCTGCACCGCAGAAGCAAGGCATCTGTCGTATTTCCCCATCAGGCCCCAACACGCTATCAAGGGCGTAGCCATAGTCGTAAGTTAGCTCCTACAAAAGCAAAATTAACAGGAACATCAAATTATGCTAACCATGAAGGAATTCAAGTAACTAAAATCACCTTGTAAATAGTTGTTTTTATCCAAATACAACCTTAATGAGTTTGTGCCACCAAGTAAATACATGTTTATATACAAACTGATGCAATCACAAAATACAGTTTTACAAAAATGATGAGTTAAGTCAGGGAGCAATGGGATATTTAATAACTTCAGGTTACACACTAAACTTGACAACATAGTGAGGAAGTGCAGATCAGTGAATTGCAGATGATATTATTAATGGCTATATACGAATGTAGAGAATGAAGAGAGGAGAGAAAGAACCTTCAGTGGTGGTATATTGTCTGCAGCAATTAGCATCACCCTCGCAAGTTTGATGTCATGATGATGGTTTAGCATGCACTGGACAAACAAATTTGGTTGACAGCTATGATTGATAAACCTAGCAACATTACCGGTTTTTGCAGCATCAATGCAGAATGGCACACTTTCTGATGCCTCTTCACCAATCTCTTTCAAGTAAGATGGCAAAGATACATCTCTTAGCCGACTCTGGAGAGAAATAAAAGTATTTAGTTAAAAATTTAAAATTGAAAACAAATCTCAGAGAGTTGTGGAAAAGAACTTCTAGCGAGACATCTTATCTTATCTAATCCCTTTCATGTTCACATTATACATCATATATAGCATGGTCCTAAATAAGGAGCTGATCTTGTAACCATTTTCAAATGGATGGATTAAACAATGCTGATAGAGAAGGAAACTCCAAAAAAACAGGCAAAATCATTCGAAAAAAAGGAAATAGATACAGAAACGTCCCTTAAACATTATAGTGTTTTATAAAAACTTTTTTTCTGAAAAACAATCACATAGAAATGGAATCAGACAATACAAAATGTTAACAGGCATGAGCACAACAGAAAGAAGCAAGAATGGGTACATGATATCTACATATCTGAATGTGATTTTATTCATACACAATTTACTACTATCAAAATATTGAATGACCACCTCTCTAAAAGTTTGAGCAATTCCCTCACATTCAAGCAAGTTACTCTATATTGAAGTCTTGCTTGGGGATATTTTTGATAAATGAATTGCCATGAGATTCAAACAATGAGTTTGTAATACTATAGATGAGAATCTTTTAATACTTTATTGTTTCAATAAAGAGAAATGTGAAAAGAACATATCACAAGAGTTTGTAAACCACAAATGTAAACTATAAAAATAATCTACAAAGAAAACATTGAGTACCTCTCGTCCTTCCAGGCCCTTCATCGTTTGTAAGCAATCTATGTCAAAAACATAGCTGTTATCAGCGGCAGGGTTCAAATCATCAGTTCTCCTAAGAAGACCAATGTATTCACATATGGGAGCACCAGAAGGTATATAGTCCCAAGATCTAACACCCCACCCCTTCTTTGGTGTGCGGAATACCTGTCAACATCAACATGCATGAGAAAAAAGTACAAGTAAATTGTCTTCAAATATAAACAGAATGAGATTTAAAGAATTGTCATTGTCCATACTAACCTCCAAACGGAACCTAATCCCATTTTGGCTGGTCCTGTTCACACATTTTGGACCACACCCACAATTTGGTCCGCATTCAAACACAACTGCCTTTGGTTCAACTAGTCTGGAGAGTGAAATTGAATTAGAATTATCAATATAGTAAGCCCTTCCACACCTGGTTCTCTTGCTAACACAAAACCACAACCACAAGAACAAGCAAAAATTCACCCAAACTCCCAACATATAATATAAAGCTGCCAAACATATTCTCATTCTATACGTAAAATATATTTTTTAAAAGTTTATTCCAAAACAAAAAATAACAATAGCATTAAGACTTTTAATATTTTAATCTGTTGTCCTAAAAGTAAGGGCAACAGTTAGCAAATTCATAAATAAATCAAGTAAAACTTACTTCTAGGAACAAAATCATTATTTGAAAAATAGAGCATTAAGTGTGTATTGGAATTAAGGGATATTGTTTATAAGCTGACAATACTTTTGCAAGTGGTACTTCATCTCATATTCAGGTTCAGTTTTCAGAGGAGAGTTAAGTCATATTGAACTTATTTGCTCTTGTTCAACACTACAGTCAGAAGTTTTTGAATGGAATAACTCTACAACACTTGTATGTTCATATAGTATGTAGAAATCAATCTTAAAGGAGTTGATCTCCCATGACCTGGACATCTATACACTCCTTCAATTTGATAATTAGCATGCAAACATTAAATTTGCATCTTATAGAACACGACACCAGACTTCAGGAGATAATTGTGAAACATTATTAAAATGGAATAAAATGAATAGTTGAACATTGACAAAAAAAAAAAGGAAGAAGCGACGAGAAAGAAAAATTAACTAGTTGATGGGGCAAAGTCACTAAAAAGAGGATCCAGAACGTAAGAACTAAAAGAGAAAAATGTATCATATATTCATATTAAGACCCAGTTCAACATTTTCACATCTCAGATAAACAGGTCTTACTGTTAACAAAACAGAATTCATATAAAGAGAGAATGGAATCCAACCAGGCTTTTCATGTAAAAGATTGCAAAAACAATACTGTATGCTAAACTGTATGGAACTTTATTTGCTCCATGTTTTTTACCTTTCAATATGATGGTACACATATGGGAAATCACCCCCATTGAGTTTTGCACAGGAACAACTTCTAGGATCCGTGCACATGTCTTTACAGTTACAGCCCGTGGGAGCAGTTTTAGGGACACGTATATTCTTACTAACCTTCATGTTCTTGATGTATACAAAACCTTTAAAAAACAAAGTCTATGAAATTAAAAAATGCATTTTGGACATTAGGATTACATCACTAAAAACTTATAGAAACATAAGACTAAAAAAATGTTAAATCAATTCATGCCTGATAGATGAAAAAGTTTCCAAAATCCTTTATTAACACAAAATCCAACAAAAGAAAATGCAGCATCAGTGTAATATTTAGGCAATATCTGGGCATCAGCATCATAAAAATCGTTGTAGAGAATATTCAATTATTGAATAGCATTAATTGGCATCAAATCCCTTAAATGTGATGAAGATAATTTGCATAATCATCTAAAAAAAAATATTATGGATTGATGTTGATTTTGGGTCAGTTTTATACTTAATTTAAGTCCAAACTATTGCTGATCCAAAAGTAACTAAATTAGCAACTGGAATATGTATATATCCAACTAACCAGGTGGCAAAATGGGAGGATCATCAACCAAATTAGTAACTGGAATCGGAATATCCTCTAGGCCTCCAGTAATATCTTCACAAACCAACCTTTAAATATGAGGAAAAAGGAAGTTTACAAAAGATGAAAAACAGCGAAAAGTTGGGTATCATTAGTTTGGCGATTAATGTCAGATGTACCCTCTTATTTCAGATAGAGATTTAGGAATACGACCACGAGTAAAATAAACCTGCAACAGATGCACAAAATAAGAATTAAAATAGTAAAATGAAAGTTACATATGAAGTAAATAAATTCTGAATAAGGATAAAGGTGGCTGAATATACATAAAACCAAAAGTCTTTTTGGTTGTGTACAAGATATATATCATGTTACAAACTAGCAGCTGAGGGTAACAAAACAACATATATATGAATTATGCACTTCTATAAGCCATCATGCACAAGCTAGAAAGATGTTTGTTAATATCTGGTAGAAATATAGTCTAGTTTTTCAAGGTAGACTGCAAGAAAATTTTTAATCAGGAACAAATCAGCTGATAATATCATTAAGCTTCAACAAATGTTTCTTGAAACAGTCGGGAAGGAAATACAAACAGTCCAAGCATAAACTAGCATATATCCTTCTTGTTTCAGGACCTACAGACAAAGACGAAGAGGACGATTGGTGGAGGACATGAGCATACTGGTCTCTACTACTTGGATTCTGTTGCACCTGTATCCTCTCATGCTCTCTCTGCAACCGTATCTCCATATTAGTGGCATTGTCGTCTTGGTCACCCCTCTTCTTCGTCTCTTAAAAGTTCAGTTCTTGTTGAGTCTACTGATTTTCAGTGTGAGTCGTGTGAGTTGGGCAAGCACCATCGCACATCTTTTCCTTCTAGAGTCAATAAACATAGTTCATTTGCTTTTGAGCTAGTTCATTGTGATGTTTGGGGTCCAAGTTGAGTTGAGTCTAGAGGGGATTTCAAGTATTTTCTTATCTTTGTTGATGATTATTCCCGCATGACGTGGTTATATTTACTCAAACAACGATCTGAGGTCTCTACTGTTCTCAAGTCTTTTTATCATGAAATAAAAACACAATATTCTATTGATTTGCGTATTCTACGTACTGATAATGCTCTTGAATTTACGCAAAACTCAATTTCATCTTTTTGTGCTTCTCATGGTATAATTCATCAAACTTCTTGTTATTATACTTCCCAACAAAATGGGGTCGCTGAACGCAAACATCGCCACATTTTAGATGTTGCCCGTACTCTTCTCTCTCACATGCATGTCCCTAAACAATTATGGTGTGATGATGTTCTTACTGCTTGTTTTCTCATTAATAGAATGCCATCTACTGTCTTACACCTCCAGGATATGTTACTCAAGGGGAGAATGCTACTAAGATTTGCCGACTTAAGAAGGCTATTTATGGTCTCAAACAAAGTCCTAGAACTTGGTTTGATAAATTCAGCAATGTTCTTGGAGCTATTGCTTTCAAGCAATGTAAATCAAATCACTCTGTGTTTGTGAGGCATCGTTCGAGTGGGATTGTCGTTCTCATTGTGTATGTTGACAATATCCTTGTTTCTGGCAGTGATACACAGGGGATAGATGAGACTAAGAAATACTTGCAACAACATTTTGTTACTAAGGATATGGGACATCCTAAGTATTTCTTAGGAATTGAAATTGCTCATAGTAAGGCTGGTATTTCTTTGTGCCAACGGAAGTATGCTACAGATTTACTCAAAGAAACTGGATTGCTAGGAATGAAGCCAGTTGATACTTCCTATGGATATCAATCCAAGTGTTTGGGATGACAGTGGAGAATTCTTTGAGGATAAAGCTAAGTATAGATGACTTGTTGGGAAACTCATCTACTTGACTGTTACGAGACCTGACATCTCCTTTGCAGTAGGAGTTGTCAGTCGTTTTATGGATAAACCTAAGCAAGTTCACTGGGATGCTGCAATTAGAATTCTTCGATATGTCAAGAAATCTCCCGGGAGAGGATTGTTGTTTAAGAAAAATGATCATCTCAAGATCGAAGGTTATTTTGATGTTGACTATGCTGGTTCAAAGACTGCCCGTCGGTCGACCTCTGGATACAGCACTTATGTGGGGGGAAATTTAGTAACATGGCGGAGTAAGAAACAAAATATTGTTGCTAGATCCTCTGCGGAGGCTGAGTATCGAGCTATGGCTCATACTGCTACTAAGATAATTTGGGTTAAGAATCTACTTGGGGAATTGGGGTTCATCAAAAATGAACCTTTGATTATGCATTGTGATAACCAAGCAGCTATTCACATTGCAAATAATCATGTTTTTCATGAAAGGACTAAACATATTGAGGTTGACTGTCACTATATCCGAGAGTGTGTAATGTGCCAGAAAATTGTTACTCCTTTTACTTCTTCATCTAATCAAGTTGCTGATGTCTTCATTAAACCATTGGGAGATAAACGCTTTTCTGAACTTTGTGGCAAGCTGAATATGATTGATATATACGTTCCAGCTTGAGGGGGGAGTGTTGTAATATATATACATATTTCCTTGTATATTAAGGTTTAAGGTTTCCTTAATATAGCTAGGTTTTCCATATAGGATTAGATTGTAAACTAGGTTTAACTCCCTATATATATGGGGGTCTTTTTACTAGTTAATATACAATACATTATTTTCTATCTCTATAACAAATAGTATATAAAGTACCTCCTTTGTTGTCAAAGGTGGCTGTCCCTCAATCCGCTTTAGTCGAAATTTGTAAACTGTGAAGCCGGAGACACCCTTTTCAGCCCAATATTTAACAACCTGAAAATAAAGAGAATTATGATTCCGGGTATATATAACCGCAAAAAGGAATACTCATCAAACACAAAAATATAGCTACCGTGTATAAGCCATCATAGGTATAAACCTTCCCCACATAGCTGTTTTCGCATTTATGTCCACGAACCACCCTAACAGGTAGAGATTGCTCCATAGAATTCTGTGGAAATACATAAATTCTAAAATTAGACACTGGTGTTGTAACAAAATTTCATTCCCAAATATAAATAGATAAGAAGAGTCTCAGTTATTGTGTCTCAAACAAAATGACATACATGTTATAAAAGTGTAACCAGCATACACAGCATTAGACAAAACAACATGACACAATTTTAAGTCAAGTGTCAAAAGGAAAATGGATTGACAGTGAACATACTACAGAAGTCACATTCTGCAAGCAAAACAACCATCTAGTTCATACAACTGACAATAGCACAGTACCACAAGTTCAGGGGAGGATCCTTATTTAGCATGCAATCATTGAGAAAAAAAGATATCATTTGTAAAAGATAATTGTAGTTAATAGAATATACATGCCTTGAGTGCCAAATTGCCTCGTTCCAACACTTGGTCACTGATTTGACGTTTATTACCTAGCAAATTATTTCCTCCTTGACCAGTGTACACTATATCCTCACAGTTGTCTAGATCATCCTCGTATTGGCCAGACAAAACAATGGATATAGCAAGTGGAAGCTTGTATGCTCTCAAATCCTGCAAAATGAAATGTGGAAAATGAATAAGAAAAGAACTTTAAAATTCTAATCTGCTGTTTAGGTCTTAACTGATGATCAAATATAAACAACACACATACTTACATGCAGAGGTGCCCGGCCAGTTCAGAAAACCGGAACCGAACCATGTTCAATGATTCAAAAAACCATTGACCCCATTTCGTTTCAATGATTATTATTTAAGGTTATAGTAGTAATTTAAGTTATCATGTTTAAATAATTTTATATTAGAATCCTAGTTAATTCAAAATCTTACAGAATCCTATTATAATTAGAACTCTAATATAAAAGTGTTATATATAAAGTATTTGTATAATTATTTCTTTCCTTAATTTAAATTGATCTCCACGTGCATCGCATGTGTTCTAAAACTCGTACATATATAAGTGGGAGATAGTAATGAACCTCACTCCAATGTTATCAACCTTCACAAGTCATTAATAGCATAAACAAAACTCAATTTCAAATTCTTCTTAAGAAGATATCATCTGTCAAGATTAACACACATGATTATAAGCATGAGGGCATTTGTGACATTAGACTAGTGCTAAATTACCAATGTTTTTCCTGATTTTCTAGCAGAAACAGCGCCTCTCCCGATGTAGTCAATTCCATTCAGCCAGTGTTTGTGAAAGCCCACAACAACCATTTCAGCCCGTGAAAAAAATTGATGGCCAACATCAATTCCTGCCATCATCAAAAGCATAAAAAGACAGATCAGATATCTTCATGCACACACACACACACATACATATATATGTATGTATGTATGTATGTATATGATTTAACTTTCTTTTTAATTACAGTGGTTATTAGTAGATTAACTAATTCTAAAGCATTAAGATAATATTGAATGTAGGAGAAGAGATTTCACAACAGCTATTTGTTGTATTTTCCTGAATATCAAGGACTCTATTGTTTTCTACGTCGTTGCTAATAGATTCGAAAGTACAAATGAAAAAAATATGGGACCTAATGAGAAAGATAAGATACAGTTAAAGAATTTTGCTATTACAAAATTCTAAAAATATAATTTTGAAAATCTTAAGTAAAAACATGAACTCTTGACAAGGAATGCAAATGAGAAGCAAGGTCTAAACATAAGAATTAAGATACAGAAAAAAGAAAAGAAAAACAAGCTGCAAAGTAGGCCAATTCTTAATTAAAACTTGTACTTGAGAATATCAAATACCAACCGAATCATCATTTACAACCAGTTCCTGCAAGCATATAACTGCAAGTGCTAATAGATGGTAAATACATACATATTACTTAAGATGTTATTTGGTACAACTTCGACGGTGTCTCGTGGAACAACTTAAAGGTACAGTGAAGTTTTATAATAAACAAGTTCTCCATTTCATTGGCACTAACCTGGAAGGGAGCCAAATCTCTTCTCAGAGTACAAAGTTGCTTGAATCTTTGACATCTGTCATTTGATAACCAAAACAAAACTGTGTAAACATGAAATTTTCAATATAAGGTGGCAACATGAAACAGACGAGCAGTGCAGCACCACGGTTCTGTACAGTTATATATCATAGTATCTGACAAGGATATGCATGAAAATGCTGCTAGACTCATGCATTTTAACTTTTATTCGTGAACAAAGGTTATGCAACTTAGATTATGTCTTGTGAGTGGACAATACATACTAAGCAAATTAATTATTCCAAACATGAAGTTTGAACAAACTACAAAGATGCAAAATAAATTGTTTCAATTGCTAAAATCAAATTTCCATAATAGGTGTGCAAACTCATCCCAAAATTGAGCTATTGGACATGAAACAACGCATACATACCTCAGTGATAGCCTTGAGATCAGGACGCTTGGAAGACTTTTTAGTATCTTCAGCTGTATCCTCTTTCTACACATTTCAAATCCAAAATTAGGAAGATGTTATGTGCTTCTATCCTGAAAACTCAATTAAAATGGAATGAGAAATAAAATAGCAATGAGTTGCTGGACAGTCTAAAAAAATGCTTCTGTAAAATAAGATACTATATGAGTCTTGTGATAATCAATCAAGTGCTCACAAAATGTGACATGGCTGTTTCAATTAAAAATAAAAAGGGTGCGAAGGCAACCCATCATAAAACTGAAGAGGAAGTATACTAGCAAACCTTAGATTTTGAACCCTTTTTTCGTTTCTCACACCTACTCTCCTCTTCCTGCAAATATCAGAGCAAAGGACAACAATAGTTTAATATTCTTCCAGTGAGCACATATAAAGAGCAGATAAATTAGAACGAAATTGCTTGCTGAAGAAGAAAAGTATGAACACATTGAAGGATGGATGAAATGCTTCTTGTAGGCTTCATACATAGCATGAATTAAAAGCATATAAAATGTACTAAATTTACCGATGAAATAAATTTGTTTATTATCTATAAAAAAAAACAAAGGAATGGGAAACGAGCATTTTGTTTATCATTACATTACTGCACAAGACATCCATGACAAAAACGGAATAAACGCACTTACCTGAATAAAGTGGAGATAATACTTGTTGAAAGTACGCAGAGTTTTCGTAACCATAGCATAGGCACTCGTTTCAACAGCGGTAGAATCAGTGGTGGCTTTGTCGAAATCATGGGCAACGATTTGCTGGGCATTTCCATTGAGCTTTTCGATCTTCCTTTTCTTCACGACCCGATCCATTTTGTTGGACACAGGTGCTTCCCTTTTTCCGGTAGGATTGAGACCGGCATTTGAGTTCTTAGCCTCAAGCGTCTTTAACCTTGCACTCGTCCTCCGCAGGGGATAAGCAGAATGGCCATCCATTTGGAGCTTTTGATCGGATTGCTCGTCGGTGAGGAGTACCACCATTAGTGCGGAAATGGGGGGAAGATGAAAGAGTGGTGAAGAATTTGAAAATGTTTCTCTCTCTATCTAGGGTTTAGTGAGAGAATCAAGAGATCAGCTCTTCTTCCTCCAAATAAATAGGCGGACAAAAAATGTGGTTGGGACATTGTTTTCACTACGCCTCACTGTATCCTCAAATTTTGCTACTAATTTCCCGCTTTCCATTTTTTTCATATGGATTTTCAAATTCTTTGAGAACGTCAGACTTTATTTAATTTCTATTTGCCAAAAATGTTTAATTAGGTTCTCATGCTTTCGAAAAATTGGGAATTAGGCACAGGTTTGAATTTTTTTATCCACTTTGAAATAAGAAAAATATTTTTTATCCACTAAATATAAGTATACGTATTAAAAGAAACATGATTTTTACTCCGTATATTTTGGTTTTGTAGATGAAAAATAACCAAAAAAATATTGATTATTATGTTAATCGTTAGAAAAGATGGAGCATTATGTGAAAATGGAAGAAAAAATGTCTTCCACATGGACATAATTTTTTTCCCTAAATATTGAAATCATGTGTTTTTTTTTCACCATATAATTGGTAGACATAGCAATATATATTTTCAAAATAATAAATAAAAAATCATTTATATTTATTACAAATGCAACATATATTTCAATAATTAAATAATAAATTAATTACGTCATGTTATATTTGATATTAAACTAGATGATAATGTTATATTGATATAATAATATATTAAACTAGATGATAATGTGCAAAATTATAAATTTATTTTTCCTATATAAATAATATTTAAAATTAAAATTTTAATAAGTACGGATAATTATAATAGAGTAAAATTTAAGAAATTGAAATTTTTGATTTTACATTTAAAACAAACGAGAATGAATTATTTTAATGTTTGAAACTAGTAGTACACCCGCGCGATGCGTGGTTTATTATGTATTATAACAATATATATGATTTGCAATAATATAATGAAGTTGTTATATTAAAAGGTTATCTATGACATCTTATTATTTCAAAATTTGTAAAAATCAATATTTTTTTATTGATAACATCAATATTCAACAATTAAATATGAAAATAAAATTGAACATAATATAATAATAGTTTTGTGTTTGTGAGTTTTAATTTCTGAATAATTAAGAGGGGATTAATTATACTTACTAATATGTTTTGTTCATATTTCTGTTCCTTTGTATCTTATAATTATTTTTAGAATTTATAAATAATTTTCTGCATTGTTTTTAGATGGATTTGTTCAAAAAGCATTATATTTATTCCAAAAAAATTTAGTTTATATTTATACATTTAGGTTTCAAATTAATTTTAAATTTTAAAACAATATTTCTTAGATTTTTGAAACCATTTTTCAGATTTTTTGGAACATATTATAGTTTTTTAAAACAATTTTTAGATTAATTATATCTATTTATTTGAAATAATTTTGAATAAATTTTATCAAATATTTTTATTATTTTTATTTAAAATGTTTTATTTAATTTATTGATTTTTATATCTTACACAATTAATATTACATATATATTTGAATTAATTTTTAAATTTTATTTGTTGATTTAAGATTGTTAGTATTAATAAAATCTGAAATTATTATTATTAATTTCAGATTTTATTATTATTTTAATATTTTTATAATAGTTTCAAACTTTTAAACATTTTACAACCCTTCATAAAATGAAATTTAGATTTTAAAACTATTTTCCACATTTATATATTAAAATTATAAACTAATTTTCAAAATTTTAATTTTTGACAATGTTTAAATTTCATCATTTTCAAAATTTAATTATATCATTAAAATATAATCATATCATTTAAGATAGTTTCTTTTGTTTCATTTCTACTCCTATATATAAATTATAAAATAGTTTATTGTGATAGTTTATTGTGTAAGATTTATGTAAAACTTATTCTATAAGATACTTAAAAGTTATTTAGTTTTTTTTTTCTCTTTTTTTCTATTGGTTGATAGTTTGGGAGGGAAAATGGCAAATTTGTAAAATTTGCCAACTTCTTTCATTTTATATATAGTATAGATTTTCAACCGTATGAAGGAGAAACCAAATATAGCCGAAAAGTCACCATAAACGCCGATGACATTGCTCATTTTTTAAATCCTTTGTTATTACAATAAAAAGTTAATGCAAATAAAAGAAAATAAGAAATAATGAAACTGAAAAGATGAAGAAAATTGTAAGATGAAGCCCAATCGTGACACCAACATTATATTAGCTGATCCATTTCAACTATATATGATTTAACATTTTTCTATATAAACTTTGAATCATTACACCTTATAGTATGAAGGTTAAATTGATTTATTTTATCATATCGGATATATCCTAGTCTTACACATATCAGAAATCAATAATTATGATTTGCTTGATACAATAAAATGCATCAAATTTAAAACTCATACGAAAAAGTGGAACGATTCAAAATTTAAAAAAAAAAAGTGAAATCACATATATTTTTTATAATATTAAATCAGCAATTGCAAGAAAGAAACTATTTGGGAGACTTCATCGACCAGAGCTACGATCAACCCAGATTATGCATTCTATGAAATCTAACAGCATTTTCCACTAAAACAATTGTCTAAGAAGGCTATTATAAGCACACAATAATAAGTCAAAATAACAAACCCACTATCCCACTTTACTTAAGCAGTTGGCCCAGAAATGATCACTAATTCTTGTTTACAGAAATTCTCTTACTCTCCAACAATGAGCAACTTCATTCAGTGTGATCCATATCCATGCTAAAAACTCAACTCTTCTGGTTTTCATCAGCCATCTTGTCATTCTGCTTCTTTTACAGTCAACTTCTTGCATCATCCACCATCGAGCATGAATCAAGCTATCGTCGTCTAAGCAGATTCCAGCTTATTAAGAATGACAAGAAAAACAAAGCTTTGCGCAAAAGAGATACTTAAATAAGGAAACCAAAAGCAACACACTCTGAAGTAGTGAGCTTCTCCCCCATCAAATTCAAGAATGTAGTCAGCACCATAGACATGTGAAGAGTTCAAAACTAGTAAAAGAGATGATCACGACACTACCATCGGTTTCCAAGCATGACCAAGCCCTCCAAAACTAATCACATTGTATACAAGATTTACTTAATAAGATGGAAATCAAAAGCAACAAAATTTTTAAGCTGTGAGCTTTTACTCATCTAGTTCAACGATTTGACAGAACGGTGATCCTCCTTACCAGGCAATGACTGGTAATCAGAGAAGACGGGCCATTGAGGGCTCAGGACACCACACCAAGTAAAGAGAAACAAGCCCAATTAGTCCAGATGAAATAAACAATAGTAAAGGATAATCACAGTCCCACAACAAATGCAATTTCATAGAACATAAGTTACTATCAGGCAAATTAAGACAAGAAGATGCAAGATTGCACTCAATCCACAAAAACCCATGATACATATGGATCTTCTTATAAAGAAACAGCTAAAATTCACATCACAACACAAGTTGGATTTCCCTCTACATACAAAAAGTTCCCTACATCAGAGAGCAGAAGAGAGAATAGATACCTAATTGCATAAGTAACAAGCCTGCAAAAGAATGGGTAGGTGAAGATGGTTTCTAGGCCTGAGTGCCGGTCATAGCCTTCATTTGAATGTGATTAGAATCAAGGGCAACAGCAGCGTTGGGCAAGGCCTCATACGACCCGAATCTGCTGCGGATACCCAAAGTCTTTGCAAGAACGGCGTAGACAACCAAGAAGATGAGAAGCACAAAGAGAACGTGAAGAACAAAAACCAGATCGAGAATGGCGACGGCCCTGAGCTTGGAGTCTTCCAATTCGCACTTGGTGGAACCCTCAACGCCGCTGACCACATCGAGCAGCTTGTGGCAGCCCTCGGGGATGAAGGCGTCGACGTAGAGGGAAAGCCCGGTTTGCAGAGCCCAGAGCCCCTGCAAGCAGAAGGAAGCGCCGAGGGCGATGTCAGCCACAAACAGCCTGGGCTTGCAGGCCAGAGCGAGGCACAAGGCGGAAGAGAGGGCGGAGATGCGGCCGGAGATGGAGGCGCACTTGGCCTGGAGATCGGAGGTCTGGACGGCGGCGGAGGAGGAGGAGAGAGAGTACTGGAGGAAGAAGAGGGCGGAGGCGAGGGCGAAAAAGAGATCGGGAGGGAGAGGGAGGAGGGAGGTGGCGTCGGAGAGGAGGAGGGCGAGGGAGAGGAGGATGAAGGCGAAGAGAATAGCGGCGGATTGGAGAGAGGTGAAGAGGTGGACAGGGGTGCGGCCCTTGAGGAGAGGATCGGCGTAGGAGGAGACGAAAAGCTGGTGGACAAGGGCGATGAAGAGGCACAGGATGAGGAGAAAGAGCTGCAAATAGCGGTGGTGGTAGTGGTGGTGGACGGCGGCGGTGGGAAGTGGATGGTAGGGTTTGGCGACGTAATCGCGGGGGGACTTTAGTTGGTTCCTAGTGGTGCAGATGAGGTGGTAAACACCCTGCGACACCATAGCCGACGATGAGAAGATCTGGTAAATTAGGGCTGCCATTTCCACGCCAAATAGATTGATCGATCGATTACACTCTGCACACCCACCTTCATCAAACAACAATGGCAGACGCGTTTACCAGAATTTGCAGTCTCACTAAAATGGTATTCATTTCAGGACAATCTTTTTAGTGCAGATTAAAAAACTGCAGCTGGATCTCTCAACACTACACTATTTTTTTTAGTAAAAAATAATATGGATATTTTTTTAACTAAAAATAATATGGATATTATTTACTGTTAATATATATATATTTTTTTTTTGTTCTCATATATTTACTAGTATTCCTTATTAATTAATCAAAATTTGAATATCCCTTACATATGCATCCATATTTTAGCTATGAAAGTTGCTCATCCATGTAGAAGCACTTTGAGGGGGGCTTGGTATGATGGTGAGGAATGGGAAAATGAATGGTAATGATAGTAGTGAGGAATTGAATGAATAGTCTCTTTAAATTTGTGTTGTTTGGTTTACCAAAATTCTTTAGGAATGGAATCAACTTAATAATAATAATAATAATAATAATAATAATAATAATGATAATAATAATAATAATAATAATATTATTATTATTATCATTATTATTAGTATTATTTGTATTATTTGTATTATCATTATTATTATTGTTATTAGTATTATTATTATTATTATTAGTATTATTATTATTATTATTATTATTAGTACTATTATCATTATTATTATTATTATTATTATTATTAGTATTATTATCATTATTAGTATTATTATTATTATCATTATTATTATTATTATTAGTATTGGTATTATTATTATTATTAATATTATTATTATTATTAGTATTAGTATTATTAGTATTATTATTATTATTAGTATTAGTATTATTATTATTTGTATTATCATCATTATTATTATTATTATTATTATTATTATTATTAATATTATTATTTGTATTATCATTATTATTATTATTATTTGTATTATCATTATTATTATTATTGTTATTATTTGTATTATCATTATTATTATTATTGTTATTATTTGTATTATCATCATTATTATTAGTATTATTATTATTAGTATTAGTATTATTATTATTAGTATTATTAGTATTAGTATTAGTATTATTATTTGTATTATCATTATTATTATTATTATTATTATTATTATTATTATTATTATTATTATTATTATTATTATTATTATTGTTATTGTTTTAGAAAATAAAATTGTGGAATGAAAGTCATTCCTTAGGAGCTCAAAGGTGTGTACCAAACACCCATTTTCCATTCCATTTCCATTCCTTAGTATGAAAGTGTCCAACCAAGCACCCCCTGAATGTTTGAGTCTTTGACATATGTAGGTCCAATTATAAAATATGCGATCTACCCTACGTTCTTCTCACACTTTTTTAATGACTTTTTTTTCTCTATGTTGGGATGTGAATATAAAATAACTATTGAATACATATTTTTAGCTCATACTGTAGTTTTTCAATGCATCAAGATAGAATCCATTTAAATGTTTAAATTGGGAGTTACGATTAGCGTGTGGAGCCCTATAAAACATAATGGGATACCCTTTGAGATTTTAAAATATTCATGGAGGTGGAATTTTTGAGACGATACTAACTTAATTGAATCCTTCAAACATAAAATATAAGGAAAAATCAACCTCACGTGGTTGGGAAGCCCATGAAGTAGTTTGTGGTCCATACACTTAAACGTCTCATCCTTACAAATTTAACTTAATGACCTTTTTTCTCTACGTTTGGAATGTGAATTTGAAGAAAACTATGGAAGATATTTTTAGTTGGTCTAGTTAGTATTCCAATCCATCAGATAGAAGCCATTTGGACTAGCATGACAGCATATTTCCAAACAAAGTAGAGAAATCAGTATTTCAACATTTTGGAGTATATTTTGTTTGCTCAGTTGATGCCACAGGTTTAGCGGATATGAATTGGTTGACAAGGTAGTGGGGGAGATGGCAGAGGAAAATGTGGTGCAGTTAACAACAATAATAATAAGGTTGTGATATTAAGCCTAACAATCTAAAATGAACAAATAAAATCTAAAAATTAATTCAAATATATATGTAATATTAATTGTGTAAGATATAAAAATAAATAAAATTGAATAAATTCTTTAATAAAAATAATGAAAATATTTGGTAATTTATTCAAAATTATTTCAAATAAATAGATATAATTAATCTAAAAATTGTTTTAAAAAACTATAATATGTTCTAAAAAATCTGAAAAATGGTTTCAAAAATTTAAGATTTTAAAATGTAAAATTAATTTGAAACCTAATTTTTTTAAATATAAACTAAATTTTGAAATATATATATATATAATGTTTTTTGAACACATCCATCTAAAAACAATGCAGAAAATTATTTACAAATTCTAAAAATAATTCTAAATTATAAAGGAACAAAAAATGAACAACACATATTAGTAAGTATAATTAATCTCTTCTTAGTTATTCAAAAATTAAAATTGACAAACACAAAACTATTGTAATAATAATAATAATAATAATTATTATTATTATTATTATTATTATTATTATTATTATTATTATTATTATATGCTATGTTCAATTTTATTTTCAAATTTTTTATTGTTGAATACTGATGTTTAAAAAAAAACACGGATTTGTACAAACTTCAAAATAATAATGTCATAAATAACTTTTTAATATAACAACTTTATTATATATATTATCATAATAAATAATAAACCACGTACCGTGGAAGTACTACCAGTGTGTAAATGAGAAATGATAATCTTGTTTGCTTGGAATATTCTCTATCAATCAAGGATGTCCTTTATAGTGAGAGGGAAGATGGGGATGAATAGGAGAAGGATTTGCAGGTTCCCAATGATGGAAATGCAGAAGGCCAGAAATGGATCATCTCATGCATAAAATGTTAACCCAATAAACATGTTTAATAAACTAGTATAAGTCTTGTGCGATGCACGGACATATAAATTTCACTATTTATATATTCTAATATGAAAATGTTGAACACAAAAAATAATAAATTTTTTTAGAGAATTTCAGTCTAATTTGTTACTTCTATGACTCACGACCATAAAATTTAAATATTTCGAGTTTGATGTGAAAATTTTAATTTACCAAAAAAAAAAATTTAATTTCTCATAATATTTCAATCTCATTTGGTATACCCGTGTCGTGTGATGTATATATAGATAAATTTGAAGTGTTGGTAATTTTTTGATATAAAAATATTGTTCATGAAAAATAATATAATTCTTCAAATTGTTTTCAATTTAATCTACTACCTATATAATTTACGAATTTAAATATTTTTTATTTTCATCATACGTTGTCGTCGCTATTGGCCTGAAACAAACTTATGCAAATTTATGTTCAATAATTTATTCATAATGAGTATAACATGGTGATATTGTTCGGCATTATAATCAAGTCTTGATAATATTTCAACCTCATTTGGTATTCGTGTGATGCAGTGAATAAATTTCATGTGTTAGTAATTTTTTTATATAAAAATGATGATCATGAAAAATCATATAGTTTTTCAAAGTTATTTCAATTTAATCTACTACTCATGTAATTCATCTTAATATTTATTATTTTCATCGTATGTTGTTTAACTATTTTAGTACTTATTTTTGTCACAATTGGCCTAGAAAATACTTGTGCAAATATATGTTCAACAACTTATTCATAATGATCTTAAAATATTGATATTATTGTATATTACCCCAAAATAAAATTTCTAAATTTAACATACCATCCAAAAATCTATATAATTTTTTTTTTCAGATGTCTTAAATTCAAAATTTATCTATAAGAAAAATCATATTGAATGGTAAACATTTCAAAATTTGATAAATCTAAAACCATGAAACTATATTACAACATAAACTAAATATATTTTATCATTGTTTTGTGAACTTCATGCCACCATGATAGTGAAATTTCAGATTTTTATTTACTTTTTAATAAAGGAGAAAACATTATTTATTCCTACAAAAAAAATAGATAAATTCACTAATTTTTTCGTGGATATATAAAATGATTTAGATTAAGGTACAATTTTTTATTTACAACTTTTCATGACATGATATTATTACCACATATACACAAATCATACTAACTTTATAACATATCAAATACGATCTTTTTTTTTCCCTCAATTTTCATATATATACAAAATAATTTTCATACCATGAATATACATAAATTATGAAAAACTAAAAAATTATAAATTTATAAAATAATAAATATTTATATTTCTACTTTAAAAAGTAGAAATGAGGTTAGTTGGTTTTTATATAGATGACAATGAAATTTCATAATAAAAAATTCAAAGTATTTAAAATATATATGTAAAAATTCTTTATTACCACTCTTATAAATAGCATCGACTATCTATTTTTCATGATTAATAATGAAGATATATTTATATAATTTAGCATTATGAAATAGAACATATTTTTTATTATTTTTTTATAAGTATAAGTATAAATGATATGTTTTTTTTATTTATCATTTTTTATACTTAATTTGTAGTTTTTAATAGAAAGTATATGAATTCATAAATTTTATACTTCCTAAATGTTATTGTGTGCAACAATATATCATATGTATATATATATTTTATTATATTCAATATGTATTATAATTTTTTATGATTTTTAATAAGAATTAATATAGTATGATAAAATAAAATTATATAAATACTATGTTATATTATTAACATTGTTACATAGAAATATATAAAAATTGGAGTATCGTATACGACATATTTGTCAAATAAAATTGTGTGATGTTTATAATAATTTTACAATACATATTTCGAATATAGTAAATAAAAATAGTTAATTTACGTTGTTTTATATATATGTTGGTTGACTTGATTAATAACCCACTTCTTGGTCTTCGACCCCCTCAATCACTATGAACGCCCCCAATCAATGCAATGATATATTTATTGAGGTGGTATATGTGTATGCGGGGTACAACATTAGAGATACAAAAAATACTTTGATGATCTATAGTTCTTGAAATCCGATCATTATGTTATTTTAATTTATTCAACAAACATATATTTAATCTTTGATTATATCAACAATTAAAAAAATTATTAGATGAGATCATATTAACATTTATATACCATATAGGCATATATAGATAATAATTTTCAAATTTTTTTCAATATTATAAATGATATTATTACCATATATATAAATCATGTTTAATACAATAAAAATAATAATTAATAATTTATAAATTATAAAATAATATGTATTTCTATTTTTGGGAGGTGGAAATGGGTGGGAAAATTTTAGCATTTCTATTTTGAGGGGTAATTGTTATTATATATATAGATAAGTTAATGTATGTATATGTATGATCAATCGAAATATCAACATTATATTAATTTATGCATAAATGTTATAATAATATTAAGAGAATTTATTTTTATTTTATTTGTTAAGTTGTTGATCATATTTACATTTTAAGTTTTCTTCGAATTTTCGTTAAACCCTCTTACGATTAAATAGTGTTTTGTATAAATTTTTTTTTTTTTTAATATTTTGCAACCTTAATTTAAACATGAATTTGTCTTGGTCAGTGTCCAAGATCAAGCCGGTTTGTTGGTTTCCTCCGATTTTTGATCGGATTAAAGTCAACAAGAGGGTAGCACAATGTGATAATTGGAACGGTTGCAGTCAAGCATGTGGTTCTTTTTCTCATTTCGGGGTATAAGATATGCTTTTGATGCAGAGTTGTTAACTGCTATGTTTTCCATGGAAGTAGCGAAGGCTAAGGGATGAAAGCAGATTTGGTTAGAGTCGGATTCAGCATATGTGGTGGGTCTCCTAATGCATCGCTCGACTCAGGTACCTTGGTATTTTCATAACAGGTAGCAACCTTGCAGACAGTTGAGCATATGGAGTTCAGAGTGTCTCATGTTTTACTTTTTCTAGGAGGAAAGCAGGTGACAGATAAGTTGATTAAGATGGATTTGCATTTCCAGTGGTACAACACAAATCCTCTTATCATTAGTTACCTTATGTTTCTTGATATGTCTGAACGGTCTTTTCATAGATTTTATTACTGCATGACACTCTCCCTTATATAGTTTTTTTTTCCACTATTTTTGCTATGCGGCGGTTTTAACGAGACCTGCATAGGATTTCTTTCTCTTGTTGTTTTATCCTTGAAACTTTGTATTCTTTATATATTCCTATCATTGACTTAAAAAAATATGAATTTATACTCTTAATATTTTCCTTTTGTTAAATTTCTTTTCAAATTTAAATATACATATATATAATTTATATTTCTCAATAAATTTGAAAAAATAATAAAATAAATCTTGAAAACTGAAGTATTTAAAAAATTAAAATTCTAAGATTGTTTAAATCTTCAAAAAAATCAAGCAAATCTAACAAATTGAAAATAATCAAATTACCAAAATTCATAAATTTACAAACAAAATACAAAAAAATAAAATAAAAATACAAAATATATGTAAAATATCTTTTTTCATGAAATAAGAATAATTGTGATAAATTTGAAAATTCAAAAATAAATTGAAATATAAATTTTTTGAAACTATTCAAAAAAAAAAAAAAAAAAAACAAGCTCAAATGGAACTTCAATCCATCTATAAGATCATTTAAAAAAATTCAACTAAGATTTGAAAAATTATAAATACCAAGTATAGAAAATAAAATAAATCCAGAAATCAAAGAATAATTTAAATAATTCTTCTAATCCTTCTAAGCTCATTAAAGAAAATCCAATTAAAATTTGAAAAATTATAAATACAAGTATAGAAAATAAAATAATTCAGAAATCAAAGAATAATTTAAATAATTCTTAAAAATTCATTTTCAAAATAATGTCCCATTATTTATTTTTATTATTACGTTACCCGACAAATCAACACATAATCCTCTTCTCCTTTCTCTTCAATCTCTTACGCCCAACTGAACCCTAAACTCTCTCTTCAATTCCTCACTTTTTGAAAAATTTCAATCCCAATCTCGACTATTGGCTCTAATTCTTATCGATTCCCCAATCTCTTTTCCCTTCTCCACCTTTAGGATGACCTGAATTAGTCTCGTTTTTGGGAGGACATTTTTACCCAGATATTACAAAAGAAATTCTTTATCACTACAGAAAAAGGGGAAGGAGATAAACAGAGGATAAAGGTGAAAATGGCTAACTTACAGATGAACCCTCAAATGGAGCAGATCCATGGCGAAATTCGCGACACTATGCCTATCCTTGCGTAATCTCTCTGTCCCTCTCGTGCTCTTATTTAGAATGCCCTTATGCAATTATTTACGTTTTATCTGAGATTATTTTGTTTTGTTTTTCGAGTCCTGTTTTCATACATGTTATGTCATTGATCTTTCATATTTATTTTATCTTTCCTAACTCCTATACAATTTTCTTTCCTTGTATTCTTTATTTTTTCCCCTTTTCTGTAGCCTTTTGTTATATCTTCCATCATCTTTAAGAGTTACTGTGTAGATGATATCAATTCATTGAAGCCACTGAGTGTGTGGCTGCTATATGCTTTATATTCTCATTCTACAAGGAGTACAATTATAGATGGTTGTATGTAGTGATCCTAGCTAAACAGTTCCTGGGGAGTCAATTTGTGTTGCTTTGAAGAAATTCTTTTTTTTAGATTTGGTTTTGCAGTTTATGATTGACTTGAGATCGCAGTCTCTTTATGTTTGGTGGGCAATTACTGGTGTCTGCTAATTGCATGATAAGTGGCTTCTTCTTGTCAATTTACTTTATCATATTCTCATTTTGGCAATCTATAGTCTATACGGATCATATGTTATGTTTTTAAGTATATTCTGCCTTTTCATTTGGTATTTGTTTGGAAACTAGTGTATTGTTGAACTTTTTTAAGCTCCGATCTTTTTTTTTTTTTTTTTTTTTTTTTTTGTGCCTGAAGAAGTAACTGATAAATTTTGGCTGTGTGTGAGTTACAACATACTTTATCCCCCACTAGCACCATCATTATGGTGATTATACTATTGCTGCTAGTGCAAACTAGTATTAGTGATACCATCATCATTGTTAGTTAAAGTTTTTCTTCAGATTTTCTTCTTCGGAATCTTTTTTACCACTGCACCACAACTGTGACCATTTCAAGATGAATTACTTTGACCATCAAATATAAAGAAAATAAATTTGAGATTTATATAAAGTTGTATGAAGTTACTTCCTTGAAATTGATTATACTCGTTTTGCTTATAAATTAAATCAAGATCCGAAAAGCTAACTTAATATAATGTTCAAGAAAATCAATTTAATATATACCTTTAATTTTAATAATTGTATAAATTTAAATGTATTAATTTTTTTTTTTGGTTTAATTACTGCTATTTGGTTTAATTTAAAGTTTTTCTTTTATTTCAAAAAAAAAAACATCAATCATTTTTGTAAATGTGTACGACATTATAGATTCATTTCATAGGTCTTTATTTGAACAAAGAGCGTTTTTTTTTAACTTTACCATTCAAATATTTCTTTTGGTCAATGTGCAAACTATGTGATTTTTGTTAGTTATCATTTCAAGCAGAATACTCCAATTTGTTATTTAAGTTATCTATAAGTTTGTATTTCATTGTTTTGTACTCCAAATAAATTTAAAGTTTAAATATCTAAAGTTTAATTTAGATGAATGTTAGAAGTATCATATTATCATTATCAATATTTTAAACATATTGCATATTTGGATGTTATATGACAAGCAATATATTAAAAATAACATTGAATTTTATTTATTAATATCTTGATATTTTATTTATTCTAAAAGTAAATATTTTCTAATTATTATATAATATTTATTTATATATTTATTCCAATTTGAAAATTTATAAAGTTGATAAATTACATCATATAATATATATGAACAAATTAATGAACTATCCAAACAAACTCTAAACGATTAGGCTTGTGAACTTGCTTGACGAACATGTTCGTGAATCTCCCTAACGAACCTGTTGGCAAACTTTCGAACAGAGTATTTCTAGGCTTGAGTTAGGCTTGAAAAGTTATCGAGCTCAAAATTCGGGCTTGAGTTCAGCTTGTGAAAATTAATAAACAATCTCGAATGATTATTTATCGAGTCGAGACCGAATAGTTTGCAAACGACTTGGTTCATTTACATCTCTAAAGAAATGTACAATTACAAGAAAAAAAATTCTTTTCGAAATTGAATTAGTAAAATTGAAGCTTGTTGCATTTTGTAAGCATCTGTGAATGAGAACAAAGACATACAGAAAATTAGGACAAGCCGGCGCATGTCCACTCAGAGAGTCACTATTCCCAAACTATTGTCTTGACTTGCTTCTTTAATCTGTTCCACACCTACTTCATTTTTCCCACTCTTCTTTTTAATTTCTCTTATTTCGATATTTTTTCATAAAATCCCGTGGATTATTCATGTGATTCTGGTATGAAGATTTCCAATCAAACCCACTACAATAAGATTTCAATGTGTGTATTTTGATTTCCCTTTGGCAAGTGAAGGTTTTTCTTTTTTTTTTTTTAAAATCATTTTTAGCTTATTCACTACCTATCATGACTTTACCACCTACTTCTTACAATTTTCTGTTTTGATCACACTATCTGGTCTGTGGGCTCAGGTAGTTATTTAAATGACTTCTGATGGTCTCTGTTTCCTTAGTTTCCTTTTGCAGGGAGAGAATTCTCTAGGGTTTTGTGTTTTCGTTACAGAATTGGTCTATAATTTGCAAGCTTTGTGATTTTCGGGTGTTTATTGTTGCCTTTTGCACTTGTTAGTTTTGGGTTTCTCACATGTTTCTTTATCTGTTTCTACTGCCCCTTGTAGATTTCTGGAAAACTCTACTACTTTTAACGATTATTTCTGGGTCACCTTCTTTTTTGCTCTCTTACTTTTTTTTGTGGTAATGTTATCGTGTTCTGTTACTTTTCTGAGATTATTTGATTTTAATGCAATTCACATGGTGCTATAAATTACTGTAGTTGATTCAGTTTTGGGCTTGTGGTTATGGCCTCTAAGAAAATCATAGCCATCTGCCAATCTGGAGGGGAATTCGTGTCTAATAAAGATGATGGGTCTATCTTTTATACTGGCGGGGAAGCTTATGCTCTTGACCTCGATCAGCAAACCCAATTGAAAGATTTCAAACACGAACTTGCTGAAACTTTTCAATGCACTGCTGATGCCATGACAATCAAATATTTCTTACCGGGGAACAGAAAGACCTTGATTACTATCTCCAAGGATAAGGATCTCAAGCGGATGGTAAACTTCTTTAAGGAATCTGATCAAGTTGAGGTCTTTGTACTTGTTGAAGAAGCTGCTGCTCGGAATGTATCCAACATGCCTGCTAGTAGGTACTTCTCAGAATCCTGGACTTTGCTTCTCAACCTCATTAGCTTTTACAATCTCTGAAATTATATGAGGTTCTTGCAAATGTGAGCCATTTTTGTTGTTTTTATACAAGTAAATGGAAACTCTAAACATCAACTGTTCCACTGGGAATCAAGAGTAGCAGCTTACAAAGTGAAATTGACAGACACACTTATCTGCACATTCTCTAATATAATTACATTTATGCTTCTGACCCCGTTGGTGCATGATCTACTCCCATCCTTATGTTTGACTCTGCAAAATGAGATGAGGCCAGTAATTTCGCGATATTACGCCTTTGCTAGCATGTGATTTACTTTTGAATTCTTGATTATCATGTAACCCCTGATTTGTATTTGTGATCCTTGCCAGAATGTTGTTTCTTTTGAGTTCTTCACAATCTTATGATCGGTTTAATTATACAGGTCAAGCAGGACAACTGTGTCTGAGACAGCACTCCCCTCTGATATCCCTTTGGATGTTATGCAAACCGATGATGCAATTGTTCTAGATGAGCCTATTGAAACTACACCACTTGCTGCATGTTCTTTTAGCAACGAAGAGAAGCATCGGAGAGCGGCAACTCAGTGGGAGAATATCATCACTGGTGTGGACCAAAGATTCAACACTTTTGCTGAATTTCGTGAAGCTCTGCATAAGTACTCCATTGCTCACGGATTCACCTACAAATATAAGAAAAATGACAGCCATCGTGTGACTGCCAAGTGCAAAACAGAAGGCTGCCCATGGCGCATATATGCATCTAGATTGGCTACCACTCAATTAATATGCATTAAGAAAATGAATCCTGAGCATACTTGTGGAGGGGCCACCGTTAAAGCTGGTTATAGAGCAACTAGGGGATGGGTAGGAAGTATTATAAAGGAGAAACTCAAAGTTTCTCCAAATTATAAACCAAAGGACATTGCCAGTGATATCAAGCGTGACTATGGCATTCAGTTGAACTATACGCAAGCTTGGCGTGCCAAGGAAATTGCAAGAGAACAGCTTCAGGGGTCTTATAAAGAGGCATACTCTCAGTTACCATTTTTCTGTGAGAAGATAATGGAGACTAATCCAGGTAGTCTCGCTTCATTCAGCACAAAGGAAGATTCGAGCTTCCGTCGATTTTTTGTATCATTTCATGCCTCAATATCTGGATTTCATCAGTGTCGTCCTCTTCTTTTTCTTGATAGCACTCTTCTCTACTCGAAATATCAAGGAACCTTATTAGCTGCAACAGCCACAGATGGGAATGATGACTTTTTCCCTGTAGCTTTTGCTGTAGTAGATGAAGAAACTGAGGACAACTGGCATTGGTTTCTCTCACAACTCAAATCTGCTCTCTCAACATCAGAACAAATCACCTTTGTCTCTGACTTCCAGAAAGGCATAAGAGAGTCGCTGCTTGATATTTTTGGCAAGGAATGCTATCACGGTTACTGCTTGCGCTGTCTTGCCGAGAAGCTTAATAAAGATCTGAAAGGACAATTTTCCCATGATGCAAGACGCCTCATGGTTCAAGATTTCTATGCTGCTGCCTATGCACCAAAACTTGAGGCATTTGAAAGATGTGTTGAGAACATAAAGGCTATCTCAGTAGAGGCTTATAATTGGGTTGTCAGCAGTGAGCCAGACCATTGGGCTAATGCATTTTTCGGTGGGGCTAGATATAACCACATGACATCCAATTTTGGCCAACAATTCTATAGTTGGGTGTCTGAGGTGGATGAGTTGCCTATAACGCAGATGGTTGATGTGTTGCGTGGCAAGATTATGGAATTGATTTATAGGCGACGACTGGAATCCAGTCAATGGGTTACAAGGTTGACACCGTTTATGGAGGATAAACTTCAACAAGAGATATCAAAAGCAAGATCACTTCAGGTGTTACTCTCACATGGTAGCACATTTGAGGTCCGTGGTGAATCTGTTGACGTAGTTGACATCGATCACTGGGATTGTAGTTGCAAGGGGTGGCAGCTCAGTGGATTGCCTTGCTGCCATGCTATTGCAGTTCTCGAGTGTCTTGGCAGGAACCTTTATGATTATTGCTCTAGATTTTTCATGACTGACAGTTATCGCTTAACTTATGCTGAGTCAATCAATCCCATGCCAAATGTGGAGAAACCAGAGAGAAGTGAATTGCAGGAAGCAACAATTGTAACCCCCCCTCCTACTAAACGTCCACCGGGCCGGCCAAAGTTGAAGTTGGTTGAATCTGTAGATATTATCAAACGCCAGCTCCAGTGCAGTAAGTGCAAGGGCCTGGGCCACAATAAGAAAACATGCAAGTAAGTTTTTAAAACAATCATCCTTGTGCATATTTTATCTTCCTTCTTTGGGCTTCATCATCCGGTGCTTGGGTCGCTTTCAATATGTATATCCCTTATAATGCCAATAGTCATAACTTGCAGTCATATATTGCTAAAATGTTTAGGAAAAAATCTTTTATCCACTATATGGGATCAACTATATGAATTGTAAGTCTCTACTATATTTGTGTAACATGTCATATAAAGTTAAATATGTAGGATGGAATATGATTAATGTAAATCAAGAGAGGGGGAAAACTTAAAAACAAAATTGCTAGCTTCATATACCCAAAATCCTTACCAAGAGCCTTGTAGCTCAGCGGTATCCTACCTTTTATAAAGGTGCAAATTGTGATGACCAGGGTTTGAACCCGGATCATATAAGTTTTTCTAATCTTTATTCCCTCCCTTCTACTTCTTCTAGCTCATTAAAAAAAAGCCCAGAATCCTTATTAGCTTTACATGGATTCTTAATTTCAAAAAACACTTTCACGGTGAGGCTGTCCCATAAGAATCCTTGGTAGTCTCCCATAAGAATCCTTGGTAGTCTTACATGGATATTTCAACTCAAAAGAGCACTTCATTGCAATGAGGCGGTCTTGTTGCCTGTTGCTTAATTATGTACTTAGGTATCTACAAAGTTGTTAAAAGCCTTGGTTTTGTTCTTGATCGATTAGCATTGATATTTCTCCTTTTTGCTTCCCCAACTTTTGGTTGGTTTTTTGAACAGTAGGGTGAACGGGATCGAGGAACCACAAACTCAGCTTCTGACTGGGCTGCAAATTGAGGAACCTGAAGGAAGCACTTAATTTGGTATCTTCCCTTCCAATGTACCTAATGTTGTTTCTTTGGTCCCAAGGATGCCATGGATTCTTGCTTTTAGATAGTTGTGGATTGAGAACATTCATTTTAGTTTGATAGAGATTTTTCTTCTCTTTTCTTTTCCCCTCAAATGTGAGAACTAGTTTAGTTTCTATTTTGCCACTCTTACAGAAGATTTGAAATATGTCAGGATTAAGTTGCTTTTATATTTCGATCTTTGATAACAGTACGAGGTTGTTAGGTGTCGAGATGAAGTTGATGTAGGAGATGAAGGAAGATATATCAAGTCAGAAATTACTTTATTCTTTTTCTGGTAATAAATCAAATTGTAGGAGTAGATACTTATAGTTGTCCAAATCATATTGATTTTGAAGGTGCATCTGTAAATGAACTATCCATCTTGGGCTTTCTGTGTAGTAGTTGATCCATTACTATTTTCAATTAAAGATTGTCCTAAAACTAGGTCTGCGCAAATGAGCCGAACTTGGATGTACGAAAGTTGTTCGTGTTTGTCCATTTATTTTAAAGAGTTGTTTATTTAATAATTGAATATGTTCATAAAAAGTTTACCAACATATTATGTGAATGGAGAAGGCCCAAATAGAATTGGAGAAAAAAGTTTGAAATTGACTATTATAAATTCATGTATCTAGATATAAAATGACAGACGCGTATATAATTCATATAGTTGATACAGATTGCTGACTAAATGTTTAGTTTGATATTGATTATTGTTGTTGTATATATGAGGTTGATTTATTTAAATTTATTTTTGTTATATAAGATAACATAATATTTAAATGCAATGCGAGTTAACAATGAATTATTTTATAATTTCATTTGTCCTAGAAAACGTGTAAAGTTTCAAATAAAGAATTTGTCCAAAAATATAAAATAAAAAAAGTTGCACTTGAATGATGGATTTAATGAAGAAACAAAGAGATATAATAAGTAAATGACAATTTATGCATTACAAAAGTTGTAAATTACCAAAAACGGAAAAGTTATACATTGAGAAAGACGAATCTTTTTTTATGAGTATATATTTAAATTATCACAAAAACTCCGTGCAATAGGTGCACAGATCTTATTGAGTATGAGTAATACTTCCGTGCAACTGGTGCACAGAGTTGCACGGAAGATCTTTATGTTATAAATGTAGTATATTTATGTACAAATATTTGTACCTTTTAAAATGAACATGCATAAAGGTGTTACATTTATAACATAAAGGTGCGGATTGCACGGTGCACCGGTTGCACGGAAGTTTTTGCCATTGAGTATATATTTAAATTATCACAAAAACTCTTGTGCACCAGGTGCACGAATCTAAGATTCGTGCAATCCGGGTCGATCTGACCCGGATCCGCGAGTTTTTAAATTTTTTTTTTCCAAATTTTTATCTTGATCTTTATGTTATAAATGTGTGACCTTTACATTATAAATGTGTGACCTTTATGTACAACTATCCCTACCTTTATGCACTGTAACTTAGGAAAAAAATGAAGATTTTCAACACAATTTGTACTATGTACCTTTATGTGATATTAATGTGACTTTTATGTTATATTATGTCACCTGTATGTACAAATTTTCTGACCTTTATGCATCTTTATATATTATATAAAAGTCAGAATATTTGTATATAAATGTGACATAATATAACATAAATGTCATATTAATATTATATAAAGATGTACAGTTCAAATTATATTGAAAATCTTCATTTTTTTTCTAAGTTACAGTACATAAAGGTTATGATAGTTGTACATAAAGGCCACACATTTAGAACATAAAGGTCACAACCTGAAGCAAAAAAAAAAAAAAAAAAGCTAAATTTAAAAACACGCGGATTCAGGTCAAAAATTGGGTCGACCCGTATTGCATGTACACCAAGTGTACACAAGACCAACTTAATTATTTTCTCCAATTTAAATTATTTATTTATATTCAATCTTCTTAGATTAAATTATGATGGTTGATTAGAAACGCATATTGAAAATCAAAGTATTATTATAAAATTAGATTAAGAATTATATATATATATATATATATATATATATATATATATATATATATATAGGATAATTAGAATTTTAAAAAATTAGTAAAGAATTTTCAAAACTCTAACTTATGGTTTTTGTCCAGTAATTATTTAAAAAACAATCAAAATTTATTTAATAAAATCTAATTATTTACAATTTTTTTTTGTAATATAAATTATTTTAATAAATCTAAAGACTATGATTGAATTAAAAATATTTGATAAAACAAAAATATTACTAAATCAAATCTTAATATATAATTTTGAAAATTATAATTAAAATATCATAATCATTTCAATAACACAAAATAACAAATTAGAATATTAAAAATTATTCAAGTAATTATAAAATAACCAAATAAATGTGTTAATAAATACAAAACTTATATTTAAATAATAATGAGGTGGACATTTGTAACATGGTGAGGTTGAATGAGTTTTTACTAAAAGTGTGGAATGATGAAATAACAGTTGATATCGAAGGAAATATCAAAATTCAAGATGAAGGGATCATCGAATATGATAATCAAAAGATTCGATACAACAACTTATTGACATTGTTTTCTTGATATTTTTGGTTTTTTATAAAACCCCTGGATAACCAAGCATATAGGATTGACAGAGCTCAAGTATAGAAAACATCTCTACTTCAACAATGTATTTTACTCAAAAGTTTGTTTAGTAATATTTTTGGTAAAGTAACGCATAATGGGGCGATCCAGTTTGAAGAAAAGCTCTATTGGATAGGTTGTTAGGGCAACTAGAGAGCACTAATAGTTGAAGTTGGTTTGTTAGCATGTTTGTGTAGTTTAGATTGAATTGTCAAAGTTGTTTTGATAGCATGTTTATATAGTTTAGATGAATTTTTAAGTTGTATCAAAACATCAATATTGTCTGTGTGTTAATATAATTGTTTGATTACAGTCTTTTCCTTGACAATTATTTTTTCTCTATAAATTGACAAATAATTAAATTAAAATAATAAATTTAATTCATAAATAGGAGCCAATACACAAACAATTAGGACCAAGAACCATCACAATCAACTAAAATTATTATTTTTCATTTTAGAATCCTGAAACTTATTATTCTTTTGATTATTTTCTAGATTTTGAATTTTAAGGAATACAAGAATTAGAATATTTCAATCTAATACAATAATATATACCTTTTAACATTTTAACGACTCTCAGATATTTTTTTGTCTATTTGAGTTTTACATTCTATTACAATTAACTTAAATGAACTTCAACAAAAACTAAAGACCATGAAATGAAGAAAAAAAATCACTGGATCAAATTAGTAGGTTTAAAAACCGAAAGAATGTTACATAACCCAATGAACCAAGAAAATAGGCATTTCTTGTCATTGGACCAGGTTACAACAAACAATGAATAAGTTGTGAAAATATTATCCATCCAAGTCGAAAAGCTTAGGATTAAGGTGTGGGGAGACATGAGATAGAGAAAAGGATGGAGAAATGTATGAGCATTGAAGGTAAAATAATGTTAACCACGTGTTTTGTGAGTATTATGAATTGAGATTGATTAATACATCTATCTGAAGAATCCTTTGTAGCTCAAATATCAATACTTGTAGAATTACATATCTCAAACATTGTCATAAGAGAGAATTCTGAAAATATGTGGAATACAAATGGTGTTGTTGATGAGAAATGAGAAGAAACTCAGGCCCAAAATTCTTGGTTTTGGAAAGAGCAGGTGCCATCAGCTAGCACACTAGTACCATTGTAGTCCAGGGTCCACTTTTCAAATGTACAGTTAGTGAAGTCATAGTAGCCACCATGGATCAAAAGCGTCCCCCTCATCACCCGTTCTTCGATCCATGGATAAGTGAGTAAGTTCAACAATGACCTGTTAATTGATTCCTGGATAAAAACAAGATGCATCTGTTTTTATGGAAGACGAAGATAATTGTTTTTGTAAAATTTAGATACAGAAAAAGCAAAGGTAAAATCTGATCAAGATAATGAAAGACTAAACCAAACCTTCTCACAGTGTCTGCATTGCTTATCAAAGTTGAGGTCTGATGCAACCGCTTTCGTTTTCAACCTAGCAGGCTTTCCGACAGACACCCAACTTCTAATAAAGCTACTGGAGAGCATAAAGGACTTGTTAGAAACATAAACATATGCAGATGGGGTTTACATGCATATCAGTGAAAACAAAAACAGAACCTTGAATTATCTTCATCTTCCAAGCTCATCAATGCTTTAATTCCTCCACAACAACTGTGGCCAACAACCAGTATATTTTCAACCTGCACAAATATGCATACATAATTGAACAAACTGAGTGATTTTGCTAAATAATGCAATTTGATCCTAAAGCTCACAGAGTACCAAGTATAATAACAATCCCACTTGACAATATATTATAAATTCAAACCTTCTTTAACTTAAACTCTCTGATATTCTTTGTCTTATGTGAAAATGGGCTCCAAAATATTTGAGGAAAACACCATATATATATATATGTATTCAATCCTTACATAAAGTCTGCAAAAGCAGGTTGTCATATCAAAAGCAAATAATTTACTTACTTCAAGGGCATTGACAGCAAATTCAAGGGCGGCGTTTGTTTCTGAAGGTCCATTCTGCATCAGAGAAACATGGGCATGATACAAATTTAGATCTTTTGAATTGGAAGTGCTATAATATAAGTAACAGACCTCATGTGGGGGCACCAAGTTTGCCACATTTCGAACCACAAAGGCTTCTCCTGGTTGGAATCCAAGGATGCTTGAGGGACAAACTCGTGAATCTGCGCAAGAAATCACCATGAACTGTCCTCCAAAATGTCAGACATGTTTGAGATTTCAAAAAAGTAAGAAAAGAAACATCATAAGACTACAAGTACTTTTGGTGCTTGCTCCTCAGCAAGTCTTTGGTAGTGTTCTAAATTGCTCCTGCAACAATTAATCGGATGAATATATTAACAAATAAACTCTTAATTCATTTATCTTTTACAAAAACTTAAGACAAACTTAAAAACCTCTTACAAGTACTTATCCCTTTTAAAACCAAGAAATCTGTGTCTCAACTCCATGAAACGATCGGACACCTCATTGCTCACCCTTGAGACTTGAGGCTTGTTGTCGATGGTCTCCTGAGCTAGACCTGGAGACACCGCTACGGTCTTTAATCTTACAAATTGATTTCTTCTGCATCAATTAAAGGCAATCGTACAGCGTAGACAAGATTATATTAGTTCGTAGCCAACGTATCATTCAAGTAGCATGAAATCAACCACATCATCTCCAATCCCCCCCCCCCCCCCCCTTTTCTTATTATTAATTCAAATGAAGTCTGGAGTGAGATCACAGGCAACTAAGAAGTATGTTCAGGAAATAAGTAGCTAGAAGAGAAAGATGAGAACTTTGATGAACTTACTTGAAAGAATCCAAGCGGATCTGATCTTGCAAAAACAATAATACATTGGAGTTTTTAGTTGAAGTGTTAGTGGGATCCATAGAAGAGGAAGAGGACAGGGACGAGGATTGAAAAACCGCTAGGCCCATCTTTGCAGCAGTTGAGTTTGAAGGAATTCTCAGGAAGAAGAATAAAATGAGGAGCTTTGTAATAATTTAAACTAGTTAGTTGGATGACAGAGAAGACAGACAGGACATCGGCTCTCCAAGAAAGGCGGAGGCAACTATGCAAACTAAATGTAATTTTATTTTTATCCAATCTCTTTTATTTTCTCTAGCTGGGCTTATTATGTTTGGGCCTGTTAAACTCTTTTTTACAACTTTTAATATTTCTGGGCTTTTTGTGGACTTTCATCATTTCCATTACATTATTTCTTTGGGACCGGCTATCCGCACCCCATGTATTCTAAACACATCCCAGTTTTTATTTAAAAAATTAAAAAAAAGGCAAAGTGACAAATTTACCCTTCTTAATAAAAAAAAAACTAAAATTGAATTCCTCTCCTTCCCCCGTCTCCTGCCTCTCTTTTTTTTTTTCCTTTTCATTCCTCAAACCTTGAATCACCTTAAAAATATCATTTTATGAGTTACAAAATATATAATAATCGTGTGAAATCGTGTAAAAAAATGAAAAAATAACAACAAATTTGAGGACCCGTTCGATCCTGGTTTGTCGAACACAAAGAGGTGTGTTCGACCACCAGGAGTCAAACACTCTATAGTGTGTTCGACCAGGAGTCGAACACGTTATAGTGTGTTCGAACAATGGTTGAACACATTAGGGTAAAATTGTCTATTTATTATTTCTTGCATTTTTTAAATAAAAAAAATAAAAAATGGGGTGTGTTTAGAATGTATGGGGTGCGGATAGCCGGGCCCGATTTTTTTTCCCCCAATAATTAAAGGGGCCGGCTATCCGCACCCCGAATTTTACTAAACACACCCCATTTATTTTCTTTTTAATTTAAAAAATTCAAAAAATAATAAAAAGACAATTTTGCCCTTCTTAATTAAAAAAAAAATTCTCCTCTCTCCTCCCTCTCCCTCCCGCCTGCTTCTCTTATTTTCACTTTTTTTTTTCTTCTTTCATTCATCTAACCTTAGATTTGTTAACAGAAATCATTTTATAAGTTAACAAAATATATAATAATCGTGTGAAATTGTATAAAAAGAACAAAAAAAAGTAACAACAAATTTGAGGACGGTTCGACCCTGGTTTGTTGAACACAACTCTTTTTGTTCGACTATTAGGAGTCGAACACACTATATCGTGTTCGACCACTGGTCGAACACAAAGAGGTGTGTTCGACCATCTGGAGTCGAACACGCTATAGTGTGTTCGACCAGTGGTCGAACACACATCTTTGTGTTTGACAAACCAGGGTCGAACGGGTCCTCAGATTTGTTGTTATTTTTTCGTTCTTTTTACACGATTTCACACAATTATTATATACTTTGTTAACTTATAAAATGATTTTTGTTAACAAATTTGAGGTTGGATGAATGAAAGAAGAAAAAAAAAAGAGAAAATAGAGAAGCAGGCGAGAGGGAGGGAGGAGAGAGAGGAGAATTTTTTATTTTTCTAATTAAAAAGGGCAAAATTGTCATTTTGCCCTTTTATAAATTTCTTAAATAATTAAATTTATAAATGGAGTATGTTTAGTAAAATTAGGAGTGCGGATAGCCAGCTCCATAATTAAATTAAGTGTTTTCAATTTCTTCGTGTGAGGTTGTGACTATTCAAAAAGAAGGCGAAAGAAAAGAAGAATCTCTGCAACGTTATTCAACCTTCCCTTCCCTTATGGATTTCAGGTCGAATCTCCCTTCCCTCTCCGCCGTCATCGCCGTTCCTCCACCGTCATCTCAGCTTTCCGACCATATCCTCTCAATTCACACCCCCCTCACCGTTCCCTAATAGGTAATCTATATTTTTCTTTAATTCGCCTTCAATTGACAAGAAACCTAAGCAAATCTGGAAATCGGTTTCCCTTTGTGCAACGCCAGTATAATTCCTTCCGTTATATATGTAATTTTGATTTGAATGATATTATATTACGGATTTCCGTCTTTTAGCGGCTAGAAAGATTACAGTTTGGGAGTTTTGTATCTGCATTGGAAAAGAAATAAGATGAGTGCTTCCACTAGTGAACGCGGCGATGATAAGGGGGCTAAATCTAAGCGCATATCGGGTTGGAGAGCTTTTGACCTTTTGCAAAGAAGGAAGGAGCAAGGTGGTCTTGAATCTGACAATGATTCTGACGCTTATCCTTCCTTATCTGGCACAAGTGCCTCGCAAAGCTTGTTTAAGAAATACGGAGCCCCATTAGAGAATAAGCCTTTTTCTTCTATTGTTGTAGCTTCAATGGATTTTCCTTCATTAACACATGTCAAAAATAGCAACTTGCAAACACAAGTTCCAGCTAGTAGTTCTTATGTGGGTACAGTTGGGGCCAGTGAGGCTCATCAGAAGCTTTGTTACCTCCACCCTTGGGCTGACAAAACCTTGATTCAGGATGTATTGGCTGGTGTGGACAGCAATGTTGTTGAGGCTTTATCTCTACTGGATGCAATGCTTATCTGCGAGAATGAAGATGGAAAGAACAAGCAAGTCAAGTCAAATGGGAATGATTTTGCATCTTTTGACATCCAAGGTAGCCCTTTAGGGGAAAAGGATGGTATGAGCTTTATGTGTGATCCTCCAAACGACGGTTATAAACAATCCCAGGATGACGCATCTTCAATACCATTACTGAGTGCTGCCAAGTCTTTACCCATTTTATCTGAGCCTGACTGGGTAGAGGATGATGTTTACCTATTACATCGAAAAGATGCAATAAGGATGATGAGGTATTTTGTGACCTTGAATTTTCTTTATTGATCTTTTCACTTGTTTTGTTAGTCATAAAATGAAATCTAATGAAAACCCTTTGCTTGCGTTGTAGTCAATTCATTAATCAGGATTGCTTTTCCTTTGCTATTAAACCACCAGCACCCCCTTCATTTGATCTGTCTCGAGCAGCTTAACTCTTTTTTATCGTGTGCTGCTGTCATATTCTGCAGTTCATTGATTAGACACTATACTTTTCTTTTACTCTTTCTGAGACTTTCTTTTGAGTTTGGGATATGACTTTGTTGACATTATTCCATTTTAAATACTCATGTCCAGTGCCAGTGATATGATTTACGGTTTTTCTTTTACCCTCTCTTTTTCTGTGGTTTGTGCACAAAATGTTTGTGGACAGTGATTGAGTTGTTGACCCTATATTGCAATTGCACTGCTTCAGTGAGAGAAACTACATAAGTCTGAGGGTCTGTGAATGTCTAATTTCATCTTCTTTATAGATGCATATTATATTCCAAAATAATTTTAGACATATAGATGCTGATGTCCTTTTTATACATATACCAGTTCATTCGCAACTGGATAGTATAAATTATACAAAAACATAAAATGCATGGGATAAAGTGGAACGAAACAACTACCCATGTAATTTCACCAAGGTTATTAATTGCTAAGTAGGTTTCGGCAGCACTTAAACCTTTCATGTCTCTTAAAATTTTGCATCTTATTTGATCAGATCAGCATCTCGTTTCTCTAAGGCTGCCAATGATGCATATGTAAGAGGCGATCATACAGCTGCCCGTCACTTCTCACTTAAAGCTGAACAGGAATGGATTGCTGCTGAGAAGCTTAATGCCAAGGCAGCCAAAGAAATTCTGAATGTCAGGAACTGTAAGAATGATGTTTGGACATTGGATTTGCATGGCCTTCATGCCGCAGAAGCAGTTGAAGCATTATGTGAACGTTTATGGACTGTTGAATCCCTAGTGTCACCAATGCAGAATGAAATCAAAAAGGATTCAGGCATGTTGCTTGATCCGTCTGTGAAATCTACAAGTCAGTTTGACATGGAAATTTTTTGGAGACAACACTCAACATCCAGGCAGAGGACAACATTGTTACAAGTCATAACAGGTACAACAACTTTTTATGGAAAAGAAGAATCCTGTTGACGAAGGCTAGTTTGGAGAATCCTGTTACAAGTCATATCATGATGTTAAAGAAAATATTTGGCTTATACTAAGGAATATGATTCTTACATTTGCATCTCATACAGGGAAGGGTAATCATAGCCGCGGAGCAGCTGCACTCCCATCAGCTATCAGAAACTTTCTCAATGAGAATGGGTGAGGCTTCAATCTTTTTCTTCCAATACTTTTGGCAGAAGTTGTTTTCCAGTTAGTTTTTGAGTTAGTAGCTTCATGATTATATTGACAGAAATATCCCCATACTGAAATTTTATATTTTCTCTGCAGGTATCGTTTTGATGAGCCTAGGCCTGGGGTCATCATGATACGACCCAAATTCCGGAAACAATGAACTATTAGTGTTCCCAGTTAGGAGAATTTATTTGATTCAGCTGCTGTGCATTCTTAATTTAACTGCAATGTACTTTATTAATGTTAATTCAAACTTCTTGATTGAGGTACTCAACTAGACTAATTGAAATTGGTGGTGCCCTTATATGTTGGTATCTGGATAATGAAATGATCTTAAGCTAAAAATGGTGCAATTCAATTGAAATAGGATAAATATATATTGTTTAGACATTTCATTAAGTCGTCCGCTGGAATCGCAAATATTCGAAAAAACCTAAAGGGGTATCCCTTTGGGTTTTTTACGGGCTCGACACACAGTTTTAAAATAAGGCTATAAATCCCAACTGAAATGTTTGGATGATCTCATTTTTGATGCATTGGAAAACTAACTCGACAAACTATAAATGTCTTCTAAAGCCATACAAATTACACATCCGAAAAGAGCAAAAAATGTCATGAATCGAAATTTTGGCGTAACGAGATGTTAAGGCGTATCGTCAAAAACTGACTCTAGGGTCCTCCTGGCCACGTGAGGCTAGTTTTTTCTCAAATATATTGTTTGGACATTCCATTAAGTCAGTTCGTTGGTTTCATTTTCAAATATTCAAACGACGCAAATATTCGAAAGTACCCCTTTGGGTTTTTTACGGGCTCGACGTACAGTTTTAGTTAAAAGGTTGTAACTCCAAACTGAAACGTCCGATCTGCATAATTTTTTATGCATTGGAAAGCTAACTCAACGTGCTACAAATATGTTGTGTCTTGTCATCCATATTTCTCAACCGAAAAGAGCGAAAAAATGTCATGAATTAAAATTTTTGCGTAACAAGATGTTTAGGCGTATCGTAAAAAACTGACTACAGTATCTTCCTGGCCACGTGAGACTAGTTTTTCCTCATATATATTGTTTGGACATTCCATTAAGTCAGTTCGTTAGACTCGTTCTTGAAAATTCAAACGTTGAAAATATTGAAAAAAATCAAAAGGGGTACCCCTTTGGGTTTTTTCCGGGCTTGACGTAGAGTTTTAGTTAAAAGGCTATAACTCCAAACTAAAACGTCCGATTTGTCTCCTTTTTGATGCATTGGAAAGTTCACTCAACGAGCTACAAATATGTCTTGTTCAGCCATCCATATTTCTCAACCAAAAAGAGCGAACAAATGTCAGCGTAACGAGACATTTAGGAGTATCATCAAAAATTGATTGCAGGATCTTCCTTGCCATGCAAGACTAGTTTTTCCTCATACCGAACTTGACTGAATTGAAGAACCGATTTAAAGAGTTATATATTTGTGTGTGTATATATATATTTATATATACCTATATAATTTCATAATATCTATTTAATTAAGTTAATAATTTATAATTCTACAAATAATTTAAATTTAATTTTTTTATAATTAATAATATAAACTATATTCTAATAGTCATTGTTAAGAAAACATATACTTTTACATTATGGAATTTTGTAACTTTTGAAATGAAATATTTGACTTTTAGTAGTTAATTAAACTTTATTAGTACATATTAAATTAGTTTTTAGTTATTTATTTTTCTAATCTGTTGAATTTCGTCAAAAATGAATTACCCTTTATCTTATTTTTTTTGCATTTGATTTATATATTTTTTAAAATCTCCGATGAACCATCTCGAACTAATAGATCCAAATCTTCAAACTGAAAGCATTTGTCAATGATGTTCTAATTAATTAAGAACGAAAGTTGACGGCCCAAAAACAAAGACAAAAGGCCATGGGCAGGCTGGATTGTTTAATTTTGAAGGCCCAAGAGGCCTTCTAAAATAAAACAGCCCAAACAAAAGAGAAAATTAAAATAGAAAACAGCCCAAAATAGAAAAATCCAAAACCCATGGGCCCAAAGGCCTGATAAGATACCCAGTGCACACTCCGGAGTTTGAACACAGAACAATACAATATCTCGAAGCTCTTACTGCAAGACAGATATAGAACTCACAAATGATCTACACGAATAATTAAATTTCACAAAATAACATAATTTTTCTTTGGAGAAAAAATATTATTCTTATACAACAATATAATGACTGGATCAGAAGAGGACAATTTGGGAGGATATAATCAAGAAAATATTGTGGCTAGATCCAGATGTAGAGTCTAATGCTCTGTCACCATAAGGATGTTAAATGACCACAAAAATTGGTTTTCTGATTGATAAGGAATGAATAATACGTAAAACATAAACAATGGTAAGAAAATTGTATGAAAAAAAACAAGTTAACAAAGCTGAAGTTTTAGTATCACCATTATGAAGTCTTAAAATAAAACAAATCTGTGATGGCTAGCTTTCCTAATTACCTCACCTAACCTTTCTATCTGTGGCCTGAAAGGTCTTGTAATCTGTATTATTGCATTAGGTCTTCCTTTTTGTTCATCATTGCATTAATACAAAGCTTTATCAATCCAGGAAATGCATTCTAATATTTTCTCCTTAAGCTCGACACAAGTCCTTCACACATCAACTTTCAGCAAGTAAAAGCTATAACTAATTCATGAAATACAGTAAAATAACCAGATATTTGTATTCAGACTAATAAGTACAGTTCCCTAAATACAGTAAAATAACCAGATATGATGAATGGTTTGGTGGATAGAGATAAAAGTAGGGGGGAATTAAATTTTGAAGGTAATCATTTTTATACGGATATGTATCTTGATATTTGACTAAACCGATTGAACGAGAATCATATTAACAAACGTGAGAAAGATGGCAATCATATTAGTTATATATCAACAAAGTAAAAGAAGTGAAACCTAAATATTAACACCAGAAAATATCAAAGATCAAAGGAGCAATTCCATAGATGAATAAATGCAGACAAAATAAGAAAACCAGGCCTCTAACATTTTGGGTTTAATACACTTCAATTGCCTTTTATAATAAAATTCCTAGCCATGTAGCAGTGTCCTTGTTGTCTTACTTGGACCAGAAGATTGTATAGAAAGAATACAATATAGATCCTAATAATTTCAGGAATATTGGAAAACACACCCAAACCAAGTTGCAGATATGGCTACCAGAGGCTGTTATCGTATATACACACACGACACCAACAAAAGAACAATTATTTGTTTTAAAGTACGTTAATTGTCAATGAATATTGAGAAGGAAAAGAAATATCATAACCGAGCCTAAAAATTAAGGTTCATCAAAAGGTAATACAATCACACAAGTAGCAAAATTGCATCAACAAACATATGTACAGAACATTCGGTTAACTATATTACAAATCAGGGAATGAGATGGCGTACCTGAGAACCAAGCTTTTTTTTCACAAGAAATCTGAATCATTGCCACAATTTACTTAAGCAGAACAATGCAAAGGGAACAGGGACCACAAGCTATTTGATATCCAGCTGCCATTGTATGGGAACAGGGACCACAGCCGCGGGTAGCTGTGGTTGTCACCTTTCCTTTGTAATTATCAGCTAGCTTCACTGTGATATTTCTCCCCTGCAAGGGTTAAAAGAAAGCATTTAGCGTATTGCAAGGACTCCGTTTTTAGGACTAGAAAGGTGGGCATTTACTCACTCCAAGCAACTTTTGGGGGTCATCTATGGCTTTGTTTGCTGCCTCCACAGTTTTGAAAGTAACAAAGCCAAAGCCACTTCAAAAACAAGCAAACTAATCAGAACTGGTATGAAAAAAGTACTGTACGTTAAAATGGAATAGAAGAACGTGCATGACCATTTACCGAGATTTATAGTCCTTGTCATATGCAACAGAACCCTCTTCGATTTCCCCATGCCTTCTAAAAAAGGCAAGTAGCATCTCAGTAGTTGTCTCAGGTGACAAACCACCAATGTATAGTTTCCTTTGGGCTTGATCGGGTGTTACATTGTTGCTGCTTAGTCCTTCACTTGCAAGGTTACATACAGCCATACGACCCTAAAGCAAATACATGGGAGAATCAAATGAGAAAGAAGAATATTGGCATTTGGGGGTTGACCATTTGGAGATCTTTAATCACAACTACTATTGTTATGTGTTAAAACACTATAGTACTCACATCAATCATTTTGCTGGGTGCTTTTAGAGCTATCTGAGCCGACTCCATATCTTTGTAGGTAACAAAACCGTAACCACGTGACTTTCCTGTTAATTTGTCGTAGATTACAGCACCCTATTCAATCTCACCATGCTCTTGAAAGGCCTACATCCAATTTTCCAATCAACAGATATAATTTTATGATGTTTGCATTTTCACCCCAACATGCCATGACAGAAGTAGGAGATTAAAAATAAGGCACGTTGAAGATTTTGATATGATATTCAGTGACCCACAGTCTTATAAAAAGGTGCAGTCATCAAGAAAACACAAAATGCATATCCGCAGGCAGCAATCACTCACAGCACACAAAGTTTCTGGAGTAGTATTCCATGCTAAACCACAGACAAAAAGCTTTCGAAGGGCGGGATCAGCACTTGCTACACTTTTAATTTCTTCAGCAATAGAAGGATATTGGAACCCTCTTCACGCCAGAACAAGCATCCACATCACATGCCACACACAAGCACAATTCAACATTTGCATACATGAACGTAAAGTATAAAGAGACTATTCCATTAGTAATCCAACAAACGTAACTTTCAAGTCCCGATAGAAAAGCTTCTATATTTCGATATAGATAGACAACCTTCACCTTAAGGAATAAGAATACCAGTATCCAAATCACATTGTGATTATTGTTTCAATAACCCAAGCACCAGAACTCGCTGTTTCTAAATGCTTGTTTTTCTGTGAACCTATGGCTTTTAATTTCTCTGCTAATGCATATAAATCACATAAACATCAAAATTAATTTCTCAAAAGCATCCCTAATTCTATAATAACAAATTACTGAAACATATCACAATTCACACATTGCCCCAAAAATCCCAGTACAAAAATCCATCAAACTCATAAAATCAACGCCAATTTCACCAATTATCAACTCCTCAAACACTGATATTTTTATCTGCAAAAAATCCATATAATCATTCAAATCAAAAGCATTAAACATAACTAATATTTCCAAATGAAGCAGACAATATAAAGCCAATTACATAGATCAAAGTAATTGGGGGACAGGGGGGCATAGATCAAAGTCAAGGGATGGTTGGGATGCCCTCCCTTCTCCACATGACTTGCTCCTCCGCAAGTGGGTTTCTCACAGGAGCTCCAGATTGCCAAGAGCCACCGAGTGTTGATGAGCCAATGGCGGGGCCTCGTGCTGGTTTTTGTATTTCGTCTTGTGCTTAGGGAAACGTGGTGAGGAAGAGGCAGAGTTGGGGAGGCTGCAGCTCATGAATTTAGGAGGCAGCATTTGCATTTGCTGATTCTCCCATGATCCTCTCACCGAAATAGGATCCACCGATATCTGCTTCTCGCTTCCCTTCCTTTCTAAAATCACCATTTCTTCTCGTCTTTACACACCCTTCTCCCACTCTCTCTCTCTTCTTATAATATAACACTCACGACGTGGATGCATCTTACATTATGACTCTCACGTCTTATCTCTCTCTCTTGCTCTCTCATAATATTATAGATATTAATGCAAATAGAATGATGCTCGTTGAACCTACGTGCGAGCCATAAAGCATTATTGGGAAAAGGAAACTCAGGAAATTTATTCAACTTATTCAACACAAACACAACCACTCATCTCTCATTTTCACTCTTTAACTCCACTTTTATTCACTGTAAGTGTTTCTTCCACCTGCTTTACTCTCTCTCTCTCTCTCTCCAAATTAAAATGGAACTTATACAATATTTATAAACACAAATTAATTAACCACAACTAATTTCCCAACAGAAAAACAAAACTGGAACTTGTTCGGTAGTTATAATTTCATTGATATGCCATAATGACCAATATAATATACAAGATTAAGTGTTGCAATGCACTGTCTCTACTAATTATTGGAGAGAATTAAAAAATAGAATCAGCACAACAGAGATACCAATAATGACCGGAAACGCGGTAATCAAGTAAAGAGCTCCATATCCCTACAATCAGAAGGTAATAATCAGTTAGATTCAAAGCAGGGTAGACTAGTTTTATAATTTCACTCAATGATAAGACTATATTCAACTTCTCTTTTACCATAATCAACAGGAAGCAGTCATCACAATGAAGATAATATTATTGAATAGTTCAGTCATAATATAAATGTCGCTAAGATCATTGCATCAACTCTAATCGAATAAACAAATACAATTAACAATGTAATATAACCATAATCGATTTTTTAATGTCAAAGATGTAAATTGATAAGCAGAACAAAATAGATTAATCTTGCTAGCTATCAGCATGCAAACGAGAAGAAAACTTTTGATGTGAAGTCAAGCTTGACTGCCAAAAATTGAAATTTCAGTATCTAGAGGAAGGAAAAACCAACCACAGCGGGAGGAACTTCAACATCATCGGACCCAGCATCCTCAATCTCAGCAGCTGAATCCCAATCAATATTCAGCCTCTTGGCAGCCTCTAGTGGATTGATACCTGTGTCTGTGAATTTTGCATACAAGGATTTCCCAGGCTGTTTCTTCTTTGTCGCTTCAACCTATCAAAATTTCAAAAAAAGAAGCAAAAGCTGCTTAGTTTAGTAAATCAATCACAGAGTTTCACTTGTCTACCTCTCTCTTATCCTTCATCACTATTAGTCGACCATATTAACTCATTTAATTTGGCCAAATTTGGAACAATTTATCTTGGCTCAAATATGACAAAACTTGTCCTAATATTTTATCCAACCCGAGTGACTGGGAATCAAGCTGTGATAGAGATAGCCTATCGGCTCCTCACTTTTACATCTACACATTTCTTTTCAAAGACGACAACGAACTTTTAATGGTTTTCTCAAGAATGAGGATCACTATCAGGTAGAGATAATATGCATGTTCTGAAACTAAGGCAGACAAGAGCGAGTTGATTCAGCTTCTCTTGGAGGAGACTGAGCAGAATTCAGAAAGGTCAGGCAAAGATCTTTAAGGAACGTTTTTCAAGTAAAATCCACAATCAGCAAAGAGTAGTAGAAGACATTTCTATGTTCAATACAGCTGTCACATTGTTCTTCCCTATTAGATAGACTCATAACTGCTGAAACAATAATTTGTACCACAAATCAATTTCTGCTAGAAACCAGAAAAGCTTTCCCATTAACATTCAACGAGAAGATCAAAAAGTTTCATACTCTTACTTTATCCAAATCCAAGAGGGGCTGAAAGGTTGCTACAAGATACAAGATGTTTCCTGAACTCACGAGTTGATTGCCTTGACAACAAAAACTTATTTTAAGCAGAATGCTAGTGATTCATACAATATAGATAGACAGCATAATCTTTCGACTCTACGATATTTTAACACAGTCAAATAGTACAAGTGTACAGACTTGTGAGTTACCACTTGTAAAGAGGTAAGTCTTGATCAAGAAAGAAAATTCTTCAATCATCTACAACTAACTACAGAATCCACTAAACCTAGTAATAACTTACAAGCAGTCATTTCTAAGATTTAGAAGTGCTTAATCTTGCAAATTACCTCTAAATTAGGCCACTGTAGCATTTCCTCAGCTAGCATTCGCAATGCCACACGATCTTCAGGGATTTTTCCTTCATTTACCTAAAGATAAAGTGAAGAAGACTTTCCATAATATTAGAGATGACTGCAAAGTTTCATGCAGTAATGAAAATGAACCAGTTCAAGAATGCTCAATGCTAGTGATATATAAAGCAAATTGAAAGTTCGGACTTACTTTTCTCAGAATCGAAAATTTGTGAATGCAACACTAGTGAAAAATCTTTGAATGTTATGAGAACTGAAATAGAATAATTAAATCTGAGTACCAAAATCCTCGAAGCTAAACCAAACAAGATTTTCTAAGCGCCTCCATTATGAATAGAAAAAGGCAAGACATTGATGAGAAAAAAATAGTAGCAATAAAGAAATAGAAAGGAGGTTACTTGAACTAAAGCATCGGCTAGATCGTCCCGAGTTGGCGTATTCTCATCATCAATGCCAAGAAGACGCTTCCTTTCAACATCTCTGGGATCTTCAATCATAACAGTTAATTTAACCTGCAAAAGATAAAGTAGATATATAACGGCATTCATGTAGGGCGGTGTATAAGAATACATAACAAACCTCGTTGAAAAGCATATCTCTGTTCTTCCTGAGAAGCTCCAAAACCTAAATGGAAAGGTTGATTGTTTAAGTAATTTCAACAAGGGAGAAGAATTATCAAGTTAGGGAAAGGAGCTAACTCTTTTAATTTGTGAGACATATTCAAGGTCCTGGGCATCTGGGTCATCTCCTTGGGTGGTAATAGAAGCGGAAGGAGATGGAGAGTCTTGTTTATTAACCAACACCAGACCTGAAATACGTCTAGCCCCGTTCTTCCGGCGACCAAAGCTGCTAGTTAATGAGAGGTAAGAGGAGGTGCAGCGGTGGTAGAAGAATGGCGACGGCGCCACCGACGGCGCCTGGAAGACACCGGAGACCCCCATCAGCTATGTGTAGGCGTGGCAAGGCAACAAGACATGATACAGTAACATAATTGAATTGTTGATAAGAGAGAGTGGCGCTTACTAACTGCCATAAGAGCCTATAACTAAAGGCTAAAATAGTCAATAACAGATGATGCGATTACTAGTTCTCAGATTAATTACACAGGCCAAATGAGATTTGTTGCCGTTTCACAAAGTTATGCAATGCATCATTTCAGATAGACAGATCTTGCGCAAATTAAAAACAAGCAGGAAAGTTTAGATTTTTGTTTTAAAATAGGAAAGAAAGGGTAGGGGTAGGATATTACGTTGACACCGGCCTTTTCCCAAACAGCACCATCCTGCAAGACTCGGCTGATCCCGCCGCCGCCTCCGGGCCTGGACCAGATATCTTCCTTGAACTTGGCACCTCCGTCGGCGGCCTCAATGGCGGAGCAGACGCTGTCCTGCGCCTCCCTGACCATTTTCTCGAACCTTGCTCTAACAGAATTGGAGGTGTTGTCTTCGGTGGCTCGGAGGAAAGTTGGGGGCTTTTCAGTCTCTGGGGTTTCCTTTTCAATCATTGAGGACGGGGAAGAAGATGATGCAGAGGCTTGGAGTCGGAGGAATGAAGCTTTAGTGGACTTGGTGCTTGAGAGAACTAGGGGGAAAGACAAAGCGAAGGTTGGGTGAGAGCGGAGAGTGGTGGAAGAGGAAAAGGGGAGGAGGGCGGGGGAAGAAGAAGAGGATGGCGCGGTGAGCCTGGGTGTCAGCATTGCGTAGTGCAGTGGGGAGGAGGAGGAGGAGAGAGGGATGGAAGTGAATTGAAGTAATGATGATGACGATATTTTAATTATTTTTTAATAAATTATATAGTAAATATATAAAGATTTGATTGTTTATGTTTTTTCCTCTGAAAAACATGTTCATGAACTAAGGTTGTTTAATGCTCGTGAACCAACTTGTTTAAATCATTTGAACTTGTATACGAACAAAATTTATTTAGTGTTCGCGAACAAGTTCATTTAAATCATATTTAAATTTATTCGTGAAAGAAAATTTGTTTAGTATTTGCGAACAGGATCATTTAAGTTATTTAAATAAAAATGTTTATTCACAAACATTAAACAAATGAATATAAATATTACAAATTGAATTCGAAACGAGCTCACGCCGAGCTCATTCTTCCATCTACACTCTCGTGCATTTTTATTGTTTTTTTCCACGTTTTCCTTGTTAATTTTTGTTGTATGTTAATTTATGATTATTAAAATATGTAAAAAAAACTGTGTTAAAAAAGACCGAAAATCGAATTGCACCCAGCATCGCCATTCTTCTACCACCGCTGCACCTCCTCTTACCTCCCATTAACTAGCAACTTTGGTCGCCGGAGGGACGGGGCTAGCCGTATTTCAGGCCTGGTGTTGGTTAATAAACAAGACTCCCATCTCCTTCCGCTTCTATTACACCCAAGGAGATGACCTAGATGCCCAAGACCTTGAATATGTCTCACAAATTAAAAGAGTTAGCTCCTTTCCCTAACTTGATAATTCTTCTCCCTTGTTGAAATTACTTAAACAATCAACCTTTCCATTTAGGTTTTGGAGCTTCTCAGGAAGAACAGAGATATGCTTTTCAACGAGGTTTGTTATGTATTCTTATACACCGCCCTACATGAATGCCGTTATTTACACAGTAGAGAGAGAGAGAGAGAGTGATATGCCTACGTATCCGATATGTGACTTCAAAGTAGTCACTGACTCCAGAAGGTGAAAAGAATAACAACTAGAGGCACAATTGTTGGGGTAAGGACAGAGGGTTTAGAATTTCAGAAGGAGAAAGAAGACAAAGTCTTTGTTGATTTCACACATATATATCCAAAGACACTAATAAGAGTATATATAGTCTTAACCTACTAATAAGTCAACTGAGTAAATAAAACCAAAGTAATAAATAACTGATATAAATATTGAAGTCAAAATCTTAAAAAATGAACGAAATTATCAAGCTTCGTTGATTGCCTCTTAACACGTGCACTTCTTCTCGGTTGGGACTCTGCCAGCGGCATCACCTCATCAACATTCGTATCAATTTCCCCCCCTTTAACTGACACCTTGCCCTCAAGGTGTAGAGAAGGAAAACGTTGCCGAAGGACCTCCACTGGTTCCCAAGTTGCATTGTCCACACAACCATCATTCCAAACCACCAACCACTGTTCTTCCGGCACCCCATCATGAAGAACAATCCTGCTTCGAAGAGCTCGCTCCGGAATAAGCCGAGGACGGATGTCCACCAAATCAGCAGGAAGCGGTGATGGCTTGAACGCCGAGTCAGAGGGAACAAAACGACGAAGCAAGGAAACATGAAAAACTGGGTGAATGCGTGAACCCTCTGGCAGCTGAAGTCTATACGCGACAGGTCCAACACGAGCCAAAATAGGAAAAGGGCCATAATAGCGAGCCGCGAGCTTAAAAGACTTAGGACGAGCAACTGAAAATTGGTGATACGGCCACAATCGCAAGAGGACCAAGTCACCCACATTAAACTCCACATCTATGCGCTTCCGGTTAGCCACATCGCGCATGCGACCTTGAGCGGAAGCCAAATTCCGGCGCAATTGAGAAAGCAGGAAGTCACGGTCCTGAAGAAGCTCATCCACCGACTGAACTTTACTATCACCAGGTCGATACGGCACAAGAGAAGGCGGAGGGCGGCCATATAATGCTTGGAAAGGGGACATCCTCAACCCAGAGTGATAAGAAGTATTTAAAGCGTACTCAGCCCAAGGCAAATAAGTGACCCAACGCTGCGGACGATCATGAGTAAAGGCACTGAGATACTGCTCCAAACAACGGTTCATTACCTCAGTCTGACCGTCCGTCTGAGGATGATACGCCGTGCTCCGATGTAAAGTGGTACCACTCAACTTCATGACCTCAGTCCAGAAATTACTCAAGAAAATGGTATCTCTGCCTGAAACAATAATCGATGGAAAACCATGCAGCTTCACCACAATTTCAACAAAAACGGCAGCAACCCGATGAGCGTCATAAGCCGGGGGTAGGGCACCGAAATGGGCATATTTAGTGAGGCGGTCAACCACCACTAAAATAGCCGTATAACCTCGAGAAGCTGGGAGACCAGTAATGAAGTCCATGGTGATTTGATCCCAAACCAACGAAGGCAAAGACAGGGGTTGCAACAAACCACTAGGAGGCTGAGTACTGTACTTTGTAGTCTGACAAATAGCACAAGAAGCCACAAACCTCTGAACATCTCGACGCATATGGGGCCAATAGAATGAAGAAGCCAGTCGGCGAAATGTCCGTTCCACACCCGGGTGACCGGCGGATGGGGTGGAGTGACATTCTCGAAGCAAATTTACCTTCAACTGAGACTGAGAACTAAGGCACAAGCGCTGCTTATAATACACAAAGCCACGGTGGATCTGGAAAGGCAAAGCCAACTTACCCTCACGCGCTGCTGTATGCATAGCAAGAAGATCGGGTAAAGTAGAGTTTTCCTGCAATAAAGTATCTAGAAAAATAGGTGGAGGCTGGCACAGTGCCGTGAATAGGAGTATCTCGGCTGGTGGCTCATCACGGCGAGAAAGAGCATCAGCAACTTTATTGGATACACCTGCTTTATATTCCACCCGAAAACGGAACCCCAATAATTTGCGCACATAAAATTGTTGCTCTGGAGTCTGTATAACCTGATGAAAAAGGTCAGTCAAACTCCTCTGATCTGTACGAATAATAAATTCCTGTCCCAACAAATATTGTCGCCATTTATGAACGGCTTCCACCAATGCATATAACTCCCTCTGATAAGCAGAAGAAATCTGGCGACGAACCCCTAACTTTTTGCTGAAGAAAGCAACTGGGTGAGCATCCTGCAAAAGTACTGCACCAATACCAACAATGGAGGTATCAGTCTCCACAATAAACACTTTCGTAAAATCAGGAAGGCTAAGAACCGGAGCAGTGGTCATAGCTTCCTTGAGCCGTACGAACGCCTCCTCGGCTGAGGGATTCCAACGAAAGCAATCGGTCTTCAATAAGTCCGTTAATGGAACAGCAATAAATGAATAACCCTTGACAAAACGCCTGTAATAACTTGTCAAACCAAGAAATCCCCGAAGTTGCTTAACAGACTTTGGTTGGGGCCAAGACAACATAGCCTCAATTTTCGAAGGATCCACCTTTAATACACCCCCAGTAACAATATGCCCCAAATAATCAATAGATGATCGACAAAAGGCACACTTAGCAAGTTTCACAAAAAACTTATGCATACGAAGCAAAGTAAGCACGAAACCCAAGTGCTCTAAATGCAGGTCAATAGTAGGGCTATACACCAAGATGTCATCAAAGAAAACAATAATAAATTTGCGCAAATAAGGTGCAAAGAGTTGGTTCATGCAAGCCTGGAAAGTGGAGGGCGCATTCGTCAGACCGAAGGGCATGACCAAGAATTCGAAATGACCGTCGTGAGTCCGGAAAGCCATTTTGTAAATGTCAGCACTGTGCATGCGAATCTGGTGGTAACCCGACCTCAAATCAAGCTTGGTGAAAACTCTGGCGGAACCCAACTCGTCAAAAAGCTCGTCAACTGTGGGGATAGGGAAATGATCTGGCACTGTGACGGCGTTAAGAGCTCTATAATCGACACAAAAACGAAATGTGCCATCCTTTTTTTTAACCAAAAGAACTGGCGAAGAAAAAGGGCTTTTGCTGGGCTGAATAATACATTGGGATAGCATCTCACGAACCAAGCGCTCAATTTCCGATTTCTGATAATGAGGGTAGCGATACGGGCGCACATTCACCGGCTTAGACCCGGGAAACAAATGCAAGCGATGATCATGGAAGCGTCGGGGAGGCAGTGACGTCGGTTCAAGAAAAACATCACGAAACTCACGTAGAAGTGTAGCGATCGAAACAAGCAAATCGGTCGGAAAATCTAGCTCAGCCGGTGGTTGATCAGTAGACCCCATACCCTCAGACAAAAGCAACAATTCATATGAGTCTGTAATATCACCAGCAGCATGTAATACCTGTAAGCTATGAAGCGTAATGGCGCGGGCAGCAGGCGGGGGATCGCCTTTCAACACCACGCATACACATTTGAAGGTAAATTCCATGGACAAAGCTGCATAGTCATGCGTAACGCGACCCAATTGTTGTAACCACTGCACCCCCAAAACAACGTCAGGGCCATGAATGGATAACACAAACAGTTCCACCTCAAAAGGATGACCCTGTAGCCACAAAGGGACACTCGAGCAACGTTGAGAAGAAGACAGAGAAGCGCCGTTCCCGACATAAACCCGAAAGAGATCGATAAAAGAAACTGGCAGCTGGAGGGATTCCACAAGCGTAGGGTGAATAAAGTTGTGGGTAGAACCACCATCCACCAAAACCAATACCGACTTGCTATTAATCGAACCTGTTAATCGAAGGGAGCGTGGCGTGGAAGTGCCAGCCAAACTGTGCAGCGTAGAAACATCCGCAATCACAACTGTGTCCTCCATATGATCGTCAGAACAATCATCAATTTCTGGTGCATCAGGTTCCTGATCATCGTTCTCAAATAACAATAAGAGTGGGGCACAACGATGACCTTTAAACCAACGTTTGTCACATTTGAAGCACAACCCTTTGGAAATGCGATCTTGCTGTTCTGCCATATTGAGCTTGCGTATAGGCATGGCAGGAGTAACAGTTGGCGTCGGAGCAGGTATGGAGTTGGGAAGAGGCTTCGAAACAATCGGAGCGGTCGTCGGAGGAACAAAAGCCGGACGAGGGGAATTCTGCCACGGATGACGTCCGAACGATTGCCATGCTGTGAACGTCTCAGACATCGTAGCCTCCAAATCTCGGGCTAAACCAAAAGCTAACTGCAATGTCAAGGGATCCTTCAACTCCAGTTCCCGATTAAGGGGAGGTTTTAAGCCAGCAATGAAAACCGAGATCAATTGAGTTTCCGTAGCCCCAGTAACCTTATTGAGAACCCGTTCAAACTCTGATTGATAAGCCGCTACAGTCGTAGTTTGAGACAATTTCGACAATACACCGAAATAATCCCGCCGATATTCCCGATCGAAGCGCACAGTGATGTCTTCAGCAAACTGATGCCAAGTCCGAACCAAATTGGATCGTGTGAGGTAGCGAAACCAATCAGAGGCCTCGCCTTCCATCATCAATCCCACCAACTTCATGCGGTCATCCGCCGGAATTTCATAGAAATTAAAATACTAATCCGCCTTGAAAAGCCAGCCCTGTGGATCGTCCCCGGAAAACTTCGAAGCGTCAACCTTCAATTTGGGTGCATAAGAAGGCGGTGCCTTGTGATCAGACTACCCCGGAGTCGAACCCAAAACACCCGCAGAAATCAAAGGGCGTGAGCCTGTCGACGAAGAACCCTGATTTTGACTCTGGAAAAAATCCATCACGCCAATAAACTTATGATTCAATTCCAGGAGGGATTGATCATACACATTCAGTCGCGATTCCACACCATCAAAACGCTGAGAAAGCGTAGCAATTTGTTCTCCCAATCGCGCCAACATGTCGGTCGAAGAACTTGAATCCTTAGCCATATGAAAGCACCAATGATATGCCTACGTATCCGATATGTGACTTCAAAGTAGTCACTGACTCCAGAAGGTGAAAAGAATAACAGCTAGAGGCACGGTTGTTGGGGTAAGGACAGAGGGTTTAGAATTTCAGAAGGAGGAAGAAGACAAAGTCTTTGTTGATTTCACACATATATATCCAAAGACACTAATAAGAGTATATATAGTCTTAACCTACTAATAAGTCAACTGAGTAAATAAAACCAAAGTAATAAATAACTGATATAAATATTGAAGTCAAAATCTTAAAAAATGAACGAAATTATCAAGCTTCGTTGATTGCCTCTTAACACATGCACTTCTTCTCGGTTGGGACTCTGCCAGCGGCATCACCTCATCAACATTCGTATCAGAGAGAGAGAGAGAGAGAGAGCAAAAAGCATCCAAAGCACTTAAAGGCATACCTTTTTAACAAAATTCCAAACAGTTGTCCATATCGATCATTTACATCATAAGACACATACTGAGGATCTTCTTTCACAAGCAAGCTTCTATACTGCTCAGAATGTATATATTTAATAGCTGAAACTTCAGATTCCTATAAACAACAAACATCCAATATGAGATTTCAGCATGCGTGGCAAAGTAGTAAAAGAAATATTATCATAGATGAACTGAAAGAGGAGTGAGAAAAATATAAACCGAAATCACGTCTAAATCCAATTTCTCTAACTTTACCAAGGTGTTATAAAGGATTTAAGAAACCATTCTGAAAAATATAGATGCATGCTTGAGAATGGACAAAATGAAAAGAAACCGAACAGGGTAAATGTGTGTACAAGCTCAGAAGAGATTATTATACTCTATTCAGCAGAAAGATGATGACCTAAAGTAATGTTTTATTGTATATTTCTAAGATCATATCACAAATTCAGGTTTACAGTTGAAGCAGCAGAGTGGGCCCTTTTATCTTTCTCCTGTTTATACATGGCTCTTTTTTCCCCATTGTTTATACATGGCTCTTCATCTAGTGATTCTTCATCATTTTCAAAAACACTCTTATTCCTTTCCAACCAAAGAGACCAACATAAGGCTTGGACTATAATTCCCCATAAAATCTTAGCTTTTTTAATTATGAAGATCCCCAAATTTAAAAGAAAACATTCTTTAATGGATTGAGGGGCAAACCAATATAAGTTCAGCTCCTGTAGTGCCTGTTCCATAATGATTGTAAGATTATCTCATCTAAGAGTGAAGCACCAGAGAACAGACATCTTCAAACCAAAAGAGAAAAGATTACGTGCCTTCAATATTCTCATTATTACTTTCAGTACCTACAGCAAAAAGAGGAAGGTTTTTAACATGAAAGAGGAGTCACTTTCCCAACAACCAAATATTTGCATGACTAAAGAAAGTCCTTTTAGTGATGATTATTGGTGAACTATTGATGTCATTGATTTGGGGCATTTCTTGTAATTCAGTAATTCAAGATTCCCGCTAGGAAGTTATCCAGTAATTCAATGTTCATTAAGAAAAACTATACACATCTGCGTAGAAGATGTATAAGATCTCCTATCGCCATTTTCTAAGAGTTGATCAAATATTTGACCAATGTAATTTGTACAACCAAATCGGCAGCTATTTTCAACATTTCTAAAGCAAATGATAACTAAAGAGGTTTATTCTAAATATATGTACTCACAACAAATACGAAATTCCCCCAGCATAATCAAATTCTATGGTCCTCTTAAAATTTTCAATGCAGAATCACTGTTTCATTGAATATTACGCCAAAATTTTGATTCATGACATTTTTTTGCTCTTTTCGAATGGGAATTGAGGAAGGCTATAGAAGACATATTTGTATCCCGTTGAGTTAGCTTTCCAATGCATAAAAAATGAGGTCATCTTGACATTTGAGTTGGGAGTTACGGCCTTTTTACTAAAACTGTACGTCGACCCCGAAAAAAACCCAAAGGGGTACCCCTTTGGGTTTTTTCGAATATTTGCGACGTTTGAATTTTCAACAACGGTGCAACCGGACTGACTTAATGTAATGTCCAAATAATATTTATGAGGAAAACCTAGCCTCACCTTGCAAGGAAGACCCTGGAATCAGTTTTAGATGATACGCCTAAACCTCTCGTTACGCCAAAATTTTGATTCATGACATTTTTTTGCTCTTTCCGAATGGGAATTGAGGAAGGCTATACAAGACATATTTGTAGCCCGTTGAGTTAGATTTCCAATGCATCAAAAATGAGGTCATCTTGACATTTGAATTGGGAGTTACGGCCTTTTTACTAAAACTGTACGTCGACCCCGAAAAAAACCCAAAGGGGTACCCCTTTGGGTATTTTCGAATATTTGCGACGTTTGAATTTTTGACAACGGTGCAACCGGACTGACTTAATGTAATGTCCAAATAATAGTTATTAGGAAAACCTAGCCTCACCTTGCAAGGAAGACCCTAGAATCAGTTTTAGACGATACGCCTAAACCTGTCGTTACGACAAAATTTTGATTCATGACATTTTTTTGCTCTTTTCGAATGGGAATTGAGGAAGTCTATACAAGACATATTTGTAACTCGTTGAGTTAGCTTTCCAATGTATCAAAAATGAGGTCATCTTGACATTTTAGTTGGGAGTTACGGCCTTTTTACTAAAACTGTACGTCGACCCCGAAAAAAACCCAAAGGGGTACCCCTTTGGGTTTTTAACGGGCTCGACGTACAGTTTTAGTAAAAAGACTGTAACTCCCAACTGGAGCGCCCGATTCACAACATATTTGATGCTTTGGAAAGCTAACTCGACGAGCTACAAATATGTCTTCTGTAGCCATCCAAATTTCTCAACCGAAAAGGGCAAAAAAATGTCACGAATCAAATTTTATGCGTAACGAGACATTTGGGCGTATCGTCACAAACTGAGTACAGGGTCTTCCTGGCCACGTGAGGCTAGTTTTTCATCATATATATTATTTGGACATTCCATTAAGTCAGTTTGTAGGACTCCTTCTTAAAAATTCAAACGTTGAAAATATTCGAAAAAACCCAAAGGGGTACCCCTATGGGTTTTTAACGGGCTCGACCTACAGTTTTAGTAAAAATGATGTAACTCCCAACTGGAGCGCCCGATTCGCAACATATTTGATGCATTGGAAAGCTAACTCGACGAGTTACAAATATGTCTTGTGTGGCCATCCAAATTTCTCAACCCAAAAGGGCGAAAAAAGTCACGAATCAAATTTTATGCGTAACGAGACATTTGGGCGTATCGTCACAAACTGAGTACAGGGTCTTCCTGGCCACGTGAGGCTAATTTTTCATCATATATATTATTTTGACAGTCCATTAAGTCAATTTGTTGGACTCGTTCTTGAAAATTCAAACGTTGAAAATATTCGAAAAAACCCAAAGGGGTACCCCTTTGGGTTTTTAACGGGCTAGACTTACAGTTTTAGTAAAAAGGCTGTAACTCCCAACTGGAGCGCCCGATTCACAACATATTTGATGCTTTGGAAATCTAACTCGATGAGCTACAAATATGTCTTCAGTAGCCATCCAAATTTCTAAACCGAAAAGGGCGAAAAAATGTCACGAATCAAATTTTATGCGTAACGAGATATTTGGGCGTATCGTCAAAAACTGAGTACAGGGTCTTCCTGGCCACATGAGGCTAGTTTTTCATCATATATATTATTTGGACAGTCCATTAAGTCAGTTTGTTGGACTCGTTCTTGAAAATTCGAACGTTGAAAATATTCGAAAAAACCCAAAGGGGTACCCCTTTGGGTTTTTTAACGGGCTCGACGTACGGTTTTACTAAAAAAGCTGTAACTCCCAACTGGAGCGCTCGATTCGCATCATATTTGATGCATTGGAAAGCTAACTCGACGATCTACAAATATGTCTTTAGTAGCCATCCAAATTTCTAAACCGAAAAGGGCTAAAAAATGTCACGAATCAAATTTTATGCGTAACGAGACATTTGGGCGTATCGTCACAAACTGAGTACAGGGTCTTCCTGGCCACGTGAGGCTAGTTTTTCATCATATATATTATTTGGACATTCCATTAAGTCATTTTGTTGGACTCGTTCTTGAAAATTCAAACGTTGAAAATATTCGAAAAAACCCAAAGGGGTACCCCTTTGGGTTTTTTAACGGGCTCGACGTACGGTTTTAGTAAAAAGGCTGTAACTCCCAACTGGAGCGCTCGATTCGCATCATATTTGATGCATTGGAAAGCTAACTCGACAAGCTACAAATATGTCTTTAGTAGCCATCCAAATTTCTAAACCGAAAAGGGCTAAAAAATGTCACGAATCAAATTTTATGCGTAACGAGACATTTGGGCGTATCGTCACAAACTGAGTACAGGGTCTTCCTGGCCACGTTAGGCTAGTTTTTCATCATATATATTATTAGGACATTCCATTAAGTCAGTTTGTTGGACTCGTTCTTGAAAATTCAAACGTTGAAAATATTTGAAAGAACCCAAAGGTACCCCTTTGGGTTTTTAACGGGCTTGACGTACGGTTTTAGTAAAAACGCTGTAACTCCCAACTGGAGCGCTGGATTCGCAACATATTTGATGCATTGGAAAGCTAACTCGACGAGCTACAAATATGTCTTTAGTAGCCATCCAAATTTCTCAACCGAAAAGGGATAAAAAATGTCACGAATCAAATTTTATGCGTAACGAGACATTTGGGCGTAAAGTCACAAACTGACTACAGGGTCTTCCTGGCCATGTGAGTCAAGTTTTTCATCATATATATTATTTGGACATTCCACTAAGTCAGTTTGTTGGACTCGTTCTTGAAAATTCAAACGTTGAAAATATTCGAAAAAACCCAAAGGGGTACCCCTTTGGGTTTTTAGCGGGCTCGACGTACAGTTTTAGTAAAAAGGCTGTAACTCCCAACTGGAGCGCGCGATTTTCAACATATTTGATGCATTGGAAAGCTAACTCGACGAGTTACAAATATTTCTTGTGTAGCCATCCAAATTTCTCAAACGAAAAGTGCAAAAAAATGTCACGAATCAAATTTTATGCGTAACGAGACATTTGGGCGTATCGTCACAAACTGACTACAGGGTCTTCCTGGCCACGTGAGGCTAGTTTTTCGTCATATATATTATTTGGACAGTCCATTAAGTCAGTTTGTTGGACTCGTTCTTGAAAATTCGAACGTTGAAAATATTCTAAAAAACCCAAAGGGGTACCCCTTTGGGTTTTTAACGGGCTCGATTTACAGTTTAAGTAAAAAGGCTGTAACTCCCTACTGGAGCGTCCGATTTGCAACAAATTTGATGCTTTGGAAATCTAACTTGATGAGCTACAAATATGTCTTCAGTAGCCATCCAAATTTCTCAACCGAAAAGGGCGAAAAAATGTCACGAATCAAATTTTATGCGTAACGAGACATTTGGGCGTATCGTCACAAACTGAGTACAGGGTCTTCCTGGCCACGTGAGGCTAGTTTTTCATCATATATATTATTTGGACAGTCCATTAAGTCAGTTTGTTGGACTCGTTCTTAAAAATTCGAACGTTGAAAATATTCTAAAAAACCTAAAGGGGTACCCCTTTGGGTTTTTAACGGGCTCGATTTACAGTTTAAGTAAAAAGGCTGTAACTCCCTACAGGGGCGCTCGATTCGCGACAAATTTTATGCTTTGGAAATCCAACTCGATGAGCTACAAATATGTCTTAAGTAGCCATCCAAATTTCTCAACTGAAAAGGGCGAAAAAATGTCACGAATCAAATTTTATGCGTAACGAGACATTTGGGCGTATCGTCACAAACTGAGTACAGGGTCTTCCTGGCCACGTGAGGCTAGTTTTTCATCATATATATTATTTGGACATTCCATTAAGTCAGTTTGTTGGACTCCTTCTTAAAAATTCAAACGTTGAAAATATTCGAAAAAACCCAAAGGGGCACCCCTATGGGTTTTTAATGGGCTCGACCTACAGTTTTAGTAAAAAGGCTGTAACTCGCTACTGGAGCGTCCGATTCGCAACATATTTGATGCATTTGAAAGCTAACTCGACGAGCTAAAAATATGTCTTATGTAGCCATCTAAATTTCTCAACCGAAAAGGGCGAAAAAATGTCACGAATCAAATTTTATGCGTAACGAGACATTTGGGCGTATCGTCACAAAGTGAGTACATGGTCTTCCTGGCCACGTGAGGTTAGTTTTTCATCATATATATTATTTGGAAATTCCATTTAGTCAGTTTGTTGGACTCCTTCTTAAAAATTCAAACGTTGAAAATATTCGAAAAAACCCAAAGGGCCACTATGGGTTTTTAACGGGCTCGACCTACAGTTTTAGTAAAAAGGCTGTAACTCGCAACTGGAGCGTCCGATTCGCAACAGATTTGATGCTTTGGAAAGCTAACTCGACGAGCTACAAATATGTCTTCTGTAGCCATCCAAATTTCTCAACCGAAAAGGGCGAAAAAATGTCACGAATCAAATTTTATGCGTAACGAGACATTTGGGCGTATCGTCACAAATTGACTATAGGGTCTTCCTGGCCACGTGAGGCTTGTTTTTCATCATATATATTATTTGGACAGTCCACTAAGTCAGTTTGTTGGACTCGTTCTTGAAAATTCGAACGTTGAAAATATTCGAAAAAACCCAAAGGGGTACCCCTTTGAGTTTTTAACGGGCTCGATTTACAGTTTAAGTAAAAAGGCTGTAACTCCCTACTGGAGCGCCCGATTCGCAACAAATTTGATGCTTTGGAAATGTAACTCGATGAGCTACAAATATGTCATAAGTAGCCATCCAAATTTCTCAACTGAAAAGGGCGAAAAAATGTCACGAATCAAATTTTATGCGTAACGAGACATTTGGGCGTATCGTCACAAATTGAGTACAGGGTCTTCCTGGCCATGTGAGGCTAGTTTTTCATCATATATATTATTTGGACAGTCCATTAAGTCAGTTTGTTGGACTCGTTCTTGAAAATTCGAACGTTGAAAATATTCGAAAAAACCCAAGGGGGTACCCCTTTGGGTTTTTTAACGGGCTCGACGTACGGTTTTACTAAAAAGGCTGTAACTCCCAACTGGAGCGCTCGATTCGCATCATATTTGATGCATTGGAAAGCTAACTCGGCGAGCTACAAATATGTCTTTAGTAGCCATCCAAATTTCTCAACAGAAAAGGGATAAAAAATGTCACGAATCAAATTTTATGCGTAACGAGACATTTGGGCGTATCGTCACAAACTGACTACAGGGTCTTCTTGGCCATGTGAGTCAAGTTTTTCATCATATATATTATTTGTACATTCCACTAAGTCAGTTTGTTGGACTCGTTCTTGAAAATTCAAACGTTGAAAATATTCGAAAAAACCCAAAGGGGTATCCCTATGGGTTTTTAACGGGCTCGACCTACAGTTTTAGTAAAAAGGCTGTAACTCGCAATTGGAGCGTTCGATTCACAACATATTTGATGCATTGGAAAGCTAACTCGACGAGTTACAAATATTTCTTGTGTAGCCATCCAAATTTATCAACCGAAAAGTGCAAAAAAATGTCACGAATCAAATTTTATGCGTAACGAGACATTTGGGCGTATCGTCACAAACTGACTACAGGGTCTTCCTGGCCACGTGAGGCTAGTTTTTCGTCATATATATTATTTGGACAGTCCATTAAGTCAATTTGTTGGACTCGTTCTTGAAAATTCGAACGTTGAAAATATTCTAAAAAACCCAAAGGGGTACCCCTTTGGGTTTTTAACGGGCTCGACTTACAGTTTTAGTAAAAAGGCTGTAACTCCCAACTGGAGCGCCCGATTCACTACATATTTGATGCTTTGGAAATCTAACTCGATGAGCTACAAATATGTCTTCAGTAGCCATCCAAATTTCTAAACCGAAAAGGGCGAAAAAATGTCACGAATCAAATTTTATGCGTAACGAGACATTTGGGCGTATCGTCACAAACTGACTACAGGGTCTTCTTGGCAACGTGAGGCTAGTTTTTCATTATATATTTTATTTGGATATTGCATTAAGTCAGTTTGTTGGACTCATTCTTGAAAATTCAAACGTTGAAAATATTCGAAAACACCCAAAGGGGTACCCCTTTGGGTTTTTAACGGGCTCGACGTACAGTTTTAGTAAAAAGGCTGTAACTCCCAACGGGAGCGCGCGATTTTCAACATATTTGATGCATTGGAAAGCTAACTCGACGATTTACAAATATGTCTTGTGTAGCCATCCAAATTTCTCAACCGAAAAGCGCAAAAAAATGTCACGAATCAAATTTTATGCGTAACGAGACATTTGGGTGTATCGTCACAAACTGACTACAGGGTCTTCCTGGCCACGTGAGGCTAGTTTTTCATCATATATATTATTTGGACAGTCCATTAAGTCAGTTTGTTGGACTCGTTCTTGAAAATTCGAACGTTGAAAATATTCGAAAAAACCCAAAGGGGTACCCCTTTGGGTTTTTTAACGGGCTCGACGTACGGTTTTAGTAAAAAGGCTGTAACTCCCAACTGGAGCGCTCGATTCGCATCATATTTGATGCATTGGAAAGCTAACTCGATGAGCTACAAATATTTCTTTAGTAGCCATCCAAATTTCTAAACCGAAAAGGGCTAAAAAATGTCACGAATCAAATTTTATGCGTAACGAGACATTTGGGCGTATCGTCACAAACTGAGTACAGGGTCTTCCTGGCCACGTGAGGCTAGTTTTTCATCATATATATTATTAGGACATTCCATTAAGTCAGTTTGTTGGACTCGTTCTTGAAAATTCAAACGTTGAAAATATTCGAAAAAACCCAAAGGGGTATCCCTATGGGTTTTTAACGGGCTCGACCTACAGTTTTAGTAAAAAGGCTGTAACTCGCAATTGGAGCGTTCGATTCACAACATATTTGATGCTTTGGAAAGCTAACTCGACGAGCTACAAATATGTCTTCTTTAGCCATCCAAATTACTCAACCGAAAAGGGCGAAAAAATGTCACGAATCAAATTTTATGCGTAACGAGACATTTGGGCGTATCGTCACAAACTGAGTACAGGGTCTTCCTGGCCACGTGAGGCTAGTTTTTCATCATATATATTATTAGGACATTCCATTAAGTCAGTTTGTTGGACTCGTTCTTGAAAATTCAAACGTTGAAAATATTCGAAAAAACCCAAAGGGTACCCTTCGGGTTTTTAACGGGCTTGACGTACGGTTTTTGTAAAAAGGCTGTAACTCCCAACTGGAGCGCTCGATTCGCAACATATTTGATGCATTGGAAAGCAAACTCGACGAGCTGCAAATATGTCTTGAGTAGCCATCCAAATTTCTCAACCGAAAAGGGCTAAAAAATGTCACGAATCAAATTTTATGCGTAACGAGACATTTGGGCGTATCGTCACAAACTGACTACAGGGTCTTCTTGGCAACGTGAGGCTAGTTTTTCATTATATATTTTATTTGGACATTGCATTAAGTCAGTTTGTTGGACTCATTCTTGAAAATTCAAACGTTGAAAATATTCGAAAACACCCAAAGGGGTACCCCTTTGGGTTTTTAACGGGCTCGACGTACAGTTTTAGTAAAAAGGCTGTAACTCCCAACGGGAGCGCGCGATTTTCAACATATTTGATGCATTGGAAAGCTAACTCGACGATTTACAAATATGTCTTGTGTAGCCATCCAAATTTCTCAACCGAAAAGCGCAAAAAAATGTCACGAATCAAATTTTATGCGTAACGAGACATTTGGGTGTATCGTCACAAACTGACTACAGGGTCTTCCTGGCCACGTGAGGCTAGTTTTTCATCATATATATTATTTGGACAGTCCATTAAGTCAGTTTGTTGGACTCGTTCTTGAAAATTCGAATGTTGAAAATATTCGAAAAAACCCAAAGGGGTACCCCTTTGGGTTTTTTAACGGGCTCGACGTAAGGTTTTAGTAAAAAGGCTGTAACTCCCAACTGGAGCGCTCGATTCGCATCATATTTGATGCATTGGAAAGCTAACTCGATGAGCTACAAATATTTCTTTAGTAGCCATCCAAATTTCTAAACCGAAAAGGGCTAAAAAATGTCACGAATCAAATTTTATGCGTAACGAGACATTTGGGCGTATCGTCACAAACTGAGTACAGGGTCTTCCTGGCCACGTGAGGCTAGTTTTTCATCATATATATTATTAGGACATTCCATTAAGTCAGTTTGTTGGACTCGTTCTTGAAAATTCAAACGTTGAAAATATTCGAAAAAACCCAAAGGGGTATCCCTATGGGTTTTTAACGGGCTCGACCTACAGTTTTAGTAAAAAGGCTGTAACTCGCAATTGGAGCGTTCGATTCACAACATATTTGATGCTTTGGAAAGCTAACTCGACGAGCTACAAATATGTCTTCTTTAGCCATCCAAATTACTCAACCGAAAAGGGCGAAAAAATGTCACGAATCAAATTTTATGCGTAACGAGACATTTGGGCGTATCGTCACAAACTGAGTACAGGGTCTTCCTGGCCACGTGAGGCTAGTTTTTCATCATATATATTATTTGGACATTCCATTAAGTCAGTTTGTTGGACTCCTTCTTAAAAATTCAAACGTTGAAAATATTCGAAAAAACCCAAAGGGGTACCCCTATAGGTTTTTAACGGGCTCGACCTACAGTTTTAGTAAAAAGGCTGTAACTCGCAACTGGAGCGTCCGATTCGCAACATATTTGATGCTTTGGAAAGCTAACTCGACGAGCTACAAATATGTCTTCTGTAGCCATCCAAATTACTCAACCGAAAAGGGCGAAAAAATGTCACGAATCAAATTATATGCGTAACGAGACATTTGGGCGTATCGTCACAAACTGAATACAGGGTCTTCCTGGCCACGTGAGGCTAGTTTTTCATCATATATATTATTTGGACATTCCATTAAGTCAGTTTGTTGGACTCCTTCTTAAAAATTCAAACGTTGAAAATATTCGAAAAAACCCAAAGGGGTACCCCTATGGGTTTTTAACGGGCTCGACCTACAGTTTTAGTAAAGAGGCTGTAACTCGTAACTGGAGCGTCCGATTCGCAACATATTTGATGCTTTGGAAAGCTAACTCGACGAGCTACAAATATGTCTTTTGTAGCCATCCAAATTTCTCAACCGAAAAGGGTGAAAAAATACCACGAATCAAATTTTATGTGTAACGAGACATTTGGGCGTATCGTCTCAAACTAAGTACAGGGTCTTCCTGGCCACGTGAGGCTAGTATTTCGTCATATATATTATACGGATATTCCATTAAGTCAGTTTGTAGGACTCGTTCTTGAAAATTCAAACGTTGAAAATATTCGAAAAAACCCAAAGGGTACCCTTCGGGTTTTTAACGGGCTTGACGTACGGTTTTTGTAAAAAGGCTGTAACTCCCAACTGGAGCGCTCGATTCGCAACATATTTGATGCATTGGAAAGCAAACTCGACGAGCTGCAAATATGTCTTGAGTAGCCATCCAAATTTCTCAACCGAAAAGGGCTAAAAAATGTCACGAATCAAATTTTATGCGTAACGAGACATTTGGGCGTATCGTCACAAACTGACTACAGGGTCTTCTTGGCAACGTGAGGCTAGTTTTTCATTATATATTTTATTTGGACATTGCATTAAGTCAGTTTGTTGGACTCATTCTTGAAAATTCAAACGTTGAAAATATTCGAAAACACCCAAAGGGGTACCCCTTTGGGTTTTTAACGGGCTCGACGTACAGTTTTAGTAAAAAGGCTGTAACTCCCAACGGGAGCGCGCGATTTGCAACATATTTGATGCATTGGAAAGCTAACTCGACGATTTACAAATATGTCTTGTGTAGCCATCCAAATTTCTCAACCGAAAAGCGCAAAAAAATGTCACGAATCAAATTTTATGCGTAACGAGACATTTGGCCGTATCGTCACAAACTGACTACAGGGTCTTCCTGGCCACGTGAGGCTAGTTTTTCATCATATATATTATTTGGACAGTCCATTAAGTCAGTTTGTTGGACTCGTTCTTGAAAATTCGAACGTTGAAAATATTCGAAAAAACCCAAAGGGGTACCCCTTTGGGTTTTTTAACGGGCTCGACGTACGGTTTTAGTAAAAAGGCTGTAACTCCCAACTGGAGCGCTCGATTCGCATCATATTTGATGCATTGGAAAGCTAACTCGACGAGCTACAAATATTTCTTTAGTAGCCATCCAAATTTCTAAACCGAAAAGGGCTAAAAAATGTCACGAATCAAATTTTATGCGTAACGAGACATTTGGGCGTATCGTCACAAACTGAGTACAGGGTCTTCCTGGCCACGTGAGGCTAGTTTTTCATCATATATATTATTAGGACATTCCATTAAGTCAGTTTGTTGGACTCGTTCTTGAAAATTCAAACGTTGAAAATATTCGAAAAAACCCAAAGGGTACCCTTCGGGTTTTTAACGGGCTTGACGTACGGTTTTTGTAAAAAGGCTGTAACTCCCAACTGGAGCGCTCGATTCGCAACATATTTGATGCATTGGAAAGCAAACTCGACGAGCTGCAAATATGTCTTGAGTAGCCATCCAAATTTCTCAACCGAAAAGGGCTAAAAAATGTCACGAATCAAATTTTATGCGTAACGAGACATTTGGGCGTATCGTCACAAACTGACTACAGGGTCTTCTTGGCAACGTGAGGCTAGTTTTTCATTATATATTTTATTTGGACATTGCATTAAGTCAGTTTGTTGGACTCATTCTTGAAAATTCAAACGTTGAAAATATTCGAAAACACCCAAAGGGGTACCCCTTTGGGTTTTTAACGGGCTCGACGTACAGTTTTAGTAAAAAGGCTGTAACTCCCAACGGGAGCGCGCGATTTGCAACATATTTGATGCATTGGAAAGCTAACTCGACGATTTACAAATATGTCTTGTGTAGCCATCCAAATTTCTCAACCGAAAAGCGCAAAAAAATGTCACGAATCAAATTTTATGCGTAACGAGACATTTGGCCGTATCGTCACAAACTGACTACAGGGTCTTCCTGGCCACGTGAGGCTAGTTTTTCATCATATATATTATTTGGACAGTCCATTAAGTCAGTTTGTTGGACTCGTTCTTGAAAATTCGAACGTTGAAAATATTCGAAAAAACCCAAAGGGGTACCCCTTTGGGTTTTTTAACGGGCTCGACGTACGGTTTTAGTAAAAAGGCTGTAACTCCCAACTGGAGCGCTCGATTCGCATCATATTTGATGCATTGGAAAGCTAACTCGACGAGCTATAAATATTTCTTTAGTAGCCATCCAAATTTCTAAACCGAAAAGGGCTAAAAAATGTCACGAATCAAATTTTATGCGTAACGAGACATTTGGGCGTATCGTCACAAACTGAGTACAGGGTCTTCCTGGCCACGTGAGGCTAGTTTTTCATCATATATATTATTAGGACATTCCATTAAGTCAGTTTGTTGGACTCGTTCTTGAAAATTCAAACGTTGAAAATATTCGAAAAAACCCAAAGGGGTATCCCTATGGGTTTTTAACGGGCTCGACCTACAGTTTTAGTAAAAAGGCTGTAACTCGCAATTGGAGCGTTCGATTCACAACATATTTGATGCTTTGGAAAGCTAACTCGACGAGCTACAAATATGTCTTCTTTAGCCATCCAAATTACTCAACCGAAAAAGGCGAAAAAATGTCACGAATCAAATTTTATGCGTAACGAGACATTTGGGCGTATCGTCACAAACTGAGTACAGGGTCTTCCTGGCCACGTGAGGCTAGTTTTTCATCATATATATTATTTGGACATTCCATTAAGTCAGTTTGTTGGACTCCTTAAAAATTCCAACGTTGAAAATATTCGAAAAAACCCAAAGGGGTACCCCTATAGGTTTTTAACGGGCTCGACCTACAGTTTTAGTAAAAAGGCTGTAACTCGCAACTGGAGCGTCCGATTCGCAATATATTTGATGCTTTGGAAAGCTAACTCGACGAGCTACAAATATGTCTTTTGTAGCCATCCTAATTCTCAACCCAAAAGGGTGAAAAAATGTCACGAATCAAATTTTATGCGTAACGAGACATTTGGGCGTATCGTCTCAAACTGAGTATAGGATCTTCCTGGCCACGTGAGTCTAGTTTTTCATCATATATATTATTTGGACATTCCATTAAGTCAGTTTGTTGGACTCGTTCTTGAAAATTCAAACGTTGAAAATATTCGAAAAAACCCAAAGGGGTACCCCTATGGGTTTTTGACGGGCTCGACGTACGGTTTTAGTAAAAAGGCTGTAACTCCCAACTGGAGCGCTTGATTCGCAACATATTTGATGCATTGGAAAGCTAACTCGACGAGCTACAAATATGTCTTTAGTAGCCATCCAAATTTCTCAACCGAAAAGGGCTAAAAATGTCACGAATCAAATTTTATGCGTAACGAGACATTTGGGCGTATCGTCACAAACTGACTACAGGGTCTTCCTGGCAACGTGAGGCTAGTTTTTCATCATATATATTATTTGGATATTCCATTAAGTTAGTTTGTTGGACTCGTTCTTGAAAATTTAAACGTTGAAAGTATTCGAAAAAACCCAAAGGGGTAACCCTTTGGGTTTTTAACGGGCTCGACGTACAGTTTTAGTAAAAAGGCTGAAACTCCCAACTGGAGCGCGCGATTTGCAACATATTTGACGCATTGGAAAGCTAACTCGACGTACTACAAATATGTCTTCTGTAGCCATCCAAATATCTCAACCAAAAAGGGCGAAAAAATATTACGAATCAAATTTTATGCTTAACGAGACATTTGGTCGTATCGTCACAAACTGACTACAGGGTCTTCCTGGCCACGTGAGTCTAGTATTTCATCATATATATTATTTGGACATTCCATTAAGTCAGTTTGTTGGACTTGTTCTTGAAAATTCAAACGTTGAAAATATTCGAAAAAACCCAAAGGGGTACCCCTTTGGGTTTTTAACGGGCTCGACGTACAGTTTTAGTAAAAAGACTGTAACTCCCAACTGGAGCGCCCGATTCACAAAATATTTGATGCATTTGAAAGCTAACTCGACGAGCTACAAATATGTTTTCTGTAGCCATCCAAATTCTCAACCCAAAAGGGTGAAAAAATGTCACGAATCAAATTTTATGCGTAACGAGACATTTGGGCGTATCTTCTCAAACTGAGTACAGGATCTTCCTGGCCACGTGAGTCTATTTTTTCATCATATATATTATTTGGACATTCCATTAAGTCAGTTTGTTGGACTCCTTAAAAATTCAAACGTTGAAAATATTCGAAAAAACCCAAAGGGGTACCCCTATAGGTTTTTAACGGGCTCGACCTACAGTTTTAGTAAAAAGGCTGTAACTCGCAACTGGAGCGTCCGATTCGCAACATATTTGATGCTTTGGAAAGCTAACTCGACGAGCTACAAATATGTCTTTTGTAGCCATCCAAATTTCTCAACTAAAAAGGGCGAAAAAATGTCACGAATCAAATTTTATGCGTAACGAGACATTTGGGCGTATCGTCTCAAACTGAGTACAGGGTCTTCCTGGCCACGTGAGGCTAGTATTTCGTCGTATATATTATATGGATATTCCATTAAGTCAGTTTGTTGGACTCGTTCTTGAAAATTCAAACGTTGAAAATATTCAAAAAAACCCAAAGGGGTACCCCTTCGGGTTTTTAACGGGCTCGACGTACGGTTTTAGTAAAAAGGCTGTAACTCCCAACTTGAGCGCCCGATTCATAACATATTTGATGCATTGGAAATCTAACTCGACGAGCTACAAATATGTCTTCTGTACCCATCCAAATATCCCAACCGAAAAGGGCGAAAAAATATCACGAATCAAATTTTATGCGTAACGAGGCATTTGGTCGTATCGTCACAAACTGACTACAGGGTCTTCCTGGCCACGTGAGTCTAGTATTTCATCATATATATTATTTGGACATTCCATTAAGTCAGTTTGTTGGACTTGTTCTTGAAAATTCAAACGTTGAAAATATTCGAAAAAACCCAAAGGGGTACCCCTTTGGGTTTTTAACGGGCTCGACGTACAGTTTTAGTAAAAAGGCTGTAACTCCCAACTGGAGCGCCCGATTCGCAACATATTTGATGCATTGGAAAGCTAACTCGATGAGATACAAATATATCTTTTGTAGCCATCCTAATTCTCAACCCAAAAGGGTGAAAAAATGTCACGAATCAAATTTTATGCGTAACGAGACATTTGGGCGTATCGTCTCAAACTGAGTATAGGATCTTCCTGGCCACGTGAGTCTAGTTTTTCATCATATATATTATTTGGACATTCCATTAAGTCAGTTTGTTGGACTCGTTCTTGAAAATTCAAACGTTGAAAATATTCGAAAAAACCCAAAGGGGTACCCCTATGGGTTTTTGACGGGCTCGACGTACGGTTTTAGTAAAAAGGCTGTAACTCCCAACTGGAGCGCTTGATTCGCAACATATTTGATGCATTGGAAAGCTAACTCGACGAGCTACAAATATGTCTTTAGTAGCCATCCAAATTTCTCAACCGAAAAGGGCTAAAAATGTCACGAATCAAATTTTATGCGTAACGAGACATTTGGGCGTATCGTCACAAACTGACTACAGGGTCTTCCTGGCAACGTGAGGCTAGTTTTTCATCATATATATTATTTGGATATTCCATTAAGTTAGTTTGTTGGACTCGTTCTTGAAAATTTAAACGTTGAAAATATTCGAAAAAACCCAAAGGGGTAACCCTTTGGGTTTTTAACGGGCTCGACGTACAGTTTTAGTAAAAAGGCTGAAACTCCCAACTGGAGCGCGCGATTTGCAACATATTTGACGCATTGGAAAGCTAACTCGACGTACTACAAATATGTCTTCTGTAGCCATCCAAATATCTCAACCAAAAAGGGCGAAAAAATATTACGAATCAAATTTTATGCTTAACGAGACATTTGGTCGTATCGTCACAAACTGACTACAGGGTCTTCCTGGCCACGTGAGTCTAGTATTTCATCATATATATTATTTGGACATTCCATTAAGTCAGTTTGTTGGACTTGTTCTTGAAAATTCAAACGTTGAAAATATTCGAAAAAACCCAAAGGGGTACCCCTTTGGGTTTTTAACGGGCTCGACGTACAGTTTTAGTAAAAAGACTGTAACTCCCAACTGGAGCGCCCGATTCACAAAATATTTGATGCATTTGAAAGCTAACTCGACGAGCTACAAATATGTTTTCTGTAGCCATCCAAATTCTCAACCCAAAAGGGTGAAAAAATGTCACGAATCAAATTTTATGCGTAACGAGACATTTGGGCGTATCTTCTCAAACTGAGTACAGGATCTTCCTGGCCACGTGAGTCTATTTTTTCATCATATATATTATTTGGACATTCCATTAAGTCAGTTTGTTGGACTCGTTCTTGAAAATTCAAACGTTGAAAATATTCGAAAAAACCCAAAGGGGAACCCCTTTGGGTTTTTAACGGGCTCGACGTACGGTTTTAGTAAAAAGGCTGTAACTCCCAACTGGAGCGCTTGATTCGCAACATATTTGATGCATTGGAAAGCTAACTCGACGAGCTACAAATATGTCTTTAGTAGCCATCCAAATTTCTAAACCGAAAAGGGCTAAAAAATGTCACGAATCAAATTTTATGCGTAACGAGACATTTGGGCGTATCGTCACAAACTGAGTACAGGGTCTTCCTGGCCACGTGAGGCTAGTTTTTCATCATATATATTATTAGAACATTCCATTAAGTCAGTTTGTTGGACTCGTTCTTGAAAATTCAAACGTTGAAAATATTCGAAAAAACCCAAAGGGGTATCCCTATGGGTTTTTAACGGGCTCGACCTACAGTTTTAGTAAAAAGGCTGTAACTCGCAATTGGAGCGTTCGATTCACAACATATTTGATGCTTTGGAAAGCTAACTCGACGAGCTACAAATATGTCTTGTTTAGCCATCCAAATTACTCAACCGAAAAGGGCGAAAAAATGTCACGAATCAAATTTTATGCGTAACGAGACATTTGGGCGTATCGTCACAAACTGAGTACAGGGTCTTCCTGGCCACGTGAGGCTAGTTTTTCATCATATATATTATTTGGACATTCCATTAAGTCAGTTTGTTGGACTCCTTAAAAATTCAAACGTTGAAAATATTCGAAAAAACCCAAAGGGGTACCCCTATAGGTTTTTAACGGGCTCGACCTACAGTTTTAGTAAAAAGGCTGTAACTCGCAACTGGAGCGTCCGATTCGCAACATATTTGATGCTTTGGAAAGCTAACTCGACGAGCTACAAATATGTCTTTTGTAGCCATCCAAATTTCTCAACTAAAAAGGGCGAAAAAATGTCACGAATCAAATTTTATGCGTAACGAGACATTTGGGCGTATCGTCTCAAACTGAGTACAGGGTCTTCCTGGCCACGTGAGGCTAGTATTTCGTCGTATATATTATATGTATATTCCATTAAGTCAGTTTGTTGGACTCGTTCTTGAAAATTCAAACGTTGAAAATATTCAAAAAAACCCGAAGGGGTACCCCTTCGGGTTTTTAACGGGCTCGACGTACGGTTTTAGTAAAAAGGCTGTAACTCCCAACTTGAGCGCCCGATTCACAACATATTTGATGCATTGGAAATCTAACTCGACGAGCTACAAATATGTCTTCTGTACCCATCCAAATATCCCAATCGAAAAGGGCGAAAAAATATCACGAATCAAATTTTATGCGTAACGAGGCATTTGGTCGTATCGTCACAAACTGACTACAGGGTCTTCCTGGCCACGTGAGTCTAGTATTTCATCATATATATTATTTGGACATTCCATTAAGTCAGTTTGTTGGACTTGTTCTTGAAAATTCAAACGTTGAAAATATTCGAAAAAACCCAAAGGGGTACCCCTTTGGGTTTTTAACGGGCTCGACGTACAGTTTTAGTAAAAAGGCTGTAACTCCCAACTGGAGCGCCCGATTCGCAACATATTTGATGCATTGGAAAGCTAACTCGATGAGATACAAATATATCTTCTGTAGCCATCCTAATTCTCAACCCAAAAGGGTGAAAAAATGTCACGAATCAAATTTTATACGTAACGAGACATTTGGGCGTATCGTCTCAAACTGAGTATAGGATCTTCCTGGCCACGTGAGTCTAGTTTTTCATCATATATATTATTTGGACATTCCATTAAGTCAGTTTGTTGGACTCGTTCTTGAAAATTCAAACATTGAAAATATTCGAAAAAACCCAAAGGGGTACCCCTTTGGGTTTTTGACGGGCTCGACGTACGGTTTTAGTAAAAAGGCTGTAACTCCCAACTGGAGCGCTTGATTCGCAACATATTTGATGCATTGGAAAGCTAACTCGACGAGCTACAAATATGTCTTCAGTAGCCATCCAAATTTCTCAACCGAAAAGGGCTAAAAAATGTCACGAATCAAATTTTATGCGTAACGAGTCATTTGGGCGTATCGTCTCAAACTGAGTACAGGATCTTCCTGGCCACGTGAGTCTAGTTTTTCATCATATATATTATTTGGACATTCCATTAAGTCAGTTTGTTGGACTCGTTCTTGAAAATTCAAACGTTGAAAATATTCGAAAAAACCCAAAGGGGTACCCCTTTGGGTTTTTAACGGGCTCCACGTACGGTTTTAGTAAAAAGGCTGTAACTCCCAACTGGAGCGCTTGATTCGCAACATATTTGATGCATTGGAAAGCTAACTCGACGAGCTACAAATATGTCTTTAGTAGCCATCCAAATTTCTCAACCGAAAAGGGCTAAAAATGTCACGAATTAAATTTTATGCGTAACGAGACATTTGGGCGTATCGTCACAAACTGACTACAGGGTCTTCCTGGCAACGTGAGGCTAGTTTTTCATCATATATATTATTTGGATATTCCATTAAGTTAGTTTGTTGGACTCGTTCTTGAAAATTTAAACGTTGAAAATATTCGAAAAAACCCAAAGGGGTAACCCTTTGGGTTTTTAACGGGCTCGACGTACAGTTTTAGTAAAAAGGCTGAAACTCCCAACTGTAGCGCGCGATTTGCAACATATTTGATGCATTGGAAAGCTAACTCGACGTACTACAAATATGTCTTCTGTAGCCATCCAAATATCTCAACCAAAAAGGGCGAAAAAATATTACGAATCAAATTTTATGCTTAACGAGACATTTGGTCGTATCGTCACAAACTGACTACAGGGTCTTCCTGGCCACGTGAGTCTAGTATTTCATCATATATATTATTTGGACATTCCATTAAGTCAGTTTGTTGGACTTGTTCTTGAAAATTCAAACGTTGAAAATATTCGAAAAAACCCAAAGGGGTACCCCTTTGGGTTTTTAACGGGCTCGACGTACAGTTTTAGTAAAAAGGCTGTAACTCCCAACTGGAGCGCCCGATTCGCAAAATATTTGATGCATTTGAAAGCTAACTCGACGAGCTACAGATATGTTTTCTGTAGCCATCCAAATTCTCAACCCAAAAGGGTGAAAAAATGTCACGAATCAAATTTTATGCGTAACGAGACATTTGGGCGTATCGTCTCAAACTGAGTACAGGATCTTCCTGGCCACGTGAGTCTATTTTTTCATCATATATATTATTTGGACATTCCATTAAGTCAGTTTGTTGGACTCGTTCTTGAAAATTCAAACGTTGAAAATATTCGAAAAAACCCAAAGGGGAACCCCTTTGGGTTTTTAACGGGCTCGACGTACGGTTTTAGTAAAAAGGCTGTAACTCCCAACTGGAGCGCTTGATTCGCAACATATTTGATGCATTGGAAAGCTAACTCGACGAGCTACAAATATGTCTTTAGTGGCCATCCAAATTTATCAACCGAAAAGGGCTAAAAACTGTCACGAATCAAATTTTATGCGTAACGTGTCATTTGGGCGTATAGTCTCAAACTGAGTACAGGATCTTCCTGGCCACGTGAGTCTAGTTTTTCATCATATATATTATTTGGACATTCCATTAAGTCAGTTTGTTGGACTCGTTCTTGAAAATTCAAACGTTGAAAATATTCGAAAAAACCCAAAGGGGTACCCCTTTGGGTTTTTAACGGGCTCGACGTACGGTTTTAGTAAAAAGGCTGTAACTCCCAACTGGAGCGCTTGATTCGCAACATATTTGATGCATTGGAAAGCTAACTCGACGAGCTACAAATATGTCTTTAGTAGCCATCCAAATTTCTCAACCGAAAAGGGCTAAAAAATGTCATGAATCAAATTTTTTGCGTAACGAGACATTTGGGCGTATCGTCACAAACTGACTACAGGGTCTTCCTGGCAACGTGAGGCTAGTTTTTCATTATATATATTATTTGGATATTCCATTAAGTCAGTTTGTTGGACTTGTTCTTGAAAATTCAAACGTTGAAAATATTCGAAAAAACCCAAAGGGGTACCCCTTTGGGTTTTCAACAAGCTCGACGTACAGTTTTAGTAAAAAGGCTGTAACTCCCAACTGGAGCGCCCGATTCGCAACATATTTGATGCATTGGAAAGCTAACTCGACGAGCTACAAATATGTCTTCTGTAACCATCCAAATTTCTCAACCCAAAAGGGTGAAAAAATGTCACGAATCAAATTTTATTAGTAACAAGACATTTGGGCGTATCGTCATAAACTGACTACAGGGTCTTCCTGGCGACGTGAGGCTAGTTTTTCATCATATATATTATTTGGATATTCCATTAAGTCAGTTTGTTGGACTCGTTCTTGAAAATTTAAACGTTGAAAATATTCGAAAAAACCCAAAGGGGTACCCATTTGGGTTTTTAACGGGCTCGACGTACAGTTTTAGTAAAAAGGCTGTAACTCCCAACTGGAGCGCCCGATTCGCAACATATTTGATGCATTGGAAAAGTAACTCGACGTGCTACAAATATGTCTTCTGTAGACATCCAAATATCTCAACCAAAAAGGGCTAAAAAATATTACGAATCAAATTTTATGCGCAACGAGACATTTGGTCGTATCGTCACAAACTGACTATAGGGTCTTCCTGGCCACGTGAGTCTAGTATTTCATCATATATATTATTTGGACATTCTATTAAGTCAGTTTGTTGGACTCGTTCTTGAAAATTCAAACGTTGAAAATATTCGAAAAAACCCAAAGGGGTACCCCTTTGGGTTTTCAACGGGCTCGACGTACAGTTTTAGTAAAAAGGCTAAAACTCACAACTGGAGCGCGCGATTTGCAACATATTTGATGCATTGGAAAGCTAACTTGACGTGCTACAAATATGTCTTCTGTAGCCATCCAAATTTCTTACCCGAAAAGGGCGAAAAAATATCACGAATCAAATTTTATGCGTAACGGGACATTTGGTCGTATCGTCACAAACTGACTACAGGGTCTTCCTGGCCACGTGAGGCTAGTATTTCATCATATATATTATTTGGACATTCCATTAAGTCAGTTTGTTGGACTTGTTCTTGAAAATTCAAATGTTGAAAATATTCGAAAAAACCCAAAGGGGTACCCCTTTGGGTTTTCAACAAGCTCGACGTACAGTTTTAGTAAAAAGGCTGTAACTCCCAACTGGAGCGCCCGATTTGCAACATATTTGATGCATTGGAAAGCTAACTCGACGAGCTACAAATATGTCTTCTGTAGGCATCCAAATTTCTCAACCCAAAAGGGTGAAAAAATGTCACGAATCAAATTTTATGCGTAACGAGACATTTGGGCGTATCGTCACAAACTGACTACAGGGTCTTCCTGGCGACGTGAGGCTAGTTTTTCATCATATATATTATTTGGATATTCCATTAAGTCAGTTTGTTGGACTCGTTCTTGAAAATTTAAACGTTGAAAATATTCGAAAAAACACAAAGAGGTACCCCTTTGGGTTTTTAACGGGCTCGACGTACAGTTTTAGAAAAAGGCTGTAACTCCCAACTGGAGCGCCCGATTCGCAACATATTTGATGCATTGGAAAAGTAACTCGACGTGGTACAAATATGTCTTCTGTAGACATCCAAATATCTCAACAAAAAAGGGTTAAAAAATATTACGAATCAAATTTTATGCGCAACGAGACATTTGGTCGTATCGTCACAAACTGACTACAGGGTCTTCCTGGCCACGTGAGTCTAGTATTTCATCATATATATTATTTGGACATTCCATTAAGTCAGTTTGTTGGACTCGTTCTTGAAAATTCAAACGTTGAAAATATTCGAAAAAACCCAAAGGGGTACCCCTTTGGGTTTTCAACGGGCTCGACGTATAGTTTTAGTAAAAAGGCTGAAACTCCCAACTGGAGCGCGTGATTTGCAACATATTTGATGCATTGGAAAGCTAACTTGACGTGCTACAAATATGTCTTCTGTAGACATCCAAATATCTCAACCAAAAAGGGCTAAAAAATATTACGAATCAAATTTTATGCGCAACGAGACATTTGGTCGTATCGTCACAAACTGACTACAGGGTCTTCCTGGCCACGTGAGTCTAGTATTTCATCATATATATTATTTGGACATTCCATTAAGTCAGTTTGTTGGACTCGTTCTTGAAAATTCAAACGTTGAAAATATTCGAAAAAACCCAAAGGGGTACCCCTTTGGGTTTTCAACGGGCTCGACGTACAGTTTTAGTAAAAATGCTGAAACACCCAACTGGAGCGCGCGATTTGCAACATATTTGATGCATTGGAAAGCTAACTTGACGTGCTACAAATATGTCTTGTGTAGCCATCCAAATTTCTCAACCGAAAAGGGCGAAAAAATATCACGAATCAAATTTTATGCGTAACGAGACATTTGGTCGTATCGTCACAAACTGACTACAGGGTCTTCCTGGCCACGTGAGGCTAGTATTTCATCATATATATTATTTGGACATTCCATTAAGTCAGTTTGTTGGACTTGTTCTTGAAAATTCAAATGTTGAAAATATTCGAAAAAACCCAAAGGGGTACCCCTTTGGGTTTTCAACAAGCTCGACGTACAGTTTTAGTAAAAAGGCTGTAACTCCCAACTGGAGCGCCCGATTTGCAACATATTTGATGCATTGGAAAGCTAACTCGACGAGCTACAAATATGTCTTCTGTAGGCATCCAAATTTCTCAACCCAAAAGGGTGAAAAAATGTCACGAATCAAATTTTATGCGTAACGAGACATTTGGGCGTATCGTCACAAACTGACTACAGGGTCTTCCTGGCGACGTGAGGCTAGTTTTTCATCATATATATTATTTGGATATTCCATTAAGTCAGTTTGTTGGACTCGTTCTTGAAAATTTAAACGTTGAAAATATTCGAAAAAACACAAAGGGGTACCCCTTTGGGTTTTTAACGGGCTCGACGTACAGTTTTAGAAAAAGGCTGTAACTCCCAACTGGAGCGCCCGATTCGCAACATATTTGATGCATTGGAAAAGTAACTCGACGTGGTACAAATATGTCTTCTGTAGACATCCAAATATCTCAACAAAAAAGGGTTAAAAAATATTACGAATCAAATTTTATGCGCAACGAGACATTTGGTCGTATCGTCACAAACTGACTACAGGGTCTTCCTGGCCACGTGAGTCTAGTATTTCATCATATATATTATTTGGACATTCCATTAAGTCAGTTTGTTGGACTCGTTCTTGAAAATTCAAACGTTGAAAATATTCGAAAAAACCCAAAGGGGTACCCCTTTGGGTTTTCAACGGGCTCGACGTATAGTTTTAGTAAAAAGGCTGAAACTCCCAACTGGAGCGCGTGATTTGCAACATATTTGATGCATTGGAAAGCTAACTTGACGTGCTACAAATATGTCTTGTGTAGCCATCCAAATTTCTCAACCGAAAAGGGCGAAAAAATATCACGAATCAAATTTTATGCGTAACGAGACATTTGGTCGTATCGTCACAAACTGACTACAGGGTCTTCCTGGCCACGTGAGGATAGTATTTCATCATATATATTATTTGGACATTCCATTAAGTCAGTTTGTTGGACTTGTTCTTGAAAATTCAAACGTTGAAAATATTCGAAAAAACCCAAAGGGGTACCCCTTTGGGTTTTCAACAAGCTCGACTTACAGTTTTAGTAAAAAGGCTGTAACTCCCAACTGGAGCGCCCGATTTGCAACATATTTGATGCATTGGAAAGCTAACTCGACGAGCTACAAATATGTCTTCTGTAGGCATCCAAATTTCTCAACCCAAAAGGGTGAAAAAATGTCACGAATCAAATTTTATGCGTAACGAGACATTTGGTCGTATCGTCACAAACTGACTACAGGGTCTTCCTGGCCACGTGAGGCTAGTATTTCATCATATATATTATTTGGACATTCCATTAAGTCAGTTTGTTGGACTTGTTCTTGAAAATTCAAACGTTGAAAATATTCGAAAAAACCCAAAGGGGTACCACTTTGGGTTTTCAACAAGCTCGACGTACAGTTTTAGTAAAAAGGCTGTAACTCCCAACTGGAGCGCCCGATTTGCAACATATTTGATGCATTGGAAAGCTAACTCGACGAGCTACAAATATGTCTTCTGTAGGCATCCAAATTTCTCAACCCAAAAGGGTGAAAAAATGACACGAATCAAATTTTATGCGTAACGAGACATTTGGGCGTATCGTTACAAACTGACTACAGGGTCTTCCTGGCGACGTGAGGCTAGTTTTTCATCATATATATTATTTGGATATTCCATTAAGTCAGTTTGTTGGAATCGTTCTTGAAAATTTAAACGTTGAAAATATTCGAAAAAACACAAAGGGGTACCCCTTTGGGTTTTTAACGGGCTCGACGTACAGTTTTAGTAAAAAGGCTGTAACTCCCAACTGGAGCGCCCGATTCGCAACATATTTGATGCATTGGAAAAGTAACTCGACGTGCTACAAATATGTCTTCTGTAGACATCCAAATATCTCAACCAAAAAGGGCTAAAAAATATTACGAATCAAATTTTATGCGTAACGAGACATTTGGTCGTATCGTCACAAACTGACTACAGGGTCTTCCTGGCCACGTGAGTCTAGTATTTCATCATATATATTATTTGGACATTCCATTAAGTCAGTTTGTTGGACTCGTTCTTGAAAATTCAAAGGTTGAAAATATTCGAAAAAACCCAAAGGGGTACCCCTTTGGGTTTTCAACGGGCTCGACGTACAGTTTTAGTAAAAAGGCTGAAACTCCCAACTGGAGCGCGCGATTTGCAACATATTTGATGCATTGGAAAGCTAACTTGACGTGCTACAAATATGTCTTGTGTAGCCATCCAAATTTCTCAACCGAAAAGGGCGAAAAAATATCACGAATCAAATTTTATGCGTAACGAGACATTTGGTCGTATCGTCACAAACTGACTACAGGGTCTTCCTGGCCACGTGAGGCTAGTATTTCATCATATATATTATTTGGACATTCCATTAAGTCAGTTTGTTGGACTTGTTCTTGAAAATTCAAACGTTGAAAATATTCGAAAAAACCCAAAGGGGTACCACTTTGGGTTTTCAACAAGCTCGACGTACAGTTTTAGTAAAAAGGCTGTAACTCCCAACTGGAGCGCCCGATTTGCAACATATTTGATGCATTGGAAATCTAACTCGACGAGCTACAAATATGTCTTCTGTAGGCATCCAAATTTCTCAACCCAAAAGGGTGAAAAAATGTCACGAATCAAATTTTATGCGTAACGAGACATATGGGCGTATCGTTACAAACTGACTACAGGGTCTTCCTGGCGACGTGAGGCTAGTTTTTCATCATATATATTATTTGGATATTCCATTAAGTCAGTTTGTTGGACTCGTTCTTGAAAATTTAAACGTTGAAAATATTCGAAAAAACACAAAGGGGTACCCCTTTGGGTTTTTAACGGGCTCGACGTACAGTTTTAGTAAAAAGGCTGTAACTCCCAACTGGAGCGCCCGATTCGCAACATATTTGATGCATTGGAAAAGTAACTCGACGTGCTACAAATATGTCTTCTGTAGACATCCAAATATCTCAACCAAAAAGGGCTAAAAAATATTACGAATCAAATTTTATGCGTAACGAGACATTTGGTCGTATCGTCACAAACTGACTACAGGGTCTTCCTGGCCACGTGAGTCTAGTATTTCATCATATATATTATTTGGACATTCCATTAAGTCAGTTTGTTGGACTCGTTCTTGAAAATTCAAACGTTGAAAATATTCGAAAAAACCCAAAGGGGTACCCCTTTGGGTTTTCAACGGGCTCGACGTACAGTTTTAGTAAAAAGGCTGAAACTCCCAACTGGAGCGCGCGATTTGCAACATATTTGATGCATTGGAAAGCTAACTTGATGTGCTACAAATATGTCTTGTGTAGCCATCCAAATTTCTCAACCGAAAAGGGCGAAAAAATATCACGAATCAGATTTTATGCGTAACGAGACATTTGGTCGTATCGTCACAAACTGACTACAGGGTCTTCCTGGCCACGTGAGGCTAGTATTTCATCATATATATTATTTGGACATTCCATTATGTCAGTTTGTTGGACTTGTTCTTGAAAATTCAAACGTTGAAAATATTCGAAAAAACCCAAAGGGGTACCCCTTTGGGTTTTCAACAAGCTCGACGTACAGTTTTAGTAAAAAGGCTGTAACTCCCAACTGGAGCGCCCGATTCGCAACATATTTGATGCATTGGAAAGCTAACTCGACGAGCTACAAATATGTCTTCTGTAGGCATCCAAATTTCTCAACCCAAAAGGGTGAAAAAATGTCACGAATCAAATTTTATGCGTAATGAGACATTTGGGCGTATCGTCACAAACTGACTACAGGGTCTTCCTGGCGACGTGAGGCTAGTTTTTCATCATATATATTATTTGGATATTCCATTAAGTCAGTTTGTTGGTCTCGTTCTTGAAAATTTAAACGTTGAAAATATTCGAAAAAACCCAAAGGGGTACCCCTTTGGGTTTTTAACGGGCTCGACGTACAGTTTTAGTAAAAAGGCTGTAACTCCCAACTGGAGCGCCCGATTCGCAACATATTTGATGCATTGGAAAAGTAACTCGACGTGCTACAAATATGTCTTCTGTAGACATCCAAATATCTCAACCAAAAAGGGCTAAAAAATATTACGAATCAAATTTTATGCGCAACGAGACATTTGGTCGTATCGTCACAAACTGACTACAGGGTCTTCCTGGCCACGTGAGTCTAGTATTTCATCATATATATTATTTGGACATTCCATTAAGTCAGTTTGTTGGACTTGTTCTTGAAAATTCAAATGTTGAAAATATTCGAAAAAACCCAAAGGGGTACCCCTTTGGGTTTTCAACAAGCTCGACGTACAGTTTTAGTAAAAAGGCTGTAACTCCCAACTGGAGCGCCCGATTTGCAACATATTTGATGCATTGGAAAGCTAACTCGACGAGCTACAAATATGTCTTCTGTAGGCATCCAAATTTCTCAACCCAAAAGGGTGAAAAAATGTCACGAATCAAATTTTATGCGTAACGAGACATTTGGGCGTATCGTCACAAACTGACTACAGGGTCTTCCTGGCGACGTGAGGCTAGTTTTTCATCATATATATTATTTGGATATTCCATTAAGTCAGTTTGTTGGACTCGTTCTTGAAAATTTAAACGTTGAAAATATTCGAAAAAACACAAAGGGGTACCCCTTTGGGTTTTTAACGGGCTCGACGTACAGTTTTAGAAAAAGGCTGTAACTCCCAACTGGAGCGCCCGATTCGCAACATATTTGATGCATTGGAAAAGTAACTCGACGTGGTACAAATATGTCTTCTGTAGACATCCAAATATCTCAACAAAAAAGGGTTAAAAAATATTACGAATCAAATTTTATGCGCAACGAGACATTTGGGCGTATCGTCACAAACTGACTACAGGGTCTTCCTGGCCACGTGAGTCTAGTATTTCATCATATATATTATTTGGACATTCCATTAAGTCAGTTTGTTGGACTCGTTCTTGAAAATTCAAACGTTGAAAATATTCGAAAAAACCCAAAGGGGTACCCCTTTGGGTTTTCAACGGGCTCGACGTATAGTTTTAGTAAAAAGGCTGAAACTCCCAACTGGAGCGCGTGATTTGCAACATATTTGATGCATTGGAAAGCTAACTTGACGTGCTACAAATATGTCTTGTGTAGCCATCCAAATTTCTCAACCGAAAAGGGCGAAAAAATATCACGAATCAAATTTTATGCGTAACGAGACATTTGGTCGTATCGTCACAAACTGACTACAGGGTCTTCCTGGCCACGTGAGGATAGTATTTCATCATATATATTATTTGGACATTCCATTAAGTCAGTTTGTTGGACTTGTTCTTGAAAATTCAAACGTTGAAAATATTCGAAAAAACCCAAAGGGGTACCCCTTTGGGTTTTCAACAAGCTCGACTTACAGTTTTAGTAAAAAGGCTGTAACTCCCAACTGGAGCGCCCGATTTGCAACATATTTGATGCATTGGAAAGCTAACTCGACGAGCTACAAATATGTCTTCTGTAGGCATCCAAATTTCTCAACCCAAAAGGGTGAAAAAATGTCACGAATCAAATTTTATGCGTAACGAGACATTTGGTCGTATCGTCACAAACTGACTACAGGGTCTTCCTGGCCACGTGAGGCTAGTATTTCATCATATATATTATTTGGACATTCCATTAAGTCAGTTTGTTGGACTTGTTCTTGAAAATTCAAACGTTGAAAATATTCGAAAAAACCCAAAGGGGTACCACTTTGGGTTTTCAACAAGCTCGACGTACAGTTTTAGTAAAAAGGCTGTAACTCCCAACTGGAGCGCCCGATTTGCAACATATTTGATGCATTGGAAAGCTAACTCGACGAGCTACAAATATGTCTTCTGTAGGCATCCAAATTTCTCAACCCAAAAGGGTGAAAAAATGACACGAATCAAATTTTATGCGTAACGAGACATTTGGGCGTATCGTTACAAACTGACTACAGGGTCTTCCTGGCGACGTGAGGCTAGTTTTTCATCATATATATTATTTGGATATTCCATTAAGTCAGTTTGTTGGAATCGTTCTTGAAAATTTAAACGTTGAAAATATTCGAAAAAACACAAAGGGGTACCCCTTTGGGTTTTTAACGGGCTCGACGTACAGTTTTAGTAAAAAGGCTGTAACTCCCAACTGGAGCGCCCGATTCGCAACATATTTGATGCATTGGAAAAGTAACTCGACGTGCTACAAATATGTCTTCTGTAGACATCCAAATATCTCAACCAAAAAGGGCTAAAAAATATTACGAATCAAATTTTATGCGTAACGAGACATTTGGTCGTATCGTCACAAACTGACTACAGGGTCTTCCTGGCCACGTGAGTCTAGTATTTCATCATATATATTATTTGGACATTCCATTAAGTCAGTTTGTTGGACTCGTTCTTGAAAATTCAAAGGTTGAAAATATTCGAAAAAACCCAAAGGGGTACCCCTTTGGGTTTTCAACGGGCTCGACGTACAGTTTTAGTAAAAAGGCTGAAACTCCCAACTGGAGCGCGCGATTTGCAACATATTTGATGCATTGGAAAGCTAACTTGACGTGCTACAAATATGTCTTGTGTAGCCATCCAAATTTCGCAACCGAAAAGGGCGAAAAAATATCACGAATCAAATTTTATGCGTAACGAGACATTTGGTCGTATCGTCACAAACTGACTACAGGGTCTTCCTGGCCACGTGAGGCTAGTATTTCATCATATATATTATTTGGACATTCCATTAAGTCAGTTTGTTGGACTTGTTCTTGAAAATTCAAACGTTGAAAATATTCGAAAAAACCCAAAGGGGTACCACTTTGGGTTTTCAACAAGCTCGACGTACAGTTTTAGTAAAAAGGCTGTAACTCCCAACTGGAGCGCCCGATTTGCAACATATTTGATGCATTGGAAATCTAACTCGACGAGCTACAAATATGTCTTCTGTAGGCATCCAAATTTCTCAACCCAAAAGGGTGAAAAAATGTCACGAATCAAATTTTATGCGTAACGAGACATATGGGCGTATCGTTACAAACTGACTACAGGGTCTTCCTGGCGACGTGAGGCTAGTTTTTCATCATATATATTATTTGGATATTCCATTAAGTCAGTTTGTTGGACTCGTTCTTGAAAATTTAAACGTTGAAAATATTCGAAAAAACACAAAGGGGTACCCCTTTGGGTTTTTAACGGGCTCGACGTACAGTTTTAGTAAAAAGGCTGTAACTCCCAACTGGAGCGCCCGATTCGCAACATATTTGATGCATTGGAAAAGTAACTCGACGTGCTACAAATATGTCTTCTGTAGACATCCAAATATCTCAACCAAAAAGGGCTAAAAAATATTACGAATCAAATTTTATGCGTAACGAGACATTTGGTCGTATCGTCACAAACTGACTACAGGGTCTTCCTGGCCACGTGAGTCTAGTATTTCATCATATATATTATTTGGACATTCCATTAAGTCAGTTTGTTGGACTCGTTCTTGAAAATTCAAACGTTGAAAATATTCGAAAAAACCCAAAGGGGTACCCCTTTGGGTTTTCAACAAGCTCGACGTACAGTTTTAGTAAAAAGGCTGTAACTCCCAACTGGAGCGCCCGATTCGCAACATATTTGATGCATTGGAAAGCTAACTCGACGAGCTACAAATATGTCTTCTGTAGGCATCCAAATTTCTCAACCCAAAAGGGTGAAAAAATGTCACGAATCAAATTTTATGCGTAATGAGACATTTGGGCGTATCGTCACAAACTGACTACAGGGTCTTCCTGGCGACGTGAGGCTAGTTTTTCATCATATATATTATTTGGATATTCCATTAAGTCAGTTTGTTGGTCTCGTTCTTGAAAATTTAAACGTTGAAAATATTCGAAAAAACCCAAAGGGGTACCCCTTTGGGTTTTTAACGGGCTCGACGTACAGTTTTAGTAAAAAGGCTGTAACTCCCAACTGGAGCGCCCGATTCGCAACATATTTGATGCATTGGAAAAGTAACTCGACGTGCTACAAATATGTCTTCTGTAGACATCCAAATATCTCAACCAAAAAGGGCTAAAAAATATTACGAATCAAATTTTATGCGCAACGAGACATTTGGTCGTATCGTCACAAACTGACTACAGGGTCTTCCTGGCCACGTGAGTCTAGTATTTCATCATATATATTATTTGGACATTCCATTAAGTCAGTTTGTTGGACTCGTTCTTGAAAATTCAAACGTTGAAAATATTCGAAAAAACCCAAAGGGGTACCCCTTTGGGTTTTCAACGGGCTCGACGTACAGTTTTAGTAAAAATGCTGAAACACCCAACTGGAGCGCGCGATTTGCAACATATTTGATGCATTGGAAAGCTAACTTGACGTGCTACAAATATGTCTTGTGTAGCCATCCAAATTTCTCAACCGAAAAGGGCGAAAAAATATCACGAATCAAATTTTATGCGTAACGAGACATTTGGTCGTATCTTTACAAACTGACTACAGGGTCTTCCTGGCCACGTGAGGCTAGTATTTCATCATATATATTATTTGGACATTCCATTAAGTCAGTTTGTTGGACTTGTTCTTGAAAATTCAAACGTTGAAAATATTCGAAAAAACCCAAAGGGGTACCCCTTTGGGTTTTCAACAAGCTCGACGTACAGTTTTAGTAAAAAGGCTGTAACTCCCAACTGGAGCGCCCGATTTGCAACATATTTGATGCATTGGAAAGCTAACTCGACGAGCTACAAATATGTCTTCTGTAGGCATCCAAATTTCTCAACCCAAAAGGGTGAAAAAATGTCACGAATCAAATTTTATGCGTAACGAGACATTTGGGCGTATCGTCACAAACTGACTACAGGGTCTTCCTGGCCACGTGAGGCTAGTATTTCATCATATATATTATTTGGACATTCCATTAAGTCAGTTTGTTGGACTTGTTCTTGAAAATTCAAACGTTGAAAATATTCGAAAAAACCCAAAGGGGTACCCCTTTGGGTTTTCAACAAGCTCGACGTACAGTTTTAGTAAAAAGGCTGTAACTCCCAACTGGAGCGCCCGATTCGCAACATATTTGATGCATTGGAAAGCTAACTCGACGAGCTACAAATATGTCTTCTGTAGGCATCCAAATTTCTCAACCCAAAAGGGTGAAAAAATGTCACGAATCAAATTTTATGCGTAATGAGACATTTGGGCGTATCGTCACAAACTGACTACAGGGTCTTCCTGGCGACGTGAGGCTAGTTTTTCATCATATATATTATTTGGATATTCCATTAAGTCAGTTTGTTGGTCTCGTTCTTGAAAATTTAAACGTTGAAAATATTCGAAAAAACCCAAAGGGGTACCCCTTTGGGTTTTTAACGGGCTCGACGTACAGTTTTAGTAAAAAGGCTGTAACTCCCAACTGGAGCGCCCGATTCGCAACATATTTGATGCATTGGAAAAGTAACTCGACGTGCTACAAATATGTCTTCTGTAGACATCCAAATATCTCAACCAAAAAGGGCTAAAAAATATTACGAATCAAATTTTATGCGCAACGAGACATTTGGTCGTATCGTCACAAACTGACTACAGGGTCTTCCTGGCCACGTGAGTCTAGTATTTCATCATATATATTATTTGGACATTCCATTAAGTCAGTTTGTTGGACTCGTTCTTGAAAATTCAAACGTTGAAAATATTCGAAAAAACCCAAAGGGGTACCCCTTTGGGTTTTCAACGGGCTCGACGTACAGTTTTAGTAAAAATGCTGAAACACCCAACTGGAGCGCGCGATTTGCAACATATTTGATGCATTGGAAAGCTAACTTGACGTGCTACAAATATGTCTTGTGTAGCCATCCAAATTTCTCAACCGAAAAGGGCGAAAAAATATCACGAATCAAATTTTATGCGTAACGAGACATTTGGTCGTATCTTTACAAACTGACTACAGGGTCTTCCTGGCCACGTGAGGCTAGTATTTCATCATATATATTATTTGGACATTCCATTAAGTCAGTTTGTTGGACTTGTTCTTGAAAATTCAAACGTTGAAAATATTCGAAAAAACCCAAAGGGGTACCCCTTTGGGTTTTCAACAAGCTCGACGTACAGTTTTAGTAAAAAGGCTGTAACTCCCAACTGGAGCGCCCGATTTGCAACATATTTGATGCATTGGAAAGCTAACTCGACGAGCTACAAATATGTCTTCTGTAGGCATCCAAATTTCTCAACCCAAAAGGGTGAAAAAATGTCACGAATCAAATTTTATGCGTAACGAGACATTTGGGCGTATCGTCACAAACTGACTACAGGGTCTTCCTGGCCACGTGAGGCTAGTATTTCATCATATATATTATTTGGACATTCCATTAAGTCAGTTTGTTGGACTTGTTCTTGAAAATTCAAACGTTGAAAATATTCGAAAAAACCCAAAGGGGTACCCCTTTGGGTTTTCAACAAGCTCGACGTACAGTTTTAGTAAAAAGGCTGTAACTCCCAACTGGAGCGCCCGATTTGCAACATATTTGATGCATTGGAAAGCTAACTCGACGAGCTACAAATATGTCTTCTGTAGGCATCCAAATTTCTCAACCCAAAAGGGTGAAAAAATGTCACGAATCAAATTTTATGCGTAACGAGACATTTGGGCGTATCGTTACAAACTGACTACAGGTTCTTCCTGGCGACGTGAGGCTAGTTTTTCATCATATATATTATTTGGATATTCCATTAAGTCAGTTTGTTGGACTCGTTCTTGAAAATTTAAACGTTGAAAATATTCGAAAAAACACAAAGGGGTACCCCTTTGGGTTTTTAACGGGCTCGACGTACAGTTTTAGTAAAAAGGCTGTAACTCCCAACTGGAGCGCCCGATTCGCAACATATTTGATGCATTGGAAAAGTAACTCGACGTGATACAAATATGTCTTCTGTAGGCATCCAAATTTCTCAACCCAAAAGGGTGAAAAAATGTCACGAATCAAATTTTATTAGTAACAAGACATTTGGGCGTATCGTCACAAACTGACTACAGGGTCTTCCTGGCGACGTGAGGCTAGTTTTTCATCATATATATTATTTGGATATTCCATTAAGTCAGTTTGTTGGACTCGTTCTTGAAAATTTAAACGTTGAAAATATTTGAAAAAACCCAAAGGGGTACTCATTTGGGTTTTTAACGGTCTCGACGTACAGTTTTAGTAAAAAGGCTGTAACTCACAACTGGAGCGCCCGATTCGGAACATATTTAATGCATTGGAAAAGTAACTCGACGTGCTACAAATATGTCTTCTGTAGACATCCAAATATCTCAACCAAAAAGGGTTAAAAAATATTACGAATCAAATTTTATGCGCAACGAGACATTTGGTCGTATCGTCACAAACTGACTACAGGGTCTTCCTGGCCACGTGAGTCTAGTATTTCATCATATATATTATTTGGACATTCCATTAAGTCAGTTTGTTGGACTCGTTCTTGATAATTCAAACGTTGAAAATATTCGAAAAAACCCAAAGGGGTACCCCTTTGGGTTTTCAACGGGCTCGACGTACAGTTTTAGTAAAAAGGCTGAAACACCCAACTGGAGCGCGCGATTTGCAACATATTTGATGCATTGGAAAGCTAACTTGACGTGCTACAAATATGTCTTGTGTAGCCATCCAAATTTCTCAACCGAAAAGAGCGAAAAAATATCACGAATTAAATTTTATGCGTAACGAGACATTTGGTCGTATCGTCACAAACTGACTACAGGGTCTTCCTGGCCACGTGAGGCTAGTATTTCATCATATATATTATTTGGACATTCCATTAAGTCAGTTTGTTGGACTTGTTCTTGAAAATTCAAACGTTGAAAATATTCGAAAAAACCCAAAGGGGTACCCCTTTGGGTTTTCAACAAGCTCGACGTACAGTTTTAGTAAAAAGGCTGTAAATCCCAACTGGAGCGCCCGATTTGCAACATATTTGATGCATTGGAAAGCTAACTCGACGAGCTACAAATATGTCTTCTGTAGGCATCCAAATTTCTCAACCAAAAAGGGTGAAAAAATGTCACGAATCAAATTTTATGCGTAACGAGACATTTGGGCGTATCGTCACAAACTGACTACAGGGTCTTCCTGGCGACGTGAGGCTAGTTTTTCATCATATATATTATTTGGATATTCCATTAAGTCAGTTTGTTGGTCTCGTTCTTGAAAATTTAAATGTTGAAAATATTCGAAAAAACCCAAAGGGGTACCCCTTTGGGTTTTTAACGGGCTCGACGTACAGTTTTAGTAAAAAGGCTGTAACTCCCAACTGGAGCTCCCGATTCGCAACATATTTGATGCATTGGAAAAGTGAATCGACGTGCTACAAATATGTCTTCTGTAGACATCCAAATATCTCAACCAAAAAGGGCTAAAAAATATTACGAATCAAATTTAATGCGCAACGAGACATTTGGTCGTATCGTCACAAACTGACTACAGGGTCTTCCTGGCCACGTGAGTCTAGTATTTCATCATATATATTATTTTGACATTCCATTAAGTCAGTTTGTTGGACTCGTTCTTGAAAATTCAAACGTTGAAAATATTCGAAAAAACCCAAAGGGGTACCCCTTTGGGTTTTCAACGGGCTCGACGTACAGTTTTAGTAAAAAGGCTGAAACACCCAACTGGAGCGCGCGATTTGCAACATATTTGATGCATTGGAAAGCTAACTTGACGTGCTACAAATATGTCTTCTGTAGCCATCCAAATTTCACAACCGAAAAGGGCTAAAAAATATCACGAATCAAATTTTATGCGTAACGAGACATTTGGTCGTATCGTCACAAACTGACTACAGGGTCTTCCTGGCCACGTGAGGCTAGTATTTCATCATATATATTATTTGGACATTCCATTAAGTCAGTTTGTTGGACTTGTTCTTGAAAATTCAAACGTTGAAAATATTCGAAAAAACCCTAAGGGGTACCCCTTTGGGTTTTCAACAAGCTCGACGTACAGTTTTAGTAAAAAGGCTGTAACTCCCAACTGGAGTGCCCGATTTGCAACATATTTGATGCAATGGAAAGCTAACTCGACGAGCTACAAATATGTCTTGTGTAGCCATCCAAATTTCTCAACCCAAAAGGGTGAAAAAATGTCACGAATCAAATTTTATTAGTAACGAGACATTTGGGCGTATCGTCACAAACTGACTACAGGGTCTTCCTGGCGACGTGAGGCTAGTTTTTCATCATATATATTATTTGGATATTCCATTAAGTCAGTTTGTTGGACTCGTTCTTGAAAATTTAAACGTTGAAAATATTCGAAAAAACACAAAGGAGTACCCCTTTGGGTTTTCAACGGGCTCGACTTACATTTTTAGTAAAAAGGCTGTAACTCCAAACTGGAGCGCCCGATTCGCAACATATTTGATGCATTGGAAAGCTAACTCGACGAGCTACAAATATGTCTTCTGTAGCCATCCAAATTCTCAACCCAAAAGGGTGAAAAAATGTCACGAATCAAATTTTATGCGTAACGAGACATTTGGGCGTATCGTCTCAAACTGAGTACAGGATCTTCCTGGCCACGTGAGTCTAGTTTTTCATCATATATATTATTTGGACATTCCATTAAGTCAGTTTGTTGGACTCGTTCTTGAAAATTCAAACGTTGAAAATATTCGAAAAAACCCAAAGGGGTACCCCTTTGGGTTTTTAACGGGCTCGACGTACGGTTTTAGTAATAAGGCTGTAACTCCCAACTGGAGCGCTCGATTCGCAACATATTTGATGCATTGGAAAGCTAACTCGACGAGCTACAAATATGTCCTTAGTAGCCATCCAAATTTCTCAACCGAAAAGGGCGAAAAAATGTCACGAATCAAATTTTATGCATAACGAGACATTTGGGCGTATCGTCTCAAACTGAGTACAGGGTCTTCCTGGCCACGTGAGTCTAGTTTTTCATCATATATATTATTTGGACATTCCATTAAGTCAGTTTGTTGGACTTGTTCTTGAAAATTCAAACGTTGAAAATATTCGAAAAAACCCAAAGGGGTACCCCTTTGGGTTTTTAACGGGCTCGACGTACGGTTTTAGTAAAAAGGCTGTAACTCCCAACTGGAGCGCTCGATTCGCAACATATTTGATGCATTGGAAAGCTAATTCGACGAGCTACAAATATGTCTTTAGTAGCCATCCAAATTTCTGACCCGAAAAGGGCTAAAAAATGTCACGAATCAAATTTTATGCGTAACGAGACATTTGGGCGTATCGTCACAAACTGACTACAGGGTCTTCCTGGCAACGTGAGGGTAGTTTTTCATTATATATATTACTTGGATATTCCATTAAGTCAGTTTGTTGGACTCGTTCTTGAAAATTCAAACGTTGAAAATATTCGAAAAAACCCAAAGGGGTACCCATTTGGGTTTTTAACGGGCTCGACGTACGGTTTTAGTAAAAAGGCTGTAACTCCCAACTGGAGCGCTTGATTCACAACATATTTGATGCATTGGAAAGCTAACTCGACGAGCTACAAATATGTCTTTAGTAGCCATCCAAATTTCTCAACAGAAAAGGGCTAAAAAATGTCACAAATCAAATTTTATGCGTAACGAGACATTTGGGCGTATCTTCACAAACTGACTACAGGGTCTTCCTGGCAACGTGAGGCTAGTTTTTCATTATATATATTATTTGGATATTCCATTAAGTCAGTTTGTTGGACTCGTTCATGAAAATTCAAACGTTGATAATATTCGAAAAAACCCAAAGGGGTACCCCTTTGGGTTTTCAACAAGCTCGACGTATAGTTTTAGTAAAAAGGCTGTAACTCCCAACTAGAGCGCGCGATTTGCAACATATTTGATGCATTGGAAAGCTAACTTGACGTGCTACAAATATGTCTTCTGTAGCCATCCAAATTTCTCAACTGAAAAGGGCGAAAAAATATCACGAATCAAATTTTATGCGTAACGAGACATTTGGTCGTATCGTCACAAACTGACTACAGGGTCTTCCTGGCCACGTGAGGCTAGTATTTCATCATATATATTATTTGGACATTCCATTAAGTCAGTTTGTTGGACTTGTTCTTGAAAATTCAAACGTTGAAAATATTCGAAAAAACCCAAAGGGGTACCCCTTTGGGTTTTCAACAAGCTCGACGTATAGTTTTAGTAAAAAGGCTGTAACTCCCAACTGGAGCGCCCGATTCGCAACATATTTGATGCATTGGAAAGCTAACTCGACGAGCTACAAATATGTCTTCTGTAGCCATCCAAATTTCTTAACCCAAAAGGGTGAAAAAATGTCACGAATCAAATTTTATTAATAACAAGACATTTGGGCGTATCGTCACAAACTGACTACAGGGTCTTCCTGGCGACGTGAGGCTAGTTTTTCATCATATATATTATTTGGATATTCCATTAAGTCAGTTTGTTGGACTCGTTCTTGAAAATTCAAACGTTGAAAATATTCGAAAAAACCCAAAGGGGTACCCATTTGGGTTTTTAACGGGCTCGACGTACAGTTTTAGTAAAAAGGCTGTAACTCCCAACTGGAGCGCCCGATTCGGAACATATTTGATGCATTGGAAAAGTAACTCGACGTGCTACAAATATGTCTTCTGTAGACATCCAAATATCTCAACCAAAAAGGGCTAAAAAATATTACGAATCAAATTTTATGCGTAACGAGACATTTGGTCGTATCGTCACAAACTGACTACAGGGTCTTCCTGGCGACGTGAGGCTAGTTTTTCATTATATATATTATTTGGACATTCCATTAAGTCAGTTTGTTGGACTTGTTCTTGAAAATTCAAACGTTGAAAATATTCGAAAAAACCCAAAGGGGTACCCCTTTGGGTTTTCAACAAGCTCGACGTACAGTTTTAGTAAAAAGGCTGTAACTCCCAACTGGAGCGCCCGATTCGCAACATATTTGATGCATTGGAAAGCTAACTCGACGAGCTACAAATATGTCTTTTGTAGGCATCCAAATTTCTCAACCCAAAAGGGTGAAAAAATGTCACGAATCAAACTTTATGCGTAACGAGACATTTGGGCGTATCGTCACAAACTGACTACAGGGTCTTCCTGGCGACGTGAGGATAGTTTTTCATCATATATATTATTTGGATATTCCATTAAGTCAGTTTGTTGGACTCGTTCTTGAAAATTTAAACGTTGAAAATATTCGAAAAAACCTAAAGGGGTACCCCTTTGGGTTTTTAACGGGCTCGACGTACAGTTTTAGTAAAAAGGCTGTAACTCCCAACTGGAGCGCCCGATTCGCAACATATTTGATGCATTGGAAAGCTAACTCGACGTGCTACAAATATGTCTTCTGTAGACATCCAAATATCTCAACCAAAAAGGGCTAAAAAATATTACGAATCAAATTTTATGCGTAACGAGACATTTGGTCGTATCGTCACAAACTGACTACAGGGTCTTCCTGGCCACGTGAGTCTAGTATTTCATCATATATATTATTTGGACATTCTATTAAGTCAGTTTGTTGGACTTGTTTTTGAAAATTCAAACGTTGAAAATATTCGAAAAAACCCAAAGGGGTACCCCTTTGGGTTTTCAACAAGCTCGACGTACAGTTTTAGTAAAAAGGCTGTAACTCCCAACTGGAGCGCCCGATTCGCAACATATTTGATGCATTGGAAAGCTAACACGACGAGCTACAAATATGTCTTCTGTAGCCATCCAAATTTCTCAACCCAAAAGGGTGAAAAAATGTCACGAATCAAATTTTATTAGTAACAAGACATTTGGGCGTATCGTCACAAACTGACTACAGGGTCTTCCTGGCGACGTGAGGCTAGTTTTTCATCATATATATTATTTGGATATTCCATTAAGTCAGTTTGTTGGACTCGTTCTTGAAAATTTAAACGTTGAAAATATTCGAAAAAACCCAAAGGGGTACCCATTTGGGTTTTTAACGGGCTCGACGTACAATTTTAGTAAAAAGGCTGTAACTCCCAATTGGAGCGCCCGATTCGGAACATATTTGATGCATTGGAAAAGTAACTCGACGTGCTACAAATATGTCTTCTGTAGACATCCAAATATCTCAACCAAAAAGGGCTAAAAAATATTACGAATCAAATTTTATGCGTAACGAGACATTTGGTCGTATCGTCACAAACTGACTACAGGGTCTTCCTGGCCACGTGAGTCTAGTATTTCATCATATATATTATTTGGACATTCCATTAAGTCAGTTTGTTGGACTCGTTCTTGAAAATTCAAACGTTGAAAATATTCGAAAAAACCCAAAGGGGTATCCCTTTGGGTTTTCAACGGGCTCGACGTACAGTTTTAGTAAAAAGGCTAAAACTCCCAACTGGAGCGCGCGATTTGGAACATATTTGATGCATTGGAAAGCTAACTTGACGTGCTACAAATATGTCTTCTGTAGCCATCCAAATTTCTTACCCGAAAAGGGCGAAAAAATATCACGAATCAAATTTTATGCGTAACGAGACATTTGGTCGTATCGTCACAAACTGACTACAGGGTCTTCCTGGCCACGTGAGGCTAGTATTTCATCATATATATTATTTGGACATTCCATTAAGTCAGTTTGTTGGACTTGTTCTTGAAAATTCAAACGTTGAAAATATTCGAAAAAACCCAAAGGGGTACCCCTTTGGGTTTTTAACGGGCTCGACGTACAGTTTTAGTAAAAAGGCTGTAACTCCCAACTGGAGCGCCCGATTCGCAACATATTTGATGCATTGGAAAGCTAACTCGACGAGCTACAAATATGTCTTCTGTAGCCATCCAAATTCTCAACCCAAAAGGGTGAAAAAATGTCACGAATCAAATTTTATGCGTAACGAGACATTTGGGCGTATCGTCTCAAACTGAGTATAGGATCTTCCTGGCCACGTGAGTCTAGTTTTTCATCATATATATTATTTGGACATTCCATTAAGTCAGTTTGTTGGACTCGTTCTTGAAAATTCAAACGTTGAAAATATTCGAAAAAACCCAAAGGGGTACCCCTTTGGGTTTTTAACGGGCTCGACGTACGGTTTTTGTAAAAAGGCTGTAACTCCCAACTGGAGCGCTTGATTCGAAACATATTTGATGAATTGGAAAGCTAACTTGACGAGCTACAAATATGTCTTTAGTAGCCATCCAAATTTCTCAACCGAAAAGGGCTAAAAAATGTCACGAATCAAATTTTATGCGTAACGAGACATTTGGGCGTATCATCACAAACTGACTACAGGGTCTTCCTGGCAACGTGAGGCTAGTTTTTCATTATATATATTATTTGAATATTCCATTAAGTCAGTTTGTTGGACTCGTTCTTGAAAATTCAAACTTTGAAAATATTCGAAAAAACCCAAAGGGGTACCCTTTTGGGTTTTCAACGGGCTCGACGTATAGTTTTAGTAAAAAGGCTGAAACTCCCAACTGGAGCGCGCGATTTGCAACATATTTGATGCATTGGAAAGTTAACTTGACGTGCTACAAATATGTCTTCTGTAGCCATCCAAATTTCTCAACCGAAAAGGGCGAAAAAATATCACGAATCAAATTTTATGCGTAACGAGACATTTGGTCGTATCGTCACAAACTGACTACAGGGTCTTCCTGGCCACGTGAGGCTAGTATTTCATCATATATATTATTTGGACATTCCATTAAGTCAGTTTGTTGGACTTGTTCTTGAAAATTCAAACGTTGAAAATATTCGATAAAACCCAAAGGGGTACCCCTTTGGGTTTTCAACAAGCTCCACGTACAGTTTTAGTAAAAAGGCTGTAACTCCCAACTGGAGCGCCCGATTCGCAACATATTTGATGCATTGGAAAGCTAACTCGACGAGCTACAAATATGTCTTCTGTAGCCATCCAAATTTCTCAACCCAAAAGGGCGAAAAAATATCACGAATCAAATTTTATGCGTAACGAGACATTTGGTCGTATCGTCACAAACTGACTACAGGGTCTTCCTGGCCACATGAGGCTAGTATTTCATCATATATATTATTTGGACATTCCATTAAGTCAGTTTGTTGGACTTGTTCTTGAAAATTCAAACGTTGAAAATATTCGAAAAAACCCAAAGGGGTACCCCTTTGGGTTTTCAACAAGCTCGACATACAGTTTTAGTAAAAAGGCTGTAACTCCCAACTGGAGCGCCCGATTCGCAACATATTTGATGCATTGGAAAGCTAACTCGACGAGCTACAAATATGTCTTCTGTAGCCATCCAAATTTCTCAACCCAAAAGGGTGAAAAAATGTCACGAATCAAATTTTATTAGTAACAACACATTTGAGCGTATCGTCACAAACTGACTACAGGGTCTTCCTAGCGACGTGAGGCTAGTTTTTCATCATATATATTATTTGGATATTCCATTAAGTCAGTTTGTTGGACTCGTTCTTGAAAATTCAAACGTTGAAAATATTCAAAAAAACCCAAAGGGGTAACCCCTTTGGGTTTTTAACGGGCTCGACGTACGGTTTTAGTAAAAAGGCTGTAACTCCCAACTGGAGCGCTCGATTCGCAACATATTTGATGCATTGGAAAGCTAACTCGACGAGCTACAAATATGTCTTTAGTAGCCATCCAAATTTCTCAACCGAAAAGGGCTAAAAAATGTCACGAATCAAATTTTATGCGTACCGAGACATTTGGGCGTATCTTCACAAACTGACTACAGGGTCCTCCTGGCAACGTGAGGGTAGTTTTTCATTATATATATTACTTGGATATTCCCTTAAGTCAGTTTGTTGGACTCGTTCTTGAAAATTCAAACGTTGAAAATATTCGAAAAAACCCAAAGGGGTACCCCTTTGGGTTTTTAACGGGCTCGACGTACGGTTTTAGTAAAAAGGCTGTAACTCCCAACTGGAGCGCTTGATTCGAAACATATTTGATGTATTGGAAAGCTAACTCGACGAGCTACAAATATGTCTTTAGTAGCCATCCAAATTTCTCAACCGAAAAGGGCTAAAAAATGTCACGAATCAAATTTTATGCGTAACGAGACATTTGGGCGTATCGTCACAAACTGACTACAGGGTCTTCCTGGCAACGTGAGGCTAGTTTTTCATTATATATATTATTTGAATATTCCATTAAGTCAGTTTGTTGGACTCGTTCTTGAAAATTCAAACTTTGAAAATATTCGAAAAAACCCAAAGGGGTACCCTTTTGGGTTTTCAACGGGCTCGACGTATAGTTTTAGTAAAAAGGCTGAAACTCCCAACTGGAGCGCGCGATTTGCAACATATTTGATGCATTGGAAAGTTAACTTGACGTGCTACAAATATGTCTTCTGTAGCCATCCAAATTTCTCAACCGAAAAGGGCGAAAAAATATCACGAATCAAATTTTATGCGTAACGAGACATTTGGTCGTATCGTCACAAACTGACTACAGGGTCTTCCTGGCCACGTGAGGCTAGTATTTCATCATATATATTATTTGGACATTCCATTAAGTCAGTTTGTTGGACTTGTTCTTGAAAATTCAAACGTTGAAAATATTCGAAAAAACCCAAAGGGGTACCCCTTTGGGTTTTCAACAAGCTCCACGTACAGTTTTAGTAAAAAGGCTGTAACTCCCAACTGGAGCGCCCGATTCGCAACATATTTGATGCATTGGAAAGCTAACTCGACGAGCTACAAATATGTCTTCTGTAGCCATCCAAATTTCTCAACCCAAAAGGGCGAAAAAATATCACGAATCAAATTTTATGCGTAACGAGACATTTGGTCGTATCGTCACAAACTGACTACAGGGTCTTCCTGGCCACATGAGGCTAGTATTTCATCATATATATTATTTGGACATTCCATTAAGTCAGTTTGTTGGACTTGTTCTTGAAAATTCAAACGTTGAAAATATTCGAAAAAACCCAAAGGGGTACCCCTTTGGGTTTTCAACAAGCTCGACATACAGTTTTAGTAAAAAGGCTGTAACTCCCAACTGGAGCGCCCGATTCGCAACATATTTGATGCATTGGAAAGCTAACTCGACGAGCTACAAATATGTCTTCTGTAGCCATCCAAATTTCTCAACCCAAAAGGGTGAAAAAATGTCACGAATCAAATTTTATTAGTAACAAGACATTTGAGCGTATCGTCACAAACTGACTACAGGGTCTTCCTGGCGACGTGAGGCTAGTTTTTCATCATATATATTATTTGGATATTCCATTAAGTCAGTTTGTTGGACTCGTTCTTGAAAATTTAAACGTTGAAAATATTCAAAAAAACCCAAAGGGGTAACCCATTTGGGTTTTTAACGGGCTCGACGTACAGTTTTAGTAAAAAGGCTGTAACTCCCAACTGGAGCACCCGATTCGGAACATATTTGATGCATTGGAAAAGTAACTTGACGTGCTACAAATATGTCTTCTGTAGCCATCCAAATTTCTTACCCGAAAAGGGCGAAAAAATATCACGAATCAAATTTTATGCGTAACGAGATATTTGGTCGTATCGTCACAAACTGACTACAGGGTCTTCCTGGCCACGTGAGGCTAGTATTTCATCATATATATTATTTGGACATTCCATTAAGTCAGTTTGTTGGACTTGTTCTTGAAAATTCAAACGTTGAAAATATTCGAAAAAACCCAAAGGGGTACCCCTTTGGGTTTTCAACAAGCTCGACGTACAGTTTTAGTAAAAAGGCTGTAACTCCCAACTGGAGCGCCCGATTCGCAACATATTTGATGCATTGGAAAGCTAACTCGACGAGCTACAAATATGTCTTCTGTAGGCATCCAAATTTCTCAACCCAAAAGGGTGAAAAAATGTCACGAATCAAATTTTATGCGTAACGAGACATTTGGGCGTATCGTCACAAACTGACTACAGGGTCTTCCTGGCGACGTGAGGCTAGTTTTTCATCATATATATTATTTGGATATTCCATTAAGTCAGTTTGTTGGACTCGTTCTTGAAAATTTAAACGTTGAAAATATTCGAAAAAACCTAAAGGGGTACCCCTTTGGGTTTTTAACGGGCTCGACGTACAGTTTTAGTAAAAAGGCTGTAACTCCCAACTGGAGCGCCCGATTCGCAACATATTTGATGCATTGGAAAGCTAACTCGACGTGCTACAAATATGTCTTCTGTAGACATCCAAATATCTCAACCAAAAAGGGCTAAAAAATATTACGAATCAAATTTTATGCGTAACGAGACATTTGGTCGTATCGTCACAAACTGACTACAGGGTCTTCCTGGCCACGTGAGTCTAGTATTTCATCATATATATTATTTGGACATTCCATTAAGTCAGTTTGTTGGATTTGTTCTTGAAAATTCAAACGTTGAAAATATTCGAAAAAACCCAAAGGGGTACCCCTTTGGGTTTTTAACGGGCTCGACGTACAGTTTTAGTAAAAAGGCTGTAACTCCCAACTGGAGCGCCCGATTCGCAACATATTTGATGCCTTGGAAAGCTAACTCGACGAGCTACAAATATGTCTTCTGTAGCCATCCAAATTCTCAACCCAAAAGGGTGAAAAAATGTCACGAATCAAATTTTATGCGTAACGAGACATCTGGGCGTATCGTCTCAAACTGAGTACAGGATCTTCCTGGCCACGTGAGTCTAGTTTTTCATCATATATATTATTTGGACATTCCATTAAGTCAGTTTGTTGGACTCGTTCTTGAAAATTCAAACGTTGAAAATATTCGAAAAAACCCAAAGGGGTACCCCTTTGGGTTTTTAACGGGCTCGACGTACAATTTTAGTAAAAAGGCTGTAACTCCCAACTGGAGCGCCCGATTCGGAACATATTTGATGCATTGGAAAAGTAACTCGACGTGCTACAAATATGTCTTCTGTAGACATCCAAATATCTCAACCAAAAAGGGCTAAAAAATATTACGAATCAAATTTTATGCGTAACGAGACATTTGGTCGTATCGTCACAAACTGACTACAGGGTCTTCCTGGCCACGTGAGTCTAGTATTTCATCATATATATTATTTGGACATTCCATTAAGTTAGTTTGTTGGACTCGTTCTTGAAAATTCAAACGTTGAAAATATTCGAAAAAACCCAAAGGGGTATCCCTTTGGGTTTTCAACGGGCTCGACGTACAGTTTTAGTAAAAAGGCTAAAACTCCCAACTGGAGCGCGCGATTTGGAACATATTTGATGCATTGGAAAGCTAACTTGACGTGCTACAAATATGTCTTCTGTAGACATCCAAATATCTCAACCAAAAAGGGCTAAAAAATATTACGAATCAAATTTTATGCGTAACGAGACATTTGGTCGTATCGTCACAAACTGACTACAGGGTCTTCCTGGCCACGTGAGTCTAGTATTTCATCATATATATTATTTGGACATTCCGTTAAGTCAGTTTGTTGGACTTGTTCTTGAAAATTCAAACGTTGAAAATATTCGAAAAAACCCAAAGGGGTACCCCTTTGGGTTTTCAACAAGCTCCACGTACAGTTTTAGTAAAAAGGCTGTAACTCCCAACTGGAGCGCCCGATTCGCAACATATTTGATGCATTGGAAAGCTAACTCGACGAGCTACAAATATGTCTTCTGTAGCCATCCAAATTCTCAACCCAAAAGGGTGAAAAAATGTCACGAATCAAATTTTATGCGTAACGAGACATTTGGGCGTATCGTCTCAAACTGAGTATAGGATCTTCCTGGCCACGTGAGTCTAGTTTTTCATCATATATATTATTTGGACATTCCATTAAGTCAGTTTGTTGGACTCGTTCTTGAAAATTCAAACGTTGAAAATATTCGAAAAAACCCAAAGGGGTACCCCTTTGGGTTTTTAATGGGCTCGACGTACGGTTTTAGTAAAAAGGCTGTAACTCCCAACTGGAGCGCTCGATTCGCAACATATTTGATGCATTGGAAAGCTAACTCGACGAGCTACAAATATGTCTTTAGTAGCCATCCAAATTTCTCAACCGAAAAGGGCTAAAAAATGTCACGAATCAAATTTTATGCGTACCGAGACATTTGGGCGTATCTTCACAAACTGACTACAGGGTCCTCCTGGCAACGTGAGGGTAGTTTTTCATTATATATATTACTTGGATATTCCCTTAAGTCAGTTTGTTGGACTCGTTCTTGAAAATTCAAACGTTGAAAATATTCGAAAAAACCCAAAGGGGTACCCCTTTGGGTTTTTAACGGGCTCGACGTACGGTTTTAGTAAAAAGGCTGTAACTCCCAACTGGAGCGCTTGATTCGAAACATATTTGATGTATTGGAAAGCTAACTCGACGAGCTACAAATATGTCTTTAGTAGCCATCCAAATTTCTCAACCGAAAAGGGCTAAAAAATGTCACGAATCAAATTTTATGCGTAACGAGACATTTGGGCGTATCGTCACAAACTGACTACAGGGTCTTCCTGGCAACGTGAGGCTAGTTTTTCATTATATATATTATTTGAATATTCCATTAAGTCAGTTTGTTGGACTCGTTCTTGAAAATTCAAACTTTGAAAATATTCGAAAAAACCCAAAGGGGTACCCCTTTGGGTTTTCAACGGGCTCGACGTATAGTTTTAGTAAAAAGGCTGAAACTCCCAACTGGAGCGCGCGATTTGCAACATATTTGATGCATTGGAAAGTTAACTTGACGTGCTACAAATATGTCTTCTGTAGCCATCCAAATTTCTCAACCGAAAAGGGCGAAAAAATATCACGAATCAACTTTTATGCGTAACGAGACATTTGGTCGTATCGTCACAAACTGACTACAGGGTCTTCCTGGCCACGTGAGGCTAGTATTTCATCATATATATTATTTGGACATTCCATTAAGTCAGTTTGTTGGACTTGTTCTTGAAAATTCAAACGTTGAAAATATTCGAAAAAACCCAAAGGGGTACCCCTTTGGGTTTTCAACAAGCTCCACGTACAGTTTTAGTAAAAAGGCTGTAACTCCCAACTGGAGCGCCCGATTCGCAACATATTTGATGCATTGGAAAGCTAACTCGACGAGCTACAAATATGTCTTCTGTAGCCATCCAAATTTCTCAACCCAAAAGGGCGAAAAAATATCACGAATCAAATTTTATGCGTAACGAGACATTTGGTCGTATCGTCACAAACTGACTACAGGGTCTTCCTGGCCACGTGAGGCTAGTATTTCATCATATATATTATTTGGACATTCCATTAAGTCAGTTTGTTGGACTTGTTCTTGAAAATTCAAACGTTGAAAATATTCGAAAAAACCCAAAGGGGTACCCCTTTGGGTTTTCAACAAGCTCGACGTACAGTTTTAGTAAAAAGGCTGTAACTCCCAACTGGAGAGCCCGATTCGCAACATATTTGATGCATTGGAAATCTAACTCGACGAGCTACAAATATGTCTTCTGTAGCCATCCAAATTTCTCAACCCAAAAGGGTGAAAAAATGTCACGAATCAAATTTTATTAGTATCAAGACATTTGGGCGTATCGTCACAAACTGACTACAGGGTCTTCCTGGCGACGTGAGGCTAGTTTTTCATCATATATATTATTTGGATATTCCATTAAGTCAGTTTGTTGGACTCGTTCTTGAAAATTTAAACGTTGAAAATATTTGAAAAACCCCTTTGGGTTTTTAACGGGCTCGACGTACAGTTTTAGTAAAAAGGCTGTAACTCCCAACTGGAGCGCCCGATTCGCAACATATTTGATGCATTGGAAAGCTAACTCGACGAGCTACAAATATGTCTTCTGTAGCCATCCAAATTCTCAACCCAAAAGGGTGAAAAAATGTCACGAATCAAATTTTATGCGTAACGAGACATTTGGGCGTATCGTCTCAAACTGAGTATAGGATCTTCCTGGCCACGTGAGTCTAGTTTTTCATCATATATATTATTTGGACATTCCATTAAGTCAGTTTGTTGGACTCGTTCTTGAAAATTCAAACGTGGAAAATATTCGAAAAAACCCAAAGGGGTACCCCTTTGGGTTTTTAACGGGCTCGACGTACGGTTTTAGTAAAAAGGCTGTAACTCCCAACTGGAGCGCTCGATTCGCAACATATTTGATGCATTGGAAAGCTAACTCGACGAGCTACAAATATGTCTTTAGTAGCCATCCAAATTTCTCAACCGAAAAGGGCTAAAAAATGTCACGAATCAAATTTTATGCGTAACGAGACATTTGGGCGTATCTTCACAAACTGACTACAGGGTCCTCCTGGCAACGTGAGGGTAGTTTTTCATTATATATATTACTTGGATATTCCCTTAAGTCAGTTTGTTGGACTCGTTCTTGAAAATTCAAACGTTGAAAATATTCGAAAAAACCCAAAGGGGTACCCCTTTGGGTTTTTAACGGGCTCGACGTACGGTTTTAGTAAAAAAGCTGTAACTCCCAACTGGAGTTCTTGATTCGCAACATATTTGATGTATTGGAAATCTAACTCGACGAGCTACAAATATGTCTTTAGTAGCCATCCAAATTTCTCAACCGAAAAGGGCTAAAAAATGTCACGAATCAAATTTTATGCGTAACGAGACATTTGGGCGTATCGTCACAAACTGACTACAGGGTCTTCCTGGCAACGTGAGGCTAGTTTTTCATTATATATATTATTTGGATATTCCATTAAGTCAGTTTGTTGGACTCGTTCTTGAAAATTCAAACGTTGAAAATATTCGAAAAAACCCAAAGGGGTACCCCTTTGGGTTTTCAACGGGCTCGACGTATAGTTTTAGTAAAAAGGCTGAAACTCCCAACTGGAGCGCGCGATTTGCAACATATTTGATGCATTGGAAAGTTAACTTGACGTGCTACAAATATGTCTTCTGTAGCCATCCAAATTTCTCAACCGAAAAGGGCGAAAAAATATCACGAATCAAATTTTATGCGTAACGAGACATTTGGTCGTATCGTCACAAACTGACTACAGGGTCTTCCTGGCCACGTGAGGCTAGTATTTCATCATATATATTATTTGGACATTCCATTAAGTCAGTTTGTTGGACTTGTTCTTGAAAATTCAAACGTTGAAAATATTCGAAAAAACCCAAAGGGGTACCCCTTTGGGTTTTCAACAAGCTCCATGTACAGTTTTAGTAAAAAGGCTGTAACTCCCAACTGGAGCGCCCGATTCGCAACATATTTGATGCATTGGAAAGCTAACTCGACGAGCTACAAATATGTCTTCTATAGCCATCCAAATTTCTCAACCCAAAAGGGCGAAAAAATATCACGAATCAAATTTTATGCGTAACGAGACATTTGGTCGTATCGTCACAAACTGACTACAGGGTCTTCCTGGCCACATGAGGCTAGTATTTCATCATATATATTATTTGGACATTCCATTAAGTCAGTTTGTTGGACTTGTTCTTGAAAATTCAAACGTTGAAAATATTCGAAAAAACCCAAAGGGGTACCCCTTTGGGTTTTCAACAAACTCGACGTACAGTTTTAGTAAAAAGGCTGTAACTCCCAACTGGAGCGCCCGATTCGCAACATATTTGATGCATTGGAAAGCTAACTCGACGAGCTACAAATATGTCTTTAGTAGCCATCCAAATTTCTCAACCGAAAAGGGCTAAAAAATGACACGAATCAAATTTTATGCGTAACGAGACATTTGGGCGTATCGTCACAAACTGACTACAGGGTCTTCCTGGCAACGTGAGGCTAGTTTTTCATTATATATATTATTTGGATATTCCATTAAGTCAGTTTGTTGGACTCGTTCTTGAAAATTCAAACGTTGAAAATATTCGGAAAAACCCAAAGGGGTACCCCTTTGGGTTTTCAACGGGCTCGACGTATAGTTTTAGTAAAAAGGCTGAAACTCCCAACTGGAGCGCGCGATTTGCAACATATTTGATGCATTGGAAAGTTAACTTGACGTGCTACAAATATGTCTTCTGTAGCCATCCAAATTTCTCAACCGAAAAGGGCGAAAAAATATCACGAATCAAATTTTATGCGTAACGAGACATTTGGTCGTATCGTCACAAACTGACTACAGGGTCTTCCTGGCCACGTGAGGCTAGTATTTCATCATATATATTATTTGGACATTCCATTAAGTCAGTTTGTTGGACTTGTTCTTGAAAATTCAAACGTTGAAAATAATCGAAAAAACCCAAAGGGGTACCCCTTTGGGTTTTCAACAAGCTCGACGTACAGTTTTAGTAAAAAGGCTGTAACTCCCAACTGGAGCGCCCGATTCGCAACATATTTGATGCATTGGAAAGCTAACTCGACGAGCTACAAATATGTCTTCTGTAGCCATCCAAATTTCTCAACCCAAAAGGGTGAAAAAATGTCATGAATCAAATTTTATGCGTAACGAGACATTTGGGCGTATCGTCACAAACTGACTACAGGGTCTTCCTGGCGACGTTAGGCTAGTTTTTCATCATATATATGTTTGGATATTCCATTAAGTCAGTTTGTTGGACTCGTTCTTGAAAATTGAAACGTTGAAAATATTCGAAAAAACCCAAAGGGGTACCCCTTTGGGTTTTTAACGGGCTCGACGTACAGTTTTAGTAAAAAGGCTAAAACTCCCAACTGGAGCGCGCGATTCGGAACATATTTGATGCATTGGAAAAGTAACTTGACGTGCTACAAATATGTCTTCTGTAGCCATCCAAATTTCTTACCCGAAAAGGGCGAAAAAATATCACGAATCAAATTTTATGCGTAACGAGACATTTGGTCGTATCGTCACAAACTGACTACAGGGTCTTCCTGGCCACGTGAGGCTAGTATTTCATCATATATATTATTTGGACATTCCATTAAGTCAGTTTGTTGGACTTGTTCTTGAAAATTCAAACGTTGAAAATATTCGAAAAAACCCAAAGGGGTACCCCTTTGGGTTTTCAACAAGCTCGACGTACAGTTTTAGTAAAAAGGCTGTAACTCCCAACTGGAGCGCCCGATTCGCAACATATTTGATGCATTGGAAATCTAACTCGACGAGCTACAAATATGTCTTCTGTAGCCATCCAAATTTCTCAACCCAAAAGGGTGAAAAAATGTCACGAATCAAATTTTATTAGTAACAAGACATTTGGGCGTATCGTCACAAACTGACTACAGGGTCTTCCTGGCGACGTGAGGCTAGTTTTTCATCATATATATTATTTGGATATTCCATTAAGTCAGTTTGTTGGACTCGTTCTTGAAAATTTAAACGTTGAAAATATTCGAAAAAACCCAAAGGGGTACCCATTTGGGTTTTTAACGGGCTCGACGTACAGTTTTAGTAAAAAGGCTGTAACTCCCAACTGGAGCGCCCGATTCGCAACATATTTGATGCATTGGAAAGCTAACTCGACGAGCTACAAATATGTCTTCTGTAGCCATCCAAATTCTCAACCCAAAAGGGTGAAAAAATGTCACGAATCAAATTTTATGCGTAACGAGACATTTGGGCGTATCGTCTCAAACTGAGTATAGGATCTTCCTGGCCACGTGAGTCTAGTTTTTCATCATATATATTATTTGGACATTCCATTAAGTCAGTTTGTTGGACTCGTTCTTGAAAATTCAAACGTTGAAAATATTCGAAAAAACCCAAAGGGGTACCCCTTTGGGTTTTTAACGGGCTCGACGTACGGTTTTAGTAAAAAGGCTGTAACTCCCAACTGGAGCGCTCGATTCGCAACATATTTGATGCATTGGAAAGCTAACTCGACGAGCTACAAATATGTCTTTAGTAGCCATCCAAATTTCTCAACCGAAAAGGGCTAAAAAATGTCACGAATCAAATTTTATGCGTAACGAGACATTTGGGCGTATCTTCACAAACTGACTACAGGGTCCTCCTGGCAACGTGAGGGTAGTTTTTCATTATATATATTACTTGGATATTCCCTTAAGTCAGTTTGTTGGACTCGTTCTGGAAAATTCAAACGTTGAAAATATTCGAAAAAACCCAAAGGGGTACCCCTTTGGGTTTTTAACGGGCTCGACGTACGGTTTTAGTAAAAAGGCTGTAACTCCCAACTGGAGTTCTTGATTCGCAACATATTTGATGTATTGGAAATCTAACTCGACGAGCTACAAATATGTCTTTAGTAGCCATCCAAATTTCTCAACCGAAAAGGGCTAAAAAATGTCACGAATCAAATTTTATGCGTAACGAGACATTTGGGCGTATCGTCACAAACTGACTACAGGGTCTTCCTGGCAACGTGAGGCTAGTTTTTCATTATATATATTATTTGGATATTCCATTAAGTCAGTTTGTTGGACTCGTTCTTGAAAATTCAAACGTTGAAAATATTCGAAAAAACCCAAAGGGGTACCCCTTTGGGTTTTCAACGGGCTCGACGTATAGTTTTAGTAAAAAGGCTGAAACTCCCAACTGGAGCGCGCGATTTGTAACATATTTGATGCATTGGAAAGTTAACTTGACGTGCTACAAATATGTCTTCTGTAGCCATCCAAATTTCTCAACCGAAAAGGGCGAAAAAATATCACGAATCAAATTTTATGCGTAACGAGACATTTGGTCGTATCGTCACAAACTGACTACAGGGTCTTCCTGGCCACGTGAGGCTAGTATTTCATCATATATATTATTTGGACATTCCATTAAGTCAGTTTGTTGGACTTGTTCTTGAAAATTCAAACGTTGAAAATATTCGAAAAAACCCAAAGGGGTACCCCTTTGGGTTTTCAACAAGCTCGACGTACAGTTTTAGTAAAAAGGCTGTAACTCCCAACTGGAGCGCCCGATTCGCAACATATTTGATGCATTGGAAAGCTAACTCGACGAGCTACAAATATGTCTTCTGTAGCCATCCAAATTTCTCAACCCAAAAGGGTGAAAAAATGTCATGAATCAAATTTTATGCGTAACGAGACATTTGGGCGTATCGTCACAAACTGACTACAGGGTCTTCCTGGCGACGTTAGGCTAGTTTTTCATCATATATATGTTTGGATATTCCATTAAGTCAGTTTGTTGGACTCGTTCTTGAAAATTGAAACGTTGAAAATATTCGAAAAAACCCAAAGGGGTACCCCTTTGGGTTTTTAACGGGCTCGACGTACAGTTTTAGTAAAAAGGCTAAAACTCCCAACTGGAGCGCGCGATTCGGAACATATTTGATGCATTGGAAAAGTAACTTGACGTGCTACAAATATGTCTTCTGTAGCCATCCAAATTTCTTACCCGAAAAGGGCGAAAAAATATCACGAATCAAATTTTATGCGTAACGAGACATTTGGTCGTATCGTCACAAACTGACTACAGGGTCTTCCTGGCCACGTGAGGCTAGTATTTCATCATATATATTATTTGGACATTCCATTAAGTCAGTTTGTTGGACTTGTTCTTGAAAATTCAAACGTTGAAAATATTCGAAAAAACCCAAAGGGGTACCCCTTTGGGTTTTCAACAAGCTCGACGTACAGTTTTAGTAAAAAAGCTGTAACTCCCAACTGGAGCGCCCGATTCGCAACATATTTGATGCATTGGAAATCTAACTCGACGAGCTACAAATATGTCTTCTGTAGCCATCCAAATTTCTCAACCCAAAAGGGTGAAAAAATGTCACGAATCAAATTTTATTAGTAACAAGACATTTGGGCGTATCGTCACAAACTGACTACAGGGTCTTCCTGGCGACGTGAGGCTAGTTTTTCATCATATATATTATTTGGATATTCCATTAAGTCAGTTTGTTGGACTCGTTCTTGAAAATTTAAACGTTGAAAATATTCGAAAAAACCCAAAGGGGTACCCATTTGGGTTTTTAACGGGCTCGACGTACAGTTTTAGTAAAAAGGCTGTAACTCCCAACTGGAGCGCCCGATTCGCAACATATTTGATGCATTGGAAAGCTAACTCGACGAGCTACAAATATGTCTTCTGTAGCCATCCAAATTCTCAACCCAAAAGGGTGAAAAAATGTCACGAATCAAATTTTATGCGTAACGAGACATTTGGGCGTATCGTCTCAAACTGAGTATAGGATCTTCCTGGCCACGTGAGTCTAGTTTTTCATCATATATATTATTTGGACATTCCATTAAGTCAGTTTGTTGGACTCGTTCTTGAAAATTCAAACGTTGAAAATATTCGAAAAAACCCAAAGGGGTACCCCTTTGGGTTTTTAACGGGCTCGACGTACGGTTTTAGTAAAAAGGCTGTAACTCCCAACTGGAGCGCTCGATTCGCAACATATTTGATGCATTGGAAAGCTAACTCGACGAGCTACAAATATGTCTTTAGTAGCCATCCAAATTTCTCAACCGAAAAGGGCTAAAAAATGTCACGAATCAAATTTTATGCGTAACGAGACATTTGGGCGTATCTTCACAAACTGACTACAGGGTCCTCCTGGCAACGTGAGGGTAGTTTTTCATTATATATATTACTTGGATATTCCCTTAAGTCAGTTTGTTGGACTCGTTCTGGAAAATTCAAACGTTGAAAATATTCGAAAAAACCCAAAGGGGTACCCCTTTGGGTTTTTAACGGGCTCGACGTACGGTTTTAGTAAAAAGGCTGTAACTCCCAACTGGAGTTCTTGATTCGCAACATATTTGATGTATTGGAAATCTAACTCGACGAGCTACAAATATGTCTTTAGTAGCCATCCAAATTTCTCAACCGAAAAGGGCTAAAAAATGTCACGAATCAAATTTTATGCGTAACGAGACATTTGGGCGTATCGTCACAAACTGACTACAGGGTCTTCCTGGCAACGTGAGCCTAGTTTTTCATTATATATATTATTTGGATATTCCATTAAGTCAGTTTGTTGGACTCGTTCTTGAAAATTCAAACGTTGAAAATATTCGAAAAAACCCAAAGGGGTACCCCTTTGGGTTTTCAACGGGCTCCACGTACAGTTTTAGTAAAAAGGCTGTAACTCCCAACTGGAGCGCCCGATTCGCAACATATTTGATGCATTGGAAAGCTAACTCGACGAGCTACAAATATGTCTTCTGTAGCCATCCAAATTTCTCAACCGAAAAGGGCGAAAAAATATCACGAATCAAATTTTATGCGTAACGAGACATTTGGTCGTATCGTCACAAACTGACTACAGGGTCTTCCTGGCCAGGTGAGGCTAGTATTTCATCATATATATTATTTGGACATTCCATTAAGTCAGTTTGTTGGACTTGTTCTTGAAAATTCAAACGTTGAAAATAATCGAAAAAACCCAAAGGGGTACCCCTTTGGGTTTTCAACAAGCTCGACGTACAGTTTTAGTAAAAAGGCTGTAACTCCCAACTGGAGCGCCCGATTCGCAACATATTTGATGCATTGGAAAGCTAACTCGACGAGCTACAAATATGTCTTCTGTAGCCATCCAAATTTCTCAACCCAAAAGGGTGAAAAAATGTCATGAATCAAATTTTATGCGTAACGAGACATTTGGGCGTATCGTCACAAACTGACTACAGGGTCTTCCTGGCGACATTAGGCTAGTTTTTCATCATATATATTATTTGGATATTCCATTAAGTCAGTTTGTTGGACTCGTTCTTGAAAATTGAAACGTTGAAAATATTCGAAAAAACCCAAAGGGGTACCCCTTTGGGTTTTTAACGGGCTCGACGTACAGTTTTAGTAAAAAGGCTGTAACTCCCAACTGGATCACCCGATTCGCAACATATTTGATGCGTTGGAAAAGTAACTCGACGTGCTACAAATATGTCTTCTGTAGACATCCAAATATCTCAACCAAAAAGGGCTAAAAAATATTACGAATCAAATTTTATGCGTAACGAGACATTTGGTCGTATCGTCACAAACTGACTACAGGGTCTTCCTGGCCACGTGAGTCTAGTATTTCATCATATATATTATTTGGACATTCCATTAAGTCAGTTTGTTGGACTCGTTCTTGAAAATTCAAACGTTGAAAATATTCGAAAAAACCCAAAGGGGTACCCCTTTGGGTTTTTAACGGGCTCGACGTACGGTTTTAGTAAAAACGCTGTAACTCCCAATTGGAGCGCTCGATTCGCAACATATTTGATGCATTGGAAAGCTAACTCGACGAGCTACAAATATGTCTTTAGTAGCCATCTAAATTTCTCAACCGAAAAGGGCTAAAAAATGTCACGAATCAAATTTTATGCGTAACGAGACATTTGGGCGTATCGTCACAAACTGACTACAGGGTCTTCCTGGCAACGTGAGGCTAGTTTTTCATTATATATATTATTTGGATATTCTATTAAGTCAGTTTGTTGGACTCGTTCTTGAAAATTCAAACGTTGAAAATATTCGAAAAAACCCAAAGGGGTACCCCTTTGGGTTTTCAACGGGCTCGACGTACAGTTTTAGTAAAAAGGCTGAAACTCCCAACTGGAGCGCGCGATTTGCAACATATTTGATGCATTGGAAAGTTAACTTGACGTGCTACAAATATGTCTTCTGTAGCCATCCAAATTTCTCAACCGAAAAGGGCAAAAAATATCACGAATCAAATTTTATGCGTAACGAGACATTTGGTCGTATCGTCACAAACTGACTACAGGGTCTTCCTGGCCACGTGAGGCTAGTATTTCATCATATATATTATTTGGACATTCCATTAAGTCAGTTTGTTGGACTTGTTCTTGAAAATTCAAACGTTGAAAATATTCGAAAAAACCTAAAGGGGTACCCCTTTGGGTTTTCAACAAGCTCCACGTACAGTTTTAGTAAAAAGGCTGTAACTCCCAACTGGAGCGCCCGATTCGCAACATATTTGATGCATTGGAAAGCTAACTCGACGAGCTACAAATATGTCTTCTGTAGCCATCCAAATTTCTCAACCCAAAAGGGCGAAAAAATATCACGAATCAAATTTTATGCGTAACGAGACATTTGGTCGTATCGTCACAAACTGACTACAGGGTCTTCCTGGCCACGTGAGGCTAGTATTTCATCATATATATTATTTGGACATTCCATTAAGTCAGTTTGTTGGACTTGTTCTTGAAAATTCAAACGTTGAAAATATTCGAAAAAACCCAAAGGGGTACCCCTTTGGGTTTTCAACAAGCTCCACGTACAGTTTTAGTAAAAAGGCTGTAACTCCCAACTGGAGCGCCCGATTCGCAACATATTTGATGCATTGGAAAGCTAACTCGACGAGCTACAAATATGTCTTCTGTAGCCATCCAAATTTCTCAACCCAAAAGGGCGAAAAAATATCACGAATCAAATTTTATGCGTAACGAGACATTTGGTCGTATCGTCACAAACTGACTACAGGGTCTTCCTGGCCACGTGAGGCTAGTATTTCATCATATATATTATTTGGACATTCCATTAAGTCAGTTTGTTGGACTTGTTCTTGAAAATTCAAACGTTGAAAATATTCGAAAAAACCCAAAGGGGTACCCCTTTGGGTTTTCAACAAGCTCGACGTACAGTTTTAGTAAAAAGGCTGTAATCCCCAACTGGAGCGCCCGATTCGCAACATATTTGATGCATTGGAAAGCTAACTCGACGAGCTACAAATATGTCTTCTGTAGCCATCCAAATTTCTCAACCCAAAAGGGTGAAAAAATGTCACGAATCAAATTTTATGCGTAACGAGACATTTGGGCGTATCGTCACAAACTGACTACAGGGTCTTCCTGGCGACGTGAGGCTAGTTTTTCATCATATATATTATTTGGATATTCCATTAAGTCAGTTTGTTGGACTCGTTCTTGAAAATTGAAACGTTGAAAATATTCGAAAAAACCCAAAGGGGTACCCCTTTGGGTTTTTAACGGGCTCGACGTACAGTTTTAGTAAAAAGGCTGTAACTCCCAACTGGATCGCCTGATTCGCAACATATTTGATGCATTGGAAAAGTAACTCGACGTGCTACAAATATGTCTTCTGTAGACATCCAAATATCTCAACCAAAAAGGGCTAAAAAATATTACGAATCAAATTTTATGCGTAACGAGACATTTGGGCGTATCGTCACAAACTGACTACAGGGTCTTCCTGGCCACGTGAGGCTAGTATTTCATCATATATATTATTTGGACATTCCATTAAGTCAGTTTGTTGGACTTGTTCTTGAAAATTCAAACGTTGAAAATATTCGAAAAAACCCAAAGGGGTACCCCTTTGGGTTTTCAACAAGCTCCACGTACAGTTTTAGTAAAAAGGCTGTAACTCCCAACTGGAGCGCCCGATTCGCAACATATTTGATGCATTGGAAAGCTAACTCGACGAGCTACAAATATGTCTTCTGTAGCCATCCAAATTTCTCAACCCAAAAGGGCGAAAAAATATCACGAATCAAATTTTATGCGTAACGAGACATTTGGTCGTATCGTCACAAACTGACTACAGGGTCTTCCTGGCCACGTGAGGCTAGTATTTCATCATATATATTATTTGGACATTCCATTAAGTCAGTTTGTTGGACTTGTTCTTGAAAATTCAAACGTTGAAAATATTCGAAAAAACCCAAAGGGGTACCCCTTTGGGTTTTCAACAAGCTCGACGTACAGTTTTAGTAAAAAGGCTGTAATCCCCAACTGGAGCGCCCGATTCGCAACATATTTGATGCATTGGAAAGCTAACTCGACGAGCTACAAATATGACTTCTGTAGCCATCCAAATTTCTCAACCCAAAAGGGTGAAAAAATGTCACGAATCAAATTTTATGCGTAACGAGACATTTGGGCGTATCGTCACAAACTGTCTACAGGGTCTTCCTGGCGACGTGAGGCTAGTTTTTCATCATATATATTATTTGGATATTCCATTAAGTCAGTTTGTTGGACTCGTTCTTGAAAATTGAAACGTTGAAAATATTCGAAAAAACCCAAAGGGGTACCCCTTTGGGTTTTTAACTGGCTCGACGTACAGTTTTAGTAAAAAGGCTGTAACTCCCAACTGGATCGCCCGATTCGCAACATATTTGATGCATTGGAAAAGTAACTCGACGTGCTACAAATATGTCTTCTGTAGACATCCAAATATCTCAACCAAAAAGGGCTAAAAAATATTACGAATCAAATTTTATGCGTAACGAGACATTTGGGCGTATCGTCTCAAACTGAGTACAGGGTCTTCCTGGCCACGTGAGTCTAGTTTTTCATCATATATATTATTTGGACATTCCATTAAATCAGTTTGTTGGACTCGTTCTTGAAAATTCAAACGTTGAAAATATTCGAAAAAACCCAAAGGGGTACCCCTTTGGGTTTTTAACGGGCTCGAAGTACGGTTTTAGTAAAAAGGCTGTAACTCCCAACTGGATCGCCTGATTCGCAACATATTTGATGCATTGGAAAAGTAACTCGACGTGCTACCAATATGTCTTCTGTAGACATCCAAATATCTCAACCAAAAAGGGCTAAAAAATATTACGAATCAAATTTTATGCGTAACGAGACATTTGGGCGTATCGTCACAAACTGACTACAGGGTCTTCCTGGCCACGTGAGGCTAGTATTTCATCATATATATTATTTGGACATTCCATTAAGTCAGTTTGTTGGACTTGTTCTTGAAAATTCAAACGTTGAAAATATTCGAAAAAACCCAAAGGGGTACCCCTTTGGGTTTTCAACAAGCTCCACGTACAGTTTTAGTAAAAAGGCTGTAACTCCCAACTGGAGCGCCCGATTCGCAACATATTTGATGCATTGGAAAGCTAACTCGACGAGCTACAAATATGTCTTCTGTAGCCATCCAAATTTCTCAACCCAAAAGGGCGAAAAAATATCACGAATCAAATTTTATGCGTAACGAGACATTTGGTCGTATCGTCACAAACTGACTACAGGGTCTTCCTGGCCACGTGAGGCTAGTATTTCATCATATATATTATTTGGACATTCCATTAAGTCAGTTTGTTGGACTTGTTCTTGAAAATTCAAACGTTGAAAATATTCGAAAAAACCCAAAGGGGTACCCCTTTGGGTTTTCAACAAGCTCGACGTACAGTTTTAGTAAAAAGGCTGTAATCCCCAACTGGAGCGCCCGATTCGCAACATATTTGATGCATTGGAAAGCTAACTCGACGAGCTACAAATATGTCTTCTGTAGCCATCCAAATTTCTCAACCCAAAAGGGTGAAAAAATGTCACGAATCAAATTTTATGCGTAACGAGACATTTGGGCGTATCGTCACAAACTGACTACAGGGTCTTCCTGGCGACGTGAGGCTAGTTTTTCATCATATATATTATTTGGATATTCCATTAAGTCAGTTTGTTGGACTCGTTCTTGAAAATTGAAACGTTGAAAATATTCGAAAAAACCCAAAGGGGTACCCCTTTGGGTTTTTAACGGGCTCGACGTACAGTTTTAGTAAAAAGGCTGTAACTCCCAACTGGATCGCCTGATTCGCAACATATTTGATGCATTGGAAAAGTAACTCGACGTGCTACAAATATGTCTTCTGTAGACATCCAAATATCTCAACCAAAAAGGGCTAAAAAATATTACGAATCAAATTTTATGCGTAACGAGACATTTGGGCGTATCGTCACAAACTGACTACAGGGTCTTCCTGGCCACGTGAGGCTAGTATTTCATCATATATATTATTTGGACATTCCATTAAGTCAGTTTGTTGGACTTGTTCTTGAAAATTCAAACGTTGAAAATATTCGAAAAAACCCAAAGGGGTACCCCTTTGGGTTTTCAACAAGCTCCACGTACAGTTTTAGTAAAAAGGCTGTAACTCCCAACTGGAGCGCCCGATTCGCAACATATTTGATGCATTGGAAAGCTAACTCGACGAGCTACAAATATGTCTTCTGTAGCCATCCAAATTTCTCAACCCAAAAGGGCGAAAAAATATCACGAATCAAATTTTATGCGTAACGAGACATTTGGTCGTATCGTCACAAACTGACTACAGGGTCTTCCTGGCCACGTGAGGCTAGTATTTCATCATATATATTATTTGGACATTCCATTAAGTCAGTTTGTTGGACTTGTTCTTGAAAATTCAAACGTTGAAAATATTCGAAAAAACCCAAAGGGGTACCCCTTTGGGTTTTCAACAAACTCGACGTACAGTTTTAGTAAAAAGGCTGTAATCCCCAACTGGAGCGCCCGATTCGCAACATATTTGATGCATTGGAAAGCTAACTCGACGAGCTACAAATATGACTTCTGTAGCCATCCAAATTTCTCAACCCAAAAGGGTGAAAAAATGTCACGAATCAAATTTTATGCGTAACGAGACATTTGGGCGTATCGTCACAAACTGTCTACAGGGTCTTCCTGGCGACGTGAGGCTAGTTTTTCATCATATATATTATTTGGATATTCCATTAAGTCAGTTTGTTGGACTCGTTCTTGAAAATTGAAACGTTGAAAATATTCGAAAAAACCCAAAGGGGTACCCCTTTGGGTTTTTAACTGGCTCGACGTACAGTTTTAGTAAAAAGGCTGTAACTCCCAACTGGATCGCCCGATTCGCAACATATTTGATGCATTGGAAAAGTAACTCGACGTGCTACAAATATGTCTTCTGTAGACATCCAAATATCTCAACCAAAAAGGGCTAAAAAATATTACGAATCAAATTTTATGCGTAACGAGACATTTGGGCGTATCGTCTCAAACTGAGTACAGGGTCTTCCTGGCCACGTGAGTCTAGTTTTTCATCATATATATTATTTGGACATTCCATTAAATCAGTTTGTTGGACTCGTTCTTGAAAATTCAAACGTTGAAAATATTCGAAAAAACCCAAAGGGGTACCCCTTTGGGTTTTTAACGGGCTCGACGTACGGTTTTAGTAAAAAGGCTGTAACTCCCAACTGGAGCGCTCGATTCGCAACATATTTGATGCATTGGAAAGCTAACTCGACGAGCTACAAATATGTCTTTAGTAGCCATCTAAATTTCTCAACCGAAAAGGGCTAAAAAATGTCACGAATCAAATTTTATGCGTAACGAGACATTTGGGCGTATCGTCACAAACTGACTACAGGGTCTTCCTGGGAACGTGAGGCTAGTTTTTCATTATATATATTATTTGTATATTCCATTAAGTCAGTTTGTTGGACTCGTTCTTGAAAATTCAACCGTTGAAAATATTCGAAAAAACCCAAAGGGGTACCCCTTTGGGTTTTCAACGGGCTCGACGTACAGTTTTAGTAAAAAGGCTGAAACTCCCAACTGGAGCGCGCAATTTGCAACATATTTGATGCATTGGAAAGTTAACTTGACGTGCTACAAATATGTTTTCTGTAGCCATCCAAATTTCTCAACCGAAAAGGGCGAAAAAATATCACGAATCAAATTTTATGCGTAACGAGACATTTGGTCGTATCGTCACAAACTGACTACAGGGTCTTCCTGGCCACGTGAGGCTAGTATTTCATCATATATATTATTTGGACATTACATTAAGTCAGTTTGTTGGACTTGTTCTTGAAAATTCAAACGTTCAAAATATTCGAAAAAACCTAAAGGGGTACCCCTTTGGGTTTTCAACAAGCTCCACGTACAGTTTTAGTAAAAAGGCTGTAAATCCCAACTGGAGCGCCCGATTCGGAACATATTTGATGCATTGGAAAGCTAACTCGACGAGCTACAAATATGTCTTCTGTAGCCATCCAAATTTCTCAACCCAAAAGGGCGAAAAAATATCACGAATCAAATTTTATGCGTAACGAGACATTTGGTCGTATCGTCACAAACTGACTACAGGGTCTTCCTGGCCACGTGAGGCTAGTATTTCATCATATATATTATTTGGACATTCCATTAAGTCAGTTTATTGGACTTGTTCTTGAAAATTCAAACGTTGAAAATATTCGAAAAAACCCAAAGGGGTACCCCTTTGGGTTTTCAACAAGCTCGACGTACAGTTTTAGTAAAAAGGCTGTAACTCCCAACTGGAGCGCCCGATTCGCAACATATTTGATGCATTGGAAAGCTAACTCGACGAGCTACAAATATGTCTTCTGTAGCCATCCAAATTTCTCAACCCAAAAGGGTGAAAAAATGTCACGAATCAAATTTTATGCGTAACGAGACATTTGGGCGTATCGTCACAAACTGACTACAGGGTCTTCCTGGCGACGTGAGGCTAGTTTTTCATCATATATATTTTTTGGATATTCCATTAAGTCAGTTTGTTGGACTCGTTCTTGAAAATTGAAACGTTGAAAATATTCGAAAAAACCCAAAGGGGTACCCCTTTGGGTTTTTAACGGGCTCGACGTACAGTTTTAGTAAAAAGGCTGTAACTCCCAACTGGATCGCCCGATTCGCAACATATTTGATGCATTGGAAAAGTAACTCGACGTGCTACAAATATGTCTTCTTTAGACATCCAAATATCTCAACCAAAAAGGGCTAAAAAATATTACGAATCAAATTTTATGCGTAACGAGACATTTGGTCGTATCGTCACAAACTGACTACAGGGTCTTCCTGGCCACGTGAGTCTAGTATTTCATCATATATATTATTTGGACATTCCATTAAGTCAGTTTGTTGGACTCGTTCTTGAAAATTCAAACGTTGAAAATATTCGAAAAAACCCAAAGGGGTACCCCTTTGGGTTTTTAACGGGCTCGACGTACGGTTTTAGTAAAAAGGCTGTAACTCCCAACTGGAGCACTCGATTCGCAACATATTTGATGCATTGGAAAGCTAACTCGACGAGCTACAAATATGTCTTTAGTAGCCATCCAAATTTCTCAACCGAAAAGGGCGAAAAAATGTCACGAATCAAATTTTATGCGTAACGAGACATTTGGGCGTATAGTCTCAAACTGAGTACAGGGTCTTCCTGGCCACGTGAGTCTAGTTTTTCATCATATATATTATTTGGACATTCCATTAAGTCAGTTTGTTGGACTCGTTCTTGAAAATTCAAACGTTGAAAATATTCGAAAAAACCCAAAGGGGTACCCCTTTGGGTTTTTAACGGGCTCGACGTACGGTTTTAGTAAAAAGGCTGTAACTCCAAACTGGAGCGCTCGATTCGCAACATATTTGATGCATTGGAAAGCTAACTCGACGAGCTACAAATATGTCTTTAGTAGCCATCCAAATTTCTCAACCGAAAAGGGCTAAAAAATGTCACGAATCAAATTTTATGCGTAACGAGACATATGGGCGTATCATCACAAACTGACTACAGGGTCTTCCTGGCAACGTGAGGGTAGTTTTTCATTATATATATTATTTGGATATTCCATTAAGTCAGTTTGTTGGACTCGTTCTTGAAAATTCAAACGTTGAAAATATTCGAAAAAACCCAAAGGGGTACCCCTTTGGGTTTTCAAAAAGCTCGACGTACAGTTTTAGTAAAAAGGCTGTAACTCCCAACTGGAGCGCCCGATTTGCAACATATTTGATGCATTGGAAAGCTAACTCGACGAGCTACAAATATGTCTTTTGTAGCCATCCAAATTTCTCAACCGAAAAGGGCTAAAAAATGTCACGAATCAAATTTTATGCGTAACGAGACATTTGGTCGTATCGTCACAAACTGACTACAGGGTCTTCCTGGCCACGTGAGTCTAGTATTTCATCATATATATTATTTGGACATTCCATTAAGTCAGTTTGTTGGACTTGTTCTTGAAAATTCAAACGTTGAAAATATTCGAAAAAACCCAAAGGGGTACCCCTTTGGTTTTTAACGGGCTCGACGTACGGTTTTAGTAAAAAGGCTGTAACTCCCAACTGGAGCGCTCAATTCGCAACATATTTGATGCATTGGAAAGCTAACTCGACGAGCTACAAATATGTCTTTAGTAGCCATCCAAATTTCTTAACCGAAAAGGGTGAAAAAATGTCACGAATCAAATTTTAAGCATAACGAGACATTTGGGCGTATCGTCTCAAACTGAGTACAGGGTCTTCCTGGCCACGTGAGTCTAGTTTTTCATCATATATATTATTTGGACATTCCATTAAGTCAGTTTGTTGGACTCGTTCTTGAAAATTCAAACGTTGAAAATATTCGAAAAAACCCAAAGGGGTACCCCTTTGGGTTTTTAACGGGCTCGACGTACGGTTTTAGTAAAAAGGCTGTAACTCCCAACTGGAGCGCTTGATTCGCAACATATTTGATGCATTGGAAAGCTAACTCGACGAGCTACAAATATGTCTTTAGTAGCCATCCAAATTTCTCAACCGAAAAGGGCTAAAAAATGTCACAAATCAAATTTTATGCGTAACGAGACATTTGGTCGTATCGTCACAAACTGACTACAGGGTCTTCCTGGCAACGTGAGGCTAGTTTTTCATTATATATATTATTTGGATATTCCATTACGTCAGTTTGTTGGACTCGTTCTTGAAAATTCAAACGTTGAAAATATTCGAAAAAACCCAAAGGGGTACCCCTTTGGGTTTTCAACGGGCTCGACGTACAGTTTTAGTAAAAAGGCTGAAACTCCCAACTGGAGCGCGCGATTTGCAACATATTTGATGCATTGGAAAGCTAACTTGACGTGCTACAAATATGTCTTCTGTAGCCATCCAAATTTCTCAACCGAAAAGGGCGAAAAAATATCACGAATCAAATTTTATGCGTAACGAGACATTTGGTCGTATCGTCACAAACTGACTACAGGGTCTTCCTGGCCACGTGAGGCTAGTATTTCATCATATATATTATTTGGACATTCCATTAAGTCAGTTTGTTGGACTCGTTCTAGAAAATTCAAACGTTGAAAATATTCCAAAAAACCCAAAGTGGTACCCCTTTGGGTTTTTAACAGGCTCGACGTACAGTTTTAGTAAAAAGGCTGAAACTCCCAACTGGAGCGCGCGATTCGCAACATATTTGATGCATTGGAAAGCTAACTCGACGAGCTACAAATATGTCTTCTGTAGCCATCCAAATTTCTCAACCCAAAAGGGTGAAAAAATGTCACGAATCAAATTTTATGCGTAACGAGACATTTAGGCGTATCGTCTCAAACTGAGTACAGGGTCTTCCTGGCCACGTGAGTTTAGTTTTTCGTCATATATATTATTTGGAAATTCCATTAAGTCAGTTTGTTGGACTCGTTCTTGAAAATTCAAACGTTGAAAATATTCAAAAAAACCCAAAGGGATACCCCTTTAGGTTTTTAACGGGCTCGACGTACGGTTTTAGTAAAAAGGTTGTAACTCCCAACTGGAGCGCTCGATTCGCAATATATTTGATGCATTGGAAAGCTAACTCGACAAGATACAAATATGTCTTTAGTAGCCATCCAAATTTCTCAACCGAAAAGGGCTAAAAAATGTCACGAATCAAATTTTATGCGTAACGAGACATTTGGGCGTATCGTCACAAACTGACTACAGGGTCTTCCTGGCAACGTGAGGCTAGTTTTTCATTATATATATTATTTGGATATTCCATTAAGTAAGTTTGTTGGACTCGTTCTTGAAAATTCAAACGTTGAAAATATTCGAAAAAACCCAAAGGGGTACCCCTTTGGGTTTTTAACGGGCTCGACGTACGGTTTTAGTAAAAAGTCTGTAACTCCCAACTGGAGCGCTCGATTCGCAACATATTTGATGCATTGGAAAGCTAACTCGACGAGCTACAAATATGTCTTTAGTAGCCATCCAAATTTCTCAACCGAAAAGGGTGAAAAAATGTCACGAATCAAATTTTATGCGTAACGAGACATTTGGGCGTATCGTCTCAAACTGAGTACAGGGTCTTCCTGGCCACGTGAGTTTAGTTTTTCGTCATATATACTATTTGGAAATTCCATTAAGTCAGTTTGTTGGTCTCGTTCTTGAAAATTCAAACGTTGAAAATATTCAAAAAAACCCAAAGGGGTACCCCTTTAGGTTTTTAACGGGCTCGACGTACGGTTTTAGTAAAATGGCTGTAACTCCCAACTGGAGCGCTCGATTCGTAACATATTTGATGCATTGGAAAGCTAACTCGACAAGATACAAATATGTCTTTAGTAGCCATCCAAATTTCTCAACCGAAAAGGGCTAAAAAATGTTATGAATCAAATTTTATGCGTAACGAGACATTTGGGCGTATCGTCACAAACTGACTACAGGGTCTTCCTGGCAACGTGAGGCTAGTTTTTCATTATATATATTATTTGGATATTCCATTAAGTCAGTTTGTTGGACTCGTTCTTGAAAATTCAAACGTTGAAAATATTCGAAAAAACCCAAAGGGGTACCCCTTTGGGTTTTCAACGGGCTTGACGTACAGTTTTAGTAAAAAGGCTGAAACTCCCAACTGGAGCGCGCGATTTGCAACATATTTGATGCATTGGAAAGCTAACTTGACGTGCTACAAATATGTCTTCTGTAGCCATCCAAATTTCTCAACCGAAAAGGGCGAAAAAATATCACGAATCAAATTTTATGCGTAACGAGACATTTGGTCGTATCGTCACAAACTGACTACAGGGTCTTCCTGGCCACGTGAGGCTAGTATTTCATCATATATATTATTTGGACATTCCATTAAGTCAGTTTGTTGGACTTGTTCTTGAAAATTCAAACGTTGAAAATATTCGAAAAAACCCAAAGGGGTACCCCTTTGGGTTTTCAACAAGCTCGACGTACAGTTTTAGTAAAAAGGCTGTAACTCCCAACTGGAGCGCCCGATTCGCAACATATTTGATGCATTGGAAAGCTAACTCGACGAGCTACAAATATGTCTTCTGTAGCCATCCAAATTTCTCAACACAAAAGGGTGTAAAAATGTCACGAATCAAATTTTATGCGTAACGAGACATTTGGGCGTATCGTCACAAACTGACTACAGGGTCTTCCTGGCGACGTGAGGCTAGTTTTTCATCATATATATTATTTGGATATTCCATTAAGTCAGTTTGTTGGACTCGTTCTTGAAAATTTAAACGTTGAAAATATTCGAAAAAACCCAAAGGGGTACCCCCTTTGGGTTTTTAACGGGCTCGACGTACAGTTTTAGTAAAAAGGATGTAACTCCCAACTGGAGCGCCCGATTCGCAACATATTTGATGCATTGGAAAGCTAACTCGACGTGCTACAAATATTTCTTCTGTAGACATCCAAATATCTCAACCAAAAAGGGCTAAAAAATATGACGAACCAAATTTTATGCGTAACGAAACATTTGGTCGTATCGTCACAAACTGACTACAGGGTCTTCCTGGCCACGTGAGTCTAGTATTTCATCATATATATTATTTGGACATTCCATTAAGTCAGTTTGTTGGACTCGTTCTTGAAAATTCAAACATTGAAAATATTCGAAAAAACCCAAAGGGGTACCCCTTTGGGTTTTTAACGGGCTCGACGTACGGTTTTAGTAAAAAGGCTGTAACTCCCAACTGAAGCGCTCGATTCGCAACATATTTGATGCATTGGAAAGCTAACTCGACGAGCTACAAATATGTCTTTAGTAGCCATCCAAATTTCTCAACCAAAAAGGGCTAAAAAATGTCACGAATCAAATTTTATGCGTAAGGAGACATTTGGGCGTAACGTCACAAACTGACTACAGGGTCTTCCTGGCAACGTGATGGTAGTTTTTCATTATATATATTATTTGGATATTCCATTAAGTCAGTTTGTTGGACTCGTTCTTGAAAATTCAAACGTTGAAAATATTCGAAAAAACCCAAAGGGGTACCCCTTTGGGTTTTCAACGGGCTCGACGTACGGTTTTAGTAAAAAGTCTGTAACTCCCAACTGGAGCGCTCGATTCGCAACATATTTGATGCATTGGAAAGCTAACTCGACGAGCTACAAATATGTCTTTAGTAGACATCCAAATTTCTCAACCGAAAAGGGCGAAAAAATGTCAAGAATCAAATTTTATGCGTAACGAGACATTTGGGCGTATCGTCACAAACTGACTACAGGGTCTTCCTGTTAACGTGAGGCTAGTTTTTCATTATATATATTATTTGGATATTCCATTAAGTCAGTTTTTTGGACTCGTTCTTGAAAATTCACACGTTGAAAATATTCGAAAAAACCCAAAGGGGTACCCCTTTAGGTTTTTAACGGGCTCGACGTTCGGTTTTAGTAAAAAGGCTGTAACTCCCAACTGGAGGACTCGATTCGCAACATATTTGATGCATTGGAAAGCTAACTCGACGAGCTACAAATATGTCTTTAGTAGCCATCCAAATTTCTCACCCGAAAAGGGCTAAAAAATGTCACGAACCAAATTTTATGCGTAACGAGACATTTGGGCGTATCGTGACAAACTGACTACAGGGTCTTCCTGGCAACGTGAGGCTAGTTTTTCATTATATATATTATTTGGATATTCCATTAAGTCAGTTTGTTGGACTCGTTCTTGAAAATTCAAACGTTGAAAATATTCGAAAAAACCCAAAGGGGTACCCCTTTGGGTTTTTAACGGGCTCGACGTACAGTTTTAGTAAAAAGGCTGAAACTCCCAACTGGAGCGCGCGATTTGCAACATATTTGATGTATTGGAAAGCTAACTCGACGAGCTACAAATATGTCTTCTGTAGCCATCCAAATTTCTCAACCAAAAAGGGCGAAAATATATCACGAATCTAATTTTATGCGTAACGAGACATATGGTCGTATCGTCACAAACTGACTACAGGGTCTTCCTGACCACGTGAGGCTAGTATTTCATTATATATATTATTTGGACATTCCATTAAGTCAGTTTGTTGGACTTGTTCTTGAAAATTCAAACGTTGAAAATATTCGAAAAAACCCAAAGGGGTACCCCTTTGGGTTTTCAACGGGCTCGACGTACAGTTTTAGTAAAAAGGCTGTAACTCCCAACTGGAGCGCCCGATTCTCAACATATTTGATGCATTGGAAAGCTAACTCGACGAGCTACAAATATTTCTTCTGTAGCCATCCAAATTTCTCAACCCAAAACGGTGAAAAAATGTCATGAATCAAATTTTATGCGTAACGAGACATTTTGGCGTATCGTCTCAAACTGAGTACAGGGTCTTCCTGGCCACGTGAGTCTAGTTTTTCATTATATATATTATTTGGATATTCCATTAAGTCAGTTTTTTGGACTCGTTCTTGAAAATTCAAACGTTGAAAATATTCGAAAAAACCCAAAGGGGTACCCCTTTGGGTTTTTAACGGGCTCGACGTACGGTTTTAGTAAAAAGTCTGTAACTCCCAACTGGAGCGCTCGATTCGCACCTTAGTTGATGCATTGGAAAGCTATCTCGACGAGCTACAAATATGTCTTTAGTAGCCATCCAAATTTCTCAACCTAAAAGGGCGAAAAAATGTCAAGAATCAAATTTTATGCGTAACGAGACATTTGGGCGTATCGTCTCAAACTGAGTACAGGGTCTTCCTGGCCACGTGAGTCTAGTTTTTCATCATATATATTATTTGGACATTCCATTAAGTCAGTTTGTTGGACTCGTTCTTGAAAATTCCAACGTTGAAAATATTCGAAAAAACCCAATGGGGAACCCCTTTGGGTTTTTAACGGGCTCGACGTTCGGTTTTAGTAAAAAGGCTATAACTCCCAACTGGAGCGCTCGATTCGCAACATATTTGATGCATTGGAAAGCTAACTGGACGAGCTACAAATATGTCTTCTGTAGCCATCCATATTTCTCAACCCAAAAGGGTGAAAAAATGTCACGAATCAAATTTTATGCGTAACGAGACATTTGGGCGTATCGTCTCAAACTGAGTACAGGGTCTTCCTGGCCACGTGAGTTTAGTTTTTCGTCATATATATTATTTGGACATTCCATTAAGTCAGTTTGTTGGACTCGTTCTTGAAAATTCAAACGTTGAAAATATTCGAAAAAACCCAAAGGGGTACCCCTTTAGGTTTTTAACGGGCTCGACGTACGGTTTTAGTAAAAAGGCTGTAACTCCCAACTGGAGCGCTTGATTCGCAACATATTTGATGCATTGGAAAGCTAACTCGACAAGATACAAATATGTCTTTAGTAGCCATCAAAATTTCTCAACCGAAAAGGGCTAAAAAATGTCACGAATCAAATTTTATGCGTAACGAGACATTTGGGCGTAACGTCACAAACTGACTACAGGGTCTTCCTGGCAACGTGATGGTAGTTTTTCATTATATATATTATTTGGATATTCCATTAAGTCAGTTTGTTGGACTCGTTCTTGAAAATTCAAACGTTGAAAATATTCGAAAAAACCCAAAGGGGTACCCCTTTGGGTTTTCAACGGGCTCGACGTACGGTTTTAGTAAAAAGTCTGTAACTCCCAACTGGAGCGCTCGATTCGCAACATATTTGATGCATTGGAAAGCTAACTCGACGAGCTACAAATATGTCTTTAGTAGACATCCAAATTTCTCAACCGAAAAGGGCGAAAAAATGTCAAGAATCAAATTTTATGCGTAACGAGACATTTGGGCGTATCGTCACAAACTGACTACAGGGTCTTCCTGTTAACGTGAGGCTAGTTTTTCATTATATATATTATTTGGATATTCCATTAAGTCAGTTTTTTGGACTCGTTCTTGAAAATTCACACGTTGAAAATATTCGAAAAAACCCAAAGAGGTACCCCTTTGGGTTTTTAACGGGCTCGACGTTCGGTTTTAGTAAAAAGGCTGTAACTCCCAACTGGAGGACTCGATTCGCAACATATTTGATGCATTGGAAAGCTAACTCGACGAGCTACAAATATGTCTTTAGTAGCCATCCAAATTTCTCACCCGAAAAGGGCTAAAAAATGTCACGAACCAAATTTTATGCGTAACGAGACATTTGGGCGTATCGTGACAAACTGACTACAGGGTCTTCCTGGCAACGTGAGGCTAGTTTTTCATTATATATATTATTTGGATATTCCATTAAGTCAGTTTGTTGGACTCGTTCTTGAAAATTCAAACGTTGAAAATATTCGAAAAAACCCAAAGGGGTACCCCTTTGGGTATTTAACGGGCTCGACGTACAGTTTTAGTAAAAAGGCTGAAACTCCCAACTGGAGCGCGCGATTTGCAACATATTTGATGTATTGGAAAGCTAACTCGACGAGCTACAAATATGTCTTCTGTAGCCATCCAAATTTCTCAACCAAAAAGGGCGAAAATATATCACGAATCAAATTTTATGCGTAACGAGACATTTGGTCGTATCGTCACAAACTGACTACAGGGTCTTCCTGACCACGTGAGGCTAGTATTTCATTATATATATTATTTGGACATTCCATTAAGTCAGTTTGTTGGACTTGTTCTTGAAAATTCAAACGTTGAAAATATTCGAAAAAACCCAAAGGGGTACCCCTTTGGGTTTTCAACGGGCTCGACGTACAGTTTTAGTAAAAAGGCTGTAACTCCCAACTGGAGCGCCCGATTCGCAACATATTTGATGCATTGGAAAGCTAACTCGACGAGCTACAAATATTTCTTCTGTAGCCATCCAAATTTCTCAACCCAAAACGGTGAAAAAATGTCATGAATCAAATTTTATGCGTAACGAGACATTTTGGCGTATCGTCTCAAACTGAGTACAGGGTCTTCCTGGCCACGTGAGTCTAGTTTTTCATTATATATATTATTTGGATATTCCATTAAGTCAGTTTTTTGGACTCGTTCTTGAAAATTCAAACGTTGAAAATATTCGAAAAAACCCAAAGGGGTACCCCTTTGGGTTTTTAACGGGCTCGACGTACGGTTTTAGTAAAAAGTCTGTAACTCCCAACTGGAGCGCTCGATTCGCACCTTAGTTGATGCATTGGAAAGCTATCTCGACGAGCTACAAATATGTCTTTAGTAGCCATCCAAATTTCTCAACCGAAAAGGGCGAAAAAATGTCAAGAATCAAATTTTATGCGTAACGAGACATTTGGGCGTATCGTCTCAAACTGAGTACAGGGTCTTCCTGGCCACGTGAGTCTAGTTTTTCATCATATATATTATTTGGACATTCCATTAAGTCAGTTTGTTGGACTCGTTCTTGAAAATTCCAACGTTGAAAATATTCGAAAAAACCCAAAGGGGAACCCCTTTGGGTTTTTAACGGGCTCGACGTTCGGTTTTAGTAAAAAGGCTATAACTCCCAACTAGAGCGCTCGATTCGCAACATATTTGATGCATTGGAAAGCTAACTGGACGAGCTACAAATATGTTTTCTGTAGCCATCCATATTTCTCAACCCAAAAGGGTGAAAAAATGTCACGAATCAAATTTTATGCGTAACGAGACATTTGGGCGTATCGTCTCAAACTGAGTACAGGGTCTTCCTGGCCACGTGAGTTTAGTTTTTCGTCATATATATTATTTGGAAATTCCATTAAGTCAGTTTGTTGGACTCGTTCTTGAAAATTCAAACGTTGAAAATATTCGAAAAAACCCAAAGGGGTACCCCTTTAGGTTTTTAACGGGCTCGACGTACGGTTTTAGTAAAAAGGCTGTAACTCCCAACTGGAGCGCTTAATTCGCAACATATTTGATGCATTGGAAAGCTAACTCGACGAGCTACAAATATGTCTTCTGTAGCCATCCAAATTTCTAAACCAAAAAGGGCGAAAATATATCACGAATCAAATTTTATGCGTAACGAGACATTTGGTCGTATCGTCACAAACTGACTACAGGGTCTTCCTGACCACGTGAGGCTAGTATTTCATTATATATATTATTTGGACATTCCATTAAGTCAGTTTGTTGGACTTGTTCTTGAAAATTCAAACGTTCAAAATATTCGAAAAAACCCAAAGGGGTACCCCTTTGGGTTTTTAACGGGCTCGACGTACGGTTTTAGTAAAAAGGCTGTAACTCCCAAGTTGAGCGCTCGATTCGCAACATATTTGATGCATTGGAAAGCTAACTCGACGAGCTACAAATATGTCATTAGTAGCCATCCAAATTTCTCAACCGAAAAGGGCGAAAAAGTGTCAAGAATCAAATTTTATGCGTAACGAGACATTTGGGCGTATCGTCACAAACTGACTACATGGTCTTCCATGCAACGTGAGGGTAGTTTTTCATTATATATATTATTTGGATATTCCATTAAGTCAGTTTGTTGGACTCGTTCTTGAAAATTCAAACGTTGAAAATGTTCGAAAAAACCCAAAGGGGTACCCCTTTGGGTTTTTAACGGGCTCGACGTACAGTTTTAGTAAAAAGGCTGAAACTCCCAACTGCAGCGCGCGATTTGCAACATATTTGATGCATTGGAAAGCTAACTTGACGTGCTACAAATATGTCTTGTGTAGCCATCCAAATTTCTCAACCGAAAAGGGTGAAAAAATATCACGAATCAAATTTTATGCGTAATAAGACATTTGGTCGTATCGTCACAAACTGACTACAGGGTCTTCCTGGCCACGTGAGGCTAGTATTTCATCATATATATTATTTGGACATTCCATTAAGTCAGTTTGTTGGACTTGTTCTTGAAAATTCAAACGTTGAAAATATTCGAAAAAACCCAAAGGGGTACCCCTTTGGGTTTTCAACAAGCTCCACGTACAGTTTTAGTAAAAAGGTTGTAACTCCCAACTGGAGCGCCCGATTCGCAACATATTTGATGCATTGGAAAGCTAACTCGACGAGCTACAAATATGTCTTCTGTAGCCATCCAAATTTCTCAACCCAAAAGGGTGAAAAAATGTCACGAATCAAATTTTATGCGTAACGAGACATTTGGGCGTATCGTCTCAAACTGAGTACAGGGTCTTCCTGGCCACGTGAGTCTAGTTTTTCATCATATATATTATTTGGACATTCCATTAAGTCAGTTTGTTGGACTCGTTCTTGAAAATTCAAACGTTGAAAATATTCGAAAAAACCCAAAGGGGTACCCCTTTGGGTTTTTAACGGGCTCGACGTACGGTTTTAGTAAAAAGGCTGTAACTCCCAACTGGAGCGCTCGATTTGCAACATATTTGATGCATTGGAAAGCTAACTCGACGAGCTACAAATATTTCTTTAGTAGCCATCCAAATTTCTCAACCGAAAAGGGCTAAAAAATGTCACGAATCAAATTTTATGGGTAACGAGACATTTGGGCGTATCGTCACAAACTGACTACAGGGTCTTCCTGGCAATGTGAGGCTAGTTTTTCATTATATATATTATTTGGATATTCCATTAAGTCAGTTTGTTGGACTCGTTCTTGAAAATTCAAACGTTGAAAATATTCGAAAAAACCCAAAGGGGTACCCCTTTGGGTTTTTAACGGGCTCGACGTACAGTTTTTGTAAAAAGGCTGAAACTCCCAACTGGAGCGCGCGATTTGCAACATATTTGATGCATTGGAAAGTTAACTCGACGAGCTACAAATATGTCTTCTGTAGCCATCCAAATTTCTCAACCCAAAAGGGTGAAAAAATGTCACGAATCAAATTTTATGCGTAACGAGACATTTGGGCGTATCGTCTCAAACTGAGTACAGGTTCTTCCTGGCCACGTGAGTTTAGTTTTTCATCATATATATTATTTGGACATTCCATTAAGTCAGTTTGTTGGACTCGTTCTTGAAAATACAAACGTTGAAAATATTCGAAAAAACCCAAAGGGGTACCCCTTTAGGTTTTTAACGGGCTCGACGTACGGTTTTAGTAAAAAGGCTGCAACTCCCAACTGGAGCGCTCGATTCGCAACATATTTGATGCATTGGAAAGCTAACTCGACAAGATACAAATATGTCTTTAGTAGCCATCCAAATTTCTCAACCGAAAAGGGCTAAAAAATATCACGAATCAAATTTTATGCGTAACGAGACATTTGGGCGTATCGTGACAAACTGACTACAGGGTCTTCCTGGCAACGTGAGGCTAGTTTTTCATTATATATATTATTTGGATATTCCATTAAGTTAGTTTGTTGGACTCGTTCTTGAAAATTCAAACGTTGAAAATATTCGAAAAAACCCAAAGGGGTACTCCTTTGGGTTTTTAACGGGCTCGACGTACAGTTTTTGTAAAAAGACTGAAACTCCCAACTGGAGCGCGCGATTTGCAACATATTTGATGCATTGGAAAGTTAACTCGACGAGCTACAAATATGTCTTCTGTAGCCATCCAAATTTCTCAACCGAAAAGGGCTAAAAAATGTCACGAATCAAATTTTATGCGTAACGAGACATTTGGGCGTATCGTCACAAACTGACTACAGGGTCTTCCTGGCCACGTGAGTCTAGTTTTTCATCATATATATTATTTGTACATTCCATTAAGTCAGTTTGTTGGACTCGTTTTTGAAAATTCAAACGTTGAAAATATTCGAAAAAACCCAAAGGGGTACCCCTTTGGGTTTTAAACGGGCTCGACGTTCGGTTTTAGTAAAAAGGCTGTAACTCCCAACTGGAGCGCTCGATTCGCAACATATTTGATGCATTGGAAAGCTAACTCGACGAGCTACAAATATGTCTTTACTAGCCATCCAAATTTCTCAACCGAAAAGGGCGAAAAAGTGTCACGAATCAAATTTTATGCGTAACGAGACATTTGGGCGTATCGTCACAAACTGACTACAGGGTCTTCCTGGCAACGTGAGGCTAGTTTTTCATTATATATATTATTTGGATATTCCATTAAGTCAGTTTGTTGGACTCGTTCTTGAAAATTCAAACGTTGAAAATATTCGAAAAAACCCAAAGGGGTACCCCTTTGGGTTTTTAACGGGCTCGACGTACGGTTTTAGTAAAAAGTCTGTAACTCCCAAGTGGAGCGCTCGATTCGCAACATATTTGATGCATTGGAAAGCTAACTCGACGAGCTACAAATATGTCTTTAGTAGCCATCCAAATTTCTCAACCGAAAAGGGCGAAAAAATGTCACGAATCAAATTTTATGCGTAACGAGACATTTGGGCGTATAGTCTCAAACTGAGTACAGGGTCATCCAGGCCACGTGAGTGTAGTTTTTCGTCATATATATTATTTGAGCATTCCATTAAGTCAGTTTGTTGGACTCGTTCTTGAAAATTCAAACGTTGAAAATATTCGAAAAAACCCAAAGTGGTACCCCTTTGGGTTTTTAACGGGCTCCACGTACGGTTTTTGTAAAAAGGCTGTAACTCCCAACTGGAGCACTCGATTCGCAACATATTTGATGCATTGGAAAGCTAACTCGACGAGCTACAAATATGTCTTTAGTAGCCATCCAAATTTCTCAACCGAAAAGGGCTAAAAAATGTCACGAATCAAATTTTATGCATAACGAAACATTTTGGCGTATCGTCACAACCAGACTACAGGGTCTTCCTGGCAACGTGAGGCTAGTTTTTCATTATATATATTATTTGGATATTCCATTAAGTCAGTTTGTTGGACTCGTTCTTGAAAATTCAAACGTTGAAAATATTCCAAAAAACCCAAAGTGGTACCCCTTTGGGTTTTTAACAGGCTCGACGTACAGTTTTAGTAAAAAGGCTGAAACTCCCAACTGGAGCGCGCGATTTGCAACATATTTGATGCATTGGAAAGCTAACATGACGAGCTACAAATATGTCTTCTGTAGACATCCAAATTTCTCCTTAGAAAAGGGCGAAAAAATATCACGAATCAAATTTTATGCGTAACGAGACATTTGGTCGTATCGTCACATACTGACTACAGGGTCTTCCTGGCCACGTGAGGCTAGTATTTAATCATATATATTATTTGGACATTCCATTAAGTCAGTTTGTAGGACTTGTTCTTGAAAATTCGAAAGTTGAAAATATTCGAAAAAACCCAAAGGGTTACCCCTTTGGGTTTTTAACGGGCTCGACGTACAGTTTTAGTAAAAAGGCTGTAACTCCCAACTGGAGCGCCCGATTCGCAACATATTTGATGCATTGGAAAGCTAACTCGACGAGCTACAAATATGTCTTCTGTAGCCATCCAAATTTCTCAACCCAAAAGGGTGAAAAAATGTCTCGAATCAAATTTTATGCGTAACGAGACATTTGGGCGTATCGTCTCAAACTGAGTACAGGGTCTTCCTGGCCACGTGTGTCTAGTTTTTCATCATATATATTATTTGGACATTCCATTAAGTCAGTTTGTTGTAATCGTTCTTGAAAATTCAAACGTTGAAAATATTCGAAAAAACCCAAAGGGGTACCCCTTTGGGTTTTTAACGGGCTCGACGTACAGTTTTAGTAAAAAGGCTGAAACTCCCAACTGCAGCGCGCGATTTGCAACATATTTGATGCATTGGAAAGCTAACTCGACGAGCTACAAATATGTCTTTAGTAGCCATCCAAATTTCTCTACCGAAAAGGGCGAAAAAATGTCAAGAATCAAATTTTATGCGTAACGAGACATTTGGGCGTATCGTCACAAACTGACTACAGGGTCTTCCTGGTAACGTGAGGCTAGTTTTTCATTATATATATTATTTGGATATTCCATTAAGTCAGTTTTTTGGACTCGTTCTTGAAAATTCACACGTTGAAAATATTCGAAAAAACCCAAAGGGGTACTCCTTTGGGTTTTTAACAGGCTCGACGTTCGGTTTTAGTAAAAAGGCTGTAACTCCCAACTGGAGCACCCGATTCGCAACATATTTGATGCATTGGAAAGCTAACTCGACGAGCTACAAATATGTCTTATGTAGCCATCCAAATTTCTCAACCGAAAAGGGTGAAAAAATGTCACGAATCAAATTTTATGCGTAACGAGACATTTGGGCGTATCGTCTCAAACTGAGTACAGGTTCTTCCTGGCCACGTGAGTTTAGTTTTTCGTCATATATATTATTTGGACATTCCATTAAGTCAGTTTGTTGGACTCGTTCTTGAAAATACAAACGTTGAAAATATTCGAAAAAACCCAAAGGGGTACCCCTTTAGGTTTTTAACGGGCTCGACGTACGGTTTTAGTAAAAAGGCTGCAACTCCCAACTGGAGCGCTCGATTCGCAACATATTTGATGCATTGGAAAGCTAACTCGACAAGATACAAATATGTCTTTAGTAGACATCCAAATTTCTCAACCGAAAAGGGCTAAAAAATGTCACGAATCAAATTTTATGCGTAACGAGACATTTGGGCGTATCGTGACAAACTGACTACAGGGTCTTCCTGGCAACGTGAGGCTAGTTTTTCATTATATATATTATTTGGATATTCCATTAAGTCAGTTTGTTGGACTCGTTCTTGAAAATTCAAACGTTGAAAATATTCGAAAAAACCCAAAGGGGTACCCCTTTGGGTTTTTAACGGGCTCGAAGTACAGTTTTTGTAAAAAGGCTGAAACTCCCAACTGGAGCGCACGATTTGCAACATATTTGATGCATTGGAAAGCTAACTCGACGAGCTACAAATATGTCTTTTGTAGCCATCCAAATTTCTCAACCGAAAAGGGCTAAAAAATGTCACGAATCAAATTTTATGCGTAACGAGACATTTGGGCGTATTGTCACAAACTGACTACAGGGTCTTCCTGGCAACGTGAGGCTAGTTTTTCATTATATATATTATTTGGATATTCCATTAAGTCAGTTTTTTGGACTCGTTCTTGAAAATTCGAACGTTGAAAATATTCGAAAAAACCCAAAGGGGTACCCCTTTGGGTTTTTAACGGGCTCGACGTACGGTTTTAGTAAAAAGTCTGTAACTCCCAACTGGAGCGCTCGATTCGCACCTTAATTGAGGCATTGGAAAGCTATCTCGACGAGCTACAAATATGTCTTTAGTAGCCATCCAAATTTCTCAACCGAAAAGGGCGAAAAAATGTCAAGAATCAAATTTTATGCATAACGAGACATTTGGGCGTATCGTCTCAAACTGAGTACAGGGTCTTCCTGGCCACGTGAGTCTAGTTTTTCATCATATATATTATTTGGACATTCCATTAAGTCAGTTTGTTGGACTCGTTCTAGAAAATTCAAACGTTGAAAATATTCGAAAAAACCCAAAGGGGTACCCCTTTTGGTTTTTAACGGGCTCGACGTACGGTTTTAGTAAAAAGGCTGTAACTCCCAACTGGAGCGCTCGATTCACAACATAATTGATGCATTGGAAAGCTAACTCGACAAGCTACAAATATGTCTTTAGTAGCTTTCAAAATTTCTCAACCGAAAAGGGCAAAAAAGTGTCACGAATCAAATTTTATGCGTAACGAGACATTTGTGCGTATCGTCACAAACTGACTACAGGGTCTTCCTGGTAACGTGAGGCTAGTTTTTCATTATATATATTATTTGGATATTCCATTAAGTCAGTTTTTTGGACTCGTTCTTGAAAATTCAAACGTTGAAAATATTCGAAAAAACCCAAAGGGGTACCCCTTTGGGTTTTTAACGGGCTCGACGTACGGTTTTAGTAAAAAGTCTGTAACTCCCAACTGGAGCGCTCGATTCGCAACATATTTGATGAATTGGAAAGCTAACTTGACGAGCTACAAATATGTCTTTAGTAGCCATCCAAATTTCTCAACCGAAAAGGGCGAAAAAATGTCACGAATCGAATTTTATGCGTAACGAGAGATTTGGGCGTATCGTCTCAAACTGAGTACAGGGTCTTCCTGGCCACGTGAGTCTAGTTTTTCATCATATATATTATTTTTACATTCAATTAAGTCAGTTTGTTGGACTCGTTTTTGAAAATTCAAACGTTGAAAATATTCGAAAAAACCCAAAGGGGTACCCCTTTGGGTTTTAAACGGGCTCGACGTTCGGTTTTAGTAAAAAGGCTGTAACTCCCAACTGGAGCGCTCGATTCGCAACATATTTGATGCATTGGAAAGCTAACTTGACGAGCTACAAATATGTCTTTACTAGCCATCCAAATTTCTCAACCGAAAAGGGCGAAAAAGTGTCACGAATCAAATTTTATGCGTAACGAGACATTTGGGCGTATCGTCACAAACTGACTACAGGGTCTTCCTGGCAACGTGAGGCTAGTTTTTCATTATATATATTATTTGGATATTCCATTAAGTCAGTTTGTTGGACTCGTTCTTGAAAATTCAAACGTTGAAAATATTCGAAAAAACCCAAAGGGGTACCCCTTTGGGTTTTTAACGGGCTCGACGTACGGTTTTAGTAAAAAGTCTGTAACTCCCAAGTGGAGCGCTCGATTCGCAACATATTTGATGCATTGGAAAGCTAACTCGACGAGCTACAAATATGTCTTTAGTAGCCATCCAAATTTCTCAACCGAAAAGGGCGAAAAAATGTCACGAATCAAATTTTATGCGTAACGAGACATTTGGGCGTATAGTCTCAAACTGAGTACAGGGTCATCCAGGCCACGTGAGTGTAGTTTTTCGTCATATATATTATTTGAGCATTCCATTAAGTCAGTTTGTTGGACTCGTTCTTGAAAATTCAAACGTTGAAAATATTCGAAAAAACCCAAAGTGGTACCCCTTTGGGTTTTTAACGGGCTCCACGTACGGTTTTTGTAAAAAGGCTGTAACTCCCAACTGGAGCACTCGATTCGCAACATATTTGATGCATTGGAAAGCTAACTCGACGAGCTACAAATATGTCTTTAGTAGCCATCCAAATTTCTCAACCGAAAAGGGCTAAAAAATGTCACGAATCAAATTTTATGCATAACGAAACATTTTGGCGTATCGTCACAACCAGACTACAGGGTCTTCCTGGCAACGTGAGGCTAGTTTTTCATTATATATATTATTTGGATATTCCATTAAGTCAGTTTGTTGGACTCGTTCTTGAAAATTCAAACGTTGAAAATATTCCAAAAAACCCAAAGTGGTACCCCTTTGGGTTTTTAACAGGCTCGACGTACAGTTTTAGTAAAAAGGCTGAAACACCCAACTGGAGCGCGCGATTTGCAACATATTTGATGCATTGGAAAGCTAACATGACGAGCTACAAATATGTCTTCTGTAGACATCCAAATTTCTCCTTAGAAAAGGGCGAAAAAATATCACGAATCAAATTTTATGCGTAACGAGACATTTGGTCGTATCGTCACATACTGACTACAGGGTCTTCCTGGCCACGTGAGGCTAGTATTTAATCATATATATTATTTGGACATTCCATTAAGTCAGTTTGTAGGACTCGTTCTTGAAAATTCGAAAGTTGAAAATATTCGAAAAAACCCAAAGGGTTACCCCTTTGGGTTTTTAACGGGCTCGACGTACAGTTTTAGTAAAAAGGCTGTAACTCCCAACTGGAGCGCCCGATTCGCAACATATTTGATGCATTGGAAAGCTAACTCGACGAGCTACAAATATGTCTTCTATAGCCATCCAAATTTCTCAACCCAAAAGGGTGAAAAAATGTCTCGAATCAAATTTTATGCGTAACGAGACATTTGGGCGTATCGTCTCAAACTGAGTACAGGGTCTTCCTGGCCACGTGTGTCTAGTTTTTCATCATATATATTATTTGGACATTCCATTAAGTCAGTTTGTTGTAATCGTTCTTGAAAATTCAAACGTTGAAAATATTCGAAAAAACCCAAAGGGGTACTCCTTTGGGTTTTTAACAGGCTCGACGTTCGGTTTTAGTAAAAAGGCTGTAACTCCCAACTGGAGCACCCGATTCGCAACATATTTGATGCATTGGAAAGCTAACTCGACGAGCTACAAATATGTCTTATGTAGCCATCCAAATTTCTCAACCGAAAAGGGTGAAAAAATGTCACGAATCAAATTTTATGCGTAACGAGACATTTGGGCGTATCGTCTCAAACTGAGTACAGGTTCTTCCTGGCCACGTGAGTTTAGTTTTTCGTCATATATATTATTTGGACATTCCATTAAGTCAGTTTGTTGGACTCGTTCTTGAAAATACAAACGTTGAAAATATTCGAAAAAACCCAAAGGGGTACCCCTTTAGGTTTTTAACGGGCTCGACGTACGGTTTTAGTAAAAAGGCTGCAACTCCCAACTGGAGCGCTCGATTCGTAACATATTTGATGCATTGGAAAGCTAACTCGACAAGATACAAATATGTCTTTAGTAGACATCCAAATTTCTCAACCGAAAAGGGCTAAAAAATGTCACGAATCAAATTTTATGCGTAACGAGACATTTGGGCGTATCGTGACAAACTGACTACAGGGTCTTCCTGGCAACGTGAGGCTAGTTTTTCATTATATATATTATTTGGATATTCCATTAAGTCAGTTTGTTGGACTCGTTCTTGAAAATTCAAACGTTGAAAATATTCGAAAAAACCCAAAGGGGTACCCCTTTGGGTTTTTAACGGGCTCGAAGTACAGTTTTTGTAAAAAGGCTGAAACACCCAACTGGAGCGCGCGATTTGCAACATATTTGATGCATTGGAAAGCTAACTCGACGAGCTACAAATATGTCTTCTGTAGCCATCCAAATTTCTCAACCGAAAAGGGCTAAAAAATGTCACGAATCAAATTTTATGCGTAACGAGACATTTGGGCGTATTGTCACAAACTGACTACAGGGTCTTCCTGGCAACGTGAGGCTAGTTTTTCATTATATATATTATTTGGATATTCCATTAAGTCAGTTTTTTGGACTCGTTCTTGAAAATTCGAACGTTGAAAATATTCGAAAAAACCCAAAGGGGTACCCCCTTTGGGTTTTTAACGGGCTCGACGTACGGTTTTAGTAAAAAGTCTGTAACTCCCAACTGGAGCGCTCGATTCGCACCTTAATTGAGGCATTGGAAAGCTATCTCGACGAGCTACAAATATGTCTTTAGTAGCCATCCAAATTTCTCAACCGAAAAGGGCGAAAAAATGTCAAGAATCAAATTTTATGCATAACGAGACATTTGGGCGTATCGTCTCAAACTGAGTACAGGGTCTTCCTGGCCACGTGAGTCTAGTTTTTCATCATATATATTATTTGGACATTCCATTAAGTCAGTTTGTTGGACTCGTTCTAGAAAATTCAAACGTTGAAAATATTCGAAAAAACCCAAAGGGGTACCCCTTTTGGTTTTTAACGGGCTCGACGTACGGTTTTAGTAAAAAGGCTGTAACTCCCAACTGGAGCGCTCGATTCACAACATAATTGATGCATTGGAAAGCTAACTCGACAAGCTACAAATATGTCTTTAGTAGCTTTCAAAATTTCTCAACCGAAAAGGCCAAAAAAGTGTCACGAATCAAATTTTATGCGTAACGAGACATTTGGGCGTATCGTCACAAACTGACTACAGGGTCTTCCTGGCAACGTGAGGCTAGTTTTTCATTATATATATTATTTGGATATTCCATTAAGTCAGTTTGTTGGACTCGTTCTTGAAAATTCAAACGTTGAAAATATTCGAAAAAACCCAAAGGGGTACCCCTTTGGGTTTTTAACGGGCTCGACGTACGGTTTTAGTAAAAAGTCTGTAACTCCCAAGTGGAGCGCTCGATTCGCAACATATTTGATGCATTGGAAAGCTAACTCGACGAGCTACAAATATGTCTTTAGTAGCCATCCAAATTTCTCAACCGAAAAGGGCGAAAAAATGTCACGAATCAAATTTTATGCGTAACGAGACATTTGGGCGTATAGTCTCAAACTGAGTACAGGGTCATCCAGGCCACGTGAGTGTAGTTTTTCGTCATATATATTATTTGAGCATTCCATTAAGTCAGTTTGTTGGACTCGTTCTTGAAAATTCAAACGTTGAAAATATTCGAAAAAACCCAAAGTGGTACCCCTTTGGGTTTTTAACGGGCTCCACGTACGGTTTTTGTAAAAAGGCTGTAACTCCCAACTGGAGCACTCGATTCGCAACATATTTGATGCATTGGAAAGCTAACTCGACGAGCTACAAATATGTCTTTAGTAGCCATCCAAATTTCTCAACCGAAAAGGGCTAAAAAATGTCACGAATCAAATTTTATGCATAACGAAACATTTTGGCGTATCGTCACAACCAGACTACAGGGTCTTCCTGGCAACGTGAGGCTAGTTTTTCATTATATATATTATTTGGATATTCCATTAAGTCAGTTTGTTGGACTCGTTCTTGAAAATTCAAACGTTGAAAATATTCCAAAAAACCCAAAGTGGTACCCCTTTGGGTTTTTAACAGGCTCGACGTACAGTTTTAGTAAAAAGGCTGAAACTCCCAACTGGAGCGCGCGATTTGCAACATATTTGATGCATTGGAAAGCTAACATGACGAGCTACAAATATGTCTTCTGTAGACATCCAAATTTCTCCTTAGAAAAGGGCGAAAAAATATCACGAATCAAATTTTATGCGTAACGAGACATTTGGTCGTATCGTCACATACTGACTACAGGGTCTTCCTGGCCACGTGAGGCTAGTATTTAATCATATATATTATTTGGACATTCCATTAAGTCAGTTTGTAGGACTTGTTCTTGAAAATTCGAAAGTTGAAAATATTCGAAAAAACCCAAAGGGTTACCCCTTTGGGTTTTTAACGGGCTCGACGTACAGTTTTAGTAAAAAGGCTGTAACTCCCAACTGGAGCGCCCGATTCGCAACATATTTGATGCATTGGAAAGCTAACTCGACGAGCTACAAATATGTCTTCTGTAGCCATCCAAATTTCTCAACCCAAAAGGGTGAAAAAATGTCTCGAATCAAATTTTATGCGTAACGAGACATTTGGGCGTATCGTCTCAAACTGAGTACAGGGTCTTCCTGGCCACGTGTGTCTAGTTTTTCATCATATATATTATTTGGACATTCCATTAAGTCAGTTTGTTGTAATCGTTCTTGAAAATTCAAACGTTGAAAATATTCGAAAAAACCCAAAGGGGTACCCCTTTAGGTTTTTAACGGGCTCGACGTACAGTTTTAGTAAAAAGGCTGAAACTCCCAACTGCAGCGCGCGATTTGCAACATATTTGATGCATTGGAAAGCTAACTCGACGAGCTACAAATATGTCTTTAGTAGCCATCCAAATTTCTCTACCGAAAAGGGCGAAAAAATGTCAAGAATCAAATTTTATGCGTAACGAGACATTTGGGCGTATCGTCACAAACTGACTACAGGGTCTTCCTGGTAACGTGAGGCTAGTTTTTCATTATATATATTATTTGGATATTCCATTAAGTCAGTTTTTTGGACTCGTTCTTGAAAATTCACACGTTGAAAATATTCGAAAAAACCCAAAGGGGTACTCCTTTGGGTTTTTAACAGGCTCGACGTTCGGTTTTAGTAAAAAGGCTGTAACTCCCAACTGGAGCACCCGATTCGCAACATATTTGATGCATTGGAAAGCTAACTCGACGAGCTACAAATATGTCTTATGTAGCCATCCAAATTTCTCAACCGAAAAGGGTGAAAAAATGTCACGAATCAAATTTTATGCGTAACGAGACATTTGGGCGTATCGTCTCAAACTGAGTACAGGTTCTTCCTGGCCACGTGAGTTTAGTTTTTCGTCATATATATTATTTGGACATTCCATTAAGTCAGTTTGTTGGACTCGTTCTTGAAAATACAAACGTTGAAAATATTCGAAAAAACCCAAAGGGGTACCCCTTTAGGTTTTTAACGGGCTCGACGTACGGTTTTAGTAAAAAGGCTGCAACTCCCAACTGGAGCGCTCGATTCGCAACATATTTGATGCATTGGAAAGCTAACTCGACAAGATACAAATATGTCTTTAGTAGACATCCAAATTTCTCAACCGAAAAGGGCTAAAAAATGTCACGAATCAAATTTTATGCGTAACGAGACATTTGGGCGTATCGTGACAAACTGACTACAGGGTCTTCCTGGCAACGTGAGGCTAGTTTTTCATTATATATATTATTTGGATATTCCATTAAGTCAGTTTGTTGGACTCGTTCTTGAAAATTCAAACGTTGAAAATATTCGAAAAAACCCAAAGGGGTACCCTTTGGGTTTTTAACGGGCTCGAAGTACAGTTTTTGTAAAAAGGCTGAAACTCCCAACTGGAGCGCGCGATTTGCAACATATTTGATGCATTGGAAAGCTAACTCGACGAGCTACAAATATGTCTTCTGTAGCCATCCAAATTTCTCAACCGAAAAGGGCTAAAAAATGTCACGAATCAAATTTTATGCGTAACGAGACATTTGGGCGTATTGTCACAAACTGACTACAGGGTCTTCCTGGCAACGTGAGGCTAGTTTTTCATTATATATATTATTTGGATATTCCATTAAGTCAGTTTTTTGGACTCGTTCTTGAAAATTCGAACGTTGAAAATATTCGAAAAAACCCAAAGGGGTACCCCTTTGGGTTTTTAACGGGCTCGACGTACGGTTTTAGTAAAAAGTCTGTAACTCCCAACTGGAGCGCTCGATTCGCACCTTAATTGAGGCATTGGAAAGCTATCTCGACGAGCTACAAATATGTCTTTAGTAGCCATCCAAATTTCTCAACCGAAAAGGGCGAAAAAATGTCAAGAATCAAATTTTATGCATAACGAGACATTTGGGCGTATCGTCTCAAACTGAGTACAGGGTCTTCCTGGCCACGTGAGTCTAGTTTTTCATCATATATATTATTTGGACATTCCATTAAGTCAGATTGTTGGACTCGTTCTAGAAAATTCAAACGTTGAAAATATTCGAAAAAACCCAAAGGGGTACCCCTTTTGGTTTTTAACGGGCTCGACGTACGGTTTTAGTAAAAAGGCTGTAACTCCCAACTGGAGCGCTCGATTCACAACATAATTGATGCATTGGAAAGCTAACTCGACAAGCTACAAATATGTCTTTAGTAGCTTTCAAAATTTCTCAACCGAAAAGGGCAAAAAAGTGTCACGAATCAAATTTTATGCGTAACGAGACATTTGTGCGTATCGTCACAAACTGACTACAGGGTCTTCCTGGTAACGTGAGGCTAGTTTTTCATTATATATATTATTTGGATATTCCATTAAGTCAGTTTTTTGGACTCGTTCTTGAAAATTCAAACGTTGAAAATATTCGAAAAAACCCAAAGGGGTACCCCTTTGGGTTTTTAACGGGCTCGACGTACGGTTTTAGTAAAAAGTCTGTAACTCCCAACTGGAGCGCTCGATTCGCAACATATTTGATGAATTGGAAAGCTAACTTGACGAGCTACAAATATGTCTTTAGTAGCCATCCAAATTTCTCAACCGAAAAGGGCGAAAAAATGTCACGAATCAAATTTTATGCGTAACGAGAGATTTGGGCGTATCGTCTCAAACTGAGTACAGGGTCTTCCTGGCCACGTGAGTCTAGTTTTTCATCATATATATTATTTTTACATTCAATTAAGTCAGTTTGTTGGACTCGTTTTTGAAAATTCAAACGTTGAAAATATTCGAAAAAACCCAAAGGGGTACCCCTTTGGGTTTTAAACGGGCTCGACGTTCGGTTTTAGTAAAAAGGCTGTAACTCCCAACTGGAGCGCTCGATTCGCAACATATTTGATGCATTGGAAAGCTAACTTGACGAGCTACAAATATGTCTTTAGTAGCCATCCAAATTTCTCAACCGAAAAGGGCGAAAAAGTGTCACGAATCAAATTTTATGCGTAACGAGACATTTGGGCGTATCGTCACAAACTGACTACAGGGTCTTCCTTGCAACGTGAGGCTAGTTTTTCATTATATATATTATTTGGATATTCCATTAAGTCAGTTTGTTGGACTCGTTCTTGAAAATTCAAACGTTGAAAATATTCGAAAAAACCCAAAGGGGTACCCCTTTGGGTTTTTAACGGGCTCGACGTACGGTTTTAGTAAAAAGTCTGTAACTCCCAAGTGGAGCGCTCGATTCGCAACATATTTGATGCATTGGAAAGCTAACTCGACGAGCTACAAATATGTCTTTAGTAGCCATCCAAATTTCTCAACCGAAAAGGGCGAAAAAATGTCACGAATCAAATTTTATGCGTAACGAGACATTTGGGCGTATCGTCTCAAACTGAGTACAGGGTCATCCAGGCCACGTGAGTGTAGTTTTTCGTCATATATATTATTTGAGCATTCCATTAAGTCAGTTTGTTGGACTCGTTCTTGAAAATTCAAACGTTGAAAATATTCGAAAAAACCCAAAGGGGTACCCCTTTGGGTTTTTAACGGGCTCGACGTACGGTTTTAGTAAAAAGTCTGTAACTCCCAACTGGAGCGCTCGATTCGCAACATATTTGATGAATTGGAAAGCTAACTTGACGAGCTACAAATATGTCTTTAGTAGCCATCCAAATTTCTCAACCGAAAAGGGCGAAAAAATGTCACGAATCAAATTTTATGCGTAACGAGACATTTGGGCGTATCGTCTCAAACTGAGTACAGGGTCTTCCTGGCCACGTGAGTCTAGTTTTTCATCATATATATTATTTGTACATTCCATTAAGTCAGTTTGTTGGACTCGTTTTTGAAAATTCAAACGTTGAAAATATTCGAAAAAACCCAAAGGGGTACCCCTTTGGGTTTTAAACGGGCTCGACGTTCGGTTTTAGTAAAAAGGTTGAAACTCCCAACTGGAGCGCGCGATTTGCAACATATTTGATGCATTGGAAAGCTAACATGACGAGCTACAAATATGTCTTCTGTAGACATCCAAATTTCTCCTTAGAAAAGGGCGAAAAAATATCACGAATCAAATTTTATGCGTAACGAGACATTTGGTCGTATCGTCACAAACTGACTACAGGGTCTTCCTGGCCACGTGAGGCTAGTATTTCATCATATATATTATTTGGTCATTCCATTAAGTCAGTTTGTAGGACTTGTTCTTGAAAATTCGAAAGTTGAAAATATTCGAAAAAACCCAAAGGGTTACCCCTTTGGGTTTTTAATGGGCTCGACGTACAGTTTTAGTAAAAAGGCTGTAACTCCCAACTGGAGCGCCCGATTCGCAACATATTTGATGCATTGGAAAGCTAACTCGACGAGCTACAAATATGTCTTATGTAGCCATCCAAATTTCTCAACCCAAAAGGGTGAAAAAATGTCACGAATCAAATTTTATGCGTAACGAGACATTTGGGCGTATCGTCTCAAACTGAGTACAGGTTCTTCCTGGCCACGTGAGTTTAGTTTTTCGTCATATATATTATTTGGACATTCCATTAAGTCAGTTTGTTGGACTCGTTCTTGAAAATACAAACGTTGAAAATATTCGAAAAAACCCAAAGGGGTACCCCTTTAGGTTTTTAACGGGCTCGACGTACGGTTTTAGTAAAAAGGCTGCAACTCCCAACTGGTGCGCTCGATTCGCAACATATTTGATGCATTGGAAAGCTAACTCGACAAGATACAAATATGTCTTTAGTAGCCATCCAAATTTCTCAACCGAAAAGGGCTAAAAAATGTCACGAATCAAATTTTATGCGTAACGAGACATTTGGGCGTATCGTGACAAACTGACTACAGGGTCTTCCTGGCAACGTGTGGCTAGTTTTTCATTATATATATTATTTGGATATTCCATTAAGTCAGTTTATTGGACTCGTTCTTGAAAATTCAAACGTTGAAAATATTCGAAAAAACCCAAAGGGGTACCCCTTTGGGTTTTTAACGGGCTCGACGTACAGTTTTTGTAAAAAGGCTGAAACTCCCAACTGGAGCGCGCGATTTGCAACATATTTGATGCATTGGAAAGCTAACTCGACGAGCTACAAATATGTCTTCTGTAGCCATCCAAATTTCTCAACCGAAAAGGGCTAAAAAATGTCACGAATCAAATTTTATGCGTAACGAGACATTTGGGCGTATCGTCACAAACTGACTACAGGGTCTTCCTGGCAACGTGAGGCTAGTTTTTCATTATATATATTATTTGGATATTCCATTAAGTCAGTTTTTTGGACTCGTTCTTGAAAATTCGAACGTTGAAAATATTCGAAAAAACCCAAAGGGGTACCCCTTTGGGTTTTTAACGGGCTCGACGTACGGTTTTAGTAAAAAGTCTGTAACTCCCAACTGGAGCGCTCGATTCGCAACATAATTGATGCATTGGAAAGCTAACTCGACAAGCTACAAATATGTCTTTAGTAGCTATCAAAATTTCTCAACCGAAAAGGGCAAAAAAGTGTCACGAATCAAATTTTATGCGTAACGAGACATTTGTGCGTATCGTCACAAACTGACTACAGGGTCTTCCTGGTAACGTGAGGCTAGTTTTTCATTATATATATTATTTGTACATTCCATTAAGTCAGTTTGTTGGACTCGTTTTTGAAAATTCAAACGGTTAAAATATTCGAAAAAACCCAAAGGGGTACCCCTTTGGGTTTTAAACGGGCTCGACGTTCGGTTTTAGTAAAAAGGCTGTAACTCCCAACTGGAGCGCTCGATTCGCAACATATTTGATGCATTGGAAAGCTAACTCGACGAGCTACAAATATGTCTTTAGTAGCCATCCAAATTTCTCAACCGAAAAGGGCTAAAAAATGTCACGAATTAAATTTTATGCGTAACGAGACATTTTGGCGTATCGTCACAACCAGACTACAGGGTCTTCCTGGCAACGTGAGGCTAGTTTTTCATTATATATATTATTTGGATATTCCATTAAGTCAGTTTGTTGGACTCGTTCTAGAAAATTCAAACGTTGAAAATATTCCAAAAAACCCAAAGTGGTACCCCTTTGGGTTTTTAACAGGCTCGACGTACAGTTTTAGTAAAAAGGCTGAAACTCCCAACTGGAGCGCGCGATTTGCAACATATTTGATGCATTGGAAAGCTAACATGACTAGCTACAAATATGTCTTCTGTAGACATTCAAATTTCTCCTTAGAAAAGGGCGAAAAAATATCACGAATCAAATTTTATGCGTAACGAGACATTTGGTCGTATCGTCACAAACTGACTACAGGGTCTTCCTGGCCACGTGAGGCTAGTATTTCATCATATATATTATTTGGACATTCCATTAAGTCAGTTTGTTGGACTTGTTCTTGAAAATTCGAAAGTTGAAAATATTCGAAAAAACCCAAAGGGTTACCCCTTTGGGTTTTTAACGGGCTCGACGTACAGTTTTAGTAAAAAGGCTGTAACTCCCAACTGGAGCGCCCGATTCGCAACATATTTGATGCATTGGAAAGCTAACTCGACGAGCTACAAATATGTCTTCTGTAGCCATCCAAATTTCTCAACATATAAATGTCTCGAATCAAATTTTATGCGTAACGAGACATTTGGGAGTATCGTCTCAAACTGAGTACAGGGTCTTCCTGGCCACGTGAGTCTAGTTTTTCATCATATATATTATTTGGACATTCCATTAAGTCAGTTTGTTGGACTCGTTCTTGAAAATTCAAACGTTGAAAATATTCGAAAAAACCCAAAGGGGTACCCCTTTGGGTTTTTAACGGGCTCGACGTACGGTTTTAGTAAAAAGTCTGTAACTCCCAACTGGAGCGCTCGATTCGCAACATATTTGATGAATTGGAAAGCTAACTTGACGAGCTACAAATATGTCTTTAGTAGCCATCCAAATTTCTCAACCGAAAAGGGCGAAAAAATGTCACGAATCAAATTTTATGCGTAACGAGACATTTGGGCGTATCGTCTCAAACTGAGTACAGGGTCTTCCTGGCCACGTGAGTCTAGTTTTTCATCATATATATTATTTGTACATTCCATTAAGTCAGTTTGTTGGACTCGTTTTTGAAAATTCAAACGGTTAAAATATTCGAAAAAACCCAAAGGGGTACCCCTTTGGGTTTTAAACGGGCTCGACGTTCGGTTTTAGTAAAAAGGCTGTAACTCCCAACTGGAGCGCTCGATTCGCAACATATTTGATGCATTGGAAAGCTAACTCGACGAGCTACAAATATGTCTTTAGTAGCCATCCAAATTTCTCAACCGAAAAGGGCTAAAAAATGTCACGAATTAAATTTTATACGTAACGAGACATTTTGGCGTATCGTCACAACCAGACTACAGGGTCTTCCTGGCAACGTGAGGCTAGTTTTTCATTATATATATTATTTGGATATTCCATTAAGTCAGTTTGTTGGACTCGTTCTAGAAAATTCAAACGTTGAAAATATTCCAAAAAACCCAAAGTGGTACCCCTTTGGGTTTTTAACAGGCTCGACGTACAGTTTTAGTAAAAAGGCTGAAACTCCCAACTGGAGCGCGCGATTTGCAACATATTTGATGCATTGGAAAGCTAACATGACTAGCTACAAATATGTCTTCTGTAGACATTCAAATTTCTCCTTAGAAAAGGGCGAAAAAATATCACGAATCAAATTTTATGCGTAACGAGACATTTGGTCGTATCGTCACAAACTGACTACAGGGTCTTCCTGGCCACGTGAGGCTAGTATTTCATCATATATATTATTTGGACATTCCATTAAGTCAGTTTGTTGGACTTGTTCTTGAAAATTCGAAAGTTGAAAATATTCGAAAAAACCCAAAGGGTTACCCCTTTGGGTTTTTAACGGGCTCGACGTACAGTTTTAGTAAAAAGGCTGTAACTCCCAACTGGAGCGCCCGATTCGCAACATATTTGATGCATTGGAAAGCTAACTCGACGAGCTACAAATATGTCTTCTGTAGCCATCCAAATTTCTCAACATATAAATGTCTCGAATCAAATTTTATGCGTAACGAGACATTTGGGAGTATCGTCTCAAACTGAGTACAGGGTCTTCCTAGCCACGTGAGTCTAGTTTTTCATCATATATATTATTTGGACATTCCATTAAGTCAGTTTGTTGGACTCGTTCTTGAAAATTCAAACGTTGAAAATATTCGAAAAAACCCAAAGGGGTACCCCTTTGGGTTTTTAACGGGCTCGACGTACGGTTTTAGTAAAAAGGCTGTAACTCCCAACTGGAGGACTCGATTTGCAACATATTTGATGCATTGGAAAGCTAACTCGACGAGCTACAAATATGTCTTTAGTAGCCATCCAAATTTCTCAACCGAAAAGGGCTAAAAAATGTCACGAATCAAATTTTATGCGTAATGAGATATTTGGGCGTATCGTCACAAACTGACTACAGGGTCTTCCTGGCAACGTGAGGGTAGTTTTTCATTATATATATTATTTGGATATTCCATTAAGTCAGTTTGTTGGACTCGTTCTTGAAAATTCAAACGTTGAAAATATTCGAAAAAACCCAAAGGGGTACCCCTTTGGGTTTTTAACGGACTCGACGTACAGTTTTAGTAAAAAGGCTGTAACTCCCAACTGGAGGACTCGATTCGCAACATATTTGATGCATTGGATAGCTAACTCGACGAGCTACAAATATGTCTTCTGTAGCCATCCAAATTCTCAACCCAAAAGGGTGAAAAAATGTCACGAATCAAATTTTATGCGTAACGAGACATTTGGACGTATCGTCACAAACTGACTACAGGGTCTTCCTGGCAACGTGAGGCTAGTTTTTCATTATATATATTATTTGGATATTCCATTAAGTCAGTTTGTTGGACTCGTTCTTGAAAATTCAAACGTTGAAAATATTCGAAAAAACCCAAAGGGGTACCCCCTTTGGGTTTTAACGGGCTCGACGTACAGTTTTAGTAAAAAGGCTGAAACTCCCAACTGGAGCGCGCGATTTGCAACATATTTGATGCATTGGAAAGCTAACTCGACGTGCTACAAATATGTCTTCTGTAGCCATCCAAATATCTCAACCAAAAAGGGCTAAAAAATGTCACGAATCAAATTTTATGCGTAACGAGACATTTGGGCGTTTGTCACAAACTGACTACAGGGTCTTCCTGGCAACGTGAGGGTAGTTTTTCATTATATATATTATTTGGATATTCCATTAAGTCAGTTTGTTGGACTCGTTCTTGAAAATTCAAACGTTGAAAATATTCGAAAAAACCCAAAGGGGTACCCCTTTGGGTTTTTAACGGACTCGACGTACAGTTTTAGTAAAAAGGCTGTAACTCCCAACTGGAGGACTCGATTCGCAACATATTTGATGCATTGGAAAGTTAACTCGACGAGCTACAAATATGTCTTCTGTAGCCATCCAAATTCTCAACCCAAAAGGGTGAAAAAATGTCACGAATCAAATTTTATGCGTAACGAGACATTTGGGTGTATCGTCTCAAACTGAGTACAGGATCTTCCTGGCCACGTGAGTCTAGTTTTTCATTATATATATTATTTGGACATTCCATTAAGTCAGTTTGTTGGACTCGTTCTTGAAAATTCAAACGTTGAAAATATTCTAAAAAACCCAAAGGGGTACCCCTTTGGGTTTTTAACGGGCTCGACGTACGGTTTTAGTAAAAAGGCTGTAACTCCCAACTGAAGCGCCCGATTCGCAACATATTTGATGCATTGGAAAGCTAACTCGACGTGCTACAAATATGTCTTCTGTAGACATCCAAATATCTCAACCAAAAAGGGCTAAAAAATATTACGAATCAAATTTTATGCGTAACGAGACATTTGGTCGTATCGTCACAAACTGACTACAGGGTCTTCCTGGCCACGTGAGTCTAGTATTTCATCATATATATTATTTGGACATTCCATTAAGTCAGTTTGTTGGACTTGTTCTTGAAAATTCAAACGTTGAAAATATTCGAAAAAACCCAAAGGGGTACCCCTTTGGGTTTTTAACGGGCTCGACGTACAGTTTTAGTAAAAAGGCTGTAACTCCCAACTGGAGCGCCCGATTCGCAACATATTTGATGCATTGGAAAGCTAACTCGACGAGCTACAAATATGTCTTCTGTAGCCATCCAAATTCTCAACCCAAAAGGGTGAAAAAATGTCACGAATCAAATTTTATGCGTAACGAGACATTTGGGCGTATCGTCTCAAACTGAGTACAGGATATTCCTGGCCACGTGAGTCTAGTTTTTCATCATATATATTATTTGGACATTCCATTAAGTCAGTTTGTTGGACTCGTTCTTGAAAATTCAAACGTTGAAAATATTCGAAAAAACCCAAAGGGGTACCCCTTTGGGTTTTAACGGGCTCGACGTACAGTTTTTGTAAAAAGGCTGAAACTCCCAACTGGAGCGCGCGATTTGCCACATATTTGATGCATTGGAAAGCTAACTCGACGTGCTACAAATATGTCTTCTGTAGCCATCCAAATTTCTCAACCGAAAAGGGCGAAAAAATATCACGAATCAAATATTATGCGTAACGAGACATTTGGTCGTATCGCCACAAACTGACTACAGGGTCTTCCTGGCCACGTGAGGGTAGTATTTCATCATATATATTATTTGGACATTCCATTAAGTCAGTTTGTTGGACTTGTTCTTGAAAATTCAAACGTTGAAAATATTCGAAAAAACCCAAAGGGGTACCCCTTTGGGTTTTTAACGGGCTCGACGTACGGTTTTAGTAAAAAGGCTGTAACTCCCAACTGGAGCGCCCGATTCGCAACATATTTGATGCATTGGAAAGCTAACTCGACAAGCTACAAATATGTCTTCTGTAGCCATCCAAATAATCAACCCAAAAGGGTGAAAAAATTTCACGAATCAAATTTTATGCGTAACGAGACATTTGGGCGTATCGTCTCAAACTAAGTACAGGATCTTCCTGGCCACGTGAGTCTAGTTTTTCATCATATATATTATTTGGACATTCCATTAAGTCAGTTTGTTGGACTCGTTCTTGAAAATTCAAACGTTGAAAATATTCGAAAAAACCCAAAGGGGTACCCCTTTGGGTTTTTAACGGGCTCGACGTACGGTTTTAGTAAAAAGGCTGTAACTCCCAACTGGAGCGCTCGATTCGCAACATATTTGATGCATTGGAAAGCTAACTCGACGAGCTACAAATATGTCTTTAGTAGCCATCCAAATTTCTCAACCGAAAAGGGCTAAAAAATGTCACGAATCAAATTTTATGAGTAACGAGTCATTTGGGCGTATCGTCACAAACTGACTACAGGGTCTTCCTGGCAACGTGAGGGTAGTTTTTCATTATATATATTATTTGGATATTCCATTAAGTCAGTTTGTTGGACTCGTTCTTGAAAATTGAAATGTTGAAAATATTCGAAAAAACCCAAAGGGGTACCCCTTTGGGTTTTTAACGGACTCGACGTACAGTTTTAGTAAAAAGGCTGTAACTCCCAACTGGAGGACTCGATTCGCAACATATTTGATGCATTGGAAAGCTAACTCGACGAGCTACAAATATGTCTTCTGTAGCCATCCAAATTCTCAACCCAAAAGGGTGAAAAAATGTCACGAATCAAATTTTATACGTAACGAGACATTTGGGCTTATCGTCACAAACTGACTACAGGATCTTCCTGGCCACGTGAGTCTAGTTTTTCATCATATATATTATTTGGTCATTCCATTAAGTCAGTTTGTTGGACTCGTTCTTAAAAATTCAAACGTTGAAAATATTCGAAAAAACCCAAAGGGGTACCACTTTGGGTTTTTAACGGGCTCGATGTACGGTTTTAGTAAAAAGGTTGTAACTCCCAACTGGAGCGCCCGATTCGCAACATATTTGATGCATTGGAAAGCTAACTCGACGAGCTACAAATATGTCTTCTGTAGCAATCCAAATTCTCAACCCAAAAGGGTGAAAAAATGTCACGAATCAAATTTTATGCGTAACGAGACATTTGGGCGTATCGTCTCAAACTGAGTACAGGATCTTCCTGGCCACGTGAGTCTAGTTTTTTATTATATATATTATTTGGTCATTCCATTAAGTCAGTTTGTTGGACTCGTTCTTGAAAATTCAAACGTTGAAAATATTCTAAAAAACCCAAAGGGGTACCCCTTTGGGTTTTTAACGGGCTCGACGTACGGTTTTAGTAAAAAGGCTGTAACTCCCAACTTGAGCACTTGATTCGCAACATATTTGATGCATTGGAAAGCTAACTCGACGAGCTACAAATATGTCTTTAGTAGCCATCCAAATTTCTCAACCGAAAAGGGCTAAAAAATGTCACGAATCAAATTTTATGCGTAACGAGACATTTGGGCGTATCGTCACAAACTGACTACAGGGTCTTCCTGGCAACGTGAGGCTAGTTTTTCATTATATATATTATTTGGATATTCCATTAAGTCAGTTTGTTGGACTCGTTCTTGAAAATTCAAACGTTGAAAATATTCGAAAAAACCCAAAGGGGTACCCCTTTGGGTTTTAACGGGCTCGACGTACAGTTTTAGTAAAAAGGCTGAAACTCCCAATTGGAGCGCGCTATTTGCAACATATTTGATGCATTGGAAAGCTAACTCGACGTGCTACAAATATGTCTTCTGTAGCCATCCAAATTTCTCAACCGAAAAGGGCGAAAAAATATCACGAATCAAATATTATGCGTAACGAGACATTTGGTCGTATCGTCACAAACTGACTACAGGGTCTTCCTGGCCGCGTGAGGCTAGTATTTCATCATATATATTATTTGGACATTCCATTAAGTCAGTTTGTTGGACTTGTTCTTGAAAATTCAAACGTTGAAAATATTCGAAAAAACCCAAAGGGGTACCCCTTTGGGTTTTTAACGGGCTCGACGTATAGTTTTAGTAAAAAGGCTGTAACTCCCAACTGGAGCGCCCGATTCGAAAACATATTTGATGCATTGGAAAGCTAACTCGACGAGCTACAAATATGTCTTCTGTAGCCATCCAAATTCTCAACCCAAAAGGGTGAAAAAATGTCACGAATCAAATTTTATGCGTAACGAGACATTTGGGCGTATCGTCTCAAACTGAGTACAGGATCTTCCTGGCCACGTGAGTCTAGTTTTTCATTATATATATTATTTGGACATTCCATTAAGTCAGTTTGTCGGACTCGTTCTTGAAAATTCAAACGTTGAAAATATTCTAAAAAACCCAAAGGGGTACCCCTTTGGGTTTTTAACGGGCTCGACGTACGGTTTTAGTAAAAAGGCTGTAACTCCCAACTGGAGCGCTTGATTCACAACATATTTGATGCATTGGAAAGCTAACTCGACGAGCTACAAATATGTCTTTAGTAGCCATCCAAATTTCTCAACCGAAAAGAGCTAAAAAATGTCACGAATCAAATTTTATGCGTAACGAGACATTTGGTCGTATCGTCACAAACTGACTACAGGGTCTTACTGGCCACGTGAGGCTAGTATTTCATCATATATATTATTTGGACATTCCATTAAGTCAGTTTGTTGGACTTGTTCTTGAAAATTCAAACGTTGAAAATATTCGAAAAAACCCAAAGGGGTACCCCTTTGGGTTTTCAACAAGCTCGACGTACAGTTTTAGTAAAAAGGCTGTAACTCCCAACTGGAGCGCCCGATTCGCAACATATTTCATGAATTGGAAAGCTAACTCGACGAGCTACAAATATGACTTCTGCAGCCATCCAAATTTCTCAACCCAAAAGGGTGAAAAAATGTCACGAATCAAATTTTATGCGTAACGAGACATTTGGGCGTATCGTCTCAAACTGAGTACAGGGTCTTCCTGGCCACGTGAGTTTAGTTTTTCGTCATATATATTATTTGGACATTCCATTAAGTCAGTTTTTTGGACTCGTTCTTGAAAATTCAAACGTTGAAAATATTCGAAAAAACCCAAAGGGGTACCCCTTTAGGTTTTTAATGGGCTCGACATACGGTTTTAGTAAAAAGGCTGTAACTCCCAACTGGAGTGCTCGATTCGCAACATATTTGATGCATTGGAAAGCTAACTCGACAAGATACAAATATGTCTTTAGTAGTCATCCAAATTTCTCAATCGAGAAGGGCTAAAAAATGTCACGAATCAAATTTTATGCGTAACGAGACATTTGGGCGTATCGTCACAAACTGACTACAGGGTCTTCCTGGCAACGTGAGGCTAGTTTTTCATTATATATATTATTTGGATATTCCATTAAGTCAGTTTGTTGGACTCGTTCTTGAAAATTCAAACGTTGAAAATATTCGAAAAAACCCAAAGGGGTACCCCTTTGGGTTTTTAACGGGCTCGACGTACAGTTTTAGTAAAAAGGCTGTAACTCCCAACTGAAGCGCGCGATTTGCAACATATTTGATGCATTGGAAAGCTAACTCGACGAGCTACAAATATGTCTTCTGTAGCCATCCAAATTCTCAACCCAAAAGGGTGAAAAAATGTCACGAATCAAATTTTATGCGTAACGAGACATTTGGGCGTATCGTCTCAAACTGAGTACAGGATCTTCCTGGCCACGTGAGTCTAGTTTTTCATTATATATATTCTTTGGACATTCCATTAAGTCAGTTTGTTGCACTCGTTCTTGAAAATTAAAACGTTGAAAATATTCTAAAAAACGCAAAGGGGTACCCCTTTGGGTTTTTAACGGGCTCGACGTACGGTTGTAGTAAAAAGGCTGTAACTCCCAACTGGAGCGCTTGATTCGCAACATATTTGATGCATTGGAAAGCTAACTCGACGAGCTACAAATATGTCTTGAGTAGCCATCCAAATTTCTCAACCGAAAAGGGCTAAAAAATGTCACGAATCAAATTTTATGCGTAACGAGACATTTGGTCGTATCGTCACAAACTGACTACAGGGTCTTACTGGCCACGTGAGGCTAGTATTTCATCATATATATTATTTGGACATTCCATTAAGTCAGTTTGTTGGACTTGTTCTTGAAAATTCAAACGTTGAAAATATTCGAAAAAACCCAAAGGGGTACCCCTTTGGGTTTTCAACAAGCTCGACGTACAGTTTTAGTAAAAAGGCTGTAACTCCCAACTGGAGCGCCCGATTCGCAACATATTTGATGTATTGGAAAGCTAACTGGACGAGCTACAAATATGTCTTCTGTAGCCATCCAAATTTCTCAACCCAAAAGGGTGAAAAAATGTCACGAATCAAATTTTATGCGTAACGAGACATTTGGGCGTATCGTCTCAAACTGAGTACAGGGTCTTCTTGGCCACGTGAGTTTAGTTTTTCGTCATATATATTATTTGGACATTCCAGTAAGTCAGTTTTTTGGACTCGTTCTTGAAAATTCAAACGTTGAAAAATTCGAAAAAACCCAAAGGGGTACCCCTTTAGGTTTTTAACGGGCTCGACGTACGGTTCTAGTAAAAAGGCTGTAACTCCCAACTGGAGTGCTCGATTCGCAACATATTTGATGCATTGGAAAGCTAACTCGACAAGATACAAATATGTCTTTAGTAGTCATCCAAATTTCTCAACCGAAAAGGGCTAAAAAATGACACGAATCAAATTTTATGCGTAACGAGACATTTGGGCGTATCGTCACAAACTGACTACAGGGTCTTCCTGGCAACGTGAGGCTAGTTTTTCATTATATATATTATTTGGATATTCCATTAAGTCAGTTTGTTGGACTCGTTCTTGAAAATTCAAACGTTGAAAATATTCGAAAAAACCCAAAGGGGTACCCCTTTGGGTTTTTTACGGGCTCGAAGTACAGTTTTAGTAAAAAGGCTGAAACTCCCCACTGGAGCGCGCGATTTGCAACATATTTGATGCATTGGAAAGCTAACTCGACGAGCTACAAATATGTCTTCTGTAGCCATCCAAATTCTCAACCCAAAAGGGTGAAAAAATGTCACGAATCAAATTTTATGCGTAACGAGACATTTGGGCGTATCGTCTCAAACTGAGTACAGGATCTTCCTGGCCACGTGAGTCTAGTTTTTCATTATATATATTCTTTGGACATTCCATTAAGTCAGTTTGTTGCACTCGTTCTTGAAAATTCAAACGTTGAAAATATTCTAAAAAACCCAAAGGGGTACCCCTTTGGGTTTTTAACGGGCTCGACGTACGGTTTTAGTAAAAAGGCTGTAACTCCCAACTGGAGCGCTTGATTCGCAACATATTTGATGCATTGGAAAGCTAACTCGACGAGCTACAAATATGTCTTGAGTAGCCATCCAAATTTCTCAACCGAAAAGGGCTAAAAAATGTCACGAATCAAATTTTATGCGTAACGAGACATTTGGTCGTATCGTCACAAACTGACTACAGGGTCTTACTGGCCACGTGAGGCTAGTATTTCATCATATATATTATTTGGACATTCCATTAAGTCAGTTTGTTGGACTTGTTCTTGAAAATTCAAACGTTGAAAATATTCGAAAAAACCCAAAGGGGTACCCCTTTGGGTTTTCAACAAGCTCGACGTACAGTTTTAGTAAAAAGGCTGTAACTCCCAACTGGAGCGCCCGATTCGCAACATATTTGATGTATTGGAAAGCTAACTGGACGAGCTACAAATATGTCTTCTGTAGTCATCCAAATTTCTCAACCCAAAAGGGTGAAAAAATGTCACGAATCAAATTTTATGCGTAACGAGACATTTGGGTGTATCGTCTCAAACTGAGTACAGGGTCTTCTTGGCCACGTGAGTTTAGTTTTTCGTCATATATATTATTTGGACATTCCAGTAAGTCAGTTTTTTGGACTCGTTCTTGAAAATTCAAACGTTGAAAAATTCGAAAAAACCCAAAGGGGTACCCCTTTAGGTTTTTAACGGGCTCGACGTACGGTTCTAGTAAAAAGGCTGTAACTCCCAACTGGAGTGCTCGATTCGCAACATATTTGATGCATTGGAAAGCTAACTCGACAAGATACAAATATGTCTTTAGTAGCCATCCAAATTTCTCAACCGAAAAGGGCTAAAAAATGTCACGAATCAAATTTTATGCGTAAAGAGACATTTGGGCGTATCGTCACAAACTGACTACAGGGTCTTCCTGGCAACGTGAGGCTAGTTTTTCATTATATATATTATTTGGATATTCCATTAAGTCAGTTTGTTGGACTCGTTCTTGAAAATTCAAACGTTGAAAATATTCGAAAAAACCCAAAGGGGGTACCCATTTGGGTTTTTAACGGGCTCGAAGTACAGTTTTAGTAAAAAGGTTGAAACTCCCAACTGGAGCGCGCGATTTGCAACATATTTGATGCATTGGAAAGCTAACTCGACGAGCTACAAATATGTCTTCTGTAGCCATCCAAATTTCTCAACCGAAAAGGGCGAAAATATATCACGAATCAAATTTTATGCGTAACGAGACATTTGTTCGTATCATCACAAACTGACTACAGGGTCTTCCTGGCCACGTGAGGCTAGTATTTCATCATATATATTATTTGGACATTCCATTAAGTCAGTTTATTGGACTTGTTCTTGAAAATTCAAACGTTGAAAATATTCGAAAAAACCCAAAGGGGTACCCCTTTGGGTTTTCAACGGGCTCGACGTACGGTTTTAGTAAAAAGGCTGTAACTCCCAACTGGAGTGCTCGATTCGCAACATATTTGATGCATTGGAAAGCTAACTCGACAAGCTACAAATATGTCTTTAGTAGCTATCAAAATTTCTCAACCGAAAAGGGCTAAAAAATGTCACGAATCAAATTTTATGCGTAACGAGACATTTGTGCGTATCGTCACAAACTGACTACAGGGTCTTCCTGGTAACGTGAGGCTAGTTTTTCATTATATATATTATTTGGATATTCCATTAAGTCAGTTTTTTGGACTCGTTCTTGAAAACTCAAACATTGAAAATATTCGAAAAAACCCAAAGGGGTACCCCTTTGGGTTTTAACGGGCTCGACGTTCGGTTTTAGTAAAAAGGCTGTAACTCCCAACTGGAGCGCTCGATTCGCAACATATTTGATGCATTGGAAAGCTAACTTGATGAGCTACAAATGTCTTTAGTAGCCATCAAAATTTCTCAACCGAAAAGGGCGAAAAGTGTCACGAATCAAATTTTATGCGTAACGAGACATTTTGGCGTATCGTCACAAACTGACTACATGGTCTTCCTGGCAACGTGAGGGTAGTTTTTCATTATATATATTATTTGGATATTCCATTAAGTCAGTTTGTTGGACTCGTTCTTGAAAATTCAAACATTGAAAATATTCGAAAAAACCCAAAGGGGTACCCCTTTGGGTTTTTAATGGGCTCGACGTACAGTTTTAGTAAAAAGGCTGAAACTCCCAACTGCAGCGCGCGATTCGCAACATATTTGATGCATTGGAAAGCTAACTCGACGAGCTACAAATTTGTCTTCTGTAGCCATCCAAATTCTCAACCCAAAAGGGTTAAAAAATGTCACGAATCAAATTTTATGCGTAACGAGACATTTGGGCGTATCGTCTCAAACTGAATACAGGATCTTCCTGGCCACGTGAGTCTAGTTTTTCATTATATATATTATTTGGACATTCCATTTGTCACGCCCCAAAATCTTTCGTTAAAAATATCAGAGTTTTACCCGGGCGTGAAGATAGAAAAGCAAGGGACGCATAACACATACAGAAAGAGTTAAGCAAGGGACAACAGAAGAAAGAGATAAGGGACGATAATAAACCATCTCACAACAACCTTCGGCCTCGGCCGATATCATTCGGTCTCTCACCGATAATATACATCATATACAGCGGAAGCTAAACATCAGGATCTCCCATCCTCACCAGAACCCAAAGGTATATACAGATCATAAACTGTTTGAAAACGTGTTCGGAAATGTTTTAACTAGACCACTTATCAGAAAAACCAACAGCTAGCACTATCTCCCTCCGTCTAGGGTTCACCAGCTTCCTCATCTCCTGTAGTGTGAGTACAGATTAAGGGGTGAGTGCGTTGAATACACTCAGTGGGGATAACATCCACCTCATAAGACTCTTGACAGAATTTAAATACCGAAAAACTAACTTACAGTCACGTTGTCACAGCACAGATATATGCAAAGCAGATATTAGAAATTGCAAGGGACGTATAGGTGCGGGATTCCCCCGTCTTACCCTATATAACGGTATCTCACCGTTAGTGCATTTCAAGAGGCTCACGACACCTCCACAGAGTAGTAGAAAATAGCAGGGGACGAACAGAATGCATGATCGGAGGACCTCGGTCCTTTCACAGATATAATATGGCACAGCAAGTATAAACACAGCACTTAGATTCCCAATCATATTTCGCAAATAGGGAAGGCTGTAAACAGATCCAGAGTTAGAAATTACCCCCACCTCGTATAGTGGTTACCGCGTGAGTAGCTAGGACAGAATGTCTGACAACTCAACACCTCAAGCTTAGTCCACAAAAGCCTACAAATTTACGGTGTTTCTTAGGTCTTAAATACAGTATAATTAAAGCTGTAAAAGGTTCCGGCGGAAGAACGCTCGTTAAAGACACGACGGATCGAAAATACGGCGTAACGTGCTCCGGGGCTCGCGGGTACCCGGCGTCGGGCGAAAGCCAACCCGACAGCTCGCGCATCACCCGGCAGCTGCCGAGTTTCCTCAGCCACCCGGTCCCCGTCGCCCGCGCACGCTGGATCCCCGGCGCTCGCACCCGCGCGCACTCGGCACCCGGCGCACACCCGGCACCCGGCGCACACCCGGCACCCGGCACCCGGCGCACACCCGGCACCCGGCGCGCACCCGACGCGCACCCGACGCACATCCCGGCGCGCACCCGACGCCCGACCCGACGCACAACCCGGCGCGCACCCGACACCTGACCCGGCGCGCACCCGACGCCCGACCCGACGCACATCCCGGCGCACACCCGACGCCCGACCCGACGCACAACCCGGCGCGCACCCGACGCCCGACCCGACGCACGACCCGGCGCGCACCCGACGCACATCCCGGCGCGCACCCGACGCCCGACCCGACGCACAACCCGGCGCGCACCCGTCACCCGACACACCACCACCAGCACCACTGCTGGCCGGCGGCGGCGGCGACGGCGACGGCGGCGGCGGCGGCGACGGCGACGGCGGCGGCGACGGCGACGGCGGCGGCGGCGGCGCTCCGGCGGCACTCCGGCGGCGGTGCTCCGGCGACACTCCGGCGGCGGTGGAAAATAAAAACGTAAAGGAAAAGAAAAGAAAGAGAACTTACGTGTTCGCGTCGCGAGCGTCGCTCGGGTCGTCGGCTTTGAAAACGTATAAGTTTTGAAAGTTATGAGCCCTTATTTATAGATTTTGGAATTTACCTTTTTACCGTTGAAAAGTTACTATTTACCAAAAATATCTTAATTTACCTTTCATTAAAATATTATTTTTATTTTTACCTTTTATCAAAATTTTACCCTTTCCTTCGTTAGTTGAACTACGGGTCTCCGATTAACCGCTAGTTTGTTTCTGTTTTCTCGTATTTCCGATACGAATCTCTTGGTAAAATCATATTCTAGGTTCCATGTCACGAAAAATATATCCATCTAGATCTAAAACTGGCGTTAGCCAAGTATCTGAAACGCATGTACTAAATTAAACAGTCAAAACATACGCACATAATTATTAAGTCGGGGTTCAAATACTTAATTATTCAATTATGCTCATTTTGATCCGGGGTGCTACATCCCTTACCCCTTAAAATAATTTCGTCCTCGAAATTGAGCACATACTTAGAAAGACAAACAAACGTATACCTAGGATTGGTATGTCGGGGTACTTCCTCAAAATCTCGTCCTCCAACTCCCAGGTTGCCTCTTTCCTTCCGTGGCGGCTCCACTGGACCTTCACTATAGCCATCTCTCGGTTCCTAAGTTGTCGTTTCTTTCTGTCTAAGATGGCTATCGGGACTTCCTCATATGTCAGATCTTTCTCCAGTTCGATGCTTTCTCGATTGATTATATGATTTGGATCAAAAATATATTTCCGTAGCATAGACACATGGAAGACATTGTGCACCCCAACGAAGTCCGGTGGTAGAGCTAGTCGGTACGCGACCTCCCCAACTTGATCCAAGATTTCGAATGGTCCCACGTACCTTGGTTTCAGTTTTCCCTTCTTTCCAAAACGGTGAACTCCTTTAGTGGGAGACACTTTGAGGAAAACTTTGTCCCCAACTTCAAACCTCAGTTCTCTTCGTCTCTTATCTGCATACGATTTTTTGTCGATCTTGGGCCACTTGTATTCGGTCTCGAATCTTCTTTATTACTTCTACTGTTTGTTCCACCAATTCGGGTCCTAGAATTTTCTTTTCGCCAACTTCGTCCCAGCATATTGGTGATCAACACTTCCTTCCGTAGAGGGCCTCATAAGGTGCCATACCAATGGTTGATTGATAGCTATTGTTGTAGGCGAACTCTACTAAACACAGATGATCTTCCCAGTTTCCGGGAAAATCTAGAACACAGGCCCGCAACATATCCTCTAAGATCTGTATGGTTCTTTCCGATTGTCCGTCAGTTTGTGGGTGAAAAGCTGTACTAAAAGACAGCTTGGTTCCTAACTCCTTCTGCAGACTCTGCCAGAATCGGGAAGTGAACCGTGGATCCCTGTCAGATGTGATAGAAACCGGTACACCGTGTAGTCGGACTATCTCTTCCAGGTATATCCGTGCCAATCTGTCTAGTCCAAAAGTCATCTTGATCGGCAAGAAATGGGTGGATTTCGTCAATCTGTCCACGATCACCCACACGGCGTGGTTTCCTCGTCTGGTTGTCGGTAGACCAACCACAAAGTCCATGGTTATATGTTCCCATTTCCACTCCGGTATCTCTAATGGAGTTAGCATCCCAGCTGGTCGTTGATGTTCTGCTTTCACTTGTTGGCAGATGAGACACTTCTTGACGAACAATCCTATACCTCGCTTCATGTTTCTCCACCAGAAATTCGCCCTCAAGTCTCGGTACATCTTTGTACCTCCTGGGTGTGCAGCTATAGGTGTGCAATGCGCTTCTTTGAGTATTTCCTCTTTTAATTCCTCGTTCTTAGGCACGCACAGCCTTCCTCTGAAGATTAGAGCTCCATCCGTAGTTAAAGAAAAGTCTTCAGCTCCTCCCTTATCCATCAGAGCTTTCATCTTCTTTAGAAACTTATCCTTCTTCTGAGCCTCCACAATTCGGTCCCGCAGCGTGGGTGTTACAAATAACGCTGCCATTCGGGATTCAATACTGATCGGTGGCGAGAGTATCTCCAAATTAAGTTTCGACATCTCCTCGACTAGTTGGAGTTGATTGGTGATCATCGATGACACTACTCCTTTCCCTTTCCTGCTAAGGGCGTCAGCCACCACATTCGCCTTTCCGGGACGATAGTGGATCGTGATATCATAATCTTTCACCAACTCTAGCCATCTCCTTTGTCTCATGTTGAGCTCCTTCTGTTCGAAGAAGTACTTCAAGCTTTTGTGGTCAGTGTAGATTGCACACTTCACGCCATAGAGATAATGTCTCCAGATCTTTAGGGCGTGTACCACTGCTGCTAGTTCTAGGTCATGAGTCGGATAAATCTGTTCGTGGATCTTCAGCTGGCGTGATGCATATGCCACCACTTTTCTTTCCTGCATCAATACACACCCCAAACCTTCTTTGGACGCATCGCTGTAGATTACGAATTCCTTGGACATATCTGGAACTACTAAGACTGGTGCTTCTGTCAGTCTTTTCTTTAGTTCCTGGAAACTTCGCTCGCACCGCTCATTCCACTGAAACCTCACATCTTTTCTGGTCAAGCGTGTCATCGGAGTGGCGATCCTCGAGAACCCTTCTATAAGTCTTCGATAATATCCAGCTAGGCCGATGAAACTTCGAACCTCCTTTACATTCGTTGGAGTCTCCCAATTGCTAATAGTTGCCACTTTTTCAGGATCCACCTCAACCCCTTCCGCAGAAACAATGTGGCCCAGAAAGCCAATTTTGTCCATCCAGAATTCGCACTTCTTAAATTTAGCATAAAGTTTTTCTTTCCTTAGTACTTCCAGTGCGATTCTAAGATGTTGTTCATGGTGCGCTCTATCGCACGAATAGATGAGAATATCATCAATGAACACTATGACAAAAAGGTCAAGATAAGGATGGAAGATGCGATTCATTAAATCCATGAAGACAGCCGGAGCATTACTCAACCCGAATGGCATTACTACAAACTCGTAGTGGCCATATCTCGTTCTGAATGCTGTCTTGGATATATCAGCATCTTTGACTTTCATCTGGTGATATCCCGATCTTAAGTCAATTTTCGAGAACACACTAGCACCTCTTAATTGATCGAAGAGATCTTCAATCCGAGGCAGTGGATACTTGTTCTTTCTTGTTTTCTTGTTCAGCTCTCGGTAGTCAATACACATCCGGAGGCTACCATCCTTCTTCTTCACGAACAGTACCGGTGCTCCCCAGGGCGACACACTCGGTCCGATGAAGCCCTTATCTAACAGCTCCTGAAGCTGAACCTTCAATTCCTGCAATTCTTTCGGCGCCATCCGATAAGGAGCCTTTGACACTGGCGCTGATCCAGGGATGAGATCTATCTCGAAGGTTATCTCCTTTTCACGGCACTTGATTACCGCGTGGTTGGACTCTAGCCAGTCCATTCCCAAAATCACATCGAAATCTTTCATCTCCAGAGCGTGGAGATCTGCTTGAAGCGTCCTATCCTCGAAGGCAATCTTAAGACCACAGTATAAGTGTTTTGTCTTTACCGTCTTCCTCGAGGGGATACTAACTTCTAAAGTTTCAGCGACTATCCTACCGTCAACATGCTTCAACAGATCCATCGTCATATCAGCACTATAGATAAAGAAATTAAACAAGAAATGCGAGGAGAGAAGAAAACGTAGATTCCATCGATTAGCAAAAGTCGAACTGGTATCTTGTATGCATGAGCAAAAGATGGGCCGCTCGTACATTATACAAAAGGTTTACGGGCGCTACTCCAAAGTACGAGCTACTATCTAACTATTACATATATAAACTAAAAGTCCATCATCCTTAGTCTATCTCTTGGTAGTCTCTGAGCTAGGGAGGGCGGGCGAATGTTCGTGCCTGGCCTGCTTCTGACCTTGGCCTTTGTGTTGCAGCTGTTGAGCTTTTGAACCTTTGACAATTAGCCATAATATGTCCCGGTTCTCCACACCGGTAGCAATTTCGTGTATCTAGCGGTGAGTTTCGAGACCTCGGACAGTTAGTTGAGATGTGTCCTGGCTCTCTACATCTGTAGCATCTCCGAATTCCCCCTGACCTTGGTCTTAATGTTGAAGCTGATGGATTTCTAAATTTCAAACAGTCTCTCACAACATGTCCAGGTTTTCCGCACCTGAAACATGAGTTCCCTAACTTGGGTGTAGAAAGAAGCGGAGCATTACTAGTCCGTGGGACCTTGTGCTGATCGAAGTCTTGACTTAGACCGGTCAATTTCCTCTTTCCTATCACTATTTCCGCTTTCTTGGATGGAGTCATGTCTAAGTGGTGACGAGAAGCAATCTCTTTAGCTCTCTCAACCACTGCGGCATAAGGCATGTCACCCTGACTAGCCAGGACAGAGCTGATCTCCAAGTGAAGACCCTTTTCAAAGCATCTGACCCTTTTGGCATTCGTGTCTACCAGATGGGGCGCATACCTACTCAGTCGGTTAAATCTTTTCTCGTATTCTTCCACGGAAGCATTTCCCTGATGAATCTGTATAAACTCTGCTTCCTTTTGGTCACGGTATGACTGAGGTAGAAAATCTTGTCTAATCACTTCTTTAAAGACTCCCCAAGACATTGCACTCCTATGTTCGGGTGCCATAGTCCTTTCGTATAACTTCCACCAGTGGCTGGCTTCTCCAGTGAGTTGTAACACAGCACAGGAGATCTTCTGCTCTTCGGTGAATGCCAAAAGTCCAAAGAGTCGATCCAACGACTTTAGCCACTCGTCCGCTTTGATTGGTTCCCCTGTTCCATCGAAGGTCGGTGGATCAAAACGTCGGAACTGTACAAGGATTGGGCTCGCATCGTTTCCTAACAACGATGGAGATGCAGCTTGTGTGGTTTCGAAATACCGGGTCAAGCTTCTTAGTGCGGTCACCAAGTCTCCTCTCACGGCATCCATATCGTTCTAAAGACGTCATACGAAAATTAACTCTTATAATCTACCCCTCGCAACTCAACAATGTATATAACAGCAGACAATAACAAAAGATAACCAAACAACAGGTAACATAGCACCGACAACTTTATTCCATAGATCTTTTATAATCTCAATAAATTCTCCGTCATTCGTTTATAAACACCCCATGATCTCATTATGTAGGATAGCGTATATCCAGCCTGTATACGCCATTCACATGAATACATCATGAAACATGTCATCAACTTCCCCACATGGTCTTCATAGACCTCGAGTATTGACAGCGGTGCTACATATCGTAACCACGAACTGAGAAAACCCACTCATTGGTACACCCTGTTATAAACAAGGGCCCATGGTAGATTCAACTGTCTGTCACACGACATCAACTCCTGCGAACGGCCATACTCGCACACTAGCTCACGCTGCTGCAGTCAGCGGCTTTGTGGCGGTGACTCAGTGCAGTGTGTCGAATATAGTGACATCAAGAGGTTTTCAAAAGATCTTTTTATCGTGGAACAATATCAGTAACACCCTGTCAAACTTATACAGTTTATATCGTATCAACGAGAAATGCAAATAGATAAACACTTCATCAAACCTTAACAGTTGATATCTTGCAAACCAAAGGACACATAACAAGTAAACACTCTTATTCTGTAAGTCTTATGTTCAGGGAGAGTCACCTACAGAGGGAGACTAGTGCCTATCTTACACTTTTCTGAAAACCCGATCACATTTTGCAAACACACTTTCAAAATCACATTTTTCCCACTTTAAAGCTCGCTCTAAAAACCTTTTCGTCATTTCCAAATCACACTTTCCAAATCACGTTTTTCTCATTTTAAAACCAGTTCGAGCAAGTTCTCATCATTAGAACCGCTCTGATACCACCTGTCACGCCCCAAAATCTTTCGTTAAAAATATCAGAGTTTTACCCGGGCGTGAAGATAGAAAAGCAAGGGACGCATAACACATACAGAAAGAGTTAAGCAAGGGACAACAGAAGAAAGAGATAAGGGACGATAATAAACCATCTCACAACAACCTTCGGCCTCGGCCGATATCATTCGGTCTCTCACCGATAATATACATCATATACAGCGGAAGCTAAACATCAGGATCTCCCATCCTCACCAGAACCCAAAGGTATATACAGATCATAAACTGTTTGAAAACGTGTTCGGAAATGTTTTAACTAGACCACTTATCAGAAAAACCAACAGCTAGCACTATCTCCCTCCGTCTAGGGTTCACCAGCTTCCTCATCTCCTGTAGTGTGAGTACAGATTAAGGGGTGAGTGCGTTGAATACACTCAGTGGGGATAACATCCACCTCATAAGACTCTTGACAGAATTTAAATACCGAAAAACTAACTTACAGTCACGTTGTCACAGCACAGATATATGCAAAGCAGATATTAGAAATTGCAAGGGACGTATAGGTGCGGGATTCCCCCGTCTTACCCTATATAACGGTATCTCACCGTTAGTGCATTTCAAGAGGCTCACGACACCTCCACAGAGTAGTAGAAAATAGCAGGGGACGAACAGAATGCATGATCGGAGGACCTCGGTCCTTTCACAGATATAATATGGCACAGCAAGTATAAACACAGCACTTAGATTCCCAATCATATTTCGCAAATAGGGAAGGCTGTAAACAGATCCAGAGTTAGAAATTACCCCCACCTCGTATAGTGGTTACCGCGTGAGTAGCTAGGACAGAATGTCTGACAACTCAACACCTCAAGCTTAGTCCACAAAAGCCTACAAATTTACGGTGTTTCTTAGGTCTTAAATACAGTATAATTAAAGCTGTAAAAGGTTCCGGCGGAAGAACGCTCGTTAAAGACACGACGGATCGAAAATACGGCGTAACGTGCTCCGGGGCTCGCGGGTACCCGGCGTCGGGCGAAAGCCAACCCGACAGCTCGCGCATCACCCGGCAGCTGCCGAGTTTCCTCAGCCACCCGGTCCCCGTCGCCCGCGCACGCTGGATCCCCGGCGCTCGCACCCGCGCGCACTCGGCACCCGGCGCACACCCGGCACCCGGCGCACACCCGGCACCCGGCGCACACCCGGCACCCGGCACCCGGCGCACACCCGGCACCCGGCGCTGACCCGACGCGCACCCGACGCACATCCCGGCGCGCACCCGACGCCCGACCCGACGCACAACCCGGCGCGCACCCGACACCTGACCCGGCGCGCACCCGACGCCCGACCCGACGCACATCCCGGCGCACACCCGACGCCCGACCCGACGCACAACCGGCGCGCACCCGACGCCCGACCCGACGCACGACCCGGCGCGCACCCGACGCACATCCCGGCGCGCACCCGACGCCCGACCCGACGCACAACCCGGCGCGCACCCGTCACCCGACACACCACCACCAGCACCACTGCTGGCCGGCGGCAGCGAGGGCGACGGCGGCGGCGGCGGCGCTCCGGCGGCACTCCGGCGGCGGTGCTCCGGCGGCACTCCGGCGGCGGTGGAAAATAAAAACGTAAAGGAAAAGAAAAGAAAGAGAACTTACGTGTTCGCGTCGCGAGCGTCGCTCGGGTCGTCGGCTTTGAAAACGTATAAGTTTTGAAAGTTATGAGCCCCTATTTATAGATTTTGGAATTTACCTTTTTACCGTTGAAAAGTTACTATTTACCAAAAATATCTTAATTTACCTTTCATTAAAATATTATTTTTATTTTTACCTTTTATCAAAATTTTACCCTTTCCTTCGTTAGTTGAACTACGGGTCTCCGATTAACCGCTAGTTTGTTTCTGTTTTCTCGTATTTCCGATACGAATCTCTTGGTAAAATCATATTCTAGGTTCCATGTCACGAAAAATATATCCATCTAGATCTAAAACTGGCGTTAGCCAAGTATCTGAAACGCATGTACTAAATTAAACAGTCAAAACATACGCACATAATTATTAAGTCGGGGTTCAAATACTTAATTATTCAATTATGCTCATTTTGATCCGGGGTGCTACACCATTAAGTCAGTTTGTTGGACTCGTTCTTGAAAATTCAAACGTTGAAAATATTCTAAAAAACCCAAAGGGGTTCCCCTTTGGGTTTTTAACGGGCTCGACGTACAGTTTTAGTAAAAAGGCTGAAACTCCCAACTAGAGCGCGCGATTTGCAACATATTTGATGTATTGGAATGCTAACTCGACGTTCTACAAATATGTCTTCTGTAGCCATCCAAATTTCTCCACCGAAAAGGGCGAAAAAATATCACGAATCAAATTTTATGCGTAACGAGACATTTGGTCGTATCGTCACAAACTGACTACAGGGTCTTACTGGCCACGTGAGGCTAGTATTTCATCATATATATTATTTGGACATTCCGTTAAGTCAGTTTGTTGGACTTGTTCTTGAAAATTCAAACGTTGAAAATATTCGAAAAAAACCAAAGGGGTACCCCTTTGGGTTTTCAACAAGCTCGACGTACAGTTTTAGTAAAAAGGCTGTAACTCCCAACTAGAGCGCCCGATTCGCAACATATTTGATGCATTGGAAAGCTAACTCGATGAGCTACAAATATGTCTTCTGTAGCCATCCAAATTCTCAACCCAAAATGGTGAAAAAATGTCACGAATCAAATTTTATGCGTAACGAGACATTTGGGCGTATCGTCTCAAACTGAATACAGGATCTTCCTGGCCACGTGAGTCTAGTTTTTCATTATATATATTATTTGGACATTCCATTAAGTCAGTTTGTTGGACTCGTTCTTGAAAATTCAAACGTTGAAAATATTCTAAAAAACCCAAAGGGGTACCCCTTTGGGTTTTTAACGGGCTCGACGTACAGTTTTAGTAAAAAGGCTGAAACTCCCAACTAGAGCGCGCGATTTGCAACATATTTGATGTATTGGAATGCTAACTCGACGTTCTACAAATATGTCTTCTGTAGCCATCCAAATTTCTCCACCGAAAAGGGCGAAAAAATATCACGAATCAAATTTTATGCGTAACGAGACATTTGGTCGTATCGTCACAAACTGACTACAGGGTCTTACTGGCCACGTGAGGCTAGTATTTCATCATATATATTATTTGGACATTCCATTAAGTCAGTTTGTTGGACTTGTTCTTGAAAATTCAAACGTTGAAAATATTCGAAAAAAACCAAAGGGGTACCCCTTTGGGTTTTCAACAAGCTCGACGTACAGTTTTAGTAAAAAGGCTGTAACTCCCAACTAGAGCGCCCGATTCGCAACATATTTGATGCATTGGAAAGCTAACTCGATGAGCTACAAATATGTCTTCTGTAGCCATCCAAATTCTCAACCCAAAATGGTGAAAAAATGTCACGAATCAAATTTTATGCGTAACGAGACATTTGGGCGTATCGTCTCAAACTGAATACAGGATCTTCCTGGCCACGTGAGTCTAGTTTTTCATTATATATATTATTTGGACATTCCATTAAGTCAGTTTGTTGGACTCGTTCTTGAAAATTCAAACGTTGAAAATATTCTAAAAAACCCAAAGGGGTACCCCTTTGGGTTTTTAACGGGCTCGACGTACAGTTTTAGTAAAAAGGCTGAAACTCCCAACTAGAGCGCGCGATTTGCAACATATTTGATGCATTGGAATGCTAACTCGACGTTGTACAAATATGTCTTCTGTAGCCATCCAAATTTCTCAACCGAAAAGGGCGAAAAAATATCACGAATCAAATTTTATGCGTAACGAGACATTTGGTCGTATCGTCACAAACTGACTACAGGGTCTTACTGGCCACGTGAGGCTAGTATTTCATCATATATATTATTTGGACATTCCATTAAGTCAGTTTGTTGGACTTGTTCTTGAAAATTCAAACGTTGAAAATATTCGAAAAAAACCAAAGGGGTACCCCTTTGGGTTTTCAACAAGCTCGACGTACAGTTTTAGTAAAAAGGCTGTAACTCCCAACTAGAGCGCCCGATTCGCAACATATTTGATGCATTGGAAAGCTAACTCGACGAGCTACAAATATGTCTTCTGTAGGCATCCAAATTCTCAACCCAAAAGGGTGAAAAAATGTCACGAATCAAATTTTATGCGTAACGAGACATTTGGGCGTATCGTCTCAAACTGAATACAGGATCTTCCTGGCCACGTGAGTCTAGTTTTTCATTATATATATTATTTGGACATTCCATTAAGTCAATTTGTTGGACTCGTTCTTGAAAATTCAAACGTTGAAAATATTCTAAAAAACCCAAAGGGGTACCCCTTTGGGTTTTTAACGGGCTCGACGTACAGTTTTAGTAAAAAGGCTGAAACTCCCAACTAGAGCGCGCGATTTGCAACATATTTGATGCATTGGAATGCTAACTCGACGTTGTACAAATATGTCTTCTGTAGCCATCCAAATTTCTCAACCGAAAAGGGCGAAAAAATATCACGAATCAAATTTTATGCGTAACGAGACATTTGGTCGTATCGTCACAAACTGACTACAGGGTCTTACTGGCCAAGTGAGGCTAGTATTTCATCATATATATTATTTGGACATTCCATTAAGTCAGTTTGTTGGACTTGTTCTTGAAAATTCAAACGTTGAAAATATTCGAAAAAAACCAAAGGGGTACCCCTTTGGGTTTTCAACAAGCTCGACGTACAGTTTTAGTAAAAAGGCTGTAACTCCCAACTAGAGCGCCCGATTCGCAACATATTTGATGCATTGGAAAGCTAACTCGACGAGCTACAAATATGTCTTCTGTAGGCATCCAAATTCTCAACCCAAAAGGGTGAAAAAATGTCACGAATCAAATTTTATGCGTAACGAGACATTTGGGCGTATCGTCTCAAACTGAATACAGGATCTTCCTGGCCACGTGAGTCTAGTTTTTCATTATATATATTATTTGGACATTCCATTAAGTCAATTTGTTGGACTCGTTCTTGAAAATTCAAACGTTGAAAATATTCTAAAAAACCCAAAGGGGTACCCCTTTGGGTTTTTAACGGGCTCGACGTACAGTTTTAGTAAAAAGGCTGAAACTCCCAACTAGAGCGCGCGATTTGCAACATATTTGATGCATTGGAATGCTAACTCGACGTTGTACAAATATGTCTTCTGTAGCCATCCAAATTTCTCAACCGAAAAGGGCGAAAAAATATCACGAATCAAATTTTATGCGTAACGAGACATTTGGTCGTATCGTCACAAACTGACTACAGGGTCTTACTGGCCACGTGAGGCTAGTATTTCATCATATATATTATTTGGACATTCCATTAAGTCAGTTTGTTGGACTTGTTCTTGAAAATTCAAACGTTGAAAATATTCGAAAAAAACCAAAGGGGTACCCCTTTGGGTTTTCAACAAGCTCGACGTACAGTTTTAGTAAAAAGGCTGTAACTCCCAACTAGAGCGCCCGATTCGCAACATATTTGATGCATTGGAAAGCTAACTCGACGAGCTACAAATATGTCTTCTGTAGGCATCCAAATTCTCAACCCAAAAGGGTGAAAAAATGTCACGAATCAAATTTTATGCGTAACGAGACATTTGGGCGTATCGTCTCAAACTGAATACAGGATCTTCCTGGCCACGTGAGTCTAGTTTTTCATTATATATATTATTTGGACATTCCATTAAGTCAATTTGTTGGACTCGTTCTTGAAAATTCAAACGTTGAAAATATTCTAAAAAACCCAAAGGGGTACCCCTTTGGGTTTTTAACGGGCTCGACGTACAGTTTTAGTAAAAAGGCTGAAACTCCCAACTAGAGCGCGCGATTTGCAACATATTTGATGCATTGGAATGCTAACTCGACGTTCTACAAATATGTCTTTAGTAGCCATCCAAATTTCTCAACCGAAAAGGGCTAAAAAATGTCACGAATCAAATTTTATGCGTAACGAGACATTTGGGCGTATCCTCACAAACTGACTACAGGGTCTTCCTGGCAACGTGAGGCTAGTTTTTCATTATATATATTATTTGGATATTCCATTAAGTCAGTTTGTTGGACTCGTTCTTGAAAATTCAAACGTTAAAATTATTCGAAAAAACCAAAAGGGCTCCCAACTGGAGCGCGCGATTTACAACATATTTGATGCATTGGAAAGCTAACTCGACGAGCTACAAATATGTCTTCTGTTGCCATCCAAATTCTCAACCCAAAAGGGTGGAAAAATGTCACGAATCAAATTTTATGCGCAACGAGACATTTGGGCGTATCGTCTCAAACTGAGTACAGGATCTTCCTGGCCACGTGAGTCTAGTTATTCATTATATATATTATTTGGACATTCCATTAAGTCAGTTTGTTGGACTCGTTCTTGAAAATTCAAACGTTGAAAATATTCTAAAAAACCCAAAGGGGTACCCCTTTGGGTTTTTAACGGGCTCGACGTACGGTTTTAGTAAAAAGGCTGTAACTCCCAACTGGAGCGCTTGATTCGCAACATATTTGATACATTGGAAAGCTAACTCGACGAGCTACAAATATGTCTTTAGTAGCCATCCAAATTTCTCAACCGAAAAGGGCTAAAAAATGTCACGAATCAAATTTTATGCGTAATGAGACATTTGGGCGTATCGTCACAAACTGACTACAGGGTCTTCCTGGCAACGTGAGGCTAGTTTTTCATTATATATATTATTTGGATATTCCATTAAGTTAGTTTGTTGGACTCGTTCTTGAAAATTCAAACGTTGAAAATATTCGAAAAAACCCAAAGGGGTACCCATTTGGGTTTTTAACGGGCTCGACGTACAGTTTTAGTAAAAAGGCTGAAACACCCAACTGGAGCGCGCGATTTGCAACATAATTGATGCATTGGAAAGCTAACTCGACGTTCTACAAATATGTCTTCTGTAGCCATCCAAATTTATCAACCGAAAAGGGCGAAAAAATATCACGAATCAAATTTTATGTGTAACGAGACATTTGGTCGTATCGTCACAAACTGACTACAGGGTCTTACTGGCCACGTGAGGCTAGTATTTCATCATATATATTATTTGGACATTCCATTAAGTCAGTTTGTTGGACTTGTTCTTGAAAATTCAAACGTTGAAAATATTCGAAAAAAACCAAAGGGGTACCCCTTTGGGTTTTCAACAAGCTCGACGTACAGTTTTAGTAAAAAGGCTGTAACTCCCAACTGGAGCGCCCGATTCGCAACATATTTGATGCATTGGAAAGTTAACTCGATGAGCTATAAATATGTCTTCTGTAGCCATCCAAATTCTCAACCCAAAAGGGTGAAAAAATGTCACGAATCAAATTTTATGCGTAACGAGACATTTGGGCGTATCGTCTCTAACTGAATACAGGATCTTCCTGGCCACGTGAGTCTAGTTTTTCATTATATATATTATTTGGACATTCCATTAAGTTAGTTTGTTGGACTCGTTCTTGAAAATTCAAACGTTGAAAATATTCTAAAAAACCCAAAGGGGTACCCCTTTGGGTTTTTAACGGGCTCGACGTACAGTTTTAGTAAAAAGGCTGAAACTCCCAACTAGAGCGCGCGATTTGCAACATATTTAATGCATTGGAATGCTAACTCGACGTTCTACAAATATGTCTTTAGTAGCCATCCAAATTTCTCAACCGAAAAGGGCTAAAAAATGTCACGAATCAAATTTTATGCGTAACGAGACATTTGGGCGTATCGTCACAAACTGACTACAGGGTCTTCCTGGCAACGTGAGGCTAGTTTTTCATTATATATATTATTTGGATATTCCATTAAGTCAGTTTGTTGGACTCGTTCTTGAAAATTCAAACGTTGAAATTATTCGAAAAAACCAAAAGGGCTCCCAACTGGAGCGCGCGATTTACAACATATTTGATGCATTGGAAAGCTAACTCGACGAGCTACAAATATGTCTTCTGTTGCCATCCAAATTCTCAACCCAAAAGGGTGAAAAAATGTCACGAATCAAATTTTATGCGCAACGAGACATTTGGGCGTATCGTCTCAAACTGAGTACAGGATCTTCCTGGCCACGTGAGTCTAGTTTTTCATTATATATATTATTTGGACATTCCATTAAGTCTGTTTGTTGGACTCGTTCTTGAAAATTCAAACGTTGAAAATATTCTAAAAAACCCAAAGGGGTACCCATTTGGGTTTTTAACGGGCTCGACGTACGGTTTTAGTAAAAAGGCTGAAACACCCAACTGGAGCGCGCGATTTGCAACATATTTGATGCATTGGAAAGCTAACTCGACGTTCTACAAATATGTCTTCTGTAGCCATCCAAATTTATCAACCGAAAAGGGCGAAAAAATATCACGAATCAAATTTTATGCGTAACGAGACATTTGGTCGTATCGTCACAAACTGACTACAGGGTCTTACTGGCCACGTGAGGCTAGTATTTCATCATATATATTATTTGGACATTCCATTAAGTCAGTTTGTTGGACTTGTTCTTGAAAATTCAAACGTTGAAAATATTCGAAAAAACCCAAAGGGGTACCCCTTTGGGTTTTCAACAAGCTCGACGTACTGTTTTAGTAAAAAGACTGTAACTCCCAACTGGAGCGCCCGATTCGCAACATATTTGATGCATTGGAAAGCTAACTCGACGAGCTACAAATATGTCTTCTGTAGCCATCCAAATTTCTCAACCCAAAAGGGTGAAAAAATGTCACGAATCAAATTTTATGCGTAACGAGACATTTGGTCGTATCGTCACAAACTGACTACAGGGTCTTACTGGCCACGTGAGGCTAGTATTTCATCATATATATTATTTGGACATTCCATTAAGTCAGTTTGTTGGACTCGTTCTTGAAAATTCAAACGTTGAAAATATTCGAAAAAACCCAAAGGGGTACCCCTTTAGGTTTTTAACGGGCTCGACGTACGGTTTTAGTAAAAAGGCTGTAACTCCCAACTGGAGCGCTCGATTCGCAACATATTTGATTCATTGGAAAGCTAACTCGACAAGATACAAATATGTCTTTAGTAGCCATCCAAATTTCTCAACCGAAAAGGGCTAAAAAATGTCACGAATCAAATTTTATGCGTAACGAGACATTTTGCGTATCGTCACAAACTGACTACAGGGTCTTCCTGGTAACGTGAGGCTAGTTTTTCATTATATATATTATTTGGATATTCCATTAAGTCAGTTTGTTGGACTCGTTCTTGTAAATTCAAACGTTGAAAATATTCGAAAAAACCCAAAGGGGTACCCCATTGGGTTTTTAACGGGCTCGACGTACGGTTTTAGTAAAAAGTCTGTAACTCCCAACTGCAGCGCGCGATTCGCAACATATTTGATGCATTGGAAAGCTAACTCGACGAGCTACAAATATGTCTTCTGTAGCCATCCAAATTTCTCAACCCAAAAGGGTGAAAAAATGTCACGAATCAAATTTTATGCGTAACGAGACATTTGGGCGTATCGTCTCAAACTGAGTACAGGGTCTTCCTGGCCACGTGAGTTTAGTTTTTCGTCATATATATTATTTGGAGATTCCATTAAGTTAGTTTGTTGGACTCGTTCTTGAAAATTCAAACGTTGAAAATATTCGAAAAAACCCAAAGGGGTACCCCTTTTGGTTTTTAACGGGCTCGACGTACGGTCATAGTAAAAAGGCTGTAACTCCCAACTGGAGCGCTCGATTCGCAACATATTTGATTCATTGGAAAGCTAACTCGACAAGATACAAATATATCTTTAGTAGCCATCCAAATTTCTCAACCGAAAAGGGCTAAAAAATGTCACGAATCAAATTTTATGCGTAACGAGACATTTGGGCGTATCGTCACAAACTGACTACAGGGTCTTCCTGGCAACGTGAGGCTAGTTTTTCATTATATATATTATTTGGATATTCCATTAAGTCAGTTTGTTGGACTCGTTCGTGAAAATTCAAACGTTGAAAATATTCGAAAAAACCCAAAGGGGTACCCCTTTGGGTTTTTAACGGGCTCGACGTACAGTTTTAGTAAAAAGGCTGAAACTCCCAACTGGAGCGCGCGATTTGCAACATATTTGATGCATTGGAAAGCTAACTCGACGAGCTACAAATATGTCTTCTGTAGCCATCCAAATTTCTCAACCGAAAAGGGCGAAAATATATCACGAATCAAATTTTATGCGTAACGAGACATTTGGTCGTATCGTCACAAACTGACTACAGGGTCTTCCTGGCCACGTGAGGCTAGTATTTCATCATATATATTATTTGCACATTCCATTAAGTCAGTTTGTTGGACTCTTTCTAGAAAATTCAAACGTTGAAAATATTCGAAAAAACCCAAAGGGGTACCCCTTTTGGTTTTTAACGGGCTCGACGTACGGTTTTAGTAAAAAGGCTGTAACTCCCAACTGGAGCGCCCGATTCGCAACATATTTGATGCATTGGAAAGCTAACTCGACGAGCTACAAATATTTCTTCTGTAGCCATCCAAATTTCTCAACCCAAAAGGGTGAAAAAATGTCATGAATCAAATTTTATGCGTAACGAGACATTTTGGCGTATCGTCTAAAACTGAGTACAGGGTCTTCCTGGCCACGTGAGTCTAGTTTTTCATCATATATATTATTTGGACATTCCATTAAGTCAGTTTGTTGGACTCGTTCTAGAAAATTCAAACGTTGAAAATATTCGAAAAAACCCAAAGGGGTACCCCTTTTGGTTTTTAACGGGCTCGACGTACGGTTTTAGAAAAAAGGCTGTAACTCCCAACTGGAGCGCTCGATTCGCAACATATTTGATGCATTGGAAAGCTAACTCAACAAGCTACAAATATGTCTTTAGTAGCTATCAAAATTTCTCAACCGAAAAGGGCTAAAAAATGTCACGAATCAAATTTTATGCGTAACGAGACATTTGTGCGTATCGTCACAAACTGACTACAGGGTCTTCCTGGGAACGTGAGGCTAGTTTTTCATTATATATATTATTTGGATATTCCATTAAGTCAGTTTTTTGGACTCGTTCTTGAAAATTCAAACGTTGAAAATATTCGAAAAAACCCAAAGGGGTACCCCCTTTGGGTTTTTAACGGGCTCGACGTACGGTTTTAGTAAAAAGTCTGTAACTCCCAACTGGAGCACTCGATTCGCAACATATTTGATGCATTGGAAAGCTAACTC